>JAQPPZ010003077.1:6517500-11517500 GCA_028583015.1 Wollemia nobilis | reverse complement strand
TAGGTGTTTGGTATGTTTTTCTTCCTAAGGTGTGATGCATGCATGTATCTTGATGTGGCTATACCCATCCTTGTGAGTTAAGGCTATGGTCATTTTCCCATTTCTTTCCCTCCTTTTTCCTTTTTTTCCACTTTTGCGATGTAGGTAGCTGGAACCATAGTAGAGGAATTGATCTCCTTCAAAGATCGATTGCCCAGTACCAACTCGATGGTCATTCAATTTTGGTGTATTTTCACCCCCACCCTCCATGTGGTGCCATAGTTATAACCAATAGGTCATCATCATCCCTTTCCACCATAGAAACATTGGACTCTAATATTTGTAAAATGGATGGAAAATTATGGGGTATCTGATGGTACAATATCCAATGAGCCTGGTGTGGAAGTTCACCTTGATGAGCAATAAGGTATGAAGTGGAATAACCTTATAAATTCTAATAAGTCTTTATATCAAACAATCAATCTCTAGCAAGCAAAAGCTAAAAATCATGTACCACATATGTAGGATGGTTGATGAAAGGATCCAATTCCAAGGTGAAATTGTGATATGGCTTCAAAAGGTCTACGTTGATGAGATCATGAATGCCAAGATGAGTTGAAAGATCTATGTAAAAGGTATTCTCAAACACCTGTTAGAGAATAGTGTAAGACCCATAGCAAAGTGGTTTGATATTACTGTGTATTTTTTGTAAAATATTGTGTATCTAAGTAAAGCTAAAATCTATCTCCAACTTGAAATGGATGAGGAACACGATGTTTATCCACAAATATTTTCTATTATTGTTTAGTTTTCAATAGAATCTAAACCACATTTTACTGAAGACTATGCAAGTACTAGATGAATGTGCATAGTATCTAGAGAGGGCAATGACAAATGCAAATCATAGTGTGCAAAAGGCTAAAAATCAAGAAAAAACTCAAAAGGAGAGTGTCTTGTGAATGTGTGGATTAATTTTTTGTCAGCATATGCAATGTGAGTGAGGCTCAAATCCCACTTTGCTAGAGAAGTGTGATGATAAATCCTCAATAGTTGAACAATAGTTTAAATAATTATGTGAAGATGAAAACATGACACTTAAACAATGAAGAAAGCAAATAACCCTAAGAAACACAAGATTGTACAAATAAATAATTTTATTCAATAAATTGGGGGGACCTAATAAACTCCTTTTGATACAATTTGTACTTAGTGAGTATTTGATACAAATATGTGTAATATGCTAGAGTTCTCTGAAACCCTGGCTACAATAATGAAGTGTCTTCAACGTGCTTCGCTCCCAACATAATGAGTGGGCTTATGAGATATCTGATGTCAGGCCACTCTAGCTTCAACATCTATCCAATGTTGAATGAGAACCTGTGGATCTTCATGCACACAAACAAACAAAGGGATTAACAATACCCATGAATGCTCCAAAGAGTGAGACCCTTAGTTACCAATAAAACCCTAGCTATTAATGAATAAAATGACATACATAAGTCTATATATTATGCAATGAAATAAAAACAATGGGGATTTACCTTGCTATTTATCGATGTTTTGTTGCAGATATGTGGATGTGATGCCCTAGTAGCAGTAGATGTGTGCAATAGGCTCGAGTGTGCACCTGGTGATTATGGTAGGCTTGGGTGTGCACCTGTGGGATACAACAGGCTTTGGTGCACACCTACGAGATACAACATGCTCTGGTGAGCGCTTGGCAGGCTCTATAGCAAGCTTGGCAAGCTCAGAAGGATACCTGTGGGTAAGGGTGTATCTACAGAAGCACATCACGAAGGATGCGATGAATGCGGTGGATGGATGGGGACTATGATTGCAATGGATAATGGATGTGGGGATGACTAGAATATTTGAACTGCTATGGCTAGCTAGGGCTTTGGATTTTCAGGGCTCTATCACTTTTTGCTTCACTAGGGCTTCGCCAATGACTTATTTAGGATGCACATGCCAATATCAGGGTTACAGGGTTTGGTCATTTGTAAATGCCCTTACTTATAATCCAACCTTAGCGTTTCTTAGGTTTTAATATCAACACTTTAGATCGTGTGGCTAAGATTAAATCACATCCTAGGGCTGAGATTGTACTTTAAGTGTGGCATGGATTAATGAAGATGGACGGTGGATATTAGATTGGATCGGACGGTTGTGGTTAATTGGGTTTATAAATACATATTTTATAATAAATATATTATAATATAATATAAAATATTATATTAAATATAAAATAATATTAAAATAAGCCCAATTGGGTTAGGAAATTGTGGTAAAGGGCTAAAGTGGGCCTTTTGAATGCGGGAAGGGTGTATGGTGGACAAGTGGATAGTGTGATGGTTAGGATGGAGGATTAGTGGCTGTAATTTGGTGTCTACATATTAATTTATTTTTCCCATCTAAGTATAAATGAAATACCATAGATAAGTTAAGGGAAACTATTAAAATCTTCCATAATAAATTCTAAAAATAGCACACAAAACATGAATCCCTGCTAAGTTAGGTGTAAAACTGATCTTTTGGTACGGAATAAACTTATCTATTTTACTAAATTGATCCACAACCACGAACATACAAACATGTTGTCAAAATATTATTGGAAAACCACTCAAGAAGTCCATGGAAATGCTTTCCCAAGCAAGAGAAGGAATAAACAAAGGAACACTAAGACCCAATCTCTTGTTTCTTGGTTTAGAGTAGTAGCAAACAACACACTACCTCAAAAATTTTAAAACATCAGTTTGCATATGAGGCTAGTAGAAAAATCATTGCAAGTGGTGAAGAGTCTTATCTATTCCAATGTGTCCACCATAGAGTGAAAAGTGGGCCTCTTTAAGAAGAGATAACCTTTTTCTCTTGAGGCACACAATTTTTATCCAACTTATACAATAATCCATACTTAATATTAAAATATTACAAAGGACTTATATGGGAAGACGAAGGATGTAAAAGGTGTTGGTAAACTTTACCAAAATCTAAATCAGAAGTATATTGTGCAGGCCAAGTCTAGAAACTAGTATGGGAAGTAGTCACAACTATCAATGTGGAAGCTACTAGAGGGTGACTCAAATACTTTGCTACAATATTACTAGTTTTTTTTGTGAACTTTGTTGTTAAATGAAAATGCTACAAATAAGTTGACCACTTCATATGGAGTGTTTCTTCAATCATATTTTGTGATTGAAGAAAATTAAGGACCATGTGATTAGTATGTACAATATTCTCCTTTCTAAGAAGGTGATTTCTCTAATACTTGATGGCTTGCACCAAGGCATACAATTCTTTATCATAGGTGGAGTAGTTATTTTTGGCAGTTGAGAATGTCTTGACATGGTAGGCCATTGGATGGTCATTTTACTTTAATACTACTCCAGGGAAAAACTATGAGGGATATATTTCTATCTCAAAGGAACGAAAAATGTCAAGAAGGACAAGGATAGGATCTATACACAGTTTGTATTTCAATGTATCAAAGGAATGAGAATGATACTTTGTCCATTGAAATAAAATGTTTAGCTTTAGTGAAATGATATAATGGAGCTGTAATAGTGGAAAAACTATGGATGAGCTTGTGCTATAAATTTACAAGTCCAAGGAAACTCCCTAACACTGTGATGTTTGAAGGAGTTGTCCAATGGATAATGATTTCAACTTTGGCATGATCCACTTGTATGTCTTTATCATTAATCATAAAACCAAAGGTAAAATATGGAGGATTGAGCAAATGAACACTTTGGGAGGTTGACATGTAATTTATTCTCTTGAAGAGTTTTGATAACTTGTTATAAGTGATCCAGGAGTTCCTTCTAAATGGATGAGAAAACAAGAATTTCATCAAGGTAAATGATCAAATATTTGTCTAGGCTATTGCGTACACTTCATTAGCCTCATGGATGTAGTCCATCGATTCGTAATACCAAAGGGCATAACAATCAACTCAAATAAGCCTACATTTATCTTAAATATAGTCTTCCATGCATATTTTACCTATACTCAGGCTTACTCAGACCCATGTTTTAGATCTATCTTTGAAAATAACTTTTCCCTTGTAATTTATCTAACAGATCACCAATTCTAGGGAATGGATACTTATTCTTGATGGTGATCTTATTCAAGGCCCTAAAATAAATCAATGCATAGACACCAAGTACCATATTTCTTGAGGATAAGTAATATGGGTGAAATACAAGGAAAGGTACTTGGTTTGATAAATACTTTAGATAGTAGTTCATGGATTTGATTTTTTACTTATTTCATTGAAGAATTGAATGTTTATACATGGGTGCATTAGGAAGAGACTAGGAATAAGTTATATGCTATGATTGATTTATCTAATAGAAGGAAGAGTAGAAGGTTTCTTAAACACATGTGGATAAGATTTTAAAATCTTGTTAAGTGAAGCATTCTTCATAGATTTGTGAATTGGTGCTTGTATGTCTTCATTTTTTGGCCTTATAAATATAAGTTCCAAATCATGTGCTTGATTTATAGCCTTGCATGCTTACCTACAACTTAAAACCAAGTTGTTTTTTTGTTGAGTGCAAATAATTAGATATGCTCTATTGTCTATTTTCAAAGTATAAATTTTCTTGAAAACATCATAATTGGTTTTCCTATCATATTGATATGGCTTTCCAAGTAACAATCCACAATAGTCCATAGGGATGACATCACATGCCACTTTATCCATAGTTTTTGGATAAAATGCAAAAGAAATGGTGCAAGTGTGTGTGATGTTAGAAGTGCTTCCATTGTCATTCCATCCCAAAGAATACGAATGAATATGAGAGCATAAATAAAGCATTAAATTATCGATAATGAAACTCATAATTAGATTTTTCTATGAGTCATCAATTATACAATCTATAAAAATTCATGAGTTAAGTGAGCCCTTGTGATGAATAATTTGTCATGACCACTTAATGAAGAGTTGTGATGCATAAGAGTTAAATTATTCAATTTATCCTTTAACTCTTGATATGTTTTTCCTTCTCCAATAGTTTAAATAGTATCATTTTTTGGATTCTAATTGGAATAATAAATCTACAACAAAGTATTTCTTCATATTTTGTAACTAAAAACATTGAGGCCTAAGATACCCTTGATTTTTACAAAAACTATAAATTTTTTGAGAATAAAAACATTAGAAGGTCTTTTATAGGAATAAAAATAAGAAGAAAAAGTTGAATAAGAAGTAAGGGAAGAATAAGAAAAGAAAAAATATGATTTCTTCACTTTTTATTATGGATTAGTCACCTTAGTGGGGCCTATAGATCTAGCTCCTCTCGATTGGCTAGAAAGCCTCTCATATGCCAATTGTACATTATTAAAATTTGCATTCAAAGTAGCTAAAGGAGAATATTTCAACTCTCGATACAAAGTTTTAGGTAGTCCACTTGTAAATTTGATGATAAGGGCTTTTGTTGGATCCTTCATGTGAAGCAAAATTCTCAATTCGTTGATCTAGAAGACATCCTCTTGAAGTGTCATATTATAGGTATGTCTTAATCTATTACATTTGACATTTAACTCTTATTCATAAGTTGAAGGGTAAAAAGTATGCTTCAAGGATTGGATTAAACCATTCCAAGTGGTGATTGGATTTTGACCCTCTTGTCTTTCCATAATTACAAGCATAACTAACCCTCACAATTTGAGTTTTCCAAAAGGTACTTTTTATTTAGTAGCAACATCTATATAGGAGAACTACAACTCCATGTCTATTATCCAACTACCTATGACATCACGATTCTTAGGTCCATCATAGGTTTTAACTTCACATTTTGCCTTAGTATGTAGGTCATTGTTATAGAGTATTTCAAGGGCACTTTGGACTATAATTTCTTGAACTTTATTGCTTAATATATCAAATATTATGGCTAAAGTTGATATTTGGTCTGCTAAATTTGATGTCATTTGGGATTGGGTATAATCTAGAACTTAAAAAAATAAATTCTAAAAGTTACAAAATATTATTCTTTTCTAGGCTAGTACAAAAGTGGACTTTTACAAAAAAGTGCTACTTTTACGCAGTTACAGAAAAATTTGTTCTAAGCATTTATATCAACAATAAAATTTTCTAGTTAAGGACTAAAATGGTCTTTTACAATAGGGGATTACAATTTTTCTTTGTGCCCTGTTAGAGTATATTACATCATTTGGGTCATGTAAATGTACCACCTTTGGTACATATCTAGAGTAGGAGTTTACTTCAAAGTAAAGTTAGTTAGTTACTTCAAGTATTATAATAAATGCACAAGTGTCAATGTGCAAGTTGTAAATGTGCATGTAGTCCACATGTACATGAGTCCTAGATAGAGTAAAGGCCAAGCAATCTATCTTTCTATATAAAGGCCTCATAGTGATATAGTAGTGATATAGTAGTAATATAGTGTAGTAGGATAGAGTGATAGAGTAACTACACGAGTGTATGTGTGTAGTAAGGTACAATGTAGTTCTTTCATATACTTTCATGGAGTGTTCATGTCCTCCATTATATAGCATTGTACTATTTTCATCACTCTCATTAATGGTATATTTTTGAGTTATTTGTAGATGTTCATTTCCTTATTTTCTTGCATATTATTGTGCCATTAGTTTTATAGTTATCTCATATTAGTTATCCTACATCTTGTGGTTGTACTACCTCCCATAAAAATCTAACAATGGTATCAAAGCACATGGTAGATCAATAGGAAATAGGGAGAGCCACAAGTGAGACTGAGAGAAATCCAAAAATCTCATTTACAAATTTTTGAGATTACATTTGGCTAGAGTCTTTCCACAGGGTTATAGGAAAACTCGTGAAGACTAGGACTCAGCATAAATTCCACTAGTTTGACAAATCAACTAGTGAAGTTCATTATCTCCAGAATTATAAATTCTTCCATTCCAGTTTCTAACATCTTGTTGCAGGAAAAGGAGATTCAAAGAAAGTTGGGAAGCTTCCTACAATAGAGTTAGGAAGAAGATCTTCATTAGAATCATTCCAACACTTGCAACAACAAGTAGAAGACTGAATATTTTAGTGACCTAAAAAAGGTCCCATTACAAGAGTTGCGAACCTATAGATTGTAGAAGAGAAGAAAAGGCCATAGTAGCCTTATTGTAGACTCAAGGAAGAAGAAGACTCTAGAGATGAGCCCAGAAGGAGATAGGATATTGGTGATCTCCATTGAAGATCAAAACCTATAGAGTGCAGAAGAAGAAAAGGCCATAGGAGCCTTGCTACAAATTCAAGGGAGAGAAGAAGACTCTAGTGAAGAGTCCCAGTGAAGATAGGAGATTGGTGATCTCCAGTGCAGATTGAAGACTTCACCCTGAAGAAGCTAAAGAGACCCTTAGAAGGTCCAGTTACAAAACTCCCAGTTCTAGAATATTGGAGGTTGGTGATCTCCATTAAAGCCTATAGTTTGTAAAAGTAAATAAGGACCAGCAAAGGTCCTATTCTAGATTCTAGTAGCAATATAGTTATAGAGATCCAAGAAGAATATCTCATTACCAACACTTCCTTAGTAGAAGGTTGAAGGAAAGGTCTCATTTGGAAGACCAAAGAAGCTACGAGATTGAAGACCTTGGTGAGGTCTCAAGGAGAAACAAGGAGAAGGCTTGGAGAGCCTTAGTTTAGAATTCAGAGAAGGCCATTAAAGGAGTTCCTAGGAGAACTCACTGGAGAAATCTACCAGCAAGGAGAAGCTACTGACAAAGCAAAATTTGGGATAATTATCGCCATCCAACAAAAATACCCAAAAGGAGAAGAATTTGGCAAGGAGTGCCAAATTTTGGAGGAGATTGTTGAAGACCTCAAGACATTCAGATTCTTGAGAAGAGGGCCGAGATCGAAGTCAAAATTCGACAAGGAGAAAGGAGCCTAACTTTACTACCAAACCTAAAAGGTTTGAAGATTACCATTGAAGGCTAGAAGGCTCATTCGGAGATAGGGGTTTGCTGAATCTTCAACAAAATACTGAAGGGTTCTTGAAGGAAAACTCAGCTACGATTTGGGGGAAGTCCCTACCAAATTTATGAGTTTCAAGAACAACATTTCAGTACAAAAATTGACTACGAGAGAGCAGCAATCAGGACAACATTACTAGCTACAAAACTTCAGATCGATAGAGCATTCTGAAGGAGAATCAAATCACCATACTACAGTTTCAAAGTAGCAAGATAGAGGAGTTACTAAGCTATGAATTGGTGAGTTAAGGAGTTGTTGCGGACAACCAAGAATAGCTACAAATCCATCCAGTTAAAGGCAACAATAAGGTGAGTCTAATCACCTAGCAATCCTTCATCTACAAATATTATTAAGGTAAGCAACTTGGGTGCAAATAGGTTCATTAGTTGAACTTTAATTTGGGTTATTATCCAGTTCCATTAAGCACCATTTTAAGTTCTTTAAAAGTTGCAAAAATAAGGTTGCATATTATAGTCTTCAAGGGGAGTGCAGAAGGAAGTTCTTTTAAGGTTTATACCTGCACATTAAAATAGGAGTTAGATATATATCTTCCTATTATTCAGTTACAACAAAGAAGACTACATTAAGTTACATAAGTTATAGTGCAATTACTAGTGCATGATTTAAGGTTCATTTACAGGAGTAATAAGGAGAAACTATTACTGCACTATATTAGTTATTCAAAGTTCACTGAGGATTCTTAGTTAAGGTGAACATTAGTGCAAAGTTAAACCTCTAAATGTTAGTTGCATGGTTAAGTGCTTGGATTCATTGGTGTTAAAATTATCCAAGTTAGAGGTTAGTGTTGTCTGAAAAGAAAGGCAACAATACATTGCTCTCAGGGATTAGAGCAAGCAATCGACATATCTAAGAAGCAAAAGAAAAGCTTCAAAAATCTATCTTCATTTATCCTCAAGCTATACAACGAGGAGCTACCATATCAAAGGAGAAGAATAGCATAAAAGGGAGACAAAGAACTCTCAAAAATTTGGTGCAAAAATAAGGTATCTTATTTATGTTACAGAGATGCACCATATCCCTCCTAAAGAGGACATAATATAAAGTGTCCCAAGACACTAAAGGTAGCAAGTATCCTACGTTCATAGAAGATAGAGAAGGTGAGCCGACCTAGGGCACAAACATCGGTTTGAGGTGTCTAAAAGATACCATCTTCACCAGCTTATCTAGCACCCACGATTGCATCAACCTACAACACAAGTACCCACATCAAAGGTAGCATAAATACCCATGTCAAAGGCAACGAATAATAGTGGAATATCAAGGAGGAAAAGGTGCAATACCTAGTAAGGAGGCCATCATCATGTGATATCTACGTGGAAAAAGGATAACATTAAGGCCTATGTAAGAAGTTGCTTATCTCTTGCACTTCTATGTAAAATATAGCACCAAGGCATACATAAAATAGCTATCTATCATCTACCTATGTGGATAGAACAATGCTAAGGATGAGCACGAATAAGCAAAGAGCTATACCCAAGGAAGAACTTGGAAGAACCACCAGCTGAAATCAAGCCACCATTGGAGCACCCTTATTCACCTTAGCTGGAGACACCCACACAACAACTAAGCTCATCCAAAAAGAAGATGTTGAAGATAAGCAATGAAGGGTATTTGTTGGTGAACAATATACAAGAAGGAGATGTTAGATGAAGGTTTACATGCATGAAACCTAAGTGCCACTTGGCACAAAGGGCATCTTCACCCTCTCATTCCTAATGCTCAAGAGAAAGGCACCCATTGGAGTAATGCCTTTCATCATCATTCTAACGCCCGAGAATCTTCAACGCCTACCAAGAAGAATTCCTACCTATGCCACGAAGTCTAACGCCTTCAAGGGACAACATGAGTGAAAGAAGAGATGGTAGAGTCTTGGTAACGCCTTGTGCCACTTGGCACATGCATCAAGAAGGTAGAAGCATGATTACAACCACCATAAAGAGGAGCGCTCGTAGAGGAAAATATATCCAGAATTGGCACTAAGTGGAGAACGTATTGAAGGCACGAAGTCAGGAGTCAAAGGCACATTTAAGACTATCATAAGGGACGTCCACCAAGCCTATCATAAACCAGCAAGGAGGTACAACATATTTCAAGGTGATTGAAGTCAAACATAGCACCCATCTACCATACAAAGGTATTATCTCATAAGGCTTAATTATTTGCTTTCATAAGGAGTAATAAGGGATAGTATAAGGTTGAAACTATTAACACCATTTGCATTCACATTTATATGCAAAAATCAACCATACATTTGAAAGAAAATTTAAAGGAAGTCTATATACTTAATAGTTTAATATTTGCAATTAAAACCATAGGAGTTATAAGGGTTTCTACTTGGAGAAATTAAATTCTATTATTGCAAATATTATTGTTTTCTAATATTCCAAATTAGGGAGTTATAAGGTATACTACACCAAAAATATATTATTGGAATTTAGAAACATTAAACTATTAATATCAAGGGGTATAAAAATAAGTTCTTCATTTACTTAAAGGAGTTGGAATTATATACTTAAACTTGTCTCATACTCATACTAAAGAGACAAAAGAAATCCAACCATAGAGAACTTCAAATTAAGTGCATAGTTCATTAGGAGAGATAAGGTGAAATAGAAGTTGATTATTGTTACTTACAAAACATTACAAAATCAACTCAAAAGTGAACTATTAATTACTAAGCACTTTATTAAGCTTATAGCTTACTTTATTCACTAGGGAGACATAAGGATTCTACAAAACCTAAGCCTTGGATAGGTTTATCAAATTGGATCATATACTCAATTTACTTGAGAAAGATATAGTATTCTACAAATCCTTAGTCTAAATATTAAGGAAGCAAAAAGAATACTACACTTCATCTACTAGGGAGACATAAGGTAGTCTACTACAAAGGATCCATCAAAATTATTTCTAAAACAAAAAAAAACTAAAACTAAGAGAGATGTCTACCTCAAGTAATACAATGAACAATGATATGAACAACACTATTAGAAAGGAAAGAGCAAGTGTCATAAAAATTGGAATCAAGAATTTACTGATAAAATCTAAAGGAGACTTAGACTCTATCCTAAAAAGGATTCATAGTGAAGCCTTAAAAGACAACTTTGAAACCATGGAACATTATCTACATGCTCGACTCATTGAAGCAATTGATAATGGAAAGAGTGACATTCAAATTCCTTTAGAATATGGAAGCATATTATATATGGCACTACTTACATTCAAATGTTATAAGGATGAAAATGTAGAACAAAGAGGATTGATAGAATTACTTAAACTAAAAATAGAAATGGATGAATCATCCCTAGCAAAGATATTTCAATCCTCATGCAATATTGGTACTTCAAGTTCTACTAACACAAAATCTTATCATGATGCTCTAAGTGTATGTTCAGAAGCTTCTATACAAGACATGGAGAATGATAACAAGGACAAAGGCAAAGAGAAACTACTCTTGCAAGAATCTGGTGATAGTACGTCCACCTATGAAAGTACTGACTCCAATGACAAGAATAAAGAAGAAGAAGAGGAACCAATTCAAGGAGGCATACAGTGCAATGTGAATTAAAGATAATACAAAGGACCAGATCAAGCTGAAGAACATCTGAAGACAAAGATCCATATTGAAGACTAAAGTCTTCAATACCCAAATAATGTAATACAAGGGGGTGTTAGAGTATATTACATCATTTGGGTCATGTAAATGTACCACCTTTGGTACATATCTAGAGTAGGAGTTTACTTCAAAGTAAAGTTAGTTAGTTACTTCAAGTATTATAATAAATGCACAAGTGTCAATGTGCAAGTTGTAAATGTGCATGTAGTCCACATGTACATGAGTCCTAGATAGAGTAAAGGCCAAGCAATCTATCTTTCTATATAAAGGCCTCATAGGTAGATGTGATATAGTAGTGAGATAGTAGTAATACAGTGTAGTAGGATAGAGTGATAGAGTAACTACACAGTGTATGTGTGTAGTAAGGTACAATGTAGTTCTTTCATATACTTTCATGGAGTGTTCATGTCCTCCATTATATAGCATTGTACTATTTTTGTCACTCTCATTAATGGCATATTTCTGAGTTATTTGTAGATGTTCATTTCCTTATTTTCCTGCATATTATTGTGCCATTAGTTTTATAGTTATCTCAGATTAGTTATCCTACATCTTGTGGTTGTACTACCTCCCATAAAAAGCTAACATGCCCAAGCAATTTACAAAAATATTCTTCTCAAAATTGTGTGCCTATTCCCAAGCAATAAAATAGTTTTCCTTCTACTAAGCTTTGGGAATTTTACCAAATTTTATTAAAAATAAAAGGATAAAAAAATAGTTAGGTACAAAAAATAATTAAATAATTAACTAAAATATTTAATTAATTAATTCAAAAAAATAATACCTCTTTTTAGGAATTTATGGTGTAAATTCAATGTCTATCACCAATGGTTAATTGATTTTATGAAGTGAACTGAGCAAGGCATCGCTTGAAGTCATGTGGCTAGTCCAAAGCCACACAAAGATTCAAATGTCTAGTTGGTTAGGTTGGTTATTTATCCTTCAGTTTATATATGCCTTTAAAATCCTTAAGAAATTACCATACCTCAGATGTGGGATAAATCCCATGGTATTTTTCAAGAATGCGTAGGTTCTTCTTGGTAAAAAAAAAATCCCTACATAAGATGACACATGATGCAAGGTGAGACTACCTATAAGGCTTCATCATGATTTGAAGGTTTATCATGTGGATTAGTCTTCCTCAAAGTAAGATTTTCCTAAAAAAAATTGTAATGACTCAACAAATTTATCACATCAATAAATATGTTGGGTTCATCGAAGAATGGTCTATTCATCCTATGACACATGTGAAGACAAAATCCATGTCAACTACTATCAGATTCATAAAAAATAAAATCCAACTAACATTCACCAATCTATTTTATCAATGCACCTAGAAGTTATCATCGATGAGGAGCATTTTAGATGGAGCAAAATATTAATGAGGGGTAATTTCAAGGCCCATCAATAATTTCATTGGTAATGGAAATCTAGGCCCATAGGGGTGGTCATTGATGATGGTACATTGATTGACAGAATGTGCCGAGGATGTTTGAAAAGATCTTGACAAGGTCATTAGGTATCTGATGGTTGACATTGACATTGATAGGCTGGAAAAGAGGTTGATGCTAGAAATAAAGGCTAACAAATGACCTTCAACTTGGAAAAAGGAAGGCTAATAAATGGTATTAAAATTGAAAAAAGGAAAGCCAACAAAAAACCTTCACCTATTCAAAAGGTTGATAAACAACCTTCTATTTTTGCAGAGGCTTTTGAAGGCTAGTACCTAATCAAAATATTGAAAAATATCCTTATGTTCCCATGGAGGCCTTCGAATGCTGATACGAAGATACCTAATTGGAAGACCAAGAAACAACCTTTTGTGTTGTTGAAGGCCACACAAAGGTTAAGAAAATCAAATTTAATGAACTAAAGAATTAAAAAAAATTAAAACAAAAATAATTGAAACTTTATCTTAACTAAAATTTAAAGGTGAAAATCTCAATGAGGAAAATAAAGGTTAAATATTATCTTGCATTTAAACTATTTGAAAGCAAAACCAACTCCATTTTAAGATAAATTATCAACCTAAACTTGTGTAACCACCAGAAAGGGTCACACCCGATTGTGGCTCCTATTACGATAAATGGTAAAGATATAACATGCATACAAGTAAATGAAATTGACAACAAATGAAACAATAAAGGAAACACTGTATTCCATTATATTTTACGTCAAACCCCAATTACAAGTACGTCCCTCTTAGGGATATTCATTTTGATACAATATTACAATAGGAGTGCTCAATTTTTTTTGCTCTTAAGGGTAGGTGTGATTTCCAAATGCCTCTCAGAATGGCACGAACTGCTCTAGGGTCGAGGTGCCCTCTTCTTCACAATGGGGAATGAATTTGATGGTTTGCTCTCCTTTGAAACTGTTCCCTGCGGTCAATAAACAACAATAATATCAAAAATATAGGTAGCCTCTCATGATGAGGCCCTTTTAGGTAAAATGCATAATGACACCATTAACATGTATAATCAAGAAAATGTAAAGAATGCTTCTAAACTATGCAAAGTGAATCAAGATTCATGTAATAGCATAAAGTAAAATAGTAGCTACACTATGCATGGATCAGATATTGAAAATGAAGCATAAACATGCATAAAGAAAGCATTTAATTCCTAATTGAAGCATAAGCATAAAATGTAAATATAACCTAGTTCTATGGTCAGAAGTCTTCTACAATGTTTTTAAACTATGAAAACACTTAATCTAACCTAACTAGTCAGACATAAATAGAAATAAGAAGGTGGTTATACCTCTACTGTAAACCGCAACTCTAATGCGCGGTCTGCATTGTAAACCACGGTTAGTACTTTGATAGGCTTCTCCTCAATTCCAAGGGCATTGGGCTTAACCTCCTTGTCCAATTTATGTTCAAGGGTCACCTTCGATGTCCTTATGACAGGTTTAGCGGTCAAATCACCATGATGGGCCTTCGTTTGCTCTGATTTGTGTTTTTTGGCTCTCCTAGACTCCTAGGACATCCATAATGTAATTCATCATGAATCTTGGCAAGTAGGTAGGGAATAAGTGCAATAGCTCTCTCTTATTATACTCGGTTGAGCGTACAATTCTACAGGGCTCCGTTGCTCAAATTTCCAATGCTCTCTCTCCTTGTTTGCCCTAATTTTGATGGGTACTTATAGGACTACCCAAGGGCTAGGGGTGGCTTCCTAGAGAAGCCAAGATCAAGAAAGGGTGGTTAGGACAGTTGGAATGGAAGCTTCCACCCTCTAACCACCTTCTTCTAGATCCAATGGTCATTTCAATCGATTTGGCTTGGATTGAATACCAACTGAACTTCAGTTAAGACTGCAGGTCACAACTACGGTCTAGACTGCAAACTGTAGGTCTTAGCCATGGTTCATCTGTAAACCGTAGGTCTGGAATGTGGTTTAGACTGATTAGGCCAAGAAGCCCAAATTTAGTGGTTAGAACCACTACTCTATCTTGGAGTCTATCCAAGATCTTCCATATGGTCTTGTAGCATGTCCATATGAGTAGTCGCCCTCGACATGACATGTTTTAGGTGTCTACAAATGCCCCTTTTGAGATGTGTTGTGAGATCGAACAACACTGAGCAAAAATAGACCTCTTAAAATTATTTTGAAGGTTCTATGATGATCATTAGTCAGATCAACATTATATGCCCCGAGTCTAGCAAAAGGACGTGCATCCTGGAATCATTGCTTCCAACTCTTTGGAGGCTTAAACTTGAAAGAGTTTGCAATCGTCATCAGACATTCGAGTAGCTTTGGCGCTACAATAGGAGTTAGGCCTATATAACCGAAAGGATGAGAGTTACAAATAAATTATCATTTTTGCTATTTTTCCCAAGCAAAGGGGTAAGCTTATGATAGATGTTTACAATGATTCGCAAGGACAAATGCAATTTTGACAATATCAAGGGATCTACGATCTCTGATATCTTCTGTTGATTTTGATTATGATTTGATATTATGACAACCCCATCAAGTGACGATTCTATGAGGGTAATGAAAATGAATAAAGCGGTGATGTCGCTTGACCACCATGAATTATCTAAACAAATTTAGATTTGAGCAAATTAATGCCTTGGCTAGGCCTAGTTCAGCTTTTGATTCCAACTGTTAATAATATTTGCATGCTTCTATCCCATGGAGCAGTCAGGATACAATAGCCATATTAGGGAATCGAATTGATACAAATCCAATTAGATTTATGTTGAATCAAATTATCGATGATTTACTAAAAAAGAGGTCATAGAAGAAATGGCATGCAATGCCTCATTCCCGTGGAGTAGTTTTGCCACGAAGGCCTTCTTAGGGATTGAAAAGAAGCATATCAAATCAACAATGAAAATTTTTGCCCCAAATGTCCTTATGGTAATTTACTCATCTTGCCGGATTGCAGGGATCACAAGTCGTTGCAACCGCCAAGTGTATAGGGTAAATTACTGAATACGAGGTGCATTTGGTGTTTTAATTATTTGATTTTTTTGAATGTTTTGAATTATGCATTGAGCTTATTTATTTGGCTGGGAGGTGTGTTGCTCCATGAAAGGATTGTCGTAGCGATGACCTCGGTTGAATGTACCTTATAATCTCAGCCAGATTTTTAAATTTTTATTGGATCTCGGTGCTTTATTATCACTAAATTTCTAAATTAACTTGCTTTTATTGCATTCTAACCCAATGGGAGGAATTACATGATCATTTTGGCCCTTCCCATGTGGTATTTTCTAAAATTATCTACCAATTGCAAACCGCGTCTAGGGTCTGCGGTTCCCATTTGCAAATTTGGGAACCACGGCTAGGGCCTGCGGTCCGCACTGAATATGAGAAGTCTATAAAAATTCTAAATTTCAAATATCTCTCATTATTCCTAGATAGTGACTTGCAACTAGAGCTCTGATAGTGACAGCTGACTAAACTAACCTACAACCTAGTACACCTTACCCGCACACCGACTTACAGCACGGGGTAATCATCTTCTAGCCGCGGGGGATGAGGAGAGGGTAAGGTAACTCAAAAACAAAAACCTTGCATCCATTACCCATAAAATGAACCCAATTAAGTAATTGGTAAATAAATTTCACTAAACTAGCAATGAACCTCATCTTAGGCTAGGGTAGCTTAGATTTTTAATTTTTTGCATTTATGGTTGTGGTATCACACCCGGTCGGAGTTCAATCATAAACCGCTGGTACCAGATGCGGTTCCTAATTGGTCAATTGGGGACCACAATTGCTATATGTGGTCAGCATTCAAAATCCCAACGGTCCAATTTTTACTGCACGCGGATCGCAGGGTTGACCCGCGGTTCGCCAACTTTAGGAAAATTGTACAAAATTTTTAATTTTTTTGAATTCTTAGAGGCAATTAATATCATTTAATACATTTTTGACCTATTTTATTTATAAATTTGATTTGTAGGCCTACATGATGACATGTTTTTGCAATTTTATCAATTTTTTACTATTTTTGATGACTTTTAGATCAATTTTTAAG
Source organism: Wollemia nobilis (assembly GCA_028583015.1). NCBI lineage: Eukaryota > Viridiplantae > Streptophyta > Pinopsida > Araucariales > Araucariaceae > Wollemia > Wollemia nobilis. The sequence continues at coordinate 11,500,420 of JAQPPZ010003077.1, read as the reverse complement.
TATTTTTGCTTGTTTTAGTTAGATTTGTCCTTATTTTATGCTATTTATTTTAGAGATTGACCTCTAGAGCACGAGAGTCTAAAATTATGAAGACTCTCTATGGAGATCCCACTAATGGTGAGCAAGAGTGGTTCAGAGCTGTCAGCTTTGACTACGTTTTAGATCTACCCACCATTAGGGTAGATCAATCCTACCTAACTACGTTGACCCATTTTTGGAATATGTGGACCAACACATTTTACCTACCTATAGGTGAAATGATAGTTACACTAGAGGACGTATAGAGAATCTTTAGGATCCCCATTGATGGCGAGGCCATCGTATGCTCCACTTTTGGGGCTAAGGATTCCATCTTCGACACTATCTTCGATATTTGGAGCAAGGAGGCTCAGGGAGCTATCAACCACAAAGGGGTCTATATCAGCTACTGGCAGGGAAAGAACATATTCTCCATGCGTGAGGCCATTTTCATGCACCTAGTGGTGCAATATGTGCTTCAAATTCCTCGGCCATGAGGATTCCCTAGAACCTTCTAGCTACTGTACGCAGAGTAGTACATAGCTCTATCCACCAGCCACTGCTCCTAGCCTGGGGGAGCACACTATTAGCTTAGCTATATCGAGACCTATATCATATTACTGAGTGTAGTTGTAAGGGCATCAAATATATTCTACTTTTATAGATCTGGGGCTAGTAGCATATCAAAGTAGAGCATCCTAGGGAGCTACCCCTACTCATTACATACATTGATGATGAGCATCAGTGTTATGCTACCTACTAGCATCAGGAGGAGGAGGGCTTCTATAGAAGGACTCATGCTGGCGAAACCCATCATTACATTACCTAGTTTGTAGCACTTGGGCCATATCATATTCAGTGGTGGCCCTACATGGATTGTCCTGACTGGCCGAAGTCTAGTGAGAGGCTTCGATGGGATCATCGAGACAGATGGCTACTTGGTTGAAAGGCCGAGATCAAAGAGTTTTAGTTTTTCTCTCATGTCCTGCAATAGTTTGACATGGTGCAGGACATCTCGGAGATCCCATTCACTTACAGGTGTCTAGATTTAGAGAGGGATCTTCTGTGGATCTAGCTTCTGGCTCTAGGTGATGCCCTAGATTACTTCTAGGAGTCTAGGGTTGAAATAGAATTGACCACTCTAGAGTATGATGGATGGTGGTCTATGTTCCACTGGTATGGGACAGGGCCTCTAGATCGAGCGGTAGATCATGCCAGACTAGTGGTGTATCCTGATGGGCATAGGGTGCGCCAGTGGACATAAGGTAGCTAAGACACAGAGGATGCCGCTGAGGATGCTCTCGAGAGTTATCCTGAGGAGGAGGATCCAAAGGAGGGTGAGTTCCCTCCTGATAGTGTAGAGGAGTTACTCTTAGCATAGGTAGTTGACTTGTAGAGTCAGCTCGATCGATTTTATATGTAGCAAAGGGATAATGACACTACTATCACTACTCTACAGGTGTAGCTAACAGAGAGAGATCACCAACTGACATAGGTAGACCAATAGATTGCTATCATGACCGCCCACGCTACTATAGTAGAGACCCAAGTTGGTGAGCTCACCCATGCTTGTGACTTGGTAGATGCATAGAGGGATGCGACCATAGCAGAGCGAGATATACTTAGGGTACAGGGGGGTTCCTCCATCCTCTTAGTTGATTTTGGGGCCTCTGGAGACACCAACAGTAGTACTACCAGATGGTTAGGATCCTACGATAGAGGTTTTACAAGGTTTACTTATGATTACCAATGAGATGCACACATCTAGGGTTGCTCAGGTAGACCAGATTGTGGGCTACATTTATATGTTGGGTGTAGAGGTTCCTGAGGATCCATATGCTATAGAGTCCCAGAGGACTATATCTTGAACTATCAAACAGTCCACTGCTAGCTCGAACCATCACACCCATCGAAGCGATAGGACACACAGGTCCTCCAATACACATGGTGGCAATAGTCATACCAGGACCAGGGAGGTAGGGTAGTCTACTATAGCATCTAGTCATAGGTCTTGGTGGATAGAGGTGCCCATCCCTCAAGGGTGTTTGGATGAGTGTTAGGCCTCTTCAAGTTAGGCGGTACTCAGGGCTCATAGCAGGATCCATAGCAGTCAGTAGGGCAGCAGGCAGAGAAGTATCTTGAGCATAGCACTAAGGGAGGAGGTGAGAGCTCTAGTGTAGAGGGAGCAGATTAGAGCTAGAGCTCTAGATTATAGGACACTTATTTTGATGTATCTCATTTTTGGTTTAAGGTCAAGGACCTACATATTTGTAGCCTATGGTTATTTTTGTACTCTCGATGTACTCTGAGACACACATTATATATATGATATGATCATTATTATGGCTCATTATTGTGTACTCATTTATTTTTAATTTTATGTTTATGTAATGCTCATGGATGCAATGCTTATGTTATGATGAAGCTATATGATGTGATGTATGAATGACATGCACTAGATAGCTATTTGATTTATAATGATGATATGCAGTGATCTTAGATGCTTAAATGTGTTTTTTTATGGATGCATATAGATGTGATGTTTTTCTCTTAACGCATATTTGATATTGCTTTCTTTTCATGCATTAATGTATGTAATGCTTTATTTACATGATGCTAATCTAATGTAAATGAACATGTATGCTTTAATCACTTAAAACATAAGGAATGAATGCAATTATGTTTATCAATCTAATGGATGACGCCATAGAATGTATAAAAATCATGAATGTAATTGAAAATCCTTAAGATAAGAATGTAATCAATTAATCACCCATATATGAAAAGCAATGGTATGTAATGTTTTTATGATGCAAATGATATAATGTGCCATTCGATTTTCTTTTGCAAATTTGAAAAATGTGCACGATATAGTCAGTGGGCATCTAGATATTATTGCTAATATCCATCCGGTATCTATCCTATATGTTGATTGTGCTTTTTATAATTATGTATCATGGGTTTAATACTTTGCAAATTGATGATTTATATGGTTGCAATTTTTGACACTTTGTTGCTATGGAAGAAATTTTTGAGGTTTTCCATGAGACTCAAACACCCTAATAGACTTATAAAAATTTGCATACTAACCACGCTAGACTTCTAGGATAAAAGGCTTTTGCTAGGATAGACCCCAAATGTTCATTATCCTTGTGTGTGCAAATGATTATTTAAGATAAGACACGAGTGTTCCCCGATGTTAGGTGAGAAGATAGGGGTTCCACAAATGTCTTATCCAATATCAAGTTTAGATTTTAGTTGGACTAAGCCACTAGGAAATGTAGGACACCTGAAGCTAGCTCTTCCACATTCAAATATTGGTCTTGTTCATAAGCGATATGCTAATGCGTCAGACATATCGTCATGTGTAAGGTATAGTAGTGCTAACAATTCCAAGGATTCATGCTCATTCCTTTCTGTCCTTCAAATTTCGGGATACTTGCTCATATATAGTGAAGAAAGGGAGTCGATTCCATATTCTTTTTGAACTGTATTTGGATCTTCATTTGATCTCTCTTCGAGCTAGATTTTGGATCTTCATTTGATCTCCGCTCGAACTTTTGATTTATGATCTTCATTTGATCTTCACTTTGAACTTCACTTTGATTAAGCCTATTTTTTGATATTCACTTGATATTTACTTTTTGGCATTTACATTTGATAATATTCTTCAGAAACTTTTCTTTGGGGATATTTACTTGGAAAAACTATTTCTGGTATAACGATTGAGAATATTGATCTTATGATATCAATATGAGATATCACTCTAGGGAGTCGATATATGATATCGATCTAGGGTATCAATCATGAGGATTGATACGGGATATCTCTTTGGGATATGCTCATTTTATCGTAAGCAAGAGATTTGGAATAGGGAACTAACCTGTCCTTGTGCCAAATACCAACATTTCCCATATCTTCTGCACAGAGGGATAAGCAAGAATAACTCTTTTTGCTTCAGGATACCCGATCCTGCTTCATGGCTTTCATCTTCCTGCTTCATGACCAAGCGATTTTAAGAATCCTTGGAGCCTTTGGGGTTGACCAAGCAATTTTTTAGAATCTCTTGGTGCCTTTTGTATTTTACCAAAGACCTTACAAATGCCTTTGGAGCTTTTGGGTTGACCAAGTAGTTTTCCAGAAACTCTTGGTGCCTTTTGAGTTTGATGAAAGGGCTTGCAGATGCCTTTGGAGATTTTTAGGATGACCGAGCGATTATAAGCAAATCCTCAAAGCTTTTAACTGATATGACCAAGCGTTTTTAGGGAACCTTGAAGCCTTTTTGGGATGACCAAATGGTTTTGACCAAATCCTTAGAGATTTTGAGGTTGACCAAAGGGATTACAAATGCCTTCGGAAATTTTTACTTGACCAAACCACTAATGAAAGTGTTTGGAGCTTTTTAGGATGACGGAGCAGTTACAAGAAACTCTCGGAGCCTTTTACTATGTTCTTTAAGCATAAAACACCTTAATATGGATGATGTTGATAATTTTAGGCTCTTCAACACCCCCTAGCGATGTTAGGTGATAGGTACCCGAACCAATATTTTTATATATGATGTAGGGTCCTAGACAATTGGCCGCAAATTTGTCTCGCATATCTGGCGATAAATTAGAGTTATGTTGGTTTTATTTCAAGACAAGATCCCAAAATTCAAAGTCTCTCTGGTGGACTTTGACATTGTAAGCTCGTTTTAGTCGCTCCTGATAAACACGGAGATGCTCCAGGGCATTCACGCGCTGTTCATCAAGTAGCATCAGTTGATCCAGTTGAGCTTGTCGCGTAGTGTCATCATCTATGAAATATTTCAATGTGATGTGCAACGTTGGAATTTGTAATTCCAACGACATAATGGCCTCAGTGCCATATACTAGTGAGAACAGTGTTGCCCCAATGGGCGTTCGAATACTAGTCCTATAAGCCCAAAGCACAAGGGGCAGCTGGATATGCCAGTCTTTATGGTTTTCTTGTACCATATTTTCAAGATGGCTACCACTATCTTATTTGAAGCTTCAACCTACCTGTTTACTTGTGGATAGTATGGAGTCACAAAAATATGTTTGATTCTATATTTATATGTCAAAGCTCTCATAGTTTTGTTCTTGAAAGACGTTCCATTATTCGATATTATTTTGGACGAAATCCCAAAATGACTTATGATATGCTCCAGTATAAACTCTGCTATACGAGCTCTGGTTGTCATTTTTAAGGGTGTTACTTCCACCCACTTTTTAAAATACTCAGTAACCATGATTATGAATGTATGTCGACCCGATGATGAAGGAGAGATCTTGCCCATAAGATCTAATCCCCATTGAGCAAATGTCCAAGCCGCTTAAATGGGTTGTAAGGCCTACAATGGCAAGTACGTAATATTAGCATGATGCTAAAATTTAACGTATTTCTTGATGTATGCATTGCACTCCTCCATAGTGGACCAATAGTAACCCATTCAAAGGATACACTTGACGATGGCCATGCCGCTAAAATAGCCATCGCACGTACCATCATGGGCCTACAAAATTGCCCATGATGTCTCTTGGGGCTCTAAGCAACTAAGGAGAACTCCATCGTAACTTCTTCGGTACAAGATGTCTCTTATTAAGACATATTTGGTTGCTTTCTATTTAAATGTATGCTTTGCAGCACGCGATAATCCCTATGGGATTATACTAAGCTTTAGGAAGTCTTTAATTTGTGACATCCAATTTTGATAAATCTCAGCCTCGACTACTAAGAGTACTTGCTCCCCCTGCATATTTACTTTTGCAAATGCAGACTCGAAAACAACCCTATGGTGAGTGGTAGTACCACTCCCCATGGGACTCTGAGAGGTTAATGACCCCTGGGATGTCTTCTTAAGAAAGTCTTCAGCTCTACATAACCATTTCGCTTGTGGTTATATATTGATCATGTTGACTGATTCTCTATTATCATAGGCTACACGCTCTACTGTTGGATGAGAGAGTGTCTTGACATGGATGGTAGTGAAATCAGTAGATGGATTCTAAGGGATTAAGGATCCCAAAGAAGCCATGGTATTTGCAAACCTATTTAATGATCGAGGGATTGCCTCAATGTCATACCATTCTAGTTTGGCCAAATATGTGTCAACTACATATTTATAGGCTTTCAGTATGGGATATCGACATTGAAAAAACCCCTTGACTTGATTTACTATGACCAATGAATCACCAAATATGTTCAATCTCTTAATATTCATGGCGACAACTATGTGGAGGCCCAGCAATAGGGCTTTGTACTCAGCGTTATTGTTAGTGCACAAAAAATTCAACTTGAATGACAAGGGCATTGGAGCTCCTTGCAGAGTGAAGAACACTATTTCAGTACCACCCCCTTGTTTGCACTTCAAACCATCAAATAACAGAGTCATATTAGCATTGTTCTTTGGTTCTTTGGGTTTGGGAGCTTTAGATATGATGAAGACTGCATCATCCAGAAGCTCAATTTTTAGAGGCCTACTATTTGATAGTGGTGCCTCAGCTAATTGATATGCTATGACCTGTCTCTTAATGGACTTATGGCTTATGAATTCTAGATTGAATTTCATCAAAAGCATGATCCACTTTGCAATACGTGTATTATGATGAGTATTACTCATCATGTACTACAAAGGATTTTGTTTGTATATAACATACACCATATGACAACATATAGTGTCACAATTTCTTCATAGCAAACACTACTACTAAACACAATTTTTCCACGTATGCATACCCAATCTCATAGCTCACCAAAGTTCAACTAATGTAATATATGGCATGTTCTTTGCCTTGCACGTTCTTTTGGGCCAACATGGTTCCCAGTGCAAAGTTAGTTATTGATATATAGTAGAAAAGGTACCTCTAGCCTTGGTGGAGCTAACATTGGCAGCATCGCCAAGTATTGCTTTATCTCAGTGAAGGCTACCTTGCAGTCCTCGTCCTAGTTGAATGGGACACCCTTATGTAGCAATCAATTCATGGGTCGACATTTATCCAATATTTGGGTGATAAATCGCTTTATCAAGGCTACCTTGCCCTAAAGGATCCTTAATTCCTTAATATTGGTGGGAGGATGCATTTCCAAAATGGCCTTGACCTTCGTTGGGTCTACTTCAATGCCTCTCTTTAAGATAATGAACCCTAGTAATTTTCTAGAAGTTACGCCAAATACGCACTTCTTAGGATTCAACCTGATGTTGTGCTCTATCAGGTGATCGAAGACTTTCCTTAAGACCTCTGCATGCTCTTCTTGTAGCAATGACTTGGCTAACAAATAATCGATATAATATTCAAAAATTTTGTGCATATAGTCATGAAATATTTATGTCATTGCCTGTTGGTATGTGGCACCAATGTTTTTGATGCCAAATGGCATAACTTTATAGAAAAATATTCCCCATGGTGTTATAAACATATTTTTGTGTTGGTATTCGGGTTTAATCCAAATTTGATTATAACCAAAAAAACTATCCATTAAGGAGAGCATTTCGTGACCTATAGTTGCATCTACGAGAGCATCAATATTGGGCAACAAAAATGAATCTTTGGGTGTTGCCTTATTTAGGTCTCTAAAATTCGTGCAAATACGGATTCTTCCATCGAGTTTTCCCATGGGTACCATATTGGACACCCATTCTGTATAATCGATGGAAATCACAAATTCCACATCCAACAACTTCTGTAGCTCATCTTTCACCATCAAGGCCACTGTTGGGTGCATTTTCCTAAGATTTTGCTTAATCGACTTCTTCGTGAAATATAGCAAAAGGTTATGAGTAACCAATTTCGGGTCTAGACCTGGCATATCCTTGTACGACAAAGCAAACAAATTTGGTCTCTCTTTCAGTAGGGGGATGAGGGTGTCCTGCTCATATGGAGTGAGAATCTATTCAAATTTAACCTTATTTGCGCTGGTGGGATCATCACTCATATCCACCTCAAATATTTCCTCTACCAACATATGCGATACCTCCTTAAGCTGGTGAGGCATAGGAATCAGATGAATGTCATTAGCTGGATTGAGTGGTTTCGCATTGGAAGTATTTTTGGCATGATCAACATCATATGCATAGCCTGGTGCAAAATGGAAATGTTGCAACATCTCTTCATTGGGAAAGAAATCGTCAGGCTCAATGGGTGAATCAGCGTGATCCCAGTCGATAGCATATTTATTAAGATACAACAGTTTAGACAGATCTGATGGATTATGGAGTGGAGTGGTCAAATCAATGGAGACCATATTTATGGAATGGAATTGATCTCCAAAACCACATGGACTGACCTCTAAAAAATCTGCACAGTCCTTACCCACGATCTGGATCTAATGGCATAGGCACAAAAGGGTCTTCCCTATGACGACTGTGAATAACTAGATCCTCCATATGCACTGAATGCAAAATAGGATCATTCAGCTCATGGAGCTGCATGTAGGTCAGTGAAAGGGGATTAACCAACTGATGGATTTGATCCAAGTTTAACCGTCTCGCTCTCAAACGTGGATCAACATGTAGCTGCCTACATACCTCATCAATGTCGATGGGTTGATGGCAGTGACGCAAATAAGGCGGACCAAGGTAGGCCCTCTCTAGCTCATATTCTTTGTCATTGTCATAATAGAATGCCTCATTCACCCACACTCCTAAAGGGCATTCCTCTAAGTGAGGCCCCATAAATCTCACTTCTTGCATACTGTCATCGCTATCTAAAAAAATTGGATAATTGTACCTCATGTACGATGTTACCAAGAAAACTATCTCGGTCCCTTCCCCTGGATGATCAACGTTGGGAAGGATCTCTTCGGTATCTTGTACCAATTCCATAGGCAATAAATGATGTGCATACAAAGGCCTGATATAAGCGTCTTCGACTTCATCCTCAGATTCATCATCATTCGAGGAATCCTCGTTTGCATCATAGCCTTGTCCACTCATATCAGAGGTGGATTATACTTCATCTTCATTACAAAGATCTCTTAACTCGAGATCGCTTTCAATAATGGGGTTGCACCCCTGCATGTCTGTGTCGTCGACTGCCTCACGGGTTTGGTGTCCCAGTTGATCTTTGGGGTTCATCTTAGCCTCAGTCTGCTCAAGGAGCCCTTCACGATGATTTTTGAGTGGTCAATGGTGATGGTAGATATCATAGGGTGATTCATCTAGAATTTGGAAGGATCCAGATGATATGGATTAAAATCCACATCATCCACCATGCTGAGGTAAAGATGATCTAGGGATGTTGTGAATAAATTGTCCTACCCATATATCTGTAACCCTAAACTGAATCTATTAGTGACTAACTGATAATGAGGTTCCAGAGGAGTCCTTCATCCTTCTTCGAAGAGACCAAGGTCGTATCCATGCCATTGATATAGCTCAAAAATCCTCATGGCATACTCTAGATTAGACAAATAATGAACATTTATCATAAAAGGTTCCTCATCATCTTCATCCATGGGCTCTCGTGTTGGAAGTTGATCTAGCCTCGCATAAATGAAGTTAGTCTGGTTAGGTGGTTCTCCCAGTGGAACCACCAATCCAACTAGATAACGATGGGTGGATGGTCTGCCCATATCTTGTGTAGTCTTTAGAATTGGTTCGAAGGTCACATTTTGCACAAGGTACTCGCCTAATCTGATATTAGCGAGATGTAACATCACCCGCAATGCGGATGACCCTACTGAAGATGTAGGTGAAGCAAGCTGAGGTGCCTCCTCGGCTTTGTCTTGGGATTCCTCGACTTCCATGGGAATGAGAATGTCCTCGATGATTGGCTTGGGCTCAAGCTCTTTCTCATTTTTGCCCATATTTACCTTTAATTTCTTTTCATCCTGATGCACGACTAATGCCAACGGTTTTAAAGAAGTGGCAGTGGTATGCTTCGATATGTGTGACACAGATGGCATTGGTTGAACATGCATTGTTGGTTTACCTCCTGGTATCTTTGTTGGCAATGATGGCCGAACATCTAGGTGTGTTGATGGGAGTATGAAACCCCCAAGAAAATCTGCTAGGTTCACAAACTTAAATGGATCCTCATTCGATGCCACTATGTGAACCAGTCCCTCGTGAATATATTTTATGCATTGATGTAGTATCGAGGGGACACAACGCATTTCACGAATCCAAGGCCTACCGAGTAAAATATTATACTGCATGGCCCCTTCTATCATGTGACACATTACCGAAATGGTATTTAGACCTACTTGTATGGGTAGGATAATTTTTCCAATAGTTGAACATAGTGCATCATTAAACGCTCTAAATGTAAATGTAGTTGGCAAAATATGTGATTTAGGTAGCTTCAAATGACTCAGTGCCTTGGTCGTTATTATGTTGATCAATGAGCTAGTATCAATCAAGACCCTTTTAAATGGCATGTGATTCACACACGCGATTATATGCAACGGTGGGTTAGCCATAGTTGTAGAAACCGTCCTTATCTCATGATCATAAAATTGGATCATCGGTTCCTAACACTATTGTACATATCCCATGAAATTTTTGAATGCCTACGCATCCTGGGCCTGTACTTAAATGGACCTTAAAATATCCATAAGAGTCTCCCTGTGCCTCGGGGACTACTGAATTAATTCATATATTGACAACTTTGTGGGAGTTGTCTGCAGGTTTTGGAAAAACCTGCTCCTTAGGGTCACCATCGTTCTTTTTTGTGGGCCTAGAATATTTTGTACCAGTCGTTGATTCGGTGTGGCTTGTATCTGGATAGGAGCACGCGGTTGATTTTGTTGTTCGTATCTCCCATACCTAGTAACAACATTGACCATACCTATGAACCCCTAGGTAGGTGGTTCGACTTGTACCTGGTTAACTTGACCAACGTTGTTTCGAGGTGCCTCATGATTCGGTAAGGGGTTCTTATAAATACCCATATTTTATATTGTCGGGCACCTGTGGGTTGTGAGGCACTACCATCTCCCCATTGTCGATCATATTTTGCACTAAGTTTTTGAAAGACCAACACACCTCGATGTCATGACCTTTCATTCTATGAAATATGTAAAATAGATCATCTTGAAACCCCTTTTGTTTGGGTTGATTGGGGTCTATCATCTTGAATTTGGATAGTCTGATTGCCTTGGCCTCGCATAACTGATGGAAAATTATTGTCAACAATTTTTTCAATGGTGTGCACTGGCAAGGTAGGTGTTGCTCTTTGTTTTTCCCTTATAGTTATTGTGCTTATCATATCGCACAAGAGGAGGTTGGGCCTGATAGTTTTGCTTATGTTGCCCCTTGTCCTCCTATTGGAGATTTAATACCACTTGATTTACATGGGTCTACTTGCCCTAATGCTTTGTGGTGCTCTTTTTCTATCCCTCTTTCCTATTTTTGAGCTTCAAGTTGCCTTCCTACAACTTGATATCCTCAATCACCTTGGCTTGCACCAAAGCCTCTTCGAATGTAGCATACTGTTGCAGCTATAGTAGTAACGAGATGTGCTTGGCATAACTCTTTGTAAACATTCGAGTTAATTTTGTGGTAGGAATGGGGAATGGCAACTTTGCCATCAATCTTCTCTACCTCTTTCTGTATTTTTCTATGGGCTCGTCGTTGCGCTGAGCTAGCATAGCCAAATAAAAAAGATTAGCCTGTTTCTTTATGCCAAAGGAATAGCGTTCAATAAATGCATCGGCTAATTGCTCGAAGCTTGTTATACTGTGCTTGTTTAGCTGATTAAACCACTCTCGGGTAGGCCCTAAAAGTGTTATGATGAACGTTCACAACAATAAGGCATAATTTCTTGCTATCTAAAGTAAGCATCCAGAAAGCTCATTACATGTTCTTGTACATCTTCATCACCCTTGAACTTATCTAACCTGGGCATGTTGAAATGCTCAAGGTATGTCGAAGTAGGCACTGAAGGATCCAAAGGCTTGTTATGTATTTTCCTTAGAGTCGGATTTTGTATAGCCGCGCCTTGTCTCTCAATGGTTTTAATTTTCTTGACCAAGGCCGTATAGGCCTCTGAAGATAGAAAGTCCTCCTCCCTAAGCTGACGCATAGGTGGCTTAGGAGGTATTGTATTCCTTGTGCGAGATGGAGGTATTTGCTCTTCCTCCTCTTTAGATCAGGAGCTTTCAAGCTATACATGCTCGTATCCATCTCCCACTACTGCTTCATGATGTCTCTACCTTTGAATATTGAGCGGCAGTAGCCACTCCCCTTGTTTGGTAGTAACATGAGTACGAGCATCTCTATGCTCTTGATGCATCTCAGCTTGTGAAAAATCCTTCTTATGCATGTGCTCTCGATGCTCATCTTACAGATATAGGCCTGCCCTAGCTAGCCAATCCTCTTGTTCTATGCGTTCCTTTTTAGCAAGGATACGCTTCTCACGCATGCATTGCTCATATAACCTCTATATTATGAGCATTTGTACTTGAATATTTTCATCTTCGATACACTGCCTCTCTAGGTGAGCATCCTCCAACTGGTCTTAGAGGAGTTGGCATTTTTGTTTTGATGCTAGTCGATGTGACCTATCGATCTGGTCGGTCATGGGAGACCTTTGATACCCCTGCTCTGTATGAGTGGCTTTATGGGTTCTATACCCATCAAACTGATGTATTGTGCCTTTGCATCTATTTGTAAAGACAACATTGGACTCTCGTTGTGTCCTGTATTGTGACCCACCATGCGTGGATAACAGGTTTGTGACATGTGGGCGCTTAGAAGCCTCCCCATGTTCTCTAGTAGTGCGAATGACACTCCCACTACGCTCACTTAGGCTTGAGTGGGTGGAGCAAAAGTATTGCAGCCTAGCTGCTCTAGAACACTACCTAGACATTCTATCTACCTAGACCACCATTGCTCATGTGGCAGTGTACCATTATCTCCCACCTGATATGTCAATGGTGGTTTTGTGTGTTGGACCACACATGGGAGTATGGCTAGTTCTATGCTCGATAGCGAGCCTATCTTCCTACCCTTGAATGGGTGGGTCTCTAGTCCTTTTTTACTCAGAATGTGGAGCTATAGATCCTCTAGTAGACTTGGTACGTAAGGGCACCAATCTGGTCCCCTACACAATAAACTCTTCAGTCGACCCCGTGGATGCGCGTGCATTGCTATCTCGATAATGGCTCTCAAGTGGAACACCCTCATGCTGGAAGGTTTCCTATTTGACTCTAAGCCTAGAGGAGTGTACTGAAGCTCCTCTATTTGGGGTTTGCTCTGTTGGCTCCCCCTGTGTCAAGTTGTCTCCTCGAATGTTGGCCGAATGACGTTCGGTTCGCTCATGTGGTTGAGGATTTGACAAGTATTATTGTGAACTAGTTAGGGGTTGGTCATCGACATTGGCTTTGGACCTTTGCCAACCACCCCATGTGTCCACCATTGTGTACCTAGAGTATAAATGTATTATTTTTAAGCAAACAAGGTATACAACAATTTTTTTTTTTTTTAAGTTTTAAAAGTGAGTCCTAAACTGTTTGATGTGTTTGTAATATGTGTTGTATAAGTTGTAGAAACTCTTATCGTGTTTTGCAAAAGTTGATGTTATACTCAAATTGTTCAAAGGTTTTCACCTATATACTTGCACAAGCTGAATATGGTAGTGAATTCCATACTCAACGAGGTAGCATAGGTACTACCAACCCTCACCCAACACACCATGCACAACGATACACTCTTTTGAAGATGAGTGCATGCTATTTTGCATGGATAGGATAGTTCTTGGGTTGGCCTTGGCCACAAGCGGGTCCCGATAATATAATTTCAAATGAGCCAACCATGTGGTAATGACATCCATTGTTGGTCTCAATCAAATGGGTTGGATGTGATAGACCAACGCCACTGATGTTTAATTGAAATGTGGTGTGTGTGGTTACTTTTAATGTACATAAAATAAATGCATCATATAGCACACATGCTCATTTTCTAAATGTTATGCAATTGAAATACGTTTCAAATTTGGAAAAAGTAAGCTACTCTAGATGCTCTTTAAGACTATGCACATTACAATGCTAAATGGCCACTAATCGGGCCTCACACATGTAAACCATCAACACATATCTATCAAGCACGTTGTAGCCTAGGGCATATTGCAATCAAAGGTCTGTTGTTCCCAACAACACCTTTCTATTGAAAGCAAAGTACGAAAGCAAACTAGGACAATTGATTTACCATTTTTTTAGTTATTTTCCTAATTTGCGTTTGAAATAGACCTAATGTAAAAACATAGAGAACAAAAAAGTGATAGAGGGCTAGAAAAAGGACCTACCTCATGTCCAACACTGTATGGAATTCTAGAATTGTCTGTCTGTGTTGTCAGCAAGAAAATGCAGGTCTGACCTATGGTTCTGATTGTGAACCGCACCTTGTACCTACAATTCAATTTTTGGGCCACAGCTGATAGCTACGGTCTATACCTGCAAATACAAAAGCCAAAAAAACATAGTTAGATCCTAAAAATACGAGGTGCCATTGTGATCTCCTTTGTAACCACCAGAAAGGATCACACCCGATTGCGGCTCCTATTGCGATAAATGATAAAGATATAACATGCATACAAGTAAAAGAAATTAACAACAAATGAAACAAGAAATGAAACACGTTATTCCATTATATTTAATGTCAAAACCCAATTACAAGTACGTCCCTCTTAGGGATATTCATTTTGATACAATATTACAATTAGAGTGCTCAATTGTTTTCCCTCTTAAGGGTAGGTGTGATTTCCAAATGCTTGTCAAAATGACACGAATTGCTCTAGGGTGGAGGTTCCCTCTTCTTCACAATGGGGAAGAAACTTGATGGTTTGCTCTCCTTTGAAATTGTTCCCTACGATCAAGAAATGACAAGAATATCAAAAATATAGGCAACCTCTCATGATGAGGCTCTTTTAGGTAAAATGCATAATGACACCATTAACATGTATAACCAAAAAAATGTAAAGAACATTTATAAACTATGCAAAGTGAATCAAGATTCATGTAATAGCATAAAGTAAAATAGCAGCTACACTATGCATGGATCAGATATAGAAAATGAAGCATAAACATGCATAAAGAAAGCATTTAAGTCTTAATTTAAGCATAAGCATAAAATGTAAATCTAACCTAGTTCTACGGTCAGAAGTTTTCTACAATGATGTTAAACTATTAAAACACTTAATCTAACCTAACTATCCGGACAAAAATGGAAATAAGAAGATGATTATACCTCTACTGCAAACCGTAGCTCTGATGCACGGTCTACACTATAAACCATGATTGACAGCCACAGTTAGCACTCTGATAGGCTTATCCTCAATTCCAAGGGTAGTGGGCTTAACCTTCTTGTCTAATTGATGTTCAAGGATCGCCTTCGATGTCCTTCTAATAGGTTTGGCGATCAAATCACCGTGATGGACCTTCGTTTTCTTGGATTTGCATTTCTTGGTTCTCCTAGACTCCTAGGGCATCCATAATGTAATTCATCATGAATCTTGGCAAGTAGGTAGGGGATAAGCATAATAGCTCTCTTAGTATACTCGATTGAGTGTACAATTTGATAAGGCTTCACTGCTCAAATATCCATTGCTCTCTCCTCGTTTACCCTAATTTTGAGGGGTACTTATAGGACTACCCAAGGGCTAGGGATGGCTTCCTAGAGAAGCCAAGATCAAGAAAGGGTGGTTAGGACAGTTGAAATAGAAGCTTTCACCCTCTAACCACCTTCTTCTAGATCCAATCGTCATTTCAACCGATTTGGCTCGGATTGAAGGCAAACTGAACTTTAGTTAAAACCGTAGATCACAACTGTGGTCTATACTACAAATCGTAGGTCTCAGTCGCGGTTCAACTATAAATCACAGGTCCGGGATGTGGTTCAGAATGATTAGGACAAGGAGCCTACATTGAGTGGTTAGAACCACTGCTTTATCTTGGAGTCTGTCCAAGATCTTCCATATGGTCTTGTAGCATGTCCATATGAGTAGTCGCCCTCGACATGACACATTTTAGGTGTCTACAACTTGAAATAAATCTATTTTGCTAATAAAACATGCAAACTAAACCTAGAAACTATAACTTCTTCCTAGATATGCATATGAAAATGCAATCAAACGAGCAAGATATAAACCAAGAAAACCTAATCTAACTAATACTTGATCTCTAGCTTTGGCACCAATTGATATGAATAAAGAAGAAGCTAGAGTTTTTATATATAACTATGCTTAAATAAGCAATTACAAAACCATAATCCTCCAAATTTAGAATATGCTTAACCATAAGCTATAGTTAAGCTAAGATACTAATAAAATATACTATGACTAAGCTAATCAAATCCAAATTACTAACAAGATCCTTCTCATCCAAATTTGTGGATATTACAATCTTGAATAGCCTTTTTAGAAATTATTTCTAACTTAGACTTTAGAAAATAATTAAAACTAATAAACTAAGAAAAACCTAGTCTATTACAACTTTCAAAAGTGGCCCTTATCATAAGGATTTAGAGTAATTAAAAAATTTTACTTTCAAATATTTCCCTTAGAAGAATATGAGGCTCCCCTTAAGGCCTCAACATTCCTTTGATTGACAAATTAAAGTAAGATTCTTACAGGAGAAAGTCTACAAATAAGAGGATATCATGGACTTTTCATATATGTCTTGTGTGAGAAGGATTTAGAAACATGAGACAATTTACTCCTTCATTGTCCCTTTGCTCACACCATTTGGGGTTAGTTTTTAAAAAATATAAAATGTTGGATTAATTATTTCAAATCTAACATCAACATTGAAAAAGTTGATGAAATGTTGGATTAATTATTTCAAATTTAAAGTATTATGTATTTTATAGAGGATTGGTCCTAATTTATGGCTCGAAATAAATAATATAATCTTTAAAAGATAATCTCAAAATTATACCCAAGTTTCAAACCATATTATTGCTTCTCTTGAAAAACATTTATAGATATGGTGCTCATCATTGAAAGTCTTAGGTGGTAATAATTTGGTTATAGGATTTAGACATATATAGAAGAGCAATTTGTGATAATGAAATTAAAACAAAGATCTTCTTTTATCTAATCTAAAAAAAATGTCCAAAAATTAAGTTAATCAAAATAAATTTTGATGGTTCTTCTAAAGAAAATTCAAAAAATGCAAGTGGTGTTTCTAATAATAATAATAATAATAATAATAATAATATTTTTTTTAACTTTAACAACAATATAGAAACTAATTACAAATTATTACTAATACTATTAACAAAAATATGGAAATTGGATAAACAAAACAATATTATTAATATTTATTATTATTGAAAGAAAATAAAGTAATAGATAGTTTACTCATTACAAAACTTCAACTTGATGAAATTTAAATACTAGGAGACAATCTTTTCTTTTTGAAAGTCTGTCTACCCTGAATTCGGTTCAACCGGTCCATCCGCTGGAAGAGCACGGCACGTCCTTGCGGTGTCTCGTGCGCCCTCAGCAGCCCTGGAGGACTGAGTACCATCCACGCTTTGTCTGAGCTGCTACCGCGGCCAGGCGGGCGGCTGCGTGCTGGTCGGCCGACAGACGCAGGCGCCTCCCCTCTTGCGGGGGAAGAGAGAATCGTGGAAAAGGTCGAGATTGAGGAGTACGTGCCGATAATAATGGTAGGAGGGGATTGGATTGGATTAGGAAGAGGGCAATGAAATCGGAGGAATGTGCAGTGAATGCCGTGAAGACGCGTGGTTCCTCATCCATTTTACTTGACTTTTTCAAACAGAATATATTGGACCATGGAGTGAATATAATTTTTTTAAACATTTAACTATGGAACATCTAATTATAGGAATTGAATTTGGGTTACATCATCTCGTCGTTACCATACTCACAGAGTGAGTATACTTATATCCTTCATTGTTTGTGAACAATTGGAAATGTGTCCCTTACATCGTGGTCTTGGATGGGATGTAATAGATTTCAGAGAGGAAGACGGTAGTTTCAATATTAATATACAAAATTTTATTTTATTTTATTGACTAAATATTTCTTATATATATTCATCGTGGGATTGAACCCAAGTTACATTACATAATCAATTATTAAAAAAATAAAGTGTTAAATTTATTTAAATTTAATTTTTATAAAAAGTTGTGTTTGTTTTATTTACAAGGGATGTTTAGTGTGGTTGTAATACATGATTAAATTTGTGTAAGAGAAGTTCATATTAAAGGAAAGAAAATATTAAGAAAGCCTTAGGATTTTGAAGATCGTAATTAGTAAGTATAAGATCAAATATTGGGAATATGAAGTTGATAAGAATAATAAAGATCATTTGATTATTTTAGTGATTGTATGTTTAAATAAAGGTTCGATGTAAAAACAGTAGAGTAAACCTTTTAAACCTTATTATATATAGTGGTTGTAGCAACTAGTTATCTATGTAATTTGGTTGATAGAGTAGTAAGGATCACTTGACTACCCTATTGTAAGTATTGATTTACGCTATTACATATAGTGGTTGCAGCAACTAGTTATCCATGTAATCTGGTTGATAGGAGTAGTAAGGATCATTTGACTATCCTATTACAGCAACTAGCTATTCATCTAATCTGGTTGATAGGAGTAGTAAGGATCATTTGACTACCCTATTGTAAGTATTGATTTACGCTATTACATGTTGTGATTCGTAGGATGAGAAGGTTACCATAAGGACATTCATGGTTGAAGAAGCATAGAAAGCTAAAATTTCAAAAAATATGAGAATTTATATGAACAATCATAATTATTTGATGTAATAAATGAAAACCCTTGCCACACTTAAGGTAAATAGTTGAATTTATCTCCATTCACAAGATGATTAAATCAATAAAGACACACTAACTGTTTGTGATTGGTTGTGTGTCCTTAGTTACAATTGTTGTGAACAATAGTGTTATTGTGTGTGTCTATCTAATTGTGTTAAAAAATCATGAATAACTAAGGTTTTCCTTATCCATGGATAAGTGTTTAGTGAGACCATTCTCACTGAAAAGCATGGTGAAGCTATTTCCGGTATTTACTTGCTACGAATAATTGTGTCCGTATTTATACTCTAAATATACTTGATAATGTCCTAATTCATCATATAATTATTTGTAATGTTGTTAGTATCCTATCTATATTTAGATCATGATATGTAACAACTTATTTTAAAAAATTAGACAAACATATAAATAACACTTATTTTTATTTTTGTTTAAGAATAAAAAAAACATTCGTCTTAAAACTAAATGCTTTAGTAAATTCAATTTTTATTTTTTAAATTTACTTACTTTTATTTTAAAATCAAACTTATTATTCTTAAATTTTAAATGCTATCTATCTATCTATAATTGAGCACGTTAATCGTAATTATACATTTGTATTGCTCTAACAGCTACTGGAAAACAAAAAGCATTTAAAAGTGTGCGATCACCTAAATCTTAGAAAATTTCAAAACAGATGTGTAGAGCTGGAAGACAGATTTTCCTGATAAGTTCAAACTATATTTAGTAAATGCCATAATAACCATATTTCCATTTGGAGTGTATAGAAGAGGAAGAAGAGGAAACATCATTGCCTCCTTTGCATTGCACAATATCTCTCTCTCCACAGTACTTACAGTCATGAACTCCACGTCTGTGGTATCCCTATGCATTCTCCTTTGCCTGTGTAGTATAACAGTTACAGTTAATGCGGATAGTTATGATGTAGGGGGAAACAAAGGATGGACTCTTGGCTCTAACTACACTGATTGGGAGGAGTCTATGGAGAGGGAGGGTGCATTTCATGCTGGTGATACTTTAGGTAATTGTTTCTTCCTGTTTTTCATTAACATTAGTTTTGGATTGAGATGAAATCTTTCATCACCACCAATGAAAGGTTAGGTTCAATTGATCCCAACTGTATTGTTCTCACTTCACAATAAGCCAATATGTGATAGCCCATTAACAAAAAAAATAGTATGGAATAATCGGTTTTCATTATCTGCATGCATGTTTGTTCAATATGGTTTGATAGGCTAATGCTGAAGGAGGATGGATGTTTGTGCAGTATTTAAATATTCACCGCAGTATGACGTTGTAGCGATGCAATCTGCGGCAAAATTCACGAGCTGTGATTTCAGCGGATCAAAGGTTATTGCTGGTACAAATGCAGGCGGTGGAACAGGGTTTTCTTTCGCTTTGAATGGAGGGAAGTATTTTTTTACTACTGGGATTAGCAATTACTGTGTACAGGGCATGAAGTTTGCAATCCACGCCTAATGCATTTGTCTGATGTCCAACAAATCTGTTGTCCCAGTTATAAATTATACGGTTTTATATTTTATTATTGGAATTTTTTTTTTTTTTATCAAAATGCATTCTTCTTCAAAAGAAATATATAAAGAGAAGATAAAATATTTGTTACATTAAAAAAAAAGAACTTGTTTAAAAAAATAAGTATATTAAGACATTTTTAATATATTTATTAAAAACTATCTTAGAAAGAAATTGAAAGAATTTTTAAATATATTTATTAAAAACTATCTTAAAAAAAATAAGAGGTTTTTTTAATAAACTATATGTGGCTTGTTAAAATACCAAAATTACATTTGTTAGGTTAATTAATTCCTTGTTTAAAGAAATAAGCTATCATTATCTTAAACAAAAATAAATTCAAAGAAATGAAAGATTTCTTTTAATAAGTTATATATGGCTTCTATTGAGGCCATTCTTGTTGAAATACCAAAATTACATTTGCTAGGTCAATTAAACCATATCTAGCATTCTTTTTTTATTACACATGTTTTTTATTTCTTTTTCTATGGAATATATTTTTCATCTTCTTCAAAGTGATATGTTTGCACATTCAACTCTTTGACATCATTTTTATTAAGAGAAAAAAATCTTCTTTAACCAAGATAAAGATGGAGATCATTGAAATGTTTAATTTTTCAAGGGATTGCCTCCAATACTAGATGATGAAAATGAAAAGAATAATAATTAGATCATTCCAAGCTACAAGGATCTCAAGTGTTAACAAAACACCACATTCAACCAAAACAAGAATCTGAAAGCAAATTGATAGCATAAGCTTACAAATGGATATGCAAAACAATGAGCAACAATATCATATATTATACATGAATAATGAACTTCTTATTCCAGTGAGTAAAATGAAGGTGTCTTGCTTATATAGGCAACGATGATCAACCATAGCGGTAGGATCAAGCTAAGGACAAATATACACCATACAAAAAAAAATAAATGATATGGTCCATAGATCTGTAACCGTTATGGGGAGAAAGAATATCAACCCTCCAAATATACCTAAAGATATCCCCATAACTCCTAGGAATAGTCAAACCTAAAAATATCCCCATAATATCTAATAAATAAATATGTAACATCTCATAATATCTAAATAATCTAAATGAAATATCCACACCTAAGTGGGTGGGGAAAATACATGGAATGACTAATTAAAAGTAAAGTAAATTACCTAGGTGAACATGAGCTAAGGTAAACAACCTACTCTAACACACCCCCTCAAGTGAAGCTAGGTGCCAAAATATAAAGTGGCATATCACAATATGAGTCCCAGCAACAAGGCCTGATTAGGTGCTCATGTACAATGTGTATCCAGAAGCTCCTAAACTTGAAGGTGGAAAACCATGAGGAAAAAAAACATCCATCTAGAAAGAGAGAAGGAGAAGTAGGAATGGAGCCAAGAAGTGCTCCCAACACCCCCTAGGACGACGAGCTCCATGAAGACGTCCTATGAAGAAGTGGATACCTCTGCGATGAACATTGTGTCTCCCACGAGGAAGAAAGTAGCCATGAAGCATCCTCCGAATGTCTTCCCACTCTAAGTGAGTGTGAGAATATGGGAACAAAATGTAGAATTACAATGTAGAATCCTTCAAAGTGAGCTAAAGTGAAGAAGATGTCACCAATGAATTATGAAATGAATCTCCAAGAATGTAGAAGCCCAAACCAACACCAAAATTGGATAGAATATAGTCCCAATCAACATCTAAAATATCAATGTGCACAAAACCATGGGCGTGCAAAAATGGAAGAGATGTGTGAATAGAATCCATCAAGGAAGAATCACCAGTGTCCTACTGCATAAGTGATGATGAGCCTATGGAAGCATCAAGATAAATAATTGGAGGCTTAGAAGCCTCAAAAGAATCAACATGATCTTCGGGATGTTGGCAATTTTGGGTACCTTGGGTACATTGCCTTTGCTCAAGTGTTGATGTTGCCATTGATGTCAAGAAGCGGAAGGGTTTTTTGTGAAAACCAAGGCATACAAAATAAAAGGTTTTATTTAAAACCATGGATAACAGATTTGAAATGGGTTTTTTTTAAAACCCAAGTTGGCTCTTCGTTTCGTTGAAAAAGGTGCTCCGATGATGAAGATATTTAATTTTAAATATCCAGTTTAAATTTTATTTATTTAAAATTTAAATTAATATTTTAAAATTAAATTAAAGTTTTTCTTCGGCTTGTTTGAAAAGCCGACGTGTTTGGTATTACATCGAAATGCTTATATAATGAGGCTAAGTCGTAGGCAAAGGTGTGAGATGAAAAAGAAATGAAATCGACGGGCTTCTGGGCGAGAGGTACTGTCACCGATCGTGTAATTTCTTGTTAAGGATGGGGGCAGTAGAAAAATATCGATTATGGGATAAGGAGTATAGTGAATAGTAGAAGGTATTCGGCATAGTTTCGGGAGCATAGCAGTGAACCTTGTATCCTTGAGGCGCCTTGAACATACTTTGCAGAAACATAATTCACAGTGAAAGTTCACTATCGTCGAGACTCTGATCTGAAGAGGATATTGCTGCCACAATAATTTGTATTTTGAAAGGATGGTTGCTGGCGAGAACGGAGAAGCTACAACAATCAATTTTCATGAGTGGAAAGTCTTTGAAATGACAGTGATCGAGTTTTCATGAGTATCAAGCTTTGAAAAGATGATAGCTATGGATAGTGAATTCAAGTGAATAGTGCAGCAGTGAAACGAAAGAAAAGCAAGCCATGCTCAGGGCTGGATCGGAACAACTCAATGACAGCAGGAGGATCATTTTGTAAAGAGGCTTTCAGACACCGGAGTACAGAGGACGGTCATTGGAATTTTTAACAGTGGAAAACAAGAATAAAATAAGTATTGCTTTCAGGTGATACTCAATCGCTGGGTAGCGCAGTTGCGCGACCGGTTGGAAGTCCAACCTAAGCTGCTGTAGATTACGGGATCGAACGAATCCCAGCAATAGATTTGATTGTGACAAGACATCTCCATCAAACAAAAGGGGTGCTCGATTTCGATCCAAAAGTCGACAAAAAATTATGTGCGAACGAGATACCGATAGACGCCTTTCGAAAGCGCATGATTTGGAGGATAAAATTTTACAGCACGGTTTTCGAGAACAATAGACACGCCTTGCAAACTGGTTCGGTTGAGTTCACATTTTTTTTGAGTGGCAAAGACATGATTGATTTCTCAGGCTATAGTGTGAACGAAGTTATAAAATAAGTACTGCGGTTGTTTTATGAGAAACATGAAGAAGGATATAAGTAACCAGCGACACAAAAATATTAAATAGCATGAAAATTGAGAATTTAGGTAGGTATCTGAGGATTGTGCTTCATGTGACACGCGGATTTAGAGATCTTAGCACCTGTGTGAGAGTGAAGTGGGAGTTCGTGTTACACATAGATTTAGAGGTCTTAACACCTGTATAAGAATGAAATAAGAGTTCGTGATCCCTTAGAATCAAGTGGGCGTGTAGCCCGTGTGGTAACCGACGCATGGCCAAGAGCGTCGGGCTAACTAAAGATGCGAGTTCGAATCATGGTTTTTGAAGTACATGACAATCTCGGTTTTTGGAGCATATGACATGGTTGATAAATCTTTTGAAAGAATTTTGTGATTGGGGCAGATTTCCAAAGGAGGTTCTTCACTTCAAAAAGGTATGGGCACATTCTTCTTATGAGTATAATTGATGTATGTTTTCCTGAAATAAGATTGGAGTGAAAAGGTATTCAACAAGGTTTCCTTTGGTTGGGTGTAAATCCTATTTTCTGGTTTGTTAAAGACTACTTATGCATTGTTATCGTTGATGAGAGTTTTGATAAATGCATAATTCTGGTTTGAGGTAGTGGTAGCATTGTGCACTAGGGTTTATGGTTGTGAGTCTAGATACTTGCTTTGAGTTGATGAAACCCTTGGATGACTGTGTTGAGGTTGATGGTTGAGTTGCTTCCATAGAGGTTGATTGATCAAGTTATTGCCTTTACTTGATACATGATTTTGGGCTTACTCCATTGAGTTGATTTGAACAAGTTATTCATTGCATTTGGTGTTTTTGTGTTGGTGGCTATTTTGTTCAAATATCTTTGGAGGGAAAAGGGTTTCTACTTGTTTCCTTTTCTAGTGATGATTGGTTGAACGCTTCAAGGTTTATGTTGAGTTGAATGGTGTTGGTTAAACCTTGTCTATGAGCATTGTTTTTGAAAGCCCAAATTGGTTGAGAAAAGATATTGGTTTTGGAAAGAACATGAGTATCATTGTTATATGAGATATTGCATGGTTGGCAATTGTTGGGTTGTGTTTCATGTTCTTGAGAAAAGCATACTACATCTATCTTATTCTTTTGAGATTTGAAATTGAGTTGAGATTGAGATTGGGAGTTAAGTATAGAACATATTGAGTCTCTAAAAATTCTCTTTATGCTTCTATGAGGTTGATGAATCATATTGAGTCTCTAACAATTCTCTCTATGCTTCTATGAGGTGGATGAATCACATTGGGTCTCTAACCATTCTTTTTGTGAGTTCATGCCAAGCAAGTGTTCTTGATGAACTTGTGAGCAGGTTTTGGACAAGTTTCGATGGGGACTTGTGAGCAGGTTTTGGAAAGGTTCCGGTGGGGACTTGTGATCAAGTTTTGGACAGGTTCCGTTGGGGACTTGTGAGCAGGTTTTGGACAGGTTCTATTGAGGACTTGTGAGCAGTTTTGGACAGGTCCTAGCAGAGGACTTGTGAAGCTGAGTTTGATAGTTCTATCAGAGAACCTTAAGAGTAGAGGTCTTCTAGAGGATCACCAGCCAGAGCAGAGCTATGGGATTGGTGTCTCCTGTGGGTCGGTGCCCACGAACTTGAGCTAGGGGATTGGTGTCTCCTGTGGGTCGGTGCCCACAAACTTTAGATTAGGGGATTGGTGTCTCCTGTGGTTCGGTGCCCACGAATTTGAGATTAGGGGATTGGTGTCTCCTTTGGGTTGGTGCCCATAAACATTGTAATTGGGAAGGTTTCCCAAAGAACTTTGAGATAACTTTTAGAGAAAAGTTTTGTGGACGTAGCCCAGGCTTTCTGGGTGAACCACGTTAAAATTGGTGTCACTTTGTGGATGATCTTATGCTTTGTTTTGATTTTGCTTTGGATATATTGCTTTACTGTTTTGAAGTATAAAAGAAAAGTAAAAAGAGGTCTTATACTGTTCACCCCCCCCTCTCAGTATAAGCTTGTGTTCAACATAGGATCTCTAAGTGAGAGTCCAACTGAAGATAAAATCTTTGTATACAAATCCTCTAGGAGTACATTGTCCAATGTGAAATAAATAGAAGAATAAAATGGTATACAAGGTGGATCACTCAAAGGAGGGCACACCAAAAAAGGATCCATAAAGGAAGAAGTACATGGAGGAGATACAATGTATACATCATCATCAAATAAATGAGTGAGCTCCTCATACATGTTAATAAAATCACATGTGTGACTCTCTATGAAGAGAGAGGTAACACCATCCAATAAGTCATTTGTATGTAAGGATGTAACATGCCATGAAATGTCTGTTGTATATGTTGCAACATCAACATGATTATCCACATAAGACAAGTGTTGAGATGTATCCTGTAAAATATCTGAAGTACGTACTATAGCATCAACCTCATCATCCAAAACATCATGAGATAGTGACTCCAAAAACAAAGTTGCAATGTCACAAATGATGTCCTCCATGCAAACAATTGTAAGAGAAGGTGCCTTGGGTAAAAAATTTATTTTCAACATATGATAAGCAAGGTGAGGTGTGTTCTTCTAAACTTCAATAAAATTTTGTAGCTCTCCACAAACTAAATAATAAAGTTTGCTAGATATTCTTAAATTGTTCATGAACCATGTCCTATACTCTTTATCCTTCACCATTGGTTTGGATTTTAGAGTTACGAACAAAGGATCCAAACCTTCGCTTTTACATAATGAACAAAGTACCTTAAACAATGCTTCAAAAGTTTCACCATTTGCATCTATGCTAAGTTTAAAAAAATAAGTTTTCAATATGTCCTCAAAAGTAGAAGAGCCCCCCCAAAATCAAATGCCATTGTAATAGGAAAGGTCTAGTGTGATGTCAAAATGTGGTACAAAATACCACAATATCACATCAATGCACAAATGAAGCCTCTAAACTTTGAAAAGTCTCCAAAGGAATTACCAAAAGAATCCCCTCCTTCAAACTAAGTGCCTCAATGAGGAAGATTGGCACAAGAGTATGCATCACAAAAAAGCAAGGGAAGTCAAAGAAAAATGACTTCTCAAGCACAACAATGTGTAGGCTCCACCAATAATGAACACCAAGTAAGATGATCACATAGTTCCAAACTAAGTGGCCAAACAAAAAAATAAGGAAGATGAGACTTTATAACAATAGTCCATATACCGGTTCAAGTGCAATAACCCTTTTTCACAATGCAATATTGAGAGTGCAGTCATAAAATAATTGTAAATGTCTAAATACAGATCCAAAAAATCTAAAACTTTACAGACATATTAAAAAAATGATTTTACAAGCCTGGAAAAATTTTCACTAAGCAAATCCCAATATTTCTCCTGAAATGACGAGGTTACTAAAAATAGTAAACTCATTGTAACTGTCATAATACAGCTCCAAATTCTCTAAAATTTTATGGGAAGGTCTATAATATGATTTTACACATTCTGTAAAAAACTCTGCCATTAGACGTTTTGATGAAGATATATGCAGATTACTAAAAAAGTGCAGGTTTTTGTAAAATCGAGATATCTTGAAGAATACTGATCCAAATGAGCTAAAAATTTTTGCACAACTCAAATTAATGCATCTACAGACCTCAAAACAATTAGTGGAAAATTGCATTTCTATCAGGAGATACATGCAAAATATAAAAATGGGATGGGTTGGTGACCCTACCAAAAAAGGAAATGCTCAAGAAGAAAAATGCTTAGGACAGATCCAAGGGAATGAGGCTATTTTAGTATGGGCAAAAGAGATTTTAGGAGGCTGGTGATGATCTGAAAATGGAAGGAGAGACACAAACTAGCAAAAAAACTCCACCAAGTACCCGATCACAAAAGCTAAAGCTTCCACACCAATATTCAAACCTGCAAGAGAAACAACTACACAACACTCACAAATGGATGACTGCAACATCTATTGCTCTAATGCCATGAAAGGAATTATAATCATATCATTCCAAGCTGCAAGGATCTCAAGTGTTAATAAAACACCACATTCAACCAAAACAAGAATCTGAAATCAAATTGATAGCATAAGATTACAAATGGATATGCAAAAAAATGAGCAACAATAATATATATTATACATGAATAATGAACTTCCTCTTCCAATGAGTACAATGAAGGTACCTTGATTATATAGGCAAGGATAGCGGTAGGATCAAGCTAAGGATAAATAACCACCGTACAAAATGAATAAATGATATGGTTCATAGATTTGTAATTGCTATGGGGAGAAAGAATATCAACCCTCCAAATATGCCTAAAGATATCCCCATAACTCCTAGGAATAGTCAAACCTAAAAATATCCCCATAATATCTAATAAATAAATATGTAATGTCTCATAATATCTAAATAATATAAATGAAATATCCACACATAAGTGGGTGGGGAAAACACATGGAATGACTAATTAAAAGTAAATTAAATTACCTAGGTGAACATGAGCTAAGGTAAACAACCTACTCTAACATAACATCACCAATAATTTTTTAATTTTATGTAATCCCTAAATATATTATTGATGTAATTAATGAACATTTGTGAATCCTTATCAATTGAAATATAATATAATTTTAATACAAGTAACAAGTGCTCTAACCTCCTAGCCTCTACATAGTTGTTAGTTGAAGTTCCATATGATTTTAAGTAATTGTGGACAATTTTACCTTTATTGGATTTTATTTTTTTTACACTTGGGACTTCCCATAATGAGCACCATATCTTTAAACCTTTTGCAAGAGAGGCAATAACATAGTTCTAAACTTGGGCATGATTTTGATATTTCTTTTAAATTAAATTATTCCTTTCAAGCCATAAGTTATAACAAATAATGATAGGAACATTCCTCCATAGAATACATAATGCTTTGGCTTTGGAAAACTTAATCCAACTTTTCATCAACATTTAGGTTTTAAATATTTCATCAACTATTTCAATATTGATGGAGCTACACAATATTTTTCATGGTTTTTAAAAAGTATCCCAAAATAACTTGAGAAAAGAAACAATGAAGGAGTAAATGGTTTGATATATCTAAATCATTCTCATACAATGCACATCTAAAATTTTCATGATATATTTTTCTTTCTAGAATCTCTCCTATAAGAATCTTAATTTGAACTCCTAATCAATGGATTATTGAAACCTTAGAGAGAGCCTCTAGTGACTAAATATTTTTCCAAGAAAAATATTTAGGAGTAGGAAATTTTGATTGTTTTAAATCCTCATATTTCAACTTGACTGAGTATCCACCATTTTTTAATAGATTCCAAACCAACACATTCTTCTCATGTAAAAATCATCAAATAAAACTCTTTCATATTTTGAAGTCCATTTGTAATTTGTTTAAGTTCATTTCCTTCAACCACTATTACTAATACAAATCTATGATCTAGATTTTTTCTCACATTAATATAATATTTGACCCTTAGACCTTTACAAGCTAGGTATTCCCATGTCAATGGTTACCATTTTGAATCATAGATAAGAGGAATGGTGGGGTGATGAGAGGGAGCTATCTAGAAGTAACGTGTTTTGATCAAGTTTCCTTTTGGAATAGATAGAATAAAATTTACATGGATTAGAGATACAAAAAATATATGTAATATTGGAGTTGATTTGGGAGTCTTAGGAAGAATGATACACTCTAATATTTTTCTAGTGGGAAAGGGATCTTTAAATATAGAGGAATGGTTGAGAAATCTCACATGTCTAGATTTATTTTAAAAGGGTTAGAGAGAACTTTAAAAGTAGTGGAACCTCTTTTAAAATAGAGAGCATGATCATGTACCTTTCATCTTACTACCCTTCCAAGTATCCCTACCTCAAAGAGACAAAAAATTAGTTTTCCATCATTGTTATATAAGGTCCTAGGGGGTGTAGTATATTTGTTCATGCTACAAATCATCCAATTCATTGATGGATCTCTATTTTATCTAGGTGATCTAGAGAACTCATCCCTTGCCATGCAATAATTATTTTTGAATGACTGACCCTTTTTAAAAATGAAAGGGATAGACTTATCTAAATAAAAATCCCCTATTTTTTATAAACTGGAAGCTTTACCTTCACCTTTAAAATAGAGGGAAGGGGTATTTTAAAGTGTCGTGCCTTTATTATAAATTAAAATAGGTCATTAAATATGAAAACCTCCACCTTAGAGGAATTTTAAAGAGGTTAACTTGAGAGGAACCAGAGCTCACCATCCACAACCTTTTGAAAAGAGAGAGGCTCTCTCTCTAGGTGGGCTTTAAGAAGTATGTCATAAAAATTCCTAAGGAATTTGGCTCTTTAAAAACCTAGAGTGTATATGTAGATATAAGTCAAATTATATCAGGTTGTGAATATAGAAAAGCTCTTCAGGTGTAGAAGGTATTTTTATCATATCCTTTTGAGGTTAGGTCCTCTCCCTTAAATCAAAATGTTGAGTGCTTATCCTTATAGAAGTGGGGGATGTCTCCCTATCCCTAATTGGTAAGCACATGCTCTTTTAAAATAGAGAGAGCATTCAGAAGGTTCAAAGTGTTTAGAGCATTCTCGAGTTCATAGAATTCGGTATGAACTTATTATTAGGTCTTAAGAGTGCTTTCTGAGGCGGTCAAGTCCGTTCAGAAATGACCCCCTCAGTCTCTCGACTCTTATATACGTATTAACAATGAAGACTGAGAGGAGGGGAAGAGCTCAACTTTGAAATAAGAAAAAATTTTGACCTTTAATTTTAATTTAAATCCCTAGCTCAAGTTTTGAAATAAGAAAAAATATCCAAAAGAAAGAGAAAGCAAGAAGGCTCTAGTAATAAATCCTTTCTTCCCCCTCCCCCTCTCCCTCTATTAATAAGATAATATAAGATGAGATAAGTCACACACATTTTTTATTGATTGAATGATAAGTCGAGAAATCCTTTCAAAAGCTTATAGAGTTAGTAACTATTAAAATAGAGGGGATTCTAGATAGAGAAGGTCCAACGCCTTTAATATTAAGACAGAAAGAGAGGAGAGATCTTAAGTTACTTTCTTAGAGATTGACTTATTGATAAAAAATGAAGATAGAGAGATCACTTTCTCTTAAATAATGGAAGCATTTGACTTTGTCATTTTAGGGATAGATAGATAGATATAATATTTACCATCTTACCCTAGCGTTAAACCTTGAAAAATAGGTATGGAAAGAATTTATAAAATTTGGATATGTCAGCTTAAAATTCTAAGGTTTGTGGGTGTGTCACTACCTTTTAGTTTAAGAGCTTCAGGTAACCTCTATGTAATAGGTACTTGATCCCATCAAGTTGGTGAGTAATGCTCAATCTACCTAACTAAAATTTCTCATTCCTAGTGTCATGAAGGAACCTTTTAAAATAGAGAGGGTGGGAGTATTTTTAAGGTCAACCTTTTCCTCTCTATTTTAAAGGGAGGACAATGCTTTCTCCTATATCCTGAAGAAAATTTGATCTATTCAGTGATACCTATTGTATTAAGGTCTCCCTAATTCATACAAATATGATGAAAACAATAGTCAATTATCTTAAATATTTTTACAAAAGGTGATTAGTCAATCTTTATTCCAAGACTTTTTCATCTTACTCCCCAATGGTAAGTATATCAAGTGCCTCTAACCATTTAAAAGGTCTTTAAAGTGCTCACTACACCATAAAGGAAGTAGGGAGGCACTAGTGATTAGCAATTCTTGATCCTTTTTGAAGCGGGGCTCTTCAATTCACTTCAAGGGTGTGAATATGAATCTTTTGAGATGAGATCTCCCCTCTATTGTTTTAAATGGCTAATCCCTCCCTTTGAAGAAACTCTTATTAATTTTTCTCAATAATGGAGAGATCCTTTTGATCATGGGAAGCTCCTTTTGACCAAATCATGCAGACTCCTTTTAACAAAAAAATGTTTAAGCTTAAAAAATCCATAGCCTATCAATCAGTGAGTTGGATTTAAACTACCATAAAAAAGTATCTAATGCAATAGCATCCAGCCATTAGCCAAATAAAACAATTGGGTTTGATATTCAAAGTATGAGAGCATCCAACTGGCAAGAACTGATTAAAATAAAAAGCAAAAATAATAGTTGGAGTTTTTTTTACCAAGGATTGGATAAGGGATAAGCATGCAATTGGTAGCCACCTTTTGAGATAGCTAGATGATTTGTGCTTTTAGAAAAAAATTTAGATTTTCAGAAAAAATATGTATTTTTATAAAAAAAACTAGAAACTTCATGTGAACAGAAGAGCTTAATGCATAGCTGGAAAAGGAATTGATAAGAATGATTAGTTGTCACTAAAATTTTAACTAGCATGTGTAGCTAGCAAGTCATTGCATTTTATGCTTATAAATAAGAAGCTATTGTGGAGCATGAGAGGTGGTCAAGGGGCTCCTAAGGAATTGGCACTCTATGTAGTTCTTGCAGGAGGTTTCTTATATGAAGCCTTAAAGGAAAGAAATTGGCACTTTGTGTAGTGCTTGTAGGAGGTTTGTTATGTAAAGCCTTAGAAGAAGAAATTGGCACTTTGCACAGTGCTTGTAGGAGGTTTGCTATGTAAAACCTTGAAGGAAGAAATTGGCACTATGTGTAGTGCTTGTAGGAGGTTTGAGATATAAAACCTTGGAAGGAGACTAGTACTCTAAAAAGTGCTTGCAGATGTGTGGTGCTCTATGGAGAGTAATTATGTAATTTTTGATGTAATTGTTGAAATATAATAAAAATAGTATTGTGTTTTTTTAATATTTTAAATTGGGTTCTCTATTATTGTTTTTTTGTGTGGTGGAATGAAGATCTTTGATCAACTAGGATAGGTTGTTTTTTTATTGATACCCTCTCCACCACTACATCATTTTGGTATCAAAGCCAGAAGATCATTGGGGTCATGTATGAAGAATGGTTTTCAAACAAATCCTATTATAGGAGCTCTGTGAGGAGCTAACATTTTTTGTTACCTAGTGAGTATGATGCGGGAGCATGCAACTTAGGAATAACCATTGGATATCATTAGCCAACTCGTATTTGGGAGTAACCAATTGGCAAAAGCAAAAAAAAAACAATTGGAGTATTTATTTTTGAGACCGGATGAGGATAAGTGTGCAGATGGCAAACAACCTTTTGGACAGCTAGAGTATTTGTAGACTTTGAGAAAAAGATTTAATTTTTTAGAAAAAAATGGATTTTTAGAAAAATGTGTACAAAAAGTTGGATATTTAGGGGAAAAAAAACAACTAAGCTCTAAAATTAGTTGGCAACTCATTGTCCTTATTTAAGATGACTTTTATTAAGAAGAATTCAAGATAAGAGAATAGAAGAAAAGAGGAAAGGAGAGGAGAGTGAGGGGCTCCAAATAAATTGGCGCTTTGTGCAGTGCTTGTAGGAGGTTTGTTATGTAAAACCTCAAAGGAAGGAAATTGGCACTTTGTGCAATGCTTGCAGGATATGCAAGAGGTTTTTTATGTAAAGCCTCAAAGGAAAAATTTGGCACTCTATGTAGTGCTTGCAGGAGGTTTGCTATTTTAAACCTCGAAAGAAGAAGATGGAAGAAGGAGATTGGTACTTTGAGGAGTGTTTTTATATGTGAATATCTATGGAGAGAAATTATGTAATGTTAATAAGGCCATTGAAATATAATAAAGTAGTATTTTGTGTGTTTCATGTGTTATGCAATTCATTAATGGGGTTCTCTATTACTATTTTTATGTGCGGTGGTATTATTTTTTTATGTGTGGTGGTATGAAAAGTTTGAGTAGCTAGGAGAGGTTGTTGTTTAATTGAACCCCTCTTTGCCACTACATCAGTATCATCTAAGGTCCACTTTAATTTGAGGTCACGGGTAAGGTAATGCATAACTTTAAAATAGAATGTTATCTTCTATGGGAGGACCTCAAAAACTAAAATTTTATGGAGCAAGAACCATTGAGGGAGAAGAAAAAAAGAACCAATATCTATCTCAAATAAGAAAGGTGGCACACTAGAGAGAAATGGAAAAATCATTCTTTATTATTTAAGAGTTAGTTGGTTCACATGGTCCATGTGAAGAGACGGGAAATGATCATATGGTTGAAAGTTACAAGTATCATCTCATCCTAGTCCTAGGATCAATCATGCTAGCAATACAAAATTTTGAGTCAAATATATTAGCAACACCATTTCCTCCATACTAGAGTTCACCCTTTTATTAGTATTAAAGCTTCAAATCTAGTTTGAGGAACAAAGTGTTGCTCTAAACCTATGTAAAAGGGTCAAGATCAAGCATTATAGGTCAAATGGTCTATTTATTTCTAATGGGCATAGGTAAGAGATTTAAGTGATTTAAACCAGGTCCATATTTCAAAGTTTATCTCTTCTCTTCTCTTTTTTGTAGCCCTTTTAAAATAGAGAGGAGAAAGCTCTCTATTTTAAAGGGCTTGAACCTAATCCTATTTTAAAGGTAAATGGCCCTTCTCCTCTCTTCTCCTCTCTATTATAAAGTAAGATAAAAAGCTCATTCAATCTTTTTTAAAATAGAGAGGTGCGAGTTTTTATTATTACTGGAGTAGTGGGCCTTTCTCACCAGCCCCGCCCCTTTCAAAATGGATACGAGGGGAAAAATCACCTTATATTAAAGAGAGAGTGCCTCCACCCTAACATTGGAAAATCATCAGTTCATTGTCCTTTTAAAGAGGCCCTCTCCCTATCTCTCCCTATTAAAAGAGGTAGAGGTCTTAAAAGTCCATTTTTTTTACATTTTTTTTGGTCGCTTCCAGTTATATTTAAAAGCCGATCATAGAGAGCTCTTTTGATGATAGAGAGGCTCTTAAACGCTTTAAATGAGGATAGAGAGCTTTTCTCAAACTCAAGAGCGCATTATTATATTATAAATTGAGAGGGAATAATATTAAAATACCTTGCTTGACATATAAAATCCCATGTGACCCTTGTTGTCTATTGAATAGATCTTATATGTATTAAAAACTTTAAGAGCCTTCTCTTAGGAGATCCTTTTAAAATAGAGAGGATGCCCTTTAAAAGTATTATATTAAAAAGGCAGCCCCCTAAATGAATCAAAAGGCATTAACCTACTTTAAGGGTCTTTCTAGGGTCGAGTGGGATAAGGGAATATCTTAAGAGCGGGAGAAGGCCTTAAATATTCGTTATGGATGGTTTCCGCTTTTTTGAGGGGAGGGGTGAAAGATAGCTTTTGATTTGTCCCTCTCTTGTTTCGTTAGTCACCCTTACAAAAGCAAGCGAGAGAAGGTGATTCCAATGCTATTCCGTATGTCATGGAAGGGAGGGCTATATTAAAGGTTCGATCCGCCCTACTGGTATGTCATGGAAGGGTTATATTAAAGGTTCGATCGATCATAAGGCGGCTGGATCTATTCTCTTGCGCATTAAAAACTGACCCCTTACCTTACCTCACAATAGAGAGGAGAGGAGAGCTCTCTAATATTAAAAGCCTCTACTCTCTCCTCTCTGTTTTAAAAGGTATCTTAAAAGGTTAAAGCTCAATTATATATATAAAATAATTTAGTTTTTCAGTCAATTTTTAGATAAGGAGATATCTAAAAGGATGGGAGATTACTGACCCTAAAATAAAGGATCAAAAAATATGAATCGGGAGGTCGAGGGCGGTCAAGGCTTAATTAATAGGTGTTGATTCATATGTAGTATGCCCTTTTAAAACAGAGACACTTTAGATGAGATGCTCTCTATTTTAATTTAAAAGGAAAATCTCTCTCTCTCTCTCTCTCTCTCTCTCTCTCTCTCTCTCTCTCTCTCTCTCTCTCTCTCTTATATAGGATTTTCATAGTTAGCTTTAATAATAAATAGAGGGGGTCGAGCTTGAAATTCATAACCGAACCCTTTCGAATCATCTTAAGAGTGCTTACCACCTCTTCATCAAGACCGCTATCCCATATAGAAAAAGGAAACCTAAAATTTACTTTGCATCCTTTTCAAAGAAAGTCTTGAAAATTTATTAATTTTTGGCTATACCTACTAGAAATCATCAAGGAGATATCATATAAATAGGGATGGATTGTAATGTAGTTTTTATGAGTTGTAGCCTTCTCAGTTTTCACCATGTTTAGAACTTACCTTTCCATCCTTCCAAACAAGCTTTCACTCTATCCAAACAAGAGATCCAAAGAACCTTTTTATTTCCTTTATCATGCTATAATTGTTAGAAATATTGAGTTTTCATTGATTTCAAAGGTAGAAAAATATTCAAGGATGAAATATTGAGTTGTCATTGATGATAAAGGCAAAAATATCTTCAAGGATGAAATGTTGAGTTGTCATTGATTTTAAAGGTAGAAATATCTTCAAGGATGATTTGAATTACAAGTATATGATTTAATATTTAAATTGAAAATTTAAATATTAAAGTTATAAAAATATTATAAAGTTAAACCTTATAATATTTAAATATTAAATTTAAATATTATAAAGTAATGGTTTAAATATTTATATGGAGTTGAAGTTTGAAATTGTGAGAGCGTCGACCTCTTGGGTGCCAAGAAAGATTGAATGTAAGGTTGAAGTTCAAAAATAAAGTATGAGCCTACTAATTAAGCACCAAAGGCAAGAAGGACAAAAGCGTGCATATATACATGAGTTTGAAATTCATTTCAATGTGATGTGGGGTGAGATATTCCTTTGAAGAGAAGAAGCGAACGGTAGTGCAATGGTTGGCAATGTTGAAGACAACAAACGAATACCTTCGAGATAATTGGAAGAGTGTGCACATAGAGATCCAACACAGAGGGAAACAAGTAGAGCATGCACATGGAGATCTAGCATAGAGGAAAACAAGTAAAGCACACACACGGAGATCAAGCACAAAGTGAAACAACATAACACACCAAAAGGATTTTGGAGGACCACACATCGGGAAAAAACCAGATAAGTTTCAAAGATAAAGTGACAAACTCTTCCTAGATAAATACAAATTTGTGGAATGTTTTGTAATGAAGTTTGTGAAGTAGAAAGATTGCAATATTGTGAATATCTATGAATGTTGGATATAAAAATATGAAGTAGAAAGACTACAATATTATGAATGTTTGTGAATGTTGGATATGAAATTTATGAAGTAGAAATATTGCAATATTGTATTAAATATATGTGAATGTTGGATATAAAATTTGTGAAGTAGAAAGCAAAAGCAACATTGATTTGATTGGAGGTCTTTGTAATACTTGAGCCTATGGTTTTTGAATGCAAATGAAAGGAATATCTTCAATAAAAGGAAGCTGATGGTGTTGAAATCAAAGTGAGATAATAGTAGTTCTATTGTGGTAACCGAGCATCGATGGTAGAACTCTATGGTAGCGAACTATTAGAGTTCATGTTGGATTATCAAAGACATGGAAGCAATAGGGTTTGATGGTATAACTCCATGCAAAAGAGACTACGTCAAGCGAAAAGGATGTGGTGAAGAACATCATGATTATAGAGAAAGATAATAGATAGAAGGTGTTGTAATTTGGTGAGTAACGGCTCCCAAAACATTATTGCTGGTCAAGAGATTTACATATGATAGAGAGCACAACTAGAGTTTGAGAGTAATAGTCATTTGGAGATTCAAGCAAAGATGATTGTCTTAAGAATAACATAGAGGGGAGGCGAAGTGCTAAAATTTGGGTAAGTAAAACAATCATTATTATTCTGACATTGAGCTATAGTGTTTTCAATTGATGGTTGTAATGGAGGAGCTCTCGAATGCGTTGAGCAAGTGTATGTGTTGATAAAAGTACTTCAACTTGAGAGGGAGCTATGGTAGGAGCCACACTAATCTACGGATGTATGTATTGATGAAAGCACTTCATATTGAGAGGAAGCCACATGGAGGAGACACACATAACAAGAAACGTAGCTTCAAAAGCATTACAAGAAAAGTCATTGCTGGATAGCCAAGTGTCACAAAGAATGAAGGATAGCCAAGTGTCACTAAGAACAAGGTCATAGTCATATATACATCACACAAATGTTTGAGAGAGCACTATGTACACCGCGTCAAGAGGGAGTCATTACAAAGGAGAACGTCATGTAGAAAGGTACATCACTACGTAAACACTTGCTCATGAAATATTATCCTACACACACCATATATTAAGAGGTACATATTATTATTATTGTTTGAAGACATAAGGAATCAATTTAAAAAATTTAAAAAGGAGATATAAGAAAATTGAGTTGCTAGAATTTGGAAAGATAAAGGTGATATTCTGGATGTCTTTTATGATAAGATTCTAGAGTTGATTTGAGCAAAGAGTGAATGAATGTTATTACATTATAATTTTGATATCTAAGAGAGAGCATTAGCAAATTGAAGAAAGCAAACTCAAGAAAAGGGAAGAATTTAAAGAGTAAGAGCAGGGTTTTGGATCAGATTGTTGAGCACATTTGAGCAAGTTTTTGGATCATATTGTTGAGCATATTTGAGCAGGTTTTTGGATCATATTTTTTAGCACATTTTTAGCAGGATTTTAGATCATATTGTTGAGCACATTTGTGAGCAGATTTGGAGCATATTTGAGTAGTATTTGTGAGCATATTTGAGAGCAAATTTGAGC
Source organism: Wollemia nobilis (assembly GCA_028583015.1). Lineage (NCBI taxonomy): Eukaryota > Viridiplantae > Streptophyta > Pinopsida > Araucariales > Araucariaceae > Wollemia > Wollemia nobilis. Next base: position 11,462,345 of record JAQPPZ010003077.1, on the reverse strand, counting down.
AGTGTTTGTGATCATATTTGGAGCATAACTTATGGAAAGAGATTGGTGTCTCTTATGGTTTGGTGCCCATAAAATTATTAAGAGAGGATTGGTGTCTCTTTTGGGTTAGTACCCATGAAATTGCTAAGAGAGGATTAGTGTCTCTTGTGGGTCGGTGCCCATGAACTTTCTAATAGGGGATTGGTATCTCCTATGGGTTGGTGCCCACAAACTTGCTGAGATGGGATTGGCATCTCCTATGGGTTGATTCCCATGAACTTTTTGAGATGGGATTGGTATCTCCTGTACTTTGGTGCACATAAACTTGCTGAGATGGGATTGGTGTCTCTTGTGGGTTGTCACCCATGAACTTGAGCAAGGGGATTGGTGTCTCCTTTGGGTTGGTGCCCATAAACTTGAGAAGGGGATTGGTGTCTCCTGTGGGTTGGTGCCCATAAAATTGTAATAGGGGATTGGTGTCTCTTGTGGGTTGGTACCCATGAAATTTATTGAAGAAATATATAAGCAATATTTTGCTATGGTTTTCTCCCGAGAGGGTGTTTCCATGTAAAAATATTGTCTCTTATGTGTGTGGTGATTTGTGCATTGTTTTATTATTGCATTGATATTATTTCAAGTTATTGCTTTGGAAATAAAAGAGAAAAGTTTTATCTTATATTGTTCACCCCTCCTCTTAGTATAATCTTGTGTTCTTCAATTGGTATCAAAGCAGGTTCCTTCGTGAAAGCCTAACAGCTTGAAGGAAGATCTTACAAGAACACACATGGCTTGCCAAGAAGGTTTTTTATCAAATAGGGCTCCATTTTTTGATGGGACTAACTATGCTTTCTAGAGCATAAGGATGCGAACCTATTTGATGGCACATGGCTACAATATATGGCAATCCGTTGAGGATGGGTTCACACCACCTACAACTCCTCCCATGGATCGATATGGCAAGAAACCATTTGAAAATAATTCCAGGGTAATGAATGCAATATTAAGTGGGTTATGTGAATCAGAGTTTGTGAAATTCATGCAATGCACCTCAGAAAAAGAAATATGGGATAAGTTACAAAGAATATATGAAGGAGACGACAAGGTTAAAATGGCAAAACTTCAAACCCACAGGAGGAAGTTTGAATATTTGAAGATGAAATATGAGGAAGATATTGCAAAATATCTACTCCATGTTGATGAAGTTGTCAACACCATTCATGGACTTGGAGAAAATATTGAAGACTCTAATATTGTTCAAAAAATATTAAGGTCACTTCCCATGAGGTTTGATGCAAAGGTCTCAATTGAAGAAATAAAGGATCTTAAAACCTTAAGCATGGATAAGCTACATGGAATTCTCACAACCTATGATATGAGGACTAAAAAATATCAAACATCCAAATGGGAGGCTACATTTAAAGCTTCAAAGAAGACAAATAATAAAGAACCAGAGTCAAGTGAAGAATCAAGCAATGGAGAAGAAGCTAACTTTGTGCAAAGAAATAAGAAGGGTCCAAGAAAACACAAAGGTATGCATTCTATGAAATATTTTAATTGTGGTAACCTTGGTCACTATGCATCTAATTGCCCACAAGCTGGAAGTAGTAGAAGTGAAGAAGAAAAGGAATAAAATAAAAAGAAAGAAAATTTTGTCATGAAAAGAAAAATAGGCGCGATCAAGGCAAGCATGAGAAGAAAATATTTCAAAGACACAAGAAGATTTTTTTATGTTGAAGAAGCAAGCAATTCCTCCAGTAGCAATGATGAAAGCCTCTCCGATAGTGAAAGAGAAGAAATCCTATTCTTGGCCATAGAAGAGAAAGAAGATGCTCCTGTTGTTAAAGACCAAGAAGAAGAGAAATATTTAGAAAATGAAGAAGAAGCCATGGTTGACATAGAAGAGGAACTTGTTTTTGCTCTTAAAGAGTTGAAGAGGGTTAGAAATAAGAACTCAATATTGAAGGCTCAAGTACAAGAGGATGATAAGAAAAAGGTAAAGTTATCACAAGAACTCATTGAACTGAAAGTTAAAGTTGAAGAGGCAAAGCGAATTGAAGAAGGTATGGTTGAGAAGTTAAAGGTAAAAGAGTTGGAATGTGAAAAATTGGAACATGAAGTTGTCTCTCTAAGGATGGAAGTGGAATATTCTAATGATAAGCTACATAGGTTTGGAAAAAGCACAAAAATCATGGGTGACATTATCAAAGCATAGAGATCTTCATCTATAAATACTGGACTTGGTTTTGAAGAAGGTCAAAAGAAACAAAAAGGGGAGTCAAGCTCAAAAGGAATAAAGGAATCAAAGAAAGTAATTGAAGAAGAGCCTAAGACCTATGTTGATGTATTGAGAAGTGATAGCATCAAGAAGGAAGATAACAAAGCATCATCATGTACCAAGGACCATCACAAAAACAACAATGAAAGAACCATGCGGCCATATCCTCCAAAGCAATAATAAAGGTCTCAATATTTTTTCCAAGGTTATTATTTTTCATGTCACAAATTTGGTCATAAAGCTATAAATTGTAGGGTTCGTGCTAAGAATGATTTTGGATTCACCAAAAGGAATTTCAATTCATTTGCACCTCTCATGGATTACAACATCATTTGTTACAAATATAATAATTTTGGGCACACAACTAGATGGTGTAGAATAGTGTTCCCTGAACTTCCAAAGTCAAATAAGGAGGATGGTCAAAATGTTCAAAAGGGTATGACCTCCAAATTTTGAAAAAAGAAAATAGAACAGGAAAATGAGCATTGTAATTTGGGAGTAGTTTCACTCCCATCTCATCATTGAACACCTCAAGAAGAGCAGGTAGTAAGGGGGCGTTGTCAAGAGTCTTATATTTCAGCCCCAAGGAGCCTTTGCCATTGATGTCAAAGGGGAGAATTTTAGTAAGGGGGAGCAACTTGTCAGGGGGAGAAGTTTGTGATCATGTTGCAATAAAGGATAGTTTCATTGTAGGGTTGCCATCAATGACAAAGGGGGAGATTGTTAGAAATATTGAGTTGTCATTGATGTCAAAGGTAGAAATATCTTCAAGGATGAAATATTGAGTTGTCATTGATGATAAAGGTAAAAATATCTTCAAGGATGAAATGTTGAGTTGTCATTGATGTTAAAGGTAGAAATATCTTCAAGGATGATTTGAATTACAAGTATATGCTTTAATATTTAAATTGAAAATTTAAATATTAAAGTTATAAAAATATTATAAAGTTAAACCTTATAATATTTAAATATTATAAAGTAATGGTTTAAATATTTATATGGAGTTGAAGTTTGAAATTGTGAGAGCATCGACCTCTTGGGTGCCAAGCAATATTGAATGTAAGGTTGAAGTTCAAAAATAAAGTATGAGTTGACTAATTAAGCGCCAAAGGCAAGAAGGACAAAAGTGTGCATATATACATGAATTTGAAATTCATTTCAATGTGATGTGGGGTGAGATATTCCTTCAAAGAGAAGAAGCGAACGGTGGTGCAGTGGTTGGCAATGTTGAAGATAGCAAATGAATACCTTTGAGATAATTGGAAGAGTGTGCACATGGAGATCCAGCGTAGAGGGAAACAAGTAGAGCATGCACACAAAGATCCAGCATAGAGGAAAATAAGTAAAGCACACACACAGAGATCAAGCACAGAGTGAAATAATAGAATACACCAAAAGGATTTCGGAGGACCACACATCGGGAAAAAACTAGATAAGTTTCAAAGATAAAGTGACAAACTCTTCCTAGATAAATACAGATTTGTGGAATATTTTGTAATGAAGTTTGTGAAGTAGAAAGACTGCAATATTGTGAATATTTGTGAATGTCGGATATGAAATTTGTGAAGTAGAAAGATTGCAATATTGTGAATATCTACAATTTTGAATATGAAATTTGTGAAGTAGAAATACTGCAATGTTGTATTGAATATATGTGAATGTTGGATATAAAATTTGTGAAGTAGAAAGCAGAAGCAACATTGATTTGATTGGAGGTCTTTGTAATACTTGAGCCTACAATTTTTAAATGCAAATGAAAGGAATGTCTTCAATAAAAGGAAGTTGACGATACTGAAATCAAAGTGAGACAGTAGTAGTTTTGTTGTGGTAACCGAGCATCGGTGGAAATACTCTGCGATAGAAAACTATCAGAGTTCATGTTGGATTATCAAATACGTGGAAGTAGTAGGGTTTGATGGTATAACTCCATGTAGAAGAGACTACATCAAGCGAAAAGGATGTGGTGAAGAACATCGTGATTATAGAGAAAGACAACAAATAGAAGGTGTTGTTGTAAATTGGTGAGTAACGGCTCTCGAAACATTGTTGTTGGTCAAGAGATTTACATATGATAGAGAGCACAACTAGAGTTTGAGAGTAACAATAATTTGGAGATTCAAGCAAATATGATTGTCTTAAGAATAACGTAGAGGGGAGGCGAAGCGCTAAAATTTGGGTAAGTAAAACAATCATTATTATTCTGACATTGAGTTGCAGTGTTTTCAATTGATGGTTGTAATGGAGGAGCTCTCAAATGCATTGAGCGAGTGTATGTGTTGATAAAAGTACTTCAACTTGAGAGGGAGCTACGGTAGGAGCCACGCTAATCTGTGGATGTATGTATTGATGAAAGTGCTTCATCTTGAGAGGAAGCCACATGGAGGAGACACACAGAACAAGAAATGTAGCTTCAAAAGCATTACAAGAAAAGTCATTGTTGGATAGCCAAGTGTCATGGAGAATGAAGGATAGCCAAGTGTCACTAAGAACAAGGTCATAGTCATATATACATCACACAAACATTTGAGAGAGCATTGTGTACACCACATCAAGAGGGAGTCATTACAAAGGAGAACGTCATGCAGAAAGGCGCATCACTACATAAATGCTTGCTCATGAAATATTATCCTACGCACACCATATATTAAGAGGTACATATTATTATTATTGTTTGAAGACATAAGGAATCAATTTAAAAAGTTTTAAAAGGAGATATAAGAAAATTGAGTTGCTAGAATTTGGAAAGATAAAGGTGATATTCTGGATGGCTTTAATGATAAGATTCTAGAGTTGATTTGAGCAAGAGTGAATGAATGTTATTACATTATAATTTTGATATCTAAGAGAGAGCATTAGCAAATTGAAGAAAGCAAACTCAAGAAAAGGGAAGAATTTAAAGAGTAAGAGCAAGGTTTTTGGATCAGATTGTTGAGCACATTTGAGCAGGTTTTTGGATCAGATTGTTGAGCACATTTGAGCAGGTTTTTGGATCATATTGTTGAGCACATTTGAGTAGGATTTTGGATCAGATTTTTGAGCACATTTGTGAGCAGATTTGGAGCAAATTTGAGTAGTGTTTGTGAGAAAATTTGAGAGTAGATTTGAGTAGTGTTTGTGATCAATTTTGGAGCAGAACTTGTGGAAGGAGATTGGTATCTCCTATGGGTTGGTGCCCATAAACTTGCTGAGAGGGGATTGGTGTCTCTTGTGGGTTGGTGCCCATGAACTTGCTAAGAGGGGATTGGTGTCTCCTATGGGTTGGTGCCCACGAACTTGTTGAGAGGGGATTGGTGTCTCCTGTGGGTTGGTGCCCACGAACTTGTTGAGAGGGGATTGGTGTCTCCTGTGGGTTGGTGCCCATGAACTTGCTGAGGGTATTGGTGTCTCCTATGGGTTGGTGCCCATGAACTTGTAGAAGGGGATTGGTGTCTCCTATGGGTTGGTGCCCACGAACTTGAGAATGGGATTGGTGTCTCCTATGGGTTGGTGCCCACAAACTTGTAATAGGGGATTGGTGTCTCTTGTGGGTTGGTGCCCATGAAATTTATTGAAGAAATATATAAGCAATATTTTGTCGTGGTTTTCTCCCAAGAGGGTGTTTCCATGTAAAAATATTTGTCTCTTATGTGTGTGGTGATTTGTGCATTGTTTTATTATTGCATTGATATTATTTGAAGTTATTGCTTTGGAAAAAAAGGAGAAAATTTTTATCTTATATTGTTCACCCCCTCCCCTCTCAGTATAAGCTTGTGTTCTTCAATACCAACATTAAATCTATTGATATGATCTATAGTTAAAACCAAATATTTTAAAAATATCATGTAGAAAACTTTAGGAAACCTTATCATATGCTCAGTATATATCTTATTTCATAAGCATACCTAGTTTTTGCATGGAATAAATGGAATGTATGGCCTCATGTGAAATGATTACACCATCAAGGATTTGCTTTTAATGAACAAAACCATATTTTTTCTCTGAATAACACAATCTATAATGCCTTTCAATCTAGTTGCAATAATTTTTTAAATCATATTACAATACAAAGTTTTATTGGAGGAAAAGTATAAAATATTGTATCTCACCTTTCTTAGGAACCAATGGAATAAAAGTGGCATTGGTCTTACTTATTGTAACCTTCCCTTTCTAGGCCTTTTCAACCACAACCAACATCACTCTTTAGTAAATCCCCCAAAAAAAGTGTAGGAAATCCATTAGGGCTAGGATCCTTGTTAGGATGGAAAGAGAAAATTATTTCATGTAGATCATCCATAGATATCTTCCTCATCAACTTTTTATTTTTGCCCTGTGCGATAATTGATGGAATATTTTTAAAAAATCTTATCTTATGACTCCTTATCTTGCCCAATAGTTGATAAAATATGTATGAAATAATTAGTTTCTTCCTTCTTTATTTCTTCTTTTTCCTAAATATTTATTCCATATAGAGTTAAAAAAAACATTATTCGACAAAAATAAAACTGTGCTTTTCTATAACACAAGAAAAAAATGTATTTATATCTCCTTCCTTGAGCTATTTTCCCCTAGATTTTTAGAACCAATATGAATCCTTTGTAATGCATTATGATAATTAGAAATTTAATTTTTTCTTTCACATACTAATCCTAGTCTATTCCATCTTGTAAAAATTTTAGCCTAGATTCAATTTTCTTCTTTTCTTTAAAAATGTTACCAAAATATTTGATATTCCAAAAATTCATTTGCTCCTCTAAACATTTTATTTTAGAACAAACTTGTACATATATTATGCTTCAAAATTTTCTTCATACAACCATAATCTAATAATCTGGAAGAAATCAAGGTGTTGGAACTACAGAGACTAGAAGTAAAATGGCTTTGGATGACCATTATTGGGTAAATCACAAGTCAAAAGAATGGGTTTGTGATACGATCTTGCTTGAAATAAAATATTTAAAGAGATTGTATACTCTATTTATAACCATGTGTTGGATAACAATAATCTATCCAATGTTTCTACTATGAGAGTTTACCCAATGTGCCTATTATCTAATGTACATTGAAAACTTGTAGGACTAACATCCTAAAGGACATTTGAATTGATAAAAAAATAAAAATAATGTATTGATTTAGACAATCTTGGATTACCACCCTTATTTTAAAAAGGATATATGTCTATGTTGAAGTCACCCCTAAGTATCCATAAATCACAATTATTAATCATTATTATGTTTGAAAAAAATATGCCAAGGTCCTTCCAACATCTTTCATGAGGAGTAATTATAGTCGTAGAATATAAATTTATAACCCCAACTTTCACGGAGTCCTCTTTCCTAAAAAATAGTCCAACAACCCATTTAATTTTTTCTTATAAAATTATTCATCCCATTTGTGTTTGTTCCTTATTATTGCAATTTCACCTGAAGCTCCTAATGAATAAACTACTTGATAATCACCCATCTTCCAGATATTTTTAGAAGCATCCTTACATTCTTCATGACTTAATTTTATTTTTATATTAAAATAAACTATTGTTTCCTTAATATATATTTTTTAGGGGTATTATTCATACCCCTAATATCCCATGATAGCATTTTTATTAATGGGTTTAGCACCACTTCTTATTAACATCTATGATATTTTTATTTGGCTTCCCAAATCAATATTGCTTTGAGTTTTTTTTTTTCTCTTTGTTCACACTTTTATGACCTTCATCACTTTTTCCATTTTCACAAACACTTTCATCTTCATTAATCTCTTTTATTTTTCCACATTGTTCATAACGAGACCTATCTTCTAAAGATTTATATTGTTTTAAATAATATAAAATGCAAGGAATAGCCTCATAAAAACTTCTTTTTTTAATGTTTCCCTTGGAACCCTATAGTGCAAGGATGATCCTCCATAGTAATTACTTTCTTATATTGCCCTAAAACCCCTACATTTCCATAGATATCTTCCATATGCATTTATTTAAAGTTCAACAAATATACTTTGTACTACTTTTATTTTTATCACAAGAAGATTTTATGCTACTTGAGATAAATGAATATTATTTACCTAGATTAACCTTGACCTCCTTCACCTCATTCGCTTTAAAATTTGTCTCCCCATATTGTTTTCTACGTTTAACTTCTTTTGTATTTAAACTTGTAGATTGTACATACTCATCCCTAGTGTCATTTTTTCTTCTAATAATTAATTCAAGTGAACTACAATGGACTTTATCTTTTAATGATGCAATTGGGTTTTCTTGCCACTTTTGTAAGGACCCAAAAGTCTTTATTTAACTTAGCTTCTACTATGATATAATCTCCTTGTTTCATATGTAAGTTTGTGTCATGCCTAAAATATTTCATCTCTTTCTCCATAATTTTCACTTTTCAATATCTTGCCATGTGTATTATCTCATGATATTTATGACATCAAAATGCAATATTTTCATAATCCAAGTGGCGATAACATTTTCTTGTTTTATATTTAATCCTAATGAACTACAGTAAAGGTTTTATAATATCTATGGCAAAACATATTTAAGTGTATAAAACATGCTTTCTCTCAAATATTGGTCCCTCCTAGATGAACTTCCGTTGAGTATTGCTAATATTCTATAGAACCTCATTATTGACGAGTTGATAAAGAATTCCAAAAAGCCCAATCCACACCAAAATATTCTCACTCCATGGTCTTAAATATAATGCATATTTTCCCCTAAATAAAGGGTTGTCATCCATTATTTTATCCCTTGTTTCTCAACTAGATAAGATAATGAGGAAAGATCATTTTGGAAGAAAAGTTATGGACTGATTTGAATTCAATTCCCACTTCCACTTGATCCAGCTTTGAATCTTTAAAAAACCTTACCAATGTCAATGAGACTTACATAGTAACCCTATAGTTTTAAGAACCATTATATAATTCTCCTTCATCTCATATTTGATAGTCACTTATGATATAGTATTTACTACTAAATAGGTGACAATTTCTTTTGGTGTAGCATTTCTACCTAGATAGGGTTTACCATAGATTTTTTCTTCCTCTTCCAATAAGAGCATCCTTAATTCTGGTAAGAAATTTTAAATTTGACTTTTCTTGCCATGTTAACTATATTTTATTCATATGATCCATGATGGATATCATAGTGGTAATTCCTTGGGTTCTTATTCAGAAGATCCAAGTTCAAATCCTGGTAATAAGGGACTGGGACCCCTCATAAAAACCCATGTAAACTTAAATTTTATCAAGTGAAATTAGCTCAACCGATTAGATTCCTCAAAATTTAAGGAGAGTACCAAGGTTCAAATCTTGCAAAGTGATACATGGATAATATCTAAGCTTTATTGTAAAACCACTATGTGGTGATGATGTACTACAGGTGGGGTCTATTTCAATACCATATAACCAATTGAAAAAAACCATATTTTATTCATATAAATCCTTTAGGTTTTGAGTTTCTCCTAAGATCTAGAACAACAAGAAGTACTTATTGCTTGCTCTTTGTTTGTACTTTGCTTCCTACTTCCTCATGCTTCTTTTTCATCCTTCTTGCTTGATCCTCGCTCCCACTCATACCTCATTTGAAAGAATAAGGGATCATTTAAATATAGTTTTTGAATATATTCTATGTTCTCAATAGTTTTTAAATTTTTATTATATTTTTTTATTAGTTGGACGAAATAATTTTTGAAAGGACCTCCAAACCTTATAACAAAAATAATATAATCTCCAGCCACTAGGATACGGAGGACATTTCAAACATTAAAGCCAAATAGCCCTTGGACACAACTACTTACACCCATACCAACATATACTAGCCAAACAAACCCAGACACATAATCCAAAGAGATATAAAAGTTGGGCATGCAGGCCTGCATGGATAAATAGAGACAAAAAACTAGGCATGTAGGCCCGACCAAAATATTCAAAAAGCAACATCCAATGGGGATGGTTCCAGCCACCTGCCCTAAGTATTCTGACTCAAGTTTGACCTTTTCCTAAATTCATTTTCCAATGATATAAGGCCATATGGTAAATTACCTATCCAAATGTGAAGATCTTGTTGCATAAGACCTTGATTAGCTAGGAATTCCATAGCTTTGTTGCCTTCCCTGAACTGGTGCTTAAAATAGAATTCTAAATTTTGAATCATTCTCCTAGCTTCAATTATAAAATTTGCAAAATTCTAGGAGAGATTTTGGTTACCATTAATCATGTTGATAACATTGAGTGAATATCCTTCTATAAATAGTTTCCTGCAATTCATCTAGTTAAGATGGGAAACACCCTAAAATAATACCCAAGATTCAGCAAAATGGTCGGTTTGGTGACCCAAGTTTTTAGCAAAGGCAAGAAGGATTTTACCCTCTGAGTTTCTAAACAACCCCCCTAAACCCGTAGGACCTAGGTTCCCTTTAGAAGCTTAATTAAAGTTGAATTTTAGCCAACCCTATGGAGGGGGTTCCCAAATCATGCTATCCCTATCCTGAATCACCCTACTCAATGTATTCTACGGTTGAGTTAAAAAACCCAATGATCTCTCCAAACCGATCTCCCCTTCACAATTTATCAAACCAAGTTTTAAAACTTTCACATTTTCTATTGTATCTACAATGGCCCTTGAGAAGATCGATGACTCGGGATGGAAAATATGTTTAAAGGCACAGGCATTTCTTTCCTTCCACAACCACCATCAAATATGTATTGTAAATGAAATGGCACAAAGTTAGGAGCTAGATATTATTAACCAGAATGAAAAAATGCGACAAAATTCATTATTTTTTATAGAGGTGATTTCCTCTTCCATGGCTTCTTGCCATATATTTTGATTACATGCCTTCTTATAGCTAGCTGGATCTAGCTATGAACTAGTCAATAAAGCATAATTGAATTCATCTCCTCTAGGTTCATGAGAGTCATCATCCCCATACAATTGCAAGTTTTCAATTTTTTGCGAAACTAAATTCATTTCACTAGCTTGGCCTCTAGTGAATCTTTGCTGGAAATTTTGATCCAGCATTTGATATGATGGATGATGTTGTAAAGTTCTTCTACCTCTTGATGGAGAGTCAATGTCCATTGGTGAAGAACTTATAGATCTTTGTGGAGAAGGACTTGCACTGGTGTCTGATGTACCTGTAGTACTCTTGCTTGAGCTTGGAGGGGGTGTCCCTTTCTTCTTTGGAGACATTTGTTGTACCTGCTGAATTTGTGTAGAATTTACATCTTTGGATCCATTATCAATAAAAAAAATTTATGACCCCATTCTCCCCCTTCATCAAAAATTACATCCCTGGAAAGGATAATCTTATGGGTCTTGGGATTGTAGAGTCTATAAGCTTTAGTAGACTCACAATACCCTATAAATATACAAGCTTGACTTTTGGGATCAAGCTTTTTCCTCTTCTCATCAGGAATGTGTGCATATGCTAAAGAACCAAAAACTTTGAGATGCTTTACATTTTGTTTCCTTTCATACCACCCCTCATAAGGAGTGACACCATCTAAACTAGAATTTGTACTTCTATTTAGAATATATACACTGTTTCTTACAGCATCAGCCCAGTACATATTAGTCAGATGCTTAGTCTGAAGCATTGTTCTTGCCATCTCAACAATGGTGTGATTCTTTCTTTCGGCTACACCATTCTATTGTGGGGTATAAGCAGTGGTGAACTGCCTTTTGATCCCATTTGCTTTACAATATGGCAAGAATTATGTTGAGGAGTATTCACCTCCTCGATCTGTTCGAAGACATTTTACATAATTCCCACTTTGTTTCTCTACATTGTTTCTGAAATCTATGAAGCAATCAAAAACTTCATCTTTATGTTTCAAGAAATAAATCCAGCACATGCGAGAAAAATCATCTATGAAAGTGAGAAACTAAGAATTGTTTCCTAGAATCTTTGTCTGCATTGGACCAAAGATGTCCAAATGTACTAACTAAAGTGGACAACTGGCTCTCCACACTTGTCCTTTCAGAAACTTTGATCTTGAGTGTTTTCCCAAAGCACATCCTACATAGACTTCCTTCTGTTCTGTCATTTTGGGAAGTCCTGTCACCATAGCTTGAGAAGTGAGTAATTTCAAGCTAGCGGAATTAAGGTGACCATATCGCAAGTGCCAAAGTACACTTGGATTGTCTAAGGCTAGATTTGCAAGTTTAGCTCCCCCTAACTCACAAAAATTGAGAGGGAATAACCGATTCTTGGTCATAGGAACCTGTGTGATGACTCGATTACAATTGTTTTTATCAAGAATGAGACATTTTCCTTCATCAAAAACAAGTTTGTAATTGTTCTCCATCATTTTCCCAATGCTTAGCAGATTGTGTTGAAGCTTTGGAGTGTAGTAGATGTCATTCACTGTCTTGAGTCCTCATTTTGTTGGAACTTCCATGGTTTCGATGCCTTTGACTTGCAAAGCTTTATCATCCCCTAATTTGATTTGGGATGTATAAGTGGAATCTAGAGTAGCAAATAGATTTTTGTTGCCACTCATATGGGTTGAGTAACCAGTATCCAGAATCCAGGTGTCATTGAGATTCTGTTCTGATTGACCATATGAAAGAAAAATATTAGATTGCTCATCTTCTTCTCCATAGTTTCCATATTGACTGCTACTGTCTTGAGAAGATTTTGACCAGCAATCGCGAGCAAAGTGACCTATCTTGCCATAGTTGAAACAAGCTGATTTGGATTTGTCACTTCCTCACCCTTGATTTCCACTTCGTCCTAAATTTCCTCCTTGATTTTGATTTCCACCTCTATTTTGATTACCTCCTCTGTTGGAGTTGCCTCGTCTTTTGGAGTTGCCTCCTCTGTTCTGATTGCCTCCTCTGTTGGAGTTGTCTCTACCTCTACCTTGTCTCTGACCTCTGCCTTGGCCTCTTCCATGTCCTCTTCCAGTATTTTCATTTAAGGTGAAGGATTTATCATCACCTCCATAGCTGGTGGAAGTAGATTCCTATAATCTATCTTCATGAGACATTAGTGATCCGATTAAGGCATCAAATGAAAAAGTGGATAGATTTTTTTATTCTTTTATGATCATAGCAACATGATTCCATATTTTTGGAAGTGTTTGAAACACTTTTGTTACAATTTTCTCAGGTTTAATATCCTCACAAAGTGTAACCATTTTATCAACAATTGCTTTTACTCTGACACAGTAATCACCTACTTTTTCATCTTCTTTCATTTTAAGATTTTCAAAATCTCTTTTTAGTGTTTGAATCCTCACTTGCTTCACTTGATCACTACCCTAGAATCCATCTTGTAAAGCTTTCCAGGCATCTTGTGCAGTTGTACAAGCAGCTATTCTAGGGAATATATTCTTCTCCAATGTTGATTGAAGATGAGAAAGAGTAGAAGAGTTGCTTTTTTGTCCTTCTTTTAGTGTTTTCTTATCTGCGGCACTTAAAATTGCCCATTTTGTGGGTTATGTGTAACCCTCTTCTACTATATCCCATAAACCTTTCCCTAAGAGCAAGGTCTTCATTTTGATAGACCAATACTCATAGTCATATCCATTAAATTTTGGAATAGGTATGCTATTTCTTGAGTCCATGGTTTCTAAAACACTTTTATTTCTCAGTTACAAAAAAAGTACTCTGCTTTTTGAAAGAATGAAGAAAGAAGAAAGAAGAGATTACAAATTTAAGTTAAATCTAGCTTGACTCACTCTATCACTGATGGCTTGTTCCTCTTGCTGTGGTGCTGCTACTTATTGAGGAACAAAATTGTCAGCTATTTCTTCTTCGTCGTCGCTAATTAGAATGATCTCTGGTGGATCTAGTTCTAGAAATTCTACTAAATTACTATAATGAGTATATTCAGTTCCTTGATGTTCAATTGCAATTGATTCAGATTGCTCAAATTCACTCCTCAATGAATTGTCTTCAAAATCAGCCTTGTACCCTGAGTCAGGATGCCTTTGATGTGCGATTACTGCATTTTGAAGTTTATTAAATACAACATGGAGTCCGTAACTCCTTACTCTATCATCAAATATTTCTGGATTTTCTCTTGCTAAAATTGCACATAAGGCATGATAACAACCATTCGGTATTATCATCAATGCCTAGTTACAATTTTACAATTTTTTTTTTTTTTTACAAAATTAAGCCTCTCGGGCTTTTTAATCTCAATTTGATGATTCCCCGAATCAATAAAAAGGCTTTCCCTTTTACAATAAAATTGCCTCTTAGGCAATTTCTACCATTATATTTTCTTTAAAAAAAAAATTATAAACTTATTTAATAAAAAAATAATTGTTCTTTTAGAAGAATTTAAAAAATAATAATAATTATAATTGATTTATTAAATATGGAAATAAATTTGAATTTTAAAAAAAATTAAAACTAAAACTAATTTTTTTTTTTTTAACTTTAATCAGTAAAAAATGCAGCGGGCGGGATTCAAACTCGTGATCAAGTGGGCGGCTACGTCTTAGGCTGGCTCCTCAAGCCAGTCGGACTGCATGGCCCGATGGAAGACAAAGGAGGCTTCCCTCCTTTGAACTGTCACGGCTATGCAGTTCCAAAAAAAAAACATGGGACTTTAGTCCCACATTGGCTGTGCGCAACCAATGTAAGGGTTTAAAACCCTTTGAAGACACAAAGGTCTTCGATTGCCTTTGAGCGATCATCGATCAAGCCTTTTGTCTTCGTTGTCTGCCACTTATCATGTGCCACTTGTGGCGTCTGTCTCCCATGTCTATCAGCCACATGTAGCATCTGTCTCCCACGTGTGTCCACCACATGTCGCGTCTATCTCCCATGTGTGTCCACCACTTATCACGTCTTTGTCAGTCTGTCTACTTGCCACGTGTCAATATGTTCGCTCACCATGTGTTAGTCTGGTTAGCTCCTCGATCTATGTTCTCTGATCTCCTTGATATCCATGCTATCCTATGGGCCTCCTTCGAGCTCATCGATCTACGGGCCTCCTAGACCTCCTCGTGATCTATTTTTGTCTGTCGATCACCTCGAGCTCTGTGTTTGCCTGTCTAGCCTACTCCTTGAGATTCGTGTCCATCGGCTCTGATACCAGATATTGGAAATGAAATGGCACAAAGTTAGGAGCTAGATATTATTAACCAGAATGAAAAAATATGACAAAATTCATTATTCAAACCCTCGGATACAAAGCTTAAATACTACATTAATAACCATAATCTAGATACTTTAGGGAAGGAGGAGGAATAGGGAGGAAAGGAAAAATTAACTTAGGAGTCTAACTCCCTGTCGTCCATGCCGTCCAATCCTGTCGAGTTAGCTGTCGTCCATGAAGGTAAAAGGTAAGATCCAAAGCTTACAGTTGTAAAAATATTTTTACCCCCCTTTTCTAGTAAAACCCTTTTTAACTTCCAACAATATGGGGTAACCTAAATTTCCAAAATTAGCATAGGTGGGGAGAGGATAAGGGGGGAGACCCATTGAACAACCAAGTCCTCTAGCGATTTTGGAAGAACCCAAGCAAAAGCCTTGTCACACAA
This sequence comes from Wollemia nobilis, assembly GCA_028583015.1. Classification (NCBI taxonomy): domain Eukaryota; kingdom Viridiplantae; phylum Streptophyta; class Pinopsida; order Araucariales; family Araucariaceae; genus Wollemia; species Wollemia nobilis. The sequence continues at coordinate 11,446,615 of JAQPPZ010003077.1, read as the reverse complement.
GAAGCACATATTAGGGAAAAGCATTCCTTGTTTTTGAAGATTATCAAGAGTAAGGCACTTTCCTTGAATTTCCAATCGGAAGAACACATTGACTTTAGGTATCAAACCTTTAATCCAAACTTGATTCATCAAGAACTAGATATTCGAATCATAGTCCAAGCAGCCATAAGTAGACTTAACTAAAAATGGGCCATCTTTCTCAAGACCCCAAACCAGCCTATCATGAATACAAGTACATAGGGTTAGGAACCATTTTATGGATTTTTTAAAAATTTTAAAATAAAATTTCTCCTCCTGAGAAATATTTGGGAAGTCAAATAACTTCCACCAAATATGACCGTTGAAAAATTCTAAAAATTTAGAAAATTTGGGACCAAAGACCCTATCTGTGATTGGCTTTAGAGAGGCGAAGGTTGGGCAATCTTCAAGAGGGGATGATGAGGCCCAAGAATATCCCCAAAATCAATGGAATAACCATACCCCACCACCCAAAAAAGACCTTTATGCACATCCTCCTGACTACCAACTATGCTGAACCAAAAATCAGACCCCACTGGGAGAGCTTGGGATTTTAGGAAATTGCTACCACCACCGAGATGCTTAGCCTTCATAATCTTAACCCAACTAAAATTATCATATTGAACTAATTTCCAATATTGTTTTGCAATCAAGGATTTGTTCAACGTTCTTAGCCTTCTCAAACCTAAGCCTCCTTCTTCTCTCCTACTATAGACTTTATCCCATGCCACCATGTGGAATATCTTCTTATCTTTAGCCCTTGACCTTAAGAAGGATCATTGTATTTGCTCTAACTTATCAATAACTTTCCTTAAAATCTTGAACAAGTAGATGAAGTACACCAAGATGCTTTATAAAATGGCTTTGACTAATAAAATCTTCCCTGCTTGACTTAAAAGGATGCCTTTCCACCCCACTAACTTCTTCTGAACACTTTCAACTACTGAATCCCATAGTGATGGTTTTGATGCACCTTTTAATAGTGGTATCCCAAGGTAAACTGAGGTAAGGGAACCAATGTTGCATTCTAGAATATCTACCTTATTCCTTTACCTATTAGCCAGGGTGTGAAATAAAAAAGTAAACTTTTTTTTTAAATTCACCTTTTGACCCATCGCATTCTCAAAACTCATCAAAATTGATTTAATCGCTTTATCCTAAGGGATTGATAGCACAAAGGAAAGAAGAGTTTCATCAGTTAATTAGTGATGGGATATGGGATCTATCGATTGAGCTAGATTCAAACCTTGAATAAACTAATTATCTTTGATGGACCTGCCCAATGCCTCAGCCATAAGAATAAAAAGGTAGGATGATAAAGGGTCTCCCTGACATAGACCTCTATTGCTATGAAAGTAGCCCATCGAAGATCCATTAATAATTACTAAAAATATGGGTGAATATATAAAGTATTTAATCAATCTCAACCATCATTGGGCAAATCCAAACCTATCAATGATCCTAAAAAGAAAATCCCAAGCCACTCGATCATATGTCTTGTTCATGTCCAACTTGAGAAGAGTCCCAAGCCTCCCATTTTTATCAGTAGAGTGGATGATCTCATGAACAACAATAAAACCATCCAAAATCTATCGTTGGGGTGTGAAACCACTCTACGAATCATCAATGATCAAAGGGAGAAAAATTATAAGTCTATTGGCCATGGATTTAGTTAAAATTTTGAAAATCATATTACATAGGCTAATTGACCTAAAATCTATAAATTCTTTGGCACCCGATGATTTAGGTAGTAAAACCAAAAAGGTGGAATTTACATCGACTGGGATAAAATTATATATTTGGACCTCTCTAATTGCATTACAAATATCAGGACCTAGAATATGCCAAAACCTCTAAAAAATTATAGGCGGGAAACCATCTGGACTTTGAGATTTAATACCTCCCATTGAGAACACTACCTTTATGATCTCATCATCATTGAAGGGATTGAAGAACATGTGCTTATACTAATAAGGGGGTGAATAGTATAAGATAAAACTTTTTGATTTTTAATCCAAATGATAACATCAGCAATATTAAAACAGTAAACATCACACAAAGTATCACACACATGAGAGACATGATTTAACATGGTTCACCCAATGTGGGCTACTCCATGGAGAAAATATTCCTTATAATTTTTTCTCAAATAAATTCTCTTGGGAATCCTTTCCCTACAATTTTTATGGACCTCTGTCCAAAGGAGACACCAATCTCTTAATCAAGTTTGTGGATCTCTATCCATAGGATAACTCCTTTCTCCTCTACTCTGGTTGATGATTTTTTAGAACTTTTACCCCCACTGCTCTGGCTAATGGATCTCTATCCACTAAAGACACTTTTCCTCACTACCCTAGCTAATAGATCTCTATCCACTAGAGACTGTCATCCTCTATACTCTATCACCTCCAATGCTCTGTCTCAAATCTGCACTAAACATAGTCCTTCGATCTAGCACAAATCTATCATCAATATTTGTCTCTGATCTGGCACAAACTTATCCTTAAATATGTACCAAATTATATCCTCAATATTTGTCCTTAAAACTCTGTCCTCAATATCTATCCTTAAATATGTCCTCAAAACCTGTGTCCTCAAAACTATCCTCAAATATCTATCCTCAAATATGTATTGTAAGCTTCCACAAAATCTCACACTAATCTGTCCACAAGTCTTCTCTAAGACTTGCCTTAAATCTACTCAACAAGTCCACACTAGAACTTGTCCAATCTCATAGAAACATAAAGAGAATTGTTAGAGACTCAATATGCTTCTTCAAATTCATCACAATGTTCAACCACTTTCAATAACTCTTTTAGAAACATATAGAGAATTGTTAGAGACTCAATATGCTTCACAAACTCTTAATCACTTTCTCAACTCAATTCAGAATATAGAACAATTTATTTCATAGAACTTGAACTATCACATCAACACATCCACTTGACTACGCTCAACCAACTCTACTTAACCAATCACTCAATGAACTAATCCTTGATCACAAACCCTAGACCAAGCATATGAACACTCACTCAAATATTTCCAACAATTCTTATCAATCAATCTCACCTAACAATGATACTCATGATCTTTTCAAACCCTAGTTCAATTTCACTCAATTAATCACTTCAACAAAAATGCTTATAAAATAAGATTTCACCAACAACTCTTTATTCCAAAAAATATTGAAGCATTAATTCAAAACACACTCAACAATGCTTACCAAACAATCCTTTTCACTCCAACTTTGCATTCACAACATTCAACAATCACTCACCAGGAAGAATATACCCATACCTTTTATTTTATGTAGAAGTACCTGTATCACTCCAAATTTTTTGCATCCTTACCTTCAGGCTATTGGATCCGTGCCCGAAAGGAGGATGGGAAAAGGATTTCGCGGTACCTCGGACTGAGAGGATTTTGCGAAGGTCCCGCCTCTCAAGGGAGGTGTATTTTGATGATTTTTCGATGGATGGTGGGTTCACCAGGGAAACATTTAAGGGCAGTTTCCACGCCTAGGTTTGGAATGTGTTTTAATGTGTTCGTTTTTAACTTTAAGCATTCATATCCTATGTTTGGCCAAATGAATCTAGATTAATCTACATGAAAATGCAAATTCAATGAGTACAGAAAACAAATTTAAAGACATAAAACAAAGAATTTACAGAATACAAATGAGGAATACCTGATCCGGATGTCTGGTGATGATTCTGATGTTTGAAGTAGTCAGGATCATTTGGAATTCGACAGATTCGTCTGAGATCTGACGAATTCGTCAAAGACCTGCAAGCAAAAAAATAGATACAAAATACAACGAATACTACTGTGCTAACAGAGGGAAACAACACCAAATGAATGTATGAATATTGAATAATAGTTATGAACAGAAATTCAAGCAAATTATGATATTCTAATGACAAATCATGATCTTAGTATGCAATCTAAGCTAAATGGGTGAACTCCAAATGCAAAATAACATAAACACTAAATAAACTATCTAATTTGCAAAATAAAATAGCAGAGAAAAGGTTGAGAAGTGCAAACTTCAAGCACTGATTGCCTCAATATGGACTACAGTCGAGATCGTATTGCATCAATACAAAATCGCCTCGGATTCGACAAGTTCGCCTCCAATCTGAACAAGTTCGTCGGTGATGATGTGTGCTGGCTCCGGCTGAAAAACAGTGATGTACCTACAACAAAATTGGTATGGGACCAGTGCAAATGAAAAATTGGGATGGTTCAACGTAGATGGAGTTAAATTGCAGAGAATTTCAGCCAGGGGGGTGCTAAGGGAATAGCTTAGGATTAAATAGGCTTAGGGGAGTAGTTAGGAGGTTGGAGATCATCCCCATTTGGGAGATCTCCAACGGGGGAGGGTCCCTAACAACGTAGACACGCTTCTGCCCGGATTGGAGACCCATTGGAACAGAAGCTAATTTTGCAAAATCAGTTTTGCGACAAGATCGTCTGGACATCCTAGTCCAGATGAAATCGTCAGATCTGGGGCGATATCGTCTGATCGGCGACGATATCGTCAAACGGTCAAAACAACCTCTAAAAATGGCATGGAAAAGTGGGAAACGGATTACCCGACGGTTAACGGGCGGTTAAATTTGAATTTTAAATTATTTACTAAGGTGAATGTAATTATGACAATTTTATTGCGCCAATTTTAGGGTGCTACATTTTGCCCCCTCTTTAGTGAATTTTTTGAAGAAAATGCGTTAAAGATGAGTTCTTCTCGATCTACGAGAAAGCAAAAATTATTTCCATTTTTAGGCGATGATTCTTGGTCGAATCGTACGACAGCTTACTATGGTGCCCCCTCCGTGTTTTTACCCAAATCGAACATTTGAGGTAAAAACGCAAAAAAGCAAAAAATTATTTTTGAATAAAATTAAAAAAAATAGGGTAAAACCCTAATTCATTTTTACTGTTCATTTTTTGGTTTTTAGAGCTCTGAAGCAAAAATGGTGGAGACGACGCACAGATCGACAAAGGTCCGGCGCGGTCTACGGGTAAGAGTCTAGACTTAACTAGGATGCTTTAATTTAATTTACATGCTTTTGTAGGTAATTTTTAGATGATTTTTGAGCATCGCGATCGTTTTTGGGCCGTCAACGTCGTCGGGACGAAATCGTCCCGATTTCGACGAAATCGTCTCAATTTCGGCAATTTCGCCCAAGGGCGAAATCGACGAAAGGGGGACGATTTCGTCAAATTAGAGACGATTTCGGCTTGCGAAATCGGAGACGATTCTGCTCAAATTTGGGATGATATCATCCAATAGTGGGTGATATCATCAATTGCATAAAATTGAATTTTAACTTGTATTATTGTTTATTTGAATTGTTTATTAATGATTATTTATTTTTTTGTTGTTTATGTTGTAGAGAGGTTTGCTAAAGAGCAGAGAATGGAAGTATGGAGGTTTGAGGGATGACTTGGCCCCTCTCACACAGGCAGAGCGAGATCAGCTAGCACAGGTCGGCTTGCAGCATGTGGCAGAGATGCCACAGGTGTCCACAGATATGGGGCTTCTAACAACCCTGGTAGAGAGGTGGTATCCGGGCTCTTCATGTTTCCGGCTACCTACAAGGGAGATGACTCCCACACTAGAGGATGTATGGAGGATTCTGAGAATCCCCATACAAGAATGGTTGATTACTCCTATGACCAATTAGGGCCATGCTATGGGACGACTATGTGGTGACCCGAGCTTCGCCCTCGAGAAGGGCGAAGTTAATATCGAGGCACTGTGCCAGATGCCTAGGGCATCTAGGCTCACACGGGTACTAGCTGGAGTGGTTGGTGGACTTTTGTTGTGCCACCAAAGTGGGTGCAAGGTGTCATGGATGCTTGCAGATGTGATCTACGATATGCGGGATCACGGCTACAGATTCTCTTGGGGCAGTTTTGTACTATGTCGATTGTACAAGATCTTGTATGGGGTCATGTACAAGGGCGGCCGATGTCTGGTGATGACATCGCTCCTATAGGTTTGGTGCTGGGAGCACATTGCAATGCGGAGGCCAATAGGGCTTCCTTTGATAGGGGTAGACAGGGAGAGGCCCCGAGTTTTCTATTGGTGGCTCCGGAGAGGGTCACAGCGACGGATCGACCTGCCTATGTCCCGGAGACTACTGGATGACCTGGTCCCAGATCAGATCACCTGGAGGCCATGGAGGGAGCATCCATGGAGGGCCAAGGATGGACAGGAGTTGGCTCGTGTCAGGCGAGTCTGCTAGCTGTGGATGGAGAGGGGAGAGGTGGAGCTCCATCGTTATGACCGAGTTTTGAGGTAGTTCGGTCTGCAGCAGGGGATCCCATCTCTGAGGGATTATGAGTTTTTTTGGACTGTCCGGGATAACACCACAGTTAGCGGGGCTCCCGACATGCAGCGATTCTAGAGCCAGGACATAGATGATGCCCCCATCCAGCTAGTGGATGGGGATGACGTAGGGGTAGATGATGGCTACGATGCCTGGTATGTAGGCATCCGCCCTCCTTGGATGACGAGGACACAAGGTTCGATTCACGCGATTGTGCATCGGATAGGGAGGCAGTGCCAGGCAGTGATGGAGGCAGCCCAGGGTCATGGCGGGAGAGAGGTGAGGAGGCCATAGGCATAGGAGAGGCCGCGGTAGAGGGAGAGGATGGAGGCGAGACCCCCATCTCCATAGAGGCCACCATCGCCCAATAATGGCAAGGGTGTTGACACAGGAGAGAGTAGCGATATGGCTACTCTCCAGGCAGAGAGAGATCGTCTCTAGGCCCAGGTGTAGACTATATAGGATGAGGCTGCATGCCACCGAGCTAAGGTGTCATAGCTGTAAGACGAGATTGCACACCTCAGGGCACGGGGTAGAGGGGTGAGCTTTGGAGAGCTGACATGGGCTATCGCCCAGCTGACATTCTATCAAACATTGTATCACCAGCTGGTGCCAGAGGCAGATAGACTACCCCTGCCAGCCAACATTGCAGATCCAATCAGGATCAGGTCATCGAGGACCACGTCCCGACCGAGGACTAGGACTACGCAGACCGCGATGGGGCCACCTCGTCCACATCAATGCGGGGGAGGAGATGAGGCAGAGAGCTCGAGGGGCTCTCGAGGCTAGAGGGCTGGACTAAATTTGTATTATATAGTTACTTTTTTGATAGATGATTGAGTATGTCGAGGTACAGATTGTGGCATACCAATCCAGTTTTTTTGATGTACATATACGGTTGTTGATATATATATGATATGAGATATGTTTTTGATCACATGACTTGTATAATGTGTACACTGATGATGCTGTTATGTTTGATTGATTGATTTGATAATTCATGTAATTATGTCATTGGAAATATTATAATTTTGATGTCATGCTGTGATATTTTAAATGAAATAATTTGATGTAACAAATTGGTTGTTTATGATGTGATAATAAAAAATAAAAATAAAAAGAGACTTCTAACAATAATTTCAAAGGACATTGTCGCAATTATAGACCATTTCATGGAGTCGCCGCTCACTCGGTCGTCAAGCTAGTCCCATTTATACAAATATTGTTAAAAGTAAAAGAGTGCTTAAGAAACTGTCTTAAGACTTTGGTGCAATAGTGCAAATGATGATGATGATGATGGTTTGTTTTCAGATTTTCATGAAAATAGTATGCATGAAATGATATTAAAATAATTTTTGCTAGGCATAAATTCCTAAGTGTGATAAAATTTTGGATAATTCTTTAGGAATTATACCATCATTGCAAAGTTGAAGGTTGACATAATGACATGAAATAATGAAAATAGGTTTGCTTTTTAAAAGCATAATTTGTGTAACATAATGAATTAAGTCATATGGTTTTCATGATTTTTTAATAAATGGGGAATAAAAATTGTTACAATGGTTTGCGCTAGGCATAGAATATGTAGGTATAGACTTATACCATCATCGCGAAAATCCAAAAAAAATAGTTTTATTGCATGGTTGATTTTTGATGAACAGAAAATATGAAAATGAGGACTTGCGCTAGGCATAAAATTCCAATTTTGGTTTTGAAACTATACCATCGTCGCGAAATTCAACCAGATATATATGTATATGTTTTGATTGTATAGTTTGAAAGAAATTTTTTTTTTTTTTTTTCTATTATATAGTTGTCTTTGTGGTAGACAACTGTACTTGATTTATTCCAAACAAGTTGCAAAAATAATATTTCAAAGGATTTTGAAGACAAAAGTAAGTTTTATAAGGAATCCCGTGTGCATATGTGAATTCATTTCCAATCTTGACTTATCATAATGATACACAAAATCTCTCAAATACAAATGTGTGTGTAATTGCATTGTTCATTTACCAGTTTTAAGCAAGATAATATGATACAAGTGATTTGAAGAAACCAAATAAGTGTTCATTAACCATGATGTAGATGCATATAACCATACTAGACTACTATGTAGGTCGGATTATCAAGAGCTAGCTAATCCATAAGTAGACATAGGTCTATACAAAAGGTCGCTAATGTGACAGACATATCACCACGCTAGGAGTTACCCAAGGCCAAGCAGGTTGGGCACAAACCACCTGTTATGGGGCTTACCTCACAGTTTTCGAATAATTGAGAATTCCAAGGATTCAAGCTCATCAACCCTTCTTTTCTTTTCAAAGGGTAGGGAAGGGATTTTATGGCTTTCTTGCTTTTGCTTTCTTTTCTTTTCTGTTTCTTTTGAACTTTGCTTCTTTTTATTTTTGTATTTTTTGCTTGATTTTTGAGATAGTGCTTGAAATATTGTTGGAATGATATAAAATAACATTTTTCTTTTCTCTTTTTTTTTTTTTTTTTTTGAACTTTTCTTTTTTTTTCTTTGCTAGGGATACTTGCTCGGATTAGCTGTAGAGCAAGGGATTTTTATTATGGGTAGGGGTGAGCTTGTCCTTTTGCCAATTCTCAAATATTCTAGACCATGTGCATGATAGGATAGCAGGGGAAAATTTTCGCTCAAGAAATTAGTTCTACTATGTAGCAAAACATGGAAATTACAAATATAATCATTTTATTGTGAAAAGATGTGCTTGGCTTAAGTAAATAACAAGATCAATTCTCTATGCTCAAACTTTATTTAATTGAATTTTATGGACTTTGATATAAGAGAGATTAGTAATCATGCCAGATAGAATCAAGATATTTATTTTTGTGAGTGTGCAAGTGAGGGATTCCAAATAAATGGTAATTTATCCAAAATAATTTGAAACGTATAACTGCAATAATTGTAAGAATATATATAAACACTTTTGAGAAGTTTTGAGAATGTTGACTCTCTCTTTCTTTTTTATTTTATTTTGGTTTCGAAAGAGTCAAGCATATAATTGTTTTTATATTTTTATCATTATTTTGATTTTTGGTTTTATTTTTGTTTTTGAGCAAAAAAAATTTAACAAGTGCCTTAAATAAATGCAATAGATATTTTTTGAATATTTTTGATGATTATGAATATTTTTAATGTTTTTGGATTTTTAAAAATTTGAAAGAAATATAAGATAAAAATTTTGAAAGTATTTTAAACAATTATATACAAGTATGAAATGACCAAATTTATGCATAGTAACGTTTAAGATTCAAAATATTCATGGGTTCTTTAAGTTCTTTACCATCTAAGGTAGACAATTTGTATGCTTCTGATTCAAATTTGGCAGTAATAATGTATGGTCCAAGCCAATTGGGTTCAAATTTACCTTTAAGGTCCTTAGTTGCATTTGTATTTTTTTTATTTTCTTTTAAAACAAGGTCGTCGATCTCAAAGGATCGATGACGAACTTTTTTAGCATATGATCTTTTAAGCTTGTTTTGGTAAGCACGGAGATGTTCCAAAGCATTGATGTGTTTTTCATCTAGGAGTTCTAGCTGACTGAGTCTGCCAGCTCGATATTCATCTCCTACTTCGGTATCTTGAAGTAGCAAAGCCAAAGAAGGAACTTCCAATTCAAATGGAAAAACTGCTTCAACACCATAAACCAAAACAAATGGTGAAGTTCCTGTGGGGGTTCGAACACTAGTTCGATAAGCCCACAAGGCTGGATATAATTGAATGTGCCAGTCACGGCCAGTTTTATTGACTAATATTTTGAGAATTTTGATTAAGGTTTTGTTAGATGCTTCTGCTTGACCATTGCCCTGAGGATAATAGGGAGTGGACCAGCGATGTTGAATCTTATATTTTTGGCATAATTTTTTAACATCTTTATTTTTGAAACAAGTTCCATTGTCAGAGATGAGATTGGCAGGAATTCCGAACCTGCAAATGATTTGATTAAAAATAAATTTAGAAACTTGTGTGCCAGTGTAGGAAGCTAAAGGCATAGCTTCGACCCACTTCGTGAAATACTCAGTGGCGGTTATGATGAACTTGTGTCCATCAGATGACACAGGATTAATTTTTCCAATAATATCCAAGCCCCATTTAGAAAAGGGCCAAGGAGATGAAATAGCCTGCAGCTCTTGTGCAGGCGCATGGACAAGGTCAACATGTTTTTGACACTTGTCGCAATGGTGCACATACTCATGTGCATCCGTTTCCATGGTAGGCCAAAATTATCCTATCCGAAGGAGCTTTTTAGCAATGACACTACCACTAAAGTGTCCTCCACAAGATCCATCGTGGGCTTCACTCAAGGCTGATTTAGACTCTTCTAAGTTTAAACATCTTAATAGGATACCTTCAAAAGATCTCCTATATAAAGTATTGCCAATTATTACAAATCGACTTGCTCGTCGACGTAATAACCGACGCTGGTTTCTATTAGAATTGGTAGGGAAAGTCCCATTTTGGAGAAAATCAAATATGTCCGTATACCAAGGTTCAAGAGTAGTTTCATTGATTAGAAACACATCCAAAGGCTCTAAGCATGACTTATTTGAAGCGAGTTCCTGGAGTCGATGAATAATGATAGTGGCATATTCGTCATCTAACTCCAAGGGCATGAGAGATGTAGCTGCGGCCATAGCATCAGCTGCACGGTTGCTAGTTTGAGGAATAGCTTCCAAGGTAACTTGATCAAATAAAGACATTAATTATAAAACATAGGCCTTATATGGGCACAGTTTATCATCTCTGGTTTGATAAACTTCATTAATTTGGTTTATAACCAGTTGAGAATCACCAAAAACTAAGAGATGTTTAATTTTTAGCGCTAGGGCAGCTCGTAATCCAAGGATTAGAGCTTCATACTTAGCAGTATTGTTGGTGCAAGCAAATATCAATTTGAAGGACAGAGGAATGAGATGTTTTTGCAGGGATATTAAAATAATACCCGCACCAGCCCCACTCATGCATCGGGCTCCATCAAAGTATAAGGACCATTGTTCAATATGGTCTGCCTCTAATTGAAGGCATTCATCAGGAAATTTGATGATGAGGGGATGAGTAGATTCTAAGGGTGTAGTAGCTAATTGATCTGCTATGATTTGACCCTTAACAGACTTCTATCCTATGAATGTGAGATCAAACTCGCTTAGAGCAAGAACCCACTTGGTTGTGCGACCCGATAAATAAGGTCGACTCATGAGATACCTTAAGGGATCGTATTTAGCAATGACATAAGTTTTTTGACTAAGCATATAATGTCGTAATTTTTGCGTAGCAAACACGACTGCTAGACATAGTTTTTCCAATGCTGTGTAACGAGTTTCATAACTGATGAAGGTTCGGCTAATGTAATAATTAGCACGTTCTCGCTTTTCATCATCAAGTTGAGCTAACATAGCCCCTAAGGCAAAATCTGAAGCGGAAATATATAGGAGAAATGGGCGATCAGATTTAGGTGGTGAAAGCACAGGTGGATTAAGGAGGTATTGTTTGAGAAGTTCAAAAGCTTCTCTACATTCTGTGTCCCAATTAAAAGGGACATCCTTCTTAAGGAGTTTAAGAAAGGGACCGATTTTATCTGCCAGCTTATCGATGAAGCGAAGGATGACTTGAAGTTTACCTTGTAAACTTTGTAACTCAGATATATTAGTAGGTGCGGGCATATCAGTGATGGCCGCAATCTTGAGAGGGTCGATTTCAATACCATGTAAAGAAACTAAAACCCCTAATAGTTTGCCGGATTTAACTCCGAATATGCATTTTGCTGGATTTAATCGAATGAGATATTCTCATAATCGATTAAAGACTTTCCTCAAATCATCTAAATGATTATCTTCAATAATAGAGCGAGCTATAATATCATCCACATAATCATGTAGGATATCATGCATCATATCATGAAAAAATTTAGGTCATAGCTCATTGATAAGTTGCACCGGCGTTCTTTAAGCCAAATGGCATCACTTTCCAGCAAAAGGTACCCCAGGGGGTAATAAAGGCTGTTTTAGCCTGGTCTTCAGGAGCTATCCAAATTTGATTATAACCGTAGAATCCATCCATTAAGGACATCATCCCACTTCCGACGGTGAAGTCAATGATTTGATCCATGTTTGGAAGAGGAAAGTCATCTTTAGGGCATGCAGCGTTAATATCTCTAAAATTTGTGCAAACCCTAACTTTGGTAGCTCCTTTCTTGGTGACTGGAACTACATTTGAGATCCATTCAATATAATCAATAGCTTGTATAAAGATAACATGCAGGATTTTTTCTAACTCCCCTTTGACTAGCAGAGCCACTTTGGGATGCATTTTTCTAATTTTTTGTTTAACATGTTTAGCATCCGAATGGACCACTAGATGATGCATGACTACAGAAGGGTCTAGACCTGGCATATATTTGTATGTCCAAGCGAAGACATCTTCATACTCTTTAAGGAATGCAATGTATTGTTCTTGTTTTTCTTGACTTAATTTTGATCCAATATTGATTATGTGAGGATTTTCCTCAGTTCCAATATTAATTTTAATGTCGTTTTCTACCTTCATGTGTAGATCTCTTTCAAAGTTAGGTGGGGCGGGTGAAACGTCTAATTCTTGTAATTCTTGTAAGGTTAATTTAGATAATTCATTCTGAGGATTAGTGGCCTCAAGTTGGGCTATAGTTGGTATAGAACCATCAAAATAAAATCCATTGTGTAACATCTCTTCAACAGAGACATCATGGAATATATCTCCTTCCAACTCTTCATCGAGGTCAGCAATCATTTTAGGGTAAGCTATGGATAGCATGTTACATGAAAACAACTAATTTTTAAGAGGCAAATGAACATGCCTATCCAAATAATCTTGATAACATATGAGATGATCATCATCCTCAAAAGGAAAGGGTTGACCCTTATTAGGAAATAGGCCCACACCACAGCAGGCAGGCCACGGTTCTACCTCGAAAGGTTCTTTCATGCCATTCTGGAAAAGTCCCAAGCCTTTCCCTTTATATCCCATTTTAAGCATCATGGGTTTAGCTTTAATATAATCATTGGTAAAATAACACCGAGCATATCCTTCATGATGAGTTTTGATATTTCGAGGGATTCTTCCCCAGTCATATCCTTTATAAATGAAGACACAACTCCAGACTTGGTAAGTACTTCCCATAGGTTGTGGGAGGCCCAAAGTACGAGGAGATGGCGGCAAGTTATTTAAAAGGTTTGAATCTTGCATGAAAGCATTTGTTTTTTCTGATATTAAGGTTGTAGATAAATCTGGTAAAAGTTCATCAGAAAGGGCATAATATGTAGAAGGCTTATTACCTATATCTTTAGATGTGGAAGGTATGATAGATGTGTCTATAGGTTTTGAATTTATAGGGATAGAACTTGAAGGATTGGTTGTAGATTTAAGATCTTTTTGAGGTTCTAGAGTAATTTTTTTAGAGGGTTGTTGGTCTATATAGGAGGATGAAATTAATGGAGAGGAAATAGGTGAAGTTATGGGTGTATGTTTCATAGTTTTAGATGAAAAATAAGAACTAGGATGTGTGGATGACAGAGCAGGGAAAAATTGCACTCCAACGGGTTCTGCCAAAGCACACATATCAAAAGGTCTAGGGTCACCATGAATAGTGACCAACTGATTTTTAAACTTGAATTTAACACATTGGTGTAAGGTTGATGGGATTGCTCGCATGGCGTTAATCCAAGGGCGACCCAAAAGTATATTGTACGATGCTGGGTAATGTACAATAAACATAATTGTTTATAGGGTTCTAGGACCAACTTGCAATGGGAGGGTAATAAATCCACACGTTTCTTGTGTTTCGTCATTAAAAGCTTTGATAATCATATCATTTTTCTTCATTTGATCACTTCTAAAGCCAAATCGTTGGTAGAAGTCAAAAGTGCAATTGTTTAGAGATGAGCCATTATCAATCAAAAATCTTTTGATGGCTACATCTCCAATTAGAGTAGTAATGTATAAGGGATTGTCCTTATGTAAACTGTGTTGTGGGATATCTTTATCCCGGAAGTCAATACAATCAATCTCTCGAGTGATGATAGTATTGGCCATAGCTTCAGGTTGAATGTTTTGAGGTACCATCATTTGGCTCAATGTAAGCATCAATTCATCCCTATGGGTGGGAGAGGATCTTAATAAATCCAAAAGGGAAATTTTGGCCGTAGTATTGGACAATTGCTCATTAATATTGTAAGGGGGTTTAGATTGAACAGTAGGAACATGATTCCCTTTATTGGGGTTTTTCAAAACGAATGGAACCGATCCATCGTTCTGGTTTGGTTCTTGTTGAGAGTTTTGAGCTTGTTGTCGAGTAATGACTCCAATGGTACCTACAATGTTATAGTGAAGACGCTGAACTGGTCTCGGTTGAGCATTAATGGCTTGTTCATTAGAAAGGAATATATTAGAAGAAGGTCGAGTAGTGACTCTTATAGGAAATGGTTCTTCTGGAACCATAGCATCTGTGACGGGTTGAATAGGATCTGATTCATTTTTAGAACTATTCGATTGGTTTGAAGTAATGTCTAGTTCACTTTCACTATCTGATTCATATCACTAGAATCAGAAGTTTGAAAATTATGTAAGGGCTTGGTCGTAACCAGGGATAAGGTTGTGTCAAATATTTGAGGATCCTAAACAGGTAATTGTCCGCTAATGGTTCCTACATATCGGGTAGGAGGGGGAACATTATGATGTTCGATTTTATTGGCTACCTCTTTACCATGTCTTGGTAAAGGGTGTTGAAATATGTCTAGAGTTTGATTGGTGTTTTGATTTTGATTTTGGGGAACGGTATTTTGAGTATTATTAGGAGGGTTTTGTTTAGGTTGGAAGGCTTGCACTTCCATTTCATTATTGTCAATAAAATCTTGTATTTTATGTTTCAACCTTTTACAAGCGTTGGTAGAATGTCCAAGTCCTCTATGGAAATCACAGTGCAAGTCAGCTCTGTATCCGGGTATAGTTGGATCAGGTTCCCGGATAGCTGGTAATTGGATCAAACCTCTTTCGAGTAATTGAGGTAAAATAGTTGATAAGGGTTGATTTAATCTAGTGAATTCTCGAGGAGGCTTATCAGGAGGTTTCAATATGAATTTTTTTGTTGTCTTCGTTGTATTGACATTAGCAATATTTTTGTTGTCAGTGACTCCGTCACCGACAACTTGTTTGTTTTTATATTGATTTTTGGATGTTTTCTCATCATCCTTCTTCCTAAGTTGGCCTCTCCTAATGAGGGCATCTTCTACTCTTCGAGCTAAATCTACAGCTTGATCGAAGGTAGTTAAAATAGCAGATTGATAGCTCATAAGATATTTGTTCTTGTAAATTATTGATGAAAATGTCCAACATTTCCCTATAAGGCAGCACAAAGTGCAATTTTCTTGTCAATTGCCTCCATCTAGCTAAGAAATCGGCAAAACATTCATCCTTGTCTTGTTTTAAATTGTATAGGTCTTTAATAGTTACATGCCTCTCGATGTAGGCACTAAATTGATGGACAAATGATTCCGCTATTTCTTCAAAGTTTCTCAAAGAATGAGTGGGCAATTGATAGTACCACTCTAATGCCATTCCACCTAAACTTTTTGGGAACATTTTTAGTAATAGCAAGTCATCATGTGATATGTCGTGACATGCTATCCTAAACATGCGAAGATGCTCTATGGGATCTTTGGTTCCTTTATATATAGGTAGGATGGGCATGGGAAAATTCTTAGGGTATGGTTGAGCTACAACTATGGGATCCAAAGGTTGACTACAGATATCTCGATAATTATACGAGGGACGGTAGGGATCTATCTGGTCCATACGTGAAGCTAATTGTTTCACCATGGCTTCCAGATTACTAGTTTGCCCCCCATATTGGTTCGGTAGGGCATTGACATGGGTTTTATGGGCATATGATGGAGGAACATGCAGATTAGATGCCATGTTACTATTGTGTAAATTATTGGTAGGAAAAGTATTATGAAGGAATTTTGAAGCTGTATTATGATGTATTTCAGATTGTTGAAAGTTTGTATTTGGCTTTGTTTTAGGTTTTTGTTTACTTGAAGCATATTGCTCAATAGTTTGGCGGAATAAAGTAGTGAAGGAAGGTTTCTTTTGTGTGGGAGTTATTTTAGGTTGAATAATAGGTTCCTTAGGAGGTTGGGTAACCTGTTGTTTTGACATTTTTTGAGCCATAGTGACCATATCCGTATTGGATGGCCCAGCCTTGTCACTTTCTTGATCAATGAAAGACAAGGGATTAGTGCGCATATTACACATATATTCCATGGCTGCTTGAGTGTTACTAATTTGCTCTTTATCAATACGAATTGCCACATTAAGGTCATCAATGTTATCAATGAGAAATTTTTGAAAATGCTCTGCATTGTCAAAAGCAATAGTTCCATTTGGAGCTACTCTAGGGGATGAGGATCCATCCTCTTTAACACTTCCTTCTTGTTCCTTATCTTCACCTAAGTCTTCTTCTGATTGACCTAGAGTTTCTCCTTTCGGATTTGGATCTCCAAGAAGGACATTTGGGTCTCTAGTTGTATCTTGTAACCAATCTTCTTCTTCTCCTAAAGTTTCTTTACCATTCCTAAGTTTAGGCATGGTGCTAAATTTTGATTTCAGCAAATATATATATATATATATATATATATATATATATATATATATATATATATATATATATATATATATATATATATATATATATATGCAACAAATTAAGAGGTATATGTTTACTATATACCTACTACAATATTTGAAATGAAATTTTTAAGTTTTTGCTAAGTTTTTGAAATAATATAGTAAATACAATCAACACAAATAAATGCAAGAAATAAGACTGAAAGTAATAATCTAGTTTTCTATAAACAATTTATGAATATCATTAATAGGTTCGAGTTGTTCTGGAGTCATGAAGTGTTCTTATTCAAATTGAAAGTTTTCTTTTAAAAATTTGATGAAAAGAGCTATAGTGATATTATCTATCTCAGATGTTGGTTGATAAAAGTAAAGCTCGTGGCAATACTCTCGATATAGCACAACTCGTGGAACTCTATTCCATATTTCCCTATCTGTAAGAACAACCTCTTGGTCTTCTACACAATCTAGGACCTGGTGCACAATGGTTGCGTTCTCGAGGTATTCCTTAAAGGTGAACAATTCTGAAGATACTAGAGCTCTCCTATAAGCTAACCATCTATGGCAGGCTCTTTGAAGTTCATGATAAAAAACTAGTTGATGAGGATCCAGGATTCTATCTAGGACTAGCCTCTTGATTTGCTTAAGTTGTGTTGACCTAGATGAGATGAGACTAAGTCTTCTATCAAGTTCGTCCCACAAGAATTGATTTCTACTTGTTTCAGGCACACTAAGGACAGAATTGACTTCTATGGCTGCCAATTGGTTTTCTACGTTTATAGTAACTGCTAACCTTTTCTTAGGAGCTACCATCTAAACATGATTTCAAACTTAAAGGATTTAAAATGCATCTATGTTTTAGTTGTTCTATATATATATATATATATATATATATATATATTTATTTTTTATTTTTTTTTTCAAAAGGTTATGATGCATTCACGTCGGGTTCACCAAAATGTATCGCTCCAATTTTTTGCATCCTTACCTTCTAGGCTATTGGATCCGTGCCCGGAAGGAGGATGGGAAAAGGATGTCGTGGTACCTCGGACTGAGAGGACTTTGCGAAGGTCCCGCCTCTCAAGGGAGGTGTATTTTGATGATTTTTTGACGGATGGTGGGTTCACCAGGAAACATTTAAGGGCAGTTTCCACGCCTAGGTTTGGAATGTGTTTTAATGTGTTCGTTTTTAACTTTAAGAATTCATATCCTATGTTTGGCCAAATGAATCTAGATTAATCTACATGAAAATACAAATTCAATGAGTACAGAAGACAGATTTAAAGACATAAAACAGAGAATTTACAGAATACAAATGAGGAATACCTGATCCGAATGTCTAGTGATGATTCTGATGTTTGAAGCAGTCAGGATCATCTGGAATTTGACAGATTCATTTGATATTTGACATAATCATCTGAGATTTGACGAATTCGTCAAAATAATTCATCAGAGACCTACAAGTAGAAAAATAGATACAAAATACAACGAATACTACTGTGCTAATAGAGGGAAACAACACCAAATGAATGTATGAATATTGAATAATAGTTATGAACAAAAATTTAAGCAAATTATGATATTCTAATGACAAATCATGATCTTAGTATGCAATCTAAGCTAAATGTGTGAACTCCAAATGCAAAATAACATAAACACTGAATAAACTATCTAATTTGCAGAATAAAACAGTAGAGAAAAGGTTGAGAAGTGCAAACTTCAGGCACTGATTGCCTCAATATGGGCTACAGTTGAGATCGTCTCGCATCAATATGAAATCGCCTCAGATTCGACAGGTTTGCCTCCGATCTAAACAAGTTCATCGGTGACGATGTGTGTTGGCTCTGACTGAAAAACAGTGATGTACCTACAACAAAATTGGTATGGGACCAGTGCAAATGAAAAATTGGGATGGTTCAACGGAGATGGATTTAAATTGCAGAGAATTTTAGCCAAGGGGGTGCTAAGGGAATAGCTTAGCATTAAATAGGCTTAGGGAAGTAGTTATGAGGTTGGATATCATCCCCATTTGGGAGATCTCTAACGGGGGAGGGTCCCTAACGATGCAGACACGCTTCTGCTCGAATTGGAAACCCGTTGGAACAGAAGCTAATTTTGCAAAATTAGTTTTGTGACAAGATCGTCTGGACGTCCTAGTCTAGACGAAATCGTCAGATCTGGGGCGATATCGTCTGATCGATGACGATATCATCAAACGGTCAAAATAACCTCTAAAAATGGTGCGGAAAAGGGGGAAACGGATTACCCGACGGTTAACGGGCGGTTAAATTTGAATTTTAAATTATTTACTAAGGTGAATGTAATTATGAAAATTTTACTGCGCCAATTTTAGGGTGCTACAGTACCCTTTGGAAAACCTGTCTAAATCTGAATTTTCTTCATTCCATTTTTAATGGTTAGATGACAAAATCTCACTCTTAACACTTCCTCAAATATTCCTTAGACACAGAAATAATCAAAGCTCAAATACACCTTATTGCTCCCTTTTGAAAATAACATCCATCAAATCATACATGAAAAATAATCACTTTGATACACCTTATAAACTCCAACTTAAAATAATATCCAACACCACAAAACCTCAAACTATCTTCCTAAACACCTTTATTTCCTTTTCAACCACTAAAGCAAATAACATCAAACTTTATATTACATTATCCTTATAACTCCCCTAAAACCTTTATATACCAAAAATATGCAAAAATTAAGTTTTAATACCTCAACTAACTCCTCCAAAACTTTGGTGCTCAAACTTTAATGCATACCTTTGTTATCACCAAAAAGGGTTTTGGCATGATTCGAACCGCCATATCCCCAAGCTCCAAGAACCTTAGCACTTTGGATCCTACTGCATGGTCTAGAAGCACCCACGTGAAGGAAGTTGAACCTCCTTCCCTATCAACCTTACTCCACCATGTTTTCAACATAAAACAAAATGATCCTCTGCAAGTATTTGAACATGTGCCTATTGCTGCCCTCACGTATTGCTACAACCACGGTTACCAACTATGCTACCAGCGGTTGGTGACCAAGGCTCCCTCCTTGGTGAGTAAAATAATCTCACCTCCTCTAAGAACTTTAGAAATAAAAACTCTTCATTGCACACCATGATTTGCATAGCATAGAGTTTAATTCAAAAGCATTGGGGGGTTTTGGTAAGGTGGATAATCTCCCTTTTATACACACATGGTAAAATGCTTCCCACGTCGATGCTAAAAATTTGAATTTGAAATTCAAATTGAATTTAATAACTCACCTTAGGGTTAGTTAAAAATTAATATAAATTAACTTATAACTAATATTAAAATTAATTAATAATTAAATTAAATAACTTAAGTAAATTAAATTATAAATTAATTTATAATAAAACTTATATTAGTTAATTTATAATTAATTTAAAATTTTACTTTATAATATTATGAAAAATATTATAATATTATTCACTTGGGCTTCTTCTTTTGCACTTTGGACCACTTCTGACTTCTTGGAACCGGGTCTTGATCAATTGAAACTGAAGAACCTGAAATTGATGCTACCCACTGAAACTGCCACTGACTAGTGTTGAAAGCCTAACATTAATGACCACTCACTCTTGACATCAATGAAAACTTATCTACTCAAAATTGTCCAACAATATCCCCCTTTGTCATTGATGGCAACCTCAAATTATTTTTACCAAAAACTTAACATTTTTCTTGTTTTTCTCCCCCTGGGACATTGCTCCCCCTGACTCAATGCTCTCTTCTTAAACCAAATCTCTCTCCCTTACTCAAATATCTCCTCCTTTGACATCAATGGCAAAGGGTCACCTTTGGGGCTCACGGCTAAGAATGAGTCTCTTAGCTTAGCCCCTCCCCCACCTATTGTTGAGGTGGTTAATTCTAATGTGGGAGTATTACTCCCAATTTTCCTCGAAGATACTCAAAGGTCTCCTTTGAAAGTGGCTTAGTGAAAATATTTGCTATCTATTCCTTTTTAGTAACATATTCCAACCTAAACTATTTATCTATTACCTATTCTCTCAGAAAATGATACTTCATTGAAATGTGCTTTGTCCTGGAGTGCATCACTAGATTTTTTGAGATACTTATAGCACTTGTATTATCACATAATATGGGAATAGGATGATCATGTTTTATCTTTAAGTCTTCTAGAGTTTGCTTCATCCATAATACATGTGTACAACTGGCTACTACTGCAATATATTCTGCTTTTGTTGTAGATAAGGATACTGAAACCTGCTTCTTACTTAGCCAAGAGATTAAACAGTCTCCAAGAAAGAATGCTCCTCCACTTGTGATTTTTTTGTTATCAATGTTTTCAACCCAATTTGCATCTATATATGTTGTGAGTGTGAAACTGTTACTTTTTGGATACCAAAGCCCAAAATCCATAGTTGTTTTTAGATACCTAAGAATTCTCTTTACTGCTACCACATTTTTCTTTAGGTGCTTCCTAAAACCTTACCACTAATCCTACTAACTATACTATATCTGGTATTGTAGCTGTAACATACAACAAGTTGTTAATCATAGATTTGTATAATATCTGATTTGCCTCTAGAGATTCATCATCCTTTCTTAACTTGCATCCTGTGACCATGGGGGTACTTATCGGTTTGCAATCTTCTAACCTGAATTTCTTTAGCATCTCTTTTATATACTTGGTTTGTGAGAGAAATACTTCTTTCTCTGATTATGAAATCTAAAGTCCAAGAAATAAGGACAACTCACCAAGCATAGACATCTCAAATTCATTTTGTATGTTCTTATAAAATTATTTACACATCTTATCATTGTTTCCCCCAAAAATGATGTCATTAACATAAACAACCATAATTAGTAGATCATTCCCTTCATTTTTTATGTATAATTTGTTTTTTATTCTTTTCTGAATCCCTATTCCTAAATATACTTATCCAATATTGAGTACCATTCTCTAGGAGACTGCTTTAGATCATATACTGCCTTTTTCAATCTGCATACATGATATGGTTTATCTATTAATATGAATCCCTCTAGTTGTTCAATGTAGACTTCTTCGTCTAGAACACCATTTAGAAATGTTGATTTAACATCCATCTAATATACCTTGAAGTTTTTAAAACTTGAGAAGGCTAAAAACATTCTTATGACTTCAATTCATGCAACTGGAGCAAATATCTCATCAAAGCCAATTCCCTCTACCTGTGCATAATATTTGCACACTAACCTTACTTTATTCCTTACTACCTGTCCATATTAATTTAGCTTATTTATGAATACCCATATTGTGCTGATCACATTGTTGTCCTTTGGTCGCAGAACAAGTTCCCAAGTCTTGCTTTTCTCTATCTGATATAATTCCTCATCCATTACCTTAATCTAGAACATATCTCCATTTGCATAATTGAAGTCTTTTGGCTCAATCTTAGATAGCAAAGAGAAATCCACTTGTTGATATGGTGTTATTATCCTTCTCCTTGTCCGCCTTTCATATGGATTTTCAATGATTAGATCTTTTAGATGATGCTTCTATACATATTTGGATGAATTTTTAGGAAGAAGTTTTTGTGTTTCTTCTTATTCTTCATCTGATTCCTCATGAAACTCTTCTTGACAACTTCCATCTTCCTGATACACAGTTTTTTGAACTGGTTCTCTTAAATATATCTTCTCATCAATTGTTACATTTATACTTTCTACAATAGTGTGTGTTCTCTTATTGAAGCATCTGTATGCTTTACTCTTAGAGGTAGGGTTATGCATAAGGGGTCAGCCCCAAAGTGTATATATAAAATTAGGGCAAATCTAGTCCTAAGGTGTATATACATTAGGGCAAATTTTTCAAAATTTTACAAAAAATTTATCAAAATATGGTGATTTTTCAAAAAAAATGCACTTAAATTATAAAAAACAGTTAGGGTCATTTTTGACCTACTAAATCATCCTAAAACTTCATAAAAATACCACCAATAGATCAGGCTCAAAAATATCTTTCCAACGAGTACAAATGTTCCTATGTTTGGATATATATTTATGCCTAAAACTATGGTGACGGTTGCCATGTGATAGTCGCATAATGGATGTATTTTTATGAAGTTTCAATATGATTTAATAGGTCAAAATCTATCCCAAAATAACATTACTTCCTTACCACCATATTTGGGGCCACTTTTGACCTATTAAATAATCTTAAACCTTCATAAAAACACCACCATTAGATCAGGCTTGAAAAGAGATTTCCAACGAGTACAAATATGCCTATGTTTGGATATTTATTAATGCCTAAAACATTTTTTTTGTCAGTCACCATGTGATAGTCACCACATGCGACTGTCACATGGCGATTGTCACATGGTGACTAAAAATAATTTCATAGTTTTAGGCATTAATATATATCCAAACATAGGCATATTTGTACTCGTTGGAAAGATCTTTTCAAGACGGGTCTAATTGAAGTGTTTTTATGAAGTTTCAAGATGATTTCATAGGTCAAAATCTATCCTAAAATGATATTACTTCATTACCACCATATTTGGGGCCACGTTTGACCTATTAAATCATCTTGAAACTTCATAAAAAAACATCACCATTAGATCAGTCTTGAAAAGAGCTTTCCAACGAGTACAAATATGTCTATGTTTGGATATATATTGATGCCTAAAACTATGAAATTATTGTTAGTCACCATGTGACAGTCGCCACATGTGACTGTCACATGGTGATTGTCACATGACGACTGTCATTTGACGAGTGACAGTCACTACGTGTCAGTTGCACTATGATAGTCGTGGTATGTCAATCATGTTGTGATAGTTACGACATGTCAGTCACGCTATGATAGTCATGGCATGTTAGTCACAGTGTGTTAGTTACGCTGTGATAGTCGTGGCATGTCAGTCATGCTGAGATAGTCACGATGTGTGATTCATGCTGTGATAGTCACAGCGTGTCAGTCACCTTGTACCGATAGCCTTTTATCACTCACTTCTACAAGTCAATTTTACGGTCGCCTTGTCAAGTTGAGACTATGAGTGTTGCTCCAGCCTCCAGGGTTACCTATATATAGTGGGGGTACAAGAGGCGATTTGGGTGGGATAATTTTTTTTTAAATAATTTTAGGGTGAATATTAGGAAGGAATACATATTAATAGGGGTGATTTTACCCTACAAAAATTAATTCCCTTAATTTTTGAATGAATGGGCCGACATCTAGGGTCCCAAAAATAGCAAAATAATAAATGTTAAAAACCTAAAATTTGCTATAAATTATGAAATTCACCCTTGTGCATAACCCTTCTTAGAGGAATAACCAAGGAAAATTCCCTCATCACTTCTTGTATCAATCTTGCCTAAGTTTTGATCTTCTCATCTTATGTAGAACTTACTTCCAAAAACCTTGAAGTGTTTTATCATGGTCGACCTTCCTTTTCAAAGTTCATATAGAGTCTTGTGATGGTTTAACCTCATTTGAGCCCTAGTGATTATGTATACTACTGTGTTTACTACTTCTCTCCAAAATCCATCTGAGATTTTAGATTCATTTAACATAGCGCTAGCCATATTCTCAGCAGTCCTATTTTTCCTTTCAACTACTCCATTTTGTTGAGGAGTCCTTGTTGTTGAGTATTCTCTCTTGATCCCATGTTTTTCACAAAATTCTATAAATTAATTTGAGGTAAATTATGCTCCTCTTTCATATCTCAAACACTTAATCCTCTTGTTGGTTTCATTTTCAACCAGTTCCTTAAATGCTTTGAATTTTTCAAAAGCATCTAACTTCTCTTTCAAGAAAGCTACCCAAACCATTCTAGAGTAATCGTCTATAAACAATATAAAGTAACTCTCACCTTAAATACTCTATGTTCTAGTAGGACAACATAGATCAGTATGTATTATACTTAATGGCTTAGATGACATATATCCTTTTGACTTAAAGCTTATTCTAGTTTGCTTTCCATGTTGATAAGGTGCACAAATTATGTTTTATGGCCTTTTTATTTTGGGTAAATCTCTGATAGCCTGCGTATTGCTTATGTTGACTATGTTGTCAAAATTTAAGTGACCCAATATTCTATGCCACAACCAACTCTCATCTTCTTATGATAGAAAGCACTTTTCCCCTTTGATCTCACTAAGCATGTATAGATTGTTTGGAGTTCTTCTTGCATTGGAAATGACTTTTCTAGTTTCTGATTTTCTTATCTCACATCTATCTAGGTGAAATGTAACCATAAACCCCTGATCACATAGTTGACTTACACTTAACAGATTATGTTTTAACCCCTTAACATACAACACATTTTATGTTCTTGTTTTTCCATTGTCTAAACTCAGAGTTCCTCTACCACCAATCCTTGCTGATCCATTATCACCAAAACTTACTGATCCTCTATTGGTTTATTTAGTACAATTAATTTATCTTTATCTCTTGTCATGTGACTAGAGAAACCACTATCAAGATACCATTGTTCTTATTTATCCTGAGAATGAAGGGTTGTTTGAACTAACATTTATCTAGCCTTTACATTTTTCTTTTAATCTTTCCTAGTTGTTGAAATTGTTTTTCTTTTACTAGACTCAAGAAGTATCATTTTACACCATCTAGCCTTATGCCCAAAATTATTGCATTTGTAACATATACTATCATTATCCATAAGAGGTGCAAAAGAATTGAAATTTCTATTGACATTGTTTCTTGCATGACCAATACAATGTATAGCTCTATGACCATATTTATTACAATAAAAGCAATGACCATGGAAGAAATTATGTAACCTATTTGGATGCCTTTGATATTGTGGTGGAGTGCTTTTCCTCTTGTGATTAAATCTCATCCAAGGTTCTTCTTTGCTTTATTCCTTTTTGATATCCTTTGCTTGCCTATCTTTGTTTGAAGTTTCTACTTATTGAAGACTTGATTCCTTTTTATGTTTCTCATACTCTACATCTTGTAGTGCCTTGGTCCTTTCAACTTCATTCCTTAGATAAAAAAATTCTACTTCCAATATTTCACATTCTATTTCTCTTGTTCTTAACAAATCTGTCATATCCTGCTCAATTTTATTTCCTTCTTCTACCTTTATCTTGAGTTCTATGAGATTTTGTAGAAGTTCCATCCTTGCTTCCTCATCCTCTTCAATTTGTTCCTTCAAGCTTGAATTCTTCTCTCTAATTCCTTCCAAATTTCTAAGAGCAACAAAGAATTCCTCTTTTATATCAAACATGGTCTCTTCTTCAATTTTTTAAGTCATGTGTGTCTCTAATAGATCCTTCTCCAAGTTGTTAGTCTTTTCATGGAGAGACCCGCTTTGACACCAATTGAATAACATGTGCTTATACTGGGGGGGTGAATAGTATAAGATAAAACATTTTTATTTTTAATCCAAATGATAACATCAACAATATTAAAGTATTAAACATCACACAAATCATTACACACATGAGAGACATGATTTAACATGGTTCACCCAATGTGGGATACTCCACAAAGAAAATATTCCTTATAATTTTTTCTCAAATAAATTCTCTTGGGAATCCTTTCCCTACAATATTTATGGACCTCTGTCTAAAGGAGACACCAACCCCTAATGAAGTTCATGGATCTCTATCGATAGGATAACTCCTTTCTCCTCTGCTCTGGCTTATTATCTTCTAGAAGAACTATTGCCCCTACTACTCTAGATAATGGATCTCTATCCATTGAAGACACTTGTCCTCACTACCCTGGATAATGGATCTCTATCCATTAGAGATTTTCGTCCCCTATACTTTTTCACCTCCAAATATCTGTCTCAAATCTGCACTAAACACAGTATTTTGATCTAGTACAAATTTGTCCTCAATATTTGTCTCTAATCTGGCACAAACTTATCCTCAAATTTGTACCAAATTTTATCCTTAAATTTGTCCTCAAATCTGTCCTCAAAACTCTATCCTCAATCTCTATCCTCAAATTTGTCCTCAAAACTTTATCTAAAAATATGTCCTCAAATTTGTCCTCAAAACTATACTCAAATCTATGTTCTCAAATCTGTATTGTAAGCTTCCATAAAAGCTCACACTAATCTATCCACAAGTCTTCTCTAAGACTTTTCTTAAATATACTCAAAAATTCCACACTAGAACTTGTCCAATCTCATATAAACATAAAGATAATTGTTAGAGACTCAATATGCTTCACATTCATCACAATGCTCAACCACTTTCAATCACTATTTTAGAAACATAAAGAGCATTGTTAGAGACTCAATATGCTTCACAAACTCTCAATAACTTTCTCAAATCAATTTATAATATAGAACAATTTGTTTCATAGAACTTGAACTATCACATCAGCACATCCACATGACTAAGCTCAACAAACTATACTTAACCAATCACTTAATGAACTAATCCTTGATCACAAACCCTAGACCATGTATATGAACACTCACTCAAATTTTTCCAACAATTCTTATCAATCAATCTCACATAACAATGATACTCATAATCTTTGCAAACCCTAGTTCAAGTTCACTCAATTAATCACTTCAACAACAATTCTTATAAAACAAGATTTCACCAACTACTCTTTATTTCATAAGACCTTGAAGCATTAATTCAACACACACTCAACAATGCTTACCAAAAAATACTTTTCACTCCAACTTTGCATTCACAACATTTA
Source organism: Wollemia nobilis (assembly GCA_028583015.1). Lineage (NCBI taxonomy): Eukaryota > Viridiplantae > Streptophyta > Pinopsida > Araucariales > Araucariaceae > Wollemia > Wollemia nobilis. Next base: position 11,418,913 of record JAQPPZ010003077.1, on the reverse strand, counting down.
ACAATCACTAACTAGGAAGAATATGCCCATACCTTTTATTTGATGTAGAAGTGACCTTTAGAAAACCTGTCTAAATCACAATTTATTTCTTTCCAATTTCAATGGTTAGATGACAAAATCTTACTCTTAACACTTCCTCAAATATTCCTTAGACATAGAAATAATCAAAGCTCAAATACACCTTATTGCTCCATATTGAAAATAACATCCATCAAATCATACTTGAAAATAATCACTTTGATACACCTTATAAACTCTAACTTACAATAATATCAAACACCACAAAACTTCAAATTATCTTCCTAAACACCTTTATTTCCTTTTCAACCACTAAAGCAAATAACATCAAAATTTATTTTGCATTATCGTTATAACTCTCCTAAAACCTTTATATACCAAAAATATGCAAAAATTAATTTTTAATACCTCAACTAACTCCTCCAAAAAAATTTGCGCTCAAACTTTAATGCATATCTTTGTTATCACCCAAAAAGGGTTTCGACATGATTCAAACCACCATCTCCCCAAGTGCCAAGCGTCTTAGCGCTTTGGATCCCACCGCATGGGCTAGAAGCATCCACATGAAGGAAGGTGAACCTCCTTTCCTATCAACCCTACTCTACCATGTTTTCAACACAAAACAAAACGATCCTCCATGGGGATTCAAACCTGAGCCTATCGTTGCCCTCACGTCTTGCTACAGCCACGGTTTCCAACTGCGCTACCAACAGTTGGTGACCAAGGCTCCCTTGTTGGTGGGTAAAATAATCTTGCCTCCTCTAAGAATTTTAGAAATAATTACTTTATTTAAGTTAAGTAAATTGAATTATAAATTAATTTATAATAAAAATTATATTAATTAATTTAAAACTTCCCTTTATAATATTATAAAAATTTTATAATATTATTCACTTGGGCTTCTTCTTTTACACTTTGTACCACTTCTGACTTCTGGGAATCGGGTCTTGATCAACTGAAACTAGAGAACCTGAAACTGATGCTTCCCACTAAAACTACCACTGACTGGTGTTGAAAACCTAACATTAATGACCACTCACTCTTGACATAAATGATAACTTATCTACTCAAAATGTCCAACAAGGATCACATAGGATCTTGTTAATATTTTTAGATACCAACGTTGGGATGTTACAGAGAAGATTATTTTTTGCTTGCAAGTTTCTGGGAATCGAGGAGCATAACAAGTCTTTGAATAACTCCATAACACTTTCCCTAATTTCATTAATTTCCTTAGTAACCTCACCATCCGTATTTCTGATTTTCTTGATCCTGTTGTGAATCCTATGCCTCAATGTAAACATATGAAAAAAAATTGTGTTTTGGTCTCCTTTGAGCCATAAATTCCTTTATTTATGACATCACATAATCTCTTCTTTAGCCAAGATATTGTACAAATATGTAAGAAAACTTATTTCTTTGGATATCACCACCTCCACTACCTTCGACCTGGCTAAAATGGCTTCCACTTCTTTGAGGTTCTCAATGATTTCATTTTTTCTTAAAAAAATATTACCAAAAATGAATTTATTCAATTCCTTAAGCTTTGCCTTAATATACCTTATCTTTGATGCAACTTGAGCAATAGGGTGGCCCAAAAATATCTTAGCCCATAATTCCTTGATCTTATCTTCTAGGTCCTACTGAGGGAGCCACATGGCCTTGAATCTAAAGGGCCTAGAAAAAATGGATAATTTTGAACTTGCTCTAGCACCAAAGGATTATGATCGGAGGTCACTTTAGGAAGAGACTGCAAAGATGCATCTCCAAAAAAAGGTAGCCCTTCCTTAGATATGAGGATTATATCTAGCCTGACCTGAATATTTTGGCATCCCTAGACCCCTTCAACTCCAAATCCATAAGCTCTTGGGAATTCACAAAAGAGGTAAAGTCTTCCATGCTTTTGCAGACTAGAGTCCCTCATTTCTTATAAGATGAGTATAAAGGGGTATTAAATTTTCCTGCCAAAATCCATGCTTCCTTGTTAAAAATATCTCTCATAAATCGTAAGGAGTCCCATAATACCAACCTATTCTGAGGAGATTTAGGGACATAAATATTCGAAGTAACCCACTTGACCCCTGAGACTTTGGAAGAAAAAAATATATTTATAACTCTATTAGAAACTAGCAGGGTTGATCCTTCAACAAATTTTGGGTTCCACATACATAACAGACCTCCTGAAGCTCCATTTGTTGAGTTGGAAATAAAATTTGATTCTCTCCAAATTTTCTTTTTAACTAATTCAGCATTGTAACTATCCATTTTTGTTTCTTGTACAAGAATAATATTTGGCTTAAAATATTTCCTTAGAGAGGCTAATTCTCTTTGTTTAGTAGTCCCATTCAAACCTCTAATATTCCATGTGATGAGTCTCATTTATGATATTTGGATTTATTTCCCCCCTCAGAAGAATGGGATGAGTGACAAAATAAATCCAGTTGAAGTTGCTTTCCTTTAGACTCTTTCTCAAATTTCAACTGGATTTGCAAGCCATCTGCAATATCTACTTCTACCTCCCTATTTCTTAAATTTTTGTTAGAGGGCTTACCCACCTTCCTAGGCACTCCAACATCAACCAATCCCTTTCGAGAACTTCTTATTTTTGGATGAGAATATTTTACCCCTAATGAACCTTCTCCCCATTTTGGTGACTTGGCCATATTTGGCTTGGGAGAAGAGCTAGAGTCTTTCATCATATTTTGATATGAGACAAGTGCCTATGGATCATCCTAATTTTCTTTCTCCCCCTTAGGGTTAGCATCTTTAGTATTTAAGCATTCAAAGGAATTATGAATAAAATTTGATAGGATACCTATTTCAATCACTAGCTATGCTCTGTCCACTTGTAAGAGGCTAGAATAAACATTGTATTGATTGATAGTAGTCAACTCTGGGTTGCTAACTTCCATCACCCTAGAATAATTCTCAATTTTTTTGGGTCTCGAGTTCTCTAAAGAAAACTAGTTGGGGCATGAGGCCCCACACAGCCTCGATTGAGGATGGCCCTAAGACTTACAATTTCTTTGATTTCTAATCCAGTTCCCCTTGGGAACCTCTTTTCTAGCTGAACACAAACCAGTTGAGTGGCCCAACATCCTACAAACTGAACACTTAAGAAGCTTATTTCATAGACTATCATTTGATTACATACATCGTGTTTGAAAATAAGATTTATATGACCTAGCAACTCCACCTCTAAGTCTACCATTACACACATTCAAGAAAAAATTATTTTAGATTTTGCACTAGTGGTCAAGTCTATTAAAACTAACTTACCAATTACCTTAGCTATACCCCTTAGAATATCTCAGGGTTATGCATAAGGGGTTGGAATAAAAATGTACTTGTAAAAAAATGGTGAATCCTAATCAAAATCAAGATGAATATTAAGAAAATGAAATCAATCATCTTCACACAAAAATTTGGGGCATTTGAAGCCCTAAAAATTTAGGTTATCTTTGGGTCAGTTTTCACCCATTAAATCACCTTATAACTTCATCAAAATGCGACCATTAGATCAGGCTCGAAAAGATATTTCCAACAAGTATAAATATGCCTATGTTTGGATATATATTATGGCAAATTAACCCTAAGAAAAAATTGGTCCCAAAAATTTTAGGTGAATGGGCCGACATCGAGGGTTCTCATATTCACCAATTTCCAATTTTGAAAATCCTAATATTCATCCAATTTGTGAATATTCACAACTATGCATAATCCTAGGATATCTTCATGTCAAATATGGAAGGGTAAATTAGAAATACGTACCCATAAACAATCCAAATTGATCTTCTGGGTTTGTGGATTAAAATTCGGCCCCCACTTGCGTAGAAACAACCCTTTTCTTCCAAAGAACTAGGGACCCCCTCTAAGGATCCACTTTGAGTCCTCATTGCAATTAAGTTTAATCAAGAAGAATGTGTTAGAAACCACAAAAATATCCAAAGAACCTTTTAGTTTCCATTTGACCATCATCCATCTCCTTATTGCATCAATATCAAGTCTATCACCATGGAATTTTATGACAAGGTTCCACGAGCCCTCCTCCATGGTGAGTGCCATAAGATCATCTAAAATGACCAACTTATATCTAGTAAGATAGAGGTCAAAAATAGAACAAAAGTTTTGAGACCCAAAACCCTTAGTTGTGATCTCGACAAATGGCAACTTACCTGACTTGAGGAAGGTACCAAAACTTGGGGATCCACATGTATTTTTGACAAATAGAATCTCATGAACCACTGATTTAGGAGGCTCACCACCAAGAGTAGTTACCTCAATCATCAATCCCTTAGATCTTGACCTGCTAAGTAAACTCACCTCCCTAGGAATGGCCACTTTCTCACCATTCTCCTACCTACTAGAAGCTATCTAACCGCTCGAATCCTATAAAATATCATTTTCTCCTTGCTATACCACCACTTACAGACCATTAATAACCTCACATTTTTACCCATCACTAAGCCATGCCTTCTCCCTCCTACCATTACTCAATTCAAATTCTCTTACTATCATCATAGGAATTTTTGCTCAACTTTGTTTATTTGACTATCCTATTTGAAGAGAAACACCCACCATCCTGAGAAATTCCTACTATAAAAATTAAACCCTAAAAAACCATTTGTGTATCTCTAAAATTATTTCACTCCCTTTGTTGCTTGAGTTGTCACAAAAAATAAACCCTAAAAATTTATCTTTGGATCTTTGCAACACTATAATTTTTCACTCCTATCGTCACCTAATCCATCGCAAAAATTATTACTCCCACCACAGCTTGATCCAAAAATAAGCCCTAAAAATTTATTTGTGGATCTCTGCAACACTGTAATTTTTCACTCCCTACCATCACCTAAGCCACCTCAAAAAATTATTTCACTCCCTCCACTGCTTGAGCCACTATGAAAAAATAAATCCTAAAAATTTATTTGTGGATCTCTGCAACACTATAAATTTTTTACTTCTACCCTTGCCTTAAATTTTTATTATATTTTCTAGGGAACAACACAACAGTTCAGGATTTGGATCTTCTTCAAGAGGTTCAAGGTTCAAACTGTAGCATGAGAAAGTGTCTGAGGGAGTGAGTGTGTGTTTGGCCCTTATTGATAAACACATATCTACAAATATGATAGCTAGCACAACAATAATGCATAGTAGTAGAAGTTAAGCATGCTCAAGAAGTGCAAATCCACTAAGGGAACATGGATGCTAAAGACATTGGATGGTGAAAATCAACATAGTTGGCCAAGGTAGAGTAGAAAGTGATTCCCACTTCTTCCAAGCATGAGCTCCATACAAGGCTAGATTGTACCTATATTGTTAGACCTATGGCAGGATATCCTTGTAATCATTAGCTAGGCTAGTATAGTAATATATAAATAATGAAACTTACCTCAAGATGAGGGTTAGTAATTTGAGTGTTTACCTACAATATGATATGTAATTTTTCTCTACAATTTTAATGAATTAGCTTGTTTCTTGACCATTTCTAGCATTGTGTTATGGAATTATTCCATTTGTGGATTCTCTATAGGCCCTATGTATTTCTTTAAAATATTTATGGGTGGTCTATTCTATTAGGCTTGAATTGTTGTTTGGATTATCACTCAGGGCTATTGGAATATTTGGGATGCTTAGCATCCATCATGTGGTTATGCTTTCTTCTGAAAAAACTTTCTTAGGGTGCTAAGGGCTATTGAATTAGTAGAGCATGAGATGAGTTTAATTTACATTCTACAATACTTTTCTTAGTAACTAGTCTGTTAGGCCCTATATGTAGTTTAGTTGTAGTGTATTTTGTATAGTATGCAATAATTTTGTTAGCCAAAATTTTTCCACATTCAAATCCATATTTATCCCCCTTATATTCCTAACCCTCCAATTCTCTCACTTTAGTCTTCTCCCAAATGTTTTACTTTTATTTTACAAAAAAGAATCAACCTTCTTTGCCTTCTTTGGAGATTGTCTAGGGATAAATATTGAACCATACAATATTGGACCTTGCAATCTAGGGTGCACTTTCATCCACTGGGTAAATCATAGGTCAAGATTTATTGGCATGCCCGATGGGACCAAACTAACATAGTTTGTCTCGCAAATAAAATTAGCAATGAACAATTTATCCATTATTTATGCCAAACCAATATTTTTGGCATGTTGTATGGGACAAATTATTCAATAATTGTCTCATTTACCCGAAGGACCCAATATTCTAGTGAATATCTTAACTTCACAAGTGGAGAATACACATTCACCTGGTGACTCTACTATTGAAAAACTTGATAATGGTGACTTTGTTAAAAGAATGAACTCTAGAATAACATATTGACAAGATAAAAAGCCATAAGTCTCAAAATACCTATGTAGTTCACTAAATTACCAACCAAAAGAGCTTGTAAAAGACTAGTTAAATCCTACTCTGTAGTAAGAGATCCTTATATTGAGAGTCTTGTCCCTCTACAAGCATTTTCCACACAGTCCCATAATAGTCCCTACAGAAAAAATATGGTTGGATGAATCTACCTAGGGTGGAATAGTAATTGTCCCCTATTTCTTGTAGATCTCCATGAAATCCCTTAGTTTTCTCTCAAATCCATATCCACATATGATGGATATGAGAAAACTACATATGAGAACTATCAAGATGTGGCCACTCTAGCAAATACATAATATCCAACATGAAGATCTCATGGTTAGATTGTTGACCATATTATTTAGATAAAAAGTTATTGCTTGGTATAAATCCCTTGAGGATAACAGTATAACTTCATGGGCTCAATTAGCAAAACCATTCACCTTGGAATTCAATGAGTTAGAAGATCCATTTTCATTGCTTACCCAGTTCACCTCCATTCAAAGGCATCTACAAGAGAGTATCACTAATTTTAATATTAGATTTAACAATATGTGGAAGTATATTCCTCAAGATATTAGGCCCTCCTAGCCTCAAGCATACATCTATTACATTAGATCCTTTGCCCCAAACCTAGGACTCCAAATATGACTAGCCAATGAAATAGGATTCCCACAAGTCTTCCAAGCTATAATAGCTATAGAAAATACATTGATCTCTATTGGCAAGCTTCTTCCTAAAGTTAGCATGTCATACTTTCCAGAATTTCCTACCCAACAAACTCTGACCACTTTAGCACCTAAATTTAATTTTATTCCCACACCTAGAGCCTTGCTTCATCCATAGACACCTTCTCTACCCCTCTTACTAGCTCCAAAGCCTAAATAAAACATACTATTATTAGATCTACAAGAAGCATTGAAAATATAATCAATAAATTCATTGTGCTAAAGAAGAAAAATGTTGATAACGGATATGAAATATATCAACCTATAAGGTTCCCTTATGCCACAAAGGACCAGGAAGCTTCTAGTAGCAATGTGACTAGGTGAGCAAATGCTACATAAATTGATCCAAAGGATGTGTTATATACTTTTTCTCCTCATTAAAGCTACTAGTGTGTGGCCTACAATGATCCTCAAAATACAGACACATGCATGGTCTATCAGCACCAAGCTCAACTAGCAACAACAAAAAAAATAGAAAGAGAAAAAAATACATATAAGGAACTGGTGAACATAGTGATGGACCCAAACCAAGTAATGATAGTTATGGAGCCTAAGGAAGAGTAATGCATCCAAGTTATAACTAGATCTAGAAGAATACTACAAGTAGATCCACAAAAATTGGAATCATTTAGAGTCCTTGCTTAACCTCAAAAATAACAATCTAAAGAGTAGCCAAGGATAGAACAAGCAAGGTGAAAGACAGCAAAAGCAAATTCCACTCAAGAAGATCCTAAGGATCAAGTTTTTAGAAATCTAACATACCCCTCTCTAGACAAAAGAAAAATTTAGAAGACAATTAGGAGTGATTGGGTATAGTATTGTTGAAGAGCTTAACAAGACTCCTTATCAAGTAAGCATGTATGATGCATTACTAATTTTTGGTTAGATAAGTTTGCTTAGATCAGCCTTGAAAAATGCCAATACTAAAGGGATGAAGTTGTTAGATGTAAACTTAGCTCAATAATAGTAAATCCCTAGCATGGGCAAGAACCAACCACCACCATTTTATATATCTTTAAAAATACACAATTGCATGGTTGACTCTAGAGTAGCAACTATAGTTATGCCAAAGGTAGTATACGAAGAAATGGGAATGGAATACACTCACTCAAGCCATGGAATTATAAATTTTAATGGAACTCCTATATATATATTCAGGGTGGTCAAGAACATACCAATGGTGCTCTACAAGTTGTTGGAGGTAATAATTATTTACGAGGTAGTCATGTTTGACCTTCTAGCATACTTTAGTTTGTGCTTGTCTAGAGAATTCATTGCTAAGATAGGGGATACTTGTCCAAAAATTATTATTATATATTTATCCCTTACAAAGGTAGAAATTTTAATATCTATATGGAAAATCCATCTCCATTCCACATTGAGAAGATTGAAGAAGAAAGGGTCAACTTGTTAGAGAATGATCTAGACTATGTTGAATGGAGATGGATTTTCCATATGTCACCTCAACATAGTCTAGATCATTCTCTAATGATACCAATCTACACCAATCCAATATGTATCTAGACACCAATCCAATATGTATCATTTATATGTTGAAGACATATAAATAAATAAATAAATAAATAATACAATAAGAATTATATTGTCAATAAGCTATTAGACATAAGAAAAGGAAGGCATGTGAGCAAATAGGTCGTACAAATGCAATTTTTTTGGAAAGTATGAAGAGCTATGTTAAAATAGCTCATAATAATTGAAGAGGCCAACTATAATAGCCCTCAATAAAATCTACAAAAGGAGAGGGTAAAGTAAAAAGAATGGTCTTTTAATAGCTAAGTGAAGGCTAGGGCAACCACATGTAGAATAATTAAGGGTTCAAAAGTGCTCTGCAATTTTGAGGAAGATTATTTGCATGATTTCATATAGAAGAAGAAAGTATAAGGTAAATTAAAATACCAAGCTACTTGTGCTTGGAATATTTACCTAATCCAAATTTTCCTTGTCTAAAATAATCCTCGGTTATTACAGATTATTATCAATATGAAATTAGTTTTTTCAAAGGTCCCCCAAACAGGTATTTTTCTTTACTCTCCTTTCCTCTCTTCTCATGTTCCCTTCTCTTTCTACCCCTACTTTCCATCTCCCCTATTTCATATTCTCTATATTCATTCTCCAATCCTTCATTATATACTAAGTCATTGCCTTATATAGTCATCTCAACCATCCTATTTTCTTCTTGATATTCTTTGTCATCTTTGGTAGATTTCTTCTTTTAGGTTCCATATAAAATCCCATATTTTATAGGTAAATATGATGTGATATAATCATATGCATATTCCAATGCATATGTAAAATCCTCTATTATAGATATAGAATCCAAATCCATTCAAACCCCCTAGTCATCTGTTTATTTGTATCTCTACATTTTCTTTCACTTCTTTACCTTTCTATTTTACTCCATTACCTAATGGATAAGGCTATCTAGGTCCTCAAGTTTACAAGCAAAAATCCCTAGGAGGTGCTAATAATGTGGACCAATGAAAGCCTCCACATAGATATATCCTAGCATTTTATTGGAATATTAGTTTTGATTAGTTTTTCTATTCATAATATGAGAACATTTTGATAACTTCCATGCAAATACTAGTTGAAGAACCAAATACAACTTAATAGGCCTATAATTCAACTAAGGCAAGGAAATCCAACCACTTTAGAGTGTCTAGATACATATTGGATTGGTGTAGATTTGTTGGGTATGAGGTGACTAGATGCATGAAATTCCATTAGCTAGAGTAGCTAGAAGTTTCAAGTCATTAGAAGCTCTAAACTACAATATTAGCAAAGCCACATCATAATATCCTTTATCAGGTACCTAACATTCCAATGATGATCAAAAGACTACAATAATAGTGATAAAGGATAAGGGATCTCTATATAGTTCTCTTTTAGTATATGTCATGTGTATCAAAGGTTTGGGACACCTAGACAACTCTAAGTCATCCAGGGTAAAGCAGTTATAGGAAAGTGACAACTAGTCTCTTAAATCCTACAACAACATCAAATACCACTAACCATAAGTAGATGACCTTGCAAATATAATATATAGAAAAACAATAAGTCATAATGGTATAATATGAGCATTATCAAGAGGCACAAATATGCTAAGAATTCATGGCTACTAAAGATATTAAATGATTCAAATCAAAACATCTAGTTGAGATAGAGTAGAAATTGATTACCACTCCTTCCAAGCATGTTGAATAAACATGAGCTCTATATAGGGCCAAGTTGTGCTTATATTTTTAGGCCTATGGTAGGCTATCCATGTAATCATTAGCTAGGCTAGTATAGTAATCTATAAATAGCACAACTTTTTTCAAGATGAGGATCAACAATTTGAGTGTTTTTTTGTTGTATAATATGTAATTTTGCTATACATGAATCAACTTGTTGTTTGATATTTGCTAGAATTATGTTAATGATTTTTTTTTATTTACGGATGCTTAGTAGGCCCTAGATATTTTTGTAAAAGCTTTGTGGGTGGTCTATTTTTTTAGGCTTGATTTATTGTTTGGATTATCACTCCAAACTATTGGAATATTAGGGATGCTTACAGGTGTCTATCATGTGGTTTTGTTTTCTTCTATAAAATCTTGCTTAGGTTGCTAACGACTATTGTAGTAGTAGAGGTCATGACATTGATGCAGGAGCATCCAGCAGCACCTGATGCAGAAGCATCCAGTGGCAGGAGGGCCACTTCGAAAGAGTCGGCTAAGGAAGCAGAAGAAGAAGGCAAGGAGAAAATGCAGAGCAAAAACTGTCACAATTTTGCTACGTTGTGAAATCGTGACAGTCGATAGAAGGAAGAATGCAAAGGCACAGAAATGTTGCGATTTAGTGACATGTCACGAAATCGTGACACCATCAGGGTTGGCAAACGGCAGTTTGGCTGTATATTCTTGTAAATTCTTCCAAAGTATTGAATAAGAAATTATTGTCTCTTGTTTCTCTGGTTTCCTATCTATTGCAAGAACTGTTCTCCACCAAGTGGTATCAGAGCCAGTAGTTCCTGAGTGTGTAGCAGATCGTCGGAGGAGAGGCAGTTACACCAGGACCTATGGAAGGGCTTGGAATTGGGTGAGCAGAATGCCTCCAAGGAGAAATCCTATTTGTGGGAGAGGCATGGCAGCAGCGAAAGATGTTCGAGCTTTACAATGGCAAATGCAAGCTCTGTAAGAAGAAATGCGCAAAATATTGGAGCCAAGAAGAGACGAAGGTAGTGAAGAGGAATATGATGAAGAAGAAGACCAACATGAGGAAGAAGAAGAAGCAGTAGATCTGGCTCAGGCCAGACTATACAAAGCCATATCCCAGATTGGTAAGAGGCCGAAGATGGAGGTTTCCACATATTTTAGAAACCTTGATCTAGAGGAATTGATCGACTGGATCAACAATCTGGAAGAGTACTTTGAGTACGAAGAGGTTGAGGATCCTGATAGGGTCAGATTCGCAAAGACCAAGCTGAAAGGTCATGCTAGCATTTGGTGGAAGGGAGTGCAAGTGGAGCAAAATAAAAGAGGGAAAGAGAGAATAACTAAGTGGGAACGGATGGCGAGAAAAGCTAAAGAGGCAGTTCATCCCTGGTGATTATGAGTTAGACCTACTGAAGAAAATGCAAGGATTAAGGCAATCAAGCAAGTTTGTGAAAGAATACATAGAATAATTTCATAAAATAATGATTAGAATAGGCCACTCAGAGGCCAACAAGGAGAAGGTAGCCCGTTACATTAATGGGTTACGAGCAAGCATTCAGGAAGAACTAAGTCTAGTCCGGATGACCACCATAGAGGACGCTTACCAATTTTCTTTAAAGGTTGAAGAGAAGCTCAATAGGAGGTTTGAAAACAAGCAAAGAGGAAGAGGTCATGGCGAAAGAACCGACGAAAGGAACAGTGGAAGAAGAAATGAAGATTCTCAAAAAAATGGAGAAGGTAGAAACAATCAAGAACAAAGGAGAGAAAATACAGACCACCCCCATAATAAAAATAATGGTTACCGAGGGGGAAGAGGCAGAGCTGGACGAGGTCAAGGAAGAGAGATTTAGAGGGACTTGCTTCCAGTGTGGTGAAGAGGGACATCACCAATATGAGTGCCCATAGTAGCGAGAAAGAAATAATCGAAGGCCGAAAGGAAATGCCAGAGTAGCAGTCACTGATGAAGATGCTGGATCTGAGCATTTTGAAGAAGCTGAGAGAGGAGAAGTAATGATTGCAAGAAGAGTCCTGCTGAATGAAGAGGGAGCTATAGATCAGAGGAAAAGCTTATTTCACACAAGGTGTAAATGCACGGGTAATATTTGCAACATTATCATTGATAACGGTAGCACAGATAACCTAGTTTCAGATGGAATGGTTACAAAGCTACAACTGGAGATAAAGAAACACCCGCATCCATATCGGATCGCGTGGTTGCAGAAAGACCATAAGGTTTTGGTCAATGAACGATGCACGGTAAAATTCAATATTGGAAATTACCGTGATGAGGTTCTGTGCGACATTCTTCCCATGGATGCATGCCATTTGCTACTGGGAAGGCCATGGTAGTTTGACAGGTGTGCGGTTCATGATGGCCGAGCCAACACCTATTCCATGACCAAGAATGGAATGCATCATAATTTGAAACCCCTGAAGGAGGTGGAAGAAAAGGTATGTGGCAGTGCAAGAATTTGCTTGGTTGACGGAAGAAAATTTTTAGATGATTTAAAGCATGAGCATGTGTTATGCATTAGTTCCTAGAGTCAATGATACAGAATGCAAAGATGCCCCAGCAGAAGTCCAAGAGATCTTGAAGGAATTTCCAGATATCATATCTGATAATGTGCCTGAGGGTTTACCCCCAGTAATAAAAATCAGTCACCATATTGATTTGGTGCCAGGGTCAAGCTTGCCCAATAAAGCTGCACATCGAATGACACCTATAGAAACTGAAGAACTAAACAGGCAGGTCTAGGAGTTGCTGGAGAAGGGATTGATTAGGGAGAGTCTTAGCCCGTGTGCAGTACCTACAGTACTAGCACCCAAGAAGGATGGAGAGTGGAGAATGTGCATCGACTCTCGAGCCATCAACAAAATCACAATAAAATACAGATTTCCATTGCCAAGGATGGATGACATAATGGATTGTTTGAGTGGAGCCAAGTACTTCACCAAAATTGACCTCAAGAGTGGTTACCACCAGATCTGTGTCAAGGAAGGAGATGAGTGGAAGACAGCCTTCAAGACAAGAGAGGGATTGTATGAGTGGTTCGTCAAGCCATTTGGGCTGTCCAATTGAAAGCATGAGATTTCGAAATAAAAGAAACACTAAGGTGCAAATAAAGACAAAACTAATTTGATGCATGCAATAACATGAATATGATCAAATTAAAAGACAGGAGCACAACCCTTCTTATTAATGTGATTTCGCTTGGTTACAATACATCTCCATGGTTACATATTTTTCAAATGCACTAGATGAATAATGATCTCTTTTCCCGCATGCCCACATTCGAAACAAGCGGGCCAGAATGTTGTCGTCACTGGTTGCCGATGAATCTTTACTGTTTGCTATTTTTCCTGCGGTCAAAGAAACACAGAGACGTTGTTAGTAGCACCTGCTGCGAAAGGGTAGAGCGTTAGTTTTAGAAATTGATAAATAATACATTCAAAAGATTTATTAAATTCAGGCAAACAAACAGCTCTATGCAACCTGCGATTCTAATGAAGAAAATCATAAAAACCTCGTCAGATGACCATTGTCGAATCAATGTTCTTTCCTGCAGGTTAGTGGTGCAACCAGAATGAGAAAAGCGTGATAATATTTGACGAATGTCTAAAGTTACGATATCATAATAATATGTTTGATAGCCGATCTAAAACAATCTAAAACGTAATGCTGGAAAGGTATTCAAACAGAAAACATAATCTATCCAAACACAGTTATTGCAAGATCTGTTGGAAAACAGCATAATTTATATTCGAAAACGAGATAACGTAAACTATTTTAATCTTATTCGAAACAGCATGAATATTAACACTACGAACATACGTGGGGTACCCAAGCGGGCCACCCCATTAAAATCTGACTTTGACGCCAACTCACTAGGAATTGGCTCAAAATCCAGGATAATGTGTTGTCGGCAAATTGGTAGATTCTTGTGATCCACTGTCGGGTATGAGAGTCTGACTCACGCTTCTGAGCACCACCCACCAACCTCTATTTTGCAATATATTCTGGATGTGGAGAAGGTGGATTCAAACTGGTGCAATCGGGTCTCTGGATGAGTTCAACAGCACTTCGTTGTGTTTTTAAAATGCTATATCTTCTGTCTCTTACTTCGTATCGAGCTAGTTTTTATAGAGGTTTTCGCCTCTTGGAGCATTAATGTCAAACCCTAAATCCACAAGGGCCACTCAGATTTGATCCTTATCAGGTTATTACGAGACATGGCTCACATCGACATCGGTAGTTATGAGGCGTGGCCTCGGATCGGATTTGTTTTGAAACCGCTTGTCTCATTAAAGTTCGTCGTTCTGCTGACCCACGGGGTCTCTTTTGAAAGGGGCATGTAAGGGTGCCACGTGGCGGTTATCCCTTGGATGCGGCGGCCACGTCAAAGTCTGCCTTTGATTATCGCAAGTATGCCTTCTAAACGTAAAGTGCCGAAGTGTCGTGATATCGCGACACTTCGACAGAGCCTCCCCTTGGGGCCAAAGGTGTCACGATATCGCGACACTTCGGTAGAGCCTCCCCTTGGGGCCAAAGGTGTCGTGATATCACGACGCGCGATATCACGACACCTTTGGCCGAGGCTCCCCTCGGGGCCAAAGGTGTCGCGATATCGCGACACCTTTGGCCGAGGGGAGCCTCGAGGCCAAAGGTGTCACGATATCGTGACACCTTTGGCCGAGGCTCCCCTCGGGGCCAAAGGTGTCGCGATATCGTGACACCTTTGGCCGAGGGTAGCCTCTCGAGCCAAAGGTGTCACGATATCGCGACACCTTTGGCCGAGGGGAGCCTCGGGGCCAAAGGTGTCGTGATATCGTGACACCTTTGGCCGAGGCTCCCCTCGGGGCCAAAGGTGTCGCGATTTCATGACACCTTTGGTCGAGGGTAGCCTCGGGGCCAAAGGTGTCGCGATATCGTGACACCTTTGGCCGAGGCTCCCCTCGGGGCCAAAGGTGTCGTGATTTTGTGACGCACGAAATCGCGACGTCGCGATTTCGTGACGTCTAAGGCTAGGTTCCCTTTTTGTTGAGGCTTGTTTGCTTTTAAAGACTTTGCTTTCGATGAAGGTTTTTGGACTAAGGCTTGAAGACTTTGATGAAGGTTTTGCTTTGTTCATTTTTTGACCTTCTAAACTATCGTGTAAGTGGCCAGGACCACTGTTTGACCTCTGAGGGCTGCCCTGAAAGTTGTGTATGTCAATGCGATCAATGTTTGTAGTCACTTAATCGGATTGGTGTTGTTTTGGTGTCTACAGATGCCCCTTTTTGGGAAGCACTGCGGTGACGCGATGTTGAGCAAAAATATATGACCAAAGCACTAATGATTAGGGTTTCTTGGTAACCTAACCAACTCTTGATGCCCCAAGTATGGAAAGGGCATGCATTCTTGAATCCTTGCTTCTGACGAGCTAAGGAATTTGATTTCAAGTGTTAACCTGTTTTGGTGAGGTGTGACTTGAGCTTGGACATTGATCAGTCATGATTAGGCAAAGGGCGCAACCTTTTATCCACGGGGGAACCTTGTGTTCATGCTTCAAAAAATGCCAAGTATTTGATCAATTTAATGATTGCTTGTTTACTGCCCCAAGCAAGAGCGTGATTGTCTTTGTCAATGATTCTTTGAATGCATGTCATTGCCTTGATTGGGTGTGTGGTTGTTGATTGGTGACTAAGTGTGACTACCCCCTCAAGCGACGAATCGATGAGGGAATGACCTTCGTGAGAAAAGCGACGAGTCGCTTGACCCAAGATGACTTAGGTTAGGGTGCCTTTAGATGTTTTACCATTTGAGCACGTGCAATTTCCCGACATTTGGACCTATTTTTGGTGGGTGTTAACCCTTTTGGTGATGCCATAATGGGGTGAAATCATCAAGAACCCATCTTCCCGTGGAGCGGTCCAGCTATGGTAGCCTTCTTGGGGAAGTAGGAGGGTGACAATTTGGGCCCCGACATCGATTTTCTGTGCCAAGAGGTTAAGTGCAAGAGCACTTGTGTCCGGCAATTTATTGCTTATGTTTTTGTGTTGCTTTTTGTGATGTTTTTGTTGTTTTGATTTTCTTTCTTTGCGTATATGTCATGATTTTATGCACAATGGTTGATGTTGGTGGATGCATGCTACTTTATATTGATGGATGCATATGGTATGATAATTACCGATGTTGTATGTTGATTTATTTTGATGGATGCATGATGGATGCAAATGTTTTTGATTGGCATGTGATATGCGGAAATAAGATGGATGGATGAACTTTGTGATGTTTGACTATGGCACCATAGACTATTTTAGATCTCCATTATTTTGCTATGTACAAATGTGGTGTTTCTTTTTTGTATTTTCTGGTGGTATTGTAAGGATGAAAAGTAGCGCAGTTGGTTTAGAAATGTAGCAAAGGTTTTCCGAGACTCAGACGGTTTTAACTTACTAGCCATGATTGTATTTTATCTTACAAGACTTTTGAACAAGGTATGAATCGGACTTGTTTTTGACCAAGCTATTTCACATCCCTGTGTGTGCGATTGAGTTCATTTATGTGGTATTTGTCAGGATACCGCCAGTGCCAGATGGGCTTTCAACCGAACTCGTATCGAGGATCACCTAATTAGCTCCACTAACTCCTTTGTTGTATGTAGTTAGATTAATCTGCGGTGTCATCCAGGATACCATAAGCTAGCTCATCCACATGCAAACATTGATCTATACACAAGTTAATGTGATAGATATATCGTCATGCGAGAAGTTTACCGCCAATGACCAATAGGCTATCAACTAAACCGATACTGAGGCTTGCCTCATGACCTGTCAGAATGCTAAGAGTTCCAGGGATTCAAGGTCAACTCCCTTCTTTTCTTCAATTGTATTGGGATACTTGCTCTTTATAGTGATAATAATCACTGTTTATTTTGATTTGTTTTTCTTTTCTCTTGAGCAAGGGATTTGGATATGGAGTGACGAGAATCACTATGCTTTGTGCCTTTTGATATGTGCACTGTAGGATGTCAAATTTTGGAGCTTTGACATTTGCAAATTTTTGATGTTTTGCAACTTTGGGATTCTTAGGGAATTGGGTAGGGAGGATGCTTGTCCTTTTGCCAACTCTCAGCATTCTTGGGGTCATTCACACAGGGGGATGAGCAAGATAACCGTTTCGCTTATGGTAACCTGGATTACTGTGCAGGTTTCATCCTTCGTTCACACAACTCGGGAATTTTTATGTGTTTTAATTTGTGTTGGGATGTTACGTAACAAGGTGTATTGCAAGTGTAACTCTACCTTCGTAAAATCTGTTTGAATTGATACATTACATTGCTAAAAGAGCAAAATGATGACTGGATCATGAAAAACTCTTGATACATTAAAAGACCACTGACTCTAGTGTGGTAAAATGAATGGTGTTTTTGTTGTTTTTGTAAGATGGAACAGTGTGGAACAAGATGGACTAGTAGAATCATGACAACCTATGGTGCCTTTTGACCTATACGACCATGAATGTGCAATGTATGGGTGCGATGCTTGAATGCAGCTATGTATTTTTGTATTTTTGATGGATTGATTTTGGTGAATATGAAGATGAATTGCGAGAAGAACTCTCTATTGATGAATTTGAATATGCCTAGAAATGAGATGCAAATTTTTGTTGTTTTTGATGATTTTTGTTGTTTTTGAATTTTCATGATTTTTGACCAAGTGATTATGGAAATCCTTGGAGCATTTTGGGATTGACCAAGCGATTGCAAGAATCCTTGGAGCATTTTGGGATTGACCAAGCGATTGCAAGAATCCTTGGAGCATTTGGGGATTGACCAAGCGATTGCAAGAATCCTTGGAGCATTTGGGGATTGACCAAGCGATTGCAAGAATCCTTGGAGCATTTTGGGATTGACCAAGCGATTGCAAGAATCCTTGGAGCATTTTGGTTTTGGACTATAGCTCTTCAGGGGATAGAGGTACCCCCAGCTTGATGGTCTTTGCACTCGGGATCTGGCTCCGGAGGGATTGACATGAATGGATCGGCCCTATGCATGGATAGGAGGACAGGGTCTACCCCGGCACTGATGTTGCTATGAGGTCTCCGGGTGGAAATTGATCTTTGTGTGCCCAAAGTGTCGGATGTAATGCTTGGTCCCACTGTGGTGGGTTAACGCGCCACTCATGCCCTAGTATTATGTTTATCTGTCGACATGCTTCATCGATATTTATAGGATGTCGATGCTGTCGCATGTGATTGTTGTGGGCTATCTCTGTTTCATCCTCACTTTCGACCAGTGAGTACAGCTCATCATACTCTAGAGATTCTGGGACATGGAGGACTGCATCCTCAGGTAGACCTACGGTTAAAGTGTGATCCTCTTTGAAAAGAGCCTCATGTAAGTTGGGCCTTGGGAGCTCCAAAATCTTGGTCTCTACCAACCCTAAGTGCTCTAGTGCTTTGCATGTATCGGGAGATTTGAGCTCCTCCTCTTTGGTTGGTTCTTGTTGAGGAACTTGGGGCTTATGGAGGGGTGGCCAGATGGCACCCCCCATGCCTTGATAGGGCAGTTCATCCCGCTCTTCTTCTCACTCAGATTCCTTAGAAGCTTCTTGATGAATTTCTAAGGGTGGCTCATAAACCTGGGTGGATGTCTGAGGAAGGCACCCATCATTGGTTATAGGAGTGGCCTCCTACTCATGTCCTTTAGGAATCAGGAGAGTAGCCTCCCGCTTCTGTCTAAGAGGTGTTGGGGGTAGCGTTTGATGAGGTCACGATGACATGTCTTGCCCCCATGGGTTGTGCCCCTCAAAATGTTTTGTCTTATGTGTGTGAGGGGTTGGAGTCTTCTCTTACATGGCATGTTGGAACAACTCCTCCTTCTGGTGCTGAAGGTGTTCTTTATTTAGAAGATACCATTGCTCTAACCGTTGTCGTTCTAGCTCAAGTTGCGTGAGTTGCATTCGGTGTGCGAAATGCTTGACATATTCTAAGATAGTTGGTCTCACCGCCTCATGTTTAGAAGGCCTAGATGCCTCTCCTAGATATCTATCTTGGTCATGGTGATCCAAGATATCTATAGGTAGCCTCCCTCTGTTGGGGGTAGCAGCATTTATCCGAGGCTCGGGCATCAGTGTGTGACTATGGTATCTAGCAGGTGCGGAGGCGTATTGCTCCCGCGATGTATACTGTTTTTGAGGAAGGTAAGGGTTTTCCTCATGCTCTCTTTCATAAGTAAAAAGGGGACGGGTGGAGTTGGCCTGCCCCGCCTGAGAAGCCTTGTGCTCTGGATTTGTCTTTGTAGTCTTGACAACTAGAGGGGGTGAAGGAGGGATAGTGTAATGATGTGGTTCCTCCCGTTGAACCCTATGTTGACCTAGCGCTTCATCGCGCGGTGACCGCTCATAGCGAGCATCTAAGGGAGCTCTCCTACGACTGTACCCCTCATGGAGGGGTGTGTGCTGAGTGCTATGCGGAACAGGAATGCTCCTCGAAGAGGTGCCTCTATAGTCCCGTTCCGTTGGGGCACGGAGGGGACTGCTTTGTGTGTCAGGCCGCCAAGGTGGTATGACCAAATCCTTGGGGCTAAGGCGAAGGCGACCAGCGCCCTCTCTTTGTGCACCTTCCACAGCGTCCGCCCTTGATCGGGCTTGGCTACGGGTGTACACCATTGTGGTGCTTCTCTAAGCAAATTTTATCTTGTTTTATGATGATTTGTCTTTTTGTGCACACTAAGCAGAAATGAACACACACATACACAAAGTCATGATTATCTCTTTTACGGATTAAATAGTGTGTCCTAGACTGGTTTAGTGCATTTTGGTGTTTCGTTTTGTTTTTGCAATTTTGGAAGAACGTTTAAATGCATAATTTTGGCTCATATGACTCCCATAAATGGTCGCCCCTTCAATATACCATTGTCGGACCGATATACCAACCTCTCTATATACCCGCCCTTACGTGAGGGAGACTATAGGTACGTGAGAGCAGATGGTACGTGGAACATAGGCGGTACGGAAAGGGAATCGCTCTATTTATGACACCTACCATAGAAAACTTATCCTCGCGTGCTGGGAATCACCCCAAGCTACACTCGGTCAGCTTTTGTCAGGATTTACGTCTAGCAACAATCGCGATCGAGGTAATGGATGCAATATCTCAAGCCAAAGTGATAATGGAATCCACCTTTGGTCTTGCTCAAGGGTTGGGGTTTTACGACCAACGCCTTGGTTTAAAATACCACGTGGTGTGTGGGGTTCATTTTACTTTGCAAAAAATTGAAACAGGCAACTGAAAAAGAAATCTTTCCCTATGCCAGACAGACACTACAAACTGAAAAACAGCAAGTAGAAAAGTAAAAAAAAATTTTTTTTTTTACGGAAAAATTTACGGAAAATTTGCGGAAAGTAAAAAAATAAAAAAAAATTAAACAAATAAAATACACAGAAATATCATAACCGAAAATGACATGGACAGTTAAAGAAAACCGTTACCTCTTTTCTGCCCGGATTTGCTATTTCTGATCTTCGGTTTAAAAAGGGTACCTGTCAAGCACAAACAAGACAACTCTGATTAATTTCTGTGATTTTAAAAATCGGGGAACGGTCCCACCGTGATCGCCACTGAAAGCATGAGATTTCGGAATAAAAGAAACACTAAGGTGCAAATGAAAATAGAACTAATTTGATGCATGCGGTAACACGAATATGATCAAATTAAAAGACAGGAGCACAGCCCTTTTTATTAATATGACTTCGCTCGGTTACAATACATCTCCACGGTTACATATTTCTCAAATACACCAGATGAATAATAATCTCTTTTCCCGCATGCCCACATTCGAAACGGGCGGGCCAGAATGTTGCCGCCGCTGGTTGCCGATGAATCTTTATTGTTTGCTATTTTTCCTGCGGTCAAAGAAACACAGAGACGTTGTTAGTAGCACCTGCTGCGAAAGGGTAGAGCGTTAGTTTTAGAAATTGATAAATAATACATTCGAAAGATTTATTAAATTCATGCAAACAAACAGCTCTATGCAACCTGCGATTCTAATGAAGAAAATCAGAAAAACATCATCAGATGACCATTGTCGAATCAATGTTCTTTCCTGCAGGTTAGTGGTGCAACCAGAATGAGAAAAGCGTGATAATATTTGATGAATGTCTAAAGTTATGATATCATAATAATATGTTTGATAGCTGATCTAAAACAATCTAAAACGTAATGCTGGAAAGGTATTCGAACAGAAAACATAATCTATCCAAACACAGTTATTGCAAGATTTGTTGGAAAACAGCATAATTTATATTCGAAAACGAGATAACGTAAACTATTTTAATATTATTCAAAACAGCATGAATATTAACACTACGAACATACGTGGGGTGCCCAAGTGGGCCGCCCCATTAAAATCTGACTTTGACGCCAACTCACTAGGAATTGGCTCAAAATCCAGGATAATGTGTTGTCGACAAATTGGTAGATTCTTGTGATCCATTGTCGGGTACGAAAATCAGATTCACGCTTCTGAACACCACCCACCAACATTTATTTTGCAAGAGATTTCGGATGTGGAGAAGGTGAATTCAAGCCGGTGCAATCGGGTCTCTGGATGAGTTCAACAGCACTTCGTTGTGTTTTTAAAATGCTATATCTTCTGTCTCTTACTTCGTATCGAGCTAGTTTTTATAGAGGTTTTCACCTCTTGGAGCATTAATGTCAAACCCTAAATCCGCAAGGGCCGCTCAGATTTGATCCCTATCAGGTCATTATGAGACATGGCTCGCACTGACATTAGAAGTTATGAGGCGTGGCCTCGGATCGGATTTGTTTTGAAACCGCTTGTTTCATTAAAGTCCGTCATTCTGCAGACCCACGGGGTTTCTTTAAAAAGGGGCACGTAAGGGTGCCACATGGTAGTTATCCCTTGGATGCGACGGCCACGTCAAAGTCTGCCTTTGATTATCGTAAGTATGCCTTTTAAACGTAAAGTGCCGAAGTGTCGCGATATCGCGACACTTCGGCAGAGCCTCCCCTTGGGGCCAAAGGTGTCACGATATCGCGACGTCACGATATCATGATGTCACGATATCATGACGTCGCGATATCGCGACACTTCGGTAGAGCCTCCCCTTGGGGCCAAAGGTGTCGCGATATCGCGACACGCGATATCGCGACACCTTTGGCCGAGGGGAGCCTCGAGGCCAAAGGTGTCGCGATATCGTGACACCTTTGGCCGAGGCTCCCCTCGGGGCCAAAGGTGTCGCGATATCGCGACACCTTTGGCCGAGGGTAGCCTCGAGGCCAAAGGTGTCGCGATATCGCGACACCTTTGGCCGAGGGGAGCCTCGGGGCCAAAGGTGTCGCGATATCGCGACACCTTTGGCCGAGGCTCCCCTCGAGGCCAAAGGTGTCACGATTTCACGACGCGCAAAATCGCGACGTCGCGATTTCGCGACGTCTAAGGCTAGGTTCCCTTTTTGTTGAGGCTTGTTTTCTTTTAAAGACTTTGCTTTCGATGAAGGTTTTGGCAAGGCTTGAAGACTTTGATGAAGGTTTTAGCAAGGCTTTGTTCTTTTTCTGACCTTCTAAACTGCTGTGTAAGTGGCCAGGACCACTGTTTGACCTCTGAGGGCTGCCCTGAAAGCTGTGTATGTCAATGCGATCAATGTTTGTAGTCACTTAATCAGATTGGTGTTGTTTTGGTGTCTACACCAATGCACCAAGTACCTTCATGCGGCTGATGAATGAGGTACTGAAAGAGTTTTTAGGAAAATTTGTTATTGTTTATTTAGATGATATATTAATATTCAACAGAACCCTGGAGGAACACCTGATGCATATCAGGAAGGTTTTTGAAAAGCTGCGGGAGGAGCAGTTATTAATAAATCTAAAAAAGTGTAATTTTGTCAAAAAATAATTAGTATACCTGGGATTTGTAATCTCAGCATAAGGTCTGAAAATGGACCCAGAGAAGATGAGGGCTATCATAGAATTGCCTACCCCAAGGAGCACAACGAAGGTAATATCATTTCATGGTCTAGCTAGCTTTTACAGAAAGTTCATAAGAAACTTTAGCAGCATTTGTGCACCCCTCACAGAAACAATGAGAGGGGATAAGAAAGAATTCAAGTGGACCTTAGGGGCTGAGAGGAGCTTTGATGCATTAAAGAAAAGGTCACGAAACAGACTGTTTTGGCATCGCCAAACTTTAACAAAGTATTTCAGGTCGATTGTGATGCCAGTGGCGATGCAATAGGGGTTGTACTGAGTCAATAAGGCAGACCTGTTGCTTATTTTAGTGAAAAGCTCAATGATGCTCGAAAAAAGTATTCATTTTATGACCAGGAATTTTATGCTATAGTTCAGGCTCTAAAGAAGTGGAGGCATTATTTGTTGCCAAAAGATTTTGTCCTATTTACGGATCATCAGGCATTGCAATACATCAACAACCAAAAAAAAATGAATCAGAGGCACATGAAGTGGGTTGAGTTTCAAATGAAAAGCCTACATGAAGAAGTGAAGAAACAAATTACAAAAATGAATAATCTGTATAAAGCAAGAGCAGACCAAAAGCGGTGGTTCAAAGAGTTTGAAGTGGGGGATGAAGTCATGGTCCATCTCAGAAAAGAAATATTTCCAGCCAAAACTTATAACAAGTTGAAGATGAAGAAGTTTGAGCCATGCAGAATACTGGAAAAATGGGATTCAGGCAATGCATATGAAGTGGAATTTCCAAGTGGGCTTGACATTTCACCTATTTTCAACATATCTGATTTAGTGGAATACCATGAAGGAGATAGTATAGAGGAACCAAGCACAGAATTGTGGAGCATTCCAGCATCTAACCCAACCAAAGATGAGATCGAGGAAATATTAGATACTCGTGAAGGCAGAAGCACAAGGAACAAACAATATTTTGAGTATTTAATCAAGTGGAAGGATAGACCTGTAGAATATGCAACCTGGCTATCGAAAATAGAGGTTGACCACCTGGGTCTTCCTCCCAAAGATCAGAAGTGAGGATCACTTCTCGATCCACCCCGAGTGTCTGATGCAGGAGCATCCGAGGGTAGCAAAGCAATCAAGCATCAACCAAAATTTTGTTGTTATTTCTTTCTAAGTGGGAAAGTTTTTTTTTTTTTTCTAAGTGTTACACAGGGTCACGAAATCTCAACCCAAGGCAGAGAAAGCAAGGCCAGAAGACACGGGGGTCACGAAATCGTGACATGTCATGATTTCGCGACATTGCGAAATGTCACGAAATCATGACCCAATGCAAAGAAAAGCAAGGCCGGGAGACACAAGGTCACGAAATCGTGACATGTCACGATTTCATGACATGTCACGAAATCACGACCATCGCAGGGAAGCCAAGGCACGAAAGGCACAAGGTCACGAAATCATGACATGTCATGATTTTGCGATCGAAGCAGGGAAGGCAAGGTGCGGAGACAAAAGGTCACGAAATCGTGACATGTCATGATTTCGCGACCAAAGCAGGAGAACGAAGGCCGATAGAAGAAACGGTGTGATATCGCGACATGTCGCGATATCGCAGCCAAAATGGAGAGATAAGGCACAAAAAGGAAATGGTCGCGATATCGTGACCAAACAGAAAAACATGCACTCCAGATTTCATAAAGACGTCCCTTCGCGTGTGGCAAGTTAGAGGTAGTGAAGCGGAAGTTCCAAAGAAGGATTTCAACGGGCATGTTGGCCACTCGCACAGGATATCTGGAAGACGCGTTTAAAGCAACTAACAGCAAGCAGCAGATCGAGAAGAAGATTCTATTGGATATGGCATCCAGTTGCGCACCTCACCTAGAGTCTCATCAATGCAACTTTCCATAATTGTTCCAAGTGGCAATTGTAGATCGTGGGAAGTGTGAAAGCATAGAGGATCGGTGATTTCGTGACCCTGTGTCTTTCGGCCTTGCTTTCTTTGCCTTGGGTCGCGATTTCGTGACCCTGTGTAACACTTAGAAAAAATAAATAAATAAATAACTTTGCCACTTAGAAAGAAATAACAACAAAATTTTGGTTGATGCTCGATTGCTTTGCTACCCTCGGATGCTCCTGCATCAGACATGATCTTAATTTATATTCTATAGTACTTTGCTTAGTAATTGGTCTATTTGGTCATGTTTGTAGTTTAGTTGCAATTTGTTTTACATAGTATATAGTAATGTTATTAGCAAAATGTTGTGTGCATTTGAATCCACATTTTTATCCCTTCTCTTCCTAACCCTCCATTTCTAACTTTAATATCCCCTCATTTCTTTTATGTTTTTTTAACAAGGAACTATCATTCTCAAGAGGTTGACAAGGGAGAAATCTTGAACCATCCAATCCTGGACCCTGTGGTCTAGGGTGAACTTCCATTCACTAGGAATATCATAGACCAAGAATTATGTGCATTATATTTACCAAATCTTTATTGGTTGTAGTAAGTTCAACAATAGTGGAAATAGTATACACACATACCAATCATCCAATAGTTATACACACACTCTGTAAAAAAACTAGGGTATTCATGGGATGGCTAGTATTTGTGCTACAAAGGGTGCTTCGACCTTTCTATGTATTATACTATTCAAGTTAAACTATTAATAGAGTTACATATGTCATGTTCATTGGAACATTCAATATTCTTAAAAATTGATCAATTTGTAAAGAGGAACATCTTTTGGAAAAGAATAAAATATAATACTAAAATGTTGTTCAATAATGTGATATCTATAAATAACACAAAGGGGAAACAATTATAGCTATATGCATGATCCACCATTACCTATTCCAACTAAGATATGGACTAAAATTTCCATGGAGTTTATTATGGTATTTTCAAAGTTAGTAAGCAAGTTAGTTATTCTAGTGGTTATGGATTATCTCTCAAAATATACCTATTTTTATCCAATGGCCCATTCTTACACACCTCCACCATTACCTAAACCTCCACTAGCCATATTTTTGGACTCCATGTCATTCCCAATTCTATAGTTTATGACTATGGCCTAGTTTATATCAATAACTTTTAGAAGGAACTCCTCAAGATGCATTTAACCCAAATAATAATAATCTCAACATACCATCCAAAAATAAATGGCCAAACAAGAATTGCCAATATATGAGTGGATAAACTGTGAAATATTTGGGTTCCCACAAGCACCCACTTTCCATTCCTTCTTGTAATCTCTCTCTTTCTCTCCCTACTTTGTTTATTAGTGTTTTAATTGATTGGATTCTAATTCCTTTTTACAAATTATTATATTGAATGAATTTTTTAGAGTTCTTATATAAAGTATTATGAATTTAAACAAGATGTGATCAACAAATAAATGGTTAAAAGTGGAAGCATAATAAGGAATGATTGGCTTGTTTCCCAAATATTAAAGAGCAAGAGCATTGAAAAATATTTTTTATGGCATGGAACTTAAGATAAACAATTGGAAAATAGGGCCATCATAGAGAAGGAAAAAAAGAAATCATCAACATGATAGAAAAGGTCTAAACAATTACACTTAGCATCATTAATTCCTCTATCCCTAGTAGGAAGATCATGGTACCATGCTATTTTATGAAAAAAATTAGTGATATTTTTATCACATATATACTTTCCCTCCTAAGCATAATGATAACACCATAAAGAATAACAAGGCATGATTCCTTTAAAATAAAACATACAAAATAAATATAAATATACTATATAATTAAAATTTGATATTTATATGTAAAAAATTGGTAAAATTTAAGGAAAGGTATTAAAAAATGCTACTAAAGTAAAAATGTAATCCATAATATATGTATCTAATACTTACCATGATGATGAAATTATTATTAACAATGTTTATTGACAAATTGTGCCCCATGTATAGAACATGACAATAATACCTAGAAAATTCTAAAATTAGTGTAAAAGGTTGGCATGGAATGACATGCAAAAATGAAATATTTAAATTCATTTGGAACATTCTAAACCCCTTAGCAATTATGCATCACTACTATACCTACATAACTTAATCATATAGTTATGACATGATACAAATAATAGAAGAAAGTCAAGTTCTAAAATAATAATATAATTACATGCATATTAATTTCCTTTTTAGACCATATTTTTTTCTATTAAAAAATTTGGGCATGTCTGCATCCCCCTTCACACCACCCCACACACATTAATGGAAACAAAAAAATACAATATTCATGAAACATAAAGAATACAATATGTTGAATGAACATAATAAATAAAGAAAAATTATTGATAACTTTGAAATATTACGTTGTATCATAGGCCACTCATGGGGACTCCTTTAGGCACAAATATTTGAAATAATTCTTTAGGATGATTCTTCCTTTATTATGATACAATTTATAATTAAAATTTAGCCATAAACCTAGTGCTCCAATATATCGAATCCTAACCCAAATGATCAAGGGTCACCTTTACATTCAAAATAGGTGCCCATAAATTACTAACTAAACTATTATAATGAATTAATAAAAGGTTTAGAACAATAGGTCCTATTACCTCCTATTCCAAAAAATCTTTCCTTAGGGAGTAATTTTTGCCACTGTATCAAAATATCTATAATAGTATGGTTGTGATTATGATGTGACCATAGGTTCAACATAGAATTTGGTT
Organism: Wollemia nobilis; assembly: GCA_028583015.1. NCBI lineage: Eukaryota > Viridiplantae > Streptophyta > Pinopsida > Araucariales > Araucariaceae > Wollemia > Wollemia nobilis. The sequence continues at coordinate 11,390,976 of JAQPPZ010003077.1, read as the reverse complement.
CAAGAATGACTGAGTTGTCATATTTTAGTTTGTGAATTGCTTATTTAAATTTTGTGTGCTAATTTGGGGCCTTATTCAAGAAAGATACATAAAATGGAATGTATCTTAGAATATGATAAAAGGTCCCTCATATATATATATATATATATATATATATATATATATATATATATATATATATATATATATATATATATATATATATATATATATATATATATATATATATATATATATATATATATATAATATATATATGTATGTATGTATGTATGTATGTATGTGTGTGTGCCTCCTCCAATATATTCATGTGAAGGTTTTTTGTCATATGCCACCATGCATCCTGTGATAATTATTGAATTAATCTGTCACCAATTTTTCTCACATGTGATGGGAAGAAGGTTGTGTATGGCTTCTCTACTACTTTACCTTCTTAGAATTTGCATTTCTTCTATAGCGATCAAGTTTTTTATTCTTTGCAAGTTATCCTTTTATCATAAGTTCTTTGATATGATAATTAGGATGTATGTTTTGAATGCAATATTTAGCAATTATGTGTACTTATCTTAGTCTTTTAAATGATCCTATAGTTGCTATTATTTTTTCTTGAAGATGAATGTAGCATCCTACTAAGTGCTTAATATCCTTCATTGTTGACATAATAGGGGTCAAAAACTACTAATATTGTTAACAAGTCTCTCGTTATTTCTAATTATATTACTAATTTTAATGATATCATTTTACATATTGGCATTTAGTATATTTGTTGCTTGTGATGTTAGTATGTTTCTTGATAAAATCTTTGTAATATCATATGCTTTAATAATATATAAAGATCCTTTGTTCTACAACTTGTAGAAATAAACATTATTCTCTCAATAATATTAATTCTAATAGCTATGTCATGTTTGTTAAGATCTCACATTATGATTGGTCATGCATTCTATAAATATGTTTCTCTATAATAGGGAAAGAGAGTAGTAAAATATTTAACCTTGAGCAACTTGATTGTATTATAGGAAGTATTGTACTTCATGGCTATCCAATGATCAATGTTAGATGTATTCCATGGCTTGGGCTTGTCATGTCTACTTTTGTATCTTGGTAATATTCCCTCCTATTTGTTCTCCAGTGGTCTAGAGTGATCAATTGAAGCATAATTTCCTATATAAAAATTTGAATAATTTGGATGAATCCAATTTTTTTGACCTATCATAGATCCCAATTTATACCCTAATATTTAGCAATGGTTGACTCCCAAATTCATGCTTGTACTTCGTTATCTACTCTTAACATGATGATCAATTGTGCTTTTCTATCTAACTTATCAAACTTTGTTTGATCTTCTACTACTATAGTAGGATATGTAATGGTTTCATATACAACTCGTCATACTTATTCAAACTAAAGTTGTGTTCTAGGTGTGGTCTTCTAGGTAGCATAATTATTCCCCCTTAATACTTGTGAATCAAGCAACAAGAACTTTGATACACCACTAGCCATATCAAACTTTCACAAAATTTAAATATTTTCCTTTCACTAAATCAACCATATAAAATTCTTTCTAATGAGTATATATGTCTATACTCATGATTTATTGATGCCTCAAATTACAAGAATAATATTGTCTCACCGGGAAAAATAAAAGGTGGAATTTCTTTCTCCTACCAGAATCTTTCACAAAATATTCTTTATATTTTAAAATATTATGTCTTTACTTTTCACCTACAATTTAAACAAAGGAAAGTGTAGTAATTTTGATACCTTCTATTTCATTCCCACTATGAAGGTGAGATTATTCAACTTTTGAACTTTTCTTTACCCATGTGTCACCTTATAATTTATTTGGGTAATATCTTTATCTTTCAACAAGTAATATTTTGGCACTCCTAATGTTTCAAAAATGTCCCAAACAACTTTTATTGCTCATAAATCATCTAGAACTTCTTTGATTTGTTTGGACCTATGATTCATCTATAGCTAAACATCACCCATAATCTTCTAAGAACATCTATTTGCTATGTGTCTTCTTTAAATGTCATCCAAAAAATAACTTTCTTCTTTTTATTTTTCTATGATTTTAGTTATTGTCTTCTTAGACATTAGATGTCTCAGGGTTCTCATCACTTTATTGAGCAAAAGAGGCTCATTTTTAAATGTTTGGATTTTACTATAGACATTCTCGCAACCTACTACTTAGTTTATTATGGGCTTGAATATGGTTAGTCCTTTTGATGTAGCTACAACTCCCTTTACCTTAACCTTGAAATAGGTTTGCTAACTAGTCAAATTTGTTTGGCTGTAAAATATCTACTTTCAATGTCTTTCTTGAATGAGATTTCTTGTTATAAATAGTTCTTCTCTCCTTCTATTGGGTGCCTTGTCTATATTCTGCAAATTACTGAAAAAATAAGGCACCCAAGAGTTTACTTAATTGAATAGTCACTTTGTGTCTTATGCATGTCTCATATAGTTTAGCATGGAATCTTTGACAAGGATTTTTTATTTTATTCTAAATTTGGACATTACTTGACAATTTCAATGGCATTCCTTTATCCTATGTGAATTTAGTTTCAAAAATTATGTTGTCTATGAACCTTGTGAATACTTTCCTTAAATAATTACACCTATTTATTGTTTATGTTATGAACCTCACTTCTTATCAATAGAAAACCATTCACTTTTATGCAAAAATATTAAAAATATCCATCCATTATTAAATTATGCATAAAATAATATACAAAAATATATAGAAATATGAAAATACCTTTGATGTGGAGTAGCACCAATAATGTTTTCAAAGTAAGGAACTACTCCAATATTCGCTCCATGATCTAAGACTTAGAAGAATTATTGGTATCACTTATGATTTATAATGAGAAACTCTCTTCTTTACATACCCCTATTTCTAAACCCTTGTCTTGCTCACTAATGTAATAAAACATTAAAATATAGCCAACCTTGTGTTATATGTGGCCCATGTCAAATACACATACAATATAATATTATATTCCCATATTTCTATCCCTAGGTTGCTTATATTCCACTCCCCTTACAAAATGTTTCATCCATAAAATATATGAAGAAACAAGATAATATGATTTGCTAAGCAATATTAGAAACTGGTACCAATCTCAATAATCCATCCATCACAATGAAACTCTAATTAGTGGTGGTCTTCATTGATGTTGATATGCCATTATGACACTTGAGTATCCAAAAATCCTTTGTTGGATCCATGACTCTATTGCTCTATTATGGTAATTAGAATGATGGGTCCATTTGTTCCTTGATGTTGTTGTACCACTCTAAAAACTAGAATCATTATGCTTTATTTTCCAAACACTACCATACTTGGTGCCCTTTTGATTCCATGTAGAACCATAATATTGTTGCCTTAAATCTTACCTCTAAGATTGTTTTCATTCCTAGTGGTGTGGACGGTGATATGTTATAACCTTAACCTGATGTTCTACATTTTTTTACTCCACATTTTTCTCCTCTATTTTAAATTCCTCTACATGTTCTCTCATATGCCTTTAAATTGGTATGTCCTTATGCTCTTCTATCAAAGATTCCTTGGATCTTGCTACTATTGTTTCTATGGACTTTGCAGTTGTTGCCTCTTCCAAGGGCTCTCCTATTGCTATTTTATTATTGGATTTTATTTTAGTTTTTTTTGCTTCTTCAATTTTTTTCTCTTCAATAGCTTCCTATTTTTCCTCAAACCTTTACCTCTTATACTGAGAAATATCTTGTACTATTATTTTTTTCTTCTATACTAGAACTTCATGAACTTATTTTGCAGATTAATGTTAATAATAATCAAAGAATTCGTCCAAGGATATCCAAGAAAAATATCCACATCATCCATCTCAATAGCATGAGAATTTAAAAGTAAGACATATTTATCCATAGTAATCTTAAAATATTGAAAAATCTAAACATTCTTACCCTTAATATTTATGTCCTTAATTTTCTTTTCTTGAACCTACAACCTCTTAGACAAATTAATATTAATGAAATTACATTTTTTGGTAGGTTTTATAGAAATAACAACTTTTTCCCTCTAAATGTAGCCATAAACCTACAAAATAGATTTTTCAAACAACGTTTTTATCATTGCTTGGTTTATCTAGCACCAAAGATGTGCTTCCTTCTACCGGCATATTGTTATCCTAGTCCTCCATATCCATTTGCTTAAAAATACAACTTCAAATTCTTCCTATGTGTATGTATATTTATAAGCATGAGAAAAGTCCATATACCAAGAGAGAGCTTCCCTTTGTAAAGCAAAATAAAGCTTACTTTTTCATTCTAGCTCAAAACTTGTAAAGAAATTATTTTCCATTTCATCAACCATTCTATTGGAAAATGGGCCCAAATATATCACAAATATATTTCCCAAGGATCCTATAATCACATCTGCATAATCTCATTCAATCTCAATAACACAAATATTGCATAAAAATACAACTTTTATTGATAATATTGAATCTTAGTACATTCTCTAATACATAGCATTGATGAAACTTTACATAAGACTCTTCAATACTCCAGACTTTTGCTCTCAAACTCATGGGATATGTAACCTTTCATATGCCTTTTTTACATTATGATAAAGTCTCTCATGATTACATAACTTCCAATTCTAATAGTGACACATCACACATGACTCTTTACTTTCACACATGACACATTTCACTCATGACTCACACTTGCACACATGACACATTTCACTCATAACTCCTACTTGACTACATGAGATGTAAACACACTATATATCTTGACACATACTTTTGACAAACACATTCCATAATCTAAATACTTACAATGGTACTCAAGGTACAAATTAATATAATACCACAAACACCCCCTTTGTATTACATGACTTGGTGAGAAGGCAATTGCATTCAATTTTTAATTCTTGTTCCTCCTTCTTTGGCTCTTTGTTATGTGCTTCTTTTCCTTGGTATTGGTCATTTTATTTTGTTTCTTTGATTTATTTCATGTTCATGCTATATTTCTCAACAAATCATCACAATAATGTGACTCATATTCTTCATCATTATTGTTTCTATTGTTGTTTGATTTGTTATCAAATTTAGAATGTAAATATTAACTATTTTCACATTCATTGTTAACTAATTTCTTATCATGACTCTTGTTGTCATTTGATGACTTCATGTCTTTTAAATATTTTTCTTCAATGCTCAAGTGATTTTTTTCATCAATTTCTTGATCAAAGTATTTGTTATTCAACAATTCTTTTTCCTTATTATGACTTCTAAAGAAGTAAATTCATATATGTTATTTTCCCCATATCACTAGGTATTGTAATAGTATTTTTGGAGTCTTCACTTGCTTATTTCATTTTTTGTGCTTAGATAATCTTCAAGTGTTACAAATTGTTCATCTTTGGCTTCTTTGAAAATTATTTGTAAGACCCTCTTTAATTTTACATCTTTTATGTTCCAACATTCTCTATCATACTTTGTGTGCAGTGTTTTAAATTTTCTAACATTTATTCACTATCTTCTAATAATGCATTTTGAATATTTTCTTTCATAATCGTTCTCACAAAATGCTTTTACTTTAATTCTCTCTCAATTATTTTTGTAGATTTTTTTTGCTGCTCCAAAATTAATAATCAAATTCCTTCAAATCAAATTAAATCTCAATTTCATAATCTTCTTCTTCTTCTTATTTTACTTCAAATTTCATTTAGTTTTTTATTCAACCTCAACTTCAAATTTCCAATTTTAAAAATGCAATTCCTTATTATATCTTCCTAATCAATATCCAATTTTGCAAATCCATTTTTTTTTAAATAAATGGGTAAAATATTATTTTGAAGAAGACAACATTACAAAGTATAGCAAAGCTCCCAACCAGGGCTCAAGTAAGCAACAAAATAAGCTAAAACCACCAGACAGGGTCAAAACCTGAAGAAGATAGCAAGAACAAACCACATTAAGTCTAAACATCCTTGTGGATCAACTCCCATAGGTGTTGAGAGTCCTCATATGGGAGAATCTCCCATTTATCCATAATCCAAGGACCCAAAATCTCAAAAGCCCTTTTGGCCAAATAATTTGCAACCCCATTCCATTTCCTTGGAATGTGCACAAAGGAGATGAATTCGAACTCTTCACTAATTCTAAAAATTTGAATGGCCACAAATTCCAACTGCCAATTAACATCCTCCAACCTTTTGTTGTTTAAAAATTAATCAAGATTTGAGAGTCGAACTCACAGATGCTCCTGTGCCAGCCAAGAGAAAACCCCCTCTGCAAAGCCTCGATAATCTCAAGAGCTTCCATAAAATTGTTGAAGTGAACATCTTTATAAATAGAAAAAAAAATATGACCATACTAGCAGAGTCTCTCCCAAAACTACCATTTCCAGCATGTCTAGTATTTCCCCTATAAAATCCATTAGTATTAATTTTTAAAACTCTTCCAGTGGGTGGCCCCCACCTACCATCTTTCCTAACTTTCTTGCTAAGCTGTGAAGCCCTACTAGGGCTAGAAGAGTCTACACCAACCCCAAAGAGACCAAGGGCCTACCGTACCTTCTCCTCCCTAGAGTCCAAAAGAGGGGTCACATTGCATTTCCTATGGATAGTTTCCTAAACCATATCTAGGATCCTTTGCCATATTTGTTGAACAACCAAATGACTACCCTAAAATATGTGATGGTTTTGTTCGAGCAAAATATACCAGATGATGAAATAAGGGACCAAATTCCAAGACACATGGAGGAAGGGGGCATTTTTCGGAGGTCTACCCAAACTACTCCAAAACTCCACCAGGGAGAGCACATGAAAATAAGGATGGTTCTAGTATCTCCACCAACAGTGTGAAATATCTCTGGCAAGGGAGCATTAGAAAAATAAATGAGAAGAGACATCCTCATTATTACCATAAAGGACGCAAATAGAGGGACCCTAAAATTCCCTCTTCCTAAATTTCTCCCAAGTGAGGCATTTATTTTGAGCTACCAGCCAAAAAAAGAAGTTACATTTTGGCTAATAAAATTTGTTCCACACCTTTTTCCACCATGTGACAGGGAGGCTCCTGAACATCTACATATCAAGAACCTAGTAGCCATAGGCTACAGAGTAGGTTTCTTTGGGATTAGGGTTCTAATACAAACTATATTTACCCCTCAATGAATAATAGGACCTTCCCATAAGAATACAAGCAAGCACATCTTTGTCCTCAACCAATCCCCCTAGGGCTATTCCTACATATATTTCCACTTGTACATATCCAGATTACCAAAAGACTGGATTGTTTTAAATTTCTCCACACGAGACCAGCCCACTTCCAAAAAACAAATGCTTATAAAATTTAGCCAAGGATATTGATTCAATATAGGAGGGTGTCCATCCCAAGAATCCTCCCAAAATAGAGCATTTGATCCTCGATTACAAATCTAGAAAAAATCCTACTTAATTAAACTAGCCCCTATTTTTATATTGTCATAGATAATAAAACCTTTCCCAACCAAGCTGGATCTAGGGATATCAGCCTCAGAAATACCTCTCAAGTACTTACAAGATAATATTTTAGCCCAAAATATAATCCTAAGAAGTACACCATATCCAATAAATTTTCACATCCAAAGCTTGCCTACAAAGATTCGCTTGTTGCAACCCAAGGCCTCCCTCTTGAACTGACCTACAAATGGAATCCCACTTAACCAGAATCCATTTATATTTAGCAAGTATTCCATACCATAAAAAAATTCTTAACAAAGCATCCACGTCCTTGATGAAACAAGAGGGAGTTGTTTGCTCAAAACATCTATAGATGGGTAAAGCTTGATCAAAATATTTTAAAATCAACACTCTACCTACAAAGGAGATCCATCTGATGGTCTAGTGATTCACCTTCCTTCTAAAATTATTTAGCATAGACCACAAAAAATATCTAGACAAAGGATGAGATGAAATAAAAATACCAAGATAAATTAAGGGGGGAGTCCCGACCTAAAATATCAAAATTCGAGCAATCCTAGATTGAATAAGAGGAGGGGTACTAAAGAATAAAATAGAATAATTGTCCTCATTAATCAAATTTCTAGAAGAACCAAGATATATGTCAAGATACCATTTAATGTTTCCAGCTTCCCTGATAGTGGCAATTATCAGCAAAGCAGTGTCATCAACAAATTGAAGGTGGTAAAGAGGCGGTGAACTACTATCCCACTTCCAACCCTAAATGAAACCATGCCTAACTTGAGACTTGAGAAATATTCCCAACCCTTATGCTATAATTATAAACAAATAAGGATATAGAGGATCTCCTTGCCTCAATCCCCTCAAGGCCTCAAACAGCTCTGACAACTCATTATTAACAAGAACAGAGAATGTGGAAGAATAAATACAACTCATAACCCATCTAATCCAATCCTTCTCAAATCCAAAAGCAGCAAGAACTTTCTGAATAAAGGACCATTTGACCCAGTCATAGGCTTTGTCCATGTCCAACTTAATGACCATATATTTCTCCTTAGAAGTTTCCATCGAGCTTCTATAGCAATAACAACCCCATCCAATATTTGATGGCCAGCAACAAACCCACCTTGCTTCTCAGAGATGATTTTTCTCAACCATATCTTCAGCCTCTCGGTAATAATTTTGTAATGATATTATACACAACATTGCAAAGAGAAATAGGCATAAACATAGCTAGGGAATTCACTCCCCATTTTTTTGTAATAAGCACCACAAAGGTAGTATTTAGGTTCCTTAGCATATGTTTGTTCTTTTGGGACTCATGGACACATCTAGAAGATCAAATTCTATTAACTCCAAAAACTCCTGATAAAAATCAATTGAGAATCCATTTGTTCTAGGGGATTTCCCTTCTTCATATTGAAGACAACATTTTCCAACTCCTCAAGGGAAATTGGACCCATCAAATGTTGCTTTCATTTCTCTAGAAATAATTGAGGGAAGACAGTTTAGAATAATATTTTTAGCCTCTTCATCTAAGAGGGAGTCCTCCTTAAAGAGAGAGTAAAAATACCTTCTAGTCTCTTCTAAAATATCCCTGAAAGAAGAGAGAAAGGCACACTAAGAATTCACAAGAGAGGAAATCATGTTACCATTACAATGAGCCTTAACTGAGTTAAAAAATGAGGTTGTGTTCCTATCCCCTTCCTGAAGCCAATCCACTCGAGCTTTCTATTTCCAAAAAAAATCTTCCCTCAGCTCCCATTCAGCAAGGTCTTTCATAGCCTTAGATTCCTCAATGAGAAGCTCCTTCATGATTCCATGATCTCTGATATTCCTTGAAGATTATTCCACCTTCATAAGAGCTGCCAACTTAGCCAAGGAAAGGTTCCCAAAATTTAGACCACTCCACCTCTTCAATTTATGTTTAATGAATTGTAGTTGCTTCATAAAGGAATACATAGCGGTGCCATGAGAAGGTTTTACATTGGTCAACCAGCCTTACATGAAATCATGAATCTTAGGATTTGAAATCCACATAATTTGAAACTTAAATAAAGGATTCTTCTTTAGCCCAAACTCAAGTGTAGAGAGTTTGATAGGCCAATGATCAGATCCCCTACCCTTCATAATCATAGAACTAGCATTTTTTTATTACCAATTCAAAAATTGGATATGAGAAACCTATCCAATCTCTCTAAGATGAAATATTCCCCACATCTTCTATTGTGCCAGGTAAATATCCCATTATCCATCTTGATGTCAACCAAGTCCAGTGCTCGAATATGAGCACTGAATACAGAAGAAAAATGCTCGAGACGATCAACCCCACCGTGTTTCTCCTCTAGACAAGTGATAGAGTTGAAATCTCCAACCAAAATCCATGGGTATAGGGGAGCCAAACTTCTCACAAATCCAATGTGCTCCCACAAATTCACTTTACCATTGTAATCAACAAGAGCATACACATTTGTAAGTAGGATGGTTTCACCAGATTCATTATCATGCTCGATCATTGAAATAGACCATCTACTAGAAATCCAAGTAATAAGAGAGATCTTAACCAAATCCCATAAAAAAACAACACCACTAGCATATCCACATGCACTAATACATTGGAATTGACCCCTTCTCTACAACTTCAGAGTAATATTGAATATACTCTCAGTAGCCAATTTAGTTTCCTAAATAAACACCACATCCATAGAATGAACATGAACCAAATCATGAAAAACTTTTTATTTGGGGATGCTATTCAACCCCCTTACATTTCATGAATGGATAATCATTTCTGGGGGTTAGAAAAATGGTATTCCAATATTCTCACCAAGTCTGACTCCACCAAACTCTCCCCCATTAGCTTAATTTTATCTTGGTCTTTCTTTCGACCCACCTTCATATTCTTATTCGAAGCATCTTTTTTAATTTTTTCTACTGCAATTCCAACACCATAGGAGTTTTGAGGTCCAAGGATAACTGCACCAGTATCTTAGTAGGAGAGGGCATAACTAAATCTGTTTCACTTTTCAAAATAGTTTCCCCTCTAAGGCTAGAGCCATCAATATCACTTGTACTCAGAACCAAAGCCCTCTATTCTTAATTTAAACCCCCTAGATCTGATTCCTTAGGTTCCACTTCAAGAAGATACATCTGATTTGACCCTATTATAACTGCATCAGGTAGCGATATTTTAGGTATCTTCATGCACTGATCAAGATCATATAGTATCTCAAAACGATTGAGCAGAGCATCTATTTGGCTCTCCTAAAGGTATCTTTTTACCCTTCTTCATCTGTTTCAAGGTTTTACAAGAACAAAGCCTTTCTTATCTCAACCCCCTTCCTTTACTTGGGTTTTTCCTTTGTTTAAATTTTGTGTATATCGAGAGGGCCCAGGATTTGAAGCCACAAGCAGGATAAACTTGGGGTATTTTCTTTGTAGGTGGCCGTATTCATGATAAAAATATCAACGAAATAGAAGAGCTTCATAGTCAAGTTGTTGAACCCATGTAGTCGATCCAAACTATATTTCAATAGAATCTAGAATAGAATTATGAGATATTACCTTTTTATCCATCATATGTTGTGATGGTCCAACCATCTTCCCAAGAAGAAGGGCAATCATATGCAAGATTTTGTTTCTCCAGAATTCCAATGAAAGCCATGGGAGCCGAACCCACACTGGAATTTGCAATGACCGCTCCTTGGATAGGTTGAAACCCACATGCCAGGTTTTAATAAAGAGTCTCACTTGATTACAAAAATAGGTATCTCCTTCAAATGCTTTGTTACGATCCATAATACAAGAGAAAACCACCATAAAATAGCTATTCGCACTCAGCATCACCTCCACGTCACCTTTAGGGTTCCATGTCTTCCTAACCCAAGCCTCCACAAGTGAAAGATAAATTTGGATACCCATAAATTTAAAAATAATTGCATGCTTGGTTAAATACTCCACATCTTCCACCACCGAGGCTGGTTGAACCACTAGAACCATCCTAGATTCACATCATTCCAAACATCCATTGTTCTTTAACAAGCGATTCCCAGCATGCAATGGGAAATCATATTCCTTCCAATAATTTTTAGATGAAAAAACATCACTAGCATGCACACTCTATGATGGGCATGACACCATCATAGCATTCCTCCAATTGTTTAGACCTCCTCTAGAAACTTCTGCCATCTCCTCCAGTTTCTTTTTTCCTAGCTCTGCTAGGGTTTCTTTTGAATATCTTCAACGTTGAAACTCAGACCGAACACACAAATCTAATTTTATCCTTTAATATTTAATTAATTAATTCCTTTGATTAATTAATTATTTTATTTCTCAATTCACTTCATTCTTTAATTAATTAAATAATTCCTTTATATCTCCCAAAAAACAACACCAAAACAATACATTAATTTTTTAATTAAAAGATACACCTTATAACTTCAAACAACCAAATCCAAATAAAATATGCACCCCAAATAATCAAACATACCCAAAATATTAAATTTTACCTTCAATACCACTCATTTAAATGTCTTGTGAGGGTGAATCAAATTCCTCTCTTTAGGGTGAATCTTCTAGAAATAACTCTAGCTTTTTGTGACACATAGTTAGTCATTTCAAAAATGTTACAATAATTTGTAACCTTCTCTACATGACTGTCTCCTCTAGGGATCCTATTGGACAACTCTACTACACATATTTCCTTCCTCATTGCTTGCTTTCTATCCAAACCGCTACACAAATATTTTTCTTTCAAACTCTTTGCTCACAAAATTGTGTATTATTTCTATGGATTTTCTATAGCTCATATGGACTATGTATAGCTTATGCATCCTCCTCTAGACTATGTATAGTTTATGTGCCCTCCTCTAGACTGTGTATAGCTTCTCTAGCCTTCATATAGCTCACCAGAATATTTTATTGTATCTTAGTAGTATTCTCTTCTCTCCAAAGATCAATGTATCTCCTCCATGATGTTTCTCAATCTCGAACCACTAGTCTTAAAAAAAATTCAATATATTTCCTCCTTCATTGTTCACTTTTGAATATCTTCACCTTCAAAGCTCTAATTCATATCCTTCATGACGTTCACTCTTTAATCTCTTCACCTCCAAGAAACTTCAATGTCTCTTCCATTTTGTTCAATATTGAATAACTAGTCATCCAACAATCTTCAAATGCTCCAATAATATCCTCCAATAAACTCTTCTCCTTAGAATATTCTTCTCCTCCAAATATAATGTGGACCACCATTCCAATATACACACCAAATTTTTTAGTGCTAGATTTCTTCCTTTACAATATCTTCCTCCAATATTTCTTTAGTCCACTACTTCCAATCGTATGTCCTCTCTATCCTGGATGGATCAAACTAAAGTAGATCTAAACCAAAATGGCTTTGATAGCACTATTGGAAAATTGGCCCAAAGATATCATAAGTCTATTTACTAAGGATCCTCTAATTACATTCACATAATCTCATTCAATCTCAATAACACAAATATTACACAAAATAAAATCTTTATTGATAATATTGAATCTTAGTACATTCTCTATTACATAGAATTAGTTGTCATCAATATATATCTTTACATAAGACTCTTCAATACTCCTGAATTTTACTCTCAAACTCATGGGAGATGCAACATTTCATATGCCATTCTTACATTATGACAAAGTCTCTCATGATTACATAACTTCCACTTTAATATTAGCACATCACACATGACTCTTCACTTTCACACATGACACTTTTCACTCATAACTCACACTTGCACACATGACACCTTTCACTCATAACTCCTACTTTATTACATGACACATAAACACACTTTACATATTGACACATACTTTTGACAAACACACTTCCTAATCTAAATATTTATAATGGTACTCAAGGTACCAAATAATATAATACCACTAACACATTCCCTAGCATCGGTGTCATCCCTTCTAGTGATCACTGACAACTCCATGACCCAACCTAGAAAAAATTTCTAATGTAGCTAGGGTTTTGAAAATAAAACTAGGATTTCTCAAAAAAATATATATCCTCTATTCCTAGCTATTAACAATTAATTTTACATATTTACTTCAAAACAATTTAAGTTACAATTGATTTTCTTAACCAATTTGATATATTTTTGCAAATTTATTTTTTCATGACTTAAAAAATTATCACTACCCTTGTTCCATATGGCTAACTTTAGAGGGTCATGTCTCCCTTAATACTACTTGGATTCATTTATAATAACTTATTTTATCTCTTCAAATTATGCATAAAATGGTCCAATGAACATCTAAATTGGATAACCCTTTGCAAAGATATAGCTCCTGAAAGATGTGATGCTTTTCTAGAAAAAATTGTCTTAATGCTACTCTTATTCTATATGGTTGTCTTCACATGGTCATATATTTTTTGTTTAGCATGGTGGAATCAATAGCCTCCATGGTTATCTGTGTTATCCACCTCTACAACCACCATGTCGTATCATTTTAAACCTTTTACGTTGTTGAAAGCACTAGGAATACGGATAAGCAATCAATCTAGTGAGGCCCAAGATTTGAACCTTGGACATCTGTCCCCCTCACAAGGTTTACTGATTCACATGGTCATATATCCCTCAATATTATTCAAATTATTTTGTATGACCAATCATTCTAAATATATTTACATTCCATATAATTTGGCACAAGAATCGTCTAAATTAAATAGCTTTTAGCAAAGATATGGCTTCCATAAAATAAGATATTTTTTGGAAAAAATCTACCCTAATTTTGCACTCCACCCAAAAAATACAAAATCCCACTTTGTCAGAATCATCACTCTGATACCACTTGTTATGAACCTCACTTGTTATCAACAACACATCATTCACTTTTATGCAAAAATATTAAAAACATTTATCTACAATTAAATTATGCATAAACCCAGGTGTTGTAGGTGAGTTGGAGAGGAGAGGGCAATCCTCCAAGGGAGGTTCCAGGTTCGAATCTCCACCCTACCAAAAAGCTGAATTGGGTATCCAAAATCCAATTGATAATTTTGGTGCGGGCAGGGTCGAGTGCGACCCCCGGGTGACTTTGATGGTGTAGAACCCCCTGTTAGTGGTATCTTAGACCAAGGCGGCCTCGCAAGGGATTTTTTGCTTAGGAAAATAAAAATTATGCATAAAACAATCCATATAAATAGATAGAAATGTCAAAATACCCTTGAGGTAGTGAAACACCAATAATATTCCTAAAGGAAGGAACTACTCCAATCTCCACTCCATGAGTCAAGAAATGTAAAAATTTCCTTGAGGTAGGGAAACACCAATAATATTCTTTAATGAATGAACTACTCAAATTTCCACTCCATGAGTCAAGCCTCTTACAAGAACTATTGACATCACTTATCTTTTACAATGACAATCTCTCTTCTTTATATACACCTCTTTCTAAACCCTTATCCTACTCACTAATATAATAAAACATTAAAATATATCCAACCTTGGGTTATATATGGTCCATGATAAAATCCCATATAATATATTATTATATTCCTATATTCCTATTCCTAGGTTCCTTACAGTTGATACACCTAATTCTAATAGGTTTTGGCACATTCTAGTACAAACTTTCGACATGTTTAGGTATAGGCTTTCAACACATTTGGGTATAAGCTTTGACATTGATATTTCATACCAAATATTTCTAATTCAATTATCTATCTCTTTGCTTTATCACATTCATAATGCCTTTGAAAATCTAGTGGCACATTAATCTTTAGTACCAAGTATATTACTAATTTTATGAAAAAAAAATCACGTTCACAATGCTTTTGAACATTAACATAGTGTTTAAACACTCTTCACTCATACTCCGTGGTCCGGTAGTTATGAATATATGTAGGTGAATGATTAATCTAATGAAACTTGTATGCATATCCCTTCTCTTTGAGATACAAACCTTTTGGTTTGAATACGTAGGGTATTTTCTTCTTGCTTGGAACTTTAGTTCCTCTTCAAATCTTTATATTTGAAATCTTCCATGGGATTGCTTCACGAAGAAAATGGTTCTCTTTTTCTTGAGATTAACCTAATAAATATTTGACATAGTTTTTTATCCTTGAAACTTATTTTTAGTAGGAGTTCTTCCTAACCTTATCTAGATCAAAATAAGAGGAGGATCATAACGAGAGATGGATCTTCCTTCTACTTGATTTGATACCACATGTTAGAACTCAATGTTTCGATGATTTCCATTATGAAATGGTAGATATTTAAATACAATGCATATCCATTTTTGGTATAATAAACTTCTAACTTATCCTATAAATACCATTTCCCTATATTCCATGCATAATCCTTATGATAGGTGGTTATACCACACTCATGTCACACAGGTTATGATGTAATAATTCCTAACATGAGAGACTGCACAAAAAATGTATAATTAGGATTTGATTTGGTGATCTCATCCTAATGAGGAAGAGGTCCAACCACTACATAATTGCACCAAACTTGGAGGGAAGTTGCATGATTTACCTTTTAGCATGTATGCTCACTTTATCAGCAAAAGGTTTCACTTGCAATAGTTGAGTCCTAAAGTTTTGAACTGCGTCTTTCTCTCTAAAATCCAATGACCATGTCATTATACCACTATCTTTGATGCAAATGAAAGTTCAACAAATATCTACAAATGATATAAGGATAAATGGATCCTAAAATAATTAAAATTTTAATTCACGTAGGATTCAAAACCACATTCTTTTGGCTAACACCAAAATACCTCTAGCATTGTGTTATCCTTGTGGGCACATTTACTCATGTGATGTCTATATTTAGTGAAGCACATGGGTAGAGTGAGCATGCAATATACATGAAACTATCGATAGAAGAATCCAAAATTTAGCAAGAAATTTTTGGCATCAAGCCAAATTCAAATTTTAAACTTTAAAATTTTCAACAAGTGTATAACTTGAATCTCAAACCTAATCTCGTTTGGGTGTGATATATTCAATTTTCAAAGAGTATTTTTTCTGCTAATGAGTGACATAGCTTTGGTCCTTGATATAATACCATGTTCAAATTCATAAAACCTTCTAAAAATATTTCAAAACATGAATTCACCATAATCATATCCAAAAAATTAGGAGCAAATTAAATATAGCAATAATAAACAAAGTAGAGAGAGATATATGACAAGAAGAAATAAAAGGTGGATTCCCATGGACACCCTAATATTTTAGATTTTATCCACTCATATATTTCAAATTATCACTCATTGAGAGTAGTTAACCTAAAGCCAGTATTGACTTGACTTTAAGGTTAACTTACAATAATAAAATAAATTGCACCCTTTAAGTAAGGTTATTAATAAAGGTGAATTAACCATTATCACTACAACTGAAATATGAAATGTACCCTTAGGTTTACATGAACATGCTCATAGGCTTACATAAATGATGAATTCCTATAGGCTTACATATACACATGCTTGTAGGATACATTAATAATGCTTATAAGCACTTCTTCACACTTTTGAGAATGGCCTAACAGAATCAATATACACATATTTCAACATCTCATGCCATAATTTCTATTAAAATTCATTAATATGGAATCATTAAGGCAAAATATAAAAACAACCTTTAACATGATTCTTTGGATCTATATATTTTGACTCTCTCGTGGATTTTTCTCTTACAATTTGTACAATGAATATGACACATTGACCAAAATAGACCAAGATATTTTATAGTTAATAATAGACCATATGTTTGTTTTGTTTGATATTTTAAATTATTATTACTATGAACATTTCTATCATAACAAAATATAATGTTTTTCATTGCTAAAATATTTTTGAAATATTACCATTATTTGTCATTTTACTAAGTATTTATCAAATTTATCAATTGCATTGTCATATATGTTATTTTCTTTGCTTCATTTAACATGATTATTATCTACATGGTATCATTTCAACAACACTCAAACAATAGATATGGAGATGTCCTATGTTGCCAAGTTGAAAATTCACTAGATATTATTGTATGGATTGATTCATCTCACTAGGTTAAAGCATGGTGTTCTAACATACTTTAGCAGTAGTGTTGCCATCCCTGCCACATTGATTTTCTTTGTAAAAAATTTCTATGCAGTAATCTCTTCTTCCCTAAAAATCTACTTTTATCTTCAGAATGTGTTCCTTGTTTTCTATGTTTTTTTATCAAATTTTGTTGGTTGTGCTCAAGGAAGTGTGCAGTTATTCTTTTTCTCTCATCATATAGGGTCTTTGTCCTTTTTCGAGTGAGAGTAGTTTCACACCATCCTTCAGCACAACTTGATTTCGGAGTAGGAATGGATTGCAAGTCAATTTCGGGCCAAAAAGTAGCGAAAAATAGGTGGGGCCCAATTGCTTTTGCCCCAACTGGAGAGGGCAACCTCTTTTCGGGTCTTGTATGGGTGAAACTTGGTTTCGAGGAAAAAATTAATTGAAAGCTAGTTTTGGGCTAAAAATCAACCAAGTGCTAAGTGGTACCAAGAGCCTTTTCACCCTAGCTTGGAGTGCAAGTCCATTTCAGACTAGAGATTGGTTGAAGTTGAGTGGGGTCCAAGTGATTTCACCCCAACTAAGGAGTGCAACATGAATTCAGAGTTTTTTTGGACAAATATACCTTCTAAAAATTTGTGCAACTCCACTCCAAACAAAATAATGCAAGTAGGGCCCAGCCCTTTTTGCACCAATTTACCAGTGCAATCCCATTTCAGAATTGGAAAGGGTGAAAGCACCTTTGAATTTTCCACAAGGCGCAACCCAGTTTCAAAAAATGTTACAAGTGGGGCCTAGATTCCTTTTCACCCTAATTTGGTAGTGCAAGTTAGTTTCGGGTTTGGTAAGGGTGAAAGCGCCTTTGAATTTTCTAACGCCATTATCACTCCCAAGATAATAAAGTTATTTCACCTCAATTATGGAGCACAAGCCCATTTTAGGCCAAAAAATATTGAAACTTCGATGGGGCCCAAGTGCTTTCAACCCCACTTGGGAGCGCAAGCTCTTTTCAAATATTGTATGAGCGAAAAGTGGTTCCTGTATCACTGAAGCTCTTGTTTCTCATTCATATCTCATGCTCCAAAAATTGTTCCCTAGAGGTGCTTCCCAATGATGAAATTAATTTTTGAAGGTGCACCCTCACCCATTTAAGTGTAATCGATCAAAGAAGCATCCAAATTTGATTTTCTCGAATCTCAAAATTTGATTTTTCATTGAGGTGATTCCATTAGGTGAGGAGACAGTGCTACAGGTGAATCATATTATCGCATTGAAGTCATGTAGCCACTTCTCAATGGGTCATTGAATTTAGTCCATGCCTCATTACTTTTTGATGAGTGTTGAAATACAATCTTTGCTGCCACCATGATGTTTTATGGTTGAGAATTTATGTTTTAGATGCAGAATCCTTTATAAAAACTAGCAATTCTAATGTAAAAAGGATGGACATTTTGCTAGAGAATTTTTGTACCTAAATTTTTCTATGAATACAAAGAGCCCTTGGCTCTAATTTTGGATCTGTCTTTATGGGTATGTTTTATATCCTATATTCTATCAAATTCTCTTCTTTTTTTGAGGCTATAATTCTACATTTGGATTTAGTTTCTGATAGAAGGAGAAATATGGAATAATTCTAGAGATTGCATGTATAAAGATATCTAGTTTTCATTTTTGTTACGTTCTTTGTGTGAAGTGCTATTAGTTTAGAGTACAGTTAAGTAATCGTGTTGTTTGTTCATCACCCATGTTCATCTGAATTGAGGCCACATTTTACATCCCTTTCAGTTATTTCTAATTTCTTTCATGTTTCCTTAATCTCAAATCCCTAAGTTTAAAGTAGTAAGGGAACCAGCCCTCTCTAGATATTGGCATGGGAGGCATCTCTTCCTTTTGATATTTTAATGTTGGCCAGGTCTAGGGTGCATTGATGAAACATTCCATACCTAAGGCAAATTTTTGACCAACAATTTTTGGTACACCTTGTGGGACCCAAACGTTCCACATGAAAGTAGTATTAAGAGTTGATGTTCATATTTTTGCTATCAAGTAAGAACATATAGTAGCTCAGTTGAACTCAAAAGCCTTTGAATCTTGAAGCTGGTTAAAAGACCTCCCCCTCATGATCACAAATCGGAGGCTAGAAATCTAGAAGATACAGTCGAGTTCTTTAAGCCTAATATCGATGCTTTGGTAGAACATCCTCGAGAAGTCCCCTCAACTAACCTATTAGTCAAGACATCCTCGCAAGTAGTTGTTGTAGTTTCACAAACTCCAAGTTCTTCTAGCACTGCAACTAGATTCCCCCCTAAACCAAATTTTTTGGTCTAGATGGCGCAGCCTCTGCCCAGGTATTTTCCAACCTAGAATCATTCAAGACCGCTCAATCTACCAGATCAAAAGCAGGTCCCAATCGTAATGTTAATGGCTCTACCCATGTATGATGGTATAAGAAATATAGCCTATGAGCATATCCAATATGTCATTGCATTTGCAACCATCCACCACATCAGGAAAGAAGATATCATGGTAATACTTCTAGTACTTTCACTCAAAGGTAAGCTTTTTTACTGGTATCGATCGTTGCCAGTACCATCATTATATGGGACTAGTTGGTGGATAAATTGATAAGGAGTTTCAATGAACAAGTAGACCCTTTATCCTTGTTACACCAGTTCACCACCATTCATAGACACCCTTAAGAATAGGTAGCAGATTTTAATGCCAGGTTCACCCAAACCTAGCATAGAGTTACTAAAGGTCTTTGGCCCACTCTGAAGCAAGCAACATTTTATTACTTAAGGGCTTTTCATTCTAACATCAGCATGAGCATCTAACATGCTAATGTCAACACATTCCCTACTTTGTACACTTAGGCACAAAAATTTGAGGCTGAATTAGTCGCTATTGGTAAGTTACCTCCAAAAATGACTATGCCAATTGTCCTAGATTTTCCTTAAAATTTATATCCTAGTGCATCCTCTCAATCATTGCCTACATCCCCAATATACCCTACTAAATAATGGAATACCAATCCTTCTCAGAATCATATGGTACCTGCCTCACAGTTTCAATTAGTTGTTGTTCTCCAAATTCTAGCTCCTACCTCATATCCAATATTGCCTACACCATTAGCATTGTTGCCATTACCCACACCTCCAGCAGCTACAAACCCGGATCAGGCTAAAGAAATGTAGGATCTACTATCATTAGTAAGGACAATGGTGAATGAGATCACCATATTAAAAAGGAGACAAGATGATCAGAGTTTCCAGCCAAGGAGATTTGTCCCTCCTCCCCCGATTACTAGGGAACAAGCTTCTTTCACTAGTAGAGCTCCCGAGAGAAATGTGGTGATGTTGGAAAATGAATAAACTAATCCATCTGGTAGAGCTTATTGGTGCTCCATTTGCAATGACCCACACTGCATGGATACTTGCATGGTCCATTTGAACTATATACAGATCCTTGCAGACAGTTTCCCTAGTGGGCAAGTAAATATGATCAGAGAAATGGACTACAACTTTATGATTCCTCCTATCAAGCAGGTTTCAGTTATGTGAGGATAGGTAAGAAGCCCATTTAAGTTGATCCAGTTTAAATGTAATCATTAAAGGTGCCTTCTAGTTCCAAAATGTAGAGTGAGAAGGTGCTACCACCATTGAAATAGCCTACCCAAGTGTCAAAGCTGGAGGAAACCATCCTATTTAAGGATCTCTTACCTCCAAGAGTTAGTGGGAGAGTCCCTCAGCCACAAACCTCACCTTCTCAACCCAAAACTAATACAAGGTATCAGGAAAGATAAAAGCTCAGGTATCCCACATTGACTAAGCATCAAAGGGTAGGAGCAACATAGCAATATCGTACTAGATACGTAACTAAGGAGGGAGGTGAGTATAGTATAGAAGCATACAACATTGTTGAAGAACTAAAGAAAACTTTAGCTAAGGTAAGCCTTTTCGATGTGCTTCAACTACCTGACCAAGTTGATCTATTGCAAGAATTGTTGAAGTATGTTAAAGGTAAGGAAACATTAACTTTAACTGTATTAACTCAGATGTTGACTACCTCAGTAACTAAAAATAACATGCTACCACCATATTATCTATCCCTTAGTATGGAGGGATGGGTTGTGCATAACTGCATGATCAACTCTAGCATCGTAACTACTTGATGCCCAAGGCTGTTTGTGAGATTATGGGTATGGAGTACACGAGGAGTAGTCCTGGAGTGCTCAAGTTGGATGGAACTCTGATCAAGATAGTAGGGGTGATCAAGGATATCCAGATTGTGTTGCACAAGATATTGCAAATCACCATGATACAAGAAGTTGTGGTGGTGGATTTAGAGTCGTATTTCAGTATGTGCCTATCAAAGGAATTAACCGCCAAAATAGGAGGTTATTTGTCTCTAGATTATTTGCATTTGGAAATCCTTTTCATAGGAAGGAGGATTAAAATTTTTAATGATAAACCCTCTACCTTTCACATTGAAAGGATCCAAGATGTGGAGAAGCAAGTGGACTCAGTCAATCTGATTGAGGAAGAAGGAGTAGAACTGATGGAAGAAGCCCTAGATGAGCTCCACATAGAATATGAATTTTCCATGGATGATTTCAATGCTATAATAGAATCTAATATAGGGTGCTACTCGATCACTAGGCTCAAGAAGGCTAAGGTATTGAGTGATGAAGACCCCATCACCGATCAACTATAGAAGCTCTTATTTGATGGTGCCCACTGTAAGAATGATGTTGGGATAGGATTTTTCCTTATCTCTCCTTCGAAGAAATAGCAAACCTACTCCTACAGGCTCGCATGGAGCTGTACTAATAATGTTGTTGAGTATGAAGCCATATGCTTGGTGTTAAGAAAAATAAAAAAACTTAAAATTAAGTAGTTGTAGATCTTCAGAGATTCGAAGTTAATTTGCAATAAAGTCACCAATAAGTGTGTCGTAAAGTAACATTACTTGAAAGCATACCGTAACAAGGTATGTGACCTACTCGAATCTTTTATAGCACTGAATATCCAAGCTATTTGGAGAGCAAAATAAGCACGTTGATGTTTTGGCATCTATTGAAGCTAGATTCTCCTCTACGAAAAACATGATGTAAAAATTGAAGACAGTGACAGTGATCTATAGGCCTTCGATACCAAAAAAAATATTCACTGGTAGGTATTCGACAATGATGAACAAATTGTCAATTTTTTGTTTAATGAAACCAGTACTATCGAAGGTAGGGCCCTCGATGAAGAAGAATACGAGGGATTGATACAATTGAATAATAATAACATTCCAAAGGGCTTGATCATGCTTGAGAGTTTATTTGATCAAGATGATAGGCCACTTGCTCACAAGATCAAGTGGATGTGAGAGAGTATAAGGAATAGGAGTTAGAACCTAGAAAATTAATCAAGGTGGGAACCAATTGCACGCCACTGGAGATTGATTAAATCAGGACCCTATGTAAATAATACCTAAATATCGTCACTTGGAGTTATCAGGACCTGAGAGTATATAATAAGAGTGTCTTCCAACACACAATTGAGCTTCAAGGAGTTAAATCTGTAAGGCAAAAAAAAGTCCGATCAACCCAAAGATTGAAGTGTTGATGAAGGTTGAGCTCCTGAAGATTTTGGAGGTAAATATTATCTATCCTATCAAGCACTCTTCTTGGGTGGCGAACTTAGTCCTGGTGCAAAAAAGAATAGATACATCCACTTGTGCGTTGACTTTTGGAATCTCAACCAAGCATCTCTAAAGGACCACTACTCGCTACCCCAAATCGATCAAATTCTATATTAGTGGCAGGAGCACAGAGGTTATCTCTACTAGATGACTTCTCTGGATACAATCAGATCTAGGTGAAGGATGCAGCATAAAACCACTTTCACCACCAAGTGGGGCACTTTTGCCTACCTTTGCATGTCATTCAGCCTCTCAAATATCAAGGTGACCTTTTGAAGAGTGATGGACTTAGCCTTCGATGAGTTAATCGCATCATTATGATTTATTTATATGAAATGACTATTTTTTCCACAAAAATGGAGAACACGGTCTACATTTGTGTCAAGTGTTTGAGAAGTTCTGAGAGTTCGAAATCTCCATAAACACGAAAAAAGTCTATTTTCGTGATAAAATAAGGTAAATTCTTGGGCCATGTAATATCAGAGAAGGGACTAGCTATTGATCTTCCTCTATCGACAAACAAGAAGGGCCTCCAATACTTCTTCAAGCAGGTTAATTTTGTTAGGAATTTCATCTTTGATATTGCTCAGGTGGTTAAGCCAATGACCGAACTCCAAAAAAGGATATTGAGTATCAGTGGTCCGATAAAAGAAAGGATGTTGAGTATCAGTGGGAATTCAGATAAATCAAACAAATGATCACTCAATACCCCATTATGGTGAGTTTCGAATACTTCAAAGACTTTATCCTTTATGCATTCGGTGAACCGAAGATCCATGCAACTCTCCTTACTTAGAAGAATGAGGATGGGGATGAGTGGTCGATAGCATTCCTAAGCCAAGTCATCCATACACATGAGAAGAAGTATAACTTCATTGAGAGGCAATTTCATGCAGTGATGTGGTCATTGAAGAAGTTTCATCATTTTATCTTCTAGAGCAAGACAATAGTGTACGTAGTACACCCTAACGTTAGAAACTTCATCATCCAAGGTGAGCTTGGTAATAAAAGGGTTGGATGGATCTCTAAGATCCAAGAATTCAACATAGATATCAGGTCCACTAAGCTAGTCCGCGGTCGAGCCTTGTACCAAGAACTTTACAGGAGCGTCGCATCCAAGGTAATAGCATGCTTGTGGGATGATCCAAAACAAGAGAGCGATCTTGCGAATCGGTTTGTAGATGACAAGGATTGGACAGAGGCTCTTGTCAAATACTTAAATACTAAAATATACCCTTCTGGCCTCAATGCTTCATAGAGGAGGAGGTTAAGGCTCCAAGCTTGAAGGTATGTGTTGTTGAGTGGTTTGTTTCATAAGAATATAGACGGAGTTCTCTTGAGATGTGTCAGGGGGATAGAAAAGTAGGGGATCCTTAATGAGTTTCATTCTAGAATGTCAGGAGGACTTTTCACAAGAAGGCCTATGGCCTTTAAAATCATTAAATCAATCTATTACTAGTCTAATATTTTTTTGATGCCTTCGAGGTTATCTAGAAGTGTGATAAATACCATAGGTATTTTGGTCGAACTAGGAATGCTTCTTTGCCTTTGCACCCAATTCAGGTTGAAGCTCCATTTTAGCAGTGAGGGTTAGACTTCATTGGGGTGATAGATCACAATTCCTTGGTGGGGCATAAGTACATCCTAACGGTTATATATTATTTAACTCGATGGACGAAAGCAGTTCCAACCAAGAAAGCTTACCAAGATGTAGTCATTACGTTCTTGGAAGGACTGATAACCGGTTTCAAGATACCAAATGCAATAGTAACCAATAATGGCACCCATTTCATCGATGCCAAGATCTATGTATTTATGAGTATGGTATTTACTAAATACTTCATCTAATTATTACCCATTGGGCAATGGTTTGGTGGAGTCCATGAACAAAAACTTACTCAAGATCCTGAAGAGAACCTTGGAAGGGAACAAGCAGAGCTGGCATTTGCTTTTTGACTTAGCCTTATGGGCTAATTGCATCTCAATTAATAAATAGATCAAGACATCCCCATATTCCCTAGTGTATGGGAAGGAATCAGTTCTCCCCATGCACATTGAGTTTCCCACATTGCAGTCTCTCCAGTCCTTAGATGACGAAGACGAGGAGCTTGATCCCATGAGTGTTAGGTTGGCCCAATTGCTGCAGTTGGAAGAAGAAAGATAAAATTCCTACAAAGCATATTGAGACCACAAGAGAACCTTCGATCAGACCTTCTAAGTTAGTGACTTGGTGTTGAAATAAAATGAGAAAAAATCTAAATGAGGAAATCATAAGCTTGAAGCACACTAAGACCACAAAAAATTGGTACGGCAAGAGAACTTTCGATCAGCCCTTCCAGGTTAGTGACTTGGTGTTGAAATGAAATGAGAAAAAATCTAAACCAGGAAATCACAATTTTTATGCATTCTAGAAGGGTTTGTTTCAAATTTTTGGGTTTAATTAGGTGAACTCTTTCATTCTCCAAGATTTAGACAAGTTTACTCTTCCAATATCAGTCAATGGCCTTCATCTAAAGACATATTACCAGTAAGGGGTAGTAATAAAATTTCATAGTTGTGTACATAATTTTTCCTTTGTTTGCATGTATATATTTTCTCTCGAAGTATAAGTCTCTTCGCTCCCTTTCGCGCTATTAGTAGTGCAGTTTTGGACCTGACTCCTCATTGTGGTAAGGGTCAATTCGGCAGGGAAGTGTTGCGAAAGAGTTTAAATAAAAGTTTTTTTTAGCGTGCCAGGGAAAATAAAAGAGCAGTTTTAGACATCCAGATCCAACTCAGGTACTTTTGCTCTACCTTTAAGAAAATGAGTTTATTTTGCTATTTTAAAACATCACTTGGAAAAATAGTTCAGTAGATGAAAAGTGCCTTGTCATCTGGCAAGAGAGAGTTTCGCTCTTGTATAGGGGTGAAACTACGTTTCGGTGTCTTAGGGAGCAAAAGCTATAAACTGAGGTGGGACCAAGTCAAAACCAAAAATTCAAAGTCAATTTTGGGGCTTTGTTAAGCAAAAGGCACTTTCACCCTCCTTTATGGAAAAAAATCAAATCATGACCCTTCAATTTTTTTAGTGCAAGCGCCATATGGCAGGGATCAAAGGGGGTGATTTTCGCTCCAAGGAAAGAGTGTACAATTAATAAAAGCTTTAAATTATGGCTCTCTTTTTCTATTTTGAGCATTAAGTGGGAGAAAGGATTTCTCACTTAGCGTTATGAGTGAAAGCCATTTTAGCCTTTGAAAATGATGAAAACGTTTGCTAGATCGAGGGGAAATTTTGCTTTCTTCGATGCCACAAGCACATAGTCCGAAGCAAAGCTTGTCAAGCACATGCTATGAGGAAGGTCGTTGAAGACAAAAAAGTGCCTGGAAATTTTAAATAAGGTAATGCATCACATCTCTCAAGAAATATTATGGCCCATACAATTGGCCATCATTGGGAGGAGCGCTCAACCATTGGTTAACGTGCAGGAGATCTCCCACATTTCCCATAATACCTCCATGCATTTACTCTGCCCCAAGGTGTAATATAGATGGTGGGTAAATTGTAGTGCTATAAGAAGGCCATCGTTGCACCTCAAATGAACCTAAAGAAATTTTTAAGGGTTTTTCAATACCACTGCTTGCCATTGCCGAAGTTCATATAGAGAGTATTGTTGTTAAAACATGGTGTGTTAGGCAACAGCAAGACGCTATATTTTTCAGAGTGAGTGTATGCGCCAATGTACAGTCACAATGGGCAAGAAGAGAACTGATCCCAAGAAGGAGAAGACCTCAAATGTGGAATACACGAACAAGTATAAGGAAAAGAAGCAGGTATCATCACCACCACCTGAAGATAGATTGGGGAGAATCAGATATTGTGTGCTCACCAATAAGAGTGTGGAGAAGTTGTACCAAACGGTTGACATCATGATGACAAAGGTGTCTATCAAAATCATGCAAAAAACTACCTACTACTCCCACCTCTACTGGTACTTATGCACGCCTGTACATAACTTCCCATAGTTGGTGTACAACATTGCCATGTTTTATGATCCTCGAACTAGGATGGTCTAAATTGCCAAAGGCAAAAATTTGTTCGCCATCTCTGCAAAATATTTCTAGAAGGTTTTTTCTTGTGGAGAAAATCCCCCTACTGACTACATAATTAGAAAAATCAACAGCACTGAGAAAAATGAAAGATATATGCTAATAGTGCAAATGTGACAGTTCATGGAGATGCAGTTGCTGGAGAAGCCGATACTTGGATTATTGCCAGACCTGACCAAACCCTTGAAAATTTTTAAGCATCCTGACATATACTCCATGTTGGCATTGGTTATGGGACTCTCCACGAACGCAACAGTGTATAAGTGGTAAGTTTCCCTCGCAAAGTGTATTTCACATGGTGAATTCTATTCTCCCACCATAATGAAGCTAGAGATAAAACCTATATTTTTTGATTGGGTAGAATGGGTGGTGCAGCAGATGCATATACAGTTGAGCAATGTATAAAATGAAAAGGATATGTCATTCTGAATCTTCTCTTTTCTATTTTGGTACCTGTTCTACCACAAGCACGACCGCTTTGTTTTCATTACTAAGAATTGCACCAGTAAAGAGGGTAAGGCACTTCCAGTCTACCAATGGACTCACAGTCTCTCCAAAAGTGAGTCCTACTACAATTTCAATAGGATTTTCCTTGTCTCGGACCTAGAGCTCATCTACAAAATTTGTGAATGAGTGCTGAGGTAAATGAGAGACGAGGTAGTATAGAATAATTTGGGCAATGTTTTTCAACATATGCAGGGCCTTATTGTTAGAATTTTTGGGTTTACTGGAAAACCCTTCCTATTGTTATACTACACCACAGAGTATTTATTCACCCTTGAAGTTTCCCGATAGAGTGACTTCATTGATGATACATATGGGCACGAAAGAAGGAGGCCTCACTTCACCTTTCTATTTCGACGATATTAAGATGTTGGTCACCGAGAAGAACACCTTTCTTGTAGTAACATTGTACGATTTCAACCTGATCGATCTCCCCCAGTACTGGAGGTATGACCCATCAAATATTTTTAGGTAGATGATCAGGGCAAAAATATTCCATAGCTATCCATACCCAGATATCTAAGCACAATGCAACAATCCCTCAAGGCGCAATATGTAATGACATGTGGAGAG
Source organism: Wollemia nobilis (assembly GCA_028583015.1). Lineage (NCBI taxonomy): Eukaryota > Viridiplantae > Streptophyta > Pinopsida > Araucariales > Araucariaceae > Wollemia > Wollemia nobilis. The sequence continues at coordinate 11,362,622 of JAQPPZ010003077.1, read as the reverse complement.
GATGATGTCACTTCCCCCATGACACGACTTTTACATGATGGAGGTAGAATATGACCCTACACACAACCCAGTGTATATACCTGATGAGCAAGTATTTTAGGTGATGAAAGACAAAGTGCCTGACTGGTCAGATGAAAAAAATGCTAACTGGTGGATCATGAGGATCCACAATAAAAAGGAGGCATCCGATAAGTTTCTTGTGTTGGATGAAAACTTCTCCATGGTATATAATGCAAATTTTGATACTTACCAACCTATCATATTTGCTAATATCATGCCTTGAAGCACTCAAATCCCGAGTAGAGTGGAGGATGCAACGAAATAACAAGAGCAATTGACTAAACAAAATCCACTTGTCATAGAGAAATACAAGCAGTTGCCCCTTAAAGAAGAGGTCACTCCAAGTAAGAGGAGTGTTGGTGCAACACTTTCACTTCCCCATGTTGCAAAGAAGCCTCGTACTAGTGCAACATGATCTCTTAGGCAAACCCTTCTTCAACATCATCAGCCATGGAAGCAAGCATCCCTAAAGTCCCTTTTCCAACACGAGCACGACATGAGGTAGAGCTGATTGACCTAGAAGCTGAAGCATCATATAGAGAAGGTAGAGCAAGTATGATCACGTAGTAGTTCACCATTTTAACTCTAGCAGTGCTCGAGCCTGTAGGTGCATTATCTCTTTCTCCTTCTCTTGCTTCTATGCCTCTGGAAACTATCTCTTTCAATGTTGAAACCCTCATTTCCACCCAGCTTTCATTCAATGTCCCCATGGCTTCCATACCTTTCCTTGCATCCCAATCATCACTCCCATCATAATTCTCTCCTATCTCTTAGATATTTAGTTCCTTTGCATCTGTCTCTAATGCATTTAGGTTTCCTGCATCATCTGCCCCTGCTCCTTCTCAACTTTTCATCAATCTAGTTGTTGCATCTATCATTATCGTCAATCTAAACCTATTTTTTTCCTCACTCACCTCCTCAATTATAGCGGTGTCCCTTGATATTTCATCCCTAGGTCCTAGTACCTCATTCGTATCTATCCAAACCCTAGCATCTCCCAAAGTCACTATAATCATTGTCTCATATATCCCTAATCTATCTACCGAGGCAAACCCCTAGTGATCTTTGTTCCCCTTCATCCCACTCTTTGGAGTACATGAATCAATGGAAATGGAGCTAAAAGTTCTACAGGAGGGCCCAATTGTGGAGAGTATACGCCAAGCACGTCAGAGTTCCTCAAGCTGGCTTAAGTGTCAGAAAATAAAAATGTGCAGGCTCCAATCAAGATGGAAAAAAGGGCTATGTTCGACCCGAAGAAGATGGAACTCCACAAGATGGAGAAGGTGCCCAAAATTCAAAAGCCCCTAGAGGAGATGACATGGATGGATTATTCCTATCATCAAATGGTTGAATACTTGATAACAATTGATGCAGTAGAGAATATGGGGAATATCGAAGTTGAAATGAGTTCCATCTATTTTCAAGGGGAGTACTACAAATCTCGCTTAAATGAAGCTAAGGATAAAAATGTAGAGCTCAAGGAGACCTTGGCACACTCAAGGGCACAACTCGAGGAGGCACAGTCCAAATATAAACAATTGCAGCAGCGTGTGGCCAGTTTGGAGCAGGAGGTGGATAATTATAGAAAAGAAACTGAAAATCACCTTAAGACACACACAGAAGCAGAAAGCCAGGTGCAAGCACTGAATGCCCAGATTCAAGAATTGCAAGCCTAGTTGACAAAGAAGGTTGCGCAAGTAGAGGTCTTCACAAAATATCGTATTAAGGAGGTTCGTTTTCACTTCCTAGAAAACTTTCGATCAAGGGCATAAAAAGCAATAATAGTCTTCACATCCATTTAGGAGGTCAAGAAAACAGGTACTCACCGTGCACCTATCATGAGGATGTTGAAAAGGATATTGACTGATGGCTGGAACTAGCTATGAAGGTGCAAACCTTAGAAAGAATGGACCTCCAACTTACTGTTATGATCCCACTTGCTCGGTCATGGGCAACTACAAAAGTAATACTACGGGCTTACTTCGCAAAGGTGGAAATATCCCGAGAGGCGAGAAGGTTGTTAGAAGTATTTGAGCAGAAAAGGTGTATTTCTCTGATATATTTCAAAGCTCTCGTGCAACTCGATTTCCCTAGCTTGACGAGGAATAAGCTATTTTGACAAAGGAAGAGCTTAAACCAGTTTGGGACACCTTTGAAGGTGATACCTTGAAGATTTATAGTTGGAGTGAGCCTATTACAGAAACCTAGTTAATGCGGTTAATGACCAGATTTGTATGGATCAAATCATGTTTGGTGGACCTCAGCTAGAGGGTTAACTTTGCTGACGTAGACCATCTTGAGACTGTCAGATACCTGGTTAGAGAACTCCAAGATCGTGGTGCGCTCCAAGAAGATGCCTGGGCCCTGGTTCAAGCAACCTATGATCGTATCTATGAGCGTATCCTGCAATCTAAGTCTTCCCAGCAACATGAAAATCAAACACAGGAAGGAGGAGATCAGGAAGAATGAGACCGTGAGCACAAAAGAGAAGAAGAATAAGGATAAAGGGAGAATTTAAAGGAAGATTTTGCTACCAGCAGTGAGCATTCAAAAAATATAGTGATGATGACTCTAAGCCCAACATATAAGGCCTGTGATCTTCACATTGAGGCAATATCAATCCCTCCACGAGCTGCCAGAGATGTTGGCATCCCTACCACATTGATTTTATTTGTAAAATTTTGCTATGTAGTAATCTCTTCCTCCCTAAAACTCTACTTTTTTCTTTAGAATGTGTTTCTTTTTTTCTATGTTTTGTTGTCAAAATTTATTGGCTATGCTCAAGAAAGTGTGCAGTTCTTCCTGTCTGCTCATCATACAGGGTCTTTGTCCTTTTTTGGGTGAGAGTAGTTTTGTGCCATCCTTCAGCGCAACTTGATTTTGGAGCAGGAATGGAGTGCAAGTCAATTTTGGGCCATAAATTAGCGAAACACAGGTGGGGCCCAATTGCTTTTGCCCCAACTAGAGAGCACAACCCCTTTTCGGGACTTGTATGGGTGCAACTCGATTTTGATGAGAAAATGAAGTGAAATCTAGCTTTGGGCTAATTATCAACCAAGTGCTAAGTGGGTCCCAGAGCCTTTTCGCTCAGCTTGAAGCGCAAGCCCATTTTGGGCTAGAGGCTGGCTGAAGCTAAGTGGGGCCCAAGTGATTTCACCCCAACTCAGGAGTGCAACTTGAATTCGGAGTTCATTTGGGTGAAGGTGCCTTCTAAAAATTCGTGCAACTCCACTCCAAACAAAAGAATGCAAGTAGGGCCCAAACCTTTTCACCCCAATTTACCAACGTAATTCTATTTTCAAAGTTGGAAAGGATAAAAGTGCCTTTGACTTTTCCACAAGGCGTAGCCCAATTTCTAAAAACATTACAGGTAGGGCCTAGATTCCTTTTTACCCTAGTTTGGCAGTGTAAGTTAGTTTCAGGCCTGGTAAGGGCGAAAGCACCTTTGAATTTTCTAACGTCGGTGCCACTCCCAAGACAACAAAGTGTTTTTACCTCAATTATGGAGCACAAGCCCATTTTGAGCTAGAAAATAGCAAAACTCCAGTGGGACCTAAGTGCTTTTACCCCCACTTAAGAGTGCAAGCTCTTTTCGAAGCTTGTATGAGTGAAACGTAAGTGGGGTCCACATCATCGAAGCTCCTATTTCTCAGTCAACTATCTTACTCCAACAAGGGTTCCCCAAAGGTGCTTCCCAATGATGAAATTAAGTTTTGAAGGCATACCCTCACCCATTTAAGTGTAGTTGGTTATAGAAGCATCCAAATTTGATTTTATCGGATCTCAGAATCTGATTTTTCGTTGAGGCGATTCCAGCAGGTGAGGAGACGGTGCTACAGGTGAATCATATTGTTGCATTGAAGTCATGCAACCACTTCTCAATGATTCATCGAATTCAGGCCATGTCTCATTACTTTTTGATGAGTGCTAAAATTCAATCTTTGCTGCCATCACGATGTTTTATGATTGAGAATTTATGTTTCAAAGGCTGAATTCTCTATAAAAACTAGCAATTCCAATGTAAAAAGGATGGATGTTTTGCTAGAGAATTGTTGTACCTGAATTTTGCTATGAATACAAATAACCCTTGGCTCTAATTATGGATTTCTTTTTATGTGTATGTTTTCTATCCTATATTTCTATCAAATTCTCTTCTTTGTTTGAGGCTATAATTCTACGTCTGGATTTATTTTCTGAAAGGAGAACGCTGGAATAATTCTGGAGATTGCATGTATAAAGATATATGGTTTTAATTTATGTTATGTTCTTTGTGTGAAGTACTATTAGTTCAGAGTACAGTTAAGTAATCGTGTTGTTTGTTCATCACCCCTGTTCATCTGGCTTGAGGCCACATTTACCATCCCTTTCAGTTATTTCTAATTTCTTTCATGTTTCCTTAACCTCAAATTCCCAAGTTTAAAGTAGTAAAGGAACCAACCCTCTTTGGATATTGGCACGAGAGGCATCTCTTCCTTTCGTTCTTTCAATGTTGGCCTGGTCTAGGGTGCATGGATGAAACATTCCATATCTAAGGCGAATTTTTGACCAATAGGTAGCCAATTTTATTGTTTATAGGTCACTATAATGACTTTGCAAGCCTCAAAGGGAGTTTAAATCATATCACTTTTTAATAAAAAATTATGGAGTGCTAGGAATTGAAATATAAGTTTCAAATTTATAAATTTTGTTTACTTTATTATAATTGTGTATTTATATATTTATGTTTATGTCAACATTTAAACTGAGGTCACTAACACAACTTTGGAGGCCTCAAATTGAATAAACTAGCTTAGATATATATATATATATATATATATATATCTATGAACGCGAGAGTTATCAATCTCGAGGCGCCTATCTATCACACCCCCAAGAAATGAGATAGGCGCCTCGAGATTGATAACTCTTGATGTTTATAGATATATATATTTTATATAATGTCGGCTTTTTTAATAAAATATTAATATTGTTTACGATGTGGCTGACCTTCCTGGCTGCCATTGTAGGACGCCTATCGGCGTAATCATATCATTTTATAATGAGATTTGTTTTGGAGGCCTCCAATTGAATAAATCATATCATTTTATAATGAGAATTGTGTAAAGATAAGTATTGAAATATAAATTTTAAGTGTATAGAGTTTATTTAGTTTTATTCTAGTTACATGTATATTTTATTTATTAATTATTATAGGTATTTGTAAAAGTAAAAATAAACTCTTATCTTTATGTAACTTTAAATATATAAGTGACAAACAAAATAATAAATCACATCCTCACACTAGGTTTATTTATCTAAATTCATTCTACGTAAATTTATTCTACGTACAAAAAATGATTGTTTGATGCCCCACCTTTTTACTTACAATAATTTATCAAATAAATTATTCTTTTTGAATTGAAAACAAATAACAACTAAAATATTGACAATAAAATTATAAAAAAATATATCTTCACTTAGATTTATTTGTGTAGAAGATATGTTCATAGAATTCTTATCAAAATACTCATGTTTTATAGAAGTATCTATCATTCACGCTCAATTTATCTTAATAAAACTTTAAAAATATGGACAACCTTTACTAAAATACATAATTTAATATATCTCTATATTTACTTTTTGAAAACAAAAATTATATTCCTATTCTATATTTCATTTATAGTATTTTGTCAATTTACACCTTCTAATTATCAAGAGAAATATCACTTATTCCTTGATGAATTTGAGCACATTTCACTTTTTAAGAAATTTTTGTTGTTAGATATGGTAAACTTGAGTTAAAACATTATAATTATAGAGATTGGTGCCCTTGTTGGCTATTGGGATTTTTGCTTTGCTCTCTTTGTTCACAATAGTACTTTTATTAATGAAACATAATCTTGATGGTGTTTTCAAAAAAAAACCATGGGAAAGTTGATAGAGGTGATTTTATATGGAATGATGAAGGTTTAAATTCTTCTCACCTACATAGAATTATAAGCAACTTTAAGGATAACCATGTGCATGTTTGGAATCTTCTAATAAGGATTAATATTGCTATCATACAAGGAAGCAAATATAATTGCAAGCTTACTACAATGGTAAGGGTTTTGGCCTCTCTTCTAGAGATCTAAGGTTCAAACCCCACTCAGTATAAGGGGATCAGGACCCTTCATAAAAACCTGTGTAAACTCATTGAAAAATAAAAGGAAGGAAATATGTTTCATGTGAGATGGCTTTCTTGTCAATAGAAATAGATGTGGAGATCATGTCAACACCAATATTATATTTATTTTTTCATGTCATTAATAGATGTAATATCTTGTCCATGGGTCTAGGTGGATTGGTAAATTGGGACGCTTACCGAGAGGAGACCTAGGTTCCAATCCCACGGGCGTGCCCATGCATAGCCAATAGCCCGATCCGACTCCTCTGCGTGTTGCACCTGACTGATGACGACAATCTGTTTCCTGCTTGTTAACGATCCCCTTCATGCCACGTGTTGAACCAGATTGACGAAGACGGTGCGAACCCTATGCGTTGGGTGGTCCCCATCTTACGTCGGGTTACCATTAACAAGATGATGGATGTGTTGGAAGTGATAGTTTGAACCCTGCCAACTGCACTAGCATGTACTAAAAATTGTGATTGTAACCAATTCATTTATGTAACCAAAAAAAATAGATCTACTATCTTAGAAATAGAAGCATATATCATTAATAAATAATTTATCGAATTATCCTATTAATATTTAGACAAAATTCATATTCCCAATGATATCAAAAAATTAAAAAAGGAAAAATATAAAACTAAATATTTTTTTTTTTAAATATAAATGAAAAATATTCCATTAAAAATAAAAATTATACTTAAATATAACCTACTCATCTTTAATATTTTAAATTAAAAAATTATAACTTAAATAAAAAAATAAAAATAAATACAACCTATTTACCTTATCTATTTTAATAAAAATAAACCTTCTATAAAACATCTAAATAATTAAAAATATATAACTAAAAATATTTTAGTTAATATCTTGTTTTTTTACCTTCACATTTTATTAAGGTATATACCTTATAATAGACCTGAAGTCCCTCTGATGCCTTGCTGGTTGGACCAAACAGTATAGTATTCATTCAATGGTCACGATTTCTTATTGAATTACCTAAAGCGCTACTATATCAGTGCCATATCAATATCAATCTATCTTCAATGCTCAATTTGGGCAAACGGCCTTAAAAAATATGCAATATTATACCATAGACATTCTTTTAATTATAAAAAAATTATATTAATTTTAAATTAGTTAATATTTAATTAGAGATTGTAGTTTATTTACAGATTACTTGTATTACTGGTAATGAAACTTGGATTCAACTTCACAATAAATATATATAAGAAGTATATATAATTAAATATAAAAAATATTATTATTTTTAACTTATTTATAAAGTTTAAAGGATGAAAACCCTAAGATGGATTTTTTTTTATAAAGAATAGTACCATTTTTTTTTGGGTATAGGAAAACCTTTATAATTCTTAGTTTTTTTTTTTGGATAAATGGTTTAGGGAATTGAATCAGGGCAGCTTATGGACAAGCACTAAGGCCTTATCAATCAACCCATCTTTTTTGTGTTAAAATTTTACGGTATGGCGTGAGGGACCTTAATCTCTTGTACAAGGGTTTATTCTAGGAACTCGTAAATGAAAACCTAAAAATATTACACTACATACCTTTTACGGGAAAAATAATACATCTTAAATAAAAATATTTTAAGAAAAAAAAACATGCATAGATGCCTTGGAGACATGTACATACAGTATTTTCATGTTTAGAGATATACAATTAAATTAACTTAATTTTTTTAAAATTGAAAACGTCTAATAAACTTATATTAACTAAAAAGAGTCAAAATTACATCAAAGTCATTAGATCATATTAAAGTATAAACTATAGCTTCTAATAAAGACTATCCTATATAGGCCAAGCTCATTACTGCTGATTACATAACATTGTTTATACACGGGATATTATGTTGTCTTCATCTTTTTCTTAGAAACCTGCATATTCTTCTTCACCTGAAATAAAATGGACAACTGCATGAGTCTTCGAAGAGACCAAGTAAGACACCTCTGTTTGCCCAAAAAAATATCATTATTTCTAGCCTTCCAAATATACCATAAAATCTCATAAGATAAAGTTAGCCAGAATAAATTATAAGCATACTGCATATGAGAAATAAAATAAAATAGAACATGTTGAATAAACTACCCACTATTAACATTCCAACCCTATAGAACAGAACAAAAACTGATCCAAACCACCTTTGCATAAATACAGTAAAAAAAAATGATATATAGTTTCTGGAACTTTGCATAACGCACACATAGGAGACAGTTAGGATCTTTGGATATAGGCAACCCATGTAAAAGCAACAACCATCTAAAATAAGCCTTCTTTGACTCTATAACGTTGGACCAAATATGATGTAGGAACCTTTGGCCTTGGATCAGAGTAATATTCATTTGTCATTTCATGTTTATATGCTCAAAAATTTCATCAGAGTCAGTCACTAAGTTATACAAAATTTTAGGCTTGATATAGAAAAAAGAAGTACCATCAAGCCATTTTAATTTATCTAAAAACTCCTGTTCAGAAGAAATCAAAATAGGATTCCTTAACTTCCTATACGTTGTTACCACAGTATTATAAGTTCTTTTATGCTGATATGGAAGATCAAATTCAACTTGCAAAATTTCCCATGACTTTATCTTGTCATCACAAAACAGATCATGAAAGGAGTTTATGCCTTTGCAAGACCATTGCTTTGCATTGCAACCTTGCAACAGAGCTAAACATTTATTTTTATGAGACAAATTCCACCACAGAGAGCTATGCAAGAACAACACATCATTATCCTGTGAAAAATCTGGATCAATACAAATTTTTCCTTTCACATATTCCCACGCCTTCCATAAGCTGTTGAATACCTCTGAACCAGTAGGCAAAGCCTTAAACTTGTCAAATAATAAATCAATGAAAGACAGACCCTGACAGGCCTTATTCCTTTTAACATTGGCGTTCATAATATTATGTCTTACCAAAATTTTCCAAGGCTCATAGCCCTAAATACAACTAACATCTACTTTATAGCAAGCACCATACCCTGTATCCTTAGATTAGTCAAGCCCATACCACCTTTTAACTTATTCATAATGCACCAGCACCATTTAACAACATGTTTTTTATCATTTCCAAATTTTCCAGCCCACAAAAACTATTTTATATATTTATGGAGCTCATTAACTTGATACAAATTAAACAACCAAGTAGAGGAAAAGTAAATTGTATATGTAGATAAAATTTTGTGGCACCCTTGAAATCGGCCTGCCAAAGACAAACATCTATTATACCATTTATTAAACTTTGAGAAAATCTTCTCTTTCACCCATGTCCACATATTCCATAAGTTAGGACTAACAGCAAAAGGGATGCCAAGATACCTCACCTGCATTTCTGGACCATGCCAAGTCAGATTGTACCTGTTAAGTCAAAGAGGAGGACTGTCATTCTAGCTCAGAAGAACAGACTTAGGCATAGATATCTTTGCCCTTGAAGCATTGCAAAATAAGGCTAACTTGTTGAATAAAGCCTTAAAATTTTCATCCTCCATCTTCAAAAATTTTGTAGTATCATCTGCAAACTGAAGATTTAAAAGCTCCTTTTCATTGGGCAATTTAAGACCTCTAATATTAGGACCAATGGAAGACTCCCTTAAGAGATAGAATAACAGGTCATTGACAATCACAAAGAGCGAAGGGGCTAAAGGGCAACCTTGCCTTATAGACCTCTACAAATGTATAGGATCAAAAAGAGACCCATTCACTTCCACATAAGCTACTGCCTAAGACAAAAGTGCCTTAACCATCCTGCAAAATTCATTTGGAAAACCAAAAGCCATAAGCACTTTTAAGATGTAATCCCATTCAACCCGATCATAAGCTTTTTCAAAATCTAACAGCAACATGCCAACATTTTTTCCTGAAGACCTGGACCAATTCATAGCCTCCCAACCCGTGACAAGGTTTTCCAAAATATAATGCCCTTTGATAAAACCAGTTTGGGAAGGATTAATAAACTTAGGCAAGATATTGACAAGTCTTAAGGCCAAAACTTTAGCTAATATTTTATAAGAAACATTTAAAAGAGTAATAGACCTCTAGTTTTTAACTAGGGATCTATCTCCCCCTTTGGGGAGAAGTCTAATTATACCAAAATTAATTTGCTCCCCCAAAGTACCATTAACAATGGCTTCATGATAAACCTGACAAAGATCTTCAGATATCCAATTTAAGTTCTTATAAAATTCTATAGGTAGGCCATTAGGCCCCGATGCTTTATCAGATTTGATGCACTTAATAGCCTGAATAATTTCATCTTTTGAAATAGGCTTGCCTAATTCCATGGCTTCTTGTAAATAAATCTTCCTAGGGATCAACTGACAACAAATCTTTCTATCCTGTAGTCTGTCATTATTATCTTCTAAGGTAAAAATATTTCTATAAAAGTTATAGAATAGTCCTTTAATTTTATCTGGATCATATATCAACTCCTATCCATCAGACATGCATAGTATACTCTCTTTTATTGCCTTTTCTCTGAGAATGCTAAAGAAAAACTTTGTACCCTTGTCACTTGATTTCAGCCAATTCATTCGAGCTCTCATCCTTTGACCTTGGATTTTAAAATTTTGCAGCTTGCTTAACTCATTTTTAACACTTATTAGTTTAGATAACATATAGATATCATCAGGAGAATGTTGAAGCACATATTCAATATAATATAGTATGTTCTTGAAATACTCCTTTTTCCTCAACTCACAAGCCCCACGTTTACCTACAGCCTGAAATATCCTCTTCCATCCATGAACATTTCTATTCTAGTTCTCAATAGCATTGTTGCCTTTATACTTAACTCTATTAATTTCCCTCAAAGTGTAGATTGCATCCATGCAATCCCTATTATTCAACAGAGACACATTTAAAATGAACTTCCACTTGACAGCAGAAGTGTTTTGAACAATATTAGCAATAATGACACAAGCCAAAATAGAACAATGGTCAGAGGAAATAGTCGGTTGAACACTAATTTTATCATTATTAGGCATGTGATCAAAAGTAAAAAAGGGGCAGGTACCATAAAATTGATCAAGCCTTTCATACATTCTATTACTCCCTTTCTACATGTTACACCATGTATGTCAAATCCCATGAAAATCATTTTTACAGCCTTGAATAGGATCTACCAGCTGAAAGTGAGATTTGAATTCCATCCACCATAAACGCTCATCTCCCTTCCAAATTCCTAAGGCACCTCCCCATTTATCTTCACTCTCTTCTGTCATATTAAAATCACCTTCGAATAACCATGGAATTTTAGGTAAAAAAAGCAACCAATGCCAAAGAAAACATCTTTCCCTATAATCATTATTGGCATACACTGAACAAATATCAAACCTTATATTATTGATTTGCAAGACAACCCACACCGCGGAGTTGCAGGGTGAGTGGCCAGCCTCTACCACATACTGAGACCAAGAAGGAGCCAACAAAAGAACTGTTCCACCTCTTCCAGGAGAATGTTCAGAGCAGATTGACCAAGCATCCTTCCATATAACCTTAATAGCACTATGCAATTTAACCCCAGAAGCCTTGACTTCTTGTAGTAAGACACATTCAATATGACCAAGAGATCTGATATGATTCCTGACAAAGTACTTCCTATCAGGGGACTCAAGTCCCCTGACGTTCCAACTAACACATTTGAATTTCATTATTAGAAGTATTATGAGGAGCACCACTCCTAGCCAATTCCTTAATACCCCTAAGAGATTTACCTTTGTCAATAGAAACATTTACTCTTTTCCTCTTCTTTTTAACAACCTCCGACCACTCATGATCCTGGAGATCAAGATTCATGTTTGAATTGGTCTCATCTAAAGAATCTAAATATTCACTACTTGGGAGAGTCTCTGAGTCAGAGACTTCTTCATTAGCACTAAGTTCAACCTCGGCTACTATTCCAGAGATATTCAAACTCTTATTTCTTTGCCTTTCCTCAGCTCTTTGTCTGAGAGATGCTAAAGCAAGTTGTTGTGCATTGAGATTCACACCTACACCATTCTCGGGTTGGGCCGTGGCATAGCCCTGCCTGTAATTAGAACTAGAAACAACCTCCTTATCGTCGCCTCCCAACCCATTATTCATATTTTGAATATTATTATCTACAACAAGAGAGTTATTTACATTCACAGACTTATCAAAAATATCCCCCGATACAAGGTCACAAACTTCCTGCACCATATCAGATACAACCGCTTCCGCCTTACTAGTATTTCTTTCTAAGTTAACCTCTATACACATATCCTCTTGAACTGACTCACTATTGCTGCTAACATTAGCCTCTTTATGCATAGACCCAAAATATTGAACCATATTTTCATTACCCTTGTTTTGCACAACAGAATTATTTCCACTCTCCCCTTTTTTGGAAGAGGCCGTATTTGACGGCATTTGAAAAACCTTTTTATTAGCATTCACCATGGGACAATTTTTTCTCACATGTCCCTCCCTTTTACACATGAAACAAGCATTAATCCCTCCCATCAATTCTAATTTGCAGGTCAGAGAAAAACTTCCACAATTTACCATAATTTCCTCTGGAAAATCTACTCCAGGGAATAATGAAATTAAAACCCTAGCATGCATATTAATTAACAGCTTAATTCAGTACAAAAAAACAAATTATTAATATTTTGCTGATAATATATTAATAATATTTTGTTAGAGAATTAAAAATAATTATAAAATTTTAATAGTTTTTTATATTGTTATAATTTTTTAAAATAATTTTTAAAAAAATTATAAATATATTTATATATTCTTTGATGTGGTTTGAACTTAGATCTTTTAAATAAAAATCCAAAATTATATTGCTAAGAACAAATTTTTATATTATATGTTAATATCTTTATAAAGGATAAAATATTTTAGGGTCACATGCCTGCTATACTACTCTCTAGCACACCTAGTTTCCAGCTAAAAAATGCATCCCCCTATATCACATGATTCAAACAAGTTAACAAAATATCCTTCAAGGACATCCTAGTGACATGTCCTTGGACTGTTATCTAAACTATCAAAATTCAAATCGCAAAAAAGAAAGCCCCATGAAAAATATGACCTCCAATTATATCATCTTTATACATTGCTTTACTTAAAAAAACAAAGCAAAATAAATTTTGAACCTGACTTTACCAACTTTACCTATATGCCCATATCATTATGTGAGTTGTATGGTTTGTATCCTTGTGTTGCTCATAGGGTTAGTGATCCCATAAGATGATGTATTGTTAAAAGACCTTACCAACTTTACCTATATGCCTATATCATTATGTGAGTTGTATGGTTTGTATCCTTGTGTCGCTCATAGGGTTAGTGATCCCATAAGATGTATTGTTAAAATAAATCCTTTTATTATATTTTATTAAAGTAACAATTACACATTGTTTATCTTGATTATAATAATGTTATTGATTTCACTCTATGACCTCTTAAATGGCCACTCCTGCTTTAGTGATTAATGGAAAATAAAAAAATACCAATCCTCAACACATGGTATAGTGAAATGTATGAAGCAGTTACGTTTCTGTTAATTTTTTTTTATTTGATTATACAGGGGAATATGTATCTTTTTGTTATGATTTTAATTTTGTTATTCATTTCACTCTACGATCTCTTAGAAGTGGCCTAAACATGCAAATCCTCAATATATCCCATAGTGAAATGGATGAAGCAACATATCCTATGGAGGAATGTATGAAGCTTCCCTCAATTGTTATTCTATCTGTATTTGCTTAAGAAATTCACAAATTTCAAATTCACATTGAGTATTGTTTTCGATCCCTGTCACAATTTTCACAAGGCACAGCTGGATTGAAGTCAATTTCTACCAAAAACAAACGGTATGGTGTCACAGCCATGCATTAGGGCTGAGAAAAAATCTTCCCTTGGATATTGATAATTCATTCTTAAAAGATAGAAACTGTCCTTTAGAGATGTTGAGGAGTCTACCCAGGTGATCCAAGCCCACCACGATCTATAAGACTCTTTAACGATGACTTGCTCTCGACACATGCCAAAACAAACCTCTGCAGAAGATATAGCCCTTGATAGCTGATGAGGTTGTACATGTCTCTAGAGCTCCAGGAAGATTGCATACAGAAGTGGGAAGATGTTCTTAATCCATTCTTGTAGTTAAAATTAGGTAGAAAATGGCAAAAATATTAATGGCCATGTCTTCAATGAAACACACCATGCAATTTCGTTTCATCAAGTTTGTGCAAAGCACAATGAATGTTCCAAAGACAAAGGAGGGTCTGCACACAAACTGACAGTACAAAAAACAAAATTGAAAAGTGAGAAACTGGTGTCAGGCTGTACAAAGTAAGATTAAAAGATAAGAAAGTGATGTGGCAGGCAGATGAAATTGAAAGCTGTCAAAATATTGTCCATATTCTCATCATCCAGGTGGACACAAAGCATTCATATGTTCACTATTTCAGAGCCAAGTGTTGAAACAATACAGAAGCATGAAAGAGGAAGAGCATCCTAATTATTTACATCCATGGTCCCAAAACAAGGAAAGAATACACTGTTGATTCAAAATGAAACAGTTACTGCATATTCATACAGTTCTCTAGGTTCAAGTTTGCAATGGTGTGAAGGCAACCCTTTGGATGGAACTAATTATTATAATCATTGTTGCTCATTACCTTACAAATTCACAAGGCTAAAGTCATCACAACAACTAAGCTGCATTCACTATCCTCACTCAGAATATTCTCTTGTTCTAAGAGGTATGCACCCTTATATGAGGAACAACCATTCCTCTTCTAAGATTATTAAAACCAAAATTACATGATGCCACTTTTATTCCAAGAATATGTGAAATTGATGTGTTCTAGACGTGTGTTCCTTTCATGAGAAATTATTTTCTTACAAAGATTTGGCACTACTTGCTGTTTGCAGAATATTCTTCTATAAAAGTATTAATTTAACAATGAAAGGTAATGCTAGTATCCCCTTTATTTTAAATACTCTTATGAGTGAAATACGGCTGTCATTTCAGTTGAAGAAGACTCTAAGCTTGTTTCCTTCCTCATAGTAAGCAATATTAAAGAGTGAAATTTTTTAATAAAGCTGTAAAGCAGAGTTTGGTGAAGGAAAATCAAATGAAACCAACATTGGAAAATTTGATGCTTATCACTGATACTGTATTCAATGACTCGTAGAAGCATAGGTTTTATTTCTCCAAACCAATGTAAGAATATGCTTGAAAGGATGAAACAAGCAACAGCATCTGCACGTTACAGGTGTACAAATGGAGACATGTCTGATATCTTACAGGATCTTACACTCAAAAAGGACAACCAGAACCTATGCTTGAATCACATCATAGTTCAAAACTCTTCGCATAAATCCATAAGCATGATAAACATTCAGTCTATCATGAGCAGTCACAAGTAGAAGATTCATTACATGTTTGAATAAAATAAAGAATTCCTGCAATCATTTGTGTTGAGATGAAGATTAGGTGAAGTAATACAGCCTTCAAGCTCCATTTCTGTACCGGCACAATACCTTGCATCTCAGTATGTCATCGTGAACATAAAAACCTGGCATCACCATGATTCGAACTTTTGAAGGAGCCTGCCTCCCATGTTTCTCGTTAAGGATGTCCTCCATATAAATGGGGTTGAAATTGCAGGCTTTGTCAACCCTGAATATAGATAAAGGAGGATTGAATGAGAATGCCAACAAATGAACAAGCCATATGCATTTTGCTGCAATGAAAAATGCTTGTAGCAATGGCTCTGGCCAAGCTTTTGTCCAGTTTAAAATGGAAACAATCAAGCTCATTTTTTGGTCACAGAATCTGCTAAAACTTTCACTGTAATATCTGGTCCCCTTGTTGAGAACTTCGTTCCAGCTCAAGTTTCTTAGTGATGCAAAGGATGAAAAATTTTCTTGACAACGCTCATGTACATCTAGAATGCTCTGAGTACCATTGTTTTGGAAGCTACAGTTCTCAAAATCTTGATAGAGAGCCTGGTTTATGAGAGATTCCAAATGATACATGACACCTCGTGAAATTTTAGAAGTTACATTGACATTATATGGTTGCAAAAGTAGACTAAGCTTTTCCATTGCTTTCCCATCTAGTTCTTGTATTTGCGCTACAAGTGTCCTGCAGAAATGCTTTACAGAGACCCTTGCTTCTGATACGATCTGTAGGAAACCTTCTACCATCGTTTCATTGCTGACAGGCAAATGATTTCGTTTTCCAACGTCATCAGCCTGTCTGCATATGCTTACATTTTCCTTTTTCTTAGTGTCATTTCTATCAGAATCTGCAACATCACCATCTAGGACTGTGTGATTCAATGCATGCTTGAGATCCTTGCAGTACAGCTCTAATTGCCTCAATTTCTTCTCAAGCTCATCCATAGAAGATCTCAACTCTGCAACCTCAGCCACTGCAGCATCCCTGTTCTCATTAGCCTGTGTTAGCTTTTGCTTCAAGGTTTCTAATGCCATTGCCCATTCCTCCATGCTGTGGTAGACGCAAGTAGATTCAGCCTTGCTTGGAGAAGTCTGACATTTATTAATCTTTTTCTTTGGTCGAAAAAATAGCCAGGATTTGAGTAGACTATTGCTAGCTTTGTCTTTGTGAGGTAGCTCGACCGCATCTTGGGACTCTGTTAAAGGGACTACAGTTGTGTTTTCTCTACCAAGAGCTGCAGGCTTGCATCTGTTCAAGAAAATCCCACTCTCTGCTCCATTTGGTGGCCTTTTCCTACCCATTGGATCGATTTCATTAGGTCTGGAAATTCGGAGATTACCATTTCCTAAGGTATTCATCAATCCAGCAACATGGTGAGTAGAGGAAGAACGGTCTATTGTCGAAGAAGCCAATCCTCTACTAAACAACCCCGAGGGCCGTCTTGTGGGAACCAGAGGACTCCCTTTGTCTGTACATATGCTTTCAACCTCATCTTCTTGTCCCTCATCCCAATTCAAGGACTTTCTTCTCGGGTCCAATTGAAGTTGCTGATAAGCAGGCATTATTTCCTCATCATAAGTCTGTAAGAACCGAAGCTAGTTCAGAAGAAATGTGTGGGACACCAGAAAAGAATCTTGAACAGAAAACCTCATCTATAATATAGAAATTTAGCCTGATCATGAATGCATCTCAAAGTTCCATAGTTCCATGGATAACAAAATCCAATCTCAGATGACTCCATCTAACTCTAAATCAATATTATAATCTTCCAGAGGTCAAAAGAGTAGCAAAAGTTAGGCTGTGCCTGTCGTAGAACATCTCAGAGTTTCATTGGAAGAATAAACGTATATACAATATGAGATCAATTCATCTAAGCATTATAACGCATTCATGATAACTTTCTTGAGGACAATAGAAGTCCTACTCACATGCCAGAAAATTAAGTTCTCTATTCGTTATAAATGTTTAGACATCCAGCTCAATTCCAGGGAAAATAAAGAGAATGGACAAATTCACTTCTACTTCTTAATGTCCAGACACTACCAAACAATTTGCTTCCAGATTACCTTTTTTCTTAAATCCCTATTTGCAATATTTTTGGACACATAACACAGGAAAAAAGCAGAGAAAACTAAAGAGACAGCAAGTGCTATGCAAATCCTGGAGATTCGGTAAAGTATAAAACACCCAGTTCTTACGGATCTTTACCGTCCTTGCTAATAATATCCAAGTAACTTGCAGACATAATTATGCAGACAGGTATATGTAACACACCACAAGATGGAATGCTAATAAAAGTGCACTTTATGAGAGATTCAAAATTTATGCCACTTTATCAGCCAGTCTCATGATCACTCTTGCAATTTGCAGCCATGAGCAACGCATAAAAGGAATGGATATTTTTTAGAACACATATTAAAGAAGGCACTGGGATCCATATAAAAATAAAACACTTACAGGTGTGAAAACAGGGTAGTCCTGAGCAGAAAGCTGGGGCGAATGTCTGGAAACTGCTGGAGAAGGAGATTTTGAAGATTTGAGCTTCCCAGGATTGGTTCCCTGGACCAATGCAGCATGAAGTGCCCGGAGCTCTGCAGCCTTGGCAATTGCAGCCTGAATTTCCATTCTACTGATTTCCTGATTACTGGTAGGCGACCGGATAGCCATGGATGGTGAACGCAATGGATTTCAGAACAAAGTTTGACGTGGGTATTCAAGGCTAGTAATCTTTGAAGCTGTGGGAAAGAGTACCTGCAACTGCTGAAGAAACAAGGCGATCAGTTTAGTCTGTCTATATGTGGAGAAGAAACTGAGTATTTCTTTCCTAGACTCTTTATTAGATTATGGTTAAAAATATCATGTTCAGAAGAGAGACTACTGACACCAGCCCACATCCTGACTTCCTACTTTGTCCCTCACCTAAGAGAGCAATCCAGGAGAAGAATCAGTTATTTGGTTTTGGTTTTAGCAGAAGAAGACATGAAAAACTAGAGGTAACTATGGAGAACAGACCAAGGTTTTTCCATATGGTGATGCTAAGTAGAATGTCCCCATGAGTAGTTGAGAGCACGCGTACTGGCCTCTACAGTTTTAATGGCAGTCAAGAGTATTTCCTGTCGGAATTCGGTTAGTTGGATTGCTACACTGAATGAGGCCAAATGGGTGCACGAGAAATCATGTTCATTGCTTTCTGTGAGCAGACAAACTCAAGGAGGGCGGCATGGGACGGTCCAAACAGAAAGGGTTGTGCAACAAGAATCCAATACCTAGACGCCTCTCCTGACCCCTTTTGGCAATGCATAGTCCGTGATTAGGACCCACTTTCAAGTAATAACTCCTTCGGAATGGGTCCATGTGGATTGGGCAGGCCAATGATATCTAGGCTTGTAGAAATATTGGAATTTGGCTTGTTAAAAAAATCACAGGTACTGTGTGGAGGATATGTTTTTCCAAGGACTTGGGTTTCCAGAGCTTTGCAGCCTTCACTAGAATTCATGTATTTAAATAAAAAAGAAAAAGTATTGACAGATGGGCAGATGCTTACTAGTCCTTATACACCTTTTGGTCAGCTATGACCCGTCACAGTTCAGAAACTTTTATGCTTAGGCTTAATGTTAAAACTGGTTTCAAGACTTCGGTTATGCTAGAGACAATTCTGGCCCCTGGACACAGCATTTGTCCAGAATCCCTGTAGAAGTCTATTTAATTATTACAATTTATGTAATGTGGGTTTAGTAAAAAAATCCAAAATAATAATAAACAATGCTTTTTTTAATTGTATAATAATAAAAATAATTAAAAACAAAAAACAAAAGCCCCACGCTCTTTGTGCCCTACTCTAAACGCTATAATTGAAAGATATCTTCACAATCTCTAATTATTTATTTATTTTTATTTTTTCCTTATTGTCATAAGAATAGCAATGATATGGTTTTGAAATATAGGATAGTAATTATAATCGAAGTACACCAAAAGTTCTGAGAATCTTTCACAATTATAATATATATATATATATTTTTTCAATTTATATATAGTAAGGTCTCAGCGACGTGACCTTTGCTATCTATGAGTTGATTGCCTACCTTACCCAATTTTAATTATTTTATCAGCATGCTTTTTTGGGTCCTCGTTCAACTCTATGTTTAGGGAGAATAAAACAAAGGAGTCGGACAGTCTCCATTGATTTTTTTAACTATAGTTAATTATAGTCATTTTTAAGAATATAATAATAGCTGTTTTTTAGGTAGATTAGTAGTTGTTTGCCTGCACTTATTAAAGAATTTGACAGTTTAATTTTTTTAAATAATATAACTGATGATATAATTAAAATTATATATTTAAAATATAATAACAAGACCTATAATTCAACTTAAAATCACCGAATAAAAATATACTATTAAGATGGTCCCTCATATACTATTGAGGGTGGACCCGCAGAGACCACTACGAGATTTAGGAATGGATGCACATTGCTTTTTCACACAAAAATTAACACATAAGACTGGTTAGCAAAGCCTTGAAATTATGGGATTGATAATAACTTACAGCCAAAAGCTGGAACACTGTATTAAGGATATAACCTGGTTAAGTATGCTTTAGTTCTGTTTATATCCGGAATGCGACCATAGATTTTTAGATCTAAGGTGTGATGTGGGTACATACCCAATTTATGGGTACAGTACATGACTTGATCGTCGTTTTCCCACACGTCAGAAGAACCGGAGTAGAACTGACAACGCATATGGCAGAGCTGGCCCTGGAAAAGTCGAGTAAGACATTGACAGTCAAACCTGGAATGATATTTAATTATAGCAAAAGCGAAAGTTGCCCCAATAAAAAACGAAGGCAAACTTTGGCCTTACAAATTGCATTTGCCATTATCAAAAGTTGCATTCCTGCTATGCCACTGAAATGTTGAGGTTGGCAGGATATAGTCCCACAGCATGTGCCTCCCAATGATACGATAATCAACATTCAATAAACAAACAGAATGGTGATTGAAATTTATTTCCCTCAAATGTGTGGCTCCTCAGAGTTAAATCTGACGAGTCCTATTCGTGGGGCTCTAAACATTTCGGTATTAACAAGTCTGGATGTTGCATATCTATGCGAGGATGACAGCATGCCCCCTTTTCTGTCAAGGTCAACAAAAAAAATTAACTGCTCCCAATAAATTTTTGTCACTCTGATAAGTCTTAAATGGGGCCTGAGCTTAGTGGTGACCACATGCAAGATATACCAAACACTAAAGACAAATCTTGAAAGCCTATTTTCCTTTGTTTTTTTAGAATGCAAAGTATAACTGAGGCCACTTTTTCCAAGAACATAATAGGAACCATCCTTTATGAAAGTTTAAGAACAAATCATTAGATAAAGCCTAAATTTTTATGTTGACGATTATTTAGTGGTATATTTTATGTTGGAATTTCGTTCCATTTTAATTATTCTTCTTCTTGGTTAGGTTAAAGAAACCAGAATAAAAGAAGGTAAAATAAAAACCAGAATGAGAAAAAAGAGGGAGAATGTTTAGCAGGTGGTAAGTCAATACAGTTTCAGAAGAGTTGAGGGCCACATATTCAAAGGAATATTTTTCTATTTCTAAAGTTGGGTAATGTCTATGGTCCCCGAAGGCTAGGTGGATTGATAAGTGTTTGTTTGGTTAGGCATTTATCAAGAAGACACCCAGACTCAAACCTCAAACTTCAGGGTAGCCTGTTTGTAAAGGTAGTAGTCTGATCTGAATCCTACCGATGATGACAGTACTAATACCCAAAGACTAGTGGTCCTCGCCGGTCAATAATAATAAAGTGGAATAGGTTTGATGGAAGCAGCCTATGATTTGTTACTAAAAATAATGTAGTTGGTTGTGATCAAAGGAAAAAAAAAAAGAGTTGGGTAATGTATATTATAATAACATTAAAGATAGCAGGGCA
Source organism: Wollemia nobilis (assembly GCA_028583015.1). NCBI lineage: Eukaryota > Viridiplantae > Streptophyta > Pinopsida > Araucariales > Araucariaceae > Wollemia > Wollemia nobilis. The sequence goes on along the minus strand of JAQPPZ010003077.1, from coordinate 11,341,022 downwards.
TCGAATACCAGCCTAGAAATGACTGCAAGGCATCGAATACCAGCATGGAAATGACTGCAGTGTCAATATTCTTGCACTCTGATCTCTATGCCGTCAAACATATTCCATATTCCCCATGTGGTCCGAAATTCCTTAGTTCTGTCTTAATTTGGTTTGCCCAAAGCATTAGTGAACATTCCCCTCGAACAGTGTTATTAATTATTGACATCGAAATGTATTAGGTATCGGTTTGCTGTTCAGCGTGTTTGCCAAAAAGGGAAATTGCAAAATTGTAGCACCAGGCCTATTAAAGGCCCTAAACTAAACTTTGTCTTATTTCATGGCATTCACTCCAATGGAGCCTTCTGTTCGTGTGGGGAATATAACAAGTATAGATATTGTTTAATATGTTATGCTCCATAGATTCTTAATCCACTGGATAAGTGCAATGTACGACGATACTTTTATTTGTATAAGGAAAAGATATTGTGTGGCGGAGCATAGGCTAAGGTACACTATGTAATATCTTGAAATATCTTTAAATGTCACATGAACATTGGCCAGACGAAGACTGTGGTGACATTTGGGAAAGGAATATATTCTCTCAGGAGCACGCCATACATCATGTTGCCAAGCTAATTTGGCCTATGTGCTTGTCAAAATCTGGTTTGGCGTATCGTTGGCTGGGTTATTCCTCTCCCACGCTATTTACTTGATTATGTCGTGTTTCACACTTGAAGCCGGGGAAGGGGAAGGGCACCGACTACGACTGCAGTGGCTCGATGCTCACAGAGTCGCAACCAATCTTCGCGTATGTGAGTTGCATCTTCAAAATATCATTCATTTATCCTTTGTTTGGATATGGTAAAGGTATTGGGTTCTTTAGGTATTAGGTTCTTTAGCAAAAATTCAAAAGTAGTCTTTTATAAACTGTAGTTGTATACTTAGAATGTTATGTATGTTTACAAAAGGAAAAAAAAATATCATTCATTTAAAAAATATTTAAGGTGATGCTATAAATAATAAAAGAGCAAAGAAACATGAAAAATGAGGATACTATAATAATATAAGATATTAAATGAGATGAATTGAAATAGTTAAAAGTGTAGATTTTCAACATATAGTTTTAGTTTCAATGATTTTATTAATATATATTATTTTTGTTCAGTTTATTTTTTATTATCCATTTTTTATGATAGTAGGTAGATGAATGCATCAACTTTAAGTTCTTGTACTTTTATGTATGTGTTTTATTTGCTTGTAAGTTTATGCTCAAAGCAAATTATAAGGTGATGTCGACTTTGATCAATCAACTCTCTATTAAAGATTTTTGGGTTCTAAAGAGTTAGCAAACCTCTCAGAGTCCCCTTTATTGGAGCTCTCAAGAAGTTGTTTTTACTCCATATCTTCTTGTCTACTTTTTGTTTACTCGGTTTTCCTTATTTTATTTCTTGTAATAAGACTATATCAATACATAGACTACTAATACATGATTTTAGCAGTCTATGTGTGGTAGAGGCATTTATAACCCTCACATTTCAGGATAATAATTTTATTTTTTTACCTTTGGCCAGTGGTTTGGATCCCCCTATAAAGACATCAACATGATGGATATATTTTTCATCTACAACTTTTTTCCACTTCCTTGGTTCACAAAGTATTTCCTAAGGGTTGATCTCTTTCTTGTCTAGAGCACCTTGTGTCAATTTGTCTACGAGTGTTCTTTCCACCTCTCTGAGAAGATTGATCCTCCTCTTCCTTGCATTTCATCTCTTCCTCCTATTCTAGTTCCTAATATTTCTTTAAATAAGTTGTTTGGGCCTCCTCCTCCTCCTCTATGATTTTCTCTTATTTAGCTTTTTCATCTTTTACATTACTTTTTCCTTCTTCTAGATCCTTCTTGGGCTCTTGTGTCTTTGGAACTATTTTCTTCTCTTCTATTGTTTCCAAAACCTCTCGTTTTGATTATTCTAGTTCTGGTGCTATCTATTGTATTTTCTTTTGTAGTTTCAGCTTTGTGGCAAATGATTCTTGTTGCGATTTCTCCTTCATTGGTCTCTAAAGATCCTATTTTAGTGATTGTTTTTGTGTTAGGCAAAAATTTGCAAAGTGCCTACATACATGGCACAGACAACATCGAAAGAGTATGTTTTCATAGTCAACCTCTTAATGGTGCTTACCCATACATGAAATCAAATCTATCATTTTAATACGGGGATTTTGTAGATCTACCCTCACATAGATGTGAGTAAAAATGACCTAGGCTTTATTTGTAGTTGTAGATACCACCGAGATAAATTTCCTCAAAGTGTTTCTAATATTTTCAAAGACTTCAACATAAAATTTCAAATGCAAGCTGAACAACCATACCCACATAGAGACTTTTGTAACAACTTCCATATGAGGGTTAAACATTGGTAATCGACAATACATGTATAGACCAACATTACCTAGAAATTAAGGCATTTCCATGTAAACCCAATCATAATCTTCCTCTTGGATGAATATTACCAAGAAGAAACAATTCAACATCAAAGTGACTTAAGCTTCCTCTTTCAAAGCCCATTTACTTTTGATACAACTCTTCAAAGCTACCAAACTTAACCACACTCCCATAAGTTTACATATTAGACTATTTTACAAATCCAACATGTTACCTCTTGTAATGATATCACTAACTAGAATGAAGGAAACCCACACTCCATTGGAAAGGTCTTATTAGATATATGACAAAAATCCATAGCCTAGGGTTGAGGTCGGCCTAAGAACTTTACATTTTCCTTTGAGGGTAGCTACAAACGAGGGTTTAGTTTTGCCTTTCTACCCTTGTTGTGCCTACATTCCCATCCACTCGACCCTTGAAATGAAGCTCTTTGTTAGGCCTTATGTTGTTCCCCAGGCCTGTCCAGTATTCTGTCTTTACTTTTGAACTTTCTTCCAAAGTCGTGCTTGCAATATCTCCTAATCTTGTTCATCCCTCAACTCCTGTTCCTTCTCCCACCATTGGTTATTGTTACATACCAAACCTAGCCGTCGGCTAGGTATTCCAAGTGTAAACACTTCATATATATAGATTAGATAGTTATTTAAATTAAATGATCATTCATTTTCATATTTAATCTGCGACCATCGCATTATTGCCTCTACGACGAGGGTGTGCCCACCTGGAGTGGCAAACTATTTCATTGACTGATTTATTCGAGTTCATTTCATAGTTATATCTTGCGTGTATCTTTGTGGTATATATATTGCAAAATAATTGTTGAATAATACGTTCTCTAAAAGTCTATCGGTGAATCCCTTAGGGATTCCTACCAAGTGGTATCACGAGACACCGGTCCTGGTTATATCCACATAATTCCTTCAGCCCAACGCACTCCGCAGTAGCATCATTTCATGAAGTTAAATTCGTCGGACAGAAGACCAACACCCACAAATCTTGAAGATGTGGCCAACGCATCTCTGAGAAAATTAGCGTCCACCTGGGTAATACGGGTGCCATCGTATTCCTAATTCGCCACCTCATGCACTTTCGAACGCACTCCAGAACGCATGCAGTACTATACCATTGTCAAAACAGACCAGCAGCCTAAACGATTTTTACTGTGCATCACTGAAGCGGGGAGAAGAATCTGGTTTATTCGCTTGATAAACACCCTTGAATCGCTAAACCAGCAGAAAAGCCGAGAAATTACAGTACAAACCGAACAAAATGCAGAGCGCGCCATCGGCCAATCAACGAGCGTGAAATAATCATATATCGCGTTATATTATAAGGTACTCGCATTTTTATTATTATTTTTTTTATATTCGCGTGGGCATTTATCCCACATACACGGTGTTGTGGGCGATTAGGTGTTTATAAGGCGCTTAGTGCACATAGTGAGTCGTGGCTTTGGCCACACGCTCGCCTCCTTGCGCTTGCCTTGCTACTCCATCCGCGTCCTTGGTCTTGTCATCCTCCATGTTAGTCTTCCGTTTATGTCATCTTCCATCGCGTGTCCTTGGTCTTGTCGTCCTCCTTGTCAGTCTTGAGTTGTGTCGTCTTTCGTCGCGTGTCCTCGGTCTTGTCGCTATCGTTGTCCTCATTGTCAGTCATCTCACGGCTCGCTATCGCAGTCCTCGCTGTCGCTGTCATCAATTAGCGTCTGGTCGTGTCAGTCGGGTTCAGGTGAGTTACACTAAAATCCGTGCCATCAAAGGTTAGCGCCACATTAATTTCCGCGTCGTAGTTGGCGCGACAGTCAAAGCGAAACACATAAATTTTGGCAAAATCCATTTTTGGAGAAATTGAAGCAAGATTTTAAAAAGCAAGATTTTGAAATTGCATGACCAAACAGTGGTCCAAAGGATCCGACGGTCGACTAACAAGCTCGGAGACTCCCAATACCAACGCAAGAAGACCTCATCGAAGCCAAGGTACAAAAAATTCTCCTTCTCCTTTCAAAATTGGCAGTTATAATCCGAATCATCCACTGGTCGATCCCATGGCTACTAACCCTCCCCCAACTCACGAAAACGTCACACAAGGAGAATCAAGCAACTCGGCCATTACCACGGATGAAACTCTTCGACACTTACTAGATGGTATGCGCCAAATTAATGTCAACCTAACTAAACTGTTGAGCGCACAAAACCGACCTAATCCCAATCCTAATTCCCAAAATCACTCCCATGAACAAAGGAATGAAGAAAATGACGACCAGGATGAAGATTGGGAACAACAAAGAGGCAATCCGGATAATTACGGGAATCGCTTTCATAGACAGAGATATAACCAAGATCAGGATAGGGATATGGGTTATCACCAACCAAGAGGTCCTAATAATTTTCCACGCATTGATATGCCCACTTTTGAGGGTCATGATCCTCGTGGTTGGATAGCCAAAATGGAAGGCATTCTAGACTTATACCAAATTAGGGATTTTGATAAAGTCTCTTTCGCTGCATCAAAATTAGGCACCGAGGCCTACCAATGGTTCGTATGGCTTAAGCGCGAGAAAGGAGCTACTATTAACTGGAAAAAATTCACTACCTATTTTTTAGAAAGATTTGATGAAGGAGCTACATCGTCATACACAGTAAGACTGCTATCTCTTAAACAAGAAGGATCGGTTAGTGAGTTCGTCTCGAAATTCACCAGTTTACTACCGTATACATTAGACCTCAGTCCCGACACAGTGGTTGGAGCTTTTCGCAATGGATTGAAAGAAAATATTAGGGTTGAGGTGGACATTCAAAATCCAACCTCGCTAAACGATTGCATACGAATAGCCAAGCTGGCTGAGAAGAGAATTCAGTTATATGCACGACGTGAAACTTATAGTCGTCCTTCGTATCGCAACAATTCCTTTCGCAGAAATGATCAACCATCAAGATACTTTTGCTATAAATGTCGCAATCATCATCCCAGGGAACAAGCATGTGCCCAAAAACAAAACTTTCATATTGAATGTGATCAATATGAAGGAGAAGAGGAAGAAGCTTACCACCAAGAAGAACCTATGCAAGAAGAACTACCAAGTACTCTAGAAGAGAAGGAAGAGGATACAATGGCTATCTCCGTGCATGCCCTCATGGGGTTAACCGCCCACCATACCATCAAGGTACCAGGATTTCTCTGCCAGAAAAAGGTGAATGTGCTAATTGATTCCGGCAGTACCCACAATTTTATCGACATCAAAACAACAAAAGCTCTGAATCTATTCATTAACTCTTCCAACAAAGACAAATTCCAGGTTCTAGTAGCCAACGGGGTGAACGCCCAATGTGTTGGTAGAACATCTCAAGTTTCCATTAAAATGGGAACTTATACCTGGTCTGGATCTCTTTTCGTCATGAATTTAGGGAACTCTGATGTCATTTTGGGAGTTGAATGGTTGGAAACATTAGACACGGTTAGCTTCAATTTCAAGAAATTATTCGTGGAATGGAGGGAAAACGGATGGGTCATTCGCTTACAAGGCATTACCACTCCTCCATCACAGATGGTGAGCTCTCATAGTATGGAGAAGATGTTAAAAAAGGGTGGATACGGATTTATAGCTCAAATTAATTGTTTGGAAAAACAATCTCAAACAACTTCGGATATTACTGCTTCAGATTTAAGAGACCTCGTAGCAAATTACGAAGAGGTTTTTCAAGAACCTAAAGGATTACCACCTAAACGATCTCATGACCATGCCATCCATTTGATTCCAGGGAGTGTGCCACCTAACAGTCGTCCTTATCGCTATCCTCAACCACAAAAGACAGAAATCGAGCAGATCGTTCAGGATCTACTAGATCATGGAGTCATTCGGCACAACACTAGCCCTTATTCTTCTCCTGTAGTTCTGGCCCGCCGAAAAGATAACTCTTGGCGTATGTGTCCTGATTTTTGTTCCCTCAATAAACTCACTATCAAGGACAAATTTTCGATCCCTGTCATAGATGACCTACTGGACGAGTTGCATGGTGCAAATTTTTTTACAAAATTAGACCTTCGTTCAGGATTTCACCAAATCCGTGTCAGAGAAGAAGATATTCCCAAAATTGCTTTTCGTACTCATGAAGGTCATTACGAATTTTTGGTCATGCCTTTTGGTCTCACCAATGCACCATCCACATTCCAAAGTCTCATGAACCAAGTGTTTCGTCCACTCCTCCGTAAGTTTGTATTAGTTTTTTTTGATGACATTCTCATATATAGCAAAACATGGAAGGATCATTTACATCATGTGGATAAGGTCCTTCACATTTTACACAGAAAAATTATTTGTCAAACGTTCCAAATGTTCATTTGGTGTCCAAGAAGTCGAGTATCTTGGTCATATAGTTTCACACGAGGGCGTCAAAGTCGATCCCAATAAAATTAAGGCAATTCAAGAGTGGCCCTTACCTAAAACCATCAAGAAACTTCATGGTTTTTTGGGTCTCACGGGCTACTATCGCAAGTTTGTTCAAAATTATGGTAAGATTGCAGCACCTCTCACAACACTCACAAAGAAGGATGCTTTTCATTGGTCAGAAGAGGCCACTCAAGCCTTCAAAGCGCTTAAGGAGGCCATGTGTACAACTCCAGTTTTAGCAACTCCAAATTTTCACAAACCATTTGTTATTGAATGTGATGCGTCAAGCACAGGAATTGGGGCTATATTAATGCAAGAAGGTCATCCGTTGGCATTCGAAAGTAAACAGCTATCGAGAAAAAATTTGGGAAGATCAACATACGAAAAAGAAATGTTGGCAATACTTCACGCGGTAGAAAAATGGAGACACTACCTAATCAGCAGCCGCTTCATTATAAAAACAGATCATAGTAGTCTCAAACATTTTCTTGAGCAAAGGTTTTCCTATCCGAAACAAAATAAGTGGTTAACCAAACTATTGGGTTATGATTTTGTTATCGAGTATAAGAAGGGGAAGGAAAATGTAGCCGCTGATGCATTATCCAGGAAATACGAAGACGAAGTAGTCATTAACGCTATTTCGGGCCCTTGCTCCCAATGGGTGAATCAATTACAAAATGAATGGTTATCCAATAGCGAAACTACTCAGATAATTCAAGAATTATCTATAGGGTCCTCTAAATACCCTTTATTCTCTTATGAAGATAAGATCCTCAGGAAGAAGAACCGCATTTACATTCCACACAATTCAGAACTCAAATCAAAGATCCTCGACGAATCGCACGCTTCTCCATCAGCAGGACATTCAGGATTTTTGAAGACATATTTAAGGGTCAAACAATCATTTTGTTGGAAAGGATTAAAAGCAGAAGTCAAACAATGGGTAGCAGAATGTGAAGTTTGCCAGTGCAATAAAGGAGAAACAGTCAAATCACCAGGGTTGTTACAACCATTACCCATCCCTGAGCGTCAGTGGGAACATATATCCATGGATTTTATTGAAGGTCTTCCTAAATCAGAAGGCAGGACAGTAATCTTCGTAGTCGTAGATCGGTTATCCAAATACGCTCATTTTCAGGCTTTACAACATCCTTTTTCCGCAAGCAAGGTGGCAAAGGTATTTATGGATTCAATCTTCAAATTACATGGTATGCCAAAAAATATTGTAAGTGATAGAGATCCCATCTTCACTAGTAACTTTTGGCGGGAATTATTTCGACTTAGTGGTACCAAATTGAATATGTCTTCGGCCTACCACCCACAGACAGATGGTCAAACAGAAGTAGTTAACAAATGTTTGGGTACATACTTAAGATGTTTCGCTCAAGATAAACAATACCAATGGAGCCAGTGGCTAGCAATGGCAGAATGGTGGTACAACACTTCTTACCATTACTCAATTAAGATGTCTCCCTTTGAAGCATTGTATGGCACCAAGCCTCCAATCGTCGCAGATTACGTACAAGGGTCATCCAAAGTAGCCAAAGTGGATGATTGGTTCCAACAAAGGCAGTCTACACTCACCATCCTCAAAGAGAATTTAGTCCAAGCACAAAATCGTATGAAACAACAACAAGACTCGCACCGATCAGAGAGAACTTTTAATATTGGTGACTAGGGTTTTCCTAAGGTTGCAACCTTACAAACAATCATCGTTAAGGATAAAGTCCAGCCAAAAGTTGGCTCCACGATTCTATGGTCCTTACAAAATTGTGCGCCGCATTGGAGAAGTAGCCTATCACTTAGAGCTACCCTTATCATCAAGAATACACCCAATATTTCATGTTTCGTGTCTCAAAAAAGTAATTGGTCAGAAGGTGCAAGGTCAATCGAATTACCGGTGCTCGATGAGGAAGGACGCATATATCTCCAACCTAGAAGAAATCTTACAACAAAGAGTACGAAGACTACAGTCACACCAGATTCAAGAATTTCTCATCAAATGGCAAGATTTACCGAAGGAGGATGCCACATGGGAACCTGAAAGTATTTTCCAGACATTTCCAGCTTTGAGGACAAAGCTTTCCGAGGAGGGGAGTCATGTTACATACCAAACCTAGCCGTCGGCTAGGTATTCCAAGTGTAAACACTTCATATATATAGATTAGATAGTTATTTAAATTAAATCATCATTCATTTTCATATTTAATCTGCGACCATCGCATTATTGCCTCTACGACGAGGGTGTGCCCACCTGGAGTGGCAAACTGTTTCATTGACTGATTTATTCGAGTTCATTTCATAGTTATATCTTGCGTGTATCTTTGTGGTATATATATTGCAAAATAATTGTTGAATAATACGTTCTCTAAAAGTCTATCGGTGAATCCCTTAGGGATTACTATCAGTTATCTACTGCCTAATTTATGTTATTCACAATTTAAAAAGTGTTTTAAGTGTTTATTAGCTATGAAACACTCAATATGAGACAATAGACATGGTGGGGAAGACTAAAACTAAAACTAAAACTAAAGAAATTACAAGGATGACTAAAACTAAAAATAATAGTGCTCACACTTAATGTTGAGTAATGGTTTTAATTCAAGTTGGACGGACATGAAATTTTCATCACGTAAAGGAGAGGACTCTAGAGAAAAAAAACAAAAGGTGCTACCCACACACTGTTCAACCATTGTGAGGGGTGAGCCCAGTGCAACAACAAATAAAGTATGGTTAAGGACTAAAAATTCTTCCACTAGACTAGGCAAGATTAAGGTTTTTAGTTCTTTTTGCAATTTTTTTATCTTTTGTAAGAATTCGTAGTGTGTGACCCTAACATGATTTCGAGGGTCAATCGTGATTTTGATTGGTTCACCGCGATGATAGAAGTTGTGCCCTATAAATGCAAGGCATGATTTCATGAATTCATGCATCACAAGTATGGGGCATAATTTTAGAAAAAGAGAAAAAGGGTGAAATCACGCCCTAGGAGGACAAGTCATGATTTCGATAAAGAGAAAACAAAAAACAAAGGAAGCAAATAAAGAATAGAGAAAAGGGAAAGAAAGGTCAAGATAAGCAGACTTAGGTGTTGAGATGTTGCTCTCTATTGTTGTGTGATTAATTTAGGTTATGTTTTGTATATATATATATATATATATATTTGTATGTGGAATTGATTAAAATTTTTGTTATATTTTTGGTTGCAGCATGACATATTTGAGAGTCAAGATTGGCGACCGAGTTCCTTGGAGGTGGAACTACATGATCTCTCATAGGTAGAGAGGGAAATTCTAGAGGTAGAGGGGCTAAATCACTTGGTAGATATACCCTGGGTTGAGGCAGATAGAGCGTTATTGATAGCACTGGCAGAGAGGTGGTATCTAGAGTCGTCAACCTTTAGGTTACCAACATGGGAGATGATGATCACACTAGAGGATGTGCGGTGCACCTTGCACATCCCCATCAAGGGGAGGGTAGTTTACAAAGCCTAAGGGTAGCAGGTTATACTATAGAGATTATTAGGAGGCTAAGCCCACTAGGTTTAAGAGTCAGATCCTGATTGATGAGTTGGTGGGGTTTTATGGTGTCGATGCTCTAACGATCTTGCTCTGTGGGGTTGCGATGAGATTCTTGGTATACCACATGAGTAGGCAATACATACCATGGACGTTGGTATGAGTAGTGACAGACATGTAGGACCAACGAGTGTAGTTCACATGGGGTATGTATGTGCTAGATGGATTATCCATGACAATATATAATATCATGTACAAAGGGTATACAAGTATGGTATGCATGAATTTGCTCTAGGTATGGTGTTGGGAGCACATAGCAATCAGGAGACTGTATGCACTACTAGGGCCATTACTCAACCCAGAGCGACCAACAACATACATATGGTCCAAGATATTTGAGAGTTTAGAGGACATATGCTAGGAATCTACCACTAGGGGGGCAGGTGGTATATGAGCTACAAGAGTAGAGGATCATATATAGTGATCATGGTGTCTACACCTAGGATGAATAGAGGATGTAGAGGAGCTATCTTGGGTTAGGCGGATCAAGAGGGTATCTACAAATAGGGAAGAGTGAGAGCTCTTCAAATTTGATCGATTCTAGTGATTTTTTGGTATCTTCTAAGAGATACCAAACCTGGGTGACTATTGTTATAGGTAGGTGCAGAGGGACCCATCAAGAGTTAGAGGAGACTTTGATGTGAGGAGATGGGTGAAGGAGGACCTAGATGACCCAATCTACCTGGATATAGGGGTGGACAACATCAAGGTGGCTCTCAAGTATTGTATATGGTATAGGGGTGTTATACCCCCAAGTATCTCATCATCAATGCTAGGTTATGGGCCGATGGGTGTAGCCTTCACTTTGAGAGGTGACCTGACACACCACAAAACAATAATAATAGGTCTAGGAGGCCCCATGGCAAACACAAGCATAGGTTTAGGTAGATATGGTGGTAGTAGCCACCACTATCACTAGGACTAGGGAGAGGAAATAGTAGGAGGTGCCCCCACAACGATCATGGTTGGGTCAAGCAGAGTGACCAAAGAGGCATCTTCATTAGTGATATCTACGCTAAGTGGGACCATGGGTCAAGGGGACCTAATGAGGAAGATGGAGGCACTGCATGCCATGATAGAGGCCATGTAGAAAGATATGAACATACTTTGAGAGGATAGGTCCAATAGGATCGAGGGGTTGTGGAGTGTCTTAAGCATGACACTCATAGAGAAAGATGCAACATGAGCTAAGTTAGATCACCTCGAGGGTGAGGTGAGCTGGTTGGACCAAGAGTGACAATAGGCTTGGGTGAAAGGCATAGTTTTTGTTACAAGTAGTCAGTCAGATGAGGCAATTTGTCTTCTATAAGAGTAGTTATAAAGGTTAGAGGAGAAGTGAGGAGTGTCGGTATGGAGGGGTACCTTATACCATCCTCCCTTTAGACACGAAGTATCTAGATCACAAACTACCACATCGTCTATGAAAATGCCCCCACCAGGACCACCTCTAATAGGTAGAGCAAAGGAGACGAGCTCACAAATCTAGGATTAGGATCAGGGTGATATACCAATTTTGAGTGTGGCATGCATCCCTAGGGAAGGTCAAGTGTGTCAGGCTCAAACTGTGGCACACCAACCGAATAAGCCTATGTACCATTTCTATCTCAAGTAATATCATGTTTCTATAATTAAAATGTGTGCATTTATGTGTGTATTAGGATTTTTATGTGTCTACATTTTACTATGCATGAATGATGATATAACTATGGAAATGCATGAATGGACCAAGCTAATGTAACACATGATGAAGCTGACTAAATAAATTAAAATACATGAATAGATGAAGGAATGAAATAAATATATGATGGAAGAAAGAGGGGAATAAAAGGATAAAAACACACCTCTAACCGAAGTCGCGTCCCATAAATACGAACCATGATTTTGGCATAGAGTGAAGTCGCACCCCATTGAGATAAGGCATGATTTCAAAAAAGAGAAAACAACAAAAGAAGAAAAGGAGAAGGAGAAGAAGAAAAAGAAGAAGGAGAAGTAGTAGATTGATAAGGTCAACAAACAAAAGAGGGGCTTGTAATATGATGTTTAAATCAACGTAGATTGTGAAAAATTAGTGCGATCAAATGAAAATAGACCAAGAAAAAACAAATGGGAATGAAGTGGGACCTTATACATATGAATGCTCACAAATGATCGAATGGAGGCTTCCCCTCACTCATAACCATGAAGCTATCCTATAAGGGTGCTATGCTTATAAAAAATGTCAAGTGTGGAGCGATACCCACTATGGATATAATGCTCGCTAATGGCTAGAGATGAAGAGGTATAGACTAGGATGTATGATCATAAATGGCCAAGATGGAGGCTGCCCCTTGCATGTGGCCATGAAGCTTATCCTATATGGGATGAAATATGAGATTGATTTACCAATATGAGTACTACCTAATAGGGATGTGGTGTGTGCAAAAATATGAATGGTCAAAGTAAAATGCAACAAAACAATGCGATCATGTGTGCGTGTGTGAGAAGAAAAAAAGAGAGAAGCAAGAAACATGTGTGTGTCCTTTTTGAAATTTTAAGAGTTAAGAGGTGTGCGTAAAATAGTTAATGGATATATAAATACCATAAATGATACCCATGTAGTATCTATCCTATCCCATGAGGACCTCTTAATAATCAAAAGATCAAGAAGAAAAAAAGTGGGAGCAAAAACAAAAGCAAGAGAAGAAATGATCAAAAAATTTCAAGGACAAAGGACATAAAAGAGATGAAGAACTATATACCTTGACTTGGAGAGATTATAAATGATAAAAAATTTTAAATTCAAGGAATATAAGAGAAGGAAAGAGAATAAGAAGAGATGGACAAATGCAAAAATGAAAATATGCAAATATGAACCCTAGGTTGAGGATTCACTAGGCATTAGAGCCCTAGTATGAGTGCAATGCATGTGAACTATGACCTAACTAGTCATATCTTGCTATCCTCATGAAATCCCTAGAATCTATATGATTAAGCAGTCATGCAAATATGGAAAAGAAACTATGCAATTAAATGACAAGCAAAATGCAAAGATGGAACAAAATATCAGGTATTCATGCACTATGAACAAGCAAACCAAATGTAATATGAAAAATAATCTAAATGCAATATGAAAAAAATGTAGAGTCATGCATAGTATCCTTTTAGATACATTATGTTCATTCGTTCTTTAAGTTATTTACCATCTAAAGAAGCTAAATGATAGGCACCTGAGCCAAACTTGGTCATTATGACAAAGGGGCTTAATCAATTGGGCTAAAACTTGCCTTTAATATTTGATCAAGCATTGGTGTTTTTTGGTTTTCCTTGAGGACAAGGTCCCCAACCTCAAAATAATGATTACGAACTCTCTTGGAATAGAATTTCTTGATCCTATTTTGATAGGCTTGCAAATACTCTAAGACATGAATGCACTTTTCATCCAATAACTCCAATTGGTGAAAATGATAGAAGTGATACTCATCGTCGACCAAGGCATCTTGCAACAAGATGCGTAATGAAGGGACCTCTAGCTCAAACGAAAAAACTGCCTCAGTTCTGTAGACCAAGACATCTCAAGGACCTCTAGCTCAAATGGAAAAACTACCTCAGTTTTGTAGACCAAGGCATCTTGCAACAAGATGCGCAATGAAGAGACCTCTAGATCAAATGATTTTTATTAGGGATGTAGCCTATGCCACATCTCCTAGGTCAAATCTCAACTTCCAAAGGCTTTTTAATACCTTTCTATTGTGGACCCAAACCTTTACACATATATCCTATACTAGACAGTATTTTCTTAGTAAGTGGGTAATCATTGGATATGTAACAATGGGTAAAAGAATGCTCTACAAGAAGAGGGTTGCTACCACAAATATTTTTTATGAGGGATACTCCTGTGAATATAAAGGTGCATGTGCCAATATATACAACTTCACATTTATTATAGGGTAAACCCATAGTCCTTAGTGAAGGTGGTAGCTTGGAAAGATCCAGAAGAGGTTCTCAAAGTGTAGCAACCCAAGAAGCATACACCTAAACTAATAATAATTGAAACATCACATAAAGCATGAACGATAGACGAATTTGCAAATAACCGCAAAGTAGGACTTCCTTTTTATTAAATTTCCAATGAAGCTCGGTTACAAATCCACCCCTCTTAGGGATACCCAATGTGATACAATAATTACAATCATAGAATAATCCCCACGCAAGGGTAGGTGTAATTCATAGACTTCTTGAATGCACACGAACTACTCCAAGGTATCAATGACCTTCTTCCCCATGATTAGAGGCATTTGTTACTTTGCATATCAACACCTTGTTAGTCCTACATACAATAAAAAACAAGAAGCATATCAGTAATAAAGGGGGCCTCTCTTGATGAGGCTTTGAAAGGAAGTTATACAAGAAGATGCCATGACAGCTTGAAATCAAGAAAGTGCAAGAAACATGGTAAACCTATGTTAAACATGAAAAATTACCATGAAAGATGTAAAGGAAAGACATAAATATCTATCTAATACCCTAATTATTAAATCAAAAGCATGAAAGCATGAAATGTAAGCATTATTGTCCTACTTACTACAAATGCTAAATGAGAAGAAAGATACCTAAACTCTTAATTTTACTAGACAAAAGTCTCTAATAAAGAAAATATGCTCATAATATGTCTATTATAATGCATATGAAATAAAGTATACTACTAAAACCAAGGAAAAATGGGGATTGAACCTGACCACAGGTATGTCGCGCAGTGAGCACTGTTAACCGCGGCTGACAGCCGTGGCTAAGCCTAAAATGTACTTACCCTCCAAATGTGGCCTAATTCTCTAATTTCCTTGATGAATTGATGGTTCAAGGGTCACATCTGTGTCCTATGACATATTTGGCAGTTGAATTACTTTGATTTGTGGTGGATTGCTCATAATATTATTTCTTGATTCTTCTAGCCTCCTAAGATCTCCATGACTTTAATTGTCATTTCATTCTCTCAATGCTAGCTAAAGGATTCCTCTCAATGAAATTAGGCCAGTACTGAATTTGATAGGGCTTCGTCGTTCAAATTATCCTATGCATCTCTCTTATTTCCCATTTTGGATGGGGTTATTATAACCTCTAGGAAGGCTATGTCCTAGATTCTTGAGGAAGCCAAGATCAAGAATGGACAGTTGGAGCATTTAGAGGGAAAATTCTAGATCTTTTCGCCTCATAACCGCTCGAATATGCAACCAATTGGATGTTATAACCGAATTTGGTTCGGCCAAAGTCCAATTGATTCTGACTGCTAGCCGCGGCTCTGAGATGCGGTTAGCTCTGTTAACCGTGGGTCTCAGCCATGACCAACAATAGTTAGGCAAAAATGCCTAAATGAGTGGTTAGAACCACTGCTATACCTTGATATTTGTCCAAGGTATTCCATATGGTCTTCTAAAATGTCCTATATGAGTAGTCGCCTTGACATGACGCGTTTTAGGTGTCTACAGATGCCCATTTTGAGATGCATTGTAAGATCAAAAAATGTTGAGCAAAAATATACCTCCTAAAATGATGCCATAGGTTGGATGATGATCATTAGTTTTATCAACATTAGATACCCTAGGTCCAACAAAAGGATGCACATCCTAGAATCATTGCTTCCAACTGGATGGAAGGCTTAAATTGAAAAATCTTTGGCAAGCTCCAGCGGCGATCGGGTAGCTCAAGGCTACTATAGGCTTCCACGCCATATAGATCTGAAATAAGGAGAGCTACTAACTTAACTGTCATATTTTCTTTTTGCCCCAATAGAGGGTAAGCTTATGATAGTCGTTGGCAATGATTCATAAGATGAATGCAATTTTGACAAGATCAAGGGATCTATGATCAAGGGATATTCAATTGAATTTGATTATGATAATTGATATAAAGACTAACCCCTCAAGCGACGAGTCGATGAGGGTAATGAAAATTAACAAAGCGACGAGTCGCTTGACCACTATGAAATACTTTGAATAAATTAAAGGTTAGCATTTGAATTCTTGGCAAGGCCTAATAAGCTATGATTGCAACTGTTAATAGTAATTGTACATCTTTATCCCATGGAGCGGTCTAGCCGTAAAGACCTTATTAGGGAATCAATATGATAGCAATTCCAATTAGGCATGTGTTGAATCATATGGTTCGATGATGTGCTGAAAATGTCATAGAAGAGTTGACATGAATATCTCATTCCCATGGAGCAGTTCGATAGTCTAAGCCTTCTTAGGGATTGAAATGAAGCATAATAATTCAATGATGACTAATATCCTTATGGTAATTTCCTCATATTGGTGGATTGCATGAAGCGCAAGTCACTACAACCGCTAAGTGTAGAGGGTAAATCATAATCTATGAGGTGCATTTGGATTTTTATTTATCTGAATTTTTTTATTATTTTTAATATTTTTGGCAATTTTGGTCAGACGGGTATTTTTAATTTTAATTTTTGAGACCCATCATGATGAAATTTTTAGGGTAACTATATCCAATTGCTAGCCGCAGGTGACAAGAGCATCTAGAAATTGCAAATTTCGTAGCCGTGGCTCATACCCGTAGTTGGCAAACCCTAGTTTGTGCTCATGGGTGCCAATCATGGTCAAGGGTAAAATTGGAAATATTTAAGAAAAATATGTCACTTTCGATGTCATTATTTCCAACTGCCACTTTGCAACTCTAAGAGCTTTGAGAGGTGAGTAGACGCATTTTGACGCTAAATTCTACTGTAAACTCGACCTCACTACCACCTGTACCGATGGCAGACCAACCTAGAGGAGCCGGTGCTACCAAGGTAGAAGCACACAACTCGCTAATTTATTTTATTTTATCAGTTTTAAAATTAAACTCACTAAATAATGGGCTAATGGACATCATTAAACTACTGATAACGAACCTCGCCCTAGTTAGGTTTAGCTTAGGTTAGCTTAGGGAGTTATGAAGAACATGTGCTTATACTAAGAGGGAGGGGTGAAGAGTATACAATAAAACTTTTTTCTTTTTAATCCAAATAACAACATCAACAATATTAAAGTAGTAAACATCACACAAAGCATCACACACATGAAAGACATGATTTTACATGGTTCACCCAATGCGGGCTACTCCACGGAGAAAATATTTCTTATAAATTTTTCTCAAATAAATTCTCTTGGGAATCCTTCCCTACAATATTTATGAACCTCTATCCAAAGGAGACACCAATCCCCTAAATCAAATTTGTGGATCTCTATCCATAGGAGAACTCCTTCTTCTTTGCTTTGTTTGGTGATCCTCTAGAAGACCTCACAAATCTGCCACAACCATAAAACATTTCTTTACCAAACTCAAGAAGGTTAGAATACAAAATATTATTCCAATATTTCCTCAAAAATATTCTTTGCACCAAGATATAATCAATGCCTTATTTCTTCTTCTTTCAACAAATCATACATAACAAAATACTTGGAAACACCTTATCAACTCCAATCTTAGAATAGTGACCAACACCCTAATAAATCAACCACTCTTAAAATAATATCCACCACCATAGGATATTAACCACTTTAATAATATTCACCACTATAGAATATCAACCATTCTTAATAATATTCACCACTATAGAATATTGACTAGATTTAATAATATTCACCACTATAGAATATGAACCAAACACTTTTCACTCCATGCATAAAACCTTTAAGCAAACAATATTAAAAATTTATTTTTTCAAAACCTTATAACTCCCTTGCAACCTTGGAACCAATAATAAACATGCAAAATTAATTCTTAACTTGCCCAACCAACCTCCAAAATTTTTGGAGATTAAACACCTTGCGTACCTTGTATTCCCCACCAAAAGGGGATTCGGCATGACTCGATCCACCGTGTCCTCTTGCCTAAGCGCTTAGGTGCTTGGGCACTCGCCGCGTGGGCTATGAAGGCCCATGTGAAGGAAGGATAGATGCCTTCCTCTTATACCTTCAACACTTCTCCTTTTTCACATGCAAAAAACATGTTTTTGTTTCCCTTGGTCATAGCACTAAATTCTTTGCTTCGCACGTTCGTATCTTAGGCATGGTAATTTCATTAAAGTGGTAGGTGCTCCCTTTTATATGCATAATATAACATTCCTCCTCACGTCGACGCTTTTTGAAATTGAATTTCGAATTTCAAATCTAAAACCCACTTTAGGGTTTTAACCTTAATTTAATTAATTTATAATTAATAAATTAATTAATTAAAATAACTTTTCAAGTTAAGTAAATTAACTAATAAATTAATTTATAATTAATTATAATTAAATTTAAGCTTCCTTAGTATAATAAAATTATTATACTTTATTTTCCAATGGTTTTTATGAAAAACCTTTTATTTTCTCCTTTAGTGGTTTTAATGGCCTTTTTTTTCTCCTTCATGGTTTTATGGAAAACCTTTATTTTCTCCTTCAATGGTTTTAATGAAAAACCTTTTTGGTCATGCTTCATAAGACATTATGAAACTTTTTGGAACCAATCAATTGCATTCCTTTTGGCATCAATGACAACTTCTCACCTTGACATCAATGACAACTAAATGGACTCAAAATGTCCAACAATCTCCCCCTTTGTCATTGATGGCAACCCAAATTCTTTTAACTGAAAACTTGACCTTTCCTTTGTTCTGCTCCCCCTGGGACATTGCTCCCCCTGGCTCAATGCTCTCTCCTCTTTTCTCAAATACCAAATCTCTCCCCCTTACTCAAATCTCTCCCCCTTTGACATCAATGGCAAAGGGTCACCTTTGGGGCTCGGGGCTAAGAATGAGCCTCTTAGCTTAGCCCCTCCCCCACCTCCTCTTGAGGTGGTTAATTCTGGGGTGGGAGTCTCACTCCCAATTTTCCTCGAAGATACTCAAAAGTTTCCTTTGAAAGTGGCTTAGTGAAAATATCTGCTATTTGTTCCTTTGTAGTGACATATTCCAACCTGACCTATTTATCTATCACCTGTTCTCTCAGAAAATGGTACTTAATCGGAATGTGCTTTGTCCTGGAGTGCATCACTAGATTTTTTGAGATACTTATAGCACTTGTATTATCACATAGTATAGGAATGGGATGATCATGTTTTATCTTGAAGTCTTCCAGAGTTCTCTTCATCCATAACACCTGTGTACAACTGGCTACTACTGCAATGTATTCTGCTTCTGTTGTAGATAAGGATACTGAAACCTACTTCTTACTTAGCCAAGAGACTAAACAGTCTCCAAGAAAGAATGCTCCTCCACTTGTGCTTTTTCTATCATCAATGTTACCGGCCCAATCTGCATCTGTATATGCTGTCGGTGTGAAACTATCACTTTTGGGATACCAAAGCCCAAAATCCATAGTCCCTTTTAGATACCTAAAAATTATTTTTACTTGCCACATGTGTTTCCTTAGGTGCTTCCTCGAAACCTTGCCACTAATCCCACTGATTGTACTATGTCTGGTCTTGTAGTTGTAACATACAATAAGCTACCAATCATAGATCTGTATAATCTCTGATCTACCTCTGGAGATTCATCATCCTTACTCAACTTGCATCCTGTGACCATGGGAGTACTTACTGGTTTACAATCTTCTAACCTGAATTTCTTTAACATTTCTTTTATATACTTGGCTTGTGAGAGAAACACCCCTCTTTTCGATTGTGAAATCTGAAGTCCAAGAAAGAAGGACAATTCACCAAGCATAGACATCTCAAATTCATTTTGCATGTTCTTAGAAAATTCTTTACACATCTTATCATTGTTTCCCCCAAAAATTATATCATCAACATAAACAACCACTATTAGTAGATCACTCCCTTCATTTTTTATATATAAATTATTGTCTGCTATTCCTTTTTTGAATCCCTGTTCTTGAAGATACTTATCCAATCTTGAGTACCATGCTCTTGGAGCCTTCTTTAGACCATACAATGCCTTTTTCAATCTGCATACATGATCTGGTTTATCCGCTAGTATGAATCCCTCTGGCTGTTCAATATAAAATTCTTCTTCTAGAACACCATTTAGAAATGTTGACTTGACATCCATCTGATATACCTTGAAGTTCTTGAAACTTGAGAAAGCTAAAAATATCCTTATAGCTTCAAGCCATGCAACTGGAGCAAATGTCTCATCAAATTCAATTCCTTCTACCTGTGCATAACCTTTGCATACTAACCTTGCTTTATTTTTGACCACTTGTCCATATTCATTTAACTTGTTTCTGAATACCCATTTTGTGTCGATCACATTTTTGTCCTTTGGTCTTGGAACAAGTTCCCAAGTTTTTCTTTTCTCTATCTGATCTAATTCTTCATCCATTGCCTTAATCCAAAATTTATCCTCACTTGCCTGAGTGAAGTCTTTTGGCTCAATCTTAGAAAGCAAAGAAAAATTTGCTTGTTGAGATGGTTTTATTATTCTTCTCCTTGTCTGTCTTTCATCTGGATTCCCGATAATCTGCTCTTTTGGATGATGCTTCTGTACATACCTGGATGGAGTTTTGGGAAGAAGTCTTTGTGTTTCTTCTTCTTCTTTATCTGATTCCTCACAAAATTCTTCTTGACAACATCCATCTTCTTGATACACAATTTGTTGAACTGGTTCTCTTGAATCTATCTTCTCATCAATTGTTACATTCATACTTTCCACCATAGTGCGTGTTCTTTTGTTGAAGCATCTGTAGGCTTTACTCCTTGTGGAATAACCAAGAAAAATTCCCTCATCACATCTTGGATCAAACTTGCCTAAGTTTTGATCTTCCCATCTTATGTAACATTTGCTTCCAAAAATTCTGAAGTGTTTTACAGTGGCAGGTCTTCCTTTCCAAAGCTCATATGGAGTCTTGTGATGATTTACCCTCATTTGAGCCCTAGTGATTATGTATACTGTTGTGTTTACAACTTCTCTCCAAAAACCATCTGATAGCTTAGATTCATTTAACATAGCCCTAGCCATGTTTTCAACAGTCCTATTTTTCCTTTCAACTACCCCATTTTGTTGAGGAGTTCTTGTTGAGTACTCTCTCTTGATCCCATGTTGTTCACAAAACTCTACAAATTCATTTGAAGTAAATTCTCCTCCTCTATCAGATCTCAGACACTTAATCCTTTTGCCGGTTTCATTTTCAATCAATTCCTTAAATGCTTTGAATTTTTCAAAGGCCTCTGACTTCTCTTTTAGGAAGGCTACCCAAACCATTCTGGAATAATCATCTATAAATAGTATAAAGTAGCTATCACCCTGAATACTTTGTGTTCTAGTAGGACCACATAGATCAGTATGTATTAGGCTCAATGGCTCAGATGACATATATCCTTTTGACTTAAAGGTTGTCCTAGTTTGCTTTCCATGTTGACAGGGTGCACAGATTGTGTTTTGAGGTCTTCTTATTTTGGGTAAATATTTGACCACTTGTTTATTGCTTATGTTGACTATGTTGTCAAAATTCAAGTGACCCAATATTCTATGCCATAACCAACTCTCATCTTCTTGTGATAGAAAGCACTTTTCCCCTTTGATCTCATTGAGCATGTATAAGTTGTTTGGGGTTCTTCTTGCATTTGCAATGATTTTTCTAGTTTTTGATTTTCTTATCTCACATCTATCTGGATGGAAAGTAACCATGTACCCTTGATCACAAAGTTGACTTATACTCAGCAGGTTGTGTTTTAACCCTTTAACATACAATACATTTTCTATTTTTGTTTTCCCATTATCTAAACTTAGAGTTCCTCTTCCACCAATCCTTGTTGATCCATTATCATCGAAACTTACTGATCCTCTATTTGTTTCTTTTAGTACAATGAATTTATCTTTGTCTCCTGTCATGTGACTAGAGCAACCACTATCAAGATACCATTGTTCTTCTTTATCCTGAGCATGAAGGGTTGTTTGAACTAACATTGATCTAGCCTTAACATTTTTCCTTTCATCTTTCCTAGTTGTTGAATTTGCTTTTCTAGACTCAGGAAGCATCATTTTACACCATCTAGCCTTGTGCCCAAAATTATTGCATTTGTAACATATAATATCATCATCCATGAGAGGTGCAAAGGAATTGAAATTTCTATTGACATTGTTTCTTGCATGATGAATACAATGTACAACTCTATGACCATATTTATTACAAGAAAAGCAATGACCATGGAAGAAATTATGTAACTTGTTTGGATGTCTTGGAGTTTGTGGTGAAGTAATATTCCTCTTGTGATTAACTCTTATCCAGGGTTCTCCTTTGCTTTCTTCCTTTCTTATATCCTTTGCTTGCTTATCCTTGTTTGAGGTTTCTACTTTTTGAAGACTTGATTCCTCTTTTTGTTTCTCATATTCTGCATCTTGTAGTACCTTGGTCTTTTCAACTTCATTCCTTAGGTGGACAACTTCTGCTTCCAATATTTCACATTCTGTTTCTTTGGATCTCAATAGATCTGTCATGTCCTGCTCAATCTTCTTTCCTTCTTCCACCCTAATCTTGAGTTCTGTGAGATTTTGTATAAGTTCCATTCTTGCTTCTTCATCTTCTTGAACTTGTTCCTTCAAGCTTGAATTCTTCTCTCTAAGTCTTTCCAATTTTTTGAGAGCAACAAATAATTCTTCTTTTATGTCAAACATAGTCTCTTCTTCATTTTTTGAAGTCATGTGTGCTACTGATGGATCCTCCTCCAAGTTGTTAGTCTTTTCATGGAGGGACCCACTCTGATACCAATTGAAGAACATGTGCTTATACTGAGAGGGGGGTGAACAGTATACAATAAAATTTTTTGCTTTTTAATCCAAATAACATCATCAACAATATTAAAGTAGTAAACATCACATAAAGCATCACACACATGAGAGACATGATTTTACGTGGTTCACCCAATGCGGGCTACTCCACGGAGAAAATATTTCTTATAAATTTTTCTCAAATAAATTCTCTTGGGAATCCTTCCCTACAATGTTTATGAACCTCTGTCCAAAGGAGACACCAATCCCCTAAATCAAATTCATGGATCTCTATCCATAGGAGAACTCCTTCTCCTCTGCTCTGTGGTGATCCTCTAGAAGACTACTGCCTCCACTACACTGGCTTGTGGATCTCTCTCCACTGAAGACTCTTGTCCCCACTCAGAAGACCTATCCTCACTACCCTGGCTAATGGATCTCTATCCACTAGAGACTACTATCCTCTCTGCTCTATCACCTCCAAAGATCTATCTCAAATCTGTACTAAACATAGTCCTTGGTCTAGCATAATTCTACTCAATATCTATCTCTGATCTGGCACAAACTATCCTCAAATCTGCACCAAACTCTGTCCTCAAATCTGCTCAACAAGTCCACATAGAACTTGCTTAAATCTTCTCAACAAGTCCACACAAAACTTGCTCAAATCTGCTCAACAAGTCCACACAGAACTTGCTTAAATCTGCTCAACAAGTCCACACAGAACTTGCTTAAATCTGCTCAACAAGTCCACATAGAACTTGCTCAAATCTGCTCAACAAGTCCATAGAACTTTCCCAATCTCATAGAAACATAAAGAGAATTGTTAGAGACTCAATATGTTCTATACTAAATACTTTCTCAACTCAACTCAGAATATAGAATAGTTTGTTTTATGGAACTTGAACAATCACTTCACACATCCACTTGACTAGGCTCAACCAACTCTACTCAACCAATCACTCAATGAAACAATCCTTTCTCACAAACCCTAGTCCAAGCATGTAATTACCAACTCAAAATATTTCCAACAATGCTCAATAATAAATCTCACATAACAATGATACTCATGATCTTTTCAAACCCTAGTTCAAGTTCTTTTCTCAACAACTCACTTCAACAACAATGCTTATAGCAATGATAATCAAACCCTAATTCAAGTTCTTCATACAACCAATGGTTTCAACAACAATGCTTATCAAACAAGGTTTAACAACAATTCTTTATTTCAGAAAACCTTGAAGCATTCACTCAACACACTCAATAAGGAAACCCTAATCAAGTCCTTTTCACTCCAAACTTATTTTTCAGAAAACCAACCAATCAACTTAACTATGGAAGAATGTGCTCATACCTTTTTCTTGATGATAAGGAGTAGACCTCACAAATCTGCCACAACCATAAAACACTTCTTTGCCAAACTCAAGAAGGTTAGAATACAAAATATTATTCCAATATTTCCTCAAAAATATTCTTTGCACCAAGATATAATCAATGCCTTATTTCTTCCTCTTTCAACAAATCATACATAACAAAATACTTGGAAACACCTTATCAACTCCAATCTTAGAATAGTGACCAACACCCTAATAAATCAACCACTCTTAAAATAATATCCACCACCATAGGATATTAACCACTTTAATAATATTCACCACTATAGAATATCAACCATTCTTAATAATATTCACCACTATAGAATATTGACTAGACTTAATAATATTCACCACTATAGAATATTAACCAAACACTTTTCACTCCATGCATAAAACCTTTAAGCAAACAATATTAAAAATTTAATTTTTCCAAACCTTATAACTCCCTTGCAACCTTAGAACCAATAATAAACATGCAAAATTAATTTTTAACTTGCCCAACCAACCTCCAAAAATTTTGGAGATTAAACACCTTGCGTACCTTGTATTCCCCACCAAAAGGGGATTCGGCGTGACTCGATCCACCGTCTCCTCTTGCCTAAGTGCTTAGGTGCTTGGGCACTCGCCACGTGGGCTACGAAGGCCCACGTGAAGGAAGGATAGATGCCTTCCTCTTATGCCTTCAACACTTCTCCTTTTTCACATGCAAAAAACACGTTTTCGTTTCCCTTGGTTGCAACGCTAAATTCTTTGCTTCGCACGTTCGTATCTTAGGCATGGTAATTTCATTAAAGTGGTAGGTGCTCCCTTTTATATGCATAATATAACATTCCTCCTCACGTCGACGCTTTTCGAAATTGAATTTCGAATTTCAAATCTAAAACCCACTTTAGGGTTTTAACCTTAATTTAATTAATTTATAATTAATAAATAAATTAATTAATAATTAATTTAAATAACTTTTCAAGTTAAGTAAATTAACTAATAAATTAATTTAAAATTAATTTATAATTAACTTTAAGCTTCCTTAGTATAATAAAATTATTATACTTTATTTTCCAATGGTTTTTATGAAAAGCCTTTTATTTTCTCCTTTAGTGGTTTTAATGGAACCTTTTATTTTCTCCTTCAATGGTTTTAATGGAAAACCTTTTATTTTCTCCTTCAATGGTTTTAATGAAAAACCTTTTTGGTCATGCTTCATAAGACATTATGAAACTTTTTGGAACCAATCAATTGCATTCCTTTTGACATCAATGACAACTTCACGCCTTGACATCAATGACAACTCGATGGACTCAAAATGTCCAACAATCTCCCCCTTTGTCATTGATGGCAACCCAAATTATTTTAACTGAAAACTTGACCTTTCCTTTGTTCTCCTCCCCCTTGGGACATTGCTCCCCCTGGCTCAATGCTCTCTCCTCTTTTCTCAAATACCAAATCTCTCCCCCTTACTCAAACTCCCCCCTTTGACATCAATGGCAAAGGGTCACCTTTGGGGCTCGGGGCTAAGAATGAGCCTCTTAGCTTAGCCCCTCCCCCACCTCCTCTTGAGGTGGTTAATTCTAGGGTGGGAGTCTCACTCCCAATTTTCCTTGAAGATACTCAAAATTTTCCTTTGAAAGTGGCTTAGTGAAAATATCTGCTATTTGTTCCTTTGTAGTGACATATTCCAACCTGACCTATTTATCTGTCACTTGTTCTCTCAAAAAATGGTACTTAATAGGAATGTGCTTTTTCTTGGAGTGCATTAATTAGATTTTTTGAGATACTTATGGCACTAGTATTATCACATAGTATAGGAATGGGATGATCATGCTTTATCTTGAAGTCTTCTAGAGTTCTCTTCATCCATAACACCTGTGTACAACTGGCTACTGCTACAATGTATTCTGCTTTTGCTATAGATAAAGATACTGAAACCTACTTCTTACTTAGCCAAGAGACTAAAAAGTCTCCAAGAAAGAATGCTCCTCCACTTGTACTTTTTTTGTCGTCAATGTTGCCGGCCCAATCTGCATCTGTATATGCTATCAGTGTGAAACTGTCACTTTTGGGATACCAAAGCCCAAAATCCATAGTCCCTTTTAGATACCTAAAAATTATTTTTACTATTGTCACATGTGTTTCCTTAGGTGTTACCTGAAACCTTGCCACTAATCCCACTGATTGTACTATGTATGGTCTTGTAGTTGTAACATACAATAAGTTGCCAATCATAGATATGTATAATCTCTGATCTGCCTCTAGAGATTCATCATCCTTACTCAACTTGCATCCTTTGACCATGGGAGTACTTATGGTTTACAATCTTCTAACCTGAATTTCTTTAACATTTCTTTTATATACTTGGCTTGTGAGAGAAACACCCCTCTTTCTGATTGTGAAATTTGAAGTCCAAGAAAGAAGGAAAATTCACCAAGCATAGACATCTCAAATTCATTTTGCATGTTCTTAGCAAATTCTTTACACATCTTATCATTGTTTCCCCCAAAAATTATGTCATAAACATAAACAACCACTATCAGAAGATCACTCCCTTCATTTTTGATATATAGATTATTGTCTGCTATTCCTTTTTTGAATCCCTGTTCTTGAAGATACTTATCCAATATTGAGTACCATGCTCTCGGAGCCTACTTTAAACCATACAATACCTTTTTCAATCTGCATACATGATCTGGTTTATCCGCTAGTATGAATCCCTTTGGTTGTTCAATATAAACTTCTTCTTCTAGAACACCATTTAGAAATGTTGACTTGACATCCATATGATATACCTTGAAGTTCTTGAAACTTGAGAAAGCTAAAAATATCCTTATAGCTTCAAGCCATGCAACTGGAGCAAATGTCTCATCAAATTCAATTCCTTCTACCTATGCATAACCTTTGCATACTAACCTTGCTTTATTTCTGACCACTTGTCCATCTTCATTTAACTTGTTTCTGAATACCCATTTTGTGTCGATCACATTTTTGTCCTTTGGTCATGGAACAAGTTCCCAAGTTTTACTTTTCTCTATCTGATCTAATTCTTCATCCATTGCCTTAATCCAAAATTTATCCTCACTTGCATGAGTGAAGTCTTTTGGCTCAATCTTAGAAAGCAAAGAAAAATTTGCTTGTTGAGATGGTTTTATTATTCTTCTCCTTGTCTGTATTTCATTTGGATTCTCGATAATATGCTCTTTTGGATGATGCTTCTGTACATACCTGGATGGAGTTTTGGGAAGAAGTCTTTGTGTTTCTTCTTCTTATTTATCTAATTCCTCACAAAATTCTTCTTGACAACATCCATCTTCTTGATACACAATTTTTTGAACTGGTTCTCTTGAATCTATCTTCTCATCAATTGTTACATTCATACTTTCCACCATAGTGCATGTTATTTTGTTGAAGCATCTGTAGGCTTTACTCCTTGTGGAATAACCAAGAAAAATTCTCTCATCACATCTTGGATCAAACTTGCCTAAGTTTTGATCTTCCCATATTATGTAACATTTGCTTCCAAAAATTCTGAAGTGTTTTACAGTGGTAGGTCTTCCTTTCCAAAGCTCATATGGAGTCTTGTGATGATTTACCCTCATTTGATCCCTAGTGATTATGTATACTATTGTGTTTACATATTCTCTCCAAAAACCATCTGATAGCTTAGATTCATTTAACATAGCCCTAGCCATGTTTTCAACAATCTTGTTTTTCCTTTCAACTACCCCATTTTGTTGAGGAGTTCTTGTTGTTGAGTACTCTCTCTTGATCCCATGTTGTTCACAAAACTCTACAAATTCATTTGAAGTAAATTCTCCTCCTCTATCAGATCTCAAGACACTTAATCCTTTTGCCAATTTCATTTTCAATCAATTCCTTAAATGCTTTGAATTTTTCAAAGGCCTTTGACTTCTCTTTTAGGAAGGCTACCCAAACCATTCTGGAATAATCATCTATAAACAATATAAAGTAGCTATCACCCTGAATACTTTGTGTTCTGGTAGGACCACATAGATCAGTATGTATTAGGCTCAATGGCTCAGATGACATATATCCTTTTGACTTAAAGGTTGTCCTAGTTTGCTTTCCATGTTGACAGGGTGCACAAATTGTGTTTTGAGGTCTTCTTATTTTGGGTAAATCTCTGACCGTTTGTTTATTGCTTATGTTGACTATGTTGTCAAAATTCAAGTGACCTAGTCTTCTATGCCATAACCAACTCTCATATTATTGTGATAGAAAGCACTTTTCCCCTTTGATCTCATTGAGCATGTATAAGTTGTTTGGAGTTCTTCTTGCATTTGCAATGATTTTTCTAGTTTTTGATTTTCTTATCTCACATCTATCTGGATGGAAAGTAACCATGTACCCTTGATCACAAAGTTGAATTATACTCAGCAGGTTGTGTTTTAACCCTTTAACATACAATACATTTTTTGTTTTTGTTTTCCCATTATCTAAACTTAGAGTTCCTCTTCCACCAATCCTTGTTGATCCATTATCACCGAAACTTACTGATCCTCTATTTGTTTCTTTCAATACAATGAATTTGTCTTTGTCTCCTGTCATGTGACTAGAGAAACCACTATAAAGATACCATTGTTCTTCTTTATCCTAAGCATGAAGGGTTGTTTGAACTAACATTGATCTAGCCTTAACATTTTCCTTTTCATCTTTCCTAGTTGTTGAATTTGCTTTTCTAGAATCAAGAAGCATCATTTTACACCATCTAGCCTTGTGCCCAAAATTATTGCATTTGTAACATATAATATCATCATCCATGAGAGGTGCAAAGGAATTGAAATTTCTATTGACATTGTTTCTTGCATGATGAATACAATGTACAACTCTATGACCATATTTATTACAAGAAAAGCAATGACCATGGAAGAAATTATGTAACCTGTTTGGATGTCTTGGAGTTCATGGTGAAGTAATCTTCCTCTTGTGATTAACTCTTATCCAGGGTTCTCCTTTGCTTTCTTCCTTTCTTATATCCTTTGCTTGCTTATCCTTGTTTGAGGTTTCTGCTTTTTGAAGACTTGATTCCTCTTTTTGTTTCTCATATTCTGCATCTTGTAGTACCTTGGTATTTTCAACTTCATTCCTTAGGTGGACAACTTCTACTTCCAATATTTCACATTCTATTTCCCTGGCTCTCAATAGATCTGTCATGTCCTACTCAATCTTCTTTTCTTCTTCCACCCTAATCTTGAGTTTTGTGAGATTTTGTATAAGTTCCATTCTTGCTTCTTCATGCCCCCCCCCCCCCCTCTTCTTGAACTTGTTCCTTCAAGCTTGAATTCTTCTCTCTAAGTCTTTCCAATTTTTTGAGAGCAGCAAAGAATTCTTCTTTTATGTCAAATATAGTCTCTTCTTCATTTTCTAAAGTCATGTGTGCTACTAATGGATCCTCCTCCAAGTTGTTAGTCTTTTCATGGAGGGACCCACTTTGATACCAATTGAAGAACATGTTCTTATACTAAGAGGGGGGTGAACATTATACAATAAAATTTTTGCTTTTTAATCCAAATAACAACATCAACAATATTAAAGTAGTAAACATCACACAAAGCATCACACACATGAGAGACATGATTTTATGTGGTTCACCCAATGCGGGCTACTCCACGGAGAAAATATTTCTTATAATTTTTTCTCAAATAAATTCTCTTGGGAATCCTTCCCTACAATGTTTATGAACCTCTGTCCAAAGGAGACACCAATCCCCTAAATCAAATTTGTGGATCTCTATCTGATGTAACCGCAGAGCGCACGCCCTTTTTAGCTAGGCGTACTAATCAATACCATTACAAAAGCACAAAGATCCACACAAATGCATAAATTGAACAAAGAAAGCCAACACATGCTAAGTTTCTTATATTAATATTTAAAGGATATTGGATTGCAAGAATGCCCTCTTAGGGTAACTCGAAATATGATATAGGTGTCACAATTTCCAATGCCCTCAAGAGGGTAGGTGCGCTTATTGTACTCCAGTGATTACTCATAAATTTCCTTGGTGTAGAGCTAAACCCCTTCTGTGCGATGTGGAAGGATTATGATATAGGCTCCTTTCTGCACCTATCTCTCTGTGAATAAGAAACAACAACACATGATTACAAAGATTGATAACCTCTCATGATGAGGCCTTTTAAAGAAATATGCACGTAAATACCATTAAACTAGTAAAACAAGAAAGCATAAAGAAATACTTTAAGCTATTCTAATTACATCAAGAATTATGCTAAAACATACAAGATATTAATAAGCAAATGATGTGTAGATCAAATATCGAATTAGAAGTAATAAAGCACATAAAATATCCAATGTACTCCTACTTAATGCAACGCATGAAATGTCTAATTCCTACGGTCAGAGTTTCCCTAAGATGCAATTAAACCTATAAAAAGACTAACATGACTAATCTATGCAATAAAAAACAAAGTAAGGTGATCATTAACCTATTGCAAACCGTAGCTGTGAGGGGCGGTCTGCACTGTGAATCATGGTTGATAGCTATAGTTTGACCTCTGATGGGTTTGCCCTCAGAATTAGGGGCAGTGGGCTTGACCTCCTTGTCCGAATTGATGTTCAAGGGTCACCTTTGTCATCCTATGATAGATTTGGTGGTCAAATCACTATGAAGGGCCTTCGTTTGCCCGAATTTGTGTTTCTTGATCTTCCTAAGCACCTAGGGTATCCATGGCTAATTGGTATTTAAATGGATAGCAAAGGGGCTCTCAAATGCACAAAGTCGATATGCAATTTGACAGGGCTTCGCTTCTCTCTTGATTAGTTAGCTCTTGCTCGATAATTCACCAGCACTTTGCTATGCAAATCATCTCTCTTCTTCATCCCCTTGGAGGGGGGTATTTATAGCATGCCCCTAGGGCTAGGGGTGGCTTCATGGAGAAGCCAATACCAAGAAGGTTGGTTAGGACAGTTGGGATGGAAGCCTTTGGAATATTTCATCCTCCAACTGCCTCCTTCTAGATCTCTTGGCCGTTCCAACCGATTTGGCTCGGATGGAAGGCCTAACTGAACTCTAGTTCAGACCACAGGTCATAGCTGCGGTCTAGACTACAGACCGTAGGTGTCAACCATGGTTCAAACTAGAGACCACAGGTCTGGGATATGGTTCAGATTGCTTAGGCCAGAATGCCTAAATTGAGTGGTTAGAACCACTGCTCTATATTGGAGTCTATCCAAGATCCTTCATATGGTTTTGTAGCATGTCCATATGAGTAGTCGCCCTCAACATGATGCATTTTAGGTGTCTACAGATGCCCCTTTTGAGATGCGTTGTGAGATCGAACAACGCTGAGCAAAATAGACCTCCTAAAATGATGTTGCAGGTTCTATGATGATCATTAGTCTGATCAACATTAGATGCCCCAGGTCCAGCAAAAGGACGTGCATCCTGGAATCATTGCTTCCAACGTGGGAAGGCTTACATTTGAAAAGTTTGCACTTGTCATCAAAAATTCAGGTAGCTTTGGTGCTACAATAGGAGTTAGGCCTATATAATCGAAGGATGAGAGCTACAAATGAAATTTCATATTTGCTATTTACCCCAAGCAGAGGGGGAAGCTTATGATAGTTGTTAGCAATGATTCGCAAGGACGAACTCAATTTTGACAAGATAAAGGGATCTACGATCTCTGGGATTTTCTGTTGATTTTGATTATGACATGAAATTATGACTACCCCCTCAAGAAATGAGTCGATGAGGGTAATGACAATGTCTAAAGCGACGAAATCGCTTGACCATAATGAATGATCTTGAACAACTTTAGATTTGAGATGTTTAATGCCTTGGCTATGCCTAGTTTAGCTTATGATTACAACACTTAGTAGTATTTGCACATCTCTCTCCCATGGAGCAGTTAGGCTATGATAGCCGTCTTAGGGAGTCAAAATAATACAAATTCAAGAAGACTTGTGTTGAATCATATTGTCGATGATTTGCTGAAAAGATGTCATAAAAGAAATGACAATTTTACCCCAAATGTCCTTATTGTGATTTACTCATCTTGCCGGATTGCATGGAGTGCAAGTCGCTGCAACCACCAATTTTATAGGATAAATCACTGAATACGAGGTGCATTTGGTTTTTCATTGTTTGATTTTTTTTGTTTAATTTTGCATTTATTGGATTGATCTTGGTGCTTGAAACATCACCAAATTTGCAATTGTGATCATGTATTTTGATTTTTATCCATTGGGAGTCATTAATTTACCTTTTCAGACCTTCCCATGGTGGGTTTTTAGTGCATTTATTGCTAGTTACGGACCGCAGGTACGGTCTACGGTTTACATTTCCAAATTTTGGGGACCGTAGGTCAGACCTACGGGCAAAAAACCCTAGTTTTGGAACCACGGGTTTCAGCTGTGGTCCGCAGAGACTAGGAGGACCTATAAATTGAATTCTTAGTTGAAATTTTTCATTATTTTCTTGCAACCCTTAGCAAATTGAGAGCTTTGAGAGAGAGAGAACATTCCCTGATACGGAACGCTGTCAAACTCGACCACATTTACACTCGTATTCCCTGATGGCGGATCCTGATTAGCCATCGACTAGCTAGGGGTAGGGTGTGGGTAAGGTAACTCAAAACCGAGACCTCGCACTCAATATTAGTAAAATGAACCACACTTAAGAAATGCAGAAATTGAACCCCATTAAATTGTCGGTAATGAACCCCACTAGTCTAGGTTAGCTTAGAATTTAACCTTTATGCTTCAGTGGTCTAGGAGGGTACCCAAAATGGGTGCCACTCCTAAATCATAGCTGGTAGCTACGGTTCCCAGTTGGCAAATTGGGAACCGCAAGTTTCAGCTACGGTCCCCAATTTCCAAACTAGGGACCGCAAGTTGCAGCTGTGGTTCCCAATTTTCAAATTGGGGACCGCAAGTTGTAGTTGCAGTTTGCGATTACAATATTATTATTATTATTATTTAGAGATTTTTAGGTTTCTTTAGCTCTTCTTAGCTAGATTTAGCTTACATTATGTTTTTTGTTTGTTTATTTTTTTTGTTTAAAAGTTAACTTCTAGAGCACGGGAGCCTAACCTGATGAAGACTCTCCGTGAGGCCTTATCGGATGATGACCGAGCATGGTTTCGAGCCGTCGGGTTTGGTTACGTCATGGATCTACCCACCATTAGGGTAGATCAAGCCTATATGACTATGTTGGCCCGACGCTGGAATGCGTAGACCAACATATTTCACCTTCCTCCCGGTGAGATGACCATCACCCTGGAGGATGTCTATAGGATCTTCAGGATCCCTATTGATGGTGAGGCTATCATTTCCTCTACCTACATGAAAAAGGATGTTGTTTTTACTACCATCTTCGGTGATCAGAGCATCGTCACACAGGATGATGCAGACCATGGAGGGGTGCACATAGGTGATTGGTGGATGATGTCTTCTCTATTCGAGAGGCCCTCTTTATGCATCTCATCATTCAGATTGTCCTTCCAGACTCCTCGGGTGTGAGGATTCCCTAGAACATGTTGGACCCTACTTGGAGGGTGCTTCAGAGCTCAATGGAGGAGCCACTACTGCTGGCCTAGGGGAGCACCTTACTATGCCAAATCTATAGGGAGCTATACCAGATTACAGAGTAAATTCGTAAGGGCATCAGCTGTAGCCTTTTGCTATAGATCTGGGGGTGGCAGCACATTCGGATCGAGCATCTTGCTAATATACCTTTGCACATCACTACCCTATATGATGATCATCAATGTTATGTTACCTGCTAGCCTCCTGCTAAGGAGGGTATCCACAGTAGGGCTCATGCTGGGGATACAAAGCATTACATCATCAACTTTGTAGCACTTGGACCGGGGGACGTCATCTAGCACCCCTACATGGATTGCCCTGCATGGCTAGAGGTGGACATGAGGCTATGGTGGGCCTTTTGATATAGATGGCTTACCTGGCGTAAGCAAGAGGTCCGAGAGTATCAATTTTTCTCTCATGTCCTATGATAGTTCAACCTGGTGCAGGACCTACCAGATATGCCCCTAAGGTATAGACGCTTGGCTCTAGAGAGGGATCTCCTAGTGATAGTTCCTCCATCATTAGGAGATGCACCTAATGACTTCTAGGAGTCAAGGGTTGAGATAGCTAGGACCATGCTCGACTATGATGGGTGGTGGTCTCTATTTAGATGGCATGGGATAGGGCCTCTGGGCTGAGAGCCAGCTGAGGTAGAGGTAGAGGTAGATATTGATGGGCACAAGGTGCACCAGCGTACTAAGGGTGGTTGGGGCATAGAGGCCACCGCTAAGGACCTACCAGAGATCAACCCTGAGGAGGATGCTCCAAAGGAGGGTGAGGTCCCTCCTGACAGTGCAGAGGGATGGCTACTGGTGTAGGTTGCTGACTTGTAGAGTCAGATTGGGTGCTTTCATACTCAGCAGTGCAAGAGAGATACTACCATCGCCACTCTAGAGGTGAAGGTATCTGACAGGGAGCGGTGCCTCACTAAGGCACAGGGCTAGGTATAGGAGCTCACGACTCGAGCTATCGATGTAGAGGCCTAGGTGTAGAGACAATAGACTACCTTGGAGTTAGCACAAGCATAGCAAACTATAGTAGAGACAGAGTAGGATCTTGCATGAGTAGCGAGGGGGGCTATGCCACCTCCTCAAGCTATCATGGGGCCTCCTACGGTACCAGAAATAGGTACAACAACTACACATGATTTGACTACTGAGGTGACGCGACTACACGATCTGGCCATGAGGACCAATGAGATGCATGCAGCCCGACTTGCTCGCATTGATCAGCTAGTTGGCTACATAGATATTCATGAGCTACAGGTTCTTGAGGATCCTTTTGCATCAGTCTCAGTGTACCAGGTCTAGGAACTCAGGGCAGTCGACAGCGAGCTCGAGTCATAGGATTCATAGGACTTAGAGGACGCACAGGTCCTCTAGTACACACACGATGAGGTTGCAAGATAGGACTAGAGATCTAGGGTAGACATCAAGGGCCTCCAGTCAGAGGACTAGCCTACTATAGTTACCAGTTTCTCGTGTGCTAGGTGCGTTAGGCTTTGGAGGCAGGCAAGATCCATAGCAGGATCCACCATAGGTGCCAAGTCATCCAGGAGAGCAGGCTCTAGAGCATAGTGTAGAGGGAGGCGACGAGAGCTCCAGTACAAGGGGAGTAGGCTAGATCTAGGTTATAGCAGCTGTCGACTATAGTTTAGATGCTCTTATTTTGCATGTAAGGTCAAGGACTTACATAGTTTTAGCCTACGGGAATTTTATACTTCTATGTACTCGTTTGGACACACATATATATGATATGATATTTCATGGCTCATTATGTGTACATGTTTATTTATTATTTTTGATTTTATATTTATTTGATGCACATGGATGCAATGCTTATTTAAATGCTATGTTTATATGATGCGATGTATGGATGTCATGCACTAGATAGCTATTCTACTTTATGATGATGATATATAGTGATCTAGATGAGTAGATGTGCGAAATATGATGTATGTAGATGGATGCGATGTTTATTTTTAACGCATATTTATTTTTGCTTTGTGGGCATGCGTATATTTTATGCAGTTTATGATATGCTATGCAATATATGGTAATGCATTATGTACAAAATCGTAATCTAATGGAAATGAACTTGTATGATTTAATAACTTAAAACATAAGGAATGAATGTAAACCGTGTATATCAATTTTTAAAATATGACACCACAAAATGTACAACAATCATGCAAAATAATTGATAATTATCATTACAAGAACTTAATCAATTAATCACCCATATATGAAATGCAGTGAAATGGATTGGTATAATGCTAATGAATGAATATGTCATTCTGTATATTTCTTCTTTGTTGCACTATATAGTTAGTGGCCGTCTAAACATAATTTCTGATTATTTATGTGGTATCTATCCTATATATTTGATTGTGCTTTGTAAAAATGTATTCTGATGAATGAATGACTCATATCTCTGAAGTCTAATGACATTTGGTATCTTGTTGCTATTGGAGCACTTTTTGGGGTTTTCCTTGAGACTCAAACACCCTAGTATACTTCTCCAAAAATCACATACTAACTGTACGAGGCTTATATTGGATAAGGCTTTTGTCGTGACAGACCCAACTATTCATTATCCCTGTGTGTGCATGTGAGTATTTTTTTAGATAGATCATAAGCATACCTCGTATGTTAGTCGGGACTCTTTCAACCCATATGTGAGATAAGGTTCCTCATATGATCATACCATCCTTGTTTCAGCTTTGATTAGACTTATACAACTAGACAATCCTAGGTACCTAGAGCTAGCTCATCTTGCAAATTGATCAGGGCTACCCCTCCAAATTCAGGCGAGACTCTTTCAACCCATTGCTACGTTTGGGGATAATTCAATAAAACTACCCCTCTAATTGCAGGAGGGACTCTTCCAACCCATTGCTATGATCAAGGATCACTCTATGGCTTTCAAAAGGTGGACAACCCAGGGATTCAAGTTCTCACCCTTCTTACTTGCTCAGATATAGTGATGAAAATCACTGTTAGTCCACGTGTTACCATTTTCTTTGAGCAAGGGATTTTTATAGTGCTTTTGATTCACTATGTCACTTTATATTTTGAACTTGAAATTTGTACTTTTTGTTGCACTTTGTAACTTGGGATTTAACTTTTGTGACTTTGGGATTTATAAGGAAAATTCTTGTCCTTTTGCCAAAGTACACCCTTCTAAATCGACTATTTACAAGATAAGCAGGTCGTAAAACCCATATCTCTAGATAACTAAGACTGTTGTCACAGATTTCATCCTCTCTCGTCTTAGCAGGATTTTATATTATTTTGCTTAGTGACGAGATTATGATATGTTGAAGCACTATCCCAACTAATGACCTTGTCTATAACAAAAAATCAAGCTTTCTACAATATCTAAAGAACTCACTAGGTATGGCTAAGTGACAGGAAAACTTTAATATACATATATGTTTTTGTGCAACAGGTATCGTGTATGAATGCAATGAATTATGATAAATGCAAGGGTGCATGATTATCATACAAACGTGTGATTGTTTGTAAAATTTTGATAAATGCATTACACTCTACTGTGGAATGCAACGGATGACAAATGCCTAAATGCAATATGATGATGTGAATGCAAATGAAAATGCAAAATGTAAATGCAAATGTTTTTGGATTTTAAGCTTTATCAATTGTTTTTTTTGGACTTTTATACATTTTTCTTGATTTTTATAGATTTTTGAGCTTTCATATTTGACCAAACGATGAGTACATATCCTTGGAGATTTTTAGGGTTGACCAAGTGATTTTTAGAAATCCTTGGAGCATTTTGAATTGACAAAATGTTTTACAGCCGCATTTGGAACCTTTTTAGTTGACCAAACTCTCAGCAAGAGGGCATGGAGCCTTTTAGGATGACCAAGAAGCTCTAGGAAATCTCGAAGCCTTTGGGTTGACCAAGCGATCTTTGGAAATCCTTGGTGCCTTTTCTTGACCAAGCTTCTTAATTAGAGAGCTTGGGGCCTTTTGGGATGACCAAGCGGTTGAGACAAAATCCTCAGGGCTTTTTGGGTTGACCAAAGGCTTACAAATGCCTTTGGTGACATTACTACACTCTCAAGCATAGAACGCCTTAATATGGATGATATTGAGAGGCTCAGACTCTTCTACACCCTCTAGTGATGTTTGGCGATAGGTTCCTAGACCAATATTTTTAGATATGATGTAAGGCCCTAGCCAGTTAGTCGTGAATTTGTCTCGCATGTCAGGCGGTAAATTTGAGTTCTATTGGTTCTCTTTCAGCACAATATCCCCAACTTCAAAGTCTCTCTGGTGGACTTTGATATTGTAAGCTCATTTTAATCGCTCCTAATAAACGTGAAGATGCTCGAGGGCATTCACGCGATGTTCATCAAGCAACGTTAATTGATCGAGGTGAGCTTGCCGTTGTAGGTCCGAAGGTAAGTTCACAAAATTATCAATTGAACATTAGCTTAGGCAATAGTTTGCCTAAAGTATTTATAACAATAATAATCAACTAATCTAACATCTATCTCGCTAACCAACATGGTAGGAGAGACGTGTAGCTAACTACTAACCTAGGTAGAGAGTTCTAACCATAACACTAACCTAAATATCTTAACATAGGATATTTAGGTACTTACCTAGTTTAACCATGAGGAAAATATCTCATGGTAATTACATAATTACATAGAAAAGTAAATGTAATAACCCCACATAGTGTAATGCAATACACTACCTTATTTTATCCTAACATCCCCCCTTTATTACATTACTTTGATATACAAAGTTTGCTCTGAAATAGTTGAAATTTGACACGTCCAAGTGCCTTTGTAAAAATATCTGCAACCTGTTCGTCGGTGGGAATGTGTTGGAGCTTGATTCTATGCTTAGGAACTTCATCACGAATGAAATGACAATCTGTATCAATATGCTTAGTTCGTTCATGATGCACTAGATTCTTGACCAAGTTCAAAACACCTGAGTTGTCACAAAACATGTGAATGGGAAGTTTCTTTGGTAGGCCCATGGTAGCCAAGATGCGACTTAGCTATATCACTTCACACATAGCTCCACGTGGATATTCTGCCTCAATTGAAGATAAAGCAACCATCTATTGCATTTTACTATGCCATGAGACAGGACCAGATCCAAGATGAAAAACATAGCCTGAGGTTGATTTTCTATCATCTATGGATCCAGAATAATTAGAGTCGGTGTAACTCTGTAAGAAGAATGAGTTATTCTTCTTATACTCTAGACCATAATCGGTACTACCCTAAATGTAGTGTAAGACTCTCTTAGCTACTTTCCAATGGGAGACCTTTGGTCATGAACCATGAGAGATAGTTTACAGCATAAGTAATATCTGGTCTAGTATTAGTCAGAATAAATGAGGCTTCCAATCATCGGTCTAGAAAGTGTTCCATCTACCTGTGGTGAGTCTTCATATCGTGATAACTGTAGACCTGATTCCATCAATGTTGCTTTGGATTTACAATTAGTCATACGATATTTTTCTACTAAAGTCTTGGCATACTTTGTCTAAGTCACCCTTAGATGATTATTTTTCTGTTCTATCTCAAGGCCAAGATAGTAGTGGAGAAGTCCTAGATCTGTCATATCAAATGACTCTTTCAAGTCATCTTTCACGACATTAATCAAGTTCTTTGAATTGCCAGTGATAATCAGATCATATACATATAACACAAGAATCACTATCTCAGAACCTGTGTTCTTGATATAGAGATTTATGTTAGATGGACTTCTATTAAATCCATGCTATAGTAGGTGACTATCCATTTTTATGTACCATGCTCTTAGGGCTTGTTTTAGCCCGTATAATGATTTGAGCAATTTGCAAACATGTTTCTCATGGCCTACCTCTACAAATATAGGAGGTTGAATCATGTATACTTCTTCTTTTAAGTCACCATTAAGAAAGGCACTTTTTACATCCATCTGATGTAATTTCCATCTGAACTGTGCTGCCATAGCACAAAGTACTCGAATGGTGGTCATCCTTGTTGTAGGAGCAAAGGTTTCCTCATAGTCAAGTCCTTCCTTTTGAGCATATCCCTTTGCCACAAGATGGGCTTTATGCTTATCTATAGTGCCATCTGCCTTATATTTTATTTTGTAAACCCATTTGCAACCTATGGGTTTCTTTCCTTTAGGAAAATCCACTAGCTTCCATGTTTTATTCTTTATGAGGGAGTTATATTTTGCATCCATAGCTGCATTCCACTGAGGCAGTCTAAGTGCTTCATCAACTGTATAAGGTTCATTCTCATCACATGCTAATAAGTAAACCCTCTCCTCATCTATTTCCATCTCATCTTCCCTTGGTAACTCTCTATCAACAGAAAGATCTTGAAAATCTACACAAAGATCATCAACTGAAGTGGATGCTTCAATATTTTCTTTTTGTGTCATGCTTCTTGTCTTTGGACGATTGAGAGTAACATCAGGTGGGGAAGTGATTTTAGAGTCTTTCATTGTGCTTGTATACCATTTGGGTGGCTTTTTCTATTGTGAATAAGGAAGTTGATGTTCCTCATCATCATCTAGGTATACTGATGTAGTTTTCGATGTGAAAGCTTCATCAAACACTACATCTCTACTTACATGTATCTTCTTGGTAAATGGATCTATCAACCGATAGCATTTTGAAAATTCATCATATCCAAGAAATATACAAGGTAGGGACTTCTCATCTAATTTATTTCTTTTCTCCTTAGGTATATGCATAAATGCCTTACACCCAAATACCCTTAGATGAGTTATGGAGGGTTTCCTACCACTCCATGATTATTGAGGAGTCATACCTTCAAGAGCCCTTGTGGGAGCCCTATTCAGAAAATATACTACAGTTTGAACAGATTCAACCCAGTAAGTTTGCTCAAGATTGGCCCCCTTAGGCATACATCGAACCATTTCCATTATGGACCAATTTCTTCTCTCAGCAATCCCATTGGATTGAGGAGTGTAGGTTGTTGTTAACTGTCTCTTTATCCCATGTGTCTGTAAGAATGAGGAAAATTATTTTGATGTGTATTACCTCCTCAATATGAACAAAGGGTCTTAATAAAGCATCATGATTCCTTCTCAACAAGAGTTTTGAACTGTTGAAAATAGGAAAATGCTTCAGACTTCAACTGCAAGAAGAAGACCCACATTTTCTGAGTGATCGTCGACAAAAAATTGAAAACACCGTATTCCTCCACAACTTGTAGACATGGGACCACACAAATATGTGTGAACCAACTCCAAAGGTACCTTAGCTTGAAAAGATCTAGGTTCAAAAGGTACTCTATGTTACTATCCTGACAAACAATCAGAGCACACTGACAAAGTAGATGAAAGAGTAGGCAGTCCTTTCACCATTTGATATTTACTCAACTCTAGTAAATATCCTGAACTGAAATGCCCAAATATCTTATGCCAAAGAGAAGTAGCCTCTTTTGTGGTTACTGCCATTGCAATATGGGTAGAGGTAATGGAATCTAAGACAACAAACCATGTTTGTATGAACCCATTGCTATCTATTTTCCATTTTTAGTGATAAAGCAACGTTTCTTTTCTTTATCCACCATGAAATTGACATTCATGTTATTGCCTAGGATTTGTGGAACTAACAAGAGATTATTTTTCAATCCTGGTACATAAAGAAATTTTTGAATATTACATTCTCTATCTGGAAGGGAGACAGAAACACTTCCTTCTCCCTGAACTCGATAGGTCTGATCATCGACAATGGTGACCGGTCTACCTTCTCAAGCCTCAAATGTTGCAAACCAAGATTTATCGCCAGTCATATGTTTACTAGCACCTGAATCTATGTACCACATAGAGTCCTTATGGGAGGAATCTGTATGTGTCATGAGCACTTTGTGTGCTCTCTCAGAATATGAACTAGAATCTTCAGCTACAATGTGTCCCTTTTGCTGTTTGTTCTTGTTATTAGGTTTGCCTTGGCCCTTTTTGTTTCCTTGTTCATTGGGCGATTTGTTCTTAAACCAACATATTTTGGTTTCATGAGTGTCTTTGTCGCAAATCTTAAAATACTGCTTCTTCTTAGGAATATCTTTGGATTTACCTTTTTCTTGATTAGAAGAAGAACCTTTCTGTTGATTCCACTTTTTCTTACCACCTTGTCTTTTTGAGAAAAGAGCATTTTTGGATGCCTCATCTCTTTGGAGTTGATTAGCTTCTTATATTTGAAGCATGTTTACCAACTTGACAAAAGTTACTGTCCTGCCAAAAACTTGTAGTGAGGTGATCAAAATTTGGTAGGAGTCAGGAAGAGCTCTCAAAATTATTGATTTTAAGACTTGGTCTTCCACTTTCTCTCCTAAAGATTGTAGTTTTATTTTCAATTTTACGACTCTACAGAAGAATAGCTCTACTATTTCTCCTGATTTCATATGTAGAGTATGAAGCTATGTTTGAAGGTTAAGAATCATTGATTGATTATTTCCCTCAAAGATGGTATTTAAGGCATCCCATGCTGCCTTACCAGTCGTAGCTTCACTAATATG
Organism: Wollemia nobilis; assembly: GCA_028583015.1. Classification (NCBI taxonomy): domain Eukaryota; kingdom Viridiplantae; phylum Streptophyta; class Pinopsida; order Araucariales; family Araucariaceae; genus Wollemia; species Wollemia nobilis. The sequence goes on along the minus strand of JAQPPZ010003077.1, from coordinate 11,298,487 downwards.
AGGTTGGATATCATCAGTAATAGCAAGCAAGATCATTAAGGATAGTTTTTTATCTTTTTTATCAAAGTCTCTTTGATCTGATCTAGGTGATTAAGGTCTAGTGACACTTCCATCCACTATTGACCACAATTCCTCTACAGTTAAGATAGCTTTCATCTTTGTCTTCCAAGCTGAATAATTTGAACATTTGAGCATTTGGCGCTCAGTGAGATACTTGTGTATCATGGCCATGGTTTAGGTTTCAAATTTGATAGGACTAAGATGGTGATATATTGCACTATACCCTCAAAAGAGTATATGGAACTTTTTTTCAATTTGCCTCTATAAGATTTTTAATGGCACCTGCCTTAACACCCTTACCAAGGGATAAAAAGTTGGAGGAATTTTAAGCCAAACAAAATAGAGAAAATGAAACAGGGGAAGGTTTGTGTAAAACTTTTGATTTTGCTCTCTAGGATATTTAATGGCACCTACTTTAACACCCTTGAAGAAGGATGAAAAATTTGAGGTTATTAATCCAAACAAAGAGAGTGAATCAAGGTGATTTGAATTTTTGACCTTTTAATGGGGAGTAAAAAAAATGACTTGTTTTAACCTAGGCAAAGTTTAGCATGGTTTGGGAGTGAAGTTTGGGTTTTGTGAAATGCTTCTTTTAATGTTGTATTTGAATTTTTAATTGCACACAAAAACATGAGTGTTAGTGCAATAATCAAAACATGAGAGCAACCCAAATTTGTATCACTCTAGGTGTCGGATGCAACCAAAAATGCACCTAGTACAAGCAATTTTTAAGAGAAGGTGTCGAGTAAAATTGAGAATACACCTTTCTTACTCTGAAATATCCCCCCTTTTTCGTTACAATTTTGCAAACTATAGAATTAAAAAAAAAAATGAATTCTATCCCCCCTTTACAAAATGTAGAATATAGAGCACTCCTTTCAAGACAAGTCGACACACGACCTGCGTTTGAAAGGCTTCCAGAACTAGTCGACACACGACTTAGTTTTTTTGAACCCAAGGTTACAAAGTCTTCTCAATTTTGCAGAAAAAAAATGGATGTGCAACATATGTATTATATCTCCTTGGAGAAAACAAATGCACTCTTTGAACTTTTGATCTTTACAAAAAATTTCAAGAACCTTGTTGTCTAATTTGCAAAAAAAATTGTCTAATTTGCTATGTCTCATATCTCCATTTTGTGAGAAAACACTAGCACCTTTAAATTTCGAAGTTGCAAAAAAATATTTCTTTAATTTTAATTTGCAATAGTTAAGAAAAGTTTAATAAATCATTTTAATTAATAATAAAAAACTAAAAAATATATGTTTTAAATAAATCAACTTAAATATTTAAATAGAAATTGATTTAAAATAAAACAGTATTTTCAAGTTTAAATTATTAAAAAAAATAATACAAAAAAACTTTAAGTAAAATGCAATAAAAAAAATAAAAATAAAAAAATTAATGTACCTTGGAAGCGTTGAAGGCTAAAAAAAATTGCCTTCTGTTCCCGTCGGGAGTCGAACCTTGGACTCCTTGCCTAGGGCCTTAGCTCGAATCGATCAACCGGTCGGGCTAAAGTGCCTAATGGGAACTAAGGCACACAACGTGCCTTTTAATCTCTGCGGATGACGAGATTTTTTTTTTAAAATCGTAGGATTTTTATCCCACATGCATCCCACAATGGGATGCATTGTGGTTGATAAGGTAGAGGGCTCCCCTTGTTCGTCGATTGCCTTCAGGTAATCGACCAGAGTCGCCTGCCATTTTTGGACACCGCCACATGGCACCAGGGATAGGCAAGTCATTTCAGGTTAGTCCTATGGCAATGAGCCCTGTGTCGAGTCATGTCTAGTCAGCATCCAATGGTTGTCCACCACTTGTCTAGTCCTAGTCTAGTCTGCGTCATCCAGTGGCTGTCCGCCATGTGTCTGCCAATGGTTGTCCACCACATGTCTGCCAGTGGATGTCCACCATGTGTTCGGTCTTGATCTAGTCTAGTCAGCACCTCAAGGTGCATGCCAAGGTCCATTCTGCGTCGATCCAGTCCACGTGTCCCTCAGGGTACATGCCAGGGTCAATTCTACATCGATCCAGTCCACATGTTAGTCAAGGATTGGAGGGCCGCCTGTCCTCTTAGATATCAAAGTCTAGGTCTGTGTTCATAGGGAGGGGAGGGCACTCCTACCCTCGTAGCTCTCCCGTGATTGGGCCATGTGGCCTTCTTGGCCTACGTGGATCTGTAGACCCTAGGACAGTGCGAGAGCTGAGGATGAATGGCCTTAGGATGTCAACTGCATCCGATCTAGGGGATCGCGAGCCCTTGGCCTGCATTGACTATGTCGGCCAGGTTTGCAGGCCAACATGTCGGCCCTTGGCCTATGTCAACTACGACGACCAGGTCAAGGGCCAACATGCGAGCCCTCTGGCTACGTTGATAGTGTTGGCCAGGGTTGGAGCACTGCTGCTACTGCATGAGGGACTCCCTACATTGAGCACCTCAACTACTCTGTGGGAGTCTGCATTGATGGGGAACAAGCGAGAGCTCGTATTCTCCTCCTTTGGCGAATGATACCAATGTAGGTCCGAAGGTAAGTTCACAAAATTATCAATTGAACATTAGCTTAGGCAATAGTTTGCCTAAAGTATTTATAACAATAATAATCAACTAATCTAACATCTATCTCGCTAACCAACATGGTAGGAGAGACGTGTAGCTAACTACTAACCTAGGTAGAGAGTTATAACCATAACACTAACCTAAATATCTTAACATAGGATATTTAGGTACTTACCTAGTTTAACCATGAGGAAAATATCTCATGGTAATTACATAATTACATAGAAAAGTAAATGTAATAACCCCACGTAGTGTAATGCAATACACTACCTTATTTTATCCTAACAGCCGCGTGGTGTCGTCATCGATGAACTCTTTCAATATGACACGTAGCATTGGAATTTCCAACTCCAAGGGCATAATGGCCTTAGCGCCATATACTAGTGAAAACGGTGTTGCCCCAATTGGCGTTCGAATGCTAGTCCTGTAAGCCCATAATGCAAGGGGTAGCTGTATATGCCAATCCTTGTGGTGTTATTGTACTATATTTTTCAATATGGCTACCATAGGCTTGTTTGAGGCCTCAGCTTGCCCGTTTGCTTGCGGATAATATGGAGTTGCAAAACTGTGTTTAATGCGGTATTTAGACGTTAAAGCCCGCATAATTTTGATCTTAAAAGAAGTTCCATTATCCAAAATTATTTTGGATGGTATCCCAAAATGACATATGATATGCTCGAGAATAAATTCTGTGATGCGAGCTCCAGTGGTCATTATAAGGGGAATGGCTTCCATCCACTTTGTAAAATACTCAGTAGCAATGATAATGAATGTATGTCGATTTGACAATGGAGGGGAAATCTTGCCAATCAGATCTAGTCCCCATTGATCAAATGGCCAAGCTGCCTGAATGGGATGTAAGGCTTATGATGGCAAGTGCGTAAGATTAGCATGATGATATTTAATGCATTTTTTGACATACACATTGCAATCCTTCTCCATAGTGGGCCAATAATAACCCATGTGAAGGATGCATTTGACAATAGCCATGCCACTGAAATGGCCACCGCACATACTGTCGTGAGCCTCTAAAATTGCCCAAGATGATTCTTGTGTTAGTCTCACAATGCCACTGAGAGGGGGGGTGAATCAGTGTAGCTCTTTAAACTTAAACACACAGCTCTTAAAATAGAAATAATGAAACCTTAAAACCAGATAGAGCAAGTATCACAAGAGAACATCACACAACACAAGATTTAACGAGGTTCACCAATGTGGCTACTCCTCAAAAATGACTGCTTGGACTACCATCCAAATCCAGCCTTTGCAAAGCACCAACTTTACAATCAATTTACCAGCACCCACTGGAAGGAGCACCAACCCCTTATTTATCTGCACCAACAGAAAGGAGCACCAACCCCTGATGCCAAGCTACAACCTGGACTTCAATTTTGAATCTAGAAGTTTACCAGAAAAATACCTTTGCTTTTACAAGACCCTGACTGGTCTATTGCTTACCCAATCTCTTTCACTGTTCATAGAATAGACACTTCGCACACTTCTATGATCTACAGCTGCACTGTGCCTTCTGCTTTCTCTGTGCAATCACTTCGCACACTCTGCTTCATCTACAGTCAACCTTCATGATCATCTTCTCCCTTTCGTGCACTCTGCTCTATTTGCGAATTCTGCACTTAGCTCGATTCGACATGACTTGCTCTCTGCGCACTCTGACCGAACTTCACACACTTCAACAACATTACAAATCTCCAAACAACCCTCCTTTTATAACATAATGTTTGAGATGAAAACCCTAATCTTAGTCGGTTGTAAATCCTAATCTTAGTCGGTTTTCATGACAACTGTAAACCCTAATTTTAGTCGGTTGTTCATCGGTCTTCGTCGGCTTCAACTTAACCATGAGAATACAACATGTCACGATATCGTGACACTTTTTCTCCTTGCTCTTTCTCTTAGCTTTGGCCCACAAAAATACAACATGTCACGATATCGCGACACTATTTTCTCTCTCCTCTTTCTCTTTGCTTTGGCCCATAAAAATACATGTCGTGAAATCGTGACACTATTTTCTCTCTCCTCTTTCTCTTTGCTTTGGCCCACAAAAATACATGTCATGAAATCGTGACACTATTTTCTCTCTCCTCTTTCTCTTTGCTTTGGCCCACGAAAATACATGTGAAATCGTGACACTATTTTCTCTCTCCTCTTTCTCTTTGCTTTGGCCCACGAAAATACATGTCGTGAAATCGTGACACTTTCGCCTTCGTATACTTCGTCTTAGCTTTTGTCATGAAATCGTGACACTTCTGCTTTCGTACTTAGCTTCTTTGCTTTTGTCGTGAAATCGTGACACTTCTACCTTCTAAGTCTTCTTCTTCTTTTGTCGTGAAATCACGACATTTCCTTCGAAGTCTTCTTCTCTGCTTTTGTCGTGAAATCATGATAGTTCTTCCGTACGCTTCCTCTCTTTCTTTTGTCACGAAAATGCGACATGTCACGAAATCGTGACACTTTTCTTTCTCTTCCTTCCTGGCCTTTTTGAGTCATGAAAATGCGACATGTCACGAAATCGTGACACTTTTCTTTCTCTTCCTTCCTGGCCTTTCGAGTCATGAAAATGCGACATGTCATGAAATCGTGACACTTTTTCTTTCTCTTCCTTCCTGGCCTTTTGAGTCACGAAAATGCGACATGTCATGAAATCGTGACACTTTTTCTTTCTCTTCCTTCCTGCCCTTTTGAGTCATGAAAATGCGACATGTCATGAAATCGTGACACTTTTCAACTTACTTTCTCTCTCCTATTTTAGTCACGAAAATGCGACATGTCATGAAATCTTGACACTTTTCCAACTTACTCTCTTTCTTCGAACTTGTCGTGAAATCGTGACACTTCTTCCTACTTTCTCTTTTTCTTCCAACATGTCATGAAATCATGACAGTTTTTCCACTTGCCTTTTCTCTGCCAACATGTCACGAAATCATGACAGTTTTTCCACTTGCCTTTTCTCTTCCAACATGTCATGAAATCGTGATAGATTTTTCCACTTGCCTTTTCTCCCAACATGTCACGAAATCGTGACAGTTTTCCACTTGCCTTTTTCTCTTCCAACATGTCTCGAAATCATGACAGTTTTCCACTTGCCTTTTCTTCCAACATGTCGGAGAAATCAGAGTTTTCCTCTTCTTTTCTCTTCCAACATGTCACGAAATCGTGATAGTTTTTCTACTTCTTCTCTCTCTTCCAACATGTCATCGAAATCATGATAGTTTTTCCACTTTTTCTCTCTTCCAACATGTCGTGAAATCGTGATAGTTTTTCTTGCTTGTATATGTCGCGATATCGTGACACTTTTCTTACTTGTCTTTTTCTTTGATCTTTTGCAAATGGGCCACTTCGGTCTTCTTGGAAACTCACTTGTCCATACTCTGAATAACCTTTGAACTCCTGTCTTCGCATCCGCTATAAAGAACTTTTGAACTTCCACTGAAACAACAGATCTATCTGATTGTGTTGACAACAATGACAATATTGTTGCTGCACCTTGCTCAACAATCTCCCCCTTTGGAATTGTTGGCAACACATGTGCAATTTCCTGTAACTCTTCTCCCCCTTTGACAATAATACCAAAGGGCTACTGCGAGACTCCCCATGAGTCCATGCACAACATTCTTAGGCAAAATTGATTATACTTAGCAAAAATCATGAACATGAGCAAAAAGATAATCAAATACTTAGATGCTCCCCCTGAGAATGTGATCCCTGTAGCTAGTCAATCTTTGGGAAGTGTGACCACTCCCAATTTATTGTGAAGGTACTCAAAAACTTCCTTGGGCAATGGTTTTGTGAAGATATCTGCTACTTGCTCTGTAGTTGGAACAAAATCCAACTTAACCTCACCTTCTGCAACTTTCTCCTTCAAAAAGTGATACCTGATAGCGATGTGTTTTGTGCGTGAATGCATAACTGGATTCTTGGAGATGTTAATGGCACTGGTGTTATCACACTTAACTGATATTGGCTCACTGAAGCAAATACCAAGATCTTTCAGGGTTTGTTTCATCCACAATACCTACGTACAACATGTTGTCGTTGCAATATATTCTGCCTCTACTGTCGATAAAGAAACTGACTCTTGTTTCTTATTGTGCCATGCGACCAATCTGTCTCCAAGATAGAATGCACCTCCATTGGTACTCTTTCTGTCATCTACACATCCTGCCCAATCTGCATCTGAATACGAAATAAGGGTGAAGTCTTTACCTTTTGGATACCATAACCCATACTCCATAGTACCCTTGAGGTATCGAAGAACCCTCTTTACTACTGTCACATGAGTCTCCTTGGGATTGGCCTGAAATCGTGCTACCATGCATACTTCCTACAAAATATCTGGTCTGGTAGTTGTCAGGTACAGTAGGCTTCCAATCATAGATCTGTACATGGTTTGATCAACAGGTGGAGATTTGTCATCTTTGCTCAACTTGCAGCCTGTCGTCATGGGAGTGCTAACTGGCTTACAATCCTCCATTGTGAACTTTTTTAACATCTCTTTTACATATTTAACTTGAGAAATAAATATGCCCTTCTTACTTTGATTAACTTGCAAACCGAGGAAATATGACAGTTCACCAATCATTGACATTTCAAATTCTTTCTGCATCTTATTTGCTAAATCTTTACATGACTCATCTTTCTTGCTTGCCAAATATGATATCATCTACGTATACAACAAGAACAATAAGATGCCCATTTTCTATTTTGACATACAAGTTACTATCCACCATACCTTTCTTAAACCTTTGTTGAGTGAGATAGTTGTCTAGCCTTGCATACCATGCTCGGGGTGCCTGTTTTAAGCCATATAATGCTTTCTTCAACTTGCAAACCAAGTTTGGATCATCACCAAGTTGGAAACCATCTGGTTGCTCAATATAAACCTCTTCTTCAAGTTTCCCATTCAAAAATGCTGATTTCACATCCATTTGATAAACTTTGAAATTCTTGTAGATTTCTAAAGCCAGAAACATTCTAATTGCCTCAAGTCTAGCTACTGGTGCAAACGTTTCCTCAAAATCAATGCCTTCAACTTGAGCATAACCCTTACATACCAATCTTGCTTTATTTCTGACTACCTGTCCGTCTTCATTCAATTTGTTTCAAAAAATCCATTTAGTTCCGATTATATTTTTATTTGCAGGTCTAGGTACTAACTCCCAAGTTTCATTTTTCTCGATCTGATCTAATTCTTCGTTTATTGCCTTCATCCAACTTTCATCTTTGCTTGCGTCAGTAACATTTTTGGGCTCAATGTTGGATAATAGAGAGTAGTTACTTACTACTCTTCTTCTTGTCTGAACACCAACTTTGGGGTCTCCAATTATTTGCTCTCTAGGATGATTTTTCTGCCAGCTGCCTGTTTTGAATTTCTTATTTTCTTCCACTTCTGAATCACAACTTAAATCATCTGAGTCAATTTTTTGCATCTTTTCAATTTCGTTTTCCTCATCTCCTTCAATAACCTCTTCATAAATTGGGTAGTTCGTTTCATAGCTAATTACTCGTTCTCTACCTTCATCAAATTTAACATCGGCACTATCCACAATTTTCTTTAGCCTCTTGTTGTAGCATTTGTAAGCTTTGCTTTTTGATGAGTAACCAACAAAAATACCTTCATCTGCTCTATCATCAAACTTACCAAGATTATCTTCAAGTTCTTTTGATATAGCACTTGCTGCCAAAAACTTTGAGGTATTTTGTTGTTGCCCTTTTACCGAACCATAATTCATAAGGAGTTTTGCTTTCATGTGTTCTCAGCATGTACCTATTTTGGATATACACCACAGTATGGACTGCTTCTTTCCAAAATCTATCTGCTACTCTGCTTTCAGCCAACATAGTCCGTGCCATTTCTTGCACTGTCCTGTTCTTTCTTTCCACCACTCCATTTTTTTGAGGTGTCCTGGCTGCTGAGAACTGTCTCCTAATACCGTATTTTTCACAGTATTCTGCAAACTCCTCTGAAATGAATTCTCCTCCTCTATCTGATCTTAAACATTTGATCCTCTTTCCTGTTTCATTCTCAACCTGGTTTTTGAAAATCTTGAACATATCAAAAGCTTCTGATTTATGCTTCAAGAAAAATATCCATGTCATTCTGGAATAGTCATCAATGCACAACATAAAATATTTGTCACCATTTATGCTTTGTGTTCTCATGGGACCACATAAATCGGTGTGAATTAGTTCCAAAGGTTTGCTTGTGTAGTATTCTTTTGTTTTGAAAGAGACTCTAGTTTGTTTCCCCTTTTGGCATGAAGCACAAATGTTGTTTGCAGGTTTGCTGATGGTGGGAATATCTCTCACTACTCTTTTTGAGGTGATTTTTACTAGATTATCAAAATTGATATGACCGAGTCTCTTGTGCCACAACCAATTTTCTTCTTCTTGTCCAATAAAACAAGCTCCTTCTGAAGTCTCTGAGAGCGTGTACAGGTTTCCAGATGTTCTTGATCCAGTTGCTATCAATTTTCCATTGTTTGTCTTTCTACTTCACAACCCTACTTCTTAAAAACTACCTCATGACCTTTATCACAAATCTGACTTACGCTCAACAAGGTTATGTTTCAAACCATCCACAAACAAGACTTCTTCTGACTTAATTTTTCCGTTAATAATTTTAACTGAACCTTTGCCAACTATCTTAGCTCCATCATTATTTCCAAATTTTACTGAACCACCTTCATATTTCTGTAACTTCTCAAATTTTTGTTTGTTACCTGTCATATGACTGGAACATCCACTATCAAGTATCCATGGTACATATTTATTCTATGCTTTAAATGTTGTTTGTACGATTAAGGATTCCTTTTCTTCCTTAAGTTGTTCCTTTTCTTTCCACTCCGTTTTGATAGTGGTTTTGGGCTCTTGTTTTGCCTTTCCCTTATCAACGACTTGTGCATGTATTACGAGAAGTTTTCTATTTTGTCTCATCCTATTTGGTTGAACTTTTCTTCCCTGAAACTGATTTGATGCAAATGTGCTTCTACGGTTTCTTGCAATGTGCCCAAAATTATGACAGTTATAACATTCTACTTGTATAATTCATCAGAGGAGAAAAAGCATTTCTGCTGGTGAAATTCCTTGGTCTTACATTATATTTGCAGTCTGAGATTTTATGTCCATAGCCATTGCATTTAAAACAGAAACCAGAGAAGGGATAATTGAACCTGGGAGATGGTCTTTGCCATGTTGCCGTAGGAGCCATAGGTCTTCTTCTTCTTTGATGTGTGACATTGGTGAATCCATCATTGTCGGTTCTCCTTTCGTGCCTGGCATTATTGCTTTCTTTTGCATGAGACATTTTCCCTTGATCAACCTTGTTTCTTATCTTCATTCTTTATGGATTCTACATTTCTGGCCTTTGATCCACTTGATGATTCTCCTTCGATGAAACCCAGACCAAACTTGATGCCTGCGAGGCCTTTGGTCATTTATGATCTTATCCGACTTCATAGAACTTTCTTCACGTTTGTGATAACAACTAATTTTCTTATTCATCTCTTCTAGCTGCATTCTCAAACCAACAGTCTCTTCTTCTAGCTTGCTGCAATAATCTATTTTCATGGTTATTTGCACTTCGAGATCTTCGAAGATTTTCTTGGATTCTTCTATCTGTACTTTCAAACTGGTTATGATTTCATTTGCATCCTCAAGCTTTCTTGAAAGTTTCTTATTCTTTTTCTTTTCTATCTCCCACTCTTCAAGTGCGAGAGATCAACTCACCTTCTAGATCTACTTCAGCCTCAGGGTTTTCACCACATACTTCAGAGTTCACTCCTTCTTCCTTTTCTGATTTTGCTTCTTCAAATGCCATGAAAAGAGCTTCACCTTTTTCCTCTTCAGACTCTTCTCCGGAGCTGTCTTCTGATGAACTGACATTCTTGGAGATGAAACTTTTCTTCTTGAAGTTGCCTTTTCTGAAATTCGTTTTCTTCCAGTCACTTCTTTCATGGTGCGATCCTTCATCATTTTTGTTCTGCTCTTTAAGTGGACATTTAGTCGCAAAATTCCCGACGCCTCCACAGTTGAAACATTTAAATGGTAGCTTCCCTCTGTATTTTCCTTTTCCCTTTTTTAGTTTTCTAACAAAGTTTGCTTCCATTTCATCTGATGTCCCTTCTTCCTCGGACTCTTGTTTAGTGTTTTTATTTTTAAGGGCTTTAAAAGCCGCTTCTCTGTCTGTGGGTTTAGATCTTCCTATCCTCATCTCATATGCAGTTAAAGAACCATACATCTCATCTATACTAAAATAATTTAGATTTTTAGCTTCTTCTATCACTGAGACTTTGGAATCAAACCTTTGAGGAAGAGATCTTAGTACCTTTTTCATGATGGTAGAGTCTCCAATATCCTCGTCGAGTCCTCTGATCGCATTAATGATTCCATTGACTCTCAACATATATGCCTCAATGTTTTCATCATCGTTCATTTTCAATGCTTCGAACTGAGCTCGATGTGTCTGTAACTTGGCCTCCTTGATCTTATCGTCTCCTTCATGAATACTCCTCAGTTTGTCCCATATCTCTTTTGTCGTATTACAGTTCATGATCTTTACTAGTTCATCTGTCTGCTAATCCGCACATGAGAGCATTTTTTGCTCTTGAGTTGTTTTCAAATAGTTTCTTTTCGTCGACCTCTTTTGGAGGAGTGATGGGTATTGTGTATCCACTAACTACTGAATCCCAGATGTCGTAACCCAAAGCACAGAGATATGTCTGCATCCTGATTCTCTAGAATGCGTAATTAGATCCATCAAACAATGGTGCTTTGTTTGATGAGAAACCTTCACCACCTGCCATTGTGTTACTTCCAAGATCACCCTAGCCGGTTAAGCTTGTATAGGAACTTGGCTCTGATACCAATTGTTAGTCTCACAATGCCACTAAGAGGGGGAGGGGGTGAATCGGTGTAGCTCTTTAAACTTAAACACACAGCTCTTAAAATAGAAATAATGAAACCTTAAAACCAGATAGAGCAAGTATCACAAGAGAACATCACACAACACAAGATTTAACGAGGTTCACCAATGTGGCTACTCCTCAAAAATGACTGCTTGGACTACCATCCAAATCCAGCCTTTGCAAAGCACCAACTTTACAATCAATTTACCGACCACCCACTGGAAGGAGCACCAACCCCTTATTTATCTGCACCAACAGAAAGGAGCACCAACCCCTGATGCCAAGCTACAACCTGGACTTCAATTTTGAATCTAGAAGTTTACCAAAAAAATACCTTTGCTTTTACAAGACCCTGACTGGTCTATTGCTTACCCAATCTCTTTCACTGTTCATAGAATAGACACTTCGCACACTTCTATGATCTACAGCCACACTGCGCCTTCTACTTTCTCTATGCAATCACTTCGCACACTCTACTTCACTATAGTCAACCTTCATGATCGTCTTCTCCCTTTCGCGCACTCTGCTCTATTTGCAAATTTTACACTTAGCTCGATTCGACACGACTTGCTCTCTGCGCACTCCGACCGAACTTCACACACTTCAACAACATCACAAATCTCCAAACAACCCTCCTTTTATAATAGAATGTTTGAGATGAAAACCCTAATCTTAGTCGATTGTAAATCCTAATCTTAGTCGGTTTTCATGACAACTGTAAACCCTAATTTTAGTCGGTTGTTCATCGGTCTTCGTCGGCTTCAACTTAACCGTGAGAATACAACATGTCACGATATCGTGACACTTTTTCTCCTTGCTCTTTCTCTTAGCTTTGGCCCGTAAAAATACATGTCACGATATCGTGACACTATTTTCTCTCTCCTCTTTCTCTTTGCTTTGGCCCATGAAAATACAAATGTCAAAATCGTGACACTATTTTCTCTCTCCTCTTTCTCTTTGCTTTGGCCCATGAAAAATACATGTCGTGAAATCGTGACACTATTTTCTCTCTCCTCTTTCTCTTTGCTTTGGCCGAAAATACATGTCATAAATGTGACACTTTTTCTCTCCTATTTCTCTTTGCTTTAATGTCAGAAAATCAGACACTTTTACCTTCGTATACTTCGTCTTAGCTTTTGTCGTGAAATCGTGACACTTCACTTTCGTACTTAGCTTCTTTGCTTTTGTCATGAAATCATGACACTTCTACCTTCGAAGTCTTCTTCTCTGCTTTTGTCATGAAATCATGACACTTCTACCTTCGAAGTCTTCTTCTCTGCTTTTGTCATGAAATCATGATAGTTCTACTTTCGTACGCTTCCTCTCTTTCTTTTGTCAAAAATGTGACATGTCACGAAATTGCAACACTTTTTCTTTCTCTTCCTTCCTGGCCTTTCCACAGTCACAAAATCATGACACTTTTTCTTTCTCTTCCTTCCTGGCCTTTTCGAGTCACGAAAATGCGACATGTCATGAAATCGTGACACTTTTTCTTTCTCTTCCTTCCTGCCTTTTCGAGTCGTGAAAATGCGACATGTCACGAAATCGTGACACTTTTTCTTTCTCTTCCTTCTGCTCTTTGAGTCGTGAAAATGCGACATGTCACGAAATCGTGACACTTTTCAAACTTACTTTCTCTCTCCTATTTTAGTCGCGAAAATGCAACACTTTTCCAACTTACTCTCTTTCTTCGAACTTGTCGTGAAATCGTGACACTTCTTCCTGCTTTCTCTTTTTCTTCCAACATGTCATGAAATCGTGACAGTTTTTCCACTTGCCTTTTTCTCTGCCAACATGTCGTGAAATCGTGATAGTTTTTCCACTTGCCTTTTTCTCTTCCAACATGTCATGAAATCGTGATAGTTTTTCCACTTGCCTTTTTCTCTGCCAACATGTCACGAAATCGTGACAGTTTTCCACTTGCCTTTTTCTCTTCCAACATGTCACGAAATCGTGATAGTTTTTCCACTTGCCTTTTCTCTGCCAACATGTCGCGAAATCGTGATAGTTTTTCCTGCTTTCTCTCTCTCTTCCAACATGTCGTGAAATCATGACAGTTTTTCCTGCTTCTTCTCTCTCTTCCAACATGTCACGAAATCATGACAGTTTTTCTAGCTTTTTCTCTCTTCCAACATGTCACGAAATCGTGATAGTTTTTCTTCTTGTATATGTCGCGATATCGCGACACTTTTCTTACTTGTCTTTTTCTTTGATCTTTTGCAAATGGGCCACTTCGGTCTTCTTGGAAACTCACTTGTCCATACTCCGAATAACCTTTGAACTCCTGTCTTCTGCATCTAAATAGCTTTTGAACTTCCTGTCCACTGAAACAATTAGATCTATCTGATTGTGTTGACAACAATGACAATACTGTTGCTGCACCTTGCTCAACATCTTGGGGCTCAAGACATCGAAGGAGAACTCCTTCATAGCCACGTCGAAACAAAATGTCTCCTATTAAGACATACTTGGATGCTTTTTATTTAAATGTGCATCTTGGGGCACGTGATAATCCCTCTGGGATCATACCAAGCTTTATGAAGTCTTGGATTTGCAACATCTAGCTTTGACAAGCCTCAGCTTCAACTGCTAAGATGACCTGCTCCCCCTATGTATTTAACTTTTCAAATGTAGACTAGAAAAAAACCTTGTGGTGAATGGTAGTACCACTCCTCGTAGGACTCTAAGAAGTCAATGACTCCCAGGGTGCTTGCCTAAGAAAGTCTTTCGCTCTATGGAACCAAACAGTTGTTGGTTCCATAACAATCATGTTGGCTGACTATTTGTTATCAAAGGCTGCACACTCCGTTGTTGGGTGCAAGAGTGTTCTAACATGGATGGTAGTAAAGTCGGCCGATGGATTTTGAGGGATCAAGGATCCCAAATATGCCATGGTGTCTACGAACCTATTTGACGACCAAGGGATTTCCTTAATGTCATACCATTCAAATTTAGCCAAATAAGTGGCAACAAGATCTTTGTAGGCTTTCAGTATGGGAGATCGACACTGAAAGAGCCCCTTAACCTGGTTAACTATGAGCAGAGAATTACCAAAAATGTTCAATATTTTAATACCCATGGCGATGGCTATGTGGAGGCCCAAAAGTAGGGCTTTGTACTCAGCATTATTGTTGCTGCATGAAACGTCTAGATTGAATGACAAGGGCATTGGAGCTCCTTGTGGCGTGAAAAACACTATTCCTGCATCGCCCCCTTGCTCACACTTCAAACCGTCAAAAAACAATGTAATTTCAGAATTATTCTTTGGTTCCTCAGGTTTGGAAGCTTCAGATATTATGAAGACCGCATCATCTGGAAGCTCAATGGTTAGAGGACTACTGTTGGATAGTGGTGCCTCAACCACTTGATCAACTATGACTTGTCCCTGGATGGACTTTTGGATGATGAATTATAAATCAAATTCTGTCAATAACATGATCCACTTTGTAGTACGTGTGTTATGGTATGTCTTGCTCATCATCTACTACAAAGGATTCTATTTCGATATAACATATGTTGTATGACTTAGCATGTAATGCCATAATTTATTGGTAGCGAACACTACTGCTAAACAAATTTTTTCAACATATGTATATCCTGACTCATAACTCACCAAGGTGTGACTGATGTAATATACGGCTTGCTCTTTGCCTTGCACATTCTTTTGGGCTAACATGGTACCCAATGCAAAGTCGATTGCCGATATATATAGCAGAAAAGGCTCATCTGGCCTTAGTGGAGCTAGTATCGATAGTGTTGCCAGGTATTGCTTAATCTCAGCAAAGGCTACTTTGCAGTCCTTGTCCCAATAAAATGGGACCCCCTTGTGTAGCAGTAAATTCATGGGTCGACACTTATCTAATAATTGAGCGATGAATCGCTTTATGAATGCTACTTTTCCCTAAAGGCTTCTTAGTTATTTGATATTAGTGGGAGGACGCATCTCTAAAATAGCCATGACCTTTGCTGGGTCTACTTTGATGCCTCGTTTAGAAATGATGAATCCCAAGAGTTTACCTGAAGTTACGCAAAATACACACTTCTTAGGATTCAACCTGACGTTGTGCTCTATCAGGCGATCGAAGACCTTCCTTAAGACCTTCGCATGCTCTACTCGCAACAAGGACTTAGCTAGTAAGTCATCGATATAATATTCTAAGATTTTATGCATGTAGTCATAAAAGATATATGTCATAGCCCGCTAATATGTGTCACTAGCATTTTTAAGACCGAATGGTCTAACTTTGTAGTAAAATGTCCCCCATTGCATTATGAACGCGGTTTTATGTTGATATTTGGGTTTAATCTAAATCTGGTTGTATCCAGAAAAATCATCCATAAGGGAGAGCATTTCATGACTCATAGTGGCATCTACCAAAGCATCGATATTTGGCAATAGAAATGAATCTTTAGGTGTTGCCTTATTGAGATCTCTAAAATCTGTACAGATACAGACCCTTCCATATGGCTTTCCTACGGGTACCATATTGGACACCCATTTGGATACTCCATAGAGATGATGAAATCTACATCCAATAGATTTTGTAACTCGTATTTCACCATTAAGGCTATTGTTGGATGTATTTTTCTAAGTTTTTGCTTGATTGGCTTCTTCAACAAATCTAGTGACAGGTTATGAATAACCAATTTCAGATCTAGACCTGACATGTCTTTATAAGTCCAAGAAAAGAGATCAGGTCTCTCTTTCAATAGAGGGATGATGCCGTCACGCTCATCCAGAGTGAGACTCTCTCCAAATATAACCTTCTTTGGATTTGTGGGATCTTTACTGATATCCACATCAAAGTTTTTCTCTACTGACATATGTGATCCCTCCTCAAGCTGGTGAGGTGTGGGAATCAGATGGATGTCATCAGCCGGGTTCACATGTTCTTGTCGGGAAGCATTATCGGTGTGAAAAACATCATGAGAACAACCTAGCATGAAATGAAATAGTTGCAACATTTCTTCATTAGGGAAGAAATATTTAGGCTGAACTGGTGATTCAGCACGATCCTAATAAATAGCATCCATGTTCAGATGCAGCGGTTTGGATGGATCTGCTAGATTGCAGAGTGGTGTGGTCAAATAAATGGATACCATATTGATGGAATGGAATTGATCCAAGACTAAATGGACAAAACCATATCCCTGAAGCGTAGCTTTCGTACCCAAGATCTGGTTTGGACGGTACGGGCACAAATGGATCCTCTTTGTGGGATGTTCATATAACTAGATTCTCCCTATGCACTGGTTGCAAAATGGGATATCTCAGCTCAAGGAGCTCCATGTATGTAGGCAGATTGAGAAAGAGTTCCTGATACCTCTCTTCAAGTTCTCTTCTTTCCCTCAGGCTACGATGGAGATTGATCTCTTGATGCAAACCTATAGCTGTAATAGGTGGGGGACCTCTAGGTGGAGGTATATTACATAAGTGGTGAGGTACCATATAGGCCATATCCATCGAGTCATCATAATCACTATACAAATACAATCCATCACTTCCACCCTCTTCTAAGGAGTGATTTGGCAGATGTGGTCCCATGTATCTGATTCTGCGATCACTATCATCACTATCTGGATAAATCTAATAGAATGATCATATATATGATACTGCCATGTAAACTGACACTACTTATTCCTTAGAGCGCTTAGTGTTGTGATGTACTTCCTCCATAACATGCTTTGATTCCCTAGGTAATAGATATTACAGATACACAAGCCTGGAATCAATCCTCTCATCTACATCATCGTGGTCACTACCATGGATGGGCCACTTTATTGTGTTTATGCATAGTGGGAGATTAGATAGGCGAGGCTTTAAGTAAGCCTCATCTATTTCATCCTTATAATCACTATTGGTTATGAAGTGCTCGTTCATATCTTCCACTTGTTCCATAGGCAACAAATGGCGTATAAATGTTGGACTTGAAAAGGTCGACTTGATTTCCTCCTCAGATTGATCATCATTTGAGGACTCATCATCTGCATCATAACTAGGTCCACTCATTTCGAAGGTGGACTCCTCTCCATCATCATCGCAAAGATATCCTAACTTGAGATCACCTATAGCAATGGGGTTATGCCCCTGCATACCAGTGTCATTGGTAGCACCACGGATTTGGTTACCCAGGTTGTCTCTAGGGTTGTCCTCTAAGGGCCCATCATGGTATGAATCGGGTGGCCCTATGGTAACAAACGATACCGTCTGACGAGTCCTCCAACAGATGGAAGGATTAGGGTGATATGGATTACAATCCACATCATCCCCTAGACTCAATTACATGCGATCTAAGGATGCAATAAGCAGATCATCATGACCCCGTAATTGTAATCCTAACTCAAACCTATCAATAGCTAACTGATAATGAGGTTCGAGCGAGGTTCTATGCCCTTGTTCAAAAAGACCAAGGTCGTGCCCATGCCAATGATACGACTTGAAAATATGCATAACATATTCTAGTTTGGATAGATAACACACATTAATAGTGAATGGCTCGTCATCGCCTTCATATACAAACATTATGGTGGGTGCTTTATCTAGCCCTATGTAGACGAAGTTTTTTTGGTTGGGTGGCTTACCCAATGACACTACAGATCCAATCAAAAATTGATGGGCGTGCGGTCGGCCCATCTCTTGTGTAGTTTTTATGATAGGTTTGAAAGTAACATTTTACACAAGATATTTACCTAACCCTATACTGGCTAGATGAACGGTCACCTACGATGCAGATGACCCTGATGAAGATGCAAGTGAAGCAGGCTGAGGTGCCTCCTCGACTTTGTCTTAAGGTTCTTCCACATCCATGGGAGTAGGAGTCTCATTAGCGACTGGTCCAGGAATATTATTTTCCACTTTCTCATCCAATTTTATCTTTAGCTTCTTGACTTTTCGATGCATTGATGATGCAGTCGGTTTTAGAGAAGTTGCAATCGTATGCTCAAATCTGTGTGGTACAGATGTCGATGGTTGAGCATGGGCTGCTAGTTTGCCTATTAGAATCTTAACTGATGAAACAGGTTGGATGTCCAAGTGCGTCGATGAAAGTACAAAACCCTTAGGAAAATCTGTTAGGTTCATGAATTTGAATGGTTCTTCATCCAAGGACACTATGTGAACCTGTCCCTCATGAATGTACTTCATGCATTGATGCAAGATAGAGGGGACACAACACATTTCATGAATCCAAGGTCTTCTGAGAAAAATGTTGTACTGCATGGTGCCCTTTATTACGTGACACATCATAGAGATGGTCTTGAGTCCCACCTGAATAGGTAGAACAATTGTACCAACCATTGAGCATAGTGCATTGTTAAATGCTCTCAACGTAAAGGTGGTAGGCACAATGTGTGATTTGGGTAGCTTGAGATGGCTCAGTGCCTTGGTCATAATTATATTGATGGAAGACCTAGTGTCGATCAAGACCCTTTCGAAAGGCTTGTGGTTAACACACGCAATGATATGTAGCGGTGGGTCAGCCTTAATAGTGGGAACCATATTCACTTCATGATTATAAAATTGTATCATGGGTTCCTGACACTATTTTACATGTCCCACAAAATTTGTAAATGCATGGGCATTTCGGGATTATACCTCAATGGACCTCAAAATGTCCATTAGAGTCTCCCTGTGTCTAGGGGACTGCTAAATAAGCTCATATATTGACAACTTCGCAAGAGTTATCTATAGGTTCTGAACTAAGCTGCTCCTATGGTCACCACCAGTCTAGTTGGTGGGCCCAGAATGTTCTGAGCTGGCCGTTGATCCGGTGTAGCTTGTATTCTAATGGGAGCACGAGGTTGATTGGGTTGATCATACCTCGTGTTTAGTAACAACATTGACCATACCTACAAACCCCTGATAGGTGGTTTGATTCTCACTTGATTGACCTGGCTGGCATTGTTACGAGGCACCTCATGATTAGGAAGTGGATTCTTGAAAATTCCCATGTTTCTATTGTCGAGTGCCTATGGGTTTCTTGGTACTACCAGATCTCCTTTTTCTATCATGTTCTACACGATGTGTTTGAAAGACCAACATGTTTCGATGTTGTGTCCTTTCACTCTATGGAATATGCAGAACAAATCGTCTTGATGCTACTTTGACTTTGGCACATTCAAATCTACTAATTTGACCTCAGGCAATCATATGGCCTTGGCCTCACACAGTTGATGGAAAATCAAAGTCATCAATTCTGTCAAGGGCGTGAACTGGCGAGGTGGGCGATCTTCTTTTTTTTTGCCCTTATAGTTATTTTTGCGTGTCTCATAATGCGCAGGAGGAGGTTGGGCCTGATAATTAGGCTTTTGATGTCCCTTTTCTTCTCCTCTGAGATTTAGTACTACTTGATTTACGTGGGCCTGCTTGCCCTGTTGTTTCGTAGCACTCTTTTTAAACCCCTCTTTTTTGGTCTTGAGCTTCAAGTTACCTTCTTACAACTTGATATTCTCGATCACCCTGGCTTGCACCACAGCTTCCTTGAATATAGGGTACTGCTACAGCTACAACAGTAGTGAGATGTGTTTGGCACAACTATTTGTAAAAATTTGGGTTAGTTCAGTCATTGGAATAGGGAATGGCAGCTTTGCCATTATTCTATGCCATCTCTTTTCGTATTGCTCGATGGGCTCATCGTCGTGTTGAGCTAGTGCCATCAAATCAGAGAGGTTGGATTGTCTCTTGATGCCAAATGAATAGCGTTCAAGAAATGCATCGACAAACTGCTCGAAACTAGTAATACTATGTTTCTTCATTTGGTTGAACCACTCTCAGGCTGGGCCAAAAAGTGTCGTAATGAAAGTGTGCAACAAAAAGGCATCCTGAATCTCTATCTAAAAACAAGCATCCAAAAAACACGTAACATGCTCTTGTGCATCCTCATAACCCTTAAATTTTTCCAACCTGGGCATATCGAAATTCTTGAGATATGGAGGCATAGGCACCAAGGGGTCTAGAGGTTCATTGTGTATCTTCCTTAGTGTCGGATTTTGCATAGTCGTGCCCTGCCTCTCTATTACTTTGACCTTATCGGCCAAAACCTTGTACACCTTAGAAGACAAAAAGTCATCCTCCCTAAGCTGACGTGGAGGTAGCCTAGGAGGTAATGTCTTCTTTGGGGGAGGTGGAGGACATAGCTCTTCGTCCTCCTCAACTTGGTAACTCTTAGGATACCTCTAATTGCATCTGTCTACATCTATGTGCTCATGCTGCCTCTGTCTAAGATAATTGAGTGACGATAGTCACTCCCTCTATTGGGCACTAACATGAGTATGAGCATCTCTTCGCTCCTTGTGCATATCAGCTAGGGACACAACCCTCCTATGCACACACTATTTATGCTCCTCAAAAGGGTATAGGCTTGCCTTGGCTAGCTGATTCTCCTACTCTATGCACTCCTTCTGACCTAGAATACGCTTCTTGTGCATGCGTTGCTCATATAATATCTGTCGTAGGAGCATTTGCGCTTGAATATTTTCATCTTCAATATGCTGCCTCTCTAGGTGAGCATCATCTAATTTATCTTGGAGGAGTTGACGTCTTTGCTCAGACATCAGTCTATGTGATCAATTGATCTGGTCGACCGTAGGAGGCCTCTGGTGTGTGTGCTCTATGAAAGCTACCTTATGGGTTTTGTACCCATCAGACAAATGTGTGGACGGTGGACGTGTGACATGAGGGCCCTTAGAAGCCCCTCCATGCTCTCTGGTGATCTTGATACAACTATCGCTATGCTCACTTATAGCACGAGTGGATGGAGTTATAGGCTTGCAACCTAGCTGTTCAAGAACACTACCTAGACCATCTAACTGTCTAGACCTCCACCACTCATGTGGTGGTGTTCCATTAGCTCCCACCTTTGATATATCAATGGTGATCTTGCATGGTGAGCCACACACGGGAGTATGGGTGGGCCTATGCTCGAAAGTGATCCTATCCTCCTGCCCTTGAATGGGTGGATCTCTGATCTGTCTATACTCTGACGGTAGAGGGTTAGAACCTCTCATGGACCTAGTACATATGGGAACCAACTTGGTCCCTGCACAACATATTCCTCGACCGATCTTGTGGAAACGCATGTAGTGCGGTCTTTGTAATGGCTTTGGGGGAGAGCATCCTTGTGCTGAGAAGCTCCACACTCTATCCTGTGCCTAGAAGAGTGTAATGAAGCTCCTCTATCGAGGGTCCACTCAACGAGATCTCCCCGTGTTGAGTTTTTGCCTCTAATGCTTTTCAAACATCATTCGATTTTCTCATGTGTATGAGGACTCGACACATGCTGCTGTGAACCAGTTGAGGTTTGATCATGGGAATCGGTCCGAGACATTTTCTGATCACCCTATGTGTTCACCATTTGTGTACCTAACGTTTAGACGTGTTTTATTATGCAAAACAAGTATACAAATGATGATTATATCCTTTTAAATTTTTATTGTGAGCCCTAAACTGTTTGATGTTGTTTTTAGATGTGTTGTATTAGTGTTAGAAACTCTGGTGTGTTTTGAAATATTGTTGGATTTTAAACTCAGTTAAATTGGCTTTCACCTATATACTCGCACAAGCCGAATATAGTAATGAAGTCCATGCTCAATGAAGTAGCATAGGTACTACCAAACCTCACCCCACACACCGTGTGCAGTGATACACCCTTTCGAAGAAGAGTGCGTACTATTTTGCATGGATAGGTCAGTTCTTGGGTCGGCCTTGGCAATGAGCGGGTCCCAATAATACAATTTCAAATGAGCCAACCAAGTGGTAATGACATCGACTGTTGGTATCAATAAAGTGGGTTGGATGTGAGATACCAATGCCACTAATGTTTGAATGGAACATGGTGTGTGTGGTTCCTTTTACTTTGTGAAAATGATAAATGCATCGAAGAGTATAATGATCATTCCTACATGATATGCATGAAAAGAAAGGAACGTTTCAAATTCAAAAAGAATGCATGCTAATGTCCTATATGATATTTTGATGATGCAATTGCAATGACATGGCTATTGATTGGGCCTCAAGCATGTAAACGACACACAATCCTTATAAAGGTTATTGTATTTAGGGGCAAACTGCACTCAGAGGTCTGTTATTCCCTACAACGCCTTTCTATTGAACGAAAAATGAAAACAAACTAGGACTTGTTCATTGACCCCTTATATATATTTTTTAGTTCCTAGTTTGCAATGGTTCGATGATTTCTGGAAAGATACAGAGCAAAAAATTAAACACAAAAGGTGAAATTGGGACCTACCTCAGCTCCTGCTCTATTGCCCACTGATTTTCCTGTTTTCTGCCTTTTTCTCTATGGACCGCAGGTTTGATCTGCAGGTTGAAGTGGGGACTGCAGGTTATAGCCGTGGGCCAAAAAATAACTGTAGCTAACAACTGCAGTTAGCACCTGTGCAAAGAAAAAGCCAAGAACAGTCAAAATTTAGAGCTAAAATTGCGGGGTTCCATTGTGATCACCATTTGACATAACCACAGAGCACGCACCCTTTTTAGCTAGGTGTACTAATCTATACCATCACAAAAGCACAAAGATCCACACAAATACATAAATTGAACAAAGAAATCCAACGTATGCAAAGTTTATTATATTAATATTTAAAGGATCTTGAATTACAAAAATTCCCTCTTAGGGTCACTCGAAAGATGATACAGGTGTTACAATTGCCAATGCCCTCAACAGGGTAGGCACGCTTATTGTGCTTTGGTGATTACTCACAAACTACCTTGGGGTAGAGCTAACCCCCTTCTTCGCGATGTGGTAGGATTATGATATAGGCTCCTTTCTGCACCTATCTCTCTACGAACAAGAAACAACAACACACGATTACAAATATTGATAGCCTCTCGTGATGAGGCCTTTTGAAGAAATATGCATGTAAATACCATTAAACTAGTAAAACAAGAAAGCATAAAGAAAGACTTTAAGTTATTCTAATTACATCAAGAATTATGCTAAAACATACAAGACATTAATAAGCAAATGATGTGTAGATAAAATATCGAATTAGAAGCGATAAAGCACATAAAATATCCAATATACTCATACTTAATGCAATGCATGAATGTCTAATTCCTACGGTCAGTGTTTCCCTAAGATGCAATTAAACCTATAAAAAGACTAACATGACTAATCTATGCAATCAAATTTTTTTTTAGTAAGGTTATCATTAACCCGTTGTAAACCGCAACTGTGAGGGGCGATCTACACTGTGAATCGTGGCTGATAGTCATGGTTTGACCTCTTATGGGTTTACCCTCAGAATTAAGGGTAGTGGGCTTGACCTCCTTGTTCGAATTGATGTTCAAGGGTTGTCTTTATAATCCTTTGACAGATTTGGTGGTAAAATCACTGTGAAGGGCCTTTGTTTGCTTGAATTTGCATTTCTTGATCTTCCTAATCACCTAGGGCATCCATGGATAATTGGTATTTAAATGGATAGCGAAGGGGCTCTCAAATGCACAAATTCGGTATGCAATTTGACAGGGCTTTGCTGCTCTCTTGATTAGTTAGCTATTTCTCGATAATTTGCTAGCGCTTCACTATGCAAATCATCTCTTTTTCATCCTCTTGGAGGGGGGTATTTATAGCATGCCCCTAGGGCTAGGGGTGTATTCATGGAGAAGCCAAGACCAAGAAGGTTGGTTAGGACAGTTGGGATGGAAGACTTTGGAATCTTCCGTCCTCCAAATACCTCCTTCTAGATCTCTTCGTCGTTCCAACCGATTTGGCTCGGATGGAAGGCCTAACTGAACTCCAGTTCAGATTGTAGGTCATAGCTATGGTCTAGACTGCAAACCACATGTGTCAACTATGGTTCAAATTGGAGACTGTAGATCTGGATTATGGTTCAAACTGCTTAGGCTGGAATGCCTAAATTGAGTGGTTAGAACCACTACTCTATCTTGGAGTCTATCCAAGATCCTTTATATGGTTTTGTAGCATGTCCATATGAGTAGTCACCCTCGGCATGACACGTTTTAGGTGTCTACACTATCCATAGGAGAACTCCTTCTCCTCTGCTCTGGTTGGTGATCCTCTAGAAGACTACTGCCTCCACTACACTGGCTTGTGGATCTCTCTCCACTGAAGACTCTTGTCCCCACTCAGAAGACCTATCCTCACTGCCCTGGCTAATGGATCTCTATCCACTGGAGACTACTGTCCTCTCTACTCTGTCACCTCCAAAGCTCTATCTCAAATCTATACTAAACATAGTCCTTCGGTCTAGCACAATTCTGCTCAATATCTATCTCTGATCTGGCACAAACCTATCCTCAAATCTGCACCAAACTCTATCCTCAAATCTGCTCAACAAGTCCACACAAAACTTGCTTAAATCTTCTCAACAAGTCCACATAGAACTTGCTCAAATCTTCTCAACAAGTCCACATAGAACTTGCTTAAATATGCTCAACAAGTCCACATAGAACTTGCTTAAATCTGCTCAACAAGTCCACACAGAACTTGCCCAATCTCATAGAAACATAAAGAGAATTGTTAGAGACTCAATATGTTCTATACTAAATACTTTCTCAACTCAACTCAGAATATAGAATAGTTTGTTTTATGGAACTTGAACAATCACTTCACACATCCACTTGACTAGGCTCAACCAACTCTACCCAACCAATCACTCAATGAAACACTCCTTTCTCACAAACCCTAGTCCAGGCATGTAAACACCAACTCAAAATATTTCCAACAATGCTCAATAATAAATCTCACATAACAATGATACTCATGATCTTTTCAAACCCTAGTTCAAGTTCTTTGCTCAACAACTCACTTCAACAACAATGTTTATAGCAATGATAATCAAACCCTAATTCAAGTTCTTCATACAACCAATGGTTTCAACAACAATGCTTATCAAACAAGGTTTAACAACAATTCTTTATTTCAGAAAACCTTGAAGCATTCACTCAACACACTCAATAAGGAAACCCTAATCAAGTCCTTTTCACTCCAAACTTATTTTTCAGAAAACCAACCAATCAACTTAACTATGGAAGAATGTGCTCATACCTTTTTCTTGATGATAAGGAGTAGACCTCACAAATCTGCCACAACCATAAAACACTTCTTTTCCAAACTCAAGAAGGTTAGAATACAAAAATATTATTCCAATATTTCCTTAAAGATATTCTTTGCACCAAGATATAATCAATGCCTTATTTCTTCCTCTTTCAACAAATCATACATAACAAAATACTTGGAAACACCTTATCAACTCCAATATTAGAATAGTGACCAACACCCTAATAAATCAACCACTCTTAAAATAATATCCACCACCATAGGATATTAACCACTTTAATAATATTCACCACTATAGAATATCAACCATTCTTAATAATATTCACCACTATAGAATATTGACCAAACTTAATAATATTCACCACTATAGAATATTAACCAAACACTTTTCACTCCATGCATAAAACCTTTGAGCAAACAATATTAAAAATTTAATTTTTCCAAACCTTATAACTCCCTTGCAACCTTAGAACCAATAATAAACATGCAAAATTAATTTTTAACTTGCCCAACCAACCTCCAAAAATTTTGGAGATTAAACACCTTGCGTACCTTGTATTCCCCACCAAAAGGGGATTCGGCGTGACTCGATCCGCCGTCTCCTCTTGCCTAAGCGCTTAGGCGCTTGGGCACTCACCACGTGGGCTACGAAGGCCCACGTGAAGGAAGGATAGATGCCTTCCTCTTATACCTTCAACACTTCTCCTTTTTCACATGCAAAAACACGTTTTCGTTTCCCTTGGTCGCAACGCTAAATTCTTTGCTTCGCACGTTCGTATCTTAGGCATGGTAATTTCATTAAAGTGGTAGGTGCTCCCTTTTATATGCATAATATAACATTCCTCCTCACGTCGACACTTTTCAAAATTGAATTTCGAATTTCAAATCTAAAACCCACTTTAGGGTTTTAACCTTAATTTAATTAATTTATAATTAATAAATAAATTAATTAATAATTAATTTAAATAACTTTTCAAGTTAAGTAAATTAACTAATAAATTAATTTAAATTAATTTATAATTAACTTTAAGCTTCCTTAGTATAATAAAATTATTATACTTTATTTTCCAATGGTTTTTATGAAAAACCTTTTATTTTCTCCTTCAGTGGTTTTAATGGAAAACCTTTTATTTTCTCCTTCAATGGTTTTAATGGAAAACCTTTTATTTTCTCCTTCAATGGTTTTAATGAAAAACCTTTTGGTCATGCTTCATAAGACATTATGAAACTTTTTGGAACCAATCAATTGCATTCCTTTTGACATCAATGACAACTTCATGCCTTGACATCAATGACAACTCGATGGACTCAAAATGTCCAACAATCTCCCCCTTTGTCATTGATGGCAACCCAAATTATTTTAACTAAAAACTTGACCTTTCCTTTGTTCTGCTCCCCCTGGGACATTGCTCCCCCTGGCTCAATGCTCTCTCCTCTTTTCTCAAATACCAAATCTCTCCCCCTTACTCAAATCTCTCCCCTTTGACATCAATGGCAAAGGGTCACCTTTGGGGCTCGGGGCTAAGAATGAGCCTCTTAGCTTAGCCCCTCCCCCACCTCCTCTTGAGGTGGTTAATTCTGGGGTGGGAGTCTCACTCCCAATTTTCCTCGAAGATACTCAAAATTTTCCTTTGAAAGTGGCTTAGTGAAAATATCTGCTATCTGTTCCTTTGTAGTGACATATTCCAACTTGACTTGTTTATCTGTCACCTATTCTCTCAAAAAATGGTACTTAATCGGAATGTGCTTTGTCCTGGAGTGCATTACTGGATTTTTTGAGATACTTATGGCACTAGTATTATCACATAGTATAGGAATGGGATGATCATGCTTTATCTTGAAGTCTTCTAGAGTTCTCTTCATCCATAACACCTGTGTACAACTGGCTACTGCTACAATGTATTCTACTTCTATTGTAGATAAAGATACTGAAACCTGCTTCTTACTTAGCCAAGAGACTAAATAGTCTCCAAGAAAGAATGCTCCTCCACTTGTACTTTTTATGTCATCAATGTTGTCGGCCCAATATGCATCTGTATATGTTGTCAGTGTGAAACTGTCACTTTTGGGATACCAAAGCCCAAAATCCATAGTCCCTTTTAGATACCTAAAAATTATTTTTACTATTGCCACATGTGTTTCCTTAGGTGCTTCCTGAAACCTTGCCACTAATCCCACTGATTGTACTATGTCTGGTCTTGTAGCTGTAACATACAATAAGCTACCAATCATAGATCTGTATAATCTCTGATCTACCTCTGGAGATTCATCATCCTTACTCAACTTGCATCCTGTGACCATGGGAGTACTTACTGGTTTACAATCTTCTAACCTGAATTTCTTTAACATTTCTTTTATATACTTGGCTTGTGAGAGAAACACCCCTCTTTCTGATTGTGAAATCTGAAGTCCAAGAAAGAAGGACAATTCACCAAGCATAGACATCTCAAATTCATTTTGCATGTTCTTAGAAAATTCTTTACACATCTTATCATTGTTTCCCCCAAAAATTATGTCATCAACATAAACAACCACTATCAGAAGATCACTCCCTTCATTTTTGATATATAGATTATTGTCTGCTATTCCTTTTCTGAATCCTTATTCCTGAAGATACTTATCCAATATTGAGTACCATGCTCTCGGAGCCTGCTTTAAACCATACAGTGCCTTTTTCAATCTGCATACATGATCTGGTTTATCCGCTAGTATGAATCCCTCTGGTTGTTCAATATAAACTTCTTCTTCTAGAACACCATTTAGAAATGCTGACTTGACATCCATCTGATATACCTTGAAGTTCTTGAAACTTGAGAAAGCTAAAAATATCCTTATAGCTTCAAGCCATGCAACTGGAGCAAATGTCTCATCAAATTCAATTCCTTCTACTTATGCATAACCTTTGCATACTAACCTTGCTTTATTTTTGACCACTTGTCCATCTTCATTTAACTTGTTTCTGAATACCCATTTTGTGTCGATCACATTTTTGTCCTTTGGTCATGGAACAAGTTCCCAAGTTTTGCTTTTCTCTATCTGATCTAATTCTTCATCCATTGCCTTAATCCAAAATTTATCCTCACTTGCCTGAGTGAAGTCTTTTGGCTCAATCTTAGAAAGCAAAGAAAAATTTGCTTGTTGAGATGGTTTTATTATTCTTCTCCTTGTCTGTCTTTCATCTGGATTCCCAATAATCTGCTCTTTTGGATGATGCTTCTGTACATACCTGGATGGAGTTTTGGGAAGAAGTCTTTGTGTTTCTTCTTCTTCTTTATCTGATTCCTCACAAAATTCTTCTTGACAACATCCATCTTCTTGATACACAATTTGTTGAACTGGTTCTCTTGAATCTATCTTCTCATCAATTGTTACATTCATACTTTCCACCATAGTGCGTGTTCTTTTGTTGAAGCATCTGTAGGCTTTACTCCTTGTGGAATAACCAAGAAAAATTCCCTCATCACATCTTGGATCAAACTTGCCTAAGTTTTGATCTTCCCGTCTTATGTAACATTTGCTTCCAAAAATTCTGAAGTGTTTTACAGTGGCAGGTCTTCCTTTCCAAAGCTCATATGGAGTCTTGTGATGATTTACCCTCATTTGAGCCCTAGTGATTATGTATACTATTGTGTTTACAACTTCTCTCCAAAAACCATCTGATAGCTTAGATTCATTTAACATAGCCCTAGCCATATTTTCAATAGTCTTATTTTTCCTTTCAACTACCCCATTTTGTTGAGGAGTTCTTGTTGTTGAGTACTCTCTCTTGATCCCATGTTGTTCACAAAACTCTACAAATTCATTTGAAGTAAATTCTCCTCCTCTATCAGATCTCAGACACTTAATCCTTTTGTCAATTTCATTTTCAATCAATTCCTTAAATGCTTTGAATTTTTCAAAGGCCTCTGACTTCTCTTTTAGGAAGGCTACCCAAACCATTATGGAATAATCATCTATAAATAGTATAAAGTAGCTATCACCCTGAATACTTTGTGTTCTGGTAGGACCACATAGATCAGTATGTATTAGGCTCAATGGCTCAGATGACATATATCCTTTTGACTTAAAGGTTGTCCTAGTTTGCTTTCCATGTTGATAGGGTGCACAAATTGTGTTTTGAGGTCTTCTTATTTTGGGTAAATCTCTGACCGCCTGTTTATTGCTTATGTTGACTATGTTGTCAAAATTCAAGTGACCCAGTCTTCTATGCCATAACCAACTCTCATCTTCTTGTGATAGAAAGCACTTTTCCCCTTTGATCTCATTGAGCATGTATAAGTTGTTTGGAGTTCTTCTTGCATTTGCAATGATTTTTCCAGTTTCTGATTTTCTTATCTCACATCTATCTGGATGGAAAGTAACCATGTACCCTTGATCACAAAGTTGAATTATACTCAGTAGGTTGTGTTTTAACCCTTTAACATACAATACATTTTCTATTTTTGTTTTCCCATTATCTAAACTTAGAGTTCCTCTTCCACCAATCCTTGTTGATCCATTATCATCGAAACTTATTGATCCTCTATTTGTTTCTTTCAGTACAATGAATTTGTCTTTGTCTCCTATCATGTGACTAGAGAAACCACTATCAAGATACCATTGTTCTTCTTTATCCTGAGCATGAAGGGTTGTTTGAACTAACATTGATCTAGCCTTAACATTTTCCCTTTCATCTTTCCTAGTTGTTGAATTTGCTTTTCTAGACTCAGGAAGCATCATTTTACACCATCTAGCCTTGTGCCCAAAATTATTGCATTTGTAACATATAATATCATCATCCATGAGAGGTGCAAAGGAATTGAAATTTCTATTGACATTGTTTCTTGCATGATGAATACAGTGTACAACTCTATGACCATATTTATTACAAGAAAAGCAATGACCATGGAAGAAATTATGTAACTTGTTTGGATGTCTTGGAGTTCATGGTGAAGTAATATTCCTCTTGTGATTAACTCTTATCCAGGGTTCTCCTTTGCTTTCTTCCTTTCTTATATCCTTTGCTTGCTTATCCTTGTTTGAGGTTTCTACTTTTTGAAGACTTGATTCCTCTTTCTATTTCTCATATTCTGCATCTTGTAGTACCTTGGTCTTTTCAACTTCATTCCTTAGGTGGACAACTTTTGCTTCCAATATTTCACATTCTGTTTCCCTGGATCTCAATAGATCTGTCATGTCCTACTCAATCTTCTTTCCTTCTTCCACCCTAATCTTGAGTTCTATGAGATTTTGTATAAGTTCCATTCTTGCTTCTTCATCTTCTTGAACTTGTTCCTTCAAGCTTGAATTCTTCTCTCTAAGTCTTTCCAATTTTTTGAGAGTAGCAAATAATTCTTATTTTATGTCAAACATAGTCTCTTCTTCATTTTTTGAAGTCATGTGTGCTATTGATGGATCCTCCTCCAAGTTGTTAGTCTTTTCATGGAGGGACCCGCTCTGATACCAATTGAAGAACATGTGCTTATACTGAGAGGGGGGTGAACAGTATACAATAAAACTTTTTGCTTTTTAATCCAAATAACAACATCAACAATATTAAAGTAGTAAACATCACACAAAGCATCACACACATGAGAGACATGATTTTACATGGTTCACCCAATGCGGGCTACTCCACGGAGAAAATATTTCTTATAAATTTTTCTCAAATAAATTCTCTTGGGAATCCTTCCCTACAATGTTTATGAACCTCTGTCCAAAGGAGACACCAATCCCCTAAATCAAATTCATGGATCTCTATCCATAGGAGAACTCCTTCTCCTCTGCTCTAGCTGGTGATCCTCTAGAAGACTATTGCCTCCACTACACTGGCTTGTG
Organism: Wollemia nobilis; assembly: GCA_028583015.1. Lineage (NCBI taxonomy): Eukaryota > Viridiplantae > Streptophyta > Pinopsida > Araucariales > Araucariaceae > Wollemia > Wollemia nobilis. Next base: position 11,267,084 of record JAQPPZ010003077.1, on the reverse strand, counting down.
GATCTCTCTCCACTGAAGACTCTTGTCCCCACTCAGAAGACCTATCCTCACTACCCTGGCTAATGGATCTCTATCCACTAGAGACTACTATCCTCTCTACTCTATCACCTCCAAAGCTCTATCTCAAATCTATACTAAACACAGTCCTTCGGTCTAGCACAATTCTGCTCAATATCTATCTCTGATCTGGCACAAACCTATCCTCAAATCTGCACCAAACTCTATCCTCAAATCTGCTCAACAAGTCCACATAGAACTTGCTTAAATCTGCTCAACAAGTCCACATAGAACTTGCTCAAATATTCTCAAAAGTCCACAGAACTTGCTTAAATCTGCTCAACAAGTCCACATAGAACTTGCTTAAATCTGCTCAACAAGTCCACACAGAACTTGCTCAAATCTGCTCAACAAGTCCACATAGAACTTGCCCAATCTCATAGAAACATAAAGAGAATTGTTAGAGACTCAATATGTTCTATACTAAATACTTTCTCAACTCAACTCAGAATATAGAATAGTTTATTTTATGGAACTTGAACAATCACTTCACACATCCACTTGACTAGGCTCAACCAACTCTACCCAACCAATCACTCAATGAAACACTCCTTTCTCACAAACCCTAGTCCAGGCATGTAAACACCAACTCAAAATATTTCCAACAATGCTCAGCAATAAATCTCACATAACAATGATACTCATGATCTTTTCAAACCCTAGTTCAAGTTCTTTTCTCAACAACTCACTTCAACAACAATGTTTATAGCAATGATAATCAAACCCTAATTCAAGTTCTTCATACAACCAATGGTTTCAACAACAATGCTTATCAAACAAGGTTTAACAACAATTCTTTATTTCAGAAAACCTTGAAGCATTCACTCAACACACTCAATAAGGAAACCCTAATCAAGTCCTTTTCACTCCAAACTTATTTTTCATAAAACCAACCAATCAACTTAACTATGGAAGAATGTGCTCATACCTTTTTCTTGATGATAAGGAGTAGACCTCACAAATCTACCACAACCATAAAACACTTCTTTGCCAAACTCAAGAAGGTTAGAATACAAAATATTATTCCAATATTTCCTCAAAGATATTCCTTGGACCAAAATATAATCAATGCCTTATTTCTTCCTCTTTCAACAAATCATACATAACAAAATACTTGGAAACACCTTATCAACTCCAATATTAGAATAGTGACCAACACCCTAATAAATCAACCACTCTTAAAATAATATCCACCACCATAGGATATTAACCACTTTAATAATATTCACCACTATAGAATATCAACCATTCTTAATAATATTCACCACTATAGAATATTGACGAGACTTAATAATATTCACCACTATAGAATATTAACCAAACACTTTTCACTCCATGCATAAAACCTTTGAGCAAACAATATTAAAAATTTAATTTTTCCAAACCTTATAACTCCCTTGCAACCTTAGAACCAATAATAAACATGCAAAATTAATTTTTAACTTGCCCAACCAACCTCTAAAAATTTTGGAGATTAAACACCTTGCGTACCTTGTATTCCCCACCAAAAGGGGATTCAGCGTGACTCGATCCATCGTCTCCTCTTGCCTAAGCGCTTAGGCGCTTGGGCACTCATCACATGGGCTACGAAGGCCCACGTGAAGGAAGGATAGATGCCTTCCTCTTATGCCTTCAACACTTCTCCTTTTTCACATGCAAAAAACACGTTTTCGTTTCCCTTGGTCGCAACGCTAAATTCTTTGCTTCGCACGTTCGTATCTTAGGCATGGTAATTTCATTAAAGTGGTAGGTGCTCCCTTTTATATGCATAATATAACATTCCTCCTCACGTCGGCGCTTTTCAAAATTGAATTTCAAATTTCAAATCTAAAACCCACTTTAGGGTTTTAACCTTAATTTAATTAATTTATAATTAATAAATAAATTAATTAATAATTAATTTAAATAACTTTTCAAGTTAAGTAAATTAACTAATAAATTAATTTAAAATTAATTTATAATTAACTTTAAGCTTCCTTAGTATAATAAAATTATTATACTTTATTTTCCAATGGTTTTTATGAAAAACCTTTTATTTTCTCCTTCAATGGTTTTAATGGAAAACCTTTTATTTTCTCCTTCAATGGTTTTAATGGAAAACCTTTTATTTTCTCCTTCAATGGTTTTAATGAAAAACCTTTTTGGTCATGCTTCATAAGACATTATGAAACTTTTTGGAACCAATCAATTGCATTCCTTTTGACATCAATGACAACTTCACGCCTTGACATCAATGACAACTCGATGGACTCAAAATGTCCAACAAGTTAGGATTTAATTTTTTGAGAGTCTCAAGATGGAAATGACCCTGAAAAAGTTATTTCTCCTAGCCATGACTAGCAAACGCAGTTCCCAATTGTCAAATTGGGGACTGCGGCTATCCGCCGTAGTTGGATTTGAATTCCAATAGTCATCAAATTGAATGCCCTCCCAACCGCGGGTCTGAGCCGCGGTTCGACAACTTTAGGAAAAAATAATAAATTTTCAGTTTTTTTTTTTGTTTTTAGCTGATTTAATTGTTTTTTTTTATTTTAGAGGTGTTGTTTTTCATTTTTTTTGTGTTTTTGAGATTTTATGATTTTATTTGTTGTTTTTAAGGTTGTTTTTTTATAATTTTTTATTTTTACCTTTATTATTCTGCTTTCCACTAGACTTTGACTGCAAGGGTGATGGAATCAAAGATCCTTTGTAACCTACATGGTGTACTGCTACCCGTAGAGTTGGATTGGTTTAGGGCTATGGGATTTGGCTACATTTTGCACCTCCCCACCATCTGGGCCGATCAGGCCTATATGACTACATTGGACCAATTGTGGGATGTGCAAACCAATACCTTTCACCTACCGATAGGTGAGATGACTATCATGCTGGAGGATGTCTACTGCATCTTCTAAATCCCTCTAGATGGTGAGGCCATCACATATTCACTAATCGAGAAAAAATAGGTAGTATTCAATCACATATTTGGTGGTTGTAGCGAGGTAGCACAATGACACTCGGACCATGGAGGGGTCCACATTGAGCATTGGTACACTCACCGGGTCTTCTCTCGATGAGCAACCATTTTCATGCACCTAATCATGTAGATTGTCCTGCTCGACTCTTCTAGAGTGAGGTTCCCTTGGAACCTCCTGGATAGGACTATAGAGGTCATAGCTAGAAATACTAATCAACCCCTCATCCTATCTTGGGGGAGTGCTCTACTAACACAGCTCTATAATGAGTTGTATCATATTACACATAGGAGCAAAGTAGGCATCGATTGTAGCCTACTACTTCAGATCTAGGGGTGGCAACATATCAATATTGAGCACCCCACTAGCCTACCACTTGAGATTAGCACCATTGAGGAGGCACACCGATGTTATGTAGCATTTTGGCCTTATGATCATGAGGGCTTCAGGAGTAGGTCTTGCATAGGAGAGATGGCCTATTACATTGGATAGTTTTTGTGACTATAGGTGGACTAGGTGGAATGGCGCTCATACCTAGACTGCCCTCCATGGATAGAGGTTGATGACTGGCTACATTGGGAACGTAGAGACAAATGGATCCTTGAATGTAAGTCCAAGGTACAAAAGTTCTTTTATTTCTCTCGTGTCACCAGATAGTTCAGGATTAGGAAGGACATTCTAGAGCTGCCTACCATCTACCATTGCCTCGCTCTATAAAGGGACTTGACCTAGCCCATGGTGACTCCATTGGGTGATGATTTTTAGGATTCAAGTATTACAGATGCAGGGACTACTCCTAATTATGACACCTGGTAGACACTTAGGGTATGATAGGGTTTTGAGGGGCCCTTAAGCAAGACTCTAGATGACGCAGGTAAGGGCACAAAGGGAGCAAAGGTCGACCCTCATTATCGTCGAGTCCATTAGAGGACTAAGGAAAAATGGGGTGAGGGAGGATCTATAGAGGATGCACATTTGAATAAGGAGGAGGGCAAGGTCATAATTGATAGTGAGGTCAGACAGCTCAGGGCCCAGGTTTCCAGCCTACAGACTCAGGTAGGCTCTCTGCAGACACAAATTCTACATTGGGACACCACCATTGCCACCTTACAGGCAAAGGTTGGGGATCTACAGTCTCGACTCACATCAGGGTAGTCTTAGTGGTGTGGCTACGAGGAGGAGAAGACCGTTCTATAGGTCAAGATTGACTCAACAGGGACATAGATACGACGGTTTACAGGCCAATGCATCCTTCTATAGTCTTAGCTAGATGCTCTGAGGCTACATTATGATGCACTTAGGGCTGGAAGGGAGGATCCCTCATCTTCACAGGTTGCTCTAGCACCTTCAACTGATTTAGTAGCTCTAGTAGCACAAGGATTAGTAGAGCTGGACCAGGCAATAGTGATCAGATTACTATGGGCTCTAGTGTAGTAGCACATCAACATTAGTGCAACATATGCCTCCTATATCTCTACTCTGAGGGGAGAGATAGGGCTACTTAATGGTCAAGTTCCTGAGAGGTTCGATGCTCTAGGATCTTAGAGTACTCACACTCGAGAGATAGGGTAGTCATAGACTAGCTCCAATCATAGATCACACAGGTAAGAGAGGACCTCTAGTGCTAGCTCTAAGAGGACTCACAAGGAGTGTGGAGACGACGATGAAGCCTCTCAAACTGTGGGTACAGGAACTATTTAGTACTTGATCTGACATATGATATTGTACCATTTTTTAGTGTAAGGTTGAGGACCTACACAAATGTAGTCTATAGGTATTTTTGACATATGTCGATGTACTATTATTATCTATTTTTGGTACATACACACACACACATATATATATATATATGATATGACATTTGAGACTTATTATATGTGTGCATTTTATTATTTATGTTTTATGAGATGCACATGTATGCAATGGTTATATGTTATGCTAATTTTATGTTATATGATGTGATGTATGGATGACATGCACTAGATAGCTATGGAATGTATGATTAGATGTGATGATATACATGTGTAGACGAACTACTTATGATGAATGTATATGTATGTAATGTTTACTATTAAATGCCAGTGTACTTTACTGTACTTGTATGCATGTAATTTATGATGTTATGACATAATTTATGCCATGTATGTATTGCATACTTTTTCTATGATGGGTTCTATGTAAATGAACATGTATGTTTTAATCACTTAAAACACAATGTATGAATGCAATATGGTTTAACAATATAATGGATGAAACCACATAATGTATAAAAATCATGAATTGTAATTGCTATATTTTATTATAATATTTAATCAATTGGACACCCAAATGTGAGATGCAATGATTGTATTGTTTCTATTCATAAGCTCTTGCAAGTTAAAATAATATGCATAACATAGTCATTGGTCATTTAAATATCATTTCTGACATCCATATGGTATCTAACCTATATTATAAATAGTATTTAATAAATAAAATTTTATGAAGAGAAATTTGATATTTGATGATTGCATTGAAAAATTGGTTGTTGCTATTTGGGAATTTTTGAGGTTTATCATGAGACTCAAACACCCTATTTGTCTAATAAAAATTTGTATGATGACCATACTAGAATTTTGAAAAAAAAAGTTTTCTCTAGGACAGACCCTAACTATTCATTACCAATGTGTGTGCAAATGCATGTATTAGATAGAACATAAGCATACCCCGATGTCAGGCAGGATTATTTCAGCCCATTGCTAATATTGGGGATCCTCAAATGTCTATCCAATCCTAGGTTTGAATTTCAGTTGGATGTAGACCACTAGGTGATACAGGACACCTGAATCTAGCTCTTCCACATTCAAACATTGGTCTGCATAAAAGCAAGATGCTAACGTATTAGACATATCATCATGCGTAAGGTACGGTAGTGCTAACAATTCTAGGGATTCAAGCTCACCCTCTTATTTTCTTCAATTTATTGGGATACTTACTCATGTAAAGTGATGTAGGAGCATCCAACGAAAGGAAAAATACCATAAAGTAGAAAAAATGTTGCGATATCGCGACATGTCGACAAAGAAGAAAAGTGTCGCGATATCGCGACATGTCACTTTTTCATGACTAAAATACAAGAGAATGCGCAAGAGAGAAAAGTGTCACGATATCGTGACATGTCGCATTATTGTGACCAAAGGACGAGAGAAGGCACCAAGGAGAAAAAGTGTCGCGATATCGCGACATGTCGCATTTTCATGACCAGAAGACAAGAGAAGGCGCAAGAGAGAAAAGTGTCATGATATCACGACATGTCGCATTATCGTGACCAAAGGATGAGAGAAGGAACCAAGGAGAAAAAGTTTCACAATATCACGACATGTCGCATTTTTGCGACTAGAAGACGAGAGAAGGCGCAAAAGAGAAAAGTGTCGCGATATCGTGACATGTCACATTTTTGCAACTCAAGAAGGAGAGAGAAGGCATGGAGCAAAAATGTCACGATTTTGTGACATGTCGCAAAATCGTGACCGAAAGAAGACAGGAAATGCCAGAGAAGAAAATGTCACGATTTCACGACATGTCGCGAAATCGTGACCAAAGGAGCAGAAAGAAAGCAAGGAAGGAAACTGTCGTGATATCGTGACATGTCACAATTTCGTGACCCGAAACAAAGAGAGAAAGCAAAGAGCAAAGTTTTCACAATATCGTGACACATCGTGATTTCACGACCCGAGAGGCGAGGAGGAGGCAGGAAAGGAAAGATGTCGTGATATCGTGACATGTCATGATTTCATGACCAAAAGGAGAAAGAAGATCCGAAAAAGAAAGATGTCACAAAATCATGACATGTCGCATTATCGCGATCAGATCTCAATCAGAACTGGCCATTCAGAGGCTAACAGGGAGAATGTGGCCCGTTACATTAATGGGTTGAGAACTAGTATTCAAGAAGAGTTGAGTCTGGTTAGGATGAGCACAATTAAGGATGCTTACCAGTTTGCCCTCAAAGTCAAAGAGAAGCTAAACAGACGGTTTGAGGGTAAGCAAAGAGGAAGAGGTCATGGTGGAAGAACTGGTGGAAAGACCAGTGGAGAAAAATATAAGGATCAGAAGAAGGCTGGTGAAACTAGTAATACCTAGGATGAGGAAGAGGGGAACACCTACCAACCCCATAATTAGAACAATGGTTACCCAAGAGGGAGAGGTAGATCTGGATGTGGATTTGGAAGGGGAGGATTTCATGGAACCTATTTCCACTATGGCGAAGAAGGACATCGAGCATACGAGTGTCCACAACACCGAGAAAGGACGAATAAGAGACCTGAGGGTCCTACCAGAGCTACTGTAGTAGATGAAGGTGCTGAATCAAAACATTCTAAGGAGGTAGAGAGAGGAGGAGTTATGGTCACAAGGAGAACCTTGTTGAATGAGGAGAAAGGACCAGACCAGAGGAGGAGCCTGTTTCGCACAAGGTGTAAATGTTTAGGTAAAGTCTGTAATGTTATTATAGATAACGGTAGTACTGACAACTTGGTATCTAAAGAAATGGTTACTAAGTTACAGCTAGAGAGGAGGAGACACCCGCATCCATACCAGATTGCATGGTTGCAGAAGGACCATAGGTCATTGGTCAACGAATAGTCCTTAGTCAAGTTAAATATTGGGAGATACCAGGATGAGGTCCTATGTGATGTTTTGCCTATGGATGCTTGCCATGTGTTGTTGGGAAGGCCATGGCAATTTGACAGACGTGTGGTGTATGATGGGCACACGAATACTTACTCTCTGACGAAAGGTGGAGTGCACCACAAGTTGAAGCCATTGAAGGAGATGGATGAAAAGATTTTGTTGACAATAATGAGAGTGGAAGTTGTGGAGTTTGAAGAACTTAAGGGTTTGTACCTAGTAGACCCAGATTTTGCTGAAGCTTGGAGAGCTTGTATAGCACCAATTAAAAAGAAGGTGACAGAACAGTACCAAAGTGAAGGTCACTTCTCAATCCACCCCGGTTGTCTGATGCAGGAGCATCCAATGAAAGGCAAAATATTGCAAAGTAGAAAAAATGTCACGATATCGCGACATGTCGACAAAGAAGAAAAAGTGTCACGATATCGCGACATGTCACATTTTTGTGACCAGAAGACAAGAGAAGGCGCAAGAGAGAAAAGTGTCATGATATCACGACATGTCACATTATCATGACCAAAGGATGAGAGAAGGCGCCAAGGAGAAAAAGTGTCGCGATATCGTGACATATCACATTTTCACGACCAGAAGACAAGAGAAGGTGCAAGAGAGAAAAGTGTTACGATATCGCGACATGTCGCATTATCGTGACCAAAGGACGAGAGAAGGTGCCAAGGAGAAAAAGTGTCACGATATCGTGACATGTCGCATTTTCGCGACCAGAAGACGAGAGAAGGCACAAAAGAGAAAAGTGCCGCGATATCGCGGCATGTCATATTTTTGTGACTCAAGAAGGAGAGAGAAGGCATGGAGCAAAAATGTCACGATTTCATGACATGTCACAAAATCGTGATCGAAAGAAGACAGGAAAGGCCAGAGAAGAAAATGTCACGATTTCATGACATGTCGTGAAATCGCGACCAAAGGAGCAGAAAGAAAGCAAGGAAGGAAACTGTTACGATATCATGACATGTCGCGATTTCACGACCCAAAATAGAGAGAGAAAGTAGAGAGCAAAGTTGTCGCGATATCACGACATGTCATGATTTCGTGACTTGAGAGGCGAGGATGAGGCAGAAAGGAAAGATGTCATGATATCGCGACATGTCGCAATTTCATGACCAAAAGGAGAAAGAAGATCCAAAAGGGAAAGATGTCGCAAAATCGTGACATGTCGCATTATCACGACCAAAGGACGAGAGAAAGCGCAAAGGAGAAAAAGAGTCGTGATATCGTGACATGTCGCATTTTTGTGACCAAGAGGTGAGAGAAGGCTCAAGAGAGAAAAAGTGTCACGATATCATGACATGTCGCATTTTCATGACCAAAGGACGAGAGGAGGCACAAGAGAGAAAAGTGTCACGATATCGCGACATGTCGCATTTTTATGACAAGAAGACGAGGGGAGGCACAAGAGAGAAAAGTGTCACAATATCGCGACATGTCACATTTTTGTGACTCGAGAAAGGCAGGAAGGTAGAAAAGCAAAAGTGTCGCGATATCGCGACATGTCACATTTTCGTGACTCGAACAAGGCAGGAAGGCAAAAAAGTAAAAGTGTCGCGATATCGTGACATGTCGCATTTTCATGACTCGAAAAGGACAGGAAGGCAGAGAAGCCAAAAGTGTCGTGATATCGCGACATGTCGCATTTTCATGACCAAAGAAAAGGAAAAGGGCAGGCGGTTACAGGGGCCGTTACAGAGGAAATTATCGAGCGATGGGTATACCGAACGTCATCATTGGTTGACAGGCGGATAGAGTCTATAGTGGCAGCACTGAACAACATGTGGCACCAAGGTGCAGTGAAAGCAGACAAAGATCAAGAGTCAAAAAGAAAGACATTTCAAAATCCAAGACAACGAAGAGGCATGGGAAATGAAACAGAGAGTCACGCTAGAGATTTTAAAAGGGGAAGCGAAGGCATGCACAATGGTCAAAAAACTATTGAGACATAGTTGCAGACATGAAGGCAAGAGGGCCATTCTGGACCTGTTTAGGCTGTTTTTCTTCCTGGGCGAAAGATGTTGTAATAGAAAAAAAAATAAACTATCTTTTAGGATAAAGGAGTTTATTTGGCAGACTACTGCCATTATTGTAAATTTTTCCAAGTGTAATGAATGAGAATTGAGAATTTGGGGTGAGTGATTTTGGCTCCCCATCAAGTGGTATTAGAGCGGGAGTTCCTGAGTGTGTGAGCAGATCGTCGAAAGTGAGGCAGTTTGCACTAGGATCTATGGAAGGGTTGTGAGAAGAGAGTGAGGAAGAATGCCTCCATGAAGAAACCATGGTGGTGGAAGAAATGTGGTACCTGAAGAAGATTTCAGAGCTTTGCAGAGGCAAGTGCAAGCCTTGTAAGAGGATTTGCGAAGAGGGGTTGAACCAAGGAGAGAAGATCATAGTGAAGATGAAGCTTGGGAGGTTGATGATCAATCAATTGAAGAAGAAGCAACGGATCCTGCTGAAGCCAGATTAATTAAGGCCATATCTCAGATTGGGAAAAAGACAAAGTTTGATGTCTCCACATATTCTGGGAGTCTCAATCTAGAGGAGTTGATTGATTGGATCAATGATATGGAGGAATATTTTGAGTATGAGGAGGTTGTCGATCCAGATCGGATCAAGTTTGCAAAAACAAAGTTGAAAGGCCATGCTTGCATATGGTGGAAAGAAGTGTAGCTAGAAATAAATAGAAGCGAAAAGGAAAATAAAACAAGATGGGATCGAATGGTAGAGAAGTTGAAGAGATAGTTTATTCCTGTATATTATGAATTGGACCTAGTGAGAAAAATGCAGAGTTTGAGATAATCAAACAAATCTGTCAAAGAATATACAGAGGAGTTTTACCAGATCTCAATAAGAACTGGCCATTCAGAGGCTAACAGGGAGAAGGTGACCCGTTACATCAATGGGTTTAGAACCAGTATTCAAGAAGAGTTGAGTCTGGTTAGGATGAGCACAATTGAGGATGCTTACTAGTTTGCCCTCAAAGTCAAAGAGAAGATGAACAGACGGTTTGAGGGTAAGCAAAGAGGAAGAGGTCATGGTGGAAGAACTTGTGGAAGTACCAGTGGAGAAAAATATAAGGATCAAAAGAAGGCTGGTGAAACCAATAATACCCAAGATGAGGAAGAGGGGAACACCTACCAACCCCGTAATTAGAACAATGGTTACCCAAGGGGGAGAGGTAGATCTAGACGTGGATTTGGAAGGGGAGGATTTCGTGGAACCTATTTCCACTATGGAAAAGAAGGACATCGAGCATACGAGTGTCCACAACACCAAGAAAGGATGAATAAGAGACCTAAGGGTCCTACCAGAGCTGCTGTAGTAGATGAAGGTGCTGAATTAGAACATTCTAAGGAGGCAGAGAGAGGAGAAGTTATGGTCACAAGGAGAACCTTGTTGAATGAGGAGAAAGGACCAGACCAGAGGAGGAGCCTATTCCACACAAGGTGCAAATGTTCAAGTAAATTTTGTAATGTTATTATAGATAACGATAGTACTGACAACTTGGTCTCTGAAGAAATGGTTACTAAGTTACAGCTAGAGAGGAGGAGACACCCGCATCCATACTAAATTACGTGGTTGTAGAAGGACCATAGAGCATTGGTCAGTGAACAGTCCTTAGTCAAGTTCAATATTGGGAGATACCAGGATGAGGTCCTGTGTGATGTTTTGCCTATGGATGCTTGCCATGTGTTGTTGGGAAGGCCATGGCAATTTGATAGACGTGCGGTGTATGATGGGCATGTGAATACTTACTCTCTGATGAAAGGTGGAGTGCGCCACAAGTTGAAGCCATTGAAGGAGATGGATGAAAAGAGTTTGCTAACAACAATGAGAGTGGAAGTTGTGGAGTTTTAAGAACTTAAGGGTTTGTACCCTACAGACCCAAATTTTGCTGAAGCTTGAAGAGCTTGTACAACCCCAGTTAAAAAGAAGGTGATAGAACAATACCAAAGTGAAGGTCACTTCTCAATCCACCCCAGTTTTTTGATGCAAGAGCATCAAACGAAAGGCAAAATACCGCAAAGTAGAAAAAATATCGCAATATTGTGACATGTCGGCAAAAAAGAAAAAGTGTCACGATATCGTGACATGTCACATTTTTGCGACCAGAAGACAAGAGAAGGCGCAAGAGAGAAAAGTGTCGCGATATCGTGACATGTCGCATTATCGCAACCAAAGGACAAGAGAAGGTGCTAAGGAGAAAAAGTGTCACGATATCGTGACATGTCGCATTTTCGTGACCAGAAGACAAGAGAAGGCACAAGAGAGAAAAGTGTCATGATATCGCGACATGTTGCATTATCACAACCAAAGGACGAGAGAAGGTGCCAAGGAGAAAAAGTTTCACGATATCGCGACATGTCGCATTTTCGTGACCAGAAGACGAGAGAAGGCGCAAAAGAGAAAAGTGTCACGATATCGTGACATGTCGCGTTTTCATGACTCAAGGAGAGAGAAGGCATGAAGCAAAAATGTCGTGATTTTGTGACATGTTGCGAAATCGTGACCAAAAGAAGACAGGAAAGGCCAGAGAAGAAAAAGTCACAATTTTGCATGTCGTGAAATCACGACCAAAGGAGCAGAAAGAAAGCAAGGAAGGAAACTGTCGCGATATCGCGACATGTCACGATTTCACAACCTAAAACAGAGAGAGAAAGCAGAGAGCAAAGCTATCGCGATATTGTGACACGTTACGATTTCGTGACCCGAGAGGCGAGGAGGAGGCAGAAAGGAAAGATGTCATGATATTGCGACATGTCGTGATTTCACGACCGAAAGGAGAAAGAAGAGCCGAAAAGGAAAGATGTCATGAAATCGCTACATGTCACATTATCACGACCAAAGGATGAGAGAAAGTGCAAAGGAGAAAAAGTGTCGCGATATCGCGACATGTCGCATTTTCGTGACCAAGAGGCGAGAGAAGGCTCAAGAGAGAAAAAGTGTCACGATATCGCGACATGTCACATTTTCGCAACCAAAGGATGAGAGGAGGCGCAAGAGAGAAAAGTGTCATGATATCGTGACATGTCGCATTTTTGCGACCAGAAGACGATGGGAGGCGCAAGAGAGAAAAGTGTCACATTTTCATGACTCGAGAAATGCAGGAAGGCCGAAAAGCAAAAGTGTCATGATATCGCGACATGTCGCATTTTCGCAACTCGAACAGGGTAGGAAGGTAGAAAAGTAAAAGTGTTGTGATATCGCGACATGTCACATTTTCACGGCTCAAAAAGGGCAGGAAGGCAAAGAAGCCAAAAGTGTCGCGATATCGTGACATGTCGCATTTTTGCGACCAAAGAAAAGGAAAAGGGTAGGCGGTTACAGGGGCCGTTATAGAGGAAATTATTGAGTGGTGGGTATACCGAACGTCATCATTGGTTGACAAGTGGACAGAGTCTACAGTGGCAGCACTGAACAACACATGGCACCAAGGTGCAGTGAAAGCAGATGCAGATCAAGAGTCAGAAATAAAGATGTTTCGAAAGCCAAGACAACGAAGAGGCATGGGAAATGAAATGGAGAGTCACGCCAAATATTTTAAAAGGGGAAGCGAAGGCATGCACAATGGTCAAAAAACTGCTGAGACATAGTTGCAGACGTGAAGGCAAGAGGGCCATTCTGGACCAGTTTAGGCTATTTTTCTTCCTGGGCGGAAGATGTTGTAATAGAAAAAAAAACATAAACTATCTTTCAGGATAAAGGAGTTTATTTGGCAGACTACTCTCATTATTGTAAATTTTTCCAAGTGTAATGAATGAGAATTGAGAATATGTTGTGAGCGATTTTGGCTCCCCATCATAAAGTGATAAGAATCACTGTTTATTTTGTACTTTTTTTTAGTGATAAAAACCACTATTTATTTTGTACTTTTCCTCTTCTTTTTTCTCTTGAGCAAGGGATTTGATACTGATTTGATTTCACTTTGAATTTGATCTTGATTTGACTTGATTTTTGAGGATTTAACTTTGGAATTTCACTTAGGGATTTCATTCTGGGATTTTTCTCCTTCATTTGTAAGCAAGGGATTTATTCGGGTAGGGGGTAAGCTTGTCCTTTTGCCAATTGCCAACATTTCCCGGACCGTATGCACAGGGGGATAAGCAAGATAAAATTTTCACCTCAGGATACCTGGTCCCGCTTCGTAGCATTCATCTGTCCCTCATCCTAATTAGGATTGTTTAGTTTGGATATTAGTGATAGGATTATGATATGCTAAGGGCTATCAAAACTAGACCTCATCTACAAAAGCAAAGCAATATTTCTACCAAACTCTTGAGAAGACCACTAGGTATGGTTGAGTGACTGAAAAACCTTAGTATATTCTTCATAGCAACAAGAAGGGTTGTGTTGAAAAACATAATTACTCACAAGGGTGACATATAATTATGATACTGCATAAAAGCATGATTGAAACACAAACATGGTGTCGTTTGTAAGATTGCAAACACAAACTATCCTAATGCAAGTGCAATGGATGGAAATGCCTAATGCAATGCAAAATGACATGCATGTGCAAAAATGAAATGCATGCGATAAATGGAATGCAAATGTTGCAAATGAAATGCAATGATGCAAATGAAATGTAATGCAATGTTTTTGAATTTTTGATATTTTCCATTTTTTTTAGATTTTATAATTTTTTATTTGACCAAAGGGCTTACAGACACCTTTGGAGCCTTTTATTGGATGACCAAAGGGCTTACAGATGCCTTTGGGGCCTTTTGATGGTTTTAGGCATAAAATGCTTTAAGATGAAGGATGTTGAGAGGTTCAGGCTCTTCAACCCCTTCCAGTGATGTCAAGCGGTATGTCCTAGGTCCAATCTTCTCAGAGATGATATAAGGACCTAACCAATTAGCCATAAATTTGTCTCATAGCTCTGGTGATAAATTTGAGTTCTGTTGGTTCTCTTTCAACACAAGATCACCAACCTCAAAGTCTCTTAAATGGAATTTGTTATTGTAAGCTCATTTTAAGCACTCTTGATAAATGCGAAGATGCTCAAGAGCATTCACATGACGTTCATCAAGTAGCATCAATTGATCTAGGTGAGCTTGTCATGCAGTGTCATCATCGATGAACTCTTTCAATGTGATGCGCAACGTTGGAATCTCCAACTCTAGGGGTATAATGGCCTCAGCGCCATATACTAGTGAAAATGGAGTTACCCCAATGGGTGTCCGAATGCTAGTCCTATAAGCCCATAATGCAAGGGGTAGCTGGATGTGCCAATATTTGTGGTGCTCTTGTACCATATTTTTCAATATGGATACCACTATCTTATTTGAAGCTTCAGCTTACCCATTTGCCTATGGATAATATGGAGTCACAAAACTATGTTTGATCCTGTACTTGGATGTTAGAGCCCTCACAGTCTTGTTCTTGAATGACGTTCCATTATCCAAGATTATTTTGGATGGTATCCCAAAATGACTTATGATATTGGTGAGTATGAACTCAGCAATATGTGCTCCAGTTGTCATTGTTAATGGGATTGCTTCCACCCATTTAGTAAAGTACTTAGTAGCCATAATAATGAATGTATGTCGACCCAATGATGGAGGAGAGATCTTACCGATTAGATCCAAACCCCACTGAGAAAATGGCCAAGCCACTTGAATGGGCTATAAGGCCTATGATGGCAAGTGTGCAAGATTAGCATGATGTTGATATTTAACGCATTTCTTGACATACACATTGCAATCCTTCTCCATAGTGGGCCAATAATAGCCCATGCGAAGGATGCACTTGATGATAGCCATGCCACTGAAATGGCCACCACACGTACCATCGTGAGCTTGCAAAATTGCCCAAGATGATTCTTGGGGCTCAAGACAATGAAGGAGAACTCCATCGTAGCTTCGATGATATAAAATATCTCCTAACAAGACATACTTTGTCACTTTCTATTTAAATGTGCATCTCACGACATGCGACAATCCCTGAGGGATCACACCAAGCTTTAGGAAGTCATGTATCTATGACATCCAACTTTGATAGACCTCAGCCTCAACTATCAAGACAACATGTTCCCCCTATGGTTTAACATTTGCAAATGCAGACTAGGAAATGACCTTATGGTGAATGGTAGTACCATTCCCTGTAGGACCCTACGAGATCAATGACCCCCAAGGCACTCTCTTGAGAAAGTCTCTAGCTCTGTAGAACCATTCATGGTTTGGTTCTACCTGAATCATGTTGATTGACTCTTTGTTATCCAAAGCTTCATGTTGCACAACAGAGTGTGACAATATTTTTACATGGATGGTAGTAAAATCAGTAGATGGATTCTGAGGGATTAAGGATCCCAAAGATGCCATAGTGTCTACAAATTTGTTCGATGAATGAGGGATTGCCTCGATGTCGTACCATTCCAACTGAGCTAAATATGTGTCAACAAGATCTTTGTAAGACTTCAGGATAGGACATCGACATTGAAAAAGTCCCTTCACTTGGTTAATAATGAGAAGGGAATCACCAAAGATATTTAACCTTTTAATCTTCATGGTGATAGCTATTTGGAGGCCCAAGATTAGGGCTTCGTATTCAGCATTATTGTTAGTGCAGGGAAAGTCTAACTTGAATGACAAGGGCATAGGAGCACCTTGTGGCGTGAACAACACTATTCCTGCACCACCCCCTTGCTCACACTTCGAACCATCGAAGAACAAGGTCATGTCAGCTTTATTATCTAGTTCTTCAGGCTCGGGTGCTTCTGATAATGCGAAGACTGCATCATCAGGAAGCTCAATGGTGAGGGGCCTACTATTCTCGAGAGGCACCTCAGCCAGTTGATCAGCTATGACTTGTCCCTTAATGGAATTTTGGCTAATGAATTCCAAATCAAATTCTATCAATAGCATGATCCACTTTGCAGTACGTGTATTATGATACGTCTTACTCATCATATACTACAAAGGATTTTGTTTTGATATGACATACATCGTATGACTTAACATATAGTGTCGCAATTTCTTTGTAGCGAACACTACTTCTAAACATAGTTTTTCCACGTATGCATATCCTAGCTCGTAACTCACCAAGGTTCGGCTAATGTAATATATGGCCTGCTCTTTGTCTTGCACATTCTTCTGGGCCAACATGGTCCCTAGTGCAAAATCAGTTGTCGATATATAGCAAGAATGGTACATCTGGTCTTGGTGGAGCTAGCACTCGCGACGTCACCAGGTAGTGCTTAATCTCAGCAAAGGTTGCTTGATAGTCCTCATCCCAATTGAATGGGACCCCCTTGTGTAGCATTCGATTCATGGGTCGACATTTATCTAATAATTATGCGATAAATCACTTTATGGATGCTACTTTACCCTGTAGGCTTCTTAATTCCTTGATATTCATGGGGGGATGCATTTCTAAAATAGCCTTGACCTTCTCTAGATCAACTTCGATCCCTCATTTTGAAATGATGAATCCCAAGAGTTTTCTTGAAGTTATACCAAATACGCACTTCTTAGGATTCAACCTGACATTATGCTCTATCAAGCGATCGAAGACCTTTCTCAGGACCTCTGCATGCTCTGAATGCAATAATGACTTTGCCAATAAGTCATCGATATAATCTTCCAAGATCTTATGCATATAGTCATGAAAGATATATGTCATAGCCCACCGATATGTAGCACCAACATTCTTAAGGCCGAATGGCATAACCTTATAACAAAATGTCCCCCATGGCATTATGAATACGGATTTTATGTTGGTCTTCGGGCTTAATCTAAATTTGGTTGTAACCAAAAAAACCATCCATTAAGGAGAGCATTTCATGACCCATAGTTGCATCTACAAGAGCATCTATGTTTGGCAATGGAAATGAATCCTTTGGTGTTGCCCTATTGAGGTCTCTGAAATCCATACAGATATGGATCCTTCCATCAGGTTTTCCTATAGGCACCATATTTGATACCCATTCTGGATAGTCGATGGAAATGACAAACTCTACATCCAACAACTTTTGCAATTCATATTTGACCATTAAGGCTACTATTGGATGCATCTTCCTAAGTTTCTACTTGACTGGATTCTTTGAGAGATCTAGCGAAAGGTTATGAGTAACCAATTTTGGATCTAGACCCGACATGTCCTTATAAGTCCAAGCAAAGAGATCATGTCTCTCTTTCAGTAGAGGGATGAGGTTGGCATACTCATCAGGAGATAAAATTTCTCCAAATTTAACCTTCCTTGGATTGGTGGGATCATTATTGATATCCACTTCAAAGGTTTCCTCTACTGACATGTGGGATCCCTCCTCAAGTTGGTGAGGCATAGGGATCAAGTGGATGTCATCTGCTGGGTTTATGGGTTCCATATTGGAAGCATCCTCAACATGATAAACATCATGTGCACAGCCTAGCACAAAATGAAAAGGTTGCAACATTTCTTCATTAGGGAAGAAATCTTCAGGCTCTAGTGGTGAGTCAATGTGATCCCAATCAATAGCATCTACATCAAGACACAATGGTTTGGAAGGATCGGTTGGATTGTGAAGTGGAGTGGTCAAATCAATGGAGATCATATTGATGGAATGGATCATGTCTCTAGGACCACGTGCATGTGACTCTATATTGATATAACTTCCATCCCCAAGATGTGGTTCTAGGGGTATGGGGATCTCTGGATCCGGTCTATGAATAGACTCAAAAATAGGATCGCTAGGCTCAAGGAGCTCTCTATATGTCGGTAGATCAGGGAAGACCATATGATAAATCCTATCTAGGTTAGGAGCTCTTCCTCTGAGGCATGGGTGGAGATTGATATCTCTATACATATCCATTGCAGTGTATGGTGCATTATGATGATGTAAGTAGGGAGGTCCCAAATAGGCTCTCTCTATTTCATCTTCATCATCACTATCATAATACAAACCCTCACCACTCCCAACTAGAATTGGGATATCAGGAATATGGGGCCCCATGAAAGCCCACTCTCGATAACTGCTATCATCCATGGAGGATTGCTCATCCTCGATGACTATCTCCGAAGGTAATAATTAACGTAAATTAAGAGGGCTCAAGTAAGCCAACTCAGTTTCATCCTTGGGTTACTCCCTGTTTGAGGACTCATCATCATCATCACTCTCATACATGCAACTCGGTCCACCTATCTCAAAGATAGACTCTGCACTATCCTCATCAGAATGATCTTTTGACTCAAAATCTATCTCTATGCTAGCGATCAGAACTTGTAGGCCTGTATCATCGGTTGCCTCATGGATTTGTTCATCCAAGTTATCTCTTGGGATATGCTCTAGACCGGTCTCCACCAAGATATCTTCGTGATATGTCTCAGGTGGTTCTATAGTGACATAAGACACTAGCCGGTTATCCCTCCGAAAGGTGGAGGGATTGGGGTGATAAGGATTGAAGTCGACTTCACCCCCAGATTGAGGTACAAGTGGTCTAAAGATGCCATGAGGAGTTCATCCTGTCCTCCAATATAATATCCTAACCTAAACCTATTAGTAGGCAACTGATACTATGGTTCATAAGGCCTCCTATGCCCCTACTCGAATAATCTGAGATCGTAACCATGCCAATGGTAATGCTCAAAATATCGTAAGGTATACTCTAGGTTGGAAAGATAATGAACATTCATGATGAATGGTTCATCATCATCCTCATCCATGGAAGTGCGAGATGCAAGTTGGTCGAGCCCTCCATAGATGAAATTGGTTTGGTTAGGAGGCACCCCCAACGGTACCACCATCCCTATGGGAAAGTGATGGGCTTGTGGTCGGCCCATGTCTTGTGCAGTCTCGATGATCAGCATAAATGTCACATTCTACATGATATATTCCCCCAATCTAGGATTAACCAAATGTATGGTCACCTATGGAGCAGATGACCCTACTGAAGACATAGGCAAAGCAGGTTGAGGTGCCTCTTCGACTTCTCCTTGAGCATTCTCTACTTCCATAGGAGTAGGAATCTCGATGACAACTAGTTTGGGTACTTGCTTTATCTCCTTTTTACCCATATTTACCTTTAACTTCTTATCATCTCGATGCACTATGGATGCAGATGGTTTAGTAGAAGCAACTGTTGTGTGCTCCGATCATTGAGATACGGATGTTGTAGGTTTGGCACACACTTCCTTCATTTTACCTCCTGGCTCTTTGATCGATGACACTGGTCATATGTCCAGGTGCATTGAGGGGAGCATGAAATCCCCTAACAAGTCTGCTAGATTCATGTATTTGAATGGTTCTTCATCGAAAGGCACCATGTGAACCTATCCCTCATGCACGTATTTGATACATTGATGGAGAATGGAAGGGACACAATGCATTTCTCGTATCCAAGGCCTCCCTAGAAGTATGTTGTATTGCATAGCACCTTCAATCACATGACACATCATGGGGATGGTCTTCAATCCCACCTGAATAGGTAAGACTATCGTGCCAATAGTTGAGCATAATGCATCATTAAAAGCTCTCAACGTGAAGGTAGAAGGTACGATGTGTATCTTTGGTAACTTCAGGTATGTCAATGCCTTGGTCATGATTATATTGATTGATGATCTTGTATCAATCAAAACCTACTTGAACGGTATGTGATTTACACATGCTATAATATTGAGCGACGGGTCCATTGTGATAGTGGAAACCATCTTGACTTCATGATCATGAAATTGTATGACCGGTTCTTGACACTGCTGCACATGTCCCACGAAGTGTGTGAATGCTTCAGGATCCTAGGACTACACTTCTATGGACCTTAAAATATCCATAAGCATCTCCCTATGCTTGGGAGACTACTGAATCAGCTCATAAATAGACAACTTCGTTGGAGTCATCTATAGGTTTTGAATTAACCTACTCTTGATCATCACCACCGATCTAGTTGGTGGGCCTGGCACATTCTGGGCTGCCCTCGGAGGAGGCACAACTTGGACTCTAATGGGAAATGGAGGTTGATTTGGATTTTCATACCTCACATGTCTTGTGATGATGTTGACCATTCCGACGAACCCATGGGTTGGTGGTTCGATGCATACTTGATTGACTTGGCCAACATTGTTCCTTGGTACCTCATGGTTGGGTAGAGGATTCTTGTAAATCCCCATATTCTAATTATCAGGTGCTTGTGGGTTGTCCACAAGAAGCGTACCTCTTTCGATCATATTTTACACTAAATTCTTGAATGACCAACATACCTCTATGTCATGGCCTTTCATTCAATGAAATATGCAATATTGATCATCTTTATACCCCTTAGGCTTGGGTTGATTAGGGTCCAATAATTTAACCTCAGGTAAGTTTATTGCCTTTGCCTCACATAATTGATGGAAAATCGATGTCAACGATTCCGATAATTGCATGAATATGTGAGGAGGGCATCTTTATTTATCCTTACCCCTCTGATTTTTGTTGTGCTACTCGTACTGTACATGAGGAGGTTGGGCTTGATAATTTTTTTGTTGCTACCCCTTATCCCCTTTCTAAAGGTTTAGAACCACCTGATTAACATGTGTCAGCTTGGCCTATTGTTTCTTAGTGCTCTTCTTGTTCCATTCCTTCTTATTCTTGAGCTTCAAGTTACCCTCCTATAACTTGATATCCTCTATCACTTTGGCCTATGCCAAAGCCTCCTCGAAGGTCTGATATTGTTGCAACTGTAATAATAATAAAATGTGCTTTGCATAACTTTTCATAAACATTCGAGTTAATTCAGAAGCAAGGATGGAGAATGATAGCTTTACCATCATCTTTCTCCATCATTTCCCATAATCCATAATTGGCTCATCATCATGTTGCATTAAAGTAGCTAGATCAGATAGGTTTACCTTTTTCTTGATGCTAAAGGAGAAGCGTTCAAGAAATGCATCGACCAATTGTTCAAAATTGGTGATATTGTGCCTCTTGAGCTGATTAAACCACTCTCGAGCTGGGCCTAAGAGGGTCGTAATGAAGGTCCATAGGAGCAAAGCATCATTGCTCCCGATATGAAAGCACATGTCTAGAAAACTCGTAACGTGCTCCTGAGCATCCTCCTCTCCTTTAAACTTTTCCAACCTAGGCATCTCAAAATGCTCAGGATAGGTTGGAGTAGGCACTGATGGGCATAAAGGTTCATTATGAATCTTATTCAAGGTAGGATTTTGATAAGTTATCCCTTGCTTCTCGATAGCTTTAACCTTTTCTACCAAGGTCTTATAGGCCTGCGAAGATAGGAACTCCTCTTCTCTGGATTGCCTTGGAGGCACCTTCGGAGGCAGATTCCTCTTCTGTCGAGGTGGAGGACTAGGCTCATCATCCACTTTGACTAGGGATATTTTAGGATATTCTTGATCTAATTCTTCTCCCACCTCTTCTTCATACTACCTATGCCCACGATGTTCAGATGTGGGACACCGATCTCTATGTTGGGTCGTATGGTGAGTATGGGTGTCTATATGCTCAAGGCATAACTCAGGCTATGAAGTAGCTCATCTATCAATGCACTCCCTATACTCACTATGAGGAGGTAAACCAACACTAGCCAATCGGTCCTCCCTCTCAGTGTACTCCTTTTGATCAAGGATGCATTGCTCATGCATGCGCTATTCATATAAGCATTGTCTTATGAACCTTTGCCTCTGAGTGTTCTCATTTTTGAGGTATTCTCACTCTGCATGAACATCCTCCAATTGGTCTTGGAGAATCTAATATCTCTACTCTAACACCAGTCTATGAGATCTATCTATATGATCAGTCGTATGAGGCCTCTAGTGTGTGCACTCTATTCGAGCGGCTTTGTGGGTGTGTCCCCCAATGGACTAATTTGCTATGCTCTTGCCCTTGTCTATGAAGATGACATTCATATCTAGCTATCACATATACTCTATGCCCGCATGGGATGCAGGGGCACGCATATCATGAGAATACTTGGAGCACTCTCCAGGCTCTCTGATGGTCCTAATCGTACTTCCACTATGTACACTCATAGAACGAGAGGGTGCAAGTGAAGGTTTATAACCTAGTTATCCTAGGACTTTATCTAGACCATCTAACTATCTACTATGCCAAGGCTCATGAGGTGGCATACCATTAACTCCCACTTTAGACATGTCTATGGTGATATTACAAGGTTCACCTCTGTAAGGAGTCTACATGGGCCTACGCTCGAAAGTGGCCCTCTCTATTCCTGAATGGGTGGATCCTGAACCTATCTATACTCAGATGGTGGAGGTCTCAAGCCTCCCCTAGCTATAGGTCGAAGGGGTACCAATATGGATCCCTCAATGACATACTCTTCAATAGATCCTATGGATGCACGTAGAGTGCAATCATAGTAAATGCTACCACATTCGGGACCCCCATGCTGGGAAGCCCCATGCTCTAATCTATGCCTCGAAGAGTGTCTAGCACTTCCTCGTACTGAGGTATTCTCAATAGGATCCCCACGTGTAGAATTATCCCCTCTAATACTCGTTGAATGATGTTCAGGAGGATTCTATGGTTGAGGGCCTTCTACGTTGTGTTGTGCATTGGGTGGAGCTTCAACTTCGATCTCGGGTCTATGCTTGGATCGGCCTCTCCATGTACACACCATGATATTATATTATCTCTTATGTAAGTTTTAAGGCAAACAAAGTAAACAATGATGATTATCTCTTTTTAAATTTTTAGTTTGTGAGCCCTAAACTGTTTGATGTGTTTTTCAAGTTTGTTGTATCATAAAGTAACTCTCATCATGTTTTCAAAATGTTGATGATATACTCAATTGTTAAAGGGCTTTCACTTGTATACTCATAGCTCGACAACCTGGCTATGAACTCCAGGTCACGTAATCCCCTTGAAATGTGGAGATGAAACCCACACCTGGGTAGGGAGCATAGGTCCTATCGATCCTCACCCTGACACCCCGTGCACAGTGATACACCCCTTCGAAGAGGAATGCATGCTATTTTGCATGGTTAGGATGGATCTTGGAGTCGGTATTGGTCTAGTAACAAAAGGTTCGAGGGAGTTGGGCCAATGGATGGAAATCACTACCACCATCATTGAACCCTACTAGTGGTTGGATGTGACTTCCAACTCACTAGCATTTACAATGTGTCATGGTGTGTGTGGTTCTTTTTACTTTGCATGAAATAGAAATGCATAAAACAACACTCAAATGATCCTACATGCTTTCAAAAGAACATTTCACTTTTCAATTGCATGACTATGCTAAATGAAATTCAGAGAATGCAACTACCTATGAGGGGATGGCCACTAATTGGGCCTCATGCATGCAAACTCAACATAAAATGGCCTAGACCATTGGAGACTAGGGCGGACTGCAATCAGAGGTCCATTGTTCCTAGCAACGACTAGTAGGAAAAACTAAAAAAAAATCTACGAATTCATCCATTCTACTTTTTGCTATGTTTCCTAATAAGCATCCATATTGCATTATGCTTCTGTAAAAACATAGATAGAAAAATACAGAGAGGGTAAAATGATCCTACCTCAGATCCAAGTCTGATGATGATGTCTGATTCTGATTTTTTTCTATTTTCTACTGACCATGGCTCTGTGGCATGGCTGCAACTATTGCTCGTGGGTGTCAACCATGGTTACAACTATTAACCATGGTTCTCAGCCATGGTTAGTACCTAACATCACAAAACATAGTGCATCAGTATTTTATGGCATAAAATTTAGATTTCCCATCATGATCACCTTCTATAGCAACCCAGGAAGCATACACCTAAACTAATAATAATTGAAACATCACATAAAGCATGAAAGATAGATGAATTTGCAAATAACCACAAAGTAGGGCTTCCTTTTTATTAAATTTCCAATGAAGCTTGATTACAAATCCATCCCTCTTAGGGATACCCAATGTGATACAATTATTACAATCATAGAACAATCCCCATGCAAGGGTAGGTGTAATTCATAGACTTCCTAAATGCACACGAACTGCTCCAAGGTATCGATGACCTTCTTCCCCATGATTAGAGGTATTTTTTGCCTTGCATATCAACACCCTATTAGTCCTGCATACAATAAACAACAAGAAGCATATTAGTAATAAAGGAGGCCTCTCTTGATGAGGCTTTAAAAGGAAGTTATACAAAAAGATGCCATGAAAGCTTGAAATCAAGAAAGTGCAAGAAACATGGTAAACCTATGTTAAACATGAAATATTGCCATGAAATATGTAAAGGAAAGATAAAACTATCTATCTAATGCCCTAATTATGAAATCAAAAGCATGAAAGCATGAAATGTAAGCATTCTTGTCCTACTTACTACAAATGCCAAATGAGAAGAAAGATACCTAAACTCTTAATTCTACCGGACAAAAGTCTCTAATAAAGCAAATATACACATGATATATCTATTCTACTGCAAATGAAATAAAGTCTACGACTAAAACCAAGGAAAAATGGGGATTGAACCTGACCGTGGGTCTGTCGCACGATGAGCACTGTTAACCATGGCTGACAGCCATGGCTAAGCCTAAAATGTACTTGCCCTCCAAATGTGGCCTAGATCTCCAATTTCCTTGATGAATTGATGGTTCAAGGGTCACCTCTATGTCCTCTAATAGATTTGGTGGTTGAATTGCTCCGATTGGTGGTGGATTGCTCGTAATATCATTTCTTGATTCTTCTAGCCTCCTAAGACCTCCATGACTTCAATTGTCATTTCAATCTCTCAATGCTAGCTAAAGGATTTCTCTCAATGCAAGTAGGTGAGTACTGAATTCGACAGGGCTTCACCATTCAAATTCTCCTATGCATCTCTCTTATTTCCCATTTTGGATGGGGTTCTTATAACCTCTAGGAAGGCTATGTCCTAGCTTCTTGAGGAAGCCAAGATCAAGAATGGACAGTTGGAGCAGTTGGAGGGAAGCTTCTAGATCTTTCCACCCCAAAACCGCTCGGATCTACAACCAATTGGCCGTTATAACCAAATTTGGATCGGCCAAGGTCCAATCGATCTGCTAATCGTGGCTCTGAGGCGTGGTCAGCTCTGTTAACCATGGGTCTTAGTCGTGGCCAACATTAGTTAGGCCAAAATGCCTAAATGAGTGGTTAGAACCACTGCTATACCTTGGTATTTGTCCAAGGTCTTCCATATGGTCTTCTAGCATGTCCCATATGAGTAGTCACCTCGACATGATGCATTTTAGGTGTCTACACAAAGAAATGGAATGACCTGATCCTGTGATGAAACATTGATTAGTGGTTCCTTACTCACATTTAAATTTTAAAGTTTCTTGGTGATGTGAGATGAAGAAACTAATGGGTATAAACTAAGATCATATTGAGCTTGCTAAACCATTAAACCAATATTTAAATTGATGAGGGTCGCTCGAAATGGTGACAAGTTAATCTTTGAACTTGAACTTCAAATATTGATGAAAAGTGGAAGGGATAACCCTCATCGCATGAATCCAAGGGCATCCAAGAAGAAGATTAAAAGATATTGGGTAAGACACCACATAAAATATGATTTCTAAGATCTTAGGTCCAACCCTAAGGGGGAGAGATATAATACCATAGGTATCTTGGGACTCATTGTTGAAAGCTTTAATGATGATATCAGATTTAGTTAAATATTCCTATTTTAATCCAAAATTTTGGAAAATTTGATAAGTGCATATATTGAGAGAGGAACCATTGTTTATCAAGATTCTCTTGATAAAAATTTCCCCAATAAATGCAATGATGTAAAGGAAAGATTCCCCTCGTAATTATGAGGAAGAAATATCATCATATAAAAATGTGATATGATGTATCCCAAGGGAGCCTAAAACATCAACTATAGTGCTAGGGAAAATATCTTGAGGAAGAACCTATCATATTAGAAGCTTCAACAAAGTTTCCCTATGAATATGAGAAGTTTACAAAATTTCTAAGAGGGAGATCTTACCTTGGGTACTAGCTAACTATTGTTGAATGTCGAAGGAGACTTTAGGTTGTGGTTTCAACACTAAATGTGGGTTTTCTACTCTTGTGCTCCTTTTTGGCTATTCTTAAAAACTAAGGGTAGTTTCAAATATTGATTGGATGTAGAACTTACCTCCTATTGAGATCGTTGAGTCAATTGAGCTTGAGCTTATCTTATGATTAATGCTATCATACCAACCATATTGTTGTAGGGAGGTGGCACATTATAATATGATACTTGATTAGCTACCTATTGCCCATGATTAGGTAGAGGATATTAGAATATCCCCATGTCTTGATTGGTTGTGGGTGCTTGTTGAGTAGTAGATTGATTTTTTGTTGGAGGATTAGGTTGAGGACCCTCTGCAACAAGGTGATATTCATCAATTAAGTCTTTAACCACATGTTTCAATCTCTTACATGAATTTTTCATGTGACCCTCCACTCTATGATACTTATAATGTTGACCAGCCTTATACAAATTAGTTGTGGTTTTAGGTTGCCTTATGGGAGGAAACTCAATCATATTATATTCCAAGAGCTACTTTAGGGCTATGTTCATAAGCGTGTTGATCCTTGTGAAATTCTTTGGTGGGGGTTTTTGAGTTTGGCTAAGCACCATATTTTGTAGGGTTTTAATGTCATTGTTAACATACCTACTATCCGTTACCCCATCACGAACTAAATGCTTGTTATTATACTATTTTTTTGTGGTCTTATACTCTTATTTCTTTGGCTTAATTTTATATCTTCTAATAAGGGCTTGCTCCACCCTTCTTGTCAGATCTATAGTTTGGTTGAAAGAGGTAATAGTTGTTGTTTCCAGTTCATATGATATTTGCTTTTGTAAATTTTCAATGAAGATTTCTAACATGTCTCGAGGAGGTATAGTATATCTCAATCATCCCACTAAACTTCTACAACAATACAAGAATTCTAAAAAACTTTCATCCATACCTTGTTTGAACATATAAATATCTTTCATAGTCACATGTTTCTCAACATAATCCCTAAATTTTTGAACAAAAAATTATGTTCTCTCTTCAAAATTCCTTAAATAATGATGAGGCGGTTGATAATATCATTCCAATGCCATACCACTAAGATATTAGAGAAAACCTATAGCAAAAACATGTCACCATATATAATATCGTGGCATGTTATCCTAAACATCCTTAAATGTTCAACAGGGTTCTATTTTCCCTTATAAATAGGTAAAATCGTTATTGGAAAATGCTTAGGGTAGGGACTAGAAGCGTCAACAGGGTCTAAGGGATAGTTGCATATTTTATTGTAGTTTTAGGTGAAATTTGGAGGTTGAATCATATCCACTCTTGAAACCAATTATCTCACCACACTTATTAAACTTTGCATATCAAGATTATTGTTGTGCAATACCCCTAGGTTCCCTAGGGGAGGGTAATAGGTAGGCTATTGGAAGAAAACATGGTCAATGTTGGAGGTATTTAAACTATTATGGTATGGGTTATGATATGTGGTATCTCATTGTGGAGGATAGTTGATATTTGATGGAATAAAAGCATTAATGTTGGGATGAACAAAATGAGGAGAAAATTGAGCATAATCTTGAGATGCACTACTGGTTGGAGGAACCTAGAGAATTTTCCCAATGTTGGTGGTCATAGTATTAGCATATGTTGGTTTATGAAAAGGATTAACATGATGTGAAGATTCAAAAAAAGGTTTGTTATGAACATTCCTAGGATAAATGGTTGGAGGAGGAGGAGATATGGTTGGGCACCATTAGAAGGATGAGAAAGGATAGATGCAAAAACTAGAAAAAGAAACACAAGAATATTCTTAAGGCATTTTCTAATTCTAAGCAAACACAATTAGTGGTCTTCCTTAAATTTTTCAAAAGAAAAGCAAAATGAAGAGGCTTCCTCTCTTGACCAATAAGACATGGTTTCACGTCGGGTTCACCAAATATGTAGAGGGGGAAAACTACCCTATCACATATGATTCTCAATTGGATCTATTGGAAGCCAAGGTGACCACGGGGTGTGTTATATTCTCTACACTCAAGATATTGGGTATTGAAGGGTTCACCAAGGATGGTTTAAGGACTCACTCCAAGTCTAGGGTGAAGGTGTTAGATGTGTATATTAAGCAAACACCTATATTTGAACTTTCTAAAATCTAAGCTAATAAAATGAAATAACAATGCAAGCGAACAAAAATATAGGCAAACAAGGACTAACCCTAGTATGATTTTAGATTTTCAATGAGAACTAAACCCTAAATTACAACAAAATAAATCATTTTTATTTTAGAAAGGGCTTGAGAGAATGCACAAATAGATTTAACCTAGAGTGCAAACTATATGCTTTTATTCTTTCAAATGCCTAGAATGTGACCAAATATTTTCCTTTATTTATGATCTAGGTTTTAAAATAGAAATGGATAGAAATTAAACAAAAAAAAAACCTAAGAGATTAAATTAGAGCACTTTTCTAATCTGACAGTTGACCTTAGCTTTCAACTTACATCCGTATGTGTTCAACAACTTCACAACCTATAAAATAGCTTCACAACCTGTAAAACAACTTCTCAAAACCCTAGAAAATTTGATTAGCATTTGGGGATCTACTTAGGCCACTGTAAGACTAATATTGGAGGCACAAAAATCAAGTCCCCTTGGTCCTTTTAGCTGATCATTCACAAATAAAAGCAATTATTGAAATTTTTAGAAATAAACAAGACAAGATGCAAGGAAATGAAACAATGTGAAAAACAAAATGCATACAATAATATTATGGCCTAAATGGAACATGCAATTTCAAATTGAGGGTTTGGGGGTGAAAATTTACCCCTAAAAATTATGAAACTAAAATCATGCCTCATAAGAGGTGACCATGATTTTTGATTCTACCAAAATTATGCACTGTATGGAAGGGGTGCGATTTTTCTATAGAAGAGCAAAAATGATAGATGGATGTGAAATTTAATTCCAAATATAGAACAAATGATTTTAGAAATACTAAAATGTAAGAATAAACTTGGTGGTAGTGAAATAACAAACAAAAGGATGAAGACCTCCACAAAATGGTAGACTCCTCCTCAAGGTTCCCACACTTATCCACCAAAAGTAGTAAATCAACAATAGAGCAACAATAGAACACTAGAGAACACTTGATATTGTTAGAAGATAATCACCCTTATCAGAACTTAGGATCACTTGGAAAACTTCTAGTACTTCTCTAGGATTTCTTATGATAAATTATAGGAGAAAAAGAGGATCCAAACCATCTATTTATAAGAGGTTTGGAGGGAAAAAGGGTGGGAAGGTAAAAATAAAACCTAGGAGAGGGACAACACCCTAAGATTTGGACCAAAAATAGGGTTTTCTAAGAGAAAATCCCAACTTTTTTAAATCATGCCCCATAAGGAGCGATCACAATATTCCAAAAGCTAGGAAAAAATGGAGAAAAGGGAGAAAGGAGGCCCAAAATTATGCTTAGACAAGTTTGAGGTCTTCTCAAGGGTTCTATGGAAAATGACTCACTTGGGTGGGTCAATTTTCCATATCTACACACGGTAAGGAGGATCACCTTTTCCTTTTCAAGGAACCTAGTGATCTAATCCTCTTACATGATTGCCTAGTTAATAAACATTGTACTTGATGTCAAGTTTTCCTAGGAATCAATGACTAGCCTTGAGAATTAAAATTACCTTATAACTATACTTAGAACATATACAAAGGAAAAGAGATTTGAAGTGACCCTATAATCATAGATTACCCCTTTTCAATTGTTTCAAACAGACCTATGGGTTTCCTCAAGTTCACACTTTCACTACATAAAGCATTTTTCTCATAGCACTTGGAATTCTTACATGCCCATTACACATAGTAATCTTTGCAATCTAATAAAAAAATATGGGCTATTGGAAAAATAGTGATTATACTTAAATGTTTCATGCTATAAGTAGATTGATGCATGGTTCTTTGGAGGAGATGATATAATATTTTACTTGCACAATATTTTTGTGAGTAAAAGAGTTGTAATTAATTGGTCATTTTAAAATATATTCAACAACCCCATAAATCAAGATAGATAATGTGTTTTGTGAGGAAGGCATGAAAGGGATAGGTTACTATATAAACTAACTTGGAATTTTGAGAAGGCACCAACAAGTCGAAAAACTTGCTTAAATGTGAACATAGATGAGAGTGAGAATGGATTCCATAGCAAAGGTAGTCTAGGAAGGGGAAGAGGGCAATATTATCAACCCCAAGTTCCAACCTAGAAGAGGGTGAGGATACTCAAGGATCAATTTAGCCTTCTTAAGAACTCTGTGGGGAAACACAAGGCACTTGAAAACTATATTGTCACCTTGTAGTGTGAGACGATCAACTTAAATATCATTATTGACGATGTCATCATTGCAAAGACCCAACTAGAGGGTGATCTTGCTCATGAAAAAGGTTGTGATAGTCCAAATGATAATGAAATTTTCAAGTCAAAGATAGCCAAATCCAAAAGAACCAAAGTTATATGGTGGTACTTGAAACTACAAAGCTCTTGAGAATTGTTCTTGGAACTATGACAAATACTTCAATAGATTTGCCTAGCTCTTGAAGGAGTGCACATTGAGGTCCTGCACTACCACTTTTACTCAACTTCTGATCTTTATTAATATAGGTAAACCTTCTTGGTTGAAATATTTCTATTTCTTGCTTTTCAATTGCATTGACCTTATTGTTGAGCGATTTCAAAGTGCTTTGGATGTCCAGTAATACAAATGTTTCTTGGGATTTTTGAGATGGAAGGGGAGGAAAAGGGACAGTAGGGGCTATTTTTACAAGGAATAGTGGATTTGCTTGTGGGGCTTATGGAGGATCCATATATGAAGGAGTGGATACTTTTTGTGGGAATTAAGGAATCTCAGAGCAGTAAGGCATTACCATTTTTGGTGGAAGTCTTCCTACAATAATGAATACATTTTATTCTTGGACAGTTGCTTGGTAAACTTGTGGGAAGGTGTTTATGCTAGATTTATGAGTTTGTAGACCCAAGTCTGACCCAAGGAATCTTATGTAATACATATATGCTAAATATGTCATTGGTCTGGCCTCAAGGGGAATCCTCTTTTAGGTTCTGCTAAACCTTAAGTTAAAATCAGAGACTAACTCATGTTGATGTTTTTACATAGCTATAAATTGATTTAGTAGGAAAAATGGATTAGATGACTCATTGAATTCTTCTACAAAATGGCCAGTTAGATTTTTTCATGAGGTGATGGTTTTATCTTCTAAGGTTCTAAACCAGTGTAGGATATTTCCTCTAAAATAAATCGCTAGAAGTCTGGCTATGACATCTTGATTCTTGATATTGTGAATAGATGCTAAGTTTAGTATGTCTTGGAAATGCTCATATGTAGTATTTTCGGTACCATAAAATATGGATATGGATTTTGTAATATATTGGGATATGTCATGCATATTAGCAAGTCTGAGTAGTCCAAAAGTATCCCAACTAGGATAATTCTATGGGGATTGGTTCTGATTAACCTACTGAGCCACTATAGGCAAGATTCTTGGTGGAATTATTCTTGGAGAAACCACATGGGATGGTTGAACTGGGACTTATTCCTCCAATGAGTATGGGAATAAAATTCTTATGATATTGGACCCTCTTAAGGGAATCTCATAAAATATAATAGGGTTATAACTATTTTTTGAAGAACACAAGCTTATACTGAGAGGGGGGGTGAACAGTATAAGACCTCTTTTTACTTTTTCTATTATACTTCAAAATAGTAAAGAAATATACCCAAAGCAATATCAAAGCAATGCACAAAATCATCCACAAAGTGACACCAATTTTAACGTGGTTCACCCAGAAAGGTTGGGCTACGTCCACAAAACTTTTCTCTAAAAGTTATCTCAAAGTTCTTTGGGAAACCTTCCCAATTACAATGTTTATGAGCCTCGGCCCAAAGGAGATACCTTCCCCCCAAAAAAATTTTTATGAGCCTCTGCTCAAAGGAGATACCTTCCCCTCTACTCGAGTTCGTGGGCACCAACCCATAGGAGACACCAATCCCCTAGCTCTGCTCTGACTGGTGATCCTCTAGAAGACCTCTGCCTCCACTGCCCTTAGAAAATGGAACTCTATCCATAGAAGACACCTGTCCTCCCTACTCTGGTTGGAGACCTCAGTCCTCAACTCTATCACCTCCAAATATGGTCCTTGAATTTGCACTAAACACAGTCCTTCGATCTAGCACAAATGTCCTCGTTCTCTTTCTCTGATCTGCACCAAACATAGTCCTTCGGTCTGGCACAAATGTCCTCATCCTCTTTCTCTGTTATGGGTACAAATTTTTCCTCAAATATGCACCAATCTCTGTCCTCAACTGGTCCTCAAATTTGGTTCACAAAAGTGGTTCACAAGATTTCACTAAAGCTTTCTTGATCTTCACCCAAGTCTTCACCAAGACTTGTCTCAGATCTTCTTTGCAAGTTCTCACTAGAACCTGCCCAAACTGCTCCACAAGCTCAACAAAAGCTTGCTCAATTCTGTCCAACAATCCCTCTCAATGGCTTGTCCAAAACCTTCTCACAGTGATCAAACTTCTCACTCTACGCACTATCTTCGAACGTCGCAAAAACGATGCACCCAACAACTTTGTGCTTTTCTGCTCTCTGTGCACTCTTGCTTCGCACTTAGCTCGATTCCGCATGACTTGCTCTCTGCACATCACGGACTTAACTTGCACACATTCGATACATCCAAAACTCCAAACATCCCTCCTTTTATAACAAAAATTCTCAAGATCAAAACCTTAATCTTAGTCGACTGTAACCCTAAACTTCGTCGGTTGCAAAACCCTAAACTTCGTTGGCTCACATTTAACTTTGTTGGCTTCAAATGCTTCTGTAGTTCTGTAGCATCTGTCACGAAACTACAACATGTCGTGAGATCACGACACATTTTGCAACCGTACACTTTCTTTTGGCTTTTGTCGCGATATCGCGACACTACAGCCTTTGTCGACTTCAACTTAGCTCTTGTCACGATATCGTGACACTTCTCCCTTCGTCGACCTCCTTTCTACTTTTGTCATGAAATCGTGACACTTCTGCCTCTACAGACTTTGTCTTCACTTCTGTCATGAAATCATGACACTTTTGTCTTCATAGCCTTCCTCTCTGCTTTTGTCGTGAAATCGTGACACTTCACCTATGGAAGACATGCTTTCAATTTTTGTCAGTGAAATCGTGACACTTCTGCTTCTGTCTGCTTTCTTTTCTGCTGTCGTGAAATCGTGACACTTTCTACATCCGTACGCTTTTCCTTCATCCTATCATGAAATCGTGACACTTTCTTCATCCGTACGTTTTCTCCACAACCTGTCGCAAAATCAGTTCTCACTTCAAACTCTTCTGTCGCCAAATCGTGACCTTTTCGTGTTACTTTCTCTCTCCTTGAACTTGTCACGAAATGTTCCACTCGCTCTTTTTCGCATTATGTCACGAAATCGTGACACTTTTTTGTTCGTACAACCTTCCTTGCAATATGTCACGAAATCATGACACTTTTCCTTCTCTGCCTTCCTGCACTTTTCGAGTTGCGAAAATGCGACATGTCACGAAATCGTGACACTTTCCACCTTGCTCTCCTTCTCTGCCAACATGTCGCGAAATCATGATAGTTTTTCCACTTGCCTTTTTCTCTGCCAACATGTCGCAAAATCGTGATAGTTTTTCCTACTTCTTCTCTCTCTTCCAACATGTCACGAAATCATGACAGTTTTTCCAGCTCTTTCTCTCTCCTCTAACATGTCGCAAAATCATGACAGTTTTTCTAGCACTTTCTCTCTCCTCTAACATGTCGCGAAATCACGACTATTTTTCTTGCCTGCTGAATATGTCATGATATCGTGACACTTTTCTTACTTGTATTTTTCTTTGATCTTTTGCAAATGGGCTACTATGATCTTCTTGGAAACTCACTGTCCATGCTTTGAATAATCTTTGAACTTGTCATGCCGTAACCTTCATCAAAACAAATTATTTGACATTAAATCAAATTCCTTCAAGAGCTTCTTGACATCAATGACAACCTATACACTTGAGCAAAGGCAATGTACCCAAAGTACCCAAAATTGCCAACAATCTCCCCCTTTGTCATTGATGGCAAACCTTTACTGAAAACACTTCTCAAGAGCCAAAATTGAAACCAACTGTGCTAACAACTGAGAATATTCCTTTGAAGTTTTTCTCCCCTTGACTTGAAGCTTTCCTCTTCACTTGAAGCTCTCCCCCTTACTCATATCTCTCCCCCTTTGTCATCAATGGCAAAGGGTCACCTTTGGGGCTCGGGACTAAGAATGAGCCTCTTAGCTTAGTCCCTCCCCCACCTCCTGATGAGGTGATTAATTTTGGGGTGGGAGTAAAACTCCCATTAGGCACTGATCATCATCAGCATCTATAACTTCCTTACCGGGCCTTCTCTTGAACTCTTTGTCCATATTCCTATTCTTGTTCCTGTCATTGTTCTTGTTCCTGTTCTCATCCCTGTTCTTGTCCATGCCTTGATCCTTGGACCTGTTCATACCACTATTCCTATTCCTGTACCTTGGAAGTTCAGCTCTACACTGTCTAGTTGTGTGACCTTCATTGTTGCACTTATAACAAGTAACAATGTTATTTCTTTTAGGCATACCTGTTCTTTGAATCCACTAGTTCTGACCAAACCTGTTCCTGTTATTTGCCTTGCAATAAACTGCCTTGTGCCCAAACTGTTGACAAGAGTAGCAATACCCTTGAAAGAAACTAGCACTTCTAAAATTGTCATTTACCTTCTTCACTTGAGCCATGCAATGTGAAGCCATGTGACCAAACCTGTGACACGCAAAACATCTGCCTTGAAATTTTCTTTTATTTGACCTCTTGGGTCCCGAAAACTTCTTCTCATTCTGAATTCTATTTTCTATTTCTACGCATCTATCACTCATAGGACTCTTTCTCTGAAATACTCTCCTCATTAGAACTCTCTTCTTTTTGGAATCTCTTACTAGATTCCCCAACTTGTTCCTTGTGAGGCTTAACAAAACCAAGGCCTGTTTTATCTGTTGTCTTTCTTTGACCTTTGATGAGTGACTTAACCTTTTTGGAGCTATCTTGAAACCTGTAAAGCTTATCCTTGTACTCTTTAGTTTCCTCTTTCAAAGAAGCCATTTTCTGTTCTAACTCACTATACTCAAGAACCTTAGACTCTAACTCATCCTTGAGTTCTTGTGTCTTAGCTATAGAGAAATCAAGATTTTCTATAAGATCATCTCTCTCCATATAACATTCATCTAACTTATCCTTGAGTCTAGCATTCTTCTTTCTTTCCTTTTTCAAAGCACTAAGAGCATTAATAAGTTCACTTTCAAGATCCTTTATTTGTTTGCTTTCAGAATCATCAAAGCCTTTTTCAGATTTCTTCTCACTAGAGGTGCTACCTTTTTCAAAAACCATACAAGCATCTTCCTTATAGTTTTTTGAAGCATCCTCATACATACTAGAAACAAAATCATTATTTGTACAATCATCTTCAAGGTGACCAAAATTTCCACATCTAAGACATTTCATGATAATGAATCTATGTTTCGGTTCTTCCTCTTTTTTTTATATGAACAACATCTCATTTTCACTATCACTTGAAGAACTTTCACTATCACTACTAGAACACTTACTTGCTTTGTCTAGGTAGAAACTCTTCTTGTGCTTGTGAGAATACCTCTTTCCGTGATTGTTGTGCTCATCTTTGTTCTTCCTGTGATGCTTGTGCTTTTTAGAATCCTTGCTCTTAGAATCTTGTTTATCTTCATCACTTTCATTCTTGGAAATAGTATAGTCAGTAGCATAATGACCAAACTTTCCACAATTGAAACATCTTATATTTTTCATGCTTTTGTGCTTTCTAGAGAACTTGCCTTTCTTGCTGTAATATGCCTCTTCATCACTAGAAGACTCATCACTCTCTTGAAGCTATTTACCCTTGGATTTCTTGGTAGCCTTGAAAGCTGCCTCTTTCTTGACATCAACCTTCACTTGAGTTCTCAACTCAAATGCTGCAAGTATACTATGGAGCTCATCCTTTTTCAACTTATCCAAATCTTTAGCTTCCTCAATAGCAAATTTTTTTTCACTAAATCTATTTGGAAGAGATCTTAAAATCTTATCACAAACATCATTTTCAGCAAGCTCAAGACCTAAGTCTTTCATGGAGTTAACAACCTCATCCATTCAAAGCATGTAGTCACTAATATTTTCATCATCATTCATCTGGAGTTGTTCAAACATACCTTTGAAGTGTCTCAACTTGGCCTTTCAAACATTTGCATCACCTGTATGAACCACCTTCAACTGTTTCCACATTTCACTAGTTGTCTTGCAGTGAATCACTTTGGTGAGATCTACTTTCTGTAAGCCTTTCAAGATTGCATTCATTGCTTTTGAATTGCTGTGATGTAGGAGCCTGTCTTCTTTAGTATAAGGACCATGTACAGGAATAGTGTACTCATCTTCAATCACTTCCCATACCTCATTACCAAGTGCCATTAGATGAACCTTCATTCTTGCACTCCACAGACCAAAATCTGATCCATCAAGAATAGGTGCTGCATTGCCACTTGAATAATCCATTGTGTTCTTTACTAGCTTTTCCTTCAAGCTGTTAAAATTTTTGAAGGCACTCGCTCTGATACCAATTGAAGAACACAAGCTTATACTGAGAGGGGGGGTGAACAGTATAAGACCTCTTTTTACTTTTTCTATTATACTTCAAAATAGTAAAGCAATATACCCAAAGCAATATCAAAGAAATGCACAAAATCATCCACAAAGTGACACCAATTTTAACGTGGTTCACCCAGAAAGGCTGGGCTACGTCCACAAAAATTTTCTCTAAAATTTATCTCAAAGTTCTTTGGGAAACCTTCCCAATTACAATGTTTATGAGCCTCGGCCCAAAGGAGATACCTTCCCCCAAAATAGAATTTTATGAGCCTCTGCTCAAAGGAGAAACCTTCCCCTCTGCTTGAGTTCGTGGGCACCAACCCATAGGAGACACCAATCCCCTAGCTCTACTTTGACTGGTGATCGTCTAGAAGACCTCTACCTCCGCTTCCCCTTAGCAAATGGAACTCTATCCATAGAAGACACCTGTCCTCCCTGCTCTGGTTGGAGACCTCTGTCCTCAACTCTATCACCTCCAAAGTTGGTCCTCGAATTTGCACTAAACATAGTCCTTCGGTCTAGCACAAATGTCCTCTTTCTCTTTCTCTGATCTACACCAAACATAGTCCTTTGATCTAGCATAAATGTCCTCGTCCTCTTTCTTATGGGTACAAATGTCCTCAAATCTGCACCAATATCTATCCTCAATTGGTCCTCAAATCTGGTTCACAAAAGTGGTTCACAAGCTTTCACTAAAGCTTGCTTGATCTTCACCCAAGTATTCACCAAGACTTGTCTCAGATCTACTTTGCAAGTTCTCACTAGAACCTACCCAAACTCCTCCACAAGCTCAACAAAATCTTGCTCAATTCTGTCCAACAATCCCTCTCAATGACTTGTCCAAAACCTGCTCATAGCGATCGAACTTCTCACTCTGTGCACTATCTTCGAACATCACAAAAATGATGCACCCAATAGCTTTGCGCTTTTCTGCTCTCTGTGCGCTCTTGCTTCGCACTTAGCTCGATTCGGCATGACTCGCTCTCTGCACACCGTGGACTTAACTTGCGCACATTCGATACATCCAAAACTCCAAACATCCCTCCTTTTATAACAAAAATTATCAAGATCAAAAACTTTAATCTTAGTTGGCTGTAACCCTTAACTTCGTCGGAAACCCTAAACTTCGTCGGCTCACATTTAACTTTGTCGGCTTCAACTACTTCTATAGTTCTGTAGCATCTGTCACGAAACTACAACATGTCGTGATATCGTGACACCTTTGCAACCGTACACTTTCTTTTGGCTTTTGTCGTGATATCGCGACACTTCAGCCTTTGTCGACTTCAACTAAGCTCTTGTCGTGATATCGCGACACTTCTCCCTTCATCGACCTCCTTTCTGCTTTTGTCATGAAATCATGACACTTCTACCTCTGCAGACTTCGTCTTCACTTCTGTCATGAAATCGCGACACTTTTGTCTTCATAGCCTTCCTCTCTACTTTTGTCGTGAAATCGTGACACTTCACCTATGGAAGACATGCTTTCAATTTCTGTCATGAAATCACGACACTTTTGCTTCCGTCTGCTTTCTTTTCTACCTGTCGCAAAATCTTGACACTTTCTGCATCTATATGCTTTTCCTTCATCATGTCATGAAATCGTGACACTTTCTTCATTCGTACGTTTTCTCCACAACCTGTCACGAAATCATGACAGTTCTCACTTCAAAACCTTTCCTTTGCTGCATGTCACGAAATCGTGATAGTTCTCACTTGGAACATTTTCATCTACAGCATGTCGTGAAATCATGACGGTTCTCACTTTGAGCTTTGCAGCATGTCGCGAAATCGTGATAGTTCTCACTTCAAACTTTGTAGCATGTCACGAAATCGTGACACTTTTTGTGTTACTTTCTCTCTCCTCGAACTTGTCGCGAAATCATGACAGTTCATACTGCGGACTCTCTCTTCTGCATTATGTCATGAAATCGTGACACTTTTTCATCCGTACAACCTTCCTTGCAATATGTCGTGAAATCGCGACACTTTTCCTTCTCTACCTTCCTGCACTTTTCGAGTCACGAAAATGTGACATGTCGCGAAATCGTGACACTTTCCACCTTGCTCTCCTTCTCTGCCAACATGTCACGAAATCGTGACAGTTTTTCCACTTGCCTTTTTCTCTGCCAACATGTCGCGAAATCGTGATAGTTTTTCCTGCTTCTTCTCTCTCTTCCAACATGTCACGAAATCGCGACAGTTTTGCCAGCTCTTTCTCTCTCCTCTAACATGTCACGAAATCACGATAGTTTTTCCAGCACTTTCTCTCTCCTCTAACATGTCGCAAAATCACGACTGTTTTTCTTGCCTGCTGAATATGTCGCGATATCGTGACACTTTTCTTACTTGTCTTTTTCTTTGATCTTTTGCAAATGGGCTACTATGATCTTCTTGGAAACTCACTGTCCATGCTCTGAATAATCTTTGAACTTGTCATGCCATAACCTTCATCAAAACAAATTATTTGACATTAAATCAAATTCCTTCAAGAGCTTCTTGACATCAATGACAACCTATACACTTGAGCAAAGGCAATGTACCCAAGGTACCCAAAATTGCCAACATTTTTACATATGACCTAGTAAACATGAAAAAGATGATCTACTAGGGTGGATTTTCTAGATTCTTGCACTTAGGGAGTTGCCAAGTGAATTTACTTTCTCCATTGAATGAGGTCAAGATAATTCACTAAATATTGATTCCTCTAGGTATTATCAAATAAAGAAATGGGTAGGGTGAAAGATAGTGTGTCTTTAAGGTCCCACCGGGCATGCCAAAATTATTAGGATCTGAATTGACATTAAGGAAAAATTGAACTGTGACTATGAATCTATGACTTTCTGAGAGACACATACTTGGTAATCATAGCTCAAACCTTAATATTAGATGGATTAAATATTGCTTTAATACAACCTCCATAGTAGACTAGTATACCTTGTCAACTAATTATTGTTGACTCAATTAAGATAAGTTAAAAATGCAAGTTTAGGAATATAAATAAGATAAGGGTTAGAAAATAATTAAATGAATAATGTCTAGATAAAGCTAAAAACATTAACAAATATCAAGAATCCTCTGATCAATCATTCCACAATTAAGACTAACAACATTTAAAACTAATCATCTTCATCATTAAAGAATAATAAAACACTTAGAACTATTTCAAACACCTAAAATGTTAATAATCGAAAAAATAGAATTAGATCAACCTTCAAACTAACATAAAAATAATATATCTACAATATTTTTTAAGCATTAAGCGCTCCAATTTGCTCCAAGTTAGCAATCCAATATCAACAAAATTGACTAACCGTAGCAGTAATAGAAGAATTGAATTCATAAAATATGAAGATACAAGCCTGAGGAAAACATACAAGTAATTATCTTATTGATTTCTCAACAAAATTGTAATAATATGACAAATAAACACTCCAGATCCAACCCTTAGAAATGAGGGCTTGATCTCTTTATATATATTTTACAATAATAGTAGAAATAATGGAACATTACAAGAATTTTCATGTAAGATCAAAAATATTCTAAGGTGATGGCCTCTTATTTTATTACAAGAAAAATAAAGGAGCTACTCTCCATGAAACTTTGCAACTTTGAGCTCTGCAAGTTGTGTGACCCTCAATAGAATCCAGTAGTTGAAATGGTCACATGTTGATCTGGTCCATCCCCTATTCTTGATCAAACTTTTCATCCATAGATATGTAACTAAAAACTCAGGTGAATCTTGATTCTAGTTATGCTTAGTCTTTTGGTTCTTTTTGCTATTACCCTTCAAATTCCACTTTAGACAGTTACATTCTCTTCAATATTGAAATGCGCTCCTTTATATTATGTTGGATCAGGTTTGATCAGTTTGACCGTAGAATGAGATCCTAAGAATAACCCACATCATTCTATGAATTTCACTCCTTAAAATTTTATTGGGTCAGGTTTAACCGGCTTGATCGTAAAATTCATCATTGTGTATTACCAGAACGGGCTTTGCAACATCTATTAGAATTTGCCTTGTATTCCGTAGTGTTTTATCTCAATTTTGCTACTCTAAATTTTTTTGAGCATCGTTTGACTATGTTGATCATGAATTTTGATATCGCATTGGTTCTCAATGGACTTTAACAATGCATCACCCTTTCTTATTCAAAATATGCTACTCCAATTTCTGCTAGGCACCATTTTATTGTGTTGACCGTAGATTTTGCACTCCAACGAATTTTATCATTGCTTTTTATTTTCTTTCCAACACAACCAATTTTACCAAATTTTCTATGTTTTTGGCCTTCTAATGTAAAAATAGTCTCAGGATGAAGTCACCCCTATGAATTTTGCTACTTTGATTTTCGTTGGGCTGCATTTGACCAATTTGACCATGGATTTTGCATATTAGTGGAATTTAACACTTCTCTTGAGGTTTTTCTCAACACTTAGCCAAATATTACAAAATTGGCTAAGTATATGGTATTTTTGGGCCTACACTACCAATTGTTGGTTAGCTTGCTAAATCAAGTGAGCTCAGCAATCATCAAAGGTAAAATTTCAAGGATATCCATCCCTTTCAAAATCAGGGCATATTTCATGATTGGAGATAATCTTATATCTCCTCTCTCAATAGTCATTGTAGCATTCTATAATCCATGGTCAACCATGATCATTCATCATCAATTCATCCTTCTCATAGTCAACCACCAATATGGTATCATGTGTTTTTGCACTGCATCATGTCTACACACACCATAGTACAAAAAGGGGTAAATGTAGACACCTAAAAATATCACATTATCCCTTGTGTAGTGCTAATGGTTAATTAATTTGCAAAAGACCCAAAAATCCATTATATTTTCATTAAAACACTAGTTAGCCATATTAGCCCCTTTCCCTACTAAGCCCCATTCTACACCTAGCCTATGATCACCATGTAACTACCCCACTTTCCTATCCTAGGGCACCCTAGTCTGAAGAACACAAGCTTATACTGAGAGGGGGGGTGAACAGTATAAGAACACTTTTTACTTTTGCTTCAATTCAACTTTCAAAATAGTATTATGCAGTGTAGAGATAGCAGAATTAAAAAACAACAATTAAAACAATGCACAACACACCATCCACAAAGAGACACAACAATTTACGTGGTTCACCCAATGCGGGCTACTCCACGGATAAAATTTCTCACTAAATTTTATCACCTCAAATTCTAGGAAACTTTTCCCTATTACAAAGTTTATGGGCACCAACCCAAAGGAGACACCTTCCCCTTAGATTTGCTCTTTAATGGTGATCCTATAGAAGACCTCTACCTCCTTTGCCTTTAGAAAGTGGAACTATGTCCACAGAAGACACCTGTCTTCCCTGCTCTGGCTGGAGATCTCTGTCCTCAACTCTATCACCTCAAAGCTGGTCCTCGAATTTGCACTAAACACAGTCCTTCGGTCTAGCACAAATGTCCTCTTTTTCTTTCTCTGATCTGCACCAAACACAGTCCTTCGGTCTGGCACAAATCTGTCCTCTTCTGCATCAATCTCTGTCCTCAATCTGGTCCTCAAAATTGGTTAAATAAAAATGGTTCACAAGCTTACAAAATAGCTTGCTTGATCTTCTCCCAAGTCTTCACTAAGACTTGTTTTAGATCTGCTTTGCAAGTTCTCAAAAGAACCTACCCTAACTGCTCCACAAGCTTCAACAAAACACTTGCTCAATGCTGTCCAACAGTTCTCTCTGCTTTGCTACAGCCGCACTTGATCGAAACCAACTTCTGCACAGACTGC
Source organism: Wollemia nobilis (assembly GCA_028583015.1). Classification (NCBI taxonomy): domain Eukaryota; kingdom Viridiplantae; phylum Streptophyta; class Pinopsida; order Araucariales; family Araucariaceae; genus Wollemia; species Wollemia nobilis. The sequence continues at coordinate 11,223,973 of JAQPPZ010003077.1, read as the reverse complement.
GCAAACACAGCAGCACTTAACTCTTGACAATCAATCTTCTTGAAATGCGCTCTATTTGCAAATGTCACAACACCAACAACTTTTGCTCCTTTGCACATTCACAGCAGCACAGTCTTCGCACATTCTATGTCTCGACGATCGAACTTCTCCCCAGCACTCTATCTGCGTATATCGCACTTCGAAACACACACTTTGATCGATTCGACACGATTGCTCTTTGCACACCGTGGACTTAACTTGCACAATTTCGAAACACACATCCGATGCTTGAAACTCAAAAATAGTCCTCCTTTTATAGCATAAATTCATGATCAAAAATTTAATCTTTTAGTCGGCTGTTACCCTAAGGATCGTCGGCTACAAAACCCTAATCTTTGTCGGCTCAGAGTTAACTCTATCGGCTCAAAGTTAACTCTGTCCTTCGACTGCTTAGGGTTCTGTAGCTTCTGGCACAAAACTACAACATGTTGTGATATCACGACACCTTTGCCTGCCATACGCCTTCTTTCGCTTGTTGTCGTGAAATCGCGACACTACAGCCTTTGTCGACCTCTTTTCTGCTTATGTCGCAAAATCGTGACATTTCTAACTCCACTGATGTCATCTACTCTTCTGTCATGAAATCACGACCCTTCTGTCTTCATGCCCTTCTTCTCTGCTTTTGTCGCAAAATCGTAACACTTTTGTCTCTGCTGACGTCATCTTCAATGCTGTCATGAAATCATGACCCTTCTATCTTCATGGCCTTCCTCTCAGCATTTGTCATGAAATCATGATATTACTAATGCCGTACAGTCTCTCTCCTCTTAGAGTCACGAAACTATGACATGTCACGAAATTGTGACATCTTCCTGCGCTGGAGTCTGCACTTGCCTTCTGGTCGTGAAACTGTGACATGTCACAAAATCACGACATCTTCATCCTGTTGGCTTCTTCACTTCTACCTGTCATGAAATCATGACACTTCTGGCTTCCATACATTTTTCTTTCATCCTGTCATGAAATCGTGACGCTTTCAGCTTTCGAAAGCTTTTCCTGCAACCTATCGTGAAATCGTGACGCTTTTGGCTTCCGTACGCTTTCTCTACTGCCTATCACAAAATCGTGACACTTTTGGCTTCCGTACGCTTTCTTTTGCAGCTTGTCGCAAAATCGCGATGCTTCTCCTTTTAGGCTCTTCCCTTTACTGCATGTTATGAAATCGCGACAATTCCCATTTCAAGCTTTTGCAGCATGTCACGAAATCGCGACAGTCCTCAAATCAACCTCTGTAGCATGTCGCAAAAATGCGATAGCCCTTACTTGAAACTTTGCATCATGTCACGAAATCATGAAAGTTCCTGAATCACTTTCTCTCTCTTCAATCTTGTCACAAAATCATGATAGTTCACACTGTGGACTTTCTCTTCTGCAACATGTCGCAAAATCGTGACACTTTCTCGTCCGTACAGCCTTCTTTGCTAAATGTCACGAAATCGTGACACTTTTCCTTCTCTGCATTCATGCACTTTCCGAGTCACGAAAATGCGACATGTCGCGAAATCGCGACACTTTTCATCTTGCTCTTCTTCTCTGCCAACATGTCACAAAATCGTGACAGTTTTTCCTGCTTCGTCTCTACCTTCTAGCATGTCGTGAAATTGCGACAGTTTTGCCAAAACTTTCTCTCTCCTCAAACATGTCACAAAATCGTGACAGTTTTGCCAACACTTTCTCTCTCCTCAAACATGTTGCGAAATCGTGACAGTTTTTCCAATCGCCTGCATACTTTTTCTTACTTGTATTTTTCTAGATTTTTTGCAACTGGGCTTACTCTGATCTTCTTGGAAACTCACTGACCATGCTGAAAACTTCATCAAAACAAATGCTTTGACAACAAATCAAATTGCTTCAAGAACTCTTTGACATCAATGACAACATCTACACTTAGAGAAAAGGCAATGTACCCAAGGTACCCAAAATTGCCAACAATCTCCCCCTTTGTCATTGATGGCAAACCTTAACTGAAAACACTAGTCAAGAGCCAAAACTGAACCAACTGATCCAACAACTGAGAAACTGCCTTTGAAGTTTTTGCTCCCCCTGACTTGAAGCTCTCTTCTTCACATGAAGCTCTCCCCCTTACTCATATATCTCCCCCTTTGTCATCAATGGCAAAGGGTCACCTTTGGGGCGCAGGACTAAGAATGAGCCTCTTAGCTTAGTCCCTCCCCCACCTCCTGATGAGGTGATTAAAATAGGGGTGGGAGTGAAACTCCCATTAGACACTCATCATCATCAGTGTCTACAATTTCCTTTCCGGGCCTTCTCTTGAATTCTTTGTCTGTATTTCTGTTCCTGTCACTGTTCTGATCCTCGGACCTGTTCATACTATTGTTCCTGTTTCTTTTATCATTTCTGTTCTTATCCATACCTTGATCCTTGGACCTATTCATATCACTTTTCCTATTTTTGTTATCATTCCTATTTTTATCCATGCCTTCATCCTTGGATTTTTTCATACTACTATTTCTGTTCCTGTACCTCAAAAGATCAGCTCTACACTGTCTAGCTGTGTGACCTGCATTGTTGCACTTATAACAGGTAACAAACTTATTTCTGTTCGGCATACCTCTTCTTTGAATCCATATGTTATGAGTAACCGTGTTCCTGTTATTAGTCTTGCAGAACATTGCCTTATGCCCGAACTGATTACAAGAGTAGCAATATCCTTGAAAGAAATTAAAACTTTTGAAATTGTTGTTTACCCTCTTCATTTGATCTATGCACTGTGAAGCCGTGTGACCAAACCTATGACATGCAAAACATTTTCCGTGAAATATTCTTCTATTTGACTTCTTGGGTCCCAAAAACTTCTTCTTCGCATTTAGAATTATGTTCTCTGTTTCTGCGCATCTATCACTCACGGATTCTTGATCTGAAGTACTTTCTACATCAGAACTCTCTTCCTTTTGAAATCTCTTGCTAGATTCCCCAACCTGTTTCTTGTGCGGCTCAACAAAATCGAGACCTGTTTTATCTGTTGGTTTTCTTTGTCCTTTGATGAGAGATTTAACCTTCTTGGAGCTATCCTAAAATTTGTAGAGCTTATCCTTGTACTCTTTATTTTCCACTTTCAAAGAAGCCATTTTTTGTTCTAATTCACTATACTCAAGCACCTTAGATTCTAACTCAGTCTTGAGTTCTTGTGTCTTAGCCATAGATATTTCAAGGTTCTCTATAAGTTCATCTCTCTCCATACAACATTCATCTAATTTATCCTTGAGTCTAGCATTCTTCTTTCTTTCCTTTTTCAAAACACTAAGAGCATTAGTAAGTTCACATTTAAGATCCTCTATTTGATTGCATTTTGAATTATCAAGGCCTTTTTCAGAATTCTTATCACTAGAGGTGCTACCCTTTTCAAAAACCATACATTCATCTTCATTGTAGTTTTAAGAAGTATCCTCATACATACTAGCAACCAAATCATTATTTGTGCAATTATCCTCAAGGTGCCCAAAATTTCCACATCTAAAAAATTTCATGACAATGAATTTATGTTTCAGTTCTTCCTCCTTTTTTGAAATGAACAGCATCTCATTTTAATTATCAATAGAAGAACTTTCACTATCACTGCTAGAACACTTACTTTCTTTGTCTAGGTAGAAGATTTTCTTGTTCTTGTGTGAATACCTCTTTCCTTGATTGCTGTGCTCATCTTTGTTCTTTCTGTAATACCTGTGCTTTTCAGAATCCTTGCTCTTAACATCCTGTATATCTTCATCACTTTCATTCTTGGAAACAGTACAGTTAGTAGCATAATGACCAAACTTTCCATAGTTGAAACATCTTATATTTTTTTTGCTTTTGTGCTTTTTAGAGAACTTGCCTTTCTTGCTGTAATATGCCTCTTCCTCACTAGAAGACTCATCACTCTCTTGAATCTGTTTGCCCTTTGATTTCTTGGTAGCTTTGAAAGTTGCCTCTTTCTTTACATCAACTTTCACTTGAGTTCTCAGCTCAAATGCTGCAAGTATACTATGGAGCTCATCCTTCTTCAATTTATCTAAATCTTTAGCTTCCTCAATGGCAGAAATATTTTCACTAAATCTATTAGGAAGAGACCTTAAAATCTTATCACACACATCATTTTTAGCAAGTTCAAGACCTAAGTCTTTCATGGAGTTAACAATCTCATCCATACAAATCATGTAGTCACTAATATTTTCATCATCATTCATTTTGAGTTGTTCAAACATACCTTTAAAGTGTCTCAACTTGGATTTTTGGACATTTACATCACCTGTGTGAACTACCTGCAACTGTTTCCACATTTCACTAGTTGTCTTGCAGTGAATCACTTTGGTAAGATCAGCCTTCTGTAAACCCTTTAGGATTGCATTCATGGCTTTTGAGTTGCTATGATGTATGAGCCTGTCTTCTTTAGTATAAGTACCATTTTCAGGAATAGTGTACTCATCTTCAATCACTTCCCATACCTCATTACAAAGTGCCATAAGATAGACTTTCATTCTTGCACTCCACAGACCGAAATCTGATCCATCAAGAATAGGTGTTGCATTGCCACTTGAATAATCCATTGTGTTCTTTGCAAGCTTTTCCTTCAAGCTGTTAAACTTTTTGAAGGTACTGGCTTTGATACCAATTGAAGAACACAAGCTTATACTGAGAGGGGGGTGAACAGTATAAGACCACTTTTTACTTTTGCTTCAATTCAACTTTCAAATAGTATTATGCAATGTAGAGATAGCATAATTAAAAAAACAACAATTAAAACAATGCACAACACACCATCCACAAAGAGACACAACAATTTACGTGGTTCACCCAATGCGGGCTACTCCACGGATAAAATTTTTCACTAAATTTTATCACCTCAAATTCTTGGAAACTTTTCCCTATTACAAAGTTTATGGGCACCAACCCAAAGGAGACACCTTCCCCTTAGCTCTACTCTTTAATGGTGATCCTCTAGAAGACCTCTACCTCCTTTTCCCTTAGCAAGTGGAACTCTGTCCATAGAGGACACTTGTCTTCCCTGCTCTGGTTGGAGATCTCTGTCCTCAACTCTATCACCTCAAAGCTAGTCCTCGAATTTGCACTAAATGCAGTCCTTCGGTCTAGCACAAATGTCCTCTTTTTATTTCTATGATTTGCACCAAACACAGTCCTTCGGTCTAGCACAAATTTATCCTCTTCTACATCAATCTCTGTCCTCAATTTGGTCCTCAAAATTGGTTAAAGAAAAATGGTTCACAAGCTTACAAAACAGCTTGCTTGATCTTCTCCCAAGTCTTCACTAAGACTTGTCTTAGATCTGCTTTGCAAGTTCTCAGAAGAACCTGCCCTAACTGCTCCACAAGCTTCAACAAAACACTTGCTCAATGTTGTCCAATAGTTCTCTCTGCTTTACTATAGCCGCACTTGATCGAAACCAACTTTTGCATAGACTGCGCAAACACAACAACACTTAACTCTCGACAATCAATCTTCTTGAAATGTGCTCTATCTGAAAATGTTGCAACACCAATAGCTTCTGCTCCTTTACACATTCACAGTAGCACAGTCTTCTCACATTCTGTGTCTCGACGATCGAACTTCTCCCCAACACTCTATTTGCGTATATCGCACTTCAAAATGCACACTTCGATCGATTCGACACGACTGCTCTTTGCGCACCATGAAATTAACTTGTGTAATTTTGAAACACACATTTGATGCTTGAAACTTGAAAACAGTCCTCCTTTTATAGCATAAATTCATGATCAAAAACTTAATCTTTTAGTCGGCTGTTAGCCTAAGGATCGTCAGCTGCAAAACCCTAATCTTTGTCGGCTCAGAGTTAACTCTATCGACTCAAAGTTAACTCTGTCCTTCAACCGCTTCTGGTTCTGTAACTTCTGGCGCAAAACTACATGTCACGATATCGCAACACCTTTGCCTGTCGTACGCCTTCTTTCACCTGTTGTTGCGAAATCGTGACACTACAGCCTTTGTCGACCTCTTTTCTACTTATGTCATGAAATCATGACATTTTTGACTCCACTGACGTCATCTACTCTTCTATCATGAAATCATGACCCTTCTATCTTCATGCCCTTCTTCTCTGCTTTTGTCATAAAATTGTGACACTTTTGTCTCTGCTGACATCATCTTCAATGCTGTCACGAAATCGTGACCCTTCTGTCTTCATGGCCTTCCTCTCAGCATTTGTCACAAAATCATGACATTACTAATGCCATATAGTCTCTCTCCTCTTAGAGTCACAAAACTGTGACATGTCATGAAATCGTGACATCTTCCTATGCTGGAGTCTGCACTTGCCTTCTAGTCGTGAAACTATGACATGTCACAAAATCGTGACATCTTCATCCTGCTGGCTTCTTCACTTCTGCCTATCGCAAAATCATGACACTTCTGGCTTCCGTACATTTTTCTTTCATCCTGTCGCAAAATCATGACACTTTCAGCTTCTAAAAGCTTTTCCTGCAACCTATTGCAAAATCGTGATGCTTTTGGCTTCCGTACGCTTTCTCTACTACCTGTCACGAAATCGCAACACTTCTAGCTTTCGTACGCTTTCTTTTGCAGCTTGTCACGAAATCGTAACGCTTCTCATTTCAGGCTCTTCCCTTTGCTACATGTCGTGAAATCACGACAATTCCCATTTCAAGCTTTTGCAGCATGTCACAAAATCACGACAGTCCTCAACTCGACCTCTGCAGCATGTCACGAAAATGCGACAACCCTTACTTGGAACTTTGCATCATGTCACGAAATCATGACAGTTCTTGAATCACTTTCTCTCTCTTCAATCTTGTCGCGAAATCATGATAGTTCACACTGTGGACTTTATCTTTTGCAACATGTCATGAAATCGTGACACTTTCTCGTTCGTACAACCTTCTTTGCTGAATGTCGCGAAATCGCGACACTTTTCCTTCTTTGCCTTCCTGCACTTTTTGAGTCGCGAAAATGCGACATGTCACGAAATCGTGACACTTTCCATATTGCTCTTCTTCTCTGCCAACATGTCACGAAATCGCGATAGTTTTGCCTACTTCATCTCTGCCTTCTAGCGTGTCACGAAATCATGACAGTTTTGCTAGAACTTTCTCTCTCCTCAAACATGTGGCAAAATCACGACAATTTTGCCAGCACTTTCTCTCTCCTCAAACATGTCGCAAAATCGTGACAGTTTTTCCAGCCGCCTGCATACTTTTTCTTACTTGTATTTTTTTGGATTTTTTGCAACTAGGCTTACTCTGATCTTCTTGGAAACTCATTGACCATGCTGAAAACTTCATCAAAACAAATGCTTTGACATGCTTCAAGAAATCTTTGACATCAATGACAACATCTACACTTAGAGCAAAGGCAATGTACCCAAGGTACCCAAAATTGCCAACATAGTCTACCCTTTGAATCTAGCATAGATCCACCTCATCCTAGCCTACCTTACCCCCTACTATCCACATCCCCATGCTCATTCAATTCCATAAATAGGGTGAAGATTTTATTCACCCATGTGCATTAATGGCATGAAGACTTTTCATCCACATGCTATAAATGGGGTGAAGAATTTCTCCACCCCATGCATTCATGAGGTATGGTGCACCCATTCCCATTTAATGCATATGGGTGAGTGAGAACTTACCTCCACCCAAGGGTATCTATGATGCATGGTGCACCCATGCCACCTCATAGTCCACCTCACCTTCCAATCCTTGGCAAATTCTATAAATAGGCCCCTCTTTCTTTCATAAAAAAGGAGGATGTGATAAGTGCTTAAAAAAACTCTATCAAAATCACTCCTTCCTTCATTTGCATACAAAATCTCCTTTGTGCTAACACCTATGTATGCCTTTGTATGCTTATTTTATATCTCCTTATTTTATAAATTGCTTGTAGGTGCAGACTTAGACAACCATCAGACTCAGACAAAAGCTTCTCGAAAACTAGAATAAAATTTCCACTAAAGGATATTTTTGTCAAGTCAAACTATAGACAACCAATCATAGGGGTATGGTTCATAGCCAAAACCATCCCCCAAAGGACAATTCCCATTGAGAACCAATTTTAGTCATTTTTAGACCAAAGAACCAAAAACCAAGGTGAGTAAAGTTGTTTTTATCTATTTTTAGCTTATTTTAGATCTATTTCAATGCAATAGATTAAATTTCAATTGTTTACACTTTTTAAAACATAGGTATAACCAAGGTAGACCCACATGTGCTATTAATAGCTTGTTTTGGTTGTGTGTAGGTCTTGGAAATCATTAACTAGTGGTGGTAGGAATAAACCAACCCTCCCATTTGAGGTGGCCACAAAAATCATGGAGTACCATAAAATTTTATTGAAAAGGGCTTCTTCCTTGAGAGACCCTTATTTGTATCCCAAGGGGTATTTGTGAATCATTTTTTCATGATTTTATTTCAATGAGATGGCCCCTTTTTATACTACAATGTGTGTAGACTCAAACCAGATTTAGAGTTAATTAATTTGTAAAAAGCCTTAAAAATTCAATTAACTTGCATCAAAAAACTATTTAGCCATTTAATATCTTTTTCCCCACTAATCCCCATCCCACACCTAGCCTATGATCACCATGTGACCACCCTACTTGTTTAGCCTAGGGCCACCTCACCCTAGTCTATCCTTTGACTCTAGCCTAGGTCCACCTCACCCTAGCCTACCTTACTCCCTAATATCCACATCCCCATGATCATTTAATTTCATAAATATGGTGAATACTTTCTTCATCCATGTGCATTAATGACATGAAGACTTTTCATCCACATGCCATAAATGGGACAAAGATTATCTTCACCCCCATGCATTTATGAGGCATGGTGCACCTATACCCATTTAATGCATATGGGTGGGTGAGAAATTTCCTCCACCCAAGGGTATTGATGAGGCATGATGCTACCATGACATCCCATAGGCCACCTCACCCCCCTAACACTTTCCAAATTCTATAAATAACCCCCTCTTCCTTTCATAAAAAAAGATGTGATAAGTGCTTACCAGAACTCTGTTGGAAATTTGAGTTAATTTGAGGCATTTTATGTTGTCATTGATGTCACATGGATCATTGATATCACATGGATCATATTTGGTTTGGTGGCCAAAATATTTCATAAATAAGCATTTATGATATTTTGGAAAGTATGGCTATTTATAGGGTTTTTGTGAAAACCAAGGCAAGCAAAATAAAAGGTTTTATTTAAAACCATGGTGGGCTTATGTGGAAAGGGATTTTCTTAAAATCCAAGGTGGAATTTTGTTTCATCGAAAAAGGACCTCCGGTGATGAAGATATTAAAGTTTAAAGTTTAAGTTTAAATTAATGGAGGGCTGACCTATGTGCAATTAATGGAGGGTGGCATATATATACATGTAAAGGTTTCAATTTATTTTGGAAAGGTGGCATATTATATATCGTCGAAAAGCTTATTTCAAGGGATATTTGACTAACTTATTTAGAAGAAGAAATAAGGTGTGTGTAAAGAGATATTTCTTATTTTGCAAAGGGGTTCCAAAAGTGAAGTTTGCCTTGTTATTTTTCAAGAGGATTAATTCTTTCATGAGGTGACAAGGTATGCAATATTGTGATTTATTTTATTTTATGGTATAAGTGGTTTTGGGAGTGAAAAGGTTATGCAATTTTTTGATTTATTTTATTTTATGGTACAAGTGGTTTTAGGAGAGATAAGGAAGTTGTGCAATTAAAGGCCTTGGTGATGATTATTGAAAAGTGGAGTAATGTTGATTATTTTGTGATCTACTAACCCTTGTGAATATTGGCAAAAGAATTTTGTGATTGTGGCAGATTTACAAAGAAGTTTTTCATCTTCATAAAAGGTATGGGCACATTCTCCTATTGATTTTTTATGGTGGTTGATTTCTAAAATATCATTGGAGAGAAAAGGATTGATTGTGGTTTCCTTTTCGAAAGTGATTGGTTTAATGCTTCAAGGTTTTCTAGTTTGAGAGTTGAGGTTAAACCTTGTTTTATAAGCATTGTTATTGAAGCCCATTGGTTGTGAAATAACTTGAGTTAGAAAAGAACATGAGTATCATTGTTATGTGAGATTTGTGGTTGAGCATTGTTGGAAATATTTGAGTTGGTTTATACATACTTGGACTAGGGTTGTGTGAGAAAGAGTTGTCCCTTGTGATGATTGGTTGAGTTGAGTTGATTGAGCCTAGTCAAGTGATGTGTGAAGTGGTTTTTTAAGTTCTATAAAACAAACTATTCCATCATTCTAGTTGAGAATGAGATCATAACATATTGAGTCTAACGATTTTCTTTATGCTTCTATGAGTTGATTTGAGTTGAGTTGAGATTGATTTGGGTTGAGAGTTAGTTTAGAATATATTGAGTCTCTAACAATTCTCTTTATGCTTCTATGAGTTGATTTGAGATTGATTTGGGTTGAGAGTGAGATTAGAACATATTGAGTCTCTAAAAATTCTCTTTATGCTTCTATGAAGTTAATTTGAGTTGATATTGTCATTCATTGTTGAGTTCATTTTGAGTACTCCTTGAGCATGATTGATTGAACCTTTGAGAAAGCCTTTGGGACAGATTTGAGGACAGTGTTGGAATAGATTTGAGGACAGTGTTGGGACATATTTATGGATAGTTTTGGGTAAGTTCTTGGTGAGCTTGCTAGAGAAAATTTGGGCAAGTTCTTGGTGAGCTTGCTAGAGTAGATTTGGGCAAGTTCTTGGTGAGCTTGCTAGAGCATATTTGGGCAAGTTCTTGGTGAGCTTGCTAGAGCAGATTTGGGCAAGTTTTGTGTGAGCTTGTTATTCAACATTGGACAAGTTCTATGTGAGATTGTTATTTAGTTTTGGACAAGTTCTGTGTGAGCTTGTTATTCAGATTTGGGCAAGTTCTTGGTGAGCTTGCTTGAGCAGATTTGAAAAGTTCTATGTGAGCTTGTTAAGCAGGTTTTGTGTGAGCGTATTGAGCAAGTTCTTAGTGAGCCTATTGATAGAGCTTTGGAGGTGACAGAGTATAGAGGATAGAGTCTCAGTGGATAGAGATCCAACAACCATCATAGTTGAAGATGGATCCGAGTGAGGAGTCTTCAAGTGGAGAGAGGTCCACCAGTTAGTGCAGCAGAGAGACATAGTCTTCTAGAATATCACATAGCCAGAGCAGAAGCAGAAAGAGTTCTCCTATGGAAGAGATCCACAAACTTGATATTAGGGGATTAACATCTCATTTGGACAGAGATATATAAACATTGTAATTGGGAGTGATTCCCAAAGATATTGATTGAGAAAGTTTTAGTAAAATATTTTCTCCATGGAGTAGCCCACATTGGGTGAACCACGTAAATTGTGGTGTCTCTATTGTGTATGATTTTTGTGCATTGCTTTGATTACTGCTATTGATACTACTATATTTACACAACATAATATTGATTTGGAATAAAATGTAAAAAGTGGTCTTATACTATTCACCCCCTCTTAGTATAAACTTGTGTTCTTCAAACTCTACCAAAATCACTCCAAAACTCATTTGCATATAAACCCTTATTTCTGCTAACCCCCATGGATGTCTTTGTATACATATTTTTGTGTCTCCTTGATTTGTAAATTGCTTGTAGGTTTGGACTTAGACATCCATAAAACTCAGACCAGAGCTTCTTAGGAATCAGAAGAATATTTTCTCTGAAGAAAATTTCTATCAGACCAAACTAGCCCCAATTGTACCAAGAAGGTACAATTCCCATGGAGAACCAGTTTCAATCATTTGTAGACCAAATAACTAGAAAACAATATGAGTAAAGTTGTTTTTATCTATTTTTAGCTTATTTTAGCTTTGTTTGAATGTAGTAGAATAAGTTTTTATTTATTTGCACTCTTCTAAATCTCGGTCTAACCAAGGTAGACCCACATGTGCTACGAACTCCTCAATTTTGTTTTGTGTAGGTGCTAAAGGCTCTACTCAACTAGCGATGATAGCCATAAACCTACCCCCCTTTAATGTGGCCATAGAAAGCATGGATAGCCATGAAATTTTATTGTAAGGGATTTCCTCACTAGAAGACACCCCAAGGGGTATTTGTGAATCATTTTATAATCATGATTTTATTTAAATGAAATGGCACATTTTCTATGACCACATTTTGGTCATCATGGTGGGACATCTAAACACTACCCTACACATAGGAAAAAATATTCTATAATATTGTGAAATTGTGATTTTCTCACCATTTTCCTCACTTTTAACTTGTGTATTTGTGTAGCTTTTCAGCTCATTTTATTGACTTTTTTGTGTTCTCTATCTACGTGCAAGTCCAAAATGAAAAAAAACCTAAAAAATTCACTCCATTTGCATTTAAGGTTTATATGTCCCACCATAATTCACATAATTTACCCTTGAGGATCCAAAAAGTACAAGTTGCAAAAAAAAAGAAAAAGAAAAAAAAATGAAAAGAGATCCACCAAAATCTTCTCCTTGGTCTCCTCAAGTATTTTAGATGCCTCCATCGGGGCTATAGATTCTTGGATGGTAGTGGAGTTACATCAAAGTATTATGGGGCTAACTTCCATTGAGGCTATAAGCACATATTTGATAGTTTTTATAGACCTATGCATGCTTATGAATGAGCTAGCTTATATTGGTTTACCTCACAATTGGTTTGTCCAACCTTACTCAATATGGAAAAATGATCATTAAACACACTTCAATCCATGAGAGGCTTGATCTTATTCGAGATGGTTTAGATTTCTATGGATATTATTTGAGCATTAGATGAGTTTGATTGCTCAAACTAAGGTGTTTGAATTTCTTGAAATTCTTCTAGCATCCAAAAACCCTTGGAAATATGGGTGAACCACATCAAGGCTAGACTCAAATTACTATCTATGTTCTTAAGTTAATATTTTTCCAATGATCATTCAGTTTGTTCCTTATGTTCATTGTTCCTTGTTATTGTTATCTTTTGATGAATGAGCCATGAGAGATAAAAATCACAAGATGTAGAATAACATGAAAAAAAGTAAATCTGCTAGATGACTGAAGTATGCTGAAATATAAATCATATAAAATATTAAAATGTAGCTATGGAGGAAGTGAGCACTACATTAACAAAGCTACAGATCTACATCATATCCATCACCAATAAATAGTGTGGAACATAGAACTACACTATCCACTAACCTACGTTATCTAACTGCCCCTCGACTATCTTTTCTATCTATCTAAGAGGCCATACTTATATAAGAAAAAGAGTATGTTTGGCCAACACTCTATCTAGTTGTGCATAGGAAAACTTGCACATTGACACTTTTCCACTTATTACATTACATGAAGTAACTAGATAACTTGCATAGGAAGTAATATAGATATGTATCTTGGAGGATACATTTACATAACCCAAATTATGAAATAGACACTATTTCCAAAACCCCCCTATATTACATTATTTGGGTATTGAAGGCTTTAGTATTCAATATGGATTTTCTTCATCTTCTTCTTGATCTGGTTCTTGTTCTGCTACTACAATCTTCATGTCAATGCTTCTTGTATTTTTCAATTCTTTGCTCCTTGGTCTCAAGCATCTTTGGTGATTCATAGCTCTCATGATGATGCATGTCTTGAGTGGATTTGAATTGACCCTTCTTCTATATTTTATCCCTTGGTAGGACATGGTTCTATGTCCTTCATCAGTACCAACCTTGATCTCAATGTTAGTATATTTATCTAAAATAAATTTTTGAAGATAACAGTTTAACCTTTGAAGCAATTTTCCTTCATAGTCTGTATAATATCTATATTTGAAGTGACAGGAAAAAGATGAGTGATTTGTTCCATCACAATATTTGGATGGATGTAAAATCCAACAATTTGTTTTTTCATGACCATGTTGATTGCAATGGGAGAACAATAGAGATTATCTAGTAATTTTATGATCAATTTTTGGAATATCATGTTTATCTATCTCCTTAATAAGGTCTACAAACCATATGTGCACAATTGAAGCTATTCCATTTTGCATAAAATCTTGTTGATCAATATTTCCCTATTTTTGTTCAATTGATTCATTAGATGAATCTTCCTTTGCATAGTTGTTGACTTCAGAAATTATGTCATATTATAGAGGTTCTTCCTTTTCTTTCCTCTTTTCATCATTGGATTCCATCAGGTTCTTGATCCACATTGTTATTTTTATTATTCCACTTCTAAAAGCATTACCAAGTATGCCAGTAGACATTTGTATGACCTGAATTTTTATAGCCCCAATATTTTAAGATATGTGCTCCTTGATTGAAGTATATAAGCTTTATTTTGTAAAAAAATTTATAGATCCTTAGATTTGTAGGCTACCTTGTAACTCCCACATAATTTTAGGTTTTGAAGAAAGCTTATATCTTACCAACTTGATAATATTAGACAAATATTAATTTTATCAAGTTTTTTAGAATACCTTATGACTCCCTAATGTTTTAAAGTATGATATAATGATTTTTGTAAAAATAGACACTTTTTGGTTAATTTTGTACAAGTTTTGCAAGAATAAAAAATTAAATTTTCAACACCTTATTACTCCTAATTGAACTAAGCACTTTTTCAATTTTGAAGAGGTTTTGATGTTGGAATTATTTTGTCCCCTTTTTAGAAATTTGAGACAAGTAAAAATATGTTTATCCAACCTTAATAAAAACCCTTAATAACCTCTTTTATATCCCTTGGATTATTTCTAATTTCTAAATAAAATAAATTTGATGGAGTAATCCTTGTGACTCCCAAGTTTGGAAAATTAGAGAAATGATAATAATATTTTCAATATAGTTTAATCCAAGTTGAATTCCTTATTCCTCCTAAGTAAGATTGGAAATATTAAATTAATAAGATAAGTCACCCTTTAGCTTTCAAAATATAAGTTTTAACCTTAGTTTATAACCCTTATAACTCCAACTTATGAAAGCAATACTAAATGAGATTTAAACCTTACCTTATGGATGCAATATCTCCTCAATATTCAATGCTTTCTACGACTAAGTATAATAGCGTATAAGAGATACATTGGATGCTCAGTTTAATGGAGATTCCTTGGAGTGGCAGGACTTGAATGCTATACATATGGCATTGAATGTTGACCTTAAAAAATGGGGAGCTTGTAATGCTCCTTCCCCTTGTCTTCCATGTTGCACTTCAAAAATTTCTGCTACACTTCTCTCATGCCTTGACTATGCTACGTTTCTCCTTCAAACGTATTTGACTATGCTTCACTCATGCATGTCGATATTGGACTTAATATGCCTTTTAAGCACTGTTGATCATAGGCATTGTGACAATTTTTACGTCTATTACACGTGAGTGCTCTCTTCTTTACGTAATGCTCCAAAATATTTGTTCAACACTCTTGGAGAAATTATAAAATGTATGGGTACTTGTGTGAAGTTGGTGGAGAATACTAAGTGTCATGTATTTGCTTATAACTCCTTCATGGGAGTTTCTAGAATATTGAGAGGAATGATGACCAGAATGCCAAGTGTTATTTCTGCATGGAGACCATTCTTGTAATGCCTTCAAATATGGAGATTATAACTCCATGACCCTTTTTCTTTGCAACGTTGCTTGGGTAGCAAGTAAGATTTTTCTCCACGGGTGGATGGGCGATGTGATATGGAGATTGGATGACGATTTAAGGATTTTATTGATGATTGGTCTACTCCAAGTTAGATACCATGAATATAACACCTTACCTCTTTCTTTTATGCCTTCGAACGTATTGATTTCCTTGTAGATATTTTGATATATTTTTTGAGATCGATATGCACTCTCTTGTCTACTTAAATATGGCTCATGAATAATCTATAATGAGCTTTGAATCTATAGACACGTACATCCAATATGAGCCCTTGAATGAATCCTTCTAGTTTGGAAGGAAGAGTGTTGATGCTCGACCTTTGATGGTTGTTCTTTCCCTGTAGAATATGTGCCCTAATATGGCACTTCTAAATCTGCTCTTATGCTATCAAAAACTAGATTAGAGTAGTGCAATATGATGAGCACCAGATATGCTCATATTTTTGTATAAGTACTAACTATTTTTACATGAAAATATATAATGAGTTGTATATTTTTATGAAATATTATATATTTATTTAATAAAATCATGTGTATTATCTAATCTATACATGAAGTGTATATTGTATAGTTATTCATCCAATTTTATCATATTTTTCTCAGTCGAGGTCCTACATGGACCTGGCATGATTCCACTCATCAGACTAAGGTATATCAAGTAGGTACCTTATTCATGAAGGCACCTTACTGAGGTAGGTGCCTTACTGAAGTAGGTGTCTTACTGAAGTAGGTGCCTTATTGAGGTAGGCACCTTATTGACGTAGGAAACTTAATGAGGTAGTCCACTTACTGAAGTAGGTGTCTTACTAAGGTAGGCACCTTATTGAGGTAGGTTCCTTAATCAAGTAGGTACCTTACTGAGGTAGGCACATTACTCAAGCAGGTGCCTTACTCAACCAGGCACCAAAATTATACATATTGACCAAACAGTTGTAGAAGGACCCCATTGACCATAGTTCCACGTCATCTATGGGAAACCACTAATTGAATGAGTTATCCTAAGTGGAGTGGATGAACACGTAATCACTCAATGAAGCAGAACTGTAACAAAAAAAAAATCATTTGATTTCTAGGAAATAACAAGAAGTTGTTTATCGTGTGCCTGTTATAGTAACTAAACTATCCCAATTTAGATTGTAACCAGGATGCTTGTTGTAACATAACTACAATAGAAAGTCTTGTGTGTGTTATATAAACACATGGAATTCTATGTAGTAGAGGAGGCAATATTTTTGAGAACATTATCGCATGTAATATTTCATTGCACTATTAATAAAAGCTTGAGCGTTCTTTCATTTATGTGTTGTATTCATCATTCGTTGGGCGGGATATGTTGGAGCTCGAGCCCACTCCAAGCCAGTATTCCACCCCTAATTTGTTATTTTTGTAGATATAATTGTGCATGATAGTATGTTTATTTATTAGATTAAATTTATTCGCTTTAGAGTGGTGTGCTTTTCGATTACGTAAGTGTGTTTACGCTTTTAGTGTGGTGTGTTTATTTTTACGTATTTTATTTATGCATGATTTTTATTGGTGTGTATGAATAAATTTCTAATTTACATACACCCCTAATGATAGTTGAATGAACTCATCTCAAAAGTGATAGTGTGAGCGGTCTCAATCGTGGCACTTCAAAAGTCTATGAGTTCCCTGGTTTGATAATTTAAATGAGAGTGTTGTGACATATATAGGATAAATTTAACCAATGTTTGGTACCCAATATTTTGGCACCGTTGTTGGGTAAGCGCCACTAGTAGACTGATCACAGTACCCCTCAAAGACCTTCTATTTGACCTTGTATGAGTCCACCAAGAAAAAGAGGACCCAAAGATCGATTTATAAGACATAGCCCATCAAAAAAATCTAAGTCAGCCAAATATTTAGGGCTTGAATTAGATTCTCCCAACTCATCACCAACATTTCACTAGATTGAGCACCCTCACTTTGTACAAAGTGCCTCCTCAACTCATCTATATGGAAAAGAATAGATCATCCTAAACCCATTTTTTAAAATAACACCCTCGGAGGAAGCCCTATTGTAGAAAGTCATAGAGGATAAGACTATAACACCAGCTGACTTAGAGGCTCTAATACAAAAAGTTTTGAATGATCGAAAGGCCATAGAAGCTGCATTAGAGACCACACTTCCTAAAAAATGGTGGAAGAATTTTTGTCTAGTTTTAGCTTCTTGATAGAGGAAGGAGTAGGAGAAACAAAAATGAAGAATATATCCCATTCCCATTTTCCTACCTTCAAGGGATACCCAACCGAAGACCCTGACCTGTTTATTTTTAAATTTTATGTGTTGTGCAGGTATGTCAACTATAAGTTAGATGCGTAGAATCTGAAACTCTTTCTATCAACATTGGATGATTCAGCTCTACAATGGTTTATCAGATTGGGAAACAAGCAGATCACCACATGGTAAGAAATAAGGAATCTCTTCCTATAGTAGTACCAGGACTGTAATAGAGCATGATGTTCCAAATAATAAGTCCTCAACATGACATATAAGGAGGAAAAATACTTGGAAGAATACTAGGAAAGGTTCAATTTCAACCTATAGTGATCACCTCATGCGAAGCTAGGTGATAAGTCCCTCAAAAGCATATTTTTGAAAGGACTCAACAACGATTCACTAGAAACACTAAAAATGATATTAGGAGGAGACATTTACCAACATGTGATGGAAAAAATATGATAATTATGTTGGAACTACTCACTGAGGAGAGGTAAGCGCACCTCCAGAACATTTAAGGCGACCACATCAGTCACAAAAATAGATATAGGCAACATATTGGAAGATTTAAAGAGTGAAATGCTATCCTTTCTAGCATTGCAGTTGGATACGCTCTTGTTGGAGAAGAAAAAACAAGAGAATGATGCAGCGTTGACCTATTTATACCCAAAATATAGAGGAAAGCATGCTAGGAATGCATGCCTAGAGAACAAGGTCAGAGTATGCATGATTTTCCAATAGAATCACAAAAGTTGACTATACCTGCAACTTCCCAATACTAAGGAGGATGCTGATGTAAGATAAGCTTATTTCATGGGCAATAGAAGGAATTGGCAACAATACCCTATGGGCAATATGCCCATGGGGATGTTGCACTATGGAGGAGGACCATATATTCCACAAGGGCAGCTGCAACCACTCAATATGGGATGGTGGGGACCACCACCTTGGATGAACGTACCTCCAAGAGCTGTATTTCCTAATCAGCAACCATGGATGCCATATCAGTATTTTGGGCAGCAGTGGAGGAACCATGTTCTGTGGAACTCTGCTCCACAAAACATGGAGTGATATAAACCAACCAACATATCATGTAGAAGGAGAGATGTATTCAATGTATCATATTAGTTGTAATCCCATTCAACTTAGATCAGGTAAGAAGCTAGGAGTAGAAGCACCTCCCCTAGTAGAAGAGGAGGAAAACATAGGAAACTCCCCTCTGATAGAAGATGTGGAGGAAGAAAAAGTTGTTGAGAAAATAGAGGCTCCATTCCCTAAATGGTTGCAAGAATAGAGGAAGAAGACACAACCTGCATTTGATATCCTTTCTAGCTTAAGGAATATCACTATAACTATCCCACTCTTACAAGCCATTTGAGATATCCTGATATATACTAAAGTGATAAAGGAATTGTGCCTAAGAAAACCAGGATGTAAAGTAGCACATACCATCAATTTTGAAGAAAAATTGATCGACTTGATAATGGGAAATGCATATCATCCCAAATACATAGACCCAGGTAGCCTAGTGCTAACCGTAAAAATAGGAGGGCATTTGTTGTCTAATACCTTAGTTGATATGGGTGCACCATCAATGCAATGTCATAGGAGACCATGCAAAAGCTAAAGCTCACGAACCTAAAACCCACCAAGACGGTGTTACAATTGGTCGATCATTCAACTGTAGCACCAGAGGGAATGCTTGAAGATATCATCATGATAGTTGATGCATGGGAATACTCAACGAATTTCTTGGTTTTACAGTCTAAAATAGGACTGGGTAGTTATCCACTCATCCTAGGGAGGCCATGGTTAGCTATAGTTGACGCTTACATCAATTGCTACAATGGAATAATGACCATCTCAAATGGTCAAAATTTCAAGATACTGACTATCTCACCTCATGCGTAGTCCATGGATACGTTGGGAGAACTCACATCAAAAAATCATGAGGATAGTTCATTGTCTATGCTCCATCCAGTGATGGCATTAATAGAGTTGGAGGAAGAAGTCGACGAAGATGGCATCATCATGAGATTCCTTCAAGGGGAATCCTCCCTCATAATTCCTGTGTCACCATTGGTCAGTGCTTAGGACCACCACACCAAAAAAATTGACATTAAGCCTAGAAAAAATATGAATGCCAACAATGAGTTGGAACCTACATAGATAATAGAGTTAAAAGAACTCCTAGCTAGGCACCAATAAGCATTTGCCTAGGATTATTCAAATATGAAGGGAATTAGCCCAAAAATTGGCACCCATCGAATATACCTCAAAGAGCAGGTGACCCCAGTCAGATAACCATAGATAAGGATGAATCCAACCATGAAGGAAATTGTTAAAGCTAAGCTACAAAAGCCCTTGTTAGTAAGATTCATCTACCCAATCTTCGATAGCGAATGGGTGTCACCACTAGTGGTGGTTCCCATGAAAAAAGGGAAATGGTGGATCTATGTGGATTACATATCATTGAATAAAGCAACCAAGACATATCACTTCCTACTTCCCTTCATTGATCAGGTATTGGACACATTGTCTGGAAGAAATTACCTCTCCTTTCTAGATGGATTCAATGGATACAACCAAATACAGATCAGGGAGGAGGACCAAGATAAGATAACGTTTACTTGCCCATGGGGAATGCTCACCTACAAAGTGCTTCTCTTCGGGTTATGCAACGCACTAGAAAATTTCCAAAGGGCGATGTTAAGCATATTTTTGGATATGATGGGGGAGGAAGTTTAGGTATATATGGATGACTTCACCATTTACTAAATTGGTCAACGTCCACGTTACTAAATGGGTCGAAGTCCAGGTGTTGAGGGACTCCAAGGAAGGGACGATAGCTGAATTCCTGTTCGCCCATATTTTTATGAGGTTTGGGGTACCCATGGAAATTACAATGGACCAAGGACCCCAATTTACCTCCAGGCTAATTGAGGAGTTGATGGAGCAATACAGGGTTCAGCACAATAGGACTACCCCCTACCATCTACAGGTGAACGAGCGGGTGGAAGTGACCAACAGGGAAATCAAGAACATATTGATGAAAATCGTGTAGCAACATAGAAAATATAGGGCTATAATATTTTTGGAGATAGTATGGGTGTACAATACAATGTGGAAATCAACCACAGGCTTTACACCCTTCCAATTGGTATACAAGAAGGATGCAATGATGCCCATCGAGTTTGAGGTTAAGATGCTCAGAATGGTGGTAGAACTAGACCTGATCCTAGATGAAGCATAGAGGGAACAAATTTGGCATTTGAACCAGCTGGACGAATTTCAAATGGATGCCCTATAGAGAAAAAAATTGTGCAGAGGCAAAGAAAGTAGTAGCATGACCTCCACATTAAAACAAAACAACCCAAAGGAGACTAGGTACTATTGTATGATTCCAAGTTCTAGGAGCGCAATGGAAAACTGATGCAAAGGTGGATGGGATCGTATGAAGTGGTGGAAATCATTAAAAATGGTGTTGTGCATGTTAAGACAATTGATGATAGCAACACCATTCTAACAACTAATGGCCACCGGTTGCGCCCATACCACATGTCCAAAATCTTATTGGTGGAGTCCAGAACAGGCATGGGGGAGACCCCATCCAAGTGAATTTTTTCAAAGTTATCAATAACATGGTGGACACAGAAATATCTACCAAAAATTAGTTAGTGTAGTTTCCTATTTTTTATCTTTTTGCAAGAACAACACTTGCATGCAAGCTGCAGGTATCCTGAGAGCCAGGGCCTAACAAGCATGGATCACGTTTAACTACATTTTTTTTTTTTTCTCATTTTATTTTTGTAGGGAAATGGCCTTATTATTTGAACAATATGCATCTTGAGTAACAAGGCCTAGACCAGCTCAACATCCATGAACCTACACATTTAGGAAGATAGTTTTGATCCAAGCATGGAGTGGGCATAAATTTCCCACAAAGAAAAAATTATGCACCCTCGTGCCTGGACAAAGTAGATGTTGATGTAGTACAAAGAAAATTTTGCGAGGCTTGATCAACCTCACATCAACAGACACGTCAACTGCTATTGAATTTTGAACAGTAGGAGAAAAATTGACCCCGGAAGGGAGGCACCTTACTCCGCCAAGGAGGCACCACTCTGGAGGTATTATTCCATTCGAATATATATATATATATATATATATATATATATATATATATATATATATATATATATATATAATTTTTTTCAATGAGGTGCCTTACTCCAAAAGGGAGACGCCTTACTCTGGTGCCTTACTCCGGAAGGGAGGTGCCACTCCGGAGGTATTCTTCCATTCAATAAATAAATAAATAAATATATATATATATATATTTCAAGGAGGCACCTTACTCTGACGCCTTACTCTGGTGCCTTACTCCAGAAAGGAGGCCACTTACTTTGGTGCCTTACTCCAAAATGGAGGTGCCTTACTCCGAAATGGAGGTGCCTTACTCCACCAAGGAGGCACCACTCCGGAGGTATTCTTTCTTTCAAAAACAAATATCAAGTTGGCACCTCACTCCAGTGCCTTATTGAGGTAGGTGCCTTACTCAAATAGATGCCTTACTGAGGTAGTTGCCTTACTCAAGTAGGCACATTACTGAGGTAGGTGCCTTACTGAGGTAGGCACCTTACTGAAGGAGGCGTCTTACTAAATAATGTGCCTTACTCTGGCATCTTACTCAAACAAGCACCAGGTAGGCACCTTACTCAAGCAGGTGCCTCGATTGAATCAAGAGCACATGTGCAACTTGGCAGTACATGGAGTAGTCAAAGCCAACACCATCATATCACATGATGGAAATCCGAAAGCACCCAAAAATATTTTGAAATTATCGGATAGGATCTCTGCACGTCCCAAGGCTAACCATCAAAGAAAATACGTCCCAACCTAAACCAATAGGATCCACTACATTTTCAGTTTAGGACCTCGAGCGAACTAGAATTGCAATACCCAAGGCGACATAATAAGCACATGGGAAACATATTATCGAGTACCAAATTGGCATACTCCATGTAGCATGAAATGATAAATCAAGTATGCGCTTGATTTCTTTTAAATATATATCTAATTTTTCATATGATATGCTTCTATGAAAATAATGTCTATGCAAGAATTGAATTCACCCCTCATACCTAATATGTGGTACCAAAAATCAATTTGGGTGGTGTACCCTGCCAACCCCAATGTGAAAACAATTCCCAGAGTTAGGCACTTGAGTCTATAAGAAGGCACCTCACTGAGAATAGGGCATCAAGCCAGTCAAAATTAGTAGAGATTTTTCCATAGGAGGATGTTAAAATAATCTTGCACTCAAAAAGCATGAGCCTAGTGACACTAAGGGGATTAGGGGAGAATTTCACAATCGGTTCGAAGTGACTAGGTGGATGAATTACTGTCGCCTAATCATCCAAGACCAGGACATAGAGGCAACAAAGGAGTTTGCTACCATGGTGAGCAAAGGTGTTGCCTAATTATGCATACTGGATATTCCAGTCACCCTAGAGCACATTGCTTATGTAATCAGTCTCTCCCTCACTAGGGAATGCACATACAAAGATGATGTGATAAAACAGTGCACATAATTATTCCTCGATCAGAGGAATGTCTGATGCGACCATGGGGGGCTCCCAAAATAAGGACTTTCGATGCACCTGAGGAAGCTCTTTGAGTAGGTTCCAAAATATTTCACATGCACCAGGAAGTATTTGCACTTGAATGTGAACCATATGCAGTTCTTGAACCACCTGGTGCATGGGTAAGAAATTAACATCCCATTCTACCTAGAAAATGCCATACAAGATGAGGCATCATGATACCAAAGAGGGGCAGTATCTCCCCTAGCCCACCATAGGCTAATTATAGCCCTGATATGCCACACAGAGGAGCATAGGGAAAGCTCATCGATGTCAGGGGCTAAACACTCTGGTGCACAAGAGCAGGTGGTGACCAAAGCAGAGCAAGAGGCTGAATTATGAGTAGCAACCGAAGAATTTAGGGCCAAAAATTTCTATGTGTAGGAGTAGGTGGCATCAAAGGCTGGATATGAGGCTAAATTGGGGGGAATGTCTAAATGGGAACAACCCTAAACTTCACTAGATACTACAAAGAAGGGGTAAATTTCTTTGCCTGATTATACGGAGGATAGGTCAGAATCCTCCAGCCCTAAACCCTCATATCGACAGACGGAGTGCATACGTGGTCGAAGATGCCTATGACAACTAATTTTGTTGAGCAAAGAAGAAGAGGAAGACATGAAGGTTGGATTTGTAGCATAAACCCTCCAAAATTTGGCCATCACAGTACACAAGATCCGTAGTCTTTGGCAAGACTGAAATAGTAGTTTGAGGTCCCGATGGGGGAGGACTGTGCTAGGCAGAGTAAGAATTTCATGATGTAGGTATTGTTCAAGGAATTTAAGGAAATGACTATGAGAAAGATCCAGAGGTAGGAGGCCACCATCACCCAATTACAACAACTAATCCAATAGCTCACGGTAGAGAACTAGTAGTTGCAGATTAGGGTGATTGAGAGGCAAGACACCTCTACCCAAATAGATTTGGCAATTGAGGTTCCCATGAACTATTAGACCTTGCTAGAGAGGGTATTATCATCTGGTGTATTCAGTTCGGACACCTAAAATGAAGAGTTCAAGGTAGGAGAGGGTTCGTGCACCTCTGATAGAGTGACTACAAAGGAATAAAGGAATTCTATTTTTCAAATAGAAATCCCTGTTATTAAAATTGATGATGATGAGAAGCCTTCAAGGTAGATCCAAGATCAAAACCCTAAACCCGAGGCCAAGAAGGACTCTTCAGAGTGACAGGTACCCAAAATTTAGGGATCACTACTTGAAGAACTAGAGGAGTAGGCGTCGAGCGATCAAGGAACAAGAGAGATAGTTACAAGGTACCTAAGACCAGAAGGACAAATTCTTAGATCTTCTAATAGGGAGGTATTTCTCATAGGAAATGAAGATATCCCCACATCGGCTACCACAATACTAGATAGAAGAAAGTGAAAGGCACCTCAAACAATGCAAAAGAGAGCCAAAATAAAGGCCAGAGTTACATTTCCCAAACTGTACCCCCACTCAGACAATTAATGGGGAGAAGGCATGCAAGCCTTCACTGAATGAAAAGAAAAAATTGAAAATATTTGTGATGAGTTCAAGGAAGCAAAGGCAACTAGGAAAGCTACCAAGAAGGACAAAAGAGGGCATAATATCTATGTGGACCCTACTATGGATGACCAATTTTGAGAGATCTATGGTTCATCACAGGGTCGGCCTTCCAAGATGAGGAAATGGCTGGAAAGACGGGGGGGTATACGGACCAGAGGTAGAGGCAGCAACGATTGTAGAATAAAATGCTAGCCTCACCCTCGAAGAACTTTAGTTGTACAAGACCAACATGGTCATTCGAAAGAGGGATGATTTTGACATTCCCTTCGAAGATTTACACCCTCAACTCACTAACTTGTGGTAGGAAGAAAAGATGGCCTTATAGAAGGAAGAAACGACTATGGTAGTAGCGCCCAACATAGGTGCTAGGCCAAGCATGACGGGGAGGCATAGGAAGTGCACTAGGAAGTTGGCACAGAATGAAGGTCAACCTAGCACAGCCAGAAGCCAACTTAGCCGAAGGTTAGCATAGCCTAAAAATGTCCCACAACAAACCAGTGGACCACAACAAAAATAGAAGCCTCAGATTGAAGGGAAATCCAAGGCCACTAGTAAGAAAAATAAATAGGGAGAAGTGGCCTATGCAAAGGAGGTAATCACCAATTTTAGGTGCCACGAGGGCGTGGCACATATTAGGCATGGGGGATGATGAGCATCAGGTATGCTCATATTTTTGTATAAGTACTAATGGTTTTTGTGCAGCAATATATAATGACTTGTATATTTTTATGAAATATTATGTATTTATTTAATGAAATCATGTGTATTATCTAATATATGCGTGGAGTGTGTTTTGTGTAGTTATTCACCTGATTTTGTCATATTTTTCTCATTCGAGGTCCTATATGGACCTGGCACGATTTCACTCATCATACTAAGGCATATTAAGTAGGCACCTTATTCATGAAGGCACCTTACTGAAGTAGGCAATTTATTCATGAAGGTGTCTTACTGAGGTAGGCACGTTACTCAAGTAGGTACCTTACTAAAGTAGGCATCTTACTGAGGTAGGCACCTTACTGAGGTAGGTGCCTTATTGAGGTAGGCACCTTACTTAAGTAGGTGCCTTACTCAAGCAGGTGCCAGAATTATACGTGTTGACCGGATGGCTATAGAAGGACCCCGTTGACCATAGTTCCATGTCATCTGTGGGAAACTATTAATCGAATGAGCTATCCCAATCGGAGTGGGTGAACATATAACCACTCAATAAAGCATAACCGTAACCAAGCAAAAATAATTTGATTTCCAAGAAATGATGAGAAGTTGTTTATCGTGCGCCTAATACAGTAACTAAACTATTCTAGTTTAGACTGTAACCAGGATGTCTGTTGTAACATAACTGCAATAGGAAGTCTTGTGTGTGTTATATAAACACATGGACTTCTCTGTAGTAGAGGAGGAAATATTTTAGAGAACATTATCGCATGTAATATTTCATTGCACTATTTATAAAATCTTGAGCATTATTTCATTAATGCGTTGTCTTCGTGATTTTTTGGGCGGGATCTACTAGACCTCAGGCCCAATCTAAGCCAGTATTCCACTACTGCTTCTTAGTTATTTTTGTGGATACAATTATGCATGATAGTATGTTAATTTATTAGATTAAATTTATTTACTTTAGAGTGGTGTGCTTTTCAATTACGTAAGTGTGTTTACGCTTTCAGTGTGGTGTATTTATTTTTACGTATTTTATTTCTGCATGAGTTTTATTGGTGTGGATGAATCAATTGCTATTTTACAAACACCCCCAATAATAGTTGAACAGACTCATCTCAAAAGTGGTAGTTTGATCAGTCTCAACCATGGCACTTCAAAGTCTACGAGCTCCCTGGTTTGATAATTTAAATGCGAGTGATGTGACATATATAGGACAAATTTAACCAGTGTTTGGTACCCAACACAAGATAACGTATTATAATTTTGTAAAATAAGGCTTTTTAATATATCTTCTTTTGCACCTTATTTCTAGATTTTAAATTCTAGTTTTGTGGTAGATTTCTTGCAATACAAGGGTTTGAGGTTATATTTAAAGAGTAGACACACCTTTCCCTTTTTTCTTGGACACTTTTGATAACAAGTCCAAGTTTTAATAACACTAGATAGAAGCTTTTTAATTGATGCAAATTTTTTACATTTTTTTGTGCATTCAACTTGTAATGCTTTTGATTTTGAGACTCACAAAGTCTCACTTTCATAAGCTTATATTTCTATTTTTGGTTAGTTAAGTTCTTCTCCAAATTCTAGGGGATTCTAACCCTTTTCGATGGCTTTTGTTGGCCACTTCAAGTTGCATATTTTTTTGCTTCAATAGTGTCTTTAGACACTTGATACAAATCAAACTTTGTGCCTTTCAAGAAACACAAAACTAATTTTATTTTTGAGAGTGGTATAATAGTACATGTTCTTTACTTTTAACACACTAATATTACACCTTATCACTCCAATAAACTCTCAAAGTCATGCACTAATAATATATTGTAACTAATCAAAAATAACCTAAAAATGAATCTTTAGGAGTTATTCTGCAATTTCACTACAATCAATGTTTGTAGGACTTAGTATTCTTTTTCAAAAATAGATAATAGGTAGTTGATAGAAGCTAACCTGAAATCTAATCAAATCCTAATAAATTTGCAGTTGAATCCTTAAAAAGAATATGTTTTCTTTTGCACTTCAGAATACTGTAATCTAATTTCCTTTTTGCAAATTTAATCCAAATTCAGGTGCTTTAATAAATCTAATAAATAATTCAATTAATGAATCTTTTTACACCATAAGTTGCATACATTTTTTTGTAGCTCTTCTCTCACCTTTGTAGAGGATGTAGACCTTGGTGTCTAAAAACACCAAGTTTTTGCTTCAAGTAGGATGTCCTAAACAACTCCTTCACCAAATGATGGTCTTGAACTTTCTTTGACGATTTGGTGTCTTTTTCTCCTCTTGTGTTCTCATCCTTATGCTATAGATTTGGAGACTTTGTTTCTCTAGAGCAGTGCCACATCAGCCTTCTTGATGTGAGAGATAATATTCAAATCTCCAATATTTTGTGATCTTCTTATGAATTCAAGTGTGCTTGTAAAATTTTGACTTCAAGTAGGATCCTCTTCTAAGGTTTGGCTCTCCTTGCCAAATTCTCCTTCATAGATTTGGGACTCCTTGCAAAATTCTCCTCTTGGGCTTGTTGTTAGATGGCGATAATTGTCCCAAGTCCTTAATTATCAGGGACTTCACCTAGATAGTGGATTTCTCCTATGAGTTCTCAAAGAATTCTATTTATTTTTAGCAAGGCTCTCCTAGCCTTTTCTGGATGCTCGATGAGACCTTCACAAGGTCTTTGATCTGGCAGCTTCTTATGGTATTCATTGAGACATTTTCTTTAACATTCTACTCTTGAAAGTGTTGGTGGTGAGATATTATCCTAGATCTTATAATTCTATTGCTTCTGGCTTCGAGCAGGACTCTCATAGTCCTTCTTCTTCTTCCAATATTGGAATTTATTCAATGATATCTTCTCTTTTGCTTCATGATTAAGATGATTTTAAAGAAGATATCCTAAATTTCTTATAGGAAGTCTCCAAACTCACTAAATATTCTATTTTTGCAATAAAGATATTAGTACTAAAATATTTAGTGTACTTCTAAATCAAATATTCTTCTTTAGGATTAAGAATTTTGTGGCCTATTTCAATGTCAAGGTTCCTGTGCCATTTTTAGTACCAAGGATCTTGTGGTATTTTTTAGTATCAAGGGTTCTATGGCATTTTTAATATCAAGGCTTCTATGGCTTCTTCTTCAAGGCTTCTATGACCTTTCTGTATCAAGGCTCTTGTGGCCTATTCTTCAACCATGGAATTTTGTAATCCATAAATGGAGATCTTCAGTCTCCTATCTTCACCATGATCCTTCATTATAAGTCTTCTTCTGCAGTATTATTCTCTCATACAATGAACTAACCTCTACACTATGAGGGCACACAAACCATCAGGTAACAAAGTTGGATTCTCCTAACTTTCTATCATAGGAGAAGTCCCAATCCTCTGAGAATTAATATTTTGCAACAAAAAAAACTTTAAGCACTAGTTAGCAAATTCCAGATAACCTGGATGATCTTCACAAGATGATTTTTCAATCTAGTGGATTTAAATGCTGAGTCCTAGCCTTCACAAGTTTTCATAACAACTATGTGGAAAAGACTCTAGATATAAATGATCTCATTATTTTTTGAAACTGAGATTCATTTCAGTTCTATGTTTGTGACTCCTAAAATATACCACCTAGATACTCTTGAGATCTTTTGCCAATGGTGGGTCTAATGGCGCATCAGTTTAAAAAAATCTCAAGCTAACCAACAATGGTGGTTTCCCTATTGACCTACATAGATTAGATCTACCATGGCTCTGATACCATTGTTAACTTTTGATGAATGATCCATGAGAGATAAAAATCACAAGATGCAAAATAACATGAAAGAAAGTAAATTTGCTAGATGACTGAAGTATGCTGAAATATAAATTATATAAAAGATTAAAATGTAGCTATCGAGGAAGTGAGCACTCCATTAACAAAGCTATAAATATACATCATATTCATCACCAATAAATGGTGTGGAACACATAACTAAACTATCCACTAACCTATGCTATCTGACTATATCCCCCAACTATCTTTTCTATCTATCTAAGAGGCCATCCTTATATAAGCAAAATAGGATTCTTGGCCAACACTCTATCTAGATATGCATAGGACAACTTGCACATGTACAACTTGCACATTGATACTTGTCCACTTATTACATTGCATGAAGTAACTAGATAACTTGCATAGGAAGTAATCTAGATATGTATCTTAGAGGATACATTTACATAACCCAAATTATGGAATAGACACTATTTCCAACAGTTATTTAGTTCATAATTAATTTATTATTCCTACTAGTCTACCCATGATCATTATTAGCATTGCATTCATTGTGTTCATTACATATTGTCTTGTATTATGTTGTGTTAATGTGTCATTGTGACTATTAACTTGTCATTGATTAATTAAACTATTTTTTATTATGAAATTCACATACACACATCTAAAAATTGATTAAACAAACACATGTGAGTCTACACCATGCACATAAGTTGAAACAAAATCATCCATTACATGAGCATATCAAATCTATGTTATCTAGCATGTCATATCTATCTAATCACATACATCCATCCATCATCAAAAATCACAAAATAAAAATCATAATAAAAAACATAAAATAAATAATAAATAAAAATAAAAAATCATAAAAGAAAACTAAAAATTTGCAAAACATCCTATCAAATATACATTGTATCATCCTACATATCATATGAAACTCGTATATCACATCATTCATCTATAATATATTAGCATGACACCCATCAAATTATCATCATGTCAACCATTGTTGCATAATAAACTTTTTGTCAAGTGCTTCGTTTTTGTGTTCTACTTGACTCATCAACTCACTGCTTGAGGGGGTAGATATTACCCATCAATGTTATCTTGAACATTATAAATATAAAAACACTTAATCTTGGAATCACGTTTATCCAATAAATTTGCCTAAGACTATCACATGCCCTCCTCTGCTAGGGTAAAAAGCAAAATTTCTCTTCTCAACTCAAACTCTAATCTAGTCCAATTTAGTATGCTTCATGCCAAGTCTATATGGTTACTCATACACTCACTTCATTGAGGTGGAAACTTAAGTCCACTTACAATCAAGTCATAGTGTCCTAAGGATACCTTCCAATGGCTGGTTAGATTGCTAGATCAAATGATCTCAAAAATCTATCAACAACAAGGTTCAAATATATTCATCCCTTCCACCATTGGGGCATCTCACATTGATCATGATTCGAGATAATCTTATATATCCTCCCCCAAGTATCACTACGGTCTGCTTAAAGTTATCATCAACAATTGCCATCATCTATTCCCTCATCGACTTCTCTCTATCTATTCCTTCCTCCTCACCTCTTTAAACTTCTTCTCATCTCCTTCTTTAGTAGACTCCATGTCAATATTGTATGGTTACACACACATGGCTGCATACCTTTGGCTGGTCCTTTTTTTCCTAAATCCTTATTTTACTCATTCTTTTCCTATTTCTTCCATATTATTTTCCTCATTATTTTCCCCTCCCTCAACCTTCTTTTTCTCCTCATTTCTCTTCTCTTCAAACCAATTCTATGTCTGGGGGAGTTCACCCTCCTTCAAACCAATTCTATTTCTAGGGGAGTTCACCCTATTTCAAACCATTTTTCTATCTAGGGATTTGACACTCCTTCCAACCAATTTTGTGACTAGGGGAGTTGACCCTCCCTCCAAATTCAATTTTCTCATCTCTCATCTCTTCTAGGTGATCCTCCCAATCATTTGGGATTCTCTCATCATTCTTTTGCATTGCATTCATCCCACACATTCATACATAAATAAAATAGTATTCATAATATGCTCATATGGTCACCTTTTGGATGTGTGGATACATTCCCTAATCCTAATTGGCATAATTAATTAATGACATATACATCACATATTTTTTTATTTATTTATATGCATTGTTTTTTGTATTATTATCACTAGTCTAAGTGTAGTGTTTTATCATTTGTTATGTTGTCTTATCAATCATGTTGTAGGCAAACATCTCTTTTGTCTTTTACAAGTTATCAATAAGCATGCACTAGTTACCATAATTGTTGTAATGTCTTGTTCAATCATATTATTAGGTTTTTTGGTAATAGGAGTTTTTCTATTACTCAACCATTCCTAGTTGATTCAATCAACCTTTGTCAAGCATCGTTATGTTCTAATGTAATTTTAGGCTTCCCCTGACTAACTTGAGTTCTTTCATGGACCAATCACATATCACCTATTAATAAAATTTTTAGTATAGGGAAGACAACACCATGAGTAGTATTTCCATAAAGTGAAATTTTCTCATTCATCCTATCATTCGCATAATCCAAACTTGAGGATCCAAAAAGCAAGTTACAAACAAAAATAAAGAAAGAAAGATAAAAATAAGAAAAATAGATCCAAATCTTGGTTATATTAGATATTTTAGATGCCTCCACTAAGGCTATAGACATCTGGTTCAAAATGGATCTAGGTCAAATAATTATGGGGATAACCTCCATCGGGGCTATAGACACCTATCTAGTAGTGGAGTATGCATTTTGAGTGGAAACATGTTTATCACATTAGTGACCTTATTTTTTATAGACCTCTACACACTTTTGGATGAGCTAGCTTATATTGGCTTGATTCACAAATAGTTAGTACAACATTACTCAAGATGGAAAATAAACATCGTTGTACACAATTTGGTCCATGATAGGCTTAATCTTATTCGAGATAGTCTAGATTTATATGGGATATTGACTGATTATTAGATGAGTTTGATTTATCAAACTAGGGTATTTTAATTTTGTGAGATTATTATGGCATCCAAAAACCATTAGAAATATGGACGAACCACATCAAGGCTATCCTCAACTTACTAGGTATATCTTCAAGTCAAATTTAATGTTTATTTGCCTTGTTTCTTATGTTTAGTATTCCTTGTTATTAGAATTACTTCATTGTTCCTACTCTTCTACCCATGATCATAATTAGAATTGCATTCATTTCATGTTATCTTGTCTCAGTTTGTGTTAATGTATCTATTTTTATGATCATTAACTTATC
The DNA here is from genome assembly GCA_028583015.1 of Wollemia nobilis. NCBI lineage: Eukaryota > Viridiplantae > Streptophyta > Pinopsida > Araucariales > Araucariaceae > Wollemia > Wollemia nobilis. The sequence continues at coordinate 11,191,199 of JAQPPZ010003077.1, read as the reverse complement.
ATTGATTAATTAAACCATTTTTTCTTGTGAAATACACATACAAGCATCCAAAAAGTGATTAACATAACACATGTGAGCTGTAATCATGCGCATACATCTAAATCATATCACTCATCACATTAATATATCACATACATATCCTCTAACATCTCATGCCTATCTAATTGCATGCATCCATCAAGCATACAAATCAAAATAACCCAAACATATGCATCACATCATCCATCCATAAGATCATATCACATCAATCATCGAATAAGCATCATGTGTATAACATAAAAGAATAAAGTATATGAAAATAAATAATCATTATTACCCATTAGGCTACATAAAAATTGCTCCTAGGGCTATCACATCATCCATCATCCTCATCTCATAAAAAAATGATGTAAAAAATATGGTCAATCTACCACACCAAACATAGTCATTATTGTTGATTCTTTGGAGTCTCTACACTCCCCTCCTATTCATAATATCTGTAGACACTAAAATTTGACCCACTTTTCATTAATTTTAATCAATTCACTCTCATACATTGACCCTCTAACCAACCAAGACAAATTTACTTTTCAAAGACCTAAAATTGAACATTTATCACTTAAAAAATTAAGGTCATTTTTGAGCCAACTTTTCTCCTATAAAATCTTCTCCAAATTTTCCAAAACCTCCACTATTGGATCAGGCTTGAAAAGAGATTTCAATGAGTATAGGTTTACATATATTCTAACATCATTTGGTACCCAAAAATGTAGAAAAATAGCACATGGATCACATCAATGGCCATATCATACAGTCAATTACTGTATAGACCCATATGATATAAGTTTGATCGACTTTTTATTGCTCCTACAAGCAAATTTTATCATTTTATTCATTCATTTCCACTCTTTGGTTGTGCAACAACTTTTTTTCAAGCACTTTATTGTTGTGTTCTGCTTCTTCACTCATCAACTCAACACTTGAGGGCGTAGATAATATCCATCAATGCTACCTTCAACATGTTCAATATTCAAATGCTTGATGATGGTTGTCCAACAAGCTTTGAATGAGACTATTGCAAGCCCTCATATGTTTGGGCAAAACATAAAATTTCTCTTCTCAACTCAAACTCTAATCTAAATAAATTCAGTATGCTCCATGTCAATATCTGTATGGTTAACTCGTACTCATTGCATCGAGGTGGTAACTTAAGACCACTTACAATAAATTTGTAGCATCCTAAGGATACCTACCAATGGTTGATAATATTTCTAAATCAAGTGATCTCATAAATATGACAATATCCCTTATTTATATACCCATATTCTATTGCTACTTTAGGAAGCTAGCTCATAAACCCTTATTCCAATCAACATTATTATATAATATTACAATATAATCAACCTTGGATTATGTGTGGCCCATGCCAACTATCCATAATACCCATATAATATCATATATTGATATTACTATCCCTATGTACAATAGAATTCCACCCTTATTACAAATGTTTTTCTCAAAACATGAGAAGAAACTAGATAATATTATTTTCTAAGAAATGTTGGTATTTACTACCAATTTTGATCATCCCTTCATCTAAATGAAATCTTGATTGGTGGTGGTCTATAATTATGTCAAGCTACCATTGTACTAGTTTAATATCCATAACTACTTTGTTGGCTACATGCTTATGCTACTTTACTCTAATATTTTTAATGATTAGACCTATTGTTCTATGTTGTTGCTAAACCACTCTAAAATATAGAATTATTATGCTTTCCTACCAAATATTGTCATTCATGATGCATTTAGGACTCCATGTAGATCTATAACAATATTGATACCCTAAGCCATACCTCTAAGATTATTGTCATTCATGGTGGTGTGGGTGGAGATATGTTGTAACCTTAACCTAATATTCTATTTCCTTTGATTCTTCACTATTTTATTTTACTATTTTAAATTCTTTCTCAAGCTCTTCTCTCATATGCCCTTCTTTTGGTGTACCTATATGCTCTTATAATAGAGCTTTCTTGGATTTTATTGTTTCTTCTTCTTGGGACTCTATTATTACCTCTATTGTAGACTTAACTTTTGATTCATCTAATGGTTCTTTAACTTGTTCCCTTCACATAACTGCTTCTTGTTTGTCCTTGGATCCTTGATCCTTAAGTTGAGAAATATCTTATAGTGTTATCACATTTTTCCTATACCACAACATCATGAACTTATTTTCTACATTAATGTTAACAGTATCCAAAGAATCCAACCAAGGATAACCCAAAATAATATCCATATCATACTTATCAATAGCATGAAAATATGAATGTAAAACATATTTATCCATGGTGATATTCAAATATTCAAAAATATGAACATTCATACCCTCAATTTGTATGTCTTTAATTTTTGTTGCTTAAACCTACATCTTTTTTTTGGTATTGATAAAAAACGGGTTGAAGGGTCCCAAACCTTTACACAGAGCTCAAAAGATGTACAAGGAAAAAATAAGAGAAGATCATACAAATGCAATATAGTTATATCTTAGTAAAATAAACAAACCTGGGCTAAACATGCTGATGGAGAAGCTAAAATAATATTACTCCTACTATTCTTCTATTTGATGTGGCTTATGCAGTGCTTAATGCTTTACATAACTAATAAAGAAACCACTAACAACAATGTAATTTAGTGTGCTCAAATCCTTCATCACATGATTCCAATAAGTATTTTTCTTTGCTCTACCCTCTTTATTTGCTAGCTTCATTATCAATTCTTATAATATCTTCCAAATCCATGGGGGCGTATGACCAGATCTTGAAATTCTCAAATTTACCTACCATATTTGCCATTTTATCGATAAATTTGTTTTCCTCTTTATAAATATGTTTAACTTGACTTTCTTACAGGTTTCCCAAAATAGTCATCGCATCTGTAATTATATGGAAAATTCTATAATTATTGAACTCCCCTTTTTGAAGGGAAGTTATAATATTCTTGGAATCTCCCTCAAGAAAAATTCTCCTAAAACCCAAATTCATTGTAGTTCAGATGCCTGTAAGCATTGCCCTTGCTTCAGCTTGGTGATTTATGGTCATTCCTATATTATCAACATATGCAACCACTACCTGATCTCTATCATTCCTAATGAGGCCCACACCACTAGCATGACCTGGGTTACCTTTTGTAGCCCCATCGTTGTTCATTTTTACCCAGTATTTGTGAGGATGTTCCCATATAGTATCTAGTCTCACCTTATTGATTTTTTTTATATTTACGATATATTTTTCTCTAGAGAGGATAATTGCAATATTTTCCTAGCCAAAAATATTTTTAATACAATACTTCAATAGGGCTATTTTTATCCTATCATAAATTCCAATTATTCCTCTAGTTTAATTTTTGAACACTCATCTATTTCTTTCCTACCAAATCCCCCCAAAAATATGTGGAATGCACTTTTGCCAAAAAATACTGCTTCCTAAGTGCCACTATTCCCAAATCTTGATTAGAAAATCTAGAATGACCCAAGCAACATTAACTTCTTTCAATAACATATTTAGGATATCACAAAAAAATCACAAGTTCCAAACAAGTGGTCCACGCACTCATCCTCTTTGTTACATAAGACACAAATAGTTGGAACCACAATCCCTCTTTTGAACATATTATCTTTCATGAGGATCTTATTGAGAATGTCAGTCCAAAAAAATATAACCTTAGGGATGATGTTTAGCTTCCAAATATTTTAATTAATGAACCTGTAACCTCTTAGCCAAAGCAATATTAATGAAATTATACCTGCTACTAGGATTTATGGAAATAATAACCTTTTTTCTCTAAACACAACCATGAACCTACAAAATAAAAAATTTAGATTCAAACAAATCCTTCTAACCACTATTTGGCCTATGTGATAGCAAAGGTGTGTTTTCCTCAACTTGTATACTATCATCCTTATATTTTTCTTTTTCTAATTCCTTTAATTTTTCCAAGTCTTTTTATTTATTTTTGTTCATCCTAGAGTCTATTTATGTTTTTAGTATAGCTATTGAGGGTATCTTTCAAACCACCTATTTTTTTATATGGGTTCCATTGATTCGAGAATGCTTGCTCTATTTCTTCCCAAGTTAGTATATAATTATGGGCCATAAAAAATACAAAACCAAGAGAAAGTTGCTCCTCTAAGAGAAAAGTAGGTTTAATGCTCCAATTAAAACCAATAGAATGCAAGGATTTAAAATGTTTCTAGCATTATCTTACATCAATATCTTCTCAAGAAAATATTTGTAACTCCATGAGTTCACACCCCAACAAAATATGTAATGCAAACTAGGGATTTATGAACTTAGGTCTCATAAAAATATATATCCCCCTACTGATTTGAATCTAAAATTCTAAAAAAAATCTCTTCAAACACAACAATAGATGATTTGATTACCCAATTGAAATATATATCAAATTTTATTTTTTGGAAAAAACACAATTCAAAGAATGTCATTGCCCTATTCTATATGGTTAACTTTACACAATCATATCTTCCTCAATACTACTTAAATTCCTTCATATGACCACTTGATTTGAAGCTCTTCAAGTTTTGAACAAAATAGTGTAAGAATAATCTAAATTGGACAACTTTACACAAATATCTGACTCCAAAAAAATATGATGTTTTTGTGAAAATTTTGCCAAAATTTTGCAATCTATAAAATAATTCTCACTTTGCCTAAATCATTGCTTTGATACCATTTATTATGAAAAATTATTCTCATTAACATATAGTAAAATAACAAATCATCTAGACAATGAGACAAATATAGACAATACCCTTAAGGTATAGCAATACCAATAATACTTCTTAAATAAGGAATAACCCCATAAGATCTCCCAATATGAGAGGCCACTCCATGGGTAAAGATAATTACAAAAGAATGCTCGATATGATTGATGATGATTACAATGACAACATCCCTTCTTTATACCTATATTCTAATTCTACTTTGGGGAGTTAACTCCTAAACCCTTATCCAACTCATTATTATAATATAATCAACCTTGTGTTATTTGTGTCCCGTGCTAACTATCCATAATAATATACAATATTATATCATATCCCCATTTTCTTATCCCTAGGTAGCATATTCTTCATTCCAATTTTTTTTGTTTATGTAAATATGTATAAGTACATAAGTTCTAAATAAAATAGGCATGTAAATTCTACAATATAATTGGTAGTATCAATAAAACGTGTTACTTCATAAGGATATAATTCCAAGTTAATTGGTTCTTGATCATAAATCATGTCAATTGAAATTGATAATATTTTCTCTTAAATAGTCATGTGCATAAGAAATATATCATAATTGTATCCCATTAAGAAGAATATATCTTATCCTTCCAACCATCTATCAATAACTACAACAATGTAAGGATATATGTTATGAAACTTATTCTCATTAACATAAATTATTCACCTATACTAAAACAACAAGTCACCCATCCACAAATTAGTATCCATAGTAACAATATAGACAATGAGATAGAAATAGATAATACCCTTAAGGTAGGGCAATACCAATAATAGTCCTTCTAGAAGGAATAAATCCACAAGATCTCCCAAGATGACAGGCCACTCCATGGGTAAATATGATTACAAGAGAATACTCAATATGATTGATAATGATTACAATGATAATATCTCTTATTTATATACCCATCTTCTAATGCACTTTGGGAGGTCGACTCCTAAACCCTTATCACACTCATTATTATAATATAATCAACCTTGAGTTATGTGTGGCCAATGCCAACTATCGATAATACCAATATACAATACTATATCATATCCCCATATTCTTGACCCTATGTACCATAACATTCCACCTTCATAAATGTTTTATTCTTAAAACATGAGAATAAACTAGATAGTATGATTTGCTAAGCAATATTGACAATTGGTACCAATCTTGATCATCCCTCCATCTAAGTGAAATATTGATTGGTGGTGGTCCTCATTGATGCCAAACTACCATTGTACTACTTGAATATCCATAAATGCTCTATTGGCTACATGCTTTTACTACTCTACTTTGATATTATAAATGATTGACCCTATTATTCCATGATGTTGTTGAACCACTATGAAATCTAGAATTGCTATGCTCTTTTTCTAAACACTGCCTTACTTGATGCCTTTCTGACTCAATGTAGATCCATAATAATAAATGATGCCTTAAGCCATACCTCCAAGATAGTTGCTTCTCATGGTGATGTGGATGACGATATGCTATAACCTTAACCTACCATTATGTTTCTTTTTATTCTTGAGCATATTATTTTACTATTTTAAATTCTTTCTCAATATCCTCTCATGTGCCCTTATTTTGGTACATCTATGTACTCTTCTAACAAAGCTTCATTGGATTTTGTTACTTCTTCCTAGGACTCTACTATTGCCTCTATTGTAGACTTTGATTTTGATTCCTTTATGAAAACATATTTATGTTTTTACATTATAATTTTTAGTTGGCAACTTTAAATATTTTATATCTTGACGTAAACATTGACTAATGTAGCACATGTAGATTTTTTAATTTTAAATACATAATATACTAATTTAATAAATAATTATTGAAGATTATGATGCAAATGTTAAATTATGTTATAGTGAGCATTGAGTTATTTGATGGGATTATTGATCTAGCAGAACTAGGAAAACACAAGAACACTTATATGTATGCACGAGTAGTTCCATAAGGTTTGAAAACAGTAAAGTTTAAAATGTATGGATATGAGAAAACTAATTTTATTTATGCATATATTACTTACTACAATGAAGGGGATGGTTTTTATATCAAAATAATATTCTTATGAATATCCTGTAATCCCTAAGTAAAGCAATATCTACGAAAACATGGGAGTTTGCTCATTATAAATATAAATGGATGTTTTCTTAATTTAAGTAGATATGTGTTGCATGGGATGTTACTTGAAGCTTTTTTAAATATGTTATTGTTGTGATTTACAGAGTTAAATAGAGCACAAATAGTTGATTTATTTGAAATGTTCAATTAGTTAAGCTTTCTCTTTTAATGATGCATTAAAAAATGATTGACATCAATCCAATTTAGATTTGAATGTCCAACTTAGATTGAAATTGATATTTGAAACCTCTAAATGGTATTTGTCTCAATGCTTTTTGTGACTTCTTATCTAGTATTAAAAAATCATATATTTAGATAACACGAAGGACATTGACACATTGGTGAAATGCACCTTTTTTTGGTGAAAGCCATAGAGGTCTAGGATACTTTCTCTAGCACATAGTTCTTCATTGAATCTTACAATGAGTTAGTCTGTTTGTAAACCTAATAATAAAGTTAAGTTGACTTGACAACTCCTCTAGCTTTTATTGTGCTTATGACACCAACCTAAAACTAGTTATCAAACATAAAAAATCATATACCCTTTTGGATTTTAGACTATTAATGTAACAATAGATATGGTGTTATAGTTTAGTTAATGTAATTTTATAAAATATTATTTGTAATTATCTAAAAAATTTAATTATAGCCTAATATTTGTTGGATGATGATGAAATTTTAATTTCTTTTCTATTGGTTAAATGACATTGAATGAGTGTTTAGTTAATCTTTATTATAATTAAAGTATTTTATTTTATTTTTTCTTTTTGTTTGAATTTACATGGTGGAATCGGTAGCTGCAACGAATCCGGGCAAGCTGTCTAGCTTTTTATGGCCGCCATAGTATTCTGCGTTGTCCACCCCAGAAGCCGCCACACAGATCTTCATGCAGTCCGCCCCTATAACCACCATGCCACAATCATTTTAAACCTTTTACGCCGCTGAAAGCATCAGGAAAGGGACAAGCGTTTAGTCCGACGAGGCCCGAGATTTGAACCTTGGACCTCCGCCCCCCTTATGGGGTTTGGATGAACCGATTGGTCTACACCTCAGACGTATTATAATTTAAATATTGGAATTAGTTATCTAACATTAGAATATTTTTGTCTTAGAATAAACTACATATATTTTTTAATAAGTTGTATTTGACTTCTATTAGATCACTCCCATCCAAAAAATAAAAACATTATATTTTCTAAAAGATTACCATATCTAACTTATCTTTCTATCACTCATATTTCTCATCTTCCTTAAACTACTTTATCTCCTCTATCAACTCCTTCATATTACTTTTAGTAAGAAAAACTCTTCCTCTTTTCATTACCTTTTATTAAGAGAAAATCTTCCTCTGTTCATTACCTTTTAAAATTTGAATTTTATCATGACAAAGATCAACATTGCAAATAACTAAAGTATTAGCTTTCTTGTTTCTTTCTTTATAGATATGCAAATACTTCTAAGATATTAACTTTAATAATAACATTTTATAATTAATTTTATAGAATTGAATCAGGTCCCACTTGTATTACATCATACTTATAATTCTATTACAATAACATGACAACTATACCTCACTTAACAAAATTTGAGCTTATATCTTTTTTAAAACCTAAAATTTCAACAAATTAAACTCATACCCTTTTATGTCTCCATTATTAGTGGACATAACGAATAATTATTCCAATCATGTGTGTTATAATAGTGACATATAGGGTGGAAATTAGTTGAACATTTGAAAAAGATAAGAGCATCCTCAACTACCTTTATCTAACATATCCACTAGTGAATATCATATGGGCCACTAATGCACCAACCACCACCAAAGACATGGTCAAAAAATTCTTTAAGGGTAAAAGGAGGTTATGATTGGAAAGCGAATACAAAACTTGTAAATAAATTTGTTTTGGGCGTAGAAACTTTCTAAATCGTCAAAGAATGAAATCTTTACCTTATTTTTTATTAAAATTTAAAAGTAAAAAATAAATTTTAGGTTAAAATAAAAAAGTATTTGCTACTCAACTACTACATTGAAATCTTCGTATATATATTTTATAATGATGAGAATATATAAAATTCTCTCACCTTTTGGAAAAGTTGCAGGTCAGTTTTTCTCCGTCCGTACGGAAAAATATTCTAACAAAAATATTTTTGATGTGGGTGTTGAATTTTAGTGGTCTTGAACACCAATGAGAAATAAGTCTTAGCGGGACAGGGCAATACATTTGAACACACCTTAATATTTTTTCGATTCCGAATCTTAACAACATTGATTTCATTGTAGACATTCCGAATCTTAACAACATTGATTTCATTGTAGACATTGTCAGGTATACCTTTATAGTCCTACCACGGTCATCCACACAATATCACATCATAATTTATCTTTTAGATGTGTCATTCTTGACACTTCACCAAACACACTAGAATGCACATGCATAAGATGAGGTCATACGTCATCAGATAGAAAAATATAATGTTAGATTAAAACCAATAATACCTATTATATTTTTTTATCGAAGTGATCTACGTTTCGGAGTTTTATTTAACGATATATGTATAATGGTTAAATTATTATAATATTAATTTATAGTTATAATGTAATATTAGTGAAGTTCATTTCAATATCATTTTATTAATTAGAAAAAAAAAAAAAACTTATTATTCTCTTTCTCGTTAAAATTGTTTTTTAGGTAAATTTTAATCTTTGAATAGGTGAATGCAATGAATATTTTTATTAAAAACTCCTCCTCTACTAACAGTTATACACCATAGATGTTATTTGTGTGCTCATTATTGAGAGAACATTTTCTATCCAATTTAAACCATTGTTTTTAATATCAACCAAGCATATCCCAAATGCCTATCATTTCTTGAATCATTTTTCATAGGATGATTATACCTACAATTCTAGAGAAAGAGCCAAAGGCATACCTTTTGGCATGAACCAACTTGTAGGTCTTCATTAATCAATGTTAATCCATAGATGCAAACTTTGTATGGTATTTATAAGGTATATGCATGCACATCTAAAAATGACCATATTTGCTTCCAAAGGTGGTCAAGTACAAGGACAAAGGTTTATGTCTAATTGTAGTGAAAAGGAAATTAACTCTATCTTGTTGGAATTGAAATATTGGAAATATAAATTTGCATAAGAGGAAACTAAACTATTTACAAAAAAAAAAAAAAAAAAAATTGAAGTAAAGGAAACTTAAATTGCATTGGAAAAGAAATTAATGTATTTATTAGAATTTAAATTGCATTGGAAAGAAAAACTAAACTACTATCTCATGTTACTACTATAGAAATAAAATCTTGTTGCAAATGTAAATTGTAGAAATAAATCTAACATTTGACTCTACTACAATGAAAAAAAAACAAAGTTATTTTTGTTAGAACAAATGAATTGAAATCGAAACTAATATGTGCTTGTTCAAATGAACGAACTAGAATTGATACTATACTACACTTGTTGAATTGAAACTAAATTATGCTTGCTGAAACAAACAAACTAGAAATACAAACATAAAAAAATTCAATTATGCTTTCTAAAAATGAATTAAAACAACAAAAACTAGATTACATTTGCTACAACTAAAATGAAACAAGAAAAAAATGGAGCGAAGGCAATGAATTAACATTTAACTTTCTAAAAGAAATAGACTAAGTTGCATCAATTAAAAATAAGAATGGAATGTAAATCACAATGTAGTAAAAATAATGAAACCATACACGTGTTGAAGAAAAAAATATGCAAAAACAACTATAGCAATAAGAGAAAAATTATCAATTCCTAGTCATCTCAAAAGAGCCCTTACTCAAAGAGCAAGGCTCTGATTTCCCTTTAGAAGGGACACCAATTAATTGTTGATTACAAAAGATGAATTCATATTAGTTTTTAATAAATATAATAGAAATGAAACTACATAATGTTATGCCCTATCCTATCCTCCACTAGCTAGCTTTATATCACACATAGGGAACATATATTGATGCATGTCTATGATAGTTCTATCATGCATTCTATCCTAGTTTAAGCAACATACAAAATCTTCCATAGCATGCAATGAAACTTTTTTGGATACACATATTCTATTCAAGATGTAAATAAAATGGTTGACAATGACCCTAATCATTTATCACAAGTTTAGTAGATAAGTAGATCTATTAGATTCTCTTCTAGATTGATAGCTACTCATTCCCCTCACCAAATATTTCCATATTGCTATCTCTCATATCTCATGCTTAGTTCACCCCACAACAACCAAAAGTGATTAAGATCTCCCAGTTTGTGATTTTTGTGTGCACAATCATCTCAATACATTAACAATACTCAAGTGGTTTATATTTGTTCTACAATGGTTTGCCTATGCAAAGTTCCCTATAACAACTTAGAACATTTATATAGAAAGAGTTTTTAATAGCACAAAGTATTAAAATTATATCTTGATCTAGTTTAGTCAATCCTATGATGAAATTTAACTTGCATTCCTTCTTTGTTAGTTGTTTCAACTACCATATTTTCTCATCTTGCTAAGATATTTGAGTTTGGTCCCTTTTGAGTTGGGCCTTGAGATACTTGTGATTTGAGTTTTTTATTGAATCAAAACCTCCTTTGCTTCTTTTATCAAGTCATTCCCTCCTCCAATATTGGTGTCTTTGTTGGCAGTATTAAAGGCTCCTAATTTTTATGTAGTGATATTGCCCCTATGGCTATAAATATTCCTAATATAGAAAGTGGAACTCTTGTGTTAGGGCTGACTTCTATAGTTACAATAATTCTAGCTATAAATTAGAAAAACCCTCTTATAGAGAGGATTATTTAGGACGAGAACTTGTAAAAATGGAAATAGATTTATCTTTTAGGTTTATCTATTTCTTTAGATATTTCCTATATGAATTATCCTATGGTTAGTATAGAGACTTCTCTACATGATGCAAATATCTATATGGAAATATTTTTCTTTTATTTCTTTCCCTAGCCATTTTCTATTGGCGTCTTATTGATAATTGGTGTCCTCTATAATTGGCACATCACTAGATGGAAAGAACTACATGAACAAAATATCACACCTCAAGTGGAGTGACACAATAAGAAACTCTAGAGCACTAAAATTGGATCGATAAGAATTCAATGCTCTCTTTCATAAACTAACCTAGATATCAGGTGCACAAAGAAAAATGGAAAGAGAAGCCACAAAAAGAAAAGGAAAAAAATCCTAAGCTAACGTAAGCTAACAAGGGTGATGCACCAAGATCATTGTAATATTATTATGCATAATAGTAGGATAAATAAACATGTGAGTCTAATGTGTCGAAAAATCAAAGTGAAAATTTTCTCTCTTTAGAATACCAGTCAAGCACAAATTGCATATAGAAGAAATGAGATAGAAATCATATAGTCATAGCTTTTCATGTCAACACATATGCATACGTACACATAAGAAACAAGACACAAGAACCTAGTAGTCATGACCTCTAGGATATATATAGATATGTGTGTGTGTGTGTGTGTGTGTGTGTGTGCATATGTATGTATGTATGTATGTATATGTATAAATATGTAGATTATAAATTATGCTAGAAGTGAGAGCTTAAAAGCTTACCTGCAAGACCATTCAGGTTTTGGGTCCAAACTGTTATACAAAATAAAATGAAAGGCAAGTTACATACAAAGCTTGAGGTTTGAATAAGCAACTAACTGATCATTTACAATTTCTAAGCATTTACAATTCATAGACAAAACAAGAAAATTTTCCCTCTAAAACTTGTATACAAACCTCTGATAAAGCTTCCCACAAATTCCTTGATTTGATCCTCCTTTCATCATCTTTAGTACTTTAAGGTATCTAGACCTAGAATCTCAATTCTAAGTTGTTGGATATTCAACTGTCACCCTAGGTATCCTATAAACTAATTAGAAGTGTCTTTTGTAATTAATGTTGTTAGATTTGGGATTTCTACTATTGTGGATGCCATGCTCTTGCCTTTAACAAGCCACCTACTTTATTTGGATTATTGAGCCCAATTAAAATTGATAGGTGATTCTTATCTCTCCTTAGTAAATGGATTTATCAATTTAGCTCATCTACCTTTTTGGGAGCTTGTGCACCAGTGTTGATGTCTTGCAACCCAATTTAACTCTTCTTCCTTACTATATGCTTTCTATGTTATGCTTTACATCTTGGAGAGCTTATGTTATATCTTTAGTTTCCTTTCATATTTTAAGGTGATGCAAACTATTAATTGTTGATCAAAACTTTTTCTTCCTCTTTCAATGAAACTTTATAACTTTTGAGGTCAACCTAGATTCTTGTTAGAAATATTTAATGGAAATCTTTTCCTTTGTCCTATTTTAAAACCTTTTGAATGCTTAGTCTTTTAGAAGTTTTTTATGGATTGTACTAATAACTTTTATTCTCTTCTCTCATTTGAAGCTTTCAAAACTTTTGATATTTATACATTTTGCTTTTCTTGCATCCTTAAAAAAAAAATTGATTTTTAGAGACTTTGGGCAACAATCTTCCTTTTTTTGGTAGGGAATTTGTAGAATGACAGCAACCTTTTGATTGAATTTGTTTTTCTTGCATTGGTCCAATGTCTCTTTCTTAATTTCCTTATAGCTCTACCTTTGCTTCATTCCTTTATCAAAATTATACCTAAAGTAAAAACAAATTGTGTAGTGCAATTCACTATAGTTTTGGCAACTTACAAGGGCCTTCTTGTTACTAAAGGAGAATTCAGAATTGTTACCTTCATCCTTGGGTGCAAAGTCAAAATTGAATGAATCAAAAATAAAAAATGGAAAAAAATGCAAAGAAAAAGATAAATAATTTTACAAAGCTAGTAGCTTGTCCAATGCTTGTTTGATTTCTCCCCACTCATCTAAATGGAATTGTATTAGTCCAAAGTGCTCATAGATTTCTTCAATCTTAAACTGGTCATTATGGGAGAAATTCCTTATGCTCTTGGTGATCTCATATACTTGAATCCGTGGTACAACTAAAGGTTGGATTACCCAAGCAATGCCCTTTGCCTTAAGAGGACCCAACCATTCTTCAAAAGGAGAGGTATATTTTGTATATTAACTTAATAGTTACATGTATTTGTTGTTCTAAGGTAAGCCTACCATCTATATCCTAGGGACAAGGGAGTCCCTTTCATAATGATGTTATGATTTGACCTCTGAGTTTCTTGATAGTGGTACCTAAGAAAACTACCTAGGCTTTGCACTGTTACACAACCCATTCATTTTAGATAAAAGTCATATATTTCCTTTATAATGGCTATCCTTGGTAGTACTTTTACTTCTTGTTGATTTGTGTATTGATGTATGGATATCAAGTCCATGATCCTATTTTGTTTCTTCAATATGAGTGGATAGTTGCACTTCATGCTTTTTAAATTTGGATTATGTTACTTTTGGAACATGGTACTACTAATAAAATTTGTGGTTGTAGGACTAGGTACTCTCATGAGTGAATTGGTATGGGATGACCACTAGAGTTGAGAGAAAAGAGAAATTATGGGTGAATTATAATCGATGGATACAAGGGCAAAACCCTCATATAGATGCATTACATATGTGTATGTTTGATAAAAAATGCATCATCGAGAAAGGAGGTTGCTATTGAGGAAAAAAACCATCCTTATTATATAAGTGATAAAATTGCAATTATTGTAAAGCCTCATGTTTAAGGAATATAATGTTTGTGCATTTTTTAATTGCATCTTAGAGCCCTTGTGTTGTTGCATGTGTTTTGAAGAATATAATTTGTTTTTTTACTAATTAATAAATAAAGTATTAATAATCAAGTTAGTATTGCTAATACTTAAAATATCCAATATTGATGTTAATGGTTAATATTAATGTTCGATATTAATTAAATTAATTAGGTGAATAATTAATTTAATTATTGTTATATTACAATAATGTTACTAACTAACACTAGCATTAGAAAAGTAACAATAGTATTAACTAATGATATGAATGAATGATATGATTTTCAATTTTTGATTTAAAGGATATTAATGGGTTAATATTCACTAAGTTAAAAGGGAATAATTATTATTATTATGTATAAGTTCATAATGTGGGAAAGTTGAAAAATAAAATGTTGGAAAATATGGCATACTTAGGAATCTCTTGATAACGCAAACATTACCCTAATTATGTAATGGATTGATATGCATGACAAGGAAGGAATAAGTCCTTCAAAACCATGATCTACTTTTTATTTGATGAAATATTATGATATAATTTTTTTTGCGAAGAGGGACGATAAGTTTTGGGAGAAGGAAAAATATTGGAGGTTGAAGAAAAGGATTGAAGGTGGAAGATAAAGGAGGAAAGAAAAATTAGTTTGAGTAGCTATTGTAGAGGTACTTTTCTTTCAAGTTATTTCTTTGAATGGAAAAAATATTGTATGTTCTATGCTGATTTCCAACTTTCTATTACTTTTTATCTTGCTGTGTTGGTTGGTCTTTTTGCTGTAATGGTTAACTTATTTTTAATTTTACATCATGACATATATTTATGAGTTCAACACATATTATTGAGGTAGTAGATGTGTTTCCTCATGGTTGGTGAGTTAGTTTCTTTCAAATGGTTCTTTGTTTGATCTAGTTGTTTCTAGGATTCATTTGGTCCTTTTTATGATTACAGTAATGTTATACTTTGGAGCATTTGATTCTTGGTATTTTATTGAATGGAAATTGTTGCTTATGAGTGTTGGGTTGAAGCTTTATAAAATTTAAGATGACCATTCATGTTTTAGAGAGTGCAGTTGGATTCTTTGGCTTTTACCTCTCATGTTTTGTTTCAACCCTAGGAATTGTTGCATTCTATTATAGGTTTGTGAATAACCTTATAAAAAATATTTTCAAAAAAGACAACTTTAGGGCAGGTATTTGATATGGAGTGTCCTATGTTTCTTTGCTTAGCAACCTTTACATCTATTCTTAAGTGCATCAGCTTGAATTTAACCAATAATGCTTGCATAACATAGATGTTCATGGCTATGCATGCTCCTTTTTACCTTCTAGTGCATGAAGACTTTATCCCATTTGATTTTTAAATTATGTTTAAATAGTTTGGTTGTTACAATCTTTTATTTCGACTATATTTTGGAGCAAGCAAGATATTTGATGTTTGACTTTAATAAATTCTCTTAATCACCTCTTTTTTTTCCAATACACTTTTAGAACTTTAATTATTAAATAGGTGTGATGATTTCACTAATGTTAGTACCCTTTTAAAATTATCCAATTTTGAATTATTATAATATAATCTTAAATGAGATAGGAATTTTTTTTGTATAACTATGTATTATTGGAGGTAAATATTTGAAGGTTTCATTAAGTTTTATTGGGGTGAAATTAATAATATAAAATGATATTCTTTTATATTTCAAGCAATTAATTAATAGTTTTAGGGATAAAACTATTATTTTATATGGACATTTTATGAATTATTAAATCAAGTTTTGTTTATTAGCCAATGCTAATTAGTAGGAAATATGAGTTATAGTTTGGTGAAGTAATTTTCCAATGAATTATAATTTAGGAATTGTGAAGTTGTTATTGAACGTCAAGGTTTAGATAGTGATTTTATTTTAAGAAGATGGATGAGGCTTGTGTAGCTAAGAAATCCATAATTGAGAGAAGTATGGGATTATATTTATGTTCATGCATGATTGAATATGGCTTGTATAGCAATGTATCCATATTTTGAGAGAAGTATGAGATTATCTCGATATTCATGCATGGTATTTGCTTTTTTTGATCTTTCATTGTTGTATGTGTTTTCTTGCATAGTGCATGTTAGGCTTGCATATGCATACAAGAGTTGTCTTGATCTCTAAACTTATTATCAAGCTCGTTGGAGGAGACCTATGAAGTGACAAACCTTAAGAAAAAGAAAAAACTAGAAAATATTTGTGTAATTAAATGTAGAAATGTAATTTGGTTTTTGGAATGAGAAATATTAAGAGATTTATGTGTAAAATATTGTGCTATGTAATGGTTAGGATGAGAAAATAGTTGATCTGTAAGCATTATTGTAATTATATTTGAGATCCGTTCAAGAATGAAAATGGAATATTGGTTTCTTCGTGTTAAGTTCTTACAATTATATGGTTAATTGCAAAAATGGAAAGGATGTGATAGAACCTAATTGATGGATTATGGTTAAGATTTTATTTAGATGTTGTATTTTTCCTTTCATTGTAAATAAAGGAAATGCTAAATTTTAGTGTTATGTATGAAGAAGTATTTCTTTAATTCCTAGTCTTTAGTAATGTGTTATGATTTGATTATATTTTAATATAGAACTTTATTTCCTTTGGGTGATATATTTTTATTTGTTAATAATATTGAGTTTGGAAAGGGGTTTTGAGTATGACCTAGAGCCATATTATAAAATATTTGAGTTAGAAGAACCTAATCGTAGTTGACTTATAGTTATACAATAACTAGGTATTTGTGAATGATACACCCTGAGTGGTGAGGCTTGGGTGGCCCAAAGTGGTGAGGCTTTTAGGTAGTACTGGTGGTGAGGCTTGGACAAGTCTTAAGTGGTGAGGCTTGGATGTATTCCTAGCAGTGAGGCTTAGGAATCCTAATAGGGGATTGGTATGGGATAATCCACTAGATCATTCACTAGACAATATAGTGGTAGCACCTTGTGGTGAGGCAAGAGTGACCATGATAATTACCAGGCGATTGGTAATGGTATTAGTTAGCTCATGGTGAGGTGGAGATAACTAATCACTAAGGAATTATGCCAAATTAATCTTTCATATATAGACTTATGAAGGGTTAGGTAATAGGCATCCCCCTTTAAGTATTATGGGCCTTAATGGATAATCCCTATGTCATGGTCAAGTTTCCCTATATCAATGAGAGTATAAGAAAAGTGGGTGACCATTGATGCCATATTTTCTAAATGGTGAGGTTTAGAAAAATGAACCCAAAAAGTATGGGAAGTTGGCCACTCCTTTCCACTTGAGTGTCATTTGCAACGACAATAAATTAAAAATATGGTTATTCCTTAATATTTATGAAATATATTGGGTCTTCTTCATGAGTTAATCATTATTAAAAAAAATTCCCCCTTAGGTCGAGTTGGTGGGTTGTTATAGTTGGTATAGCCTAGGTTTAGGTCGTAGGACTCAAAGCTTCCATGAGAGAACCTAGGTTGAACCTTGACTTGATGTGCTACTTTTGAGAAGGCTTACTCTTCTAGGGACCTTAAGTTGATTTTGTACAAGTTGGGTGTTGTATTTTGTCTTGATCTATTATACCAAGGTGTAAAAATCCTAAAAAGTACAACTTGTAGACACCTAATAATATCACATTTATCCTTGCGCAATGCTAACGACCAATTAATTTGTAAAGCCTACAAAATTTGCATGATTTCCTAAACATCACTATTCATCCCACTTAAGCCATGTTGGCCACTTAATCCCTTTCCTATACTTAGCCCCTAGTCAACATGTAACTACCCCTTAAGCCTAAGTCTAATGCTACCTCATCCTAGTCTACCCTTTGACTAGTCTAGTTTCCACTTAAGCCTAGCCTACTCTAGCCTAACCTACCATGGTAAACTTAAACCTTGTTGAACTTAACACTTGGTGAACTTAACCCATGGTCAACCCTACCCTAGTCTACCCTTTGACTAGCCTAGCCTCCACCTCACCATTGGTCAACCCTAAACCTAGGGTCAACCTAACCATGGTCAACATTAACCCTTGCTCCCTACATATCCACATCTACATTCAATACCATAGATGACATTCGAAGAGTATTTGCATTTAAGGAATTGAACATATTGATGAGTCATCATCCATTATGCCATTATGGGTGAAGACTTTCATATCCCATGTATTTATGAGGCATGGTGCACCCATGCCCATTTATTGCATATGGATGGGTGAGGACTTCTCTCACCCAAACCCATTTATGAGGTATGGCATACCATTTCACCTCAAGGGACATCTCAATAGACACCTCATAGGACACCCTAACTCCCCCAAACCTTGGTCAATTCTATAAATAGAAGGTCATTTTTACCATTTTGAGAGATCACACATTTGCATATCTAGACTCTAAAAAACTTACTCTAGACTCTAGTGCACTCAACCGTCACTTACCATCAACCGCCATGGATACCTATACGTGTCTCTTAAAACTCCCTTTTGCATGATAAAATGCTGTTATTCATAGGTACAAAAGTCTACCCAACATAAATAGGAGCTCTAGAAGTACCAAAAGAAGCCTCCGAACAAAGCAATTTTCTATCTAAACTATATAGAGTTGATTGTATGGATAGGTTTGGTCATCTTGGATGCACCCAAGGGTCCGATCACCCTCAAGGATGTATTTCAGATAAAAACATAGTACAAAACCATCCAACTAGGTAAGTATCACTATTCTTATCTATTTTCAATAATATTTAGCACTTTGATTATGCAATTGGTTAAATTTCTTTAATATTTTTACCTTTCATCATTGAGGGGTCTAATTGAGATAGACCCCCAAACACTATTAACCAATTTTATTGGGTTGTGTAGGTTTAGAGGACCTATACAGCTAGCAGTGACCTGCATGCAGTAAGCCCACTCCATTTGAGGTGACCATATAAGACCTAAAATTGTTGTTCACTAGTTCATTGAAAGATACTTCCACCTTGGAAGACACATATTGTAGCCCATGGGGTAATTTTGTAAAGAGTATTGACTATGTAACCCATATTAATCATTAAATTAAACAACACATCTTATTTGAGCATATTTTGACGATCATAGTGGGATATCTTATTTGAGCATATTTTGACGATCATATTTTGGCTTTTACCTTGGAATTGAGTTGTTGTTTTAAGGTTTTTGAGGGATATCTACCCTCTGTATGTACCACAAAATTAGTACAAACCCCTCAAAAACCTTAAAACAACAACTCAATTCCAAGGTAAAAGCCTTTCTAGTTTGCATACCAAGACCATACAAAGGGGTACAATCAAACCAACCAGATGGGTCCATCCGATTAAGCAAAGTGATCTAAAAATTGGGTCCTTACCAGCTAAGTACTAGTTTCTACACAACCTCCATAGCAAGTAAGTTGAGGATAGGTTTTCTCCTTTGAGATTGCTATCTCACTTGCCACATTTCCTCCTTAGGCCAAACTACCTTAT
Source organism: Wollemia nobilis (assembly GCA_028583015.1). Taxonomy (NCBI): domain Eukaryota; kingdom Viridiplantae; phylum Streptophyta; class Pinopsida; order Araucariales; family Araucariaceae; genus Wollemia; species Wollemia nobilis. Next base: position 11,171,108 of record JAQPPZ010003077.1, on the reverse strand, counting down.
AAAATTATGTCATCAAGGTGTTTTCATTCACATTTCAATTCTTTTTACCTGTCGCAAAACTCAGTTGCTTGTTATCTTATGATATCTATTTAGTAGCTTAGTTTCATTTCTTTTCATAGGTAGTTTTTTTTTTTAAATCTAACTTGATGTCTTATGATATTCTAGGTAACTTCACAAAGCCTTGCTTCTACATCACACAACCACCAATAATAGCAAAAAATCTAAAAGCCCATCCTTATTGTTGATTGTACAAACATGTATGATCAAACTAACTACATGGACCCATATGATCAAATTCTAGATACAGTTCAGAGCCTGTCAAACTTTTAGACAACGTTCCAAAATAATGTGCGCACAAGTAAGTACTTCCAAAATCCTATACTTTCAATTGTATTTTAGTTTAAAAGCATCCAATTATTTTATCACTTCACAAATTGCCTCTATTTACTTTAAAAAAGCCCCAAATTTCTTTAGGCACTTTGCAAAAGGCTTTCAATTTACTTTTGTGTCTTGCAAAATGCACCAAAATCACTTTGGTCAGCCATCAAATGGCTTTTAACTTTCCTTTCATAAGCATTAGTTTGTAGGTTTTTGCATTGTCTTTTCACTAGTATAGTGTACCACATTTGCATAAGACATGAAGAAATCCTCTAATTTCTTTTTCCTTTTGAGTTGAGATGGATTTTGATCTATCTCATGCATAAGGCTATCATAAGACATCTGGTCATAGCCTTAATAGGTATATCTTGACCAACATAGATAGATTTTTTCTCAAGCAAATCTTAGTATACTCTTGTTAACATCAAATAATTGTTCTATTTATATCTTTAGAATAAATCTATGCTTACACAAAGTTATTTGATTACTTGTTTAGTATAGACTTTGCTTTTTGAAAGCACACTTTATTTTTCCAAAAAACTCAAAAGGCTTTCATTACTTTCATAGTCTTAGTTTCTTTTCACATCTAGACTTCTAAAATCAAATCAATCATGCACACCCACATATTTTGCACACAATGGTAAAGTTGGATTTCATCACCAACCACCAATTGAGATCAATGATGTTGGCTTTCATCTCCAACCATTGAATCACCCCCTAGCCACCATAGTAGCCCCCATGAGTAGTTTTCTAGACTTCATCACCAAAACATTTCCTACCATTGATATTATCTTGGGGTAGGTTAGGATATATGCCCCTATTCATAGGGCTATACATAATTGAGTATGTAGCTATCATTTTTAATTGATCCCACCCAAGAGTGAAACAGAAGCCCATTTGGCCTACATAGGCTTTAGACAGTGTAACCTATTTCATAAGAGGTTTATATTATCCCTTTGGTTACCTCGAGCAATTTCTATCATTAGAATCCTGTTGGTCACGAATCTGCCACAGGAAAGGATTTTATGCGAAATGCGCCCTAGACCCGGCCAACATTGAAATTCCAGGAGAAAGAAATGTCTCCCGGACCAATATCCAGAGAGGGTTGGTTCCCTTACTAAATCTAAGCTTGATTTCAGACTAAAGTTACAGGAAAGAAATTGGAAATATGCAGAAAGAAATGGGAAACTACGAAAAGAGATGGGAAATATGGCCACAGGCCGAATTTGTATGATCGGGGAAATATTATCAACAAGAATTTAACCTCAAGTGTATGAAAAACATATAATAATAGAATGCAACATAATCCACTTACGACCTTGCACAGGCAACCTCCAGGATTGCATTCCAGAACTCACTTCCTCATTAGCAATATTCAAACTCAGATGCATAATTTAAATCTAACAACAGATTAGAAAGATGAGCATAATCGAGAAATGCATGAAATAGAAGGAAATCACACAGAAAGATGCTTGCAAAATCAGAGGCCAAATATCTCTTATTTACGTAGAGAACTTGAATGTTTTCATGCAACATGTCTCTCAAACTCCCCATAGTTGTTCTTGAGATATACATTGATATTTATAGAGGTCTTGCCTCTTTGTAGCATTTAAAACATGAACTAGAATTCCTCGAGATCCACAAAATATACAACAAAAATAAGGAAATGATCCCCTTAAACCAGCCTCGGAGAAATAAAAAATTGAATGAAACAAGGAACCGGTCGTCTTCATTAAATGGTCGTTCTCGGAGCATGCTTGGACCGTTAGAAAATCACGAACAAAAGCTTTGAATAATGGAGGCGTCTTCAATTCTGGTGGCTTCAAAAGCTATAGGCCTGAGCACGTTCTTCTATCTTGCACACATTGGAAAGTAGCAAAACATTAAATTCTGGAGAGCTTTTAATCCTTCGAAATCGCAATACTTCATCGAGCCGTTGAAATGCTTCCTGGTGCGAAACCATGATGGGTCGCAAAAACGTGACATGTCACGAAATCGTGACATTTTTACTCTTCGTATGCTTTTGCCACTTTAGGTCACGAAAACCAAACATGTCGTAAAATCACAACGTATTTGGCTCTTTGTTCTCCTTTGTCACCTTAGGTCACGAAAACGTGACACGCCGCGCAATCGCGACAATTTTCTCTTTCTTGGCCTACATCCTCTACAAGCAGCAAAAATAGAACATGTTGCGAAATCACGACATTTCGTACCATTTTGTTCTTTTCGTGCTTTCACATCGCGAAAACAAGACATGTCATGAAATCGTGACATTTCTTGTGTTCTCCTTCATTGCTGCCTTTGCCTCACGAAAATGGAACATGTCGCAAAATCATGACATCTTTCTCTATTTAGCCTTTTCTCCACAATATGTCATGAAATCAAGACGTTTCCTTGCTTTCTCTAATGTTGCCGCTTCCTGTCGCGATATCGCGACTTCTTTTATGCCTTATGATTTTCTTTCAACCTTACCGCGATAATGCGACATGTCGCGATATCACGACGTTTCTACATTTTGCTCCTTGTTCACTTTTCTATCGCGATATCACGACGAGTTTCATTTACATTGCCCTCATCTCAATTATGTTGTGATATCACAACATTTTCTATCACTCTGATCCATGACCATTGCAAGTCACGAAAACGCGACATGTTGTGATATCGCGACAATTTTACTGCTTTGCTTTCGTTGACCACTTTGACCGCAATTTTGGAACATGTTGCGATATCGTGACATTCTTTGACTTTGGCTTCTCTCTCCTCTAAAAACCCACGATAGCACGACATGTCGCGATATCGCGACAGTTTTGAAGCCATGCTCTCCATGCTACTTTTGGTCACGATATCACGACAGTTCTCGGACTTAGCTATTTTGACACCAAAACTCATGAAAAAACACAAAGGAGTGAGAAATTCAATAGTTTATGCATGAATAAGAAACAATCAAAACAATGTGGCAAAAATACCAACATTCTTGGTGGCTCGTGGGGTATACAGTTCTGTTGTATGCATGAACTCTAGGCCTAAATCCATTGGGCAACAGAGTTAAGAGAAACTGGAGGAACAAAATCAAGGGATGTTGACTGATGGGGCACATCTATGCGGACTGCTGCAAAAACTCTTGTTGACTTACAAAAAACTCAAGTAAATATGTATTTGGCCTAGCTTCACCAGGTGCTGTAAAAGGATTTCCATGACAGTGATGAAAGCATCGGGGTTGCAAAAAAAAAATGAACGAAATGAGGACCTGCAGATGTGCAGGCCGTGGAATGGGAATGAAATGGTGGAATGGTGAAAATGAAAGAGTGAAAGCGATAGATACAGAAACTGAAGAGGGAGCTACTATTTCACCAGCTGCGGGGATGGAGAAAACAACGAATAATTAAATGGAAGTGGATGGGATGGTAAAAGCGATGGAAATTATGGATAAGTGCTGAAACGACAATGGATTAGAAGGAAAGGAAAATAAGAAGTGGGAATATCAGAGAGGGGAGTAGAAACAACAGTAGTGGCTTGATGACGGACAGGGGAAGAAGAAGTGGAAGAGGAAGGGAAGAAGAGGAAGGGAATGAAAATAAGGAAGTGGAAGGAAGAGGGAAATGGAAGCCACTATCTATTGGGAAGGAAGAGGAAAAAGAAAGAAATAACGTACCTATGGGCTCGCATACAAAAAGATCCGAAGTTGGTAATCTGTGTACACAGAGGAACTCCACACAATTTTTTTTTTCTTTTTCTGTTTTCTTTTTTTTTTCTTTTTTTTTTTGCTATATACAAAAGTTTACGACATGATTGGCATGCCACCACCACAAACCCAGTTTCAGGTGATTATTCGGTGAATCTGCAGTGTCCAGACTAGATCTGATCATACTTGAGTCGGTCCTTGAAGTTGGGATGACCTCCCAAAGTTCTCCATGTTGCAAATAGTCACAAGTTATCTTGCATGCCAGTACCCACACAGTCAACGAATAATGTAGCAAAGATATTTTCCACATGGAGGGATCCTATAGGTACCAGTTGCAGTAATGGCTGAAGCCAATACCACCATCTTGAAGAGTCCCCTGGTTGTGGGCTGAGTATAGGTTCCTCCAACCCCTTGATGCGATAACAAGAATTGTTCGGCGATAGTCTTTTCTCTAGGATCTCTTCAGGTTCAGCCTGTTGATGAGGCGTAGTTAATGGGCTCTGGCTGAACACTTGCGTAGGGTAGACAGGAGTGGTGACTACTAGATAAGGTGATGGGGTTTCTCCCCACTACCACTTTCCTGATAGGAGCAAAAGCTGCTCCGCTCGCACTGCTTCCTCAAATATTTGAGGGAACCTTCGTTCACCTGATTGCAGCAAGAGGAGGCCTATGTCTGGGTGGAAACTACAAACATAGAAGAGGTGGGCTTGGGTGGGTGTCGATCGGATCATCTCTGGAATTCTCTTCCAAATTTTGAAAAATTAGAAATTGAAGTCTGTGTTGCTCTCTAGAGGTGCTCTTGTGATGTACATTAAAAGCTGAAAGGGATCTTGAGAGCCGTTAAAGGGATCCTCGTCGAATATTCTGATTAGTGCTCCCACTAAGTCATCCCATGAGCTGATGCTTTTATGCCCGAGCAGTCTATACCACTGCAACGCCCTTCCTTCCAAAGACAGAACCAGAAGTCTGATCATGACATCTTCATGGTTTATGCCATGGATGATTGACAAAGTGGCAACATCTTCAATATGCTCTAGAGCCATGCCCGTAGTGCCATCATACTTCGTCAATGTCTTCAAAGCATCCTTGGGAATTTCATGAAAACTTTGAAGATTCAGGGGGCCAGGATCATTCCAGCTAGGACAACTTACTCTTGCCATTATAGCAGTGGTCTGCAGAGATCACAATTATCACCACTAAGTCAGAGTCACCAGGTGCACATTCTTTTCTCTGCTTGTGAGGTCAAGGCTACTCACCAAACCTTGATTCCTCCGGGGTGTCTTCTTTTAGCTTCAAAAGGCTCTACGATTGAGAAATTTGGATCTTCAACTCAGCAGAGTCTCTAGATGAACTTACAAATCTCCGCTATGAGGTCAAGACAGTTCATAAAAGTCTTGATACCTCTAGGTATTAAAAAATGAAACAATCAGTCTCACCAATTATTGATCTTTGGGAGACAGAAACAGTTTGTCCCATCGAGCGTGCCAAAAACTGTTGGTCACGAATCTGCCATAGGAAAGGATTTTATGTGAAATGTGCCCTAGACCCGGCCAACATTGAAAGGCCGAGAGAAATAAATGTCTCCCAGACCAATCTCTAGAGAGGTCTGGTTCCCTTACTAAATCTAAGCTTGATTTCAGACTAAAGTTATAGGAAAGGAATTGGAAATATGCAGAAAGAAATGGGAAACTACGAAAAGATATGGGAAATATGGCCACAGGCCGAATTTGTATGATCGAGGAAATATTATCAGCAATAATTTAACCTAAAGTGTATGAACAACATATAATATTAAAATGCAACATAATCCACTTACGACCTTGCGCAGACAACCTCCAGGATTGCATTCCAGAACTCACTTCCTCATTAGCAATATTCAAACTCAGATGCAAAATTTAAATCTAACAGATTAGGAAGATGAGCATAATCGAGAAATGCATGAAATAGAATAAAATCACACAGAAAGATGCTTGCAAAATTAGAGGCCAAATATCTCTTATTTACGTAGAGAACTTGAATGTTTTCATGCAACATGTCTCTCAAACTCCCCATAGTTGTTCTTGATATATACATTGATATTTATAGAGGTATTGCCTCTTTGTAGCATTTAAAACATGAAACAGACTTCCTCGAGATCCACAAAATATACAACATAAATAAGGAAATGATCCCCTTAAACTAGCCTCGAAGAAATCATAAATTGAATGAAACAAGGAACTGTTCATCTTCATTAAATGGTCATTCTCGGAGCATGCTTGGACCATTAGAAAATCATGAACAGAAGCTTTGAATAATAGAGGCGTCTTCAATTCTGGTGGCTTCAAAAGCTACAGGCCTGAGCACATTCTTCTATCTTGCACACATTGGAAAGCAACAAAACATTAAATTCTGGAGAGCTTTTAATCCTTGGAAATTGCAATACTTCATCGGGCCATTGAACTGCTTCCTGGCGCAAAACTGTGACGGGTCGCAAAAATGTGACATGTCGCGAAATCATGACATTTTCACTCTCCGTATGCTTTTGCCACTTTAGGTCACGAAAACCAAACATGTCATGAAATCACGACGTATTTGGCTCTTTGTTCTCCTTCGTCACCTTAGGTCGCAAAAACGCGACGCGTCGCGCAATCGCGACAGTTTTCTCTTTCTTGGCCTGCATCGTCTACAAGTAGCAAAAATAGAACATGTCACGAAATCGCGACATTCCGTACCATTTTGTTCTTTTTGCGCTTTCACATCGCGAAAACAAGACATGTCATGAAATCATGACATTTCTTGTGTTCTCCTTCATTGTCGCCTTTGCCTCGCGAAAATGGAACATGTCACGAAATCACGACATCTTTCTCTATTTAGCCTTTTCTCCATAATATGTCATGAAATCAAGACGTTTCCTTGATTTCTCTAATGTTGCCACTTCCTGTCATGATATCGCGACGTATTTTATGCCTTATGCTTTTCTTTCAACCTTACCGTGATAATGCGACATGTCGCGATATCGCAACGTTTTTACATTTTTCTCCTTGTTCACTTTTCTGTCATGATATCACGATGAGTTTCATTGACATTGCCCTCATCTCAATTATGTCATGATATCATGATATTTTCTATCACTCTGCTCCATGACCATCGCAAGTCATGAAAACGTGACATGTCGCGATATCGTGACAATTTTACTGCTTTGCTTCTGTTGACCACTTTGACCACAATTTTGGAACATGTCATGATATCACGACATTCTCTGACTTTGGCTTCTGTCTCCTCTAAAAAACCATGATAGCACGACATGTCGTGATATTGCGATAGTTTTGAAGCTATGCTGTCCATGCTGCTTTTGGTCATGATATCGTGACAGTTCTCGGACTTAGCTGTTTTGGCACCAAAACTCATGAAAAAACACATAGGAGTGAGAACTTCAAAAGTTTATGCATGAATAAGCAACAATCAAAACAATGTGGAAAAAATGCCAACAAATCCATATGCTTGTTTGTGCATAGCCACTCCTTACGTATATTTGGGTATAGTGGGGGGATGTGCATTAACATACCCCTCATATATTTCATTCATCCACCCCTCTTATTTGGTTCTTAGCGATATTTATACCTGAAAACACAAATCATACCTCCAATAGCTATCTAAATTGAACTTAAAATACATCTACATAGAAATACACATTCAAGCACTTCACTCACAAACTTACTTATTGTTTGTAACAATACTTGTTTCATTAGTTAGTCCTTTTTGTTGCAAAACTACTATAGACACAAGAAAAAAAACATCAAAACAACTCCAAAACTCTTAGTTTCTATTTTTCATATCATTATATCTTTGTAACCTATATTTGAACTAATTGTATAGATATGTACAATAAATTCAACCATAAGGATGTGTCTGATCAATTCAAGACCTCATAGATAGACACATGTTCACTCAAACTTGTTCAAACAATTGCAATTTTTGATCTAAACAAGTAACTACCTCTTTCTTTTTAGTCACCTACTTATCATTCATATTTTCATCATGGTGCTTAATCTAACCCAAGATAGAGAGAAATCACACCTAGCCATGTAATCCTCTCAGGTGAACCCTCCATCCTCATCCACCTCCTCCAGCCCGCTTAAGAAAACAAAAATCACACCACCTCAAAATCTACCTAACTATTCTCAGTGAGAGAACATAGGTAGTCTGACCCAAATTGGACCTTCATCACTTGAGAACACCTTGGCACACAAAACCACTAATGTCTTGCATCCTTCCAACCCTTGTGAGAATACCCCTTCAACTAATACTTTCATAAATGTCATTTATTTTCTGCCCAAAATTTTCCTACCTTTTATATATTACGATAGTCATTCTCTATCTTCTTCTCATCATTTACAACAAAAATCACCTTGGGTTTTGTTGTCTCCTCTTCACATCATCCACAATAACTCCCCTACCTCATATTAAAGACAAATTCACTCCTATATTGCCTATCAAATAGTGGATATGGTTTCAACCACTCCTCTTCCCCCTAATTCATAGATCACTTCTTCACATCTTACTTCTTCATATCAAAATACTCCTCAACCATCTCTCTCATATGCATTCCATGATTTTAACCACTTTTTTGATCTATATCAAGGAGTATTGTTTTATTATAATTCTTTTATTTCATCCACAACCTTCTATCAACCTATACCTCCTCTTAAGACTAATCTTCTCAACATCACCCGTTCATTTTTCTAATTCCCCTCCAAATATTTTTCAAACTAGCATATATGGAGCCTCTTCTTCTAGGTATCCCACTTATTTTTCATTGTCATCTTTCTATATTCCACCACATCTTCCTTTTTATCCATTGTATTTTATTCCTCTCTCTTCATTCAATCCCCCACTTCCATCCTATCTTCAACACTCTTCCCTCTATTCTTCATAATATTCACAACTTGACACTTCCAATATTTTTCTATAATCTCTTTCTTATATTAGTTCTTTCTCCTCCTCCTCTTATGGTATATATCCTCTTCTACCTCAATCCACTTGAGCATAATTCTTCACTTCTCCCCTTGCTTGGACTTCTACCCCACTTACTACTTTATATTTTCAACCTCTTCTGTCTCCATATGAGTGGTCTTATTTAAAATTGCAAATCCTTGATCAAATGGTGCATCAAGTGAATAATCAAGTTCCCAATCAAATGCAAAACCAAGTGTCCAATAAAATGCATAATTGAGTGTTAAATTTTGATGATATATATTAAAAGAAATGCAACCACAATATGTAAAATGAGCAAGCAATGATAACTATATGATAATGGTAATATAAAATGCAGGAAAGTTATAAGAGAAACTTCTACAATAACTCAAAAATATTCCACTAATGAAAGCTCACAAAAATAGTAAAATGTAGTATAATGAAGGATATGAACACTCCATAAATACATGAAGGAACTACACTATACTCACTCTAACTACTAATGCAACTAGTCACTATTGTATATTTTGTCCTCTCTCTCTCTTTCTTCTTCTACCTCAAAGGCATATATATAGGGAGATAAGTCCCTTGGACTTTCATCTACCAAACCTATGACTCATGTACATGTGGACTACATGCACATTTACATCATTGCACATTCTAAAACTTGTGCATTTATTACATTGCATGAAGTAACTACTCAAACCTTACTCTAAGGTAAACTCCTACTCTAGTTATGTACCCAAGGTGGTACATTAGCATGTACCAAATAATGTAATATAATCCAACACGAACCTGTATTACATTATTTGGGTATTGAAAACTTTAGTCTTCAATATGGATCTTCATATTTCGAATATTCTTTAGCTTGATTAGGTCCTTCCTCTTATTATTTAGTTTGTATATGGCCAAGTAGTCCATAGTTTTGTTGTCCTCTCATATTTTTAATTTTTAATCTTCTATTCCCTCATTTGCTTTTATGATATATAAGTTCTTCATTTTTTACAATATGTTCCTAAAAAATTTCTTAGTATTGTTTTGAAATACAACAATATGTTGTGAAGTCTTAATTGAATCTAGAGCATATATATCTTTATGGATTGATCCATTAGATTTATCTCATTTTTATTTATAATGAGACACATATTGACTCCATTTAGGTATTTGAAATCAACCATCCTATTGCTCTCCACTAGCTTGACTACTAAAATATGATTAGATGTTAAACCAGGAACATACATCACATTATGTAACAAAATATTTGGAAATTATTTACTAGGTGTTACACACCCATATCCATGTATAAGATAGGTTTTTCCATATGCAATTTTCAACCTTTAATTATTAGTGATTTCAAGACAATCAAACCATTGTAGTTTCCTATCATGTGATGACTAGCACTAAAATCAATATACCAAATGTTATTTTCAATTTGAATTTTAGAATTGTTTATGTTGGAAGTAATTTTGCATCTTTGATATGGTATATTGTATGTATCTTGATCTTAAATCCTTTTGTAGTGTGCCTTGTGATGATATGTCCCTCTTGCTAATTTATCCATTATCTTAAGAAATTGTAGTATTTCTTATGTCTTCCAATCCTTTTAACTTTTGGATTCTAACCTTCAACTCTTGTAGTATATGATCAATAAATATAATTCTTTTAGCTCTTTAGTATTTTGAGAATACTTCTGATAGAACCTTTGAAGTAGTCTGCCTTATGACTCCTTAGTTAGAGTATGTGATCTAACTTGATAAAGCCTTTTCAAATCTTAGGTTTTGTAGAATCCCTTATATCTTCCAAGTGATTAGAGTATGCCATGGTATTGATAAAGTGTTTAGCATATATTAGATTTCATTTTGAGTTGATTCCCTAATGCTTTGAATATAATGCTAATATAATTATCAACTCATGTTTCACCTTATTTATCCCTATTGATATAGGCACTTTTTAATTGATGAAATTCTCTATTTTTCAAGACTGTCTAGTTGGATTCCTTTTGTCCCTTTAGTCTTTATGAGAGACAAGTATGAATAATAAATTCCAACTTCCAATAAATTAATAATTTTGCTTCTTTTAACCATAATTTTTAGTGGTTCAATTTTCTAAATTCCAATTATCTAAAGTTTGATGTAGCACTCCTTATATCTCCCTAATTTGGAATCTTAAAAAATGATAATATTTGCAAAATAGTATTTCAATTTTTCCAAGGTAGAAAACCTTATATCTCCTAGTTTAATTATTTGCAAATACTTTGATATAAATAATGCACTTTGAAATATTTCTTAAAGTTATGAATTCCTTGATTTAATTGCTTTCTATTCTACTAAGGTTGTAATTTCTCCAATGCAATATAAGCTTAACCTTAGATATAATGCACCTTATATCTCCTTTTGCACTTTAATGAAAGCAAATATTAAATCATGTAAAACTATACCTTCCTTGTAATGTTGTATGTTGTGAGATGATTGGCTTCTATTTTGACTCCTCTGTCTAAACTTTGGGTGCTATATTTGATGGTATTAAATGTATGACAGTGAGAATTCAATGCTCTACTTTGTATGGTGATCTCTTATGATGGTATTTTACTCCCTTAAATGCACTTTGACCTCTGTGTAAGATGGATGTCTGTGCTATTCCTATGTAGGGCTATTAATACCTCTTATCCTCCTTTGAAATGTATGCCAAGTGGAACTTATGTTGCCTTAGAACATATACCTTCTTGTTAGGTGGTGCAGGGAGGTTACTACCTTTTAGAGGCATTAATTTACGTGGTGCAGGCCTAGTAATAATATTTGAGTGTTGAAATGATGATTAATGAGAAGTGTTACTCCAACCTGGGTGCTCTTGGCTTGACTAGAGTTTTACTTCAACTTGGGTGCTTTTTGTCTTGAATAAAGTGTTATTTCAACTTGGGTTCTCTTTGGCTCCTTTGTGCAAGCATTAGGTTAATGAAGAATACGTAGATGCTCTACTTCCTTTGTGCCAAGTGGCACAAGATTCCTTTCATTGATATGGCAAGTGGAGGCTCTTTCTTTTGCATGCAACCAAACCCTTCAACGTCCTTATCACCTTAATGCACTTCCAACTCCTTTGCAAGTTGTTTTGATTCTTTTACAATGTGCTTTCTTGAGCTTCAATGTCTAGTGGCTCCTCTTCCAACCAAGGTGGCTCCTCTCCAATGAAGGTAGTTCTTTTAATGGTGTTTCAATACTTTCTTCATGGTGGTCATTCATCCAAGCTCCTTTCCACATCCACTTGGGTAATATTTGAAGTTATCCTCCTTTGCACCTTGTCTTTGCCACTTGTATTACATTATGCAACTTGCACTATTGTTGCTTTACGCTATCCTTGTTATTGATGTTGAGTTGTCTTAGTATTATTCTTGCTACATGTTCCTTTTGCTATGATAAGTGTATTTATTGTGGTGTTGCATTCATAGGACTATGGCACTGAATATGGTGTCTTTTGACACCTTGAAGAGGATGGTATTGAGCCCTTAGATGGCTTTATCTCCTTAGCACCATATTTTGTGCTTTAACCTTGATAAAGACTATTGCTTATTGACTATAATATTGTGCTACATTGGTGTCTTAAAATACTTGAATATTGTCTTTATTTTCTTGCTTTGAAAAGAATAATATGGGTCTTATTAAAATCAGTAATAAACTAAGATAGATTACCTTAGTTGCACCTTGACTTTTGAGACTCTTTTAGTCTCTTTATGTAGCTTAATTCCTTTCTTGAATATGGTGGCTTCTTCCCTATTCCTTGGTGGTTATAATGCTCCTTTTTGGTGGCTTCTCTTCACCAAGATTTGTTGTTGTTCACCTATGCTTAATGGTGTCTTTTGACACTCCAACTCAACCCTACTTGTGCACTAATATTTCTTCCTTTGCTAAATACTTAATGCACTTTAATAACTCTTGGAGATAATTTGTATTAAGCACTAAAGTCTATTCAACATTCACTTTAGAATAACATCTTCTTTGCTTTCAATAGAAGGTAGGATGTTGATATTTTTATTTCTTTTGAAATATATCTAACTCCTCTTTCTTATGTGTAGGTTTTAACCCTTGTAGAAACTATCTTCTGCACTTCCTTGAAGACTTGAAATTTGAAAATTTCTCCTTGCAAATTTAAACTTTAATTTGGTGCTTAATGAATTTTTTTAACTCACCAAATTGTAGCTTTGAAACTCTTACCTATTCTAAGATTGATTCCCAATATGCCAATATTGATTCCAAAGATAATGTATGATTTACCTTATTTTTTGAGAACCCCCGTCAGTGCCTCCACATTGTCCTCTTAGGATGACCCTGACTACAAGAGTTGCTTTTTCTAAAATATTTTTGTTGATCCAGTGTGCCACAATTACCATTTCCAACTCCTATCAAATGTGCATCTCCCCATCCTTCCCCTTTTCCAAGGCATCCATTTATCACATCCTTCCTTGTTCCCCCTTCCTTGTGACTGTGCCATCACTCCCTTCAAGAACTATCACCCCCCACTTGTTCCCTAGCATTTCCATTTTTATATCCCTACCATAACTGACCACCAGATTCCTCTTTGGATTTCCAAAGGTAACTTGGGTTTGAGGTGCTCAATTCCTATTGGAGGGATTTTGTGGATGCCCTTAAGTGTCACTTACATTAATGGATTTTTTGTGATTGCTTTCATTACAAGGAATCTTGGGATTATCTCCACTCCCATTCATATTCCCAAGGAGATATTTTTCAATCTCTACCTCAAGTCTCATAACATTCGTATCCCAATGCACAAGGAATGTCTGCCTATAAGGGTTTCACCATACAAGCCCAATCCCAATTCTCCTTTTCAAAATATTCATCCCTTCATTTCCTAGCATAGGCTCCAGTGTTTTTTCTGTCTAATCATGTGCTTTGTTGAGCCTGATACTCTGGAGGTGGACTCTCTTGTTGAGTCCATCCTCGATGAGAGAGGATACCTCCCTTTCCTAAGGAAGTTCTTAGGGAATGACTACGATATTACTATCACTTTTTTGTGCAACTGGGATGAGGGTAAAATCATTGTATAAGGCAGGAAGTTCATTATTGACATCTAATTACTAGCAGATATTTTTGGGCTACCACTAGTTGGGAGATTGGTGCGACGAGAGAAAAACAATTGGGAGGTGGATCTAGAGGAGTTCCTTAACAAGGCAAAAATGCTCAATTTGGCCAAAACTAGGATGTTTAGGTCTGACTTGCCTTCTCCCTAGAACAAAGTTATAAATCCTATTATGCAATTTCTTACTGTAGATGACCCAGATAAAACCTTACATAGCTTCCACTTAGCCTTTGTAAATCACTTTAGAGACATCAATGTCATGAACATCCCTAAATTTTTGTTTTGTTCAATGAACTACTCCATAGATAACTATAGTAAGAAAAATAATGTTGAGTTCCCATCCCATCAAGGTATTTTCAAGATCATTTATAGTCATCTCCTAATCCATAGCCCTGAAGTTTCCTTGGCTGAACCCGTTCTACCTGAGAAAACCCCTCAGGGTAATTCAAGCCCACACAATGCCATCCTTGAGGAAGACATTTCCATTACCCCTGTTTCAACCTCACTGTCCAAGAAATAGAAGTATATGGGTTTTGAAAAATAAGTAGAGGCTTCAAAAAGGAAGAATATTAAGGTCGATGAACCGATGAGTGTGACAAGATCATCCATTCGTCTCAAAAATAAGATGTGTTGAAGCTAACATGAGTATCATAAGGTGGTTTCTAATGATGATGACGATGATCACATGATGATAAAGCTTTAGAAATTGGTTATCAAGACTATTTCCATAGTGATTTCATAGTTGGAGGAATTTTAGTTCACTCTGAAAGAAATGTGTAACGTCTTAAACTTGATCTTCTTTCATAAGGTGTTTCCTAGCCCTACCACGGAAGACCTTAAGCCTATGGTAGCCAGTACCATGGAGAAATATGGATGCACAGAGGCAATAAAGAATGGTATTAATAACATAGTGTAGTTGCTGATTGTCAGGACATCACTGAGGATGCTACTTGGTATAGTCTCTAAGTTACATTTTTTGTGAGCTTGTTGTGATACGGGTGCATGTTTGTTTTTTTATTTTGTGGATAGCTGGTCCCTTTTTTCTTCTGTTTCCTCTTTCCAACATACCTTTATTCTGCTTTTGTAACAAGTTTTTGGGATACTTTCAAAACCCACTTTAATGAAATTTTTTACTTATAAAAAAAGAACTCTTCCAACTTACTACCCAAAAATGTAGTTTGATGGCTTCAAATCTCCTTCACAATACTCCCTTGAACTCTAAAAATTAGCAGCTAGTAATGCTGCCCAAATTACTATCCATAACTCTAAAATTTTTAGATTCTAATGTAGCTAATTTCTCCTCTGGAATGCTATTCTCGAATCTCCCCAATTTGGTAGGAAACTTCCTCCAAATTGCAACTAAAATTTTCCTTCTAGAAACCTTCAAATTTTTGCTATAAAACCAACAGTCTCCTTCCTACGAAATAGCCTTCAATGACAATCTCTAAATATCTCATATTTGGTGGCTTCTTCTAACTCCTTTCTCCTTCAACCTCCTTATCGAATTCTGAATTTGACCTTGGCCTATCTAGTGGCCTTCTTCTCAAGAATCTGAATATCTTGAGGTATTCACTATTCTCCTACAAAATTTGGCTAACTCATTGTCAAATTCTTATCCTTTTGGGCTTGTTGTCAGATGGTGATAATTATCCCAAATTGTGTTCTATCAGGAACTTCTTCTAGCTATAAATCTACTCCAATGAGTTCTCCTAAAATATTCTCCAATGGCCTTCTCCAAATCTCCTTCAATGGCCTTCTCCAAAATCTGCAATGAGGCTTTCCTAGCCTTCTCCTTGAGACCTCTTCTCTAAGGTCTTTAAATTTCTACAGCTTCTCTAGTCTTCTCAAAACTTCAATGAGACCTTCCCTTGATCTCTTCAATCTTCAACTATGGAATTTTTACAATGAGATCTCTTTCTTGGATATCTAAAATTTTTTGCTTCTAAAATCTACAGTAAGACTTTTGCTAGTCCTTCTCTATCTTCAATATTTCAAATTTGAAATTTCTTCAATGGGGCGTCATGTGGGTCTCTTCAACTTCTTGAGTTCTTTTTATCCTTATCTCACTCTAAAATATGTATTCTTCAATATTCAATGGAGATCTCCAATCTCTAATATTCTCCAGGACTCTTTTCCTTGAGTCTCTAATTCTTTCAATGGGATCTTCTTTCTTAGACCTCCTTCTTGATATGGAGTATTCAATGTGGCTTCTTTGTCCTCCTCCTTTCTTCTCAGTATTTAGCTATGGATTCTTCAATAGACAAATGCTACAATGGGACCTTTTCATTAGGCCTCCAAATATTCAATATTCTATTTGTTTCTTAAGGTATTGGATTGATTCTAAAGAAGATAGTCTTCCTAGCTCTTGTAAGAAGAAAGCTTCCCAAATTTCTTTGAATATCCTTTTTTTGTAATAAAATATTAGAAATTGTAATGGAAGAAATTCTAAATCTTGAGATAATGAATCTTCACTAGTTTATTTGTCAATCTAGTGGAATCAATGTTGAGTCCTAGTATTCACAAGTTTTTTTGCAACTCTATGGAAATATTATAGCCAAATATAATTTAATTTAAAAAAAAAATGAGATTTCCTATCTCCTATGAGTCTCTCTTGTGGCTCTCCATATTTTCTATTGATCTACCATTTGCTATGATACCACTATTAACTTTTGATGATATATATTAAAGGAAATGCAACCACAAGATGTAAAATGAGCAAGCAATGATAACTATATGATAATGGCAATATAAAATACAAGAAAATTATAAGAGAAAATTCAACAATAACTCAAAAATATGCCATTAATGAAATATCACAAAAATAGTACAATGTAATATAATGGAGGACATGAACACTCCATAAATACATGAAAGAACTACATTGTACTCACTCTAACTACTAATGCAACTAGTTACTATTGTATCTTGTGTCCTCTCTCTCTCTCTCTCTCTCTCTCTCTCTTTCTTCGTCTACCTCAAAGACATATGCATAAGGGATATAAGTCCCTTGGCCTTTCATATACAAAACCTATGAATCATGTACATATGGAATGCATATTTGCATCATTGCAAATTCTAAGAACTTGTGCATTTATTACATTGCATGAAATAACTACTCAAACCTTACTCTAAGGTAAACTCCTACTCTAGTTATGTATCTAAGGTGGTACATTAGCATGTACCAAATAATGTAATATACTCCAAAATCAGTGTCTAATAAACTACACAACCAAATTCCCAACCAGGATATCAATCAAACACATATTCAAGTACCAAATCAAGAACACATTCAAGTTCCCAACCAATAAAATACCCAAGTACCCAATCAAGCACACCAATAGGTGCCTAATCAGATACATCATCCAATATTTAATCGGATTCCCTCACATCCAAGGCAACCTCTCTTATCCCAACCTAATCATTATTCTATGCAACAAAAATAATTTCTACCTTGTTTTTTTATTTCATCCTTCTTATCATTCCTATTATTTAGCTCCTCAACTTCTTGTTTATTCCTTTTTTCTGGTCAATCCTACCACCTATCATCCCCAATCCCCTCATGCATATTATCCACCTCCACCACCATATCAATACAACTACCCCTATTCCTATTATCTTGAACCACCCCTCATGGATACCCTAGTTTATCCTACCTAGGTACCACAAAAACCTCAAAATGAGATGCAAATCATGAGGGAGGAACTCAAAAACTTGGAATTGAGAACAAGTGGTTATGGGTCCCAAAAGCCCACTTATAGCTAGCTTTGTAATGACCCATTTAATTCCTCTATCACCTGTAACACATGGAAAGTAGAACATAAATTTCAAAACTAATGAAAATGTGCAAAGTGTTCTTTATTATTGATTTTAAAAGGGATTTAGAAAATAATCTCTTAAGATAGATTTCCCTATCTTTTTCAATGTGAATGTAGATTCACTTGTTGATGCTTGTTTGTGCCTTCAATGTAGGTGGAATTATTTGTATGTGTGCCATTGGTTGGATGCTTGGATATGTGTTGTGTACATGTTAGGACCTACAAAAATATATTAATGTATTTGGGACCTATCATAGATTAGAACCTATGTTCATACAAATAAAAATGACCTTGAAATGAAGTAAAACATGCTAAAAATTAGAGGAAATGCTATAAAAACTATAAATAGAGGATACCTACCTGATATGTAGCTACAAGATTATTGTAGATCAGGTTCACATGATGACATGCAAGCCTTTGCTCGGGTTCACATAATGATGTGTGAACCTTGTTGTAGTTGATTGTTGCTGTAACTTTGTATCCAGATGAGCTCCTGAATCTATTATCTGATGTTTTATGGATGTGGAAATGATATAGAAGGTTCTATAAAGATTTTTGTAGAGTTTTGATAAGTTATCCAAAAGGATGAGAGATAGTTTGATGGTGAAAATGGCCCTCTATTTATAGAGTGGTCCAAGGCTAGGGGGGATGAGGTGTCCTTTGTAAGGTGGCCTAAAATCTGGGTTAGGGTGGTCTACCATGGTGAGGTTAGGATGATGAACTGGTATGTGAGGTATCCCTTTATGTGCCCTGAATAAAATATACTAGGTGCACACATGTGTGAGCAAGGGTTAGGGTTAACTCTGATTAGGCACCCTAGATTAGTTTAGGTTAGGTTAGGTAATTTTAGAAATATCCTAACTAAATAGTGGGTGCACACATGTGTGAGGGTAGATTTAGGGCTAATCTTGATTTAACCCTAATTAACCATGTTTAGGCAATAAAGTACACTTAAGTAAAAAAATTACTTTCAAAATAGAATTTGAATTACCCATGTGCTATAGGTGAGTTGGAGAGAGTAGGGCAATCCTCCAAGGGAGGTCCCTGGTTCGAATCTCCACCCTATCAAACGCACATTGGGTACCCAAAATCTAGTTGATAATGCTAGTGTGGTCAATACAGAGCATGAATCCTAGGTGATTTTTATGGTTTAGAACACTCTAGTCATGGTTTCTCAGACCAAGGTGGCCTCATAAGGGGTTTTCGCTAAAAAAAAAAAAAATAGAATTTAAATTGCCCTGATTAGGATTTTTGGAGGAAATGGTAATATGGGGACCCTAATTAGGTGTAGGAGAGGGCTTAGATGGTCTAAAGGGACTTGTAGATGGCTCTTTCATGAATAGGAGGTGTTTTGGGTACGATTAATGTGATTTTGTAGGTTTTGCGACTATGATTGAATATGATTGCCTACACATACCTACAAGTGTCTATGCATGCCTACAGGTGTCTATGCATACCTATAGGTGACTACGATTGACTGTGGGTGATTATGTGTGAATTTTAGGTGTCTATATTTTCCCCTTTTTGTACTATGTTTTTTTTTTTTGAGTTTACATGGTGGAATCGGTAGCCGCCACGAATTCGAGCAGGCTGTCCAGCTTTTTATGGCTGCCACAGTATTCTGCGCTATCTGTCCTAGAAGCCGCCACACAGATCTTCATGCAGTACACCCCTATAACCACCATGCCATAATAATTTTAAACCTTTTATGCTGCTGAAAGCACCAGGAAAGGGACAAGCGTTCAGTCCAGTGAGGCCCGCGATTTGAACCTTGGACCTCCGCCCCCCTTCTGAGGTTTGGATGAACCAATTGATCTACACCTCGGACCTTTGTACTATGTTGTGTAGAACATGGTTTAGTATAAAAATATGATAGAAGAAGTTGATAAGGTGATTGGAAAGATGAAGAATTTGTGGATGAATGAATGCAAATGAATGAATATGAATGATTACAAAAGAAACACAATAATAAAATAGGTGATTTTCCAATGTAGTACAACATTTTACAATATTGTACTGGGTGCTTTTAGGATAAACTTAAGATTACTTTATTCTTGTGATCAATGCAAAATGTTCCAATTAAAAATAGAACAAATACCTTTTAAAATTTTTGCTTTTGATTGATTGATGAGTGCATGATGATATTTGTTAAACCATTTGAGTTTTATGGTGAGGACATATTAGGTGCAGTATTCAGAATGTGGTCAGGGCCACTATAAATAATAGAATCAAGATGTGTCCGTTTGGCGTATGGCTCTAGTGATTTAGCAATTGTTTGGTTGGTATTTGAATTTATGGTTGAGATAACCTTCGACAAAAAAATTATTGATAGATGTAATCCCTATGATTGGATATTTGGTTTTTTTATCGCGTGCAAAGCATAATTGTGATTGTGTTGTATGAATATCCCCTCAAGTGATAAATCAGAAATGGAATGGATGAGTAATGTTGATGAGTTGATTGAAATAAGGTGTTGGATGAACAATATTGGTGAGTCGATTATAAGAAGAGAAATATGAAATAGATGAAAATGGTAAAAAAAAGGAAATGGATGAGAGACATGAGCTACAAATATATATAGAAAAAGTGATTTGGTGATTTTGGTGGTAGGTTCACATGGAAATGTGTGAACTAAAGGTTTACACAAAGGTATGCGAACCTGGTTTGCATGGTAGTGTGCAAACTAAAGGTTTGCACAGAGGTGTGTAAACCATATTTGCACACTGCTATGTGAAATTTTACTTTTTGATCCATGTGCAATGATTTCACGTTTTAGAGGACCAAACAATATTATAATTGGACAAAACTTATACCGTTGGAAATATCTTTTCGAGCACACAATCCAATGGTGAAAGTTTTGGGAAATTTGGATATGATTTTATAGATGAAAAGTTAGGTCAAATATGATCCTACTTTTATAAGTGATGAGTGCACAATTTCAAGCCTTTTAAAGGGTGTACCTAATGATTTTAGGTTATGCCTACATACAATGTGTGTAATTTTATGTATGTAATATGTAAAAGTTGTTAAATGTGTTTGATATGAATGATGTTTTCTAGGTACGATGAACCTAATTGAACATGACTATGTATGAATGATGATGTATGGAGGTTATATGTGATAACCTGTGTACATGCATGATATACAAATGTAGAAAAATGGAGGGCAATACACCTTGTATGGATGCCATATTACTTATCATGGCTAATCAGAAAAAAAAAACGTACATTGACCAATGACCAAAATATAAATCAAGAAAATATGGGGTGTACAAACTGACTGAGGTGTACAAGATGCACATGAAAGAGATGTAAAAAATCATGAGCCTATGCAGTGAATGAGAAAATGCAAGTGTGATTAGGAAGATGTATGTGACAAACAAAGTCAATGATAATGTTGCACGATCCTAATTCTCAAGCATAATATATGTTTAAAATAATTTCTAGGATCTCAAATGACATAGTGTGAAGAATCAAATTGATCTAGTGGCCAATCAATATCATGAAGATATCTTAACTATCATAACTAGGATTGAATCATTCATAGACCTATGTTTGCACATGATGTTCATTTATCTATTTTGAGGGAGGTTGGACTAACCCATTGCAAACTTAGCCAAAGTAGCTAGCTCATCCGCAAGTGTGGAGTGATCTATATAAGAAAATTTTGCTAATGTGATAGATGTATCACCACTTGTAAGACTATTCCACTGTCAGGTAGGCTCTTGGAGCCTATTTATAGAAATAAAAATCACCCCATGATGTTATATTATACCTAAGGACCAAAGGGATTCAAAAATTTGGATAGTACTCTTGGAGGCATTTCCTTTTGTTTTATGCCCCTCTTCCTTTTGATTCTCATTTTGTGGTGCTTTTTTTTTTATGGGTTTTGGATTTTGTTTTTAAACCATTTTTTGTTTTTTCTTGTGTTTATCCCTTTGTTTATCCCTAGGTTTATGTTGATCATGAAAATGATAAGATGAATAGGGGAAACCGTTCACTACATGGCAAGGCTTATACAAGGTGTTGTCCTCCCTAAACTCAAAATTTTCTTAATATGTAAAGTGTGAGTGGTCGGTGAACGGACTCAATTCAGCTAGAGTGGTCGGTGAACAGACTCAATTCAGCTAGAAAAAGTCTTGAAATCCTATAGAGTTTGATGAAATTCGATATAGGTTGATTAAAATAACCATGAATGGTTGAAAAATAGAAATACTTCTCATTAACATGCAACTAAGAATAGGACCAATATCATGATATATAAGCAATGGAATGTTTATGTACAAGAAAGACAAAGAACATGACTAGGGGTGATTTCTACATGATATGAAAAAATGCATAAAAAATTATAGGAGGATGTGACCAATGTGTTTCTTGATAATGCAATGTAAGTGAGATAGATATATGCAATAAGGTGTACCCAAAATGTGGGTTCCCATGTACAGGACCAAATCCAAAATGTGTGGATGGATGCATAAAATAATAAAATTGAATGCCAATATTTTGTGGTTATCAACGTGATTGATGGATGTAGATGATTATGATGGAAGAGGTAGGGAAGTGATCCTGTGAAATGGAGGAGAAAGGGTAAGAGAAGAATAGGATCAAATCAAATATATGTAGCCACTCAAAGCATGACCATACAAAATTGATCAAGAACCAAAAGAAGTAGAGTGAAGGGAAAGATAAAAATAGTATCAAATCAAAGGTATGTAGCTGCTCGAAGCATTACCATACAACATTGATATAAATCCAGGTGATATAGAAGATTGGTGAAAAAGAGGAAAATAAAATTCAAGGTACATCATTGATGGACGATTTTGATTTGTGTGCATTTTTAGCGTTTTTTAGATTTTTGTTGATTTTGATGTGGAATGTACAAGCAAGTAAATTTTCCCCTTGGAGAAAAATATTTGTAAAGACCAAGAACTAAAAAATTACTAGGCTATACTATGCTAGACTATGTGTATATTGTCCCTAAACTAGGCTATACTTTGTTTATGCTAGGCTATGAGTATGGCTAAACCTATGCTAGGCTAGGCTATATCTACGCTATGCTAGGCTATGAGTATCACTAGGCTATGTCTATTCTAGGCTATGCTAGGCTAGGCTGAGTATCACTAGGCTATTTCTATGCTAGGCTATGCTATGCTAGGATAGACCATGTCTATGCTAGGCTATGTCTATGACTAAGCTATGTCGATGACATGCTAGTCTAGGCTGTGTCTTTGCTAGGCTATGCTATGTTGTGCTAGGCTAGGCTATGCTATGCTAGGCCAAGCTATGCTATGCTAGGCTAGGCTATGCTGATGCTAGGCTAGGCTATGTTGATGCTAGGCTATGCTATGCTATGCTAGGCTATGTTGATGCTAGGTTAGGCTAGACTATGCTATTGTAAGCTATAGTGATACTAGACTATGTCTATGGGTAGGCTATGCTGATGCTAGGCTAGGCTATGCTATGCTATACTAGGTTAGGCTATGTTGATGCTAGACTAGGCTATGCTATGCTAGGATAGGCTATGCTAATGCTAGGCTAGGATAGGATATGCTATGCTATGCTATGTTGATACTATGCTAGGCTATACTATGCTATGTTATACTGATGCTAGACTATGTTTATGATGAGGCTATGCTGATGCCAGGCTAGGATAGGCTATGATATGCTATGCTACACTATGTTTATGCTTTGCTAGGCTATGCTATGCTGATGCTAGGCTATATCTATGGCTAGGCTATGTTGATGCTAGGCTAGGCTATGTCCATGGCTAGGCTATGCTAATTCTAGGCTAGGATAGGCTATACTATGTTATGCTACACTATGTTGATGCTATGCTTGGCTATGCTATGTTGATGCTAGGCTATATCTATGGCTAGACTATGCTGATGTTGGGCTAGGCTATACTATGCTAGGCTAGGCTATGTTTATGGCTAGGATATGCTAGTTCTAGGATATGCTATGCTAATGATAGGCTATGTCTATGGCTAGGCTATGCTAATGCTAGACTAGACTATGCTATGTTAGGTTAGGCTAGGCTATGTTTATGGCTAGGCTATACTATGCTAGGCCATGCGATGCTAGAATGCTTCCTCATGAAATAAAATCTATCCTAATGTATTGGGAAAGGAATTTGAAACCTAGACTAAGGTGCATGTTCCAAATGCTTTGAGGTTTATGGAGAAACCTATCCAAATTTTGCTATGGATTTTGGAGAAACCTATTTCCTAAGAGATTCTAAAAAAATAATATTTCAAAATTTTGTTGAGGTTTTTGGAGAAACCTAGTTCCAAATTTTTGCTGAGGTTTTTAGAAAAACCTATCCAATTTTTTGTTGAGGTTTTTGGAAAAATCCTATGTAAATTTTGGTTGAGGTTTTTGGAGAAACCTAGTTCTAAATTTTTGCTGGGTTTTTTTGGAAAAAACCTATCCAAATTTTTGCTGAAGTTTTTGGAAAAACCTAGTACCAAATTTTTCCTGAGGTCTTTGGAAAAAACCTATCCAAATTTTTGCCAAGTATTTTGGAAACCTATACAAATTTTTATTGAGGTTTTTGGAAAAAACCTATCCAAATTTTTGCTGAGGTTTTTGGAAAAACCTATCCAAATTTTTGCTGAGGTTTTTGGAAAAACCTATCCAAATTTTTGTTGAGGTTTTTAGAAAAACCTATCCAAATTTTTGTTGAGGTTTTTGGAAAAACCTAGTTCCAATTTTTTCTAATATTTTAGGAGAAAACTTTGTATTGAAGGTAAGGTAAAGGGTGCAACATTTAACAAAATAATGCAACATTTTGAACCTAGTGATTGATTTGGTTTTATGAGGGCAAGGAAAAGGGCACAACCTTTAATAAAAGGATGCAACATTTTGAACCTAGCTATTGATTTTTAGGGCCAAATGCTTTGAAGGTTGTGGAAAAAACCTATTATTGTTGAATGGGTTGTTGATGTAAGATGAAGGGCAAAAACTCTAACAAAGGGATACCACATTTAGAGGATGTAGTAGTGTAATGTTGGTTATGGCAATTGATTTGTGAGTGCAATGTTGTATGGCATCATCATGAGTATATGAGAGGTGGTAGAGTCTGAATATGTAAGGAATATTAACTCCATGAAAGAGAACTATGGTTGGAAAGATAAAAAACCCTCTCTCAACCATAGAAGTGGTTTAGAAAAAAGAATGCAATCCCCTAATTGCAAAATAATTTAGGAGGGGAGAAAACTCCCCCAGTCATGAATATTTTATGGAAATGAGATGGATTGTGTCAATTGTGAATGATAAAGTAGAAGGAGATAAAACTCCATTTGATTATGAAATATGGTTTGGAAGAAGATGAAATTACCCCAATTGTGAATAATAGTTTGAGAGAAGGTGATGTTGCACGATTTTGAATGATGAATTTGACGAAGATGATATTATTCCAATTAAAATATGGATGGGGAGAAGATGAAATAAGGCTCCCTCCTAGATATGGAAGATGTGTGGAATGGACATAAAACTACCCCAATTATAGATGATGAGTTGGAAGGAGATGAAAAGCTTACCAAGTTATGGAAGAGGAGTTTGGAAGGTGAAACTCTGCTAAATGTGAAATATGTGGAATAAATGGAAAGAGCCATTCTAGAAGGTGAACAAGATGAATGGTGGAATTATGAATAATGGTTTGGAAGAAGGAAGTGCAAGATTTTCTAGATTGCATGAATAATTTGAGATACCCCAACTTTGAAAGGGATGAATACCCTTGAAACTTTATCATTGAAAAGCATGAGGTGTTTGAGTTGATTGGGTCAGCTAGCAAACCATAGATGGATCCTACTTATGGTTGATTCAATGGATATATTCGTGACCTAGATATAACATCCACACATGAGTCCCCCAACATCCATAGGTGTATAACACACCAAATATGATTGGATTGGAGTTTTTATTGAGAAGAGAAATTTTGCTTGTTTGCCCCAGCAAAGGGGAGCTGGTGATAGTCTAATGCAAAGTCCTTGAATAAATGCCATATAAAATATTTAGGGTTGTATTATTAATCATGCACAAGGTAGTGTTTAGTTTTTAAATGGCTACCACTTCATGTGATGAATGGGCAATGAAGAAAGTAAGGATTATGATTATGTGATTGAAAAATGATGAAAATGAGATGTGAAGAATGGTAGAAAAGGTAAATGGGTGTTATACCAGGTCATATCCATGGATAATATAAATAATGGGACAAAAAAATGGAGGTTCACATGGTAGTGTGCAAACTAAAGGTTCGTATAGAGGTGTGCGAACGAGGTTCGCACATTACTGTGTGAACTTCAACTGTTTGACTCCTGTGTAGTGTTTGGGCAGTTTGGGAGACCAAATGATGTTAGAATTGGATAAAATGTATATCATTGGAAAAATCATTTTGAGCTTGATATAATGGTGAAATTTTTGAGAAATTTGAATATGATATGATGGGGGAAAATTTGGGTCAACTATGACCCTACTTTTAGAAGTTATGGATGTGCAATTTCAAGCCTTTTGAAAGGGAAAATTAGCATGATTATTGAAATGGTCAATGGAAGATGATGATGGAGAAGTAGAAAAGGAAATTGAATAAGTGATGATGGAGAAGTAGAAAAGGAAATTGAATAAGTGATGAAGGAGGAGAATATTTAGGGAAAGGAATAATGATGAATGCAACATAGCAAAAAGGAATGCTATGTAGGTGGAGGAAGGTGAAAAGTGGAAGTGGATGATGGTGGAAGTGGAGTAATGGGTGCATCTCAATGCAATGGGTAATGCTGATTATGAGTAGTGATGGTAATCATGCCAACCACTTCGTGTGAGGGAGGATCATTATTGCCATGATTTAATTACCTTTATTGGGCTTGTTGAGTGGGTTGAGCCCCTTGAGGATTTTTCCCCTCGTGTGCAGGCAATGGGTTCTGGTAAAAACTCAAATTTTGATTTTATGGTGCAAGGGGATTTGAAACTTGAATAATACCATGATAGATAAGATCATGGACTAAGTAATGAAAGGTATGACAAGAACTAATGTCATGGCAATGTTGGCAATGGTAAACACAAATGACCTATTTGATGTGCCCATGTGGTTTGGGTCGATTCGGGTCTATGGGTCGAATGTCAGGTAAAGTAACATAACCAACATCAAAAAATCTCTAGAATAAAGTAGGTAGAGGCTCAAAAATTGGACTTCAATTGTGATGTATGCATTGAGGATGAGAACCACAAGTTTGTTATGAATTGGATGGAGGAGGTATATTAGTATGAAAAAACTATTATTGTGGAGGAGTAGGTTGTGATATCAATGAAGAAGCTGGTGAACTTGCTGTTGCTTTATTAGTTTGTGGAAATTTGGAAAAGGGTGGATTAGGAGCATTGCGATTGAAAAAAAAAATGAGGTGTAAGGTGTTTTATGATGAAGTTTGATCTTGACAGATTGGTCCTTAATATCCTCAATAACCTTGGTATGAGTGATGGCTTCAGCAAATGTGTGGATTTGATGCAACTATAAAGATGTGGATATGTGCTTGTGATAAATTTTTGTGAATAATGTGATGAGTTTTGTAGAAGTAAGGCTATAATAAAGGTCATGAATAACCAATATCCATCTAGAAACGAACTTTGTAATTGATTTATCATAAACCTGTCTCAAGGTGTACACATAAAAAAAGTTTATCTTTTTTGATGTTTATGGAGAAGTGTTCTAGAAAAGAATTAGCCATCCGTTTGAATGTGAATAGGCTATGGCAAGAGAGCATATTGTATCAATAGAGGGCTTGTCCCCCAAGTGAAATATCAAAGGTACGCAAAATGAGGGGGTCACTACCATGAAGTTGGTAACATGTAAAGCAATAATTGTTGATATGTTCATGAGGATCATATTTACCCTTGTAATTCTTGAATTTTAGAATCTAAAAATGATAAGGATAAGGAGGTATGGGAACTGAGGGGTGAATTGGTTCATTGCACAACTTATTATATGTGGGTTTTTAGGGCCCATAACCAATCATGCGTAGATACCACATCTTGATTTATTTTTGTAACAATTGAAGTTTAGTTGATGGAGGTGCAATAAATTATGATGAAATCATAGAATACTGAGAATAAGGAGGGTATTGTAGTTTTTGCTCCTTCCATTGTTAAAGAGGAGTATATTGAAGTTGTTCATATGGATGTTGTTTCTATAAGGTGTCAAATATGGGAGTAGATGGGAGAATATGATGTGGGATAGGCATCTACTGTGAATAGAAAAATTGTGACTAGGAGGCCTGTACCTGGTGCACTAGAACCTATCATGATGGTTGCACGGTTGGTGTGTAAGACCAGGAAGGAGGTGATGTAAATAATGTGGGCACAGTGGATTTTTATGTTTGAAGAGAGGAAGAAAGTGGAGTATGATATGAAGTTCCAAAAGATGTGAGTTGCATCGAACCAAATGAGCGATGAATAGAAAACTTAGGCTAGGTCAAATAACATGGGGGTTGGTGAGATATGATGGATAAAGTGGGTTGTAAGAAAGAAAGAGGAATTGAAGGGAGAGCTTGAAATAGACAAGGTGGAGGAAGGCAAATGATGAAAGTATATGAATATGGAAGTGGAGTAGAATATGGCATGTCATACATTCTAAAAGAGGGAAATGTAGGTGGTGGAAGTGATGAAGAAGGGGTGTAGGTTTCAAAGGTGAAATGCTGAAATGAAGGAGTGGTGAATGTATCCACAAGGAATTATGAATATGGAACTCAATTATGTTGTGATGAAATAAATTATTGTGGTTGGGATGGTTATTGTGATGTTTGAGCTGAAGATATAAGATATGCAGGTTATGAAGGTGGTTGTTGTGATGTATGTGAAGTGTATGGATGGGATGAAATAAGTAAGGTATACTCCTATTATGAGATTGAATTTTGTGGGGTTGATTGTGATGAAGACATGAGTGCTAGGAGTGGATGATTGAGGATCTAAAATCATTCTAACTATGGGGGTAGATGTTATAGCTCTAGGATATCAATGATAAGCCAAGGAGGGATCATCCCCAAGAAGAGAATGAGATGAATCTTGAAGAAATAGATGAGAATATGTGGGTGAAGTAGGTGGAGTCTCTTCACCAATGATAAGATATGGCGATGGATCTCTCGATGTTGTGTATATGACATGATCGCAAAAGGTATAAGGTGGATTATGTGGATGGGAATGAGGGTGAATAGGATGATTCTCACTAGCGGATGTGGTAGGCATGTTACTTGAAATGTAAGTCTCGCATGGGATCATGTAAGAAGGTTTGAAACTAGTACGATGATCGAGTATGACCATGGAAGGTTCCCTCATGAACTGGGGAGAAACACTAGACTGGTTGGAGGTAGCATGGGAAACCTCCTCAACAAGGTATTCTTTCTCGTGTGCCTGACTATGAGTGAAAGTAGTCATGATGATGTGTATTACAAATGAATGCTTAGAACTATTCAATAATGAAAATCTAAACTTGTGTGTGTGTTCTATGCAATATTTTGTGTATCTCTGTGTATTGGAATAAAATTTGCACAATGCTATGAAACCTGTGCTATGAGAACCTAATTCACACACTACTATGCAAACCTATAGCAAAAAGCTAATCTAACAAAAAAATAATAGTGATAGATTGTGTATATCTAAAAAGTGGTTTTTTTCTGGAAGTTGAATGTGCTGAAACTAGTTTTTGTGAGAATGCAATACAAAAATGTGACTGGAATCAGTTCTAAAAAATAAAAGCAATTTTTTTATTGTTTTGTGTATTTTAATGATAGTACCAACCCTAGTACATGATACTAGAAGTAAAGTGAAACTCTAAAAAGGAATGTCATCAACACAGAAACTCCTGCAACACCTAAGGGTGCACAAAATAGAAATATGTCTCAATAGACAAGTGGTGACTAACTAGAAGATATAGTAAAAAGATATCCAAAGGAGAGGAACTCAAAATGCACTAATGAGTCCAAATCTTCTCACAAGAAGAGGTGGCATAGTCTAATACCTGCTATTGGCCTATCTAGGTGGTTGCTTCACCCTCGGGAGGGCTTAGTCAAGAACGATAATTACCTATTGATAAATTATATGAGCCTTATGAGAAAATGTATCTAATCCTATCCCACTCTAAAGGTTTCTTTTGGTAATAAATTCTAGAAAACTAGTCTCAAGAGTAGGGGATCTTCTAGTGATGAAGTATGGAAAACCACTCATGGGGGCTACTATGGTGTTTAGGGACCGAGCTGGTGGAAGGAGATAAATTCCAACATCACCAGTCTCAAGTGGAGATTGGTGATGAAGTCCAATATTAATACTATGTATGAAACATGAGTGTGTGGTGGTGATTTGACTACCATTGATATGCAAGCAACTCTAGATAAATGCCTATTCAAAAAAGAAACTAAACCTAGATGCCTTTTAAAAAATAAACTGAGCCTATATGCCTTTTTAATTTTGAAATCTATTCTAAAAAGCTTAAAAAAATACAAGATAGAATGTGAAGGAAAGAGATTGGAAATATACTTAAGTGCTTTTGAAAGAAATTGAAAAGTGACTTGATGCTATGGAAATATTGAAAAATGATTTGATGCTTTTGAAAGAAATTCAAAAATCTAATCTAAGTGTGCTTTGAAAGAAATTTGAAAGTTATTTGTGCTTTTAAAATAGATTGAAAATCTATTCTAATTCTTGTGAAGATATTTGAAATTAGATGAAGTGATTTCAATATGATCAAGAAATGCAAACAACCTTTGAAAAACAAAGAAAAATAATTATTTAGAACAAAATTTCGGATGCCCAGTATGTTGGGTGATCCTACTTTTCTCTACTTGGTAGAGTTTTGTGATTTTGATAGGTTCACATGGTGGTGTGAAAAATAAGTTCATACGGTGGTGTGCAAACTAGGTTCATGCATGCAAACCAAGTTCACGCAGCAGTGTGCAAACCAAGTTCTCATGACAGTGTGCAAATTGGGTGGGAAATCCTAAAACTTCTTAGTAGAAGGCCTGAGGTGTGTCTCAGGGTTGTGATGATATTTATTATGGACTTGCAATACCTCTAACATAGAAAAAAAATGCCATACAATGAATTAGATAGCAATAAATCTAAACTAAAATAGTTTGTGGGAGTCCCACCGGGTATTCTAGAATGTAACACATGAAAAGTAGAATATCAATTCCAAAACTAATGAAAATATGCAAAGTGTTCTTTATTATTTATTTCAAAAGGGGTTATAGAATAATCTCTCTTAAGATAGATTTCTCTCTCTTTTTCAATGTGAATGTAGATGCACTTGTTGATGCTTTTTAGTACCCTAAATGTAGGTGGACTTCATTGCATGTGTGCCACCATTGAATGCTTGGAGATGTGTTGTGTACCTATTACAACCTACAAAAATGTGTTAATGTGTTTGGGGACCTATCATAGATCAAATCCCATGTTCATACAAATAAAAATGACCTTGAAATGAAGTAAAACATGCTAAAAAATGGAGGAAATGTTGTAAGAACTATAAATAGAGGATACCTACCTAATTTGTAGCTGGATGATTACTATAGATTAGGTTCACACGATGGCATGCAAACCTCTACTTAGGTTTGTGCAGCTATGTACGAACCTTGTTGTAGCTGACTATTGCTATAACTTTCTATCCGAATGAGATTCTGATGCTATTATTTGATGTTTGATGGATGTGGAAATAATATATAAGGTTATAGAAAGATCTTTGAAGAGTTTTGGTAAGTTATCCAAAATGATGAGATATAGTTTGATGGTGGAAATAGCCCTCTATTTATAGAGTGGGCCAAGGCTATGGGGGATGAGGTTTCCTTTGTGAGGTGAATTAAACTCTGGGTTAGGTTCTAGCATGGTGATATTAGGGTGATGAATTTGCATGTGATTCATCCCTTCATGTGCCATGAAGAAAATATCCTAGGTGCATACATGTGTAAGCAAGGGTTAGGGTTAACCCCGAATAGGCAATACCTAAGTTAGTTGGGTGTTAGGTTAGGTATCTTATGGAAATATTATAACTAAATAGTGGGTGCACACATGTGTGAGGGTAGAATTAGGGATAATCCTAATTTAACCCTAATTAACTATGTTTAGGCAATAAAGTACACTTAAGTGAAAAAGTGACTTTCAAAATAGAATTTGAATTGCCCTAATTACGGTTTTTGGATAAATGGTTGCATGGGGACCCTAATTAGATGTAGGAGAGGGCTTATATGGACTAAAGGGACTTGTAGATGGACCTTTCATGAATAGGATGTGTTTTGGGAATGATTAATGTGCTTTTGTAGGTTTTGTGACTACGATTGACTATGATTGCCTATGCATACCTACAGGTGTCTACACATGCCTACAAGTGCTTATGCATACCTATAGGAGACTAAAACTAACTATGGGTGATTATATGTGAATTTTAGGTGTCTAAATCACCATGCATATTTATGCTTATAGGTTTGAGATACCAAAATTTGAGAAGTTCAAGGGTAAAGAGTGTTAGAAATAGGCTATTACATCATTTGGATAATGTAAATGTACCTTTCTTGGTACATACTTAGGACATTAGATTACTTTAGGGGGAATTTATCTTGTTACTACATGCAATGTAATAAATGCACAAGTGTCAAAGTGCAAGTTGTACATGTGCAAGTTGTCCCTTGCACATCTAGGTAGAGTGTTGGCCAAGGAACTTATTTCCTATATAAAGGGCCATAGGTATAGATGTTAGATATCACATGATATAGTCATAAGTCATAGTCATTGTGTGGTATAGACCAGAGTGGCATGATGTAGCAGTGTGATGTAGTGATGGGGTGTAATATGCTCAATGCCCATTCTTGAGTTGTAGCTATATTCATGGAGTGTTCATTTCCTCCACAACTACTTTTGTAAACATCTCCATAATTTCTATTTATAGTATATTTTTAGTCATCTCATAGATTTACTTTATTTCATATTATTCTGCATCTTGTGTTTTGCTATCTCCCATTACTACTGCATCAAAAGCTAACAGTGGTATCAGAGCCATGGTAGGTCAATAGGGAAACCACCATTATTATTGACTCTAAGTTTTTTGAGAACTTGACGCACCATTGGACCAGTCACTATCAAAAATACTCAGTAGAGTCTTGGTGGTAGAATTAAGGAGAGCCACAAGTAAGGACTGAATGAAATCTTAGATTCTGGAATACTGAGATTGCATATGGCTAGAGTATTTCCATAGAGTTTCAAGGGAAAACTTGTGAAGACTAGGACTCAACACTTGATCCACTAGGTTGATGAATCAACTAGTGAAGCCCATCTAAGAGATCTGGAGAAACTAACCTGAAGGTTCTTTTATTGTAGGGAATTAATACTTAGATGATTGGGACACCTCCTACAATAGAAATCTAGGAGATTTCAACTTCGTTGCCCGAAGGTCAAAGTGCCTTCATAGTGTAGAGATTAGTTGTTGCAAGAGAAGATCACTACAGAAGAGACTTCTAGAGTAGAATTGCAGTGAAGTTTGGAGATAGGATATCTCCATTGATAGATTGGAAACTTCACAAGAAGGAAAGGCCATAGAAGCCTTGATCTAGAAGAAAATGCCACAGAAGCCTTGCTCCAAAAGAAAAGGCCATAGAAGCCTTGATCCAGAGGGAAAGACCATATAAGACTTGAAGAGAAGGCCATAGAAGCCTTGAAGAAAAGGCCACAAAACCTTGGTACTAAAGAGAAGGCCACAAAAGCCTTGAAGAAAAGGCCACAGAAGCCTTGATCCTGAAGAAAACTCCAGGAGGGAGTATCTAATTCAGAAGCAGATTTTAGTACTAATACTTTGTTGCAGGAATAGGTAGATTCAATGAGTTGGGAAAGCTTCCTACAAGAAGGTTAGGAAGAGTATATTCTTCAGAATCAATCCAACACCTAAAGCAAAAGAGATCAAGAGAATATCATTGATGAAGAAGGACTAGGAGAGTCTTGCTCGAATACAGAGGCATCAGAATCAGAGATCCAAGACAAGGTCTCAAAGAAGACCAAAAGGAGCTGCAAGGCCTTGGAGAGGCCTCTACGAGCATCCAGTAAAAGGCTTGGAGAGCCTTGCTGAAGAAATCATCAAAGGAGTTCCAAGGAGAACTCATTGGAGAAATTCACTATTGGAGATAGTGAAATATTTGGGACAATTATCACCATCTGACAAGCCCAAGAAGAAGAATTTGGCAAGGAGTGCCAAATCTCAAAAGACCTCAAGATATTCAGAATATTGAGAAGAAGATCCTGTTTGAAGTTAGAATTCGACAAGAAGCTTGAAGGAAGATTTAGATAGAAGAAGCCTACCAAATCTAGGAGATTTGGAGACTGCCTCTCATAGCAAGAAGGCACCACTTTAGAATCGAATATCTCATCTAATCTACAACAAAAAGGAGGAGACTACAAGAGGAGAACAAGCCACCAAAAACCTAGGCTCATGAAAGAGAGTTGGAGACCATATTTTGGTGAAGACGAAGTTGTTCAAGGTAGCCTACAGAGAGCTACAGGATCTTACTCAAGACAACAACTTGGTGATCTTAAACACCAAGATCTACATCCTCTTTAGAAGTGGTGAAAAGGGATTTCAAAAAAAGGTAAGCAACTATTGGTGCAAGTAAATTCATTAAGTGGATTACTTTTCAGATTTTTTTAAGCACCCTGATTGGAGTAAAGTTGCAAAAAGGAGAGTTGAATTAAGAGTCTTCAAATGTGCAAAAAGAAAGGATTCTTTAAGGTTCATTTGCACTTTAGGGGTTGATTAGATTTCAGAATCTTAAACTATCTATCAACTACCTATCATCTACTTTGGAAAGAAAATGAAGACTAACTCCTATTACCTTGCTTATAAAGAAATTTTAGAATAATTCTTGAAGATTCATTTCAGATTATTCTTGATTAGTTGTAGTAAATTATTTAAGTGCATTACTTTTGAGAGTTGATTGGAGTGATAAGGTGAAATTGTTAGTGCAATATTATTAGATTCATTTTGCACTATTATATTGCTCTCAAAGATTATTGTTTGTGTTTCATTAGAAGGGCACAAAAATAAGATTTTGTCAAAGTGTCTATAGACACTGTTAATGCACTATGATCTACAACTTTGAAGTGGCCTAAGGAAGCCACAAAATCTTCTCAATCCTCCAAGCATTGGAGAAGAATGTAACCACCATAAGAGCATCAAAAGAAGCCTCGAACGAGACTTGGTGAGTCTCAAGTTCAAATCACAAGAAAAAAGTGCAGAAAAATAAGCTTCTATCATATGGTTACAAGCTTGGATTCTCTTATAAAATATCCAAGCTAACAGGGGAAGGTGTCTAATCCAGAGACAACCTCAAAACCCCTATATTGCACTCAATATTCTGCCTAAAAAAATAGAATTTATGAACAACAAAGAGGAGTGCAAAATAAAGTGCAACAAGGTCATCTTGTATTAAAACTATTGTACATGATAGTGCACTTGATCTAATCTGGTTATACAGGGAAAATAGGCAGATTCAAAGGTGCCTAAAAGGCACTACTCTTGCTGGAAAAACCAGCTGAAAGCAGTCGTACGTAAGCAACCATTCAAGCCTAGCTCGAGAGCCATTCGAAGGGCTCATACTCCTCACATTCAAGAGCATCGAACCTGCAAAATACACGTACAAAAGCATGGAAGCACAACATTATTAAAGAGCAAGAGAGTCTACGTAAGGAGGGCAAAAATCAAGTACAAAGCAAAAGAAAGTTGAAGCACCATTTGGAGTACTACTTACTCCATGTACATTCATTGAAAGTGGTGCTCAAAGGCCTCCATACTCCTGCTCCATATCCCGATGGAAGACTATGTAGATGAACGAAGGTAAAGGAGGAGGATTGCAAGACTAAAAAGGTCTCAAAGGATCCGTTCGAACCAACAATAGGGTCTACATCCATGCAAAGAAGAAAGTGACACTTGTCACTCAAGGGAAACCCTAACACTCGATTCAAGAGAGTGCTCATATTCAAGGGGGAGTTACATATACAACCTGGTGCATTTGGTGCATTGGATACACTTGTCAAGAAGGAAGATCAAGTATTTCACTAAAGAATGTAACGTTCTTACGTTACAAGAAGGATACGAAGCGTTCGTTGGCACCAAAATCTCCTCAAGCACTCAAAGGTAATGGTCGTGCCACTTGGCACATAAGAGATAGATCATCCCCATTTAAGGACATCAATGACCAAATTCAAGTAGCATTCTTCGACATCAAAATTACTCTCATGCTATTCGAGCGATAAAGGGTCGAGTTGCAGTAGTCAAGAAGGTGTTCGAGCCTTTAATGCCAAGGCAACCGAAGTCAAGGGAAGAGACTTGAAGATGCCATATTTGGAGTGCATTAAACATAGAAGGAATTCCATTGGAGGATACATCCAAAGCATCCATGACGTCTACATATTTCAGTAGTCCAAACTTCTCTAAAATCAGCATCGAACAGTGCATGAAGAAAGGTAAAATCATTTCCATTAATATGTGCTTTATTTCCTTGGAGTTATAAGGGTTAAATCAAAGGAATTTATTTACATTGGAAGCCATATATATCAAGGGAAATATTTTATCAAATCAAATCAAATATTTGCAATATAAAACCTAGGAGTAATAAGGTTTTCTACTGGATAAATATTATATATTTGCAAATATTAATTGTGATCTAATTTGTCCAAATATTAGGGAGTCATAAGGGCTACTACATCAAATCATTTAATTGGAAAATTAGATACACATAACCTAATTCCCAAAGGGTTATTCATAAAGAGAGTTTTCTCATAAGTTGGATATTCATAATATTATTGTCTCATTCCTTTCAAAAGGAGACAAAATATCCAATATTATAACCTCTTTAAAATTTGGGAACAATGCTTAGTTCAATAGGAGTAATAAGGGATAATAGGAATTGATTTTGGTATTCTACAAAACCTTACAAAATCAATCAATATTGAACTATAATTCTACAAAAGCACTATATCTTATCCATAGCATACTAGGGAGTCATAAGGTATTCTACAAACTTGGTAATATCAAGCATGCATCATAGATTATCAAGTTACAAAATATAAGCTTTCCTCATAACCTAAAAATCCTTAGGAGTATATACTCACTTTATTTGGGAGACATAAGGTAGTCTACAAAACAAGGATTATTATTATAGGTTTTATCAAATCAAGCTTATATTTCTTTGTCAAGTATAATATAGGGAATCATTGTTAGTATCATAATGACACTGATAGGGAGGGGTGAATCAGTGTATCTCTTTAAAACTTAAATCTTCAACACTCAAAGCCAAAACAATGAAAACATAAAACCAAATAAAGCAAGTATAACAAGAGAACATCACACAACACAAGATGTACCGAGGTTCACCGATTTGGCTACATCTCTAAAAATGACTGTTTGTACTCCCATCCAAATCCAACCTTTGCAAAGCACCAAATTTACAATCAATTTACCAGCACCCACTGGAAGGAGCACCAACCCCTGATTTATCTGCACCAACAGAAAGGAGCACCAACCCCTCTACCAAGCATCCACTTTATTTTGATATTGATAATAAAATGACATATATGAATGTCTTCACTAAAACCAGAACCCTCTATGGTCTATAAGCTCAAAATCTAAAACTTTCTATTTCACCCAGTATAACATCCCTCTCTGCATTACTCAGAATTTGAATCTTCTCTTAAAAAAAAAAACTGATTTTTCTCTTAGCTCATTCTACCAATTACTAAACGCTTTCTAGGTATTGTGCAGAACTTTGTTTGTGAACTCCTCTCAAAATTTAAGCCAAAATAGATATCATATGAGAAAGTTATGCCCACAATTCTGAAGTGACATTTTTCACCACTCTCCAAAAATCATCGATTTTCACTCTTTATTTTTCTCCACACACACTTCTCTCTTCACAAAATAAAGTCCCCGCTTTTCAATAAAATCCCTTGTCACTTAAAAAGCACACACTTGCATTCTTTTTCCATTTTCAATTTTAAAAATATTTTCTTTAATGAAGCTTCTTAAAACAATATAACTTCCTTTTTTTATTTTGAGAAGACATTTCGTCAAACACCGTTATCTTACTTCGAAGCCACGTGACACCTCAAAAAAAAAATGAAAGATGCTCTATTTGATACCTTGAAGGTGTAACAACACTGGAACTGAAACTCTGGAGACTCTACAAGGTCGAAATGGCCAATTGAAGGATTTTGCACAAGTGGAACAAATTGACATAAAAGTGACATGTACCGTTTTTGCAACAATAGTAACTCTCACCTTGTAACTCTGTTTTCTCTAAAATTTGAAATGTATAATCTATGTAATGCTGAATACATCCAGTATAAATATCATTGTATAAATACTTAGGGTTCACCTGTACCACCTCCATGAAAACTACTGCTAACACACTTTTTTTGAAAAGAGCATTTTTGTGACAGTCTTGCAACGCTTGTAACATTCGCCTCGTTTCTCCATTTTGGTGGAAATTTGGAACACATGTTCTTGAATATAATTACCACCTCTAGATAAAATTTAACTATCAAATTCTTGGTTTTCTTGCAGTGCTTCTGACAAAACTTCCATTTTTTGGCCTGTATAACCACTTGCCAAATCATCCGCAAAGATACCGAAAATGTCACCGATCAATCCAAACACTATGCTAACACCTCCAACGCTGTTCTAGACTATTTATTGACATGCTGGCATGTTCCAAACTGATCTGTCCTGTACAATTGTGCCTGTTATGACTTTTGCAATTTTTTGACAACTTCTTGATGATTTTTTTCAACTTTTGCAAATTTGCACGAACAACCTATAACAACTTCACCCGAACATCAAAAACATCATTATAAGCATTGAAAATTACTGTACATACTTTGAAAAACCTCTGAAAAACTATCCACTGCATCAACCTATCTATCTTACTGTGTTGACAATAATGACAATACTGTCGATGCACCTTGCTCAACAATCTCCCCCTTTGGAATTGTTGGCAACACATGCATAATTTCCTATAACTCTTCTCTCCATTGACAACAAGACCAAAGGGATGCTGAAAACTCTCCCTGAGTCCATGCACAAAATACTCAAGTAAAAATTATTACACTTAGCAAAAATCACAAATATGAGCAAAAAGATAAACAAATACACAAATGCTCCCCCTGAGAATGTGGCCCCAATAGCTAGTCAATTCTTGGGAAGTGTGACCACTCCCAATTTCTTTTGAAGGTACTCAAAGACTTCCTTGGACAATGGTTTGGTGAAGATATCCACTACTTGCTCTGTTGTTGGAACAAAATCCAACTTAACCTCACCTTCCACAACTTTCTCCTTCAAAAAATGATATCGGATAGCAATATGTTTTGTGCGAGAATGCATAACCGGATTATTTGAGATTTTAATGGCACTGGTGTTATCGCACTTAATTAAAATCAGCTCATTGAAATTAATACCAAGATCCTTTAGAGTTTTTTTCATCCATAACACCTACTGCGTACAACACGTTGTAGCTGCAATGTATTATGCCTCTACTATGGATAAGGAGACTGACTTCTATTTCTTACTGTGCCACATGACCAACCTATCTCCGAGATAGAATGCACCTCCACTGGTACTCTTCCTGTCATCTACACATCCTACCCAATCTACATCTGAATATGCAATAAGGGTGAAGTCCTTACCTTTCGGATACCATAACCCATACTCCATAGTACCCTTGAGGTACCGAAGAATCCTCTTCACTGTTGTCACATGAGTCTCCTTGGGACTAGCCTAAAATCGTGCTACCATGCATACTACCTGCAAAATATCTAGTTTGGTAGCTGTCAAGTAAAGTAAGCTCCCAATCATAGATCTATACATAGTTTGATCAACATGTGGAGATTTTTCATCCTTGCTCAACTTGCAACATGTCATCATAGGAGTGCTAACTGGCTTACAATCCTCCATTGTGAACTTTTTTAACATCTCTTTCACATATTTAATTTGAGAAATAAATATGCCCTTATCCTTTTGATTAACTTGCAATCCGAGGAAATACGAAAGTTCACCAATCATTGACATTTCAAATTCTTTCGCATCTTATTTGCTAAATCTTTACACAACTCATCTTTGCTCTTGCCAAATATGATATCATCTACGTATACAACAAGAACAATATGATGACCATTTTCTATTTTGACATACAAATTACTATCCACCATACCTTTCTTGAACCCTTGTTGAGTAAGATAATTGTCTAGCCTTGCATACCATGTTCGGGGTGCCTGTTTTAAGCCATATAACGCTTTCTTCAACTTGCAAACAAATTTGGGATCATCACCAAGATATAAACCATCTGGTTGCTCAATATAAATCTCTTCTTCAAGTTTACCATTCAAAAATGTTGATTTCACATCCATTTTATAAACTTTGAAATTCTTGTAAACTGCTAAAGCCAGAAACATTCTAATTGCCTCTAGTCTGGCCACAGGTGCAAAGGTTTCCTCAAAGTCAATACCTTCAACTTGTGCATAGCCTTTGCATACCAATCTTGCTTTATTCCTGACTATCTGTCCATATTCATTCAATTTGTTTCAAAAGACCCATTTAGTACCAATTACATTTTTATTTGTGGGTCTTTGTACTAACTCCCAAGTCTTGTTTTTCTCGATCTAATCTAATTCTTCATTTATTGCCTTTACCCAAATTTCATCTTTTCTTGCATCAGCAAAATTTCTGGGCTCAATGCTGGATAATAAATAGTAGTTACTTACTAACATTCTTCTTATCTGAACACCAACTATGGGGTCTCCAATTATTTGCTCTATAGGATGATATTTTTTCCAACTGCCTATTTTGAATTTCTTGTTTTCTTCCACTTCTGAATCACTATTTGAATCCTCTGAGTCAATTTTTGATTTCTTTTCCATTTCCTTTTCCTCATCTCCTTCAATTACCTCTTCATAAATTGGGTAGTTCTCTTCATAGCTAATTACTCACTCCCTTCCTTCATCAACTTTAACATTGACACTCTCCACAATTTTCCTTAGCCTCTTGTTGTAGCATTTGTAAGCTTTGCTTGTTGACGAATAGCCAAGAAAAATACCTTCATCCACTCTATCTTCAAACTTACCAAGGTTTTCTTCAATTATTTTGATGTAATACTTGCTACCAAAAAATTTAAAGTATCTTGCTGTTGCCTTTTTACCGAACCACAACTCTTAAGGATTTTTGCTTTCATGCGTCCTCAACATGCACCTATTTTGGATGTATACTGCAGTATGGACTGCCTCTTTCCAAAATTTGTCTACTACTTTGCTATCAGTCAACATAGTCCGTGCCATTTCTTGCACTGTCCTGTTCTTTATTTCTACCACACCATTTTGATAAGGTGTCTTAGCTACTAAAAACTGTCTCTTAATGCCATATTTTTTACAATACTTTGTGAAATCCTCTGAAATGAAATCTCCTCTGTCTGACCTTAAACATTTAATCATTTTTCATGTTTAATTCTCAAATTGGTTTTTTAAAACTTTGAACATCTCAAAAGCTTCTGATTTATGCTTCAAAAATAGTACCCATGTCATCCTGGAATAGTCATCTATACACAAAATGAAATATTTGTCACCGTTTATGCTTTGCGTTATCATGGGTCCACATAAATCAGTATGTCCTAGTTCCAAATGTTTGCTTGTGTAGTACTTTTTTGTTTTAAATGAGACTCTAGTTTGCTTCCCCTTTTGACATGAAGCACAAATGTTATTTGATGGTTTACCAATGGTGGGAATATCTCTCACTGTTTTGTTTGAGCTGATTTTTACTAGATTGTCAAAACTAATAAGCCTGATCCTCTTATACCACAACCAATTATCTTCTTCCTATCCAATCAAGAAAGATTCTTCTAAAGTCTCTGAGAAAGTGTACAAGTTGCCAGATGTCCTTGATCCAGTTGCTATCAACTTCCAATTGTTTTCCTTTCTGACTTCACAACCTTGCTTCTTAAATATTACTTCATGATCTCTATCACAAATCTGACTTACACTCAACAAGTTATGCTTTAGACCAACCACAAAAAAGACTTCTTTTGACCTTATTTTTTTGTCACTAATCTTAACTGAACCTCTGCCAACTATCTTAGCTCCATCATTGTTTCTAAAATTTACTGAACCACCTTCATATTGCTGCAACTTCTCAAATTTTTGTTTGTCACCTATCATATGACTGGAGCATCCACTATCAAGTATCCATGGTGTGGATTTATTCTACAATTTAAATGTCGTCTATGCGATCAAGGATTCATTTTATTCTTTAGGTCACTCTTTTTCTTTCCACTTAGGTTTGATTACAATTTTGGACTCTTGTTTTGGCTTTTCTTTTTCAGTAGCTTGTGCATGTTTTTCAGGAAATTTTCTATTTTATTTTATTCCATTTGGCTGAAATTTTCTTCCCTGAAATTGATTTGATGCAAATTTACTTCGACAATTTCTTGCATTATGCCCAAAATTATGACAATTATAACATTCTATTGCATAATCCGTCAAAGGTAAAAAAGCATTTCTATTGGTAAAATTCCTTGGTCCTACATTATACTTGCAATTTGAGATCTTATGTCCATAACCATTGCATTTAAAAAAGTAACCAGAAAGGAGATGATTGAACCTGGGTGGTGGTCTTTGCCATTTTGTCGTAGGAGCCATAAATCTTCTTCTTCTTTGATGTGTGACATTGGTGAATCCATCATTGTCAATTCTCCTTTTGTGCCTTGCATTATTGCTTTCCTTTGCATGATTCATTTTTGCTTGATCAACCTGTTTTTTCTCTTCATTATTTGTGGATTCTTCATTTATGGCCTTTGATCCATTTGATGATTATCCTTCATCAAAACCCAAACCAAATTTAATGCTTGTAGTATTTTGGTTATTTATGATCTTATCCAGCTTCATAGAACTTTCTTCACGTTTGTGATAACAACTAATTTTTTGATTCATATCTTCTAGCTGCATTCTTAAACCAACAATCTCTTCTTCTAGCTTGTTGCAATAATCTATTTTCATGGTTATTTGCACTTCAAGATCTTCAGAGATTTTCTTGGATTCTTCTATCTGTACTTTCAAATTTGTTATGATTTCATTTGCATCCTCAAGATTTCTTGAAATTTTCTTATTCTTTTTTCTTTCTATCTTCAATTCATCTAGAGCTACAATTAGTTCCTCTTCCAAATTCACTTCTGCGTCAATTTCTTCTTCATCACATTCCTGTTCTTTTTTTTTTTTTCTTCTTTGAGTGCCATGAAAAGAGCTTCACTTGTTTCCTTTTTAGAATCCTCACTGGAGCTATCTTCTGATGATCTGACATTCTTGGAGATGAAACTTTTCTTCTTGAAGTTGCCTTTTTCTGAAATTTGTTTTTTTTCTTCCAGTCACTTCTTTCTTCATTCGATCCTTCATCACTTATGTTCTTCTCATTAAGTGGATATTTAGCTACAAAATGCCCAACACCTCCACAGTTGAAACATTTAAATAGTAACTTTCCTCTATATTTTCCTTTTTCCCTTTTTAGTTTTTAAAAAAGGTTTGCTTCCATTTCATCTGATGTCTCTTCTTCCTCGGATTCTTTTTTTTTTTTTGAAAAAAATGAAAAACTTGTATTAATACAAAGAGCAATTACAAGCGGGAGAGAACACATCCCAACCAAGAACAGCAAACAACACAACAAGAGAAGAGCACAAAGGCAACCCAGCACAACACAAAGCAAAGAAGTCAACTGGGCACGAAAAAGCGACATGTCGCGAAATCGCGACATGTCGCGAGATCGCGACAGTCAACCCCGGCTCCCCCACTGCGGTGCCAACAGTCGCGAAAACGCGACATGTTGCGAAATCGCGACATGTCGCGAAATCGCGACATGTCGCGGAATCGCGACATGTCGCAAAGTCGCGACGACAGCACCCACCTGCAACCCTTCGACAAAAGTGTCACGAAAT
The DNA here is from genome assembly GCA_028583015.1 of Wollemia nobilis. NCBI lineage: Eukaryota > Viridiplantae > Streptophyta > Pinopsida > Araucariales > Araucariaceae > Wollemia > Wollemia nobilis. The sequence continues at coordinate 11,127,217 of JAQPPZ010003077.1, read as the reverse complement.
CGCGACGAATTCACCATATGGCAACCAGATCGCAAAAGCGTCGCGATATCGCGACAATTTTTGCCATTCCGCTGGAAAGCCAAAATTGTCGCGATTTCGCGACGGGTTTTCCTTATGACACCAGACCGCCAAAAGTGTCGCGATATCGCGACGGTTTTTCCTTTCGGCGCCCAGTTCTCAAAACTGTCGCGATATCGCGACGAAATTTCCTCTCGGCGCCCAGTTCTCAAAACTATCGCGATATCGCGACGAATTTTCCACTTTGCTCTCCATCTGCAAAAGTGTCGCGATATCGCGACAATTTTACCAGTTAGCCCCAAATTGCCAAAACTGTCGCGAAATCGCGACAACTTAACCAAGCGCCTTCCCCTAGGGCCGCGATGGCGCGACATGTCGCGAAATCGCGACAAAAACCCGCCAAAGGCCGAGAGGGCGCAACCTATCGCGATATCGCGACATGTCGCGATATCACGACGCGACAAAAACCATCCTTAGCATAAAAACACTGCACATCATTTTAGAAAACGTTCAAGGCCTTGTCGAATCTCTGCATCCTCCACGGGCATGTCACTGTGCAGCTGCATCCCAACCTCCCTTTCCGCACCCATCTTAGCAAGGAAATCGGCCGCCTTATTGAGATCTCGATTCACATAGACAGGTATCACATCATCTAATTCCCTCCAAAGCTCTTTGATTTGGGAAACTAAGATCCGCAACCTCCAAGCTTTCGAGACAAAGTTTCTCATACAATCAAGAGCACCCACCAAAATTTGGGAGTCAGACTCAATAATAATCTTCCTGTGTCCCTGTTTGGCAGCCCAGAAGGAGGCAGATTTAATGGCAAAGGCCTCGGCTTCATTGTTTGTGGCACATCCCAGACCCTGCAGTTCCCAATAGAGCAAAGACCCAGCATGATCGCGGCACACAACTCCAATTCCAGCACTTCCCGGATTGCCTTTAGCCGCTCCATCAGTATTGATTTTGATCCATCCTTCAGGAGGAGGTTTCCAACTACCACTCACCTGCCTTTGTTGAAAAATAGCTCCCTCGTCCAAAGGCTCAGAAGCAGACTGAATTTCCCCCTCGGTATGAATGGCAACCGTTTCCGCCACTTTGCTCCAAATGACTTGCCATATTCCTTCTAGAGAGGAGAAGGTTTCACGAAAAATACGGGCATTTCTCTCCAACCAAACCTGCCACCAGATAAAAAATAAACCAAGCTCCCAGCCAATTCGAAGAGCTTTGGATTTAAATCTACCTTTCTTCCAGCTTTCCCATATGTTGTTTCGAGACAAGACCCCATTAGCCTGAAGTTTAAAGTGGGAGAACCAGCGCTTCCGGATCTGTCGTGTGAAAGAACATTCAAACATTAGATGATCCGCCGTTTCCTCCTGCTTATGGCATAACACACATTGGGAAGGGCCAATGATGCCTCCGAGTACGAGATTGTCATAGGTGAGAATTCCATTATGCAAAAAGCTGCCGAGGCGAAGAAGTTCACTTTCGGCCAGCCACAGGGATGCCATATCTTTCTCCAGTCATGAACCAAAAAAAAGTGTGGAGGGGGCTCTGGGAGGATCTCACCATATCCTTCTTTCACAGTATAAACCCCAAGGCTTCCATAGCCCCAGGCCAGTTCATCCTCCTCATCTCTCCCAGTAAGAAACCGTTCTACCAAGATTTTTCCCAAAGTAGGTACCAACTCCGGAGGGATTGGTATTGGCCACTCATCCAGCCGCTTAAACTTTATGATCTTGTAGTCCCCCAATTGACTAGTGTTAAAGTAGCTCTCAATTTGAATCCATCCCTTATCTTCTAAAGCAGATTTTATCGGTTGCAATTCAGGAAACACAGCAATAATGGGAGGATTATGGTCCCAGGAATCAGTCCAGAACCGAGCCTTATCCCCTCTCCCCACTTTCCAAAATAGTTGATCTTTGATGAGTTGAGCTCCAAGCTTGAGCGCTGCCACACTGGTGATCCAAAACCTTCCAGTGGAAAGCGGCCCACATCATTAGGATGGACGAGAACCCAAGTATTTGCTAGAGAGAATTCTGCTGAAGAGGGATGTTGGCTGAGAAATCCACCTCCAGTACCAGTTTGCCAGCCAAAGCCTTGTTGTTAAACTTGGAGCTTCTTAGACCCAACCCCCCTTTTTCCTTGGGTTGGGTAACCTTGTCCCAGCCAACCAAGGCCCATTTCCTCTCTCCCTTGGCACCTTCCCATAGAAATCTTCTAGCCATTTTATCCAGCTCTTTCCAAATAGACTGGGGAGCAGCCAGGACGGAGAATTTATAAATTGGCATGGCCTGAATAATTGACTGCAGAAAAGTTAGACGACCCCCATAACTTAACCATCTATTAGACCAATGGTTCATTCTATCTTTGATGCCATCCAAAAGGTCCTTCCAAACATCTATTTTTAGTTTTTTGAAATGGAGAGGGACCCCCAGGTAGACTACTGGGAGAGAGGTCCGAGTGAAACCTAAAATCTCAATAACTCTGTCCTGTAACCGTTGATCAATATTGAAGAAGATCACTTTGGATTTATTGTCATTGATGACTTGATTAGAGGCCCGAAGGTAGACATTTAGAGTATCTCTGATTCTTCTTGCTTCCCTAAGGCTGGCCACTCCCACCAATCCAGTATCATCTACAAACTGTAAATGTGTCAAAACTTCAGCCCCGACCTTAAAACCTGTTATCTGACCTTGAAGTCTTCTTTTCAGAAAGAGTCTACCCAATCCTTCAGCCAAGATGAGGAAGAGATAAGGAGAGCAAGGGTCTCCTTGCCGCAATCCTCGAGAGGCACCAAAAGGAGGCGAGGGAAGTCCCTTGATAAGAACAGAGTATGAAGGCGTAGAAATACAGCTCATGACCCAGTCTGTCCAATCCTGAGAGAAACCAAAGGCAGTCAACATCTTTGCCAAGAAGCCCCACTCCACCCTGTCATAAGCCTTGGACATATCCGGTTTAATGAACATTCCTTTGTTCCCGAGTTTGGTGCATTGTATGGATAGCCTCCTGAGCAAGAATCACTCCATCCAAAATTTGCCTCCCTTCAACAAAACCCCCTTGCTGCGGGGAAATTATATTATGCGGGATAGGTTTTAACCTTTCAGCCATAATCTTAGTAATTATTTTATAGATCACATTGCATAAGGCAATAGGTCTAAAATCAGATAAATGAACCCCCCCTGCTCCTTTTGGAATTAAAGTAATGAATGTATGATTTAGAGCCTTGAGCATTCTTTTATTGGTTCTGGACTCCTCAGTGACAGCCAGAACATCTTCCTCCAGGGAATCCCAAAAGGCCTGGAAGAACTCAATAGGGAAGCCATCAGGACCAGGCGATTTACCAGTACTCATCCCAAAGACCACCTTCTTAAGTTCATCTTTATCTATAGGTCTAAGTAGAGCCTGGTTTTCTTCAGGAGAGATTATAGAAGGAATGACAGCAATAACTTCATCTTGGGCTGCCCCATCTTGCTCCATACTTTCCTTAAAGAGTTTTGAGAAATACTCCATTGAGTGGGAGTGCATACCAGGAAGAGTGTCAAAAGAGTATCCATTCTCATCTTGAAGGAAATCCATATTATTCATTTGTCTCCTAGCACAAGCCGAGCGCTGAAAAAATTTTGTATTTCTGTCTCCTTCTAATAACCAAGTATTTCTTGCTCTCTGTTTCCAGTAAATCTCTTCTTGATTATCAATATCCTCAACCGCTTTGCGCAAAGCATCATCCTCGGATTTAAGGTGCTCGGAAATGTTTCCTTCCCTGAAATGTTTTTGCACCTCATCCCATCTGGCCAACAAGGGGGCCCGTTGGTTCTGGAAGTCTGATTTGTTAGTTTGCCTCCACTGTTTCAATTTACACTTGACAAATTGAAGCTGTTTGTGAAATTTGAACATTGCAGTCCCAAAAGGTGGGCGGCCATCTTCCCACCACTGAGGAATTTTTCTTCGGAGATCTTCTTTTTGCAACCAAAAATTTTCAAATTTAAAAGGTTTATGGTACTGCCCTGTCATAGCCCCTCCCTCCAGTACAATGGGAAAGTGGTCTGAAACTGGGCCTTCCAAAATCTGAAATTTAATATTCCATTTCACAAATGCTTCCTCCGAGACCAGAAACCGGTCTAGTTTTACCTTCCTATTGTGTGGCTCTCTTCTCTTATTAGTCCACGTAAAATAAGTACCAGGACCTTTGATATCAACAAGGTGAAAGGCCTGGACTTGAGCAATCAGAAGCCTATCCCCTGGATCCAAAACTTGGAAACCACCTTCCTGATCCCTGGCAGATAATTTGGCATTAAAATCCCCAACAACAATCCAATCGCAATCTTCCTGGGAGGATCTCATTGAATGAACAACATTCCATTGAAGCCGCTGGCCATCAATGCTTTGAGCCCCATAGAAGTTTGTAATTAAAACTTGTTCAGCTGTAACAATATTCTTAAAGAGAGATGTGAGAACCCCCCTCCAAGATGTATGTTCTATTGCTATCCACACCAGAGGATTCCACAGAGTAACAATTTCCCCCGAAGCTCCTTGGGCCGCCACATCCATATATCCAGCGCCCCTCCATATTCTACTAGCAATTTTACACATAAGATCTAAAGACATTTTTGTTTCCTGAAGGAGCAAAAAGTCTGTTTTGTGTCTTCCTAAAAGTCTTTGAACAACAGATTGATGGGTTCTATTGTTTAAACCCCTTACATTCCGGGATTGTATAATCATTGGAAACCTTGGGAGCAATACGAGTCAATTGTTCTCACCGATCCTCCATTGATCGAGCTTGTCCCCTTGCGCTACTATTAGATCCTTATTGGATTTTCTACCGACTCCTTGGGAATTACTATTCTTAGACCTCTTTTCCACCTGGGTAATCCCCAACGCTGGTCTTTCTATGTTCTTTTCTGCACTTCCCATGTGGACATCCTTAATAACTGGTTGTGCAGGGGAATGAATTACCATAGCCCCTAGGTTCTCTGGCTGCAAAGTCTCGGGGGTTTCAATCACTGTTCTAAGACAGGAGTAGATGATAGAGGAGCATGAGAGTGGGTGTTAGTATCCCCAACATTCCCAACCACTCCTTCCATGACTTGGTCTTCTTGGTCTACAAGGGATTTGAAGATTTCATATCGATTGGTTGGCTTGGTTTGGGCCTGCTCTTTGCCATTTCTCTTTTTGTTTTTCCTCCGCTTCTGCTGTTCAAAGCCATCTTTACGGGCATCAGAACCCTGGGGGATATTGAGGGGTTCTTTGACCGAAGTGAACTTACCCTCTCTGGGGCGATTTGACGCTCCCGACGGAGCTTCCGCTTTTGTGGTCAGGCTATTTGGGCAGAACCTAGCCAAATGGCCATGCTTATGGCAGACTCTGCATCTGAAAGGTAAGGCTTCATAGTCTAGCTGTTGTATCCAGGTTAGTCCTGCCAACTCCAATTCCACCTCGGCTGGAAGTGGCTGGCTAATGTCCATTTCTACACATATTCTAGCAAAGACAACAGTATTTCCTTCCATGGTATCTCTTGAAACTCCCAAAAATCTACCTAGAGAATTACCAATCAACTCAAGGATCTGCTCACCCCAAAACTCCATTGGGAGAGCATACAGCCGTATCCAGACCGGGACAGCCGTGGGCTCAATGCGAGGATCAAAACCCACTCTCCACGGTTGGACAAATAATCCTGCCGGGCCGTGGCTCCTCTTCTCTGATTCAAATGCTCTGTTTCTATCTGCTAGAGAAGAGAAACTAATAATAAAATACCCATTGCTTATAGGCCATAGAGAGTACTCACCAATGGGCTCCCAGTTCTGTCTCACCCAGGTGTGTAGAAAGTTCAGAGTGGGCCGAATACCCATGAATTTGCAGATCAGATCATGGGTAGCACGGTATATAATCGTATCCTCAACCAGTTTTGGTTCTATGACAATCTTTGGCCTGGACGCAGATTGTGGAAGGCAGCCGTTAACTCTGTTTGCAGGTAAACCCTTTCCAACATTCTTAAATAGCATTTGATAAGCACTGCGTTGAGCTTCATCGAAAGAAGATGCAGGGTTTTCTTTTAATTTATCAGCATATGAGCTTTTCTGCCCATCGGAAGAACCTGGAGGAGACCCCATTGGGCCCTCCCAAGGCAACGAACAATCCTTCAAAGAAGTGTAGAATCAATCCACAGGAGGATCTGGAAGAAACTTCCAACCAGAGACCCTGGAGCTTCGCCCGGTGCCTGCACAGAAGGTTTCCCGCCAAAACGCCAGAGCTTAGAAAAAACCCTGGTCATTCAACATTATCATACTATAATAATAATTGATCCTCGGATTCTTTTTTTGCTTTCATATTTTTATGGGCTTTAAAAGCAACTTCTATGTCTATGGGTTTAGATTTTCCTATTCTCATCTCATATGCAATCAAAGAACCATGCATATCATCCATACTAAAAGAATTTAGATATTTAGCTTCTTCTATAGCTAAAACTTTAGAATCAAATATTTTGGGAAGGGATCTTAATACCTTTTTCATGATGATAGAATCTTTGATTTCCTCGCTGAGTCCTCATATCGCATTAATGAATTTATTAACTCTCAACATATATGCCTCTATATTCTTATCGTCATTCATATTTAATACTTTGAACTGAGCTCGATGTGTTTGTAACTTGGCCTCCTTGATCTTAACGTCTCCTTCATGAATGCTCTTCAATTTGTCCCATATTTTCTTTGCAATTTTACAACCCATAATCTTTACCAGTTCGCTATCCACTAATCCACACATGATAGTATTCTTTGCTTTTGAGTCATTCTCAAACAATTTCTTACCAGTAGTATCATTTGGAGAAGTGGTGGGTATTGTGTATCCACTATCTAATGAATCCCAAATATCATATCCCAAAGCACAAAGATATGTCTGCATCCTAAGTCTCCAAAATGCGTAATTAGTTTTGTCAAACAATGGTGCTTTGTTTGATGAGAAGCCTTCACCACCTGCCATTGTGTCACTTCCAAGATCACCCTAGCCGGTTAAGCCTATTTAGGAACCTCGCTCTGATACCAATTGTTAGTCTCACAATGACATTGAGAGGGGGGGGTGAATCAATGTAGCTCTTTAAAACTTAAATCTTCAACACTCAAATCCAAAACAATGAAAACATAAAACCAAATAAAGCAAGTATAACAAGAGAACATCACACAACACAAGATGTATCGAGGTTCACCGATTTGGCTACATCCCTAAAAATGACTATTTGGACTCCCATCCAAATCTAGCCTTTGAAAAGCACCAACTTTACAATCAATTTACCAGCACCCACTGGAAGGAGCACCAACCCATGATTTATCTACACCAAAAAAAAGGAGCACCAACCCCTGATTTATCTACACCAATAGAAAGGAGCACCAACCCCTCTACCAAGCACCCACTTGATTTTGATATTGATAATAAAATTACATATATGAATGTCTTCACTAAAACCAGAACCCTCTATGGTCTATAAGCTCAAAATCTAAAACTTTATATTTCATCTAGTATAACATCCCTCTCTCTGCATTACTTAGAATTTGAATCTTCTCTTCAAAAAAAAATTATTGTTCTCTTAGCTAGTTATGCCAATTGTTAAACACGTTCTGGGTTTTGTGCAACACTTTTTCTGTGAACTCCTATCAGAATTTCAACCAAAATGGATATCATATGAGAAAGTTATGCCCAAAATTATTAAGTGACGTTTTTCATCACTCTCCAAAAATCATGGATTTTCACTCTTTATTTTTCTCCACACACACTTCTCTCTTCACAAAATAAAGTCCCTGATTTTCAATAAAATCCCTTGTCACTTAAAAATAAAACACTTGCATTATTTTTCTCTTTTCAATTTTAAAAATATTTTCTTTAATGAAGCTTATTAAAACATTATAACTTCCTTTTTTTATTTTGAGAAGGCATTTCGTCAAACACGTCACATGCAAAGAATTGATACCTTACTCGTTCTCTTACTTTGGATCCATGTGATACCTCAAAAAAAAAATGAAAGATGCTATATTTGATACCTTGAAGGTGTAACAACACTGAAACTGAAACTCTGGTGACTCTACGAGGTCAAAACAGCTAACTGAAGGATTTTGCACAAGTGGAACAAATTGACATAAAAGTGACATGTACCATTTTTGCAACAATCATAAATCTCACCTCGTAATTCTATTTTATCTTAAATTTGAAACGTAGAATATCTAAAATGTTGAATAAATCCACTCTAAATATCACTGTATAACTCCTTATGGTTTTCCTGTACCACCTCCATGAAAACTACTACTGACACATTTTTTCAAAAAGAGTGTTTTTGTGATAGTCTTGCAACGCTTGTAACATTCACCTCATTTCTCTATTTTGGTGGAAATTTGGAACACATCACTGTACATACTCAAAATAACCTTCCAACAACTATCCACTACATCAACCTGTCCATCTGAGTGTGTTGAAAATAATGACAATACTGTCGCTACACCTTGCTCAATAATCTCCTCCTTTGGATTTGTTGGAAACACATGCACAATTTCCTGTAACTCTTCTCCCCCTTTCAAAACAAGACCAAAGGGCTACTGTAAACTCTCCCCTGAGTCCATGCACAAAATTCTTAGGCAAAAATTATTACACTTAGCAAAAATCACAAACATGAGCAAAAAGATAACAAATACACAAATGCTCCCCCTCATAATGTGGCCCTAATAGCTAGTCAATTCTTGGGAAGTGTGACCACTCCCAATTTCTTGCGAAGGTACTCAAAGACTTCCTTGGACAATGGTTTGGTGAAGATATCCACTACTTGTTCTGTTGTTGGAAAAAAATCCAACTTAACCTCACCTTCCACAACTTTCTCCTTAAAAATATTATACCGGATAGCAATATGTTTTGTAAGAGAATGCATAACCATATTCTTTGAGATGTTAATGGCACTAGTGTTATCGCACTTAACTGAAATCGGCTCACTAAAATTAATGCCAATATCCTTCAGATCTTGTTTCATCCATAACACCTGCATACAACACGTTGTAGCTGTAATGTATTATGCCTCTGTTGTGGATAAGGAGATTGAATTCTATTTCTTACTGTGCCACGTGACCAACCTATCTCCAAGATAGAATGCACCTCCACTAGTACTCTTCCTGTCATTTACACATCCTACCCAATCTACATCTGAATATGCAATAAGGGTGAAGTCCTTACCTTTCGGATACCATAACCCATACTCCATAGTACCCTTGAGGTACCGAAGAATCCTCTTCATTGCTGTCACATGAGTCTCATTGGGACTAGCTTGAAATCATGCTACCATGCATACTACCTATAAAATATCTGGTCTAGTAGCGGTCAAGTACAATAAGCTCCCAATCATAGATCTATACATAGTTTGATCAACATGTGGAGATTTTTTATCCTTGCTCAACTTGCAACCTGTCATCATGGGAGTGCTAACTGGCTTACAATCCTCCACTGTGAGATTTTTTAGCATCTCTTTCACATATTTAATTTGAGAAATAAATATTCCCTTCTTCTTTTGATTAACTTTTAATCCGAGGAAATAGGAAAGTTCACCAATCATTGACATTTCAAATTCTTTCTGCATCTTATTTGTTAAATCTTTACACAACTCATATTTGCTGTTGCCAAATATGATATCATCTATGTATACAACAAGAACAATATGATGACCATTTTCTATTTTGACATACAAATTACTATCCACCATACCTTTCTTGAACCCTTGCTGAGTAAGATAATTGTCTAGCCTTGCATACCATGCTCGGGGAGCCTATTTTAAGCCATATAATGCTTTCTTCAACTTGCAAACCAAGTTGGGATCATCACTAAGTTGGAAACCATATGGATGCTCAATATAAACCTCTTCTTCAAGTTTCCCATTCAAAAATGCTGATTTCACATCCATTTTATAAACTTTGAAATTCTTGTAAACTGCTAAAGCCATAAACATTCTAATTACCTCTAGTTTGGCCACAGGTGCAAAGGTTTCCTCAAAGTCAATACCTTCAACTTGTGCATAGCCTTTACATACCAATCTTTCTTTGTTCCTGAATATCTGTCTGTCTTCATTCAATTTGCTCCAAAAGACCCATTTAGTACTGATTACATTTTTATTTACGGGTCTTGGTACTAACTCCCAAGTCTTGTTTTTCTCAATCTGATCTAATTCTTCATTTATTACCTTTACACAACTTTCATATTTGCTTGCATAAGCAACATTTTTGGGCTCAATGCTGGATAATAAAGAGTAGTTACGTACTAATATTCTTCTTGTCTGAACACCAACTGTGGGTCTCCAATTATTTGCTCTCTAGGATGTTCTTTCTGCCAGATGCCTGTTTTGAATATCTTGTTTTCTTCCACTTCTAAATCACTGTTTGAATTATTTAGAGTCAAATTTTAGTTTCTTTTCCTTTTCCTTTTCCTTTTCCTCATCTCCTTCAATTACCTCTTCATAAATTAGGTAGTTCTCTTCATAGCTAATTACTCGTTCCCTTCCTTTATCAACTTTAACATCGACACTCTCCATAATTTTCCTTAGCCTCTTTTTGTAGCATTTGTAAGCTTTGCTTTTTGACGAATAGCCAAGAAAAATATCTTCATCTGCTCTATCTTCAAACTTACCAAGGTTTTCTTCAGTTCTTTTGATGTAACACTTGTTGCCAAAATTTTTAAAGTATCTTGTTGTTGCCTTTTTACCGAACCACAAATCATAAGGAGTTTTGCTTTCATGCATCCTCAACATGCACCTATTTTGGATGTATACCATAGTATGGACTACCTCTTTCCAAAATTTGTCTGCTACTTTACTCTCAATCAACATAGTCCGTGCCATTTCCTACACTGTCCTATTCTTTCTTTCTACCACACCATTCTGCTGAGGTGTCCTGGCTACTAAAAACTGTCTCCTAATGCCATATTTTTCACAATACTCTATGAAATCCTCTGAAATGAAATCTCCTCCTCTATTTGACCTTAAACATTTAATCATTTTTTCTATTTGATTCTCAACTTGGTTTTTGAAAACTTTGAACATCTCAAAAGCTTCTGATTTATGCTTCAAAAATAGTACCCATGTCATCTTGGAATAGTCATCTATACACAACATGAAATATTTGTCATCGTTTATGCTTTGCATTCTCATGGGTCCACATAAATCAGTATGTACTAGTTCCAAAGGTTTTCTTGTGTAGTATTCTTTTGTTTTAAATGAGACTCTAGTTTGCTTCCCATTTTGACATGAAGTACAAATGCTATTTGATGGTTTGCCAATGGTGAGAATATTTGTCACTACTTTATTTGAGCTAATTTTTACTAGATTGTCAAAACTGATATGATCGAGCCTCTTATGCCACAACCAATTCTCTTCTTCCTATAAAATCAAGCAAGATTCTTCTAAAGCCTCTGAGAGAGTGTACAGGTTGCCAGATATCCTTGATCCAGTTGCTATCAACTTTCCATTGTTTACCTTTTTGACTTCACAACCTTGCTTCTTAAAGATTACTTCATGACCTCTATCACAAATCTGACTTACGCTCAACAAGTTATGCTTCAGACCAACCATAAAACAAGACTTCTTTTGACCTAATTTTTCCATCACTAATATTAACTGAACCTCTGCCAACTATCTTAGCTCCATCATTGTTTCCAAACTTTACTGAACCACCTTCATATTGCTGTAACTTCTCAATTTTTTTTTTGTCACCTATCATATGACTGGAGCATCCACTATCAAGTATCAATGGCATGGATTTATTTTGTGCTTTAAATGTCGTCTATACGATCAAGGATTTCTTTTCTTCCTTAGGTTACTCTTTTTCTTTCCACTCATATTTGATTACAATTTTGGGCTCTTGTTTTGGCTTTTCTTTTTCAGTAGCTTGTGCATATTTTTGGGAATTTTTCTATTTTGTCTTATTCCATTTGGCTGAAAATGTTCTTCCCTAAAATTTATTTGATGCAAATATACTTCAACAATTTCTTACAATATGCCCAAAATTACGATAGTTATAACATTCTACTGCATAATCCATCAAAGGTGAAAAAGCATTTCTATTGGTAAAATTCCTTGGTCCTACATTATACTTACAATCTAAGATCTTATGTCCATAACCATTGCATTTAAAATAGTAACAAAAAAAGAGATGATTGAACCTAGGTGGTGGTCTTTGCCATGTTGTCTTAGGAGCCATAAATCTTCTTCTTCTTTGATGTGTGACATTGGTGAAGCGATCATTGTCAATTCTCCTTTCGTGCCTTGCATTATTGCTTTCCTTTGCATGATTCGTTTTTGCTTGATCAACTTGTTTCTTCTCTTCATTCTTTGTGGATTATTCATTTATGGCCTTTGATCCATTTGATGATTCTCCTTCATAAAAACCCAAACCAAATTTGATGCCTGTAGTCTTTTGGTTATTTATGATTTTATCCATCTTCATATAACTTTCTTCACGTTTGTGATAACAACTAATTTTCTGATTCATCTCTTCTAGTTTTATTCTTAAACCAACAATCTCTTCTTCTAGCTTACTGCAATAATCTATTTTCATGGTTATTTGCACTTCAAGATCTTCAGATATTTTCTTAGATTCTTCTATCTATACTTTCAAATTTGTTATGATTTCATTTGCATCCTCAAGCTTTCTTGAAATTTTCTTATTCTTTTTTCTTTCTATCTTCAATTCATCTAGAGCTGCAATTAGTTCCTCTTCCAAATTCACTTATGCATCAATTTCTTCTTCATCACATTCCTGTTCTTTTTCTATTTTTTCTTCTTTGAGTGCAATGAAAAGAGCTTCACCTATTTCATTTTTAGAATCCTCACTGGAGCTATATTTTGATGAACTGACATTCTTGGAGATGAAACTTTTCTTCTTGAAGTTGCCTTTTTTGAAATTTATTTTTTTCTTCCAGTCACTTCTGTTCTTCTCATTAAGTGGATATTTAGCTATAAAATGTCCAATGCCTCCACAGTTAAAAAATTTAAACGGTAACTTTCCCATGTATTTTCCTTTTCCCCTTTTTAGTTTTCAAACAAATTTTGCTTCCATTTAATTTGATGTCTCTTCTTCCTCGGATTTTTTTTTTTGCTCACATTTTTTTATGGGCTTTAAAAGCAACTTCTTTGTCTATGGGTTTAGATTTTCCTATTATCATCTCATATGCAGTCAAAGAACCATGCATCTCATCCATACTAAAAGAATTTAGATCTTTAGCTTCTTCTATAGCTAAAAATTTAGAATCAAATCTTTGGGGAAGGGATATTAATACCTTTTTCACGATGACAGAATCTTTGATTTCCTCACCGAGTCCTCTAATCACATTAATGACTTCATTAACTCTCAGCATATATGCCTCTATATTCTCATTGTCATTCATCTTTAATACTTCGAACTGAGCTCGATGTGTTTGTAACTTGGCCTCCTTGATCTTAACATGTCCTTCATAAATTTTCTTTAGTTTGTACCATATTTCCTTTGTCATTTTACAACCCATAATCTTTACCAGTTTGCTATCCACTAATACACACATGATAGTATTCTTTGCTTTTGAGTCATTCTCAAATAGTTTCTTACTGGTAGCATCGGTTGGAGAAGTGGTGGGTATTGTGTATCCACTATCTATTGAATCCCAAATATTGTATCCCAAAGCACAAAGATATGTCTACATCTTGAGTCTCCAAAATGCGTAATTAGTTTTGTCAAACAATGGTGCTTTGTTTGATGAGAAGCCTTCACCACCTGCCATTGTGTCACTTCCAAGATCACCCTAGCCGGTTAAGCCTATTTAGGAACCTTGCTCTGATACCAATTATTAGTCTCACAATGACATTGAGATGTGGGGGTGAATCAATGTAGCTCTTTAAAACTTAAATCTTCAACACTCAAATCCAAAACAATGAAAACATAAAACTAAATAAAACAAGTATAACAAGAAAACATCACACAACACAAGATGTACCGAGGTTCACTGATTTTGCTACATCCCTAAAAATGACTGTTTGGACTCCCATCAAATCTAGCCTTTGAAAAGAACCAACTTTACAATCAATTTACTAGCACCCATTGGAAGGAGCACCAACCCCTGATTTATCTGCATCAACAGAAAGGAGCACCAACCCCTGATTTATCTGCACCAATAGAAAGGAGCACCAACCCCTCTACCAAGTACCCACTTTATTTTGATATTGATAATAAAATTACATATATGAATGTCTTCACTGAAACCAGAACCCTCTATGGTATGTAAGCTCAAAATCTAAAACTTTATATTTCACCTAGTATAACATCCCTCTCTTTGCATTACTCAGAATTTGAATATTCTCTTCAAAAAAAATTGATTATTCTCTTAGCTCGTTCTACCAATTGTTAAACGCTTTCTGGGTATTGTTTAACACTTTTTCTGTGAAATTATATCAACATTTCAGCCAAAATGGATATCATATGATAAAGTTGTGCCCAAAATACTGAAGTGACTTTTTTCACCACTCTCCAAAAATCACGGATTTTCACTCTTTATTTTTCTCCACACACACTTCTCTCTTCACAAAATAAAGTCCCCGCTTTTCAATAAAATACCTTGTCACTTAAAAATCACACACTTGCATTATTTTTCCCTTTTCAATTTTAAAAATATTTTATTTAATGAAGCTTCTTAAAACAATATAACTTCCTTTTTTTATTTTGATAAGGCATTTCGTCAAACACGTCACATGCAAAGAATTGACACCTTACTCGTTCTCTTACTTTGGAGCCATGTGACACCTCAAACTAAAAATTAAATATTCTATATTTGATACCTTGAAGGTGTAACAACATTGAAACCGAAACTCTGGTGACTCTACAAGGTCGAAACGACCAACTGAAGGATTTTGCACAAGTGGAACAAATTGACATAAAAGTGACATGTACCATTTTTGCAATAATCATAACTCTCACCTTGTAAATTTTTTTTCTCTAAAATTTGAAATATAGAATCTTTGCAATGCTAAATACATCCAGTCCAAATATCGTTGTATAACTCCTTACGGTTCACCTATATAGCCTCCACAAAAACTAATGCTGACACACTTTTTCCAAAAATAATGTTTTTGTGACAGTCTTGCAATGCTTGTAACATTCGCCTCGTTTCTCAAATTTGGTGGAAATTTGGAAACAATGTTCTTTAAGATAATGAACACCTCCAGTTCAAATTTTGATATCAAATTATTCTTGGTTTGCTCGCAGTGCTTCTAACAAAACTTCTCTTTTTTGACCTGTACAACCACTTGCCAAATCATCCACCAAGATATCGGAAACGTCACCGATAAATCCAAAAAATGTGTTGACACCTCCAACATTGTTATAGATTATTTACTGAAATGCTGGCATATTCCAAACTAATCCATCCTATCCAACTACGCCCGTGATGACTTTTGCAATTTTTTGACAACTTCTTGATGATTTTTTCAACTTTTGTAAATTTGCATGAACAATCTATAACAACTTTACCCGAACATAAAAAACATCCTTATAAGCATTGAACATCACTGTACATACTTTGAAAAACCTTCGAACAACTGTCCATTGCATCAACCTGTCCATCTGAGTGTGTTGACAACAATGTCAATACTCTCACTACACCTTGCTCAACAATCACAAGATAAACTTCAAATATTCTTGCAAAATCTAGGAGGATCTATCATGGATGGTATCTTGAGAAATACCTTCAATAATGAATAATTACTGCATGAAGTAGAGTACTACTCCCAAAACTTAATAGATACTCTATAAGGATATGAGTATCCTTTCATTAGTGACAAAGAGAAAATTTCCTTGTTTATTAAAGAAGCTAAATAAGGTAACTTTACAACATTGATTGGTTATCTTCATGATATTCTCTTCACAACATGGTGGAATTCACAAAGATTGGTTATATTTTCACCAGAATAATGTCTAACGGTGTATCTATCACTAATTGTGTTTGTACTTGCTTGACATAAGGAGAAATAAAAAGAACAATATTATTGTTGTTGGAAATTTTTAGTTTTGTTGTCATTGATGTCAAAAGAATATTGGTTTAATTTCACTATCATTAAGGACATCAAGTGGTTTTTTAAAAAACAAGAAGGCCTTGGAAAGGATTATGATATAATATTTATTTTTAATATTATATGCCTAAAAAGGGCCCAAAGGATGAAGACCCAAGGAAGGATGATAATATTATAATATTTTATATTATAATATTGCAGGCCAAATATCAAGACAAAGAAAAACAAAGTTCAAATTGAAAAGACCCATGAGCAATTTACAAAAGGTTTAATTTAAATTAAAATATTTTAATCCTTGATTAAAAGTTTAATTTAAATTAATAATGGAGGAAAATGTTTTTAATTTTAATATTTAAAAACTAATTCAAAATTTTAAATTCAAAATGGACCGACATGAGAAGTCAAAAGATAATGTGCATTTATATAGGAAATAAATTCTATTTCCAAAAGTTGAACTTACACCTTCGAATGTGATATAGAGGAGGAAATCGAAGAGCTACACCCTAGGAAGAAGAAGATTTACATTTTGAAGAAGATTGAGGGAAACAAGGGAATAAAGGTAGCAGGGTGATTAGACATCTCACCGATGGTAGTAGCGTAGGCGGTAGTTGAGAGAGTGCTAAGGCTTGCAAGAACGAGATCATGGTTTGATCCACGTGATTGACGTTTTGCTTGAGGAAGAAGTTTTGTTTGATTATGCTCAACGATTTTTATGAGGTAGTATTTTAGGGCAGTGTGCACCATTTGTCTCATGTGGGCACGCAGCCCACTTGGTGGCCTAGCTTGAGCTAGGATGTTGGGGAATGCAAGGTCACATGGTTGAATTCACCGAAAATGTTTTTATAGGCAGACTGAAGTAAAGGTATGCTATTCATTTTGTTCTCTAAAGTGTTGAGAGATTGACGTGAGTTCTATGTGCTTGGGGGAGTTACAAGGTAAAGGAAAAATTAATATATTTTATTTTGATTTTTGGTGATTGAAATTTATTTTAGAAAGTGTGGAGATCATAAGGTGTATAAGGGAGATTGTTGTGCATTTTGTTATAATGGAATTATTGAGTTAGATTTTGAAGTTTGGAGATTATAAGGTGTACAAAAGAGATTTGATATTTTGTATGAAAAATAATTTTAGATAAAATTATTTTGTGGAGATCTTGAGAATAGGTTTTGGCTACCTAACCTTTGATAGTGTTGGAAAAGAAAAGTTGATTGTGGTTGAGACAAGTTTTGAAGACATATCTCCATAAAAACAAAAGGTATGGCCACATCTTCCTTGTGAGTAATTTTGTTGTTGGATGTTGTGAATGCTAAGTTGGAGTGAAAAGGATTGTTTGATAAAAATTGTTGAGTTTGGTTTTGAGAAATCCAATATTGATTGGTGAAGGTTTTTTGGAATGAAGGTTGATGCTAGAAACCTTGTTTGATAAGCATTGTTGGAAATATTGAGTGAGACTTCATGTGCTTGATTAGGTTTTGTGAAAGATCATGAGTATAATTATTATGTGATGTTTGTTTGGTAAGCATTGTTGATTAAGATTTCATTGAGTGATTGGTTGAGTGGAGTTGATTGAGCTTAGTTGATTGGAAGTGTTGGAGTGATAGTTCAAGTTTTGTGAAAAAAATTATTCTTTATTTTTGGATTGAATTGAAGGAAATATTGAAAGTGATTGAGCATGAAACATATTGAGTCTCTAACCATTCTCCATATGTTTTTGTGGTAAAATAAGAGATATTGAAAGTGATTGAGCATTTTTGTGAGTGTGAAGCATATTGAGTCTCTAAACATTCTCTATATGTTTTTGTGAGATTAAAACAAGATTATGTGTGAAGCTTGTTTGTGTTATTGAAGAAGTTTTCTGTTATAGATTGAGTTGAGTTGAATAAGCTTTGGTAAAACTGTGAGTTGTCGCCAGTAGACAGGAGTAAGCTTTTGTGGAAGCTTACAATGCAGATTTGAGGTAAGATCTAGTGAGGACTTTTTGAGCAGAGTGGACAAGTCCTGGTGAGGACTTATTGAGCAGATTTGAGGTAAGTCTTGGTGAAGACTTGTTGAGGTTGGAAAATTTAGGAGGACTTTTGGTTGGGTGGCTTGGGGAATTGAGAATAGTGAGAGCAAGTTCTAGTGAGGACTTGTTGAGAATATTTGAGGTAAGTCTTAGAGAAGACTTGAGAGCAGAATTGATTGATTGATTTATTCAAACCTTGAGTTAAGGTTTGGGGTAGATATAGCAGATTTGATTAGTGATTGTATCAACCTCTGTGTTAAGGCTTGAGGACAAATTTGAGGATAGAGTTTGGTGTAGATTTAAGGATAGGTTTGTGCCATACCAGAGATATATATTGAGAAGATTTGTGCTAGACAGAAGGACTATGTTTAGTGAATATTTGAGATAGATATTGAGAATATTTGTGCTATACCAAAGGACTACATTTAGTGCATATCAGAGATAGATATTGACCATATTTGTGCTAGACCAAAGGACTATTTTTAGTATAGATTTGAGACATAGCTGAGAGCAAGATTTGGATGTGATAGAGTAGAGGACAGTAGTCTCAAGTGGATAGAGATCCATTAGCCAGGGTAGAGAGGATAGAGGTTTTCAATAGAGAGATCCACAAGCCAATGCAGTGGAGGTAGTAGTCTTCTAGAGTATCACCAGCCAGAGCAGAGGAGAAGGAGTTCTCTTATGGATAGATATCCATGAACCATCTAAGGGGATTGGTGTCTCCTATGGATAGAGATCCATGAAATTTATTAGGGGATTGGTTTCTCCTTTGGATAGAGGTCCATAAATATTGTAATAGGGAAAGGATTCCCAAGAGATTTGTTGAGAAAATTTTAGTGAAAGAGTTTCTTCATGGAGTAGCCCACATTGGGTGAACCATGTTAAATTGGTTTCTCTATTGTGTGTGGTGATTTGTGCATTACTTTGATTATTATTGTTGATATTTCCATTGATATATTAGATAATATTATTTTGGAAAGAAAAGTAAAAAGTGATCTTATATTGTTCACCCCCCCTCTCAGTATAAGCTTGTCTTCTTCAATTGGTATCAGAGAGGGATTCTTTAGAAGATTTTAAAATCTTGAAGGAAAATATCACAAGAACACATATGGATTCTCAAAATGGATCATTAAGGAATTCAACACCATTGTTCGATGGGAAAAATTATGCACTTTGGAGTACAAGGATGAAGTTTCATCTAATGGCACTTGGAAATGAAATATGGGAAGTAGTTGAAAATGGATACATACCACCAACAACTCCACCTACATATAAATATGGTAAGCTCCTACATCTATATGATTCAAAGGCAATGAATGGAATTTTAAGAGGCTTACATGAAATAAAATTTATAAAGATTATGCATTGCACATCAACAAAGGAAATTTGGGATAAGTTGAAAAGCATATATGAGGGAGATAAAAAGGTCAAAAGGGTAAAGTTGTAAAACTTCAAGAGAAAATTTGAAGACCTAAATATGAAGGAAGAGGAAAATATTGTTGCATATCTACTTCCTATGGATGAGGCTATTAACTTCATGTAAGGACTTGGGCATAAGGTTGAAGAAATAGATGTTTGTGATAAGATTTTAAGGTCACTCCCAAAAAGGTATAGTGAAAATATTTCAGCTATAGAATAGTCAAAAGATATTGAAAATTTGACTAGGGATGAATTACATGAAATTCTCATAGCTTTTGAGATGAGAATAGAAGAGGAAATTATTCCCCATAAAGAAGTAGCCTTCAATGTTACTAAGAAGACAAAGGATAAGAAGTCAAATTCAAGCAATGAGTCATCTAGTAATGAAGAAGCAAATTATGGTAGAAGGAACAAGGACTCAAGAAAATATAAAGGGATGAAATCAATTAGATGTTTCAATTGTGGAAACTATAGTCACTATGCATCTGATTGTCTAGAGGTTGGAAATATCAATGATGAGGAGAAACATGATCATAAGAATAGGGAAATAGGAAAACACAAGTACCAAAAGAAAAGCAAGTATGGACACAACAAGAAAGGAAATAAGTTTTTCGAAAGGCAAAAGAAAAGTTTTTATGTAGAAAAGGAAAGTAAGATTTCAAGTGATAGTGATGAAATTTCCTCAAATAATTATGAAGATGAAGTTCTATTTTTGGTAGAAGAAAAAGAATTGGTTAGAAACAAGTTACCAATGATTCTCAAGTGTTTTAGATGTGGCAAATTTGGTCATCTTGAAGATAGTTGTACAAGGAATGGATTCAATTTCAGTGATGATGAATATGAAGATGCTAGTGAAGGACCAAAAGAAAGTTTACTTATGGAAATAGAAGAATAAAGTACTCCTATTGAAGAAAAATTAGAAAGGAATGAAGATGATCCCAAAGGCAAACAAATAGAGGAAGAATAAAAAAAAGGAGAAGTTGATCTTGAGGATGGGCTTATTTATGCCCTTGATGCATTAAGAAAGGTAAGAAAGTAGAACTCAAAACTCATAGTGAAGGGCCCTAAAAGGGGGTGTTGTAATCACAATGACACTGAGAGGGGGGTGAATCAATGTGTTCTTTAAAAACTTCTAAAACAATTAGTTTTAAATCCAGCATGAGTTTAAAGCAAGATAAAAGAGATACTAAATGCATCAAGAAAGCATCACACATAACACAGCAATTTAACGAGGTTCACCAATGTGGCTACTCCTCAAAAATGACTGCTTGGACTACCATCCAAATCCAATCAATGCAAAGCTACAACTTTACATAATCCTTTACCGGCACCAACTGGAAGGAGCACCAACCCCTTAACTTTATCTGCTTCAACAGAATGGAGCACCAACTCCTATTTTACCAGCACCTACTGGAAAGAGGCACCAACCCCTTATACCAAGCTGCAACTTGGAGAACAATAAAGATAATAAAAATGATAGAATAAAACTTCATTCCTTACAGTCTGCTATTTTTTTGCATTCTGCTTCTACGCAAAACTCTTCGCACTATCCGATCGCTTTTGTGTACTTCTTCGCAATCTCTGCTACAACCGGATGATCGACACTTCTGCTATTTGCGTGCTAACATTTTGAACTTAGAACTCCATCTCTACACATTGCGCTTTTCATCCATGCAATCACGATATGCAGATTCGAACTACGACTTTGCACTATACTCGATCGAACTTCACTTGCGCAATCACTCTTCTCGCATTCGCACATTATCTCATCGCAACACCCTTTCAAACTCGACGTAGTCCTCCTTATATAGAAGAAATTTCAAGACAGATCTTAAATTCTAGTCGGCTGTAACCCTAAGGACGTCGGCTGCAAACCCTAAGAACAACCACTGTAAAACCCTAGAAGATGTCGGTCGTAAACCCTAGAAGATGTCGGCTTCAACCTCTAAGAACATCCGCTGTAAAACCCTAAAAGATGTCAGCTTCAAATCCGTTGTAAAACCCTAGATGATGTCAGCTTCAAACTCTAAGAACATCCTCGGGACCCAGCTTCAACCTCTAAGAACATCCATGTAAAACCCTAGAAGATGTCGGCTTCAAACCCTAAAATCTATCGGCCCAGATTTAACTTTGTCGACCTCAAACTCTTCTGCCACCTTCGTCACCTTCCTGTAGCTTATTGCCATGAAATAGCAACACGTCACGATATCGCGACACTTTTTGTGGCCGTACGCCTTCTTGACCTTGTCGTCACGAAATCGTGACCCTTTTGGCCTTTGAACGCTTCACTACCGTTCTTGTCACGAAATCGTGACACTTTGATCAGTTGCTGATGTCATCCTCATTTTTGTCGTGAAATCGTGACGCTTCCGGCTTCCAGCAGCTTTTCTTGCATCCTGTCATGAAATCGTGACACTTTCAGCTTTGACGTCATCCTCATTCTTGTCGTGAAATCGTGACGCTTTCGGCTTTCGTACATTTTGTGCTTCATGCAGTAGCGAAATTGCTACAACTTTGTGCCTTGTGCTTCCAACTTGCTTCTACCCATGAAATTTTGACTTGTAACATAATCGCTGCATCTTTAAGTTTTGCACTATTTTCTGGTAGCGAAATCGCTACACCTTCGTGTTGAGCATTTTCAACTCGTAGCGAAATCGCTACACCTTTGTTTTGAGCAACTTTTACCCGTAGCGAAATCGCTACACCTTTGTTTTGTGCAACTTTTGCCCGTAGCGAAATCGCTACACCTTTGCTTTGTGCACTTTTGACTTGTAGCGAAATCGCTACAGCTTTTCAACTTAACGCTTTCTTCTTGCTTCGGTCAGTGAAAAATCAACATGTAGCGAAATCGCTACAGTTTCTCGACTTAGCTTCTTGGCCTCCAACATGTCGCGAAATCATGACAGTTTGCCTTGCGCCTTCTCTCTCTTCCGACTTGTCGTGAAATCGTGACATTTTCAACTATGCCTTCTCTCTCCTTCGACTTGTCATGAAATCATGACATTTTCGATTGCGCCTTCTCTCTCCTCCGACTTGTCATGAAATCGTGACATTTTTGATTGCGCCTTCTCTCTCCTCCGACTTGTCGCGATATCGTGACATTTTCGATTGTGCCTTCTCTCTCCTCCGACTTGTCGTGAAATCGTGACATTTTCGATTGCGCCTTCTCTCTCCTCCGACTTGTCGTGATATCATGACATTTTCGATTACGCCTTCTCTCTCCTTCGACTTGTCGTGATATCGTGACATTTTCGGCTGCATCTTCTCTCTCCTCCAACTTGTCGCGAAATCGCGATAGAAAACATGTCGCGATATCGCGACAGTTTTCTCACTTGACTTTTTCTTCGAATTTTTTCTATCTTCTGCATCTGAATGACTCCTACACTGTCTGTCCACTGCATCATTGGATCTAACTGCCTGTGTTGACAACAATGACAAACTTCTTGCAACACCTTGCTCAACAATCTCCCCCTTTGGAATTGTTGGCAACACCTGTGTACATTCCTGTAACTCTTCTCCCCCTTTGTCAATAATACCAAAGGGCTGCTGCAGACTCCCCCTGAGTCCATCCTCACACTTCTCAGGCACACTTTGTTGCATCTGGCACAAATTATGATCATGAGCAAAAGAATAGTCAAATACTCAAATGCTCCCCCTGAGAAAGTGATCCCTGTAGCTAGTCACTTCTTAGGAAGTGTGACTACTCCTAATTTGCTTCGAAGGTACTCAAATACTTCCTTGGGCAAAGGTTTTGTAAAAATATCTGCTACTTGTTCTGTAGTTGGGACATAATCCAATTTAACTTCTCCTTCTGCAACTTTCTCCTTCAAGAAATGATACCTTATAGCAATGTGCTTTGTCCGTGAGTGCATTACTGGATTCTTAGAGATGTTAATTGCACTGGTGTTGTCACACTTTACTGATATTGGTTCACTAAAATTAATACCTAGATCTTTCAAAGTTTGTTTCATCCATAAGACTTGTGTGCAACATGTTGCTTCTGCAATATATTCTGCCTCAATTTGTAGATAAAGAAACTGACTCTTGCTTCTTATTGTGCCATGCAACCAATCTGTCCCCCAAATAGAATGCACCACCACTGGTACTCTTTCTGTCATCAACACATCCAGCCCAATCTGCATCTGAATATGATATAAGAGTGAAGTCTTTGCCTTTTGGATACCACAACCCATACTCCATGGTGCCCTTGAGATACCGAAAAATCCTTTTCATTGTTGTCACATGAGTCTCTTTAGGACTGGCCTGAAATCTAGCTACCATGCAAACTGCTGCAGAATATCAGGTCTAGTGGCTGTTAAATATAATAGACTTCCAATCATAGATCTATACATGGTTTGGTCTACAGGTGGAGATTTATCTTCTTTACTCAATTTGCAACCTGTTGTCATGGGAGTGTTGACTGGCTTACAGTCCTCCATAGTGAACCTTTTTAGCATTTCTTTGACATATTTGATTTGGGAAATGAATATGCCTTTCTCATTTTGATTAACTTGTAGCCCAAGAAAGTAAGACAGTTCACCAATCATAGACATTTCAAATTCATTCTGCATCTTATTTGCTAAGTCTTTACAAGCTTCATCTTTGTTGCTGCCAAATATGATATCATCTACATAGACAACTAAAACAATGAGATGCCCACCTTCTGTTTTTACATACAATTCATTGTCCACTAAACCTTTCTTGAATCCCTGTTGAGAGAGATAGTTATCTAGCCTAGCATACCATGCCCGTGGTGCTTGCTTTAATCCATACGAGTGCTTTCTTTAATTTGCGAGACAAGGTTAGGATCCTCACTAATTTGAAATCCATCCGGTTGTTCAATATAGACCTCTTCTTCGAGTTTCCCATTTAAAAAGGCAGATTTTACATCCATCTGATACACCCTAAAGTTTTTGTGAACTGCTAAGGCCAAAAACATTCTAATTGCTTCTAATCTGGCCATTGGAGCAAAAGTCTCTTCAAAATCAATGCCTTCGACCTGTGCATATCCTTTACAAACCAGTCTTGCTTTGTTCCTAATGACCTGTCCGTCTTCATTTAATTTGTTTCGAAATATCCATTTGGTGCCGATTACATTCTTGTTTACAGGTCTAGGTACTAACTCCCAAGTTTTGTTCTTTTCAATCTGATCTAACTCTTCATTTATTGCCTTCATCCAGCTATCATCTTTGCTTGCTTCATCTATGTTTTTGGGCTCAATGCTGGATAAAAGAGAGTAATTACTTATTACTTTCTTTCTTGTCTGAATGCCAACTGTGGGATCTCCAATTATTTGGTCTCTAGGATGATTTTTCTGCCAGCTGCCCATTTTGTATTTTCTGTTTTCTTGCACCTCTGAGTCATCTGATAAGTTATCTGCATCAGCCGTAGACGTATTTTCTGTTCCATGCACTTCATCTCCTTCAATGACTTCTTCGTAGATTGGGTAGTTTTCTTCAAAGTTAACTGTTTGTTTCCTCCCTTCATCGAATTTAACATCTGCACTGTCCACAATTTTCTTGAGTCTCTTGTTGTAGCATTTGTAAGCTTTGCTATTTGGAGAATAACCAACAAAAACACCTTCATCTGCTCTATCTTCAAACTTTCCAAGGTTGTCATCGGTTTTTCTGATGTAGCACTTACAGACCAAATACTTTGAGATGCTTTGCTGTTGCTTTTCTACCAAACCACAACTCATAGGGTGTTTTGCATTCATGAGTTCTTAACATATACCTGTTTTGAATGTATACTGCTGTGTGAACTGCTTCTTTCCAGAATCTATCTGCTATTTTGTTTTCTGCCAGCATGGTGCGTGCCATTTCCTGTATGGTTCTATTCTTTCTCTCTACTACTCCATTCTACTGGGGAGTTCTGGCTGCTGAATATTGTCTCCTGATACCATATTTTTCATAGTATTCTGTAAATTCATTCGAAATGAATTCTCCTCCTCTGTCTGATCGCAAGCATTTAATCCTTTTTCTTGTTTCATTCTCAACTAGCTGTTTGAAGGTTCTGAACATTTCAAAAGCTTCTGTTTTATCTTTTAGGAAGAATATCCATGTCATTCTGGAATAATCATCGATACACAGCATAAAGTATTTGTCGTCGTTTATGCTTTGAGTCCTCATGGGTCCACATAAGTCCGTATGAATGAGTTCTAAAGGCTTGCTAGTGTGGTACTATTTTGTTTTGAATGATACTCTGGTTTGCTTTCCCTTCTGACATGAAGCACAAACACTGTTTGAAGGTTTCTTAATGGTTGGAATATCTCTCATTGCTTGTTTAGAGCTGATTTTCACCAAATTATCAAAACTTATGTGTCCAAGCCTCTTATGCCACAACCAGTTCTCTTCTTCTTGTCCAATAAAACACGTACCTTCTGAAGTTTTTGAGAGTGTGTATAGATTACCAGACGTCCTTGAACCGGTTGCTATCAATTTCCCACTGTTTATTTTTTTGACTTCACAACCCTGCTTCTTGAAGACTACTTCATGACCTTTATCACAGATTTGACTAACACTTAACGAGGTTATGTTTCAAACCATCCACAAATAAAACTTCTTCGACTTGATTTTCCCTTCACTAATTTTGAGAGACCCTTTTCCTATAATTTTGGCTCCATCATTATTTCCAAACTTCACAGAGCCACCCTCATATTTTTGTAGTTTTTCAAATTTCTGTTTATCACCTGTCATATGACTTGAGCACCCACTATCAAGGATCCACGGTACACATTTATTCTGAGCTCTAAAAGCTGTCTGCACTATTAAAGATTCTTGTTCTTTCCTGAGCTGTTCTTTTTGTTTCCATTCTGTTTTAACTGTGGTGTTGGGTTCTAGCTTGGATTTCCCCTTTTCAGAATCTTGCACATATCCTTCAGAAGAAATTCTATTTTGTTTTGCCCTATATGGTTGAATTCTTCTTTTCCGAGATTGATTTGAAACAGAAATACTATGACGGTTTCTAGCAATATGCCCAAAGTTGTGACAATTAAAGCATTCTATTGCATAACTCATTAGAGGAGCAAAAGCATTTCTACTAGTGAAACTTCTAGGACCTATATTGTACTTGCAGTCCACAATTTTATGCCCATAACCATTACATTTAAAATAGAAACCATAGAAATAATGATTGAACCTGAAAGATGGTTTTTGCCAAGTTGTTGCAGGAGCCTTGGATCTTCTTTTCTTTTGATGTGTGACCTTGGTAAAACCGTCATTGTCAGTTCCTATTTCAGGACTGGCATTACTGACTTTCTTTTGCTCGATTTGTTTTTCTTTCAACGACCTGTTTCTTGTCTTTACTCTTTTCACATTCAACATTGCTTGCCTTTGGTCCATTTGATGATTCTCCTTCAATAAAGCCCGGACCGAATTTGATACCTGTGGGTCTTTGATCGCTTAGGATTTTGTCCAGCTTCATCGAACTTTCATCACGTTTTAAATGACAGCTAATTTTTTGATCCAGCTCTTGTATCTGTATTCGAAGACTAACATTTTCTTCTTCCAATTTGCAATAGTAATCTATCTTCATGGTTACCTGTACTTCAAGATCTTCGGACATTTTCTTGTACTCTTCCGTCTGTGTTTTTAGACTGGCTATAATGTCATTTGCATCCTCAAGCTTCCTTAACAATTTTTTATTCTTTCTTTTCTCAATTTCCATTCCATAAGAGCAGAAACCAGCTCACCTTCTAAATCAACTTCAGCCTCACCTATTTCAATAGATACTTCAGAGTTCATTCCTTCTCTCTTTTGTGTGTTTTCTGCCTCTTCGATTCTTCTACTTCAAACGCCATAAAGAGAGCCTCACCTGTTCCTTCTTCAGAGTCTTCACTAGAACTGTCCTCTGAAGATTCTGCATTTCGGGAGATAAAGCTTTTCTTTTTGAAATTGCCTTTTCTGAAGTTAGTTTTCTTCCTCCATTCACTTCTTTCTTGATGTTGAGTTTCTTCACCTTTGTTCTTGTCATGGAGAGGACATTTGATAGCAAAGTGTCCAATGCCTCCACAATTGAAACATTTAAAAGGTAGCTTTCCTTTGTATTTTCCTTTTCCTTTTCTCAACTTTCTGACAAAATTTGCTTCCATTTCATCTGAAGCATCCTCTTCTTCAGACTCTTGTTTTGTGCTTTTGCCTTTTAGGGCTTTGAAAGCTGCTTCTCTGTCTATGGGATTAGACCTTCCTATTCTCATTTCAAAAGCGAGTCAAAGAACCATGCATCTCATCCATACTAAAACTATTTAGATCTTTGGCTTCTTCTATGGCAGACTTTAGAATCAAATCTAGGAGGGAGCGATCTTAATACCTTTTTCACGATAGCAGCATCGGTTAATTCTTCGTCGAGACCTCTGATTGAATTGGTGATCCCATTGACTCTTTGCATGAAGGTCTCTATGTTCTCATCATTGTCCATATTTAAAGATTCGTATTGAGCTCGATGTGCTTGAAGCTTGGCCTCCTTGATCCTATCATCTCCTTCATGGATGTTCTCTAGTTTATCCCATATATCTTTTGTTGATTCACAATTTATGACCTTGACTAGCTCACTTGTCCACTAGTCCACACATGATGGCATTTTTTGCTTTTGAATCATATTCAAATGCCTTTTTACCAGCAGTGTCTGTTGGAGCGGTGGCAGGAGCTTTGTAACCATTAACTACTGCACCCCAGATGTCAAAACCCAAAGCACTGAGATATGTCTGCATTCTAATTTTCCAGAACGCATAGTTAGTCCCATCAAACAATGGTGCTTTGTTCGAGGAGAAACCTTCACCACTTGCCATTGCGTAACTTCTAAGATCACCTTAGTTGTTTAAGCCTGTTCAAGTACTTGGCTCTGATACCAATTGTTGTAATCACAATGACACTGAGAGGGGGGGTGAATCAGTGTGTTCTTTAAAAACTTCTAAAACAATTAGTTTTAAATCCAGCAGCAATTTAAAGCAGATAAAAGAGATACTAAATGCATCAAGAAAGCATCACACATAACACAACAATTTAACGAGGTTCACCAATGTGGCTACTCCTCAAAAATGACTGCTTGGACTACCATCCAAATCCAGTCAATGCAAAGCTACAACTTTACATAATCCTTTACCAGCACCAACTGGAAGGAGCACCAACCCCTTAACTTTATCTGCTTCAACAGAATGGAGCACCAACTCCTATTTTACCAGCATCTACTGGAAAGAGGCACCAACCCCTTATACCAAGCTGCAACTTGGAGAACAATAAAGATAATAAAAATGATAGAATAAAACTTCATTCCTTACAGTCTGCTATTTTTCTGCATTCTGCTTCTATGCAAAACTCTTCGCACTGTCCGATCGCTTCTGTGTACTTCTTCGCAATCTCTACTACAATCGGATGATCG
Organism: Wollemia nobilis; assembly: GCA_028583015.1. Lineage (NCBI taxonomy): Eukaryota > Viridiplantae > Streptophyta > Pinopsida > Araucariales > Araucariaceae > Wollemia > Wollemia nobilis. Next base: position 11,098,355 of record JAQPPZ010003077.1, on the reverse strand, counting down.
ACACTTCTGCTATTTGCGCGCTAACATTTTGAACTTAGAACTCCATCTCTACACATTGCGCTTTTCATCCATGCAATCACGATATGCAGATTCGAACTACGACTTTGCACTATACTCGACCGAACTTCACTTGCGCAATCACTCTTCTCGCATTCGCACATTATCTCATCGCAACACCCTTTCAAACTCGACGTAGTCCTCCTTATATAGAAGAAATTTCAAGACAGATCTTAAATTCTAGTCGGTTGTAACCCTAAGGACGTCGGTTGCAAACCCTAAGAACAACCGCTGTAAAACCCTAGAAGATGTCGGTCGTAAACCCTAGAAGATGTCGGCTTCAACCTCTAAGAACATCCGCTGTAAAACCCTAAAAGATGTCGGCTTCAAATCCATTGTAAAACCCTAGATGATGTCGGCTTCAACCTCTAAGAACATCCACTGTAAAACCCTAGAAGATGTCGGCTTCAAACCCTAAAATTTGTCGGCCCAGATTTAACTTTGTCGGCCTCAAACTCTTCTGCCACCTTCGTCACCTTCCTGTAGCTTATTGCCATGAAATAGCAACACGTCACGATATCGCGACACTTTTTGTGGCCGTACGCCTTCTTGACCTTGTCGTCACGAAATCGTGACCCTTTTGGCCTTTGAACGCTTCACTACCATTCTTGTCATGAAATCGTGACACTTTGATCAGTTGCTGACGTCATCCTCATTTTTGTCACGAAATCATGACGCTTTCGGCTTCCAGCAGCTTTTCTTGCATCCTGTCGCGAAATCGTGACACTTTCAGCTTTTGCTGACGTCATCCTCATTCTTGTCGCGAAATCGCGATGCTTTCGGCTTCCGTACATTTTGTGCTTCATGCAGTAGCGAAATTGCTACAACTTTGTGCCTTGTGCTTCCAACTTGCTTCTACCCATGAAATTTTGACTTGTAACATAATCGCTGCATCTTTAAGTTCTGCACTTTTTCTGGTAGCGAAATCGCTACACCTTCGTGTTGAGCATTTTCAACTCGTAGCGAAATCGCTACACCTTTGTTTTGAGCAACTTTTACCCGTAGCGAAATCGCTACACCTTTGTTTTGTGCAACTTTTACCCGTAGCGAAATCGCTACACCTTTGCTTTGTGCACTTTTGACTTGTAGCGAAATCGCTACAGCTTTTCAACTTAACGCTTTCTTCTTGCTTCGGTCAGCGAAAAATCAACATGTAGCGAAATCGCTACAGTTTCTCGACTTAGCTTCTTGGCCTCCAACATGTCACGAAATCGTGACAGTTTGCCTTGCGCCTTCTCTCTCTTCCGACTTGTCATGAAATCATGACATTTTCAACTATGCCTTCTCTCTCCTCCGACTTGTCATGAAATCATGACATTTTTGATTGCGCCTTCTCTCTCCTTCGACTTGTCACGAAATCGTGACATTTTCGATTGCGCCTTCTCTCTCCTCCGACTTGTCGCGAAATCGTGACATTTTTGATTGCGCCTTCTCTCTCCTCCGACTTGTCGCGATATCGTGACATTTTCGATTGCGCCTTCTCTCTCCTCCGACTTGTCGCGATATCGCGACATTTTTGGCTGCATCTTCTCTCTCCTCCAACTTGTCGTGAAATCGCGACAGAAAACATGTCGCGATATCGCGACAGTTTTCTCACTTGACTTTTTCTTCGAATTTTTTCTATCTTCTGCATCTGAATGACTCCTACACTGTCTGTCCACTGCATCATTGGATCTAACTGCCTGTGTTGACAACAATGACAAACTTCTTGCAACACCTTGCTCAACAATGGGGTCAAGGAAAGGTAGTTTCAATGGATGATGCTTCTCATGTCATAGGTTTGGGCACAAGGCTACACAATGCAGGACACATGAAAGACAGGAATATGTAAGTTTCAAAAATAGGCAGTTTTTTCAAGGGTATTTTTACTCTTGTAATCAGTTTGGTCATAAGGCAGTAAATTGTAGGGTTCATGATAGGAATGGATATGTCTTCACCAGGATAAACCCCATGAAATTTGCACCTTTATGGAATAAAAAAATTAAGTGTTATAAATGCAATAATTATGGGCATACAACAAAGTGGTGTAGAGCAAAAATTCTAAAAACAAGCAGGAACATGAATAGTCAGAGGAATCAAAAGAATCAGTTGAGGAAGAAGGTAGACAAAGGTAAAGATAAGTGTATGCTGGGAGTAGAGATACTCCCACCCCAAAATTAATCACCTCAAAAGGAGGTGGGGGAGGTGCTAAGCTAAGAGTCTCATTCTTAGCCCTAAGCCCCAAAGGTAGACCTTTGCCATTGATGACAAAGGGGGAGAAATTTGAGTTAGGGGGAGAGCATTCAGTCAAGGGGAGCAATTACTCAAGGAAATAATCTTTTGAAAAAGAAAAAGGAATGGTAAAAATAAAGGGGTTGCCATCAATGACAAAGGGGATATTGTTGGAAATTTTGAGTAGTTTTGTTTTCATTGATGTCAAAAGAATATTGGTTTAGTTTCACCGTCATTAAGGACATCAAGTGGTTTTTCCAAAAGCAAGAAGGTCTTGGAAAGGAATAGGATATAATATTTATTTTTAATATTATATGCCTAAAAAGGGCCCAAAGGATGAAGACCCAAGGAAGGATGATAATATTATAATATTTTATATTATAATATTGCGGGCCAAATATCAAGACAAAGAAAAATGAAGTTCAAATTGAAAATACCCATGAGCAATTTACAAAAGGTTTAATTTAAATTAAAATATTTTAATCCTTGATTAAAATTTTAATTTAAATTAATAATGGAGGCAAAGATTTTTAAATTTAATATTTAAAAACTAATTTGAATTTTTAAATTCAAAATGGGCCGACATGAGAAGTCAACATATAATATGCATTTATATAGGAAATAAATTCCATTTCCAAAAGTCAAACTTATACCTTCGAATGCGAGATAGAGGAAATCGAAGCACTGCAACCTAGGACGAAGAAGATTCAAATTTCAAAGAAGATTGAGGGAAACAAGGGAATAAAGGTAGTAGGGTGATTAGACATCCCACTGACGGTGGTAGCGTAGGTGGAAGTATGGAGAGTGCTAAGGCTTGCAAGGAGGAGATCGTGGTTCAATCGACGCGATTGACGTTTTGCTTAAGGAATAAGTTTTGTTTGATTATGCTCGACGGTTTTCACGAGGTAGACTTTTAGGGTAGCATGCGCCATTTGTCTCATGTAGGCACGCAGCCCATTTGGTGGCCTAGCTTGAGATAGGGTGTTGGGGAATGCAAGATCATGTGGTCGAATTCACCAAAAATGTTTTTATGGACAGATTGAAGTAAAGGTATGCTATTCTTTTTTTATTCTCTAAAGTGTTGAAAATTAAAGTTTCTTAGAGATTGACATGAGTTCTAAGTGCTTGGGGGAGTTATAAGGTAAAGGAAAAATTAAAATATTTTATTTTGATTTTTGGTGATTGAAATTTATTTTATAAAGTGTGGAGATTATAAGGTGTATAAGGGATATTGCTATGCATTTTGTTATAAGGGAATTATTGAGTTAGATTGTGTAAGTTTGGAGATTATAAGGTGTACAAAAGGATTTGATATTTTGTATGAAAAAAATAATTTTAAGAAAATTATTTATGGAGATATTGAGATAGGTTGTGTCTACCTAACCCTAGTGTTGGCAAAGAAAATTTAATTGTGGTTAAGACATGTTTTGAAGGTATATCTCCATCAAAATAAAAGGTATGGGTACATCTTCCTTGTGAGTAAAATATTATTGAATTGGATTTTGTGAATTCCAAGTTAGAGTGAAAACAATTGTTTGATAAGCATTTCTGAGATTGGTTTTGAGTTATCCAATATTGATTGATGAAGGTTTTATGGAATGAAGGTTGATCCTAGAAACCTTTTTTGATAAGAATTGTTGAAAATATTGAGTGATCCTTCATGTGCATGATTAGGGTTTGTGAAATATCATGAGTATCATTGTTATGTGAGGTTTATTTGATAAGAATTGTTGAATAAGCTTTAATTGAGTGATTGGTTGAGTGGAGTTGATTGAGCTTAGTTGATTAGAAGTGTTGGAGTGATAGTTCAAGTTATGTGAAAAAAATTGTTCTTTATTTTTGGATTGAGTTGAAGGAAAGATTGAAAGTGATTAAGCATTGTTGTGAGTGAAACATATTGAGTCTCTAACCATTCTCTATATGTTTCTGTGGTAAAGCAAGAGATATTGAAAGTGATTGAGCATTGTTGTGAGTGTGAAGCATATTGAGTCTCTAACAATTCTCTATATGTTTTGTGAGATTAAACAAGATTTTGTGTGAAGCTTGTTTGTGTGATTGAAGAAGTTTTCTATGATATATTGAGTTGAGTTGAATAAGCTTTTGTAAAATATTGTGAGATGATTTGAGTAAGTCCTAGAGTGGACTTAAGGACTGAGTTGAGTAAGATTTTGTGGAATCTTACAAAGCATATTTGAGGTAAGTCTTGGTGAAGACTTGTTGAGAAGATTTGAGGTAAGTCTTGGTGAAGACTTGTTGAGTAGATTGGACAAGTTCTAGTGAGGACTTGTTGAGAATATTTGAAGCAAGTCTTGGTGAAGACTTGAGAGCAGTGATAGTAATTTATAGAGAGGACTTGTGGATAGATTTGAGGTAATTATTTGAGAAGACATGAGAGTAGAGTTGATTGATTTGTTTGTTTAAACCTTAAGTTAATGTTTGGGGCAGATCTAGCAGAGTTAATTTGTGATTGTATCAAGCTTTGTGTTAAGGCTTGAGGATAAATTTTTGTGTAGATTTAAGGATAGATTTATGCCAGATCAGAGATAGATATTGAGAATATTTATGGTGGACCAAAGGACTGTGTTTGCACTAGACTAAAGGATTGTTTAGTACAGATCAGAGATAGATATTAATCTGATTTGTGCTAGATCGAAGGATTGTGTTTAGTAAAAATTTGAGACAAAGCTGAGGATAAGCTTTGGAGGTGATAGAGCAGAGGATAATAGTCTCCAGTGGATAGAGATCCATTAGCTAGGATAGTGAGGATAGATATATTATGAGTGAGGATAGAGTCTTCTATGGATAGAGATCCACAAGCCAATGGAGTGGAGGTAATAGTCTTCTAGAGGATCACCAACCAAAGCAAAAGATAAGGAGTTCTCCTGTGGATAGAGATACATGAACCAGTTGAGGGTATTGGTGTCACTTATGGATAGATATCCATGAACTTGATTAGGGAATTGGTGTCTCCTTTGGTCAGAGGTCCATAAATATTGTAATAGGGAAGGATTCCCAAGAAGATTTGTTGAGAAAATTTTAGTGAAATATTTTCTCCGTGGAGTAGCCCACATTGGGTGAACCATGTTAAATTGGTGTCTCTATTGTGTGTGGTGATTTATGCACTGTTTTTATTATTGTTGTTGATATTGCCATTCATATATTGCATAATATTATTTTGGAAAGAAAAGTAAAAAGTGGTCTTATACTATTCACCCCTCCTCTCAGTATAAGCTTATGTTCTTCAATTGTGATGATAAACCATCTTGTCATGAAGCAAAAATTCTACCAGAACCAATGCAGAATCTCAAGAGAATAAGAAGAAGAAAAAGGAAGAAAAAACATGCTAGAAAGAAACCTGGCAGCATGAATATTGAACCAGCTAAACACATATAGTAGCCAAAAGAACCTCTAGGTATAGTTTACTTTGCATCATATGAAGACACATATTATCTACTTAACATGATCACAATAAGCAATGAAGGAGAATACAAATTCCATTATATGATAGAAGAAGATCCACATTGAAGACTAAAGTCTTCAATATCCAAATAAAGTAATACAAAGGGGTGTTATAAATAGGCTATTACATCATTTATATAATGTAAATGTACCTTTCTTGGTACATAATTAGGACATTAGATTACTTTAGGAGGAAGTTATCTTATTACTACATGCAATGTAAATAATTGCACAAGTTTCAAAGTGCAAGTTGTACATGTACAAGTTGTACCTTGCACATCTAGGTAGAGTGTTGGCCAAGGAACTCATTTTATATATAAACAGCCATAGGTATGGATTTCATATATCACATGATATAGTCATAAGTCATAGTCATTGTGTGGTATATACTAGAGTGGCATGATGTAGCAATGTGATGTAGTGATGGAGTGTAATAATATCAATACCCATTCTTGAGTTGTAGCTATATTCATGGAGTGTTCATTTCCTCCACAACTACTTTTGTAAACATCTCCATCATTTATATTTATAGTATATTTTTAGTCATCTCACAGATTTACTTTATTTCATATTATTTTGCATCTTGTGTTTTGCTATCTCCCATTACTACTGCATCAAAAGCTAACAAAGAGTATCCCAATGAGCACTTACGAAACTATAAGTTTACATGCTATCACATCAATTGTAGTGACCTACTTATGCTTTGTAATTTCCCTTTATCCCTTGGAGGTTAAGACCTATATTGGTATAAAAATCTCCTTCAACATAGTCTACTTACATTTGAGAAAAAAAAAAATTGTATTGATAAAAAAGCAGTGGAAGGGCCTTGATACTTTACAAAGAGCTCAAAATATGTATAAGATAAAAAAAAGAGAAGATTAGACAAATGCAAGATATCTCTTAGTAAAAAAAACAAACCTGGGCTAAACTTGCTGATGGAGAAGCTAAAATAATATCCCTCATGTTATCCTTCTATTTGACAAGGCTTGTGTAGTGCTCAATGCTTTACATAACTAATAAAGAAATTTATGACAACAATGTAATTTAGTGTGCTCAAATCCTTCATCACATGATCCCAATAAGTATTATGCTTTGCTCTACCCTCTTTATCTACTAGCTTCATTATCAATTCTTATAATCTCTTTCAATTCCATGGGGACGTATGAATAGACCTTGAAATTATTAGATCTAAATGCCATATTTACCATTTTATCAACACCTTTATTTCCATATCTATAAATATGTTTAATTTTACTTTCTTCTAGGTTTCCCAAAATAGTCCTTGCATTAATAATTTTTTGTAAAAGGCTAGAATTATTTAGCTCCCATTTTGAACGGAAGTTATAATATTCTTGGAATCCCCCTTGAGAATAATTCTCCTAAAACCCAAATTCATCATAATTTAGAGGCCTGTAAGATTTGCCCTTGCTTCAACTTGGTGGTTTGTGGTAATTCCTAGATCCTCAGCATATGCAACCACTAACTAACCTCTATTATTATTGATGAGTCCCCCACCACCAACATGAATCAGGTTTCCTTTCGTAGCCCCATCAAAGTTAATTTTAACCCAGTCTTTGTGAGGACGTTCCCATTTAGTATCTAGTCTCACATTATTGATGTTTTCCATATTTAAGATATCTTTTTCTCTAGATAGGATCATTGCAAGATTTTCTTGGCTGATAATTTTTTTAATACAATCCTCCAAGAGAGTTGTTTTTATCTTGGCATAAAACCCAATTGTTTCTTTCTAACCAAATCCCCCAACAAATATGATGCATTTTTGCCAAAAAATATTGATTCCTAAGTGCTACTATTCCCAAATCCTGATTAGAGAATCTGGAATAACCCAAGCAATATTAAATTCTCTCAATAACATATTTGGGATATCACAAAAAAATCACAAGTTCCAAATAGGTGGTCCATGCACTCATCGTCTTTATTACACAACACACAAACAGTTGGAACCACAATCCCTCTTTTGAACATATTATCTTTTATGACGATATTATTGAGAATGCAAATTGAAAAAACATAGCAACATTAAGGATGATGTTTAGCTTCCAAATTGTTTTAAGCTCAGGTTTCTCTAAGGTTACTTTGCCCAAGACTCTATATCCCTCCTTCACCAAGTACTGGCCTTTTTGGTTTCTTCTCCAAATTATTTGATCCTCCTCTGAACATCTACCTAAATAATAATTTCTTAAAAGGTTTTGTAGTTCTTTACCCCTGGGCCTTGCATATATTCTTATAGGATTTTCCACTCCTGAAAATCACCCACCCTATGAATGTAACCATTAATTTTCTTACCATAGGTTCTTCTTAAATTTTCTTTCATATTTTTTAACTTTCTGTATTTTACTAAAGGATCCTCTTGAATCCAAGGTCTTTCTAAAAGTCTATTCGCCCTACCTACTCTCCATTTTAGACCTTGCCATAGAACTTTTCTACTATTTATAATATTTTTCCAAAAAATAGACCCACATGGAGGATTAGAACAACTAATAAAGTGGTTTTTTCCCTCCAAGTATTCATTTTGGATAATGCTAGGCCATTTCCTTGATGCTACAGTGTAAAGCCTCCAACCATGTTTAGCTAGAAGGTATCTATTTAGATCTCTCAACTTCCTCAATCCAAGATCCCCATTCTATAAAGGTTGGCAACATGTATCCTAGGCTACCAGATGTATATATTTTTTTGCATTCAATGCCATCCTATAAGAATTTTTTTGTAGTCTTTCTAAATTCTCTTCCACTTTCCTTGACATCCTTAGGAAAGACATGAACTAAACATTGAGGCTTTGAAGCGTGTATTTAATAAGTTATACTTTCCTTATAGAGGATAATAGAGATCCCTTCCAACCTTGAAGTTTCCTATTAAATTTATCAATAATCAAATTCCAAAGTTCATATTTCATTTTACCTATAAAAAAAGGAAAACCAAGATAGATGATAGGAAATTTTCCTCCTTACAACGCAACATTTTAATTATTTGAAATTTTATACTTTTATCCATGTTTAAAAAGATAATCCTGCTTTTTTCAAAATTTATTTTTTAACCCATAGCTTTTTCACCAGAATCAATGACTTTTTTGACTCCAAAGCTTCTTCCTCTATAGCTTCCGCAAGAAATAAAGTATCATTCACAAACTATTTATGGGACAAAGCTTCACAAATGCATGATTTTTTTAGACCTTTGATATTACCATCCTTTCATTTTATTTCCAAAGTTCTTCCTAGGGCATCTGCCATAATAATAAAAATATATGGAGACAACGAATCTCCTTGCCTAATTCCTTTGGTAGAAGAAAATAACCTAACAGATTATCCATTGATCAGGATCAAAAAGTGGGGGTTAGAAATACACATACCAACCCATGCCCTCCATTTTTCATTGAAGCTCGTTTGCTTCATTATTTTATCTAAGAAAGACCAAGAAACCCTATCATAGGTTTTGTTCATGTCTAGCTTAAGGAACATGCCTAACCCTTTCCTCCTTTGAATAGAGTGTGTTGTTTCATAAATGGTAATGATGCTTTCAGTAATATGCCTACCTACCACATAACCTCCTTGATCTTCATTAATGAGTAAGGAGATAATTTTTTCAACCGATTGACCAACACTTTCGTAAAAAAAATTATAAATTGTATTACATAGGCTAATTGGTCTAAAGTCCTACAATTTATCCAATCTATATTTCTTGGTAATCAGAGCAATGAAGGTATTATTCCATTATTTCAACAAATTACTAGATTCTTGGGCTTCTTAGATTGCATTGACTACATATTCTCCAACAATATCCTAATGATGTTAGAAAAAACCTAGCAGGAAACCATACAACCTCCAAGTCTTGGATACTCCCATAGAAAACACAACTCTTTTAATTTACTCCTTAGATATTACCTTGCATAGATGTTCATTCATGCTATCTTTAACTCCTTTGGGAATATTTTTAATTATGCTTTCAAAGGCACCTATATAGAGTTCTTATTTTGATAGTTGGATAAGTATAATTAGTATTCATAGATTACATGTATGCCCAAAATAGGATCATATCACAATCTCCTTTTTCTAGACATGGAAAATGAGGAGAAGCAAGGAGGAGCACCCATTAGGTATGAGCTCATGTGAAACATGCATCCAAAAATTACAAATAAAATTAAAGCTTGGTGGTAGGAGGAGGTTCAAGGATCAACTATGTACAAAGTTATCCAAAAATTAAAAAACATCAAGTATCAAATCAAAATTTGGAATAAAGAGTTTTTTGGTAACATAAATTTAAGAAAACAATAACTTAAAAAGGATATCCAAGATATATAAGAAAAAATGGAGAGGTAAAGTAGAAAACCAAAGTGGCACGAAAGGGAAAAATAACTCCTCAAGAAGTATCATAATACCATTGCCCAAGAGGAAATTCATTGGAAATAAAAATCTAAAATATTGTGGCTCAAGGAAGGTGACAGAAACACTAAATTCTTCCATGTTTCAACTATGAAACATAAAAATAATAATAAAATACTCTACCTTATGGGGGAATATGGAAGAAAGTATGAGGATTTAAATGATATTAAAAATCTAGCCATTACTTTCTTTCATAACCTTATTAGCAAAGAAAAAATAGAGTACAACATGGAAATACATTTGACCAATTGGCTAATGTATTCCTAGAACGTTTTTCTATAAACATAAAGAAAAGGATGTCACTCCCTAATATTATAGTTTGCAATTATTTTATGATGAGTCAATCAATGAATATGTTACTAGGTGGCATGGGATTATCAATGACCTAACATCTTCCATCCCACCCATAGAGTTGGTCAAGATGTTTACAAAGAGTTGTGCCAAACATATATTTGCAACATTACAAATACAACATCGCTCTTTTGAAGATTCCATCACTCAAGCTAAAGTGATTTAGGATATGAAAATCCTAAATGAGTAAGGAGATAATTTTTTCAACCGATTGACCAACACTTTAGTAAAACATTTTATAAATTGTATTACATAGGCTAATTGGTCTAAAGTCCTACAATTTATCCAATCTATATTTCTTGGGAATCAGAGCAAGGAAGGCATTATTCCATTCTTTCAACAAATTACTAGATTCTTGGGCTTCTTAGATTGCATTGAATACATATTCTCCAACAATATCCAAATGATGTTAGAAAAAACCTAGCAGGAAACCATACAACCTCAAAGCCTTGGATACTCCCATAGAGAACACAACTCTTTTAATTTACTCCTTAGAGATTACCTTGCATAGATGTTCATTCATGCTATCATTAACTCCTTTGGGAATATTGTTAATTATGCTTTCAAAGGCACCTATATAGAGTTCTTATTTTGATAGGTGGATAAGTATAATTAGTATTCATAGACTTACATGTATGCCCAAAATAGGATCAGATCACAATCTCCTTTTTCTAGACATGGAAAAGGAGGAGAAGCAAGGAGGAGCACCCTTTAGGTATGAGCTCATGTGGAATATGCATCCAAAAATTACAAATAAAATTAAAGCTTGGTGGTAGGAGGAGGTTCAAGGATCAACTATGTACAAATTTATCCAAAAATTAAAAAACATCAAGTATCAAATCCAAATTTGGAATAAAGAGTTTTTTGGTAACATAAATTTACGAAAACAATAACTTAAAAAGGATATCCAAGATATATAAGAAAAAATGGAGAGGGAAAGTAGAAAACCAAAGTGGCACGAAAGGGAAAAACAACTCCTCAAGAAGTATCATAACACCATTGCCCAAGAGGAAATTCACTGGAAACAAAAATCTAAAATATTGTGGCTCAAGGAAGGTGATAGAAACACTAAATTCTTCCATGTTTCAACTATGAAACATAAAAATAATAATAAAATCCTCTACCTTATGGGGGAATATGGAAGAAAGTATGAGGATTTAAATGATATTAAAAATCTAGCCATTACTTTCTTTCAGAACCTTCTTAGCAAAGAAAAAATAGAGTACAACATGGAAATACATTTGACCAATTGGCTAATGTATTCCTAGAACGTTTTTCTATAAACATAAAGAAAAGGATGTCACTCCCTAATATCTATAGTTTGCAATTATTTGATGATGAGTCAATCAATGAATATGTTACTAGGTGGCATGGGATTATTAATGACCTAACATCTTCCATCCCACCCATAGAGTTGGTCAAGATGTTTACAAAGAGTTGTGCCAAACATATATTTGCAACATTACAAATACAACAACATCGCTCTTTTGAAGATGCCATCACTCAAGATAAAGTGATTTATGATATGAAAATCCAATAATGGAAGGTTAAAATTTATAGGAAAACTCAATACCCTACCAAAATGATATTCAATAAGGGCACCTCCAACCCTAACCCATCCAAACACCCTTAAACAAATCAAGTTGTATTGAGTGAAACACCTACCCCATCACCACAATACACTCAACCATTATAACAAGGATATAAAAAACCTAGTCATCCCTTTCCTCCTTCATCTAATTAACTATTGGCTCACCCACCATGTCCAACTCATCCACCTATGTAACAACCCTCCCTAGAAGGACTCATTATTGACAATGAATTATGTATTGGTGTGGATGTTTAATGCATAACTTTATTTTATGATGTCAATATGATTGGGCAATTATACATTACACTTGGAATATGCTACTATTAATGTATTTGTGGGTGTATAACTAGGTACTCTCACTAGTGGATTTATATGTATGAACCACCTAAGTTGAGAGATATTTTAGAAAATGATGATGATGACTTGCTCATCGATAGCTCAAGGTAGTAACCCTTCATGTAGATGCATTGCATTGTGCTTACTTCATATTCACACCATTGGGTTAGGAAGTTGCTTGAGAAATGAGTCTCCTTAATAGGTTAGTGATAGCATTAGACTATATTAAAAAGGGACTACCTACTTAAGGATAAAACAATGGTGTGTAGTATTATTGATATGAATATCATTTATGCTTGTGGTGGTGTGTGCATAGATGTATGGTTGAGAACTATTACAATATTAATTTATTGGTAACATTAATACTTGTAATTTTTTTATTATTATTAAGAGGGGTTTTGAAAGGTTCTCGTAACATTTTACAAAAAATCTCTAGTTAGGGATAGTTCTCCCAACCATAAAAAATAAAAAGGAGGCACCTTATTTTGAAACAAGAAGAGATAAAAATAGATAGAGAAGCCCTTGTAGGGGCAAAATAGGAAGCCTCAATAGATAATAAAATAAGCCCTCATAGGGGCAACATGAAATGGAAAATAAACCACAAGATATTATAGCTAGTACTTGTACTCCTCCAAAAGGGCATCTGCTCACATGTTTGGGGGAGGTAACAGTTAACTCCAGTGTGTCATCTTCAAAGTGATAAAAATACCATAGGTGGTAATAAGTTAATGTGATGTGATTATAATATCTCAAAATATGGCTTGCAAATATAATATCCATGCTCAACCACAAGCTCCATGTGCCTCGAGCATTCATTCTATCAAGGTGAAGCCACTCATGAGAATAGATGGTAGAAATAGAATCTCTAAACTTAAAAATATACGACAGATCAATGAAACCTCTAAACATAACTTCTAGAATAATTGTCCAATTAGAGGTGTAATCCATAGATTGAGACACCTGTGAAGTATTAATTGGATCATATTTTTGCATGGGAGAAAAATTCCACCATTTATTCAAAGGAAAAAAATTGGGCAAGAAAGTGACCCACAACATGGAGAAGATACATCTAACAAAGAAACCTGAACTCTGAGAGAGATCATAAAAAGGAAATAGGAATGGGATTACCATCAACTAAGGTTGGGGGAGAAATTTAATTCCAAATGGTAAATTTAGGTAAAGCAAAACCCAAGTTATCTAGAGAATCAGAAGTTTGGTTTCCTTCCCTAAAGACATGTTGAGTGGTGACATTAGGGGAAGAGCTCATATAAAACTTTGCCTCAAATATTAAGCTAGAGATATTTCAAGATGATTACTAGGTTTCTAGAAGGCATCTAAAAATTTTCATGGAGTCACATTCAACAATAATATTAGGGTAGTTTAGGCTAGAAAGAATACTTGTGAATATTAGGATCAATGCTAATAATTAATATTCACCATTGACACTAATAAAGTAAAATATTACATAAGAATGCTTCAATTATTGTATTAGTTTTCCATTTGTAAAATGTTAAGAAATATTGCTTTACATGTGTATACCATTAAATATAATAATCCATGCATTAATTTTCTTTCTTAATGTCTCATTATGACAACATTCTAAAGAGAATATTATGAGCTTGGGTGTCCAACTCGAGTAAGCTTGTAGAAAGAATGTTAGGTTCTTGTAGAAATCTACCTAGGTGTTTTATAGGGAGCCTTGGTTGAGTTTTGAAAAATATTTAGGAGGTGGAAAGAAGGAAATCAAGGGGAGAAAAGAGAGATGTGCTTGTCTAAGGTCTAACTAGAGCTAAAATATTAAGGTAAGTTTCTTCAACATTGATGGTTTTCCTTTGTTGAAGGAATTTTTATGTGCACTATTTTCTTTGGCTCTTTGACTTTGGTTGATTATGTTTCTTAGACTTTCATCCCTTTTATATTTTAATTTGTTTAGTAAGATCTTGTGATATTTATTGGTTGGGTCTACCTAGGCTTGCACTAGCTTCATGGATAATGGTGTAGTCTATTGTTCTTTCAATATGCTTGGTTTTGCTTGTTGTAGTAATAGAATATTGTCTTATTAAGAGTCAAGAGTACCTTTTATTATGTTAAGTTACTCAAGTTTATGTAAACATTCTCACACACATCCCACAAAGACTCTTTAAAACCTTACATTGAGTTAGAGGCCAATTGAACCAGTAGGTGTGTGTGTGTGTGCTTATATTCTTGTAACTATATGTAACCATTCAAGGGGTGTGGCATGTGCTATTATCACTAGTAGCTTGAGAAAGAGTACCTTTGAATATGTTAGGTTCCTCAAGTTTTTGTAAATATTCTTATGCACCTCCCACAAAGACTCTTTGAAACCTAACATTGAGTTAGAGACCAATTGAATCGGTAGGTGTGTGTGTGTGTGTGTGTGCTTATATTATTGTAACTATATTTAACCATGCAAGGGGTGTGGCATGTGCTATTTTCCCCAGTATCTTGAGAGCTTCTTATTTGTTGGTTTTATTTTTCATATGGTTAAGCTAAGTTGGCCTATGCATATGGTTTTGTCAAGTTAGTTATTTTACAGGTGGTGCTTGGAAGGTGTGCATGGAGGGTCATAGTCTTCCCTTGGTCTATTTTTTTGAGCCATGAATACTCCCTTTAATTTTGTCACTAGTTCATAGGTAGGAATATTTAAATCTTCGTTTGCGAAGATAAAATCTTATTGTAGAACTATAATAATGAGGTATGAGTGTATTAAGCCTAGTTATACGTAATCATGTATATATTTTGATTTAATATGTGTGAGTGAACGGTTTAAAGTTTTGGTAAAAACGTAGGTAGGAATGCATGGAGTACTTAGGATAAGTTAGTTTTAATAATTTTATTAAAAAACAAAGATTGTTTATAAGAATTGAAGCTTCTCTTAGAAACATTGATTAATAATAGGGAATGAAGCTTTTCTTGAAAACATAGATTAATTTTAGAAAAATAAACCTATTTTTGAAGAATTATCATTGAAGCATGGGAATTTTATTTTAGGCAATTAGAAAAAAATAAAGGTGCTTAAATTTGATATTTTATTTATTTAGTGTAATAGAAAAGTTTGTAGCTATGGTTAATGTTTTCTTATATGAATAGTAAGTAGAGAGAATTATTCCACTTGAAGCTTGTTTATTTTAGATATGGTTGTGAAAGAAAAATGATTATAATGGTTTCTTGAGACTTGAGTAGGTAGGGAAACCATTATAGAGAGAAGTATGGGATTCTCTCATTGGTTGTTTTTATTGCTTGTATTGTGCATGGTTGTGAAAGGAAAATGATTATAATGGTTTCTTGAGACTTGAGTAGGTAGGGAAACCATTATAGATAGAAGTATGGGATTATCTCCTTAGGTGATTTTATTGATTGTATTGTGCATGGATGCTTGCAAATACATAGACCATATTAGTTGCATTGCATATTGAGTTGTTTTGATCCCTAAGTGTTCCTCAAGATCGTGGGTACTTCCTTCATGAGGAGGATCATGGAAAGGAGATGGTGCAAAGACCATCTAGGTGGAATGGCTTTGATATAATTTGGAATGAAAAGTGGATATGTGAGTGAGAAATTGCTTAGTATGGTTTAATTGAAAGCTTTCAATATTAAAAAATGGTAACTTTTGTAAAAAGAGAGCTTGATTTAGAAGCAATAAAAAAAAAACATATTGTATTCCACATAGTAGATAAATAATTTTGTTATCTATGTACCAATGGAAATTATATTTATGGAAACTTGTGGAAAGTTATAGGAATGCATGATTGTGATATTTGATAAATTCTCCTTTTGATAGTAAATGAACTTGATATGTTAATTTGATTTTCAAATTTTATATGATGTAATATTTTATTCTATTCTTTGCATATTTTGGATAAAACTATAGCATAATCATGTTTTAAAGCATTAGAGAGATTTATATTTTATATTTTTCTCATGGGTTTGAATAATAGCGGTAGTTTATTGGTCAAATATAGAACACCTTATAGGACTTGTGTTGAATAAATTATATCAAACCTGGGAGGAGTTGCACAGTTGTAATAACCAGGGAGAGGTGAATTGTAGAAGGAATTGCGAGTATGCAATAACTAGGTATTCATAGATATAAAAGGAGTTGTGATGATTCAATATCTAGACTTGTGAATTATGACGATTGGATATCTTGGAGTTAACCAAATCAATCACAAGCTAGTAGTGGTGGTACCTCGAACATGTAGGTTCAGGTGATCATGTCCATTACATTTTTAAAGAAAGCTAATGAACTTAGTTAACTTGCATAGGTGTGGTAACTAAGCACCAAGGATTTATGCCTGGTTAACCTACATAGATGGAATTAGGTAAAGGTTAGGGAATAAGCATTCTCCTTTCATTATTATGGGAATTAAAGGATAATCCCTACGTTGTGGTCAAATTGTCCTATATTATGAGGGTAATAAAAAGTGGGGGACAACATTGGTATCCTTTTAAACAAGGATATTTAGTCAGGTGAACCCTAGATACTATGGGAAGTTATCCACTCATATCCACTGAATGTAATCTATAGTGACATTGAACTCAAAATGTGGTGAAGACTTGAATGCTGAAAATTTTACTATATTGGAACTTTTTGAGAACCTTGCTTGAGTTTTTAAAAAAACCTCTCTTTTTGGGTTGATTTTTTGGGGTGTTACAACCTCACAATTGGACACCTCTTTCTGATACCCTACCTAATATTTTATATAAGTTGTATGATGCATGATAGATTGCTCTACTTGAAATTAGACTAAAAAATCCTAATTGTTTGAAACCAAAAGGCTATAATGAACATACCTTTTGTGAATACCATATACAAAGAGGGAATGATACAATTATCAAAAATTCTATCATCTAGTTCAATACCTCATTGATCATGGAGCCATACACATTGATAGTCCTTTGGCTCCTCCAAATCAAAACCTAGTGATTTATAGAAACCCTTTACCCGAGTACGAGACATGACAAAGCTAGGTTGATGCTTTGACATTGCAACCCCCACCATAAAAATCAACCATATGAATAACATCCTATTTCAAAAAAAAATTATACGCATGATCAATGTCACCACATGGAACTAAATATACCTTGTGCAACCCATTCAATAGTCAAACCCTCCTATCATACCAGCTTCTTCCACCATGCCATAAATATAAGACACTCCTCCATCCATTCCATGAAATATTGGGACAATATGGAGTAGTCTCATGCATTAACTCTACATTGTATCGACAAAGTTACCAATAAATAACCTATTACAATAATCACAACCTCATCATGAGGTCCTAAACAACATCCTATGATCCATAAATTTGGAAACTAATGACCCTAATGCCTTTTCCAAATTTTTAGGTTGTGTGTAGACATGCATGAAACCTTTAATTGTTTTTTATGATCATGAAACAACCCTTCAAGGAGTAGAGTCTGATCCCGCTATGCATATTATGGAATAATTTTCATGTGTGTCTTAATCGATATTAGTTCATCCATTAAAATCATCTCCACTACCACCCTCCAACATCTAAACCTTCCACCTAGCGATCTCACCACTTCAATATTTTGATGGATATCTACATTCCATAGTAGGTACAATTATCCTACCTCTTTAAGTAGGTGTCAAAACAATACCCACATTATGCCATGTCATCGAAGGGAAGATGCAATACAATATTCCTCAAGATTGAACATGGATTAGGGACATGCAATATATCTCTTCTAGGCTCTATCACTATTTGAAATACTTTCATGATGGTACCATATCAATCGGTCCCTTCACATATAGATCAATGAAGTCCTTCAATGACAACCCCTTCTCCTCATCCTAATTCTTTAGTGAATCATTCTTCCTAATTAGCTACTCTCTAATGACATAACTTACAACCACTACCTGGATTCTTCTCTTCTTATTCTATAAATCCTCCACCCTACCCTTACATTCAACTTTCTTTCATCCTTGTCCATCACCTTCTCATATCACCACTTCCAATGTTACCATTCTTCCTACTCCTCCCACTTTATGTCCTAAAACATAGTCATTTCTAGGCTCATTGATCCCTATTGATTTATATTGCAATTCAATCATGCCACCCTTGCTATCTTTCCCACCTTGGGAGAGTGAAACTCTTGGAAGTGGAATTCTATGCAATATGATGTCCAACTCACTAAGCCTACTCCATCTATCTCCTCTCTACACCAACCTTACTCACAATTACCAACCATCATCATCCTCTTCTTCTTCAAACCAAGGGTCTCTATTACAACAAGCATATCAAAGGATGCTCCATGTATCTATACTTATAACCAATCCTAGTCTAGGGTATTACACTCTATATAACACTTGTATCTCCCCTACTAGTGTGTAGTCCATAAGAGATTTTGGTTATCCTTGAGACATACCTCTAAGTATAGATGTAATTATTTCCATTGGTCCACCAACTAGTCAAACCAATTTTTTTATATGGAGGCATCAACACCTCCTCAAAAAAACCTAAGCCCAAATATCTAAAGGACAAATTTTGCAGAAACCTCGATTACATGTCTAACCTATCATTTGTCATATTGTATTTACAAAACTTCAATTAGTAAGGCTTAGATATTGGGTGCTACAAATAAAGATCTAGAAACCTCATTGAACCACCTTCCCAACAACCTAAATATAAATCAGGCTTAGGTTATAGCCATAACCATATAGAAATTCTTGAGGATAAAATCCAACAACTCACCCTTGATACTATCGAGGATAATTTTGACGCAGATCTTGAGTATCGGCCCCTCAGTGAAAGCCTCTCCCCTCAATTCATGATGGACATTCTCCTCATATTTTTTCATGTTTTTTCAATCAATATCACTTCCACCAACACTTTTGATTATGAGCTTGATCCTAAATTTTATTATATCTTAATTGATTCTACTAGCTTTGGATATGTATCCTCTCACATTCTTCCTTTCATAATAAATTCACACAATCAGATGCCTTGTATTATTCTACCTCATTGATCCTTGCATCAATCATATTATTTGCCTATTATGCAACCATTCCTACATCAACCATGAAATGCATCAACATAAGATACATAAGATACATCCTCCAACAATTCTATCCTCTCGCATCATTCTAACCCTTCAGTAAAAATGATTTTTATCAATCTATTCACCCCGCTCTATTATGTAGTTCATTCGAATAAAATTCTTAGCATCAACCCAAACTACGTTGACTTTGATCACCTTCCTTTTGAAACTTCTTCACATTTCTTACATCAAAACATGTGTTATAGCAATCTAATCCTTACATCCCACACTTTGCTCATCAAATTTCTTTTGTAAAAAATACCAAAGTCATTCATGATTAAGTCCCTATTGAGAACATAGAAGATGACTTGCATCTCATCCATATTCCTACCTATCTTGAATATGGCTTCCACATGCTTATGGAAGACACCATCAACATAAAACTTAGTTTTGACCCCAATGATCCTCATATTATTAAACTTAGAAGAGCTTATCTCCTCAAGAGCAAGAAAGCTTCACATAAATTCTAACTCAATACAAGAACATATTTTCCTGGTCTTACACTGATATGCTTGACCTTGATCCATAGTTGGTGGTCCATAATTTAACTCTCGATAATGATACCAAGTAATTTAAACAAAAACTCAATAAAATGCACCCTAAAATCACTTTGATGGTAAAATAAGAGTTACAAAAACTATTAGACATAGGTTTTATCCAACCATTCGATTATCCTGAGTGGGAATCAAACATGGTACATTTTGGAAAGCTAAAGGGAGGAATATGCATATGCACATATTTTGTGACATCAACAATGCATGTCCAAAAAACAACTTCCTCCTTCCAAAATTTGACACATTAGTTGATTCCACAACTAGTCATGATATGCTCTCTGTCATGGATGGATTTTTAGGTTACAACCAAATTTAGGTTAACCTTGATGATCAACACAAAATATGCTTCACCACACCTTGGGGGACATTCTACTATAAATTCATGTCATTTGGCCTTAAAAATGTAGGTGCCACATACCAACATGCCATGACCTATATGTTCCATGATTACATGAACAAAGTTGTAGAGGATTATGTGGATGACCTACTAGATAAATATAAAAAGTGCAATAAACACATTGATATTTTGTGCAAAATCTTTGGTCAACTACTTGAACATAATGTGTGATTGAAACCAAAAAAGTGTCTTTGGGATCACCTTAAGAAAACTTCTAAGCTTCATCATTTCTCAAATGGGTATTGAAGTGGACCCCAAAAAATTCAAGTCCATAACAAAAATGTTTCTCCCTGCTAATTTAAAACAATTTCATATCTTGCAAGATAAGATCCAAGTGATTCATCACTTCATATCTCAACTATTCGACAAGTGCAAGCCATTTAATCACCTCTTACAAAAGGATATGGTGTTTGAATGAGACCAAGAATATGAGAATACCTTTGAAGCTATCAAATAAGACCTTACATCTCCATTAGTTTTATCCCCACCTTGGATAGGTTTTCCATTTTATCTCTACATATCAACCATCGATTTTACCTTAGGAACTATGCTAGCTTAAAATAATGAGGTTAGCTAAGAACAAGCCATATATTACATAAGTCATACCTTGGTGTCATACGAAACCAATATACCTGTATAAAAAATTTGTGCTTGGAAGTAGTCTTTGCTACCAAGAAACTTCACCATTACATGCTAAACCATACCACCTATATTATTACTTGGTAAAACCCATTGTGATTAATGATGGGTAAGTCCTACAATAATATTAGAACTATGAAATGGATCATGATATTAACAAAATTCAACCTCAAGTTCATTAATAAGAAATCCATTAAGGGTCAGATCACCATTGACCAACTTGTAAAATATCCACTTGAAGATGATAAACCACTAATCATTGAGCTTCTTGATGACTCTATCTTCTACTCTATTGATATTGAAGAGCGCATCGAACCTAAAGATAATGATGACTTAAAACTCTTCTTTTATGGTTCTAGGTGCAAACAAGGTGGAGGTGCTAGAGTAGTTTTATTCACACTATAAGGGGTTCTACTCCTTTTGTATTTAAACTTGACTTCAATATCAAATACGAAGCTCTTATATTCGGCCTAAAAAATACACTTTCAATGCACATCAAGTGATTAAAGCTCATTGGTGAATCCATTTTAATTGTAAATCAAGTAAAAGGTATTTACCAATGCTAATGTGATGTACTCAAATAATACAAACAAGTTACCAAGGAGTTGTCAAAATTAGAGTGCTATGATATTGAAGCCTCACCAAGGTCAAAAAATCACTTTGTAGACATGATGGCCTCTCTTAGATCTCTTATCCCCTAGAACTTGCATGATAATATAACCCATGTATAGGTAACAACCCTCCATAAGTCTTCTATTTAATCAAAGACACCCCCTAATGATGTGGACTTTAATTTTATCCATGTTGAGCCTTATAATTCTTGGTTTTCCCAAATTAAGGATCACCTCAAGCTCATTGTTCTTCCCTCTAATATGCCTCACACTAGCAAAAGAACCTTCAAGCAAAAATATATGAGTTACACCCTGTTAGGGGACATCCTCTATAAGCACAACTATGATGGTATTCTATTTTGTTGCCTAGAACCACAAGAAGCTAATCATGTCATCATTGTAGCTCATAATAGTATGTGTGGTGGCCATTTTAGTGGAATACCATCACTAAGTGTATCTTGCACATGGGTTATTATTGGCCCACCATGGAATGTGATTGTTGTGCATACATCAAGAAATACATTAAATGCCAACAACATTCAAATCTAAATTATTTACAATCACAAGAATTGTAGCCCATTCAAGCCATGTGGCCATTTTCACAAAGGCTTCTCAACCTCATAGGTAAGATCACTCCCACTTCATTAGGAAAATACAAACTCATCATAATTACCACAAAATATTTCACCAAGTGGGTGGAAGACATTCCTCTAATCCAAAAAAAATGACCTAAATTTTTTGAATTCATCAGGCATCATATTATCTAATATTTTGGCATCGCATCTAAAATAATCTTTAACAATGGTACATGCTTCAAGAAAAAGGACATTCAAGCAATGTGTAAAAAATATAATATTTAGCATAGTTTTTTAACTCCTTAGTATACTCATGAAAACAACCACGCCAAAGCCACCAAAAAAACCATTTGTACGATCCTTCACAATATGGTTGCATATTCCCATTACAATTGGTATAATCAACTTTATTTAGCACTATGGGCATGCAGAAAAAATGTTTGCACACCTACTAGGGTAACTCTATTTTCACTTGTATATGGTTTTGAGGCCATTATGTCCATAGAGTTAGAAATCCCCTCTTTATAAAATTTACTCCAAAAATTCATTGACGATAACACTACACACGAAGCTCATCTTGAATAGCTTACACTCATTGATAAGTGCTAAATCAATGCTATTGAGAATCTTCAAGTCTATTAAGAATAGAGTTAATGAGTGTGAATTTCAAGTAGGGTATCTTGTGCTAAAGGAAAATTAATAGAATCCAAACCATCCATGCCATTTACATAATACATTCACTTCCAATTAGCTGGGACCTTACATTGTCATGAAAAAATTGGTTTTGGAGCTTACCAAATCATTAATATCAAAGGAATAGAGGAACCTAAACCCCTAAATATCATTTACATATGTTCATACTATGCCTAAAATTATCAAACATGGCTCTCATATTCTTGTACATTCTTATTAAAAAATAATAAAAACAATAATAAAAACAAAAAATGCATTCAACGATAATGCTAAAAATAATTCTTTCATTTTTTGAATTCTTAATTCAACCACTTAACACAAGTACCTCCAACAATTTGCATCGAATTAGCTACTTCTTAATTTCTAGCTTTCTCTTCTTCTCCTTGTCTTTCCTCAATTCTACAAATCTCCTCCTCTTTTCAATCATTTTTCTCTCAGGTCCCTTTTCAATGTCGCATGGTCATGCACAAGAAACTACATACCTTTTATGGGCCATATTTCTCCTTTCTCTTCATTCTCTATTCTTATTTTCTCCTATAATTTTCTCTTCTCCTTTTAAAATCCTTCCATTTTTTTTGTTCCTCCAAGGTCCTATGTCAATATTGTATGGTCACACATGAGCAACTACATACCTTAAAATAGTCCTTTTCTCTTCTTCACTCTCATTTTCCCTCTTCCCTTCCTTTCTTCTTTGTTTCTTATTTTTATTTTCTATTTTCCCTTCTTTTCTCTTGTATTCCTTATGCATTGCAAATATTTGTGTTTCTCATTTATGCCATTCTTTTACATTCAATTCATTCATTCAATAGTTATGCATCAATAACACTCAAACACTAATGTGCTAATTTAATCACCTTTTAGATACATCCAAGCATGTTAATCGTTCATAATTAACATAATTAATAAGGAAATATTTTATCATTCTCATTTATATGCATTGCATGTTCATATCATGTCATATTTTATTGTCATGTTGTGCTTTGTCAATAGTGTCTTGTCAATCATACTACGTAGACATATTCACTCACTTTACAAATTAATCAATAAGCATACCCTAGTTATCATAGCTATCATGACGTCTTGTTTAATACGCTTTCGTGGCTACTTGGTACTAAGGCTATATTTGGTTATTCAACTAGTCCCAATTTATCCAATCAACCTTTGTCAAATGTCATCAAGTTCTAATGCAATTTTAGGCTTTCCCTGGTTGACTTGAGTTCTTTCTGGACCAATCATGTCTCACACATTAAGAAAAATTTTAAACATCTTCAGATGCATGGACAATCCTAGAGAAAATATTTGAAAGAAAGAATAAGACAACTATTCTTCATCTCCAAACTCAACTTCACTCATTAAATATGGATAGTGGAGAAAACATAGAATTATTCCTAAGGAAGGTAGTAGATATCAAAGGGAAATTATTGACCTTAGGAGAAAAATTTAAGGATGAATTCTTACTCAAGTAACCATGAGAGCACTTCTAGACAACTATAAGCATTTGGTCACATATTTACAGGTTTTAAGTAAAGATACTTATTTTGATGACCTAGTCAATATAATTTAAGAATATGAAGTAGAAAACACCATGAAATATGAAATGACTAACACTGCATTGGCATAAAAGGATAATTCATAAGAAAATATTCCTTCATCAGCAAGAGGATGAAAAATATGGTATTATCAGATATGCAGAAAGAAAGGTCATAGTACTAGCTATTGTAGATACAATCCCAAAAATTGAAACCAAGGAAATCATATGTATAATGGGAATTAATTTCAACCTCGACAATATCAAAGAAATACTCATTAGAAGTAATATCAATGACCAACCAATTATACTCAACTAGAGTATCAGAAGAGAAATTAAAAAGAACAACCGGTTCAGAGGATAGAAGAAATTGAAGAACTAGAAGAACCCATAGAAGATTATGAGGTGAAAGCTCTATCAGCAAATGTAACATATTACAAAGACACTAACTATTTGCTTGAACAGGTTACAAAGAATGCAGAGGAAGAGTACAAAGTTCAAGATGAATAAGAAGATCCATATTGAAGACTAAAGTGTTCAATACCCAAATAATGTAATACAAGGGGGTGTTAGAAATAAAGTATATTACATCATTTGGGTCATGTAAATGTACCTTCCAAGGTACATTATTAGGATATTAGATTACTTTAGGGGGAAGTTATCTAGTTACTTCATGTAATGTAATAAATGCACAATTGTCAATGTGTAAGTTGTATATGTGTAAGTTATCTCTTGCACAACTAGGTAGAGTGTTGTCCAAGGAACCTATCTTCCTATATAAGAAGGGCCTCATTGTAATAGATATATATAGACAGATAGAGAAGCTTAGAGCATATTCATAGGTAGTAGCACAATTTTGTGTAGATCACCATATATTGGTGATGGGTGTAATGTAGTTCAGTAGATTTATTAAAGGAGTGTTTATTTCTTCCATAGCTACATTGTATTCATTTATTTCATTTTTATTTATAGCATATGTCAGTCATCTCACAAATTTACTTTCTTTCATATTATTTTACATATTGTGACTTCTATCTCCCATTGCACACTACATCAAAAGCTAACAATTAAAAAATATGGTACCTCATCGAAATACCATAAAAGACATAGAGAAAATATCCCTCGAGCCACTTCACACATCAGATGAATAGGAAGCCTAACCCTCAATAGAAAGCTAGGTTTAAGAGAAGGAAAGATAAAGCCACCACTACAGACAACAATGAAGCACAAAGTCACATCTCCAAATACAGAAAACCCATAGGAAAGAGCTCTGTAGAACCATCTCCAAAACTAAAAAAAATAGGAAGCCCACCAACACCAACCCACATCGAAGAAAGAATCATCGTGTCCACCTAACAAGGTAGCAACACCCATGGAGAAAAAAAACACTTCCTAGGAGGCTCTAGGGAGACCTAGAGAAGGCCTTGGAAATACATAAGGCACCAAGAAGAAAAGGGAAAGGCTTTAAATACCTAGAAAGATAGGAAATCCACCTAGAAATCCTCAAATTTGGATTGCACAACTTTTGGTAATCCCTCTTAATAATTAATGTAAACAAAAAGTTTTCTTTGAGCATACAACTTATTATTGGGAATGGAACCTTGCAGGTAGGCATGTATGACCATGATCATTATCAAGTGAGTGATAATGGTAAGAGGTAGCACCTTGTGGGTAGAAAAGTATGACCATGATCATTATCAAGTGAGTGATAATGGTATAATTTATTTCATGGGGAGATAAAACTAATATTAGAAAGTATAATTTTGGAGAAATTGTAACTTGTCCAACTCCTTTTTGTGGATAGGAGATATCACTTTTTTAAGAGAAAGATATTTCAAGAAGTTGGGGTCAATTACATAAGAGGAAGTTGTAACTCATTCCTAGAAGAAGTTTGGAATTACAATGGACTCTAGTAAGAGGGTGGAAAAACTTACTTCCATAGTTAATTTGCTTCAAGAGTAGATGGATCAACAATGAAAAATGTTGGAAAATTTGTTAATAGAGAATCCAATGATAGGAATCTAAAGGATAGACAGGAAGAAAATCCTACTATAGGAACCCATGAGGGTAAATCTTGGATTTAGGCTAAGCTTCCCAAGGACCTAAAGAATTTCAAGGCACCTAAATTTAATGGAATAGAAGGGGTGATGCAATATAATATTGACTGAATAAATTGGAAATTTATTTTTCCATGAAAATTACTCACTAAAAACCAAATTATTTTGGGCAACCCTTCATCTTCAAGATGAATCCTTGGAATGGTGGAATACATTTTAGGTAGGAAAAGAAATACAAGTAGTGGATCTTAAATGGAATAATTTGGTAATGCCATTTAAGAAAAATATTCCTAATGGATCAGTTTTATGTAGATATTTTTAAAGAGTTTTCAAAGAAGAGACAATATAAAATCCCAAACTTGAAAGTAGAATAATTTAGCTCATAATGAGAATATAATGGATATAATATAGGAGAGGTCTTATGCACCTAGGATAGGTTGTTTTATTTATGAGGGTTCTTAATATGCAAACAAATATCCTCAAAGGCTAGAGTCGAGTAGTAGAGCAAAGGAGTAGCCTCATCAAATATATGTAGCCACAAGAAGTTAGAATCTAGATGGTCATGCAACTCCTATGTTGTTAAACGGTGAGTTGTTCAATAGGAATGTAAAGGTTTTAGTTGATTGTGGAGCTACAAATAGTTTTATTTACACTAGTATTATTGGGGATATGCCATAAAAAACTAAATTTTTGGTACAATTGTGGAAAGTTGAACATGGGTCTAGGAAAACCTATTCAGTGAATCAATGCTTGTCTATCATAGAGATTTCCTTACCCATTGGATCAACTATCTAACACTTATATGTAGCATAACTACATGTTTTTGATATTATTTTAGGGATGGATTGGCTAAAAACCCATGGATACCTAATCAATTTCCAAGAAATATGGATGGATTATATTGATAAGGATAAGAAAATATTTAGGGCTCAAAGCAAAAAAGGGTCTTCTTGGCCATATTTATTGTCATCTATGCGGCTTAAGAAGGTAATCAAAAGAGGTGGAATATTATAGGTGGTTAAGGTAAATGGAAAGAAATACAATAATGGAGATGCACATATAGTTAAGAAACATCTAATTCTACATGAATTTAGGGATGTGTTTTCAAAATATCTCCTAGGTATTCCACCTCAGCGTAATTTGATTTCACCATTGAATTAATGTCTAGATATGAACCTATTTCTAGGAAACCTTATAGAATGACTCCTATTGAGTTGCAAGAGTTAAACGTGCAACTCCAAGATTTGTTGGAGAAAGGCTTGATTAAGCCTAGTGTGTCACATGGGGTGCTCTAGCATTATTTGTTAAAAATAAGGATGGTTCCTTAAGATTATGCATTGACTATAGGATTTTGAATAAGGTGACTATCAAGAATAGCTATCCATTACCAAGAATTTATGATCTCTTTGATTAATTAAATAATTCCACCATATTCTCAAAAAATGACTTGAGATTAGGATATCATCGACTAAGAATTCATGAGGAGGACGCTCACAAAACTACCTTAAAAACTAGATATGGATACTATGAGTTCATAGTTTTACCATTTGAGTTGACAAATGCACCAACGACCTTCATGAAACTAATGAATAATGTGTTCAAGAAATATATGGATCTTTTTGTTTTGATATATTTGAATGATATCTTGATATATTCCAAAAATAGAGAATGACATGATCAACATTTGAGGTTGGTGTTAGAGGTGTTAAGGAAGAATCAAATTTATGGAAACTTATCAAAATATGAATTGTATGCTTCACAAGTTTAGTATTTGGGGTATATTATATTTGTAAAAAGGATTGTTATTTATCCCAAGAAAATTAAATCCATATTACATTAGCTTGTACCCACTAATGTTTCTGAAGTTATAAGATTCATGGGAATAACTAGATATTATAGTCATTTTGTAAATTATTACTTAAAAATTACCTACTCTTTTACCAACCTTCAGAGAAAATAAAAATATTTAAAATGGAAAGATAAGTGTGAGGTTGCCTATAAAACTTTAAAAAATAAGCTAACTACAATACCAATTATTAGGATATCAAATCCTTATAGAAATTTTAAAGCATGTAAAAATACTTTCTTAGAGGGTTTGGGAGGGCTATTATCCCAAAATGAATCTATAGTAGTATATGCATCAAGAAAACTCAAGAAGCATGAGCAAAATTTTGCTACACATGACCTAGAGTAAGCATCAGTTGTACATGCTATTAAGGTCTAAAGGCACTATTTTTTGAGAAAACCTTTCAAGCTAAGGATAGATCACCAAAGACTAAGGTATATATTTACCCAACCTATGTTAAATGCAAGGCAAAGAATGTGGATAGAGTTCCTAGCTAAGTATGACTTTGGTATAGATTATATCAAAGGAAAGGCAAACAAGGTTGTTGACACCTTAAGTAGAAGAAGGGAAAACAAGGTTTTTGACACCTTAAGTAGGAGAATATATATAAAATTGACCCATATTCATGTAGAATTAATTTATAAAGTAAAGGAAATGCAATTATAAGACCATTATTGCATTGAAATTTAGGCTAAAATTGAGGTGAATCCTGAGGAAAATGGGGAATTGAACATAAAATATGGGCTTTTATAATTCAAATATAGGGTTTTCATACCCAATACTGGTGATTTAAAAAGAATTATTATGTAGGAGGTGCATATTTCTCCATATTTTGCTCATTTAAGAGGAGCAAATATGAGAGAAAATATGAAAAAACCTTTTATTGGCTTGGAATGAAATAGGGCATTAATAGTTTCATTGCTAGATTTTTGGAATGGTAGAAGGTAAAGGTAAAAAATCAAAATCTAGTAGGAAAATTATATCCATATGATATACCTAATCCAAAGTGGTAGGTCATATCCATGGATTTTATTATGGGTTTATCTAAAACAAGGTACCAACATGATGCAATACTTATGGTGGTAGACAAGTTGACTAAAGTTGCATATTTTATATTGGGAAATATCAAGGATGATGCATTGGTTTTGGCAAATAAAGTTGCCAAGGAAAAAATTAGGTTACATGGTTTTCATGAGGTGGTCATTTTAGATAGATACTCTAGATTTACATTAGAATTCTAGCAATCCCTTCATCATGCATTGTGCACTAGATTGAATATCAGTTATGCTTATCATCCAAAAATATATAGGTAAACAAAGAGGGTTAACAAAGTTTAGAAAAAGAGCTATGCCGATCTTAAAATATCACCAAGATAATTCTCTATGGGAGATAAAGTCTTCTTGAGGGTGAGATCCATGAAAAGTGCCATCAAGTGAACTAAGATTCTAGTTTTGTTGGACCTTTTGAAATCATTGATAATATTAGTACAATAGCCTATAGGCTTGGCTTATCATCCAACCTATCAAAGATCCATGATAATTTCCACATATTCCTACTTATGAAGTATGTTTTTTATCCTTCTCGTGTTTATAATGTGTCAAAATTGTATATGGTAGATCCCACAACCATTGAGGTGTGACCTATTAAGATTCTAGGGTTTCATCTATAAACTTGAGAAAACGTACCCTAGATCAATGTAAGATCTATTGGGGCCATTATTCTAGATATTTTTCAACTTAGAAAGATGTTGAGGAAATGAGGAAGAGGTTGTGTTTAGTCCTAGGGGGAGTATGTAATGACTCACCCTAGCAAGAATTTTCCTTGTTGTTGATTTATGTATTAATGTGTGGATATCAAATGCATGATCCTATTTTATTTCTTCAAGATGAGTGGATAGTTGCACTTTATGATTTTTAAAATTGGATTATGTTACTTTTGGAATATGTACTGATGATAAAGTTTATGGTTGTAGGACTAGGTACTCTCATGGGTGGATTGGTATGGGACAACCACTAGAGTTGAGAGAAAATAGAAATTATGGATGAATTATCATTGATAGCCACAAGGGTAAAAACCTCATATAGATGCATTGCATATGTGTATGTTTGA
Source organism: Wollemia nobilis (assembly GCA_028583015.1). Classification (NCBI taxonomy): domain Eukaryota; kingdom Viridiplantae; phylum Streptophyta; class Pinopsida; order Araucariales; family Araucariaceae; genus Wollemia; species Wollemia nobilis. The sequence continues at coordinate 11,067,858 of JAQPPZ010003077.1, read as the reverse complement.
TTAAAATTGCACCATCAGGAAAGGAGGTTGATATTAAAGCAAAAGAACCATCCTTAGTAGGTGGGTAATAATGTTGATGTTATTGTATTAATGAAAATTGTTGTTTGTGCATATTTTGATTGCATATTAGATCTCTTGTGTTGCTACATGTGTTCTAAAGAATGGATTTCGTTTGGTTATTTCTTAATCAAATTAAGTATTAATAAAGTTAGTATTTTTAATACTTAAAATATTAAATATCGATGTTAATGGTTAATATTAACATTCGGTATTAATTAAATTAATTAGGTGAGTAATTAATTTAATTATTATTATATTACACTAATGTTAGTAACTAACACTAGCATTAGGAAAGTAATAATAGTATTAAATAATGATATGAATGAATGATATGATTATCAATATTTGATTTAAAGGACATTAATGGGTTAATATAAACTAAGTTAAAATGAGGGACAATTTTTATTATTATGTATAAGTTCATAATGTAGGGAAGTTGGAAAATAGAATTTTGGTAAAGATGACATACTTGGGAATATCTGGATAACATAAATGTTACTCTAATTATGTAATGGGTCTGTATGCATGGCAAGGAAGGAAGAAGTCCTTAAAAACCATGATCTCCTTTTTCTTTGGCGAATTATTATGATATAATTTTGTGTTGGGAAGAGGGATGAAAAGTTCTAGGAGAAGGAAAAATATCAAAGGCTGAAGAAAAGGATTGAAGGTGGAATATAGAGAAGGAGGAAATAAAAATTACTTTGAATAGATACTATAGAGGTACTCTTATTTCAAGTTGTTTCCTTGAATGAAAAAAGAGATTGTATGTTGTATGTTGATTTTCAACTTTCTCTTCCTTTTTATCTTGCTTTGTTGGTTGGTCTTTTTGCTGCAATGGTTAACTTCTTTTTAATTATGTGTTATGACATATATTTATGTGTTCAACATGTCTTATTGAGGTAGTAGATGTGTTTCTACCCAGTTGGCAAGTTAGTATATTTTGAATAGTTCTTTATTTTATCTAGACCTTGATTATGTGCTTTGTTTGATCCCTATTATGCTTGCAACAATGTTGTCCTTTGGAGCATTTGGTTTTTGGTCTTTAATTGAATATAAATTGTTGCTTGTGAGTGCATAGGAGTTGGGTTGAATATTTATAAAACTTAAGATGACCATTCAAGTTTTATAGAGTGTAGTTGGGTTATTTGGATTTTACCTCTTGTGTTTCATTTTAACTGCAAGAATTGTTGTGTTCTATTGTAGGTTTGTGAATAACGTTATAAATATATTTAAAAAAAAATTAGGGTAGGTATTTGAGATGGAGTGCCCTATGTTTCTTTTCTTATAAACCTTTACATATATTATTAAGTGCATCAATTTGAATATAACCATAATGATTGTGTAGCATAGATGTTCATGCCTATGCATGCTCCTTTTTACCTTCAAGTGCATGAAGCCTTCAACCCATTTGATTGTTAAATATTTTTAAAATTTATTTGGTTGTTATGTTCTTTTATTTTGGCTATCTTTTAGAGCAAGCAGGATATTTTATGTTTGACTTTAATAAATTCTCTTAATCACCTCTTTATTTTCCAATACACTTTTAGACTTTTAATTATTAAATAGGTGTGATGATTTCACTAATGTTAGAGTAGCCTTTTAAAATAATCCAATTTTGAATTATTATAATATAATATTAAATGATATAGGAAGACTTGTTATATAACTATGTATTATTGGAGGTTGTTTGAAGGTTTCATTAAGTTTTAATGGGGTGAAATTAATTATATAAAAAGAGTTTTCTTTGATATTTCAAGTAATTAATTAAACGTTTTAGGGATAAAATATTGTTTTATATGGAATTTTTATGAATTATTAAATAAAGTTTTGTATATTAGTCAATGGTAATTATTAGAAATTATGAGTTATATTTTGGTGAAGTAATTTTATAATGAATTCTAATTTGGGAATTGTGAATTTTTTATTGAACATCAAGGTTTAGATAGTGAGTTTATTTTAATATGGATGAGGCTTGTGTAGCTAAGGAATCCATTATCGAGATAAGTATTGATTTATCTCAATGTTCTTGCATGATTGGATATGGCTTATGTAGCAATAGACCCATATTTTAAGAGAAGTATGGGATTCTCTCAATATTAATGCATGGTATTTGCTTTGTATGATCTTGCATTGTTGTATGTATTTTCTTGCATAGTGTCTGTTAGGATTGCATATGCATACAAGAGCTATATTGATCTCTAAACTTATTTTCAAGCTCATTGGAGGAGACTTATCAAGTGATAGAACTTAAGAAAAAAGAAATTAGAAAAATTTTATGTATTTAAATGTGGAAATGTAAAAATATTTTTGGAATGAGAAATACTATGAGATTCATGTGTAAAATTTTATGTTATGTAATTGTTGGGATGAGAAAATAGTTGATATGTAAAAATTTTTATAATCATCTTTGAGATCCATACAAGAATGAAAATGGAATATTGGTTGCTTCATGTTAAGTTCTTGGAATTAGATAGTTATTTTCAAAAAAGGAAAGGATGTGATAAAACCTAATTGATGGATTATGGTTAAGATTTTCTTTTGATGTTGTATTCATCATTTAATTATAAATAAAGGAAATGCTAAATTCTAGTGTTATGTATGAATAAGTATTTTTTTAGTTCCTAGTCTTTAGAAATATGTTATGATTTGATTATGTTTTAATATAGCACTTTGTTTCCTTTTGCAGAGATGTTTTTATATGTTATGAATCTTGGATTTGGAAAGGAGTTTTTGGGCATGACCTAGAGCTTTAAAAAACCATTGAGTCAAAATAATCCAATCCTAGTTGACTTATGGTGAGGTAAAAACTAGGTATTTGGGAATGATACACCTTGTGTAGTGAGGCTTGTGTTTTCCAAAGTGGTGAGGCTTTTGGGTAGTCCTAGAGGTGAGGCTTGGACAAGTCCTAAGAGGTGAGGCTTGGACATATTACTAGTAGTGAGGCTTAGGAATATTAATGGTATATTGGTATGGGATAATCCATCGGATCATTCACAATATAGTATAGTGGTGGCACCTTACGGTGAGGCAAGAGTGACCATGATCATTACCAGGTGAGTGGTAATGGTCTTAGCTCACAATGAGGTGAAGCTAACTAATCACTAAGGAATCACACCAGATTAATCTTATATAGACAGACTTATGTAGGGTTAGGGAATAGGTGTCCCTATTTAAGTATTATGGGCCTTAAAGGATAATCTCAACACCATGGTCAAGTTGTCCTATACCAATGAGGGTATAGAAAAAGTGGAGGACCACTGATGGTGTATTTTCTAAATCGTGAGGTTTAGAAAAGTGAATTCAAAAGTATGAGAAATTGGCCACTCCTATCCACTTGAGTGTTTTCTATAGTTACAATGAACTCAAAATGTGGTTATACCTTAATATTGATGAAATATATTGGGTCTTCATTGTGAGTTAATACTTGTTAAAAAAATAAAAAATCAATTCTCTCCCTTGGGTCAAGTTGGTGGGTTGTTATAGTTGGTGCATTTAGAACTAATCCTACATCTTGCATGTGCATCTTATAATTCTCATTTTGTTATTTAGTCTTCATTTAAAGAAAGTAAATATTTTTTTCCTTGCTATTTGATAGGATCTCTATACTCCCAAGACAAATCCCATCATCATCATCATAAAATTAGTGTATCTTACATTTAGTATTGTTGTTTTACTCTTAGAAATTAAATCACTACCAAAAAATAGGTTGATGGTGTTATTTCTCTCTAGTATAATAGAGCAAAAGTGTTGATGATGCTATCATGACTTAGTGGTACTTTTACCACCAGGTATTTATTTCATAAATTCTTTTATTTCATCATTTTAATATATCTAAACACTACTCAAGAAAGTCCAACATCCTTTACTGGCTTATACAAGCCCCTTTTTCATTGATCCTATCTATTTCTATCTATTATATAGGTTAAGTAATAACACTAATGATGCTTCTATAGACAGATAGTTATTTTACCTCTATGGCAAAAATATGATATTTTACCCTTAGTCATTGTCATTCAAGCATCTAAAATTTAGATTCTATTTGCTCTCTATTTAAACTAGGTTCTATTTTATTTATTTATTAGTAAAATAGATAAAAATGAAAGAAAAATAGTTTAGACTTAATGGCATAGGGGACCAACTTAATATCTAAGATTTAGCCTTTAATGTAAATCATTTATAGTTGTATCTTAGGACTCTTTTGTTACATATTATTGTACCTTTTCATTTTAAAAGAGAAATGGTTAGTTCCTTGCTCATCAAAACCAAAAATCATTTTAGCTTTAAGCCTTAATTATTACATTTCCATGATGCATTAAATCTAATTTTTGATTAAGCTTAGACAAAAAAGTATCTTAGGATAAACCTAGGTGTTCTTCAACTAAGCCATTAAATGCAAAGTGCATACAAACTACCCCTAGTCTCAAAGTGATGCAGAGGAAAGAAGAAGAGTGTCATGAAAAGGCCCTTCATGACACCTTTTCCATTTCAAATCATAAAATTTTGGTGAACCTTATGTGAACACCACCCTAGATACCAGATCTTCTTTATGCAAACTAAGCCTTAATCAAGCTAAAATTTATCAAAATTTAATTAAGACTACTTAATATTATTTTTTAAGATTAGATCACATTAAATATAGAAAATAAGAACATAAGCAATTACTAGTCCTACTAAGGGTCTTCATAATCTTTTGAGCATCTAGTGTATGAGCTACTAGGCTATATTGGGTATATAATGAGCCTAGGCCACCAACTACCCATATAGGATCTCATGCTTACTTAGGCATAGTAATAAGTATATTATAATGGGCTAGTGGGAGTCATAAGAAGGCATATTATTACCTCACATACCATCTTGATCATGTATCCAAGTGGTCACTTCCACGTATCTATGGAAACCTACATATTGGCTATCTATCATGTACCAATTGGTATATAAAGAAGAGTTAGGTATATAAGGATATTTAGTACATAGGGAGGCCCTTGAGGTATATTAATAAGATTTAGTATATCAAGGGAAGTGGATATAATATTTCTTATATATTCTTCTCTTTCCTCATTAATCAAATATTTGAACTTAATTAATTGAACCTTTTTTTTTCTTTATAACCCATGGCTAAGAGACACTACCTAACCTGTAGTGCCACACATAAATTGGTCTTTAATCCTAATCCTTTGGTGGAAGCTCCTAAGGACCAAACTACCTTTAAGAATATAAAATTTAAATAAGAATATGACTATTCTCCCCCCTCATGTTCTCTAACCTCTATCCATGATCAAAAAGGGAGAGTGGTTTTTAAATTTGTTAATCACTTGTATTTATTATTATAGAAACATGGGGAGGTTGTGGAATATTTTCTTAGAGAAGTATTGGACTAAAATTTGCCATTTTTGTGGAAATGCTTTGCACCCATTGATTTAACCAAAGTATAGAAATTGGATGAAACAAGATTGCTCTATGTTTCAACCTTCGAAGAAGGCCGACTCCTCTGAAATAATTGTTTTGGAAAAGGGGATAGAAAAATAGTAAAGGGTTAGGAAGGAGAAAAGGTAAGAAAAAGGGTTTGAAAGGTGGTTAGGATATAATTTAATAACATTATATCTCATAGGATAATTCACTATCTAGCTAGTTACATGGCACTTAACAAATCAATCATTGTCAAATATGATTATAGGTTTGTTAAGCTTATTACATTCATTTTAATCATTCCAAGGATTCTAGAAATTAACAATTCAATAGGTGATCAAAGTTCATTTTAACATAATAAACTAAGTTCTAAATGTAATAGAAATGACTTAAAATATATGTATAAAGGATCTAATCATTCAAAGAAATTTAATTATTACCAATCCAAAAGGTAATCCAAATAGCAAAATTACTTTAATAGAATGCACTAAAAATTAAGTGTAATAGAAATTACTTGGAGAAAAAAATATGCATAAAACCTACAAACACACAGTAATGGAGACCAAAATACTATCACTTCGTTGATCAACAATAATTACAATGCAATACTAGACAAGGACTATAGAGCCGACCCTTGTAATGAGGTCTTTGATCATATTTATAGTTTAAAATTTTAATTTTTTTTTGTGGAATACAACTATATGGCCATTTGGATGAAGTCTTGCAAGAAACTAGAAATGTTGATGTGGCAGCCTCAAATTTTATCTTGGGTATGCTTTTGAATTTAGCCCATTTATCTGCAACTATCTTTTGCAAGTGGTTATATTATTAGAGCCATTGTTCTCAAGCTTAGTTATATTTAGTTGGAATTTTTTTAAAAGCAAAATGGTAGTTGTAGATCTAAAAATGACATCTAACTAAAATCTACTCAAAACTAGGCTCTTTGTTTGCTTGTAGAGCTCTTTTGAAGAGAAATCATGGTTACGGGGTAATTTTGGCCTTGGGTGCTTTTTTATTTTATATTATCTTATTCATAGGCATGATCCTGAGCTTAATATTACTAATGATGATATCATTAGCTTAAGTGGCACGATTCAAAGCACCTTTTAGCTTTATTAGTTCATATCCTGATCTCAAGCACTTTTGCCTTTGTTTCTCTATCCTAAGTTCTTTTTCATTTTGCTGATGCCATCGCTAGGAATTACATAGCCTCAAGCATCATGGCTTTGGATGGTATTCACTTATTTATCTGCATGATCCTAGGTGATTTATCTATGTGGCTGATGTCATTGCCTTGAGTAGCCTAGTTTCACGATATCATAGTCTGGAGAATTACTTTTTTATTCTTTTGTACATTTCTCTCAATCTCATGCTCTTGCATCAATTTGTTGACATCATATTCATATTGAGCATGGTTTTGAGCATTTTTATCATGGATGTTTATTTTTTCTATTCCTTTCAAGGATGAAGCTCTTTTATAACATGATTGCTAATGCAATTGTAATTTTAGAGCATCCCAATCCCATGCTAGTTTTTTTCTCCAGTACTTAGTGAAATTTTTAGGTAATTTCTTTGCTTGTGCTAATGTGGTCAAAACTTGACTCACATGTTTAGTTCCTCTCAAGGAATGTTTGCTCATGGGAATTAGAACTTAGAAGGCTTACTTCCATTGGGTGTGGATTCAATGTGATAATGAAATGGAATGTAAGTGATATTAAGAAATAAAATGAAGTGAAATGAAATGTTTGTGAAACATGGAATAAAGTGATAAAGTTGTTGGAAATGTGTTGAATATTTTCCATGTTATTCTGGTGGGGTTTTTAGTTAATATATTAAAAAATGGTTTCAAATATATTAATCCAAATATATTAAAACATGGGTCCAAATAGATTAACTCAAATATATTTAAATATGAGTTCAAATATTTTAACCCAAATATATTAACCCATGGGTTCAAATATATTAATCCAAAACCCCACTAGAATAACATGGAAAAAATTCAACACATTTCCAAAATTCTCTCACTTGTTGAATAATTTCCATAGGTGCTAAAAACTACCATTATAAATTATCAAGGGCAACCATGCCCATAGATCTTCTACACCAATAAATTTTTTGAGCAGGTACAACCTTTGTTAACGAATCAATAATATTCTTCTTTGTATCAAATTTATCCAACATCACTTGGTTCTCTTCAACCTTCTCTCACAAAATAGTACTTGATATCAATATGTTTTGATCAATCATAATATCATGATTTTTTTCCAAAAATATTGCACTCTGACTGTCACTATCAATTCTCATAGCATTTTTCTTAATACCAACTATTGAACACAACCTCTATAGCCACATTGCTTCTTTACAGGAATCAATATCTACAATGTACTCAAATTCTATAGTGGATAAAGACATATTTGATTGCTTTCTACTCATCCAACTTATTTCCCCTCCAAACAACCTAAACACATAAGCACTTGTGGATCTTCTCTTATCAAGATCTCCAGCCCAGTCAACATCCTAAAACCCTTGTAGATTTACAATATTATTGTCTCCAAATTTTTCTTCATAACAAATAGAATAATCTATAGTTCCACACAAGTATCTAAATATCTTCTGCACAATAGTCCAATGTTCCTTTCCTATATTGGACATATATATGCTAACTACTCCCACTGCATGTGCAATGTCAGGTTTATTATAGACCATTGCATACGTTAGATTACCAAGATCACTAGCATAAGGAACATGATGCATTTCTTAATTTTCCTCTTATATTTTAGGATTATTGTTCAACATATATATTTTTACCATCATGATATGGATTACATATAGGTTTACAATCATGCATCCTGAACCTCTATATTATCAAATCAATATATTTACTTTGCTTTAACCACAACTTTCTATTTGCACAATCCCTTATTATTTTCATACCCAAAATAAATTTTGCAACACCCAAATAATTCATGTCAAATTTAGAAGATAACTGATATTTTAGCAATTGTATCACCTCCTTATTATTACTAATTAATATGTCATCCATATACAAGACAATGATAACAAAAATTTCACCTTCCTTTTTGAAATAAACACATGGATCTACTTTTCTTTTTTCAATCCCAAGTGTCAAAACAAACCTGTCAAATTTTTGATTCCACATTATTGGAGATTACTTTAGTCTATAAAGAGACTTATTCAACTTGCATATCAAGTCTTCCTTACATTTTGCCCTGAAGCATTTTGACACACACACACACACAATATATATATATATCTTCATCAAGTTCACCATGTAAAAAAGTTATCTTTACATAAATATGTTCTATTTAAAAATTAAAAGTAGTAAAAATAGCCAACATAACTCTAATTGAAGTTAGTTTAGCCACATGAGAAAAAATCTCACCAAAGTCAATTCCCTCAACTTAAGAAAATTATTTTTCTAGCAGGCGAGCTTTGTACTTCTCCAACTTTTCTTCTACATTGTATTGTTTCTTGAATAACCACTTACAAGAAACAAGTTTTCTTCTAGGGGGTAGTTTCACCAAGTCACATATCTTATTTTTATCCAGGGACTCAATTTCTTCCTCCATAGCCCTTTTTCAAGACTTATTCTCACTTGACTAAAGTACCTCATAGAGGGTTTCTTACCAGTACATACTTCCTGTGGAGTATTATCCACCAAATCTAAGGTAGGAGATCTATTAATGATGTAACAAGTAGTTAAAACTACTTCTGTCCAAAAAAATTTCTAACCTTGTACCGCTTAGCATGCTTCTAGCCTTATCCATCAATGTTTTGTTCATCCTTTTTGCAAATCCATTTTTTTGTGGAGTATACAGAGTTTTTCTTTTCCTTTATATTCCACAATCCATGCAAAATATCTCAAATTCATTAGAGCAATACTCACCATCATTATAACTTCTGAAAACCTTTAAATTTTTCCTTATTTTATTTTCTACAAGAGCCTTGAACTCTTTAAATTTATTGAAAACATCATATTTATACTGTAAAAAATATACCTAGGTCTTTCTTGAGAAGTCATCTATAAATGTAACAAAATAGATAGATTTGCCTACTACTGATGCTTTTGTAGGTCCAAACACATCACTAGGAACAAATGCAAAATTCCTTAAGATCTTGTAGCACTCCTAGGAAACTTGACTCAGTTTTGATTTCCAAAAATATATTGCTCACAAAAATTGAAATATAATGGGCAATAAAAAATTCCTTCAACCATACCTTTCATTTTCAATGTTCAAAGTTCTTTCTCACCGATGTGCCCCATGCATTGATGCCACAACATTATCTTCACTACATGAATACTTGGATATTCTTCTATCATATTAGTTTCCTCTACAACTGAAGACTTATTACAATTTTTTTTTGTAAGTAAAGTTCTTCATTAATTACCAGGTTTTACAGGTTGACCCAAAACCTATTACAAAAATCAGCCTTGTGCTGATGTTGTGGATCCTATTCATGATAAGGACTTTCTGTCCTTTACTACTGCTAACTTTCATAAAATGCCTTACCAGGCAAACGTAGCAAACATTTCCAAAAACTTACGATATTTCAAACACAGATGAGCACATTTCTTGAAAACCTTGACAAAAAGAGAAAAAAAGCATGAGCCAAGAAAGGATTGCATCTTTTGTACAATACGTAAACAAAAAAGAAACCCCCTGAGGATAGAGGATCCTCAAGCTTCATCTTCAGTATATTCCTCAAGCTTCTCATCCTTGACATCCTCTTCATCCTCATCATCGTCCTTAACTCCCACTTTTAGTATGTACCCCCCATTGAAGAAGACCTGAGTCAAAGTTTTGTGGGCCTCCTGCATCTATTGAATTATTCTAGCATAGGATTTCAGGATGAACCATTTGAGGACCATGATGGTTGGTCCCTCTTCGTCCATATCACTACCACTTGTTTTGGAAATTTCTTGTATCTGTTTATTCTTCAGCCTTAAGGAGGATCTCGTAGGGGGTTCCTCAATCCTTAGTCTATTTTTTCTGTCTCACCTCTGCTAACAGGTTCCCCTACATGCTTCTTCACTGGAGAAATAGATGCCGATTTGTTAGTGCTCGGGCTAACTCTTGCTCTTGAACTTCCCCCCTGGTGTCTGGGTGGTATCTCCTCAATGACTGGGGGATCAGGGTTTGGAGCTATGGCCAACACCCATTTGTAGATCACCTTGAACAATCCTTGGTGCATTGGCATAGCAGACCCCCTGTTGCTATGACAAGCATTGATAGTATAGTTCATTGAGTTCATGAGGAACTGTGGGATACTTATCGGGTTGACATCTCAAAAGAAGTTCACGAAAGCATAATGAAATCTTAAGAGTGTCTTGCTGGGATCTTCCATCATGATAAATTCCATAACATTCTTCATCACCCCATTCCATGGGGTAGGTAGGTCCATTCTTGTCAGCTCATTCTTAGCTTCCTTAAAAAATTTAGGGTTGTAAAATTCCTTCAATTCCACCTCCTAGTGGTGTTTTTGATGGTGGATGGACCACCCTCTTACTGTTTTCCCTGTCACCATAGCAAGAAGGTTCACATCAATGATGAATTCTATGCACCGAATCTCCACTATCCCTTCTTTCCAAGTGTCCATCACTGCCTGTGTGATATCCTCCTCTACCCTAGAGAAAATGTCGAAGAATTGCGTGAACCTTCACTCAGTAAGGATTTCTTGAGCAATAGGTTTCATAATTACCATGCAGGGTTCCATAAACATCATCTTATTGCTTGCAATTATCCTCCTCATAGATCTCTCAAGCTCATTCTGTCTTGTGCTCCATGAAAATCCTCTATTGCTATAGCTAGGAAGGTGGTAGGATTTAAATTTTTTCTTGAATGTAATGAAACCTATATTATTTATTGTGCCAACTATGGTAGTATAGTCATCATTATACATGAGTATCTTGTGCCATTTGGCCTTAGACTCCCTCCAGTTGGCACTATTCTACCTCATCCTTATTTCCTACATATCAACACATACCTCAGAAGGAGTGCCATATGTTGGAAAATACCAGCCATCTGCTTCCACCTGTGGTTTTTTCTCCTTTGTGTTATCTGTCAGTCTCCTCAGTATTCCAACCCCCTTATTGTCATCATGATTTGGATCCTCCTTAAGAGAAGTTATTTCCCATATGTTAGCACCATCATAGACATGCATGCCTTGCACATGGGAAATACAATCGTCAACCTCCACTTGGACCTCGCTTCGGGTTGCCTTATTTATCGGACTTATTAGTATTCTCTTAATTCACATCTCATTATGATTTAAATCATTTTTCCCCTGGCATGATTAACAAGATTTGAATTCACCATCATGGGAATCCGGGTGCTATTGACCTCCTTGTTATCACCTGAGATCTGGCCAATGGTCATTGTCCTTTAGCTATTGACCCATCTATGGATATTAGTGTTTTGGCTTGGGATGCTTGCCATTCCACTTCTCAAAATATTGTCCTAATGTTTCCCATAGTTAATATTTCTCGTTAGATTTGTCATCAATGTCCACTAGCTCACTTCTTTCTTATTAGGATATCTTGGCATGGTAGCCTTGTGGTGGTATTGGGCCACATGGGACATGACCACCCTCACACTACCCGCTTTAGGTAATAGATTGTCTATCATTGCGAAGGATATCCTTAAATTCATATGGCAATCCTCACGTCCACATTGTCAAACTACTAGCCTCAACTTCTACATTGGCCAGTTTATCAGTTGTTCTATTGGCTTCACGAAAGACATGATGCACCCCCTTATCTTGTTTGCCTTCAAAAATTATCCTCACCTCAAGGATGGTAGCTTCAATCCTCCATGGGGATTTTTTGCCATTAGTTAGGAGGTTAATTATGATTTTAGAATCCCCTTCGACCATCAGACCACCTTGGATATCTTAAGCCACCTAAAGCCCCCTCAAAAGCACTCTTTCTTCTACCTCATTATTGGTTTTGGTTCCTAGTGGTTCCACAAAGGCCATAATAAAAATTCCTTGATCCCTGATTACTCCTCCAACTCCCGCCCTCCCAAGATTATCCTTAGCCACACCGTCAAAATTTAGCTTCCACCAGTCCCTAGGGGGAGACTCCCAAATGATCCCATCCCTCAGATTAGGCCTTGGAGCAGCAATTATCTGATTGGGAAGGAAACCTAAGGATAGGGAAATCTGACATTCCCTAGGAGGAATAGTTTAGTTACCATAGATAGGATACTAATATTTTCTTTTGCAAAGGTAAGAATTCTGTTTAGGATGGTTTTAATGTTGTGCTTGGAATCATTGAAGGCTCTATGGTTCCTTTCTAGCCAAATTTGCCAAAGAAAATGGTGCCGACAGATACTCTAGAGAAACTTGAGTTTTGGGCTTACAAAGGGAAGGGGCCATTGTTGGAAAAATTCTATGATTGAGGCCGGTTTAACCCAGGAAATGCTAAAGGTTTGGAAAATACCGTCCAGGATGGAAGTTGCCACAGGGCAATCTAGAAAGAGGTGTTGGACTGATTCCTAGCCCGACCTGCACAAATAACAATAGTTAGCAATAATCATTCCTTTTTCAACATGTTTTCATTGGTGAGGATCCTTGCTTGAATCACGAGCCACATGAAAAAGGATATTTTGGGGATCAAGCACTTAATCCAGACCAGCTGTGATTGAAACTAGTGGTCATCAGGATTGAGGAGTAAATTGTAGGCATATTTAATTGTAAACTCTCCGCTCTCCATTTCTGCCCATGCAAGATGGTCTTCAAAATTCCCTATGGGTATGACTTGTTGCCCTAAGATGAAATGAAGTTCTTCAGACTCAACTTCAAACCTATGGATCCTGATTAGCTACCAACTGAGGATGTTCTTGTCCTACCTTATGTAATTTTCCACTTTAAACCTTATGAATCATTCCAAGTGATCTTTTATCCTAGCCACTTTATTCAAACTTTAGGCTAGCACTATAAGTATTAATTGTAATAAACCTTGAGCACCTGAAGATTTATTACAATTAATACTTATAGTGCTAGCCTAAAGTTTGAATAAAGTTCTTGTACAAAATCCTCTTGACAATACTAAGCATCCATGAACCATCTTGTAGGTATCCATATTGGTTACCATAGTCACACCCGCATCATTTATCTTACTCATCAATATTAGATTCCTTGCCAAAATTAAAATATGTAGCACACTAGGAAGAGTTTTAATTCTTCCATATTTCAACCTCAACTTGATTGTTCCTTGGCCTATTATTTTATGTTTCAAATTGTCTCCCAAGAATATTTCACCTCCATTCATATTTTCATATTCACATAACTTCTCCTTATGAAGAGTCATATGAAAATAAGTGCCTAAGTCAATCAGCCATGAGTCATGGCATTCACTTGAGCATGCTATAGCTATGAATATGTCCCTTGAATCTTAATTTGTGGTCTTCATTTCTATAGATGTTCCTTCATCATATGAATGACTATTATCAACCTTTTTAGATCTACAATCTCTTTTATAATGCCCTATTTTACCACACTTCTAGCATTTCTCTTTTTTAGAGCAACATATTTACCCCTAGATCTTGATTTCCTTTCTCCTAATTTATTTTTGCTTCTTTCTTGAGAACAACCTCTCACAACCAAGGCATCCTTTTTATGATACTCCTCAAAATATTTTCATCTCATTTCCTTGAATAGCAATATTCCTAATATATCCTCTACTTTCAATGTACAAGTAGTATTGGTGATAGCCATAACTAGGTTATCCCATGAATCAGGTAATGAATAAATTAAAGTAATACACTTTTTCTCTTCATAATTTTTTACATATATAGAGTTTAATTGACTTACCACAGTGTTAAAAGCTTTAGATGTTTAGCCACAGAGTCACCATCATTCATCCAAAGTGAATAAAACTTCTAGAGAAAGATTTTATTTATCGATAAAATTATTTGATATAGTGCTCCCAACATTTTCCATAACAACTTTATTGTGGTCTCTATCGATACATTCAACAATACTAAATTAGATAAGTATAATATCATAGACCTCATTGCCTTCCTATCGATATTCAACCACTCCTCATCTATTATTGCTATTGGTTTTATTCTCAAGACCACAACCCACCGATCTCTATCCACCAATAGATCCTCCATCTTGAGTTTCCATAACTCTAAATTATATTCATTAAATTTTTTTATTTCTACTTGTGTGCTTCCCACTATTTTTCCTTTGCTCATATTCTTTCGTGCACTTCTCCAACTGAAGAATAAATTTATCCCAAGGTTGAAATCCTTATTCCTTTAATACAGCTAAAACCGAGCTATGATACCAAATGAAGAGAAACAACACCCTGATAAATGAAATCTAGAAATATAGTAAGTGTGGAATCAAAGGAAAAATAGAGAAGAACACATTACACAAGAATTTATCCTTGGAAACCCTTTTGAGAAAAAACCTAGCAAGAATATTTTCTTATTATATAAAATTGACTGTGTTCAATACAATAATATCCTTTTGCTTCTTCCTCGCTTGCTTTTCACTTAGGATTACATCTCTTTCCCATTACATTTTTTCCTCGTCTTCATCCCAAACCCTCATGCAAGTGTTGTTTCATATACCAACAACAAAAGAAGGGGTTTTAAAGTACCATGGACATAAAACCTAGGTTCAAATATATTAATCCAAATATATTAAAAAACATGGTTTCAAATATATTAATCCAAATATATTAAAACATGGGAATTAGAACTCAAAAGGGCTACTTCCATTGGGTGTGGAGTCAATGTGATAATGAAATGGAATGTGAGTCGTATTATAAAATAAAATGAAGTGAAATGAAATGTTTGTGAAATGTGGAATAAAGTGAGAAAGTGATCTACAAAAAATATGAATGGTGTGTCACTGGAATGTGAGAAGATGTGAAGCAAATGATAGCAAGTGTATTTTACCTTATCTGAGCTTACAAATGACATATCGCTATATTTACATACATTTTTGTCTTTTTACCCCTATTATGATGGAGGTGTTGCTTCATTAGATGTTGTCTTCTTTTACACTTTTAATGGTTACCTAGATGTTTCTTGGTCATCTAGAGGATTTGGACCCATGTTTTCAGATGGGATCTCCACCTCATTATTACCCTATCCTTCTTGTTCTTCTTCTTCATCATTAAATGTCTGTTTTAGTTTTTTAAGCACTACATAGATTCCCATCCATATATCTTATGGGGGATTATTAATTTCAAAGACCCTTTCATGTATCCTTTTTAATTTATATGCTTTTTCATATGAATGATATTTGTATCTCCTAGTTATTTCTTGAATTGTTGTTTGTAGTAAGGATGAATTGCTAAAAATACTTGGGATTCTTCAATGGGATATTTCTATTGATATATTTTTTATTCATCTTTAGTAGATATATCCACTTGAGTTTGGAAGTCCTTTAAGATTTTTATTTGCATATTTTCATTCCAAAATCCTAGAAATCCTAGTTTCTATTTTTCTTTCATAGGTTCCATGATATTATTAACTCTATTATGCAGCCTTTCTATCAGCTCCATCCCTTATTGTATTATTATTATATATATATATATATATATATATATATATATATATATATGTATATATGTATATATATATATATATATATATATATATATATATATATATATTATCATCTCCTTCCCTTATTCTATGCTCACTATGGATGGTTCTAGTTGCAGGCTAAAACCTTATTTTTTATATCTTCATCAAAATATTTGCTTGTTTGAGTTTGCTTCTAGTTTCAATCTATGTTTGTTGAAAATATTCTCTTACTTCGTGTAGACACCTAAAAGTCACACATAGTCATCCGTAGTCATGTGTAGTCACCCATAGTTGTAAAACCTACAAAACTACACTAATCACACCCAAAACACCTCATATTCATGAAAAGGGTATCTATAACCCCCTTTAGGTCATCTAAGCCCTTTCCTACACCTAATTAGGGTCCCCATGTGACCATATCCTCCAAAAATTCTAATCATGGTAATTCTAATTCTATTTTGAAAGTCACTTTATCACGAAAGTGTACTTTATGACCTAAACATGTTTAATTAGGGTTATTCAATATTAACCTTAATTCTATCCTCACACATGTGTGCACCCACCACTTAGTTAGGATATTTCTAAAATATGCCTAACCTAACCTCAAACTAACCTAGGATCTATTTAATCAAGGTTAAACTTAATCCTTTCTCACACATGTGTGCACCTAGGATATTTCTTCAGGGCACATGACGGAATGACTCACATTCCACTTCATCACCTTAACGTCACCTTGGTAGGACCTAACCCAAAGTTCAGGACACCTCACACAACATACCTCACCCCCTTAGCCTTAGCCCACTGTATAAATAGATGGTCATTTTCACCATGAAACTCTCTCTCACCCTTTTGGTTTACTTACTAAAACTCTACATAAATTACTCTAGAATATCTTCCATCATTTCAGCTTCTGTCATACACCAAGGAACAGTGCTAGAAGACCATCTGACCAAAAATCAATGGAATAGTCAACTACAACAAGGTTTGCACACTGTCATGTGAACTCAAGCAGAGGTTCACACATCACCATGTGAACTAGGTCTACAACAACCTTGCAACTATACAATAGGTAAATATCATTTGTATACAACTTCTACAGCTTCATTTACATTTTTCATCATGTTTTATTTCATTTCAAGGTCATTTTTGTCTTCATAAACATGGGATATAATCAATGATAGGTCCCCAAATATACTAATATATTTTTGTAGGTTCAAATAGGTACCAAAGACATTTTCAAGCATCCAACCGATGACACACATGCAAAGAAGTCCACCTACATTGAGGGAACTAGAAGACATTAGCAAGTGCATCTACATCCATATTTAAAAAGAGAGGGAAATATTTATTGAGAGAAAGTCCATTTTGTAACCCCCTTTTTGAAATCAATAAAAAAATATTTAACATATATTTCATTAGTTTTGAAATTGGTGTTCATTTCCATGTGTTACATTCTAGCACACCCGATGGGACCCCCTCAAACTATTTTAGACTAGTCTTCTTGCTCTCTAATTCATTGTATGGCCTTCTTTTCTATATTTAGGTACTGTAATCCTTGAATAGAGTATATAATAGCCTTGAAACACACCTTAGGTATTCTGCTAAGAAGTTATAGGCTTCTACACCCAGTTTGCACACTGTCATGCAAACCCTCAGACAGGTTTGCACACTGCCATGCAAACCTTGCAACATAGCCTCAAAATAGTCCAAAATTGCAAACCTCTGCAACATAGACTAAAGGATCATCCAATATCCTTGGAGTTAGGTATTTTCTCATAAAAACTATTTTTCCTTGTTTCTTTGCAAAGAATTCTCTCATCTTTGGTTCTTTTTTCAAAAAGAAATAGGATATATTTTAGTATTTTTCAAAAACATCAAATCACTTTTCAATTCCTTTCAAAGAATATTTAGATTAAATTTTTCAAATTTTCTTTTCAAATCACTAGGCTAAAATTTCAAATTATTTTCAAATCACTAGGTTAAAATTTCAATTTCTTTTCAAATCACTATAGCAGATTTCAAAATCCCTTTCAAAGCACACTGAGATTAGACTTTTCAAAACTCTTTCATATCACTAGGTTAAAATTTCAATTTCTTTTCAAATCACTAGAGTAGATTTCAAAATCCCTTTCAAAGCACATATAGATTAGATTTTTTAAATTTTCATTTCAAATCATTAGAGTAAATTTCAATTTCTTTTCAAATCACTAGAGTAGATTTTAAATCCCTTTTAAAGCACACTTAGATTAGATTTTTCAAATTCATTTTCAAATCACTAGGTTAAAATTTCAATCTCTTTTCAAATAATTATATTAAATTTCAATTTCATTTCAAATCACTAGAGTATATTTTAAATCCCTTTCAAAGCACACTTAGATCAGATTTTTCAAATTTCTTTTCAAATCACTAGGTTAAAATTTCAATCTCTTTTCAAATCATTAGAGTAAATTTCAATTTCTTTCAAAATCACAAATCATTTTCATATATCTTTCAAAAAGCACTAGATTAGGATTTTAATCTCTTTCAAAGTTACTGTTGGGGAAAATTCTTGCACCCTTAATAGATTTGTCACACAGCAAGACTTCCCTGATCCAATAAGCACTGTGGAATCTAGTGGATCCACCTCTTTAACTCAGGAAAATATTATCCTAATACTCTAGAAATACCGAGTAGGGTAAGGAAACCCCGAAGGTGAGCCTACAATATTTCTTATATGCTCATGCTCATCCAGATTTGCAAAAATTAAATAAAACTGTAATATAAAATTTGACCAAGTTCAAAAGTAACTCCTAGCTAGTGCTTCAAGCTATAGATCGATGCCTTATCCATTGGGAAATTGTAGCCAAAATTAAAATATGATGAAGATAGAAGGGGAAGAAGATAAAATTGAGCCAATCATATCCATTCAAATAATGTAATAGAAATGATTTAACATGCCAGTGAAACAAGATACCATCTACACATTTAAATGATGTAAAATTTAAATGGGAGAACACATAAAATTACACATAGAATTGCTAAAGGAGGAAACATGATTGCATTAAACAATAAATTATTACAATAGGATTCTGATCAGAATAACTAGATCTCACTAAACCAATACAAATAAATTCTTCATTCAAATGATGCAATAGATAATTGCAACTCTTTGTTAAAATAATGTAACAAAGAGCCTCCTAGCTTCCAACTTCAGCCACTGGAAATAATCTGAGTAAACTGGGTACCTCCTCAACAAAACTTACACAATAATGGGGAAGAAACATGGGTGACTAGACAAGACACACAAAGGAAATTATAACTAACAAGGATGAACACACTGATATACCTCTTGCAAAATTACTGTGTAAAAGCTTGATCATTTTTTATGTTGCAACAACTCTCTCATATAGCTTGCAAATATGTTCTCATTCAAAGCTCGATGATGGTCCATAATTACAAAAACTACAACTATTTCGTATAACATCCCCATATTTTGAGACCAACTTATTTGAAAAAGTATGATTTCACATTTAGTTTTCATTATGCAGGTACAAGGATACGTGCAATAAGCAAAAGAGAATACCCACCCCCTGACAGAGACAAAGGTTGGAAGCATCATGTAAGTTGGGATATGATGTCGTTCCTTGTGCACCTTGGCCCATGGGTACATGGAAGCCCACCGTATAAATTTGCATACAAATATCATTTTGCCTACTGTTGCAATTAATGCATGTGTGTGACTGTATTTTATATATGACTGCTACTGTATTTTATGTATGTTGCTTGTTATAGCTCAAGGTGTCAATGTTTTAAATACACATATATGTCAATATATATATAATATAATAATAAATAAAACAAAAATAATAAATAATAAATATATTCACGACCAAAGGAGAAAAATGTCGCGATATGCGACATGTTGCATCGTTGCGGCCAAGAGAGAAAAAGTGTCGCGATATCGCGACATGTTTCATCATCGCGGCCAAAGGAGAAAAAAGTGTCATGATATCACGACATGTTGCTTCATCGCGACCAAAAGAGGAAAAGTGTCACGATTTCGTGACATGTTTCAACATCACAACCAAGAGAGAAAAAGTGTCACGATATCGCAACATGTTGCTTCGTCACGGCCAAAAGAGAAAAAGCGTCGTGATATCGCCACATGTTGCTTCGACGCAGCCGAAAGAGAAAAAGTGTTGCAATTTCATGACATGTTGCAACATCATGGCCAAGAGAGAAAAAGTGTCGTGATATCACGACATGTTGCTTCGTTGCAACCAAAGGAGGAAAAGGTGTCACGATATCATGACATGTTGCAATGCCACAGCCCAAGGAGAAAAAGTGTCGTGATATCGCGACATGTTTCTTCGATGCGGCCAAAGGAGGAAAAAGTGTCGCGATATCATGACATGTTGCAATGTCATGTCCAAAAGAGGAAAAAGTGTCGCGATATCATGACATGTTGCATTGTCACGGCCAAAGGATAAAAGTCTTGTGATATCGCGACATGTTGCATTTTCGCGGCCAAAGGAGAAAAGTGTCACGATATCGCGACATGTTGCATTTTCACGGCCAAAGGAGAAGAAGGAAAAAGTGTCGCGATATCACGACAAGTTGCATCAACAGACCAAACCGATCCCCCTGTTAGCTAGTTAATGGTTCAAGAGATTTGGCTCCATTGCAAATATTTTTTTACTGTTGTAAGCATGTGTTCTCTCTGACTGAGGCTGGGAAAAGTCTCTTCCCAAATTGTAATTGATCTTTGTTTTAATACAAGTTTTTCAAAAAATTTCAAAAAAAAATAAAAATAAATATATATACATAATAATAATAAAATATAATATATATATATATATATATATATATTGATAGTATAAAAAAACTTCATCCTTTGTATGAAAGGAACTCACACGGTAGTCTAAGTTATATATGTGTGAATACAAATAAACAAGCCTTAAATAATTAAAAATATAATAATGTTATATGAAATAGTGAGAGTAATAGAGCATAACCGAGGAGGAATTATTATTAATATATATATATATATATATATATATATATATATATATATATATATTTAAAAAAAATTACCCTCACTAGCCGGGGAAGGAAGCAATTCCACCTGGCTACGCTTGGAATGAACTAACTGGCATTACATTTTGGAAGGTGTCAACCAAGTGTGTCACGAATTACCCTATAAATCAACGATGAAAAACATATTTCGGTACATCATGGGATTTGGGAATTGCATTATAGAAGTTGTCATCTCTGATTGAAGGGCAAGAGTCCATCATATTATTGTTACGTCGTATAAGTGGTGCTGCATAACCAGGTTGGACCCATCTATTGTCTTGAGGGATAATTGCATGTTGTCTGTTTTAAAATGTTGTTTTTTTTGTATAACCAAATTATTACTCAAAATAAAATTATGTTAATGAGATACTATAACTAGTTTTAATTAAAGGGGTATTGTTAATGTTCTTTGTTAAAAAAAATAGTGGTTTTTCTTTTTCTACATGACTATTTTTGAGCAAGGCACTGCTATTGTTTAAATTTCTTGAAATATAATTTCTTAGCATGTCTCTGCGTGACTGCATTGGAGTAAGGCATTGCTATTATTTTTAAATTTATAGGGATGTAAATCTCTATCGATCATTCTATGGGGATGTAATAGAAAAGGTATGGGTTTTATATTAATTTCTTGGAAAACAAATCTCTCTGCGTAACTGTACTGTATCAAGGCATTGATAATGTTATAAGATTTAGAATGGAAACTCCTTGGCTTGTGTTTTTTGCATGTTTACATGGTGCATATTAGTTGCATTTAATGGGCCAAGCTGACCCCAAAATACTAAACATCTTCTAGACCTAGTTTCTGTCTATGTGAGTGGGACTACGATAATGAATTGGTAAACTAGCATCTTAGGTGGGATGAGCTGCTATTTCTATTGGTTAAAAGGGTTGCGGTGCTATTGAGCCATATTTTAAGAACATCCGTGACTCATTGCCCATTTTATTTATATTGTTCTACCGTGTATGGAAAGATATGAACACTACTTCTTGTTATTAGGATTTATCATTTGAATTTAAAAAAAGTTGTGCTTAGATAAACTAAGGGTTCTATTGTAGAGACTCAGTTCAAATAATTCTACTGTGCTAAGGCAGTGTGACTGATTGAAAACCCAAATTTAATTAATATTAAATGTAGAAATTTGTTAAATAATGGCAAAAGCTTATCTTTATGTCTTGTTTAAAGTTTGCAATGTGATGGGTTGATTTAAAAATATAGGTGAAATATGGTGATGAAAGAACAAAGTAGTGAAAGAGTTTGATTTATTTTATTGGACGTCGAATCCATTCATCATCTTATCAATAGTATAATGAAATCCAAAGAGTTTATCATGCCAGTTCATTTTATATATGTAGACTCAGGAAAATAAATATACATCTTTCAATATTTATAATCATTTTTCCCTAAATGTGATAGCATGTTTCTCACGTTAAATATATTAGAGAACTATCCATAAATTAAAAAAACTTAGAATAGTTGGAAACCATAATGAAAAACAAAGTATATTTTAATTAATGTATATTCTTTCATAGTTGAGCATAATAAATCTATATATGGGATATGGTGTAATTGTAATCTTTATACAGTAGAGAACGCGATTACTATCACCATGAGTGCTTTATATAAGTTTTAGAGAAACAGGTGGTTACCGTGCCTTTGAAGGAAAAATAACAAATATTTTCCTTGTAATCCAATTTTAGGGATTCATATGTGAATTCATGGCTACCTTGGTTGTATATAATATTGATGAACTATAGGTTATTTTTTTGTTATGAACTATATTATCGCTGAGAAATAAAATGTTGTATATCTTTTTTTTAAGATAGCCTTTTAATATAGTAAAGATTTAAATTAAATTTACATAGAAGTTTAATTAAAAGGCATGTTGATTTTATTTTCAAGTTAATTAGATTAGATGTTCTATTAAATAGTATTCTATGGTTTTGAGTTATATTCAATACAAGATTTTGAATATAAAATAAACAAACTTTTAATGTAAGATCTTTGTTATTTTTTAAGTTTTAAAATTGATCTACATAGGTTGGGCTTATTTCAAGTTAAATGTTCTATTGTATAATGTATTTTGAGTTATAGTATAAGAAGGACTTGAGTGTAAATATATAAGATATATGAGAATTTCAAATATAACCATGTTACTTGGAAACTAAGACTAGACCAAGATATTGGTAACCCTAGCATGAGGGTATTGAAATCATAATGAAATAATTAAATTTTGCATTCACTTGAGCGCTAGTGCTTATCGAGAAGGATAACACTAACCCATCTTCAGTAGCTGGCAATGGCAACCACCGTGAAGTAGTGTTATCCATACCAAATAATGGAGGTTTTATGCTATTTAGAGTAAGAGACAATGGTATGGGACATTGTCTCTGGATAACACATGCATAGTATGTGAGGGTACTCAAAAACCTACTCGGTTGCAGAATCGCCAACAGGAATTATAACTAGAGGACTGGTTTATGAGGTTGTAAGGTCCAGTGGTAGATGGTACAGGTAGCAGTATCATCAACCGGAATGGGTACTGAGTGATCTGGTCCATAACCATACGATGGGGACCCTGATCAAACCTTAGTTGAAGGTAAATGGTAAATCACATGCATAGCAATGCTAGTTCCAAAGCATAAAGTTAATAAGCTCTTTCGGGTATGAAATAGGAATTGTGAATTCCCAAGCTTTAGAATATGGAAATTATCGCACCCACTCCATGGGCCCTAGAAGAGCAAACCCATGCCAGTATCTAATGATACCCAAGGTAGGGGTAAGATATTCTATATGGCAATATGTTGCGAGAAGTTGGCTAGTCCCGAGCACTTAAGTTACCATCTACAATGGTTGAAAAAATTGAAGTGCAATTCCTCTATGCCTTGTCCTCTTAAACAGTTGAGTGAAAATAACAAACATGTGTGTCATAAGTAAGCTCTATTTCAAAAAAATTATATTGTTAAATTGAAAAACATGTGAGTAGATCTGGGTTGTGATAGTTGGTATCAGAGCCTAGGTTGTGAAACCTTGGCTGATAACATGAATAGTTTTTTTGACATAACTCTTTGATGCCAGGAATAGCAGATACCTCACGGAGTACCAATGTTAATATACAAGAGGATATTGCAGAGGTCCCGATGAGGGGACCAAGATGACTTGTGAAGGAGTCTAAAAGGGTGCAAGTTGCCAATATGCCACGATTATCTACAAAGGCTACTCAAAAAGAAGTTGTCATTCCATGGGAGAAATTTGAAAGGGCATTTAAGGACCGTTTCCTCATGCCACAATTTTATGTTGAGAAATATGGAAATGAACAAAAGAATTCTACATAAGAGACTCCACACAGAATCTTTGTTGCTACAGGTAAACCTAAACTTATAGGCCAAACTACTCCATTTTTGATTAAAGGAAAATTAGGAAAAAGAGATGTACACATTTTAATTGATAGTGTTCCTATAGATAGTTTCATTTCAAATAGTATTTTGAGGGATATACTTGTTAAACCTAGGGTTATGGCAAAAGGGTGGCAAGTCGAGTATGGCTCGGGATAAAATTACTTGGTCAACCAATGTCTATTTGAACCACAAATAGAGATACCTTAGGGAAAAATCAACTGGAACCTATATGTGGCACCTTTGCATGCATTTGACATAGTCCTAGGAGTAGACTGGTTAAAAGCCCATAAAGCCCTACTGAATTTTGAGGAAAGGTGGTTGGACTTTATGGATGATGCTAACCGAAGAATTCGTATCCATTGCAACTGAACATCTCTTGAGCCTCATTTGATGACCACCATGTAAGTCAAAAGAGCCTTGAGAAAATGATGAAAATTGTATATGGTTAAATTGAACAAAAAGAAAGAAACTAACTTAAGTTTCACATTATTTCAACAATACCCAATGTTAAATGAATTTAGGGATGTTTTTCTTGAAGATCTACCTAGACTTCCTCCAAAAATGGAGTTTTATTTCCCAATTGAGCTTATGCCAGCAACAACTTCAGTGGTCAGGACTCTCTATCGTATGACACCACTTGAGTTGCAAGAACTTAAAACTCAGCTACAAGATTTATTGGAAAAGGGGTAAACCTAGTGTATCACCATGGGGAGAACCGATTCTATTTGTCAAAAAGAAATATGGATCATTAAGATTGTGTATTGACTATAGGATGCTTAACAAGATGACTGTTAAGAATAAGTATCCCTTACCCAAAATTGATGATCTGTTTGATCAATTGAGAGGGGCTACAATTTTCTCTAAAAAATATCTTAGATCGGGTTACCATCAGTTAAAGATATGGGAAGAAGATACTTATAAGACTGCTTTTAGAACTTGATATGGACATTATGAGTTCACAATATTGCCATGTGGATTAACCAATGCTCCAGCGGTATTTATGAACTTGATGAACAACGTGTTCATGGAATAGTTAGAATGATTTGTACTAATATTTTTGGATGATATTTTGATTTACTCTTGAAATAGAGAAGAACACGATGAACACATGAGAATAGTGTTAAAATTTCTCAAGAAAAATCAATTATATGGTAAGTTATCCAAATGTGAGTTCTACACATCACAAGTTCAGTACTTGGGGCACATTGTCTCAACCGAAGGAATAGTTGTAGATCCTAAAAATATTAAGGCTATAATAGAATGGCCAACTCCAACCAATGTATCAAAAGTAAGAAGTTTTATGGGGATGGTTGGCTATCGGTGATTTGTTAAAGGATTTTCAAAAGTTGCATTTTCCATTACCAACCTACAAAGAAAAGGAAAAGCATTTAGGTAGACAACATAGTGTGAAGAAGCCTTCAAAACTCTTAAGGAGAAGTTGACAACTGCACCTATACTAAAAATACTTGATCCAAAAAAATTATTTACGGTATGTACTAATGCCTCGCTGGAGGGACTAGGTGGTGTTTTAATGCAAGATGAGGTCGTAGTAGCATATAAGTCCAAGAAACTCAAGAAACATGAAATAAATTATGCTACACATGATTTAGAGCTGACAGTAGTAGTTCATGATCTTAATATTTAGAGGTATTATCTGTTAGAAAAGCCCTTTGAGATTAAAACCAATCACTAGAGTTTGAGATATATTTTTACTCAGCCTCTGTTAAACGCCCGACAATGAATGGATGGAGTTTTTGGTTGAATATGACTTTGGTATTGAATATATCAAAGGGAAAGAAAATAAATTGGTAGATGCTCTCAGTAGGAGAAGGCATATAACAACTCTTACAAAATGTCAGTATGGGATGAAGGAGCAGATCATGGAAATGTAGAAGAATGATGAGTTTTACAAACAATGTCATAACAAGGTTGAGCAAGAACCAAATCGACATGGAGATTATAGTGTCAAGAAAAATCTGGTATATTTTTGAAATAGAGTAGTAGTACCCAATGATGAAGGACTTAAAAGAACTATCCTACAGGAAGCTCATTATAATCCATGTTCTGCTCATCTAGGGGTAATTAAGATGAGAGAAACTCTGAAAAAATACTACTTCTGGCCTGGGATGAAAAAATATGTGGTACAATTTGTAGCAAAATGCCTGGAATGTCAGAAGGTCAAAGTAGAACACCAAAAAATTGGAGGTCAATTGCACCTATTTGATGTGCCAGAGTAGAAGTGGCAAGTAATTTCTATGGATTTTATGGTTGGCCTTCCCAAGACATGATTCCTGCATTATGTGATTTTTGTGATTGTGGATAAGTTAACCAAGGTGGCACATTTTATACCAAGCAATGTTTGAGATGATGCACCAGCTATAGCACAAAAGTTTGCACGAGAAATCGTGAGGTTGCATGGTTTTCTTGAAATAATCATCTCGAATAGAGATTCAAGATTCACTTATGAGTTTTGGTAAGATTTACACCGAGCTTGGGGAACAAAGCTCAATATCAGCACTGCTTATCATCCTAATATGGATGGATAGATCGAGCGGGTCAATCAAGTGCTAGAAGATATGCTACGCATGTACTATATGGACCACTAGAGTAAATGGGAGGATTATCTCTTCCTGGTGGAATTTACTTATAACAACAACTATCATACCACGTTGGGCATGGCCCCTTTGAGGCCCTATATGGGCGTAGGTGCAAGACACCATTAACATGGGATAATATTGATGATCGAGAAGTGATCGGTCTTGATGTTGTTAAACAAATGGAGATTCAACTAAAAGAGATTCATTAGTGACTTCATGAAGTCGTTGATCGTCAAATGAGTTATGTTGACTTAAAGCAAACCCCTCGTGAGTTTGCCACATGTGACAAAGTCTTCCTTAGAGTCAATCCAACCAAAATTTCAATTAAATCCACTAAA
The DNA here is from genome assembly GCA_028583015.1 of Wollemia nobilis. Lineage (NCBI taxonomy): Eukaryota > Viridiplantae > Streptophyta > Pinopsida > Araucariales > Araucariaceae > Wollemia > Wollemia nobilis. Next base: position 11,040,435 of record JAQPPZ010003077.1, on the reverse strand, counting down.
TTAAGCCCTAGATTTGTTGGTCCTTTTGACATTGTTGCCAAAATTAGTCCTATTGCCTACAAACTCACACTGCCACTAAACTTGTCAAAAATTCATAGTGTTTTCCATGTGTCCCTTCACAAATATATAGTTGACCTGTATCATATTATGGATGTATCTCATTTGCAGATGTTGGACCCATAGCTAATTGAGGTCTGACCAGTTAAAATTTTGGGTTTCAAAACCAAACAACTAAGAAAGAGGACAATGGAACAGTGTAGGGTCCAGTGGGATCACTACTCCGAGAAAAATGCCACCTGGGAGGATGTTATTGCCATGAGAAACCAATTTCCATACTTATTTAAAAATTAATAACTAAGAGACAATTATTTAATGATATTTTGTTTTATGTTTGGTAAAATAAGGTTTGATAATAGAATTTGATATGCTGGTTATAACTATTGTATATTGTTTTTATATATCTATGATCATATATTGTTATGTGCTTATGTATCTATGATCAGATATTATGAAAACCTACATTTGTATTCATTAGCTAACACAAGGACTGTGTTGATTCTTAGTGGAGGAGTATGTAACATCCTTGAATTTTGAGACCAACTTATTTAGAAGAATGTGATTTTGCGATTATTTTTGTGATGCAGGTGTAGGTTTATGTGCGAGAAGTAAAAAGAACACCCACCCCCTAGCGAAGATAGAGGTTGGAAGCATCAGGTAAGGTGGGATATGATGTCGTGCCTCGTGCACCTTGGCCCGTGGGTACATGGAAGCCCATCATAGAAATTTACATACAAATATCATTCTGCCTATCGTTGCATTTAATGCATGTGTGTGACTGCATTTCATATATGACTGCTAATGTATTTTATGTATGTTGCTCGTTATAGCTCAAGGTGTCAATGTTTTAAAATACACATATATGTAAATATATATATATATATATATAATATAATAATAAATGGTAATATTAAATAAAAAAAAAATAAATAAATATATATATATAATATATATATAATAAAATACAATAAAAAATATATTGATAGTATAAAATAGCTTCATCCTTTGTAAGAAAGGAACTCTCACGATATTTTAAGTTATATATGTGTAAGTACAAATAAGCAAGCCTTAAATAATTAAAAATATAATAATGTTATATGAAATAGTGGGGAGTAGTAGAGCATAACCAAGGAGGAATTATTATTAAAAATATATAATATTATTAAAAAAATTACCCTCACCAGCTGGGGAAGGAAGCAATTCCACCTGGCTATGCTTGGAAGGAACTATCTGGCATTACATTTTGGAAGGTGTCAACTTGGTGTGTCACGAATTCCCCTATAAAATAATGATGAAAAATATGTTTCGAAACATCATGGGATTTGGGAATTGCATTACAGAAGCTGTCGTCTCTGATTGAAGGGCAAGAGTCCATTGTCTTATTGTTACGTCGTATGAGTGGTGATGCATAACCAGGTTAGACCCATCTATTGTCTTGAGGGATAATTGCATGTTGTCTGTTTTAAAATGTTCTTTCAGTGTTTTGTATAACCAAATTATTACTCAAAATAAAATTATGTTAATGTGATATTGTAACTAGTTTTAATTAATGAGGTATTGTTAATGTACTTTGTTAAAAATAATAATGTTTTTTTTTTTGCGTGACTGCTTTTGACCAAGGCACTGCTATTGTTTAAATTTCTTGAAATATAATTTCTTAGCATATGTATCTACGTGGCTGCATTGGAGTAAGGCATTGCTATTATTTTTAATTTCTTGGGATGTAAATCCCTAGCCTATCTCTGTGTGGTACTGCAATAGAGTAAGGTATAGTTTTTATATTACTTTCTTGGAAAACAAATCTCTCTGCGTAATTGTACTCGTAGCAAGGCATTGATAATGTTTTAAGATTTAGAATGGCAACTCCCTGGCTTGTATTTTTTGCATGTTTGCATGGTGCATATTAGCTGCATTTAATGGGCCAAGCTGACCCCAAAATACTAAACACCTTCTAGATCTTGTTTCTATCTGTGTGAGTGGGGATGCAACAATGAATTAGCAAACTAGCATCATGGATGGGATGCGTTGTTTTTTTTGTTGGTTAAAAGGGTCGTGACACTGTTGAGCTATCTTTAAAGAACAACTTTGACTCATTGCCCATTTTATTTATATTGGCCTACTGTGTATGGAAAAATATGAACACTACTTCTTGTTATTGGGATTTATCATTTGAATTTAAGAAAATATCGTGCTTAGATAAACTAAGGGTTCTATTGTAGAGACTTAGTTCAAATAAGTCTACTGTGCTAAGGTTGTGTTACTGATTTAAAACCTGAATTTAATTTATATTAAATGTAGAAATTCATTAAGTAATGGCCAAAGCTTATCTTTATCTCTTGTTTCAAGTATGCATTGTGATGGGTTGGTTCCAAAACGTAGGCGAAATATGGCGATGAAAGAACAAAGTAGTGAAAGAGTTTGATTTATTTATTTTTTAATATTAAAGTTGAATGTCGAATCCATTCACCGTATTATCAATAGTATAATGAAATCCAAAGAGGTTATCATACCAGTTCGTTTTATATATGTAGACTCAGGAAAAAATATATATATTCAATATTTATAATCATTTTTCCCTAAATGTGATAGCGTGTTTCTCACAATAAATATATTAGAGAACTATCCACAAATTGTAAAAAAACTTAGAACAGTTGGAAACCATAATGAAAAACAAAGTAGATTTTAATTAGTGTATATTCTTTCATAGTTGAGCATCATGGTTTTAATAAATCCATATATGGGATATGGTGTAATTGTAATATTTATACAATAGAGAACGTGATTACTATCACCATGAGTGTTTTATATAAGTTTTAGAGAAAAAAGCATTTACCATGTCTTTGGAGGAAAAATAACAAATATTTTCCTTGTAATGCAATTTTAGGGTTCCTTATGTGAATTTGTGGCTACCTTGGTTGTATATAATATTGGTGAACTATAGGTTTTGTTTTTGTTATATACTGTATTATCGCTGGGAAGAAAAAAAAGTTGTATATATTTTTTAAGATAGCCTTTTAATATAGTAAAGCTTTAAATTCGATTTACATAGAAGTTAAATTAAAAAGCATGTTGGTTTTCTTTTCAAGTTAAATAGATTAGATGTTCTATTAAATAGTATTTTGTGGTTTTGAGTTATATTCAATAAAATATTTTGAATGTAAAATAAATAGCCTTTAAATGTAAGATCTTTATTATTTTTGAAGTTTTAAAATTGATTTGCATAGGTTGGGATTATTTCAAGTTAAATGTTCTAATGAATTGTATTATGTGGTTTGAGTTATAGTCTAAGAAGGACTTGAGTGTAAAATATATAAGATATGTGAGAATTTCAAATATAACCATGTTACCTGGTAACTAAATCTAGACCAAGACCTTGGTAACCCTGGCATGAAGGTATTGAAATCATAATGAAAAGGATAAAATTTTACATTCACTTGAGAGCTAGTGCTTATCGAGAAGGATAGCACTAACCCATCTCTGGTAGCTAGCAGTGGCGGCAACTATGAACTAGTGTTATCCATCCCAAATAATGAAGGTTCTATGCTATTGAGAGCAAGAGACAATGGTATAGGACATTCACTCTGGATAACACATGTGTAGTACGTGAGGATACTCACGAACCTGCTCGGTTTTAGAATTGCCAACAGGACTCATAACTAGAGGGTTGGTTTATGAGGTTGGAAGGTCTAGCGGTAGATGGTATGGGCAACATTACCATCAATCAAAGTGGTTACTGGGTCCATAACCATGCGATGGGGACCCTGATAAAACCTTAGTTGAAGGTCAATGGTCAGTCACAGGCATAGCAACGCTAGTTCCAAAGCATAAAGTTAATAAGTTCTTTCGGATATGAGATGGGAATTGCGAATTCCCAAGATTTGGAACGTGAGAATTATCGCGTCCACTCCTCCAGGTGATATGGGACCTGGAGGAGCAAACCCATGCCAGGATCTAATGATACCCGAGGAAGGGGTAAGATCTTCTATATGGTAATTTGTTGCGGGAAGTTGGTCGGTCCCGAGCACTTAAGTCACCATCTACAGTGGTTGAAAAACTTGAAGTGCAATTCCTCTATGCCTTGTACTCTTAAACAGTTGAGTGAAAACAACAAACATATGTGTCATAAGTAAGCTCTCTTTCAAAAAAAATTATATTGTGAAGTTGACAACCAGGTGAGTAGACCTGGGTTGTGACATTTCGATGATGGCCCATAACTACAACTATCTTTATGATGATCCATATTAATTTTTCTTGTAGTGGTTCTTATTTATAGTGTGGTAGTGGTCTCAGTTGGTCAAAAATACCTATTACATGAAGTTTGATAATAATACTATTTTATAACTGCAATTACCAGAGTTGAATGATGACCTTTTATTATCTCTTAATTAGATCTCGAAAATGGCCCATAATATCCTATCTTCTAGAGGGCATAACTTTTGATCTAGCAGTTGGATCAACTTAAATTTTTTTGTGGAGCTAGATGAAGAGGAGTATAATGTCATGGCAAGGATTGTATACAAGCCTTGAATATTTTTTAGTGTGTTACTTGACCCTAATTCCTTCATCTAGTGCCCCAAAAATGGGATTTAGTGTTTAGAAAAATCGAAAGAAAGAAAAATTGAATTTAATGACTTTTTAGACATGGATAGGTGTTGATATTTTCTATAAGGTTTAATATGAGAAATGCAATAAATTATTATAATTTAGGGGGCTATCTAGGATTTTTTGGAACTTAAAAAAATAGGATGGTCAAAAATAATAAATTACTGAAAAATAGTATTTTTTTTAAATAAAAGGGGGGGCAAACTCAAGTTGGATTTTGAGGATCCAACAAAGGCTCCAACTGGGATAGGTGATGAAAAATGCTTTTAAAAATGAATCACCTGAGAACTCCACAATCTTCATTAGACCACAAAAACTCAAAAATGTGCCTAATCACCTAAAAATGACTTCTTAATCACCTAAAAACTGAAAACCTTAATCATTTAAAAAAACAAGTCTGAAACACACTTTTTTTGAATCACCTGAGAATTCCAAAATCTCTAATAGATCCAAAAGACTCAAAAACTTTCATAATCACCTAAAATGGACTCCTTAATCATCTAAAAACTAAAAACTTAATCACTTAGAAAGGACAAGACTGAAACACATTTTTTTTGTGGCTTCTCAATCCCTTAGTGCTGAATGATACAATTTCAAATGTTGGCCATTGATAGGAATTGAAAATTTTGTACCATCCATATTTTTACAATTTTTAAGTATGTTGGCCTACATTATGGAGGATTTTATAAGGTCCAATCCATTTAGGCTCCCATTTCCCTTTTTCGCCATGTTTGTTATTTTTGGGGTCCTAGTACAACACTATGTATCCTCCTTGAAAAGGTTTAACTTTGGCTTTCTAATTAAACAACTGCACTATTTTGTGAGCTTCCTCGATCATATTAATTAAAGCATCCTTTTTGTCTTCCTACAATTTTGCAATTTTATCAAGTCTTGTTTGCAAGACATTTGGATTTTCATGATCCTGAAGAAATAAAGATAAAGCATGACTTTCTACTTGAAGGGGTAGTAGAGCACTCTCACCATATACTAGTTCATAAGGAGACTTTCTTGTGATTCTTTTGATAGATATTATATCAGCCCATAAATCATACTTCAACTCACTATCCCAACTTCTTTTTTTTCTACTTAATGCTCTTCTAATTCTTGTGATCAAATTCTTATTTGAGGATTCTGCTAAACCATTCCCTTGAGGATAATAATTTTCAAAGTAATAAAGTTCTATGTTGTACCTAGCACAAAATTAAATCATCTCAAAATAAGTGAAGTAGTTACCATTATATGTGACTATCTTCTTGGGAACCCAAAATCTTGGCAATATGTGCTCTTCTAAAAACTTGATGACCACTTCTATAGTGGATTTCTTGAGAGGTGATGCTTCTACACACTTGGTAAAATAGTATGATGTTGTAATGATCCACCTAAAATCTACAAGAATTAATATTAATCTCACCTATGAGATCAATTCTCCATTGAGTAAAAGGATATTCCATAATCACTGGCTTCAGGGTATGGCTGGTAAATTATTCTTTCCTATAAAATCTAATAGTTATGACAACTTCTAACAAACTGGTAAACATATTTAAATAGGTAGGGCCAATAATAACAAGCTCTCATGATCTTGTGAGCAGTAGCATTTGGATCAAAGTGATACCCATAAAATCTAGAATGATATTATTTTAGCACTTGAGGGTCCTCTTTCTCAAACAAACAAATAAGTAACAAACCATCTAGATGCCTCCAATATAGTCTACCTTCTTGAATGTAATAACTTTGGGCCAACTGCTTGATAGATATCCTTTTATTGTTGGACATGTCTTTTGGGAATGATAAGTTTCGAAGGTAAAACATAATGCCATTATACCACTAGCAATCAAAATTATCAACTACTCTAGCTTCTTGTTTCTTATCCACTACAATAGTATTATACATAGCCTCCCCTTTAGCCAGATACTTTGCCAGTCCTTGTCCTCTAACAGTCTACACTACTTTGAATCCTACATCATACTATAATAAGTTAGCCATACATCTTGCAGGACTTCCTAAAGGTTCAGGATGAGTGAAAATATATTTAACAACAATGTAGGGAATACAGGTTATTACCTTGTTGGATCTAAAGATACATTTAAAATTATCTAGTGCTCTGATTAATACATAAACTTGTTTTTCTAGCATAAAGTATTTTAGTTTAGCACCCTTCAATCCTGTACTCATAAAGGCTATAGGCCTTTCATTTTTATCTTCATTATTTTGAACTAGAACTACAAAAATAGTGTGTTATGAGACAAATGAGTAGATATTGAAGTATTTGGAGTAATCAGGGTAATCATTACCTAAGCTTGATTGATTGCATCTTTGATCTTCTAAAAAGCTACAATATTTTCCTTTGTCCACCTTATTTCTCCATTTTTATTGATCATGTCATTTATTGGTTTGGCAATCTGAGAAAAATCAGGGATAAACCTCCTAATAAAGTTAACCTTTTCAAATAACTATCTAACTCCCTTAAGATTCTTAGGAGGGGGGATTTTAGCAATAGCTTCTACTCTTTGTGGATCAATGCTAATCCTATCTTTTGAAACAATATGTCCAAGTACTTTACCTTGTGTGGCCCGAAACACATATTTTCTAGGATTCAAAGATATGCCAAACTCCTTGCACCTGTCAAACACTTGAGTTAGATGTGCAAAATGATATTTAGTATTTTTTGAAAAACTATAATATCATTAATATATACTACCACTATATTGAACATCAATCCTTTAAATGCAACATCCATTGCTCTCTGAAATGTTTCCCCTGCATTCATCAATCCAAAGGGCATCCTAAGATATTCAAATGTTCCCCATGGTGTAGTGAAACTTGTTTTGTGTTTGTCTTCATTGCAATTTGATTGTAACCTAAAAATCCATCCAATAGAGACATTCTTGATGATCCAAACACTGCTTGAAGCAACTGTTCCATATTTGAAAGTGGGTAGTTGGCTTTAAGAGAGCTTTTATTTAAATTCTTGAAATCTACACAAATCCTGATCCCACCATTATTATTTCTAACTGGAACAAGATTTTCCAACCAAGAACAAAATCTTACCTTCCTAATTATCTTGGTATCCAATAACTTCACTTATTTTTGCACAATCATATGCAAAGGGGGATTGAAATTTCTTTTTTTCTGCCTAAAAGGCTTAGTATCCTTTTGAAGGGATATTATGCTAGTCATTACCTTTGTATTGAAGGTATTTAGATCTTCATAACTCCAAGTAAAAGCATCCATATTTTTTTCAATAATTTGACATATTGTTGCTTCTCTTTTCCTGATAGAGCTTTATTGATCCTAATAATCTTGGGCTCTTCCTATGTTCCAATATTAACTCCATCTATATTAGATTCCTAAAAAGATATATATATATATATATATATATATATATATATATATATATATATGCTCTATCAAAGTCATAAAACAAGCTTTCCAAAGATACAAATCCCCTGGGGATCCTATTGGTCTTCAGTTTTATGACTTCTATGGGTTCTCACATAACATCCTTTAATTTTTCTTCATCACTTTCATCACAAATAACATCAAAAAATTTATTTTACATAGTCATGAAATCATTAATGCGTATATCATCATGAAAAATTTGTAAATATACCACATTATCAAAGATATGTGGCTTATAAATAGATATGGTTGGGAACCTTTCCATAAACCAAGTGTCTATCTCAAGGTTTTTTTCTCTAGAAGAATGAATGGCAAAAATATTAGCATTATGATTTTGTGCTCTAGGAATAAATTGCATATCAAAATCCAAGAATCTATCTATTCCTCCAACATTGCTTGCTTATATTGCTTTAATCTAGGATGCTTTGTTTGATATTTCCCTTTAATTTTTTGAATTATCAGCTCAGCATCCCCACTAACCTCAAGGTAATTAATAACCAATTCCTTGGCTTTTCTTAGCCCTAGCAATAAAGTTTCATACTCTACAACATTATTTGTACAATAAAATTCTAGCATGTATGGTATGCCAATATAACTGCCATTAATGTTTATCAACAATACTCCAGCTCCAGCTCCTGCTTTAGATTTTACCCATCAAAGATCATAGTCCATAACTTTGAAGTTAAAATTCTATCATTTTTTGCATCTGCTTTAGCCTTTAGTTTTGAATCCATATTCTCAACAACATGTACTTCCAACAAGAAAGGAGAATTTCATATAGAGTAAACCCCCCATGTATTTCCTCAATAGAATTCATGACATTAACCATATTATCATTAGGATCTCTAATTTCAAATTAATACCTATTGAAGGGTTCTCTCTTCAATATCACTTTCTCCTTACCTTGCATTGTAATCGTGGTATATGACCAATCCAACTGAATAGTACCACCTAGCTGCTCTACCCAATGCCTAGAAAGTAAGAGAGAAAAGAAAGGATCCACATATACAACTGCAACATCCATCACCACTCCTTTATTAGGATATTATTCAATATGGACAAGAAGTCCAGTGATAATGGCTACACAAGGTACTCTTTTATTATCCATGACAAAAATAGGAGGGTGCTCTTTCTGAAAAATCAAGCCTAATTGATCAGCTACATGTTTTGAAATTACATTCATGGAAGCACCACTATCAAGATTGCAATTATGAATAACATATTGGTCCCCATAGCCTGATGTATACCTTAGTGATATGTAAAATGTCTTAACTGAAGATGGGGCTTTGACTACATCATTCACAAGGCCTATATGATTTTGAGTTTGTCCTCCTAACTGATCAATTAATTTGAAGGCTCTACATACCTGATACTGGTACTTTGGAATAGTCATTAATTATCCAAAAGTGATTTTGACCTTCTATTTAGCAACCTCTAAACCCAAATCAAATTTATATTTCTTATCATCAATTGCTTTTATATTTTTTTTATTAGCCAAGTCATTTTGTTGCTTTTGGATAATCTACTCTACATAATGCTCTTTAGGAATCATTTGAAATTTCATTTGATTTACCTTTTTTTGTGAAATAACTAATGTATATTTCTTCTTTTGTGCAGGTTCTTCATCAAATTTGTCCTCCACTGCTCTGTTCTAATATTGATAACATGTATTATTTCTAAAGATTCAACCTCTTCTGTTGTAGGTATAAGCTTTCCTTACTTTATTATATCAAATCTAGTATTAGCAGGTTCGCTTGAGGTTGATGCGTCTCCAAATATCAATGCTCTTTGCTCAATATTACTGACATATATGTCCATATCCATTTCAAATTTATATTCTATGGTTTCATCCTCCTGATTCCAACATTAATTAATTCTTATATATTCATATCTTCATATTCAACATTAGAATGCTTACTTAGATAAATACCACAATCAATAGGGTTATGTGGTGCATCATAGTTAGAGAAATAAAAGAGATGATATGATGCTATATTATTTAATGGTATGGAATTTGGAACAAAATCTAGATCTCTCTATTTTTTTCTTTTTCCAATTCCCATTTCAATTCGTGTTTCCCTCTTCATTTCCATTGTTATTCTATTTTCTATTAAAAATCCTTTTGAAAGGAGGTTTGTTATCTTCTTGTTGTCTATTATTACCCTGTGAATTTTTTGCACTGTTTTCCTTACCTTTTTCAAGTCTGGCCACCCTTTTATTCAAAGTAGTAAATATCTCGCTCAACTGGTTAGCTATTTTATTCATAGGATCCTAATAGGTTTTCTTAGGGATAGAGAACTCAACTTTCTTGACTTCCTTTCAAGTTTATTGGGCTCTAAAGAGTATGTTTTCATATTACCACTATAAATCATGTCTCTCTATCTCAATAGCCCTTTCCATACATATATCAATGGTAGATGTTGCTTGTTGTCTTAGCTCATAACTAAAATCTCCAAGGAAAGCATTTTTGTAGAAACAAATGGACTGGTTATCATTTGGCCTTAATGCTACTGGAATCTTATTTCTGGTCTTAAATAATCTTCTATTGAAATTTTCCAGTAATTCATTTTCTTTCTTTTTCATGGTAGCCAATTTTATCAGCAAGGACTGTTAATTATTTCTCTCTCCATATTTCCTAAGGAAAGTGTGCTCTAGCTCTTAAAAATGATTGATAGTACCATCTCTAAGATTGTTTAACCATTCTCGAACATTCTTCTCTAAATTTTGAAATAATAATCTAAGGACAACATATTCACCATCCACCTCAAGACTATCCATGGCATACAAAAAATCCCTAACATGATCTTCACCAGTGAGAACTTTATTCCCTTGAAATTTAATCAAGTACTTATGAGCTTTACTAAGGAGAGGATTTAGATTTTTAGGTAAAACAAAGGTTCTATATCTATTGGTCCTCCCCTGATTAACATTAGCATTAACATTTTGATTAAAATTTTGATTTGCATTGGGAGTTATCATACTTACTACAGGTTAATTCACTATAGGTACTTGGTTTATAGTAGGAGAAGACTGATTGAAACCAATATTCGGGTTAGAAACAGAAATAGTATGAATTGGAATTGAATATTTTCTATGAGACCTGAAGAATACCTCAGGATTTGGTACTCTAGAAAGCACTTTGTTACCACTTCTTCTTGTAGATGCCAATTCCAGCTCCTTTTTTTTTATTTTTAAATTTTTGAGTTCATTCAGAGTCACCAACATGTATGTGCAAAGAAGGAATAAGATATTCAACAATACTTGGATCATGATTGCTCAACCTGATATTAACTCAAATATCATAAATTTCATTCTAGAAAATACTATGATAAAAAACTTAAAATTATATTGAGTCTTCCTCGACAATAGTGCCAAAAACCATTGGAGGAAATTCCTACACCCTTAATATATTTGTCATGTTGCAAGACTTCCTTGATCCAATCAACATTGTGGACTCTGGTGGATCCACCTCTTTAAATTGAGAAAATATTATCCTAAGACTCTAGACATACTGAGAAGGATAAGGAAAACCTGGAGGTGAGCCTATAATATTTTTTATATACTCATGCTCATCCAGATTTGTAAAAATAAAATAAAACTGCAATATAAAATTTGACCAAGTTCAAAAGTAACTCCTAGCTAGTGCTTCAAGCTATAGACCGGTGCCTTATCCATTGGGTAATTGTAGCCAGACTTAAAATATGATGAATATAGAAGGGGAAGAAGATAAAATTAAGCCAATCACATCCATTCAAATAATGTAATATAAATGATTCAACATGCTAGCGAAAGAAGATGCCATCTACACATTTAAATGATGTAAAATGTAAATGGGAGAACACACAAATTACACATAGAACTACTAAATGAGGAACATTACATTAAACAACAAATCATTACAATGGGATTCTGATAAGAATAACCATATCTCACTAAACCAATATAAACAAATTCTCCATTCAAATGATGCAATAGAGAACTACAACTCTTTGTTCAAATGATGTAACAAAGATACTCCTAGCTTCCAACGTAAACCACTGGAAATGATCTCAGTAAAATGGGTACATCCAACCTACACAATAATGGGGAAGAAATAGGGGTGACTAGACAAGACACACAAAGAAAATTACAACTGAAAAGGATAGACACACTGGTATACCTCTTGTAAAATTACTATGTAAAAACTTGATCATTTTTTTTTTGCAACAACTCTCTCAGATAGCCTGCAAATTGGTTCTCATTCAACACTCGATGATGGTCCATAATTATGAAAAATACAACTATTTTGATGATGACCCATAACTACAACTGTCTTCATGATGACCCATATTATTAATTGTGCTTGTAGTGGTTCTTATTTGTAGTGTGATAGTGGTCTCAGTTGGTCAAAAATACCTATTACATAAATATTGATAATAATAATATTATATAACTACAATTACCAGAGTTGAATGATGGCCTCTCACTATTCTTAATTAGATTTTGAAAATAGCCATAATAGCCTATCTTCCGAATGGCATAACTTTTGATCTGACCATTAGATCGGCTCGAAATTTTTCATGGAGCTATATAAAGAGGAGGAAAATATTATGGCATGGCTTGGGTACAAGCCTTGAATATTTTTAGTGTGTTATTGGGCCCTAATTCCTTCATATAGTAACCCAAAAATGGGATTTAGTGTTTTTTTAGAAAAATCAGAAGAAAGAAAAATGGAATTTAATGATTTTTTAGACATGGATAGGTGTTGAGATTTTATAGGAGGCCTAATATGAGAAATACAATAATTTATGTTAATTTAGGGGGCTATCCAAGATTTTTTGGGACTTACTAAAAATAGGGTGGTCAAAAATACAAATTACCCAAAAATAGTAATTATTTTTATTTTTTTACTAAAAGGGGGGACAAACTCAAATTAGATTTTGAGGATCCAATAAAGGCTCTGACTGGAATAGGTTGTGAAAAAATATTTTGACAATGAATCACCTAAGAATTCCATAATTTCCAGTAGACCACAAAAACTCAAAAATTTGCCTAATCACCTAAAAAGGACTTCTTAATAACCTAAAAGCTGAAACCTTAATCACCTAAAAAAATAAGTTTGAAACACACTTTTTTTTTCTAATCACTTGAGAATTCTAGAATCTCCAGTAGACCATAAAAAATAAAAAAACTTGCCTAATCACCTAAAAGGGACTCCTTAATCACCTAAAAACTGAAACCTTAATCACCTAGATAGGACAATATTGAAACATGCTTTTTTTTGTGGCTTCTCAAGCCCTCAGTATTGAATGATACAATTTCAAGTGTTGCCCATTGATAGGAATTGAAAATTCTGCACCATATAGATTTTACAATTTGTAAGTATGTTGGCCTACATTATAGAGGATTTGATAAGGGCTAAGCCATTTAGGCTCTCATTTTCTTTTTCACTATGTTTATCATTTTTGGGGTCCCAGTACAACACTATATCTACTCCTTCAAAAGGTTTACCTCTGGATTTCTTATTAAACAACTACACTATTTTGTGAGTTTGCTCAGTCATATTCATTAATGCATCCTTTCTATCTTCTTACAACTTTGTAATTTGATCAAGTCTTCTTTGCAAGACATTTGGATTTTCATGATACTGAAGAAGTAAAGATAAAGTATGACTTTCCACTTGAGGGGGTTGTAGAGAACTCTCACCATATACTATTTCACAGGGAGACTTTCTTGTGCTTCTTTTGATATATATCCTATCAGCCCATAAAGCATACTTCAGCTCACTATCCTAGCTTCTTTTTTTTCTACCTAATGCTCTTCTGATTCTTGTGATCAAATTCTTATTTGAGGATTCTGCTAAACCGTTCCATTGAGGATAGTAATTTGCAAAATAAGAAAACTCTATGTTGTACCTAGCACAAAATTCAATCATCTCAAAAGAAGTGAAGTAGTTACCATTATATGTGACTATCTTCTTGGGAACCCCAAATCTTGTCAATATGTGCTCTTCTAAAAACTTGATGACCACTTTTGTAGTGGATTTATTGAGAGGCGTTGCTTCTATCCACTTGGTAAAATAGTTTATTGCTGTAATGATCCACCTATGACCTCTAGAAGAATTGGGATTAATCTCACCTATGATATATTTTCCCCATTGAGTATAAGGATATTCCACAATCACTGGCTTTAGGGATATGGCTAGCAAATTCTTCTTTCCTACAAAAATATAACAGTTATGATAATTTCTAACAAACTGGTAATTTTATTTAAACATGAGGGGTAATAATAACCATCTCTCATGATCTTGTGGGCAATAGCCTTTGGAGCAAAGTGAACCCCACAAAAGCTAGAATAATATTATTTTAGCACTGAGGGATATCTTTCTCAAATAAACAAAGAAGCAACATACCATCTGGATACCTCCAATATATTCTACCTTGAATGTAATACCTTTGGTCTAATTTCTTGATAGATCTCCTTTTATTTTTGGACATGTATTTTGGAAATGATAAGTTCTGAAGGTAAAAAATAATTCCATTATACCATTAACAATCAAAATTATCATCTACTCTAGCTCATTGATACTCATCCACTACAATAGTGTTATTCGTAGCCTTCCATTTAGCTAGATACTTTATCAGTCCTTGTCCTCTAACATTCTGCACTACTTTGAATTCTACATCATACTATAATAACTTAGCCATCCATATTGCAAGATTGCCTAAAGGTTTAGGTTAAATGAAACATATTTAACATCAATGTAGGGAATATAGGCTATTACCTTGTTGGATATAAAGATACATTTGAAATGATCTAATGCTCTTATTAATGCATAGGCTTGTTTTTCTAGCATAGAGTATTTTAGTTTAGCACCCTTCAATCCTATACTCGTAAAGGCTATAGGCATTTCATTTTTCTCTTCAAAATTTTGAGCTATAACTGCAATAATAGTGTGTTATGAGGTAAATGAGTAGATATTAATATAATTGGAGTAATCAAGGTAATTCAATACCAAATCTTGAGTGATTGCATCTTTGATCTTCTGAAAATCTACAGTATTTTTCTTTGTCCACCTTATTTCCCTATTTTTCTTGGTCATGTAATTTATTGGTTTGGTAGTCTTATAAAAATTATGGACAAACCTCCTAATGAAGTTAATCTTTCCAAAGAATGATCTAACTCCCTTAATATTCATAAGAAGGCGAATTTTAACAATGGCTTCTACTCTTTGTGGATCAATGTTAATCCCATATTTTGAAACAATATGCCCAAGTAGTTTACATTGTGTGGCCCCAAACATACATTTTATAGGATTCAAAGATATGACATACTCCTTACACCTATCAAAAACTTGAGTTAGATGTGCAAAATGATCTTCAGGATTTTTTGAAAAACTATAATATCATCAAGATATACTTCCACTATATTGAACATCAATCCTTTAAATGCAACATCCATTGCTCTTTGAAATGTTGCCCCTACATTCATCAATCCAAAGGACATCCTAAGATATTTAAATGTTCCCCATGCTCTAGTAAAAGTTGTTTTGTGTCTATATTCTAGATTCACTGTAATTTGATTGTAACCTGAAAAGCCATCCAATAGAGATATTTTTGATGATCCAACCACCGCTTGAAGCAACTGTTCCATATTTGAAAGAGGGTAGTTGTATTTAAGAGAGATTTTATTTAAATTATTGAAATCTACAAAAATCCTGATATCACCATTCTTCTTTCTTACTAGAACAATATTTTCCAACCAAAAATAAAATCTCACCTTCCTGATTATCTTGGTATCCAGTAACTTTTGCACTTCTTTCAGCATAATCAAATGCAAAGTGGGATTGGAATTTATTTATTTCTATCTAAAAGGCTTGGTATCCTTTTGAAGGGGTATTATGTGAGTCATTACCTTTGTATTGAAGGTATTTAGATCTTCATAACTCCAAGCAAAAGCATCCATGTTCTTTTTCAAGAATTTGATATACAATTGCTTCTCTTTTTTTGATAGAGCTTTATTGATCCTAATAATCTTAGGCTCTTCCTTTGTTCCAATATTAACTCCATCTATCTTATATTCCTAAAATATAGGTATATATGCTCTATAAAAATCATCAAACAGGCTTTCCAAATATACCAACCCCCTGGGGATCCTATTGGTCTTTAGTTGTATGAATTCTATGGGTTCTCACAAAAAATCCTTTAGTTTTTCTTCATCACTTTCATCACAAATAACATCAAAAAATTTATTTTGCATAGTCATGAAATCATTAATGTGTATATCATCATGAAAAACTTATAAATATACCACATTATCAAGGACATATGGCTTATAAATAGATATGGTTGGGAACCTTTCCATAAACCAAGTGTCTATCTCAAGGTTTTTTCTCTAGAAGCATTAATGGCCAAAAGATTAGCATTATGATTTTGTGCTCTAGGAATAAATTGCATATCAAAAGCCAAGAATCTATCTATTTCATCCAACACTGCTTGCTTATATTGCTTTAATCTAGGATTCTTTGTTTGATATTTCTCTTTGATTTGCTAAATTATCAACTCAACATCCCCACTAACCTTGAGGTAATAAATACCTAATTCCTTAGATTTTATTAGACCTAGCAATAAAGCTTCATAATCTACAACATTATTTGTACAAAAAAATTCTAACATGTATGGTATTCCAAGATAGTTGTCATTGATGTCTATCAACATTACTCTAGCTCCTACTCCCACTTTATATTTTGTCCCATAAAAGGTCATATTCCATAACTCAAAAGTTAGAATTCTATCAGTTTCTTCATATGCTTCAGTATTTAGTTTTGGATCCATATTCTCAACATCAGGTACTTCCAAAAATAAAGAAGAATGCCAGATAGAGAAAACCCCCATGTGTTTTTCATCAAAATTATTCATGACATTAACCGTATTATAATTAGTATCTCTAAATTTAACTGAATACCTATTGCAAGGTTATCTCTTCAAAATCACATTCTCGTTATCCTGCATTGGAATAGTGGCATATGACCAATCTAACTGAATAACACCACCTAGCTGCTCTACCCAATGCCTAGAAAGTAAGATAGAAAATAAAGGATCCACATCTACAACTGCAACATCCATAACCTCTCCTTTCTTAGGATATTGTTCAATATGGACAATAAGTCCAGTGATAATGCCTACACAAGGTACTCTTCTATTATCCATGACAAAAATATGAGGGTGCTCTTTTTGATAAATCAAGCCTAACTGATCAACTACCTATTTTAAAATTACATTCATGGAAGCACCACTATCAAGCATGCAATTATGAATAACATATTGGTCCCCAAAGCCTGATGTATACCTTTGTTAGATGTAAAATGGCTTAACTGAATATGGGGCTCTGAATGCATTATTCACAAGACCTATAGTATTTTGAGGTTATCCTTCTAATTGATCAGTTAATTTGAAGGCTCTACATACCTGATATCAGTACTTTGGAATAACCATTTATTCTCCAAAAGTGATATTGACCTTCTGTTTGGCAACCTCTAAACCCAGATTAAATTGATCTTTTTTATCATCAATTCTTTTTCTAGTTTTCTGATTAGCCAAATCATTTTGTTGCTTTTGGATAATCTCCTCTAGATCAAGCTCTTCAGCAATCGTTTGAAGCTTCATCTGATTTACCCTTTTCTGTGAAATCACTCCTATAGATTTTTTCTTTTGTGCAAGCCCTTCATTAATTTTGTCCTTAACTATTATATTATTGATATTGATAGTATGTATTATTTCTAAAGACTTAACCTCTTCTATTGTAGGTACAAGCTTTACTTACTTCATTCTATAAAATCTAGTATTAGCAGTCTTGCTTGAGGTTGATGCATCTCCAAAGACCAATGCTATTTGCTCAAGATTACTAGTACATATTTCCATATCCCTTTCAAATTCTTGTTCTCTGGTTTCATCCTCTTGAGTCCAACATACATTAATTCTAATATCTTCATATTAAAATTCAATATTTAAATAAACATTAGAATGTATACCTAGATAAATACCACAATAAACACGGTTATGTGGTGCATCATAGGTAGAGCAATAAAAGAGATGATCTAATGCTATATTAATTTGATGGTACAGGATTTGGAATAGAATCTATATCTCTCTCTACTTCTTTATTTTACCAATTCCTATTTTGATTCCTATTTCCCTCATCATTTCCATTGTTATTCCAGTTTCTATTAAAATTCCTTCTAAAAGGAGTCTTGTTATCTTATTATTATCTATTATTAGCCTATGAAATTTTTGCACTATTGTCCTTACATTTTTCAAGTCTAGCCAACTAGTTATTCAAAGTAGTAAACATCTCACTCAACTGATTAGCTATTTTATTCATAGGATCCTGATATTTTTTCTTAGGTATAGAGAACTCAACCTTCTTGGGATTCCTTTTAGTTTGATTAGGATCTAAATAGTATGCTTTCATATTACCACTATCAATCATATGTCTCTCTATTTTAATAGTCATTTCCATACATATATCAATGGTAGCTACTGCTTTTTGTCTAAGCTCATAACTAAAATCTCCAAGGAAAGAATTTTTGTAGAAACAAATGGACTGATCATAATTTGGCCTTAATGCTACTGGAATCTTATTTTTGATCTTAAAGATTCTTCTATTGAAATATTCCACTGATTCATTTTTTCTTTTTCATGGTAGCCAATTCTGTTAGAAAGGATTGTACATTCTTCCTATCTCCATATTTCGTAAGGAAAGTGTGTTATAGCTCTTGAAAATTATTGATAGTACCAAATTCAATGCTGTTGAACCATTCTCGATCATCCTTATCTAAAGTTTGAAAAAAATCTAAGGACAACATCTTCATCATCCACCTCAAGACTATCAATGGCATACAAAAAATCCTGAACATGATCTTCTCTAGGTTCCTTTGAAATTTAGTCAGGTACTTATAAGCTTTACTAGGGAGAGGATTTACATTTGTAGGTAAAACAAAGGCTCTATATCTATTGGTCCTCCACTTATTAACATTAGCATTGGCATTTTTATTGACATTTTTATTTACATTGATATTTTGATTTGCATTGGGAGTTGCCATACTCACTACAGGTTGATTCACTATAGGTACTTGGTTTACATTGGGAGAGGACTATTTGAAACTAGAAATAGAAATAGTATGAATTGGAATTGAATATTTTTTGTGATACTTGAAGAATTTCCTTAGGATTTGGCACTCTAGCAAGCACTTTTTTACCACTTATTATTGTAGACACTAGATCCAACTCCTTTTTTTATATTTAAATTTTTGAGTTCATTCAAAGTCACCAGCACGGATGTGAAAAGAAGGAACATGATCTTCAACAATACTTGGACCAATATTTCTTAGCCTTATATTCACTCAAATCTCACAATTTTCATTCTAGGAAAGACTATGAGAAAAACAAACTCAAAATTGTATTGAGTCTTCCCTAGCAACGACACCAAAAATTATTGGAGGAAATTCTTGCAACCTTAATATATTTGTCATGCTGCAAGACTTCCTTGATCCAATTAACACTATGGACTCTGGTGGATCCATATCTTTAACTCAGGAAAATATTATCCTGACTCTAGAAATATTGAGTAGGGTAAGGAAACCCCGGAGGTGAGCTTACAATATTTCTTATATGCTCATGCTCATCCAGATTTGTAAAAATGATATAAAACTACAATATAAAATTTGACCAAGTTTGAAAGTAACTCCTAGCTAGTGCTTCAAGCTGTAGACCGGTGCCTTATTCATTGGGAAATTGTAGCTAGAATTAAAATATGATGAATATATAAGGGGAATAAGATAAAAATGAGCCAATCACATCCATTCAAATAATGTAATAGAAATGATTCAATATGCCAGTAAAATAATACGCCATCTACACATTCAAATGATATAAAATTTAAATGGTAGAACACATAAAATTGCACATAGAATTGCTAAAGGAGGAAACAATATTGCATTAAATAATAAATCATTACAATGGAAGTCTGATCAGAATAACCAGATCTCACTGAACCAGTACAAAAAAATCCTTCATTCAAATGATGCAAAAGAGAACTATAACTCTTTGTTCAAATGATGTAACAAAGAGCCTCATAGATTCCAACCTCAGCCACTAGAAATGATCTCAGTAAACTAGGTATCTCCTCAGCAAAACCTGCATAATAATGGAGAAGAAACAAGGGTGACTAGACAAGACACACAAAGGAAATTACAACTAACAAGGACGGACACATTGGTATACCTCTTGCAAAATTATTGTGTAAAAACTTGATCATTTTTTCTATTGTATAAACTCTCTCATATAGCCTATAAATTGGTTCTCATTCAAAGCTCGATGATGGTCCATAATTACGAAAACTACAATTTTTCTATGATGACCCATATTATTAATTGTGCTTGTAGTGGTTCTTATTTGTAGTATGATAGTGGTCTCAGTTGGTCAAAAATACCTATTACATAAAGCTTAATAATAATAATCTTTTATAACTACAATTACTAGAGTTAAATGATGGCCTCTTACTATCTCTTAATTGGATCTCGAAAATGGCCATAATATCCTATCTTTCAGAGGGCATAACTTTTGATGCGACCGTTGGATCGACTTGAATTTTTTCATGGAGCTAGATAAAGAGGAGGAAAATGTTATGGCAAGGATTTTATACAAGCCTTGGATATTTTTTAGTGTGTTATTGGGTCCTAATTCCTTCATCTAGTGCCCCGAAAATGGGATTTAGTGTTTTTTAGAAAAATCAAAAGAAAGAAAAATGGAATTTAATGACTTTTTAGACATGGATAGGTGTTGATATTTTCTAGGAGGTTTAATATGATAAATGCAATAATTTTTGTTAATTTAAGGGGCTATCTAGGATTTTTTGGGACTTACTAAAAATAGGGTGGCAAAAAATAACAAATTACCCAAGAATAGTATTTTATTATTATTATTATTATTAATAATAAAAGAGAGGGCAAACTCAAGTTGGATTTTGAGGATCCAACAGTCACTTAGATTAGATTTTTCAAATTTTTTTTCAAATCACTAGGTTAAAATTTTCAATCTCTTTTAAATCAGCTAGATAAAAAATTTCAATCTCTTTCACAAGTCCTCAGGGTAAGCTTCAAATTTCTTTTCAAAGCATCTATAATAGACTTTCAATCTCTTTCAAAAATCATGAGGGTAAAAACTTCAAATTAATTTTCAAAGCACTTAGATAGATTTCCAATATCTTTCCTTCACATCCTATCTTGATTTATTTCAAGCTTTCTAGAATATATTTCAATTTCAAAAGGCATTTAGGTTTAGTTTATTTTTCAAAAGGCATCTAGGTTTAGTTTCTTTTTTGAAAAGGCATTTAGCTAGATTTTCTTTCATATCAGTGGTAGTTAACTCACCACCACACACTCACATTTCATACATAGTGGTAATATTGGACTTCATCACCAATCCCCACTTGATATTGGTGACATTGGAATTCATATCCTTCCACTAGTTTTCCCCCTAGAAACCATAGTAGCCCCTAGGAGTGTTTTTTCAAAATTCATCATCGAAATATACCCTACTCTTGAGACTAGTTTTATGGATTTCATCACTGAAAGGGACCTTCGAAGTAGGATAGGATTATATGTCTTTGTTCACAAGGATAATATAATTCATGTATAGGTAACTTCAATTCTTGACTAAGCCTGCCCGAGGGTGAAGCGACTGCCCAGTTGGGCCAGTAGTAGGTCTTAGACAGTGCCACCTCTTCTTATGAGAGGATTTGGACTCATTAGCACATTTTGAGTTCCTCCTCTTCGGATATATTTTTATTGTACTTTTCATTTATTCACCACTCACATGTTGATAAATTGTTCTATTCTGTGCACCTTGGGTGTTACAAGAGGTTTTGTGTTGATGACATTCCTTTTTAGAGTTTCACTTCATTTCCAGTATCATGTTCTAAAGTAGGTACTATCATCAAAACACACAAGATAACAAAATATTTACTTTTATTTACTTAGCATTGATTCCAGTTGTGTTCTTGTATTACATTCTCACAAAAACTGATTTTAGCACATTCACTTGCTAGTCATCCACTTGCTAGCTATTCACGTTCTGTCACTATCATTTTTTTTTAGATTTACTTTTTGTTGTATGCTTGCACAGTAGTGTGCAAAATAGGTTTTCATAGTATAGGTTCGCACAATAGTGTGCAATTTTTTTCTAGTACATAGAAACACACAAAATTGTAAAGGAAACTTGTACAAAACACACACATGAATTCAAATTTTATTTTTGAATAGTTGTGCACACCTAATCATAGTATATATCACCATAACTATTGTTACTCATAGTTAGGCATGCGAGTAAGCGTGTCTTGATGAGGAGGCTTCTCTCACCACCCCAACCAATCTAGTACTCCCCCTTAGTTCATGAGGGAGACATCCACTCTCACACTTGATCTCCTCATTGTTTTTGAGCCATCTCGCACGCACACCATATCCCATAGTGAGACCTCTATTTCTAGTAATATTCTTACATCTTCTGGCAAAGATCACCCACTTCTTTCTCATTCACATCCACCTATTCCACCTTCCACCTTATATGATCATGTTGTCTACATAGCTCCAAGAGATCCATATCCCTTCTTCACTATTGATGAGGAGACTCCACCTACCTCACCCACATCCTTTCATCTATTTCTTCAAGATCCATATCATTCACTTCTCAGGGATGACCCTTTTTTGCTTAATCATCCTCACCCCGAGACTACATCATCTACCTCATAGTAGGGATGATTTTGGATCCCCAGTCTTCCACTCCTAGCACTCAAGAACCTTTATCATAATCAACCCCATAGTAGTCAACAATAGTACACTTCACTCACATCATCCCACCAATACCCTTCCCAAGCACCACAACAACCACCTTCCCAACAATCGTATTTTCCATATTTTGCTTCCACATCACAACCACCATCCCAATCACAATAATTCATTCCCTAAAAGCATCAATAAGTCCCATATTCATAATTTTTTGTGGATATGTTCACCATCCCTTCTTCTTATGCTTCCACTTTCGATGTATGTACTCCTCCTTCATCACTTCCACCACCTACGTTCCCCTATTTTGAGTTGAATGATATACACCCTCATCTACTTCCACCTTTCACCTTCCTCCACCTCATCAATTTTAGTCTCCTCATTCCATTCCTCTTTATTATTATAATGAAATTTATCCATATTATCTCTTCAATCCCCCATGTTATTCTACTCAAACTAAGTTTGCTATTTATCACTCATCTGGTCTGGCATAGTAACCATATTTTGGCACATCATCTTGCCATCCACTTTCATATTCTATTCAAACACCACTTCCCCCACCACACTCTATTGTGCCTACATTCTTCATGATACATCTTTCTTGGTCTTTCTCTTTGACTATGTAATGATCACAATAGATTTCACTAGATACAGACCTCTTAGCCACAATTTTTCAATTCACAGTAGATGTCTGCCTCATAGTAGATTATCCCATTGACCTCCATGTTTCATGCTATTTAGCAATTGCATCCATAGGAATAGTTTTAGTATGCTCCCATTTCACAATGGGAGGAGCAGAAACTCCAATACCCCATCATTCTTAGTCTTCCACTGCTTCATCACAGTTCATAACTCCCCCATAAACTAAAATCCAACATCTACAAGAAAAAATTAAAATGTTGGATCTACGCACTATTGGTTATTGGCCCCAAAAACCCACATATAACGAGTTGTGAAACAAACCCATTCATCCTTTAGTTCCCATTCCTCCTTATCCATACCATTTTGAGATTCCAAAATATGAGAAATACAAATATAAAGAGGATCCTTGAGAACATATCAGTAACTATCACTTCACATGCTACCAACTTCACGACAACAATCCCCTCATGTTGCATACTTTCACTCTCTCACTTGGGGGACAAGCCCTCGATTGGTACAACATGCTCCTACACCATAATCTATTCACATTTGAATAGTTGGCTAATGCATTCCTTGAACATTTTTCCATCAACATCAAGAAAAATATGAACTTTTTTTATGTTTATGCCCTATGATAGGCTGATGATGAACCTATCATAGATTTAATTTTTTGATGGATATCGGTCATCCACAACCTAGTTTATAGCCTCCCATCTCCCTAAATCGTCATCCTATTCACTAAAAGTTACCACAAACATATTTCTAAACCTTTGGAACTCCATCAAAACTATACAATTGATGAAGCCATTGCTTAGGCAAAATTCATTGAGGACATTGAAGTCCAATCTGGTAAAATAAAACTTCGGTAGAAGCCATATTACACTTCAACTTTTTTCTTCCATCACAATACATCTAATCAACCCTTTTTCAAATTACCACAAACTAATCAAGTGATAGCAACATCTCCAGCATCTTCGTCGATCTCACAACACCCTCCTCCACAATAATAGATTTTTTAGACTAATGCACCTCCTCCATCTAATCCACAAAGCGGTCTTTGTATTCAACCACCATGATGCAATTGAACTCCACTTTTTGAGCCTTTGCTAGATTTATTCTAGAGGTTGTTTAATGCTGGTCATATCACATTACCTGAAGTTTGAATTATTAACCCGAATCAACCTAAACCTCATGGGTTCAATGAATAGGCCTTTTGTGCTTACCATCGACAGCATGACCATGATGTAGGGTCTTATCGCTCCTTTCGTAGCATAGTACATGATCTTATAAATTGAGGTACTATCCAAATTTTGAACCCCCTAATTCCATAAAATCAAAATCTAGGTATCTATCATAACCCATTACCTAAAAATGGAGGGACCAATCCTCAAGAGACTCAATCCACACAATAAACCCAATCTAGGTAAGTCAATAATATTCACAGTGATACTCCCTCATGCAGAGTGGTTGGCATGATTAACCTCACTACTCATACCCAAAACTATCCTCCATGCCAGGATGCACCCATCATTTCACCTCCAATACCATTCACTTCTCCTCACTCACCCACAACATCAAATGTTTCATCACCTCTACCATATAATATAATCACTGTTCATGTTAGCCTCACCCATTAGTTATGCAATGCACCAACTCAATTATCCATATTTAATATTTTGCAACAATATCACCCTCATCATGAAGTACTAAATGATATCCTTCACTCAAGAATATCCCTTTGTAAATTTCATCAAGAATATCCCTCGTTACATTCAACCTTCTATCAACTTCCATGACCATGAGATTACCAATATTGTAGGTGATGGAGCTGATACTCCACTACATATCCAAGCAACCATAAATAACATCACCTACAATCATATTCTTGTTGATATCAGTTCTTACATCAGTATCATTTCTACCACCACCCTTTATCACCTCCACATTCCACCTACTCATTTTGCTACACCATCAATTGACCTTCATGCTTTTGATGGTTCTATGTATCCCATAGTAGGTTTCATCATCCTACCCATCCACGTAGGTGTAAGGACCATGTCTACCTTATTCCATGTCATCCAAGGTGAAATGAAATATCTCTTTCTTGGATGTCCATGAATCCATGATATACAATGTGTTCTATCTACCCCACATCATTATCTCCAATATGTGCATAACGGACCGGTCCATTGTATTCCCATTGATAGTGATGCTTTCAAATTTTGTAACATTGCAGATCTTTCACCAAGATATTTATCATCCTCTACCTATGTCATCCCATTCCTTCACATTATTAGGTAGAGGTATCCACTTCCTCTCCAACACCTACCTCATCCTCACATCACTCACCTAGAACACACACTCACTCTTCTGGATCTACTTCTCAAATTCCACCATCTTCTTCCATGGATCCCTTTCCTATGTCCATAACTTTTTTCCACCTTCTTTGTGGCCTCCTCCTCCTTCTCAACCATATTTTCCTGCATCCATACCTTTTTTACCACCTTTGTGGCCTCCTCCTTCTCATCCATATTCTTCTATGGATCCCCTCCTACATTCGTACCTTTCTTGCCACCTTCTTCATGGTATCCTCCTCCTTCTCACACACCTTTTTATATATATCCTCCTATACTTCCTACTCATCATACACTTCCATTTCATCCTTGACCTCAGTATTTCACATCATCTCATGAATGCTCATATCATTCCTTCCATCGCAATTGAATTTCATGATTGGGAATAATGAGCCTCTCATCTGGATGCCCAACTATTTCAATCCCATTCTACTACCATACATGACTCCTAAATTTCATCTTCTTCCTTTGATTTAGACTCACCACCTCATTCACCACCTCATACTTCACCACAAGTATCCATTTTCATGACCAATTCTGGTCCTAGTGAATACAATATTCATGACACTTGTGTGCATCCTCTTATGATCCAATATACCTATAACTTTGGTTGCCATTATACCTTAGTGCTAACCATCGGTACCATTGTACCACTTGGTCCATCGAATAATCATACAAACTTCATCTATGCAAGCCTTGATTCATTGCTTCTAGCAACTATACCCCCACTATCGCAATCTAGATTTTATGGCACCTTAGACCATATGTCCAATCCACACTTCATCTTACGCTACCTTCAACATTTTTATTAGTGTTTTTTTGGACTAGGATGTTATGAACAGGGCTTATGGATGCCCATTAACCCCTACATTCAACTACCTATAGATAAATTTGGTTTGGGCTATCACCCTACATCCATTCACATGCTCAAATATGAACTTCAAGACCTCACTCTTCATCCTAAAATAGTTCGTATAAACTCGTTAGAAGAGGAATTCAACATAAACATCATTTATGAGTGTCCATATCCTATTATACCATCAACATTCCATGTGAATTGTTTTAGGAAGCATCATTTTTTGATGCCACATCTACATACTTTATTGATGATCTAGTCAATAGATTTTCTACCCTTTATCTCACTTCTCCCAACTTTGATCATGCTCCTTCACCATACCTTCCTTTGCCTATTTATTCATACATACCTTTGCATAATTGCTGGTTGTTCCACCATTCTATGAATCAAACCCATTCTCCACCCGTGGTTCTCTGCCCTCCATTGAATCTAACACATTATTTACATCCTTTTGAGTCTTCATCCCCATGATCTCCATATTTTATAGTCTTAACCACCTCCTTTAACATAGTTTCTATCAAAATTTTCACCCCATTTCACTACACATCTCATCCAAATTACACCAATGCACCCAACCCGAACTTCATCGACTTCACTCACATATCACCTATGCCTTCATTTCAAGATTTATTGCTATCACCACCCATGCTATGCACTACAAATGCTTCTTCACCATCTACTCCACCTTATATTCCTTGGGTTAATCATATATATGTATATCTAGATGATGAATTTGACTTACTCAAGGCTATTTATGAGCTCCATCTCATTCCCATTCCTACTCAACTCCAAGACGGTTCCCACATGCTTGTGGAAGATACTATCGACGTGGACCTTGGTGACAATCCTACCAATCCCCACATCATAAAACTTGCCATATACTCTCCTTAGAGGAGCATACCTCATTTACCTCTTTTATTAAGGAGTACATAAAATTTTTTGCTTGGTCCTACAAGGACATACCCAAACTTGAACTATCACTAGTCGTCCACAACCTTACATTGGATGAGGGTACCAAACTTGTCAAGAAAAAAATTACGATGCATGCATCCCATGATTGCATTGATGGTTAAATCTAAAATCCAAAAGCTTCTCAATGTGGGGTTCATGCAACCGATTGATTACCTAGAATGGGTATCCAACATGGTCCCAGTACCAAAAACCATTGAAGATGTCTATGTATGCACTGATTTCCAAGATCTGACCAAAGCTTTTCTCGAGGACAATTTTCCACTCCCCAACATTGATGCATTGGTCATTTCTATAATAGACCATGAAATGATATCTCTCATGGATGTTTTTTCTAGCTATAACCAAAGCAAAATCAACCCTATTGATCAGCACAAGATATCCTTTACAACCCTTTGGGAGAATTTTTGTTATAAGGTCATGCTATTTGGCATTACGAATGTCGAGTCAACATACTAGAACACTATGACTTACATATTCCATGAATACATGTAAAATATTATGGAATATTATGTTGATGATCTCATCATGAATTTGAAAGAGCACTCAGAACATCTTGTATACCTCTGTAAAATCTTTGATCACCTCCTTGAGCACAATGTACGGTTAAATCCAAAGAAGTGTGTCTTTGGTATTACTTGAGGTAAGATATTGGGGTTCATTTTCTCTCAATGAGGCATTAAAGTTAACCCCAACAAAGTAAAAGCTATCATTTAGATGCATCATACCACCAATATCAAATAACTACATAGTTTACAGGGCAAAATCCAAGTGATTCATCACTTCATCACTCAGTTGTTTGAAAAATACAAATCATATAACCACCTCTTGAAAAAAGGGGTTGATTTTAAATGGGATTCTCACTACCAACAATATTTTTATGCAATTAAATATTATCTCACCTATCCACCAGTTCTATCTCCACCACATCAGCAACTGCCATTCTTCCTCTACATTTCTACCACAAATTTTACAATAGGAACATTATTGGCTCAGAAGAACATGCTCAACCATGAGCAAGCCATATACTATATCAGCTACACTTTGGTCAATTATGAAAGGTGATATGCTTACATGGAAAATATTTACTTGGTAGTATTATTTTCTACGTAAAAGCTATGCAACTACATACTCAACCATGCAACCTTTGTAATCACCCACAATAACCCCTTATGATACATGATGAATAAGAATTATCATTACTCTCGTACTACAAAATGGATCATTATCCTTACTAAATTTGACCTCAAATTCATCTCTCAAATGGTCATTAAGGAACAAGTGATTTTCGACCAACTCGTTAAGGCTCCCTTACCTGACAACCAACCACTTCTCATTCAGCTTCTTGATGATTCTATTTTCCACATCACCAAAGCTGAAGAAATATATTGAACAAAAAATGCTAGCTGATCTAACATTATTCTTCGATGGCTCTTGTTGCACTCATGTCGGGGGTGCTAAAATTATATTTTCACTCCTGATGGGTAACCTCTCTCCTTATCCTTTAAATTAGGTTTTCCTTACATAAATAACAATTCCAAATACAAAGCTCTTATTCTCAGCTTAAACCAAGCACTTTCTATGCATATTAGATGCCTACAAATCTTCAGTGATTTCCTCTTGTTGTCAATCAATTAAAGGAATAATGACAATATCGTTGCTTGGTACTCAAATAGTACAAACAAGTTGCTCAACAACGACTCACCCAACTTGAGTGGTATGATATTGAGGCCACCCCATGCTCTTCCAATTATTTCATGGACACCATGGCTTCTATGGGATCTTTAGTACCATAAAAATCCCTCTATAACATGACACATGTGTCCATTCACACCTTATCCCAGTATGCTATTTCACCTTCACCCCTAACAAACGATGATGGCATTCATGTCATCCATGCTGATCCACACGATCCTTGGTTTTATTAGATTAAGGATTATATTAAGCTAGGCTTCCTTCCTTGTGACCTACCACATGCTCATCATAATGCATTCAAATAAAGGGAGATTAATTACAAACTATTGATGGATATCCTCTACCATCACAGACATGATGGCATCCTTCTATGTTACCTCAAACCACAAGAAGCTCATTGAGTGGTTCAATAAATCTATGATGAAACTTGTGGTGGCCACTTCAATGGCATGGCCATTACCAAACGTATTTTATGCATGGGATACTATTGGCCCAAAATGGAACATGATTTTTGTATGTTAAACGATGCATCAAGTGTCAATAACATGCCAATCTCACACACTTTCCTTCACAAGAACTATAACCCATCCAATCCACATGGCTCTGCTCATAATGGGGTTTAGATATTATAGGGAAAATCATGTCTGCTTCATCCAGCAACTATAATTTCATCATCACTGCTATCGAGTATTTCACAAAGTGGATCAAATTTATCCCACTTGTCCAAGCCATGAGAGCCAAATCATGGCATTCATCACTAAACACATCACATGCTACTTTGGAATCCCCTCATAGATCATTTCATACAATGGTACACCATTTAAAAATAATAATATCCATGCATTGTGCGCTAAGTTCAACATCCATCATAGCTTCTCTACCCCATAATACCCTCAGGGTAACGACCAAGCAAAAGCTACCAGCAAAACTATTTGTGTCATCCTTCGTAAATGATGGTAGAATCTCATCATGATTGACATAATAAAATGCCATTGGCACTGTTAGCCTATCAAATGATAATTTGTTCTCCCATTGGGGCAACACCCTTCTCTCTTGTCTATGGTGCTAAGGCTATTATGGCCCTAGAGCTTGAGATACCTTTCTTGCAAATTACCATACAAGACTTCATAAATGATGATACTGCTCATCAAGCTATACTTGACCAACTAAATCTCCTAGATGAGCATCACATTCAAGCTATAGAACACAATCGTGTTTACCAATACTGTCTTCTGTGTGCCTACAACAACAAGGTACACCAACACAAATTCCAAATTGGTGATTTGGTTCTTAAAGAGAACCAACATATCACTAGCTAAACCCACCAACTACATGACAAATTCATACCCAATTGGTTATCACACATAATTTCAGTTCTAGGGCCTATCGATTGGCTAATCTCGAACGACTTGCAGAACTCGAACCAATAAACATCATTCATCTCTGCACATTCAATGCCTAGTTGTCTTAGGTATAAGTCATAAATCATTGTACATAACATTGTAGTCATGTTGTATATATCACCTTGCTAATACACTCATGATGCACATAGCACCAAATGCACACTCTACAATTTCTATTACACAACAAAAAATATTTACTTTATATGTCATTTTTATGTTGTTTATATATTTTGTCTTTTAGGTTCACTATCATCGACCATACCATATTAACTGAGACACGTCACACTAGATCTACATCACAACATATATTTAGACCATAATGCAGGACTTCCCAATCCTCCTCCCTTCACCAATCATCTCGATTGAACATGCGAAGCCACCTGACTCTGTTGTTTGCCATTCATCTTTCTCATACCATACAAACCATGATACCCCAATCCAACCTCCTTATCCTAATCGTATATATCCACCCATATCTCCTAAATTTTATGATAGTATTGATACCATTTCTTCCTTTATGGATATGGTGGAACATTCCCCCTCCTTGTACTTAGACATGAGGAAGCCATCTCCACCCACCTTCATCGAGTAGCAAAATTCATACATGTCCACTTCTTCAACACGACGCCATCTCTTTCCCCCTCAACAAAGGAAACCCACCTACTTTCTCACATTCCTTGGGGTTACCTGTTATGGTAAAATAGGTAGTATATTGCATTATACTACATAGATTATTACATTTACTTTTTACTGCATACCATGAGATATTTACTGTTCTAAATATCTACTGGTTAACCTAGAGTAAATACCTAAATATCCTAAGTCAGATATTTAGGTTAGTTGTTTAGTTAGAACTCTCTGCCTAGGTTAGTAGTTAACTACATGTTTCTATTAATGTGTATTGTTAGAGAATTATATGCTAAAGCAGTTTCAATGTAATCTATTTAAACTAGCTTTATTTTCTAAAGCTTAGTTAGTTGATATTAATCAAATCATTTTGGCTTTGCATATTTCGGAGTGCTTTGATAATCACATTGGTATCATTCGTCGGGGTGGCTAAGGCGAGCTTTGCTCGTTCCACCTAACCTAGAGACTGTTTCCCCTACATGAAACCCAAGGTCTTTGTTCTCGAGGTGCTGGTCGATCGATTTTTTTGATACGTTGGTTTTTTGAAGTGCTAGCTGATCAATTTTTCCCCTCGTAGTGGTCTTACACTGTGAATGAGAATCAATTGTCACAATGGTTGAAGGCTCCTGGGTCGACTACTATGGGTTGACTAGTCGAATGCTGTCAATCTTCGATCCACGCGGTCTCAAGCATAGATCCTGAGGCATAGACTTAGAACTGGAATTTCTGATCCATCTGGCCTGCATCCACTGCACACCGCATAGATAATATTCAAGGCCACATTTATGCTGACTAGGCACCTTGTGGATCTATCGCTCACCCACTCTATTCCTACCACATGGCAGCCTCCAGGCAGGACCCGTAGACCAAGGCTAGCTACGCTGGTGTGACGTGGTGATTGTACCTTCATTGAACCTAACATGGCATCTCCCTCCATTCACTACTATATGCAGCAAAACGTTGGTTTTGTTGAATGCTCGAAGGCATTCGAATAACAAAGGCCACCATTGGGATTTTTAAACACTACATCCTATGAGCTCAGGATGCATGTGGGACAATGTCCCGAAAGTTAAAAAAATAAAAAATTCCTATGGGTTTACAAAACGAACGTGCCTCATTTCACATCTCAATGCGACGAGCAGGGTATATTGGCAAACGTTCTACAATGACAAGACACAGGTCACGTGATCGAACCCCAAGCAAATTTGGTTTGAAAAGTTTTTTTTTTGCTGCCTCGAGCTAAGTAGAGTTAAGATCCAATAGCAACCTGTGGCGATCAAGCCAACCAGCAACTTGGTTGGCCAAGGCAGACGCCTTGGGCCAGGCGGGTCGCGTGTTCGAGCCCGCACGCCACCTAAAAGCAATTTTTTTTTTAATAATTTGGTTTTTTATTCAAATTTTTTATTTTTCTAAAGTTTTTAAAAGCTAATTAAATATTTTTTTGATATTTTTTTATAATTTAGTAAAAAATTTTGCATAAAAGTCAATTTTTTACAATTTTAATTGATTTTTTTTTACAATTTTGCTTCATTATAAAGGATTTTCATCTCTAAAAACTATTTTTTAGCCTTTTTTGAACTTAGAAATATTTAAAATTAAACCAAATTCTTTTGCACTAAAAGTTCCAAAGCACATTTGTGTTTTCTCCAAATTGGAGATAAAAAGACAGGAATTTTTTTTTTGCAAAATCAAAAGGCCTTCAAATTTTTTTGCAATAAATCCACAAAGCTCTATAGTTTTCTTCACACATTTTTGGAGATAAAAAGACATAGAACCTCAAACTTCTATTGCAAAACAAAGAGATTTACAACATTGAGGAAGAACATAGGTCATTATCTTTACAACAAAATCACATTGCTTTTGTTTTCTCCTTCACAAAGGAGACATAAGACATAAAATTGCAATTTTTGTTGTAAACTTGAGAAATATTTTGAACCTATTTTCTTGATCCTCATGCTTGAGTGTTGAAGACAATAAACCAAAGTCGTGTGTCGACTGGTCTGGAAGCCTTTCAAACATGGGTTGTGTGTCGACTTGTCTTGAAAGGAGTGCTCGAATTTTTTCAATTTTGTAAAAATTAAGGGGGGAATAGAAGTCATATTTTGTGATTCTATTTTTTGCAAAATTGTAAAAAGAAAGAGGGGATATTTCAAAGCAAGAAAGGTGCATTCTTGATTGTACTCGACACCTTTTCTTAAAAATTGACTATACTAGGTGCATTTTCGGTTGCATCCGACACCTATAGTGATAATAATTTGGGTTGCTCTCATTTTTTTTTATTATTGCACTAACCATCATGTTTTTTGTGTGCAATTAAAAATAATCATAAGAACATTGAAGAGCATTTCAAAAACCCAAATTTCACTAAAATTGTGCTACACCTTGCACAGGTTTCACAAGTCAATTTTTACTCTCCATCAAAGGTCAAAATTTAAACACCTTGATTCACTCTCTTTGTTTGGCTTAATTTCCTCAAACTTTCCATCCTTCTTGAAGGGTGTTAAGGCAAGTGCCATTAAATATCATAGATAGCAAAATCATAAGTCTTTCAAAATCTATCCCTTTAATTTGCTCTATTTGTTTGGCTTAAAATCCTCAAACTTTTCATCACTTGTTAAGGGTGTTAAGGCAGGTGCCATTAAATATCTTAAAGAGAAAATTAAAATCTTCCATATACTCTAAGGGTATACTGCAAGATAAAGTCATCTTAGTCATATCAATTTGAAACTTTCACCATGGCCATGATCAACAAGTATCTCAATGAGAACCAAATGCTCAAAGGTTCAAATTATTTTGCCTAGAAAACTAATATGAAAGCCATTTTACCTGTAGAGATGTGGGGAATAGTGAATGGCACTAATTCTAGACCCACATCAATAGGAGCAGATCAGAAAACATATGATAAAAAGGATAAAATACTTTCCTTATTGATATTTCTAGCTATTACTGATGGCATACAACCTCATATAAGTGAAGCTAAAAATGGTAAGGAGGCATGGAATGCCTTAGAAACCATATTTGAAGGTAATAATCAATCAAAAATTCTTAACCTTCAAACATAGCTTCATACTATTCATATGAAATCTAGAGAGACAGTAGAGTTATTCCTCTGAAGAGTCACATATATAAAAACAAAACTACAAGCCTTAGGAGAAAAAGTGGAAGACAATGTCCTGACCTCTATCATTTTAAGGGCTCTTCCAGACTCCTATAGAATGTTGATAACTTCACTACAAGTCTCTGGAAGGACAGTGACTTTTGTAGAGTTGGTAAATTTACTTCAAACTGAAGAAGCTAATCAACTCCAAAGAGATGAGGCATCCAACAATGCACTTTTATCAAACAAGCAATGTGGCAAGAAAAAGTGGAATCAACAGAAAGGATATTATTCTAACAAAAACAAGGGCAAAGGCAAAGAAATTCAGAAGAAGAAGCTCATGAAACCAAAAGATGTTGATTTAAGAATAAAATGCCCAATGAACAAGGACAAAATAAAGGCAAAGGTAAACCAAAGAACAAGAATAAGCAACAACAGGGACATATTGCCACTGAATATTCTAGTTCGGACTCTAAACAAGCACACAAAGTGCTCATGACACATAGATTCCCCTCAAAAGGATATTGTTTGGTACATAGATTCAGGCGCTAGTAAACATATGACTGGCGATAAGTCTTGGTTTGAAACATTTGAGGCTCGAGAAGGTAGACCGATAACCATTATTGATGATCAGAACTATAAATTTTAGGGAGAAGTAAGTGTTTATGTCTCCCTTTCAGATGGAGAATGTAAGATTCAAAAAGTTCTTTATGTACCAGGATTGAAAAGTAATCTCTTGTCAGTTCCACAAATCCTGTACAATAACATGAATGTCAATTTCAAAGTGGACAAAGAAAAGAAACGTTGCTTTATCACTCATAAATGAAAACATATAGCAACAGGTTCATACAAACATGGTTTGTTTATCTTAGATGCAATTACCTCTATACATACTACAATGGTAGTAATCACAAAAGAGGCCACTTCTCTATGGCATAAGATATTTGGGCATCTAAGTTTAGGCTATTTACTAGAACTCGATAAATATCAAATGGTGAAAGGACTACCTACTATTTCATCTACTTTGCCAGTGTGCTCAGATTGCTTGTCAGGAAAGCAAAATAGAGTACGTTTTGAACCTAGCTCCTTTCGAGCTAAGGTACCTTTGGAGTTAGTTCACACAGATTTGTGTGGTCCTATGTCTACTAGTTGTGGAGGAAAAAGGTATTTTCAATTGTTTGTAGATGATCACTCACAAAAAATGTGGGTCTTCTTATTGCAGTTGAAGTCTGAAGCATTTGACTATTTTCAGCAGTTCAAGAAGCTTGTTGAGAAAGAATTAGGATGTTTCATAAAGACACTCCATTCAGATCGAGGGGTGGAATACACATTAAAATAATTTTCCTCATTTTTGCAAAAACATGGGATAAAAAGATAGTTAACAACAACCTATTATCCTCAGTCAAATGGAGTTGCTGAGAGAAGAAATTGTTCCATTATGGAAATGGTTCGATGTATGCTTAAGGGAGCCAATATTGAGCACATTTACTAGGTTGAAGTTGTAACAACTGTAGTATATCTTCTAAATAGGGCACCCACATAGACCCTTGAAGGTATGACTCCTCAGGAAGCATGGATTGGAAGGAAACCCTCCATATCTCATCTACGAGTATTTGGGTGTAAGGCTTTTATGCATATACCTAAGGAGAAAAGAAAGAAGTGAGATGAGAAGACCCTACAATGTGTTTTTCTTGGAT
Organism: Wollemia nobilis; assembly: GCA_028583015.1. Lineage (NCBI taxonomy): Eukaryota > Viridiplantae > Streptophyta > Pinopsida > Araucariales > Araucariaceae > Wollemia > Wollemia nobilis. The sequence goes on along the minus strand of JAQPPZ010003077.1, from coordinate 11,004,219 downwards.
ATGATGAATTCTCAAAAGGCTATCGATTGATAGATCCATTCACCAAGAAAATACATGTTAGTAGAGATGTAGTGTTTGATGAAGCTTTCACATCTAACAATACAACAGTATACTTGGACGATGAGAAGCAATAACCACTTCCTCCTCCACAACATAAAAAGCCTCCTAAATGGTATACAAGTACTATGAGAGATTCCAAACTCACTTCACCACCAGATCTCACTCTCAATCGTCCAAAGACACGAAGCATGTCTCGACATAGAACGACAGAAGCATCTACTTCAGTTGATGATCTTTGTGTAGATTTTCAAGAGCTTTTTGTTGATAGAGATTTAGAAAGTAGAAATGATATGGAAATTGATGAGGATAGGGTTTACATGTCTTCATATGATGAAAATGAACCTTCTATAGTTGATGAAGCACTTAGTCAGCCTCAGTGGAAGGTAGCTATGGATGCTGAACATAAGTACCTCATTAAAAACAAAATATGGAAGCTGGTCGATTTGCCTAAAGGAAAGAAGTCCACAGGCTACAAATGGGTTTACAAAGTCAAATATAAGGTAGATGGTACCATAGACAAGCATAAGTCCCATCTTGAGGCAAAGGGCTATGCTCAAAAAGAAGGCCTTGATTATGAGGAAACCTTTTCTCCCACAATAAGGATGACCACCATTCGAGTTCTTTGTGCTATGGCAACACATTTCAGATGGAAATTACATCATATGGATGTAAAAAGTGCCCTTGATGGTTTGTAAGTTGGTCAAATAATTATACGGGCTAAAACAAGCCCTAAGAGCTTGGTACATCAAAATGGATAGCCACCTACTACAACACAGATTTAAGAGAAGTCCATTAGATGTAAATCTATATATCAAGAACATAGGTTCTAAAATAGTGATTCTTGTACTGTATGTATATGATCTGATCATCACTAGCAATTCAGAGAAATTAATTAATGCTATGAAGGATGACTTGAAAGAGTCATTTGATATGATAAATCTTGGACTTCTCCACTACTATCTTGGCCTTGAGATAGAACAGAAGAAGAATCATCTTAGGGTGACTCAGAAAAAGTATGCCAAGACTTTAGTAGAAAAATATCGTATGACTGATTGTAAGCCCAAAGCAACATTGATAGAATTAGGGCTTTAGTTATCATGGTATGATGACTCACCATAGGTAGATGGCATGCTATATCGACAGATGATTGGAAGCCTCATCTATCTGACCAATACTAGACCAAAAATTACTTATGTTGTAAACTATCTTTCTCGGTTCATGCAGGAACCAAAGGTCTCTCATTGGAAAGCAGCTAAGAGGGTTCTTCACTACATTCAGGGTAGTGTATATTATGGTCTAGAGTATAAGAAGAATAACTCATTCTTCTTATAGAGTTACACTAAATCTGACTATGTTGGATACCTAGATGATAGAAAATCAACATCAGGATATGTATTTCATCTTGGATTTGGTCCTGTCTCATGGCATAGTAAAAAGCAATAGGTGGTTGCTTTATCTTCAACTAAGGTAGAATATCGCGCTGCACATGGAGCTATGTGTGAAGCGATATGGTTAAGTCACATCTTGGCTACCATGGGCCTACCAAATAAATTTCCTATTCACATATTTTGTGACAACTCAGGTGTTTTGAACATGGTCAAGAATCCAGTCCATCATGAACACACAAAGCATATTGACACATATTGTCATTTCATTCGTGATGAAGTTCCTAAACACATGATCAAGCTCCAATACATTCACACCGAGGAACAGGTTGTTGACATCTTCACAAAGGCACTTGGACGCATCAAATTTGAGTTGTTCTAAAGTAGAATTTGTATATCAAAGTAATGTAATAAATGGGGGATGTTAGGTATAGGTAGTATATTGCATTATACTACATATATTATTACATTTACTTTTTACTGCATACCATGAGATATTTACTGTTCTAAATATCTACTAGTTAACCTAGAGTAAATACCTAAATATCCTAAGTCAGATATTTAGGTTAATTGTTTAGTTAGAACTCTCTACCTAGGTTAGTAGTTAACTACACGTTTCTATTAACGTGTATTGTTAGAGAATTATATGCTAAAGCAGTTTCAATGTAATCTATTTAAACTAGCTTTATTTTCTAAAGCTTAGTTAGTTGATATTAATCAAATCATTTTGGCTTTGCATATTTCGGAGTGCTTTGATAATCACATTACCTCCATATGTTTCCAATGGGATGTTTCCTTACAATCAAGCCCTTCATAAACACCTTTCTCATTCCATGCCTTTGCATACATACCCATATCGACCTCGACACTCCCTACAACCATCGCGAGCCCCACCTATTCTCAAGACACCTCCAGTCTCCTTCCAGGACACTCACATTCAACCCATACCACTGCCACATCACCACTATCTAATATTCACCTCCATCCCTTCATCCATAACCATATATATACCCATATTCCAACTCACCTCAGTACCATCTCCTCCACCCATCGATCTCCAATATATCCTCTCCCACATTGACAATATATATTTACAATTAATCCATTGTCGATGTTATTCGCCTACTCATTGTTCTAGTATGTATAATACCTCCTTATCTTATTTCATGCATGTCCCTCATCCTCGCATGTAGCCTCCACCAGAATCGAGATCAACTATCCAGCCGCCCATGCCTATCCCACCTCCCCTACACTCATCAACCCTATGCCTTAGGTTTATCCCATGCCTATTTTTTATGAGCCTCTCTCACACACATTCCACCACCTGCTTCACATATGACTCTTTGTTTTACTATATATCCAACCAAATGATCCACTTCATCCAAAATCGAGGAAATATAATGAATACCAATTTTATGTCTATCATCATCAACTAGGGCATGACATCAACAAGTTCTTCATATTTGAACACGTGATCCATGATATGGTGGATTGGAAATCTCCTCCACACTTCAATAATACCACCTCTTCCATTGGATTTTAGATCATTCTACCTCATCCTGTGCCTCTCTCCACACCTTCACGTGTATCATTCACCTTCATACCCCACTACTTCCAGTAGCTACACAGCCACACCACCTATCAGGACACTAGTTGCATTCCCACTACTCCTAGTCATTTGTGATCTGAGCTTCACCACTTTTCCTATCCTTAGTTTCATCCCCTATCTCCTTCTTTCCTTTCCTTTCTAAATTTTCTTTCTTCTTGATATTTTGCATTTTTGTATGGTTACGCTTTGAGTGGCTACATACCTATGCTAAATTTCCCTTCTAAATATCCCTTGTTATATTGCACTATTGTATGGTCATGCTTCGAGTGGCTACATACCTGTGTTAAACTTCCCTTTTCCATTTCCTTTATTCTGGTTACTTTGCATTATTGTATGGTCATGCTTCGAGCAGTTACATACCTGTGCTAAATTTCCCATTCTTCCCCTTACTTTCTTCTTCCTCTCTTATTTATTTTTCTCATCCTGTCTAATCTAATCCATTCAATTTTTATTTTGTCCATCATATCTAGTGCCTATCATTATTCTCGATATGATCAATCACACACATTCCACTTGTGCATTCATATCTTTCACTACATCTAATGTTTATACCTCTATGTCACTTTCTTTTCATCTATTCACCTATTTCATGAAATTTCCCAACCTCTCTCCTTTGATTTCCATAAATTCCTCTTGTACATATTCTTCTACATACTATTTCTTTCATACTACTCCCATTGAATATACACATCACTTTTTGTTTGCATCCATATACATACTCGTACATTCTCATTGTGGAAATTCTCTCATGACGGATTAAAATACGCTCTTGTTAGCATCACCACTTAGATGCCCACTCTCCTTTTTAGGATTACGGATTGTATAGCATTTTTATGATTTGACCATTTGCAAGTTAAGCCAATCAAACGTCACCTCTAGTTGACAAGTTCTCATGCTTCTCACAACTTCCCTTGATTGGTTTGATTTCTTTCATGGACCACTCACACATGTCACATATTAATTAGATTTTGAGTCTAGGGAAGACAAAACCTTATGTAGACATTGCCATTCAGCAAATGGTTTCCCCTGCTTATCCTATAATTTATGTTATCAAAATAAAACTTGGGGACAAAAAAAAGGATAATAATAAGAAAAAAAATAGAAAATGGGCAAAAAAAAAAAGTGAACGCCCACACACAAAAAAAATAGAAATAAAACAAAAGAAAAGAGCACCGTAAATAGAGAATCAAATGGAAGAGAGGCAAAAAACAAAAGAAAAATCCTCCAATATTACTACCAATATGCTTGAATCCCTTTGGTCCTTTGGTTTAACATAACATCACGGGGTGATTTCCATTACCAGCAATAGGATCCAAGAGCTTTCATGGTAGTGCAATAGTTTTACAAGTGGTGACACATTTGTCACATCAGTTACCTTCTCTTGTATAGATCATTACATGCTTATGGATGAGCTAGCTATTATGCTTAAGTTTGCAATAGGTTAGTCCTACCTTCTTCAAAATGAACAAATTAACATCACTCATCACACACAATGGTCCATGATAGACTTCAATTCAGTCATGATAGTTATGAGTTATTGTTGAACCTTGCTCAGTTTCTCATGAGGTTTGATTGCTACAACTATGATACTTAAGTGTACTGCAAAACTCTCTCTTGTCATCCTACATATCTGAGATAAATAAATGGATTACATTACCACTAGTTTTACAATGATACAAGTGATTCCTATATGCATTTCATCATACACACACACCTATTACATCCATCTTATGCACTCCTTTTGCATATTAGTCATTTCATTTGACCCCATGCATTCTCTTCTCTATATCTGATCAGATTCATTCATCTACATCATATCATTTGTGATTACTCCTAATCTATAATGATATCATTTTCATACCTACTACTACATGCCTACATATTCTTCCATATTACATTCATCTACATCTACCATATCTTACATTATACATACACATAAACCTACGCTATGCATGTATTCATCCACACAAATCATAACACACAAATAAATTTTAAACAAAAACATATATGTATGTATATATAATGTCATCAATGACCTTAGACTACAAAATTGAGTTTAAATAACATACATCTATTGCTGGCCTCCTAGCCACACCTCACTTTACATCCCTAACAGGTCATCTCATCCCTACTGACCACTAATCATCTCTTTGCTCTCCTCCTATGCCATCACTACCACTTCTACCCATTGATCCTCAACCACCCTACTCAAATCTAGGGTAGCTCCTACTACCTATGACACTATTGGCACTACCACCCTCCACTCTACCAACACCATAGAAGGGGTACTCCATTGACTCTATCATGAGTGTGTCTGAGATCATGACCTCGATATCGATTATGAGCCTGTGTACTCTAGGATCGCATGACCATATGATATCAAATTATATTTACACTATACCCTCCTCAATGCCACTCTTTCATACCTCCAAATAAATTTTATGTTCACTTGTCACAAACAATCCACCCCTCAAGTCTACACCTTGAACCATGAGCTTTTCACTTACTATCTTGACACGATCTACCTCCTCATATGCCTACTGATATCTTTCTATATCCTTGTACAAGTGTGCTACCTTCACCTCATGTGTAGCTTGCACTACATCAGTATCTACATGTGCTCACTACACACTCTCCTATAGCACTACAATCTCCAATATAACTCTCTCCTCTGAGGCCATTGTCTCTTGTACTTGGCACTATAGCTATCCCACACACTCTATGTGACTTTATCTCTTTGCTACAAGCTATGCTCTCAGCTCCTCATAATATCTATGCAATTTATCCCTCCACATGACTTACCTACTCAACTACCAGTTGTGCCCTCACCTCATCTCTACAACCAACTCCCCCACCTCCCTCATGGTTATTTCCAACGTCTCCTCTATCCTCTATCCCTCCTACAGCAATATCTCTCTATCTATAGTCTAATATAGCTCATTCTCAATAAAACTTCCCTCCAGATCCTACACCATCTCCTGTAGTAGTGCCAACTTATCCAGGGCATCTAACACATCCTAAAAATCAAATATCACATCTAGTGTGGATGCCTCTCACTCCTTATCCATTGCCATCACTCCATCTAATGGCTAGCTCTCACCACCCTCCTATCACTCTGCTGACCTTACCATAGGATATACCATCATATCATCTGGTGCTAATCCTCATACCTCCTCCTCCATAGGTATGGCCTCATATAATGGCTGACCTCCACCACTTGCCTATCACTTTGGCAACCTAGCTATAGGAACTCCCACCCACATCATCCCAAAGTCACCTCTATCATTGGTGAGGCTCCTCCAACTCCTCCTCTAACTTTGCATCAGGTACAAGTATAGCTCCTTCAGGTGTTTGTACACCACCTATAGGTAATCCTACCACAGGATCCACCTATCCATCCAATACCTTGACTCTGGGCTCCCATCTCTACATCCCCACCATACATCATACTTTAGAGTCATCTTTGCATCATCCATATTAGGGATAGCCATTGATGAATCTCTCGACACATACAAAGGAGGTATTATAGATCATACTCTTAGCTCTCCATCCCTCCTTCATATAATTATAGGTGGATATAGTCACCCCTACTACAATTCAAACTATCGCATCACTCTACTAAAATAGAAGTACTCCACCTATCACTTATATCATCCCACTACCATCTCCCTCGATGGATCTTCCCCAATTTTTCCTCATCCTCATTCCATAAAACCCCGCCCTTCTAGGGTCTCCATTGGATATGCTCAGAATGCATCCCATATAACATTCATCTCCAAAATAGACCATCTCCCTCATGCCTCCTCTTCACCTGCATCTCTATATCCATCCACCACCTCAAGGCATAGGGTAAAAAATATCCCATTAATGCATGCACATTGTAAGGTAGTAATGACAATCACTCCATTGTGATATGCTTCCATGCCCACACCTACATAAATAGGCTCACACTTAGGCCAAATCACCTTGTCCTCACTATCTCATATATCTCCTTGTACACTTGTGCTAGTATAATAGGTTCCCATGCAAAAACCACCTCATGCTCCACCATATCTCACACTATGCCCATCATATTCCAATATAATTTTACCCCTAAGCTATCTGGAATAGCATAGCTTGCTATCATGAGGATTGCCATACAATGTTGGTTGGACAACATCTCATTCTTCCAATAATACTCATAATCCATCCACTTATCATGTTGTACCTCCCTCCACCTATCACCAAATATCCATCGTAATATCCCATCCTGCACACCATCTCCTACTATCCTCACAGTAATACCATATATCGGTAATCGATATATCCTGTACACATCCTCTTGGGTGATCGTCGTCTCCCCTATTGGGATATGGAAGGTGTTCCTATCCAGATTGCACCTCTCGCATAAAGTAGATATATAGACCTTGTTGGCATGTACACTCGACAACTCCCACATACCCTTAATACCTATCGTACCCATCTACCTCTATCCACTTATCCCCTAGGGTACCTATCAAAGTCCGCCCATGATGCCATGACTCAATCTTCCTCACCTGCATCCATTCCAACACATCACATCAATATCTCATTAGTTTCATATGCATACAAACTCATCATTATTTTTACATGAAAATAATGACCACATACACATATCATGCATCATAACATCAAACAAACAAAAATTGGTTTACACCCACATGTGCGAACCTTCCATGGAGGGCATTTTTGGATACCCATTATGCCCTCTCATGGTGAAATGTTGTTCTAAATAAAAAAAATTACCTCTAACATCCACAAAACACACAATCACACCTCACAAACATGCACTTTGAGGCATACATTCACATTGCTTGCCAAACATCACAAAATTACAAACAAATGGTATTTTTGGATATCCATTTTGGTCTTTCAAGGTAAAAATTTATTTATATTTCACAAAAAACACATCATTCATGTAACAAAACAAAGTCAAATCTCACACACACAACATGCCACACCAGTAAAACATCTCAATTCAATGGTCAAAATAGAAAACAAATGGTATTTCAGGATACCCATTTGGCCATTTTCACACTTTATGCACACATTTCAGTTAAAAAAAACATGCACTCATTCATTCACACTCAAACATGAATTTTTATACTTTTTAAAAATTCATGCAAATCAAATAGCTTGGGTTTCATGCACTTACTAGTGGTATGCCACCCCCACCACTTGTTCTCGCACGTCTCCCTACCATCTCAGATCTGGCTTGAAATCTCATTAGTGCTCTACTTCAAAAAAATTCTCTCACTCCTCTTCTCTCACTTTTGCACAACACAAATGACACTCGCACACATGAAAATGGGTTTTATTCCTCCATATTTACAGGTTTAGACTCACATGTGTGAACCTAGTTTACACACTATTGTGCAAACCAACCCTTACCACAACATCTTCAATTTTTTCTGAATTTTCAGATTCCTCTTTCATTTCCATCCATGTTTTCCTTATTTTTCCACATTTTGCCACCCCCATATTATTTTAATCGAATCATCATCAATTTTCATCCACTCCATTACTGATTCCTCACTTGAGGGGGTATTCATACAAAAATACACTTTGCACGTGATCAAACAACCAAACATCCAATCATGGGTATTACATCTATCTAAGAATTTTTTTGCTAAATATTATATCAACATAAATCCAATCCCAATCAAACATTTACTAAGCCATGAGAACCATACACCAAACAGACATGTCTTGATTCCTTTCTTTATATTGGTACACACATGACCACTTTTTAATATTGCACCTTATATGTCCTTGCCACCATATCTAATGGTTTGACAAATATCATCATGCGCTCATCAATCAATCAGAAGAAAAATTTTGAAAAGGTATTTTTTCTATTCGTAATTGGAACATCTTGTGTTGATCACAAGAACAAGGTAATCTTAAGTTTCTCCCAAAAGCACCCAATACGATATTGTAAAGTGTTGTACTAAATCACAAATCACCTGTTTGATCATCATATTCCTTTTATAATCATCCATGCTCATTCATACATAGATTCTTCATCTTTCCAATCACTTCATCACCTTCTTCTATCATGTTTTTGTACTAAATCGTGTCTTATACAATATAGTACAAAAAGGGCTAAATATAGACACCTAAAAGTCGCACATAGTAATCCATAGTCATGTGTAGTCACAAAACCTACAAAACTACACTAATCATACCCAAAACACCTCATATTCATAAACAGGGTATCTATAACCCACTCTAGGCCATCTAAAACCTTTCCTACACCTAATTAGGGTCTCCATGTGACCATCTCCTCCAAAAATCCTAATCATGGTAATTCTAATTCTATTTTGAAATTCACTTTACCACTAAAGTGTACTTTATGGCCTAAACATGTTTAATTAGGGTTAAATCAATATTAGCCTTAATTCTATCCTCACACATGTGTGCACCCACCACTTAGGATATTTCTAAAATATGCCTAACCTAACCTCAAACTAACCTAGTATCTATCTAATTAGGGTTAACCTTAATCCTTGCTCACACATGTGTGCACCTAGGATATTTCTTCAGGGAACATGAAGGAATGACTCACATTCCACTTCATCACCTTAACCTCACCAAGGTAGGACCTAATCCAAAGTTCAGGCCACCTCACATAGGACACCTCACACCCCCACTAGCCTTGGCCTACTCTATAAATAGATGGCCATTTTCACCATGAAAATATCTCTCACCCTTTTGGCTTACTTACCAAAACTCTAGAAAAATTACTCTAAAAAATCTTCTGCCATTTTAGCTTCCATCATACACCAAGGAATAGTTCTAGAAGACCATCTAGATAGAAATCAATAGAAACGTTCAACTACAGTAAGGTTTACACATTGCTATATGAACCCGAGAAGAGGTTCACACACTGCCATTAGAACCAGGTCTACAGAAACCCTGTAGCTATAGAACATGTAAATATCATTTATTTACAACTTCTAAGGCTTCATTTACAGTTTTCATAATATTTTATTTTATTTCAAGGTCATTTTCATCTTCATAAAAATGGGATATGATCAATGATAGGTCCCCAAATGTACTAATCCATTTTTGCAGGTTCAAACAGGTACCAAAGATATTTCCAAGCATCCAACAGGTGGCATACATGCAAAGAAGCCCACCTACATTGAGGGCACCGAAAGAAATTAGCAAATGCATCTACATTCATATTGAAAATGAGAGGGAAATATTTCTTAAGAGAAATTCCATTTTGTAACCCCCTTTTTGAAATCAATAAAAAGAGCATTTAGCATATATTTCATTAGTTTTGAAATTGGTGTTCATTTTCGTGTGTTACACTTTTCTAATTTCTTTCCCATAGAAGTCAATGTAATCCATGAATTCATAAGCTTTGATAGCATTTTCAAATATATCTTTTGAGATATTTCTTCTCATCTATTTGAGAGTCTCCTTGGAGAAAGAAAAAGCCTTGGTCTTTTCTTTTTTAGCTTGTAACTACTATTGTAACTCCTGGACTTATTTTGTCAAGTTTTTGTTTATCTCCCAAATATTTTGCACCTATTCTTTAGAATTTGCTATTTTTAAAAATCTTCCTCCACTTTTGGAGTTCAAGGTTTAGACCTTTCTTCATGTAATGATCTTCCTTAGTTATTTCATCTAGCTCTTTAATCTTAAAGTCCAAACGCAGACACCTATCTCTTAGCATATCTCCTTGCTATTGGCAATTTTGGGTACCTTGGGTACATTGCCTTTGCTCAAGTGTAGATGTTGTCATTGATGTCAAGAAGTTCTTGAAGTAATTTTATTTGATGTCAAGGAATTTGTTTTGTTGAAAGATTATTCAGAGCATGATCAGTGAGTTTCCAAGAAGTTCTTTGTGGCCCATTTGCAAAAGTTCAAGAAAAAGACAAGTAAGAAAAAGTATGCAGCCGGCTGGAAAAACTGTCGCGATTTCGCGACATGTTTGAGGAGAGAGAAAGTTCGGGAAAAACTGTCGCGATTTCGTGACATGTTTGAGGAGAGAGAAAGTTTTGGAAAAACTATCGTGATTTCGTGACATGTTTGAGGAGAGAGAAAGTTCTGGCAAAACTATCGCGATTTCGCGACATGTTTGAGGAGAGAGAAAGTTCTGGCAAAACTGTTGCGAAAAGAGCAAGATGGAAAGTGTCACGATTTCGCGACATGTCGCATTTTCATGACTCGAAAAGTGCAGGAAGGAAGAGAAGGAAAAGTGTCACGATTTCGCGACACATTGCCAAGAAAGTTGTACGGACGAAAAGGTGTCGCGATTTCATGAAATAATGCAAAAAAGAGAGTCCGCAGTGTGAACTGTCACGATTTCGCGACAAGTTAGAAGAGAGAGAAAGTTACATGAAAAATATCACGATTTCGTGACATGCTACAGAGGTCGAGGTGAGGACTGTCATGATTTCGTGACATGCTAAAAAGCTCGAAGAGAGAACTATCATGATTTCACAACATGCAGCAAAGGGGAAGAGTCTGAAATGAGAAGCATCGCGATTTCATGACAGGCTACAAAGAAGTTGTACGGATGCAAAAAGTGTCACGATTTCATGACAGGTTGAAGAGAAAGCTTGCGAATGCAGAAAGTGTCACGATTTCATGATAGGTTGAAGAGAAATCTTGCAAATGCAAAAAGTGTCACGATTTCATGACAGGTTGAGATGGCAGCTTTCAGTTGGAGAAAGTGTCACGATTTCATGACAGAAATAGTAAGCAAGTCTTCAACAGAAGAAGCATCATGTTTTCACGACGAATTGAAGAAGGAAGAGCTCGAAGGCGAAAGCATCGCGATTTCGTGACATGTTCCAGTTTCACGGGTGTAAGGCAAAGAGAAGCTCAAGGCAGCGAAAATGTCACGATTTCGCGACATGTTCCATTTTTGCTAGTGCAAGCAGAAAAGAAGGCCATGAAGTCAAAAGGGTCATGATTTCATGACAGAGTTGAAGATGACGTCAGTAGAAGCAGATGTGTCATGATTTTGTGACAAAAGCAGAGAAGAAGGCAATGAAGACTAAAGTGTCACGATTTCACGACAGGAGTGAAGATGACGTCAACAAAAGTCAGAAGTGTCACGATTTCGTGACAAGGACGTTGTCAAGGCAGAAAAAAGCAAAAATGTCACGATATCGCGACAATAGCCAAATGAAAGTGTACGGCTGCAAAAATGTCGTGATATCACGACATGTTGTAGTTTCACGGTAGAAGCTACAGAAGAGTTGCAGAGGCGATTGAAGCCAACAGAGTTAACTTTGAGCCAATGATTAGGGCATGCAGCCGACGGAGTTAGGGTTTGCATTTGCATAATAGCCGACTAAGACCAAGGTTTAGATCTTGATTGTTAGTATAAAAGGAGGGCTGTTTGAAGAGTTTTGGCATCGATCGAAGTGTGCGTTCGAAGTGCGACTATTGTAGATAGAGTGCGGGGAGAAGTTCGATCATCGAAAAAGTAGAGTGCAAATTCGATTGTAGTGTACAAAGTGCATTCCATCGAATCTTCTAAGTGAGAGAGATTGTAAGGAAGCAGAGTGCATGAAGATCATGCTGCTATGATTGCATAGAGGTGCATAAGTTGATGTTTGATCGAGTGTTGCTGTGATTGCGCAGAGGTGCAATTTTGAGGACATTTGTGCCAGATCGAAGGACTGTGTTTGGTGTAGAATAGAGGAAGCGAACGAGGACATTTGTGCTGAACCGAAGGACTGTGTTTAGTGCAAATTCAAGGACCAGCTTTGGAGGTGAAAGAGTTGAGGACAGAGGTCTCTAGCCAGAGCAGAGAAGACAGGTGTCTTCTATGGATAGAGTTCCACTTGCTAAGGGCAGAGGGGGCAGAGGTTCTCTAGAGGATCACCAGCCAGAGCAGAGCTAGGGGATTGGTGTCTCCTTTGGGTTGGTACCCATAAACTTTGTAATCGAGAAAGGTTTCCCAGAGTTTGAGGTGATAAAATTTAGTGAAAATTTTATCCGTGGAGTAGCCCGCATTGGGTGAACCACGTAAATTGTTGTGTCTCTTTTGTGGATGGTTTTTGTGCATTGCTTTGATTATTGCTTTTAATACTGCTATCTATACATTGCATAATTTTGATTTGAAAGCTGTTTTGAAGCAAAAGTAAAAAGTGGTCTTATACTGTTCACCCCCCTCTCAGTATAAGCTTGTGTTCTTCAATTGGTATCAGAGCGGGTTCCTTCGAAATTTTAAACAACTTGAAGGAAAAGATTGATAAGAACACAATGGATTATTCAAGCGGAAATGCAGCACCTATTCTTGATGGATCAGATTTTGGTCTTTGGAGTGCAAGGATGAAGGTTCATCTAATGGCACTTGGGAATGAGGTGTGGGAAGTGATTGAAGATGGGTACACTATTCCTATAAATGGTCCATATACTAAAGAAGATAGGCTTCTACATCACAACAATTCAAAAGCAATGAATGCAATCCTGAAAGGCTTATAGAAAGCAAATCTCACCAAAGTAATTCACTACAAAACAGCTAGTGAAATGTGGAAACAGTTGCAGGTGGTTCATACAGGTGATGCAAATGTCAGAAAGGCCAAGTTGAGACATTTCAAAGGTATGTTTGAACAACTCAAGATGAATGATGATGAGAAGATTAGTGATTACATGCTTCGTATGGATGAAGTTGTTAACTCCATGAAAGACTTAGGTCTTGAGCTTGCTGAAAATGATGTTTGTGATAAGATTTTAAGATCTCTTCCTAATAGATTTAGTGAAAAGATTTCTGCTATTGAGGAAGCTAAAGATTTAGATAAGTTGAGAAAGGATGAGCTCCATAGTATTCTTGCAGCATTTGAGCTGAGAACTCAAGTGAAAGTTGATGTCAAGAAAGAGGCAGCTTTCAAAACTACCAAGAAATCAAAGGGCAAACAGATTCAAGAGAGTGATGAGTCTTCTAGTGATGAAGAGGCATATTACAGCAAGAAAGGCAAGTTATCTAGAAAGCACAAAAGCATGAAAAACATAAGATGCTTCAATTGTGGAAAGTTCGGTCATTATGCTACTGATTGTACTGTTTCCAAGAATGAAAGTGATGAAGATATACAGGATTCTAAGAGCAAGGATTCTGAAAAGCACAAGCATCACAGGAAGTACAAAGATGAGCACAACAATCACGAAAAGAGGTATTCTCACAAGCACAAGAAGAGTTTTTACCTAGACAAAGCAAGTAAGTGTTCTAGCAGTGATAGTGAAAGTTCTTCTAGTGATGAAGGAAATGAGATGTTATTCATATCAAAAAAAGAGGAAGAACCGAAACATAGATTCATTATCATGAAATGTTTTAGATGTGGAAATTTTGGGCACCTTGAGGATGACTATACAAATAATGATTTGGTTTCCAGTATGTATAAGGATGCTTTAGAAAACTATCAAGAAGATGCTTGTATGGTTTTTGAAAAAGGTAGCACCTCTAGTGATAAGAAATCTGGAAAAGGCCTTGAGGATTCGGAAAGCAAACAAATAAAAGATCTTGAAAGTGAACTTAATAATGCTCTTAGTGTTTTGAAAAAGGAAAGAAAGAAGAATGATAGACTCAAGATTAAGTTAGATGAATGTTGTATGGAGAGAGACGATCTTATAGAAAGTCTTGACTTCTCTATAGCTAAAACACAAGAACTCAAGGATGAGTTAGAGTCTAAGATTCTTGAGTATAATGAGTTGGAACAGAAAATGGCTTCTCTGGAAGTGGAAACTAAAGAATACAAGGATAAGTTGTACAGGTTTCAAGATAGCTCCAAAAGGGTTAAATCTCTCATCAAAGATCAAAGAAATCCAACAGATAAAACAGGTCTTGGTTTTGTTAAGCCGCTCAAAGAACAGGTTGGGGAATCTAGCAAGAGATTCCAAAAGGAAGAGAGTTCTGATGAAGAAAGTACTTCAGAACATGAGTCCATGAGTGATCGATGCGTAGAAACAGAAAACAAAATTCAGAATGCGAAGAAAAAGTTTTCAAGACCCAAGAGGTCGTATAAAGGAAAATTTCACGGCAGATGTTTTGCGTGTTACAGGTTTGGTCACATGGCTGCACATTGCATATCTCAAATGAAGAAGGTTAACAACGATTTCAGAAGTGGTAATTTCTTCCAAGGGTATTGCTACTCTTGTAATCAGTTTGGGCACAAGGCAATTGTCTACAAGGCTAATATCAGGTTCACGGTTAGTCAGAACAGGTGGATTCAAAGAACAGGTATGCCTAAAAGAAATTACAGTGTTACTTGTTATAAATGCAACAATGCAGGTCACACAGCTAGACAGTGTAGAGTTGATCTTCCAAAGTATAGGAACAGGAACAGTGGCATGATCAGGTCCAAGGATCAAGGCATGAAAAAGGATAGGGATGAGAACAAGAACAAGAACAGTGACAAAAATAGGAATGCGGGCAAAAAGTTCAAGAAAAGGTCGGGCAAGGAAATTATAGACACTGATGATGATTAGTGCCTAATGGGAGTTTTACTCCCATCCCAGTTTTAATCACCTCATGAGGAGGTGGGGGAGGGACTAAGCTAAGAGGCTCATTCTTAGTCCCGAGCCCCAAAGGTGACCCTTTGCCATTGATGACAAAGGGGGAGAGTTTCAATGTGAAGAGGAAAGCTTCAAGTCAGGGGGAGCAAAACTTCAAAGGCAGTTCTCAGTGTTGGCACAGTTGGCTTCAGTTTTGGCTCTTAAGGTGTGTTTCAGTAAAGGTTTGCCATCAATGACAAAGGGGGAGATTGTTGGCAATTTTGGGTACCTTGGGTACATTGCCTTTGCTCAAGTGTAGATGTTGTCATTGATGTCAAGAAGTTCTTGAAGTAATTTGATTTGATGTCAAGGAATTTGTTTTGTTGAAAGATTATTCAGAGCATGATCAGTGAGTTTCCAAGAAGTTCTTTGTGGCCCATTTGCAAAAGTTCAAGAAAAAGACAAGTAAAAAAAGTATGCAGCCGACTTGCTGGAAAAACTGTCGCGATTTCGTGACATGTTTGAGGAGAGAGAAAGTTTAGGCAAAAATGTCGTGATTTCGTGACATGTTTGAGGAGAGAGAAAGTTCTGGAAAAACTATCGTGATTTCGTGACATGTTTGAGGAGAGAGAAAGTTCTGGCAAAACTGTCATGATTTCGTGACATGTTTGAGGAGAGAGAAAGTTCTGGCAAAACTATCACGATTTCGTGACATGTTGGCAGAGAAGGAGAGCAAGATGGAAAGTGTCACGATTTCATGACATGTCGCATTTTCATGACTCAAAAAGTGCTAGAAGGCAGAGAAGGAAAAGTGTCACGATTTTGCGACACATTGCCAGGAAAGTTGTACGGACGAAAAGGTGTCACGATTTCGCAACATAATGCAGAAAAGAGAGTCCGCAGTGTGAACTGTCATGATTTCACGACAAGTTAGAAGAGAGAGAAAGTTACATGAAAAATGTCATGATTTCATGACATGCTACAGAGGTCGAGGTGAGGACTGTCGTGATTTTGCGACATGCTAAAAATCTTGAAGAGAGAACTATCATGATTTCGCAACACGTAGCAAAGGGGAAGAGTCTGAAATGAGAAGCGTCACAATTTTGCGACAGGCTACAAAGAAGTTGTACGGATGCAAAAAGTGTCACGATTTCATGACAGGTTGAAGAGAAAGCTTGCGAATGCAGAAAGTGTCACGATTTCGTGACAAGTTGAAGAGAAAGCTTGCGAATGTAGAAAGTGTCACGATTTCGCGATAGGTTGAGATGGCAACTTTCAGTTGGAGAAAGTGTCACGATTTCGTGATAGAAATAGTAAGCAAGTCTTCAATAGAAGAAGCGTCATGTTTTCATGATGAATTGAAGAAGGAAGAGCTCGAAGGTGAAAGCATCGCGATTTCGTGACATGTTCCAGTTTCGTGGGTGTAAGGCAGAGAGAAGCTCAAGGCAGCGAAAATGTCGTGATTTTGTGACATGTTCCATTTTTTCTAGTGCAAGCAGAAAAGAAGGCCATGAAGTCAAAAGGGTCACGATTTCATGACAGAGTTGAAGATGACATCAGCAGAAGCAGATGTGTCACGATTTCATGACAAAAGCAGAGAAGAAGGCAATGAAGACTAAAGTGTCACGATTTCGCGACAAGAGTGAAGATGACGTCAACAAAAGTCAGAAGTGTCACGATTTCACGACAAGGACGTTGTCAAGGCAGACAAAAGCAAAAATGTCGCGATATCGCGACAATAGCCAAATGAAAGTGTATGGCTGCAAAAATGTCATGATATCATGACATGTTGTAGTTTCATGGCAGAAGCTACAGAAGAGTTGCAGAGGCGGTTGAAGCCGACAGAGTTAACTTTGAGCCGACGATTAGGGCGTGCAGTCGACGGAGTTAGGGTTTGCATTTGCATAACAGCCGACTAAGACCAAGGTTTAGATCTTGATTGTTAGTATAAAAGGAGGGTTGTTTGAAGAGTTTTGGCATCGATCGAAGTGTGCGTTCAAAGTGCGACTATTGCAGATAGAGTGCGGGGAGAAGTTCGATCGTCAAAAAAGCAGAGTGCAAATTTGATTGTAGTGTACAGAGTGCATTCCATCGAATCTTCTAAGTGAGAGAGATTGCAAGGAAGTAGAGTGCACGAAGATCATGCTGCTATGATTGCGTAGAGGTGCATAAGTTGATGTTTGATCGAGTGTTGTTGTGATTGCGTAGAGGTGCAATTTCGAGGACATTTGTGCCAGACCGAAGGACTGTGTTTGGTGCAAAACAGAGGAAGCAAACGAGGACATTTGTGTTGAATCGAAGGACTGTGTTTAGTGCAAATTCAAGGACCAACTTTGGAGGTGAAAGAGTTGAGGACAGAGGTCTCCAACCAGAGTAGAGAAGACAGGTGTCTTCTGTGGATAGAGTTCCACTTGCTAAGGGCAGAGGGGGCAGAGGTTCTCTAGAGGATCACCACCAGAGCAGAGCTAGGGGATTGGTGTCTCCTTTGGGTTGGTACCCATAAACTTTGTAATCGGGAAAGGTTTCCCAAAGTTTGAGGTGATAAAATTTAGTGAAAATTTTATCCGTGGAGTAGCCCGCATTGGGTGAACCACGTAAATTGTTGTGTCTCTTTTGTGGATGGTTTTTGTGCATTGCTTTGATTACTACTTTTAATACTGCTATCTATACACTGCATAATTTTGATTTGAAAGTTGTTTTGAAGCAAAAGTAAAAAGTGGTCTTATACTGTTCACCCCCCCTCTCAGTATAAGCTTGTGTTCTTCAATTGGTATCAGAGTGGGTTCCTTTGAAAAGTTTAAACACCTTGAAGGAAAAGCTTGATAAGAACACAATGGATTATTCAAGTGTAAATGCAGCACCTATTCTTGATGGATCAAATTTTGGTCTTTGGAGTGCAAGGATGAAGGTTCATCTAATGGCACTTGGGAATGATGTGTGGGAAGTGATTGAAGATGGGTACACTATTCCTATAAATGGTCTATATACTAAAGAAGATAGGCTTCTACATCACAACAATTCAAAAGCAATGAATGCAATCCTGAAAGGCTTATAGAAAGCAGATCTCACCAAAGTAATTCACTACAAAACAGCTAGTGAAATGTGGAAACAGTTGCAGGTGGTTCATACAGGTGATGCAAATGTCAAAAAGGCCAAGTTGAGACATTTCAAAGGTATGTTTGAACAACTCAAGATGAATGATGATGAGAAGATTAGTGATTACATGCTTCATATGGATGAAGTTGTTAACTCCATGAAAGACTTAGGTCTTGAGCTTGCTAAAAATGATGTTTGTGATAAGATCTTAAGATCTCTTCCTAATAGATTTAGTGAAAAGATTTCTGCTATTGAGGAAGCTAAAGATTTAGATAAGTTGAGAAAGTATGAGCTCCATAGTATTCTTGCAGCATTTGAGCTGAGAACTCAAGTGAAAGTTGATGTCAAGAAAGAAGCATCTTTCAAAACTACCAAGAAATCAAAGGGCAAACATATTCAAGAGAGTGATGAGTCTTCTAGTGATGAAGAGGCATATTACAGCAAGAAAGGCAAGTTATCTAGAAAGGACAAAAGCATGAAAAACATAAGATGCTTCAATTGTGAAAAGTTCGGTCATTATGCTACTGACTATACTATTTCTAAGAATGAAAGTGATGAAGATATACAGGATTCTAAGAGCAAGGATTCTGAAAAGCACAAGCATCACAGGAAGTACAAAGATGAGCACAACAATCATGGAAAGAGGTATTCTCACAAGCACAAGAAGAGTTTTTACCTAGACAAAGCAAGTAAGTGTTCTAGCAGTGATAGTGAAAGTTCTTCTAGTGATGAAGGAAATGAGATGTTATTCATATCAAAAAAAGAGGAAGAACCGAAACATAGATTCATTATCATGAAATTTTTTAGATGTGGAAATTTTGGGCACCTTGAGGATGACTGTACAAATAATGATTTGGTTTCTAGTATGTATAAGGATGCTTCAGAAAACTATCAAGAAGATGCTTGTATGGTTTTTGAAAAAGGTAGCACCTCTAGTGATAAGAAATCTGGAAAAGGCCTTGAAGATTCAGAAAGCAAACAAATAAAAGATCTTGAAAGTGAACTTAATAATGCTCTTAGTGTTTTAAAAAAGGAAAGAAAGAAGAATGATAGACTCAAGATTAAGTTAGATGAATGTTGTATGGAGAGAGACGATCTTATAGAAATTCTTGACTTCTCTATAGCTAAAACACAGGAACTCAAGGATGAGTTAGAGTCTAAGATTCTTGAGTATAATGAGTTGGAACAGAAAATGGCTTCTCTAGAAGTGGAAACTAAAGAATACAAGGATAAGCTGTACAAGTTTCAAGATAGCTCCAAAAGGGTTAAATCTCTCATCAAATATCGAAGAAATCCAACAAATAAAATAGGTCTTGGTTTTGTTAAGCCGCTCAAAGAATAGGTTGGGGAATCTAGCAAGAGATCAGATGTTTTCCATGTTACAGGTTTGGTCACATGGCTACACATTACATATCTCAAATGAAGAAGGTTAACAATGATTTCAAAAGTGGTAATTTCTTCCAAGGGTATTGCTACTCTTGTAATCAGTTTGGGCACAAGGCAATTGTCTGCAAGGCTAATATTAGGTTCACGGTTAGTCAGAATAGGTGGATTCAAAGAACATGTATGCCTAAAAGAAATTACAGTGTTACTTGTTATAAATGCAACAATGCAGGTCACACAGCTAGACAGTGTAGAGTTGATCTTCCAAAGTATAGGAACAGGAACAGTGGCATGATCAGGTCCAAGGATCAAGGCATGAAAAAGGACAGGGATGAGAACAAGAACAAGAACAGTGACAAAAACAGGAATGTGGGAAAAATTTCAAGAAAAGGCCGGGCAAGGAAATTATAGACACTGATGATGATCAGTGCCTAATGGGATTTTTACTCCCATCCCAATTTTAATCACCTCATGAGGAGGTGGGGGAGGGACTAAGCTAAGAGGCTCATTCTTAGTCCCGAGCCCCAAAGGTGACCCTTTGCCATTGATGACAAAGGGGGAGAGATATGAGTAAGTGGGAAAGTTTCAATATGAAGAGGAAAGCTTCAAGTCAGGGGGAGCAAAACTTCAAAGGCAGTTCTCAGTGTTGGCACAGTTGGCTTCAGTTTTGGCTCTTAAGGTGTGTTTCAGTAAAGGTTTGCCATCAGTGACAAAGGGGGAGATTGTTGGCAATTTTGGGTACCTTGGGTACATTGCCTTTGCTCAAGTGTAGATGTTGTCATTGATGTCAAGAAGTTCTTGAAGTAATTTGATTTTATGTCAAGGAATTTGTTTTGTTGAAAGATTATTCAGAGCATGATCAGTGAGTTTCCAAGAAGTTCTTTGTGGCCTATTTGCAAAAGTTCAATAAAAATACAAGTAAGAAAAAGTATGCAGCCGGCTGGAAAAACTATTGCGATTTCGTGACATGTTTGAGGAGAGTGAAAGTTCAGGCAAAACTGTTGCAATTTCGCGACATGTTTGAGTAGAGAAAGTTTTGGAAAAACTGTCACGATTTCGCGACATGTTTGAGGAGAGAGAAAGTTTTGGAAAAACTATCATGATTTTGCGACATGTTTGAGGAGAGAGAAAGTTTTGGCAAAACTATCATGATTTCGTGACATGTTGGCAGAGAAGGAGAGCAAGATGGAAAGTGTCGCGATTTCGCAACATGTCGCATTTTCATGACTTGAAAAGTGCAGGAAGGCAGAGAAGGAAAAGTGTCACGATTTCACGACACATTGTCAGGAAAGTTGTACAGATGAAAAGGTGTCGCGATTTCATGAAATAATGCAGAAAAGAGAGTCCACAGTGTGAACTATCGTGATTTCACAACAAGTTAGAAGAGAGAGAAAGTTACATGAAAAATGTCATGAGTTCATGACATGATATAGAGGTCGAGGTGAGGACTGTCACGATTTTGTGACATGCTGAAAAGTTCGAAGAGAGAACTGTCACGATTTTGCAACACACAGCAAATGGGAAGAGTCTAAAATGAGAAGCGTCATGATTTCACGACAGGCTACAAAGAAGTTGTACGGATGCAGAAAGTGTCACGATTTCATGACAGGTTGAAAAGAAAGCTTGTGAATGCAGAAAGTGTCACGATTTCATGACAAGTTGAAGAGAAAGCTTGCAAATGCAAAAAGTGTCATGATTTCGTGACAGGTTGAGATGGCAGCTTTTAGTTGGAGAAAGTGTCACGATTTTGCGACAAAAATAGTAAGCAAGTCTTCAACAGAAGAAGCATTGCATTTTCACAACGAATTGAAGGAAGAGCTCGAAGGCGAAAGCGTTGCGATTTCGTGACATGTTCCAGTTTTGTGGGTGTAAGGCAGAGAGAAGCTCAAGGCAGCAAAAATGTCATTATTTTGTGACATGTTCTATTTTTGCTAGTGCAAGCAGAAAAGAAGGCCATGAAGTCAAAAGGGTCACAATTTCATGACAGAGTTGAATATGACACCAGCAAAAGCAGATGTGTCGTGATTTCATGACAAAAGAAGAGAAGAAGGAAATGAAGACTAAAGTGTCACGATTTCATGATAGGAGTGAAGATGACATCAGCAAAAGTCAGAAGTGTCACGATTTCGTGACAAGTACGTTGTCAAGGCAGACAAAAGCAAAAATGTCGAGATATCACGATAATAGCCAAATGAAAGTGTACAGCTACAAAAATGTTATGATATCGTGACATGTTGTAGTTTCATGGCAGAAGCTACAGAAGAGTTTTAGAGGCGGTTGAAGCCGACAGAGTTAACTTTGAGCTAACGATTAGGGCATGCAGCCGACGAAGTTATTGTTTGCATTTGCATAACAGTCGACTAAGACCAAGGTTTAGATCTTGATTGTTAGTATAAAATGAGGGTTGTTTGAAGAGTTTTGGCATCGATCAAAGTGTGCATTCAAAGTGTGACTGTTGCAGATAAAGTGCAAGGAGAAGTTCAATCATCGAAAAAGCAGAGTGCAAATTTGATTGCAGTGTACAGAGTGCATTCCATCGAATCTTCTAAGTGAGAGATATTGCAAGGAAGTAGAGTGCGTGAAGATCATGCTACTATGATTGCACAGAGGTGCATAAGTTGATGTTTGATCGAGTGCTGCTGTGATTGCATAGAGGTGCAATTTTGAGGACATTTGTGCCAAATCGAAGGACTATGCTTAGTGCAGAACAGAGGAAGTGAACGAGGATATTTGCACTAAATCAAAGGACTGTGTTTAGTGCAAATTCAAGGACCAGCTTTGGAGGTGAAAGAGTTGAGGACAGAGGTCTCCAGCTAGAGTAGAGAAGATAGGTGTCTTCTGTGGATATAGTTCCACTTGCTAAGGGCAGAGGGGGCAGAGGTTCTCTAGAGGATCACCAGCCAGAGCAGAACTAGGGGATTGATATCTCCTTTGGGTTGGTACCCATAAACTTTGTAATCGAGAAAGGTTTCCCAGAGTTTGAGGTGATAAAATTTAGTGAAAATTTTATCCATGGAGTAGCCCGCATTGGGTGAACCACGTAAATTGTTGTGTCTCTTTTGTGGATGGTTTTTGTGCATTGCTTTGATTATTGCTTTTAATACTACTAGCTATACACTGCATAATTTTGATTTGAAAGTTGTTTTGAAGCAAAAGTAAAAAGTGGTCTTATACTGTTCACCCCCCTCTCAGTATAAGCTTGTGTTCTTCACTTGCAACTATATAGTACCCACATGAGCTTGGGCATTTAGTAGAGAGTCTTCTAGGGGTAATTGGGTAATATTCATCAATTGGGTTTCTATATGATAATCATCTGGAATCATTTCCACTTTAATATTCCTCACTTTTGGTGTGGATCTAACCCTCATCTATTGATATGTGGTGGGATCTATTGTTGCCTTTTGCCTCTAAAAGGTAAAGCTTCCAAGTCACTTGGATGCCTTCTCTATCCACCAACCTTGAGTATTGCAACCCATTTTTATGATTTTATCAATGGTGACTATGGTTAGGTGATCGAGTGAAAGTGAAATAATGAGGAAAGGTTGTACAATAAGGAAGGAAGATGAAGAAACTTTCTTGAATGGGATGATTAGTTATGATTAGAGGGGTTTGGATAAGTAGAGTGGATGTGAGGATGGAGATGGATTCTGTCATAAGGAAATTCTAAACATTTATGCCCAATGTGGAAGTTGGAAATGATAAAAAAGGGAAGGAGTTACATCAGGGATAGAGGAAGAAGAAAGAGAAGTAGAAGGATTAGAAATGTTTATACATGTCTCTATTACCATGGGCTACTCCACCATTAGTTTGGTTGTCACTTCTTCAGTCATTGGTGGTATTTCTTGGATCTTCTACCTCTTATTATTTCCTTCTCGTAGCTCTCCAGATGAATTAGATTTTCCTTTTTATGTTGCTTTTTGAGGTGAAGGGGGAAAAACTTCATTTTTAAGAATTTGCTTGTGAGGGGTGGAGGAAACTTCTCTAGTCTTAGGTAACTACTTCTATTTAGACTATATATTCTCTTTAGGTGCCTTATCATTGTTAATGGGCTAGCTAGATGTTTGTGCACTTTTGGTTGATGTCTCATTCCCTAAAGTATTTTGAAACTCTCCCTAACTTACCATAAATTTAAGTGATGATATGGTAGGGACTTCTAAAGTGAATATTATACTTCTTTTACCTTTTATTTTTAGGGCCAATAAATTTAGAAAAATGTGGGTTAAATTTTGACGACATTAGCAAAAACAAAGAAATTCCCTAAAAAAAATTCTAAGTGCTGGAAAAAAAATCTAGCATAGCACTGGGATGCACCAAAACTATAATTATGTTAGCAACCATGTCAATATAGAGATTTATCCCCATGATAATGGGTAAAATAAACATCCAGGCTCAAAATACTTGAATCCACACCCAATATGAATGTGATATCAACACACTAATGCAAGAGAATGAGATCGAGAGAAAAGGACAGAAGAATAAAATGGAAATGCTCTAGACAATTTGGGCTACTCAAGGCAATGATGTTAGACATAAATATAAATCACCCAAGATCACACAATTCAATAATTGAAGACCACCCAAAGCCATGATAATCAAGGCTGTGTAATTTCTAATGATGATATAAGTAAAATAAAAAAGAAGTTGGGACCACACAAGGAAGGCAAAAGTTCCCAAGATTAGTATATGAATTAAAAAAGCTAAAAGGTGCTTGAAACCATGTTGCTTGAGCTAATGATATCATTATTAGTAAGCTTAATCCTATGATCGTACCTATGAAGAAGATAATGTAAAAGAACAAAATGCCTAAGGCCAGAACTATTTGAAACCATGATTTCACTTTAAAAATATCTATGAGCAAACAAAAAGCATGGTTTTGAGCAGGTTTTAGTTAGACATTATTTTTGGACCTGCAACCACCATGGTGCTTATTGGTAAATTCTAGCTAAATAAAATTAAAATTGAGAATGATGGCTCCAATAATAAAATCACTTGTAGAAGATAGTTGCACATCAATGGGCTAAATTCAAAATCATGCTCAAGATAAAATTTGAGGCTACCATGTCAGTGTTTTTGATTTCTTGATAGGCTATCA
Source organism: Wollemia nobilis (assembly GCA_028583015.1). NCBI lineage: Eukaryota > Viridiplantae > Streptophyta > Pinopsida > Araucariales > Araucariaceae > Wollemia > Wollemia nobilis. Next base: position 10,979,117 of record JAQPPZ010003077.1, on the reverse strand, counting down.
TCCAAATGACCATACATCTATTTTCCCACCATGAAAATTTGAAATTTTAAACTATAAATATGAGCAAAGACCTCATTGGAAGAGTCATCTCTGTAGTCATTTCTTGGTATTGCATTGCAATGTTTTTATCAATGAAGTGATAGTTATTTGGCCTCCATTACTATGCATTTGTAGGTTTTATGAGTATGTATTTCTCAAATTTATTTTTTTTACACATAATTGTTAGTGTATTATGTTAAAGTAATTCTACTATTTGGATTACCTATTGGATTGCTAACAATTGAAGTCCTTGAAATTATTAAAGCCTTTATACATCTATTTTAAGTCATTTTGTTACATTCAACACTTATTTTATTATGTTAAAGCAAAATTTAATTGCCTATTGGATTGCTAATTGATCAAATCCTTGGAATGATTAAAATTGATGTAATAATCTTAATGAAATTGTAATCATATTTAATAATGGATGATCTGTTAAGCATAATGTAATTGACTAAATAGTGAATTACCCTATGAAATCCATTGTTATTATGCTATACCTTAGCCACCTTTCAAACCCTTTATGTTACCCTTACTCCTTCCTAACCGTTTACTCCTCTAACCCTTACTCTTTTCCTTTCTCTTTTCCTAAAACAATTATTTAAAAAAAACAACCTTCTTTAGAGGTTGAAACATAGAGTAACCTTGTTTCATCCAATTTCTATTCTTTGGTTAAAATCTATGGGTGCACTACCTTTCCATAGTAATGGTATATTTTAGTCCAATAGTATAGTTATTTCTAGTATGCCTAGTGAGACCCAGTGATTAAATTCATCTCATATTCCTAGAGAGTTTGATATTAAGTGAACAATATTGACCTCATCAACAGAGATTATATGTTCATCTGGTGACTCCCATTAAAAATATAAAATCTAAAATCATATCAAGGTTAGATTACTAGTTTTAATTATTTTAATTTCATAATCTATGGATACTTTACCTCATTCTTTATATGATTACAAGATCTGTAGACTAGTAGTTAGAGAATATCATTGTTCATAGAATTAACATCTCAAAAGCCAAGATGTGTTGAAATTTTAAACCCCAAGTCTTGTCCATAGAGTGTAAATTCTTCATCCCATACTTCTCTACATCGTCAGTATCACCAAGTCCTAGAGTTATGGCTCAAAATATAAATCAGATTCCTCCTAATTTCCCCACTTGGAATACCATCGAACCCTTAGGTCTAGAAAATACTAATGATATTCCATAAGTTGTGCTTAAATACCTTCCCACTTATGCTGGAACAAGTAGAACCACCTTTGAGCATTCATAAGTGTTGGTGTTCTTGGCAATAATCCATAATATAAGAGATGAAGACATTATGGTCAGACTTCTTACCATGCATTTTTAGGGAAAATAATTAACTAGTATTAAACTTTGGAAGATAATAGCATCCATTCATGGGCTAACTTGGCCACACAATTTATGGAAGGATTCAATGAGATAGAGATTATTTTTCACTTCTCACTCAATTTATCGTTATACAATGTCATCCCTAGGAAGTAATAATTGAATTTAATCTTAGATTCACTAGAAGCTAGAAAAGAATCCCTCATAATATCAAACCACTTAGTCCTTTGGTTTACATATATTATATTAGAGCATTAGGCCTCAATTTGAGATTGTAGACCCACCAGTCAAAAATAATTGAGTTCCCTCAATTTTACAAGCTGCTATTATAGCCAAGAGTAATTTGATTTTCATAGGAAGATTACCTCCAAGATTCGTAATGATATAGTTTCTAGAGATAGCACAATCATATCAAAAACATAAATCATCTATGACTCCCATCTCATTTTTGTCTCTTCCCATAATGTCTTCTATTTCCATGCCAAAAATGTTACCTTCAGTATCTACATTACCGACATTACCATTTTTTGAGTCTAAAGAATCACCTATAATGTTATAAGTATTATCTACACTCAAAATATTAAATAATAATGTGACAAAAATCGAGAAAAGATAAGTGAAAATATTATAGTTTAGAATATTCTTATACATTGCTAAAGACCAAAAGACTTCAAGCAGTAATACTATTGAAAGAGAAAATAACAACTACCAAGATGAATATTCATCCACTTCAAAACTAGATAACAATCCTTTGTGCTTAGTTTAGTGATCACCACAACATAGATACCTACATCATGTATCAACACCATGTGTATTTGGCCACTAAAAAAGCTAAAATATTTTAAAAAGGCTAAGTAAATATGTTCTAGGAGCCTAAGTAGATCATGCTCACCCAAAATCCTTTAGAAGAGGAATACATTTCCATGCTGACAAGGTTTGGAAAATTGCAAATTCAAGTGGACCCCCAAAAATTTGGAGCCCTTTAAAGTCCCATATTAGTCACGAAAAACTAAAGAGAAAAATGTTCTTAGCATTGGAAAAGTTCTAGCTCAAAAGAAATAACAAAAATTCCAACTATGCCAGAACTATAGAAAGATCCCTCTAGCTCAAATTAGTCAAATAAGAAAAAAAAAGTTTTGCCTAACATAAAAGAGGAAGCATAGGATAAGCTTAAATTACCTTCAATAACCAATATATAAAAAATTGAGGCCACACAAGAATATAGAAGAAGGTTCGGTGAAATAGAAAAGAGAAATGAAAAGAATCAGTAAAAACACCCAACTTCAATATAGTAGAAGAGTCAAAAAAGACCCCTAAAGCGAGCATAATAGATCTACTCAAAGCTTTATTGAATAAAATCATTTTGGGAGATCAACCAATTTCAAATTTTAATCTCACTCAAGACACAATGAGTCTAGGGGCTATGAATAATAGGTTGCTCCCTTTCTACATATCTTTAAGAATGAAAGGGTGGGTGGTTCATAATTGTATGATTGATTCTAGAGCATCTACTACTGTAATATCTAAAGTAGTATGTAATATGATGGGAATGAGTATACTCACTCATGTCCAGGGGTCCCCCAGTTACATGAGATTCCTATGAAAATAGTTGGAGTAATCAAAGATATTCCTATGATACTTCGTAAAGCATCAAAAATCACTATGATACAAGAAATAGTTATGGTTGACCTAGAGCTATATATTGACCTCTATCTATAAAGATAATTCATGATGAAATTGGGAGGCTACATGTACCTAGACTACTCTCACATGATGATCCCACATAAAGGTAAGAAAATAGAAAAATATGAGTACATCAACACCATATTTGAGGAGGTTGATCCACTGGGACATATTCTGGATGAACTAGAAACACAAGATGAATTCCCTCTAAAGAATTATAATACCTTTATTGAGACTAGAATTGCAAAAAAATATTACAATAATTTCAAATCAATAATTGCACAAGTTAGAGCTTTGGAAACTCTATTTTTATGGAGATAGATGCAAAAATTATGTTGGATCTAGAGATATGTTTATTTATCCTTTAGAAGGGATAAATATTTTTTCTTAAAGGTTGACATGAAGTTGCACCAACAAATGTTGTTGAATATGAAGCCTTGTGCCTTGGCTTAAAGTAAGCAAAGAAAATGGGAATTAAATTGCTTACAATCTATGGTGATTCTAAGCTAATTGTAAATCAAGTGGCAAAACAATACAATAGAAGACATCATTGCTTGAAAATATACCATAACAAGGAATGGGATTTGATGGAAATTTTTGAGGCTTTGAACATAAAGACAATTATGCAGGATTAAAATGAGTTAGCTGATGCACTTGCTACTCAAGGAGCAAATTAATCATCTGCTACATAATATAGCTCAAAGAAAAAAAAATTAAAGTTGGTGTTTAGGTTGTTTTTCCTAGATATAGAGGTATTATAGCAAGTCTCTAGATATGACCATTAAGTAATTGATTTTTTGACAAGAGAAGTAATATTTTTAGCCCAACAAGAGGAAGTATCACAAGCAGTTGATCAAGAGGATATCATTCAACTTAAATATATCATATTACCAAATGTATGATAACTTTGGAAAGCTTGTTCAACAACAATGCCAAAATAATAGGTCAAACAATGAATATAGAAGAACAAGTCTACAAGGAAATTGAGTTTGAATTAGATGAAAGTCTAAAAATCAATGTTCATTATACTACAAAAGAAATAGATTATCTCAAATTATTTTGCATGAAATATCAAGATATAATAGCATAGAGCTATGATGACCTTTGAATCTATGATAAAGACATGATTCAACATACAATTGAACTAGCCTCTAATGCAAATCCATTCAAATAGAAACATAGGCTAGTCAATCTAAAAATAGATGCAACCATGAAGTAGGAACTTCTCAAGCTGCTAAATGCCAAAATTATCTATCTAATTAAACATTCTACATTGGTTGCAAATTTAGTGTCTATGATAAAGAAGAATGAAGATATTTGTCTTTACATTGATTTTAGAAATATGAATAAGGCATCACTAAAAGATCATTATCCTCTAACCCAGATTGATCAAATTTTGTAAATAGTGGTAGGCACAAAAATATTCTCACTCTAAATGGCTTTTTAGGCTATAGTCAGATATGGGTAAAATATGAAGGTCAACACAAAATAGTATTCACTACCAAATGGGGAACATTTGCATATCAAAGGATGCCATTTGAACTGCCAAATGTTAGATCAACATTCCAATGTGCTATGGATTTTTTCTTTGGAGACCTAATTAATAAAATAATTTTGATATATTTAGATGATATAACAGTCTTTTCACATGACAAACATCTACACCTAGAACATCTTAAAAAAGTCTTTCAAAAGTGTAGAGAGTTTGGGATATCATTGAACCCAAAGAAATTAATATTTTTTGTTCATGAAGGAAAGCTCTTGGGCCACATAATTTCAAAATAAGGTATGGAAATTGATCCTAAAATAATTCAAGTCATCCCATATCTCCCTCTCCCTTTAAACAAAAAAACTTTATAGTCTTTCTTTGGGAAAATAAATTTTTCCTGAAAGTTTGTATTAGACTCTACACAAATTGTTAAGCCTATGAATTAGCTTTTGAAGAAATATTTTATATTTTAACGGACCCTAGAGAGGATAAAAACATTTGAGTAGTTTAAAGAAGCTATTTGAAGAACACAAGCTTATACTGAGAGAGGGGGTGAACAGTATAAGATCAAATTTTACTTTTCTTTCCCAAATAATATTATCCAATATTATCAATGGCAATATCAATAGAAGTAATCAAAGTAATGCACAAATCATCACACACAAGAGAGACACAAATTTAACGTGGTTCACCCAATGTGGGCTACTCCATGAAGAAAATATTTCTTCTAAATTTTCTCAACAAATCTCTTGGGAATCAATTCCCTATTACAATGTTTATGGACCTCTGTCCAAAGGAGACACCAATCCCCTATGCTCTGATTTGTGGATCTCTCTCCACAGGAGAACTCTATCCCCTTGCTCTGGTTTGTGGATCTCTCTCCATAGGAGAACTCTATCCCCTTGCTTTGGTTCATGGAACTTGATCTAGGAGAACTCTATCTCCTCAACTAGTTCATGGATCTCTCTCCATAGAAGAACTCTATCTTCCCAACTGGTTCATGGATCTCTCTCCATAGGAGAACTCTTTCCTCTTTTATCTGGTTCATGGATCTCTCTCCATAGGAGAACTCTATCCCATTTTTTCTGGTTCGTGGAACTTGATATAGGAGAACTCTATCTCCTCAACTAGTTTGTGGATCTCTCTCCAAAGAAGAAATCTCTATCTCTAGTTGGTTCATGGATCTCTTTCCATAGGAGAACTCTTTCCCATTTTCTCTAGTTTGTGGATCTCTCTCCATAGGAGACCTCTATCCCCACTGCTTTAGTTCATGGACCTCTATCCATGATAACTCTATCTTCTCAACTAGTTTGTGGATATTTCTCCACAAAATAACTCTATCTCCCCAACTGGTTCATGGATATCACTCCATATGATACCTCTATCCTCTCTACTCTGTAACCTCCAAATTCTGCTCTCAAATCTATCTCAAATCTACACCAAACTCTATCCCAAGTCTAGCACAAATCTGCTCTAACTCTACTCACAAATCTGCTCTTAACTCTATCTCAAATATTCCCCAAGCCTTAACACAAATCTTGAATAAATCAGCAATCAAACCTGCTCTCAAATCTGCACCAAACTCTATCCCAAGTCTTCTCTCAAGACTTGCTCTAATCTACCTTCAAGCCTTCTCAAGACTTGCTCAAATCTACCTTCAAGTCTTCTCAAAAGACTTGCTCAAATATGCCTTCAAGCCTTCTAAAAGACTTGCTCAAATATGCTCTCAAGCCTTCTCAAAATACTTGCTCAAATCTACCTTCAAGCCTTCTCAAAATACTTGCTCAAATCTACCTTCAATGCCACTCACAAAACCTGCTCAAATATTTCCAAAACTTGCATACAAACACAACTTAAATCTCTTTCAGAAAAACTTTCTTCACATAGATAAATTCTACTTAGAATTCGTTTAACCTCTGGAACATATAGAGAATGATATGCTCTATCAAAAACTCAATATGTTTCACACTCACAAATCTTGTACTCAATTAACCAATCTCTATCTCTTGCCAAATCCCTTTCAAATCAAATCAAACAATGTATAACTTGTTTCACAAAACTGATCTATCTTTCTTGCAAATTTTCTCTCAAATATCAATCACACTAATGCACAATTTCCCTTCACAAAATTGATCTCAACCACTTCCACAATTGCAATCAATATCTCTCAAACCAATGTTTAAAATATTTCACAAAGATGCACTAACTTGTCTTCAACCCTAGCACAAGTAGTTCACAATATCTAGCACAAATGTCTTAAACTCTTTCAATAATAGAAGCACAGATTGTTCTCAAATTCTATCCCAAATATTTCCAAAATATTCAACAATGAAGCACAAATCCTAACTCAAATATTTCCAACAATGCTTATCAAACAATCCTTTTCACTCCACCTTATGTTCCAAAACATTCACTTCAAAAAACACTTTAAACAAGGAATGATGTGCCCATACCTCTTTAATTTGCTCTTATGGAGATATGTCTTCAAAACCTGTCTCACAAATAATTGATTTTTCTAATGCCACTTCAAGGGTTATATTACAAGATACTTTCTCAAAACATCCACATGAATTTTCCTTAAACACCTCTCAAAATATATTTCACAATACAAAAATTACAATAAAATATCAAACCACTATAACACCTTATTACTCCTATTCTTGCATGACAATACTCAACAAAATAAACCAGAAATTACACATATAAATTTCTCATATACACCTTATACCTCCTTCTTGACACAAATGAATTAAGGCACTTCAAATTTCCAAAAATACCATTAAAACATCACTTTATCTCATACCCTACTCATAGCACTTAGCAAAAACTCCACTTCATCCTTTTAATTCAAAAATCAAACTATTACTTTTCAACCCTTTTAATTAAAAATTAAAATAAAAAATTATTTCTCCTTATGTCTCCCTAAACAAGCGCATGGCACATACCTTTGACTTGGGCACAAAATAATTTTCTAGAAATTATTCCCTTGCTACTACCTGTCGTTGTGATTCGAACATGCATTGTCTGCTGGCCAATGCCTTAGCCATCGGCTAGGCCACCGCATGGGCTAGCCACCCACATAACACCAAAAGGTGCTTGTTGTCCTTTATACCTGTACTCTACTATAAATCAAAATGTTTTCCAAACAAAAATTTATCACCTTACTACTGCCACGTCTTGAGCTCGAGACCTATCTTCTGCCACTCCCTAGCATCGTGGGTTCCGCAATTTGGGCTAGCTTCCTAGATGGAAACAAAGTTCGGAGCCCCTTATCCTTATTTTGTTCTTTGCCTTGATATATGAAAAAGACTGTGTCTTTTTTGAACGAACAAAAATTTGGACGCACAATACATTAATTAATTTTTCAACCTTGGATTTGCATTATAAATATATAATAGTTGACATGGTCCTTGACGTCGGTGCATTCGATTTCCAACCAAACTTTTGGCACTCATAATTTATTTTTAATTATTATAATAATTTAAATCTCCAAGGATTTAAATATTATAATTTTTCTTTGGGCCTTTACTTAAGATAAAGACTTTGCCACCATAAATCATTTTTTCTTTTGCAAGTACCACCATGGTAAATCAACTAAACCCTTTTATTTTTCTTTTTCAAATACCACCATGGTAAATCAACTAAACCTTTTATTTTTCTTTTGCAAATACTCCCATGGAGAAAGCCTTATATTTTTCTTGTTGCCTCATTGTCTCATGTTCCCTTTGAATATTACATCTTTCCTTTGACATCAATGACAACTCAACATGCTCAAATTTCCAATAATCTCCCCCTTTGTCATTGATGGCAACCCTTTTCTAAAAATTCCTTTTTCCAAACCACTTGATTCCAAATCTGCTCCCCTTGAGAAATTTCTCCCCTTGACTGAATGCTCTCCCCCTTACTCAAATATCTCCCCCTTTGACATCAATGGCAAAGGGACTCCTTTGGGGCTAAATATAAGACTCTTAGCTCAGCCCCCTCCCCACCTCCTCTCCTTGAGGTGATTAATTTTGGGGTGGGAGTATCTCTACTCCCAACATACAATGCTCTTTTTCTTTGTCAACCTTCTTTCTCAACATACCCTTTTGATCCTTTTGAGTGTCCCTATTCTTGCTTGTCTCTGGAAGCTCTGGAAACTCTGTTCTACACCACTTGGCCTTATGCCCTAGATTATTGCACTTGTAACACTTAATGTTGTAGTTCTTAGAAGGTGCAAATATCTTGAAGTTCCTCCTGGTGAAGCCATACTCATTTCTATCATGAACCCTGCAGTGGATTGCTTTATGACCAAAGTGATTACAAGAGTAGCAATACCCTTGGAAGAAATATCCATCTTTGAAAGAGTTGTCATTCCTTTTAGTGAGGCCATACTCCTTCTTTCCATGAGTCCTACAATGCATAGCCTTGTGACCAAACCGATTACATGAAAAACAATATCCTTTGAAGAAATCTTGTCTTGAACCCTCTGGTCTCTTAGTCCTTTCTTTGCCTTCTCTGTGATGATCCCTGTTTCTTGTTTGTGCATTGTTTCCTTTCTTAGTGAAGCTTCTATTCTTCAACTTATCCGCATAAGTCTCAATTTCTTCTTCACTCTCTTCCTCTGAAACTTCTTCTTATTTTGAGCTTGAGCTTGACCCTTCTTCTTGTTTCCCTTGTCCTTCTTCAAAACCAAGTCCTGTTTTGATAGATGAAGATCTTTGTGCATTGATAATCTTATCCAAAGTCTTTGAACTTTTCCCAAACTTGTGTAGCTTATCCTTAGAATATTTTACTTCCATCCTTAGTGAAACTACCTCTTGTTCTAATATTTCACATTCTAACTCTTTTACCTCTAACTTTTCACTCATGACCTCTTTAATTCTCCTTGCCTTAGCTTTTGAGTTTGTCAGGTCTTGTAGAAGCTTTTCTTTTTCTTCCTCACATTCTTGAACTTGAGTCTTTAGTCTTGAATTCTACTTTCTAACCTTTTTCAATTCTCTGAGAGCAACAATAAGTTCTACTTCTAGATCTACTGTGCCTTCCTCTTCATTTTTTGAATCTTTCTCTACTTCTTGGTCTTCAAGAGCATCTTCATACTTTTCAACTTTATCTTCAATAGGAGCATTTTCTTCCTCTTCTATTTCCAAAAATAGAATCTCTTCTTCTTCATTATCTGAGATTCTTTCATCATTATCACTTGAAGCCTTGCTCACCTTGTTAACATAGAAACTCTTCTTGTGCCTTTGAAAGAACTTATTTTCTTGCTTGCCTTGACCATACCTATTTTTCTTTTCATACCTAGATTTTCCTCCTTCCTTTTTCTTATGATCATATTTCTCTTCATTGCTACTGCTTCCAACTTCTGGATAATTAGATGCATAGTGACCAAAATTACCACAATTAAAACATTTCACTATTTTCATACCTTTGTGCTTTCTTGAGTCCTTGTTTCTTCTCCCATAGTTAGCTTCTTCATCACTACTTGACTCACCACTTGATTCTAGTTTCTTATATTTTGTCTTCTTTGAAGCTTTGAAAGCTACCTCTTTCTTGGAGTTGGGATCCTTTACTATTCTCATCTCATAAGCTATGAGAATTCCATGTAACTCATCCATAGTCAATTTTTCAATATCTCTCATCTCTTCTATAGTTGAAACCTTTCCATCATACCTCATAGGAAGTGACCTTAATACTTTCTGAGCAACACTGGAGTCTTCAATTTCGAATCCAAGTCCACGCATGGTATTAACAACTTCATCCACATGAAGTAAGTATGTAGCAATATCTTCCTCATCTTCCATATTCAAATCTTCAAACCTTTTCTTGTGGTTTTGTAATTTTGCCATCTTGACCTTTTTATCTCCCTCATATGTTTGCTTCAATTTTTCCCATATCTCTTTTTCTGATTTGCAATGCATAACTTTCACAAATTCTGCTTCACGTAATCCACTTAATATTCCATTCATAGCCTTGGCATTATTCACATGCAATATCTTACCATATTTATCTCTGGGAGGATTAGTTGTAGGTGTGAACCCATCCTCAATTGATTGCCATATCTCATATCCTTGTGCCATCAAGTAAGTCTTCATTCTTATGCTCCAAAAAGCATAATTGTTCCCATCAAATAATGGTGCCTTATTTGATGAAGATCCATTCTGAGATGCCATCTGTGTTCCTGTAATATCTTCCTTCAAGTTGTTAGACTCTTTTGAAGGAACCTGCTTTGATACCAATTGAAGAACATAAGCTTATACTGAGAGGGGGTGAACAATATAAGATCAACTTTTACTTTTCTTTCCCAAATAATATTATCCAATATTATCAATGGTAATATCAATAGTAGTAATCAAAGCAATGCACAAATCATCACACACATGAGAGACATAAATTTAACGTGGTTCACCCAATGTGGGCTACATCCATGAAGAAAATATTTCTTCTAAATTTTCTCAACAAATCTCTTGGGAATCAATTCCCTATTACAATGTTTATGGACCTCTATCCAAAGGAGACACCAATCCCCTATGCTCTAATTTGTGGATCTCTCTCCATAGGAGAACTCTATCCCCTTGCTCTAGTTCATGGATCTCTCTCCATAGGAGAACTCTATCCCCTTGCTCTGGTTTGTTTATAAAAATTTTCATTTTGTGGATCTCTCTCCATAAAAGAAATCTTTTCCTTACTGGTTCATGGATCTCTCTCCATTGGAGAACTCTTTTCCCTTTTCTCTAGTTTATGGATCTCTCTCCACTGGAGAACTCTATCCCCTTACTCTGGTTCATGGAACTTGATCCAAGAGAACTCTATCTCCTCAATTAGTTTATGGATCTCTCTCCATAAAAGAACTCTATCTTTCTAGCTAGTTCACGAATCTCTTCCTACAAGTGAACTCTTTTTCCTTTGTTGTAGTTTGTGGATCTCTCTCCATATGAGAACTATATTCCCTTGCTCTATTTTGTGGAACTTGATCCAGGAGAACTCTATATCCTCAACTAGTTCATGGATATTTCTCCATATAATAACTCTTATCTCCCTAGCTAGTTCGTAGATATCACTCCATTGGAGACCTTTGTCCTCTCTACTCTATCACCTCTAAATCTTACTCTCAACTTTGTCTCAAATCTACACCAAAATCTATCCCAAGTCTAGCATAAATATGCTCTAACTCTGCTCACAAATATGCTCTTAATTCTATCTCAAATCTACCCCAAGCCTTAACACAAAGCTTGAACAAATCAATAATCAAACCTGCTCTCAATTCTACATCAAATTCTATCCCAAGTATTCTCTCAATACTTGCTCTAATCTACCTTCAAGCCTTCTCAAAGACTTTCTCAAATATACCTTAAAGCCTTCTCAAAAGACTTGCTCAAATCTACCTTCAAGTCTTCTCAAAATACTTGCTCAAATATACCTTCAAGCCTTCTCAAAATACTTGCTCAAATCTACCTTCAAGCCTTCTCAAAAGACTTGCTCAAATATACCTTCAATGCTTCTCACAAAACTTACTCAAATATTTCCAAATCTTGCATACAAAACACAACTTAAATCTCTTTCAGAAAAGCTTTCTTCACACATATAAATTCTACTTAGAATTCGTTTAACCTCTGGAACATATAGAGAATGATATGCTCTATCAAAAACTCAATATGTTTCACACTCACAAATCTTGTACTCAATTAACCAATCTCTATCTCTTGCAAAATCCCTTTCAAATCAAATCAAAACAATGTATAACTTGTTTCACAAAATTGATCTATCTTTCTTGCAAATTTTCTCTCAAATATCAATCACACTAATGCATAATTTCCCTTCACAAAATTGATCTCAACCACTTCCACAATTGCAATCAATATCTCTCAAACCAATGTTTAAAAGATTTCACAAAGATGCACTAACTTGTCTTCAACCCTAGCACAAGTAGTTCACAATCTCTAGCACAAATGTCTTAACCTCTTTCAATAATAGAAGCACAAATTGTTCTCAAATTCTATCCCAAATATTTCCAAAATCATTCAATAATGAAGCACAAATCCTAACTCAAATATTTCCAACAATACTTATCAAACAATCCTTTTCACTCCACCTTATGTTCCAAAATATTCACTTCAATAGAACACTTTAAACAAGGAATGATGTGCCCATACCTCTTTAATTTGCTCTTATGGAGATATGTCTTCAAAACCTATCTCACAAACAACTAATTTTTCTAGTGCCACTTCAAGGGTTAGATTGCAAGATACTTTCTCAAAACATCCACATGAATTTCCTTCTCAAAATATATATAAAATAATTTAATCCTCTCTTTTTTTTAAAAAAAAAAGTAATCTCAACAAAACTTTATATTTTTCACAATGCAAGGGTTATAATAAAATGTTAAGCAACTTATCACACCTTATTACTCCTAATATTGCAAAATAATACTCAATACAACAAACCAAAAATTACACATATAAATTTCTCATATACACCTTATACCTCCTACTTGAAAAAAATGAATTAAGGCACTTCAAATTTCTAAAACAATTATTAAAACATCACTTTATCTCATACCCTACTCATAGCACTTAGCAAAAACTCCACTTCATATTTTTATTAAAAAATAAAACTATTACTTTTCAACCCTTTTAATAAAAAATGCAAAAAAAAATTATCACCTTATGACTCCCTAAACATGTGTGCATACCTTTTCCTTAGCAAAATATATTTTAACAAAAATTATTCCCTTGTTCTTGTCATGCCATCGCGATTCGAACTTACGTTGTATGTTGGTCAGCACCTTAGCCATCGGCTAGGCCACCGCATGGGCTAGCCACCCACATAACACCAAAAGATGCTTGCTATCCTTTATACCCATACTCTACTATAAATAAAGAGGTTTTCCAAACAAAAATTTATCACCTTGCTATCGTCGCATCTCGAACTCGAGATCTCTCTTCTACCACACCCTAGCACCATGGTTTCTACCGTCAGGACTAGCTACCTGGATGGAAACAAATTTTGGAGCCCCTTATCCTTATTCTGTGATCTACCTCGATATGCAAAAAAGACTATCTTTTTCTTCTCCTCTATCATGAATGAAGAAAAACTTGGATGCACAATTACACGAATTAAATTTTCAACCTTGGCTTTGCATTATATATAATAGTTGACATGGTCCTTGATGTCAATGCATTCGATTTCCAACCAAATTTTGGTACTCATAATTTATTTTTAATTATTATAATAATTTAAATCTCAAGTAGATTTAAATATTATAATTTTTACCTTTGGGCCTTTACTTAATTTAAAGACTTTGTCATTATAAATAATTTTTTGCAAGTACCATCATGGTTAAATCAATTATAACTCTTTTATTTTTATCTTTGAACTAACACCATGGTAAATCATCTAAACCTTTTTCTTTTGCAAATACTCCCATGGAGAAACCCATTAAACCTTTATTTCTACCTCATTGTCTCATGTTCCCTTTGAATATTACAGTTTTCCTTTGACATCAATGACAACTATACATCATAAAATTTCCAACAATCTCCCCTTTTTCATTGATGGCAACCTTTTTCTAAAAATTCTTTTTTCAACCACTTGATTCCAAATCTGCTCCCCCTAAGAAACTGCTCCCCCTGATTGAATGCTCTCCCCCTTACTCAAATCTCTCCCCCTTTGACATCAATGGCAAAGGGACTCCTTTGGGGCTAAAGATAAGACTCTTAGCTCAGCCCCCTCCCCACCTCCTCTCCTTGAGGTGATTAATTTTGGGGTGGGAGTATCTCTACTCCTAGCATACAATGCTCTTTTTCTTTGTCAACCTTCTTTTTCAACATACCCTTTTGATCCTTTTGAGTGTCCCTATTCTTGCTTATCTCTAGAAGTTTTGGAAACTCTGTTCTACACCACTTGGCCTTATGCCCTAGATTATTGCACTTGTAACACTTAATGTTGTAGTTCTTAGAAGGTGCAAATATCTTGAAGTTCCTCCTGGTGAAGCCATACTCATTTCTGTCATGAACCCTATAGTGGATTGCTTTATGACCAAAGTGATTACAAGAGTAGCAATACCCTTGGAAGAAATATCCATATTTGAAAGAGTTGACATTCCTTTTAGTGAGGCCATACTCCTTCTTTCCATGAGTCCTGCAATGCATAGCCTTGTGACCAAATCGATTACATGAAAAACAATATCCTTTGAAGAAATCTTGTCTTGAACCCTCTGGTCTCTTAGTCCTTTCTTTGCCTTCTCTGTGATGATCCTTGTTTCTTGTTTGTGCATTGTTTCCTTTCTTAGTGAAGCTTCTATTCTTCAACTTATCCTCATAAGTCTCAATTTCTTCTTCACTCTCTTCCTCTAAAACTTCCTCCTCTTTTGAGCTTGAGCTTGACCCTTCTTCTTGTTTCCCTTGTCCTTCTTCAAAACCAAGTCCTATTTTGATAGATGAAGATCTTTGTGCATTGATAATCTTATCCAAAGTCTTTGAACTTTTCCCAAACCTGTGTAGCTTGTCCTTAGAATATTTCACTTCCATCCTTAGTGAAACTACCTCATGTTCTAATATTTCACATTCTAACTCTTTTACCTCTAACTTTTCACTCATGACCTCTTTAATTCTCCTTGCCTTAGCTTTTGAGTTTGTCAAGTCTTGTAGAAGCTTTTCTTTTTCTTCCTCACATTCTTTAACTTGAGTCTTTAGTCTTGAATTCTGCTTTCTAACCTTTTTCAATTCTCTGAGAGCAACAATAAGTTCTTCTAGATCTACTGTGCCTTCCTCTTCATTTTCTGAATCTTTCTCTACTTCTTGGTCTCCAAGAGCATCTTCATACTTTTCGGCTTTATCTTCAACAGGAGCATTTTCTTCCTCTTCTATTGCCAAAAATAGAATCTCTTCTTCTTCACTATCTGAGAGTCTTTCATCACTATCACTTGAAGCCTTGCTTGCCTTGTTAACATAGAAACTCTTCTTGTGCCTTTGAAAGAACTTCTTTTCATGCTTGCCTTGACCATACCTATTTTTCTTTTCATACCTAGATTTTCCTCCTTCCTTTTTCTTATGATCTTGTTTCTCTTCACTACTATTGCTTCCAGCTTCTAGACAATTAGATGCATAGTGACCAAAATTACCACAATTAAAACATTTCACTAGTCTTCATACCTTTGTGCTTTCTTGAGTCCTTGTTTCTTCTCCCATAGTTAGCTTCTTCATCACTGCTTGACTCACCACTTGATTTTGGTTTCTTATCTTTTGTCTTCTTTGAAGCTTTGAAAGTTACCTCTTTCTTGGAGTTGGGATCCTTTACTATTCTCATCTCATAAGGTGTGAGAATTCCATGTAACTCATCCATAGTCAAGTTTTCAATATCTCTCATCTCTTCTATAGTTGAAACTTTTCCATCATACCTCATAGGAAGTGACCTTAATACTTTTTGAGCAACACTGGAGTCTTCAATTTTGAATCCAAGTCCACGCATGGTATTAACAACCTCATCCACATGAAGTAAGTATGTAGCAATATCTTCCTCATCTTCCATATTCAAATCTTCAAACCTTTTCTTGTGATTTTGTAATTTTTCCAACTTGACCTTTTTATCTCCCTCATATGTTTGCTTCAATGTGTCCCATATCTCTTTTGCTGATTTGCAATGCATAACCTTCACGTAATCCACTTAAGATTCCATTCATAGCCTTGGCATTATTCACATGCAATAGCTTACCATATTTATCTCTGGGAGGATTAGTTGTAGGTGTGAACCCATCCTCAACTGATTGCCATGTCTCATATCCTTGTGCCATCAAGTAAGTCTTCATTCTTATGCTCTAGAAAACATAATTGTTTCCATCGAACAATTGTGCCTTATTTTATGAAGATCCATTCTGAGATGCCATATGTGTTCCTATAATATCTTCCTTCAAGTTGTTAGACTCTTTCTAAGGAACCCACTCTGATACCAATTGAAGAACACAAGCTTATACTGAGAGGGAGGGTGAACAGTATAAGATCAACTTTTACTTTTCTTTCCCAAATAATATTATCCAATATTATCAATGGCAATATCAATAGCAATAATCAAAGCAATGCACAAATCATCACACACACGAGAGACACAAATTTAACATGGTTCACCCAATGTGGGCTACATCCACGGAGAAAATATTTCTTCTAAATTTTCTCAACAAATATCTTGGGAATCAATTCTCTATTACAATGTTTATGGACCTTTATCCAAAGGAGACACCAATCCCCTATACTCTAATTTGTGGATCTCTCTCCATAGGAGAACTCTATCCCCTTGCTCTAGTTTATGGATCTCTCTCCATATGAGAACTCTATCCCCTTTGCTCTGGTTCATGGAACTTGATCCAGGAGAACTCTATCTCCTCAATTGGTTTGTGGATCTCTCTCTATAGAAGAACTCTATCTTCCCTTGCTGGTTCATGGATCTCTCTCCACTAGAGAACTCTTTCCCCTTTGCTCTGGTTCGTGGATCTCTCTCCATAGGAGAACTCTATCCCCTTGCTCTTGTTGGTGAACTTCTAGAAGACCTCTATCCCCATCTGTTTTTTTTTTTTAGAGAATTTTCCCATTTCTCTGGTTTATGGATCTCTCTCCATAGGAGACCTCTATCCCCACTACTCTAGTTTGATGGACCTCTATCTAGGAGAACTCTATATCCTCAACTAGTTCATGGATCTTTATCCATATAAGAACTCTATCTCCCTAGCTAGTTTAAAATATCACTCCATAGGATACCTCTGTCCTCTTTTCTCTATCACCTCCAAATTTTACTCTCAAATATCTCAAATCTGCACCAAAATCTATCCCAAGTCTAGCACAAATTTTCTCTAACTCTGCTCACAAATCTACTCTTAATTATTTCTCAAATATTCTCCAAGCCTTAACACAAATCTTGAACAAATAAGCAATCAAACCTGCTCTCAAATCTACACCAAACTCTGTTCCAAGTCTTCTCTCAAGACTTGCTCAAATCTACCTTCAAGCCTTCTCAAGACTTTCTCAAATCTGCTCTCAATACTTCTCAAAATACTTTCTCAAATCTACCTTCAAGCCTTCTCAAAAGACTTGCTCAAATCTGCCCTCAAGCCTTCTCAAAATACTTTCTCAAATCTACCTTCAAGCCTTCTCAAAAGACTTGCTCAAATCTACCTTCAATGCTGCTCACAAAACCTACTCAAATATTTCCAAATCTTGCATACAAACACAACTTAAATATCTTTCAAAAAATCTTTCTTCACACAAATAAATTCTACTTAGAATTCGTTTAACCTCTGGAACATATAGAGAATGATATGCTCTATCAAAAACTCAATATGTTCTTCACACTCACAAATCTTGTACTCAACTAATCCAATCTCTATCTCTCACCAAACTACTTTCAAATCAAATCAAAATAATGTATAACTTGTTTCACAAAATTGGTCTATCTCTTCTTGCAAATTTTCTCTCAAAGATCAATCACACTAATGCACAATTTCCCTTCACAAAATTGATCTCAAACACTTCCACAATTGCTATCAATATCTCTCAAACCAATGTTCAAAATGTTTCACTATGATGCACTAACTTATCTTCAACCCTAGCACAAGTAGTTCACAATCTCTAGCACAAGTGTCTCAATCTCTTTCAATAATGGAAGCACAAATTGTTCTCAAATTCTATCCCAAATGTTTCCAAAACATTCAACAATGAAGCACAAATCCTAACTCAAATATTTCCAACAATGCTTATCAAACAATCCTTTTCACTCCACCTTATGTTCCAAAACATTCACTTCAACAAACACTTTAAACAAGGAATGATGTGCCCATACCTCTTAATTTACTCTTATGGAGATATGTCTTCAAAACCTATCTCACAAACAATTGATTTTTCTAGTGCCACTTCAAGGGTTAGATTGCAAGATACTTTCTCAAAACATCCACATGAACTTCCTTCTCAAAATATATGCTCAATGAAATCTAAAATTGTTTTCTATTACCCTTCTTTTTTTCTTAAAACAAAGTATTAATACTCAACAAAACCTTTAATATTTTCCTTTAACTATGCAAGAATTACAATAAAATATCAAGCCATTATAACACCTTATTACTCCTATTCTTGCATGACAATATTCAACAAAAAAAACCAGAAATTACACACATAAATTTCTCATATACACCTTATACCTCCTACTTGACATAAATAAATTAAGGCACTCCAAATTTCCCAAAATACCATTAAAACATCACTTTATCTCATACCCTACTCATAGCACTTAGCAAAAACTCCACTTCATATTTTTATTTAAAAATCAAACTATTACTTTTCAACCCTTTTAATTAAAAATTAAAAGCAAAAATTAATTCTCCTTATGTCTCCCTAAACAAGCGTGTGGCACATACCTTTGACTTGGGCACAAAATAATTTTCCAAAAATTATTCCCTTGCTACTGCATGTCGTCGCAATTTGAACCTGTGCTATCTATTGGCCAATGCCTTAGCCACCAACTAGATCACCATGTGGGCTAGCCACCCACACATCACCAAAAGGTGATTTTTGTCCTTTATACCCATACTCTACCACAAATCAAGAGGTTTTCCAAAAAAAAACTTTATCACCTTGCTACCACCGCATCTCGAAATTGAGACCTCTCTTCTGCCACACCCTAGTGCCACGAGTTCTGCCATCTGGACTAGCTACTCAGATGGAAATAAAGTTTGGAGCCCCTTCTCCTTATTCCATGTTCTACCTCGATATGCGAAAAAGGCTTTGTCTTTTTCTTCTCCTTTGCTACGAATGAATGAAAACTTGGATGTATAATACATGAATTAATTTTTCAACCTTGGCTTT
Organism: Wollemia nobilis; assembly: GCA_028583015.1. Classification (NCBI taxonomy): domain Eukaryota; kingdom Viridiplantae; phylum Streptophyta; class Pinopsida; order Araucariales; family Araucariaceae; genus Wollemia; species Wollemia nobilis. The sequence continues at coordinate 10,959,728 of JAQPPZ010003077.1, read as the reverse complement.
GCATTATATATATATATATATATATATATATATATAATAGTTGACATGGTCCTTGATGTCGGCACATTCAATTTCCAACAAAAATTTTGGTGCTCATAATTTATTTTTAATTATTATAATAATTTAAATCTCCAAGAATTATAATATTATAATTTTTCTTTGGGCCTTTACATTACGTAAAGACTTTGCCACCATAAATCATTTTTGCAAGTACCACCATGGTAAATCAATTTAACCCTTTTATTTTTCTTTTTCAAATACCACCATGGTAAATCAACTAAACCTTTTATTTTGCAAATACTCCCATGGAGAAAGCCTTATCTTTTTCTTGTTGCCTCATTGTCTCATGTTCTCTTTGAAGATTACCTATTTCCTTTGATACCAATGACAACTTTACATGCTCAAATTTCCAACACTATTACAAAATATCCAATGTTGATCAATCCATACTTTAATAGAGATATCATCTTGTATGCCTATATATTTAAATATAATTATGCTATAGTGCTAACTTAGAAAGATGCTAAAGGAGATGAACATTCAATGTTATTTCTAAGCTAAACTTTCCATGATTACCAAAACAACTATAATTTTATAGAAAAGTAATTTATTGTAGTCATGAAGTCTCTAAATAATTTCAAGCACTACTTGTCACAAAGTAATACCATAGTCTACGTGGTCCATGCAAATGTTAGAAACTTCATCATACAAGGAGAGTTGGGTGATAAAAGAGTTGGATGAATTAGAAAAATCCAAGAGTATGACATAGAGATTCACCCTACTTAATTGGTAAAAGATAGAGCAATATGTCAATAGTTAGCCACTTCAGCAGATGAGGGTTATATCATGTGCAATGAAAATGACAGAAAATATGCCGAAGACTAGGCAACATGTAGAAAGGCTTGATTGGGTACATGAAACGATCAAATATTTCTAGATAGGGAGATGTATTTAAGGATTGAATGCATCACAAATAAGAAGTTATATGATTCAAGCTCTGAAATATGTCCTATTACCAAAAGGTCTATACAAGAAGGATTTTGATGGTATCCTTCTTCACTACATAAAGCTAGATGAAAAGGAGAAAGTACTAATAAAATTTTATTTAGGCCTATTTGGTGGGAATTTATTATGTTAGACTACTATCACTAAAATCCTCAAGGTAGGTTACTATTGGTTGACAATTTTTATGGATTCATTCAAAGTGGTCCGATCTTGCAAAAAATGTAAAAGGCACATTGAGAGGAACATAAATACCTCACTTCCACTATGTCCAATTATAACCGAAGATACATTTCAATAATTAGGGTTATACTTCATCAAAATTATCAATCCAAATTCATCAATGGGTCACAAATACATCCTAATGAAAATTGATTAATTTACCAGATGGACTGAATTAGTTGCTACAAAGGTAGTCAATCAAGATACATTAATAAAATTTCATTGAAAAGCTGATAACCAGGTTTGGTATCCCAAATGAAGTAGTAAGTGATAATGGGACTCCTTTCATGGAAGCAAGTTTTTTTTAGCTTTATCAGCAAGTACGACATATATCTTAAGATATCCTCTAATTATTATCCATAAGGGAATGGATTGGCTGAATCAACAAATAATAATATTTTAAAGATTATTAAAAGAATCATTGGAGAGAACAAAAGAAGTTGGTATTTGTTGTTAGATCAGACACTTTGGGTAGACATAATTACAATGAAAAATTCACTAGAAGTCTCACCTTATTTGTTGGTCTATGTGGTAGAACCCTGAAGGTTCTAGCAATGATTTAATAAATCAATAAATTAAATAACATAAAAATAAATAGAATCACTATTGATACAAATCACTTTTGCATTGGAATAGGGAATCCCTCCAATGGGTCAATAAACATATATTTTATATTTTATTCATGGATGCCTTTGAATGAATGTTTGGACAATAATATATATCTATCCTAAACCCTATGTCTCTTCATCACGATGGTTCATAATAATTAATATAATTAATTATTATATTATCAATTATACAAACTTAGGATATTAAAGGTATTATATTATTATTAATAATTAGGGTTAGGATAGGATCCTAACATGCCACCCCTCCTAAAAATAGCTTTGTCCTCAAAGCAATAATGAAGGAAATGTTATAAAAATTCATCATAGAATTTGGCATCAAAAGTTGCTCATAAATATTATCGTAAAAGTTGACAAAAAGTGTTGTGCAAAAAATGACTCTTCAATAGGGTACCTTAAACATCAAGTTTCATTTGTAGAGATAAATTATCATTATGCTTCTTTGTGGCAACGGTTTGCTTCTTTGTTTATACTTGTGCTATGTAGGTGATTTTCACTCTTCTTGTGATAACGGTAGTACTCCCTCATTGAAAGCTATTTCAATCGTTGTTTGACGGTAGTATGATGATCTCCATGATGGTGCGGGTAGTGCTTCAAGAAATCAGAGTTTCTAGTTAGATGAGGTTGAGTAATCAATGCACTTAAGTGTGCATTCAAGGCATCTTTGTGACTGTGTTACTATCCAGTAGATGTTCAATTGTAGATGATTATGCAAGATATATCTTTATGATGCCTTGATTATGTTGGGCATCATGCTAGATATTCGTATTATGACATGTGTGACATGGGTGTCGGTGCAATATCATTGGTTTTACTAGAAGGTTGTACATATCTAATATCATCTAAATCCAACACTACATCTGAATGCCCATGTATCAAAATTATAGCATCTACCCAGGGTATTTTGTAGTGAAGTAACCATCGTAAAACTTTCACCTTGAAATTATTTCCAACATCAATCAAAATGTACTAATGATATCCATTTTTTGTATTCATAGGCAATTAAAAACGAAGAATTGCACCTGTAATTTGGATTGGTTTCTGGCCATCCCACCATTGCCTTGTGACATAATTCATAGGGAGTATACGCAAGCTGCAATAGGTACTTTGGATGAGGAATTCCTATAGAGCATCTAGTCCCTAGTAAAATTAAAGTGGATCTTGTATTAGTTCCAATATAATTAGAATTAGCGTTATTAAAGCATTCATTTGAGCTTATTTTGGCTATCAGAGAGATTCGAACCAGTGACGTTAAGGTTGTAAGACACTAAAACAAAAACAACAAGAATTGTAACTGTAAAATGTCATGTTCTTGTATACTAAGGCTTTGTGGAATGTGATCTGGTGTTTATAGTTTGGGTTCCAGTATTGTGGAATCCTAAAAAATATTTTTATTAAAGAGAAATGGTGCTATTTTGTATCCAACACGAAGTGGAATTATCTCTGCACTCCCTATTCGTTATTGACATAATTCAAATTCGAAGAAGAATTCTCTTCTTAAAACCTAATTTGTTAGCATTTAAACTTTGAAGGATGTGACCATGTGATTGGTTATCTCATATATTTTCCAACCTCTTTGGATACCTTTCGCTCATGAATTACCCCGATTTAATAGTTGTTGGAACCACAATAGACAAACAGGAGGAGTGGAATTATCTAATCATCAATGGGACAAGATACACATATTTGTAAAATTAAATTTTATGGTCCTTATCCCAATCCAATTCCATTCCAAAAATATGTTGTTGTCAGAAATGAAAATACACTTTTTGTATTAACCAATGTAGTCCTGATAACTATAATGAATCAATAATTCCAACATTTTCCATATCAACATATTCACCTTTTGTAGAATCATAACTATAGTTAATATTATCTCGGTCTAGTAGTTTTCCCACTACAATGGCACCTTCAACACCAACATTAGAAACAATTGTATGCACAAAAGTATTCAATGCATTCTAGATTATTTGAACTCCAATCCTCTTGTAAGAAGACAACCTGACATTATAACAGTCTACGCACATGTTAACATTAATGGTGAGAGGGACACATAGAACACATAAATATCAAAAATCCATTTGTGTTCATATTTTAGCCCATATATAAGGCATGCCAAATTCATCTTCATGTAAAAGAACAAATAAACTATATAATTGTTGTTTAGGTTTGTAGTGGTTAATATTTGATTTTTAGGTAATAATTTTTTTATAAATCACCACCACAGGGTTATATTGAGTCTTCACATATCCTTGTTCTCTGATTATTTCATACATTATCCTTGTTTTCTTGACAAAAATGATAGACTAGGCGTCTTAGTCTTTGGATTTGTTGGCGTGGGCATAGACATGGCAATCAAGGAGATTCTTGGTTGCATCTCCATTGTCATCCATTTGCAAGAAACAGGTGGAATACCTTTGCACTCTACTTAGAAGTATTAAAGATATCAACTCGACTATGCAGACGTATTTAGTGGTTCTCACCTCAAATAATTCTAGCTCTTAAAATAACCTTATTACTTTGGCTTACTGTTTCCTTAGACATGTAGAGGTCTAAATATCTACTCCTCGTTGATGCATGAAAATGTAGGTATGAAAGTAATACCCAAAATGTGATCAATAATATAACATCTCTCTAAATTTGTCAGAGACATCCCTTGAGTCACTGCTTGAAAGCATAGGAGATTTGAAGCATTTGGTTTGCTTTAGTCAAGGTGTCTATCAAAAAACTACCCAATTCTATCACTACACTAAGGAAGCTTCAAATACTAGATATGTGGGGATCTAGTATGCATGAAATACCATCCCAAATTGAGAATTTGAGTTCCCTAAAGTTTTTAAATAATGGTTATTGTGCATATTGACAATATATACCTTATAGAATTTTGTAGCTTACCTCTTTAGAGCAATTGTATGTTTTTGCTTACCCAAATTCATGGATAGAAAGTAGGTGTGATAAGATAAAAATACCTCCACTATCAATTAATGATTTAACCACTCTAAAGCAATTGAAAAGACTGAGTCTTGGAAACAATGGGAAAACAATCCAAGAAGAAATGTTGGGAAGCATGTTACATTTGGAATTTTCTACTTAAATATCACAATGATGGAAATACTATCGATAGACTTGGCTGCCATGTCAAAATTGAGGAAAATCCATTATGTCTCCTTTAGAATTTTTAGTCGTCTTTAATATCATGGAGTAATGGCATGGTCATTTGCATGGTGATTCAATGGAAGCTTATCAAATATTACACTGTCCCTTTCTCTTAAAATTAGTTTATGATTTGCGTCTCTTTTCCAAGTGATGAGCAAGCATAGCGGGTGCAATAAACTCTCAAGCTAGCATCTAGGTGATTACCCAGGCAATTCCATATAAGCTTTAGCACATTCAAATCTCAAGTAGCCTATGGTTCTCATTCATTATTGGAACCTCAAAAACATTTGCTTTATTCCTACTAGATTTGTTTCTGTGAAGTTTTCAATTTGGATAGATTCATTTGCAGTCCCTTTTGGAGTATTCTGGATTATGGGTACAACATTTTTTGTTCGTGAATATGTGACATGTGAAATTTCACTAAAACCATGTAATACACTTCCCAAGAGGTGTGGATGATTTACTTGGTGATAAAATTATTGATTGTAATCTACACGGGCCCCAATTATATAACATAATAGTTTTAGTCATGGTGGTGGCCAAGGTGGAGGGCGCATAGATAAAAATAATATATTGTTCCACATAACCAGCAAATAACCAATCTGATCCATTACCAGATCTTACCCTTTGAATTATTCAAAAATATTTGTTCCTATCTTGGCATGAACTAAACTATTCAATAAATCATTGTGGATAGTATTGGATATATCATTGGAAAAATGATTTTGCTACGTTAGGGTCTTACTAGTTTGTTTTCCACCTTGACAGTGTGCATCACCCATATACAAATCTGCAAAATACCAATTTTATAATTTTTTGTCCTTAATATCCTCCTCTTCCTGGTGCACTTCATTAATTTTTTTTATATTTTTAGGGTTTTGATTATTTTTTTCGGAAGTGCATTATGTACCATTTTAAAATCCATAGTTACCGGCTCCTCGAAAGGAAAAAAAAAAGGGTTATCTCCTTCATTTTCAACTTCCTCATTTTCTTCATGGTCAATGTCTTTATTTTCCTCTACTTCCACTTCCATTTGATCCTCAATGAATTACTAAAAATATTTTCTAAACGTTGCACAACAAAAATATTTTCTAAATGTTGCCAGTATGCTTCCCAAAACTCACAAAATTATGGGTCCCATATGACTGGATCTAACATGCTCTGATACCAGATGGTATAACCCTAAAGGTTCTAGAAATGATTTAATAAATCAATAAATTAAATAACATAAAAATAAATAAAATCACTATTGATACGAAACACTTTTGCATTAGAATAGGGAAATCCTCCAATGGTTCAATAAACATATGTTTTATATTTTATTCATGGATGCCTTTCAATGAATGTTTGGACAATAATATATGTCTATCATAAACCCTATGTCTCTTCATCACAATGGTTCATAATAATTAATATAATTAATTATTCATTAATTATATTATCAATTATACAAACTTAGGATATTAAAGGTATTATATTATTATTAATAATTAGGGTTAGGATAGGATCCTAAAACTATGGCAAGGAAGTCGTTCTTTCTCTACACATTGACCTATCATCTATAAAATTGATCATTCAAGCATAACTCCCTGAAAGCAATTGAGGCTTAGATGAAACAATTACTATTATTGAAAGAACAAAGGAAAAAAACATACTCTAATTTCCAAATTCAACCACCTATGACCAAGATATGGGTTGATAAGAATTTAATGCCTTCATATTTCAAAATTAGAGATCTCATTCTCAAATGGAAGGAAGACAAATCAAAGCCAAGCAACCATGACAAATTTAACTCATTTTATCAGGGCCATATTGAATCATTATCAGATAGGAATTCAACATGTTTGAAATGATAGATGAGAGCAACCATATTTTACCAATATCAATAAATGGCCACCATCTGAAGCACTTTATGTGAAGTGCCATCAATACCCCTTGTATCATATGTACATAGATAAATGTGTAAATAAATCAATTTATGGTAATTTTGAATTCAAAAAAGTTGATTGACAAAAATTAGATATAATTGACTCTAATATTGATGCACCACACAATCATTGGCCAAAAGCCATACCAATAATAAAATTAACTGATGTGAAGATATTCACATGATCAAAAGCATGTGTTCCAAGAAAAGCAAAACTGAACTACAAATACTGTAATTATTGCGTAACGAAAACAATGATGTTTTGCATGCATATCAATCAAGAAAAAAAAAAGCTTCATAAGGAATATTTACAAAGAAATAAAAACTACACTCGAATTGATTCTAAATAAAGAAATGTAAAACAAAGAAAAAAATTGCAAAAGGGTTGTGTCGAATTCCACTCATTTTTTACAAATAAAAAAATAGTGATAAATGCAAGAGTAGCTAGTGGTAAGGTATAGAAAGCCCTCCAAGAACAAACCTACCAAATTGTGGATACCAAATTAACATAAAAGTAAAAGAGGCTAAACAATGAGTAGCCAAAGGTATTTCTACTGGCAGCCCAAATGCTTTTGCTTATCATTCTTTCTTATCTTGTTATATTCATAAATCTACATACCCCTATCCAGAGTTAATCCTAGAAATCTCAAAGAATTATAATATTCTATTAAATATAGTTCAAAATACCAATTGGAAAGTTATTTTCCACCTCATTCCAAATAGCATTAGGGATACCTTCATCGTAGGAGCTAAACCTAGAGTTAATCCTATGCCCTTTAACATTTAGTCCCAAAGTAAATATTATATGTCCAAGAAGGATGTTAAGAAGGTTAAGTTTTTCAATAAATAGCTCTATTCCCAACTTCGTCATCACTCAAACAAGGATAAACTCCCAAGGACCCCATTGAAAATTACAAACTTCAAAAATTAGGAGTTATGCTCTACACTAGCTATTATTATTTGTCTATATTTTGATAAAGAAGTGCACGATTACCAAATACCTATGGCCTCTACCATTTATGACCCTCATTTCTATGATAATTACTACTTTGACTAGTCATCTACTTCCTTATTCTTTGACTGTGACTAATAACTATGTGACAGAATACACAAAAAAATAACTAAACTACAATTATCTCCACATGGTACTTTTTGCTATTGTTCATATATTGCATGGTTTTTTCTCTATCATGTAATGAACATATGTCACGGGTAGGTCTAAAACAGGTTGACGAAAAAAAAATTGTCAGTTGTGGAATGGACCAATCTATTGGGAAAATTAAATTCCTACTACTATTTTAATAGAGAATTTCTAGGGCCTACTTTGAAAAACGTTTTGGAAGAACTTCCTCATATTTCTACTCAAGCTAGAACTCGGTTATAGACCCATAATGTAGAATAAGGGTATTGGTTCTTTATCTCAAAAAGAAAAATCATCAAAATTTATGGCTATACTAGAAACCTTTTCTATTACCATACCTTGCTATCGAAAGGATTTTTACAATGGACTACTATAGACAAACTGATTATATCAATTCCATGTATGGCTTAGGAATTAGTATTAAGATCACCTATGAGTACCTACTCACCTATGGCCCAATCCCTATAAATATTGCAAGATTTAGCCTCAATATTTATAGTAATTATGGGAATTAATGGAACATTTTGAGGCTTTGAGCATAAAGAAATTTTTATAGGAGCAAAATGAGTTAGCTGATGCACTCGCTGCTCAAGGAGAAAATTACTTGTCTACTACATAATATGGATCAACGATGAAAATAAAGAAAATTTGGTGTTTAGGCCATTTATCCCAGATAGAGAGGTATTCTGGAAAGTCTTTGAAGATGACCATCAAATCATTGACTTTCTGATAAGAGAAGTATTTTTAGTCCGACAGGAGGAAGTATCATAAGAAGTTGATCAAGAGGATATTATTCAGCTTAAAAATAATCATATTCCCAAAGATATGATCACTCTGGAAAGCTTGTTTGACAATAATGATAGAAAAATAGGTCAAAGAATAAAGATAGAAGAATAAGCTTTCAAGGAAATTGAGTTTAAATTAAGTAAAATTTTGAAAATTAAAGTTTATTGTACTACAAAAGAAGTTTTATGACCCACCTTGGCTAGAATTTTTAATGAGATGGACTTTGTATTGATAGATGATGATTAATACTTAGTTTTTGGATGCATTTAGTTGATTATATGCAATTGTGTTATGATGTAAGGATATGGTATTGTTGATATGGTTTGTGTTTGTAGGATCAAGTGCTCTCATGGGTGGGTGAGGAAGTCGACCACCGAGAACGAGGTATTGAAAGGGAAATGATGCGACAAACAACTCTAGGGTAAGGTTTACCTAGGATAACAAGTGGTTATCTCATATAGTTGCATCTCATAATATGCTTGTTTGATATCATTGTATCAGCAAGTTTCCTTAGGGTAATGGAGTCACCTTAAACAAAATGTTGATAACCTGGAAGTTATCACGATATTGTTTGTGAATGAATGCTTGCTTTACTTTGTCTATGCTTTACCAAATGTTTATCTGCATATGTTCGGATGCCTTGAAAAGATAAATAATCTCCTTGATGGTATAGCATATTTAGTTGTTTTGTCTATAAGCATTCGGAGTTATATGTGTTTGCTTGAAATGAATTTGGCAAATAAAACCCACCATGGAAGGAATTATTAGGTAAGGATTCTTAATAATACCTTCATAATAATACCAGGGCTAATAAAAAATATCAGCTTTTGGTATGAATAGAAATTAAATTCTTTAGAAGGCAATAAATAGATTTGAAACAATTAATATTTGCAAATTATTATTATTTCTAATGTTGTGTCTTATATATTAATAAGTGGATTTATTAATATTTTTACTTTATAAACATTAGAAAAATTGAAAGTATAAAGAAAAAAAAACAATAGCAAATAAGAAAAAGACTTTGCATTGTATAATTAAAAAATAAAAGAACGGAAAAAAATTGAGAGTGGGTGTTTGCAAAGTTCGTTTGAAAGTTAGCCAAACTATCTCCTTGCACCTTAAGAATCTAGTTGAAAAACAAGAAAAGGGATCTAGGATACTTTGGAAGAATGAGTCAAAGGATAAAGAGCTTGGAGGCACTGTGTTGGATGAATACAAGAAGTTTGCATCCTCAGAATTTACATCTTCTACTTCCAAAGAACTTTTAAATTTTTTAGGTAATCCTTTACCATGTTATTTGAAAACCTTCCATTGAATAGAATGTGTTATACTCTTTAGGTCTCTTGAAATTATTACAAGAAGACCTTACAAGTAGGATCGTAGAGAACTCTTGCTAAAATCCACAAGGAATAAATTGAACTTATTACCTCAAAATGTGCTCTTTAGAACCCTTCATATATTTTGTATTGGATTCCACATCATCTAAAGATGCACTTAGAAGCTTTTGCATCCCAAGCAAACATCGAAATGCATGCGTGCTGGATGGTTGTGCAAAGCACACATTTAGGTTTACCAAGGTCTTTTAATCAAACCTTACCTCATATAAACTAATATATATATAACCTTACCTTTGTGGTGCCCGACGTGGACGTTGTCTTGGGCACACGTGAAATGAATCAAGGCTGAATACTTAAGTTTTGTACTTATATTTTTGAATGGTTTAATTATCGAAGCACATGATTCATATCATACATAAGGTTTTGGTGCTTTAGAAAAATAATGAAAGGATGTACTTTAATTAATAATCCATTACGTGAATTTTATGATTTGGAAGAGTGAATGAGTAAGAAAGAAAATAAAATATATAAATCAACCTTTGTGTTTGACTTATGGGATGCTCCATTTCTTCATTGCTAATTTCTAAAGTATGAAATAAATATAATTAATAAATGATTTAGTTTATTTTAGTTACGAAAGTGAATAAATATTAAGAAAAGTCTTTGTTTCTTTAAAAAATTTAATTAAGTAAAAAAATAAAAGATCAATTAAATGAACACATTGTTACGTTGTTAGTGGTTTTTAATATTATTGAAGGAAAGCTTTGACTTTAATATAGCGGAGGACACCTTCTTTGTTTTGACAATATTTAGAACATCATGCTTAGTATAGTTTAAAGATGTCTTAAATTATTTAATAGATACAAAGTAGGCTTTGTATTGTTATTTGAAATATTAATAGTATAAATGAAGTATTGTATTGACTTTATGAAAATTAAATTGTTATTTGGAATTATAAATAGTTTTGTTCATTTTATTAGTTTGGTAATAAAATGAATAAGAGTTATATGTTTTCTTTTATAATAAAGATAGTAGTATTTTTAAGAGCTATTTAGTTGTGTCTCTTTTAATGGTTAAAGGTAGTCTTTTTATATTATGGAAATTATGATTTGATGTTTGGACGTGGAGTCCAAAGGTTATTATGGAACTTATGGGGGTTTCATTTAAAAATGTATTTAGAGGAATACTTATGGAAGTATTTTGTTTACACTAAATGAAATGTGTATGCTAGAGAAAAACTTATGGGGGTTTTCCTCCTTGCTTTTGAAAGAAAAGATTTTGTAAACATTGTTTAAAGATGCATTGAAAGGAAAACATGCATATAGGCTTGCATTCTCATAAAGGAGTTGTCTTGATCCCTCACCTACTCATTCCTTGGAGAAAATCAAGAAGGATATGACCAAGGAGGGCTACATTATCACTTTTATTGAGAAACTTTGTACTTATGAAGTTGTTGATGAAATGACTCAATAAGTAGTTTATATTCTATTTTGAGAAGAAATATTGTAAGTTTGAGATGTACTCAAATATGAAGTAGGAATCTATTGCCTTAATATGGATGGATGAAATTTAAGCAATTGATATTATGCTTTCATTGATTTTAAACTTTAGCATTTGAAATGTTTCTCTTATTATGACATGTATGTTTGAAAGTTATGTACATTTCTTAATTAAGTGTTATACTTTATTTCATGCATATAAATTGAAGAATGTTATAATGAGAGAGAGAGAGAGAGAGGAAAAAGGAATGAATGGTTTTATATTTTATTTTGGGTGTAGGTTTGTATCTTTGGGGGAAACACCTTAGTTAGCCAAACCTAGAAGAACCTAAAGGATGGATCCAACCTAAGGTGGTTGTAGTGTAGCAACACTTGAGTGATTTGCAATGGACCCTTTGATAATGGAACTTTGAAGTGGACCCAAATATAGGGAAGTATTTGGGAAATATTCGTGTGGTGTATTTTTGATCTTTTTTCCAACCGTGGAGGTTTGGATCCCATTAACAAACTGGATTTGGTGATGGAACCCTGAATGACTATTGGGTTTCCATGTGAGGGGTGTCACATAGAGTGATATTCACCCAATTAAACCATAGTGGATATGGGATAATTTAGCACCATGGTTTATACATGGTGTAATGTGAAAATCAATAGGTTGTACACCTATAGAATGATTGCACTAGTAAAGGAATTGGTATCCCTTTTCTTGAAGGACTGGTGTTAGGAAATAGGGGGACCATGCGAAGGAATCCTTTAAGTTGTGTATGTGTACAAGGTTAACCCTAGTTATTTATAGGAGAGTGATCACTCTTGTCCACTCAAGGTATGTTTGCAACATCTTAAACTCAAAATATGGTGAAGCCTCTATGATTGTATTCCTATTTGGTACATATTTTGTGAACCTTAATTGTGTAAATTTTTTTTCTCTCCTAGGATGGTTAGAATTTGGTTGTTACAAGAAGTATACCGGTTCAAATCACTTTGTGTATAAAACAATATTCTAACTATTTTAACACTACTAGCCAGCATGGTCAACACTATAAATAAAAGTAAACAATAATCATCTATTCATTAGCCACTTCTACCTAATATTAAGTAATAGACATTACAACAACCAAAATTAATAGTCATTAAGAGTTTGCATTAGTCTTTTTAAAATGAGTATAACAACTTTTACTCCTAGAATAGTGTTAGTTAATCAACAAAATAGAGATATGTGTGCTAATAAAAAAATATCCAATTTTGGTAAAATATCAAAATGATCACCTTGGTAAATGCAACTAATAGGATTTTAACTGCTCTGACAACTTCTTTCTAGCTATAATCCATGCAAAACAAGGTATTTCTTTAATTCCTTGCATCAATATCTCCTCATATCTTGGAGCTTGCCTTTACAACCTATGTAATGTCTAAAGCACAAGAATATACATCAAAATATACTTGAGAAAGTTATTCAAAACATATAGTATGAAACAACTCTTCCCCATATCAAAATCATTAGCAAAAATAACCAAAGGAAACACATAAATCAAATCAAAATTATTTAAAAATTCAATTCCCTTATTCTAACTTGTCCAACTCAAATATCATGCTAAACTATGCAAAATTTTAATATTAGTCACACATATATTTTAGTTAGAGGTAAAGGAACATCTCAAAGCACCTATTTGATGAGACATTCCTAGACCTCATCACAAAATAATAAATATCATCGTTGAACATTGTTATATATCATTCATTGAAGATGGATTATTAGAAAGGTGTTAAAAAAATGGTACATTGCACAAATACGATTGATGCTAGAGGTGGTCTAGATTCCAAACATAGTAAAGTGTCCAAATTTCTAAAAGTAATAAGTAGTTTGAAATTTTCCTTTTGTTTTTAAACATCTTAGCTAGCTTGGAGTTTTTAATCATATATTAGCTAACTAGCAATAAAGTGCACAAATATACCTTTAATTTTTAAGCATCTTATCTCCAATAATGGCAATGTATCTATAGTTTGTTTTATCTATTCAAAGACCAAAAATAGACTTCATACAAAGTTTTTTTATTAGATAGGAAATTTAGAGGTTTTGAAAGGCTTCCCCAAAAATTTTACATTAGATACCCAAATATAGCCACATAACAAATATAAAAAACAATAGACAAGAAGAGCCAACTACGAAACATGAACAACCTAGTCAAGAACCACAAGGAGATAGAAAGGACAATCCCCACAAAAAGAGAACAATAGAGAACAACCAAAACCAAAAATTAATCTTGCAAGGACTCCTTTGAGATGATAAAATCTATCATAGGAGTTCTTAGATTATTTTTTAGATTCCAAGATAGCTCATCCCCAAAGTAAATGGTTTGATTAACTGATCTCTTAATTGATCTCAACAACTCTTTAACTAAATCAAACAAGATTGACATTGCAATAAGGTCATCTTGGATCTTGCTCTTGGAAGGTAGATTAGCCTACTTCAAAAAGATCCCCTTCATAATAATGAGGTCCTTCGAGTCCTCAAAAACATTGAAATCATTTATTTTCAACTTCTTAGCAACATTAGTGTTAGCTTTTTATGTAACAAGCACTCAGAGATAGCAATCACAAGATGCAGAATAATATGAAAGAAAGTAAATCGGCTAGATGATTGAAATATGATGTAAATAGAAATTATATAAAAGAATACAATGTAGCTATGGAGGAAATGAACACTCCATTAATGAAACTACTAAACTACATTGCACCCATCACCAATGGATGGTGATCTACACAAAACTATACTATGCTCTAAGCTACACTATTTGACTATGTCCCCTAACTCTATATCTATCTAACAATGAGGCCTTTATTATATAGGAAGATAGATTCCTTGGCCAACACTCTACCTAGTTGTGCAAGGGACAACTTGCACATTAACACTTGTGCATTTATTACATTGCATGAAGTAACTAGATAACTTCCCCCTAAAGTAATATAATGTCCTAAGTATGTACCTTGGAAGATACATTTACATAACCAAAATGATGGAATAAACTCTATTTCTAACACCCCTTGTATTACATTATTTGGGTATTGAAGACTTTAGTCTTCAATATGGATCTTCTTCTTCATATTGATCTTTGTACTCTTCCTCTATATTCTTTGTAACATGTTCAAGTAAATAATTAGTGTCTCTATAATATGTAGCATTTGTTGATAGATATTTCACCTCATAGGCATCTATGGGTTCTTCTAGTTCTTCAATTTCTTCTATCCTCTAAACCAAGTGTCCTTTCTGATTTCTATTCTGATATTCTAGTTGAGGATAATTGGTTGGTTGCTAAAATTATTGTTGATGAGGATTCCTTTGATATTTTCGAGTTTGAAATTGATTTCCATTATTCATATAATTTCCTTGCTTTTGATTTTTGGAATTGTATCTGCAATAGCTAGTACTATGACCTTTCTTTCTACATATCTAACAATACCATGTTTTTCGTTATCTTGCTGAAGAAGCAAAATTTCCCTATGGATTATCTTTTGATGTAGATGCAATGTTAGTCATCTCATATTTCACAATATTTTCTAATTCATATTCTTGAAGCATATTGACTAGGTCATCAAAAGAAGCATATTTACTTAAAACCTATAAAGATGTGACCAAATATTTATAGTTGTCTAGAAGTGCTATCATGGTTACTTGAGTGAGAATTTTATCCTTAATTGATTCTCCTAATGTCAATAATTTACCTTTAATATTTGCTACCTTCCTTAGGAACAGTTCTATGCTTTCTCCACTATTCATATTTAATTAGTGAAGTTGAGTTGGATATGAAGGATAGTCACCTTATTCTTTCCTTCAAAAATTTTCTCTAGGCTTGTCCATGCATCTGAAGATGTTTTGGTTGAACTGACATATGGTTGAATATCATAAGTAATAGCAAAAGTTATTATCATTAAAGCCTTTATATCATTTTCTTCAAAATTTAGGATTTTAGTTTAACCTATGGTATGTCTCTGTGTTTTCCATTTGACGATATCCAAAATTTTTTCATATACTAATATTGCTTTCACTTTATTTTTCCAATAGAAATAATTTGGACCCTTGAGTAGTTGATATTTTGCTAGGAAGAATTTGTTTGATGCCATTTGAATTTCCCTAATATCAATTCTTAGATTTTGTGGACTTCCTTATGTCTCCCTAGATATTTTAGAATATAATATAGTGCTTTTGTAAAAATATAGTTCAATTTTGGTTTATTTTGTACAATTTTTGTAAAGATCAAAAATCAACTTCTTAACACTTTAATTAATTTTTTTTTAATTTGTGGAAAACATCCCAAAAGGGATGCCACTTTCGGGTAAGACCCAAGGAGGCAGGGTAATCCATTCCATCAAAAATGCCTAGGACTCAGACCTGGCCTACCACATTTGACATACTCAAGGAGCAAACAAACACACAAAACCAATTTAAAAATAAGTAAATAACAACAAAAATAATAATAATAATAAAAACATGCTCCTTGAGTGTGTCAAAAATAAAAGTACAACCAAACACGCACAATAAGATAAAAGAAAACACAACACGAAACACATAGAAAAACACAAGAACCACATAACAAAACACAAACAAGATAAAAACAACATAACACTACAAAAACATAACCCAAAAAAACATGAAAAATAAACACAACCAAAACCTAAAAATTAAAAAATAAAAATAAAAAACAACCAACATCAGACAACAAAAAAAAACAAAAATCATAGAAAACACTCACACATAAAAACACGAACTAACACAAACAAAGAGAAACCCAAGAACAAGAATGAAAAAAACACAAGAACAATAACAAAAAACATATAAAAAAAAACACAAAACAACAAAAACACAAGAACAACAAAAAACAACACAAAGAACACAAAAACAAAACAAAACAAAAGAACCCATCCACCTTTAAAAACTAAACAAAAAAACAAAAAATAAAAAAGAAAAAAAAATTGAACATAACAATGACCTATCTAGACCAGAAGACTATTAAACAGAGGAAACAAAATAAAGAATATAATGAGCTAGGGAACTAAAACAAATTGAATGAACCAAAGAGAAGCAAAAAAAAATAAAATAAAGAAGAAACTAGGTACCTTCAGAACTGGAGCCATCTAAAGAAATGATAGAAAGAAGATCTTCCCTAATTTGAGAAGCCCACCATCTAGGAGGGTGGCCATAACAAGTAAGATCACCTTTGTCTAAATCCCAATTAGCTAAAGCATCAGCACTCTTGTTTTGATCTCTGACCACATGAGTGTAATCAACTTTCAAAAATCCCATATGGATTAATTGAATCTTATCAATAATTCTTTTTATTCTCCAATCCACCTTATGATTCTTAGAAGGAGTCTTCAAGAGATTAATCATATGTTGAGATTCAGACTCAACTAACACCTTTTCCCATCCAACCTTAGTAGCCTCCTGAAGGTCTCTAAGGATACCATACCCCTCAGCAAGGTTATTGGAAAGAATACCCAAATTCTCAGCAAAAGTAAAAACCAAGGAGCCATCTGAAAGTCTACCAATTCCTCCCACACTGGCTTTTCCAGGGTTCTCTCTAGAGGCTCCATCAGTATTGACTTTTCCAAAATCCTTAGGAGGAGGTTGCCAATTTCTTGTCCTATCCATCTTACTAATACTCACATTCCCTTTCAGTTGGTTGCCCTTAGAAGATTTAATATTCAATCTTTGCATCACTTGATCCTATTTTTGGTGGGATATTTGGGGGTGATTAAGGAGTTGATGGACTGATTCAATTAAGTTGGCTATGGTCTTTTGCCAAATATAGTGAATATCCTTCCTATCTTGATTAAAAAATTGGTTGTTCCTTTCATTCCAAATATTCTAAAGAAGAATGGTAGAACCCATCCCAACTAACTGCCTAATAAAATGATCAACACCCTATTTATTAGGCCAATCCCTCCAAGGCTGTTCAAAAGTAAAAAAATTGGACCACTGTAAGCCAAGTAAAGTGGCCATTCTCCTCCATAGCTCAAAGGCTAAAGTACACTCAATAAAAATATGGTTGATATTTTCTACATTCTCTTCACACATTTCACATCTAAAAGGGCCATGAAAACCACACTTCATAAGTTGCTCACCAGTAAGCACCCTACGATGCAATAAAACCCAATTAAATAACCTCACCTTAGGCCAGAGCTTTTGAGCCCACAATTGAGAAAATATGTCAGAAGAATGGTTGGGATTATTATGGCATAAGGTAAAATAACCTTGAGCAACTAAATACTCACCCTTATTAGTGTTGTTCCATCCAAAACAATATTTTTCATGGGACCAAGAGAGGGATCTCATATGAAGGATGCCTTGGATATCTTGTCTTTGCCTTTCTAGGATTTGAATAGGCCAGTCCTCAATAGGGATCCAATATCTACCAACCTTTGAATTACCAGTATGGTGCCGATAGTAATCAACCACCTTTATCCAATTACCTCGGTGAAGCTCCTCCATCCAAGGCCTCCAATCAAGAAACTGAGTTATCAAAGGCTTGTGACCATCCCAAGAATCTATCCAGAAATTTACCTGTTGACCATTATGAATGATCCAAAATAATTTTTTCTTTATCAAATCCTCACCAGTCTTAAGAACTGCTAAAATAGGATAACCTTTGGTAGGAAGTTGATAGCGAACAAGGTCTTCAAGAATTTTGTTATCAGTATATTTAGCACAAAGATCATTGGCCCAAAGAGCATTGGGGTTATGCAACATCCTTCAATATAATTTAGCAGCTAAAGCTTTGTTTTTATTAATAGAATACTGGAATCCTAACCCCCCTTCACTCTTAGGAAGACATAAAGTATCCCATTTCACCAAGGCTCAATTTCTTTTCTCCTTAGTACCACTCCAAAGGAAATGATGACTGATTTGATCCAATTCTCGAAGAACAGCCTTTGGGATATTCAAAACGGAAGAAACATAAATAGGAATAGCTTGAAGGACCAATTTTACCAAGGTGATTCTACCCACGAAAGAAAGCCACCTGTTGGTCCACTTTCCAATTTTCTTCTTGACTTTGTCCAACAACCAATTCCAATATTTATTTTTTTGCCTTTGAATATTTATGGGAATATCTAAATAAGTTATTGTAAGGGAGGTCTTCTTATATCTTAATTTATCCAATACCATGGATTCCTGTCTAGCAGAGCAGTGAAAGAAAATAACTTTAGATTTGTCTTCATTGATCAACTATGTGATAGCCATAGAAAAATAGCTAATGATTTATTTAATATTAGAAGCTTCCTTAACTGTAGCTTTACCTAAAATAGTAGAGTCATCCACAAATTGAAGACGAGAGATAGGTCTAGCTCCATGAGCAATGGTAACTCCCTCAAGGGTTTTATTTTCCCTCTTTTTGGTTATAGTCCTACCCAAGCATTCAGCAAGAATGATGAATAAATAAGGGGATAGCGGGTCACCTTGCATAATACCTCTGGAATCTGGGAATGAATGAGAAGGCCTACCATGTTAGAGTAATATTCCATTCTTTGGGATATTTACCCTTTTACTCGACCAGGAAAAATAGGTAGTATATTGCATTATACTACATAGGTTATTACATTTAATTTTTACCATAGGAGATATTTACTGTTTTATAAATATCTTGTGGTTAACTTAGGTTAGTAACTAAAATATCCTATGTTAAAGATATTTTAGTCAGGTTGTTAGCATAATTCTATTTCAAAACTCCATTAGCGCTACCTAAGCTAATTGGTTATTAAACCTATTTTGTAACCTATATTAAGCTACGACATTCCTAAGTCTAGCTAATGTTGAATTAATAATATTTCATTTATCATTGTGCAACTATTTGCTACATTGGCATCAGAGCACCTGAAGCGCTGGGCAAGGTGGGAGTCAAACTTCGTTCCACAGGGCAAGGCGAGAAACTTCTCGTTCCATTGGACAAGGCGAAGGGTTTCACGTTCTACGCATTTCGAGGAGGAAGCACCATTTATTTTTTTATTTGGTTGCTTTAGGTTTCATAATTTTTTGAACTCCTAAGTCTGATTTGATTTTAGGACCTTAGGCCCGCAAAATCTGACAACACTCTATTGTCAGATCTGATAGGCTCACATAGTGGGCAGGAGGTCCACGTGCGTAGTCAGGCGGACATCTCCTGACGCATAGTGGGCAGGAGGCCCACATGCACCGAGAGGCAGGCGAGGCCTTCTCAGTGGATCGACGACCAAAAATCTATTTTCGATGACCGGCCCAACTCGATCTCTACGAGCGAGGGCTTGAAAGCCCTCTGTTGGTGACTAGAGATTTTATTCTCTCCGGCCCGACTATAGGGGCCCTTGGGCGACACGCCTCAAGGGTTGCACCGATAGCGATGACAATGTCGCACGGCCACCGAAGCACACTCCGGTAACCGGTGAAGTAGAGTCAGGGCAGGAGCACCCTGACTCTAACAAATCAATAGCCGACAACTGATTAATGATGGCAGGCACACCCTCCATCGATGTTAGGGATAGACCCTAGGTGAGACAACAATGACATGCACCTCGAGGATGCACTAGACCTAACTCGAAGCCCGAGGTGACATGTGGAAAACTACCATGCACCAACGTGAACCAACTAGACTAGACATCGATGGGACACAGGTGGCACACCCACCGGACTAACACACACTTTGAGACCAGACATGTGGACTGATGACTAGTGGGTGTGGATTACGAGGTAGACAAGGGACACGTGGCACTTGGGATGGGCGACACGTGGTGGACTAGCCATGTGCCACCTGGACGGACCGGATAGGACACGGTAGACACGTGGCGGGACAAGCCACGTGTCCACCTGACACGTGGACCGGACTACCACCGACAAGTGGCAGGGACCAAAAGGCAATGATCGACTGACTGCCCGAAGGTAGTCGACAAAGAAAGGGTGCCTTTGCCCTTTTAAAACCCCAAATTGCATCCGCGGGACGCATGTGGGATTATTCCCATGTTTCTCCCACTCCGACGTGGGGACGCCTTCAAAATGAAGGCCTTCCCCTTCACATTTCATCGGGCGGGATAGCCTGACTGGCTCGACGAGCCAGCCAAGGGCTAAGTCCCACGGGGTCACCGGTTCGAGTCTCGACGGGGACAAATTCTTTTGCCAATCAGGGACAAAAGAACAAAAGGTAATTTTTTGCCTTATCAAAGCAAGGTGTATTTTGAGTAATATTTGGTAAAGTTTCCAATTTTTTTTAATTTTTGCTTAAATTTAATATTTTTTTAGATAATTTTTCATAATTTTATATAGTTTTGCCTAAAATAATCATTTTTTTCTTTATAACTTGATTATTTTTTGACAAATTATGTTTAATTATGTAAAATTAAGTCTTTAAAATTATTTTTTTTAGCATTTACATTGGAAACCTTTTATACACCAAATTTTTTTTTGCAACTATAACAATTCCATTTCTTATGTTTTCTCCACACTTGGGGATAAAGAGACAAAGAAACCAACAATTTTGTTGCAAAACATAAAAACTCTTCTCAACCTTGTTAATTTAGCATACAAGAAAGAATCAAACTTGAATTCTTTTTGCAAATTAGACAACAAGGAGACTGAATTTTTTTTGTAAAATTCAAAAGGCAAAGTGTGCATTTGTTTTCTCCGAGGGGGATATAAGACATAAAATTGCACATTCTTTTTTGCAAAATTGAGAAGAAATTGTAACCTTGGGTCCATCAAAACCAAGTCGTTTGTCGACTGGTCTGGAAGCCTTTCAAACGCGGGTCGTGTGTCGACTTGTCTTGGAAGGAGTGCTGGATTTGTTAATTTTGCAAAATAAAGGGGGGAAGACAACATTGTACTTCTTTTGCAAAATTGTAAGACAAGAAGGAGACATAACATATCAATTTTTTGCACAACACAATTTCACATTTTGTTGCAAAAATTTAAAAGGTGCATTTTCGATTTTACTCGACACCTTCATTGGAAAATTAGGTGCATTTTCGGTTGCATCCGACACCTAGGTGATAAGAATTTTGTGGGCATTCTTGTTTGATTATTGCATTATTTCTTTTGCAATTATAAGTCATAGAATCAAGAACACTCCATACCCCAAAATTTCACTAATAAATTTGTGTTAACCATTGCACAGATTTAAAGCCAATATTCACTTGATATTCTCTCCTACAAACAAAAACCCCTAATTCACTCTATTTGTTTGGCTTAATTTCCTCAAACTGATTATCCCTCTTCAAGAGGATTTTTAGGCAGGTGCCATTAAATATATTTTTGAGTGAATTATCTTTCATCTCTTATTTGTTTGGCTTAATTTCCTCCAACTGATTATCTCTCTTCAAGAGAATTTTCAGGCAAGTGCCATTAAATATCACTTAAGAGTGAAAGAAAGATCATCTTAGTTCAAATTGTAGGACCTTCATCATGGCAACTATCAATAAATACTTAAGTGATACACAATTGCTAAAGGGTCCTAACTATTCAGCATGGAAAACTAAGATGAAAGCCATCTTGACTGTAGAGGACATGTGGGATTTAGTTGATGGCACTGAAACAAGACCCGCATCACTAGGAGTAGATCAAAAAGCATGGGACAAAAAGAACAATCGTCTTCTCATGTTGATACTCCTTGCAACTATCGATGAGATCCAACCTCACATAAGTGAAGCTAAAAATGGTAAAGTTGCATGGGATGCACTTAGTACCATTTTTGAAGGCAAGAATCAATCAACTATTCTAAACCTTCAAACACAACTTCATACACTCCATATGAAGTCAGGTGAATCAGTAGAACTATTCCTCTGCAGAGTGCTAGATCTGAAGTCTAAGCTTAATGCTTTAGGGGCCAAAGTAGAAGACACCATTTTGACTTCAATAATTTTGAGAGCTCTTCCCGAATCCTACAAAATGTTGATTACATCCCTTAATGTTTCACAAAGAGTTGTCACCTTTGTGGAGTTAGTCAATTTGCTTCAAACTGAGGAAGCAAACCAACTCCAAAATGATGAAGTGTCAAACAATGCACTTTATTCAAACTATAAGGGTGATAAGAAGAAAGAAAACTTTCAAAAGGGGGGATCATCTTCAAAAGGTATGGGAAAGAAATCTCAAAAGAGGTTTTGCTCGTATTGTAAAAAGGACAACCATGACACCAATCGGTGTTGGTTCAAAAACAAGCAAAACAAGAAAGATAAAGGCACAACACAGAAGCAAAACAAAGGCCATATTGCTAGTGAAGTGTCTAGTTCCGATTCTGATTCTGGTTTAGAAAAAGCACATAGAGTGCTCATTGCTAAGACAATATTGTAGAGGGAAAACACATTTTGTCACCTTAAGCAAGCACCATTTCCTCTCTCTTTTTTTTAGGCTTCATAAATAGCATAAGTTTTTGTTTGAAGTACTTGTAATAAATGGGTGTTTGTACCTCTTTTAGGCTTCATAAATAGCAAACTCTCATTGTTTGAAGTTCTTGTAACAAAAGGAGGGAATTTTCTGGTGTAAAATTGCCTAGGAGGCAATATTTGTAAAATCCTTCACAAAACTCTTGAGTTGCACATCTTTTGCAATTAAGGGGGGATATTCAATTCTTTTTCTTCACAATTTTTTGTAAAAAGAGAAGAAGACTTATAAGGGTGCATTTTCGGCAGCGACCGACACCTTAGTCATACTTCTTTCAAAAATTAATTACAACATGTTTTGCAACAAGAAGGGGGAAACTTATAAGGGTGCATTTTTGGCAGCGACCAACACCTTAGCTACCTTATATTTTGCAAACTCATATTGTAAACTAAATGAACCTCGTATGAAGTGATCTATTCTACTACACCTAGCGATTGCAGTGGTTGGTTACCCATGCAATTCGGTTGGATGAAATGATTACTATAAGGACATTAGTTGGTGTGAAGACAAAGTGAGGAATGACCCACTTTTTGCTTAGGAGCATCTAGAGCATTGTGACAAAGCAAGAACCAGCAGATCAACATATTTTTCACTGTATTGGGATAGTTATATACTTTACCCAAATATTGTTGTATAGGAGGATGTATATGTATTACCCAAATAATGTAATAAGGGGGGATGTTAGAGTAATATTCCATTCTTTGGGATATTTACCCTTTTACTCGACTAGGTAAAATAGGTAGTATATTGCATTATACTACATAGGTTATTACATTTACTTTTTACCATAGGAGATATTTACTATTTTATAAATATCTTGTGGTTAACTTAGGTTAGTAACTAAAATATCCTATGTTAAAGATATTTTAGTCAGGTTGTTAGCATAATTCTATTTCAAAACTCCATTAGCGCTACCTAAGCTAATTGGTTATTAAACCTATTTTGTAACCTATATTAAGCTACGACATTCCTAAGTCTAGCTAATGTTGAATTAATAATATTTCATTTATCATTGTGCAACTATTTTCTACATACCATTGATAAGAACTAAGTAGGAAACTGAAGAGATACATCCCATAATCCAATCCATACAATCCTTAGAGAAACAAAATTGCCTCAAAACTTTGATAAGGAAGTGCCAATCCACTCTGCCATAAGCTTTGGATAAGTCTAACCGAATGAACATGGAAGGAGATTTTTGCATATCCATGGAATGGATGGCTTCTGAGCAAGAACTATCTCATCTACTATTTGACGTCCTTCCACATAACCCCCTTGCTCTGGGGAAATAATCTTATGCAAAAGAGGCTTCAACCTTTCTACCATGATTTTAGTAATGATTTTGATAAGAATATTACATAAATCAATAGGTCTAAAAGCTGAGATATGATCAACCTCTTGAGATTTTGGAACAAGAGTAATATAAGTTTTATTGATAACCTTCAAAATTTCTTTGGATTTCCTGGCTTCTTCCACCACCTCTAATAAATCAACATGAAGGATATCCTAGAACTCTTGGTAGAACTCAATGGGAAAACCATCAAGACCTGGGGTTTTCCCTTTTTGTATTTTAAAAAATACTTGTTGAAGCTCATTGATAGTAATAGGAGCAGCCAAAATATAGTTCTCCCCAGAAGTGATAAGAGAAGGGATTGCTTGAAGAACATTTTATTGTGAAGCTGAGTCAAGAGGAGTAGCAGCAAAAATATTGGAAAAGTACTCAACAACAATAGAGTTCATGCTATCCCAAGTATAAACAACATCTCTAGAATCTGATTTTAAGGAAGAAATAAAGTGAGATCTCCGAGCTAGAAGAGATTTGTGGAAGAAATTTGTGTTTCGATCTCCTTATTTGAGCCATTGAATTCTAGATTCTTGCTTCCATAATATTTCTTCTCTTTTTTCTCATTCCTCTAACTGAGTTGTGAGTTTAATTTCATCTACACTTCTCTTCTCTATGAGGCCATCTAAATGAATTTTCTTATTCAAATTTTCAAGATGAGCAATAACTTCATGTTTTTTTTATGAACATCCCCAAACTCTTTCTAGTTCAAAGTCTTTATTTTGGATTTAATGTATTGCAGTCTCTTGGCAAAATAGAACATCTTAGTCCCATGCCTAGGTTTACCTTCCTTCCATAATTTTTGCACACGAGGTCTGAACGAAATGTCTCTAAGACACATTAATTGAAAACAAAAAGGAGAGAAACTCACATTGGTTTTCCACATTTCCACCATGATTGGCCAATGATCCAAACCAACATTATTAAGAGTATTCACTTTAGGAATGTGACCATGGATTAAGAAATTTTTAGAGAGCAAAAACCTATCTAATCTCTCCATTATACAAGCTAAGCCTTGCCTTCTGTTAGACCAAGTTATAAGGCCATTATCTGGTTGGATATCCATAATATGGAGGTTTGCAATATATTCGCTCATGAGGTTAGTGCTTTTGTCTAAATTTCTATTTCCCCCTTTTCTCATCCAGAGAGAGGATGGTATTGAAATCTCCTCCGATAAAGATCCAAGATTCAGGAAAATGAGAGATAATATGAGTAATATCCTTCCACTTGTCTTCTTTTTTCCTCCAAAGAAGTCGAAGCATAAACAAGTAATGCAGAGCATAATTTGGTTGGAATGTCTACTTTGAATATCTATAGCCAACAAACCCCAACCGCCAACCATATGGTGAATAACTACCTCTTTTGGGTCCCAAAGACAAGCAATGCCACCAAAAGTCCCTTGGGAACTGAGGAAAACCACTTTTCCAGCTAGCCAAATTTTACTGACAATTGAGTCTATATCCTCCATTGACATCCTTGTTTCTTGAAGGAAAACAAGATGTCGATGATTTATTTGAATCATTCTTCTAATTCCATTTTGTTTTGAAAGACTCCCTTTGAGTCCTCCAATATTCCAAGTGATTATATTAATTATTACCAAGGCTAAAAAAGTTGGGAAGGGCATTAATATTACCTTCCTCTACAAGCTTTTCACCTTCTTTTACCATATGATATTGATTGGTCTTGCGACCTACTTTTTTATTAGAATCCATATTCAATTTTTTTTCCTTGTTTCTTGACTTATTCCAATTGAATCTGAGATGGATTCTAACCTTGAAGAATGCTCGTACACAACCAAAATTTTACTAGATGGTTCAAAAGAGTCTATATTGGGAGCTGCATTATTTGAAGTTTTGACATTTGAAAGATTGTTTTTGTGTAAATTTTCTCCCTTTTTTTTTGTTGAAAACCTTTGATTTGTTGGTTTGTCTCTGATTTTTTCCCTTCATATTTAAATTGTGTTTCTAAGATTTTAGTTTCCATTATTTCCTCTTCCTCACTTGGGACATCATTTGTGGAAAGGATTTAAAACATATTAGCAAATGACTTTGATTGATCCTTCATAACTGGTTTTTTCTGAGTGTTCTTCTTAGGTATTTGGAAACCTGCTGAGTTTATATCTTCTTTCTTTTGATAAAGAATTTTATTTGGGCAAGCACTGGCCAAATGACCATATTCATGGCAAATTCTACAACGAAAAGGAATGTTCTCATAGTCGACTACTTGCTCCCAAGTGTCTTCCCCAAATTGTAATGTGATATTTTTAGGTAAGGGTTTGTAAAAATCCATTAAAATACAAATCCGAGCATAAATAATATGTTCAAAATTTTGAGTACAATTAACAGTCATCATAAAAGTTCCTAAAGAGTTTCCAATTGAAGAAAAAATAGTAGGATTCTAAAATTCAATAGGGAGGCCAAAGAGTCTAACCCACACGGGAGCTATAGAAGGCATATTTTCTTCGGATTTAAATTTAGTATGCCAGGGCTTCATGAAAAGCCCTGCCCTTCCAAAAAAACAAGGACCCCCTTGAAAAGTTTTTTCTCTATCTTCATTATTAGCAAATAAAACAAGAAAATAACCATTTGGATAAATAGAGATTTGTAACTCAAATTTAGTTTTCCAGCTTTTTGCAGCCCAGACTTTGAAAGCAGATAGACTCGGACGAAAACCCACAAACCAACAAATTAGTCCTCTTTTTTCCAAATCTTCAATGCCAGTCTGAATGTTACCCATATCAAGCTTAACAATAGGAGTTCCATCAGCTGCTTTAAGACATCCTCACTCCGTTTTCCTTGGATCAATCTTAGGCATTCTTAGAGGTTTATGGGAAACCCTAAGATTGATATTAGCATTGGGTTGAGGTTGTCTATCGCGAAGGGCATCCCTAAAATTCATTTTTGAGGCTGAGTCTTCGAAATTCTTACCCTTGACAAGGGTTTTCATAGTAGAATTATTTTGTGGGTGCACCTTAGCACCGGATTCACTTGAGATATGAGCCATTTTTTGATAACCTGCTTGAAAATTATTTCATGATCTCTTTAATCCTTGCCCTAGATATTGTGGAAAGGCATGGTTTTCACTTTTATTTTATGTAGAAAATTGGAAGTCGTTGTCACTCAAGTTCACAGTATGATCTGTTGAAAGACAAATTTCTAACCCATCTTGGATCCCCTGCAACATTTCCTGCTAAAATATTGAGCATAAACCACAAAAATATTGGCTGCTAGGGCCCAAAGCCCTAAAAACCAACCTCTGGAGATTCTTGCACTCAACCTAGATGAAACCCTCGCATAGTCGCTTACCAAATATCTCGTTCACACATAGGGATGCGTTAGGATCTGTGTTGCTCCAAATGATATGAAAATTGATGGAGACATTCTAGGGTTTTTTAGGCATCTACCCTCAAACGTTTAGCTCAATCCGAGTTTGGATGAGTGAGATATGGCCAAAACGAGTTTGACAGTTTGGGCAGTCCTGCGAAAAATGTCCCTCCACCCTATAGCAATCATGAATGTCAATTCGTAATTTTATTTTTACATCACTTCTTAACACTTTATTATTCCTATTGAACTAAGCACTTTTTAATTTTGAAGAGGTTTTAATGTTGGATTTCTTTTGTCCTTTTTAAGAAATTTTGAGACAAAAATTATAAATTTCCAACCTTAACAAAAAATATTAATAACCTATTTTGTAACCCTTAGGATTTTA
Organism: Wollemia nobilis; assembly: GCA_028583015.1. NCBI lineage: Eukaryota > Viridiplantae > Streptophyta > Pinopsida > Araucariales > Araucariaceae > Wollemia > Wollemia nobilis. The sequence goes on along the minus strand of JAQPPZ010003077.1, from coordinate 10,931,584 downwards.
TTCAAGTGTTTCTAATTTCCAATAACCTAGTTTGATTTTTTAACCCTTATCACTCCCAAATTTAGAAAATTAGAAAATTAATAATATTTGCAAAATATTAAAGAATTTAATCCAAGTAGAATTCCTTATTTTTCCTAGGTTAAATTGTAAATATTATTTCAATTTTATAAGTTATCCCTTATAGATTTTGCTTTCAAAATCTAATATTTAACCTTATCTTATAACCCTTATACATCCAAAAATAAAAGCAATAATAAAATGGGATAAAACTTTACCTTTGGTTGCTAAATATCCTCACTGTTCGGTACTTCTTTTTGGATAGATATAACAACAATATTAAGGTCACCTTTGGCACTAGAATCAATGGATATGCTTTGGAATTCCTTGTCTTCAATGTTATAACATAGGCATTGCAAAAATAGGAATGTTTGAGCTTCAACACTAGGAGCCTTTAATGATCCTTCGTTCTTCCTTCCATGCTGCACTTCATATGGCTTTGACTGTGCTTTGTTGTACCTTTTGACTTTGGATATATTTTATGGAGGAATAATATTGATCTTTGTGACAAGTGTCACTTCCATTACATATGAGAACTCCTCCCCTTATTTAACATACCCATTCCTTGTTCAATGTTTCTTGGTCATTTTGTAACGTTTAGGCACTCATGTGGGCACTTGTGTGAAGATTATGGAGGATAACAAGTATTACCACTTATTTGATATTTCTTATAACTCCTGTGTGAGGTTTCTTGAGCGTTGAGAGATGAAATGGTACCTTAGAAATTTTATACCATGTGGCATTCAAGCTCTCTGCATGAAGTCCTTTCCTATAACGCCTTCCAAGGAGAATATTATAACTCATTAATTCCTTTTCTATGTCATTCCTTTGCTTTTCTATATTTCTTGAGCAGAAAAAAAATCTTTTCTTTTGTATGTGGATCGATGAGGCACTATGGAGCTTTGAATGGTGATTTTGGTGCTTCCTTTGGTGGATTATCTTCTCCAATTTTAAGACCTTAAATGTAGCACATTTTATCCTTATCTTCTATGCCTCCAATGTGCTAATTCCTGTGTAGATTTTGACATATTCTCTTTGTAGATATGCACTCTTTTTTTCTATGTAAATGTAGCTTTATGATAGCCTTATGTGGGCTTTGACTTTTGTAGGTTCATCCATCCAAGGTGAGCCCTTTGAGTGGATCCTTTTGCTTGGGAAGACTATTTTTGACGTTTTGCCTTCCTTGGCTGATTTACCCTGTAGTTATTGTGCCTTTTGAGGCACTTTCAAATCTGATATTTTTTTGTAAAAACCAGATTAGAGTAGTGCAATAAAATGTACCATAAATTGTATATAAAACTCCTTTAATGCACCTTATTTTGCACTCTTTTTTCAGATCTGAAATTCTGGTTTTGTGGCAGATTTTTTTTTGAAATATAAGGGTTTTGAGGTTGTCTTTTATGAGTAGACACCTTCCCCTTTTTTCTTGGACACTTTGATAACAAATCTAAGCTTAGATAATAGTAGATATAATATCTTTAATTGATGCAATTTTCTGCACTTTATTTTCTTGCATCTAACCTTGTAATGCTTTGGATTTGAGACTCACCAAGCCTCAATATTTGAAGCTTCTATTTCTATCTTTGGTTAGTTGTGTTCTTCTCCAAGTTTTTGAGGATTCTAAATTATTTTTGTGGCTTCACTTGGCCACAATGTGTTGAAAATTTGTGTGCTTTAATAGTGTCTTTAAATACTTTATACAAATCAGATTTTGTGCTCTTCAAAAACACAAAACTAATTTATTTTGAGAGTAGTATAATAGTGAAAATTAATCTAATAATATTTCACTTTTAATGCACTTATAATTACACTTTATCACTCTAATAAACTTTCAATATAATGCACTTAATCAATTTAATGCAACTAATCAAGAATAATTTGAAATGAACCTTCAATAATTATTCTATAATTTCACTACAATTAATATTATAGGACTTAGTCTTATTTTTATTTTTCCAAAGTACATGATATGTAGTTTATAGAAGAAAATATGAAGTCTAAAAAAATCCTAATTAATGTGAAAATGAACCTTAAAAAGAACCTTTTTTCTTTTGCACTTTTGAAGACTGTAATCTAATTTTCTTCTTGCAACTTTAATCCAAATTCAGGTGCTCTAACAAATTTGATAAGTAATCCAATTAATGAATCTACTTGCACCAAAAGTTACTTATCTTTTGAAAGTTTATGTAGCTCTTTTTCCGCTTTTTTAGAGGATGTAGATCTTGGTGTCTAGGATCACCAAGGTGCTACTTCAAGTAGTATCTTGCAGCTCTTTGTAGATTATCCTAAATAACTCCTTCTTTACCAAATGATGGTCTTGAACTTTCTTTCATGAGCCTGGATTTTGGTGGCTTGTTCTCCTCTTGTGTTCTCTTCCTTATAGTATAGATTTGGATAAGTCTTTGTATCTAAAAGTGCCTTCTTTTTGTGAGAGGTAATCTTAAAATCTCCAAGATTTGGTGAGCTTCTTCTATCTATAAGTCTTCTTATAGAATTATGAATTTAAGTAAGATCTTCTTTCGATATTTTGCACTCCTTACCAAATTATTCTTCATGGATTTGGCACTGACAAATTGTTCTTCTCATATTTGGCACTCCTTGCCAAATTCTTCTTCATGAATTTGGCACTCCTTGCTAAATTCTTCTTCTCTTGGGCTTGTTGTCAAATGGTGAAAATTAACCCAAGTCCTTCACTATCAAGGGCATCTTCTTAGTAGTGGATTTCTCCAATGAGTTCTCCTTGATGATATTTAGCAAGACTCTATACGTCTTTTTCTAGATTATTCTTGAGACCTCTCCCAGGTATTTGATCTTACAACTTCTTATGGTCTTCCTTGAGACCTTCTCTTCAACCTTCTACTCCTAAAAGTGTTTATGGTGAGATCTTCTTCTGGATCTTTAATTCTACTACTTTTGGATTCAAGAAAGACTCACTTAGTCCTTATTCTTCTTCCAAAAATGTAAGTTCTTCACCGAGATATTCACCTGACCTCTTTGCTTGCTTCAAGTGCTAAATTGATTCTGAAGAAGATACTCTTCCTAATTTTCTTGTAGGAAGTTTCCCAACTCACTGAATCTTATTTACCTGCAACAAAGTATAAGTATTAAAATATTTAGTCTACTTCTAAATCTGATATTCTCTTAAAATTCTTCTTCAATATCAAGGATTCTATGGTATTTTTTAGTATCAAGGCTTATGTGGCCATTTTTAGTACCAAGGATTCTATGGCCTTTTTTAGTATCAAGGCTTTTGTGGCCTTTTCATTATCAAGACATTTGTGGCTTCTTTTTCAAGGCTTTTATGATATTTCTTCAAGGATTCTATGGTCTTTTTGTATCAATACTTCTATGGCCTATTCTTCAACTGTGAAGATCTTCAATCCAACAGTATAGATCTTCAATATCCTGAATTCACCATGACTATTCACTAGAAGTCTTATTTCATAGTATTCTTCTCTTGCACAAGGAACTAATATCTACACTATGAAGGTGCATCGACCTTCAAGAAATGAATTTGGAGTCTCCTATATTTCTTTTGTAGGAGTCCCAATCCTCTAAGAATTAATTTTCTACAACAAAATAAACTTTAGGTAATAGTTAACATAATTCAAATATCTTGAATGATCTTCACTAGATGATTTTTCAATCTAGTGGATTGAATGTTGAGTCCTAGTCTTCATGAGTTTTTCTTACAAATTTGTGGAAAATACTCTAGTCAAATGTAATCTCAATATTTCTAGAGTTGAGATTTATTTCAATCCTAACTTTGTTACTCTCCCTAATTCTACCACCTATACTCTTCTAAGAGTTTTTTACAGTGGCTAGTCTAGGAGCGCATCAGGTTGTCAAAACATTTAGGCTCAATACTAATGGTGGTTTTCCTATTGACCTACTATGACTAGATATATCATGGCTCTGATACACTGTTAGATTTTTATGTAATGAGAACTGGGATATAACAATAACAAGATGCAAAATAATATGAAAGAAAGTAAATATGCTAGATGATTGAAATATGTTGTAAATATAAATGATATAAAATAATACAATGTAGCTATGGATAAAATGAACACTCCATTAATGAAGCTACTAAACTACATTACCCCCATCACCAATGGATGGTGATCTACATATAATTGTACTATGATCTAAGCTACACTATTTGACTATGTCCCCTAACTCTATATCTATCTAACAATGAGGCCTTTCTTATATAGGAATATAGGTTCCTTGGACAACACTCTACCTAGTTGTGCAAGGGATATATTGCACATATACAACTTGCACATTGACACTTGTGCATTTGTTACTTTGCATGAAGTAACTAGATAACTTCCCCCTAAAGTAATATAATATCCTAAGTATTTACCTTAGAAGATACATTTACATAACCCAAATGATGGAATAAACTCCATTTCTAACAATTAGAGCTTATCTAAATCAATCTCCTCATTCTCGTAGCCTCTAACTTGGGCTTCTTTAGAGAGCTCACCTTTATTTTCTTATCTTACTTGATATCTTTCAGGGATGATGAATCATTGTCATCCTACTCCTAAGAGTTTAAGAGAGAAGAAGGAAAATTAGGATTATAGATACCACCCTGATTAATCTAAACGTTGACTTTATACAAAGTTAACCATGTGCATTTTTTACCTTAATAAATTGTTACTTTTGATTTTTAAATATTTGTATTAAAGCCTACAATAATGTTGCCTTCATAGTCAAATACAAATAATGTGATTTTTTAAAATTTAATTTTAACACTCTAGAATTCAATTTTTCATGTTTAATACTTTTCACACTAAAATACATATAACTAAATTGATTTATCTATTTCAAGTTAATAAATTATACCATTTCTTATTTATAAATAGACAAATATATTTAAGTTAAAACTTTTAAATTCCTTAAAAATTTCTCAAACATAATCCAAGTGGTAATAATAACATGTGTTTTTATTTAATTTTTTAAACCTTCTAAAATTATTTCATTTAAATATTTTTAACATATTTAATAGTTTTCACACTCAAACACATGCAAAACTAAACTAACTTTTATATATAAAGATATTCTACTATGCCATTTTGTGTTTACAATTGGATAATTGTATTTTAAATAGAGATTTTTATATTCTTTGTAGAATTTATCAAACATAAACAAAGTTATAAGAATAATATGGATTTTAATTTGCTATCAACATGTCATTCTCTCATTAGTTTAACTATATTTAGATTTTATGTTGAGTATAAATGTTCTCAAAGTCTAAAACATGAGTAGCTCATCTAGTCAAAACAAATAAATATCATCATCCAAAATCATTAAATATCATCTATTGGATATGGATTATTTAATGGGTGTTTAGAAAAATATTATACTAATGATTAATGTTAAAAATAATACAAATTTTAAAAGTTGTAGGGTGTTAAATGTGTTAAAGTGTAATAATTCCAAAATTTTACTTCGCTTATTTTAATTTCTAATTTCCATTTCTATATGATATTCTAGTTATATTATGTTCTCAATCATGTACTCACTAACTAAAATAAACTGCACAAAACTAGCTTTAAGCATCATGTCTCCAAAAATGGCAAGATGACAAAAGTTTATTTAACCATCTAATGAGAAAAATTTGACTTTAAGCAATGCTAACCACATGAGTTTATCTTTAGACATTGCCACTCTCAATAATTGGATATATGTATTAGAAGCTATCATGAGACATAGGAAAGAATCATGAGGGTCTATGAAGGTCATCCCAAGCATATTTCCTTTTTTTTTTTCTTAAGGGAATATTGTGAAGTCCTAATACTAGTTTGATGGGTTATTTTACAAACACCTATGTTTCATAGAAAACTATATTTTTTGTTAAGATCCTTTCTCTCTATCTTTAACCTTAACCTGGTCTATTATAGTCATACAATAAATGTGACACACAAAGACCAAGACTAGATGATTCTTGTTAGGTTAGTAAATAACCAAATAATTAATTCATAAGCATTGGCAATATATTTGATAATGAAAGGTTTAAATAGGACATAGGTAGCTAGGAATAGCATTAGGAATAACAATAAAATATTATCCCTAATTAATGCTAACAAATGTGTAATAGGTTACCCCACCCTAAAGGTAGCTAACAACTAACCTACTAACCAAGATAAATATCCAGGTTTAATAGTAAAAAGTAAATACTAATGGTAAAAAGTAACAATCTACTTTTTACCATGAGGTAAATAAAAACTACCTAGGTGAATCTTACAAATTACCAAATGAGGTAATAATCATAGTTATTGTAGCATAGTAACTTTCATATTTACCATTTTTAGCTTCACTTATGTGAGGTTGGATCTCATCAGTAGTAACTAGGAGAATCAACATGAGAAGACAATTATTCTTTTTATCCCATGCTTTTTTATCTGCTCCTAGTGATGTGGCTTGTGTTTCAGTTCCATCTACTAAATCCCACATTTCCTCTATAGTCAAAATGTCTTTCATATTAGTTTTCCATGCTGAATAGTTAGGACCTTTAAGTAATTGTGTATCATTTAGGTATTTTTTGATAGTTTCCATGATGAAGGTTCTAGAATTTGCACTAAGATGATCTTTCTTTCACTCTTAAGTGGTATTTAATTGCACCTGCCTAAAAAATCTCTTTGAAGAAAGATGATCAGTTTGAGGATATTTCAGCCAAACAAATAAGAAGTGAAAGAGAATTCACTCAAAAAATATATTTAATGGCACTTGCCTGAAAAACCTCTTGAAGAGGAATAATTAGTTTGAGGATATTGAGCCAAACAAATAAGAGTGAATTTTAGGGTTTGTAAGGAGAGAATATTAATTTTACAAAATGGCTTATACTTGTGCAAATGAATTACACAATTATTTGTGAAATTTTTGTGTTTTGAGTGCTCTTGATTTTGATGACTTATAATTGCAAAGAACAAGAAATTAAATGGAATAATCAATCAAAGAGTGCCCACAAAATTATTATCACTTAGGTGTCGGATGCAACCGAAAATGCACCTAATTTGCCAATTTGTAATAAATATGTCGAGTAATATTGAAAATGCACCTTTATCACCAACTTTTGCAACAAAATTTTGATTTGTGTTGTGCAAAAATTTGATATTTTATGTCTCCTCTTGTTTTCCAATTTTGCAAATAATGTGGCATAAAACAATTGCCTTTCCTTTTTGTTTTGCAAAATTAACAAGTTTTGATTTTGTTTTAAGTGCTCCTCACTTTGTGTTATAATTTTGCAAAGAAATACAATTTATTGTCTTCCCCCATTTGATTTGCAAAATTAAAAAAATAGCACTCCTTTTGATAACACACACACACGTTTTGATAGGATTCCAGAACCAGTCGATACACTATTGCTGTTTATGGACCCAAGGTCTTAAATCTCTTCTTGTTTTGTGTTACAATTTTGCAAGAAATAATTCATGTTTGATATTTTATGGTGTGCAAAATTAACAAGGTTTTGAGAAGAGTTTTCTGAATATAAGGCCTTTTCCCCATGAGACAAAAAAAATTGGACTCCCTAAATTTAAAAAATTATTGGAGCTAAGTCTTATAAAATTTCAATGGTTTGCAAAAGGAATTGTGCTTTGAATTTTGTCTATGATCCCCCCTTTGATGTGGAGAAAACAAAAAAACAACAATTTTATACCTTTGCAAAAAAAATGTCTCAAAATGCCTTAAAATTCATTTTTTAATGCAAAATTTTAATTATTTGAAGCATAATTAAATTAATAATATAATCAATTTGGAAAAAAAAATGACCAAAAAAAGATTAAAATATTAATAAAATATACTAAAATGAAATGTTTTATTTTACCTTAGGCCAAATGATTTTTTATTATGACAAAAATGTGGGTTCAGACTCCGCTGGGAGTCAAACTTACATCTCTGTGAGGGCTAGCCTGGTGCTCCTGCTAGTCGGGCTAGCCCACTCGAAGAAGTGTTGAGGGAACAATATTCACTTTGTTCCTTTGTACTGTGTGCACAAGGAACAAAAAAAATGGGAATTATATATCCCACATCACCCAGGCGGGCGATTTGGCACTCCTTAAAAAATTGAATGCCCCCTTAGGTGGTCGACTTCTTGCGGGTAGTCAAACTCGCCCACATTTTGCCAATGGAGGTAACCTGCATGGGCTCCACATGGCAAAGTTGGTCACTACGATATGTCCCAACCAGAAACTGCCAACTCAGCATCCTTGAAAATCAAGCCCAAGCCACATCATCATCAGGTCTCTCCACGTGTCAGGTCATAGTCAGTCCAAGTGTTACCATGTGTTAGGTCATAGTCAGTCCAGGTATCACCATGTTTCAAGCTAGGTGTCACTACATGTCAGGCCAGGTATCACCTCGATCTACGTGTAGATTCTCATTAGCAAGGATCCGCTTCATAGGTGCCATATGTCCAGTTTAGGTGGCATATCGAGATAAGTGCATGTGTAGGTTCAACATCCTTGTTGTCAGCACCCGTTAAATGTTACCAGTGGGGTGGTGAAATCCGTGTAAATATTGGCTTCACCTTGGTCGATCATCCGTTATAGTTGAAGGGGCACCTCAGGTGTTGTGTAGGCGCCAAATATTGGAGGGTCGTCTACCCTCCAATCGAAAACTTGGCCACCACCTACTGGTCACCAAGGGTTTATCTTCAGATGTTGATCTCCTGCCTAGGTAGGACCTGCAACGATGTGCAGTGCTTGCTCCCCCTAGGTGGGACCGAGCCTTCTGAGAAGCAAGATTAAATTAAATTACCAAGAACAGTATAACTTAATTAAAAATAATTCCAATATCTAATTCCAAATAATTCCACATGTAAGCAGAATTAGGGATTGAGCTTTGAGAATTTTCACTCGAGATATATTATCTTAAAAAAATTGTGTAGAGGAGAGGGTCCCTATGAGGGATTTGAGCCCCTTTATCCATGCAGATGCATATGTTTTTCACCCTTCACCTCACTTACCTAAAAGCTTTGATGCCAATGTTAGGTTAGTAGATAACCAAATAATTAATTCAGAAGTGTTGGCAATATATTTGATAATGAAAGGTTTAAATAGGACATAGGTAGCAAGGAATAACATTAGGAATAACAATAAAATTTTATCCCTAATTAACGCTAAAAAACACGTAATAGGTTACCCCTATTTGAAGGTAGTTAACAACTAACCTACTAACCAAGATACATATCTCATTTTAGTAGTAAAAAGTAAATACTAATGATAAAAAGTAACAATCTAATTTTTACCATTACATATATAGGATCCTTAGTAAGGACATGTTCATCAACAGTTCTGGGATGATTTTTGTAAAAGGTTTTGGGTCAACCTGTAAAACCCGGTATTAATGCTATAGTATCTTATCTAAAAAATAAAAATAAAAACTACCTAGCTGAATCTTAAAAATTACCAAATGAGGTAATAATCATAATTACTGTAGCATAGTAACTCTAACAATTCTTGGATTTGAATGATAAATGAAAATAATTGATTTTCTTTTCAAGCAAATGTACAAGAAGAGATGCAACATACAAGATTAGCCTAAGATGTGATCTATATGCAAGTCTAGTTATTTCATAAAAAGAGAAAATGATTCAATTTATACCCTATATGATTATGCCTAAGCTAGGTTCAAAATTTTATTTTTGTTAAACTAATAATAAAACTGAAAATAAAAACCTCTTCTTGCACAAAACAAATATAAATTAGTTCCTACAATGAAAATTGATGAAATTAATGAGAAAAATAACTTGTTTTGGATGTAAAATCAAAAGAGTTTCCAATGCTATTGCCTCCTATTGGTAATTTTTCCAAGAACTACAAAAATTAGAAAACCTATAAAATAGAAAATAGAGAAGGGTGATCAATGTAGTGGGGTCTGTCAGGTCTTGGTAGAAGGTAGTATGACTTCTTGCTATGATAAACATATCCTTGTTTAATAAAAGTAAATAAAATGATATAATGATATAAAATATAGAAAAGATGATGAAAGTGACTAGGACAAAGTTAAAAAATAAATACAAAAGGAAGACAATAAGTGGATGTGAAAGGAAAAAGAACACAACTTAGGACCACAAATAGTTCCCCCTTTATGATGGGGACACAAAAAATCTCAACCATACACATCCAAATTTTACACAAAAATTTGGAAACAACTTTACAAGAAATAGGAACACTCTTTTCCATTCATTAACTTGCAAAGATTTTACACAAACAGCCCGTAGGCTTTACAGAAACTAGCGCTCAGGCTTAGTTCTTTCACTAACTGACGCACAGGCACAGTTCTCTCACTCTTTGTTGCAGATCTCTCACTCTACAACTATGGAAGGAAAAGCACTCAAGCCGATCCGAGTGGCCTCTGCCATGACTCTGAAACTCGACTGTGCAACTCTACAACTGCAGTTATCCAACTCTACAATCTACCATTTTCCAACCCCTTGTGCATGCCTCTATTCTCCTTTTTATAAATTTTTGGGCATGCCTCTTCGTCTTCCATCGGGCGACCCTTCGATTCATCTTCCAGAACCTTTCGTTTTGTCTTCCCGTGTCGCTTCGTTGCCCAGGTATTCGAAACGTCTCCCTTTCTAACTCTTCGTCTTCGGCTTGTCTTTCGGGCATGAAAATATGACATGTCGCGATATCGCGACATTTTTATACCTTTGGCTCTTTCTCTGTCTTTCATCACGAAAATGCGACATGTCGTGATATCACGACACTTTTCTGTCTCTGGCTCCTTCTCTGCCTTTTCGTCGTGAAATCATGACATCTTTGTCTTCCGTACGCTCTTCTACTTTCGGGTCACGAAATCACGACATGTCACAAAATCATGACATCTTTGCTCTCCTGCTCATCATTTTCTCTTTCGATCGCGATATCGCGACATGTCATGATATCATGACATTTTTCTTCCTTGCCTCCTTTCTCTTCTTTAGGTCACGAAAATGTGACATGTCACGAAATCATGACATCTTATCCTCTCTGCTTCCTCTCGCTTCTTCGGGTCACGAAAATGTGACATGTCACGAAATCGTGACATTTTCCTCCGCTGGCTCCTTCTTCGCCTCCTGGTCACGAAAATGTGACATGTCATGAAATCGTGACATCTTCCTCCCTTGGCTTCTTCTTCGCCTTTTGGTCATGAAAATGTGACATGTCGTGAAATCGTGACATCTTTCTTCCTTGGCTCCTTCTTTGCCTTCTGGTCGCGAAACTGTGACCTATCACAAAATCACGACATTTCTTTCTCCTGGCTTTCTCTCTCCTTGGTGGGTCGCGAAACTACGACATGTCACGAAATCGCGACATCTTCTCCTCTATGCCTTCTCTCTCTTCTGTGGGTCACAAAACTGCGACATGTCACGAAATCGTGACATCTTCCTCTTTCGCTCTTCATCCTGCCTTTGGGTCGCGAAACCACGACATGTCATGAAATCGTGACATCTTTGCTTGCAGCCTCCTCTTACCTGTTTAGGTCATGAAATCATGACATCCTTGGCACCCTTGCTTCTCCTATGGAACCTGTCGTGATATCGTGATAGTTGGCCCTACTGGCTTCTTTCTCCATTTTGTGTCGCGATATCACGACACATTTGCTGTCACGATATCGTGATAGCTTCTCCCTACTGGCTTCGTTCTATGCTTGCGTCGTAATATCATGACACATCTTCTATCGCAATATCACGAAAGTTTTCTCCGTTGTCTCCTCTCTCCACTTTGTGTCACAATATCGTGACACTTTTTCTATCATGATATCACGACATATCTTTCTCCTTGCCTTCTTCCTCTTCTGCTATCGCAATTTCATGACATGTCATGAAATCATGACATCTTTCCTCCTTAGCCAAATTTTTAGTAGTGGCCCTCCTGCCACTGGATGGTTTTGCATCAGGTGCTGCTAGATTCTCCTACATCAGACACCAGGGTTGGTGGAGAAGTGATCTTCACTTCTACGTTGCCTGGTCCCTGCCTTCTACAACACCTCCAAACATTCATCTACCTCTATAGCCTTCAACGACTTCAACTTTTGAAGTACTCCATCTTCTCTTCTTTTTTGTTTTTCCTCATGCCTTCTACGCAGCTTCTCTCGTAGGGCTTTCACTTGCCTTCGCAAATCTATTCTGAGCAACTCCTCTTGCAGGGCTTGCACTTGCCTCTACAATGCTTTGAAATCTTCATCCTACACCACATTTCTCTTGGGACCATGATTTCTTTTTGGAGGCATTCTGTTACACTCCTATCACAATCCTTAACCCTAGATCCTGGTGCAAGCGCTCTGCTTACATGCTCAGAATCTTCTAGCTCTGATACCACTTTATGGGGACACAAAAAATCTCAACCATACACATCCAAATTTTACACAAAAATTTGGAAACAACTTTACAAGAAACAAGAACACTCTTTTCCATTCATTAACTTGCAAATATTTTACACAAACAACCCATAGGCTTTACAGAAACTAGCGCTCAGGCTTAGTTCTTTCACTAACTGGTGCACAAACACAGTTCTCTCACTCTCTATTGCAAATATCTCACTCTGCAACTATGGAAGGAAAAGCACTCAAGCCAGTCCGAGTGGCCTCTGCCACGACTCTGAAACTTGACTGTGCAAATCTACAACTGTAGTTATCCAACTCTGCAATCTACCATTTTCCAACCCCTTGTGCATGCCTCTGTTCTCCTTTTTATAAATTTTTGGGTGTGCCTCTTCGTCTTCCATCAGGCAGCCCTTCGATTCATCTTCCAGAACCTTTCGTTTCGTCTTCCCATGCCACTTCGTTGTCCAGGTATTCGAAACGTCTTCGTTTTTTACTCTTCATCTTCGACTTGTCTTTTAGGCACGAAAATACGACATGTCGTGATATCATGACATTTTTCCACCTTTGGCTCTTTCTTTGTCTTTCATCACAAAAATGCAACATGTCACGACATATTTTGTCATTTCGTCATGACACTTTTCTATCTCTGGCTTCTTCTCTGCCTTTTCGTCATGAAATCGTGACATCTTTGTCTTCTGTACGCTCTTTTGCTTTCGGGTCACGAAATCATGACATATTTGCTCTCTTGCTCGTCCTTTTCTCTTTCGATCGTGATATCATGACATTTTTCTTCCTTGCCTCCTTTCTCTTCTTCGGGTCATAAAAATGCGACATGTCGAGAAATCATGACATCTTATCCTCTCTACTTCCTCTTGCTTCTTCGGGTCGTGAAAATGCGACATGTCGTGAAATCATGACATTTTCCTCCGCTGGCTCCTTCTTCGCCTCTTGGTCGCAAAAATGTGACATGTCACAAAATCGTGACATCTTCCTCCCTTGGCTTCTTCTTCACCTTCTGGTCATGAAAATGCGACATGTCACGAAATCGTGACATCTTTCTTCCTTTGGCTCCTTCTTCACCTTCTGGTCGTGAAACTACGACCTGTTATGAAATCGCGACATTTATTTCTCCTCGCTTTCTCTCTCCTTGGCGGGTCACAAAACTGTGATATGTCACAAAATCATGACATATTCTCCTCTCTGCCTTCTCTCTCTTCTGTGGGTCATGCAACTACGACATGTCATGAAATTGCAACATCTTCCTCTTTCGCTCTTCATCCTGCCTTTGGGTCACGAAATTGTGACATGTCACGAAATTGCGACATCTTTGCTTGTAGCCTCCTCTTGCCTGTTTGGGTCATGAAATCATGACATCCTTGGCACCCTTGCTTCTCCTATGGAACCTGTCATGATATCGCGACAGTTGGCCCTATTGGCTTCTTTCTCCATTTTGTGTCGCAATATCATGACACATTTGCTGTCACGATATCACGATAGCTTCTCCCTGCTGGCTTCGTTCTTCACTTGCATCGCGATATTGTGACACATCTTTTGTCATGATATCGTGATAGTTTTCTTTGCTATCTCCTCTCTCCACTCTGTGTCGCGATATCATGACACTTTTTCTATCATGATATCGCGACATATCTTTATCCTTGCCTTCTTCCTCTTCTGCTATCATGATTTTGTGACATGTCATGAAATCATGATGTCTTTCCTCCTTAGCCAACTTTTCAGCAGTGGCCCTCCTGCCACTAGATGGTTCTGCATCAGGTGCTGCTGGATGCTCCTACATCAGATACCCGGGGTTGGTGGAGAAGTGATCTTCACTTTTGCATTGTCTGGTCATCGCCTTCTACAACACCTCCAAACATTCATCTACCTCTGCAGCCTTCAACGGCTTCAACTTCTGAAGTACTCCATATTATTTTCTTTTTTGTTTTTCCTCATGCCTTCTACACAGCTTCTCTTGTAGGGCTTTCACTTGCCTCCGCAAATCTATTATGAGTAGCTCCTCTTGCAGGGCTTGCACTTGCCTCAACGGTCTGAAATATTCATCCTGCGCCACATTTCTCTCATGACCATGATTTCTTTTTGGAGGCATTCTGCTACACTCCTCTCACAATCCTTAACCCCAGATCCTGGTGCAAGCGCTCTACTTATACGCTCAGAATCTTCTAGCTCTGATACCACTTGATGGGGACACGAAAAATCTCTACCATGCGCATCCAAATTTTACACAAAAATTCAAAAACAACTTTACAAGAAATAGGAACACTCTTTTCCATTCATTAACTTGCAAATATTTTACACAAATAGCCCGCAGGCTTTACAGAAACTAGCGCTCAGGCTTAGTTCTTTCACTAACTAGCGCACAGGCACAGTTCTCTCACTCTCTATTGCAGATCTCTCACTCTGCAACTATGGAAGGAAAAGCACTCAAGCTGGTCCGAGTGGCCTCTACCTCGACTTTGCAACTCGATTGTGCAACTCTACAACTGTAGTTATCCAACTCTGCAATCTACCATTTTCCAACCCCTTATGCATGCCTTTGTTCTCTATTTTATAAATTTCTAGGCATGCCTCTTCGTCTTCCATCGGGCGGCCCTTCGATTCATCTTCTAGAACCTTTCGTTTCATCTTCCTATGTCGCTTCATTGCCTAGGTATTCGAAACGTCTCCCTTTTTTACTCTGTCTTCGGCTTGTCTTTCGGGCGTGAAAACACATGTCGCGATATCACGACATTTTTCCACCCTTGGCTCTTTCTTTGTCTTTCGTCGTGAAAATGCAACATGTCGCGATATCGTGACACTTTTTTGTCTCTGGCTCCTTCTCTGCCTTTCTGTCATGAAATCGTGACATCTTTGTCTTCCGTACGCTCTTCTGCTTTTGGGTCACGAAATTGCGACATGTCGCGAAATCGCAACATCTTTGCTCTCTTGCTCGTCCTTTTCTCTTTTAGTCACGATATCATGACATGTCATGATATCGCGATATTTTTCTTCCTCACATCCTTCCTCTTCTCTGGGTCATGAAAATGTGACATGTCACGAAATCATGACATCTTATCCTCTCTACTTCCTCTCGCTTCTTCGGGTCATGAAAATGCAACATGTCACGAAATCGTGACATTTTCCTCCATTGGCTCCTTCTTCGCCTCCTGGTCATGAAAATGCGACATGTCACGAAATCACGACATCTTCCTCCCTTGGCTTCTTCTTTGCCTTCTGGTCGCGAAAATGTGACATGTCACGAAATCGCGACATCTTTCTTCCTTGGCTCCTTCTTCGCCTTTTGGTCATGAAACTGCGACCTGTCACGAAATTGTGACATTTCTTTCTCCTTGCTTTCTCTCTCCTTGGCGGGTCGCAAAACTGTGACATGTCACAAAATTGTGACATCTTCTCCTCTCTGCCTTATCTCTCTTCTACGGGTCGTGAAACTGTGACATGTCGCAAAATTGCGACATCTTCCTCTTCCGCTCTTCATCCTGCATTTGGGTCGTGAAACCATGACATGTCACGAAATCGTGACATCTTTGCCTGCAGCCTCCTCTTGCCTATTTGGGTCACAAATTATGACATCCTTGGCACCCTTGCTTCTCCTATGGAACCTGTCGTGATATCACGATAGTTGGCCCTATTGGCTTCTTTCTCCATTTTGTGTCGCGATATCATGACACATTTGTTGTCGCGATATCACGACAGCTTCTCCCTGTTGGCTTTGTTCTTTGCTTGCATCGCGATATCGTGACACATCTTTTGTTGTGATATTGCAAAATTTTTTTCCGCTGTCTCCTCTCTCCACTTTGTGTCGCGATATTGCGACACTTTTTTGTCGCGATATCGCGACATCTATTTCTCCTTGCCTTCTTCCTCTTCTGTTGTCATGATTTCGTGACATGTCACAAAATCGCGATGTCTTTCCTCCTTAGCCAACTTTTCAGCAGTGGCTCTCCTGCCACTGGATGGTTCTGCATCAGGTGCTGTTGGATGCTCCTGCATCACTTTATGATGTAGTCTTGTTGAGAAGCATGCTTTTTACTTTGTAATATCCTCCCAAATGATTTATTATTACTAAATATCATTAAAATATTGATTGCTAGCTTGTATGGATGCTTAATTGAAAGTTCTTGAGGTACAGAGATTAAAAAAAGCAATAAAGCAATTATGATCTAAGACAAAATGAACATTAATGGAGCATTGCTATCATCCATAAATTATCCAGAAGTGTTTAGTGATTAAGCTAAACCAATTTTGAATATTAAATTATAAAATGTAATATCCCCTCTCTAGTCAGCTATCTTTATTTGTTGGGATTAGCCTACTCACGGGTTCCTTTAGGCTAAGTTTGTTGTGTGGGAGCCCATTGGAGGTTGTGGAGTCTTCTTCAAGTTGTCGAGAGCCTTCATTTACCATTTTTCTAGAGTCTTTTGGAGCATTGGAGAGAATATTTACTATTTATAGTAAGTTAATTTTTAGGGTTTCTATCAAGAACAAACGGTATGGTGTGATTCATCTCCAAAATGGGTGTCCGTTTCTATCCTCAATTGCTAGGTTTTTCAATTGAGGTCCAAGATTTTAATGTGCAACGGTTTAATTATATAATGTTAAATTAATTATTTAGTTTTATATAGTTATAACCTTATGTTATAAAAAAGGGGCATAAGGGGTTAAGATGTCACTTAGGAAGAATAACTTATTTTATAAAAGTGACTTATGATGACATCAATATGGGATGTCACATTTTAAAAATGACATTTTGATTATTTTATAATGTTTTAAAATGTTATTGAGCAACCCTAAAAGGGTTCAAAACTCTTGGAGAAGAATTAAAGGCTTTTTGAGGAGCTCATTTGTTATGCTTGGTTTCTTATTCTTTTGGCAATTTGGAGATAAGACTTGTAGGTGAACTTGCATGTTTTCTAGAGCTTGTAATAACATCATCTCCAAGTGTGAAAGATCACCCCTAGCTGATCATTGGCATTTCCATATCAAGGAATGCATTAGATCTTCATTGTGGAGATTTATTATAGATATTCAAAGTAATATTCAAGGGTTTTCATAGTATTTCATTGCTCGATCGAATTACTAATCATCTTCAACAGGCCATACCATTTTGACTTGTTTTTGGGAAATTTAGAGTGAAGACTGGAGCTGGGGTTTATACCAAAGTTGGCACCATAATTTTGCAAGCCTAGAAATTGGTCTTTGGTGATTTCAAAGTGTTTTCAAGCAGATTTCATAGGGGTTCATCTGGCAGGTCGTACACCTGTATTGGGCCATACAATCTCCAGCTTGGCATGAGGACTTGAGGCTTAGGTGATTGGCCTTCAGAGCTTATTCTTCCTTATCCTTGGGAACCTAGAGTCTAAGTACATATTGTATTCATTTGAACTTCAAAGGGACATCAATTTGTGGAGTTGTAATTGAAAATCAGTCTTCCTGGTTGTTGATCAATGTATTAAGTTGCAAATTCCATATTTTCATAACTCTCAAGTACTTTAATTTTTGGTGAATTCCTTTAATTGTTTTGTATTTTAAAATAATTATTATCTATTTCCAAAGTTTTGTGGATTTCTATTAAGTATAATAGGAGTTATGCATGATGTAATATTGTTGCACTGTATTTTCTAAGCATTCAAAAACCAAAAAACACCAAAAAAATCAGATATTTTAGAAAACCAAAAACATAGATCTGGGTAGAACATTACATAAAATATCCTTAACAAAAATCTTAAATTTTAGCAAACTATGTTGCTGGTCCAAACCAAGAAATTAGATCTAGAATTGAAAAAAGCATATAAAAATAACTGTAAAAAGGCTCCACAATAGTGCACCGAATGTGTGCTCTAAAAAAATATTATTTTTCTATATTCAAAATGAGTCCAATTACAATATATATTATTATCAATCAGCCTTGTTAAATGAAAAAAGCTAGAACAACTCAAGTTTCTAAAAAAAATAGCTTTTGTCATGGCCACCTTGCATGGTGTTTTTTTCAAGTTAACTAAAATTCTTAATTGAAATAAAATAAAGCACCCAATTTGAGATATTTTTGAATATGCTTTATTTCATTTACAACTGACTTAACTGGCCTTGATTTGAATCACCCTCTTCATGAAGATAACTTGCCTAAAAATTAACTCCATGTTGGCCCTATTTTCGAAGAATAAATTTAGAACTTGACTTTGAATCAATATAACTATCCAATCTGATATAGATTGGCTTATTAATTTATTATAGATAAAAATAATATATCCTAAAAATTTATAACACTAATTTAATAATTATGGGTGACTTTTGACATCACCCTCAACAATCCCCCCTTTGATGTTAAAGGAAGAAATATCACCTTTAGTAGCCCCTTTCTAAGTATATTATCAACTTGATCCTCACTCTTAACATACTCAATGACAAAATATTTGTCATGTACCAAGTCTCTAACAAAATGGTGCTTCAACTCTATGTGTTTGGTCCTTGCATGGAAAAATGGATTTTTGGACAATTGTATTGCCCCAATGTTATCACAAAATATTTTGGTAGGCTCATGTTGAGTCTCACAAAAATACTTCAATATTTTCCTAATTTAAATCCCTTGTGTACAATCTAAAGTAAGGGCTGCATATTTGACTTCGATGGAAGACAAAGACACTATACTTTACTTGTTGGATGACCAATAAATCAACCCACCTCCTAGGGTGAAATAATACCTTGTAGTGGAATTTTGATCATTAATAAAACCTCCCCGATATGAATCAAAATACAAAATCAGCCTTGAAGCTCTTATTGATATTAAGTGTATTCCATGATCAAAGGTACCCTTCACATATCTAAATATTCATTTCACCTCTTGCATATGTCTTTGAGTTGGCAAGCTTATAAACTAGGAAACTAGTGAAACCACATACATAATGTCAGGTCTTGTGGATTTATGGTACATCAATCCATCCACCATACTCCTTAAAGTCTTCTCATCAACAAGAGGACTCCCATACTCTTTAATAAGCTTATCCCCACTAGAAATAGGAGTATCAATTGCCTTGTAGTCTAGAAGTGAAGACTTCTTCAACATATCTTGGGTATACTTGGATTGGAATATGAAGATCTCATATTCCCTTTGTTGTACTTCCATTCCAAGAAAGTATTTAATTTTTTCAAGACCAGACATCTCAAAATCATTCTTCATTCTCTCCTTGAAGTATTGCATCATAGCTTTGGATCTTCCTATAAAAATGATATCATCAACACAAAGGTAGACATAAAACATGTTAGTGTCAAAAAATTTCATGTAAAGAGTTGGTTTTTTTTTGCTCTTTTCAAATTCATTTTTAGACAACCATCCATCTATATTTTAGTACCAAACTCTTGGAGCTTGTTTCAACCCATAAAGTGCCTTTTTCAACTTGTATACCCAATGCTCTTTACCCTTGATTTCATAACCTTGTGTCTTCTCCACATATACCTATTTTTCAATGTCACCATTCAAGAATACATTCTTGACATCCATTTGGTGAACTTCCCATTGTTTCTAAGAAGCAAATAAAATAATCAATCTAATAGTATCTTGGTTATACATAGGATCAAAGGTTTCCTCATATTCTATTCCATATGTTTGTGCATACCCATTTGCTACTATTATAGCTTTGTGTTTATCTATTGTTCCATCACGATGGAACTTGGTCTTGTCGACCCATTTTATACCTATGACATCTATCTCATTAGTAAGTTGAATGGAATTCCATGTATAATTTCTCTCAATGGCCTCCATCTCAACATTCATGGCCTCAACCCATTATTTCCTTTGACTAGCCTCTACATAGTTCCTAGGTTCACTAGAAATGCAAGATAATGCATAGTAAGTCATTTCATCTTCAATATATTCAATATTATTACCTAATTGAGTTTGAATTCTTGTTGTTCTCCTATGATATTTTTTATCCAAATTCTGACTAGATGGATGTGGAAGCACCAACCTATTATTTTGACTTGGGTTGAAGTTGGTGACAAACTAATCTCTTAGGAAAAACTAGTATTGTTGTCATTGGAGGATCTTGATTGACCTCCATTTATCCATCAAAATGCTACCCCATTCACTAATAACATTTGTACTCTTCTTGTTATGATAAAAAAGCACACCATTCTAAAAATATTTATAATCCCTAAACACTATAGTTTTCTTACTAATAGGATTGAAAAACTTGTAAGCCTTACTACAATAACTATAACCTATAAAAATGTGAAGCTCACTCTTGGGGTCTAATGTTTTCCTTTTAGCATCATCAATGTGAAAAAATTTAAACAACAAAATATTCTAAGATGTGCCACCATGGAATTCTTACCATACCATGCTTCATAGGGTGTCTTGTTTTTCACTACCACTGTGGGACTTATATTCAATATGTAGATTATCGTTTGCACTGCTTTGGCCCAAAAATTCATTTCCAGCTTCTTGTTCTCCAACTTGGTTCTTGTTAAATCCATTATGGTCTTGTTATTTCTCTCTACAACACTATTGTTTTGTGGTGTGTAGGAAGCGATAAAATACCTTTTTATTCCATACAAAGAGCAAAAATCTAGGAATTCCTATAAATAGAATTCACTACCTCTATCAGTATTTAACACCTTGATAGAACAACTTGATTCCTTTTCAGCCAATTACTTGAATGTATTGAAGGCTGAGAATACCCCATATTTTTTATTCAAGAATAAAACCCATATTAATCTGGTATAATCATCAATAAAGGAAATAAAAAGTAAATTTTTGCCTATGCTAGGACAAGATATGGGCCCACACAAATCTGAATGTACCAATTTCAATTTCTTGGTAGCTCTCCATTTGCTGGTTGGAAATATTTCTATATGGAATTTTTCAAGTATAAATAACTTGCATGCTTCCTTCAATTTGGATTCAATCCTTGGAAGACCATAAACCATTTTGTTCTTAAAAAGAGTATGTAAACTTCTGAAATTTAAATGACCATATCTATAGTGCCACAACATGGTTGGTTCCTCAATGGTATAGAAGCAAAAATTATTATTTAACATATTTATTCTCAATGGATAATTTTTCTATTTTGACATAATAGACTTTAAAATCATTTTTTACCTTGCTTCTTGTCATATATCAAACATTCTCCATTGTCAAAAATTAGCTTGAATTCTTTCTCTACTAGTTGTCCAACACTCATGATATTGTACTTTATACTCGAAGAAAAATAAATATTTTTTATGTCACCCTTCCCATGATTTATGATTATAGGAATACTTCATTTCCCTTCTACATGAATCACCTTCTCATATCCCAAGTGAACTTGGCTCTTGAATGAACCATCTAGCTTGTCAAAACAATCCTTAAAATATGGCATATGGTTAGAATATCCTAAATCAAGAAACCACATATATATTTTATCATCCAAAACTGAATTACATAAAAGAGATTTTTTTATTTGATCATCATTATTCTCAACTTGGTAGGACTTTTTCTCACCTCCATATTGGTTTGAATTTACTTGATTTTTAGATGCTAGTTTCATGTAGTCTTTTATCATTTGACCCAATTTATTACAATAATAATAAGTGATGACCTTCTTACCCTTCCTATGGTTTTTTTTGGTTTTCCCTTTCTGATATGAAATTTAATAAAAATTTACATTTTGATTTGAGGGATTTGTATTTGGTTTTGAAACCCATACTTTGGTCTCTAGTGCATGATTCAAGTCATTTGAGTAAATTTTCATTTTATCCTCATGGGACAATAAAGAACCCACTAACTCTTCAACCTTAATTTGGTCCATATATTTACACTCCTCAAGTGTAATGATAATATGGAGCCATTTTAGGGATAGAGATATCAAAATATTTCTTACTACTACTCTCTCTTCCATGACTTAACCATAAGCTCTCATTCTATGCACTATGCCATCTAATCCAATACAAAGTCTCCAACATTCTCATCATCATGCATTTTCATATTTTCAAAATTGATTCTTAATGTGGAAAGATTTTTGATATTGTATTTTTGAGCCTTTGTATGATGTCTCCAAGGTTTTCCATTCCTCATGGGTATTATTACAACTAGCTATCCTAGGATATATGTTTGGATCTATTACACTCTACAAGTAGAAGAAAGCTTAAGTATCATTCTTTTCTTCATTTTCCAATGTCTTATTTTGGTCTTGAGGAAGAACATTCCAATCATTAGGAGGAGTATATGTCTAAACTATCCTTTTACAAACTCCCTTCCATATAAATATCCTCCTCAATTGATCTCTGTAGTACTCAAAGTTATCTCCTTTAAATGTGGTATATTAAAGGATGTACTATTTGTTTCCATGATAGAAAACAAATAGCCAAAAGTATTTATGATCCAAACTATTGTAAAGTATGTTGGAAATAAAAATATTCACCCTCTCTTGCTATAGATTCACCTATAAATACTGAACTCATACACAAAACTCTGCTCTAACACCAAATGAAAGTTCCTTAGGTGGAGAGATCTAAAAATAGTAATAAAGCAATTATGATATAAGATAAATTTAACACTAATGGAGCATGGATATCACCCAAAAATGGTGAAAGAGTGTTCAGTGATTAAGCTAAACTAATTACAAATATAAAATTATGAAATATATTTAACGCAAAGCTCCAATTTTAGCAAACTATGATGTTGATCCAACCCATAAAATCAGATCTAGCATTGAAAAAAGCACACAAAAAAACTTTAAAAAAAAGGCTCCACAATAGTGAACCCAATGTGTGCTCTAAAAAATACTGATTATTATATTAAAAATGAGTGCAATTAATATATATATAATTATCAACCAACCTTGATCAATAAAAAATCTAGAACAACTCAAGTTTATAAAAAAAAACTAGCTTTTATCATGGCCACCTTGCATGGTGTTTTTTCTAAAAAATTGAAATTCTTAATTGGCATAAAATAAAGCATCCAATTTGAGATATTTTTTCATGCGCTTTATTTTAGTCGCAACTCACTTAACTGGTCTTGATTTAACTTGCCTAGAAATTGACTTTTTGTTGGCCCTACTTTCTAGGAATAAATCTAAAACTTGACTTTAACTCAATCTAACTATACAATCTTGTATAGATTTTTTATTGATAAACAAGTTTTGAAAGGATCCCAAAACCTTTTACAAGCCAAAAAAGGAAGATCCCAAAATGATAACCTTACCCTAAAACATTACAATCCAAAAGAGAGGACCCCAAAGGGAAGACCTCGCAACAATTCCAAAAATGAGGATTCCAAAGGGAAGACTTCATGGTAAATAGACTGCAAAATAGGAGAAAGGAAAGATGGAGGCCAAAAAAATAGACCTAGACAACATAGGTCCAAGGACAACCGAATGAGGAAACCAAAAATTAAATAACCACAAAGCAACCTGAATAATCAAAGAGAGGATATTGTCCTGGTTAGCACCATCCACCTTCGATACCTCCTCACCTAGAATGACCATCTTCTGTTTATTGATCTAATTGACGAGCTTTCAATTCCAAAGAATAATAGAGGTCACCAGGGACACGATGTCATCCAAGTCAACCACTGGATCAACATCCTCAAAGGATTGAGTTGAGTACACACCAAGAGAAGGAGTTGAAGTGGTCTTTTGCATCTTACGATCTAGAGAAGAAAATTTTATAGGAACCAAAACAATGCATTTGAATTTCTCCAGAGTACTTCACAAGCAATGAGCATCGATTGGGAGTGGGAACAAAATTGTAAGATCCCAACAACAGATTTTGTTTACCCATATTATTGGAAAAAATGACCTCCACATCAACAATCTGGTCATTGGATACATCCTCTTGAGCAACCAGGGGTAAGCCCAACATGAGAATAGGAAGAAAATTCTCCTCAATGCCCCTAGAAGAAGCAGCTCTCTGAATTTAGTTCTAGCTAATATAATTAAAAATAATTAGATACATATCCTGATGCTTCGGGTGGGTTGATTGCCCTTTCCTTACACTGTTAACTGAGATCTCCATTGAGCAAAATAAATATTCAGGGATGTTAATTATTTTGACATCCTTTAGGAAATTGAGGAACACCATGTGAAATTTTTTAAGAGGTGAGGATGACTCATAAATTGTGAAGTATTACATTACAAGAACAAGCACTCTATTCCACGAGGATGGGAGATCCTACCAAACAAATTCACTATCATTATTCACAATAAATTTATATTTATACCTAAAGTGCATCAACTTGGATGCCATGGAATTCTTATCTCACCAAATGATTTTACCATTATTAACCAAACCCATGATTTCAGTAAGAAGGTCAATAGTGACAATGAAAGTGAGATCCTGAAGGGTGACAGTGCCACTATCCTAGGATTGAAAAAATCCCTTTGACAAATACAAGTTATATCCTTGGAATTTCCTCAAAAATGAAAGAATTCCATGCAACCCAAATATGTCCTCCATCACTGGATCAAGTTGGGGAGATTCAAGCTACATGAGCACCATCCTTAACCACCTCCTGTAATCAAAAACTGATACAAAACCTCCCTAGGGACTAGACCAGGACCTACCACTCAAAACCTTCAATAGAAATATGAACATGAGCAATAGTTTTTGTGATTGTTTACAATTTAAAATTGAGTTGGCCCCATAGCCGAAGAGGTACATGTCATCACTATTCGAAAAAGCAACCAATTTTGGCTATTGATGAAAATCTTAGATTCAGGAAAAACTCACCTCATGAGCCTTGCCACAATAAAGAATGATTTTACTGACAAAAAAACAAGGTAGGCCATTAAGAGCCACCACATAGAAGCATTGGAACTTAAATGTTGGCTTGAATTGCAAGTATTATATTATCGCGCATTATTTCGAAATGTGGACCAATAAAAGTGGGCCTTGGGTCGAGGAACACTCCAAAGTAAATCAACTTTCCAGTCAGAAGTTAATAAAGGATGCATCCAACCAACCAAAATCAAACAAGGCCCAATTCCATGAAAGACAATGAGGTTGGACTTCCAAGAGCAGCATCCAACTAGCCAAAATCTGGTGTAGATTGACTTATTAATTGATTATAGATAAAAATAACATCTCCTAAAAAAATATAACACTAATTTAATAACTGTGGAAGAATTTTGACATCACCCTAAACATTAATGTGAGATTCGAATGCTAGATGTAATACTTGTGAAGACAAAAAATTTGAATGTCTAAGGTTCTAAGATTATTTTGTTAGTTATTTGGAACACAATATCCTCTATTGTAGAACATTTTTGGCAAAGTATCAATGCATAAATATTCATTTATTCTAGAATAATTTTTTTAGGGTTCAATCCATAAAAGATTCATTTGAAATGTCCTCCCCAAGGCTTGACTTTATAGGTAGCTAGGGTTTCCTTGGAGGATCCATGGGAGGATCTATTGAGATTGGAAAGGTGTAGAGCTGGCACACTTGCATTGAGTGATTAGAGTTGATTAAGAAAATTACTAAAAAATATGGACATGCAACTTCTTATGAGGAGATAATATTAGTAGTTTAGGATTAGATTGTTAACTTATAAGCATTGTTGAGTTTTCCAATCAAGTTGGAAGGATCTAATCTAGTGATGGCGGGCAATGAAAAGGATTTAACGAGTTTAAAATCCTTAGTTTGATAGATATAGGTCTAAATCATGAGGAAGAAGGAGTGGTGGTAGTGATATTGATGTAGAACTAGCACCAAATGACTATCAGAGATAAAAATTAGATAGGAAAAGGTCAAATAGTTAAATATTGTAGAGGTGTTTCCAAGGGAGTAGAAGTGCTAGTAACATTACTACTCATGCCCTAGTGCTTCTACTTCTCAGAAAATAAATGCTCCAAATTTGAGCATGAATATGGATATATTAGTTTAGTTGATTGAAAGGACGACTAATAAGGGAAAATAAAAATTGAATACTAGCCCTACACACAAAATTAGGTGTTTATATTTACCCCTTTTTATGCATTTATTACATGGTAAATGTGTCAAAAATTAATATAGATGCTCCAATTTTAAGATAGGATTTTTTTTTGTATCTTACAATCAATGATGCAAGTTGAGTGATGCAAAGTTTGTTTACTTAAGTGTAATGTTAAAAATTTATGTTCTTGACCAACATTAAATGCAATTATATCCCAATTTGACTCCTTGAGTTTTGGAGGGAAAACCAAGTTGGACCAAGGAAACATGACTTAATTATGTTTCATATAGGAGCAAGGATTAGAAATATTGGGATAGAGATTTAAGAAAAGATATGAATATGCGATTTGATTCAAAGATAAAAATAGATCTATATATTAAATGAGGATGGTTTGATTTAGAATTAGAGTTTAGATAGATTAATATTATATATGTTTTTAAGTCTTGATTAGGAAGGAAAACATGATTAATGAAGGGTTAGAGATAATAAAATATGAAATACACATATTTTTTAAAGTATATACAACTACTTACAAAAATATATTTACCTTTAGATGAAAGACTATTGTTGCAAGAGATCAACATTTGGATTTATCTTCACCTAAAGGGATTTTGCTAGAAGAGAACAAGTTTTGAATTTTACTTCACCTGAAATACTTTTAGATAAGTGCTTAAAGGATATTTTGATATGACTAATCATACTTCTAATAGATACTAAAATTTGATTACCTTTAAGAAAATATCTAAAGGATATTTTTGATTGGATTACCTTTAAGAAAATATCTAAAGGATATTTTTTATTGGATTACCTTTAAGCAAGAACCTAAAGGATATTTTTTTATTAGATTACCTTTCAAAGAGAACCTAAAGGACAATTTTTATTTGATTAATTTAAGCAAGTGACTATATAATTTTTTTTATTTGATTAACTTTAAGCAAGTTCCCAAAGGAAACTTTTGATTGGCTAAGATACAATATTTACCCAAGACAATGTCTCATGCCTACAGGATTTTGATTTGATATGATTTTCCTTGTATAGAAGTAAGTAATTATGATTGATTGGTACAATAATAGATGATGCCTCAAGTTGAGAAAATATTTTTGTATTGATCATTTACCCCTACACATAAGATATTAAGTGGGAAAGCAATATATAATATGATTGATTAGGCTATCCGCACCTACGAGAGCTCACAATATTCATCATGTAGATATTGGTGAAGCAAAACAATATGAATTGATTATATTTTCCATAAAAACCTATGAAATTTATAGTATTCATAAGCAACAAGAGAGAGTTATGGCTTGGAAAAAATAAAAACAACTTTAATATAAATCAAGATTGGGATAATGTGCTCCATATATCCCTTTAATACAAAAGTAATGGAATAGGAGTGACTAACCAATATTGAATTGATGTACAAAAGTGTTATAGGGAACATGATTAATATCAATGGGAGAAGATAGATTAAAATAAAATGATAGAGGGATATGGTTGTGCAAATCCTAATTCAATTTACGAGGATAAGAATAAAAGGATCTACTCATGTCAACCACTTAGTGCAAGTGTAAATGTAAGAATGAATTTCCTGATTAGGATTATAATATTCATCATTAAAGATCCATGACTTGATATGCAATAGGAAATCCAAGTATAGATAGGCATGTGCATGCAAGTAGGAATGAATCCAAGAATAAACACAAGCAAGTAAGTCAGACAACTAGATGAACCAATAAATTAATGTAGCTAACGTATTCTTAGACATAATATATTTTAAGATCCATTATGTTGATTGGTTCTTTGTGTTATTTTCTATCAACAGTATCCAAGCAATAATCTCTTGAACCAAACATGGCAGTTATGATGCATGGACCTAGCTAATTAGGATTAAACTTGCCTTTCATCTTAGATTTGGTATCAATGTTCTTTTGATTCTCCTTTAGAATAAGATCACCAAATTTGTTGTAGGGTCATACCTTTTTTCCATATGCATAATTCAACCTTTGTTAGTAGACCTACAAGTTCTCTAAGGCATGAATATAATTTTTGTCAAGAAAATCCAACTAGATGAGGTAGGTGAGATGATATTCATATTTGATAGATAAGTCATGCAAAAAATGTGCAATTGAGGTACTTCGAGCTTAAAAGAAAAGACAACTTCAGTTCCATAGAGCCAAAGTATAGGGAATCACACTAGTAGGATTTCAAACACTAGTGTGGTAGGTCCACAAGATAGAATAAAGCTAAAGATTCTAATCATGAACAATTTTTTTGATAAGCTTCTTAAGAAATTTGATAAAAATATTATTGGAAGCTTAAGCTTAGCCATTATATTAAGGATAGTAAGGCCTTGACAATTTATATTGGATATTGTGTTTAGCAAAAATATTGAGGATATCCTCATTCTTGAAGTGTGTTCCATTATCACAAATTAGAATAGAAGGGACAACATAATGACAAAGGATTTAGTTAAGGATAAACTTGGAGATTTGAGCTCTAGTAGATTAGAACAATGACATGGATTTGACCCATATTTTGAAGAATGTGATAGTCATGATGATGAACTTATACCCATAAGATGACATCGGGTTGATATTCTCAATGATGGCTAGGCCCACAATGGAAAAATTCTAGAGAGAGATAAATGGTTAGATATATTAGGATAGAGTGTCGATAAGAATTTCATGCTTCTGACACTTATCACACCTTTTGATATAGTTTCAATATTCCCCTTCCATGAAGGGCCAATAATAACCCATATGTGGGAGTTTCTTGGCAATGCCAACTCCACTAAAGTTACCAATGCATGATCCATCATGATATCTTTGATGACTAATTGGGCTTTAGCTGAGGATAGACACCTAAGGATAATATCATCAAAGGAATGATGATATAAGATATCATCAATGATAACATATAAATAGTCATGTTGCTTTAGGTTCTTATGTTCATTGTCATTCACACCATTAGGAAACATGACCCTCCTAAGGAAGGAAACAATATCATTGTACCAAGGATCATGAGAAGAAAATGATTCTATAGGAAATACATTTAAAGGAAATTGGCTAGAGTCCAAGGTTGAAGGCTCCCTAATTTGTTGAGTGATAATAATGGCTTGTTCATCATCTAACTTTAGAGGGATAAATGAGGCATGTGTAGCCATAGCATCAACATGGTAATCTATAGATCTATTTTTTTTATTTGATAAACATCATTGACTTGGTTGACTACAAGCTAGAAATATCTAAAAGTGAAGAGAGTTCTATCCTGCAAGGGTAAGGCTGCATTGGATCCTAATATAAGAGATTCATACTCCATGTTATTTTTTGTACAAAAAATAAAGCTTAAAGGATAGGGTGATAACTTGTTGAGTGAACAATATGACTCCTACCCTTCTTTGACACATCAAACAACACCAAAGTACAATGTCAAATAGTCAAGTTGGTTAGCTTCTAGGATAAATATAGACTTATCTAAAAATTCTATTACTAAAATATGGATGAATTTCAAGGGTGTAGCTACTAATTGATCAACATTGACCTAGCCTTTCACTAAATTTTGGATTATAAACTCAAGATCAAATTTGCTAATGGTGATGATCTACTTAGAATTTTATCCCAAGAAGTAAGACTTAGACATGAGATACTATAAGGGATCAACCCTCACAATGATAAAGGTATTATGGTTGAGCATGTAATGCATAATATTTTATGAAGCAAACACTATGGAAAGATAAGGATTCTCTAATGGGTACTATAGATTCATAATTAATGAAATTTTGGCTAATGTAAAAGATGGATCACTTCCTATATTGGTTATCGTACTGTGTGAACATACCACCTAAGGAAATGTCTAATACTACTATGTAAAACAACAAAGTCTTGAAATATTTAGAAGGGACAAGGAAAGGAGGGGATATGAGGTAGGATTTGAGAGCATCAAAGACCACTTGGAAATTAGCATCTAAATTGGATATCACATCCTTCCTCAAGAGCTTGGAAAGGGATAACACTTGTTAAAACATTAAGAGATAAATCTTTAAATCAATTTAAGCTTGCCTTGAAGACTTCTAATCTGAATTAAAGTTCAAGGGGTTGGCATGTTGTTGATAGCCAATATTTTATCATGATTAAGTTTGATGCAATGTCAAAATATAATTAAGCCAAAAAAATTTCTTGATGTCACCCCAAAGATGCACTTTTGAGGATTTATGCATACTTTATACTCTCGCAACCATTTGAATATGCATATTAAATCTCAAATATGGTCTTCCCAATTTAGGGATTTACTGAGAAGATCATTGATATAGTATTCCATGATATCATGCATCATATCATGGAAGATATATATCATAGCTTTTTTTTAGGTAGCTATTGTATTTTCAAGACAAATGGAAAGATTTTGTTGGGACTAAACAATAAGGCACAATATATTTACAAGTTGTGTTACAATATATAGGCATAAAGCCTATGAGGGAGATATGACAAGTGTCATAATCTCCACTCCAACATGACACATCTCAACTCAAACTAAAATAAAGACAAGTGGCAAGACCTAAGTAAGGCATAGTGCACATTAAAAATATTCTAACATTCCCCCTTAATGTGCACTATCCTAACTATAGAAAAAGAAAATAAGTCAACATTAGATAACATTCCTCCTTAATGTTGACTTCTATTACATAGATAGATAAATTTACTAAACTGAGAAAACTTGTCTTTCCCAAGTGACTTGGTGAAGATGTCAGCCACTTGATATTGAGTTGGTACATACTCATGTGTATAATGTCTTATTGGACCATTTATCTGATCAAGTGATGATGGATCTCAATGTGCTTTTTTTTGGCATGGAAAACTGGATTCTTTATCATCTTGATGGTACTTTGATTGCCAAAATATATGTAAGTTGGACCATCTATGAATAGCCCAATATCCTTAAGTAATTGCCTTAGCCAAATAGCATCTTT
This sequence comes from Wollemia nobilis, assembly GCA_028583015.1. Taxonomy (NCBI): domain Eukaryota; kingdom Viridiplantae; phylum Streptophyta; class Pinopsida; order Araucariales; family Araucariaceae; genus Wollemia; species Wollemia nobilis. The sequence continues at coordinate 10,900,312 of JAQPPZ010003077.1, read as the reverse complement.
TTTTACCTCAACTGCTGCTCTATATTCAGCCTCTACTAAAGATAATGATACTATGTTCTATTTTTTTGTGCTCCAGGAAATAGAGCCTTGGCCCAATTAAAAGCAATAACCTGATGTGGATCTTCTAGTTTTAGGACAACTAGTCCAATCTAAATTTGTGTATCCAATCAATGAAAAATCATCACATGATGTATACATGAGGCCATTATGAGGTGTGGCCTTGAGTAATCTCACAATCCTCTTAGTTGTTATCCAATGGCTCTTCTTAGGATCTTGCATGAATCTGGAAATAAGGCCAACTAAATAGGTAATATTTGGTCTAGTTGAAGTTAAGTAGATCAAACTTCCAACTAGTTTCCTATAAAGGGTGCCATCAACCCTTTCTTCATCATCATTATTAACCAATTTCAACCTAGTTTCCATGGGAGTGAGGGAGATATTACACTCCTCCATGCGAAACCTCTCCAAAAGATACTGAATATATTTAGCCTATGAGATAAAAATATTACCAGGTTGTTGCTATACCTCTATGCCTAAGCTATAGTGGAGAAGGCCTAAATATGTCATCTCAAAATTCTTGCATAAGTCCTCTTTGAGCAACCTTATTACTTCTATTGCATCACCTATAATGAGAAGATCATCTACATACAATGTAATCAAAATGATGTGGTTCCTCCAATGTTTCACATAGAGAGTAGATTTTGCTGTAGATCTAGTGAAACCAAGGTTGATGAAATAGGATTCAATATTTGCATACCAAGCTCGGGGTGCTTGCTTCAACCCATATAGAGCTTTCTTCAATATAAGGACTTTGTTTTCTTGGCCTTCAATTGTGTACCCTGGTGGTTGGTTCACATATACTTCCTCCTTCAAGTGACCATTGAGAAATGCGCTTTTGACATCCATTTAATATATAGTCCAATGCTTTTGAGTTGCCCTAGCAATAACTATTCTGATTGTAGTCATATTTGACACAGGATAAAAAATCTCCTCATAATCAATTCCCTCTTATTGCTTATATCCTTGAGCTACTAGGTGATCCTTGTAGTGATCTAGCGAGCCATCTACTTTATACTTTACCTTGTACACCCATTTTGTGCCAATGGTATATTTACCTTTGGATAAATCAACTAACTCCCAATTTTGATTCCTTTCAATGGAATCCAATTCTTGATCCATGGAAAGAACCCATTTAGGATCACCAAGTGCTTCTTTGATATTATGAGGTTCAGGTTGGCTAAGTATTTTGGCCATGAGGGCATAATTCACTTGGTGTCTTAGGGATGAAGGCATTTTACCTGTATAAGTGGGCAAATAATTTTGGGCTTCATCTATAGTGGCTTGAACCCCCTTAGGTAAATTATTGGATGATGTGGTTTGATCATTATATGGAGGAGAATATGGAGGATATGAATCATTTATGGGAAGTTCTTCATGTGGAGTAATTTCTTGATTTATGAGTGAAGGGGAAGGACTAGATGATATTGTATGCATCAAGGGAGCAACTGATTCATTAGTTAATTCCAAAGTGGGGGCCTTAGGAGGATTATATGGGGGATACTCATGAAAGGTAACATCCCTAGATAGAATGATCCTCTTGGAAATAGGCTCATATAACTTATATGCATTGGCACTATCACTATAGCCAACAAAGATGCATTTTTGGCTCTTATCATCAAACTTATTCCTTTTCTTATGAGGAATATGAGCATATGCATCACATCCAAAGACTCTCAAATGGTCCACATAGGGCTTCCTTCTACTCCATGCTTCTTCAGGTGTTCTTTCATGAAATGCCTTTGTGTAGGAGCTATTAGTTAAGTATACATCAGTAAGAACAACTTCTCCCCAAATTGAGTTAGGCAATGTAGCAGCATGTAACATTGATTTTGCCCTATTTGTGATTGTTTGTATCATCCTCTCAGCTACTCCATTTTGTCATGGGGTATAAGGGGTTGTAAATTTCCTCCTTATCCCATGGTACTTATAAAAATTGAAGAATTCATTGGAGACATATTCTCCACCATTATTTGATCTTAAGGTGGAGATTTGATAGCCACTTTCTCTCTCAATAAGTGCCATGAATTATTTGAACTTATCAGGGGCTTACCACTTATATTGAATTAGGTAGATCCATAAATTTTTATTATAATCATCAATTAAAGTGATGTAGTATTTGGTCCTAGTATATGATTGAACAGACATTGGCCCACAAATGTTTGAATGAACCAATTGCAAAGGTATATTGGCTCTCCAAGCCTTTCCTGATTCAAAAGGTTTTCTATAATTTTTGGCTATTACACATGGCTCACAAAAAAAATTGACTCCTTAAGATGTGGAAGTAATTTTGCTAATCCTTTCCTTGCCATAATTTGAATATTATTAAAATTTAAATGCCTCATTCTTTCATACCACATGTACTCCAAAGAAAAAGTATTAGTTGTATGCAAAGATGTCTATGTTATAGATTTTGTAAGGAGGTAGTAAACACCATCCTTTTTAACTCCCATGGCTTTGACTTTGCCATTGGGTTCCTGAATGTAGCATTTGTATTTTTCAAAATAGATAGGATAGCCCTTATCTATAAGCTTCCCAATAGAAAGAAGGCTCCTTTTTAGACCAGGTACATACAAAACATCTTTTACAGGAACATTATTGCCATCATGCAAAGCAAGTGGTGCCTCCCCAAAACCTTCAATGGGAAGAGCACTTTCATCACCAAAAATAATTAATTGATTAAAAGTAGGTTGAACCTTGGTCAACCAATCTTGCCTTCTTGTCATGTGCTTTGCTGCTCCAAAATAAATATACCAACAATATTTATCTTCAACATTAACTTTGTTTACTGCATACAATGTGTTCAAATTATTATTTTGTGGGCCCCCTTGATCTCTTTACCTCTAATAGCAATTAGTGATATTATGATTCCATTTGCCACAATATTCACACCCTTGATTATTGTTTTGACCCCCTTGAGGTCTTGTTTGTCATATTTGTTGTTGATTTTATTGTTGATTGTATTGTTGTGGCTGCTTCTGGTACTGCTGATGTGGCTGCTACTGGTACTATTATTGATGTGTCTATTGTGGGTATCTCTGATGTTGTTTAACTCTCTGATTTTGATTTTTTTGATTTGGACCCTTGTTTTGTCTAGGCTGTAAAGATGCCTTGGTGGCAAAATCTATTGACGAGGCTTCAATTTCTTCATATTTGATTAGGGTTTGCTCATGTTTCTTAAGTATAATCTCAATGTCCTCAAGTGTGGAGTTCATTTTTTTACCACTTAGATCTAACATTGTAGCATAGGAGTAAAATTTTGATGGAAGGCCATGCAACATTATAGGAATCAACTCATTATCTTCAAGAGTTTTACTAGCAGCTAAGAAATTATTTTAATAGACTTCACTTCAATAAGGTAATCGGTAAGTGAGTCTTTCATACATAGATTGTGCAATTTTTGTTTACAATACAAAATATTGTCTTTACTTGGCCTGTCAAACAATCTTATTAGACCATCTCATGCTTGTTTAAGTATTTTTGCAACTCTTACAATTTCTCTGCATTGAATTCCTATAGCTAGTGTGATGAGACTTAAAGCTATATTGGAATTTTTTTCAAATTGTGCTTTTTCTTTAGGGTCTTGAGGTGTTGTGAGTGGGTCTTCATCAGCTTTTCTATCTCTAAAAAATCCCACATGTCATTCATCATTAAAATAGATTCCATTTCATACTTTCAATTTGCAAAAGTTTGAGCTCCTTCAAGCTTCTTAGTGAGACCAATTAATATATTTGTAGTAGCCATGATTTATAAAAGGATTGAAAGAAGAGGGATCCCAACAAAGGATTAAGTAAGAACCACAAATGCCAAATTAGAGCCCTCAAAAAAATCTGGGGTACACCACTTAAAATCTAGAGGAGGGCTCGCCTAGTTTTTCCACTCTAAATATTCAAGTGATTCCAATAGTGGGATGGATAACTTGAACACAAGTGCTCTTTTCTATCCAAAGATAGTAAAATTAAATGGGAATTTTTACAACCTGCCAAACCTTTATACCAAAGTTCTCAATATACCTACCATTACATGAGGGAGACTATAAGTATATGAGGAGAAGAAGGATACGTAGAACATAGGCATTTTGAACCTGGCATATTTTGATACTGAACTTCTCAATATACCCGCCCTTACGTGAGGGAGACTATATGTATATGAGGATAAGGATACGTGGAACATAGGTATTTTTGAAAAAATAATAATCTACCAGAACTTTATACCAAACTTCTCAATATACCCGCCCTTACGTGAGGGAGACTATAAGTATATGAGGAGAACGATATGTGGAACATAGGGGGTTATTAAAATGTGATGCTTGCTTTTGAGAATCTGTTACAATAATGTGCCAAATATTTTGGTGGTTTATGACAAGTTTATTGTGTGTTTGCTTGATTTTAGATGTTGCAAAAGGTCAATTGTGTATATGCAAAGAGACTACACTTGATTACAATTATATGAACCCCAAAGAAAACATGTAAGGGTTATAAAAAACATGAAAAGTAGAAAAAGATCAAATAAATATAGGCAAACACCAAGCACAAAGTGGCAAAGAGAATTCCACAAGAGGACTCCACTAGCATGAGGCAAGGGGCCCTAAATCACCCCTTGATTTGATGATTGTATTAGGAAATTTAGCTAAAAAATAGCCCCAAATGTGCCTCCAAAAGATGATACAAGATCAATGCCTTCAAAGATAAAAAATGCGTTCAAACTTGCCAAATTCAATGAATAATTTGGTCTAATGTCCCCCCAAAGACTGATATTTGAGCCCCTCACAAGTTTGCCAAATTTTTACTCGAGTGTCAGATGTAACCGAAAATCCACTCTTGTTTTACAATGTCAAATTGAAGCTAAATTTTAGCATAGTAAATATTTTCAGAATTGGAGAATGATTGCACCAATATATCCCAATTTCAAATCTCTTTCCAACGACTATATATAAGTCTATAGTCAGATACAAATTGATGCTTAAAAAAACAAAAAAATAAGACCCTCTAAAATGTGTGTAGCTTCGGGACTTCCCAAGTGATCACTTATTTGAGTGCTACTCTGCAATGCAATGGTTAACTTGAGAGTTCGTATGAAAGTTACTTCAAGAATATTAGTTTTAAAACATCAAGATATTCTAAAATGCCCCCTCCTTTTGAATAATAATATTTCAACATAAAATTTCCCCTTTGAAATATGAAAAAAAAACACATTCTCAATACATGGCCAAGAATTTAATCTGTTCTTTTTCCAAGATTTAAAAAAAAAAGTCTAAACCTAATCTCCATAAAACATTCTAATTATTTTGAAATTTCTTTTACCAGAAACCCACCCAAGGTATGTATTTTGTCTCTGAATGTGAAAAAATAGAAAGCAACGGTAAGAGTCTAATCATCGGCGTTGAGAAGACCTTGTGAGATGGCCGGGTTCGGATCTTCCCCGTGTTTTAGCTACGCTCAATCTGTGGAAACAGACCTTGCAATCAAGTGCAATCTATAAGAAATATCGTAGGGTTTCGTTGTGTGTATTCAATGCAGGAGCTACAAGGTGTCATTGGAGTTTGCTCAGAACTTTGAAGATATATCGCCACTCACTACTGCACTAGAATTTACCGTTGCTCACCATGCTTTCACATCCTAGTCCGATCCAGAGTCTACAACAACAGTTGAAAATGGGCCTCAATACTCCAAACGAAGGAAATGTACAGATCACTCAGATTTATCGATGATGACTGCGTAGAGGGTGGAAAATTCATATGACTCCAGAAGAAGTCATGGAAGTTGCATGAGATGGAGCGAAAATTAGTTTTTAGCATCAAGAACAAGTGATGCATGCATCAGTGATCTTCCAGTCCACATTTTAGAGGAGTGTAGAGCCTGCACACTTTTCGTCTCAAAAAAGTATTGGTATCATCTTACAGCTGAACTTTGTGATACACCCGCAAGCATAGAAATTAAAATGTAGGAATTCTTCAAACGAACTCCTTGGCTGGTCTCAAAAACAGATCGTAACAACAAATTGACAACAGTGACAGAGTCGTCCGAAAAAAAAAATTGTCTTTGTTGTTGTGCAGATATTATGTAGAGAGATATCGCGAGGCAAATACGCCTACTAGATGCATAGTTTTCCATACAAAAATATGCAGTTGAATTTAGTGGACGTATCAGTTCAACAGCTCCACCATGCATGTCCAATGTTTTTTTAGATTAGATCTACTGTGCATTCACCAACGAAATCTGAACCCTCATGCACAGAATACGAGGTGAAGCCCTTGAAAGTAGGTTACTGTCTTCATGAACAACCCCATGATTTTTGCCCACTTCCAGTTTGAATTTTCTTTCTCTCCTTAAAAATACGAACCTTACACAGACATCAAATATCCCTTGCACCAATAACAGATCTGGTAAAAAAAGTAGTAATACGTCAGACCCCTAAAAAATCTGTAAAGAGGCATGTCCTTGGATGGCGAGGATTGTCCTCTTCTCTATTAACTTATGGAGTTTCTAGTTTCTGATCCACTTAATAAGTGGAGAGCATACTCCATGACTCCATAGATCAGTATCCATAGGTGGATCTCATCGCTCTGATACCATATGTTGGGACTGAATAATAAGGCACAATATATTTACGAATTGTGTTACAATATATAGACATAACGCCTATAAGGGAGATATAACAAGTGTCATAATCTCCACTCCAACAAAAAACATCTCAACTCAAATTGAAATAAAGACAAGTGGCAAGACCTAAGTAAGGCATAGTACAGATTTAACAATATTCTAATAGAGTTAACATCAAACAATTCCCCATGGGGTGGTGAAAGTTGTTTGGGATTGATCTTAAAGAGTGATTTTGATCTAATTATATCCTAATAATCTATCCATTAGATATAACATTTCACATATTATAGTAAAATCAACTATCATGTTGATGTTGTGTAAGGCAAATTCATCTTTGGGACATGCCTTATTAATGTCTCAAAAGTTAGTGTAGACTCTAATGCTACCTTCCTTCTTGATAATAGTGTCAATGTTAGAGATCTAGTCAAAGTAGTCAATACCTTTGATAAATCCAATATCAAGGAGCTTTTGGAACTCCTCCTTGACAAGCAAGGCATCTTTTGAATGCATTTTCTATAGCTTTTACTTAATAATATTTACATCTAGGTTGACAACTAAGTGGTCTACAACTAGGGAAAGGTTAAGATACAACATGTTAGTGTAATACAAAGCAAAGATATCATTGAAATCCATAAAGAGATTGGTGTATTCCTCATGCTTGGTTGGGATCAAGACCTTGTCTTTTTTGAGGATTTTGGTATTGTTAGGAGTTTCAATATTGATGTTCATATTTTTCTCAATTAGAATGAAAGATTCATTTATTGATTGAGGATGAGTATGAAACACTTCTAGGTTTGTAAAATACACAAGATCAAAGGATGGTTAATTATGATTGGCTAGTTGTGAGATAACATCTTCTCATAGTGATATTTTAATATGGTACTAACCAATCTACCAATTTTATTCAGATACAAAGTATTTATAGGCATATAAAATGCCAAAATTATAAGAGGTAGGATAACATCTAAATCCTAACAAAAAATCTTTTTGAACAACTTGTAACAAAAATAAATGATTAGTTACATAAGATGTTATCTAGAGGATAATCTTAAATATAACCTAACAACTATCTAGAATACAATATGAGTTCTTCACGTTCTACATAATAAAATAATAACCCTAAATCCTATGCTAATCCTTATCATTCCTCCCAACAATGAAAACATTGTACTCCAATGCTTTCAAAAATATAATGTTGAAGTGGCACTACCCTAAAACTATTGTTGGCAATGCATGTTACTGAAAATATTTGGAATAACTTTGAAAATGGAATCACTATATGAAATCCTTGAGAGACACATAAAAATATAACTCCAATTGTAGGAGTACCGGTGATTCCATGATTGAAGGAATCAAAATAAAAGGGTCGTGGTTAGAGGAAGAGATACTGACAACTCCAAAATTGAAGTACCCAGATGATTTCCATGACCAAAAAATAACAACCCTGACTATAGGAGTGTCCAAAATCATGATGAAATCAAACAAGAGGGTTGTTTTTATGAAGAAAATATACTTCTAAAAAAATCTCAAATTTGAACAAGACTAGTAAATGACCATGAAATGCCCCAACAAAGACTAGGGATATACCAAAAAATGCATGATTGAGAAGATGGAGGATTTAGCAAAGGTTTATTTGGCATAGAAGAAAAGTTGTAATATGAGGATGAGTATTGGGAATGATCAAAAATGCACTCCGTAGTACAATAAAGTTTTCAACACTTCCATATAAAGTTTATTGAAGAGAGCCTCAAAAACCTAAATAGAAGGATTGAAAAGGTAACCCAAATACTCAAGATCAAAACAAGGATTGTAGTAATTGGAAGTTAGGAATAGGAACTTTGGAGCACCATTAATCATATTATACTTTTACAAAAGTTGAAAATTTCACTTACACTAAAAATACTTTTTGACAAGTATATATAAGCCTATACTTGGAAAATGATAGATGGCTTGATTTGTAAGAATATAGTGTACCACTGGGCAAAATAAAATATGAATATATCCTCCTTACAACCATAGTATCTTGGGAATATTCCCAAAGGAATATTTTTTTAAAATATTCTATTGTTTCAAAAATTATATTTGGGTCTTCTTTTCCACACATGTAATTAACAAAAAGGGGAAACATAAGATATAAGAGAATTAATATGCTTGTCCACAATTCATTTGGGATAAATCATGTCTAGTTTCCATCTCCATAGATAATCAAAAAATCCCTCTACATTTTTTAATATTTCCACATGGAGGACCAACTTACTGCTCATGTTGTTCCTAGCTAGGAAGCATTGTTTAGGATCATTCCTCACACATATGACTTTGATGGAGTAGGAAACATATTTGTTGACAAAGGGCATATGCAGGAATTTTCCATAAACCACCTCATAGTTGGATCATTCTCTCCAAAAATAGGTTGTGTTTCTATACCATAGAGATAGTCCAACATACACTAAATAGGAAAATTCATAAGAGAAACATTTGTAACCTCTTTTTGATGAGGCATATCCATCGATACGAATCCAAGAGAGCATCACATAATGTATGGGAATCTTAGAGTGGTTTTAATGAACCATTTTTCATGGATTTGAAGTACACTTCCCTTTCCACCTTAGATGTTGCATTTAAATAGGCATAGCTTGTAGAAGAGAAGTTTTCTGCTCAAGAGAGGGGTTCTCAATATTTATTTTTTGCAGGACGTCCTAACTCTTAGCAACAGTCATAAAGGAGAAAATTTCTTGTCCTTCTTATTCTGCACTTTATTCTTCTTATTCTCCTTCTTTCAAGAGAAATAAAACTTATACTTATTATAACAAGAGAGGTCATGTGGAATCTAACTTCTTTAGGAAGACAAAGAATCTCATTGTAAAATCTCAAGGTGAGGATCCACAATATGTTCCCATTGAGGTTATAGGAGAAATAGAGAGTATGATGAGCTTAGAGGAAAACTCAACAATATCACCTTGATGTTTAATCATTTATCTAAAGGTGATCATGATAATTTTTTCATCATGCAAGCTCACACAATTCACAATTTATCTATGGATTTTAATAGTTTGTAAACTAATTTAATTATGAGATCCATTGTTGATAAGTTGTAACTTCCATTGGAACCACATCCTCATACATATTCACTTGGATGGAAGGATAATGGTTCCACCTCATACATCACATAGATTTGTAAAGTGTCCTTTGTCCTTGGCCCACTTTTTGTGGATCGATTCACCCATGATGTGACTCCAATAGATTGTTGTAGTCTACTTCTTAGCAAGCCCTATCAATACGATAGAAAATCTTAATATGATATTTTTCATAACACTTACACTTTGAATCATGGGAATAAGACCTTTCTCATTTTTTATGTCAACAACACCATACTTTTTATCTACTTAAATCAACCCAAAATATTGCTTTAATATTTAGTGGGCCATAAGACACACTAGCAACAACTACAACTCCTTGTTCTTATGAGGATCCAAGCCCTCCTTCACCATGGACACCTCCTCCTATTTCTCCTCCTATTACTCTTATTGATCCTACTATTATACCTCTTGGTATTGAGAAACCATATTTCTTATAGCCTCCTTTAGCTAGGTAGGTTCCTATTTTATAGAATACTCAAATCCATTAGCAACAACCCATTGGTCCTTGTTGACTTCCTCGTCCTTCATAGTTTGGCCACATAATTTTGACCAAGCATTGTATTGTATAAAAGGTACCTCTTGGCATATTGGACATAATCGGTTCTCTTATCCACTTGATACTTGATTTACAACTTTTTCTTGATCAAGATTGAGTTCTACATTAGTTTGATTACTCTTCTATTGTAAAAAGAATTGGAGTCCAATGCTTCTATTATGAGGAGGTATGATGAGGATATGTACTATATTAGGCATACTATTTTATTGAACCTATGTAACTATGTGATACTTCACATTGGATTGTTTTTTTAGGTTTTTGTAAGCTTATTCTTGAGATAATATTAGTTATAATAGAATATCAGTTGGTTGTGAGCTTCTTTACTTGGTTGTTAGCAACTAGAAGATTAGATATCTTATCTACATATTCTAGTTCTTGTTTTCTATCTTCCAACTATATCACTTTTGGAATTTGGAATATTCCTTGTAAATGTATTCATGCATGCTTATTTAAGCACTATGTGGAATGCAGTATGTAGTTCTTTTGGGAACCATATCATTGTAATTATTCGTCTTTTCTAGATTGAGTTTGGAGAAGTAATCTATGATCATAGTGTAGCGATATATATTATGTACTAGTGGTAGATATGCAATGGTACAATTTAAAAACCAAGATCAATTCATTCATTTGGATCAAATCTAGCCAATGCAACCTCTCGATTTATCCTCATTGTCCTTTAGCAATACAAACAATGGATCTAGTAGGGATTCAAATATTTGAGGAATATTATAATTTCTAGAAGGCATACATGAGAGCTTTGACATCATTTCTCAAAGCCTTGTTGGAATTGAACTTGGGCCTTTTTCCCTCCTAATCATGCATCATCATCCTTCCCTTTGACATGTTTCTCACAAACCACATGAAATGGTGTCAGTTGTCACTCGAGAATAACTATGGGTTCATTCTTAGGTACTTGAAGGCACACACGTTGGGCTTGGTACTCTACAATGATGATGGCATTGATGCACATCCTATGTGAAGTAGCGTCCAACAATATTATTCATCAAACACCAAGGGATATTTGTTCGCTAGGTTTTTGGTGGACCATGAGGTACATGGGGGTGAAAATCCCAATTTTTTTATTGCAGGTGAGGTAGTCAATGGTTTTGAAGAGCATCTGGTAAACATTGACTACGCTCTACAAAATATTTATTATTTAGATGTTTTGAATGCTGGAGAGCTCAAGCAATTCAAAATTTCCAAAAATAATTTGACTAGGGTCATCCCTAGTATATTTAAAACTTTCTTGTCCAGTTCACTGATCTCTATAATTCATCACTCTAGCCCTATATTAATAATAGTAATAATAGTATTTCTAATAATGAAGGTAAATATAAAAGCTATAGAGTGGTGATTATTATATCCATTGCTATGGGATGCATGGTTTTAATGGGGCTTGTTGTCAAAAGAATCAAACAATAGTAGAGTGATTGATGCAACAATTCAGTCAAAATACATATGCATAGTAGATTAAAATGTGATTGAAGTTGATAAAATGAAGGAGGGAATGAAGATATAAAGCATAGTTTAGAGGATCAAAAGGGAGGAAGGGTGAAGGGAAAATTTCCAAGAGGTAAATTCCTCTTCATTGGGTAAGATCAATTCTCTAATACCAACTAATGTGGTATTGACCAAGATCCATGTTTTATTATACAAAGTATTTATAGGCATAAAAAAGGTAAAATTTACAAGATATAGGATAACATCTAAATACTAAAAAAAATATTTTTGAATAACTTATAACTAAAAAAAAGCAATTAGTTACATAATATGTTATCTAGAAGATCGTCTTAAATATAACATAACAACTATCTAGAAGAAAATGTGAGTTCTTCACATTTTACATACTAAAATAATAACCCTAAATCCCATGCTAATCCTTATCATATTCATTAGTGATCAACCTAGGTTAGGCTAAGGCTGAGAAATCCACATGAGCAAAACATGTGAATTGAAATGAGCTAGGACCTCGAAGGAGCAATGAATATTCTTCCTCCATGTGCAAATCCAACTCGCTTATAAAATTGCTTTCATCATGGGACTTCCAAAAGAAAAGGTTAGCTTCATCATCATTATTGGACAACAAGAAAGTGGAAAGAAGATCACTATGTCTAAGGATATATCTTATCCTCTAATGCTTTGACTAGGCTTTGGATACCAAAGGCTCTTTAATGCCCTACTCATGAAGGCCTAATATTTTTCCTTGACATCTCATATTGCAATGCATTTGTTTTAGGATGGGGTACAATTTTGAAAAGTAGCATGAAGCATATTATCATTCAACCAAAAAAGGGCTATTGATATAGATTTGTTCACCATAATTAGTACTAATAGAAATTAAGGAGCAATTTTTATTTGTACCATTTTATCCTTCCTAGAAGGTAACCCTATAGTTTAGGGAGGAGGAAACTTGGCTATGTCCAATAAATATTGATTGTAATCCTACTTCTTATTGTTTAAGTTGGTTATATTATGAGTTTGAGATTCAAATTAACTACTATTAGGTTTGTTATTTAAGGTAAAATACCCTAATGCATTTGTGGGAGAAGGATGGGGATAAGAAGAAGTTGATAAAGATATATCAAGAGGGGTAAATATGAGTTTTTGGATTATTGATCTCAATCACTTGGTAATAAGCGAAGGGCTTAGGGTCAATTGGAATGTGATATATCTTGCCATAATATTCATACTTGAGGCAACAATGGGAATTTGATGGAATACCCCACATTTCATGGATTAATGACCTTCCTAGAATAACGTTGTAGGTTAAGTTATACGGCATGACATAAAAGAGGGTGTGGAGAATGTGGAGTTTGACTTTAATGGGTAAGACTATAGTGCCACTAGCCTCACACTTTTCATTTTGAACTTCCTAATAACAAGATTAGATTTATCCAAGTCTTGTTTGGTTAACCCAAAATTGCTAATAAATTTTAGGTTAAGCCATTATTGAAAAGGACTTTCTTGATGAATATGTCAAAATATCTCATGATGCACAAAGAGAGATCTCCAACCATAGAGGTGGGTGACATATCATTCTCATAGAATGATATTGTTGCATGATTTATCCCAATGGATCCCACCTTGAAAGTGATTTCATTAAGGTTTATATCTTAAATAAAATTGTATTCACTTCAAATTTTGAGTAGGATGTCTCTATAAACCAAAGAGGTCCTTAGCAACTCAAGAAGATATATTTTTGTTTAGGTGTTTTCAAGTTGTTAATGCAAATTGAAACTACCCTTATATTTTTTTAATTGAATGATTAGTGGTGGTCCTCTAGAGGAAGAAGTTCTATTTGACCAAAGGACCAAAGGAGGTCTAGAAGGTTGATTTTATGGAGTATTTTTATGTTGTTTCCATGGTAGAACAAAAATGATATAAGAAGAAAAATGGATAATTTACACCATGGTTTAATATGGGAGTGGAACACTACTATATTAGACATTGTTTGCTACCTTTTGGTCATGGTTTGGTAATATATCCTAGAAGATCCCAAGGTCTTAATTCAAAGAGGATTGAGAACTAGATCCACTTTATTAAAGGCTAAATTTTTAGAGCTTGGATATTGGGGATGGTCCAAGAGCAAATTCTTCCCAACATAGAAACATAGGTTATTGTTACAAATTCCAAAAATTATTGCTATGACTTCCTTATGTCTCTATAAGAAAGAATCCATGTGATAAAGGGATTTGAAAACTACTATCCCTTGATCATCATAGAGTGGGGATAGATAACCCAAGAGAGAAGATCCCTCATCTTCCTCTTTAAACATAGGGTTCTTGAAGGTGGCTTGGTTTCCACCAAAGGGTCAAGGTTGTAGGCCAATTGATGAACAACACTACAAGTCAAGTAGCATCTCTTGACTATGGATTAGAAATGAGGATTCAATTAATTAAGTTTTATTTATAGAATTTATTAAAAAATAGAGAGAATATGTTTTGATATCCTTATATCTCCTTCCCTCGATATACTAATATGATCAATATACCTCAGGGGCATCCCTATATACCTAAAGATCTCTAAATACCTAATCACTCTATATACCTATGACCTATGGATATGTGGGACAAGATAATACATGAGGGGTAATGATGAATGCTCTCAAGATTCCCACTAGTCCACTATGATATACTCTTAAATAGATGTAAGTATACATGAGACCCTATGGGGGTGGCTAGTGGCTTGGGCTCACAATATACCCAATAGAGCCTAAAGATTTATACTAAAATTATGTAGAGGGCCATAAATAATTTACAATAGGACTAACCTTTGGTTATGTTCTTATTATTTGTATTTAATGCATACTAACTACACAAATAAATTAATGGTCTTGGTTAAGGTTTCGACTAGCAAAGAATGAATCTTGGGAACCGTTATGGTGTTCATGTTGCTTTCACTAAAAATGTGAGATGTGTAAAAGGATCATAGTCCATTAAGGGGATCCCAAGCATCTTTTCTTTTTCTAATTCTAACCTAAGTACTAAGGGAATATTATGATATCCTAAGACCAGTGTAATGGGTTATTTGGAAAATACTTGTGTTTCATAGAAAACTAAATTTTTTGTTAAGATCTTTTCTATATAGATTTAATCATAACTTGATCTATGATGTGCATACAATAAATAAAATACACAAATACCTAATAATAAATGATTAAAAATAATAAAATACTTACTTTTCAAGCAAAGGTGCAATAATAGATGTAGAATACTCGATTATCCTATGATGTGAACTATATGCATGTCTGATTAATGCCTTAAAATAAAAAATAATTCAAATTAACCCCTATATGATTATTCCTAAGCTTGGTTTAAATTTCCTTTTTGTTAAACTAATAACAAAACAAAAAATAGAATTCTCTTAATATACAAAACATATAAAATTAAATCCTAAAACTAAAAACCAATAGAAGCAGTGAGCAGAAGAACCTGTTACTACTACAAAAGAATAAGCAATTTCTACTTGTAGAATTCATGCCAATACTATGGCCTCATGCTAGAAACTTTATCAATACCTATAATAAAATAATAAATAAGGGAATTTAGTGAAATGGGATCTTTCAAATTTTTGTAGAAGGCAATGTGCTTTGTTAGTGCGACAATCAAAACCTTATTTAAGACAAGAAATTAAAATGATGTAATGACATAAAATATGGAATAAATTCTAAAAGAAACAAAGAGAAATTTAAAAATATAAACACCAAAGGAATTCAATAAGTGAATGTGAAAGGGGAAATAACTTAACCAAAGACCATAGATGGTTTCTCCTTTGTGATGAAGGCTTGTTGAGAAGCTCGCTAGTTGCTTGATGACAACCTCCCAAGTTCTTGATGCTTGCTAAAGACTATTGGAAGATTGATTGCTAACTCGTATGGATGCTTGATGTGAGATTCAAATGCTAGATGTAATTCTTGTGAAGGCAAAAGTTTTGAATGTCTAAGGTTCTAGGATGATTATGGTAGATTTTTAGTATACAGGATCCTCAATTCTATACTAATATTTGTAGACTTTCAATGCATGAAATATTCATCTATTCTAGACTAACTTTGGTAGAGTTTCAATGCATACAAGATTCATTTGGAATGGCCTCTCCAAGGCTTGGCTTTATAGGTGACTAGGGATTCCTTATAGAATCCACAAGATAATCTATTGAGATTAGTAAGGTTTAGATATGTCATGCTTGCATGGAGTGATTGGAGTTGATTGAAGAAAATATTGGAAAATATGGACATGCAATTGTTGATGACAAGATACGATTGGTAATTTAAGACTATATTTCCAACTAACAGGCATTATTGAGTTGGCAGATCAAGTTGGAAGTGTTGGAAATATTGAGTACATTGAGTTGTCATTGATGTCAAAGATATTTGGTTGATAATAGTTATTGGTGACAAATCTTGTTATGATAGAAAGAAAATGATGAAGTGTTGAAGCATACAAAGCAAAAGGGTTATTGATAAAAAAGCTTGTTATGGAAGAAATAAAATGATAATGTGTTGAAGCATACAATACAAAAGATAAAGTATGGATCTTAATATAAGAGTGGTATATATTAAAGCAAATGATAAATATTTAAATCAATGATTTAAATATTTTATATAAAATAAAGGTTGTTTTTTGAGCTAACATCCTAAAGCACTTCATGAAGAAATATATGAAATGAAATTTAAGTTCTAAGACAACGTCTTGAAACATCATAGGAAGGAGTATATATGTGAAATTGAAATGCATTGAAGAGTGTGAGAGTTGAAGGAGAAAATTTCTGCATCAATTTGAGTCTCATTTGTCTACCATTCACTATTTTGAGAGTGTCACATTTGTTACTGTTGAGAGCCATTCATTGGTCTATCGTTCATCATCCGAAAGTGCCGCATTCATCAATGTTTTGGGTGTCATTTGTGGGTCTACTATTCACTATCCAAGAGTATCGCGTTCGTATTCTATTCGTCAAGAAAGAACCCATTGTATTCGATTGAAGACATATTTCATTAGTGTCTGTGAACATTTTTGTTGATGTTTGAACCTAGAAATTGCATCTGCCATTCATGAGACATATCAAAGAAGTTATATGTCATGTGGAAGTTATTAACATTTGAGAATGATTTACTCGTCATAAAAAGGAAGACATTGAAGCCTGTTAGGATTTTTAAAAATGTGCAGAGAAGACCTAAAAATCCCAACAGAGTTGAGAGAGAGTTGTTCACTATTTTGTTCGTTTGAGAGAAGAGTTATCCACTACCATTCATTGCCATTTGAAAGAGAGGAATCACTGAAGGGTTTAAGAGTTATATCATGCATATATGTTCTTGTGCGGATGGTTGGCCTAGCGGCAGCCTAAGCAGTGCTAAGGCACGGACAGGCAAAAGGTATCAAGGTCGATTCTCACTCACGGCAGATTTTTGGTAAGCGCAAAAATTAATTTTGTCTAAGGTTAAAATTAGGAGGCATAAGTCTTATTTGGTCATAGTGCGCACTGTTTGACTTAGGGAGTCATAAGGGTAATAAGTGGTTTATTTTTGCAAATGCTTTAGAAGAAAAATTAAAGAAGATATTGTTGTCCTTAATGTATTATTTTTTATATGCAATAGTGAGGAGTTATAAGGTGTTATTGTGGTTCAATTTTTTATTGTAATTTTTGTGTGGTGGAAAAGAAATTTGAGAGGTTTTTGATGCTTTATCTTTTGAGAACAAAAGGAGAGTCATAGAGCATTATTTTTAGATTCTATTGAGCACATATTTTTGAAGAAAAATTTAATGTGGATGATTTGAAAGAGAGATCTACTAACCAGTTTTGAAGTGGCACTTTGAAAGGGAAATTATTTTGAGATAGGTTTTGAGGGCACATCTTCATCAAAGCAAGTTAAGAGGTATGGTGATATCATTCCTTCTTTAAGGTGTTTGATTGAACAAATATTTTTGAATCATAAGGTGGAGAAATAAGGATTATGTATGAGCATTGTTGGAAATATATGTGCTAGGGTTTGAGAATAAAATTATGCTTCATTGTTGAATGAGATTGGAAACACTTGTGCTAAGGTTTGTGAACAAGTTATGCATTATCATTGAAAGAAATTGGAAACACTTGTGCTAGGGTTTTGAGAATAAATTGTGCATTCTTGTTGAAAGAATTTGTGAAGCATTTGGGCATTGATGTGAGTGACATTGAATGTGAATGGGCAAGTGTTAGAGACCAGTTTTGTGAAGCAAATTTGTGCATTATTGTGTTTGATATTTGAGAGCAAATTTACAAGGAACATAAACCAGTTTTTGTGAAGCAAAGTTATACACTAGCGTGATTTGATTTGAAAGGAATTTGCAAGAAGTAGAGATCTGATTTGATGAATGTGAGACATGTGAAAGTGACAGACTTAATGAATGTGAAGAGAACATATTAAGCATTTGCATTGCATATTATTCTTTATATGTTCTTGAAATAATTTTGGGAAGAATATGTCTGAATTGCCTAGTTGAAGAAAGCATTTTTGAAAGAGATACAAGCATTATTTTGAACATCATTTGTGTGCAATATTTGGGATTGGTTGAGCATGTGTTATGAGAATATTTGAGTATGTGTTATGAGATATTGAGTATGTGTTATGAGCATATTTGAGTATGTGTTATGAGCAAATTTGAGTATGTGTTATGAGAAGTTTTGAGCATGTGTTAGAGCAAAGTTGAGCAAAGATAGTGAGCAGATTTGAGCAAGTCTTGTGAGAAGACTTGAAGAAGGTAGATTTGAGCAAGTCTTGTGAGAAGACTTGAAGTAGGTTTGAGGTATATTTGAGCAAGTCTTGTGAGAAGACTTGAAGTAGGTTTGGGCAAGATTTGAGAGTATATTTGAGCAAGCCTTGTGAGTAGGCTTGGTGTATATTTGGGTAGATTTATGAGCAGGTTTTGTCATTTATTTGAGTAAGCCTTGTGAGTAGGCTTGGTGTATATTGGAGTAGTGAGTTGAGAATATTTTGTTGTAGATTTGAGCAAGCCTTGTGTGAAGGCTTGGAGTAATTTTTGAGTAGAATATTGAGTTGGATTTGGAGCAGACCAGAGCTAAGAGGAGAGGTGTCTCCTGTGGATAGAGATCCACAAACTAGAGTAGTGGGGATATAGGTCTCCTATGGATAGAGGTCCACAAACTAGAGTAGTGGGGATAGAGGTATCCTATGGATAGAGGTCCATAAACTAGAGTAGTGGGGATAGAGGTCTCCTATGGATAGAGGTCCACAAACTATAGTAGTGGGGATAGAGGTCTCCTATGGATAGAGGTCCACAAACTAGAGTAGTGGGGATAGAGGTCTCCTATGGATAGAGGTCCATGAACCAGAGTTGAGGGGATAGAGGTCTCCTGTGGATAGAGGTCCACGAACTTGAGCATAGGGGATTGGTGTCTCCTTTGGATAGAGGTCCATAAACATTGTAATAGGGAATTGGTTCCCAAGAGATTTATTGAGAAAATTTAGAAGAAATATTTTCTTCATGGATGTAACCCACATTGGGTGAACCACATTAAATTTGTGTCTCTCATGTGTGTGATGATTTGTGCATTGCTTTATTACTACTATTGATGATATTGGTTAATACTACTTTGGAAATATATTGCAATTGATAACATTGGATAATATTGTTTTGGAAAGAAAAGTAAAAGTTTATCTTATACTGTTCACCTCCCCTCTCAGTATAATCTTGTGTTCTTCAATTGGTATCAGAGTCGGTTCCTTCAAAAAATTCTAACAACTTGAAGGAAGATCTTACAGGAACACAGATGGCTTCTCAGAATGGATCTTCAACAAATAAGGCTCCAATGTTTGATGGGAATAATTATGCTTTTTGGAGTATGAGGATGAAGACTTATTTGATGGCACAAGGATATGAAACATGGCAATCTATTGAGGATGGGTTCAAACCTATAGCTACTCCTCCCATAGATAAGGATGGCAAGCAACTATATGTAAATAATGCCAAGGCTATGAATGGAATCTTAAGTGGATTACGTGAATCAGAGTTTGTGAAAGTTATGCAATGCAAATCAGCAAAATAAATATGGGATAAATTGAAGCAAACATATGAAGGAGATAGCAAGGTTAAGTTGGAAAAACTTCAAACTCATAGGAGAAGGTTTGAAGAGTTGAAGATGAAATATGAGGAAGATATTGCTAAATACTTACTTCGTGTTGATGAAGTTTTTAATACCATGCGTGGACTTGGATTCAAAATTGAGGACTCTAGTGTTGCTCAAAAAGTATTAAGATCACTCCCTATGAGGTATGATGCAAAGGTTTCAGCAATAGAAGAGATGAAGGATCTTGATAAGTTGACAATGGATGAGTTACATGGAATTCTCACCGCTTATGAGATGAGGATAGAAAAAGATCAAAATTCCAAGAGAGAGGCAACATTCAAAGTTTCAAAGAAGACAAAATATAAGAAACCAGAATCAAGTGATGAGTCAAGCAGTGATGAAGAAGCTAACTATGTGAGAAGAAATAAGGACTCAAGAAAACACAAAGATATGAAGACTGTGAAATATTTTAATTATGGTAACTTTGGTCACTATGCATCTAATTGTCCACAAGCTGGAAGTAGTAGCAGTGAAGAGAAACAAGATTATAAGAAAAAGGAAGAAAGAAAATTCAGGTATGAAAAGAAAAATAGGTATGGTCAAGGCAAGCATGAAAAGAAGATTTTTCAAAGGCACAAGAAGAGTTTCTATGTTGGAGAAGCAAGCAGTGCTTCAAGTGACAGTGATGAAAGATTCTCAGATAGTGAAAAAGAAGAGATTCTATTCTTGGAAATAGAAGAGGAAGAGGACACTCCTATTGAAGATCAAGTAGAAGATGTTTCTGACCAAGTAGAAGAAAAAGAAGATGCTCCTATAATTGAAGACCTAGAGGAAGGTTCAGAAAAAGAAGAAGAAGCCACAATTGACCTAGAAGAGGAACTTATTGTTGCTCTCAGAGAGTTGAAAAGAGTTAGAAAGAAGAACTCAAGACTGAAGGCTCAAGTTCAAGAAGATGAGGAAATAAAGGAAAAGCTTCTACAAGATCTCAAAAACTTAAAAGTTAAGGCAAGGAGATTTAAAGAAGTTATGGTTGAAAATTTAGAGGTAAAAGAGTTAGAATGTGAAATATTAGAACATGAAGTGGTTTCTCTAAGGATGGAAGTGAAATATTCTAAGGATAAGTTGCACAGGTTTGGGAAAAGTTCAAAAGATTTGGATAACATTATCAAAGCACAAAGATCTTCATTTATCAAAACAGGACTTGGTTTTGAAGAAGGTCAAGAGGTACAAAAAGAGGAGTCAAGCTCAAAAGAAAAGGAAGTTTTAGAGGAAGAGATTGAAGAAGAACCTAAGACCTATGTTGATAAGTTGAGGAGTGGAAGCTTCATTGAG
The DNA here is from genome assembly GCA_028583015.1 of Wollemia nobilis. Classification (NCBI taxonomy): domain Eukaryota; kingdom Viridiplantae; phylum Streptophyta; class Pinopsida; order Araucariales; family Araucariaceae; genus Wollemia; species Wollemia nobilis. The sequence goes on along the minus strand of JAQPPZ010003077.1, from coordinate 10,879,070 downwards.
AAAGAAAATAATGCACAAACAAGAAACATGGATCATCATAGAGAAGGCAAAGAAAGGACCAAGAGACCATATTTTTCAAGACAAGATGAATATTTCTTCCAAGGGCATTGTTTCTCATGTAATAATTTTGGTCACAAAGCTATACATTGCAGGATTCATGGCAGAAATGATTATGGCTTCACCAAAAGAAATTTTAGGTCATTTGCACCATTCAGAAACTACAACATCAGGTGTTACAATTGCAATAATTTTGGGCATAAGGCTAAGTGGTGTAGAACAGAGTTTCCGAAACTTCCAAAGACAAGCAAGAACAGGGACACTCAAAAGGATCAAAAGGGTATGACTACAAAGATGTGGAAAAAGAAGGTTGAAAAGGAAGAAGAGCATTGTAAGTTGGGAGTAGATTTACTCCCACCCCAAAATTGATCACCTCAAGGAAAGGAGGTGGTGAGGGGGCTGAGCTAAGAGTCTTATTTTTAGCCCCATGGAGCCCTTTGCCATTGATGTCAAAGGGGGAGAGAATTTAGTAAGGGGGAGCAACTTCTCAAGGGGAGCAGATTTGGAATCCAGTGGTAGTAAAAGGAAATATTTTAGAAGGGTTGCCATCAATGACAAAGGGGGAGATTGTTGGAAATATTGAGTACATTGAGTTGTCATTGATGTCAAAGAGAGATTTGGTTGATAATAGTTATTGATGACAAAGCTTGTTATGATAGAAAGAAAATGATGAAGTGTTGAAGCATACAAAGAAAAAGGGTTATTGATGACAAAGCTTGTTATGGAAGAAAGAAAATGATGATGTGTTGAAGCATACAATACAAAAGATAAAGGATGGACTTTAATATAAGAGTGGGATATATTAAAGAAAATGACATATATTTAAATCAATGTTTTAAATATTTTATATAAAACAAAGGTTGTGTTTTGATCTTATGTCCTAAAGTGCTTCATGAAGAAGTATATGAAATGAAGGTTAACTTCTGAGCTGACATCTTGAAACATCATAGGAAGGAGTATATATATGAAATTGAAATGCATTGAAGAGTGTGTGAGAGTTGAAGGAGAAAATTGTTGCATCGATTCGAGCCTCATTCATTTGTGGTTCACTATTTTGAGAGTGTCACGTTCGTTACTCTTGAGAGCCATTCATGGTTTGTCATTCGTCATCCGAGAGTGTCACATTTGTCAATGTTTTGGGTGTCATTTGTGGGTCTGTTGTTCACTATCCAAGAGTGTCGTGTTTTTATGTCATTCGTCAAGAAATAATCTATTGTCTTCGATTGAAGAAATGTTTCATCAGTGTTTAGGAATATTTTTATTGATGTTTAAACCTACAAATTGCATCTACCATTCGTGAGATATATCAAAGAATTTTTGCACTGTGTGGAATTCATTAATGTTTAAGAACGATTCGCTCGCCAGAAAAAGGAAGACATTGAAGCATGTTAGGATTTTGGAAAACGTGCAGAGAAGACCTAAATATCCTAGTAGAGTTGACAGAGAGTTGTTCACGGTTTCGTTCGTTTGAGAGAAGAGTTATCCACTGCCATTCATTACTGTGTGAAATAGAGGAATTGTTGAAGGGTTTAAGAGTTATATCGTGCATATATGTTCTTGTGTGGATGGTTGGCCTAGCGGAAGCCTAAGAAGCACTAAGGTGCGGATAGGAAAAAGGTCTCGGGGTCATTTCTCACTCGCGATAGATTTTTGGTAAGCACAAAAATTAATTTTGTCTAAGGTTAAAATTAGGAGGTATAAGTCTTATTTGATCGTAGTGTGCACTGTTTGACTTAGGGAGTCATAAGGGTAATAAGTGATTTATTTTTTTTAATATTTTAGAATAAAAATTAAAGAAGATATTATTGTCCTTAATGTATTATTATTGATATGCAATAGTGAGGATTTATAAGGTGTTATTGTGGTTCAATTTATTATTGTAATTTTTGGGTGGTGGAAAATAATTTTGAGAGGTTTTTGATGCTTTATCTTTGGAGAAAAAAAGGAGAGTCATGGAGCATTATTTTCAAATTCTATTGAGCACATTTTTTTGAAGAAAAATTTAATGTGGATGATTTGAAAGAGAGATCTACTAACTAGTTTTGAAGTGGCACTTTGAAAGGGAAATTGTTTTGAGACAGGTTTTGAGGGCACATCTTCATCAAAGCAATTTAAGAGGTATGGTGATATCATTCCTTCTTTAAGGTGTTTGATTGAACAAATATTTCTGAATCATAAGGTGGAGAAATAATGATTATGTATGAGCATTGTTGGAAATATATGTGCTAGAATTTGAGAATAAAATAATACTTCATTGTTGAATGAGATTGGAAATACTTGTGCTAAGGTTTGTGAACAAGTTTTTGCATTATCGTTGAAGAAATTTGAAAACACTTGTGCTAGGGTTTTGAGAAAAAATTGTGCATTCTTGTTGAAAGAATTTGTGAAGCATTTGGACATTGATGTGAGTGATATTAAATGTGAATGGGCAAGTGTTAGAGACCAGATTTGTGAAGCAAATTTGTGCATTATTATGTTTTATATTTGAGAGTAAATTTACAAGGAACATAAACTAGTTTTTGTGAAGCAAAGTTATACACTAGCATGATTTTATTTGAAAGGAATTTGCAAGAAGTAGAGATCTAATTTGATGAGTGTGAGATATGTGAAAGCAATAAACTTAATGAATGTGAAGAGAACATATTAAGCATTTGCATTACATATTGTTCTTTATATGTTCTTGAAATAATTTTGGGAAGAATATGTCTGAATTGCCTAGTTGAAGAAAGCATTTCTGAAAGAGATATAAGCATTATTTTGAATATCATTTGTGTGCAAGATTTGGGATTGGTTGAGCATGTGTTATGAGCATATTTAAGTATGTGTTATGAGTATATTTGAGTATGTGTTATGAGCATACATGAGTATGTGTTATGAGAATATTTGAGTATGTGTTATGAGTAGATCTGAGTATGTGTTATGAGTAGATTTGAGTATGTGTTATGAGCAGATTTGAGTATGTGTTATGAGCAATTTTGAGCATGTGTTAGAGCAAAGTTGAGCAGATATAATAAGCAAATTTGAGCAAGTCTTGTGAGAAGACTTGAAGAAGGTTTGAGGTAGATTTGAGCAAGTCTTGTGAGAAGACTTAAAGCATGTTTGAGGTAGATTTGAGCAAGTCTTGTGATAAGAATTGAAGTAGGTTTGGACAATATTTGAGAGAAGATTTGAGCAAGCCTTGTGAGTAGGCTTGGTGTAGATTTGGGAAGATTTATGAGTAGGTTTTATTGTTGATTTTAGCAAAGTCTTATGAGTAGACTTGGTGTAAATTGGAAAAGTGAGTTGAGGATATTTTGCTGCAGATTTGAGCAAGCCTTGTGTGAAGGCTTGGAGTAATTTTTGAGCAGAATATTGAGTTGGCTTTGGAGTAGACCAATGCTGAGAAAATAGGTATCTCTTATGGACAGAGATCCAAAAACTAGAACAATGGGGATAGAGGTCTCCTATGGATAGAGGTCCACAAACCAGAGTAGTGGGGACAAAGGTCTCTTGTGGATAGAGGTCCACAAACCAAAGCAGTGGGGATAGAGGTCTCTTGTGGATAGAGGTCCACAAACCAGAATAGTGGGGACAAAGGTCTCCTATGGATAGAGGTCCACAAACTAGAATAGTGGGGATAGAGGTCTCATGTGGATAGAGGTCCACAAACCATATTTGAGGGGATAGAGTTCTCCTATGGATAGAGGTCCACAAACTTGAGCATAGAGGATTAGTGTCTCCTTTGGATAGAGGTCCATAAACATTATAATAAGGAATTGGTTCCTAAGATATTTGTTAAGAAAATTTAGAAGAAATATTTTCTTCGTGGATGTAACCCACATTGGATGAACCATGTTAAATTTATGTCTCTCATGTGTGTGATGATTTGTGCATTGTTTTATTACTGCCATTGATGATATTGGTTAATACTGCTTTGGAAATATATTGCAATTGATAACATTGGATAATATTGGTTGGAAAGAAAAGTAAAAATTTATCTTATATTGTTCACCCCCCTCTCAATATAAGCTTGTGTTCTTCAGCGAGGATTAGATATGGTGATGACAGGTGACGACAAGGAGTCAAAGAGTCGAGAATCTTGGTTTTTACAAAGACATATTGGAATCATTGAGAAGCAAAAGCATTGGTAGTGCTAGCACCAAATAACTATTAGAGGTCAAAATTGGATAAGAAAATGTCAAACATTCAAAGAATGAAGCACTTCCAGGAGAGCATAAACTTTAGTAGAATTACTGTTCATGCCCCAACACTTCTTTTGGAGCAACAAATCCTCTAAATTTGGACATGAAGATGGTTGGATTAGTTTGGTTGATTGGAAGGTTGACTGATGAGGGGAAAGGCAAATTGAAAATTAGCCTTATGCACAAAATTGGATGTTTATACCTATGATGGCATCATTCTCATAGTTGAGTGTGTATTATGTAACTAATTTATTTGTATATTTTGATTCTTTGTAATTCATTTTTCCATGTTGAATAGTTTTCACTCTAAAACACATACAAAACTTTTTGACATTTTTTCCTCACCAATATTAGTGGCACCCTTAGCAATAAATGCTTCGTATTTAGTTGAGAAGTATATTCCAAGCTAGTTTTCTTTCCATGTTGTTTAATAACATTTATTGCTAATTAATAGGTAAGTGAGATTCCCCATTTACCTGTTATCAATACCAATGACACCCTTGAGAATCAATACTTCTATTTAATGAAGAGTATATTCTAAGATGGTTTTCTTTTATAGAATCTTCCTTCAAAAAAGCTGTATTAGGAATATTTACTCCGCTCGATTAATAGGAATTTCTTCTCTTTAAGAAGGAATGAGTTATGATATATTAAAAAAAATTGCATGTTGCTTGCTAATAAATAAGTGAACCTCACTCACTTATCGGTTAAAGATTTTTATTTTATAAGAAAAATGCTCATCAATTACTAATAAATAGGCGAACCCTACTCACTTATTGGTTGAAGATTTTTATTTAGACAACATGATTATAAGAAAATGCTCATCAATCTAATTGATGAGCACAATCATGTAAAATATAAAAATTAAAATAAATCATATTTTTATAACTTAGAATACATGTATGCCTATGCTTGGCAACAAAAATGAAATCCGTTTTATAGAAGTAGGAAAATGCAACAGAAATGAAATCCATTTTATAGAAGTAGGAAAAAGCAACAGAAGAAAGTAGATCGTATTAGGGAAGGATAGTAAAAGGCGAGGAATTAGTTTTATTAAATAGCTATAAACATCTACGAAATTATATTTGTATTATAACCGATTAAAAAAGCAAGAAAACAAACCCTATATTACATGTCACATCCCACTTGCCAGCAAAGTAAATTGTATCAGGGAAGGATCGTAAAAGACGAGGAATGAGTTTTATCAGAAAGTTAAGGTGGATCGGTACAGGCTACAGCATCCATCCGCTTGTTAGCAAAATCGAAGCCAGTACTAGGTCTATCTAATGCTGCATGTCTCGTCAATGTGACCAGCAGCGGATGGTCCTTTAAGGTTCATTATTATTCTTTGCAAATTGCAACCTAGTCCTTATCCGTCTCCACTTCGATATTTTACAACCTCACTACTGGCTTGTGTAGTACTCCGCAAGAATGGTGAAGTGACTAGGGCAATATATTACAGGCAATAAAGTAACTTTGGAGGGTCCATACCACCTTCACAGATCTGGCTTTGCGTTAAAGTTTAATGCTGCCAATCACCTTTAAGCGATGCTACGTACGTGACATGCCTCAAATTTCATGATCTATTCAAATTTAATGCTTTCCAAATTCAGCAAATAAAAAGTGTTAGACAAAGGAATAGCTTCTGGATTACAAAACCTGTAAAGATGAGAACAACTTTAAGAACTTTGTGGCAGAGGGAACCGACTCTTCATAAGTCTAAGCAAAGTTAATCGCTTTGAATAACTGTCTCTTCAGAACTGATGGAACGCCGAAAGTAATAGGGCTTAACATTATCCCTACTTATCTTAAGGTTTCAAGTAGCTGAACTTCACAAATTCATTGAGCTTGTATTAATTAAATATATATTTTTTAAATTAATAATTTATTTTTAATAATATTAAAGATCATTATTTTTTGTATTATATTTTTTTACACTAAGTTAGAATAAGTATTTAATTTTTTTTTTTTAATTTTAGTCTATTTTATTAGAATATACATAATTGAAGTTAGGTTTAAACTTTAAAGATCGTCATGGATGTCAATATAATATGAAGCATATGTTTTTGTTTTTAATTACGATAACACATTTTTATATTTTTCGTCCTAATGCCATATATTTTCAATGTTAATATATATGTTTGTGTTAAAAAATATTATAAACTAAAGTACTTATAATTATAATAAAAAAAAAATCTATAAAAGTGTTTTTACTAGAACAAGATTGTCAAAATAGGAGTATCATTTTTTTTTCTATATGATTTTTTCTTATAATTAAAGGATGTGTACCCCCGTTTTCCGCGTCCCCCAGCATGAGGAGAAGGCATTGGGAACGTTTTCCTGTCTGCTTTTTGGGAGACGGCTGGTAAACGTCCCCGGGACGACTGAGGCCTATGGCCTCCCGTTCCCGAGACGTCCCCTATTTTAGGGCGTCTTTGGGAACGGCATGGCTGGGTCCCTTTGGGGATGCTCAGACCGTCCCCGGGGACAGCTGGGTGTCCCCGAGGATGGTTGGGCACCTTTAAAAGGTGCCCAACCGTCTCCAAGGACGACCCGAGCGTCCCCAATGGCGCCCAGCCATCTCCCACGACTGGGCATCCTCACCCAAAGGGGAAATAAATTAATTAATTAATTAATAAAAAAAAAAGGTAAGGGGTGGGACCCATTTTAAGTCTCACCCCCCAAACCCTAAACCTAAAAGAAACTCTATATAAACTATAAATCCTAACCTGCAGATGTCACTCATTAAGGCAGACCATGAATCCATAACAAGAATCATCACATACAATCCATCAGAATATCATTAAGCAAGATACATCATTTCAACACACTTTATTCATTCACTCTTCATCCATTCCAATCATGCATCACTAGTGTTTACATTAGTGTAGTAAGTCTTAGTTCATCAAGGGTCAAGGAGGCTGACACTACATATTTAACAAGTATTAGCTATCAACTTTCACTAATGACATCCATAAAGTTTTATTTACGAAATGTAAGTACTTGAAATATGCTAGTGAGCATTTTGAAAAAATCAAACAATCCATTTTACTCTTATATCTATTTTCTAGAAAATATTTATGCCAAACTTCTTTTAGATGTTTCCTGGGTTCTCAAGTGACATACACAATCAATGAAATATTTAGAAGGCAGCTGAAAATTACATGATAGTATAAATACTGTTGCATGGTGTCATTCTGCTGTTTCAGTCAAGTGTTGCCATTAATATTTCTGTTCTGCAGAAAATATTTATATGCATAGATTTTAATGGGTATTGCCAATATAATCTTGAAAACAACCACTAGAATTTGTAGAACTTACCATTTTATCAAAATTGATGAGAAATGGTCACATGGACTGTTGTTCTTAATAATAATAGTTATATTTAATAATTGTGGGTTCATTTAATATTTGTCTATCCTTTGCATGTCTTTATGTAAATCCTATACAAGTCTGTTTGTTCTCTTTATATATTCATGAGTCTACATTATATACGATCTTGATAATCTCATTTCATGCTCGCTGATGATCATATCAAAATTGGATCATGAGGTTTAATGTTCATTCATGTCTTTGTGGGATTCGATTCAAAATCTTAATTATGTACAATGAAAGTTTCTGCAATTAGTTGAGAGCAGCATAAGTTCCTTTAAGATCATTGATGCTTACATGTCAGCATTGTAAACTATTGGTTTTGTAACTTGTTAGCATCCTTCTTGTTCTGATCTGTCTTGATTGAATAATAAGAAGATAAACTCTGAACTTTAGATGGCAGAATATGATAATTAAGAACTTACTGTAGGGGTTATGAGGTGGGTAACTAATATGAATATCAATATGAATATCCTAATATCATTTTTGTTGGGTGTAGAATTCTGAATGTGTAGATTATTCTAAAAAAAATTCAATTTTTATAGTATTATACCAACCATCCCCGAGCCGAGCCGTCCCCTAAAATCGACCTACTGTTCCCCGTCGTCTCCCGTCCCCAGGCTCGTAGAACCTTGAAATAAACATGTTTTTCCCCATAACCATGTAATTGTTGTTATGAAAACATGAATGATTTAAATTAAAGATGGAAGCGCACACAATTTATGATGGGTAACTTGCTTCCCCATGTCGCATTGTACATTATATTTAGGATTTTATCCTCACCATGTTCAAAACCGTTTCTTTTCCTACAATCATCAGAGTTTTCAAGTTAACAATATTTATTTGAAATATGCAAATGGGTAGAACTTGAATTTCATTATTATGAAACAATTCAACAAGGTGATTTACTATTACAAAATCCTTGGGAAGGACTTAACAAAAAAAATGATTTCATCCACTAAATCCTCCCTAACATAATCATTACATCCATTAGATCCTTTTTAACATGATCATGTTCCAAGTACTAAAGCACTATTATTATTTTTCTATGCAACTACATGTAATAACATTATCTATCAATAAACACATCCACTTTACACATTCTTAATAATAAATAAACCTCAACTATTTCTAGACCAACATAATTACTACAAGTGGAATATCTTGCTATGTAGATTATAGAAACAATGTTCATTTTAAAATATAGCTTACATATGGATGCAAAGTTGGTAAGGTAGTCCACATATATAGGAATCTTGATTACATTTAATAAAAATTAAAACTATGTATTTAACATTTTATAAAATATTAAAATTAGATAACTGATAGAATTGAACCCTTTACCCATTCTCATCTATATCTTGAGCTATTTAGAAATAAAACTATCTTTTGTGAGGTGGAATTAAAATCATAATTCAATTTGAAAAGAGGAAATCAAAATTATAATCTTAGGTACATCCATTACTTATTTGCCATGTCTTTAACTATTCAAAATAATAGGTAATAATGGTTATTTTCTTATTTTTAGGTATTTTAAGGTTAATAATTAAAATATAAACTTATAATCCATTAAAATTAAAAAAGAGATCACAGAGTGGCATAATCCGGTATAATCCTTGTCATAAAAATATTTGTGCAATGTGAAGTTATGTTTGAATAGTGTTTTGTCCATGATTGCTATATGAATGTTTTCATGATGAAAGCATTATGTAATATTTGAATATCATGTAAAGGTATAATCAGAATCAACAAAAAACTTCTATATGGCATGTATCTATTTTAAAAGTTGATTTTCTAATTATCATAAAAGTATGTTCTCAATATCAAAAATCTTATTTTTGTATTGCATTGCATTTTTATGTGGTTGATATATCTAACATAATTACATAGAATTTTGTTATTAAAGATTTAGCAAGATATCATGTTTTGGTAGGATCTACTTTGTTGAAAAATTTACAATTCAAAAACATTATTGTTAGATTAATTTAAGTTGTTTGGAGGATTGAGAACATTCTACATGTTATGAGACTCATATTTGGATTATATCAAATCTTACTTTATACATGGTAACCATATATCCATAGTTATGATGATTTATGTTGATGCAATTATTTGATAATTATATGTCTACATAGAAATATATAGCAAGGATTAATACTTATTAAGATGCATAAAATCTTACAAAGTGGAGTAGTGCTTCATACCTATATTTTATTTTTGTATTGCTATGTGTTAATTATTATTTTGAATAATAAATGAAGATGTGATGATTAGATATTTAAAGTAATAGATACAAGATATCATGAGGTAATTTTTGTATAAAATAAGTATAAAACTATATTATTAATTGATTTAATAAGATATGTTCACATGTGTTGTGTATTTGATAAAAATATACATACTCAAAATGTTATGATAATAGGTATATCATATTAAAAATACTTTAAAAGCATTTGATTATGTTATACTGTGGATTTGCATTTAGAGTATTTAAGAGAATATACAAAATATATTAAATTATTTAAGGCTTTTTTCAGTATTAATGAAAATGATGCTACCATGGTTATTTTAGCAAGTACTTGCATTTACTTTATATTATACTATACTTGATTTTTCCAAATTGCTTGTTATAGGAATTTATTGTGTTTTATTTATGCTATAATGCATTAGAATTTAGAGCAATAATTATTTAAGGGATTGTGTAACGGTTGTGCCAATATGTAGATGTGTTTTCTTTTTGCTAGAATATATTTTAAGGTATTATTTATTGAATTTATTTTATCATAATTCCTCTAATATGTGTCTAGTTTTAATATTTGTTCTTGCAAATTTTTATATTTGGTCATTTATTTTCAATAAGATATTTCATAATGTTATTGGTGTTATGTACAAGAAAGTATATGTCATTATCATTCATATATTGTTCTAGGAAATTTGTGTTAGAATTTGATTGGGATATATTTAAATATCCTATGATTCCTATTGAATTGGATAAAATTACATTAAAAATCACATTAACCAAATTAGTTATTAGGTTATATATTATCATTGTTGACATTGCACATGTTACATATTTGAATCTCTAATTAGAAAGTGATTATTTTTCTATTATAACTTTCAAGTTTATTCTTTGAAATTGCTTGCATTCTATGACTGAGATGTGTTTCTTGATAATTCTAGAAACCCCATGTACTTTTTAGTTTTTATGTAGCAAAAGGAATAAAAATTATTATTAACATTTTGATTGTGCATATGTCCCTCACAAGTGAAAAATATGGGCTTGCATCAAATTGTAGTTATCAAAAATATCATCAAGTGCTTGGGATCTATGCATGTTGAGATATAAAATCAAATTACATGAATATAAGTATTTCTTATGGTAGTTGTTTTATAATTTGTTGAGGTATATTACATTATTTGGTACATGCTAATGTACCCCCATGGTACCTTCATGGTATATTTGTAAATATGTAATAGATTAGGGTTAAGACTATAGTTTAGAGTATGATTTATATTTTTCCTTTTATGTAAGTGTCAATGTGCAAGAAATGCACAAGTGTCATGTAAGTGTGCAATGCGCAGGAAATGCACAAGTGTCATGTAATTTAGAGTGCAATTGTAGATTGAGAGAATGTGCACAAGTGTCTTGTATGTAAGAGTGTAAATATGTAATGTGAGGATGTGCACAAGTATCCTATATTAGGAGTGCATTTAGAAGTGCAAGAGTCAAGTTTCCATCTAGTATGTAAGTGGAAAGTTGATAAGCCAAGAGTCATGAGACTTGGCATATGGAGAGCAATAGTCAAGTATGTGAAGTCATAGTAGTATGGCTATATTATGGAGATATTACTCCATAGTAAATAACAAGAATCAAATCAAGAATCTAGTATTCAAAGTTGTAACAAGGAGATGAGCAATAAAGCTTTTATACCCTTTATCACCAAGAAGGGTTACATGTATGAGCTGGATGATCTCATGAGCACGATATCTTGGGCCACCAAAATTAATACATCACTACTACAATAAGCCTCTATCATCCTGGAGAAGCTCTACAACTAGTTTGAATGTGACGATCTGACGAACAATGCTAACTCCCTTATTCCTAGTATGGATAGTTGATGGGTTGCTAACCCTTGGTTGGGGTTCCCTTAGTTTTAATATCTTTGCTTGCTTAGGCAGTCCTTCCAGTTTGGATATCCCTTATTTTGTTCTCTTGTTGTTGTCCTTCTCTTGGAGATCATCTTTAATCATTTTGCTATCTCTTTTGGTTGTGGGAGATAGCCTCCCTTGTTGATATTTTTGTACAAGGTTTGGGGATCCTTTCAAAACCCCTTCCTCCAACTAATAAAAAAACTTGTATACAGTTTGAGCAATTAATATTTTAAGTTTTCTTCATGCATAGTTCATGAATGATTTAGGCTATTTACATTCATATTTGATTATATAAAATGAATGTTTATTTTAGTATTTTATAAGCCTTCATATACATATTAATTTGCTCATATTATTCTACTCATATTATTATTATTATTATTTACCATTAATATTGTGGCTATTTTATATTGGTATCTATGAGATAACCTGTGATATTTTATGGTAGTAAGGTTTCAAAAGCCAACATAAGTTGTATGTGTATTTCATCCATAGGTGATGCATTTTAGAAGTAATTTATTATTTCATGGTTAAAATTTCTTGCATGAGTGAGAATTAATAGAGGTACTACCTACCATAATCATATTTAAGGATTTAAGAACATTATCTAATTCAAACAACCGCATTCTCTTCTATATGGGATGTACATCCCAACTCATATTTATTATATAAAAACAAGAGGTGTGTCCTAATACAATGGATTACATTTAATTTTATTTATCCCCTATGATGTCATATTGTTTCTAAAGGTTTATCATTAATATAGTAGATCATAAAACAAGTTAGGTATGGATTCTAACTAAATTGTAATGGTAGTAAACAATTCTTAGTATCAATAGTATTATATAATTACAAAATCCTATTTCTAGAGTGAGTATATATTTTTATTTAATCTCTACTAACACATCTATAAACGAGGGTTATATCCTAATTTTTTATTTTTTGTCTATGATTTATGGTTAACTCTAAATCTTATCATATATTCAATACGCCAATACAAGTGGAAAGGTCCATTTGGTCACAATGATGATTCTTAAAAATGATTAAGTTTAGTTCTTCCATGAATGCTACAACCTACTCTTCTACTCTTAAGAATATAGCACATTCTTGTAATAATTCTTCACCTAGGATAAAGCAATAAGGTCTCCCTATGCAAGCAAAATTGTTAGAAATCTCCTATAGACAACAAGACCAAATTATGTCATAAAAGCTCCAATTTTTTTAGAAAGTAAACACACAACAATCTTGGAAATAATTTTCATATTGGAGAATAATAAAAAAATTAGAAAATATGAAAATAGAAATAAAATTAGATGAATCCAATCCATTTCTTAAATCTTTCTTTTTTGGACAAATTTTCTTCCATATTTTTTGTAAATTCAATAGTGCTACAATTTTTTTCTAAAATCCAAATTCAAACATATTTTAAACTATGCCAAATATCTAAATGAAATTTTTATAATAAACATTATGGTTTTGCTAGCAATTTTTGTAATAGATAAGTAAATTTTACAACATCTCAATAATATTTACAACTTTTCATAAAATATTATGGCAATTAACTTAATTTTACATATCATATTATTCAAATAAGGTCACCAAAACCACAATGAAAAAATATTTAAACAACACATTAAAAGTATAAAAGAAATTATTCCTATATTCTAATTTTGCAATTACTGTCACCTCTTAGAAGACACATTTGTAAACTTAATAACTATAAACTGCTAATAAGATACATGAATTTGCTTTATAATTAAAACTATTTATAACCCTCTTCAATTGAATACAATGACTTATTAGGTTCTAATAATTGATGTGTATCTCAAACAAACCACCATACCCATCATCGTCATCTTAAATAGAGATTTTGAAATGGAAGAAAGTAGGAAAGGGTTTGGTGAGGGATTTTTCAATGGGAAGGAAACAACTAAAATATTTTTGGGTTCACAAATCCTCTTAGGGGAATAAAACCCTTTGCAAGGTCCTATTTTACAAGTTCCCTTTGATCTAAGAGCAAAGTCTTATGCAAAGGTGGTTTTGAAGGATTATGGGAAGTAGAAAGTTCTTAGTGAAATATTTGATTTGAGTCTTGAGCTAGGTAGGATTTGGGTCCTTGTAGAGATCTTATAGCTATTAATGGATTAGGAAGCTAGAAATATAATAGGAAAAATCCTAGACCCACACCCTGATATAGAATCCATCCATAGATGGGTCTTCTCTAAATGGAATTTGTAGGACCATATAGAGGTTGTAGCACTCCTCAAAATTTTCTTCCTTATAAAATTGATCTATGAAGAAGAAATTAATTGAATCCTATGGGAGGCCCCTAGTTTTTTTGGTTGACAAGGTCTCTTTCCATGGAATGGGTCTTGTATTTTGATCCAAATACTCAAAAAATCAATACGACACCTTTATGGATAAGACTCGTAGGCCTTCCTTTCTAGTTCTAGCATTATAATATCCTACTTGGAATATAAAGCACGATAGTAGATATCATAATGATTGAATCTACCACAAGGGCTAAATCAAGAATGGTATATGCCAGAATGTGTATAAACATTGACCTTGAAGGAGAGCTTACCAGCTCTGTAGAACTAGTATCTAAAGAAAGCATATGGGTCTAGCAAATAGAGTATGAAAATAGGCCTTCCTTATATACCTATTGCAAAAAACAAAGGCACTTTATTTTCCAATGCCCTTTAAATAAAAAATTCCCTATCCATAAATAATTTTGGCTTTGTAAGGAATAAACTTATACCACTTCCTAGCAAAAGGATACAATAGGTTGATACAAGGAATAATTTCTTAATCTTCAAGAGAACCATAAAGCTTTAGAAGATCTCAAAGTTCATCAAGTGAGAGAATAAGGGGATATTATGGACCCCATGACCTAGGTAAGCCCTTTGATTTCCAAATCATGATGTTCTTTATTTGAATCTATGCCAAAAACCCTTTTGAATGTTTAGAATAATATTTTTCTCATTCTACAAAAGAAAATAAGGATACTAACGAGGATGATTCTATTTTAGAAACCCATATGGATTCTACTATAGATGAAATCAAAGAGGCTCAACCCTCATAAGGAAATAAAAACTGAAATTTCTTAGGTATGGAGCTAAAATATGGGAAGCAGTCAGTCACTCTAGGCCATGTTACCATAAACCGAAAGAAAGGAGGAGCAGATGTACGTAATGATCAGAAGGTGGGTAAATCCTTAGGCTAGGAACTTAGGAAGAGAGAAACATTATTGGATATAGCCAATGGCTCATAAATAATATTGATATTAGGAGGAAATGAAAAACAATATTTGACTCTAGTATTGAAACTACCCTTAGAACCAAATTTACCTAAGCCCTAGGTAGAGGGAAGAAACATCATGTCAATCCTCACAAATGAAGATATTATCATGGAATGTGAGAGGCCTAAATGGCCAGACCAAACACATATTGATAACATGTTTGATAAATGAATTAAACCCTTAGATTATCCTTCTCCAAGAAACAAAAGTTGAGGAGTCCAATATTGACAAGATTACAAAAAGCAATATGGAAGGACTAGTTTTTTTCCAGTCATGGTAAAGGAGATTTAGGAGGACTCTTATGCCTTTGGGACCCCATAAAATTTTAAGGTAGACTGATTTCCTCCTCGAAAATATTAACCAACATCCATTTTTTCTACAAAGACCAAATTTAGATGGGTTCTTTCTAATATTTATGCCCCAAACTCTATATCTAGTAGAGTGTCTTTATGAAACACTCAATCATATGAGAGAGGTCTTAAAATATAAGGCATGGATGTTAGTGGTAGACTTCAATTCCCCTCTCTATCCTTTAGATAAAAAGGGAGGTAACCCAATTACGTTTAAAGGCTTAGAGGATTTTACCCAATTTGTGAACAATAATGAGTTGATAGATTTGGACTTGAGAGGGAGTAAGTTTACTTGGAGCAACAAAAGGGTTGGTAGCTAATTTATTCAGCTCAAAATTGATAGAGTTATTATATATAAGGAAGGTTTGACCCCATTTGGAGATTCTACCTTGAGCACTCTCCCTAAATTTGGTTTGAACCATAATCTGCTAGTTTTGGAGGCTTTCTCAACAAATAGGTAGTTCAAAATCCCTTCTAGGTTTGAGGTTATGTGGCTCCATAATGAAGATATATAATCCTAAGTTGTAGGATGGTAGTATTAGAATATCCCTAGACCTCTAGTCTCTCAACTAGCAAAGAAACTCATATTTGTTAAAGCTAACCTAAAAGGTTTGAATAAACCAGCTTTTAGAAATCTCTTTCATGGGAAATCTAAATTGAAAAAGTAGTTAATTGACATTGAATCCTCCATCAAATAAGGAAGCATTTCAGATGAAACTAGAGAAATAAATAGATCTTAGCAAACTTTCATAAAATTTTGGCCTGCGAAGAGTCCTTCTAAAGATAAAAAACAAGAGCCCGTTGGCTAAATTATGGGGACCACAACACCAAGTTCTTTCATGTTTCCAAATTGAATCATAGAAGCCTTAACAAAATTAGGAAAGTGGTGAATGAATATGGGCTCTTAATTGGGGATCTATTGTAAATCGAAATAGAAGTACTTAGTTTCTATAAAAATCTACTTGGGTTTGGAGAAATTGGTAAATATCAGGCTACAAACAAGCTTATTTCCAATATTCCTCCTCTCCTTTCTCAATATTTGAACTCTTGGATTAGCCCTTTCTCATAGGAGGAAGTAAATAAATCCATTTTCTCTATGGCAAGGGAAAATATCTAGGGCTATATGGTTTCCCTACCTTGTTTTTCATAAATTCTAGCACATAATTAGGGCAAAAGTTATGGTTGTCATATGTCAAATCCAAAAACTCATCATATCCCTAAATATGTAAACTCCATATTTTTTGTCCTTATTCCCAAAGTGGTAGGAGCTAAAGACTTTACAAATTTCTAACCCATTAGCCTACATAACACCCTCTACAAATATTGACTAAGGTAATTTCTAAGAGAATTAAAATGGTCTCGCCCTTTATCATTAATATCTATCAAGAAATTTTCATTGAGGATAGGCTAATCGTAGATGTGATGAGGACATCATTTTTCAAGCATAGGTTTATGTTTCTAGGCTTAATAAACTTTAGTTTAGGCTTAGTCTTTTAGATTAGGACTTAGTCTTATTTTTGGTATAATAAGCATTTTATGCAAAATTGTAAAACATGGGCATTATTAGCTCATGTTGGATTTAGTCTTTAGGACTTAGTTGTCCCAATATATTCTAGAGGGATATTGGAAGTTAGGAAGATAAGAGGCAATCCCTCAAATGAGCCTTTGGATAAATCTTATCTTCCTAATTTGGGAATTGGTTGCTCATTCCAAGGGATTGGTTGCTCATTCCAAGGAAAATTGGTTGTAAAATAGGCCTATTTAATCCCCTCACCTTAATGCAATTCTTATATTAAAAATGGCACATTACCTGATGGTTTGAATTGTAATGAGCATAATAACATTAAACAATGTGCCTATAGGCATGTCATCATTCACAAAACCTTATATTATTATACTATTGATGGTATTTTGCTTAGGTTCTTAGACTCCATGAAATCCTAAATAATCATTAAAGAGGCTAATTATGGATCATTTGGTGGTCACTTTAGTGGTGTTACCATTTCCAATAAACTCTATGGATGGGCTATTATTGGGCCTCTATATAAAAGGGTTCTTTCCATCATGTCAAGCTTTGTGATAAGTGTTAAAATATTGATAAACTTATCATGTTGGAGTATATCGTAATGTGATATGCATCCTAGATTAGAGAGTGAGTAAATATTTTATGTAATGTAATAATGTGCAGAGAATGCACAAGTGTCATGTAGTTAAGTTTACAAGTGTGATGAGTACAAATGTGCACAAGTGTCCATTATGTAAGAGTGCACATGTGTCCTTAGAATAGGAAAGTGAAGAGTCTCAAAGGAGAGTGAAGGTCAAGAGTACTCCATATGAAGAGTCACATTCCATTATATATTTGTGACTAAGTATTGTAATGAGCATTGAAAATGTATTGCACATAGCATGCATTAGTAGACCTTTATTCAATATCATTTTTACTATTTTCATGAGCATTTTTAAGTGACTATTTTATGAGTTATTTATGAAGTTATTTCTAAGTTATGGTTTTTTTTTTTTTTTTTTGTGGAAAACATCCCAAAAGGGATGCCACTTTCGGGTAAGACCCAAGGAGGCAGGGGTATCCATTCCGCCAAAAACGCCCAGGACTCGGACCTGGCCTACCACCTTTGACATACTCAAGGAGCAAACAAACACACAAAACCAAATTAAAAAAATAAAATAACAACAAAAATAATAAAATAAAATAAAAAACAAACTCCTTGAGTGTGTCAAAACCAAAAGCACAACCAAACACGCACAATAAGATAAAAGAAACCACAACACAAACCACATAGAAAAACACAAGAACCACATAACAAAACACAAACAAGACAAAAACAACGGAACACTACAAAGACATAACCCAAAAAAAACATGAAAAATAAACACAACCAAAACCTAAAAAATAAAATAAATAAAATAAAAATAAAAACAACCAACAACGAGACAATAAACAAAAACAAAAAACATAGAAAACACTCACACATAAAAAAATGAAATAACACAAACAAAGAGAAACCCAAGAACAAGAACGAAAAAAACACAAGAACAATAACAATAAACATAAAAAAAACAAAACAAAACAACAAAAACACAAGAACAACAAAAAACAACACAAAGAACACAAAAACAAAACAAAACAAAAGAACCCACCCACCTTAAAAAACTAAACAAAAAAAACAAAGAAGAAAAAAGAAAAAAAATGAACAAAACAATGACCTATCTAGACCAGAAGACTATTAATGCAAGAATCAACAGAGGAAACAAAATAAAGAATAGAATGAGCTAGGGAACTAAAAAATTTTGAATGAACCAAAGAGAAACAAAAAAAAAAACAAGAAGAAACTAGGTACCTTCAGAACTGGAGCCATCCAAAGAAATGATAGAAAGAAGAGCTTCCCTAATTTGAGAAGCCCACCATATAGGAGGGTGGCCATAACAAGTAAGATCACCTTTGTCCAAAGCCCAATTAGCTAAAGCATCAGCACTCTTGTTTTGATCTCCGACCACATGATTGTAATCAACTTTCAAAAATCCCATCTGGATTAACTGAATCTTCTCAATAATTCTTTTTATTCTCCAATCCACCTTATGATTCTTAGAAGGAGTCTTCAAGAGATTAATCATAAGTTGAGAGTCGAGACTCAACTAACACCTTTTCCCATCCAACCTTAGTAGCCTCCTGAAGGCCTCTAAGGATACCATACCCCTCAGCAAGGTTATTGGAAAGAATACCCAAATTCTCAGCAAAAGTAAAAACCAGGGAGCCATCTAAAAGTCTACCAATTCCTCCCACCTTGGCTTTTCCAGGGTTCCCTCTAGAGGCTCCATCAGTATTGACTTTTCCAAAATCCTTAGGAGGAGGTTGCCAATTTCTAGTCCTATCCATCTTACTAATACTCACATTCCCTTTAAGTTGGTTGCCCTTAGAAGGTTTAATCTTCAATCTTTGCATCACTTGATCCCATCTTTGGTGGGAGTTTTGGGGGTGATTAAGGAGATGATGGACTGATTCAACTAAGTTGGCTATGGTCTTTTGCCAAATATAGTGAATATCCTTCCTATCTTGATTAAAAATTTGGATGTTCCTTTCATTCCAAATATTCCAAAGAAGAATGGTAGAACCCATCCAAACTAACTGCCTAATAAAATGATCAACACCCTCTTGATTAGGCCAATCCCTCCAAAAGCTGTTCAAAAGTGAAAAAATTGGACCACTGTAAGCCAAGTAAAGTTGCCATTCTCCTCCATAGCTCGGAGGCTAAAGTACACTCAATAAAAATATGGTTGATATTTTCTACATTCTCTTCACACATTTCACATCTAAAAGGGCCATGAAAACCACGCTTCATAAGTTGCTCACCAGTAAGCACCCTACGATGCAATAAAAGCCAATTAAAGAACCTCACCTTAGGCCAGATATTTTGAGCCCACAATTGAGAAAATATGTCAAAAGAATGGTTGGGATTATTATGGCATAAGGTCAAATAACCTTGAGCAACTGAATACTCACCCTTAGTAGTGTCGTTCCATCCAAAACAATCTTTTTCATGGGACCAAGAGAGGGATCTCATATGAAGGATGCCTTGGATATCTTGTCTTTGCCTTTCTGGGATTTGAATAGGCCGAGTCCTCAATAGGGATCCAATATCTACCAACCTTTGAATTACCGGTATGGTACCGACAATAATTAGCCACCTTTATCCAATTAGCTCGGTGAAGCTCCTCCATCCAAGGCCTCCAATCGAGAAGCTGAGTTATCAAAGGCTTGTGACCATCCCAAGAATCTGTCCAAAAATTTGCATGTTGACCATTATGAATGATCCAAAATAATTTTTTCTTTATCAAATCCTCACGAGTCTTAAGAACTGCTAAAATGGGAGAACCTTTGGTAGGAAGTTGATAGCGAACAAGGTCTTCAGGACTTTTGTTCTCAGCATATTTAGCACGGAGATTATTGGCCCAAAGAGCATTGGGGTTATGCAACATCCTCCAATATAATTTAGCAGCTAAAGCTTTGTTGTTATTGATTGAATACCGGAATCCTAACCCCCTTCACTCTTAGGAAGACATAAAGTATCCCATTTCACCAAGGCCCATTTTATTTTCTCCTTAGTACCACTCCAAAGGAAACGATGACTGATTTGATCCAATTCTCGAAGAACGACCTTTGGGATATTCAAAATGGAAGAAACATAAATAGGAATAGCTTGAAGGACTGATTTTACCAAGGTGATTCTACCCCCAGAAGAAAGCCACTTGTTGGTCCACTTTCCAATTTTCTTCTTGACTTTGTCCAACAACCAATTCCAATCTTTATTTTTCTGCCTTTGAATATTTATGGGAATACCTAAATAAGTGATTGGAAGAGAGGTCTTCTTATATCTTAATTTATCCAAGACCATGGCTTCCTGTCTAGCGAGAGCGGTGAAAGAAAATAACTTTAGATTTGTCTTCATTGATCATAGCGCCCGGTAGCCTTAGAAAAATAGCTAATGATTTGCTTAAAATTAGAAGCTTCCTTAACTGTAGCTTTACCTAAAAGGGTAGAGTCATCCACAAATTGAAGATGAGAGATAGGTCTAGCTCCATGAGCAATGGTAACTCCCTCAAGGGTTTTGTTTTCCCTCTTTTTGGTTATAGTCCTACCCAAGCATTCAACAAGAATGATGAATAAATAAGGGGATAGCGGGTCACCTTGCCTGATACCTCTGGAAGCTGGGAAAGACTGAGAAGGCCTGCCATTGATAAGAACTAAGTAGGAAACTGAAGAGATACATCCCATAATCCAATCCATCCAATCCTTAGAGAAACCAAATTGCCTCAAAACTTTGATAAGGAAGTGCCAATCCACTCTGTCATAAGCTTTGGATAAGTCTAACCGGATGAACATTGAAGGAGAATTTTGCATATCCATGGAATGGATGGCTTCCTGAGCAAGAACTATCTCATCTACTATTTGACGTCCTTCCACATATCCCCCTTGCTCTCGGGAAATAATCTTATGTAAAAGAGGCTTCAACCTTTCTGCCATGATTTTAGTAATAATTTTGAGAAGAACATTACATAAAGCAATAGGTCTAAAAGTTGAGATATGATCAACCTCTTGAGCTTTTGGAACAAGAGTAATATAAGTTTTATTGATAACCTTCAAAATTTCTTTGGATTTCCTGGATTCTTCCACCACCTCTAATAAATCAACATGAAGGATATCCCAGAACTCTTGGTAGAACTCAATAGGAAAACCATCAGGACCTTGGGGTTTTCCATTTTTGCATTTTAAAAACTACTTGTTGAAGCTCATTGATAGTAACAGGAGCAGTCAAAATAGAGTTCTCCTCAGAAGTGATAAGAGAAAGGATTGCTTGAAGAACATTTTGTTGAGAAGGTCGAGTCAAGAGGAGTAGCAGACAAAAAGATTGGAAAAGTAATCAACAACAATAGAGTTCATGCCATCCCAAGTATAAACAACATCTCCAGAATCTGATTTTAAGGAAGAAATAAAGTTGTGAGATCTTCGAGCTAGAAGAGATTTGTGGAAGAAATTTGTGTTTCAATCTCCTTCTTTGAGCCATTGAATTCTAGATTTTTGCTTCCATAAGATTTCTTCTCTTTTTTCCCATTCCTCAAGCTGAGTTGTGAGTTTAATTTCATCTGCACTTCTCTTCTCTGTGAGGCCATCTAAATGGATTTTCTTATTCAAATTTTCAAGATGAGCAATAACTTCATGTTTTTTTTTATGAACATCCCCAAACTCTTTCCGGTTCCAAGTCTTGATTTTGGATTTAATGTATTGCGGTCTTTTGGCAAAATAGAACATCTTAGTCCCATGCCTAGGTTTACCTTCCTTCCACCATTGTTGCACATGAGGTCTGAAGGAAATGTCTCTAAGCCACATTAATTGAAAATGAAAAGGAGAGAAACTCACATTGGTTTTCCACATTTCCACCATGACTAGCCAATGATCCGAACCAGCATTATTAAGAGTCTTCACTTTAGGAATGTGACCATGGATTAAGAAATTTTTAGAGAGCAAAAACCTATCCAATATCTCCATTATACAAGCTAAGCCTTGCCTTCTGTTAGACCAAGTCATAAGGCCATTATCTGGTTGGATATCCACAAGATGGAGGTTTGCAATATATTCGCTCATGAGGTCAGTACTTTTGTCCAAATTTCTATTTCCCCCATTTTTATCATCTAGAGAGAGGATGGTATTGAAATCTCCTCCGATCAAGATCCAAGCTTTAGGAAAATGAGAGATAATATGAGTAATATCCTTCCACTGTCTTCTTTTTTCCTCCAAATAAGTCGGGGCATAAATAGTAATGCAGAGCATAATCTGGTTGGAATGTCTACTTTGAATAGCTATAGCCAACAAACCCCAACTGCCAACCATATGGTGAATAACTACCTCTTTTGGGTCCCAAAGACAAGCAATGCCACCCGAAGTCCCTTGGGAACTGAGGGAAACCACTTTTCCAGCAGGCCAAATTTTATCGGCAATTAAGTCCATATCCTCCATTGACATTTTTGTTTCTTGAAGGAAAACAAGATGTGGATGATTTATCTGAATCATTCTTCTAATTTCATTTTGTTTTGAAAGACTCCCTTTGAGTCCTCTAATATTCCAAGTGATGATCTTCATTAATACCGGGGCTAAAAATGTTGGGAAGGGCATTAATATTACCTTCCTCTACAAGCTTTTCACCTTCTTTTACCATATGATATTGATTGGTCTTGCGACCTACTTTTTGATTAGAATCCATCTTCAATTTTTTTTTCCCTGTTTCTTGACTTATTCCAATTGAATCTGAGATGGCTTCTAACCTTGAAGAATGCTCATACACAACCAAAATTTTACTAGATGGAGTCTATATTGGAACCTGCATTATTTGAAGTTTTGACATTTGAAATATTGTTTTTCTTGTGTAAATTTTCTCCTTTTTTTTCTATTGAAAACCTTTGATTTGTTGGTTTGTCTCTAAGTTCTTTCCTTCATATTTAAACTGTGTTTCTAAGATTTCAGTTTCCATTATTTCCTCTTCCTCACTTAGGACATCATTTGTGGAAAGGATTTCAAACATATTAGCAAATGACTTTGATTGATCCTTCATTACTGGTTTTTTCTGAGTGATCTTCTTAGGTATTTGGAAACCTGCTTGAGTTTATATCTTCTTTCTTTTGATCAAGAATTTTATTTGGGCAAGCACTGGCCAAATGACCATATTCATGGCAAATTCTACAACGAAAAGGAATGTTCTCATAGTCCACTATTTGCTCCCAAGTGTCTTCCCCAAATTGTAATGTGATATTTTTAGGTAGGGGTTTGTCAAAATCCATTAAAACACAAATTCGAGCATAAATAATATGTTCAAAATTTTGAGTACAATTAGCAGTCATCATAAAAGTTCCTAAAGAGTTTCCAATTGAAGAAAAAATAGTAGGATTCCAAAATTTAATAGGGAGACCAAAGAGTCTAACCCACACGGGAGCTATAGAAGGCATCTCTTCTTCGGATTTAAATTTAGTATGTCAGGGCTTCATGAAAAGCCTTGCCCTTCCCAAAAATCAAGGACCCCCTTGAAATGTTTTCTCTCTATCTTCATTATTAGCAAATAAAACAAGAAAATAACCATTTGGATAAATAGAGATTTGTAACTCACCTTTAGTTTTCCAGCTTTTTGCAGCCTAGACTTTGAAAGCAGATAGACTCGGACGAAAACCCACAAACCGACAAATTAGTCCTCTTTTTTCCAAATCTTCAATGTGAAAGCACGAGATTCCGGTCAAAGGAAACACCAAGTGCAATTGCATTCAAAATTAATCACGCTTAAGTCCTAGGAATGTACATTGCATGAAACGAAAAGAGACATGTTGTAAGAGACGCAATGAGATAAAGAAAAACAGCCCTTTCATTAATTTCTTTCGATCTCTGTTACAATAATGCCTCCTCCCTTTTCAGGGGCTAGGAGCGCAAATAAGGTTTGATTACAATCGTTGAATGGTTCCTCCTTCCGCGTGCCCACGATTGCACTTTGGGCGGGCTAAGATGATGCCGCCGCCGATGTTGATGGGTTCTTCGCCTCTGCTTGCTTCTCCTGCCAAACAAAGAAATGATCAAGACGTTAGTAGCACCTGTTGCAAATGAAAATCATTCTCTCTCTAAAACTAACAAAATATGCATACGAATATTTGCTGAAACCATGAAAACGGTGAATCCAAATTGCTTCAAAATCGACGGAAGGTAAGAACGAGTCACCGAAGGCCCATCGCCATCGAGGCGCTGGCCAATCCACCTTAAACTGGAATTCGTCCCTGGGCAGGACGAATTCTGACTGTAATTCGTCCCTGGGTGGGACGAATTCTTACGAATAGGAGAAATCGACCTGCTTGCTGCTCCAATGTCGGATCTCGGGACCTGCAAAACTCCTGCCAAACAGGGGGTTAGGTAATTGGGGCCATTTTGGGACGACCCAGATGGTCGGATTTTCCCAATTTGGCCTCCTCCCTCGGGAATTTAACCTTGACACCTGCAAGTTAGCGAAACGATAAAGCAATACAAAACACCCTAAACTATGACCAAAAGCTACAAAATTGCAATTATAGACTAATCGAGACCTAGTAACACCGAATGCAATCTAAAAATTAATCTAAAGTGCTCAAAAACTGAAATTAGAACTTGGGGGTGCGGGGGTGCCCAAGTGGGCCTCCCACCGTTGGCCCTCGATTTTGGAGCCAATCCACCAAGGATGGGCCCAAAACCTTTTAGGATTGGGGGGTCGGCGAATTGGTGGGTTCAGATGTCCATGCGTCGGATTTGAGTAAGGTTCGAGCTTCCAAAGGCCACCCAACAACCTCCCTTGCAAAAGAGATTGATGGATGTAGGAAGGTGAACAAAGGGGGATGCAAATGAGTCTTCGATTCGGCAGCACTTCGTTGCTTGAACACTCCTTCCACCTGCATGTTTTGGGTGAGAAAAGTCCCACCTTTTATAGACCCAAGGGGTCTCTTTTGGGAGGGAAGCACAAAAGCCAAGTGTTGACCATGGGCGCCATGTGGCGGTCTTGTCTTCCCATGAGGGAGGGGAGTCCTTCACTGACTTGAACTTTGATAAATGCTTCTTGTAACGAGTCCTCTAACGGCCCCTCTGTCCACTTACACATGCGTGCAAGGTAGGAGCCCTTAACTGACTGTTATGGGCTGCCACTTGGCACCATTTGCCCTTTTGCCCGTTAAGCTTAGAATTCGTCCCACCCGGGGACGGATTCGGGAATTCGTCTGGGGTGGGACGGATTCTATTTTGAATTCGTCTCTGGGTGAGACGAATACTGGGCAAAGTGCCCAAGTGTGCCAAATTGCTCCTTGACCTTACAAAACTGCTATGAAAGTGGTTAAGACCATTGTTTGACCTCTGAGGGCTGCCATGGGGGCTGTGTTTGTCA
The DNA here is from genome assembly GCA_028583015.1 of Wollemia nobilis. Lineage (NCBI taxonomy): Eukaryota > Viridiplantae > Streptophyta > Pinopsida > Araucariales > Araucariaceae > Wollemia > Wollemia nobilis. The sequence goes on along the minus strand of JAQPPZ010003077.1, from coordinate 10,853,209 downwards.
AAGCGATCAGTGTTTGCAGTCACATAATCGGATTGGTGCTATTTTGGTGTCTACGAGATGCCCCTTTTTGGGAAGCGCTGCGGGTGACGCGATCTTGAGCAAAAATAGATAACCAAAGCACTAATGATTAGGGTTTCTTGGTAACCTAACCAACTTTTGATGCCCCAAGTATGGAAAGGGCATGCATTCTTGAATCCTTGCTTCGACGAGCTAAGGAATTTGATTTCAAGTATTAACTTTGTTTTGGTGAGGTGTGACTTGAACTTGGACATTGATCGAGTCATGAACAAGTGAAGGGCGTTTTTATCCTCGGGGGGAACCTTGTGTTCATGATTCACGAAATGCCAAGTGTTTGATTGATTTGATTGTTGCTTGTTTCTTGCCCCAAGCGGGAGCGTGATTGTCTTTGTCAATGATTCTTTGAATGCATGTCGTTTTCCTTAATTGGGTGTGTGATTGTTGGTTGGTGACTAAGTGTGACTACCCCCTCAAGCGACGAATCGATGAGGGAATGACCTTCGTGAGAGAAGCGGCGAGTCGCTTGACCCAAGATGACTTGTGCAAGGTTTGCCTTTAGAGGGTTTACCGTTAAGCGTGTGCAATTTTTCCAACATATGGACCTATTTTTGGTGGGTGTTAGCCCTTTTGGTGACGTCATAATGAGGTGAAATCGTCGAAAACCTATTTCCCGTGGAGCGGTCCGGCTATGATAGCCTTCTTGGGGAACTAGGAGAGCGATAATTTGGACCTCGACATCGATTTTCTTTGCCTAGAGGTTAAGTGCATGAGCACTTATGCACAGCAATGCTTTTGTTGTGTTTTTGTTAAATTTTGTATTGTTTTTGTTGTTTTTGTGACATTATTTTGGGGATTAAATTTTCAAAATCTGTCTTCCCTTGGAGCGGTCCGGCTATGGTAGCCTTCTTAGGGAGTAGGATATTGATAATTTGTGACCCCGATGTCGATTTTGTATGCCCATGTTGTCGGTTGCATTTGCAATCCTGTCAGGCAGTTTTATTGTCTTTTTAGTGCATTTTTAGTCATTTTTCTTAAAATTTTTTTGTGCTGGCCTGAATTCGTCCCTGGGTGGGACGAATTCCATCTGTAGAATTCGTCCCTGGGTGGGACGAGCGCTAATCAGAGCGCTCGTCCCAGTCAAGGACGAATTCCAGTGCAAAAGGCCTATTTAAGGGCCAAAACTTGATTTTGGGCTCATTTGTGTCATTTTTTCTTGCGATTTTGGAGCTGCGGGAGGAGGAAGTAATCGCGAAGCGAAGCGCTCTTGGAATTCTCTCTGCCATCATGAGTGCACAAAGCGGATTCGAGCGGCGGAGCCGAGGCGGAGTCTGTAAGTGACCCTAGGGCTTATTTTGCTTTAACTGAATGCATTGTTTTTGTGTTGCGCTTTTCAAAACTTTAAGAATTTTTTGTAATGTTTTTTGTTTAACAACTAAGGTTAGAAACCTTAGAATTGAAAATTTTATTTTTATTTTATTTATTATTATTATTTTTTTTTTTTTTTTGCAGGTTGTTAGGAGCCGGTACCGTGTACCCGCTGCCTTTACTGAGGCGCGGTTGGCCTTGATCGATGACGGTCGGGAATGGCTTGATGCCCTTGGGCTCAAGCGGAGTGGCTCGGCTGGAGCTGTGGTTTCGGATCAGGCCTATCCGACGGCCCCGATCAAGCTTTGGGATCCGAGGACCAATACTTTCCATCTCCCGACGGGGAGATGATTGTGACTCTTGAGGACGTCTATCGGTTGCTTCGGATTCCGATAGATGGTCTGCCTATTAGGACATCTCCGTTCGATCAGCGGACTGCTATACTCACGAGATGTTTTGGGCATGGGGGGGAGGCGGGTGTAGCAGACCCAGTGGAGACAGCCGAGGTGGATTGCCAGTGGCGGGATTTTGGTTGGGGGTGGAAGGAGAGGGGGTGTTAGGAGTGAGGCACGCATTCTCGATGGGCCTCATTTCTAACATTCTTCTCCCTGATTCGTCGGGCGCGAGGTTCCCGTGGAACCTGCTTGGATTTGGTGTGGCGGTTGGCGAGTGCCGGTAGAGGCACCGTTGATCTGAGATGGGGACGAGACTTTGTTGGCGCGGCTTTACGGAGAGCTGTACGGGGTCTGCTGTCGGCAGCGGAAGGGTGTCAGTTGTAGCTTTTTTTTGAAGTGTTGGGGTTGGCAGCACATAGCTGTTGAGAGGCCTACTGGGTTACCGTGGACGACTCGGGTGGCGATGGAGGATGATGAGATTGGTTATGCAGCGTTGTGGCGACGGTCGCGGAGCGAGGCGAGTCGGCGATGGGCGGTGCGGTTGAGCACTACATTGATGCCTTTTCACGGCTCACTCCGGGGAGGTGTTTTGGCGTCCCTATCGGGGTGTCCCGGCTGGCTGAGGTGGAGAGTGGCTCCGACGGGTACGGAGGGAGCGATGGTTGACGGGGCGGCACGGGACGGAGCATGAGTTCTTTCCGTACCGCCGGGTTACACGACAGTTTGGGGTGCGCCAGGGGTTTCCTGGTGAACCCGTAGGCTATCGGCGTCGGGGAGACGAGAGGGATCTGGAGCCACCTGTCCTCGTGCCACTGGGCGAGGAGTCGGATGTTGTTATTGAGGTGTTGGATGTGGATGACGTAGGTACTACCAGAGTATGACTCGTGGTGGGTTTTGCGACACTAGAGAGGTGAGGGTCCTCTGGGAGGTGCAGAGGCGGCAGTGGAGGATCTTGAGGCGACGGGGGTGATTGGGGAGGGCCGTTGGATGATGCAAACATGGCGGATGTGGACTTGGGTGTTTCGGAGCAGCCGGACATGCAGGATGTGGAGGAGCAGTTGGAGCCTGGGCAGGCTACTGTCCCGGGAGTCCTATGCGTCCGACAGATACGGAGGGGGTGGGGTCGGATGTAGGCGATGAGGTTGCACGGCTTACAGAGCTACTACGGATGCGGGATCTAGAGAGGGATCTTCTGCGGGTTCAGTTGGCAGAGCGGGATAGCGTTTTGGCGCGGCGCGATGATGCCTTGTCTATCTATCATCGGCGGGAGGCCGAGTGGTGTCTATACCGGATAGACTTGGAGAGGGAGGTCATCCGCCTTGGCGGGCGGCTCCCCGAGCCTTCTATCGGCGAGATCTTCTCGACGGACGAGGGATAGTCGGCGAGCGGTCAGGCATCATCTCGCCGCGGGCGGTTGGATGAGGGGGGTGGTAGTAGGCATGATGCGGAGGCTAGCAGTAGTCGCCCTGCAGGGTCCCGTAGGACCCACACCACGGGGGGTAGTTCCGTCGCACCGATCCTGCGTGATCATGGTGGCCGACGTCTTAGGTTGGGTTTTGGATATGATTGCGGGGTCTAAGGACCTATTTTTGTAGCCTGCGGGCATCTTTTTTGACGATATATATATATATATACCGGTTTATTTTTGGATTTGTACATGTGATGATGTGATTGATTTTTGTTATGCATGTTTATTTGTTTGATGGATGCAGATGAATTGAATTGTTTTAGATGCCTATGTGATATGCAAAATGGATGAATGCTATTTTTATTTATCTGGTTTTTCTTTGCTTTTTTTGTATTTTATGATGGTATCATAAGAATGATAAGTAGGGCAGATGGGTTTCGGGATGAGTGTAAGATTTTCTGAGATTCGGACAGTTTTAACTCACTATCCATGTTTGTACTTTATCTTACAAGACTTTTGAACAAGGTATGAATCAAACTTGTTTTTGACCGAGCTATTTCACATCCCTGTGTGTGCAATTGAGTTCATTTAGTGGTATTTGTTAGGATACCGCCAGTGCCAGATGGGCTTTCAACCGAACCTGTACTGAGGATCACCTAATTAGCTCCACGAATTCCTTTGTTGTATGTACTAAGATTAATCTGCGTTGTAATCCAGGCTGCCATAAGCTAGCTCATCCACATGCAAACATTGATCTGTACACAAGTTAATGTGACAGATATATCGTCATGCGGGAGGTTTACTTCTATTACCGAGTTGGTATTGAAGCTTGCCTTATGACCTACAAGATGCTGAGAGTTCCAGGGATTCAAGGTCAACTCCCTTCTTTTTTCAATTGTATTGGGATACTTGCTCTTTTGTAGTGATAAGATCACTTGTTTATTTTTATTGATTTTTCTTTTGAGCAAGGGATTGGGGATATGGAGTGACGAAAATCACTGTTGTTTGTGCCTTTTGATGTGTGCACTATATTTTGTCAAATTTTTGAGTTTTGACATTTTGCAAATTTTTGTGTTTTGCAGCTATTGAGAACTTTTGGGATTCTTAGGGAATTGGGTAGGGAGGAAGCTTGTCCTTTTGCCAACTCTCGGCATTCTAGGGGTCATTCGCATGGGGGATGAGCAAGATAACCGTTTCGCTTGTGGTGACCTAGTTATTTTGCAGGTTTCATCTTTCGTTCACACGATTTTGGGAATTTTAGTGTTTTAATTTGTGTTGGGATGTTACGTAACAAGGTGTATTTCGAGTATGACTCTACCTTTATAAAATCCGTTCGACTTGGTACACTACATGGCTAAAGAGGAAAATGATGACTGAATTACTGAAACTCCTAGTACATTCCCAGACCACTGACTGTAGTGTGGTAAGATTTATGCATGGTGTTTTTGTTGATTTTGATGAATTCGAGTATGCCTAGAATTGAGATGCAAATCTTTTTTTTTTTGATGATTTTTGTTGTTTTGTTTTTGTTGAATTTCTTGATTGTTTGACCAAGAGATTGCGATAATCCTTGGAGCTTTTGGGTTGACCAAGAGATTGCGATAATCCTTGGAGCTTTTTGTATTGACCAAGAGATTGCGATAATCCTTGGAGCTTTTTAGGTGACCAAGAGATTGCGATAATCCTTGGAGCTTTTGGTTGACCAAGAGATTGCGATAATCCTTGGAGCTTTTTTGGTTGACCAAGAGATTGCGATAATCCTTGGAGCTTTTTGGGTTGACCAAGAGATTGCGATAATCCTTGGAGCTTTTTGGGTTGACCAAGAGATTGCGATAATCCTTGGAGCTTTTTGGGTTGACCAAGAGATTGCGATAATCCTTGGAGCTTTTTGGGTTGACCAAGAGATTGCGATAATCCTTGGAGCTTTTTGGGTTGACCAAGAGATTGCGATAATCCTTGGAGCTTTTTGTTTGTTTGTTTTTGTTGAATTTTTTTTTTTTTTTTTTTTTGGTACATGGTTGTCTTAGATATGAAATGGTCGTAAATGACTGATATTCAAGGGTTCCGTTTCCTTGATACCGTCAAGAGAAGCTAGCCTGTACGTTCCTGGTCCTATTTTGCTATCAATGACATACGGACCTAACCAATTTGCCGCAAATTTGTCCCTCATATGGGACGGCAAATTAGAGTTTTGTTGGTTTTCCTTCAGAACCAGATCACCAACCCGAAATTCTCTTAGGTGAACTTTCATGTTGTAAGCTCTCTTAAGCCGCTCTTGATAGATACGTAAGTGCTCGAGAGCATTAACGCGTCTTTCATCAAGCAACGTAAGCTGGTCTTAGCCGGGCTCGCCGCGCGGTGTCATCATCGATGAATTCCTGCATTGATATGCGGAGGGAAGGAATTTCCAACTCGAGAGGCATTACGCCTCCGGGCCATACACTAGTGAAAACGGAGTTGCCCCGGTGGGCGTCCGAATGCTAGTGCGATAGGCCCAAAGGGCAAGTGGGATTTGTATGTGCCAATCCTTATGATATCTGCGACGGTCTTTTTAAGGATGGCGACTAGCGTTTTGTTTGACGCCTCTGCTTGCCCATTTGCTTGCGGATAATATGGTGTTGAAAAGTTGTGCTGAATTTTGTACTTTGTGGTTAAAGCACGCACGTCTTTGTTCTTGAATGATGGCCCATTATCCGAGATTATTTTGGATGGAATACCAAAACGACATATGATGTAATGCAAAATGAACTCCGCAATGCGGGGTCCTCATCGTAGAGGTTAACGGAATTGCTTCCACCCATTTGGTAAAATATTACGTGGCCGTTATGATAAACGTGTGACGGCTTTGACGATGCGGGGAGATCTTTCCAATTAGATCGAGGCCCCACTACGAAAATGGCCAAGCGGTGGGTATCCGTAGGGCACGGGAAGGTGCGTGCATCGGATTGGCATGATGTTGACATTTCACACACCTCTTGACATACGCGCGGCAATCTCGCTCTAAAGATGGCCAATAATAGCCCATGCGAAGAATGCGCTTTGCAATGGCCATACCACTAAAGTGGCCGCCACATGTACCGTCATGCACTTGGGTGGTGCCCAAGTGGACTCTTCTTGGTCCAAGCAACGAAGAAGAATTTCATCATAGGCTGCGACGATACAAAATTTCTCCTATCAAGACATATTTTGCCGCTTTCTGTTTGAATGTTTGTTTTGCGGCTTGCGTCAATCCAAGGGGTAGATTACCTAACTTGAGGTAATCTCTTATGGGTAAATACCAGTCCTGTTGATCAGATACCTCGACGGTTTGAACAGCCAATCCCTTTTGGAGTTCTTCCCTAACAAATGCTGATTGGGATAAAACTTGTAAAAATAGCGTTGTGTTGCTATTAATGGGAATGGGGGAGAACAAAGACCCCCAGTTGGCGTGTTTCAAATAGTCTCGGATTCGAAAGAACTTATCCGAAGATGGTTCGATCCGGATCATGTGGATTCCTGGCGTCAAGTCTGAGCTTGCGCGCTCCATCGCGGGTTGCGATAAGGTTTTGACCTGAATGGTTGTTATATCACCGGAAAGGTCTTGCGGGATTAGTGACCCCAAGGAGGCCATTGTGTCCGCAAAATGATTCGATGATCGAGGGAGTGCCTCGATGTCATACCACTCAAATTTTGCCAAGAATTTATCCACGAGGGCTTTATAGGCCTTCAAGCTGGGCATTTGCATTGATATACCCCTTTGACTTGATTGACGATTAACGGCGAATCGCCAAAGATGTTCGGTCTTTTGATGTTCATGGCGATTCTTTGTCCGAAGACCTAGGAGCAAGGCTTCATATTACGCATTGTTGTTGGTGCCTTGGAAGTTTAATTTAAATGACGGGGGCATTGGAGCGCCCTGCGGTGTGAAGAATACAATTCCTGCGCCACCACCTTGCTCGCATTTAGAACCATCGAAAAATAAGGTTATGTCGGCTCTGAGACTCGGGCTCTTCGAGAATCTGGCGATTATGAGACATGGAAGACCTCATCATCGGGTAGTTCTATGACCAGAGGCTGATCGTCTTCAAGAGGAGCCTCTGCTAGTTGATCGGCTATGACTTGTCCTTTTATAGATTTTTGTCCAATAAACTCAATGTCAAATTCCGTCAACAACATGATCCATTTCGCCGTGCGGCTACTATGATAAGTACGACTCATCATGTATCGCAATGGATTCTCCTTAGACACAACATACGTCGTGTTGCTCAGCATATAGTGGCGTAGCCTTTTGGTGGCAAACACCACTACCAAGCAGAGTTTCTCAACGTATGCATAGTTAAGTTCGTTAGCCCGACCGAGGTGCGGCTAAGATAGTAAGTAGCCTGTTCTTTGTGAAGTTCATTCTTACGGGCTAGCATTACGCCCGGTGCCACCTCGATGGCTCGAGATGTATAAGTAGAACGGCACACCTGGTCTAGGCGGTGCCAATGCGGCGGCGAAGCCAAGTATTGTTTGATTTCGATCAAAGGTGAGCGGCACTCGTCATCCCAATGAAATGTGACCCCTTTGTGCAATAATTTGTTCATTGGTCGGCATTTGTCAGATAATTGCGCTATGAAGCGTTTAATCGACGCGACCTTTCCTTGTAGACTTCTGAGATGCTTGATAGTGGTTGGGGGAGCCATTTCAAGGATTGCCTTGACTTTGTTTGGGTCCACTTCGATGCCTCTTTTGGAGACTATAAAACCCAAGAGTTTTCCAGATGTGACGCCGAACACGCACTTCTTGGGATTCAGATTGACCTTATGCTCTATGAGGCGATCGAGGATCTTGCTTAAGTCACCGAGATGATCTGAGCGCAATTTAGACTTGGCTAACAAATCATCCATGTAATCTTCCAAAGTTTTGTGCATGTAATCGTGGAAGATATACGTCATAGCACGTTGGTATGTAGCGCCCGGCGTTTTTAAGGCCAAAAGGCATGACCTTATAACAAAATGTCCCCCAAGGCGTTGTGAATGCCGTTTTGAGTTGGTCTTCGGGATTGATACGAATTTGATTGTACCTGAGAAACCGTCCATTAGGGAGAGCATTTCGTGACCTGTTGTAGCGTCTACCAATGCGTCGATGCTTGGCAAGGGGAAATCATCCTTAGGACTCGCTTTGTTTAAGTCTCGAAAGTCGGTGCATATGCGAATCCTCCCATCGGGCTTCTTGACGGGAACCATGTTGGACAACCATGGCGGATAATCCACGCGAGATGACAAATTGTGCATCCAACGGCTTTTGTAATTCGTCTTTGACCATCAAGGCCCATTGTTGGGTGCATCTTTCTTAGTTTTTGCTTTACTGGCTTGATTTTCGGATCAAGCGTTAAATTGTGCATGACTAGTTGCGGGTCTAGTCCTGGCATATCTTTGTATGACCATGCAAAAACCTCCTTCTTTTCTTTAAGAAGGGCAATGTAATCGGCTTGCTCTTCGGGGGAAAGGCTTACCCCCACTTGAGAATCCGTGGATTCATTGGATCCGTGCCGATGTCTACGTCGGTCGTCTCTTCGGCCGACATGTGAGATCCGTCCTCCAACTGATGTGGAGTTGGGATTAAATGGATATCATCAGCTGAGTTAAGATCTGCGTTGGGGACTTTGGGTCCCTCTTCAGCTTGAAAAATATCTTGAGTTGTCCTTGGGGTAAAATGAAGCATTTTACCGAAAGGCCAATACTCTGATGGTGACAATGGTGAGTTGACGCGATCCCAGTCAATGGCATCCGTGTTTAGATGTAATGACCGTGATGGATCGGTCGGATTGCGGATGGGTGTGGTCAAATCAATGGAGATCATGTGGATGGAATGAATTTGGTCTCCGGAACCACGGGTGTGACGACTTGATTCTTTCAGATGTTCCCTATATTATGGGTCTGGCTCTACGGGAGCGAGGCACGAATGGATCCTCTCTAGGTGCAAATTCGTCTCTAAGTGCGGAAAGGAAGGCGGGGTCTTCCCTTGGTGCTTGTTGCCTGATGGGATCTTGAGGTGGACGATGCTCAACTTGAATTTGGAGCCATAGGCCTAGCACTTGGTCCCACCTCGTTGGGTCTAAGTGCCATTCATGTCCCAACCGTATACCCATTTGTCCCATTAGATCTTCATGGGTTAGAGCGTGGTGATGTCGTCGCGCATGTATGAGATAGTCCATCTCAGTCTCGTCTTCTGAATCGCTTTCATAGATCCAAAATTGCTCATCCTCTTCAGCATCTGTTGCTTCCGACATTGAGGACTCTTCTTGTTCCAGTGAATTAATCTGATCCCATTGCGGTTGTTCCACTCTTAGTGGAGGGACAAGATTCTTTTGAGGCTGCGTTATTTCGTCCGGAACCTCTAAGGGGAGCAGTTTCAGAAAAATATACTGGAAGCCGTTGTTGTTCTTTTCGAGGATCTGCTCTCTGAACTTTCACCTCTCTCTAGCAAAGGAGAGGGATTATTGTTGTTACCGGGGGTGTTTGTAGACCATGGGAGATAATCCCCCAATGTGTATTCTGTGTTTGGATTGGCGTATGGGTCTTGTGCCAATCCCCCCCTGTTGCCTATTTCTAGGCCTTGCATGTTTTCAACCAAGATGTCTAATGGCAGGGGATGGTTGAACCCTACCCCCGACTTGTCGTATGGCATCTGATATCTTGGTTGACAAAGGATCCGCATCCCTTGCTCGTATCTGCCTAGCCCATACCCATGCCAATTGCATTGTTCGAGATATTTTAGGGCAAATTATGGGTTCGACAGATAATTGATGTTTTCGACAAAAGGTTCTTCATCTGTTTCCTTTTGTTCGCATGGTTCAGAACCATGATCAAGGCCCCCATACACAAAATTCGTTTGGTTCGGTGGGTAGCCTAAAGGGACGATTGTTCCAATGGGGAGGCGAGGTCTTCCCATGTCTTGTATTGACTCCGAGTGTGGGGGTTGCCACAACATTTTGCACTATGTACTCTCCCGGGCCTGTCTTGGCCATCTCAACAGTGATTGTTGATGATTGGGTAGGAGGAAACGGTAGTCCTTCCTGAGTCCATTCCATGTTTGGTTGTTCAGGAATCTTGGTTTCCGTTGCGTTGGGCGCTTCCTCTGTTGATATTGTTGAGATCGTGGGCAACCCCTCTTCTAGAGGCTTAACCTCCTCCATGATTTGCTTTCCCTTGTCCTTCTGTTGGGCCACGATAGGTGGCGCTGATGATGAAGGAGCCAATGATGACATCTCACCTGGCTGGGATTTTACCTTATTGGCCACCAGTTGTGCCTGCGGTATCGGACCCTGTTTAGATGGATTTAATTGAAAATCCAAATGCGTTGATGGTAGGGTCGATTGAGGTATGAATTGTACCGCATTGCAATACTTGAAGGGCTCTAAGTCCATTGGGACTACATGTATTTGCCCTTCATAGGCATACTTCAAGCACTGGTGTGCGATCGAGGGGACACACTTCATGTCCACGATCCAAGGCCGCCCCACGAGTATGTTATAAGCCATTTCGCCTTCCAACACATGGCATAGTGTGGGTATTGACTTTTGTCCTACCTGTATAGGCAGAACAACCGTGCCGACTGTCGAGCAAATTGCATCGTTAAAAGCTCGCAGTGTGTACGTGGAAGCTGTGATGTGAGAGGCTGGCAGTTTTAAATGCTTTAACGCAGCGAGTGGTTATAATGTTCTTTGGACGAGCCGGTATCTATCGGCACTCTCTTGTACGGGATCCCGTTGACCCGCGCGATAACGTGCGGGGGTGGATCCGGCATGTCATTCGATATTGTTTTGACCTCATTTTCTTTGAATGTGATGACGAGGCTCCGTACATTGTTTCACATGTCCCACGAAAGCGTTGAAAGAATTAGCTTCGTGGGGTTGTACTTCAATGGCTTTTAAGATGTCCATAAGAGCTTCTCTATGTGGAGCGATTGTTGAATAAGCTCGTAGATGGACAGCCTAGCTGACGTGGTCCGCAAACTCTGCGTGAGTTTGGTTCGTATCGTGACCTCAGGTCTAGGCGGAGGTAACTGCATCGGGCGTTGTTGAGGCTGCGATGTCGACGGAACTTCCCTCGCAGGTACCTCGGGGGCAAGCTGCTTGGGTATTTTCTGTTCCTTGTTACAATGCTAATCATTCCCACAAATCCTTGTGCGGGAAGATCTTGTCGCACCTCGTTTATTTGGAGCGGTTTTGTCTGCGCCTCGTGGGCAGGCAAGGGGTCCTTGAATACCCCCATTTGTTGGTTGTTAGGTGCGATGGGGTTGTCCACGACCAATGTTCGATTGTCGATCAAATCTTGGACTAGTTCTTTGAATTTCCAGCACCCATTTAGGTCATGTCCTCTGCGTCTATGAAATCTGCAATACAATTCCTCCCTATACCCCTTAGGCTTAGGAACGCTAGGGTCAAAAATTTGGATTTACGGCAGAGTAACTAGATTCGCCGCTGACAAGCGGTCAAATAAGGAGTCCCTAGACTCCGCATACGGGGTGAATTGTCGCCTAGGGCGACGCTAGCGATCTTGTTCTTGTCTCCTGTTATCTCTTTCGTAGCGGGAGGCCCTTGCTCAGTAGTTAGCCTTTTGAGGCTGCGTTTCTTGCACATGCGCTGGGACATTTATCGCAACTTGGTTGACTGCGGCGTGTTGTGGTTGCGTTGTCCCGGTTTTAGTGGTTTTATTCCACTCTTTCTTCTTAGGCTTGGCAATTGCGCCTTCGCCTATCTTAATCTCTTCTATGACTCCGGCTTGCGCCAAAGCTTCTTCTAAGTCGTCGTATTGTCGCAACAACAATAGACCGGAGATTGATTTTAAACAACTTTTCGCGAACATTTGCGTGAGGTCCGACATGGGAGGACGGTAGGGTAACTTAGAAAGCAAAGCTCTCCATCGGTTCCCGTACGCTGCCATTGTTTCCTCCTCAAATTGTTTAAGGCTAGCAAGATCACTAAGTGATGCCTTCTTCCTTGTGTTGAAGGCGAAGCGTTCAAGAAACGCATCTACTAGGTGATCTAAGCTGCTTATCTCTGTGTTTGGGCAGCTGTGTGAACCAATCCGAGGCGGGGCCTGCGAATGTGGTTATGAATGTTCTAAGCAATAACGCGTCATTATCTTGAATGCCGAAGCATTGGCTTAGAAACCGTGTAACATGTTCCTGTGCGTCCTCTTCACCTTTAAAAACAGCCAATTGAGGCAACTTAAAGTGTTCGGGGTAGAGAGGTGTAGGCACTGAGGGATGCACCGGATTATTGCGGAGTAGACGTTATGTGGGTTTTTGATGCCCAGCGGCTTTTGTCTCCACCGAGCTCTAAACGCTCCAATAGCGCTTGGTATGCATCGGAAGATTTTATTTCTTCCTCTCTTGTTCGCTCTTGTTGCAAGTTACGGTGGACCGGAGGCCTATGGAGGGGTGGCCGAATGGCATCCTTCCTGCCTTGATGGGGAGTTTCGATATACTCCTCTTAGGTTCATACTCCTCGTAAAATTCTTGAGGAGTCTCGGGGCGAAACCTATGACCCTGATCAAGTTCTTCCTTGAAGGTACCCATCATTGTTTCGGGGAGTTGCCTCCCTTTCAAATCTATGGGGTCTTGGAGGCGAGTTTGGCGAGGTCGTGGAGACTGTCTTGCGCCAATGGATTACGCCTCTCATCTTGTTCGGCTCTTTGGATGCGAGGGGTTGGCCCCCTCTCAGGTATTTCATAGCGTAACTCATCCGCTTCGCGTTGCATGCGTTCTTTATCCAAGCGGTATTGATACTCTATCTCTTGTTGACTTTGTTTAAGCCGCATGATTTGGGCTTGACGGGTGGTATATCTGGCGACAGCCGGATCAATTTGTTCTACCCTATTTTGTTCGGGAGGTTCAAATGTTCCTCCTATGGGTCTACCTTGATTTTGATGCTCTAAGGTTTCAATGGGTCGCTTCCCTCTGTCGAGGTAGGTGGTATGTGCTCGAGGTTCTGGCCTCAAGGGGTGATCATGATATCCGGTTGGTGCGGAAATGCAAGGTTCCCGCATTGTTTGTTGCTCTCGAGGAATGTGATGGTTTTCCTCATACTCCCTTTCATGAGTGTAAATGGGATGGGCGGAGTTAGGTCGCCCTATGTAAGGAGCCCTGCGCTCCGGATGTGGTCTTTCTGTTACGATGATAGGTAAAGAAGGGACGCCATATCCATGTTGCCCCTCTAAATGGACAGTGTGGCTGTTTAGCGCTTCATTGCGCGGTGGCCACTCATGCCTACCTTCAAGAGGTGATTCTCTATTTATGTCAAGGTCTACATGTAAGGCATCTTCCCGAAAGGAGCTGCTTTGAATAGGCATACCCCACGAGGATTACGAATTGGATTCTTTTGTAGGTTAGACCGAGTAAGGCGGTATAACCAAATCCTCGGGACTGAAGTGAAGGCAACTTGTGCCTGCTTTTTGTGTACCTCTCGGAGCTTCTGCCCTTGATTGGGCTTGACTACGGGTGTACACCATTGCGGTGCTTCTATGCTATCTAAATAAGTTTTTATCTCGTTTTATGATTTTCTCTTTTTTTTTTTTTTTTGTCTACACTAAGCAGAATTAAACACACACATTCACAAGACCGTGATTATCTCTTTTAAGGATTCTTGGTGTGCCCTAAACTGGTTTAGTGCATTTTGATGTTTTGTTTTGTTTTTGTAAGTTTTGTAGAACGTTTAAATGCATCATGTAGGCTCTTATAACTCCAAAAGGTCGCCCCTTCAATATACCTACCAGGCCGATATACCAACCTCTCTATATACCCGCCCTTACGAGAGGGAGACTATAGGTACGTGAGAGCGAGAAGGTACGTGGTACATAGGCGGTACGGAAGGGGGATTGTCCTGTTAATGACACCTACCATAGAAAACTTATCCTCGCGCGCATGGGAATCACCCCAGCTACGCTCGGTCTGTCTTCGTCAGGATTTACGCCTAACAACAGTTGACAATCGGGAAATGGATGCAAATCAAGCCAAGGCGGTGATTAAATCCACCAATGGTCTTGATCAAGGGCTGGGGTCTTAAGACCAGCTCCTTGGTTTAAAGTTGTCTCGTGATGTGTGTGGGATTCGTTTTATCCAATAAAATGAAACTAGCATACATGACTTTTCCTAATGCAATGCAAGATTAAATGAAAACAATTAACGAAGCAAAACGAGAAACAAAAATAGAAAATTATAACAGAGATCATGAAAATCCCTACCTCTTCTCTGCCTGCTCCTGTTATCTCCGAATTTCTGCTCCGAAAATCCACGAGACGGGGAATTCGTCCCTCCGGGAGGCGAATTGCGGAACAGAATTCGTCCCACCCGAGAGGCGAATTTGAATTCGTCTCAGGATCAGACGAATTGCAGAAAAGGATTCGTCCCTGTCAGAGACGAATAGCAGTCTGCAACAAAAAAAGTGTACTGTCAAGCACAAACACAAAACTTTGATCAGTTTCTGTGATTTCAAAACCAGGGAACAGGGTCCCACCGTGATCGCCACTGAAAGCACGAGATTCCGGTCAAAGGAAACACCAAGTGCAATTGCATTCAAAATTAATCACGCTTAAGTCCTAGGAATGTACATTGCATGAAACGAAAAGAGACATGTTGTAAGAGACGCAATAAGATAAAGAAAAACAGCCCTTTCATTAATTTCTTTCGATCTCTGTTACAATAATGCCTCCTCCCTTTTCGGGGGCTAGGAGCGCAAATAAGGTTTGATTACAATCGTTGAATGGTTCCTCCTTCCGCGTGCCCACGATTGCATTGGGCGGGCTAAGATGATGCCGTCGCCGATGTTGATGGGTTCTTCGCCTCTGCTTGCTTCTCCCGCAAACAAAGAAATGATCAAGACGTTAGTAGCACTGTTGCAAATGAAAATCATTCTCTCTCTAAAACTAACAAAATATGCATACGAATATTTGCTGAAACCATGAAAACGGTGAATCCAAATTGCTTCAAAATCGACGAAGGTAAGAACGAGTCACCGAAGGCCACGCCCTCGAGGCGGCTGGCCAATTCACCTTAAGCTGGAATTCGTCCTTGGGCAGGACGAATTCTGACTGTAATTCGTCCCTGGGTGGGACGAATTCTTCTGAATAGGAGAAATCGACCTGCTGCTGCTCCAATGTCAGATCTCGGGACCTGCAAAACTCCTGCAAATAGGGGGTTAGGTAATTGGGGCCATTTTGGGACGACCCAGATGGTCGGATTTTCCCAATTTGACCTCCTCCCTCGGGAATTTAACCTTGACACCTGCAAGTTAGCGAAACGATAAAGCAATACAAAACACCCTAAACTACGACCAAAAGCTACAAAATTGCAATTATAGACTAATCGAGACCTAGTAACACCGAATGCAATCTAAAAATTAATCTAAAGTGCTCAAAAACTGAAATTAGAACTTGGGGGTGCGGGGGTGCCCAAGTGGGCCTCCCACCGTTGGCCCTCGATTTTGGAGCCAATCCACCAAGGATGGGCCCAAAACCTTTTAGGATTGGGGGTCGGCGAATTGGTAGGTTCAGATGTCCATGCGTCGGATTTGAGTAAGGTTCGAGCTTCCAAAGGCCACCCAACAACCTCCCTTGCAAAAGAGATTGATGGATGTAGGAAGGTGAACAAAGGGGGATGCAAATGAGTCTTCGATTCGGCAGCACTTCGTTGCTTGAACACTCCTTCTACCTGCATATTTTGGGTGAGAAAAGTCCCACCTTTTATAGACCCAAGGGGTCTCTTTTGGGAGGGAAGCACAAAAGCCAAGTGTTGACCATGGGCGCCATGTGGCGGTCTTGTCTTCCCATGAGGGAGGGGAGTCCTTCACTGACTTGAACTTTGATAAATGCTTCTTGTAACGAGTCCTCTAACGGCCCCTCTGTCCACTTACACATGCGTGCAAGGTAGGAGCCCTTAGCCGGCCGTTACGGGCTGCCACTTGGCACCATTTGCCCTTTTGCCCGTTAAGCTTAGAATTCGTCCCACCCGGGGACGGATTCGAAGTCAGTCCTGGGGTGGGACGGATTCTATTTTGAATTCGTCTCTCGGGTGAGGCGAATGTTGGGCAAAGTGCCCAAGTGTGCCAAATTGCTCCTTGACCTTACAAAATTGCTATGAAAGTGGTTAAGACCACTGTTTGACCTCTGAGGGCTGCCCTGGGGGCTGTGTTTGTCAAAGCGATCAGTGTTTGCAGTCACATAATCGGATTGGTGCTGTTTTGGTGTCTACATAATGCTAGTCTGAATGTTACCCATATCAAGATTAACAATAGGAGTTCCATCAGCTGCTTTAAGACATCCTGACTCCATTTTCCTGGGATCAATCTTAGGAATTCTTAGAGGTTTATGAGAAGCCCTAGTATTGATATTAGCATTGAGTCGAGGTCGTCCACCACGAAGGGCATCCCTAAAATTCATTTTTGGGACTGAGTCTTCAAAATTCTTACCCTTGACAGGGGTTTTCACAGTAGAATTATTTTGTGGGTGCACCTTAGCACCAAATTCACTTGAGATATGAGCCATTTTTTGATCAACTACTTGAAACTTATTTTGTGGTCTCTTTAATCCTTGCCCTAGACGTCGTGGAAAGGTATGGTTTTCACTTTTCTTTTGTGTAGCAAATTGGAAGTCATTGTCACTCAAGTTCACAATATGATCTATTGCAAGACAAATTTCTAAGTTATGTTTGAATAAGCTAATGTTATTATTGATTATTTTATATTGTAATTTTATATTTGATTTTGTGGTTATTTACATTAAGTATTGAGCATCAAAAGCTGACAATGGTATCAGAGCTACATTAAATTTCTTTCTTGCATAGGTTTTTAAAAAGTTGTAAATATTCTAAGGACATTTCCACTGGTCAAGGAGAAACCAGTGAATTTGAATATATTACCTCTGAAGAAGGGAAACCAAAGAAGATATAAGTATTTCCACTATGTTGAATAAAAACCAGTGAGGATTGAAGATTTAAAAAAAAACTTCAGAAAGATTGATTCCAAGAATAAATTCGAAATAGAAGGCAATTTACAACATAGTTTTAGGTCTTGAAGATAGACCTTGACATTGACAATATTAAGAGACCCAAGAAGGAGGTCCTATTGAAAAGTTTGATAGATTTGAAGGAAGAAGAAAATTCTAGATTGCATTTGGCTAGAGTATTTCCACAAGGTTGTAGAATAACTCATGAAGACTAGGACTCAACATATATTTTTACCACTAGATTGAAGAACAACTAGTGAATATTATTGATTTTAGAATTTTGAATATTTGGATATATTTGATTGTTTTATTATCTAAGTTTTGTTGCAGAAAATTGATATTGGAGTTGTAGAAAAAGAATAGCTAGCAGGAGACCCAAGAAAGAGGTCTCATAGGATATTGGATATTGGATATTGAATATTGAATAGACCCAAGAGAGATGCCCCATTGAATATTGAATACAAAGGAGACCCAAGAGAAGAGGTACCATAGTAGATTGAAGAAAGAAGAGAGAAAGAGGCTAGAGAAGCCCTATTGAAGATTGAGAAAAAGGAGACCCGAGAGAAGAGGTCCCATTGAAGATTTGATAAAAGAGATAGGATATTTGAGAGAGAATATTGAGGAGGCCTAGGAAAAGGTCCCATTGAAATTTGGAAGGAGAAATAAGGATAATAGAGAAGCCCTATTGAGAAATTGAAGAAGTGGCCATTAGAGGAGATTTGAAGAAAATTCAAGATAGAATATTGCAAGAAGAAGAAACTCTTGAAAGAGGTAATCATGCCATATTTGGAACAATTGTTGTCATCCAAAAACAAGTGCAAAAGGATTTGTGAAACTGATTCGATGAAGGATTTGGTAAGAAGTTTGTCAAATTTTAGAAAGTATTTTTTGAAGACTTCAAGACATTCAGATTATTGAATAAGAGGCCAACAAAGAGTTCAAATTTGAAGACATAATTTATTAAGAGCTAATGAGGAGAAAGAGGATTTAAAAGGCCACCAAATAAAATTCTTTTTGAAGGCAGCCATTAAATTTTTGAAGGTTGTTTTTGAAGAAGAATATTGCAGAAATTTTGGGGTAGAATTTGAAGAGTTTCAGGACAGCAAATTGGAGGAGACATAGAGTTATGATTTGGAGAATATTTGGGCAGATTTTGAAGTGTCCTTGGATAGCTAATTGAAGGAGGAATTGACAGCAATTTTGGGCAGCATTTGGAGCTGCAAAATTCAAAAAATTTGAACAGCATTTTGAGGAAAAGTAAATCTATGAAATTTAGAATTTGTAGGTAGAAAGTTAAAAGAAATAAGGTATATTTTTTACCAGAATTTGTAGGAGAGTGAAAGTTGTGAAATTCAGAAATTTTAGGTAGTGAATTAGAGAAGAAAGAGACATGTTGTGACAAAAAAAAATTAAGGAGGAGAATAGCTGCAAATTTTAGAGTTATTGGGCAATACTTTGAAAAAGAGTTAAAGAAGATTTTTGGGCAGCAATTTAAGAAAAGTAAGAGCTGCAAAATTGATGATTTTGAGGCAGCAAGTGAAAGGAAAAAGGAGCTACAAATTTCTACAAGTTTGAACAAGCAAGAAAGCAAGCTACGAAGGAGATCAAACAAAAAGGAGATAAAGCAGATTTTTGGTCAGCATTCTCGAGAAGAATAGGAGCTACATTTTTACAGATTTGGGCAGCAAGTTTGGACAGCAAAAAGGTGAGCTAAATCAGCAAAGAAGCAAGCTACAAAAGAGACTAAAAAGGTTTGAAAAATTGGTGCTTAAAAGTGTATTTTTTTATGTGAAAAAGTGGATTTATTTCAAGTTTAAAAGGCACCATATTCAAGAGTTTAAAATAGCAAATATAAATCTTGAAGTTTAGTGTTTCCAAGTTGAGGAAGGAGGCATATTTATCATCTTGAAATTTGTATAATATAACAACAAAAAGAGAAGTTAGAGATTGCATAAAAATGGAGTAATAAGGGAGAGAAAATATTGGTTAAAAGCATAAGTATAAATGTTGTTTTTGTAAGTACAAAATAGAGCCAACGTAAAGGTGAAAAGTGCAGATTTTACAAGCATTATTGAAGCCAAAAAAAGAGATAGGATTTCATAGCAAATATTAAAGGAAGCAAGGGAGATAATCTTGTTCTTCTGACATCAAAGAGTAGTCAGAATATCAAGTCAAAGAGCTGCATTATCTGGCTGAATATTATTCAAAATAAGGGCTAAAAATAAATAAGGAATTAGGGTGTCTAAAGACACCAAAAAGGGATGTTAAAACCAATAGCAAAGAAGGGTACATCTCAGGTTTTGAACCAACAAATACCTTGGGCATTGAACCAATAGAAAAGAACCACCAAGCTTAGGGAGGAGCCATTGGTTTTGGAAGGAAGCACCACCACAAGAAGATATAATTTCAACTATATGTAGAGGATAAGATAGAGTGTTGTCAAGGAAAGAAGAGTAAGAGTCATTGAAAGGAAAAAGAAGATCAAATGTCCAAATTGTACAAAAATTTTGAATTACCTTGGAAAGAAGAGCTATCATTTGTAATAGTTTGTGCATGGCATTTTCTTGGTAAAGATAATCTTGGAACATTCAAGAGGAAGAAGTCTCATTCAAATTTGAAGAGTCCAAGTGCTACATGTCTTGATGGAGAAAGAAGCACCATTCAAATTTGAAGAGTCCAAGTGCCACATATCTTTATGAAAGGAGGAGCATCATTTTAGAGCCACCAAGTGAACCAAGAATAAGGTGCAAGTATTAGGGATCCACTAGAGATTAAAGGAGCCATCAAAAGCTCCATCCAAAGAGTAGAATCATCGCCTACATATATTGGATTGTGATAAACTAAATATACATTGTTTAGACATCAAAAAGGCATAGAAGGGACAACCGAATCATCAAGGATTGTAATAGTCAAGGAGAAGGTAAACGTTGGCATTCATAACTACTAACACATTGAAGAACACATGGCATTCAGTGCCTGGTAAGGTGAAGGAATTGCACAATAGACCAAGCATTGAGTTAAGGAGGACAATATAGAAAATTTGAGTGCAAAATAAAGGAATCAGAATGTCACTATGGAGCACAAGCGTTGAAGAGAGTTCATTTGTCATTTTTAAATTCGATTAAGAAGGTAAGAAACCTTATGCCACTTGGCACATTGAAACAGAGACCACCAACAAGTATTGGAAGGAGATAGAATGTCTCAAGACAGTAATTTTTAATTGCATTAATTACATTCACCAAGCATCGAGCAAGAAGTATGAGCGAGGAAGAAATGAGGATAATTTCCATTGAGCATTGTGAAGAAAAATAAGCTCGTTAAAGAGTCAACGAAGGTGAAGAAGGCCAAACATTTGTACGCCACTTTGGGAGGTAAAAGCAATTTGAATTGTTTATTGATTTATTACTGAAAATAGGAGTTATAAGGTTGGGAAGTATTATTTTATCTAAGGTTTTACAAATTACATATAGATTAATTGGATGATTGGAGAGATAAGTTTTCAAATCAGAATATTGAAACCCTAGAAACCTTATAAAGGTATTTTTGAAAAGTTTAGAAGGTTTTTGAAAACTTAATTTGGATTTTTGAGAAAGTAATTTGAAGTTTTGGAAAATTAATTACAAGTTTTGTAATTAATATATTAGATTTTGTAAATCATATTTTAATATTTGCAAGTTAGAAATTTTGGAGAAATAAGGATTACTACATCAAATTGGAACATTAAATTTTGCAAATATTATTTTACAAAATTGATAAATTTATAATTTGGGAGTTAAAAGGAATTCAACATAGAAAGTTGAGAATTGAAACCTTCATCAAAAACTATTGTTTGATCATATATTCAAACTTAGGGAGACATAAGGAATTCAACTCAAAAGCTTAGAGAAATTGAAAATTAGTTTTTAGTTTCTTATTCAAAATCTAGGGAGACATAAGGTAGTCAACCTCAAAGGTTTAGAGATTTGAAAATTAAAACTCTTATCAAAGTTGTCTTTTATTTAAAACTAGGGAGCTGTAAGGATGTCTACTTCAAAGAACACATTAAACAATGATATAGAGAACATTGTTAGAGAAGAAAGGAGAAATGTCATAAAACTTGGAATCAAGAATTTTATTAAAAAGTCTCAATTTTCATATACAAAGAAGCATTAGAAGAAATTTTTGAAACATTATAATACTATCTACATGTAATAATGTTCAAAGCAATTAACAATGGTAAAGATAGTGTTATGATTGCTTTGGATATTGCTAGTATAATATACATGGCATTACTTACACTTAAACATCACAAAGAAAGGAACTTGAAACAAAAGGAGTTGATTGAATCCCTTAAGAAGAAAGAAAAAGTAGATGAATCCTTTTTGGAAAAAGTATTTCATTCTTCATGCAATATTAATGCTTCAAGTTCATCTGATTCAGGATCTTATCATGATGTTTTAAGTGAATGTTCAGAAGATTCTATACTAAAGAAGACTTATGATGTGAAGGGCAAAGGCAAAGAGAAAATGTTTTTGCAAGAATCTAATGACAACATGATATCTCATGAAAGCACAAATACTGATACCAATGATGAATATAAGCAAGAAGAGAAGAAACCTAATCAAGGAGACACAGTATAAAATGAGTTGAAAGATGAAGAAAATATTGAAGACTAAAGTCTTCAATAACCAAATAATGTAATACAGGGGGTGTTGGAGTATATTACATTATTTTTTACATGCTAATGTACCACCTTGGGTACATCATTATATTAGGATGTGTATCCTAGATTAGAGAGTGAGTAAATATTTTATGTAATGTAATAATGTGTAGGAAATGCACAAGTGTCATGTAGTTAAGTTTGCAAGTGTGATGAGTGTAAATGTGCACAAGTGTCCATTATGTAAGAGTGCACATGTGTCCTTAGAATAGGAAAGTGAAGAGTCTCAAAGGAGAGTGAAGGTCAAGAGTACTCCATATGAAGAGTCACATTCCATTATATATTTGTGACTAAGTATTGTAATGAGCATCAAAAATGCATTGCACATAACATGCATTAGTAGACCTTTATTCAATATCATTTTTACTATTTTCATGAGCATTTATAAGTGACTATTTTATGAGTTATTTCTAAAGTTATTTCTGAGTTATTTTTGAATAAACTATTGTTATTATTGAGTATTTTATATTGCAACTTTATATTTGATTATGTGGTTATTTACATTAAGTATTGAGCATCAAAATCTAACATATTTGTGGTTTGTCCCACATTTCAATCCCTAACCTCATTATGATATTTCTCTATTTTGGGATTGGGAATTATTAGGAAGATAAACCCTATGTTTTCTGATAGATAAAATTTTATCATAATGACTACTGAATACTTTACCAAGTTGATCAAAGCTATACGATTTGCCTCAACCACTAGATTCCAAGTCTCCAATATCATCCTTAACCAAATTGTTAGTTGGTATGACATCCCTTTTATTATAGTGTTGGATAATGAAATAACATTAATAACAAGGATTCCTAGAAAACTTGTGTTAAGTAAAACATTCAACACAAATGGTCCACTCCTTGCTATCCTAAAGGCAATAATCCTCTAACAAAACCCTTATAAAAATTCTCAAGAAGCTCATTAATAAAACTAATAGAGATTGACATCTCTAGTTATGTCCATCCTTATGAGCCTATCACACTAGCATTATAACTCTCATTAGTGTGACATCTTATTTTGTGGTCTATGGAACCAAAGTAGTATTCCCCTCTGAGCTTATGGTTTCTTTCTTATGTATTTTTCTATGAGATGTCTTTGTTTAAGATAAATATAGTCTCACCCATCTCAACTAGCTAGAACTACTTGATGAAAAGTGAATCCATGTCCTAGAGCATCTAAGGGTATACTAGCAAAAGGCTTGAACATACCTATAGTAAGAAGATACAATATAAATCCTTTGAAATTGGTGATCTTGTTTTTATGTAGAATAAAAAAATACAAATGCCAACACAAATCTCAAAGTAAAATTTGAGCCTAATTGGATAGGTCCATACATCATAACTACCAAGTAAGGTTTAGGTTCATATTGTGTCACATGCTTGATGTAAAAGAAATCAAATAACCAATGAATATAATACATTGTAAATGATATTATGTCTACATCTACATTGACTACCTATTTGTTTTCATCTATCTATCATTGTATGATTGTATCTACCTAATTTCATATCTATCTATATGCTCTTGTCTATATTTGTTTGGATTACTTGTAGCATAGATAATCATGAATTTATGATGACATCTAAGTGATGATCCTAGTTATGATATATTAATTTCTCTTTTACTAGGTGATTGATGCAAACGAATCCTCCCTAGTACCATCGTGTAAAATAATTACGAATCGTACAACACAATTTTCTTTCATCCATTACAAAATTTCTTATCTTTATCTCATAATATTTTGCATACCTATCTAGCCATATGATGCATATCTCATCAACATCTTGTAGCATGATGGATACTATGAGGTTTGTAGATATTAATGACAAGATCAATCCCATCATCTCATATTATATGTATCACCATATAAGAGGATAATATATTTTATATTAGTTTCCACCCTTCAACTAGGGGTAAAATCCATTATAACATAAATCATATTAAAATACCTCTATGGTAAGTCATAATTGTTTGGCATATATCACAAGTCCTCTATAACATTTATCTTAGAGGAAAGGCTAAAATAAGAAGTAATATATGACATTTGTCTACAAGCAAAGAAAAAGTATTTTATGATATTTGTCTACAAGCAAAGAAAAAGTATTGTATAGCATTTGTTTAAAGATAAAGCTAAAGTCCTTTAGACACTTGTTTAAAGGTAAATCAATCAACAAAATTCATGTATGCTATTTGTCTATTGGAAGAGAATAAGTCCTTTAGACATCTATTTAAAGGTAAATCAATCACCAAAAGTCCTATATAACATTTGTCTACAAGAAAAGTTGATGTCCTTTAGACATTTATTTAAAAATAAATCAAACAATATAAGTCTTGTATGATATTTATATTTACGTAAGATAAAAGTATTGTATGACATTTATCTTTAGGTAAATTAGAAGTCCTTTAGACATTTGTTTAAAGGTAAATCCATCAGTGGAATACCTATATGACATTTGTCTTTTGACAAGGAAAAGTTCCTTTAGACATTTATTTCAAGGTAAATCTATCAATAAAAGTCCTCTATAAAATTTGTCTAGGAACAAGGCTCTTGCCATTTGCCACATCTATAAAGTCCTCATAAAACACTTGTTCCAAGGAAAATGTATTTTATACCTTTAAAATAAATTATAATTGATCCTTTGGCATTTTCTTGGGGGCACCAAAAATAACATATTGTTCTTGTATCATAGCAATGCTTTATAGAATTATCTAAAGTCCCCCTATACAAAAGCATTTATCTATATCATATATTGTATCATAGCAATATCTCATGATATTATCTAAAGTTCCCCTAGACACAACTCTTATCTATATTATATCTTGTATCATAGCAATAAATCATGGCATTATCTAAAGTCCCCTTGAGAAAAGCTCTTATCTATATCATATCTTGTATCATAACAATGATTCACAATAATATCTAAAGTTCCCTTAGGAAAATCTTATATCTATACAATATCTTGTAACATAGCAATGCCTCATTACATTATCCAAAGTCCCCATGGTGAATATTTATATGTATTGTAGCAATGGCTATTATCTAAAGTCACCATGGACAAAGCTTTTCTATCAGTATCATAACAATGTCTTAGAACATTATCTAAAGTATCCCTAGGAAAATATTTATGAATATCATAGCATGTATCATAGTAAATACCTTATGATATTATTTAAAGTCCCCTTGGAAACCTTTATTTTGTATCATATCGTATACTATATTAATGCTTTATAGAAGTATCAAAAGTCTCATTGGGCACATCATTTTATAGTCTCAATCACACATCGAAGATCTAAAGCTATTTTATAAATCTAATCATTACAACTCATCATCTATATTTCTTAATCAAATACATTTATAACATTAGCATCATCATCAAGTGTAATCTAAAATCATCATGATCATATCAAACCACATCATAACATCAGTCATAATCGTAATTGACTAACTATAACATAACACTATCATCCATCCATCACACATAAAATTTACACAAGACCATAATAAATTTTTATATTTTATATAACATCTCAATGTATATGTACATCAATATACAATCATCCTCTATGGTACACTAAAAATCAAAATCGGTACTTGTAGGGGTAGCTATTTTTGGGATCCATTGTTAGGCACTCTTGCTCCTCTCCTAGACAATGGTGGTATTCTCATTGACCACTACAACTACCAAGTTATGGATTGTGAATGTTTTCATGTTGTTCTTGTTTGTGACCTAACTTATGAAGGTATATGATGATCTATTGGCACTGTTGTATGGTAGGTGGTCCTATAGTAATTCAACCACTCAACCTCTATTAGTAGCTTTGCCTACATCCATGCTAGTGTTATTAAATTTCATTGTTACACATCAACCATATGGTCCAAGAGGGTCTAAGCCAATTAACTATCACTAGCTTTACCTATAAAATAGCCTTTGTCATATTCGTGTCCTTCTCTATGGTTAAACTCAAGATAGTTTGCTACATAATAGAGGTTTGATGGATGATCTTATCCCTCTCCATAATTATCATCACTACCTCAACCAAGGATAAGTTTCTCTCTACCTATATTGCTAATAAATTGATATGAATGGCAAGGTACCTACTATGCTAGGGCATCCCTATTTAACCCCATAATATGTTAAGACAAATTGCTAGGTCTTATCTTACTTACCATGATCGTGGGCATGACCATTGTTCCTTTTCCTCATACTGCTACTATTATCCTTTGCATCATTTTATGGTAGTCTTGGTACCATCTCAATAATGGTGGGACCACCCACTATGCTCCTCAAGGTTACCTCCCCAACTGCATATGCTTGCATGTCCTTAGACTAACTATAATGATCCTCACAAGATGGATGGTTTGATACCACCCCTAGTAGCAAGTGCTAACTCTAGGGTCATCACTTCCCATATTCAAGATCACTATGTCCAATACCATTTTGTCATCTATGTCAGGATTTAATAACATGTCATGGTTTAGTTGTGGTCTGATCCCTTGCTTCCATATTGATCTCTAGTACCATAATACACTCATTGGAATCCTATACTATAGCCCAAACTATCAAAATACCCTATAAAAATGGGAGAGCTCATGCTCTCCCTTTGATTTGACTAACCACCTAAATCTCTAACTTTAAACCATCAATAATCAAAAATTCAAAAACATATATTTGTATGGTTATGGATAAATTCTAGAGAAAGTTTTAAGTTTGGTCTTCCAAATTCTTGTCTTTAAATGATAAAATTCAAGTGGAAATTAAGGTTATGGTTATTTCACATATGTATTACACTTTCGTTTGGATGGCATTCCAAGGTGTTTATCAATGCCTAACTCAAATAATCTACTACTACTTATGGACCAAATGGAATGGATCACATGGCATGATGGGAATCTCTTGGAAATTGTGTATTGCTCCTAAGAAAAAGGAGGACTTGACATGGTTTGAAACTATAAAAAATTATTTTTAGGTAAAAATTTATGGAACTTCTTATAAGATTAGATGGGAGATGATCACATGGGAAGATAAATTGCTAAATGTGAAACACTTTCAACCTAAATGACCTTTACCCTTAATGAAAAATTGAGTAGCATGGGGAGATGTAGCCCCTTTTTAGCATGAAAACACAACACTTTGCATCATGATCTTAGTATTGGAATATCAAGTGTATGGTGGAGAATAATTGTACTTTTCAATGAAAAAATCATTAGTTTTTTCCCTAGTCTTAAAGGATAAACTTTTCTTTTAAAAAATAACATGTATAGTTCTTGAATTTTATGATGACTTTGCTTGTTCTTTGATCTCTTGCAAATTAGCCTAATTGTATCACAACCTTCTAGCTTGTTTGCATTTAGCATTTAATCAAGTTTATTGTTGTATTTGAAATGTTTTCTTTATTAGATTAGATACTTCAGTTGTGGACATCCTAAGAGTTCAACATTGGCATAATTAGGTACACATTTAAGATTTAAAATCACAATTGGTCTACCCTTGATTGCTTACTACCTTTTCCATGTTAGACATACTCAACTCTAGATGACAAGGTGTATTTTTTAAGTTTGGAAAATCAAGGTAGATGTGAAATAATGTGTTCAAATGGATACTCTTCCATTTTAAATTAGCAAACTTTGCAATTCTTACACCCATTTTAGGATGTCTCCCACCTTGCCTCACAAATTTGGAAAATCAAGGTTAAAGTGAAATGTTATGGTTTAGGATGTAGACTTTTCCTTTTTAAACCAGTCACCTTGCAATTCTTACATCCATTTTAGGATGTCTCCCCTATTGCACTTTCTATTGTAATGTTGAAACTACTCCTCACTTATTTTGGTATTGTGTTTTTGCTCAATGTATCTTGTCCTTGTTAGTTGTAGCCTTTCTATATTTTCAAATATCATGAAAAGTAGTTTTATTTCGAAATTCAAATAAGATTGTGATAGCCCTCAATGAGAAACTAGTAAACTCTTTATCCTCAAACACATGCGGAAGCAGAGATGTTTAAGCACATTTATTGGTTTGACTCCTTAGAGGATTTTTATGTAGAACTTATTGTCTCATCTTTTGTTCTAGGTTTTCAACATTCACTCTCATGTGCATAATATAGGCAACAATGTGAAGTTGGGAATGGATAAAATCAACTATTTGTACCACCAATTTCATCATTAACTACATTAGCAGAGTGTAGCCACTTTGCAAATTGGGAACAATATGGTGCAACTTTTAATAGCAATGTTTGACATCAAGTTATGCTTTAATACCATATAACACATGACTACCTTAGTCTCATTAGAGTGTAGTCACTTTGCAACTTGGGGACAATATGGTGCAACTTTTAATAACAATGTTTGACATCAAGTTAAAACTCTCCAGTTATCGAGAGGCCCAGGTTCAAATCTCTCCCCTCACATGTTGCGGATATGTTGTATATAAAAAGGTTCCTCATCAAAAAAAAAAAACAATAAATAAATACAAAATTAAAATTAAATTAAAAAAATGAAAGTTATTAGTTTTTTTTTTAATTGAAAATCAGCAACTATAATATTAAAATAAAAAAGTAATACAAAATAGCGCGAAGGCAGAGTACTTGAAATAAGATCAAGACTAAGAACCTACCAAACTACAGAAAAGTCCTTTAAAGAATGCTAAATACATATATCACTAATATTATACAAAGTATCATATTTTTTTAAAATATATTTATACAATACTGAAATAAAATAAAATAAAAATACCAAAAATGTTTGTTAAGGTTATTAATTTCATGGTCATACCAACATATTTGGTTAGGAATACTAGAAAGATGCATTAACCTTATCAAACGAGAACCGACATTCAGCGGTCGGAGCTGAGGAATTTGCATAGAAAAGCACGGGACAAATTGATAAGTGGTTTTTCATGGCAAAAATCGAAGTGAGGAAAAGATTAAAACAAGATTTTAAAAGACCTCCACGGCAGCTCTTTAGTCGGAAAAAAAGTTACGCGAAAATAACTTTAGGGCTTGTCATTATTTGAAGCGAGCAGATGCCGGTGGAATTTTTTTAGTTTTACATTATTTTTAACAAGCGATATGATTTAAACCAAATTATTATTTTGTAAATAGATTGTTCATTTTGGTAAGTATTTGATACAACAAACATTTACAATCCACTAATCCTATTCCATGTTTGGAATTCCGTTCACGTTAATACCTATCTATCTATCTAACCATTGGACTGCCAGTAAAATTTAACTTTTTACCATCCACTTGTTTTTAGTGACCAAAACAATATTAACTGGATTCCACAATGATTCGATAAAAGAGGTTGAAGTTGGACAATTTTTTTTCTCGGTTACGTATTAGAGTTGGTCACAACCGTATTATTTTTAGTAACTGACAAGTGTAAGGTTCAACCATAGGGGCTGATTTTATCGAATCTATTTCGCTCGTTATTGTGCGTGAATAGGACCCTTGGTTGCTAGAGATTTGTATTATCATCGTCGATTTGGCGTGCAGGTTCAAACCACAGGGTTGCTTCCACCAAACCTATTCCATTTCGTTATTGTTGATGAAGGGGGTCACCGGTAGCTCAATATTTGTATTGTCATCGTCGGTCTGGCAAACACTTAAAAGGATTCAAAACAAACAAGTTACCCCCAAAGTTTGAACCACTTGGTAAATGCCTCGTCAAACAAGCACTTATCAATCCACCTAGCCCTCGGGGCCTCACCTAATCAAGTAATAGAATTCGTTAAGTAATTTAAAGAGGTGTCTTTAAAAGTAAATTATATGAGTTTCATTTTTATTGCATCATCATTACATAATGTTATTAAAAAAAATTTAAATATTATCCATCCATAACCTAACAAAATTTGAACATTAATAAATTACTATAAATTTTTTATACTTATTAAACATTTTTTAAAATTACCAATACTTTAACTAAGGTGTAGTGATAAAGTGGCTTGGATGAAAACGACAGGCGCAAAAGACAATTATATAAAATTAAACCATTAAAGTGCTTGTCACATTCAAAATCAATTGTTGACTGCCTTAAACCGAGGATCCATGCTCCCAAGAAAATTGTCTCTTGCCTTTAATATAAATAAGGCAGAATATTTTATTTTAAATAATATAATTTATTTTTAATAAATATTAACGTCATGATGTTATATTTTTCCCCTCCGTTTGTATTGATTGCAATGTACCAAGGAGAAAACAGTGGTCTTTCTAAAAGAGCAAAGGAAATATGCTTAACAGTGTGGGAAACAAGAAGAACCCGTTCTTAACGCTGTATTGATGTCCGAGGCAAAAGTAACTTTCACGCCCAGCATTGTGGATTTACGCTTCAGGGGAATGCTCTGATCTGATCTCACGCACATTTTCACCGATCGTTTCTTGACAGACCTGCTAGCCTTTCCTGGATGTAAATGGTGTGTAGAGGATACTGTGATTGGACAATATAGGTTTGGTGTGTGATTCTAATATTTAGCAACAGGTTTCCACAGAATAATGTGAAAAAGTCTGTAAAAGCTTAAGAGTTTCAGTCCCTTTTGGTCTAAAGTTTAGATATATAAGTAACATCTTAATTGTATACATAGAGGTGAAACAGGTTTCCTATGTAATACTCAGAGGAAAGTTTATAGCGAGAAGAGGGCTAACACCTTCTATATTATAACATGTTAGCCTCGTAGCTATACTTTTAACTAACTCTCAATGGAAGCTAATGTGACTTGATCAAATATATTTTTTTATATTGTTGTTTTTTTATTTAGCGAAAAACTTTTATGAACAAATAAAAAAAACCTTTGTGAATCGTTTTGGTTTGAGAAACTATAAGTTTTAGTAAGTGCGCTGAGCATCGCTGAAAAGGTCAAGGGACTGCGGGAGTCGCTGACTTCCAACAGCGACCCCGGCGTCGTTCAAATATTGAGCGATAGCTGGCGGTTGCTTTAAAACCAAGCGACGTCGGGGCGTCGCTCAAATATTGAGCGACAGCTGGCGGTCGCTATGAAATTAAGCGTCGGGCATCGCTCATACATGTAGGATGAAAATAACTCAAAGTGGCTGGAGAGCACTATATGCACTTCAAAACAGGTGTAGGAATGCTGAGTTGTGGGACTGGAAGACCACCAAGGTCTTATTTGGCCTACTTGTTACACCGGTTCTGTTGTATGGTTGCGAGGTGTGGGCTAGTGGCACAACAAATGCAAAATGGAGACAAATAGAAAGGATTCAAAAATATCTAATCACAAACTTTCTCAAAATTAAGGCCACAACCCCTTATGAAATTATTCTAGCTGAAACTGGAATGTTCCCTTTAGAAGCAATTGCTATGACCAAGCCGTTATGTTACTTGAAAAAAACAGAAAACATGACAAATGATAGATGGCCTAGAGCAGCTTAGAGACGAAGAGTTACATAGGCGAAAGAATACGTGGATGAAACAAAATCAGAAATGGATGAAACGTTGGGAAATCAACATAAATGAATGCCCAAATGTCAACAAAGACATTAAAAATTATGTGAATGAAAAGTTCGAAGTGGAATGTGGAAAAATGCAAGCAGGAAAAGACAATATTATATTGCAAATTTTAACCCAACGTATGACCACAAGGGAAAAGCGTATATAGGCGCTGAAATCAAGTGGAAGGAAAAAATACTCATTGCTCAGATAAGGACTAGCTCTCATAGGCTTAGATGTGAAACAGGGAGATGGACAACGCCCAAAGAACAATGGGAAGAAAGGATATGTACTCTATGCAAGACAAGAGGCGGAGAGACAGAGGAACACTTCATCTATAAATGCCCGAGTTTTTCAGATATCCGTGACAAATACAAAGAAACACTTGGGAACGAGTTTATTACAGATTTATTTGAAGACAAGAAAATAAAAAAAGTTGGAGAATTGCTAACACAAATCAACAGGAGAAGGAACAACCTTCTCAAAGATATTAAAGATCATATGATTTGAGTAATTGTACTTCCATATTTGAGGTCCCATAGACCACATTTGGGTCTCGCGGACGTAATTAAAATCTTTCATTCATTCAACAGTCGATGGTCGCTATAAAATCAAGCGATGTTGGGCGTCGCTCTTAAAGTTGATCGACAACGAACCTTTCAAGATGAAATTCGGTCCTTCTTAGCAGCCAATAAAAACAAATGCACTAAAAGACAAATACGCCTCAAGACAAAAAATTAAAGGAAAGTTCTAAGGCCTTTGATTTAATTAGGGAAAAGTAAAGTAACGAAAGTCTAGAGCAACAATGGGAGACACGGAGGCAAATGGAGCGAAAACGAGCTTTGTTCACCAAAGAAAAGAGGAACGACAGATTGCTCGCTGAATATCGCTGGCGTCTAATGGAAAGATCAAAATCATCGTTTTATGGAGCGATGTGGAGAGGTTTAAGTTATAAGAGACCCACCAGATTTATCACCCAAAAACTAACAGATTTTATTGAGATAAAACTGTCGGATTACAAAGCTTTCTCTGCTAAGGATTACAGACGCCTACAAAAAATGTAGGTTACACTAAAACAACAGCTGCTGCTGTACAGAATGGAGTTCTGCTCTTACTCCCTCTAATCTGCCCTCCTTCTGCTACTCTGCATCATCTTATCAAAATGCCAGTGAAACTAGGGTTTATATAGCTAAGGATGAAGAACCAATCAACAACCCCCACACGAAGGAAATAACCAATCACCAACCTCGCACGCGGGAAGTAGTGGCTGATTGGACAAAGAACACGTGCGGCGTCAAATCGGAGTTCTTGGTGGGAAATCCTTTGTTGCTGCCTTAGGTAAGCGATTCCCGAAATCACTCACCTTCGAAGCGACCAGCGGTAGTGGATGAACATCAGTTTTAATATTTCTAACAAAAATCATGCGGGAATCACGTCTGGGGAGGTCCAGGGGTTCTACATCGTCAAAATCACCCGAGAATCACGCCCAGGATGGCCTTGGTTTTGAGAAACAACGATCAGGGGGTTATACACCGTCAAAATCACCCAGGAGTCATGCTCAAGGTTGCCTTGGTTTGAGAAACCACGATCAAAGGTTCTACACCGCCAAAATCACCCGAAAGTCATACCCAGCCTTTACCACACCAACATAATCAATTGGATTTTGGATATCCAATGTGGGTTTGATAGGATGGAGATTCAAACCAGGGGCCTCCCTTGGAGGTTTGCCCTACCCTCTCCAACTCACCTACAGCACGTGGGCTCCCTTGGAGGTTTTCCCTACCCTCTCCAACTCACCTACAGCACGTGGGTTCCCCCGCATTGTTGTTGTTAGGGGTAGTCTCTACATTTTAAATAGTTCAGGCATTAATTTGGTAACAAAGAAATTATCAACTTGTTGGAAGCAGATCTTGTGGTTTGAACCTGTCCTTGTCACTTTCTAAAAAAAAGTAATGTGGTGGTAACCAACTCCCCTACCCCTATCTATTATAAAAGAAAAAATAAATATTATCAGCATGATTAAGGAATATTTAAAGTAAAAATTATATTTTATTATTATTATTTAATAAGTTGTGTGATTTTTATCAGGATCAATTTTATCAAAATAATAAAGTATTATATTTGATATATACTAATTAAATTATATATAGCTTAACTTTTTATTATATATATTTTTGTTAAACTGTAGGAATGTTCAACTCAAGTGTTTATAATTTTTATTTTAACAAGGTCCGATGAAAAGGTTCGGGGCCTTATTTAACCTTCAAATTTAGGTTAGATTTAGGTTAGTTCTTCATTATCCTTGCTAAATTCTAAAGTAACCTAATATAATCATATAAAATTAAATACAGAAAGTAAATGTAGAAATCTCAATGCATGAAAATGAATTGTAAAGTTTTAAGGTGTGAGAGACTAAAAGTAAATACCGTCAAAACCATAGCAAGGCAAGTGTGTGATCAATCAAAGCATGAGAAATCTGAATAACAATGTATTTCCATTCAAATGAGTTGAAATTGTGAGAGGAATGACAAGATGAGCAAAAGGGTTATGCCATAATCACCACACATTCCACTATCTAGGATAGTGTCATTGATAGAGAGAAAAAGATATATCATTTTCTCACCAATTTCATGAATTATAAGAGCATAATATGGGCTAAACAAAGTGTAGGTCTAGATTTCTTAAGGCTAGAAGATGTTTACAATGCAGCCCATGGCTTCTATTTATAGAAATATTTCACCCGTGAGTTACTTTGGGTGAGAAATTCTTACTCCTAATAAAAGTACAAATTTAAGGGTATATTTGGCAAAATCATACACCTTAAAATGTTAAATGGCTCTAATTATGCCTCTGTATGGCTTAAAATTCTTCTAAGATGAGTTTTAGTGCCACAAAAAGACAAAAAAATCACTTTCTAAGAGATCCACCTCGACATCCATGCACACTTATCCTACTTGACCTAGGGTTAGCAAATCACTCTACTTTTTGAAGTGAATCACTCCATTGTTAGAGTGAATCAATCCTCCTAAGCAAATCGACTCACTTGAGCAGATCAACCTCTTGAGAAAATCAACTCACTTGAGCAGATCGACCTCTTCAGCAAATTGACCCTCTTGAGCAAATTAACTCACATGAGCAAATCAACCCACTTGAGCAAATTGTTCCTCTTTGGATACAACCAATTCCTTCTAATTTTGTAAACATGGTTGTTTTGTAATGTTCATCCTATCTTTACAAAATTTATTTTTCTTTGTCTTTCATGGCAATTCCTTAGAGGAATTAGAATGTAGTAGTTGAGCTACTACATTTCTAGTGACTTCTTGGGTGATAAGATCGATTGGTGAAGGATCCTAAATTTTACCTGTATCCTTGGGCACAAAGTCAAAATTAAGACCATCTTCAAAATTGTAAAATTGTGGGTCACCTTTGTTTAGCTTTTGAGTAGCAAGCTTAAAATTACCTACAAATTAGTGTGCGAGGGTACCTCTAGAGCATCAACATTTTAAGGTTTGATACCAACTCCTCATTTTGATCCTTCAAGAGGCTCTTTCCTTCATCCTATATAATTTCTTGATTTCTCCAATATGATATTTGGTTTAATGACCTTCTTTGAAGCATTAGACAACAAATCTATGGGTACCTCCCCTTTGGTATTGTCAACATCTTTCAACATATGGAGTTGTTCTTGATTGGAGAATATCCCAATCAATTCCTTATTTAGTAATTCCTACATCTCCTTTCTCAATTCCTCAATAATAATTTTGAGAGAATTATAGGTAGCTTGCATTACAAGAGTATTCCTTACTTGTGGAATATGTCCTTCAACTATGTTATTACCATCCTCTTATCTAACTTACACATCTAATTTTCCTATTCATTAGATGAGGAGTTCTTTGGTGCACTATTCCGTGGATGTTAACTCCTCTTTCACTTGTTTTATTGCCTTTGAACTTTGGTCGAGCAATTTATAACACTAATTTGAAATATGTGGGGTGTACTATAGCACACTTGATCCCAAAGGGACTTGACTTGCCCCAACACTAAGGTTTTGGCATTCATATTTTGTATTAAAAGTTCCTTAATAACCAATAGCTCTCTTCTTCCTTTCATTAGCTAGGATTGGTGGATCATGAATATAGTAGATGTTGATGTTATTTTCACTAGTATTGTTTTGATCAATCTACTTTGTTATCTTCGACATGATGCATGATATTTCCTATCTATATTTCTTATTACATGTCCCTTTTATAAGTGAGGGAATGACTAATAAATATCAAGGGTGAGGTGCTCCTTCATAGCATGGACTACCTTGGATAGTTTTGGTGCTATTAGATGGAAGAGTTAATAAGAAAATCAAATAGTATATATAATTAAGTGTTAGGTTTACTTTATTTCTTGTGAGAACCTTAAATTCTTATGTTGGTTTTTGATATGTGTCTGATAGACCCATTACATATGATCTTATCCTATAAGGGGATCTAACATGCCCATTTAATTTAAACTTATCTTGTAAGGGTGATTTAATACCTACATATATATGAGCTTATGAATGAATAAAGGAAGCTTTTCGTTGCCATATCAAGAGTATAATTGTACCTATAGTGAATAGTGAACCACTAAATATGACAATTCTAGTTTGACACAATGACATTGATGATGGTGTGAACCAAGTGGTGATGGATGATGAGAGGGATTAAGCTGATGAAACTTAGGGTGATACAATATCACGTGTAGTATGGGGGGGCAAAGAACGGGTGCAATGAGATGGAATAATTTGTGACAATGATGTGAATGATGATAGAACAAACTGGAGTGGATATGATGTATGGGATGACCCTTCATCATGAATAGATAAACTTATTGATGACCTTAAGACTAGGAATAGACTTATTTAATGTGGTAAGGGTGTAGTAGAATAAATTTAGGGGGGTTAGAGAAGTGAGAGTAGAATAGATAAGAGAGGAAGAGATAATAGAGATGGGAATAGAATAAATATGAGTGGAAGTAAAATAAATATCTTTGTGGAAAATATGGTGAACATAATTTATACTTCTAAATTAGAAAATTCAATTGTTTCCACTATTTTTCTTATATATAAATCTTATTATCCTTTAGAGCCCTTATATTCCAAGTTATCATTTTTCTTCCTTCTTTTACCCTTGATTTCTCTAAGTCATTAAAGGTCTCATAAACTAAATCATTTTTACCAATATTCATATT
Source organism: Wollemia nobilis (assembly GCA_028583015.1). NCBI lineage: Eukaryota > Viridiplantae > Streptophyta > Pinopsida > Araucariales > Araucariaceae > Wollemia > Wollemia nobilis. The sequence goes on along the minus strand of JAQPPZ010003077.1, from coordinate 10,816,701 downwards.
GATGATTATTTTATGACTATAGTGTAAGCAAGGCATATCTTAGATTCTACATTATTTATTGTGATATGGAGTTAAGAAGAAAGATAAATTTTCTCTACTCTAAAATAATCTAGATCTCAGGCATAGTCTTGCTATCACCATATTCCTATGTTGGCATCTCATTCTATTAGTCTTAGGAGAGAAATAACTAATCTTGAAGACACAAAGAGATGGAAATAAATGGAAACTTGAGTGTCTCTTGCAAGATTTTCACTTAGGTGAGATGGGGATTTTCTCTCTCTCTCTCTCTCTCTCTCTCTCTCTCTCTCTCTCTCTCTCTCGACAGGAACTTGAAAAAGGGAAATGAGAAAAGATGATTTACAAAAATAAATTACTATTTTACTAAGCAAAACACAGTCCAATTCATAGGCTCAAAAAATAGCATCTCATCCTTTGCATGTCAATTTTTTAGCTCATGATTTTCCAACAACTATGTAAAAATTGTAAGGCAGATAACAACAATGGTGCATATGAGGGCCTATGCTAGGGACCATGCCTATTCTAGAGTCTTATCAAAATAATAAAAAATATAAGTGGGTGTCATAGTTTGAGAATTTAGAATAATGTTTCTATTATAATTCCCTTCTAATATGCATCGTTATGCCAATTATCTTAAAAGTGATATTTCTCTTTAACTCTAAAGTGGTGGAAAGTATGAGTGGGTGATGGAATTTCTACATCAAAATAATCAAAACTATAAGTAGGTGTCATAATTTGAGAATTTAGAATAACGTTTTCTACTATCATTCCCTTATAATATGCATCTTGATGCTAATTATCTCAAAATTGATACTGCTCTTTAAATATAAAGTGGTGGGAAGTATGGGTGGGTGATTGAATTTCTACAATTATGATAGCCTATCCATTTTTTATCTCATTCAATTATTTGATTTTGATGTTGACTACCAATTTTATACCATGTATTTATGCAAATGGGAAATATAATAACACTTTGAAATAATGGATCATTTTGTTGTTGTTCCTCAACTAACTTCATGTCATCATTCAAAGTATCAAACTCGTAGTATATAAATTTTACATTGGTTGTACTTTGAAATATTATAAGAAAACACCTAGTTGATATGATCATGGCTTCTTTATCACTCAATGTAACACATTTATGTAGAATCACTTGAAGATGTGAATCTTTTTCTATTTGTTGAGTAGTGTTTGCTTCTAGAGGTTCATATTTAAAGAGGAGTGCTTCACAAAAGGGACCCCATGAGATTTATCCAAACCTCATAAAATTTTCTATGTTCAAAATGATATTTCATATTCTAGATTAGTTTCTTCTTTTATTTTATTTTTATTCTCTAGAATTAATGCTAGCTCTAATATATATTAGACTAGTAGGGTGCTGGACATTTTTATAAATCAAAATATGAAATTGTGCAATGAAGATGAGGTGGTTAGTTTGGATAACTAACTACTAACCACCCATTTGAGTATAACTTTCAAATATCTACCCTAACTATATTAGATGGCATAAGGAATTCCTCACATTCCCATTTAATACATCATATTTTAAATAGGGAAAGGAATCAACAACTTACATAGTTCAAAAATATCATGGACCAGGACACATACATTAGTCCATCATTTATATCATCGTGAGCAAAGACAAACTCAATTGCTCACCATAGAGGGATTCACCACATTAAACTCAATCAAGGATAGGGGTAAACATAAATATCCAAAATTTTATATTTTATGTGATATGGACACACATGTTATCCATCTATGTATTTGCAAATAGGGGCACACTCATCTATGTACAAGCATTTTTTATTCGGGACACACTCAACCAATCATAGGTACAATACTTCACTTGTGAATATGGATACAACCATTCATAAGATCGTATGAAAATAGAGATACACTCTACTATCCACAAAACACAAAGTCTACACTTATTGAATAAACCATTATCTGCAATAAAAAATGTAGTATAATTTGATCTTCAAAATGTATGACAATTCAGTCAAGCTTAACATTATTTTTTAACATGTGGTCTTCAAAATTCATTTTTATTTAATATGATGGTTTCATTGGGAAAAAAAAATGGTTTTTGAAAAGTATATATATGCCTATGCTCGAAAAAAAATTAATTTCTTGAATTGCAAGAAAACAATACAGTCTCATCATGCAAAAAATGAAGTGTAGGAGATTGTTGATTTTCTCTCTAGGAAATGTCTATATGAAATATATATATATATATATATATATATATATATATATATATATATATATATATATATATATATATATATATATATATATTCTTACTATATGAAAAGGATCAAAAGGTGCACCATCCATGAAAAACTACATGAATTCAAGGAAGTGAGGAGGAGATATGTAAAAAATACTTTTTTTGCATTTTTCCAAATTTTGCACACTATTCGTGCAATCAACAATTGAAAAAGGAACAATTAAAAAAAAATGTATGATCCAATTTGAATGGTGGAGATACAAGTTCAATTTGCATGCAACTCCATGCATTTTGACAGGAGTCTAACCAGAGTCTGCATGCACAATTTATTTTTTAAAAAGAAAAAAATTCCCATATGCATATTGGAACATAGCTCATGATTTTTAAAATATTTTGTGGATGTCAAATTTTTAAAACCAAAAATGAATCTCTCCACCTTGTGAATATGCAAGGGGAATACTTTTTTTAAATATTGTCATAGATCAAGCATGTGCAAAATTGTTGTTGTTGAAAATAAACTTCAAATATCAAAATGAGAAGATTCACCATACCTTTTATTGCAATGGAATATTAAAGAATTATTTCATATATATATATATATATATATATATATATATATATATATATAACCCAAGTTTTCAACCAACAACACTTCACTTCACTAGAAGTTAACCTTCAAATGACACATGTATTGATTAGATAGTAACCTCACAATAGATGAACCTCATGCATATTTAGATGGGCTTGTTTCTAGAAGGATTCATTAAGTTACAATAGAGTCAAACTTCATTTTAGATAGCTTTATTTGACAAATCTAGATAGTAGTAGCTCTACATGATAGCTCCAAATGATAACTCTAGATAGTAGCTCTAGATGGTAGTAGTTTGAGATAGATCCAATTGAAAACTCTAGAAGGTAGATCTCAATGGTAGAAGATATTGATTTACATGGCCTATGTTAGACAACTTCTACCTTGGATGACAATATTAGAATCTTTAGAAAACCCAATTTTGATCAAATGATCATATTAACTTTGACTTTAAATTATTTGAAGCCTAGTTTTCTCTAAACTACTTATGCATGATATTTATTTCTAGTATTTCTTCATCATGCAACATGGACTTATATTCTCTCCTATGCTTCAACACTAATGTTTTTGTAGCAACAATTGGATGTTTGTGACAAAATGATGAAACTCTTTCTTGATGACATGTATCTCTTCTTCATGATGATATCTTTGGATGATATTCTAATCATATATTTGAACAATATATTTAAATGAATAACATCAATCCTAAAAATAAAATAAATAATTAGAAATAGAGCATAGAAAACTTCAATAAAACATTCTTTGCTATATTTTAGCTATTTATTTGCAATTTACTACACCACTTGTATGGCTATTCAATCGATATCACATCTCCTTTACACACAATAGGAAATCATGAATGCAAAAATATTGCTCGTCTTTGCTTGATGTTGCTTCTGATGGCACTACTTCTACCTTGGTATCCATTATTGGATCCATATAGCATGTCTTCAAGTTCTTTTTCCAATATGCATCCTCTTAATTCACATACTCTAGGAATGATGAGGGCTCTAATACCACATGTTAGACTAGTAAGGTTCTAGACAATTTTTCATTAATCAAAACGTAAATTTTTACAATGAAGGTGAGGTGGTTGGTTTGGATAACTAAATATCAACCATCTATTTTATTTCAACTCTTGAATATCTAACCTAACTATGTTACATGATGTAATAAATCCCTAATAACATAAATGCCTAATTTTCTAGTTGTAGGCACTCCTTTACTTCTTCTATAGGACCTTCTTCCTTTAAAAATAAATTAAAAGTTTCATATTCTAGGGAAGAAAATATTTTAACTTTCTTTGATCATTCATAAGGATTGCACATGATGAAATATTGGAAAGAAAATTAGCATTTGGTAACCTCAAGCACTATCTAAGCTAAAATAACTTCTATTTTGGTGGATCATTTCTCTAAATAATGAATGACATTCTCTCATAGTTAGTCGATCATAACCATCCATCCCTAGATCCGATGAATCTTGAGATCCAAGGAATATTACCCACTCCCTCTTAATTGGAAGTCTAGTCTTGTATTCTGATTGATAAAACCATGGACATTGATATCGGGACTCCTAAAGATCCCAAGATCCTTAAGCTTGACAAAGTCTTGATCCTAACTAAGTGTGAATAATACACCAAGATTTTAGTAGAGTTTAGCAACATCTTTGATTTGTCCTATGCCAATATGCCAAGTCTCTATCCCTCCCTAGTTCTTCACCACCTAGTCATCACTCTTGATGCAAAATCTATAAATTGGAAATTCCAAAAAATACATTTTCCTAGTCAAATAGGAGATCCAAAAACTCCTTGATATTAGATTTATCAAAGCCATCAATTATTTTGACTATATCTCTAATGTTATCCCTATTTTCATGAAGCAAGGTAGCATCAGATTTTACATAGACTTTTGAGACATCAATAAAGCATATTCTAAGGACAACTTCCCTTTGTCCAGCATTGATATGATCATCAATTTCACTATAGGATATGGAATATTGTCTTTAATGTATGGATTTTCATGCTATAATAACATCAAAATTACTTCTAAGGACCAATCTAAAATAGATTTCACTTTCCCATTGGGAACCTTTTGTTATCAAGTCATACCTTATGGATTAAAAAATGTGGAAGTTACCTACCAATGAGCCATAACATACATCTTTCATGACATGATGCATGACATCATAGAAGACTATGTCAATGATCTTGTTGGTTGATCTTTAAACTAGGAATGTCATATTTAAGACCTAATATGTATCTTCAAGTGGCTATAGAAGTACACGATACACCTCAAGCCCAAGAAAAAAAATAATATTGGGATTCATCATATTCCAATGTTTCATCAAAGTTGATCTTGATAAGATATTACCTATAGTCAATATTCCCTCCTTGAACTTTAACCCAACTTCTAAATCTCCAGGAGAAATTCTAATCCATTCATAGATTCATATCCTAGCTTACTGACAAGTGTCATCCTTTTTCATGCTTTGAAGAATGTGACCTTCAATTGGGACACTAACTAACAAGTGGATTGTGATGCTCTCAAATCCTACCTCTTGTTTCCTCCCATCCTTATCCCTCGTAATCCTTCCCATAATTTATTGCAATACATAACAATGATAGAACATGCCTTAGGATATATGTTCATGCAATATAATGACCAACATAGAGAGAAAACAATTTTCTATATTAGCAAGGATTTGGTGAACTATGAAGTATTATACCGCTTTAGAGAAGCTTTATCTTGTCATGGTGTTTTCTTTCTATAAGTTTAGAAACTACATGATTAACCATAAGAAATTTTTAATCATGAGGGTTGATCCCTTATGATACCTTATATCTCAACCTTACCTCTTAGGATGAACTACTAGTTGGGTCATTATGCTTATTGAATTCAATCTTGAATTTATCATCCAAAAGACTATGAAAGGTTAGGTCATTACTAAAAAATTCGAAGTCATTCTCTGAGATGCTATCCATCCATTAGCCATAGACTTTCTTGAAGAGTTGGTCTTCATCCTAGAAGATAAAAAACTTGATTATTGAACTTTGTACTTTCATGGTGTTTGATGTGTCAAATGAGTAGGGGAAAAATTCATCTTGGTCACTCAGTAGCAATTTATCTCTTTTTCTTTTAAGATTAAGTCTACCTATACCAACAATACCACTGAGTATGAAACCCTTATCTTAAGGCTTCTCATATCCTTAGCCCTACAAATTAAAGCCTTATATATTTTTTAAGATTCCCAAATTGCAGCCAACCAAGTTAATGGTGTTTATCAAATAAAATATTAAAAGCTTAACCCACATAAAGGAACCATTGCTAAGCTAATGACTATTTTTGCTAAAATTATCATTGAAGCTATCCCTAGGTCTAACAATAATCATGTTGATGCTATGGACATAGATATATTCTTATCCCCATAGATTTGGATGATGAACAAGCCATAATCATCATTCAACAAATTAGGGAGCCTACAACCTTACAATCTAGCCAACTTCCTCTAGGATTATTTTCCATAGAGGCACCTCCTTCTCTTAATCTATAGTACAAGGATATATTCACCTTCCTTAGGGATGCCATATTACCTAACAATTTGAATTACAGTGAGAATAAGAACCTTAAGTAATGTGTTTGTAGGTATATCATCATTAGTGATATCTTATATCATTATTCCCTTGATGGCATTATCGTTAGGCACTTAACCTCAACTAAATCCCAAGTAGTCATCAAAGAGGTTCATGATGGATTATGTAGAGGTCATTTTTATGGTGTCATAATTACTAAGAAACTATAATAGATGTGTAGACACCAAAACAGCACCAATCCGATTATGTGACAACAAGGGCTGATCGCATTGACACACACAGCCCCTAGGGCAGCCCCCAGAGGTTAAACAGTGGTCCTAACCACTTCCAAAAGTAGTTTTAGAGGTCAGAGGTCAATTTGGCACCTTTTTTGCACTTTGCTCTCTGCTCGTCCCACCCCGGGATGAATACAAACTGTCATTCGTCCCACCCAGGGATGAATAGCAGCATTCACCCCAGGGTGAGGCGAATAGCAAGTTTGACTGGCAAAAATTCAAACCTCGGTAACTTCGCCAGTTAATTGAGGCTTCAGGCCATGTAATTATGAGGAATGGATTTTATTCAAGAAGAGAGACTTTAGTTATGAGTGTTTTTATTTTAGAAACCTCATGCAAGGAGATTCCAAATCAAGGAATTAGCTTTTCTCTGAAAATAGGATAGTCAACTCAAGTAGCACCCTCGCATGCACAATTCAAACAGAGAGACCCTAAGGTCTATAAATTGGTGAGTTTTCTCACCCAAAGATATACAGAGAGGGAGCATTTGAGCAACGAAGTGCTGCCAATTTACATACCTACTTGCGATTTGTGCTTTATACATCCTTAATCTCTCATTCGAAAGGAAGGTTATTGGGTGACTATTGGAAGCACGAATCCGGACCCAAACCCTAGAATTTGGCCACAATACTTCACAAAATTTGTTGAAAACACCCCATAACTGGTTTTGGACCCATCCCAAGTGGATTGGTGCCAAAAAAGTGTCCCAAACGGTAGGCGTCCTGCCCCCGGGCGCTCCCCAAACTATCACAATCCTATTCGCCCCACCCCGGGATGATTAGAAATATGTGAGATATTTCTCTAGTTTTTCTTTTGCATTTTATTCTATATATGTTAAATAGGTTACAGTTCAAATTTAATTTCATTCTGAGCAATTTTGACCAGGTTTTTGTCATTTCCCGCCTTTACTAACTTGCAGATGACACCAGAAAAATCTGGGTGATAGAGGTAAAATTGGAGAAATATGACATTTTGGGTCTTCCCAAAATTCCCCCAATTAGCTAAAACCAAGTTTTCAGGTCTTTTGGAGCTTTCTAGATAGGACATTGAAGAGGGTACTTTCTGACAATTTATTGTAGGTTAATTCGTCCCACCCCAGAACGAATAGCAATATGTGGTAGGTTTCATTGTTTTTATTTTTTAATATTATTCTAGGTCATTTAAATAGACTGTAGTTTAAATTACATTTCATTTGGAGCACTTTTGATCAAGTTTTTGCTATTTCCTGCCTTTACTAACTTGCATATGGCATCATTGAAATATGGGTGATCGAGGCAAAATTGGTGAAATATGACCATCTGGGTCTTCCCAAAACACCCTCAATTAGCTAACCCCAAGTTTTCAGGTCATTTGGAGCTTCCGGGATAGGACATTGAAGAGGGTACTTTTTGACAAGTTATTACAGGTCTATTCGTCCCACCCTGGAGCGAATACAAATCTGTGAGGAATTTCTTGACTATTCCTTTTGTAATGCTCTATTAACATCATATTCATGCTTTCATCAAAGTTTCAGGTCTTTCTGATATTATTTTATTATAGATATAATGTTTTCATGCATACACTAACAGTAGGCCTAGGGAAATACACGCTTTATTCTATCTGCAGGTGCTACTAATCTTTTTTGTTTCCTTGAACATAGGTCTTCGAAATCAGAGAAGTAGGAAGGAGTCAAAAATCATATACACAAGCGGCAGCAATGTTTTGGTCCGCCCATCTTATATGTGGGCATGCGGAAGAAGGACCGCTATCTATGGATGTGACAAGAAATCTATTTGACGCTCCTATCCCCTAGAAAGGAAGGAGACGTATTGTAACACAAATTTAAAAAGCATATCAATAAAGAGGGCCACATTTTATATTTTTTTTATCTTGTGTCAATTCGTCTATGCTCTTTCTTTTTATGCACTTTGCAATACATAGGCTATAAGCGTTAAGTTGGGTTTTAAAAGCATCTATTTTGGCACTTTCCTTTTTGTTTTTCGTATCCTCGTGCTTTCAGTGGCGATCACGGTGGGACGTCTGTCCCTTGATTTTTAATATTAAAATTTTGATTAAAGTTGCCTGTTTTGTTGCTTACGGGTACCAAGTTTCAAACGCTGGACTATTTCAAAGCATAAATTCAGAGACGTTCGATTTAGGCAGAGAAGAGGTAGGGGTTTTAAACACCCTCTGTCAATTTTTTGTTTTCTATTTTTTGTTCTTTGATTTTTGCTTGCATAGGAGAGTTTAGAGGCTTGCTTGTTTCAATTTTGCAACTTAAAAATAACCCCACACACCACGTGGTATTTTAAACACAAGGAGTTGGTCGTAAAACCCCAACCCTTGAGCAAGACCAACGGTGGATTCCATCATTGCCTTGGCTTGAGATATTGCATCCATAACTCCGATCATGACTATTGCTAAACGTAAATCCTGAAAAAATCTGACCAAGTGTAGCTTGGGGTGATTCCCAGCGCATGAGAATAAGTCTTCTATGGTAGGTGTCATAAACAAAGTGATTCCCCTTTTGTACCACCTATGTTCCACGTATCATTTGCTCTCACGTACCTATAGTCTCCTTCACGTAAGGGCGGGTATATAGAGAGGTTGGTATATCGGTCCGGCAATGGTATATTGAAGGGGCGACCATTTTGGGAGTCATAAGAGCCTTCATAATTGCATTTAAATGGTTTTCACAAAAAGCTTTCAAAAACAAACAACAAAACACACTAAACCAGATTTTAGGGCACACTTTTAAATCTTTAAACGAGATAATCATTGCATTGATTGTGTGTTTTCTTTCTATTTAAGTGTAGCGTAGAAAATCCTAAAAGAGATAAAAAATATACTCGTCTTTAGGAGCACATCACCATGGTGTTCACTCGTAGCCGAGCCCAATCACGGGCAAGTGCTACAGAAAGTGCACCAAGGGGGACAAGTCGCCTCCGATATAGTCCTGAGGACTTAGCCATCCCGCCTTGGTGGCAAGGCACCCAAGAGAGTCCACATCATGCCATCACAGAATAGGACTATAGAGGCACCCCTTTGAGAGGCACCTCTTGGAGAGGTAGCCCCACTCAGCATAGGCCCTTTCATGAGGATAACCTACACGTAGATCTCAACACAGACACTAGACCTCCCTTAGAAGTTTGTTATGGGTGGCCTAGTGATGAAGCACTGTGTACTGCTCTAGAGCAACAGAGGGTCTAGAAGGAGAGGCCACCGGATTTTGTCATCCCTCTTCTACCCCGCATTACTGTTAGAAATACTAGACCATTTCTAGAGTATCAAGCTTTCTAGATAGGGCAAGACAATTCCGCTCGTACCTTTTATGCATATGAAAGAGAGGACAAGGGAGAGTACCATGTTCCTCAAGAGCAGTACACAGCGCAGGAGCGATGTACCTCCGTGCCTACCTTGTATCAGGATCATTCATTAAGGCTAGAGCCTCAGGTTAATGCTACTAACCTCGACAGAGGGAAGCAACCCATAGAGATTTTTGATCACCATGATCGAGACAGACATGTAGGGGAGGCATCTAGACTTCCTAAACAAGAGACGATGAAACAAATTGACTTGGTGATTGCAAAACATGCCACCCACCAAGCGCAAATCGCACAGCTTAGGCAAGATCAAGAACAGTTAGAGCATCTTTGTTGGCTTAACAAAGAGTGCATTCAGCGTCATATGGCTGAATTCCTTCATAACAAGGTGCCTACGAAGGGTCCAATCCATCGCACGCATAAATAAGAAGTGTATGTGAGGTAGGACCCCTTGGTACGAGGGAGTTCCATGCAACCTTATCAAGCACTGCCTTTGAGACCTCCTAGACCTGAGTGGGAGGCCACTCCTAGAAACAATGATGGGCACCCTCCATGGGCACCCACCTATGCTTATAGAACTCAACTAGCCACTCCTTAGGAAGCCTATGAGGAGTATGAACAAGAAGAAGAGTAGGCTGAAACGCTCGATCAAGGCAGAGGGGGTGTTGGCCAGCTACCTATCAATAGGCCTCAAGTTCCCCGTAATCCACAACGGGAGCAAACTAAGGAGGAAGAAATTAAATCCTCTGATGCATATAAAGTGTTGTTAGAGTGCTTAGAGTCTATGGAGATCAAGACTTCTGGGCCCCAAAAGCCTACTTTATGACAACTCCATAGTCATCTTGTGCATCCGTCAGTGCCGGCACCTCCATACCTCGAACACTTTAAGCTACCCTAGTTGGCACTCTTTAGAGGGGAGGAAGATGCTTTGGCATTCAGGACAATGATGCTTTGCTAATAAGAACATTTATAACCACATTCGCAGGCCCTGCCTCGGATTGGTTTACTCAATTACCAAAGCATAGCATATGTAACTTAGATCAGCTAGTGGACGCATTCCTAGAACGTTTTGCTTTCAACACAAAGAAAAAGGCGTCACTAAGCGATCTAGCTAGCCTCAAGCAGTATGAGGATGAATCTATGGCGGCATATGGGAACCGATGGAGGACGTTGCTTTCAAAGCTACCCTACCTCCCTCCTATGTCCGACTTGACCCAAATGTTCTCCAAAAGTTGTTTGAGATCAATCTTCGTGCTATTGCAGCTGCAACAATATGCCAGTTTAGAATAAGCATTGGCGCAAGCCAGAATCATCGAGGAGATTAAGATACAGGATGGCGATATCGCCAAACGTAAGAAGAAATAATGGACAAAGAACACTAAACCAGGGGCCACACAACCGAAACCTACTGCGGTTAATCAGGTTGCCATCAACGTCCCTAAGCCGGCACAAGCAACACAACCTCAAAAGGCTAACTATCAGGCGGTGCCTCCTAAAAACTATGAGAGAGAAAACCAAATGCAGGAGCAAAATCAGCAGCGTCGCCCTAGGCGACAATTTACTCCTTACACAGAGTCCAAGGATTCTCTGTTTGATCTCTTGTCAACGACGAACTTGATCAACCTTCTAGAGATTCAAACTATAGACCCCAATGCACCGAAGCCTAAGGGGTACCGAGAGGATTTGTACTATTGGTTCCATAGGCGTAAGGGACATGATCTTAATGCATGTTGGAAGTTCAAAGGTTTGGTACAAGATCTCATTGACGATAAGACATTGGTAGTGGACAATCCCGTAGCACCAAACAACCAACATATGGGAGTATTCAGAGACCCCTTGCCTACCCATGAGGCGCCGACAAAACCTCTTCAAGTTAATGAGGTGCAATAGAATTATCCTATGCAGGGATATGTAGAGATGATAAGCATAGTGACTAGGAACAAGAGATACCCAGGAGTTGCCCCTGCAGCAACCACAAGAGAGGTGCCATCGACGTCACAACCGCAACAACCCCTATGCAACTTCTCTCGCCTAGACCGGTGGCTACGATTCGGACTAGACTTACCCAAATTCTAAGGACCACGTCGGCTAGGCTATCCATATATGAGCTAATTCAACAATCAGCGCCCCATCGGGAAGCTCTAATGGATATTTTAAAAGCCATCGAGCTGCAGCCCCATGAAGCGAACTCTTTCAACAATTTTGTGGGGCATGTAAAAAAATATACATAACCAGTCATCACCTTTAGAGAGGATGAATTGAAAGCAGTTACTGGTGATGTGGCAGATCCACCCCTGCAAATTATCACACGGGTCAACGAGATTCGGTATAAGAGAGTGTTGGTAGACACTGGCTCGTCTAGTAATATCATCACTACAGCAGCATTGAAACATTTGAAGTTGCCAGCATCTCACATTGTGGCCTCTACTTACACACTGCGAGCATTCAACGATGCAATCTGCTCGACATTTGGCATAATTGTCCTACCCATCCAAGTGGGAGAAAAGACGATTCATATATTGTGCCACATTTTGGAATGCGAGATGGCTTATAATATCTTATGGGGCGACCTTGGATCAGGGACATGAAGTGTGTCCCTTCAATAGCTCAATAGTGCCTGAAGTATACATTTGAAGGACAGGTGCATGTAGTCCCGACGGACTTGAAGCCTTTCAAATACTGCAATACAGTGCAATTCATGCCGCAATCGAACCTTCCCTCAACACATGTGGATTTTTAGTTGAATCCATCTCAACAGGGTCCGATTCTGTAGGCATCTCCAGTGATTAATCCGTCAAGCCCTCAGCCAGGTCTGTCTTCTTTTGCTAGTCCTTCAACAATGACGCCACCTACGATGGCCACATCCAAGGACAAGGGAAATAAACCCATAGAAGAGGAGCCACCTCTAGTCTCAACCATCTCGACAGAAGAGATGCCTAGTAGAATGGAAGTCGAGATGCCTAGTTCGCCCCACATGGAGTGGACTCAGGAAGGACTCCCATTCGCTCCCCCTCAACTGCCAACGGTCATAGTTGAAATGGCCATCACAGGCCTGGGGGAGTATATAGTGAGGAAGATTGTAGCAACGCCCACGCTTGAGTCCATGCAGGATATGGAGCGACCTTGACTCCCCATCGGCTCTGTGGTTCCTTTAGGCTACCCACCCAATCAGACAAATTTTGTTTATGGGGGCCTAGATAATGGCATTGAGATTTGTATGCAAGAAGACGAAGACGAAGAACCCTTTGCTGAGGATGTCAACTATCTGTCCAACCCAAAATTTGCTTTGAGGTATCTTGGCCAATGCAATTGGCACGGATATGGGTTGGGCCGGTATGAGCAAGGAGTGCGTGTTCTTTGCCAACCAAGATACCAAATGCCATATGACAAGTCAAGAGTAGGGTTCAACCACCCCTTGCCCCTAGACATCTTGGTGCAGAACATGCAAGGCCTAGGGATAGGCAACAAGGATGGGTTGGCATTAGATCCATATGCCAATCCTCACACAACATATACATTGGGGGATTATCACCCATTGTTAACAACCAACCTTGTTGACCATAACAACCCTTTCCTTTCGGTCGAACAAGGAGAAAATTCAAGGACTCCCCTACAAGAGGGATATGGACAATACCAAGAAGGGTCTTCGGAAGATGAGTTATAATACGAGGTAGCACCTTGGGATCCTTTCGAGTCTGACATCAATCAGTCACAAGTACATCCCATGGATGATTATCAGGAAAGCTTCCTGACAATATTCCCTTTAGGTGCTCCAATTGAGCATATCCCCTTTCAAGAGAATCAGGTCCCCCCGTAGAGAGCGGAACAACCTCGATGGGACCACATCAATTTGCTCAAACAAGATGAGATTCCTATGTCGCAAGCAGCTATTGGAGCCAATGAGGGCCTTTGGATCTCTGACAGTGACTACGAAGATGAAACTGAGATGGCCTATCTCAACCACATGCGACAAATGCAACAATAGTATCCCTTAGGCATAGATGACATGTTTGAACACCTGCACATAGGGCCAAGACATAGGTGGCACCTCAACCCAGTGTAGTTATAGCAATTACTGCACTCACCACTCCAGGTACACAAAGAGCATCTTTCACTTGGAGACCCTATCAAACCATCAATGCCTAGGGCAGACCCTGTCTGCATGTCCGCGCATAGGGCCGACCCATTTGTGCCAGTGCCCACAGAGCCAAATCCAAAGCACAAAGGTTATCTAAGATGTCCAAGCAGTCATACCCATTATAATGGAGACCATAATCATTTCATTAACATGATCTCCATTGATTTAACCGCCCCCATTCATGATCCAGTCGACCCGACACGGTCATTGTATCTAGATCTAGATGCTATCGACTGGGATCGTGCTGACACACCACAATCCCCATCAGAGTACTGGACCTACGGTGGGATGTTCCATTTCACTCCAGGACAGACTCATGATGTCTTTCATGTTGAAGAGGAACCTGATGTTCCTAACGATGATCTTAATTCAGCAAACGATATCCACCTGATCCCAACTCCACACCTATTGGAGGATGGATCCCACATGTCAGTCGAGGAGATGACTGACATAGACATCGGCTCGAATCCAATGAATCCACAGATTATCCAGCTGGGGGTACTTCTATCCCCCGAAGAGCAAGTCGACTACATTAACCAAAAAGCTCCAAGGATTCTCGCAATCTCTTGGTCAACCCCCAAATGCCCCAAAGGGGTCCATAAACCCTTTGGTCAACCCAAAAGCTCCAAAGATTTCCGTAATCTCTTGGTCAACCTAAAAAGCTCCAAGGATTTCCGTAATCTCTTGGTCAACCTAAAAAGCTCCAAGGATTTTTGTAATCTCTTGGTCAACCTAAAAAGCTCCAAGGATTTTTGTAATCTCTTGGTCAACCTAAAAAGCTCCAAGGATTTTCGTAATCTCTTGGTCAACCTAAAAAGCTCCAAGGATTTTCGTAATCTCTTGGTCAACCTAAAAAGCTCCAAGGATTTTTGTAATCTCTTGGTCAATCCAAAAGCTCTAGGGATTCCCAGAATCGCTTGGTCAACCCAAAATGCCCCAAAGGTGTCCATAAACCCTTTGGTCAACCCAAAATTCCCCAAAGGTATTTATAAACCCTTGGGTCAAACCAAAAGCTCCAAGGATTTTTGTAATCGCTTGGTCAACCTAAAACGCCCCAAAGGTATCCATAAACCCTTTGGTCAAACCAAAACCCCAAAGGTATCCATAAACCCTTTGGTCAAACCAAATGCCCCAAAGGTGTCCATAAACCCTTTGGTCAATACAAAAGCTCCAAGGGTGCCCATAACCTCTTGGTCAAAAATAAATTTTCAAAAACAAACAAAAACAATAAAATCATCAAAAACAATAAAATCATCAAAAATTACAAAAAAATTGCATTTCAATTCCATGCATACTCATAAAATCATCAAAAATTACAAAAAAATTGCATTTTGATTTCATGCATACTCGTAAAAATAAAAAATACAAAAATATAAGTGCATTAGGCATCGCATCCATACATTGCATATTTACTAGGTCATACAAGTCACAAGCACCATAGACTGTCATTACTTGGCAAATGCCATCATTTTCCACATTTAATCCCTTTTACAAATGCATACATCCAGAATCACACCATCGTCATCTTTAGCATAGTCAGTTGTCTCCTAATGTATATAGGGTTTTCGTCATTCAGCTATCTTTAAATTTCTAGTCAAAAACTGTACAAAGTTAAACATATTTTACATGGGAAAGTTTTACTTGGATCATACCTTGTTACGTAGCATCCCAACACAATTAAAACACATCAAATAATTCCTAAGTTGTGTGAACACAAGAGAAACCTACAACGCAGTCTAGGGTACCATAGGTGAAAGATTAGCTTGTTCATCCCCCTATGCGAATGGTTCAAGAGTGCTGAGAATTGACAACAAGACAAGCTCTTCCCCATCAATTCCACCTAATAAATAGTGGTTTTCACCACTACCAAAATCCCCATCACTATTGGTCCTTAAGGTTGTAAGGATTCATACTACACATCCCTGCCAAGGATGGGTAGTCATCCCCAAGACCTGAAAGGATCGATGCCATTCAACAACACAATTCCCACAAGCCATCATTACACTCACCTTTGATCTCAAAGTTGTAAGGATTCGTACTACACGTCCCTACCAAGGATGGGTAGTCATCCCCAAGGCCCAAAAGATCAATGCCCTTACTTCATAATCTCCATCATCCACTTTGGTTCCCAAAGTCGTAAGGATTCATACTACACATCCCTGCTAAGGATGGGTAGTCATCCCCAAGGCCTAAAAGAATCAATGCCCTTCACAAGCTCAACCTTACAAAGCTCAAAATACAAAATCAACTAACAGTGGTTCTCACCACTAGTCAAAATCCTTGCTCAAAAAAAAAAAAAAAAACAAAACAAAGAGAAAAATAAACAGTGATTTTCATCACTATATATCCGAGCAAGTATCCTGAACCATTGAGCCAACAAACAGCCTGAACTTGAATCCCTGGAAATTCTCAGCATTCGAAAACCATCTAGGTGATCCTCATTACAGGTTTGGTGGACAACCTACCTGGCAATGGTGGTATCCTACCCGCATGACGATATGTCTGTCACATTAGCTTTGCGTGTGAGCAGACCAATGTTTGCATGTGGATGAGCTAGCTTATGGTACCTTAGATTGTCTCGTGGGTTAATCTTGTTAAATAAAACAATGGAGTTAGTGGAGCTAATTAGGTGATCCTCAATACAGGTTTGGTTGATAGCCTATCTGGAACTGGCGGTATCCTGACAAATACCACATAAACGAACTCAATTGCACACACAGGGATGTGAAATAACTTGGTTAAAATTCAAGTCGGATTTATACCTTGTTCAAAAGTCTTGCGATATAAATGTACAGTCTTGGCTAGTTAGTTAAAATATCTAAATCTCAGAAAATGTTAACTACATTTTAAAACAACTGGTACATTTCATTCCATACATCACCATTAGAAAATATGCAAAATACAAAAACAAAGTTTTCACATGCAAAGTTATTTCACAAAGTCATCCCATAAGTACAACAAGCCAATAAATCTTGTACAATCTATGGTGCCATCGACAAGTTATCAAAAATTCATTTCATTCATTCCATATGCATACATCATATAATTAGCAACATCGCAATCATAATCCCACATGCATACATCATCATAAAAAAACATTTCAAAAAAAAAATAGCAAAAAAAATGCACAAAACTGCATAAAAAAAGCCTTAAAATTGTCCAATGAGATTGCTTTTTACACTTGACATTCTGGGCATGCAAAATAGATGTCGGGGTCACAAATCCTCGCTATCTTACTCCCTAAGAAGGCTACCATAGCTAGACCGCTCCATGGGAGGACGGATTTTTGAGAATTTCATCCCCAAACGATGTCGCAAAACGGGTCAAAACTCATCCAAAAATAGCAATAACATTGCCGAACGAAGGCACTTTTGTGCCTGACATTCTTGGCATCCAAAACATACGTTGGGGTTACAAATTGTCCCTATCCTACTCCCTAAGAAGGCTATCATAGCCGGACCGCTCCACGGGAGGACGAATTTTTGACAATTTCAGCTCCAAAATGCGTCACAAAAAGGGTTAAAACCCACCAAAAATAGGTCAAAATGTTTGGAAACTGCTTTCGCATTCAATGGTAAACAACTGCAAGGCACCCTTACCTAAGTCATCTTAGGTCAAGCAACTCGTCGCTTTTCTCATGTCGATCATTCCCTCATCGATTCGTCGCTTGAGGGGGTAGTCACACTTAGTCGCCAATCAACAACAACATACCCAATCATGGAAATGACACGCATTCAAAGGATCATTGACAAAGACAATCACGCTCCTACTTGGGGTAGCAAACAAGCAACAATCACAAGCTGATCAAACACTTGGTATTCATGAATCATGAACTCAAGGTTCCCATAGACAAAAGGTTGCACCCTTTGCCTATTCATGACTGATCAATGTCAAAGTTCAAGTAACACCTCACTGAACAAGGTTAACACTTGAACGAAGTTCCTTAGCTCGTCAGAAGCAATGATTCAAGAATGCGTGCCCTTTCCATACTTGGGGCATCAAGAGTTGGTTAGGTTACTGAGAAACCCTAATCATTAGTGCTTTGGTTATCTATTTTTTCTCGGCGTTGTGCCTTGCACAAAGCTTCCCAAAAAGGGGCATCTGTAGACACCAAAACAACACCAATCTGATTATGTGACAACAAGCACCGATCGCATTGACACACACAGCCCCTAGGGCAGCCCCCAGAGGTTAAAAAGTGGTCCTAACCACTTCCAAAAGAAATTTTAGAGGTCAGAGGTCAATTTGACACCTTTTTGGCACTTTGCTCTCTGCTCGCCCCACCTCGAGATGAATACAATCTGTCATTTGTCCCACCCAGGGATGAATAGCAACATTCGCCCCAAGGTGAGGCGAATAGCAAGTTTGACTGGCAAAAAGTCAAACCTCGGTAACTCCGCTAGTTAACTGAGGCTTCAGGCCATGCAATTGCGAGGAATGGCTTTTATTCAAGAAGAGAGACTTCAGTTATGAGTGTTTTTATTTTAGAAACCTCATGCAAGGAGATTCCAAATCAGGGAATTAGCTTTTCTCTGAAAATAGGACAGTCAACTCAAGTAGCATCCTCGCATGTGCAATTCAAACAGAGAGACCCTAAGGTCTATAAATTGGTGAGTTTTCTCACCCAAAGATATATAGAGAGGGAGCATTTGAGCAACGAAGTGCTGCCAATTTACATACCTACTTGTGATTTGTGCTTTATACATCCTTAATCTCTCATTCAAAAGGGAGGTTATTGGGTGACTATTGGAAGCACGAATCTGGACCCAAACCCTAGCATTTGGCCACAATACTTCACAAAATTTGTCGACAACACCCCATAACTGGTTTTGGACCCATCCCAAGTGGATTGGTGCCGAAACAGTGTCCCAAACAGTGGGCGTCCTGCCCCTGGGCGCTCCCCAAACTGTCACAGTCCTATTCGCCCCACCCCGGGATGAATAGAAATCTGTGACATATTTCTCTAGTTTTTCTTTTTCATTTTATTCTAGATATGTTAAATAGGTTACAGTTCAAATTTCATTTCATTCTGAGCAATTTTGACCAGGTTTTTGTTATTTCCTGCCTTTACTAACTTGCAAATGGCACTAGCAAAATTTGGGTGATAGAGGTAAAATTGGAGAAATATGACCTTTTGGGTCTTCCCAAAACACCCCCAATTAGCTAACACCAAGTTTTCAGGTCTTTTGGAGCTTTCTAGACAGGACATTGAAGAGGGTACTTTCTGACAATTTATTGTAGGTTAATTCGTCCCACCCTGGAACGAATAGCCATCTATGGCAGGTTTCATTGTTTTTATTTTTTAATATTATTCTAGTTCATTTAAATAGACTGTAGTTTAAATTTCATTTCATTTGGAGCACTTTTGATCAGGTTTTTTCTATTTCCCGCCTTTACTAACTTGCATATGGCATCATTGAAATATGGGTGATCGAGGCCAAATTGGAGAAATATGACTATCTGGGTCTTCCCAAAACACCCTCAATTAGCTAACCCCAAGTTTGTAGGTCATTTGGAGCTTTTGGGATAGGACATTGAAGAGGGTACTTTTTGACAAGTTATTGCAGGTCTATTCGTCCCACCCTATAGCAAATACAAATCTATGAGGAATTTCTTGACTGTTCCTTTTGTAATGCTCTCTTAACATCATATTCATGCTTTCGTAAAAGTTTCAGGTCTTTTTGATATTATTTGATTATCGATTTAATGTTTTCATGCATACACTAACAGTAGGCCTAGGAAAATACACGCTTTATTCTATCTGCAGGTGCTACTAATCTTTTCTGTTTCCTTGAACACAGGTCTTCGACATCAGAGAAACAGGAAGGAGTCAACAATCATATACACAAGCGGCGGTGATGTTTTGGTCTGCCCATCTTATATGTGGGCACGCGAAAGAAGTACCGCTATCTATGGATGTGACAAGAAATCTATTAGATGCTCCTATCCCCTAGAAAGGAAGGAGACGTATTGTAACACAAATTTAAAAAGCATATCAATAAAGAGGGACACATTTTATATTGCTTTTATCTTGTGTCAATTCGTCTATGCTCTTTCTTTTTATGCACTTTGCAATACATAGGCTATAAGCGTTAAGTTGGGTTTTAAAAGCATCTATTTTGGCACTTTCCTTTTTGTTTTCATATCCTCGTGCTTTCAAGATGGTTTATTATTGGCACACTATGAAAAAGGACTCTTGTAACTATGTTAGGTGTGACAAGTGCCAAAAAAATGACAACCTTATCCATGGTCCATATCAAGCTATTCAACCTATAACTTCTCCTTGGATATTTTTTCATTTGGGCCTGAGACATCATTGGGAAGATCAACCTAATGCTTTTTAATGGACATAAGTTCATTATCATAGATATTGAGTACTTTACTACGTGGATCAAAGCCACACTTTTAGCCTAAACAACTAGAGTCCAAGTCTCCAATTTTATCATTAATCATATCCTTAGTCATTATGACATCCCTTCCATGATAATATCTGATAATGGAATGCCCCTCAAGAATAAGGATGTCTAGAAAATTCTATGCTAAATACAAGATTCAATACAAATATTCAATCCCCTACTATCCTCAAGGTAATGACCAAGTTGAAGCTTTTAACAAGACTCTTTTCAAGATCCTTAAGAAACTCATTAGCAAAACTCATTGAGGCTATTATATTTAGCTTTATCTCATCTTGTGGGTCTACCACACTAGTTTTTGAACCCTCAACTATGCAATGCCCTATGGTTTGGTTTATGGAACTAAATCCATATTCCATTTTGATATTGGTGTGCCTTCCTTATGCATTTTGTTATAGGAATCATTTATTGAAGATAAATATTGTCTTTGCCTATCTAAGCTAATTGGAACTTCTTGATGAAAAACATATCCATTCCCTAGAGAACCTATGGGTCTACCAGTAAAGGTTTATGGATGCCTAAAACAAAAGTATACAATCTTACTCCTTTAAAGTTGATGTTTTTATTCTTAAAGAGAATCAAATAATACCTCCAAATGATAACTCTAGATAATAGCTCTAGATGGTAGCAACTTGAGATAGATCCAATTGACAACTCTAGAAGGTAGCTCTCAATGGTATAAGATATTGATTTATATGGACTATGTTAGACAACTTCTACCTTGGATGACAATATTAGAACATTTAGAAAACCCAAATTAGATAAACTAATCATATTAAATTTGACTTTGAATTATTTGAAGCCTAGTTTTCTCTAAATTGCTTATACGTGATATTTATTTCTAGTATTTCTTCATCATGCAACATGAACTTGTATTCTCTCCTATGCTTCAACACTAATGTTTCCATAGCAAAAATTGATCATTTGTGATAAAATTATGAAACTCTTTCTTGATTACACATCTCTCTTCTTCATGATAACATCTTTGGATGATACTTTAATCATATATTTGAACAATATATTTAAATGAATAACATCAATCCTAAAAATAAAATAAATAATTAAAAATAGAGCATAGAAAACTTTAAGTTAACATTCCTTGCTATATTTTATCTATTTATTTGCAATTTACTACACCTCTTGGATGGTTATTCAATCGGTATTACATCTCCTTTACACATAGTAGGAAATATTGAATGCAAAAATATTGCTCATATCTGCTTGATGTTGCTTCTGATGGCACTACTTCTACCTTGTTATCCATTCTTGTCTCCACATAGAAACATGTTTTCAAGTTCTTTTTCCAATATGCATCCTCTTAATTCACATGCTATAGGAATGATGAGGGTCTAATACCACATGTTAGACTAGTAGGGTTCTAGACAAATTTTCATTAATCAAAATGTAAATTTTTACAATGAAGGTGAGGTGGTTGGTATGGATAACTAAATATCAACCATCTATTTGGTCTCAACTCTTGAATATGCAACCTAACTATGTTACATGATGTAATAAATTACTAATAACATAAATGCCTAATTTTCTAGTTGGAGGCACTCCTATACTTATTCTACATGACCTTCTTCCTTTAAAAATAAATGAAAAGTCTCATATTCGATGGGAGAAAATATTTCATCTTTCTTTGATAATTCATAAAGATTGCACATGATGAAATATTGGAATGAAAAATGGCATTTGGTAACCTCAAGCACTTTAGACATCACAGTGATTTGAATCTCATATGGAATCCTAGGAACATAATTTTCTTCTAAAATGTCTTCTTCAAACAATAAAAATCCCATCACGAACGTAGATTCGCATGTTAATTATTTAAAAATTGCAATGTTATATTATCCTTCATGTTCTATTATAATTTCACTTTCCATTGCTCATGTATGCTTTAGTTCATCATTTTAGAGAGGCATTAATGCTTGATGATTTACTTGTATATTTTCCTTTATTATCTCCATAGGTAGAACATCTTCAAAGGGTAACCCAGATCCCTTGTATTTTAGCTCAATTTTTTCTCCCACCATAAACTCTTATCCTTATAGAATATAACTAAACATCTCACATTCTTCTATAGACTCTAAATTCTAATTTGAGAAAGGATCAAATGACTCACAATATTTTTCTTTATTTGTTATTTACCTTTAGAATATTTTATTTTTAATATCAAGGCTTCCCTCAAACCATATGAGGCATGCCCCTTTATGGAAGGATGGGGGTTTCTCCATAAAAATAATTGATTCATTAATATTCACTTATCATTTTAAGTTTCTTTTCTTTTTGAAGGGGGCATGTTTCCTAGAGAATAGATAAAGGACAATCTAGAGGATTGTTCACTACTATGCTTTGTGTAGGGAGAAAATTACCACTCATTTTAGGTGCTTTAGGAATTGTGTGGGGTTGTGATATAATGACTTGGGGTACAATCACCTAAGTTACTATTGTCATCTCTGAATGCACCTGCTTGTCCCAATCAAAAATACCTAATGAACTAGGGGTACCTATGCCATGTGGGTAGCAAAATAGCAAGAAGCATCATAGGAAAAAGCTCACCTATAGGGCAGACTATAGGGTTTTTAATCGAGTTCAACTCATCATATAAATTAATCCTTAATGCATAGTGACCTCCAAGAACTATGGCAACATGAATCTATAGGAAAAGGAATTATAATGAAAGTAAAAAATAGGAAAAATAAATACTTTGTAGAAATTAAAACCTAATCTATAGGGATGATGTGCCAAGAATTAAAATCCTAACTTCTAACTACAACAAGTGGCCATAAATGAATATGAAATATATCGACCTATGACTAAATGAACACAACCAAAAAAACACATTGCCAAGAATAAAAAACACATTAAATAAAGGAGAACAAAACAAAATTAGTCATGGCTTCCATTAACATACAAAAAATAATTACAAGACAATGAGTCCTAGAGGGTTCAATGTTCCTTAGGCAGTGGGACAAGGTTTGAGCTTCACTTGTTACAATTAAAAATAAGGGGGATGAAAGGAAGAGCCTATAAGACCAAGTACGAGACACAAGCATAAAAATCCCAATGCCTTTACAAGAAAATTTGGGCCTACTTATAATAAAGGAGGAGAGTTCTTTCCCTCTAAATTTTTATTCATAAGGCCTACATATTATCCTCTACTCTATAGGAAAAATCCTTTTGCATTAACATTCATTAGCTTCATGGTCTTTGGATCTGATGCCATTAATTCTTGAGGGATTTTAGCCTTTGCCAAAAATGATTACAAGATAATCAGGCCTAGAGGGTTCAATGCTCCTTAGGCGTTGGGCCAAGGTTTGAACTTTGGTTGTTATATTAAAAAATAAATGGGTTGAAAGGAAGATCCTACAAGACCAAGTACTAGGCATGAGTAGATAGCTCCCAATGCCTTTACAATAAAATTCAAACCTATTTATAATCCAAGAGGAGGGTTCTTTCCATCTAAAGTTCTATGTAGAAGGCCTACTAATTATCCTTTGATTTGTAGCCAAAATCCTCCTACATTATCAATAAATAAATTTGAAGTATCTAGATCTAGTGCCATTAATGCTTGAGGGCTTTTGGCCTTTAGATGGAGGAATGTCTTCATCATCTCTCATTGCTTGCAGTGTTGGATGGTTGTGATATTAATAATTTGACAAATTTACTCTAGAATCTCTTATTAGTTGATGTGGTGAATATGGCATTATTGACTAGCATAAATCGATAGGGTAGGCTCAAAATATGATGGGAAATCATCGCATTGACATGTGGTTGGCTCTGATAGAATAGGCCATAAAAGTTAGTATTGATGACCAATGGTGGGTACTTATCTTAAATGCTCCTTTGTCTACCTCCTTCCTTACACATGTGGATACCCCATGTTCTTAGGTGAATTGGAACCTCCTTAATCTAGTGGAGGACCTCCATTTAACTATGTGTGCTTTTCTATTTAGGCTATTGATTGGTCACCATGTGTTCAAATTTATTCTTGTTGAGACCTTTCCTTCTTTGTCATGTTTTTCTGCATCGAAAGGAGCACATTTACTATTGGATTGAAAATAAATGGCCCATGGGCCCTATCACCCTCAATGTGATAAGCTCAGGGTAGAAAATAAGCACTGACCATTGATGAAAGATCTAATGGTCGATACTACTTCAAAGCTTGTCCATCTCTCTCCTAAAGTTTAGTATTTTAACTGAAGGTAGAAAGTGTCTTTTGACTAAATGTGGAAAATTCCTTTTGACTATTTCCCTAATTCCAATTGATCCTTAAGATGAAGTGGGGGCTATAGGGAAATATTCACTATAGCTTCAATGCCTCCCAAAGCCTTTCAACCTACTAAAAAGAGTGAACCTAGAATGATTACTTTATCCTTTGGGTGTAGCATCAAAATTAGAAGCTAATATTAACAAAACTACAAAAATGAGGAGATGAGGAAGATCATCACCTCAAGTTTAGGGCTCCTAAGTGAATTCTTCCTCTTATATCAATCTTGCCCCTTGCTTAGTTTTTGATGTTTTTGGGTGGTCCTTATATGGGGTTATTGGACATACAACATGTATGCCCAAATTACCTCTTATACCTTTTTCTACATCCTTAAGGAAGGGGGGTCTTCTTATGGATTAGTATATCCTGATGAGCTTACCAACCTCATTACTACAAAATTAGACCCCTTCCTTTGCTACTACCCTTTATTTCTAGCCCTTGGGTTTTTCCTTATAGGCATGTTATTTATATGGCTCTAAGATGAAACCCAATTACCATGAGAGGGTAGTTAATTTCCCAAATCCACCAATCTAATCGAAGACTAGATTCAGGGTTGTTGAGCAAGTAAATATCCTATTGACTTTGGGGCCCTTTTAATACCACTAGAAATGTTTTAGGGTTTATCCTCCTAAGGAGGGTTGGATTAGATACCATTATAAAAGTTTTTTTTCTTTTATCATCCCATCCTAGTGGTCATCATCACCTCATGGCATAAGGAGTTTTAAATATGCCAGTTCTTGGAGCAAATTTTCCTTCATTGGCATTCTTAACTTCCTGATAACACCAATGTTTTGATAAATATAAGGAGTTTTTGGTATCTTCATCTTGTTTGATCTAGTTCTTCCATTTTTATGTTTGACTATGATGATTACCTCTTCTTCATCTTGATAGATATTTTAGGTGACAGGTGGTGATATTGGCGAGGTGACTATACTTAAATAATGTCATTGATCATTAGTCACCTTGAGTGTGTGTGAACAATTGGTACTCTTTATGGAAAAATAGCATCACTACTTTTCATGGGGAGTCTGACATTGATATGAGGTTGTCTGCTTTTAAATTTAACATGTATTTCCTATGTTTTGATCACACACCCCCTAGAGAGCACCTTAAGTCATTAGTAGAGGTACACCCTTGATGTATCCTAACAAAGGTTGAGTTGTGTGTCATAATTAATATCATAACAGTGCATTGTTGGCCATAGATGGTTCATGATTAGTTAGTAGATGGAGTGTCCTTAATTCCTTGATGTCATATCCTACCATGTTTCCATGTATGGAGGTACTTTCCTCTAATTGGATAGATAGGGAGGATGTTTTAAGCTTTTTATTTATAAGTTAGATGCCCTATTTTGACTCTAAAATATTTTTCGATAAATAATGATCCCTTCTCTATATAATTTTTTTACTATATATAATATTTATACTATGTATAGAGGAATACCTAATGATAGATCACCCCGTGCCAATTGGTTTTTGTAGTTTTTTAAGGATTTGATCCTGATGTCTTGGATTCTCATCAATCCAAACAATCATCGAGGATGTATGGATGCACTTCATCCATGAAGTAGTCAATGTTTGACAATTCTTATTTTTCGAAGTAGGATTGATCTTCTCCACTTTATTTGAAGGGGATTTGTTCTATGCGGTACATGTGGAGAGGCTCCAATGGGATCTTGAACTTGATCCCATACTTGGTTCATAGTGACATGTGAGTCTAGTCCAATGATAGGTATCCTCTGATCTTAGTGGTGAATTCTATTGATAGTCATATTATAAATGTAGCTAGGAGATCAATCACCACTATGTATTGATGAACCATCAAGTCACAATATGCTTGGAGTACCAGAGTAAGGTCCCAAATTACCTTGAATATTGGAAATGGAGTGTCGTCCAACTACACCACCCTACTATTAGCATGCTCGAGAGATAAGCTAAGTTTCTCTACCACCGTTTTTGGCATAACTGATGTGCTTGAACCAAAGTTAACCATGCAGTTGTGTATAAACTTCTCTTTGTAGACTAGAGTTAGGTAGAACAAAGTAGGCTTGGGATTCTTGGGTTATGGACTTGAAATTTGTATCACAATAGACATCCCTTATCTGCTTAGTTCTTTCTACTTATTTAGTGTCTTTTCAAAGTTCTTCATATATTATAGAATAGAGAGGACATACCAAAGAGGCATTACTATAGTTGACTTCCTTAGGTGCTCCACCATGTTGAAGGATACAATAGATGTGGCCCTTTGAATAGTTGACAATATCAAATTTTGGTCCTTTCTTCCATTAAAGGTGGCCTCAACAAATTTGTAATAGGTTTTCTTGGGGATTTAGGGGTAACTATTATCATTGTCGAGGCCACTCATACCTAATTCAATGGTGCAACTTGTGCTGGAAGAGTCCTTCGATTGTCCACTTCCCTCATTTTAGATCTAACCTCTATCAATCTAGGTACCCATATTGGATTGAGTGTTATACTCTAATCAAACTTGTGGTCTCCTAGAAGTTGAGGGGCCAACTTCATCCAACCTAGCATATACTTATGCTTCATCCTAGGTAATAAGGGTATGCTCCAAAGTTGAGGAGTTGACACTTGATGGTGCACTCAAAGACTGAGTCGTAGGTTTTAGGTTTGGCATTAGGATTTTTTACTAAGGATAATGTGCAATATTATGGTCGAAATAAGACATCCTAACAATTTGAGATTCTCTTCTAACATAATAATTAGAATGATAGTTAGGAGTAGGATAATACCAATCACTAGGATCTTTAACATAGTTGTTTTGGGTGGTGACCAAGTCCCTACCTAAGATTGTAGGTATTTTTAGGACTGAGATTGACATGAGTACTATCTATTGAGTTGGGGCCTAAGAGTGATCAAGATTCCTATTGGCCAAAAATGGAAGCTTATGGTATCCAACTAAAGGTGGTTGAATATTTGGGTTCCCCTATTAGAGAGTAGGATTTGAATGACTCTAGTAAGGAAAAACTTGGATATTATATTACCTCTTCATAGATGTGACATCTTAGAGAGGGTCATCATAGTTTTGAATAATTCATCCATTTTGACATATAGAGGAAAGAGAGCTTGATTTTTATAAGTATATGATAGGATAAATTAGACTAGTGGTAGGCTATATGGTCATAGAGGAATGCTAAGAGTGATGAATGGAAGGGAATGATGGTAGAGGTGGTCTAGGAGCTAGCCTTCCTATTTGAATTAAATCTTTTTTAGCTTTGATGGATATCCCATAGGCCTATGGAAGTGAATTACCACCCTTAGACTTGACCATCATGGTGATCTCATAATTAAAATTTTTTAGATGGTCAATGATTTGCATACCTAGAGGTGGTCAGATCTTGTCGGGGATCCTTTACCAAGTATTATGGAATCATATGTTGATATTGTCAATTATGCCTATAGGTACCGTCTTGATGATCGTGATTTTTACCAAGAGAGATGCTCCATATACCTTCTCTTTGAATCTATTTATCAGAAGCTCTTCCAACTAGTGTTAGATTCTGACTAATCTTGGACTAAGGATGAGTTCTCCCTAAAAAAGAATCTATCAATATACTCAAGGCTATATCTTGCTTCTCAATGAAATGAATAGTGTATAATCTCACCAAGTGTTACAAAAGTTCTACTAGAGTGACAACATCTTATCTCAAGAAGTAAGGTAAGGATATAAGTGTCGAGGTAGGAATTAGGTCTCATACATTAGATGGAACAGGTGAAATTAGGGGATCTCTATCATTCCACATTAGAAACTTTATGGGAGAATGATGTACTAAAACCACCATGTTACATCATTTGTTCATCCTTCTTTTTCTTTGTTTCAATGGTGGCACTAGCTCTTTCTAATTGGCTTAAATGAAGGCTATGGTTATAGGTATTTTGTTTATATAGTTATAAGCCCTTCCTTTGAAAATGAATTTTCTAGATTGAGATATTTTGCTTCAACAAGCTCATAAGATAGAGACACCCACCAAAGTCTCAATCTATCCTTTTTGGATGACTTCTTCAAAGAATTTATATTTTTAATAAGAGTCACAAGGTGACTTTCTTGATGCTTCACTTCAAGTAGGTGGAATATAATCTTCATCGGGGTTATAGTTAGAACTCTTCAATCTCTGTGGGGTGAAAATAGAAGGTTACCCCAACTAAAATGCAAAACAATGTTGTTATCTTTGAATGCACCCACCCGTCCTGATCAAAAAGGCTTGATGAGCTAGGGGCACCCATGTATCATGCATAGAAGGACAATAAGAAGCATTGTGGATGAAATACCACCTATGGTGCAGCTTCCAAGTTTTTTAACCAAGGTTGAATCCTCATCTAAATTAATACTTGATGCATAGTGACCTCCATGAGTTGAGGCTAGGGGGGTTTAAAGGGAAAGGAATTGCAATGAAAGTAAAAAATAGGAAAAGCAAATACTCCATAAAAATTAAAACCTAAGCTATGAGGGTGATGTACCAAGAATTAAAATCCTAATTTTCAACTATAACAAGTGGTCATAAATGAGCACAAAATCTATTGGCCTATGGCTAGATGAACATAAACAAAGAAATACATTACTAGGAATAAAAAACATATTAAAGAAAGAAGAATAGAGTGAAATTAGTCACAACTTCCATTTAAAGTTATAAATAGTTACAAGACAATGAGGTTTAGAGGTTTTGATGCTCTTTAGGCAACATGTCAAGGTTTGAGTTCTACTTGTTACAATAAAAAAGAAGGGGGTGATAGGAAGAGATCACAAGGCTATGTACTAGGCATGGACATACTACTCCTAATGAATTTACAATCAAATTTGAACTTATTTATAAGCTAGGAGGAGGGTTATTTCCCTCCGAAGTTCTATGTAGAAGGCCTACAAATTATATTCTACTCTATAACTAAAATCTTCTTGTATTTTTAGTCATAGCTTTGAGGTCTCTCGATCTGGGGCAATTAATGCATGAAGGATTTTAGCCATTATATAGAGGGATGTCATCATCATATCTCATTTCTTGTTGTGTTGGAATGGTTGCACTATTAAGACTTTTCTAGATTTTCTCTAGAATATCCCACTAGTTGATGTGGTGGGTATGGCCTTCCTAATTAGCATAGGTTGGTAGGGAAGGTTCACATGTATGATGGGTGTTCACCACACTTACACATGGTTTGCTCAAATAGTCTAGGCCATGAAAGTTAATTTTTGTGGCCAATGGCAAGTGCTTCTCTTAAATGCTCCTTCACCTACGTCCTTCCTTACACACATGACTACCACATGTTCTCAGGTGATGGGAACCTCCTTTTGCCAATTTTAGGCCTCCTTCATCTAAGCACTAGTGATTTTCTCTTTTGACTCCCGACTAGTCACCACATATCCAACTTTGAAATTGAGTCTTGTTAGGGCCTTTTCTTCTTTGTGGCACTTTTCTCCTTTAAAAGGACTAAGTGGACTATTGGATTGAAATTCAATGGCACATATGCCTTAGCACCCTTAATGTTTCTATCTTGGGATGAATGATGAGAACCAACCATTTATGGGAGATCTAACAATCGACATTGCTTTAGAGCTTGTGCACCTTTCTCCTGAAGTTCAATCTTCTAACTAAAGGTAAGAAGTGCCTTCTGACTATTTAACCCCTTCCAATTGAGCCTTAATATGAAGTGGGAAATGTAGGAAAAGGTTCCCTATATTTACCATTGTTTGAATCATCATGGGCTGACTAACTATTATTGGATTGATGGTCGTGGGTTGATTTGCTACTATAAGTTGGCTTGACACTTGTTACTTCATAACATGGGCATGGTGTATTTGCATAGCATAATTTTCTAGATCATGATCCACTGTATAGGTAAGGCATGACAAAATTGAATTCATCTTAATCATGCCATTACACACCCATAAAAGGGAAAAAAGGTGAAAGGCATCACGAAGGACCCCTTCACAATGATTTTCCACTCTCTCCTCTTCTCACTTTGAGACTAGGAAATAATTTTATTGGATTAGTTGAAGAACACCCATATTTCTTCTAACATATTATTTTTTTTTTTTTCTAAAATTAACCTTAATTTATCTCTAATACACATAAATACAACAATCAAAATCTAAAATTAAGATTACTTCTTTGATTTTAAAGAAGGAAATAATGATTTTTCTTTAAAAAGACTAGAACACACTAAAATGAAAAAAAAAAAACTCAAAATGTAAAATCCTAAAACTTAAAGTCTAAGGTGGCCCCTATATGATTAAGGTGGTCCCGTTGTGAGCTGCTTTAGACTTTGTTTCTGCCCAGACCATGAAACCCCTCTGCACAAACCACGCATGTCCACACGACCTCTCGACTACGTCTCCAGCCTCCAATATGCCCCCTAGCTACCAGCATACTGCGATTCCTCTATTGACATTAAGCTTGCCTCCTGACTTGTGGCCACTGCATTTCCTTGGTGGTGTACACTGCATTCACCACCTTCGTGGTGACGTGGATCTCATAACATTTTTGGAGGCAGTCAACATAGCCCATTTTGTTTCTGATCATCGAATGCTATCAAATCTCGCCCAATTTTTCCATAGCTCGGTGAGCACACATATCCTTCAAATCTATTCAGTCCACCTAATTTCTGCCTTCACGTGGACCCCTCTGATGATGACAACAATGACGACATCGCCCATCGATGATTGGCTGCCATATGGACCCTTTTCATGACTGGCACGCGGATCCTTCATGCCTTTAATTTTTCATGATTAAGATTTGGTTCCACTTTAACACTTATTTATCATAACATATTTCATAATTGAAATTTAATTCTACATTTAATACTTATCTATTAAATTAATATTTATCTAATAAGTATTAATACTTATCCTGCATTAATACCTATCTACCTATAGATAGTGAAATATTTTATCATTAAAATTTTATTTCAAATTTAATACCTATCTATGTTTGTGCTTTTTTGCTTGCCTTCATCGACACGGATCCATCTTCTGCCACTGGCATCCTCTTTGGACACCTGGCCTCCTCTCCCTGCCATGGTCATCCTAGTGTAAGCAATCCATGTGGTCACATCGGTATCAAGGTGTTTAAGTTGTGAGGGAGTGGCACTTTTTTATTGGTTGGAGTTTGCACCCAAATCATGGAGGACGTTTTCCACCATGCTGCGACAAAACTGTGCCCTTAGCTGTTTTCTGGCCCACTCTCGTGGCCTGTTCCATCTTCGACTGCTCCCGCCATGACACCCACGGCTTCTCATCCATCCGAGTATCCCCACATGGTGCCCTTTTCCATTGATGGTCTTTCAAATTAGTCGCTGGGACCTTTTTGCCGGTATGCAATATTGTAGCATCTATTCCTGTTTCAACTGACGCCATCTGGCACCTTTGGCGGATGACCACGTGGCCACAACCTTGGACTTTTACATATATTTATCCCACATGCTTAGTGGGTAGTCCCTAGACCCTTTACAAGGCGCTCTATTCGAAGTTTTAATAGTGTTTCACACCCGCAGATGCTGATCTTATCTTTTGCAAGCAAGGTATCATTGACGGCATATTCCCCCATTCATAATGGGATGGCCACTTGTCGCTTTTAATGGTTTGCACTTTTAATTCACACAATGTATGCATAGTCGGTGCCCAACTATATGGTTTAAACCCACTTTTAATTCACACAATGTATTCCTAGTCGACGCCCAACTATATGGTTTAAACCCAACTACGACCATTGCACCTATCAAATATTAAAATCGATAGTGCAACAATTCATGTTTTTTTTTTTTTTTGGAGGTTTAAGGTTCAAACCGCGGTGTGAGCGAGTGTGTGAAGTGGTGGGTGTGTGACAGTGTGTTAAATTCCCTATTGATAAGCATAACTCTCGACTTTACGAGAGATCATGGTTGGGAGGAGACTTGCTCAACCCTATGCATTGATCGTAGAGGTTTGTCACACTAACCAAATAATAATATATATATATATATATATATATATATATATATATATATATATATATATATATTAAAATGGATATTAGAATATAGGCATATTTTTTTTGACATCTTTTGATAGAAGATTCCTTTCATTTTAAAAGAGACTTTTTTTTTTTTGTTTTGTTAATGAACCTTTTGTTTTTCACATCAATTGAGGCTCTATTTAGATCCAACTCTAGCCTTATTTATAGTCAATGAAAAGTTATTTCTAAGTCAAATCCAGTAGAAACCTTTTTTTAAGTTTTGTCAAGGTCTCCTTTGACCCTTGGTGCTCTGAAGTTTGGGTTGTTTATTCTGCCTTTATCAAACAATTATTGTAATAAGGAGTACATTTTTTGTCATACTCTTCAATCACTTTTGACATCAACTCTTATTTTGGAAGTAAACTTTGTCAGGACCAAGGCACTTGCATTTGGCTATTCTTTTTATTTTGGAATTGTTGTTGTCTCTTCCATCACAAGACCACGATCCTTTAATATGTGATCACCAAACATCACATGGGTACTCCTACACATTAGAGTTGTCTTCAACGACTTGTCTCTCAGTGGATTTTAGTTTTTTTCGTTCAATTAATGTCTTCCTAAGAAAGACTCTATAACTTTCATCCAATAACATCACATCAAGCTCATTGTCTAGCTTTTGCATCAGGCTTCTCCTTTTGATTCACTGGATCCTTTACTTGCTCTCTCCCATATTTCTCCCTCATATTTTGTACTAAGCATTGGGGTCCAATCCTTCTATGGTGGGGAGGAATGATAGGGATTATGGTCACCACTTTTGTATATATTTGTTAATGTGAACACATAACCATTGTTGTAATGTGAACACCTTTTCGAAAGGTTCCTTTCAACATTTGATGCTATGCTTCCTAAAAGGTTCCTTTTGAGGCTTTGTAATGGTCTAAAAATAGTCCCTTTTCATTTGGAAATAAACATGTTTTTCCTATTTAAGTTCTTTGGGTATCTATATCGTCATCAATGTGAGTCTAGATTTGCATTGTTGCCCCTCATATAACATGTTTACAATCATGGTTCTCATCATGGGAAGTCTAGAGTATATTATAGTCTCATGATTAGAAGTTTTGAACATACATGCATGGGTTCTATGATAAGAAATATAATAAAAATAATCTAATATCAATCCATAGTAAAATATGAATGTCCAAATATTATTCAACAAACTTAATTTTAATTATTATTACAAAGGAAACCTTAGGAAAGCTGATAAAGGTAGTATTTTTCGAATAATGAAGGAAATATTATCATCATTTATATAGAAGCATTTGAAACATCAATGAAAAACTATTGAAAGGCTAGATTATTCTTCATATTGATCAATATTGCCATTAGAAAGAGATTGATATATATTTAAATCAATGGGGAATCTCAAATTAAAATTTAATAATTTGTGTATGAATTCTATTGGGAGCTACTCCCATTAAAATAACAAACCATTACATTTGTTGTTAGGTTGACCGTATCCAACTTGTTTTTCTATCAAAGACATTTCTCATCTTCCTCAAACTACTAAGTCTTTGCAATCAAAACCTTGATATCCTTTTTACTAAGATATAATCTTCCACAACTAGTTTCCTTCTAAAATTAAAATTTTTATAGGATAAATATCAACACCAATATTGCCTAACTTGTTTTCTACCATATTTCCTTCTTTATATATATGTTGACATTTCCAAGATATTACCTTAAAAAATAGTTGATGGAAAAAAATAATGTTATTTTTAACATAATCCTTGCATTTTTCTTGATAGCAATAATAATAATTTATATATCACTCTTAGTTAAAATATATATACATTATTTTTTAATGGAAATAGTACCATATGTTTTGCATAGTTACTAGTTGAAGTTCTAAATTATTCTAAATGAGGAGAATTTTTCCATCATTATGATGCGGGAGAATCCAACTGGCACGAACCAACCAAGAAAAGCAAAAATAGTTGGAGTGTTTTTTTGGAAGGTTGGATAAGGATAAGCATACAGTTGGTAGCCAAGACTGGATAAGCATATAGTTGGATAATTGCTTTTTATGTTTATAAATAAGAAGCTAATGTGGAGCATGGAAAGAGGAGCAAGGGGTTCCAGAGTAATTGGCACTGTGTGCAGTGTTTCTAGGAGGTTTCTTCTATGAAGCCTCGGAGGAAGGAACTTGGCACTCAATGCAGTGCTTGCAGGAGGTTTCTTGTATGAAGCCTTAGAGGAAGGAACTTGGCACTCGGTGTAGTGCTTGCAGGAGGTTTCTTGTATGAAGCCTCAGATGAAGGAAATTGGCACTCAATGCAGTGCTTGTAGGAGGTTTGTTGTGTAAAACCTCGAAGAAGGAATTAGCACTCTGTGTAGTGCTTGTAGGAGGTTTGAGATGTAAAACCTCGGATGGAAGAAGGATATTGGTACTTTGAGGAGTGCTTGCAGATGTGTGGTAATTATGGCCGTCATGGGATTGCTTTGGAAGAGCAATGAAGACGTTGTGGCAATTGTGGCCACTGTTGTAATGTGTTATTGTGGATGTTATAAAATATATATTAAGAAAATAAAAATAGTGTTTTGTGTTTACTGTGCATGTTATGTTGTTATTTGTATGCATGTTGGAGGAAGAAGATATTTGAGCAGCTAGGAGAGGTTGTTGTTCAATTGACCCCCTCTTTGCCGTTGCATCACATTATTCCAAGAAATAGCACCATCACCATTTTTTCTCATATTTTATTTGGAAGCACCATAAACTTTAATTTTAATGATGCACAACTTTTTTTTGTTAACTTCATTATCATTTATGACCCTTGTATGTGTATTCAAATCCTATAATCAAGAGGCTATTACATGTACTTCCATACTTGAAAATTTCCATGATGAAAACCATACCTAAAATATTTTGTAAGAGAGGCAATAATATGATTTTTAAATTTCGACATGATCATGATATTTATTTTAAAAAATCTAATATTTCTTTTGTAGATTGTGACAAATGATGATGGGAATAGTTCTCTATAGATGCATAATGGTCTAAAAATTAAATATTTTTTAAAATTTTCAATGTTGATGGGTTTGCCTAATGGGTTTGCCAAATGGCATAACTAGATGGATACTAATGAAGTAAATTATTGCATGTTTCTAGATCCTTTGTATGTAAGGCATACTTAAAAGGTCTATGATATCCTCTTCTTATTAAACTTTAACTTGTAATAAATTTTCTTTGGAGCCCTAACCAAATGACTATTGAAACCTTCGGGAGGGCTCTAAGTGTCAAACATTCTTTGGAGGGAAATAATTGAAAATAAAAATAATGATTGCTCTAACTATTTATATCCCAACTTGAGGTGGTATACACCATTTTTTGATAGATTCTAAACCAACTTATCCTTATACATGATTATATAAAAATAAAATGTATAAAGCATATTCTAAATCTCATCTACTATTTGTTTGACTTCCACTCCTTCAACCACATTGTAAATATATATCCATAATATAGAATTATTATTCACATCAGCATTATTTTTTAAAAACCTTTGAACCTTTATAATCTAAATAAGCCTAAGCAAGTGGTTATTATTTTTCATCATAAATAAGATGATAAGTCTTCAAGCTTGCATCAAACTAAAAAATATTTAGAATCTCTCTTATTGACTAACCACCTATTATATTTCCCAGTCGTATATAAATTCTCTAATATGAATTTTCATGTTGTTAAACCCTAGTTCGGGTTTTTTTCCTTATCACTTATATTGCTTCCATAAAACTTATATATTATTAACTAAGATTTTTTCCAATTCCTTGATCTTTGATTAATATTTGAGAAAGTTTTCCCTTAATGCTAAAGTCATAAATCGTGAGTGACATTATCTATAAAAATATATATTACAATATAGTCTTTTTGAGTTACAAATTTTCATCCATAGTTAAAAACTTACCTTTCTAAACTACCAAATGAGATTTTATTCTATCCAAAATATCAATATCCGGAAAATAATCCACTGTAAATTTAGCACAAGTGTCAATATCAATATATTATATTTTGTAGTAGTAACCATCTCATGACCTCATAGCATGATAGTATTAATTTAAATTCCATGGAATTTAAAACTTAGGGATGACACAAAATAAAGTATCATCAACAAGTATTAATTTTAATTCTATGGAATTTAAAATTAAGGGATGACAAAAAAAATAAAGTATCATCAACAAGCTGGAGATGATATTTAAAGGTATATTTTTTGCAATTTGAATACCTTTTTGTTTATCTTCCATTTTTTTTATTTGATAAATATCTCTTCTAATTCTTTACCTAGAATAATAAAGAGATAAACAAATAGTGGGTCACCCTACCAAATTGTATAGGATGATTCAAAGTATCTAGTAAGGAATCCAATGATCATAATTTAATATTCTAGTCTTAAAATAATATTTAATCCATTCAAAGCAACCTTTATCAAAAGCATTCTTTTTAGAATAACATGTAGACAAATCTAGCAAACTCTATCATATTTTTTGTTCATATTTAGCTCATAGAATAAGGAGAATGTATTACCTCTTATGAAATAATTATAAAATCAGTTTTTTATTTAACATGAAAATATGCATCTTTTCAAAAATTAGAATTGAAAGCATGGCCTGACAACTAAAATTTTATTCCTTCCAGGATGTCAGAAGCAAGCTGAGCAAAGTAGGCAGGAGTTTCGAAGGAGCGAGAAGATCATCCAAGGGAGGGTAGGCTTTCTACAGGTTTCAGGTCAGATGATGATTCAGTCATGGACCGGAGACTGGGTGAAGCAGGTGAGGCCTCTTTTGTTGTGGACCCCTTTATCGATCATGGCAAAAAATCCCCTGACCGTGGGGTCCCGAGGGGAGGGCCAGGAGGGTAGGGCCCATCCTATGCCCAGGTTATTAGCACCAGGCCCAGGGCCATCCAAAAATCTCACAATCTGACCCCTAGAGGCTCAGATTTGGTGATCCCCGAAACCCTAGTGACAAGCTACCTAGAAGGAGAAAAATTCTCCCTTATCAGGAAATTTATAGGAGGCCAGCCGGACATGGAAACGATCAAAAAATGGGCCTTTTCCAAATGGAAAACCAGTGGGCATATGGAGTTCATAGCCATGGCCAGAGGGTTTTTTGCTATCAGGTTAAACAATCTCGAGGACACATGCAAGATATTGGTAGGAGGGCCCTGGTTCCTAGGGCGCAGAAGCTTGTTCATCCATCGATGGGAGGAGGATTTCGATCCTGAAACCCAAGACATTAACACAACTTCAATCTGGGTTAGGCTTCCTAACCTCCCCATCCACCTCTAGCACAAAGATATTCTTTGGGGCTTATCTAAAATGATAGGTGAGCTTATGGCCATCGACACTGCCACCAAAGCCCGATCATGCATGGTCCATGCTAGGATCTACGTCAATGCTAACCTAGCCTCCGAGCTACCTACCTTTGTCAACATCATCTATGGAACCTCCTATAGAAGACGCCAAGAACTTGAGTATGAAAATGAACCTGCTTTCTGCATCCAGTGCCATTCCTAAGGGCATCTTAAAAATCAATGTCTGTCTCTCAGAGGCCAGCCCACCAGAGGTGCCATGGATCTGCCTCGTGAAACCCTTCCTCCTAGGCCCCCGAAGAAGATCTTCCAGAATACCACACCAGAACCACCCTCTCAGGAACAGGAAGAGAACCCAAAAGTAGAGGGTGGCAAAATCAACGACCAAGACAAGGTCGACCTGACCCTCCCCCCGATCATCACCAGGGCCCTCGAGGCCAACCCGGATCTCCTAGGCTCAACTTCCTAGGATCGATCCCCCTCCCCTCCCCTTGCCTCAAAAATCCCCAGCTCAGCCTTGGAGACCCACTATCACCCATTTTATGAAAATCAAAGCCCTCCAATCAGTCCACATGCAGAATGCTTTAGCCCCAAGAACACCAGAAGCAAAAATCTTGCCATTGACTGCGGTTTGATCACAAAGAGGGGGAGGCCTACAGGTTTGGATCAAAGGACAAAAGAGGCAAAGGAAGCCATTGCCAATGGAACCCAAGCAACCCTATTCTCTGGGGTGAGTGAACCCAAGGAAGATGATCCAAAAGGAACCAAACCTCCGACCCAGCAAGGGAAAGGGGGCAAGAAAATTCACAAAAAATTATGATGAAGATTCTCTCATGGAATGTGAGAGGACTCAATGCGACGACAAAAAAATGTCTTGCTGCAAACTTAAGAAAAGATCACCAACCTACTATTCTCATGTTGCAGGAAACCAAAAACGATGATTCGTTATCCCCAAAATTAGCCAGGGTAATCTAGAAGGATGGCAATGTCCTATTTAGATCGGCTCGTGGCTCTATAGGAGGAATCATGGTCCTCTAGGACCCGACCTGTGTTGAAGGAAGACTTTTATCCTCCTCTGATAGGATCATCAACATCCTTTTTCATTGCAAGATCCGTAATTTCACTTGGGTTCTCACCAATTTTTACACTCCCAACTCCCCGTTGGATAGAGTAGGACTATGGAACACCATAACCTAGATGAGGGGATCCTTCCCCAACTGGTCGTGGTTGTTAGGTGGTGACTTCAACACCCCTTATTCCCTTTCGACAAAAAGGGTGGACAAGGGTCCATAAGCAGAAGCATGGAGGATTTCAACGAGTTTCTATCCTCCAACGAGCTTTTTGACATTCAACACAAAGGGGCAAACTACACTTGGAGCAATAGGAGGACCGGGGAAGAGCTGATTCATGTTAATTTAGATCGCTTCCTTATCTCCAACGAGGTGATCCCAATGTTTGGTGATGCCACCCTAACCACACTCCCCAAGATTCGATCCAACCACAACCCCATCCTTTTGGAAGTGGGAGCCAGCCCAGTCTTCAAATCCCATTTTTGGTTTGAATCCATGTGGATTCACCACCCCAAACTCTGAAAAAATATTCAGACCTGGTGGCTTCAACCTTTCAGAGGATCCCCGTACAATCAGCTAGCTCAGAAGCTCAAATGAGTTAAAGAAAATCTTAAATTTTCGAACAAGGAGACCTTCGGGAACATCTTCCTACAATAAAAGTCGATCTCTAAGAAACTCCAGGTTATTGAAAAGTGAATTGAATCAGGGGACTATTGTAGTGCAACCCAAGAGGAAGAAAGGACTATTCTTGCGGAGTTCCACAATATTCTAGCCAAAGAGGAAACACATTGGAGATAGAAGTCCAGAGATCTGTGGATTAAGGACAACGACTCCAATACGAGGTTCTTTCATGCCTCCACTCTGCCACAGGGGAGACAAAAAAATCAAGGAAGTTACCCGACTGGACGGATCCTCCACCCATGATATTTTTGATATAAGGGATGAGGCAACTCTTTATTTCCAATCTCTTCTTGGTGGCCCTTCCCCCATGATGATGAGGCAATGAATGCCATCCTGTACAATATCCCAACCATTGTCTCCCCTGAGTCCAACACTGCCCTCTCCAAGGTTTTCACCCAAGAGGAAATTAAAGAGGCTCTCTTTGCCATGCAACCTGACAAGGCCCCTGGACCCCATGGATTCCCCCCAATTTTTCCAAACCTTTTGGGATATCATGGGGGAAGAGGTCAGTGAAGTGGTCAAGTATATTAAAACCCGTAGAGCTATTCCTCGTAGAGTTAATTCAACCTTTATTGCTCTTATTCCCAAGTACCCCGCTGCCAAGTTCATGTCAGACTATAGACCTATCAGCCTCTGCAATGTTCTATACAAAATCCTAACTAAAGCCATGACCAATAGGATGAAGAGGATCCTCCCCTCCATCATCGAACCCAACTAGGGTAGCTCTGTCAAAGGTAGGAGTATCCTAGATGGAGTCATCATGATCCAAAAAACTCTCCATTCCAACTCCCTGGCCAAACGCCCAACCTTCTTCCTCAAGCTCGACATGAACAAGGTCTTTGACAGGGTAAGTTGGGATTTCCTCTCCAAGGTCCTCCTCAAGTTCGGGTTTCAGTATGCCTGGGTAAAGCTGATCAAAAAATACATATCTTCTTCTTGGTTCTCCATCCTGGTCAACGGATCCCCCGCAGGTTTTTTTCGCAGCACCAGAGGCCTCCGTTAGGGTGACCCTATGTCTCCCATTATGTTCATCATTCTTGCGGAAGCCCTTGGTAGAGCTTTCAAATCTACCCAAATCAACGGGACCATCTCTAGGATCCCAATAACTTTAGGCACCAGAGCAGTTTTGCATCAGCAGTTTGTGGATGGTACCATTTTGTCAACAACTACTTCGGTTTCTCAGGCAAAATCCATCAAGCACATCCTCCTTCTTTATGAAAGAGCTATTGGACAAAAGTTTAACTTCATAAAAAGTAAAGTTTTCTTCCTCCACACCCCCCTAATCCGAAAAATCAAAATATCCAGGATCCTCGGATGCACTATTGACCATCTTACCTCAACCTATATGGGGCTACCCCTGTTTAGCGAATGCTCCAAAGAGGGCATGTGGAATGTCATCCTGGAAAATATTCAAAAAAATTTAGCAGCTTGGAAAGGGAAGCTCCTATCCCAAGCTACCAAGGCCACCCTTACCATGGCGTGTCTCCAAGGGATCCCCATCTACTTCATGTCAATGTTCAAAATTCCCTAAATAGTTTACCGTAAAGTTGAACAAGCGCAAAGCAGGTTCCTCTGGTCTGGGACAGATGAGAAGTCTCGAATACCTCTGGTGGCTTGGGACAAAGTGTGCAAAACCAAAGACCAAGGGGGTATAGGATTTAGAAAGCCCTCCAAAATTAATGATGCCCTCCTGGGTAAGCTCATGTGGAGATTCTTAACCAGCGAATCTGAGGAATGGGGGAGGATCATTAAGAAAAAATATCTGGGAAATTTCCACTTTATGGACAAAAGAGCCTTCCCAAGAGGATCAGAATTTTGGAGGTCTTTATACCAAACAAAAATCCTAATAAAAAAGGTTATGAGATGGATCATTAGGGATGGGAAGAAAATTGACTTCTAGGGAGATACTTGGGCCCAAGATTCCCCCTTGGCAGACCTCGCTGATCTTACGGGGTTGAAAAGGATTTGCGACGCCACTGTGGAAACCAAAGTTGCTGATTTCCTATCATTTCATGAAGGGAAGGGCGTATGGAAGGTGATTTCGCCAAAAGGTCACCAGGAGGTAGGGGGACACCTAAACTCAATCCTCCAATCGGTCATCATCCCTTCTATTGCCCAGTCGAATAATATTATCTGGGGTGGATCAGAAAGCGGGATGTACACTATCAAGTCGGCCTACAAAATTCAACTGGAAGAGTCCAACTCAACTTTTCCAACCAATTTGATATGGAGGAAAAAATTGCCCCATAAGGTATGCTTTTTTTCTTGGCTAACTTTCCAAAACAAGGCTCTTACTATGGAAAATCTCCTCAAAAGAGGCATCCCTGTTCCCAACAGATGTCATTTATGCAAGGCCAACTGGGAGTCTACTAACCATTTGTTCTTAAGCTGTGAGTTCTCCTATAATGCACTAGGGTAAGTTCTCAATATTTTCTAGGTTCAATGGGCTCTTTCGGGATCAACCAGAGATCTATTCACACAATGGCCCAACCCTTTTTAGGATCCCAAGTTGCATTTCCTTTGGGACAGCTGCCTCCATCACATTTTATGGCAGATTTGGTTAGAGAGAAACAAAAGAGCATTCAATGATGTGCAAAGGGACCCTCTATCTGTTGCATCCAAGGCTATGGCTTATGCTATCGAAAATACAAAACTGGTTGACTGCGGGTCCAGAACTATGTCTCCTTTTGAAGCTTTGATCTTCACCGCTTTAAAGATCCCCATAGATCACCCCTCCCTAGGTTACACTACCAATCCCAAAAATGGGACAAGCTGGGAGGCTCCTCCCCTTGGATGGCTCAAGCTCAACTTCGACGAGGCTTCTAGAGGAAACCTCAGAGACGCTAGAGCAGGGGGCATCGTCCGTGACCACAAAGGCAGTTTGGTGTTAGCCTATTTTGAATTCCTGGGGAAGTAGACCAACCATGTAGCGAAGGCCAGAGCCCTTTGGTGCGATCTCTTGTTGATTTTAGAGGATCCCAGGGACATTATAATTGAGGGAGACTCCAACAACGTGATCAATTACCTAAATAGTTCCAAAGCTCCATCGTGGAAAGTAAGCTCTATTATTCTTGAATCTAGAAGGCTTTTCCAGTCTCGTAGCACCCACGTGGCCCATCACAGGTACCAAGAGGCCAATTCTACAACAGACCTTCTGGCCAACCACGGTATAGATGACAGGAAAATGAATGTTTGGAGACATTCTTTCCCTCTTGAGCTATGGGCCATGACCAATGACGAGAAGCCACCTAATGTATGACAAGACATCCAGCTTTACGGCCAGCGAGGTGCAAGTCATCCGAGAAATGGATCATGCCGCATCATACAAAAAGTAGTTTTTTGCCTCGAAAGGCCAACTCACCCAGCAGGTAGTTTTTAAACATTTTTCCCAAAGGCAGCATAATATTCCTTCTTCGCACCTTGGAACTCGGCTTTCTTCTATGGCAGAGATGCGTCATCACATGGTTCTCCTCACCATTGGACCACCTGCGACCCCCATGTCAAATCATAAGGTGCAAGGTTTGTGTGTGTCCTCTTTAGATCGTGACCTGTTGTGTGGCAATCGGTCCAAGGTTAGCAAAGCCCGAGGTGAAGCATCTGATGGCTTTCGGTATGTATCCACATCACACACTTCAACTCCCCATGCGTGGAGTGATGGGCCTTCATTAATTCTCATGATCTATCTGCTAAGCAAAGCCTTTTCATCTCCCTCTGTCGTTGTCCGCCTATAGTCGTTCATCCCCACCCTAAGCTTGCCGCAACCACCTCTCCTTTCGAGTGCAAATATGGGCCCTGCTTATGTTGAACATTCTAATATTAACCTGACCCCTACGATCGAGATCTTTATGAAGAGCAAGGGGCTCATCAATTTTCTAAAAAAATTTGAGGGTCCGGATGACGAAATCACCAATGACTTTCTTAATTCTTGGGAGAATGGAAAATTTCGAGTCAAAGGTGTTCATTTCAAACTCACCATTGACATGTTGCAACAAATTACAGAACAACCCTTGGATGGAAGATTCATCAGGCGTGATAAGCACAACTAGGAGGAAGAGATGGACCAGTATCCTGAAAAATGGAGGAAGCTACCATGGGACAAAATGACCCTTCTCCGTGAGCACTTGGGTAGTCCGTGGGATGAAGTCATAGCCCCTGTCATGGCCTACATAACCAACTA
This sequence comes from Wollemia nobilis, assembly GCA_028583015.1. NCBI lineage: Eukaryota > Viridiplantae > Streptophyta > Pinopsida > Araucariales > Araucariaceae > Wollemia > Wollemia nobilis. The sequence continues at coordinate 10,772,633 of JAQPPZ010003077.1, read as the reverse complement.
CAACCCAAAAAAATCCTTGCTAAGCTTCCACTTAAGTTTCGTCAACCACCTTCGTGACAACAAACAGTTTGCATTTTGGACTACCTGCACTATTCCATTGCTCGCTCCATTAAAAAGTGTAAGAGCAAAGGCAAAAAACCCCTTCACTAAGGCCTTTTGAGGATCATTTTTAAGCATGTGGTCTCCAATAACCCCCCCCCCCCCGCAAGTTGTCAAGCCTTTGTCATCCAATCCCCCTCCTTCTCCGGCTAGGTCCAAATATGCCATTGATTCCTACCCCAAAGGTATGGCTCCCTCCCCTGACTGTGGTGCCCCTCGCAGAAGCGCCAGAGGTAAACGTCGAAAATCTAAAGCCACCCCATTCTCTGATCTAAGAAATACAAGGAATACGAGCAAAATCCACAAAGTGAAGATAGAGGACACCCATGTCATCTCAGACTCGGACAGCGGCAATGGAGACGATTCTTCCATCAACCTAAAACAAGGCATTAGAGCTCTAGAGGAGTCTGCTCATTTCATCTCAGAGGTGGATAAGTACCTCAAACGCTTTGACCAGGCGACTACTGAATCTATCGAAGCTAACGAGACCACTAAATACCAAGCTACAGATGTGTCAAATGTCTGACCTTCTTTCTGTCTGACTTGGCGAATCTCCTCTTTTGTTTTTTGGTGGCTGGTTACCATATTGCAGAATGGATAAGTGTCTATTATCTTTCATGTCCAATTTTTGTAGTTCGGATATTAGTTTTAATTTTGTGGGAAATTACATTCTCAGGCTACATAGGGCAGTTTCATTCAAGAAGGAATTTTGGTACTGTTTGATTCATGGGTGTTTTTTGGTTTGTTTCTTGTTCGGTTACAACCCAGATCGCAAAGGGGCCTATGTCCAATATTGTAGTGAGGTTTTTAGATCCTCCTTAAAAAAACCCGCTTTGTAAATAAAATTCCACCACTTACCAAAAAAAAAAAATATGCACCTTTTCCCATCAAAATAATGCAATATTGAATGCTTTTCAATCTATTTACAATAACTTTTATAATTATCTTACAAGTAATATTACAAAGTCTAATTGGACCAAAATTATCAAATATTTTTTGTCACCTTTCTTGAGAATTAATGTAATAAAGTTGGATTTAATATCAATTATTATAGCCTTATTTTTCTTATCCTCTTTAATGTTAGTCAATATATTGCTCTTGAACAAATTTTAAAAAATCAAAATAAAATTTTAGGAATGCTTTATCGTGAGGGAAATAGAAAATTACCTAAGATAGCTCCTTTTAGAAATATTCCTTATCTTTAATAAATTATAATAGAATATCTTTGAAATAATTATTTTCTTCCTTCCAAATATCTTCTTCTTTCTCAATACTTATTCCATCTAGGCTTGAAGTATTTTTTATTTGATGAATAGACAAATCTATTTTGGTGGTAATATGTTTGGTATTTCTATCCAGTTTTTAAGCCATCTGTTTCTAGATTTTAATCTTAGTATAATTAATCCTTTTATAGTATATTGTTATAATTAGAGAGTAATTTTTCTTTCACATAATATTCTTGGTCCATTCCATCTATTCCTACATTATATTGTAAATTATTGAGCTTGGATTTAATTTTCTCATTTTCTTTAAAAATTTTATCAAAATAATTGACATTCTAAATCTTCATTTTACCTTCAAATGTTTTATATTCTAAGTAAACCTATCCATATATGTTCCTTTGAATCTTTATTTCACCCCACCATAATATAACCATTTAAAAGCGACCAAGATTTTTTAACCACATAGACTAAAATCAAAATGGCTTTGGATGTCCATTTTTTAGTAGATCGTATATCAAGAGAACGGGTTTATGATATAATCCTACTCAAAAAAATATCTCAAGGGATTGAATAATATAATTGCAATCATGTATTAGATAGGAAAAATATGTCCAATATTTTCATATATAAGTTTACCTAAAATGGCTATTATCCCATGCATAATGAAACCTTGAAGCAATAGTATCCCAAAGGCCATTTGAATTAACAAAGGAAGCAAAGTTCTCCATATATCAAGACCATCCAATGATACCACCTTTATTTTGTATGGGAGATATAACCATGCTAATATCTTTCAAGAATTCATAGATCACAATTTTGAATTATCATTGAATATGACATAAATAGATTGAGTTCATTTCAAAATCTACCTAGAAGAGAAACTATGGTCAGAGCATAAAAATTTATGACTTCAATATTGATCTTTTCCTCTTTGTTGCAAAAATACCAACACAAATTATTTATTACTTCTAGTAATTGTCCATCCATTTATAATTATTCCTTATTTTTACAATATCTCTTGAAACTCTTATAGTAGAAATTGCCTAGACACTCTCCTGCCTTCCAAATATTTTTAAATATATATGTATATATATGTGTTATGGAACTTTATTCTTATTAACATAAATCATTCACCAATATGTATAAATATCAAATCATTCATCCACAAATAATTATCCATGATAACAATCCATAATTGAGACAAAGATAGATAGTACCCTTATAATATAATCAACCTTGGGTTATGTGTGGCTCATGCCAACCCTTATACAATATAATAACATATCCCCAAATATCTATTCCTAGGTACCCTAACTATATATATATATATATATATATATATATATATATATATATATATATATATATATATATATATATATATATATGTGTGTGTGTGTGTGTGTGTGTGTGTGTGTGTGTGTGTGTGTAATGTAAATAAATACCATATAAATTGAAAACATAGAAGTCTAATCTATTGGTGGATAATAAACCATGTAATATTTCACCTACTAATTCCTTAGCATGAGTTGTCTAATCTACCATCTATATTTAATGAGTTAGTATACTTAGGTGCATTTAATGTTATTCACCTCCATGGAAGGTGGCATAATCCATAATAATATCATACAAATTTATATGTGTAGGCTTATTACCAATAATCAATAATTATTTATAAAAATCATATCCAATCTCCACCTTGTACATATTTACTTAAGGAGGACCCCCCAACATCCTATCCGTGTTATCCAATATAATCCACATCCCTTTGGTGGGGCACTTAAAGCACATATCTATGATAAGATCAATGATATCCTACAATCAAACCTCTTCCTTCCATAAGCTACAAGTAGAGTTGCATTTATTTGGTGGGGGAAGAGACCATGTCACCTTAACCCTAGTATGGATAGATAATGAATCACTAGTCAATATCTCATCCCCAAAACTCTATGAATACATCCAAATTATAATTATCCAATAACACTAGCAATTATATAATCAAATTTAAGGATGAATAAATAAATAACCTCAATTATGCAATCTAGTCTTAGTGCTTAAGAACAACAAAAAATACCATCACTTTTATTATTCCTATAATATTCAATTCCACTTTACTATTTGAATATACACATGTTTATTTATTTTTTAATTTAGAAAAAAAACTCCTTGCAAAGCCACCTTGGTCTAAGAAACCACGACTAGGGGATTCTACACCGTCAAAATCACCCGGGAGTCACGCTCGGTCCTGATTGAACCAACATTATCAACTAGATTTTAAGTACCTAATGTGCATTTGGTAGGGTGGAGATTTGAACCAGGTACCTCCTTGGAGGATTGCCCTACCCTCTCCAACTCACCTACAACATGTGGGTATACACATGTTTAATTGTATAAGGGTCTCACTTATTTTATTCCTACAATTTCATCTCAAAAATTGGAATATGAGAGATCATGCCCAACCTATGTATTTATATTGGTTCTTCCTTATATTCACTAAATTAATCTAATCTAATCTATGTATAAAAAGTAATGTATAAAAGCATCATACAATTGTAGTTATAGCAAGGAGATTGCATGATCAATCAACACATGAAAATATAAATAACAACAATGAATTATTGCACATATAAAATAGAAATAATGAGAAATGAGAAGAGGAATTAAGGATAGTGTCATGATTACCATACATTCCACTTCAAAATAGCATATCATAAATAAAAAGTAAAAACTCTTGCATAATTCTTCATTATTTTTAAAATGAGCAATTATAATGTGAGACTTATGAAATATATATTATTCTATCAAGGATAAAATATTTTTTATAATGGATCCCATGGCTCTTATTTCTAGAAGGCATTCACCCGAGTTATCTTGGGTGAAATTTTTTTACTTCTAGTAAAAGTAATAATTTGAAGGCATATTTAGCAAAATGATGCATCTCCAAGTATTACATGCCCTAATGTATTATTAACTAGCTTATAAGCCTTTCAAATGAGTTATAGTACCATAATAAATACAAATTCACTTTCTAAGAGATCTTGTTTAGCATCCATGCACACTTGTCCCACTTGACCTGATGATGAGAGATTCACTCCTTGGAAGAGATTGAATTGATATAACTTTTGGAGCGAATCACTATTTTAGGAGCAAACTTTTCATCATGTAGTGAATTATACCTTCAAAAATTTACCATTTTTTGTCAATTTAAAATCCTTGATACTTTGTATTACTTATCATATGATTGCCAAATCCATTTCCATTTTCTTTCATGGATAATTCCTTATGAGAATTAGAAATCAGTATACAATCTACTATATTTTTTGTAAGATGTTAAACTCAATTATTGAGGCATTTAATATCTTACCTTTATATTTGGGTGAAAAGTCAAAATTAAGGCCATCATATATCAAAATTACAAAATTGTAGCACACCTTTAAACAAGTTCAAACATGCTTACTAATTAATGCCTAACGATACATCTATTGTCCAAAATTTTTGCCTTCAATTCCAACTTCTTGAACTAATGCATCAAAAAATATTCCCCTTGATCCTATTTAGTTTTTTGACTTCCTTAATATGATTTCTTGTTCAACAATATTCTTTGAGGTGTATAGCAACAATGTCTATTGGTAGCTCCACTTTTGCTTTTTATTCATCGAGAAATTTGACAAATATTTTTTAGTATATGGATTTGCCCTTTATTGGAGAATATCCTAAGTGATCAATAATTTAGAAAATACTATATCCTCTTTCTCATTTCTTCAATGGTCATTTCAAAAGTGTCATAGGTGGATTTGCATCCTTCAAAGGTCCCTTGCTTGTAGGGTCCATTATCCAACTATATTATTATTATTATTATTATTATTTTATTTGACCTACCCATATACTTCATCCCTAAAATGGATAAGGAGCACTTTAGTGTCCTTTTCCTTGGTATTATCTCATCTTCTACCCACAAGATTGACATTGAAGCTTTGCCAAGTAGGATCTCATATTCATTAAGATATGCAAGGTATGCCTTAGCTCATGAAATCTTAGAATGTACTTGATCCCTAAAGGAATTGACTTGCTCCACTTTCAAGTTCTTAACTTTTATATTCTACAATCATTTCTTTATTTTTGATTACTTTCCTTCTTCAAACCAATGTATTTCTTTGAAAAACCTCCATATCCTATTGCAACTACATCCCTTGATCATGTCTATCATCTTTCCATTTATTTTAACACTTGTGAACTATGTTGGTCCCAATTATTATATTTTTTAGTCTCAAAAATTGAGTGAATACACTTGATAGTCGTTAATTTCTACAATTTATTATGTTATTCACATCATCTAAAATGGGCCAATTTAGAGTTAGCATCTTGATATAGTTGTTGGTTGATTTAATTTGATTTAATAATGGAAAATTGTAGGGATAATATTTTGTCACATTACGCTTTCAATAGTGGATTCAAGACAAATAATAAAATTGAAGCTTGGGCAGCTTTGGAAGGATTAAAAATATACAAACAAATGAAATGAAACAAAGTATGAATGGAAGATGATTTAATAATAGTAATAAATGTAATTTTGAAGAAATCAAATATTCCATGGAACATACAAGAGATCATTGTGGAAATATGATCTTGTTTTAAAAGAAACTAATAGTCTAGATGTGATAAAGTAGACTATGATTTCATGAAGCGAGTAGAGGTTATGATATCAAATGGACTTCATGGTTGAATGAATTATATGGGTTGTTGGTTGGATTATGAGATAGAGTATGGATTAGAACTTTCAACTTTTTAGGATTGCTAGACTTTATTAAAATAATACCATTATGATTTGTTAAAATATCATTATAATATGAATGAGATTCATTTCATAACTCATTAAAATGATAAAATATTTTTTTAATTAGTTATTTGGGATTAAAATGAATCTCTATTGTATTATATAATGGCCCATAGTTTAGTTATTATGCATATATCATTTGATAAGATTTAAACATAAAATGTTTAATTTTTAAGACTGTTAAACTATTTATTATAGTTCTTGTGGTTGCACTTATACTTCAGAAAGGAAACTAATAGTCTAGAGCTAGTAAAGCAAACTATGATAACATGAAGTTTTAAAAATATTACTCTACTAAGATATAGTGTATAGACAGTATAAGTGGAGTTTTGGTATTGTGAAGTCTACTACAAGAATATATCAAAAAGAAACATGTTGAATTTTAGAATATTTGTAATTACAAAAGTAGTTGAAGAAGATTTAGAAAATGAAAATTAAGGATTCAAACTTTTTATATAAAAAAAATGTAGGTCCCTAGCTATAAAAACTCAATTCAAATGAGAATCAAATATGTTTACAAACTCTCAAGATTTAAATGAGAGAGTTGTGCTTTAAAGGAGAAAGTTATTATTTTTCAAGGGTGAGAAATAGACAGTCTGGAAAATATATGCCTACCTGGTTAGCTGATAAGCCTTGGAAGTGGATTCAACCTGGGGAACCCTTTAAATTTTTGGGTATTCCTTTTGCCTTTTTGGGTTCTCCTGCTCATTTGTGGGATTATGTTGTTCAAAAGGTTGAGAAGAAGCTTTTGTACTGGTGTACCAAAAAATTATCCTTAGCTGGCAAGTTTTAGATTTGTTCCAAGGTATTGGCCTCTACTCATGTGTATTACTCTTCTTGTTGGGTCCCTTCCAAGACTTGTTATGCCAAATTGGAGAAGTTGCTTCGATATTTTCTGTGGTCCAATGTTGTTGGTAAGAAGGGATTTCATAGGGTGGCTTGGGATATTTGCTGTCTTCCTAAAAAATTTGGAGGAATGGGATTTCTTGACTGTTAACGACAAGGCTTTTCCCTCTGTGCTAAATGGATTGTGAGAGTTTTATAGGGGTAGGAAGCCTAGAAAATTTTAATTCGTCACTACCTCTCCACAAGGATTCCTTTTGGTAAGAAGGTATGTAAAGGGCTTGATTTGCAAACCATTCTTACAACCTCTATTCCAATAAATATTTTTAGGTCCTTTGTTATGCAAAGCATTTGGAAGGCCTGGGAGGCCATTAAAACCTAGATTTCTTGGAAAGGTCACAAGGGGAAGCTGGGGGCTTCAATAACTTTTCTTAATGTCTGGTGGTATTTGGCCATCACTTTGCAAGGGACTCCCCTTGCTCAAGTCCAGTGGATACATGCTCATAAATTTTATAAACGAGGTATTGCTCGATTATCTGATTTCATGGATTTTCACTCAAGGTCTTGGATACCTTGAAATTTTTAGGATTTTTTTTGTTTATCTTCTGCTGATAAGACTACTTATGAGGCTGTAATTGATTCCACTCCTTCATCTATTTGGGGTAAAGTTTTTCGATATTATCAGAAACCTTGGTGGAATGATTGGTCTTGGCCCAAAGATGTTTCTCTCACCAAGTATAAACCTCATTTGGGATACTCTTGGCTTTTCCCTATTGTGCCTATGGCTGAGAAGCTTAATTATAGGTGGGATGTAGTATCTCTTCAGTCCAGATGGAGTCTCAAATTTAATACACTCTGGGAAAAGTATCTTGAACCTAAGAAAGCCTTTTTTTCTTGGAGTTTATTGTTTCAAGGGCTTCCTATTGGTCAACAACTTAGATATTTGGGTGTGAATGATATTTCTTGCAGATCTTATGGAGTAGAGGAGGATGTGCATCATCTATTTTGGTCTTGTGTGAGAGCTCAAGAGGCTTGGCAGTGGATTTTCTCTTTTTTCAGACCATATATGATAGGTCCCTGTTCTTGGGTGAATATTTTGTTAGGGGATCCACTTGAGTTTTCTAAGAAGCTTGTTCCTGTGTGGCATATATTTAGAGTGAGGATTATTTTTCATTTGTGGAAAACTCGCAACAAAGTGATTTTTAGCCAATAGGAGCCTTCTACTTTTTCTCTTGCTAATAAGTATCAGGTTTTCTATGATTGTTGGTTGCAGATCTCAGTGCAAACAGAAAAAGTGAATACAGAGCTTCATCACTTACGGGACCTTATTGATCATTGGGGTAATGCTCCTTGTGTAGTGAATCTTGTTCCTGCAGCCCTACACAACAATGATGCATAGTCTATTAATTGTTTTTTTTTTATGTAGTTCTCTGTTTGGTTTTCTTGTGAACTTCTGTAAGTTATTTTGGTAGCTCTGCTAGTTGTTTAGCACACAATTAGTGTGTTGGTTGTGTGCTCAGGGTGTGTTAATTCTACCCACCCTTTTTTGTATGATTAAGCCATTTTAATATAATATTTTTTTCATCCAAAAAAAATAAATATTATTAATTCTTCATTTATGTTTTTTTAGGTATAACACAAATAATTAATAATTCATAAACATTGATCATTCTTATTATATATTTTATATTACTATTAATTGTTTGCAAATGTAGTATATTGATCTAATCCTCTAGAATGGGTTTGATGGGAGCAACCCTGTAGTAGTCACTAAAAATAATTGTGAGCAACTCTCCTATATATATATAATCATGACGTAATATAAGCAAGATTTGTTCAATCCCATATAACCAATATTAAAACAAACTCTATTAAAATAAAAATTAATATCAATATTAAATAAATGTTTTAAACCATTGTTAAAATTCTATTTGTAATGCATTTATAACAACAATTTAGTTCTTAAAAAAACTTAATAAAAGTATTATATCCATTAATAAAAGTATGACCTATCAAAAATATAATATTTAAAAAAAAACTAATAAAACATATTATATTCAATGTTGTTCTTAAATTGATTGAAACCTCCTACTTAACATTTTAAATTAATCTATATAATTTACTATTAAAGGAAAGCTATTAATTTTAAAAATATATATATTTTTAAAATAATACAAAATAATTTTAAAAACATAATATACATATAATTATACACTTAAATTTATTTTTTTGAGATTGTTTTGAAAAAAAACCTTACAACCTAAAAGAGAGCATATATATATATTGAGATTGTTTTGAAAAGGGGAATTGGTAACATCCGTAGAGGAGTTAGATATTCTCTTCAAATATTCAAGGTTTTTGTCTCCCAAGGAGTAGACATTCTCCTCAAGGTCAAATCATTGAAGCGGCCTCTATAACCCCTCCCTCTCCTCTCCTTAATAACTGTAGTTCATAATATACATATAATTATACACTTAAATTTATTTTTTTAGATTGTTTGGAAAAAACATTACAACTTAAAAGACGACATAATATACATGTATATTTTTTTGAGATTGTTTTGAAAAAGGGAATCCGTAACATCCCTAGATATAATCCTCAAAGTTTTTGTCTCTCAAGGAGTTAGACATTCTCCTTAAGGTTTTTGTTTTTCAACAAAGATCAAATCATTAAAGCTGCCTCTATAACCCCTCCTCTATGTTTATAATATACATATAATTATACACTTAAATTTATTTTTTTGAGATTGTTTCGAAAAAACCTTACAACTTAAAATACAACATAATATACATATATATATATATATATATATATATATATTTTTTTTTTTGAGATTGTTTTGAAAAGAGGAATCGGTAACATCTATACACGAGTTAGAGTTAGATATTCTCTCAAAGTTTTTGTCTTCCAAGGAGTCACACGAGTTAGAGTTAGATATTCTCTCACAGTTTTTGTCTTCCAAGGAGTCAGACATTCTCCTCAAGGTTTTTATTTTTTTCAACAAAGGTCAAATCATTGAATCTGCCTCTATAACCCCTGCCTCTCCTATCCTAAATAACCGCAGCATTTCAAAATAAATATGCCCCTAATAGTTTAGAGTTGGTACCACAATAGTTTCTACATATATACAAAACCAAAGTGTCTACAGGGGAAAGATACCTGGAAAGACGAATGCTCAGTCCCTCTCCTTCAATATGGATTGAAGCGGATTTTTCATAACCATCGTAAAATCCTCCTCTGCAACATCCACGGGTTCCCCACCCTTGCTCTCCCATGCAAAACTTTGCACCAGACGAGCCAGAATTAGCTGAAGATGAAGCATGGCCAATGCTAAACCGGGATAATTCCTTCTCCCCACACCAAAGGGCATCATCTTTATCTCCTTACTGCCCGTCATATCCACCTTCGCGTTCAGGAAATGCTCTGCTATAAAATGCGTAGGATTTCCCCACACCTTTGGATCATTGCCCATGTCCCACACGTTGAAATTCACCCACGCCCCCGCTGGAACGTCAAACCCTCCAAGCCTACATGTTAGGATCTCATCCTAACCCTTAATGTAATAACTTCCTTGATGTAATAATTCCTAGTGAACGTGGGTAGTACCCATGATTAATATTTTGTAATGTTCTAAGTTTTAGCTTAGGTAGTGCCTATGACAAATGGCACCCTTTTCTATGTAACACATGGTAGATAGGTTAGGTAAGGTGGCCTTGTGCATGTAATTCGAGTGGCATTGTGCATGTAATTCGTGTGGCATTATGCATGTAATTCGAGTGGCATTGTGCATGTAATTCAAAGTGGCACTATGCATGTAATTCGGGTGGCATTATGCATGTAATCCAGGTGGCATTTTGCATGTAAGCCAACCTTGGAAGGAAACTCTTTAAATACCCGAAAAGGCACCAATGTAATCATCTTTTTGCAAATTAATGAAGTGTTGAAGGAGGTTGCCCCCTCGAAGAGGCCTGCGATTCTATCTATTGTGAGATTGTTCCTTTTAAGTAATTTTTGTTATCATATGCATTTAATTATGAATACTGTTATAATGTTTCTGTGAGTTTATTTCCAAGCAAATGTGTGAGAGTGTGTTTATTTGAGTTGAGAGTGTGTTGTTTAGTATATTTTATAGTAGGATCTTAACAAGTGGTATCAGAGCGCTTTCCAGGGCCAAGTTCTGTTGCAACTGCAATGATTCTTGCCATCCAATCCACCTGTTAGGTATAAATTATGTGTGTTTTTTTCGTTCCTATTTTTCTTTATTAAAAAAAAAATCCAAAAAATACAGTGCATTTTTTTGCCAAAAAAAAAAAAATCTTTTTAGTTGAGTAGGTAGAAACCCTGTGTCGAGGGTTTTAAAATATCATGAAGGATCTGTCGTTATTGGCTAAGCTAGATAGCCCATAAAGCGTCTAGTGAAGTGAGGGGCGATCAGGCTCCAATACCCAAGCCTCAGACAGAACTCGCGCACGGACTTGAGCTCCCATGTATCTTCGGGTATATCGGGAGACCATCTAGGTTTAAACAAACTTTTAGCCATTAGGAAGCTTTTCGGCCTTGTATTACTCATAGTCTATGGGACACAACATCCTGGACGATTACCCTCCCGTATTGTCAGAGAGGCAGGTAGTGTGCTCAAGGGTATGTGTGGAATCCTCCTTGAGTAGTGGCCTAAAATATTGGTCCGAGCACTATTGTTCATCACTTGTCGGTATAATAGAGGGCCTATGGGTGGTACATACTCCTCTACCTAGCATTCCCTGGTTCTGTTAAAACTTCAACCTATAAAAAATGAAAATATAAAAAAAAAAAAACCAAACCTCCCTATTCGTAAACCTGCATTTCAAATCCCCAAAAGTGAGCATATGAGAAAGGAGTCCTCTACTAAAAAAATAATAGAAAGTACATGCATTCGGGATAGACCATGAGGGTGACACTTAAGTTGATAGTATGGAGAATAACAATCAAATTTATAGTGGCAATCCACGATCGAGTCGAGAGAGGTCAACACAGTCAGGTCAGAATTTATAGTTTTCAGGGTCAGAACAGAACTGTCATAATAGTCACCTACAAAATACAGAGAATCTTGGGGCTAGTGAGGTCGAGTAGGGAGCTGTTGGGCCAACTAGTGAGAGCATGACACGAGGCCAGTTATAGATAGTGCTCCAGTACCCAACTTTTGCTCTGTAGCTCAGAATCAAAAATTGTAAACATCGTTAGACTCAGCAAAATAGGAGATAAAAAAAAAAAGTTTGGGGTGCCAAAAAGTAGTGTTGAGAGATATAGCTCATTGTGACCACCTCTTCGAGTTGATCGTTTTGATATATAGCACCCAAGCACTTTTTTGGGCACTTACTAAAAATAGTAAGTCCTAAAAACTCAATTCTATTTTTAGTAACTTGGTCACAAAAGGTTTCAAAATGGCCCAGGGTACCCGTGGACATCAAAAAGAACTAGACCACTTGGAATCCTTAACAAAAGCCATTGAGAACTTGCACTCGGCTTTTCACTCCATAAGGGAAGAAGTCCAAGGTCTTCGCCTAGAGCATGAGGCCACTAGTAACCGCTTAGAAGAAGCACTGATAGAAGTAGACAACAAACTAAAAAGAGGACCACCCAAAATAGAACACCAAGATGAGGGTTCTGCAAGGAATCATGACCATGATCCATCCTTTAAAATGCCCAAATTGGACTTTCCCAAATTTAGTGGGAAGGATGTTGATGGGTGGCTATGTAGGGTTGATCAATTCTTTAGACTTCATAATGTCCCCATATTTCATCGAGTCCAGATGGCTTCCTTTAACTTGGAATCCGAGGCTCTGCACTGGTTTCAATGGTTACGTATTGCCAACCCAAATCTCTCTTGGGAGAATTTTGAATCCCAACTACTCACTCGATTTGGTCCTAGTGAGTATGAGGACTTTACAGGGGCCTTGACCAAACTACAACAAACAGGGTCAGTCCGTGAATACCAAGCTCAATTTGAAAAATTGGCCAATAAGACAAGAGGATTGAATGAAGGGTTCTTCCAGAGTTGTTATATCAGTGGGTTGAAGGGGGAACTCCAAGCGGAAGTAAGAATGTTGAAACCACAAACTATGATGGAAGCTATCAGTTTGGCCCGTTTGGCCGAATCTAAACTCTCTGCCCAAAGGCGCCCATCAAAGTTTCCTCAAAATAGACCTTCATTTCCTTCTCGATCCCAACACCCAGTTGATAATAAACCTCTTGCACCCAAGCGCCTAACCACAGAAGAGATGGATGCACGTCGTGCCCAAGGATTATGCTACAATTGTGATGAAAAGTTTTTTAAAGGGCATAAGTGTGCACACAAAAAATTGTTCTTGATAGATGTTGAAGAACATGATAACTCTGACCAGAGTGATGAGGATGAGGACCCTCCGGAAACACCTTCTCCACAAGAAGAAGTGAAACAGGAACCTGAGACAGCAATTACAGTCCATGCTCTTGCAGGCATTACTACTCCACAAACCATGAAGGTTGCGGGATTTTTCAAGGGCCAACGTCTTTCCATCCTTATGGATTCGGGAAGCACGCACAACTTCATTGACCCTAGAGTTGCTCAGTGGGAAAATTGCTATATCCACACTTGTAATTCCTTTGAGGTCATGGTAGCCAATGGGGGAACCTTACCTTGTAAAGGAAAATGTCGCAATGTTAAAATCAAGATAGGGGACTATGAACTCAAGCAGGACATGTTTGCCCTCCAGTTGGGCGGATGTGATATTGTTTTGGGATCTCAATGGTTGAGTACGTTGGGCACTATCAATTGGAACTTTGCCGAACTATGGATGCAGTTCTCCCAAAATGGACAAACACACATCATCAAGGGCTCCCCAGCGGGAACACCTCAAATTATTAGTTCAAATGGCATGGAGAAATTGCTAAAGAAATCATCACGTGGGGTCATTGCACAACTATTCTCCATCCAACCATCCACCTCTCAAATGGGTGAAACCCCATCAGACTCACAACAGATTCTCCACAAACATGAGGCCATCTTTGCGGAACCAACTACCCTACCACCGCATCGCTCTCACGACCATGCCATTCCATTATTGTCGGATAGTGCACCTCCCAATATCAGACCATACAGGTACCCTCATGCCATGAAGTCAGATATTGAGACAATGATACAGGAATTACTCAAGGCGGGTATCATTCGGCCTAGTACTAGTCCCTACTCTGCACCAGTCTTACTGGTCCTCAAGAAGGATGGCTCCTGGCGATTGTGTATTGACTACGGGAACTCAACAAGATAACTGTCAAGGATAAATTTCCTATCCCTATGGTTGATGAATTACTAGATGAATTACATGGGACCATGTACTTCACCAAGCTAGACCTTCGCTCTGGGTACCATCAGATCCGGCTCAGGGATGAAGATATTCCTAAAACTACTTTTTGCACTCATGAAGGTCATTATGAATTCTTGGTAATGCCATTTGGTCTCACAAATGCTCCTTCCACATTTCAAAGCCTGATGAACAACATCTTTCACCCTTTTTTGTGGAAGTTCATCCTTGTGTTCTTCGATGACATCTTGATTTACGAGTCACACATGGGAAGAGCATCTCAAGCATGTAGATCAAACCCTACAACTATTGGCCGACCATCAACTAGTTTGCAAAAAGGTCCAAGTGTTCCTTTGGTTTGGCTGAAGTGGAGTATCTGGGACACATTGTCTCAAAGGATGGTGTCAAGGTTGACCCTAAGAAGATCCAAGCGAGTCCAAGAATGGCCGAAACCTCGCACTCTCAAGGGACTTCGAGGATTTTTAGGGCTTACAGGCTATTACCATAAATTTTTCTGTAATTATGGAAAGATAGCCGCCCCCCTCACCTCCATGTTGAAGAAGGATTCTTTTACTTGGACAGGGCCGGCTGAGCAAGCATTCCTGGAACTCAAGCATGCCATGACCACCACTCCAGTTTTAGCCATGCCAGACTTCTCTAAAAAATTTGTCATTGAAAGTGATGCTTTTGGTCATGGTATTGGGGCGGTATTGATGCAAGAAGGATGCCCTTTGGCTTTCACCAGCAAAGCCCTATCTGATCGCAATTTAGGGAAATCCACATATGCCAAGGAAATGTTGGCAATATTGCATGCAGTCCTGCATTGGCGACCTTACCTCATTGGGCACCATTTCTCCATCAAAATTGACCACTAGAGTCTGAAATACTTTCTAGAACAATGGGTTGCCACCCTCGAGCAACAAAAGTGGGTATCAAAACTCATGGGCTATGATTATGACATCACGTACAAAAAAGGAAAGGAGAATCTTGTGGCGGATGCTCTCTCTCACCAATTTGAGACCCTTAGTATGTTGTGTGCCATTTCTGCACCATTGCCCCAATGGATTGAGCCCTTACGTCAAGAAATACTTCAGGATGCAGATTTGAAAGACTTGGTTGCTTCACTTATGGATGATCCAGAGTCTACACCAGGATATAGTTGGGATGGCCAGGATCTGCATTACCATCAATGCCTGGTTCTTCCTCCTAAGTCCCCACTTCGAGAGCTCCTCATGAAGGAATCACATGCTACTCCATCTGCTGGCCATTCAGGGTTCCTAAAAACTTATGAGCGACTCAAGCACACCTTCTTTTGGAAAGGTATGAAATAGGACATTCACTCTTTTGTAGCTGACTGTGACACATGTCAAAGGATGAAAGGGGAAACAGTGCGCTCTCCGGGCACTCTTCAACCATTGTCGATCCCAGAGCAGGTGTGGACTGACATCTCCATGGACTTCATAGAAGGGCTACCTAAATCTGGAGGCAAGTCAGTTATTTTTGTGGTAGTGGACCGCCTTTCAAAGTATGCTCACTTTTGTGCCCTAACCCATCCTTACACAACATCCACTATTGCCCAAATTTTTCTTGACTCCATATTTCGCCTTCATGGCATGCCGACCTCCATTGTATCTGATCGTGATCCCACCTTTACTAGCAATTTTTGGCAAGAGTTGTTTAAGTTGCAGGGGACTCGGCTCAAAATGAGTTCAGCCTACCATCCGCAAACGGATGGTCAAACGAGAGGTTGTTAATAAATGCTTGGAAACCTACCTTCGTTGCTTTGCCTCCGATCATCCTACTCATTGGGCAAAATGGCTTTCCTTGGCCGAATGGTGGTACAACACTTCCTATCATACCGCCACCAAACTCACACCGTTTGAGGCAGTTTACGGGCGCCCTCCACTCACGCCTTCCTCCTACATTTCGGGCAGCTCCAAGGTCGAGGCCGTTGACAATGCTCTGAGTCAACACACCGAGGTCCTCCGCCAACTCAAGCAAAATTTGAACATGGCCCAGAATCGGATGCGCCAACAAGCTGATCAGCATCGTTCTGAGCACAGTTTTGATGTGGGTGATATGGTCTTCCTTCGCTTGCAGCCATACAAACAATCTTCCCTACAACTTCGCAGGTGTCAGAAGCTCGCTCCAAAATTCTATGGTCCTTATCAGGTTCTACAACGGATTGGCCCTACAGACTTACAAATTGGCTCTTCCCCCCACTTCCAAGCTCCACCCTATTTTTCATGTTTCCCTTCTCAAGAAAGTTGTGGGCACAAAGGTACAGAGTTCAATCAACACTCCCCAAATTGGATGAAGAAGGCTCCATCTTACTTGCACTTGAGCAGTTGCTGGATCGTCGAACTCGCACTCTGTGCAACCGTACCATTATAGAGGTCCTTGTTCAGTGGCATGGGCTTCAACTTTGAGGATGCTACATGGGAGTCTCTCCATCAACTCCAGCAACAGTTTCCTCATTTTCAGCTTTGAGGACAAAGCTTCTTCAAGGAGAAGGGCATGTTAGGATCTCATCCTAACCCTTAATGTAATAACTTCCTTGATGTAATAATTCCTAGTGAACGTGGGTAGTACCCATGATTAATATTTTGTAATGTTCTAAGTTTTAGCTTAGGTAGTGCCTATGACAAATGGCACCCTTTTCTATGTAACACATGGTAGATAGGTTAGGTAAGGTGGCCTTGTGCATGTAATTCGAGTGGCATTGTGCATGTAATTCGTGTGGCATTATGCATGTAATTCGAGTGGCATTGTGCATGTAATTCAAAGTGGCACTATGCATGTAATTCGGGTGGCATTATGCATGTAATCCAGGTGGCATTTTGCATGTAAGCCAACCTTGGAAGGAAACTCTTTAAATACCCGAAAAGGCACCAATGTAATCATCTTTTTGCAAATTAATGAAGTGTTGAAGGAGGTTGCCCCCTCGAAGAGGCCTGCGATTCTATCTATTGTGAGATTGTTCCTTTTAAGTAATTTTTGTTATCATATGCATTTAATTCTGAATACTGTTATAATGTTTCTGTGAGTTTATTTCCAAGCAAATGTGTGAGAGTGTGTTTATTTGAGTTGAGAGTGTGTTGTTTAGTATATTTTATAGTAGGATCTTAACACTACACTCCTCTATGACGACATGCATCAAAACCAGCTTTCCTGGCGGATGCCATCGCAGTGTCTCCTTCACCACCGCCTCCAAATAACCCATTTTCTGCACATCCTCCTCTCCTACCCTTCTTCTCTCCTTCCCCGCCACGTCCAAAATTTCTCCGTACAATTTAGCCTGAATTTCCTGGTGTATTACGAGATTCGCCAGGGCCCATTGGAGGGTAGTGGAAGTGGTGTCGGTGCCGGCGTTGATGAATTCCGAGCACAGCGTCACCAGTTCTCCGTCGTTCAGCTTTCTGCCGCCGTCAATTGTCAGGGAAAGCAAAGAATCCACGTATGCCCTGCAATCCTCGGCCCTTCCCTCCGCCAGGGCGGCGCGACGCTCGTTAATGAGAGGAAGGAACGTTTCCACCTGCCGTTGACGGATCCCCTGCATGCGCTTCCACCGCTTTCTGTAAAATAACATGTTACATCAAAATATTATTAATTAAATAAATATTAAATATTATATTAAAGTAATAATTTTTTTTTTTAAAGCAAAAAACTCCTTGGGACCGCCTTGGTCTGAGAGACCACGAACAGGGGGTTCTACACCATCAAAGTCACTTGAGAGTTGCACCCGACCCTGCCCGCACCAACATTGTCAATTGGATTTTGGATACCCAATTCAACTTTTTGGTAGGGTGGAGATTTGAACCTGGGACCTCTCTTGGAGGATTTCCCTCTCCTCTCCAACTCTCCTACAACACCTAGATAAAAGTAATAAATTATTATATTAATTAAATAAATATAATATTATTTTATTTTATTTTTGTTTTTATTTTTTTAATTTTGTTATTGTGAGAAACATTCTATGATTGGGTTAAGAAGTCTCTTCCCAATGAGAGCTATTCTTATCAATAGGGAATTTGTGTATTTAACACAAAGCCACCACACACCCACCCTCTCACACACCTGCGTCGCTGTTTGAACCTTGGATCTTCCCAAAAAAAAACCAAACCCGAATCTACACCTCGAAATGCTATATTATATTATGTTAAAATAATAAATTGTTATATTTTTTTAACATTAATTAAATAAACCTTAACAAATCCATAATTTATATATATTTCTTTACTATATAAAAATCCACAACTAATTCCATAATATCTTTTTATAATATTAAACCTAAGAACAGGGGCACCCACATCTCATGCATAGAAGGAGAATAAGAAGCATTGTAAAAAACAAGAAGTGCCTTCTGACTATTTACCCCCTTCCAATTGAGCATTAAGATGAAGTGGGGATTGTAGGAAAAGGTTCGCTATATTTAGCATTGGTTGAATCATCGTGGGTTGACTAACTATTATTGGATTGATGGTCGTGGGTTGACCTGTTACTATAAGTTGGCTTCACACTTGTTACTTCATAACATGGGCATGGTCTATTTTCATAGATTATGATCCATTTGTATAAGTAAGATATGATAAATTTGAATTCATCTTAATCATGCCATTACACACCAATAAGAGGAGGAAAAGGTGAAAGCATCACGTCGGGCCTCCTCACAATGCTTTTCCACTCTCTCCTCCTCTCACTTTGAGACTGGAGGATGTTTATTAGTTTGAAGTATAATTTTATCGAATTAGTTGAAGAGCACCTACGTTTCACCTAACATACTTTTTTTTATTTAAACTTAACCTTAATTTATTCCCAATGCGCACACAAATACAACAATCAAAATCTAGAAAAAAAAAATAATTTTTAAAATAAAAAATAAAACCCAAAACATAACTATATGTAAATGGTAAAGCTTAATGATTAAGGTGGTCCGACTAGGGTGGTCCGACTATGATTAAGGTGGTGCGGTTGTGAGCCTGCTTTAGACTTTGTTTCTTCCCAGGCCATAGGCATGTCCACACGACCTCTCGACTACGTCTCCGGCCTCCAATATTCCCCCTAGCTACCAGCATACTGCGATTCCCAGATTGACATTATGTTTGCCTCCTGACGTGTGGCCACTACATTTCCTTGTTGGTGTACACTGCATTCACTACCTTCGTGGCGACGTGGATCTCATAACATTTTTGGAGGCAGTCAACGTCGCCCATTTTGTTTCTGATCATCGAACGCTAACAAATCTTACCCAATTTTTCCATAGCTCGGTGAGCACACATAGCCTCCATCACACGACCATCGTTACCGATATCCTTCAGTCCACCTAATTTCTGCCTTCACGTGGACCCCTCTGATGATGACAACAATGACGACGTGGACCCCTCTGATGATGACAACAATGACGACATCGCCCATCGACGATTGGCTGCCATGTGGACCCTTTCTATGACCTGGCCCGTGATCCTTCAATGCCCTATGATTACAATGTCTAGTAACATATTTCATCATTGAAAAATATTACTACACATATCAAATAATATATTTGATGATTGACATCCTCTGTGGACACCTGGAGTCCTCTCCCTGCCATGGTCGTCCTAGTGTAAGGAATCCATGTGGTCACATCGGTATCAAAATGTTTAAGTTGTGCGGGAGTGGCACTTTTTTATTGGTTGTAGTTTGCACCCAAATCATGGAGGACGTTTTCCACCATGCTGCGACGAAACTGTGTCCTTCGCTGTTATCTGGCCCACTCTCGTGGCCTGTTCCATCTTCGACTGCTCCCGCCATGACACCCACGGCTTCTCATCCATCCGAGTATCTCCCACATGGTGCCCTTCTCCATGGATGGTCTTTCAGTGGGCCATGCGACGAGCCGACGTCCTTTTCAAATTGGCCGCTCGTACCTTTTTGCCGGTATGCAATATTGTAGCATCTATTCCTGTTTCAACTGACGCCATCTGGCACCTTTGGTGGATGACCTCGTGGCCACAACTTTGTTATTTTACATATATTTATCCCACATGCTTAGTGGGTAGTCCCTAGATCCTTTACAAGACTCTCTATTCGACGTGCTAATAGGATCCGGGAACATCTTACGATGGTAAGCTGGAACGGTAGAGGGTACCCTTGAGGACCCCACATGAATATGATGGTTGTAGGACTCCAGAATTTGTGGGATACAAAAAATAGTAGTATGAAATAAAGCAGCAGAAAATGGCAAGGGGCATGGGGTGTTACGGTTTAATAAAAGAGGAATGGGATAGGGTCATTAAAATTGAAAAACATAACGAAAACAAACAATACATCTGGATAAAGATCTTACAAAATAAGTTAGTTATTAGCATAGCAGCATGTTATTTTGCTCCCAAGAATTCTAAATTCTATAAGAAACATGACCTTAACAGAGAAGATCCATATTCCTCCCTAAAAAGAGATATTTCAATATATAGTAAGCTAGGGGAGATTATATTAATTGAAGATTTCAATGCAAGGACAACAAATAAGCAAGCTAACATTCTAGAAGGAAGTGAAGATATTGAGATGAGTCCTCTTTGAATGCCAGAAGAGGAAAATCAGCAGTGGACCAGGACTTCAAAAGATGAGCATGGGGCTATCATGCAATATGGAGAAGAGTAATTAGGCCTCTACAACATACTCAACTTGATTATTTGCAATGGGATGAACAAATGGAAAAATTCAGAAAGGTATACATGCAAAACATATAAGGGACAAAGTGTAATAGACTACGTAATATGCTCACAAAATTACATACCAAAAATAGAGGAGCTAGAAGTGGAAGATTCTCCAGGTGGAACTTAAGTCAGATCACAACCCAATTGTTATGAAACTTCGAATGCAAGGAGACAAACCAAGGGAAAAACACTTGCAAAGCAATCAAAACAAATATCCTCACAAGGGAAACATTCTCTTAACATATGAAAATCGACATAATTTTAGGGCAGTACTAAATAACAAGTTACAGGAAAGGGAGAAACTACCTCATAGTAGCAGGGATTACAGTAAGAGTGAATGGTTAATGCACATTATCCAAGAAGCTCTAAACAAATGCAAAAGAGCTAAACCTCAAAAGAAAGAAAGGAATAGCTTCTCAACCAACCCATGGTTCGATGAAGATTGCAAAGAAGCGCGAAGATTACTAAAGGAACCAATGGGTAAAACAAGAGAAAACAAAAAAGCATATGAGAAACTGGTAAGGGCAAAAAAAGAAGAATACACTAGAACAAGGAGGAAAGAACTGATTTACTTAGGGAAGCATGAACCAAAGAAATTTTGGAAGGAGCTAAGCATAAAAAGGATACAAGCTTAAAATAGCATAACAGTTAATCAGTGGTTGGAGTATTCAAAACAATTGTATCAGCGTAGTAACCAGAAGGAGACACCCCCTATTATCACTGTCAAGAAAGAAATTTTCACAAATGAAGACATTATTCAAGATATAAAAAAGTTAGCAATTGGTAAAGCCCGTGACATAGACAATCTTCAAGCAAAGCATATAAAATGCGGGTAGATATTCTGGCACCGTAGATGAAAGAAATTTTCAATGAGGTCATACAAAATGGTTTCCCTATCAAGTGGACAACTAGCTTGATCATTCCTTTGTTTATAAGTGGAGATGTAAATAATCCCTCAAACTATCAAACTATCATGATCAACCCTCTCTTTGCAAAGCTGTTTGGGAGTATGATAGAGCGTAGGATCAGTATATGGGCAAAAGAAAAGGGAAAGAGAGCAAAGGAACAAGCAGGTTTTAGGCCCAAGCACTCAACTATTGATCACTGTATCACATTCAGGCACAGTGGAAAAAATATAGGACAAAAAAGAGGAGGCTTTCTGTTGTTTTGTAGACTTCAAAAAGGCATTTGACATAGTGCCAAGAAAAAAATTATGGAGCAGAATGGAAGAGCTAGAGGTTCCAATTCACTACAAGGCAACAATTCATAGATTATATGAGCATGTAAAAGTTAGAATCAGAACACATGAAGGGTTATCTGAATGTTTTGGTAGTGACATAGGTGTCAAACAAGGTTGCCCTCTATCTCCTACCTTATTTGGGTTGTACATTGACAAGTTAGAAGAATGCATAAACAAATTTGGGGGAGAGGGTGTGCACTTAGCCAAATATGTGGTAAAACTCCTCATGTATGCAGACGATGTAATTCTTGTGGCCAAAATAGCCAAAGATCTAGGAGATCACCTTCAAGCTCTAGAACTCTTTTGTAAGGAAGTCGGGATGCAGGTAAACACAAGCAAAACAAAAATCATGATTTTTTCAACAAAAAAGAAGAAGCAACAACTCAAATTTCAGTTTGCAGGAGAACCACTTGAGGTAGTAGTAGAATACAAATACCTAGGCATAGACTTTCATGACAAACTCAATTGGAATACATGTAGGATGAAAAGAACTCAAAGCGGTTGGAGAGCACTGTATGCACTTCAAAATAGGTGTAGGAATGCCGAGATTTGGGATTGGAAGACTACCAAGGTTTTATTTGGCCTACTTGTTACACCGGTTTTGTTGTATGGTTGCGAGGTGTGGGCTAGTGGCACAACAAAGGCAAAATGGAGGCAAATAGAAAGGATTCAAAAATATCTAATCACAAATTTTCTCAAAATTAAGGCTACAACCCCTTATGAAATTATTCTAGCTGAAACTGGAATGTTTCCTTTAGAATAAATTGCTATGACCAAGCTATTATGTTACTTGAAAAAAATAGAAAACATGAAAAACGACAGATGGCCAAGGGCAGCTAAGGACGAAGAGTTGCATAGGCAGAAGAACACATGGATGAAACAAAATAAAAATGGATGAAACATTGGGAAATCAACATAAATGAATGCCCAAATTTTAACAAAGACATCAAAAGATATTTGAATGAAAAGTTTAGAAGTGGAATGTGGAAAAATGCAAGCAGGAAAAGACAATATTATATTGCAAAGTTTAACCCAACATATGATCACGAGGAAAAAACATACATAGGCGCATAAATCAAGTGGAAGGAAAAAATCCTCTTTGCTCAGATAAGGACTAGCTCTCATAGGCTTAGATGTGAAACAGGGAGATGAACAACACCCAAAGAACAATGGGAAGAAAGGACATTTACTTTATGCAGCACAAGGGCAATAGAGACAGAGGAACACTTCATCTATAAGTGCTCGAGTTTTTCAGACATTCGTGACAAATACAAAGAAACACTTGAAAATGGGTCTATGACAGAGTTATTTGAAGACTGTAAAATAAAAAAATTTGGGGAATTGCTAACCCAAATCAACAGGAGAAGGAAAAACCTTCTCAAAGATATTAAATATCATATGATATGATTTGAGCAGTTGTACTTCCATATTTGAGGTCCCATAGACCATATTTGGGTCTTGCGGACGTAATTAAAATCTTTCATTTCATTTCATTTCACACCCGTAGAGGTTGATCTTATCTTTTGCAAGCAAGGTATCATTGACAACATATTCCCCCATTCATAATGGGATGGCCACTTGTCGCCTTTTAATGGTTCACACTTTTAATTCACACAATGTATGCATAGTCGGTGCCCAACTATATGATTTAAACCCACTTTTAATTCACACAGTGTATTCCTAGTCGATGCCCAACTATATGGTTTAAACCCAACTACGACCATTGCACCTATCAAATATTAAAATTAACAAACCAACGATTCAGGTTTTGGTTCTTTTTTAGTATGTCTAAGGTTCAAACCGCAACGTGTGCGAGTGTGTGAGGGGGTGGGTGTGTATTAAATTCCCTATTGATAAACATAGCTCTCGATTTTATGAGGGGTCATTGGCGAGTGTGTGAGGGGAAGGGTGTGTGTTAAATTCCCTATTGATAAGCATAGCTCTTGACTTTATGAGGGGTCATGGGTGCGTGTTAAATTCCCTATTGATAAGCATAGCTCCCTATTGCTCAACCCTGTGAGTTGGTCGTAGGGGTTTCTGACACTAACCAAAGATATATATATATATATATAAGAATATTTATAGGCACATTTTTGGTATCTTTTGATAGAATATTCCTTTTATTGTAAAAGGGACTTTTTTTCGATTGTTAATGAACCTTTTGTTTTTCACATCAATCGAGGCTTTATTTAGATCCAATTTTAGCCTTATTTATAGTCAATGAAAAGTTCTTTCTAAGTCGAATCCAGTAGAAGCTTTTTTTTTAGTTTTGTTAAGGTCTCCTTCGACCTTTGGTGCTCTAAAGTTTGGGTTGTTTCCTCTGCCATTCTCAAAAAATTATTGTAATAAGGAGTTGTTGGCCATTTTGTATTCATTGGGAATTTTGTATAAAATGATAGTATATTTGCCTCCTTTATTTTGTATGCAGTAATTTGGATAGTTGTAATAATTTTTAGAAATCTAATGCATTTGAATAATCTGAATGTATTAATGGAGAGATGTCCCTCAAGGTCCAAAAGAAGTGAAGAGCATAAGTTTCATGAAAAACTTCAATAAAATCGCCATAAAATCTTGTATATGGACGTTCGCCCTTTCTAGGGGCGAACGTCCCTTTCGCCCTTTCTAGGGGTGATTCTCTTTCGAAAAGCAGAATGGCAAAAATTAAAAAGGTAACAATTTGTGTTCGCCCTTCCTTAGGGGCGAACGTGTCGTTCACCCTTTCTTGGGGTGAACGTGCCTTGGCATCACTTTGTGGAGTCACACGCCCGAACGAAATTACGTTCACCCTAGTCGAGGGGCGAACACACCGTTCACCTCTCCTATGGGTGAACCACCTAGTGGCGATGGAGAATCACGTTTGCCTTTCCCTAGGGGCGAACGTGTCGTTCGCCCTTGAATTGGGTGAACCTGTTTGTATCAAGATCGTGCACGTTTGAAGGGGCGAAACTAATGCTAAGTGAAAATGAAATGAACAAACGAGACTTTGGTCAAGATGTTGAATTCGACATTAAATGAAGGACACCCCTAGTTACTCCATTTTGTGGATCACGAAGAGGAAGGCGAAGGGAAATGAGCCTTCATGATTTCCAATGTATCAGAGGTGATCCAAAGAATTTAATATTTTCTCCTAACAGGCGCACCTCCGTCCGAAGCTTGGATTTTCAAGAATTTGTTCCCCTGGCGAATGGATTTTCCAAGAATTTGAGGAGGATTTTGCTGATTTTGTCTTTGATCCCCAGACATTCTTCCCTCATTTGTATTAAATGAAAGAGGCGAAAACCTCTATAAATACTAAGTAAATTTCATTGTAAAGGGGGGTTAGACATTTTGAAAGAGATTTCCTTAAGCTCTCTGCATTAATAGAAGGCATCAAACTTCTGAATTTGTGAGCGGTCTTGTGTATAATTATTTTCTGTGTAGTGTGCTTCTATTTCCATTCGCCTATCTAATTTGTTGTTGAATTTAAATTTTGTTGTTGGATTTAAAGTTGCTAAGGAGAAAGTGAATGTTGGAGTACCATTTTGATAGTTATTATGGCAATATTGTGAGCTTGTTCTATTTCGTTTCCTTTCATAAATGCTAATTTGTGCTTGGGTTTTTTCCTGCTAGTGAGTCTAACACCAATCTTGCACTTCGGCCTGTGGCCATATTTCCCATTTCTTTCTGTTATTTCTAATTTCTTTCCTGCATCTCTAGTCTTTTATCATTGTAGGATTTAGTTTGGGAACCAGCCCTCTCTGGAGATTGGCACGAAGGACATCTCTTTCCTCCGACCTTTCAATGTTGGTCGTATCTAGGGCACACAAACACAGTTTTGTATGATTAGGCAGATATTTGACCAACAATTTTTGGCATGCCCGATGGGACCTTTAAGGTTCCACTTTCAGCAGCATTAGGTTTGGTGTTCGCCTTCCTGCTTGAGATTAGAACATCTGGCGACTCAATTTTTACCCAGAACTCCGTAAGCGTGAGGACAACGAAAGTTGTTTCTCATGAATACAAGATCAAAAGCCAAAAATCCTGATAATCAGATTAGATTTTATGAACTAGACATTCAAAGGCTAGGAGAGCATCCTCAAATAGCCACTTTTTGATGAACATCTTCACTTCCTCATATCTCATCCATACCATCTGTTTCATCTTCCCGGTTAGCTGGTGTGTTTTCTGCCCCTGTAAGTCCTGTAAGCACTGCCACCAGTTTCCCTCAGCCTCCGCCTAGTACAACCGCTAACATCCCGAGGCCTACTCCTCATATTCCCGTCCACATGGCTCAGAATCCTCCACCACATCAACAACTTCCAAGGCAGTTTTCGGCTTGGAATAGCTCAGGAGCGCTGAATTTGCAAGCACAAAATCTCGTACCTCAAGCTGCTCTGAAGGCTTTACCCACATATGATGGTACTGGAAAAACTGCATATGAGCATATCCAAGATGTAGCCTCTCTTGCAACTATTCATGATATAACTGATGAGGATGTGATGATAAAACTTTTGGTCCTATCATTAAGAGGGAAATTGTTGTATTGGTACCGATCTTTGCAGTCGGGTACCATTACCTCGTGGGATCAATTGGCAGAGTTGTTGATTAAGAATTTCCATGAACAAGTTGATCCGTATTCTCTATTGCACCAGTTCACCTCAATCCAAAGACATCCGCAAGAGGAACTTGTAGATTTCAACGTTCGATTTGCGCGAAGTTGGTAGAGGGTCCCAGATGGGTTACGACCAACTCATGAGCAAGCAACATTTTATTATCTTCGAGCACTCAGTACCGATATTGGTATGGTGGTGCACTAGGCCAATGTGACTACATTCCCGAATCTCTATACACAAGCTCAAAAGGTCGAGTCAGATTTGATTGTTGTAGGTAGGCTTCCTCCAAAGGCAACGATGCCTATCCTCCCTGATCTGCCACAATATCTTTATTCTAATGCATTTTCGTAGCCTATGCCATCGATGTATCCTATCCCTTCATGGAATTTGGGCTCCCCTCAAGTAGCTCCTATCCCTATTCCACAGTCATCTGCTATGAGCTTTCCATAATTTCTCGTCTCGTCAGTAACATCACAGCCTTCATCCGTTTCTTTTCCAACATTGCCAGCACCTCCCATGCCCTTACCATTACCTGCACCTCCAACGCCCTTGTCGTTGCCAGTGCCAACTCCGTCACCCAATACAGATCCCCTCACGGCCTTGTTACAAGAAGTAAAATCCAATAATGCGGCTTTAAGGATGATATCCAATGAGCTTACTACTATGAGGAAGAAGCGAGCTGAGGTTGAGTTTCGATCAAGAAGGTTTCAGACTCCACCAATAACCCGAGAGCAAGCATCTACCAGCAAGGGACCCAAGAAAAACACCATGATCCAAGTAAATGATGAGGTTAACGTATCCGAAAGGACATATTGGTGTTCTACGTGTAATGATCCTCATGGTGAAGATACATGTATGGTGCATCTGAACTATGTTCAGACATTAACAAAAAGTTCTTCGAGTGGGCAAGTCAATATGATTCGAGAAATGGAGTGTAATTGTATGGTGTCATCTCCAGAGCAAGTTTCAGTCCTTACTAGGTCTGGAAAGAGGCCAGTGACTGTTGATCCTGTAGACTTGCAACCTTTGAAAGTACCTATGGCTCCAAAAGTGCAGGAAGAGAAGCGGGCATCCCCGAAAAAGATTCTTGATGCTGACAAATCAAAAAACTCATCACCTGATCAAGCACAAGATAAGGCGCAAGTTCAGCCTTCAACTTTGCAACGCATCGCTACTGCTCCATTTCCTAGTGAAACCAAAGAGCAAGCTAAGGAAAGACTCAAGTATCCTTCATTAACAAAAAGGCAAAGAGTAGACGCTATGCAACAGTACCGAGATAAATATGAGTGGCCCTTAGAAGAAAAGGTCTCACCTGCTCGTGGCTACAGTATCATGGAAGAAATGAAGAAAATCCCAACAAGGATTAGCTTGTATGATGCATTGCAATTACCTAGGCAGATTGATTTATTGCAAGAATCTCTGAAGACCGCCAAAGATCAAAAGAAAGATCATTTACAAATAATCTTGGCTCAAGCGCTCCCCACTTTGGTGACAGGTAAAAATCGGCCTCCCCTGTTTTACTTATCTTTGAGAATGGAAGGATGGATCGTGCATAATTGTATGATCGATTCTGGTGCTGCCACTACTGTCATGCCAAAGGCAGTATGCGAAGTAATGGGAATGGAGTATACAAGAAGCAACCCAGGAGTATTACAATTGGATGGTACACTAGTTAAGACTATTGGAGTAATCAAGGACATTCCAATAGTGCTCCATAGCATGCCGTAGATTACCGTCATCCAGGAAGTGGTGGTTGTTGATTTAGAGCCCTACTTTAGCATGTGCCTTTCAAGAGAATTCACAGCTAAGCTGGGAGGTTATCTTTCCCTAGATTATTCACATTTGGAGATTTCGTTCAAGGGTAGGCGAATTCGCATTTATAATGAGAAGCCCTCCCCTTTTCATATTGAAAAAATAGAGGAGGTAGAACAAGTCCCAGGCACGGTGAACATGATGATCGAAGAATTGGAAGAGGTTGGCTTGGTTGAAGAAATACCCCAGGAGCTTCGCTTGGAAGATGAGTTTCTGCTGACAGATTTCAATGCTATGATTGGAACGGATATTGGTTGTTATTCAATTCAGAAGATGGAGAAGTCCCAAGAGCAAGTCCTTGAATCCCCAGAACCTATTTTGCATTAGTTATGGAAGTTGTTCTTTGATGGCGCTCGATGTAAGAATGGTGCGGGAGCAGGTGTTGTGTTGATCTCCCCTGAAGGCATACAAAAAACTTACTCCTATAGATTGACCTGGAGCTGTACAAATAATGCGGTTGAATATGAAGCATTATGCCTTGGCTTGAAAAAATCCAAAAATTTGGGAATTGAACAGCTGCATATTTTTGGCGATTTCGAGCTTATTGTTAATCAAGTTACAAATAGATGTGTGTCAAAGCAACATTACTTGAAGGCTTATCGCAATAGAGTGTGGGATCTTTTGGAAGCATTTAAAGCTTTGAATATTTAGGCAATTCCTCGGGAACAAAATAGACATGCCGACATTTTAGCTTCCTTGGGCGCTAATTATTCTCCTACTGAGCAAGTGGTTCGCAAGCCCAAGACAGTAAGGGTGATTTATAGACCTTTCATTCTAGATAAGGGCCTCTATTGGTAGGTGTTTGATAATGATGAGCAAATAGTGAATTTTTTGCTAAAAGAAGCTGCCAGCGTAGAAGATAGAATTCTTGTGGAAGAAGAAAAGGAAGGAATGATTCAGTTAAAGAATAATCACATTCCTAGAGGTTTGATTTCACTAGAGATTTTATTTGATCAAAGTGATAGGGCTGATAAACATAGGATTAAGGTGGATGCTAAGGAATTCAGAGAATTGCAGTTGGAGCCAGGAAAAGTTATCAAGATTGGTACTGATTGCGAATCAGATGAGATTGAAGGCATTAGAAATATGTGCTCCAAATATCCAGACATAGTAGCATGGAGTTATCAAGACTTGAAAGGATACGACAAGAGCATGATTCAGCACACTATTGAGCTACAAGGAGTTAAGCCTTTTTGGTAGAAGCAGTGCCCTGTTAATCCCAAGATCGAGGTTCTCATGAAAGCAGAGTTACTGAAGATGCTTGAGGCGAAGATCATATACCCTATTAAGCATTCCACCTGGGTGGCAAACTTGGTTCCTGTAAGGAAGAAGAATGGGGACATACGTCTATGCGTCGATTTTTGAAATTTAAATCAGGCATCACTCAAGGATCACTATCCTCTACCTCAGATAGACCAGATTCTTCATGTTGTAGCTGGTGCCCAGAGATTTTCCTTGTTGGATGGCTTTTCTGGGTACAATCAAATTTGGGTTAAATATGAAGATCAATACAAGACGACGTTTACAACTAAGTGGGGCACATTTGCTTACCAACGGATGCCCTTTGGACTTTCAAATGTCGGTGCTACTTTTCAGAGGGCCATGGACGTCGCCTTTGGTGAGTTGCTAAATAAAATCATTGTAATTTATCTTGATGATATGACGGTGTTTTCACATTGCAGAACGGATCATGTTTTCCATCTGAGGCAAATATTCGAGAAATGTCGAGAATTTGGGATTTCTATAAATCCAAAGAAGTCAATTTTTGTGGTCAAGGAAGGGAAATTGTTGGGCCATGTAATTTCACAGGAAGGATTGGCCATAGACCTTGCACGAGCCGAAGCGCTCATGAGATTGTCATTACCAGCTAATAAGAAAGACTTGCAGTCCTTCTTTGGACAGATAAACTTTGTGCGTAAGTTTATTGCTGATTTTTCCCAAGTCGTCAAGCCCATGACCGAGCTCTTGAAGAAAGATGTTGAGTTTAAGTGGATAGAAGCCAAGTGAGCTTTTCAAGAAATCAAAGAGAGGATTACTCAAGCGCCAGTATTGATCAACCCTGATTACTCCAAAGACTTTATACTTTATGCAGTGGGTGAGCAGGAGAGCTATGTTGCTGTGCTAACGCAAAAACAACATGATGGCGAAGAAAAGCCTATCACTTTTCTAAGCCAGGTTATAGCACCACATCAGGAAAAGTACAACTTTATAGAGAAACAAGTTTATGCAGTGATGAAAGCCTTGAAGAAGTTTTGCCACTTTGTTTCTCAGAGTAAAACTGTGGTTTATGTCATTCATCCTGACGTTCAAAATTTCATAATTCAAGGAGAACTGGGTGATAAAAGGGTCGGATGGGTCTCGAAGATCCAGGAGTATGATGTAGAGATCAAACCGATGAAATTGGTTCATGGACGCGCTCTATGCCAGGAGTTGGCCAAAAGCGTTGTTGTTGAGACAAGTCGCGAAGATGTAATTTGTGTAAATAGTGCAGCAGTCAACAAAGAATGGACCGAGGAACTCATTGAGTATTTTGTTTCTGGAAGGTGTCCTAGCCACCTTAACTCCTCACAGTGCCGAAGGTTTAGATTACAAGCGCTCAGGTATGTATTGTTGCCCAATGGCTTATATTATAAGAATATTGATGGTATACTTCTTAGATGTGTAAAATATTTCGAGAAAGAAAAGATTCTGGAAGAATTCCATTATGGGCTATCAGGAGGGCATTATGCAGGTAGGCCTATGGCTCTAAAAATTATTCGGGCAGGGTACTATTGGCCCACTTTGTTCGTCGATTCACATAAGATAAGCCAGTGGTGTGACAGTTGTCAAAGATATGTGGGTCGAGTTAGGAAAGGAGCATCACCGCTGCATCCGATCCAGGTGGAAGCACCCTTTCAGCAGTGGGGTCTCGATTTTATAGGAGTCATTGATCCACATTCCTCTGCGGAACATAAATATATTTTGACCATGATAGACTACTTTACCAGATGGACAGAAGCTATACCCACCAAAAAAGTAGATCAGGCGACTGTTATTTCTTTTATGGAAAGCCTTATCACCCGTTTTGGCATACCAGATTCTTTAGTCACTGACAATGGTACTCCCTTCATTGGAGCCAAAATTACAGAATTCGCTAGTAGATACGGTATTTACCTGAAAACCTCTTCCAATTATTACCCACAAGGGAATGGATTGGCTGAGTCAACTAACAAAAATCTGCTTCGGATTTTGAAAAGAATAATGGGCGACAATAAGAAAAGTTGGCATTTGTTATTAAATCAGGCGCTTTGGGCTGACTGCATTTCGGTGAAGAAGTCAATAAAAACCTCCCCGTACGCTTTGGTGTATGGGAAAGAAGCTATCCTTCCTACGCATATTGAGCTTCCTGTGCTCCAAGCGTTGCAGATGTTCCAAGATGAAAACGAAGAAAATGATCCAATGGAGGTGAGATTGGCGCAATTGTTGCAATTAGAAGAAGAAAGGGAGCGTGCTTACCATACTTTCGTAGAACATGCTGTTGAGATGAAGAAGTGGTTCAAGAAAATAACAACTGATCGAAGCTTCCAGGTGGGCGATTTGGTATTGAAATGGAACGAAAAGAAATCAAAGCCAGGAAAACATCAGAAATTTGATGCAATATGGGAAGGACCTTTTCAAATTTCTGTTGTCACTTCTTCTAATGCATTCCGACTATGTGACATGGAAGGGTATGAGCTCCCTATTCCATTGAATGGCCTTCATCTGAAGGCTTATGTTTCGTAAGTTTCTGATCAAGGGTAACATCTTGTATATATGTAAATATTTTTGTGTTTTAAAAAATTTTGCATAAGTATAAATATGCTTCTAAAAAAATGATGATTGTTAAAATTTAGTTTGCCTGAAAAAAAAGAACTCAATATTGGCAAAGAACTCAAAGAGCTTCGCATGCGCCTTTTGGAGGAGGCGAACGTCATGTTCGCCTATCTCTAGGGTGAACGCGCTTTGATGATGTCATCAGGCGAAAGAAGAAATTTTAAATATAAAAAAAAAATGGAAGAAAAATAAGAAAGGAAAAAGCATGAGAAAGCCTGCTTTTCTTTTTTTTAGAAAAAAATGTCATTTTTTCAGGAGGCGCGCTATGAAATTTTAAAAACACATGCGCTACATGGAAGAGAATATTTTTTGTATGGAGACAAGAATCGCCCATGAGTTCATAAGCGCGAGAGAAGGTTTTATCGAAAGCATATTCAGGATTACGTGGCGATAATCGAGAGTAGTGGGCGATGAATTCGAGTAATGATTTTCGAACGTGGGAAGCATTCGAATTGAGTTTTTCAAGGTAGCAGTCAGAATTGATGATTGAATGAGTAACGGCTGGATTGGTTTCCCTAATAAGCTTCTGGCGCCAGGGCACATTTTTCTATAATATTGCGCAGCGTAGAGGGCACATTTTTTTAGGAGGATCCGACGGTGAATCAGAGAAGAGGATTTTTGCGCCTTGGAAAGGACATTTGAGCAGTTTTCGAAGAATATTTCTCCCCGAAGATGCGCCTGCATTTAATTCTGTAATTACTACAGTAGTTGGTAGCGACTCTATAAATTTTGGGAGGTAAAGGGCTAATTTTTTTTTTTCCTTGATTTTAAATTTTTTGCTTCTTTGTATCCTGTGCTTCGAAGTGTAGAGGAGTTTTTGAGGTCTCGGAGTAGGAAATTGCAGAAGAGTCATCGCTTTTTGTTTAGAAAAATGGGCAGACGTAGTAAAGAACTAGAAGAGGTGTAGGAGGTCGCAGAAGCAAAGCCCGCTAAGAAAAGAGAAAGAAGTTCGAGGGCCAAGAAAGCCCGACAAAATGATTATGTTGGCTTGGATCCCTATGAAGATAGAATGGCTGAAATTGGTGATTGTTTGATCACGCATAAAGGAGTTGACCGGTTGAGGGAAGAGGTCGAAGCTGCAGTGAGTCAGGGAGTTTCCTACAATAGTTGGCTCACAACACCTCACAATTCATAGCTTTCATGGTATCTTTGTTCGCTTGTGCATCCATGCCCCGAGCTTATTCAGTTAATTGCACAATTTTATGACTCCTCTACTAGGGCCATCCGAAATGCCAGACAAGAGATTCTATTCACGATTACACCGGATGAGATCCGAGAGGCTTTTGCCTATGGAGTAAGCGCATCGAATTATGCAATAAACAAAAAGATCCATACGGATGAACAAGAGGATAGGTATGTTTCCACAGTTACTATGAGATAATTTATGGAAACTCAGCTTGTCAAAGATCCACAGATGGGGCAGCTACCGAGTTTGCCTAAACCTCTTTCAGAATTCAAGTGCCAGGACATCTATTCCATGCTTGCCTGGATTGTTGGGTTGCCCTCAGATGAAACGGTGCATAAATGGCAGGCAGCTATGGCTCAATGTATTTGCAAGGTGGAGTTTTATTCGCCCGCTGCTATGAGGCAGGGTGGAAATCTGATTTATTTTGATTGGGCCAAATTTATTTCACGAAGAATCAATTCACAGTTACAAAAATTGCAGGAAGGGAAATCTAGATCATTTCGGTATACTTCGCTGCTAGTATGGTTCTTCTTCTTTCAGATGCAACGACATTTTTCTTTTATCGTTGTTACGCAAACGAGCGAAGAGAATGAGCCCCTACCGGTTTATAAGTGGACTCAGGTGTTAACGAAGAAAGAGTCCATCTACAGCTTTAATAGCTGGTTTTTGGGCCCCGCCATTGAATTGCTTTGTGGCAGTTGCGACCGAGTGCCTCGCGACTTGAGAGATGTTGTTTCGAAGCAGGAGGGTGACATATTTTTGCTCACTCAGGGCGTGGTCGTTCGAATTTTTGGATATACAGGTAAACCATTTTTGTTGCCTTATTTTGCTACTGCGCACGTTTTTGCAATGGAAGTTGTGCGCTAGATGGATTATATCAATGACATATACGGCTCTGGATGAGGAAAAAAGACGACTTGTGCTATGCCTTTTAAGTTCGAAAGTATAGAAGTGAACCAGGTTGGGAAAAATCGCCTTCTGATGGTGGCGCTTCAAGACCTGGGATTAATTGAGTTACCACAGCGTTGGCGCTATGACCCACTCAAATTTTTTTTGGAATTTATTAAGGCGAAGTCCTTTCATTGTTGCCCGTGCCTGGATATTCAGAGGCGGTGAAATAATTTTGATGGGCCAGACATGAACTGGCATATAGAGAAGATGTCCTCCCTTCCTCCATGGCATGATTACTATGAGCAGGAAGCGGAGTATAATCCAAAAAAGAATGCAACACATATTCCTCCTCCCGGTTTGTTCACAACTGTCAAAGAAGCGAATCCTGATTGGACGGAGGAAAAAATTATGAATTGGTGGGTGATGCACGTTCATAGGAGGAAGTCGTATAATGCTTATGGGATGAAGCTTGATACCCAATTTTCTAGAATTTATGATAAGTTCATGGAATCTTATCAACCCGTTGCTTTTGCCACTGTTTTACCGCAAAGTTTTTAGCAGTCTGAAAGTGGTGAAAGCGAACCTGAGGAGGAGAGTCCTATAGTTGAGGATGACGTCGAGGACGAAGAAGAAGAAGAAGAACAACAATATGTTTTCCAAAGGTGATCTCAAAGAATGAAGCGCCCTCAGGAGGAGGTTCTCGCGCCCAAACAACCGATGGCACCTCCATTTCCTAAAGTAGCTAAACGACCTCGCACTGGCGCAACTACTACTTTCACTGTTACAATGCCTATGTCTTCGGGTACTATGATTTCTTCTATGCCAAGTTCTACAGTCGTCTCTATTCCGGTAGCGAGACCTTCACCCAATGTTGAACTTCCTACTTCTATAGCACAAATATTTTCAATGGCACAACAAGAGGAGGAAGAGCAACTTTCTGAAGATTCTCATGTTGAGATTCTGAATGAGGGGACAACCCTCAATGTTGGCGAACCGAAGGTAAATCAAGAAAAGGAGGTAGTTGCGCAACCTCCCCCATCTACAGAACAAGTGGCACCTACGCCCCAAGGTACGTCATATTTTCCCTCTTCTTCCCTCTCTCTCATCGAGCACACAACGATTTCTTCTTCGGTCCCATCTGTTACATTTTTGTCTCCTCCACTTTCTATCTCTCCACCTTTTGGTAGTTCTTCCATTTCATTTTCCATGGTTCCCTCTTCCGCTTTGACTTCTTCCATTTCTAAAATCGTTGTTGCTCCTTCTTTCATTCCCGCTCCTTCGTCTTCCGTTTCTTTTAGTTCGTATGCATCGAGGGCAAATCCTTTTTTCCGTCCCCTTCCCTCAGTCGTCACTTCCTCCACTATTACGGTTGTTAGTACGCAAGTTCCATCTAAAATTAGTGTAACTACAGTTGCACCTGTGTCTTCCACTCCATCCACCCTTTCTCTCCCTTCTACCATTCTCGTATCCATTCCTTCACTACAATCTGTGTCATCCATGTCCATTGGGCCTGGTCGCCCATAAGTTTTTGTTCCATTTACACCATTTTTGGAGCTGTAGACTGTTCTAGATGTGCAGGTAGCCCGCAAGCAGCTAGACGTTGAAAAATTAAATCGAGCGCATCTGAGCTCTTCCCAATGGTTGAAGAGTATGCGACGAAAGGAAGCTTTGGCACTTGCGCGTCCGATCAAGAAGGTGGATTTTGATCCCATTGCCAAGGAGGCTCATATGACAACATTCACTTCGTTGGTTCAGAAACCTCAAGGCGAGTTGCAACCTGAAGATTATGTTTCTGAGACTATCACTGAAGATCTGACATGGATTGATCCCATTGAAAAAATGGGTAATATGCAAGTAGATATGAGTTCGTTGTATTTGCATGGGGAGCATTTTAAAGAAAAATATTTTGAAGTGCAAAATAGGGTGCTGGAGCTTGAAAATGCCTTGGCCAAGAGCAGGGCAACAGAAGAGAAGACAACCACTGAAAATGAATATTTGCGCAATCAAGTCCAGGTGCACTTAAAGGAGCGTGATGCTGCTAGAATTGAAATGCATAACCTTCAGTAACAGGTCGAAGAACTCAAGAAGCAGCTTGAAGCCAAGGTCGTACCTATTGCAGGATTTTCGTGCGATAGTGTAAGAGACATTCACCTTCGCTCCGTCCAAAATTCTACTAAGTTGGCCGCACAAGCCGTCAAGGTGTTGCAGTATTTGTGGGAAGCAGGGATACAGATCCAACTTGGACAACAAATGATTGATTCAATGGAGGAATTGCTTTTGCCCTATATGGAGACAGTTGTGAAGATACAAGCATTGTTGAATACGTCTCTGAATATTCGCCCTCTTAGTGAGATGGATTATGCTTGGTCCCGAGCACGAGTAACCCTGTGAAGCTATTTTCAGTGCATGGACCTTGTAAATGAAGGGCGGGTTGTCCTCAATACTATTGAGTGAGAGCATACTATTTCTATGTCTCATTTTGAGACTATCGATCGGTTGGGCTTCACTACCTTCCTGGATGAATGGGGTGAACCTCTTTCGATGGAGCAATTGCAAGAGCTCTAGGGTGCATTCATTGAAGATACTACGAACATTAACGCCCTGATTGACCCCCTTACTGAAGTGCAAGTGTTGCCTCTGATTGAAAAGTATACACGTTTGGAGTTGTCTCTTTATGAATTGGCCCAGTGTTCGAAGCGCCTCAGCTTAATGGATGTGCAAAGTCTTTGCTTCGTTTATGAATCTCTCAGCGTTCCTTGCCTATTTACTATTGAAGCTTGGCGTGATGTTGTTCGCACCTATGAGGCCCTTTCAGAGGTTATCGTAGAGCAAGAAGAGAAAGCAACGGTGGATCATGAAGTAGCGGTGAAAGCGATGGAAGAGGCCGAACGTGCGGAGGTACTTCGCATTGCAGCCACGACAGAATAGGAAGAAGCAGAACGCGCGCAGTAGGCATCCAAGAAGAAAGCTTCCACAGCTAAGAAGGCAGCAGCCATTGGAAAAAATAACTCTGCACCCAATGGATA
The DNA here is from genome assembly GCA_028583015.1 of Wollemia nobilis. Classification (NCBI taxonomy): domain Eukaryota; kingdom Viridiplantae; phylum Streptophyta; class Pinopsida; order Araucariales; family Araucariaceae; genus Wollemia; species Wollemia nobilis. The sequence continues at coordinate 10,735,024 of JAQPPZ010003077.1, read as the reverse complement.
AAGGCCTGGGATCGCTTGCATCCATGCGAGCTGGATACCCCATGAGTCACCAAGAAATGTTGGCCATTTTGTATTCATTGGGAATTTTGTATAAAATGATAGTATATTTGCCTCCTTTATTTTGTATGCAATAATTTGGGTAGTTGTAATAATTTTTAGAAATGTAATGCATTTGAATAATCTGAATGTATTAATGGAGAGATGTCCTTCGAGGTCCAAAAGGAATGAAGAGAATAAGTTTCATGAAAAACTTGAATGAAATCACCAAAAAAATCTTGTGTATTGACGTTCGCCCTTCCTTAGGGGTGAACGTCCCTTTCGCCCTTTCTAGGGGTGAATCTCTTTCGAAAAGTAGAATGGCAAAAATTAAAAAGGCAACAATTTGTGTTCGCCCTTCCTTAGGGGTGAACGTGTCGTTCACCCTTTCTAGGGGTGAACGTGCCTTGGCATCACTTTGTGGAGTCACGCGCCCGAACGAAATTACGTTCGCCCTGGTCGAGGGGCGAACACACCGTTCGCCTCTCCTATGGGTGAACCACCTAGTGGCGATGGAGAATCACGTTCACCTTTCCCTAGGGGTGAACGTGTCATTCGCCCTTGAATTGGGTGAACTTGTTTGTATCAAGATCGTGCACGTTTGAAGGGGCAAAACTAATGCTGAGCGAAAATAAATCGAACGAACGGGACTTTGGTCAAGATGTTGAATTCAACATTAAATGAAGGATGCCCCTAGTTACTCCATTTTGTGGATCACGAAGAGGAAGGCGAAGGGAAACGAGCCTTCATGATTTCCAATGTATTAGAGGTGATCCAAAGAATTTAATATTTTCTCCTAACAGGCGCACCTCCGTCCGAAGCTTGGATTTTCAAGAATTTGTTCCCCTAGCGAATGGATTTTCCAAGAATTTGAGGAGGATTTTGCTGATTTTGTCTTTGATCCCCAGACATTCTTCCCTCATTTGTATTAAATGAAAGAGGCGAAAACCTCTATAAATACTAGGTAAAGTTCATTGTAAAGGGGGTTAGACATTTTGCAAGAGATTTCCTTAAGCTCTCTGCATTAATAGAAGGCATCAGACTTCTGAATTTGCGAGCGGTCTTATGTATAATTATTTTCTGTGTAGTGTGCTTCTATTTCCATTCGCTCATCTAATTTGCTATTGAATTTAAATTTTGTCGTTGGATTTAAAGTTGCTAAGAAGAAGGTGAATGTTGGAGTACCATTTTGATAGTTATTATGGCAATATTGTGAGCTTGTTCTGTTTTGTTTCCTTTCATAAATGCTAATTTGTGCTTGGGTTTTTTCCTTGCTAGTGAGTCTAACACCAATCTTGCACTTCGGCCTGTGGCCATATTTCCCGTTTCTTTCTATTATTTCTAATTTCTTTCCTGCATCTCTAGTCTTTTATCATTGTAGGATTTAGTTCGGGAACCAGCCCTCTCTGGAGATTGGCACGGAGGACATCTCTTTCCTCCGACCTTTCAATGTTGGTCGTATCTAGGGCGCACAAACGCAGTTTTGTATGATTAGGCAGATATTTGACCAACATGAGTACATTTTTTATCATACTAGATACTCCTTCAATTCAATTTTGACATCAAATATTATTTTGGAAGAAAAATTTGTCACGACCAAGGCACTTGCATTTGGGTACTCTTTTTATTTTTGCATTGTTGTTGTCTCTTCCATAAAAAGACCACGATCCTTCAATATGTGATCACCAAGCATCACATGGGTACTCCTACACATTAGAGTTGTGTTCAACGACTTGTATCTCAGTGGATTTTAGCTTTTTTTATTCAATTAATATCTTCCCAAGAAATACTCCATAGCTTTCATCCAATAACATCACATTAAGCTGATCGTCTAGATTTTTCTTCAGGCTTCTCCTTTTGATTCAATGGATTCTATCCCATATTTCTCCCTCATATTTTATACTAAACATTGGGTTCCAATCCTTCTATGGTGGGGAGGAATGATAGGGATTATGGTCACCACTTTTGTATATAATTCTTAATGTGAACACATGACCATTGTTGTAATGTGAACACATTTTTGAAAGGTTCCTTTCAACATTTGATGCTCTGCTTCATAAAAGGTTCCTTTTGAGGCTTTGTAATGGGTTATAAATAGTCCCTTTTCATTTGGAAATAAACATGTTTTTCCTATTTGAGTTATTTGGGTCTCTATATCATCATCAATGTAAGTCTATATTTGCATTTTTTCCCCTCTTATAGCATGTTTACAACCATGGTTCTCATTATGGGAAGTCTAGAGTATATTATAGTCTCATGATTAGAAGTTTTGAACATACATGGATGGGTTCTATGATAATAAATGTAATAAAAATAATCTATATCAATCCATAGTAAAATATGAATGTCCAAAGATTATTCAACAAACTTAATTTTAATTATTATTACAAAGGAAACCTTAGGAAAGCTAATAGAGGTAGTATTTTTCGAATAGTGAAGGGAATATTATCATAATTTATATAGAAGCATTTGAAACATCAATGAAAAACTATTGAAAGGCTAGATTATTCTTCATATGGATCAATATTACCATTAGAAAGAGATTTATATATATTTAAATCATTGGGGATACTCAAATTAAAATGTAATAATTTGTGTATGAATTCTACTGGGAGCTACTCCCATTAAAATAAAAAACCATTACATTTGTTGTTAGGTTGACCCTATCCAACTTGTTTTTCTATCAAATACATTTTTCATCTTCCTCAAACTACTACGTCTTTGCAATCAAAACCTTGATATCTTTTTTACTAAGATATAGAATCTTCCACAACTAGTTGCCTTCTAAAATTAATTTTTTATAAGAAAAATATCAACACCAATATTGCCTAACTTGTTTTCTACCATATTTCCGTCTCTATATATATGTTGACATTTCCAAGATATTACCTTCAACAATAATTGATGGATAAAAAATAATGTTATTTTTAACATAATCCTTGAATTTTTCTTGATAGCATTAATAATAATTTGTATATCACTCTTAGTTAAAATATATATACATTATTTTTTAATGGAAATATTGCTCATTGTAATAAGTACCATATGTTTTGCATAGTTATTAGTTGAAGTTCTACATTATTTTAAGTGAGGAGAATTTTTCCATCATTATTCCAAGAAATAACACCATTACTATATTTTCTTATTTTATTTGGAAGCACCATAAACATTAATCTTAATTATGCACAACTTTTTTTGTTAACTTCATTATCATAGATGACCCTTGTATGTATATTCAAATCCTATAATCAAGAGGCTAGTACCTCGTTTTACATACTTGAAAATTTCCATGATGAAAACCATACCTAAAATATTTTGTAAGAGAGGCAATAATATGATTTTATATGATCATGATATTTATTTTGAAAAATATATTATTTCTTTTGTAGATTGTGAAATGATAATGGGAATAGTTCTTTATAGATGCATAATGGTCTAAAACTTAAATATTTCATCAACTTTTAAATGTTGATGGGTTTGCCTAATGTATTTTCAATTTTTTAAAATATAGCCCCAAATAGCATAACTAGATGGACAATAATAAAGTAGATTATTACGTGTTTCTAGATCTCTTTACATAAGGCATACCTAAAAGGTCTATGATATCCTCTTCTTTTTAAATTTTAACTTGCAAGAAATTTTCTTTGGAGCTCTAACCAAATGACTATTGAGACCTTAGGTAGGGCTCTAAGTGATCAAACATTCTTTGGAGGGAAATAATTAGAAATAAAAAATTATGATTGCTCTATAGATTTATATCCCAACTTGAGGTACTATACACCATTTTTATTCTAAACCAACTCATCCTTATACATAATTATATAAAAATAAAATGCATAAAACATATTCTAAATCTCATCTAATGTTTTTTCGACTTCCTCTCCCTCAACCAGGTTGTAAATATATATCCATAATATAGAATCATTACTCACATCACTATTATTTTTTTAAACCTTTGAACCTTTACAATCTAAATAGGCCTAAATAAGTGGTTGTTATTTTTCATCATAAATAAGACGATAAATCTTCAAGCATGAATCAAACTAAAAAATATTTAGAATCTTTTTATTGACTAACCACCTATTATATTTCCTGATCGTATATAAATTATTTAATATGAAGTTTCATGTTATCAAACCCTAGTTCGGTTTTGTTTCCTTATCACTTATATTGCATCCATACAACTTATATATTATTAACTAAGCTTTTTTCCAATTCCTTGATCTTTGATTAATATTTGACCAAGTTTTCCCTTAATGCTAAAGTCATATATGACTCTAATTTTGCAAGCATGACCCTTCAATATTCTTTCTTTTGCAAACCTATTCCACTTATAATGAAGAAATATAAAATTTTCCGCATATTATTTTCAATTAAAATATATTAATTTTTTATCAAATCTATATATTATTCCTATTGAAAATCGTAAAAGTAAAAGTGACATTATCTATAAAAATATATATTACAATAGAATATTTTTGAGTTACAAATTTTCATCCATAGTTAAGAACTTACCTTTCTAAACTACCAAATGAGATTTCATTCTATCCAAAATATCAATATCCAAAAATAATCCATTGGAAATTTAGCACAAATATCAATATAAATATATTATATTTTTTAGTAGTAAGTATTTCATGACCTCAATAGTATTAATTTAAATTACATGGAATTTACAACTAAGGTATGACACAAAATAAAGTATCATCCAAGCTGGAGATGATATTTAAAGGTATATTTTTTTGCAATTTGAATACTTTTAGCTTACCTTCTATTTTTTCCTTTGATAAAGATCTCTTCTAATGCTTTACCAAGAATAATAAAGATAAACAAATAGTGGGTCACCCTACCAAATTGCATAAGATGATTCAAATTATCTAGTAAGGGATCCAATGATCATAATATAATATTCTAGAGTCTTAAAACAATATTTAATCCATTCAAAGAAACATTGATCAAAACCATTCTTTTTAGAATAGCAAGTAGACAAATCTAGCAAACCCTATCATTTTTTTTTGTTCACATTTATATTTAAAGCATACCTAAATTTTTCATAGAATAAAGGGAATATATTACCTCTTATGAAATGATTATAAAATTAATTTTTTGTTTAACATGAAAATCTGCACCTTTTCCATCAAAATAATGCAATATTGAATGCTTTTCAATGTAATTACAATAACTTTTATAATTATATTACAAGTAATATTACAGTCTTATTGGACCAAAATTATCAAATATTTTTTGTCACCTTTCTTGAGAATTAATGTAATAAAGTTGGATTTAATACCAATTATTATAGCCTTATTTTTCTTATCCTCTTTAATTGTAGTCAATATATTGCTCTTCAACAAATTTAAAAAAATCAAAAGAAAATTATAGGAAAATATGTCCATCGATATGCTTTATCATGAGGGTTACCTAAGATAGCTCCTTCTAGAGAGATTCCTTATCTTTACTAAATTATAATAGAATATATTTGAAATAATTATTTTCTTCCTTCCAAATATCTTCTTCTTTCTCAATACTTATTCCATCTAGGCTTGAAGTATTTTTTATTTTATGAAAAGATAAATCTATTTTGGTGGTAACATGTTTGGTATTTCTATCCAGTTTTTAAGCCATATGTTTCTAGATTTGTAATCTTAGTATAATTAATACTTTTATAGTATATTGTTATAATTAGAGAGTAATTTTTTCTTTCACATAATATTCTTGGTCCATTCCATATATTCCTACATTTTTTTTAAGGGAAAAACCCCTTGCGGGGCCGCCTTGGTCTGAGAGACCACGAATAGGGGGTTCTACACCGTCAAAGTCACCCAGGAGTCGCACCCAACCCTACCCGCACCAACATTATTAATTGGATTTTGGATACCCAATTCAGCTTTTTGGTAGGGTGGAGATTTGAACCTGGGACCTTCCTTGGAGGATTGCCCTCTCCTCTCCAACTCACCTACAACACCTGGGTATCTATTCCTACATTATAGTGTAAATTATTGAGCTTGGATTTAATTTCCTCATTTTCTTTATATATGTTATTAAAATAATTAACATTCTAAATCTTCATTTTACCTTCAAATTTTTTATATTCTAAATAACCCTATCCCTATATGTTCCTTTGAATATTTATTTCACCCTACCATAATATAACCATTTAAAAGAGACCAAGCTTTTTTAACCACATAGGCTAAAATCAAAATGGCTTTGGATGTCCATTTATTAGTAGATTGTATATCAAGAGAATGAGTTTATGATATAATCCTACTCAAGCAAATATCTCAAGGGATTGAATAATATGCTTGCAATCATATATTATATAGGAAAAATATGTCCAAAATTTTGATATAGAAGTTTACCTAAAATGGCTTTTATCCCATGCATAATGAAACCTTGAAGCAATAGTATCCCAAAGGCCATTTAAATTAACAAAGGAAACAAAGTTCTCCATATATAAAGACCATCTAATGATACCACCTTTCTTTTGTATGGGAGATATAAACATGTTAATATCGTCTCAAGAATTCATAGATGAAAATTATGAATTATCATTGAATATGACATAAATAGATTGAGTTCCTTTCAAAATCTACCTAGAAGAGCAACTATGGTTAGAGCATAAAAATTTACGACTTCAACATTGATATTTTAGTCTTTGTTGCAAAAAGGACCAACACATAAATTATTTATTACTTCTAGTAATTGATCATCCCATTTATAATTATTCCTTATTTTTACAATATCTCTTGAAACTCTTATAGTAGAAATTGGCTAGACACTCCCCTGCCTTCCAAATATTTTTAAATATTTTTGTATATATGTATATATATGTGTTATGGAATTTTATTTTTATTAAAATAAATCATTCACCAATATGCATAAATATCAAATAATTATCCACGATAACAATCCACAATTGAGACAAAGATAGATAATACCCTTATAATATAATCAACCTTGGGTTATGTGTGGCTCATGCCAACCCTTATAAAATATAATAACATATCCCCAAATATCTATTCCTACGTACCGTAACAATATATATATATATATATATTCCTTTTATTTTTGTTTCTTGTATTCAAATAAATTTAAAACTACAAAAATTCACTAATTCCTTGGTAACTCATACCATATTCATCATCACTTTTTATTTATATTTACGGTATAAACCCCATTTCTTGTTAGCATATATGATGATCATAATCGGTTTTCCAAACCAATATACTTTGAGTTTCATTTTCTCTTTTTTCTTTTTGTAAGGATATTCCTCTCCATTTTCCACTACCACCAATTTTCTCATCCTCAATTTTTTTTTCTTTCTTTCTAAACTAATTATAATATAACTTATCATCTATAGGTTTATTTCTCATTGAAACACCTAAAGTGCAAGGGATAACTTTGAAAACACTTTATTTTTTATGTGTCAAAACAAAAACGAAAAATTCAAGGTCCATCCTATGTAGTTTTTACTTTCTTATACTTCACTAAAACCATAAATTTTAATAAATATCCTTCATGTTATTGTATTTATTGTGTTTTCTTGAAAAATCTAAGATGCAATAGAAAAATCTATACTAGTTTCATTTTTTATTGTAATTAGATGATTTTATTCTATATGAGAAAAGTAAATATGATTTTTTAGTGCCCACATTGACACTCCTAGCTAACACTATAACTATCATAAATTGAATAACAAGTTTTTAATGTAAATACCATATAAATTGAAAACATAGAAGTCTAATCTATTGGTGGATAATCATCCATGTAATCCTTAGCATGAGTTGTCTAATCTACCATCTATATTTAATGAGTTAGTATACTTAGGTGAATCTAATCTTATTCACCTCCTCCATGGAAGGTGGCATAATCCATAATAATATCATACAAAATTATATGTGTAGGCTTATGACCAAATAGTCAATAATTATTTATAACAATCATATCCAATCTCCACCTTGTACATATTTACTTAAGGAGGACTCCCAACTTCCTATCTGTGTTATCCATTATAATCCACATCCCTTTAGTGGGGCACCTAAAGCACATATTTATGATAGGATCAATGATATCCTGCAATCAAACCTATTCCTTCCATAAGCTACAAGTAGAGTTTCATTTATTTGGTGGGGGAAGAGACCATGTCACCTTCACCCTGGTATGGATAGATAATGAATCACTAGTCAATATATCATCCCAACACTCTATGAATACATCCAAATTATAAATATCCAATAACACTAGCAATTATATAATCAAATTTAAGGATGAATAAATAAATTACCTCAATTATGCAATCTAGTCTTAGCGCCTAAGAACAACCAAAAATACCATCTCTTTTGTTATTCCTCTAATATTCAATTCCACTTTTATCTTTGAATATACACATGTTTAATTTTTTTGAATTTAGCAAAAAACCCCTTGTGGAGCCACCTTGGTCTAAGAAACCACGACCAGGGGGATCTATACCATCAAAATCACTCGGGAGTCGCGCCCGATCCTGACTACATTATCAACTGGATTTTGGGTACCCAATGTGCATTTGATAGGGTGGATATTCGAACTAGGGACCTCCCTTGGAGTATTGCCCTACCCTCCCCAACTCACCTACAACACGTGGGTATACACATGTTTAATCGTAGAAATGTCTCACTTATTTTATTCCTAGAATTTTATTTCAACGATTGGAATATGGGAGATCATTCCCAACCTATGGATTTATATTGGTTCCCCCTTATATTCAATAAATTAATCCAATATGATCTATGGATAAAAAGTAATGTATAAAAGCCTAATACAATTGTAGTTATAGCAAGGAGATTGCATGATCAATCAACACATGAAAATATAAGTAACAACAATGAATTATTACACATATACAATAGAAATAATGTGAAATGAGAAGAGGAATTAAGGATAGTGTCATGATTATCATACATTCCATTTCAAAAGAGCATATCATAAATAAAAAGCAAAAATTCTTGCATAATTCCTTATTATTTTCTAAAATAAGCAATTAATGTGATACTTACGAAATATAGATATGATTCTCTCAAGGATATAATATTTTTATAATGGATCCCATGGCTATTTTTTCTGGAAGGAATTCACCCTTGAGTTATCTTGGGTGAATTTTTTTTACTTCTAGTAAAAGTAATAATTTTAAGGTATATTTAGCAAAATGATGCATCTCCAAGTATTACATACCCTAATGCCTTATTAACTAGCTTATAAACCTTTCAAATGAGTTATGGTACCATAATAAATACAAATTCAGTTTCCAAGAGATCTTGTTTAGCATCCATGCACAATTGTCCCACTTGGCCTAATGATGAGAGATTCACTCCTTGGAAGAGATTGAATTGATATAAATTTTGGAGTGAATCACTCTTTTAGGAGAAAACTTTTCATTATGTAGTGAATTATACCTTCAATAATTTACCATTTTTTGTCAATTTACAATCTTTGATACTTTGTATTACTTATCATGTGATTGCAAAATCCATTTCCATTTTCTTTCATGGATAATTTCTTATGCGAATAAGAAATTAGTATACAATTTACTATATTTTCGGTAACTTTTAGAGACGTTAAACTAAATTAGTGAGGCATTTAATATCTTACATTTATCTTTGGGTGTAAAGTTAAAATTAAGGCCATCATATATCAAAATTACAAAATTGTAGCACACCTTTAAACAACAAGTTCAAACATGCCTACTAATTAATGCCTAACGATACATCTAGTGTTTCCAACATTTTGGCCTTGAATTCCAACTTCTTGTACTAATGCATCAAAAAATATTCTCCTTGATCCTATTTAGTTTTTTGACTTCCACAATATGATTTCTTGTTCAACAATATTCTTTGAGGTGTCAAGCAACAATATCTATTGGTAGCCCCACTTTTGCTTTTTATTCATCGAGAAATTTGACAAAAAAAAATTTAGTATATGAAGTTGCCCTTTATTGGAGAATATCCTGAGTGATTCTTCATTTAGAAAATACTACATCCTCTTTCTCATTTCCTCAATGGTCATTTCAAAAGTATCATAGGTGTATTTGCATCCTTCAAATATCCCTTTCTTGTAGGGTACATTCTTCAACCATATTATTATTATTTTATTTGACCTACCCATATACTTCATCCCTTAAATGGATAAGGAGAACTTTAGTGTCATTTTCCTTCGTATAATATCATCTTCTACCCACAATATTTACATTGAATCTTTTCTAGGTAGGATCTCATATTAATTAAGATATGCAAGGTATGCCTTAGCTCATGCAATATTATAATGTACTTGATCCTAAAGGGAATTGACTTGCTCTACTTTCAATTTATTTCTTTTTGATTACTTTTCTTCTTCAAACCAATGTCTTTATTTTTAAAGCCTCCATCTCCTATTGAAAAAACATCCCTTGATCATGTCTATAATATTTCCATTTATTTTAAAACTTGTGAACTATGTTGGTCCTAATTCTTATATTTTTTAGCCTCAAAAATTGAGTGAATGCACTTGATAGTCATCACTTGCTACAATTTATTATGTTATTCACATCATCTAAAATGGACAAATTTAGAGTTAACATCTTGATAGAGTAGTTGGTTGATTTAATTTGTTGGACTTTTTGGATCAATTGAAAGTTTATTGACAATCAATAGGATTTTTTCTCTTTGATCAGTTGGAATTTATGGATCATAGGTGTAATGAGTTTTTTAACTCTTATCACTAAAATTTTCATGATCTATCTACTTTATTGCCTCTTGCATGATGTTCAATATTATTTCTATATCTTTCCTCCTATAGGATTTATGGGGGAATGATTGATTGAAATCAAGGGTGGGGTGCTCCTCCATAATGTAAATTGAATTTGAAGGTTTGATATTATTGAAGGGGAGAGTATCATTGTGCCTATAGTGACTTGTGCACTTTTGAGGTTCAGTATACTAGTTTAACATAATTATATAAAAAATGGCATAAAATAGGTGGAGTGTGTGTGATGAGAGAGGTTGGAATGAAGATACATAGGTGACAAAATGATAGTTTTATTATGGGGGATCAAATAGTGAGTATATGAATAATTATGGAATTTTTTATGGTGTTGACATCTATGAAAATTGAATAAACTAGGTTGGATATGGTGTATGGAATGATCCTACATATTGAATGGAAAAACCTACTAGTGATCCTAAGGATGAAATTGTTTAAGGTGGCATGGGTGAAAAAAAAGAAGTTAGGGTAATTTAAGAAGCATGAATAAAAGAAATAAAATAGGAAGATATGACATTGATAGGAATTAGAAAAAACAAGGGGTGGAAGTGAAGTGACGACGGTTGTAAGGAAAATGGTCGAAGTAACTTATGCTTCTATATCAACTTTTTTCTCTTTTAGAGATATTCTCTATGTGATTATCCACAATTTTATTTTTTATCCTTCTTCTTTGATGCATAAAAGGTCTCATAGACTCATCCTCCTCCTTACTTTATCATTTTGGCCTATAAAAATAACTCACAATCACTAATTCCCTTGTTAAATATCACCTTTGTGTCTACATTGTTAGCAATGACTATCTCAAAATCTACCTTATTTGTGTGTCATAAAGTTGAGAAGGAAAAAGAATCTTTCTTACCCAAAAATAATTTGGATCTTGGCCAATGCCTTACCATCATCATACTCTTGGGTTGACATCTTATCTTATCAGATTTAAGAAAGAAACTATCAATTTTAAAAAGATCTTAAACCAATATTAGAAAGAAAGGGATAAAAATAAATGGAATTCTAAGCATCTCTTGTAATATTTTCACCCATCCACGATAGGGATTATTTTTTTTGTTTTAAAACAAAAAACTAAAAATAGGGGGAAAATAATTAATAGAAATAAATACTTTAGTAGTTATTTGACTAAGCAAAAGAATTCTAATTTATAAGGAAATAGCTACCCACCCTTTTGATGTTTATGCTTAGCTTGAGAATTTTAAAACACCTATGTTAACATAGTAAGTTGGGTAACATTTATGTTGCATATGGAAGGCCTTTTCTAAGGGGTTTTGTCAATTTAGAGATTCATGAATTTATCGTGGGAGATACTATGTTTCTTCACCAAAACATTTAGGACCTTTGATGGGCATTGTTTTCTAGGTAGTTAAACAAAATTTTATTTTCTATTGTTCCTTTTTTATCCATCCTTTAATGCCAACTATCTTAAAAGTGATACTTAATTTTAATATTGAAGGTGTAATATTGTCATATGAATATTTGTGCAAGGTGAAGTTTGTTTAAAGAATATTTTTTCCCATGATTGCTCTATATACATGTTTATATGATGAAAACATTATCTTATATTTGGAATCATGTCAAGTTGTAATAGACATTGATGCAATTCTTCTATGTGGCAAGTAATTATTTTGGAAGATCATTTCTTCTATTATTATAAAAATATATTCTCAATGTAAAAAATGATGGAATTCACAATATTTTCTAGAAACATCCCAAAACATCCATTCACTACAACGCCATGCAAAAAAAGAAAGAAGAACAAAATATAGGTTTATAGACAAAAAATAGAGAAAGAGATAAAAAAATAAAAGGAAAGGGAAAATAATTGGTTGGTTCTCATAGGCACCCTAATATCTCACACATTACAAATTGATGCAATGGATTAGATATTCGGGGCTATTTATAGTGATGCCAAAACCCTAATTAATAGTTATCCTCAAGCTAACATTAACTATAATCTGAAGTTAAATTAAAATAATATAATAATAAATTACACCCTTCAATCAATGTTATCCATAAAGGTAGATTAATGAATATCACTAAGGGTACATGAAGGGTTCCCTTAGGTTTACATAAATATACTCATAGGCTTACACATAGATTTCCATAGGATTACACATAAGAGTTCTCATAGCCCCACATAGAAATATTCTCATATGATTATATATAGAATTTTTGTAGTCTTACATCAAGATGGCCAAAGGCTTACATGGAACTTGCCCATAGGCTACATAAAGAGCACATGTAGGTACTTCATCATTATTAATAAGTTCAAATTACAAATATTTCAACACCCCCATAACTTAAACTAAAGGAACAAGGAGAGAAGATATTAGATACGATACATCTTCCCCTCCCATAATGAATGCTCATATGGGCCAATGGATCATGTTATCTTATATTTCCAAAGGTGCATGAACTAGATCAACATCTCCCCAAACATAACTCCATAACTCCACCTTCTAGATTAATATATTGAACTTTCCATGGGAATATAATCAACACACTCTATGGTGATAACAAATTTTCCCCAAATATCTAGAGAAAATAGCTAAAAGATGAAGTAATAGACAAGTCTCTAAATAATAAATCCCAATGGTGATGTAGTGTAGATGAGGGGGTCTAATAAAAGTCAACCTCTTCTAGTAGACCAAATATCTCTCAACAAGTTCACATACTAGAAAATTAACAACAACAATTTATTTATATTCAAAATACTTTTGAAAAAAGTCATAGCCAACACACTTGTAGAGAGATCCTTATTTTTCTTAGAGATTATCTCAAATTATTACAAGGTCATTCTCATATAGATCCATTTCTTTCTAACTTTTAAGGATAAAATATTATAAAATCATATCTTAGATAAAATATTATTTTTCTAATATGCATTACAATTCAAATAAAATGAGTTCATTAAATATGATCTTGATAAAATTTGCAATCCAAATAAAACTAGATCAAGATAAAATATTATAAAATCAAATCCACCTAAAATTATAATTTGGATAAAATATTATAAAATCAAAATTGACTAAAAATTATAATCTGGATAAACTATTATAGAATCACACCTGGCTAAAATTACAATCTAAATAAAAAAATATCTAGATTAGATCTGAATAAAATTATAATCTAGATAAAATATTATAAAATTAGATATGGCTAAAATTTCAATCTTAATATCAAGTGGTATCATCTCAACTAGTTAGATTCCTTAATATTTAAAGAGGAGACCATGGTTCAAATCTCGCCAAGTGATACATGTATAATTATCAAGATTTGTTGTAATACCACTATGTGGTGATGATGTAATACAAATAGGGCTCATTTCAATCCCATATAACCAATTGAAAAAAATTGCAATCTTAATAAAATAAAAAATTCCTTTTTAGCTATAAAATTCTATTTTTTTGGCAATAAGATTGATTGTGAATACAAATGCTCCTATGTCATACACATAAAATACGAGAAATATACCATGAGCTCCATACTTAGCAACTTTATATGCACTCATTCATGTTGCTTCTTTAGTTATTTTATTAACCATGTATTCACTATACTATTTGCATATTGTCTTCTTAATAATTCATGAGTCTCTCACCACTTCAACCTCTTCCTATTCTTTCTATAACAACTATTGTATCCACTCTTTTATTGAATTATCTAAAGATATACTATATTTTCCACTTTTTGATCCCTTGTAATATGGATACAAATACACCACATTAAAAATTGGATATATATCCACTGCTTCCATAAGTTCTATCTCATAAGCATTTTCTACAAATGCTTTCAAGACCTTACATGGCCCAATATTTTTTTTTTTTTTAGTTTGTTATAAGTTCTTCTTAGAAAAATTTCCTTCCTCAAATGAGCTAAAAATAACTCTCCAACTTTAAATTATTTTTCTCTCATCTTGAGATCATATTTTTGAATGTATCTTAGTGTACTTCTTTCCATGTTTCTTTCACCTCTTTATGTAACTCATGTTTTCACTCAATAAAATACTTTACTACAACACTTGGTCTTTCTAAATAAGTTGTACTTCTCAAATCATCAACTTCTCTAGGGATATTTGTTGTACTCATATTAAATAAGTTATTATAAGTAAACTTAGTTTATAGCAATATAGTATACCATAGTCTTAGATTCCTTCCAACCAAACATCTTAGAAATATTTTGAGGCTCCTACTGACAATATTTATTTGTCCATCAATTTTTGGATGATAGGATGAACTAAGACTCAACTTAGAATTCAAATTTCTCCACAAGGTATTCCAAAAATTACCCACAAATTCTCTCTATCTAAAACAATTCTCTTTGGTAACCTATGCAATATAACCACTTCTATAATAAATAGTGTAGTTATGTTGTGGCATCACTTGACTTCTTATAGGTATAAAGTGTTCCATTTTTAAAATCTATCTACAATAAAAAAAATAGATTCATTCACTCATTGAGTTCTTGGTTTCCCAAGTATATAATCCATACTCACATCTTCCTAAGATCTCTTTCAAATAGGTAATAGTTGTTATAGTCCTATATTTTGACTATTTCCCTTAGAATGTTGGTAGACTCTACAACCTTGTATAAATTTATTTATATTTGCACTCATCCTTGGCCAATAATAACTCACATACCTATACCAATGTTGTATCCACCTTGAAATATTTGATTAGGTATGTACTATGCTTATCTCTCATCAAGTTCTCCCTCATTGAACCACAAGGTATGCACAAATGCTACCCCTTTAACAACAAACCATATTGAATGAGATAATATAACCATGGAGCTCTATCAATTTTGGTTGGTTTATTACATGCTTACCATACCTCCTTAAAACCTGCATCATCCTCATATAACTTTCTCATGGAGTCAAATCTAGCAACCTTTACTCTCATTTCATTCAACAAGAGATATATTCTACTTAATGCATCAACTAACCTATTCAATTTACCACTCCCATGCTTCAAAACACATGAATAAATATAAATAATCTCAATCCATTTCATATACCTTTTGGTTAAACTTACCTTAGTTGCTAATAAAATAAAGTTCTCGATGATTTACAAATAATATAAATTATTTTGGTAGAAAATAGTGTCTTCACTTCTTGAGTGCTTAAACAAATGCGTGAAACTATTTGTCATAGCTTAAATATTTCTTCCAAGCTTCACTTAACTTCTTGATGAATTATACAATGGGCTTATCTTCTTAACTTAAAACTCCACCTATCATTGTCTCACTTGCATCACAATCCACATGAAAGACATCATTGAAATTTAACAATGTTAGAACCAATTGCTCTATCGATTTTTCCTTTAAAAGTTTAAAGATCCTATTTGCTACAACTATTCAGTTGAGTTTTTTTCTTCCAAAATTCATTGTTTCTATTATAGGTGCACAAATGGAACTAAATTGTTTCATGAATTTCCTTTAAAAACTTGCTAGTCCAAGAAATTCCTTACCTTAAACATGTTTTTTGGCAATGGCCACTCCATAGTGGATTTCAATTTTTTGGGATCCATTAGTAAACCTTATTGGGAAATTGCAAAACCAAATTACACTAATTCCCTCTTCTTAAAACTATAATTTTTAAAATTTAATCAAATTTTCTTCCCTTAGTATTTACAGAACAAGCCTTAGATGCATCAAAATTTCATCTTTACTTTTGCTAAATATCAAAATATCATCTAATAAAACAATTACAAAGTCACCAAGAAATGAATTTACGACTTTATTCATCAATATCATTAATGTGCTTGGTGCATTTTTTAATCCAAATTGTATAACAAGCCACTCGTATAATCCATCCTTTCTCTAATGTGGACTTGGTGATATCCACTCTTCAAATATATCTTCATGAAATACTTAGATTGTAACAACCCAATTCTAACCATCTTGAGAGAATTTTTTTTAGCACAAGTAAGTTTCACCAAATATGTATCAAATAGGTTCAACAAAATATTTCAACCACATTTCATGTTTCTAGATGTTGCAACATCCCTCGAGTGGACAGGAGTGGCCAATATCCCATAAAGACTTTGGGGTTCACCTTGTACATTGCCCATATAGCTTAAAGGATCCCTTCACATGGTCTCTTCATTTACTTACCTTAATTTGAAGGAAATTTTGACCATAGCATAGGGATTAACCCTATCTCGTTCTATCAAGAAGGGATGCCAATTCCATGACTAGTCTCATTCCATCTCTACTAGTACCTAGGCATAAAGCTTCTTTAGTTTTACCCACTACACCATGTGTAAAACTAACATGCTCAATTAATCCATCCCCTTGATGGTTTAATTGAGGTGACTATCACCCGTGTGACATCCCTCACCTAGATGCCCAACAGTCATTCAAGGATTCTAGTGACTATCACACCAAATGACATCCCTCATAGGTTTACCCAACCATCTATCGAGTTCCTATGATTATCATTCACGTGACATCTCTCACATGGATACCTCACAATCCGTTGGGGTTCCATCACCCAAATCTAGTTACCATGGGATCTAGACCTATGTGGCTGGAAGAGATAATTCAGGGTTCACCACCCAAACCTTTCCCAAATACTTTCACCACCTTTGGGTCCACTTTGATGGTCCATTATCGAAGTGCCCATTGCAACCCTAAGGGTTTGTTACACCACAATTCCCTTAGTTTTGGTACTATCCTTTTGGGTCTAACTAGGATGGTTTCCTAAGGTGATTCCCAAAAGGTACAAAACCTAAGCCCAAAAAGACTTATGAACCCAAACATTCATTTTCCTCTCTCTCTCTCTTATCTCATTGTCATATTATTATTCTATCAATTTGCATTCATGAAGTAAAGTATAGAAAATTTAAACATACATGCCATAATGAAAGAAGCATTCTAGTAATAAAGCATTATGCACTATATCAAAATTTCCTTTTCTTTAACCCTTAGAATTCATCTAAACATAGAAATAAAATAGGCTTATTGATTCATAATTGAATATATTTCAATTTACAAAATGTCCTTTTTTTTTTTTTAAAGCGAAAAACCCGTTGTGGGGCCACCTTGGTCTGAGAGACCATGAACAGGGGGTTCTACACCATCAAAGTCACTCGGGAGTCACACCCGACCTGCTCACACCAACATTATCAATTGGATTTTGGGTACCCAATTCAGATTTTTGGTAGGGTGGAGATTCGAACCTAGGACCTTCCTTGGAGGATTGCCCTCTCCTCTCCAACTCACCCACAACACCTGGGTAAAAATTTCCTTCTCAAATAGCATAAAGAAACTACTTATTACATTCTTTAACAATTACATTCTTTAACAATAAGTACTTATCTTTACAAAGTTCATAAAATAAGGAGCTTCTTAACAATGAAGCTCTCCAAATCATACTTTCCTTGGTCACCTTCGAGGAGCGGATAGATATGGGATCAAGATAACTCCTTTAATGAAAATGCAAGCCTATATGCATATTTCTTTTTAATGCATCAATAACAATATTTACAAAATCATTTCTATCATTCCTTTGAAAAGCAAGGAGGAAAACCCCCATAAATTTTCCTCAAGCATATACATTTCATTTTGTGCAAAGCAAAACACTGCCATAAGTATTCTTCATAATTTCTTTTTAATGAAACCTCCATAAGTTCCATTGTACCATTGGACTCCATGTCCAATCATCAATTAATAATTCCCAAAATATAAAAAGACTTTCTTTATCCATTAAAAGAAATATAAATACAAGACTTTTACTATTTTATATCCATACATTAAAATGAACATAAACTATTTAATGATACATTATGTCCTTTAAAACAATAATTTAATGTCCAACAATATTTTTTCTCTAAATAAATAAATATAAAAATAGTGAATGTTGAACTGATAATACAATTTTTTTTTTTGTAAAATATTTCTATAATTCATTGAAATTTACAATTGAAATTAATGAAACATTACTATATATAATAAAAATCCTAACATAGATTCTCTTAAGAAAAAATAAATCATATTATAAAAGGACCATCCATTTTTATAATATAAACCTCCCTTTTTAGAAAGATACCTTAACACTTCTTAATTTACCTAATAAGATCATTTTCTATAACCTTTATAAAATGAAACCTCTTTTCATTTTATAAAGGTTATATAAAATGATCTTATTAGGTAAATTAAGAAGTTTTAAGGTATCTTTTCATTTTATAACATTTTCTAAAACCTTATTATTATAACCTCTCTTCTGGTTTATTATTTTCCCAAAATTCAAATGTTTCAATATACGAATCCACCAAACAAAAGATAATCCATCAAATTAATTAAAAGGACTTAGGGTATAAAATGTTCCTTATATTCAGGTGCGCGATTAAACAATAGATCATACATCAGTTAAAAGGTATTCTAACCCCACAATACTCATTAGGGCATGGAAGACCCTTGAAAGCATAATAGGTTTTTAATAAAGAAAACTCTAAAGCCTTCATACTATTAAATTAAATCAAATAATAATAAGGATCCCTCAAATATCTTATACTAAACAATATTTTTTTAGCAAAATATACATCCCCTTGTGAAAATAAAAAAGTCAAACCCTTACGCATTACTCAATCCACAAAAGACAAACATGTACACCTCGTGGCAGGGTTATACATAGTGGCTATTTATCGCCAAATTGTCTAATATTAGGATTTTAAAAATTTGGAATTGACTAATATTTGGGACCCTTGACCAGGGCCCATTAGCCAAAAAAATTTGGGTGCAATTTTTTTGGGTTGATTCACCCCATTTTTATAATAATTTGACCATTTTAAGTTTAAATTTTTGACATTATCCCTAATAATAGTGAACCTTCTACATGTGTTTGGACACTATTCATTTGGATTTCAAAACTGATTCGCAAAATTTTTATAAATACATTTTGGGGCTGATCCCTTATGCATAACCCTACCTTGGGGTTCAGGCGACTCCCAAAAAGACAAGGCTAACAAGACAAAGACAAACATGGGTCTCCCTTGTTTTTAGCCATTACTGGGGTGAGCATAAGCTTATGGGATAAATGGAATCTAGGTTATTGGGTTCACTAATTTCTTAAGATCCCTATTTCTCAATGGATTTGCCAAGTGAACATGTAGTTCTTCACAAATGATATCAAAGACTATTCACCAAGATATTGAGTCCTTTGAGTGTTTTAAATTTTATGTATATAATCATATAGGTTTTAGAAAAGATGTTTAATCTTTGCTATCAAGAGAATGCTATAAAAATAGATAATAATAGGATTAGTGTCCTACTGTGCATGCCAAAAATACTCTTGGTTCCAATATCAACC
Organism: Wollemia nobilis; assembly: GCA_028583015.1. Lineage (NCBI taxonomy): Eukaryota > Viridiplantae > Streptophyta > Pinopsida > Araucariales > Araucariaceae > Wollemia > Wollemia nobilis. Next base: position 10,714,902 of record JAQPPZ010003077.1, on the reverse strand, counting down.
TAAGTAAATGGTGAGATTAATATGAGCCCTTAAGAATTTGTCCAAGAGATTAGAAGGCTAAAAAATAGAGGTTTCTGAGCCAGACTCTGGAGAAGTCCAGTTCCATTACCTAGCTAATCTATCTAAATGGGGGTTTGTAGACTAAAGAAAGAAATACAAAGGATTAGAAAGATGAGCTAAAAGTGGTATAAATTTGGCAACATCAAGAGACATGGTGTAGAGAGTCTCATAATCTAAATTTAAATTAAAAACCTAATAGAACAACTTACTTCTCTTATGCTATTTAGAATAATTAAACATGAAGAACTCTAAGTATTGCTAAATCATTCCAAAACTACAATGATAAATCCAAAAAACTCTAAAATACAAAATAACCATAACAAAATTAGTTGTTCCTAGGTTTAATATAAAATCAATAGCACTTAGTAGAGCATATATACATGTTCAACACAAAAACTTGAGCAAGAGTCTAGATAGCAACCCAATTCTCATTCAAGAAGAAATATAGTCTCAATAAATACAATCATGCCAATTGTAAACACCATAGAGCCAATTGGTTATTTGTCATTATAGTTCAGAGAGTGGATTGTAGGTCTCATAGGTCATTGTAGCACGTGTGCTCATGTATTTAGCTCATTTTATTGTAACTAATTTGTCATCATGGTGTTGAGGTGGCTCCCTTTGGCTTGATCCAAGGGAGTGATGGTTGTCGTGTCTTCATCTAGTGAACAAGATTTCCTAACATGGTCATTGTGCTCTTAGCTACCCCACTATCTTCCTAGTTGTAACAACACGTGTTAACCAAATAAGCTTATTAATTTATTGGAGTTCTTTGACAATATATTCATGTGTAAAAAGCATGTCTTGGAATTTTGGTGCACACTTGATGTCTCTTTTATCCCTTTATCTCTTATTTTATTGGCCATCGGGCTCTTAATTCATATTTTCCAAAAAAATAGCATCTCTTGTTGACAACTTATTCAAAACCATCTGACACTTTAGGTGAAGCATATTATCAGACATCAAGTGCAACTCATGCATTGGGATTCTTCTATTTCTTGGCTAGGCTAGGATTTTTTAGTGCTTCTACTAACATCAACACTCAAAACTATCTAATATTTTGGCTACCTTACCCATCAAGCTAAGAAACTATACCAGATTTCAGACTCTCATACTTAGTCAATTTTGAGTCTTCAAGGGAGCATATGTTCTTCTCTATTAAGCTAGATAATTTACCTCTTGACATAAGCATTGATATTTTCTTGAGATGTTGGATGCAAGATGTTAGATTTAAATTGTCCTTCTACTAAAATTAGTGTTCAAATCCACTCAACCATCATACTTAGGCAAAAATTGGCTTGGGTTTACTTGATTCAACTATCAAGTGCCAGGTTTTATAAAACTTGTAGCTTACATCAACACTTAGTAAACATCTTCATTTTTTTATTTTTATCCAACCATTGCTTTAGGTATATGATAGCCTCTTATAGCAGCATGTAGTGTTTTATAGAGATAAAATTCATCTCCCTATTTAGAGATGGATGTGGGTAAATTTTCTACCTACAAGGCTTACAAATAATTGTAGGCCCATAATATATTGGACAAATAAGGCTTCTCAGTCTAAGTGATTCACTAGATAATCTATGCCTAATGAATTTGATGAAGGATTTCATAATACATTTGATAGGTTGTGTCGAGATACTAGAATCCTCCTTTATTGTATGAAATGCCTACAAATAACTATAATATTTTAGTACATTAGAGGAGGCGAAGCAACATCCTAGAAGATCCTATTAAATAATCATAAGAATTAGAGAAAAGGAAAATTTGTTGAAAGTGATGTTGATATAAAGTGATAACAATACAATGTGTATTTTGGAATAGAAGAAAGGGGTAAGGACAGGTCACCATGGTCATGGATGATCATATCATACATCTCTTAAACCAAGAGGGGGAGAAGAAGAGAATACATGTAATACATAATAAAAAGGATATATAAGAAAGTAGGTGTAATTGGTTGTTTCTAATGCTGAGTATCCTAAAGTTAGGAAAAAATAAATGGATGAGGCTGGGTCATCATAGCCATGGATGATCACATCATATATCACTTAACCCAAAAGAGGAAGAAGAATATAATAAATGTGATAGATAAGAAAAAAATGATATAGAAGAAAGTGTGATAAGAGGAGCAAGGCAAGAAGATTGTTGGATTGGGAGGATCGCTCAACATGAGGTTTCCTATGTGAATGCAATACATATGATTTTGTAGTGGTTAGGGTTGTTATTTATATCATCTCAAAATCCTCCTAACTCTATCGTATGATCAAGAAAACCATTAAATCATGCAAGGGGTGTAATATTTTGGATGCATGTTGTTTTGGACTATTATGCAATCATGCAATCAATCATATGAGCAAGCAAGTCATGCAATGTTTATGTGTAATACCTTTTGAGGTGCATGATATTGATTGGTTTCTTATGTTCTTTTCCATATAATGTGGCTAGGTAGTAGGCTCTAGAGCTAAATTTAGTAGTGATTATGAAAGATCCTAGCTAATTGGGCTCAAAATTTCCTTTGAGTTCATCTTTGACATTGGTATATTTTTGGTTTTCTTTGAGGACTAGGTCCACAATATCGAAGGATATTGGGTGCACTTTCTTATAATAGACACATTGAAGTCTATTGTGGTATGTTCCAAGATATTCTAGGGCATTGATGCACTTTTCTTCTAAAACCTCTAATTGTTGTAGGCAACCTAAGCTGTATTCATTGCAATAGGACTCTTAAATAGGGTATTTCAAGTTTGAAAGGGAAGATTGATTTTGTGCCATAAACTAAATCATAAGATGTTGCCCCCATAAGAGTTCATAAACTGGTACAATATGCCCACAAGGTGGGATAAAGTTGTAAATGCCAATCTCAACCATTTTTGTTGACTACTTTCTTGAGAATTTTGACTAATGTTTTATTGGAAGATTATGCTTGTCTGTTTCCTTGTGGGCAATATGGTATTAACCATTTTTGTTGAATTTTGTATTTGGTGCATGTTTTGGTGATTTTTTTATTTTTAAATGGTGTGCCATTATCCATAATTAGGGTATAAAGGATCTCATAATGGCTAATGATTTGGTTGACGATGAACTTGGATACTTGAATTCCTATTAAAAAGGATAATAACATGGCCTCGATCCATTTGGTAAAATATTTTATGCTAGTGATAATAAATTTATGGCCATTTGATGATTGAGATTTGGTTTTTCCTATAATGTCTAATCCGCAAGTGGAGAAATACCAAGGGGATGTGATTGGTTATAATTATTAGGAAGAAGCATTGACAAGATTATCATGTCACTTATATTTATCGTATATCCTAACATAGTTATAGATATATTTCTACATGAATGGCCAAGAGTAACCCATCCTAAGGATTTTTAGCTATGGTTGACCCACTAAAATGTCCACCACATGATCCATCATGGGATTCTTTGATGATTGTTTGGTCTTCTTCCTCATTTATGCATATAAGAAGTAAGCCATCAAAAGAGCATCAATATAAGATATCTCCAATGATGATATATTTGTAAGATTTTAGTCTAAATTGTTTATATTTTTGGTAGTTGAATCCTTTAGGGAATTTTACTTCTTTAAGGAATTTAAGGATGTCTTGATACCAATGTTCTTGTGATGAAGTTGATTCAATGGTGTAGATGTTTAAAGGTTATAAGTAAGATTTAATGTTGAAGGTCCATTTATTGATCTTATGACAATGGAATCTTCTTCATCTCCTAGTTCTAATGGAATAAGGGTTGTTATTGTGGTCATAGCATGACATGGTGATTGCTATATTGGGGAATAACTTATATGTCAACTTTTTTCAAAATAAGCTATTAGTTTGTCATGATGTCTTTGTAAGTATTTAGTTTGTTATCTTTAGTTTGATAAACATCATTAACTTGGTTAATTAATAATTATAAGTCATTGTATATTGTTAAGGTTTTAATTTTGAGCTTCAATGTAGCTCTAAGACCTAAGATTAGTGCTTCATATTTTGTTGTGTTGTTTATGCATGATAATCATACTTTAAAGGATATTGGTATAAGTTGTTGTGGCATGACCAAAATGATTCCTACCCACACAAATTTGACACATCTAGCTCCATCAGAGTATAAGGCCCAATATTTGGGATTTTTTGACTTCATCTAGCTCCATCTAGGTTTCTATAAATAAGGTTGTTTCATCAGAAAAAGTGATGTTTATGGGATTTTTTGACTCTAAAGGTGCAATGAAAAGTTGATCAACTATAACTTACCTCTTTAATGATTTTTGGATAATGAATTTAAGATTGAATTCGCTAAGGGCTATGAACTATTTAATAGGTAAGTTTTTACATGATGTATCATAGGGGATTAACCCTTGCTATGACAAAGGTCTTTTGGCTGAGCATGTAATATCTTAATTTAAGGGAGGAGAAAAAAATGCCAGGCATAACTTTTCTAATGGTGTATAGTGAGTTTCATAATTCACAAAAGTTCTACTTATATAGTAGATGAACATTTTCTTGATGTTGGTCATCATATTGTTCTAATAAGGCCCCAAGGGAATACTTAGTAGCAATTATATATATAACATCAATGGTTGGGTTGGATTAGGTGGTATTAAGATAGGTGGAGTCAAGAGATAATTTTTAGAGCTTCAAAATCCTATTGACACTCATTATCCCATTCAAATTTTATATCCTTCTTGAGCAACCTAGAAAAGGATTGGCATTTATCTACTAATTACAAGACATATCTTTAGATGGCTTGCAATTTGCCTTGGAGGCTATGTAGTTCAATAAAATTTGTTGGTGGTGGCATATTTGTTATTGCCATGATTTGGAAGGGTCTACTTCAATTCCACTATGAGATATGATAAAACATAATAACTTTCTTAATGTTACCCCAAATATGTATTTTTGAGTCTTAGCCTAAATTTGTATTCTTGTAATCTTTAAAAAATGTATCTTAGGTCTTGAACATGATTTTATATTTTCTTGGAGTGATCTAAAAGGTCATCTACATAGTATTCTATAATATTTTGTATAATGTCATGAAAGATATATGTCATGGTTGTTTAATAAGTTGCCTCTGTGTTTTTAAGACCAAAAGGTATTACTTGATAGCAGAAGGTTCTCCAAGGGGTTGTGAAGGTTGTTTTGGATTGGTCTTTAGGATAAATACTTATTTGATTGTAATATAAAAATCTATATATCAAAGATAACATATCTATCATATTGTGAAGTCTACTATCATGTCTATATTTAGTAAAGGAAAGTTATCTTTTAGACATGCACTATTTATGTCTCTAAAGTCTATGCAAATTCTAATGGATCTTTCTTTCTTGGAAATAGGCACAATGTTGGAGATCCAATCCAAATAGTCTATGGCCTTTATGAATCCTACATCTAATAGTTTATGGAATTCATCCTTAACTAAAAGAGTGATTTTGGGATGTATTTTCCTTAATTTTTTCTTGATAGGTTTGGCATATATATGGATAACAAGATGGTGCACTACTAGTAGGGGGTCAAGCCTAGGCATATCATCATATGTCCAAGAAAAAATATCATGGAATTCTTTTAAAGGTTTGTGTATTCTATTTTCTCATCTTGGGTTAGTACCTTTACTAATTTAAGGATTCAAGGGTTTTATTCCATACCAATGTTGATGTCTATCAATTTTTGATCAAGATTTTTTATTCATATTTAGAGTGAGAAGGTGTTGCTAATATCCCTAAGTATTTTAGCTCTTGTGGATCTAGCAATGTTTGTTCTAACTCAGGTAGTTGTGCAACATCTAAATTGAAGATTAGTTTAAGAGATTATTCAATGTGATATTGATCAAAAGATTCTTTGATGTCACTTTCCTTTTGATTGTTATTAATTTAGGATGGATAACTATTAGCATATTAATGCTAGTAAAAGGTATGGTTTTGTGTGGTGTTTCATTGAGAAGTGACCATAGTTCTTTATCATATTCATCACCCCATTGAGAGCCATGTAAAGACTTGGGATAATTTTCCTCATCATATTCTTCTAATAAAGGTGATGACTCATTTTTGTTGGGGATATATAATCCCACATCACCCTGGCTAGATTTTGGCATCTAAAGGTTTTTTGATACCTTGTTCAAAATGACCTAAGCATTTGCCTTGATAACCCATATTGACTAACATTTGTTTTGATATAAAAAATATCAATGACATATAACATGATGCATATGTTTATTGACTAGGCATGAAATTATGATATTGGATTCTTTCATAAAAGGTAGTTTCTCCATAGATGAAAGTGCAAGTACCTATTTGAAATTTTAGCCCTTTCCAACTAGGTGATCTTCTAGCATAAGGGGAAAGGAATAGACTAACAAACTTTGCAAAAGGGTCTAGATTTGGATGAATCAAGTTGATTTGATCTTTGGAAGAAGATTGAGGATCATTTCCTAAGTTTATGGTGGGTTCTTCCAATACTTCTTTCTCTTTGTTTGCATTAGACACATTAGATGGTAATGTATATTGAAGTGAGGGGTAAAGGTTAGACTCTTTTTGTTGAATGTCTAATGAGTTTCATAAGGCGAAAATATTCAAATATTTAGGAGATATTGGAGGGATTTCTCATGTTATGACATTGACAGGTTGATAATCGACTTAACCCAATCTAGATCTATAGTTACCCCTTCTTCTGACACCATATATCTTTAGTAGTTTGACTTGCAGCACATAAAAAATATATTTCTTTGGGTTAATATATACCATTAATTCTTGATAGTTCCTGAACACATTTTCCAAATGTGCCAAATGATCATATTTTTTCTTTGAGAAAACTATAAGGTCATCCATGTATACTAGGATTATCTTGTTGAGAAGGACATTGAATACGATGTTCATAGCATGTTGGAAAATATCTTTAGCATTATATGGACCAAAATTCATGTGTCGGTAAGAAAAGGTGCCCCATTAGTCATGAGTATTGTCTTGTATCGATACTCATCCTTCACCCACACTTGGTTACACCCAAAAACATTTTCTATCAAGGAGAATATTTAAAACTTGACTACTATTTCTAATATCTAATACATGGATGGAAGTGGATAATGATCCTTGATTGATTCTTTTTTGAGGTCCCTAAGTTCCACACATAACTATATTTTTCCATTCTTCTTTCTCATAAACAGCAGATTGGATACCTATGTGGTGTGTTTGAGCTGGTATACATTTTTTTCTACTATTAACTTGACCAACTCCTCCCTCATGAGTGGATCAAGCTTTGGGTTGATTGACCTCTATGTTTACCTTATGGGCTTGGCATCTATATATAGTTCTATCATATGTTGGATGATAATTTTATCATACCATTTTAGGTCTTCATAGCTCCAAGCTATTAATCCATTATACCTCTGACATAGGCTGACCAGGGTTTGCTTTACTTTGGAGTGGCTACATTTTTGATTTTGAATATCTAACCGAATGCTATCTCTACTTTATAGTAATTGCCTTTGTTCATCCTGATGTATTTTTAGTCGTTAAATTTATCATCTAGGATAAACAGGGGTTCCAACATGACCAGTCCTTTGGGAAGCTTGTTGGTATTGAGCTAGATGATATGGTCCTGTTGTGGTCTATATTGACATCTTGGACTCAAAATGTGACTATCATTTGCAAGATTTTGAAGGAGGTGAGGACTCGCTAATAAGAATTCAAACCACACAATTAGAAGCATTAAAGTTAATTAATCCAACCTCTAGAGTAGGTCTTTATACCTTATCAAATTTAATGGATGTTGATTCATTTAAGCATAAGCTAAATGAAATAATGATAGGGACAAAAATGGGAAGGGGAAAGAAATGATTTAAAAGTGGACGGATAAAGCTAACAACATAGGCATCTATAAAGCATCCCTGACAAATCAACTTTCAACAGACAATACTAAAGACTAACAAAATTCGAGAACTCAATAATCTTTATCATTAAGAATAATTGCATGCTTCAAGAATTATTCCAAATGTCTAGGGTATCAATAATCCAATTTAATACCCAAGTGTTGTAGGTGAGTTGGAGAGGAGAGGGCTATCCTCCAAGGGAGGTGTTGAGATGTGATTTTGTCAAGTCACAAAACCACTCGACAACTTAGAACTTTAAGTTCTCTCTTGCAAAGAATAGTATATATCTCCAAGGTTCTTGTTTTGAGTTTCAATATATCTTACATATATCTATAAGAAATACTCGAATAACTCGTTTGGTTTGCAAGAAACTGTTTACAAGGGGCCTGGAATCAAGTAATTGATTTTGATTTATCATGCATAATATGCAATTTCGTATTAATTTTCCTCCTCCAAATGATAAAGTTAATTTGCTTTGTGAAAAATGCTCTAAAATAGATTTGAGATAATAATCTTACCCTAGCATTTTAATTATTATTAAAATTTTCCTTTTAAGCTTTAATGAATTTGAAGCTTATAAAATTTTAATAAAAACCACTGTAAAGCCTTAATCATAAAATTTGACTTTATAATAAAAAAAAGGCTTTATTTGCTTTGAATAATTTACCCTTTCAAATATATATCAAATTTAAAATATTTGAATCATAGACAAAAAAAAAATCTGGACTTTTATCTTTTAATAAACTTATTTATCCAAAACATTAATAGATTTAATCTTTGAATAATAAGTCTATATTGACTCACAGAAAATAGAACAGTAGAGAACTAAGTCATGTTTTAGGAAATTATTTTAAATGTAAAAATAAAAACAATAAAAGTTTTAATGATTTTAAAGCTTAGAAAATCTTAATGGATTCTTTGAATAATAAGTCTATATTGACTCACAGAAAATAGAACAGTAGAGATTTTAGGAAATTATTTTAAATGTAAAAATAAAAACAATAAAAGTTTTAATGATTTTAAAGCTTAGAAAATCTCGGACAAGTTAAAGACAATACCCATAACAGAAATCAAACCAGATCATAGTTTACCAGTTTGACACAGTAAAAACTATGATAAGATGCAATCTTCAAAGGGATAAAAATGATCATATTACATTAAACATTTCTTGAATTCTCAAATACAGACAATGCACATATTTGGAATAAAAATATTCAACATAAAATGTTTAGATCTTACAATATACTCTTCATTAATATACTCTTCATTTCTGCAATGTAAACTCCCTGTATGTTCTGTAAACAAAGGTGATTTGGCTCCTCCCAATCCTTTCTCCTCGTTTGTACAAAACTGTCCGATCCTCCTTCATCCTCTTATTTTCATATTTATAACATCTTCATTCATTCCGTTTCTTGAAAACAGTTTTCGTACTGGATTTACAATGACTTCCTCTCCATTTCGTGGCGCCTTATGATGTTATGAACTTTTCATATGCCAATCATGCTATTCTATCTTTCTAAGGCCTTATAATCATATTAACATTGCTTTGTCACTTCTTGCATCTTTTAACATTGATACAACGCATAAATAACACACGTTATATTAAAGATACCCTAACGCCTTATCCTAAGCTTTTGACTGTGCGCTAGAAGTATAAATATGGTGACCATCCCCACTTTGATGAACGCTGCATCATACGACATCTTTGATATGTAGCGACACCATTTCTTGTCATTCAAAGCCGTTTACAGCATCTCCCAGACATTGCAGTGGACCAGCATCAAACCCTTGTCGAGCGCAATCACACATACCTTCTCCTTTATCAGAATTTTCATTGTGTTCATAACTTCATTGTCGTTTCCTTTTTCACAACCCAAACCTTTGACATCATAAACAGGGACCCCCTTGCTGTAGTTCCTCATCCTGAGCCTTCAAAGAAAAACACTAATCTTTTATTCTTTCCGGGATGCGGCAATGATTATTTCTTTTCAACAGACAACCATAATAGTGTTCGCTGGGTAATATCTTCTGAGAGCTAGCTATAACATTCTTCAATAGAAGGAGACAATCCATTCCTAAATTCCCAACGATCTTTTGGTACTTTCAGTATTCGAAACTCCACGAAAACCCTGAGCCGATAACAACATTCTCCTGCTCGTTTATTTCATACCCCCGATACATTTGTGAAGTTGCATTTAAAAGTCTGCCTGAGTGCGCTCAAAAGTTCTACGAAGTCGGGTTGCGCAGGAAGAAAGCTGCGAAGCTGGGCAGATGCTACCGGTCAACGCCCGGCTGCGCTAGTCAAACGGTGCGTAGTCCGACTGCACTGCACAGTCAGGCGATTCCCAGGACACTTAGCCAAAAATTGGCTGCTTCCCCTGACTGACTGCGCTGGTCAACGTCCGACTGCGCAAGTCAACTGCTGCGCAGTCGGGCTACGCAGCGAAGTCGGGCAGAGTAGCTTGACTTAGCAAAAAAATGCAAAGTCTCGTCAGACTATGCTGCCCTGGTTGGGCTGTCCTGTGGGTTGCACAATTGCGGTGACGCCTTCCTTATCAGTCGTAGCGTCGGCAGGAGAATGGCCTTAGATCTAGAGGCATCGAACACTGAGACTGATCAAGATTCAAAATCGCTCTGTTGGGGAGGCGATTGAAGAAGTTTCTCAAAGAAAACAACAAACCCTGACAACGAGCATTTGTAAACAAATTTGTAATAAATGTCGTAAATAAAAATAATAATGCAGAGGAGCGAGACGCAGTCAAATCTAAACAAGAACCCTTTTTAATGCCTGAACTATGGCAATATTTATATATTTATCGAAGCAATAGGGTTACAAAGATCCTCAACCGAGGATGTACAGGCTTCTGCAGATAAAACTATAGGATACACAAACAAATCTAAACTATCGAGATTGCTGCTCGAAATTGAGCCAAATGAGCTTCTTTGCTCACGAAACTGTTCTTAGACTGTTTTTCTCTGATCTTGCCCGCTACAACTTCCTTTCTTCTCCTCTTGCACTCTGATGCCCGTCCCTCCAAAAAAAACTTTACACCCCTATCTCCTTGTTTAAAGACCCGAACTGCCTTATATAGCCACGCAGGAGAAAAGATAGGGCTTATCCACTGACAAGTTCTGACAGACCTTGAACTAGGGTTTCTGACCAATCGTCGAACTGGCATTAACTTCACATGCTTGGCAAAGTTCGGTGATCATATTTGTGGAGATCGGATCTGTCAGGAGGCACGTGTGACATCAAGTCAAAATTTTTGTCGGGACACCCAACTTCGTGAGCATAGTCCAATGTCACCCAAGTTCGGAGCACAATTGGGAAGAGGCATGAAATTAGGATTAATATTTCTAACACCCTCCTTTAAGCCTGATTTCATGAGGGCTTTGACTCCAAGCTGCTGTCGCAATCTACTGAAGTCCTCCTTCAAAGGCTTCGTGAAAATGTCTACCAACTGCTCCTTAGATCTGCAAAACTGCAACTGAATTTCCCCTGAATTCACCAGTTCTTTGATGAAGTGATATCGAATGTCGATGTGCTTCGTCCGGCCATGGAACACTGGATCCTTCGACAGTGCAATGGCCGAATTGTTATCACAAAAAAATGTTGTCACGCCTTCCGAAGGATAGTTCAGTTCATTCAGAACTCTTCCCAAATAGCCTGGCATGTGGCTGATGTGGCGATGACATTCTGCTTTGGCTATAAACAACGCAATGATAGGTTGCTTCTTGGACGCCCATGAGACTACCCCTGATCCGAGATGGAAAGCATACTCGAAGGTGCTCTTTCGATCATTGGTGCTACCAGCCCAGTCACTATCTGTGTAGCCCACTAGTTCTAACTGGTCCTATCTAGTGTAAAATAGGCCATAGTTCTGCATCCCGTTGACATAGCACAGGATCCTCTGGCCTACTTGCCAGTGTGTGTCCTTCGGATTCTCCATAAAATGATTGATCAAGCTAACTTCGAACATCAAATCTAGCCGAGTTGCAGTCAAATACATCAAACTGCCAACTAGCCTCTTGAACAGAGTTGGATCGACATATCTACCAGAGTTCAACCTGCTCAACTTCAAACCTGTGGCAATGGGTGTGATGGCAGGTTTGTTGTCCTCCATCTTGAACCGCTTTAGGACATCCTTCGCATACTTTCCTTGAGAAATGAAGATGCCATCAGCCGATTGGTCAACTTCAATGTCGAGGAAATACTTCATCAGCCCTAAGTCCATCATTTCAAATTCCTTCTTCATGGCTATTCTAAACTGGTGGCTGGTCTATGTAGACCTCTTCCTCCAACACATCGTTGAGGAAGGCTGACTTGACATCCATCTGATACACCTTCCAACCTTGTTGGTCTGCCAATGCTAGGATCATCTTGACTATGTCAAGTCGGGCTACAAGCGCATATACCTCATGGTAATCGATGCTTGTCAACTTCTCTTTGGGCGTTGAACTTTTTCTTATACATCCACTTGACCCCAATGGTCTTATTTCCTGTTGGAATATCTATCAGTTGCCATGTATCATTATTTTCAATGGCTTCAATCTTCTCGTCCATCGCCTGCACCCACTTATGATTCTGACTTACGTCTTCGAACTCCACTAGATCAACTTCAATAAATAATGCAGAGTCAAAGTCTCTTCATCTTGATGAGTTCGGGTTGCCTCGTAAATATCTTGCAAGCTCCTCATCTTCATAGGTGTCACCAAATTCTGGATTCTACTTGCAAGCGAAGGCAACCGAGATGATGAGGTTGTGTTGTTGCTGGCACTGCTGCTACTACTTGAGGTTGTAGGTGGCTGCACACTGCCCTCCTCCAAGTCAATAGACTCCACCACTACTAGCTCAGGCTGGCCAGTATTCGACTTACAGTTCCAAGATTTATCTTCCAAGAACTTCACATCACGGTTGATGATGAGCTTCTTTGTCATAGGGTTGTATAGCCGGTACGCCTTCGTCTGCTCACTGTACCCTGTGAAAATGCACTTCTCTACTCAATAATCTAGTTTCTATCGCTTCTCTTTTGGAACATGTGCATATGCTATGCACCCGAACACACGCAAGTGAGCCACACTTGGCTTCACACTGCTCCAGTCCTCTTGAGGGATTTTGTCCTTCACGCTTTTGGTGGGACATTTGTTCAGTAGGTAGACTGCACAAGTTACAACCTCTACCCATAACTCATGCGGTAATCCCTTCGCCTTCATCATGCTGCATGCCATATCCATGATGGTCCGGTTCTTCCTCTCAGCTACGTCATTCTACTGCGGTGTGTATCTGGTAGTGAGTTGCCTCTGAATTTCGTGCTACTTGCAAAAGTTGTAGAATTCATTGGAGATGTATTCACCTTTGCCATTTGTCCTAAGAGTTTTGATCTGATATTCGCTACGTTTCTCCACCAGAGCCTTAAACTCCTTGAATCTAGCAAATGCTTCTGACTTCAGCTTGATGGCATAGACCCAGGTCTTCCAACTGAAGTCATCAATGAAAGTCAAGAAGTATTTGTGGTCAGCAAACGTGTTGGTCTGCATCAGACCGCAGATGTGTGAGTGCACCAACTCCAATGGTTGTGATGCTCTCCAAGACTATCTGAAAGGGAACGAATCCCTATTTTGTCTGCCCACTAAGTAGCCTTCGCAAATCTAATTTTGCTGCTCAATAATGGGTAAACCCTTCACCATCTGCTTCTTGTGCAGCTTATTTAGGCCACTGAAGCTCAGGTGACCAAATTTGAGATGCCACAACCAGGTAGCATCTTTCATAACTGCACTCAAAGACATCAACAATTCATTTTGAATCTACAACGAAAATATTTTGTTTTTCATCATGGACATCGTAGATATCTTCCCATTTGACTTGTCTCTGATGGTGCATACTTCGTCTTTAAATTGGACCGTATGTCCCTTCTACATGAGCTATCCAATGCTTATTTGGTTGTGCTTCAGACCAGGTACATAGTAGACATCACATCTACTTTTGTTCGCCATGCCTGGTATGAATGAGGATCTTTCCTTTCCCCATCATGGGAACTTTGTTGTTGTTCCCATCTTGACCTCGGACTGGACTGTTTCATCCAGTTGTGAGAAAATCTCCTTGTTCCCTGTCATGTGGTTGATGCACCCGCTGTCCAGGTACCAGACATTCTTCTGACACTCCTCGATATTTCAAGTCAGCAGCACGTTCCCTCCTGTCATATTTCTGGCTTCATCTGTGTAATGGGTCTGCTGCTGATTGTCCTTGACCATGTGCTTTATGCACTGTGAGATGTAATGGTTGAACTTATTGCAATAATAACACTGGATCTTTGACATGTCCTTCTTCTGACCAGATCTAGCTTGCTGGTTTTTCACATTGCCTCTTCCACCTTGCTGATGAAAATTATAGTTGGTCTCTTCCTCACTAGGGTTTGACCATCCTCCTGACTTGTTGCCTTTCCCACACTTGCCTCTGCCTCTTCCTCCTTGAGAACTAGAGGCACCATGGTGGGATTATTGTCTACCGCTGTCTTGGAATGAGACATGAGCCTTGAATACCTACTCTAGAGAGGACTGAGATGAACGGCTCAGCCTATGCTCATGTGTCTGCAATGAACCCATGATCTCATCTATCGAGAGGCTTGCCAGATCTCTCGACTCTTCTATCGCAATCATGATAGAGTCGAATTTGGCATGCAGACTTCTGAGAATCTTCTCCATGATTCTCTGGCTCTGCATGATTTCTCCATTCAACCGCATCTGGTTGATGATGTCTGTCGTCCGGGTGAAAAAGTTGCTCATGGACTCAGACTCACTCATCTGCAGGTTCTCGAACTCTCTTTCAAGAATCTATAGCTTCACCAACTTCACTTTGTTGGTGCCCTAGTACGACCTGGCCAGAATCTCCCAGGCCTGCTTCGTCTTGGTGGCTGATGCGATTCACAGGAATATGGTCTCTTCAACCACTTACATGATGTAGAAGAGGGCATTTTGGTCCTTCTTCGTTTTCTCCTTCAACAAATCCTTGTCAGCTTGGGAGAGAGTGGCTAGTGTTGTTGCATCTGCCAGTTCTAGGTAGTCGTTATCAACTAACTCCCATAGCTCCTGAGATCCAAACATGATCTTCATCTGAATGCTCCAGTAATCATAGTTATTGTCGTTAAAGCGTGAGATCTACAACTACAGTGAATGATTGCTATCGAAAGCCATTCTGCTTCGGTCTTTGCGTCAAGGGCACAGAAGCTCTGATACCAATTTGAAGTTGCATTTAAATTGAAGTCCGCTCGAGTGCACTCAAAAGTCCTACGAAGTCGGGTTGTGCAGGAAGAAATCTACGAAGCTGGGCGGATGCTACCGGTCAACGCCTGATTGTGCTAGTTAAACGGTGTGCAGTCAATATGGAATTGGCAAATAACGAAGGTAACGTCGGTATGAAATGTTTTCAAAATTATATGAAAATAACACAACACAATTTTATTAATCAAATTACATCAAACACTATACCGAAACATTGCTTACTTAAAACACAAACTAAAATAAAGATATATGAATATATAACCTAAAACCAAACTTAAAACATATAACAACCTATGACGAAACATACAACAACTTCTAATAAAAACAAATACTAACCTAACAAAACTACTAACAAAAAGGGCATAAAAAAAACATGCCACATAGCCAACATATGTTATAATCTTAACAAAGCTAAACAAAAGCTTAAACTTTTAATGAACAAATTCAAAACAAGACAACCACAAACATATAAGATACAATAACACCTAAACAAATAACATAAGAAGAACATATAAAATTATCAACAAAAAAACAAAAATTACAATTACACAACAAAATAACATAACAAAAACAAAACAAACACGACCTTTAAAAATAAAATAAAATAAAATAAAATAACTTAACACATAATTATATAACAAAGGTAATTTATAACATAAATTCAAACAAAACATTTTAATTATATTACAACATTACCTTTGTAGACTAAAACATAATGAACATACATATCACAAAACAAAAATACAATGACATAAAACAATCCAAAACACAACCTTGAATAAACATATAAAGTGAACAATTGAGTTAAAATGACTTTAGTGGGCACAAAACAACCTTAAATTGTAAGGTGAATTTTGGCAAGAATTTCAGCTATGCCAACATTCATAAGAAAGTAAACCTTTTTAATTTTCAAATGACAACCCTAGTAAATGAGAAGTGTAACCAACAATTAAAAAAATTATCCAATTTCAAGTGGGTCCCCAAATTTTGGGGTCGTTGTGAAGGACGTCACAACAGGAGGTCCCAAGTTTGAATCTCCACCCTACCAAAAAGTTGAATTGGGTACCCAAAATCCAAATGATAATGTTGGTGCGGGCAGGGCCAGGCGCAAATCCCGGGTGAATTTGACGGTGTAGAACCCACTGGTCATGGTCTCTCAGACCAAGGCGGCCCTGCAAGGGATTTTTTGCTTAAAGAAAAAAAATCCAAGTTAATAGAATTAGATTAATACTTTGATAAAAATAAATAAAATTATTTTCAAGCATACATTTAGGCATGAATCATTCCAATTTACTCTAAGCTAGCAATCCAAATTAACATAATACATTAGCCATAACAACAATAGAAAAAATGACTTCAAGGGTTTGTAATCCAAAGAAAAAAGATACAAATATTAGAAAAACATCCAAGTAATACTTATTTTATTGATTTGTAGAGAGTGTACAACAGTAGCACAAGCAGACATTTTAGAGTTGACTCTTTACAATGAGGTTTTGACCTCTATATATATAGTTTTGTAGTAAAATTTTGAAAGAATGAAAGAATTAAAGTATTACAAGGAAATCAAATTGCTCCAAATTAGCAAGATGCTTAGGTGGTAGCCTCCTATTTGATCCGAGAAAGAAAGAAAACATCTACCCCATTGATCCCTTGCAACTAGCCTCTACAATTTGCTTTGGATTTCATGGCCTCCAACTATAGATTCTTACTAAGAAGATATCAAGGACATCCCCTGTTCTTGTTGTGGCTACCCTATTATTGATCTAGAACTACACCGGCTCATGGATCTTAATTTTTGTTGCTTCATCTTGTCAACTCTCCTACTTTGACTTAGAATCATATCAGACAAAAGCTTGCATCTTAATTTCATGATGAATATTGTATTTATACATCATCCTAATCACATTCAACATGTGCCCTTGATCTCCTCTTAGATGTTTAGGATTAAAACCTTTTAAAATTCTTAGCATGCTTTCAATAATTATAGCCTAGAGCACACCTACGACCTACAACATGTTTCAAAATAGAACCGTTTTGTGAATTTACCTTTATCTCTTTTCATCACTCATGGCATAGAACATGTTCTAATCTGGCCCTTGGATCTCAAAGTTCATTTGTTTGACCATTTTAACCACATCTTGGAACAAGGGTGTGTCAATTTGAGGTTACAATGTAAATATTTGCTTTATTCCATATGAAGAAGAATAATGCACTGAGCTAGGGTTTGATTTCACTAGTTGTAGGTCTAACCAAGTTTGATCATGGATTGGGATGCATTTGCAACCAATAACCTATTATGGGATGGAACCATCTCATTCTAGCTATTTGCATCACTTGCATAAAAAATTGCTCTATTTTAGCCTTTGAATTCTGCAATTTAGTATTTTGACTGCTTTGACTGCAGCATGGAGTAGGGGTGCACTAGTCTAGGGTCGAGTTATAAAAACTTATTCTGGGATGCATGTTATAGAACCATGTTCTAGGTAATACTTTGGTCTAACTTCCAAGTGCTTTGACCACTCTTGATCGTAATGTGGAACCTTGCTATGAGTTGTGCAATGTAGAACCTTATCCTAAGTCGGGGGCATCATATTATATTTTGAGTCATGAATTGAGTTACTCAAAAATCCTATTTGACCATGTTGACCACGGTGTAGAGTATATTATGTTGAGCCAGGGTTGTGATCTAGAGCATATTTTAACACTTAGCCAAATTTTAAAAAAATTGCAAAATTTTTCTATGTGGTCTTTTGGGCCTACATTATGGCACCTTTCGAGGAACTTTGCTAGCAAATTTAGAGAACGCATATTCTTATCCTTTGGGTTTATGGAATTAAAATTTGAATGGATAGGGGGTTATGAAATTATGTGGATAGGTGGTAGGTGATAAAATGTTGGATGAGAATGAAAAATAAATGAACGTAATGAATAGAAACATAGACAAATGGAAAAAGGGGTACACAAAAGTGAGAATGAATGATGAGGGAAAACAAATGAAGAACAAGGTGGTAGGATAAACTCTAGTTGACTGCAAAATTATGTCTCAAAGTATTACTTCCCTATGACCATCACCCTATTGAAAATTTAGAAGATATTCAAAAAGTAATGGTTCACACGAAAGTAATGCAATATGAAAATATCTATCTCTCTTGAAGGAAATGCTATTTTATTTTAAAGGTTCAGCTGCACAATTTCGTTGTGATTTTTGCATCATCATACTTTTCCTACTATGTCTAAAAGATGTGATAATCCAAAACATTTACAAAGCATATTTTAAGGCTTCATTAATAGTTATGGTGCTCATACTATTTCATCTCATTTTGGAGGATATTTGTGTTCTTCTTATTGACCTTGCACCTCTTAAATATCTTCAATATTTTCCTCATTTTGATAATCTGCTTATTGGTGCACTTCTTCATGATTATTTTCTTATTATTCCTTGTCTTCATTATCTTCTTCCTCATTCTCCTCTTCATCTTCACCAAATTCTTGCTTTGTTTCTGTTCCAAACATTTGAATCACTGATCCAATGTATTTAAATCTTTATCATAGGCTACTTGAGTGGGATTAGTTATCTCCATAAATTTTTGGTGAATGAACTAAAGTTTAGTTGTTTTATTATAGGATATTGAATGTCCACTATCTACCAGATATTCCATTACATCTCTGAGCCTAGTAAAATATTTCATCGAGTAACTTGAGCTTGATTAATAGGGTCCTACCAAGCATCTATTTTAGATTCATCCTATATAATGGATATCAAGTTGATCTGAAGATATTCAATTTATAAAATCATCTTATTCTCATCTCAGATCCTTGAAAACCATATTGCATCATTTCCTTATTAGAATCAACAATATTTTGGAGCTTGGCCTTAATTTTATCCATTAATATCCATCCTCTTTGAATAAACTTGTTCTTCCTAAGGATGTTCTTGTCTATTAATCTTGCAATAGTCTATTCTTTATTGAAAATGGGTTTAGCAACCGCATTGAATCTATTTCTATATAACTTGTATATTCTTTCTGCTTGTGACACTATTGGATATAACTCTTCAGTAGTCTATTCAAAATCTTCTTTGGTTTCTTCTAGCAAGTGGTTGGCCTCATCCATGAAATCAATTATAGGCTAGATTTCCAAGTACTTCTCCATAATGTCAAACCACATTCATTTTTTGATCTTTTCACCTTATCCTTAGAGAAACTTTTAGCTCTAGCATTCTCGATTGAATTTGTTGTTGTAGAGCCTATACTTATTTAGCATAAGCGTCATTCTGTTTCTTCAGTTGTTCAACTTGGTCTTTGAATTTGACCATCTCTTGGTGTTTTCTTTGCCACTTCTTGGATTAATTTCTTACAATTTTTTACACCTTTCTTAGATCATTGATTGTAGATTCTAGCTTTTCAATATTTTCCTCTAGTTTCTCATATTTCTCCTTACAAATGTTACTTTGCACATTGATGATCTCAAGGTGAGTCTTGGCTACAACAAATTCATCTTCCAGAGGCAATTGATAAATATATTCAGTCTGTTATTGTAGAGTTGATAATATTCTATAGTCATATACTCCTTTTGTTTATTAACAAGAGTGAGGGAGATTCTTATTCTTTGTTGAGTGACTAGATCAACAATCATGGACTTTCTTAGTTGAGCAGCTTTTTTAGAAGGTTGAGCTAGTTTCTTGCTCCAATAATTTTGAGTTTTCAATTAAAACTTTTGACCTTCTACAAAGAGGTTGTTGTAGGTCCTAAGATGATTATAAGCCATGAAGGTAGTGATAAGTTAGGGTAAAAGTGGAATTGACATATATGGGAGAGGTATAGAGGTAATGATGGTGGAATTTGTGTTTATAGCAAGGGTTGCAACAACAATAGAAGTTGTAATTATAGAGGATGGTGGAGGATATGGAAGTGTTTGTTCTCATATCAATATGGGTGGTTATGATATTGGAGGTGAAGGGATGTGAGTTGAAGATGATGATCATGGAATTTATGTTGAATTAGGTGGAGATGGAATGGAATGATATGATAGAGGGATTGGTGAAGATGGAGGGGAATTATAAGATGGTGAATATGTTACTTGTTCCTATTGAACTCAAGAAGGGGAGGGAGAATTCTTTGGGGAAGAAGAAGGAGAAGAATAAGGGATAGAAATCATACATGTACCTACTAAAGTAGATTGCTAAAAAATATCATCAATACTTTATTGTTGAACTTGTTGAGTTGATTGCTCTGTCACTATGACATGTATCTATTCAACTGATTACACTTGATCCAATTTATCCTTCTTACTGACCTCCTTATTAGTCTACCTCACTAAATCATTAACTTTTATCTTGAATACAAGAGGATTTGAAGGGTTAACCTTTTAAGCATCAAATTATTATTGTGAAGTTGGTGGTGTAACTACTTGAACAGGGGTACTTGAGGTCTTAGGAGGAGCTACATTAGTAAAATTTATAGGAGAAGAGGCTAGGTCATGCTCGTTTAATCTATTGTTAGGATATTTAAAGTAGTTTCTCCTCCCAAGGCTAAATATTTTGGCCTCTATTCCAACTTAATATTCTCCATAGACCCTGATTTATTTTTCCAAGTCTGCTACCAAAATATCCCATATTTTTCATCATTGACAATCCCACAGGGAAATGCTACAACTATTCTTGTGAGGTTTCAAAGATGGGTTGTGCTTTCTTAATCTCTAGAGATGATATTTTTTTAGTATCATCTTGTTGTTGAGGTTTAGGGGAAGGAGGAGCTATAGGTGTTTAATATTTCTTCTTATTTTTCACCTCTAGCTTTTTTCTTTTGCCTTACCATTTTTTTCTTTCCCCTTTATTTTAGCCCTTTTCAATATTGATGCTAAGGTTTTACCATTTTTGGTTGTCCAAGTCTCATAATATTTATCTCATCTCTTAGAAAAATTAATATCATATTGGCAGTCATACCTTGGGCCTATAGCATTCGTCTCAACTCTCATATTTCGCCATTCTAGAATTTTACCCTCATCTCAACCAGGCCTTTCTTGTATGGTTTGAATTTTTACCTCTTTCAACCAGTGTTTTTTCTTATGCTTAGTGTCATACTCAACCAATTGGTCATACAAGTTTCTCCAAGGAGGCAAAGGTTCCATATTAAAAATATTCCACTCCAAAGGGTAGTCTTACTTATTATTTTAGAACTTTTCAATTTTTGTCCTCATAGTCCATTCAAATTTGGAATCCTTATCACCATGGAGAATTTTTAATTTCTCTAAAAATTTATTGGTGGGGTCATATATCCACCTTTGAGGGAGTTGCTTAAGACCTAATATTTCCATGTCTTGAGTAATATGCTCATACTAGCCCTTCTTTATTAGTTTAAAATATTCCACATTTTAAGGGTAATTTATCGTTTCTTTTCTCTTTATTCTAGTCCTAAAAATACAGTTAATGTAATCAGCCTATCTACAATATTCTAATGCCAAAACCCTGCTAGTAACGTAATGTGGTAGTAATAAGGGTTTCTCAGTGAAACCATAGAGTCTGATTATTGTTCCTTCAATTAAAATATACTAGTATCCTTCCTCAATCTACTTTATTTACAATAACTCCTTAGCTAGAGGAGGAGTTCTAGGCACTCTACATACACAATTTTCAAATCTAGCCTTAAAAACTTTATTGAAATCATAGTAGGATTTAGATCTACCAAAGACTTTAGTCCATGTATAGACTAGTATAGAATTTCCATTTCCATCCTTTTTTATTACTGCTATCCAAGGTATTTCTTACCTGGTAGTACTGAGAAACATCCATACCAAATTAGAGCAATGTCTGAATGAGGCAGCCTCAAAATATTTCTTCATTGCAACCAACTGCTCATGCATCCTTTTGGCAAGAAAACCAGACCATTTGAAGTAAATAAATCTGGTAGTACTATCAATCAGAAGCATATCATACATCTTATCAATGGAAATACAATAAGTAGTTGCTAGCTACTAGTATGTTACATTCATATCAAAATTTAGTCCTGCCAATACTGCTATCATGGAGAACAATTTTAGGTTGGCAAAATGCTTGATGGAAATTGGGGTTTTGGGTAAGCTATCTAGACCTTATGATTTTAAACTAGCTATACACCCATTCCCTAAAATTTTTACCATTTTTGGATGCCCTCTTAATGCGTAATACCTAGCTTGTTCATCTGGGTCGAAGGGCTTAGGGTTAACATGTGGCATTCTACCCATGGCAAAGAGGTCACAACAAGCCTGTGCAGTTATTCTATAAAGGGTTTTACCCTGAGCTATTTTAAATGTCTTTCTTATGGTCATAAAATTTTACAATTACAATAATTAACTCAGGACATGGGTGAATATAATTACATATATAAAAAGATAAAAGTAAATGGACAACACAGATACCTTTAACTGAGATTATAACTGATAATGCTCTCAAAGCTCTGCTATCGACTTCTTGCCTTAGCTCATCCCTTATTTTATATTTTATTTTAGTGTTGACCACTACAACTACTTCATATATGTAGCGTGTTGATTCACTAACTTTCAACAAAAATATTATACTTAGGAGTTGCTGATGCCATTTTTGAAAAAACTTTTGAAATTGCTCTTCCAAAGCTCTACATATTTTACCAAATCTCTCTACCAATTCTCTCTGAATCTTAACACACTGCACGAAATGATTTATCATTGAATTTTAGCTTTAAATAGATTGCATGCATATCTTCTAACATTAATGCAGTAACTGAATGACCACTTAGTCACACGCTTTCAAATGCTCGTATTAGTGGCAAAACGGTGCAACTTGCAAGAGAAGTTCTATTAACTAATTGATCATGAACTGGAACCTTTCATATCTTACAACCAACTAACACCTTTTGGATTTTATTCTATTTTTGGGTTCAACTCAAAGCACATAGTAAAAAATCTCACACCTCTTTAGGCTTTGACCTCTAGTTGAGAATATGTTGTGGGCCATGACCTCTATTTTTCTTTTGCTAAAAAGTTAAAAGAAATGATAATATAATACAAATATGTACATATATTACAGGGGAAAATATTTTTTACTTAAAATATTGCTTAAGATGATATCCTTTAACCTAGATAGGTTGCAAATTACCATTATGATCTTGGAGTTGGAAAGCATTGTTCTTCTTGAACTCAAATATCTTGAATGGACCATCCTACAAGGAATCAAATTTTTGGTGGTTGCTTGGTTTTGCTTTCTCTTCATTCCACCTCAAGACTGAATATCCAACTTTGAATTTTCTACAAGTAGTTCTTTAATCAAACCATCCTTTGGTCTATATGACATGCTTATGAAATTGTTCATAAGCTTTATTACTCAACTCCTCTATTTATAACAATTGTATTAGTCTCATCTTAATAGGATCTTCATTGGGAAAATCATCACAACCAACCATCTTTAAGGTAGGTATTTCCAAGTGCATATGAAGCATATATTCTTTCCCATATACCAAGGCATAGAGATATGTGCCTATTGACCTTTTCATTGTGATCCTATCTACCCATAGGACCTGGTTCATAAGAAAATATCAGCTTCTTTTGTTATCCTCCAAGGGCCTTTTCAACATTTTTAGCACATTCTTGTTAGTAGATTTTGCAAGTCCATTTCCTTGTGGATAATAATTTGAAGAATTTTAAAATATATGCCATATGTATTGGAAAAATTAATGTACCTTACTCCTATAAAAGGTGAGTCATTATCACTGACTAGAGCCTCAGGGATGCCAAACCTTGTGATTAGGCCTTCGATAAATTGAATTACTATACTCTAATAAACTTTCTTAGTTGGGATTGCTTCAACCCATCAGGTAAAATAATTAGTGGTAGTTAGGATATATTTTTGTCTTACTAAAGAATTTAGATTTATCACTCTAATGAAGTCTAGCCCCTTCTAATAGAATGGTTTCTCTACCTGAATTGGCTTGAGCGACATTGATGTATTACTGGTTCTTCCTACATATCTCTGGCACTTATCACATGATATAAAAATTTTGAAAGCATCATAGAATATAGTAGGCCAATAATAATAGCCCCTGATTATCTTTAATGCAATTTTTCTACCTGCATAGCGTCCTAATAATATTGTTAAAATTAGAATATATTACATCATTTGGGTCATGTAAATGTACCACCTTTGGTACATAGTTAGAGTAGAGATTACTTTATGGGGAAGTTAGCTACTTACTTCAATAAATGCACAAGTGTCAATGTGCATGTTGTAATGTGCAAGGTGTCCACTTGTACAACTAGGTAGAGTGTTGGCCAAGAAATCTATTTTCCTATATAAAGGGCCTCATAGTGATAGATCATAAGATGCAACATATAGATATCAAGAGCATTGTAGTATATAGTAGTCGATAGTGGTAGAGCTCTTATATGGAGCACAATTTAGTTCTTTAGCATAAATTAATGGAGTGACCATATCCTCCATATTGCATTGTATTTTTATCATTTTCTATTTATATTATATTTTAGTCATATTGCAAACTCACTTTCTTTCATCATATCAAACATTGTGTTAGATCTCTCCCACTACATATATTCTCAAAATATAACAGTAGTATAGATTAACAACTTTAAATGCTTCTATTAGATCCTAAATACAATACCTATATGATTCTATTAGTCTGTTCTTGGCCAAAAACTAGGATCTTACTTGTTTGATAAAAAGCTTAGTGTCAACATTTATCTGTAACAATTTGATTCCCCTTTTTGTTGTAAGTTGGAGACCATGCACCAATGCTTTGTATTGTACAACATTATTTGATTATTTGAATTATAGTCTATGTGCTTTCAAGGTATTTTCTCCACTAGTTGAGACTAAAAAAATGTTAGCTCCTACTTTGGTTCTACATTTGGCTCCATCAAAGTATTGTTTCTAGATCCTAGCAAGATATTCTAAAATATTAGTCACCTATCATAGGAATGGGTTATCATATTGAATTAGATAAGTATCCAACCTGATATATTCAAGATTATCATAGGGGTATCAGTCCTACATCTCAAAATCCCATTCATCCATTTGGTCATTAGAAACTAGAGTGCAAAATTCATGTGATAGTAGTTCAAACTCTAACTAGTCTTCTTTTGTTATGAATGTTTACTTTATTTTGGGTTTGGGTGTTGTTACATGTTCTACATAATGGATATATAGATTTTTAGATGGAATATTTACCTTAGTGTTGAAGTAGGTCCTTAGGACAATCTACCAATAGGTAGACCCTTATTTTAGTGGTGAAGTATCTAGATAGGTAGATGTCAAAGATATTGGTAGCTTGATTACTACTACATCTTGGGAGACAATTACATTGGGGAAAGCATGTAGCATGACCATAATATTTCTCACAAGACCAAGGATTTTAATAAGATTCCCATAAAGCTACACCACCCCTTGGTTAACCAGTTTTTCAGCTAGTCCAAATGCATCCACCACCTATCTAGGCATGACTGAAGTTTTTGACCCTAAGTCAACTAGGCAATTGCGAATTAACATGTATCCATATATTAGCATTAGATAAAGTGGTACGGGCTTGGTTCTATTTGGTATGATATTTGATACTTAACGTACTACTAGAAATTTTTATTTTCTAATGATCCATTACTTTTATTAGACCTCTTCTAGGTGTTTGATCTATTTTGGCATGGTGAGGACATCCCAAAGTGGTATAGGAACTATAGACCTCTTCACATTGTCCACCATATTAAAGGACTTAAGAGATTATATTTTGGGTATAACATTTGTCATCCATTGAGGCCTTGGTCTTTCAATTGTGGGGTTGGGAGCTTTGGCCAATTTTAGAACTATTATTTTCTCTAATTTATTATCTCACGTGGGTCATCTTGGTCCTATATTGGTAAATTTTGAAAAAGTATTTAGGCCTACCTGATCTGCTTTCTATTGCTCATATATGATCTTCTTTTTGGTCCTTGTGACAATGTTAGACTAAACTTGCAATCAACTAGCTATCATGAGGTTTGCTCTACTAGACATTGTGTAGACCTCTCCCTCATCCCTTATTACCAATGTCCAATCCATTAGGTTAGTGTTTGTGCTGGTAGAAGTACTATGGGCTTGGCCTTGTGGGTATTGGTCTTGTACATATGTGTTTGGTTCTAGGTAGGGATCCTAAGGCAGGATATATGTGGATGACTAAGGATAGTTCTAGGTATATAGGTTTTCCACATAATTGTTTTAGTAGGGATGATATATTTGATAGAATTGGGAAGGAATTTTTGTAAGGAAGTGGGTATATGTACTATTTATTAAATTGATATTTGGGGTTGGCTAGGCTCCCTATCAAGTTGTGATGGGTGTTTCTGATATCATCCATTAGGGAGAGTCCAATAACCCTAGTTGCTCTATTATAAATGAGGTTTTGGGTAGCTTTGATATAGGAATAATTGAGTTTTATGTTGTAACTAAGGGCTATAACCTCATTAGATAATATTCTTAACAAATTCCTCTTATCAACTAGTTTAGAAGAGTATGGACTAGTGGATGGCTACTCTAGAGTAGGATGAGGCACTTGAACTAGTATCAAATTTGAGATAGGAGTCAACTAAAAAGTAGTAGGCTAAACTATAGGAGGAGGATGATAGGGAGGTTGGACACTAAGAAAAAATTCCTTGGAGGTCTTGGATCAAGCATCCCTATATGAATCAAGTCATTCTCAACCTAAATAGTGAGACCATAGAATTGGGATGAGGAGATTTCTTCTTTTGACTTGATGATCATAGCAAATTCAGAGTTAATAGCCTTCAAGAAGTAAATAAAGGCTATGCATGGTATAAACTTGGTATATTTTGGTATTATTTGCTAGATCTTCTAGAATATTGTATCGAAATTATCTATAGTTTTCATCAAGGCTCTTTTTATGGTGGTTAGTTGCTCTAGGAGAGACACATTGTCTGTTTCCTCACCAAATTTGGCTATTAGTAGGTCCACCAACTAGTCCCATGTTCTATTTGAATGTGGTGTGATATTTATGTACCATTCATAGGAATTTACCTTGAAATATATAGCTAACAACCTTAGAGTTATATTTTATGACTCAATGTTGTGCATTGTGCATAAGTTAACCATGTGGTGAAGATGCTCCATAGGAGTGATAAAATATTCCTCAATGAAATAGGGCAATCACTTCAAAATGGATGCTAGGATATAATCCCATGTTGTAGGTGGAGTAGGTGGTTAGAATGGGCCTCTATCATTCCACATAGGAAACCTTCTAGGTGGCTTATGTTTTGGTATTGTTAGTTTATTCTATGATCGTGATTAAGGGGAGGAAATAATGATTGCAAGTTTTCTCTTGTGTTGGACCTTATAATAGGTCCAAAGCTCATAATTTTTTAGATTCATTAGTATTAGTAAATTTTCCAAAACATGGAGCTCTTTAGCCAAGGGCATCACCAAGTGGGTGTTGGATATGATTTAGCAAGCAAATAGAGTAAGTTTTTCACCAAAATATTAGCTCAATATTTCTAGCTAGATAAATTATTGAGATTAATGCTACTGGGTATGGTAGGAAAACTATTTTCATACACAATGAAAATTTCCTTAAGCTTTTCTTCTTTGTATTATTTTGGAAGCCAATCTCAATATTGTGGGGTGAATCAAATCAAATTCATCTTATCGAACATGCTAGGAAAACTATTGTTGCCTTCAAATGCTATGGTCACCAATTGTACTAGTCGAGTGCACCTAACACTTGTGCCTCGCATGGAGTACAATAGTCCAAAAGTCTAGAGAGATCAAGATGTGTCTCAAAGAATAACCTATGGGGTTTTTACAAGTTTGTATTATTAGATATGATCTTGATGTTCACTTTCCTAAGGTATTTCAAATATACTGAATCTCACTAGGGAAAGGGAAAGAGAGTAAGCAAGAAAATGAAAAACCCTAAGCTACGAGTGGTGATGTGTCAAAATCATAAATTCTTTCGGTTATCACTAGGATGAATAAACACATGCATCATTTAGATATAATTAAGATTAACATTATCTCAATCCAATATTATCATTTATCCATGAGAAACATACATAATAACCACGATAGATATGAGCCACAACTTATTATATAGATCAATATACACACAAGGACTAGGATAGAAGAAGAGTAGTCACAACTTCTTATATATATACATGATTTTTTTAGTACATTCATTCTAGAAAGAAAGATGTTCGAGTCTTGCCAATTAAATGACTCCATGTTTGATTTTACACTAATACATAGAAGAAAACTAAAAGAAAAATTATACACAAGGCCAAATACTAGGCATGAATATACGATTATCCTCCATCTCCTAGGCTCTAAGTTAGGAATTTATACATTGATTTTAAAATTCAAAAATTTAAAATTCCCTCTACCCTAACATAGGTAGGAACAATTGCAACCCCATTGCTCCTTGGTTTGAGTTACCACTCTACATTTAAGCCTAGTAGGCTTGAGGTTGCTTGAGAAAATTTTTTCATTGAGTGGTTGAGAGGATGGTAGATGTAGAATTTATTACTCTTTTTTCTTCTAGAAAGGTAAGCTATGGTGATGGTCGTCATGACAATACTTACTTTTTATATAGATTTCTTGTCAATCATGTGACTTGTGTTGATCGTGTGGGTGCCATTCACCTTCCTTCCTACCTCTCAAAATATGGCTTCTTCCTATTCTCCTATAGGATCTAGTTGGAATTTATTTTGTTGACCCTTTGCTATCAATTCTAGTAACCATAGTTTTATGCATAATTTAGCCTTGGATATTATTGAGACTCTGGTGTTTTCCTATCTTGTGGTTGGCTTTGGCTTCAAGGATCTAGTTACCACACTTTTGTGCTTGTTCTTGCCCAAACCTTCTCTCAAAAGTCTATTTTTCCTCTAATAGTATGTTTGTTGAGCATTTTGGCCCTGTGAGTGGACTTGGTCAGTTTCTTCCTTCTCTAGATTTTTTATGTAGTAAAAATTCACTACAAGAAATAGTGACATCAAATTTGTAAGAGATATTAATAATATCATTGTTGTAATAGGGAATTGTGGCACAAGTAATATTAACAACAATATATAATTTATTAAAAAATAAAAAAGGAATAGTTATATTAGACAAGGACAAAAAAAGAAACGTTTGATTCTACAAAGTTGTAAAATTTGTAGTGAAAATAATCAATCTCAAAAGTTCTATCAAGAAAAGAAAAACAATATTTATATGCACTTCGGATGGATAAATATAACATACTAGAATAGAAAATGGAAATGCTAAAGTGTTTCTATAAAAAGGAAAATATTTTGATAAGCATAGGTTCATCCATTATGCTCACAAAACATGTATGAAAGAAAGAACATATAATTTATCCAAGAATAAAATTCAAATCATAATCATAAGGACATAAAAAGTGCCTGAACCAAAGGTGGAAAGAATGTAAAATCCAATGTCACTACCATATTCAATGCAGGAAAACCAAGACTAGGATAAAATATTGAAAGTTTACCAAATAATGTAATTAGGAGGGGTGTTGGAGTTTATTACATTATTTGGTATTTGGATTTTTTTGTAAATATACGTTGTGAAAAGGGTCTTGTAAATATGATTCATTTAGAGTTTGTCATTTAGTAATTATTAGAGATTTTTCATTATTAGGAGTCAATAAAATATATTTCTCTTATGCAAAATAGGAAGAGTCATGTTTCCTAAAAATTTGAAGAGTCCAAGGAGATGAATAGTTAGATGAAGTTGAAAGGTGAAGAGTCTTTGTAAAAGCTATATGTAGAGAAAACATGTGAGATGTATATAAGAAATTTTAGTACTACATTGGTACTGGAATACCATATTTTATCATCCATGGGAATATTGTGAGAGTGTTTGGATACTTGTGTTTCTACTATTGTGTGTAATTTTGATCTTGAAATATTAGCATAAACTTGATTTAATGCTAACATATAAGATAATCTCCAAAGTGATGGAAAATTAGTTAAGAGCACTATTAGATAAAATTATTTCACAAGAGTAAAGGGGATTTGTAAAAGGGAGATATTTTGGATGAGATCATAGTATCTAATGAAGTAATGCATTTAGTTGCTTATAATATAGAGAGAGTAATGATCATAAAATTTGATATGAATAAAGCCTATGATAGGGTTAAATGTGATTTTTTCTTTTGCATTATTAGAAAATCTTGGATTTTGGAACTAATGGGTAAAATTGATTAAACCTTATGTCTCTATAATATCATATTCAATATTGGTCAATGGGCTAGTAACATAATCACTTAAAGCCAATATGGGTATTAGATAGGGAGATCCTCTATCATAATATCTATTTATTATTATGACAGAGTTATTAAGAAGAAACCTAAATAAGGCATACAAATATGGGCTAATAATTAGACTTAAGGCTAGTAATAACATCAACAACATCACCCATCAATATTTTATAGATGACACAAACCTTTTTGGGGATGGCAAGGAAAAATGAGATCAAATATTTGAATAAATTGTTAAAGGAATATGAAAGAGCATCAAGGCAAAATATTAATAGGACAAAATCCAAAATTTAGTTCCTAGACACTCTAGCTAGAATTAGAGTATGAATATGCAAGTTACTTCAAATGGAGGAGGTAAATTTTCCAACAACATATCTAGGGATGCCGTTATTTGAAGGGATAATGTGGATAGAATTTTGGAATTTAGTTATAAATAAAGTTTAGGATAAACTACCAGCATGAGAATGGTAGATGCTTATTGTTAGCAAGAAGAGTGTGGCTAGTTAAATCAATCTTATAAGCCATTCCAACATATTATATTTCCTTGAATATTATACCAAATTTTAGTATAATAAAGTTTAATCTATATTATGCGATCATTTTTGTGGTTAGAATTACATTATAATAGGAAATTTCATTTGGTGAAATGGAGCAAGGTATGTAATGATAAAACTAGGGGAGGTATCAGTTTAAGAGTTCTTATAGATGCAAACTTAACTCTAAGGGGAAAATTAATTTAGAGATTGTACAAAGAGAATGAAATACAATGGATAAGAATTATTCTAAGTACATTGAGGTCAATAACCCAAGTTTAATCTTTTCCGCGTTCTCACTACTAGATGGTTCTACACTATGGAATGGTTTAAAAATAAATTGATCTACTGATTAAAGGTCTAATATGGGTGGTGGGAACTAGAGAAAAAACTCTATTTGGATGGATACTTGGTGTGATAAAATACCAGTTAATATAGATTCAAATATGAAACCTTGGATGAGAATGCTTCAAGATATATGTTGTTAGGGTTTCAAACATTATGTATAAGGATTAGAAAGGAAGATACAATTGGAAAGAATATTTTTTAACAAGTGTGCCCGAAATTATTGCTAGGATGAATATGAGTAGAAATATAATAACAAAGGTTATTATAAGGGGAGCCCAACATAAGTTGATTTGGGAGTCGAATACCTCAAGAGAATGCACAACAAAAAGTGGATTTAATTCAAAAAACAACAAAATAGGAATACTGCAAGAATATGGAGAGATATTTGGGATAACCCTAACATTCCAAAATTCAAAATGTTTGTATGGCTAGTAGGTCATAGGAAAATTGTATCTTGGGATAACCTAATGAAAAGGTGTTTTCATGGGATCTCATTGTGTTCTATGTAAAAAAGAGAGTATGGACCATCTCTTTGGATACTGCTCAATAATCTGGGAACTATGGAAATGGATTCTTAATATGTTTAGTAAATACATGATGATGAATGGAAGAATTTAAGAATAGTTAAAGTAATGGTAGAGCACTTTTTAAAGTGAGGCATTATAGATAATATGAAATACATTAAAAGATATAATACTTTAAACTATATGGTTGGAAAGAAATAAAATAATATTTAAAGGAAAGGAAAGTAGTTTAGAGATGATGGATAGGAGAATTTGTTTAACCATAGAGGAGTCTAAACAACCTTATCAATGGACCCAATCCCTAATATTCAGGTAGTGAGCCTTGATAGATAGATTCAAGTCATCAATTGGAATTATAATGGTGGGTACAAGAGAAACAAAAGGAAGGCAAAAAATATAAAGTATAAATCATCTAAAGTAGAGTTTCTTAAATTGAATTTTTATGAAGCATCTAAAGGAAATCTAGGACCAACAAGAGGAGGATTAATTAGAAATAATAGTGGTGATATTTTGTCACATTACACTTTTAGTAGTGGATTTAAGACAAATAATGAAGCTAAATTTTGGGTAACTTTGAAAGGATTAAAAAATATGTAGATAAATGAAATGGAATAGAGTTTGGATGTAAGGTGATTCATTAATAGTAATATATGCAATATTTATGAAATTAAATGTTCCATGGAACATAAAAGATATCATTGTGGAAATATAAGACCTTGCTACAGAGTTTGAAGAAATCAACTTTACACATGCATTAAGGGAAGGGAACAAATATGCATATAGACTAGCCAATAGAGGGTTTTTAATAGAGAATTGTGAATTTAAATTCTCTTTTCTATGGTTAGAGGAAGTAGTAAGTTTAGCTAAAGCTAACAAGAAAAATATGAAAGGAGAAAATTCAAAATAATGTTCTAGAGGACTACAAAATATTTTAGGGGATCCATTTATAGATCAATGTATTAGAGAAACTAGCAGTCTAAATTTCGTAAAGTAGACTATGATTCCATGAAGCAAGTAGAAGTTTTGTACACTGAGAAAAAAAATATGATATCAAATGGACTTCATGGCTAAATGGATTATTTGAGTTATTGGTTGTTGGTTGGATTATGGGGTAAAGTATAGGTTAGAAATTTCAAATTTTTGATACTCTTAACTATTTATTAAAATAATACCATTATGATTTGTAAAAATATCTTTATAATATGAATGAAATTTATTTCATAACTCATTAAAATGATAAAATATTTTTTTTGTATTGGATTCCACTTTTATTATACAATGACCCATAGTTTAGTTATTATGCATATCTCTTGATTATTATGCATATCTCTTGATGAGATTTAAAAATGAATTTTCAACTTTTTAATATTGCTAAAATATTTATTATAATTCTTATGGTTGCACTTATGCATTGGGAAGAAAACTAACAGTCCAAATTTGGTAAAGCAAACTATGATAATTCAAAATTTTGAAAATATTACTCTACTAATATGCAACGCATAGATAATAGAGATGGATTCTTGGTATTGTGGAGGTTGTTGTAGAAAAATGTTAAGAAGAAGAATGTTGAATTCTGAATATTTGTATTTATAAAAAAATTTGAAGAAGATCTAGAAGTTGAAAATCGAGAATCTAGATTTTTTTATGAAAAAATATGCCAAGAATCTAGCTATAGAAACTCAATTGATATGAGAATTGAATATTCTCAATCCCTAAAGGGAAGAGTCGTTATTTTTCAAGGGTAAGGGATCATACTACATCCCTTTTTCTCTAGTAATAAAGAAAACAAACATACCATATGAATAGTAAATCATTTTTATTGGTAAAGGGGTTTTGAAAGGATCCCAAAACCTTTTACAAAGCTAATTAGAAATAGGTAATCCACCTGGGATTACCTTGAACAACAACCAAACTAGAAAAATAGCTAAATAGAAACCACGGGAAACAAAGAATAAATAACAACACAACTAAAACATCAAATGAAAGGAAAAAAGGAAAGTAGAACAGTAAGAACTTAGGAAGACATTGAACATACAGGACACTAAACACATAATACCAGGATATGCTACCAACATATTTAATCACACCACAATGGTATCATTTACATTAATTGACAATCTTATCCTATTTTTTATGATCTCAATGTCATAAATGGATTGTTATTTGCACTTGAAATGATGATTTTTTTGAATAAAGTAACACCACCGCACCTGAGCACAAGCCCAAAGGAAAAAAATTAACCTTGAAAACCACATCCAACCATCAAAGAAATAGATTTCCATAAGAATTTATATGAACTCTAAGGTTTAAAGGAAATTTATTATGTCAAATAGGCAGATTCTCTTCCAACACCGCTAAATTTACCAGGATATCTGCAGCCTGATTAACTTCTCTATAAACATGATGGACAATAGTATTATTGAATTTGATCGTGTATCTTTTGCAGTCACTGATAATGTTGCTTACGCTCTAGTTAGGGACTTGAGACTAACTTATATAAATTATAACGTTCATAGAGTCCCCTTCAATGATTAAATTCTCAATACCAAGGTATTCAAGGATGGAGAGTCCCACATACAAAGCTCTTGCTTCAACAACATTATTGGATTGAATACCCATATTTTTGACATAAGCTAATATTATTTTCCCTTGGTAGTCCCTGACTATACCTCCACCTCTAGCACTACAAGTGTTACCTTTTATAGCTCCATTAAAATTGATTTTAAGCCATCCATCTAGTAGAGGAGACCATTTGACTATGGACCTATCAATCTTGGGTGCAGTAGGACCATGGTGTTCAGAATGAATTTTAATATATCCATACAACCTAGACTCCAATATTCCTCTAGGGACTTACAAGGATGGAATTAATTGAGCATTCTCCATGTCAAAGGTGATGAAATAGATGAATAGAGTTTGACAGTCACTGGATCTATCATATAAGGCTCTATAATTTCTTTCTAACCAGAGCTATGAAAAATAGTGGAGAAGGTGAAATGACCAAATTGCTCTGAGGTGCACGTTAGAGAATGGATTACACCAAATGGTTCTCAATTTTACCCAGGCTAAGCTAACCAACTAAAATAGAGTAAAAAATAGAGCACAAAAAAGGACATTCGAGGAACAAATGACTCACTTACTCCCAATTGAATTTGCATACATAACATCAATTAGGAATAGTAAAACCTCTAATGAGAAGATTTCCTATTGTAAGAACCTTGTTTTGGACCACCAACCAAAATAAAAAGGTGATTTTAGGAATAATTTTAGTGATCCAAACTTGTTTGAAGGTAGGCTAATAATCAACAATATGGTCTTGAAGGTAATAGGTAGTTTTTATAGAAAATGGCCATCTTCATAAAACCTCCATACAGGCGTATCTCTAGGCAAATTGGTAGGTATGATGCAAGCCCTAAGAAGATCATTGATTTAGATGTAGCTAATTTTTCTTCATCGTTGAGGTTGGTTATTAAAATAGATTTCCATGTTGCATGTTGTGGCCACCTGAGGATGAAGTTATCCACCTTCTCATAAAATATCTAATCAGTGTGAGGCTTTAGAACAAAAATATTTGGTTCATTGATCAATGGTTTATCCTTAAGCCAGGTGTCTTCCAAAAAATTGATATTTCTTCCACAACCAAGGTTCCATCTTACTCCTTCCTTTAATAGGTTTCTGGTTTGGATGACAAATTTTCAAAACCAAGATCCATGAGGAAGGGGATGATCATCTAGGAAGGATATTTGCTATAATTATTTACCTTTGATGATATCAATCCAGGTTGCTTGACAATTATTTATAATCCTCCATCCTATTTAGTTATAAGAGCTAAATTAATTTTTCTAACTTTGTAAAAGCCCAGTCCACCTTGATTTTTCTTCATGCAAACCTTGTCCCAAGCAACTTGAGTATAACATATATGATATTTAGCTTTAGACCATAGAATTTTTTTATGAATTTGTTCTATTCTCTTGCAAATGGATCTTGGTGCTTTGAAAATGGACATAAAGAAAACATGGATACTTTGGAGATATACTTGAATGAGTGTTGCTTTGGTTTCTTGGCTTAACAATGCCCCTTTCCATCCAACGAGCTTCTTAAGGATTCAATCAATAACATTATTCCACATCCCAACATTAGGGTTTCCTTGGAATAATGGAAGACCAAGATACATGGATGGCATATTTGATATGGAATACCCCATGATTCTGGTAATTCTAATTTGTCTATTTATGGGTCATGGGTGTATTTAAAAATAAATTTTACTTTTTTAAAAGTTGATCTTTTACCCATGACTTCCTCATATAGGTTAAGAATGGATTTAATGATCTTGGCCTCAAGAATGGAATTGCATGTTACCAAAATAGTGTTATCAATTAATTGTTGATGTGTTATAGGATTGGAAACAAAGGAAGCTCTTATTCCAAAAATCACTACTATTGAACATGCTGCATTTAGTGATCTTCCTAAATATTCTACCAATATGATGAAAACAAATGGTGACATTGGGTCACCCTACCGTAGACCTATGTCACTCATAAATTACCCATCCATTGAGCCATTTACCAACACGAAGAACTAGGCAAAGGAGATATATTCCTTAATTAGGGTAATCCAGTCTGCATGAAAGCCAAATTTAGCCAAAAAAACATAGAGAAATCCCATGAAATATAGCCAAAGGTTTTATTCATGTCAATTTTAAGAATAAGACTTGGACTTTTGCTTCTGGTTATAGAGTGGATGAGCTCATGAATTATAATAATACCATTGAGATTTCCTCAATGAATATTATATTTCATGTAAAAAAGGTTACATTTATAGTTCTTTGGAAGAACTAGATAATAGCACATTATGGTTGCAAAAGACTATTCTCATGGGAGTTCTAACTTAATCTAGATGACTCATTCACTATTTTTAGTAAACTCTAACTTATTTTGCTATATGCCCTCAAAGCTAAACTAACCACTAACTTAGCAAAAGCTAATCTAAATATTAAATTAATACTTAGATATTTAGGACAATGTTGAATATTCCAACATTCCTCCCCTTGATGCTAAAGAAACTCATGCAAGAGTTCTTTAAGCATCACAAAGTTGGAAGAAAATATTTCTCTTACGTTTCCTCCAATATTGAATCAAGAAATCAAAATTTACAAAATACTTGTGGTGGCACTCCTTCCACTCTTTATGTGGGATTTCCTACAAATGCTTGAGTGCCTTCTTTTGTTGATTACTCCCCCTTCAACAAAAGTATCTCCTCTTGTGATTTTTAGCAACCACTCTCTTACATATTTATCATTATGGTCTTTAAACCATGCTCTCACATTTTGATCTTCTTTTACATCTTCAACACTAAACAATACTCCACATGAGTATTTACAATTAATCATCTCACATAGATGATTATACCATACAACTCTTTCACATATTTTCACACAAAAAATCACAACAAATATGGCCATATAATGACCAACTACATATGCAACATAAAGTTGCTCCTCACACAAATATTCTCTCAAAACAATGACTTTACAAGAATCCTTCTCCCGAGGAATTTTGAACACATCATTTTGATCCATGTGACCCAAGTTCTCCATCATTGTATTCTCTCCAAGAAGACTCTTCATCAAAGTTGTCTCAATGAGACAATCGCCTTTCTTTTCATTCATTCTCACAAAAAACAAATC
This sequence comes from Wollemia nobilis, assembly GCA_028583015.1. Lineage (NCBI taxonomy): Eukaryota > Viridiplantae > Streptophyta > Pinopsida > Araucariales > Araucariaceae > Wollemia > Wollemia nobilis. The sequence goes on along the minus strand of JAQPPZ010003077.1, from coordinate 10,677,353 downwards.
ATTAATCATAAAAACATTACCTTTAGTATGAGTAGATTTGGTGCTTCCCATAAAGCTATTTTGTAGCAGTTCTCCTTTATTGTATGGTGCTTCAAGATCAACCATCAACTCTTCACTAAGAGTTCTCCTCCTTTGTTCAATCCATGTTGGTGTGTTGAAACACCATTCATTCAAGCAATCATACATAGTTGCCTTTTCAAGACAACTCTCTTTTTGCAATGTAGTCACTCCAAGTGAGTGATCTTCATCCATGAGTGATGTTTCCTTTGCCATTATGACAAGAAAATCAGCAATCTCATTTCCATTTTTTGTTTCTATCCCATTTGCCCTCTCACTTTCCATATACCAAATGAGAGAGTCTTGTGTGTTCTTTTCTTCACACAACACATCCTTCACCCTTGATGAGTGATCTTCAAACAAGAAGCCTATCGCTTCCATCTCCTCTTCATCAAAATTTTCTTGTGGATCAACATCCCACATCACTTCATTTGTTCTTTCAAGAGAGCACACATCCATTCCAATTGAATGGTCTTCAAGCCAATGATCATCCATGAACATTGCTTCTCCATCATCATCTTCTTTATTCTCCTTCATGAGAATTGTAGATGCATTCTCCATAATACACTCTTCATTTATCTCCTCCATGAGACATTCTTCATCATACATTTCACTTTGATGGTCTTCAAGCAAGGAACACTCCAATGTGAGTGTTTCTCTTCCTTCATCTTCAAAGTCTTCTTCCACTTTTGAGTGGTCTTCACTAGAAGGTCCTTGAGCAATTGTATCTCCATTGAGACATCCATCCTATTTGCTATCAATGTGAATGCTTTCCAAGCATGCCATTCCTGCAAAAAAATTATTAGTACAAATTTTCTTTTCATATTTTTCTCCTCCTAAAAGAAATAATTGACTATTACAATTTTCCATGCCATTAAAAGACATGTCTACAACTATGGGTGTCTCACAATAACTCTCTCCAATGAGAGCTATACAAGGCTCCTTCGCCTTCTCATCCTCTTCTCCATGAAGGGATTCCTCATCTTCGTCTCTCTTCTCTTCAAGAAGTTCATCATCACTCTTTTCTTCAAACATGTCTTCCTCTTCAAGGAATAATTCACCATCATAAGAATGTATGTCTTCATATGAGTCTTGAAAAGACTCTTCAAAAACTCCTTCAAAAGGATCTAATTCAAAAACTTCTTCAAGGAAGCAAGGCTCCTCCTTGATTAAACAATATTCATGATTGTCACACATGGCTTTATGGGTGTCCTCATAAAACCCATAAGCATCCTTCAATACTTTCCATGCCATTGTAGCTGATCTACAATTGGCTATGAGAGGAAAAAAATTATTTTCCATTCCTCTCCTCAAATCCATAAGAGCTAAAGCAATTTGCATATTGCTGCTCCTTCTTCTCTTTTCTCTCCTCACCTTGTAGCTTGCTCCAAGAGGGTTCCTCATAGCCTTCTTGAACTATATCCCATAAGTCTTGAGCCTTCAAGAAGGTCTTCATCATTATGCTCCAAATAGCATAATTATCTCCATTGAATTTGGGCACTTCCAATTCTTTATACATGGTGGCCATTCTGCAATCCACCACTCATAAATATTCCACCTAGCTCTCAACCACTCCTTTCCTGTAGACTTCTGATATACTTATCTAAAAATCCACTAAATTTCAGAAGCAAATTCACACAAATGAGAAATATGTGATCAATTTACTTTTGCCCTTTCTAGATCTTAGAGTGTTTTTGAGACAACTTCAATGTTTTCACATAAATCAATCCATACAACTCCAAAAATTTTGAAAATTAAACTCTGTATTCCTGAGACAATAATATGAAAACCCTCTAAATTTCGGAAGAAAATTCACAAATGTGAAAAATATGTGATCATTTACTTTTTCCCTTTTTTATCACAATTTCGGATCTAGGATTTTTGAAGAAAAAATAAATATTCACACAAATCAATAAATACAGATCCAAATGACCTGAAATTTTTTCTGAATTATTATTTTATCTAAATAATATTTCTCCCAAATTTTGAGAAGCAAATACCCTGTATTCCACCTTATACAACCATTTTATTGAAAAACTAAAAATGCTAATAAAATACACAAATTAGCTCCAAATCACCTAAAATTTTTACAGCATCCTATTGATACAATTATCTAACAACCCTAAAAATTTCATAATTAAATTCCTCAGGATGAATTAGATATTAATGATTTACTCGAGCTCTTCCTTGCAACTCTACTGAGTGCTGGCCACTTGAGTTTCTCTAACAAAGTGTGTGCTTCAGATCTCTTCACACCACTCTCCATAGGTTTTGATCCATTTGAGCAAACCTGCTCTGATACCAATTGATATTTCCTCAATGAACATTATATTTCATGTAAAAAAGGTTACATTTATAGTTCTTTGGAAGAACTAGATAATAGCACATTATGGTTGCAAAAGACTATTCTCATGGGAGTTCTAACTTAATCTAGATGACTCATTCACTATTTTAGTAAACTCTAACTTATTTTGCTATATGACCTCAAAGCTAAACTAACCACTAACTTAGAAAAATCTAATCTAAAGATTAAATTAATACTTAGATATTTAGGACAATGTTGAATATTCCAACAACCATCTGTAATGAGTCTCCCCTGAATAAAACTACCCTAGAAATTGTCAATGATGCTTAATAATAAAATTTTCATTCTATTTGCTATGGTTTTGGACAAAATCCTGTAGATAACGTTGTAGAGACTGATGGGCCTAAAATTAGATATAGACCAACACTACTAGGATTTAGGGATGAGGGCAAGAAAGGTGGAATTGGTGTATCTAGGTAAGCTTTTATACTTTTAAACATCTTGAATAGATTTGATTATATCATTTCTAATGATGTCTTAGAATTATTGAAAGAAGTGCGAGGAAAATCCATCCGGTCCAAGGGCCTTATCAGGTGACATAGAAAAAAGAACTTCCTTGGTTTCTTCATTGTTAAAGGGCTTCAACAAATGAGCATTATAATATTGGGAAACCATGCAAGGGAAATTTTGAAGAAGAATATTGAAAGCATGGGACGAACCTAGTTGAGACAACCTGAGGATATTTTAAAAATGCTCGATCACCTCACTTCTAATCTTGTGGATGTCACTGGTAATGGTTCCATCGCTTTTAGTCAACTCTCAAATTTTATTTGTACTTTGATATCTAAGAGTCAAAGCATGAAATTACTTTGTGTTGGCATCTCCATCCTTCAACCATAATGCCCTAGATTTTTGTCTCCAGAAGGTCTCCTCCTTGGCTAGAATATTATGATACTCAATTGTGAGGCTTTTTTCCTTCTCTCTTATGGTTGCATCTAGATTTCCTTTTTGGATTTGATTTTTAATATACCGAATCTACCAATAAATGCCCTATTTGCATTCGAATATATTTCCAAACACTTCTGTATTCCACAGCTTGAGATTTGCTTTGATAAAGCAAAGTTTCTGGGATATTTGAAGCATTGAAATTTTGAGAAAATATTTGGCTCACCATTCCTCAATTTTACATCAAATATATGGGTGTTGTAGCCACATTGATTCAAATTGAAATGGGGTTTTAAATGTCATAGTAGAGCACAACCCTTCCAAAATCAATGGATTATGATATGAACCTATTCTAGGTTGAGCACATAGAGTGGCATGACCGAATAGATTGATATCTTCTTTAGAAATAAAAACCTGTCAACTCTCAACTGTATATGTTGGTTGTCAATCCTTCTATTGGTCCATGTATATTTAGCTCCTCTTAACTAGATGTCCATTAGTTCATTTTCATTAACAAACTCAGAAAAGTCTTCATAACACCTTGGCAAAATAGGGTTACCTCCATATTTATCAGATGGATAGAGCGAGGTGTTGAAATCATCGGCTAGCATCCATGCTTCTCTTTGGAAAATATACCTCATTTGACTCAGCAAGTGCCAAATATTTAACCGCTCCGATGGGTTATTAGGGGCATAGATGTTTGATAGAACCCACTGGGTTTTAGTTTATTTGCTGCAAAATAGTATGTTAATTAGTCTATCCAAAGTAGAAATAAGTCTACCTTCAATTTTTATAGGGTCCCACATGCATAAAAGTCCACCATCCATGCTTTCATCTAGGCTTGAAATGTATTCATAATTCTTTCACTATTGGCATCATCAATATTAGTCTCCTACAACAAAATAATATTGGATTTCAATTCAGCTCTCATGGAAAAAACCAACCTTTGCTTGGGTCACCCATTTAACCCTCTCACATTCCATGAGAGGATCATCATTTGAGATTTTTTGATTGAAATTTCTTACCTCTAAATCTGCTCTAAGTCAAAGGTGGTTTAGATCTCTTCCCATCCTTCTTAGGGAATTCAACATTAGTTTGTTCTATCAAATAAGTGATAATGGTAGACTGAATCCCTTTAGCAATATCATCTTCAATCTCTTTAACATTATAGTTTTATACTTATTTTAAAGAAAACTACCTCATGATATCATTGTATTTATTAAATAATAGTTTACATCAATTACTTTAGAATATCTAATTGTCACATCTATGTTTATAGTTCAAAACAACAATTAACATAGAGCAATACAAAAACAAAAGGTAGGTACCAAGCACTCCACTTTGTAATATTTGATGCATCTTAATATGTGTTAATCATTACTATATATTTCTATATAGACACATATAATTATCAAATAATTACATCAACGTTATCATCATAATTGTGGATATATCATTATATCTAGAGTGAGATTTTATAGAATCCAGAACATGAGGCTCATAACATGTAGAATGTTATCAATGCTCTAAATATTAGAACATAGACTAATCTAACAATAATGTTTTTGATTTGTAGTGTAGTTTTTTTCAACAAAGTAGATCCTACCATAACATGATATCCTACTAAATATTTTATAACAAAATCCTTTATAATTTTAGCTTAGAAAGGGATAAACCAATTGGTAGTGGCCGAGTGCTTATTGGTAGGCTACCCCAGTTCGATTCACTAGAGGGTCGAGGGTCTCGTTGACTTTGTATTTACATAATGGTATAGGTATTGTAGAGGTTCCCTATGCAAAAACAAAAAATCCTATATAATCATGTTGATACATTGACCATATAAAAATGCAATACAAAATAACCACTTTAAATATTTAGAACATATTTTTATGATAATAGGAAAATCAATCTTACAAAATAGACACATTCCATATAGAAGATTTGTTTTTATGCCCATTATACCTTTACATAATATTCAAATATTACATGATGTCTTCATCATACAAATATGCTTATAGCAATCATGGATAAAAAAACTATTTAAACATAACTTCACATTGCACAAATATTTGTATGACAAGGATATACCACTTTGTAACCTCTTTTTTTTATTTTAATGGATTATAAGTTTGTATTTCAATTATTAAACCTACAAATAACTTTAAAAATAATAAGAAAATAAGCATTATTACCTATTATTTTGAATCATTAAAACTTGAGCAAATAAGTAATGGATTTATTTAAATTTCATAATTTTGGTTTCATCTTCTCAAAATGAGTTGTGATTATAATTCCACCTCACAAAAGATAATTTTATTCCTAAATATCTCAAGGTGTAGGTGGAAAGGGGTGAAGGATTCAATTGCACTACTCATCTAATTTTAATATTCTATAAAATATTAAATATATAATTTTAATATTTATTAAATGTAAAATGGATTCCTTGATATGTGGATTACCTTACCAACTTTGTGAATAACATGTGCTCATACTGATATGGGAGGTGAACAGTATACAATAAATTTTTTTGTTTTTAATACAAATAATAGCATCAACAATATTAAAGCAGTAAACATCACACAAAGCATCACATACATGAGAGACATGATTTTATGTGGTTCATCCAATGTAGGCTACACCATGGAGAAAATATTTCTTATAAATTTTTCATTAAACAAATTCTCTTGGGAATCATTTCCCTACAATGTTTATGGACCTCTGTCCAAAGGAGACACTAATCCCATAAATCAAGTTTTTGGATCTCTATCCATAGGAGAACTCCTTTCTCCTCTTACTCTAGTTGGTGATCCTCTAGAAGACTACTACCTCCACTGCACCTGGCTAAATACTCTTATCCTCACTCAGAAGACCTATCCTAATTGCCTTGGATAATGGATCTCTATCCACTGGAGACTAATGTCCTCTACTCTCTTATCACCTTCGAAGCTCTATCTCAATTCTACACTAAACGTGTTTTTTCAATCTAGTATAAATTTACTCAATATCTATCTCTCAGTCTGGCACAAACCTATCCTCAAATCTGCACCAAACTCTATTCTCAATCTCTATCCTTTGATCTGTATTGTAAGCTTACACAAAAACTTATCCAAAACTATCCACAAGTCTTCTCAAAGACTTACCTCAAATCTACTCAACAAGTCCACACTAGAACTTGTCCAATCTCATAGAAACATAAAGAGAATTGTTAGATACTCAATATGCTTCAATTTCAATTCAATGCTCAATCACTTTCTCAAATCAATTCGGAATATAGAATAGCTTGTTTTATGGAACTTGAAAAATCACTTCACACACCCTCTTGACTAGGTTCAACCAACTATACTCAACCAATCACTCAATGAAATTATTCTTGCTCACAAACCCTAGTCCAAGCATATAAACACTAACTCAAAATATTTTCAATAATGCTCAATAATCAATCTCACATAACGAGTGATACTCATGTTCTTTTCAAACCCTAGTTCAATTTCTTTTCTCAACAACTCACTTCAACAATAATTTTTATAAAAAAAGGTTCACATAACAATTCTTTATTCCAGAAAACCTTGAAGCATTAACTCAAACACACTCAATAAGGAAGACCTAACAAAATCCTTTTCACTCCAAACTTATTTTCAAAAAACCAATCAATCAACTCAACTATGGAAGAATGTGCTCATACCTTTTCTTTATGATGAAGGAACCTCAAATATCTGTCACAATCACAACCACTTCTATGCCAAACTCAAAGATGTTAGAAGATAAATATTTCTCACAATGTAATGCAAAAACTCAATTACACCTTATCACTCCATATATAAAAACAACCATCAACATACATAAAATATTTTTCCAACAACACCTTATAATCTCGCAATTAAAATAAATTTAATATCCACCAAAATTTAACTCAAAAACCTCTTTAATTAAATTTTAATGGCTAGAAGAACTTTGAAAATAATCAAATCCACTTTCCTTATAACTCCAATAACATAACTCAATTACCAAACAAGAAACCTTTCATATACCCTTATAACTCCAAATAACACCTTATGAAAACATTAGACAAATAAAATATTTCATAAAAATTACCTTTGCCACTAGTGGGATTCGAACCCCCAATCATTGCCTCCTCGTGGGCCCTAGTCACAGGATTTCCCACCGCGTGTGCTAGATGCTTGGAAGGCTAAGAGAACCTCGTGCTCTTTATTCCAAGTCTAGCGCTCCAAACAAGTGCGTGCCAAAAAAATTTCTCCTCAGCACTCAAGAAAAACACACCAATAACCTTCATGTCAATTGATCATGGTCACTTCCACTCCCAACGCTCTCGCAAAATGTGCACTGCCAATGAACCACACTATCCAATGTGAGTGAGGCCTTAAGACCTCCCCTTTCATCTTCTTTCTGGTGCTAAAAGATAAAAGGAATTCTTTGTCTTCTTCCTCAATGATTGCACAAAAATACTCTTTGCTCGATCGCATGAAAAAATTTAATCGAATAAGGGTAAGTTTTGAATGCCCCTTTGGCATATTATTTATACATGAAATTAACCATATGGTTTAGACGTTGGCGCCCCATTAAATTTAATGACATCGGTGCTTTTATAACCTTTATAATTTATAAATTATTTAAATTCTAAAAGAATTTAAATTTTATAAATTATATTTATAAACCTTTGACTTTAATAAAAATTAAAGCCTCCTTGAGATAAAATTTAAACCTTCATTTGTACTTCACTAATTTGATGAAAATTATTCTTCCACCATGGTTTTAATAAAAACCTTAATTATGGCATTACAATATTTAAGGAAGCCTTTATATCCTCATAATGGTTTTAATAAAAACCTTTTAATTTTCCACCATGCCCTTATAAAACAATATTTTGACAATTTTTCTTCAACTCTTCGCATTGCCCCTGGTGTCAATGATGGTGTACTCCATGGTATTAATGATAGCTTCATGTGTTCACCTTGGCATCGATGACAACTTCTCACCTTGACATCAATGAAAACTAAATAAACTCAAAATTTCCAACAATATCCCCCTTTGTCATTGATGGAAACCCAAATCCTTTTTACCGAAAACTTGACCTTTCATTTGTTCTGCTCCCCTTGGGAAATTGCTTCCCCTGGCTCAATGCTCTCTCCTCTTTTCTCAAATACCATATCTCTCCCCCTTTGACATCAATGGAAAAGGGTCACCTTTGGGGCTTGGGGCTAAGAATGAGCCTCTTATATTAGCCCATACCCCACCTTCTCTTGAGGTGGTTAATTCTGGGGTGGGAGTCTTACTCCCAGTATTCCTCGAAGATACTCAAATATTTCCTTTGAAAGTGGCTTGGTGAAAATATCTGCTATTTTTTCCTTTGTAGAAATATATTCCAGCTTGACCTATTTATCTGTCACCTATTCTCTCAAATATTTAACCGCTCCGATGGGTTATTAGGGGCATAGATATTTGATAGAGCCCAATGGGTTTTAGTTTCTTTGCTGCAAAATAGTATGTTAATTAGTCTATCCAAAGTAGAAATAAGTCTACCTTCAATTTTTATAGAGTCCCACATGCAAAAATTCCACCATCCATGCTTTGATCTAGGCTTGAAATGTATTCACAATTCTTTCACTATCGATATCATCAATCTTAGTCTCCTACAACAAAATAATATTGGATTTCAAATTAGCTCTCATGGAAAAAACCAACCTTTGCTTGGGTCACCCATTTAACCCTCTCACATTCCATGAGAGGATCATCATTTGAGATTTTTTGATAGAAATTTCTTACCTCTAAATCTGCTCTAAGTCAAAGGTGGTTTGGATATCTTCCCATCCTCCTTAGGGAAGTCAACATTAGTTTTTTCTATCAGATAAGTGAGAATGGTAGATTGAATTCCATTAGCAATATCATCTTCAATCTCTTTAACATTATAGTTTTATACTTATTTTAAAGAAAACTACCTCATGATATCATTGTATTTATTAAATAATAGTTTACATCAATTACTTTAGAATATCTAATTGTCACATCTATGTTTATAGTTCAAAACAACAATTAACATAGAGCAATACAAAAACAAAAGGTAGGTACCAAGCACTCCACTTTGTAATATTTGATGCATCTTAATATGTGTTAATCATTACTATATATTTCTATATAGACACATATAATTATCAAATAATTACATCAACGTTATCATCATAATTGTGGATATATCGTTATATCTAGAGTGAGATTTTATAGAATCCAGAACATGAGGCTCATAACATGTAGAATGTTATCAATGCTCTAAATATTAGAACATAGACTAATCTAACAATAATGTTTTTGATTTGTAGTGTAGTTTTTTTCAACAAAGTAGATCCTACCATAACATGATATCCTACTAAATATTTTATAACAAAATCCTTTATAATTTTAGCTTAGAAAGGGATAAACCAATTGGTAGTGGCCGAGTGCTTATTGGTAGGCTACCCCAGTTCGATTCACTAGAGGGTCGAGGGTCTCGTTGACTTTGTATTTACATAATGGTATAGGTATTGTAGAGGTTCCCTATGCAAAAACAAAAAATCCTATATAATCATGTTGATACATTGACCATATAAAAATGCAATACAAAATAACCACTTTAAATATTTAGAACATATTTTTATGATAATAGGAAAATCAATCTTACAAAATAGACACATTCCATATAGAAGATTTGTTTTTATGCCCATTATACCTTTACATAATATTCAAATATTACATGATGTCTTCATCATACAAATATGCTTATAGCAATCATGGATAAAAAAACTATTTAAACATAACTTCACATTGCACAAATATTTGTATGACAAGGATATACCACTTTGTAACCTCTTTTTTTTATTTTAATGGATTATAAGTTTGTATTTCAATTATTAAACCTACAAATAACTTTAAAAATAATAAGAAAATAAGCATTATTACCTATTATTTTGAATCATTAAAACTTGAGCAAATAAGTAATGGATTTATTTAAATTTCATAATTTTGGTTTCATCTTCTCAAAATGAGTTGTGATTATAATTCCACCTCACAAAAGATAATTTTATTCCTAAATATCTCAAGGTGTAGGTGGAAAGGGGTGAAGGATTCAATTGCACTACTCATCTAATTTTAATATTCTATAAAATATTAAATACATAATTTTAATATTTATTAAATGTAAAATGGATTCCTTGATATGTGGATTACCTTACCAACTTTGTGAATAACATGTGCTCATACTGATATGGGAGGTGAACAGTATACAATAATTTTTTTTGTTTTTAATACAAATAATAGCATCAACAATATTAAAGCGAGTAAACATCACACAAAGCATCACATACATGAGAGACATGATTTTATGTGGTTCATCCAATGTAGGCTACACCATGGAGAAAATATTTCTTATAAATTTTTCATTAAACAAATTCTCTTGGGAATCATTTCCCTACAATGTTTATGGACCTCTGTCCAAAGGAGACACTAATCCCATAAATCAAGTTTTTGGATCTCTATCCATAGGAGAACTCCTTTCTCCTCTTACTGCGGTTGGTGATCCTCTAGAAGACTACTACCTCCACTCGCATCGGCTAAATACTCTTATCCTCACTCAGAAGACCTATCCTAATTGCCTTGGATAATGGATCTCTATCCACTGGAGACTAATGTCCTCTACTCTCTTATCACCTTCGAAGCTCTATCTCAATTCTACACTAAACGTGTTTTTTCAATCTAGTATAAATTTACTCAATATCTATCTCTGGTCTGGCACAAACCTATCCTCAAATCTGCACCAAACTCTATTCTCAATCTCTATCCTTTGATCTGTATTGTAAGCTTACACAAAAACTTATCCAAAACTATCCACAAGTCTTCTCAAAGACTTACCTCAAATCTACTCAACAAGTCCACACTAGAACTTGTCCAATCTCATAGAAACATAAAGAGAATTGTTAGATACTCAATATGCTTCAATTTTAATTCAATGCTCAATCACTTTCTCAAATCAATTCGGAATATAGAATAGCTTGTTTTATGGAACTTGAAAAATCACTTCACACACCCTCTTGACTAGGTTCAACCAACTATACTCAACCAATCACTCAATGAAATTATTCTTGCTCACAAACCCTAGTCCAAGCATATAAACACTAACTCAAAATATTTTCAATAATGCTCAATAATCAATCTCACATAACAGTGATACTCATGTTCTTTTCAAACCCTAGTTCAATTTCTTTTCTCAACAACTCACTTCAACAATAATTTTTATAAAAAAAGGTTCACATAACAATTCTTTATTCCGAGAAAACCTTGAAGCATTAACTCAAACACACTCAATAAGGAAGACCTAACAAAATCCTTTTCACTCCAAACTTATTTTCAAAAAACCAATCAATCAACTCAACTATGGAAGAATGTGCTCATACCTTTTCTTTATGATGAAGGAACCTCAAATATCTGTCACAATCACAACCACTTCTATGCCAAACTCAAAGATGTTAGAAGATAAATATTTCTCACAATGTAATGCAAAAACTCAATTACACCTTATCACTCCATATATAAAAACAACCATCAACATACATAAAATATTTTTCCAACAACACCTTATAATCTCGCAATTAAAATAAATTTAATATCCACCAAAATTTAACTCAAAAACCTCTTTAATTAAATTTTAATGGCTAGAAGAACTTTGAAAATAATCAAATCCACTTTCCTTATAACTCCAATAACATAACTCAATTACCAAACAAGAAACCTTTCATATACCCTTATAACTCCAAATAACACCTTATGAAAACATTAGACAAATAAAATATTTCATAAAAATTACCTTTGCCACTAGTGGGATTCGAACCCCCAATCATTGCCTCCTCGTGGGCCCTAGTCACGGGATTGCCCACCGCGTGCGCTAGATGCATGCTTGGAAGGCTAAGAGAACCTCGTGCTCTTTATTCCAAGTCTAGCACTCCAAACAAGTGCGTGCCAAAAAAATTTCTCCTTCATGTCAATTGATCATGGTCACTTCCACTCCCAACGCTCTCGCAAAATGTGCACTGCCAATGAACCACACTATCCAATGTGAGTGAGGCCTTAAGACCTCCCCTTTCATCTTCTTTCTGGTGCTAAAAGATAAAAGGAATTCTTTGTCTTCTTCCTCAATGATTGCACAAAAATACTCTTTGCTCGATCGCATGAAAAAATTTAATCGAATAAGGGTAAGTTTTGAATGCCCCTTTGGCATATTATTTATACATGAAATTAACCATATGGTTTAGACGTTGGCGCCCCATTAAATTTAATGACATCGGTGCTTTTATAACCTTTATAATTTATAAATTATTTAAATTCTAAAAGAATTTAAATTTTATAAATTATATTTATAAACCTTTGACTTTAATAAAAATTAAAGCCTCCTTGAGATAAAATTTAAACCTTCATTTGTACTTCACTAATTTGATGAAAATTATTCTTCCACCATGGTTTTAATAAAAACCTTAATTATGGCATTACAATATTTAAGGAAGCCTTTATATCCTCATAATGGTTTTAATAAAAACCTTTTAATTTTCCACCATGCCCTTATAAAACAATATTTTGACAATTTTTCTTCAACTCTTCGCATTGCCCCTGGTGTCAATGATGGTGTACTCCATGGTATTAATGATAGCTTCATGTGTTCACCTTGGCATCGATGACAACTTCTCACCTTGACATCAATGAAAACTAAATAAACTCAAAATTTCCAACAATATCCCTCTTTGTCATTGATGGAAACCCAAATCCTTTTACCGAAAACTTGACCTTTCATTTGTTCTCGCTCCCCTTGGGAAATTGCTTCCCCCGGCTCAATGCTCTCTCCTCTTTTCTCAAATACCAAATCTCTCCCCCTTTGACATCAATGGAAAAGGGTCACCTTTGGGGCTTGGGGCTAAGAATGAGCCTCTTATATTAGCCCATACCCCACCTTCTCTTGAGGTGGTTAATTCGGGGTGGGAGTCTTACTCCCAGTATTCCTCGAAGATACTCAAATATTTCCTTTGAAAGTGTCTTAGTGAAAATATCTCGCTATTTTTTTCCTTTGTAGAAATATATTCCAGCCTGGCCTTTTTATCTGTCACCTATTCTCTCAAATATTTAACCGCTCCGATGGGTTATTAGGGGCATAGATATTTGATAGAGCCCAATGGGTTTTAGTTTCTTTGCTGCAAAATAGTATGTTAATTAGTCTATCCAAAGTAGAAATAAGTCTACCTTCAATTTTTATAGAGTCCCACATGCAAAAATTCCACCATCCATGCTTTGATCTAGGCTTGAAATGTATTCACAATTCTTTCACTATCGATATCATCAATCTTAGTCTCCTACAACAAAATAATATTGGATTTCAAATTAGCTCTCATGGAAAAAACCAACCTTTGCTTGGGTCACCCATTTAACCCTCTCACATTCCATGAGAGGATCATCATTTGAGATTTTTTGATAGAAATTTCTTACCTCTAAATCTGCTCTAAGTCAAAGGTGGTTTAGATATCTTCCCATCCTTCTTAGGGAATTCAACATTAGTTTGTTCTATCAAATAAGTGATAATGGTAGACTGAATCCCTTTAGCAATATCATCTTCAATCTCTTTAACATTATAGTTTTATACTTATTTTAAAGAAAACTACCTCATGATATCATTGTATTTATTAAATAATAGTTTACATCAATTACTTTAGAATATCTAATTGTCACATCTATGTTTATAGTTCAAAACAACAATTAACATAGAGCAATACAAAAACAAAAGGTAGGTACCAAGCACTCCACTTTGTAATATTTGATGCATCTTAATATGTGTTAATCATTACTATATATTTCTATATAGACACATATAATTATCAAATAATTACATCAACGTTATCATCATAATTGTGGATATATCGTTATATCTAGAGTGAGATTTTATAGAATCCAGAACATGAGGCTCATAACATGTAGAATGTTATCAATGCTCTAAATATTAGAACATAGACTAATCTAACAATAATGTTTTTGATTTGTAGTGTAGTTTTTTTCAACAAAGTAGATCCTACCATAACATGATATCCTACTAAATATTTTATAACAAAATCCTTTATAATTTTAGCTTAGAAAGGGATAAACCAATTGGTAGTGGCCGAGTGCTTATTGGTAGGCTACCCCAGTTCGATTCACTAGAGGGTCGAGGGTCTCGTTGACTTTGTATTTACATAATGGTATAGGTATTGTAGAGGTTCCCTATGCAAAAACAAAAAATCCTATATAATCATGTTGATACATTGACCATATAAAAATGCAATACAAAATAACCACTTTAAATATTTAGAACATATTTTTATGATAATAGGAAAATCAATCTTACAAAATAGACACATTCCATATAGAAGATTTGTTTTTATGCCCATTATACCTTTACATAATATTCAAATATTACATGATGTCTTCATCATACAAATATGCTTATAGCAATCATGGATAAAAAAACTATTTAAACATAACTTCACATTGCACAAATATTTGTATGACAAGGATATACCACTTTGTAACCTCTTTTTTTTATTTTAATGGATTATAAGTTTGTATTTCAATTATTAAACCTACAAATAACTTTAAAAATAATAAGAAAATAAGCATTATTACCTATTATTTTGAATCATTAAAACTTGAGCAAATAAGTAATGGATTTATTTAAATTTCATAATTTTGGTTTCATCTTCTCAAAATGAGTTGTGATTATAATTCCACCTCACAAAAGATAATTTTATTCCTAAATATCTCAAGGTGTAGGTGGAAAGGGGTGAAGGATTCAATTGCACTACTCATCTAATTTTAATATTCTATAAAATATTAAATACATAATTTTAATATTTATTAAATGTAAAATGGATTCCTTGATATGTGGATTACCTTACCAACTTTGTGAATAACATGTGCTCATACTGATATGGGAGGTGAACAGTATACAATAATTTTTTTTGTTTTTAATACAAATAATAGCATCAACAATATTAAAGCGATAAATATCACACAAAGCATCACACACATGAGAGACATGATTTTATGTGGTTCATCCAATGTGGGCTACTCCATAGAGAAAATATTTTTTATAAATTTTTCATTAAACAAATTCTCTTGGGAATCATTTCCCTACAATGTTTATGGACCTCTGTCCAAAGGAGACACTAATCCCATAAATCAAGTTTTTGGATCTCTATCCATAGGAGAACTCCTTTCTCCTCTTACTCCGGTTGGTGATCCTCTAGAAGACTACTACCTCCACCGCACACTGGCTAAATACTCTTATCCTCACTCAGAAGACCTATCCTAATTGCCTTGGATAATGGATCTCTATCCACTGGAGACTAATGTCCTCTACTCTCTTATCACCTTCGAAGCTCTATCTCAATTCTACACTAAACGTGTTTTTTCAATCTAGTATAAATTTACTCAATATCTATCTCCGGTCCGGCACAAACCTATCCTCAAATCTGCACCAAACTCTATTCTCAATCTCTATCCTTTGATCTGTATTGTAAGCTTACACAAAAACTTATCCAAAACTATCCACAAGTCTTCTCAAAGACTTACCTCAAATCTACTCAACAAGTCCACACTAGAACTTGTCCAATCTCATAGAAACATAAAGAGAATTGTTAGATACTCAATATGCTTCAATTTCAATTCAATGCTCAATCACTTTCTCAAATCAATTCGGAATATAGAATAGCTTGTTTTATGGAACTTGAAAAATCACTTCACACACCCTCTTGACTAGGTTCAACCAACTATACTCAACCAATCACTCAATGAAATTATTCTTGCTCACAAACCCTAGTCCAAGCATATAAACACTAACTCAAAATATTTTCAATAATGCTCAATAATCAATCTCACATAATGGTGATACTCATGTTCTTTTCAAACCCTAGTTCAATTTCTTTTCTCAACAACTCACTTCAACAATAATTTTTATAAAAAAAGGTTCACATAACAATTCTTTATTCCAGAAAACCTTGAAGCATTAACTCAAACACACTCAATAAGGAAGACCTAACAAAATCCTTTTCACTCCAAACTTATTTTCAAAAAACCAATCAATCAACTCAACTATGGAAGAATGTGCTCATACCTTTTCTTTATGATGAAGGAACCTCAAATATCTGTCACAATCACAACCACTTCTATGCCAAACTCAAAGATGTTAGAAGATAAATATTTCTCACAATGTAATGCAAAAACTCAATTACACCTTATCACTCCATATATAAAAACAACCATCAACATACATAAAATATTTTTCCAACAACACCTTATAATCTCGCAATTAAAATAAATTTAATATCCACCAAAATTTAACTCAAAAACCTCTTTAATTAAATTTTAATGGCTAGAAGAACTTTGAAAATAATCAAATCCACTTTCCTTATAACTCCAATAACATAACTCAATTACCAAACAAGAAACCTTTCATATACCCTTATAACTCCAAATAACACCTTATGAAAACATTAGACAAATAAAATATTTCATAAAAATTACCTTTGCCACTAGTGGGATTCGAACCCCCAATCATTGCCTCCTCGTGGGCCCTAGTCACAGGATTTCCCACCGCGTGTGCTAGATGCTTGGAAGGCTAAGAGAACCTCGTGCTCTTTATTCCAAGTCTAGCGCTCCAAACAAGTGCGTGCCAAAAAAATTTCTCCTCAGCACTCAAGAAAAACACACCAATAACCTTCATGTCAATTGATCATGGTCACTTCCACTCCCAACGCTCTCGCAAAATGTGCACTGCCAATGAACCACACTATCCAATGTGAGTGAGGCCTTAAGACCTCCCCTTTCATCTTCTTTCTGGTGCTAAAAGATAAAAGGAATTCTTTGTCTTCTTCCTCAATGATTGCACAAAAATACTCTTTGCTCGATCGCATGAAAAAATTTAATCGAATAAGGGTAAGTTTTGAATGCCCCTTTGGCATATTATTTATACATGAAATTAACCATATGGTTTAGACGTTGGCGCCCCATTAAATTTAATGACATCGGTGCTTTTATAACCTTTATAATTTATAAATTATTTAAATTCTAAAAGAATTTAAATTTTATAAATTATATTTATAAACCTTTGAATTTAATAAAAATTAAAGCCTCCTTGAGATAAAATTTAAACCTTCATTTGTACTTCACTAATTTGATGAAAATTATTCTTCCACCATGGTTTTAATAAAAACCTTAATTATGGCATTACAATATTTAAGGAAGCCTTTATATCCTCATAATGGTTTTAATAAAAACCTTTTAATTTTCCACCATGCCCTTATAAAACAATATTTTGACAATTTTTCTTCAACTCTTCGCATTGCTCCCGGTGTCAATGATGGTGTACTCCATGGTATTAATGATAGCTTCATGTGTTCACCTTGGCATCGATGACAACTTCTCACCTTGACATCAATGAAAACTAAATAAACTCAAAATTTCCAACAATATCCCTCTTTGTCATTGATGGAAACCCAAATCCTTTTTACCGAAAACTTGACCTTTCATTTGTTCTGCTCCCCTTGGGAAATTGCTTCCCCCGGCTCAATGCTCTCTCCTCTTTGCTCAAATACCAAATCTCTCCCCCTTTGACATCAATGGAAAAGGGTCACCTTTGGGGCTTGGGGCTAAGAATGAGCCTCTTATATTAGCCCCTCCCCCACCTTCTCTTGAGGTGGTTAATTACGGGGTGGGAGTCTTACTCCCAGTATTCCTCGAAGATACTCAAATATTTCCTTTGAAAGTGGCTTGGTGAAAATATCTGCTATTTTTTCCTTTGTAGAAATATATTCCAGCTTGACCTATTTATCTGTCACCTATTCTCTCAAATATTTAACCGCTCCGATGGGTTATTAGGGGCATAGATATTTGATAGAGCCCAATGGGTTTTAGTTTCTTTGCTGCAAAATAGTATGTTAATTAGTCTATCCAAAGTAGAAATAAGTCTACCTTCAATTTTTATAGAGTCCCACATGCAAAAATTCCACCATCCATGCTTTGATCTAGGCTTGAAATGTATTCACAATTCTTTCACTATCGATATCATCAATCTTAGTCTCCTACAACAAAATAATATTGGATTTCAAATTAGCTCTCATGGAAAAAACCAACCTTTGCTTGGGTCACCCATTTAACCCTCTCACATTCCATGAGAGGATCATCATTTGAGATTTTTTGATAGAAATTTCTTACCTCTAAATCTGCTCTAAGTCAAAGGTGGTTTAGATATCTTCCCATCCTTCTTAGGGAATTCAACATTAGTTTGTTCTATCAAATAAGTGATAATGGTAGACTGAATCCCTTTAGCAATATCATCTTCAATCTCTTTAACATTATAGTTTTATACTTATTTTAAAGAAAACTACCTCATGATATCATTGTATTTATTAAATAATAGTTTACATCAATTACTTTAGAATATCTAATTGTCACATCTATGTTTATAGTTCAAAACAACAATTAACATAGAGCAATACAAAAACAAAAGGTAGGTACCAAGCACTCCACTTTGTAATATTTGATGCATCTTAATATGTGTTAATCATTACTATATATTTCTATATAGACACATATAATTATCAAATAATTACATCAACGTTATCATCATAATTGTGGATATATCGTTATATCTAGAGTGAGATTTTATAGAATCCAGAACATGAGGCTCATAACATGTAGAATGTTATCAATGCTCTAAATATTAGAACATAGACTAATCTAACAATAATGTTTTTGATTTGTAGTGTAGTTTTTTTCAACAAAGTAGATCCTACCATAACATGATATCCTACTAAATATTTTATAACAAAATCCTTTATAATTTTAGCTTAGAAAGGGATAAACCAATTGGTAGTGGCCGAGTGCTTATTGGTAGGCTACCCCAGTTCGATTCACTAGAGGGTCGAGGGTCTCGTTGACTTTGTATTTACATAATGGTATAGGTATTGTAGAGGTTCCCTATGCAAAAACAAAAAATCCTATATAATCATGTTGATACATTGACCATATAAAAATGCAATACAAAATAACCACTTTAAATATTTAGAACATATTTTTATGATAATAGGAAAATCAATCTTACAAAATAGACACATTCCATATAGAAGATTTGTTTTTATGCCCATTATACCTTTACATAATATTCAAATATTACATGATGTCTTCATCATACAAATATGCTTATAGCAATCATGGATAAAAAAACTATTTAAACATAACTTCACATTGCACAAATATTTGTATGACAAGGATATACCACTTTGTAACCTCTTTTTTTTATTTTAATGGATTATAAGTTTGTATTTCAATTATTAAACCTACAAATAACTTTAAAAATAATAAGAAAATAAGCATTATTACCTATTATTTTGAATCATTAAAACTTGAGCAAATAAGTAATGGATTTATTTAAATTTCATAATTTTGGTTTCATCTTCTCAAAATGAGTTGTGATTATAATTCCACCTCACAAAAGATAATTTTATTCCTAAATATCTCAAGGTGTAGGTGGAAAGGGGTGAAGGATTCAATTGCACTACTCATCTAATTTTAATATTCTATAAAATATTAAATACATAATTTTAATATTTATTAAATGTAAAATGGATTCCTTGATATGTGGATTACCTTACCAACTTTGTGAATAACATGTGCTCATACTGATATGGGAGGTGAACAAGTATACAATAATTTTTTTTGTTTTTAATACAAATAATAGCATCAACAATATTAAAGCAATAAACATCACACAAAGCATCACATACATGAGAGACATGATTTTATGTGGTTCATCCAATGTGGGCTACTCCATGGAGAAAATATTTCTTATAAATTTTTCATTAAATAAATTCTCTTGGGAATCATTTCCCTACAATGTTTATGGACCTCTCGTCCAAAGGAGACACTAATCCCATAAATCAAGTTTTTGGATCTCTATCCATAGGAGAACTCCTTTCTCCTCTTACTCCGGTTGGTGATCCTCTAGAAGACTACTACCTCCACCGCACCGGCTAAATACTCTTATCCTCACTCAGAAGACCTATCCTAATTGCCTTGGATAATGGATCTCTATCCACTGGAGACTAATGTCCTCTACTCTCTTATCACCTTCGAAGCTCTATCTCAATTCTACACTAAACGTGTTTTTTCAATCTAGTATAAATTTACTCAATATCTATCTCCGGTCCGGCACAAACCTATCCTCAAATCTGCACCAAACTCTATTCTCAATCTCTATCCTTTGATCTGTATTGTAAGCTTACACAAAAACTTATCCAAAACTATCCACAAGTCTTCTCAAAGACTTACCTCAAATCTACTCAACAAGTCCACACTAGAACTTGTCCAATCTCATAGAAACATAAAGAGAATTGTTAGATACTCAATATGCTTCAATTTCAATTCAATGCTCAATCACTTTCTCAAATCAATTCGGAATATAGAATAGCTTGTTTTATGGAACTTGAAAAATCACTTCACACACCCTCTTGACTAGGTTCAACCAACTATACTCAACCAATCACTCAATGAAATTATTCTTGCTCACAAACCCTAGTCCAAGCATATAAACACTAACTCAAAATATTTTCAATAATGCTCAATAATCAATCTCACATAACAGTGATACTCATGTTCTTTTCAAACCCTAGTTCAATTTCTTTTCTCAACAACTCACTTCAACAATAATTTTTATAAAAAAAGGTTCACATAACAATTCTTTATTCCAGAAAACCTTGAAGCATTAACTCAAACACACTCAATAAGGAAGACCTAACAAAATCCTTTTCACTCCAAACTTATTTTCAAAAAACCAATCAATCAACTCAACTATGGAAGAATGTGCTCATACCTTTTCTTTATGATGAAGGAACCTCAAATATCTGTCACAATCACAACCACTTCTATGCCAAACTCAAAGATGTTAGAAGATAAATATTTCTCACAATGTAATGCAAAAACTCAATTACACCTTATCACTCCATATATAAAAACAACCATCAACATACATAAAATATTTTTCCAACAACACCTTATAATCTCGCAATTAAAATAAATTTAATATCCACCAAAATTTAACTCAAAAACCTCTTTAATTAAATTTTAATGGCTAGAAGAACTTTGAAAATAATCAAATCCACTTTCCTTATAACTCCAATAACATAACTCAATTACCAAACAAGAAACCTTTCATATACCCTTATAACTCCAAATAACACCTTATGAAAACATTAGACAAATAAAATATTTCATAAAAATTACCTTTGCCACTAGTGGGATTCGAACCCCCAATCATTGCCTCCTCGTGGGCCCTAGTCACAGGATTTCCCACCGCGTGTGCTAGATGCTTGGAAGGCTAAGAGAACCTCGTGCTCTTTATTCCAAGTCTAGCGCTCCAAACAAGTGCGTGCCAAAAAAATTTCTCCTCAGCACTCAAGAAAAACACACCAATAACCTTCATGTCAATTGATCATGGTCACTTCCACTCCCAACGCTCTCGCAAAATGTGCACTGCCAATGAACCACACTATCCAATGTGAGTGAGGCCTTAAGACCTCCCCTTTCATCTTCTTTCTGGTGCTAAAAGATAAAAGGAATTCTTTGTCTTCTTCCTCAATGATTGCACAAAAATACTCTTTGCTCGATCGCATGAAAAAATTTAATCGAATAAGGGTAAGTTTTGAATGCCCCTTTGGCATATTATTTATACATGAAATTAACCATATGGTTTAGACGTTGGCGCCCCATTAAATTTAATGACATCGGTGCTTTTATAACCTTTATAATTTATAAATTATTTAAATTCTAAAAGAATTTAAATTTTATAAATTATATTTATAAACCTTTGACTTTAATAAAAATTAAAGCCTCCTTGAGATAAAATTTAAACCTTCATTTGTACTTCACTAATTTGATGAAAATTATTCTTCCACCATGGTTTTAATAAAAACCTTAATTATGGCATTACAATATTTAAGGAAGCCTTTATATCCTCATAATGGTTTTAATAAAAACCTTTTAATTTTCCACCATGCCCTTATAAAACAATATTTTGACAATTTTTCTTCAACTCTTCGCATTGCTCCCGGTGTCAATGATGGTGTACTCCATGGTATTAATGATAGCTTCATGTGTTCACCTTGGCATCGATGACAACTTCTCACCTTGACATCAATGAAAACTAAATAAACTCAAAATTTCCAACAATATCCCTCTTTGTCATTGATGGAAACCCAAATCCTTTTTACCGAAAACTTGACCTTTCATTTGTTCTGCTCCCCTTGGGAAATTGCTTCCCCTGGCTCAATGCTCTCTCCTCTTTTCTCAAATACCATATCTCTCCCCCTTTGACATCAATGGAAAAGGGTCACCTTTGGGGCTTGGGGCTAAGAATGAGCCTCTTATATTAGCCCATACCCCACCTTCTCTTGAGGTGGTTAATTCTGGGGTGGGAGTCTTACTCCCGGTATTCCTCGAAGATACTCAAATATTTCCTTTGAAAGTGGCTTCGTGAAAATATTTGCTATATTCTCCTTTGTAGAAATATATTCCAGCTTGACCTATTTATCCGTCACCTATTCTCTCAAATATTTAACCGCTCCGATGGGTTATTAGGGGCATAGATATTTGATAGAGCCCAATGGGTTTTAGTTTCTTTGCTGCAAAATAGTATGTTAATTAGTCTATCCAAAGTAGAAATAAGTCTACCTTCAATTTTTATAGAGTCCCACATGCAAAAATTCCACCATCCATGCTTTGATCTAGGCTTGAAATGTATTCACAATTCTTTCACTATCGATATCATCAATCTTAGTCTCCTACAACAAAATAATATTGGATTTCAAATTAGCTCTCATGGAAAAAACCAACCTTTGCTTGGGTCACCCATTTAACCCTCTCACATTCCATGAGAGGATCATCATTTGAGATTTTTTGATAGAAATTTCTTACCTCTAAATCTGCTCTAAGTCAAAGGTGGTTTAGATATCTTCCCATCCTTCTTAGGGAATTCAACATTAGTTTGTTCTATCAAATAAGTGATAATGGTAGACTGAATCCCTTTAGCAATATCATCTTCAATCTCTTTAACATTATAGTTTTATACTTATTTTAAAGAAAACTACCTCATGATATCATTGTATTTATTAAATAATAGTTTACATCAATTACTTTAGAATATCTAATTGTCACATCTATGTTTATAGTTCAAAACAACAATTAACATAGAGCAATACAAAAACAAAAGGTAGGTACCAAGCACTCCACTTTGTAATATTTGATGCATCTTAATATGTGTTAATCATTACTATATATTTCTATATAGACACATATAATTATCAAATAATTACATCAACGTTATCATCATAATTGTGGATATATCGTTATATCTAGAGTGAGATTTTATAGAATCCAGAACATGAGGCTCATAACATGTAGAATGTTATCAATGCTCTAAATATTAGAACATAGACTAATCTAACAATAATGTTTTTGATTTGTAGTGTAGTTTTTTTCAACAAAGTAGATCCTACCATAACATGATATCCTACTAAATATTTTATAACAAAATCCTTTATAATTTTAGCTTAGAAAGGGATAAACCAATTGGTAGTGGCCGAGTGCTTATTGGTAGGCTACCCCAGTTCGATTCACTAGAGGGTCGAGGGTCTCGTTGACTTTGTATTTACATAATGGTATAGGTATTGTAGAGGTTCCCTATGCAAAAACAAAAAATCCTATATAATCATGTTGATACATTGACCATATAAAAATGCAATACAAAATAACCACTTTAAATATTTAGAACATATTTTTATGATAATAGGAAAATCAATCTTACAAAATAGACACATTCCATATAGAAGATTTGTTTTTATGCCCATTATACCTTTACATAATATTCAAATATTACATGATGTCTTCATCATACAAATATGCTTATAGCAATCATGGATAAAAAAACTATTTAAACATAACTTCACATTGCACAAATATTTGTATGACAAGGATATACCACTTTGTAACCTCTTTTTTTTATTTTAATGGATTATAAGTTTGTATTTCAATTATTAAACCTACAAATAACTTTAAAAATAATAAGAAAATAAGCATTATTACCTATTATTTTGAATCATTAAAACTTGAGCAAATAAGTAATGGATTTATTTAAATTTCATAATTTTGGTTTCATCTTCTCAAAATGAGTTGTGATTATAATTCCACCTCACAAAAGATAATTTTATTCCTAAATATCTCAAGGTGTAGGTGGAAAGGGGTGAAGGATTCAATTGCACTACTCATCTAATTTTAATATTCTATAAAATATTAAATACATAATTTTAATATTTATTAAATGTAAAATGGATTCCTTGATATGTGGATTACCTTACCAACTTTGTGAATAACATGTGCTCATACTGATATGGGAGGTGAACAGTATACAATAATTTTTTTTGTTTTTAATACAAATAATAGCATCAACAATATTAAAGCAATAAACATCACACAAAGCATCACATACATGAGAGACATGATTTTATGTGGTTCATCCAATGTAGGCTACACCATGGAGAAAATATTTCTTATAAATTTTTCATTAAACAAATTCTCTTGGGAATCATTTCCCTACAATGTTTATGGACCTCTGTCCAAAGGAGACACTAATCCCATAAATCAAGTTTTTGGATCTCTATCCATAGGAGAACTCCTTTCTCCTCTTACTCTGGTTGGTGATCCTCTAGAAGACTACTACCTCCACTGCACTGGCTAAATACTCTTATCCTCACTCAGAAGACCTATCCTAATTGCCTTGGATAATGGATCTCTATCCACTGGAGACTAATGTCCTCTACTCTCTTATCACCTTCGAAGCTCTATCTCAATTCTACACTAAACGTGTTTTTTCAATCTAGTATAAATTTACTCAATATCTATCTCTGGTCTGGCACAAACCTATCCTCAAATCTGCACCAAACTCTATTCTCAATCTCTATCCTTTGATCTGTATTGTAAGCTTACACAAAAACTTATCCAAAACTATCCACAAGTCTTCTCAAAGACTTACCTCAAATCTACTCAACAAGTCCACACTAGAACTTGTCCAATCTCATAGAAACATAAAGAGAATTGTTAGATACTCAATATGCTTCAATTTCAATTCAATGCTCAATCACTTTCTCAAATCAATTCGGAATATAGAATAGCTTGTTTTATGGAACTTGAAAAATCACTTCACACACCCTCTTGACTAGGTTCAACCAACTATACTCAACCAATCACTCAATGAAATTATTCTTGCTCACAAACCCTAGTCCAAGCATATAAACACTAACTCAAAATATTTTCAATAATGCTCAATAATCAATCTCACATAACAGTTGATACTCATGTTCTTTTCAAACCCTAGTTCAATTTCTTTTCTCAACAACTCACTTCAACAATAATTTTTATAAAAAAAGGTTCACATAACAATTCTTTATTCCAGAAAACCTTGAAGCATTAACTCAAACACACTCAATAAGGAAGACCTAACAAAATCCTTTTCACTCCAAACTTATTTTCAAAAAACCAATCAATCAACTCAACTATGGAAGAATGTGCTCATACCTTTTCTTTATGATGAAGGAACCTCAAATATCTGTCACAATCACAACCACTTCTATGCCAAACTCAAAGATGTTAGAAGATAAATATTTCTCACAATGTAATGCAAAAACTCAATTACACCTTATCACTCCATATATAAAAACAACCATCAACATACATAAAATATTTTTCCAACAACACCTTATAATCTCGCAATTAAAATAAATTTAATATCCACCAAAATTTAACTCAAAAACCTCTTTAATTAAATTTTAATGGCTAGAAGAACTTTGAAAATAATCAAATCCACTTTCCTTATAACTCCAATAACATAACTCAATTACCAAACAAGAAACCTTTCATATACCCTTATAACTCCAAATAACACCTTATGAAAACATTAGACAAATAAAATATTTCATAAAAATTACCTTTGCCACTAGTGGGATTCGAACCCCCAATCATTGCCTCCTCGTGGGCCCTAGTCACAGGATTTCCCACCGCGTGTGCTAGATGCTTGGAAGGCTAAGAGAACCTCGTGCTCTTTATTCCAAGTCTAGCGCTCCAAACAAGTGCGTGCCAAAAATATTTCTCCTCAGCACTCAAGAAAAACACACCAATAACCTTCATGTCAATTGATCATGGTCACTTCCACTCCCAACGCTCTCGCAAAATGTGCACTGCCAATGAACCACACTATCCAATGTGAGTGAGGCCTTAAGACCTCCCCTTTCATCTTCTTTCTGGTGCTAAAAGATAAAAGGAATTCTTTGTCTTCTTCCTCAATGATTGCACAAAAATACTCTTTGCTCGATCGCATGAAAAAATTTAATCGAATAAGGGTAAGTTTTGAATGCCCCTTTGGCATATTATTTATACATGAAATTAACCATATGGTTTAGACGTTGGCGCCCCATTAAATTTAATGACATCGGTGCTTTTATAACCTTTATAATTTATAAATTATTTAAATTCTAAAAGAATTTAAATTTTATAAATTATATTTATAAACCTTTGACTTTAATAAAAATTAAAGCCTCCTTGAGATAAAATTTAAACCTTCATTTGTACTTCACTAATTTGATGAAAATTATTCTTCCACCATGGTTTTAATAAAAACCTTAATTATGGCATTACAATATTTAAGGAAGCCTTTATATCCTCATAATGGTTTTAATAAAAACCTTTTAATTTTCCACCATGCCCTTATAAAACAATATTTTGACAATTTTTCTTCAACTCTTCGCATTGCTCCCGGTGTCAATGATGGTGTACTCCATGGTATTAATGATAGCTTCATGTGTTCACCTTGGCATCGATGACAACTTCTCACCTTGACATCAATGAAAACTAAATAAACTCAAAATTTCCAACAATATCCCCCTTTGTCATTGATGGAAACCCAAATCCTTTTTACCGAAAACTTGACCTTTCATTTGTTCTGCTCCCCTTGGGAAATTGCTTCCCATGGCTCAATGCTCTCTCCTCTTTTCTCAAATACCATATCTCTCCCCCTTTGACATCAATGGAAAAGGGTCACCTTTGGGGCTTGGGGCTAAGAATGAGCCTCTTATATTAGCCCATACCCCACCTTCTCTTGAGGTGGTTAATTCTGGGGTGGGAGTCTTACTCCCAGTATTCCTCGAAGATACTCAAATATTTCCTTTGAAAGTGGCTTGGTGAAAATATCTGCTATTTTTTCCTCTGTAGAAATATATTCCAGCTTGACCTATTTATCTGTCACCTATTCTCTCAAATATTTAACCGCTCCGATGGGTTATTAGGGGCATAGATATTTCATAGAGCCCAATGGGTTTTAGTTTCTTTGCTGCAAAATAGTATGTTAATTAGTCTATCCAAAGTAGAAATAAGTCTACCTTCAATTTTTATAGAGTCCCACATGCAAAAATTCCACCATCCATGCTTTGATCTAGGCTTGAAATGTATTCACAATTCTTTCACTATCGATATCATCAATCTTAGTCTCCTACAACAAAATAATATTGGATTTCAAATTAGCTCTCATGGAAAAAACCAACCTTTGCTTGGGTCACCCATTTAACCCTCTCACATTCCATGAGAGGATCTTCATTTGAGATTTTTTGATAGAAATTTCTTGCCTCTGAATCTGCTCTAAGTCAAAGGTGGTTTAGATCTCTTCCCATCCTTCTTAGGGAATTCAACATTAGTTTGTTCTATCAAATAAGTGATAATGGTAGACTGAATCCCTTTAGCAATATCATCTTCAATCTCTTTAACATTATAGTTTTATACTTATTTTAAAGAAAACTACCTCATGATATCATTGTATTTATTAAATAATAGTTTACATCAATTACTTTAGAATATCTAATTGTCACATCTATGTTTATAGTTCAAAACAACAATTAACATAGAGCAATACAAAAACAAAAGGTAGGTACCAAGCACTCCACTTTGTAATATTTGATGCATCTTAATATGTGTTAATCATTACTATATATTTCTATATAGACACATATAATTATCAAATAATTACATCAACGTTATCATCATAATTGTGGATATATCGTTATATCTAGAGTGAGATTTTATAGAATCCAGAACATGAGGCTCATAACATGTAGAATGTTATCAATGCTCTAAATATTAGAACATAGACTAATCTAACAATAATGTTTTTGATTTGTAGTGTAGTTTTTTTCAACAAAGTAGATCCTACCATAACATGATATCCTACTAAATATTTTATAACAAAATCCTTTATAATTTTAGCTTAGAAAGGGATAAACCAATTGGTAGTGGCCGAGTGCTTATTGGTAGGCTACCCCAGTTCGATTCACTAGAGGGTCGAGGGTCTCGTTGACTTTGTATTTACATAATGGTATAGGGATTGTAGAGGTTCCCTATGCAAAAACAAAAAATCCTATGTAATCATGTTGATACATTGACCATATAAAAATGCAATACAAAATAACCACTTTAAATATTTAGAACATATTTTTATGATAATAGGAAAATCAATCTTACAAAATAGACACATTCCATATAGAAGATTTGTTTTTATGCCCATTATACCTTTACATAATATTCAAATATTACATGATGTCTTCATCATACAAATATGCTTATAGCAATCATGGATAAAAAAACTATTTAAACATAACTTCACATTGCACAAATATTTGTATGACAAGGATATACCACTTTGTAACCTCTTTTTTTAATTTTAATGGATTATAAGTTTGTATTTCAATTATTAAACCTACAAATAACTTTAAAAATAATAAGAAAATAAGCATTATTACCTATTATTTTGAATCATTAAAACTTGAGCAAATAAGTAATGGATTTATTTAAATTTCATAATTTTGGTTTCATCTTCTCAAAATGAGTTGTGTTTATAATTCCACCTCACAAAAGATAATTTTATTCCTAAATATCTCAAGGTGTAGGTGGAAAGGGGTGAAGGATTCAATTGCACTACTCATCTAATTTTAATATTCTATAAAATATTAAATACATAATTTTAATATTTATTAAATGTAAAATGGATTCCTTGATATGTGGATTACCTTACCAACTTTGTGAAGAACATGTGCTTATACTTGAGAGGGGGGTGAACAAGTATACAATAAAACTTTTTGCTTTTTAATCCAAATAATAGCATCAACAATATTAAAGTAGTAAACATCACACAAAGCATCACACACATGAGAGACATGATTTTACGTGGTTCACCCAATGTGGGCTACTCCACGGAGAAAATATTTCTTATAAATTTTTCTCAAATAAATTCTCTTGGGAATCCTTTCCCTACAATGTTTATGGACCTCTGTCCAAAGGAGACACCAATCCCCTAAATCAAGTTTGTGGATCTCTATCCATAGGAGAACTCCTTTCTCCTCTTACTCTGGTTGGTGATCCTCTAGAAGACTACTACCTCCACTACATGTGGTACTCTATCCCCAAGACTCTTATCCCCACTCGAATACCTATCCTCATTCCCTTGGCTAATGGATCTCTATCCACTGGAGACTACTATCCTCTCTCTAGTCACCTCCAAAGCTCTATCTCAAATCTATACTAAACATAGTCCTTCGGTCTAGCACAACTCTGCTCAATATCTATCTCTGGTCTGGCACAAATCTATCCTCAAATCTGCACCAAACTCTATTCTCAATCTCTAGTCCTTTATCTGTATTGTAAGCTTCCACAAAATCTCACACAAAATCAATCCACAAGTCTTCTCAAAGACTTACCTCAAATATGCTCAACAAGTCCACACTAGAACTTGTCCAATCTCATAGAAACATAAAGAGAATTGTTAGAGACTCAATATGCTTCAATTTCAACTCAATACTCAATCACTTTCTCAACTCAATTCAGAATATAGAATAGTTTGTTTTATGGAACTTGAACAATCACTTCACACATCCACTTGACTAGGCTCAACCAACTCTACTCAACCAATCACTCAATGAAATAATCCTTTCTCACAAACCCTAGTCCAAGCATATGATTATTAACTCAAAATATTTCCAACAATGCTCAACAACAAATCTCACATAACAATGATACTCATGTTCTTTTCAAACCCTAGTTCAAGTTCTTTACTCAACAAATCACTTCAACAACAATGCTTATAAAACAAGGTTTTAATAACAACTCTTTATTCCAGAAAACCTTGAAGCATTAACTCAAACACACTCAATAAGGAAACCCTAATCAAATCCTTTTCACTCCAAACTTATTTTCAGAAAACCAATCAATCAACTCAACTATGGAAGAATGTGCTCATACCTTTTTCTTGATGATGAAGGAACCTCAAATATCTCTCACAATCACAACCACTTCTATGCCAAACTCAAAGAGGTTAGAAGATAAATATCTCTCACAATGTAATGCAAAAACTCAATTACACCTTATCACTCCATCTTTAAAAACAACCATCAACATACATAAAATATTTTTCCAATAACACCTTATAATCTCCCAATTAAAATAAATTTAACATCCACCAAAATTTAACTCAAAAACCTCTTTAATTAAATTTTAATAGCAAGAAGAACTTTGGCAAAAATCAAATCCACTTTCCTTATAACTCCAATAACATAAATCAATTACCAAACAAGCAACCTTTCATATACCCTTATAACTCCCTTTAATACCTTAAGAAAACATTAGGCAAATAAAAATTTATTTAATAAAAATTACCTTTGCCACTTATGGGATTCGAACCCACAATCACTGCCTCCTCGTGCGCCCTAGTCATGGGCTTGACCACCGTGTGCGCTAGATGCATGCTTGGAAGATTAAGAGCACCTCGTGCTCTTTCTTCCAAGTCTAGTACTCTAAACGAGCGCGTGCCAAAATATTTTCACCTTCATGTGAATCGATCATGGTCACTTCCACTCCCAATGCTCTCACAAAATGTGCACTTCCAATGGACCACACTATCCAATGTGAGTGAGGCCTTAAGCCCTCCCCTTTCATCTTCTTCCTGGTGCTAAAAGATAAACATGAATTTTTGTCTTCTTCCTCAATGATTGCATGAATTACTCTTTGCTCTGTCGCATGAATATTAATCGATGAAGGGTAAGTTTTTAATGCCCCTTTGGCATAGTATTTATATATGAATTTCACCTTTTGACTTAGACATCGGTGCTCCATTAAATTTTATGACATCGATGCTTTTATAACCTTTATAATTTATAAATTATTTAAATTCTAAAAGAATTTAAATTTTATAAATTATATTTATAAACCTTTGACTTTAATAAAAATTAAAGCCTCCTTGAGATAAAATTTAAACCTTTATTTGTACTCCACTGATTTGATGAAAATTATTCTGCCACCATGGTTTTAATAAAAACCTTTATAAAACAATATTTTGACAACTTTTCTTCAACTCTTCGCATTGCTCCTAGTGTCAATGATGGTGTACTCCATGGTATTAATGATAACTTCATGTGTTCACTTTGGCATCAATGACAACTTCTCACCTTGACATCAATGACAACTAAATGAGCTCAAAATGTCCAACAATCTCCCCCTTTGTCATTGATGGCAACCCAAATTATTTTTACTAAAAACTTGACCTTTCCTTTGTTCTGCTCCCCCTGGGACATTGCTCCCCCTGGCTCAATGCTCTCTCCTCTTTTCTCAAATACCAAATCTCTCCCCCTTTGACATCAATGGCAAAGGGTCACCTTTGGGGCTCGGGGCTAAGAATGAGCCTCTTAGCTTAGCCCCTCCCCCACCTCCTCTTGAGGTGGTTAATTCTGGGGTGGGAGTCTCACTCCCAGTCTTCCTCGAAGATACTCAAAGGTTTCCTTTGAAAGTGGCTTGGTGAAAATATCTGCTATCTGTTCCTTTGTAGTAATATATTCCAACCTGACCTGTTTATCTGTCACCTGTTCTCTCAAAAAATGATACTTAATCGAAATGTGCTTTGTCTTGGAGTGCATCACTAGATTTTTTGAGATACTTATAGCACTTGTATTATCACATAGTATGGGAATAGGATGATCATGTTTTATCTTGAAGTCTTCTAGAGTTCTCTTCATCCATAACACCTATGTACAATTGGCTACTGTTGCAATGTATTCTACTTCTGTTGTAGATAAGGATACTGAAACCTACTTCTTACTTAGCCAAGAGACTAAATAGTCTCCAAGAAAGAATGCTCCTCCACTTGTGCTTTTTCTGTCATCAATGTTGCCAGCCCAATCTGCATCTGTATATGTTGTCAGTGTGAAACTATCACTTTTGGGATACCAAAGCCCAAAATCCATAGTCCCTTTTAGATACCTAAAAATTCTTTTTACTGTTGCCACATGTGTTTCCTTAGGTGCTTCCTGAAACCTTACCACTAATCCCACTGACTGTACTATGTCTGGTCTTGTAGCTGTAAC
This sequence comes from Wollemia nobilis, assembly GCA_028583015.1. Lineage (NCBI taxonomy): Eukaryota > Viridiplantae > Streptophyta > Pinopsida > Araucariales > Araucariaceae > Wollemia > Wollemia nobilis. The sequence goes on along the minus strand of JAQPPZ010003077.1, from coordinate 10,644,494 downwards.
ATACAATAAGCTGCCAATCATAGATCTGTATAATCTCTGATCTGCCTCTGGAGATTCATCATCCTTACTCAACTTGCATCCTGTGACCATGGGGGTACTTACTGGTTTACAATCTTCTAACCTGAATTTCTTTAACATTTCTTTTATATACTTGGCTTGTGAGAGAAATACCCCTTTCTCTGATTGTGAAATCTGAAGTCCAAGAAAGAAGGACAATTCACCAAGCATAGACATCTCAAATTCATTTTGCATGTTCTTAGCAAATTCTTTACACATCTTATCATTGTTTCCCCCAAAAATGATGTCATCAACATAGACAACCACTATTAGTAGATCATTCCCTTCATTTTTGATATATAAATTACTGTCTGCTATTCCTTTTCTGAATCCCTGTTCCTGAAGATACTTATCCAATATTGAGTACCATGCTCTCGGAGCCTACTTTAGACCATACAATGCCTTTTTCAATCTGCATACATGATCTGGTTTATCTTCTAATATGAATCCCTCTGGTTGTTCAATATAGACTTCTTCTTCTAGAACTCCATTTAGAAATGTTGACTTGACATCCATCTGATATACCTTGAAGTTTTTGAAACTTGAGAAGGCTAAAAATATTCTTATGGCTTCAAGTCATGCAACTGGAGCAAATGTCTCATCAAATTCAATTCCTTCTACCTGTGCATAACCTTTGCATACTAACCTTGCTTTATTCTTGACCACCTGTCCATCTTCATTTAACTTATTTCTGAATACCCATTTTGTGTCGATCACATTTTTGTCCTTTGGTCATGGAACAAGTTCCCAAGTTTTGCTTTTCTCTATCTGATCTAATTCCTCATCCATTGCCTTAATCCAAAATTTATCCTCACTTGCCTGAGTGAAGTCTTTTGGCTCAATCTTAGATAGCAAAGAAAAATTTGCTTGTTGAGATGGTTTTATTATTCTTCTCCTTGTCTGTCTTTCATCTGGATTCCCGATGATTTGCTCTTTTGGATGATGCTTCTGTACATACCTGGATGGAGTTTTGGGAAGAAGTCTTTGTGTTTCTTCTTCTTCTTTATCTGATTCCTCACAAAATTCTTCTTGACAACATCCATCTTCTTGATACACAATTTGTTGAACTGGTTCTCTTGAATCTATCTTCTCATCAATTGTTACATTTATACTTTCCACCATAGTGCATGTTCTTTTGTTGAAGCATCTGTAGGCTTTACTCCTTGTGGAATAACCAAGAAAAATTCCCTCATCACATCTTGGATCAAACTTGCCTAAGTTTTGATCTTCCCATCTTATGTAACATTTGCTTCCAAAAATTTTGAAGTGTTTTACAGTGGCAGGTCTTCCTTTCCAAAGCTCATATGGAGTCTTGTGATGATTTACCCTCATTTGAGCCCTAGTGATTATGTATACTACTGTGTTTATATCTTCTCTCCAAAAACCATCTGATAGCTTAGATTCATTTAACATAGCTCTAGCCATATTTTCAATAGTCCTATTTTTCCTTTCAACTACTCCATTTTGTTGAGGAGTTCTTGTTATTGAATATTCTCTTTTGATCCCATGTTGTTCATAAAACTCTACAAATTCATTTGAAGTAAATTCTCCTCCTCTATCAGATCTCAGACACTTAATCCTTTTTCCAGTTTCATTTTCAACTAATTCCTTAAATGCTTTGAATTTTTCAAAGGCCTCTGACTTCTCTTTTAGGAAGGCTACCCAAACCATTCTGGAATAATCATCTATAAATAGTATAAAGTAGCTCTCACCCTGAATACTTTGTGTTCTGGTAGGACCACATAGATCAGTATGTATTAGACTCAATGGCTCAGATGACATATATCCTTTTGATTTAAATGTTGTCCTAGTTTGCTTTCCATGTTGATAGGGTGCACAGATTGTGCTTTGAGGTCTTCTTATTTTGGGTAAATATCTGACCGCCTGTTTATTGCTTATGTTGACTATGTTGTCAAAATTCAAGTGACCCAATATTCTATGCCATAACCAACTCTCATCTTCTTGTGATAGAAAGCACTTTTCCCCTTTGATCTCATTGAGCATGTATAAGTTGTTTGGGGTTCTTCTTGCATTGGCAATGATTTTTCTAGTTTTTGATTTTCTTATCTCACATCTATCTGGATGGAAAGTAACCATGTACCCTTGATCACAAAGTTGACTTATACTTAGCAGATTGTGTTTTAACCCTTTAACATACAATACATTTTCTATTTTTGTTTTCCCATTATCTAAACTTAGAGTTCCTCTTCCACCAATCCTTGTTGATCCATTATCACCAAAACTTATTGATCCTCTATTTGTTTCTTTTAGTACAATGAATTTATCTTTGTCTCCTGTCATGTGACTAGAGCAACCACTATCAAGATACCATTGTTCTTCTTTATCCTGAGCATGAAGGGTTGTTTGAACTAACATTGATCTAGCCTTAACATTTTCCCTTTCATCTTTCCTAGTTGTTGAAATTGTTTTTCTAGACTCAGGAAGTATCATTTTACACCATCTAGCCTTGTGCCCAAAATTATTGCATTTGTAACATATAATATCATCATCCATGAGAGGTGCAAAGGAATTGAAATTTCTATTGACATTGTTTCTTGCATGATGAATAAAGTGTACAACTCTATGACCATATTTATTACAAGAAAAGCAATGACCATGGAAGAAATTATGTAACCTATTTGGATGTCTTGGAGTTTGTGGTGAAGTAATCTTCCTCTTGTGATTAACTCTTATCCAAGGTTCTCCTTTGCTTTCTTCCTTTGCTTGCTTATCCTTGTTTGAGGTTTCTACTTTTTGAAGACTTGATTCCTCTTTCTGTTTCTCATATTCTACATCTTGTAGTACCTTGGTCCTTTCAACTTCATTCCTTAGGTGGACAATTTCTGCTTCCAATATTTCACATTCTGTTTCCCTAGCTCTCAATAGATCTGTCATGTCCTTCTCAATATTATTTCCTTCTTCCACCCTAATCTTGAGTTCTGTGAGATTTTGTATAAGTTCCATCCTTGCTTCTTCATCTTCTTGAACTTGTTCCTTCAAGCTTGAATTCTTCTCTCTAAGTCTTTCCAATTTTTTGAGAGCAGCAAAGAATTCCTCTTTTATATCAAACATAGTCTCTTCTTCATTTTTTGAATTCATGTGTGCTACTGATGGATCCTCCTCCAAGCTGTTAGTCTTTTCATGGAGGGACCCACTCTGATACCAATTGAAGAACATGTGCTTATACTGAGAGGGGGTGAACAATATAAAATAAAACTTTTTTCTTTTTAATCCAAATAATAGCATCAACAATATTAAAGTAGTAAACATCACACAAAGCATCACACACATGAGAGACATGATTTTACGTGGTTCACCCAATGCGGGCTACTCCACGGAGAAAATATTTCTTATAATTTTTTCTCAAATAAATTCTCTTGGGAATCCTTTCCCTACAATGTTTATGGACCTCTGTCCAAAGGAGACACCAATCCCCTAAATCAAGTTTATGGATCTCTATCCATAGGAGAACTCCTTTCTCCTCTTGCTCTGGTTGGTGATCCTCTAGAAGACTACTGCCTCCACTACATTGGCTTGTGGATCTCTCTCCATTGAAGACTCTTGTCCTCACTTAGAAGACCTATCCTCACTACCCTGGCTAATGGATCTCTATCCACTTGAGACTATTGTCCTCTACTCTTTCACCTCCAAAGATCTATCTCAAATCTACACTAAACACAGTCCTTCGGTCTAGTACAAATCTGCTCAATATCTATCTCTGGTCTGGCACAAATCTATCCTCAAATATGCACCAAACTTTATTCTCAAATCTATCCTTAAATCTGTATTGTAAGCTTCCACAAAAGCTTACCCAAAACTGTCCACAAGTCTTCTCAAAGACTTACCTCAAATCTGCTCAACAAGTCCACACTAGAACTTGTCCAATCTCATAGAAACATAAAGAGAATTTTTAGAGACTCAATATGCTTCAATTTCAACTCAATGCTCAATCACTTTCTCAACTCAATTCAGAATATAGAATAGTTTGTTTTATGGAACTTGAACAATCACTTCACACATCCACTTGACTAGGCTCAACCAACTCTACTCAACCAATCACTCAATGAAATAATCCTTTCTCACAAACCCTAGTCCAAGCATATAATCATTCACTCAAAATATTTCCAACAATGCTCAACAACAAATCTCACATAACAATGATACTCATGTTCTTTTCAAACCCTAGTTCAAGTTCTTTGCTCAACAACTCACTTCAACAACAATGCTTATAAAACAAGGTTTACATAACAACTCTTTATTCCATAAAACCTTGAAGCATTAACTCAAACACACTCAATAAGGAAACCCTAATCAAATCCTTTTCACTCCAAACTTATTTTCTAGAAAACCAATCAATCAACTCAACTATGGAAGAATGTGCTCATACCTTTTTCTTGATGATGAAGGAATCTCAAATATCTGCCACAATCACAACCACTTCTATGCCAAACTCAAAGAGGTTAGAAGATAAATATTTCTCACAATGTAATGCAAAAACTCAATTACACCTTATCACTCCACCTTTAAAAACAACCATCAACATACATAAAATATTTTTCCAATAACACCTTATAATCTCCCAATTAAAATAAATTTAACATCCACCAAAATTTAACTCAAAAACCTCTTTAATTAAATTTTAATAGCAAGAAGAACTTTGGCAAAAATCAAATCCACTTTCCTTATAACTCCAATAACATAAATCAATTATCAAACAAGCAAATTTTCATATACCCTTATAACTCCATTTAACACCTTATGAAAACATTAGGCAAATAAAATATTATTTAATAAAAATTACCTTTGCCACTAGTGGGATTCGAACCCCCAATCACTGCCTCCTCGTGCACCCTAGCTATGGGCTTGACCACCACGTGTGCTAGATGCACGCTTGGAAGACTAAGAGCACCTCGTGCTCTTTCTTCCAAGTCTGGCACTCTAAATGAGCACGTGCCAAAAGATTTTCTCCTTAGCGCTCAAGACAAACATGCCAACAACCTCCATGTGAATCGATCGTGGTCACTTCCACTCCCAACGCTCTCACAAAATGTGCACTACCAATGGACCACACTGTCCAATGGGAGTGAGGCCTTAAGCCCTCTCCATTTCATCTTCTTCCTGGCACTAAAAGACAACATGAATTTTTGTCTTCTTCCTCAACGATTGCATGAAATATTCTTTCCTCTGTCGCATGAATATTAATCGATGAAGGGTAAGTTTTAATGCCCCTTTGGCATAGTATTTATATATGAATTTCACCATTTGACTTAGACGTCGATGCTCCATTAAATTTGATGATGTCGATGCTTTTATAACCTTTATAATTTATAAATTATTTAAATTCTAAAAGAATTTAAATTTTATAAATTATATTTATAAACCTTTGACTTTAATAAAAATTAAAGCCTCCTTGAGATAAAATTTAAACCTTTATTTGTACTCCACTGATTTGATGAAAATTATTGTCACCATGGTTTTAATAAAAACCTTAATAAAATAATATTTTGACAACTTTTCTTCAACTCTTCGCATTGCTCCTGGTGTCAATGATGGTGTACTCCATGGTATTAATGACAACTTCATGTGTTCACTTTGGCATCAATGACAACTTCTCACCTTGACATCAATGACAACTAAATGAGCTCAAAATGTCCAACAATCTCCCCCTTTGTCATTGATGGCAACCCAAATTCTTTTTATCGAAAACTTGACCTTTCCTTTGTTCTGCTCCCCCTGGGACATTGCTCCCCCTGGCTCAATGCTCTCTCCTTTTCTCAAATACCAAATCTCTCCCCCTTACTCAAATCTCTCCCCCTTTGACATCAATGGCAAAGGGTCACCTTTGGGGCTCGGGGCTAAGAATGAGCCTCTTAGCTTAGCCCCTCCCCCACCTCCTCTTGAGGTGGTTAATTCTGGGGTGGGAGTCTCACTCCCAGTCTTCCTCGAAGATACTCAAAGGTTTCCTTTGAAAGTGGCTTGGTGAAAATATCTGCTATCTGTTCCTTTGTAGTAATATATTCCAACCTGACCTATTTATCTATCACCTGTTCTCTCAGAAAATGGTACTTAATCGAAATGTGCTTTGTCCTGGAGTGCATCACTAGATTTTTTGAGATACTTATAGCACTTGTATTATCACATAGTATGGGAATAGGATGATCATGCTTTATCTTGAAGTCTTCTAGAGTTCTCTTCATCCATAACACCTGTGTACAACTGGCTACTGTTGCAATGTATTCTGCTTCTGCTGTAGATAAGGATACTGAAACCTGCTTCTTACTTAGCCAAGAGACTAAATAGTCTCCAAGAAAGAATGCTCCTCCACTTGTGCTTTTTTTATCATCAATGTTGCCAGCCCAATCTGCATCTGTATATGTTGTCAGTGTGAAACTATCACTTTTGGGATACCAAAGCCCAAAATCCATAGTCCCTTTTAGATACCTAAAAATTCTTTTTACTGCTGCCACATGTGTTTCCTTAGGTGCTGCCTGAAACCTTGCCACTAATCCCACTGACTGTACTATGTCTGGTCTTGTAGTTGTAACATACAATAAGCTGCCAATCATAGATCTGTATAATCTCTGATCTGCCTCTGGAGATTCATCATCCTTACTCAACTTGCATCCTGTGACCATGGGGGTACTTACTGGTTTACAATCTTCTAACCTGAATTTCTTTAACATTTATTTTATATACTTGGCTTGTGAGAGAAACACCCCTTTCTCTGATTGTGAAATCTGAAGTCCAAGAAAGAAGGACAATTCACCAAGCATAGACATCTCAAATTCATTTTGCATGTTCTTAGAAAATTCTTTACACATCTTATCATTATTTCCCCCAAAAATTATGTCATCAACATAAACAACCACTATTAGTAGATCACTCCCTTCATTTTTGATATATAAATTATTATCTGCTATTCCTTTTCTGAATCCCTGTTCCTGAAGATACTTATCCAATCTTGAGTACCATGCTCTCGAAGCCTACTTTAGACCATACAATGCCTTTTTCAATCTGCATACATGATCTGGTTTATCTTCTAATATGAATCCCTCTGGTTGTTCAATATAAACTTCTTCTTCTAGAACACCATTTAGAAATGTTGACTTGACATCCATCTGATATACCTTGAAGTTTTTGAAACTTGAGAAGGCTAAAAATATCCTTATAGCTTCAAGTCATGCAACTGGAGCAAATGTCTCATCAAATTCAATTCCTTCTACCTGTGCATAACCTTTGCATACTAACCTTGCTTTATTCCTGACCACTTGTCCATCTTCATTTAACTTATTTCTGAATACCCATTTTGTGCCGATCACATTTTTGTCCTTTGGTCATGGAACAAGTTCCCAAGTTTTGCTTTTCTCTATCTGATCTAATTCCTCATCCATTGCCTTAATCCAAAATTTATCCTCACTTGCCTGAGTGAAGTCTTTTGGCTCAATCTTAGATAGCAAAGAAAAATTTGCTTGTTGAGATGGTTTTATTATTCTTCTCCTTGTCTGTCTTTCATCTGGATTCTCGATGATCTGCTCTTTTGGATGATGCTTCTATACATACCTGGATGGAGTTTTGGGAAGAAGTCTTTGTGTTTCTTCTTCTTCTTTATCTGATTCCTCACAAAATTCTTCTTGACAACATCCATCTTCTTGATACACAATTTGTTGAACTGGTTCTCTTGAATCTATCTTCTCATCAATTGTTACATTTATACTTTCCACCATAGTGCGTGTTCTTTTGTTGAAGCATCTGTAGGCTTTACTCCTTGTGGAATAACCAAGAAAAATTCCCTCATCACATCTTGGATCAAACTTGCCTAAGTTTTGATCTTCCCATCTTATGTAACATTTGCTTCCAAAAATTTTTGAAGTGTTTTACAGTGGCAGGTCTTCCTTTCCAAAGCTCATATGGAGTCTTGTGATGATTTACCCTCATTTGAGCCCTAGTGATTATGTATACTATTGTGTTTACTACTTCTCTCCAAAATCCATCTGATAGCTTAGATTCATTTAACATAGCTCTAGCCATATTTTCAACAGTCCTATTTTTCCTTTCAACTACCCCATTTTGTTGAGGAGTTCTTGCTGCTGAGTACTCTCTCTTGATCCCATGTTGTTCACAAAACTCTACAAATTCATTTGAAGTAAATTCTCCTCCTCTATCAGATCTCAGACACTTAATCCTTTTTCCAGTTTCATTTTCAATTAATTCCTTAAATGCTTTGAATTTTTCAAAGGCCTCTGACTTCTCTTTTAGGAAGGCTACCCAAACCATTCTGGAATAATCATCTATAAATAGTATAAAGTAGCTCTCACCTTGAATACTTTGTGTTCTGGTAGGACCACATAGATCAGTATGTATTAGGCTCAATGGCTCAGATGACATATATCCTTTTGACTTAAAGGTTGTCCTAGTTTGCTTTCCATGTTGACAGGGTGCACAGATTGTGCTTTGAGGTCTTCTTATTTTGGGTAAATCTCTGACCACCTGTTTATTGCTTATGTTGACTATGTTGTCAAAATTCAAGTGACCCAATATTCTATGCCATAACCAACTCTCATCTTCTTGTGATAGAAAGCACTTTTCCCCTTTGATCTCATTGAGCATGTATAAGTTGTTTGGGGTTCTTCTTGCATTGGCAATGATTTTTCCAGTTTCTGATTTTCTTATCTCACATCTATCTGGATGGAAAGTAACCATGTACCCTTGATCACAAAGTTGACTTATACTCATCATATTGTGTTTTAACCCTTTAACATACAATACATTTTCTATTTTTGTTTTCCCATTATCTAAACTTAGAGTTCCTCTTCCACCAATCCTTGTTGATCCATTATCACCAAAACTTACTGATCCTCTATTTGTTTCTTTTAGTACAATGAATTTGTCTTTGTCTCCTGTCATGTGACTAGAGCAACCACTATCAAGATACCATTGTTCTTCTTTATCCTGAGCATGAAGGGTTGTTTGAACTAACATTGATCTAGCCTTAACATTTTCCCTTTCATATTTCCTAGTTGTTGAAATTGTTTTTCTAGACTCAGGAAGTATCATTTTACACCATCTAGCCTTGTGCCCAAAATTATTGCATTTGTAACATATAATATCATCATCCATGAGAGGTGCAAAGGAATTGAAATTTCTATTGACATTATTTCTTGCATGATGAATACAATGTACAACTCTATGACCATATTTATTACAAGAAAAGCAATGACCATGGAAGAAATTATGTAACCTGTTTGGATGTCTTGGAGTTTGTGGTGAAGTAATCTTCCTCTTGTGATTAACTCTTATCCAGGGTTCTCCTTTGCTTTCTTCATTTCTATTATCCTTTGCTTGCTTATCCTTGTTTGAGGTTTCTGCTTTTTGAAGACTTGATTCCTCTTTCTATTTCTCATATTCTACATCTTGTAGTACCTTGGTCCTTTCAACTTCATTCCTTAGGTGGACAATTTTTGCTTCCAATATTTCACATTCTGTTTCCCTGGCTCTCAATAGATCTGTCATATCTTGCTCAATCTTCTTTCCTTCTTCCACCCTAATCTTGAGTTCTGTGAGATTTTGTATAAGTTCCATCCTTGCTTCTTCATCTTCTTGAACTTGTTCCTTCAAGCTTGAATTCTTCTCTCTAAGTCTTTCCAATTTTCTGAGAGCAGCAAAGAATTCCTCTTTTATGTCAAACATAGTCTCTTCTTCACTTTCTTCATTCATGCTTTCTCGATCCTCCTCCAATTTTTTATTCTTTTGAGAGAAACCCTCTACCCATAAATGAGAAAATGTGCTTTTCTGAGAGGGGGGGGGGATGAAAAATATAATTTTTTTTTTTAAATTCAAATAGATACATAGCAATATTAAAAAAGTAAACATCACACAAAGCATCACACACATGAGAGACATGTTTTTATATGGTTCACCCAATGCTGGCTACCTCCACGGAGAAAATATTTCTTATAAATTTTTCTCAAATAAATTCTCTTGGGAATCCTTTCCCTACAATGTTTATGGACCTCTGTCCAAAGGAGACACCAATCCCCTAAATCAAGTTTATGGATCTCTATCCACAGGAGAACTCCTTCTCCTCTACTCTGGTTGGTGATCCTCTAGAAGACTACTACCTCCACTACACTAGCTTGTGGATCTCTCTCCACTGAAGACTCTTGTCCCCACTCATAAGACCTGTCCTCACTACCCTTGCTAATGGATCTCTATCCACTTTAGACTACTTTCCTCTCTCTCTGTCACCTCCAAAGCTCTATCTCAAATCTACACTAAACATAGTCCTTCGATCTAGCACAAATCTTCTCAATCTCTATCTCTAGTCTGGCATAAACTTGTCCTCAAATCTACACCAAACTCTATTCTCAATCTCTATCCTCTAATATGTATTGTAAGCTTCCACAAAATCTTACCCAAAATTTTTCACAAGTCTTCACAAAGACTTACTCAAATCTGCTCAACAAGTCCACACTAGAACTTGTCCAATCTCATAGAAACATAAAGAGAATTGTTAGAGACTCAATATGCTTCAATTTCAATTCAATGCTCAATCACTTTCTCAACTCAATTCAGAATATAGAATAGTTTATTTTATGGAACTTGAACAATCACTTCACACATCCACTTGACTAGGCTCAACCAACTCTACTCAACCAATCACTCAATGAAATAACCCTTTCTCACAAACCCTAGTCCAAGCATATAAACACCAACTCAAAATATTTCCAACAATGCTCAACAACAAATCTCACATAACAATGATACTCATGTTCTTTTCAAACCCTAGTTCAAGTTCTTCACTCAACAACTCACTTCAACAACAATGCTTATAAAACAAGGTTTTAATAACAATTCTTTATTCCAGAAAACCTTGAAGCATTAACTCAAACACACTCAATAAGGAAACCCTAATCAAGTCCTTTTCACTCCAAACTTATTTTCCAGAAAACCAATCAATCAACTCAACTATGGAAGAATGTGCTCATACCTTTTTCTTGATGATGAAGGAATCTCAAAAATCTATCACAACCACAAACACTTCTATGCCAAACTCAAAGAGGTTAGAAGATAAATCTTTCTCACAATGTAATGTAAAAAATCAATTACACCTTATCACTCCATCTTTAAAAAACAACCATCAACATACATAAAATAATTTTCCAATAACACCTTATAATCTCCCAATTAAAATAAATTTAACATCCACCAAAATTTAACTCAAAAACCTCTTTAATTAAATTTAATGGCAAGAAGAACCTTTGGCAAAAATCAAATCCACTTTCCTTATAACTCCAATAACATAAATCAATTATCAAACAAACAACCTTTCATATACCCTTATAACTCCAAATAACACCTTATAGAAAATATTAGGAAAATAAAATATTTAATAAAAATTACCTTTGCCACTAGTGGGATTTGAACCCACAATCACTGCCTCCTCGTGCACCCTAGCTGCAGGCTTGACCACCGCATGTGCTAGACGCACGCTTGGAAGGCTAAGAGCACCTCGTGCTCTTTCTTCCAAGTCTGGCACTCTAAACGAGTACGTGCCAAAAAATTTCACCTCAATGCTCAAGACAAACATGCCAACAACCTCCACGTGGGGGGGCCCTTTTCAAAAATTCCCGGAATTCCTGTCAATAATCGATTCTTAAGAAGGGTAAGTTTTGAATGCCCCTTTGGCATATTATTTATACATGAAATTCACCATATGGTTTAGATGTCGGCGCTCCATTAAATTTGATGACGTTGGCGCTTTTATAACCTTTATAATTTATAAATTATTTAAATTCTAAAAGAATTTAAATTTTATAAATTATATTTATAAACCTTTGACTTTAATAAAAATTAAAGCCTTCCTTGGGATAAAATTTAAACCTTTAATTTGTACTCCATTGATTTGATGAAGATTATTCTACCACCATGGTTTTAATAAAAACCTTAATTCTGCCATCACAATGTTTAAGGAAGCCTTTATATCCTCATAATGGTTTTAATAAAAACCTTTTAATTTTCCACCATGGTTTTAACAAAAACCCTTATAAAACAATATTTTGATAATTTTTCTTCAACTCTTCGCATTGCTCCTGGCGTCAATGATGGTGTACTCCATGGTATTAATGACAGCTTCATGTGTTCACCTTGGCATCAATGACAACTTTTCACCTTGACATCAATGGCAACTAAATGAGCTCAAAATGTCCAACACTTTGTTTCCATATATAAGCTATATTTCAAAATGAGTGTTGTTTCTATATTCTACATAGCAAGATATTTTATTTGCAGTAATTATATTGGTCTAATATCAATTAAAAAAATTTAATAGGTGATCGAGGTCTAATTTGTATTAAGAATGTGTAAAATGAACATGTTTTATTGATAGACAATGTTATTACATGCATTGACATAGAAAAATATTAGTTCTTTAGTACTCAGGACATCATGATGATGATGTTAAGGATGATCTAGTGAATGGATTTATTATGTTAAGGAGGACATGGTGGATGGAATCATTTCTTTTGCTAAGTCCTCCATGTGATTTAGTAATAGTTAAAGTACCTTGTTAAATTGACTTAGCAAGATGAAATGAAAGTTCCACATTGTAAACTTGAAAAACTATGATGTTTGTTGGAAAAGAAAGGGTTTTTATCTTGACGAGGATAAAATCTTAAATATAATGGATAATGTGACATGGGGAGGTAATTTAACCATCATGAATTGCGTGCTCTTATATCTTTCATTTAAATCATTCATGTTTTCATAACAACAATTACATGGTTGTGGGAGAGACCATGTTTATTTTAGTTGTCAAAAAAAATCATATAGGATAAGAATTTGTGCTCTTATTTTGGAAATATTGTTCTAGTATAGGAGGTAAAACTCTTTTGTAGAGAGATTTAATTTTTATTATGACAATAGGTACTTTATTTTATACAAAAACCATTGGAAGTATGTGTCATTATGATTAAAAATAAGAAATGTGTCATCATAATTAAAAACACGAACATATGTTTCATATTATTTTAACATCCATTGAAAGGGGGATTTTTAAACCCAACTTGAGTTATGTATGCTCTAGTGAAATACACTAAGATAAAAAAATATATTTACATTTTTGAGTAATTGTTCTAACTTAATGTAAAAGAAAATATTAAACAATAGTATCATAAAAACCTTGTTTTTAATTACTTAAAAATTGTAAAATTTGATGATCTTTAATACTATTAAAAATAAATATATATTTTTTTAATTATTTAATTAATACACATTTAATGAATTTCTGAAGTTGAGCTACTTGAAACCTTAAGATAACTTTAAGATAGAGAGATGATATTTTTTTTAGTGAAAACTAGATTATATTATGTCATCAACCATAATATTATAATAATATGGAGCTAGCACCATACACCAACAAAAAAAAAATAAGGTGGGTAAGGAGTAAAGCATCCATAACTTAATACACATAAGAATAGAAACTAATAGCAAAAAAAATCTATAGTCGTAACTTGATGCAATATGAAAAATATCAACACTCATCCATGGGATAACCTGTCATGCAGTGATATTCTATGCATGTCCTACACTATATCTTATGAAGTCTTCAAGGAGTAAATAGAAGTAATCAGTTCCTATACTTATTCATCATTGGTTACAACCTTGTTTTTTATTTTTCGTTGGACCTTCTAAAGATCTTGGATCATGTGCAAAAGATGATGAAGCCTGTTGGTAACATCTCCTAGTGTGTTGGAGGATCCATTAACATGGGAATGAATGTGTCTCTAATGTAGAAAAATATCAAATGTCAATTCCATTAATACTATACCCCATGGAGGAGTGAAACTGGTAAACACATTTCTTCATCTAAACTTCCAAATATGCTTGAGAAGGATCAGTCTACAAAAATCCCAGAGTTTGGAGAAATGATCTAGTTGGAAAATACCAAGCAAAGAAGTCTTCTGATATCTAGTATAGGAGGGAAGTAAAAAAAAAAATTAGTTATGACACAAAACCGATACAAATGAATACGATTTTGTGAAGCATTGCAAAATTTGCATTGAGGGAAAACATGTAAAATCAAAGCCAAAATTTTAAAAGTTGTAAATTTTTAACGTAGAACCTGCCATCCAAAAAGCTAAGTTTTGGATTCAACAAGAACTTTCTAAGTTTTAGTATCAAGAAACTGCCATTGGGCATTGATAAATTTGACTTACCACTTGATATTATTAGAGTCCAATGATAAAGGACATTAAAGTTTTTTGTAGATCAAACAAGATTTAATGGAAAATATTTTATGGTCATTAGACCATATCCAATTAGTCCATATATTATGGGTAGTTGTTCCTAAATTCACAAGGATATCACATGGAATGGAAGCCATAATTAAATCATTAGACTTTTTAAATGAAGAGGGAAAGGCACAATACTTGTAGATCTAGTTTCAGGTAAGAGTTCAACAACTATCTGGATCCCAAATATATCTAATTTTATTTACACCTTTCTTATGAAATTCTAGTCCTCTAAGAGCATTAGACAAAGATAAGGTTTATCATTATGGAGGATAAGTTTATTCCACCAAATACTATTCAAACCAATGCTTAGACCATGTTTTAAGAAGTCAAGATTCCAAGCCAATAAATGAGAAACTGATTACAAAGCACTCTAGTTATGGGTAAGAGGAATAGATCCTTTAATTACAAAATATGATGCGTTAAGACATTATTGTCCCATGTGTTTCTTTCCATTTAGCTTTTTGAGTAATTTTGGGGATCAAAAATGATCCCTATGCCTCGGGTGTCATGACCCCATGGATGCGGTGTTTTATTTCAAATGGGTGTATTTGATACCCTATGCCTCACTTGGGATACTAGTCTTGGGAAGTATAGGACATGGCTTCTTCGGGTGACCTCTAGGATTTTTTAATGAGGTTGGCTCCTTGATTCGATATAATCTTTGGTTCTCTTCCTTTCTATGCTAGCCTAACCTATCAAGTACTTTTCCATGGAAAAGAGAAATATAGGAAAGTAGTAAATGACTAGAAATAAAATAAACAAAAGTAGTAAATCCTATCTAGCCTAACTAGCCTACACTATGTATGGAAATGCAACAAAGATTACAGAGACTCTTTGTGCTACGACGGGTTGAGTAAACACATGCATAGCATTTGACATCGCACAAGGAACATGGTCCTTTTAAACATGCATAATATAGAACTCCCACATAAGAACTAGGACAAAAATATTAGGATAGTCATAATTATTATTTATATGAACTCTAGATTACATACATGCCAATAAGAGAGGCTAAAAAACTAATCGACCAACAACACAAAGCTCAAGCCATACCGAGACACAAAAGAGAATGAAATAAACCCACAAAAATTCAGATACTAGGAACGCGTATGAATGGATTTTGATGCTTTACAATGAAGAGAACCTAAATATTTATAGATAATATTGGGATCCTTTTTACCCCTAATGTTCATAACTTTCCCTTTCAAAAATCTTGTCTAGGGTACTTCTGCATTGATGGTGTGTAATTTTGAGGCTTATGGATTTGGAGGTGTTTGAGGTGAGATCTTGTTGCCCATGCTAGAAATCTACTACAGGGATTTTCTATCATAAATGATCTCAGGTCCATGGTAATTCCTCTATAGTTCTCATGATGAGGTCTTTCATTTTGTGATAGAATGTTTAGCTCCTCAAATTCCAAAACTTGGCCTCCAAAATTTTTAGCACCTGGGTGGTGCAAGATTGATCATGTTCCTAAAGAAAACTCTTCCTTTGTTCTCCATATCCATTCAATATCTTGAGTTTCTATGCTTGGTCTGGTTGATGCATCTTGTCACTAACCTTTGTTTGCTTCCATCTAGTGTTCTAGTTGTAGACTTAAAATTCTAATCATTTGCCATCCATCCATGTCCTCTAATCATAGTCGTCCATTATATATATATATATATATATGTGTGTGTGCGTGTGTGTGTGTGTGTGTGTGTGTGTGTGTATTTACTTAATATATATAAATATTAATATTTTATATATTATATTTATATATATTTAATAAATATATATATATATATGAATTAATCCTAGTCCTCCACCATGTTTTAATCTCAGCCATCCATCCATCTCAATCCATGCCACTTACCCAAAATTAATCTCCACCCTTCTTTATGTTTTAATCTTAGTCGCTCATTTTTTGTCATCAAAACCTTAACATGTTTAAGGGTAGATTATAAAAATTGATTCATTTTTATGAATCGAGGGATGAGAAAGTTTGGAGAGGTTTCCAAATCTAAGTTCCATACACAAATCCTAGCCACTTCATATCCTTATTCATATTTTGCTATCGTCGTCCCCATTCCCCATTTCTACTGCCACCCATCCCACACAAACTAGATCTAGTTCTACGACACTTCCTTCAACCCCTGAACACCCATTAGATCTATCTGAGCACCTTTGGGTATTTTTGGAACTCCCTGGTACATCCGTAGCCTTCATATAATACCCCTAGGTATTTCCCATAGTAGATCTACAATCCTCCAACCCTCAGGTGTCGTTCGGGTATCCTTGCGACCATCATCAACAGGAGTAGAGACAAAAATTAGTATTTTGACAAGGTAAGAATATTTTATGCATTTTTTTTTATATTCCTACACTTTTTTTCTAGTATTATATTGCAACATCTAGGGTTTTAGTTGTGTTATCTTTCGAGTGCCTCACATAGTGGAGCCCTTGTAGGTACTTCTAATCTCTTTTTGTTGTTTTTTATTTGTAGGTATAGGGATCATATTTCTGGAAGCTATTTAAGCTAGGGTGGCCCTTTTAGGATATACAAGCCCACCCACAATATTTTTTGGATTGAAGATGAACACGAAGATAGCAACAATATATTGACCTAGGGTTTCATAGAACCCTAGTATTTGTAAATTTGTATCACAAAAGTATTCTAAAAAACCCACATTAGGGCACATTGATTGTATCATTTTGATTTTTGACATTAATAAAAAGGTTATTCATATTGTGTAATCTTGTGTTATTACTGTGTTTTTTTTAGTTTATATTTTGTATCGGTTTTTCAATTTAGATTTACAAAATGGCAATCATGGTGGGACCCCTAAAGGATTCTTCATGTTAATTATTTTATCACTAATTTTTTTTTACTTCTGTGACCAAAAATCGTATAGATGCTCGAACGATACCGAAATATTGAGGGATTTCCAATCTACTACGGCAAATACACTAAGGCGTTCGGTGATGTCTATGGATGCACCAAGGCATTCAATAAATTGCCATAGGTATACTGTGAACTCTAGAGGGTGTTCGAGGGTTGTGGATGCACCAAGGTGTTTGGTGTCAAAGTTAGCAAAAAATACCAAAATGAACAAAAACGATAACTTACCTCCACAAAATCACTTCACGTTGTATCCATACATTAAATTCATTATCATATCATGGTGGTACCCCCAAAGGATTCTTCATGCCAGCTTACTTTGTCACTAATTTCTATTTTTGTTTTCATTTTGGGGGTTTTAGACATTTGATCACGCAAAAATCATGAAAAACTAGGTTTTTAGAGGTTGCAGAATTCAATCGAAGGTCGTGTGAACGTCCTACAGCATTCAAGGAACACCCTACAACATTATCAAGACTCTTAGGTATGTTTCAAAGAGTGGGAAAGAAATACGTAGGCTTCCTGGTAAGCCTGATTCAAACCCTAACCCATTTTTGTGTTCATTTTCTTGCTTTTTACAATAAAATTAACAAAAAGAAAATCATTTATTTTTTTGTTTAAAGCATTTACATTTTTATTTGCATCTTAGGCATTTACATCATTGCATTCATGCATTCATAGTAAATCACATTTATTTTATATTTTTGTTGTTTTCTAGGGTATTCATTCACTATTTTTGTATGTTGTTTTGCATTTGAAATTACAAGGGCATTACTAGCTGCATCATAGAGTTGAAAATTTCCATTTTTACTTTTCTAAGTTGGAACAAGACCACAATACTTAAGTATACTCCTATTTTTGGAATCACTTGATGATTTAGGGTAGAAGAACTGGGTGAACCCTCCACTATTAGAATCACTTGATGATTTAGGGTGGGTCTTAAGTGGTGTACCCCTAAGTTATTTTGAGGAGCTTAGTGTTGATGTTCTTGGATTCTATATTAGACAAGTGAAATAGGTGTGTTTTCAACATTGAGTGAACACAATAGATTATAAAAATCCTAAAATGAATCACACACATTGCATGTTTCACAATAAATAGTAGTGAGTTGTATTTCATCACCTTGTTTGAGAATTGGCTATGGTGGGCTTCATATTCATCCGTCAATATCTGCCCTTAGAAACCATAGTCACCCACGAGCAAAATTTCTAGATTTCATCACCAAGAAGAATATCATTTTCCATCCAAACTTAGATTTCACCTTGCATAATAATTCAAATTAACACATTCACAACACACAAGCTCCATAAAACAAAAAATATATATAAGAGAGATTAAAAAAAATCAAAAATTTGTTGCAAAGGATAGGATTAAAATTGCTTGTTTGATTATGTGTGTTCTTCATTTGCATTTTCTTTATGTACATTCCACACACTTCACCACCCCATATGACTCATTAGCTTATGGTTTCAACTTGAAGCCAAGCAAATATTCTGAGTCAAGCCATTTTCAGCCTAACCACTTCATCCATGGAGTGTTCCACTTATTCACCCACCACTTCTATGATTAACTATATCAGTGTGATACAGACAAACTCTTCTAGTTTATCTGTGGGTCCATCACATACTGTGTACACTTCAAACATTGATGTGTCACACAAAGCCACCAACATCCCCATTATAGTAACTGAGTCATCATCTCCCATAGATTATAACATCACCCACATAGACATGGTCAAAGTGGAAGCTTTTAAAATTCTGCTAACTATGTGATAGAACAAATCAACAGTTCACCCATGCATGATTCTTCTTTTAAGTAGGAAATTACCCATTCCCAGCCTTCCAGCTTCACCTAGGTGTATACTAACCCTCTTTTCTAGGCATCATCTGCACCTTCCCAACATTGGTCCATTCCACAAGAGTCATGTGCTTAAAGTACTTCCATCCCATCTTCTAATAGAGAAGCGAACAATAGTCATTACATTATGAAATGTTTGAATATAAAGAACATTATGGATAGGATGTTAATAAACCAACCCTAATAACTACCCAAACCACCTAAGAACCACTTGCACATGCGCTCAAGAATGGAAGCGCTAATATAATGTAATAACCTAATGAAATAGGCTAACATCCCCCCTTATTACATTATTTGGAAATACAAAGAGCATTGCGAAACAATTCAAATTTGACACGTGCAAGTGCCTTAGTGAAAATTTCTGCAACTTGCTCATCAATGGGAATGTACTGGAGCTATATGTGGTGCTTTGGAACTTCATATTAAATGAAATGACATCGAGTGTCAATGTGTTTGGTATGCTCATGAAAGATTGGATTATTGAAAAGATTCAAAACACCTTGATTATCGTAAAACAAATGAAGTGGATGATTATTTAGAAGACCCATGTTTGTAAGAATATGACTTAACCATATTATCTCCTAGATTGTTCCACTTGTAATGCAATTTTCTACCTCTATAGAAGATAAAGCAACCACCTCCTACTTCCTACTATACCAAGAGACAAGTCCAGATCCAAGATGGAAAATGTATCCAAATTTTGATTTTTTATCATCAATGGATCCGATATAGTTTGAGTATGTGTATCCATGTAAGAATAAATTGTCATTCTTCTTGTACTCTAGGCCATAGTCTGTACTACCATAGATATAATGAAGAACTCTTTTTGCTGCTTTCCAATGACTCACCTTAGGTTCCTGCATGAACCTTGAAATATAACCCATAATAAAACTAAGATCTAACCTAGTGTTTGTCAGATATATGAGACTCCCAACCAGCTGGAAATATAAAGTACCATCTACCCATGGAGATCTATCATATTACGATAACTTAAGCCCTAGCTCCATTGGAGTCACTTTCGACTTGCAATTAGTCATGTGATATTTTTTGACCAATGTCTTGGCATACTTCTTTTGTGTTAATCTGATATGATTCTTTTTTTGAGTCAATTCTAAACCAAGATAATAGTGAATAAGTCCTAGATCTACCATTTCAAAATATTGTTACAAATCATCTTTCACTGCATCAAGCATGTTCTCTGAACTACTAGTGATTATTATATCTACATAGAGTACAAAAATCACTATGTTAGAACCATTGTTATTGTTATTCTTTTGAATCCATGTTGCAATATGTGACTGTCAATTTTGATGTACCAAGCTTGTGGACCATGTTTTAACCCATAGAAATATTTGACCAACTTGCAAACTTTCTATTCCTAGCCCTCAACCACAAATATTTCTGGTTGGGTCATGTACACTTCTTCTTTCAAGTAACCATTCAAGAAAACACTTTTTACATCCATTTTATGTAACTTCCACCCAAAATGATCTACCATGGCACAAAGTACTTGAATGGTAGTTATTTTTGCAATGGGGGTAAAATTCTCTTCATAATTTATACCTTCTTTCTAAGCGTAGCCCTTTGGAACAAGACGAGTCTTATGCTTATCAATAGTACCATTTGCCTTATACTTCACTTTTAACATCCATTTTCAGCCAATGGGCTTATTTCCTGAAGGTAGATTAACTAGCTTCCATGTGTTATTTTTCATGAGAGATATATGTTCAACATCTATAGAAGCCTTCCATTGAGGTTCATTAAGTGCATATTAAACTATTGTGGGTTCATTCTCATCCAATGCATATATATAAACCCTTTCCTCTACATCTACAGATATTGGTAAATCTCGTCAACCTCTGAATTTTATGTCTCTGCTCTTATTTGTTGAGTCATGTTGCAAGTACAAGTTCAATCTAGAGTTATATATGGAAGTGAAGTCAACTTTAAATTTCTCAATGTGCTAGTATACCATTTTGGAACCTTGTTCTGTGGGGTGGAGTCTCTTTCTTAGGCTCCTCTTCCTCCAAGTATACAGTTGTAGATGTGTTATTTGATGTGAAAGCTTCATCACATACCACATCTCTACTAGTGTGTGTTTTCTTGATCATAGGATCTATCAACTAATATCCCTTTCAATGCTCATCGAAACCAAGAAAATACATTGCAAGGTTTTCTCATCTAACTTCTTCCTCTTCTATTTTGGAATGTGCACGAATGCCTTACATCCAAAAACCCTTATATGAGAAATGGAAGGTTTCCTACCACTCCATGCTTCTTGTGGAGTCATGCCCTATAGATATTTTTTGGATGCTCTATTCAGGAGGCACGCTATTGTATTCACTACTTCTACCCAATACTACTACTCAAGATGTGCTCCCTTAAGCATATAGTGAACCATTTCCATGATGGAACCGTTCCTCCTTTCAGCAAATCCATTTTGTTGTGGAGTATAGGCTGTTGTCAATTGTCCCTTAATCCCATGTGTATTTTTAAATGATGAAAATTATTAGGAGGTGTATTCCCCCCTCGATCTGAGCAGAGAGTCTTTATGGAACATCTTGACTCCTTCTAAATATGCTTCTTGAACTACTAAAATTACAAAAATGCTTCTAATTTCAATTGTAGAAATAAAACCCACATATTTCATGAGTAATCATCAACAAACAATTGAAAATACCTCTTTCTACCATAGTTGTTTGGCATAGGAGCACATAGATCGGTGTGTACCAACTCCAAATATTTCTTAGCTCGTGAAGAGCTAACCTCATATGGTACCCAATATTGCTTCCTTGCTAAGCAATTTGAGCAAACTAGCAATGTGGATGAAAGGTTGGGAAGGCCTTTCACCATCTCATATTTTCTCCACTCGAGCAAATATCCTAAACTCAAATACCCATATCTCTTGTGTCAAATAGAAGTGGCCTCCTTTGTGTTTGCCACCATGGCAACATGAGACGTAGAAATTGCATCTAAGATAAACAAGCCATGCTTGTATGAAATTTTTGCTACATGCTTTTCCTTTCTAGTGATGAAACATCTCTTTATACCATCCTCAACACTAAAAACAACATCCATATTTCTATCCAAGATCTGAGGGACATAAAATAAATTATTTTCCAATACAAGAATATATATAACCTTCTCAATATAATATTTTCCATCTTGAAGAGTGGTAGAAACATCTTCTTCACCTTGGAATCGGTAGGTCTTATCATCCGCAATTGTCACTGGCTTGCCTTCCTTTGCCTCAAATATCTTAAACCATGATCTATCACCAGTCATGTGTTTGCTGGCATGAAAATCAATATACCACACTACATACTTCTATTGATAAGATGTGTGGGTCATGAGCACCTTGTGTGCTCTCTCAGAGTGTGAGTCTGATTCCTCATAAGCAACATTTCCCTTGGGTTGCTTATTATTCTTCTATGGTTTGTATTTTCCTTTTCCCTTTTTCTTGTGATCTTGATCATTGGGTTGTTTATTCTTAAACCAACACCTATTGGTGTCATGGTTATCCATATCATAGATTTTGCAATATTCCTTTTCTTTTTGTTGAGGTTGTTTTCCTTTTCCTTTGGATGTAGATTCTCCCTTATAAAAAAAATTTTAATTCCTTCCCCCTTTTTTGGAGTAAAGTGCATTATCTGGCACTTCATATCTCTAAAGTTGATTTGCCTCCTCAATTTGAAGTAAATTTACCAATTCCACAAAGGTAACTTGTCTACCAGACACTTGTAGAGATGTGATCAACACCTTGAAGTATTTTGGAAAAGCTCTCAAGATGACTGATTTCAAGAGAGTATCTACCACTATCTCTCCCATAGCATTCAATTTGACTTTCAATTCCACCACTATACCTAGGAATAGTTTAACTGTCTCACCAGATTTCATACTCAGTGTATGTAGTTGAGATTGAAGGTTAAGAATTGTGGACTGATTCTTCCCTTCATAAATGGTAATCAAAGCATCCCAAGATTTTTTACCAGATTTTGCATCACAAATATAAGGTTGGACCTCATTTGTAGTAGCAAGCAGAATAAACATACAACACCTTCTATCCTTATTATCAAATGCCTCTTGATCTGGTCCTGATGTTGTAGGAAATTTTGTAGTGCCAATCACTACATCCCACAAATATTCAACCTGAATGATAGCTCTCATCTTTATCTTCTATGGTGCAAAATTAGAAACTTTGATCAACTGTGAATATGATAGATATTTGTGAACAATGGCCATTGTGAAGGTTCTTTATAACACCAAATGGTTCCCCTTTATTTATACTTACAAAGAGTACATGAAAGGGAATTCAATCAAATTGATGGCACCTGCCTCAAAACCCTTACAAAAAAGGATGATGAGTTGGAGGAGTTTAAGCCAAACAATAAAAAATAATTAGGGTATAAAATGGAGTGAATATCAAAATTGTATTTCCTTATTTCTCCCCGATGATTTATAGATAACAATAGGTCAGAAGTTATTGTTACAGCTATGTTAGGTGTTAGATATTGTAGCCCAAAGCATGACATCATTACCTGTAAGTGTGGTCCAGAGGTACCATATATACCGAACACTGCGGTGCAATAAATTACACAAATAGGTGTAAAATTTGGGGTCTTTTCTTTGCTTTGTATATTTTACTTTATGATTGAAATGCAATAAATGGGAATTTTAAATGTAAAAAAAACAATCACAAGTGCCCCCAAATTTAAACACTTAGGTGTCGGTTTCCATCGAAAATGCACCTATTACAATGCTAGTTTTGTTACAATAATTTTTGCAAAATATTCGAGGTTTTGGTTTGCAAAAAATGATATTCAAATCCAAATGTTCTTTTCAAATCCATAATTTTCTTCCCCCCTTTGTCTTAGAAATTTGCAAGATAAAAAATGTTGTTGATCCCCCCCTTTTTATTGCAAAATAAACAAGGATGAAAAGTTATGATATACCCTTTCAAATTGCAAAAGAAACTATAGTGTCTTATCCCTCCATGGAAAAAAATAGCTCATTTTATTTAGGGTGTAGTGGCAACAAAACAAAAGGTTTTCATGGAAGAAAGACAAAAAAAATACCTTATCCCTAAAAAAAAATTACTTTGTTGTTTTGTTTTAATAAAAAAAATGCCACCATCGTTGGATTTCTTGTTTCTTGTTTCAAATGTTGTTAGGTTTATAATTACAAAATAAATAGTTTTATAATTTGCAATTAAAAAATTAACCTAAGGTATAATAAAAATACCTTGTATATTGCTTCTTTCTTCAAAAAAATGTGATTTGGGACTCGAAGGGGTTTGAAACCCGATCTTACACTCGAGTGCTTGCATAATCTACTCCCAACCAACCCAGCTATGAGCTTCAACTTGAATGAGAAGCATAAACTTCTATTTGATATGGATTCCATTGTCTATTTGAAAAAAAATAATAAACAAAACCTTATCACTCCACACGGGACTCAAACCCCCGATGTCTGCCTTAACACTGGGCAGGCTTGCCAGTCGAGCTACAGTGTATGACGGAATAAAAAAACAAAGGTGTGTTTTGTTATCTTTCCAACCTGATGATGAAGGGAAAATAATAATGTGGGCTTTTATCCCACATGCACCACATTG
This sequence comes from Wollemia nobilis, assembly GCA_028583015.1. NCBI lineage: Eukaryota > Viridiplantae > Streptophyta > Pinopsida > Araucariales > Araucariaceae > Wollemia > Wollemia nobilis. Next base: position 10,619,797 of record JAQPPZ010003077.1, on the reverse strand, counting down.
GTGCTTTCCATGCGGTTTAAAAACTATAATTCACATGCAGTATAGTGACTGCCTTTGGGTAGTCAAAACTTCCATGAATTTTATCGTCTGCCATGCCAATGAAAGGATCAATGCCACATCAACAACTCTGCCACACTAGCCATGAACTACCACATCAACCACCAACTGCTATATCAGTTGCTACATTAGCCATGAACTGCCACATCAACCCCACTTGCACTCTTAACACATAATCGGATCCCACATAAACAACCTCCTTACCACATCAACAATTAACCACTTCATGCCATGTGTCTGTTTGCCAAAAGGTTTGCCACATCCACGCAAACATGATTCTACATCAGCCACCTCTACAATGCCACGTGTTTTTCAACCTTTGGGTTCGAGCCTATCTCAGTCTACGTGCAGACAAAATATCTCAAGCTTCTCCCTACCTTGGTCTACATAAAGATCCACCTTAGGAATATTGGTCTTCATGCTATCTCCTCAGATCATTCTACGTTGGGAGTGCATCTTGGAGAGAACTTCGATTATTTAATAGAAACCACCTTAAATGAGTAACCGCCCTACCCAAAATCTTTCACCTTGCCCAAGCTTTGATACCATAATAGAGAAGCGAACAATAGTCATTGCATTATGAAATGTTTGAATATAAAGAACATTATGGATGAGAGGTTAATAAACCAACCCATAACTACCCAAACCACCTATAAACGCCAAACCACCTAGGAGCCACTTGCATATGCACTCAAGAATGGAATCACTAATATAATATAATAACCTAATGAAATATGCTAACATCTTCATATACCACTACCTATGGAAATCCACTGTATAAGCACATGTCAATAATGCTTCACAAATGCTAGCTTCCACTACCTCCATTACCCCCATTCAGGTGCAATCCCTATTGCAACTTATTCTCTGCCTACTTCAACCATTCCAACCACATCCACACCATATACTTCAGATATAGTCATACAATCTGCATTACAACACCTTAATAAATTGCTTAAGGAGTGATAAAATTTTCATTTTTATCCACAACAACAAGTATAGGTGGTAAATATTAAGCCTTAGCCCACTTCCACTCAACCTACATTCTTTTCATCAGACCCATCATGGATATTACAACCCTCTGCGGTTTTCATTCCCACACCTCCATCAATTCATACCCATTCCATTCAAATGAGTGAACCCATTTATAGTCCTCAAACATCATCTCCATTCCATAATTTGTAATCATTGAATCATCAACATCACCAAATTCAATTGAGTCCATAAAATCATCAAAATCTCATCACACCTTAGCATTTCACCACTTCATATCCACACAATCATCAAGTGATTCAGGGCTTCCACATACTTGGGGAAGACCCTAGAATTCAAGCAATGCAACAACAGATTTATAGTCTGATGTAACATAATCCTGGTATGATGAACCAAAATCCAACATTAAGATAGCTTATCAATCAACCAATTTACTTTTTGGTACCATCACTACCATATCCGACAGATTTTACAATGCTAAAATTTAACAAATTTATAGGGGATGAGGATCCTAGAGAGCATGTGAGCACATTCATCCATTGATGTTTCAAAATCTAAAGTAATTATGCACTCTGAACTTTTTCTCATACATTGAGGGAGATGTCGTAGAGTGGTACAACCTTTTACCTCATCATAGTATTATACTTTTGAATAGTTGGTTGACCAATTTCTTGAAAGGTTTTCCCTCAATGTTAGAAATAAAGTATCATTATCTAACTTTTATGGATTAAAATAATTTGATGATGAGTCAATATATGATTTTGGCAACCGTTGGAGGGTTTTTATCACAAAACTACCATCCTCCCTACCAATGGAGGAGCTAACCTAATTGTTTACCAAGATTTGACTAAAACCCATCTCCTGGTTATTACAATTACAATAGTATAGTTCATTTGAGGAAGCTCTTACCCAAGCTAGCATAATTAATGAGATCAAAATCCAAGAAGGTGTGCTAAATTCCAAAAATAAATAATGGTAGAATAAGGGACAATACAAATATAGTTACTTCGTCCAATCCAAGCCAAACTAGGCCAATCAAGCAAATCAAGTCAATCAAGTGGTCATGAGCCAGCCGATAATGGCTCAACAACAACAACTTGTGCAACAACAACCACAAAAAATTGCATATCAAGTGGTTCCTCCACTATCACAACTAGTTCAAAACACAACGTCAACTATGGAAAATCATCAACATCAATAATGTATTCGATAAAACAACTAATACACTCTATTATATGAATGATACGTTTTTGTCTTCTATAGATTGTATGACACAAACTAGCTTGCCTTACCTAAGGTTAAACCAGATGATCCTACCAAGTGTAGTAAAAACTATAGATTTGTTTTACCCTTATCATCGCAAAAATGGGTATGATATTAATAACTGCTCAAACTTAAAATATTTGGTGCAAGACCTAATTGACATAGGGATCATCAATCTTGATAGTCCCTTAGCTCAACAAAACCAAAACCTTAGCATCTATAAAACACCACTTCCTCATCATGAGGATGTGTAACCAACAATAGGAGGGTCAAATACCAAGACTCCTAATCAATTTAACCATGTTCAACAGTACCAAGGTTTTGTGAGTGTTATTCATGCAGCCACCTTAGGTCAACATCGCATTAATAAAAAAAATGCACAACAACAACCTGTTCAAACACCCATAGCACCATAGACAAGTGTGTCTCAACCTACCACTTTATCATATCCCATTCAGTTCTCCATCAATTTTTCCCAATCCATTCACATTCCAAGCCATCCATCTCCATCGATTCATCTTCCTAATTGTCCATCAAGGCCAATCATCTCCTTGAGTAGCCAGTCAACCACTAGCCTTAAAATTGCTTTAGCTAAACTATCTATTTATGAGCTTATACAACAATCTCCCCCACATCACGAGGCATTAATGGATATTTTAAAATCCATTGAACTTCAATATCAAGATGTTAACGCCTTTAGATATTTAGTGGGGAGCATCTGAACATGTATGAAGCCTTCCATTACATTATATGATTTTGAAATTAAACCAATATCATAAAAAATGGTGTACCCTCCATTGCACATCATGGCTCAAATTGATATGAAGCCATTCAAATGAGTTTTAACTAATACTAGCTCCTCTATCAATATCATCACTACATCTGCTCTCCAAAACCTCAATCTTCCTCTATCCCACATCAAAAAACCCACCTTCACCCTGAAAGCATTTAATGATGCCCTCTTCTCCAAAGTTGGAACTATCATTTTACCCATCGAAGTAGGGGTAAAAATGTTTTACACAATATTTCACATCTTGGAAGGTTCCATGTTGTACAATGTACTCCTTGGATGTCCTTGGATGAGGGAAATGAGATGTGTCCCTTCTATACTTCATCAATGTTTAAAATATGTACATGAGGATCAAGTTAATTGCATAACTGTGGATGTTGAACCATTCAAGTATTGCAATTTTATTTCAAATCCCTATGAATCCATGCTTTCATCCACTCATATTTTTCTCACATCATCAACCACAAAATCCACCACACCATCCACCTCTTCATCAAAAGCTCCTATTCCTGAGGAGCTTCCCATCACCACTTCACATCAAGCCTCCACCTCTATACCCACATCTTCATCACCTTTGACTACATGCACATGTGGTCAAATCCAATACACATCAACCCAATCATCATTAGCATCCTCCACCATAATTCCTTCCACATCATCACCCATTCAACAACCACCTCAGCTAAATCCACCTCCATCCACATCAGTTGATGTCTCACAAGTCGAAGTAACATATAATGAGATATCATTCCAGTTCATACCTCTCGCATTATCAAAGCCCCAATCCAATCTCGAGTCTTTCGCATCCACTTCCTAATTCACTTCCACATCCACATCCACATCATCCCTAGTTGAGGTCCACCTTACTAATCATGGTATTGGTGAATATGTGGTCCAATAAATCATCATTACAACACTTAATATCCAAACTGCTAGGGATTACGGTGGCCCACATGACCCATGCTTATCTATAAGAGAGTGTACAACATGGGTTTAATGCACAATATCATTAATTTTATGTATGGGTGGATTGATTCATCGTCCAATCTATCTTCCCTATATAATACCAAACAACTAACTCTTGCCAATATATAGCACACCAACCCGATATTTTCATATAGTTAATTGCTAAGGACATGGCCTAGGATGACATGAACAAGAAATGCATGAGATTATCGATGTTTCATACCAGGAAGTGCATTACCATTTATGTTTAGGCTATCATCTACTTTATTCCACTTCTTCTTTTGAACAAGCTTTTCAAAGTTTACATTTGAATTCAGAAGGAGATATCCATCACACGAATGAATCTAAAGATGAAATCTATGAGGAATACAACATTCTATCAATTTCTTCTAATGAATCTAATGAGGAATAAACACCCATCATTCCATTCATCGAATAAGATGAGTATTACCTCAAAATGTTCCCCATTCATCAACCTATCATTCACTTGCTTCTTCCACAAGAGCGAGCTGAACCAAATGGTGAACCACCACCTCCATTTCATTAATCCATCTCACCAACCATTTTTCTTGTAATATATGTACATAACAAAACAAAACAAAAAATTCAAAAATTCAAAAAATCCAAATTAAAAAAAATCAAAAAAGTCAAAAACAAATTCAAAAAAAAAAATTCATTGCATTGCATGTGCATGGCTTTTTTCCTATTGTATATATTTGTATTGCTCAATGTTGTTCAGGTTACCAAAGCTCTAGCACCAGTTATAATAGAAATAATCTATCTATCCTCCACCTTCCCAACTACCATTTTTCCTTTAAGTTAACATGAATCCTGTTGACTTATTCACCCCCCTCCATAATCCATACGATTTGGCAAATCCAATTATAATTGACATGAGCCTTATTGATATGGATCAGATTTCCTTGCCTTTATATTTTTTTGAATTCATCCTTTTCGAGGAATTGTTAAGGGCTTTAGCCAACTACATTCCTCCATCACCTCCATATTTACCTTCACCTTCACCTTCAGATCCTAAGGTTTTCCAGACAGACATAGAAGAGGTTGAGTCATAAGAGTTTTATAATGTTATAGATGATATTCATCTGATCCCAACACCCCATCAACTTGAGGAAGAGGTAGATCCACTCATTGTTACAAAAATCCCTAAATTTGCAATTGTTCATGCTAAATATAAGGATAAGAAACATGTTTGCTTTATCCATTCAAATCCATATGAGCCTTTGTCAAACCAAATAATATCCTTCCTCAAGTTTGGAACACTCCCATTAGATATGTCACGAACTGCTAAATACACTTTCAAGAAAAAGGTAGTTTGTTTTACTCTCTTGGGGGACGTGTTGTATAGATGTGGTTATTATGGAGTCCTCCTTCGTTGTCTTCAGCTTGCAGAGGCACAAAGAGCATTTTGGTGGTAATTTTAGTGGATTGACCATTGCAAAGTGTATTCTATGCATGGGTTACTATAGGCCCACAATAGAACATGACTATTGCACTTATTTCAAGCATTTTAAGCAATGTCAAGAGCATGCTAATTTAACTCATGTACCATCACAAGCATTACAATCTATTCAAAGCCTTTGGCCCTTTTCACAATGGGATCTATATTTTATTGGTAAAATTTGACCTTCTTCCTTGGGATAACATACATTCATCATCATAGCCACTGAATACTTCATAAAGTAGGTTGAGGTAATTCCTCTCACCAGTATGATAGGACCTCAAATTGTGGAGGTTTTACTTCATCATATCATCAGTCATTTTGGTATTCCCTTGAAAATCATCTCTGACAACGATAAGTATTTCAAGAAAAAGGATGTTCAAGCACTTCGCAAGCAATATAATATCTAACATATTTTACTGACTCCTTATTAGTTACAACCAAATGGATAAGCTAAGGCTACCAACAAGACCTTAATTGTTATTCTCAAGAAACTAGTCAAAAACAATCATCGAGATTGGCATACACAAACCCCCTTGGAATTATGGGCTTATAGAACAAGCATTTGCACACCTACTAGGGCAACGTCATTTTCATTGGTCTATGGAGTCGAAGCAATTATACCTCTTGATATTGAGATCCTCTCATTGCAAATTTTATTGCAAGAATTCATATATGATGATACTACTAGACAAGCACATTTTGACCAACTCATGCTTCTTGATGAAATGCGGGTCAATGCTTTAGAGAATTTACAAGTTTATCAGAACCACCTAAAGTATGCTTACAATGTTAAATTTCATCTAAGTGATTTCCAAGTATGAGATCTTGTTCTTAAAGAGAATCAACAAAACACCAATTCCTTATCGCACCTTCATGATAAATTCATGGCTAATTGGTTAGGTCCATACATTATCACTCAAAAAGAGGGTAAAGGAACTTATAGGCTTGCCATTCTAGAGGGATTTGAAGAGCCTGAACCACTTAACATAATCCACTTGAGAGAATTCTATGCTTAATATTATATATATATATATATATATATATATATATATATATATATATATATATATATATACATGTCTAATACACAAAAACAACATTGCATTTCACACATTACATTTCACATTGCATTTTATAAATTATATTTTTCAATATTGCATTTCACACATTGCATTTTACATATTACATTTCACACATTGCATTGAACACATTTCATTTCACAAATTGCATTTCATACATTGCATTTTCAACCATCTTCACACATTCTATTTTCACACATTTTAGAGGTCATTTATTCAGTTTAGATAATAATTGGTCCAGTAAATTTTTGTTTCCTTAATCAAGGGCACCTTCAAATCATCATCCATTCCATTAACATTTGCAAGCTATATTTCCATAATCCCTAGGTGTTTTTTGTCGCTCATCCACTCCCAGTGTTTCTAGCAATCTTCAATACATGTTGAGTTTTATTTATGACCAAGACACCTTTTCACTAAGAAAATCTTGAGTTCGGGAATTGACTCTAACACTTTTGAACTAAACACAATAACACATTTTTAAAAAATCTTGTGTCAAAGAGGGATAACACCATAAGTGGGTTGAACCTGGAAGTGAAAAGGGTATTCCTTGCTTGTCCCATTATGCACATAGTCCAAAAATATAAAAAAAGTGATTTCACTACTATCACAATCATTTCCAAACAAAATACAAAGTAGTAAGAATGGGGTAAAATTATCATCACACTTCAATTGAGAATCCTATTCCCTAAAGTTCTAAATATTTTACACATTACACACCACATATCCTCAAGTTGTAAGGATAGGACTACATTTCCAGTCAGATGATTAGGTAGTCTGAATCCCCAAATCTTAGAGATCATATTCTTAGACTATGGAGCTAATCTCTACCGAAGCTATAGAAACTTGAATAGTAGTGGAGTATGCTCATGCATGACAACACAACTTTGTCTTGAATATATCTCTGACTGCACATAAGGACAAGCTAGCTTCTTGGTCTCCATAATAGGTGTCATCTCAATTTTCTCAAGATGGGTTAATGAACTCACTTGCACACACATTGGTTCTTTAGTACCTCGATTCATTACCATATTCATGACTCGATAAATGAATTCACTGCACACACGTTGGTCTTAGAGAAATTAGGCAGTATCTAGTGAGTTTGTTTGATATCACTAGTATATTTGAGTCTTTGTAAAACGATCAATTTTCCATATCGACATCCATATCTTATTCCATATCAACATCCATATCTTCTTCCATATCAATATCTATATCTTATTTCATATTAGCATTCATATCATTTTCATGAATCTTCCATTTCACATGCCACCAATTTGGTGCCTCTGATTACACAAAAATGCTATCCATGTTCAAGAAAAATATAAACTATGAATGATCATTAGAAACATTAATTCATTTGTATTCATACACATTATCATTGCATTATCATCCATCACACATATACACATGCATTAACACAAAAAACATCCACACAAAAGCATAACATAAAAGTAAAATCCATGTATATATATGTCGCATGTACACTGAATGCTCAAATAGACTCACTATGCCTAACCGACCTGGATATGGATGAGAAGGGTGGATCTAGTAGCCTAATGTGGTGCTCCATCAATCTATCCTCCAAAACTTGGATATATCCATCTCCGACCTAAAGTCATCATACATCATGTCTCTAACGATGGTCCCTCTCAAGTAGCTCTACCTGGAGCCTCGTGATCCTATCATCGCCTCCACTTGTAGTCGTTCGTACCTCTAGATCCACCTGTAGTCGAGCCATCTCTACATCCTAAGTCGTATTTGTAACCTGAGCCGCTATCACTACATCACGCTCTATCACCAACTTCTCTAGCCTTATCCAATCCTCCTCACTCTGACCTGGAGGTCCCTTCGAAACCTCCTCCATATCATAAATGTCATCTCTATCACCTCCAAGCCCTAGAGTGTGCTTTGTTGTGTCTCTCACCCATATCATTAGACTACTAGATTGAAGGCATATATGATGTCTGGGAGTCTCATCTACCTCCTCCATCTTAGCCTCTACCTCACCCTCATTCTCGCCACCATCATCCATTGTCGAACTTGATACCCCTGGTGGCTGTGTAGTGAACCATACATCCTACTCTGTAGTAGTTCTCATGTCATCTATATTAGAGAGATCCATATCCTCATCATCCTCATAGGTCACCCGCTATACCTTAGCACAAGGTATACCCGTATCATCTTGATGGTACCTATATAAAACTAGTGCCTACAAAACTCCCTACCATAGACCAAACTATCATAGCACCTATGAGAAATCCTATGCCTCCCAACCACCCATCTCACCTATCATATCCTTCATAGCTTCTCCACATCACCAATCCAAGTGGCACCTCGCCATGGCCTCTAAATCACCTAAGTAGATTTCAACCTGACCCACAAATACCTGTACTCCTGGCTAGTCAAAATAGAATGACTCGACTACACCTCCTTTTCCATAGACCATCTCATAGCATAGGGTTGCTCTGTATCCCATGTCTCAATAAGCAATACCATCAGGAAAGCCACATTGAAGTGCTCCCAACCCCAACATTATAGTAGTAAACTACATCCCAACCCATTTTTCCCTCATATCCTAACCTCATAAAGCTCCTGGTATAACTAATCTAGCAGAGTAGGTGTTCATGCATACACCCGAGGTCCATCTATCATGTCATACACCATACCGATCATATTCCATGGGAACCAAAAACTAGTGTTGTTAGGGGTCACTATGTTGTCCAACATGAACATGACTAAGGTAGGCAGTGCATCCAATTCTTATCCAAGTACATAGCCAAATACCTTATCCCTCCACCCTTCACACTCTCACCCTACCATTGATCTTCTAAGATCCGACCCATCTCATACCCATTATCATGTCCAACTTCAACATGTAAACCCTCCACTAGTACCTTGACGATATGATATACATCCTCAAGTATCATTGTTGCCTCTCCAGTAGGGAGCTAAAAGGTACCCCTATATGGATGCCATCTCTCTACCAAGGCAGTGAGATACCCCTCATATGACCTCACCACATCAATCTGAGTTTCCCCAGCTAGCCCACATCCTCCAACCACTTCCATTGCTCCTCCCGTAGTACCTTTATTACCCTTGGTATGTAGAGAAATAACTTATGTCGAGCCTCTAAAATCCTCAACTGTAGCACAACAAATACACTAGACAAGCACATTAACGTCATATTCAATGTATAAAAAATAAAAAATAAAAATAAAAACAACAAATTTTTTGCACAAGTCTAAACAAAGAGTGCCAAGGGAACTTACCTCAGCAACATGCACCTCTGTTTATCCTGCCACATCTACACCTTCCATCATCATAGCTTATGCACCACCAAATTCCTTCACTCCACTCTTCACTTCCTCACTTCCTCAGACACAACTTCTAGAATTTGTGAACATAATAATGAATTTAATTTCACCTTTGTAAGCCATTTATAGTTATTTTTGGTTCACTTGAATGCCCATGGGTGTTCATAGGTGCATTGAGATGCTTCCTTGCATTTGCAAAGTGGCAAACTTTGGCCAGTGTCTACGCCTGCTATGGATACCCGTCGACGTTTGGCATCAAAGTTGGCAGAAAATACCAAAATGAATAAAAATGATAACTTACCTCTACAAAACCACTTCAAATTGCATCCATACATTAAATTCATCATCATATCATAATTTGTGAAAAAAAAATCGATTTGAGTGCATAATTTTTTCTTTCGACCAAAAGGCACAAAATCACTTAACAACTTTCAAAATAAACCAAAACGGTTTCAATTTTCACAAAACAACCATAGTCATCATTATCATCATCTATCACATCATTTCATAAATTTTTGTGATAATATGAAATGATTTGGACATTTAATTTCTATTTGCAACCAAAAAGTCATAAAATTGCTTTAAAAACACTCCAAAACAATGCAAAATTTCATAAAATCATACAATACAATAATCAATGCATTTCACATTATCAAATATTCATTTCAACATTATTTTTATCATTCAATCATTACATTTGTCCATTTGCAAAGTTCAAACACAAATTTTAAGTGAACCTCGTATCTAGTGGTCTATTCTATCTCCTTGGTGATTGCAATGATTGGTTGTCCATGCAATTCAGTAAGATGGATAAATCACCATAAGGATGCTTGGCCATTATCATCATTCCATACCTCTTTTTTTGAAATCAAATTACATTTGTCATCCTCATTTTCGAGTGCAACTATGCTCTAAATTAATTTGCTCAAAAACTATCATTAATGGCCTTGTTTGTAGGGCTTGAAACATGGATAAATCACATTGCAACATTTATTTTACATTGACAGTCATCATGGACACAAACATTTCCTAGGTTGATTGGTTTCAATTGAGGGAATTATCCTATAGTCACTAGCCGACCCTCCAAAGTTGACTCTTTATTTTTGCATTTCATCACTTTGCATTTCAATGACGCCAAACAATACTTTCTTCAATAGCATGGAATCACCCCAAAATTGGGGTAACAAAATTAGATTTTGATTTTCCACAATGAGATACATCTTACATGATCATGAAGAACACAACCTTATACTGAGAGGGGGGGTGAATAGTAGAAGACCACTTTTTACTTTTCTTTTGCAATCAATATTATGCAATGAACATATAGCAATATCAACAACAATAATCAAGCAATGCATAAAACACCATACACAATAGAGACACCATAATTTGCGTGGTTCACCCAATGTGGGCTACTCCATGGAGAAAATATTACACTAAAATTTTCTCGATCAATATCTTGGGAATCCTTTCCCTATTACAATGTTTATGGACCTTTGTCCAAAGGAGATGTTGATCCCCTAAATCAAGTTTGTGGATCTCTATCCATAGGAGAACTCCTTCTCCTCTGCTCCGTCGGTGATCCTCTAGAAGACTACTCGCCTCCATCGCACCGGGCTTGTGGATCTCTCTCCACTGAATACTCTTATCTCCACTTAGAAGACCTGTCCTCACTGCGCTGGCTGATAAATATCTATCCACTAGAGACCACTATCCTCTTTTCTCTGTCACCTTGTTACAAGTGTGAATAGGCTTGTTTCGAAACTGGCTTAGAAAAATGTTTTTTCTAAGCTTCAGTGTGAATTCTCCCTCAATATGTCGGCAAATTTTGTCGGCAAGTTTGTTTTTATTTATTTCCTATTTTCCCTCCTCCTTATCCCTCCGTTAATCCTTCTTCCCCCTTATCCCTCCAACTCCCTTATCCCTTCTTATCCTCCATTTTCCCCTTATCTCTCCTTTGCCGACTTTCTTCCTATTTCCTTCTTATTTATACTCGTGAATTTGTAATGGTCAAGGTTGACGAGGGGTGCAAATAAAGTTTTGAATTTTTCTATGATTATTCTTTGTTTTTCACTGCATTCAATTGGCCCTCGGCCTACACTGGTATCAGAGCCAGACTCCGGCGTCCGGTGGGCACGGTTCTCGAGACGAAGTAAGGTCAGAGCGGGCACGATTCTCGAGGTGGGCACGCATCCTGAAGTAGGTCACAACAGGGCTCAGATCTTGAGGTAGATCACGAGAAAGCTTAGGCACAAATCTCGAGGTAGGTCAGGCACGGATCCCGAGGTGGATCGTGCACAGTCAAGTTGACACGTGGCAGCGGTGCAACAGTCGAGGCAGAGGTGACTGGACGACACGTGGCGCAGGGCGATTGGCAGTTTGGTTGGCAGAGAGTGAGCAAAATTTTAGCACGTGGCGATTCGTTGTGGCAGTGAGGTGTCAACGAGCGATTGGTCAAAGCGACAGTACAGTGCGATTGAGGATCGACTGCCCGAAGGCAGTCGAACACTACTATGCGACGTGAGGGTTAAAAACCCTCGCTGTGCGTTTGCACAACGAATGTGGGATAATTTCCCATGGTTTTTTTTTTTAAAACATTGCCCACCATTGAAAATAAGCCCCTCCTCACTCCCGTCAGTTCACGTCCGCATGTGTGGCGTGGTGGATAGTTGATTCGCTTGCATGCAAGAGGGTCAGGGATCGAATCCCGCCAGGCGCTTTACAAAGGAAATTTTTTTATTTTTTTTTGTTTTTTAACCGCCGCCAAAGATATTAGAGGAAGCGGCGTCTTCCTTGTCCACGGAGGAGCCGCGTGGTCGAGCGGCTAAGGTGGCCGCTACGCAGACTGCAGGTCGCGCGTTCGAGTCGCGCTGAGAATAAAAAGGTAAAACTTTTTAATTTTTATAAGGTTTTAGTTTTTTTAAGTTTTAAAAATTATTTAATAAATTTCAATTTTATATTTATTTAATATTATCTTTTTAATAATAAATTTAAAAGATAATTTAAATAAAATATAAAAATTTATTAATTTTTTTTTTTAACTTTAGAAAAATTTTAAAGCCTTATTTGAAGAGTTTTTTGTGGTCAATTAAAACTCGCCCAAGGGGGCTTGAAAATTTGCATATTGTGAATCTGGAAAAGTGACGGGAAGTGATGAGGGAAATGAGATGTGTCCCTTCTATACTTCATCAATGTTTAAAATATGTACATGAGGATCAAGTTAATTGCATAACTGTGGATGTTGAACCATTCAAGTATTGCAATTTCATTTCAAATCCCTATGAATCCATGCTTTCATCCACTCATATTTTTCTCACATCATCAACCACAAAATCCACCACACCATCCACCTCTTCATCAAAAGCTCCTATTCCTGAGGAGCTTCCCATCACCACTTCACATCAAGCCTCCACCTCTATACCCACATCTTCATCACCTTTGACTACATGCACATGTGGTCAAATCCAATACACGTCAACCCAATCATCATTAGCATCCTCCACCATAATTCCTTCCACATCATCACCCATTCAACAACCACCTCAGCTAAATTCACCTCCATCCACATCAGTTGATGTCTCACAAGTCGAAGTAACATATAATGAGATATCATTCCAGTTCATACCTCTCGCATTATCAAATCCCCAATCCAATCTCGAGTCTTTCGCATCCACTTCCTAATTCACTTCCACATCCACATCCACATCATCCCTAGTTGAGGTCCACCTTACTAATCATGGTATTGGTGAATATGTGGTCCAATAAATCATCATTACAACACTTAATATCCAAACTGCTAGGGATTACGGTGGCCCACATGACCCATGCTTATCTATAAGAGAGTGTACAACATGGGTTTAATGCACAATATCATTAATTTTATGTATGGGTGGATTGATTCATCGTCCAATCTATCTTCCCTATATAATACCAAACAACTAACTCTTGCCAATATATAGCACACCAACCCGATATTTTCATATAGTTAATTGCTAAGGACATGGCCTAGGATGACATGAACAAGAAATGCATGAGATTATCGATGTTTCATACCAGGAAGTGCATTACCATTTATGTTTAGGCTATCATCTACTTTATTCCACTTCTTCTTTTGAACAAGCTTTTCAAAGTTTACATTTGAATTCAGAAGGAGATATCCATCACACGAATGAATCTAAAGATGAAATCTATGAGGAATACAACATTCTATCAATTTCTTCTAATGAATCTAATGAGGAATAAACACCCATCATTCCATTCATCGAATAAGATGAGTATTACCTCAAAATGTTCCCCATTCATCAACCTATCATTCACTTGCTTCTTCCACAAGAGCGAGCTGAACCAAATGGTGAACCACCACCTCCATTTCATTAATCCATCTCACCAACCATTTTTCTTGTAATATATGTACATAACAAAACAAATCAAAAAATTAAAAAATTCAAAAAATCCAAATTAAAAAAAATCAAAAAAGTCAAAAACAAATTCAAAAAAAAAAATTCATTGCATTGCATGTGCATGGCTTTTTTCCTATTGTATATATTTGTATTGCTCAATGTTGTTCAGGTTACCAAAGCTCTAGCACCAGTTATAATAGAAAGAATCTATCTATCCTCCACCTTCCCAACTACCATTTTTCCTTTAAGTTAACATGAATCTCGTTGACTTATTCACCCCCTCTGTAATGCATACAATTTGGTAAAGCCAATTTCAATTGACATGAGCCTTATTGATATGGATCAGATTTCCTTGCCTTTATATTTTTTTGAATTCATCCTTTTCGAGGAATTGTTAAGGGCTTTAGCCAACTACATTCCTCCATCACCTCCATATTTACCTTCACCTTCACCTTCAGATCCTAAGGTTTTCCAGACAGACATAGAAGAGGTTGAGTCATAAGAGTTTGATAATGTTATAGATGATATTCATCTGATCCCAACACCCCATCAACTTGAGGAAGAGGTAGATCCACTCATTGTTACAAAAATCCCTAAATTTGCAATTGTTCATGCTAAATATAAGGATAAGAAATATGTTTGCTTTATCCATTCAAATCCATATGAGCCTTTGTCAAACCAAATAATATCCTTCCTCAATTTTGGAACACTCCCATTAGATATGTCACGAACTGCTAAATACACTTTCAAGAAAAAGGTAGTTTGTTTTACTCTCTTGGGGGACGTGTTGTATAGATGTGGTTATTATGGAGTCCTCCTTCGTTGTCTTCAGCTTGCAGAGGCACAAAGAGCATTTTGGTGGTAATTTTAGTGGATTGACCATTGCAAAGTGTATTCTATGCATGGGTTACTATAGGCCCACAATAGAACATGACTATTGCACTTATTTCAAGCATTTTAAGCAATGTCAAGAGCATTCTAATTTAACTCATGTACCATCACAAGCATTACAATCTATTCAAAGCCTTTGGCCCTTTTCACAATGGGATCTATATTTTATTGGTAAAATTTGACCTTCTTCCTTGGGATAACATACATTCATCATCATAGCCACTGAATACTTCATAAAGTAGGTTGAGGTAATTCCTCTCACCAGTATGATAGGACCTCAAATTGTGGAGGTTTTACTTCATCATATCATCAGTCATTTTGGTATTCCCTTGAAAATCATCTCTGACAACGATAAGTATTTCAAGAAAAAGGATGTTCAAGCACTTCGCAAGCAATATAAT
The DNA here is from genome assembly GCA_028583015.1 of Wollemia nobilis. Classification (NCBI taxonomy): domain Eukaryota; kingdom Viridiplantae; phylum Streptophyta; class Pinopsida; order Araucariales; family Araucariaceae; genus Wollemia; species Wollemia nobilis. The sequence continues at coordinate 10,604,181 of JAQPPZ010003077.1, read as the reverse complement.
ATCTAACATATTTTACTGACTCCTTGTTAGTTACAACCAAATGGATAAGCTAAGGCTACCAACAAGACCTTAATTGTTATTCTCAAGAAACTAGTCAAAAACAATCATCGAGATTGGCATACACAAACCCCCTTGGAATTATGGGCTTATAGAACAAGCATTTGCACACCTACTAGGGCAACGTCATTTTCATTGGTCTATGGAGTCGAAGCAATTATACCTCTTGATATTGAGATCCTCTCATTGCAAATTTTATTGCAAGAATTCATATATGATGATACTACTAGACAAGCACATTTTGACCAACTCATGCTTCTTGATGAAATGCGGGTCAATGCTTTAGAGAATTTACAAGTTTATCAGAACCACCTAAAGTATGCTTACAATGTTAAATTTCATCTAAGTGATTTCCAAGTATGAGATCTTGTTCTTAAAGAGAATCAACAAAACACCAATTCCTTATCGCACCTTCATGATAAATTCATGGCTAATTGGTTAGGTCCATACATTATCACTCAAAAAGAGGGTAAAGGAACTTATAGGCTTGCCATTCTAGAGGGATTTGAAGAGCTCTGAACCACTTAACATAATCCACTTGAGAGCATTCTATGTTTAATATTATATATATATATATATATATATATATATATATATATATATATATATATATATATATATATATATATATATATATATATACATGTCTAATACACAAAAACAACATTGCATTTCACACATTACATTTCACATTGCATTTTATAAATTATATTTTTCAATATTGCATTTCACACATTGCATTTTACATATTACATTTCACACATTGCATTGAACACATTTCATTTCACAAATTGCATTTCATACATTGCATTTACAACCATCTTCACACATTCCATCTTCACACATTTTAGGGGTCATTTATTCGATCTAGATAATAATTGGTCCAATGAAATTTTTGTTTCCTTAATCAAGGGCACCTTCAAATCATCATCCATTCCATTAACATTTGCAAGCTATATTTCCATAATCCCTAGGTGTTTTTGGTCACTCAGCCACTCCTAGTATTTCTAGCAATCTTCAATACATGTTGAGTTTTCTTTAGGACCAAGACACCTTTTCACTAAGAAAATCTTGAGTTCTGGGAATTGACTCTAACACTTTTGAACTAAACACAATAACACATTTTTAAAAAATCTTGTGTCAAAGAGGGATAACACCATAAGTGGGTTGAACCTGGAAGTGAAAAGGGTATTCCTTGCTTGTCCCATTATGCACATAGTCCAAAAATATAAAAAAAGTGATTTCACTACTATCACAATCATTTCCAAACAAAATACAAAGTAGTAAGAATGGGGTAAAATTATCATCACACTTCAATTGAGAATCCTATTCCCTAAAGTTCTAAATATTTTACACATTACACACCACATATCCTCAAGTTGTAAGGATAGGACTACATTTCCAGTCAGATGATTAGGTAGTCTGAATCCCCAAATCTTAGAGATCATATTCTTAGACTATGGAGCTAATCTCTACCGAAGCTATAGAAACTTGAATAGTAGTGGAGTATGCTCATGCATGACAACACAACTTTGTCTTGAATATATCTCTGACTGCACATAAGGACAAGCTAGCTTCTTGGTCTCCATAATAGGTGTCATCTCAATTTTCTCAAGATGGGTTAATGAACTCACTTGCACACACATTGGTTCTTTAGTACCTCGATTCATTACCATATTCATGACTCGATAAATGAATTCACTGCACACACGTTGGTCTTAGAGAAATTAGGCAGTATCTAGTGAGTTTGTTTGATATCACTAGTATATTTGAGTCTTTGTAAAACGATCAATTTTCCATATCGACATCCATATCTTATTCCATATCAACATCCATATCTTCTTCCATATCAATATCTATATCTTATTTCATATTAGCATTCATATCATTTTCATGAATCTTCCATTTCACATGCCACCAATTTGGTGCCTCTGATTACACAAAAATGCTATCCATGTTCAAGAAAAATATAAACTATGAATGATCATTAGAAACATTAATTCATTTGTATTCATACACATTATCATTGCATTATCATCCATCACACATATACACATGCATTAACACAAAAAACATCCACACAAAAGCATAACATAAAAGTAAAATCCATGTATATATATGTCGCATGTACACTGAATGCTCAAATAGACTCACTATGCCTAACCGACCTGGATATGGATGAGAAGGGTGGATCTAGTAGCCTAATGTGGTGCTCCATCAATCTATCCTCCAAAACTTGGATATATCCATCTCCGACCTAAAGTCATCATACATCATGTCTCTAACGATGGTCCCTCTCAAGTAGCTCTACCTGGAGCCTCGTGATCCTATCATCGCCTCCACTTGTAGTCGTTCGTACCTCTAGATCCACCTGTAGTCGAGCCATCTCTACATCCTAAGTCATATTTGTAACCTGAGCCGCTATCACTACATCACGCTCTATCACCAACTTCTCTAGCCTTATCCAATCCTCCTCACTTTGACCTGGAGGTCCCTTCGAAACCTCCTCCATATCATAAATGTCATCTCTATCACCTCCAAGCCCTAGAGTGTGCTTTGTTGTGTCTCTCACCCATCTCATTAGACTACTAGATTGAAGGCATATATGATGTCTGGGAGTCTCATCTACCTCCTCCATCTTAGCCTCTACCTCACCCTCATTCTCGCCACCATCATCCATTGTCAAACTTGATACCCCTGGTGGCTGTGTAGTGAACCATACATCCTACTCTGTAGTAGTTCTCATGTCATCTATATTAGAGAGATCCATATCCTCATCATCCTCATAGGTCACCCGCTATACCTTAGCACAAGGTATACCCGTATCATCTTGATGGTACCTATATAAAACTAGTGCCTACAAAACTCCCTACCATAGACCAAACTATCATAGCACCTATGAGAAATCCTATGCCTCCCAACCACCCATCTCACCTATCATATCCTTCATAGCTTCTCCACATCACCAATCCAAGTGGCACCTCGCCATGGCCTCTAAAGCACCTAAGTAGATTTCAACCTGACCCACAAATACCTGTACTCCTGGCTAGTCTAAATAGAATGACTCGACTACACCTCATTTTCCATAGACCATCTCATAGCATAGGGTTGCTCTGTATCCCATGTCTCAATAAGCAATACCATCAGGAAAGCCACATTGAAGTGCTCCCAAACCCAACATTATAGTAGTAAACTACATCCCAACCCATTTTTCCCTCATATCCTAACCTCATAAAGCTCCTGGTATAACTAATCTAGCAGAGTAGGTGTTCATGCATACACCCGAGGTCCATCTATCATGTCATACACCATCCCGATCATATTCCATGGGAACCAAAAACTAGTGTTGTTAGGGGTCACTATGTTGTCCAACATGAACATGACTAAGGTAGGCAGTGCATCCAGATTCTTATCCAAGTACATAGCCAAATACCTTATCCCTTCACCCTTCACAATCTCACCCTACCATTGATCTTCTAAGATCTGACCCATCTCATACCCATTATCATGTCCAACTTCAACATGTAAACCCTCCACTAGTACCTTGACGATATGATATACATCCTCAAGTATCATTGTTGCCTCTCCAGTAGGGAGCTAAAAGGTACCCCTATATGGATGCCATCTCTCTACCAAGGCAGTGAGATACCCCTCATATGACCTCACCACATCAATCTGAGTTTCCCCAGCTAGCCCACATCCTCCAACCACTTCCATTGCTCCTCCCGTAGTACCTTTCTTACCCTTGGTATGTAGAGAAATAACTTATGTCGAGCCTCTAAAATCCTCAACTGTAGCACAACAAATACACTAGACAAGCACATTAACGTCATATTCAATGTATAAAAAATAAAAAATAAAAATAAAAACAACAAATTTTTTGCACAAGTCTAAACAAAGAGTGCCAAGGGAACTTACCTCAGCAACATGCACCTCTGTTTATCCTGCCGCATCTACACCTTCCATCATCATAGATTATGCACCACCAAATTCCTTCACTCCACTCTTCACTTCCTCACTTCCTCAGACACAACTTCTAGAATTTGTGAACATAATAATGAATTTAATTTCACCTTTGTAAGCCATTTATAGTTATTTTTGGTTCACTTGAATGCCCATGGGTGTTCATAGCTGCATTGAGATGCTTCCTTGCATTTGCAAATTGGCAAACTTTGGCCAGTGTCTATGCCTGCTATGGATACCCGTCGACGTTTGGCATCAAAGTTGGCAAAAAATACCAAAATGAATAAAAATGATAACTTACCTCTACAAAACCACTTCAAATTGCATCCATACATTAAATTCATCATCATATCATAATTTGTGAAAAAAAAATCGATTTGAGTGCATAATTTTTTCTTTCGACCAAAAGGCACAAAATCACTTAACAACTTTCAAAATAAACCAAAACGGTTTCAATTTTCACAAAACAACCATAGTCATCATTATCATCATCTATCACATCATTTCATAAATTTTTGTGATAATATGAAATGATTTGGACATTTAATTTCTATTTGCAACCAAAAAGTCATAAAATTGCTTTAAAAACACTCCAAAACAATGCAAAATTTCATAAAATCATACAATCCAATAATCAATGCATTTCACATTATCAAATATTCATTTCAACATTATTTTTATCATTCAATAATTACATTTGTCCATTTGCAAAGTTCAAACACAAATTTTAAGTGAACCTCGTATCTAGTGGTCTATTCTATCTCCTTGGTGATTGCAATGATTGGTTGTCCATGCAATTCAGTAAGATGGATAAATCACCATAAGGATGCTTGGACATTATCATCATTCCATACCTCTTTTTTTGAAATCAAATTACATTTGTCATCCTCATTTTCGAGTGCAACTATGCTCTAAATTAATTTGCTCAAAAACTATCATTAATGGCCTTGTTTGTAGGGCTTGAAACATGGATAAATCACATTGCAACATTTATTTTACATTGACAGTAATCATGGACACAAACATTTCCTAGGTTGATTGGTTTCAATTGAGGGAATTATCCTATAGTCACTAGCCGATCCTCCAAAGTTGACTCTTTATTTTTGCATTTCATCACTTTGCATTTCAATGACGCCAAACAATACTTTCTTCAATAGCATGGAATCACCCCAAAATTGGGGTAACCAAATTAGATTTTGATTTTCGACAATGAGATACATCTTACATGATCATGAAGAACACAACCTTATACTGAGAGGGGGGGTGAATAGTAGAAGACCACTTTTTACTTTTCTTTTGCAATCAATATTATGCAATGAACATATAGCAATATCAACAACAGTAATCAAGCAATGCATAAAACACCATACACAATAGAGACACCATAATTTGCGTGGTTCACCCACTGTGGGCTACTCCATGGAGAAAATATTACACTAAAATTTTCTCGATCAATATCTTGGCAATCCTTTCCCTATTACAATGTTTATGGACCTTTGTCCAAAGGAGATGTTGATCCCCTAAATCAAGTTTGTGGATCTCTATCCATAGGAGAACTCCTCCTCTGCTCTGGGTGGTGATCCTCTAGAAGACTACTGCCTCCACTGCACTGGCTTGTGGATCTCTCTCCACTGAATACTCTTATCTCCACTTAGAAGACCTGTCCTCACTGCGCTGGCTGATAAATATCTATCCACTAGAGACCACTATCCTCTTTTCTCTGTCACCTTGTTACAAGTGTGAATAGGGTTGTTTCGAAACTGGCTTAGAAAAATATTTTTTCTAAGCTTCAGTGTGAATTCTCCCTCAATATGTCGGCAAATTTTGTCGGCAAGTTTGTTTTTATTTATTTCCTATTTTCCCTCCTCCTTATCCCTCCGTTAATCCTTCTTCCCCCTTATCCCTCCAACTCCCTTATCCCTTCTTATCCTCCATTTTCCCCTTATCTCTTCTTTGTCGACTTTCTTCCTATTTCCTTCTTATTTATACTCGTGAATTTGTAATGGTCAAGGTTGACGAGGGGTGCAAATAAAGTTTTGAATTTTTCTATGATTATTCTTTGTTTTTCACTGCATTCAATTGGCCCTCGGCCTACACTGGTATCAGAGCCAGACTCCGGCGTCCGGTGGGCACGGTTCTCGAGACGAAGTAAGGTCAGAGCGGGCACGATTCTCGAGGTGGGCACGCATCTTGAAGTAGGTCACAACAGGGCTCAGATCTTGAGGTAGATCACGAGAAAGCTTAGGCACAAATCTCGAGGTAGGTCAGGCACGGATCCCGAGGTGGATCATGCACAGTCAAGTTGACACGTGGCAGCGGTGCAACGATCGAGGCAGAGGTGACTGGACGACACGTGGCGCGAGGCGATTGGCGGTTTGGTTGGCGGAGAGTGAGCAAAATTTTAGCACGTGGCGATTCGTTGTGGCAGTGAGGTGTCAACGAGCGATTGGTCAAAGCGACAGTACAGTGCGATTGAGGATCGACTGCCCGAAGGCAGTCGAACACTACTATGCGACGTGAGGGTTAAAAACCCTCGCTGTGCGTTTGCACAGCGAATGTGGGATAATTTCCCATGGTTTTTTTTTTTTAAACATTTCCCACCATTGAAAATAAGCCCCTCCTCACTCCCGTCAGTTCACGTCCGCATGTGTGGCGTGGTGGATAGTTGATTCGCTTGCATGCAAGAGGGTCAGGGATCGAATCCCGCCAGGCGCTTTACAAAGGAAATTTTTTTATTTTTTTTTGTTTTTTAACCACCGCCAAAGATATTAGAGGAAGCGGCGTCTTCCTTGTCCACAGAGGAGCCGCGTGGTCGAGCGGCTAAGGTGGCCGCTGCGCAGACTGCAGGTCGCGCGTTCGAGTCGCGCTGAGAATAAAAAGGTAAAACTTTTTAATTTTTATAAGGTTTTAGTTTTTTTAAGTTTTAAAAATTATTTAATAAATTTCAATTTTATATTTATTTAATATTATCTTTTTAATAATAAATTTAAAAGATAATTTAAATAAAATATAAAAATTTATTAATTTTTTTTTTTTAACTTTAGAAAAATTTTAAAGCCTTATTTGAAGAGTTTTTTGTGGTCAATTAAAACTCGCCCAAGGGGGCTTGAAAATTTGCATATTGTGAATCTGGAAAAGTGACGGGAAGTGATGAGGGAAATGAGATGTGTCCCTTCTATACTTCATCAATGTTTAAAATATGTACATGAGGATCAAGTTAATTGCATAACTGTGGATGTTGAACCATTCAAGTATTGCAATTTCATTTCAAATCCCTATGAATCCATGCTTTCATCCACTCATATTTTTCTCACATCATCAACCACAAAATCCACCACACCATCCACCTCTTCATCAAAAGCTCCTATTCCTGAGGAGCTTCCCATCACCACTTCACATCAAGCCTCCACCTCTATACCCACATCTTCATCACCTTTGACTACATGCACATGTGGTCAAATCCAATACACGTCAACCCAATCATCATTAGCATCCTCCACCATAATTCCTTCCACATCATCACCCATTCAACAACCACCTCAGCTAAATCCACCTCCATCCACATCAGTTGATGTCTCACAAGTCGAAGTAACATATAATGAGATATCATTCCAGTTCATACCTCTCGCATTATCAAATCCCCAATCCAATCTCGAGTCTTTCGCATCCACTTCCTAATTCACTTCCACATCCACATCCACATCATCCCTAGTTGAGGTCCACCTTACTAATCATGGTATTGGTGAATATGTGGTCCAATAAATCATCATTACAACACTTAATATCCAAACTGCTAGGGATTACGGTGGCCCACATGACCCATGCTTATCTATAAGAGAGTGTACAACATGGGTTTAATGCACAATATCATTAATTTTATATATGGGTGGATTGATTCATCGTCCAATCTATCTTCCCTATATAATACCAAACAACTAACTCTTGCCAATATATAGCACACCAACCCGATATTTTCATATAGTTAATTGCTAAGGACATGGCCTAGGATGACATGAACAAGAAATGCATGAGATTATCGATGTTTCATACCAGGAAGTGCATTACCATTTATGTTTAGGCTATCATCTACTTTATTCCACTTCTTCTTTTGAACAAGCTTTTCAAAGTTTACATTTGAATTCAGAAGGAGATATCCATCACACGAATGAATCTAAAGATGAAATCTATGAGGAATACAACATTCTATCAATTTCTTCTAATGAATCTAATGAGGAATAAACACCCATCATTCCATTCATCGAATAAGATGAGTATTACCTCAAAATGTTCCCCATTCATCAACCTATCATTCACTTGCTTCTTCCACAAGAGCGAGCTGAACCAAATGGTGAACCACCACCTCCATTTCATTAATCCATCTCACCAACCATTTTTCTTGTAATATATGTACATAACAAAACAAAACAAAAAATTCAAAAATTCAAAAAATCCAAATTAAAAAAAATCAAAAAAGTCAAAAACAAATTCAAAAAAAAAAGTTCATTGCATTGCATGTGCATGGCTTTTTTCCTATTGTATATATTTGTATTGCTCAATGTTGTTCAGGTTACCAAAGCTCTAGCACCAGTTATAATAGAAAGAATCTATCTATCCTCCACCTTCCCAACTACCATTTTTCCTTTAAGTTAACATGAATCCTGTTGACTTATTCACCCCCCTCCATAATCCATACGATTTGGCAAAGCCAATTATAATTGACATGAGCCTTATTGATATGGATCAGATTTCCTTGCCTTTATATTTTTTTGAATTCATCCTTTTCGAGGAATTGTTAAGGGCTTTAGCCAACTACATTCCTCCATCACCTCCATATTTACCTTCACCTTCACCTTCAGATCCTAAGGTTTTCCAGACAGACATAGAAGAGGTTGAGTCATAAGAGTTTGATAATGTTATAGATGATATTCATCTGATCCCAACACCCCATCAACTTGAGGAAGAGGTAGATCCACTCATTGTTACAAAAATCCCTAAATTTGCAATTGTTCATGCTAAATATAAGGATAAGAAATATGTTTGCTTTATCCATTCAAATCCATATGAGCCTTTGTCAAACCAAATAATATCCTTCCTCAAGTTTGGAACACTCCCATTAGATATGTCACGAACTGCTAAATACACTTTCAAGAAAAAGGTAGTTTGTTTTACTCTCTTGGGGGACGTGTTGTATAGATGTGGTTATTATGGAGTCCTCCTTCGTTGTCTTCAGCTTCTAGAGGCACAAAGAGCATTTTGGTGGTAATTTTAGTGGATTGACCATTGCAAAGTGTATTCTATGCATGGGTTACTATAGGCCCACAATAGAACATGACTATTGCACTTATTTCAAGCATTTTAAGCAATGTCAAGAGCATGCTAATTTAACTCATGTACCATCACAAGCATTACAATCTATTCAAAGCCTTTGGCCCTTTTCACAATGGGATCTATATTTTATTGGTAAAATTTGACCTTCTTCCTTGGGATAACATACATTCATCATCATAGCCACTGAATACTTCATAAAGTAGGTTGAGGTAATTCCTCTCACCAGTATGATAGGACCTCAAATTGTGGAGGTTTTACTTCATCATATCATCAGTCATTTTGGTATTCCCTTGAAAATCATCTCTGACAACGATAAGTATTTCAAGAAAAAGGATGTTCAAGCACTTCGCAAGCAATATAATATCTAACATATTTTACTGACTCCTTATTAGTTACAACCAAATGGATAAGCTAAGGCTACCAACAAGACCTTAATTGTTATTCTCAAGAAACTAGTCAAAAACAATCATCGAGATTGGCATACACAAACCCCCTTGGAATTATGGGCTTATAGAACACGCATTTGCACACCTACTAGGGCAACGTCATTTTCATTGGTCTATGGAGTCGAAGCAATTATACCTCTTGATATTGAGATCCTCTCATTGCAAATTTTATTGCAAGAATTCATATATGATGATACTACTAGACAAGCACATTTTGACCAACTCATGCTTCTTGATGAAATGCGGGTCAATGCTTTAGAGAATTTACAAGTTTATCAGAACCACCTAAAGTATGCTTACAATGTTAAATTTCATCTAAGTGATTTCCAAGTATGAGATATTGTTCTTAAAGAGAATCAACAAAACACCAATTCCTTATCGCACCTTCATGATAAATTCATGGCTAATTGGTTAGGTCCATACATTATCACTCAAAAAGAGGGTAAAGGAACTTATAGGCTTGCCATTCTAGAGGGATTTGAAGAGCTCTGAACCACTTAACATAATCCACTTGAGAGCATTCTATGTTTAATATTATATATATATATATATATATATATATATATATATATATATATATATATATATATATATATATATATATATATACATGTCTAATACACAAAAACAACATTGCATTTCACACATTACATTTCACATTGCATTTTATAAATTATATTTTTCAATATTGCATTTCACACATTGCATTTTACATATTACATTTCACACATTGCATTGAACACATTTCATTTCACAAATTGCATTTCATACATTGCATTTTCAACCATCTTCACACATTCTCTTTTCACACATTTTAGAGGTCATTTATTCAGTTTAGATAATAATTGGTCCAGTAAATTTTTGTTTCCTTAATCAAGGGCACCTTCAAATCATCATCCATTCCATTAACATTTGCAAGCTATATTTCCATAATCCCTAGGTGTTTTTGGTCACTCAGCCACTCCTAGTATTTCTAGCAATCTTCAATACATGTTGAGTTTTCTTTAGGACCAAGACACCTTTTCACTAAGAAAATCTTGAGTTCTGGGAATTGACTCTAACACTTTTGAACTAAACACAATAACACATTTTTAAAAAATCTTGTGTCAAAGAGGGATAACACCATAAGTGGGTTGAACCTGGAAGTGAAAAGGGTATTCCTTGCTTGTCCCATTATGCACATAGTCCAAAAATATAAAAAAAGTGATTTCACTACTATCACAATCATTTCCAAACAAAATACAAAGTAGTAAGAATGGGGTAAAATTATCATCACACTTCAATTGAGAATCCTATTCCCTAAAGTTCTAAATATTTTACACATTACACACCACATATCCTCAAGTTGTAAGGATAGGACTACATTTCCAGTCAGATGATTAGGTAGTCTGAATCCCCAAATCTTAGAGATCATATTCTTAGACTATGGAGCTAATCTCTACCGAAGCTATAGAAACTTGAATAGTAGTGGAGTATGCTCATGCATGACAACACAACTTTGTCTTGAATATATCTCTGACTGCACATAAGGACAAGCTAGCTTCTTGGTCTCCATAATAGGTGTCATCTCAATTTTCTCAAGATGGGTTAATGAACTCACTTGCACACACATTGGTTCTTTAGTACCTCGATTCATTACCATATTCATGACTCGATAAATGAATTCACTGCACACACGTTGGTCTTAGAGAAATTAGGCAGTATCTAGTGAGTTTGTTTGATATCACTAGTATATTTGAGTCTTTGTAAAACGATCAATTTTCCATATCGACATCCATATCTTATTCCATATCAACATCCATATCTTCTTCCATATCAATATCTATATCTTATTTCATATTAGCATTCATATCATTTTCATGAATCTTCCATTTCACATGCCACCAATTTGGTGCCTCTGATTACACAAAAATGCTATCCATGTTCAAGAAAAATATAAACTATGAATGATCATTAGAAACATTAATTCATTTGTATTCATACACATTATCATTGCATTATCATCCATCACACATATACACATGCATTAACACAAAAAACATCCACACAAAAGCATAACATAAAAGTAAAATCCATGTATATATATGTCGCATGTACACTGAATGCTCAAATAGACTCACTATGCCTAACCGACCTGGATATGGATGAGAAGGGTGGATCTAGTAGCCTAATGTGGTGCTCCATCAATCTATCCTCCAAAACTTGGATATATCCATCTCCGACCTAAAGTCATCATACATCATGTCTCTAACGATGGTCCCTCTCAAGTAGCTCTACCTGGAGCCTCGTGATCCTATCATCGCCTCCACTTGTAGTCGTTCGTACCTCTAGATCCACCTGTAGTCGAGCCATCTCTACATCCTAAGTCGTATTTGTAACCTGAGCCGCTATCACTACATCACGCTCTATCACCAACTTCTCTAGCCTTATCCAATCCTCCTCACTCTGACCTGGAGGTCCCTTCGAAACCTCCTGCATATCATAAATGTCATCTCTATCACCTCCAAGCCCTAGAGTGTGCTTTGTTGTGTCTCTCACCCGTATCATTAGACTACTAGATTGAAGGCATATATGATGTCTGGGAGTCTCATCTACCTCCTCCATCTTAGCCTCTACCTCACCCTCATTCTCGCCACCATCATCCATTGTCGAACTTGATACCCCTGGTGGCTGTGTAGTGAACCATACATCCTACTCTGTAGTAGTTCTCATGTCATCTATATTAGAGAGATTCATATCCTCATCATCCTCATAGGTCACCCGCTATACCTTAGCACAAGGTATACCCGTATCATCTTGATGGTACCTATATAAAACTAGTGCCTACAAAAATCCCTACCATAGACCAAACTATCATAGCACCTATGAGAAATCCTATGCCTCCCAACCACCCATCTCACCTATCATATCCTTCATAGCTTCTCCACATCACCAATCCAAGTGGCACCTCGCCATGGCCTCTAAAGCACCTAAGTAGATTTCAACCTGACCCACAAATACCTGTACTCCTGGCTAGTCTAAATAGAATGACTCGACTACACCTCCTTTTCCATAGACCATCTCATAGCATAGGGTTGCTCTGTATCCCATGTCTCAATAAGCAATACCATCAGGAAAGCCACATTGAAGTGCTCCCAAACCCAACATTATAGTAGTAAACTACATCCCAACCCATTTTTCCCTCATATCCTAACCTCATAAAGCTCCCGGTATAACTAATCTAGCGAGAGTAGGTGTTCATGCATACACCCAAGGTATATCTATCATGTCATACACCATCCTAATCATATTCCATGGGAACCAAAAACTAGTGTTGTTAGGGGTCACTATGTTGTCCAACATGAACATGACTAAGGTAGGCAGTGCATCCAGATTCTTATCCAAGTACATAGCCAAATACCTTATCCCTTCACCCTTCACAATCTCACCCTACCATTGATCTTCTAAGATCTGACCCATCTCATACCCATTATCATGTCCAACTTCAACATGTAAACCCTCCACTAGTACCTTGACGATATGATATACATCCTCAAGTATCATTGTTGCCTCTCCAGTAGGGAGCTAAAAGGTACCCCTATATGGATCCCATCTCTCTACCAAGGCAAAGAGATACACCTCATATGACCTCACCACATCAATTCGAGTTTCCCAGCCTAGCCCACATCCTCCAACCACTTCCATTGCTCCTCCTATAGTACCTTTCTCACCCTTGGTATGTAGAGAAATAACTTATGTCGAGCCTCTAAAATCCTCAATCGTAGCACAACAAATACACTAGACAAGCACATTAACGTCATATTCAATGTATAAAAAATAAAAAATAAAAATAAAAACAACAAATTTTTTGCACAAGTCTAAACAAAGAGTGCCAAGGGAACTTACCTCAGCAACATGCACCTCTGTTTATCCTGCCGCATCTACACCTTCCATCATCATAGATTATGCACCACCAAATTCCTTCACTCCACTCTTCACTTCCTCACTTCCTCAGACACAACTTCTAGAATTTGTGAACATAATAATGAATTTAATTTCACCTTTGTAAGCCATTTATAGTTATTTTTGGTTCACTTGAATTCCCATGGGTGTTCATAGCTGCATTGAGATGCTTCCTTGCATTTGCAAAGTGGCAAACTTTGGCCAGTGTCTATGCCTGCTATGGATACCCGTCGACGTTTGGCATCAAAGTTGGCAAAAAATACCAAAATGAATAAAAATGATAACTTACCTCTACAAAACCACTTCAAATTGCATCCATACATTAAATTCATCATCATATCATAATTTGTGAAAAAAAAATCGATTTGAGTGCATAATTTTTTCTTTCGACCAAAAGGCACAAAATCACTTAACAACTTTCAAAATAAACCAAAACGGTTTCAATTTTCACAAAACAACCATAGTCATCATTATCATCATCTATCACATCATTTCATAAATTTTTGTGATAATATGAAATGATTTGGACATTTAATTTCTATTTGCAACCAAAAAGTCATAAAATTGCTTTAAAAACACTCCAAAACAATGCAAAATTTCATAAAATCATACAATCCAATAATCAATGCATTTCACATTATCAAATATTCATTTCAACATTATTTTTATCATTCAATCATTACATTTGTCCATTTGCAAAGTTCAAACACAAATTTTAAGTGAACCTCGTATCTAGTGGTCTATTCTATCTCCTTGGTGATTGCAATGATTGGTTGTCCATGCAATTCAGTAAGATGGATAAATCACCATAAGGATGCTTGGCCATTATCATCATTCCATACCTCTTTTTTTGAAATCATCATCCTCATTTTCGAGTGCAACTATGCTCTAAATTAATTTGCTCAAAAACTATCATTAATGGCCTTGTTTGTAGGGCTTGAAACATGGATAAATCACATTGCAACATTTATTTTACATTGACAGTCATCATGGACACAAACATTTCCTAGGTTGATTGGTTTCAATTGAGGGAATTATCCTATAGTCACTAGCCGACCCTCCAAAGTTGACTCTTTATTTTTGCATTTCATCACTTTGCATTTCAATGACGCCAAACAATACTTTCTTCAATAGCATGGAATCACCCCAAAATTGGGGTAACCAAATTAGATTTTGATTTTCCACAATGAGATACATCTTACATGATCATGAAGAACACAACCTTATACTGAGAGGGGGGGTGAATAGTAGAAGACCACTTTTTACTTTTCTTTTGCAATCAATATTATGCAATGAACATATAGCAATATCAACAACGAGTAATCAAGCAATGCATAGAACACCATACACAATAGAGACACCATAATTTGCGTGGTTCACCCAATGTGGGCTACTCCATGGAGAAAATATTACACTAAAATTTTCTCGATCAATATCTTGGCAATCCTTTCCCTATTACAATGTTTATGGACCTTTGTCCAAAGGAGATGTTGATCCCCTAAATCAAGTTTGTGGATCTCTATCCATAGGAGAACTCCTTCTCCTCTGCTCTGGCTGGTGATCCTCTAGAAGACTATCGCCTCCATCGCACCTGGCTTGTGGATCTCTCTCCATCGAATACTCTTATCTCCACTTAGAAGACCTGTCCTCACTGCTGCCGGGCTGATAAATATCTATCCACTAGAGACCACTATCCTCTTTTCTCTGTCACCTTGTTACAAGTGTGAATAGGGTTGTTTCGAAACTGGCTTAGAAAAATGTTTTTTCTAAGCTTCAGTGTGAATTCTCCCTCAATATGTCGGCAAATTTTGTCGGCAAGTTTGTTTTTATTTATTTCCTATTTTCCCTCCTCCTTATCCCTCCGTTAATCCTTCTTCCCCCTTATCCCTCCAACTCCCTTATCCCTTCTTATCCTCCATTTTCCCCTTATCTCTCCTTTGCCGACTTTCTTCCTATTTCCTTCTTATTTATACTCGTGAATTTGTAATGGTCAAGGTTGACGAGGGGTGCAAATAAAGTTCTTGAATTTTTCTATGATTAATATTTTGTTTTTTATTGCATCTAATTGGCCCTCGGCCTACACTGGTATCAGAGCCAGACTCCGGCGTCCGGTGGGCACGGTTCTCGAGACGAAGTAAGGTCAGAGCGGGCACGATTCTCGAGGTGGGCACGCATCCTGAAGTAGGTCACAGTGGGGCTCGGATCTTGAGGTGGATCACGAGAAATCTTAGGCATAAATCTCGAGGTAGGTCGGGCACGGATCCCGAGGTGGATCGTGCATAGTCAAGTTGACACGTGGCAGCGGTGCGGCAGTCGAGGCAGAGGTGACTGGACGACACGTGGCGCAGAGCGATTGGCAGTTTGGTTGGCAGAGAGTGAGCAAAATTTTTCCACGTGGCGATTTGTCGTGGCAGTGAGGTGTCAATGAGCGATTGGTCAAAGCGGCAGTACAGTGCGGTTGAGGATCGATCGCCCGAAAGCGATCGAACACTACTATGCGACGTGAGGGTTAAAAACCCTCGCTGTGCGTTTGCACAGCGAATGTGGGATAATTTCCCACGGTTTTTTTTTTTAAAACATTGCCCACCATTGAAAATAAGCCCCTCCTCACTCCCGTCAGTTCACGTCCGCATGTGTGGCGTGGTGGATAGTTGATTCGCTTGCATGCAAGAGGGTCAGGGATCGAATCCCGCCAGGCGCTTTACAAAGGAAATTTTTTTATTTTTTTTTGTTTTTTAACCGCCGCCAAAGATATTAGAGGAAGCGGCGTCTTCCTTGTCCACAGAGGAGCCGCGTGGTCGAGCGGCTAAGGTGGCCGCTGCGCAGACTGCAGGTCGCGCGTTCGAGTCGCGCTGAGAATAAAAAGGTAAAACTTTTTAATTTTTATAAGGTTTTAGTTTTTTAAAGTTTTAAAAATTATTTAATAAATTTCAATTTTATATTTATTTAATATTATCTTTTTAATAATAAATTTAAAAGATAATTTAAATAAAATATAAAAATTTATTAATTTTTTTTTTTAACTTTAGAAAAATTTTAAAGCCTTATTTGAAGAGTTTTTTGTGGTCAATTAAAACTCGCCCAAGGGGGCTTGAAAATTTGCATATTGTGAATCTGGAAAAGTGACGGGAAGTGATGAGGGAAATGAGATGTGTCCCTTCTATACTTCATCAATGTTTAAAATATGTACATGAGGATCAAGTTAATTGCATAACTGTGGATGTTGAACCATTCAAGTATTGCAATTTCATTTCAAATCCCTATGAATCCATGCTTTCATCCACTCATATTTTTCTCACATCATCAACCACAAAATCCACCACACCATCCACCTCTTCATCAAAAGCTCCTATTCCTGAGGAGCTTCCCATCACCACTTCACATCAAGCCTCCACCTCTATACCCACATCTTCATCACCTTTGACTACATGCACATGTGGTCAAATCCAATACACGTCAACCCAATCATCATTAGCATCCTCCACCATAATTCCTTCCACATCATCACCCATTCAACAACCACCTCAGCTAAATCCACCTCCATCCACATCAGTTGATGTCTCACAAGTCGAAGTAACATATAATGAGATATCATTCCAGTTCATACCTCTCGCATTATCAAATCCCCAATCCAATCTCGAGTCTTTCGCATCCACTTCCTAATTCACTTCCACATCCACATCCACATCATCCCTAGTTGAGGTCCACCTTACTAATCATGGTATTGGTGAATATGTGGTCCAATAAATCATCATTACAACACTTAATATCCAAACTGCTAGGGATTACGGTGGCCCACATGACCCATGCTTATCTATAAGAGAGTGTACAACATGGGTTTAATGCACAATATCATTAATTTTATATATGGGTGGATTGATTCATCGTCCAATCTATCTTCCCTATATAATACCAAACAACTAACTCTTGCCAATATATAGCACACCAACCCGATATTTTCATATAGTTAATTGCTAAGGACATGGCCTAGGATGACATGAACAAGAAATGCATGAGATTATCGATGT
This sequence comes from Wollemia nobilis, assembly GCA_028583015.1. Taxonomy (NCBI): domain Eukaryota; kingdom Viridiplantae; phylum Streptophyta; class Pinopsida; order Araucariales; family Araucariaceae; genus Wollemia; species Wollemia nobilis. The sequence goes on along the minus strand of JAQPPZ010003077.1, from coordinate 10,586,417 downwards.
TTCATACCAGGAAGTGCATTACCATTTATGTTTAGGCTATCATCTACTTTATTCCACTTCTTCTTTTGAACAAGCTTTTCAAAGTTTACATTTGAATTCAGAAGGAGATATCCATCACACGAATGAATCTAAAGATGAAATCTATGAGGAATACAACATTCTATCAATTTCTTCTAATGAATCTAATGAGGAATAAACACCCATCATTCCATTCATCGAATAAGATGAGTATTACCTCAAAATGTTCCCCATTCATCAACCTATCATTCACTTGCTTCTTCCACAAGAGCGAGCTGAACCAAATGGTGAACCACCACCTCCATTTCATTAATCCATCTCACCAACCATTTTTCTTGTAATATATGTACATAACAAAACAAAACAAAAAATTAAAAAATTCAAAAAATCCAAATTAAAAAAAATCAAAAAAGTCAAAAACAAATTCAAAAAAAAAAGTTCATTGCATTGCATGTGCATGGCTTTTTTCCTATTGTATATATTTGTATTGCTCAATGTTGTTCAGGTTACCAAAGCTCTAGCACCAGTTATAATAGAAAGAATCTATCTATCCTCCACCTTCCCAACTACCATTTTTCCTTTAAGTTAACATGAATCCTGTTGACTTATTCACCCCCCTCCATAATCCATACGATTTGGCAAAGCCAATTATAATTGACATGAGCCTTATTGATATGGATCAGATTTCCTTGCCTTTATATTTTTTTGAATTCATCCTTTTCGAGGAATTGTTAAGGGCTTTAGCCAACTACATTCCTCCATCACCTCCATATTTACCTTCACCTTCACCTTCAGATCCTAAGGTTTTCCAGACAGACATAGAAGAGGTTGAGTCATAAGAGTTTTATAATGTTATAGATGATATTCATCTGATCCCAACACCCCATCAACTTGAGGAAGAGGTAGATCCACTCATTGTTACAAAAATCCCTAAATTTGCAATTGTTCATGCTAAATATAAGGATAAGAAATATGTTTGCTTTATCCATTCAAATCCATATGAGCCTTTGTCAAACCAAATAATATCCTTCCTCAAGTTTGGAACACTCCCATTAGATATGTCACGAACTGCTAAATACACTTTCAAGAAAAAGGTAGTTTGTTTTACTCTCTTGGGGGACGTGTTGTATAGATGTGGTTATTATGGAGTCCTCCTTCGTTGTCTTCAGCTTCTAGAGGCACAAAGAGCATTTTGGTGGTAATTTTAGTGGATTGACCATTGCAAAGTGTATTCTATGCATGGGTTACTATAGGCCCACAATAGAACATGACTATTGCACTTATTTCAAGCATTTTAAGCAATGTCAAGAGCATGCTAATTTAACTCATGTACCATCACAAGCATTACAATCTATTCAAAGCCTTTGGCCCTTTTCACAATGGGATCTATATTTTATTGGTAAAATTTGACCTTCTTCCTTGGGATAACATACATTCATCATCATAGCCACTGAATACTTCATAAAGTAGGTTGAGGTAATTCCTCTCACCAGTATGATAGGACCTCAAATTGTGGAGGTTTTACTTCATCATATCATCAGTCATTTTGGTATTCCCTTGAAAATCATCTCTGACAACGATAAGTATTTCAAGAAAAAGGATGTTCAAGCACTTCGCAAGCAATATAATATCTAACATATTTTACTGACTCCTTATTAGTTACAACCAAATGGATAAGCTAAGGCTACCAACAAGACCTTAATTGTTATTCTCAAGAAACTAGTCAAAAACAATCATCGAGATTGGCATACACAAACCCCCTTGGAATTATGGGCTTATAGAACACGCATTTGCACACCTACTAGGGCAACGTCATTTTCATTGGTCTATGGAGTCGAAGCAATTATACCTCTTGATATTGAGATCCTCTCATTGCAAATTTTATTGCAAGAATTCATATATGATGATACTACTAGACAAGCACATTTTGACCAACTCATGCTTCTTGATGAAATGCGGGTCAATGCTTTAGAGAATTTACAAGTTTATCAGAACCACCTAAAGTATGCTTACAATGTTAAATTTCATCTAAGTGATTTCCAAGTATGAGATATTGTTCTTAAAGAGAATCAACAAAACACCAATTCCTTATCGCACCTTCATGATAAATTCATGGCTAATTGGTTAGGTCCATACATTATCACTCAAAAAGAGGGTAAAGGAACTTATAGGCTTGCCATTCTAGAGGGATTTGAAGAGCTTGAACCACTTAACATAATCCACTTGAGAGCATTCTATGTTTAATATTATATATATATATATATATATATATATATATATATATATATATATATATATATATATATATATACATGTCTAATACACAAAAACAACATTGCATTTCACACATTACATTTCACATTGCATTTTATAAATTATATTTTTCAATATTGCATTTCACACATTGCATTTTACATATTACATTTCACACATTGCATTGAACACATTTCATTTCACAAATTGCATTTCATACATTGCATTTTCAACCATCTTCACACATTCTCTTTTCACACATTTTAGAGGTCATTTATTCAGTTTAGATAATAATTGGTCCAGTAAATTTTTGTTTCCTTAATCAAGGGCACCTTCAAATCATCATCCATTCCATTAACATTTGCAAGCTATATTTCCATAATCCCTAGGTGTTTTTGGTCACTCAGCCACTCCTAGTATTTCTAGCAATCTTCAATACATGTTGAGTTTTCTTTAGGACCAAGACACCTTTTCACTAAGAAAATCTTGAGTTCTGGGAATTGACTCTAACACTTTTGAACTAAACACAATAACACATTTTTAAAAAATCTTGTGTCAAAGAGGGATAACACCATAAGTGGGTTGAACCTGGAAGTGAAAAGGGTATTCCTTGCTTGTCCCATTATGCACATAGTCCAAAAATATAAAAAAAGTGATTTCACTACTATCACAATCATTTCCAAACAAAATACAAAGTAGTAAGAATGGGGTAAAATTATCATCACACTTCAATTGAGAATCCTATTCCCTAAAGTTCTAAATATTTTACACATTACACACCACATATCCTCAAGTTGTAAGGATAGGACTACATTTCCAGTCAGATGATTAGGTAGTCTGAATCCCCAAATCTTAGAGATCATATTCTTAGACTATGGAGCTAATCTCTACCGAAGCTATAGAAACTTGAATAGTAGTGGAGTATGCTCATGCATGACAACACAACTTTGTCTTGAATATATCTCCGATCGCACATAAGGACAAGCTAGCTTCTTGGTCTCCATGATAGGTTTCATCTCAATTTTCTCAAGATGGGTTAATGAACTCACTTGCACACACATTGGTTCTTTAGTACCTCGATTCATTACCATATTCATGACTCGATAAATGAATTCACTGCACACACGTTGGTCTTAGAGAAATTAGGCAGTATCTAGTGAGTTTGTTTGATATCACTAGTATATTTGAGTCTTTGTAAAACGATCAATTTTCCATATCGACATCCATATCTTATTCCATATCAACATCCATATCTTCTTCCATATCAATATCTATATCTTATTTCATATTAGCATTCATATCATTTTCATGAATCTTCCATTTCACATGCCACCAATTTGGTGCCTCTGATTACACAAAAATGCTATCCATGTTCAAGAAAAATATAAACTATGAATGATCATTAGAAACATTAATTCATTTGTATTCATACACATTATCATTGCATTATCATCCATCACACATATACACATGCATTAACACAAAAAACATCCACACAAAAGCATAACATAAAAGTAAAATCCATGTATATATATGTCGCATGTACACTGAATGCTCAAATAGACTCACTATGCCTAACCGACCTGGATATGGATGAGAAGGGTGGATCTAGTAGCCTAATGTGGTGCTCCATCAATCTATCCTCCAAAACTTGGATATATCCATCTCCGACCTAAAGTCATCATACATCATGTCTCTAACGATGGTCCCTCTCAAGTAGCTCTACCTGGAGCCTCGTGATCCTATCATCGCCTCCACTTGTAGTCGTTCGTACCTCTAGATCCACCTGTAGTCGAGCCATCTCTACATCCTAAGTCGTATTTGTAACCTGAGCCGCTATCACTACATCACGCTCTATCACCAACTTCTCTAGCCTTATCCAATCCTCCTCACTCTGACCTGGAGGTCCCTTCGAAACCTCCTCCATATCATAAATGTCATCTCTATCACCTCCAAGCCCTAGAGTGTGCTTTGTTGTGTCTCTCACCCATATCATTAGACTACTAGATTGAAGGCATATATGATGTCTGGGAGTCTCATCTACCTCCTCCATCTTAGCATCTACCTCACCCTCATTCTCGCCACCATCATCCATTGTCGAACTTGATACCCCTGGTGGCTGTGTAGTGAACCATACATCCTACTCTGTAGTAGTTCTCATGTCATCTATATTAGAGAGATCCATATCCTCATCATCCTCATAGGTCACCCGCTATACCTTAGCACAAGGTATACCCGTATCATCTTGATGGTACCTATATAAAACTAGTGCCTACAAAACTCCCTACCATAGACCAAACTATCATAGCACCTATGAGAAATCCTATGCCTCCCAACCACCCATCTCACCTATCATATCCTTCATAGCTTCTCCACATCACCAATCCAAGTGGCACCTCGCCATGGCCTCTAAATCACCTAAGTAGATTTCAACCTGACCCACAAATACCTGTACTCCTGGCTAGTCAAAATAGAATGACTCGACTACACCTCCTTTTCCATAGACCATCTCATAGCATAGGGTTGCTCTGTATCCCATGTCTCAATAAGCAATACCATCAGGAAAGCCACATTGAAGTGCTCCCAACCCCAACATTATAGTAGTAAACTACATCCCAACCCATTTTTCCCTCATATCCTAACCTCATAAATCTCCTGGTATAACTAATCTAGCAGAGTAGGTGTTCATGCATACACCCGAGGTCCATCTATCATGTCATACACCATACCGATCATATTCCATGGGAACCAAAAACTAGTGTTGTTAGGGGTCACTATGTTGTCCAACATGAACATGACTAAGGTAGGCAGTGCATCCAGATTCTTATCCAAGTACATAGCCAAATACCTTATCCCTTCACCCTTCACAATCTCACCCTACCATTGATCTTCTAAGATCTGACCCATCTCATACCCATTATCATGTCCAACTTCAACATGTAAACCCTCCACTAGTACCTTGACGATATGATATACATCCTCAAGTATCATTGTTGCCTCTCCAGTAGGGAGCTAAAAGGTACCCCTATATGGATGCCATCTCTCTACCAAGGCAGTGAGATACCCCTCATATGACCTCACCACATCAATCTGAGTTTCCCCAGCTAGCCCACATCCTCCAACCACTTCCATTGCTCCTCCCGTAGTACCTTTATTACCCTTGGTATGTAGAGAAATAACTTATGTCGAGCCTCTAAAATCCTCAACTGTAGCACAACAAATACACTAGACAAGCACATTAACGTCATATTCAATGTATAAAAAATAAAAAATAAAAATAAAAACAACAAATTTTTTGCACAAGTCTAAACAAAGAGTGCCAAGGGAACTTACCTCAGCAACATGCACCTCTGTTTATCCTGCCACATCTACACCTTCCATCATCATAGCTTATGCACCACCAAATTCCTTCACTCCACTCTTCACTTCCTCACTTCCTCAGACACAACTTCTAGAATTTGTGAACATAATAATGAATTTAATTTCACCTTTGTAAGCCATTTATAGTTATTTTTGGTTCACTTGAATGCCCATGGGTGTTCATAGGTGCATTGAGATGCTTCCTTGCATTTGCAAAGTGGCAAACTTTGGCCAGTGTCTACGCCTGCTATGGATACCCGTCGACGTTTGGCATCAAAGTTGGCAGAAAATACCAAAATGAATAAAAATGATAACTTACCTCTACAAAACCACTTCAAATTGCATCCATACATTAAATTCATCATCATATCATAATTTGTGAAAAAAAAATCGATTTGAGTGCATAATTTTTTCTTTCGACCAAAAGGCACAAAATCACTTAACAACTTTCAAAATAAACCAAAACGGTTTCAATTTTCACAAAACAACCATAGTCATCATTATCATCATCTATCACATCATTTCATAAATTTTTGTGATAATATGAAATGATTTGGACATTTAATTTCTATTTGCAACCAAAAAGTCATAAAATTGCTTTAAAAACACTCCAAAACAATGCAAAATTTCATAAAATCATACAATACAATAATCAATGCATTTCACATTATCAAATATTCATTTCAACATTATTTTTATCATTCAATCATTACATTTGTCCATTTGCAAAGTTCAAACACAAATTTTAAGTGAACCTCGTATCTAGTGGTCTATTCTATCTCCTTGGTGATTGCAATGATTGGTTGTCCATGCAATTCAGTAAGATGGATAAATCACCATAAGGATGCTTGGCCATTATCATCATTCCATACCTCTTCGTTGTGGCAGTGAGGTGTCAACGAGCGATTGGTCAAAGCGACAGTACAGTGCGATTGAGGATCGACTGCCCGAAGGCAGTCGAACACTACTATGCGACGTGAGGGTTAAAAACCCTCGCTGTGCGTTTGCACAGCGAATGTGGGATAATTTCCCACGGTTTTTTTTTTTTAAACATTGCCCACCATTGAAAATAAGCCCCTCCTCACTCCTGTCAGTTCACGTCCGCATGTGTGGCATGGTGGATAGTTGATTCGCTTGCATGCAAGAGGGTCAGGGATCGAATCCCGCCAGGCGCTTTACAAAGGAAATTTTTTTATTTTTTTTTGTTTTTTAACCGCCGCCAAAGATATTAGAGGAAGCGGCGTCTTCCTTGTCCACGGAGGAGCCGCGTGGTCGAGCGGCTAAGGTGGCATACTTGTGACTCGCAGTCGCGCGTTCGATTCGCGCTGAGAATAAAAAGGTAAAAATTTTTAATTTTTATAAGGTTTTATTTTTTTTTTAAGTTTTAAAAATTATTTAATAAATTTCAATTTTATATTTATTTAATATTATCTTTTTAATAATAAATTTAAAAGATAATTTAAATAAAATATAAAAATTTATTAAATTTTTTTTTAAAAAACTTTAGAAAAATTTTAAAGCCTTATTTGAAGAGTTTTTTGTGGTCAATTAAAACTCGCCCAAGGGGGCTTGAAAATTTGCATATTGTGAATCTGGAAAAGTGACGGGAAGTCTTCCGGAGCACCCGTTTAGCACCTCCAAAATTTTTTGGACTCCCCGTCTCGTGACGGGGGTGGCACGCCAGGGGCGCTGCCCCTTGGAACCCCGTTTAAGGGTTCAATATTGAAGTGGAGCCAAAGCCAGTAAATCCAGAGCTAGTAGAGCCAGAGCCAGCAGAGTCGAGCCGGTGGAGCCGAGAGCGAGCCGAGCTAGAGCTAGAGCCAGTATTGGGAGTCTCATAACAAGCAATCAGTAAGAGAATTACTTTGCTTTGTAATTGCTTATTTCAGTGAAATCAAAGTTTGTTTTTTGAAATGGCTGCAAGTAATAGTCTACCAATCCCTGAATTTAATGGTAGCGACTATGATTACTGGTCTATAAAAATGAAGACTTTGTTGATAGGAAAAGGCCTTTGGGATGTTGTAGAAGATGGCTATGAAGAACCAACTACTGCAGAATGGGCAGCTTTTTCAACTGCTTGATAGAAGGGCTAAAAAGGAAGCCCAAGAAAAATAACTCATTTGCCCTTTATCATATTCATGCTGCCTTAGATAGAACTATCTTCCCTAGAATAGCCTCATATGTAAATGCACAAGATGCATGGAATGCCCTCAAAGAAAGCTATAGAGGTAGTGACCAAGTGAAGCAGGTAAAACTGCAAACTTTGAAACGAGATTTTGAGAATCTCAAGATGCAAGAGAATGAAAGAGTCGGTGATTACTGTGTGCGAGTGAAAGCGATGAGTCGACAAAATGGTCACACTAGGGGAGGATATTAAGCGAGAGATGATGGTGAAGAAAGTGTTGAGAACACTTCTTCCAAAATGGAATTCTATTGCAATAATTATTGAAGAATCAAAAGACTTAACCACATTGTCTTTTGATGCATTAACTGGTTCACTTCTCTCACATGAAGAGAGGTTGCAGGAAACTCCTACCACCAGTTATGGAGGAGATGACAAAGCTTTTGCCACACATGAAGGAAGAGGTAGAGGCCGTGGCGAGAGGTCAACAAAGAGGCAGAGGCGGGAATAATCAAAGAGGGGGAACTCCTAACGAGAGGAGGATCATCCAACGAGAGGTGGAAACCGAGAATAGAGGAGGACAATAGCAAAATAGAGGGAAACAGTCCGGTAAAGGAAAAGGAGGAGACAAATCAAAGCAAGTTTGCTACAATTGTGGCAAACCCGGCCATTATGCTCGAGATTGTTGGTCAAAGACTTCGCAAGGAAGCGGCGACAACCAGAGCAGTCAGTTTGGGAATTTTGGAGAAGAGGAAGAGTCCTCAAATCTCTTTCTTTCTTATGGCCGAGACGAGAGCAAAATATGAATGATACATGGATTTTGGACATTGGGTGTTCAAATCACATGAGTGGCAAAGAAGAACTCTTTGCTAAGTTAGACTCCTCATACAAATCCAGCATCCGGTTGGGAGATGACAAGTCATTGGCAGTTGAAGGCATTGGAGCCATGGAGGTTCCAACGAAAGAAGGCATCAAGCAAGTAAGTGATATCTATTACACTCCTCATCTTCAACACAATCTCTTAAGTGTTGGTCAAATGCTTGAAAAGAATTATAAGTTGATTTTTGATGAGGGTAAATGCACCATTTTTGACAAAAACAATAGTAATAGAATCATTACACAAGTGCCAATGTCGAAGAATAGATTATTCCCTTTGAAGTTTGGCCAGCCGGGAGGAAATAAGTTAGCAAATGTTGCAATTACCAATCCAAGTGTCCTATGGCACTTGAGATATGGTCACTTGAATTCAGCAAGTTTGAAGATTGCTAACTTCACAAGCAATGGTGACTGGACTTCCCAAAGTTCAAGATAGTAAGGAAGTCTGTGAAGGGTGTGCCTTGGGCAAGCATGCCAGATCGAAATTTCCTCATGGACAAGCATGGAGGGCCAGCTATCCTCTTCAATTGGTACATTCAGACATCTGTGGTCCGATGCAGACCAAGAGTCTAGGTAATCACTCTTACTTCCTACTTTTCATTGATGATTGCACAAGAATGTGTTGGATATATTTTTTGAAGCATAAGGATGAAGCATTTGCATGCTTTGTTGATTTTAAAGCAAAAGTTGAAAGTGAGAGTGGATATTCTATAAAATGTCTTAGATCAGATAGAGGAGGAGAATACTCCTCTAATCGGTTTTTGAATTTTTGTAAACATCATGGCATCAAGAGGCGGTTCTCAGCTGCCTACACTCCACAACAGAATGGTGTAGCGAGAAAGAAAGAATCGCACCATTGTGGAGATGGCAAGATCAATGCTTCAGACAAAGCATTTGAGTAATGCATATTGGGGAGATGCAACAAGGACTAGTGTTCACATCTTGAACAGAAGTCCTACTTCAAGTTTGAAAGGGAAGACACCTTACCAAGCTTGGTATGGTAAGAAACCAAATGTGAAGTATTTCAGAGTATTTGGTTCATTGGCATATGCTCACATTCCTGATGAGCTGAGAAAGAAGTTGGATCCAAAGAGTCAGGCTTGCATTTTTGTAGGATACTGTGAAAACACAAAGGGTTATAGACTCTACAATCCTACAACTCGAAAGATAGTGGTTTCAAGGGATGTGATTTTTGATGAAGGGGGAGAGTGGGGTAAGCCCCAAATATTCAGTGATGTTGAAGCCACTGATGTAGTTGCTCAACGAGGTGCAACCACGGCTACCACGAAAGGAAAGCGGTCTCCGCCCACACATCCACCAAGTCCATCTTCGATTCAAGCTGCTTCACCAAGTCCTTCTCCACAGCGATCGGTAAGTTCCTCACCAATGGATATTGATGTTCCATCCAAAGGTAAGAGAACTTTACGGTATCATCCATCATCTCGGGATGTTGGATAAGAATTTTTCAAGAAGATATACTAGGAGTCAAGCTAGTGAAATGGAATCTGTTTTACACAGATTAGAAAGTATGCACTTGTATGGTGATGATGAATCCCAGCGGGAACCCGAGAGGAGATCAAGTTAACTATGCTTTGTTAACTAGTGCACGACTTGAACCTTCTAGTTATGAGAAGGCATGTACTCAGAAGATTTGGCAAGATGCCATGAAAGAGGAGATAACCTCTATAAAAAACAACGACACTTGGGAGCTCGTGAAGCTTCCGAAAGGAAAGAAATGTGTTGGTTGTAAATGGATCTTCAAGACCAAGTTTAATGTTGATGGAAGCATTGAGAAGCATAAGGCAAGATTAGTGGCAAAGGGTTTTACTCAGAAATATGGAATAGATTATGAAGAGACTTTTGCTCCTGTAGCCAGACAGGAGACAATCAGAACAGTTCTTGCCTTAGCTGCACACAAAGGATGGAAAGTCCAACACATGGATGTGAAGAGTGCATTTCTCAATGGTTACTTGACAGAAGAAGTGTATGTTGAGCAACCACAGGGATTTGAAGTGCAAGGTAAGGAACACCTTGTTTACTGATTGAAGAAGGCACTCTATGGCCTTAAACGAGGCACCAAGAGCTTGGTACTCACGCATTGATGGGTACTTCAAAGATTATGGGTTCACCAGGAGCAAAAATGAACCCACACTCTACTACCTAAAGCAAGGTAATGACATCCTCATAGTTTGTTTGTATGTGGATGATCTCATTTTTATGGGTAGTAATGAAAAAATGAATATGGAGTTCAAACACTCCATGATGACGCAGTTTGAGATGAAGGATCTTGGATTAATGCACTACTACCTTGGAATGGAGGTTCATCGATCAGATACAGGGATCTTCATCTGTCAACATAAGTATGCTCAGGACATGATCAAGAAGTTTGCTATGGAGCATTGCAAACCAGTTGCAACTCGAGTTGGACATGGGATCCAATTAAGCAAAGATGATGGAGCACCAAAAGTTGATGTGACCACTTTCGGAAGCATGGTTGGGAGTTTGATGTTTCTCGCCAACACCGGACCGGATATTCGGTATGTTGTATCTCTTGTTTCTAGATTTATGTCTAACCCCTCGAAGTTGCATTTGCGAGGCGGCTAAAAGAATTTTGAGATATGTGAAGGGTACATTGGATTTTGGAATCGAGTACCATAAATGTAACACTATCAAGCTTGTAGGCTTCGGTGATAGTGATTGGGGTAGCAATATTGATGACGGGAAGTCAACATCGGGGAAATTGTTTTAGTCTTGGATCGGGACTAATAACTTGGAGTTCAAAAAAGCGAGATAGTAGTAGCGCTATCTTCAACGAAGCGAGTATATAGCGGTTACTTATGCAAGTACTCAAGCCTTGTGGCTAAGGAAAGTACTAGAAGAGATTGGAGAACGACAAAGTGGTCCGACCAGAATCTCTTGCGACAACATCGGTGCCATTCGGTTGGCATATAATCCTGTCCACCATAGCGAGAACGAAGCATTTTGATATGAAGTATCACTTCATCAGAGATATGGTGGAACATGAAATTGTTGAGCTTCACTATTGTCACACTTTGGAGAACGTTGCGGACATCTTCACCAAGGCGATGACAAAAGCTCAATTTGTAAAGGCGAGAGGCTGTGTAGTCAGTCCTCTCAACTTTAAGGGGGAGAATGTTGCAAGTGTGAATAGGGTTGCTTCGAAATTCGCTTAGAAAAATCTCTTTTCTAAGCCTAAGTGTGAACTCTCCCTACATTTGTCGGCAAATTTTTGTCGGCAAGTTTATTTTTTATTCCTCCTATCTTCCTCCTATTTTCCCTCCTCCTTATCCCTCCGTTAATCCTTCTTCCCCCTTATCCCTCCAACTCCCTTATCCCTTCTTATCCTCCATTTTCCCCTTATCTCTCCTTTGCCGACTTTCTTCCTATTCCCTACTTATTTATACACTTGAATTTGTAATGGTCAAGGTTGACGAGGGGTGCAAATAAAGTTTTTAATTTTTTCTGTGATTAATGTTTGTTTTTCATTGCATTTGATTGGCCCTCGACCTACACACCTCCAAATATTTCTCTCAAATTTGCACTAAACACAGTCCTTTGGTCTAGCACAAATCTTCTCAATCTCTGTCTCTAGTCTGGAACAAACCTGTCCTTAAATCTGGACCAAACTCTATTCCACAAGTCCACTCATAACTTGCTCAAATTTGCTCAATAATTCCACTTAGAACTTGCTTAATCTGCTCAACAAGTCCACTTAGAACTTGCTCAAATTTTCTCAACAAGTCCACTCAAAACTTGCTCAAATTCTGCTCAACAAGCCCACTCAGAACTTTCTCAAATTCTGCTCAACAAGCCCACTCAGAACTTGCTCAATTTTGCTCAACAAGCTCACTCAGAACTTGCTCAATTCTGCTCAACAAGATCACTCAGAACTTATTCAAATCTGCTCAACAATCTCACTCAAAACTTGTCAAAATATGCTCAACAAGCTCACTCAGAATTTTTCCAAATCTACTCAACAAGCTCACTCAGAACTTGTCCAAATCTGCTCAAAAAGCTCACTCAAAAATTGTCCAAATTTGCTCAATAAGTCCACACATAACTTATCCAACTCTGCTCAACAAGATCACTCAAAAATTGTCCAAATCTGCTCAAAAATATCACTCAGAACTTGTCCAAATCTACTCAATAAGTCTACATAGAACTTATCCAAATCTGCTCAACAAGCTCACTCAAAACTTGTTCAAATATGCTCAACAACAAATCTCACATAACCATGATACTCATGTTATTTTAAAACCCTAGTTCAATTTATTTTTACAAAAACTCACTTAAACAACAATACTCATGTTCTTTTCAAACCCTCGCTCAAGTTCTTCACACAACCAATGGCTTCACAAAAAATGCTTATAAAACAAGGTTTTAATAACAACTCTATTCCATAAAACCTTGAAGCATTAACTCAAACAATCTCGAAAAGGAAACCCTAATCAAATCCTTTTCACTCCAAACTTATTTTCTAGAAAACTAATCAATCAACTCAACTATGGAAGAATGTGCTCATACCTTTTTCTTGATGATGAAGGGATCTCATAAATCTGCCACAACCATAACAACTTCTATGCCAATATCAAAGAGATTAGAAGATAAATATTTCTCACAATATAATGTAAATACTCAAATACACCTTATCACTCCACCTTTCAAAAACAACCCTCGACATACATAAAATATTTATCCAATAACACCTTATAAATTCCCAACTAAAATAAACTTAACATCCACCAAAAATTAACTCAAACCTCTTTAATTTATTTTAATGGCAAGAGAAACTTTGATAAAAATCAAATCAACTTTATTTATAATTCCAAAGGTATAAATCACTCATCAATAAAAAAACCTCTCATTAAACCTTATTACTCCACAATAATAAAAATCAAATATCAAATTAACAACCTTTCTCAAACCCTTATAACTCCAACAATAATATAAATCAAACACACAACTTTTCACAAACCCTTATTACTCCACATTATCCTTTAGAAAAACCTTAGGCAAAAATTAATCATCAAAAATTACCTTTACCTCTTAGTAGGTTTTGAAACAATGATCTCTGCCTCTATGAGCGCTCTAGCCGCAACTTTGACCGCCGCGTGCGCTAGACACATAGTTAAGAGTCGAAGCACTCTTTGTCTCCTTTGTCCTCAACTGGCGCTCAAAAGACACATGCAAAATGAACTTCCCAACCACTCCACGTGAATTGATCACGTGCTTCCTCAACTCCCAACGCCTTCGCAAAACGTGCGTTACCAATGGACCACCATGTCCTAGGTGAATCAACCAATATGCTCTTTCGTTTATCTCTTTCACCTGGCGCTAAAGACAAGTAAAATTCTTGTCTTCTTCCTCAATGAACAATGATTCCATAGAAAATGTTTCTCTTTGTCGCATGAAATAAAATGTCGAGGGGTAAGTTTCGAATGCCTCTTTGGCATTTATTTATACACAAAAATCCCTTTGCTTCTTAGACGTCGGTGCTCCCACTTTTGATGACGTCGGCGCTCCCACATTTATAATTTATAAATTATTTAAATTCTAAGGAATTTAAATTTTATAAATTATATTTATAAAATTTAGCTTTAAAGAGATTAAAGCCTTCCTTGGGTTTAAACTTAAACCTTTAACTTGTAAAATATTCTACCACCGTGGGTCTTTTAAAATCTTAACTGTCATATCAATGTGTGAAGAGACTTTTATATCCTCATAATGATTTTAATAAAATAATTTAATCTTTCACCATGGGTTTACCATAAAACCTCATAAAATATTATTTTTCCAACTTTCTCTTCAACTCTTCACATTGTTCCTGGTGCTATTGATGGTGTACTCCATGGTATTAATGACGAATTTTTACCTTGACATCAATGACAATTAAATACTATTCAATTGTTCGCATTGTTCCTAGTGCTATTGATGGTGTGCTCCATGGTATTAATGATGACCTTTCACCTTGACATCAATGACAACTAAATAGGCTTAAAATATCCAATAGATCATGGCATATACACTTCATAAACCCCCCCATTATTTTCTATTGGAATAAAAACATAACTATTTTATATCATTCATATCATCCGCATTTACATCATACATTTGCACTTACATCATTCAAATGTATTTTTTCATCGTACAATTATGTCAATTGGCTTGTGAGAGTCATTCTTCACTCATTCTCCAATTGAGGGGGTAAGCTACACATACAAATTATTTTATCTTCAAGATCATCCTCACTCTCCAATGAAATAAAGCTACTCCACCATGCCCAACCAAGTGTCTCGTATTTTTGAAGTGCATTGTGTTTCACACAACGCGATACAAAAATGGGTATATGTAGACACCAAAATCTATTCATTTGTCATCCATTCGTGTCCTCTAATCATAGTTGTGTGTGTGTGTGTGTTTACTTAATATATATAAATATTAATACTTTATTTATTATATTTATATATATTTAATATATATATATATATATGAATTAATCCTAGCCCTCCATAATGTTTTAATCTCAACCATCCATCCATATCAATCCATGCCACTTACCCAAAATTAATCTCCACTCTTCTTCATGTTTTAATCTCTGTCGCTCATTTTGTGTCGTCGAAACCCTAACATGTTTAAGGGTAGATTATAAAAAGTGATCCATTTTAATGAATCAAGGGCTGAGAAAGTTTGGAGAGGTTCCCAAATCTAAGTTTCATCGACAAACCCTAGCCACTTTGTATTCTTATTCATCTTTCGTCGTCGTCATTTGCATCCCCCGTTTCTATCGTCGCCCATCCCGCACACTTCCCTCAGTCTCCAAATACCCCCCAAAGCCAGTTGAGCATCTTTAGGAATTTTTGGAACTCTCTGGTGCATCTACAACCTTCACAAAAGACCCCTAGAAATTTCTTGTAGTAGATCTGCAGTCCTCCAACCCTCGGGCGTCATTTGGGCATCCTCACGACCATCATCAATAGGAACAGAAACAAAAATTAATATTTTGACAAGGTAAGAATATTTTGTGTATTTATTTTATATTATTGCACTTTTATTTTTAGTATTATATTGTAGCATCTAGGGTTTTAGTTGTGTTATCTTTCTAAGGTCCTCACACAGTGGATCACTCATAGGTACTTCTAATCTCTTTTTGTTGTTTTTCTATTTGTAGGTACATATATCACCTTTTTGGAAGTTTTTGAAGCTAGGGTGACCCTTTTAGGATACACAAGCCCACTTGCAACCTTGTTTGGATCTAAGATGAATGCAAAGACACCAATAGTGTATTGACCTAGGGTTTTAGAGAACCCTAGTATTTGTAAGTTTGTATCACAAAAACATTGTAAAACCCCACATTGGGGCACATTGATTGTATCATTTTGATATGCTTGCATTAATAAAAAGCTTATTCATATTGTGCAATCTTGTGTTATCACTATGTTTTTGTTAGTTTATCTTTTGTATCAATGTTGTTTGATTTTGATTTACACTAGTCATTGTTGCTCAGACTACGATTACTAGATGTTTAATTTGTGCGGTTGCACCCAAGCCATTTTTTCCTTCTAGTTGTGCACATCGTGGCTTTGGGCTATTATTAAAACTATAGTTTACCTTCTTTGTCATTAGCTTACACCAAAAGAACCTGGTTAACAGTCTTATGCACATCTTTGCCTCCTTTCAGATCCTAGATATCTTACCTCCCATTGAAGTCCCTTTTCAAAAAACTTGCCAAATCACTTACGCCTCCCAATTATAGTGAGAATTCACTACAAGTAGCTTGGGATATTCTACACTAAAACAATTGTTTCTAAAATTTACCTCTAGTGATGGCTAAGCTATTGCTCTAGGTAAGAGGATCAATAATACCCAAACCTCCTAAAGCCTTTGGTTGAGTATAAATTTTCCATGAGATGGTTGTCATGCCTACCTCTCCATCCTCTTTGATCCATAAAAATTTATGAATGACCTTAGTAAATTCGTTATAGGATTCCTTCGAAGCCATCTTGCAAGAGGAATAGTAAACATGAGAGACTTCCATAACTTCATCCACAACTTGAAATCTTCTTGCTAAGGAGAGAAACCAAACTAACTATGCACTAAATTTATTCTTCTAAAGACTTTTCATAACCCAATTCCACCTTGTTGGAACATGACACTATTTCATGTTAACAAAACATTAACTAGGATTACAATATTATGCATTGAAACATAACATCACAATAAGAACACACATCAAGATAGACACAAGATATTGACACAAATATATCACAAAAGATAGATATTCACTGCATTATGCTTCCATGCTCATGATATGATACAACAATGGAGAGTTATCTCCAATATAATACAATACATGAATTTTCAGTCCTCATGTTGCTCTCTCCTACAAATCCGGGAAATGCAAACTTTCACATTCTTGTCATTAAGGCAAGATCTCAACATACCACATGTCAATGTGACTCTTCATACTCCTCTCTCTTTTGATACATTTCACTTTCACAAAGTGACACATACATTAGACCAAATAATGTAATACTCACAAAACCCCCCTTTAGTACATTATTTGGTAAATTGTTTTTTACAATTTTGATGACTACACTTTCCTCCTTCATCCAAATTGTCTTCATTCTCTATGTGCCACTATCTCTATATCTTATCAACTTCTGATCATGCTTGGTTTCCTTTTTAAGAAACCATACACCATACCTTTTAGCTTATCCCAAGCATTCATATCAATCCATCCACAATTCATTTTTAATCTACATTCTTTTATATATTTTTGTAAACAAAACATGTGGGAATGGTTATGTCCTCCACAAAATTTACAAGAATAAAGATTCCAATATTTTTGTATCCTATGACCATATTTACCACAATGCTCACATATGTTTTCTATCACCAATTTTCTATCATTTTGATTCACCTGTTACAAATTTTGTGTTTGAATCATTTTGATTCACTTGTCCTGTGTACCCAAGACCTTCACATTTTGGTCTTACTATTGGTACAAATGGTTCTTTCATGCCTTGTTCATGCTTTCCCAAACCTTTCTGTTTGTAGCCCATTTTTTATAGCAATTTGGAACCAATTCCCTTAGTGTGCTTCTCAAAATGGCCAAAACCATCATTACATTGCTCAACACAAATTTGAGCATCACTATTTCTATCATCATTTGAGTCTATGTCCTCATCAATTACAATGGCATAGGCTCTCTCTGAACAATCACAAATCATGTGCAAGTCACTTTCATTTGGAAAGGAATAACAACATGCATCTTTTTCCTGCTCACATAGATCATTAGTATCACAAAATTCATCCTCCATTATGGGCTTCAAATCATTAGTGTCACAAACAACATCCTTCATCAATGGTTTGTTTCCTTGTGCTTTGATTTTGGAAACATTAAGAGTAATTATTCCTTTGTATATTGCTTTCCATAAAACAATAGGTATAGTGACAAAATTTTCATTACTATCATTAGCATCATTAAGGATTCCTTGTATGCATTGTTGAAGTAATAAATATTCTCCTTTTTTTGTCTTCTTTAGTAATGGAAAGTAAATATTTCCACACTTTGTCTGACACAAATGTTTCATATTCATTGGCTTCTTGAACAATTTTTTTTTTTAAATAATATTTCTTGTCTTTTGTCATTTTTTTCTTGTTCTTTCACCCTTTTATTTAATTTTTCCTTTGAGGTAGAAAAACTTTTACCCCCAAAATTAAAACAATTCATGAAAAAACTTAAGGTCCTGTTTTTTTTTTTCCTTAACCTTTGAAGAGGAAAAACTTTTATCTCCCTACTAAAAATATATATTTATTCCCTCCTTTTTAATTTTTCCTTTCAAACTACAATTTGATTTTTGTTAAACTTTATGTTTCAAAAAAAACTTATATCTCCTTTCAATAAAATAGTTTATTTACTTTTTCACTTTATTTATTTTTATTATTTTTCCTTCGTAATAAAAAAAAATTAATTAATTTTTTCTTCACCTTATAACTCGCTTTGTTTTTTTATTCAGCCTCCTGCCCTTTTAAATAATTCAACCCTCAAATATGGAAGAAATAAAAAATGTTTGACCTTATTTTGATGAATACTATGTCCACCCTAGCAACATAAACTAGCATGAAACAATGATATAGGGCTACCTGTTACTGTCTGCACTCTTCAATAACGACCACGAAATATGTGTACACTTTGCAGCTGAAAGCTACAATCGACAACATTTCAAATTCTAGTAGCAGACATCGTAGGTGTTGCTCTACACCTCTGGCATAATGGTCACCACATACTACAATGGCCCTACACTTCTTGTGGCAGGGTTTGATCCGAAAATGACAACAATGAGCAGTTCTAGCGGGTTCTCCTAACAGGTAAGAACTATTCACACAATGGCATGGGTTTTTTTTTATGTGTGTTCGTTTGCCTTTCCAATGCATAGGTTTCAAGTGCCTCATCCAACCATTTCGGGTAACACCTTTTGGAGGAGGAGAGGAAGACCAAGGACCTGCAATAGAAAAAGAAAATAATTTGCAATGACCCAAAACAATGAAGCTCTTCTATAGATCCGCAGCTCCAATCTGAAGCGGACACGAGAGTGGTGGCAAGTTATGTGTTGTGCACAAAAAGTTAACCCAAAAATTTGAAATCAAGGGTTTCTAACTACAACTTTCCTTTCTTCGTCGACCAATTTTTTTTCAATGAAACCTGCAACAAAACAAAAAAATAGTCCACCCAAAAATATGAAAATCCAAGGGTTTTAAGGTAAGCACAAAAATGAAGCCCTTTGGTTTTTTTTTTTTAGACCTCTTCAACTTTAAACAAAAAAATTCAAATTCCACAAACTGACTTCATGTTTTCAACCATCAAAAAACTCTACGGTTAAGCATTTTTTTTGGAGTAGTATTCAGATGGGTGACCTCCTAAGAAGTCCCAATTTTTGCGCCTCTCAATTTTTTTTTTTTTATTCCTATTCTCTAATTTCAATCTCTGTTTTTGTTTTTTAATCTGGTTGTTCTCTTCTTCCACTATGCCACTCTGATATCACAAATCTCCTTGCCTTTAACACCTCAAATGGGCATGTTGTTGGATGGCGACGATTGTCCCAAAAACTCTATTCACTCCAACTCTCCATGGCTCTCTGGTTTTCTGGTTTTCTCCATAGCTTTCTCAACCTTGGTTTCTCCATAGCTCTCTCAACCTTGCTCTGATACCATGTTGGAACATGATACTATTTCATGTTAATAAAATATTAACCAGGATCATAATATTATGCATTGAAACATAACATCACAATAAGAATGCACATAAAGACAGACACAAGATATTGACACAAATATATCACAAAAGAGATATTTTCACTGTATTATGCTTCCATGCTCATGATATGATACAACAATAGAGAGTTATATCCAATAAAATACACTACATGACTTTTCAGTCCTCAAACTATTGCTTTCCTCTACAAATCCAATAAATGCAACCTTTCACATTCTTGTCATTAAGACAAGCTCTCAACATACCACATGTCAATGTGACTCTTCATACTCCTCTCTCTTTTAACACATTGCACTTTCACAAAGTAACACATACATTAAACCAAATAATGTAAAACTCATAACACGCCTATCTTCAAGAGAAATATTAATTTTAAAGAAGATTCCAAAAAATCAAACAATCATTCCATATGGAATGATCTTCCACTCAATATATGAGTTGCATCCACTAAGTTTAAAAAAAATATAGAAGACTTCTTTAAAATGGTTGATACAAAAATTAAAAACATGATAATTTCTTTAATAGTATCAACATAGTATCCACCTTGTCCTATTGTTGTCGACATTTCATAAGTCGTGAGAACACACTGATTCAAAGCTATTAACTTTGCTTAGAATTATGAAGAGTCAGGTGTCTGTTGGAACAAAATTTGCCTTCGATTATGTTTGCGCCCATGACTTTGCCAACATTTTTAGACCAGGCTCAAACTGATTTTTCTTGGTTTAATCTCTAGAGAAGGTTGGTTCATTGCTTTGTTAAGGAAAAGGTATAGAGAGAAGGAATTGTGTAAAGGGAGGGAAATATAGTTAATTCTAGGAGAATAAAGCGGTAACAATTAAGCAACAACACATCAATTATCACAGCATTTTGCAGAAAAGCATAATGGAACCCAATACATAGAAACTAAAACTCCTTGGCGAATATCTACTTAAATACAGCTTTTTTGTAAGGTTAATTTCAGATCTAACTAAACATGATATAAAAATTCAAATTAAGAATCAATGCATGATACATTCACTTTAGAATTAATTAGAAATAAACAACACATACATACTTGTAACACCAAAGAGCTCAGAACCAGAATGGATGATCTTTATTAAACTTTTTAGTAGTCTGAATACATAGCCTTGTAAATGCCTAAGAGCCGACCATTTGCTTTGGTCGCTCATTCTATATATAGAGTTTTACATAACAGAAAACTAAAATTTGTTATAACAAACTACCCGTAGTCTCATTCTGGTAAAGGAGTGGTTGAAGATCGATATCTTTCTTGTTATGGAGATATTCTTTGAGTCATGGAGCTTTTAACTAAAAAGGTTAAGATATTCTTGTTGTAGATATCTTCTCAACCTCCTTTTAGACGTCATGGTCCACTTGATCTTTGAAATATCATGATATCACGACTTTTTCCCTAACCATAGTCTTTGCCCTTCAAAATGTCGTGTTGTCACGATCTTTAGCCTCCGCCTTAGCTCTGCTTGTCAAAATATCACGTTGTCACGACTTTTTGTCTTCACTTGCTCTTCGCTCTCCAAAATGTTGCGTTGTCACGATCTTTTTTCACACTTAGCAAAATTTGAGGAGAGTACCCTTTATTTCCCTGGGTGTGGTCATTTTGACCAACATTCTTGGTGCCTCCTGGGGTAATTCTGTTAACTAAATATCAGAACTTAGAGCCTTTATCCATTGGGGAATGAAATAAAAAAAAAAAGAGAATAAAAATAAAAAATGAAGGGAAAGAAAGGGAATGATACCAAGCACAAAAAACAAAATAAGCTTGAAAGTGACCACTCTTCCAGGGACTCTTCATCGGATATTTTTGCTTTTTCTTGGCTTGGAGGTGTTGTACTGCTTGATGCAACTTTCTTGGCCTTTTATTGCTTCTTTTTATCTTGTTTTTCCTTTTATTGAACAACCTCATTGTAATTGGCACAGGCCTTCTTCCAGGTCTCTTCATCGGTATCTACTTTTTCTTTGAAAGTAGCGTATAAGTACTCCAATTCCTCCACCTTGTCATAAGATATATTTTTTGATTTGAGGTATAGCTCATTCAGGCTGAAGTTTATCTGAGTGATATATTGAGCCATGATAAAAATATGATCTTCTTGTACCGACTCTTCCCAAATATCAATTTTTGATGTGACATCAAAGAAATTTTGCCAAACGGCTTTTAACTTATCTTCTGCCAAGAGATTGGAATTTGAGTCCCAAAAGCTAGGCATACCATAGTCTTTAGCCATGTTAGCATGTTTTAAAATTTATTTTTCTTATGACCTTAGCTCTTTCATGATATTTACAGCTACCGTTACCAACTTATGTCATTTAAAAAAGTTCCTAACAATCAATTTGGCTTGGGACCGATTTTTATTTTGGGCTCTATAGCCAGCTATTGCTTACGTACTGTTCACCAGGACATGAATTTTGTTGGCCGCAATTACCCTTGGTGTAAGGAGCTTTATTGAAACTTCAAATTATTTTTCTACCTGGCTTAGCATGCTATTGATTTTGGAGAGGTAGGCTAGAGTGGATCTAGCTTTCAGCACTAGCTTGCTAACTTTTGCAAGCTTTTCTTTTCGAACTACTATTACCTTCTTCTTAGATAACCCTTAGGTTTTATCAGATATTGTTGACAACTACTTCTTTAGGTCCTCTATTTATTGTTGCAACATTTGGACCTGTTCCTCCACCTTTTTTACCTTTTCCTGGGAGAGAGCGACTTCAATGAACTTTCATTCCCACTTCTTGGCTTTATTTTTTAGAGCCTTCTCTATGATTTTTTTTTGGTTGAAAGCCTCTTCTAGCTGTTCTTGGGCATGTTCTGCTTGGAGGAACTTTTCTTTGTAATGATTTGCATTCAGATAAATCATCCCCATGTGAGTTTGAGACTTTCTCCACTTGTCCTCCATTGGCAGCCGGGTCATATCTTCTATAGTTATCTCGGCCTGATAATCATCCAGAGTCATCTATTTTTCAAGCTTTTGTACTAGGGGGGTCATTTTCATAGTGGATTTTTGCATGCTGATCAGGTCCAGTAGTGTCCCTTCCTAAACGTAGGCCATATTAGTGGCACTTGGGGAGCTCCGTGACTTTAACCAGGTAGCGATATTCACAGTAGCCTTATTTAGCTTTTGGAATTTGGCGATAGTACTATTACTAGCAGAAGATATACTTTGTAGGGATTGGAAACTTAACAAGTTTGTGGAGTAAGGGAATGAAGTAGTGGGCATAGAGGATTCCATGCTTATTTTCTAGGAGGGAGACTCTGTTGGATTCTAATGAGGTGAAGTTAGTGGGGTTTGACAGGAATATCATGGCGTCAAACCACCTTGACATTTAGACTGGGAAGGAGAATCTCTTTAGAAATAAGGAGAAGAAGAGGGAGTATCAAGTTCGATTGGAGACATTTACCAATCCTTTTGTGGATCAGTACCCCCAATATATTGTGACTTTTCTGTGTAAGTCTCTGCTATATGCTTCAGGCTCAAAACATCTATACTTGCAGTCACTAGTGGTGAAGTTTTCTCCCTGCCTGGAGACTCTTTTGGGGGAGGCTCTTCTATTGTTTTAGCCACTTGTTCGTCCATATGCTCATGGTCAAATGTCCATTCGAAGCTTTATCCTGTCTCCTCTTTATACTTTGTTTTCTCTTCTTCTTTATGTTGTTATGATTCTTCCAATTCTTCGTGTTGTTGCTCCTATTCTTGTTGCTCATATTATTCAAAATATGATTCCTCTATTTTTATCTTCTTTGACTTTTTAACTAGCTACTTACGCTTAAGTTGAGCATTATCATCAGACTCTATGTCTGATCCTAAAGGAGGAAGAAATTGCTGACGTCTCTTCTTTGGGACTTCAGTCTGCTTGGCTGCAATTTCTTTTCCTTTCCTTTCTCTGTGTCTTTATTGGATTTTTCGAAAGGAACATAGTATATTCCAAGTAAGACCTTATCTATCAGAGTCTCGAACCAATTCTCATGGTGGTCATCATATTTTGCACAAAATTTTGTGTCCATTTTGAGCCTGTACCTCATGAAGGTCCGAATGTGACACTGCATTTGCCACCAGGCTAGGATTTTGATATTGTCATAGTCGTCCCCCTTTTGCTTCATTCTCTTCATGGTTTTGCTATCAATATTATGATTCGAGTTCGAGGCTGGGTTGTATTCTACCAAATGCTCATAGAAATCATGCCACGGAGGTAGTGGTTGCATTCTTTCAACATGCCATTCGAGTGGTTGATATTCACTATTATTTCTGCCTTGCTTGTCGATTTCCCTGTCAAAGTCATGGAATTTCTTAAAATAAGCCTTATTTAGAGTGGCTTACCTCTTAGCAAAGATGTCATCAGGGTCGTATCTCCATCTCTATGGAAGCTCCACTAGCTTCATGCTTCTTAATAGTTCGACAATTTTCTCATTATCTCCCTTCTTTGACACATTTACCCCTTCATACAGGAAAGGCATGAGGCAAGTATGAGTATTTTGGGTGCCTGTCCCAAATGTGCAATTGATGAATTTTTGTTGTCTTACGTACTCCAGGACAAAGAGATATTTTGTGATGTAGTAAGGCAACAAGAAAGGATTTTCCATGAAGCCATAGAGCCTGATAACAACTCCTTGAGTCAGGATGAACCAGTCCCCTTCTTCTATGTGGGGATGTCTCAGGGTCTCTTCCATACTTTTAGGAATGCGTAGCATAGGGCTTAGCACAACTTGCAAAGGAGGACCCAGGAATTCCATGTTGAACTGATAGTATGAACCCGCATTCGATAGAAGCGGTGTCCATTCACAGATGGGTAGATGTTCTCCCTTCGCATATTTTTGAGTAACAGAGATCAACTTAAATTTTTTTGCTTGAAAAAATAAAAAGAGCCAAACCAGATATGAAGAGTACCTGAAAGCATCTGGGGCCTCCTTTTGCAACTTTGAAAAGCCTGCACGCAGATGTTGGGTTAGGTAAGACGACCAATCGAAGAAAAGTGGAACTTTGTTTGGGTCCAAGTGTATTTGGTTTTAGAATTTAGGATTGGAGATGCATTGCACCACTACAACTTGCCACCCATAGACCTGAGTTTTGTATTTCAATCCTACTATCATGGCCAGCATAGAGAAGAGTTCCTTGTTTTTGAACCTTGACAAGGGAATGGGGGATTGCAGGATGGAATTTCTAGAGGGAGCTTCTAAAAGGTTCTGCTGGAGGAATACCCTAATGTTTGGGGTGTTCAGATAGTACTTTGCAAAGTTGGTTGGATCAAAAAATATAGGAGGAACTGGAGTTTTGGACCCTCAAGCAAAAATGACCCTGATTGTATCAGGATCTAGCGTGAAAAGGGTCTCCCCTTAGTAATTTCTGACCACTATGTTCTTGACATCATAAAATTTTGCCATCACCCTGATTATCTTTGGGTAGGAGTGAACCTGGGGGAAAACATACAAGTAGAGCATGAAGTGGTAGGGGAAGGTGCTCAGACTCAAAGG
Source organism: Wollemia nobilis (assembly GCA_028583015.1). Taxonomy (NCBI): domain Eukaryota; kingdom Viridiplantae; phylum Streptophyta; class Pinopsida; order Araucariales; family Araucariaceae; genus Wollemia; species Wollemia nobilis. The sequence goes on along the minus strand of JAQPPZ010003077.1, from coordinate 10,561,016 downwards.
AGAGACATCTGTAGTCATTCTGGTGGCTATAACCTTACGAATTTTCCCTGGGTCTTTCCATATCAGCTTTGTATCTTTAATGTGGTTATCAGGATCCACAAAGCTGCTTCCCACTTTGCTTAAACTCATTTTCTTCTTTGGAGGTGCAGGCGAAGAAGCAGTGGCTGGAGATGTAGCTATCATGGTACCATTACTTGTAGCTTAGGGACTTAGAGAAAATCTAGGGCATATTTTGAAAGTTGCAAAACTTTATGGGGTGATTAATAAAACATAGTGAAAAGAAAACTCGACAATGCAGAAGACAAAATAAGAAGGTGTAAAGTTGGAGATATAACTGGTTGTGCATGCTTGTGCCAAAAATGCATGCAATTAACTACCAAAGTGACATGGAGTAATTACAGTCGGCAGTGCGTATTCCAACATTGATTTTAGAATGTTGGCGGGAGATTTAATTTACATGCCAGCTTTTATGGGCCAACTACTTCGAGATGTCATTTCCAATCTAGGCAAATAATATGTCTTGCTGATGTACCGGGCTAATAATATGGTACTACTTCTGACTTAATTTAATTTACGATACCTTAAAAGTGGTGCTTTTTATGATCTCAAGGTAACCATTTTTATTGTCAAAAGCCTCCGACTGGTATTATGCGGTGCACAACTGTTCAAAATGTCAGGTCTGACACGACGCACAACTATTCAAAATGTCAGGTCTGATGTGGCGATCTGCTACCCAAAATGTCAGGTCTGACGTGGCACTCTATTACCCGAAAATCGTGCAATTGCGATAAAATTTCTTGACGAGGCACTCTGCTTCTTGAAAGTCGTACAATCATGACAAATTTTTTGAAGGGGGACCTTGAGTGCCAAAAATTCATGCCATTGTGATAATTTCCCTATCAAGGTTCAAAAACAAGGAACTCTTCCCTATATAATCCATCCAAGTTTTTCCTATATAATCCCTCAGGAAAAAAAGTATATTTTAGATCTTGAATCTTGTATCTTCTTCGCTGAGAAGCATTCAAACCTACTGGACATCTTCTAGTTTGAAAATACCTAATCAACTCATCTGCCCAATCTAGTTGTTTTGAGGGTTGGTCTTCATCCGATGTTGCTTCCTGAGTCTGGTAGGCTACATATTTAGACGAAGCATTTTTTATGAGTTCTTTGCACAGTGCTCTACCTTTAACTAGTTTGGCTAGGTGTACTTCTATGTTATACTCTTGTATTTTGGTCACCCAACCAGCTCTTGTATCACCAAGCTCTCCTTGTATGATGAAGCTTCGTACGTCGAGGTGGATTGTATAGATGATAATTTTGCTCTGTGATAAGAAGTGCTTGAACTTTTTTAGGGACTCCATTATGGCATAAATCTATTTTTTTATGAAGTTATACTTTTCCTCATGTTCCTGCATATTTTGGCTCAGAAAATCTATGGGCCTTTCTTCATTGTCAACTCCCTTCTGCGTGAGCACTGTGGCGTAGCTTTCTTGTTCTCCCACAACATATAAGATAAAGTCTTTGGAATAGTCTAGGTTCACCAGGACAGTAGCTTGGGCTATTTGCTCTTTGATTTGTTGAAGAGATTTTTTTCTTGCATCTGTCCATTTAAATATTGCATCCTTTTTTAACAATTCAGTCATAGGTTTAACAATTTGCACAAAATTTGATATGAATTTGAGTACAAAATTGATTTGACCAAAAAATGACTGTAAGCCCTTTTTGTTGAGGGGAAGGAGAAGTTCCAACAGAGCTTTTACTCTGTTGGGGTCTATGGCTAGACCAGATTTTGAGACTACATGACCAAGTAAAAGTCCCTCTTCCATAGCAAAAATAGATTTCTTGGGGTTTATAGAGATCCCAAATTCTCGGTATTTTTCCAGCACTCTCCTAAGGTGTGTTATATGGTCTTATTTTCTGTGAGAGAATATTGTCATGTCATCCAGGTATATCACTATTATTTTATTTACGATTTCTCTGAAGGCTACGTCCATGGATCTTTGGAAAGTTTCGCCAACATTTGATAACCCAAAATGCATCCTTTGGTAAGCAAACGTTCCCCACTTGGTCGTGAACGTTGTTTTGAATTTGTCTTCATCTTTGACCCATACCTAATTATACCCGAAGAAACCATCTAGAAGAGAAAACCTTTCTGTCCCTAATACTGTGTGTAAAATTTGGTCAATCTGCGGGAGGGGATAATGGTCTTTAAGTGAAGCTCTGTTCAAATTGCGAAAGTCAACGCATAATTGGATATCTCCATTTTTATTTCTTACTAAGGCTAGATTGGTGACCCATGTCGAGTGTTTGATTGGATATATAATCTTAGCTTCTAGCAACTTCAATAATTATTGCTTCATCAAGGCTTCTATTTTTGGATTTACTAGTCGTTGATTTTGATGGAATGGCTTGGCGCCTTCTTGGAGTTCGATTGTGTGTTGGACTATTTCCTTTGAGTAAACATTTTCAGATCACCATAGGTCCAAGTGATGGTGTCTGGGAATACCTTACACAATTCTTTGATTTCGTCCAGTTCCTTGTCTATAGTTTTCACCCCTACTTTGATGGCCTTTTCAGGTCCCATATGAGCTTCCTTATATCTATGTTTGTCAACTTTCATCTTATGGCCTATAGACCTGTCATTATTTTTAAATAGGTTCTCAAGTGTGACCAGCCCTTTAGGGATATGATTATTTTTTAACTTGATGATGTTTACCTCTTATTCATTTTTGACCATCATGTTATTGGAGCAATTCATCTCATGGACTAGGAAGTGTACTATATGTTGATCATTCTCTAAAACTTGCCATAATGTATCCCTATCAGGTACATAAGGTTTGTATATCAGTTTGACTGTCTTTGAATTCTGGATAACATTGCTAACAGGACATAAATTTACCCCTACTAAAGCCAACAAATCCGCATGTATATTTTTCTCCCTGGGAATTGCCTTTATGTTAAGGGATTCAAAATATTCTAGTAAATCCCAAAATTTATTTCGGTAGGCTTTAAGATAATGTTGTTTACTTACGTATTTTTATGTAACTTGATTTACTATCAGTTCAAAGTCATCGAAAATATATAGTTGCTTAATGCCCATATTTTTAGCCTTTTTGAGGCCTAAACAAAGTGCTTCATATTCTGCTGCATTATTGGTGTAGCTCTAGGTTAACCTGTAAGAGAAAACTTTTTCTTTCCCAGTTGGAGCGATTAGAACAATGCCCGCTCCAGCCCCATTTTTGCATCTGGCAATGTCAAAGAAAAGCTTCCACAACTGATTAATGGATATGTTAGGTAGTGGGAAAGGAGTTGATTTTCTTTTCTCAGGTTTTAGAATGGTGTAGCTTCCCAGATCTATTTCGATCATAGCATTGAAATCTAGGAGAGAAAACTGGTCTTCTTCTTGTAACTCATTCAAAGCTTCTTCCATCAGATTCAAGTCTGTTAGATCTTCAGTCATCATGTTTACAGTAGTAGAGGCCTTTTCCTCTTCTCTGAGCCTCTCGACGTGGAAGGTGGAAGGTTTCTCATTGAATATTTTCACCCTTTTGCTTTTGAATGAAATTTCAAAGTGTGAAAAATCAAGAGATATATATCCTCCTATTTTTGCAGTAAATTATCTAGACATGCACATACCAAAATAAGGCTTTAAATCTACTCCTACTACCTCTTGTATGATTTTAAGCTGAGGTAGCATATGAAGGACTATAGAGATATCTTTAATCACTCCTACTATTTTCACAGGGGTTCCATTGAGTAGTAAGACTCTCATAGTGCTTCTTGTGTATTTCATCCCCATAATATCGCATACTGCTTTAGGCATAACAGTAGTTGTAGCTCCAGAATCAATCATACAATTATGGACCACCCAGCCTTCTATATGGAGGGATAAATAAAAGGGGGGGTCTATTATTTTTTGATGTGGAAATGAGGCTAGCCTGAGTAGAATCCAACTGGACTGGGTTTTTATCTTTATTTTTCATAGACCCTAATGATTCCTATAGTAGGTCGATCTATCTTGGGATCCGCAGGGCTTCGTACATAGTGGCCTTGGAGGGAGTCTTCATTTCCTCAACTATATTTAATGGAAGAGAATCAACATTTTTTTCTTTTATTGTTGTGTCAAACTTGTTTCTATATACCTGAGTAGCATCACCTCTTTGACGCTTAGTTAGTGAGGGATACCTCAATTTATCTCTGGCTTGTTCTTGAGTTTATGTTTCTTTAGCCAGAGGTGTTTCCTTGTGAGTCTTTGCTGCTCTTGGATCTGGATTTTGTGGAGGTCTTTTCTCAGTAGGGCTCTTTATAGGTGAAGGCACCTTCAAAGGATTAAGCTCCTTAGGATCAACCTAAAATGGTTTCTTTCTCGATCTAGTCATAACCGAGACTTGTTCTAGATAAGGTATCATAAGGTTCTAATCATCCTCTCTGATCATATTTATCTAACCCTTGAGGGATATTTTTAATTTTTTTGTAGCCACATTCTAAACTTGATGTTGATGGATCATGCAAGCGGTCTTGCCATGAGGATCATTGCATGTGGAACACCAGAAGGATGATTCTAGTGAAGTATTACTGGGTCCACCATCTTCATTGGCATAGACTGTGTTAGTTTTATCATAATTTATTCCACTCGTGGAAGCTTGATCTCTAGTCACTTATGGGTAACATCTCGACTGAGAGTTTCTTTCCGCTTATCTATGCTCCATAGATATGAATTTATTTAACAATATTATAGGATTCTTACAGATCTTGTAGGATCGCCAGCTGAGTGTCTTGAGTTGATGAGGTTGCTGCTAAGGGAAGTGCAGGAATAAAAAGTAGCATTGGAAGGGTAGGGGGTGTTTTCAAAAGTGGGATGTTAGGTTTCCCAATCCATGTGGGGAGACCAGCATTAGGAATTACGGGGGGAATTGGGAAAGCAACATTTGATACTTGAGCAAAATATAGGAAAATTGGGATCATCATCTTGTAGGGGAATCTCCTAATGGCGATCAAGTCATTTTTTGCCTTATGTTCCTCTTGATAAATTTTAGGTAAGGTGTGCACATGGGACTGTATGATAGCCATACTTATTTTTGAATTGAAGACTCTTAAATAGTAGTATATAGCTTGATCATGTGTCGGTCTCAACCCATTAGGGACTCTCTTCTAGGTTTGATTAAACCTGATATTAAAATCCACGATCTCCTCTTGAGGATGTTTCTAAATAACATTATACTGATTTATAAAGGAAAAGGGGTTAGCATGCTCGTTAAACTCTTCTACCAATTTAACCATGAGCTGAGACCAGTTAGATATTATCTGGTTTTCAAGGGCTCTGTACTAGTAGAGTATTTTTCCTTTTAAGTAAATTACCAGGAGTCTTATTATCACGTCTTCCTTCGTGATGTCATGTATTGGCGCTAATGCAGCTATGTCCAAATAATGTTCGTAGGTTGTCTTTCCAGTACCATCATACTGGGGTAGCGCTTTTAAAGTCGCGACTGGTATTGGGTGCTAAGCTTCAAGATAGAGAGGACCTATATGATTCCATAGAGGGTAAGGTAAAATCGGTAGATTTCTAGCCATTACGGTTATGTTGGTAACTAGAGCTGAGGTTCTGCTAGTAGCAGTGATAGGGAAGGCTGTAGAGGAATAATTTGCTTGTCTTGAGTCATTGATGTAAGTAGAAGCTATTCTAGAAACCAAGACGAGGTTAGATCGAAGGCTACCAAGATGTAGTTCGAAGAAATCTATGGGATCTTCTAAATTTTTAGCTTTATATCTGGTTATCATAAATATGGTTCATAACCAGAAGCTAGATAAGGATTTCTCTAGGGTTTCTTTCTGGTGCGAAGTCGCCAGGTGATAAAAAAAGGTTAACAGGGCAAAGGCTTCACCAAGGGTTTGATATATATAGTATGTAGGATTTGGGTCCCACCGGGTGTGCCAAAAATTGTTGGATCAAAATCCACCTTTAGTTACGTTTGCGCCCAAGACTTTGCCAACATTGAAAGACCAGACTCAAACTAAGTTTTCCTGGTTCAATATCCAGAGAAGGTTGGTTCCTTGCTTTGTTAAGGAAAAGGGATAGAGAGAAGGAAATGCATAAAGGGAGGGAAATATAGCTAATGCTAGGAGAATAAAGCGGTACAGATTAAGCAACAACACAACAATTATCACAACCTTTTGCAGAAAAGCATAATGGAACCCAAGACATAGAAACTAAAACTCCCTAGCGAATATCTACTTAAACACAACTTTTTTGTAAGGTTAATTGCAGATCTAACTGAACGTGATACAGAAATTCAGAGTAAGAATTAATGCATGATACATTCACTTTAGACTTAATTAGCAATAAACAACACATACATACTTGTAACACCAAAGAGCTCAGAACCATAATGGATGATCTTTATTAAACTTTTTAGTAGTCTAAATACATAGCCTTGAAAATGCCTAAGAGCCAACCATTTACTTGGATCATTCATTCTATATATAGAGTTTTACATAATAGAAAACTGAAAGTTGTTATAACAAACTGCCCGTAGGCTCATTCTGGTAAAGGAGTGGTTGAAGATCGAGATCTTTCTTGTTATGGAGATATTCTTTGAGTCATGGAGCTTTTAATTGAAAAGGTTAATATCTTCTTGTTGCAAAGATCTTCTCAACCTCCTTTTAGACGTCATGGTCCACTTGATCTTTGAAATGTCACGATATTGCAACTTTTACCCTGACCAAAGTCTTTGCCCTTCGAAATATCGTAATATCGTGACTTTTAGGCTCCACCTTAGCTCTGCTAGTCAAAATATCATGAAATCACGACTTTTGGTCTTCACTTACTCTTCGCTCTCCAAAATGTCGCGTTGTCACGATTTTTAGCCTCCACCTTAGCTATGCTTGTCAAAATGTTATGTTGTTGCGACTTTTTGTCTTCACTTGCTCTTTGCTCTTCAAAATGTCGTGTTGTCATGAATTTTAGCCTTCGCCTTAGCTCTGTTTGTCAAAATGTTGTGTTGTCACGACTTTTTGTCTTCACTTGCTCTTCGCTCTCCAAAATGTCGCGTTATCGCGATCTTTTTCACACTTAGCAAAAATTGAGGAGAGTACCCTTTATTTCCATGGGTGTGGTCATTTTGACCAATAGTGTCCCTATACCACAAAGTTTTTAAAGTTGTTCTCAACTTGGCAGGTGTTGTAATCCAGAAGTTATTCCTTTGTATAACACTTTTTGTTTGCTGAAGTTGGAAAGCAATAAATTTGAATAGATCATGAAATTTTAGTCATCTCAAGAACAGAGCATCGCTTAAAGGTAATGGGCATCACTAAAATTTAACGCAAAGCCACAAGGTGGTATGGACCCACCAAAGTTACTTTATTTCCTGTAACATGTTCCCTAGTCACTTCACCATTCTTCTGGAACACTCCGCTTGTCAGCAAGATTGAAGCCAGTACTAGGTATACCTAATGTTGCATGTCACATCCAATCTATCAATGTGACCAGCAACGGATGGATTTTGTAGCCTATAGTGATCCACTTTAACTCTATGACAAAACTCATTCCTCACCTTCTATGATCCTTCCCTAATAGGATTTACTTTCTTCTCTTGCTTTTCCTTACTTCTATGTAATGGATTTCATTTATGCTTTGTCGCAAGGCATACGTTAACTTGATTCTATGTAATAGATTTCATTTATGCTTTGTCGCAAGGCATACGTTAATGTATCTTTTGCTTATGTTACCTTATAAAACAGGAGAGAGCTATCGAGGGGAAAACAAAAAAGATGGACAACATTCTCTGCGAGTTGCAGGAAAAATTCAAGGAGTTTCAAGCTTCAAAAGAGTTTGATAAACAAGGCCTCATAGAAGCGCATGAAATGTTTTATGATAATATGGAAAATATGGAGTCCAACAGTGATGGGAACATAACAATTCGAACATATTTGTCTGAGGATGTGTCCCCCAAAATCTCACTGAGAGGCCTGTGATCTATCCGAGCAAAGGAACTTGTAATAGGTAAGCATCACCATGGGCATATTTTGTTTGGAATGCTATGCGCCGATGCACACAAGATTGTTCACATTATGACTATCTTGGAAGACCAGTATGGAGATGGTGTTCGACTCGCAATCTATAATCCCTCACTTTGTACAACGAGAACACAAGATGTGCGCAGGAATTATCCAAAAGGTGCCAAGGTTACGATCAAATAACCCTACTTCAAGCGAGCTCAGGATGGTCTCCTCATGCTACATACCGACAATCATAAAAATATGGTGATTTTCTCATCCTTTCTGCGAAAAGCAGAGACCATTTCGGTTACGGAGGTCGTTCAGTTGCGGGCTGAAGGCAATGAACGCTACTGAACTCAGGATTGGAAATGAGTCATAGAATATTACTCCAAATGCATACAGATGGCTCTTTCTCATCATAAAAATGAGCCATAAACCTCGAGTTCTTCAAGTAGTCAGAAGGAAGTAATGGAGGCGCTTTTGTATTCGTACTCCAACAGCGCAATGGCGAGATTGAAGTTGAAAGAGTATGCCCAAGTAGCTGAAGACTCTAAAAAAATGTTAGAAATTGATCCTCACCATCTTAAATCAAATTTTTACAAGGGAAGGGCTTTTGACAGATTGGGAGAGTACAAGTTAGCATGTTGCTACTTCCAACTAGCACTGGAGCAAAGCCCGACTTCCAATGACATTAAATTAGAGTATGCGATATCGAATAAATTTGACAAACAGAACCAACAAGGTAAGTTTGATCTCTCTGCCTATTTTCTAAATGGGTGCAGGGTAAAGGATATTTCGGAGGCGAGCAGTTATATTGGTCCAATCATGATTAAAAAAGGTGAAATACATGGCAGGGGTTTGTCTCCTACACCTTTTGAGTCTAGAGTCAATCTAAGTACTTCTTGCACATCCCCTCTATGTGATGTAACTCTATACTGGCAGCTTGTAGGGAGTATGTTATACCTTACTCATACTTGTTCAGATATCTCATATGCTATTGGCTTAATATTCAGATTCTCACATCAACCTCATTTTAGTCACTTGCAAACAACAAAAAGGATCCTCTGCTACTTGCAAGGAACTACTCACTTTGGGCTCTTATATGAGGGAAAATCCATGGATATCATTGGCTACATGGATTCAGATTGGGCAGGTTTAGTAGAAGACAGATGTTCAACTTCTGACTATGTTTTTTGTCTTAGTTCTTCGCCAATTGCTTGGTTATGCAAAAAACAATAAGCAGTGGCCTTATCATCTACAGAGACATAATACATGGCAGCATTTTTAGCAAGTCAGGAAGCTCTTTGGCTTCGTCATATTCTAAAAGAATTTGGGTTTTCCAATGAAAAAACTATTACTATTTGGTGTGACAATTAGAGCATAATTCATATTGTACACAATCCAGTTGAGCATCAACACACCAAGCACATTGAGATACACATGCACTTCATTCGACAACATATTCAGAATGGGGATATATACTTGGACTATATTCCAACTGAAAATCAAGTTGCAGACATCTTCACCAAGTCATTTCCTTCTCTGCGTTACATATAATTGCGAAAGAAACTTGGAGTATTACAACTACATTGAAACAGAGGTATTTCACCTCTTATTTTATTATTGTATTCTTTGGAGGATGGTTTTTTCCCATGTGGTTTTTTTATCATCTCTCTCTTACATAATATACATGAGTACCTCATCAGGCCAAGTTGTTGGGACTCATTTTTTTTGTTATTAAGGACAATCTTTGCCATTCGAAGACATACCTCGTTATTTCATAAAGATGGTTTTTCCCAAGTGGTTTTTTCACCATCTCTCATATATATTGTAAATTAGTACCTCATCAGGCCATGTTACCGGGACTCATCCTTTCTTTTTTTTGTGTATTCAAAGGACAATCTTCACAAACCGAAGACAAGCCTCTTTTTTATTTTTTCTTTTTTGATAGATGGTTTTTACCATGGGGTTTTTACCATATCTTCATAAAATAATCCATTATACATGAGTACCTCATCAGGCTCTATTGTCGGGACTCATCTGCATAATACACCCCTAGTATCACTTAAGGGGGGGTGTTAGAATAAGTAGTTATTCTCTTAAGTTCTACTAGGATAGACTTACTTGAGTTTCCACTCCTTCATGAGTCAGGGTAACTCTCAGTTAAAATCCACATCAGATTTGATGAGTTGTTGTAATCCAACAGCTCTCAATGATCAACTTTGTTATTTATACAAAGTTGATCCATGGAATAATCAATAAGTTCTATTTTGTTTCTTCAAATCTTGTAATATTTTGTAGTTCTACTCTTGGGAATTCTAACAAACAATGCCTAATAACTACTTTGATTGATGTAAAATTCAATGTAAATTTATCTTATTGATAAAATTCCAAGATAAAATTTGCTAGAATAGCATATCAATGACAATGGCATACACTTTCTTGTACATAACACAAAATACATTATAACATAAAAAACAAAATAAATCCCTACAATAAGCAATTTACCAAAATAAAATATAGTATAATATAAAGTAAATGTAATTACATACTAAAATAACCATGGTAGCATCATTTTAACTAATAGTCAAAAGAATCTAAAATAGTTTAACATATTTTATCTATTATCATAAATACTCCCAATGTAAATGCAAATTACAACATAACCATATTCATTTCAAATAATTTCACTATGATATATCTATTATCATACTTTTTAAGTATTTATGTTTTGAATAGATGCACACCACATGTGAACATATCTTATGAATTACAAATCACTTAATAATAGATTTTTATACTTATTTTATATAAAATTACCTCATGATATTCTATATTTGTTAATTAATAGTTTGCATAAACTACTTTAGAATATATAATCATCGCATATCAATTTTACATTTAAAAAACAACTAACACAAATAACAATACAAAAATGAAAGTTAGGTATCAAACGCTACTTTGTAAGATTTTATCTATGTTAATAAGTGTTAATCCTTTCTATATATTTCAATGTAGACACGTATAATTATCAAAAAATTACATCAACATGATCATCATGATTGTGGATATATTGTTGCCATGTATGAAGTGAGATTTGATAGAATCCACAACATGAGGATCATAAAATTTAAAATATTGTTGATGCTTCAAATATTGAAACTCACATTAATCTCAAAATATTTTAGAATTGTAGTTTTTTCAATAAAGTTGATCCTACCATAACATAATATCCTACTAAAGATTTTATAACAAAACTTTATCTAATTATGTTGATATATTGACCACATAAAAATGCAATACAAAAGAACCACTTTTGATATGAAAAATATTTTTTTATGATAGTAGAAACATCAATCTTGTAAAATAGATACATGACATATAGAAGATTTGCATTGATGCTTACTATACCTTCACATGATATTCAAATATTATGAAATACCTTCTTCATGGAAACATGCATATAGCAATCATGGATGAAAAACTGTTTAAACTTAACTTCACATCACATAAATATTGCTATGACAAGGATTATACCACTTTGTAACCTATTCTTTTAATTTTAATGGATTACAAGTTTATATTTCAATTATTGAACCTAAAAGTACCTAAAAATAAGAAAATAATAATTATTACCTAATATTTTGAATTTCTTAATTTTGATTTCATCTTCTCAAAATAAATTGTGATTTTAATTCCACCTCACAAAAGATAATTTTATTCTTAAATATCTCAAGGTGTAGGTGGAAAGGGATGAAGGATTATGTTGTACCAACTATTAGTTTAATATTCTAAAATAAATTAAATGCATACTTTAATTTTGATTTCATCTTCTCAAAATAAATTGTGATTTTAATTCCACCTCACAAAAGATAATTTTATTCTTAAATAGTCCAATGTATAGGTGGAAAGAGATGAAGGATTTTGTTGATAAATTGTGATTTTAATTCCACCTCACAAAAGATAATTTTATTCTTAAATAGTCCAATGTATAGGTGGAAAGAGATGAAGGATTTTGTTGTACCAACTATTAGTTTAATATTCTAAAATAAGTTAAATACATACTTTAATTTTGATTTCATATTCTCAAAATAAACTGTGATTTTAATTCCACCTTACAAAAGATAATTTTATTCTTAAATAGCTCAAGGTGTAGGTAGAAAGAGATGAAAGTTTTTATTATAAGAATTATTAATTTAATATTTTATAAAACGTTAAATACATACTTTTAATATTTATTAAATGTAAACTGGATTCCTTGATATGTGGACCACCTTGCCAACTTTACTTCAATATGTAAACTATATTTTAAAACAAATGTTATTTTTATAATCTAAATAGCAAGATATTTCATTTGTAGTAATTATGTTGGTTTAATTTTGATTACAAAATTTGTAGAAGTAGTCGAAGGCTAATCGTTATTAAGAATGTGTAAAGTGGGTAATTTATTGCTAGACAATGCTATTACATATAGTTGCATAGAAAAGACATTAGTGCTTAATACTGGAGACATTATGATGATAATCTTAAAAAAGGTCTAGTATGTATGGAATCATTATGTTAGGGAAGATTTGGTAAGTGAAATCATTTCTTTTACTAATTCCTGCCCAAAAAAAAAAAAATTACCTTGTTAAATTGTTTTAGAAAGATGAAACGAAAGTTAAGCCCTATTCCTTTCGGCGTTCCATAAGTTTTGAGAAGACAGATATTCAAAGCTATTAACTTTGAATACACTTATGAAGAAAAAGTTAATGTGATAATGTAAATGTCGTCACATATTAGCCTAAAATTTTTCTTTTAGGCTAAAATCGAAAAACATTAAATTTAAATAAATCATGAAATTTCAGGCATGTCAAGTACGTCGCATCGCTTTAAGGTGACGGGCAGCATTAAACTTTAACGCAAAGCCTTATCTGTTAAGATGGTATGTGCCCTCCAAAGTTACTTTATTGCCTCTATTATGCTGGCATAGTCACTTCACCATTCTTCGGGCATTAGTCAGGACGTCAAATTTCGAACTGGACAAGGTTAAGGAATAGGTTGCAATTTTTAAAGAATAATAATGAACTTTAAAGGACCATCCACTGCTGCTCACATTGATAGATGTGATGCGACATGCAGCATTAGATATACCTAGTACTGGCTTCGATTTTGCTGAAAAGTGGATGGATGCTGTAGGCTGTACCGATCCACTTTAACTTTATGATAAAACTCATTTCTCGCCTTCTACGATTCTTCCCTAATACGATTTAATTCTGTTGCTTTTCCCTACTATATAATGAATTTCATTTTTTGTTCAGAATCATGTTTTTTTTTTTTTTTTTGCCAGGCATACGTTTATTCTAAATTTTAAAAATGTTATATATTTTAATTTTGGTTGCAACAAATGTTACCTTTTATTTCGTCCAAAGACCCTAAGGCAAGTAGTGGAGTAAAGAGTATCCGTTAGCACACCAAAGTTCCAATTTTATTAGAACAGTAGTGGGGAGTAAGAGTATCGCTTAGTATACCAAAGTTGCAATATTATTGGAGAACTTTAACATGAGTAAGTGGTAACGATGGAGAAGTTATATATATATGTAATTTGAATTTTTTTAAAATATATTTAATTTATTAATATAATTTAAAATAGAAATTAAGATCTTTAATTTTATTTTTTAATAAATTAAATTAAAATTTGAAAGATAAAGATTTCCTTTAAATTTAGTTTTATAAAATTTATAAAAAAATATGTTCCTTACATATGATAAATAATCGAATAATGCTTAACAAAACAGTAAAAGGAAACAAAAGAAAAAAAAAAGATGAGCACAATTTTTAATATCTCAGAAAAAATAAGTGAATAGATACATGAAATGTTTTGTTAAAATATGTGGCACTATTAGGTAGATGAATGAGAATGTGAGCACATAAGTAGATGAATGAGAATGTTCTTATAATCTTGTTGCTTAAATAAAAAAATTTAACCAACAAGTGAGATTAGTAAGCAACACATGCTTTTTTTTTAATAAAACAAAATTTTAGGAGGATTCTATACAATGAAACCATTTTAGAATATATAAAAAGTATTGATTTCCAAACGTGTTGATAAGCGTTTAAATGACACATCGTCAAGGGCATGACAACATGCCAACAGAGATATGTTCCTTTTTGAAAGGGAAGTATTTTCCCAAAATTCAGGTCTTGGCCAATGTAAATAAACTCAGACATGGTTAACAATTGTTCTTTTAAAGGGTTTTTGTTGGTTCTAATTTCATTTGAGATTGAAGTTATGACCATTAAAAACAAGTGGATTGTAAAAAGTAAAATTTCACTCGCTTTTGTTCAAGAAGAGACCTAAGTTCAAATCTTGGGGGTGTCAATTTGCAAGAGTAGTAAAAGTCATTTAAGTGCACACTAGACTGATGACAACCGGTACGAATAAAAAGACCAGTGGTATTCCCCTCACACAAATTAACAACAATAAGGTAGAATAAACATGTTGGAAGCAGTCCTTATAATTTAAATCCCGTGCTTGATAATTACTAAAAATAAAATGATTATAACCAACTTTCCTCCATAAAGCGACCAATGATATTCCCCAAATCATTTCTTTTACTAATTCTGGAAAAAAAAAAAAAATTATCTTGTTAAATTGTTTTAGAAAGATGAAACGAAAGTTACGCCCTATTCCTTTCGGCGTTCCATAAGTTTTGAGAAGACAGATATTCAAAGCTATTAAACCTTGAATACACTTATGAAGAGTCGGTGTCCTTGTTTTTAATTTAAATTAAAAAGTTAATGTGATAATGTAAATGTAGTCACATATGAGGTAAAAAATTTCTTTCACGCTAAAATCGAAAAACATTAAATTTATATAAATCATGAAATTTCAGGCATGTCAAGTAGGTCGCATCGCTTAAAGGTGACGGGCAGCATTAAACTTTAACGCAAAGCCATATCTGTTAAGGTGGTATGTGCCCTCCAAAGTTACTTTATTGCCTCTATTATGCTGGCATAGTCACTTCACCATTCTTCGGGCAGTAGTCAGGACGTCAAATTTCGAAGTGGACAAGGTTAAGGAATAGGTTGCAATTTGCAAAGAATAATAATGAACTTTAAAGGATCATCCACTGCTGGTCACATTGATAAATGGGATGCGACATGCAGCATTAGATAGACCTAGGCTTCGAAGTGGACAAGGTTAAGGACACCATTCATTGCAGATTTTATCTTAGATATCACTGAAAAGGCTCAACAATATTATCATAGAATTTGCTTGTGATGATTTGATGATAGTCATGGCTGCATATTTTGAGGGGTTTTTACACCCGTCTTCACCCTTTGGAGATATCTACTTGGTGAAAATTAACATGGAGATTTTGGAAGTTGGAAATGAATAAAAAGCTTATATTTCTCTCTTGGGCTCTATATCCCTTTGGATGCTAAAAATTTGAATTGTAATGAGTTTTCACTACAAGTCCCATGATTATGATTTTTTTTAATTCTATGTTTAAGATGATGGTGCTGGTTATAATAGTTTATTTGAGATACAAAGCAATTGTTAGGACCTAATAAGTAATTGTTTTAAACTGAAAAGGGTTGTAAATAGTTTTAATATAAAGCAAACTCATGTTACTTATTGATGGTTTATAATGATCGAATTTAAAAATGTGTCTTTAGAGAGGTCATAGTAATTGCATTATTGGAATATAGGATATCACATAGAATGGAAGCCAAAATGAAATCATAAGACTCTTTGAATGAAGAAGGAAAGGCGTAATATTTGCAGATCAGGTAAGAGTTCAACAACTATTTGGATCCCAAATATCTCTAATTTTGTTTACACATTTATTGAGAAATACTAGTCCTATAAGAGCATTGCACAAAGCTAAAGGTTTATCATTATGGAGGATAAGTTTATTCCACCAAATATTATCAAACCAATGCTTAGACTATGTCTTAAGGAGTCAGGCTTCCAAGCCAATAAATGAGAAACTGATTACCAAGCACTCAAGTTATGGGTAAGAGAAATAGATCCTTTAATTGTAAAATATTATGCATTAAGACCTTATTATCCCATGGTATTTCTTTCCATTTAGCTTTGAGAGTAGTGTTGGGGACCAAAAATGACCCCTATGCCTCAGGTGTCGTAACCCCATGGATGTGGCATTTTCTTTCAAGCGGGTGCATTCAATGCCCTATGCCTCACTTGGGGCATCAGTTCTGGGAAGTTTAGGAAATGTAGGACATGGCTCCTTCAGATGACCTTTAGGATTTTTTAATGAGGTTAGCTCCTTGATTTGATGTAATATTTGGTGCTCTTCCTTCCTACACTAACCTAACATATCAGGTGCTTTTCTATGGAAAAGAGAAAGAGAGAAAAGTAGTAATTGATTAGAAATAAAATAACCAAAAGTAATAAATCCTATCTAGCCTAACTAGCCTACACTACAGATGGTGATGCACCAAAGATTATAGAGACTCTTTGTGTTGAGTAAACACATGCATAGTATTTGATATAGCACAAGGAACATGATTCTCTTAAACATACATAATACATAATACCCACATAAGAACTAGGAAAAAATATTAGGATAGCCATAGCTTCTTATTTATATTAACTCTAGATTACATACATGCCAAGAAGAGAAACTCAAAAACTAATCGACCAATAATACAAGGCTCAAGCCATACCGAGACACAAAAGAGAATGAAAGAAAACACCACACAGAGCCATATACTAGGAACGAGTATGAATGACTTTTGATGACTTACAATGAAGAGAACCTTAATATTTATAGATAATATTGGGATCCTTTTATCCCCCTAATATTTAAAACTTTCACTTTCAAAAATCATGCCTAGGGTACTTATGCATTAATGGTGTGTAATTTTGAGGCTTATGGATTTGGAGGCGTTTGAGGTGAGATCTTGTTGCCCATGCTAGAAATTTGCTGCAAGGATTTCCTATCATAAATGCTTTAGGTCCATGGCCATTCCTCTATATTTCTCATGATGAGGTCTTTAATTTTATGTTGAAATGTTTAGCCCCTTGGATTCCAAAACTTGACCTCCTAAATTTTTAACACTTGGGTGGTGCAAGCTTGACCAAGTTCCTAAAGACTACTCTTCCTTTGTTCTCCATCTCCATTCAATATCTCAATTTTATATGCTTGTTCTAGTTGATGCATCTTGTCACTAACCTTTGTTTGCTTCCATCTGGTGTTCTAGTCATTATTGCTCAGACAACAATTACTAGATATTTAAGTTAGGCGAGTGCACCCAAGCCATGTTTTCCTTCCAATTGTGCACATTGTGGCTTTGGGCTATCATCAGAACTCTACTTTACCTTCTTTGTCATGAGCTTACACCAAAAGAACCTAGTTAAAAATCTTGCACACGTCTCTACCTCCTTTCAGATCCTAGTTAGCTTGCCTCCCATCGAAGTCCCTTTTCGCAAAACTGGCCAAGTCACTTACTCCTCCTGAGTGTAGTGAGAATTCACTACAAGTAGCTTGGGAGATTTTATACCAGAACAAGTATTTCAAATTTTTGCCTCTAGTGATGGCTCTTGCAATCCATTTTGTAGCCAAGCTTTTGCTTTAGGTTAGAGGATCGATAATACCCAATCCTCCTTAAGTCTTTGGTTGAGTAAAAATTTTCCATTAGATGGTTGTCATCCCTACCTCCCCGTCCTGTTTGGTCCATAAAAAATTATGAATGGCCTAAGTAAATTTGTTATAGGCTTCCTTGGAAGCCATCTTGCAAGAGAAATAGTAAACATGAGAGACTATCATAACTTTATCCGCAACTTGAAATCTTCCTGTCAAGGAGAGAAACCAAACTAACCATGCACTAAATTTCTTCTTTTGAAGGTTTTTCATAACCCCATTCCACCTATCTTCAAGAGAAATATTAAATTTAAAAGAGATTCCAAAATTCTGTAAAATGATCTTATGAGTTGCATCCACTAAATTTAAAATAAATAGAGAAAACTTCTTTAAAATGTTTGATACAAAAATTAAAAACATGACAACAATTTCTGTAATAGTATCCACTCACTATATAGTATCCACCTAAGTTTAAAAGAAATATAGAAGACTTCCTTAATGGTTGGTACAAAAATTAAAAAATGTCAAAACAGTTGGACAATTTCTTTCAGATAGTATCCACCTTGTCCTATTGCTTTCGACATTCGATAGGTTGTGAGAACACAATGATTCAAAGCTATTAACTTTGCTTAGACTTATGAAGAGTCAAGTGTTCCTATACCACAAAGTTCTTAAAGCTGTTCTCAACTTGGCAGGTGTTGTAATCCAGAAGCTATTCCTTTGTATAACACTTTTTATCTGCTGAAGTTGGAAAGCAATAAATTTGAATAGATCATGAAATTTCAGTCATCTCAAGAACAGAGCATCGCTTAAAGGTCATGGGCATCATTAAACTTTAACGCAAAGCCACAAGGTGGTATGGACCCACCAAAGTTACTTTGTTGCATGTAACATGTTGCCCTAGTCACTTCACCATTCTTCCGGAACACTCCACAAGTTAGGAGTTAGGACTAAAAATATAGAAGTGGACAAGGTTAAGGACCATCCGCTGCCGATCACATTGACAGATTGGACGTGACATGCAGCTTTCGGTATACCCAGTACTGGCTTCGATTTTGCTGACAAGTGGATTTCCACTTTAACTCTCTGACAAAACTCATTCCTCGCCTTCTACGATCCTTCCCTAATACGATTTACTTTCTTCTCTTGCTTTTCCTTACTTCTATATAATGGATTTCATTTATGCTTTGTCGCAAGGCACACGTTAACGTATCTGTTGCTTATGTTACCTTTGGAAACAGGAGAGAGCTACCGAGGGGAAAAAAAAAAAGAAAAAGATGGACAACATTCTCGTCGAGTTGTTGGAAAAATTCAAGGTGTTTCGAGCTTCAGAAGAGTTTGATAAACGAGGCCTCATAGAAGCACATGAAAGGTTTTACGATGCTATGGAAAAGATGGAGTCCAACAGTGATGGGACCATAACAATTCGAACATCTTTGTCTGAGGATGTGCCCCCCACAGTCCCGCTGCAAGGCCTGCGATCTATCCGAGCAAAGGAGCTTGTAATAGGTAAGCATCACCATGGGCGTATTTTGTTTGGAACGCTATGTGCCGATGCACACAGGATTGTTCACGTTATGACTGTCTTGGAAGACGAGTATGGAGATGGTGTTCGACTCGCAATCTATAATCCCTCGCTTTATACAGCGAGAACACAAGATGTGCGCAGGCGTTATCCCAAAGGTGCCAAGGTTGCGGTCAAAGAGCCCTACTTCAAGCGAGCTCAGGATGGTCTGCTCATGCTGCGTGCCGATAACCATCAAAACGTGGTGATTTTCTCATCCTTTCCACGAAAAGCAGAGACCGTTTCGGTTACGGATCTCGTTCAGTTGAGGGCTGAAGGCAATGAACGCTTCCGAGCTCAGGATTGGAAAGGAGCCATACAATACTACTCCAAATGCATACAGATGGCTCTTTCTCGGCACAAAAATGAGCCACAAACCTCGAGTTCTTCAAGTAGTCAGAAGGAAGTAATGGAGGCGCTTTTGTATTCGTACTCCAACCGCGCAGAGGCGAGATTGAAGTTGAAGGAGTATGCCCAAGCAGTCGAAGACTCTGAAAAAGCGTTAGAAATTGATCCTCGCCATCTCAAATCAATTTTTCGCAAGGGAAGGGCTTTTGATGGACTGGGAGAGTACAAGTTAGCGTGTTGCTGCTTCCAACTAGCGCTAGAACAAAGCCCAGCTTCCAGCGACATTAAATTGGAGTATGAGAAATCGAAGAAATTCGACGAACAGAACCAGCAAGGTAAGTTTGATCTCTCTGCCTATTTTGTAAATGGGTGCAAAGCAGAGGACATTCCGGAGGCGAGCAATTACATTGGTCCAGTTTTAATTAAAAAAGGGGCAAGACGTGGCAGAGGTTTGTTTGCTACGAAGGACATGGCTGTAGGAGAGACCTTGCTTATAGAGAATGCCATTGTTATGAGGGGTGTGTGCAGCAGCGTAGTCGGCCATGATCTTGTATCCAACTCCAAGACGGTTGCTGCACGTTCCAAAGGCAATGATTGTAGATGAGGTCATTTCTTGTGCATTGTCATCCTCAAGGATATTGCAGCAATTGCAGTACCTTGCGGACCCTACCGAAGAGGAAGTTCTGGACATGGAGCTGTTTCGCATAAACAACGGCAACTGGAACAAGTTTGGCTCTTGCAAAACCGAGAAGAATTCAGAGGTAAACATGGATAAACTGAAACAGGCTATGGAGCTCAACTGCTTGCTCTCACAGATTTCTAATGATGAACATGTATTCAGTGGGCCTGAGAATAGGTGGAGAGGGTGCAGGGTAGATGAGCAAATAGGATTTTGGGCTCTTGCAAATTTCATCAATCATTCATGTTTACCAAACGCTAAATGGATGGTTGTAGGGCAAGCTATGTATATTATAGCTGTGAGAGAAATTGCAACAGGAGAGGAAATTACGGTCTCTTACTTTCCCAGTTTCGTGCCACTGGCGAAGCGAGAACACATATGCAGGAAAATGGGGTTTGTCTGTGATTGTAAGCGGT
Source organism: Wollemia nobilis (assembly GCA_028583015.1). Lineage (NCBI taxonomy): Eukaryota > Viridiplantae > Streptophyta > Pinopsida > Araucariales > Araucariaceae > Wollemia > Wollemia nobilis. Next base: position 10,540,421 of record JAQPPZ010003077.1, on the reverse strand, counting down.
GTGTGCTTGAAAGGTCTCTTGATCCTGCATTTAAAAAACTGGAGCAATCACTTGATGACATGGTATTGAGCGGACGACTGTTATGGGTGTATAATCAGCCCAGGAGGTATGTTGAGTCCTATGCAGAGCTTGTAATGCAGTTGGAGAAGGAGATTGATGCGCAGGGGAATGTCATCACACCTGAGGGCAAACAACTGATACGAGCGGCCTTTCAAACTGCATACAACGTTTATTTTGTTTGTGCTGAATTATATCCTGATGTTCATGTGCCTACACCTTTGCCTTCCCTAAAGGTAGAAGTGGCCAAGGCCATGGAATATGCTGCACCAGGCTTTCCTGGCTCGTTTCAGTTGCTGGCATCCCTTTTGGATGGAGTTCCTGGGAAATACAAGGATATGGTTTTCCAGAATGCGATGAGAATGGGCATAACATTATTTGGAAGGCATGAAGAAGATGTCCTTCTATCTATGCTGGAGGCAAAACCACTTTTGAGTACAGTTAATAAGGACTTTTAATCTTAAGGTGGATGAACATAGGGGTGACCTACAGAAGGTAGAAGGATATTTGAAAGGGAAATTTGCTATGGGTTATGTACTTGTTTTCTTGGGCAAGTGTAGATTTAAGTGTGTCTAAATGCTCCTCATCATCATGTGAATGCCAAGGAGCCTATTTCAGTATTGATACGTAGATGTGTTAATAGTCCCTTTTTCATAGAGTTTCTATGGTAATATTTGTATGGCCATCTTATCTTCGCTCTTAACTCAGTCGTTTTTAATAATAATTTGTACTAAAGATGTTAAAATCAAAATTTTAAGATTGCATATTTGTCTTATGACTTATAGAATCTTTTATTTATATTTTTATTTTATAATAATTATTTTAAAGGTTATATCCCATTGAAATGGTTTTATATATTACATTCTAGTTACATGGTGATATTATAATAAGTTTGATAATTATACATATATCACTTAACAAGTTTTGAACCATAATCTACTTTTTAAAAGTTAAGAAATCTAATTGATTGAACTAATATCATTTGATTATTTTATAATATTTAATAAAGTAAAACAATTAATTTTTAAGGATTATATCAAATTTTTGCCAAACTTGATCTTCTCCTTGGAAGTTGCACTAACCCTTTGAACTAATGTTATTTGATTATTTTATAATATTAATACAGTTGAAGTAATTAATACAAAAGTAAATGTTTATTTGTATAGTTAGAATCTTAGTTTACACTATCAAACTCATTGTATCTCTTTGCTTGACCCAAATTTAATGAACAATGGCAAGGTTCACCTATGAAATCTTAAACTTGTGTTGTAAAATTAAACATTTGTTCTCACTTATTTCATACCCAATGAACAAAATGTTAAGATTTACCTATGAAATTAGAATCTTAGTTTATAGTATGAATAAACTCCTTGTTCGTCACTCTTGTTGATAAGTTTTTTTATTTTAAGTTTTGAAAGTTATTTATTTTAATTTTGCTTACAACACATGTTACATTTATTTCATCCAAAGATCTGGAGACAAATAGTGGGAAGTAAAGAGTATCTCCTAGTACACTAAAGTTTCAATCTCATTGGAGAACCCTAATATCTATGTATTTAAAAAAACTTTTATTTCAAATTTAAATTAATTTTTTGTATGTATTTAATTTATTAATTTAATTTAAAAGGAATACCAAGACCTCCAAAATATAATGAATTTATTTTTTAATAAGTCAAGTTTAAATTTGAAAGATAAATATTCTCTTTAAATTTGTGTCTAGTACAACTTATCAAAGTTCATTTCCCTTGGATAAATAATCAAAAAACACTTAACAAAGCAGAAAATAGAAACAAAAGCAAAGGCACATGATGCAAAACTTAAACAAAAAAAAATTATCAAAAAAAAAAAAAAGTGGATATAATTGAAATCAAATAGAAATAGTTTTATTTAAACATGGGAATTTGTGTAAAAAATAATTTGCACCTATGTGCATGTTCTTATAATCTCGTTGCTTAAAAAAAAAATATTCAACCAATGAGTGAGTGGGGGTTCACCTACCTACTAGTAAGCAACACATGGTTTGCTATAAAAACAACATATAAGAAGGATTTTAGAAAAGGAAACAACCTTAGAATATACTTCTCATTAAATCAAAAGTATTGATTTCAAAGGGTGCCACTAGTATTGATAATAGGTGAATGAGAGAGCTCACATATCCATTAGTGAGCACCAAATATTTCTTTCTACAAAACAACATGCTAGAAGGATTGTAGAAAGAAAATCACCTTGGAATAACTTCTCAACCAATTATGAAGCATTGATTGCTAAGGGTGCTATTATTGGTGAGGTACAAATATAAAAAGTTATATGTATTTTAGTGTTAAAACTATTCAATATGAAAAAACAATTTATCAAAGAATTAAAATATACAAATAAATAAGTTACATAATGCACATTCAACTATGACAATGATGCCATCATGGGTTCTAATACATATATCCAAAAATTGAGAGTGATAATGTATAATACCTAAAATGGAGTATTGGTCTCACACTTTATTCACATAAGACATGCTATATACCAACCACCTAGGTTCACATAATGAGATCTTTTACCTTGACCTATTTAGTTAGATGAAAAAAGATACAAGCACAAGTTAAATGTAAATTATTAGACAACATAAACAACAAATACAAATCTAAGATGTTATACTTGTCTATCATATACTAGTATCTATCATGCCACTTATAAATATTATAAAATTATAGATAGTTGCATAAGACTTTTATAAGTAGAAAAAGTGTCAATCTTAGAAAATAGGATATGCAAAAATATTTGAGATCAACTAGCTAGTCCTTGTAGCCTACAAATAAATCAATATCAGATAATAAAATAAATTATATGTTAGCATTTAAGGGCCTACCATATCAGGAAGGAATGAGAAAATTGAAGGATCAAAGCCCTTGTTCTTCTTTTGAATGTATATAAAAGCTATGAAAGAAAATGTGAACATGAGTTGGAAAGCAAAGGATTAAAGTATGATAACAAAGTGAATAGTCAGACAAGCAAAAGATAAATGGGAGATATGAAATGGCACAGTAAGAGTATGATGTAATCAAAGCAAACAAAATAAGATAGCTAACATGGTACTTGTTTAGATTGCAACATTAAAGAAATAACTCTAGTTAAAGTAGAAGTAAAAGCAAACTCAAATGAAAAGTTACAAAAATAAACTCGATAGGAAGGGCGTTAATGCAAAGAGAAGCAACACGATGTAACAAAGTACCACTCCTCCCAGCTTGACAAGTTCGATTAAACATGGAAGCAACAAGTAAGCAATGAAGGTCACAAGCTACTAGTAACCAATTTATATCTTTGAGCACCAAACAACATCAAGGTAGGATAATCATAAATTCATATTTGTATGCATAAATATTGGCATACCATTTGTTTGTTGCATTTTTTCCTAAAATATTTTTTGTTGGTGTCTATGCAAAAGGACTCAACCTCCTTTTGTAGATCTAGACTATGAGGACAACGGGTTGAAAGGGATTAAAGTCAATGCACTCCTTTTAGTTGGGCATAATGAACTTTGAGTGTCATTTTAGGGTTTTAAAAGTATACTTTAATTTAAATTTTAATGTTACATTTTTTTTATTTTAATTTTTAATTAACTTAAGTTCATTTTTAATTAATTTAGATTGCTAATATTTTTTTAAATAAAGGGGTAAAAATTTATTGACAAAAAGTCTGGATTAAAAGTACAACTGAGCCCCCACCCAGGACTCAAATAAGCAACAAGACAGGCTAAATCACCAGACAAGGTCAACTCCCAAAGAAAACCAAAAAAAAACAAACCACATTAAGTCTGAACATCCTTATGGATCAACTCCCGTAGGTGTTGAGAATCCCCATACGAGAGACTCTCCCAGTTATCAATACTCTGAGTATCCAATAGCTCAGAAGCCCTTTTGGCCAAGTAATCAGCAAACCCATTCCATTCCCTTGGAATGTGCACAATGTTAATGTGCGAACTAGTTTTCATTATTCACAGCAAGGTGTTAAATAATACAGCAACAACGGATTGTCGGAGGTTGCCAAACCAATCCAGCAAACAAAAGCAATTTGTTATAACGTAATAACAAATGCACAACAATATGCCTAAATAATGAACTACAGACAAAGTACGCTAACATCCCCCTTTATTACATTATTTGGGTAATGTAATAACTAATAGCTATACTAACATCCCCTTACATTATTTTGCAATACAAAGTGAGCTGCGAAACAATTCAAATTTGACACGTCCAAGTGCCTTAGTGAAAATGTACGCAACTTGAGCATCGGTGGGAATGTCTTTGAAGCTGAATTCGGTGCTTTGGAACTTCCTCTCGAATGAAATGACATTGTGTGTCAATGTGCTTTGTTTTTTCATGATGGGTGGATTCTTGACGAGGTTCGAACACCACGATTGTCGCAAAACAAGTGTATTGGAGATTTTGATGGATGGCCCATACTTGTTAGAATGCGACGTAACCATATCACTTCGCACACGGCTTCACGTGCGGCGCGATATTCTGCCTCTGTTGAAGAAATAGCAACCACTGTTGCTTCTTCTCGTGCCAAGAGACGAGGACCGGATCCCAGATGAAAAATGTATCCAGAAGTTGACTTGCGATCATCAAATGATCCGGCATAGTCGGAGTCCGTGTATCCTTGCAAGAAGAATTTGTTGTTCCTCTTGTATTCTAGGCCATATTCTATAGTACCACGGACATAGTGAAGAACACGTTTTGTTGCTTTCCAATGAGTAATCTTAGGCTCCTGCATGAACCTCGAAAGATAGTTTACAGCAAATACGAGATCTGGCCTAGTATTGGTCAGATATATGAGACTCCCAATCACCTGTCGATAGAGAGTGCCATCTACCTGGGGTGAGTCATCATGTCGCGATAACCGAAGTCCATTCTCCATAGGAGTTGCCATTGGCTTGCGGTCAGTCATGCGATATTTATCGAGCAATGTCTTGGCATACTTTTTCTGAGACACTTTGATGGTGTGCTCCTTCGGCTGAATTCAGGACCAAGACAGTAATGGAGAAGTCCAAGATCTGTCATCTCAAAAGATTTGCACAAGTTTCTTTTGACGGTAGAGATCAAATCTTCTGAACTCCCTGTAATGAGCGAGATCATCCACATAGAGTACAAGCAACACTATCTCGGAACCACTGTTTCTTGAAATAGAGGTTTGCATCCGACGGACATCTCTTAAATCCATGCTTGCATTAGGTGATTGTCCATTTTTATATACCAAGCTCGAGGAGCTTGTTTCGGACCATACAAGGATTTAACCAATTTGCAAACTTTCTGCTGTTGGCCTTCCACTTCAAATCCTTCAGGTGAGTCATATAGACTTCTTCTTGGAGATCACCATTAAGAAAGGCACTTTTGACATCCATTTGGTGAACTTTCCACCCATATTGTGCTGCCATAGCACACATAACCCGAATTGTGGTCATCCGAGTGGTAGGTGCAAAATTTTCTTCATAGTCGATGCCTTCCTTTTGAGCATAGCCCTTTGCAACAAGACGGGCTTTATGCTTATCAATTGTTCCATCTGCCTTGTACTTGACTTTGTATACCCATTTGCGGCCAATAGGTTTCTTTCCATGAGGCGGATCAACAAGCTTCCAAGTTTTATTCTTCATCGAGAGACTCATACTCTGTATCCATAGCGGCCTTCCATGAGGCTCACTAAGAGCATCTTGCATGCGATGCGGGTTCAAGACTATCTATGGTAGACATGAATGCCCTGTCATCATCAATATCCATATCCTCAACTTCTCTACTTGGAGTCAGAGAAAGTTCCTCAAAAGATTGACAAAGATCATCAACCTCACCGGTTTCTCCGGCTTCTCTTTCCTTTTGAGCCATACTGCGTGTACGAGGTCTATCCAAATTCAAATTGGGAGGAGTGGATAAATTTGCATCTCCGATTGTATTTGTACACCATTTAGGATTACGCCGGTGGTGGTGAAGAAGATGTAGAAGGACCTCCTGTCTGTGTTGACGAAGGAATCTCCTCTTCCTTTGGTTCCACAATATCCTGGTGTATTGTAGATGTGCTCTGTGATGTGAAAGCTTCATCAAAGACAACATCTCTGCTGATATGAATTTTCTTGGTCAAAGGATCTATCAACCGATATCCTTTAGAGTGCTCGAGAATATCCAAGAAAAATACATCTCGGTGTTTTCTCATCTAGCTTCTTCCTTTTTTCTTTCGGTATGTGCATGAAAGCTTGACACCCGAAAATACGTAGATGAGATATGGAGGGTTTTCGACCACTCCATGCTTCTGTGGAGTCATTCCTTTTAGGGCCTTTGTGGGTGCCCTATTCAAAAGATACAACTGCGGTGGTGACAGCTTCTGCCCAATATTGTTGCCCAAGAGTTGCAACTGTGAGCATACAACGAACCATTTCCATGATAGAACGGTTCCTTCTCTCAGCAACTCCATTCTGCTTGAGGAGTATAGGCAGTTGTTAACTGTCTCTTGATCCCATGTTTATCTAGGAATGCGAGAAAATTCATTAGAGGTAAACTCTCCCCCTCGATACGAGCGGAGGGTTTTAATAGAAGCCCACGACTCCTTCTCAGCGGATTTCTTGAGCTGTTGGAAGAATGCGAAAGCTTCAGATTTCGGTTTGAGAAAGAAAACCCACATCTTTCGTGAGTAGTCATCTACGAATAGCTGAAAGTACCTCTTCCCTCCACAACTTGTTGGGTGTGAAAGGACCGCATAGATCGGTGTGAATTAGCTCCGGAGGTTTTCGTGCTCTTGTAGAGCTCTTCTCAAATGGTACTCTATCTTTGCTTTCTGCTAGCGGTCGAGCACAACGGCAATGTGGCGAGAAAGGGAAGGAAGACCCTTTACCATCTCATACTTGCTGAGCTCAAGTAAGTAGCCCGAACTAAGATGCCCATATCTCTTGTGCCATAGGGAAGTTGCCTCCTTGGTAGAGGCAGTCATGGCAACATGTGGAATAGAGATAGCATCTAGTGCAAATAAGCCATGCTTATATGAAGCTATTGCAATCTGCTTACCCTTCATGGTAATTGTACAACACTTCTTTCCATTCTCAACACGAAAGTTGACAACCATATTTCTGTCCAGGATTTGTGTCACTGACAACAAATTGTTGGCCAATCCCGGAACATAGAGGACCTTGTCAATCGACACTTGCCATCGGGAAGAGTGGTCGAAGCCGTGCCCTCTCCACTGAACCCCGTGGGTTTTATCATCGGCAATGGTGACGGGTTTGCCCTCCTTGGCCACAAATGATTCAAACCACGATCCGTCGCCGAGTCATATGTTTACTAGCTCCAGAATCGACATACCAAATAGGATCCCTCTGAGTGGAATCTGTGGTAGTCATGAGCACCTTGTGTGCCCATTCAGAATCTGAGTCAGATTCTTCAACAGCAACATTCGACTGGGGTTGCTTGTTTTTATTTTGTGGTTTGTTTTGGCCTTTTTGCTTGTTCTTATGCCAACACTGTTGGTGTCATGGTTGTCTTTCTCACGGATCTTGCACCACCTCTTCTTCGTTGAGGTTGCTTGCCTTTTCCTTTCGTATCCTGTTGAGAATTTCCTCCTTTCCGAAAGTTGCCTCCTTTTTGCCCATTACCTTTCTTCCTAGAACCCTGGCTGTTGGTGTATAGGGCTGTATTGGAAGAATCATCCTTGTGAAGTTGGCGTGCCTCCTGTTGTTGAAGCAGATTGACCAACTCGATGTAGGTAATTTGTCGTTGGGACACCTGGATGGAGGTTATCAACATGTCAAATGAAGAAGGTAAAGCTCTCATCACAAGTGAAATGAGAAGCTTTTCATCCACAGTATCTCCTAGAGAACTCAATTTCTCTTTCAACTCAGACACTCTGCACAGAAAGAGTTCAGCTGTTTCACCCTGTCTCAAACTCGGGTTATGAAGTTGTTGTTGAAGATGAAGAATGGTGGATTCATTCTTCCCCTCATAGATGGTTCTAAGGGCATCCCATGCCTCTTTACCACTTGCTTTATCGGCTATATGAGGTTGCACTTCATCCGAAACTGACAAACAAAATGAGCACCTTTGCTCTCTTGTCTTTCTTGTCAAAAGCAATCTGATCTCGTTGAAGGACACTGTGGATCCTGCTTTGTTGGTGAAGGCCTTGTTGCTACTCCGGTAACAATATCCCACAAATCTTCCATTTGGAGAATAGCCTTCATCTTATGTTTCCATGGTGTATAATTTGGACCTTTCAATAGCCGATGCGGATCGGTCATCAATTTTGCAACGGCGGCCATAGTGAAGGTTCCTTATATCACCAAATTGGTCCCCCTTTCGATATACCTTTTGCTAGGCCAATATACCGTACAAAATACCCGCCCTTACGTGAGGGAAACTATAGGTATTTAGAAAGATCAACAAAAATCACCCGCCCTTACGTGAGGGAGACTATAGGTGAATTTTAGAGATCATACGATACGTGGAACATAAGCGGTGCTGAAAGGGAATCGCCTTGTTGATGGCACCTACCATAGAAGATTCTTCTCATGCGTGGGGCGTAACTTCCCCTAAACACTATGAAGAATACTTCGTCAGGATTTACGCCTAAACACAAGTGCGATAAAGGGTAGTGGATGGAGTAAAAAATGCAAAAAATGGCGTACTTATTCCTCCCCGACGATTTATAGAGAACAAGCTCAGACGTCGTTATAGCAGCTATATTAGGCGGCGGATACAGTAGCCAAATCACGACAGCTTTACCTGTAAGTGCTGGCCAGAGGTATCGCAAATACCGAACGCTGCAGTGCAAATAAATTGCACAGATGGGTTTTATATTCCGGGGACTTTAAGGAGTGTTTGATTTTAATTTTTAATGTTATAGTGCAAAAATGAAATATGCAACATACAACAAAAAAAATGCCCACTAGAATAACCCACTAGGTGTCGGTCACAGCCGAAAATGCACCTTTTACAATGCCAAATTGCTATTTTTCATAAAAAATTACTCTCAATCCCCCTTTGATTTTTTTGAAAAAAATCCCCCCTTAAAAGGCTTTCTTTAACAAAGCATTTTGATAATTATTATCAATTTTAAAATTAAAATAAATAATTTTAATTTCTATAGTTTTAAACTTTAGAAAAAATAAATTAAAATTAAATTTAATTTATTAAAGTTTAAAAACTATATTAAAAAAAAAATTAAAATTAAAAATTTTAATTAAAAATGATAATAATAAAAAAATGACTTTGACAAAAAAAAATTATACCTTGGGGGAGTCGGCGGGATTCGAACCCCCGACCTGTAGGCTCCCTGAGCCTTACCGCACGGCTCACGACCACGTGAGCCAGCGGGCTGATCCGAAAAGATCAGTAGACCTCCTCCCTTATCAACCCGAATCCTCCTCCTCCTCGGCCTCTGCAGCTGCCGGCGCTCCTCTCTGCCGAGGCAAAAACACAGAAACACCGCTCCTCTCTACGGCTGCAAAAAAAATCTTCCACAGACCAATTTTTTTTTTTTAACGGGAAGGGGGGGTGGCTCTGTGTTTTTTTTCTTTCTTTCCCGGCCGCGCGCGATTCGCGCTGTGCGCCGGGTGGGGGCCGTTTTTTTTTTTCGGGAGGGTTTGGGGGGGTGCCGCGCCCTTACGCGCAAATGGCGCCGGGGGGGGGTTTATACCCCTCCAATTCCCGCGCGGGCGGGAATTTAAAAATCCCGCGCGGGGGGGGTCCAGCGACGGGCCGCGGGATTTAAAAAATCCCGTGCGCGGGGGGGGGGTTCTCCCCTCCTGTCGCTGTCGCAAGCCGCGGGGGGGGGTTTATACCCCTGTGGGAGCGGGAGCGGAAATTTAAATTTCCGCTTCCCGCATTTTTTTTTTTTTGGGGGGGGGCCTCGAGGAGCGCGCGCGCAATGTGCGCGTCGCGCGGGGGTGGGGAGGGGAGGGGAGGTTCTCCGGACGTCACTGGACGTCTAACGGCCGGGGGGGGCGGGACAACTGTCCCTCCTCGCAGGACGTGACGTGACAGCGCTCGGCGCGCTGCGTCCTGCGGCTGGCGCTTCGGACGTGGCCGTCGCGTGCTGTCCGTGACGCGCGCAGGTCTGTGTGCGCGGGGCTCCCTTGCAGCGACAATTTTTTTTTTTTTTTTTTTTAAATTCTTCTCCGGCTGATATCGCGCGACAGACAAATCACGTCGCCGAGAGAGATAAAAAAATTAAAAAACCACACTCTTCTCTGCCTCTCGTTGCTCCCTGCTCGTCGCTGGCTCTGATGCCATGTTAATGTGCGAACTAGTTTTCATTATTCACAGCAAGGTGTTAAATAATACAGCAACAACGGATTGTCGGAGGTTGCCAAACCAATCCAGCAAACAAAAGCAATTTGTTATAACGTAATAACAAATGCACAACAATATGCCTAAATAATGAACTACAGACAAAGTACGCTAACATAGGATATAAATTCGAACTCTTCACTCATTTTGAGAATTTGAATGGCCACAGAGGCCAATTGCCAATTAACATCCTCCACTCTTTTGCTGTTTAAAATATTAACCAAAATTTGAGAGTCAAACTCGCAAAGAATCCTGCGCCAGCCAAGAGAAAACCCCATTTGCAAGGCCTCAAGTATCGCCAGAGCTTCCATAAGATTGTTGGAGTGAACACCTTTATAAATGGAAAAGAAAAAACTGACCACGCCAACAGAATCTCTCCCAACACCACCAATTCCAGCATGTCCAGGATTGCCCCTGGACGACCCATCAATATTAATTTTTAAAACTCCTCTAGGGGGCAATCTCCATCTACCCTCTCTCCTAACCTTCTTGCTAAGTTGAGGAATCCTACTAGGGCTAGAAGAATTCACACCAACCCCAAACAAACCAAGGGTCTGTCGTACCTTCTCCTCCCTAGAGTCCAAATGGGGGTCCACATCACATTTACTATGGATAGTTTCTTGAACCATACACAAGATCCTTTGCTAGATCTGTTGAACAGCCAAATGACTTCCCTCAAAAATGCGACGGTTTCGTTCGAGCCAAATCTACCAGATGATGCAGGAAGGGCCCAAATTCCAAGCCACTTGGAGGAAGGGGGCCTTGGTCGGAGGTCTACCCAGACTACTCCAAAACTCCACTAGGGAGAGCACATGAAAACAAGGATGGTTCCAGGCACTCCACCAACAATGCCAAATGTCTATGGCAAGGGAGCATTGGAAAAATAAATGAGAAGAGTCATCCTCATTCTTACCACAAAGGACACATAAAGAGGGACCCTGAAATCCCCTCTTCCTCAAGTTATCCCAAGTGAGGCATTTATTACGAGCTACCAGCCAGAGAAAAAAGTTACATTTCGGCCAAGCAAATCTATTCCACACCTTTTTCCACCATGTGACAGGGAGACTCCCAAACTTTTGCTTATCAAGAACTTGATAACCATAGGCTACAGAGTAGGTTCCCTTGGGATTAGGGTTCCAAGCTAGAATGTCTTTATCCCTCAATGAAGAACAATACCTCCCTGCAAGAATAAGAGCAAGCACATCTCTATCCTCGGCAAATCCCCCTTGGGGCCATTCCTGTGGATCTTTCCATCTGTACATCTCCATATTTCCAAAATACTAGATTTTTTTAAAGTCCTCCACATGAGACCAGCCCGCTTCCAAGAAACAAATGCTTAGGGAATGTAACCCGGGATATTGAGTCAAGATAGGAGGGTGGCCATCCCAAGAATCCTCCAAAAAAAGAACATCTGATCCCCGATTGCAAATCCAAAACAAACCCTGCTTAATTAAATTAGCTCCTCTTTTCAGAGTGTCCCAGATAACAGAACCTTTCCCAACCAAACTAGATCTAGATATATCTGCCTTAGAAATACCTCTCAAGTATTTATAAGATAATATTTTAGCCCAAATCTGATCTTGAGAGGTACACCATCTCCAATAAAGTTTCATAGCCAAAGCCTGCCCAGAAAGAGTTGCCTGTCGCAACCCAAGGCCTCCCTCTTGAACTGGCCTACAAATGGAATCCCATCTAACCAAACTCTATTTATATTGATCAAGTTTTCCAGACCACAAAAACTATCTTGACAAAGCATCCATGTCCTTGATGAAACGAGAAGGAGCTGTTTGCACAAAACATTCGTAAATGGGTAAAGCTTGAATAACAAATTTTAAAAGCAATACTCTACCTGCAGAGGATAGCCATCTGACAGTCCAGTGATTTACCTTCCCTCTAAACTATCAAGTATAGACTGCCAAGAAGATCTAGGCAGAGGATGATATGAAATCAGAATCCCAAGATAAATGAAGGGGGGAGTCCCGACCTGGAATCTTAGAATGTGAGCAATCCTGGATTGAATAAGAGGGGGGGTATTGAAGAAGAAAATAAAGGACTTGTCCTCATTAATCACCTGTCCATAAGCACCAAGATATATGTCAAGAGACTGTCTAATGTTTCCAGCTTCCTTGATAGTGGCAACTCCCAACAAAGCAGTATCATCAACAAATTGAAGGTGGGAAAGAGGTGGCAAACTGTTATCCCACTTCCACCCCTGAATGAGACCATGCCTGACCTGAGACTTGAGTAATCTGTCCAACCCTTCTACCATAATGATAAACAAATAAGGAGATAGAGGATCTCCTTGCCTCAATCCCCTTGAGGCCTCAAACAACTCCGATGTCTCGTTATTAACAAGAACAGAGAATGAGGAAGAAGAAATACAACTCATCACCCATCTAATCCATTCCTCCTCAAAGCCAAAAGCATCAAGAACTTTTTGAAGAAAGGACCATCTAACTCTGTCATAGGCTTTTGCCATGTCCAACTTAATGAACATAGTTTTCTCCTTAGAAGTTTCCATTGAGTGAATAGCTTTTGTAGCAATAACAACCCCATACATGATTTGTCGGCCATCAACAAACCCACCTTGCTCCTCAGAGACAATTTTGCTCAACCATATCTTCAACCTCTCAAAAATAATTTTTGTGATGATCTTATATACAACATTACAGAGAGCAATAGGCCTGAACATATCCAGGGAATTCGCTCCCTCTTTCTTGGGAATAAGCACCACAAAGGTAGCATTTAGGGCCCTTAGCATATGTTTGTTCTTTTGGGACTCACGGACCACCTCCAAAAGGTCAAATTTGATTAACTCCTAAAACTCTTGATAAAACTTAATCGAGAATCCATTCGGACCTAGGGCTTTCCCCTTTTTCATCTTGAATACAACATTTTTTAGCTCCTCAAGGGAAATTGGACCCATCAAGTGCTCATTCATCTATCTAGAAATAATCGAGGGAATACAGTTTAGAATAAGTTTTTCTTCCTCATCATCTGAGATGGCATCCTCCTTGAAGAGAGAGGAAAAATACCTCTTAGTCTCTTCTGAAATATCCCTAAAAGAAGAAAGCAGGGCACCCTGAGAATTAACAAGAGAGGTAATTAGGTTACCATTACGATGAGCCTTAATAGAGTTATAAAAGAAGGCTATGTTCCTATCCCTTCCTGAAGCCAATATACTCGAGCTTTTTGTTTCCAAAAAATTTCTTCCCTCAGTTCCCATTCAGCAAGGTCTTTTACAGCCTCAGATTCCTCAACAAGAAGCTCCTCTGTGAGTCCCTAATCTCTAATCTTCCTTGAGGCTTCCTCCACCCTCCCAAGAGCTGCCAGCTTAGCCAAGGAAAGGTTCCCAAAATTTAGTCTATTCCATCCCTTTAATTTATGCTTAACAAATTGAAGCCGCTTCATAAAGAAGTACATAGCGGTGCCATGAGGAGGTTTGCCATTAGTCCACCAGCCTCGCATAAAATCATGAAGCTTAGGATCTCGCAGCCACATAAGTTGAAACTTAAATGAGGGATTCTTTTCTAGCCCTAACTCCAAAGCAGAGAGTTTGATAGGCCAATGATCAGATCCTCTACCCTCCAGAATCACAAAACTAGCGCTTCTATTATTGCCAATCCAAAAACTAGAGATCAAAAACCTATCCAGTCTCTCTGAAATGGAATATTCCCCACATCTTCTATTATGCCAGGTAAATATCCCATTATCCAGCTTGATGTCAACCATGTTCAAGGCCTGGATATGAGCATTGAAGACAGAAGAAAAAGGCTCAAGACGATCAATCCCACCACGTTTTTCCTCCAGACAAGTGATAGAATTGAAGTCTCCAGCCAAAATCCATGGGTACAGGGGAGCAGACTTCTCACAAAGCCAATGTGCTCCCATAAATTCACTTTACCATTGTAATCAATAGGAGCATACACGTTTGTAAGTAGGATGGTCTCACTAGATTCATTATCATGCCCGATCATCGAAATAGACCACCTACTGGAAATCCAGGTAAGAGGAGAGATCTTAATTGGATCCCATAAACAAGCAAGGCCACCAACATATCCACATGCACCAATACACTGACATTGCCCCTTTCTCCACAACTTGGGAGCAATATTTAACAAACTATCAATAGCTAATTTAGTCTCCTGAATAAAAACCACATCCGGAGAATGAACACGAATCAAATCATGAACAAATTTTTGTCTGGGGATGTTGTTCAACCCCCTTACATTCCATGAAAGTATAATCATTTTTGGGGGTTATAAAAATGGGAATCCAATGCTCTCACCAAACCTGACTCTACCAAAGTCTCCCCCATTAACTTAATTTTATCCTGGTCTTTCTTTCGACCCACCTTCATATTCTTATCTGAAGCATTTTTTTTAATTATTTTATGCTGCAATCCCAAAGACCGTAGGATTTTTACAGTCCATGGATGACTGCATCAGTGCATGGGTAGGAGAGGGCATATCTAAATCTGTGCCATTTTCTAGGATAACTTCACTTACAGGGCTAGGGCCAACCATATCACCTATACTCGAAACCAAAGCCCTCTGTTCTTCATTTAAACCCCCTATATCGGATTCCTTTGGTTCCACCTCATGAAGAGACAACTGACTTGGTCCTATTATATCTATAACAGGTAGCGATGTTTCAGGTATCTCCACGCACTGATCAAGATTCTCTAGAATTTCAAAACGGTTGAGCTGAGCATCTGGCTGGTTATCCTTATTGTCTCTTTTTGCCTTTCTTCCTTTGTTTCGAGGTTTTACCGTAACAAAGCCTTCCTTATCCTGATCCCCTCATTTATCAAGGATTTTCCTTTATCCATATTTTGTACAGCTCGAGAGGGCCCAGGATTTGAAGCCACAGGAAGAATAAACTTAAGGCATTTTCTTTGTAAGTGGCCATATTCATGGCAAATCCAACAACAAAATGGAAGAGCTTCATAGTCAAGTTTTTGAACCCATGTGGTTGATCCGAGCTGTATTTCAATAGAATCTGGAATAGGATTGTTTAAATCAATTTCAACACAGATACGAACAACAGATATTACCTTTTTATCCAGCGTCTGTCATGATGGCCCAACCGAATTCCCAAGTAGAAGGGCAATCATATGCAATATGTCCTTTCTCCAAAATTCCAATGGGAGCCACGGAAGCCGAACCCACATCGAAACCCGTGACGGTCGCTCCTCTGATGGGTTGAAACCCACATGCCAGGGTTTAAGAAAGAGTCCCGCTTGGTTACAGAAATAGGGACCTCCTTCAAATGCTTTGTTACGATCCGCAAGACAAGAAAAAACCACCATAAAATAGTTGTTTGCACTCAGCATCACCTCCACATCACCTTCAAGGTTCCAAGTCTTCCTAACCCAAGCCTCCACAAAGGGAAGAGAAATTCGGATGCCCATAAATTTACCAATAAGCGCATGTTTGGTTAAATACTCCACATCTTCTGCCACCGAGTCTGGTTGAACAACTAGAACCGACCTGGTTTCACATCGTTCCAAACATCCATTGTTCTTTAACAAGCGATTCTCGGCATGCAATGGGAAATCCTGCTCCTTCCAATCATTTTTAAATGAAATACCAGCCCTAGCATGCACGCTCTGTGACGGACATGATGCCATCACTACATTCCTCCAGTTGTTCATACCTCCTCCAGAAACTGCTGCCATCCTCACAAAGCCCATTTAGATTGCTAATATTGAGTTAATATTTAATTTGAATTAAATTGGATTAATCTTAATTAATATGGATTGTCAATGTTAAATTAATATTTAATTTGAATTAAATTGTATTAATTTTAATTAATATGAATCGTTAATATTAAATTAATATTTAATTTAAATTAAATTGGATTAATCTAATTAATTTTGATTGGTAATGTTAAATTAATATTTAATTTGAATAATTTTAGATTAATATTAATACATAGTTTATGCATAAAGTATGAGAGAGAAGATAATGGAAATTAGAGGTTGAAGACTTTCCAACAACAACCTAGTGTATATAAAAGCACAATAAACAATTATCAAAGGAAGTAAAAGTCCTCATAGTGGGGACCAAATAAAAAATAGACCAAGAGTAATACAAGCCTCATAATATTAAGAAGAAGATCACCATTGCACATAAGATAAGAGTCCAATAAAAAATTACAATAAGAAGAATAGAAAGAGAGTGTTGAGAAGGACTCAATTTCTACCCCCAAATTAGTACTTTGTTTAATTCTATGGCTTAACTTTTCATTTTTATTTCATTTTAATTTGTTTTTAGTAGTTTTATTATTTAATTAATCCA
Source organism: Wollemia nobilis (assembly GCA_028583015.1). Classification (NCBI taxonomy): domain Eukaryota; kingdom Viridiplantae; phylum Streptophyta; class Pinopsida; order Araucariales; family Araucariaceae; genus Wollemia; species Wollemia nobilis. Next base: position 10,523,746 of record JAQPPZ010003077.1, on the reverse strand, counting down.
ACTTACATCACATGCCAAGAAGGGAGATAAATTGAATTAATTTATCATAATATTTATGATTAAGGTTCATAGAGAGCTAAGGTGTGTCAATTTTAGGTAGCCATATTTATCGTCTTTCATCATCAAAATATTAATAGATGCCCCCAATTTTGGGTTGGTGCTTGGGAGGTTCGAAGGCTACTTTTTAGGATGTTGCTAAGGATTACACCTAGGGCAACATGAGATGCTATCTTACCCCATGTACCTCGATTTTTGGATGAGAAACTAAGTTGAATTGATAAAAATCAATTTACATGGGGATGATGGGAATAGGTTGGTTTATATTATGAGAATGGTGATTACAAATATGTATATGATGAACTACCAATTGCACAAGTATATGTTTCGATAGAATTATTTAAAAATATGCATTTATATTTCTTAGACAAATTCATGGTGTTTTAAATTTGATGCCTGCTAAGAGGAGGTTAAATTAATACAAAATGTATAACTTAAGAAAATGATACAAAAATATAAACAAGCACAAGATATAAAAATCTTACCTCAAAGCAAAGATTATTGTGTATGTTTACCTCCAAATAAAGATCTTCATTATGCTCACCTCCAAACAAAAAATGCTTCAATATGTTCACATCTGAACATATTTCAAAGAAAAAATATGCTCACTCGCAAGTGTGTTTTAGAGAATGCTTACCCATAAGGGTGTTTTAGAGAATGCTCACCCAAAAGGATGTTTTAAAAATTCTCACCTATGAAGGTGTTTTAGGTAAAGCTCACCTATGAGGGTGTTTCAAATAATGGTCATTTAATAAGATGTTTCAAATAACGTTCATCTATGGGGGTGTTTTAGATAATGCTCACCCAAGAGGGTTTCTTATATAAAGTTCACCTAAATTGGTGTTTTAAATGATGATCAGTTGAGAAGAAATTTTAGATAATAAAGCTTATTCAGGAGGGTGTTTTAGATAAATGTTCTTCCAATATTTTTTAAGATGTAATATATTATGAAAAATATGTATACCCCTAGCACAAGAGAAAATTATTGTACTTAATCTTATATATATGCATGTGCCTCATTAATAATCAAGAAACTGGACTAGGAGAGGAACCATTACCTTAGATTCCTAGTGTAAATGCAATATAAATGAGTTATTTTTTACTTCAATTATCATTAGTCATCGTGGTCCTCTTGAATTATTAAGCAAGTATTATACAAAAGTAGATAAACATGCATTGAGAAAATATTTAAAATTAAAGAGCATTGCTAGCAAAGAATGCATCCTCACACGATTCAAAAAGAAGAGAGTATGTAAGATAATAGGCAATCATGATATGCAAGGAATAATTCATAGAGAAAGAAATATATATAAAGAGAGATATTTCAACATCAGTGACTTAGTGCAAATGCAATGCATATGAGCAAATATAATTAGCATCATCATCACATCCTAATAGATCTTCTTACATAATATAAAGTAAGCAAACGAAGCAATCACAAGTAAATGTATTCATGTAGCACTATTATCAAGCAATTATGCAAACAAACACTCAAATGTAGGAAGAGATATAGGAGGTATCCACTACCTTAGCGACCAAATCATTTGTAATGCATAAGCTATTCTAACTAAGATCATCATTGGATCCTAACAAATCTCTTGATACAATATGAAACAAAAAACTAGGTAGTCATAAATACATGCATGCATACAACAATGATGTCAAATATGTAACTAAGTAATAAATGCTATCAATCAGATAACTAAAGATACAATTTAATCATAGTAATGTTTAAGGTTCATAATATTATGGGTCTCTTAAAGGTCTTTACCCTCAAGAATGGTTGAACGATATGCTCGTGATTCATATTTAGTAGTAATTATAAATGAACCTAGCCAGTTTGTTCAATATTACCTTTGAGTTCATATTTAGTACTAGTATTATTTTAAATTTATTTAAGGATGAAATCACCAACTTAGAAATATCATGAGCACATCGTCTTATCATAGGCTCATCGAGGCCTATCCTAATAAACTTGCAAGTGCTCCAACACATGGTTCTCTCAAAAAGTTAAAGTGTTTTCAAGCTTCAAGATTCTAGGTTTGTCATTAGAACCTACATTAATATTTATTGTTTTCTCAATTAGAATTCAAGACTCATATTCTAATTGAAGATTTTATACCCAAACTTATTCTAGAATAATAAATCAAAATTAAATAACTCAAAATAAAATAACAACTCACAATAAATCATGCACATAGAACACACAAGATTTACCCTGGTTCACCCAATATGGGCTACTCCAGCAAATAAGAGCCACACATCCTTTGATATTATTATTCACTCCCTTTCCCGAAATGGGATATTACAATCAATATAAAGGAAACTCTTACAACCCTAAACCACAATGTGGTATTAGAATACCATGGGCTAAAACCACCCATACCCACCAATCATAGGAATCCTAAAAACTACTTCGTAAATCACTTTGAAAAAAAGGGGAAATTTTTTTGGGGGGGCTATGCCCCCCCAAACCCCCTCGAGAGGGCTTCGCCCCCCACCTTTGGGTCCTGGGCCCCTCACTAGTGAGCATGACTGCCAAAACGAGGGCCTATTGTACAGGACTTCCTTTGCAAAGGATGAGACACATCCAACATTCTCCCACTTGTTGATAATTTACATAAAGGTTATAATCAATGTTAGTTTCACCACTTTGTCTTGTCAGGCCCATTTCAACTGTACAAAACATGAACTTTTATGTGCTAACTACCTTGGTTAAAGCATCTGCAATATTTTCCTTGATATCCACTTTTTCCAGCAACACTTTCTTCTATTCAATCATGTCCCTATTGAAGTGGTACTTTGTATCAATGTGCTTAGTTCTTGAATGGTAAGCAGGGTTCTTTGCCAGAAATATAGCACTCTGACTATCACAATTTATCTTCATAGCTCCTTGAAAGAACCTAATTTTAGCACATAGACTTTGTAGCCATTCTGCTTACTTTCATCAATGGTTTCCATGTACTCAGCTTCAACGGTTGAAAGATCAACAACAATTTACCTTTTTCTCATCCAACTAATAGCCCCTTCAAACAAATTAAATACATATGTACTAGTAGATCTTCTATTGTCCAGATATCCAACCCAATCTACATCAAAAAAATCGTCTATATCCAAGGTTTTGTTTTCTTTACCTGTACCTTCATAATAGATTGAAAAATTAGATGTACCACACAAATATCTGAAAACCCTTTTTACAGGAGTTCAATGCTCTTTATTGGGTTTAGATATATATCTGCTCAAAAATCCCACTACATGGGTAATATTTGGTCTATTACACACCATGGCATACATTAAACTCCCTACAACATTTGCATAAGGAACATGGGACATTTCTTCTACCTCTTCTTCTATTTTTGGACATTGTTCAGCAGACAATTTTCACCCAGAGGAATAGGTACCTTCACTAATTTGCAATCCTGCATACCAAATCTCTTCAAAACTATCTCAACATATGTTTTCGAATTTAGCCATAACTTTCTGTTTGAACGATATTTGTTTATTTGCATACCCAAAATAAAATTTGCAGGGTCAAGATAATTCATGTCAAACTATGATGCTAGCTGAGACTTCACTTCCTTGATTATTTCCTTACTATTTCCAATTAGTAACATATCATCAATATACAAAACTATAATGACAAGTACATTACCAATTTTCTTTGAGTATACACAATGATCAGCATTGCTACGAACAAAATCAAGTCCTAAGACATAAGTATAAATTTTTTGATACCACATTCTAGGTGATTGTTTTAGTCTGTACAGAGATTTCTTTAACTTACATATAAAATCATTATCTTCAACAATGAACCTTTCAGGCTGTCTCATATAGATTTCTTCCTCCAAATCTCCATTAAGGAATGCAGTTTTTACATCCATTTGCTCTATTTCAAGATCAAATGCAGTAGCCACAGATAAAAGAAATCTTATTAATATTAGCTTTGCAACAGGAGAAAATACTTCACCATAATCAATTAGTTCTACCTGATAATAGCCTTTAGAAACCAGGTGAGCTTTATATTTCTCCACTTTTCCTTCAATATTTTTCTTCTTATTGAATATTTATTTGCAACCAATTACTTTTATTCCACCAGGTAATTTTACTAGATCCCATGTCTTGTTCTTTTTTAGGGCCATCATTTCCTCAGTGATGGCTTCTTCCCAGAGTTTACCTATTCAAAATTAATAGCTTCTCTAGTTGTTCTAGGATCTTCATCAGTAACAAATAAAACAAAGGAAGAAGAAAAAGTAGACAGACTATACCTATCAGACTTCCTTCTTTCTCGTGTTGATCGTCTTACCAGAGGTGTATGAACCTCTGGTTCATCCACTTCTTCTTCTGAGTAGGATTATTCTTCCATGAGATCAAATTGCACCTTTTTAGGTTCTTCTTCTATTACTTCCTTCCTATGATCACTTTTGATTTCTCTAAACACCACATCTCTACTGTAAATTGTACTTTTAGTTTCTAGATTCTAAAGTTTATATCCTTTAACACCATCTTTATAACCAATAAAGATACAGTTAACAACCTTATTATCAAGCTTACTTCTTTTATCCTTTGGAATATGCATGTATGCATCACAGCCAAAAAATCTAAGATGTAAAAGATAGGGTTTCTTACCAAACCATGCTTCAAATGGATTTTGATCTAACAATGCTGATGTAGGAGATAGATTTTGTAAGTAACATACCGCATTCACTACCTCTGCCCAAAATTACTATGCCAGACCTACACCACTGAGCATACTTCTAGTCTTTTCAATTAGTGATCAATTCAATCTCTCGGCAACTCAATTCTATTGGGGTGTATATGGAGTAGTCTTCTATCTTGCAATACCACATTGCTTATAAAAATTCTCAAATTTATTTGAACAATACTCTCCTCCATATCAGACCTCAACAAATTAATCTTTTTCCCAGTTTGATTTTGAAAAAGTGCTTTAAATTCTCTAAACTTATCAAACACTTCATATTTACTTTTAAGAAAATAAATCCATGCATATATTTAAAAATCATCAACGAAAGAAACATAGTATCATGATTTTCCAAGGGATGGTATAGGAACATGGCCAAAGATATCATTGTGAATCAGATCTAATACCGCTTTTGATCTTGTAGCACCAGATGGGAAACTTACATGATTTTGCTTGCCATAAATACAATGTTCATAGAAATAAAAAAAACATTGAGTAATTAAGGATACCTTGAACCATACCTTTTGCGTATAGGGTATGCAATCCATTTTCTCCAATATGTCCCATTCTTTGATTCTAGAGCATTGAAATTTTATCTGATTCAGCCTCAAGAATAGTTGAGCTATTGCACTCATTTGCCATATTGCTTCCCAATAGCTTATACAATGTTCCAATCCAAACTCCTCTTGCTAAAACCATAGATCCATGAACCATTTTGCATGAATCCTTACTAAAATTGATGTTTATTGCTGCATCAACCATTTTGCTTACATAAATTAAATTTCTAGCAAGGCCCGAAATATGCATTACACCTAGGAGGGTTTTAACCCTGCCATCCTGCAACAATATTTTCACCCTTCCACGACCAATGATTCTAAGTGGTGAATCATCTCCCAATAGTACCTCCCCTCCATAATATCTTTCATATTCATTGAACCACCCTCTATGAGGAGTCATATGAAAAGAGGTACCAGTATCGATCAACCAATCATTTCTATCTGAACATGTGGAGCAAGATGCTGCAAGGGAACACCTTCCCTTAGTCCTTAGACTATATATGAATTCAATACCGTGATACTTATTCAACCTTCAACAAAACGCGTAACAAAAAACAATAACAATAAATTGTAATATTGACGAATGAACTTAATTAAATCAAGGCCTCTTGAGGAGGGCAGATCGTCGCCACAAATTAGGAAATACACTGCAAATACATAAATGAATAATGATAGATGAATGATATTTTAAATCACTTGGATAGCTAACTATATATACTAATTATATAAATGCTTTTGTAATATAGCTGATGCTATATTTATTGGAATGTAACATGACTCCCCTCCTTGGAAAGATTTGTCCTCAAAGTTGGAAATATCTGGAAAATACTTTCAAGTTCCCATGTAGCATCTTCTTCTGGTAGGTCCTACCATTTGATGAGAAATTCTTGGATGTGACAAGATCTCAGTGTGCGTGTTCTGCTTTGTAAAATTGCTTTCGGTTGGAGATATATACGCCCTTCTTCATCGAGTACTAGTAATTCTAACTGAGATTGCACTTTCTGGCCAATCACCTTCTTGAGGTAGGAAACATGAAATACTAGATGTATACGTGATGATGAAGGCAACTCTAGTTGATATGCCACTTCTCCAATGCGACGCACAATTTTGTAGGGACCATAAAATCGAGGAGCCAACTTCTGACTGGACTTGATCTTCAATGATAACTATTTGTAGGGCTACAAACGTAGGAACACCATATCACCAATATCAAATTCTCTTTTCGAATGGTGTGTGTCTTGTTGCTGCTTCATACGATTTTGTGCTTGGACCAAATTTTCCTTGAGAATGGTGAGCATTGACTATCGTTGCTGAAACCAATCATCGACTTGGGCCACTTTGGAAGATCCTGGTACATAATATGCTACTGTTGGAGGCTTAGTCCCATACAATGCTTCAAAAGGAGATATTTTTATGGAGTAATGGTAAGAAGTGTTGTACCACCATTCTGCCAATGATAGCCACTAACTCCATTGATATTGTTTATCCTGAACAAAACATCTTAGGTAGGTACCCAAACATTTGTTAACTACCTCCGTTTGGCCATCTATTTGTGGATGGTATGCAGAAGACATATTTAATTTGGTGCCACTAAGTCAAAACAATTCTCTCCAAAAATTGCTAGTAAATATGGGATCTCGATCACTTACAATATTTTTGGGCATTCCATGCAATTTGAAAATTGAGTCCATAAATACCTTAGCCACTTTGCTTGCTGAAAATGGATGTTGTAGAGCCTGAAAGTGAGCATATTTGGAGAGGCGATCAACTACCACAAATATTACTATTTTACCTTCCGACTTAGGAAGACCTTCAATAAAATCCATGGAAATGTGTTCCCACTGACGATCTGGAATGGGTAATGGTTGAAGCAACCCTAGTGATTTGACTGTTTCTCCCTTATTGCGTTGGCATACTTCACATTCCACTACCCATTGTTTGACCTCTGATTTTAATCCTTTCCAACAAAAATATTGTTTAACCCGCATATAAGTTTTCAAAAAACCTGAATGACCTACTGACGATGGAGAAGCATGTGACTCATCTAGAATCCTTGATTTGATTGTCGAAGTGTGTGGAATGAAAATGTGATTCTTCTTTCGTAATATCTTGTCTTCATAGGAGAAAAGAGGGTACTTGGATGAACCTGCTGACAATTCCTGAATTATTTGAGCAGTTTCACTATTGGCCAACCATTCTTCCTGTAATTGAGATACCCATTGAGAACAAGGGCCTAAAATAGCATTAATAACCACTTCATCTTCATATTTTTTGGATAATGCATCTGTTGCCATATTTTCTTTCCCTTTCTTGTACTCAATAATGAAATCATATCCCAACAATTTAGTTAACCACTTGTTTTGTTCTGGATAAGAGAACCGTTGTTCTAGAAAGTGCTTGAGACTACTATGATCGATTTTTATAATGAAACGACTACTGATTAAATAGTGTCTCCATTTCTCTATTGCATGTAGAATAGCCAACATTTCTTTTTCATATGTAGATCTTCCCAAATTCTTTCCCGAAAGTTGTTTACTTTCAAATGCCAAGGGATGACCATCCTGCATTAATACTACCCCAATACCTGTTCTTGAAGCATCACATTCGATGATGAATGGTTTGTGAAAATCTGGAGTTGCCAAAACTGGAGTAGTACACATTGCTTCTTTGAGAGCCTCGAAGGCTTGAGTGGCTGCTTATGACCAATGAAAAGCATCCTTCTTTGTGAGTGTTGTGAGAGGAGCTGCAATTTTACCATAGTTACACATAAATTTGTGATAGTAGCCAGTGAGACCCAAAAAACCATGAAGTTTCTTGATGGTTTTAGGTAAAGGCCAATCCTGAATTACCTTAATCTTATTGGGATCCACTTTAACACCTGCCTGAGATACTATATGACCCAGATACTCAACTTCTTGAACACCAAAAGAGCATTTAGAGTGCTTGACAAACAACTTTTCCCTATGTAGGATATGAAGAACTCTTCCCACATGTGACAAATGATCCTTCCATGATTTACTATAGATGAGTATGTCATCGAAGAAGACTAGGACAAATTTGTGGAGGAATGGATGAAACACATGGTTCATGAGGCTTTGGAATGTAGATGGGGCATTGGTGAGACCAAAGGGCATGACCAGGAATTCATAATGGCCTTCATGAGTACAAAAAGCTATTTTGGGAATATCCTCCTCCCTAAGTCTAATTTGGTGAAACCCCGAACGTAAGTCCAATTTGGTAAAAAAATTTGCACCATGTAGTTCATCTAATAAATCATCAATGATAGGAATAGGGAATTTATCTTTGATGGTGATTTTGTTGAGAGGACAAAAATCCGGACACATACACCAAGAATTGTCTTTTCGATGGGCCAAAACTACTGGTGAAGAATAGGGGCTAGTGTTGTGATGGATGACACCATGTTCTAATAGTTCTTGGACAATCTTCTCAATTTCTATTTTTTGGGGTTGGGGATATCGATAAGGATGACCATTAGGTGGAAGACTTCCTGGAACAAGGTGTATGGCATGGTCATGGGATATTTTGGGAGGTAGTCCTTTTGGTTCTTGAAAAACCTCATCATAGTTGGCCACAATATTTTGTAGATCTTCTGATTGGATTTTTGGCATATCTTGTGCTAGCTTTTCCATGCAATTAATTTGGGCCATGAATCCGTAGCCACATTTTCTTAATATTTTTTCCATGCTATGTGAACTTACTATCTTTGATGGGGGTGTTGGCATTCCTTGGAGGCAAATGGTCTTCCCATTCTCTTTCCATTCCACAAAGTGATGCTTGTAATTAAAACCAACCATGGTTTCCATTTGTTCTAGCCATGCAACTCCCAAGATAACTTTTGAATTCCCTAATTCCATGACAAAAAGAGGACCATGCCAAGTATAACTTCCCATTTGTAATGAAATTGAAGATGTCTTACCTATGCATTGAGAAATTTCCCTGCTTGTCGTTCTAACTTGAAATTTATCTTGACTGGAAGAGTAGATGTGCAAGTTTAATGCCCTGGCAAGCTTTGAGTCAATAAAGTTGTGAGTACTTCCTGAATCAATTAATATTGTTACCTTCCTTTGTCGAATGAATCCTGCTACCTTGATTGTATGGTGAGATGATAACCCCATAAGAGCATGTACTAAAATTTCCATGGTATCTTCCTCAGCTACAACCTCCTCGTGTTCAATTTGGTCTTCGTCTGTGGGATCATCAGGTGAGTTGTGTTCCTCTATTTCTTCATCTTCCTTGTCAGCATATTCAATTTGAAAGTTTTGTCATGGTATACATGCCTGATATTTTGGATGATGATTGCAATATTTATAGCAAAAATATCTTGATGGTTGATCATTTTTGCGAAAAGAGTTGTTGTGGTATTGAGGTCGACCATATGAATCACGTCTTGTGGATGTTCCCATTTGCACCTTCTTCTCTGCCAACTTGGAAATCCTTATACAATCATCTATCCTGGATGGATCTTGTAGGTCCACTTCGACTTTAATATTCTCTTTCAACCCATTTCTAAAAGTAGCTACCACTACATCTGGTTGTAAGTGTTTTGCATAAGAAAGCATACTAGTAAATTTTGAGATATAGTCCACTATCGATCCCGTCTGCTTAAGTGATAACAACCACACCGTGTAAGAATATGTGGAACCTTCATCAAATATGTGAAGAAAATATTTGGTGAAATAATTCCAGTAGATGTTGTTTCCCTTCTCGCATTTGAGCCATACAAACCATTGATAGGCTTCAGTGCCTAGTTTGGATGCAACAAAAGGAACTTTTTCTGAATCTTGGAATCGGTATAAGTCTAAAATGCCTTCCATTTTGGCTATCCAACCACGTGGATCGTGACCCTCAAAGGTGGGCATATCAATGCATGGAAAATTGATTCCATTAGGACCTCTTGATTGGTGGTAAACTTTGTGTCTATCTTGGTCCTCGTTATTCCTCTGTCTATGGAAGTGATTTTGGGAAGGTCTATCAGAACCCTTTTGTTGTTCATAAACTTCCTCATTTCCCAAATCCTCATTATTTCTTTGTCCATTGAAGCGATTTGGGGAATGACCATTATGACCTCTTTGGTGTGTATAAGCTCCATACTGATCCTCAGTGCTCCAGTGGTTTGGGCTAGGAGGATTTGGTTGGACTTGTCTTTCCAATAGTTGGGTCATCTTGTCATTCATGCTTTTAATACTAGCCACTAAGGATTGTAAGACCATGTCAGTGGTTATGGGGCTTCCTGTTTCCTCTTGTGTGATGTTCTCATGGGAAGAGTTTGGGGAGGGATTGGATGCCATATTGTTAAGCAATGGATGACCAGGGTTAAAGCTAGTAATTCTTAAAGGAGAAGAAGAATTTTGTGTACCTTTGCTTCTAGGAGGTCTTCTTGGTGACTTCATGCTCCCTTCATTTGGAGTTCTCCAAGCTTGATAGTCACCCGTTTGGTCCTTTGGTCCACCTTCCGCTCATGCACTTGTCACTTGGGTTCTGGTAACCCTTTTTGCCTTTGATATTTTCAAAAAATTTGGATGAATTTGGCAAAAGAAATTGTTATTTTTTGCTTCAACTGTCACTCCAACTGTGACGCAGATTAGTTCAATATGTCCCTTTCAGTTACTTTCAAATTTGACTCCTTGATTATAACACCAATATGAATTTTTATGCCTATTTGACCAATTGACACCCGGATTTAACACCTGATTAATTTGACACTACTTTGACCATTTGATAACAGACTAGAAATGAGACAACTGACTCAATTTGATGTGACACCCACTCAAAATGCGATACAAGACCTGGATGTGACGACCCCAAATCGACTTGAAACATGACACAAGACCTAGTTTTTGACACACGATACGAAACGTGACGCGACAATTGACTCGAATGTAACACATGAATCAAAATGTGATAGAGATGTGAGATAGAATATGCAATGTAAAGGATGCTATTAAGTACTTAGACACATGGACCACTGATACCTCAATGAGAAACAATTTCTAGACACCTGAGATACGGAGGATAAAACTGACTAGCCACACGCAACACAGAGGACAGACATGGAGGACAGTTTTAACTCGACACCTGCGACATGGAGGATAGAATTGACTAGACACCCATGACACGGAGGACATATTTATAATTTACACTGACACAAAATCTTAGAATGATCCAATAAACTTACATGTTAGACTTGAAAACATGATACACGAGGAGGAGGAAGGGTTCATGTGATTGAAGTCACACTTCTTAATCATAGTAGCCCCTTTATAAACTACTTAAATCCTTTCCACACAGTGAATGTAGGATAATTTTCCATGTTGTGAAAAAAATTATAAAAGCGTTCGTACCTTAGTTTGGAGTTTAATCAACTTTAATTCTTTGTTTTGATTAGACGTGACTACAGCTTCTTGAGCATGGATTCCCTAATGTGATAGTGACATAAATAGATTTAAGGTCATGCAATTAGTTTTTTTTGGCTACGAAAGGTACCCATGATGCTTTCACGATTATTAAACCAACGCTTCTTCTCCCCATGAAGACGCCTAGCTATCGTGGCATGGAAACCCTAACATAGTCATTGCATTTTTATGTTACCTATGTTCGTCCATTTGTTTAGTTGGTATTCATGTACCTCCCCTAGAAGGAAGGTGTTGTGGAGTTTCCACAACCACCCCAAGCCTCTTGGGGACCCACTTGTCATATTTTGGTATTAAAGGTTTTGGGTTTTCTTTGGATTGTAAGAATAGTGATGTTTGACCTTTATGTTAATGATTTTAATTGCTTTAGTTATTTGATATTTAATGATTAATTAATCTAGGCATTAATTCTTAGATTAATTAAAATCCATTTTTATAAATAGATTTTAATGTTCTTCATACTATCTAAGGTGATGGAATGTGTTTAATAAAGCAAGGCCTGACCAAAACATTACCTAAAACAAGAGGATACAAAAGGTACAAAGAAATTGTGATATAAAATAATATTCTATTATCTACCTAATATAATTACAGTAATTATATTATGTATATAATAGTAATATTATTATGATGTTCTAAAATGTTATTATAATAATATTATTATGATTATATCATAATGTTCTAAAATATTATTATTATAATAATATTATTATGATTATTTTTTCTAAAATGTTATTATTATAATAATAGTATTATATTGTATATAATAATATTATTATAATATACTTTACAAAGGATGTGATAATAATATGTTTGACCATGTTACGTTTGATTGCAGGAGAAGGCGATGGTGGCTATTCAAAACGATTGAAGGCAAGGGTGGCTATTCCAAAACGTTCAAGGCTACGTAACGCTGGCAAAAGAGGAAGCGGTCCAAAGATAGCATTAGGGTTTCAAGAGGACAACACATAAGGTGTCAGATTTGACAGTGAAATGGTTGAAACCAGAGGTATGTCGTCAAACAAGCCAACAAAGAAACATTATTAGGGTAACCTGTAACCCTAATCGATGGAGATAAGGGTCTATCTTGAGAGCATGGAAAGTTTTTTGTTGGTATTACACAGCGTGAGTGCAAGAGCAAGGAGCTCAAAAACCATGGCAAAGGGTTGACAACGCCATGGCTGCGTCGATGGTAGCCCCCTGACGTGGTGTTGACAGCACCATGGCTCCAATCGATGGCAACACCATGGCGAAGGTTTGACAGTGCCATGGCTACGTCGATGGTAGCCCCCTAACATGGTGTTGATAGTGCCATGGCTGCGATCTAACGCAACACCATGACGATATTTTTTTGACAGCGCCATGGTTGCGTCGATCGTAGAACCACGACGTGGTGTTGACAGCGCCATGGCTGCGTTGATGGCATGATGGTCTCACTGGATTATATGGAAACCAAAGTGTCCAAGATGGAGGACGTCATCCCAATCCTTGGGCATGTTTGGTATGACTTCGAAGAGATACCATCGGGCCTTGGTTTCGAAAAGCATAGCAAAAATCTCGTTGAATGAGATTGGCCTGCCTTATTTTAATGTGAATGGCATTTGATTATATTCAATGTTTTAAAGGAGGCCTAAAATCGTAGGGGTTATAAGGTATAGTTAAATATTTTTTATTATTCATTTTGATGGGTGCAAAGGGGTGTTCTTGGGTAGAATGCCTATGTGATAAGAGAAAGGGGAGACATAAGGAGTTACGTAAGATTATGTTTCTGGTTTTATTATTGTTTAAAATCATGTTGAAAAGTGTTATTTTATTGTATTAAATCACATAAAATGATGATGGATTATTTTCTTATATCCATTTATTATTTTAATTGTGAAATAAGTTGAAGCGAATTGACTTCTAAGCATTATTTATACCTTACTATCCTACCTGTTTAGGAGGGCCTGGAAATGATGTAACATTTTGAAAAGTAATATGAAAGAGCATTTTTCAGATTTTGAGAGGGTAGCAAACTTTTGTGAGAAAAATCAAAATGAGGGTTTCTAATCATAAAACTAACGTTTTTAGTGTCTTATCATTTCTGCATTTTAGTGACTTCTAGCCATTATCTTATGCCACGAAATGGGTTGCAATAGGCGAAGGTCAATATTATGTAGTTTCTCTATTATTTCCTTTGAGTCTTGCACTTGATTTAATGGTATTGTGCTTATGTTGCAGGTCCATTAATTTAGGTTGTTTTATGATTACCTCATAACTTGGGATTTTGAAGGGAGGAGCTTGCTAAACTAATTCAAAATTTGACTTTTTCATCTAACCAAATCTGCATTGTTTATTCATTCATTTTTTTTAAGTTCATTTTATTTCAAGAATTCAATCATTTCATTTCGGTCCATCCAAAATTTTAGTTTCTTTTATTTCCATTCTGGTCCTTGTCCAGAATTTCTACTAATTTCCTTTTAGTTTCATTTCTATTTTGGTCCATTTCCAAAATTGTTATTCCAAAATTGTTAAGCTTTCAACTTATTTCCATTCTGGTCATTTTCCAAAAATTTTGCACCTCCAAAATTCATTAATATAAGCTTTCAGATAAAACACATGGTTTAGGAGGGATACTAACCTGCTATTTCACATTAAATTAAGATAAGAAATGAAAGCTAGTTTTTTTAACATTGCTAACATGCTAACTTCTACTAACTACTATTAGGGTAGTGGCATCAACATAAGGAAGATAAAATGAACCCAACTATCTAAAACTTACTTCATCTTAAAGGCTCGGACATTAAAATGAGGTGGGAAATTCCACATTTTATCATTTGAAACCTTTTGAGTGAAGATAAAATACTTTACTAACAGGGATTCATGGTAGCATCAATTTAAAAAACCCTAAAAAGAACTACTTTTATTTTACACTGGATTTTCAGCTAGATATTTCAATCACTAAGCATTATTTAGAACCAGCAAAAGCCCCCTTGTTTATGGTCACATGCATTATTGAATTATTTCTAGCACTATTACAATCTTTAGATATTTTACCAGAACCTTGGAGAAGTTGAATGTTTGTCATTTAGTTTCTTTTCAAGAGAGAGTTTTCTATTCAATACTTTGCATGTGGTGGTATTTTGCAATTGGGAAAAATATACACTCAAAAGAAGGTAAAATTCCTGTGAGGGAGCTTTTGTCCTGTTGCTCGAACATTGTTTTAACCGACAACGATTCTTTCTTGATGCTTTGCATACACCCATGTTTGTATGTTGCTCCGTGATGCCTGATCCCTGGAACCTGATACCACATGCAAGGGAACACCTTCCATTTGTCCTTATACTATATATAAATTCAATACCGTTATACTTATTCAACCTTCAGCAAAATGCTTAACAAAAAACAATAACAATAAATTGCAATATTGACGAAAAAACTTAATTAAATCAAGGCCTCTTGAGGAGTGTAGATCCCCATCACAAATTGAGCAATACACTGCGAATACGCAAATGAATAAGATATATGAATGATATTTTAAATCACTTGGATAGCTAACTATATATACTCATTATATAATTGCTTTCGTAATATAGTTGACGCTATATTTATTGGAATGTAACTGATGCTATATATACATCCCCTCCTTCATCAGTGGATTTATTTATCTTTGTGGAAGTGGATTCATCAGATATCTTTCCAAAATTAACATTATTTGATCTACAATCCTTCTTCATGTGTCCATGTTTACCACAATTCCAACATTTTCTCTCAAACTTTCCTCGAGACTTGGATCTACCTCTACACTTAGATCTATCACCAAATCTCGTTTTATCTTTTTCCTTGGCACACCCTCTCAATATTAGGGCATCCTTGGATGTGCCCTCCATGTATTTTCTCCTCATATCCTCTGATAATAAATATTCCACAATATCTTCAAACTTTAGTGTGGTTTAAGTTGTACTACCAATTGCCACAACCAGGTTATCCCACGAATCTAATAAAGAGTATAATAAGGTAATACATTTATCTTCCTCACTCAACTTAATTTCAATAGATGTAAGTTGACTTACCATCGTATTGAATGCATTAATATGGTCTGCTACTGAATCCCCTTCATTCATCCTGATATCATATAGTTTCTTTTGGAGGAACAATTTTTTCACCAGGGACTTAGATTGATATAAAGCCCATAACTTCTCCTAGAGATCCTTTACAATATTTTCTCTAGAAAAATTGATTACGACTGAATCTGCAAGACACAATAAAATTAGACTCCTCACTTTTCAATTCAAATTTTCCCAATCTTTATCATATGTACTGGCAAGTTTTGTTTCAGATATAATAGTCCACTAATCTCTGTCCATGAGCTCAAATATTTTTACATCAAACTTCTCAATCTCTATCCTTGATTGATTTCCCATAATTTTTCTTCAAGCTCCTTTTGCATAAAACTCCCACTCCATAATAGGTTTTCTCTAACTCCTAGAAACCTTAGATTCTCTTTAAATTAAATAAAACCTTAGCAATAAAGGCGTCCCTCTATGGCTAAAAACTTGGTTCTCATACCAAATGAAGAGTTTATACCAAAACTTATTCCAGAATAATAAATCACAATTAAATAACTCAAAAGAAAAATAACAACTCACAATAAATCATGCACATAGAACACACGAGATTTACCCTAGTTCACCCAATATGGGCTACTCCAAAAAATAAGAGCTACACCTTATTTGATATTATTATTCACTCCCTTGCTCAAAATGGGACATTACAATCAATAGAAAGGAAAATATTACAACCATAAACTATAATATGGTATTAGAATACCATAGGTACAATACCATGGGCTAAAACCACCCATACCCACTAATCACGGGAATTCCAAAAATCGCTTCGTAAATCGCTCCAAAAAAAATGGGCAAATTTTCTACCACACACCATTGAAATCTAGGAAAGGCTAGCGGGTTTGGCAAGAAAGGATCGATGAAAATATGCATGAGATCAAATCAGAGCATTCCCTTGAAGCAGAAATCCACAAAGCTAGGCGTGAAAGTTTCTTTTTTCATGGACTTCAATACAGCGTGAAGAACACGTTCTTATTGATTCCCACACAATGTTAAGCATACTTACTTTACCTTTTTTTAAGAAAGTATTGTTTTCTCCTTGGTATTTCGCAACCGATATTGCACTCAATCCAAAGAAAAAACATTGCCTGGGCAAGAATTTTTGTTGGCTTCCACAAATTTGATTATCGAAGGTAATCTAAGAGGTAACCTTAATGCATAGTTCTAGGATTTCTAACCAGAAACTAATAACCTTAATTTTTTAATTTTAATATTTATTATTTATATAAAAATATAGCTAAGTTTAAGAATATCATCATTGTATTATTGTTTATCATTTAAGAGACATAATTTGCTTTCATAGAAGTTCTCTATTCTATATTAGAGATGATGTTTTTTAATTCATAGAATAACTCTTATCTTGCTTTATGGATTATTTTGCTTTTCCTGGTGGATTTTATGTTGTTTCAATTGGCTTTATTTCACAAAATAAATTAATTTTGTCTCATATGTGAAAGGTGAAAACTCAAAAGTATGATGAACCCCTGACTTTGGGTTTGTAGTTTTAGAATAGAAATAAGCATTATAATGTTTGATATTATTATTTTTATTTGCTTTAGAAAAGAAGACTACGATATGTTTTTTTTTGTTTGGTTTTTTTAAGTTTGAGTAGGTTATGACCTATCCTATTCTAAAGGTTAACTATATTGCTTTTTTTTTAAATTGTTAGTGTTGGAAATTTTGGGTACTTTGAGTACATTGCATTTGCTCAAGTGAATTAGTTGTCATTGATGTCAAGAAGCTTTTGAAAGAATTTGATTTGATGTAAAAATAATGTGTTTTGTTGAAGGTTCGGCTTGACAGGTTCAAAAGAAAGTAAGTTGGAAAAGTGTCGCGATATCGTGACATGTCACATTTTCATGACTTAGGAAGGAGAGAGAAAGCTTTTTGAAAAAGTGTCGTGATATCGCGACATGTCGCATTTTCGTGACTTAGGCAGGAGAGAAATTTTTTTGAAAAAGTGTCGCAATTTCGCGACATGTTGGAAGAGAGAGAAGAAGCTGGCAAAACTGTCACGATTTCGTGACATGTTTGCAGAGAAAGAAAGCAAGGTGGAAAGTGTCACAATTTCGTGACATGTCGCATTTTCACGACTCGAAAAGTGTATGAAGGCAAAGAAGGAAAAGTGTCGTGATTTCGCGACATAATGCAAGGAAGGTTGTACTGAAGAACATGAACTTATACTGAAATGGGGGGTGAACAGTATAAGACTTAACCGTTTAATAATTTTAAATTCAGATAGCAGTGGCATCAACACAATATTAAACAAGACAGAAAGCATCACACATAGAAGACTCATTTTTAACGTGGTTCACCTAGAATGGCTAGGCTACGTCCACAAAACTTTTCTCTAAAATTTTATTTCAAATTCTTTGGGAAACCTTCCCAATTACAATTTTTATGAGCCTCTGCTCAAAGGAGATACCTTCCCCTAACTCTACTCTGGCTAGTGATCCTCTAGAAGACCTCTGCCTCTTCTGCCCTTAGCAAGTGGAACTCTATCCATAGAAGACACCTGTCTTCCTTGCTCTGGCTGGAGACCTATGTCCTCAACTCTATCACCTCAATGCTAGTCCTAGAATTTGCACTAAACATAGTCCTTCGTTCTAGCACATATGTCCTCTATCTCTGGTCTACACCAAACACAGTCCTTCGATCTGGCACAAATCTGTCCTCTTATCTCTTTCTGTTCTGTTGCAGTCGCACTTGGTCGAAACCAACTTTTGCACTGGTCGTGCAAACATAGCAGCACTCGATCAAATATCAACTTATGCACCTCTACGCAAACACAGTAGCACAATCTTCGCACACTCTGCTTCTCAATGATCTAACTTCTCCCTAGCACTCTATCTACGAATATCGCACTTCAAAATGCACACTTTGATCGATTTGACATGACTGCTCTTTTGTGCACTGCGGACTTAACTTGCGCAATTTTGATACACGCATTTGATACCTTCAATCTCTAAATAGCCCTCCTTTTATAGAATAAATTTCATAATCAAAACTCTCAAACTTAGTCGACTGTAACCCTCAAACTACATCGACTGCAAAACCCTATGCTGCGTCGGCCCAGATTTAACTCTGTCGGCTCAAAATTAACTCTGTCCTTCAACCACCTCTGGTTCTGTAGCTTGTCCTGTGAAACTACATGTCATGATATCGTGACACCTTTGCCTGTCGTACACCTTATTTTTCCTGTTGTCACGAAATCGTGACACTTTTTGCCTTTGTCTGCCTTGACTGTGTCCTTGTCACGAAATCACGACACTTCTGTCTTTTGCTGATGTCATCTTCACTCCTATCGCGAAATCGTGACACTTTAGTCTTCATTGCCTGCTTCTTTGCTTTTATCGTGAAATTGCGACACATCTGCTTCTGCTGATGTCATATTTAACTTTGTCGTGAAATTGTGACCCTTTTGTCTTCATGGCCTTCCTCTCAGCTTTTGCTGTGAAATCGTGACACTTTTGCTGCCTTGAGCTTCTTTCTGCCTTATGCCCGCGAAATTGGAACATGTCACGAAATCACGACGCTTTTGTCTTTATAGCCTTTCTCTCTGATTTTGTCGTGAAATCGTGACACTTCTCCTATTGAAGACCTGCTTCCAATTTTTGTAACGAAATCGTGACTCTTTCACCATCCGTACGCTTTTATTTTAGCTTGTCGCGAAATCGCTACAACTTCATCCGCTGGCTTATTTACTTCTTCTTGTCATGAAATTATGACACTTCTTGCATCCGTACATTTTTATTTCATCCTATCATGAAATCGTGACGCTTTTAGTTTTCGAAAGCTTTCCTTGCAACCTGTCACGAAATCGCAACGCTTCTCCTTTCAGACTCTTCCCTTTGCTGCATGTTGCAAAATCATGACAGTTCTCACTTCAAGCTTTTCAGCATGTCGTGAAATCGTGACAGTCCTCAAATTGACCTCTGCAGCATGTCACAAAAATGCAACAATCCTCACTTGGAACTTTGCATCATGTCATGAAATCATGACAGTTACTGAATACCTTTCTCTCTCTTCGATCTTGTCATGAAATCATGACAGTTCACACTGTGGACTATCTTTTCTGCATTATGTCACGAAATCACAACACCTATTTGTCCGTACAACTTTCCTGGAAATGTGTCACGAAATCGTGACACTTTCCTTCTCTGTATTCCTGCACTTTCTGAGTCACGAAAATGTGACATGTCGCGAAATCACGACACTTTCCAACTTGCTCTCTTTCTCTACCAACATGTCACGAAATCGTGACAGTTTTGCCAGCTTCATATCTGTCTTCCAGTGTGTCGCGAAATCATGACACTTTTGCTAGAACTTTCTCTCTCCTCAAACATGTCATGAAATCGCGACAGTTTTTCCAGCCGCCTGCATACTTTTTCTTACTTGTCTTTTTCTTGATCTTTTGCAATCGGGCTACTCAGATCTTCTTGGAAACTCACCGTCCAAACTGAAACCTTCATCAAAACACATTCTTTGACATCAAACCAAATTGCTTCAAGACCTCCTTGACATCAATGACAACATCTACACTTAGAGCAAAGGCAATGTACCCAAGGTACCCAAAATTGCCAACAATCTCCCCCTTTGTCATTGATGGCAAACTTTAACTTAAAACTCTAGTCAAGAGCCAAAACTGAAACCAACTGATCCAAAAACTGAGAATCTGCCTTTGAATTTTTTGCTCCCCCTGACTTGAAGCTCTCTTCTTTACTCATATCTCTCCCCCTTTGTCATCAATGGCAAAGGGCCACCTTTGGGACTCGGGACTATGAAAGAGCCTCTTGGCTTGGTCCCTCCCCCACCTCCTGATGAGGTGATTAATTCTAAGGTGAGAGTACAACTCCCAATTTATCCCTTAGATACTCAAATGTATCTCTTGGAAGAGGTTTGGTGAAGATATCTGCAATCTACTCTTTAGTAGGCACATACTCTAGCTTGACCTGCTTCTCTTGCACTTTCTCCCTTAGAAAATGATATTTGATGGAAATGTGCTTCGTCCTTGAGTGCATTACCATATTTTTAGAAATACTTATGGCACTTGTATTATCACATAGAATGGAGATGGGTTGTTCATGCTTGACTTTGAAATCCTCCAAGGTGGTTTTCATCCATAAAACTCGTGTGCACCCAGCAACTGCTGCTATGTATTTAGCTTCTACTATAGATAAGGAAACTGAAGGTTGTTTCTTACTTAGCCAAGAAACCAGAATCTTTCCCGGAAAGAATGCTCCACCACTAGTGCTTTTCCTATCATCAATACCGCTCGCCCAATCTACATCCGTATAGGCCGTGAGGGTGAAATCATCACCTTTGGGATACCAAAGCCCAAAGTCCATAGTGCCCTTAAATATCTGAATATCCTCTTGACTGCTATAACATGAGATTCTTTTGGAGCTGCCTAAAATCTTGCAACTAATCCAAAATCCTGCATGATATTCGGTTTGGTAGCTGTACTGTATAGTAAACTGCCAATCATAGATCTGTACAACTTCTGATCTACCGCTGGAGATTCATCATCTTTACTCATATTGCACCCTGTAATCATAGGAGTACACACGGGTTTGCTGTCCATCATCCCAAATTTCTTCAACATTTCTTTGATATAGTTTTCCTGAGAGAGAAATATACCATCTTTTGATTGCGCAATATGAAGCCCTAAAAATAATGACAACTCTCCAATCATAGACATCTCGAATTCCTTCTGCATGGTGTTAGCAAAAACTTTGCACATCTGAGTATTATTTCCCCCAAAAATAATATCATCAACATATACAACTATAATCAACATATTATCATCTTCATTCTTATTATACAAGTTGCTATCTGCCACGCCTTTCTTGAAACCTTGCTCATGAAGATAACTGTCAAGTCTTGAGTACCACGCCCTTGGAGCTTGCTTTAATCCATATAAGGCCTTTTTCATCTTACACACATAGTCTGACTGTTCTATGAGAGAAATTCCTTCTGGCTGTTCTATGTAGACTTCTACCAACACCCCATTTAGAAAAGTCGACTTTACATCCATTTGGTATACCTTGAAAGATTTGAAGCTTGAAAGGGCCAAAAACATTCTGATAGCTTCAAGACGAGCAACAGGCACAAACGTCTCTTCGAAATCAACACCTTCTACTTGAGCATACCCTTTACAGACTAACCTAGCTTTATTTTTGACAATATTTCCATCCTCATTGAGTTTATTTCTGAATATCCATTTTGTGCCAATGACATTATTGTCCTTAGGTCTTGGAACCAAATCCCAAGTTTCACTTTTCTCTATTTGATTTAGTTCTTCATCCATTGCTTTTACCCAAGACTCATTTGTACATGCTTCACTGAAATTTTTTGGCTCAATCTGAGATAACAATGAAACATTCGCAGAATCATGTGAAGGAATGACTCTTCTTCTTGTTTGCCTGCTATTTGGATAACCAATGATCAAATCTTTGGGATGATGTTTCTGAACATACCGTGAAGGAGTTTTTGGAAGCAGTTGTTGTCTTTTCTCTTCTTCATCTGACACCTCTCTGAATTCTTCTTGATGATTTCATCATTGAGTTCCTTGACCGGTTCTCTTATCCCTTGTCTTTTCATCTACTGTTACATTCATGCTCTCTACAACTGTATGAGTTCTTTTGTTGAAGCATGTGTAGGCATTGCTTTTGCTGGAATATCCAAGAAAAATTCCCTCATCACACCTAGGATCAAACTTACCCAAATTCTGATCTTCTCTTCTGATGAAGCATTTACTCCCAAACACTTTGAAGTATTTTACCGTAGTTGGTCTTCCTTTCCACAACTCATAGGGAGTTTTATGATGATTGAATCGAGTTGAGCCCTGGTGATGATGTAGACTGCTGTACTTATTACTTCTCTCCAAAAGCCATCCGAAAGTTTTGACTCATTTAACATTGCTCTATCCATATTTTCAACAGTTCTATTTTTCCTTTCAACTACTCCATTTTGTTGAGGAGTTCTTGCTGCTGAATATTCTCTTTTGATTCCGTGTTGCTCACAGTATTCCACAAATTCATTTGAAGTGAACTCTCCTTCTCTATCTGATCTTAAGCATTTGATTCTCTTGTCAGTCTCATTTTCAATCATTTCTTTAAAAGATTTAAATTTTTTAAAAGCTTCAGATTTTTCTTTGAGAAAAGTAACCCAAGTCATTCTAGAATAATCATCTATAAACAAGCATGAAGTAGCTATCTCCTCGAATGCTCTGAGTTCTGGTGGGGCCACACAAATAAGTATGAATAAGATACAATGGTTTGGAAGAAGTATACCCTTTTGATTTGAAACTGGTTCTGGTCTGCTTACCATGTTGACAAGGACCACAAATGATGTTATGGGGCCTTTTTATTTTAGGCAAGTCTCTGACTGCTTCCTTATTACTAATACTGACAAGATTACCAAAACTCAAATGTCCCAATATTTTATGCCATAACCAACTCTCATCTTCTTGAGTTATAAAACACTTTTTCCTTTTTATCTTACTTAGCATGTAAAGATTATTTGGAGTCCTTGTAGCACAAGCAATGAGTTTTCCATTTTTTTCTTTACTTATCTCACATCTATCTGAAAAGAAAGATACTATGTGCCCTTGATCACAAAGTTGACTCACACTAAGAAGATTATGTCTTAGGCATTCTACATAGAGCACATTCTCTATTTCAGATTTCCCATCCAAACTAAGAGTCCCTTTACCACAGATTTTTGCGGACCTGTTATCTCCAAAACTGATTGTTCCTCTGTTTGTTTCTTTGAAAACCAAAAAATTTTCTTTTTCACTAGTCATATGTTTTGAACAACCACTATCAAGATACCATTTTTCTACTTTGTCTTGAGCATGAAAAGCAGTTTGAACTATCATTGACTTAGATTTGATCTCATTCCTCTTTTTAGTGAACTCAAAGCTAAATCTATTCAAACTGCACATCCTTGCTATATGCCCAAAATTCTTGCACTTATAACACATGATATTTTTATTCATAAGAGATGCAAATGAGTTAATATTTTTCTTACTATGGCTATTCAGAGATTTATTGCAATGCATAGCTATGTGACCAAATTTCTTACAGGAAAAACAATAGCCATGGAAGGTATTATGTAACCTGTTTTGATGCTTTGGATGATTGTTCTTCTTGCAATCAACCGGAATCCACTGCTCTTCAGGATGAAGATTGATCTTGCTAGAAGACCCTGTTTCATGAATGGTGATACCATCCTTATTTTCACACGAAATATTCTATTTGAGATTCAACTATTCCAACTTCACTCTAAGAGACATAATATCTTCTTCTAGTTTCTCACAATCAGCTTCCTTTCCTTTTAGAGCCTCTGTTAGAACCTATTCAAACTTCTTCCCTTCTTCAGCTAGAATTTTGAAATCTATAACACTTTGAGACAATTCTGATCTTGCTATATCTTCTTCCTGACATTTATGTTTGAGAACAAAATTCTCTTCCCTGAGTTTCTCAAGATTTCTCAAGGCCAAGAAGAATTCACTTTTGAGATCGAACTCCATCTCTTCATTTCTTTTTGAATTTATATGTTCCTCTGATAGATCCTTCTCCAAGCTGTTAGGCTCTTTCTGGAGTGACCTACTCTGATACCAATTGAAGAACATGAACTTATACCGATAGGGGGGTGAACAAGTATAAGACTTAACCATTTAATAATTTTAAATTCGGATAGCAGTGGCATCAACACAATATTAAACAAGACAGAAAGCATCACACATAGAAGACTCATTTTTAACGTGGTTCACCCGTATTGGTCAAGCTACGTCCAAAAAACTTTTCTCTAAAAGTTTATCTCAAATTCTTTGGGAAACCTTCCCAATTACAATGTTTATGAGCCTCTCGCTCAAAGGAGATACCTTCCCCTAACTCCGATCCGGTCGGTGATCCTCTAGAAGACCTCTGCCTCTTTTGCCCTTAGCAAGTGGAACTCTATCCACAGAAGACACCTGTCTTCCTTGCTCTGGCTGGAGACCTCTATCCTCAACTCTATCACCTCAAAGCTGGTCCTAGAATTTGCACTAAACATAGTCCTTCGGTCTAGCACATATGTCCTCTATCTCTGGTCTACACCAAACACAGTCCTTCGATCTGGCACAAATCTATCCTCTTATCTCTTTCTCGTTCGCTACATGTACCGCACTTGGTCGAAACCAACTTTTGCACTGGTCACACAAACACAGTAGCACTCGATAAAATATCAACTTATGCACCTTTGTGCAAACACAGCAGCACAGTCTTTGCACACTCTACTTCTCGATGATCAAACTTATCCCCAACACTCTATCTATGAATATCACACTTCGAAACACACACTTCAATCGATTCGATACGACTGCTCTTTTGTGCACCACGGACTTAACTTGCACAATTTTGATACACACATTTGATACCTTCAATCTCGAAATAGCCCTCCTTTTATAGAATAAATTTCATGATCAAAACTCTCAAACTTAGTCAGTTGTAACCCTCAAACTACATTGGCTGCAAAACCCTATGCTGCGTTGGCCCAGATTTAACTCTATCGACTCAAAATTAACTCTGTCCTTCAACCGCCTCTGGTTCTATAGCTTTTCCTGTGAAACTACATGTCGCGATATCGCGACACCTTTTGCCTGTCGTACACCTTCTTTTGCCCGCTGTCGCAAAATCGTGACACTTTTTTCCTTTGTCTGCCTTGACTGCATCCTTGTCACGAAATCACGACACTTCTATCTTTTGCTGACGTCATCTTCACTCCTATCGCAAAATCGTGACACTTTAGTCTTCATTGCCTTCTTCTCTGCTTTTGTCATGAAATCACAACACATCTGCTTCTGCTGACGTCATCTTTAACTCTGTCATGAAATCACGACCCTTTTGTCTTCATGGCCTTCCTCTCATCTTTTGTCATGAAATTGTGACACTTATAGAAAGGAAAGAAATAAGAATGATAGACTCAAGGATAAGTTATATGAATGTTGTATGGAGAGAGACGATCTTATAGAAAGTCTTGAATTCTCTATAGCTAAAACACAAGAACTCAAGGATGAGTTAGAGTCTAAGATTCTTGAGTATAATGAGTTGGAACAAAAAATGGCTTCTCTGGAAGTGGAAACTAAAGAGTACAAGGATAAGTTGTACAGGTTTCAAGATAGCTCCAAAAGGGTTAAGTCTCTCATCAAAGGTCAAAGAAATCCAACAGATAAAACAAGTCTTGGTTTTGTTAAGCCGCACAAAGAACAAGTTGGGGAATCTAGCAAGAGATTCCAAAAGGAAGAGAGTTCTGATGAAGAAAGTACTTCAAAACATGAGTCCATGAGTGATCGATGTGCAGAAATAGAAAACGAAATTCAGAATGCGAAGAAGAAGTTTTCAGGACCCAAGAGGTCATATAAAGGAAAATTTCACGACAAATGTTTTTCGTGTTACAGGTTTGGTCACATGGCTACACATTGCATGTATCAAATGAAGAAGGTTATCAAAAATTTCAGAAGTGGTAATTTCTTCCAAGGTTATTGCTACTCTTGTAATCAGTTTGGGCATAAGGCAATTTTCTGCAAGGCTAATATCAGGTTCACGGTTAATCAGAACAGGTGGATTCAAAGAACAGGTATGCCTAAAATAAATTACAGTGTTACTTGTTATAAATGCAACAATGCATGTCACACAGCTAGATAGTGTAGAGCTAATCTTCCAAGGTACAGGAACAAGAACAGTGGTATGATCAGGTCCAAGGATCAAGGCATGAAAAATGACAGGGATGAGAACAAGAACAAGAACAGTGACAAAAACAAGAATGCAGGAAAAATGTTCAAGAAAAGGTCGGGCAAGGAAATTATAGACACTGATGATGATCAGTGCCTAATGGGAGTTTTACTCCCACCCCAGTTTTAATCTCCTCATGAGGAGGTGGGGGAGGGACTAAGCTAAGAGGCTCATTCTTAGTCCCAAGCCCCAAAGGTGACCCTTTGCCATTGATGACAAAGGGGGAGATATTTGAGTAAGGGGGAGAGATATGAGTAAGGGGGAGAGCTTCAATGTGAAGAGGAAAGCTTCAAGTCAAGGGGAGCAAAACTTTAAAAGGAGATTCTCAGATGTAGCACAGTTGGTTTCATTTTTAGCTCCTGAGACGTGTTTTTAGTAAAGGGTTGCCATCAATGACAAAGGGGATATTGTTGGCAATTTTGGGTACTTTGAGTACATTGCATTCGCTCAAGTGAATTAGTTGTCATTGATGTCAAGAATCTTTTGAAAGAATTTGATTTGATGTAAAAATAATGTGTTTTGTTGAAGGTTCGACTTGACAGGTTCGAAAGAAAGTAAGTTGGAAAAGTGTCGCGATATCACGACATGTCGCATTTTCGCGACTTAGGCAGGAGAGAGAAAGCTTTTTGAAAAAGTGTCGCGATATCGCAACATGTCGCTTTTTCGCGACTTAGGCATGAGAGGGAAAACTTTTTGAAAAAGTGTCACGATTTCGCGACATGTTGGAAGAGAGAGAAGAAGCTGGCAAAACTATCGCGATTTTGCAACATGTTGGCAGAGAAAGAAAGCAAGGTGGAAAGTGTCACAATTTTGCGACATGTCGCATTTTCGTGACTCGAAAAGTGCAGGAAGGCAAAGAAGGAAAAGTGTCACGATTTCGCGACATAATGCAAGGAAGGTTGTACAGACGAAAAAGTGTCATGATTTCATGACATGATGCAGAAGGGAGAGTCCGTAGTGTGAACTATCACGATTTCGTGACAAGTTCGAAGAGAGATAAAGTATCTTGAAAAGTGTCATGATTTCACAACATGTTGCAAAAGACTAAGTGAGGACTGTCACGATTTTGCGACATACTGAAAATCCCAAAGTGAGAACTGTTGTGATTTTGTGACATGCAACAAAGGGAAGAGTCTGAAATGAGAAGTGTCGCGATTTCGCAACAGGCTACAAAGAAGTTGTACGAAATGCAGAAAGTGTCGTGACTTCACGACAGGTTGAAGAGAAAGCTTGCGAATGCAAAAAGTGTCATGATTTCATGACAGGTTGAGATGGCAACTTTTAGTTGGAGAAAGTGTCATGATTTCACGACAGAAACAGTTAGCAAGTCTTCAACAGAAGAAGCATCATGATTTCGCAATGAATTGGAGAAGGAAGAGCTCGAAGGCGAAAGCGTCATGATTTCACATGTTTCGTTTTCGCTAGTGCAAGCAGAGAAGAAGGCCATGAAGACAAAAGTGTCACGATTTCACAACAGCAGTGAAGATGACGTCAGCAAAGACAAAAATGTCACGATTTTGAGACAATATCGTAGTCAAGGCAGACAAAAGCAAGTGTCGCGATATCGCAACAATAGCCAAATGAAAGTGTACAGCTGTAAAAATGTCATGATATCACAACATGTTGTGGTTTCATGACAGAAGCTACTGAACCACAGAGGCGGTTAAAGCCAACATAGTTAAATTTGTGCCAACAAATATTAGGGCATGCAGTCGACGGTGTTAGGGTTTGCATTTGCATAACAGTCGACTAAGACCAAGGTTTAGATCTTGATTGTTAGTATAAAAGGAGGGTTTTTTGAAGAGATTGAGCAATCGATCGAAGTGTGCGTTCAAAGTGCGACTGTCGTAGATAGAGTGCGGGGAGAATTTCGATCATTGAAAAGCAGAGTGCAAATTCGATTGCAGTGTACAGAGTGCATTCCATCGATCTTCTAAGTGAGAGAGATTGCAAGGAAGTAGAGTGTGCGAAGATCATGTTGTTGTGATTGCGCAGAGGTGCATAAGTTGATGTTTGATCGAGTGCTGTTGTGATTGCGTAGAGGTGCAATTTTGAGGACATTTGTGCCAGACCGAAGGACTTTGTTTGGTGCAGAACAGAGGAAGTGAACGAGGACATTTGTGCTAAACTGAAGGACTGTGTTTAGTGCAAATTCGAGGACCAGCTTTGGAGGTGAAAGAGTTGAGGATAGAGGTCTCCAACCAGAGCAGGGAAGACAGGTGTCTTCTATGGATAGAGTTCCACTTGCTAAGGGTAGAGGAGGCAGAGGTCTTCTAGAGGATCACCAGCCAGAACAGAGCTAGGGGATTGGTGTCTCCTTTGGGTTGGTGCCCATAAATATTGTAATCGGGAAAGGTATTCCTAGATTGTGAGTTGATAAAATTTAGAGAGAAATTTTATCTGTGGAGTAGCCTGCATTGGGTGAACTACGTAAATTACTGTCTCTTTTGTGGATGGTGTTTTGTGCATTGCTTTGATTACTGCTATTAATATTTCTTTCTATACACTGCATAATATTGATTTAAAAGTTGATTTGAAGGAAAAAGTTTAAAGTGGTCTTATACTTTTCACCCCCCCCTCTCATTATAAGCTTGTGTTCTTCAGTTAGAAAATATTAAATGTTATATATACTTCACAAAGTAGACTTATATAAGGTTAAGGATAATTGGTAACAATGTGTGAACGCTAAATTTTAATGTAGTCTTATTATCATTTTTTATTGTCCCGATCAAAATAATCGTGCCTCACAAGAAGCAACATCAATCATACCTCATGAGAAGCAACATAGTAGGGCCACAACCGAGAGCATGGGGTTTGACTTAATTGAGGGTCTTTAGGAGGTTTTACAAGGATGGATCCTTGTTGAGATATGATCTCTAGTGCACTTGGACTAGAAAGGACAAAAGGGATGTAAGAGATAAAAGAAAAAATAACTCGACAAAATAAAAATGGTGGTGATGCATCAAAAGATCCATTAAGACCCATCTATACAATAGGCTTGAATGCTATGTGTGAGGCGATGAACTCTTCCTCTCCCCAACATAGTGAAGCATAGATGGGGATCATCAACGTAGGCATGCATAAAGAGGTGGATCCATAGGAAGCCATAGATGGATGATCCAAAAATTGATGCAGGCCCTTCACACATACATACATCAACAAAAAGTAGGTAAAGACTACAAACACACACACATACATAGAAATGGATCCATAAGAATTCACAAATTATTGATACAAAAATTGATGTAAGCCTCCATATATGTGTGTGTGCAAATAGTAAAATTACAAATATTATGAGTTCGATTGCCCAAGAGACACTCAAGAACTCACTATTATACAAAATAAAATGAAGGGAATACCTACAAAATATTACAATCACAATCTTGTTGATCCTTCTTACAGTTTATGTTACTATTATGTATAAATTACAAGGAAATTAATATTGTATTCAACCTTAGGAATAATAGGTTACATTGGTATTTATACTCGTAAAAATAAATGAACTTAGGGAATATAGGGAAGTTAGGGAAATAGAAGAAATAGGGAGGAAAAGAGAAAGGGAAAATGAGTTGGTTCGCCTTGCCGCCCTTGCCGTCCAATCCTACCCAGTCAGCTGTCGTCCAAGTCAAACTTACCTACCTAGTCAGTTGTCGTCCAAGGAGGTAAAAGGGGTAAGATCCAAAGCTTACCATTGAAACAATTTTTTTACCTTTTTTACTCCTTTTTGCTCCTTTTACTAGCTTTATTTCCAACATTCTCCCCCTTAAAGTTGAGAGGACTGACTATACAGTCTCTCAGATTTATATATTGAGCTTTAGCTATACCTTTGGTGAAGATGTCAGCAATATTATCCAAAGTGTTACAATATTGAAGCTCAACTATTTTTTGTTCCACCATATCTCGAATGAAGTGATACTTCATATCAAAATGCTTTGATCTGTTATGGTGTAATGGATTGTATGCCAACTAAATGGCACTTATATTATCACAATACAGTCAATTTGGACCACTTTGACTTTCTCTAATCTCTTCAAGAAATTTTCTTAACCATAGGGCCTGAGTACTAGCATGAGTGATGGCTATATACTCAGCCTCAGTTGATGACAATGCTACAATAGTTTGTTTCTTGGAACTCCATGTAATTAGTCCCGATCCTAGACTAAAACAATTCCCTGATGTAGATTTCCTGTCATCTATGTTGCTGCCCCAATCACTGTCACTGAAGCCAACTAATTTCACAGAATTACATTTTTGGTAATGGATTCCAAAATCCAATGTACCTTTTACATATCTTAAAATTCTTTTAGTTTCTTGTAAATGCAGCTCAGATGGACTAGCCATAAACCTTGAAACTAGAGAAACAACATATTGAATATCGAGTCTGGTGTTGGTGAGAAACATCAGACTCCCAACCATGCTTCTGTAAGTGGTCATGTCAACCTTTGATGCTCCATCATCCTTGCTCAATTGGATCCCATGTCCAGTTGGAGTTGCAACTGATTTGCACTGCTCCATGGAAAATTTATTGATCATGTCTCGAGCATACTTGTGTTGATATATGAAGATCCCTTTATTTTATTGATAAAATTTCATCCCTAGGAAGTATCGCATTAAACCAAGATCTTTCATCTTGAACGGTTTCATCATGGATTTTTTGAACTCCATATTCATTTTATTGTTACTACCCATAAATATTAGATGATCCACATATAAACAAACTATGAGAATGTCTACTCCATACTTTAGGTAGTACAGATTTGGTTCACTTTTGCTTCTTGTGAATCTATAATCGCTGAAATAGCCATCAATGCGTGAGTACCAAGCTCTTGGTGCTTTCTTGAGGCCATAAAGTGCTTTCTTCAATTTGTAAACAAGGTTCTCTTTTCCTTGTTCTTGGAAACCTTGAAGTTGTTGAATATAAACCTCTTCTGTCAAGTATCTATTCATAAAACCACTCTTTACATTCATGTGTTGAACATTCCATCCTTTATGGGCTGCTAAGAAAATAATTGATCTGATTGTCTCTTGTCGTGCAACAGGAGCAAAAGTTTCCTCATAGTCAATGCCATATTTTTGAGTAAAACCTTTTGCTACTAGTCTCGCATTATTCCTCTTAATTCTGCCATCATCATTGTACTTGGTCTTGTAGACCCATTTACATCCAACACATTTTTTATGTTTGGGTAGCTTTACTAGCTCCCATGCATCATTATTTTTTATAGAGGTTATTTCCTCTTTCATGGCTTCTTGCCATACATTTTGAGTACATTCCTTCTCATAAATAGCTGGTTATAGCTGTGCACTAGCCAATAAAGCATAATTGACTACATCTCCTCTATGTTCTTGGGAGTTATCATCCCCATACAATTGTAAATTATCAAGTTGCTGCAAAACTAAATTCATTTCACTAGCTTGGCTTCTAGTGAATCTTATTTGGAAATTTTGATCCAGCATATGAAAAGAAGGATGATGTTGTAAAGTTCTTCTGCCTCTTGATGGAGAGTTAATGTCCATCGATGAAGAATTTATTGATCTCTGTGGAGAAGGACTTGGACTGGTGGTTGATGTACTTGATGTAGTACTCCTTATTAGCCTTGGAGGGGGTGGTGTGCCTTTCTTGTGAGACACATGTTGTACCTGTTGTATTTGTGAATAATTTACACCTTGGACTCATCATCAACAAAAAATATTTGATGACCCCATTCTCTCCCTTCATAAAAAATTACATCCCTGGAGAGTATAACTTTATGAGTCTTGGGATTGTAGAGTCTATATGCCTTTGTAGACTCACAATACCCAACAAATATACAAGCTTGAATTTTTGGTTCAAGCTTCTTCCCTTTCTCATCAGGAATGTGTGCATATGCTAAAGAACCAAACACTTTGAAGTGCTTTACATTAGGTTTCTTTTCGTACCATGCCTCATAAGGAGTGACACCATCTAAACTAGAAGAATACTTCTATTTAGAATATATACACTAGTTCTTACAGCCTCTGCCTAGTAGATATGAGTTAGATGTTTAGTCTATAGCATTGATCTTACCATCTCAACTATGGTGCAATTTTTTTGCTCTGCCACATCGTTCTGTTGTGGGGTATAGGAAGTGGTAAATTGCATTTTCATCCAATATTTCAAGAGTAATTTTTAGGAGTACTCAACTCCTCGATCTTTCCTAAGACATTTTACATAATTCCCAATTTGTTTCTCTACATTGTTTCTAAAATCTATGAAGCAATCAAAAGCTTCATCTTTATGTTTCAAAAAATAAATCCAGCACATTCTAGAGAAGTCATCTATGAAAGTGAGAAAATAAGAATAGTTTTCGAAACTCTGTGTTTGCATTGGTCCATAAATGTCTAAATGTACTAACTAAAGTGGATAGCTGGCTCTCCACGCTTGTCCTTTCAAAAAATTTGACCTTGAGTGCTTTCCCAAAGCACATCCTTCATAGACCTCCTTTTGTTCATTGATTTTGGGAAGTCCTGTCACCATAGCTTGAGAAGTTAGAAGTTTCAAGCTAGCGAAATTAAGGTGACCATATCGCAAGTGCCAAAGCACACTTGGATTTTTTATAGCTACATTTACAATTTGAGCTCCTCCTGGATCATCAAATTTTAGAGGGAATAACCTGTTATTGGTCATGGGGACCTGTGTGATGACACAATTACAATTATTTTTCTCAAAAATGATACATTGTCCTTAATCAAATACAAGCTTGTAATTGTTCTCCATCATTTACCCAATGCTTAGCAGATTGTGTTGGAGCTTTGGAGTGTAATAGATGTCATGCACTTTCTTTAGTTCTTCTTTGGTTGGAACCTCCATGGCTCCAATACCCTCTAATTGCAATGTCTTATCATCCCCTAATTTGATTTGGGATTTATAAGTGGAATCTAGAGTAGCAAATAAATGTTCTTTGCCACTCATATGGTTTGAACAACCAGTATCCACAATCCATGTGTCATTTAGATTCTATTCTAATTGTCCATATGACAAAAAAATATTAGAGGTATCATCTTCTTCTCCATAATTACCATATTGACTACTGTTGCCTTGTGAATATTTTGACCAGCAGTTGCGAGCGAAGTGACCTGGCTTGCCATAGTTGAAACAATTTGATTTGGACTTGTCACTTCCTCACCCTTGATTTCCACTTTGTCCTAGATTTCCTCGATTTTGATTTCCACCTCTTTTTTGATTGCCTCCTTTGTATGAGTTGCCTCCTCTGTTGGAATTGCCTTCTCTGTTCTTATTGCCTCCTTTGTAGTTGCTTCTGCATCTACCTATTTTCTTCCCTCTACCTTGACCTCTTCCCCACCCTCTTACATTATTTTAATTGGAAGTGAAGGCCTTACCATCGTCTCCGTAGCTAGTTGAAGGAGTTTCAGGAAACCTCTCTTCATGTGACATTAACGATCCGATTAATGCATCGAATGTTAAAAGGAAAAGATCTTTGGATAATTTTATAATTATGGAAATATGGTTCCATTTCTGTGTAATTGTTCACAACACTTTTGTTACAATTGTCTCAGGATTGATTGCTTCGCCTAGTGTAACCATTTTATCTACTATTGCTTTTACTCTAACATAATAATCACCGAATTTTTCATCATCTTTCATTCGGAGATTTTCAAAATCTCTCTTCAGTGTTTGAAGCCTTACTTGCTTCACTTGATTACTACCTCGGAATCCATCACTCAATGCTTTCCATGCATTCTGAGCAATCGTACAAGAAACAATTCTAGGAAATATGCTTTTCTCCAATGCGGCTTGGATATGAGAAAGAGCAGACGAGTTACTCTTTTTCTCTTCTTTTCAAGTTTTCTTATCTGTTGCATTAAGTTTGGTCCAATCTGTGGATTCTAGCCTTCCTCTATGATGTCCCACAAACCTCTTCCTATGAGTAGGGTCTTCATATTTATAGACCAGTACTCATAGTCATAACCATTAAATTTTGAGATAGGTAAGCCCTTGTGTGAGGCCATAATTACCAAAAAACTCTCTTTATTTCACGGTTACAAAAGTACTTTGTTGAATCAAAGAAAGAAGAAGGAAGAAGGAAGATATTACAAATTTAAGTTAAATCTAACTTGTTCTAATCTGTCATTGACTGCTTGCTCCTCTTGATGTGGGGATGTGATCTCTTGATTTGCAAAGTTATCTGCCACTTCTTCTTTGTCATCACTTATTGGTATGATTTCCAGTGATGGTGGTTCTAGGATTTCCACTAAAATGTTGTAGTGTGTGTACTTTGATTCTTGTGGTGCAGCTTGGATGGATTCTGATTGTTCAAATTGACTTCTAAATGAATTATATTCAAAATTTGGTTCATACCCTGAGTCAGGATGCCTTTGATGTGCTATTATTGCATTTTGAAGTTGACTAAACACAATGTTGAGTCCATAACCTCTTACCTTTTCATAAAACATTTATGCATCTTCTCTTGCTAGAATTGCACATAAGGCATGATAACACCCATTAGGTCTGATCATCAAATACCTTTTACAAAATACTAAGCCTCTTAGGCTTATTACACACTCTTTCCTCTTAGGAAAGTTATCAATTTCTCTTTCAATATTTGAGTATTTCACAAAAAAGTGAAATGTACAATTTCTTTGTGGATGACAATATTATGCCTTCAAGGCTTTTACAACAAAATTTTAAAATTTAAACTTATTAAAAAACATTAAATATTCATATTTAATAAAAAAATAATTTTATAATCATTAAAACCTAAGTTTTAAAATAATTATAAATTAATTTTTATTAAATTAATATTTAATAATTTTAAATTTCTAAAGTTTAAATAATAAAAAAAATTTAAACAAAAATTTATCTCTAGCCCATTCGAACCCGTGACCTCTTGATAGTCACAAAAACTTAGACCAATGCACCACGAAGTTTAATTTAAAACTCAAAGGATCCACGATCCTTTTCAACTATGCTTTCTAGGCGATTTAAAAAAAACAAAGCAAAATAGTGCCTAGCGGGATTCGAACCCGTGACACCCAGATCACAAGCGTTGCGCCTTAGCCGCTCGAGCTATGCCCACGGTTGAGTATGGAGGAGGAGGGTTTTATATTTAACAAGCTCTTGTCATTGATTGCAAAGAAAAAAAAAAACAATAATCCCACATTTAGTAGGATGGAGGCAATGCAAGGGTTTATAACCCTAGGCGCGTGCCTTTTGAAATGATTGCCTTCAGGAAATCAACGATCGCCCCTTTTTCCTTCGATTAGCCAATCATTCCTTGCCACGTTGCTCCCTTCGCTGCCACGTTGTCTATCTATGTTAGCTTCTGAGTCGTCCAGTCAACGTGGGTCTTGTTCTCCTCTCACCACATGTCACTCTCTGATTGGTTCTCCTACGTCGTTCTTGTCTCTGCATGCTTGCTATGTTGGCTTGCTCTAGACTTTACCTCAATCCACATACTTCGAGCTTCTCTCACCTCAAGCTACGTGATGTAGGCCTCACCTTAACCTCGCTACGGGCTATGTGTTATGGGCTTCTCTCTCCTCGATCCTCAGGCTTTCCTCGTGCTCTCTCGGCTTTAGCTTTGATACCAGATGTGGTTTGAGAGAAATTAAGAGTGAAAAATAGGAAATTAATATTGTATTCAACCTTAGGAATAATAGGTTACATTGGTATTTATACTCGTAAAAATAAATGAACTTAGGGAATATAGGGAAGTTAGAGAAATAGAAGAAATAGGGAGGAAAAGAGAAAGGAAAAATGAGTTGGTTCGCCTTGCCGTCCTTGTCGTCCAATCCTGCCCAGTCAGCTACCATCCAAGTAAAACTTACCTACCCAGTCAGTTGTCGTCCAAGGAGGTAAAAGGGGTAAGATCCAAAACTTACTGTTGAAACATTTTTTTTACCTTTTTTACTCCTTTTTGCTCCTTTTACTAGATTTATTTCCAACATATTTTTCCTCCAAAAATGTCTAATACTTTGACATTTTCAATTACATGTTCTAGGGATTCTAAAAATTAAATTACAGATATTATCAACCATATCCTATGTGAGTTTGGTGCTTTCATTGTTGCAGGTTTTATCTCCTTATTTTTTATATTTCATCTACCTATCCTTGTATTAACAACTAAAGTGTCTTTGGAGGATGATTCTACCCTTTATTATTAAGGGCATGCCATTCGAGTTTTAGTTTTTTAGGAATCTGTGTGTTATTACATATATCTCTCATTTTTATTATAAAGAATTTTCATTCATCGTAGCCATGTGCCACCGTATCATAACTATTCTTTTTTTTTTTTCAATTTTTTATTCTTGATGAAATTTGCTTTATCAATACTTTTCTTTCCACACTTGAGCCTTTTTTAAGTCTCAATAGGTGCTTTCATTAGACCTTTTTCTTTTTGCTTTGATAAATTTCCCCACTCACGATCACTTTTGCTTATGCCTTTTGTTTTCATATCTCACCAATTATTTTAGCCTTTATGGTCAAATATTCTCCTTAGCTTGATTTAGAGCAATGGTCTTGAGAGTCCCACATAGTGCAAACAAGAATGGTGATGCTCCATCCCGTGATACTACTTCCCAACATAATTCCATATCAATGACTCTATTTATCATGATGGCTTGACCCTTGTGTTGGATGGGTAGTCAAAGTAGAGAATTTTCACCTTGGCACCTCTCCTATTGAATGTTGGGAAGTATGTCTCATAGGCTCTCCTATTGTAGAGCTTCTATGAGTCTATATCTTCTTTCCCCTAGCTTTTGACCTCCCTTAAGGTATTTTTCTACCTTAAATATTACTCTAGGTGTGTGGTGGAGAAATAATAGATGGGTTATAGAGGATTGTGTGCCCAATTAAGTGTGAATGAGAGTTAGTTTGACTAACTCATATATAGCTTTCCTTTGAGTTGAAGCTTTGCTAGTGATGGGATTTTTTTGGTTATCATCGAAAAGGATGTTTTACCACCATTCATTGTGGATTCCATATTAGATACACCGAAAAATATCAACATGATTATCATGGACTTTGCATTTGATGATTTAATTATAGTCATGACCACATATTATAAGGGTTGTTTACACCCATCTTCACCCTTTGGAGATATCTAATTGCTAAATTTTGACATGGAGGCTTTGGAAGTTGGAAATGACTATAAATCTTCTACTTCTATCTTGGGATCTACATCCCTTTGGATGCTCAAAAATTTAATTGTAATTATTTTTCACTACAAATCCCATAATAATATTTTTATCTAAAAAGGGTCATAAATATTAGAAATGATGACTTGATCTTATTGACTTGAAAGTACCTTGCTTAAATAGCAAGTGCTTACAATATGATCCATTGGATCATAACTAACTGAGCTAATATCAACCACACAATATCCTAGTAACAACTTAGGATATAATTTTATTATTCTAACACCCCCCTTAAGTGGTACTAGGATATACTAACACCCCCCTTAAGTGATACTAGGAGGTAGCAAAAAACAATAAAACTAAACAAGTGGCATATCCACAAGTATGAGTCCCGGTAACAAGGCCTGATAAGGTACTCATGTACAATATATGCATAAGAAAACTCTACTGGAGAGATGAAGAAAAAAACACAAGGGATAAAACCACCTGCCATAATAGAAAGAAGAAGGAGGAATATGTGCATGGAGGATGAAGGAAGATTCTCAACACCCCTTAAGGAAAACTTCCATCAAGAAGCCTACAAATTATCCATTAGATGGCTCAAAAAAGTAGAGTAGCCTCATTGTCGAACTGAATGAAAACATACTCCCAAACTGGTTCTTGTGACATGGATCAAGGCTTTGAGCCATGAAAAAAAGGTCACTAAAGAAAAAACCCCCTGAAACCAAAGTGTCTCACAAAAAGAATATTGTGAAGATAGTGTGGAAAGAACCACAAGAATCGTAAGGGATGTCCAAATCGACTCCACAAGCATAAGTAGTGGTTTCCACCTATATGAACACAATGGACTAATATCAAGGTCCAAAAAGAGTGGACAAATAGCTTACTTCAAGGGAATATAAAAAATAAAGGGCATCAATGTAGCTCTCGAACGTGTCCTTATGGTGACCTCCTCATCCTACCGGAATGCATGGGTAACTAGCCACTGTAACCACTAGGTGATATAGAGAAGATGACTAGATACGAGGATCACTTACAAAGCTTTGGGAGTGTCGGGTTCAATCGAGAATGCACTCTATGATACAATATCTTTGAGGTTAAAAAAATAGGTTAAAGTGCCTCAAAATAAAAAATGGACACCATCAAAATAAAAAAAACATTACATCAATTTTAGGCATAGTCACTTCACCATTCTTCGGGAGCACTCCACAGGTCAGGAGTCAGGACGTCAAATTTTGAAATGGACAAGGTTAAGTAATAGGTTGCAATTTACAAATAATAATAATGAAATTTAAAGGACCATCCACTACTGCTCACATTGATAGATGGGATGCGCCTTGCAACATTAGATATACCTAGTACTGGCTTCAATTTTGTTGAAAAGTGGATGGATGTTGTAGGCTGTACCGATCCACTTTAACTTTCTGATAAAACTCATTCCTCACCTTCTACGATTCTTCCCTAATACGATTTACTTCTATTGCTTTTACCTAATATATAATGAATTTCATTTTTGTTCACAATCATGCTTTGTTGCCAGGAATTCAATTTTTTTTTAAGTTTTAAAAATGTTATATATTTTAATTTTGTTGGCAACACATATTACCTTTTATTTCGTCCAAAGCCCTTGAGGCAAGTAGTGGAGTAAAGAGTATCCATTAAGTACATCCAAGTTCCATTTTTATTAGAACCTTAGTGGAGTGAGTAGTGAGGAGTAAAGAGTATCGCTTAGTATACCAAAGTTTCAATTTTATTAAAGAACTTTTTAACATGAGTAAGTGGTAAGGATGGAGAAGTTTCACCTTTTCTAGTGGATATATATATAATTTTAAATTTAAATTTATTTTTAAAATATATTTAATTTATTAATATAATTTAAAAATAGAAATTAAGATTTTTAAAATATAATAATTTTATTTTTTAATAAATTAAATTGAAATTTGTAAGATAATTTTTTTTTAAATTTATTTTTAATACAAATTAAAAATTATGGTCCTTATATATTATAAATAATCAAACAATATTTAACAAAGTATTAAAATGAAACAAAAGCAAAGCAAAGAAAGATGATGCAAAATTTAAACAAAACAAAATTCACCAAAAAAATAAGTGGATAGATACATGAAAATTTTTGTAAAAAATATCTTGCACCTATGTGTTCATTAGGTAGATGAATGAGCACGTTCTTATAATCTTGTTGCTTAAATAAAAACTTCAACCAAAAAGTGAGTGGAGGTTGACCTACCTATTAGTAAGCAACACAATTTTTTTTTAAAATAAAACAACATATTAGGATGATTCTATAAAAGGAAACCATCTTAGATTATATAAAAAGTATTGATTCTCAAAGATGTTATTGAGCGTTCAAATGACACATGGCATGACAACGTGCTTGGAATAGAGATTTGTTCCCTCTTGAA
The DNA here is from genome assembly GCA_028583015.1 of Wollemia nobilis. Classification (NCBI taxonomy): domain Eukaryota; kingdom Viridiplantae; phylum Streptophyta; class Pinopsida; order Araucariales; family Araucariaceae; genus Wollemia; species Wollemia nobilis. The sequence goes on along the minus strand of JAQPPZ010003077.1, from coordinate 10,483,586 downwards.
AGGGAAGTATTTCCCCAAGGTTCAAGTATGCCAGGTCTTGGCCAGTGCAAATAGACTCAGAAGTTGTTGATAATTATTCCTTCAAGGGACCTTTAATGGTTCTAACTAAGAATAAAATTTGAGTAAAATATGAGATTGAAGTTACATAACCACTAAAAACAAGTGGATTGTAAATATTTAAATTCCACCTGCTTTTGTTGGCTTCGAATAATGATCAACTCTACTAGTGGATTGGTAGTTGCTTGATTGGCTAGGCATTTTTGACCAAGCATTTATCAAGAAGAGACCTGGGATCAAATCTTAGGGGTGCCAATTTGCAAAGCTAGTAGTTTGTTCTAAATAATTTGAGTGCACGCCAAACTAATGACGATGGGTATGAATCCCAAGTGACCAGTGGTCTTCCAATCACACACATCAACAACAATGATGTGGAATAAGCTTGTTGGAATAAGTCCTTATGATTTGAACATATGCTTAACAGTTACTAAAAATAGAGTGATTATAAACAACTCCCTTATGTATCTAAAAAAATGTCAACTCTACAAGTATTTTCAGATACTTTTTCTAGGATAAAGAGATACAAGAGGTCTTTTCAAATCCAATTTTAATCTTTTCTCACTTTTATTTTTGCCATGAAAAACCACCGGTCAATTTATCTCGTGGTTTTTTATGTAAAATCCTCAAGTCCAACCGTTGAATATAGGTTATTGTTTGATAAGGTGAAGGCATAGTTCTAGGATTTCTAACCAAAAATGTTGCTATGAAATTGAAACTAATAAATTTTAATATTTATTATTTGTATAAAAAATATAGTTAAGTTTAAGAATATCATTGTTGTTTATCATTTAAGAGACATTGTTTGCTTTCATAGAATTTCTATATTCTATATTAAGGATAACTCTTGTCTTGCTTTAAGGATTATGTTGCTCTTCCTTATGGATTTTATGTTGCTTCACTTCATAAATCTTATTTGAATTTATTTCATAGAATAAAATCTATTTAAAGTATAATGAGCTCTTGAATTCGGGTTTATATTTTTAGAATAGAAATAAGAATTCTAATGTTTGATATTATTACTTTTTATTTACTTTAGAAAATAAGACTACAATATATTTTTTGGTTTCTTTAAGGTTCAGTAGGTAATGACCTATCCTATTGTAAAGGTTAACTATATTGATTCTCTTTTAAAGAAATTGTTAGAAAATACTAAATGCTATATATGTTTCACAAGGGTAGACCTATAGAAGGGTAAGGATAATTGGTAACTATGTGTGTATGCTAGTTCAATGTATTCCTATTGTCATCTTTGATTATCCTGATTGAAACAATTGTGTCTCACGAGGAGTGATATATTAGAACCACAACCAAGAGCATGGGGTTCGACTCAATTGGGGGACTTCAAGAGGTTTTATAAGGATAGATCCTTGTTGAGATATGATCTTTGTGGTTAACTTAGACTCAAAAGTGGAAAAGAGATGTGATATATAAAAGAAAAAATAACTCAACAAAAGAAAAAGGATGGCATGAACCAAAAGATCCATTAAGATCCTTCTACACGATAGGCTTAAATATTATGTGTTAGTGATGAACTCTTCCTCTTTCCAATACAATTAAGAATAGATGGGGGTCATCAACATAGGTACGCATAAAGAGATGGGTTCATAGAAATTCATAGATGGATGATCCAAAAATTGACGCAAGCCCTTCACACATACACACATCAACAAAACCCAAAGCAAGTAAATATTACAAGCACACACACATACATAGAAATGGATCCATAAGAAGTCATAGATGATTGATCCAAAAATTAAAGAAATTCTACGTATATATGTGTGTGCAAACAATACAATTACAAGGATTGTAGGTTTGACTGCCCAAAAGTCACTCAAGAATTATTTGCTATACAAAAGGAAATGAAGGGAATGCCTACAAAAGATTAAAATTGTAAACTTGTTGATCCTTCTTATAGTCTATGCTACTACTACTTATAAATTACAAGGAATATTTTCCCTCTAAATTTACCTAAGACTTTGATATTTTCAGATACATGTTCTCGAGATTCTAAAAATTAAATGCATATATCCTCGACCATATCCTATGTCAGTTTGGAGCTTTCATTTTTGCAAGTGTTGTCTCCTTATTTTTAATATTTCATCTATATATCCATGTATTAATGACTAAAGTGTCTCTGAAGGATGATTCTATCCTTTCTTAGTAATGGCGTGCCATTTGGGTTCAACTACTTTTCTAGGAATTTGTGCACCATTACTTATATCTCTCATTTTCGTTCCAAATAATTTTTATTTGTCGTAGCCATGTGCTACAGTATTATAACTTTTCTCTTTTTTTTCTTAGATGTTTATTCTTGATGATATCTGCTTAATCAAGATTTGTCCTCTCTTTCGACACTTGAGCCTTTTTTAATTCTTATTAAGTGCTCTCATTATACATTTTATTTTTGGTTTGACTGATTTTCCCACTCACAATCGCTCATACATTTTTTTTTCATAGTTCACCAACCATTTGGCCCTTTGTTGTCAAATATTCTCCTTAGCTTGATTTAAGGTAATGATCTCGAGAGTCCCATATAGTGCAGATAATAATGGTGATCCTCCAACCTACAGGACTACTTCCCAATGTATCTCCATGTTAATGGTTCTATTTATCATGATGGCCTAACCCTTGTGCCAGATGGGTGATCAAAACAGAGATATTTCACCTTGGTATCTCTCTTTTTGAATGTGGGAAAGTATGTCTCATGGGCTCTACTATTGTAGAGCTCCTATGAGTCTTTATCTTCCCTCACCAACTTTTTACCTCCCCTAAGGTATTTCTCCACCTTTAATGTTACCCTAAATGTGTGGTGGAGAGATAATAGATGGGGTATAGAGGGTTGTGTACCCAAGTAAGTGTGAATGAGATTCAATTTTGCTACTGACTCATCTATGTATTTCCTTTGGGTTTAAGCTCTGCTAATGATGGGCTATTTTTGTTATCATAAAAAGGTTAATCGGCCACCATTTATTACAAAGTTTATCTTAGATATCACTGAAAAGACTCAACAATATTATCATAGATATTGCTTGTGATGATTTGATGATAGTCATGGTTGCATATTCTAAGGGATTTTTACACCCGTATTCACCCTTTGGAGATATCTACTTGGTGAAAATTAACATAGAGGTTTTGGAAGTTTGAAAAGACTATAAAGCTTCTAATTATCTCTTGGGATCTACATCCCTTTGGATGCTAAAAAATTGAATTGTAATGAGTTTTCACAAGTCCCATAATAGGATTTTCATTATTATGATTTTTCTTAATTCTATGTTTAAGATGATGGTGTTGGCTATAATAGTTTGTTTGAGATACAAAGCAATTTTTAGAACCTAATAAGTAATTATCTTCAGCTGAAAAGGGTTGTAAATAGTTTTAATATGAAGCAAACTCATGTATCTTATTGATGGTTTATAATGATTAAATTAAAAAATGTATCTTTAAAGACGTCATAGTAATTGCATTATTGGAATATAGGAATAATTTCCTCCTATAGTATTTGTATGTTATTTAAGTCTTTCTTAATAATGGTTTTAGTAACCTTACTTGAAGAACGTGATATGTGAAATTATGTTAATTGCCATAATACCATTTTAATGGAAAGTTATAAATATTATTGAGATGTTGTAAACTTTACTTATCTATTATAAAATTTGCTAGAAAAACTATAATGTTTGCTATAAAAAATGTATTTAACTATTTGGTATATTTTAATATATGTTTGTGTTTGGATTTTAGCAAAAAATATGTTGCAATGTTGAATGTATAAAAATTTTGGAAGAGCAATTTTCCATATGAGAAAGATTTAATAAAGGGATTAAATTTATCTATTTTTTTTATTTTTCTAATCTCTTTGTTATGTTCCAATATGAAAATTATGGCCAAGCTTGTTGTGTGTTTACTTTCTAAAAATTTGGGAGCTTTTATGACATAATTTAGTCTTGTTGGTTGTAGAATATTGTTTATAATTTTGCTTGCATGGGGAAACCTATTACTTTAACCTAGGTGAAGAACTACTTACAAGAATATCCTTTATTGTTAAGAGTATAATAGGTTGTAGCATTCATGTAAGAACTAGATTTATTCCTCTATAAGAACCATCATTGTGACAAAATAAGATTTTCCTCTTTTATTGGTGTATTGACTATATGATAAGTTTTGGGGTTAGTTGTAAATGCTAGACAAAATAAAATTAAAAACTAAAAATTAAAAAAATGGGAAATGACCCTAGCCTATAGATGTGTTGGACAAATATGAAAGAAAAATATATACTCAATCCTTTTTCAATAGTACTTTATAATTATAAAATACTCTTGATATTAATAATTGTTTACTACCATGATAACTTAGTTGGAATCCACATTTATCTTGTTTTTATGATCTATTGTATTAATGGTAAACCCTTAGAAGCAATACAAGATTGTAGGGGCTACATGGAATCAAATACAATCTATTGTATTACCACATACCCCTTATTTTTATATAAGGAAGATGAATTAGGATGTACATACCATGTGGAATAGAATGTTCCTATTTAAATTAAAAATTATTTTTAAGTCCTTAAATGTAACTATGGTAGGTAGTACCTTATTAATTGTCACTCATGCAATAAAATTTAACCATGAAATACTAAAATTCCTACTAAAATGTATCATCTATGGGTGAAATCCACATGTAATTTACAAAATTACTACCATAACAAGGACCTATTATTTGTGCAATTCAATTTTATCTCCCAACATGAAAATATCCCAAGAACTTGGTGATATTTTTTATAACTATAATTTGATGCAAGTTGTTATTTTTTATGTAATGTGCAACCCCCAAACTGAGATTTCCACTTATCACTCCGGTTGGGTGTTTTAGTTTGGGTTTTGTGTATTTTGCAATATATGAAAGAAAAAAGAAACACACACTGCTGAAATAAATAAATGCTTCTAACTTTGTTTCTACAACTTCGGATGCTACCAAATTTGTACACAAGCTTCCTATAATATAGATAAACAAACCCAATGAAGGAAACTGCATTAAAATGAGAATACCCGAAAATATGAAGGTCTGTTATAAACTGGAAATTGCATGTCAACTACATAAAACTCATTGTTTGCTCATAACTTTCAAATTACAAACTTCTCCATCAAACTAGTGGCAGTTTTAAACACCCTCTATTGAGACAATGACAATGCAAGCTTGGAAAGCTCCAAAAAACAAGGCGTCTCAACACCCAAGTCCCACGTCCCTCTCTACATTGTACGACCAGGTTGGGAAGTTGTACGACTGCCAAGGACTCTTCCAATCTGCCACGAACTTGACTAAATTCACTCCTATATGAAGCGGCTGGGCTGTATGAGGAAGTATGGTTACAATACAATCAAACCCTAGCTGAATTTTCCCCTTGCACAAGCCGATTTCACATCAAAATGGTACGGCCTCCTTGTGGGTTGAAGTACAAATAATGTACAGCTGATAATGTCTTCAAAATCTCACAAGAAACTTCAATTTGATACTGAAGTATGCCTCCAATCTGCTCAAGTCACTCCCATAGATTGAGAATGCAACTACCAAAGTGAGGAGGTCTTTCACTCCCAGCAATGGCGTCCTCTCGTCGTGGTTTTCGTCACAAGCAAAGCAGGAAATTGGAAGCTCCCGCAAACCTGCAAGCTCTCCTCAAGACAAAGAGAATTCAATAGCCAAAAGATGTCTCCTTATGCCTCCTCAACGCCCTTTTATTCTTTCTTCAAGTTGGGCGATCCTCATGTTTGATGAATGTGGGATAAAAGAAATACATTAATTTCATAACTTAAGAGCCAAAATGAGCGTCCCACTTCCCAAGGTGACAAAAGTAATTAAAAATGATAAAATAATCTTTCCAATCAAATCTTTATTTCTTCCCCTTTAAAACGAGTACTCACAAGGCCCCTTTTAATCAAAAATATAAGCCCAACTTTAATATATTTAAATATTACATTTAAATATAATATTAATTAACTTCGGGCATTAAAATAATCAGGCTCCCAACATCCAATCACCAATCAAATGGTAGAAACGGATACCCTTTTCGCCGTAGATGACAAACGTACCTTTCCCGTTTCCCAAAATGCCAACCCTAACTGACTTACTAAAAATAGTAAGTCTCCTGCTCCAGTGTCCAAACGGACTCAAAACTGACAACTGAAGATACATCTGGATACCCAATTCTGCATAGAACACCAATCCACTATCTGCACGGTCAAAAACCCTAGCCACTGACTTACTAAAAATAGTAAGTCCATCATCAAAGCACATAATGACTTCCGAAAACTGGCATCTAAAAGCAATCAACATCCCTGCAATGTCCAAACAACACCTGAGTGCATCCACACTGCCGACAAGCCAAAATGGGGACATTACAATCCTCCCTCCTCGAGATTGCTTGTCCTCAAGCAATCCAAACTCATCACACATCATTCTCAAGAATGAATACCATGTGATCCCTGGGTCCCAGATTACTGTCATGTCAGATCTACCACGCTGACGCTGCACCACTCTGATCACAACAGTAAATTCCATCTGCTCAAACTGCACATCCCACTCCTGTATATCAAAATTAAGCTCATCCGCAAAATCGGAACCAGTGTGCCTGTCTAGAATGTGCTCAAAATCCTGAGGGGGCTCAAGGATAACCAACTCGACATGATCCATCCCTACAATGACACTGTCCAAACTGATCAAGGGCATCCAAGAAAACAATTTGTTCATCAAGGTATCACAACGCTCTGTTGATCTCACCACAATGGTCCAACAAGAATGCCGATAAGACTCCCTCAACTGGTAAATATGGAAATCAGCATTATCCATCCTAAAAAAATTTCTCCTAGGGATACATCTGCCATCAAAGTCCAAAGACACCATGATGATACCATAACTCCATGTGTCAAAAGAATCAACCCAGTCTAAAATGAGATCTCTGCGTGAACAGAAGAGCCTAACAAGGACGGTATGCTGAAGAAAAGCCATAATTAACTCTCCATCATCTCTCGATAACCAAGGTATTCGTGCCCTGACTAGAATCTCTCTCCAATCAACCAAAAGAGATAAGACTGGAGTCCAATGGTTGCCGATCTGCAACCTAGAAGCAGAGTCCCATCTAAAAATCTGAACTAACTCCTGCCACCAACCAGCTAACGGAAGTAACATCATAGCGCAACCTCTACCGACCACTGTCCCCCGTGGATACATACCTCCCGGATCCCATGGGCAAAAGTAGAGCCTAGCAGTCATAGCAACTGTCGACTCAATGGGACAGAACAAACACCACTGATAACTCCCTGGATCCCAGATGTGTAACTGATCACTATCGTACCTCACACCAAGGAGTAGACCATAATCCAGCATATAAACATCATAACTGTCTGAAGAATCCTACTGGAAAAATATACATGCAGGTGTAAAGCTGCTAATCCCAAACTCAATCTTTGAAAAAGCGTTGTCCCGCTAAAACAGTCCACCATCCCTATATAAAACCATCTTTCCTTCTAGAGAAGGAAACACCTCATACTCAAAAGAAGGAAACAACCCACCGTCACAATATTTCGTTCCATGACCATGTGTCAACAAAAATGAAATCCACTCATTAATATATGGGCTGAAAGTGAACTTGTTGGCATGACACACAATGCAATCCATCAAAATCTCACCAACCTCGCCATCATCATCGTCACATGAGGAAAGAGTCATGGAATCAACTACAAGGGGAAACACCATCATCCACACCATGCTCATGCTGATCCTGCTGAGTGGAAGGGGAAACTCTGCCAATGCTATGTAACTCCTCATCACACCCAATCTCATGCATATCCTCCACCAACTATCGAATCACAGTGCTCTCTGTCACCCACTCCGAATGTTGTGTAGTAGCTACAACAGGTAACTGAGCCCTCGCCTGATCAAGAGAGTAGTGAGCTAAAGACAATTGCAAACTCATCTCATCCAATTCCTGCTCTCTCTCTGCTAATCTCTGAAAAGTCCTCCGAGTGAACTCGACAACCATGTCCCGATCTGATAATAATTGTAAATAATCAGACTTGATTTTCTCCAAAGCATGCGTAAGAGTCTGCATGCTAGCAATAGATGGGTCATCAATCAATTCTCCCTTTCTCTCCCTGAGTTGAGCTGAATGACGGAGGCCCTCCACAAATGAATGAGCACGATCAAGATGTGACAAAGCCTGAGCAATCATCTCCTTTGAGACCTGTAGATGATCTCTCCAACTATGCGTTGCATCATAACTATGCTCATAGTCGATATCACACATCCGTATCCCTAAACTGTCACCTCCAGTAAGAAGAACAGAGTCAGATCCTCTGCTCACACTACACTCTCCAGTCTCATGAACTAAAGTGAAAACTGAATCCGGCTCAACCTCAGAGTCCTCAACCGCATACTCTACTGACTTATCACCTAAATAAGCATGCCCATCAAGAAAACTATGACCGCTCTCAACATGTAGAGACTCACCCTCAACAATAACTGACTCTAGCTCTGAACTGGGGTCTCCGTCAACTGTGTCATGAAAAGCATCGTCATGCACTAATGGGCTAGAACAAGAACATGTGCATGAATCCTCAATCTGGCAGTCAACCAACGCAACAACTACCCGACACTGCTTTGAAAACAAGTCAATCTCAACTGTACTGACCGGGTGCTCATCTCTAATACTGCCCTCTGTGCCTAACCCACGCTGTGAATCTGGGGCAGCAATATCACTAGAAGGAGAAACATCTCCCTCTGGTGCAAGGTCACCACCAGGTGTCAACACACCAGGATCCCATGGTACAATGAGACGATCCACTAACCCAATGCCAACGCCAGGACTGCGCTCATAAGTGTCGGCCGATGTAAGGGAACCATGCTGCTCAATACCGTCACAATAACCATGATCCTCAGGATGAACTCCCCCTGTAAAAACACACTGTGAATCATCCATAGGTAGATTAATCTGTGCATTATCCACCATAGATTTGGTTTGAAGACCAAATCCAACACCACCTGTACCATCATGCTCTGAATCAACAAATGTATCATCACCTGCAGTATACCTGTCAATCCCAATATCACCATGACTAACCTGACGCTCAAAAACAATTCCATGCACAAGCTGAGAATAAGTAACAGAATCATCAGGAAAAGTTGCTCTGGAATCTGTGACAACACCATCATAAGCAACATACACATCCGACTCTACTGAATGGACAACACCGGTAGCCAAACCCGTAGTGACTACATGTCCACTAACAACTGTAGAGACTCCAAATGGTATGTCAAAATCTGAATCTGCATCTGCTGTCAAGTCATCGCCTCCGTGCTCAACACCCTCATTGCTAGGTGTATGCAATCCTAAAACTGCAGTTCCACCACCATTTCCTGTATCCGTGTCCGAGTCCAAATCAGCTTCCATATCATGAATCTTGTGATCAATGTCATCATTATTATGTGCATGCATGACCATAGGGAATTCCGGTGGTACATATGAACACATTTCATGTGATGAAGTATTTTTTACACCATCATCTGCAATCCTTGATTTGCATCCTTCTTCAATAACCTCTGAATTTTCAACCCTATCATCAATGAGAGTTAATTCTCTATTCATCTTTTCAAGAAGGTTCATTTTCTCATCACCATTCGGTTGTTGCCTCATTCTCATGTCCACATAATCCCAAAGTGACATTAATTCTTTGAATTTCGTACTGGCATTGGTCCATTCTTGAACAAACTGATCATGCAACTCTGTAATTGTAGGTAGAAAATTTGACATTGTAGCAGCAAAGTGGATACCCAAACAAAGCAGCAATGCTTGAACCTGCTCTGATACCAATGTAGTGTCCCACCCCCAACTGAGATTTCCACTTATCACTCCGGTTGGGTGTTTTAGTTTGGGTTTTGTGTATTTTGCAATATATGAAAGAAAAAAGAAACACACACTCGCTGAAATAAATAAATGCTTCCAACTTTGTTTCTACAACTCCGGATGCTACCAAATTTGTACACAAGCTTCCTCTAATATAGATAAACAAACCCAATGAAGGAAACTGCATTAAAATGAGAATACCCAAAAATATGAAGGTCTGTTATAAACTGGAAATTGCATGTCAACTACATAAAACTCATTGTTTGCTCATAACTTTCAAATTACAAACTTCTCCATCAAACTAGTGGCAGTTTTAAACACCCTCTATTGAGACAATGACAATGCAAGCTTGGAAAGCTCCAAAAAACAAGGCGTCTCAACACCCAAGTCCCACGTCCCTCTCTACGTTGTACGGCCAGGTTGGGAAGTTGTACGGCTGCCAAGGACTCTTCCAATCTGCCACGAACTTGACTAAATTCACTCCTATATGAAGCGGCTGGGCTGTATGAGGAAGTATGGTTACAATACAATCAAACCCTAGCTGAATTTTCCCCTTGCACAAGCTGATTTCACCTCAAAATGGTACGGCCTCCTTGTGGGTTGAAGTACAAATAATGTATAGCTGATAATGTCTTCAAACTCTCACAAGAAACTTCAATTTGATACTGAATTATGCCTCCAATTCTGCTCAAAGTCACTCCCAAGGATTGAGAATGCAACTAACCAAAGTAAGGAGATCTTTCACTCCCAAAAATGGTGTCCTCTGTTGTGGTTTTCGTCACAACAAAGCAACAATGAGAAACTCCTGCACAATGCAAGCTCTCCTTCAAAGACTCCAAGAGAATACAATAGCCAAAAGATCCCTCCTTATGCCTCCTCAACGCCCTTTTATTATTTCTTCAAGTTGGGAGATCCTCATGTTTGATGAATGTGGGATAAAAGAAATACATTAATTTCATAACTTGAGAGCCAAAATGAGCGTCCCACTTCCCAAGGTGACAAAAGTAATTAAAAATGATAAAATAATATTTCCAATCAAATCTTTATTTCTTCCCCTTTAAAACGAGTACTCACAAGGCCCCTTTTAATCAAAAATATAAGCCCAACTTTAATATATTTAAATATTACATTTAAATATAATATTAATTAACTTCGGGCATTAAAATAATCAGGCTCCCAACATCCAATCACCAATAAAATGGTAGAAACGGATACCCTTTTTGCCATAGATGACAAACGTACCTTTCCCGTTTCCCAAAATGCCAACCCTAACCGACTTACTAAAAATAGTAAGTCTCCTGCTCCAATGTCCAAACGGACTCAAAACTGACAACTGAAGATACATCTGGATACCCAATTCTGCATAGAACACCAATCCACTGTCTGCACGGTCAAAAACCCTAGCCACTGACTTACTAAAAATAGTAAGTCCATCATCAAAGCACATAATGACTTTCGAAAACTGGCATCTAAAAGCAATCAGCATCCCTGCAATGTCCAAATAACACCTGAGTGCATCCACACTGCCGACAAGCCAAAATGGGGACATTACATTTTATTTGTGAGAGATATGTGCTCAATCAAAAATATCAACAATAGTTTGGAAAAGGACACCGTATTAGTATGTCTTTGGGTTCTTATCAAGAAGACCCAAGTTCAACCCACATGATGGGTGTGTGTGTTCAATAGTATATATCATCAATAAGTTTGATTCCTATTACTACATATAAAACTAAAATATACACGAGGTTTCTAGAATTATTAATAATCACATCTTAGTCCTAGAATGTAAGCAATTTCAAAGAATAAACATGAAAGATAGATTAACAAAAATAATCACTTTCTATTTATAAATTCAAATAATGCAATATATGCCATGTCAACAATGATAATATATAACCTAATAACTACTTTGGTTTATGTAAAATTAAATGTAAATTTATCTAATTAGATAGGGACCAAAGGATATTTTAGTATACCCCAATAAAGTTCCAAGATAAAATTGCTAGAATAGTATATCAATGACAATGGCATACACTTTCTTGTACATAATAAAAACAACATTATAGAATCTCTTATTGGTAACAAGTGGCCAAACATAAAAAATTGCAAGAACAAGTATTAAAATAGACACATATTAGAGGAATTATGATCAAATAAATTCAACAAATAATACACTAATATGTATTCTATCACAAAGAAAACACATCTACATATTGGAACAACAATTTTACAATTCTTTAAATAGTTATTGCTACATATTCAAATGCATTATAACATAAAGAAATTAAAATAAATCTCTACAACAAGCAATTTACCAAAATAAAATATAGTATAATATAAATTAAATGTAATTAAATGCTAAAATAACCATGGTAGTATCATTTTAACTAATAGTCAACAAAATCTAAAATAATTTAACATATTTTGCCTATTATCATAAATACTCCCAATTTTAAATGCGCATTACAACATAACCAAATGCATTTCAAATATTTTCAATATGACATAGCTATGATCATAATTTTTTAAGTATTTAGATTTTGAAAAGATACAAACCACATGTGAACATATCTTATGAATTATAAATCACTTAACAATATAGTTTTATACTTATTTTATGGAAAATTACCTCATGATATCTTACATTTGTTAAATAATAGTTTGCATAAACTACTTTAGAATATATAATCATCACATATCCATTTTACATTTAAAAAACAATGCACAAAGAGAAATACAAAAACGAAAGGTAGGTACCAAGCACTCCTCTTCTTTGTAAGATTTTAACTATCTTAATAAGTGTTAATCCTTTCTATATATTTCAATGTAGATACATATAATTATCAAAAAATTGCATCAACATGATCATCATGATTGTGGATATATTGTTGCTATGTATAAAGTGAGATTTGATAGAATCCACAATATTGAGGATCATAACATTTAAAATGTTGTTGATGCTTTAAATATTGGAATGTAAATTAATCTAAAAATATTTTTGAATTGTAGTTTTTTCAGTAAAGTAGATCCTACCATAATATAATATCCTACTAAATATTTTATAACAAATCCTTATGTAATTATGTTGATATATTGACCACATAAAAATGCAATACAAACACTTTTGATATGGAAAATATATTTTTATGATAGTAGAAAAATTAATCATGCAAAATAGATACATGTCGTATAGAAGATTTGCATTGATGCTTATTATACATTCACATGATATTCAAATATTATGAAATAGAAATTAAGGTATATATAGAACTAGGAAATTTTTGATGGCGGGAGCAGGAGCGGGAGCAGGCATAGGAGTAGGAGCGGGAGCAGGAGCTGGTGCAGGGTTGGGGGCAGATTCAGTGCTTGGTGCAGGTCCTCGATCGGGATCGGGCTTGGGGTCAAGGACATGCACGTCAGGGCCTGATCCTGGGCCTGCAGGACCCTCGACGGGCCCATAGGATGGGTCTATGCTTGATTCGTTTGGGTTCGGGGTTTCTTGGGCCCTGGCCCACAGGCCAGCCTCGATGCGAGCGTAGGGCTAGGGAATAAGTCCCCTGCTCCTGAGTGGGGCTTTGTCCTGAGCGTGCCCAAACCCTCCTATCAGCAGATCTTGGTGGGCACCAGGGCCCCTTCCTGGGCCTTGAGGCTAGGTCTTTCCCTTGAGGGCACTCACATTTCCATCCAGGAGGAGGTCTACTCCTCCTTGGTAGCTGGTTCTTCTGCCTCCTTGGTAGGTAAATTCTTGGGAGGGCATCCTGACATGGAAACCATCCGCAGGTGGGCAGCTACCAAATGGAAGGTTTTTGAGCATATTTAGCTGGTTGCCTTGACCAAGGGTTTCTTCATCATCAAATTAAACAATAGTGAGGATGCTAAAAAGATCCTATCAGGCGAACCCTAGTTTTTGGGGTGCAAGAGCCTCTTCCTCAGGCGGTATGGAGCTGACTTCCACCCCAGTACCCAAAGCATCGACTTCGCCCCAGTCTAGGTTTGGTTCCCAGACCTTCCCTTCCATCTGTGGCATGAAGACATCCTCAGACTCATTGCTCAGTTGATCGAGGACCTGGTGGCCTTTTACCCTACTACCAAGGTAGGATATCGGATGGTGCATTTTTAGTTTTGCATCAACGCCAACCTTGAATCTATTCTCCCCTCCTCGGTGACCATCTCCTCTGGGTCCTACTTTTGGAGCTAGCCCCTGATCTATAAAAACAAACCTGCCTTCTGCCCCACTTGTAGCACTCAGGGCCACCTCTCCCACCAATTCTTGGTTTCTAGAAAGGTAGAAGGCCCTCCCCACAAACCCCCTTCTCAATCAGGTCGGGCCCCATCTCTCGGACCCCCTCACGATGGCCCTAGATCCCAGGCCTCGACCACCAAGGGGTCCCACCAGCCCCAAAGGATTCTCATATAGACCTTGGTCTGGAGGGCAACCTCCCCCAGGGTTCCCCTTCTATTGCTCCCTTCCCTAGGTCATCTTCTGTGGCCCTGATCCTAGGCTCTCCCGCCCAGCCTGCTTTGATCGCCTCCCTGTAGGGCCTTGCTTGCACCCAGGTAAGTGAGCCACCCAGGATCTCTTCCCCATAGGCTCCCTTGGCTGGGGTCCCCTTTCCCCCACATCCCTGCTCCTCCTTGGACCCCCTCCTGACCCTCCTGATTATCCCTTCTAGGCTTCCTCCCTTGGAGTGCGGATCTGAGAAGTTCGATGAAGAGATCGAAGCTAGTTCTTCATCCAGGCCCGACGAAGTCAGTCTTAAGATGACCCGAAGTAGGTCCTTTGCCACATACTTTGGTAGCGAACTCAAAAGAGGGCACCCCACCCTGGGTGATCAGTGTACTAGGCTCACTGAATATGACATAGCCAATGGCTCCCAAGAAACTCTATCTGACATGGGGGAAAGCTTCTCCAATTCGGATGCCAATCGATCCAAACCCGCTACTCATTCTCGGAAGAGGGGCAAGCGACCCCTCAAGGGTGTCAAATGAAGCTCATCACTTGGAATATCAGGGGCCTCAATGGGGCCCCAAAGAAAAGGATCCTTGGCCAACTTCGTAGGGATCACCTTCCATCCTTCCTCCTTTAGGAGACCAAAATAGATGAGGTTGTTGGCCGATGTGTAGCCCAAACTACCTGGCGCAACTGTGAGTCCCTATCTACCCCTACGACTGGCTCAGTCGGGGGTCTACTGTGCATGTGGGACCCTCGATGCTTTGAAGGAAGACTCATATCTTTGTCCCCCAGAATCATCAACTTGTTGGTCCGTTGCGTAAAGTCAAGGCGCTCTTGGATTCTGTCCAACGTGTACGCTCCTAACAGTCCCATCGAGAAAGTGCCCTTATGAAAGGAAATTAGCTCTATGGGAGAAGCCTTCGCCCCCCTGCCTTAGATCCTGGCCAGGGACTTCAATAGCCCCCTGTTCCTCTCTGATAAAAGTGGGGGCTCAACAGCTTAGGGCAAGAGCATGGAGGACTTTGGTGCCTTTACTGTCTCAACGAGCTCATGGATGTCAACTTGAAAGGAGCCAGGTTCACTTGGACCAACAAAAGAGTGGGAGAAAATCATATCCAGGTCATAATAGATAGAGTTTTCTTGTCCAAGGAAGCCCTGCCTATGTTTGTTGATGCCACCTTGCTGGCCCTCCCAAAATTGGGTCTGATCACAGCCCCCTCCTCCTTGAAATGTGATCACAGGCCCTCCCCCAAGAGGCCTTTTTGGTTTGAGTCCATGTGGTTGCATCACCCTAACTTCTGAGCCCAGGTTGGGCACTGGTGGGCTCCCCTAGTCCTTGGATGCCCCGCTGAGCAAATCTTCCATAAGTTGAGACGCCTTAAGGACAAACTCAAGGCATGGAACAAGGAGGTGTTCAAAAATATCTTCGAAAACAAAGCAATTCTCAAAGAAAAACTTGAAGTTCTCTAGGTCAGATTTAAGGATGGCTCCCAAGACCCGAGGGTTATGGATGAGGAGTGACTTGTTCTCAGCGAGTATCATAATATCCTATCCCAGGAGGAAATATTTTGGAGATAGAAGCCAAGAGCCCTGTGGCTCCAATATGGTGATGCAAACACCAAGTTCTTCCATGCGTCGACTCTCAGGAATAGGGGCTCCAACAGAATTGCTGAGTTGGTGGGCAGCGATGGCAGAATCATCAAGGAAGAAGAGGACATCCGGGCTGAAACCACTCGCTTCTTCCAGGAGCTCCTAGGTGACAGCCCCCCCATGTCCCCAGATGTGACTGACTCCCTCGTGGAGCACATCCCATCTTCTGTCATGGCCATGGCAAACCAGATGCTGTTGCAGCCTCTGTTTGACTCTGAAATCCATGATGCCACCTTTTCCATGAAGGCTGAGGTGGCACCAGGCCTAGACAGTTTCTCCCCTTGATTATTCCAATTGTTCTTGGACATTTTTGGGCCAAAAGTGTGTGCTTCCATCCGGGACCTGCAGACTGCCCGATCCATCCCCAGAGGTATCAACTCCACCTTCATAGCTCTAATCCCCAAGACCCAGGCAACCCGATTCCTCTCGAATTTCCACCCCATTAGGCTATGCAATGTCCTATACAAAATCTTGACTAAATCCATGGCTTCCCATCTCAAGGGTATCCTCCCCATGATTATTACCCCCTGTTAGAGCAGCTCGATCAAAGGCAGATTGATAACTGACGGAGTCATTATCATGCATGAGGCCATTCACTCAACTTCCCTATCCAAAAAGGCCTCCTTTCTTCTTAAGCTGGATATGAACAAGGCCTTTGATAGAGTTAACTGGGATTTCCTGTCCAAGGTTCTCCTTAAGTTCAGATTTCACCCCTCTTGGGTCAGGCTCATTAGTAACTGCATGTCCTCCGCATAGTTTTCTATCCTCATCAACAGGTCCCCTACCAGATTTTTCCCTAGCTCCAGAGGCCTCCGCCAAGGTGACCCCCTATCCTAGATCCTCTTCATCATCCTGGCCGAGGCCCTGGGGTGTACCATCTTGTGCGTTGTGACCCACGGTCTCATTTCAGGCATCAGGCCTGCACCGGGCCTTCTCCTTGTGTCTCACCAGCAGTTCATGGATGATTCCATCCTTGCCACCTCTGCCTCAATTCCCCAAGCCAAAAATCTCAAGCATATTGTGATCCTGTATGAGGAGGTGGTTAGCCAAAAAATTAACCTCCAAAAAATCATGATTTTCTTCATCCACACCCTCTTGGCTAGACAGATCAGAATCGAGCAAATTTTGGGTTGCACCCCTAGCTTCCTCCCCTCCTCGTATCTCGGGCTCCCCCTGTTCATAGGTGCATCCTCCAGGGCCCTGTGGGGCAGGGTTATTGAGTGGATTCAGAGAAAGCTGGCCCCCTGGAAAGGTCACCTCCTCTTGCAGGCTGGCAGAGCCACCCTCTTGACGAAATTCTTGCAAAGCATCCCAATATACTTCATGTCGGTCTTCAAAATCTCGGCCTCCATTACAGCACACATCGAACAAATTTAGAAACACTTTCTCTGGTCGAGAAGTGAAGACAAGAAGAGGATTCCCCTAGTCTCTTGGCCCCTGGTCTACCACCCCAAAGCTGAGGGAGGGATCAGGCTCAGGCGGGTGGTTCTCATGAACAAGGCTCTCATGGCCAAGCATGCCTAGAAGGTGCACTCCAACACCCCTGATGAGTGGGTCAGCATTATGCATAGAAAATATTGCCATAGGCACCCCTTCCTCAGTGATTTTCAGTCCCGAGATGGATCAGCATTTTGGAAGTCCCTGATATCCACCAAAGACACAATCTAGAAAGGGAACAGATGGATCCTCGGGGACGGAGCCAAGATCTATTTTTGGGATGACAGATGGATTCAATATGAGGCCCTGTCTTTCGATAGTGAGCTCCTTGTTCTCAAACCAAGATTTGCGAACAAAGGTCCCAGGGTTGTGGCCTATCTCTCTCAGAACCTGGGGCGTGCTACCTAGAAGTCCATCCTGGACCCCAGGCACCCGCTTCAAGCTGCTAGACTCTAGGGCCTCCTCAATGCGACTATCATCCTATCCTCCAAAGGAAATGACAGATGCATTTGGCATGGGACTCCCAATGGAGTCTTTTCTATCAAATCTACATACAATTTTTAGAGAGGCCCTGACGAGGCTCCCTTCCCAACTTGGCAGGTGTGGGCTAAGAAGCTGATCCCCAAAATTAGTCACTTCGTTTGGGCGGCCGTCCAAAATAATATTATGACAATCAAGAATCTAATCAAGAGGGGCTTCCAGATCCTGAATAGATGCTACCTTTGTTGTGATGCCTGGTAATCCACCAACCACCTCTTTATCAACTTTCCATTTTCGTTTGAAGTCTTGGGCCTCATCCTCTCCCAATTCTCCATCCAGTGGGTGGGCCCCAAATCCATATATGACCTCTTGTTGCAATGGCCCAACCCCTTTGCCCATCCCTTCACCCACTTCCTCTGGAGTTCTTGCCTTCCCCATATGCTTTGGTAACTCTGTCTTGAGCGCAACAGCAGAGCCTTTTCCTCCCCGACCGATTCCCCCTAGTGGATTACGACCAAGGCTGTGACCTTCACCCTTGAGAATTCTCAATCCATCCCCTTGACTGAGGTGCCCCTACGATAGGGCAAAGCTTCTCTCCTATCTTCTCTTGACATTCAGCTCCCCCCTAGACCCCCCACTACCCCCTCCTGTCGATCTTTGACCAAGTGGACTGCCCCTCCTGGATGGGTCAAGCTCAACTTTGACGATGCATCCAAAGGCAATCCCAAGCCCTCTAGGGTGGGTGGGGTCATCCGTGATTGCCATGGGGCCCTGATCATGGCGTTTGCTACTCCACTCAGCTTCTAGACTAACAAATTTGCCAAAGTAGCAGCTTTGCTAAGAGGGCTGACCGCCCTCAGGGAGTTTACCTCACGAGTCATCATCGAGGGCGACTCCCAAGTCATCATCAAAGCTACCCGTGGTCTCGATAATTGCTTCTGGTGGATCCACAACTTCATTCGAGAAGCCCTCTGTATCCTTCAGGGATTCCTTGATCATAGCTTCTGGCACATGTACAAATAAGGCAACAGGACGGCCGACTTCATGGCAAACCAAGCCATCTTTGCTGACGCCTTCACTACCTAGACCATGAACTTTCCTGAAGCTCTGGTTCACATTATCATGCAAGATCAGCCCAGCAATGTGGAGGACCCTGGTGTCTAACTTGCCCCATACTGGGGCCCCAAATTTCCACTGGCATGATTTCTAGAGGACAGAAGACTTCCTCCCCTGTGGTGCCACGTCGCCTATTCCAAGCCCATCTCTTGCCAGCCTATTGGTCTCCTAGATCTCCCTCACGATGGCAGGTGTGCTTGGCCATGCCAGAAGCTTGGTTATTTCTGACGTGGACCTGCATTGCTCCGTTGGCACCTCTAGTAGTTCCAAGACTGTCTCCTCATCTGCCCTCCTCAATTTTTTTTCCTCGATCACTTCACGGATGAATCCCCATGCCGCATTAGTCCACTCGCGACATTATCCCATGCTGTACCCTCAAGTCTCACCCCTGATCAGTTTGTGCCACATGGCATGCTAGCAGTGGCCCCTTCCCCCTGCCCTGAGTGGCAACCTGTAGTTATGCCCCCTCAGCCCCTCTGTCGCACCCATCCTCAAGCACCCATTTCCAACACCGATGACTCCCCCCTTCTTCGGCCCCCTGTGTGGTTTTAATTCCACCGTGCACTGAGTCTTCCTGCTATGTATGTTTTCCCCGTTCCCTGCCCCTGTGCTCTTGGTAAAATTTCCACTCCCTCCCCTGCCCCATGGCTACCAAAAGTGTCTTCATCAAGCCTTCCACGCTCACTCTGAGCGAGTCGGCCAAGCTATTTTCCAACGCCAAGAATTTCACTCCTTTCTTCAGCAAGTTCGTTGGAGCTGATGACGAGATCACCCAATGCTTCCTAGACTCGTGGATCCATGACGAGGTTACGGTCAAGGGGCTTCATTTTAAAGTTAACAAAGAATTTTTAATAGAGGTTATAGGCCTCCACCATGAGGAAAAGGGGTGAGTGGTCAGGCGGGACAAGCATAATTAGGAGTTGTCCCGCTTCCCGAAGCAGCAATGGGACAAGGCAAACCTGTTCTGATCCAACCTCTCGGTCTCCTTTGATGAGTCCATCATCCCAGTAATGCAATACATTACCTGCAACAACCTGGACCAGAGGATTTTTAGCTTCCACCTGAGCTACTTCAACCACATTCGAGGGGCCACGGTGGTCAGCACTCCCCATTTTCTATTGTATTCCCTGGGTATTTCCATTGACCGTGCCCACAAAAGCCATTCTCGACCCTCCCACCAAGGCCTCATGGTTGTGTTGTACAGGCACGCTCTGGCCAACCAACCGCAGCTCCATCGCATTCCTCCCCTATCTACTGTCCCCCCCGAGGTGGCTAATTCCCTAGCTGGCTCCCCTGCTACTTCCATTTCTAAGGAGTCCCCCTCACCTGAAGGCTCCCCTACCCCGAAGCACCGTAGACCAACCTAAAAGTGCAGGACTCCGACCCAGGGCACAGGTGGGGCCCTAACTCCTAGGGGCACCCGCAAATGCCCCTTCCCTGACAACATAAGGGCTGCAGGCAGTGCCAAGAGGACCAATCAGGAAGCCCCGAAGCCCACCGATGTTAGCTCCAAGACAGGAAGCAGAATGCAGAATCTGGCTATCAGAGCCCTCCTTGATGCGGTTATTGGCTCTCTAAATGTAGCTACCCAAGAAGCCTCCTCCCCTGCCACTGCCCTGGCTGAGCTCCGACGTAGGCTGGGAGATGACCCTAATAGGGAGTAGTACTGACTAGCATGGGGCCCCGTCCTGGCCTGGGATGGCCGCTGGGTCCGTCGGTTTACTGGTGTCCAGCTTCTGCACATTTGGCGATGGCATTTTTTGGTTATGGTGGCTTCTAGCCAAGCTTTTGTTGCTATTTTTTCTAGGTGTTTTTGTAGGCACCAGGGCCCAGGGCCCTGGGCCTCGGATTACTGCCTTTGGGTGCAACCCCATTTTTTTTTGTTTTTTAGCCTAGACTTATGATGTAACTAAGGTTTTGGGATTCTGTTCAAAAACCCGTTCTAAATATTCTTTTACTTACCAAAAAAAAAAATATTATGAAATAATTTCTTCATAGAAAAAAGCATATAACAATCCTAGATGAAAAACTATTTAAAAATAACTTCACATCATATAAATATTGCTATGGCAAGGATTATACCACTTTGTAATCTTTTCTTTTAATTTTAATGGATTACAAGTTTATATTTCAATTATTTAACCTAAAAATACCTAAAAATAAGAAAATGATAATTATTACATATTATTTTGAATCATTAAGACTTGAAAAAGAAGTAATGGATGTACCTGAAATTCTTAATTTTGATTTCATCTTCTCAAAATAAATTGTGATTTAAATTCCACCTCAGAAAAGATAATTTTATTCTTAAATAGTTCAAGGTGTAGGTAGAAAGGGATGAAGGATGTTAGCATATTCTTATATTCATATTCTATTATTGTTTAGGGTATGTATTAAGGGGGAATTATAAAAACATAACGCATGTAGGCGCTCTCCAGGTTGGTTACAATTAACCACCAAGTTGGTTAATCAAACCAACTCATTTGTAATCCTTATATTCTAATTGAATTGCAATGAATCAATGCTTCGTCAAATTTATCATGGTACCAGAGCCATGGACCAATATTAGTTGGTTAAGGTAGTTCGAATAGCTAACTACTCCAACCTATTCGATTCTTGGCGATCAGAAGGCAGAGATTGGATGTAGATGCAATTTTGAGGCAGGCACACAAATCCAGAAGATACCACATAATTGACTAGAGCATGAAGTGATCAGAAGGATGCAGATGCAGGCCCAAGATAGCACAAAAGTAGAGACTGGATGAAGCACGTAGTCCAAGATCATGACTAATGTGGATAAAAGCAGAGACCAGACGACGTGGCTGATGTGGACAAGCATGACTGGGCAAGCACTGTGGCTAACATGGACAAGCGTAACTGGGAAAGCACTATGGCTAACAAGGCATAAGGCACGGTTCACAAAGGACAAGTGGCGGTTGATAAGGGCAAAAGATAGAAGGGATGACTACTCGAAGGCAGTCACTTGACTAGTTTCCTGATTCCTTTTTTATTTCCCACATAGGCGCCCATCCTATCGAATGTGGGATAATAAAAGCCAAGATCTTTAAAAAATTTTCAAATGCCTGGAGAACGATAAGACCTTCGGGGTCTATTTTAGTTTCCAAAAATTTGGTGGTGTGAGTGGTAATACTGTGGCATGAAGCGAACAAGGTCCGCGGTTTGATTCTCACAGGGTTAAAATGTTTGACATCCAACATGACCCATTTGACATCGTGACCCATTTTTGATGCCCATGTTCACTTTTGACGCATTGGGTGCTCCATTTGATGCCTCTATTCGCTGTTGACACCCTACATGTGTTGGTTGACACCTTGAGTGCATTTTTTGACACCTGTATTGCCACATTGACTCCCAGCACCCATTTTTTGATGCCCAAAGCAAAAAAATTTGATGTCTGTAATTATGGGTATTTTTTTTCTCTCCTTAGTTTTTTTCTTTCCAAGTTTTTGGAGAGAAGTTGTTTTTTAAAGATTTTTCGATTATTCCTTGTTCTCCTTGTTTCTTTTGCAAAAAAAAACAAAAAGAGGGGGAAATCTTACACTTTATTTATGTGCAAAAATTTAAGACAAAGGAAGGAATACTATAGGAAAGAAAACTAGTATTTGGAAAGAAAAATTGAAGAATTTAAGACAAAAAGGGGGAATACAATTAAAAAAAACTGGAAAACTGATATTGTAATAGGTGCATTCTCGATGGAAACTGACACTTAAGGTAGTCAAATTTATGGGCATTTATGGTTGTTTATTTGCATTTAAATTACTTGTTTTCTTACATTAACAATCATACACTAAAATCTAAAGAAAAGACCCCAAATTTATATACCTATTTGTGCAATTTATTGCACAACAGTGTTCGATATCTATGATACCTCTAGTCCATGCTTATAGGTAATGTTGTCATGCTTTGGAATATTGTATTCACCGCCTAATATAGCTACAACAACAATAGTTGAGCTTGTTCTCTATAAATCATTAGGGAGAAATAATGCAAACCAGTTCTATTGTTCACTCCATTTCATACCCACATCATGATTGTTTTTAGGCATAAATTTTGACCAAGGTTTTTCCAAAGTTTTTAGGGGAAGTTACGGCCCATGCATGTGGAATAAAATTTCTATAATAGGTACCATTAACAACACGATGCCCTTTCAGTATTGCCTAAGTTGAATATATCATTCTTCTCATATGTACTTATAGTCTCCCTCACGTAAGGGCGAGTACATATTGAGTGGTATATTGTTCATATATACCTACAGTCTCCCTCACGTAAGGGTGGGTATATCTTTAGTGGTTACGATGTATAGATCCAATAGGTATAAATAAATGGAGACCAATTGGTGATATAAGGAACCTTCACAATGGCCATGGTTCACAAATATCTCTCAAATTCATAGTTGTTGAAAGGTTCTAACTTTGTTCCATGGAAGACAAAGATGAAAGTAATTCTTCAAGTGGAAGATTTATGGGATGTAGTGAATGGCACTACATCACATCCTCAAACAGCAAGAACAGACCAAAATTCTTGGGATAAGAAAGATAAAATAGGTCTCATGTTTCTCCTGCTTGCTATTATAGATGAGATTCAGGATCATATATGTGATGCCAAAAGCAATAAGATAGCTTGGGATGCCTTGATTACTGTGTATGAATAAAATAATTAGTCCACCATTCTACACCTTCAAACTCAACTACATACTCTCAATATGAATTTTGGAGAGACAGTTGATATATTCCTTTGCAGAGTGGTAGACTTGAAATCCAAATTGAATACGATGGGAAAACCAGTCGATGATGATGTCTTAAATTCTGTCATCTTGAGAGCATTTCCAGATTCATATAAGATGTTGATCACCTCTCTCAAAATTTTTGGTAGAAAAGTATCCTTTATAGAGTTGGTAAATTTGCTTCAGACTAAGGAGGCAAATCAGTTTGAAAAATATGAAGTGCCAGACAATGCACTTTCCACTCAACAAAGGGGTAAGAAACAAGGTCAGTTTCAAAAAAGGGGTTTTTCTTCCAAGGGCAAAGGAAAACAAAATCAGCATAAGTAGAAATATTGCAAGACTTGTGATATGAATAATCATGACACCAACATGTTTTGGTTCAAAAATAATCAACCAAATGATCAATCCTCTTGGAAGAAAGGGAAAGAGAAACTGAAATATAAAAAGAAGCATAAGCAACCAAAGGGACATGTCGCTAAGGATGACTCCAACACAAACTCAGAATCATCTGGGGTAGATTTAGATTTTGACTCTGAAAGAGCACACAAGGTATTAATGACTCATACTTCATCTTCCCAAATAGATTTTGTATGGTATATTGATTTAGGAGCTAGTAAGCACATGATTGGAGATAAGTCATGGTTTGACACATTTGAGGAGAAAGAAGGAAATCCAGTCACCATTGTTGATGATCAAGTCTACCAAGTCAAGGGTGAAGGGATAGTTTTTGTTACTCTTCCATATGGAAAATTTTAGATAGAGAAGGTTCTCTATGTCCCTGTATTAGCCAATAATTTGTTGTTTGTTCCTCAAATGTTGGATAAAAGAATGGATGTTATGTTTCGAGTTGTAAAAGGTAATAATTGATGTTTTATAACCCACCAAGGTAAACATGTCACAACTGGTTCCTACAAACATGGCTTATTCATTCTAGATGTTATTTCAACACCTCATGTTGCTCTGTCTACAACTACAAAGGAGGTCGCTTCTCTTTGGCATAGAAGATATGGGTACCTAAGTTATGGTTATTTGCTCGAGTCAAGAAAATATGAGATGGTTAAAGGTCTCCCCAACCTTTCATCCATATTATCAATCTATCTGGATTGCTTAGTAGGTAAGCAACATCGGGTACCATTTGAATCAAGGTCTTCCAAATCTACAAAACCATTGGAGTTGAGACACAGTAATGTGTGTGGTCCTATACCCAAAATCTATGGTGGAAAGAGGTATTTTCAATTATTTGTTGATGATCACTCATGGAAGATGTGGGTTTTCTTCCTACAATTGAATTTAGAGGTATTGTTGTATTTTCAACAGTTCAAGAAGCAGGTTGAGAAGGAGTCAGGATTTTTCATTAAGACCCTCCGCTCATGTCGAGGGGAGGAATATACGTCCAAATAATTTTCATCATTTTTTAATACACATGGGATTAAGAGATAGTTGAAAACTACTTATACTCCACAACAAAATGGAGTAGTTGAAAGAAGTAACCGTTCTATTACGAAAATGGTTCACTATATGCTTAAGAGAGCACATCTTGAGCAACAGTATTGGACAGAAGCAGTAAATATAGCTACAAAACTTCTTAATAGATCTCCTACAAAGGATCTACAAGGAAAGACTCCTCAAGAATCTTGGAGTGGTAAGAAGCCCTTCATTTCTCATCTAAATATTTTTGGGTGTAAGGAATTTATGCATATACCTAAGGAAAAGAGGAAGAAGTTGGATGAGAAAACCCTACAGTGTATCTTTCTTGGCTATGATGAGCATTCAAAAGGATATCGACTGATTTATCCTAAGACCAAGAAGACACACTTAAGTCGATATGTTGTATTTGATGAAGCTTTCACATCAAATGACACATCTACAACAGTATATCTATATGAAGAAGAACCTAAGAAAGAGGTTCAACTTCAACAGCAACAACAAAAAGTCCTAAAATGGTATACTAGTACTTTGAGAGATTCTAAGTTGACTTCTAGATCTATCTCTAGATAGGCCATGTACTCGCAGTATGACTCAAAAAATGAGAGCAAAGGCATATACTTTAGAGGTTGACAAAATTTACCAACACTTAGATGATTTATCAGTTGATACAAAAAATGATAGAGAAGAAGATATGGAAGATGAAAGGATTTATGTTCGCATTGGATGCAAATGAACTTACAACGGTTAAAAATGCACTTGGTGAGCCACAATGGAAGGCTCCCATGGATTTAGAACATCAGTCTCTCATGAAAAATAATACTTGGAAGTTAGTCGATCTGCCAATAGGAAAGAAACCCATAGGCTACAAATGGGTGTTCAAAGTGAAATATAAAGCAGATGGATCTATTTATAATCATAAAGCTTGACTTGTTGCAAAGGGTTATGCTCATAAATAAGGCATAGACTATGAAGAAACTTTTTCCCCTACTGCAAAGATGACTACCATTCAAGTACTTTGTGTCATGGGAGCTTAGTTTGGGTGGAAGTTGCATTATATGGATTTTAAAAGTACCTTCTTGAATGGTGAATTACAAGAAGAAGTATACATGATCAAACCAGAAGGATTTGTGGTTGAAGGGCAAGAACAAAAAGTTTAAAATTTGATAAAATCCTTGTATGGGCTCAAACAAGCTCCTCGAGCTTGGTATATCAAGATAGATAATCACCTTGTGCAGCATGGATTCAAAAGAAGTCCTTCAGATGCAAATCTCTATATTAAGAACAATGGTTCTGATATAGTGATTATGGTGTTATATTTAGATTATCTTATTATAATAGGAAGTTCAGATAAAATTATTGATTCAATGAAAAATGATTTGAAACAATCATTTGAAATGATAGATCTAGGTCTTCTTCACTATTGTCTTGGTTTGGAAGTAACTCAGAAAAAGCACCAAATCGGAGTAACACAAAATAAGTATGCCAACACATTAGTAGAAAAATATCGAATGACTAACTGTAAGTCTAAAGCAACTCCAATGGATCAAGGACTTAAGTTATCATGATATGATGAATAACCTCAGGTAGATGGTACTCTCTATCACCTGTTGATTGGGAGTCTGCTATATCTGACAAATACTAGGCCAGATCTTAGTTTTTATGTAGGCTATCTTTCAAGTTTCATGTAGGAACCTAAGGTGAGTCACTGGAAAGCAACAAAGAGATGTATTCATTATGTTCGTGGTAGTACAAAATATGGCCTGGAGTACAAAAAGAATAACATGTTTTTCTACTAGGATACACGGACTCAAATTATGATGGATCCATTGATGATCGTAAGTCAACTTCTAGATATGTTTTTCATCTGGGATCTGGACTTGTCTTATGGTATAGTAAGAAGTAGCATGTGGTTGCTTTATCTTCTACAGAGGCAGAATACACATATCCAGTGAAGCAGTCTATGAGATAATGTGGTTAAGTCACATCCTTACAAACATGGACCTTCCAAAGAATCGACCTCTTCATCTATTTTGCGATAATCAAGGTGTTTTGAATCTTGTCAAGAATCCAATTTTTCATGAACATACCAAACATGTTGATACCTGATGTCATTTAATTTGATATGAAGTTCCAAAGCACCATATACAACTTCAATACATTCCCACTGATGCACAAATTGCAGATATTTTCACCAAAGCACTTGGACATATCAAATATGAAATATTTCGCAATACTATTGGTATTTGCCAATAATGTAATAAGGGGGGATGTTAGCATATGCTTATATTTATATTCCATTATTGTTTAGGCTATGCATTAAGGGGGGATTATAAAAACATAGCGCACGTAGGTGCTCTCCAGGTTGGTTACAATTAACCACCAAGTTGGTTAATCAAACCAACTCATTTGTAATCCTTATATTCTAATTGAATTGCAATGAATCAATGCTTCACCAAATTTATCAAAGGATTCTATTGTACCAGCTATTATTTTAATATTCTATAAAAAGTTAAATACATACTTTAATTTTGATTTCATCTTCTCAAAATAAATGTTATATATTTTAATTTTGCTTGCAACACATTTTACCTTTTATTTCATCCAAAGACTTTAAGGCAAGCAGTGGAGTAAAGAGTATTTGTTAGTGCATCAAAGTTTCAATTTTATTAGAACCTTAGTGTTTGGAGTAAGTAGTGGGGAGTAAAGAGTATTGCCTACTATACCAAAGTTTCAATTTTATAGTAGAAATTTAACATTAGTAAGTGGTAAGGATTGAGAAGTTTTATATTTTCTAGTGGGTTTATAGATATATATATATATATATATATATATAATTCTAAATTTGAATTTATTTTAAAAATATATTAATATAATTTAAAATAATTTAAAATGGATATCAAGACCTTTAAAATATAATAAATTTAGTTGAAATTTTTAAACAATGCTTAACAAAGCAACAAAATGAAATAACAACAAAGAAAGCTGATGCAAAACTTAAACAAAACAAAACTCACCAAAAAATAAATGGATATATACATGAAACATTTTGTAAAGAATATCTTGCACCTATGTGTTCATCAATTAGATTAATGAGCATGTTCTTATAATCGTGTTTCTTAAATAAAAAAACATCAACCAACAAGTGAGTGGAGGTTCACCTACCTATTAGTAAGCAACACAATAATAGTTGAATGAGGGAGCTCACCTACCCATTAATAAGAAACAACTATTTTCTTCTATAAAACAACATGCTAGAATTATTTTAGTAAAAAACCAGATTGGAATATACTTCTCAATAAGGGTACCACTGATATTGGTGAGGTAGAAATACCAAAAGAATTTGTATGTGTTTTAGAGTAAAAACTATTCAAAATGGAAAAATGAATTATAGAGAATCAAAATATAAAAACAAATTATTTACATAATACACATTCAACTATAAGAATAATACCATCATAGGTCTAGACACTCAATTTTGCACATAAGGCTAATCTTCAATTTACCTTTCTTCTCATCAATCATCCAACCATGTTCATGTCCAAATTTGGAGTATTTGCTAACTCAAAAGAAGTTTTGGATCATGAGCAGTAGCACTAATAGTTCTTCTACTCCCATGGTAGTGCTTCTAGATTATTTGTTTGTTCGACCTTTTTCTACCCAATTTTAACCTCTAGCAATCATTTGTGCTAGCACTACTAGTGCTCTTGACTCTTAATGATTTTGATCTACATTTATAAAAATCGAGATTCTCGATTCTTTAACTCCTTATCATTACCTATCACCACCATATTTAATCCTTCCAACTTCATCTACCAAATCAACAATGCTTATTAGTTGGTAATTTAATTTTAAATTATCAAATCTTATCTCCTCATCAACAGTTGCATGTCCATATTTTTCAATATTTTCCTCAATCAACTCCAATCACTCCATGCAAGTTTGTCATCTCTAAACCTTGTCAATCTCAATAGATCCTCCAAGGAAGCCCTAGCTAATTACTAATAGAGAGAGAAGGTGTCTCCATTGTATTTTCATTGCATATTCTTCCACTCCACATATCCATCATTTCTCATTTTATTATTTTAAATTATTAAACATCAACTTTCGGCTTTCACATTTATTTATTGATTTTATTTATTTATTATTAAGCACCTATCCTCACTTTCACTTCACATTTATTTTTGAATTATTAAACACCCCTCAAACCTTCACATTTCATTTTTTATTATTAAATCCTCCACTTTCTCATTTCATTTCTTTTAAAATTATTAAACCCTATCCAAGGTTTCATATTTTATTTTATTATTAGACCCCCCCACTTTAACATTTATTTTTTTAAATTATTAAACACCACCCATCAATTTTTTAATTATTAAATTTTACCCAATACCACTTGCTTTCACTCTTTCTCATTTTAATCTTAATAATTAAAATTGAGCTCACATTCTTTCTCATTTTTAAACCTTTACTTTTTAATTAATAAAATTATTTAAATAATTTAAAAAGTATTAGGTATTGTTAGTTTTTATGGAAGTCCTATCATTTGGTGTTCGTCTCTTCAAGTTGATCAAAGTGCATGAGTGAACCTACTACAACTATTGGTTGGAAATGAGTGAACAATTGATTACAACGTACTACCTTTTCAAAAGATGTGTATATAAAAAAAAAAACGCCAACCTAGAAATCTTGGTAAGCATCATAACACTCCTATTAATATTAATAGTTTTGACCAACGTCTTCTTTCATCCTTGAGCACTATGTCTTCCCCTCCACTCAACACCCCAGGTCCTTCATCTCCTACTCCTAACCCTTCCATGGGTATTCCTACCTCTAACACTCCACCTAGTAATCCTCTTCCTGATACTATTGACCCTTACCTACATGCATATCTTGGGAAACAAGAAAAAACAATTACTTCAATTTATGAATCCCTAGAGGACATTAAAAAACACCTACATTTATCCCCTACTATAACTCCTCAACTCTTGGAGTCTCAACAAACCATCATGCAACAATCCTTACCCATTCAACAAGTACCAAATACTCCTATTCATCCTCATCCACCACCTAGTCATAATCCTCCAACTTATGATGTTTACGACCTAGGTTTCACTTTTGATTTGGATTCCTCAACAGAAGATGCTTCCAATTTATTGGAATGGCCTCATGATGTTCAAGTTCCTCAGATCGACATGCCCACCTTTGAAGGTGTTGATCCTTGAGTATGGTTGGAAAAAATGGAAGGCCTTATTCGTTTGCACCATATTCTAAAAAAAGGTTGTGTTGCTTTAGCAATTTCTAAACTGGGTATCCAAGATTATCAATGGTTGTTATGATGGTGGCCATCTTTTATGGTCTCAATTAAAAGAATGATTTTTTTAGAATATTTGATAAGGGATCTTCCACATCATATGTGGTACATCTTATGCAAACTAAGCAAACAGGAACATTGGAAGACTATTGCTTCGAGTTCACAAGTCTACTCACCTATACACAAGAATTGAGTCTAGTAGTGGTGGTCTCTGCCTTTCGCTATGGCCTTAAGGATAAAATTTGAAAAAAATTTGGCATGCATGATCCTTATACCCTTGATGATGCACAATGTATAGCTCTAGCAACAAAACAAAAACTCTAAGATTTTGGTCCTCCATATAGATGTGATTTCAACTCTCGTTTTCCTTATCGCAATTTTAAGCGTTCCACAAGATTTTTCTATTTTAAATATCATTCACACCTCCCCAAGAATAGGCCTATGAATAATATCATAGCTTTCTCTTAGAATATGGAGATAGATCATTTGTTGAGGAAGAAGATCCATCACAACAAGATCCATTAATAGAACTAGGACAACAACCAACAAAAGTAGATAAAGTAGAATAAGAGGATGATACCGTGGCTCTCTCTATTCATGCACTTATGGGTATTTAAGCTCATCACACTATCAAGGTATAGAAATTTATTAAACAACAATGTGTTAATGTGTTGATTGATTCAAGTAGTACCCACAACTTTATAGATTATAAGACCAAAAAATCTTGGGTTTGTATATCAGTACTTCAAATCAAGATAAATTTTAAGTCTTAATTGCAAATAGGGATACTTCTCAATGTGTGGGTAAAATATCTAAAGTAAAAATCTGAATTGAAAATTATACTTGGATGGGTAATCTCTTTGCTATGAACCTGGAAAGATCAAATATCATTTTAGATGCACAATGACTATCTCATCAAGATAATCGATAACAAATCCAACACAAAAGATATTAAACAATGAAGAAATAATATTATATTAATTTTGTGGGATCCTTGATCTCCAATATTACAATACAATTTGCGTTGATACAATAATTACAATCAAATATTTTGGAAACCCTTGTTCAGAATGAATATCTGGTGTCTTCAAAATTCATATTCACTACAAAAAGTTTTGTGGGTGGGCTTGCATATCCCTACGGGATCATCCAAGCTACAACATATGTTAATCAAAGAGTCTCATGTACCTACAAATAGATCACAACACAAAATAGGTCAATAGCATATGCGAGGGCTCCACTATGTGAGACCCTCTAAATAATAGATCTACAAAAACCCTAACTACAATGATAATGGAATGCAAGTTGAATACAAAAAACTTGAGTTGTAAAGCAATAAATCTTTTATCTTGTCAAAGAATATCTAATTTATTTGATCTATGCTTCTTCTTCTATGATCTGGAGTTTCACAAATGCCCGCGAGTGTTCGAGGATTTTTCAATGGAAAAATGGTTGAGGGGAAACACTCTAGAGCATCCTCGAAGGGCTGTGAACATCCTGCAATATTCCTAGAACACTCAACAG
The DNA here is from genome assembly GCA_028583015.1 of Wollemia nobilis. NCBI lineage: Eukaryota > Viridiplantae > Streptophyta > Pinopsida > Araucariales > Araucariaceae > Wollemia > Wollemia nobilis. Next base: position 10,451,494 of record JAQPPZ010003077.1, on the reverse strand, counting down.
CATTCAAGAAATATCTTGGAGAATTCAAGATTTTTGGGAAGGTGTACTACAGAACCTAGATCTGGTTTACAGGGACTTTCGATGACAAAAATAGAGGATACAATGGTGGTGAGGGGGGAAGGTGTTAGCAAAATGCTAGGGTTTTTAGCAACAATGGATGTAAGGGGTTAACAACTTAACTAACTACTTAACCTTAATTCACAAAAATGAATGCTCTTTTATAACTTACCTTCAATATGTTAGGGTTTCTATGACACCAATGGTCGATCGAGATTAAAACATGATGAATGGCTAAGATTATAACTTTAATATATGACATGGATCAAGTTAAATGGATGTCTGTGATTGAGATGTGATGAGTGGCTATAATTTATCCATATATAAATTTATATTTATATAAATATATAAAAAATATATAAAAATATAAATAAATATACACATATAAATAAATAAATAATAAAGGGATGTGATTGGATGATGTGTGGAATACAAGTGGCTAGGATTTAGTTTCTACAGATGCTCCTTTTGTATCGTGTTGTGTGAAACACAATGCAGTACAAAAAAAAAGAGACACCTAGTTTGGTGAAGCAACTTCTTTTCCTAAGAGCGTAAGAAAATCCTGAAGATAAAACTTGTGGATGTAGCTTACCCCCTCAATTGGTGAATGTGTGAAGAATGAATCTCATGAGTCAATAAATAGAAATGTGGGTGATAATATGGGTGTAAATGCAGGTGAATTATGTATTCTGCTTTTACCCCAACATATGAAAGGGTTTTTGATGATGTGGATGATATGAATGATGTAAGTAAAGGTGAATGACATAGATGATGATGCAATGATTGCTTTTGTTCTTACCCTAATAGAAAAGGGGTTTTTGCCAATTATGGGTGATATGAATGATGTAAATGTGTGTGTTATATTTTTGCCCCAACAAAAGAAGGGGTTTTTACAATGTGGGTGATGATGTGTTATGTTTTTGCCCCAACAGAAGGAGTTTTTTCCAATATGGATGATATGAATGATTTAAATGATGTATCCCAATGTGAGAAATTAGAATCAAATTTGTCTACCCCAAGTTTGGGGTGATTCCATGTTGTTGAATAATATGTCTTTTGGCATCATTGAAATGTAAAATGATAAAATTGTAAAACATCACGAACCAATCATCATAAAATCATGTTATTGCTAGGAGAGAAAGTCCTAGTGACCTTGTGTAATTCATGCGTATGACAGGGAATGATGTAGTAATAATTATCCGTGTTGGGGACCCCACGGAAGAGGGAATCAATGACAACTTTTGACAAAATTAGCCTGAGATAGTCTCACTCACAAAATGAGAGACCAAAAATATGTTGCTTTCAAACAAGAGGATGATGATATGGGCAAGTGTCCTTATGGTGATTTACCCATCCTACCGAATTGCATGGATAACCAATTGCTACAATCTCTAGGGGGATAGAATAAACCACTAGATACGAGGTTCACTTTGAAAATGTAAGTGGATGTGGAGAATTTTGAATGGTAATGCAATGATAAATGTAATTGGAAAAGTGGAATGATTATGTATGATGTTAAATGTATATGGAGATGCATTGATGAATGAATTGGATGATTTTGTGAAATTTAGAATTATTTTATAATATTTTTGAAGCAATTTTGGACAATTTCATGACTTTTGGTCATAAACAAAATTTACCTGTCCAAATCAATCCATGTTATCGTAAAATATGATGAAATGGTGTGATGAATATCTGGGATGATGAATGTGGCAGTTTCATGAAATTTTGGGCCATTTTGAGGCTTTTGTACATGATTTTGGTATTTTCATGACTTTTGGTTGTAAATGAAAATGAAGCATCCAAATCGATATGTATCTTCACAAAATATAATGGGATGATGAAATGGATGCATGGGTGGAATATGAGGTGATTTTGTGGAGTTAAGCTACATTTTTGAGCATTTTGAGTCTTTTTAGAAAATTTTGGAGCCAGACACCAACTAATGTCTGCATTAAGCATGGATGCAGTAGAGCATCTACCATGTGGTAGACATAACACAGTGTTTGACTATACTCTATAGATGTCGTAGGGTATTTGAGTGTGGTAGAAACAACTATAAGAGTGCTATAGACGTAAAATTGGATTCATTCTTGCATTCGAGATTTTCTAAAACATCGTTTGAGGAGTGGAGTGTGAAGGAGTGAGGTGATGGTAATGGAGGGAGTGGATGCAAAAACAAGCATGGAGGCACAAGTGGCTGAGGTAAGTACCCTTGGCACTCTTTTTTGGATTTTTATAATTTTTTTTTGTGCAATGAATGTTCTAGTAATGTATTTGTTGTTTTGTTGTGTTGTATTTGATAATCTTAGAGGCTCGACATCAGTTCTCACCTATCATACTAGAGGTGATAAAGGCCTTGTAAAATACCCATTAGGATAAGTTGGAATAGATGGGATTGGCATGGTGCACCCGGGTAGGGGTAGTGAGGGCAGATGAGGGATACCTCTCAAATTTAATATAGAGGTAGGATCCATATAGGGGGACCTTCCAGCTCTCGTTAGGGGAGATGATAGTGACACTAGAAAATGTATACATCATCTTTCGAGTTCCAGTGGAGGGGTTGCATGTTTAAGTTGGACATGATAGGGGGTATGTGATGAGGTGGATATTTGGAGATGGATGGAGGGATGTGAACATCCAAGATGTAGGGATAAGGTATTTGACCATGTATGTGAAGAAGGAGTTGGAGGTATTACCCACCTTTATCATGTTCCTATTGGCCAACATATTGGTGCCTAACAACACCGATTGTCGGTTCCCATGGAACATGATTCGGTTAGTGTATGATATAATCGATGAGCCTTGGGTATATGCATAAGTACTATCTATGCTAGCTCAGATTTATACTAAGATATATAAGGTGAAGAGACGAGAGCAGAAGGGGTTGGGTTGTAGTGTATTGTTGTAGTATTAGGGCTGGGAACACTTTAGTGTGGCTCATCTCGTAGGATTGCCTTACACGGAGTGGAATAGGTATCAACCCTATGTATTGAGATGATGGGTGGTTGAGGAGGTTCAACCGAGCCATATTGGTCATAATGGCTAGGAGTGTAGAGATATATGGGTTGGGTTGACCCTTTATCAAGTGTATTGGAGGCCATGGTGGGAGGTTAGATGATCTTCTTATGGAGAGTAACTATGGAGGGTCCAGTAGGCTACATGGGTGGTTGGATATCATGGGAGTGAGGTGGAGTTAATCCAATTCTCACAAGTGCTACGGTAGTTCAAGCTAAGGCAAGGAGTACCTGAGGCTCCTATGATCTATAGGCATCAATCAGATGAGTTGATCCTACCATGTGTGAAGGATTGGTAAGTGGACTATGAGGATGATGAGGAGATATGATGCAGGAGCATCCGAAGGTGGCAGAGCAATATTGCATCATCCAAAAATGTTTTTTTTCTCTAAGTGTTGGCGAGGGAATAAGCTGTCGCGAAATCATGACACTTTCAGAAGCAAAGGCTCAAAGGCGCAAAGTGGTCACAAAATTGTGACACTTTCGGAGCAAAGGTGCCAAGGCGCAAAGTGGTCACGAAATCGTGACACTTTCGGAAGCAAAGGCTCCAAGGCGCAAAGTGGTCACGAAATCATGACACTTTCGAAGCAAAGGCTCCAAGGCACAAAGTGGTCACAAAATCGTGACACTTTCGAAAGCAAAGGCTCCAAGGCGCAAAGTGGTCGCAAAATCGTGACACTTTCGAAAGCAAAGGCTCCAAGGCGCAAAGTGGTCACGAAATCACGACACTTTCGGAAGCAAAGGCTCCAAGGCGCAAAGTGGTCATGAAATCGTGACACTTTCAGAAGCAAAGGCTCCAAGGAGCTAGTGGTCGTGAAATCGTGACACTTTCGAAGCAAAGGCGCCAAGGCACAAAGTGGTCACGAAATCGTGACACTTTCGGAGCAAAGGCACCAAGGTGCAAAGTGGTCACGAAATCGTGACACTTCCGGAGCAAAGGCGCCAGGGTGCAAAGTGGTCATGAAATCGTGACACTCTCGAAGCAAAGGCGCCAGGGTGCAAAGTGGTCGCGAAATCGTGACACTTTTGGAGCAAAGGCGCCAAGGTGCAAAGTGGTCACGAAATCGTGACACTTTTGGAGCAAAGGCACCAAGGGGCAAAGTGGTCGCGAAATCGTGACACTTTCTGAAAAAAGACGCCAAGGGACAAAGCTATCGCGAAATCACGACACATTTTGTAAAGACGCACCAAGGGGAATAGCTATCATGAAATTGCGACACATTTTGAAAAGAAGGGCCAAAGGGAGCAATTGTTGTGAAATCGTGACCCGAAGGCAGAATACAAGGGCGGAAGGCAAAGATGTCGCAAAATCATGACATGTCATGGTTTCACGACCCAAAGGCAAAAGACAAGTACAAAAGACTAAGACATCGTGATTTCATGACGTGTCACGAAATCGTGGCCCGAAGGAGAAAATAGAAGTCGAACGCCAAAACGTCGCGATATCACGACCGAAGAGGAGAGAGAGAGCAAGGAAGCAAAAACGTCACGATATCGTGACAAAATGCTCATGACTCCAGACAGGCTGACGGTTGCAGAGGCCATGCAGAAGCACACATGGCAGTAAATTACAGGTGGCCATAGAGCACTAGGCGGTTACAGAGGCCATTACAGAAGGACACGTGGCAGCAGATTACAGATGGCTATAGAGCACTCCTATGAATGATGACCCGACAGGTTGATGGACAGGCGACTGTAGAGCATTCTGCCACTCCACACCATGATGATTGAAGACACCTGGCAACAACATGGAGGCGGTGATAGAACATTCATGCGAGTGGTTACAGGGAAACCCGCATTCTAGGTAATGATGTCCAAAGGGGGTTGGGTCTGTTATAAGAGGCAGTACATAGATTGTAAAAGGGGTTGGCCATTTGATAACTTCTGTAATTCAAATTTGAAGCTCTTAATGAAATATTGGTGATTTTTCTACATGTTATTCCAGTCCTGCTTCAAGTGGTATCAGAGCCAGAAGGTTCTGAGTGCGTGAAACGATCATCGATAGTGAGGCAGTTTGCGCTAGGATTGTGGTTGTGGTTTGTGAGGAAGCGAGCAGGATGCCTCCATGAAGGAAACGTGGTGATGCGAGGAATAGGGGAGTAGAGGTCGATCTTAGATCCTTGCAAAGGCAAGTTCAAGCCTTGTAGGAGGAAATCAGAAGAGGATTTGAGTCAAGAAGGGAGGAACCCAGTGAAGATGAAGTTTGGGAAGAAGAGGGTCCATCCGATGAGGAGGAAGCGTTGGATCCAGTAGAGGCTAGGCTGTATAGGGCCATATCCCAGATTGGTAAGAAGCTAAATTTTGACGTCTCCACCTATTCTGGGAATCTCAATCCCGAGGAGTTGATAGATTGGATCAATGACATGGAGGAATACTTCGAGTATGAGGAGATCTCAGACCCAAATCGGATTAGGTTCACAAAAACAAAGTTGAAGGGACATGCTAGCATCTGGTAGAAAGGAGTACAACTAGAAAGAAATAGGAGGGGAAAGGAAAAGATCACCAGGTGGGATCGGATGGCAGAGAAATTTAATATGCAATTCATCCCCACAGATTATGAGTTGGATCTATTGAGGAAGATGCAGAGTCTTAGACAGGCGAGTAAGTCTGTCAAGGAGTACACGGAGGAGTTCTATCAAATCTCAATTCAAACTGGTCATTCTGAGGCAAATAAGGAGAAAGTCGCACGCTACATCAATGGATTGAGAACTAGCATCCAAGAAGAGCTGAGTCTGGTTCGGATGAGCATGGTTGAGGATGCATACTAGTTTGCATTAAAAGTAGAAGAGAAACTGAATAGGAGATTTGATGGTAAGTAGAGAGGAAAGGATCATGGTGGAAGAGCTGGTGGAAGGACCAATGGAGGAAGATACAAAGATCTGGGGAAGACTGGTGAAGCAAGCAGTAGCCAGAACCAGAAATAATAGAAGGAGGAGAATAACCAATGCCCACGCAATCAGAACAACAACTACCCAAGAGGAAGAGGTAGGCCTGGGCGTGGGTTTGGGAGAGGTGTCTTTCGAGGAACCTGCTTCAACTATGGAGAAGGACATCGGGAATACAACTACCCGCAATGATAAGAAATGCAAAATCGAATACCTGAGGGTCAGGCTAGAGCTGCTATAGCAGACGAAGGTGTCGAATCTGAGCACTCTGAGGAGGTAGAACGAGGGGAAGCGATGATCATCAGAAGAGTCTTGTTGAATGAGGAAAAGAAGGCAAACCAGAGGAACATCCTATTTCACACAAGATGCAAGTGCTCGGGCAAGGTCTGTAACGTCATAATCGATAATGGCAACACTGATAACCTGGTATCTGAGGATATGGTTGCCAAGTTGTAGTTGGAAAGAAGAAGACACCCGCATCCATATCGGATTGCATGGTTACAAAAGTACCATAGGGTGTTGGTCAGTGAGCAATGCCTAGTGAAGTTCAACATTGGAACTTACCATGATGAGGTCCTGTGTGACATCCTACCTATGGATGCATGTCACATGTTGCTTGGGAGACCATGGCAGTTTGATCGGAGTGATGTACATGATGGTCGAGCCAATACATATTCCTTGTCAAAAAATGGAGTTCGCCACAAGTTGAAACCCCTGAAGGAGGTGGATGAGAAGGTATGCAGCAGTGCATGAGTCTATCTAGTTGATGGAAGAAGATTTTTAGAGGGCCTGAAGCCAGATCATATGTGCTATGCAATAATCCCTAGGGTTAGGGAAGAAGAATGCAAGGAGACCCCAGTGGAAGTCATGGGTCTGTTAGAGGAGTTTCCATATATCATTTTTGATAATGTACCCGAGGGTTTACCCCCAGTAAGGAAGATCAGCCACCATATAGATTTGGTGCCAGGATCGAGCTTGCCGAATAAAGCTACACATAGAATGACTCCAATGGAAACTGAGGAGCTGAATAGGCAAGTTCAAGAGCTTCTAAATAAGGGATTGATCAGGGAGAGTCTTAGCCCATGTGCAGTACCTGCAATACTAGCACCCAATAAGGATGGGGAGTGGAGAATGTGCACAGACTCTCGGGAAATTAACAAGATCACTATCAAATACAGATTCCCACTGCCAAGGATGGATGATATCATGGACTGCTTGAGTGGAGCTGAGTACTTCATGAAGATTGACCTAAAAAGTGGTTACCATCAGATCCGCATTAGAGAAGGGGATGAGTGGAAGATAGCCTTCAAAACCAAAGAGGGGTTGTACGAGTGGTTGGTCATGCCATTTGGGCTAACCAATGCACCGAGTACCTTCATGCAGTTAATGAATGAAGTCCTGAAGGAATTTCTAGGCAAATTTGTTATTGTTTACTTGCATGATATCTTGATTTTTAGCAGAACCCTAGAGGAACACCTGATGCACATCAAGAGGGTTTTTGAGAAACTGTGGGAGGAGCAGTTGCTGATAAATCTGAAGAAGTGTAACTTCGTGAAGAGGGAGTTAGTATACCTGGGATTTGTTATCTCAGTAGATGGCCTCAAAATGGACCTCAAAAAGGTGAGGGCTATCATAGAATGGCCTGCTCCAAGAAGTGTGACTGAGGTGAGATCATTTCATGATCTGGCCAGTTTCTACAGAAAGTTCATTAGAAACTTCAGCGAGATTTGCGCATCCCTTATGGAGACAATGAGGGGGAACAAGAAGGAATTCAAGTGGACAGCTGGAGTAGACAAAAGCTTTGCTATGCTAAAGAAGAAGGTCACAGAGCAACCTGTCTTAGCACTTCCAAATTTTAAAAAGGTGTTTCAGGTGGACTGTGATGCGAGTGGTAGTGCCATAGGGGTCGTATTGAGCCAAGAGGGTAAGCCTATTGCTTATTTTAGTGAGAAGCTCAATGATTCTAGGAAGAAGTATTCAGTATATGATCAAGAGTTCTATGCCATAGTTTAGGCTCTGAAGAAATGGAGGCATTATTTGTTGCCAAAGGAGTTTGTTCTTTATACTGATCATCAGGCACTACAATATATTAACAATCAAGGAAAGTTAAATCAGAGGCACCTGAAATGGGTGGAGTTCCTGCAGAGCTACACCTTTGTGCTGAAGCACCGGAGCGGGAGATCCAATAGAGTTGTGGATGCCTTGAGTAGGAGGCAATGTTTATTGATAGAGATGAAGGTGGAGGTTTTAGGGTTTGCTAAGCTCAAGGGTTTATACCCTGCAGATCCTGACTTCGCAGAAGCTTGGAAGGCCTGCACTACACCTGTTACTTTGGACAGGACTAAGTGGTTAAATTTTTTTATTCAAGATGGAATGCTATTCAGGGGGAACCAATTATGCATTTAGAGGAGCTCAATAAGGGAGAATCTGATCAAGGAAAAGCATAGTGGAGGTTTGGCTGGACACTTTGGTCCAGACAAGACCATTTCCCTTGTTAATGAAAACTACTACTGGCCGCAATTGCAACAAGATGTGGCAAAATTCATGCAAAGTTGTAGGATCTTCCAGATGGCAAAAGGTGTGAGGTAGCCTACTGGTTTATATCAACTACTACCTTCAAAGTTGAGAAGGATGGATACAAGAGAAAAATGCAGTGCTGAGGCTGAAGACTTTGTTGAACACCTGAAGGGAGTGCATGAGGAGGTGACAAGGCACATTGCTAAGATGAATACTCAGTATAAGGCCAGGGCAGACCAGAAGCGCCGGGCTAAGGAGTTTGAAGTAGGAGATTTCGTCATGGTCCATCTAAGAAAAGAAAGGTTTCCTACCAAGACCTATAACAAGATGAAGATGAAGAAGTTTGGGCCATGCAAGATCATTGGAAAACGAGATTCGGGTAATGCATACGAGGTGGATTTTCCGAGTGAACTTAACATCTCACCGGTTTTTAACATTTTAGATTTGGTTGAGTATCATGAAGGAGATAGCAGTGCAACACCAAGCCCGGATTTGTGGAGCATTCCAGCGGCCACTCCAGTCGCAGACGAGATAGAAGAAGTCCTTGATACACGTGAGGGCCGAAGTACTCGAAATAGGTGTTATTCTGAATATTTGATCAAGTGGAAGGGCAGGCCCATAGAAGATGTGACTTGGTTGTTGAAGGCAGAGGTTGACCGCCTGGGTCTACCTCCCACCGAACAGAAGTGAAGATCACTTCTCAATTCACCCCGGGTGTTTGATGCAGGAGCATCCGGAGGTGGCAGAGCAATCTTGCATCATCCAAAAATGTTTTTTTTCTCTAAGTGCTGGCGAGGGAATAAGTTGTCATGAAATCACGACACTTTCGAAAGGAAAGGCTCAAAGGCGCAAAGTGGTCATGAAATCGTGACACTTTCGGAGCAAAGGTGCCAAGGCGCAAAGTGGTCGCGAAATCGTGACACTTTTGGAAGCAAAGGCTCCAAGGCGCAAAGTGGTCGCGAAATCACGACACTTTCAGAAGCAAAGGATCCAAGGCACAAAGTGGTCGTGAAATCGCAACACTTTCGAAAGCAAAGGCTCAAAGGCGCAAAGTGGTCACGAAATCATGACACTTTCGAAAGCAAAGGCTCCAAGGCGCAAAGTGGTCACAAAATTGCGACACTTTCAGAAGCAAAGGCTCCAAGGCGCATAGTGGTCGTGAAATCATGACACTTTCGAAAGCAAAGGCTCCAAGGCGCTAGTGGTCACGAAATCGTGACACTTTCGGAGCAAAGGTGCCAAGGCACAAAGTTGTCACGAAATTGCGACACTTTCGGAGCAAAGGCTCCAAGGCGCAAAGTGGTCATGAAATCGTGACACTTTCAGAGCAAAGGTGCCAGGGTGCAAAGTGGTCACGAAATCGTGACACTCTCGGAGCAAAGGCACCAGGGTGCAAAGTGGTCACGAAATCGTGACACTTTCGGAGCAAAGGCACCAAGGTGCAAAGTGGTCGCAAAATAGCGACACTTTTGGAGCAAAGGCACCAAGGGACAAAGTGGTCGTGAAATTGTGACACTTTCTAAAAAAATATGCCAAGGGACAAAGCTGTTGCGAAATCGTGACACATTTCATAAAGACGCACCAAGGGGAATAGCTGTCGCGAAATCGTGACACATTTTGAAAAGAAGGGCCGAAGGGAGCAACTGTCGTGAAATCATGAACCGAAGGCAGAAGACAAGGGCAAAAGGCAAACACATCGCAAAATCATGACATGTCACGGTTTCGTGACCCAAAGGCAGAAGACAAGTACGAAAGACTAAGACATCGTGATTTCATGACGTGTCGCAAAATCACGGCTCGAAGGAGAAAATAGAAGCCGAACGCCAAAATGTCATGATATCGCGACCGAAGAGGAGAGAGAGAGCAAGGAAGCAAAAACGTCGTGATATCACGACAGAACGCTCATGACTCCAGATAGGCTTACGGTTGCAGAGGCCATGCAGAAGGGCATGTGGCAGCAAATTACAGGTGGCCATAGAGCACTAGGCGGTTACAAAGGCCATTGCAGAAGGACACATGGTAGCAGATTACAGATGGCTATAGAGCACTCCTATGAATGATGACCCAACGGGTTGATGGACAGGTGACTACAGAGCATTCTACCACTCCACGCCATCATGATTAAAGACACCTGGCAGCAACATGGAGGCAGCGATAGAACATTCATGCGGGCGATTACAGGGAAACCCGCATTCTAGGTAATGATGTCCAAAGGGGGTCGGGTCTGTTATAAGAGGCAGTACATAGATTGTAAAAGGGGTTGGCCATTTGATAACTTCTGTAATTCAAATTTGAAGCTCTTAATGAAATATTGGTGATTTTTCTACATGTTATTCCAGTCCTGCTTCAAGATAGATCTCTTGGATGTGGATGATGTAAGGACCACAATAGAGTATGAGATTTGGTTTTCTTCACAACCATGATGGGTATCAAATCAGGTGGTCAAGGATGGTAGCAAATATGATGTGGAGGTAGTAGAGGAGTCTAAGGAGGTTACCTATCATCAAATATATCATTAGTATTGCAACCGAGTGACACGGCCTAGGGATGCAGTAAAGCAACCTCTAGATATTAGGGATGATGGTGGTGGTAGGGATGACATGAAGGAGGTTTTGAAGAGACCTCTAGGTCAAAGTGAGGAGGAGTTGGCTAGGCTCTAGGTAGAGCAGGACCAGCTTTGACAGATGGTGGTAAAGCGAGATGCGATTATAACAGCTCAGGATGCTAAGAATGCTCAGCTACGAGCAGAGCTAGAGGTATGGATGGTGACAAATGTAGAAGATACAATAGTGAGGCTCCTAATAAATCTAAGATAGAGGGACTCTCGTTAGAGGTATGATGTACTAAACCTTTGATTCTGGGAGGCGTATTTCTAGAATTTTGAGGATTGGTTCATGCAGAACCATATTGGAATGCCTGATCGATCTCCTTCATCCATAGTGGGTTATGTTAGGTGTAGTGATTCTAGGTATAGTGACTCTAGGTCTAAGGCCCATTTAGGGTCACAAGGGTCTGCTTTTGGGTATTAGCCAATGCTTAGATGGACTTTTTGTATATGAGCCTTGGTGCTCCATTGTCTATAGCCTTCAGGCGTTCATTGTACATGTGATTTTACATACATACATATATATACATGGCTTTTATTTTGTGTGATAACTCTTATTTGGATGTGTGTGCGAATGCAAGTGTGTGATGGATGGCAATGTAATGATGATGTGTATGCTTTATGATAATAATGTAAATGAACTAACATGCTAATGACCATTTTTAGTAGTTTAGATTTGCTTGACCATATATTGATCATTTTTGTTTAATCAGGGACACCAAAATGGTGGTATGTGAAGTGGAGTACTAATGTAATGGTAAGATAACGACATGAATTATGTTGTGGCTTATGGATGGCTGATTTGAATTTTTTTTGTAGACTCAAACTAACTAGTAATTTCTAACAAACTCACTAAGTTCTTTCTAGTTTCTATAAGACCAAATGTGTGTGTAGTAAGATGTTCATTTACCAAATCATGAGTGTGGTAATGACTCAAGATAATCAAGAACTAATGTGTGTGCAAGTGAGTTCATTAACCCATATTGAGTAAAGTGAGATGAAACATATCATGGAGGAGACCAAGAAGATATTTTTTCCTTGTGTTATCATAGGTCTCTTCAAGAGAGACGTGTCACCACGCATGAGTGTACTCCATTGCCAGTCAAGTATCTATAGCCCCAATGGATATTAGCTCTGTAGTTTAATGATCTGATCTTTAAGCTTTGGAGATTCAGACTACCTAACCATCTGGATGGAAATGTAGTGTTATCCTTATGACTTGTGGATCTATGGTGTGTGATTTGTAAAAGAGTTAGAGCTTTGGGGAATCAGATTCTCAACCGAAGTGTGATGATAATTTTACCCTATCCTTACTACTCATTATTTTATTTTGGCAATGTGAGTAGTGGTGAAGACCATTATTTTTATTTTGTACTATGTGCATAATGGGATAAGCAAAGATAACTTTTTTTGCTTTGAGGTTAAACCGATCAGTGTATTATCCCTCTTTGATACATTATTATTAAAATATAAATAAGTCTTTTCTAAAATTTTATGAAGACCGAAAGATAGTTGTTGATTATTTTATGTATAAAAAATTTGATGAAAATCACTTTACTTAATATGATATAACAATCTATAAATTTTAAATAAAAAAACTTTCAAAATTTAATTATTATAAATCAGTTTCAAAATTTGAACAAAAATTTACACATAATTTTATAACAAAAAAGTCCTTTTCTTTTGTTCCCAACCATATTTATAAAAACATCTCAAGCTTTAGACGAGAAATTAAATGTTCTTAAAGTAGAGATGGCATTTTCCATTGTCCATATTAAGAGCTGAACACACTACCCCTAACAACACCAACAAAAATACAGGGAAATATATTTAGCTCTTAGTATGTTGCATAGGAAATGTGTTCCTCCCGCTAATATATTTATACACTTGACATATTACTTATATATCTAAAATTTAGACCAAAAGGATTAGAATTCAAACTCAAACTTTCTTTACATTCTATGGAAACCTGTTACTAAAATTTAGAATCACACACCAAAACTAATTTGTCTAACCATCGTATTTTTTGTACACTATTTGCATCTAGGAAAGGCTAGCAGGTCTGGAAAAAAATGATCAGTCAAAATGTGCATGAGATCAATGTTGGAAATTTTGAGTAGATGGGTTGTCATTGATGTCAAGAGTGAATGGTCATTGATGTCAAAAGTCAGTTTCAGTGAGCAGTGCAAGGAGAAGCAGTTCCGCAATCAGTGCAAAAAGGAGAGTCCGCTTCTAGTTGGTCAAGACCTAGTTCCTAGTAGTCAGATATGGTCCAAAGTGCAAAGAAGAGGCCCAAGCAAATAATATTATAATATTTTATTATAATATTATAAAGGGAAATTTAAATTAATTATAAATTAATTAATATAATATTATTATAAATTTATTTATTTAATAAATTAAATTAACTTTCAAAGTTATTTAAATTAATTTTAACTTAATTATAAATTAATTTTTATTAATTTAATAAACCCTAAAGAGGGTTATAAGGCTAAGTCAAAAATCGAATTTGAAATTCGATTAAATAAGCACTGACGTTTTAGGGCATGAATCATTGTGTATAAATGGTGGCAAAACCTTTGTCTTACATCCTCCAATGCTATCGATCGAATTCCTATTCTCCATTATTTCATGCACAAAAAGGAAAATTGTTTCACGTTTTCGAAAGGTTTGCAACGGTATAAGTGAGATAAATAGGAGTGAGGCTCCTTATACCATGCACATCACAGTGTAGCACAGTTGGCAATGGTATATGTGCTAAGTGTTTTGGCAGGCAAGAAGTGATGGGTTCAAACCCCGTTGATTTTGTTTTGCAAGGCAGAGAGGGCATTCATTTTTTGAAAAGTGTCGAATGAAGGGATAATTGGAGACATGTGTTTTCCCTTCCCTATGGGAGCACTTAGCCCATGTGGTGGGCTAGTGCCTTGATAAGATGCTCGGTGGGAGTGGTCTTGTGTTTGAAACCCACTGAGCCCTTTTGGTAGTTTCAAAGGTATGCGCTGATGTCATTTGTGTTGGTCGCTTGATTTTGGATGTGCTAAGGTTGAAAGAAAATAAAATATTTTTTATGTGCCTAAGGTTGAAAAATATAAAATATTTTGATGGTTTATGAAGTTTAATTTTTGCCTGAATTAATTTGGTTATTAAGTATTTTGAGGGAGATAAAAGGGTAGGCAAATATTATTTTTGAAAGATTAATTTTTTAAGTTTGATTAATTAAAGTTGGATATTATAAGGGGAAATTGAGTGATTATTTTTATGTATGATTTGATGATTAATTTCAAGGAGTAATAAGGTGTATTTTAGATTGATTATTTTTGTGAGAGAAATATTTTGAAAGAGTGTTAGTGTGATATTTTTCATCTAACAATTGAAATTGGTAAAGAAGAAAATTGTGATTGAGACAGGTTTTGAAGGGAACTTCTACATCAAACAAAAAGGTATGGGCACATCTTCCTAGTGAGTGATTGTTGAATGTTATGAATGCTAAGTTGGAGTGAAAAGGATTATTTTATAAGCATTGTTGTTGAAGTGATTGATTGAGTAAACTATCTTGAACTAGGATTTGCAAAGACCATGAGTATCATTGTTATGCGAGGATTATTTGATAAGCATTGTTGTTGAAGTGATTGATTGAGTGAGGAACTTGAACTAGGGTTTTTTTAAGATCATGAGTATCATTGTTATGTGAGGATTACTTGATAAGCATTTTTTTTGAAGTGATTGGTTGAGTGAGAAACTTGAACTAGGGTTTGTGAAATATCATGAGTATCATTGTTATGTGAAATTGTTTGATAAGCATTGTTGGAAATAAGTGAGTGGGTGTTCATATTCTTAGACTAGGGTTTATAAGCAAGGATTAATTCATTGAGTGATTGGTTGAGTAGAGTTGGTTTAACCTAGTCTAGTGGATGTGTTGAAGTGATAGTTCAATTTTTGTGAAACAAATTGTTCTATACTCTAAATTGATTTGAGAAAGAGGTTGAGTGTTTGTAAATGTGAAGCATATTGAGTCTCTAACAATTATCTATATGTTTCTATGGTAAAAAGAGATATTGAAAGTGATTGAGCATTGTGGTGTGAAGCATATTGAGTCTCTAACAATTCTCTATATGTTTCTATGAGATTGGAGAAGTTCTAGTGAGGACTTGTTGAACAGATTTGAGGTAAGTATTAGAGAAGACTTGTAGATAGATTTGTGTGAGCTTTTATGGAAGCTTACAATACATATTTGAGGAAAGATTTTGGTGCATATTTAAGGACAATTTCAGACCATATATAGAGATTGAGTAGATTTGTACTAGATCGAAGGACTATGTTTAGTGTAGATTTGATATAGAGCTTTGGAGGTGGCAGAGTATAGAGAACAACAATCTTCAGTGGATAAATATCCATTAGCCAGGGCAATGAGGATATATCTTCTAAGTAGGGACATGAATCTTCAGTGGATAGAGATCCATCAACCAGTGCAGTGGAGGCAACAGTTCTTCTAGAATATCACCAACCAGAGCAGAGGAGAAAGGATTTCTCCTATGGATAGAGATCCATGAACTTGATCATGAGATTGGTGTCTCCTTTGGATAGAGGTCCATAAAAATTGTAACAAGGAAATGATTCCCAAGAGAATTTATTTGAGAAAAAATTATAAAGAATATTTTCTCCGTGGAGTAGCCCACATTGGGTAAACCACATTAAATCATGTCTCTCATGTGTGTGATTATTTGTGTGATGTTTACTACTTTACTATTGTTGATGTTATCATTTGTATTGAAAAGAAACAAATTTTATCTTATACTGTTCATCCCCCCTCTCAGTATAAGCACATATTTTTTTAATTGGTACCAAAGTGGGTTCCTTCGAAAGAGTTTAATAGATTTAAGAAAAGGCTTACAAGAATACAATGGATTCTAAAAATGGATCTTCATATAATTCAACACCAGTATTTTATGAAAGCGATTATATATTTTGGAGTATGAGAATGAAGATTCACCTTATGGCACTTGGCAATGAAATATGGGAAGCAATTGAAAATGGATACACACCACCAGCTACTCCACCTACAAATAAATATGGTAAGCTTCTACATCATTAAAATTCAAAAGCAATGAATATAATTTTGAGAGGTTTGCATAGAACAGAGTTCATAAAGGTTATGCATTGCAAATAAAAAAAAGGAATTTGAGATAAGTTGCAAAGCATATACGAAGGAGATAAAAGTGTCAAAAAGGAAAAAATACGAAATATCAAAGGAAAATTTGAAGATTTAAGAATGAAGGATGAGGAAAATATTAGTACTTATCAACTTCGTGTATATGAGGTTAATGTCATGCAAGGACTTGGACTTGAGATTGAAGAATTTTATGTTTGTGATAAGATCTTAAGATCTCTCCCAAAAAGCTTTAGTGAAAAGATCTATGATATAGAGGAATCAAAATATGGTGATATTTTAACAATATATGTATTACTTGGTATTATCATAGCTTTTGAGATGAGAACAAAAGAGGAACCTAATCTCAGGTTGAAAGCAATATTCAAAGCTACTACGAATACAAAGGGTAAGAAGTCAGATTCAAGCAATGAGTCATCCAATGATAAAGAAGTAAATTATGACAGAAGGAATAAGGACCCAAGAATATTTAAAGATGCAAAATCTGTTAGATGTTTCAATTGTGGAAAGTATGTTCACTATGAAACTAATTTTCAATAAGCCAAAAATAGCAATGATGAAGAAAAATAGGATCATAAGAACAAGGAATCAAAAAAATACAGGTACCAAAAGAAAGGCAGGGATGGACAAGGCAAACAAGGAAAGAATTTCTTTCAAATACAAAAGAGGAGTTACTATACAGAAGAGGAGTTACTATGTAGACAAGGCAATTAAGTACTCAAGTGACGGTGAAAATAGTTTCTTAGATAATGATAAATATGAAGTTCTATTTTTGATAGAATAAAAAGAAGAAGTTAAGAAAATATCACCAATAATTCTCAAGTGTTTTAGATGTGGTAATTTTGGACATATTGAAGATAGTTGTACAAAGTTTGGTTTCAGTTATAGTGATAATGAATACGAAGATAAACTTGAAGGACCATAAGAAAATATTCTAATGGCACTATAAGAAGAAGGAGGTGATCCTATAGAAGACAAGTCAGAAGAGAATGAAGATATTTTCAAAGGCAAAAAAATAGAGGAAGAATAAAAAAAATGAGAAGTTGATCTTGAGTGAGAGCTTATTTATGCTCTTAACACATTAAATAAGGTAAGAAAGCAAAATTCCCAAATTAAGCTTCAGTTTCAAGAATATGATGAAGAGAGATGAAAGCTTATAGAGGATCTAAACAAGTCAATGACTAAGACAAAGAAGTTCAAGGATAAGTTAGAAGAAAAGCTCTTAGAATATGAAATATTAGAACAAGAAGTAGCTCTACTAATAAAACAAGTAGAAAAGTCTAAGGATAAGCTACACAAGTTTAGAAAGAGCTCAAATATTGTAGATAAGATGATCAAGGTACAAAGAAGATCAACAAATATACTAGGTCTTGGTTTTGAACAGGTACAAAATAAATAAGAAGAGGAGTCAACCTCAAGTTTTGAAGAAGAATAAACTTCATAAGAAGATAGTGTAAGAGAAAGTGAGACTTCTGAGGATGAGTTAGACAACAGAAAGTTCAATAAGGAAAGAAACAATGCACAAAGGATAAACATATGGAACAGGAACTAGCACAGGGTAAGAGAGAGTAAGAGACCAATGAGGTCAAAGCAAGGAAACTTCAATGGATGATGTTTCTCATGTCAAATTTTTGGGTACAAAGCTTCATAGTGCAAGATACATGAAAGACAATAAAATGGGAACTTCAGAAACAAGCAGCTTTTTCATGGGTGTTGCTACTCATGTAATAAGTTTGGTCACAAGGTAATGAATTGCAGGGTCCATGGCAAGGATAGATATGGCTTCACTGAAGAAATCCCAAGATATTTGCACCTACAAGGAATAAAAATATTAAGTGTTACAAGTGCAATAATGATGGATATACAATAAAGTGGTGTAGAACAAAAATTCCAGAGACAAGTAGGAATAGGAATGATTAGAGGAATCAGAAGGATCGGATGAGAAGGAAAGTGGACAAAGGTAAAGATCATTGCATGTTGGGAGTAGAATTACTCCCACCCTAGAATTAACCACCTCAAGAGGAGGTGGGGGAGGAGCTAAGCTAAGATACTCATTCCTAGCCTCGAGCCCCGAAGGAGACCCTTTGCCATTTATTTCAAAGGGGGAGAGATTTGAGTAAGGGAGAGATATTTGATTGAAGAAGAGAGCATTGAGTCAGGGGGAGCAGTTTCCCAGGGGGACCAGAATAGAAATAGGTTAAGGAAATTTGAAAAGATAATTGGGTTGCCATCAATGACAAAGGGAGAGATTGTTGGACAATTTGAGTAGATGAGTTGTCATTGATGTCGAGAGTGAATGGTCATTGATGTCGAAAGTCGATTCAGTGAGCAGTGCAAGGAGAAGCAGTTATGTAATCAATGCAAAAAGGAGAGTCCACTTCTAATTGGTCAAGACCCGATTCCAAGTAGTCATATGTTGTCCAAAGTGCAAAGAAGAGGCCCAAGCAAATAATATTATAATATTATAAAGGAAAATTTAAATTAATTATAACTTAATTATTATAATTTGATTAAATTAATTTATTAATTAATTTAATTAACTTTCAAAGTTATTTAAATTAATTATAATTTAATTTTAATTTAATTATAATTTAATTTTTATTAATTTAATAAACCCTAAAGAGGGTTATAAGGCTAAATTCGATTAAATAAGCGACGACATTTTAGTGCATGAAGCATTGTGTATAAATGGTGGCCAAACCTGTGCCTTGCATCCTCTAATGCTATCGATCAAATTCCTATGCTCCATTATTTTGTGCTCTAAAATGGAAAGAGTTTCACATTTTTGAAAGGTCTCCGATGGAAGAAGTGAGAGAAATATGAGCTAGGATTCTTATACCATGCACAACACGATGTAGCGCAGTTGACAATGGTGAATGTGCTAAGAGTTTTGGCAAGCAAGAAGTGTTGGGTTAAAACCTCGTTGATTTCATTTTGCAAGGCAAAGAGGGTATTTTTTTTTCAAAAAGTTTTGAACGAAGGGATTAATGGAGGCTTGCGCATTCCCTTCCCTGTGGGAGCACTTAGCCCACATGGTGGGCTAGCGCCTTGATAAGTGATAAAGAACTCTTATGAGTTCTCTTTTTATTTAAAAGGAAATCAATAATCAATACCAAATATACGTTCACGTCATAATAGATTCATAGATAATGCTTGATAGATTCAGATTAATGTTTGGCCACTTAAGGTGGGCACTCCCTCGCCATGAAGGCAATAAATGCGAAAAGCAAATGGTAAAAGAATAAAGAGATGATTCATTAAAATAAAACTATTCTATCCTAAATAGTGAGACTACTTAATTCCCTTGGAACCTAACATAGTCGGCTCTATTAGGGTTGTAGCATGACTCCCCTACTCGGAAAGCTTTGTCCTCAAAGCTGTAAATGACTGGAAAATACTTTTAGAATCCCAGGTTGCATCTTCTTTAGGTAAATCCTACCACTTGATGAGAAATTCATGGATGTGACAAGATCTGATTCTGCGTGATCTGGTTTGTAGCACTTCTTCTGGTTGTATATGGATACACCCTTCTTCATCCAACACTGGTAATTCTTACTGAGAGTGTACCTTCTGGCCAATCACCTTTTTGAGACAAGATACATGAAATATTGGATGTATGCGAGAGGCTTGGGGTAACTCGATTTGATATGATACCTCGCCAATGTGACGCACAACTTTACAAGGACCATAGAATCATGGTGATAGCTTCTGACTGGATTTGAGCTTTAATGACAGCTTCTTGTAGGGCTGAATACGTAGGAACACCATATCACCAATATTGAATTTTTGTTCAGAATGTTGCTTATCTTGTTGCTACTTCATACGATTCTATACTTGTACCAAATTATCCCTCAAGATAGTGAACATTGCTTGTCACTTTTGTAACCAATCGTCGACTTGATCTACTTTGGAGGATCTTGGTACATAATCGGCAATTATTGGTGGCTTTGTTCCATATAATGCTTCAAAAGGAGACATCTTAGTGGACGAATGATAAGAAGTATTGTACCACCATTCTGCCAATGACAACCATTGACTCCATTGATATTGTTTATCCTAAACAAAACATCTTAGGTAGGTACCCAAACATTTGTTAACTACCTTTGTTTGACCATTTGTTTGTGGATGGTATGCAGAAGACATAATTAATTTGGTACCACTAAGTCAAAATAATTCTTTCCAAAAATTACTGGTAAATATGGGATCATGATCACTTACAATATTTTTGGGCATTCCATGTAATTTAAAAATTGAATCCATAAATACCTTGGCCACTTTGCTTGCTAAAAATGGATGTTGTAAAGCCTGAAAATGAGCATATTTGGAAAGGCGATCAACTACCATGAAAATTACTATTTTTCCTTCTGACTTAGGTAGGCCTTCAATAAAATCCATGGAAATATGTCCCCACTGGCGATCTGAGATAGGTAACGGTTGAAGTAATCAGAGTGATTTGACTGTTTACCCCTTATTGCATTGGCATACTTCACATTCAGCTACCCATTGCTTAACCTCTGCCTTTAATCCTTTCCAACAAAAGTATTGCTTAACTTGCATGTAGGTTTTCAAAAAACTATAATGTCCTGCTGAAGGCGACGAATGTGACTCTTCTAGAATTTGTGCTTTGATTGGTGAATTATGAGGGATGTAAATATGATTCTTCTTACGTAAGATTTGGTCGTCATATGCAAAAATAAGGTACTTAGAGGAACCCTTAGATAACTCTTGAATTATTTGAGTTGTTTCATTGTTGGACAACCATTATTCGTGTAACTGGGACACCCACTGTGAACATGGTCCCGAAATGCCATTAATAACTACTTCATCTTCGTATTTTCTATATAACGCATCTGCAGCCACATTTTCTTTATATTTTTTATATTCAATCACAAAATCATATCCCAATAATTTAGTCAACCACTTATTTTTTTTGGGATAATAAAACCTTTGTTCTAAAAAATGCTTGAGACTGATGTGATCGGTTTTAATAATAAAACGGCTATTGATTAAATAATGCCTCCATTTTTCCACTGCATGTAAAATTGCCAATATTTCTTTTTCGTAGGTAGATTTACCCAATTTTTTTCCTGATAGTTGTTTACTTTCAAATTCCAAGGGATGACTCTCCTACATTAGTACTGCACCCATACCTATCCCTGAAGCATCGCATTCAATGACAAATGGTTTTTGAAAATCTGGAGTGGCAAAAACTAGAGTCATACACATGGCCTCCTTGAGAGTTTCAAAAGCTTTAGTAGCTACTACTGATCATCAAAAAGCATATTTCTTGGTAAGAGTCGTTAGAGGACCTACAATTTTACCATAGTCATGCAAAAATTTGTAGTAATATCCCGTGAGACCCAAAAAACCTCAAACTTTTTTGATGGTTTTAGGCAAGGGCCAATCTTGTATTACCTTAATCTTATTGGAATCTACCTTAACACCTTCATGAGATACTATATGACCCAGGTACTCAACTTCTTGAACACCAAAGGAGCATTTAGATCTTTTGACAAACAAATTTTCTTTGCGTAGGATATGGAGAACTTTGTCCACATGTACTAAATGATATTTCCATGATTTGTTATAGATGAGTATGTCATCAAAGAAGACTAGAACAAATTTTCATAGGAATGGGTGAGACACTTGGTTCATGAGACTTTGGAATGTAGATGGTGCATTAGTGAGACTAAAAGGCATGACAAAAAATTTGTAATGATCTTCATGCGTTTGAAAGGCAATTTTGGGAATATCCTCATACCTAACTCGGATTTGGTGGAACCCTGAATGTAAGTCCAATTTGGTGAAGAATTTGACACCATGTAGCTCATCTAGTAAATCATCAATGATAGGAATAGGAAAATTATCTTTGATTATGATTTTATTGAGAGGATGAAAATCGGGACACATACGCCAATAGTTGTCTTTTCGACGAGCTAAGATGACAGGTGAGGAGTAAGGACTAGTACTATGACGAATGACACCATGGTCTAAAAGTTCTTGGATAATCTTCTCAATTTCTATTTTTTGGGGTTGGGAATATTGATAAGGACGACCATTGGGTGGAAGACTACAAGGAATTATATGTATGGCATGGTCATGAGATCTTTTGGGAGGTAGACCTATGGGTTCCTGAAAAACATCCTCATAGTTAGACACAATGTGTTGGAGATCTTCCTCTTTGATTTATGTCGTATTTTGATCTAACTTTTTAATGCAATTGATTCGGGCTATGAATCCCTCACCATATTTTGTTAACAACTTTTCCATGCTATGTGAGCTTACAATTTTTTATGGACGCATGGGTAGTCCTTGAAGACGGATGACCCTCCCATTGGCTTGCCATTCCATAAAGCGATGTTTGTGATTAAAACCTATGGTGGTTTCTAACTGTTCCATCCATGCAACACCTAAAATAACCTCTAAATTTCCTAATTCCATAACAAAAAGAGGACCTTGCCAAGTATATGTACCCATTTGTAGTGAAATAGAAGATGTCTTACCGAGACATTGAGAAACTTCCCTGCTTGTTATTCTGACTTGAAACCGATCTTGACTAGAAGAGAATATGTGCTGACCCAATGTGCTTGCAAGTATTGCATCAATGAAGTTGTGAGTACTTTCAAAATTAATTAGTACCATCACCCGCTGCTTTCGAATGAAACCTACCAAATTTATTGTATGGTGAGAAGATAACCCCATAAGTGCATGTACTAAAATGGTCATGGCATCCTCCTCAGTAACCACTTCATCTTGTGCATTTTGATCCTCAATTGGGAAATCCTCAGGTGTGTCGTAGTCTTTCGTTTCTTCTTCTTCATGGTCTGTGTATTCCATCTAAAATTTTTGGCGTGGTGGACATGCTTGTTCCTTTGGATGATGAGTGCGATATTTGTAGCAAAATTATTTAGATGGTTGATCATTCTAGCGAAAAGAGTTATTATTGTTACAAAATTGTGGCCTTCCATATGAATCACGTCTAGTGGATGGGCCTCCTTGTACCTTTGTTTCTGCAAACTCAGTAATCCTTATACATTCATCCAATGTGGATGGGTTTTGTATATTTACTTCAACTCGAATATGTGCTTTTATTCCATTTCAAAAATTTGCTACTACCACGTCTGTCTTTATCTAATCTACATAGTGAAGCATACTGGTAAATTTTGACACATAATCCCCTACGGATCTTGTTTGCTTGAGTGCTAACAATCTTACGATGTAATAACCTGTGGAACCTTTATCGAATCTATGAAGAAAATCTTGTTTGAAATGATCCCGAAGGTAAGCTTCATCAGGCTTCTCACATTTGATCCAAGTGAACCATTGATAAGCATCATTGCCTAATTTTATTGTTGTAAAGGAGACTCTTTTGTCGTCTTAAATTTGGTAGACCTGTAAGATACCTTCCATTTTGGCTAGCCACTCATGTGGGTCATTACCTTCAAAGGTAGCCATGTCAATGTGAGGCTAATTAGGAGGACCTTGTGGTTGATAGTTGTTTCTTTCATGGTCATTATAGTCCCTTTGGTGTTGGTTGTTATTTTGGTAGGTCATGTTATTGCCCCTTCATGGATTCCTTGTATTTGTGGTATACCATTCATACTAATCATTATGGTTGGGTGGTTGATTATTTTGGCATGTTTGGTATATATTGTGGTTGTGTTGAACCTCGGTGCTCTAGTGGTCATTACTAGGATGAGTTTATTGGGCCAAATTTTCTATTTGATGTGTTAGATTTTCAATGCTGGTTACTAGTTTTAGTAGTATATCATTATTGATTATCATGGAGTGACTGTTCTCGTCTTGAGTGAGGTTCACTTGTGAGGAAGTTGGAGAGGTATGGGACACCATTGGATTAATTGCTCAGTGATTCGGATTGAAGCTACCAATTCTTAAAGGGTAAGGAGAAATTTTTGC
The DNA here is from genome assembly GCA_028583015.1 of Wollemia nobilis. Taxonomy (NCBI): domain Eukaryota; kingdom Viridiplantae; phylum Streptophyta; class Pinopsida; order Araucariales; family Araucariaceae; genus Wollemia; species Wollemia nobilis. The sequence goes on along the minus strand of JAQPPZ010003077.1, from coordinate 10,427,329 downwards.
ACCTTGGCTTGCACAAGGTCTTCTTGTCTCTTGGGGAGACTCCCAACCTGATAGTCGACTGTCAGCTCCTTTATACCACTTTTTAACCATGCACTATCGAAAACCCTAAAAATTTGGTTTTTTGCTTTATTTTTCATGCCCACTATGACATGAAATTTGTAGTTGAGATCTCCAATTATTATTTTAAAATTTCCTAACGGTTACTTCGACTTTTCCATGGCTAAGGTATCCCCGAATGGACTAAACCTGAATATGGACACAAACAACCGTGACTACTCCCCAAGGCACATAGGATGGAAGGAATGTGGCTTAAGAGCAACAGACAAACCAAACACGAAGATTGATGGACACGCGATGACTCAGATAACCCTAAGAGCAACAGATGAACCTAGCACGAAGAATAAAGTAACTAAGACACGGACCAAACACGAAGACTGACTGACATGTGATGACTCAGACAACAACCAATTAGAAACTAACAATTGATGCAGATCGACATGACACATTATGAAGGACAACAAATATAATAGCTGGAAGACACGGATGCGAAGGAACACGAGGACACAGATATGACAGTTGGAAGATGATAACAAGGCAGTGAGGACACAGAACGAAGGACACGAATATGACAGTTGGTAGACACGAAGAACGAATCATGCAAGGACATATTGGCTTGCGTGTGACCATGGTCACACCTTAATGTATACACGAAATGCTTTTTAAACACTCGTATTTCCCCCACCCAACCTATGTGGGATAAATGCCAAAACACAAAAAAAAAAAATTAATAATATTTTGTACCTTATATTATAAGGTTTAATTGATTTATTTCTACGCTATTATTGGCCCTCGTGTTTACGAATGTGCACGGATGTAATGTGGTCGAATTTGGCTATTTGTTTCACGTTAAAACCCAGTTTTAGCTTCTGAAGATGAATAGCAATCGATGTGAATTGTTTTCCCTGTGATTTACCTGTTTATTTGTTGCTAAAGATATATATTATTTCACGGATGCCTGGTTGTTTCACGTATGTCTAGATGATATGGAATGGTGCCATACGCTGCTGCTATTATTCGCCTACCGTGAGAGTGAACTAGGTGGACTCGATCCACAATATTTATTATTATTTTTTATTTTTTATTTTTATTTTCTCCCGTAAGAGAATTTTTGTCTTTGTAATGCGTTGGTGGATGACCGAGTTGCGATGTTTGTAATTCGTATTACTTGGAGTTACGCTATGACTAAGGATCGAGAGGTAAATATAGTTGTGTTGTTTAAACCTTTCAGATCGCTGATCCTAATACCACTTGATAAGGAACTCCTATGATTTCTCTTTTTATTTAAAAGGAAATCAATAATCAATACCAAATATACGTTCACGTCACAATGGATTCACAGATAATGCTTGATAGATTCAGATTAATGTTTGGCCACTTAAGGTGGGCACTCCCTCGTAGTGAAGACAATAAATGCAAAAAGCAGATGATAAAAGAATAAAGAGATGATTCATTAAAATAAATCTATTCTATCCTAAATAGTGGGACTACTTAATTCCCTTGGAACCTAACATAGTCGGCTATGTTAGGGTTATAGCAATAAGGCGCTCAGTGGGAGTGGTCTCATGTTTGAAACCTGTCGAGACCTTTTGGTAGTGTCAAAGGTATGAGTTGATGTCATTTGTGTTGGTCGCTTGATTTTGGATGTGCTAAGGTTGAAGGAAAATAAAATATTTTTTATGTGCCTAAGGTTGAAAAATATAAACTATTTCGATGGTTTATGAAGTTTAATTTTTGCCTTAATTAATTTGGTTATTAAGTATTTTGAGGGAGATATAAGGGTACGCAAATATTATTTTTGAAAGGTTAATTTTTGGAGTTTGATTAATTAAAGTTTGAGATTATAAGGGGCAATTAAGTGATTATTTTTGTGTGATTTGATGATTTTTAATTTCAATAAGGAGTAATAAGGTGTATTTGAGATTGATTAGTTTTGTGATTGAGAAATATTTTGAAAGAGTGTTAGTGTGATATTTTGTCATCTAACCATTGAAATTGGCAAAGAAGAAAATTATGATTGAGACAAATTTTGAAGGGCACTTCTACATAAAAAAAAAGGGTATGGGCACATCTTCCTAGTGAGGGATTGTTGAATGGTGTGAATGCTAAGTTGGAGTGAAAATAATTTTTTGATAAGCATTGTTGTTGAAGTGATTGATTGAGTAAACTATCTTGAACTAGGGTTTGCAAAGACCATGAGTATCATTGTTATGTGAGGATTACTTGATAAGAATTTTTGTTGAAGTGATTGGTTGAGTGAGGAACTTGAACTAGGTTTTGTGAAATATCATGAGTATCATTGTTATGTGAGGATTACTTGATAAGCATTGTTGTTGAAGTGATTGGTTGAGTGAGGAACTTGAACTAGGGTTTGTGAAATATCATGAGTATCATTGTTATGTGAATTTTTTTTATAAGCATTATTGGAAATAAGTGAGTGAGTGTTCATATGTTTGGACTAGGGTTTGTAAGCAAGGGTTATTTCATTGAGTGATTGGTTGAGTAGAGTTGGTTGAGCCTAGTCAAGTGGATGCGTTGAAGTGATAGTTCAAGTTTTGTGAATCAAATTATTCTATACTTTGAATTGATTTGAGAAAGAGGTTGAGTGTTTGTAAATGTGAATCATATTGAGTCTCTAAAAATTATCTATATGTTTATATCGTAAAAAGGGATATTGAAAGTGATTGAGCATTGTGGTGTGAAGCATATTGAGTATCTAACAATTCTCTATATGTTTCTATGAGATTGGACAAGTTCTAGTGAGTAATTGTTGAGCATATTTGAGGTAAGTCTTAGAGAATACTTGTGGAAATATTTTTGTGAGCTTTTGTGGAAGCTTAGAATACAGATTTGAGGACAAAGTTTGGTGCATATTTTAGGACAGGTTTTTACCAGACTAGAGATAGATATTGAGCATATTTGTACTAGATCGAAGGATTGTGTTTAGTGCAAATTTGATACAAAGCTTTGGAGGTGGTAGAGTATAGAGGACAATAGTATCCAGTGGATAGAGATTCATTAGCCAAGGCAGTGAGGATAGGTATTCTAAGTGGGGACAGGAATTTTTAGTGGATAGAGATCCATAAACTAGTGTAGTGGAGGCAACAGTTCTTCTAGAAGATCACCAGCCATAGCAAAGGAGAAAGAAGTTCTCATGTGGATAGATATCCATGACCTTGATCAAGGGATTGGTGTCTCCTTTGGACAGAGGTCCATAAACATTGTAATAGAGAAAGGATTCCCAAGAGAATTTATTTGAAAAAAAATTATAAGGAATATTTTCTTCGTGCAGTAGCCCACATTAGGTGAACCATGTTAAATCATGTCTCTCATGTGTGTGATGCTTTCTATGACGTTTACTGCTTTAATATTGTTGATGTTATCATTTGTATTGAAAAGAAAAAAGTTTTATCTTATACTTTTCATCCTCCCTCTCAGTATAAGCACATGTTTTTCAATCATAGCATTTTCCTATAGTAGAAATCCACAAGGTTGGGCCTAAAATTTCCTTTTACCACGAACTTCCATAGAGCATTAACAACACGTTCTTATTGATTCCCACACAATGTTAAGCATACTTTCTTTATCTTTTCTAAAAGAGCGTTATTTTCTCCTTGGTGCTTTGCAATCAAATCAAAGGAAACAACATTTCTCGATAAAATGTATTGGTCAGCCTTGACCAATTCGATTATCAAAGGCAACTTGGGAGGATGTTCACGAGGTAACACAACAATACCGTACTCAACCAAATTGATTATGGAAGGCAACTTGAGAGGATGTCCACAAGGTAACACCATAATATTGAAGTAGGTGCAATGAAATGATTCTCACAATAGTTGTTTCTCTTCAGCAATCAAGGCAGAGGTATCCATGGCATCTTCCAATTCCATGACATATTGTGATAACATCTTCATCACTAGTAAACTCCATCTATTAATATCGTCAATGTTGCACTGTATGAATTGAGCAATTTCTTTAAATGGCAAAGCTTGCAATTATGCTAAACATCATTCCAAAAAACATCGCTTACAATTGCAGTGAATCCCCTTTCTACTGCAAAACAACTCTCGCTCCACCAACGACCCAAGACTGTAAAAGTAGGATATTGTAATTTCATCACCTGCAACTATTCTTCTTGTAGCTATAATAAGCATGACCTCTTCTACAACTATGGAATTGTTTTTGGGAAAACATGAATGATTTATGAAATATGGAAGCGCCCACAACCCATAGCACTTAACTTTACTCCCCGTAACAGTTTCTAGGCTTCTAGATTTTTAAATTACAATATCCTAGAACATTGGATAAATTTTAAATTAGGGGTAAATTTTGAATTTTAAAAAGGTGGGTTTTTAGGCATCTAGATTTTTAAATAAATGTCATGCCTAGAACATTGGATAATTATAATTAGGGGGCATTAAGTAGCACATTTATTAATACTAATTTTGTAATATTATTATTTTATTTATTTTGTTGTTTTCTATGTAAAGGGGAATAAATGGGGTAGTGATGGACATATTAATTATATTTAATTAACAAAATTTAGGCTTAGTAACATTTTTAATTAATAGTAACATGTGGGGGTGTAAGAGAATAGTGCGATATTTTATTAATATTAATATTTTTGTTATTTTTGTAGGTATATGAAATATTTTTAGATGTTGCTTAGTTTTATCATTTATGTTTTAATGTTTGAAATGTATCCATAAGGGTTTTATTAGGAATAATTAAGTATTTTTACATTAATTTAGTTTTGCTAGATTTATTAAGTGTAATTATTATTATTTTTTTTTTTTAACTAAAATTAATAATTTTGGATGTCTACAGATGTGATTATGATGGAGAAAATATTTCTTGTTCTCCAACACTTATCTTGAGTTCCAACCTGGTAAATGATGTGTATTCAAGCATTGAATAACTCCTTCTTTTCCTTATGAAACTGATTCAAACTTGATGATTCAACGTTGTAATCCAATGTGTCTCATCTCTTCAATGGTGCAAACTTGTTTACTTTACACCTTGTACAAGCCTTCCACACTATATACAAGAATCGAATGAAGATGCTTGCTTTTATGCTATTGCATGGGTATAATGGAGAGTAAGACTCTATACCAATGACGCTTTCTCCAATTTATCAATGTTGTCACATGGAAAAAATAGAAACCAAACCCACGAAGCTCTCTCTATTGGATGATGCACCTGTTAGAAGTATTGAGTTGTCATTGATGTCAAAGGTGCATGGTATTCAAGGCAAAAATATTCTTCAAGGGTGAGAAGTTTATAAGGTTGGACAATATATCAATGATGTCAAATATGGACTTGGTGAATAGCAAACAATGGATAATTATCCAAGGTAAATATATATTTCAAGTAAAGCATATATTTCAAATGAAGCAAGGCAAATTATATTTCAAAGTAAGGCAAATATATTTTTTAAGTAAAGTATTATAATATTTAAATATCAAATTTAAATATTATAAAGAGAAGGACAAAGGCTTGGGAAAAAAATCTTAACATATTTAAATCAAAGGATTTAAATATATAAAAGGTTTAAAAGTCAAATATTATAATATTTAAATCATAGATTTAAAATATTATAATATAAAGTGGTTTTAAAAGAAAATGCGCCAACATCTTTGGGAGAAAATAAAAAGTTAAAAATAAATTAATGAGCCGACCTCTTTGGGTGAAAAGGAAAATATATATATGAAGCAAAAATTCATTTTGGTGATTATTGAGCTCAATTCAAAAAATCCAACATGTGAGAGGTTCAGCAAATAAGAATAGAGGAGGGTAGGAGGACGTTTGACAGTGTGGCAAAATATGAAGCAAGACAAACATTTGTTCATGCACCATTGGTCTCAACTACTGGGGTAGCCTAGTCGGTTGTCTAGCCTATGATAGAGTGTTGTCATGCAGGAGGTCAGAGGTTTGATTCCCTTCGGCAATAGTTTTGTTGTGCATTGGTTGATTGGAGATAAGTGCAACAAAGGAGATAAATATTTTTGTTGAGCCCTTTGGTTTTGTCCACTGGGCTAGCTCAGTTGGTCAAAGAGCCCATGTTAGGGTGCTACACTTCTAGAGGTTTGGAGATCGAATCTCCTCCACGGTTTGTTGGGTGTTGTTGTGTAAGGTTTTTTTTTTTTTTTTTTTTTTTTTTTTAAAAAAAAAAAAAAAATTTTTGGTTGGAAAGCTCATGCAAAAAGAAGATCATCATCATTGAGGCAGATTTAGAGGTATAGTGTTCTTTTCTCAAAGTGGTTTTGTTTGAGGAAAATATTTTTGTTGTCATATAGTGGGAGGTATAAGGATTGATTGGATGAGCATTGTTTTGATTGAGATTGAGAGTAAATATGCAAGGGTTATAGATCATATTTGCAAGCAGATTAGTGCATTGTTCATGGTTGATTTTGGGAATAGATGAGCATTGTTTGTATGCAATATTTGGGAATAGATAAGCATTGTTTGTATGCAATACTAGGAAATAGTTGAGCAGGTTTGGAGCATATTTGAATAAGTTTTATGAGAAATTTTGGAGTAAATTTGATCAGGTTTGGAGCATATTTGAGAAATTTTTGTGAGTAGGGTTGGAGCATATGTGAGTAGGGATTGGAGCAAATTTGAGTATTTTTTGTGAGTAGGGTTGGAGCATATGTGAGCAGGTTTTGGAGTAGATTTGAGTAGGTTTTGAAAGCAGGTTTTGGAGTAAAATTGAGTAGGCTTTGTGAGCAGGTTTTTGAGCAGACTTGAGCATAGGGGATTGGTGTCTCCTATGGATTGGTGTCCATGAACTTGAGCATAGGGGATTGGTGTCTCCTGTGGGTTGGTGCCCACAAATATTGTAATAGGAGATTGGTGTCTCTTGTGGGTTGGTGCCCACGAAATTTATTGAAGAAATTTATAAGCAATATTTTGTCATGGTTTTCTCTTGAGAGGGTGTTTCCACATAAAATTTGTGTCTCTTATGTGTGTGGTGATTTGTGCATTGTTTCATTATTGCAATTGATAATATTTGAAGTTATTGCTTTGGAAAGAAAAGTAAAAAATTTATCTTATACTGTTCACCCCCCTCTCAGTATAAGCTTGTGTTCTTCAATTGGTATCAGAGCAGGTTCCTTTGTGAAAGCCTAACCGCTTGAAGGAAGATCTTACAAGAACACACATGGCCACTGAGGTGAAAGAAGATGCCCCTATGGTTGAAATCAAAGAGAGAGATCTAGAAAATGGAGAGGAAGCCATGGTTGACATAGAAGAGGAACTTATTGTTGCTCTTGAAGAATTGAAAAGGGTTAGAAAGAAGAATTCAAGATTGAAGGCTCAAGTACAAGAGGATGAGGAAACAAAGACAAAGCTTCTACAAGATCTCACCGATTTAAAAGTGAAGGTTGAAGAGGCAAAGAGAATTGAAGAAGTTATGGTTGAGCAATTAAAGGCAAAGGAGTTGGAATGTGAAAATTTGGAATATGAGGTTGTCTCTCTAAGAAAGGAAGTGGAAAAATCTAAGGATAAGTTACAGCAAAATATGAGGTTTGAGAAAAGCACAAAAATATTGGATGATATTATCAAAGCACAGAGACTTTCAGGTATAAATACTAGACTTGGTTTTGAAGAAGGTCAAGAGAAATAGAAAGAGGAGTCAAGCTCAAAAGGAACAAAGACATCAAATAAAATAAGTAAAGAAGAGCCCATGACCTACACTGATGTATTGAAAAGTGAAAGCATCAAGGAGGAAGAAAACAAAGAATCATCATGGACATAATTCAATCACATGTACATAATTCAATCACAAAAACCGTAATGAAAGAACCATGCGATCATATCATCCAAGGCAATCAAACAGGTTTCAATATTTCTTCCATGGTTATTATTTTTCATGTAACAAATATGGTCATAAAGTTGTACATTGCATGGTCCATGTGAAAAATGATGTTGGCTTCATCAATAGAAATTTCAATTCATTTGCACCTCTCATGGATTACAATATCATTTGTTATAAATGTGATAATTTTGGGCACAAAGCTAAATGGTGTAGAACAATGTTTCTTGAACTTCCTAAATCAAGCAAGAAGGAGGAAGGTCAAATAGTTCAGAAGGAGATGTCCTCAAAAGTTTAGAAAAAGAAAAAGGAACAAGAAAAAGAAAAATCCATGTTGGTACAAATGACTCTTCATGTGCAAAATGAAGGAAATCAGTGGTACATTGATAGTGGTTGTTCAAGCCATATGATAGGTGACAAAAGCAAATTTCTCTCTCAAGGAAATAAATGGAGGAACAGTGAAATTTGGTGATAATGCTTCTGCCAAAATTTTTGGAAAAGGGACTTTGAGTTTGGATAATGGAAGATCAAGGACATAAAATGTATTATATGTTGAAGGATTGAAGCACAATCTACTAAGTGTAAGTCAACTATGTGATCAAGGGCACACACTCACATTTCACCCAAATGGATGTGAGATCAGGAAATCCAATATAGGAAAGCTTATCTCAGATGCCAGTAGAACTGCAAACAATCTCTACATGTTGAGCGAAATTAAGGGAGAAAAATGCTTTTTATCACAAGAGGATGAGGGTTGGTTATGGCATAGAAGAATGGGTCACCTAAAATTTGACAACATAGTGAAAATAAGCAACAAACATGCAGTCAAAGATTTACCCAAAATAGCAAAACCCCCAAGCATGATTTGTGCATAATGCCAGCATGGTAAGCAAACAAGATCAAGTTTCAAATCAAAGGAGTTTTCTTCATCCAAGCCTTTGGAGCTAGTTCACACTGATATATGTGGTCCTACAAGGACAAAGAGTTTACAAGGTGAGAATTACTTCATGTTATTTATTGATGATTTCTCTAGAATGACTTGGGTAACATTCTTAAAAGAAAAATCAGAAGCATTTGAAAAGTTCAAGGTATTCAAGGCACTTGTAGAAAATAAAACAAGCAAAAATATCAAGTGTCTAAGATCAGATAGAGGAGGTGAATTCACTTCAGGTGAATTTGTAGAATTCTATGAACAACATGGAATCAAGAGATAATACTCAACAACAAGAACTCCACAATAAAATGAAGTAGTTGAAAGGAAAAATAAAACTGTTCAGGGTATGGCCAGGGCTATGCTAAATGAGTCTAATATTTTTGATGCTTTTTGGAGAGAGGAAATTCATACAACTATTTATATCATCAATAGAGCTCAAATAAGAGTAAATCACCACAAAACCCCGTATGAGATTTGGAAGGGAAGACCAACTACTATGAAGTACTTCAAAAATTTTGGAAGCAAATGCTACATTAGACGAGAAGAGAAAAATTTGGGTAAGTTTGATTCTAGGTGTGATGAGGGTATCTTCCTTGGATACTCCACTAAGAGCAAATCCTATAGATGCTACAATAAAAGATCACATACAATTGTGGAAAGTGCAAATGTAAGAGTTGATGAAGAAATAGATCTAAGAGAACCAGCTCAAGAGATTGTGTATCAAGAAGGAGAAAGTTGCAAAGAAGAAGAAGGTGAAGAAACTAAAGAAGATGAGACACTCTCAAGAAAGGCACCACCTAAGACACCATCCAGGTATGTGCAAAAGAACCATCCAAGAGAACTGATTATTGGGAATCTAGATGAGAGACAAACAAGGAGGAAGATAACAGGAACAGGTGAACATGCAAATTTTTCTTTGCTATCTAAAGTTGAGCCCAAGAATTTCAATGAAGCAAGTGAAGATAAATATTGGATTAAGGCAATGGAAGAAGAGTTAGACAAAATAGAAAAGAGTGAGACTTGGGAACTTGTTCCATGTCCAAAAGACAAGAATGTAATTGGCACCAAATGGGTCTACAAAAATAAGTTGAATGAAGATGGTCAGGTTGTCAGAAACAAAGCAAGACTTGTGTGCAAAGGCTATGCACAAGTTGAGGGGATTGATTTTGAAGAGACATTTGCTCCTATTGCACGTCTTGAGGCCATAAGAATGTTCTTGGCTTTCTCAAGTTTTAAAAACTTCAAAGTGTACCAAATGGATGTAAAATCAGCATTTCTTAATGGTTACTTAGAGGAAGAGGTCTACATTGAGCAACCAGATGGTTTTAGCCTAATAGATAAGTCAGACTATGTATGCAAATTAAATAAGGCTCTCTATGGACTAAAGCAAGCCCCTAGGGCTTGGTACTCAAGGTTGGATAAATATCTTCAAGAATAGGGTTTCAAAAAATGTATAGCTGATAGCAATCTGTACATCAAAAATGAAGGAAATGACTTGTTGATTGTAGTGGTCTATGTGGATGATATCATTTTTGGAGGCAGTAATGACAAGATGTGTCAAAAATTTGCAAAGTGTATGCAAAATGAATTTGAGATGTCAATGCTTGGTGAGTTGTCTTTCTTTCTTGGTTTGCAAATTTCACAATCAGATAAAGGTATATTTCTCTCAGACCAAGTATGTAAAAGAAATGTTGAAAAAATTTAGGATGGAGGATTGCAATCCTGTGAGTACCCCCATGATTATAGGATGTAAGTTAAGTAAATATGATGAGTCTCCTAAGGTAAATCAAACATTGTATAGATCCATGATTGGAAGTTTACTGTATGTCATAGCTACAAGGCCAGATATAATGTAGGCAGTCGGATTGGTGGCAAGATTTCAAGTTGCACCAAAAGAAACACATGTACAAGAAGTAAAAATAATATTTAAGTATTTGAAAGGAACTATGGATTTTGGACTATGGTATCCCAGATGCAATAATTTCACTCTCACTGCATATACAAATGTGGATTGGGTAGGCAGTGTTGATGACAGAAAAAGCACAAGTGGAGGAGCATTTTTTCTTGGAGATTGTTTGGTCTCTTGGATAAGTAAGAAACAAGCATCAATATCCTTATCTACTACATAGGAAGAGTACATTGTAGTAGTTGCCTGTTGCACACAGGTTTTATGGATGAAATAAACTTTAAGTGATTTCAAAATTAAGCATGAGCATCCAATCTCCATACTTTGTGATAATACAAGTGCCATCAATATTTCAAAGAATCCGGTGATGCATTCAAGGACCAAGCATATTCCAATCAAATATCATTTTTTGAGAGAGCAAGTGGTTGATCAACAAGTTAAGTTGGAATATGTTGCTACAAAGGAACATATTGCTGACATCTTTACCAAACCACTACCAAAGGAGACTTTTGAGTATCTCAGAAGTAAGTTGGGAGTAGTTTTACTCCCATATCAAAATTGAACACCTCAAGAAAAGGAGGTGGTAAGGGGGTTGTGTTAAGTGTCTTATTTTTAGTCCCAAGGAGCCCTTTGCCATTGATGTCAAAGGGGGAGAATTTCAGTAAGGGGGAGCAGCTTGTCATGGGGAGCAGATTGTGAATCCAATTGCAGTAAAAGAATTTTTTTTTGGGTTGCCATCAATGACAAAGGGGGAGATTGTTAGAAGTATTGAGTTGTCATTAATGTCAAAGGTGCATGGTATTCAAGGCAAAAATATTCTTCAAGGGTGAGAATTTTATAAGGTTGGACAATATATCAATGATGTCAAATATGGACTTGGTGAATAGCAAACAATGGATAATTATCCAAGGCAAATATATATTTCAAGTAAAGCATATATTTCAAATGAAGCAAGGCAAAGTATATTTCAAAGCAAGGCAAATATATTTTTTAAGTAAAGTATTATAATATTTAAATATCAAATTTAAATATTATAAAGAGAAGGACAAAGGCTTGGGACAAAAATCTTAACATATTTAAATCAAAGGATTTAAATATATAAAAGGTTTAAAAGTCAAATATTATAATATTTAAATCATAGATTTAAAATATTATAATATAAAGTGGTTTTAAAATAAAATGCACCGACGTCTTTGGGAGAAAATATAAATTCAAAAAAATTAATGAGCTGACCTCCTTGGGTGAAAAGGAAAACATATATATATATATGAAGCAAAAATTCATTTTGGTGATGATGAGCACAATTCAAAAAATCCAATGTGTGAGAGGTTCAGTGAATAAGAAGAGAGGAGGGTAGGAGCGCAGGAGGATGTTTGATAGCATGGAAAAATCTGAAGTAAGACAAACATTTGTTCATGCACCATTGGTCTCAACCGCTGGGGTAGCCCAACCGATCATCTAGCCTGTGATAGAGCACTATCGTGTAGGAAGTCAGAGGTTTGATTCCCTTTAACAATGTTTTTGTTATGCATTGGTTGATTGGAGATAAGTGCAACAAAGGAGATAAATATTTTTTTTGAGCCCTTTGGTTTCATTCGCTAGGCTAGCTCAGTTGGTCAAAGAGCCCACGTTAGGGTGCTGCACTTCTAGAGGTTTGGAGATCGAATCTCCTTCGTAGTTTGTTGGGTGTTGTTGTGCAAGGTTGAAATGAAAATTTTATTTGTTGATTAGGAGTGGGTTGAAGGAAAGTCAAGTTTGGAAAGATCATGCAAAAATAAGATCATCATAATTAAGGTAGATTTAGATTGGAAGGCCTAATTTAGTGTTCTTTTCTCAAAGTGGTTTTGTTTGAGGAAAATATTTTTGTTGTCATATAGTGGGAGGTATAAGGATTGATTGGATGAGCATTGTTTTGATTGAGATTGAGAGTAAATATGCAAGGGTTATAGATCGGATTTGCAAGAAGATTAGTGCATTGTTCATGGTTGATTTTGGGAATATATGAGCATTATTTGTATGCAATATTTGGGAATAGATGAGCATTGTTTGTATGCAAGACTGGGAAATAGTTGAGCAGGTTTGGAGCAGATTTGAACAGGTTTTATGAGCAGGTTTGGAGAAAATTTGAGCAGGTTTTATGAGCAATTTTGAAGCATATTTGAGCAGGTTTGGAGCAGATTTGAGCAATTTTTGTGAGCAGGGTTGGAGCAAATGTGAGCAGGGTTTGGAGTAAATTTGAGCAGTTTTTGTGAGCAAGGTTGGAGCAGATGTGAGCAGGTTTTGGAGCAGATTTGAGCAGGTTTTGAAAGCAGGTTTTGGAGCAAAATTGAGCAAGATTTGTGAGCAGGTTTTTGAGTAGACTTGAGCATAGGGGATTGGTGTCTCCTATGGATTGGTGTCCATGAACTTGAGCATAGGGTATTGGTGTCTCCTATGGGTTGGTGCCCACAAAAATTTTAATAGGGGATTGGTGTCTCCTGTGGGTTGGTGCCCACGAAATTTATTGAAGAAATTTATAAGCAATATTTTGTCATGGTTTTCTCCTGAGAGGGTGTTTCCACGTAAAATTTGTGTCTCTTATGTGTGTGGTGATTTGTGCATTGTTTCATTATTGCAATTGATAATATTTGAAGTTATTGCTTTGGAAAGAAAAGTAAAAAATTTATCTTATACTGTTCATCCCCCCTCTCAGTATATGCTTGTGTTCTTCAGCATCTCTTAAATACATTTCTAGGATAGACTTCACTGTATATCTCTATATTACCTTCACCAAAGGCTCCTACGTATTAGAGGTACCTTGCTTTACCTTCACCAAAGGATTCTATAATGTTGGACGTATCTTACTTTGATGTCTTTAGTGTTACTATTGAGTTCTCCTGCTATTGGCTCAATAGTGAGAAGTCTAAAACCAATATTTTCCTTTCACCTTTCTTTTAATGACTTCTTATCTAAGAAAAATTTGATTTACTTGATTGTAAATGTGCAGGTAGATGGTGTTTGAAATGTCTCCTTTTCACTATGGAGATACTAACCTTAGATATTTATTTAATGGCTCTAATAATTCTCTTAGAACCTTAATATGCACTGATTTAAATGCTTTACCCCATGTATTTCTTGTATTCATGAAAATGTGGCTTCTACTTTCTTTGCAAGCTATGATTATGTTGGATTCAATATTACCTTCTAAATTTTGGAAACTCTCTCCTTGTTTGGTTACTTTTAAATGATAATTCCAAGCATTTTCAATAATAATTCTATGCACTATAGTATATGTAAATCAATATTCTTTACTGTTAATAGATAATAGAATGTTGATGTTTTTCCATCTCTTGAAATATATCTAACTCCTATTCTTTTGTGTAGGTTTGAACCTTGTATAAAATTAACTTCTGCACTACCTTGAAGACTTTAAATTCAAAATATTTTCATGCAAATTTTAAACCTTGAAATTGGTGTTTAATAAATGTAATAATGAACCAAATATAAGTGTTCAATTGATGAACCTTTTGCACCTTAGTTGCATACCTTTTAAATTTGATTTATGATGATGTCCTTGGTAATTTGGATCACCTAAATGCTACCTCATTTTTGATGAAATTGTAGATCTTTCTTGCTGTCCAAAAAAACTCTTTACCTCACCAATTTATAACTTTGAAACTGATTAATTTTCTGCCCAAAACTGAGAATATGTGGCTTCAAATCTCCTTCAGAATACCGCCTAGAAATCTGAAAATTAGCAGCTATTAAAATTGCCAAAATTTTTGCTTTCTTGCTATCCTCAAATCTAAAATTTTCAAATTTCTTAGTCAATTACTCCTTCAAAATTTTATCCTTGAATCTCAAAAATTTTGTAGGAAACTCCTCCAAATCATAGCTAAAATTTTCCTTCAAGGAACCTTCAATTTTTTGCTATAAGATCAATAAACTTCCTTCTTTCTAATCAGCCTTTAAATCCTCCAAAGGCAATATTCAAACCTCTCAGGTTTGGTAGTTTCTTCTAGCTCTTTTATCCTTATCTAAATATGACTTCAATCTTGGCCTTCTTCTCAAGAATATGTAAGTCTTGAGGTATTCTCTAATCTCATATAAATTTTGGAAAACTTCTTACCAAATCCTTATCCCTTAGGCTTGTTATCGGATGGCAACAATTGTTCCAAATCCTTCACCATCAGGAAATTATCCTTGCTAGTAAATTTTTCCAATTAGTTCTCCTGAACTCTTCTCTAATGGCCTTCTTTGAAATCTACAATGAGGCTTTCCTAGCCTTCTCCTTCTTTCTCCATCAAGTAGCTTGATGTTGAAAATATTTTAAATATGTTACAGTTAAAGGTTGGATGCCAAATGATAAAAAGGGCCGATGGTTTATTTTTAAGAAGACCTAATAAAATTTAAATTTAAATATTCTAATTTAAATTTTATAGTGGGTCAATGATGCAGGAGCATCCAGTAGTGTAAGAGTGATCTTGCATCACCTGAAAAAAAAATACCTGTGTATCATTTGTTTGGTGTTTCTAGTGTAACGTGATCTACATCAAGTGGTATCAGAGCGGGAGTTCCTGAGTGTGTAAATAGATTACCGGACGTGAGGCAGTTTACACTAGGATCTGTGGTTAAGGTTTGTGAGAGAAGTGAGCAGAATGCCTCCATGAAGAAATCATGGTGGTGGGAGAAATATGGTGCCAGAGGAAGATTTCAGAGCTTTGCAAAGGCAAGTTCAGGCTCTACAAGAGGAGCTGTGTAGAGGGTTTGAGCCAAGGAGAGAAGAAGGTAGTGAAGATGAAGTTGAAGAAGAAGAGGACCAGTTTGAGGAAGAAGAAGAGGCAGTAGATCCTGCACAAGCTAGGTTATACAGAGCCATATCTCAGATTGGAAAGAGACTGAAGATGGAGGTTTCTACGTATCCTAAAAATCTTGATCCAGAGAAGTTGATTGACTGGATCAATGATTTGGAAGAATACTTTGAGTATAAGGAGGTTGAAGATCCTGATAGGGTCAAGTTTGCTAAGACCAAGTTGAAGGGTCATGCCAGCATATGGTGGAAGGGAGTGCAACTAGACATAAATAAAAGAGAAAAATAAAAGATAACAAAATGGGAGCGAATTTTGGAGAATTTGAAGAAGCAGTTCATCCCAGGTGACTATGAGTTGGATCTGCTAAATAAAATGCAAGGTTTGAGGCAATCAAGTAAGTCTGTCAAAGAAAACACAAAGGAGTTTTATAAAATTGTAATTAGAACAGGCCATTCAGAGGCCAACAAGGAGAAGGTAGCATGTTATATTAATGGGTTACGAGCAAGTATTCAAGAGGATTTAAGTTTGGTCAGGATGACCACCATAGAGGATGCTTACCAGTTTGCCCTGAGGATTGAAGAGAAGCTGAACAAAATATTTGAGAGCAAGCAAAGAGGAAGAGGTCATGGTGGAAGAACTGGTGGAAGAACAAATGGAGGATGAAATGAAGATTATAAGAAGAATGGAGAAGCTAGTAGTCAAGACCAAAAGTGAGATAATTTGTATCGCCCTTGTGATCAGAACAATGGTTACCAGAGAGGAAGATGAAGGTCTGGATGAGGGTTTGAAAGAGGAGGATTTCGTGGAACCTGTTTCCACTGTGGCAAAGAAGGACATCAAGCATACGAGTGTCCACAACACCAAGAGAGGACAAATAGGAGGCCTAAAGGTAATGCCCGAGCTGCGATCATTGATGAAGGTGCTGAATCTGAGCACTCTAAAGAAGCAAAAAGAGGAGAAGTGCTAATCATAATGAGAGCCTTGTTGAATGAGGAGATAGACCCTATCAGAGGAAGATATTATTTCGCACAAGGTGTAAATGTGTAGGTAAGATCTATAATATTATCATAGACAATGGTAGCACATATAACCTAGTTTCAGAATGAATGGTTACCAAATTACAATTAGAGAGGAAGAGACACCTGCATCCATATCGGATTATGTGGTTACAAAAGGACCATAGGGCTTTGGTCAATGAGCAATGCTTGGTAAAATTTAATATTAGGAATTATCATGATGAGGTCTTGTGTGACATCCTGCCTATGGATGCTTGCCATTTGTTGTTGGGAAGGCCATGGCAGTTTGATCGATGTGCAGTGCATGATGGTCGTGCCAACACTTACTCCTTGACAAAGAATGGAGTGCACCATAAGTTGAAGCCCCTAAAGGATGTGGATGAAAAGGTATGTAGTAGTGCTAGAATCTATTTAGTTGAAGGGAGAATGTTTTTGGATGGTTTGAAGCATGAGCATATGTGCTATGCATTAATTCCTAGAGTTAGGGAAGAAGAATGAAAAGATACCCTAGTAGAAGTCTTAGGTCTGTTAGAAGAATTTCTAGATATTATATCAGATAATGTTCTTGAGGGTTTACCACTAGTGAGGAAGATCAGTCACCATATAGATTTGGTACCAGGATCTAGTTTACCCAATAAGGTAGCCCATAGAATGACTCCTATAGAAAGTGAGGAGCTAAACAGGCAAGTCCAAGAGTTACTGAAAAAGGGAATGATTCAGGAGAGCTTGTGTCCATGTGCAATACCTGCAATACTAGCACCAAAGAAATATGAAGAGTGGAGAATGTTTATAGACTCTCAAGCTATTAAAAAGATCACCATAAAATATAGATTTCCATTGCCAAGAATGGATGATATTATGGACTGTTTGAGTGGAGCCAAGTACTTCACAAAGATTGACCTGAAGAGTGGGTACCATCAGATTCGTGTCAAAGAATGAGATGAGTGGAAGATAGCCTTCAAGACTAGAGAGGGTTTGTATGAGTGGTTGGTCATGCCATTTGGGCTAACCAATGCGCCAAGCACATTCATGCGGCTGATGAATGAGGTATTGAAGGAGTTTTTAGGAAAATTTGTCATTGTCTATTTGGATGAAATTTTAATATTTAGCAGGACTGTGGAAGAGCACCTGATGCATATTAGAAGGGTTTTGGAGAAGTTGAGGGAGGATCAGTTGTTGATTAATTTGAATAAGTGTAGTTTTGTGAAGGATTTAGTGTATTTGGGATTTTTCATCTCAGCCAAAGGTCTAAAAATGGACCCAAAAAAGGTGAGGGCTATCATTGAATGGCCTACTCCAAAAAGCATAACTGAGGTAAGATCATTTCATGGTCTAGCAAGTTTTTACAAAAAAATCATTAGAAATTTTAGCAGTATTTGTGCACCCCTGACAGAAACAATGAGATGGGATAAGAAAGAATTTAAGTGGACCTTAGGAGCAAATAAGAGCTTTGATATGTTGAAGAAGAAGGTCATAGAGCAACCTGTTTTGGTACTTCCAGATTTTAATAAGGTATTTCAGGTAGATTGTGATGCTAGTGGTAGTGCCATAGGAGCTATATTGAGTCAAGAAGGTAAACATGTTGCTTACTTTAGTGAGAAACTCAATGATGCTAGGAAGAAGTATTCAGTTTATGATCAAGAGTTTTATGCTATAGTTCAGGCTCTAAAGAAGTGGAGGCATTATTTGTTGCCAAAAGAGTTTGTTCTATATACTGATCATCAGGCCTTATAGTATATTAATAGCCAAGGGAAGCTAAATCGGAGGCACTTGAAGTGGGTTGAGTTTCTATAGAGTTATACCTTTGTGTTGAAGCACAGGAGTGGAAAGTCAAATAGAGTTGCGGATGCCTTAAGTAGAAGGCAGTGTTTGTTGATAGAAATGAAGGTGGAAGTTGTAGGGTTTGACGAACTTAAGGGTTTATACCCTGAAGATCCTGATTTTGTAGAGGCTTGGAGGGCTTGCTTGGAACCTGTTACTTTGGACAAAACTAAGTGGTTGGACTTTTTGATCCAATATGGAATGTTGTTTAGAGGAAATCAATTATGCATTCCAAGGAGTTCAATGAGGGAGAATCTATTCAAGGAGAAACACAGTGGAGGGTTGGCTGGACACTTTGGTCGAGATAAGACCATTGCCCTTGTTAGTGAGAACTACTATTGGCCACGGTTGCAACAAGATGTGAGGATATTTGTGCAAAGTTGCAGAGTATGCCAGATGGCGAAGGGTGTGAGACAGAACCCTGGATTATATCATCCATTACCTGTACCAGAGAGACCATGGGAGGACATTAGCATGGATTTTGTTCTTGGCCTACCAAGGACACGGAGGGGAAATGACTCCATATTTGTGGTGGTTGACAGGTTTTCAAAGATGGCACATTTTATTCCCTGCCATGAAAACTAATGATGTAGTTCATGTTGTAGGTTTATTTTTCAAAGAGGTGGTACGACTTCATGGTCTACCAAAGAGTATAGTTTTTGACAGAGATACCAAGTTTATTGGGTATTTTTGGAGAACCTTGTGGAAGAAATTGAAGACAGATTTAAAATTTAGTTTTGCATACCACCCACAGACTGATGGACAAACAGAGGTGGTGAATAGAATTTTGGGTAATCTATTGAGATGCTTGATAGGAGATAAGCCCAAGGGATGGGATTTGGTTTTGCCACAGGTGGAATTTGCATACAAAAATTCTATCAACAGGAGTACTAACAAATCTCCATTCCAGATAATATATGGGAGCAGTCCAAGAAATGCTTCTAAGTTGAGAAGGATGGATATGTTGAGTGGTATTTTCACCCAATTATGAAAGTACACTCTCCCTTAGGATTTGGGTTCCAAATCCCCTCTTGCAAAGAAGTTAAACAACCAACTTCTCCAAGGTCTCCGCTATATTAGCAAAATATATTCATTTTAAATGCTTGGAACACCTTAGTGATTGCAAGTAACTGTAAACAAGGGGCAATGTTGGTTTATTTCACCCTGAAATTTAGTGCTTATTCATCATTTTATTATTTTTTTTTAGATTTTGTAATTTTTAATGTTCATTAAACCTTTTGGAAAAATAAAATAACATGAACAAAAAAAGAAATACAGAAAATTAAAAGTAGAACACGTTCAGTCTGATACTATCCTATTCCGACAAAACCAAATATGTGAGAGTTTCGTACATGCAACCTAGCTTATTTGACCTACAAAATAAACACAATCAAAGTAAACTAGGTGTTGGCTTCTAAGGTTTAAAGTAATTTCCAGATTGCAGACATTCACATGAAATAATCCAAAACAATGGCATAAATTTCATATACAAATCTGAAATCTGAAAGGAGGAACATAGAACAGTTAACATGAAGCATGCAAAAAATTTCTCATCCTTTCTTGCCCATAAAATGCAAATTTCTGAACAATTTTGCATTAAATAAATATGTCCTGTTACAACAACAGAATCTCTGTTTTTTCTCAAAACCAGCAAAAGTGGAATAAAAGCACTCCATAGTAGGCTCAGAATGGCTAATCATCATCAACTCTGCAACCCGCTTGCAGCAGTTTTCGACCTCCCTATCAATCTGTGCCTCTATGTTTTATACTTGCTGGTACGGTTCTCTACTTCGTTTTGTGATGCTTTATTTCACCTCCCAGATTGTATCGTTTCATCTTCTAGATTGCTTCGTTTCACCTTCCCCGCATTTCCATTGCTTTTGATTTTATGCTCGAGATCTTCTCTGTGAATTATAACGCCTCTGCAGTCCTTACACATGTATGCCATGTGTTCCACACTTTTTTGCATGTTCTGTAACGACCCCATGAAAATTGTGACAAAAAATAGCATGTAGCTTTGCTTCTTTACTGTCACCGCAAAAATGTGACATGTCGCGATATCACGACATTTTCCTGCCAATAGCTTTGTTCGCCTTCCAGCACAGCGAAAATGAGACATGTCGCGATATCGCGACGTTTTTCTATCAGCAGCTTCATTTCTCCTCATTCATCACAAAAATGATACATGTCACGATATCACAACCCTTTTCTGCTTCGATCCGCGTGGATGCAACCTGTTGCAAAAACACGACATGTCGCGATATCACGACACTTTTCTGTTTCGTACACTTTCGCTGCAACCTGTCGCAAAATCGTGATGCTTTTCTATTTTGGGCCCCTTTGTTGTTTCTTGTCGTGAAATCACGATGTTTTTCTCTCTCGCTGGGTTTTGCTACACTTAGCCACAAAAACGCGACATGTCGCGAAATCGCGACACTTTTCTATTTCGTACACTTTCGCTGCAACCTGTCGAGAAATTACGACGCTTTTTCGCTTCGGGCCCCTTTGCTATTTTTTGTCGTGAAATCGCGACGCATTTAGTGCCTTGCCCTGTTTGACTTGTTTGACCGCGATTTTGTGACACGTAGCGAAATTGGGACAATTTTCGATCAAAGCCTCTTCTTGCTTGCCTGGGCCGCGAAAACGCGACATGTCGTGATATCGCGACACTTTTTCATTTTTGCCAGCGACGGAGCGACATGTCGCGATATCGCGACACTTTTTCATTTTTGCCAGCGACGGAGCGACATGTCGTGATATCGCGACAACTTTTGGCCGCGACAGAGCGACATGTCGTGATATCGCGACATGTCGTGATATCGTGACACTTTTTCTCCTTAGTGAAATTTTTATTTTTTTCTTGATTTTTTAGCATCTAGGCTACTGCAATTTTCTTTGAAAGCATGCAAAAAATGTGGGTCCCCAATTTTGGGGTGTGTTGTGGATCAGCCACAACAAATGGCGACTCTGCTGTCAAATGCTCTTGAGCATTTTGGTGAGAACCCAACCTGAAACATACAAGCTTAGATACAGGCGTTAGCACATAGAAGATAAACAAATACCAACAGATCAGAAATACATGAAACATCAGAATCATTAAGTATCAGCTCAGTGTGTGCAATGTGTTTCATCACCTATCATTCGAACTTGTTCGACATTCCATTGTCAGTTTCACTTATGATTTGTATGCAAGGCTATGAATGATTTGTGCAAGATTTGATGCATGATGAAGATGCTAGAGATGTAACAACCTGCTTTATAAATGCTCAAACCTTTTTATATCATGGACAAACATATTAAAAATGTCAAACCCTCTTAGGACCAAAAATATGTATACTGAATTAATTTACTAGATCTCAAAGTTGGTTATGTGTCACTACCATCTTGAACCCATGTGCAAGTGTGAGTGAAATCAGAACTTTGGGGAATAGGATTCCCAACCCAAGCGATATGAGAATTTAACCCTATCCTTACTATTCTGATTTGGAATTCATTACCTCATCTTGAACAAAATAATTTAACCTATTATGGATGAAATGATCAGGCTAGTCTATCCATATGAGCAATCAGTGGTCTTGCTTTTAAGCAAGACATGTTGCCACGCATGAGCATACTTAACCCCATAATCCATGACTTGATTTCATTCATTTTTTTCTTTTATTTCTTGGACCTTGAGGATGACTACCCATCCTTGCTAGGGACATGTAGTACGATCCCTCCAATCCAATATTAAGATGAAATGGAAAATATTATCTTTTATCTCTTGGACCTTGGGGATGACTGCCCATCCTTTGCAGAAGACACGTAGTACAATCCTTCCAATCCAAGATTGAGATGAAATGGAAAAAATTAGCTTTAATTTTATTGCTTGGACCTTTGGGATGACTACCCATCCTTTGTAGAGGATATGTAGTATGATCCTTCCAATCCAAGCCTTATGATGAAACGAAAAAATGGAAGCCTTGGGGAATCGGATTCTCAACCTAAGCGAGATGAGAATTAAGTCCTATCCTTACTACTC
Organism: Wollemia nobilis; assembly: GCA_028583015.1. Classification (NCBI taxonomy): domain Eukaryota; kingdom Viridiplantae; phylum Streptophyta; class Pinopsida; order Araucariales; family Araucariaceae; genus Wollemia; species Wollemia nobilis. The sequence goes on along the minus strand of JAQPPZ010003077.1, from coordinate 10,404,968 downwards.
CATGTAAGTCAAATCAGAGCTTTGGGGAGTTGGATCCTCAACCTAATTTCGATGAGGATTTAACCCTATCCTTACTACTTTGGTTTTAGGCTTTAAGCTTGATGGAAATGGTAAGAACCACTGTTTTAAGGATTATGTTACATGATAGGACAAACATGAAATATTCTTTTCACCTAACCTTTTCATCCAAGTATGGTTTTGACCTTTTTGCTCAAGATTCTTTTTTATGTGCATGGAATGTGCTTGGTTCAAGATAGCTTGGACGATAGTTCCCAACCTTAGGATCCTTTTAATATATGTTATGTAATAATCCTAAGAGGATTCAACACCTTCTCAATAATTGCCCATGGAATGAAAATGTAACTAAGATGACATGTATATGCAATGTGGAATATGACATGAGATATGAATGCATTGCTTCTTTTGGAATATATCATCTAATTTACCATAATGTGCAAAACTGACAACTTCATGCATCACAAGATTCAAACGATATTATTTAAATGTTTGTGTTGCTTGTGGAGCTTTCCACAACACAATTCCAATGTTTCATATTCTCCTGATTTTAGGCATAAGTTGACATCTCAAATTTTCTTCTTCTCTTTTTTTTTTTTTCAAAACAAACCAAACACGTCAAATGAAATCAAACACACAACTTAAATCCTAATCCAAATAGCAATCCCAAAATGAAACTTGAAAACACAGACTCAAACCAAAATCAAAATTTATATACAATATAGTACAAGATGATGCCAGGCTTGGACTATTACTTTCCTGGATCCCAAACATGATTAGAACATCTCAAAAGACATATGTCACAATACACATGCCAAATGTTGTGGGCATCCAACAATAACAAGACTAGACCAAACAATGTAACAAATTTCAACTTGCCATGCTCACCATACCAATTTGATTTAGTTCTATTAGCAACATCATAGGTGAGATTCAAATCAAATTGATTAGACAATGGTTGATATTCAATTTTATCATGTCTATTCTTTAAAATGCAAGTTTCATCATTCCACTCATGATTTAGAAGTAGGCTTTCCTTTTCAAATGTGAGATATTGCCAACAAGAGCCTATTTCTAAAAGTCTTGAATTCAAATTATTTTTCAAGATTTTAAAGCAATCAAAATCAATCAAAGCTTGACCAAGACTTGACATTTCATCATCAATGACCTTAGCCTCCAAAGGGACATCATGTAACCCATCACTTAAAATATTTGTGGCTACTACCAACGGTAAAGATTTCACCTTGTCACCCATACTCAACCCATCATGATTAAAATTTATCACAACTTGATGAGTGTTAGTAGCTTTTTATTTTTCTTCATTGTCTTCTTCATCATCCAACACCTGTTCAAAAACACCAAAGTTAGGCACCCAATCAAACATGCGTCCATCTCTTTCAAAACAAGAGTCTAGTTTTTCAAGACATGTGTCACGTGACACCTTTCCATGATCAATGGCTTGAGTTGCCTCAAAATCCATATTTTCATTAGGATCATCAATAGTATCAAATCCACACCACTTAGGCTTTGTAATTTCATCATTAAGAGATGGCGTAGACATTGTAGAATCAATAGGTGGATCAAGATTTTTGATTTCTTGCCCCTCAAGGGGAACAAAAACAATTGATTCTCCTTCTTCATCCATGGTAGTAAAATCAATATCCTTCTCCAATCTTTGATGAGATTCCAATCCTTCTTCCAAAACATTCTCAGATTGTACAGGACTTGTAATATCCTCATGTGAAAGGGCAATTGTATCATCCTGCATATCAATAGGCACACAAATTTCATTAGCAGTTTTGGAGTGAGCATACTCTTCCAAAGAATCATAATGATCATCTTTCAAAATAAAATTGTGATGCTCAACTATTTCTTCTTCATATTTTAATTCATCAACATGTTTCTCATCAAATTTATCTTCACCTTCCTTAGATGGTTCAATTACTTCCAAAATTGAGTTATTGCTTGTATTCAAATTGATAAGGCTATCATAATCCACATGTGTAACCCATGATTCAAGTTTAACATGATTTGGAAGGTGTGAATTTTCTTGGCCATAATTTTCAACAATGTCATCCGAAACAGATTCATCCTCATAGAATTCATCTTTTGGTGAGTCAAGGGTTTCCAATTTGTCACATGTTTCAATACTAGTTGGATCTAGTACTCCTCCCTTGCCTAAAATCATATTCTTATGAAAATCATTAAAATTGATTTTAGAAATATCCTTTGAATCAAGATGAGTATTTTGAAGTTGATTCATACTTAAGAAAGATGATTGATCTTGCATAGTAGGTTGAGGATTTTGAAATTGATTGAAGCTTGGGAATGATTATTGATTCTGAAATTGATTTACACTTGAATTTGGTTGAGATGGATAAATCATTGGATGGGTAAAGGAGGTATTAAATGATTGAATATTATACGATCCAAAACCCCCACCATAATTTTGACAATTCAATTGTTGCTCAATTTCCATTGCTTGAGTATAGGCTTGTGACAAAGATGTGATTAGAGGCATCCCTTGCAAATATGTGGAAGTGAGTGGGTCAAGAGCATTGACATATATTTGGAGAGCCACTTCTTCTTGCAAAACATAAAATGTCACTAATTGAGTATATAATCCAAAGAACCTTTTAGAAAATGACTTCACATTTTCACTTGGTCCTTTTTTGATGGTGAAAAATTGCTCATACATGCGGATTGGGTCAACTTGCTTTTTGTTGAATTGATTAAGAAATGCTGCCTCTAATTGAGCCCAAGAAGTGATAGACCCTAAGGGCAGACTTGTAAACCAATCAAATGCCACTTTGTCCAAGATGTAAGGGAACATTTTACAAACAACATCATCATGCCAAATTGTTAAGTGATTCACAACAAATTTGAATGCTTGAATGTGTTCTCCTGTAGTATTTGTCTCGTTAGACAAAAATCGAGGAAGACATCCCTCAAAACCAACGGGCAAATAATGTTGAACTCCTGGTATGTTCAGTGGGCTACCTGTCATCCACGGTGAAAACATAGCCATTAGTAAATCTTAAAGAATATAACTTTAATATCAATTTTTTTTTTTTTTTTAATCTTTTATTTTATTTTTATTTATTTATTATTATTTTTTTATTTGTTCTTTTTTTTTTTTTTTAAATTAAATTAAATCACATTATTCCTGTATGAACAATCAAAGTGTTAGACCAGTGCATAGCAATTCCTGTCCTCCTTTTAACAATACAAAGTTGTATTGTTAAAAGAGGGCTAAAGATAATAACTAATAGAGCATGAAATATTCAAAATTTAAATCCCTATAGCATTTAAATCAATCTGAAATAAACCGGTTCAGGCCCTCCTTTTAGCGCCAAAATGTTGAGTGGTATTTTCACCCAATTATGAAAGTACACTCTCCCTTAGGATTTGGGTTTCAAATCCCCTCTTGCAAAGAAGTTAAACAACCAACTTCTCCAAGGTCTCCGCTATATTAGCAAAATATATTCATTTTAAATGCTTGGAACACCTTAGTTATTGCAAGTAACTGTAAACAAGGGGCAATGTTGGTTTATTTCACCTTGAAATTTAGTGATTATTCATCATTTTATTATTTTTTTTTTAGATTTTGTAATTTTTAATGTTCATTAAACCTTCTGGAAAAATAAAATAACATGAACAGAAAAAGAAATACAGAAAATTAAAAGTAGAACACGTTCAGTCTGATGCTATCCTATTCCGACAAAACCGAATATGTGAGAGTTTTTGTACATGCAACCTAGCTTATTTGACCTGCAAAACAAACACAATCAAAGTAAACTAGGTGCTGGCTTCTAAGGTTTAAAGTAATTTCCAGATTGTAGACATTCACATGAAATAATACAAAACAATGGCATAAATTTCATATACAAATATGAAATCTGAAAGGAGGAACATAGAACAGTTAACATGAAGCATGCAGAAAATTTCTCATCATTTCTTGCCCATAAAATGCAAATTTTTGAACAATTTTGCATTAAATAAATATGTCCTATTACAACAGCAGAATCTCTGGTTTTTCTCAAAACTAGCAAAAGTGGAAGAAAAACACTCCATAGCAGGCTCAAAACGGCTAATCACCATCAACTTTGCAACTCGCTCGTAGCGGTTTTCGACCTCCCTATCAATTTGTGCCTCTGCATTTTATACTTGTTGGTACGGTTCTCTGCTTCGTTCTACGATGCTTCGTTTCACCTCCCAGATTGTATCGTTTCGTCTTCTAGATTGCTTCGTTTCACCTTCCCCGCCTTTCCATTGCTTTTGATTTTATGCTCGAGATCTTCTCTGTGAATTATAACGCCTTTGTAGTCCTTACACATGTACGCCACGTGTTTCGCACTTTTCTGCATGTTTTGTAACGACCCCATGAAAATCGTGACAAAAAATAGCATGTAGCTTTGCTTCTTTACTGTCACTGTGAAAACGCGACATGTCGCGATATCGCAACATTTTCCTGCCAACAGCTTTGTTCGCCTTCCAGCACAGCGAAAATGAGACATGTCGCGATATCACGATGTTTTTCTGTCAGCAGCTTCGTTTCTCCTCATGCATCGCGAAAATGATACATGTCGCGATATCGTGACCTTTTTTTGCTTCGGGCCGCGTGGATGCAACCTGTCACGAAAACGCGACATGTCGCGATATCGCGACACTTCGCTGCAACCTGTCGCGAAATCGTGACGCTTTTCTGTTTTGGGCCCCTTTGCTATTTCCTGTCGCGAAATCGTGACGTTTTTCTCTCTTGCTGGGTTTTGCTGCACTTAGTCGCGAAAACGTGACATGTCGCGAAATCGCGACACTTTTTTGTTCCGTACACTTTCGCTGCAACCTATCGCGAAATCGTGACACTTTTTTGCTTCGGGCCCCCTTGCTATTTTTTGTCGCAAAATCACGACGCATTTAGCGCCTTGCCCTGTTTGACTTGTTTGACCGTGATTTTGTGACACGTAGCGAAATCGCGACAATTTTCGATCAAAGCCTCTTCCTGCTTGCCTAGGCCGCGAAAACGCGACATGTCACGATATCGCGACACTTTTTCATTTTTTCCAGCGACGGAGTGACATGTTGTGATATCGTGACACTTTTTCATTTTTGCCAGCGACGGAGTGACATGTCGCAATATCATGACAACTTTCGGCCGCGACAGAGCGACATGTCTCGATATCGCGACACTTTTTCTCCTTAGTGAAATTTTTGTTTTTTTCTTGATTTTTTAGCATCTGGGCTACTGCAATTTTCTTTGAAAGCATGCAAAAAGGTGGGTCCCCAATTTTGGGGTGTGTTGTGGATCAGCCACAACAGGATACAAGGGAAAAGTGCAATGCTGAGGCTGAGGAATTTGCAAAGCATCTGAAGATCTTGCATGAAGAAGTGAAGAAGCATATTACTAAGATGAATACTCAATATAAGACAAGGGCAGACCAGAAGCAAAGGTTTAAGGAATTTGAAGTGGGAGATGAAGTTATGGTCCATTTGAGAAAAGAAAGGTTTTCTGCTAAAACCTATAACAAGTTGAAGATGAAGAAGTTTGGACCATGCAAAATCATAGAAAAACGGGATTCAGGCAATGCATATGAAGTGGAATTGCCAAGTGGGCTTAACATATCATTTGTTTTTAACATTTCAGATTTGGTAGAATACCATGAAGGATACAATGGTGAGGGACCAGTAGCAGATTTTTGGAATATTTCAGCATCTACTCTAGATACGGAAGAGATAGAAGAGATCCTAGATACACGCATCGACAAAAGTACCAAAAATAGGTAGTATGTAGAATATTTGGTTAAGTGGAATGGCAGACCTGTTGAAGATTCATCTTGGTTGAGGTTGAACGCCTTCGTTTTCTTCCAACAATAGAGAAGTGAAGGTCACTTCTCAAAATTACCCTAGGTGTCTGATGTAGGAGCATCCAGTGGTGTAAGAGTGATCTTGCATCACCCGAAAAAAAATACTTGTGTATCATTTTTTTGGTGTTGCTAGTGTAACGTGATCTACATCAAGTGGTATCAGAGCCAGGTTTCGATCCTGGGACCTGTGGGTTATGGGCCCATAGGTCCCAGGATGTGATCTTGCATCACCTAAAAAAAAAAAATACCTGTGTATCATTTGTTTGGTGTTGCTAGTGTAACATGATCTACATCAGTCAACCACTATTTTTGCCAACCCTTATGTCACAAAAGAAATGCCAGAGCTCCAACGACTTTATATATAAAGAAGATTATAAGGTTTAAAAGGGGGTGTCGTGGATAATACAAAAAATACAAACATGCATTGGATGTGATTCGTCTGTGGCATAAGGCTCGAAATAAATAAGATAAAAACCTTTGCATGCTTGGTTGATTAATCGAAGGCAAAAGAATAGAAAGGGACGATGCTAAATTTGAGGTAGAGTTAGCAGTTATTAAGGACAAAAAGCAAGGAGAAGATATGTTCGAATGCCTAGCTCAAATGATGGATTCTCTTCGTACAGAGATTGTGGTAGAAACAAAGTGCTGATTTCAAATCCCTATGCACGTGGTGTGGTCTATGGGAGTCATAATGTTTTGATTATAATATTTTTGGTGGAATGCGCTCGTCGAGGGAGTCATAAGGTGGTCTTAAAATTTAAGTAGTTGTGACATATGGCATGCGCTCGTCGAGGGTGTTAGAAGGTATTTTTAGAATTTAAATATTTTTATGTGGCATGCGCTAGTCAAGGGAGTCATAAGGTGGTTTTAAGAGTTACATATTCTATGTATGCTATGTACTAGTGTAGGGAGTCATAAGATGATTTAAATTACCTATGCCAAAAATTTAATAAGAGGATAAAAATTATTTTGTGTATGTGGTGGTGTCACATGTATGTTAGGTGAACATTTGTGAAAACAATTAGTGTGAAGTTGAGAACTATCTTGAACTAGGGTTTGTGAAAGAACATGAATATCGTTGTTATTTGAATTTAGAATTATCTTGAGTCAAGGTTGAGTTCCATAATGTGAGTTGTTGAAATCATTGTGAAACACTTGTTTAGGGTTTGTAAGCAAATTGTGTTTCATAAAGTGATTGGTTGAGTGAAGTTAATTGAGCATAAATTGAAAGTGTTGGAGTGATAATTCAAGTTCTATGAAACAAATTTTTCTTTGTTCTTAATTGATTTAAAGAGAGTTTGGAAGTGATTGAGTGTTAAGTGAGAGTGAAACATATTGAGTCTCTAACCATTCTATATATGTTTCCTTGGTTAAATAAGAGAGATTGAAAGTGATTGAGCATTATTGTGATTGTGAAGCATATTGAGTCTCTAACCATTCTCTATATGTTTTTGGGAGATTAAAACAAGATTCTTTGTGAAACTTGTTTGTGTGATTGAAGAGGTTTTTTGTGATAGATTGAGTTGAGTTGAATAAGCTTTTGTGAAATTTTGTGAGCGGATTTTAGTAAGTCCTAGAGTGGACTTAAGGATAGATTTGCGTAAGATTTTGTGGAAGCTTACAATGTAGATTTAAGACAAGTCTTGGTGATGATTTGTTGAGCAGAATGAACAAGTTCTAGTGAGGAATTTTTGGACATATTTGAGGTAAGTCTTAGAGAAGACTTGAGAACAGATTGTACAAGTTCTAGTGAGGACTTGTTGGACAAATTTGAGGTAATTTTTGGTGAAGACTTGTTGAGCAGATTGGACAAGTTCTAGAGTGGACTTGTTGAGCAGATTTTAGGTAAGTCTTGGTGAAGACTTGTTGAAAATATTGAGAAAGTTCTAGTGAGGACTTGTTCGAAAGATTTGAGATAAGTCTTTATGTAGAATTATGATCAGATTTGATTTATTGATTTGTTCAAACCTTGAGTTAAGGTTTGGGACAGATTTAGTAGATTTTATTAGTGATTGGATCAAGCTTTGTGTTAAGGCTTGAGGACATATTTGAGGATAGAGTTTGGTGTAGATTTGGTGATAGGTTTGCGCCAGACTAGATACAAATATTGAGCAAATTTGTGCTAGACTGAAGGACTGTGTTTAGTGTAGACCAAAGACAGAGATTGAGCATATTTGTGCTAGATCGAAGGACTATATTTAGTGTAGATCAGAGATAGATATTGAGTAGAATTGTGCTAGATTGAAGGACTGTGTTTAGTGCAAATTTAAGACCGAGCTGAGAGGAAGCTTTGGGTGCGATAGAGTAGAGGATAGTAGTCTCTAGTGGATAGATATCCATTAGCCAAGATAGTGAGGACAGATATATTATGAGTGAGGATAGAGTCTTTATTGAGGAGAGATCCATAAGCCAATGTAGTGGAGGTAGTAGTCTTCTAAGGAATCACCAACCAGAGCAAAGGAGGAGTTCTCCTATGGATAGAGATCCACAAACCAGCTAAGGGGATTGGTGTCTTCTATGGATAGAGATCCATGAACTTGATTAGGGGATTAGTATCTCCTTTGGATAGAGATCCATACACATTATAATAGGTAAAGGATTTCCAAGAGATTTGTTAAGAAAATTTTAGTGAAATATTTTCTTCGTGGAGTAGCCCACATTGGGTGAACCACATTAAATTGATGTCTCTATTCTGTGTGATGATTTGTGCATTGCTTTAGTTACTTTTGTTGATATTGCCATTGATAATATTGGATATTATTGTTTGGAAAAGAAAGAAAAAAGTGGTCTTATATTGTTCACCCCCCTCTTAGTATAAGCTCGTGTTCTTTAATTGGTATCATAGTGGGTTCCTTCGAAAAATGTCTAACAGCTTGAAGGAAGATCCTACAAGAACACACATGGGCAAGAAAGGTAAAAGAAGAACCATGAGACCTAAGAAAAAAGAAACACACAGCTATAGAAGATACTATGGTGGAAGAAGGATTTGATCCCTTTCTTAGCAAGATTGTTATTAAGAAAAGGGAAGAGGAAAACTTTGTGAGATGTGTTGAATATGGTAAACTTGGTCACATGGAACTTTATTGTTTACAAAATGGGTATGCTAGTAGTACAGAGGAAAAATAATTTGATTTTGCTCTCAACAAAATTGTTTCTCTAAGAGGAGAAGTGGAAACTAGTTCAAGAGATATATCAAGCAATGGAGAAGAGGTTAAGTTGATAAAATTTTGTACCAGATGTAGGAAGATAGGTCACCATGCAGCTTATTGTCCACAAGATGGTGATGAATGTTTTGTTTGTGGTTAATTCGGTCATGATGTAGGTTACTGCAATGGGTTTAGTAGTAGTGAAGATGAAGAAGATAGTTTTAGAATTGAATACCTATAGTATGGTTCATAAAAAGATAACATGAACAGTTGAAATAGGTATGGAGAAGAAATTTTACTTTTGACAATAGAAGAAAAAAGAAATGCTCCCATTGAAGACCAAATAAAAGAGAAAAATTCAAAAAAAATAAGGAAGAATCCACTCTTAAGGAACTTGTTGATTTGGAAAGGGAGAACTTAGAATTAAAGGCTCAAATGGATGAGAAATGTAAGACAAAGCTTCTATATTATCTCTCTGACTTGAAATATAAGGTTGAAAAGGCAAGGAGAGTTGAAAAAGATATGGTTGAGCAGTCAAAGATAAAAGAGCTAGAATGTGAAAGACTTATTGTTGATATTAAAGAATTAAAAGGGAGAACTCATGATTAATGGTTCAAGCTCAATAATATGAGAAAGCAAAAGCAAAGTTTCTACAAGACCTCACTAACTTCAAAATTAGGGTTGAAGAAGAAAGGAAAATTGAAGAAGGTATGGTTGAAAAATTAAATATAAAAGATCTAAAGTGTGAAAGATTAGAACATGAGATAGTTTCACTAAGGATGGAATTAAAAGACTCTAAAGACAAGCTACACAAGTTTGAGAAAAATTCAAAGACTTTGAACAGGATTATCAATGCACAAAGATCATCTGTCACCAAAACAAGAATTAGTTTTGAAGAAGAAAAAGGAAAACAGGAAGCAAAAAAAGGAGTCAAGCTCAAGAACCAAATAAGAAGTTTCAAAAGAAGAGATTGAAAGAAAGAGTGAGACTTTTGAGGATAATTTGGACAATAGAAATTTCAACAAGCAAAGGAACAATGCACAAGTAATGAACATATGGAACAAGAAACAACACAGGGTAGAAGAGACTAAGAGACCAATGAGGTCAATGCAAGGTAATTTCAATGGATGATGCTTCTCATGTCATAGGTTTGGGCACAAGGCTGCACATTGCAGGACACATGAAAGACAGGAATATGGGAATTTCAAAAATAGACATATTTTTCAAGGGTATTGCTACTCTTGTAATCATTTTGGTCACAAGACAGTAAATTGCATATCCTCTTCTCCTTCTACAATTTACATTCTTTAATATTCAATGGATATCACCAATCTCTAATTTTATGTAGGACTCTTTACCTTGAGTCTCTTCTTCCTTCAGTGGGATCTTATTTCTAGGACCTCCTTAATTTGAAGTCCAATGTGGCTTCCTTGACCATTAGATCTCTTCTCTATCTCCAACTTGGAGTCTTCAATTTTCAACTCTTGCAATGAGATCTTTTCTTTAGGCCTCCAAATATTCAATCTCCAACTTGTTGTTTTAGGTACCAGATTGATTCCAAAGAATATATTATTCCTAGCTCTTGTAGGAAGCTTCCCAAATTTCTTTGAATCTCCTTTTTTCTACAAAAAAGTATTATAAATTGATACTAGAGATTTCTTTGAATCTATAGAAAATAATCTTCACTAGTTGATTTGTCAATCTAGTGGAATCAATGTTGAGTCTTCATCTTCCCAAGTTTTTTTGCAACTCTATAGAAATACTCTAGACAAATGCAATTTAAAAAATTATGAAAATGAGATTTCTTATCTCCTCTCTATATTTCTTGTGGCTCTTCTTATTTCTATCAATCTACTGTGTGCTCTCATTGTTAGCTTTTGAAGCTATAAACTTAAATAAAATGCAACCACAAGTAATGAAATAAGCATGCAATGTTATAACTATGATAATGGCTAACTAATAAGCATGAAAATATGATGAGAGACTTCTAAAAATACTCAAGAAATAGCCATTAATGAAATCTCATGAAAATATACAATGCTATGCAATGGAGGTCTCTAACACTTCATATTGTAAAAATGCACTACATTGTAACTACTATTATACCTCAAGCACTACAAAACGCCACCCTTTCTTCTACTCTAAGAAGGCCTATTTATAGTGATACATGTTGAGCAAGGTGCAGTGACAGTATTGTCATTGTTGTCAACACAGTTGGATAGATCGGTTGATGCAGTGGACAAGAGTTCAGAGGCTACTCAGAGTATGTACAGTGATGTTAAATGCTTATGAGGATGTTTACCCACCTTTTTGCATATTTTCCAAGAAGACCGAAGTGGCCCATATGCTAAAGATCAAAGAAAAAGCAAAACACCACAAAGAATAAAAGTGTCGCGATATCGTGACATGTTGCATTTTCGCAGCCAAAAGAGAAGAGAAAATGCAAGGAGAAAAATTGTCACGATATTGTGACATGTTGCATTTTCACGGCCAAAAAGAGAAGAGAAAATACAAGGAGAAAAAGTGTCGCGATATCGCAACATGTTGCATTTTCGCGGCCAAAAGAGAAGAGAAAATGCAAGGAGAAAAAGTGTCGCGATATCGCGACATGTTGCATTTTAGCGGTCCAAAGAGAAGAGAAAATGCAAGGAGAAAAAAGTGTCGTGATATCGCGACATGTATTTTCGTGGGCCAAAGCAAAGAGAAAGAGCAAGGAGAAAAAGTGTCTCGATATCGCGACATGTTGTATTTTCATGAGCCAAAGCAAAGAGAAAGAGCAAGAAGGAAAAAGTGTCGCGACTCAAAAAGGGCAGGCAGGCAGAGAAAAAAAAGTGTCGCAATATCGCAACATGTCGCATTTTTGCGACTCAAAAAGGGCAGGCAGGCAGAGAAATAAAAGTGTCACGATATCGCGACATGTCGCATTTTCATGACTCAAAAAGGGCAGGCAGGGCAGAGAAACAAAAGTGTCGTGATATCGTGACATGTTGCATTTTCGTGACTCAAAAAGGGCAGGCAGGCAGAGAAACAAAAGTGTCACGATATCACGACATGTCGCATTTTTGTGACTCAAAAATGGCAGGCAGGCAGAGAAACAAAAGTGTTGCGATATCGGGACATGTCGCATTTTCGTGACTCAAAAAGTGGCAGGACCCATAAGGAATCTTTAATGATTTGAAATCATTTAAGATGGTCGTTACACATGGAAAGAAGCGGATGCATGTCCATGTGGAGAAAATGAACAGTCGTGGAAGGAGAAAACGATAAGTCATGGAAAGAAGAGGATGCATGCCCATGTGGAGAAAAAAAATAGTTATGAAAAAAAGTGGATGCATGCCCATGTGGAGAAAAGGAAATGAAGGGCCTCAAAATAGAAACGAAAAGCTTTTTCAGAAACCAAAACAAATGCATGCACAAGGGAAAAGAAAATGAACAGTCGTGAAGGAGAAAACGAACAGTCATCAAAGGAGAAAAAAAATGCATGCACAAGGGAAAAGAAAACGAACAGACATGAAGGAGAAAACGAACAGTCACGAAGGAGAAAATGAACAGTCATCTAAAAAGAAAACGAACAATCATGTGGAGAAAACGAACAGCCATGGTAGGAGAATATGGTGTCAATTATTTGCATGTGACTTGTTTGACGAAATGCCTTCTCAATATATACAAAAGAAGACGTTACAATTGACAAATGGCATATGAGAATATAAAAGAAGTTACAACTGGAGTTACAAAAAGAAAGGATTGTTATAAAAGGAGTGTTGCTTGGAGAATTTAGAGTGTGCGATAGGCGAGCGAGAAGGGTGTGTGTTTTGTGAATTGTGGTAGACATTGGGTAAGCAATAGACCAGTCAGGGTCTTGTAAAAGTGAAGGTATTTTTATGTCAATCTTCCAGTTTCAAAATTGAAGTCCAATTTGGTGCTTGGCATCAGGGGTTGGTGCCCTTCCAGTTGGTGCTGGTAAATCATGGGTTGGCACTCCTTTTTGTTGGTGCAGATAAATTAGGGTTTGGTGCTCCTTTCTGTTGGTGCAGATAAATCAGGGGTTGGTGCTCCTTCCAGTGGGTGCTGGTAAATTGATTGTAAAGTTGGTGCTTTGCAAAGGTTGGATTTGGATGAGAGTCCAAACAATCATTTTGAGGAGTAGCCAAATCGGTGAACCTCTGTACATCTTGTGTTGTGTGATGTTCTCTTGTTACACTTGTTTTATTTAGTTTTAAGTTTTCATTGTTTCGGTTTTAAGAGTTGAATATTTAAGTTTAAAAGAGCTACACTGGTTCACCCCCCCCCTCTCAGTTTCATTGTGAGACTAACAATACATGACTCTTGGTCTTCCATATTCATATGACAACTCACTATTCTATTTTTAGGACTCATGTAGATGTAGACTACATGCACATTTACATCATTGCATATTTTAATAATACTTGTGCATTTATTACATTGATTTAAGCAAATACTTAAATCCTAATATAAGATAAACTCCTAATCTAAACATGTACCCATGATGGTACATTAGCAAGCACCAAATAATGTAATATATTACAACATGTTGTAGATTGACTATTACATTCTAATTTTTTTAAGAATTAGCCATTAAAGAGAAAAAAAATTACAAATTGAAGAACAACATTGCAAAACAACCAAGTTTACAAATTGGAAAATTTTGGTTATCTCCAAAGATGAGCAATTTCTCAAGTGGGTCAATTTGCTCAAGAGTATCGATTTGCTCAAGAGGGTTGATTTGATTCAACAACATAATGATTCACTCCAAAAAGTGAAGTGATTCATTCACCACCAGGTCAAGCAAGACAATTGTGTATGGATGCCAAGGACAATCTCTTGGAAAGTGATTTTTTATCATTTTATGGCACTATAACTCAACTTAGAAGCATTTTATATTGTTTATAGGTATATTTAAAAGCATATAACATTTAGAGGTGTATCATTTTTCTAAATATGCCCTCAAATTTTTACTTTTACTTGGTGAAAGAATTTATCACCCAAAGTAATTCAAGGGTGAATTATTTATATAAATAGAAGCCATAGGATCCATTGTATCATTTTTCTAAATATGCCCTCAAATTTTTGAAGCCCACATTGTACTCTTATAATTCATGAAATAGGTGAGAATTTGATAAATATTTTGGACTCCATCAGTGGCACTATCCTAGATTATGGAATATATGATGATTATGGCATAGCCCTTCTGTCCATCTTTTCATTTCTCTCATAATTTTAACTCATTTGAATGGGAATGCATTGTTTTGTTTTGGATTTCTCATGTTTTTATTGATCACACATTCTCCTTGATATGGTTTTGACCATAGTTACTTTTAATCTCTTGCACCCTAAAACTTCACAATTTATTTTCATGCATTTTGATTTCTGCATTTACTTTTTGCATTTAATATCATGCAATTAGATAAGGTTAGCTCAAAAATTAGCAAGGATAATGAGGAACAAACCTAAATCCTAAGGTTGTAAGAGGCCCTAAATCCCTTCATCTAACTTTGTTGAAATCAAAATTATGGGCATGTAGGAAGTTAAACATTTCCATAATTCAACAAAAAGGAAATGAAGAATATCCTAAATAAAATGCTAAACTAAATATGATAATAATTGATATAATAATAAATATAATATTTTGTTATTTTGATGTGGTTGGCCCTAATAAAATTCATATTAAATAATAATTAAAAATAATATAATTTTTATGTTTGAATATTCCCTAACCATGGAGACAATATATTTCAATTAATTACACCCATACTAATATTTTTTTATATGAAGATTATAATTACACAATGGTATTTCTTCTTTGAATCACTCCAATCCTCTTTGTATATATAAATTAAAAATTATATATGAAAAATAAATTTTTCTTTTATGAACACACACTCACCCATGGCACAGTTTAAAGGAAACTATTTTTCATTAAAATGCAAACAAGTCTTTTTGTAATTAATAATATTTTTTTTATTATTTTATAAAAAGGGTTTTGAAATGTCCCAAAACCTTTTACACAAATGCAGCAAAGACAGCTATCCAGAAGCAAACTAACTAAAATGAAAACAAACAACCTTAGAGGGGAACGAAACAACCAACTTTAAACCAGAAAGAAGGCATAGATATAAACAAAAAAGAATAAGGGTCCAAACTACAACAATGATACTCAAAAGGAAAAAAAAAATAACTACCAAAATCCTAATCAAAATTATAGCATTTGGCTTGACGGGGTTCAATTTGTGAGCTTATTTGAGCAACCACTTCCACTATGCTAGAAATTAGTAGTTTGTTTACCATTATTTTCCACCTGGGTTCACGGGTGACAATTGCGTTGTGAACTTTCCACATTCCTTGTCACCTGGATTCATGGATGATAGTTTCCTTGTGAACTCTCCACATCTCCTCAAAATTACCCCAAGATGGATTGCACAAAAGCGCATAAGGGAAAAGAGGATATGTGTTGGCATCCATGTCAGACAAACCATATCCAGCCACTAGGTCCCAAATCAACCACATCAACACCAACAACCAATTAAAGATTAATATTTCCATTTGTATTAGTGTGGGCCACAATACATTGAGGGAAATTATCATAATAGACTGAGAGGTTATCTTGTTCAACTCCTTGATTGGCAAGGAGGTCAACAACTTTGTTTCCTTCACGGTAAATATGCTGAATTGTAACATATTTGATACCTTCAATTATATTCAAGCTTTCTTGGACAATGTTGAACATGCTCCAAGCAGGAAGCTGATATTTTTTGGATGCATCGAATGACATTCATAGAATCACTCTCTATGATAAGTCTTTCAAACCAAAGCCGCTTGCAAATGAGGAGGCCAAGGTATAACACATGGGCTTCAGAAAAATTATTGGTTTGACTACCCATGGACTCAGCAAACGTGCACAAGACTTTACCTTGACTATTTCTGAAAATACCACCTTCTCTAGTCCTACCATGGTTTCCCTTTGAGGCTTCATCAATGTTGATCTTGACCCATTCACAAGGTGGGGGAATCCATTTCACCATTGACCTATCAGCTTTTGGAGGACCTCGAGGGGTGTCAATATAAAATTTGAGAGTATTGAGCATGGATAATTCCTATTGGTTCTTGGGCTTTTCGGCTTGGATGAGATTAGTATTCTCAATGCAAAATGGTAGATCTCGGGAGAACACTGATATGGCATCTTTTGTAGTAGTGCCAAAATTTTGTTGTTCCTCTCCAACCATACTTGCCACAAAAATTAAGGAAAATAATACTACCAAAAAGCACATATTTTTAGATTCAAAAATGTATTTGGCCATTAATGGCAAGCGTCAACAAGAGTTTTTGGGTATACCCAGGACATGTTGTCTAGCTTGAGAAAGGAAGACAATACTTCATTAGATAACGTGTACTCAAGAAAGATATGGATCATATATTCCTGGCTATTTTTATAGAGGACACAATGATTAGGGAGGATTAGGCCTCTATGGATTATATTGTCAATGTTCAAGATTTTGTTTAAATAAGCAAGCCAAAAAAAATGGGTAACTTTAGGGATTAGAATTTTCAACCAGACAGTCTTAAATTCATGTCAAGAGTTGAGTTCTATGATTTGGGCGTAGTAGGCAAACTTAACAGTAGAAAGATCATCCTCACAAAGGTGTCAAAATGGAGAGTCTAAAGCATTAGGGTTACTAGGAATGATAGTGGTGTGCAAAAAACCAGCAATAATGGAAAAAGTATAGGACTGGGTAATGTTGATGTTGACAGAGGGAAAGGGCTTCCATCTGTCTTCGTTATAGTTTCTAGAAAATAAATTACATACCTTAGAACCAAACAGGCGATCAGTGATTGGCTTGATGTAGGAGAGACTAGCATCACTGAATAGATGGTGATTTTTGAGCCATATGTCCTAAAATTCAATAGATGTTCCATTTCCCAGCTACCACCTAAGCCCAAATTTTAGTATGGGTCTCGTATTGATCACAGAGTTCCAAAAATGCAATCCAATAAAAAGTGGTTCATCACTTAGAAAGGCTCGCTACTGCAAGTATTTATCCTTTATGATATTGATCCAAGTGGATTATTCAGCTCGAATAATTCTCTAGTCTTGCTTACCAATGAGAGCAGAATTCATCTTACTAGCTTTCTTGAAACCCAACCCTCCTTGATTCTTCTTCACGTAGATCTTGTACCAAGCAACCAGGGGAATTTTATTGGTATTTTTGCTTCTTGACCAGAGAAATATCTTTTGTATCTATTCAATATTCTTGCAGATAGAAGCTAGAGATTTAAAGACAGTCAAGAAATACACTGGAACACCTTGCAAACAAGCTTGGACAAGAGTCACTTTCACTGCCTGGCTAAGGATATAGCCTTTTTCGCCCAGCCAATTTTTTTTGAATTTTCTCCAAGATGTTGTTCCACATATTTACAGGAGGTTTATCATGGAAAATGGGTATACCTAGATGGGTGGAAGGAAGGCTTGATATGCAGCAGCCCAAAATTTTGGTAATCGTTTGTTATATGTCAATGGGAGTATTCAGGAAATACAATTTACTTTTCTAAAAATTAACCTTTTGTCCAAAAGCTAGCTCATAGGAGACTAGGATATTTTTTATTGACCTTGCTTTAGGAACTAAAGTTTTGGTTTCCAGTAATGTATCATCAACAAATTATTGATGCGTAACCGGTTGGGAGATGGAGGAGGCCTTTATATCGAAGATATACCATTAGAGTGGGCAAAATTGAGTGCCTTCCCAAGGGATTATGCAAGAATGATGAATAAATAAGGGGAAAGAGGATCCCCTTGCCTTATTCCTTGGTTCCTCTTGAAATACCTAGAAGCAGTACCATTTAAAATTATAGAAAACCATACAAACAAAAGACATTCCCGAATTAGAGTAATCCACTCCAGATGAAAGCCAAATTTTGCCAGCAAAGCACAAAAAAATCCAAGAGACCCTATCAAACGCCTTGGTAATATCTAACTTGATAAAAAGGCTTGGATTTTTGTTTTTTAAGACAGAGTGGAGCAGTTCATGAACATTTATTATACCATCTGTTATAAGCCTTCCCTTGACCGAGATGCCTTGACATAAATCAATAATACCAGAGAGCAATTTCTTCATTCTATTGGAAATGGTCTTGGTCAAAATTTTGTATATGACATTGCATAAGCTAATCATCCTATAATAAGAGATTATTCTGCACTGCTGAGTCTTCGGGACAAGGGTGATAAGGGTGGAGTTGAAGTCTCTCATAATGCGCTTGGTCACTTGAGCAAACTGAATGGCTTTGGTTACTTCAGTGCTAATAATATCCCAAATTTTTTGAAAGAAGCAAGAAAAGAAACCGTTAGGCCTAGGTGCTTTATCAGCAGACATGGAAAACACATCTTTAATTTCATCTACAAAAAAATTGACTTGTAGTTTGTCATTATTTTCATTAGAGACTAAATAGGGAATATTTTTAAGGGAATCATAATCTTGAGGGTTACTCGGTTGACCCGCTCCAAGAATATTTTGGAAATGTGCTACAACTTCACGTCTCACCTCCTATTCATTTTTCATGCTGGTACCATCCGACCTGATCAAATTTTTTATTTTGTTGATGCTTATGTGCCGGAGGATGAGAGCATGGAAATACTTTGTATTGGAATCACCTTGTTTGAGCCAGAGAGCTCTCAAATTTTGCCACCAAAAGGTTTCCTCCATGGATAAAATATTGTGATATTCAGCCATTGGATATATTTCTTGTAACCTAAGCTGCATATCATGTTCCTCGTATTGGATATGATTTTCAATGACCCGGATCTTATCACCAATAATTATTTTTACCTCAAATAAATTCTTGAAGATTTCCTTGTTCCATATGTTTATGTTGTTCTTGGTATGCAAGAGTTTTTGAGTTAATATTGCAATTGGGTTACGAGTAAAATATGTGCTCCACCATTCAATTACTTTGCTTCTAAAATCTAGGTGTTGAATCCACATAGGTTCGAATTGGAAATGAGACTTGAAAGAGACAATGTTCAGCCCCTCTAAAACTAGAGATTTGTGGTCAGACCCAATCCGAGGAAGAGTGTGGAGAGTTGCATCTCCAAAGGATTGAAGAGCTTCATGGGAAATGAGAAATCTATCCAATCACATTAAAATATGTTGTGCCTCCACTCTCCTGTTGGTCCAAGTAAATTCGCTCCCTTGAAGGTGGATATCCATAAGACCACACTCATCAACGAATTCAGCAACATATTTAAAATTTTGAGGCGAGATAGGAGTACCTCCTTTTTTGTCAATAGGGTATAACGATAACTACCATTCAAGTTTGACTATGGAATATCTGCCACATCTGCCTCATAGAAAACCATAGTTCTCATCAACCAGACATAGTATTAGGAGCATACACATTAGATAAAATCCACTGAACATTTGAATATTTACAACAAAAAGCAATGTTAGTGATCCTATTAGAAGATGATAAAATATGACCTTCTACTTCAGTAGGGTCCCATAGGCACATAAGGCCACCAGACGCTCCCTTGGTAGGGTTGGTAGCAACTCCACAATTTTTCATATAGCCTTAATAACTCTATCTTGGCAGTTTGTGTTGATCTTGGTTTCCTACAACAGGATGATGGTTGGCTTAATATATTTTCTCATGGATGAAATGATTCTCTACTTGGTTTATCCATTAAGACCTTCCACATTACATGAGAGAATATTCATTTGGAAGACTTTGAAGATTTCTTACCTCCTCCACGTGAAGGTGTTGAAGGGGGTTTGGTTTTGTTTCCCTCATCTGTGGAAACCTTAGAATGATCCTGCTCAGCTAAATAGGAGATAATAGTGGGTTGAGAGCCATTAGAAATTACTCTCTTCGGCTTCATTTTGCCTTAAATCCTGTTTACTAGGCCTTCCTCTTTTTGCTTTTTCACAATCTATGTCAGCTAAAATTTTCTTTTGATTTTTAGAAATAGATTTTTGAGGGCTAGGGTTTTGGTTATCAAGATTCGGATCAAGATATTTCAGCCTAGAACTAAGGATATCTTCACCAGGAGGATAAGAGATGGGGATAGACACATTGAGGAGAGGGTCTTGCTGATTCGAGGGTTCACCAGACTTAGATTGAATTTTTTTTAGATATTCAGCAGACAAATGAAGTCCAAAAGGTCCTGGATGTGAAGGGGGTTGTGAAATCTCATAGGCATCAAAACAGGGTTGTAAAGGTTTATCTATGAGATCATTGATAGGATTCTCTACATAATCATGCAAAGGCTTGAAAGGGTTTGCTTTAGCAAAGAGTGAGCAATTTTGTTTAGAGTGAGAAGATTCAGGGATGGAGATATTACCTTTTCTTCCTTTCTCTTCAGGACTTCTTGGTGCAACAACAGGCTTCCTAGTGTCCATGGTGGCGGTTAGCTTTTGAATCAGCTTAGCTTGGTAAACTTTCTTTCCATGAACATGTCCATCATTAAAGTTAGCTACTGGGAATTTTTGGAGTGGATTTTTTGTAGTCTCCTTTCTCAGCAACGGATATTAGGTTTTAAAGTGATCCTAGGTGCGGTAATCAATATAAAACGTTGGTTTATTTTTATAAACAATGGCCTAGTATTTTCTTTTGGGGCTATAGATGAGATCCACATAGGTGGGTAACTCCAAATAAAGATTTTTTATCACACAAATTTTGGTATGAGTTAGCCTTGATTGCGCTTTCGTTGTAGGGTCAAGGGCAACAAAGTCCTCAATAGCTTTAGCAACCAGGAGAAAAATCCTCTCATCCCAATATTTGAGGGGTAGGTTAGGAAGCAAAAAACTAGATAGGTGCCAAATTTACAAATTGGATTTCGGGATCGAAGTCCTTTGCCCATTTTTGTACGAACAAGCTTATACGATCGTAGAATCAAGGTCCACATGTCAATATATGGTTGGTGTCTTACGCGTTGTTGAGGCTTATGAGAAAAATACCTCTAGACATGGTCTTTATTTCCATTGATCCATTGGGCCGCCATTTGGTCGATGCCCATTTCTTGATTGATTCAATGTCAGGTCGGCCTCCTACGAATTTCTCTATTAGGGATAAAGAGCTTCGACTGATAATCGACTTCATAACACCATGAGGAATGAAGATCTCCTTGTTGTGGTTGTAAGAGTTTGACTCATAAGAAATAGCTGCATGTCCCTGGATTCTGACTTTATCAGCATAGGACTTGTGGGGAGAATCTCAAGACTGGTTCGAAAGGTGTCTGCTAACGATTTGATCTTCAGAAACTGCATGTGAAGCATAACCGTTAGTGGTGTGACCTCCGAAATGGCATCCATCTAGGTCGCCCATACTCGTATCTTTCAAGCCACCATCTTTGTCATTATCGGGAGGATTCTTTGGATCGTTGCTATCATCATTGTCAGATTCAGTTTTCCCGTCTACCAAAAAATTAAAATTTCCATGAAAATATGAAAAAAACTTCAATTCAAATGATAATATATTTTAATTAATTACATATCTATATTAATATTATTTAATGTATAAACATTATTATTATATCATGGTTATTTGATATAAAAATTTATGAATTTCAAATTAAAAACTTTTAAGCTTCAATTTTTTTCAATTGATTATATGGGATTGAAATGACCCCAATCCATATTGCATCGTTAGCATTGAGTGGTATTACAACATAATTTAAATAGTATTCATGTATACTTTGACAAAATTAGAACGAGGTCCAAGATTCAAACCGTAACGTAGATGAGTGCGTGAAAGAGTGGATATGTGTTCAACCAAAAAAAAAATTAGAACTTAATCTCTCCTTAAATATTAAGAAATCTAATAAATTTCATAACTTTTAAGCTTTAATTATTATAAACTAAAATAAATTTTCTTATTATCTTTAATATTTTTATTAAAATAAAATAACTTTAAAAATTATAATTATTTTTAAAAAATTTAATTTTATATATATAATAATTTATTTATTTTTTAATTAAAGTTCAATCAAAACTTCCCCCATTATTTTATAACAATGAGAGTGTTCCTTCCGTTCTAATCATATTCATATGTTATTAAGAATCACTATTAATATTAAATAATATATCATTATTTTTAATTTCTTTTTTAAAAAGTGAAAAACTTCTTGCGGGGCCGCTTGGTCGCTTGGTCTGAGAAATCAAAAACATCAAAGTCATCCGAGAGTCGCACTCAACCTTGCTCGTACCAACATTATCAATTGAATTTTGGATACCTAATTCAACTTTTTGGTAGAGTGGAGATTTGAACCTGGGACCTCCCTTGGAGGATTGTCCTCTTCCCTTGGAGGATTGTCCTCTCCTCTTCAACTCACCTGGATAATAATTTATCATTTTTAATTTTAAATATTCCTTTCAATTAATTCATACACCCAAATTAATACTTTTATGTATGAAAATTATAATTACATTATTGATGTGACCCGGATTCAATCCCACCATGGATGTGTAAAAAAGTATTTCTGACGACAATATAATTACACGGTCCTCCTTTATCAAATCGCAGGAACTTTTGTACAAATTAAATTATATATGATTTTTTTTAATTTAAAATGTAAACAATATTATTATTATAAAATTTTATGAAGATAATTTTATTAATATTATTAAAAATTATTAAACATTTTAAAAAATTGTAATTATTAATAATGATACGAGGTAGATTTTAATAAATATCACTGGGTATTATCGTTATAAGATTATTGAAGTTTTGATTATTAAATGGTAATGGGCTCAATAAGTTTAGATTTTTTAAATTTAAAGTAAAGATTCAAACTTTAATGTGAGTAAGTGATATATGAATAATATTTGAGAAATCTTTTATATACAACATATTCGCAACATGTGAGGGGAGAGATTTGAACCTGGGCCTCTCGATAACTTGAGAGTTTTAACTACCCACTTGCTCTCCAACTCCTCTGCATGACCGGATTATTGTAATATTTTAGGTGATGATAGGTAAAGTACGTTTCAATCCCATTTAATTAATTGAAACAAAAAAAACGAGTTTAGATTTAATTTTTTTTTATTAATGGTGAAAAAGAAAGAGCCTTTTATATAAGAGGAGGTAAAGAAAGAGATGGCCAATTAAACATAGGTCAGCCCCAAAGCCAAAGAACACAAATTAAACCCAACACCTATTCAAGAGCATAAACCAACCCACCAAAACACCTATTCAAGAGCATAAACCAACCCACCAAAACACCCATTCAAGAGCATAAAAAATGTTTTATTCAACTTTATTTTAAAAACACTAACTATCAAATAGGGAGAACATTTTTCAAGGGGCATGGTTTTTTGGTGGGGCAAGGCTCTTCATGAAGCCCTGGTATACCAAGTTCAAAGCTTAAGAAGAGATGCCATAAACTACCTTGGGTCCGTTTATTTGGTCTTCCGATAGAATATTGGCATCCAAAGATATTCGAAACAATTAAAAATTCTTTAGGAGTTTACATGATGATTTTTAATTGTACCCAATACTTAGAACATATGATTTATGCAAGGATTTGTGTACCACATCAAGAGAAGATTACTTTACAATATGGGGAAGAAATATAGGATCAAGTAGTAGATTATGAAAATATTCCATTTAGATGCAAAATTAGTCATGAATATGGCCATCTAGCTAAGGATTGTCCACACATAAGATCCTTAACAACGAGAAAGAGGATGAGGACTTGGTAGGGTTTCAAATCCCTAAACAAAAAACACACAAAAAAAATAGCAACAAAAGAAAAAATAGTTATTTCTTTTAACACCTTTGAAATTCTCTCTACGAATGAGCAAGCAAGCAGATGATGAGGATGATCAAATGGAAACAATTATTATAGAGACATAGTTTGATGAAGAGAGGGAACTGGAAGGATTGTGTGATGAGAAATCTTTGACAGAGGTTGCCTTAATGCTGAGAAATCTTTGACAGAGGTTGCCTTGATGTTGAGAAATAACACTAAAGGGAAAAAATAGTACAATGTAAAAAACAACCCAAATGCAAAACAAAAGGCAAGTTCAAACTACAAACAAAACGGATACTCAAAAAGATCATACAAATTCCAATAGTAGTGTCGTAGTACCAAGTAACCAGCCTATAGTCCCAACTAGAATGAAGCAAAGTACGAATAAAAAGATAAGGATGTCATAATCCTAAGGTTTATAGTCATCTCTTTATGACAATGTTAATAAAATTGACTATTTTGCTAAGTAATTTATGATATTTTTGGTAATTTGTTAAGCTTTTGTTGTATTTATTTTTCTTGGTTTTGTTTGTGGTGTTTTTTATTTTTTTTTGTTGTTTCTGATTTGGTTTTGTTTTGTTATGTTGTTTTTGGGGTTTATTCTGTGTTTCATGTTTTGTGGTTTTTTTTGTTTCTTTTTGTTGTTTTTGTTATCGTAGTATTTGCTATGTTACGTTGGTGGTTTTTCTCTGTATTTTGTGTTTTGGTGTTGTTTTTTTTTTTTTTTTATATATATTTGTTTGTGTGTTTGTTTTATGTTGTTGTTTTTTTTTTTTTTTTGACAGCACACTCAAAAATATGTTTTATTTGTTTTAGCTTTTTTGTGTGTTGTTTCGGATATCCTGCCTCCTTAGATCTTACCCAAAAATAACATCTTTTTGAAATGTTTTCACAAGAAAAAAAACATTAAAAAAAAAAAAGACAAACTTTTCTTTTGTTGACAATCATATATATAATGGTTACTATATAAATGGCATTGTTGAGCTGTTCAAATTACACACACCACCCTTAACAACAACGATGCGGAGAAATATATTTTAGCTCACAGCATGTTGCACAGGATATATGTTCCACCCGCTAATATCTCTATACGCTTAACATATTACTTATATATCTAAACTTTAGACCAAAAGGATTAGAATTCGAACTCAGACTTTTTAACATTCTATGGAAACCTGCTACTAAAATTTAGAATCACACACCAAAACTATTTTGTCCAACCACAGTATTTTCTGTACACCATTGGCATCCAGGAAAGGCTAGAGGCTCTGGCAAGAAATGGCCGGTCAAAACGTGCATATTTTCCTGTAGCGGAAATCCACAAGACTGGGCCTTAAAGTTCTTTTTGCCGCGAACTTCAATAGAACGTTAACAACACGTTCTTCTTGATTCCCACAAAATGTTAAGCATACTTCCTTTGCCTTCTCTAAAAGAGCACTGTTTTCTCCTTGGTGCTTTGCAATCAAATCAAAGGAAAAAACATTGCCCGGGCAAGCGTATTGGCCGGCCTCGACCAAGTCGATTATCGAAGGCAACCTGAGAGGATATTCACGAGGTAACACAGCAATACCGGCCTCGACCAAATCCATTATGGACGTCCACGAGGCAACACCATAATATTGTAGTAGGCGCAATGAAAGGATGCTCGCAACAGTTGTTTCTCTTCAGCAGTCAACGCAGAGGCATCCATGGCATCTTCCAATTGCACGGCATATTTTGATAACATCTTCATCACTGGTAAACTCCGTATATTAATCTCGTCAACGTTGCACTGAATGGATCGAGCAATTTCTTCAAAAGGCGAAGCTTGTGATTCTGCTAAGCGTCGTTCCAAAATACACCGCTTACAATCGCAGCGAATCCCCTTTCTACTGCAAAACAGCTCTCGCTCCACCGACGGCCCAAAACTGTAAAAGTAGAATATTGTAATTTCATCTCCTGCAGCGATTCTTCTTGTAGCTATAATAAGCATGACCTCTCCTACAACTATGGAATTGCTGTTGGGAAAGCACGAATGATTTATGAAAGATGGAAGCACCCACAGCCCATAGCGCTTAACATACTTCCTCGCAATAGTTTCTGTGACGCATGTCACATTCTCCATTATCTTTAGAAGTTTATTCTCCTCCACCTCCAAACTCTCTCTTCTCCAAACATAGATCTCCCAATCGGCATTGTTTATGCGAAAGAGATCCATAGGTGGCACTACCATTACGTCGTTGGAAGACGATACAACAAGGTACTGTAACTGCTGCAATATCCTCGGAGATGACATGGAAGAGGAAATGATTTTAGCTACGAGATCCTCTTTGATATTATCACTCATATCATGAAGATGACCGACAGGACAGATGCTTATTGTATCCTCAAAACTACATGCAATGGCATTGTCTACCAGCAGAACATCTCCAATTTCTACGTTCTCGGCAGCAAATGTTAGGAATGGAGCCTAATTATGAAAAGGCTAAACAGAGAAAGTTTTTGGATTTACTGTAAGACGGGCAGGGAAAGTTTCCAGATTTACAGTCTGTTAGTCTACCAGAGGAAGTTTCCGGATTTACAACAGGACAGCCAGGGAATTTTTTTTGTTTTTATCCCAAAATTAGATGCTGGGAACTCAATGTTAATCTTGGAATGTATTAAGAAAAGCAGTTTGTTTTTTCTGTTTTTTTCTTATATATAGTTGTGAGGAAAACAGAGATGACTATGACAATGAAAATTACTATGTTGATTCCTTAAAAAAATAAAGAGAAAATTACAGCAGATGTTGGCTGTAGGTTGTAACCCTCTATTGCTTGGATTGAGAAAGGAAGGACTGAAAATTCTCGGTGGATGTAACCCACATTGGGTGAACCACGTTAAAATCATTGTCTCTTCTTCTGTGTGTGTTTGTCTTATTTTTCTTTAATTCTACTGTTAAAGTTTGAAACACTATAATTGCTTTTCTATATTTTATATAGTGATTTACTCTAACAGCAAACAAACCTCTGCCTCCCCTTACTGTTTCTTTGATCAAAACGGGACCGATATAATTGCTAATCTCGGGAACGTACTCTGGCCTGCAACCCTTAGAAAATAGGCAGATAGATCAAACTTACCCTGCTGGTTCTGCTCATTGAGCTTCTTCGATTTCTCATTCTGTAATTTAATTTCTTTGGCTGTTGGGCATTGTTGTAGCGCTGTTTGGAAGCAGTGACAGGCTAACTCGTACTCTACAAGAGCATGCAAAGCTCGACCCTTCCGAAACAAGGACTTCACGTGCTGAGGGTCGAGTTTTAATGCTTCTTCACAGTCTTTCACAGCTTGCCCGTATTCTTTCGACATCAGCCTTTCTTCTGCTCGATTTGAATAGGAACAGACAAGGGCATCTCTTACTTCCTTCTGAACGTTTAAAGAGCTTGTAAGCTGAGGCCCAATTTTCTGACGAAAGAGAGCCCAGTCTATGCATATAGAATAACATTCGATGGCTCTTTCCCAATCCCGATCTGGGAAGCATTTATTCCCCTCAGCCCGCAATTCAAGTAGGTCTGCAAACAGGGCACTCTCTCCGTCCCTCTCAGATAAACTAAGAATCTCAATGTTCTGAGGGTTATCGACACATACCATGAGCAGACCGTCATCAGCTCGCTTAAAGTGAAGCTCTTTTACTGTAACCTTGGCTCCTTTGGGATAAAGCCTGCGCACATCTACGGCCCTCAAGATAGAGAGTGGAGCGTTATAGATTGCAAGTCTAACACCATCTCCACATTCATCTTGGAGGATCGCTGTAATGGAAACCATCCTGTGCGCATCAGCACATAACGTTCCAAACAAAACACGGCCTTGGTGATGCTTGCCAATTTCAAGACTCTTTGCTCGGATCGGTTGCAGGGCTCTCAGGGGAACAGAAGAACCAAAATACTCTTTGATGGAAGACGTCCTAATTATATTGGAAAAGTGAGACTCTACATACTCGACCCACTTGTAACCTCTTGCGTGCCATTTCATGAGGCCGCCTGTATCAAACTCTTCTGAAGCATGGAGCCCCTTTAATATTTCCAGCAACTCGCCCGAAGTGCAGTCCATGTCTGTATAGTTTCCTCTGGAAACAGGGAGAGACATTTTGATTTGCATAGCGGGACATAGTTGAGTATATATCTTTATCTTAGAAGTATTAAGTGTGACCAAACCAGTTTTTTAATTTTATTTTTTAAAATGTTTCTAGAAGTTATTGTTTATTTAATATATAATTGCATTAAATTTTGTTTTCTAGATAAAATGAACCCTTCCGTGAAAAGGGAGATAGTGTGGGCTGGCAGACACTATACTTTGGAATCCAGTCAATGATAGAGGATAAGATTGAAGTTACTCTGCCACTAAAAACAAGTGGACTTTAGTAAGAAGCTCCAGCGAACAGTCCGAACAAGTTGTAGTAAGGCAAGTATTCCTAACCAAAAATGTTCGTATCGCGTTGAAATTAATAATCTTAATTCTTATAATTTTATTTTAAAAGATTTTTTTAACCATTTTTTTTTTATATAAAAAATAAAGTTAAATGTAAGAATATTATCGCTGTATTGTTATTCACTATTATAAATAAATAAAGTAACATTAAATCGAGGGTTCATTTGTTTTATAATCAAATTATGTGACTAACACATCATGAACTTGATTAAACATTGTTTTTTCTAGTTGGTTTGTGAATTTGCTAGAACAATTGAATGTTGATGAGACTTAAGTAGTCATGTGTTAGATAATATTGAAACATAATTTCATTTCAAACATTGTTATTAAAAGTTGCACCATTTTGTCCTTAAATTAAGAAGTGGTTACTATAGTTAATGATCGAATGTGCGGTATAAACAATTGATCTTCTACATTACCAATGTCCTTAAATTAAAAAGTGGTTACTATAGTTAATGATCGAATGTGCCGTATAAACAATTGATCTTCTACATTACCAACTTCACATTGTTGTCTATACTATGTACATGAGAATAAATGTTGGAAACCTAGAACAAAATATGAGACAATAATTTTTACATTAAAATATTCTAATAAGTCGAACCAATAAACATGCTTGCGCATCTTTGTTTCCATATGTATTTGATGATAATGAGTTTACTAGATTTCCATAGAGGGCTATCACAATATTATTTGGATATTCTAAATAAAAATACTTTTCATGATATTTGAAAAGATGGAAAAACTACAACTAACAAGGACTAGATATGTTGAGCAAAAACACAATACCAAAATAAGTGACGAATAGTTTCACCTTTAGAGTAAAGAATGCAATAGGGGAGACATCCTAAAATAGGTGTGAGAATTGCAAAGGTGGCTAGTTTATAATGGAAGAACCTTCATCCTAGAACATACCATTTCACTTCTACCTTGACTTTCCAAAATTGTGATGCAAGGTGAGCCAATTCAAATTTAAAAAATGCACCCTATCATTTATAGTTAAATATATCTAATATGGGAAAGGTATTAAGCAATTAGGGATAGACTAATTATGATTTGAAATCCTAAATATATACCTAATTATGTCAATGTTGATCTCTTAGGATGTCCATGACTAAAGTACTCAATCTAAGAAAGAAAATATTTGGAATAAAAAAAAAAACTTGATTAAATTCTAGATGCAAACAAGCTAGAAGGTTGTGATTCAATTAGACTAATTCCGACATATCAAAGAACAAGAAAGTGATCATAAAAGTCAAGAATTATATTAATATATTTTCTTTTAAAGGAAATTTTATCCTTTAAGACTAAGGAAAAGGGTTAATGGTTTTCATTGAAAAGTATAATTATGTTCCACTATACACTTGACCTTCCAATATTGATGTCATGATGCAAGATGTTATGTTTACATGCCAAAAAAGGATTATTCCACATGCTATTTATTTTTTATGAAAATTAGAGATCCTTTGACTTGAAAGTGTATAGCATTTAGCAAATTTATCTTCACATCTTGTCATCCCCTGTTTAAGCTTATGAGAAGCACCACTGATTTTGTACCTAAAAATATATTTTTATAGTTTCAAACCATACCAAGTCCTCCATTTTTCTTAGAAGAAATACACAATTTCTAAGAGATTCCCACCATACTATGTGATCCATCCTATTTGATCGATAAGTAGCAACATATTGTTTGAGTTTGATATTGATAAACAGTCTAGAATGATATCCAAGCAAAAAAGTAATACATATGTGATGTAACCAGTACCTTACTAACCACTTGAATTTTATCATCCAAAGACAAGAATTTGGAGGGCTAAACTTCAAACTTTATTTAGAATTTAATTGTAACCTAGCCCCACATAGTTCATGGATAAATATTAATACCAAAATGAATTTCAAGATACCTTATGATTTGACCATGCTAAATAACCTTCTAGGAAGTGAGAGTATTTTCCAATACATGATTAGATAAACAATAAGAAGTTTTAATTTTGAGATCATTAATTCTAGAGCCTGATATATCATAATACAACTAAATTTGAGTTAAGTTCTTCTTTGCAGCTTTATAGATAGAACATAAAATCATCTACAAAGTAAGATTTTAATAATAAGATATCCATTTGGTAAGTTGATGCCCTTTAGAATATTTTTAGGTTATAATTTCTTTATAAATGCCTTAGAGCATTAATAATTATGACAAAGAAGAGGGGGAATGAGATATCCTTATCTAATGGACTTTTGCAGTTAAATTTAGTTGATAGAATGACATTCTCTTGCACCTGGATTAAAGCATATTTGAAGAGAAGCATAATTTATTAGCAAAAATTATCACCAAAATCCAACCATTTAACCATTTTGAGAATGAAATCCCAAGGCATCCTACCCTAGCCTTTGTCAAAGTCAATTTTTACAAGGAAAATATCTTGGTCAAATTCTTCAGCCAAATAGAAAGTTTCCCAAACCAACATCAAATTATCTAAAATGTCACACCCTTTAATGAATAAAATTTGCTCCATGTTGACTAATTTTTATGTTATGAATCTAAGTTTTATTATGAAGAATTTAGCAATAATTTTATAAGAGGGATTTAGTCTCTAGTTCATAATCCCCAAATTCATATGCAATGTCTTATTCCAATCTAATCTCCTAATTTAATCCCTAATTTACATGTAAAATCCCCCAATTCACTTTCATTTCTCCAATCCTCTCACTCTCTTCCAAACTTCTATAAAACTCCACACCTTTCTTTCATTCAAGGAGGACTAGAAAAAGATCGAAAGGCTAGAGAAATCATCTCAACGCTATAAAAAATTGTTGAAATTACTATCGAAAGCTACTGATACCTAGTCATATTTCTCCACCAAGTTGCATCTTGATCTAAGAACCAAAAATCACCACTGCCATACCTCGGGTGGTCTCATTTCAGTTAGAACTCTCTGATATATTTTGGTCATAACTTGCACATCCAAACTCTAATTGATGCTAAATTTGGAGGGTATCTTCCTAAAAATATATATAAGGTCCCCACCAAGTTTCATCCAAATATGAGTGGCGAAAGTCACCACCACCACACCCCTGGTGGTCTCATTTGAGCACCTGCAACAGTAACTAAATCATCACCAATTAGCAACATACACAGAGAAGAAGATAAATAAGTTAATTTTTTTTTATATTTTATGGTGTTTCTATGCAATATCATTATTTTGATTATTTTTTGATTTTATTTGCATCTCTTTATGAAAACTAGGCTAAATCAAGATTGGTCCTTTAGATGCTACTAATTTTTGTTTCTAATTGTGTGCAGGAACTCATAAGAGTGCATGCAATCAAGGGTGGTCTAACCTTCAAGTGAAGCAAGAAACCCACCCATCCTCTGAGGTGGTTTGAAGAACATTAGAGTACTATTTATCATATTTTGTAAAAAGGGACCTTTTCCTCTCTGGAAATCCTTGTCTTGTAAGCCTATCACAACATTTTGTAAAAGGATGGAAATTTTGTAATACATCTTTCATATTCAATGCAAATAACATGTTTTTTTATTCTACATCTTGGCAATCATGGTGGGACCCTAAACCCCGATCACACTAGACATATTCAATACTATATTTTAAAATAAACTAGTAAAATCAATAATTTATTTGTTGTATTTCATTTTAGATAGGTACCTTGTGTGATATTTATATATTTTGAGCATATTACTTATTTTTTACATTTTGTTTACCTTGCAGGCCAACAAATCATACATAAAAAATCAAATATAGATAGATTGAGATCTTCGTGAGTTGGTTTCTTGTTATCTACAGTTAAAGTCATCACCGCCACACCCATTGCGATTGTTATTTTAGCCTATTTTTGCTTAGAATCAGATCAAAAATTCAGTTACTGACTTCTCACTGCACATCACAACAGCATCCAAACATCTACAAATCCAAAAAACAATTAGATCTAAGGGTTTCAAAGGTAAGTCACCTTCCCCTTCTTGTCATTTCTTGTTTCATGCCTTTTGCATTTCTATTTTCTTTACAAAAAGTTAGGTTTTATTTTTAGTTTGCTTGCTTGTCATTTGATCCTTGCACATCGAATATTAAAAGGAAGATAAATAGTCTTTTGCTTTTAAATCTTTACCATAGTTCTATTTTTGTATTTTAGATAGGTATCTAAAAATTACACACACACTTTGCACGAATCATTCACATTGGCGACGTTGGATTTCATCACCAACCACCAATTATTGGCAACAACGTTGGGATTCATCTCCAACCGTTCACTTGTCCCCTTAGCCACCATAGAATTCCCCATGAGTACCTTTCTAAACTTCATCACCAGAAGGCTTGTTACCCTTGGGAATATCCTAAGGTAGTTTTTAGGATAGATGCCCCTGCTCACAGGGCTACAAATAATTTGTGAGTGTGCAACTATTGTTATTGACTAAGCCTAACCAAGGGTGAAGTGAAAGTCAATTGGCCTATGCAGGTCTTAGACAGTGTCACATTTTCTACCCCTTAAAAAAAGGTATTAAATGTTCTTTTTGCACCTTAGAAGACCTCAAGACAAACCTCACCCAAGGAAGCCCTTTTGTCCATTTCTATGTTTTTTCTCTCAAAGAGCGCACATAGACACACCTTATAGAAACACATCATCTATATCCTTGTAGATCTATGAGTATATCAAAACCAAAACACAAAAAAAAATCCATATATATAAGAAATAGATCAATATGAAATCCACACAATGCAAAAACACAAAAAAAATCAAGACAAATCGAACATTTGCATCATTGTTTATCATTTGCTTGCTTATTTAGATTGTATTTTACCAAAAACAAACCACAAATAAACAAACCAAAAACACAGTTCTACGCATAGAGGTAAACTACAATATCCACTTGATATTTTTCATCCTATTAGTTTCTTCGCATCTTGTCCTATCCTCAACTGCTTATGGTTCAAACTAGAATCCAAGCCAAAGCCCAAGTGAGTCTTTCTATGGAGCATTCAAAACAAATTCCCCATATTTCACCTCTCCTCTAGCCCATTCGAAGGACATGCCTGGTAACTTGTCCCATGACCATCTTCATAATATTCCCTCTCTACCTAAGTCAAATTAGTTCGACAACTCAAACCATGACCTAGGCTAATGTATCATGGCACCCATGCTTCCTTCCCTGACACCCCTAGAAATGAGATAAGTTCATAATATTTAAACTTCAACATATTCTATTATGATTGTGATGAAATCCATGCCTACATCACACATCTCCTACAACCTTCGACTCCATCGTCTGCTAGTTTGAAATATTCTTTGTTGCCACCCCAAACCCCATTTGATTCACTACGACATACTTTATCAAAGCTACAAATACCAAAGTATTCCCATTTCTAATCATATATCCCATCTTCAAGTGCTCATCCTACTACTGCCCAAATAGTGGGTACTATATTTATTGCCATTGGTCTTAATTACTTTTCTGCTTCTAACATTGCTTCCTCATCTCAAAATCCTCCCATGTCTACACATCCTTCATATACTTTTTTGAGTCCACTTCTTTCCCTGATCCTTGATCAAACACTACCTCCCAAATATCATTCCATCTTCCTACTCCACATCAAGGGTCCACACCTCCCACTGCTACTCCCTCTTTTGTCAATTTCTCTTCTCATATCAATATTCCTCTTGCCAATGTACATGTTTTTTTATCTACTTCTCTTTATTATCCCCTACCTTCTATTCCTCTACAACATCCTTCTTATTTCTCTTATACTCCTCTTCATCGGACCTCTACTCTTTAAAAACCTTGTCATTCTACCTCACAACATGTGCATGTTGACTCTTATCATCAACCCCCTCTTCATTTCCATATTTCTTCTTGATCATCATATCAACCACCCATCTCTATTCCTCTTCTTAATCCTCCTCCTTCTAGTCATCCCTCTTATTTCACACAACCTCCTTCTTAAGCTCAAACCCAACCGACAACACCACCACCTCCTCCTCCTCAAATTTCTCATTAGTGGCCATCCACACAATCCCAAATCCTAATCTATACCACCCATACTTAACATCAAACCACTACAATTACCTATATCCTCCATATCCTTATGCATTCCCATACCATTACCCTCCTAAAGTCACCCATTTTGCCCCACTGGTTTCACCTTCTTAGGCATATTTCTATCCTCAAAGTGAGATACAAATATTGGTGAATCAATTTTGAAGTTTACAATTGCAATCAGGTCCTTCGGATCATCAAAAACTTATCCTTAGCCAATTACTTAATCAACCTATACATCCATAAATATATGTTCTCCCTTATCCCTTTGGTTTTGATATGCCAAAATTTAAAAAATCCAAATAAAAAGAGGATACTATTGGTATGGTTAGGGTTTTGAGTTATCCTGGGTAGTTTAAATATGGTCCCTAGCCTTGGTAGACCATCGAATAATGTTGGCACCATGGAAGGGATTGCATGCAAATATGGCTCCTCTCCAGTAGCCAAGAAAGTTTATTCTGAAGGTGGTACACAAGGTAACCCTCCCTCCCCTGATGTTGTTATTCCTTTGCCTAATTTCGATAATACATTCAAATGGTTAGAGCCATTACCCTAGTTGGGTATTTTATGGATCATATGCCTAATGAATCCTCCCTTTGGGCTTGGGTGAACATTGTTTGGACTCCCTATGGAGTCAAGTTAAAAATGATTCAAAAAATTATGAAGGAATTTTTCTAATCTGCTTTGCAGAATCTACCCATGCTAAGGTGATTTACAAGCATGGCCCATGGTACATGCATAGCTCAATGCTACAAAAGTCCCTATGTAGTTGAATTTTCTAGGCTTTGTGTTTCTCTTTGGCCCTTCCTAAACCACACAGTGGCTCTTTGGGGTTGAATAATTATTGTCAAGGCAAACATATTTTTCCATGCATGCCCATAAAAGCGTGTATGCATCGAAGTTGATATATGTTAGGAATTCAAAGAAATTGTTGAGATCCAAGTTAGCGAGTCCATGATTTCAAAATGGGTCTTGTACATCAACTTGCCCAACACGTGTTTTTTATGCCAGTATTTTGAACACAAGGTCAATGATTGTCCCCTAACACCCCATAACAACTACAAGGACAAGTAGAGCCCTACCACGCCCAATGCGCATGCCCCTCAACCCAAATAGGATGGTTGGATGATAGTGGATGGATGTAAAAATATGTGATCAACTGCCTCTAAAGGCTTGTAGTCAAAATTGGCATCGATGCCTATATCCAAACTAGTGGAGAAGATAAAGAAAAAAGATAAGCTTGACCCCCCACGAGCAGAAAGCAATAGCAAAGAGGCTTCACAACCCTGACAGGTTCACACCCTAAGGGCAACAACCATGATTGCTTCTCGAGCTATGCCTCTAGCTAGCCCTCCCATGCACTTACCCCTAATAAGCACACAATGCTCCCATAGCTCGAGGTAAGGTAAAAGAGAGGAAAAATTCATAATAGAAAAGCGACTACATATGTTCAACATTCAACTAGGCAGTTATATTTAAGACTCTTCCAACAATTACAATGTGTTTGAGTACCTTGACGAAGTTGTTTGATTCTTTCTCCCAATAAATTTCTTTTCATGAAATATTTGAGATCTAGCAAACTCATAATTCTTAAGTTTTCTTTAATACATATGCTATAACTAACTTGTGAACATATCTTATGAATTGTAAATCAATTAACAATATAATTTTATACTTATTTTATAAACAATTATGTTATGATATTCTATATTTACTAAGTAATTGTTTGCACCAACTACTTTAAAATATCTAATCATTACATCTCTGTTTTATAGTTCAAAACAATATTTAACACAAAGAACGATACAAAAATAAAAGAGAGGTACCAAACACTCCACTTGTAAGATCTTATGCATCTTAATAAATGTTAATCTGCTTACACATATAATTATCAAAGAATTACATCAGCATGATCGTCATGATTCACGTATAACCTAAGTTTTAGGTACCAAACACTCCACTTGTAAGATCTTATGCATCTTAATAAATGTTAATCTGCCTACACATATAAAATTATCAAAGAATTACATCAGCATGATCGTCATGATTCACGTATAAAGTAAGTTTTAGGTACCAAACACTCCACTTGCAAGATCTTATGCATCTTAATAATGTTAATCTGCCTACAGATATAATTATCAAAGATTTACATCAGCATGATCGGCATGATTCACGTATAAAGTAAGATTTGATAGAATTGTTATTTTTAATCGTTACTAAAATAGTAGTTGTAACAACTATGTTTTATATAATTAATTTTTTTTTTTATAAAATTAAAGGATGAGGCTCGTTGATAGGGAATTAAATATTAGATTAGGTGTCAATTTAATTAATTAAATAGGTTTCTGTAAATCACTTCACCATTCTTGCGGAGTGCTACACAAGCCAGTAGTCAGGTTGTAAAATATCGAAGTGGAGAGGATAAGGATTAGGTTGCAATTTGCAAAGAATAATAATGAACTTTAAAGGACCATCAACTGCTGCTCACATTGATGGATGGGATGTGACATGCAGCATTAGATATACATAGGACTGGCTTCGATTTTGCTAACAAGTAGAAGGATGCTGTAGTGTGTACCGATCCACCTTAACTTTAATCTATCTAATAATGATGGAGGTCTATCTAATGTACCCCTGCCGTCGCGTTTCTTCTGGCTTTTGTGGCAGCGGTATTCAATTGCTCCTCGTTGATTCTTGAGGAGCACCAGGTATTTTGTACTACGCAAGCTGTTCTGGTCTGCAAGTGACAAGTAGCGGCCTCCAGTAATTATGAGGAGTTCCGGGATCCTTTACCTTTAGCGCCTTCACATCAGCTCGGATTTCTGCCCTTATTTAGTGATAACCAAATATTTTACATTAAAGTTTTCATCATACGACTGAGATTCGCAGACGGAGCGCTGATAGCCATTTTCGGTGGCGTCGGAAGCATTGTCGTGGGAAATGAATGTATTGGCGCTGCTGGTGCTGTCACTTGTGCTGGCCGGATAAGACATGAAGGTCATATGGCAGATCTTTCAAAGGACAAATGACGTACGCTTGACATAACTAGATGTTGGGTATAGAAGGTCAAGTGTGGGCCTCTCTGCAATTTTCACGTTGATCTTGGGTGTAGGAAGGCAGCGAACCTTGTTTGATAGTAAAAAGTGATTATAGATGTAACAAATTCCTTTGTGTTCACTAAAAAAATAAAAAATAAAAATAAATAAATAAATGGTGGGGTATAGAAGGTCAAGTGTGGGCCTATAGGGAGATTTGAATTTTGGTGAATTTTGCATTATTGTATATATTAACTATTGAACCAAAATCTCTGTTTAACTTTTAAAAAGTGTTTATTAAAAATGTTAATATTAAAAAGTGTTTATTAAAAATGTTAATATTAAAAGAAGACCTCTTTGAAAGGTAATTGTTAAAGAATGTTAATATTAAAAATTATTTTTATATGATTTTTTAGAAGAATTTTTTAGTATTATATAAAATTAATTAGAGAAGGTATTAGAAAATAAATCAACAATATATATTTTAAAGTTAAATGATTTTGAAAATTTCTTAAATGTTGGTGATTATTTAAAACCTTCAACACCAAAGCAAGTATTAAATTCAATTATATATCTATAATTGTTGTTTAAGATTGTATCTATGTAGTTTCTTTTTATTTTTTTCAACCTTTTAATGCTTGGGAACATGATAGAGTTATCTAGGGGAAAGGAAAAAATTAAAACAAAAAAGATGAACATTCTCGAGAAGTTGCAAGAAAAATTGAAGGAGTTTCAAGCTTCAAAAGAGTTTGATAAACAAGGCCTCATAGAAGTGCTTGAAAGATTTTATGATCCTATAGAAATGGTGGAATCCAGTAGTCTTGAGAACATAGAAATTCAAACATCTTTCTCTGAGGATGTGTCACCCACCTGTTGGACTTAAAAATCCCAACTTACATTGTACCCCTAATGTTCAAACAAGATTGAAAATAAGTGTCTAGGTGAGTATAGGTTGTGGTAGTCAAATTCAAAGGTGAGAAATTTCATAAAGGACATAAAGGTTCAAAAGAATCCCCATCGTCATGAAGGAATAGTTGCGGGTCATCTTGTACATAATCCTTTCAAAATCATCCTTCATAAATTCATTCCTATCACATCCATTTCACCATAGTATTATCATTTCACCAATATTTTTTATTAAAGTCTCCACCAAATTCATCTAAGTTTACACTTTGTAATTCCATTTGATAATTTGTTATCATCACCCATTCATTCTTCAACTCATGCCCAGATCACTCAATGAATATAAAGTCCATCGCCTCAAGTTATGGGTTGCAAGTTTAATTCGCAAAAATGTTCCCCTAAGTTTACATTTTCCCCAAGTCTAACACTGATCAATATCATGCATGAACTTACCCCATTATATCCATGTTCCCTTAGGTGTGAAGTGCGTCGAATACGTCGAGTATCTTTCCCCCTTTCCCGAGTTATCAAAATCCTAAGGTTCTAAAAGTCCAAATGCCTTAGTCATTGCACCCTATAATACTCCCATTGACTATCTCACCTGACAAAATAAGAAAAAGCGACTATCCCAACCGACGCCCCCTTTTTCATTTCGCTCGACCGCCCATAAGTCCATCGACTATCGCATGTAATCCAAAAGAGTCGTTGTTCGTTATGTTCACCCTAATATTTTTATCGACTATGTTACCCAACGCTCCTCCATATTCGCCTGACAGCCTATACGCCCTTTTGTCAAACGCGCGCACCTATAAGTTGGTAGCGGCTAAGTCACCCGAATCAATATTTTCCATTACATATCCTACCCAATAGCCCCCTTATTCACCCGATCACTTAAAATTTATTGAATACCTTAGCCGATGGTCAATATCTTTTATTTGCCTAAGTCAAACATTACGTTCGATGGTATCCTATTGGTGAGAATTAACTTTAAACCATGTTGTCCACACATAGGTCTTTAAGGGTATCAGTTACGTGATTAAGATATCATATTTTTGGTACCATGGTAAAGCATCTCATCCGAAGTCTTTTGCAAAAGAATGATTGATTGACTATGTTATCCAATGCCATCTCATTGGTCAAAAGCCTCAACCAATGGCCTTTGATAGTTCAAAAATAATCGACGACACAGATAAGCTCGATAAAATCAAGTGATAATCTCTCATTGTTCAGTTCCTTCATTCAATGGTTGCTTCATTTATGCCCAGGTAGATGACTCGTTCGACGACGTTCGACAAACTACACTAAGTCACTCTACCTAAGTCTTACAATTGTCAAGCCATTGTTCGATTGGGTAACGTGCTGCAAATTCATTAATCCTTTTCTTCACTCACCAATGCCACATCAGGCTAAGTACAAATTGGTGCTTCTACCGGAGCCATCATTTAAGTCACATCTTCGATTGTAATTCTTAAGTAATGTATTTCATCGGCTCTCTCATCCACCCGAATGCGTGATCCATCCAATAGAGCTAAATCAAGCAGATACCTCATCCGATCAACCATTATTAAAATTAAAGCCACTTGATGTTAATCCCCATCTCATCGGGTATCCCATCCACATACGTCTTCGACAACGATGGTGAAGTTTTACCTGATGACATAGCAAGAAAGGAGAAAGTGAGTTAGTGACTGGACCTACGATGGTAAAATATTGCTCTACTGATTAAAACCTCTAAAAAGAACATCTAAAGAAGCTTCTTATTGGCCCATTCAATTTCGACGTCACTTTGTCGATTAATCAAAAGTGAAGAGGGTGACCAATCACTATTACTCGGTTCTCATGGATGCTCCAGAGCATAAAAGAGGTCAATGTCCTTCAGTGCATCCATTCCATCATATATTTGCAGCCTAAGAAGAATGATAAAGGCAAATCCAAACATAGAGGCTATCGAAACCTGGGATATGATTAAGGACTAAGGGAGGAAATATTGAGTCACACGTATAAAGTCTGACACTTTAAGTGATAAGCTTACAGAATGTACTAAGAAGATACAATTGATGAAGCAAGCAATATCAGTAATAGATTTAATGATAATTCAAGTAAGTTGAATCCTACCAGATCTCCAAAACAAGACCATATCACTGTTAGTTGATGAAATGCATCATGTTAACATGACTCTATATGAAGGTGAGTACCTGAACAAGGATCATAGAGGTAAATATGGGCCAAAATGTGTAACAAGTGAAGTAAGAATAGCTTGGTAAATTCATGTATATAATTACTAAGAGATGCAAAAGGCATAACAGAAGAAATTAGATGTCAAAGCTTCAAAAACCTACCTGCCCTAGAAAGATAAAAGCACCTCAATGGAATATAGTTACAGAGGAAGCACCTCGACAAAATATAGTTATGGAAGTACAGTGGTTTTCACTATTCCATTCATCTTTGTACCTCCAAATATTGTTTTCCATTTTATTTTTTCCCCCATTTCCAACACCTTAGTTATGATTCCTCTTTCCCACTTGTAAATATACCATTGCCCTCTCCTTTATGGGCATTTCATCTTAACTATTGTTCCATTTTGTTTCACAAAGCACTATATCACCACCATTTCATGTACGACACTACATCTATTGTGTTAAACTGTCCCCACACCCATCCATATTGTTTTCCATTTTTTTTTATTTCACTGTATTTTATCTTTCCTCTCTTCACCGTCACGTCAGGTTCCCCTCTATTTCACATTAAATATAATTGCGTCGAAGCTAGTCCAGATCCATCTAAAGACAAAAGTGGATGACTAGGACAAAATGAATAAAACGGATATATTCAATATTATATTTTTGCACAATCAAATATCTGAACCACCATGGAACCAAAAACAAAATCCAGATGACCACTTGCCTAAGAAAGTTCAAGAACTCCCTTCAAATCAAAGAGCATTTATAGTCAGAAAAAGCTGAATCGATGATACATAGTTTCAGGAAAATGGCAGTTTTACATAATTTTAACAGCTTCCACCCACTAATATTTGGCTATAACACAACTGGAAAGATGAAGAGACATAGAGCCGAAGGCGATACACATAGCTAAACTAGTACTAAGCAAATGTAACACATATTGGGAAATCTGGCTACATAAGGAGTCAAAGCGACGAAGAGTCATCATCAAGCATCCGTTGTAAAACTTTGCAAGCAAGGTATCTTGAAGGTAATATCTCTAAAGTTGGTACTTGTTGTGACCACTTCACAACTTCCCCAAAATTGGAAACCCACTGAAAATTTTGAGATTTTGATATTTTGGTTTTCATGATCTTGATTGTTTGATTAAAAATCAAACCTTTCTTTGCTTTAATTTTAAAGTTTAAAATAAATCATTTAAAATCATTAAATAAAATACTTTTAGAGTATAATTTTAATGTTTTAAATAATTCATTTTAAATTTAATTAAAATATTTAAAGTTCATTTTGAATATTTTTATTTCAAAGTGTATTGTAAAATTTTTAATTAAAATATTTAAAATACATAATTTTAATGTTTTAAATCATTCATTTTAAAGTTTAATTAAAATATTTAAAGTTCATTTTGAATGTTTTTATTTCAAAGTGTATTGTAAATATTTTAATTAAAATATTTAAAGTACATTATTATAAAAAATTTTGTGTTGGTTTTGCAGGTTTTCAATATGAATGAACGAACAAAGGAGCAGAAAGCAAAGAGAATAATATGGTTATAAAATACTTTTTAAATTGTAGAACGGAATGAACGAACACAATGTTAAATTATAAATAGGCCACTGGAAACCAAGAAAAGGGGTCAAACACCTTGTAGAGAGGACGAATTGAAGAGGAGAAACAAAGGATAAGTTGTACAAGGTTTACACAGTGAGAACAGGAGCTTTTGGAGAAAATTTATTGTGAGATCCAAAGTTATATATCAACTTATTTTTGTTAAAATACGCATGCGGATGATCTTGTAATTGATTAAATATTTTGATATATTTACCTTTATTTAAATTTCGTAGAAGATAACATTTGATATAAATTAGATTGAATTAATTCTGATTAGTATAGATTAGATTTGAATTCCAGAAGAGTTCTATTTATGTTGTGTAGCATGTAGATTAAATTTCATTTCATTTTATTTTTCTACCTTAATATTTTTATTTTATTTTAATTTAAACGGTTTATAAACTCTAATTTCAATATTATAAAGGTATAATTTTATAATTAGGGTTTCATGTTTATTCACCATTCAAATATTATGTAAATTTATATTTGGATGAATAAACATTAAATTTAATTGAAATGTGTTATAAACCCTAATTTCAATATTATAAAGTCTAAACTTTATAATTAGGGTTTCATGTTTATTCACCATTCAAATATTACGTAAATTTATATTTGGATGAATAAACATTAAATTTAATTGAAATGTGTTATAAACCCTAATTTCAATATTATAAAGTCTAAACTTTATAATTAGGGTTTTATGTTTATTCACCATTCAAATATTACATAAATTTATATTTGGATGAGTAAACATTAAATTTAATTGAAATGTGTTATAAACCCTAATTTCAATATTATAAAGTCTAAACTTTATAATTAGGGTTTCATGTTTATTCACCATTCAAATGTTACGTAAATATTTCCCTTTATGAAAATTGTAATTTCATAAAAGGGGGGTTAATTTATAAGGGTTTTCAAAGGTTATTACATTTCAAGGTTTATCATTTGGATCATTTTTCTTTCATGTTTAAAGCAACATAAAAATCAATTCACTCATCATTTCATTAAGTTTCATG
The DNA here is from genome assembly GCA_028583015.1 of Wollemia nobilis. NCBI lineage: Eukaryota > Viridiplantae > Streptophyta > Pinopsida > Araucariales > Araucariaceae > Wollemia > Wollemia nobilis. The sequence goes on along the minus strand of JAQPPZ010003077.1, from coordinate 10,361,951 downwards.
AACAATCAATAGCATATCATAATTAAATATTGCCAACACAGGCCCCTTGTTAATAGTTATTTGCAAATCACTAAGGTATTCCAAGCACTTATTTGATATATTTTCATAACATACAAACACACATTAAGTGAAGGAACCTTGGAGAAATGTTTATTTCTTTACAAGAGAGGGTTTTCATTTGAAAATCCTAACTGTGATGGGGATTTTGCAATTGGGTAAAATTTCCACTCAACAGGTACATATTTTGATTGTTCCTACCTTATTAGCCACATGAACGATGTTGGATATCTAATCAGAATAGTTGATAGCTTTTATGAAATTGATGTCAAGTAGTTTTTAGAGCTCATCCTTGACTAAAAGGGTAACCTTAGGATGCATCTTCATAAATTTCTTCTTAATAGTCTTAGCACTAGGCTTGACTACCAAATGATGCATAACATGGGAGGGATCAAGCCTAAGTGTGTCGGCATATGATCAAGCAAAAATATCATGAAATTATTTTTAAAAAATGGTCAATTGCTCCTACTCATCCATGGATAAGGCTTTGCCTAAATTAAGGATTCTAGGGCTCGCCTTAGAACCTACGTTAACATCTATGATATCCTCAATAATAATATGAGACTCATTCTCATAAGGAGGTAGGATTATGATCACTCCTAGTTTCTCAATGTTCTCAGGATATATGGGATCAAAATCCTCTTGTGAACTAGAAGACTCGACATGCGTAACATAAGGGACTGACCCATCAAAGAAGAAATTATTTTGAAGGATATATTCATAATCCATGTCACAAAGAGTATCCCTTTTAGCACACTACCCTAGTGTTGCAACTAACTCGAGATACACCAAATTTATCCCATTGTAAAATAGAATGTCAAAGGGATAAGGTGGTCGCTCATCCTCATCATCCCACTCTAAGCCTTGGTGGTCCAAATACTCAACATAAGTAATGAGGTGATCATCATCATGAAATGGTAAAGATTGGTTTTTATTGGGTATGTAGCCTATGCCACATTTCCCAGGCCAAAGCTCAACTTCCAAAGGCTCTTGACTATCTTTCTATTGTGTCCCCAAACCTTTAACTACATATCCCATACTAAGCAGGATATACTTAGAAAGTGGATAATCATTGGACAAATAACAATGGGTAAAAGACCACTCTATAGGAATAGGATTGCTACCATATATATTTTTTTTGAGGGATACACCTACAAAGATAAAGGTACACATGTCAATGTATACTACTTCACCCTTCTTATGAGGTAAACCCATAGTTTGGGGTGAAGGTGGCAACTTGGCTAAATCCAAAAGAGGCTCTTAAAGAAAAGTATTGACCTGATCTTGTGATGAAACATTTGATTAGTGGTTCCTTACCTTTAAATTTTCAACTTGCTTGCTGATGTGAGATGAAGAAACCGATGGACATAAATTGAGACTAGATTGAGCTTGCTCAACCATTGAAAAATATTAGAATTGAATAAGGGTCACTTGGAATGGTGACAAGTTGATCTTTGAATTCAAACTTCACACATTGATGAAGAGTAGAAGGGACAACCCTCATCGCATGAATCCAATGGCGTCCAAGAAGAATATTAAAATGTGCAGGGCAAGGTACCACATAAAACAAGGTATCTAAGATCTTAGGTCCAGCCCTAAAGGGGGGATATAATGTCGTAGACCTCTTGGAAATCATTATTGAAAGCTTTGATGATGATATCAGATTTAATTAAACATTTCTCTTTAATCCAAAATTTTGAAAAATTTGATAAGTGCATAGATTGAGGGAGGAACCATTATCTATCAAAATTTACTTGATAAACATTTCCCCAATATATGTAGTGATGTAGAGGGAAGAATCCCCTTGAGGTTATGATAAAGGAATATCATCATCCAAAAATGTGATCTAATTTATCCCAAGGGAACCTACAACATCAACTATAGTGCTAGGAGAAATGTCTTCAGGAACATATTGTTGGTTTAGAAGCTTCAACAAGGCTTCTCTACAAATAAGAGAAGTTTGCAAAAGCTCTAAGAGGGAAATATTGGCTAGAGTACTAGCTAACTATTGTTGGATGTTGAACGAGACTTTAGGTTGTGGCTTAAACACTAAGGGTGGGTTTTATACACTTGTGCTCTTTTTTGTGGGTACTCTTCAAAGCTAAGGGTGGTTTTAGAGGTTTATTGGATGTAGAACTTATCTCTTGTTAAGATCATCGAGTCAGTTGAGCTTGAGCTTGTTGCCTTGTAGTTTCTACTATCATACCAACCATATTATTGTAGGGATGTGGCATATTACGATATGATACTTGATTAGCTACATATTTCCCATGATTAGTTAGGGGATCCTAGAAATTCCCCATGTCTTGATTAGTTGTGGGTGCTTGTTGAGTAGGAGGTTGATTGTTTGTTGGAGGATTAGGTTTAGAACCTTCTATAACAAGGTGACCTACATCGATTAAGTCTTGAACCACATGCTTCAAACTCTTACATGAGTTTGTCATATGTACCTCCCCTCTATGATATTCACAATGTTGTCTAGGCTTATATCAATCAACTGTGGTATTGGGTTATCCTAGGAGTTGTTTTAGGACTGACGAAATAAGTTGGTTGAGTCTCATGAAATTTCTTGGTGGGGGTTTTTGAGGTTTACTAAGAACCATATTTTGTAAGGTGTTAGCCACACTGTTGATCGATCTACTGTATGTTATCCCATCACCAACTATGTGATTATTTTTATACTAAGCTTTTGTGATCCTATATTCTTCCTTCCTTGGCTTAAACTCACCTATTCAAATAAGGGTTTTCTCTACCCTTCTTGCTAGATCTATTATGTGGTCAAAATAGGTGATATTCATTGTTTCCAATTCATATGATATTTGCTCTTGTAATTTTTCAATAAATATCTCTAACATGTCTCAAGGAGGTAGAGTGTATCGTAAACTTCCAACTAGACTCCTCCAACAAGACAAAAATTCTAAAAAAAATTTCATCTTTATCTTGCTTCAACATATAAACATCCTTCATAGTCATATTTTTATCAACATAAGCTCTAAGCTGTCTCTTCAAAATTCCTCAAATAATGATGAGGTAATTGATAATACCATTTCAATGCCATACCACCAAGGCTCTTATGAAATATCTTTAGTAGCATGTCATTGTATATAATATCATGGCACATTATCCTAAACATACTTAAATATTCAATTGGGTCCTTTGTTCCCTTATAAACAAGTAAAAGTGGCATTGGAAAATACTTAGGATAGGACCTAGAAGTGACAACAGGGTCTAAGGGTCGATTGCAAATTTCTTTATAGTTGTAGGTGAAACTTGGAGGTTGAATCATATCCACTCTTGAGACAAATTATTGCACCATATTTGACAAGCTTTGTATAGTGGGATTGTTGTTGTGCAATAACCCTAGGTTCCCTAAGGGATGGTTATAGGTAGGCTATTTAAAGGGAACTTGGCCAATGTTGGAGGCATTGACACTATTATGGTATGAGTTATGATATGTGGTATCTTGTTATGGAGGATAATTGACATTTGGTGGAATAGAAGCATGAATTTTGAGATGATCAGAATAAGGAGGAAATTGAGCATAATCTCGAGATGCATGGCTATTTGGAGGAACTTGTGGAATTCTTCTAATGTTGGTGGTTGTAGTAGTAGCATAAGTTGATTTATGAAAATAATTAATATAATGTGAAGATTAAAACAAAGGATTGGTGTGAACATTCTAAGGTGAAAAGGTGTGATGATGAGATGTCCCAACCTCTTTGAGTTGGGCTTCCTCATCCATAGCCTTAACAAAAGCATCCTAATGATGTTTCATGAAATTACATATATTATCATATGATTTAAAGGTCATGTGTCCATTAGAACCCTTAAGAGAATTAAGGTAATTACCTGTTTCTATATATTCTTCTTCTTCTGGATTAGGGCTCTCCCTATCAATCTAGTTATCTTCTTGAAAAATCTCACAAGATTATATAAGAATTCACTTACTCCAAAGGATGGAAGCCATTAGAAGAAAGATAAGATATAGAGGATAAAATATTAATCTAAAAAAAAATGTGTAAAAACATTCTTAAGATATTTTCAATGTTTCTCTAATTCTAAGAAAACAAATTTAATGGTCTTGCTTAAAGTTGTCAAAAGAAAAAAGAAAGAAAGAGGCTTTCTATTTTGACCACTAATACATGTGTTCATGTTAGGTTCACCAAAGATGTAGAGGGGAAAAACTACCCCATTGCATACGATTCTCGACTAAATTTACTATGAGCTAAGGTGACCATGGGGATGTGTTATATTATCTACAATTAGGGGATTGGGGATCAAAGGATTCACCAAGAATGGTTTAAGGACTTGCTCTAAGTCCAAGGATGGAATTTTGGATGTGTATATTGAGAAAACACCTATGTTTAGTTGTTCTAAAATCTAAGCTATGGAAAATGAAAGGACAATGCAAGACAAACAATGATGGAAGTAAGCAAAGACTAACCCTAGAATGATTATTGATTTTTAATGAGGACTAAACTCTAACTTGTAATAAAATAGATCTTTTATTTTTAACAAGGGTTTGTGGGGTCGACTATATGAGAAGTTGAGGCTCCCTTAGGGGGTCTTCTAAAGAATCTTCCAAGATTGGTAGATGACTAGGTAATATTGTTTGCATGGTTTGGTGAGTTATAAGACCACAATGCGCTTAGGGTGACAACAAACACAATTGATGTGACACAATCCACTTTTTGCAGGTGACACTTGTCTACTACACTTTGTATTTTATTATTATGATAGTCAATAGTGCTAGTGGTGCTAAAGATTTGGCACTAGTGCCAAATGACTATTATTGAGCTGAATTAGGTAGGAAATGACAAAATTTAAAAGACTTACAAAAGCATTTTTATCCAAGCAGAAAGTCCACCAACACTACAACTTTAGTCTTGACACTTTTGCTTTTGGAGCAATAAATATCTCTAGTTTGATATTGAAGATTATTGAATTAATTGGATGCTTTATTGGTTAGCTATTGAAGATGCTTGTGAGTTTTGGAGACTTGATGATACACTTAAAATTATTTCTCTATATTTGCTCCTTTTTTATGCATTTATTGAATGATGAATGAATAAAAAAGTAGCCTTCATACCCTAATTTTGAGGCATATAGATTTTATGTTGTTTAGGATTTGTAATGCAATACGACTAATGTTTTTTATTTGTTGATTACTGATGATGTTAAATTTGGAGATTCAAGTGGTTATTCAGAGCACGAGGAGAGTGCAAGCTCTTCTATTTTAATAGGATAGTCCAATATTTTAGGCTATAGTAGGGGATTCTAGTGGGTGTAGTGTGGTACTAGAGGTCAACATTGAAGGGAGGGTTCAAGCCACAATTGAACCCTTTCACATACCTTGAGCTTGATATGTATGATTCAATGATCTCAAATTTGGTGAGCGATGACCTTGGAGTTAGCACCTACAACTGGGGGTGGTATTAGATCATCCATACTATGAGGATCATTATAGTTGGCCCAAGGATAAACGAGCATATGTGGTTGGGGATGCAACCTCAAGGATTAGAGTAGGTGGTCCCACCACTATTGATATGGTACCAAGAGTTATACCAGATGATTCAAAGGGTGATAATAGTAATAAAAGGAGGAGGAGCAATGATCATGTCCATGATCATGATAGGTGATGTAGGACCTAAAAATTTGTCTTAATATATTGTGGAGGTAGAGAGGGATGCACTACCATAGCAAGTAGCTAGCCTTTAGGTCACTTTGATAGCAATACAGGCAAAGAGAAACTTAGCCTTGCTTGAGGGAGTTATGAAGACAATGGAGAGGGATAGGCCCATCCATCAAACCTCTATGATGCAATAAACTATTTTGAGTCTAACTATAGAGAGGAACATGACTATGGCAAAAGACCACAATAATAGGTGGAGCTAACAATCATAATCTAGTTTATATCCTCATGGACTATATGGTTGTCACATAGCAATAAAATGAAATGGATTTGACATGGGTGTAGGCAAATCTGGAAATAGAGGTCAAGTAGTTGACTTACTATAGGACTACCTACCATACAATCGTGTCAATAGATCATCAACTACCTTCATAGACTAGGTTGCAAATAAGGAAAACATCCACACATCACAACCCATGACTCAACAATTGTAGCGGTCCATGAGGATGCCACCATTGCTTGGGGGAGGAGCATGAGCACCTAACACTATATCCCAGATCTAGCTCTCCCTATAAGGGTTAATTTTTATTGATGTTGTACCATAGAGGATGATTGTATATTGATGTACATATACATTGAAATGCTATCTATATATAGGCATTTATTATGGTCTTGTATTAATTTTATGTGTGATGGATGAATGATTGTGTTTTTTTATAGTTAGTTGATTATGATTATGATTGATGTGGTTTGACGTGATAATGATGATGATTTTAGATCATGTTTGATGATTATGATGTTATAGATGTATGATTGACACTATAAAATGATATGCCTAGAGGGATTTCTTATACTACCACAAAGCATTACTATAGTACAATAAATAGTACAAAATAAAGGTTTCTAGGGGGATTTAAATAATATCATAAGGCATTGATATAATACATGCTATGATATAAATAAATATTTTTCAAGAGGACTTTAAATAATGTCATGAGGCATTGTTATGATATAGATAATGAAATATTTTCCTGTGAGTACTTTAGATAATACCATGGGGTATTGTTATGATAAATATAAAGATTTATCCATGGGGAATTTGGATAATATCGTGAGACATTACTATGATACAAGATATTGTATAGATAAAATATTTTCCCATGGGGACTTTAGATAATAGCATGAGATATTTCTATGATACAAGATATGGTATATATAAGAGCTTTGCCTAGGGGAACTTTAGATAGTGTCGTGAGGTACTTCTATAATACAAGATATGATACGAATACAAAATTTTTCTAGGGGGACTTTATATAATGTTGTGAGGCATTACTATGACACAAGATATAATATAGATAATATTTGACTAGGTAACTTTAAATAATTCCATGAAGCATTGCTATGATATAAGATAAATGCATTATTTTTTGTACCCCTCTAAAAATGCCAAAGGAATATTTTATGATTTATTTGAAAGCTATAAAATATATTTTCCTTGAAATAAATGTTTCATGGGGAATTTATAGATGTGGAAAACGGTAAGAGCCTTGCCCCTAGACAAATTTCATAGAGGACTTCTATGATAGATTTACCTTTAAACAAATGTCTAAAGGAATTATGTCTTGCCTGAAGATAAATGTCATGCATGACTTTTCCTGATGGATTTGCCTTTAAGGAAATGTCTAAAAGACTTCTACTTTACCTGGAGATAAATGTCATACATGAGTTTTGTTTTACCTAAATATAAATATCATACAAGACTTTTACTAATTATTTACCTTTAAACAAATGTCTAATGGACTTCTACTTTTAGTGTAGAAAATTATCATACAAGACTTATGTTGATTGATTTACCTTTAAACAAATGTCTAAAGGACTTCTTCTTTGCCTGTAGATAAATGTCAGACAAGACTTTTGCTAATTGATTTGAATTTAAACAAATGTCTAAGGGACTTCAAATTTACCTTTAGATAAATATTATACAAGACTTATGCTTTGCTTGTAGATAAATATCATATAGGACTTCTAATTGTAGCCTTATCTCTGGGATGAATGTTATATAGGAATTATAAGATGTGCCAAATGATAATGACTTGTCATTGAGGTCTTTAAATGTGGTTGTATGACAATGGATTTTACCCCCAGTTGAAGGGAGGACCCCAATATAATACATATTACCCCCTTGTATAGTGATATGTAGGAGATAAAAGATGATGGTATTGATCTTACCATTAGGACCTACAAACTTCATAGTATTCATCGTGTTGCAAGATATTGATGAGATAGAAGATGAAGAGTGGTGTATATGTTATATGGTGAGATAGAGATGTGAATGATTATGGGATAAAGAGAGTTTATGATGGATAAAAGAAAATTTGTGTTATATAAACCGTGAATAGTTTACAAGATGGGACTAGGGAGGATCCACTTGCATCAATCACCTAGTAAAAGGAAAAATAATATCCTAACTAGGATCATTATTTTCAAGTCATCATGAATCCATGACTGTCTATGCTACAAGTAATATAAACAAAGATAGGCACATGCATACAAGAAGATATAAAATTAGGTAGATACAAATAGACATTAATAGACAATCGATGTAGTTTTAGACTCAATATTATTGATAATACATTATGTTCATTGGTATTTAAGTTCTTTTACATCAAGCATGGTGAGGTGATGAGTGCCTCAACCATACTTGGCAATTATGATGTATGGACCTAGATAATTAGGATCAAATTTTTCTTTGATATATGTTAGTATTGGCATTTTTTAATTCTATATGAGAACAAGATCACCAATTTTGAAGGATCAAGATCATACCTTCTTGTCATAAGTACATTCAAGACTTTTCTAGTGCTCTAGGGCATGGATTCAATTTTTTTCAAACTGTTCCAACTAGTTGAGATGGGAGAGACTATATTTATCTCCAATAAATGCATCTCATAGCAGAATACATAAGGAAGGAATCTCAATATCAAAGGGAAAGACTACTTTAGTTATATAGACTAGAGAATAGGATGTCGTGCCAATGGGAGTTCTCATGATAGTTTAGAAGGCCCATAAGGATGGATTTAACTAGAGATGTCAATCTCTATCAATTTAATTAAGGAGCTTCTTGAGGATTTTTATGAGGGTTTTGTTAGAGGACCATTACCTTGAGGATAGTAAGGAGTGGACCATTACCTTGAGGATAGTAATGAGTGGACCATTTGTGTTGAATATTTTACTTAGCACAAGTTTTCTAAACATCCTTATTCTTAGAGGGTATTCCATTGTCCAAGATAATGATAGAAGGGATGTCATATTGGCTACGGATGAAATTGGACATTTGGAATCCAATGGTTGAGGCTAATGGTATAACTTCAATCTACTTGGTAAAGTATTAAGTAGTCATTATAATAAACTTGTGTATATTAGAATACATGGGGTTTATCTTCTTGATAATGTCCGATACCCAAATGGAGAAAGGTCGTGATGAGGTTAAGGATTGAAATGTGGAAAAAACCATGGATAAGGTTATCATATTTTTAAAACCTATCACACCTCTTGATGTGATGACAAGAACCCTTTTCCATGGAGGACCAATAATGGCCAATCTATAAGAGTTTATTGGAAATGGAAATACCACTAAAGTGACTACCATGTGATCTATAATTAGCCCTTTTAATAATTATTTGGGTTTTCGTGAGTCTAAGCACCTACGCAAAATACCATAAAAAATGCAATGGTATAAGATTTTTCAAATGATGACATACCTATATACCCATTGTTTGAGGTTCTTATGCTCAATACAGTTCAAACCATCAAGTAAGATGCCATTTTTAAGATAAGCAAGGATATTCTTATATCAAGGATTAGGGTATGAAGATGCTTCTATAAAAAAATACTTTAAATAAATTCTAGGGTTGAAGGATCTCTAATTTTTGAATAATTATTGTAGCTTGTTCATCATATAATTGTAAGGGGATTAGGGATGTGGCAAAATCCATAGTGTCTACATGGCAATTACTAGACCTAGGGATAACATCAATAGTGATTCTATAAAAATAGCCATTAGTTTATTGATAATATATTTGTATGGCTTGATCTTGTCATGTTTGGTTTGATAAACACCATTGAATTGGTTGACCAATAGTTTGGAATATCCAAAGACAAAAATAATTTTAACCTTGAGATCTAATGCCACATGTAGTCCTAAGATAACATCTTTATACTCGACGATGTTGTTGGTATAAGAAAATTTAATTTTAAAGGATAGAGGGATTAGCTATTATTTTAGGGTGACCAAGATGACTATTGCTTCCTCTCCTCTGATGCATATACCACCATCAAAGTACAAGGTCCAAGAGCTAGGTTGACCTACTTTGAGGTTAAAAACTGACTCATTGAAGAGTCTACCACTAATAGTTTTCTAGCTTCTAAAGGTACAACTACTAGTTGGCCAACAACGAATTGACCTTCTAAAAACTATTGATTAATGAACTCAATATTTTGCCAAGTGCAATGGCCCACTTAGAAGTTTACTTAGAGAGGTGAGGTTTGGACATGAGATAGTGCAAGGGATCAACTCTTGTAATAACAAATATATTATGGATAAATATATAATGTGGACGCATATAAGAATCAAACATTATGACTAGACAAAGCTTCTCTAAGGGTGTATATTAGACTTCATAATTAACTAAAGTTTAACTAATGTAATAGATACCCATTTCTCTATGTTGGTTGTCGTATTGTGCCAACATGTCACCTAAGGTATAGCTGGTGGTCGCTATAAATAGAAATCAAGGACTGAGGGAATTAGGTGGGACAAGGATGGGAGGTTATAGAAGGTGGATTTTAAAAGCATTAAAGGCAACTTGGCATTTGTCATTAAATTTGAAGACTGCATCCTTCCTTAAAATCTTAATGAAATGTTGACACTTGTTGGATAGCTAAGAGATGAACCTCTGGATGACTTGGATTTTGTCTTGGAGTCTTCTAATCTAGGTTACGATTGGAGGGGGTGACATATCAACAGTGATCAATAATCTATTAGGACTTATTTCAATGCCTCATCAAGACATGATGAATCCCAATAGATTTTCTGACATAGTCCCAAAGATGAACTTCTAAGATGTTAGGTATACCTTGTATCCCATTAGCTGCTTAAATATATATCACAATTCTTGAACATAGTCTTCCCAAATTAAATATTGACTAAGAATATCATCAATATAGTCTTCTATGATCCCATCCATCATGTCATGAAATATATACTCCATGGATATTTGATAGGTAGGTCCTACATTTCCATCCTAAATAACATGACTTGATAGTAGAAAGTTCCCCACAAGGTGATATTCATCTAGTTATAACTTGAGAATCCATCCATCAAAGATAATATTTCACATCCTATAGTGAAATTGATGTTCATGTTGATGTTGGATAGAAGGAAGTCATATTTGGGACATGCCTTATTGATGTATTGAAAGTAGGTGCATTCTCTAATGCTACCTATTTTCTTGGAAATAGGCATAATGTTAAAAATCCAATCAAAATAGCTAATTACTTTGATAGAGTTGACATCGAGAAGGTTTTAGAGCTCATCTTTGACTAGAGGCATGACTTTGGGGTGTATTTTCCATAATTTTTGCTTTATGGGTTTTGCACCATGGGTAACAACTATGTGGTGGACAACTAAGGAAGGATCAAGATCAGCCATATTTTTATAGGACCAAGCAAAGATGCATTTGAACTTTGCCAATATATTGGTATTTTCCTCATGCTCAATTGGGGTCAAGACCTTGTTTAGGTTAAGTATTTTGGGATCATTCAAAGTCCCAATATTGATGTCCATATTTTTCTTAATTAACATGTAATATTCATCTCTCAATTAAGGGAGATATAGGAGTATTCCTAGGCTTCGTACATCTATAGGATTCAATACTGGTTGATTACTATTGATTTACTATGAGATAACCACATTGGAAATTTGGAAAAAAGATCCACCAAAATAAAAATGATTTTGTTCTAGATAGTCTAAAATACCATCTTTGATAGGATTTTTCATGATGTCCTATTAATCATAGATGTCCTCGATAGTAATGAGCTCGAGAAAGGATAAGGTTAAAAATTTTATGTCAATAGATTGGGTAAATTTGGAGAAGCAAGGATCTACAAGGAGTGATCCTCCATTGTTATTGTCCTCATTCCAGTCTGATCCATTTAAATAAGTAGATTCATCATGGGATACCCTATCTCTTTAATTAGGATGATTGAATTATACTTTACTATTAGAATAAGAAGAAGAAGACCAAGTCTCATTACAACTGGGCATATATATTATCCCATAGTGACTTGGATAGCCTCTAACTTATAGGGGCTCTTTCATATCCTGCTCATACAAGCCTAGCCCTTTGCCTTGATATACCATGTTAGAAAGCATATATTTTGGGATAGGAAATGAGTTTGATAGAAACCATGAAGTATACTATCATTTGAATAGATAAGGGTTATCATCATTGATCTTCTCCTCATTAGCAGTACCAACATAAAGGAAGGAGCAACGTCTTATTTTAACTATTTTTCCATTATTTCTAAAGGGAAAGCCAAAGGTCTGGGGAGATGGAGAAATCTTGGCTAGGTCTAGGATAGATATACTGTTATCTAATTTGTTATTAATAATGATGATTGGATTAATAATTTAACTTTTAAGTTCATTGTTAGATTAATTATTTAGAGTGAGAGACCTCATTACATTAGTGATAGGAGATTGAGAAGAAAAATATGATGATTCAAAAGACGAGTTTAGAGATAGGCAAAGATAATTTTATGGATTGTTGATCTCTATTACCTAGAAATAGGATAGGGTCAACACAAATGTGATATATCTTGTCCTTGCTTTCATATTTAAGGCATAAATGGAGAGTTGAAGGGAAAACCCACATATCATATATTCATGGCCTCCTAAGAAGAATGTTGGTTAAATCACAAGGCATGACCTAGAAGAGAGTGTTAAGAATACGAGGTCCAACTCTAAGCGGTATTACTATAGTTCCACTAGCCTCATGTTTCCCATTATTGAAGGTTCTAATTAAAAGATTAGATTTCTCTAAATATTGCTTGGTGAGCTCAAAATGACTTATAAACTTTAAGCTATAGACATTGAGACTAGAGAAGATAAATATAAACATAAAATAAATATAAAGGCATACATGTATACATAAATAAATAATAGTTATAAACATTGATGTAAACATACATACAAAACTCTCGGTACTATTCCTATCCATTTGGTATAGCTCTCATATTTATAGAATTCTATGTATATTCTTCTAGAAAAGTATTTATTTTCCTAGTCCCCTATTAGCTATTGTATTGTATCAATAGCATATAAAATAATTTATATTCTAGTATTACTTAATTAAAATAGATCAAATATTGAGTAGCAACATGTGAATGAACAACTTGTGATGAAGATGTAATGGATCTGCTTATAAGATTGTTACAATATTATTAGATATTTGTGTTATATTTAGAAATTAAACTATATCTCACTATGTAAAGGGTATGTTAAACCTTATAGAATAAGTCCAAATAAATAATGCCAATTTCATATCAAAAGCATCAATAACAATATTAAATTGACAAAAAACTATTAGAAAGAGAGGAAATGAGAGAGCACTTCATATTGGACCTAAAATAAGAATAATTCCTCAAAGAAAAAGCTAAATTTAAGATAACAAAATATTAAAACAAAGTGTTGAAGTTATAGAGAAGGATATTTGAATAAATATTACCCAAAATTAAATTTTAAAAAGAAGAAATCGAATGAATCAAATGTTACATCTTTATCAAATATAATGGATTTATTTGCATTCACGATATATCAATGTCATCATCCATAACATTATCAAAACATTGGTAGTTGTGTTTTGCAACAACTTAATATATGATGCCTAAAAGGACATGGATCATACCTTCTAGAGAACTTTCAAATGACAAAATAAAATATTTGGTAATAGTAGTAAGCTTGAGATTCTTGATAAGAGGGTTAACTCATTAAATATGTTAATTTTTACATATTAAAATAACATCAATATTTATAGCATAACCCTCTAGTTAAAACTTACTATTTGTAAGTTAAATGTTTGTGTAGATTTACTTACATAATTTAGTTCAATTAGTTGCATTGACATGATCAAGGATGAAATGAATAATGTCAAAGGAAATAGGTATATATGAAATTTCTTGCTTCACTTCATGAAAATCCAATTTCATAGAGGTATAAATACAAAGAAGCTTTAATTAAATCATAACATATTCATTGAAAGCATTATCTTTTAACTTGGGATGAGTGAACATAAGGTTGTTAAAATAAAGTAAATTAGTTTATAACATCCATAAGTCTCTATATCATATGGGATGATCCTCATGGAGGATGTTATTATCTAATATGTTTATTGTAATTATTGAAGCATGGTATACAACTCTATACTCCATCATATTCTAATGGAACTCCTATTTAGAGTTTGAAAGTATTCATCGTTAGGTGCATTAAATTTTCAATGAAAACTAAAATAATTATCAAAATAACATAGGACCAAATAAAAATTTGAGAAACATATCATAAGGATAATTCCATAACAAAGTGTTTTGAAAGTCTATGATAAATGACAATGGCCTATTACTGTTGAAAATATTTGATTTGATCTTATTTTTCCAAGGTTTATATTATATGTGCGATGACCACTCCTGCTAACCTAATTAGACTTTATTTTATTTCTAAAACTGCTTGATTATACTTAGTTTCTAAATATTTTTAATAATTGTTGAACTTGTGATTTTAACTATTGTATTGTTATTGTGAATTAATTTATGATGTGTTAATGATGATATGATTTTAAGTTGAGAGTGAGTGAATGAAAATTGCTTAGATTGTTTGAGTTAGCATATGAAAATTTATGATGATAGATAAATTGCCTATAGGTTATAGATGGACTTAGAGTTTCTTTTTGAATGAATATACGATTCAAATAATTTAGTATTTATATGTAATGGTAATGAATATATATTATTGATGCTAACATTAACCCTAAAAGGGAGTCATATTTATTTGTGGTGTGATTATAGGATTGATGACCAACCTTGGAGAAGAACCCATAACTTAGATGGATCCAAAATTTCATGATTACCATGCTATGTGGTCTTTACCTTGTCATATAAGTTTGAGAATTGTTGTGTATAAATATAAATGTAAATTAAATATTTTATTTTGTATCTTAAAAATTAAAATGGTTAGTGTGTGGTATAGTTGAATGTGTTGGATGTACAACATGACATGTCTTATGAATTATTATTATTATTACATTTTAATTTAAAGAGGAAGTATAATGGTAACACAAAAACAATATTATTTAAAATTAAAGATTAATAAATTGATATTCTAAAATTTTAAGTTAGGGTTGGAGAAATAAAATGGAGATGTGAAACTAAGATTAAAAGAAGGAAATTGAGTGGAGCAAAGTTGATGGAGATAAATAGGTAAAGAGAATGAAGTAGCATGTATGGGGAGGATGTGAAAACTCACCATGAAAAATAGTAGCATGTATGATGAGGAAGCGAAAACTCTTCATAAGAGATAGTAGCATATATGGGGAATATGTGAAAAACTCTCCATGATAGATAATATCATGTATAGGAAGAAGATTGTAAACTCTCCATGATAGATAGTAGCATGTATGGAATGAGGTGGAAAATTTTCCATGAAAGATAGTAGCATAAAAGGAGGGTAAAGTGTAAAAGTCTTATTTTAAATTTATGAAGAGGAAATAAGGGATACTATGCACGAGAAGAGAAAAATATTAGAGATGGTATTGGCATGAGAAGGGAAAAACTCTATCACATGCAGGGAAAAACATAATGATGACTATGCTCAATCTTTATTCTAAGATTGATTAGAATCTATTTATGATGTTTGAATGGACTACATAGTAACTATATCATTTATGTGAAAATAGTATATGTGAAGAGACACCATTTGCTTTCATATAAGTTCTCTATTATAAATTAGAGATTATGCTTTTTATTCATGGGGTAAACTTTATCTTGATTTATGTGTTATGTTGCTCTTTCTCGTGGATTTTATGTTGTTTTAGAATAAACTAATTTTATCTTTTATGTGAAAGGGGAAAACGTTATTTAAAGTATGATGAACCCATGAATATGGGTTTATACTTTTAAAATAGAATAAATATTCTAATTCTTGATATCATTTATTTTGATTTGTTTAAGGAAATAAGACTATGATATGTTTTTGGGTTCCTCTAAGGTTCATTAGGTAATGATAAATCATATTATAGAGGTTAGCTATATTCCTTCTCTTTTTAAAAAAATTGTTAGAAATTAGTAATTATTATATATACTCCACAAGGATAAACCTGTAGATTGTTAAGAACAATTGGTAACTATGTGTAAAAGTTAGTTGAATATAGTCTAATAATAGGTCTTTCATGATTATCATTTTTCTTAATTCTATGTTTAAAATGATGATGATAGTTGTGGTGGTTTTCTTGAGATACAAAGCAATTGTTAGAACCTAATAAGTAATTATCTTTAGTTAAAAAGGTTGTAAATAGTTTTAATATAAAGCAAATGTTAGGAGTTATTACATCATAGACCATGTGAGAAGTCAAGTGGTATAACCACCCCTCATAAGGTACATGCATGTAGTATAGGACAAGGTAGTTGTAAGTTTTTTTGAGGGTTTTTTATGCCTAAAATAGGCATCCTATGTACTTAAATACCCTTCACTTTCATAATACAATCATTCAAAGCATTAAGATCTAACATGTGGTATCATAGTAGGTAGAAGGAAAAATAAGTTGTCATTTTGATCCTCCTCTAGCTTCAACATAGAGAAAGCCAAAGAAAACTCTATTTGAGAAAATAAATTTAAGTTTGATAAAAGATGTTTCAAGGGTGAAATTACCTTGCATAAAATATCTTCATGAAGAAAAATTCCACGAAACATTCAAAATATTGAGGGTGAAACACCCCTTCCAAAGAAAAACTACTTCAAGCATCAAAAAGGGTTTCAATCCCTTCTAATACTAGTAAGGTCATAAATATTGCAAGAGATAACCAAGTCAATCTTAGCAAGAAAGAAAGAATTTCTATTTTAAAAGTCAAATAAAGGGAAGCCATTGAAGCTCCTTAAATATCACAAGAAAAGGAAGCCCTATATGCTCCTTAAAATTGCAAGAAATGGAAGCCATAGAATCCCCTTTGAATGTCACAAATAAATAAGTCATTGAAGCTTCATAACAGCTACAAGAAACTAAGAAGAGAGAAACATTAGAAAAGTCAAGTTGGTGGAGAAGATTGTTAAAAATATTGAGTCATAAACTTATAAGATAATACATTCCAAAGGAACATGGTAAAGTGTAGGAACAACATAGATCAAGAAAAACAAAGCTTCAAAAGAAATTTGTTTGAAGAGAGAGGAATTTAATCTCTCCTTACACAATAAAAAAAAAATTCAGTACCCTCCAAAAGGAACAAGAAGATTAGAGCAAAAATTTATAAAAAAGAGTAGGTCTTGTGAAACACCAAACTTGGCAAATCATAAATAAAAGAACAAGAGATCACAAAGGCAAAGGATATCTTGCATGATATGTGAAACATCCTAAAATTAGAATGATAGGTAAAGAGAGAATGTGCAAGAAAAAGGGAGGAAGAAGACATGCATGTTAAAACCAAGCAAGGAGCAAAATTAGTTGAAAGAAGTATTGGCATCATTTAAGAACTTGTGAACTCAAATACAAGAGGAACCCATTTTAAAACCAACTCAACGTGCACAAGAAAATCATGAAAGAAAGAAAATATAAGCACAAGACTATAAGAAGAGAAGGCTCGAGTCATCCAAAGAAGAATATAATCGATCTATAAAAGAACACTGATATGGGATGATGTCAGAACAATGAGATGACGAGGAGAAGAAATCACCCACAAAAATGAAGATAGTAGAAAACACCTACAAAAATAAATATAACATATAGCACCCATAAGAGTAGAAATAAAGTGCAATATTATAGAGAACAATGGAAGAACAGAAGAGAGAAATAAAAGGTGCACTTTCATAGTAGAAAGAACAAAGTAAAATAAAATACATACAAAGCTTAGGTCATAGACAAAAAAATCACTAACGATTGTCAATCAAATATAATAGTAAGCATCAAAAGATCATTGCTTCTCCTTACAAAATAAAAAGACTCAAGAACATTGATGAATAAGGATGCACCAGATGAAGAAGCTTGTTGAAAAGTCACTCAAATCCAAGCATAGGTGATATATAGAAATACATAATCGCCTATCGTCATATCCATTGATAAAGAAATTTTTTAGTTCCCAAGGTTCCACCCAAACACATTTACAAGAAAACAAGAGTTTTTCAAGCAATTAAAATCTAATATTGAAACCTATTTTGAAGTAGACTTGAGCTAGAAGTTAGAATGAATCTAAAGAAGCCAAAAATTTAATGAATCAAGAGCAAACATGATTGATATGTTGAAACCTACTTAAGACAAACATGAAGTAGATATGATAAGCATCACAATTGATGATTAGACAACAAAAGCATAAAATGAAATTGGAGACTTGGACATATACAAGGTTCCAAAGTTGCACACAAGACAAAAAGCCCATTTTGGAAAAGATAAAATCTTAAGGGAGAAAGAAACTTTCCCACATTAATAATGAGGAAGAATAACTAAAAGGTATTAAATATTATTCCTCCATTACACAATTGCAAGCAAGGAGAAGGGACTGTAATATTTTTGAAGATATTAAGAATATTTTGGAAAATATTCTTATAAGGATCGAAGTAGGAGAAAGAAACTCTATTATATTTCTTTTTTCCTAAAAGGCATCAAATTTTTTACAATTTGAAGAAACTATCAAGATACGAGTATAAACCTTTATATACTCATTAAAAGAAATTTCTGATACAAGTTTAATGAAAAGAATATATTAAAATTTTGTGAAAGTTTGCTATGGCTAGTAGAGCACTAAAATTTTGTTACCAAATTCCTAATTGTTGAGGGAAAATAATTATGTTTCCTGGAAGACCATACTCAATACATAGCTTAAGTTTGAGGAAGAATGGCAAGCAATAGATGGAAGCATTACACATCCTACTACAAAAGAAGAAGATCAAACAATATATGACAAGGTAAACAAAAATATAATACTAATAATCATGTTTAGAGTAGTAGATGGGGTCCAAGCATACATTCAAGATTTAACCACATCCAAGGAAGCATGGGAGAAGTTGCAAATAGTATTTGAAGTCAATAATAAAAATCAAATTCTATTCCTCTTGAGTTAGCTCCATTATCTAAAGATGAAGAGTGGAGAAAAGCTATAATCATTCATGAGGAGAGTTGCAGAATTGCGAGCATCATTGTAAGCATTAGCAACTCAAGTATCTGATTAAATATTAGTTCCAATTATTTTGAGATCACTCCATCAAAGTATAATGTTTTTGTGACTATATTAAATAATACTGAGCAAACACCAATCTTTTAAAATATGGTGAGCCTACTTCAGAAAGTAGAGACCTCACAATATAAGAAGAAGAACAATTACTACTTATAATTCAAAGAGAGAGGAAACCATTTAGAAGAGGTACAAGATCTTCATAATGCTTCTAAAAAAGAAATAATTTTCAAAAATATCAAAATCAAATAAATGACTCCCAAAGGAACACTCTCCACACACAAAATGTGTGATTATTATGGCAAAAATGAACATATCATAAGGGAATGTTGAAATATTCTATTAAAAAATAGATCTCCTATACAAGAGATGAACCAACATCAAGATAAGTCATATTCAAAACAACGAAATCAAAGTTGGAGAAAGGAATCGCAAAACAATTTAGCCAAGGAGAATCAAGTTGAAGAAAAGGAAGAAATAAAAGAAGAAGATGAAGAACATGTGTATGTTGTAGAAGCACAAATAATCCAACCAGATCAAGTTTGGAACAATGTAGAAGCAACCAAACATATCATAGGTCTAAAAAATTAACCCGTTTAAATGATCCAAATATTATAACTGGAGACACGAAGAGCCTAGATGACCACTCCAAGCCGAAAGAAAATAAGAATGATAAAATGAAGAAAATACAAGCACATAAGATTTAAGATGTGCATTCCAAATCCATAGAAAGACTTAAGATAAAGCCTCAAGACAACCAAATAAATTAAGAAGAAAAATAAATAAGGAAGATTAGAACAAAGCAAAGAAAAAAGCAAAGATAATTTTAAAAAATGAATCTTATTAGAAGATTCAAGACAATAAGAGTTAGAATTATTGAGTTGTCATTGATGTCAAAGATTGATTTGCTTGATAGCAAACGGTGCGTGATTGGGCAAATTATTCAAGACAGATATATCTTCAAGGATGATTTAATTATAAGTGTATACTGTAATATTTAAATTAAATATTTAAATATTAAAGTGATTTATGCTTTAAAACTTAAATTAAATATTAAAGTGGTGATTCAAATATTATATAAAAGTTTGAATATGTAAATCAATTATTTAAATATTTATATGGAGTGGAAGTTTAAAAGTATGGGCCGACTCTTTGGCACCAATGCAAGAAGTGAAATATTTAAATATTACTTTTGAAGGGGTTGACCCCTTATGTTTCAAAATGAAAAATCAAATATTGTACATCATATATATATGCTCCAAACCTTGTGGTTGAAGAAATATAAGAGTTCTATGATTTTTTGGTTGGGTGTGAACGAAAAAAATAATGACGATTAGAGAGAGGATGAAGAATTAAGAGCATCAATAAGGTAGCAGTCGAAACATAGAAGAAACTTGCTTGCAAAGCAAATATAGCTGGAGATTCATTGATGGTTTGTGCAGTAGAAAGAGTTATCATAATTTCGGAGTGGTCAGCTACATTGAAACCACTCACTCACAATTTTTTTTGAAAGCACCATACATAGAAGAAGCTAACTTTGCTAGCTATTGTATCCACACAGAGGAGACAAACACAAACCCTAAATAATGTAGTGGTCAATACAATTGGAAGGTGTGCATTTGAAGATGTTTTGCAACCAAGGCAAAAGAAATAGTGTGTCACAAGATTCCATGAAGTAGAAGTGCAAACATAGTCGTTACTAATTCAATTAGTATACACACTGGAATAAGCTATTACTCAAAGGAGGTGAAGTGCTAGGAAATTAAATATAAATCTACATAGTTGTACGTAGTAGGTCATATACGACAAACAATAGTTGATCATCCTAAAAAGAAGATGAACGTAGAACAAGCATAAGAGAGTGTTGACGAAACGAAGATATACGTTGCTCCAAAAGAGAAGGTTATAGTCATCATTGAGTGCAATAAACTAAGGTTGAATGTATATGAGGTTGAAAGGTTAAACACTGATTGAAGCTATGAAATATACTCACTTGCTTCAAAGGAGGGGTCAAAAGGAAAGCTGGTGCAATATAAAAGGAGGTAACTTTGTTTATTAAGTTGAATATTTTAATTTATGAAGGATAAAGCTGAAAGTTTATATTTTTAAAGTTGGTCAAGTGTTCGTTCGGATATCATGTCTACTCAGGAGAGCAAATAAAGCATACTCTTATGGAGGAAAAAAGGATTTATCAAGGACAGCATAACACCAGCATTGAATGTATTCATAATAGCATCCAAGTGTCGAGAAACATCAAACATTAAAGCACAAAAGACTCAAGCAACGTCAAAACATCTGCACAAAGGAGAGTAAAGCAAATCCATCGTTGAGATCGTTGGATATAATGGCTATGTGGAATTAAAGGTAACATCTTATTTTGGAGTGAATAATTCAAAGGAATAATAATAGATAAAGCTTTGAATTGAGAAAACATAAAGTTTTGTTTGCTTTGGATGGTTTTTCTATCTTGCCTTGGATTGTGAGGAAAACAAAAAGATTTTTTTTGAAGGGTTGCGAGTTTTATTCATTTTGTTTGAGTAGGTGATGTCAGAGATTGTGCTTCATATTCATGATGTAAATAATTGTGGGTTGGGAAAAATGAATAAAGTCTTTGTGTAGTTCAACAAGATTACGAAAAATAGTAGTGGCATCAGCGATATCTTTCACAATGTGTGGTAAATAAAAATCAAGGGATAAGCATTCTAAAATTCAACACACAGGTTGGCCATTTGCATCTTCCAACACCAGTATATCATCCTTTACATGTTCATGAGATATAACAAATTTTGGGTAGAATAAATTTGAATCACTTTCAGTTGAAGAAAGCAAACTCAAGAAAATATGAAGAATTTGATGCCATTATTGATCATATTTTTAAGCAGACCTAAGTAGAGTTTTAATTAGTTTTGAGAGCATATTTGAGCAGTATTTGTAATCAAATATTGGAACATAAATTGTAGTAGGGGATTGGTGTCTCCTATGGATTGGTATCCATGAACTTGTATAGGGTATTGGTGTCTCCTGTGGATTAGTGTCCATGAAATTATATAGGGGATTGGTGTCTCCTATGTATTGGTGCCCAAAAATTTGTATAGGGGATTGGTGTCTCCTATGGATTGGTGTCCACGAACTTGTATAGGGGATTGGTGTCTCTTGTGGATTGGTGTCCATGAACTTGTATAGGTTATTGGTGTCTCCTGTGGGTTGGTTCCCATAAAATTATATAAGGGGATTGATGTCTCCTGTGGGTTGGTTCCCATGAACTTGTATAGGGGATTGGTGTCTCCTATGGGTTGGTGCCCACAAATTTTTTTGAAGAAAATATAAGCAATATTTTGTCATGGTTTTCTCCTGAAAGGGTGTTTCCACATAAAACATTGTCTCTTATGTGTATGGAAACTGTGCATTGATTTTTTATTGCATTCACATTATTGCATTTATTGGTTTGAAAGGAAAAGTTTTAACTTATACTGTTCACCCCCTTCTCAGCATAAACTTGTGTTCTTCAATTGGTATCAGATTAGTTTCCTTTCGTGAAATCCCAACCACTTGAAGAAAGATCTTACAAGAACACACGTGGCTAAGAAGGTAAAATAAGATGCTCATGTTGTAAAAAACCAAGAAAAATAGAGAGATCCAAAAAAATGAAGAGGAAGCCATAGTTGACATAGAAGAGAAACTTGTTGTTTCTCTTGAAGAGTTGAAAATTCTTAGAAAGAAGAACTCAATATTGAAGACTCAAGTACAAGAGGATGAGATGACAAAGGTAAAGTTGTCACAAGAACTCATTGACTTGAAAGTTAAATTTGAAGAGGTAAAGCAAATTGAAGAAGGTATGGCTAAGTAGTTAAAGGTAAAAGAGTTGGAATGTGAAAAATTGAAACATGAAGTTGTTTCTTTAAGGAAGGAAGTGGAAGAATCTAATGATAAGCTACAACAAAATATTATGCTTAAGAAAAGCACATAAATCTTGGATGATATTATCAAAGCATAGAGATATTCGATTATAAATATTGGACTTAGTTTTGGAGAAGGTCAAAAGAAACAAAAGAGGGAGTCAAGCTCAAAAGGAATAGAGGCATCAAAGAAAACAATTAAATAAGAGCCTAAGACCTATGCTCATGTGTTGAGAAGTGGAAGCATCGATAAGGAAGAAAACAAAGCATCATCAAGGAATAAGGTCCATCATAGAAACATCAATGAGAGGACAATACAGTCATATCCTCCAAGGCAATCATACAGGTTTCAATATTTATTCTAAGGTTATTGTTTTTGTAGCACCCTAAAATTGGCGCAGTTAAACCTTAGTAAAAAGATAAAAATTTGAATTTTAACCCAAAACCGCCCGTTAACCGCTTGTTACCCGCTTTCCTTGTTTTCCATGCCATTTTTAGGATTTGTTTTGACCGTTGGACGATATCGTCTAAAATCAGACGAAATCATCCCAGATCTGACGAATTCATCTGGAACAGAACGTCCAGACGATTTCGTCCCAAAACCAAATTTTCATAATTAGCTTCTATTTCAACAGCTTCTCTAACTTGGGCAGAAAGCGTGTCTATGCAGTTAGAGTCTCCCCCATTGGAGATCTCCCAAATTGGGATGATCTCCAACCTCCTAACCTCTCCCTAATCCTATATAAACTGGGATTTTCTCAGTTTATCCCCCTGAACCCCCTAGCTGACTGATTTCCCTACAAATTTAGTTCCTTATGCATTAGAGCATCCTCGCATCATCGTTTGCATTATGTATTTCAAGTTTTCTTGCAGGAATCTTACTGTTTTTTAGCTGGAGCAAGCTTGGATCGTCGTAGGCGATTCCAGACGATTTCGGACGATCCTATCGCAGATCGACGATGATCTCGTACGATTGGAGGCGATCTCGACTGTAGTCCAGATTGGGGGCAATCAGAGCCCAGAGTTTGCATTTTCTTATCGTTTCTCTGCATTTCTTTATGCATTATCTTAGTTTATTATATTTATGCATCCTGGAGTTCACCTCATTTAGTATAGATGCATGATAAAGTCAAAATAAATTATCAAATTGATGCATTTCCTTTTAATTGCTATCTAGATTTATCATTTAGGCAAGTTTACTATTATTTCTATCATTTCCCCTTGCTTTTGCAATTGCATTTTTGGTATTTTGTATCTATTTCTATGATTGCAGGTTTTTGATGAATTCATCAGATCGCGGATGATCCGATCTGATCTCAGATGGCCGTCTGTGATATGAGATGATTCTATGCAATAATAGATGATTACGTACGATTTGAGATGATTTGGACTTCTACAAAACTTAGAATCTTCATCAGACATCCGAAATCAGGTATATTCTATTTTATTTAGCCTACTTTCTATGTTTAGCACTTATGCATGTTTTTTGTATTCATAAAAATCAGCATTGGCATATAGAATAGCTTAGATTCATCTTGGCCAAACCTAGGAATTGAATGATTAAAGCACAAAATGAACACATCAAACCTACTCTCAACCTAGGCATGGAAACTGCCACTCAAAAGTTTCCTGGTGAACCCACCATCCGTCAAAAATTCACCCTTATACCCCTCCCCCAAGAGGCGGGACCTTCAAAGGGCCTCTCAGTCCGAGGTATTGTCCCATCCTTCTCGCATCCCCCTTTCGGGTGTGGATCCTATAGCTTGAAGGTAAGGATGCAAAAAATTTGGAGCGATACATTTTGGTGAACCCGACGTGAAAACTAAAAACCTTTTGAAAACAATCCAAAAAACAAAACATAAATGCATTTAGAATCATCAGACAAACAAGTAAGATTGCATATCATATTTAGATGGTAGATTATAATAAAAGACGAGTTGTCACCATTAATGTTGAGAACCAATTAGCAGCCATAGAGATTACTTCTTTGCTTAGAGTATCTCAAACATATAGAGTCCCACCTTTATGGGACGAACTTAATAGGAGATTGAATCTTATTTCATTTAGATCAACCGAACTTAGGCAAATCAAGAGGTTTGTCCTAGATAGAATCTTGGATCCCGATCAAGTGACCTTATATCATGAGCTTCAGAGAGCTTGCCATAGGTGGTTAGCAGATAAAAGAGCCCTTGTGTCTTCCGAGTTGTACACCTTTGAGGAATACCTCGACAATGCAGTTGTAGTACATAAATTTTTGTCTCGTATAGAGGATCAAGAGGTCGTCCTTACGGATAGAAAGAGATGGAATAGAGTTCCTAGAGCTGTGTTATATCGAGAGTATTGCCATGAGCTCTATTTTTACAAGTCAGAGTCAAAAGTAGATAACATCACCATAGCACACTTTGTCAAATTCTTGAAAAACCATTTCCAATTTGAAGAGGAGCATTTCATGACTCTTGATGAACTTGATCCCATCAATGACATCTATAAACTATTTATAGAAAACTAAGCCATTATTTTATTATTTCTTGCATTTAGTATGTTGTTTGTTCTCTTTATAATCATAAAAACATAAAAATAATAATAATAAAAAAACAAAAACAAAACAAAAACATAACAAAAATCAAAACATTTTCTTTTAAGTATTATAGTAGGTATATAATTAAAATATATACCTCCCAAATTTGTTGCAAATATATATATATATATAAATATATATTTGCTAAAATCTAAGTTTAAGCATAATGACTAGACTTAGGAATGGAAAACAGACTGAAGTAGAAGAAGATTGGTTAGGAAAACCAGTAAATAAACCAGATGTACTTCCTGAAGACCCAATTCAGGAGGAAGGAACACTAGACCAACAAGAAGAAGAGTTTGTTGAAGCAAATGAACAAAGAGAAATTGTTAGAGAGGAAGGATCCTCATCCCCTAAAATGTCTCCGGAAGGAGCCGTTACTTTTGAGAACATGGAACATTTCTGGAAGTTCCTCAATACTAATATTGGCACTCTTAATCGAGTAATCCATATGGACAAGGATCAAATTAGTGACACTCAAGCAACCCTAGAAGAAATATATCACACATGCACTAATCCCTTGTCCTTCGTTGATCAAGAAAGTGATCAATCTGGACCATCCAATTTGGATATGGCCGCTATAATCCAGAACATGCAACAACAACAGGTTACCCAACCACCTAGAGTGCCTGTTACCAAGCCTAGGGTTATTCCCACACAAAAGAAACCGTCATTCACTGCTCTATTTCTCCAAGTTATTGATCAACATACCTCAAATCAACAAAAGCCTAAAACCAAACCAAACACCAATTTCCAACAATCTGGGATACAACATAATGCTACAACAAATCTTCTTCATAACACTCTTCCTACCAACCATTTGCATAACAACAATATAGCATCCAATCCTTACGTCACGCCATCACACGCTCAAATACCACCGAACCAATATGGTGGACAAACTAGTAATCTGGAAGCCATGGTGAAACAGTTAGTCTCCCGCATGGACCAGATAGATCCCTACCGTCCCTCGTACAATTATCGAGAGATGTGCAGTCAGCCTCTAGATCCTATAGTTGTAGCACAACCATATCCTAAACACTTCCCTATGCCTGTCCTACCTATATACAAAGGAACCGAAGATCCCATAGAGCATCTTCGTATGTTTAGGATAGCATGTCATGACATATCACATGATGACTTGTTATTACTAAAGATGTTCCCAAAAAGTTTAGGAGGAATGGCATTAGAATGGTATTATCAACTACCCACTCATTCTTTGAGGAATTTCGAAGAGACAGCTGAGTCTTTTGTGCATCAATTTAGTGCCTACATTGAAAGGCATGTAACCATTAAAGATTTGTACAACCTAAAACAAGACAAAGATGAATGTTTTGCTGATTTCTTAGCTCGATGGAGACAGTTGATAGGAAAATTGCACTTTGTGTTACCTTATCGAGAAATGTTGGATATCTTTATCAATAATTTGCAAGAACAACTATCCTATGAGTTATCAATCGCTACCTTGACCACCTTCGATCAAGCTATAGATTTAGCTCGAAGAGTGGAAGATGCTCTTATTAGGAGAGGTCAACTTAAAAAGAAAGATGATGAGAAAACATCCAGAAATCAATATAAAAATAAACAAGTTGTGGGTGATGGAGTCACCGATAGTAGAAATATCGCCAATGTTAATACTACGAAAACAACGAGAGAAATTTATATTGAAACCTCCTGATAAACCACCTCAAGAATTTACTAGGTTAAATCAACCTCTATCAACCATTCTCCCGTAATTACTAGCATGAGGTTTGATCCAATTACCAAATATCCGGGAACCTGATCCAACTATACCCGGATACAGAGCTGATTTACACTGTGATTTCCATAGAGGACCTGGACACGCTACCAACTCTTGTAAAATATTAAAACATAAAATACAAGACCTGATTGATAACAATGAGATGGAGGTGCAAGCCTTTCAACCTAAACAAAATCCTCCTAATAATGCTCAAAAGAATATTCCCCAAAATCAGAATCAGAATGCCAATCAATCATTGGACATATTTCAACATCCTTTACCAAAGCATGGTAAAGAAGTGGCTAATCAAATTGAGCACCATAATGTTCCCCCTCCTACCCGATATGTAGGAACTATTAGTGGACAGTTACCTACTCATGATTTGGAAATATTTGACACAACTTTATCCATGGTTACGACCAGACCTCTATATAATACTCCGACACCTGATCTTAGTGATGTAGAATATGAGACTAAAAGTGACATGGAAATTACCTCAAATCAATCGAATAGTTCTGAAGATGAATCAGATCCTATTCAACCTATCACAAGTTCTATGGTTCCAGAAGAACCATTTCCAAGAAGAGTCACTACTAGACCATCTTCTCACCAATTACTTTCTAATGAACAAGCCATAAACGCTAGACCAAGACCTATTCATCATCTGCAAAATAATATTGTAGGTACCATCGAAGTCGTTACTAGACAACAGGCTCAAAATTCTCAACAAGATCAAACTCAGAACGATGGATCAGCTCCATTTGTTTTGAAAATTCCTAATAAAGGGAATCATGCACCTAATGTTCAACCTAAACCTCCTTATAATATTAATGAACAATTATCAAATACTATAGCTAGAATTTCCCTTTTGGACCTTTTAAGATCTTCTCCTACACATAGGGATGAATTAATGCTCACATTAAGCCAAATGATGGTACCACAAAATATTCAACCTGAAGCCATGTCCAATACTATCATAACTCGTGAAGTCGATTGTATTGACTTTCGGGATAGAGATATACCACAACATAGTTTACATAAGGATAACCCCTTATATATTACTGCCCTAATTGGAGATGTAGCAGTTAAACGAGTCTTGATTGATAATGGTTCATCTTTAAACATTTGCACTTTTGACTTCTACCAAATATTTGGGTTTAGAAGTGATGAAATGAAAAGAACTGATATGATCATAAAAGCCTTCAATGACGAAACACAAGAAACGTGTGGAGTTATCACTATCCCATTGCAAGTTGGTCCAAGAACCTTAGACACAACCGTATTTATTGTACATTGCCCTGCATCGTACAATATACTTTTGGGTCACCCTTGGATCAACGCAATGCGAGCTGTTCCCTCAACTTTACATCAATGTGTTAAATTCGAATTTAAAAATCAGTTGGTTACCATTCATGGTGATCCCAGACCCTTTGATATGTGTGCTTTGGCAGAACTTGTTGGAGTTCAATTTTGCCCTGCTTTATCATCCACACATCCTAATTCTCATCAACCATCTAAACATGTGAAACATACACCCATAACATCATCTACTTTTTCCCCACCAACTACACCTCTACATATAGTTCAATCGTCTTCCGAACAAACCACATTAGGACCTCAAAAAGATCCTAAACCCACAACCAATGCTTCTTGTTTTACTCCTATAACTTCCATACCTATAAAAGACTCATCCATCAACATCCCTACAACATCTACACCCACTAAAGGCATATTTTCCACATCCGAAAACATAGGGAATGTTCCTTCTACCTCTTATGCTCTTACCGATGAGCTCTTACCCGATTTATCTAAAATTCTTATATCAAAAAAACAAACGTTGCTATGCAAGATTCCCTTATTTTAAATAAATTGCCACCCTCTCCTCGCACCTTGGGTCTCCCACAGCCCATGGGAAGTATTTACCAAGTCGGGAGTTGCACTTTTATTTATAAGGGATATGACTGGGGAAGAATACCTAGAAACATCACGACTCATTATGATGGATATGCTCACTGTTATTTTACTAATGAGTATATTAAAGCTAAGCCAATAATGCTTAAATTGGGATATAAAGGGAAAGGTTTGGGACCTTTCCAGAATGGTATGAAAGAACCTTTTGAGGTAGAACCATGGCCTGCCCGATGTGGTGTGGGCCTATTTCCTAGTAAAGGTCAGCCCTTCCCATTCGAGGATGATGACCATCTCATATCTTACCAAGATTATTTGGATGAACGTGATCCTTTGCGTTTAAGGAATAAGTCATTTACATGTAATATGCTCTCCATAGCTTACCCTCAGATGATCGCTGAATCCGACGATGAGTTGGAGGGAGATATCTTCCATGATGTCTCCGTTGAGGAATTATTATATAATGGATTTTATTTCGATGGCTCTATACCTAGTATAGCCCAGCTTGAGGCCACGACTCCTCAAGATGAATTATCCAAGCTAACCTTGGAAGAATTACAAGAATTGGGCGTTTCACCCGCCCCTCCTAATTTTGAGAGAGATCTACACATGGAAGTAGAAAACGTCATAAAAATTAACATTGGAACCGAAGATAACCCTCACATAATCAACATTGGATCAGAATTGAGTCAAGAAAAACAAGATAAATACATTGCATTTCTTAAAGAATATGAAGACATCTTTGCTTGGACATATGAAGATATGCCAGGATTAGACCCTTCTATAGTTATGCATCACCTAGTAGTCCATCCGGATGCTAAACCTGTTAAACAGAAACTTAGAAAAATGCATCCTAAAGTGGCCTTACTAGTCAAAGGGGAATTAGAAAAGCTCTTGAAGGTTATTTTTATACAAGCCATTGATTATGCTTGAATGGATCTCAAATGTAGTTCCAGTAACTAAGAAAGAAGCTACCAAAGTTAGGGTTTGCACAGACTTCAGAGATATTAATGTTGCATGCCCTAAAGATGATTTTCCTCTTCCCAACATGGATCAGATCATTGATTTTACTACTGGGAGTGGAATGATATCCTTAATGGATGGATTCTCTAGTTATAATCAGATCAGGATAGCTCCTGAAGATCAGGCTAAAATAACCTTTATTACCCCTTGGGGGACCTTTTGTTGGAAAGTGATGCCATTCGGTTTGAAGAATGCAGGTGCAACTTATCAACGAGCCATGACTTATATCTTTCATGATATGATGCATGATATTCTACATGATTATGTAGATGATATTATAGCTCGTTCCACCCAAGAAGATGATCATTTAGATGACTTGAGAAAAGTCTTTGATCGGTTAAGGGAATATCTTATCCGACTAAATCCAGCTAAATGTATATTCGGAGTTAAGTCCGATAAATTATTGGGGGTTATAGTTTCTTTACGTGGCATTGAAATTGACCCTCTCAAGATCATGGCTATCACTGATATGCCCGCACCCACAAATATATCTGAATTACGAAGTCTACAAGGTAAACTTCAAGCTATTTGTCGCTTTGTCGATAAGTTGGCGGACAAAACAGGACCCTTTCTTAAGCTTCTTAAGAAAGATGTCTCTTTTCATTGGGACGACGAATGTCAGGAAGCATTTGAACTCCTCAAACAATATCTTCTTAAACCATCGGTGCTTTCACCACCTAGATCTGATCGCCCATTTATCTTGTACATTTTTGCTTCAGATTTTGCCTTAGGAGCTATGTTAGCTCAACTTGACGATGAGAAGAAAGAACGTGCTAATTATTACATTAGCAGAACCTTAATCAGTTATGAAACTCGCTATACAGTATTAGAGAAGTTATGTCTCGCAGTCGTATTTTCTACACAAAAACTATGCCATTATATGCTCAGTCAAAAAATGTATGTTATTGCTAAATTCGACCCTTTGCGATATCTCATGAGTCGACCGTACTTATCTGGTCGCACAGCAAAGTGGGTTCTTGCGCTAAGCGAGTTTGAACTCACGTTTATAGGACAAAAGTCTGTTAAGGGTCAAATCATAGCAGATCAATTAGCTGCTGCACCCTTAGAGTCTACCCATCCCCTCATCATTGAGTTTCTCGATGAATGCCTTAAACTAGAGGCAGACCATCCAGAGCAATGGTCCCTATACTTTGATGGAGCCCGATGTATGAGTGGGGCTGGTGCAGGTATTATTTTAATATCTCCATAGAAACATCTTATACCTCTGTCCTTTAAATTAACGTTTGCTTGCACTAATAATACTGCTGAATATGAGGCTCTAATCCTAGGATTACGAGCTGCCTTGGCACTAAAAATTAAAAATCTATTGGTTTTCGATGATTCTCAACTTGTCATAAATCAAATTAATGATGTTTATCAGACCAGAGATGATAAATTGCGTCCATACAAAGCATATGTCTTACAATTATTATCTTTGTTTGATCAAGTTACCTTGGAAGCTATTCCTCGAACTAGCAACCGTGCGGCTGACGCTATGGCTGCAGCTGCATCTCTTTTGCCCTTGGAGTTAGATGACGAATATGCTACCATCATTATTCATCGACTCCAGGAACCCGCTTCAAATAAATCATGCTTAGAACCTTTGGATGTGTTTCTAATCAATGAAACTACTCCTGAACCATGGTACACTGATATATTTAATTTTCTTCAAAATGCGACCTTTCCTGAAGGTTGTAATAGCAACCAACGTCGGTTGTTACGTAGACGAGCAAGTCGCTTCGTGATTATTGGTAATACCTTGTATAGGAGATCTTTTGAAGGCATCTTACTGAGATGTCTGAATCTAGAAGAATCTAGATCAGCTTTGAGTGAAGCCCACAATGGATCTTGTGGGGGACATTTTAGTGGTAGCGCCATTGCTAAGAAACTCCTTAGGATAGGATATTTTTGGCCTACCATGGAAAATGATGCACATGATTATGTGCGCCATTGCGACAAGTGCCAGAAACACGCTGACCTTGTCCATGCGCCTGCACAAGAACTGCAGGCTATTTCATCTCCTTGGCCCTTTTCAAAATGGGGCTTAGACATCATTGGAAAAATCAACCCTGTGTCATCTGATGGACACAAATTTATCATAACCACCACTCAGTATTTCACGAAGTGGGTTGAAGCTATGCCCTTAGCTTCTTGCACTGGAACCCAAGTTTCCAAGTTTATTTTTAATCAAATTATTTGTAGGTTCGGAATTCCTGCAAATCTTATCTCAGATAATGGAACTTGTTTCAAAAATAAAGATGTCAAAAAATTATGTCAAAAATATAAAATTCAACATCGTTGGTCCACTCCCTATTATCCTCAGGGTAATGGCCAAGCAGAAGCATCTAATAAAACATTAATCAAAATCCTCAAAATATTTGGTCAATAAATCTGGACGATATTGGCACATCCAATTATATCCTGCTTTGTGGGTTTATCAAACTAGCATTCACACCCCCACAGGCACTTCACCTTTTGTTTTGGTTTATGACGTTGAAGCTAGTTTTTCCCTTTGAATTAGAAGTTCCTTCTTTGGCTCTGCTACTTCAAGATACTAGAAGTAGGAGATGAATATCATGCTGGCAGACTTAGTCAACTGGAACTCCTAGATGAGAAGCGCATCAATGCTTTGGAACATCTTCGTGCCTACCAAAACAAGCTTAAACGAGCATACCTCAAGAAAGTTCATCATCGATCCTTTGAGATCGGCGACCTTGTCTTAAAAGAAAATCAAAAAAATACTAATGCAACTAAAGATCTTAAAGGTAAATTTGAACCTAACTGGCTTGGGCCATATGTCATCACTGCTAAATTTGGCTCAGGAGCATACAGATTATCTACCTTAGATGGTAAAGATCTTAAAGAACCTATGAACATTATGCATCTTAAGCGCTATTATGCATAAAATCTGGTCATTTCATCATTGTATATATTCTTCTTTTGCATATTGTTTCATTGTCGTCATCCATATAAAAATTTCAAAAAAAAAATAGTAATAGTATTTATTCTTTCCATTCATAAATTAAAATCAAAATATAAAAACACTTCAAAATCATCAAAATCTTCAAAAACATCTTTTATATTCGCACCTGTCAATTCTTGAAGTATTGCAGTTATATTTTCAGTTATTTTGGATAAATTAACATTTATTTGGAATCCCGCACTTTCACACTCACATGAATAAATATCTTGATTTTATTTGGTATGATTATTAATCTCTCTTATATCAAAATCCACAGTTGAATTAAATAAAGTTTTTGAGCATAGAGAACTGATCTTGTTATTTACTTGAACCAAGTATATCTCTTCACATTAAAATGATTTCATTGCAAATTCGATATGATGCTACATAGTAGAAGTGGTTTCTTGAGCGAAAAGTTTCCCCTGCTATCCTATCATGCACATGGTCTAGAATCTTTGAGAATTGACAAAAGGACAAGCTCACCCCTACCCAGAATAAAATCCCTTGCTCTACAGCCAATCCGAGCAAGTATCCCTAGCATAGGAAGAAAAAGAAAAGTCAAAGAAAATGAGAAAAAGAAAAATATCATTTTGTACCATCGCAACAATATTTCAGCATTATCTCAGTTCCAAGCAAAAATACAAAAAAAAAAAAAAAAAGAGAAAGAGAAAAGAAAAAGCAAAATGCAATAAATCCCTTTCCCTACCCCTTGAAAAGAAAAGAAGGGTGAATGAGCTTGAATCCCTGGAATTCTCAATTATTCGAAAACTGTGAGGTAAGCCCCATAACAGGTGGTTTGTGCCCAACCCGCTTGGCCTTGGGTAATCCCTAGCATGGTGATATGTCCGTCACATTAGCGACCTTCTTTTGTATAGACCTATGTCTGCTTATGGATCAGCTAGCTCTTGATGACCCGACTTACATAGTAGTCCGGGTACGGTTACATGCATATAAATCATGGTCAACGAACACTTATTTGGTTAATTCAAATTACTTGTATCAAATTATCTTGCTCAAAATTGGTAAATGAACAATACAATTGCACACACATTTGTATTTGAGAGATTTTTGTATCATTATGATAAATCAAGATCGGCAATGAACTCACATATGCACATGAGGGTTCCTTATAAATCTACATTTGTCTTTGAGATAATTTAAAATATTTCTGCAACTCTTTTGGAATAATTTTTTCTTCTTATTTCAGAACATCTGTTTAGTATAAAAACAATTACATACATTGTTTTCAAAAATCCCAAAATTCTTTCAAACAACATATTACAAAATCTAGTAAATAAAGTCAAGTTTATATATTATTATTTTCTGTTTATCTCAAAATCAAAAATCAATCATGCAATAAAACTAAAATATCAATTTCTTCTTTGGATTTCACGATGATGGTATAAGTCTATACCTATAATTCTATGCCTAGCGCAAACCATTGTTCTAATTTTATTTTCCCATTCATTTTAAAAACATATGGCTTACATCATTATGTTACACAATTGAGCTTTAAAAAGAACGAACACATTTTTTTATTATTTCATTATGTCAACATTCCATTTTTGCAACCATGGTATAATTTCTAAGGAATTATTCAAAAAATTTATCACACTTAGGAATTTTATGCCTAGCAAAAAATCATATTTTTAATATTTCATGCATAATATTTTTATGAAAATCTGAAAACAAATCATCACCATCATCATTTTCATCATCACAACACCAAGTCTTAAGACAGTCTCTTAAGTACTCTTTTACTTTTAACAATATTTCTATACTGGGATTAGCTTGACGACCTAGCGAGCGGCGACTCCATGAAATGGTCTATAACAACGACAATGTCCTTTGAAATTATTGTTAAAAGTCCCTTTTATTTTTCATCAAATCACCTCAACAAAACAACCAATTTATCCACATCAGATTATTTCATTTACAATTTTATGGCATGACATAAAAATTATAATTTATTTCCAAACGACATAATTACATGAATCATCAATCAACAAATCCAAAATTAAAGCATCATACACCATTTACACAAGTCATATCATCAAAAACAAGACCATCTATATATATATCAAATTATGTACATCATAACTGGATTGGTATGCCACAATCTATACCCTGGCATACTCAATCCTCTCAAAAATCTATACAATCTCTGTGCAGTCTATAGTCAGCTAGTCTCGAGAAGCCCTCGAGCTCTCAGCCTCATCTCCTCTCCCACCCTGGCATGGAGGAGGTGGTCCCATAGAGGTCCGTGCTGTGTCTCGGGTCCTCACTGTCGATCGTGAGGATGTCCTCATCGATCCCATCCTGATTGGTTCAGCAATGCCGGCTGGCAGCTGTACCCTCTGGCCCTCTAGAACCAGCTGGAAGTATACCCCCTGGTAGAACGTGGTCTGCATCATAGACCGCACCAGCTCCTCCATGCTCGCCCCTCCACTCCGAGCCCTGAGACGTGTAGCCTCATCCTGAAGTGTCTGCACCTGAGCCCGAAGGCGGGCATTCTCAGCTCGAAGAGCCGCCATCTCGCTGCTCTCCCCCACCTCGACACCCTTGCCCTTATCGAGCGATGGTGGCCTCTCCCCCTACTGAGAAGGGAATCTCTCCTCCCTCCTCCCTGTCTGCTATGGCCTCTATGGAGCCCGTGCCATCCTCTGGCATCTCTCCTATGGAGACCATCGTTGCTCTCTCCCTCCGTGACCCCGTGCTACCTCAATAGTAGCCTGACATCGCCTCCCCATCCGTCGCACCATGATATGCATCGGACCCTGTGCCCTCATCATCCGAGGAGGGCGGATGCCTACGTACCAGGCATCGTATCCATCAGCAACCCTAACATCATCACCATCCACTGGCTGGATGGGGGCATCATCCGTGTCCTGACTCTAGAACCGTTGCATGTCTGGAGCCCCGCTCAGTGTAGTACTATCTCGGATAGTCTAGGAGTACTCGTAATCCTTGAGAGAAGGGATCCCCTACTGAAGACCGAACTACCACAAAACTCGGTCGTAGCGGTGGAGCTCTACCTCTCCCCACTCCATCCTCAGCCAACAGACTCGCCTGATGCGAGCCAGCTCTTGCCCATCCTCTGCCCACCCTGGATGCTCTCTCCATGGCCTCCAGGTGATCTAGTCTGGGATGAGGTCATCTAGCAACCTCCGTGACATCGACAGATCTATCCACCACTGTGACCCTCTCTAGAGCCACCAATAGAAAACCTGGGGCCTCTCTCGATCAACCCTTGTTAGTGGGAGCCCTATCGGCCTCTGCACCGTGATGTGCTCCCAGCACCAA
Organism: Wollemia nobilis; assembly: GCA_028583015.1. Classification (NCBI taxonomy): domain Eukaryota; kingdom Viridiplantae; phylum Streptophyta; class Pinopsida; order Araucariales; family Araucariaceae; genus Wollemia; species Wollemia nobilis. Next base: position 10,325,366 of record JAQPPZ010003077.1, on the reverse strand, counting down.
ACCTGCAGTAGTGATGTCAAGACCAGACATCGGCCTCCCTTGTATACGACCCCATGCAGGATCCTATACAAGCGGCATAGTACAAAACTGCCCCATGCAAACCTGTATCCGTGGTCTCTCATGTCGCAGACCACATCTGATAGGAGCCATGGTAATCTGCACCCACTCTGGTGGCACAGCAGTAAGCCACCTACTACCCCTACCAAAACCTGAGTCAGCCTAGATGCCCCAGGCATCTGCCTTAGAGACTCGATGTTCACTCCGCCCTTCTCCAGGGTGAAGCTCGGGTCTCTGCTCAGCCTCATCATCGCCTGGCCCTGATTGGCCGTAGGAGTCATCAGTCGTCCCTGTATGGGGATCCTCAAGATCCTCCATACGTCCTCTAGTGTGGGAGCCATCTCCCCTATCGATAACCGAAAGCAGGACGACCCCGGATACCATCTCTCTGCTAGGGCTGTCAGTAGCCCCATGTCCATCGATACTTGTGGCATCTCTGCCACATGCTGCAAACCGACTTGTGCTAGTCGATCACGCTCCGCCTGGTCGAGCATGGCTATGTCATCTCTTAGCCCCCTGTATTTCCACTCTCGACTCTTTAGTAATCCCCTCTACAAAACAAACAATGAAACAATAAAATTTATTAATAAACCAATTATTAAAATCAATTAAATGCAATTCAAACAAACTTAAAATTCATCAAATGATGATATCGTCCACTATTGGATGATATCGTCCTAAATTGGGCAAAATCATCCTGTGTAGGATGAAATCGTCTCCTATTTCGCAACTTGGGGATCACCCCTTGTTGGACGAGATCGCCCCTAGTTCGCCGACTTCGCCCTCAGACGAAATCGACGATCTAGAGACGATATCGATGAAATAAGGATGATTTCGTCCCGACGTCGTCGACGGCCTAAAAATGGCCGCGATGCCCCAAACAGTCAAAATTTAAAACAAAAAATTGCACAAATTAAATCCAAACATCATTCACTAGGATTAGATCCTTACCCGTAGCCCGCGTCGGACCTCTGTCGATCGGTGCACTGTCTCAACCATTTTTTTCTGCAGAGCTCTAAAAACAGTAAAAATGAATAGTAAAAATGAATTAGGGTTTTACCCTATTTTCTTAATTTTATTTTAAATCAACAACTTTTTTTTAATTTTGCTTTTCCGTGCTTTTACCTCAAACGTTCGATTTGGGTAAAAACACGGAGGGGGCACCATAGTCAGCAGTCGAACGATTCGACCAAGAATCGTCGTCTAGAAAATTGAGTAAATTTTTGCTTTCTCGTAAAATGGGAAGAACTCGTCTTTAACGCATTTTCTTCAGAAAATTCGCTAAAGAGGGGGCAAAATGTAGCACCCTAAAATTGGCATAGTTAAACCTTAGTAAAAAGATAAAAATTTGAATTTTAACCCAAAACCGCCCGTTAACCGCTTGTTACCCGCTTTCCTTGTTTTTCGTGCCATTTTTAGGATTTGTTTTGACCGTTGGACGATATCGTCTAAAATTAGATGAAATCATCCCAGATCTGACGAATTCGTCTGGAACAGAACGTCCAGACGATTTCGTCCCAAAACCAAATTTTCATAATTAGCTTCTATTTCAACAACTTCTCTAACTTGGGCAAAAAGCGTGTCTGCACAGTTAGAGTCTCCCCGTTGGAGATCTCCCAAATTGGGATGATCTCCAACCTCCTAACCTCTCCCTAATCCTATATAAACTGGGATTTTCTTAGTTTATCCCCCTGAACCCCCTAGCTGACTGATTTCCCTACAAATTTAGTTCCTTATGCATTAGAGCATCCTCGCATCATCGTTTGCATTCTGTATTTCAAGTTTTCTTGCAGGAATCTTATTGTTTTTCAGCTGGAGCAAGCTTGGATCATCGCAGGCGATTCCAGACGATTTCGGATGATCCTATCGTAGATCGACGATGATCTCGTACGATTGGAGGTGATCTCGACTGTAGTCCAGATTGGGGGCAATCAGAGCCCAAGTTTTGCATTTTCTTATCGTTTCTCTGCATTTCTTTATGCATTATCTTAGTTTATTATATTTATGCATCCTGGAGTTCACCTCATTTAGTATAGATGCATGATAAAGTCAAAATAAATTATCAAATTGATGCATTTCCTTTTAATTGCTATCTAGATTTATCATTTAGGCAAGTTTACTGTTATTTCTATCATTTCCCCTTGCTTTTGCAGTTGCATTTTTGGTATTTTGTATCTATTTTTGTGATTGCAGGTTTCTAACGAATTCGTCTGACGAATTCATCAGATAGCGGATGATCCGGTCTGATCTCAGATGGTCGTCTATGATATGAGATGATTCTGTGCAATAACAGATGATTACGTATGATTTGAGATGATTTGGACTTCTACAAAACTCAGAATCTTCATCAGACATCCGGAATCAGGTATGTTCTATTTTATTTAGCCTACTTTCTGTGTTTAGCACTTACGCATGTTTTCTGTATTCATAAAAATCAGCATTGGCATATAGAATAGCTTAGATTCATCTTGGCCAAACCTAGGAATTGAATGATTAAAGCACAAAATGAACACATCAAACCTACTCTCAACCTAGGCATGGAAACTGCCACTCAAAAGTTTCCTGGTGAACCCACCATCCGTCAAAAATTCACCCTTATACCCCTCCCCCGAGAGGCGGGACCTTCAAAGGGCCTCTCAGTCCGAGGTATTGTCCCATCCTTCTCGCATCCCCCTTTCGGGCGCGGATCCTATAGCCTGAAGGTAAGGATGCAAAAAATTTGGAGCGATACAGTTTTTCATGTAACCATTTTTATCATAAATTTGTACATTGCAAGGTTCATGCTAAAAATGATTTTGGCTTCACCAAGAGGAATGTCAATTCATTTGCACCTCTCATGGATTACAACATCATTTGTTACAAATGTAATAATTTTGGGCATACAACTAGATGGTGTAGAACAGTGTTCCCTAAACTACCAAAATCAAGGAAGGAGGATGGACAAATTATTCAAAAGGATATGTCCTCCAAAGTTTAGAAAAAGAAAATAGAACAATAAAATGAGCATAGTAAGTTTGGATTTCCACTCCCATCTCATCATTGAATGTCTTACTAAGAGCAATGGTAAGGGGACGTTGTCAAGTGTCTTATCCTTCAGTCCTGAGAAGCCTTTTCTATTGATGTCAAAGGGGGAGAATTTCAGAGCAGCTTGTGAAGGGGAGAAGATTGTGATCCTGTTGTAGTAAAGGACAATTTCTTTGCAGGGTTGTCATCAATGACAAATGGGGAGATTGTTAGAATTATTGAGTTGTTATTGATGTCAAAGGTTGATTTTCTTGATATAAAATGGTGCATAATTGGGCAATTTTTTCAAGGCAGATATATCTTCAAGGATTATTTAATTATAAGTGTATGCTTTAATATTTAAATTAAATCATCGGACTGAACGCTTATCCCTTTCTTGGTGCTTTCAACAACGTAAAAGGTTTAAAATGATCGTGGCATGGTGGTTATAGAGGCGGACTACATGAAGATCTATGTGGTAGCTTTTGGGGCGGACATCGCAAAATACTGTGGCGACCATAAAAGCTGGACAACCTGCCCGGATTCGTGGTGGATACCAATTCCACCATGTTAAAAAAAAATATTTAAATTAAATATTTAAATATTAAAGTGATGTATGCTTTAAAACGTAAATTAAATATTAAAGTGGTGATTCAAATATTATATAAAAGTTTGAATATTTAAATCAACGATTTAAATATTTACATGGAGTGGAAAAGTATGGGCCGATTATTTGGCACCAACGCAAGAAGTGAAATATTTAAATATTACTTTTGAAGGGGTCGACCACTTATCTTTCAAAATTAAAAAATCAAATATTTTCCATCATATATATACGCTCCAAACCTTGTGGTTGAAGAAATATAAGAGTTCTGCGATTTTTTGGCTGGGTGCGAATGAAATGAATAATGACGATTAGATACAGGACGAAGGATTAAGAACATGGAGAAGGTAGCAACTAGAAGATAGAATAAACTTATGTGTAAAGAAAATATAGCCAAAGATTAATTGATGGTTTGTGCAATAGAAAGAGTTGTCATAATTTTGGAGTGGTCAGCTGCATTGAAATCGCTCACTTACAAAAAATAATGAAAGTGCCATACATAGAAGAAGCTATTTTTGCTAGCTATTGTATCCACACAGAGGAGACAAACACAAGCTCTAAATAACTTAGTGGTCAATATAATTGGAAGGCGCGTAGTTGAAGACGTTTTGCAACCAAGGCAAAAGAAAGAGTGTGTCACAAGATTCCACGAAGTAGAAGCGTAGACATAGTTGTTACTAATTAAATTAGTGCACATAATGGAATAAGCTATTACTCAAATAAGGTGAAGCACTGGGAAATTAAAAATAAAGTTGGTGCAATATCAAATGAGGTACCTTTATTTATTAAGTTGAATGTTTTAATTTATGAAGGATAAAGCTGAAATTTCAAATTTTATAAAGTTGGTCAAGAGTTCATTCGGATAGCACATCTACTCAGGAGAGAAAATAGAGTACACTCTTGTGGAGGAATAAAGGATTGATCAGGAGACAATAAAATTCTAGCATTAAATGTATTCATAATAGCATCGAAGTTTCAAGCAACATCGAACATTGAAGCACAAAATACTCAAGCATCATCAAAACATCTACAAAAAGGAGAGTAAAGTGAATCCATCATTGAGATTGCTAGATATAGTGGCTACATAGAATTAAAGGTAACATCTTATTTTAGATTGAATAATTCAAAGGAAGAATAATAGAGAAAGGTTTGAATTGAGAAAACATCAAGTTTTGTTTTCTTTGGATGGTTTTTCTATCTCACCTTGGATTGTGAGGAAAACAGAAAGAATTTATTTTGAAGGGAAGCGAGTTTTATTCATTTTGTTTAAGTAGAGGATGTCAAAAATTGTGCTTCATATTCATGATGTAACTAATTGTGGATTAGGAAAAATGAACAAAGTCTTTGTGTATTTGATAAATATTATGAAGGATAGTAGTGGCATCAGTGATATCTTTCACAGAGTGAGGTAGAGAAAAAACAAGGGATCAGCATTCTAAAATTCAACACACAGGTTGGCCATTGAAGCTTCCAACACCAGTATATCATCCTCTATATGTTCATGAGGTAAAAGGAATTCTGGGTAGAATATATTTGAAATAATTTTAGTTGAAGAAAGCAAACTGAAGGAAAGGTTAAGAATTTGATGCCATTATTGATCATATTTTGAAGCAGACCTAAGTAGAGTTTTAATAAATTTTGAGAGCATATTTGAGCAATATTTATAATCAAATATTGGAAAAAAAATTGTAGTAGGGGATTGGTGTATCCTATGGATTGGTATCCACAAACTTGTATTGACACCAATGTCTCTTGTGGATTGGTTTCCATGAACTTGTATAGGAGATTGGTGTCTCCTATGGATTGGTGTCCACAAACTTGTATAGGGGATTGGTGTCTCCTATGGATTGGTGTCCACAAACTTGTATAGGGGATTGGTGTATCCTATGGATTGGTGTCCACAAAATTGTATATGGGATTGGTGTCTCCTATGGATTGGTGTCCACAAACTTGTATAGGGCATTGGTGTCTCCTGTGGATTGGTGTCCATGAACTTGTATAGGAGATTGGTGTCTCATATGGGTCGATGCCCACAAAATTGTATAAAGGGATTTGTGTCTCCTGTGGGTTGGTGCCCATGAACGTGTATAGGTGATTGGTGTCTCATGTGGGTTGTGCCCACAAAATTTGTTGAAGAAAATATAAGCAATAGTTTGTCGTGGTTTTCTCCCGAAATGGTGTTTCCACATAAAAGCATTGTCTCTTATGTGTATGGAAATTGTGCATTGATTTATTATTGCATTCACATTATTGTAGTTATTGGTTTGAAAGGAAAAGTTTTATATTATACTGTTCACCCCCCTCTCAGTATAATCTTGTGTTCTTCAATAAGCAAAAACACAAGGAGCTAAAGACTACACTTTAGCTAGAAGGAAAATAATTGAAGACTATAGAAAATATATCACTCCAATAGATGGATCAATATAATAGACCATCAAAAACATCGTCCAAAAATATAGGAAGGAAGAAACAAAGAGCAATAATTCCTTTAGGACTCAAATACTTGAAATGTTTCAATAAAATAAATTCACAAAGAAAAATACTTCAACTTTTACAACTACAACATGTAGAACATATCAGTTACTGTCAGCAACAATATGAATGAGATGAGGACCCAAATCCAAAAATTAAGGATCAACAATGGCATTAGAAAGTATTAAATATTTTTTAATTTGGATCACATGATCAGTAGAATACGACACTCCTAAGTATCAAAGTTATAAGTCTACATTAAGGGGTAATTTCTCTCTCAAATTCCAACATCACCCTATACATTATTTTTTGGTCTTAAGCAAAATAGATATTTTTACTATGATGTAATAATAGGTGAGTGTTAGGAATTATTACATCATATACCATGTGAGAAGTCAAGTGGTATAACCACCCCTCACAAGGTACATGCATGTAGTATAGGATAATGTACAATTTTGTTAGAGGTTTTGTTATGCCTAAAATATGCATCCAATATACTTAAATATCCTTCACTTCTATAATACAATTATTCAAAGCATTAAGATATAACATCAAACTCATGTATCTTATTGGCAGTTTATAGTGATCAAATTTTAAAATGCGGCTTCTAAAAGGTGACAGTAATTATAGAATTAGAATATAGGAACAATTTATTTTATACTTTTAATATGTTGTTTAAATACGTGTTCTTTGTGGTTTAAGTGACCTTACTTGAAGAACATGTTATGTCAAATTAAGTTAAATATTACAATTTTAATGAACATTTGTAAATGTTATTGATATGTTGTTGTAAACTTTACTTATCTATTATTAAAATTGCTAGTAAAATAATACTTTATATATTTGACATATTTTAAAAAATGTTTTTATTTGAATTCTAGCAAAAACTATATTACAAGGTTGAATGTATGAAAATTTTGAAAAAACATTATCCATATAAGAAAGGTTTAAGAAAGGGATTGAATTCATCTATTTTTGTTTCTATTTCCGTATATTTTTAATATGTTTGTTATTCTCCAATAGGAAAATTATTGTCAATCTTGTTGTGTGTTTACTTTATTAAACATTGGGAGCTTTTATGATATAATTTAGTCTTGCTAGCTATAGGAGATTTTTTATAATTTTTATTGCATGGGGAGACCCTATCACTTTACACTAGGCAAATATTTACTTATAGGAATATCCTATCTTATTAAAAGTAGAAGAGTATGTTGTAGCATTCATGGAAGAACTAGACTTATTCCTCTTTAAAAACCATCGTTGTGACCAAATGAACTTTTCCCATTTTATCGGTGTATTGACTATATGATAAGTTTTGGGGTTAGTTGTAAATGCTAGACAAAATATAGAAAACTAGGATATGACCCTTGTCTATAGATGTGTTGGACAAAGATGAAAGATAAATGTATACTCGCTCCTTTAGAAATAGGACTTTGTAATTATAAAATACGCTTGATATTAAGAATTATTTACTACCATGACAATTTAGTTGGAATCCACATCTATCTTGCTTTTATGATCTACTATATTAATGGTAAATATTTAGAAACAATAGGAGAATGTAGGGGCCAAATGTAATTAAATGCAATCTATTGTATTAGCACACACACCTCATTTTTATAGAAGAAAGATGAATTGGGATGTACATCCCATGTAGAATGGAATGCTCCTATTTGAATTGGATAATGATCTTAAGTCCTTAAATGTGACTATGGTAGGTAGTACCTCTATAATTCTCACACATGCAAGACATATTTAACCATGAAATAAAAATTTCTACTAAAATGCATCATCTATGGGTGAAATTCACATGCAACTTATAAAATTACTACTGTAACAAAGACTTATATTCATGTAATTCAATTTTATCTGTCAACATGCATAGATCCCAAGCACTTGGTGATATTTTTATAACTGCAATTTTATGCAAGTAACTATTTTTCACTTGCAAGAGACATGTGCACAATCAAAATATCAACAATAAATTTTAGTCCTTTTGCTACATAGAAAACTAAAAAATACATGGGATTTCTAGAATTATCAAGAAACAAATATCAGTATTAGAATGCAATTAATTTCAAAGAATAAACATGAAATTTATAATAGCAAAAATAATCACTTTCTAGTTATAAATTCAAATATGCAACATATGCAATGTCAATGATGATAATATATAACCTATTAACTACTTTGGTTGATGTAATTTTCTATATAAATTTAGCCAATTTATTCAAAGACAAAATTGATAGAATAGTAGATGAATGAAAATGACATAAACTTTCTTGATATAATAGTCAGAAAGAATTGTTTTAAAGTTCAAAATATCTCTTTGGGGTCCGCTTGGGTAAGCTTGAAATAATTGTTTTTAGATAGCATTTATATCAAAATGGGGACTTTGGGGAAGGAGTAGATGGGTCCTCCTTGTCAAAAGGGCCAAGGAAAGATGAGGGGGGAATAATTCTTCCTTCATGGAAATGATGCAAAACTGAATCAAGAGCAAGGATTCAAGGAATGTGAGAAGCTTTCGAAAGATGGAATCCAACCAAGAGAAACAGGTTGGATAGCTTATTGCTTATTTTAGAGTGTTTTATGGTTTTTTTTAAACTATTTAAAACATTGAAAGAATCCCTTTATGTTTATTATAAATCCCCTTAAATATTTGTAACTAGATTCTTGATTTATTGGTAGCACTTCGACCTGTTACTGATAATCATATTAGGACACCTTTAGTGAATTCTTCTCTCATAAGCTTGTTAAACCCCCTCTATTATATAGCTTAAGGATATCTCATGGCTAGTTGCAACTGATGACTGCCATATCTCCTTTAGTGTCTAAGCGAGAGGGGACCATTTTTTGAGCTTATCTGAATACTTCCCTTGAATTATCTCTTTTATCCTTCTCTCAGAAGCTTGGACATCTATATTGCAAGCTCTACCTTAACGCTACATTCAATATTTGGTATAGCTCATATAAAACCCTGCCTAAACCTCCTTCTGATCCATTTAAGTCTCATTGAATGCCTTCTTACCCTACAACCTTTCTGGAATCACTCTGTGTTCATAATCGTCTATTTATGTGGGAGTGAGATAGCTGGTTTTTATTGTTTTCTTTTACTTTTATAAGGTTAGACCTTAGAAATATTTGTGATTAATTGCCTCGATGCTACTCATAGCATCGTGGCATGGTGAATCCATGATCAAGGGAGAGTGGAACCAAAAGGTCACTTTGACCTTCCTCATATTTTATCCCACATTGAGAATACAGGGGTGTCCACACCCCTTTATTGAGGCCGATACCCTTTAGGTTGGATGACCACCACTCGGTGGTCAAGGGGGGCATCGAGTGGGGGCCATCTTGTACCAATTATAGGCATTGAGTTGGATAAACCTGTGTTATTCTACTTTCTTCAATTGATCGTTTGTGTTTTGTTGGACTCACCTTGTATTACCATGTGATAGAGATGTATGCTGGTTTGGCCACCTGTTCATGGTTGTTGATCGACTGAGTTGGTCGATGTATCGGGAAACCCCATTTTTATTGGTAATCGAATAAATATTTTAATAAATTATAATGTTTGAATGAAATAAATTACAAATGTTGATTTGAATGAATATTTTATAATGTTTGAATGAAAGAAATTACAAATGTTGATTTCAATGAATGTTTTAAGAAATTATAATGTTTGAATGAAAGAAATTATAGATGTTGATTTGAATGAATGTTTTAAGAAATTATAATGTTTGAATGAAAGAAATTATAAATGTTGATTTGAATGAATGTTTTAAGAAATTATAATTTATGAATGAAAGAAATTATAAATGTTGATTCGAATGAATGTTTTAAAGAAATTATAATGTTTAAATGAAAGAAATTATAATGTTGATTTGAATGAATGTTTTAAAGAAACTATAATTTTTAAATGGAAGAAAATATAATGTTTGATTCGAATGAATATTTTTAAACAAATCATAATGTTTGAATGAAAGGGTGTTTTAAAGAAGTTATAATGTTTAATTGAAAGAATGTTTTAAAGAAGTTATAAGGGTGGAATTGAAGGAATGTTGGTAAAAAGGATTAATGTTTTATGAGTAAAATAAATTGGCTTGATTAAGTATTTAATTAATTAGGGCTATGGGGCCTTAATTAGTTTAAGAAATGGTTTGTTGGGTATTTAATTAATTAAGGTTATGGGGCCTTAATTAGTTAAAGAAATGGTTTGTTAAGTATTTAATTGATTAAGGATATGGGACCTTAATTAAATCCAAGAAATGTTTTTATATGCTAGATTATAAACCTTTGACTAATAGAAGTATGGTACATTGAACTACCCATGTTGATAGATAACTTTCCTTCTAATGCTTGAGTGAATTATTTAGGAATAAATATATTAAATTATTTGTATAGTTGCAATTTGGCATCTAGATTTTAAATGTACTTGTTTAATGAATCAATGAGTAGATGCATTAGTTGCATGTTTCATAGGATCCATGAGTTGTTATGATCCCTTACCACCATAAATTGAGTGATGGGTAAACAAGAAGGACTAAGGAGGACACTTAGATCCAAGATATTTACCTTTGATTTATATTGTAGTGAAGACTATTGTGGAAACATATTAAGGAGTAGATTCTAGTTGAGCAATATCCTATTGTATAACATTGTAATACTTTATTCTTTTGAGTATGAAAGTCCTTTACCATACTAATTTATGTAAGGATTTGATAAAATAATGAAAGATGTATTTCTTACTTGTTAATTGCAAATCCTCTAATGTTGTAGCTTCATAAACTATTATATTTTGTTAAATGCTTTAGATAGATATTTATCTATTATTTGATACCCTCTTGTTGTTCGGTAGATAATACTCTATGTTTAAATTAAGTAGATATAATTAATTAGATCCCTCTAAAAAAATGACTAGAGGATATTATGACTTATTGTAGATAAATAATTAGAATAGATAACTAAATATTATTATGCTATGTGATGGAAGTAAAGAAAGAAACCTAAGGGATTATGGGATCCCTTAGGAAGGAACTTCAGATAAACTTGATTCAAATACCTCTTCAAGAAACTAGACTAAGTAATATTATACAACACAGTAGATTTAATTGAATTTAACTATCTATCAAGGAACAAGTTAGCTCATCATAGAGATGAGATTGATGGCTTGTTTGTAGTACACGTTGTATACCTACATAGATGGACTTGTGTATGGTATAAATATGGGTGTATCCTTTAACTGACATAAGGATATAAGTTAGCTCATTGAAGAGATGAGACTAATAACTTATTTGTAATATGCATAGTATACCTACATAGATAGACTTGTATATGGTATGGTGATGGGTGTATCCTTTGATAGATTAAGGAAGGTTATATGCCTCATTGGGGGTGATAAGACTTGCACTTAAAACATTAGATTTAGCTTTGGATAATTATATTTCAAAAACAAATGCCTTAGTAAGCTTTACTTAGACTCTTCAGTTGTTACATTTGGTATCATAGCTCTAGGTATGAGGGACTATAAGCTTCATGGAATGTGTTAGGGATTTAGGTATCTTCCTATTCAAGCCCTTGCTTAGTTCTTAAGCTAAATCTGGGAAGACCTAGAGTTTCCAATTGTTAGAATTTTAATAAGGTTAACCCTAGAAAAGGCTATATGCCTGTTTGCAGTACACATAGTATGCCTACATAGATGGACTTGTGTATAGTATAAATATGGGTGTATCCTTAAACTAACATAAGGAGATAAGTTAGATCATCGAAGAGATGAGACTGATAACTTATTTGATATGATACCTTACACCCAGTAAATGTGATATTGGTAATGGAACTAGATTTTAGAGCAACATCCTATGTTAAGAAAGGGTGGTTTTAGTAGAAAAAATCTATAGTTAGCTTGCAGATGTCGTATTTAGCTAGAGTTAGTAGTATAGTTTAGGGAGGAAGCTATAACCTAACATAGTATTCTCTCTTTTGTGTGACCAGGATAAATGACACCTAAGACAATAAGAGGGAAGTATATACCATCAAATAGATAGACCCATCACGATGATGTTGAAGGAAGAACCTGAGATGAAGTATCAGGTAATTCCAATAGAGGGGTAGAGAACCTCACGATAATAGTCACCATGATGCAAGAGCAAATGGAACAACAAAAGTAGTTTATAGAAACCATAGTGAATCGATATTCATAGACTAGGAATTTAGAGGATGGACAAGCCAATGGATGAACTATTGAGGAACGAGAATCCAGGGCCTTGTTGGAAATAAAATTGGCTAAGGACATAAAGAATGGCCATACCTCCAAATTTGATGGAGAAGGAGAAAATGATGTAGTCAAAGCCTAGTTAAGGGAGCTAGAAATCTACTTTACAATGAAAAAATACTTCCTTAGAACTCAGACAGTGTGGGCAACAATACATCTACAAGGGACTGGATTGGAATGGTGGAAAACCTTCCGAGAGGAACCAAAGATCGAAGCAGTTGATTTAAAATGGAAGGATTTTATAATAGCCTTCAAGAAGAGGTTCCAAACTGAGCACTTCTATGCAATAAAGTTTGAATAATTTACCAACCTTCGACAAGGGACCAAGTAAGTGGAGTTATACTATAATAAACTAGTTAAGTTGTTGAAATACATGCCCGTGTATGATGAAAATATGAAGATCCATAAATTTATCCTAGGAGCAAAACCTAGGATTAAGCATGATGTCAACGTGCATGAACCAAAATCATTGCATAAGGCTTATAATTTAGCTAAGAAGGCAGAATCTCATATTTAGTTCGATTATATAGTCCTATTTGAACAAGATTAGCAAGCACTCAGGAAAAATAATAGTGTTGGTCTCATAAAGTGGGAAGGAGAATAAACTAGAAGGATAAAAACCTCCTGAAACCCAAAAAGAGGAATGATAGAAGGCAAGGAAGATTCAAAAGGAACTTCCAAAAGAAAAATGACAACAACGCCAACAATAAGAAATCCCAATCACAAAAGCAAACAAGTTTAGTGCTATCCAGTATAATAGGGGAACATAAATAGATAGTACACCTAGGGCCCAAGAGTGGGTGCTACGATTGTAGAGGACCGCACTATGCTAGCAATTATCCACATCAACCAATATTGAGTACATCTTGTGCAAAGGAAAAAGAACTAGCCCACAAGATTTATACTGTGAATGAAAGCCAAAAATTATAAGGGCAAGCCACCCCATTACTCTTAAAGGATAATATTTTTGATAAAGAAGTAAATATTTTAATTGATAGTGGAGCTACAGATAGTCTTATTTCTTCTAGAATAGCCAGGGATATGCTGGAAAAATGGGATATTTGGCGCAAGGGTGGAAGTTTGAGTATGTTTCTGGATAAAACTACTCAGTGGATCAATGTTTCTCTATGGTAAAAATTTCCTTAATCAATGATTAGAATGTAGGGTGTTTGTATGTAGCACCGCTACACGCTTTTAAAATTATCTTGGGGATGGACTGGTTACAGGCTCATAATGCCTTAATCAATTTCCAAGATAGGTGGATATAATATTCAAAAAATGACAAGGGAAGAATAAGGATCCATAGTGAGCAAGGATCATTTAAACCCTAGTTACTATCTGCTATGCAACTAAAGAAAACCCTCAAAAATTAGGGATGGTTTATGTGGTAAAAATCAACAAATTTGGGGAGGATAAAAAGAAATAAGTGTTTTGAAAACACTAAATTTTGCAAGAATTTAAAGATATATTTCTCAAAGACCTACCTGGACTTCCTCTAGTATGTGAATTTGATTTTATTATTGAGTTAATACCAGGAGCATAGTATATCCATAGAGCTCATTATAGGATGAACCCTATAGAGATGTGTAATATAAAGGTATAACTGCAAGGTTTGTTGGAAAAGGAATTGATAAAGTCTAGTGTGTCAACAAGGGGTGCACTAGTGTTATTCATTAAAAATAAAGATGGTTTGTTGCGGTTATGTATTGACTATAAAATGCTTAACAAGGAAACCATAAATAATAGGTACTCTTTACCTGGGATTGAAAACCTATTTGATCAATTGAAGGATGCCATGATTTTTATTAATATTGACTTAAAATCAAGATATTATCGACTAAGGATACGTGAGGAAGACACTCACAAGACAACATTTAAAACTAGATACGGGTGTTATGAATTTACAGTCTTGCCCTTTGGGTTGACTAATTCCCTAGATGTTTTCATGAATTTAATTAACAACGTGTTTAGGAGGCATCTGGATTAGTTCATCCTCGTAATTTTGGATGATATTCTAATATACTACCAGAATAGGAGAGAGCATGATAAACACCTTAATTTTTTTCTAGAATTATTAAGAGAAAATCAACTCTATGGGAACCTATCAAAGAGTGATTTCTATGTCTCAGAAGTATAATATATAATATATAATATTTGCCAAAGGAATCATAGTGGATCTAGAAAATATTGAGGCCATTTTGAATTGGCCACCACCTACCAATGTGGTAAAAGTGCAGAGCTTCTTGGGTATGACATACCCGACTATTATAGATGATATGTGAAGGATTACTCTAAAATAGCCACTAAAATAAATAATCTTCAAAAGAAAGGAAAATAATTTAAGTGGATTGAGAAGTGTGAGTCTACTTTTGCATAACTCACCACGACACCGATACTCAAGATTCTAGATCCATGGGGAAACATTGTAGTATGCATTGATGCATCACTAGAACGATTAGGAGGAGTGATTTTATAGGATGAGTTAGTCATTGCATATGCATCAAGGAAACTTAAGAATCATGAGTCAGTCATAGTGATGGTTAAGACTTTGGTACTCCAAATAGGAGGTCCAAGGTTCAAATCTAGAAGGGGGTAGGGTTGTACACCAAACTTTAGTAAGTAGATTTCAGAGATTAAGCAGCTTAACATATATTGGGACTGCCCCATATGGTTGAAGACCTTGTGGTCATTAAGAACTACTTTCCTTTTTCTTTTTGCTAAGTGGTAATCCAATCAATTTTCTATTCAACATTCTCCAAGGCATCTGCCTACAGGTATTGCAAATCATAGGAATACATGGACAATCTAGTCAAACAATTTATTGGGAAAATTACTATAATACCAGTATTCAACCATGCAAAGCCATAAAACTTCCTTATGATCTTATTATTAATCAAAATAATTGACTATAGCTATATTTAGTCTGATTCATGTATGATGATTCTCTAAGAACCTGGGAGGTTCTTCATTTTTCTTTGGAAATATTGACTGTTATCATCTTAATTGCTATGATGTTTAGGGTAAAGCCTTTCTTGCTTAATGTGTTGGAAATATTGAGCATATTGAGTTGTCATTGATGTCAAAAGGATGCTTGGTATTCAAGGCAGAAATATTCTTCTAAGGTTGGACAATTATTCAAGGCAAGGTATATCTCAAAGCAAGGAAAATTGTTGAAAAGAAAAGGATTATAATATTGATTTAAATATTATAAAGAAGGACAAAGAGGTTTAAGAGTTACTTGGAACAAAGTGGTTTGGGCCAAAGGTTTAAAAGAGAAGGTAAGGTTTAAATATTAAATGAGAAGTACGAAGGAGTATGAGAAGGTTTATATTTAAATCTATAATATTTAAATATATGAAATAAATCAAAGGTTTATATTAAGAAATGAAAGATTTATATTGAGGTGTCGTGAGCTGACTTCGGACGCCAAAGGAAAAGATAAACAAAAACAAAGCATATAAATATAAAACCAAATATTATTTGATGGCATAATTTTTTATGAAGGTCTCGACGAAAAAAAAGGAAGCAAAGCGTGTGGTGTGCATTCATATCTTGAGCAAAATAAAAACGATGACAAAGATTTAATTGGAACACTGTGGAAGGAAATGAGGGATGTCTTTAATCATGGAGGATTGTGAGTGCAGGGTTTAAAAGTGTGTTATTGAGCCAAAGTAGAAGTGTGTAGATACGCCAAATATTGGAGCAGTAGAAGTGCGCAGATATCCTTGAGACACATCCGAGCGACGGTAGTGATCTAGTATAGATAGCACGAAATAAGGAGATAAGAACAGTGCAGTGAGGAGGATCTTACATAGTGATGGTGATCAAGGATAGATGTGCAACAGATTGGAATGGCATGCAACAATTGATAAACAAGGGACTTTTGATGTGAGTTTTTACATATTCGTAATTGGTGGATGATGGCAAATCAGATAAACTACATTATCCCAACCAATCTTTCAGATCTTCCACTACATATAAATTGATTCATGTCTATGCATTCTAAGCACCGTTGCAGCTAATTCCATAAGAAGCGAGTGTAGTTTGAAAGGATGAAGACTGCATAATTTTTGAGAGATTATCTCCAGATTGTAGCAAATAACTTGCAAATTGTGTTGAAATAAAGCCAACAGTAATCAATTGAATAAGTTTTAGTTATCTTGCTTCATGTCTTGAACATCCATAGAGGGAAAGTGGAGAAATTCAAAGCAGATTTTCATTTGAATATTGCACATGATCTTCATCACAAATTCGGTGGCCCATTAGGAATTTAACATACGTCTCAAGCCCCTAAAGACATTAACATGAGCCATTATGTATCATGTTTCGTGTGAGAATACATCCTATCCGAACGATGACTCCATAAAGTAAGCGTTTACGACGACAAAAGCAACGGGGCCTTTGCAATCGACAACGACCAGTTTCAAGCATCGATTTTGAATCTCCTGATGTGTATTGAGTCTCACAACAATGGACATATTACATATTTTTAAAAGCTCAAAGTGGCAGCGACCACAAGAAATTAAATAATGTGAAGTTCTCCCCCATCAAGCGGTGTAGCTGGAGTGGTTTGTTTCCTACTGGTAAGAGTTGTGATCAAGAGACGTGAGTTCGAGTCACATGCAAAGCCAAAATATTTTGATGGAAACCTGCCTCAAAAAATAAGATAAGTGTGCATAAATTTATTTTTGGAAATGAACATCTACAAAGTATTATTACAATGGAATGAGTTGAATAAAGGAGTTTGTTGTTTTTAAGTTTTATATTGTTTGTTTTTATAAGTTGGGAGATATAAGGTGTAATTATAATTGTATTTCTTGTATGATAAAAAATGGAAATTATAAGGTTTTAAAAGCTTTATTTTGTGAGACTAAAAAGGAGTTATAAAGTATTATTTTCAAGCCCTATTGTGCACATCCTTTTGAGAAGGGTTTTTAATGTGGATGATTTGAAAAAGGAGATTTGCTAACCTATTTCTGAAGTGATAAAAGAAAGATAAATTATTTTGAGACAGGTTTTGAAGGCACATCATCATCAAGGCAGTTTTTAGAGGTATGGTGATTTAACTCCTTCTCAAGGTGGTTTTGTTTGAGGAAAATATTTTTAAGTCATAAGGTGGAGATATAAGGATTAATTTTATGTGTATTGTTGGAAATATATGTGCAAGGGTTTGAGAACAAAATCATGCATTAATGTTGAGTGAAATTGAAAATATACTAGCAAGGGTTTGAGAGCAAATTGGTGCATTAACTTTGAGTCATATTGGGAATACATTTGCAAGGGATATAGACCAGTTTTGTGAAGCAAGCATGTGCATTGGTTTTGATTAATTTTGGAAGTACATAAGAAGATCAACTATCAAATGCTAGACTAGAGTATCTTTTTGAATGCAATGAATGTGAGACATGTGAATGCGACATATTTAATGAATGTGAGAAGAAAATATTAAGCATTTGTAATGCATATCATTCTCTATATGTTCATGAAGAAAAAGAATTTTGGGTAGAATATGTTTGAATTACTTTAGTCAAAGAAAGCACTTTTGGGAAAGATATATGCAATTGTTTCTATGCAAGAATTAGGAATTGTTGAGCTAGGATGAGCAAAGTTTGTGAGTAGGTTGAGCAGAGTTTGTAAGTAGGATTTGAGAGTAGATTTGAGCAGGTTATTGAGGCATATTTGAGAAGGTTATTGAGGTATATTTGAGCAGGTTATTGAGGTATATTTGAGTAGGTTATTGAGGTATATTTGAGCAGATTTGGGCAAGCCTTGTGTGTAGTCTTGGAGCATATTTGAGTAGAGTTGTGAGCAGGCCTTGTGTATAGTCTTGAAGAAGATTTGAGCAAGCCTTGTGTGTAGGCTTGAAGAAGATTTGAGAAAGTCTGATGTGTAGGCTTGGAGTAAATTGGAGCAAGCCTGGTGTGTAGGTTTGGAGTATATTTGAGCAAGCCTGGTGTGTAGGCTTGGACTAGATTTGAGCAGAGTTGAGAGAAGGTTTTGGAGAAAATTTGAGAAAGCCTTGTGTAAATGCTTGGAAAAGATTAGAGCAAAGGGGATTGAGGTCTCTTATGGATAGAGGTCCACAAATCAGAACAAATGGGATTGGTGTATCCTATGGATAGAGGTCCATGAAATAGAGCAAAGGGGATTGGTGTCTCCTGTGGATAGAGGTCCACGAACCAAAGTAAAGGGGATTGGTGTCTCCTATGGATAGAGGTCCACGAACCAGAGCAAAGGGGATTGGTATCTCCTGTGGATAGAGGTCCACAAACTTGAGCATACGATATTGGTGTCTCCTTTGGGTTGGTACCCATAAACATTATAATAGGGAATTGGTTCCCAAGATATTTGTTGCAAAAATTTATAAGAAATATTTTCTCCGTGGATGTATCCCACATTGGGTGAACCATGTTAAATTTGTATCTCTTATGTGTGTGATGATCTCTACATTGTTTTATTATTGCAATTGATAATATTGGATAATAATGCTTTGGAAAGAAAAGTAAAAAGTTTTATCTTATATTGTTCACCCCCCCTCTCAGTATAAGCTTGTGTTCTTCATAATGTTGTAGAGATTAGCTATTAAGGCTTGTATGTCTCATGTGTGTGTGGTAACATGTGAGAATACCACTTAATGGTGTGTCATTATTTGGTCTATCATTTGAATGTCTCTTTAAGTTGTTTACTTAAAATTTGGCCTAATGGATGCCATTTACTTTCGTTCTTAAAAGCTTATCATGTTTCCTTTTAGATGTTTGTTTGATTTCAAGATTTGTTTAAACACAAAGTGTTCAACTAGTGTGGCTTTTCAACATTTGCATCTTCTAAATTTTAGGTGCATGAAAGCTAAATTATTATATCTTTTTCTGTTGAAGAACAGACTCGAGTCCCTTAGTTTATTAGTGTATCTTTAGTTTTGTATTTAGGAGATTTAAGTTCAAACCTTGGTATAAATACAACACAAGAGAGCTAAGGCCCCTTTTAAGTGTATCTTTAGCTTTTATTTTTATTTTTTAAATTAATAATAAGAGGATGGTTTAAAATCATCCTCTTAGGGTATATTAGGGCATTTATAAACCACCCTCTTAGAACCTAATATGGTAGTTATAAATCGTCCTCTTAGAACCTAAGAGGGAAGTTTTAAAATACCCTAATAGACCCTAAGAGGGGAGTTATAATTTCCCTAATAGACCCTAAGATGATGATTTTAAACCACATTCACAGTGATACACTAAGGCAGTTTTGAAGGTAATTTTTAATCGCCCTAATATACTTTAAGAGGGTAATTTTTTGAGGCAATTTTTAACCACCCTTGTATGATGCAAACTTTTTATGATGCCCTCATAGATGACAGCTCAATAATTTCCCTTAAAGGTCATTAAGGGCAGTTTAAAACCACCCTTATAGACCATTTTTGGTATAGTGATTTTTAGTCTTACAATGGCACTGAGAGGGGGGGTGAATCAATGTAGCTATTTAAACTTAAATCTGCAACTCTTAAATCTGAAATAATGAAAGCTTAAAACCAGATAAAGCAAATATAACAAGAGAGCATTCCACAACACACAATTTAATGAGGTTCACCAGTTTTGGCTACTCCTCAAAAATAGACTACTTGGACTCCCATCCAAATCCAGCCTTTGCAAAGCACCAACTTTACAATCAATTTACCAGCACCCACTGGAAGGAGCACCAACCCCTAATTTATCTGGACAATCAGAAAGGAGCACCAACCCCTGATTTACCAAGACCGACTGGAAGGAGCACCAACCCCTAATTTATCTACACCAACAGAAAGGAGCACCAACCCTTGATTCCAAGAACCAACTCAGAATTCTATTTTGAATATTTTTGACATAAAAATGCCTTCACTTTTACAAGACCCTCTCTGGTCTATTGCTCATTCAATATCTATTTTAATTCATGAAACACACCCACTCCAACTATTCTGCTTATCGCACTCTAACAGTCCTTTCTTACGGCTCACTCTTACGACTTTCTTATGGCTCACTCTACTGCAATCTTACAGCTCCTATGTTCGGCTCTCTCTTCTCACTTACAGCTCTCTTACAGCTCGCATCACTATCTCACTATCCGATGACTCTTTTCACCTCACAACAGCACTTTATCTATTCTCTTTTTGTAGCACTTTTCCCCCTATTCTTCAACACGCTGCTCTCTCATCCCGCATAGAGCTCAACCTTACTACTTCACGCAAATATGCTTTTATAATAGAGTTATGTTTCTATTCTTAACTTCCTCCATATTCGTGCATGTAGCCTATTAATAGTAACAACTTCTTTATTCTCACATGCAACCTTATTAATAGAACGGTTCTTTGTTTGGTCTTCGAGACGTTTCTCTGTCCAACTCATGGTCTTCGTCTGATGACTTTCAATAACCACTGCTGCATGATATTTCTTTGTAATGGCTCCTGTAACTGCAGTAATGACTTCTGTTTACTGTCACTGTAACTGCCCCTGTAACTACCGTAATTACTTCAGTTCACTATTCTTATTTAACTACATGATTGTCTTTGCAACACCCCCTACAATTGCAGTTTTGACTCCAGTTAACTGTTCGTGTTCTAGTTGCATGATTTTCTTCTGCAACTGCATCTGTAACTGTCATTTTCTTTTAGTTAACTTTACTTCGGCTTGCACCCGCGAAAACATAACATGTCACGAAATCGTGACACTTTCGCTGCCTTATGCCTTTTCTGTATTTGGCTCGCAAAAATGGAACATGTCGCAAAATCGTGACACTTCTGTCTCTTTGCACTCTTCTCGCCTTCTACCCGCGAAAACATGACCTGTCACAAAATCGTGACACTTTTGCTTCTGTACACTCCTCTCTGCTTGCACTAGCGAAAACCTGACATGTCGCGAAATCGTGACATCTTTCGCTTCCTTGCACTCTGCTCTGCTTGCACTAGCCAAAACTTGACATGTCGCAAAATCACGATATCTTTTGCTTCCTTGCACTCTGCTCTGCTTGCACTAGTGAAAACCTGACATGTTGTGAAATCGTGACATCTTTCGCTTCCTTGCACTCTGCTCTGCCTTATGCCCATGAAATTGGAACATGTCGCGAAATCATGATGTCTTTGCCTTTGAGCTCTTCCTCCTTGAATTTGTCATGAAATCATGACGCTTCTGCTTCCATGCTCTTTCGTTTTGCTTTTGTTGTGAAATCGTGACACTTCATCCTTCGGAGTCTTCCTCTCTGCTGTTGTCATGAAATCGCGACATCTTTTCTCCTTAGCTCTTCTCTTCTCTTCAGGTCACGAAAACGCGACATGTCGCGATATCGCGACACTTTTTATCTTGCCTTCTCTCTCCTGCACTATGTCACGAAATCGTGACACTTTTTCTCCTTAGTGCTTCCTCTTGCAAATTGTCGCGAAATCGTGACACTTTTTATCTTGCCTTCTCTCTCCTACAATATGTCACGAAATCGTGACACTTTTTCTCCTTAGTGCTTCCTCTTGCAAATTGTCATGAAATCGTGACAGTTTTCTTTGCTTGTGCCTTCTCTCCAAACATGTCGCAAAATTGCGACAGTTCTTCCTGCATGCGCTTCTTCTTCAAACATGTCGCAAAATCGTGACAGTTTCCTTTGCCTACGCCTTCTCTCCAAACATGTCGTGAAATCATGACAGTTCTTCCTACTTGCCTTCTTTGCTTCCAACATATCGCGAAATCACGACAGTTTTTCCACTTTGCTTCTTTGCCTACATGTCGCAAAATCGCGATAGTTTTTCTACTTGCCTTCTTCTCTGCCAACATGTCACGAAATTGCGATAGTTTTTCCACTTGGCTTCTTTGCCTCCAACATGTTGGTGACAGTTTTTCTAGCATTTTCTCTCTCCTCCGAGATGTCACGAAATCGCGATAGAAAACATGTCGCGATATCGCGACAATTTTCTTACTTGTCTTTTTCTTTGATTCTTTGAATCTGGGTCACTTTTGTCTTCTTGGAAATTTACTGTACATGCTCTGACTGCTCTAAACTCTTGTTCACTTTATCAACCGATCCATCTAATGACCTCTGCACTCCTATCCATTGCATCAACCGATCCTCTGTATGTGTTGACAATAATGACAATACTTTGGCTGCACCTTGCTCATCAAGGAACTCCTGTCCATTGCATCAACTGATCAACCTGACTGTGTTGACAACAATGACAATACTTTGGTTGCACCTTGCTCATCAGACGAAGACCACGAGTTGGACAGAGAAACGTCTCGAAAACAAAGAACCATTCTATTAATAAGGTTGCATGTGAGAATAAAGAAGTTGTTACTATTAATAGGCTGCATGCGCGAATATGGAGGAAGTTAATAATAGAAACATAACTCTGTTATAAAAGCATATTTGCGTGAAGTAGTAAGGTTGAGCTCTGTGCGGGAAGAGAGAGCAACGTGTTGAAGAATAGGGGGAAAGTGCTACAAAAAGAGAATAGAGAGAGAGTTGTTGTGAGGTGAAAAGAGCCGTCGGATAGTGAGATAGTGTTGCAGGCTATAAGAGAGTTGTAAGTGAGAAGAGAGAGCCGAACACAGGAGCTGTAAGATTGCAGTAGAGTGAGCCGTAAGCAAGCCGTAAGAGTGAGCCTTAAGAAAGGACTGTTAGAGTGCGGTAAGCAGGACAGTTGGAGTGGGTGTGTTTCATGAATTGAAACAAATATTGAATGAGCAATAGACTAGAGAGGGTCTTGTAAAAGCGAAGGCATTTTTATGTCAAAAATATTCAAAATAGAATTTTGAGTTGGTGCTTGGAATCAGGGGTTGGTGCTCCTTTCTGTTGGTGCGAGATAAATTAGGGGTTATTGCTCCTTCCGATCGGTCTTTGGTAAATCGGGGGTTAGTGCTCCTTTCGATTGTGCGGATAAATTAGGGGTTGGTGCTCCTTCCAGTGGGTGCTTGGTAAATTGATTATAAAGTTGGTGCTTTGCAAAGGCTGGATTTGGATGGGAGTCCAAGCAGTCTATTTTTGAGGAGTAGCCAAAACTGGTGAACCTCGTTAAATTGTGTGTTGTGGAATGCTCTCTTGTTATATTTGCTTTATTTGGTTTTAAGCTTTCATTATTTTAGATTTAAGAGCTACACTGATTCACCCCCCCCTCTCAGTGCCATTGTAAGACTAACAGTGATGGTCCCTATTGGAAAGCCTAATGGGGTGATACATATTTGCACTAACTTTCATGATCCTAACAAAGCATGTCCTAAGGATTCCACTCCCTAAAATTGACACTCTCATGGATTCTTTTGTTGGCCATGAAATGCTTTCTCTCATGGATGGTTTTTTGGGATATAACCAAATTTGTGTTAATCTTGAGGACCAACACAAGATATCTTTTACAACACCATGGGGGACATTTTGTTATAAGGTGATGTTGTTTGGTCTAAAAATGTTGAAGCCACATACCAACATGCCATGACCTATATTTTTCATGATTATAGGCATAAAATTATTTAAGACTATATCGACGATTTATTGGCCAAATCCCACACCCTCCATAAGCATGTTTATGTTTTGCAGCAAGTATTCGATAGGATTTTAGAGCATAATGCTAGACTTAACCCCAAGAAATATGTCTTTGGTGTCACCTTGAGCAAACATCTTGGGTTCATTGTCTCCCATAGGGGTATTGAAGTAGATTTTAATAAAGCGAAGGCTATTATTGAAATACCTCCTCCACACAATTTAAAGGAATTGTGAAGCCTATAGGGAAAAATCCAAGCCATTCATCACTTTATCACCTAATTGTTAGATAAGTGCAAGCCCTTCAACCATATTCTACAAAAGGGAGTCACTTTCAACTCGACTACTAAATATCAAGAGGTTTTTGATGACATCAAACACTATCTTACCTCTCAACCCATCTTAGAATCACTAAGGCTAGGCATATCATCCCATCTATATACATAAATCATTAATTTTGCCATTGGGACCATGCTATCTCAAACCAATGAATTTTACCATGATCAAGTCATCTATTATATCAGTCGTGTCTTGGTTAGTTATGAAACCAAATATGTCTATGTGAAGAAGCTTTGTTTGGTTGTATTTTTTGCTACTAAAAAGCTTTGCCACTATATAATTAACCATACCATCTATGTTATTGTGAGGGAGAACCCCTTACGTTATATGATGAGTCATACCTATCATAACAATCGAATAGCCAAATGAATTATGCTTCTCATGGAATTCAATCTTGAATTCGTTAGTCAAAAATCCATTAAATGTCAGATAGTCGCTTACCAACTTGTAGAAGCTCCTCTAGTCGATGAACAACCTCTTATCATTGAGCTTCCTAATTATTCTATCTTTGCTATCACTGAGCTCAAAGAATCAGTTGAGCTTGAAAATAATGTGGATCTCACACTCTATTTTGATGATTCCAAATGTGAACAAGGGGGAGGTGCAGGAGTTGTGTTTTTCACATTGTAAGGGGTACCTATCCCTTACTCCTTTAAAATTGAATTCCCTTGTACCAATAATAATATCGAATATGAATCCCTCATCCTTGGCTTAAAAATTATCATTGCTATGCATATCAAGCATATTCAAATTATTGATGATTCCTTCCTCACCATCAATCAAGTCAAGGAGATTTACCAATGTAAATACCCCATCTTAAAGGTATATAAACAAATTTTTGATGAGTTATTTATTCATTTTGAGTGGTACAAAATTTATGCTTCTCCAAGGTCAACAAAACATTTTGTTGATACCATGGCTTCTCTTGGTTCTCTCATCCTACAAAATCCCTTTGAAAAATCATGTATATATCACTATGCTTTCTCAATCAGCTCTTTTTAGTAACTCGTACAAAAATGAATTAGTCATAAATATTATCCATAAAAAGATTTTGAGTCCTTGGTTTGCATATGTCAATGATTATCATAAACTTGGTTTTCTCCCCATTGATTTACTTTCAGGTGCCAAACACACCTTCAAACAAAAAGTTATCAAATATACTCTCTTGGGAGATGTCCTTTATCATCACAATTATGATGGAATCCTTCTAAGATGCCTCAAACCATGTGAAGCTAATTGGGTCATCTCTCAGGCTCATGATGACACATGTGGTGGTCACTTTAGTGGGATGGCCATCACCAAACATATTTTATGTATGGGGTATTATTGTCCCACCATGGAACGTGATTTTTGTGCATATATCAAAAAGTGTCTTAAATACGAACATCATACCAATTTATCCCATGTGCCTTCACAAGCCCTTCAATCTATCCAATATGTGTGGCCTTTCTTGTAGTGGGGTCTTGACCTTGTTGGTAAAATCTCCCACCCTTCATCTGGACAACACATATTCATCATCACTGCCATTGAACATTTCACCAAGTGGGTAAAAGTGATTCCTCTAATAAAAATATTTGGTCCTAAGGTTGCAGACTTTATCCTCCATAATATTATTTATTGTTTTGGTATTTCATACAAAATCATCTCAAATAATGGACTGCCATTTAAAAATAAGGATGTTTGAATACTTTGTGATAAGTATCATATCCAACAAAGCTTTTTGACGCCTTATTATCCTTAGGGCAATGACCAAGCAGAAACAAATAACAAGACCATTTTTTCCATATTACGTAAAACAATAAAAACAATCATAAGGATTGGTACATTCAATTTCCTTAAGCACTTTGGGCTTATCACACCAGAATTCACACTCCTACTAGAGAAACATTATTTTCTTTGGTTTATGGTGTTGAGGTTGTTATGCCCCTTGAACTCAAAATCCTATCATTACGAATCTCACTTCAAGAGTTCATCAATGATGACACTTCTTGACAATCTCGCTTGGACCAACTTACTCTCTTGGATGAACGTCAAATCAATGCCCTCGAACATCTTTGTGTTTATCAAGAATGTATTAAATGAGAATATGACAACAAACTTTATCAGTGTGAAATTTTAAATTGGTGATCTTGAGTTAAAGGAGAATCAACAGAAATCCAACCTCCCTAGTCATCTATGTGATAAATTTGTTGCTAATTGGCTTGGCCCGTACATTATCAAACACAAGTTTGGTTTAAGCTCTTACAAACTAGCCAATATTGAAGGGATAAAGGAATCTAAGCCTATCAATATCCTACACCTACGTGCATTTTATGCCTAGCTGACATTATCATTAGTTCTTTCTTCTTGTATATACTTAAAAAATGACTATAAAAAAACAATCTTCACACATCAATCATAATTATCATCCTCCACATCTTATTGCTTGCATTTCCACCTTGTTTCTATTCTTATTTCTTCTTCTTTGCTACACTCTTTTTCATCTATTCATTTTTCTCCCCTTTCTCCTTTTAATTTTCTCTGGAGCTTTTCCTTTCCCATCTTCCTCTCTTTTTCCTCTTTCAATTTTTTTCCATTATTTTTTATCTCTCTCATGGATTTATTTGTTGCATCTATGCATAAAGTATCATCGTGTGATTATTTGATTTTATTTTGAAGTTGTACATATGTGTCTCTTAAATCTCAATTAGTTTTCTTAGTCCATGACATTACAAATTATTTGTATTTATCCATCAAGTCTCCATTTGTGTAAATCCATCATGTTTTTTTTTATTCTTTCAATATTTACTTCCCTGTATATTCCAACCTATGGTTTATTGTCTACCATGTCTACTATATATATTTTTCATATCTTTCTCACTTCCCTCGTCCTCTTGTCTTAGGTGGTTTTACTATAGAAGTTATTTCAATTATTCAGCCATACCTAGCGCCCTACTCAACCTCTAAGAAACATTGTCATGTTCAAAGGATATTTTGGCTTCCCTTGGCTAAATAAGAGTTATCTCTTAGACCTCACACAAATCATACATATTAATCAAATTTTGAATCTAGGGAAGATGACACCATGAGTAGCCTTGTTATAAAGCAAACAATATACCCTGCTCATCCTATCATGTGCATAATCTAAACTTGAGAATCCAAACTGCATGTATAAAAAAAAATGGAAACTTATCATATTGGTTCTTCAGATATATTAGATGTCTCCATCGGGACTATAGGCTCCTAGTCGACAATGGAGCAATATCAAAGTATAATAGGGATAACCTCCATCAGGGCTATATATGCTTGACTGGTAGTGGAGTATGCCCTCTATGTAGTGACATGTTTGTTACATTAGTGACCTTTTATACAGACCTCTGCCCGCTTGTGGATGAGCTAGCTTATATTGACTTGTACTACAATTGGTTAGTCTAACCTCACTCAAAATTTGAAAATGAATCACATTGCACACACATTGATCCATGATTGGCTTAACCTTTTTCAAGATGGTCTAGGTCTCTATGGAATATTGATTGACTAATTGATGAGTTTGATAGGTATCACTAGGGTGTTTGAGTTCCATGAAATACTTCTTGGCAATAACTTTCCCAAGACATCTAGGGTAACATACATTTTTTTTTCCATAATTCATTATACATTAGACTTAATGTTCTCATTGGTATCATATCTCATTAAATTTTCATTTTAGTCTCTTAGAGTCACACATGGTTTTTGTCTCCCTCTTGTGATACCTATCCATTGTCTTTACCTATGTTATTTTGGTGACTATGTTAGTCTATATGTCATGGATTACATACACTAATTATGATTAATGAAATGTGTAAACACATTTTTCAAACTGCAATCATATAAGCATCTAGGTGCTTACATTATTCTATCAATAAAGTAATATATATCATTCATTCATAATATATATTTATCATCACATATCTACATACACATCTAATCAACATCATCCACACAATGATACTCAAACACACATATCTATACTCATGCTAACCATCATTCATACACATCACATTCACCATATCATCATAAAAATACTATATCTATATATCATCAATAAAGTCCTCATATACAATAATCAATGCTCATAGGCTACATCAAAATGACCCTCAAGCATCTCATCATACTACATAATCATCATATACACAAAATGGTGGCTTCTCAAGCCACAATGCAAAAAAACACGACCACCTACAATCGATTCATATTGACCCGAGGACACCTACCAATGGCTGGTTAGTTGATAACCTAAAATTGAGATGGTAACTTAAGATCACCTACAATCGATTCATAGCGACATGAGGACACCTACCAATGGTTGATCAGTTGACCAAAATTAAAATGATCTCAACAATCTATCAAAGGTAAAAGTTTCAAGGGAATTTTATCATTCTATGATTTGAGAATCTTACATTATCCCTAATTTAAAAAAAAAATTACCTCCTCAAGTAGTCATTGTGGCGCACCAAAGGCCATGGTCATCTGACATCACTCATCATCCTTTTGAATGTGTCATATATTTTTTGTTACATTGAAAAGAAATCATGTCAGGAAACAAATGCATATATTTAACCAACATTAAGAGCACGTTACCATCCATTGGAGTCCGAACATCAGTTGAAATCGTTACTAGATAAGCACAATGAGAGATTTCATGAAGGATAGCACTAAGACATCATCGAGGTCAAACATGGTTGAGAATCTTGACGAGCATGGGAGAATCAGCTAAGTTTTGGAAGTTATTGATATCAATGCTCCGTATAGCCTACACATAACAAAAACACCAGTCGAACGTGTTACCAAAGGTACATTTACCTATAGATTATTTGATATCCATTAATTCGATAAAGTTCTCTAAAGCTAACCGTTTGGAAGATATATGTTGTATTCACAAGGGTTTCAAAAGAATAGCCTAAGCATCATTAAATTTAGTGCAAGTGAAGGAAGCAACATCGAAGAGGTCAGCCAATGCAACCATGAATACGCACGAATATTAACGTTCAGCTACTGCAACAAAGAATTTATTTGACGAGTCAAATGTTGAGACGTTGCAAGATTCAGGAGGGCACACAATGATTCCTAAAGGCCATGGTCATGTGTCATATATTTTTGCATCGCATTGTGTTTACACACAATGCGGTACAAAAAGAGGTAAATATAGACACCTAAAAAGTGTCAAATAAATATTTTCCTAGGACCATTTTAATTAAATTACCAAATAACCCCCAAAAGTCCTAAAATCCCATCCTTGTGGCATAAAACCTTACAAAAATTAAATAAATAATAAATAATAATATTAATACAATAATATAATAATGACTATTTTGAGTCACCATGCAAATCCAATCTTCAAGTCATAATCCCTAAATTCACATGCAACATCATACCCTAATCCAATCTCGAGTT
This sequence comes from Wollemia nobilis, assembly GCA_028583015.1. NCBI lineage: Eukaryota > Viridiplantae > Streptophyta > Pinopsida > Araucariales > Araucariaceae > Wollemia > Wollemia nobilis. The sequence continues at coordinate 10,295,724 of JAQPPZ010003077.1, read as the reverse complement.
CATAATCCCCAAATTCACATGCAATATCATTCCATTATTGTGGCATAAAATCTTACAAAAAGTAAATAAATAATAATAATAATAATAATATAATAATGACTATTTTAAGTCACCATGCAAATCCAATATTCAGGTCATAATCTCTAAATTCACATGCAACATCATACCCTAATCCAATCTCCAGTTCATAATCCTCAAATTCACATGCAACATCATTCCATTCTTGTGGCATAAAATCTTACAAAAATTAAATAAATAATAATTAATAATTAAAAAATAAATAAAATAATATAATAATGACTATTTTAAGTCACCATGCAAATCCAATCTTCAGGTCATAATCTCTAAATTCACATGCAACATCATACCCTAATCCAATCTCTAGTTCATAATCCCCAAATTTACATGCAACATTATTCCATTCTTGTGGCATAAAATCTTATAAAAATTAATTAAATAAATAATAATAACTATTTTAAGTCACCATGCAAATTCAATCTTCAGGTCATAATCTCTAAATTCACATGCAACATCATACCCTAATCCAATCTCTAGTTCATAATCCCCAAATTCACATGCAACATCATTCCATTCTTGTGGCATAAAACCTTACAAAAATTAAATAAATAATAATAATAATAATAACTATTTTAAGTCACCATGCAAATCCAATCTTCAAATCATAATCTCTAAATTCACATGCAACATCATACCCTAATCCAATCTCCAGTTCATAATCCCCAAATTCACATGCAATATCTTATTCCAATCTAATATCCTAATCTAATCCCTAATTTGCATGCAAAATCCTCCAATTCATTTTCATTTCTCCAATCCTCTCACTCTCTTCCAAAACTTCTATAAAAGTCCACCCCTTTCTTTCATTCAAGGAGGACTAGGAAAAGACTGAAAGGTTGGAGAAATCATCTCAACGCTATCCAAAATTCTTGAAATAGCTACCGAAAGCTAATGACACCTAGTCATATTTCTCCACCAAGTTTCATCTTGATCTAAGCACCAAAAATCACCACCACCATACCCCGGGTGGTCTCATTTTAGTTAGAAATATTTGACATGTTTTGGTCATAACTTGCACATCCGAACTCCAATCAATGCTAAATTTGAAGGGTGTATTCCTAAAAATGTATAGAAGGTCCCCACCAAAATTCATCCAAATATGAGTGGCAGAAGTCACCACCACACCCCTGGCGGTCTCATTTGAGCACTTGCAACAATGACCAAATCAACACCAATTAGCAATAGACAGATATAAGAAGATAAATAAGTTAAGTTTTGCTTATATTTTGTGGTATTTCTATGCAATATCATTGTTTTGATTATGTTTTGAATACTTATGTTATTGATTTGCATATCTTTGTGAAATCTAGGCCAAATCAAGATTGGCCCTTTATATGCTACTGATTATTTGTTTCTAATTGTGTACAAGAACTCATAAGAGTACATGCAATCAAGGGTGGTCTGGCCTTCAAGCGAAGCAAGAAACCCACCCATCCTTTGATGTGGTTTGAAGAAAACTAGAGTGCTATTTACCATATTTTGTAAAAAGGGACCTTTTCCTCTCTAGAAATCCCTATCTTGTAAGCCTATCATGACATTTTGTAAAAGGATGTCAATTTTGTAATACATATTTCATATTCAATGCAAATAGCATGTTTTTATTCTATATTTTGGAAATTACGATGGGACCCTAAACCCTAACCACACTCGACATCTTCAGTACTATAGACAATAAAATCATTCATTTATTTATTGTCTTTTATTATAGATAGGTACCTTGTGCGATCTTTTTATATTTAAGCATATTACTTATATTTTGCATTTTGTTTACCTTGCAAGTTGCAAGTCAACAAATCATACTTAAACAATCCAAAAATAGCTATATTGAGACCTTTGTGAGTTGGTTTCTTGTTATCTACAGTTCAAGTCCTCATCGCCACATCCCTCATGATTGTTATTTTAACCTATTTTTGCTTAGAGTTAGATCTAAAATTCAGTTTTTGACTTCTCATAGAACATCACAACATCATCCAAACATCTAAAAATTCAATAAAAAATTAGATCTAAGGGCATCAAAGGTAAGTCACCTCCCCTTCTTGTCATTTCTTGTTTCATGCCTTTTGCATTTCTATTTTCTTTACAAAAAGTTAGGTTTATTTTTAGTTTGCTTGCTTGTCATTTGATCCTTGCACATCAAACATTAAAAGGAAGATAAATAGTCTTATTTTTTCTTTTGCATCTTTAGCATAGTTTTCTTTTTATATTTTAGATAGACATCTAAAAATTACACACACACTTTGCACAAATCATTCACATTGGTGACATTGTATTTCATCACCAACCGTCATTTATGAGCAACAACATTGACATTCATCTCCAACTGTTCACTTGTCCCCTTAGCCACCATAGAAGCCCCCATGAGTATCTTTCTAAGATTCATCACCAAAATGCTTGTTGCCCTTGGAAATATCCTAGGATAGTTTTTAGGATAGATACCCCTGCTCACAAGGCTATAGATAATTTGTGAGTGTGCAACTATCGTTATTGACTAAGCCCGACCAAGGGTGAAGCGAAAGTCGGTTGGCCTATGTAGGTCTTAGAAAATGTCACCTTTTCTACCCCTAAAAAAGGGTATTAGAGGTTCTTTTTCACCTTAGGATACCTCGAGCCAAACCTCACCCTAGGAAGCCCTTTTGGCCATTTGTGTGTTGCTTCTCTCAAAGAGCGCACATAGACACACCTTATAGAAACACACCATCCATATCCTTGTAGATCTAGGAGTAGATCAAAACCAAAACACATAAAAAAAATCCATATATATATATATATATATATATATATATATATATATATATATATATATATATATATATATATATATATATATATATATATATATATATATATATATATATATATATATATATATAATAACAAATAGATCAATATGAAACCCACACAATGCAAAAACACAAAAAAATCAGGATAAATTGAACATTTGCATCATTTTTTATCATTTGCTTGCTAATTTAGATTGTATTTTACTAAAAACAAACCACAAAAAAACAAACCAAAAACACAGTTCTACGCACAGAGGTAAATTATAGTATCCAATTACCATTTTTTATCCTATCAGTTTCTTCACATTTTGTCCTAACCTCAATTGCTTATGGTTTAAACTAGAAGCCAAGACAAATCCCAAGTGAGTCTTTCTATGGAGCATTCAAAGAATATTCTCCATATTTCGCCTCTCCTCCAACCCATCCGAAGGACATGCCAAGTAACATGCCTAGTAACTTGTCCCATGGCCATCTTCATCATATTTACTATCTACCTAAGTCAAATTAGTTCGATAACTCAAACTATGACCTAGGCCTAATGTATCATGTCACTCATGCTTCCTTCCCTGACACCCCTAGCAAGGATATAAGTTCATCATCCTTGAACTTTAACATCTTCTATTATGATTGTGATGCAATTCATACCTACATCGCACATCTCCTGCAATCTTCGACTCCATCGTATGCTAGTTTGCAACATTCTTTGTTGGCACCCCAACCCCCATTTGATTCACCACAACACACTTTATCAAAGCTACAAATCCCAAACCATTCCCATTCCCAATTATATATCCCATATTCAAGTGCTCATCCTAGCCTAAACAGTAGGCACTATATTTATTGCCATTGATCTTAATTACTTTTCTTCTTCTAACATTGCTTCCTTGTCTCAAAATCCTCCCATGTCTACAAATCCTTCATATGCTTTTTTTATTCCACTTATTTCCCTGATCCTTGATCAAACACTACCTCCCAAAATATCATTCCATATTCCTACTCGACCTCAAGGGTCCACACCTCCTTCTGCTACTCCCTCTTTTTTCAATTTCTCTTCTCATATCAATATTTCTATTACCAAAGTACATGTTTTATCTACTTCTCTTTATCCTCCCCCACCTCCTTCTATTCCTCTACAACATCCTTCTTATTTCTCTTCTACTCCTCTTCATCAGACCTCTACTCTTCAAAATCCTTATCATTCTACCTCCTCACAACATGTACACATTGACTCTTCTCATCAACTTCCTTTTCATTTCCATATTGCTTCTCGATCATTATATCAATCACCCATCTCTATTCATCCCATGAATCCTCCTCCTTCTAGTCATCCCTCGTATTTCACACAACCTCCTTCTTAAACTCAAACCCAACCGACAACACCACCGCCTCCTCCAATTTCTCATCAGTGGCCATCCACACAAATCCCAAATCTTGATCTATACCACCCATACTTACCATCAAACCACTCCTCCTCAAGCTCATGGGATGAATGTGCCATTGACATATTTACCTCCTCCTACCTCGCAAGTCCTCCAACCTCCATCTCATCAACCACATCCTTATATGTTGCATATACCCCATACCACTTATGCTACGTAGCCCCCTCACCCATATTATTTATCTCATCCTCCATATCCTTATTCATCCCTATACCATTACACTCCTAAAGTCACCCATTTTGCCACACTGGTTGAGCCTCCTTAAGCATATTTCGATCCTCAAAGTAAAATACAAAAATTGGTGAATCAATTTTAAAGTTTAGAATTGCAATCAGGTCCTTCAGATCATCAAAAACCTACCCTTAGCCAATTACTCAATCAACCTATACATCCATCAATACATGTTCTCCCTTATCCCTTTGGTTTTGAGATGCTAAAATTTGAAAAATTCAAAGGAAAAGAGGATACTATCGGCATGGGTAGGGTTTTGAGTTATCTTGGGTAGTTAAAATATGGTCCCCAGCCTTGGCAGACCATCAAATAATGTTGATGACATGGAAGAGATTGCACGCAAAGATGACTCCTCTCAAGTATCCAAGAAAGTTTATTTTGAATGTGGTACACAAGGTAACCCTCCCTCCCGTGATGCTGTTCTTCCTTTGCCTGATTTCGACAATACATGCAAAGGTTAGAGCCATTACCCTAGTTGGGTATTTTATGGGTCATATACCCAATGAATCCTCCCTTTGGGCTTGGGTGAACATAGCTTGGACTCCCTATGGAGTCAAGTTAAAAATGATTAAAAAACTTACGAAGGGCTTTTTCCTAATCCACTTCGCAAAATATACCAATGCTAAGGTGATTTACAAGCATGGCCAATGGTACATGCAGATCTCACTACTACTAAAGTCCCTATGTGGTTGAATTTCCTAGGCTTCTCTTTGGCCCTTCCTAAACCACATAGTGGCTCTTTGGGGTTGAATAATTATTGTCAAGGCAAACACGTTTTTCCCTGCATGTCCACAAAAGCGTGTATGCATTGAAGTTGATATATGTTGGGACTTTAAGGAAATTTTTGAGATCCAATTTGGCAAGTCCATGATTTCAAAATGGGTCTTGTACATCAACTTGCCCAAAACGTATTTTTGATGCCAATCTTTTGAACACAAGGTCAATGATTGTCCCCTAATGCCCCATAACAAGCAAGGTTATGCACAGTGGCAAATATTCGCAAATTAGGTGAATATTAGGATTTCTAAAATTGGAAATTGGTGAATATGAGGACCCTCGATGTCGGCCCATTCACCTAAAATTTTTGGGACTTAGGGTCAATTCGCCACAATATATATCCAAACATAGGCATATTTGTACTCGTTGGAAAGCTCTTTTCGAGTCTGATCTAATGGTTGTGTTCTTATGAAGTTATAAGGTAATTTAAGAGGTCATAATTTACCACAAATATGACCTTACGTTTTAGGGCTTCAAATGCCCTAAATTTTGGTGTGAAGATGATTGATTTGATTTTCTTAGGATTCGCTTTGATTCACCTTGATTTCAATTAGGATTCACCATTTTTTACAAGTAAATTTAGAGTCCAACCCCTTATGCATAACCCTGATAACAAGAAAAAGTAGAGCCCTACCACGTCCAATGCACTAGTCCCTCGACCCAAAGAAGATGATTGGATGATAGTTGATGGGTATAAAAATGCATGATCAACTGCCTCTAAAGGCTTGCAGTCAAAATTGGCATTGATTTCTATATCCAAACTAGTGGAGAAAGCAAAGGAAAAAGACAAGCTTGGCCCTCCACGAGCAGAAAGCAATAGCAAAGAGGCTTCACAACCCTAACAGGATCATACCCTAAGGGCAACAACCATGATTACTTCTCAAGCTATGCCTCTAGCTAGCCATCCCATGCACTTAACCCCTAATAAGCACACAATGCTCCCATAGCTCGAGGCAAGGGAAAACAGAGGAAGAATTCATAAAAGTGGTTACATATGTTCAACATTCAACTAGACAGTTATATCCCAGACTCTTCCAACAATTACAATGTGTTTGAGTACCTTGACGACAAGGATATGTTGTTTGATTCTTTCCCCAATAAACTTCCTTTTATGGAATGTTTGAGGTCTAACAAACTCATACTTCTTAAGTTTTCTTTGATATATCCCCATGAGTGTGGTCTACCGACAAGGACGTCACTTGCATTATCATTTATGTGACTTGAATTCAATCCCCATGGTGAATGTATATAAAAAATATTACTCAAAAAAAAAGTTTTCTTTAATACATATGCTATGACTAACTTGTGAACATATCTTATAAATTGTAAATCAATTAACTATATAATTTGATACTTATTTTAATATTCTATATTTACTAAATTAGTGTTTGCACCAATTACTTTAAAATATCTAATCATTAGATCTTTCTTTTATATTTCAAAACAATATTTTGGCACAAAGAAGAATACAAAAATAAAAGATTGGTACCAGACACTCCACTTGTAAGATCTTATGCATCTTAATAAATGTTAATCTGCCTACACATATAATTATCAAAGAATTACATCAGCATGATCGCCATGATTCACTTATAAAGTAAGATTTGATAGAATCAACACATGAGGCTCGTTGATAGGGAATTAAATATTAGGTTAGGTTTAAATTTCCGTGCGGCCTAGGCACTTCACCATTCTTGCGGAGTGCTACACAAGCCAGTAGTCAGGTTGTAAAATATCGAAGTGGAGAAGGATAAGGATAAGGATTAGGTTGCAATTTGCAAAGAATAATAATGAAGTTTAAAGGACCATCATGTTCCTGGTCACATTGACCGATGGATGGGATGTGACATGCAGCATTAGAGATACCTAGTACTGGCTTCGATTTTGCTAACAAGTGGAAGGATACTGTAGTACCGATCCACCTTAACTTTAATTTGTGAAACTAGGAGTTAGTACGGTTCGGAGACAGCGTGAGACGTTTTATGAAGAGTTGGGGATATCTCCATTGCTGCTTCCTATCTCGGCTGGAACGTCAGGCGCAGTATCTCCGTTTACTATCGAAGCCAGTGACGTAACGGCGATCCGTAACCTTTAACACCTTCACATCAGCTCGGATTTCTGACCTTATTTAGTGATAACCAAATATTTTACATTAAAGTTTTCATCATACGACGGAGATTCGCAGACGGAGCGCTGATAGCCATTTCGGTGGCGTCGTAAGTATTGTCGTGGGAAATGACAGGATTATAATAGTGCTGCAGCGCTGCTCGTCCTGTTACTTGTGCTGGGCAGATAAGACGTCAAGGTCATATGACAGATCTTTGAAAGGACAAATGAGGTACGCTTGACATAACTAGATGTTGGGTATAGAAGGTCAAGTGTGGGCCTCTCCGCAATTTTCACCTCATAGCTTGGGTGTAGTTCTATTCTTGTAATTAGTGGTAGTTTTTGGAAGTGTTTCGAGGGACATCATAAGTTTAAATGACCATGGAGTGTGGGGTGTGTGCGTGTGTGAAATTAAGTAAGTTTGTGTAAAAAAATAAAAATTTAAAAGCATTTGGTTTTTTTGAATGATTTGAAAAAAATATTTTGAAAAGTTTTTTTTATTTTTTTATATTATTTGTGGAGATTTGAATTTTAATATAGGTTACATTATTGTCCAAGATCTCTTCTTAACTTTTAAAAAGTATTTATTAAAAACTGTTAACATTGAAAGAAGACCTCTTTAACTTTTGGAAGGTATTTGTTAAAAAATATTAATATTAAAAATTATTTTTATATAGTTTTTTAAGAAGATTTTTTAAGTATTAAACAAAACTAATTAGAGAAGGTATTAGAAAATAAATTAACTTTATATATTTTAAAGTTAAATAATTTTGTAATTTTTTTAAATGTTGGTGATTATTTAATACCTTCAACACCAAGGCAATGAATGAACTGAAGTATATATATCTATAATTGCAGTCTAAGATTGTATTTGTGTAGTTGTTTTTTATTTTTTCAGCCTTTTAATGCTTGGAAACAGGATAGAGCTATCCAAGGGAAAGCAAAAAATCAAAACAAAAAATATGGACATTCTCAAGCAGTTGTAGGAAAACTTGAATAAGTTTTAAGCTTCACAAGAGTTTGATAAACAAGGCCTCATAGAAGTGCTTGAAAAATTTTATGATCCTCTAAAAATAGCGGAATCCAAAAGTCTTGAGAACATAGTAATTCAAACATCTTTTTCTGAGGATGTGCCACCCACCATCCCACTAAGAGGCCTGCGATCTATCAAAGTAAAGGAATTTGTAATAGGTAAGCATAACCATGGGCGTGTTTTGTTTGGAACACTATGTGCTATTGCAGTCAAGATTATTGACATTATGACTGTCTTGGAAGACCATTATGGAGATGGTGTTTGACTGGCCATCTATAATCCCTTGCTTGGTACGAGGACACAAGATGTATGCAGGAGTTATCCCAAAAGTACCAAGATTGTGGTCAAATAGCTCTACTTCAAGCGAGCCTAGGATGGCATGCTGATGCTGCGTGTCGATAATCATCAAAACACGATGATTTTCCCATCCTCTCCACGAAAAGGAGAGACCATTTCGGTTACGAATCTTGTTGAATAAAGGACTGAAGGCAATGTCCCTAAATTTGGTACATATTTTGATTGTTTCCACCGTATTAGCCATAGGAACGATGTTGGATATCTAATCAGAATAGTTGATAGCTTTTATGAAATTGATGTCAAGTAGTTTTTAGAGCTCCTCCTTGACTAAAAGGGTAACCTTATGATGCATCTTCATAAATTTCTTCTTAACAGACTTAGCACTAGGCTTGACTATCAAATGATGCATAACACGAGAGTGATAAAGCCCTAGCGTGTCGACATATGACCAAGAAAAAATATCATGAAATTCTTTCAGCAAATTGAATAATTGCTCCTGCTCATCCATGGACAAGGCTTTGCCTAACTTAAGGATTCTAAGGCTCACCTTAGAACCTATGTTAACATCTATGATATCCTCAATGAGAATATGAGACTCATCCTCATAAGGAGGCAGGACGATGATCACTCCTAGTTGCTCAAGGTCCTTGGGAGACATGGGAGGCAGGATGATGATCACTCATCCTAGTTGTTGATTCATCAAAGAAGAAATTATTTTGAAGGATATCCTCATGATCCATGTCACAAAGAGTATCCCTTTTAGAATACTCCTCTGGTGTCGCAACTAACTCAGGACGCACCAAAGTTATCCCATTGCAAAATAGAATGTCAAAGGGATAAGGCAATCCCTCATCCTCATCATTCCACTTTAAGCCTTGGTGGTCCAAATACTCAGCATAAGTAATGAGGTGATCATCATCATCAAATGGTAAATGTTGGTTTTTATTGGGTATGTAGCCTATGCCACATATCCCAGGCCAAAGATCAACTTCCAAAGGCTCTTGAATATCTTTCTGTTGTGGTCTTAAACCTTTACCTACATATCCCATACTAAACATGATCTACTTAGAAAGTGGGTAATCATTGGACAAATAACAATGGGTAAAAGACCACTCTACATGAAGAGGATTGCTACCATAAATATTTTCTTTGAGGGATACACCTACAAAGATAAAGGTACACATGTCAATGTATACTACTTCACCCTTATTATGAGGTAAACCCATAGTTTGGGATGAAGGTGGCAACTTGGCTAAATTCAAAGAGGCTCTTTAAGAAAAGTATTGACCTGATCTTGTGATGAAATATTTGATTAATGGTTCCTTAATTACTTTTAAATTTTCTAGTTGCTTGGTGATGTGAGATGAAGAAACTAATGGACATAAATTGAGACTAGATTGAGCTTGCTTAACCATTGAACAATATTGGAATGGATGAGGGTCACTTGGAATGGTGACAAGTTGATATTTGAATTCAAACTTCACACATTGATGAAGAGTAGAAGGGATAACCCTCATCACATGAATCCAAGGACATCCAAGAAGAAGATTAAAAGATGAAGGGTAAGGTACCACATAAAACAAGGTATCTAAGATCTTAGGTCCAACCCTTAGGGGGGATATAATGTCGTAGGCCTCTTGGGACTCATTATTGAAAGCTTTGATGATGACATCAGATTTAATTAAATCTTTCTATTTTAATCTAAAATTTTGGAAAATTTGATAAGTGCATAGACCGAGGGAGGAACCATTATCTATCAAAATTCACTTGATAAACATTTCCCCAATATATTTAGTGATGTAGAGGGAATAATCCCCTTGCAAGTCTACGAAAGGAATACCATCATCCAAAAATGTGACCAAATGTATCCCAAGGAAACCTACAACATCAGCTATAGTGCTAGGGGAAATGTCTTGAGGAACATATTGTTGGTTTAGAAGCTTCAACAAAGCTTCCCTACAAATAAGAGAATTTTGTAAAATCTCTAAGAGGGAAATCTTGGATAGAGTACTAGCTAACTGTTGTTGAATGTTGAAGGAGACTTTAGGTTCTGGATTCAACACTAAGGGTGCATTTTCTACTCTTGTGCTCTTTTTTTGGAAACTCTTCAAAACTAAGGGTGGTTTTAGAGGTTGATTGGATGTAGAACTTATCTCTTGCTAATATCATTGAGTCATTTGAGCTTGAGCTTGTTGCCTTGTAATTGCTACTATCATAACAACCATGTTATTGTAGGGAAGTGGCACATTACGATATGATACTTGATTAGTTGCCTATTTACCATGAATAGGTAGGGGATATTGGAAGATTTATGTGTCTTGATTAGTTGTGGGTGCTTGTTGAGTAAGAAGCTGATTTTTTGTTGGAGGATTAGGTTGAGAACCTTCTATAACAAGGTGGCCTACATCGATTAAGTCTTGAACCACATGTTTCAACCTCTTACATGAATTTGTCATATACCCATCCACTATGATATTCACAATGTTGACCAAGCTTATACCAATCAACTGTGGTATCGAAATGCCCTAGGAGTTGTTTTAGGACAGACGAAATAAGTTGGTTGAGTCTCATGAAGTTCCTTGGTGGGAGTTTTTGAGGTTTACTAAGAACCATCTTTTGCAAGGTGTTAGCAACATTGTTTATGAATCTATTATCTGTTACACCATCACCAACTATGTGCTTGTTCTTATACTGAGCTTTTGTTGTCCTATCTTCTTCTTTCCTTGGCTTAAACTCACCTCTTCAAATAAGGGTTTGCTCTACCCTTCTTGCTAGATATATTTCATGGTCAAAAGAGGTGATAGTAATTCCAATTCATATGATATTTGCTCTTGTAAATTTCCAATAAATATCTCTAACATGTCTCAAGGAGGTAGGGTGTATCTTAACCTTCCAACTAGACTCCTCCAAAAAGACAAAAAATCCAAAATGCGTTAATCTTTATCTTGTTTCAACATATAAACATCCTTCATAGTCACATTTTTATCAACATAAGCTCTAAATTGTTGAACAAATAATTCCGTTATATCTTCAAAAATCCTCAAAGAATGATGAGGTAATTGATAATATCATTCCAATGTCATACCATCAAGGCTCTTAGGTAACATATTTAGTAACATGTTGTCATATATAATATCTGTTAGAAATATTGAGTTGTCACTGATCTCAAAGGCAGAAATACCATCAAGGATGAAATGTTGAGTTGTCAAAGGTAAAAATATCTTCAAGGATAAATGTTGATGCAAGGATGAAATATTGATGTCAAAGGTAGAAAAATCTTCAAGGATGAAATTTTGAGTTGTCATTGATAATAAAGGCAGAGATATCTTCAAAGGTGTTTTCATATGCTTTAATATTTAAATATTAAAGTGGAAGGTTTATATTTAAATAAAAAATATTTAAATATATAAAAGTTAAATAAAATAGAAGGGTTATATTTAAATCAAAAGGATTTAAATATCAAAAGGTTAAAAAATTAAATGGGCCGACCTCCTTGAGCACACCATGCAAAAGTAAAGTTTAAAATTCAAATTCAAATGTTGGGTCGACCTTAGGCGTAAATGACTATATATATATATATAAGGCATTCATTTACTTTGGAAAGGAGCAAGGAATAATCGATTAATTCATCGTGGTGAGTGCGAGCAGAGAGTAGAAGGCAAAGGAGGAGAGGAGCGAAGATTCAATGATAGCGAAGAACAAAGTTAAATATTCCATCACGCCCCTTTGGTTTCATCCATTGGGATAGCCCAGTCGGTTGTCTAACTCACATGGAGTGATGTTGTGCAGAATGTGCAAGAGTCAAAACCTCTTGACGCTCATTTTGATGAGGTTTTTATTATTTGAATTAACATAAGGACGAAGGTAAATATTACATCGTGCCCCTTTGGTTTAATCTACTGGGGTAGCCCAGTCGGTTGCCTAGCCTTGCATGGAGCGTTACGATGTAGGAGGTTAGTGGGTAGAATCTCTTCGACACCCATAAATTGTTGAAGCGATTGAGACAACGAAACAAGGAGATTAAATATTTCATGCACCATTTTTGGTTTCAACTGCTATGGAAGCTCAGTTGGTCACAAGCCCATGTTAGGGCATTGTGCTTCTAGAGGTTAGTGGATCAAATCCCATCCGAGGTTGTGCAAGGTATTTATAAAATTTTGTTCTATTAAAATTAATAAAAGGGAGATATGAGGGCCAAGGTGATAGTATAACGTTTTATTTTTCAATGTAAATAAAAGGGAGATATAAGGGTCATAGTGATAGTATAAAGTTTATTTTTGCAAATTATAAAAGGGGAGATATAAGGTGTAATTTTGTGATTTGATTTTTACAAATTATAAAAGGGGAGATATAATGTGTAAGGTTGTGATTTCATTTTTGAAATTTAAATAAAAGGAGATGTTAGAATAAAGTTTTATATTATAAGTTTTAAAAGGGAGATATCAGGAGTTATTTTTAAGTTTTATTGTGTATGTTTTTGAAAGAAGTGATAAGGGTTTAAAGTGGTTGATTTGATATTTAACCCAAGAAGGGAAAAAGTGAATTATTGACCAAATTAGAAAAGCACATGCAAGAGGAAGATCATCATTATTGAGGTAGATTTAGAGGGGACAAATTTGGAATAAATCAAGGTGTCAAAGAGGATCAAGTGCACATATTCACCCAAGCATTCAATTAACAAGGAAGGACAATCAACCATTTCAAGAAGAAGAAGTGCACATGATAGTGGAAGTAGAGCAAGGTATGAGCATCTCCAAGTCAACACACAAGTAAGTTATCCAATGCTAGACTTGAGCTACTTTTAAGATATATAGAAGAGATAAACTTAATGAATGTGAAGAACATATTGGCCATTTTAAGATTACTAAATTAGTGCATATCATTCTATATATGTTCATGAAGATAAAATAATTCTAGGTAGAATATGCCTGAATTGCTTTTAGTTGAGAAAAGCAAAGGTGAAGAACATGATGTCATTGTTTATCAAGTTTTGGATAAGCAGGTTTTATAAGCATGAAGTAGATTTGAGAAGTTTTTGTGAGAATATTTTGGAGCAGATTTGAGCAGGTTTTGTGAGCAAGTTTTGGAGCAGATTTGAGCAGGTTTTGTGAGCAAGTTTTGGAGCAGATTTGAGCAGGTTTTGTGAGCAAGTTTTGGAGCATATTTGAGTAGGTTTTGTGAGCAGATTTAAGCAGGTGTTATGAGTAGTTTTTGGAGCATATTTGAGTAGGTTTTTGTGAGCAAATTTTGGAGCAGATTTGAGCAAGTTTTGTGAGTAGGTTTTGGAGCAGATTTGAGTAGGTTTTGTGAGTAGGTTTTGGAGTATATTTGAGTAGGTTTTGGAGTAGATTTAAGTAGGTTTTGTGAGTAAGTTTTGAATCAGATTCTTGAGCAAGGGGATTGGTGTCTCCTATGTATTGGTGTCCATAAAATTGAGCAAGGGTATTGGTGTCTCTTATGTATTGGTGTCCACAAACTTGAGCAATGGGATTGATGTATCCTATGGATTGGTGTCCACGAACTTGAGTAAGGGGATTGGTATCTCCTGTGGATTAGTGTCCATGAAATTGTATAGGAGATTGGTGCATCCTGTGGGTTGGTGCCCATGAAATTTATTGAAGAAATATATAAGGAATATTTTGCCATGTTTTTCTCTCGAGAGGGTGTTTCCACGTAAAATATTTTTCTCTTATGTGTATGGTGATTTGTGCATTGTTTCATTGTTGCATTGATATTAGTTGAAGTTATTACTCTCAAAAGAAAATAATTTTTTTTTATATTATATTGTTCAGACCCCCTCTTAGTATAATATTGTGTTCTTCAATATCATGGCACACTATCCTAAACATCCTTAAATATTCAATTGGATCCTTTGTTCCCTTATAAACAGGTAAAACTGGTATTATAAAATGCTTAGGGTAGGGCCTAAAAATGACAACAGGGTATAAGGGTTGATTACAAATTTCTTTATAGTTGTAGGTGAAACTTGGAGGTTAAATCATATCCACTCTTGAGACCAATTATTTCACCATATTTGAAAAGCTTTGCATGTTGGGATTGTTGTTGTGCAATATCCCTAGGTTCCCTAAGGGAGGGTTATAGGTAGGCTATTGAAAGGGAACTTGGCCAATTTGGAAGCATTGATACTATTATGGTATGGATTATGATATGAGGTATCTTGTTGTGGAGGATAACTAACATTTGGTGGAATAGAAGCATGAATCTTGAGATGAGCAGAATGAGGTGAAAGTTGAGCATAGTCTCGATATGCATAACTATTTGGAGGAACTTGTGGAATTCTTCCAACGTTGGTGGTTGTAGTAGTAGCATAAGTTGATTTAAAAAATAAGTAATATGATGTGAAGATTCAAATAAAGGATTGGTGTGAACATTCAAAGGAGAAATGGTCTGATGATGAGATATCCCAAACTCTTTGAGTTGGGATTCCTCATCCATAGCCTTAACAAAATCATCCTAATTATGTTTCGTGTAATTCCATATATGATCATATGATTTAAAGGTGAGGTGTCCATTAAACCCCTTAAGAGGATCAAGGGCATTACTAGTTTTTATATGTTCTTATTCTTCTATATTAGGGTTATCCTTATCAATTTGGTCATCTTCTTAAAAAATATCATGAGATTCTAGAAGCCTTCACTTAATACAAAGGTTGGAAGCCATTAGGATAAAGAGAAGAGATAGAGGAGAAAAAGTGAATCAAACAAAAAGTGTATAAAAATATTCTTAATATGTTTTTAACGTTTGTCTAATTATAAGTAAACAAATTAATTCATCTTACTTAAAGTTGTCAAAAGAAAAATAAAAGGAAGAGGTTTCCTATCTTGGCCACTACGACGTGTGTTCATGTTAGGTTCACCAAATATGTAGAGGGGGAAAACTATCCCATTGTGTATGATTCTCGATTAGATCTACTGGGAGCCAAGGTGACCATAGGGATGTGTTATATTATCTACACTCTAGGGCTTGGGGATCGAAGGTTTCACCAAAAATGGTTTAAGGACTTGCTCCAAGTCCAAGGATGGAATATTGGATGTTTATATTGAGCAAACACCTATGTTTAGATTTTCTAAAATCTATGATATGGAATATGAAAAGACAATGCAAGACAAATAATGATGCAAGTAAGCAAAGACTAATCCTAGAATGATTCTTGATTTTTAATGAGGACTGTAGACACCAAAATCCAGCCACTTGTAAGTCATCTATACCTTCCTGTTAGCCACGTGTCATTAATCCACCTTCCCGCCATTATTTGGCCCAAATACACACCTTCCCACCATTATTTGGCCCAAATCCACACCTTCCCACCATTATTTGGCCCAATTTCACCTTTCTCGCCATTTTTCATCCCCAAATTTATTTAAATTATTATTTATATATATATTTTAATATTTTAATATATATATAAATATAGTTTAAGTGATTTAATCTAAGCCGTCCATCCTTCATTTAATCTCATCCGTCCATCCATCTTAATCCGTTTCACAACCTAGATTTATTCTCTACCCTTGGATCCACTTTAATCTTAGCCACACATTCAAAGTGTCGTTAAAACCCTAAAGTGTGCCCTAAGAGTGGATTATAAATTGAGTCACTTTTATGGCTCAAACCCTATCTTCTTCTACTTCGATCTTGGCTATCTTTGCTATCTTTGCTATCTTTTGGACCGATCTCAGCCATCCATCGCTGCCCCTTTTTGCTGCATCCATCACCACATCCGTCGCCAACTTCGTCGCCATCTCTTCTGTAGTACTCTGCAGAATTCCCCATTCTTGTCACAAGTGCCCACGGGCGTTTACCCGCAGCCACAGACTCAGACCGGCATCTGAAACCTTGATCCAAAAGCACGCGGGCGTTCAACGAGTGCACCAGGGCGCCTTCTGCAGTCGATTTGACAACCACATTACTTCCAGATGCCGCCTGGTCTAGCCGCGTTA
Organism: Wollemia nobilis; assembly: GCA_028583015.1. Lineage (NCBI taxonomy): Eukaryota > Viridiplantae > Streptophyta > Pinopsida > Araucariales > Araucariaceae > Wollemia > Wollemia nobilis. The sequence continues at coordinate 10,279,025 of JAQPPZ010003077.1, read as the reverse complement.
ACAGAGAACAGGTATAAATCGGCTTTAAAGCAAGTAACTTCTTTTCTTTTATTAATCTGTTGTTGAACTCCTGCATTCTATTTTTTTAGGGTTTTAAATTATTTCTAAGGGCTCACACAGTGGAGCCCTCTTATTAATTTCTAACTCCTTGATAGTGTTAATGTGTGCAGGATTTTAATGGCAGATCTGGTGTGTTGATAGCAGCTGTTTAAGCTGGAGTGGTCCGAGCCAAAGGATACAACAAAACCCACTCACTTTGTTGGGATTAAGGATACGTCTTTGGAAACACCACCACTTTATGCCAGCTAGGGTTTCGGAGAACCCTAGCACAAACTGTAATTTGTGTATCACAAAAAGGGTTACAAGCCCTGTTGTACTCAAAAGGAGTTTTTAAATTCCACTGATTAATAAAAAATGTTTGTTTTGTGCAACTTTCTTGTATTCCATTATTGTGGTTTTATTTCTGTTTGGCGTTGTATTTTTAATCTACAAGGACTAAACTCTAACTTGCAATAAAATAGATATTTTATTTTTAGCAAGGGTTTGAGAGAATGCACAAAAAACGTTAATCCTAGAATGTAAACTATAAGAAGTTTCTATTTCAAATGCCTAGGAATGAAACCAAAATAATTTTATTTTGTATATGATCTAGATATGAAATAGAAATGTATAGAAAGCAAAAAACAAATAGCCTAAGAAGTTTATTTAGGGCACTTATATGATTTGACAATTGACCTTAGCTTTTAACTTGCATCTACATATATCCCACAACTTCACAAACTAGAAGACAACTTCACAAAACCTTAGAAAATTAATCAATATTTGGGGGCTTTCTTAGGCCATTGTGTGACTAATCTTGGAGGCATAGCAATAAAACCCCCTTGGTCCTTTTAATTGACGATTTGAAAACAAGAGTGATTGTTGAAATTTTTGGGCATAAACAAGAAAATATGCAATGAATAAAACAGTACAAAAAATAGAATGTAAATAATGATAATATGACCTAAATGAAGCATGTAAACACAGATTGAGGGTTTGGAAGAAAACATTTTCCTCCAAACTTGATGAATCCAAAACCGTGTCCCATAAGGGGCTACCATTAATTCAAATATGACAAAATCGTGCCTTGTACAGATATAGCATGATTTTGTAGCAAAAGTGTAAGAGTGATTTATTAATGTAAAATGAGACACAAAATATAGAATTAATGATCTAGGAATATTAAAATGCAAGAAAGAAACTTGGTGGTAGTGAAAGAATAGTCAAAAGGATGAAGATCTCCATGAAATGGTAGACTCCACCTCAAGGCTCCAACACTTGCCCACCAAGAACAACAAATCAAAGTAGAGCAGCAAAAGAACACCAAAAGATACTTGATCTTGTTAAGATAATTTATCAAAAGCCAAAAATTACTTAGCACTTAGGACCTCTAGATATCACCTCTACAACTTCTTGAATCTCTTAGGAGAAAAAATAAGATTCAAACCCTCTATTTATAAAATGTTTAGAGGGAAAAAGGGTGGGAAAACAAAAATATAAACCTAGGGGAGGGTCAACATCCTGGGGGTCAACCCAAAAATTGTATTTTCTAAGAAAAAGTCCTAACTTGCCAAAATTTTTCCATGTACTAGGCGACCATGATTTTGGAAAAACTAGGAAAAAAGGAAAAGGGAGGGGGAAGAGAGGCCCAAACTTGTATTTTGACAATTTTGAGGGTCTTCTCTCAGGTTATCGATTAGATCTACTGGTAGCCAAGGTGACCATAGGGATGTGTTATATTCTCTACACTCTAGGGCTTGGGGATTGAAGGTTTCACCAGGAATGGTTTAAGGACTTGCTCCAAGTCCGAGGATGGAATATTGGATGTTTATATTGAGAAAACACCTATGTTTAGATTTTCTAAAATCTAAGATATGGAATATGAAAAGACAACGCAAGACAAACAATAATGCAAGTAAGCAAAGACTAACTCTAGAATGATTCTTGATTTTTAATGAGGACTAAACTCTAACTTGCAATAAAATAGATATTTTATTTTTAGAGGGTTTGAGAGAATGCACAAAAAACGTTAATCCTAGAATGTAAACTATAAGAAGTTTCTCTTTCAAATGCCTAGGAATGAAACCAAAATAATTTTATTTTGTATATGATCTAGATATGGAATAGAAATGGATAGAAAGCAAAAAATAAATAGCCTAAGAAGTTTATTTAGGGCACTTATCTGATTCAACAATTGACCTTAGCTTTTAACTTGAATCTACATATATCCCATAACTTCACAACCTAGAAGACAACTTCACAAAACTTAGAAAATTAATCAATGTTTGGGGGTTTGCTTAGGCCATTGTGTGACTGATCTTGGAGGCGTAGCAATAAAACGCCCTTGGTCCTTTTAGTTGACTATTTGAAAACAAGAGTGATTGTTGGCCTTTTTGGGAATAAACAAGTAAATATACAATGAATAAAAAAATGCAAAAAATAGAATGCAAATAATGATATTATGACCTAAATGAAGCATGTAAACATAGATTGAGGGTTTGGAAGAAAATTTTTTCCTCCAAACTTGATGAATCCAAAATCGTGTCCCATAAGGGGCTACCATTAATTCAAATCTGACAAAATTGTGTCTTGTACAGATAGAGCATGATTTTGTAGCAAAAGTGTTAGAGTGATTTATTAATGTAAAATGAGACACAAATATAGAATTAATGATCTAGGAATATTAAAATGCTAGAAATAAACTTGGTTGTAGTGAAAGAATAGTCAAAAGGATGAATATCTCCATGAAATGGTAGACTTCACCTCAAGGCTCCAACACTTGTCCACCAAGAACAACAAATCAAAGTAGAGCAACAAAAGAACACAAAAATATACTTGATCTTGTTAAGATAATTTATCAAAATACAAAAATTACTTAGCACTTAGGACCTCAAGATATCACCTCTACAATTTCTTGAATATCTTAGGAGGAAAAATAGGATTCAAACCCTCTATTTATAAAATGTTTGGAGGGAAAAATGGTGGGAAAACAAAAATATAAACCTAGGGGAGGGTCAACATCATGGGGGTCAACCCAAAAATTGTATTTTCTAAGAAAAATTCCTAACTTGCCAAAATTGTTCCATGTACTAGGCAACCATGATTTTGGAAAAACTAGGAAAAAAGGAAAATGGAGGGGTAAGAGAGGCCCAAACTTGTATTTTGATAATTTTGAGGGTCTTCTCTCAGGTTCTAGGAAAATGAATCACTTAGGTGGATCACTTTTCCATGTCTACAATTTCATTTAGATAAACATTAATATATAAAATAAATCAAGCCTTTTCCTTCTAAAGATAGCAAAAATGACTCTGACTAAAGCATTTAAAAAACCTTTAAACAAGGGGATCGACCTTAACACAAAGGTAGAAAAACAAATTTCCATTTCTAGAGATAAAGTGTTTGCTCAAAAACAATAGTAAGGCTAATGTATTCAAATAAAAAGGATCGAACACCAAGCACTCCAGAATGTTAACGTTCTCTATAAAATAGAAGACAACATATTTAATAGACAATCCCCTAGATACAAACACTTAGACCCAATTAGAAGGGTGCATGACCATAGGAGAAAAACATGTTACAAACCGTTGCCTACTATAGCCAAGCATGCACAAAACAACAAGCAATAAAGATCCAAAACCAACATAAAGGTAAATCAATATTACACAGGTCAAAGAAGGACATCTAGACAACAATCTAGGTGATGTCTAAAGGTTAAGATTTATTAGGTCAATAATTCTCAAGCAATCTTGGAAGCTACATAGGCTTAACAACATAATAAAACAACCATCAACAAGCCAAAGCAATGCAAAAAACAATATGTAGTTATGTTGAAACGATGAGACCAATCAAACAAATAATTAAGCACCTAGATAGGCTACCTTTGCTAGGCCTATCCTACATCTTCCTTTACAAAGTCATGCTACCTCCTTCCAAGCTTCCAATGCCTTCCTTCTAGAACCAAATAAAATAATCCACCCCAAAACATCATATTCCATATCAAATAGACTTAGGTGCTCTTTAGCATGATGAAGGTAACATTTCACAAGCTTAATACAAAAATACTCACAAACACCATGATTGTGCTAATTAAAGTGTCATCCAAGCACATCAATAATAAGGCTAAATCTAGGTTTTGTAAGCCATTTGAATTTTTATTCCAAACATTAGGAAATAATACAATTATTAAAGTATATCTAAGAATTAATTTAATAATTCACTTTATTAGCATTGACATTAATTTTTCCAAATATTAATGTCACCAACTGATTAATATTTTACTAGTTCTAAAGTATTAATGCTACCATCTAATTAATACTTTAATAATTCTTATCCAAAAAAATCTATGCATACCACATACAAACATATATTCACATCCACAATATTATACACCATTGTTTTATCCCTAAATAGGTGGTCCCTTTTAAAATAGTCTAATTCTATTGCCAATATATTAAGGAGACTCATTGGACAAGCAACATCCCAACCCAATGGTGTGAACATGAAACAAGCAAAATACAAATGCATCTACATGAAGGATATTTTGTTATCCTGAGTTGTCGATGAGCAAGTCATCACCATCATTTCCCAAATATATCTCAACTTAAGTGGTTCACCCATCATCAAAGAGAGAGTACTTGGTATTGCACCCATAAATATGTTATTTGTACCATATTTCAAGCCCAAAGTGCAATTAACCAATGATATTGACATTAAAAAGAGAAACTGTGCAATTGAACATTCACTCCAATACATAATTCATTGCCAATAATGAGTTCTTCCAAGGAGGGTTGTTACATAATGATAGGTATGTATAATTTTATTATATAGTGTGTGGGCCAAATTGATGGACAATGTATTGATGGTTTAAAGTCTTTCATTTGTGATAACGATAGTAATGATATAAATCACTCAAAATTTGTCAATAATGATGACTCATTACATTCTCGTTAGGATAGTGATAAAGTTAAAGGGCATACAAAGGAAGTTGAAACCAAACAAGGACATAATGAAAAAAGAGAGGCCAATGAGAATGATTTTATGATATAAAACGTTGTCACATCTGAATGCCATAGTCACCTATTATGGTAGCTAGGTGCACCTGACACTTGTGCCTTGCATGGAGTACAATAATTTGAAAGTCCAAAGAGAGAAAGATTAAACTTAGAGGATAGCCTTCAAGGTTTTTTACAAGGTTGGATCATTAGATATGATCTTGACACTCACTTCCTAAGCTATTCTAATCTATTGAATCTTGCTAGGAAAAAGGGGAAGAGATTAAGAAAGAAAAACTAAATTCCTAAGCTATTGGTGGTGAAGCACCAAAATGAAAAAATATTTTGGGTATTAGTGGGATGATTAAACACACGTATCATTTATACATAGTTAAGATAAACATGGTCTCAATATAGCATTACCATTTATCCATAAGAAACATACTTAAGAACCAGGGCATATATGAGCCACAAATTCTTATATAGATCAATATACACATAAGGACTAGGATAGAAAAAGAGTAGTCACAACTCCTTATATATATGAAAGTTTTAGGAAACTCATTCTAGAAAGAAAGAGACTTGAGGCCTTCCAATAAAATTACTCAAGGTTTGAGTCCAAACTAATACACATAAGAAGTTTCCTAAAGCTAAAGGTTTCTCCTAATCTTAAAAGGGTCTCAAAATTTGGCTTACATGAAAAGTGTCACCCAAGCTAGAATGTTCTACCAAAAAAAAAGTTACAATCTTTATACCAGTTACATGAAATAGCCCCGCTTGTCTAGACCCCTTAAATACCACATACCATTACAAAATATTATTAAAATAGGGTCCCCACGTTAGAAGGGGATCATTACATAATAATATGAGAATTACACTCTTAGGAGTCTTTATAATCAAGGAAAATTCATGATCAAAATTTAAAATTGAAGGTGACTATGGCAATAACAAAAAATGTGCTATTTCTGGTTGAAATAAATATGTGTTACTTGTGAAAGTATGATCTATTTAAATGCTATTTATGGTTGAAATAAATATGAGTTATTTGTGAAAGTATGATTTGTTTAAATGCTATTTCTAGTTAGAATAAATATGAGTTATTAATGCTATAAAGTAGGATTTTATCTTTTTTTTTAATATTATTATTAGCAATACTGTTTTAGAAGCATCCACACCCATATATGGTTGGTCTTGCAAGGCAACTGAAAATGTTTTGTACCACATGAGCAAGGCAGGAAGAAGTAAGGGCCTACATATAAAGTTTTATTACATCAAGTTCTATGTAGAAATGTATCTATTTTTTCTTGATATTCATTCCAATAGTAAAGAACCAACTCCTTAATTATATGATACCTTTATTTCACCCAAGCAATTTGGAGACCCATTTTTGTTGTTCTAAAGTAGCCACCCTTTGTTCTAAAAAATATTTTAGACTCTGATGATCAGTTTTAATTCATCTAGGCTAGACATATAAGTGTCATGGCTTTTGATTAGATAATATTTGATGGCCATAAAAGGTTTGCAAACTTTCATACAATAAAATAAAATAAAATTATAATGGTCTAGAAATGCCTTTTCTTCACTATTGTTTTGGAGAAATAAGGTTTTTTACATCAAATTAGGAATTTAAAATTTGCAAATATTCTTTTATGGAATAGGAATCCCCACCTCTTCTAGGCTCTAAGCTGAGCATTTATACATTGATTTCATAATTAAAAATTAAAAAATTCCCTCCACCTTGACATAGGTAGGAACAACTACAACCTTCATTGCTCCTTGGTTTGAGGTACTATTTTTCATTTAATATTGGTAGGGTTAAGGTTGGTTGGCATTATTTTCTCATCGAGTGTTTGGCAAGTTGGTAGATGCAATATTTATTACTTTTTCCCTTTTAGAAAGATAAGCTTTGGTGATGGTCATCATGATGACACTTATCATGTAAGTTTCCTATCAATCCTATGACTCATGTTGATCATATGGGTCCCACTCATCTTCCTTCTTGACTTTCAAAATGTGACTTCTTCTAGTTTTCCTATCAGATATGCTTGGCATTTATTTTCATTGACCTTTTGCTCTCAATCCCTTCTTCTAGTTTTCCTATCAGATATGCTTGGCATTTATTTTCATTGACCTTTTGCTCTCAATCCTAGTAACCATAGTTATGTGCACATTGTAGCGTTGGATCTTTATTGGGACTCTATTTTTTTGCTATCTTGTTGTTGGATTTGGCTTTGAGGGTATGATTACCACACTTTTGTGCTTGTTCTTACCCAAACCTTCTCTTAGAAGTTTTATTTTCTTTTAATATTGTGTATGTTGAGCATTTTGTCCCTATTAGTGGACTTGGTCATTTTATTCCTTTTTCATATCTTACATATAGTGAAAATTCACTATAGTTATGGTACCCCATGGGGTATATCTAACCTACTGGTGATGAAGGACCCCAAAATATTATAGCCTTATTCCTTGTGTGTAAATTCATAATGGATGACTTGATAATGAAGAGGGAGGTTATTAAATCTTGTTCTTTAATGTTAGAAGCTCTCCCTATTCATGTTTTGAGACCAACCTTACCTGGGTAAGCTAAAGGTATTTCTCAAACTCCAATTGGTCTTTCAAAGATATTTGGGTGGTCCTCCTTAGGAATTTTTGAAGGCATATCTTAAGTTCATCGATTCACTCCATGACCTAAGTCACCTTTTTAGTGATGGATAAGTTTGGTAATATCTCAATATTCCTCTACTACTTTAACTTTTATTAAAACTCCTACTCCATAAGAAGTTCACCATTCGAAGTCAAAGGAGAAGATGCTCATTTGAATCAAAGAAATGATGTTCTCTCTCTATTATCCTACTATTCAAAGCATAACATTGATTTAATCTTTGCATTGGAGTGCAACCCACTTTGCCACTAGGACTTCTATCATTCTATCGATTATTCTATATTGATTAGTAATTTCTATGACTTGTCATTGTTGATAATTTGACTGCTACCCAAGTTTTGAATGTCTATACCTTGGAAAATAAGGGGTCGATAGTTTTCAAGATATGCTCGATCACCCCATTAATATTGAAATTCCATATTGATACTACCTACATGAACTCGTGTATTGGTATTAAATCCTCAACTACTTGAGCAACTCCATTCTAGAGTACCTAGTATATCTTGTATATTTTATCTACATCTCTTACCTTTTACCCTAGCTCAAATATTTTTTAATTCTACTCCTCTAGATCTCTTTTTATTGCTTTTACCTCCTCTATTTGCATCATGAGATGATCATTTGAGAATTTATTTCCTGGACCATAGCTTGGAAATGCTTAGTATTTTTTATTTTCTTATCCTTTATTTCCATCCTTTTTATATGAGTTAGGTACTCATGGCTCACAACCTTATACACTTGATGAATTCAACTTTATCTTCTAGCTTGGCATCCTTAAGTCTAATATTGATGACATCCACTTAATAATCATATTCTTTCATCTCTCCTTCTCCCTTGGAGACAATGGGTATAAAATTGACCATGCACATTGCAATATTTTGGGGATCATAGGTAGTTCATATTGATATCATGGTAGGCTACTTACCTTACCACTTCCTATTGTACATAATAGTGTGTTTACACATAGGCTAGTTGGAATTGGGGTATCAGGTTGAAGATAGAGGTGATGTCCTAAAGTATGGATAATTTTTGTTGAATTTATAGGGGTAGGTCTAATATTTTTAGGAAGGGTAGATCGATTGGATGGCTTATGAGAGTGAGGATCATAGGAATAAATTGGACACTCGAGTATGAGATAGAGGGTGTTATGGATTAGATTGGTTGGGATGTGATGAGTGGTAGAGGAGTGACTAGGAAAACAGATATGGGGATGATGATAGTAGGGGCACTCAATGGAGGTGGTACCAATATGGACATGGTGGGTAGTATAATGGTCATGAATTCTACTAATGGGGTAACTTATTTCAATTCTAGGAGAGTTCTAGATCCATTTTTAGAAGTAAAAGAAGGGTGTCCTTAGACCGAGCCTTGCTTCACTTTCACTTTGTGAAAATATTGTTATCATGGGATGGATTCTACTTCCTTATAGGAAAATCATGCTATTTTGATATTTCTTGCTTCTAATTTTTTTATGAGGGTACCCATTGGGCTAGTGTGGTTGGGTTGGGTGGCTCCAAAATAGAAGGCTCAATGAGGAGCATTTTTAGTTGATGGTGGGTCTAAAAGGACATGGATGCCAATCTAATGTGATCCTTATTTTCTTATTCACTGATACAACTGTTCACTTAGTGCCTCTTCTTTCCTACCTTCTTAGGAATCACCTACTTCCTCCTCATGTTCCTCATCATAAATTTGACTTAATTTTTTACCTTCCTATATTTTCCTAAGCATTGATGTTATATCAAGTTCTTAGTGGAACCTCCACTAATAATCAAAATTATTGTTCTTTCATCCCCACTTCTATAACATTTTCTTCTTGTTATTAGATATCTAGGATTTGGGGTTCACCTTTTCATTTGTGTTGATGAATGTAAAGTAGGGATTTGGTTATGGTTTTAATGGAAATAAATGCACCCTTTGGAATAATAGAAAGGTCCCCTCCTTGGAATTTTATTTGGTTTATATATTCGGCCTAGGTTTTTATATGGTTTAGAATTTTCTATGGTTTCTATATAGCAATTCATAAATGCAATGATACTTTGATACATTTTATAGAGCTTTATCTTCAATATATATATTTGGTATGAGCCTTTTCACCTTCACATGACTCTTGACCTGTACACTTACACTAAAACTTCATTTCTTTTGTGAAACCACACAATTTAATATATGTCGTAATACTTAAATATCAAATTATTATTAGCAGCATGCAACAATAATAATTTGCAACATGAAACAATAATAATTTCAAATTCAAATACCAATACCACAAACAATATGCAGTTATCAATTCCAATCCAAACAATAAGTAAATAGTAAATCTGATCAAATCAATGCCACAACAAATCCACAACCACTAAGAGGGGGTAAAGTCTCATAGCCACTTTGAGAGGGTAAAGTATCTTATGCGTAGTATACGTAAATTAAATTCTAGTTTGTTGATGATCCAAAATCATAAAATATTCTTCCTATTTATAAATGAAATCAATAATAAACCCTAATTCTCAAGGGTCGACTAACTAAATCAAAGGCCTGAGATAGAAATAATTAGTTGCCATTGCTATATTGGGATCGTTACATGGATCCCTCCCTCATAAAGTTTTTTTCTCAAAGCTGGAAAAGACTAGAAAATACTCTTAGGCTCCCATGTAGCATCTTCTTCTAGAAGATCCTTCTAGTTGATGAGAAACTCCTGAATTTGATGATATTGAAGATGACACACTCTAGATTGCAATATTGCTTCATGCTGAAGATTTATTTGACCTTCTTCATCAAGTAATGTAATCTCTATCTAGGACTACACCTTTTGTCCAGTAACTTATTTGAGACAAGATATATGAAAAACTATATGGATACAAAAAAATGGTGGAAGCTCCAATTGATATGCTAATTCACCAATGCGGTGAACTAACTTGTAGGGCCCATAAAATCAAGGAGCCAACTCCTACTTAGACTTGGTATTCAGGGATAATTTCTTATAAGGTTGTAGGTGCAAAAATACCATATCTCCTACATTGAATTATCATTTTGAAGTTGAAGCACAATTTGATGTTGTTGTAACAAATCATCTACCTAGGCCACTTTGGAAGATCCTGGAACATATTCTATGATTGATAGAGGCTTTTGACCATACAAAGCTTCAAATAGAGATATATTAAGGGAAAAAAGGTAAGAAGTATTATATCACCATTCTGCTAACAAAAGCCATTGAACCTATTGATATTGCTTATCTTGAGAAAAACAACAAGGATAAGTACCCAAACATTTATTAAAAATATCTGTTTGACCATCAAATTGGGGGTGATATGAGGAATACATAATCAATTTGGTACCACTAAGACGAAATGATTCCTTCCAAAAGTTGCCAGTGAATATAGGATCACGATCACTCATAATGATTTAGGGAATACCATGTAACTTAAAAATAGAATCAAGAAATATATTGGCCACCTTACTTATTGAATAGGGATGTTGTAGTGTGCAAAAATGAACATACTTGAAAATATGGTATACTAACACAAAGATCATTGTTTTACCCTCTAATTTGGAAAGACCCTCAATAAAATCCATGGATATGTGCTTCCATTGGCAGTTAAGGATAAGTAAGGGTTACAACAATTCAAGATATTTAATTGTTTCCCCTTTGTTATGTTGACATACCTCACACTTAGCCACAAACATATTGACATATAATTTTAAGCCTTTCCAAGAAAATTATTACTTCACCCACTAGTATATTTTCAAGAATCATGAGTGCCTGCCATAGGAGATGCATACAATTCTTGGAGAACCATTGAATTAATAATTGAATATTGAGGAAGATAAATGCGATATTTTTGTGAAACACTCCATTTGAATATTAGAAGTAAGAATGCAATATTGATCCTAGTTTCATATCTTGAATGATTTGAGAAATCTCTGAATCAACAAGGCATTCTTCTTGAAGTTGAGAAATCCATTGTGTACAAGGACCAGATATGGCATTGATGGTCACAACATCCTCGTATTTATGAGATAAAGCATTGACCACCATATTTTCCTTACCTTTATTATACTCAATGACAAAATCATAACCCAAAAGTTTGGTCATCCATTTATTTTATTCAGAGCATGAGAGACATTGTTCTAAGAAATGCTTTAGGCTATTATGATTAGTCTTAATGATGAAATGACTACTTAAAAAATAATGCCTCAATTTCTCTATGGCATGTAAAATAGCTAGCATTTCCTTCTCATAAGTGGACCATCCCCAATTCTTGCTTAAAAATTACTTACTTTTAAAGGCCAATAGGTTATCATATTGCATTAAAACAACTTCAATACCTATTCCAGAAGCATCACACTCAATGAAAAAAGGCTTGGTAAAATCAGGAGTGGCCAAAACTAGAGTGGAACACATAGCTTCTTTTATGGATTGGAAGACCTGAGAAGTAGCTTCAGTCCAAATAAAAGCATCATTTTTGGTAAGAACAATGAGCGGTACAACAATCTTGCCAAAGTTGTGAACAATTTTTTTGTAATAACATGTGAGTCCTAGAAATCCATAAAGTTTTTTAAAGGAATTTGGGTAAGGTACAATCTTGAATAGCTTTGATTTTATTATGATCTACCTTGAATCCTTCATGAGAAACTATATGTCCCAAATATTCTACCTCTTGGACCCCCCAAATACATTTGGATCTTTTAACAAAGATTTTTTCTTTTGTAACATATGAAGGACTTTGTCAACATGAATTAGGTGATCCTCCCAAGATTTTATATATATTAAATATCATCAAAGAAGAGTAAGAAAAACTTGCAAAGAAAAGGCTTAAGGACATGGTTTATGAGACTTTGAAAAGTAGAAGGGGTATTAGTGAGACCAAAGGGCATGCATATGAACTCATATTGACCCTCATGTGTATAAAAATTACTTTTTTGGATAACCTCTTTTCTAACCCTAATTTGATGAAAACCAAAGTGTAAGTCTAGTTTAGTGAAATATCTAGCACCATGTAATTCATCCAAAAAGTCATCTATAACAGGGATAGGAAAATTATCTTTGATAGTGATCTTATTGAGAGGATGAAAATCATGACACATGCACCGTGAGTTATCCTTATGTCATACCATAACCACCAATGAGGAATATGAGCTAATGCTTTGATGGATGATTCCATGCTCTAACATTTCTTGGACCAACTTCTCAATATATAAATTTTGGGGTTATGGATAACAATAAGGATGCATATTAGGAGGTTGACTACTAGGAATTATATGGATGATATGATCATGTGCGCTTAGGAGGTAGACCCCTTGGATCACTAAAGACTTCATAACAATCCATAATATTCTGGAGATCTAGTGGAAGAGTTGTAAGATATGAATCAAAGGATTGAACCTCTATACAATTCACTTGGGTAAGGAAACCATGACCACCTTTCTTCAATATCTTCTCCATGCTCTGTGAACTCATAAAATTGGACGGAGGAGGTTGAATTTCTTGAAGACAAATAATATCTTCTCCATGCTCTGTGAACTCACAAACTTGGAGGGAGGAGTTTGAATTCCTTGAAGACAAATAACCCTTCTTTGATGTATAATTTTTATAGATTAATGGTAACCTCACTGAGCTGAGATGGTCATTGTGCACCTAAAATGACATTTGAGATTCCCAGGTTCGTAACAAAGAGATTACCCTTCCAAGTATAATTTCCCATTTAGATTGTTACTTTAGATTTTCGACCCACACATTGATAAGTGTAGACACCAAATCCTAGCCACTTGTCTTCCACACATCATCCAATACATCCATTCATTATTTATTTATATATGTATATTTATTTATATTTATATTTAAATATAAATATTTTATATATTTATATAAATATATTTATATATGAATAAATCATAGCCACTCATCACATCTCAATCTCAACCATCCATTTAACTTGATTCGTGTCACATATCAAAGTTATAATCTTAGCCATTCATCATGTTTTAATCTCGATCACCAATTGGTATCGTCAAAACCCTAACATGTTGAAGGTAAGTTATAAAAGAGCATTAACTTTTGTGAATGAAGGTTAAATAGTTAGTTACATGGTTAAGCCCTTGCATACATTGTTGCTCAAAACCTTAGCATTTTGCTAACACCTTCCCACTTGTCACTTTTGTATCCTCCATTTTTATCATTGAAAACCCCTACAAACCAGGTCTAGGTTCTGTTGTACACCTCCCCAAAACCCTCAAATGCTCCAAGGTATTTTCCAAATGATGTTGAGTGTTCCAAGAATACTGTAAGGTGTTCACAACCCTTCTAGGATGTTCCAAGGAATTTCCCCTCAGCTACTCTACCATTGATAAACCCTTGAATTCTCACGAGCGTTCGTGCAACTCCAGATCGTAGAAGAAGAAGCATGGATCAAAAAAATAAGGTATTCTTTGATAAGGTAAAATATTTATTGGTTTACAACTCAAGTTTTTTGTACTTAGCTTGTATTCCATTATCATTATAGTTAGGGTTTTTGTAAATCTGTTATTTATAGGGTCTCACATAGTGGAGCCCTCACATATGCCATTGAATTATTTTCTATTGTGATCTATTTGTAGGTACTGGAGACTCTTTGATTAATAGTTGTTGCAGCTCGGGTGGTCTCGTACGGATATGCAAGCCCACCCACAAAACTATTTGAAGTGAAGATGACTTTTGAAGACACCAAATATTCATTTTGAATAAGGGTTTCCAAACCCTTTGATTGTAATTATTGTATCAACACAAATTGCATTGTAACATTGGAGATCAAGGCTCCCGTAATATTAATATAATAATATTTATTCACTATGTAATATCTTTTGTGTTGGATCTGTTATCAATTATCTTGGTGTTATCATTTTTAATTTATAAAATGGCCACCCCGATGGGACCCCCCAAGGATTTATTATTTTAATATACCTTGTCAAAATTCTAATCTATGTTTTCTATTTTTGTTATAGGTTTTAATATATTCGATCGCGCAAAAATCATGAAACTAGGGTTTTTAGGACCTGTAGGATTTGATTTGTGGTCGCACATACACCCTACCACGTTCGATGGATGCCCCACCACATCTAGGAGAAATCCCATCACATTCAAGAGAATCTACACCACATCTAGGAGAGTTGGAAAGAAATACATAGGCTTCCTAGTAAGTCTTGATCAAACCCCACCTCCATTTTCTTTGTTTTTTAAAGAGAGATTGAAAAGAAAATATTTATCTTTTGTTTAAAAGGCAATACATATTGCATCTTAGGAATTCACAAACATCTCTTCATATAGTTTACACATAGGATATATCTGCACTTTTACATTTATATTAGTTGCATTAGACCATTCATTACACTAGATTCAAGTTTTTGTTGTTTTATGGTGTTTTTACTTCTTATCCCGAGTGTTGTTTTCAATAAAACAAAAAAGCATAAGTAGCTACACTTTAAGCTAAAGTCTCCTACTTTACTTTTTAAGCTAGAACAAGCCACTGGTACTCGAGCTTACTCACACTGTTGGAATCACTTGTTGATTCAGGATGGAAGAGCTAGGTGATACCTCTACTATTGGAATTACTTTATGATTCAGGGTGGATCTTAAGAGGTGTACCCTGGACTCTTTTGAGGAACTTGGTATTAGTGTTCTTGGTTACCAACTTGGCTGAGTAAAAGAGGGTTTCTTGGCACTGTATGAACAACATAGACAATAGAAATATAAAAATAATCACACACAATTGCACACTTCAATTTCAACATTAATTAGTTGGACTTCATCACCAACCAGTGATTGAGATCACTAATGGTGGGATTCATATCCATCCGCTATCTCACCACATAGACACCTTAGCAGCCCGTGAGTGATTTTTATGGATATCATCACCAGGATTATCCTCATTTCCCATCCACTTTAGGAATCCATCCTACATAGTCATATTAGGGTTAGGGTCTGCACATCAAAATATACAAACCACACAAAAAAATCAAATAAAAAAAATTTGTTGCAAAACATAGGATTCAATTGTTTTTTTTTTCTTTTGCATGCTTTTCATTTTCATTGCACTTTTCCACACACATCCCTCACA
This sequence comes from Wollemia nobilis, assembly GCA_028583015.1. Classification (NCBI taxonomy): domain Eukaryota; kingdom Viridiplantae; phylum Streptophyta; class Pinopsida; order Araucariales; family Araucariaceae; genus Wollemia; species Wollemia nobilis. Next base: position 10,263,246 of record JAQPPZ010003077.1, on the reverse strand, counting down.
TCCGCTACCCCTGCTTGCTCATAGCTTATGGTTTTGACTAGAAATCAAGCTAGAGACATAAGACAAGCAACAACCTCATCCATGGAGTGTTCCACTTCTTTACCAATCACTTTTGTGGCGAACCCAGCAAACCCAACACAGATAAGCTATTTTGGTTTATCTGTAGGACCTTCGCACACAATATTCACTTTGAATACTGATGTGATGCACAGAGCCATTCACACCTCCATACTAGAAACTGATCCATACACACCCACTGATTTATGCACCACCTATATGGACATGGATAAAGTTGGGGCTTACACAAGACCAACCAAACCAGTCTTGGAATAACTTAACATCCCACATAGCTAAGTTCCTTATTCTTAGCTGCAACTTGCTCATTCACATCCTACCAAATTTAGCCAAGTCTACACCAACCTTCTTTTTGATGCATCATCCACACCTTCATATCATATATCCTCACCACCATGTAGTCAAATCCCTTACAACCCGTCTACTTATACTAGTAGCTATACCAATCCACTCTCTGAAGTACATGTCAATGCAAATTTGCATATTCCATCCACTTATCCTCATTCTGTTGCGATTCCTTTCGCAAGTTACCTCCACTAACATCCATAAAAATTGCAAACACTTGCATCTCATCCACATCCACTTCCATCACACCCATACAATATGCTTCATATATTGTCATACAACAAGCATGGCAACATCTCAACCAACTACTCATGGGCCAACAAGAAGCTCATTTTTATTTTCAACAACAAACACATATAGCAAATTTCAAACCCCATTCCATTCCAAGACAACACAATTTCTTCACCTCAAATCCATCCTGGATATCACAACCTTCTTAGTTTTCTATACCCTCACCCCCATTTACCCACATCAAACCCACTTCCACAAACCTATACATCCACATTCCTCAAACCTCATCCTCATTTCATCAACAATAATCATTCCACCATCAAACACAACAACATACCCCACATCATAAAGTACCCTTCAATCCATCCAGACATCAAATTCACATTCCATCTCAAAAATTCACAACCTCGCATACTTCACCTTAGCACAATCATCAAATAATTTAGGGTTTTTACACATGGAGAAGACCCTAAAATCCAAGCCATGCAACAACAAATTGATATACCAGAATCCCACCCTAAGACAACTAATCGATCAACCTATTCATTTTTTGGTACCATCACCACCATATTCGATAGACTTCACAGCACCAAAAATTGACAATTTAAAGGGACTGAGGACCCTAGAGAGAACGTCACCACATTCATACACTCATGCTTTAAAATTCAATATCAAGATGCTTTGATGCTCATAACTTTTCCTCAAACATTAGGGGGAGATGCTCTATACTGGTATAATCATTTGCCTCACCATATCATTTTCACATGTGAACAATTGGTAGATAAATTTTTGGAGAGGTTTTTCCTCAATGTTTGCAAGAAATCACATTGACTGACTTGTACAATATTAGAGAATTTTAAGAAGAGCCAGTCTATGATTTTAGTAACCGTTGGAGGGCAGTTATCTCTAAGTTATCATTCCTCATACCAATGGAAGAACTGACTCGAATGTTGACAAGTAGTTTCTTAAAACCCATCTCTTTGTTATTACAACTACAATAATACAAAGTTGAAAAATTTGGACTCTAACTATTTGTTCCTATTGTTCTTTAGCAATAAAAAAATGGATTTGGTATGGATTCAAATATTTGAGGAATCTTTCAATTTTATAGGTATATATGAGAGCTTTGGTATCATTATTGAGTCCTACTAGCATTGAACTTGTGCTCTATCTAATGGTGTTAGTTGTTGCTCAAGAATGTTTATGAATTTATCCTTAGGTACATGAAGGCACACATGTTGGGATTGGTGCTCTACAATAACAATGACATTGATACACATACCCTACATAAAGTAGCATGTGATAGGATTGTTCATCAAACACCAAGGAAGATTTTTCCTCTAAGTTTTTGGCAGACCATGAGGTGGATAGGGGTGAAAATCCTAGTTTTCCACTGTAGGTGAGGTAGTTAGTGGTCTTAAATATCATATGGTGAAAATAAACCATGTTATCTAAAATGTTGATGATTTAGGAATAGTTGTGAATGTCAAGGAGCTCAAGCAATTTATTTTTCTAGAAATAATTTTACCAGATTCATTCTCAACATATTGATGACTTTCTCGACCATTTCGTTTGCCAAAACCAAAATCTGTAATTCAATGCTCTAGACCTATATTAATAATATTAATAACACTATTGTTAACAATATAGGTAAAGCTAAAAACCATAGACTGGTGATTATTATATCCTTTGGATCAGAGTTGGTAAATATGGCATCTAACTATTTATCCTTATTTTCCTTCAGCAATACAAAAAATGGACCTAGTAGGGATTCAAATATTTGAGGAATATTTTAATTTTCTTGGCATACATGAGAGATTTGGTATCATTCTTGAGATTTATACTATCATTGAACTTGTTCTCTATCTAATGGTGCTAGTTGTCACTCAGGAATATTCAAAGGTTCACCCTTAGGTACATGAGGACACACATGTTTTTATTAGTGCTCTGTAATGATAATGACATTGATACACATGCCCTACATGAAGTAGCATATAACATGATTAATCATCAAACACCAGGGTATATTTTTCCTCCAAGTTTTTAGGAGACCATGAGGTGCATGGGGGTGAAAATCCTAGTTTTGCCACCATAGGTGAGGTAGTTATTGGTTTTGAAGAGCATATAATAAAAATCAACTATATCCTATGAAATGTTGATGATTTAGGAATAGTTGCAAATGTCAAGGAGCTTAAGCAATTCATTTTTTCTAGAAATAATTTGACTAGGTCCATTCTTGACATGTTGATGACTTTCTCGGCCAATTTATTTAATAATATTAATAACAATATTGTTAACAATCGATGTAAAGTTAAAATCCATAGAGTGGTGATAATTATATCCATTATGGTGGGATGCATGGTTTTTGTAGGGCTTTCAATGAAAGGATCGAATAATAGTGAATCCTACCAAATGGGGAAACAATTTAGGTAAAATATGGATGCACAATAGATCAAAATATGATTGAATATCATAAAAATAAGGGTGGAGGGGTAATTTACAAGAGGGATTTTTTTCCTCACAAGGAAATATTGATGCTCTAATATGAATTGGTATCATTTGAACTAAGCTAAAATTCTAATTTAGATACAAATTATTTACAGGCATATAAAATTCCAAAATTACAAGAGGTACAATAACATCTAAATGCTAACAAATTTTTTTTGATCAACTTGTAACTAAAAAAAGTGATTAGTTATGTAGGATGTTATCTAGAAGATAATATTAAATATAACCTAACAACTATCTAGAATATAACATGAGTGCTTCATATTTTACATAATAATCTTAAATATAACCTAACAACATGAGTGTCTCCATCATTTCTTGGGACTAGTTAGAGGTAGCTTTTATTAGCGATTTCAAATTATCTATTGATCCAACTATGATCTATCATCAATTTTCTTCGGCTTATAGAGAACCTAGTGAACCCTTGAGACTATTTAACACTAGGTTCCATAAATTATACACTAGGTTGATGACACCTTACACCCTCACAGTTGAAGTAGCCATTCAAATATATCTTAGATCTTTGTATTTTTTTACTTCTATGTTTGTGAGGAGAGCCTCACAAATCACAATCTTACTCATTGCATCTAGTGAAGCTATAAATGTTGAACAATAGTTAATACCTCAAGGTTTTGGTTTGGGTGGGTCAATTACCTTCAGTTGGACAAATAGGAGCTTATAATCATATACCATTAATTAAATAAAGTCCTTACACAACACCTTCCCATGCTAAATCCATTACCAAGAGCCATGTATCCAAACCTGAATCAACCATTCAAATTGTCTCCCCTAAATCAAATGATGCCTAACGTGAGCAATCAACATACCATTCTAACATATTTGGACAATCAAAAGACCATAAATAATATTCTTAATTATACACCTCCTACAAATAATCAATCAACTTTACCTACATTTTTGAATACATCTACACTTGTAAATAATGCAAGAGGTCAACCAAGACCAAGTCAACCCAATAATTCAAATCCTCAGTTAGAAAATATACAAAGGATGTTTCAAAAACTTATGCTTCAACTATAAAGGCAAGTTCCTCAAAACCCACCTACAAATAATAATACTCAAAATAGTAACTTTGGCTTTCAAAGGATCAAGCATCAGCGAAAAACTCACCCAAGTAATGGAGGAGTTCCAAATCTGGTTGGAATCCAAAAACAACCAAATAACAACTAAAATACTTTAGTGAATTTGGCATATCTTGCATTGTCCAGTTGGTACAGGGTCCATTCAATAACTCAATATGGTGAAATTGACTATCTAGAGTTTAAAATTGCTTTGGATATTATCCAAAATGAGATGGACATTTTAGAATTAATATCCACCAATGAGAATGCTAGAAGTTAACTCGATTAGAATGCAAGGTGCTACAATGCCTACTCCACCAAAATTCAATATATCATTACTACAGGTAGAGAAAAACCTAGAGCAAAAAAAGTCTAGTTATAATCTCATTGAAGACCTTAAGAAAACCAAGTCGAATATTTTTCTATTTGATGTAGCTCAATTAATTGACTAAAATGATTTAATGCTTAAAAAACTCTCTAACCAAAATAAAAATAATTAAAATAAAAAGGACTATTGATGCTTAGGTGGTAATATACAAGGAGAATGTATAATCACCATTATAATTGTTGGAAATAAATTACATAATTCTCTTGTGGATTCATGTGCTTCTCGAAATTTGATACCATACACAGTTAGACAAAAATTAAGAATAACTCCCACTCCATCAAACAAGAATATTGTTCATCTAGATAAGACAAAGGTGAATGTGGTTGAGGTGTTGAACTAGATCCATATACAATTAGCTTATAAACCGCAGATACAATAATGCATTGGTATCTAGGTGGTGGATATACCAGATGCATATGGGATGTTGCTCAATCGTGATTGGTAAAGGATCTTGAATGATCACATGACAACTAATTTATGTTGATTCCTTAGCATGGCATATCCAATAAGATATGGGTAGAAAGAGTGCCAAGGCTAAAATAGTTTATTATAGAGTACAACAATATTAATGAGATTTTGTACATTGAGCTAAAATTGGGAATCTACACTATAGTAGTGGAAACCAAACCAAAATAGAATAATCTAGTAGGAGATACCCCACCAAGCAAATAAAAAATAACTAAATATCAATTGTGGACTCTCAATTTTGATGGTCCAAAATGCAAACATGATAAATTACATCGTGCAGCTTATCGACTTCAATTCCCTTACACTTGCAATATTACTGAGTATGAGTTATTGATTCATGGGCTATGATTTACCGTCAAGAAGGGAGTTAAATTCTTACAAGTTCTAGGAGATTCTGAATTGGTTATCAATAAATTATGAAATCGTTATGCTTTCCATGATAAAAATCTCTCGAATTACCATAGTCATATGTGGGATTTAATCAAGGAATTTGATATCTTCAACATGCATATTATTCCATATAAAAAGAATCACACTATAAATTCATTGGCAATAGGAGTGAGTATCCTAGAACCACTTTTCCATTCCAATATATAGTGGTTCTTATTAGAACTAGTTATCACTCCCTCCATGCCATACAACATCCAAAATTTTCATGTATTTGATGATGACAAGCATGTAGTTGACTTTATCACTAACTCTGGCATATTTGAAGCTCATATCATAGATGCGGAAGGCAAAAATTATGCAAAGCTAGAGGAGGAGGGTGAGTTGAATTTGAAAATAAACTCCATTCCTAAAGGTATGGTCTCTTTAGAAAAACTATTTGATATGGAGTACCAGACTCGAAAGTAGCAAACTATTTCATCTAAAAAGAGATCATATGAAGCTTATAATTTAGGAAATATTGAGACCCCCTAAAATATTTTCTTGGGGAAAGCTTGCACTGAGGAAGAAAAGGAAGGAATACTCCAAGAATTAAAATATTATGGAGCTATAAGTATTTGAAGATATATGACACATCCATAATTACCCATACCATTCCCTTAAAACCAGGAAGAAAACCTTTTCATCAAAAATAGAGACCAGTGAATCCTTTGCTAGAGCCCCTAATTCTTAAAGAAATACAAAAAATGTTGGTAGCCCATAAATTTGGTACCTATCCGTAATATATTCTACTTAGGTTGCAAATTTGGTACCTATCCATAAGAAGAATGGGGAAATATGCCTATGTGTAGATTTTAGAAATCTTAACAGAAAATCTAAGAAGGATAATTATCCTCTCTGTTTCCTAGATGAAATACTTTAGATGGTGAACGAATCTCAGATGATGTATTTTATAAATAATTACTTAGGATATAATCAATTAATGGTAGACCCCTAAGATAGGATTTAAACTGTGTTTACTAACAAGTGGGGAACATTTGAATATAAGAGGATGTGGTTTGGCCTAATCAATGTAGGAGCAAATTTCCAAAGGGCTATGGATATTACTTTCAAATATCTCATTAGGAAATGCATTGTGATATATATGGATGACCTCCCTATATTTTCTAATAAACATATAAACCATGTGGAAGACTTAAGGAAGGTACTACAAAGGTGTAGAGAACATGGAATTTCATTGAATCCAAAAAAGTGTATTTTTGATTTTATAAAAGAAAAGTTGCTGGGGTATGCCATTTTGAAACTGGTATTTCTATCAACCCAGATAAGAGTTGAAGCAACTCAAACAATTCTCCTTCCTAGAAGTAAAAATGAGCCGAAGTCTTTCTTTGGTAAGATTAATTTTGTGATAAATTTTCTTTTTGGTTTTGCAAAAATAGTTCAACCTCTAAATGTAATGTTAAAAAAGAATGTCAAGATAGTATTAACTGGAGAAGCACAAACTACCTTTAAAGAAACTAAAAGGGTAATCATGAATGCTTCAATATTAATTAGTCTTTATTACACTCAATCATTTTACAATTATTCATTTACATATAAACATTCAAATGTTGGCATTTTAACTCAGAAGAAAGAGGTTGATGATGAGAGATCAATAAATTTTGTAAGCTCACCTTTGAAAGATGCTCGACTTAAATATTCAACTATTAATAACCATACATTTTCTTTGATCAATGTTTTGAAGAAATTTTGACTTTACATCCTGCATAGCAGAGTGTTTGTGGTAGTGCCAAATCCAACAGTGAAAATGATGTTGATACAAAATGAGCTAGGTGAACGTAGGGGAAAGTGGATGTCTATCTTGTAAGAGTTTGATCTAGAAATTAAGCCTATGAGAATTTTTAGAGGATAGGGATTGAGCAAAGCACTAGCAAAATTTGACCCCCAGATACCTAGGTGTTGTAGGTGAGTTGGAGAGGAGAGGGCAATCCTCCAAGGGATGTCCCAGGTTCGAATCTCCACCCTACCAAAAAGTTGAATTGGGTACCCAAAATCCAATTGATAATGTTGGTGCGGGCAGGGTCGGGTGTGACCCTCGGGTGACTTTGACGGTGTAGAACCCCCTGTTCGTGGTCTCTTAGACCAAGGCAGCCCCGCAAGGGGGTTTTTCGCTTAAAAAAAAAAAAAAGTTGACCCCTATATTTATGCCAACAATATTTTGTGGGGGAAACTACACATAATGAGTGGTACTGAGACATTGTTTATTATGTACTAAAAGAAGTATACCCTTATCACATGAATTCCAATCGAAGGAGAGCACTACATCTCAAAAGCAAAAATTTCTACCCAGGTGTTGTAGGCGAGTGGGAGAGGAGAGAGCAATCCTCCAAGGGAGGTCCCAGGTTCGAATCTGCACCCTACCAAAAAGCTGAATTGGGTACCCAAAATCCAATTGATAATGTTGGTGCGGGTAGGGATGGGTGCTACCCCCGAGTGACTTTGACGGTGTAGAACACCTTATTCGTGGTCTCTTAGACCAAGGCGGCCCCACAAGGGGTTTTCACTTAAAAAAAAAAAGTAAAAATTTCATGATTAAAGTAGGCATTTTATGTATAAAAAAATCATGAGGAAATCTACTTGAGGTGCTTAAACAAGCAAGAAGCTACTGAGGTTCTCAAAGAATTTCATGACAAGTACAAAACTGGGCATGGGTTTAGGAACACCATAGCACACTAAATATTGAGAGCTATTTATTACTAGCTCCCATTTCAACCAATAATTGAAGCCCATCTATTTGCACAATGATGATTAGACTTTGTTGGTGTCATTGATCCTAACTCATCAAGTAGCCATAAGTTCATCTTGACCACCACTACATATTCCACACACTGGATAGAGGCTCAAGTATTCAAAAACAAGGCAATAGAGGTCATGACCCAATTCATTGAAGATAACATCATGACTAGGTTTGGGATGTCATACATTTTGGTATGTGATAATGATCTTGATTTATCTTCTTTACGATTTGTTGAATGGGCTTACGATAATAAGGTAACTATAATTTTTTTTTCTAATTATATCCTTAAGGAAATGGAGTACCAAAACCAACTAATAAAAACCTATTCAAAATAATTAAGAAAATTTTAGATAAAAATCCCTAGGATTGACATAATAAACTAAAATATGCATTGTGGTAAAAAATAAGGAAGGATTAAGTCTTCATTAGGCACATCTCCCTATCATCTAGTTTATGGTTAGGATCCTATCTTTCCCACCCACCTCAAGATCCTTACCTTGCAATTCATGAAATACCACTTAAAAATAGATGATAGGGTAGAAGCCAGGCCATTTAATTTGATGAGTTTGGATGAAAAAAGAAAGAGGTACTAGAATATTTTAGTAAGCATCAAGAAATGGTAAAATGATGGTTTGATAAGAGGGCCAAGAATTGTTGATCTAGTGTTATTGTGGGACAAGGCCCATGAAAATAAAGGACACCATGGAAAATTTGATACCCAGTGGTTAGGTCCATTTCAGATATTTGAGATTCTTAGAGAGAATACTTTTAGGTTAAAAAACCTAACTAGATAAGATGTCCCATTACTAGTGAATGGAAAAATTCTCAAACATTACTTTAATAACTAAGAATATTCCAGGCCTTATCCTTGTAAATAGCCTATACATAGTTGTTGCTTTAAATTTTTGGTGTGCTTGTTTTGTTTTTTTTCTTTGTTCTTGTTCTCATATTTATTTTATCTTATTATTTTCCTTTATTTTACCTAGATCATCCACATATAATCAACTTCTGATTGCATTAGGCTGGAAAAAAGTTTTTACGTAGTTTGGTGATGAAAGGGCCTACTCAAAAATTAAGTGAAGCCAAGATTGGTTTAATCAAATAAATGGTGTCTATCCATTGTTTTGAGGGAAAGTACTTGAATCTAAAAGTACTAATACATGATGTTGCAGTTTCACACTGAAAACACTTTAATAATTTTTTAAATCGGAAGGAATGAAACCATTGTAGTTTGATTTTTAGAAAAAAATCATTCAAGTGTTTACCTTATAACTTGCCATGGTGATACCCAACCTAAAAGTAGAACTCAATGCTCATAGAATTCTCAATTAAAAAAAAAATGAAGAAAAGAGAGAGAAAAGGCTTAAGTCCTTGGATGATTCAGACAATCTCTATCAAGGCTATAGATGCCTGGTTGTTAGTACAACAAGGTCTTGAGTTGGATCAAATATAACTTTATCGGGGCTATAAATGCTCAGTTAGAAATGGAGCAATGTTTGACAATTAGTGACATGTCTACCTATGTGACAAAGCTCATCATTAGTAGACCAATGTTCACTTAGGGGTAAACTAGCCTAATTTCCAAACTATGATGGCAAATTTTAACTAATCTTGAAATAGAAATGAATTCATATGCACACACTTTTACTAAAACAAAATGAGATATTGCTTTTAGATAAATTACCTAACCCCAGCCTTGGGTGGATACCAATTTTTTGTTTTTTTGGTTTTGTAGTTTCATTATTTTTAGAGGGGTTCTTTCTATTCCCAAAATTCTCAGGAATATTTTCCAACAAAGTCACCATTTGTTGTCGCACTTGCACAACTCGCCCCAATATAGACTAGGGACCCACTTTTTGAATATTTGGTAGACCTTCTCTTGTTTTTTTTGTATGTATTTTTCAATCATCCTAAGCCTAGTTTTTTTTTAGTTGATAATTTTTTTATCTTTAAATTTTGTTGCACCTTGAAGCTTGTTGTGATAATTATTTTCGTAATTGTATTTTCTTTTACCTTCCAATTGATGCTATCTAAAAATAGCTTTTCAGAATGTGTGTTTTTGTATGGTCTGTAAGGAAAATTAATGCCCTTAATTTTTTGCATTCAATTATTTGTCCAAGGTACCACTATCAAGGTCAACCACAAAATTATTAGAAAATGATTTTGTTTCCATAATTTAAGTGCAAAAGTTTCTTTGATTATATGTATGTTTATGTAGAAAGGAGTTAAAAAGGATGCAAGTTTAAATTTTCCTAACAACTCAAAAATATTGTGCAGATTCTAAAACCCTAGCACTCAAATGAAATAAACAAAAAATCATTTTTGGGAATTTGGAATTCATATATGTGCTATTGAAATTTGATTTCGGGTAATTAAAAATCATTTCTAGGTAATGCAAGTTGTTTTCAAGCTTTGAATAGTTAATGAGGCGTTGTCATTCTAGAATTCCTGAGAATTACGTAAATTAAAATTTAAGTTGTTTTCAAGCTTTGAATAGTTAATGAGGCATTGTCATTCCAGAATTCTTGAGAATTACGTAAATTAAAATTTAATGAAGCGTGGCCTTTGCAAAGCTCACAAATATTGTGTAGACAAAGACTTTATGAGACAAGGTTGCAGTATGGGTAGTATTAAAGGGTACATCATAAAGATAGGTGGAAATTAGTTGTAAAAGATAACGCTAGGTGAAATTCAAAATTGTATAAATAGTGGTTTACTAGTTGGTTTCAAAGGTCAGAGAACCATCTATTAGTTGGCCTATTTTAGCTTTCTTCTTTCTCTTTGTAGTTGGATAATTTTTTGAACCAAGTTGTTATTGTTTTTTAAGATCCGTTCTTGTAATTTGACAAATCTAAAACACTGTATTTGACGACTATATTTTTAATATAAAGGCTTTTGAAATTTGTTGTGTTGAATCTGCACATGTTGATGGTGGTTACACTCAGTCCATTTCATAGTCTATTGCTCCTCTAAATATTGCACCATATCGGACCTTAGGCTATGTGAATACTGGTCAAGTTGAGATTGGTTTAAATTGGGTTTGTGGCTTTACCAGATTGGAGCTAGAGTTCAAGAAAGTATTATATTGTTTTCTTTTATTTTTTCTCTTCCTTAAACCTTTGACTTTTCTTTGAAACTTATTTAGATTAGGAGTAGATTAGTTTTCGTTCAAAGCATTGAAGTTATTTTCTATAGTGCATTTTAAAATTTCATACAACTTCAAAAGAATCATTATTGTTATATATGCGATATATTTTAATTGCAATGAATGATATAGATTGGGCAATCATAGTTTATAGTGCTTAAATTTTATCTTTTTTTTTTTCAATTTTAATTCCACTCAACTCATTTTGTTCAAATATTAATATCGTGAAATTATTTTTAGAAAATTAAGTGTTTGTTCTTGAAGCTTTGTGCCTAGAAAATTTTATTCTTAGTTAGAACCAACAAAGGTCCTTTCAAGAAACAATTATCAACGACCTCTAAGTCTATCTGCACTGGCCAAGACCTAGCATACTTGAAACTTTGGAAGAAATACTTCCCTTTCAAGAGGGAATAGATCTTTGTTCCAAGCACATTATCATGCCTTTGACGATATGTCATTTGCACGCTCAATAGCAGCCTTGGAATCAATACTTTTGATATATTCTAATATGGTTTCCTTTTATAGAATCCTCCTAATATGTTTTTTTATAAAAAAAACATGTGTTGCTTACTAATAGGGTGAACCTCCACTCACTTGTTGGTTGAAGTTTTTAATGTAAGCAACAAGATTATAATAACATGCTCATTCATCTAATTGATGAGCACATAGTTGAAGATATTTTTTACAAAACTTTTCATGTATCTATCTACGTATTTTTTGGGTGAATTTTGTTTTCTTTAAATTTTGCATCATCTTTCTTTGCTTTTGTTTTTTTTTTTTAAATGGGGTAAATATTTATTATGTGGTCACGATATAACCGTTACATAACATATCCGCAACATGTGAGGGGAGATATTTGAACCTGAACCTCTAGATTTCAACTGGAGAGTTTTAACTATCCACTTGCTCTCCAACTCCTCTACATGAACTAATGCTTTTGTTTCCTTTTGCTACTTTGTTAAGCATTGTTTAATTATTTATCATTGTAAGGACCATAATTTTTTATAAGTTATATTAAAAATAGATTTAAAAAAATCTTTTGATTTCAACTTAATTTATTAAAAATAAAATTATTATATTTTAAAAATCTTAATATCCTTTTTAAATTATATTAATAAATTAAATATATTTTAAAGATAAATTTAAATTTAAATTATATATATATATATATATATATATATATATATATATATATATATATATATATCTCAATCCTTTAATCCTTACCACTTACTCATGTTAAAGTTCTCCAATAAAATTGAAACTTTAGTATTCTAGGCGATACTCTTTACTCCCTACTACTCAGTCCAAACACTAAGGTTCTAATAAAATTGGAACTTTGATGTCCTAACGAATACTCTGTACTCCACTACTTGCCTTAAAATCAGTGGACGAAATAAAAGGTAACATGTGTTACAAGAAAAATTAAAATATATAATATTTTTAAGACATAGAATAAACGTATGCCTCGCAACAAAGCATGATTGAGAACAAATATGAAATCCATTATATAGAAGTAGGGAAAAGAAACAGAAGAACCTAAATCGTATTAGGGAAGAATCATAGAAGGCAAGGAATGAGTTTTATCATAAATTTAAAGTGGATCGGTACAGCCTACAACATCCATCCACTTTTCAGCGAAATCGAAGCGAGTACTAGGTATATCTAATGCTGCATGTCGAATCCCATCTATCAATGTGACCAGCATGTTAGAAATATTAACTCAGATTTCACGCCTCCGCTATACTGCACTCAGAACAAGGGCGAAGCTGGACTGCGCTTGCGCAGTTGGGGATCTCGACAAAAAGGTCTGACATGACATCGTACCTACCCTCTGACAGATATGACGTCTGACAGATTCGATCACTGCAATTTAATGCCATGATCTGTCAGACATGACATCATACCTACCCTCTGACAGATGTGACGTAAGAACGGCTACCCAAAATCAGTAGATACAGCAGCACTGGCCGCCCTCTCTCAAGAAGACAAGGATCTGTTGAAAGAGAACACGAAGAAGGACCAGAAGGCCCTCTTCTACATCATGCAAGCGATCGAGGAGTCCATCTTCCCACGGATCGCATCAGCCACCAAAGCGAAGCAGGCCTGGGAGATTCTGGCCAGCTCTTACCAGGGCACCAACAAGGTAAAGTTGGTAAAACTACAGATGCTCATGAGGGAGTTCAAAAATCTACAGATGTCCGAGTCCATGAGTGATTTATTCACCCGGACGACGAACATTATCAACCATATGCGGTTGAATGGAGAAAATGTGCAAAGCCAGACAATCATGGAGAAGATTCTCAGAAGTCTGCCCGCCAAGTTTGACTCGATTGTGATAGCAATCAAAGAGTCGAGGGATCTAACAACCCTCTTGACAGACGAACTCATGGGTTCGTTGCAAACACATGAACAGAGGCTGATCCATTCATCTCAGACCTCTCTAGAGCAAGCATTCAGGGCTCAGGTCTCATTCCAAGACAATGGCAGACAAGATTCCCACTCTGGCACCTCTAGTTCTCATGGAGGAAGAGGCAAAGGCAGGCATGGGAAAGGCAACAAGCAAGGAGGACGGTCAAACCCTAGCGAAGGGGAGACCAACTGTAATTTCCATCAGCAAGGTGGAAGAGGCAGTTCGAGAAATCAACAAGTTGGATCTGGTCAGAAGGACATGTCAAAGGTCCAGTGCTATTTTTGCAAGAAGTTCGGCCATTACATCTCACAGTGCAGAAAACAGATGGCCACGAAGAACCAGGAGGAGGCCCATTACACGGATGAAACCGGAAATGCGGAAGGTGGAAATGTGTTGTTGACTTGCAACATTGAGGAGGAGTGCCAGAAGAATGTATGGTACTTAGACAGTGGGTGCAACAACCACATGACGGGGAACAAGGAGATGTTCTCCCAATTGGATGAAACAGTCCAGTCTGAAGTAAATATGGGGAACAACAACAAAGTTCTCGTAATGGGAAAGGAAAGATCCTCATTCGCACCAGGCACGACGAACGGAAGCACATTTGTGACGTCTACTATGTGCCTGGCCTAAAGCACAACCTGCTGAGCGTTGGACAACTCGTGCAGAAGGGACATACAGCCCAGTTCAAAGACAGAGCTTGCGCCATTAGAGACAAGTTGCATGGGCAGATTGCTACGGTGTCCATGACGAAGAACAAAATGTTTCCGTTGCAAATTCAGAATGAATCATTGATGTCTCTGAGTGCAGTTGTGAAAGATGCTACTTGGCTGTGGCATCTCAGATTTGGTCACCTGAGCTTCAGTGGCCTGAATCAACTGCACAAGATGCAAATGGTGAGGGGTTTACCCCGGATAGAGCAACAAAATCAAGTTTGTGAGGGCTGCTTAGTCGGCAAACACAGGGATTCATTCCCTTTCGGTCAGTCTTGGAGAGCATCACAGCCATTGGAGCTGGTGCACTCAGACATTTGCGGTTCGATGCAGACCAACATGTTTGCCGACAACAAATAATTTTTGACATTCATAGATGACTTCAGTCGGAAGTCTTGTATTTATGCCATCAACTTGAAGTCAGAAGCATTTGCCATATTTAAGGAGTTCAAGGCTCTAGTGAAGAAACAGAGCAGATATCAGATCAAGACTCTCAGGACAGACCGTGGAGGTGAACACATCTCCAACGAATTCCATAACTACTGTAAGTAGCACGAAATTCGAAGGCATTTCACTGCCAGATACACGCCACAACAGAACGACATAGCTGAGAGGAAGAACCGAACCATCATGGAGATGGCACGAAGCATGATGAAGGCAAAGGGATTGTCGCATGAATTTTGGGTAGAGGTTGTAACATGTGCAGTCTACTTGCTGAACAAATGTCCCACCAAAAGCGTGAAGGACAAAATCCCTCAAGAGGCTTGGAGCGGAGTGAAGCCAAGTGTGGCTCACTTGTGTGTGTTCGGGTGCATTGCATATGCACATGTTCCAAAAGAGAAGCGGCAGAAGTTGGATGATAGAGCTGAGAAGTGCATTTTCACAGGGTACAGTGAGCAGGCGAAGGCTTATATGTTGTACAACCCTATGACGAAGAAGCTCATCATCAGCCGTGATGTGAAGTTTCTTGAAGATAAAGCCTGGAACTCGAAGTCAAAGACTGGCCAGTCAGAGACAGTAGTAGTATAGTTTGTTGACTTGGAAGAAGGAAGTGTGCAGCCACCTGCAACTTCTAGTAGCAATAGCGATGCCAGCAGTAGCACAACCACTCCATCTTGGTCGCTTCCACTTGCAAGTAGAATCCAAAACCTGGTGACGCCAGCGAAGACAAGGAGCTTGCAAGAAATCTACGAGGCAACCCAAACCCACGTAGATGAAGAGTACTCCGACTTTGCATTCTTTACTGAAGTTGATCCAGTAGAGAGTTCAAAGACGCAAGTCAGAATCAAAAGTGGGTGCATGCGATGGATGAGGAGATAGCAACCATTGAAAAGAATGAGACATGGCAGCTGACAGATCTTCCAACAGGGAAGAAGACCATTGGGGTCAAATGGGTGTATAAGACAAAGTTCAACGCCCAAGGAGACGTTGACAAGCATAAGGCCACACCTGGTGGTGAAGGGTTACAGCGTAAGTCAGACATCGATTACCATGAGGTATATGCGCCTGTAGCCCGACTTGACACAGTTAGGATGATCCTGGCATTGGCAGCCCAACAAGGTTGGAAGATGTACTAGATGGATGTCAAGTCAGCCTTCCTCAACGGAGTGTTGGAGGAAGAGGTCTACATAGACCAACCACCAGGTTACGAAATTGAAGGCCAAGAGGGCAAAGTCCTGAAGCTGAAGAAGGCCCTGTACGGTTTGAAGCAAGCGCCCTGAGCTTGGTACGATCGGATTGACGACTATTTTCAAGAAAATGGGTTTGTAAAATGCCCATATGAGCACACCCCGTACATGAAGACAAATGAAGCAGGTAAGCTCATTATCGTCTCACTTGTATGTGGACGATTTTATTTATACTGGCAACAACAATGTCCTGTTCGACCAGTTCAGAACAGCCATGAAGGAGTTCGATATGACGGACTTAGGGCTGATGAAGTATTTTCTCGACATTGAAGTTGACCAATCGGTAGATGTCATATTCATTTCTTAAGGCAAGTATGCGAAGGATGTCTTGAAGCGATTCAATATGGAGGACAATAAACCTGCCATCACACCTGTAGCCACAGGTTTGAAGCTGAGCAAATTAGATTCAGGGAGGAATGTAGATCCAACCTCGTTCAAGAGGCTAGTTGGCGCTCGATGTATTTGATCGCAACTCGGCCAGATCTGATGTTCGGAGTCAGTCTGATCAGCCATTTCATGGATACTCCGAAGGACATGCACTGGCAAGCAGGCAAGAGTTGTGCTATGTCAACGGGACGTGGAACCATGGCCTATTTTACGTCAGACAGGACTAGCTGGAACTGGTCGCTTCATAGATAGTGACTGGGTTGGCAGCACCGATGATCGGAAGAGCACCTCCGGGTATGCTTTCCATCTCGGATCAGGGGCAGTCTCATGGGCGTCCTAGAACCAACCCATCGTTGCGTTGTCCACAGCTGAAGCAGAATATGTCGCCACCACGACAGCCGCATGCCAAGCAGTTTGGCTGTGAAGAGTTCTGAGTGAACTGAACTATCCTCCGGAAGGCGCGACAACATTTTTTTGTGATAACAATTCGACCATTTCACTGTCAAAGGATCCCGTGTTCCATATCCGGACGAAACACATCGATATTCGTTATCACTTCATCAGAGAGTTGGTGAAGTCTGGAGAGATTCAACTCTAGTTTTGTAGATCCATGGAGCAGTTGGCAGATATTTTCACGAAGCCTTTGAAGGAGGAAGACTTCAGCAGATTGCGAGAGCAACTTGGAGTCAAAGTGCTCGTGAAATCAGGCTTAAAGGAGGGTGTTAGAAATATTAACCCAGATTTCACGGCTCCGCCAGACTGCGCTCAGAACAAGGGCGAATCCGGACTACACTCGTGCAGTTGGGGATCCCAGCAAAAAGGTCTGACATGACATCATACCTACCCTCTGATAGATGCGATGTCTGACAGATCCGATCGCTGCAAAAGTTAATGCCAGTTCGGCGATTTAATGCTAGTTCAGCGATTGGTCAGAAACCCTAGTTGAGGGCCTGTCAGAACCTGTCAGAGGACAAACCCTAATCCTCCTCTTCCCGTGGCTATATAAGGCATCTCGGGTATTTCAAAAGAAGAGGGCAGAGAGCAAGGAGTAGTTAGCGGAGAGGGCAAATGAAGGAAGTGCAGAGCAAGGAGAGCGTTTTCAATGAGCAGTGTGGCTCATCTGATTAATGTCTGAGCAGCCGACTCGACATTTTAGTTTATCCTGTAGCTTAGTCTGCAGATGTTGTTATTTGATGCAAGAGCATCCGGTGGGGATGAAGCAATCTTGCATTTTTTAGAAATGTTCTTAAAATTTTCTAAGTTCCTAGCACTTGTTTTATTTTCGAAGTTTTATGAGCAAAGGGAAGGCAGAAGTGTTTTAAGACAGGTGGGGGAGGGGAGCCGCGAAATCGCGACATGTCGCGATTTCGCGACATGTCGCGATATCGCGACTCCGAAGGCGAGTAGTGGGCGAGGGCCAAAACCGTCGCGATATCGCGACGTCGCGATATCGCGACAGTTTTGCGCAAAGCAAAGGCTGAGGCGCGGGGGGCCGCGATACCGCGACATGTCGCGATATCGTGGCCCGTTTTGATTGCTGATGTTCGAAGGCATGGGGGGTCGCGATACCGCGACATGTCGCGATATCGCGACATGTCGCGGTATCGCGGCTCACGAAGACTGTAGAGGTCCGAAGGCGTGGGGGGTCGCGATATCGCGACATGTCGCGATGTCGCGGCCAATTAGAAGCTGCCACGTGGAGTAAAGTCGCGCGACTTAAAATTGAAGACAGACCGTTAAGAAAAGTTAAAAGCTGTCGCGTGGTTTGAATTGCGGTTGCCGAGAAAAAAAAAAAAAAAAAAAGACAGCTATGTGGAAGCAACACAGCCTATTGAAGACGGAGGCCGAAGTGAACACGTGGACGGTCGGACAGGGTGAAATAGACACGTGGTTGCCACGTGTCTTAAAGGCAACACGACCAGTGGGGGATAGAGTTAAATTTAACACGTGGAGACACACTTATAACAGATCATAAGGATGAGGGCCACGTAATCGGAGGAGAGATATAGATGTAGACCAAGTTTAAGTATCTTGGAATGTTGTTTCTGGAGAAACCGTAGTTACAAGTGAAATACTTAATGGCGGAGACAACGGTACTTAAAGACAGACAGATTAAAACGACGGGTGCAGGGTATGGGAAGCCATGAATGCGAGGCTCTGGACGGATCGGACAGCTTGCCATTTATGGCGAAAAACAAAAGGAAAGGAAAATCTTGAAATTTCAACGGAGGGAAGATGAAATTCGATTTGGTCTTTGGGCGGGAGCATTAATTGCAGGGAAGGCCGAGACCACATTAAAACGGGGAAAATTTGTATGGGAAAGGGTGGTGAAGTTCGGGATTGGGAAAGAAGTGTGGTGCCGGGGAAAAGTTACTACTGTATTTTGTTATTGAATGAATTAATGAAAATTTCTGTGAATTTACTGTGAGATTGTCTGTGTGAATTCCGGCTTCGCCACCAAGTGGTATCAGAGCCCGTAGCTCCTGAGCGTACAACAGACCGTCGAAAGAGAGAGGCAGTTGTACCAGGATGTGTGGGAGGGCTTGAGTTCAGGTGAAGATGCCTCCGAGAAGAAACCCGATGGGTGGAAGAGGCATGGCAGCGGAAGATTTCCGGGCTTTGTAGCGGCAAGTCTAGGCCCTGCAAGAAGAGCTACGCAGAGGACGTGAGCCGAGAAGGGATGCAGACAGTGAGGATGAAGTGGAAGAGGAGAATGAGTTTGAAGAAGAGAAGGAAGATGTAGACCCGGCACAGGCCCGACTATAAAAGGCCATATCCCAGATCGGGAAGAGGCCGAAGTTAGAGGTTCCCACGTATTCCGGGAACTTGAACCCAGAGGAATTGATAGACTGGGTGAATGAATTAGAAGAATACTTCGAATACGAAGAAGTTGAAGACCCTAACCGGGTCAGATTTGCTAATACCCGACTGAAGGGTCATGCTAGCATTTGGTGGAAGGGGGTACAACTGGAGAGAAACCGAAGAGGAAAAGAACGGATTACCAGGTGGGACAGAATGGTGGAGAGATTAAAAAGACAGTTCATCCCTGTTGACTATGAGTCGGATCTCATTACGTAAAATGCAAATCTTGAGGCAGATGAACAGAACAGTTCAAGAATATACAGAGGATTTTATAAAATTTCCATCAGAACCGGACACTTAGAAGCCAGCAAAGAAAAGGTGGCCCGTTACATTAATGGGTTGAGACCGAGTGTGCAGGAGGAGTTGAGTTTGGTTCGGGTAAGCACCATTGAAGATGCTTACCAGTTTGCTTTAAAGGTGGAAGAAAAGCTGAACCGGAGGTTTGACAACAAGCAGAAAGTGAAAGAACCGGGAGGAAAGAACGGTGGAAAGAAAGAAGGAAAGGAAGAGAAGAAGGAAGAAGAGAGCAGCAGCCGAGGTCAGAAAGAAGAAGATGAAGACCCAAAACCGCAAGTTCAGAATAATAACTACCCGAGAGGAAGAGGTAGATCTGGACGCGGGTATGGAAGAGAAATATTTCGTGGAACATGTTTCCATTGTGGAGAAGAAGGACACCGGGCATTTGAGTGCCCGCAACACCGAGAAAGGACAAACAAGAGGCCAGTGGGTCCTGCCAGAGCAGTTGTGGCAGTTGAAGATGCTGATTCAGAACATTCTGAAGAAGCTGAAAAGGGAGAAGCCATGATTGTGAGAAGGACCATGCTGGAGGAAGAAGACCAGTCTGAGCAAAGGAGAAGCCTGTTCCGCACCCGGTGCAAAAGTGCGGGCAAAGTTTGCAATGTGATCATCGACAATGGAAGTACAGACAACTTAGTTTTCGAGGAGATGGTTACTAAGTTGCAGCTGGAAAGAAGGAGACACCCGCATCCATACCGGATTGCGTGGTTGCGGAAGGACCACCGAGCTTGGGTCCGGGAACAGTGTTTAGTCACGTTCCAGATTGGGAGATACCAGGATGAAGTCCTGTGTGATGTATTCCCTATGGATGCATGCCATTTGCTATTGGGCAGGCCATGGCAGTTTGATCGGAGTGCAGTGCATGATGGCCGTGCAAATACTTATTCCTTGGTGAAAGATGGAATGCGGCACAAGTTGAAGCCATTGCAGACCGAAGATGAGAAGGTGTGCAGTAATGCCAGAATTTGCCTGGTAGAGGGCAGAAAACTTTGCCAAGAAGCAGGATTTGAGCCGGATATAAAGGTTGATGAATGTTCGGAGATATTGCAAGGGACGCAGCCCGAACAACGTAGAAGTGAAGGTCACTTCTCCTTCTTACCCGGGGTGTCTGATGCAGGAGCATCCGGTGGGGATGAAGCAATCTTGCATTTTCCAGAAATGTTCTTAAAATTTTCTAAGTTCCTAGCACTTGTTTTATTTTCGAAGTTTTATGAGCAAATGGAAGGCAGAAGTGTTTTAAGACAGGTTGGGGAGGGGAGCCACGAAATCGCGACATGTTGCGATATTGCGACTCCGAAGGCGGGTAGTGGGCGAGGGCCAAAACCGTCGCGATATCGCGACAGCTTTGCACAAAACAAAGGCTGAGGCACGGGGGGCCGCGACACCGTGACATGTCGCGATATCGCGGCCCATTTTGATTGCTGATGTTCGAAGGCATGGGGGGGTCGCGATACCGCGACAGTATCGCGACTCGCGAAGACTGCGGAGGTCCGAAGGCGTGGGGGGTCGCGACATCGCGACCTGTCGCGATGTCGCGGCCAATTAGAAGCTGCCACGTGGAGTAAAGTCGCGCGACTTAAAATTGAAGACAGACCGTTAAGAAAAGTTAAAAGCTGCCGCGTGGTTTGAATTGCGGTTGCCGAGAAAAAAAAAAAACAAAAAAAAAAAAAAAAGACAGCTATGTGGAAGCAACACAACCTATTGAAGACGGAGGCCGAAAGTGAACACGCGGACGGTCGGACAGGGTGAAATAGACACGTGGTTGCCACGTGTCTTAAAGGCAACACGACCAGTGGGGGATAGAGTTAAATTTAACACGTGGAGACACACTTATAACAGATCATAAGGATGAGGGCCACGTAATCGGAGGAGAGAGATATAGATGTCGACCAAGTTTAAGTATCTTGGAATGTTGTTTCTGGAGAAACCGTAGTTACAGGTGAAAGACTTAATGGCGGAGACAACGGTACTTAAAGACAGTCAGATTAAAACGGCGGGTGCAGGGTATGGGAAGCCATGAATGCAGGCTCTGGACGGATCGGACAGTTGCCATTTATGGCAGAAAACAAAAGGAAAGGAAAATCTTGAAATTTCAACGGAGGGAAGATGAAATTCGATTTGGTCTTTGGGCGGGAGCATTAATTGCAGGGAAGGCCGAGACCACATTAAAATGGGGAAAATTTGTATGGGAAAGGGTGGTGAAGTTCGGGATTGGGAAAGAAGTGTGGTGCCGGGAAAAGTTACTACTGTATTTTGTTATTGAATGAATTAATGAAAATTTCTGTGCATTTACTGTGAGATTGTCTGTGTGAAATCCGGCTTCGCCACCATTATTTCCTCAGTTGAGGACTTATGTAACCGTCATTTCATATGAATAAAGTTTTCTGTCGTTTTCAGCATTTTTAGGGTTTGCAGTTAATTTGTGTGCGTTAAAGCTTGTTGCTCTCTATACAAATCGCCTCAGAGCGATTGTGTTCGGGTTCTAATAGTTAGAGCTCAGATCCGAGACTCAGATCACAGTTTCGGTGTTTCTCTCCTCCCTACCAAAGCAAGTAGTTGCCGCAACCGCACAAGCCTTCTAAGCAGAAAATATTGCAGAGCCAAAGTTGGCTAAGTCGGAAGAAGCCTTCCGAGTTCGCTGCCGCAACCCGACTGCGCCCGAGATCTGAGCGCAGCCCGAGTGCGTGAGCGAAGTCTGAAGTCGGCCGCAGTTTGCACTTCGCCCATATTCCGGGCGAAGTCTGTCGGCGCCCCGAAGTTTGCACTTCGCCCATATTCCGGGCGAAGTCCGTCGGCGCCCCCGAAGTTCGCACTGCGCCGCAACCCGAGCGCAGTCCGCACTCCGCTCTCGCGAGCGTCGGACTTCGGCGATTCGAAAGAAAAATTAAAATTCTTCAAAAGCAGTGGATGGTCCTTCAAAGTTCATTATTATTCTTTGCAAACTGCAACCTATTCCTTAACCTTGTCCACTTCGAAATTTTACGTCCTGACTACTGACCTGTGGAGTGCTCCCGAAGAATGGTGAAGTGACTATGCCAGCATAATACAGGCAATAAAGTAACTTTGGAGGGCACATACCACCTTCACAGATCTGGCTTTGCGTTAAAGTTTAATGCTGCCCGTCACCTTTAAGCGATGCGACGTACTTGAGATGCCTGAAATTTCATGATCTATTCAGATTTAATGCTTTTCCATTTTGGCAGACAGAGGTATTAACGAAACGAAAAACCTGTAAAATTAGAAACAACTTTAAGAACTTTGTGGTACAAGGACACCGACTCTTCATAGCTTTGAATAACTTGTCTTCTCAGAACTTATGGAACGCCGAAAGGAATAGGGCTTAACTTTCATTTCGTCTTTCTAAACAAATTTAACAAGGTGCTTTAACTATTACAATTTTTTTTTTTTTTGACAGGATTTAGTAAAAGAAATGATTTCACTTACTAAATCTTCCCTAACATCATGATTCCATACACACCAGATCTTTTTTAACTTTATCATCGTAATGTCTCCAGTAAAGTACTAATGTCGTTTAAATGCAACTACATGTAATAACATTGTCTTTCAATAAATCACATTCACTTTACATATTATTATTAGGCCTTGATCACTTTTACAAATTTTGTAATCAACATAATTATTACAAATGAAATATCTTGCTATCTAGATTATAAAAATAACAGTTGTTTTAAAATATAGCGTACATTGATGTAAAGTTGGTAAGGTGGTCCACATATCAAGGAATTCAGTTACATTTAATAAATATTATAAGTATGTATTTAAAGTTTTATAGAATATTAAATTAATAGTTTTTACAATAAAATCCTTCATCCTTTTTTACCTACACCTTCAGCTATTTAAGAATAAAACTATATTTTGTGAGGCAAAATTAAAATCACAATTTTGAAAAGATAAAATTAAAATTAAAGTATGTATTTAACTTTTTTATAGAATATTAAACTAATACTTGGTACAATGGAATCCTTCATATTTTTCCACCTATATCTTAAGAATAAAATTATCTTGAGGTGGAATTAAAATCACAATTTATTTTTAAAAAGATGAAATTAAAATTAAGAATTTTAGGTACATCTATTATTTCTTTGCCAAGTCTTAATGATTCAAACTAATAGGTAATAATGATTATTTTATTATTTTTAAATATTTTTAAGTTTTGAAATATAAACTTATAATCTATTAAAATTAAAATAAAATGTTACAAAGTGGTATAATCCTTGTCATAGCAATATTTATGTGATTTGAAATTAAGTTTAAATAGTTTTTCATCAATGATTGTTATATGCATGTGGACGAAGAAGGTATTTCATAATATTTGAATATTATGTGAAGTAATGATAAACATCAACACAAATCTTCTATATCGTATGTATCTATTTTGCAAAATTAATTTTTCTACTATCATAAACATATATATTGTCCATATCAAAAGTGGTTCTTTTGTATTACATTTGTATGTGGTCAATATATCAACATAATTACATAATTTTTTGTTATAAAATATTTAGTAGGATATTATGTTATGGTAGAATCTACTTTATTGAAAAAACTACAATTCTAAAATATTTTTAGATTAATTTACCTTCCAATATTTGAAGCATCAACAACATTTTAAATGTTATGATCCTCATGCTTTGGATTCTATAAATCTCACTTTATACATGGCAACAATATATCCACAATCATGATGATCACGTTGATGCAATTTTTTGATAATTATATGTGTCTACATTGAAATATATAGCAAGGGTTAGCACTTATTAATATAAATAAAATCTTACAAAGCAAAGGAGTGCTTGGTACCTCCCTTTTATTTTTGTATTGCTCTTTGTGTTAATTGTTTTTTAAATTGATGTACTACCTACCATAGTTATAGTTAAGGACTTAAGAATATTATCTAATTTAAATAGAAGCATTCTCTTCCACAAGGTATGTACATCTCAATTCATCTTCCTTGTGTAAAAATAAGGGGTATGTAGTAATACAATAGATTGCATTTGATTCCATTTAGCCCCCACACTCTTGTATTGCTTCTAAAGTTTTATCATTAATATAATAGATTATAAAAGCAAGATAGATGTGGATTCCAACTAAGTTATCTTGGTAGTAAATAATTCTTAATATCAAGAGTATTATATAATTATATAGTACTATTGCTAGAGTGAGTATTTTTTCTTTCATCTTTGTCCAACACATCTGTAGGCAAAAGTCATTTCCCAATTTTTTTATTTTTTGTCTAGCATTTATAGCTAACCCCAAAACTTATCATATAGTTAATACACCAATAAAAGAGGAAAATCCTATTTGATCATAAGGATGGTTCATAAATAGGAATAAGTCTAATTCTTCCATGAATGCTACAACCTATTCTACTTTTAATAATATAGGATATTCTCGTAAGTAGTTCTTCACCTAAGTTAAAGCAATATGGTCTCCCCATGCAAAGAAAAATGGTAAACAATATCCTACAACCAACAAGACTAAATAATGTCATAAAAGATCCTAATATTTTAGAAAGTAAACAGACAACAATATTGACCATAATTTTCCTATTGGAACATAACAAAGAGTAACAAATTATAAAAATAGAAATAAAAGTAGATAAATTCAACCCATTTCTTAAATATTTCTAATATGGATAAAATTTCTTCCAAAATTTTCATATATTTAACATTGCACCATAATTTTTGCTAAAATAAAAACACAAACATATTTTAAAATATACCAAATGGTTAAATATATTTTCATATTAAAACTATTTACATGAGTTTTCTTATATTAAAACTATTTACAACCCTTTTCAACCGCAGATAATTAATTATTAGGTTCTAAAAATTGCTCTGTATCTTAAAACAAACTATTATAGCCATCATCATCATCTTAAACATAAAATTAAGAAAAAATATAATCATGAAAATTCTATTATGGGATGTGTAGTGAAAATTCATTACAATTCATTTTTTGAGCATCCAAAAGTATGTAGAGCCCAAGATAAAATTAGAAGCTTTATAGCCGTTTTCAACTTCTAAAATTTCCATGTTAAAATTCACCAAGTAGATATCTCCAAAGGGTGAAGATGGGTGCAAAAAACCCTCATAATATGTGGTCGTGACTATTATAAAATCATCATATGCAAAGTCCATGATAATCCTATTGAACCTTTTCAATGATATCTAATATGAACTCCACAATGAATGGTGATAAATAATCATTTTTGATGATAACCAAAAATACCCATCATCAGCAGATTTTCATCCCAAAGGAAAGCCATAGATGAGTCAACCAAATTGACTCTCATTCACACTTAATTAGTCACACAAACCTCTATACCCCATCTATTATTTCTCTACCACAAACTTAGGATAACATCTAAGGTGGAGAAATACCTTAGAAAAGGTCAAAAGCCAGGGAAAGAAGATAAAGACTCATAGGAGCTTTGCACTAGGAGAGACCGTGAGATATACTTTCCCACATTCAATAAGAGAGGTGACAAGGTGAAACTTATCTACTTTGAACACCCATCTGGCACAAGGGTCAAGCCATAATGATAAATAAATCCATTGATATGGATATATGCTAGGAACTAGTCTCACAGGATGGAGCACCATCATTCTTGTCAACAATATGCAAGATCGTTACCCCAAATCAAGTTAAGAAGAATATTTGACCACAAAGGAAAAAGGGTTGGTGAGCTATGAAAATAAAAGGAATGAGAAAAAGTGATAATGAGTGGGGAAATTGGTCAAAGAAAAAATAAAAAGGTCTAACGAGAGCATCTATCGAGCCTTAAGAAAGGTTAAAGGGTGGAAAGGAAGGAAAAATTTGATTAAACGAATATCATCAAGAATAAACATATGAAAAAAAAGAAGATAAAAGTTATGATATGGTGGTGAATGGCTACAACAAATGAAAACTCTTAGAACGAAAAATGAGAGATTTAAGTAATGGTGCATAGAATTTTAGAAAAGTAGTTGAGCCCAAATGGTATGCTATTACTACTAAAGGATAAAATCATCCTCCAAAGACACTTTAGTCGTTAATACAAGGATACGTAGATGAAATATTATAAATAAGGAGACAAGACCTGCAACAATGGAAGCTCCAAAATGACATAGGATATGGTCGAGAATGTTTGGATTTAATTTTTAGAGTCGCCAGAACATGTAGTTGAAAAGTTCAAAGTCTTAGGTAATTTTGGAAGGAAAATCTTCCTTGTAATTTATAAATAATATTTTTCATGATAAGAAGCTTACTGTTCCTCAGCTTTGGCAGCGAATCATTGGTATGATCCAGGAAACTGTCTCTTCTAAATGCCAGATTAGTCTTCCTTTGGAGCAGTCAAAGATTTTGATGATGCAGAGTTTGGGATTTGTGGAGAATGGTCCTCGTCCTTCTATTTCATCTGGAAGAAGAGATGTTAGACAAAAGGTGTAGAGAGATGGTATATGGCATCCTCCTCCTATAGGGGTGTTCAATATCAATATGGATGGGTCTTCTCAAGGTAATCATGGGCATGCTGGTATTGGAGGAGTTGGGAGAGATAGTGCTAGGAATGCTTGTTTCATTTTTTCATTCTATAAGGGAATACACTCTAATAATTATATGGAGGCTCTTGCTATATGTTGTGCTTTGGAACAAGGGTTGGCTATGGGTTGACGAAGGATAATCTGTGAGTCTGTTTCACAGATTATTATCAATTTGTTAAAGACTCACCATCTTGATAATGTTCACTGGAGGTTCACCTTGGTTTTTCGATAGATTCTTCAAATCTATTGTAATTTGGAGTTTATCTCTTTTGTTCATATTCCTAAGAAATGGAATAGGGTTGCAGATTGTTTAGCGAAATGAGCTTCTTCGTTTTAGGGGAATTGGTATGTTAAGGGTTGGGATCACCTCTCTTTTGACTTTTCTCAACATCTTCATAATTTACTTGCTGAGGATATGTCTGGTTGAGGTTTTTGTTGGCTATTTTTTGGTGGTTGTTTGTTCTCAGTTGTAAGGTTTCTTTGATCTAATAAATTTTTACCCCTCTTTTATTAAAAAAAAATAGTAGCATAGATTGTAATAAGGATCAACAAATTTGCAATTGTAATCTTTTGGAGGTATTCCCTTCATTTCCTTTTGTATAATAGTTATATGGAGGTTTGGGCAATTAAACCCACAATATTTGTAATTGTACTATTTGCACACACACACACATATATGGAGGTTTGCATCAATTTTTGGATCAGTCATATGTGACTTCTTGTGGACCTATTTCTATGTATGTGTGTGTGTGCTTGTAGTATTTACCTGCTTTAGATTTTGTTGATGTTTGTATGTGTGAAGGGCTTGCATCAATTTTTAGATCATCCATCTATGGCTTCCTACGGACCTGCTTCTTTATGCATGCCTACGCTTATGACACCCATCTATGCTTAACTATGTTGAGGAGAGGAAGTTCATCGCTAACACAGAGTTCAAGACTGTTGTGTCGAGGGGTCTTAACAGATCTTTTGACGCATCACCACCATTTTTCTTTTGTTGAGTTATTTTTTCTTTTATATCTCGCACCCCTTTTCCCCTTTTGAGTCCAAGTGCACCATAAAGATCATATCTCAACAAGGATCCATCCTTGTAAAACCTCTCAGAGGTCCCCAATTTAGTCAAATCCCATGCTCTTGACTATGACCCTGCTATGTCGCTCCTCGTAAGACACGATTGTTTGGATTGGAACAATTGAATATGACAACAAAACTACATTGAACTAGCGTTTACACATAACTACTAATTGTCCTTAACCTTATATAGATCTACCTTATAAAATATATGTATAATATTTAATATTTTTTTGAAAGAGAAGCAATACAATTAACCTTTACAATAGAATAGTTCATTACCTGCTGAACCTTAGAACAAACACAAAATATATTGTGATCTTCTTTTCTAAAGTAAATCAGAAAGAATAATATAAAGTATTAGAATTATTTATATTTTAAAACTATAACCCAAAATGTAGGGTTCATCGTACTTTAAACAAAATTTTCACCTTTCACATATAAAACAAAATTAATTTATTTTATAAAAATAAAGCCAAATAAAATTCATGAATTGAAACAACATAAAATCTACGAGGAAGAGCAGCATAACCCATAAAGCAAGACAAGAGCTATCCTATGAATTAAAAACCATCAGAATAGATAACTTCTATGAAAGCAAATGATGTCTCTTAAATGATAAACACCAATACAACGATGATATTCTTAAACTTAGCTATATTTTTTATATAAATAATAAATATTAAAAAATTAAACTAAGGTTATTAGTTTCAATTTCATAGCAACATTTTTGGTTAGAAATCCTAGAACTCTGCATTCACCTTTTCAAACAAGAACCTATAGTCAGCGGTTGGACCTGAGGAATTTGCATAGAAAACCACGAGACAAATTGATCGGTGGTATTTCATGGCAAAAACCTTAAAAAGGGTATTTAAAAAAAAAATAAAAATAAAACTTTGAAAAGACCTCCCTCGCATCTCTTTAGCCGAGAAAAAGGTATCTGAAAATAATTATAGAACTGATCATTATTCGAAGCGGCGACCACAAGTGGGTGAAATTTATCATTTTACAATCCACTTGTTTTTAGTGGCCGCGTAACTTCAATCTCATCCTGTACTCAGATGGCCAAAACATTCCACGTGTTTTTAGTGTCTCTCAGCCCACATTATCTAACCTTTCATGGAAGGATTCATTGTACGACCAATTGCTTGCGTCTGAAATGATTGTGTCTACAAAACAAAGTTTAATGCAATGGACGAAAGAAGTTAACGTTGAACAACTTAGAGTGGTTTAATAATAGGTGGGACAATTTGAGTGTGCGCTAGGCCTACGATCGTACAAACTCCGCGTCAGACCGACGATGACGGTACGAACCTCGAGCGACTGGTGGTCCCCATCTCATGCCGGGTCAACAATTATCGAGACGAATAGGTTTGGTGCTTGAAGTCCCTGTGGTTTGAACCCTGCACTGGCCGGTTACTAAAAATAGTGGCCGTTACAAACTCTTCTATGTAACAAAAAAAACCAATAGGTTCGAAGTTGGTAGATTGCATATAACTTATAAAAAATTGCTTTACTTTAATACTACAGAGAAATGCTCATTAATTTTTTATTGAATCCTAGACATTACAATATATAGACCTTCTCATCAAAACCGAAATCAAAAGTGTACAAACAGGTAAGTTGAGAAATATTCTCACACTTATGACTTCAACCCAGAATTGACAAATCTATTACAAACCACTAACAAATCCTTTGGACTAATGCACATCACACCATACCAGAAGGAATCTACAACCTCCAGATGGTTACAATATGTTAAAATAGTAAACAACATTGAATGCAACAAGCCAAACTCCAAACAAACACCCAAAACTAGAAAACTACCAAACAACTGTTGAAATGCGTTGGCGTGCAGAAGTGCGATCACGTTGAAGCTAAAATCATGACTTTAGTGTGCTCAATATCCAACATTCTCCCCCTTGATGCTGAGGGGATTAATTAGGAAGTTCCTCGGCTTCATAAACTGAGCTTTGATTACTCCCTTGGTAAACAGATCAACAATATTATCTTCAATATTTCAATGCTTCAACTCAATGACCTTCTTCTCAACCATGTCTCGGATGAAGTGATACTTCATGTCAAAATGTTTTGACCTGCTATGATGAACTGGGTTCTTTGCTAAATGTATAGCACTCTTGTTATCACAAGATAAGGTAGGAGGGCCATACTATTTTTCTCCAATTTCTTCAAGGACTTGTCTCAACCACAATGCTTGAGCACTAGCACTTGTGATTTCCATGTATTCAGTCTCTATGGAAGAAAGAGCAACAATCCTTTGTTTCTTTGAAGACCATGCGATCAAACCAGACCCAAGATCTAAACAATTACCTGATGCAAATTTTCTGTCATCTATATTACTTCCCCAATCTGAATCACTAAAGCCAACAAGTTTTATATCATCATTTTTACAATAATGAATGCCAAAATTAGTTGTATCTTTTACATACCTCACTTTTTGTTGCTTTCATATGTAATTCTTAAGGTTCACTCAAATACCTTGATACAAGTGAGACAACACATGTAATGTTTGGTCTAGTGTTGGTGAAAAACATAAAACTCCCAACAATGCTTCTATATGTGGTCACACCAACTTTTTCAGTTCCATCATCTTTACTCAACAACTTACCATGAGTTGTTGGTGTTGCAAGAGGTTTAAAATTCTCCATGCCAAATATTTTCAACATATCATTGGCATATTTAGTTTGACAAATGAATATTTTATCATTTTGTTGATACACCTCCATACCAAGGAAATAATGCATCAAGCCTAAATATTTCATTTCAAACTCTTGCATCATTGCATCTTTGAAATCATCATTCATCTTTGAGTTACTACCCAAGTAAATCAAATCATCCACATAGAGACAAACAAGGAGAATGGCATTACCTTCCTTCTTGTAGTATAAGGTTGGATCACTCTTGCTTCTCATGAAGCCATATTGATGAAAGTAACCATCAATCCTTGAATACCAAGCTCTTGGAGCTTGCTTAAGACCATACCAAGCCTTCTTCAACCTATACACAAGATTCTCCTTACCTTGCAATTCAAATCCTTGAGGTTGTTGCACATAAACCTCTTCATCAAGATAGCCATTCAAGAATACACTCTTTACATCTAAATGATGTGTCTTCCATCCTTTATGGGCAACAATAAAAAGAACCATCCTCACTGTTTCTTGTCTTGCAACTGGAGCAAAAGTCTCCTCATAATCAATTTCATATCTATGTGTGAATCCTTTGGCCACAAGCCTTACTTTGTGCCTCTCAATACTTCCATCACTATTATATTTTGTTTTGTAGATCCATTTAGAGCCCACAACCTTCTTGCCTTTTGGAAGCTCAACTAGCTTCCAAGTATCATTCTTCGTTATGGGGTTAATTTCATCTTGCATTGCTTTGACTACACTTCATTAGCACATGCTTCTTCAAAATTAGTTTGTGAAAATAAAGTAAAATTGATTGTCTCATATCTTAGGTTCTCTTCATGTGTTTGAATTGTTCTCCTTCGATAAATATCACTTAATATTTTTACCTTCCTTGGTGGACTTAGACTTGCACTTGAAACTAAAGAACTAGATGAGGGGCTTCTTAGTGAAGAACTAGATGAGGTACTGCTTGGTGGATTAGTATCACTTGGAACTAAAACATTAGTGGGCTTCTCATCATCAATATCATCAATAATACCACCATTCAAAATAGATTTTGACTTCTCAATATGGCCTTTTTGATGACCATAAACTCCCCCTTCATCAAAAATCACATCTTTTGATACAATAATATTATGAGTTCTTTTATTATAGAGTCTATAGGCTTTTTTATTTTCACAATACCCAATAAAAATGCATGCTTCACTTTTTGGATCAAGTTTCCTTCTATGTTCTTTTGGAATATGTGCATAAGCCAAAAAACCATTTTTTTTTAAATGAGTTACATTTGGTTTCTTTGCATACCATTCTTCATATGGAGTGATACCATCCAAGCTAGAAGTTGGACTTATATTCAAAATATATATGACTATCCTAACAACTTCAACCAATTATATATTACTTAATTTCTTTGTTTGTAGCATGCTCCTTGCCATATTTACAACTATTCTATTTTTTACATTCAGTCACACCATTTTGTTGTGGATTATAGGCAGCAATGTGTTACATTTTAACACCACAATATTTACAAAATTACAAGAATTCATTTGAATAAAATTCTCATCCTCTATTAGTTCTTAAGCATTTTATATAGTTCCCACTTTGCTTTTCAACATGATTCTTGAAATCTTTAAAACAAGAAAATACCTCATCTTTTGCTTTTAAAAAATAGACCCAGAACATTATTGAAAAATCATTTATGAAAGTGATGAAGTATGAATTCTTACCAATTGTTTTAGTTTGCATTGGGCCACAAATATCTGAATACACCAATTGAAGAGGATAGGAGGCTCTCCATTATTTTGCTCTTGGAAAAATCATTCTTCAGTGATTTCTCAAAGCACATCCTTCACACACACCTTTGTAATCTTCAACTTTGGGCACCCCATACACCATTTCTTGAGATACCATCAATATCAATCTTGGGAAATTCAAATACCCAAATCTTAAGTGCCACAACCAGCTCTTGTTATCAATGGCAACATTTGTAAAATTAGCTCCTTGTGCTCTAAAATTTAGAGGAAATAATATATTCTTGGTCATAGGAATAGTGGTGATAAGCCTATGCCCATTATTCTTATCATAGATGACACAGTTGTTATCTTAAAAAACAAGCTTATAATTATTTTCCATGATTTGACCAACACTCAAAAAATTATGTTTCATATTTGAAGTTTAGTATATATCATTCACTTTATTTTTACCTTCATTGGTGTGCACCTCCATAGCTCCTTTAACTTCTACTTGTAATGCTTTATCATCTCCAAGCTTGATCTTGGACTTGTAGGAATTGTCCATTGTGGAAAACAACTCCCCCTTGTTGGTCATGTGGTTGGAACAACCAGTATTTAGGAGCCATGTCTCATTCAAATTTTGATATGATTTACCATATGACAAAAACAAAATTGAGGAGTCTTCCTCCTCTTCATAGTGTGCACTAATCCTTTCTTCATGGGATACCTTCAATCTACACTCTTTTTCAAAGTTTCCAAATTTGTTACAATATTAACATTATTTGTCACTCTTGTCACATCTTCCTCTTCCTTGAGCACATCCTCTTCCTTGGAAGTCACCTCTTCTTCCTCTACGTCTTCCTCTCCCTCTACCTTGACCTCTTGAACTATATTCACTTTCTTTGGATGTAAAGGATTTTTCTTCAACTCCACCAACATTTGAAGATGAAGATAACCTTTATTCATGAGATGTTAAAGAGCGAATGAGCTGATCATAATTAAGAGTGGTGAGATTTTTACTCTCTTCAATTATGAAAGCTACATGATTCCACTTTGTAAGAAGTGTTCTCAACACTTTCTTCACCATTACTTCATTGTTCACCTATTCACTAAGAGATTTCATCTTGTCCACACAAGCTTTTACTCTCACACAATATTCTTTCACATTTTCATCTTCCTTCATTCTCAAATTATCAAAATTCCTCTTGAGAGTTTGAAATTTGACTTGCTTCACTTTATCATTGCCTTGGAAGCCATCCTTCAAATATTTCCAAGCATCCTTAGCTGTTGTACAACTAGCAATTCTAGGAAAGAGGCTCTTATCCAAGGTTGTTTGGATGTGGTAGAGAGCAAAGCTATTTCTCTTGTGTGCTTCTCTTTTTGCTTGTCTATCAGCAACTGGTACAACATTCCAATCAATAGGCTCAGTATATCCATCTTCAATTATATCCCAACATCCTTTTCCAATGAGTAGGGTCTTCATTTTTATGGCCCAATACTCATAGTCTTCACCATTGAATTCTGGAATTGGCAATGAGTTGTTGTTGTTAGCCATGATGCTAAAAACCAACAAGGAACCTTGAGGCAATGTGCAAAAGCTTAATAAACTCTTACAAACACTCCACAGGCTCTCTCCAACCCAAAGACCTGACTAGCTCTGATACCACAATGAGAAATGCTCATTGAATTTTTATTGAATCCCAGGCATTACAATATATAGACCTTCTGATCAGAACTGAAATCAGAAGTGTACAAATAGGTAAGTTGAGAAATATTCTCACACTTATGACTTCAACCTAGAATTGACAAATCTGTTACAAACCACTAACAAATCCTTTGGACTAATGCACATCACACCATACCAGAAGGAATCTACAACCTCCATATGGTTACAATATGTTAAAACAGTAAACAACATTGAATGCAACAAGCCAAACTCCAAACAAACACCCAAAACTGGAAAACTGCCAAACAACTGTTGAAATGCGTTGGCGTGCAGAAGTGCTCAATCTCCAACAACTACTAATATAAATACGGACTACTAATATAAATACGGAACTATAACACTTAATGAAAATCAAGATGTCTCTCCCTTACTCAAAAGGGAAAAAAAAATTGTCTCTCCCTATCTCGAGAGGAAACTACACAGACATGGACTGCACTCCAAGCGAGTTGCTGGGAATATCAAAGGGGCTCCATGCTTCAGAAGAGTTTGATACAGGCGGCCTCATGGAATGGCACGCAAGAGGTTACAAGTGGGTCGAGCATGTAGAGTCTCACTTTCCCAATATAATTAGGACGTCTTCCATCAAAGAGTATTTTGGTTCTTCTGTTCCCCTGAGAGCTCTGCAACCGATCCAAGCAAAGAGTCTTGAAATTGGAAAGCATCATCAAGACGGTGTTTTGTATGGAACGTTATGTGCTGATGCGCACAGGATGGTTTCCATTACAACGGTCCTCCAAGATGAATGTCGAGATGGTGTTAGACTTGCAATCTAGACTAGTGGATCTAGAGGCTAAAATAACTTCCTCTTCTATATTATCTCCAAAGATATTGCAGCAGTTACAATACCTTTATCATCTTCCAGAGACGTAATGGTAGTGTCACCAATGGATCTCTTTCGTATAAATAACGCCAACTGGGAGAGCTATGTTTGGAGGAGAAGAGAGGGTTTGGAGGTGGAGGAGGATAAACTCCTAAAGATAATGGAGAATTTGACATGCGTCAGAGAAACTATGGGTTGTGCTCCTGTAAAAAAGGCAAAGGGGGTATGCTTAACATAGAGTGGGAATCAACGTGAACGCGTTCTTCAAGCTGTATTAGAGTCCAGGAACTTTCACGCCCAGCTTTGTGGATTTCCGCTTCAGGGGATTGCTCTGATCTCATCTCATGCACATTTTCACCGATCATTTCTTGCCAGACCCGCTAGCCTTTCCTGGATGCAAATGGTGTGTAGAAGATACCGTGATTGAACAATATAGGTTTGCTGTGTGATTCTAATTTTTAGTAACAGGTTTCGAAAAAGTCTCTTCAGTTCCTTCTCGTTTGAAGTTTAGATAATATAAGCGGATGGAACGGGTTTCCTATTCCTTCTCGTTTGAAGTTTAGATAATATAAGCGGATGGAACGGGTTTCCTATGTAACACTTTAGGAGGAAAGTTTATTGGGGGAATGTAAAACGCATTGGAAAGTTTATGGCGAGAAGAGGACTAACAACTCCTAGTATTATCATATGTTAGCCTCGTATAATTTTAACTCTGAAGAGGACTAACAACTCCTAGTATTATAATATGTTAGCCTCGTATAATTTTAACTCTGAATGAAAGCTAATGTCAAGTGAATAATATTGTTGTTATGGGTAGTGTCAGTATTTTAAACAGTTCAGCTCTTAACATTAGTTATGGGCAATGCCATCTCTGCTTTAATGACATTGGGATGAAGTCAATTTCTCTTCTATTTTTAAAACTTTATTTAATTGAAATTTATAAATTGTTGTATTAATGAAGTCGTCTTCATTTAT
Source organism: Wollemia nobilis (assembly GCA_028583015.1). Lineage (NCBI taxonomy): Eukaryota > Viridiplantae > Streptophyta > Pinopsida > Araucariales > Araucariaceae > Wollemia > Wollemia nobilis. Next base: position 10,226,943 of record JAQPPZ010003077.1, on the reverse strand, counting down.
TTTTATTATAATATTAATAATAATTAGGGAAAACCTTGTTTGCATTATTATTATTATTTAATTAAGAATTATTATTATTATTAATTATTTTATTATTTTATTTTTTGTATGCAAGTTCATTCACACACGCACATACTAACTTGGGTCTCCCGAAAGAAAGCCCAAAGCCTGGGACATTATTATTTATTATTAAAAAAATACTTGTTTGAATTTTTTTTTATTTGGTTATTGTGAGAAAGTTCTTATGATCGACGTACAGGGTTGAGCGGTTTCCTCCAACCATGACCTCTCCTAAAGTTGAGAGTTATACTTATCAATAGGGAATTTAATACAAAGCCATCACACACCCACCTCCTCACACACTTGCCCACACCGTGGTTTAACCCTTAGACCTTCCAAAGAAGAACCAAAGCTTGAACCGTTATGATGCACCCGAGATGCTACTTGTTTGCATTTTAATGATAAGTTATTTATTCTTTTCAATTTATAATTTATATAAAAAGAGGATTGATCTTATTCAATGAAGAAAGACAATGGTATAATTATAATTTCCATGCATTAAAAATATTAGTATGGGTTTAATTAATTGGACTATATGAATATTTAAAGTTAAAAATTATACTTTAATATTATTATTTAATAAGTTATGGGTGGTTTATTATTTGAGGATCCACATGACAATAATACAACATAAACCTAGAAACATTAGTTGAGGATTCACTTGACAATTCAAAATTTATTAAACAAGATAATGATTCAAACCTCATAAAAGTTAATGAACACCCTAATAAAGAAATAACCTTGGACGTAGCTAGCCTATTCCTCTCTCCCTAAACCATAGGTTTTTATTTTAAGAAAGGAATTATAGTACAAATAGGGAGTTATTTTTTTGTTTATGTTGGCATTGCGAATGATTAATAAATGAGCAACAATAACACCTTCTAGGCTGAGAGACAATATTCTTCATACTATCTGTTAGTGTCCTACCCTATTCCCAAGAAAATGCTAGCTAATATGGGTTATGAAGGTCAAGGCCTAAGCTATCATGAGTAAAGCATTAAAGAACATTTAGAAATCAAAGCATGGTCTGGTCGTTGTGGGGTAGGTTATGTTTCTAGTAAGAGTGAACCCCTTCTTGCTTTAGTATTATTCGATAGTGACGACAAAGTCAATTTTTCTTTTTGGGACTCCGACCATGACACCATCTCTTTACATTGGTTGAGTTAGGATGGTAAATATGAAAAATAATTATGGTTTCTTATAGGCTCAAGTTCTAACCCATCCATAAAATTTTCCAATGTGAATATTTTAACCATAGTTTATCCTAAACTTATTACCACTATCGATGTTTGAAAAGTGGAGAAGCTTTCTCACAATCCTTATGACTCTTGTCTCAAGGAATATCTTATATTGGATTCTAACCTCACTTCTTTACATTAATCCACCTCTGAGACCTCATCCTTAGTTTCTATCAACCTCAAATATCTAGAAATCTTACCCGCACCTCCCTAGTTAGAAGATGAGTCTTGAATTCTATTTGAGGAAACAATAGATATTAATGTAGGATCTGAAAGAAACAATGGAAAAATACAAAATACTGAACCAAGTCACAAGGATCAAGGGGTTGAAGCAACACCACATTAACCAAAATAGAGATATTAAAAAAATAGAAACAAGATAATGAAAGCTAACACAAAAATTATAATATCATATCATATATCAAAAATTGATTATAAGTACAATGGAGAAGCCTTTCTTAAATATGTAAGAAATAGCCACCATAATTGTAAGATCAATATCCATCGTACAAATAGGGAGGTGTGATATGATTTATGGAGAAAATATCTCAACCCTCAAAATATAATCAATGAGTGTAACTCCCTAGGAATACCAAATATCCTCATAATACCTAAATAAGATAAAAATAAATATCCACACATAAAGTGGGTGGAAAAAATAAACTAAACTAATATACATGAGCTAGAGTCTAAAAACCTACTCTAACACCCTCTCTCAAGCGAAGCTAGGGATAAAAAAGAAGTGGCATATCCACAATATGAGTTCTGGAAACAAGACATGATCAAGTACTCATGTACAATGTGTATCCAAAAGCTCTTGAACCATAAATATGGAAAATCACGTGGGAAAAACCATCCAGCTAGAAATATAGAAGAAGAAGAAAGGAAGGTGTCCTCATATACACCCCAAGGACAACTTCCTTCACCCTAAGCATCTCTCACAACAAATGAAATCTAGGATATGAGAAGAGTTTAGTAAAGATGTTGGAAATTTGTTGTTGAGTGGGAATATAGTCCAAGCTGATCACTCATCCCACTCTCAAATGCCATGGGTGTCATCAAACCTCTATGTATCAACACAAACTACCTAATAAATAAGATTCGTGCTAGAAGTAGAAGTATACCTTGAAGGTGGGAGACCTTGAAGGAAAAGTGTTGCCTCTTGAATTGTAATCCGAGCCCATCTAGGAATGGGGGTAGTATGTGCAAGAACCTCTACAAAAATATAAATAATATCCTCATCCTCACTATGATTATCATCAAAACAACTATCTTCAAAGTGAGATTAGATGACGATAAAGAAGGAATAGAAATAGTGGGCTCCTTTGGAGAATAATGTTCATCAAAATTGACATGATTTTGAAAAAGAACTTCATGTGTATCTTGATCCAATAATCTATAAGCCTTAATATCCTCACAATAGGCAACAAAAATGAGTGGCTTGCTCTTTATATCTAAAGTTATCATTTTCTTCAAAACATGAGCTCATGCTTGACTCCCAAAAACTCAAAAATGAGAAATATCAAGGTTGGTCCTTGTCGAAGCCTCCTCTAGAGTCATTTGCCCAATATATTGTCAATTTTGAATGTAATTCACATAATTTATTGTCTGAGCCCAAAAATTGGGAGGTAAATGCCATGAGTGCATCATACAATTTACCATTTCCTTGAGTGTTCTATTTTTATTCTCAGCTGCACCATTATATTGTGGTGTATGTGGGATAGAGTGTTTATGTAGAATCCCATGAAGGGCCAAAAAATATGAAAACTCCCTACTAAAATATATCTTAAAGACTTTGAATGTAGTAAAAGCTTCACTATTGAACTTGAGAGAATATACCTAAGTTTTCCTTTAAAAATCATCAATAAAGGTGAGTGTATACTTATCTCCCAAAAAAGGAGTGGGAAAAACCATCAAGTTACTATGCACCAACTCAAGTTGGGAAGAAGCTCTCTTGGACTTGCCTTTGGTAAAAGGATCTTGATGTTATTTTCCAAGTACACAACTTGGATAAAATCCATCAATACATGAGACCTAGGTAATCCAATGACCATATCATAAGTACTTAAATCCTTCAAATATCTATAATTGAGATGGCCAAATATCTCATGCCAAATATTGCTTTTCGAATCTACACAAGCTACCAAAAAAGTACCTCCAAGTGAAGAATCAAAACCCTCGAAGTGATAAAGACGTGATCTATGGCTAGTAAATTCTTATGCAAAAATATACTATGGGTCACTCAAACCTCTAATCTCAGCTCCTTGAGGTGTAAAAAACATAGTTTTGCCCCCCAAAATGATAAATTTGGTACACGAAGAGAAAATTGGTGGAAATATTTGAAACATAAAGAACATTCTTAATACATCCACCATCAAATTGTATATCACATTTTCTCTTAACTAAAATGGAAGAAGAATCTCCAACCTCAATGCAAGATATAGAAGCAGAACACAAGGTGGAAAATGACTCCCTAGATGAAGTCATATGATGAGTCACTCTAGAATCTAAAATCCAATCCTCAAAAATAGCCTTAGATGATTTTACAAAAGCATTCAAAGCCTTGCCCTTATATGTTGAAGGAGTGAAGGATAATTGGTTTATTCCTAAAGGATTCCTTTAAGTCTTATAACTTTTTCCAACACTTGTCATTGGAATGTCCATTGACTCCACAATATGAAAAAGTAGCATTTGACGTACTTTTTCTTTTGGACTACTTATGTTTATGATTGGACACTTTGGAGGATGACTCTTTTTGATATGACTCTTTGGGATTTTGATGAATTGAAGGAGAAGGGGAAGGGTTAGGTTGGGACTTAGAATTGGATTTTCCCTTGCCTTTGGAAGTGGAAGTGGAAGATGCAACAAATGCCTTAAGTGAGGAGGTGTAATACCTAGAGTTAAGAAATTTGGATTCTTCCCTCAAAAAATTGGCATAAAACTTCTAAAAAATAGGCATTTTGTGATCAGAACCCATGGAATCCATATTGGCAAAAAATGTAAAGGTAAACATATGGAATATACCCCTATGTTTTGATAAGACCATGAAAATACAATATTTATCCATTTTAGTTTTTCCACTACCCTTTAAAAGTGTGAGCAAGGATTGAAACTTAGTGAGAAAATCATCCATAGATGGAAAATCATTTGGATTGAGAGCACTAAGTTCAACATCAACATTTAAAACTCTCAAATTGTCCACTTGCCCAAATAGATTCTCAAGATTCTTCCAGATTTGAAAAAGAGTATCACAAACATTAAGATTAAACAACAAATTATCACTCACATGAATCCTAATTAGTCCCTTACATTCATCCATTTTTTAATAGCGAACGAACTTATGATACTCTTTTGTAACTTTGGATAGTTCTTCTTGCATTAATCTTGATAACACTTTAGATTGAATAATTGTCATAATATGTGGCTTCCATATGTGATAATTATGTGAGTTAAGTGGATCAAAATTCTCTAAACCCATTTTTTAATCACAAGAAATAAAATGCAAAATCCACAAATATGGTGTTCAAATCGACACCAAGACACCCCACCAAAAATATTTTTATTCAATGCTTCTAGAAATAGGAGTCCCCCAAAAAATCAAATGCATTTATAATTTAGGCATTACAAAGAGTATATGATCAAATATAATTTTTATAATCACTAAAATTTTGCATATCTATAAATAAAAAAAGTGAGTAACAACTTCACGAAATAAATCTTTTACAAAGTTATTTTCAAATACACATAACTGCTAGTAAAATATATTTTTTTGTTAAAAAAACATATTTTTAGCAAACCTTATCAGTAACTTAAATATAGATCTAAGTTTAAAATTTGGAAATAACTTAGGAGTGAAGAAGATAGGTTGCAGATCTCAAAAAACCTATTCTACAACAAACAACTTTAGATATTGTAGAATACCAGATATTGCACATACTGTGTGCAAGAAAAACCTGCATACAGAAAAACAATGTATACTAAAATGGTAACTAGTGATTGGAAGTGATCAACGATGGTTTTAGATCGACAACAATTAGGTGATCAAAGCCACCAATGGTTCTACAACTATTAAAACAACCCATAAAAAAACTCCAAAAAACTTTCAAAAAACAAAACCTTTCTAATAAATCCCCATGGTCATAGGGGTCAACCAAGATGTAATGAAGGGTGAAAAAATATATAGAATCTCTTCATAAAACAATAGAAGAGAAAAAAAACAATTTTCACCTTCTAAGGATTAGAAACCTCCAATCTCCAACTACAAAACCTTCAATATGATCCGATTGCACAAACATCAACAATGGATGTTTCCAATAGTCCTCAAAGCTTTGATACCATGAAAGGAATTATGGAAAAATGTAAAACACCAAACCAAGCCATAAGGATCAAGGGGTTAAAACAAAACCACATTAACTAAAATGGAAAGATTGAAAAAAAAGAAACAAGATAATGAAAGATAACACAAAAACTACAATATCATATCATATATCAAAAAATTGATTATAAGTACAATGGAGAAGCCTTGCTTAAATAGGCAAGGAAGATCCACCATAGACATAGGATCAACATAGATATAAGGATCAATATATATCTTACAACCAAGGAGATATGATATGATCCATGGAGAAAAGATCCCAACCCTCCAAATGTAATCAATGAGTGTAACTCCCTAGGAAAACCAAATATCCCCATAATATCTATATAAGGTAAAAAAAAATATCCACACATAAAGTGGATGGGTAAAAATAAACTAAACTAATATAAAAATAAATTACCTAGGTGGGCATGAGTTAGAGTCTAAACACCTACTCTAACAGGTCTAATAACAAACCTAGAATCTTTAAGCTTGAAAAACTTTAACTTTACAAGAGTGCCATGTGTTGAAGCACTTGCAAGTTTATTAGGATAGGCCTCGAAGAGCCTAGAAGATGTGCTCATGATATTTCAAAGTTGGTTATTTAATCCTTAAATAAAATTAAAATAATATTAGTGCCAAAGATGAGCTCAAAGGCAAGATTGAACCAAACTGGCTAGGTTCATTTATAATTACTGCTAAATATCGATCAAGAGCAGATTGCTCAACCATGCTTGATGGTAAAAAACTTAAAGATACCCTTAATATTATGAATATTAAATATTACTATGGTTAAATTATGTCTGGTTATCTGCTTGATTGCATTTATTAATTAGTTCCGTATTTAACATCATCATTGAATATATGCATATATTTATGATTATCTAGTTTATTATTTCATATTGTGTTAGGGGGTTTGTTAGGATCCAATGATAATATTAGTTAGAATAGCTTATGCATTAAAAATAGTTAGGTTTCTAAGGTAGTGGATCCCTCCAGTATCTCTTCCTACATATGATTATTTGTTTGCATAATTGCTTGATAATAGTGCTACATAAATACCTTTACTTATGATTGCTTGGTTTACATACATTATATTACAAAAGAAGATCTATCAAGATGTGACGATGACACTAGTTACATTAGCTCACATGTATTGCATTTACACTAGGCCACTGATATTGGAAGATCTTTGTTTATCTACATACTTTTTTTTCTATGGATTATTCCTTGCATATCATGATTGCCTAATATCTTCCATACTCTCTCCTTTATGAATCTTGTGAGGATGCATTCTTTCCTAGTGATTCTATTTACTTTTAAATATTTACCCAGTGCATGTTTGCCTACTTTTGTATAATGCCTGCTTGACAAGTCAAGAGGATCATGATGACCAATGATAATTCTAATAAAAGATAACTCATTTACATTGTATTTGCACTAGGTATTTGATGTAATGGTTCCTCTCCTAGTACTTTTGATTGATTATTAATGAGGCACATACATATTTATAAGATTATGTACAATAATTTTATCTCATTCTAGGGGTATACACATATTTTTCATAATATATTACATCTTCCAAAATATTTTACGAACATTTATTATGAGCATTTATCTACAACACCCTCTCGAATGAGCTTTTTAATTTGAAACTTCCTCTCAAGTGAGCATAATTTAAAATATCATATTAGGTGAGCTTTATATAAAACACCCTCTTGGGTGAGCATTATCTAAAACACCCTTATAGATGAACATTATTTGAAACATCATCTCATATGAATATTATTTAGAACACCCTCTTATGTGAGCTTTACCTGAAAGACCTCCATAGGTGAGCATTTTTAAAACACCCGTGTGGGTGAGCATTCTCTAAAAAACCCTTGCGAGTGAACACATTTCTTCTTTGAAATATGTTCATAGGATAACATATTGAAGCATATTTATTTGGAGGTAAGAAAATAACATATCTTTATTTGGAGGTAAACATACAAAAGAATATTTTCTTAGGTAAGCTTTTTATATCTTGTGCTTGTTTATATTTTTGCATCATTTTCTTAAGCTATACATTGTTTATTTTTTAATCTCCCCTTAGTAGGAATCAAATTTAAAAACACCATGAATCTATCCAAGAAATCTAAGTGCCTATTTTTAAATAAGTCCGTCCAATCATATACTTGTACAATTGGCAATTCATCATATACTTATTTTCAATCACCATTCTCCTAACCTAAACCAATCTATTCTCATTATCCCCATATAAATTGAGTTCTCACGGTTCAACTTTGTTTCTTATCCAAAACTTGAGGGGACACACATGGGGAAATATTGAAGAACACAAGCTTATACTGAGAGGGGGGTGAACAATGTAAGGCCACTTTTTACTTTTCTTTCCCAAAAAATATTATGCAATGTATGCATAGAAATATTAACAACATTAATCAAAGCAATGCAAAAATCACCACACAAAATAGAGACACCATAATTTACATAGTTCACCCAATGTGGGCTACTCTACGAAAAAATATTTCACTAAAATATTATCAATCAATCTCTTGGTAATCCTTTCCCTATTACAATGCTTATGGACCTCTATCCAAAGGAGACATCAATCCCCTAAATCAAGTTCATGGATCTCTATCCATAGGATAACTCCTTCTTCGCTGCTATGACTAGTGATCCTCTAGAAGACTATTGCCTCCACTGCACTAGCTTGTGGATCTCTCTCCACTGAAGACTCTTGTCCCCACTCAGAAGACTTGTCCTCACTACCCTGGTTAATGGATCTTTATCCACTGGAGACTAATTTCCTCTCTACTCTATCACCTCCAAAGCTCTATCTCAAATCTGTACTAAAAATAGTCCTATCTAGCACAATTATACTCAATCTCTATCTTTGATCTGGCACAATTATATCCTCAAATATACACCAAACTCTATCCTCAAATCTGCTCAACAAGTCTACACAGAACTTGCTTAAATATTCTCAACAAGTCCACATGAAACTTGATCAAATTTGCTCAACAAGTCCACATGAAACTTGCTCAAATCTTCTCAACAAGTCCACATAGAACTTGCTCAAATCTGTTCAACAAGTCCACATAGAACTTGCTTAAATCTGCTCAACAAGTCCACACAGAACTTGCTCAAATCTACTCAATAAGTCCACACATAACTTTCTCAAATCTGCTCAATAAGTCCACACAGAACTTGCTCAAATCTGCTCAACAAGTCCACATAGAACTTGCATAGAATAAGTCTTCTTTTAAAAATAACTCAATGCTTAGAAGTTACATTTATACTTTTATAAATTCAACAACTCAATGTGACACCAACACTTTATTTAAAAATAAAGCAAGCATATTATTCCTCCAAATTTCAAAAGATCAATAATCAAAATAAAAATCTTTTAAGCAACCCTTTTAACTCCCTAAGACCTCATGTCAACTTCAAGAAATATAAAAAATAATCACAATTTTTATTACCTTGGACTTGGTGGGAATCAAACTCATAACGCAACCTTCACCCAATGCCCTAGCCGTGGCTACAACTGCCGCGTGAGATAGGTGCTCGCTTTAGGAGTGGAGAGCACCACGTACTCAATAAACCTCCCCGCTTTGACAAGCAAAACATGCATCATTCCCTTTGCGCTTCCAACACCAACGCAAACACTAGAATTCACTGCTACCATGTTTTGAATGCAGATCATTTGGCATATCAAACACTTTAACCAATGCATCCTTGCCACTAGGCCACGCTGCCCAGATGGCTTCCAATGTTTCAGCGCTTTTGTTTTTTTCCTTATTCTTTGGCACATAAAACAAATGATTCATTTTTCTTTTTCACACGAGCTCTTAAATTCAAATTTGTATACTTTAAAATGTTCGAGAAAGGATAATTAAAATTCCTCTTAAGGCATTTTTTATATAGTCATTTCCCTCATTTATGCAAACACGTCGGTGCTCGAAATGCCTCCAATCTTATTAGACGTCGGCGCTTGAATTTCCTTTGGAGCTTATTTATTTATAAAATATTTAAACTCATTTGAATTTAAATTTTACAAATTAAATTTTTTAAAACCTTTTGGTTTTATTAAGACCATCTTCCATTGTACACCTTGGTATAAATAATATTTATTAATAAAATTTAAATTCACTAAATATTTTATTAAATAAATATTAAACCTTCTTTTAGTTTTGCAATAGTCTTCCTTGGTTTTTTATGAAAAACCTTTTAACTTATGCTTCCACATAATAAAAAATATTATGGAGACCTTTTTCCTTTAACCTCTGCTTTATTCCTCTTGACCTTTGACATCATCAATGGCTTATTTTTGGATATCAATAACAACTTTATTTCTTGACAATTTCCTTGACATTGATGATGACTTCATTTCTTGACATCAATGACAACTTTGACTTAAGGACTCAAAATGTACAACAATATCCCCTTTTTCATTAATGGTAACCCAAATTATTTTTACCGAAAACTTATATTTTCCTTTGTTCTGCTCTCCTTGGGACATTGCTCCCCCTGGCTCAATGCTCTCTCCTATTTTCTCAAATACCAAATCTCTCCCTCTTTGACATCAATGGCAAAGGGTCACCTTTGGGGCTCGGGGCTAAGAATGATCCTATTAGCTTAGCCTCTCCCCCACCTTCTCTTGAGGTGGTTAATTCTAGAGTGGGAGTATTTATATTTCCAAAAATACATTATTATTTACCTTTATTCTCTTTCCTTATTATCTAATCCTTCTGATTCCTTTTACTATTTCTTTCCATGTCCATGTTCCTGTTCATGTCTATATTCCTATCCCTATTCCTATTCATATCCAAGTTCCTGTTCCTGTTCCTATTCATATATATGTTCCTATTCTTGTTCCTATTCAGATCCATGTTCATGTTCCTATTCCTATTCATATCCATGTTCATGTTCCTATTCCTGTTCATATCCATGTTCATGTTCCTATTCCTGTTCCTATTCATGCTTGATTCTGAAATGTCTATTCTACACTTTTTATTGTGTGACCATAATTATTGCACTTGTAACACTTAATATTATTATTCCTTGGAGGTGCAAATATTTTAGGAATTCTTCGATTAAAGCCATACCTTCTTCTGTCATGACCCCTGCAATTCATTGCATTGTGATCAAACTGATTACATGAGTAGCAAAACACATGGAAAAGTTGGTTGTTCCCATATTCCTATATTTCTTGTGTCTTGCATTGTGAAGCCATGTGCCCAAATATGTGACATGAAAAACATATTCCATTGAAGCCTCTTTGCCTTGACCTCATTGGTCTCCTAGTCTCTCTTGACCTATTCTGATTGTTATTCTATATATATCTTTTTTGTGCATTGTTCATGTTCTTGTTGAACTCTCTATTGTCGAACTCATACTCAGATGTCTCACTTTATTTTAAATTTTCTTCTTCTGAAGTATCTTCATCTGAAGTTTATTCTCCTCCAAAACTTGAAGTTGACTCTCCTTCCCATTTCTTTTGATCTTGTCTAAATCCAAGACCTGTTTTTCTTGATGTAGGCTTTTGTATCTTGATGAACTTATATAAGTTATTTGAGCTATTTTTGAATCCTTTTAGCTTGAATTTGGAGTCTTCCAAATATTCTCTTAGTAGTGCCACTTCTTGTGCTAACTTTTCACATTCTAAGACCTTTTGCTTCTAACTTATCTTTGAACCTTTTTGCCTTAGCCTTTGATTTTTCTAAATCCTCTATAAGAAATCTTCTCTCTTCATCACATTATTGAAACTGAATTTCAAGTTTAGAGTGCTGCTTTCTTACCTTATTTACTGTGTCAAGGGCATAAATAAATTCTCCTTTGAGATCATATCCATCCTTTTCTAAATATTCCTTTATTTGTTTACCTTTGTCCACATCTTTATTTTCTATTGGCTTGTCTTCTATAGGATCATATTTTCCTTCTTATGGTACCATTATAATATTCTCTTCTAGTCATTCAAGTGTATCTTCATATTCATCATCACTGAAACTATAGCCATCCCCTGAACAATCATCTTCAAGATATCCAAAGTTACCACATCTAAAATACTTGAGAATTACTGAATTCCTTTTCTTAACTTGTTATTTTTCTTCAATAATAAATATGACTTCATCTCTATCATTATCTGAAAGACTAGCATCACTATCACTTGAGTACTTACTTGCTTATCCGCATAGTAGATCCTTTTTTTTCTTTGAAAGAAATTATTTTCTTGTCTGCTTTATCCATCCTTGATTTTATTTTGGTGCCTATATCTTTTTGATTCCCTTTTCCTGTGATCCTATTTTTCTTCACCATTGTTATTGTTAGCTTCTTGATAATCTGTTGCAAAATATCTGTACTTTCCATAATTGAAACATTTAATAAATTTTAGATCTCTGGATCTTCTATAATCCTTATCTTGTCTACCATAATTAGATTCTTCATCACTGGATGACTCCTCACTTGATTATGACTTCTTATCCTTAGTCTTATTGATTGCTTTGAATGTTGCTTCCATCTAGGAAATAGGATCTTTTGTTCTCATCTCATGTGCTATAAGAATACCAAGCAACATATCTCTTGTCAAAGTGTCACCATCATTGATACTTCTATAGCAGAAAATTTTTCACTTAATCTATTTGGAAGAGTTCTTAAAAATTTATCACAAACATTTGATTCATCAATCTTAATTCCAATTCCTTGCATAACATTAACAAACTCATCAATTCGAATTAGATAAGTACTATTGTTTTCCTCATCCTTCATTCTTAACTCCTCAAATTGTCCTTTGAGATTTCGCATCTTTGCTTTCTTGACACATTTATCTCCTTCATATAATTTTGCAATTTATCCCACATGTCTTTTGTAGTTTGACAATGCATAACTTTCATAGAATCTATTCTATGCAAACCTCTCAAAAGTGCATTCATTACTTTTGAATCGTAATGCTGTAGGAGCTTACCTTCCTTATTTTGTAGGAGAATTAATTAAGGGATCATATCCAAATTCAACTGCTTCCCAAATTTCATTTCCAAATGCCATCAGGTAGATCTTAATTCTCATACTCCAATACATATAGTCACTTCCATCAAATACTGGTACTAAATTATATGAGGACATATTATTAGAATCCATTGTGTTCTTGTTATATTTTCCTTAAAGCTGTTAAACTCTTCTGAAGGAACCTGCTCTAATACCAATTGAAGAACACAAGCTTATACTAAGAGTGGGGTGAAAAGTATAAGGCCAATTTTTGCTTTTTTTGCCCAAACAATATTATGCAATGTATGGATATAAATATTAACAAAATTAATCAAAGCAATGCACAAAACACCACACAAAATAGAGACACCATAATTTACATGGTTCACCCAATGTGGGCTACTCTATAAAAAAATATTTCACTAAAATCTTCTCAATCAATCTCTCGTGAATCCTTTTCCTATTACAATGCTTATGTACCTCTATCTAAATGAGACACCAATACCCTAAATCAAGTTCATGGATCTCTATCCATAGGAGAACTCCTCCTCTGCTCCGACTGGTGATCCTCTAGAAGACTATTGCCTCCAATGCACTGGCTTGTGGATCTCTCTCCACTGAAGACTCTTATCCCCACTCAGAAGACTTGTCCTCACTACCCTGGCTAATGGATCTCTATTCATTGGAGACTACTGTCCTCTCTACTCTATCACCTCCAAAGCTTTATCTCAAATCTATATTAAGAATAGTCCTTCTGTCTAGCACAATTCTGCTCAATCTCTATCTCTTATCTAGCACAGACCTATCCTCAAATCTACACCAAAATCTATCCTCAAATATACTTAACAAGTCTACACATAACTTGCTTAAATCTGCTCAACAATTCCACAAATAACTTGCTCAAATATGCTCAACAATTCAATACAAAACTTGCTCAAATCTGTTCAACAATTCCACACAGAACTTGCTTAAATCTGCTCAACAAGTCCACACAGAACTTGCTCAAATCTGCTCAACAAGTCCACACAAAACTTTCTCAAATATGCTCAACAATTCCACACAAAACTTGCTCAAATCTGCTCAACAAGTCCACATAGAACTTGCTCAAATCTGCTCAACAAGTCCACACATAACTTGCTCAAATCTTCTCAACAAGTCCACACAAAACTTTCTCAAATCTGCTCAACAAGTCCACACATAACTTGATCAAATCTGCTCAATAAGTCCACACAGAACTTGCTTAAATATGCTCAACAAGTCCACACAGAACTTGCTCAAATATGCTCAACAAGTCCACACAGAACTTGTTCAATCTCATAGAAACATAAAGAGAATTGTTAGAGACTCAATATGCTCTATACTAATCACAATGCTCAATTTCTCTGAATCACTCTCTTAGAAGCATAAGGATAATTGTTAGACTCAATATGCTTCAATTACAACTCAATGCTCAATCACTTTCTCAACTCAAATAAGAATATAGAATAGTTTGTTTTATGGAACTTGAATAATCACTTCACATACCCACTTGACTAGGTTCAACCAGGGTTATGCATAGCGGCAAAAATTTGCCATTGGGGTGAAAAAAAGCATTTTTGAAAATTTAAATTTGCAAAATTTTCGAGATTCGGATGTCGGCCATTTATCAAAAAATTTGGGAAAAAATAAATTTTAGGTGTCGGTTAGTCGTCCTTTGATGAGAGTATCATGAATATTTTGAAAAATTCGCAAGTAATCCCGCCTAAATAAAGTTCCCTCTTCGCCCTAAAATTTTAAAATTTATAAATTATCCCGCCAAACTCGCCAAGTATACCTCTATATATAATTAACACCCTAGGTATACATTTTTCATTTTCAGACCTTGTTCTATACCCGATAAATATTTCATTTTCTGTGACCGGCCGTATCCAATTCTGCAACTAGAAGGAACCATTTCTACAACCTATCAGATTTTTGAACCATTACTACAACCAAAAGGATAAATTTAACATCTAAATCCTATTATGCAACCATAAGGAACCACATCTGCAACCAAAACCTGTTCTGCAACTGTCCAAACCACTTTTTAGCCAGAACTTGTCGTGCACCCAGATGAAAACACTATTCAACCAAAACCTATCGTGCACCCAGGAAAAACCACTATTTAGCCAGAATCTGTCATGCACTCGGGCGGAACCACTATTTAGTTGAAACCTGTCATGCACCCAGACAAAACCAAAATTCAGCTGAAACCTATCGTGCACTCGGACAAAACAAAGCTCTACAACCGAAACATTTTTAACCAGTAAAATCAAATCTCAAATATAATTTTTATATATCATCAAATTATGGTCGATTTTGTGAGATGTGTTTAGATAGTGTGAATTAAGATTACATATTTTACTTGCTAAATAAGTCCCCATCATCTATGATATGTGTTTATGTAGATAAAGTGAATTAAGGTTATATCTCTACGATCGACCGTATCCAATTTTACATCTATATGAAACAACTTCTACAGTAGAAACCTCATCTACAGCTGGACGAAACCACTTCTATAGTCGGAACTTGTCATTCAACTGAGTGGGTCTACTTTTTACCTGAATCATATCTTGCATTCGGTCGAAACCAGTTCTGCAATTGAAATATTTTTTAATCGGATCCTAGATCGCAGCGAACCTCTTTTCACACTAGGTTCTCTCTCACTGCTCTGCTTGCCATGTTTTTCTTTATTTTGCCATGTTTTGCATGTTATATTTCTATGTTTTGCATATTTTTCTTTATTTAATGATTTTTCAATCATGTCCACACCAATATCAGAGCCCTCTTCTGCATCTGGAATGCCATTGCTCTATTTCCATGTTTTTCTCTATTTTGCCATGTTCTGAATGGTTTAAAACTCTTTTATTGTTAGTTTCATTTCAAAAAAAAATTCCTTGCTAAGATTATACATGAGTAAATACTTTGGTTCTTTAAATACCTATATTTGTTCTTTTTCCCAATTAAAGTGCTTTCACCAAAAAATGAACCAGTGGCATAAACTAATAAAATCACTATAAAAAATTGCAGGAAAAAAGTATGTATAATCTGCCACCCAAATAATTGTTTATTCTATTTACAATATTATCTTAAGGCCTACAGAAAGTACACCCTCTCTAACATTTTATTTTTCGTAACAAGTAAAATGTCACCCAGTGATGGAAAGAAGGGCACCAAATCTTCTACTGAAAAGAGAATTCTCAAATATTTTAGCCAGACTTCGAAATGCAATGAGCCAACAACACCCGTGAAAATTTAAGGTGCAAATGTTTTTTGTCTTCCCATTATGTACTTGATTGATGATTTGAATATTTTTTGTAATTTTTTTAATCCAAGAATGATAAAAAATATTATGGTATACTACTATGCAGAATACCCTGTCGATCCTGATATGCCTCCACTTGAATATATTCCTCAACAATATATGCCTTTTATTGAAAATCCTGTTGAAAATGACATCCAACAAACACTTGAAGACAACACACAAAATGACATCACAATTGAAAATGAAAGTGATAAATCAAAATCATTATGAGCATCATTTGAATCTTCAACCAAAAATTTCAAAAAAAGAAAAGTGTCTCTCTTGATACTTGGAAGGGTATTTAGGAAAGAATGGGTAGAAATATTTTCCTTGCTAGATCCTGTCATGATTGAGGATAACCAAATCGATGAAAAAGAATGTAGATACAAAATTTGTAGCTAGAGACTTGGTAAGGATCATAGGCTTCAAAACAAGATTGATATAATTGAAAAACATGTTGACAAATCTTATGAAAAAGTTATAAAAAGTAATGGTGAAGTTAGTAAAGAAGTTAAGTGGAAGGATTCATCAGAATGTATGCATTTAAGATATGCTATAGAATATGAAAATCACTTAAAGCAACAACAATATCTTTTTGAGAAGGTGGAACAATTGGAGCCCAATTTCATAAAATACAGAAGACTATTTTAGCTTCAAAAAGTAGGCAATTTGCCGTTGTTTACAATATTCTCAAGAAAGGTAGACCAATGTCTGATTTTTATGATTATAAGTGGATATTACGCCTATTTAATGTGCAAAACCTTCCTAGTTCTCATTGCTCAGACCGAAGTGGTTGGGAAATGGAAATTTTTTTATCTTTGGTTGAGAAAGAAGACCTAAGGGAGAAAGTAAAACTTGCCAAATTCATTTCACTTTCTATTGATGAGGTAATCGCTGTGGATAACACATATTAGATTTGCATGCATGTGTACACATTTTAAAATAATATAAGGACTATTTTATTAGTATATTTATCAACATTGTTCTAGATTTATACGATTTCAAAGAATTGTTGTTTTAAATCACATTATTGTTGTAAAATTACATGGCTTATATCATTTTTGTAGATTGTAAAATTATATGTTTATGTATTAGTGTCTCAAATCTCATTTCATTGACAATGATAAACACAAATTGATTTGATAGCAGATTTCTCAATATTATTCCAGATTTATATGATTTCATAGAATTGTTGTTTTAAATCATATTATTGTTTTAAAATTATATGGCTTATCATTTTTGTAGATTGTAAAATTGTATATTTATGTCTTAGGTTCTCAAATCTCATTTCATTGAGAATGATAAACACGAATTGATTTGATAGCAGATTTCTCAATATTATTCCAAATTTATATTGTTTTAAAATTACATGGCTTATATATTTTTTGTAGATTGTAAAATTGTATGTTGATGTATTATTGTTTAACTCTCATTTCATTGACAATGATAAACATGAATTGATTTGATAGCAAATTTCTCAATATTATTCCAAATTTATATGATTTCATAGAATTGTTATTTTAAATCACATTATTGTTTTAAAATTACATGGCTTATATATTTTTTTAGATTGTAAAATTAAATCTTTATGTCTTAGTGTCTCAAATCTCATTTCATTGACAATGATAAACACGAATTGATTTGATAGCATATTTCTCAATATTATTCCATATTTATATTGTTTTAAAATTACATGGCTTATATCATTTTTGTAGATTGTAAAATTGTATGTTTATGTCTTAGTGTCTCAACTCTCATTTCATTGACAATGATAAACACGAATTGATTTGATAGCATATTTCTCAACTCTCATTTCATTGACAATGATAAACCCATATATTACATAATATTTTCAAACTCCAATATTACATAACATTTTCAAACCCAAATTAGATATTGCAGTCTTTTTTAAAAAATTTCAAACATAAATTACATTACTTTTTCAGACAAAAAATTTCATAGTAACTAGTTCAAAAAGACATATTACATCGTTCAAACATTTTTAAACCCAAATATTACATAACATTTTCAAACTCAAATATTACATAACATTTTCAAACCCAAATTAGATATTGCAGTATTTTTTACTAGTTCAAACTCAAATATTACATAACATCTTCAAACTCAAATATTACATAACATTTTCAAACATAAATTACATAACATTTTCAAACAAAACATTTCATATTAACTAGTTCAAAAAGAAATATATTACATCATTCAAACATTTTTATACCCCAATATTACACAACATTTTCAAATAGAAAGAACATAACATTTTCAAACTCAAATATTACATAACATTTTCAAATAGAAATTAAATAACATTTTAAAATGAAAATTTTCATATTAACTAGTTCAAAAATAAATATATTACATCGTTCAAATATTTTTAAACCCCAATATTACATAACATTTTCAAACTCAAATATTACATAACATTTTCAAACTCAAATATTACATAACATTTTCAATCCCAAATTAGATATTGCAATTTTTTACTAGTTCAAACTCAAATATTACATAACATTTTCAAACTCAAATATTACATAACATTTTCAAACAAAAATTACATAATATTTTTAAACAAAAAATTTCATATTAACTAGTTCAAAAAGAAATATATTACGTCATTCAAACATTTTTAAACCCAAATATCACATAACATTTTCAAACAAAAATTAAATATTGTCGTCTTTTAAAAATATTTTCAACTCGATTCTCAAATATTACATACCAATTTCAAACTCAAATTATATTGCAGTCTTTTAAAAACATTTTCAATCATTTGATTGGTACTTGGATGCTTCACTAGTGGTTGGAGTTACCGTTTCTTTTTCTTTATCAGCTTCTGTGACACTCTCTTCTGGAAGTACTCCAACTCTAACAAGGTTGTCACGTACTTTCAAGTACATAGTACTTGACACACATGCTGCTTCTTCTTTGTTTGGATCTTCAAGTATTTTTGGAAGCGTTTCTTTCATTTTTTCAAGCACCTTATCTGAATCTTCTTGCAACTTCTCTTTGATGTATTTTTTTCAACGATTGTTTCTTGAAACCTTTGCCTGCATTTTTTTTCATTTCCATTGATTTCATCAAATATGTCTTTGTTGTATGAATATTGATATCCATGCTCTTAACCTGTGTTTTCAAATTTTCAAAATTTGACTGCAAAAAAAAATTGAAAACTTAATTCGAAAGGGATATATTGAAATTATTACAAATTTTCAAGAAATATAAAAATTTAAATGCAATAGAAAATTAAAATACATATAACATTTTTACCTTAGCTAATTCTTTTGCAGCCTCAACAATTGCAACCCTATCCTTATCAGAAGCCCATTGGTTTTAAAATGCTTGGGCTTCAGCATTAACATTCTCCAATCTACCAACAATAACATTTAACACATCATCATAAGTAAAATCGGATTTAACTATTCCTGATGTAGCCTGTTTTAGCAGGACATCAAGCTTTTCAAGTTCATATTTGACCAAAGAATAAATAGATTCCATTTTTTCATAATTTTTATATCAAGCATTAATTTCCCTAATAAAAACCTTTACCCGATATTCTCATTCTTTCAACTCCTGCAAATCTTTCAACACAAACTCCTTAATTGTTGACTTGGTACTTTAAACCAATAATTTTTTTTTATTAAAATTGACAACATTATCCTTAGTTTGAGGAACCTAAGGATGAGGGTTGTCTCCTTGAGCGGGTGGTACTGATGTCTGCTCAACTGTAGGGGCTTCTTCTTCTTGTGCTATATCTTTAAGCACATATGTTGCCTTGAAGCCTACAATGTTGCCCTGTAACATAAAATCCTCATCAAGTGGAATATCATCCAATCACTGTCTAGAACATTCTGATGCTTGTGAATTTGTAGAAAATGTAAATTGAGACCATCAATACCCATAACTTGATGTTGGCATGTGTGATATCTATGGGTGTGAAAACTCATGCCCAAAATTTCATGTAGTGCCCTATGATCTCTATGAAAACAATTATTTTCGAACATCGAATTACCATTACATAGGCATTGTAGGAGGATGTGACTATGCCTGTTGTTGATTGGGTGGAAGTGGTGGCTATGGTGAAAATCGGTGAGTGTGATGCATGTGGAGGTGGTGGTGGAATATGCCCTCTAACTTGTGATGTTACTACTTGAACATGAGAATCAACTGAAAACAATCAAAAACATTTTGTTAGAATTTTGCTTAAAATAAAAAAGATCTTAATTTAAATTAACTACACATAGATTTACCTAAAGATGATGAAATGCGCTACAATTGTCCTACATTAGGGAAGGGTTTGTCCACACTACATTCGGCTTGCACATTTTGTGCATACCTAGGTGTATGAGAAACCCCAGGAGTAGTTTCTTGCCTGGAATATTTGTGTGACCTCTACATAGGACCAGGTGTTGCTTTGGAGCCCGTGTCTTCAGAATCACATGTTTGTTCTAGCCTATGACCCCTAGTGGTAGCAATCTGTTTACTCGTATTGTCTGCCTTCTCCTGCATATAGATGAAAAGAAAAATTAAAAAGGGAATGTGCTAAACTATAAATTAGTATGTCAAGGACAATGACATAGTTATTACTTTTAATTCCTCTGCTGACATGGCAATATATTGTAGTGTTGCATGCACTACAATTTGTACAGGAGTAGTCAACAAATTATGAAAACACTCAAAAAATAAAGCTAAAATAAAATTTATAGTGACATTAATGGGCTGAGTCTTGCTGGTTGCTTGTTAGACTGTGTGCAACTCAGATCTGATTTGATCCGAAATATAAGTGCATCAATCAAACTTTTAATTTTTCTTAGACTTAACAATATAAGCAAGTGCCCAAAATGAAATTTCTAGTCTTCCCATCAGAATAAGTCTGGCCTAAAAAAATTCGATAATGGCCTTCAAAGTTTGATGGTTCACATCGTTGATTGATAAACCTCTTTTTTATTTTGCAGCAGAAGTTGCATAAAAAAAATTAGATGTCAATTTACAAATTTGAAACATTGAAAATTAATAAAATATAATTAACAAGATTTATACCTGCTAAATATTTTGATGAAAGACCGTAATTTATTTTGAGGTATGCTTTTTCATCTGGAGAAATTTACAACCTCATCAAAAATTGAGTAAAATCAATGAATGGAAGACCTATCAATCTGTGAATATCTCCAGGGGTGATGTTGATTACTAGATTTCTATTTTGTTCTTTAAGGTTCACTATAGTCGTGTTGTGGTCATAACAAGATGTAATATTTTGTAGGAGAACTTTATTTGTTTTGAATTGTGGCATGGAAATGAGGTTTTATAAACCTGCATTATTGATCCACTGAAAGTTCATCCCTGGAGTTGTTATCAGATCTAAAATCAAAGTGCACGAATTTTTTTTTAATTTTGGTATGATTGTGGAAGAGGTATACATCGCAAGAAGTTGGAAGTTGAATAAAAAGGATTGGGAATCAAAACAAAAAGGTTAATCGAAAATGTTAGCTCTGGTTGTAGTAGACACAGAAAGGAAATGGAAAAAATTATAGTTGATGCCCTTTTATAGATTGAGAAATAGGGTTTACACATGGCAACATCGTATTGGATATGCGGTGTTGCTGATTGAATGTGTGACACATGGTAGATGAACCTTTTTGCATTCGATACAATGTAGTATCGGATTCTATTCTACACCCAGTTTTATACCAGATCAAATTATGCACCCGATTGGTGATTGGATCTAAGTATGTATTCAGTCCGAAATTGGAGCAGATTATACATTTGATCAAATATCAAATCATAATGTGCATTTGGTCGATAGTCGGATCATTTTATGCTATCAATCGATAGTCAAATTATTGTATGCATCCGATAGGTAGTCGAACCAAACTGTGCATCCGATCGCGATCATATAGTATCATGCATTCGATCCATACCCGAATGCATAATATGATCCGGTATGTAACCGAATGTATAATATGATTTGGTTATGGACTGGATCAGATTATGCATCTGGTCCATGACCAAATCATATTATGCATACGATCCGTAATCGAATTCTATTATGCATCCGGTTCTTAACCGAATGCATATATGATCAGGTCCGTAACCGGATCATATTATGCATCCAATTATAGATTGGATAATATTATGCATCTGGTCCGAGCTCAGATTAATATTTGGCAAAGGTCTTAGGTAGCCAAACTCCTTTCTCACCTGGTCCGATTAGAAATTTAAATTTTACCATTTTTTACTAATTTTTTCTAAAAAATTGAGGTAATTCGCCATGTCATCATACATGCAGTTTGCTAGGATTTGCTGAGTTTTCGGAATAGATTAGCCATTTTTTTACAAGTACCTTTCAGGTCCTACCTCTTATGCATAACCCTGGGTTCAACGAACTTTACTCAACCAAACACTCAATGAAATAACCCTTTCTTACAAATCCTAGTCCAAGCTTATGATAACTCAAATCAAAATATTTCCAACAATGCTCAACATCAAATCTCACATAACAATGACACTCATGTTCTTTTCAAACTCTAGTTCAAGTTCTTTTCTCAACAACTCACTTCAACAACAATGCTTATAAAATAATTTTCACATAGCAATGATACTCAATCCTTAGTTCAAGTTCTTCACACAACCAATGACTTCAACAACAATGCTTATCAAACAATCTTCTCATAGCAATAATACTCAATCCTTAGTTCAAGTTCTTCACACTACCAATGACTTCAACAACAATGCTTATAGAATAAGGTTTTAAAAACTCTTTATTTTAGAAAACCTTGAATCATTAACTCAACTCATTCAATAGGAAACCATAATCAAGTTCTTTTCACTCCAAACTTATTTTCCAGAAAACCAACCAATAAATTTAACTAAGGAAGAAAGTGCGCATACCTTTTTCTTGATGATGGACGAATCTCATAAATCTGCCACAAACATAAACACTATTTTTCTAAGCTCAAAGAAATTATTAGATAATAATCTTCCTCAAAATACAATGTAAGTATCAAGACAAATATACACCTTATTACTCCACTTTTAAGAAATCATTCATCAATATTTACAAAAATTAATATACCACTTACACCTTATGATCTCCCCAGTGAAAATAACATTCAATGCACTCTTCTTTTAAAAATAACTCAATGCTTAGAAGTTCCCTTTATCCTTTTATAAATTCAACAACTCAATGTGACACCAACACTTTATTTAAAAATAAAGCAAGAACCTTATTCCTCCAAATTCCAAAAGATCAATAATAAAAATAAAAATATTTTAAGTAACCCTTTTAACTCCCTAAGACCTCATGTCAACTTTAGGCAATATAAAAAAATAATCATAATTTTTATTACCTTGGCCTTGGTGGGAATCAAACTCACAACGCAACCTTCATCCAACGCCCTAGCCGCAACTCCAACTGTCGTGCAAGCTAGGCGCTCACTTGAGGAGTGGAGAGCACCATGTGCTCAATAAACCTCCCCGCTTTGCCAAGAAAAACATGCATCATTCCCTTGGTGCTTCCAATACCAATGCAAACACTAGAATTTGCTGTTGTCGCGTTTCGAACGCAGGTCACTTGGCGCCTCAAACAATTTAAGCAATGCCTCCTTGCCACTAGGCCACATTGCCGAGATGGCTTTCAATTTTATAGAACTTTTGTTTTTCTCCTTATTCTTTGGCACATAAAACACAGGATTCGTTTCCCTTTTTCGCACGAGCTTTTAAATTCAAATTTGCATACTTTAAAACGTTCGAGCAAGAATAATTAAAATACCTCTTAAGGCATTGTTTATATAGTCCTTTCCCTCCTTTATGCAAACATGTCAGCACTCGAATTGCCTCCAACCTTATTATATGTCAACGCTCGAATTTCCTTTGGAGCTTATTAATTTATAAAATATTTAAATTAATTTGAATTTAAATTTTATAAATTAATTCTTTAAAACACTTTGGTTTTATTAATACCTTATTCCATTGTTCACCTTGGTATAAATAATATTTATTAATATAAGGGTAATAACAGATTTAATTTTTAAAAATATGTAAAATTCAATTTAATAAAGTTGGTTAATCCTTAAATTTAACAGATGTAAAAACTGTTATCATTTAATTGTGAAATTAAATGATATATATATATATATATATATATATATATATATATATATATATATATATATATATATATATATATATATATATATATATATATATATATTTATTTATTGATACATAGGGGAGTTGGTTACAGCCACACCAGTTTTAGTAAGTGGCAAGCGTAGGGTTAATAAATTAAATACATACAAAAATTTTAAATTTAAATTTGAAATAAAAGTTTTTTTAAATACATAGATATTAAGGTTTTCCAATGAGATTGAAACTTTAGTGTAATAGGAGATACTCTTTACTCCCCACTACTTGTCCCAAAATCTTTGGACGAAATAAATGTAACATGTGTAGAAAGCAAAATTAAAATAAATTAATTTTTAAAACTTAATATAAAAAATTATCAACTTTGTTCAAGAAATTTGAAGCAAGCAGTGAAGAACAAGGAGTTCCATACTATAAAATAAGATTCTAATTTCATAGGTAAACCTAGAATTTTGTTCATTGGGTTTGAAATTAGTGATGACAAATGTTTAATTTCACAACACAAGTTTAAGATTTCATAGGTGAACCTTGACATTGTTCATTAAATTTGGGTCAAGCACTGAGATACAATGAGTTTCATAGTGTAAACTAAGGTTCTAACTATATAAATAAACATTAAAATTTGTATTAACTACTTCAACTTTATTAATATTATAAAATAATCAAATGACATTAGTTCAACCGGTTAATTTATGAAACTTTCAAGGAGAAGATCAAGTTTGGAAAAAAATAATATTTTCCTTAAAAATTAATTCTCTTTTATTAGATGTTATAAAATAATCAAATTATATTAGTTCAATCAAGATTAAGGTTGAAAACGCTAATTGTAGGTATGAAAAGAGGGTTTGATGAGAAAAAACTACTCTGCTAGGGTTTGATGAAGAAAAACTGCTCTACAAGGATGACAACAACTTTCGGAGGAGGTCTAAAAAATTGGAGGAATGTCATGATGGCATCGGGTTCGGCACAGAGAGTGCATGCTCGTGATATTTTTTCATCTGAAAATGACTGAAAGGAATAGTATTTTCCAGTGCATGTCGGGAACCGCTTGTTAAAGAACAATGGATGTTTGAAACAATGTGAAGTCAGGCCAGTTCTAGTGGTTCAACCAGAATCGGTGGCGAAATATGTGGAGTATCTAACCAAACATGCCCTTATTGGTAAATTTTTGGGCATCCGAATTTCTCTCCCCTTTGTGGAGTCTTGGGTCAGGAAGACTTGGAATCCTGAAGGCGATGTGGAGGTGATGCTGAGTGCGAACAACTATTTTATGGTGGTTTTCTCTTGTATTGCAGATCATAACAAAGCATTTGAAGGGGGTCCTTATTTCTATAACTAGGTGGGACTATTTCTTAAACCTTGGCATGCAGGTTTCAACCCATCAAAGGAGCGATCGTCGTGGGTTCTAGTATGGGTGCGTCTTCCATGGCTCCCATTGGAATTATGGAGAACTGATATCTTGCATAAGATTTGCTCTTCTACTTGGTAAGCCGGTTGGACCATCACACCAAAAAATGGATAAAAAGGTAATATCCGTTGCTCGTATTTGTGTTGAAATTGACTTAAATAATCCTATTCCAGATTCTATTGAAATACAATTTGGATCAACTACGTGGGTTCAAAAACTTGACTATGAAGCTCTTCCATTTCGTTGCCGGATTTGCCATGAATATGGCGACCTACAAAGAAAATGCCCTAAGTTTGTCTCACCTGTGGCTTTGGTACATCTCAATTTTAGGCTTGGGTTCATGGATAATTTTTTTGAAGACCTTTATACATGTGAATTGTACAAAATATTTCTTGTTTGGGTCATAAATCTAGGTAAAGCGAACTCTTTTAGTTTGCATTCCAATTTAGGAGTCTCCTTCCTTTTTATTAGAGACACACTTCCCATATGCAAAAAGGCTTTGTATAATACCATTTTCTTTGCCCACTCCCATAGGGAATATTGATTGAATCTGTCTATCTCAATATTTCTAGAGAGACAACCCTTTCTATCAATTGCCTTAGCAGTAGATATACAAGTTTATTGAACCTATAAATGGGTATTATGATGGAATCATCCAAGGGATATCATTCTTATTTGATCTAGAAATGCAAGTCCCTAGTGCTTACTTATGGGATATACCAAATTACACCTCCTTTAATTGCACTCAAGGCTAGCACCAAGAATTCATCCAAAAAATAATAATAGGAATTTTGATAGAGGACCTCAATCTAGAAGGAGACAGACCACCCTTTATCTTCTTCATTTTCCATATTTAAGCCCAAATTATCAAAAAGCTCAATGTTTTGAAATATCACTAAATGGGTCAAGAATGAGCAACACCTAAAGGTATGATTCTCCTTGAAGATAGATAACCCTTCATGAATCTAATGGACTATAAAATTGTTGCAGTCCAAGATTAGGGATTTGTTCTTTGGGATACACCTCAACATGTGAATGGTGTCCAAATATTTCTACAACATCTCTTTATCATCCTCGATGCCAAAAATGAATATCGCAATGCTTAGATATCTTTGGCATATTCCTTGAATATTTGTTGGTTTAAAGGGAATTTTGGTATGGCTTTATATGATATTTGAAGCTCTAGGTTTAAGTACTTTTTCTTGTCTTTGGGTTTAAGCACTTTTGCTTATATTTCTTTTTACAATACCCTTTTGTAATCTATGAGTTTAGCCTAAATTATTCCAACAAAAATAACATATATTATACAACTTCTCCTAATATAACCAACTCAAAGTGGTCATCACAGGTTGAGAATCATAATACAAGGTGCATGCTTCCACTAGTTCATAGGAACAATGTACCTAGGAAATTAGGTATTGGGCCAACCAATTAGTCTAGATCGTAGAAAAAAAGGACTCATATTTATTTTGGAGGCACCATTAATAAGCATATTTCCTCAAAATTCTTGTATCTTTTGACAACTTCGGGTTTGTTACTCCTTTTATCATGTTTTCAATATGTCTTAGAGGTTATGCCTATGTGACTTGAGCATGAGTTTCCCTTTTTGAAGCTAGGTGAGGGGTCGAGGTGGCTTTTAAGGGTGTGGTGGTAGTCTTATTCTTCCTCTTAATTTCCATGGCCATTGTAGACTATCTACCTTTGTTTAGGTTTTTATGCCTTATGGCTTGTAGGGACTTCTATTTCTTATGACATAATGGAGAAGACTTGGGGAGAAAAGGTATTATTAGGCTTATCACTCTATTTTAACCAAAAATATGCATGTAGAGCTTTGGATTTTATTTATCTAAAATGAATGGTTATGATTTCTTCTCGACTAGAAGGGATGATTGGTTCACATGCCATCCCTTATAATTGGTTGGTTTTTTGTCGCCCAAGAATTATTCACCTCTACTACCATGTTGTCAAAGCTTTGACATTGTTCATCTAAATTTTGATCAGACAACCTAAGTTTTTCATCTTTCCATATGGTTAGATAGGTGCCAAGTGTCGCAGACTTCCACCTAAGTTATTTTATTTGAAGGTACATACGATACTAGGAGGGTTGGAGATTTTGGTAACCTACACGAAGATCATTTCCATAATTTTGAATTTGACCTAGATTTACCTCCATAGTCATATGAATGGGTAACACCAACTAGTGTATTGGCCATATAGCTTTGACCAAAAAAGGCCTAGGCCATCAAGTTGGCATAATGAATCTCTGTCATGGGTTTGTAGGAGACTATATTTGCTCATAACACTCATTTGTCATGAGAGATCCTTTGTACTTGTTTTGCTAAGTTAGTATTATTTTTGTAATGACCCTCATCACATAAATATTGGTAGATAAGGAAAATTGGTAATAACCCTATGTTTTCTTATGGATTGTGATACTGTTGATAGCTACTATGAATGTAGGACCAGATTCAAAGTCATCGAAGAAGGGAAGTAAGTTGACGGAAAAGGGAAAAAGGGAAGTGATAATTCGGCTCATGAGTACATGGATGCTCGCATACTTGCATATCATATGGATGTCATATTTGACTGGGTTTTGTGTTGGATTTGAGTGTTAATGATGATGATATCCATTGATTACTTTAATATGCATATAGTTTAAATTAAAAGGAAATAGATATAAATTAGGAAAGAAAATAAGCGGATGTGTGCATGGTTTAAATAAGTCTGAATGCAAGTGTATTATTATTGAGGTCACTTACTTGAAGAGTAGGTAAATATTATGTTTAATTTTTCTTTTATATTAATCATTTGAGCTATGTTTAAGTGATAGCAATTATGGAAAATTAAAGTAAATGGTTTTCTTCATCATGAAATGGGTGATCATGGTGAGGAGTAGTGGTCAGCTTAACCACATTGGTACAAGGTGTTTGATGTTATTACGATTTCAAACCTCTCCATAACCAAGAATTGAGAAGGAAGGAAAATTATTAAAACAATATTGTTGGACGTAGTTAAAAACCGTGATTTGAGGAAACCGAATTCAAAGAGAAGAGGGGAAAATTTGAATGGCATATTTTTTTGTTTTTTGAAAAAAATAAAAAGAACAACATGAACAGATTGACAGTGGGAGATCTAGAAGTGATGGGTAGCTACTAGAAGGAATAAGTGCTACTAAGAACTCCAGGTAGATCATTCACATTAATTTATGTTTGTTTGCCTTTGGTTTTAAATAGGAAGGATTATGTTTGAACTGGAAAGTTTGTTTGTTTTCTTGTGTGAAGATGAAATGGGAAAGACTTTGTTGAGAGTGCACTTGTTTGAAGTTATTGTTGGTCTGCATGAATGCTTCATAATTTCATAACTAGAATATAACCTTTGTTTTTGTTATGAATATTGTTGTTACCTATAAATGAAGAGATGCTTCTGGTAAACTTCTGCAAGTATGCATGGTTGTATGTTAGTAGAAATGCATTCATGAATTGAAGAGTTGAAATCTATCCCTTCATCCTAAAACCTCAAACCATCAAGATAGTGAGTGAAGTTCTAGCTGGCGGTGTGAAAAAGGCTATCGAGTATGACAACAATCGAGTGGAGAACTATAGCCACCAAGTTGTATGATAAATAAAATATTTTTGTACATTTACCTTCACACAATTGTATCATGACGAGAGTTGCAGTACATATATGTATAGGACGGATCT
Organism: Wollemia nobilis; assembly: GCA_028583015.1. Lineage (NCBI taxonomy): Eukaryota > Viridiplantae > Streptophyta > Pinopsida > Araucariales > Araucariaceae > Wollemia > Wollemia nobilis. The sequence continues at coordinate 10,197,716 of JAQPPZ010003077.1, read as the reverse complement.
GAACAACTGATGTATATTATGCTTCAGTCATCGTAATGTGTGGAAAAAATATTAGTGATGTCACCTTGTTCGGTGTTAGTGTATTTTCCATATATTATTTAAAACCTGAACTCCAAATGTTTTATATGCAAAAAATGTTTTATATTGCAGCAAATAATTTCTGGAAAGTTTGTTAAACAAACAATTTTTTTTTGTGGATTTCTATAAATCTTAGAATGATGCTTTTAAGTCAGAGTTTTAAGTGTAAGTCTGGTTAAAATATCTTATATTAAAAACACAAGTTTTAGTTGTGCCTTGTGATTTTAAGAAGCATGTAGTTTGTTCTAGTGTGAATTGTACAGGGTGATGATTGTATTGTTGATGGATTGATTCAATAGTTTGATCACTATGTATGTTGGTTGAAGTTATAAGAATTATTTTGTCTTAATTAGCAATTTATGCATCCAACACTTGTAAGAAAGAGTTAGATCATACTTTAGGTGTTTGGGGTAAAATATACCGGTAAAATTTTGGGCACATCTCGAACCTGGGTTGCCATGCTCCCAAAATATATTAAAGAAATTTATTTTTAATTTTAAATAAAAATAGTGCATTGGGAGAGCAACAATAACTTTAAAGAAACCTTCTGCATATTTCATATGCAGAGGGGCAAAATTATACTAGCAAAAAGTATGGAATATGCGCCAAACATTGTAACCTTTCGTTTTAAGACATTGTTTATCCGGTTTTCTATCAAGTTGACATGAGTAGCTGGCATGAAGGTCAAAATGGCTCCTTGGGTATTTTGTTTGGTTAATATTATTTTAACATTGTCGTAAAGCCTTGTGTTGTGTTGGGATCAACATATTTTTAATTTAATGCTTAATATCTTGAGTTGTGTTACAATTCTCAAGCTAAAAGCATATCGAATCCCAAGGAATGTATGAATACAAAATTGCTAATCTTATATTTTGTATAAAAAAATCTTAGCGTGTTGGAAGTTGTCTTGCTGATAGCAAAGGTGGAATTAATTATATAAGAAAATGAATTTACATAAACAAAATTATATTTGAATCTATAATCTAGTGCATTTTATGGAAAGGATTACTTTAATTTGAATTCTCTATAATATTAAAGATGATAAATGAGATAGGTGTAAATTGATAGAAGGAAAGTCTCTTGATGTGTTTGTGCTATATGTTTTAATGAACTCAAGATATATAGATAGGGAGATATTTTAAAATTTGTTCATTCCCTTAAACCTTAGAACTATTTATAACCATATAATGAAGGTGATTGTTTACATCGTTTATTTCTTTTTAAGTAAATATGTGTGTAAACCTTTGGTGTTTTCCAAATATTTTAGTTTATATTTAGGTTTCCTTGAGAATATTTTTTTATGTGAAAACTTAAACTTAATTGGATGGTTGAAACTATTGCTTTGGGGAATTTAGCGAGACTTGAAAATAAAACACTTAGTAATGGTTGAGGAGCCCTAAAACTAACCATGAAGTCGAGAATTGAGGGTAAAGGATGCTCAATATTCACCCAAATATTGTTGAGGTGCTAGTATACACACAAAAAAAATCTAGAGCAACTGTAGACTAATAGAATTGGTTGAATAAAATGACTAGGTACGGTCTTGTAATGAGGGGCGATATGGGATGCCTTCTCCAGGTTACATCTGGAATAGTACTGTGATAGGTCCTATGTTTATTTGACCTAGGTGGTTAAGCCATGTTGTATGGAATGGGACATACAAACATGGATCATAAAGAGCATGTGTGATTAAGACCAAGGCTAGGGTATTGGCATGGCTCTAACTAACTCCGAGAAGAGGATAATCAGCTAGACATTGGGTATAAGTATGCTATTTCTCTTTCATTCAATATTAAAATATGGTTGAGGTATAGTCGAGGGTTCGAAATTGCAAGGGATAGGGAAGCAAGCGTCCACCCTATAGGTGTTATGGGCCCTAGAGGATAATCCCTATTGTGGATTGACCCTCATGCCATATCATGAGGATGTTAAATAGGATAAGTCAATTCCACTAATGGCACCTTTATAGGATTTGGTTGATCTCGTCCACTTGGGTGACCGTCTGTAGTAATATTGAACCCAAAAGTGGTGTAATATGCCTATATTAAATTAAGCTTATGCTAATAATTATTTTGGTGAAGCAAGTTTGCTATGAATTCGCAAGCAATCTTATGAGTAAAATTATAGTATTGAAACGGTAAAAAGAAATTCCTAGTGATTTGTTTATGAAATTTTATGTGGTATAACCAAGTGAGTATATTTGGGTTGTTACTTATGGTATCAAAGAAAAAGTGCTTCTAAGTTGTGGACTCTGATTGTGAATTTGTATTAAACTAATAGATTACCTCTTTCACCTACAGGTCAAATGGCACAAATGCTACGAGGTGGATCTTCAAGAAATTATATGGGAGGTAGAGAGGAAGAAACCACTGAAGGATCTACTAGGGGTCCAAGGTCAGGAATTAAGATGAGAATGTCCTCAATGTGAAAGAAGGATGAAACGATTGAATGAACCTCCTCCTAATGAATCCGTCAGAGAAAGGAAAAATCTTGAAAAAGTTATTCAATTGTTGAAAACTCACATAGAACTATAGACACAAAAAATTGACTCACTCTAGTGGGTAATCTTCCCTGAGCCCTTTGGGATACCCCATAGACTTGCCTAAGGCAAGGGTTAGGCCTCCCCCGCTCTTTTGTCTTTTTTACCTCTTTATGCAAAATTGCTCTTGCCCTTTATGGGGCATGATTTCGCATAGGGTAAAATCACGATCGGCCTTGATGGGGCACGATTTCACCTCTTAGGGTTTTTCTCTAAGAAAACCCTAATTCTTCGAATTTGACATGTTTTACATCAGCCCTCATCAATTTTCCCACTGATTTCACCTTCAAATCCTCTATATAAGGAGGGTTTGAAATCATTTTTGAGCACGATAATGACAATAATGATAATAAAGTTAATAGTGATTCAAGTGATTTTAAAAGTGCTTGCTAATTAATATGCATCCTTCTTCTCCTACAAGAAAGCTAACTCTAATGTATGAAGTTTGATTTATTATCTGCTGTATTAGATTGTTGATTGTTGTTGCTCTCTTTGGTGGATTTATGTTGGAGCCCTAAGGAGATATCAACTATTTAAGAGGTCTCAACCATTTTGTTTGCTTCTGCGCTCTCTGCCAAGTGAATTCATTCTTTTGCATACATGTTTTGATTTTTTGATTGATGTAATTGAGCCCTCTCATATTTCTTTTATTTTTTGCATAGTTTCTACGAAATCACGCTTGGCTCTCTACGAGGGAGGATTTTTCCTATGCGAAATAGTTCTTGGTTCTCTACGAGGGGTGATTTTACTTATGCAAAATCACGATCACCTATTATGGGGAATGATTTTGCCCAGACTATTTCTGGGGAAAAATAGTTGTTCTTGATTTTAGATCTGCTTCATAAGCTACATATAGGGCATAGTGTTGCATTTTGTTTTGTGTTTTCATCATTTTATTTTGTTGTATCTTGATATGCTTGATTTCTTTCAAAGGTTAATTTTTGCTTCTCTTTTTCAAAGGTCAGCTAAAAGGACCTAGGGGGCTTGACTTTTGTGCCTCCAAGCATTGTTGTATAGCGACCTAAGCAACCCTGCTAATACTGATTACATTTTCCAAGTGTTTTCCAAGTTATCTTGCAAGAACATGAATTATTGATATCATTGGACAAAGGATAAAAGTAAGGATAAATCATTGGATAAGATAAGTGTTCTAATTAGTCTTTAGGCTATTTTTTGAGTGCCTTATATTTCTATTGTAAACCCTAGATCTAATTTTATAGAAATATATTTAATTTATTTATAGGCATTTGAAATATAAACAACATATAGTGTGCACTTAGGGTTAATTATATTTGTGCATCATCTCTTGAACCCTTGCTTAAAGGTTTTCTATCTTGAAACCCTAGGGTTAGAAAAGAATTCAAAGAAAAACTCATTCTAGGGCTAGCTCTTGTATTCTTGCATTTTATATTACTGCATTGTCCTTTATATTTCATAGCATAGATTTAGAAAGGCTAAATCTAGGTGATTGTCTTGAATCGAATACATCAAAAATTCTTGAAAACCAGAGGACTTGGAGAGAGTCCTTAAACCATTCCTGGTGAACCCTTCCCCCTTATTTAGAACTAAGTGTAGAGAACAACATATCCCACATAGTTTACCTCAAGGCTTTCTCTCTTTTGCATATCTAGCCTTGAGAATCGTACATGATAGGGCGGTTTTCCCCCTCTACATATTTGGTGAACCCGACGTGAACACCTCATTTTTATTTTAAAACTTTAATCAAGATCATTAATTTTGTGTTCTAGAGCAAAAAATATTAAAAACATAATTTCTTGTGCTTGTTTTTGTTTAGTTCCTCCCATTTTGCCCTAGTCTTTATCTCTTTTCCCAATGGCTTCTAACCTTGGGAATGGAAGAAGGATTTTTAGGTTTGATGAAATTTTTCAAGAGAATGATCAAATTGATAGAGAAAACCATAACCTTGAGGAAGAAGAGATTGATAATAGTCTTGATCCTATTAAGGGACCTGATGGAAACCTTATATTTAAATATTTTGAGCATGTGTGGACCTTTTATAAATATCACAACCATGCCTTGGATGCAACTTTAGAGGAAAAAGTCCTAATTGAAGAAGTTAGACCATCTCATGATAACTTATTGAGTGAATATTTGAATCATGGTAATCATGTTCATCATCCAACATATGCCACTACTGTAACCACCAACGTTGGAAGGAACCTACAAGTCCCTCCAACTAGTAGTGCCATTCAAAATTTTCAATTTCCTCCTCAATCTGCTTATCTCAACACTATTGCATTTATTCCACAAAATGTTAGTTATCCTCTTCAACAAGACGCCACATACCTCAATAGTATCAATATGTCCAATACCTCTCCTTTAGGAAATATGGAAATAATACATAATAGTAATCCAAAAGTGCAGAATTTAACAAATGTGATAAAACAATTGGTTTCAAATGTTGAGATGATTCAATTTTCAAGTTTCAATTACAGTTATAAGGAAATGTATAATTAGCCATTGGATCCTATTGTTGTTGCTAGGCCTTATATTGAGCATTTTTCGATGCTAGTTTTACCTATATAAGGGGACAAAAGATCCAATAGAGCATTTAAGAAGATTTATAACAACTTGCCATGATCTCATTTATGATGACATGTTGTTACTAAAAATATTTCCTAAGAGTATTGGTGGCATGGCATTAGAGTGGTATTATCGGTTGCCTAATTATTCCTTGAATATTTTTGGAGAAGCATTAGAATTATTTGTTCAATAGTTTGATGCATATATTGAAAAGGAAGTAACAATGAAGGATGTTTATAATTTAAAATAAAGTAAAGAGGATTTTTTTTTAGAATTCTTGGCTCGTTGGAGAAATTTAGTAGGACACTTGAGATATAATTTACCTACAAAATATATGCTTGAGACATTTATTGGAAGTTTACAAGAATAATTATCTTGTGCATTAGAGACTACTACTATTACATCTTTTGAAAAAGCAATTGATTTGGCCAGAAAAGTAGAACATGCTCTTATCATAAGAGGTCAACTCAAAGTCAAATAAGAGAAACCTTTTAAGTCTTAACATAAGAATAAAAATATAGGAGGTTATAGTGCCATGGATGGTAGGCTTGTTAACAATGTTACGAACAACCTACAAAATATAATACTTCAAAAACCTTCATAAAGTAATTTTACAAGGTCTATGGAAGAAGTTTTAAAACAACTTTTAGAAGCCACTATAATTGAATTGCCTCCCATAAGACAACCAGATACTACATCTCATTGGTACAAGGCAGGTCAGCATTATGCATATCATAGAGTAGAAGGACATTGGATGAAATTTTGTAATAAGTTGAAGCATGTGGTCCAAGATTTGTTGATGCAGGACGTGTTGATGTGGAAAATTCTCAATCTTAAAATGATCAACAAAAATCATCTATTAATCAGAATATAATTAAAAAAACAACTAATAAAGTATCTTTTAGAAGTTTACTACATCATTATGATAACAACATGGTTTTTATAATAACAACTACTTAAAAAAATTTAGTGCAAAATCAACAGATCCAACGATCTCAACAGGAGATAAGTTTCTCAACAAATATTTCTCTTTTGGAACTTTTGCAGAACTCTCCTACTCATGGAGAAGCCTTGATAAATGTTCTGAAACAACAATCTATCCCCCAAATATTTTCCCTATTGATAAGGCTAATATCGTAATTTTTCTTGGGATACATCATCTCACATTCTTGGATGCCGATATTTCCTTCTCAAACTTGCAAAAATATTCTTCTCTTTACATCACTGCATTTATTGGGGATACTTTTATCAAGAGTGTTATGATTGATAATGGTTCTTACCTTAATCTATGAACATATCATTTCTTTCAAAAGTTTAGATTAAAAGAGGAAGATATAACTAAATCTGGTGATATCATTAAAAATTTCAACAATGAGTCTCAAGAAGCTTGTGGTACCGTATCACTTCCCCTCAAAGTTAAAACTAAGATTCTAGATACATTTTTCTATGTGGTATCTTGTCTTACAACTTTTAATATTCTTCTTAGACGTCCTTGGATCCATGCAATGGAGGTCGTCCCTTATATTTTCATCAATGTGTAAAATTTAAATTCAAAAATCAACTTGTTTTCATCTTGGGTGATCCTCATCCATTTGAATTTTACCCACAAGAAGATCTAGATTAGTTTCATTCATCAGATTATTTATCTAAAAAAACTAAGCAACTTGAAAATCCTTATAAGAAATCATCAATCAATATATCATCATAGGATCAAGTCAACTCTCCTTGTCAAGAATCTCTCTTAGATGAATCTCATCAAGGTTTAGAGTGAAGTGTTGAGGATGGAGGATCACCCTCTCATTCTTTTTCAGTATTAACCCCCGAGAAGTATGTAAAATATGAGGATTCACCTTAGAATGACATCTACTTTGATGGGTATGTTCCTTACGCTACGCAGGTTGAATATTCTAGTTCTCGGGTGGACTTTAGTTCTATGTCTACTGAGGACCTTGAGAAATTAGGAGTGATTCCTGCCCCACTTCCTCTTGAGGATGATTTGTCCATCTAAATTGAGAAAGACCATATATGTGAACATAGGCTCTGAGGAAGTCCCTAGAATCCTTAAGTTAGATAAAGCCTTTTTCATGGACGAGTAGGAGTAATTGACCAATTTATTAAAGGAATATTAGGATATCTTTGCTTGGTCATACGTCGACATGCCAGGGCTTGATCCTTCCCTTGTCATGCATAATTTGGTAGTTAAACCTAGTGCTAAATCTATTAAGAAGAAACTTAGGAATATGCATCCTAAGCTCACCCTATCAATCAAGGAAGAGGCCCAAAAACTCCTTGACATTGGTTTTATAAAAGCTATGGACTATTTTTATTGGATCTCCAATATCGTTTCGATAGATAAGAAGGAAGGAACAATCAGAGTATGTACCGACTTTTGATATATTAACCTAGCGTGTCCCAAGGATGAATTTTCTTTTTCCAACATAGATCAGATTGTAGATTTCATTTTCAAATTTGGGATGCTTTCTCTCGTGGATGGTTTCTCAGGCTACAATAAAATTTTGATTACCCTTGAGGACCAGGCTAAGACAACATTCACTACTCCATGGGGTACCTTCTACTATAAGGTCATGCCTTTTGGCCTGAAGAACGCAGGAGCAACCTATCAGCGGGCCATGACTTATATTTTTATGACATGATGCATGATATTCTACAAGACTATGTGGATGATATTTTAGCTCACTCCATAGAAAAAAAGGATCATGTCCATGATTTAAGATAAATATTTGAAAATATTTGGCAATATAAGGTTCATATTAAACCCGATAAGTGTGTGTTCGAAGTCACATCTAGAAAGTTGTTAGACTTCATAGTTTCCAGGTGAGGCATTGAAGTGGATCCTTCTAAGATGATGACCATCACTAACATGCCTTCTCCTCACACCTTGCCCTAACTGTGTATTCTATAAGCTAAAATTCAGTTTATCCATCGGTTCATTACCCAACTAACCGAGAAGTGTAAGCCCTTTATTAGGCTTATTAAGAAAGATGTAGTCTTCCAATGAGATTCTGAGTGTCAAAAATCTTTTGATGATCTCAAAAAGTATCTCATATTCTCACCTGTTTTAGTTCCTCTTGTGCTTTGTAGGCATTTTATGTTTTACATAGTAGCTACTACTCACGCTTTGGGAGCCATGCTGGCTCAACACGATGATAAAAAAAAGAGAGTGAGTTGTCTACTATATCAGTAGAACATTTGTTAGCTATGAAACTGAATACACTCGTTTAGAGAAGTTGTGCTTTGTCATAGTGTTTGCTTCTCAAAAGTTAAGACACTACATGCTCATCCATAAGATATTGGTAGTTGCAAAGTTTGATCCTTCGTATTATTTGATGTCTAAGCCCCACCTTTTAGGTCGAGCTGCTAAGTGGGTGTTGTCCCTTAGTGAATTTGATTTATATTTTATAGGTCAAAATGCTAGTAAGGGTCAAGTGATTGCTAATTAGTTAGCCTCCGCTCCCCTAGAAGTTTTCCATCCTATGGTTATAGAGTTTCTCGATGAGTGCTTCAACATCGAGATTGAATAGTCTGAGTCTTGGATTTTGTTTTTGATGGAGCTCGATGAATGAACGACATTGGTGTTGGAGTCATTCTAGTTACCCCACAAAAGAAAATTATCCCCTTATCCTTCAAACTTTGATTCTCTTGCATGAACAATATTGTAGAGTACGAAGCTTTGATCCTTGGTCTTAGAGAAGCCCTAGCTCTGTAGGTGAGAGTCCTTTTAGTATTTTATGACTCTAAACTTGTGGTTAATTATATTAACGATGTTTATCACACTCGAGATGATAAAATTAAACCTTACAAGGAGATTGTTACTAAGTTATTGTCCTCGTTTTAATGAGTAACCATAGAATCTGTCCCTAGATCCTCAGACCGCCATGCATATACCATGGCTACTATTGCATACTTGTTCCCTCTAGAGTTAGAAGATGATAAAGCATCAATTATCATTAGACAACTATAGGAATCTACATCACTTGGTTCTTATCTTGTTTCACTAGATTGTTTGACCATCGAAACTTCCCCATCTCAGCCATGGTATAACTACATATTTAATTTCCTTAAGGATGGTTTAGATCACAACCAACATAAGATTTTATGCAAAATAGCATGTTGATTCATCATAGTAAACAATACTTTGTATCGATGGTATTTTGAAGGCATCCTCTTGTGATGTCTTCACTCCAATGAAACCCGACTTGTTGTTAGTGATGCTCACAATTGTTCATGGAGAGGCCATTTTAGTGACAATGCTATTGGCAAGAAGCTCCTTCATATGGGGTATTATTGGCATTCCATGGAGAAAGTTACATGTGACTATGTTCGGTGCTACAACAAGTGTCAATGCCATGATCATATTATTCATGCTCCTTCTCAAGACCTTCAGGTTATCTCTTCCCCTTGGCCATTCTCCATGTGGGGATTGGACATTATCAAGAAACTTAACCATTATCATCTGATGGTAACACATTTATCATTACTACGATTGAGTATTTTACTAAATGGGTCGAAGCCATACCCATGGCTACGGTGAATGGAACTCAAGTTTCTAAGTTCATCTTCAACCAAATTTTTTGTAGGTTTGGGATTCATTCGGTGATTATTTCTAACAATGAAACTCCTTTCAAGAATAAGGATGTTCGTAATATTTTTTCTAAGTACAAGATTCATCACATATGGTCAACTCCTTATTACCCTCAGGTTAATGGATAAGTCGAAGCATCCAAAAAGTCCTTGATCATGATATTGAAGAAGTTGGTTAGTAATATCAGTGGTGATTGTCATACCCATATTTATCCTTCCTTGTGGGCCTATCGTACTAGCGTGCACACTCCTGTAGGTGACTCACCATATGTCTTTGTATATGGATTTGATGTATTTTTTTCTTTTGATATTGAGGTTTCCTCATTGTGTATCTTGTTGCAATATGTTGTGGTCAATAATGACTATCATGCATACCATTTACACAAATTGGAGTTTCTAGATGAAAAATGCATCCATGCCTTAGAGCATTTGTGAGCCTATTAGGATAGGCTTCGATGATCTTATTCTAAAAAATTTTGCAACTGTTCTTTTGAGGTTTGGTACCTTGTACTCAAATAAAACTAGAAGAACACTAATGCTCGTGTTGATCTTCTAGGTAAGTTTTAGCCCAATTAGTTAGTGCCCTTTGTAATAATGACTAAGTTTGGCTTAGGTACCTATCGTTTGGCTTCTCTAGATGGTAAATAACTTAAAGAACCTATGAATATAATGCATCTAAGGAGATATTATGCTTGATCTATCATCTGCATTGCATTATGCATTTATCTTAGATTATACTGCATCTGCTTACCTACTCATATTGCATGATTTCCTATCATATTTTGCATGGTTGCTTGACATTATGTTTATTTGCATTTTACTTTTCATAATTGCATTGTTGCTTGCTCATGACTACTTGTTCATATAGCTTCTAGGTATTCATGATAATGGTATGTGATGATATCTGGTTAGGTCATATTTCACATGCATTACACTTTCAATAGGGTTCTGATTCCTAGCAAAGCCCCAACCTAGGACCCATACATTTCCATCCCTTCTTCTCTTCTTGTCTTCCTTTTTGCTTCTTCTTCTCTCCTATTTTCTTCTTGTATTCCTTGAATTTAAAAGTTTTTACAATGATCATCATGTCTCTCCAAAGTCAAGGAATGCAATACTCTTTTGGTATGTCCTTGTCTTATGCATGATTCCTATTTATCCTTTATTTTCTTTGTTCAGATAAATATATACATTCTTCTCTTCTTTGATTGCACATTTCCTCCCTCTTGACTTTTCAATAGCTAAAACTTCAAACAAGGGACATGCACACACAATTATTTTTTCCTTATTTTTCTTTCTCTTATTTCTTCTTGCACATGCACACACACACATTGTGTTATGCTCATTTGGCTTGTTCTATATACATATTCTTACACACCCTTATTTTTTAGTACTTGCTAATATATCATTCACATTAGCAATAAAATATCACCCTTATCGAGTTATGCTTATTTTGACTCAGCTTGCTCAATACCCCATTACAAGATAAGCTCCTTAGCCATCTCAACAGGTCTCAACATACATCCTAGCAAGTAATCATCCCATAGAAGCCACTAGTGAGCAATCATCCATAGCGGGTTACACTCCATCATTAATCATTTGAGTAATCACCCATAGCAGGTTACGATCCATATTTTTGCCCATATGTCCATATTAACGAGTATTGCAGCTATAATAGGTTTTTTACTCCACACCTGGACCATCGATTGGGCATAGCAACCTTTATTCAAGGTTTTTAATCATCTTCTCTCATTTTCTATGGTTGACCTTATTAGGAGATATTCTTCTTTTTCTTTTTCTTCTTATTCTCTTCTCTTCCTTTCTTATTTATTTCTCTTTCTTCTATTCATCCATGCATTTCATGCTAGTTGTATTATATTTATGTTGTACCCAATAATCTCTTCTCTACTTTTTGTTTGCTTACTTTGTTCTCCATGTTTTTTTGTGTTTTACATTTTCTTTCCTTACTTATTTTTTGAGTTTCTCAAGGAAGTTCCATTCCTTTCCAAACTCGAGGGGGCACCCTAGACATAGAGGAATTAATAGTAGTAATGTCTTACCTAGTGTGAAAAAGTCTAGAGTGTCCTTCGTGATACCCCTTTTGCACCACCCCTTTGTCCAAACCTGGCCATACCTTCTCTATGTTTGTTACTTTCTTACCCATAGGATCTACATCTTTCTTTGACGCATTTACTTGACCTTAAATGCATCAAAGAGGGGTCAAAATGTAGACACAAAAAATTGATCCACTCTAGTGGGACATCTTCCATTTTCCCTATGGGAGACCCCCTAGACTTGCCTAAGGCAAGGGTTAGGCCTCTCCCCCCCTATTTTTCCTTTTTTTCCCTCTCTATACGAAATCATGCTCGCCCTTGATGGGGTGCAATTTCACATAGGATGAAATCATGGTCGACCTTAACGGGGTGTGATTTCACCTCTTAGGGTTTTTCTCTAATAAAACCCTAATTATTCAGAGTTAGCATATTTTATGTTAGCCATCCTTGGTTTTCCCTCCCTTTCCACATTCAAATCCACTATATAAGGAGGGTTTGAAATGATTTTTGAGCATGACGACAATAACGGTAATAAAGTGAATAGTGATTAAAGTGATTTTAGAAATTTCTCACTAATTTATTTGCATCCTTCTTCTCTTGCAAGTAAACTAACTTTAAAGTAAAGTTTGATTTATTCTCTGCTGCATTGGATTGTTGATTGTTGTTTCTCACCTTGGTGGATTTGTGTTGGAACCCTAAGGAGAGATCAACTATTCAGGAGGTCTCAACCCTATTGTTTGCTTCTGCACAATCTGCCAGGTGAATTCATTATTCTACATGCAAGTTCTAATTTTTTGATTGGTGTAATTGAGCACTCACATCTTTCTTTTATTTTTCATATAGTTTCTATGAAATTGCGCTAGACTCTCTATGGGGCATGATTTAGCCTGTGTGAAATCATGATCGCCTGTTATGAGGCATGATTTTGCCTAGACTATTTTTGGGAGTAAATAGTTATTTCTAATTTTAGATCTACATCATAAGCTGCATATAGGGCATAGTGATGCATTCTATTTTGTGTTTTTATCACTTTATTTTGTTGTATATTGATATGCTTGATTTCTTCCAAAGGCTAATTTTTGCTTTTATTTTTCAAAGGTTAGCTAAAAGGACCTAGGGGGATTGACTGTTGCACCTCCAAGCATTATTGTATAGTGGCCTAAGTAGGCCCCCTAATGTTTATTACATTTTATAAGTGTTTGCCAAGTTATCTTGCAAGAACAAGAATTGTTGATATCGCTGGACAAAGGATAAAAGAAAGGATAAATCACCGTATTAGCTAAGTGTTCTAATGAGTCTTTAGGATATTTTTTGAGTGTCTTATATTTATGTTGTAAACCCTAAATCTAATTTTATAGAAATATATTTAATTTATTTATAGGCATTTGAAAAATAAACATGTAGTGTGCACTTAGGGTTAATTATGTTTGTGCATCATCTCTTGAACCCTTGCTTAAAGGTTTTCTATATTGAAACCCTAGGGTTAGAAAAGTATTCAAAGAAATAATCATTCTAGGGTTAGCTCTTGTATTCTTGCATTCTGTATTTCTACATTGTCCTTTATCTTTCATAGCATAGATCTAGAAAGATCAAATCTAGGTGATTATCTTGAATCGAATACATCAAATTTTTTTGAAAACTAGAGGACTTGGAGCGAGTCCTTAAACTATTCCTGGTGAACAACATAGCCCCCACGGTTCACCTCAAGACTTTCTCTCTTTTGCAGATCCAACCTTGAGAATTGTACGTGGTAGGGCAGTTTTCCCCATCTACAAGAATAACAAAAGGAAGAGATGGCTCAACAAAACTCATATGGTCCAGCAGGAAGAATGTATTACCCAACAATAGCGGGTCATAGAAAAATTAGCTAGGGAAAGAGACACTCGGTTAGGAAGGTTTGAGGAAGTATCAAGAGAACCTGAGGGATCCAATGTTGTAAGGACCAGGGTGAGTAAAGAGTTGGACAAGAACCTAAGAAATTTCATAATATCCAAGTTTAATATAAAGGGTGATGGCGATTCAACAAAAAATTGGCTAAGTGAACTAGAGTTGTATTTTTATGTAGTCGTTATATACTTTGAATCTAAGACTTCTATAGTAGTTATGAACATGACTGATGTAGTCCTTGATTTGTGGAAATCATAAAATAAAGGGCATAAAATAGAAGCTTCAGACCTTAAAACAACAACGGGCCATAAAAGAATTAGCTAGGAAAAGAGACATTGGATTAGGCAGGACTGAGGAAGTATCAAGAGAACCTGAGGGATCTTGTGATGGAATGGCTAGGGTGAGTAAAGAGTTGGATAATAATGTGATAAAGGTCATAATATCCAAATTTAATGGAAAGGGTGATGGCGATTCAGCTAAAAATTATCTAAGTGAACTAGAGTCGTATTTTTCTCTAGTAGTTTTATCCTCTGAATCTAAGACTGCTTTAGCAGTTGTGAACATGACTAAGGTAGCTCTTGATTGGTGGAAATCATAAAAGAAAGGGAATAAAATATAAGCTTCAGACCTTAAATGGGAGGATTTTACCAAAGAATTCAAGGATAGATTCCTGACTAAGCAATATTATGTAGAGAAATTTGGGGAGTTTTCTAATTTGCATCAGGAAAATGTGTCAGTGCGTGAATACCACAAAAATTTCATCTAGTTATTGAAATTTGCATCTCAATATGAAAGTAATGAAGAAATGAAGACTCATAAATTTATTTTGGTATTACAACCTAGAATCATGATGGTGGTAAATTTACACAACCTTGATAATCTACCTATTGCCTTTGATTTGGCAAGAAAAGAGGAAGCCAATTAGGAAACTAGAAAGGCACATTTTAACTATCAAAATTTGTCTGAGAAAGAAAAATATGAACTTATAAAGTAAAAAAGTGTTGGGTTTATGATATGGAAGAAAGATCAAAATAAGAAACCCAAAGGGGGAGATAAAAGTAGGCAAAGTGGCAAAAAACTAACTACTAGGGTTGTAAGTCCAAGCGGGATGTTAACAAGTTTTCCAAAAGATAAGATCAAAAACCTGCATAACAAGATAGGACTAAAGAAACTTCATCTTTGGATAAAAATGAAAACAATATTAGATCAAATAGAGCTCCACCAAATTAATTTTATATATGTCAAGGAGCTCATTATGCCAATAAATGTCCCCATAGATTTGATCAGTATCATAAATCCCCAGATGAAGCAGCTCACAGGATCTTTGCAACCACAGGTAATTATAAAATTGATGGTGAAATTATCCCTTTCTTATTAAATGGGAAAATTTCTGGTAAGGATATGCAAATTTTGATAAATAGTGGATTAATTGATAGCTTTATATCTACTAAGTTATTGAGGGACATACCTATTAAACCTATATTTTTGGTCAATGGTTGGAAGGTAGAGTACATGTCAGGAAAAAGCTACCAAGTTAACCAATGTCAATTTGACCCTCACATTATTTTTCCACAAGGAAAAACTAATTGGCATCTATATATGGCACCTTTGCATGTGTTGATATCATTTTAGGAGTTGACTGGTTGAAGGCGCATAAGGCTCTTCTAAATTTTGAAGAGAGATGGGTAGAATTTATGGATGAGTCTAATATAAGAGTTAGGATTTGCTATGGTTTAAGTGAAGTTAAACTGCATTTACCGTCTACAATGCAGATAAAGAAATTTATTAGGAAGAAGGGGATGGTATTCATAGTTAATATGAATTGGTATTCATAGTTAATATGAATAATAAAGAAGAGACGTAAATGGAATCTAATCTCTTCCAAAAGAATCCAGTACTGGGAGAATTCAAGGATGTGTTTCCTGAGGATATACCTGGGTTACCTCCTCAAATAAAATTTGATTTTTCAATTGAGTTGTTACCTGGATTGGTGCCATTGCAAGGGCACCATATAGGATGACTCCTATAGAGTTATAAGAGCTCAAAACATAACTTTAATATTTAATGGAAAAAGGGCTAATCAATCCAAGTGTGTCACCTTGGGGAGCTCTATTCTATTTGTTAAGAAGAAATATGGCACCTTGAAGATGTGCATCAATTATTGAATGTTGAGTAAGGTAACTATCAAAAATAGGTATTCGTTAATTAGAATTGATGATTTATTTGACCCATTGAGAGGAGCAACCATCTTCTCAAAGATAGACTTGAGATATGTCTATCATCAATTGTGAAAACGAGAAGAAGACAGTTCTAAAACAACATTTAGAACAAGGTGTGGACATTTAGGATTTACTATTCTACCTTTTGGGCTGACTAATTCCCCAGCTGGGTTCATTAATATCATGAATAGCATTTTTAGAGAGCATCTGGACCAGTTTGTGCTCTTATTTTTGTATGATATATTGATCTATTCGAAGAACAAGGAGGAACATGATAAATATATGATAATTGTACTTGAGATTCTAAGAAATAATAGACTTTATGGAAAGTTATCAAAATGTGAGTTTTACACTCTACAAGTACATTAATTGGGAGATATTGTCTCTACAAAAGGGATTGCAATAGATCCAAATAAAATTGAAACAATAATTGATCGGCCAACACCTACTAATATAACAGAGGTGCAAAGTTTTATGGGTATTGTAGGATATTATAGGTGATTATTCAAAGGATTTTCAAGAATTTTCCAACCTATTACAAATCTCCAAAGGAAAGGTAAAGCCTTTAAGTGGACAGAACAATGTGAAGAAGCTTTTCAAGTTTTTAAAAACTATTTGACAAATGCATCGGTATTGTAATTACTTGATCCTAATAAGCAATTTACGGTGTGCACGGATGCATCAATTGAAGGGTTAGGTGGACTTTTGACCCAAGATGATGCAAGTATTGCCTATGAATTTAGGAAACTTAAGAGGCATAAGGTAAATTATGACACACATGAGTTGGAGTTAGCAATGGTTGTTCATGTGGGCACGTGAGAATTAGGAGCAATAGGAAAATGCATAAATATTATATTCAACCTTGGAAACATAAGAATTACAAAGTTTAAATAGTGGTTGATTAAACAACCTTAGGGAATATAGGAGAAGTTAGGAAAAGAAGAAGAATAGGGAGGAAAGGAGAAAGGGAATTTGGTGTTGTCCGCCTTGCCACCCATGTCGTCCAATCTACCCAGTCAGTTGTCGTCCAAGTCAAACTACCTGCCCAGTCAGCTGCCATCCAAGGAGGTAAAAGGGTAAGATCCAAAGCTTACCATTGCAAACAAATTTTTTACTCCTTTTAATTGGCTTAATTTCTAACATTCTCCCCCTTAAAGTTGAGAGGACTGACTATACAGTCTCTCAACTTTATATATTGATCTTTAGCTATACCTTTGGTGAAGATGTCTGCAATATTATCCAAAGTGCTATAATATTGAATCTTAGCTATTTGATGTTCCATCATATCTCGAATGAAGTGATACTTCATATCAAAATGCTTTGATCTACTATGGTGGACTGGATTGTATGCCAACTGAATGGCACTTATGTTATCATAATATAGTCGAGTTGGACCACTTTGACTTTCTCCAATCTCTTCAAGAACTTTTCTCAACCATAGGGCTTGAGTACTAGCATGTGTGATGGCTATATACTTAGCCTCAGTCAATGATAATGCTACAACAATTTGTTTCTTGGAACTCCATGTAATTAGTCCTGATCCTAGACTAAAAAAAATTCCTCATGTAGATTTCCTGTCATCTATATTGCTGCTCCAATCACTGTCAATGAAGCCAACTAATTTCATAGAATTACATTTTTGGTAATGGAATCCAAAATCCAATGTACCTTTTACATATCTTAAGATTCTTTTAGTTGCTTGTATATGCAGCTCAGATGGACTAGCCATAAACCTTGAAACTAGAGAAACAACATATTTAATATCGAGCCTTGTGTTGGTAAGAAACATCAGACTCCCAACCATGCTTCTGTAAGTGGTCATGTCAACCTTTTATGCTCCATCATCCTTGCTTAATTGGATCCCATGTCCAGTTGGAGTTGCAACTGATTTGCACTGCTCCATGGAAAATTTCTTGATCATGTCTCGAGCATACTTGTGTTGACATATGAATATCCCTTTATTTGATTGATGCACTTCCATCCCTAGGAAGTATCAAATTAAATCAATATCTTTCATCTCGAACTGTTTCATCATGAAGTTTTTGAACTCCATATTCATTTTATTGTTACTATCCATAAATATTAGATCATTCACATACAAACAAACTATGAGAATGTCTACTCCATGCTTTAGGTAGTACAGATTTGGTTCACTTTTGCTTCTCATGAATCCATACTCACTAAAATAGCCATCAATGTGTGAGTACCAAGCTCTTGGTGCTTGCTTGAGGCCATAAAGTGCTTTCTTCAATCTATAAACAATGTTCTCCTTTCCCTGTTCTTGAAAACCTCGAGTTTGTTGAACATAAACCTCTTCTGTCAAGTATCCTTTTAGAAAAGCACTTTTCACATCCAAGTTTTGAACATTCCATCCTTTATGGGCTGCTAAGAAAAGAACTGATCTGATTGTTTCTTGTCGTGCAACAGGAGCAAAGGTTTCCTCATAGTCAATGCCAAATTTATGAGTAAAACATTTTGCTACTAGTCTCGTCTTATGCATCTCAATGCTTCCATAAACATTGTACTTGGTCTTGTAGACCCATTTACATCCAACACATTTTTTTTTCTTTAGGTAGCTTTACTAGCTCCCATGTATCATTATTTTTTATAGAAGTTATTTCCTCTTTCATGGCTTCTTGCCATACATTTTGAGTACAAGCCTTCTCATAGCTAGTTGGTTCTAGCTGTGTACTAGACAATAAAACATAATTGACTACATCTCCCCTAGGATCATGGGATTCATCATCCCCATACAATTGCAAATTTTCAAGTTGCTACAAAACTGTATTCATTTCACTAGCTTGGCTTCTAGTGAATCTTCTCTGGAAATTCTGATCCAACATTTGAAAATATGGATGATGTTGTAATGTTCTTTTGCCTCTTTATGGAGATTCTCTTTCAATGTCCATCGATGAAGAACTTACTGATCTCTATGGAGAAGGATTTGGAGTGGCGCTTGGCTTGGAGGGGTGGCGTGCCTTTGCTTTTCTTTGGAGACACCTACTGTACCTATGAAGAACTTACATCTTGGGACTCATCATCAAAAAAAAATCTTTGATGATCCCATTCTCCCCCTTCATCAAAAATTACATCCCTGGAGAGTATAACTGTTAGGACTAAAACTGATGGGGATTGATTTCATTGATAAAAGTGGTTACAATATATAGGCATAAGCCTATATTCAACACATGACACTTGTCAAGTGAAACTGACAAGTGTCAAGGTGAAGGCATAGTGCACTTTAACTCTAACATTCCCCCTTAAAGTGCACTATCCTAACTAAAGAATAAAAAAAACAAGTCAACATTAGGTAACATTCCCCCTTAATGTTGACTTCTCTAAAACAACTGATCATCCTCTCTTATTGCTGATTTGGTCTAGGCTCGTGCTCTGTGCTCTTGGCTCTCCAACTGTGAATAATGCTAGATTCACTATGTATACATCTCGATCTGTTGCCTCAGGGTTAGCCACTTCCACGGGTCTGTTGCCACTAGGTCAGCCGTCTAAGTGCCTCGGGGTCATCATGGGTGCCTCAAGGTTAGCCACTTCTAGGTCTATTGCCTCTGCAGGTCATCCTCAGAGGATGTTGCCTCTCGTAGGTCACTGACTAGATTCACCATGAGTATGAAATCCCTCCTCATGGTGAACTCAATCTAGAAGGTGTCGGTCTCTACCGAAAATGCACCTAATACAAAGGAAAAACGAGCCATGAAATACAATAAAATGAGCCATAGAAGCCAAATATAGAGGAGAAGAAGAAAGAAGAGGAGAAGAGAATCTTCTGAAGTGTCTTCGTCTGTAGTCTTCAGAAGTAGATCCAAAAAAAACCTCAGATAGAATCTAGGGTGTCTATGTCTGTAGTCCCTAGTATAAGTGTCCTTATGGTGACCATGTCATCCCACCGAAATGCATGGGTAACCAGTCGCTGCATTCGCCAAGTGTATAGAAAAGGTCACTAGGTACAAGGATCACATATAAAATTACCTTGGGAGTGTCGGGTACAACCGAGAGTGCACTCCAAGGTAGAAAAAACTTTGAGGCTAAAAAACTCAATTGAAACAGCCTCAAAATTACAATATGACACCACCATTGTGTCCGTCGCAGAAAACCGTTTCCAACGACTATAAATACCCCTATATTCCATTATCAAAGGGGCCTTCATCATAATGAAAAAATCATCATGCCTATCTAAGGCAGCAAAATAAACCTCAGGAATATCATATTCCTGGCATCGCACTGTGGCGGAAAAAAGACAGACTCAATTTTCCCACGCAGGGGAATTACATGGGCCATTTAGGCCTTTCACTTCGATTCTTCATAAAAAAAATGGCCTGATGCCAGGCTGGTTGGCCAATAATCATGGGCACTCTCCAAGTTTCATAAGTGGTTTCTTCACTTTATTAAAAAAAAACAATGCCCCTTCCAAATAAAGAAAAATCCCCAATACATTAAAATTCCCGTTCACTTTATAAAAATGCTTTTATAATTTAATAATGCCTTCCCAAGTGGTCCCCTCCTTCCACTTGAATAAAAACATGCCCCCATATTTTAATAAATGCTTCCCCCATTATATTTTTAATAAATGCTTCACCGAGTAGCCATTGATGCACAAGCAGTTAGATTCGGAGAACCCATACTCGGCCCTCTACACGTCCGAGCCACTGGTAGGTTTTGAGTGCTGGCCCTCTACACATCCGAGGTGAAGGCCCATGACAGGCACCCCCTATCAGTCCACGTGGTTTGCATATCTCCAATGTCCATCCGTCGCTTGGCGGCCTCTGAAGGCAACCGTTGTAGAATTTCACTACGGTAGATGATCGCGATCAACTAACACGGGGCAAAAATTATAACTGTAGTAAACAACAGTTAGTTAAATTGAAAAACATGATCAACATCATGCAAAAGTATCTTGCGCCATCAACACGCCACTCAGGACCAGCTCCAGATCGCGCCTAGATGTGAGGAAAAGCCAAAGCATGTTTTAAAAACAAAACAAATGTGACAGAACCAAAATTTCCTCTGGCAAAATCCTCGAAAAAAAACCAATTAGGTTTGCATCTTCCTCTTTTTTGAGAAAGGCCGGCAAAACGCAGTGCAACTTGTAAACCCTAGCGGAAGCCCCCAGTCTGAATGTGTCATTGGGCCCGATTCTCATAGGAAAATTGGACGCGACTCTCTCTTCGCGAACCCATGTGCCATGGACTAAATACAGATCCGTAAGGAGAAGCTCTTAGGATAGCTTGCGAAGTTGGATCTCCAAATGTCACCTGCTGATGGACGGATGGTCCACCACTATGTATCAATCCGGGTGTCGGCTTCATCAAAACCACCCATCCTTGCCGTATTTGTCGTAGCCTGCAAACTGGCACGATCCAACAGCTTTTTTCAGACCAACCCTAACTAAACTTTTGGCGCTACAGATGCTAGAAAAATATTAAAGAACCAGTAAACACACTGCTGTTACATCCCTTGTCTGGAATCAACGACAATAGAATAGCTCTTCAACGCGTCTTCAACAGGAACAATGGAGTCTGCAGACCTCATATAGTAGTTCCAAAAAAAATCAAGTTTACTTGTTTCTGTTACAGATCGTTTGCTTCGGATATGATCCTGCATAGGAGCATGCTTGCTAGCAACTGCACCTCAATCCACATTTTTTGTACCGACTAAATAGTGTGCCTTTAATTGAGATGCCGCTCCACCACCATGAAAGAATAGTCGTCATCACTTCGAACCAAAAAGACAAGCTTTGCTTGAAATATAGATGACGTCCAACAAATATCATGTACAAACACTTTGCTCATGCCATGACCTCCAGGAAATTGAAAACCTCCTCCTCACTGCTTATTCTCATGGCTACATTACTGCGAGAAATACATTTTCACCTACAACAGCGTCGATTCGGACGGCTCAATCACCTTCGGAGGTTACTCCAACTTCATCGTCGTTCACCAAAGATATGCTGTGCATATTTCAAAGAATCTGGCCATGGACGCGGCGGCGACGCTGCTATGTGCAGGGATAACCGTGTACAGCCCCATGAAATTCTTTGGCATGACAGAGCTGGGTAAGCTTGGGATCGAATCATGTCATCCGCCTTACTAATAACCAGGTACATAGCCTGCAATCACTGCACCAAGGACCTATAAAAAAAAATATAACAACAAACCAATCTATTCCATTTTTCGTTCCTCTATGGCAGCCATGAATTTTCCTTCAACTTCTGGTTTCTGATCCATCCAACAAGGGATGTGATGTTTACACAATGACACTGAGAGGGGGGGGTGAATCAGTGTAGCTATTAAATTTTTATATCTACAGACATTTAATATGAAATAAAGAGAACAAAAAAAACTTGAACAAGAGAGCAAACCACAACACTCAATATACCGAGGTTCACCAATTTGGCTACTCCTCAAAAATGACTGCTTGGACTCCAATCCAAATCCAGTCTTTGCAAAATCAATTTTACAAACACTTTACCAGCACCAACTGGAAGGAGCACCGACCCCTGTAATTTTCTGCTGCTGCAGATGGAGCACCAACTCCTAGTACCAAGCACCAACTTGAACTGCAATTCGATAAATTTAGAATGACATAAAAATGTCTTCACTTTATGCACGACCACTGATCGGTGTGCAATTAACTCAACTCTGCACACTCTCACGGCTCTGCTTATTTTTCTCTTGATTCTTTTCTAACTCTCCTTTTACAGCAATTTCTCTCTAACAGTGACAACATCTTCTCTGTACGATTATTCTTTTATAACCTTTCAATCCTGCATGCAATCGAATCACATACTCTGACTGTTTGAATCCATGCAATACGGTTGTTCGGTTCCATGCACTTTGACTGTTCGAAACCCTGCAATACGTCTTTTGGAAACCATGCAATACGGCAATTTTGTTTCATGTACTTCGACTGTTCAATTTCTTCGAATACGACTTTTCGAATGCTTTTTCGAAACTCCATATATGATTCTTCGAAAGCTTTTCGATTCTTCATGTTCGGCTTTTCTGTATGCTTCAAATACGTCTGTTAGAATGCCTGCAAATTCGACCTTTCGAATGCTTTTATTATCCTTCAAATTCGGCTTTTCGAATGCGTTTCAATTATGCATGTTTGGATGTTGCATTGCATGTCCAACACTTGTCAACGATTAACTGTCTGTCTGACTTCAGTTACTTTTTACGTAACTGGCTGCATGATTTTCCTGTCGGCTTTTTTCGACACGTGTCACCTTGCATGTTCCTGCTGGTTTTACTTGTCATACTGTTACCTGTCGCGATATCGCGACACTTTTGACTTATGCTGACGTCACCCTGAAGGTTGTCGCGAAATCGCGACCATTTTGGCCTTGAAAGCTTTTCCCCCGCTTATGTTGCGATATCGTGACACTTAGAACTTTTGCTGACTTCATCCTTAAGCATGTCGCGAAATCGCGACCGTTTTGGCTCTTGGAAGCTTTCCCTGCATCTTGTCGCGATATCATGACACTTTGAACTTTTGCTGACGTCATCCTCAATGTTGTCGCAAAATCGCGACGCTTCCGGCTTCCAGCAGCTTTCCTTTCATCCTGTCGCGAAATCACGACACTTTTCAACTTTGCTGACGTCATCATCAATGCTGTCGTGAAATCGCGATGCTTCCGGCTTCCAGCAGCTTTCCTTTCATCCTGTCGCGAAATCGTGACACTTTTCAACTTTGCTGACGTCATCATCCTGCTTGTCACGAAATCGTGACACTTTCGACTTTCATACACTCTTCTTTGCCAACAGCGAAAAAGGAACATGTCACGAAATCGTGACACTTTGCTCTTCCGTACAACTCTCCTTGCCAACTCCAGCGAAAATGGAACATGTCACGAAATCACGACGCTTTCGGCTCTTGCTGACATCATCATCCTCCTTGTCGTGAAATCGCGACGCTTTCGGCTCTTGCTGACGTCATCAATCTTCTTGTCGCGAAATCGCGACGCTTCTGGCTTCCATACGCTCTTTGCTCCATGCAGTAGCGAAATCGCTACAACTTTGTGCCTTGTGATTTTACCTTGTCTCTTTTCATGAAATTTTGACTTGTAATATCAATGCTGCATCTTTCAGATCTACACTTTTGACTAGTAGCGAAATCGCTACACCTTAGTTTCCCTTTGTTTCAACATGTAGTGCCATCACTACACCTTAGTTTCTCTTTGTTTCAACATGTAGCGAAATCGCTACACCTTAGTTCCATGTATTTTCATCATGCAGCGATATCGCTACACCTTTGTTTTCATTCATTTCAACATGTAGCGATATCGCTACACCTTTGTTTCCTTCTCTACCAGCATGTCGCTAAATCGTGACAGTTTTGCTCGCATCTTCTCTCTCCTCGGCCATGTCGCGAAATCGCGACAATTTGGCGTGCATTTTCTCTCTCCTACTTTTTGTCACGAAATCACGACACATTTTCTCTCTCCTCAACGAAAACTCGACATGTCACGAAATCGCGACATTTCCGGCTGCGCCTTCTCTCTCCTCGATTTTGTCACGATATCGCGACACATTTTCTCTCTCCTCAGCGAAAACTTGACATGTCACGAAATCGCGACATTTTCGGCTGTGCCTTCTCTCTCCTCGACCATGTCGCGAAATCGCGACAGAAAACATGTCGCGATATCGCGACAGTTTTCTTCCTTGTCTCTTTTTGCAGTTTCTGAATTTGGGTCACTTCTATTTTCCTTGAAACTTTCTGCACTTGATCTGACTGACCTCTGAACTACATCAACTGCATCAATCTGACTGTGTTGACAAAAATGACAATACTTTTGCAATTCTTTTGCTGCACCTTGCTCAACAGGATGGAGAGCATACTCCCTCAGTATCCAAAAAAAAATGGGGGAAAATTTGAAAATTTTGAAAAATGGAGAAAAAAAGGATGAGGGGGGAGGGAGGATTTCCATGAGGGAAATCCCCCCTCAAGGGTTTCACAGGCAGGAGAGGGAACAGAGGAGATAGCATTCATGCGATCTGGTTGGTGGAGGGGGGAGGGGGGCGGGATTTGAGCCTGCAACAATCAAAATGATGATGGAAACACCGCTGCCCATGAGCGTGCAGCACGTGAGGACGAAGCGGTAGTCGCTCAGCACAAGCCTCCTGACACTTCGCACGAGCAAAATCGTAGGAAATTCTAGATAAAGAAAAAACACAAAATGATCCGCCTTTTTTTTTTCTCGAACCTGTACCGCTTGCGACGTCTTCTGCGTTGACTTCCACCCACGTTCGAATCTTCTTCATATTTGTTTGATCATTTATCAATGTCAAGAGTACCGATATCAATTCCGACCATTCTTCTGGCCAGTCGTATTGTGCAACCGATGCCACTGCCATGCCAACTGCTATGCAAATCTCTAGAGATCGAATCCTTTGCAGATGATCGAATGTTTATATTTATGTCAAGAGTTGCATTCAGACAGTTCAACAGCCATATCTGGTCTCCATCAACTCCACTAAAGCCTTCCATATTTAATTTTTTGAAGAAACAATAGAACTTGGTTGTCGGGTTGCCCCAATGCAGGTCACCTCCACCTATAAATTGATATCGACAATCCCTTCCAAGCCAGCATCGGTTTTTCCTCCTCATTGCTATTGTAGGTGCAGGGATCTCCTCCTTTTCACAGGAGGATGAACATCCACGAACGTCCTTCAATATCGATCCAATGAATACAATAAGTTGAATGCAACACCCATGCCTTCAAAATGTAGATTCAAAATAGAGAATAAAAACTTCGAAGATTTGCTCCACAAACGTGTTGATTTCCAAGAGTTCTATTTTCACCGGGCGATGTGGAGACGTTTCTCTGGTCTCCACGAGACCTTCACAGCATGAGTTGAACACAATATATTGTCAACATAGACTGTCAGCACCAAGTCTGAAGCTACGTAAGAACATACATCCCACCAATGATTTCTACATCTCGACGCTTCTTCAATATTCATTAGGGCAGAAACTCTCTCCGGTGCCCGAGCCTTCGTCAGATCTAAAAAAAACTAAAAAAAAATTCTAATTTTTTTTTCAAAATTTTAAAAAAAATTTACCATCTGGTTTCTGATCCATCAAATGATAGAGAGCATACTCCCTCGGTAAAAAAATTAAAAAAAATAGGAAAATAAAAAAAATAGGGGGAGGGAGGATTTCCATGAGGGAAATCCCCCCTCAAGGGGTTTCACAGGGCAGGGAAAGCCTGCTCTAATACCAAATGTTAGGACTGAAACTGATGGGGATTGATTTCATTGATAAAAGTGGTTACAATATATAGGCATAAGCCTATATTCAACACATGACACTTGTCAAGTGAAACTGACAAGTGTCAAGGTGAAGGCATAGTGCACTTTAACTCTAACAATAACTTTATGAGTCTTGGGATTGTAGAGTCTATATGCCTTTATAGACTCACAATACCCTACAAATATACAAGCTTGACTCTTTGGATCAAGTTTCTTCCTTTTCTCATTACGAATGTATGCATATGCTAAAGAACCAAACACTTTGAAGTGCTTTACATTAGGTTTCTTTCCGTACCACCCCTCATAAGGAGTGACACCATCTAAACTAGAAGTAGGAATTCTATTTAGAATATATACACTAGTTCTTACAACCTCTGCCCAGTACATATGAGTTAGATGCTTAGTCTGAAGCATCGATCTCGCCATTTCAACTATGGTGCAGTTCTTTCTCTCGGCCACACCGTTCTGTTGTGGGGTATAGGAAGTGGTGAATTGCCTTTTAATCCCACTTGCTTTACAATATTTCAAGAATAATTTTGAGGAGTATTCGCCTCCTCAATCCGTCCTAAGACATTTTACATAATTCTCACTTTGATTCTCTACATTGTTTCTAAAATATATGAATCAATCAAAAGCTTCATTTTTATGTTTCAAAAAATAAATCCAGCACATTCTAGAAAAGTCATCTATGAAAGTGAGAAAATAAGAATAGTTTTTGAGAATCTGTGTTTGCATTGGTCCACAGATTTCTAAATGTACTAATTGAAGTGGATAGCTGGCTCTCCACACTTGTCCTTTTGTAAACTTTGACCTTGAGTGCTTTCCCAAAGCACATCCTTCACTGACCTCCTTTTGTTCATTGATTTTGGGAAGTCCTGTCACCATAGCTTGAGAAGTGAGAAGTTTCAAGCTAGTGGAATTAAGGTGACCATATCGCAAGTACCAAAGCACACTTGGATTTGTTATAGCTACATTTGCAAGTTTAGCTCCTCTTGGCTCACCAAATTTGAGAGGTAATAACCTGTTCTTGGTCATGGGGACCTGTGTGATGACACGATTACCATTATTTTTATCAAAAATGATACATTGTCCTTCATCAAATACAAGCTTGTAATTAGTTTCCATAATTTGTACAATGCTTAGCATATTGTGTTGGAGATTTGGAGTGTAATATATGTCATGCACTTTCTTTAGTCCTTATTTTATTGGAACCTCCATGGCTCCAATACCCTCTACTTGCAATGTCTTATCATCCCCTAATTTGATTTGGGATTTATAAGTGGAATCTAGAGTAGCAAATAAATGTTCTTTGCCACTCATGTGGTTTGAAAAACCAATATCCAAAATCCATGTGTCATTTAGATTGTGTTCTGATTGTCCATATGAAAGAAAAATATTAGAGGTATCATCTTCTCCATAATTACCATATTGACTATTGCTGCCTTGTGAATATTTTGACCAGTAGTCGCGAGCGAAGCGACCTGGCTTGCCACAGTTGAAACACGATGATTTTGACTTGTCATTTCCTTGCCCTTGATTTCCACTTTGTCCTTGATTTCCTCCTCGATTTTGATTTCCACCTCTTTGTTGATTGCCTCCTCTGTATGAGTTGCCTCCTTTGTTGGAATTGCCTCCTTTGTTCTGGTTGCCTCCTCTGTTTTGATTGCCTCCTCTATAGTTGCTTATGCCTCTACCTCTTTGCTTGCCTCTGCCTTGACCTCTTCCCCATCCTCTTCCATTTTTTTCATTGGAAGTGAAGGCCTTATCATCACCTCCATAGCTGGTTGAAGGAGTTTCAGGAAACCTCTCTTCATGTGACATTAACGATCCGATTAATGCATCAAATGTTAAAAGGGAAATATCTTTGGATTCTTCTATAATTATGGCAATATGGTTCCATTTCTGTGTAAGTGTTCGCAACACTTTTGTTACAATTATCTCAGGCATGATTTTTGCGCCTAGTGTAACCATTTTATCCACAATTGCTTTTACTCTAACACAATAATCACCAAATTTTCATCATCTTTCATTCGAAGATTTTTAAAATCTCTCTTCAGTGTTTGAAGTCTTACTTGCTTCACTTGATTACTACCTTGGAATCCATAACTCAATGCTTTCATGTAGCTTGTGCAGTTGTACAAGTGGCGATTCTAGGGAATATGCTTTTCTCCAATGCAGCTTGGAGATGAGAAAGAGCAGAAGAGTTGCTTTTTTTATCTTCTTTTCGTGTTTTCTTGTCTACGAAACTTAGTGTTGTCCAGTCTTAGGGTTTTGTGTAGCCCTCTTCTATTATGTCCCACAAACCTCTTCCTATGAGCAAGGTCTTCATATTTATAGACCAATACTCATAGTCATAATCGTTAAATTCTGGTATAGGTAAGCTATTGTGTGAGGCCATAGTTACCAAAAAAATCTCTTTATTTCACGGTTACAATAAAGTACTTTGTTGTTTGAAAGAAGGAAAGAAGAAGAAGGAAGAAAGAAGAGATTACAAACTTAAGTCAAATCTGACTTGTTCTACTCTATCATTCACTGCTTATTCCTCTTGATATGGGGATGCTATCTCTTGATTCACAAAATTATCTGCTACTTCTTCTTCATCGTCACTTATCAATATTATTTTTGGTGATTTCGGTTCTAATATTTCCACTGAAATACTGTAGTGTGTATACTCTGATTCTTGTGGTGTAGCTTGTACGGATTTTGATTGTTCAAATTAACTCTTGAATGAGTTATCTTCAAAGTCTGCCTCGTACCCAGAGTCAGGATGCATTTGATGTGCTATCACTACATTTTGAAGTTGGCTAAACACAATGTTGAGCCCATAACCTCTTAATTTTTCATCAAACCTCTTTGCACCTTCTCTTGCTAGAATTGCACATAAGGCATGATAACAGCCATTTGGTATTATCATCAATGCCTCTTTACAATTTGTCAATTTGGATCTTTTGTCTCTTTTACAAAAACAAATTAAGCCTCTTAGGCTTATTACACAAAAGTTCTACATTTTATGATTCCTTGAATCAAGTAAAAAATTTATCCTTCGATTACAATAATTGTCTCTTAGACAATGTCTTTCTTTCTTATATGATATATATTAAAAAAAATATTACTATTTAATATGTTAAAAAATAATTACTTTAGAAAAGAAATTATAGTTAATATATTAAATATAATATAATTAATTTTAATAATAATATATATAAAAAACCTTTATATAAATTTTTTTTCCTTCGCAGGAATCGAACTCGTGACCTATTTCATGCAAGAATTCATCCTAACCAACTCGGCTACCATTGCCGATGAGAACCCAAGGGCAATATTACAAGTATATTCTGTTTCGGATTTGATTTCAAAAAAAAATCAAGCTTTCACTGTCGCTGGGTTTCGAACCCGTGACCTGCAAGAAGGTAGGCACCTTATGGTTGGCTCCACGAGCCAGTCGAGCTATGCGGCTCGACGGGAAGGCAAGGGAAGCTTGCCTTCCTTATACTTCTCTCGGTCGTGCTTTAATTAAAAAATGTTTTTGGGATTTTTGTCTCACATCGACCATGCGGAGGGTAATGAAGGTGTTTAAAACCTCCAACAAGCGAATACTCACTCAATTGCCTTCGGGGAATCAGTGATCACCCTTTTGCTTCCTTCTCGACCAATCGCTCCCTGCCACGTTGCTTCCTTTGAGTCTATCATCTGTTGCCACGTTGCTTGTCCTCCTTCTGCCACGTAATCAATATTTTTGCCACGTAATTGATCTGCGTCAGTTCTAAGTCGTCTAGTCTGTGTCAGCCTTGTTCTCCTCTCGTCGCATGACGCTCTTTGATTGGTTCTTCTAAGTTGCTCCTCCTTGCATGCTTGTTGTGCGGGCCTGCTCCAGACCTCACCTCGGTTCATGAATCGCGGGCCTTCCTCACCTTGGATTATGTGACGTGGGTCCCACTCGACCTCACCTCAATTCTCGTGTTGCCTGGTTCCTCCACCTTGGTCCTCGTGCTTGGTTCCTCCATCGACCTCAATTCTAGTGCCCTCTCTAACTTTGGCTCTGATACTAGATGTGGGCACGTGAGAATTAGGAGCAATAGGAAAATGCAAAAATATTATATTCAACCTTGGAAACATAAGAATTACAAAGTTTAAATAGTGGTTGATTAAACAACCTTAGGGAATATAGGAGAAGTTAGGAAAAGAATAATAGGGAGGAAATGAGAAAGGGAATTTGGTTTTGTCCACCTTGCCGCTCATGCCTTCCAATATGCCCAGTCAGCTGTCGTCCAAGTCAAACTACCTGCCCAGTCAGCTATCGTCCAAGGAGGTAAAAGGGTAAGATTCAAAGCTTACGGTTGCAAACAATTTTTTTACTCCTTTTAACTAGCTTAATTTCCAATAGTTCATGCCCTAAAAATTTGAAGATATTATTTATTGAGAAAACCATTTGAATTGAAAATAGATCATCAAATTCTAAGGTATATATTCACTCAACCCTTATTAAATGCCAAATAAAGACGTTGGATGAAATTTTTTCTTGAGTACGACTTTGGCATTGAGTATATTAATGGTAAGGAGAATAAGGTAGCAAATGCTCTGAGTAGGAGAGGGTGCATCACTGCAATGACAAATACCAATGTGATATGCTATACCAAATTAATGTATTACAAGCAAAGGAAAATTTTTTCCAATCTTGTAATGTTCAAGATGAGCAAGAACCTGGAAAGGATATAGATTTTTTGTTCAGGGATGATCTACTATTTTATAAGAATAAGTTAGTGTTCCCAACCTCAGGAGGGTTGAGGGAAAAAATCCTTAAGGAGGTGAATAATATGCCTTATTTGATGCACCCGGGAGGGACAAAAATACATGATAATTTGAGAAAAACTTATTTTTTGTCAGGTATGAAAAAGATATCACTAATCAAGTGGCTAGATCAATGGATTTTATAGTGGCTAGTCTCTAGTGTATAGAGATCCATCAACCAGAGTAGTGAAGACATGTCTTCTGAGTAGGGATAAGAGTCTTCAATGGAAAGAGATCCACAAGCCAAGTGCAGTGGAGGTAGTAGTCTTCTAGAGGATCACCAATGAGAGTAGAGGAGAAGAAGTTCTCCTATGGATAGAGATCCACGAACTTGATTTAGGGGATTGATATATCCTTTGGACAGAGGTCCATAAATATTGTAATAGGGAAGGATTCCCAAGATATTTGTTGAGAAAATTTTAGTAAAATATTTTCTCCATGGAGTAGCCCACATTGGGTGAACCATGTAAATTATGGTGTCTCTATTGTGTATGGTGTTTTATGCATAGCTTTGATTACTGTAGTTGATATTTATATCTATACATTGCATAATATTGATTGGGAAAGAAAAGTAAAAAGTGATCTTATACTGTTCACCCCCCTCTCAGTATAAGCTTGTGTTCTTCAAAATCTACTCAAACAAATAGGGAAACTATTGTTGCATATCTGCCATGTCCTCCCACGAGGTATTTCTATCAGATTAGTGGTCCCATTGGATCCAATATTGCTCTATATTTATCTTCCTCATGTTCTTGGTTCTTAAACAAGTATGTGAACAAGTCGAATTTCAATTTTGAGTGGATCGATCATATGCAATTTGGACACATCCAAGACATGAGTGGGATTAGAAATATATTCTCTAAAGAGGGACACATGGAAGATATTGTGAATTTTGGACAAGATTGGTGGTAGAGCAAGTCTGTAAGAAATATGGCTTATCCTGGCCACAATTTCAAATGGACCTACATATCTGGGGTCCAATTTAGAAGATTTTATAGAACTTTTAGTTGGTTTCACCCTTAAGAATACCCTATCTCCTATAGAATATTCTCTCTATGTTCTTTTTAGGTTTGTGTAGCTCTTATGGCGATCTGCGGCCTCTTTCAGCTTTTGTTGAATTCTTTTCAATTGTTCTTCCATTTATTTTATTATTTTTGGTTTTATCACTATCCAATCCTTCGAATTATCCCAAGACAAGGTATTTCAACACCTTATTCCATATAGGGCTTCGAAAGGTACCATACCTAGTGATGAATTATAATTATTATTATATGCGAACTCCACTAGGTATAAGTAGTCTTCCCACTTTGTATGTTGATCCATGTACTACATTATTAACATATCTTCCAATACCTGGTTTACTCTTTCAGTTTTTCCATCAGTGTCAGGATGATAAGCAGTGCTAATATTCAATTTGATTTCCAATAACTCATGCATTACTTGCCAAAATTTCAAGGTAAAATGAGAGTCTCTATCAAATATTATGATCTTTGAAAAACCGTGCAGTCTTACCACTTCCCTGGTAAACTTAATTGCTACTGCAGGAGCATCATATTACACATTGTCTGGTTAAAATATGCTACCTTGGTTAGCTTATCCACAATTACCAAGATTGTGTCATGCCTACTTGATGATGAAGGGATCTCATAAATCTGCCACACTCACAATCACTTCTTTGTCAATCTCAAAGAAAGGTTAGAAGATAATAATTTTCTCAATGAATCAAAATACAAAATGATATCAAACAAAATGCACCTTATCACTCCAACTTTAAAATAACATCCAACATCTTCATAATAATCTCTTTGGCAAAAATACCTTTACAAATAAAATCAACACTCTTAAAGTCTTACTCCTCCAATATGCAAATATAATAATTAAGACTTTATTTAAAAATAAAATCAAACTCCTTATAACTCCAAATTTTATTAAAAATAATTTCCAACAAACACCAATTTTCAACTAGCAACCCTTTCAACTATTTTCAACTAGCAACCCTTTTAAATCCTAACTTTAGGCAATATTAAAAATTATCAAAATTTAATTATCTTGCCTTTGGAGGGATACAAACCCTCAACGTAGCCCATGACCAACACCTTTGCTGTGGCTCCAAACGTCACTCGAGCTAAGCGCTCGCTTGGGAAGTGGAGAGCACAACGTGCTCAATGAACCTCCCTCACTGCCAAATAAAAACGTGCATCGTTCCTTGGTGCTTCCAACACAATACAAACACTATCGTCGCGTTTGGAACGCATGCCACTCAGTGTCTCAACATTTTATCCAATGCCTCCTCGTCACTAGGGCATGCTGCCTAGCTAGCTCTCAAACTTTCAACGCTTTTTATTTGTTCTCAATTGCTGTCACACAAAATACGAATTTGTTGTCTTTTCTCATGAGCTCCTCTTCATTCAATTCGCATATAAAATAACGTTTGAAGCAAGGATGATTAAGGCATGGTATATATATAGCCTTTCATCCTTTATGCAAACATGTCGACGCTCCTCCAATCTTATTTGACGTCGACGTTCGAATTAATTTATAAGTGATTTAAATTTATTTAAATTTAAATGTTATAAATTAATTTATCTTTGGTTTTATTAGGGCCTTCTCTTATTGCACAACTTGGTATTAATGATATTTATTTATAAAATTTAAATTCCTTTTGGATTTAAATATTTTATAAAATAAATATTAGGCCTCTTTTTCACTTTGCAATAAACCTCCTTAGGTTTTTATGAAAAACCTTTTAAACTAAGCTTCCATATAAAATTAAAATATTATGGAGCCCTTTTACCTTTAACTTCTGCACTTATTCTCTTGACCTTTGGTGTTATTTGAAGCTTCTTCTTGGATATCAAATGACAACCTTGACAACTTTATTTCTTGAAAAAGTCCTGAACATTAATGATGACTTCATCTGGTGACATCAATGGCAACTTTGACTTAGGGACTCAAAATGTGCAACAAATTTATACTTTATAAAACTTTCAAGTGATTTGATGATATATGTATATTTGCAAATAAATATGAGATTGGATACTGAGTAGAGTAGATTATGTTGGTTTGAGTTACTGAGTAGAGTAGCTTGTATGTGATTTGTATTACTTAAGTAAAGTGGTTTTGAACATGTGATAGTATATGTTTTGAATGAATACAATATGACATATTATATGATTTAGATATATGTCAAATGAGACTAATTGTGATTCTATGATGATTATGATAAATGAAATAGAAACAATGGATTTATTTGATTACTTTGCATTTATGAAATCTTTATACAATATATTTCTTGTTTAATTATGTATAAAACACAGGGAATGTGTTTGTCCTTAGTGGGGAAGGATGTAACAACCCTCCTCACACAGATATTTGGTAGATAAGCAAAATTGGTAATAACCCTATATTTTCTTGTGGATTGCGGTACTGTTGATAGCTACTGTAAATGCAAGACCAGGTTCAAAGTCATCTAAGAAGGGAAGTAAGTCGATGAAAAAGGTAAAAATAGAAGTGATGATTCAACTTGCGAGTACATTTACGCTCGCATACTTGCATATCATGAAGATGTCATGTTTGACTGGGTTTTATGTTTGGTTTGAGTGGCGATGATGATCAAAGCCATTGATTACTTTAATATGCATATGGTTTAAATTAAAAGGAAATAGATATAAAATAGGAAATCAAATAAGCAGATGTGTGTATGGTTTAAAGAATTCTGAATGCAAATGTATTATTATGGACGTCAATTACTTGAAGAGTAGGTAAATATTATATTGAGTTTTATTTTATATAAATTATTTGAGTTATATTTAAGTGATAGAAATTATGGAAAATTACGTAAATGGTTTTCTTCATCATGAAATAGGTGATCGTGGTGAGAAGTAGTGGTCAGCTTAACCGCATTGGTGTAAGGTGTTTGATGTTATTACAATTCCAACCCTCTCCATAACCGATAATTGAGAAGGGAGGAAAAGGAATTAAAACTATCTTGTTGGACGTAATGAAAAATTGTAATTTGAGGAATCTGGATTCAAAGAGAAGAGGGGGAAAATTGAATGGCACGTTTTTTTATTTTTTGGTGGGGAAAAGGAAAAATAACAACGTGAATGAATTGGCAATGGGATATCTGGAAGTGTCAGGCAACTACTAGAAGGAATAAGTGTTACGAAGGACTCCAAGTAGATCATTCACATCAATTTATCCTTGTTTGCTTTCAGTTTTAAAGAGAAAGGATTAATTTTGAACTAGAAATTTTGCTTGTTTTCCTGTGTGAATCTGAAATGGGAAAGACTTTGTTGAGAGTGCACTTGTTTGAAGTTATTGTTGACCTATATGAATGCTTCATAATTTCATAACTAGAATATAAGCTTTATTTTGGTTATGAATATTGTTGTTACCCAAAAATGAGGAGATATTTTATGTGAATCACATGTATTACAATATATTGTGTGATTTTTGGTAAACTTTTTTAAGTATGCATGGTGTATGTCAGTAGAAATGCATTCATGAAGTGAAGATCTGAAATCTGATCCCTTGATCCTAAAACATCAAACCATCAAGATAGTGTGTGAAGTTCCAGCCAGCGATGTGAAAAAGGCTATCGAGTATGATAGCAGCCGAGTGGAGGACTGTAGCCACCAAGTTATATGATTAATAAAATATTTTTGTACATTTACCTTCACACAATTGTATCCTAGAGAGACATGCAGTGCATATATGTATAGGGTGAATCTGAAAAATTGATGTATATTGTGCTGCAGTCATTGTGATTATGGAAAAAATATTAGTGGTGTCACCTTGTTCGGTGTTAGTGTATTTTCCATGTATTCTTCATAACCCAAAATCCAAACATATTATCTACAAAATATGTTTTTATATTGCAGCAAACGATTCCTGAAAAGTTTTTTAAACAATAAAAAACTTTGTTGTGGCTTTCTATAAATCTTAGAATGATTCTTTTAAGTAAGAGTTTTAAGTGTAAGTTTGGTTAAAACGTCTTATATTAAAAACACAAGTTTCAGTTGTGGCTTGTGATTTTAATAAGCATGTACTTTGTTCTTGTGTGAATTTTATACACGGTGATGATTGTATTGTTGATGAATTGATTCAATAGTTTGATCACTGAGTATGTTGGTTGAAGTTATAAGAATTATTTTGTCTTAATTAGAAATTTATGCATCCAACACCTGTAAGAGAGTTAGATCATACTTTAGCTATTTGGGATAAAATGTACCGGTAAACTTTTGGGCACGTCTCAAACCTGGGTTGCCATGCTCCCAAAATATATTAAAGAAATTTATTTTTAATTCTAAATAAAAATAGTGCGTTGGGAGAGCAACAATAACTTTAAAGAGACCTTCTGCATATTTAATATGTAGAGGGATAAAATTAGATTAGCAAAAGGCGTGGAAGATGTGCCAAACATTGTAACCTTTCATTTTAAGACGTTTACGTAGTTTTCTTTCAAGTTGACACGAGTAGCTGGTGTGAAGGTCAGAATGGATCCTTGGGTATTTTGTTTGGTTAAATATTCTTTCAACATTATCGTAAAGCATTGTGTTGTGTTAGGATCAATATCATTTTAATGGAATGCCTAATATATTGAGTTGTATTACAATTCTCAAGCTGAAAGTATACCGAATCCCAAGGAATATATGAATAACAAATTGATAATATTATATTTTGTATAAAAAATATTAGCATGTTGGAATTCGTCTTGCTGACAACAAAGATGGAATTAATTATATAAGAATATGAATTTACATAAACAAAATTATATTTGAATCTATGATCAAGTGCAATTTATGGAAAGGATTACTTTAATCTGAATTATCTATAATGTTAAAGATGAGAAATGAGATAGGTGTAAATTGATAGAAGGAAAGTCTCTTGACGTGTTTGTGCTATATGTTTGAATGAACTCAAGAAAGATAGATAGGGAGATATGTTAAAATTTTTTCATTCTCTTAAACCTTAGAACTATTTATAACCATAGAATGGAGGTGATTGCTTATATCATTTATTTCTTTTAAAGTAAATATGTGTAAACCTTTGGTATCTTCCAAAGCTTTTAGTTTATATATAGGTTTCCTTGAGAAGCATTTTTTATGCGAAAACTTAAACTTAATTGGATGGGTTGAAACTATTACTTTGGGAAATTTAGCAGGAATTGAAAACAAAACACTTAGTAATGGTTTAGGAGCCCTAAAACTAACCATGAAGTCGAGCATTGAGGGTAAAGGTGTAGACACCAAAACAGCACCAATCCGATTATGTGACTGCAAACACTGATCGCTTTGACAAACACAGCCCCTAGGGCAGCCCTCAGAGGTCAAACAGTGGTCTTAACCACTTTCATAGCAATTTTGTAAGGTCAAGAAGCAATTTGGCACACTTGGACACTTTGCCCAGTAATCGTCTCACCCAGGGACGAATTCAAAATAGAATCCGTCCCACCCCAGGGACGATTTGACGGTTCAATCGTCCCCGGGTGGGACGAATTCTAAGCTTAACGGGCAAAAAGACAAATGGCGCCAAGTGGCAGCCCGTAACAGCCGGCTGATGACTCCCGCCTTGCACGCGTGTGTAGGTGGACAGAGGGGCCGTTAGAAGACCGTCACAAAAGGCATTTATCAAAGCCCAAGTCAACGGAGGACTCCCCTCCCTCATGGGAAGACAAGACTGCCACATGGCGCCTATGACCAACACATGGCATTTGTGCTTCCCTCCCAAAAGAGACCCCATGGGTCTATAAAAGGTGGGACTTTTCTCACCCAAAATATACAGATAGGAGTTTTCAAGCAACGAAGTGCTGCCGAGTTGAAGACCCACTTGCATCCCTTTTGGTTCACCTTCCCACATCCACCAATCTCTTTTGCAAGGGAGGTTGTTGGGTGGCTTTTGGAAGCTTGAACCCGACCCAAATCCAACACATGGACACCCGAACCAACCAATTCGCCGACCCCCCAATCCTAAGAGGTTTTGGGCCCATCCCTAGTGGATTGGCTCCGAAATCAAGTGCCAACGGTGGGAGGCCCACTTGGGCACCCCCGCACTTCCTCTTTTAAGTTTTAGAGCATTCTAGATTACTTTTTCAGGTTGCATTTTGTGTTATTATGTTTGGTTAACTCATAGCTGCAATTTCGTAACTTTTGGTCAGATTCTAGTATGTTTTGTGTCGCTTTGTTGTTTCACTGACTTGCAGGTGGCGAGATCAAATTCCCGAGGGTAGAGGCCAAATTGGGAGAATCCGACCATCTGGGTCGTCCCAAAATGGCCCCAATTACATAACCCCCTTGTTTCTAGGCATTTTGCAAGTCTCAGGAATTGACATTGGAGCAGAGACGGTTCGGCTTCTCCAACACGAAGAATTCGTCCCACCCAGGGATGAATTCCAAAAATCGTCCCACCCAGGGACGAATTGCGCTTGAAGGCAGATTGGCCGACCGTCTCAGTGGCAATGGCCTCTTGGTAACATTTTCTCTCTTCCGTCAAGTTTTCGAAGCCATTTAGAATCATTTTGTTTACTGTTTTAGATAAATGTTTGCATGCATATTTTGATGATTTTAGAAGAACGAACACTTTTCACTTGCAGTAGGTGCTACTGACATCTTGGTTGTTTCTTTGTTCGCAGGAGAAGCAGCAGAGGTGAAGAACTCATCGACATCAGCGACGGCATCATCTTGGCCCGCCCATTGCAATCGTGGGCACGCGGAAGGAGGAAGACTAAGTCACATATTGTAACAAATACGAATTTAACGCTCCTAGCCCCTAAAAAGGGAGGAGACGTCTATGTAACCGAGGATAAGATATTTGAATAAAGAGGGCTGTGATTTCTTTACATCTTTTCTTTCCTTTCCAAATTGTCTCTTTCCTTCGTTTTTGTGCATAGGATTAAAGCGTTACATTTCGTCTTATATTGCATAATTAGTGCTTCCTCTGCCCGAAATCTCGTGCTTTCAGTGGCGATCACGGTGGGACCTTGTTCCCTGTTTTTAAAATCACATAAACTGATTAAATTTTTGTGTTTTGTGCTTGACAGGTACATTTTTTTTGTTGCAGACTGCTATTCGTCTCTGACAGGGACGAATTCTTTTCTGCAATTCGTCTGACCCTGGGACGAATTCAAATTCGTCTCTGGGAGGGACGAATTCTGTTCTGCAATTCGTCTCCCAGAGGGACGAATTCTCGCCCGCAGATTTTCGGAGCAAAAATTCAGAGACAACAGGAGCAGGCAGAGAAGAGGTAGGTATTTTTATGATCTCTGTTAAATTTTCTGTTTCTGTTTCTGTTTCTTTGACTGTTTTCATTTTTATCCTGCATTGCATAGGAAAAGTCATTTATGCTTGTTTCATTTTTGTTAAATAAAATGAATCCCACACACATCACGCAACAATTTTAAACCAAGGAGCTGGTCGTAAGACCCCAGCCCTTGATCAAGACCATTGGTGGATTTCATCACCACCTTGGCTTGATTTGCATCCATTTCCCGATTGTCAACTGTTGTTAGGCGTAAATCCTGACGAAGACAGACCGAGTGTCGCTGGGGTGATTCCCATGCGCGCGAGGATAAGTTTTCTATGGTAGGTGCCATTAACAGGACAATCCCCCTTCCGTACCGCCTACGTACCACGTACCTTCTCGCTCTCACGTACCTATAGTCTCCCTCTCGTAAGGGCGGGTATATAGAGAGGTTGGTATATCGGCCTCGGTTGGTATATTGAAGGGGCTACCATTTTGGGAGTTATATGAGCCATCATAATGCATTTAAACGATCTTCAAAACCTACAAAAACAAAACAAAACATCAAAATGCACTAAACCAGTTTAGGGCACACCAATAATCCTTAAAAGAGATAATCACGGTTTTGTGAATGTGTGTGCTTAATTCCGCTTAGTGTAGACAAAAAAAAAAATCATAAACGAAGATAAAAATTTATTTAGATAGCATAGAAGCACCGCAATGGTGTACACCCGTAGTCAAGCCCAATCAAGGGCGTAAGCTCTGAAAGGTACACAAAAAGCATGCACAAGTCGCCTTCACTTCAGTCCCGAGGATTTGGTCATACCGCCTTATAGGTCTAACCTACAAAAGAATCCAATTCGGAATCCTCGGTGGGGTATGCCTATTCAAAGCAGCCCCTTTCGGGAAGATGCCTTACATGTAGACCTTGACATAAATAGAGAATCACCTCTTGAAGTTAGGCATGAGTGGCCACCGCGCGATGAAGCGCTAGACAGGCACACCGTCCATTTGGAGGGGCAACGTGGATATGGCGTCCCTTCTTTACCTATCATCATAACAGAGAGACCAAATCCGGAGCGCAGGGCTCCTTACATAGGGTGACCTAACTCCGCCCACCCCTTTACACCCGTGAAAGGGAGTACGAGGAAAGCCATCGCATTCCTCGAGGGCAACAAACAACGCGGGAACCTTGCATTTCCGCACCAACAGGATATCATGATCACCCCTTGAGGCCAGAACCTCGAGCACATACCGCTTACCTCGACAGAGGGAAGCGACCCATTGAAACCTTAGACCATCAAGATCGAGGTAAACACATAGGAGAAACATTCGAACCTCCTGAGCAAAATAGGGTAGACCAAATTGACCCAATTGTCGCCAGATATACCACCCGTCAAGCCCAAATCATGCGGCTTAAACAAAGTCATCAGGAGATAGAGTATCGACACCGCTTGGATAGAGAGCGCATGCAACGCGAAGCGGATGAGTTACGCTATGAAATACCTGAGAGGGGGCCAACCCCTCGCATCCAAAGAGCTGAACAAGTATGAGAGGCGTAATCCGTTGGTGCAGGACAGGTCTCCACGACCTCGTCAAGCTCGCCTCCAAGACCTCATAGATTCGAGAGGGAGGTAACTCCTCGAAACAATGATGGGTACCTTAAGGAAGAGCTTGATCAGGGTCATAGGTTTCGCCCTGAGACTCCTCAAGAATTTTACGAGGAGTATGAACCAGAAGAGGAATATGTTGAAACTCCCCATCAAGGCAGGAAGGATGCCATTCGGCCACCCCTCCATAGGCCTCCAGTTTACCGTAACTTGCAACAAGAGCGAACAAGAGAGGAAGAAATAAAATCTTCCGATGCATACCAAGCGCTATTGGAGCGTTTGGAGTCTCTGGAGACAAAAGTCTTCGGGCATCAAAAACCCACATTACGTCTACTCCGCAATAATCCGGTGCATCCCTCGGTGCCTACACCTCTTTACCCCGAACACTTCAAGTTGCCTCAATTGGTAGCTTTTAAAGGTGAAGAGGACGCACAGGAACACGTTACACGATTTCTAAGCCAATGCTTCGGCATCCAAGATAATGACGCATTGTTGCTTAGAACATTCATAACCACATTCGTAGGCCCCGCCTCGGATTGGTTCACACAACTGCCCAAACACAGCATAAGCAATTTAGATCAATTAGTAGACGCGTTTCTTGAACGCTTTGCC
Source organism: Wollemia nobilis (assembly GCA_028583015.1). Taxonomy (NCBI): domain Eukaryota; kingdom Viridiplantae; phylum Streptophyta; class Pinopsida; order Araucariales; family Araucariaceae; genus Wollemia; species Wollemia nobilis. The sequence goes on along the minus strand of JAQPPZ010003077.1, from coordinate 10,156,280 downwards.
TTCAACACAAGGAAGAAGGCATCACTAAGTGATTTAGCGAGCCTCAAGCAATTTGAAGAGGAAACAATGGCAGCATACGGGAATCGATGGAGAGCTTTGCTTTCTAGGTTACCCTACCGTCCTCCTATGTCTGATCTCACGCAGATGTTCGCAAAAAGTTGCTTAAAATCAATCTCTCGGTCTATTGTTACTCGCGACAATACGACAGCTTAGAAGAAGCTTTGGCGCAAGCCGGAGTCATAGAAGAGATTAAGATAGGCGAAGGCGCAATTGCCAAGCCTAAGAAGAAAGAGTGGAATAAAACCACTAAAACTCGGGACAACGCAACCACAACACGCCGCAGTCAACCAAGTTGCGATAAATGTTCCCGCGCCTGTGCAAGAAACGCAGCCTCAAAAGGCTAACTACCGTGCAAGGCTCTCCCGCTTATGAAAGAGATAATAGAAGACAGGAGCAAAATTACCCGCGTCGCCCTAGGCAAAATTTCACCCCATATGCGGAGTCTAGGGACTCCTTATTTGACCGCTTGTCAGCGGCAAATTTAGTCACTCTGCCGGAAATCCAAATTATAGACCCTAACATTCCCAAGCCTAGGGGGTACAGAGAGGAATTGTATTGTAGATTCCATAGGCGCAGAGGACATGACTTGAATGGGTGCTGGAAATTCAAAGACCTAGTCCAGGATTTGATCGACAACGGAACATTGGTTGTGGACAACCCCATCGCACCAAACAACCAACAAATGGGGGTATTCAAGGACCCCTTGCCAGCCCACGAGGCACAAACAAAACCACTCCAGATTAACGAGGTGCGACAAGATCTTCCCACGTAAGGATTTGTGGGAATGATTAGCATAGTAACAAGGAACAGAAGGTACCCAATAGCTGCCCCTGAGGTAGCTACGAGGGAAGTTCCGGCAACATCGCATCCTCAACAACGCCCAACGCAGTTACCTCCGCCTAGACCTGAGGTCACGATACGAACCAAACTCACGCAGAGTTTGCGGACCACGTCGGCTAGGCTGTCCATCTACGAGCTTATTCAACAATCAGCTCCCCATAGAGAAGCTCTTATGGACATTTTAAAAGCCATTGAATTACAACCCCACGAGGCAAATTCTTTCAACGCCTTCGTGGGACATGTGAAACAATGTACGGAGCCGGTCATCACATTCAGAGAAGATGAGGTCAAAACGATATCAAATGACATGGCGGATCCACCCCTGCACGTTATCGCGCGGGTCAACGGGATCTCGTACAAGAGAGTGCCGATAGATACCGGCTCGTCCAAGTAACATCATAACCACTGCAGCCTTAAAGCATTTGAAGTTGCCAACCTCTCACATCACAGCCTCCACGTACACACCGCGAGCTTTTAATGATGCAATATGCTCGACAGTCGGCACAGTTGTTCTGCTATCCGGTAGGACAAAAGTCAATACCTACACCGTGCCATGTGCTGGAAGGTGAAATGGCTTATAATATACTGCTAGGGCGGCCTTGGATCAGGGATATGAAATGTGTCCCTTCGATCGCCCACCAGTGCTTGAAGTATGCTTATGAAGGAGAAATACATGTAGTCCCAATGGACTTAGAGCCCTTCAAGTATTGCAATGCGGTACAATTCATACCTCAATCGACCCTCCCTTCAACGCATTTGGATTTCCAATTAAATCCATCTAAACAAGGTCCAATACCGCAGGCACCACTGGTGGCCAACAAGGCAAAATCCCAGCCAGGTGAGACTTCATCATCGGCTCCTTCATCATCAACGCCACCTATCATGGCCCAACAGAAGGACAAGGGAAAACAAATCATGGAAGAGGTTAAGCCCTTAGAAGAAAGGTTGCCCACAATTTCAACAATAACAACAGAGGAAGCGCCCAACGCAACGGAAACCAAGATTCCCGAACCACCAAACATGGAATGGACTCAGGAAGGACTACCGTTTCCTCCCACCCAATCATCAACAATCACCGTTGAAATGGCCAGTACAGGCCTGGGGGAATACTTAGTGCAAAATATTGTGGCAACCCCCACACTCGGAGTCAAGTACAAGACATGGGAAGACCTCGCCTTCCCATTGGAACAATCGTCCCTCTAGGCTACCCACCGAACCGGACAAATTTTGTGTATGGGGGCTTTGATCATGGTCTTGAACCATGCCAACAAAAGGAAACAGACGAAGAGCCTTTTGTTGAAAACATCAATTATCTGTCAAACCCATAATTTGCCCTAAAATATCTCGGCCAATGCAATTGGCATGGATACGGGCTCGGCAGATATGAGCAAGGGATGCGGATCCTTTGCCAACCAAGATATCAGATGCCATATGACAAGTCAGGGGTAGGGTTCAACCATCCCCCGCCATTAGACATCTTGGTTGAAAATATGCAAGGCCTAGAAATAGGCAACAAGGGGGGATTGGCATTGGGTCCTTATGCCAATCCGAATACAGAATACACATTGGGAGACTACCTCCCATGGTCAACAAACACCCCTGGAAGCAACAAGTAATCCCTCTTCTTTGCTAGAGAGAGGCGAAAGTTCAGAGATTAATCCTCAAAGAGAACATCAACGATCGCTGACATCTTTCTGAAACTGTTCCCCTTAGAGGTTCCAGATGAAATAACACAGTCTCAAGAGAATCAGGTCCCTCCACTAAGAGTGGAACAACCGCAATGGGACCAGATTAATTCACTGGAACAGGAAGAGTCCTCAACGTCGCAAGCAACAGATGCTCGAAGAGGATGAACAATTTTGGATCTATGAAAGTGATTCAGAAGATGAAACCGAAATGGACTATCTCAGACATGCGCGACGACATCACCGTGCTCTAACTCATGAAGATCTAATGGGACAGATGGGCATACTGTTAGGGCATGAATGGCATGTAGACCCAGCGAGGTGGGACCAAGTGTTGGATCCATGGCTCCAAATTCAAGATGAGCATCGTCCACCTCGAGATCCCATCATGACAACAGTGCCGAGGGAAGACCCCGCCCTCCTTTTCACAAAATTTGCACCTAGGGAGGATCCATTCGTGCCCGTACCTCTAGAGCCAGATCCGGAGTGCAAAGACCATCAAGCTGGGGGTACCTCTATCCCCTAAAGAACCATAATTCAAACCCAAAATGCTCCAAGGATTATCGCAATCTCTTGGTCACCCAAAAAGCTCCAAGGATTATCGCAATCTCTTGGTCAATCCAAAAAGCTCCAAGGATTATCGCAATCTCTTGGTCACCAAAAAGCTCCAAGGATTATCGCAATCTCTTGGTCACCCAAAAAGCTCCAAGGATTATCGCAATCTCTTGGTCACCCAAAAAGCTCCAAGGATTATCGCAATCTCTTGGTCACCCAAAAAGCTCCAAGGATTATCGCAATCTCTTGGTCAATCCAAAAAGCTCCAAGGATTATCGCAATCTCTTGGTCACCCAAAAAGCTCCAAGGATTATCGCAATCTCTTGGTCACCCAAAAAGCTCCAAGGATTATCGCAATCTCTTGGTCACTCAAAAAGCTCCAAGGATTATCGCAATCTCTTGGTCACCCAAAAGCTCCAAGGATTATCGCAATCTCTTGGTCACCCAAAAAGCTCCAAGGATTATCGCAATCTCTTGGTCACTCAAAAAGCTCCAAGGATTATCGCAATCTCTTGGTCAACCAAAAAGCTCCAAGGATTATCGCAATCTCTTGGTCAACCAAAAAGCTCCAAGGATTATCGCAATCTCTTGGTCAATCCAAAAAGCTCCAAGGATTATCGCAATCTCTTGGTCAAACCAAAAAGCTCCAAGGATTATCGCAATCGCTTGGTCAAAAAAAATCAAGAAATTCAAAAAAACAAAACAACAAAAATCATCAAAAACAACAAAGATTTGCATCTCAATTCTAGGCATACTCAAATTCATCAAAAAATTCATATTCTCGCACCTCATCTTCACCTTCACCAAAAACAATCCATCAAAATTACAAAAATACATAGCTGCATTAAGCATTGCATCCATACATTGCATATTTGTAGTCATATAGGTCAAAGGCACCATAAGCTGCAATAGCTCTGATAGTCCATCTTGTTCCGCATTGTCTCATGTTACAAAAACAACAAAAACACCATGCATAACTTTTACCACACTACAGTCAGTGGTCTGGAAATGTACCAAGAGTTTCAGTGATTCAGCCATCATTTTCCTCTTTAGCCATGTAATGTACCAAGTCGAACAGATTTTACGAAGGTAGAGTCATACTTGAAATACACCTTGTTACGTAACATCCCAACACAAATCAAAACACATAAAAATTCCCAAATTGTGTGAACGAAAGATGAAACCTCGCAAAATAATCTAGGTCACCACAAGCGAAACGGTTATCTTGCTCATCCCCCCGTGCGAATGACCCCTAGAATGCTGAGAGTTGGCAAAAGGACAAGCATCCTCCCTACCCAATTCCCTAAGAATCCCTAAAGTTCTCAATAGTTGCAAAACACAAAAAATTTGCAAAATGTCAAAACTCCAAAATTTGACAAACTACAGTGCACACATCAAAAGGCACAAACAATAGTGATTTTCATCACTCCATAACCCCAATCCCTTGCTCAAAAGAAAAACAAATCAAAATAAACAAGTGATCTCATCACTACAATGAGCAAGTATCCCAATACAATTGAAGAAAATAAGGGAGTTGACCTTGAATCCCCGGAACTCTCAGCATTCTATAGGTCATAAGGCAAGCTTCAGTACCAATTTGGTTGATAGCCTATCGGTAATAGAAGTAAACCTCCCGCATGACGATATATCTGTCACATTAACTTGCGTACGTAGATCAATGTTTGCATGTGGATGAGCTAGCTTATGGCATCCCGGATTACACCGCAGATTAATCTTAGTACATACAACAAAGGAATTCGTGGAGCTAATTAGGTGATCCTCAAGTACAGGTTCGGTTGAAAGCCCATCTGGCACTGGCGGTATCCTAATAAATACCACTAAATGAACTCAATTGCACACACAGGGATGTGAAATAACTTGGTCAAAAACAAGTCCGATTCATACCTTGTTCAAAAAGTCTTGTAAGATAAAGTACAATCTTGGCTAGTGAGTTAAAACCGATCGAGTCTCGTAAAACCTTAGCTACATTTCTAAACCAACTGCACTACTTTTCATCCTTACCATACAATCAGAAAATACAAAAATAGAAAAACCACATATATACATATAAAGTCATGCATCACAAAGAATCACCTAAAAACAAAATAACAGAGTTCTAAACAATCTATGGTGCCATAGCCAAACATCACAAATCCCATTCATCCATTTCATCTCCGCATATCACATATAAATCAAAAAACATTTGCATTCATCATAGCATATGCATCCATCAAAATAAATCAACATGCATACATCCATATTCATCAACCATCATGCACAAGATCAAAGAAAATCAAAACAACAAAAACAACAAATAAATGCAACACAAAAACAAAAAGCAATAAACATTGCTGGACACAAGTGCTCTTGCACTTAACCTCTTGGCATAGAAAACTGATGTCGGGGTTTACATTGTCACTATCCTACTCCCTAAGAAGGCTACCATAGCTGGACCGCTCCACGGGAAGACGGATTTTTGACAATTTCATCCCCAAATGATGTCACAAAAGGGTCAAAGCCCACTCAAAAACAACAAGAAAATCAAAACAACACAAAAAGCAATAAACATTGCCAGACACAAGTGCTCTTGCACTTAACCTCTTGGCATAGCAAAATGATGGGGTCGGGGACAAATTATCACTATCCTACTCCCTAAGAAGGCTACCATAGGGACCGCTCCACGGAGACGGATTTTCGAAAATTTAATCCCCAAATGGTGTCACAAAAAAAAAAACAAAAACAACAAAAAATGCAACATAAAAACAAAGCAATAAGCATTGCCGGACACAAGTGCTCTTGCACTTAACCTCTTGGCAAAGAAAATCGATGTCGAGGTCCAAATTATCTCTCTCCTACTTCCCCAAGAAGGCTATAATAGCCGGACCGCTCCACGGGAAGTTAGGTTTTCGATGATTTCACCTCATTACGGCATCACCAAAAGGGTTAACACCCACCAAAAATAGGTCCAAATGTTGGAAAAATTGCACACGCTTAACGGTAAACCCTTTAAAGGCACCCTTGCACAAGTCATCTTGGGTCAAGCGACTCGTCGCTTCTCTCACGAAGGTCATTCCCTCATCGATTCGTCGCTTGAGGGGGTAGTCACACTTAGTCACCAACCAACAATCACACACCCAATTAAGGAAAATGACATGCATTCAAAGAATCATTGACAAAGACAATCACGCTCCCGCTTGGGGCAAGTAAACAAGCAACAATCAAATCAATCAAACACTTGGCATTTCGTGAATCATGAACACAAGGTTCCCCCCGAGGATAAAAACGCCCTTTGCCTCGTTCATGACTCGATCAATGTCTAAGTTCAAGTCACACCTCAACAAAACAGGTTAATACTTGAAATCAAATTCCTTAGCTCGTCAGAAGCAAGGATTCAAGAATGCATGCCCTTTCCATACTTGGGGCATCAAAAGTTGGTTAGGTTACCAAGAAACCCTAATCATTAGTGCTTTGGTTATCTATTTTTGCTCAAGATCGCGTCACCCGCAGCGCTTCCCAAAAAGGGGCATCTCGTAGACACCAAAACAAGCACCAATCCGATTATGTGACCGCAAACACCGATCGCTTTGACAAACACAGCCCCCAGTGGCAGCCCTCAGAGGTTAAAAAGTGGTCTTAACCACTTTCATAGCAATTTTGTAAGGTCAAGAAGCAATTTGGCACACTTGGACACTTTGCCCAGTATTCGTCTCACCCAGGGACGAATTCAAAATAGAATTCGTCCCACCCCAGGACGAATTGAACGGTTTCGAATCCGTCCCCGGGTGGGACGAATTCTAAGCTTAACGGGCAAAAAGACAAATGGCGCCAAGTGGCAGCCCGTAACGGCCGGCTGATGACTCCCGCCTTGCACGCGTGTGTAGGTGGACAGAGGGGCCGTTAGAAGACCGTCACAAAAGGCATTTATCAAAGCCCAAGTCAACGGAGGACTCCCCTCCCTCATGGGAAGACAAGACAGCCACATGGCGCCTATGACCAACACATGGCATTTGTGCTTCCCTCCCAAAAGAGACCCCATGGGTCTATAAAAGGTGGGACTTTTCTCACCCAAAATATACAGGTTGAAGGAGTTTTCAAGCAACGAAGTGTCGCCGAGTTGAAGACCCACTTGCATCCCTTTTGGTTCACCTTCCCACATCCACCAATCTCTTTTGCAAGGGAGGTTGTTGGGTGGCTTTTGGAAGCTTGAACCTGACCCAAATCCAACACATGGACACCCGAACCAACCAATTCGCCGACCCCCCAATCCTAAGAGGTTTTGGGCCCATCCCTAGTGGATTGGCTCCGAAATCAAGTGCCAACGGTGGGAGGCCCACTTGGGCACCCCCGCACTTTTCTAAGTTTTAGAGCATTCTAGATTACTTTTTCAGGTTGCATTTTGTGTTATTATGTTTGGTTAACTCATAGCTGCAATTTCGTAACTTTTGGTCAGATTCTAGTATGTTTTGTGTCGCTTTGTTGTTTCACTGACTTGCAGGTGGCGAGATCAAATTCCCGAGGGTAGAGGCCAAATTGGGAGAATCCGACCATCTGGGTCGTCCCAAAATGGCCCCAATTACATAACCCCCTTGTTTGCAGGTGTTTTGCAAGTCCTCGGAATCGACATTGGAGCAGAGACGGCTCGGCTTCCTCAACACGAAGAATTCGTCCCACCCAGGGACGAATTACAGTCAGAAATCGTCCCACCCAGGGACGAATTCCGCTTGAAGGCAGATTGGCCAACTGTCTCAGTGGCAATGGCCTGTTGGTAACATTTTCTATCTTCTGGCAAGTTTTCAGGCTATTTAGAATCATTTTGTTTACCGTTTTAGATAAATGTTTGCATGCATCTTTCGATAATTTTAGAAGAACGAACACTTTTCACTTGCAGCGAGTGCTACCGACATCTTGGTTGTTTCTTTGACCGCAGGAGGAGCAACCAGAGGTGAAGGACTCATCGACATCAGCGGCGGCATCATCTTGGCCCGCCCATTGCAATCGTGGGCACGCGGAAGGAGGAAGACTAAGTCACATATTGTAACAAATACGAATTTAACGCTCCTAGCCCCCAAAAAGGGAGGAGACGTCTATGTAACCGAGGATAAGATATTTGAATAAAGAGGGCTGTGATTTCTTTACATCTTTTCTTTCATTTTCAAATTGTCTCCTTCCTTCGTTTTTGTGCATAGGATTAAAGCGTTACATTTCGTCTTATGTTGCATAATTAGTGCTCCCTCTGCCCGAAATCTCGTGCTTTCAAAAGGATGCTTGGGATTCACACAAATATTGTTGAGGTGCAAGTATGCACACAACATAAATCTAAAGCATCTGTAGACTGATAAAATTGGTTAGATAAAATGACTAGGTCAAGTCTGGTAATGAGGGGCAGGATGGAACACCTTCTCAAGGTTACATTTGGAATAGTAATGTGATAAGTCCATATTTCTTTGACCTAGCTGGTTAAGCCACATTGTATGGAATGGGACATACGAACGTGGGTCATAAAGAGCATGTGTTATTAAGACCAAGTCCAGAGTATTGGCATGGCTCTAACTGACTTCAGGAAGAGGATAATCAGTTAGAAACTAGACATAAGTATGTTATTTCCCTTTCATTCAGTATTAGAACATGGTTGAAGTATAGTCAAAGGTTCTAAATAGCAAGGGATAGGGAAGTAAGCATCCACCCTCTAGGTGTTATAGGCCCTATAGGATAACTCATGCCGTGTATTGACCCTCATACCAGCTCACGAGGATGTTAAATAAGACAAGTCAATTCCACTAATGGCACCTTTACGGGATTTGGTCGATCTCGTCCACTTGGATGACTGTCTGCAGCAGTCTTGAACCCAAAAGTGGTATAATATAAATGTACTAAATTAAGATTATGCTAATAATTATTTGGGAGAAACAATTTTGCTATAAAAATGTAAGCAATCTTATGAGTAAAATTGTAGTATTGAACCGAAAAAAATACCTAGTGATTTGTTTATGAAATTTTGTGTGGTACAACCAAGTGAGTAGATTTGGGTTGTTACAATTTTGGGGACTCCTCAAAACGTGTGAAGAACTCCTAGCCTTGCTATAAGAGAGGTTCTTTAGTTTGAAAATTTTACTACTAATATATCTTCTTGAGGTTCAATGCTACAAGGTTGCATAGGGCAACTACAAATGGTCATATAGAGGCCAACAATGGTGTCCTCCCCTTGTGAGATTGCTAGTCTAGAGAACATTTTACATAGCATGGGGTCTAACTTTACAGGTCGAGCTTTGTCTATGACTTATCTCATTTGTATTATCACTATACCACATTAATATCATGCCTAAATGAGGTATACATTCATGCATCTAAGGGATCTTTAACCAAAATCCAATATACGAAGTCTCATTTTTCTGCATATAGTCCCTTTTCCTCTTTTTTTTTTTAAAAAAGCAAGTTATGTTGGGGTTCATCCCATACCTTTTGACCCAAAAGCTTAATTTAGATATGAATCCCAAATTTTAGATGCTCACTTTTATTTTTGGTCATAAGGAATGCAAGAGCGCACTTTCTCTATGCATGGTTCCAACCCAAACCTATCCTTTCTAGTTATAGAAATCTAGTTGTCACTTGGTTTGGTTGTAGGTAGGCATTATATATGATATATGTAGGAAGTCAGACATAATTTCAATTGAAATACCATCTGTGGTCCTTAAGATCATGAACATCTAATCCATTTATAGGTAGCCTCCTAGTTTAGTAGTGAAGTGTCTAGACAAGCAAATGGTAAATATAGTCAAGAGATCAACCACTACTAGATCTTGTGGTACCATGAAGATGAGATAGGTGTATAGTGTGAGTAGAATTTCTTTTACTATCCCAAGGATCTAAACTGAGCTTCCATACAAGTACAACACCCTTTTATCAACTGGTTGATAAGCTAGTCTTAATGCATTTGCTACCATTTTCAATATAACCAAAGTGCTAGACCCAAAATCAATCATGCAATTTCATATCAACTTATCATCATGAACAAATTCAAGTAGAAGGGTGTGGGTATGACTTTACACACTTTTGGGTTGGACGTTTGTGAGATTGATGGTACTTCCTCTCGTTTTAGATCTTTCTACTCCTTTGTCCCCTTTTTGTGTTTTCATTTTTGCACAAGAATGTATAAGGCATGTCATATGGGTGTAGTCACCATGGACCTATTTGAATGTTCAACCATGCTAAAGGGATCCACAAAATGTGTCTTTCAAGTCATGGTGGTGGGTAGCTAAAAATAAGGTATTTCCATAATTAATTGAGGAATTTTTAAAATCTTACTCATGGTTGTGCACTTATTTGGATCTCCAAGGATGTCCCATAGGGTAGCCTGCAAATGTTTTAGGGTATTTTGACCTTGTAGAGGCATGGCAGAAATATACCATCAACTAATCTAAGAGACATACTCCATTGGCCTTTTCCTCGAATATATTCACCAATTGGTTAGCAAGTCTATCCCAACCTCCAATTTAATGCGGGGGGAGAGTTATGTATCATTCTCTCACCTTACATCTGAAAGATATCGTCAATAGTCTTAGCACCATATTTTATTTGTTAATGTTATGGACCGTACATAGGCGCACCATATGATGTAGATGCTTCATTGATGTAGTCACATCTTCCTTGGTACATCAGAGCAATGAATTTAAGGTTAAGGTTAGTATAAGGTCCCAAGTACTTAGGGAATAGGTGGAATCAAGGGACCTTTATCGTTCTAAGGCAAAAATATCCTCTTTGGATGGTTTTGATGCATGGGCATATTCTAATTTTGAGCTCTTATTCTTAAAACTAGATTGAGGGGTTGCACTAATACCTATGGATTTATAGTTGTAAAATATCTGGTAGTGGGTGTTGTGCTCATAAATCTCTAGGTCCTCATGATTGAGCGAAGTCACTAAGTGAATGTTGAATGTGCTTTAGCAAGATGATAGACCAAGATTTTTACCAAGACCTTAGTTCAATATCTCTTTAGGTAGTTGATTTCGAGTATTCTTCTTTAGCGAGGTCACCAAAATCTTGAGTTCTTCAACTAAGGGAGTCCCTAGATGAAATCTTATGGTGCTTCAACAAGCAAATAAATCTAATATTTTCATCACAACCTTAAATTAATATATATAGTTAGCAAGACAAATCATTTGAATTGATCCCACCGAGCATGTCAATGAAACTATTATTGCACACACAGTGGGTGCTTATCTTGATTTGCTCTTGATTTACTTGTTAGTGGGACCAATTAGATAAATTGATCCTATTGGGCATGCCAGTAAAATTGTTATCCCTGGATGTTACAGTCACCCATCGTGGTATCCAGATGCATTTAACACCATGTCTCATATAAAGTAAAATAGTCCAAAAGTATCAAAAGCATGGGATACGACTCATTTCAAAGCTTTGATTTCGTAAGCTATCCTAATCCAACTCATTTAAAAGGGAAAAAGGGTAGAGAGAAATAATAAAAAAGAAAATAAAATGAAAATAACATCTATGTTATAGGAGGAGATGCACCAAGATCCTAAGTCTCTTACAAATCATGTCTAAGAAAGAGGTTCAAAAACTTATAGAAAAAAAATAACTCAAAGCTAGAGTCTGTATAATTATATAGAAGAGAAGTAAATAAAATATTACCGACAAGGCCAAAGATTAGGCACATATAAGCAACTTGCAGTCCTTTACCATAAAAAAAAAGGATTTATAGATAAAAACAAGAAACTTTCCCTCACAAAATTGTGTAGAAAATTGTAAATGTCAATTTAAATTTCTACCCGAGATCCACCGCATTGATTATGGGTAATCCTGAGGTCTTTGGGTCCATAGCCATTAATGTGGTAAGGTTCTAGATTTTTGGGTCTCTAGTCTCTACCGCTTATGTTGACTACCCATACAAGAAATATTTTAAGATTAGACATGGGGATCTCATGTAATTAATGTCATCAGGCTTGAGATCGCCTCCGAGAAACCTCAATATTGTTGATATTAATGTGTCGATTACCCTCTTGGGATAAGGTAACATGTATGGGATCCAATTACTGTCCCTTTTTACATAATCCCTCTTCAAGATCTAGATGCAACTTCAATTTCAGCTTTTTTGCACATAAATCCTCTTCGAATCCTTGTTGAGATTCTGGTTTTTGACCCTTTGCATATCTCTAGGTCCAATTGGTGCTCTTTTGCAACTAACATTACCTTGGCTTCTTTCAGGGTTATGATTGAAAGTTACTGGATCATGATTGCAAGTGACTTTAGGACCTTATGTATACCCAACTTCCTTTTCTCTCAATACTAGTCATTTTGTGCTTTAGCTTCTTTACCTATTGTTGATTTTAGCTTATGAAGGACATTTTATTTTGTATGTAGTGAGAATTCACTATAGATACCATAGAGCATATGACTACCTCAACTCATCAACATTCAATTGTTATGCCAAATTTACAAATCTACTAAAAAAACAATGTTTAATCAAATTCTTAATATGTTAATTATCTTTTTAAACTATAATGTTATTGATTTATATATTGTACTTTACCTAATTAAGAAAAAATAAACCCTTGATTTAATGTTCCTTATTTTTTAAGGATGGACAACAATATTCTTAAACTTAGCTTTATTTTTTATATAAATAATAAATATTAAAATTAAAGTGAAATTAAAAAATTAAGGTTATTAGTTTCAATTTCTTAGCCACATTTTTGGTTAGAAATCCTAGAACTATGCATTCACCTTATCAAACAAGAACCTATAATCAGCGGTCCAAAATCCTAGAACTATGCATTCACCTTATCAAACAAGAACCTATAATCAGCGGTTGGACCTGAGGAATTTGCGAGATCAGTGGTTTTCTATGGCAAAAAAATCAAAGTGAAAAGATTAAAAGGGGTTTTGAAAAGACCTCCGAGAAAAAAAGGTATCTGAAAATAATTGTAGAACTGATCATTATTCTAAGCGACCAGCAGCCGGTGGAATTACTTTTTATAAGCAACTTATTTTTAGTGGCCGCGGAACTTCAATCTCATCCTGTACTCAAATGGCCAAAACAATTCACATGTTTTTAGCGTCTGTCAGCCTACACTAACCTTTCACGGAAGGGTTCATTGTACGGCCAATTGCCTGCGTCCGCAATGATCCAGAAAACAAAATTTAATGCAATCGATGAAATAAGTCGACATTGGACAACTGAGTGGTTTAACGATAGGTTCGAATTTTGTAAGTTAATTATATTCAATTAATAAATAATATAATGAGTTAATAATATTTTTTATGAAGTGATTTTATAATGTAAAATTAAAATAAATAAATATTTAAAATTTAAAATTAGAAAAAAAATTTGAAACAAGTAGCATGAATAATAAGTTTCATATTATAAACTAAGATTTTAATTTTATATATAAATTTTAACATTTTGTTTATTGGGTTTGAAATAAGTGATAACAAATGTTTAATTTTACTTTACAAATTAGTATTTCGAAAGTTCAGTTATAAGTTGGACATGTTTAAAAATTTAAAATATGACATAAATATTATAAATGTACATATATCCTTTTCAATATTATATAAATAAATTATTTTGTATAAGTTTTGATATATACATATAAAATATATTTCCAAAAATCAAATATATAAAGTGAGAGAGGGGAGAGGGGTAGAAAACACGCACGACAGCCCGCATGCATTTACCTTTCCCACGGCCTTCTCACGTGCTTTTTCCGTGCTTGTTTTTCATTAATATAATTCTTCCATGAAAAAAATTTCGTGTTCCTAGCAGTTTTTTGTCCAAGATTTTAACTATATAAATAAACATAAGATTTGTATTAACTGTTTTAATTTTATTAATATTATAAAATAATTAAATGATATTAGATTAATTGATTAGATTTTACAATTTTTAAGGAGAATATTAAGTTTGACAAAATTTATAATAATTTTTAAAAATTAATTCTTATTAAATATTATAAAATAATTAAATAACATTGGTTTAACAGAATAGATTCCTCAACTTTTAAGAGAAGATCAAGGTTCAAAACATGTTATACACATAATTGTCAAGCTTATAATGGGTCAACTATATATTATCACTTTATGATCATTCATAATATAATGGGTCAACTATATATTATCACTTTATGATCATAATATAATAGGTAAACTTTTTATAACACCACCTTGTGATCATAGTATAATGGATAAAACCATTTCAATTTTATATAATTTATTAAAAATTATTATAAAATAAAAATATAATATAATCTATAAAACCATTTCAATTCTATATAATCTATTAAAAAAATATTAAAAAATAAAAATAAAAATAAAAAATTAAGTTTCTATAATTCATAAAATATTTTTATATAGAAGGAAAGAAGATATAAAAATTCCAACCTATATATAACCATAGAAACTCCATAGAAACTCTATGGAAATGCACTATTAACACATTTACATACCGATACTGAAATAGGCTCCTTAGCATTGACATGATGAGGAGTTGCATTTAGACACATTCAAATCTTCGCCTGTTTGTCTGCTTGCCCACTAAAACAAATCCAGTTTGTCTGCTTGCCCACTAAAACAAAAACAAGTACATAATCCATAGCAAATTTCCCTTTGAAATATCCTTCTACCTTCTGCAAGTCACCCCTATGTTCATCCACCTTAAGATAAAAAGTCCTTATTAACTGTACTCAAAAGCGGTTTTGCCTCCAGCAAAGAGTTAAGGACATATTCTTCGTGCCTTCCAAATAATGTTATGCCCATTCTCATCGCATTTTGGAAAACTATATCCTTCTCTTTCTCATGGACTCCATCCAGAAGCGATGCGAGCAGCTGAAACGAGACAGGAAAGCCTGGTGCAGCATATTCCATGGCTTCGGCCACTTCTACCTTTAGTGAAGGCAAAGGTGAAGGCACATAAACTTCAGGAAATGAGTCAGCACAAACAAAAATAACGACGTATGCAGTTTGAAAGGCTGCTCGTATCAGTTGTTTGCCTTCAGGTGTGATGGCATTCCCCTGGGCATCAATCTCCTTCTCCAACTGCATCACAAGCTCTGCATAGGACTCAACATACCTCCTGGGCCGATTATACAACCATAACAGTCGTCCGCTCACAACCACGTCATCAAGTGATTGCTCCAGTTTTCTAAATGCCGGATCAAGAGACCTTTCAAGCATACACCGCTTACAATCACAGACAAACCCCATTTTCCTGCATATGTGTTCTCGCTTCGCCAATGGCACGAGACTGTGAAAGTAAGAGACTGTAATTTCCTCTCCTGCTGCAATTTCTCTCACAGCTATAATATACATAGCTTGCCCTACAACCATCCATTTAGCGTTTGGAAAACATGAATGATTGATGAAATTTGCAAGCGCCCAAAATCCTATTTGCTCATCTACCCTGCACCCTCTCCACCTATTCTTAGGCCCAGGGAATACATCTTCATCATTAGAAATCCGTGTGAGCAAGACGTTGAGCTCCATAGCTTGTTTCAGTTTATCCATGTTTACCTCTGAATTCTTCTCGGTTTTGCAAGGGCCAAACTTGTTCCAGTTGCCGTTGTTTATGCGAAACACCTCCATGTCCGGAACTTCCTCTTCCTCAGGATCCGCAAGGTACTGCAACTGCTGCAATATCCTTGAGGATGAAAGTGCACAAGAAATGACCTCATCTACAGTCATTGCCTTGGAACGTGCAGCAACCGTCTTGGACTTGGATGCAAGATCATGGCCGACTATGCTGCTGCACATACCCATCATAGCCATGGCATTCTCTATAAGCAAGGTCTCTCCCACAGCCATGTCCTTCGTAGCAAACAAACCTCTGCCATCTCTTGCCGCTTTTTTAATTATAACTGGACCAATGTAATTGCTCGCCTCCGGAATATCCTCTGCTTTGAACCCATTTAGAAAATAGGCAGAGAGATCAAACTTACCTTGCTGGTTCTGTTCGTTGAATTTCTTCGATCTCTCAAACTCCAATTTAATGTCGCTGGAATCTGGGCTTTGTTCCAGTGCTAGTTGGAAGCAGCAACACGCTAACTTGTACTCTCCCAATTCGTGAAAAGCCCTTCCCTTGCGAAAAATTGACTTGAGATGGTGAGGATCAATTTCTAACGCTTTTTCAGAGTCTTCGGCTGCTTGGGCATACTCCTTCAACTTCAATCTCGCCTCTGCGCAGTTGGAGTATGAATATAAAAGCGCCTCCATTACTTGCTTCTGACTACTTGAAGAACTCGGGGTTTGTGGCTCAATTTTGTAACGAGAAAGAGCCATCTCTATGCACTTGCAGTAATATTCTATGGCTCCTTTCCAATCCTGAGCTCGGAAGCGTTCATTGCCTTCAGCTCGCAATTCAACGAGATCCGTAACCAAAACGGTTTCTGCGTTTCGTGAAAAGGATGGAAAAATCACCACGTTTTGATGGTTATCGGCACGCAGCATGACCAGACCATCCTGAGCTCGCTTGAAGTAGGGCTCTTTGACCGCAACCTTGGCACCTTTGGGATAACGCTTGCGCACATCTGGCGTCCTCGCTTTACAAAGCGAGGGATTATAGATTGCGAGTCGAACACCATCTCCAGACTGGTCTTCCAAGACAGTCATAACGCTAACAATCCTGTGTGCATCTGCGCATAGCGTTCCAAACAAAATACGCCCATGGTGATGCTTACCTATTACAAGCTCCTTTGCTCGGATAGATCGCAGGCCTCTTAGCGGGACTGTGGGGGGAACATCCTCAGACAAAGTTGTTCGAATTGTTGTGTTACTGTTGGATTCCACCATTTCCAGAGAATCGAAAAATCTTTCATGCGCTTCTATGAGGCCTTGTTTATCGAACTCTTCTGAAGCTTGAAACTGCTTGAATTTTTCCTGCAAATCACCGAAAATGTTGTCCATCCTTTTTGTTTTGATTTGTTGCTTTCCCCTCAGTAGCTCTAAAAAAATAACATAAGCAACAGGTACGTTACAAATGCCTCCAATGTAATTAAATAGAAGTATGTAAATGCAACAGAGGAAAGTAAGTCGTATCAGGGAAGTATCGTAAAAGGTGATGAATTATTTTCATCAGAAAATTAAGGTGAATCGGTACACCACTACGCGCTACAGCATACTTCCACTTGTTACCAAAATTCGAAGACAGTACTAGGTATCTAATGCTGCAGGTCGTATCCCATCCATCGGTAAATGTGACCAGCAGTGGATGGTCCTTTAAAGTTCATTATTATTCTTTGCAAATTGCGACCTAATCCTTAACCTTCTCCACTTCGAAATTTTACAAGCTGGCTACCGGCTTGTGTAGTGCTCCGCAAGAATGGTGAAGTGACTAGGCCAGCATATTAGAGGCAATAAAGTAACTTTGGAGAGTCTATACCACCTTCACAGATGTTGATTTGCATTGAAGTTTAATGCTACCTGTGGCTTCGCATAAAAGCTTAATGCTGCCCATCACCTTTAAGTGATGCTAAGTACTTGACATGACATGCTGAATTTTCAGGTTCTATACAAATTTAACACATTCCAACTCCAGGACACCTGTGGCTTGACATTAAAGCTTAATGCTGCCCATCACCTTTAAGTGATGCTAAGAATTTGACACGACATGCTGAAATTTCAGGCTCTATACAAATTTAGATATTCATACTGGAGGACACTAAAAAAAGGAATTGCTTCTAGATTACGACACCTGTGAAGTTGACAACAGCGTTAACAACTTTGTGGAACATGGGAACCGACTCTTTAGAAAAGTTAATAGGTTTCGCGAAGTTAATAGGTTTCGCGAAGTGTAATCTCAATTTTCTAAGAGTTAATGGATTGGTAGGATTTTGGGCACTTATCAAAAGATACTTAAATTCAAACCTAAGGTATATCTTGACTTGAGTCTGTTGAGTGCGGGTCATCTTGACTACGGTTGTTGTACTAACCCTTAGCCACTGTCTCCCTGAGGGCCGTGTTTTTAGAGGAGAGGTAGGAAGTATAGAGGATGATTTGATTTGGAGGCAGAAACTTTGGAGAGAATGGAGAGAATGTTTGACACCATACCCAGCTGTTAAAGATAAAAGGATGTTACCAATTCCCAAATATTTAAAATAAATAAATAAAATAATTGTCATCCCAAAACTTATTTATCATATATAAGAACCATAATTTATGATTAAACTTTATCTTTTAAATTTCAATTTAATTTATTAAAAAATAAAATTATTATACTTTAAAAATCTTAAAATCCAATTTAAATTATATTAAAAATTAAATATATTTTAAAAATAAATTTAAAATTATTTAAATATCAAACTTCTCAATCCTTAATCCTTACCACTTACTCATGATAAATGTTAAAGTTCTCCAATAAAATTGAAACATTGGTATATTAGGCGATACTCTTTACTCCCACTACTCACTACAAACACTAAGGTTCTAATATAATTTGAACTTTGATGTACTAACGGATACTCATTACTCCACTGCTTGCCTTAAGGTCTTTGGACGAAATAAAAGGTAACATGTGTTGCAAGCAAAATTAAAATATATAACATCTAAAAAAAACTTAGAATAAACGTCTGCCTGGCGACATGATTGTGAACAAAAATGAAATCCATTAGATAAAAGTAGGGAAAAGCAACAGAAGAAAGTATATCGTATTTGGGAAGAATCGTGTAAGGTGAAGGAATGAGTTTTATCAGAAAGTTAAAGTAGATCGGTACAGCCTACAGCATCCATCCACTTTTCAGCAAAATCAAAGCCTGTACTAGGTATATCTCATGTCGCATCCCATATATCAATGTGACTAGCAGTGGATGTTCCTTTCAAGTTCATTATTATTCTTTGCAAATTGCAACCTATTCCTTAACCTTGTCCACTTCGAAATTTTACGTCCTGACTACTGACCTGAGGAGGGCTCCCGAAGAATGGTGAAGTGACTATGCCAGCGTAATAATGGTGAAGTGACTATGCCAGCATAATACAGGCAATAAAGTAAGTTTGGAGGGCACATACCACTTTCACTAATGTGGCTTTGCGTTAAAGTCTAATGCTGTCCATCACCTTTAAGCGGACGTGTTTCAATGTTATTAGATTTGCATCCTTATATAAAGTAAGTAGCACCGGTTCTTCTAACTTTGAATAACTGTCTTTTCAGAAATGATTTCATTTCATCTTTCTAAAACAGTTTAACGTATTTTAACTAAATTTTTTTTTTTACATGAATTAGTAAAAGAAATGATTTTATTTACTAAATCTTCCCTAACATAATGATTCCATACACATTAACCTTTCTTAACATTATCATCCTAATGTCTCGAGTATTACACGCTAATGTCTTTTCTATGCAACTACACGTAATAACATTGTCTATCAATAAATCACATCCACTTTACACATTCTTAATAATAATTAGGCCTCCATCACCTTTACAAATTTCTAATCAAAATTAGATCAACATAGTTACTACAAATAAAATATCTTGCTATTTAGATTATAAAAATAATATTTGTTTTAAAATATAGTTTACATATTGATGCAAATTTGGTAAGGTTCACATAAGAAGAATCTAGTTTACATTTAATAAATATTAAAATTATGTATTTAACTTTTTTAATAGAATATTAAATTAATAGTTCTTACAATAGAATCCTTCATCCCTTTCCACCTACACACCTTGAGCTATTTAAAGTGAAATTAAAATTATTTTTTGTGAGGTGGAATTTAAATTACAATCTATTTTGAGAAGATGAAATCAAAAATAAATTATATATTTAAATTTTTATAGAATATTAAACTAATAGTTGGTACAACATAATCTTTTATCCCTTTCCACCTACACCTTGAGCTATTTAAGAATAAATTAATCTTTTTGTGAGGTGGAATTAAAATCATAATTTATTTTGAGAAGATGAAATTGAAATTAAGAATTTCAGATACATCCATTACTTCTTTGCCAAGTCTTAATGATTCAAAATAAAAGGTAATAATGATTATTTTTTTTATTTTTAGGTATTTTTAGGCTAAATAATTGAAATATAAACTTGTAATCCATTAAAATTAAAAGAAAAGGTTATAAAGTGGTATAATCCTTGTCATAACAATATTTATGTGATCTAAAGTTATGTTTAAATAGTTTTTCATCCATGACTGCTATATGCATGTTTCCCTAAAGAAGGTATTATATAATATTTGAATATCATGTGGAGGTATAATAAGCATCAATGCAAATCTTCTATATGGCATGTATCTATTTTGCAAGATTGATTTTTCTACTATCATAAAAATATATTTTTCCATATCAAAAGTGGTTCTTTTGTATTGCATTTTTATGTGGTCAATATATCAACATAATTGCATTTTTTTGTGCTATTGGAGGGAAGATTATGATTGTATCTATAGTGAATAGTGGACCACTAAATACGAGGATACCAATTTTACATAATGACATAGATTATGGTGTAAATAAAGTGGTGATGAATGATGAGAGGGGCTAACATGATGACATATGGAGTGACATAATGACACATGTAATATAAAGGGAACCAAAGAATGGGTGCAATGGAATAAAATAATTGGTTAAAATGGTGTGAGTGATGATAGAGCAAAGTAGAGTGGATATGGTGTATAGGATGAACCTTCATTGTGAATAGACAAACCTATTAGTGATCTTAAAACAAAGGCTAGACTTATTTGAGGTGGGATGGTTGTAATAGAAGAAGTTAGGGGGATTAGAGAAGTGAGAGTAGAAGAAATAAGAGGGGAATAGAAGAAACAAGGGTGGAAGTAAAGTGAAGATGGTTGTGAAAAAGATGGTGGATGTAATTTATTCTTTTAGATTAGAAAAATATATTTGTGTCATTCTTTTCCTTATATGTAAATATTTTTATGCTTCAGTGTCTTTCTCTTCATAGTTTTTATCATTCTTCTTTCTTATTTTACCCTTCATTTTCTTAAGTCGTCAAAAGTATCATAGACTAAGTTATTCTTACCAACATTTGTGTTGATAATGATTTTATGACTACATTGTATGCAAGGCCTATCTTAGACTCTACATTGTTCATTGGGATATGGAGTTAATAATAAAGAAAAATTTGGCCTACTCTAAAATAATCTAGATCTCAAGTATTATCTTTCTATTGTCATATTCCTAGATTGACATCTCATCATATTAGCCTTAAATAGAAACCACTAATATTCAAGATACCTTCAACCAATATTGGAAGAAAGAGCTAGAAAAAAATGGAATCCTGAGTGTCTATTATGATATTTTCACTTAGATGATATGTGGATTATCTCTCTCTCTCTCTCTCTCTCTCTCTCTCTCTCTCTAGAAAGGAAGTCGAAGAAGGGGCAATGATAAAAGATAATTTATAAAAATAAATGACTATTTTACTAAGCAAAATATAGTCTCATTCAAAGGATAGCTTCCTGCCCTTTGCATTCTAATGTTCTAGTTTAGCATTTTCTAGCACTTATGTAAACATAGTAAGTCAAATAACAATAATGGTGCATATGGGGGATTTTCTAGGGGCCCTAGCCAAATCAAATCCTCATTGAAACAATCATAACTTTGAGTGGTTGTTATAGTGTGAGAATTTAGAACAACATTTTATCTTAGCATTCCATTCTAATATGCCTTTTGATGTCAACTTGTGATGGGTCAAACAAAAAAAACTAGGAATGCATGTCCTTATTTTATAAAGTTCACACTCAATATTATGGGGGTGTTTATGTTGCCAAGAGATATAGTTCTATTTGGTAAATTTGAACACACATATAAGGTTTTCAAGGTCCAATTTCTATCCTACATGTAGGTGAAAAAAAATGGAAGAATAGAAATCATAATTCTACGATTTGTTTTGAATGTTTATAGGAAATTTAAAAAATTATTTCTTTTTGAGGCATAAAGATCAAAGAACATGCAAATAGATAAACTACCCTAGAATGCAATTGTATGCATGTTTAATTTGATGACCAAGTGCTGGAATAATAATAATATTTTCTCCTCTATTATGATTTCGAAGGCACTCAATCTCTTATTTCTCTTTACAATTTTTGTTATAAAACTAAATAAAAGATTACAAAACACCAAAATCAATAAAATTTCCTTACAATATTGGTAATTGTTTATTAAAGTTTAGAAATAACACAACAGTTATGGTCTATGACTACCATTATGGTGATTTTTGTAATGAAAGGTGTGAGGTTTATCCTTTTTTGTAAAAATGTTCAAAAACTACCTAAATATTTACCAAACAACAAAAGGAACCTAGGTTTGCTAATATAATACTAAAACAAGGCCAAATCAGAGAGATTTGTACCTAGTCTAATGTTGAGACAAGTACTAGGTTCTTTAAAGTTGAGAGGACTGACTATACAATATCTCAACTTTATATATTAATCTTTAGCTATACCTTTGGTGAAGATGTCTGCAATATTATCCAAAGTGCTATAATATTGAAGCTCAGCTATATGATGTTCCATCATATCTCGAATGAAGTGATACTTCATATCAAAATGCTTTGATCTGCTATGGTGGACTGGATTGTATGCCAAATGAATGACACTTATGTTATTATAATACAGTTGAGTTGGACCACTTTGAATTTCTCCAATCTCTTCAAGAACTTTTCTCAACCATAGGGCTTGAGTACTAGCATGTGTGATGGCTATATACTTAGCCTCAGTCGATGACAATGCTACAACAATTTGTTTCTTGGAACTCCATGTAATTAGTCCTAATCCTAGACTAAAAATATATAAATGTGACCAGTACTAGATTATTTAAAGTTCATTATTATTCTTTGCAAATTGCGACCTAATCCTTAACCTTCTCCACTTCAAAATTTTACAAGCTGGCTACTGGCTTGTGTAGTGCTCCGCAAGAATGGTGAAGTGACTAGGCCAACATATTAGAGGCAATAAAGTAACTTTAGAGAGTCTATACCACCTTCACATATATTGATTTGCATTGAAGTTTAATGCTACCTGTGGCTTCGCATAAAAGCTTAATGCTGCCCATCACCTTTAAGTGATGCTAAGTACTTGACATGACATGTTGAATTTTTAGGTTCTATACAAATTTAACACATTCCTACTCTAGGACACATGTGGCTTGACATTAAATCTTAATGTTGCCCATCACCTTTAAGTGATGCTAAGAATTTGACACGAATGCTCAAATTTTAGGCTCTATACAAATTTAGTACATTCATACTCGAGGACACTAAAAAAATGAATTGCTTCTAGATTACGACACCTGTGAAGTTGACAACAACGTTAACAACTTTGTGGAACATGGGAACCGACTCTCCATAAGTCTTAGTAAAGTTAATAGGTTTCACGAAGTGTAATATCAATTTTCTAAGAGTTAATGGATTGGTAGGATTTTGGGCACTTACCAAAAGATACTTAAATTCAAACCTAGAGCATGTCTTGACTTGAGTCCCTTGAGTGCAGGTCATATTGACTACGACTGTTGTACCAACCCTTAGCCACTGTCTCCCTGAGGGCCGTGTTTTTAGAGGAGAGGTAGGGAGTATAGAGGATGATTTGATTTGGAGGCAGAAACTTTGGAGAGAATGTCTGACACCATACCCAGCTATTAAAGATAAAAAGATGTTACCAATTCCCAAATATTTAAAATAAATAAATAAATAAAATAATTGTCATCCCAAAACTTATTTATCATATATAAGAACCATGATTTATGATTAATTATACTAAAAATAAATTTATAGATAACCTTTATCTTTTAAATTTAAATTTAATTTATTAAAAAATAAAATTATTATACTTTAAAAATATTAAAATCCAATTTAAATTATATTAAAAATTAAATATATTTTAAAAATAAATTTAAAATTATTTAGATATCAAACTTCCCAATCCTTAATCCTTACCACTTACTCATGATAAATGTTAAAGTTCTCCAATAAAATTGAAAACACCGGTATATTAGGCGATACTCTTTACTCCCACTACTCACTCCAAACACTAAGGTTCTAATATAATTTGAACTTTGATGTACTAACGGATACTCATTACTCCACTGCTTGCCTTAAGGTCTTTGGACGAAATAAAAGGTAACATGTGTTGCAAGCAAAATTAAAATATATAACATCTAAAAAAACTTAGAATAAACGTCTTCCTGGCAACATGATTGTGAACAAAAATGAAATCCATTATATAAAAGTAGGGAAAAGCAACAGAAGAAAGTATATCGTATTTGGGAAGAATCGTGGAAGGTGAAGGAATGAGTTTTATCAGAAAGTTAAAGTGGATCGGTACAGCCTACAACATCCATCCACTTTTCAGCAAAATCAAAGCCTGTACTAGGTATATCTCATGTCGCATCCCATCTATCAATGTGACCAGCAGTGGATGTTCCTTTCAAGTTCATTATTATTCTTTGCAAATTGCAACCTATTCCTTAACCTTGTCCACTTCGAAATTTTACGTCCTGACTACTGACCTGAGGAGTGCTCCCGAAGAATGGTGAAGTGACTATGCCAGCATAATAATGGTGAAGTGACTATGCCAGCATAATACAGGCAATAAAGTAACTTTGGAGGGCACATACCACTTTCACAAATGTGGCTTTGCGTTAACGTCTAATGCTGCCCATTACCTTTAAGCGGACGTGTTTCAATGTTATTAGAATTGCATCCTTACATAAAGTAAGTAGCACCGGTTCTTCTAACTTTGAATAACTGTCTTTTCTTTCACAAATGTGGCTTTGCGTTAAAGTCTAATGCTGCCCATCACCTTTAAGCGGACGTGTTTCAATGTTATTAGATTTGCATCCTTACATAAAGTAAGTAGCACCGGTTCTTCTAACTTTGAATAACTGTCTTTTCAGAAATGATTTCATTTCATCTTTTTATTTAACTAATTTTTTTTTTTTTACGTGAATTAGTAAAAGAAATGATTTTATTTACTAAATCTTCCCTAACATAATGATTCCATACACATTAACCTTTCTTAACATTATCATCACAATGTCTCAAGTATTACACACTAATGTCTTTTCTATGCAACTACATGTAATAACATTGTCTATCAATAAATCACATCCACTTTACACATTCTTAATAATAACTAGGCCTCCATCACCTTTACAAATTTCTAATCAAAATTAGATCAACATAGTTACTACAAATAAAATATCTTGCTATTTAGATTATAAAAATAACATTTGTTTTAAAATATAGTTTACATCTTGATGCAAATTTGGTAAGGTTCACATAAGAAGAATCTAGTTTACATTTAATAAATATTAAAAATATGTATTTAACTTTTTTATAAAATATTAAATTAATAGTTCTTACAATAGAATCCTTCATCCCTTTCCACCTACACCTTGAGCTATTTAAAGTGAAATTAAAATTATTTTTTGTGAGGTGGAATTAAAATCACAATCTATTTTGAGAAGATGAAATAAAAAATAAATTATATATTTAACTTTTTATAGAATATTAAACTAATAGTTGGTACAACATAATCTTTTATCCCTTTCCACCTACACCTTGAACTATTTAAGAATAAATTAATCTTTTTGTGAGGTGGAATTAAAATCATAATTTATTTTGAGAAGATGAAATTGAAATTAAGAATTTCAGATACATCCATTACTTCTTTGCCAAGTCTTAATGATTCAAAATAAAAGGTAATAATGATTATTTTCTTATTTTTAGGTATTTTTAGGCTAAATAATTGAAATATAAACTTGTAATCCATTAAAATTAAAAGAAACGGTTATAAAATGGTATATTCCTTGCCATAACAATATTTATTTGATATGAAGTTATGTTTAAATAGTTTTTCATCCATGACTACTATATGCATGTTTCCCTAAAGAAGGTATTATATAATATTTGAATATCATGTGGAGGTATAATAAGCATCAATGCAAATCTTCTATATGGCATGTATCTATTTTGCAAGATTGATTTTTCTACTATCATAAAAATATATTTTCCATATCAAAAGTGGTTCTTTTGTATTGCATTTTTATGTGGTCAATATATCAACATAATTACATAAGGTTTTGTCACAAAATATTTAGTAGGATATTATGTTATGGTAGGATCTACTTTATTGACAAAAACTACAGTTTGAAAATATTTTTAGATTATTTTATGTTTCAATATTTGAAGCATCAACAACATTTTAAATGTTATGATCCTCATGTTGTGGATTCTATCAAATCTCACTTTATACATGTCGAAAATATATCCACAATCATAATGATCATGTTGATACAATTTTTTGATAATTATATGTGTTGATATTGAAATGTATAGCAAGGCTTAACACTTATTAAGATAAATAAAATCTTACACAGCAGAGGAATGTTTGGCACCTACCTTTTATTTTTGTATTGCTCTTTGTGTTAATTGTTTTCTAAATATAAAATAGAGTTGTGATGATTAGATATTCTAAAATAGTTTATGTAAACTATTATTTAAGAAATATAGGATATCTTGAGGTAATTTTCTATAAAATAAGTATAAAACTTTATTTTTAAGTGATTTACAATTCATAAGATATGTTCCTAAAAAATCTAAATACTTAATTTTTTTTTGATAATAGGTATATCATATTGAAAATATTTGAAATAAATTTGGTTATGTTGTAATGTGTATTTACATTGGGAGTATTTATGATAATAGACAAAATATATTAAATTATTTTAGATTCTTTTGACTATTAGTTAAAATAATGCTACCATGGTTATTTTAGTGTGTAATTGCATTTAATTTATATTATACTATATTTTATTTTGGTAAATTGCTTGTTTATATTATACTATATTTTATTTTGCTAAATTGCTTGTTATAGGGATTTATTTTATTTTCTTTAAGATATAATGCATTTGAATATGGAACACTAACTATTTAAGGGATTGTAAAATTGGCGTTCCAATATGTAGATGTGTTTTCCTTGTAATAAAATACATTTTAATGTATTATTTGTTGAATTGATTCTGTCATAATTCCTCCACTATGTGTCTATTTTAATAATTTTCTTGCAAATTTTTATGTTTGACCACTTATTATCAATAAGATATTCTATAATGTTGTTTGTATAATGTACAAGAAAGTGTATGCCATTGTCATTCATATACTATTCTAGAAATTTTATCTTCGAATTTGATTGAGATATACTAAAATATCCAGTAATCTATAAGCAATTGAATTAGAATTAGTAATTGGAATTGATTTTATCATAAGCAATTGAATTAGATAAATTTGCATTGAATTTTATATCAACCAAAGTAGTTATTAGGTTATACATTATCATTGTTGACATGGCATATATTGCATTATTTGAATTTGTAAATATAAAGTGATTATTTTTGTTATTCTAACTTTCATGTTTATTCTTTGAAATTGCTTAATGTGTTTACTGATAATTCTAGAAACCCCATGTGATTTTTAGTTTTCTATGTAGTGGCAGGACTAAAATTTATTGATGATATATATTATTGAACAAACACCAATTGTGTGGGTTGACCTTGGGTCTCCTTGATAAGAACCCAAAAATATACTAATGTGGTTTCCCTTATTGTTTATATTTTGATTGAGCATGTCTCTCCCAAGTGAAAAAATAATGAATTGCATCAAATTGTAGTTATGAAAAATATCACCAAGTGCTTGAGATCTATACATGTTGAGAGGTAAAATTGAATTACACAAATATGTCATGTGGATTTCACCTATAGATGATGCATTTTAGTAGTAATTTATTATTTCATGGTTAAAATTTCTTGCATGAGTGAGAATTAATAGAGGTACTACCTACCATAATTATAGTTATGGACTTAAGAACATTATCAAATTTAAATAAAAGCATTATCTTCCAAGGAGTATGTACATCCCAACTAATCTTCCATAATTATAGTTATGGACTTAAGAACATTATCAAATTTAAATAGAAGCATTCTCTTCCAAGCAATATTTACATCCCAACTAATCTTCCTTGTGTAAAAATAAGGGGTTTGGAGCTGAACGAGGCTAAACTCCTAAATATAAAGATAATGGAGAACTTGACATGCATCACATAAACTATTGCAGGGAGGGAAGTTAAGCGCTATGGGTTGTGGGCTTCCATATTTCATAAATTATTCCTGCTTTAGCAATTCCACAGTTGTAGGAGAAGTCATGCTTGTTATAGCTACAAGAAAAATCGTTTAAGGAGATGAAATTACAATATCCTACTTTGACACCATTGGTGGAGAGGGAGATGTTTTGCAGTAGAAAGGGGTTTCACTGTGATTGTAAGTGGTGTATTTTGGAACGATGTTTAGCACAATTACAAGTTTCACCTTTTGAGAAATTTGCTCGATCCATACAGTGCAGTGTTAACAAGTCTAATTTCTCGAGTTTACCAGCGATGCTATGAATTTTATCAAAATATGTCGTGGAATTAGAAGATGCCATAGATTCCTCGACCTTGACTGCTGAAGAGAAACAACTGTTGCGAGCAAGCTTTAGTAGTGTCTACTTGAGAGCTGTCATGGTACCTCGTGGACATGCTCTCGCTGCCCAGAGAAGGTTGCCTTCGATAATCAAATTGGTCGAGGCTTACCAAAATACTTGCACGGGAAATGTCCTTTCCTTTGGATTGAGTGTACTTTACCAAGGAGAAAAAAATACTTTTTCTAGAAAGGCATGCTTATCAGTGTGTGGGAATCAAAGAGAACACGTTCTTAACACTGTATTGAAAAATCTTATTGTTTCTCTAATATTGTATTAAAAATACCCTCACTTTCTACTAGAAGGTTATTTAGCATGGTAAAATTATAGGGTATCTTGAAATTCCTTTTGGTATTAATATTTATGCATGAATCATGTGGACTAAGTTATAGCTAAATTTTAAAGAAATTTTGAAGTTTGTCCCTCCAAATTCTTGTCTTTGGAGGATCAAATTCAAGTGGTCAATAAGGTGCTAGTTACATCACATATATGCATCCTAAGGTATTTACCAATTCCTAACTCAAACGATCTACCACTACTAATGAGCCAAATGGGATAAATCACATGATATGATGGGAATCTCTAAGAAATTATATATTGCTCCTAAGAAAAATGGAGTACTTGACATGGTTTGAAACTATAACAAATTTATTTTAGGCACAAAATCAATGGTGCGTCTCATAAGCTTAAATGCTGGATGACCACATGGGAAGACAAAATGCTAAGTGCTAATTACTTTCATGTTAAAGGATATCTACCTTTAATGAAAAATTGAGTAACATGTGGAAAAGCAACACTTCTTCTGGCATGGAAAAAAACACCTTACATAATGACCTTAGTATTGGAAGTTCAAGTGTATAATGGAATATAATTGTAATTTTGAATGAAAAACTATTAACCCTTTTTCCTAGTGTTAAAGGATAAAATTTGTTTTAAAAAAACATGAATATAATTTTTGACTTCTATAATTACCATGCTTGTTCTTTGATCTCTTAAAAATTAACCTAATTAACTCATAAAATTGTAGATTGTTTATATTTAGCATTTAATCAAGTTTATTTTTTGATTTCAAATGTTTTCGTATTTTAATTGTGGATATCCTTAGAAACCAACATTAACATAATTATATTTACATTTGAGATTTCAAATCACAATTAGTTCACCCTTAATTAATTACTACTTTTCCATCTCATACACTCAACTTTACATGAGGTGCATTTTTTATGTTTGAATTGGCTCACTTTCACTCACAAATTTGAAAAGTCAAGATAGAAGTAAAATAATATGTGTTGGGATGCATACTATTCCATTTTAAACTAGCCACCTTTGCAATTCTTACGTATTGCAATTTTTGCTCTAATGTTGAAACTATTCCTTACTTATTTTGCTATTGTATTTTTGTTCAATGTATCTAATCCTTGTTAGTTGTAATCTTTTCATATTTTTAAATATATAAAAAATAATTTTGTTTAAAAAATCTAAAAGACTGTAACAAACCTTTATGGGAATCCAGTAAACTCATTATCCTCAAACACATATGGAAACATAGATGTCTAAACATATTTATTATTTAGACTCCTTAAGGGATTTATTATTTGGACTCGTCAAGGGATTTTTATGTAGAACTTATTGTCTGATATTTTGTTCTAGGTTTCCAACATTCACTCTGCATAGAAAACTACATAGAAAACTACGAGACAAATTGATCGGTGGTTTTTCATGCAAAAATCGAAGTGAGAAATAATAAATAGTGGATTTGAAAAGACCTCCCTGGCATCCCTTTAGCCGGGAAAAAGTTATGCGAAAACAAATTGATCGGTGGTTTTTCATGCAAAAATCGAAGTGAGAAATAATAAATAGTGGATTTGAAAAGACCTCCCTGGCATCCCTTTAGCCGGGAAAAAGTTATGCGAAAACAATTGTACAGCGGACCAAAAATCGGTGGAATTTAATTTTTTAAAATCCACTTGTTTCAGTGGCCGAATAAATTTCATCTTATCCTCTACTCAAATGGCCAGAACACTATTAAGTCGATTCCAAAGTATAGTTTTGTCAGCCCACACAATCGCACTTTTCACGGAAGGGTTCATTGTATGATCAAGTGCCTGGGTCCGCAATGATTCCCGTCTAGTGGGTAGAAAACAAAATTTAATGTACGTTGTGGAGAATCTTGTAAATGTTATTATTTTAATAAAAGTGTGGTTGATACTTATATGATAATGAAAATATGGGTAGCTATAACCTTATAAATGTAACTATAACCCTCAATGAAAATCAAGTTGTCTCTGCCTGTGTCTCCAGAGGAAACTATA
Organism: Wollemia nobilis; assembly: GCA_028583015.1. NCBI lineage: Eukaryota > Viridiplantae > Streptophyta > Pinopsida > Araucariales > Araucariaceae > Wollemia > Wollemia nobilis. The sequence goes on along the minus strand of JAQPPZ010003077.1, from coordinate 10,125,353 downwards.
CAGACATGGACTGCACTCCAAGCGAGATGCTGGAAATATCAAAGGGGCTCCATGCTTCAGAAGAGTTTGATACAGGCGGCCTCATGGAATGGCACGCAAGATGTTACAAGTGGGTCAAGTATGTAGAGTCCCATTTTCCCAATATAATTAGGACGTCTTCCATCAAAGAGTATTTTGGCTCTTCTGTTCCCCCGAGAGGCCTGCAACCGATCCGAGCAAAGAGTCTTGAAATTGGCAAGCATCATCAAGGCCGTGTTTTGTTTGGAACGTTATGTGCTGATGCGCACAGGATGGTTTCCATTACAACGGTCCTCCAAGATGAATGTGGAGATGGTGTTAGACTTGCAATCTATAACGCTCCACTCTCTATATGGAGGGCAGCAGATGTGCGCAGGCTTTATCCCAAAGGAGCCAAGGTTGCAGTAAAAGAGCCTCACTTCAAGCGAGCCGATGACGGTCTGCTCATGGTCATGGTATGTGTCGATAACCCTCAAAACATTGAGATTCTTAGTTTATCTGAAAGGGACGCAGAGAGTGCCCTGGTTGCAGACCTACTTCAATTGCGGGCTGAGGGGAATAAATGCTTCCAAGATCGGGATTGGGAAAGAGCCATTGAATGTTATTCTATATGCATAGACTTGGCTCTCTTTCGTCAGAAAATTGGGCCTCAGCTTACAAGCTCTTTAAACATTCAGAAGACTGTAAGGGATGCCCTTGTATGTTCATATTCAAATCGAGCAGAAGCAAGGCTGCTGTCGCAAAAATACGACCTAGCAGTGAAAGACTGTGAAGAAGCGTTAAAACTCGACCCTCAGCACCTGAAGTCCTTGTTTCGGAAGGGTCGGGCTTTCCGTGCTCTTGGAGAGTACGAGTTAGCCTGTCACTGCTTCCAAACAGCGCTACAACAATGCCCAACTGCCAAAGAGATTAAATTAGAGTATGAGAAGTCGAAGAAGCTCAACCAGCAGAACCAGCAGGGTAAGTTCGATCTCTCTGCCTATTTTCTAAATGGTTGCAGGCCAGAGAACGTTCCCGAGATTAGCAATTATATAGGTCCCATCTTGATTAAGGAAACAGTAAGGGGCGGCCGAGGTTTGTTTGCTACCGAGAACGTAGAAATTGGAGATGTTCTGCTGGTAGACAATGCCATTGCATGTAGTTGCAAAGAGACAATAAGCAATATGAGTTCTCTTGGTCATCGTTATGAGCTGAGTGCTAATGCCAAATTGGGTCTAACGGCTAAAATCATTTTCTCTTGTACTTCATCTCCGAGGATATTGGAGCAGTCACAGTACCTTGCTGTATCGTCTTCCAGCGACGAAGTAGTAGTGCCACCTATGGATCTCTTTCGTATAAACAATGCCAGCTGGGAGAGCTATGCTTGGAGCAGAGGAGAAGGTTTGGCGCTGAAGGAGGATAAACTCTATAAGATAATGGAGAATTCGGTGTTCGTCAGAGAAACTATTGCGGGGAGGGCAGTTAAGCGCTATGGGCTGTGGGCGCTTCCATCTTTCATAAATCATTCGTGCTTTCCCAACAGCAATTCCATAATTGTAGGAGAAGCCATGCTTATTATAGCTACAAGAAGAATTGCTGCAGGAGATGAAATTACAATATCCTACTTTGACAGTCTTCTACCGTTGATGAAGCGGGAGCTGTTTTGCAGTAGAAAGGGGATTCGCTGCGATTGTAAGCGGTGTCTTTTGGAACGACGCTTAGCAGAATCGCAAGCTTCGCCTTTTGAGAAAATTGCTCGATCCATACCGTGCAACGTTTACGAGTCTAATTGCCCGAGTTTACCAGTGATGAAGATGTCATCAAAATATGCTGTGGAATTGGAAGATGCCATGGATACCTCGGCCTTGACTGCTGAAGAGAAACAACTGTTGCGAGCATCCTTTAGTAGCGTCTACACTAAAGCTGCTCTGGTACCTCATGGACATCCTATCCGCGCCCGGAGAACGTTGCCTTCGACAATCGAATTGATAGAGGCCTTCCAAAACGCTTGCCCGGGACATATTATGTCTTTTGGATTGAGTGCAATGCACGAAGGAGAAAGGGAAAACAGTGGTTTTTCTAAAAGGGCAAAGGAAATATGCTTAACAGTGTGTGGGAAACAAGAAGAACGCGTTCTTTGCGCTGTATTGAAGTCCGCAGCAGAAGGAACTTTGCAGCCCAGAATTGGGGAGTTCCGCTGTGGAGATCCGCACTTTTCGACCGACGGTTTCTGGCCAGGATATACGTTTACTAGCAGGTTTCCATAGAATGTAAAAGGGTATGTAAAGGTTAAGAGTTTGAATTCTAGTCCATTTTGGTCTAAAGTTTGATATTAGCGGGTGGAACAGGTTTTCTATTTATATGCTATATTATAGCGAGAAGCGGGCTAACAACTTCTAGTATTATAAAATGTTAGCATTGTAGCTATACTTTTAACTCTGAATGGAATGTCACGTGAATCTGTTGTTAGGGGTAGTGTCTGTAATTTAAACGGTTCAGGTCTTATATTACTTCTGGACAATGCCATCTCTGCTTTAATCACATTAGTCAATTTCTTTTCTACAATGTTTATATAGTAACCTTTATAGGTATGAATATGAATGCGCACATTGGAATGAAGTCAATTTCTCTTCTAAAGCTTGGGATGGTTTTATATATTAACCTTTATAATGAATGAATATGATTGCGAACAAAAGGAACGCTCTTGGTGTAAAGTTTTTTCAATAAATAAACCTAATATTAATTAAGATTAATCATATAAAAAAGATGGGTGGAATTAGTGTACTTTACAAACCATAAAAACTACTACCCCACCAATCATAAAATCTGCTAGGTAGAGGAAATCACACCTCCCAGTACAACATGTCGCTGCCAACCATTATTATACAAACATTTCAAGACATAATCATTAAATAAAGATCAAGGAATAGGACGAAAGTTATCTGCTTCGTTGACATATTGCCAACCTCCATTCGAAGAGACTGGACCATTCCATCATTCTTCTGTAATACTGTTAACCATAATTTTTTGAGAAACGACAGATGCATTGGTATGATGAACAACAACCGAAGTAGTAGCAATGTTACCCCATCCAACAACTAGCTCAGAAGTGGCGGGTCGAACATCCCACCTGGAGTTTTGGCGGGAGGAAGGACCAAGTCTATCATCCAGGCGTCTGTGGTATTGAAAGGGTTGGGACCATTGTATATCCACTGGAATTCATAGATATCCAGAGGGCTTGTTAGGATTCATAATATCCATGAAAATCCTTCGAATCACCTAGGCCTCGAAGAAAACTGAAGGAATTAGCGCCTCCATTGAAATTACCCTCACCCGAGGACATTTAGAGAAAAAACTCATTGCGCTGGCGATGCTTGTCAAAGCTCAGGCCCAAGCTGTCCCTCGAGGGGCTTCGAGAACGATGAACTTTAAAAGCTTGTTCCACTCATCGCGCTGGCGACGCTTGTCAAAGCTCAGGCCCAAGCTGTCCCTCGAGGGGCTTCGAGAACGATGAACTTTAAAAGCTTGTTCCACTCATCGCGCTGGCGACGCTTGTCAAATCTCAGGCCCAAGATGTCCCTCGAGGGGCTTCGAGAACGATGAACTTTAAAAGCTTGTTCCACTCATCGCGCTGGCGACGCTTGTCAAATCTCAGGCCCAAGCTGTCCCTCGAGGGGCTTCGAGAACGATGAACTTTAAAAGCTTGTTCCACTCATCGCGCTGGCGACGCTTATCAAAGCTCAGGCCCAAGCTGTCCCTCGAGGGGCTTCAAGAATGATGAACTTTAAAAGCTTGTTCCACTCATCGCGCTGGCGACGCTTGTCAAATCTCAGGCCCAAGCTGTCCCTCGAGGGGCTTCGAGAACGATGATCTTTAAAAGCTTGTTCCTCTGTAGTCGTAGAGTATGTGGGCATTGCTGATGAAAATGTTGGTATGGTAGTGGGACGAGCCTCTGCAACAATCGAGGCAAATGTAGGACCAAACCAAAGAGAAGCTTATAAAGGTGGCGGTTGAGTAACTACAGGGGTGGTCGAAGTAGCATTCGGGACCCCTACAACTTGCATGGCGGGTTGCATGTTAACGACAACCGACATGGTGGCTTTAGAAGACTACACAAAGTTAGTGGGGGCTTGCATAACCCAGGTATCAACGGTCTGGTTTGAGTAGGTTGCACAGAGGGTTGGCTTGCTCAGAGTGCTTAGAAGCATGATTTTTCTTGGTAGTAACCATTTTCTAGTCACCTTGGCATTATGGGGCCTCGTTAGACTAAGCTACCAGGACAATCGAAGGGGGTTGGGTCTGTTTGAACTTCAACTTCATCAATGGGTAATCTCGAATCTTGTGAGCAAGAGACTGATATAGGCTACAGGTTACCTAAAGGAGGTATCACCAATCTGAATATCTATGAATTTCGAGAGATAACCCACTTGGTAAGAGGAGCTAAGAAAAATTGAAGTTATTTGTGTAAATTTTTAATTGAACTTTAGAATAGATATAACTTTGGTGACAAAACATAAACATCCTAAAAATTTAATTCTTTAATTATAAGTTTTTAAAATTAATTATAATTTTTAAGTTATTTTTATTTTAATAAAAATATTAAATATAATAAAATTATTTATTTTAATGTATAATAATTAAATCTTAAAAGTTTATTTATTTGAAATTTATAGATTATTGTATTCAATGAAGTTTTTTTGTCAAATTTTATTATAATAATATTAATAATAATTATGGAAAGATCTATTTGTATTTGTATGATTAGTGTTGTATATTATTAGGGAAAATTTTGTTTTTATTAAGACTATGGTGTAATTATAATATTCATACATGAAAATATTAGTATGAGTGTATACTTAATTGGAATATATTATTTAAATTGTTAAGGAATAGTGAAAGTTAAAAATTTGATTTTATTATTTTTTAATAAGTTATGTCTAAGTTTTATTAGGGTTAGCCCCATAAAAAATAAAATATACCATTCATCATAATAAAAATTAAACCATATGTAGCTTCATTTTTTTATAGGGTATTATTTATTTCCTTTTTTTGAATTGAAGAAATGTTCAACTTCTTAAGTGTCTATAATTTTGATTTCAAGAAAGTTGGATGAAAGAGTTTAGGGCATCTTCCAAACTTTAAATTTAGGTCACCTTTTTATTATCCTTGCTAAATTTTAAACTAACCTAGTCTAATTGAATGAAATTAAATGTGAAAAGTAAATGCAAAAATACCAATGCATATTGAAATAAATTATGAAGTTTTAGGGTGCAAGAGATTAAAAGTAAATACAGTCAAAACCATAGCAAGGTGAGTGTATGATCAATGAACAAATGATAATTTCAAATGATAATGCATTCCCATTCAAATAAATTGAATTGTGAGGAATGACAAGAGGGGAAGAAGGGATATGCCATAATAATCTCACATTCCATAATATAGGATACTGCCACTAATGGAGTGTAAAATATTTATCAATTTATCATCAGTTTTATGAATTATAAAAGGACAATGTGGGCTTCATAAAGTGTTGCTTTAAATTATTTCTGGAAGATGTTTACAATGGATCCCATGGCTCCTATTTATAGAAATATTTCACCCTTGAGTTACTTTGGGTGATAAATTCTTACTCCTAGTAAAAGAAAAAAATTAAAGGTATATTTAGCAAAATGATACACCTCCAAATGTTACATATCTCTAAAAGGCTTAAAAGCCTTCTAATATGAGATATTGTGCCACAAAACAATAAAGAGTCTCTTTTCAAGAAATCCTCCTCAACGTTATGCATACGTGTCCTACTTGGCTTGTTGGTGAGAAAATCACTTCATTTTTGGAATGAATCATTCTATTTTTGGATTGAATCAACTCATGTGAGCAAACGAAGCCTCTTGAGCAAATTGAACCTCTTGAGTAAGTTGACTCACTTGAGAAAATTGACCCTCTTGAGAAAATTGACTTGCTTGAGTAAATTGACCTACTTGAGCAATTCACTCGTCATTGGTGACAAGTAAATTTTTTCAATTTTATAAACATGGTTATTTTGCAATTTTGTTCCTCGATTTACAATATTTATTTTTTTGTCTTTCATGGCTAATTCCTTAGAGTAATTAGAATGTAGTAGTCAAGCTACTACATTTCTAGTGACTTCTTGGGTGCTAAGCATGATTGTTGAGATATCCTAAATTTTACCTTTATCCTTGGGCATAGATTCAAAATTGAGACCATTATCAATATTGTAAAATTAGAAGTCACCTTTATTTAGCTCTAGGGTAACATGATCAAAATTGACTATCAATTAGTGTATGATGGTACATCTAGAGCATCAAAATTTTGAGGCTCGATAGAAACTCCTCATATTGATCCTTAATGAGGCTCTTCCCTTCATCCTCTTTAATTTCTTGACTTCTTCAATAATATTTCTAGTCCAATAATATTCTTTAAAGCATCAAATAATATTATCTATAAGCACCTCCACTTTGGATTTCTATTCCTTAATGATATTGTCAACATATTTCAACATATAAAGTTGATCTTGATAGAAGAATATCCTAGGCATTCCCTTATTTAGCAATTTCTACATCTCTTTTCTCAGTTCCTCAATAAAATTTTTGAGAGCATCATAGGCAGCTTGCATTACTAAAGTATCCCTTGTTTATGTGATATGCCCTTAAACTGTGTGATTACCATCTTCTTTTATTAAATTACAAATATGTTTTACTTATTCATTAGATGAGAAGTTCTTCATTGCACTTTGCCTTGGATTTTAATCCTCTTCCACTTGTTTGGTTGTCTTTAAACTTTGCTCAAGCAATATATATCACTAATTTGAAATATATGGGATTCACTATAGCACACTTTATAAAAAGGGACTTGTCTTGCTGATAGGAAATAATGTATTACCATTAGTTGTTAGTTGTAACAGATAAGGGTTGTTAATATTGATGACCCTTATCTGTTACAACTAACAACTAACTGTAATGCATTATTATCTATCACTTGCACTACCACTACGCTCTTAGCATTCATATTCTATATCAAGCGTTCCTTGATTACCAATAGCTTTATTTTTCCTTTCATTAGCTAGGATTGCTGGATCATGAATGTAGAAAATGCTAACACTTGTTTCACCAGTGTTGTCTCAATCAATCTACCTTGTTATCTCCTACATGGTGCATGATATTTTCTATCTATTTTTCCTCTTCGATACTTATTTTACAAGTGAAGGAATGACTAATAAACATTAAGGTTGGGGTGCCCCTTCATAGCATGGATTACCTTGGATAGTTTTTGTGCTATTGGAGGGAAGATTATGATTGTACCTATAGTGAATAGTGGACCACTAAATACGAGGATACCAATTTTACATAATGACATAGATGATGGTGTAAATAAAGTGGTGATGAATGATGAGAGGGGCTAACATGATGACATATGGAGTGACATAATGACACATGTAATATAAAGGGATACAAAGAATGAGTGCAATGGAATAAAATAATTGGTGAAAATGGTGTGAGTGATGATAGAGCAAAGTAGAGTGGATATGGTGTATAGGATGAACCTTCATTGTGAATAGACAAACCTATTAGTGATCTTAAAATAAGGGCTAGAATTATTTGAGGTGGGATGGTTGTAATAGAAGAAGTTAGGGGGATTAGAGAAGCGAGAGTAGAAGAAATAAGAGGGGAATAGAAGAAACAAGGGTGGAAGTAAAGTGAAGATGGTTGTGAAAAATATGGTGGATGTAATTTATGCTTTTAGATTAGAAAAATATATTTGTGCCACTCTTTTCCTTATATGTAAATATTTTTATGCTTCAGTGTCTTTCTCTTCATAGTTTTTATCATTCTTCTTTCTTATTTTACCCTTCATTTTCTTAAGTCATCAAAAGTATCATAGACTAAGTTATTATTACCAACCTTTGTGTTGATAATGATTTTATGACTACATTGTATGCAAGGCCTATCTTAGACTCTACATTGTTCATTGGGATATGGAGTTAAGAATAAAGAAAAATTTGACCTACTCTAAAATAATCTAGATCTCAAGTATTATCTTTCTATTGTCATATTCCTAGATTGACATCTCATCCTATTAGCCTTAAGATAGAAACCACTAATCTTCAAGATACCTTCAACCAATATTGGAAGACAGACCTAGAAAGAAATGGAATCCTGAGTGTCTATTATGATATTTTCACTTAGATGATATGGGGATCATCTCTCTCTCTCTCTAGAAAGGAAGTCAAAGAAGGGGCAATGATAAAAGATAATTTATAAAAATAAATGACTATTTTACTAAGCAAAAGATAGTCTCATTCAAAGGATAACTTCCTGCCTTTTGCATTCTAATGTTCTAGTTTGGTATTTTCTAGTACTTATGTAAACATAGTAAGTCAAATAACAATAATGGTGCATATGGGGGCTTTTATAAGGGCCCTAGCCAAATAAAATCCTCATTGAAACAATCATAGCTTTGAGTGGTTGTTATAGTGTGAGAATTTAGAACAACATTTTATCTTAGAATTCCATTCTAATATGCCTTTTGATGTCAACTTGTGATGGTTCAAACAAAAAAAACTACGAATGCATGTCCTTATTTTATAAAGTTCACACTCAAGATTATGGGGGTGTTTATGTTGCCAAGATATATAGTTCTATTTGGTAAATTTGAACACACATCTAAGGTTTTCAAGGTCCAATTTCTATCCTACATGTAGGTGAAAAAAATGGAAGAATAGAAATCCTAATTCTACGATTTGTTTATTTGAATGTTTATAGGAAATTTAAAAAATTATTTCTTTTCGAGGCATAAAGATCAAAGAACATGCAAATAGACAAACTACCATGGAATGCAATTGTATGCATGTTTAATTTGATGACTAAGTGCTGGAATAATAATAATATTTTCTCCCCTATTATGATTTCGAAGGCACTCAATCTCTTATTTCTCTTTACAATTTTTGTTATAAAACTAAATAAAAGATTACAAAAAACCAAAATCAATAAAATTTCCTTACAATATTTGTAATTATTTATTAAAGTTTAGAAATAACACAACAATTATGGTCTATGACTACCATTATGGTGATTTTTGTAATGAAGGGTGTGAGGTTTATCCTTTTTTGTAAAAATGTTTAAAAACTACCTAAATATTTACCAAACAAAAAAATGAACCTAGGTTTGCTAATATAATACTAAAAAAATGCCAAATTAGAGAGATTTGTACCTCATCTAATGTTGAGACAAAAGTTCCATATAGTAAACTTTTCACCATTAGAACAAAAACGTTGTTCTACAATAGTTTCACCACCTATATAAAAGTTTGAATTAACGATCGTTTCACCACCTACATAGAAGTGTCATTTAGCGATTTTTCACTACATATATGAAAATATAATTTGGTAAAAATCTATATAACTTTACTTTACTCTTATTATGCTTTCATCCTATACATACAAAGCATAGAAACATGCGAGCAAAAATAGAAAGAAATTATGATTAATACAAAGGGGTTTGTCTAATCTCTCCAAGAATAATGATATTCCTTGATAGATGAATCAAATCCTATTCCTTTAATAGTTTAAAGTAGAAATAAGGACAAATTCATAAAGAAATGAAATCATGTAAATGATCAAGAAAATTGCTTTACGAAGAGAAGAAAAATGCTCATAGGAAAATATTGCTCCTCTTTAATGTTTAATGATTGTACATACTGTGTGGCAAATGTCCTTGATATTGACCTCCCTTTTGTTACTTATGCACTTAGATATGGATTGGAAATGATACAAATATGTAAGTAGTCAACATTACTTCAATGTTGCAACAACATATCAATGGATATAAGGTCTTCCTATTATGATTTTATAATCTATACATACCTAAAAAAGATTTTTCATTACCCATGGCTTCCCCCAAGAGTGGATTTATAGATCACCCAAGCATTTCTTGGGGATATCATGCACATTCCTTGGTGGAGAATAAACTATTTGAGGTGGAAGCTTTATAGGATTTACAAGTGGTAAATGAGAAGTTAGTAGTAGTTGCATGACATGATTGAGAGTTTGCATGACTTGGTTGAGTAGTTAACTAGTTTAATTGGGGATAATATTCCTTCTTGACATGTGAAAATCTATTCAATGGGGTTTGATTCATTATGAACCAGAAGTGACAGGTTATCAAACTAATAGAATTTTAATTTTGGTAATGGAAGTACAAAAGTTTTGTGGTAGTACAAAAGTGATTTTTTAAATTCTATTGATTTTGAAAAAGAATTTGAAAAACTTATACTAAAAAAAATATAATTTACAAGTTGGGATGTGAAACCTCTCATACTTCATTGATGAGAACACCTATTTACAATAGTAAAAGAATATATTCTAGATCCAAATATCCTAAACCACATTTCTACAATGGTTGTCCACCTGGTTACAACAAAAAAGAAGATATGCATTGGAGCCAAATCTCCTAAACTATATTTCTATAATGGTTTTCCAAATTAGCTAAATATTTGATTTTCTCACTAACCTATCAAATACTCTCATCCTCAATATCCATGCCACTATGCTACTAAACCCGTACCTCCTTCTCAGTACCCATCTTAGCTAGGAAGTCTACCACTTTATTTAGATCTCTAGTCACATAAACTGGAATCACATCATCTAATTCCATTCACAATTCCTTAATCTGGGTGATAAGAATCCTCAATGTTCATGTATTCAAAGAAAAGTTCCTCATGCAATCCAAAGCTCCTACCGATATTTGAGAATCTAATTCTAGGATTATCCTCATGTAACCTTGTCTTACCACCCATATAGAAACAAATTTGATAGCTAAGGCTTCTGATTCATTTATCATGGCCCTTCCCATGCCTTTCAAATATCAATAAAACATTATCCCAATATGATTCCTATAAACCACTCCAATTCTAGCTTTACCCGGATTTCCTTTTGCATCTCCATCAGTATTAATTTTAATCCAACCTTTTGGGGGTGTTTCCAACTAGCTTTGTCCTACCCCTATTGAACTTTGGCTTCCTTCACCATTATCCCTATATTAGCCTATGAAACTATATTGATGACAAGAGAATTGTATGGAATTCCATAGGGTTACAATGTTATTATGTTAGGGTATGTTTTAGATATCAATCATTAGATAAGTATATGCATATCTATACTCATTGGAAAGATCTTTTTAATACCTTTCTACGAGTACCACATTTGTAAGGTTTGGTCAATATTTGAAGTTGTTTTATAAGACTCAAAAGCTAGACTACTATTTTCACCTAAATTTAGCTACAATGGAATTGAACTAACTTAATTTGTTTGTAAAACCATTGACAAGGAAAATTACTCAATTAATGACTATTTAGTGTGCAAAATTGGGTATCCATTTACTTTTATTTAATGCATTTATTGTAAAATAAATATGTTAAAACCCATCATAAATATTTCAAATTTATAGTAGAAAAGTAGTACGTATTTTCCTAAGATCAAGTCAGTGTCTTTGATTAAGGTTAAATTGAAATGTATTTATGGCTCATCATGTCTACTTGATTTTCAAAAGGGAAATCAAAATTGGATCGAGGAAACCCAAAAGTGCTTTGATTTGGACTAAGGTTTTAATAAAAAACTAAGATGGGTAGTGTGCAAAGTTAGAAAAATAGGCTTCTAAGGGTTATAAGTTGAGATAAAGGATATACAAATGTAAAATGGAGGTAAATGTTTGGAAAGAGGGGGAAAGTTAAAAAAATAGATAAAATAGAAAATATGATATAAAAGGATAAGTGGGAGGGAGAGGGGCTTAGTTTTACTACACAAGGAGGATGGAGTGCAAGAATGAGGTGCAAGCATAGTGTGGTGATGTTGTAGGAAGGGTGACTAAGACACCTTATGAATGTTATTTGAGTAACAAAGTTTTTGGATTTTTAGATAGACTAAATCACATGTCCAATTTCCAAGATCTATTATAAATCATAATATTGAATCATACAATTATTTAACCGATATAAATCAATCACATTCATGAAATAATAACAATATTTTTTAATAATAAATTTCACAATATTATTGATAAAATATACAATATCTCTATTACATTTTTTAGATACAATACATGGAGCTTTATCTCCATAATATAACCTTAGATTATGACTCTTAAATACTTGATTATTTTCTCCTCACATATCCTAGAGATGCATCATTTCCTATTTCTCATATATGAAAAAAGTCTCATGACTCTTGATTTTATATCTAGCTACATATCATGTGTCTCTTCACTTGTATACTTGACACCTAACTCTATGACTCTTGACTTACATGAAACTTTGCACACTCTCACATTTTACACACTTGGAAACTTTATTACATGACACTTTGCACACTCTCATACTTTGACACATACATTAGAGAAATATAACTCACACTCCCTAATATAATAAATCACTCCTAATATAATATTTACAAATGTACAAATGTACCATGGAGGTACTTTAACATCTACCAAATAATGTAATATCTTCAACACCCCCTTGTATTACATTATTTGGTTTGAATATTTTTAGTCTTCAATATTCATCTTCATATTTCACCTTGTGTCCATACAATGAATCTGCTTGATAATATTACATTATGCCTAATCCAGTGTCCTATTTCCTATATTTAAAGAAGTCAAACAATTCATTATTAAAATTTTCTTGAGGTAAAATATGATCTAAAATTTCATGTGATATTCCAATTTTATCTAGAGAAAATATTCCATCCATGATGGAACCCATAGCTTCAATTCTATTCTATTTCTTGATGGTCCACTTTATATTTCTATTGATGTCTTAACCAATTGAGCAATTGAGATAAGATTATTTGTTAATCTTGGAATATACAATACATCATCTAGTATGATATCTAATATTGACAAGCTAGGTATAACATTTCTAGATCCTTCCATGGGATAAATTTTATTGTCTTCTCTTTTTAGTGGAATATTTTTGTTGCTTGAAATGAATCAATCCAATGTGAGTTTCCTATCATGTGATGGCTAGCACCTGAATCTATGTACCATATATATTTCTCTTTTATCATGTTTTGATGAGATTCAAGTGATCTTGTTTCATGTCTTTGATAAAAACTTTGATTCTAATTTTTTTTTTTATATTATTTGGCCCTTTGAATCCATATTATTGTCATGATGTATTCATTCTTCTTTGCCTTCTATCCATAATATAAATTTCTTCAAACTTTTTAATTTTTTCAAGTTAATTCCTTTGATGTAAATACCTTATGTCTCCCAAATTTTTAATCAATAATTTTTTAAACAATGTCTTCAAACAATCAATTTCAATATTTCAATATTCAATCAAGCAATCAATTAATTTCAATTATCTTCTTATAACTCCCAAATTATCAAGCAATAATGCATTCACTTTTTATGTCTCCAATTAATTCAAATACATCCTAACTCCACCAAGTTGCAATTTGAATTCAAATTTAAAATAACTCATTTTTCTACCTTATAACTCTCCCTTCAATTATTTCTTTGATCAAATCCTAAAAATCCTTATAGCTCCAAAAATAAATAAGGCTCTCATAATTTATTCAAATATGCCTTCTAAACCTTATAACTCTAAATTAAATTTAGGAACCCAAAAAATAATCAATGCTCTTTTAAAAGCTTAATAAATCAAACTCCATACCTTAATTATTTTCCATGTCTTCTATGTCATGCAATAGAGCATCAAATATTCTAATACTATGTAGTATATATTACATTTTTAGTTATGAATATTCTAATTTTGGATTCAATTCGATTTCAAACTCTCAAAAACTTTGAATTCTCTAGAATTTGTTTCAAGCTCAATTAGGAAAAGCACTATCTTAGGTAGCTTCTCCAAAGATTACACCTGATGTCCTCACACCAGGGCAACTTCAACTCAGGCTTTATGTTTGTAGGAAATCTTCTTTTTTACTTTGTCACTTAGAATACGATCACTCTTTAGGTGATTTCACATCTTCTCTTTGCCTCTATCAATTCAACTTCCACTTTTGCTCTTAGGACTTACTTTTAGCTCGGATCTAATAGTTTTGCTTAAGATATACCTTTAAAATGATCAACATTTCTCTTTAAAATAAGATTCTTCTCAAGCTCTGCTTATCTTCCCTTGGTTCATGGCTTCTACTATTCACTATCGAATGCTTTAACTTCTCTTTGACTTCATCATTGAATTCTCCATTCTAGGACTTCTTGGTCCATCATAGTTGTAGAAATCTTCAATGTGTTCTTCCTCCTGAACTTACTAATAAGTAGTTGTAACATAGTTTGGCTTTGTCTACCCAACAAATAGCTTAACATAAGATTCAAATTCAATAATTTTTATATGTCTAGCTTTGGAGACAACTTCAATAATCTACAAAATCTTCTTCTATCAACAAAAGTCTCATATTCAACATTATCTAAATGTCTAATCTTTCTCTCACTCATCCAAAATAATTCACAAATTCTCCGTAGGCCATTATTTTGATTCTCCAATATTTTCACAAATGAATTACTTCTTCAATCACTTCAAATGACTAGAGTACAACTCTAGTATCTCCTTTCAATTCAAATTTATCCACTAGATCTATTCTTATCAAACTTCATAAATATTCAAATCACAATTTGACTAGAGTGCAACTTTGATACCACTATTGACCTTTTAGCCAGATTAAATCATAGGTCCACTTTCTAGGATCTAATATAAATGATAATATTTAAGCATACAATTATCTAACCAATAAACCAGTCACATTCATGAAATATATAACAAATATTTTCAAATAAGACAACTCACAATATTATTGATCAAATATACAATATTTGTTATAATTTTTAGATACATTACATGGAGCTAAGTCTCCATAATATAACATGAGAATATTACTCTATAATACTTGTCTATTTATCTTCTCACATATCAAGGAGATGTATCATTTACTATTTCTCACATATGACAAAAATCTCATGACTCTTGAGTTTATATCTTGCCACATATAATGTGTCTCTTCATTCATATAATTGACACTTAATTCTATAACTTTTGACTTACTTACATGACACTTTGCACAATCTCACATTTTATAAGGTTGCATACTTTATTACATGACACTTTGCACATTGTCATAATTTGACACATACATTAGAGAAATATAACTCACACTCTCTAATATAATAGATCACTCCTAATATAATATTTACAACTGTACAAATGTACCATGGAGTTATTTTAAAATCTACCAAATAATATAATATCTCTAAAAAAAGTGAGAAGATATGTAATTACCTAGGTAAGTGACGATGACCCTGTATGTCTCCAATTAGCTATTTTAATATATGATATTATAGTAGGTAAATAAATATGTTGTCCTAATGATATTTTAATTCTTGTGTATTGGCCATATTTATTTTAAAAAATATGTCTATGCAATAATTTTTCATTTCATCACCATATGAAAATTTTGTGCAATATTGACATCATCATCTTATTTTACATATATATGGTGCTTATGTAATCATATAATAATTTTGAATCCATAATGTAAAATCACTCCTAATATAATAAATCACTCCTAATATAATATTTACAACTATACAAATGTACCATGGAGGTATTTTAAAATCTACCAAATAATGTAATATCTCTAACATAAGTGAGGAGAGATGTAATTACCTAGGTAAGTGACTATGACCTTGTATATCTCTAATTAGCTATTTTAATTTATGATATTACAATAGGTCAAAAAATTTGTTGTCCTAATGATCTTTTAATTCTTGTGTGTTGGCCATATTTTTTTTGAAAAATATGTCTATGCAACTCCCTAATATAATAAATCACTCCTAATATAATATTTACAATTGTACAAATGTACCATGAAGGTATTTTAAAATCTACCAAATAATATAATATCTTTAAAAAAAGTGAGGAGAGATGTAATTACCTAGGTAAGTGACTATGACCTTGTATATCTCTAATTAGCTATTTTAATTTATGATATTATAGTAGTTCAAAAAATATGTTTTCCTAATGATCTTTTAATTCTTGTGTGTTGGCTATATTTGTTTTGAAAAATATGTCTATGCAATACTTTTTTCTTTTCATCACCATATGAAAGTTTTGTGCAATATTGACATCATCATGTTCTTTTACATATATATGGTGCTTTTGTCATCGTATAATAATTTTGCATCCATATGACACTTATGTCATCATACAATGCTTTCATATAATGTTGATGTTGTTATTTGTTTTTACATTTGTATGGCATTTTTTATGTCTCTATGATACTTATGTCTTCATACGATAATTTTGTATGATGTTGGAATCATATTTATTTTCATATACATATGATGCTAATATTATATTTTGCTTTTACATCCATACAATGCTTATATCAATGTACAAAGATTTTGTATATGATAACATCATCATGGGCTTTTACATCCATAATTTCATGTCTTCCTTTACTTTTATTTCTTTGATGAGAGCTAAAATTTGTCCTATCCAGGGATGCAAGAATGTTCAACTATTTTAGAGTGCTAAGAGATATGATTGTATGTATTATGGATATTTCAAGGCTTATTGGATGGGGGTGACTATGATTTACTGGGGATAATGGGGTTGTATCATATAGCCTATATGTATAATATGAAGTTTTGTGCTCTACTAATAGTATTAGTAGAGCAATGATACTATGAGATAAGTACCTTTCATCTTCCCACAAAGGAGATGATAATGACTTTGAAGGATGTGTAAAGGATCATTTCAAAACTAGTTAGAGGTGTTATAATCTTGATGGTATAATATCAAATACAATACCTCTAAATATTGACAAGGGATTCAAATTTTCTACTTGTATGATTTACCATTGACATCAATATCACATACCTAGGGTTTATGTTACATCGATGGATGAATCTAAAATATGCACTGGTTTTGGGTATCTTGCTTTGGAATATGACTAGGATGATAGTGTAGTAGGATTGGTGAAGGTAGTGGTAGTTATGTAAGAGGAGCAAGTTGTATTTTCCTAGGATCTAAAGGTATTAACATGCTTGTACCATACACTTCATCAAATAGTAGATAGGGATGAATATAGTTTGATATGTTGTACGTTACTAAGGTATGGGTATGGGAGCACATTTTGATCTTTTGGTCACTAGGGATGCTAGAGATAGTAGATGACTATGAGGTTCACATTACTTTTCAATGGACCCATGAGATAAAGAAATCCATTTGAGATACAACTAGTAGTTGTAAGGAGGGTAGTAGATGATCTTTGTCTAGATTAGATTATATGGAACTCTTATTAACTACAACTAGGATAGACTGATGATGGATATTAGTTGGTCTAAGTACAATAGATCAAATGGTTAGTGAGGCTAAATAATGAGTACAAGTTGCATCATTATAATTGAGTTATGATACAATTTAGTAGGGTGTAGGATATCCCTAAGGGATTGGTGTGGTTCTAGAGAGCCCATTGAGAGAGGGTTTGGTGGCTTTCCTGACCCATATAGTTTTTTATGTAATAATTAAAGGAAATTTAATAGTGAGAAAAAATTATAGTATTATAATATTTTAGCCTCATAACTATACTTTTAACCATAGGTTTTAACTCTAAATGGAAGCTAATATCGCCTGAATATTATGTGATCAAATATATTCCCTTGCATTTTTGTTATTGTTAGGGGTAGTGCCTGTATTTTAAATAGTTTAGCTCTTAATATTAGGTATATACAATGTTATCTCCGCTTTAATCACATTGAGTTGAAGTCAATTTCTCTTATAAATTTTGAGATGTTTTTATATAGTAACCTTGATAACATATGAATATGATTGTGAACAAAAGGAAGTTTTTTGTTATAAAATTATGTGTAAAGTTTTTATTGGACATTAGAATAGATATAATTTTGGTAACAAAAAATAAACATGCAATTAAATTTAAAAAATATATATCATAAAATTAATTTTTAATTTCTTAACTAGAAGTTTTTCAATTAATTATAATATTTAAAGTTATTTTTATTTTAGCATATTTTAATGTATAATAATTGAAAATTAAAAGTTCATTTATTTTAAATTTTTGTAGATTGTTGTATTATATGAAGTGAAGTTGTCTTCATCAATAAACATAGCCTCTCTTAATATATTAGAACAAGATTGCCAAAATAAGGATAACATGTCTTATACAAACTTCAATAAGCATAACCTCTTCTACAACCATGTAATTTTTGTTGTGAAAACATGAGCAATTTAAATTAAATATAGAAGCACACACAATCCATGATAGGTAATTTCCCTCTACATAATAATTTGTATCTTATGTCATATTATTCATTATATTTAGGATTTTATCCTCATTAAGATTAAAAACATTTATTTTCCTACAAACATCTTAGTTTTTCTATTTGATAATATTTATTTGAAATATATATATGGGTGGAACATGTATTTTATATATCCAAGATAATTCAACAAGGTACATCCACTAGATCCTCCTTAACATAATTGATATGAATTTCTTGAGTACTAAAGCACTTATGCTATTTTTATCTATACAAATACATACAATTATATTGTCTATTGAAAAAACATGTCCACTTGTCCACCTAGGATAACCGGGGTTGTATTTTATCTATTTAGTATTTATTTTTTAAATATTTCTATCTTTCTATCTTGAAGGGTAAGGTTTCTCTCTTTCAGGGTAAGGTTTTAAGAGGGTAAGTTTGTAAGATATTTCATATTTTATGGAAGATATTTAGAATAGTGGTTAGGTATTTGGCTTCTCTTTTGGGAGGTCTAAGTTTCAAATCATGATATACCTATATTTAGAATTATGGAAGATATTTAGAATAATGTTTATTAGTTGGCTAACCCATTTTTATGCTTTAGAGTATCGAGGGTCCCATTAATTTTGTCTAACCCTGTGGTCTAGGGTTTATAGTGGTGGCATACAAATGGTGTTACCAATTCCCGTATGTACTAAAAAATAAAATAAAACATGTCCATTTTATAGATTCTTAATAGAAATTAACTATTAATAACAATTAGACCTCAACCACATTGTACCAATTATATAATCAATATTAGAACAATATAATTAGTACAATTGTGATATGTTTCTATGTGGATGATGGAAAAGCCCTTCATTTTAAAATATAGCTTGCACGAAAAAGAAAATTTGGTAAATTAATCCCCATATTGTCAAATCTAGTTTGCATTAATTGAACATTAAACCTATGTATTTAAATTTTTACTGTATATTAAAAGTAGATACTTGGTACAATTGAATCCTTCAACCCTTCCACCTAAACCTCAAGCTATTTGGTAATAACTTTATCTTTTATGAGGTGGAATTAAAGCCACATTAATTTTAAGAAGATGAAATCAAAGCTATGAAATTTAGGCACATCCAATAATTCTTTTACAAGTCTTATTTATTGAAAATAATAGTTAACAATATTTATTTTCTTATTTTTGAGTATTATTAGGTTTAGTAATTAAAATATAAATCCTTGAAAATTAAAATTGAATAATAGGTCCTAAAGTGGTGTAAGCCTTCTCATAGGAATATTTGTGCAGAGAATAGTTTTTTAAAGAGATTTTTTGTTCATGATTGCTCTATATACATGTTTGTATGATTACAAAATTATGTTATATTTGTAATCATGTAAAGTTGTAATAGACATTAATGCAATTCTTCTATGTGGTATGCATCTATTTTATGAGAATAAATTTTCAATTATTATAAAAATATGTTCTCCAAGTAAAAAATGCTATAATTCATAATATTTTCTAAAAACATCCTGAAACATCCATTCACCATAATCATATGAAAATAAAAAAGAGAAAAATAGAAGAGCATATAGACGAAAAATAGAAAAAGAGATAAACAAAACAAAAGGAAAGAAGGAATAAGTGGTGGGTTCTTCTAGTCACCCTAATATCTCACATATCACAAATTGATGCAATGGATCAGTCATTAGGGGTATTTATAGTGATAAAAAAACACTAATTAATAGTTAACCTGAAATTGAACTTGATATTGAAGTTAAACTATAATAATATAATAATAAATTACACCTTTTAATTAAGGGTATCCATAAAGGTAGATTAATGAATATTACTAGGAAAGAATATGAAGGGTGCCCTTAGGCTTAGATCAATATGGTCATATGCTTACACATAAATGTATGTAGAAATACATAAAAGAGTGTTTGTAGTCTCACATAGGAGGATGTGCATATGATTATATATAAAATATTTGTAGAATTATATCAAGATACCCAAAGGATTATATAGCACTTGCTCATAGGCTACATCAAAAACACCCATAGGTACTTCATCATTATCATCCTTGGTCTAATAAGGTAATATTATACATATTTCAACACCCCCATAAGGAGAGAAAATATTAGAGATTACATGCCTCCCCCTCCCATAATTAATGCTCATATAGGCTAATGGATCATGGTATCTTCTCTTACCAAAGGTACATGAGCTAGATCAACCTCTCCCCAAACATGAAGCTATAACCCCATATCCTAGACCAATATGTTGATCTCCCAATGATAACATATTTAGCAAGCACTATGGTGATGATAGTTTGTCCCCCAATCTCAAGATAAAGTACCTGAGTTGTGAATAAATAGGTAATTCTATAAATAATCAATGCTAATGGATATAAAAGGATCAATAGAAACAATGTATACCTTAAATTAATCATAAAAAACCTACTCCTATTGTATCCTAGAAGATCACCAATAACCACACTAATGAGTTTTTGGATCTAGAGCAAACATCGATTATGGAAAATGAAAGCACGAGGATACGGAAGCAAAAAGGAAACTCCAAGTGCGATGCAAACTGAACTAAACTTAACGCTAAATCCTATGAATTGAAAGTGCATGAAAAGAGGGAAAGCATGAACGAATCGAATCGAAACAAAAGCCAATAAGGAAGACAACCCTTTTTATTGATATGTTTCA
The DNA here is from genome assembly GCA_028583015.1 of Wollemia nobilis. Taxonomy (NCBI): domain Eukaryota; kingdom Viridiplantae; phylum Streptophyta; class Pinopsida; order Araucariales; family Araucariaceae; genus Wollemia; species Wollemia nobilis. Next base: position 10,104,339 of record JAQPPZ010003077.1, on the reverse strand, counting down.
GAACTCGGTTACAATGCGCCTCCTCCCCTTCTAAGGGCTAGGAGCGTTAAATATGCGTTCTTGTTACACCCATGGATGCTATTCCTTCTTCCGCGTGCCCACATGTAAAATGGGCGGACCAAACATCACCGCCGCTTGCGTTGATGAGTCTTGACTCCTTGCTGCTCCTCTAATGTCCAGATCCTATGTTCAAAGAAACAAGAAACAGTCAGTAGCACCTGTGGATGAAATAAAACATGCAATCCCCACGCCTTCGATTAGTGCATGCAAGATATAAATAAAACGATAACTAAAATGGATCCAAATGAACTAAAAATTTGACAGGGGCATCAAAACATCACAAGGAAAACACAGCAAATGGAACAGTCAAAAAATTCACCATAGATTTGTATTCGCTCCAGGGCGGGACGAATAGACCTGCAACAAAATGTCAAAGAGGTACTATCCCAAATGTCACATCCGGGAAGCTCCAAATCACCTGCAAAGTTGGGGATTAGCTAATTGGGGGTATTTTGGGAAGACCCAGATGGTCATATTTTCCCAATTTGGCCTCCATCAACGGGAATTTGATGATGCTACCTGCATGTTAGCAAAAGCGAGAAATAATAGAAACATGATCAAAATTGCTCAAAACAAGGTGAAATTTGAATGACAACCTATCTAAGCAGCATAGAATTAAATGCAAGAATAATAGAAAGGAAATCTACCATAGATTTCCAATCACTCCGGAGTGGGGCGATTAGGACTGTAGCGGTGTGGGGGCGCCCGGGGTAGGCCGCCCATCGTTTGGGGCCCGATTTCGGCACCAATCCACTTGGGATGGGTCCAAAACCTCTTGTGGGGTATTGTCGGCAAATTTGGTGGGATATTGTGGCCAAATGTCGGGTTTTGGTTCCAGATTTGTGCTTCCAATAACCACCCTATGACCTCCTTTCCAAAAGAGATCAAGGATGTGAAAGGCACAACTCAAAGGGGTGTGGGTGTGAAAGTAAAATGACAACACTTCGTTGCTCCAAAATGCTCCTTCTCTCTATCTTTTGGGGTGAGAAGACTCACCATTTTATAGACCTGATGGTCTCTTTGGATGAGCATGCAGAGGCGCCACTTGGCAATCATGCCTCTCCAGGGGAGGGAAGATTCCTCCCTGATTAGGGGCTTCATGACTGCCCTTGTAATCGCCTCTAACGCTCAAAAATGCTCACTCACACTCCCATGCGATGAAGGAAGAATTAAGTGGCGGATCTGAGCTGCCATTTGTCAAGATTTGACTTTTTTCCCATCAAACCTACTATTCGCCCCACCCTGGAGCGAATACTGATATTCATCCCTGGGTGGGGCGAATACCAGTTTGTAATCGTCCCTGGGTGGAACGAGTATGGAGCAGAGTGCCTGAAGGTGCCAAATTGACTCCTGACCTTCCAAAACTACTGTGAGAGTGGTTAGGACCATTGTTTAACCTCTAGGGGCTGCCCTTGGGGCTGTGTGTGTCAATGCGATCAGTGTTTGTAGTCACATAATCGGATTGGTGTTGTTTTGGTGTCTATAGATGCCCCTTTTTGGGAAGCGCTGTGCGTGGCGCAGTGCTGAGCAAAAATAGATAACCAAAGCACTAATGATTAGGGTTTCTCAGTAACCTAACCAAATTTTGATGCCCCAAGTATGGAAAGGGCATGCATTCTTGAATCCTTGCTTCTGACGAGCGAAGTAACTCAATTCAAGTGTTAACCTTTTTCGGTGAGGTGTTACTTGATCTTGGACATTGATCAGTCATGAATAGGCAAAGGGCGCAACCTTTTGTCTATGGGAACCTTGAGTTCATGATTCATGAAATGCCAAGTGTTTGATCAGCTTGTGATTATTGCTTGTTTGCTGCCCCAAGCAGGGGCGTGATTGTCTTTATCAATGATTCTTTGAATGCATGCCATTTCCTTGATTAGGTGTGTATTTGTTGATTGGTGACTAAGTGTGACTACCCCCTCAAGCGATGAATCGATGAGGGAATGACCTACATGAGAAAAGCGACGAGTCGCTTGACCCAAGATGACTTGTGTAAGGGTGCCTTCAGATGTTTATCATTGAATGTGTGTGCAGTTTTTTGACATTTAGACCTGTTTTTGGTGGGTGTTAACCCTTTTTGTAGCGCCATTTGGGGATGAAATTCTCGACAATCCGTCCTCCCGTGGAGTGGTCCGGCTATGGTAGCCTTCTTAGGGAATAGGATAGTGAGGATTTGTGACCTCGACGTCTATTTTGCATGCCCGAAATGTCCAGTGCAAAAGCACTCTCATCGGGCAAGTTTATTGCTTGTTTTTGGGTCATTTTGTGCATTTTTTTGATGTTTTTGAAATTTTTGCCCTGTATTCATTCCGGGGTGGGACGAATACCAGTTTAGTATTCTTCCCAGGGTGGGACGAGCGCTAACCAGAGCGCTCATCCCAGGGAAGAACGATTACAAGCTCAAAAAGCCTATTTAAAGGCCAAAACTGAGTTTTGGGCTCATTTGCACTTGTTTTTCTTGGCGATTTGGAGCTCTGAGGAGGAGGAGGTTAATTCTGCGAAGCGAAGCGCTGCCAAATTTCTCTCGACATCATGAGTTCATGAACCGGATCGAGCGACGGAGCCGAAGCGAGACCAGTAAGTGATCCTCCTCGTTATTGCTTGCGTTTTGTTGTTACAGTTTTTAATACCACACTTTATTTATTGTTCCTTTGTAGTTTGTTGTTCAAATTAAAAATGGAAGCCCTACTTAAATGTATGTCGTTATGCGTGACTTGTTGTTTTATGGCTTCATGAAAACTTAGGTAAAAACCCTAGGTAAACAAAGATCAAAATTGTAAAAACTTAGTTCAAAACTTAGTTTAAAAATTTGTTTTCTTTTTAGTTGGCTTCGTAAAAAATGAAACCCTAGTTTTTTTTTTTTTTTTTTTTTAAATTTAAATTTGAAATTAAACTGACTAAAAAGATTTTTTATATTGTTTTTTTTTTTGTCTATCAGATTTTAAACTTAGAGTACAGAAACCCTAAGACTGACAAACTGTGAATGTTTTGAATTTTTGTGAATTTTGTTGTTTTTAGTTGTACATTGTTTTATGCATTGTTGTATATTCATGTTACTGTTGTACAATTTTTCATGATTTTAATGTTTTGTGTTGTTTTCTTTTGCAGGTTGTGAAGAGCTGGTATCGTGTGCCTACTATTTTTATTGAAGCGCGGGAGGCACTGACTTTGGCTGATTGGGAGTGGCTTGATGCCCTTGGGCTCAAGCAGGTGACTCGGCTGGAGCCTGTGGTCGGGGATCGGGCCTATCTGATGGCCCTGATCAACTTGTGGGATCCCCGGACCAACACCTTCCATCTCCCAATAGGGGAGATGACAGTGACCTTGGAGGATGTCTATCGGATTCTACGGATTTTGATAGATGGATTTTCGATCAGGATGACGCCGCGTGATCAGCGGACAACTGTACTGACTCGATGCTTCGGGCACGGGGAGGAGGTGGGTGTGGATAGCCCAGTGGAGAGGGCAGAGGGCGACTGCCAGATTGGTGGGATTTTGGTTCGATGGTGGCTGGAGAAGGGGGTGTTGGGAGTGAGGCACGCAGTACTTATGGGCCTCATTTCCAACATGCTGCTACCTGACTCATCAGGTGCGAGGTTCTCATGGAACCTGTTGGATGTGGTCTGTCGACTGGTGGAGTGTTCGACGCATGAGCCTTTGATCATGAGGTGGGGACAGACGTTGCTGGCATAGCTCTATGGTGAGCTGTACGAGGTCCATTGTCGAAGGTGGAAGGGGATTGGCTACAGCTATCTGTTGCAGAGCTGGGCTTGGTAGCACATAGCGATGGAGAGGCCGGTGGGGTTATCATGGACTACTCGGGCAGAGATGGTGGATAGGGATATAGGTTACGTGGCTCTATGGTGGCGGTCTGAGGAGCAGGGGCAGATTCGATGGTGGGCAGGTGTCGTAGGGCACTATGCCGATGCCTTCGCTCGGCTTACTCCAGGGGAGGTGTCCTGGCGCCCCTATCGGGACTGTCCAGCCTGGCTTGAGGCTAGAGAGTGGCTCCGACGGGTTCATAAGGGGCGGTGGCTGATTGGGCGGCATGGGACCGAGCAGGAGTTCTTCCCTTACATCCGGGTGACATGATAGTTTGGGGTGCACCAGGGGTTTCCTGGTGAGCCCGTGGTCTATCGACGTCGAGGGACGAGAGGACTCTGGACCGGCCAGTCATTGCACCACTTGGCGAGGATTCAGATACAGCTATTGATGTCTTGGATGTGGACGACGTCGAGACTACCGTAGAGTACGACCAGTGGTGGATACTATGGTGATGGCGGGGAGAGGGGCCACTGGGAGGCGTGGAGGCAGCAGTAGCAGGGGGAGGGTGCCGAGGCACCAGGAGATGAGTGGGGAGCTCCGTTGGAGGATGCGGACATGGTGGAGGTGGATGATGTGGATGCGGATTTTGGGGTTTCAGATCAGCTGGAGATGCAGGACATCTCGGAGCAGTGGGAGCTAGAGCAGGTTGCTATTCCAGAGATGCCAACGCCTCAGGCAGTCTCGGAGGACATGGAGGCAGGGTTACGCACTGAGAATGCATGATTGGAGGGGCTACTATGGAGGCACGATGAGGAGCTGGGGGATGCACTACGGGAGAGGGATCTCCTACGAATGCAGCTGGCAGAGCGGGAGAATGCATGGGCTACGTACCATCGATAGGATGGGGATACCGATGCTGCACGGGAGAGGGATCTCCTATGGATGTAGCTGGCAGAGAGGGAGAGGGCATTGGCACAGCGTGATGAGAACTTGGCTATGTATCATCAGTGGGAGATGGACTTGGTGCGGCATCGGTTGGAGCTGGAGGTGGAGATTAGCCACCTCGGTGGGTGGGTCCCTATGTTTAGCGGAGGTGGATCATCGCACCGCTCGAGAGGGAGCGATACTGAGCAGTCAACATCCTCTCGGTGTAGGCGACTGGATGAGGGAGGCTCTAGTAGGCGTGATGCGGGGGCTAGCAGTAGTCACCCTGAGGGGTCCCATAGGACCCACACCATGGGGGGTAGTTCTCGTCGCACCGATCCTGCGTGATCATGGTGGCCGACGCCCTAGGCTTGGGGGTTTTGTGAGGTTTTGCTTTTGCGGGGTCAGATGACCGGTTATTTGTAGCCTACGGGCATTTTTGATGATATATATACAGATGACTTTATTTTGTTTATACACATGTCGGCATTTGATGTTATGCTCCATGATTGTTGAATGTGTATGTATGCATGTTAATTGATGTTTGATGGATGCATATGTTATGATGAATGCAAATGTTTCTAATTTTTAGGATATGCAAATGGAATGGATGAATTAAATTTGTGATTTTTGGCGGGGGCACCATAGACTGTTTAGAACTTATGGCTTTTTGTCTTATTAGGCGATTGTTGTGGTAAATGACTTTTGTTGTATACATGCTATTTTTGTATTTTTTGATGACAATGCGAGGATGAAAGATAGCACAGTTGGTTTGGAATGTAGTTAAGGTTTTCTGAGACTCAGATGTTTTAACTAACTAGCCATGACTGTACTTTATCTTACAAGACTTTTGAACAAGGTATGAATCGGACTTGTCTTTGACCAAGTTATTTCACATCCCTGTGTGTGCAATTGAGTTCGTTTATGTGGTATTTGTTAGGATACCACCAGTTACAGATAGGCTATCAACCAAACCTGTACTGAGGATCACCCAATTAGCTCCACCAACTTCCTTTGTTGTATTTAGTCAGATTAATCTACGGTGCTATCTAGGATACCATAAGCTAGCTCATCCACATGCAAACATTGATCTGTACATGAGTTAATGTGACAGATATATCATCATGCGGGAGGTTTACCACCAGTGACCGATAGGCTATCCACCAAACCGATACTGAGGTTTACCTCATGACCTTCTGAATGCTGAGAGTTCCAGGGATTCAAGTTTGACTCCCTTCTTTTCTTCAATTGTATTGGGATACTTGCTCTTTTATAGTGATAAAAATCACTGTTTATTTATATATATTTTTTCTTTTGAGCAAGGGATTTGAATTTTGAGTGATGAGAATCACTATTGTATGTGCCTTTTGATGTATGCACTTTGGTGGTGATGTCAAATTTTTTGGAGTTTTGACTTTTGCAAAATTTTATGATGTTTGCAACTTTTTGAGAACTTGGGATTCTTGGGGAATTGGGTAGGGAAGATGCTTGTCCTTTTGCCAACTCTCAGCATTCTTGGGGTCATTCGCACAGGGGGATGAGCAAGATAACCGTTTCGCTTATGGTGACCTGGATTGCTTTGCAGGTTTCATATTTCGTTCACACAACTTGGGAATTTTTATGTGTTTTAATTTGTGTTGGGATGCTACGTAACAAGGTGTGATCCAAGTAGAACTCTACCTTTGTAAAATCTGTTTGACTTTGTACAGTATTTGGCTAGAAAGCTAATGACAACTGAATGACGAAAACTCTTGATACATTTAGAAGACCACTGACTATGATATGGTAAAAAGAAGTGAATGGCATTTATTTTTGATGGACTATTTATAGAATGGAGAAATGTGGAACAAGATGGATTGGCGAAGTAATTACAGTCTATGGTGCCTTGACCTGTATGACCACAAATATGCAATGTATGGATGTTATGCTTAATGCAGCTATTATTTTTGCGTTTTTGATAGATTGATTTTTGTGAGTATGAAGATGAGATGCAAAAGAGCTCTTTATTGTTGTGATGAGTTTGAGCATGCCTGGAAATGAGATGCAAATTTTTGTTATTTTTGATGATTTTACTTGTTTTTGAATTTTCTTATTTTTGACCAAGCGATTATGGGAATCCTTGGAGCTTTTTGGTTTGACCAAGTGGGAATCCTTGGAGCTTTTGGTTTGACCAAAGGGGTTATGGGCACCTTTGGGGCATTTTGGGGATGACCAAGCGATTGTGGGAATCCTTGGAGCTTTTTGGTTTGACCAAAGGGGTTATGGGCACCTTTGGGGCATTTTGGGGTTGACCAAGCGATTGTGGGAATCCTTGGAGCTTTTTGTTTGGGCTATGGCTCTTTTAGATATGGAATGGCCACAAATGACTGATGTTCAAGGGTTCTAGTTCCTTGATTCCATCAAGAGAGGCTAGCCGGTATGTTCCAGGTCCTATTTTACTATCAATTACATAGGGACCTAACCAGTTTGCCGTGAACTTGTCCCTTAGATGGGGCGGCAAGCTAGAGTTTTGTTGGTTCTCTTTTAAGACCAAGTCACCAACCTGAAAGTCCCTCAGGTGAACTTTCATGTTGTATGCTTTCTTCAGTCGCTCTTGATAGATACGTAAATGCTCGAGAGCATTAACGCGTCGTTCATCGAGCAACGTAAGCTGGTCTAACTCGGGCCTGCTGTGCAGTGTCATCATCGATGAACTCTTGCATTGATATGCGTAGGGAAGGAATTTCCAACTCGAGAGGCATGACAGCCTCGGAGCCATACACGAGCAAAAATGGAGTTGCCCCGGTGGGTGTCCGAATGCTAGTGCGATAAGCCCATAGGGCAAGTGGGATCTGAATGTGCCAATCCTTATGACTGTCTATGACTATATTTTTGAGGATGGCAACTAGCATTTTGTTTGACGCCTCTGCTTGCCCATTTGCCTGTGGATAATAGGGTGTCAAAAAACTATGCTGAATTTTGTACTTTGTGGTCAAAGCACGCACGTCTTTGTTCTTGAATGACGTCCCATTATCCAAAATTATCTTGGATGGAATACCAAAATGACATATGATATTATGTAAAATGAACTCCGAAATGCGGGTTCCAGTCATAGAGGTAAGCAAAATTGCTTCCACCCATTTGGTGAAGTACTCTGTGGCCATTATGATAAATGTGTGATGACCTGACGATGCAGGGGAGATATTTTTGATTAGATCTAAGCCCCACTACGAAAATGGCCAAGCCGATTGGATCGGCTGCAAGGCCTGGGAAGGTACGTGTGTCAAATTAGCATGGTGTTGACATTTCATGCACTTCCTTACATATGCGCAACAATCTCGCTCTAAATATGGCCAATAATAGCCCATGCGGAGAATGCGCTTTGCGATGGCCATACCACTGAAGTGGCCACCACACGTACCATCGTGCGCTTGGGCGATCACCCAAGTGGACTCTTGCTGGTCCAAGCAACGAAGGAGGATTCCTTCGTAGCTGCGATGGTACAAAATGTCTCCTAACAAGACATACTTTGCCGCTTTCTGCTTGAATGCTCATTTTGTGGCATGCGTCAATCCAAGTGGGAGGTTACCTAACTTGAGGTAGTCCCTTATGGGTGAATACCAATCCTGCTGATCAGAAGCCTCGATGGTATGAACAGCCAATCCCTCTTGAAGTTCATCCCTAGCAAAATATGAGCGGGAAAGAACTTGTAAGAATAGCATTGTGTTGCTATTAAGGGGAGTAGGGGAGAACAAGGACCCCCAGTTGGCATGATTCAGATGATCGTGGATTCGAGAGAACTTGTCCAGGGATGGTTCAATCTGGATCAAGTGGATTCCTGGCATTAAGTCAGAGCTTGCACGCTCCATCATGGATTGCGATAGTGTTTTGACTTGAATGGTTGTCATATCACCAGAAATGTCTTGCAGGATTAGTGACCCCAAGGAGGCCATAGTGTCCGCAAAATGATTCGATGATCGAGGGAGTGCCTCGATGTCGTACCATTCAAGATTTGCTAAGAATTTGTCCACAAGGGCTTTGTAGGCCTACAGAACTAGGCATTTACATTGGAATACCCCTTTGACTTGGTTGACAATTAACAATGAATCACCAAAGATGTTCAATCATTTGATGTTCATGGTGATTGTTGTCTGAAGACCTATGAGCAAGGCTTCATATTCGGCATTATTATTGGTGCATGAGAAGTCTAATTTAAATGACAGAGGCATTGGAGCCCCTTGTGGTGTGAAGAATACAATTCTCGTGCCACCCCCTTGCTCACATTTAGAACCATCAAAAAATAGGGTTATGTCGGCCTAGGACTCAGGCTCATCAGAATATGGCGATTTTGAGACATGGAAGACCCCATCATCGGGTAGTTCTATGACCAGAGGCTGATCGTCTTCGAGAGGAGCCTCTGCTAGTTGATCGGCTATGACTTGTCCTTTGATGGATTTCTGTCCAATAAACTCTATGTCAAACTCCGTCAACAACATGATCCATTTCACCGTGCGGCTACTATGATAAGTACGACTCATCATGTATCGCAATGGATTCTCCTTAGACACAACATACGTAGTGTTGCTCAGCATGTAGTGGCGTAGCTTTTTGGTAGCAAACACCACTGCCAAGCAGAGTTTCTCAACGTATGCATAGTTAAGTTCATAACTGACCAGGGTGCGGCTAAGATAGTAAGTAGCCTATTCTTTGTGAAGTTCATTTTTCTGGGCTAGCATGGCACCCAGTGCCACCTCAATAGCTGAGATGTATAAGTAGAATGACACTCCTAGTCTAGGTGGTGCCAATACTGGCGATGAAGCCAAGTATTGCTTAATGTCATCAAAGGTTGACTGGCACTCGTCATCCCAGTGAAATGCTACCCCTTTATGCAATAATTTATTCATGGGTCGGCACTTGTCAGATAGTTGCGCTATGAAGCGCTTGATTGACGTGACCTTTCCCTATAGGCTTCTGAGCTACTTGATGGTAGTTGGGGGAAGCATTTCAAGGATTGCCTTGACTTTGTTTGGGTCCACCTCGATGCCTCGCTTTGAGACTATGAAACCCAAGAGTTTTCCAGATGTGATGCCAAATACGCACTTCTTGGGATTCAGTCGACTTTATGTTCAATGAGGCGATCGAGGATCTTGCTTAAGTCATCGAGATGATCTGGGCGCAAAAGAGATTTGGCCAACAAATCATCCATGTAATCTTCCAAAGTTTTATGCATGTAATCATGGAAGATGTATGTCATGGCACGTTGGTAGGTGGTGCTGATGCGTAGTCGTTATACCATCATTAATTCTCAATGAATCTGTCAATCCAGGGCAGTGTACAAGGCTATCTGTGGGAGAAGAAGTGAAACAGCTATAACTTAGGTCAATCTAGGGCAACAAGTCTTATTGGTGGAATCGGTTTGGTGGGGGTTTTGGAACATTCCTATCTCTAAATTGCATGAATTAAATCTTAATCTAAGTTGCATAATTGGAAACTAATCACTAACTGCAGAAATGAAGTCCTAATTACAATTGCATAATAAGACCTAATTATATTGCAGAATTAATAGTTGCAGAATTGAAAGTCTGATTCTAATTGCAGAAAGGAAATCTAATTACTTTTGCAGTAATGAAAGTCTAGATCTAATGTGGAAATAAAAACTATCAAAATTTTGTAACAGAAGGTTGTCAATCCTCTGTTCATATTTTGACAGCAAAACATAAAAATGCAGGAAATTGCTGAAAAAATAGTAAATGCTGAAAATAACAGTCTAAAAATAAAGTGAAAGCTTGGCTGAAAGTAAGATTGCAACTAAAACATTAAGCACAAGATTTATCTTAGCATAAATAAACTAATACTGCAAATATTGTCAACTATTCACAAGCAATTTACATAACAAGTTCTGCAACTCATTCTCGTCATAGCAAAATCGTAATAAAAACCTCGTTCCGTTAGTCCTCCTCCTAGGTCTGGAAGTGGCCAGCCTCTTTGTCCGTAAGAAGGTGTAAGTCTCTCTCTCTTTCTAAATCTTAATCACATTCATTTACAAGTAATTTGAAATAGAACTGGTGCACTTTATTGATCAAAAGACATGATTACAAGAATTCTGCTAAAAAACTGTTACAGGACTGTAACAGTCAATTCCTAGTTATACTCTGTATTTAGCTTCCTTACTCTATTTTCTATCTATCTGCTATTTCTCTACCTCTCTCTCTATAGCTCAACCTGAATGGGAGCAATATTTATAGCTATCCTATGATCTGATTACAAACAAAGAATATCTCAAAAGATCTAATCCTAAAATGCTGCAACAAATTCTGGTTTTATCCTAGAAGAGGACTAAAACCTGATCTTTCCCTTAATGATGGATTTGGTCGGCAATGACGGCAAAGACAGATGGAGGATATTTCTCTTTACTTTTTCCAACCTTTATTTCCCTTTTTCCGCCTTCAAAAATCGGTCAAAAAGGTCAAAAACACATTCTGTTCTTCATTCCGAAGATAAGTGGCTTCATTCCGAAGACAATGCAGTTTTCATTCCGAAGATCGCTCATTCCGAAGATACTGCATTCTCATTCCGAAGATCGCTCATTCCGAAGATACTGCATGCTTCATTCCGAAGATCCGCTCATTCCGAAGACGCTGCTTTCTTCATTCCGAAGATCCGCTCATTCCGAAGATGCTGTGTTTTCTTCATTCCGAAGATATCTGTTCATTCCGAAGATGCTTCGGAATGAACAAATGTATGCTTTCCATTGGTTTCTTCTGCATCTCTCAGGTGGGTTATCTCCTAAGATCAAATTCTAATGGTCTTCATCCCTTTCCTCATGTGAATTCCATGCCTTGCTATTTATGGACAACTGGCTGGAATTTATATGGGAAAGACCAGTTTTTGCTGCACAAAGAACAGCTTGCTTGCATCATTGCTGAATTTAGGTGAAGTAAATGCTTGAAACAAATCAGAATATGATTAGTGAAATGCTGCTATTATTCTAAGCATATCCCATTGTAGCAAATCATAACAAAAAGAGCACAAAACTATGCAAAAAGCTGTAAAATCAACATATAATATTTCAAATACATTGATCATGCAAAATGGTTAATATACAACATATTAAATCAACTTAACTAACATATCGTATAAAACATAAGAGTTTATAGGCATTTTTAGTGTACAAAACATGTTATAATTGAGGCATTTCCAGGCCTCATCATTTTCCCCCCAACTTATATTGATGCATGCCCTCATGCATTCTGTTGGGCTATGGAATCACATATGTCCATGTTTAGATTCCATGACCTGTAGAATAACTTCTTGCCTATGTAATATCCCCTGTTTTCCTGAATGTTTCTGAGCCAATCTTCAAATTGTTCATCAGGCTGTTCATTTTCCTCAAAGTAAAATGGAACTGGAGTAATGATGGTTGGAGGCTTGAACCTGAGACCTATCCAATTATGCTGCATGATCTGGATCAGTTGGACTACACCTTCTGCTCTTCTTCTGGACCACTCTAGATTGATGGGGGAGATAGGTTCTCTTTTCCTTAAAGACATGGAAAGTTCATTCCATCTGTCTCTGCATACTGACAATGCTGGAAAGAAATTGTGATCACAGAAATTGTTAAATCTGGTCACACAGTCCCTCAAATTGTTCAAGTACATTCTCTTGATATCATCCCTGTTCATCATTGAGAAGTGCTGCTGAGTGATATTTAAGTGATTTGGCTGGATTGCTCTAACTAACAACTCAGCCCTTGTTTCAACCACTTTATTCTGCCTTTTCTCATGATCCCAATAAAGCTGATTTTGCAAGGTAGACATAAATGCTCTCAACTGAACATCTCCAATGTAGATTTGAGGATGAGAGTCAACTTCCTCTGGTATGAAGAAACTGTGCAAAAATAGTTCACACAGGAGATTTTTCTGCTCAAAAGGACTGTCAAAATATGCCTCCAAAAAATCTTCAATAGTGTCCAATTTGTATGGAAGGTTTGAAGTAATCCTCATGACCTGCCATCTAAGGTATTTCTCCTTCAAAATAAGGCTGTAAAATCTGGCTGGCCGTCTAAATTGGACTAAAAACTCAGCAATTTGGCACAAGTCAGATACCTTTTCTTTCAATGCCTGAATTTTTGTGTCCTTGGCTTCTAGCTGTTTTGCCTCCAGTTTGAATTTTTCAGTTTTACTGGCAAGCTGTTCATATCTAATCATCCAGCTAGCTATGTCTGCATTGTACTGCTCTAGGGACACAGTATTAGGTGGTCTTACTACAGGGGGAATCCTAGGCACCAGATTTGTCTGAACTCCTTTTTCTGCCACTTCCATTGGCTGTTCATCTGTCAATATCTCTACTTGCACCCCCTTATTTGCTATTTCTATGGGGTTGTCATCAGATAGTATTTCTACTTGTACCCCCTTATCTGCTGTTTCTACTGGAAGTGTAACAAGTTGAAATGCAGGGACCTCAGTTGGAGTACTTACTTGAGCATTTTCTTGCTGTTGGGACTGTTCCTGTGTTGGTGGCTCATTTTCAACATCCTCTGCGATATTTCTCACCATTTCTGAAGCATCTTTAGAACAAGAAGGCACTGCTTCAGAATGAACAGGCACTTCTTCAGAATGAAGGAGTGCTGTTTCAGGATGAACTTCTATATCTGCCTCAACAGAGTCATCTGCTCTTGATAAACCCAGAAGCAATTGAGCCAAACTGTCTTCATCATGGGATACAGCTGGCTGTTTTTCAGATTGTGACAACTTTTTTAGTTCTGCCACTTCCTGCTGAAGTTCTGCAATTTTTCTTGCTTGCATCTCAATGATGCTTTCTTTCTCTATGATCCATTTGGTCTGTGTTTTGACAACACTTCTTGCTGCCCTCAGCTGCTCAGTGATGTCTTCCTCTTCTGTTTCTGCTTCAGAAGTTGATGCAGACAAATCAGTTGCAGTTGGCTGTTCAACCAAATCTTCTTCTGCTGCAACAGTTTGTTCTTGTTCAGGAGGCTCTGTGAAACTGTCTATAAGGATATCTACCATATCTGTAGCCTATTGAATTGTAGCCTCCTCCAAACCAACTTGCTCAGTTTCTGCCTCAGCCATCTGTTCAGGGAATTCTGGAAAGTTATCAGATGCTGGTTGTATTTCTGTGACATCTGGGCTACTTGGTCTATCTTCTTCCTCCATGACCTGTTCTGCAGTTTCTTTCAAATGGATTCTTGTAGACCTCCTAGTTCCAGATGCAAACTTCTTCTTTTTGCTCTGTTTTCTGGTGACAGTAGGGGTCATGGGGTCAGTCTTTGATGCCTCTGTTTCCCTTGTTTCACTTCTCTGTTTTGACAAGTCAGTTGCAGCTTCAGCAAACCGAACTTTCTTTTGTTTTTCTGCTCTGCTGCTAGTTCCAGATCCTCTTTTCCTTTGTCTCTTAGCCTGTGAAGTTGAAGGCTCAGGAGCAAGGTTTTCTCTCGCTCGTGGGGTGTAGTTCTAGTAACCTTCAGGGCATCTTCTACCTCTTCTCAAGCATCCTCTCGCAACATTTTCTGCAGCACTTCGTAATATTTTTTGATAGCTCTGTTTCCTCTTCTCAAAGCAACATCAAGCAAGACTTGGCTCCTCTTCTTCTTCACTTTCATCCCCAAAAATGACATCATTTAGGTTAGAGTAAAACCCGTCAAAACTCCTAGGGTTTCCTCTAAAATGATGTTGGCAAACTAATTTGATAAGGCCATGATGGCGAAGGCTCCCTTTACCCTCCTGATATCTTTTTGCCATATTCTTTAATTCTTGATACAAATATAGGGGAAGATTAACCCTAACTTCTGGTTGTTGTCTACCATGTCTGAGATGGTTTAAAATTCGCAGATGATGCCCTGATAATAGTACATACTGCCCTTCACAGGTCAAAAACTTAATCACCCGTGGCTACTTCATCCTGAGGGTTCTTGCAGGCTGGCCCTTTTTAACCCTTTGCATGTGTTGTTATGGGTTAAGTATTCAGGTTCCCTATCATTTTCTTCTACAAACTGATTAACTACATTTGCTAATGTGTTCTTGCCAGATCTAGTAATTGAAATTCCCTCTAATGGCAGCTCTGTAATCTGACTTAAAATTTTAGGGCTTACCTCAATAGACATGCCATTGACATGTGCTCTGTTGTTTCTGAATGTATGGGCAAACATGCCAGCTAAATCTTCAGAAGACCCATTGAATTTGTCCAGAAACGTCATAAACCCTCCGTCTTCAAAAATCTGCACAACTGCCAGATTTTCTCGGAGGAAATTGGTATCTGCAGGCTCTGTTCTGATTTTTCGCCCCATTTTTCTCTGTTTAAAATTCGTACACTGCGGCTGCTGTTCTACTGCAGGATTTCTGGCTGTTTCCTGTTGCAAATTTGTAGAGTTTTGAGTTAGAACCCTCGTTGCCCTGTTTCGCGTCTTCTTCTTCGGAATGAGCCGTATTCTGTGCACTGTACCTCGCAACACGTCTTCGAAAAGAAAGATGGCACACATATCTACTTCTGCACTCGTACACCTGTTCGTTGATAATTGCATGGATGTCCTTGCCGTCAGATCCACCTCATCAGTTTTGCAGATTCTCACGTGCATGTTAATTGACATTAAAAACTGGTGGCATATGGTTGCAGATTCTCCGTATTTCCAATGAGTGCAAAAACAGACCATGTGCTGATTGACACGTGTCCCTTCCTCGCATGCAACTAAGAAAAAATCTTAATTTTGTCGTACCTTGTTTTCTTGGACGCCACGTGGAAATGTTCTTTCCGAAAATGCAAATAAAATTTCATTCCGAAGATTATGACTTCATTCCGAAGACAAGTCTTCATTCCGAAGACAAATCCTCATTCCGAAGATTATGACCTCATTCCGAAGACAGGTCTTCATTCCGAAGACAAATCCTCTTTGCAGAATTTTCATTCCGAAGATAGATCTTCATTCCGAAGATCAATCCTCATTCCGAAGATTAATCCTCATTCTGAAGATCAGGCTGATTATGAAAGTAAATCGTCATTCCGAAGACATACCCTCATTCCGAAGATAGATCTTCATTCCGAAGACATATCTTCATTCCGAAGATGATGCAGCAAGTCATCATTCTGAAGACCAAGTTTCATTCTGAAGACAAATTGTCATTCCGAAGACAATTTTTCTTTCTTAAGACAAGATGCAACATTCATTTTTCTATCATTCTAAAGACAATTTCATTCCGAAGATAATACAACAGGTATTATTTTTGGCATTCTTGTTCGAAGATTAGGCAGAAATCAATATTGTCATTCTTAAAACATGTTTTTAAGTATGCCAACTCTTATGAATACCTTTTATGCTAATGGTTAATTGTCACATACTATATACCAATCATTTTACAATGAAGAAATGTAAGAAATATATACCTGATAAAAACAGTTAATGCCAGCTTTGAAGAATGACTGCTTTTGTTGATATTCTCACTGAGATTTTCTGCAACATTTCAAAACAAGTGCACTAGGTGAATTTGTACAATGATGGTTCAAAAATTCTCAAGGTTATGCATGCTTAAAACTGGTTTTCATGCATACCAACCCAGTAGTGCCTTAAAAAGGTTTTCACTGCTGAGTTATTCATTTTTCTCTCTTTTTTTTCTTGATTTTCCCATTTTTTTTTTTTGCCTCTCCTTTTCTCTCTTTTTTTTCTTTTTTCTTGATCCTGACTATGCCCATGAAGGAATTTCATGATTTCCCCTGAAACCATGCCCATGAAGGAATTCATACTCATAATTTATTCATCTTTTTGTTTTCTATTTTTTTGATTTTTTTGTATTTTCTGTTTTCTTGAAATCCACTGATCATATTGATTGTTTTGAAGTGGAAGAAGGAATCTCTTCCACCTGCTGTGTATCCAAACTGTCAAGTTGCTGCAAGAACTCTTCTTTAGTCAGAGGTGTATGGTATACCCTGAGGCGATGTCCATTCACTACCAACTTTCTTCGTGACCCATCAATGGGGGATAAACGAGCTGCTCCATTGTTGAATACCTCTTCAATCCAAAGTAAGGTCCCAACCATCTAGTTTTCAGTTTTCCAGGGAAGTCTTCATATTGAGAATCGAATAGTAAAGCCCAATCTCCTTGTTGAAGTTTCCTCTGCTGAATGTGACTGTCATGCCACAGCTTCCTCTCGCTCCCGAATTACCTCACTTTGGTGCAGAGCATCCAATCTAAGTTCATCCAATGCATTCAGCTCGTAGAATCCTCGTCTGTCTGTGCCTCGCGACAAGTCAATTCCAATTTCCAAGGTCTGTGCGCAATGTTAGTAACTCAAATTCAATAGGTAAAAGAGGCTTTTTACCAAAGACTAGTTCATAAGGTGTGAATCCAAAGAGTGGACTTCCAAGTGGTATTGTAGGCCCAAACCGCTCTGGTAATTTGTCTAGCCAATTTTTCCTATGAAAAGCTACTATTTTTGTCAAGATGCGTTCTAGTTCCCTCGTTTGTTACTTCAACCTGGCCATTTGCTTGTGGGTGGTAGGGTGATGATTTCCTATGTTTGATTTCATATAATTCTGTAAATACTTTTATGACTTTGGATGCAAATTGGGGTCCTTGGTCTGTGGTGATAGACCGTGGAGCTCCAAATCTCTGAAAAATCTGAGTGTACAAGAAATCACCGACCTTTTCTTCACGAGCATGTTTGAAAGCACGCACCTCTACCCACTTTGTCAGGTAATCAGTGCATACTATAATATGCACCTTTCCTTGAGAAGGTGGATCAATAGGTCCTACAAAATCAAGCCCCCACTTCTCAAATGGTTCTAAAACCATTTGAGGCTGCAGTGGCATCTCATTTGTATGAGTGGGTTTCCCCATTCTTTGGCATGCATCACAATGCCTGATGTACTTTTTCACATCCTTGTGAAGAGATGGCCAATAATATCCTATCCCCAAGATTTTTCTAACCGTGCTTTTTACAGAATAGTGTCCACCCGAGGGTTCATCATGACAAGCTCTAAGGATATCATATACTTCATCCTTTCGGATGCACCTACGTAACACATGGTCAGGACTGCACTTGAAAAGCATACCCTTAATCCATTCAAAAGAAGAACTCTGTTTGATCAATTGTTTTTTCTGTTTTGAGGTGAAATGTGAAGGAACTTTCCCCGTGACCAAATAATTGGCTATATCTCGCAAACCAAGGTGATTGAACCGATATAGCAAATAGTTTTTCATCGTGAAAAGTGTCATCAACTAATTCCCTTCATCCGTGTTCTCGCAACCCGGACAAGAAATCTGCAACAACATTAGCTTTTCCCGGTTTGTTGATTATGGTGATATCAAATTCTTGCAAGAATAACGAACCAACGAATAATTCTTGCACTTACCATAGGTTTATTCATCAAATACTTAATGGTTGTATGATCTCGTGTGAATAAATATTTGATAACCCGTGATATAATGCCTGAATTTGTTGATGGCATAAATCACTGCTAGGAATTCTTTCTCGCTTGTTGTATAATTTTTCTCTGCTCCTGTCAAGTTTTTGCTAATGTTGTAGATGGTATAATGTTCACCATTATCAATTTGTCCTAATGCTGCTCCAATTGCTGTATTGGAGGCATCAGTTTGAATGTGAAATGGTAATGTCCAATTAGGTCCTCTAAGCACAGGTGGAGTTATCAATTTCTCTTTCGTAGCTTCAAATGCTTCCCCGACACTTTGCAGTCCAGGAGAATTCTGAATCTTTAGTCAATAAGGCAAACAATGGACTCGGCTATTGTACTAAAGTTGGGAATAAACCTGCGGTAAAAACCAATGTGTCCTAGGAAACTTCTGACATTAGTCTGAGTTTTAGGAGGAAGGAGGTTCTTGATAATTTCAACTTTCTTTGGATCAACTTGGATCCCTTCAGGAGAGATGTGATGACCAAGAACTATCCCTTCCTTCATCATCATGAAGCATTTATCTGGATTTAAGGATAAGTGGTATGTTTCACATCGAGTTAAGACTTTGTCAAGATTTTCCAATGTAAAATCAAAAGTTTGTCCACATACTGTGAAATCATCCATGTAAATTTCAACACTTTTGGTGGTCAGATCAGCAAAAATTGCTAGGACTGCTCACTGAAAAGTTGTTGGGGCATTACACAAACCAAAAGGTAAAACCCTATAGGCAAATGTTCCCCATGGACATGTAAAAGTTGTCTTTTCTTGATCTTCGAGTGCAATCTGAATTTGATTATACCCACTCGAATCCATCAAGAAAACAAAAGTATCTTTTTCCAAAGAAGAGTATCTAACACTTGATCTATGAAAGGTAATGGAAAATGGTCTTTGTATGTCACCTTATTCAATTCTCCGTAATCTACACATACTCTCATTTTTCCATTTTTCTTAGGAACTATTACCAATGGAGAAACCCATTGACTATCATAAATTGGGTAAATGAATCCTACTTCCAGGAGTTTTTCAATTTCTTCCTTCACAATATCTCTTAAGGCAGGATTCAATCTTCTTTGAAATTGTCTGACTGGCTTGACTTCTTCAGTATAGATCTTATGGGTACATATATCATGATGAACTCCTGACATATCTTTGTAGTTCCAAGCAAAAGCATGAACATGCTTCTGCAAAACAACTATCAATTTTTCTTCCTCTTCCCTAGTAAGTCGGTCGTAGATATTCAAAAATTTGCCTGGTTGGACTTCTATTTGTTTTGTATTTAGAAGGACTGAATTCACTCCTTCATACTTGGTGATTAAGGGATTAAGAGGACATTGTCGTGATTGGAGAAACGAAGCAGTTTCTGTTTCATTGCTGCTTGAGGGAAGCATTTCTTGTATGGAATAGTGAGAAGGAAAAATCAGATGATGGTGCCATCCATGTGATAGTGAAACAGAGTTTCCTTGTGATAGCACAGATGATTCATCTTCAGATTTTTGATTCTCCTCATTACTTATCATTTGTTGGATATTTGTTGCTTCCTCTTCTAAACCTTGTTCATGCAGAACATTCATCAGGATTGTTTCATTTTCTAAGTTTTCTGTGTCACTGAGGTCTTCTGTGTGTTCTCTTACTACTAAGGTAGCTAGTGTAGAGATGACCTCTTCCGGTTCCTCATCTGAGTCAGAAAACCATAACTGACCTAAAAATTTGCTAGATGGTTTTGCAGGAGGATATAAAGAAATTTGTTTCAGCTCAATACCATTTGAAATGGTCATATTTCCATATCTGCAGTCTATGAAGGCTGCTGCAGTTGCAAGCCAAGGTCTTCCCAAAATAATGGGATATCCATGTGCTGAATTTCTTGGCTGTAAAACCAAAAAATCTGCAGGGAATTCCCAAGAAGAAACTTCTATAGGGACATCTTCAATGATTCCTTCATGTTTTGCTACCGACCTATCACCCATTTCTAAAACTGTAAATGTGGGGCTGAGATGTTTGAGTCAGAATCGTTCCATTGTATCTTTAGTCATGACATTTATTGCAGCTCCTAGATCCACTAAAACATTTGATATTGGTACTGGAACCTATGGTGACTCGTGATAATCGGGCTTCCTCGGATCACTATACTTTGGAGGTAGTAGTTTTCCAGATAAGAGATCAGCTATCTTTCCTTCAACCTCGCATAGCCTTGGGGAATGCTTTCTTCTTTCTCCCTCGTTCTTTTAATGCACAAATTTTGGATAAGATCGTTAATTTCTCGGTATTTCCTTAATGGCTTGCAATAAGGGTAATGAGATAGTCAATTTTTTTAGTTCTTTGACCAATTCCGACTCATAAATTTTTGGTATTGCATTAAGTCTTTCAGATATGGAACTATCCTTGGTAATTGTTCTGCTTGTGTCTCTTTTTCTATTGTTGGATCCAATTTTTCTGTTTCTTTTGTTGGTTGGATTCTCTCTGGTTCTGATGATTCTTGCTCTTCATTATCTTTGATTTCTATTAAAACTGGTTCAGGTACAACTTTTCCTGAACGGAGTTGAATATCACTACAATCAAGAACATTAATTTCAATATTTTCTTCAGCTTTAGCCACATAGACAGGAGGTGTCTGTCTTACACTGTTTGGATTAGTGATTGGCTGAGCTGGCAATTGAGGTTGCTTCACTTGCTGTGTTTGCTATTTTTCTTGAAAATTTTGATTAGGTGCAGGCAACAAATGCTGAGTTTGACCTTGATTCCTTTGTCGCCTTGGATAGGACTGGTATTGCTGATTCCATTGTGGTTGGTTTTGCATCCAATGTGGATTAGTCTGATTTTGATTCCAAGCTGAATTGTTTTGATTCCATGAGGGGTTGTTTTGATTCTGATTCCAGGTCGGGTTACTCCAATTTGACTGTGGCCATTCTTGGGAATTTGTCCATTGAGGATAATTCCAAGGACGTTGGGGTGGTTCCGATTGTCCCCAAGGCATAGTACCAGGATTATGCCCCCAATTTGTAGGAAAATGAGGGGGATTTTGATATTGAGAGAAATTTCCCCCTTGTTTTGGTCCAATATAGTTGAGTTCCTCAATCTGGTTTTCTAACACAGCTTTGAGTTGTGGTAGTAGGTGGCATTGATCAGCTTGAATGCCTTTTTGAACAGATACTACAAATGGCTGAGATGGTTGTTTTATTCAAAGGACATTCCTGCAAAGCATGTTTACTTCTACATCTTGGGCAATAAATTGCCAAAGGTTCTATGTTTTTAGCTTTTGCAGAGATTTCCCCTAAAGTAGTGTTTAAATGCACTAGGATATCAGTTTTGAAATTTGCAAGTTCCTCTATCATGTCCTTTACATCAGTACCATTTGTGCGGCTTTTTCTTCTTCTCTGCTTAGTGCGAGAGTAATTCCTACAGAGATCCATAATTTCCTCATTACTGAGAGTGGTTACATCCCCTTTTCCCATCAAATCCATAACTTCTCTGGATTCATCTTGCAATCCTCTCAAAAAGATAGTTTTACACAATTCTGGTTCTACTAGTCCACATCTCCTTTGAACAAAGGAGAACCTATCAAGGTAATCTTCCAAGGTCTCATCATCTTCCTCGCTTGATTCTAAATAACTCATCTTTTCTATTCCTTACATGACAAGTATTCCCGATATTTGTCTAAAAAGACAGTCTCCATTTGATCCCAGTGTTCTTATGGAATTTGGCTCTAAGCTCATGAACCAGACGTAATGTCGAATCTTTGAGAGTTGAGGGAAAAACCTTAAGTTTTTTATTGTCATTTATATAATCATAGGTCCGACACACTACCTTGAATTCAAACAAAAATTGGTCAGATCTTCAGATACAACACCTCGAAAGGTGGGAAGTACTGAAGGTGAAATGGTCTTCATGGGAGAGTTTTGTGTTGGATTCAGATGAATAGGATATTCAAATGTTCTGGATGGTTGGAGTATATCCTGATCATCCCCTTCATTATGAACATAGCCATGCTGGCCATCTACATTGCCTCCTTCTACCATAGTTTCTTGTTTCTTAGGAGAAGTTAAAGCTTCCCAAATTGTTCTCTCAAGAGGTCCAAGCTTTTCTGTTGATGAGTTTGATGAATTATCTTCCTTAAGATATTCTGTTGATACAATTGGTGATTTTCCTTTCTCAAAATGTCCTACTGATGGTGAGACAGGTGATTTTTCTATCAGTCTTTCAGGTAGTTCAAACACAGGTGATTCACCCCTTAGGCATGAAGATCTCCTTAATGGGACAAGCCAAGGATCCTTTGGGGTCTCCCTAGACTTACTCATTCATGTTTACTCCTAAATGACATAAATTAAGTCAATAGTTGTTATCTTACTCTACTGTTATATTCAGATTTTAACCTGAATGTTCACAGTTTGGTCTGATTACAGCTATTGAACTATTTGTTTTCTTCTGACAACACTATTCCCCGACAACGGTGCCAAAATGATGCGTAGTCGTTATACCATCATTAATTCTCAATGAATCTATCAATCCAGGGCAGTGTACAAGGCTATCTGCGGGAGAAGAAGTGAAACAACTATAACTTAGGTCAATCTAGGGCAACAAGTCTTATTGGTGGAATCGGTTTGGTGGGGGGTTTTGGAACATTCCTATCTCTAAATTGCATGAATTAAATCTTAATCTAAGTTGCAGAATTGGAAACTAATCACTAACTACAGAAATGAAGTCCTAATTACAATTGCAGAATAAGACCTAATTATATTGCAGAATTAACAGTTGTAGAATTGAAAGTCTGATTCTAATTGCAGAAAGGAAATCTAATTACTTTTGCAGTAATGAAAGTCTAGATCTAATGTGGAAATAAAAACTATCAAAATTCTGTAATGTAAGGTTGTCAATCCTCTGTTCATATTTTGACAGCAAAACATAAAAATGCAGGAAATTGCTGAAAAACTAGTAAATGCTAAAAATAATAGTCTAAAATAAAGTGAAAGCTTAGTGAAAGTAAGATTGCAACTAAAACATTAAGCACAAGATTTATCTTAGCATAAATAAACTAATACCGCAAATATTGTCAACTATTCACAAGCAATTTACATAACAAGTTCTGCAACTCATTCTCACTGCAAGCAAAATCAGAATAAAAACCTGTTCTGTTAGTCCTCCTCCTAGGTCTGGAAGTGGCCAGCCTCTTTGTCCGTAAGAAGGTGTAAGTCTCTCTCTCTTTCTAAATCTTAATCACACTCATTTACAAGTAATTTGAAATAGAACTGGTGCACTTTATTGATCAAAAGACATGATTACAAGAATTCTGCTAAAAAATTGTTACAGGACTGTAACAGTCAATTCCTAGTTATACTTTGTATTTAGCTTCCTTACTCTATTTTCTATCTATCTGCTATTTCTCTACCTCTCTCTCTATAGCTCAACCTGAATGGGAGCAATATTTATAGCTATCCTATGATCTGATTACAAACAAAGAATATCTCAAAAGATCTAATCCTAAAATGCTGCAACAAATTCTGGTTTTATCCTAGAAGAGGACTAAAACCTGATCTTTCCCTTAATGATGGATTTGGTCAGCAATGACGGCAAAGACAGATGGAGGATATTTCTCTTTACTTTTTCCAACCTTTATTTCCCTTTTTCCGCCTTCAAAAATCGGTCAAAAAGGTCAAAAACACATTCTGTTCTTCATTCCGAAGATAAGTGGCTTCATTCCGAAGATAGTGCAGTTTTCATTCCGAAGATCGCTCATTCCGAAGATACTGCATTCTCATTCCGAAGATCGCTCATTCCGAAGATACTGCATGCTTCATTCCGAAGATCCGCTCATTCCGAAGACGCTGCTTTCTTCATTCCGAAGATCCGCTCATTCCGAAGATGCTGTGTTTTCTTCATTCCGAAGATATCTGTTCATTCCGAAGATGCTTCGAAATGAACAAATGTATGCTTTCCATTGGTTTCTTCTGCATCTCTCAGGTGGGTTATCTCCTAAGATCAAATTCTAATGGTCTTCATCCCTTTCCTCATGTGAATTCCATGCCTTGCTATTTATGGACAACTGGCTGGAATTTATATGGGAAAGACCAGCTTTTTGCTGCACAACGAATAGCTTGCTTGCACCGCTGCCGCATTTAGGTGAAGTAAATGCTTGAAACAAATCAGAATATGATTAGTGAAATGTCTGCTATTATTCTAAGCATATCCCATTGTAGCAAATCATAACAAAAAGAGCACAAAACTATGCAAAAAGCTGTAAAATCAACATATAATATTTCAAATACATTGATCATGCAAAATGGTTAATATACAGCATATTAAATCAACTTAACTAACATATCAGATAAAACATAAGAGTTTATAGGCATTTTTAGTGTAAAAAACATGTTATAATTGAGGCATTTCCAGGCCTCATCAGGTGCCAACATTTTTAAGGCCAAAGGGCATGACCTTATAACAAAATGTCCCCCAAGGAGTTGTGAAAGCCATTTTTAGTTGGTCCTCAAGATTGATACGAATCTGATTGTATCCCAAAAAACCATCCATGAGGGATAGCATTTTGTGACCCGCTGTAGCGTCTACCAATGCGTCGATGCTTGGCAAGGGAAAATCATCCTTAGGACTCACTTTTTTTAGATCTCAAAAATTAGTGCATATGTGAATCCTCCCATCAGGCTTTTTGATGGGCACCATGTTGGACAACCATGGTGGGTAATCCACGTAGATGATAAACTGTGCATCCAACAACTTTTGTAATTCATCTTTGACCATCAAGGCCACTTTTGGGTGCATCTTGCGTAGTTTTTGCTTAACTGGCTTGACTGTCGGATCAAGCGTTATATTATGCGTGACTAGCTGCAGATCTAGCCCCGACATGTCCTTGTAGGACCATGCAAAAAACTCCTTCTATTTGAGAAGGGTAATGTAGTCGGCTTGCTATTCGGGGGATAAGCTTACCCCAACTTAATAATCTATGGATTCATTGGATCAGAGTCGATGTCTACGTCAGTCATCTCCTCGATCGACATGTGGGATCCGTCCTCCAACTAGTGTGGAGTTGGGATCAAATGGATATCATTTGCTAAGTTTAAATCTGCGTTGGGAACCTTGGGTTCCTATTCAACATGAAAGATATCCTGAGTTGGCCTTGGGGTAAAATGAAGAATTTTATCGAAAGGCCAGTACTCTGATGGGGATGGAGGTGAATTGACGCGATCCCAGTCTATGGCATCTATGTCTAGATACAACGACTGTGCTGGATCAGTCGGGTTATGGATGGGGGTGGTTAAGTTAATGGAGATCATGTTGATGACATGATTTTGGTCTCCATTACCATGGGTGTGGTGACTCAAACATTTTGGATGTTCTCTGTGCTTCGAGTCTGGCTCTAGAGGTATTGGCACGAATGGATCGACCCTATATGTGGATAGGAAGACAGGGTCTGCCCTCGGCACTGATGTCGCTACAGGGTCTCTGGGTGAAAGATATTTTTTATATTCCTAGAGTGGCGGATTCAACACTTGTTCCCACCATGCTGGGTCTACGTACCACTCATGCCCTGGCACTATGTTTAGTTGTTCAAATATGTCGTTAATCTCCAAGGGGTATTGTTGCTGCATCTGTCGCATGTGATTAAGATATGCCATTTTTGTTTCATCTTCATAATCTCTGTCAGAGATCCAAAAGCCTTCATTGGCTCTGACAACCGTTTGAGGCATTAATGGCTCATCCTGCTCAAGCAAATTGATCTGGCCCCATTGTGGTTGTTCCACTCTTTTGGGGGGACCTGATTGTCTTGTGGTGGCACTTGCTCGATGGGAGCCGCCAAAGGGAACATGGTCAAGAGGCTTTCTTGATAATCATCCATGGGGACCACTTGTGAGTGATTGCTATCTAATTCGAAGGGATCCCATGGTGCTACCTCATATTCTGACTCGTCTTTTGAAGATCCTTCCTGCTCTTGTCTACACCTCTCTTGTAGGTGTGTTTTTGAACTTTCTCCTCTTTCAAGCGAAGGGAAAGGGTTGTTGAGGTCAACAAGGTTGGTTGTCAACAATGGGAGATAATCTCCTAGTGTATATGTCATGTTAGGGTTGGCATACGGGTCTAATGCCAATCCCCTCTTGTTGTCTATCCCTGGGCCTTGCATGTTTCTACCAAGATGTCCAAGGGGAGGGGGTGGTTGAACCCTACTCCTGACTTGTAATATGGCATTTCGTATCTTGGTTGGCAAAGAACGTGCACTCCTTGTTCATATCTACCTAACCCATATCCATGCCAATTGCATTGGCCAAGGTATCTCAAAGCGAAATCTAGGTTGGACAAATAATTGACATCTTCTACAAAGGGCTCTTCATCTTCGTCCTCTTGCATGCATGGATCAGTACCATGATCAAGGCCCCCATACATAAAGTTTTTCTGGTTTGGTGGGTAGCCTAGAGGAACAATAGTGCCTATGGGGAGACGAGGTCTCCCCATGTCTTGCATGGACTCAAGTGCAGGCGTTGCTACAATATTCCACACCAAATACCCCCCCAGGCCCGTATTGGCCATTTCAATGATGATTGTTGGTGATTGAGGGGGAGGGAATGGAAGTCCTTCTGGAGTCCACTCCATGTCGGGTGGACTGGGAGCCTTGACTTCCATTCTGTAGACACCAAAACAGCACCAATCCGATTATGTGACTACAAACACTGATCGCATTGACACACATAGCCCCCAGGGTAGCCCCTAGAGGTTAAACAATGGTCCTAACCACTCTCACAATAGTTTTTGGAGGTCAGAGGCCAATTTGGAATCCTCAGGTACCCTAATACATACTTGTTTCACCCAGTAACGATTACGGTATGGTATTTGCCTTGCCCAGGGATGAATAGCAGTATTCCCTTCGGGGTGGGGCGAATAGTAGGTTTGACGGGAAAAAAGTCAAATCTTGACAAATGGCAACTCAGATCCGCCACTTAACGCTTCCTTCATTGCATGGGAGTGTGGGTGAGCATTTTAGAGCATTAGAGGCAGTTACAAGGGCAGTCATGAAGCCCCTAATCAAGGAGGAATCTTACCTCGCCTGGAGAGGCATGATTTCCAAGTGGCGCCTATGCATGCTCATCCAAAGAGACCATCAGGTCTATAAAATGGTGAGTCTTCTCACCCCAAAAGATACAGATAAGGAGAATTTTTGAGCAATGAAGTGCTACCATTTTATTTCCCCATGCACCCTTGTTTGATTTGTGTCTTTCACATCCGTGATCTCTTTTAGAGAGGAGGTCATTGGGTGACCATTGGAAGGTCAAATCTTGAGCCCAAAACCTGACATTTTGCCACAACATACCACCCAATTTTCTGACAACACTGTACAAGATATTTTGGACCCATCCCAAGTGGATTGGTGCCGAAATCAGGCCCCAAACGGCGGGTGGCCTGCCTCGGGTGCCCCCCTCCGCACTGCTGCAGATCTAATCGTCATATTTAGGAATGATTAAGAATCTATGGCAGATTTTCGTTCTGTCATTTTCTTTTGCATTTCATATTATGCTGCTTAGATAGTTTGCAATTTCAATTTCATAACGTTTTGAGCAAATCTTATCATGTTTCATCATTTTTCCATCTTTACTAACTTGCAGAGGGCATCATCAAAATTCGGGCGTTAAAGGCCAAATTGGAGAAATCTGACCATCTGGGTCGTCCCAAAATACCCCAAATTAGCTAACCCCCACTTTTACAAGAGATTTGGAGCTATCCATATGTGACATTTTGAGCGGTGCTATCTGGCATTTTGTTGCAGGTATATTCGTCCCGCCTCGAAGCGAATACGAATCCATGGCGAGTTTGCAGACTGTTCTTTTTGCAATGCCTTCCCGATGATGTTCCCACGCCTCTATGAAGTTTTTAGCTGATTTGGATCTATTTTAACTATCGTTTTACTTATTCTTTGCATGCATTAGCTTTGAGTTTTAGGATTGTGTGTTTCATCTCCTCTATAGGTGCTATTAATTGTCTTTCTATTTCCTTGAACGCAGGACCTAGACATTGGAGGAGTAGCAGGGAGTCAAAATTCGTATATACAAGCGGTGACGATGTTTTGGTCTGCCCATATTACATGTGGGCATGTGAAAGAAGGATGGGTATCCATGGATGTAACAAAGAAACAAATTTAACGCTCCTCGCCCCTAAAAAAGGAGGAGGCAAATTGTAACCGAATCTCGAAATATATCAATAAAAGAAAGGGTTGTTTTCCACATTGGCTTTTCATTTGGGTTTCAATTCGTTTATGCTTTTCCTATTTCATGCATTTTCAATTCGTAGGACTTAGCATTAAGTTTAGTTCCATTTTGCATCGTACTTGGAGCTTTTCCTTTTTTGTTTTCGTATCCTCATGCTTTCAGTGGCGATCATGGTGGGACTCTATCCTCTATTTTTTTTAGATCAGAAATCTGATCAAAACTTGCTTTTTGCTTGCAGGTATCATTTTTTTCGAACGCGGGACTTCTGTTCGTTCTAGTCTATGGCGAATACAGAGCTGGAATTCGTCTTATCCAGGAACGAATGGGAATGCACCTCACCCTGTGATGAATTTAGTTCTATTATTCATCCCATACAGGGACGAATAGCTCTCTATGCAGTTTCAGGGTAGAAACTCAGAGCCAGCAGATTTGGGCAGAGAAGAGGTAGGGATTCTGAACTTTACCTGTCATTTTTTGTTTTTTGTTTTTCTATTTGTGGGTTACTTGCTTGCTTAGGAAAAGTTTTCTTTTACTGCTTGCTTGTTTCCTTTTTGTAAAATAAAAAGAACCCCACACATCACATGGCGAATTAAACACCACGGAGCTGGTCGTAAAACCCCAGCCCTTGATCAAGACCAATGGTGGATTTCATCACCACCTTGGCTTGAATTTTTGCATCCATTACCCCGATCGCTACTATTGCTAGACGTAAATCCTGACAAAAGCTAACTGAGTGTAGCTGGGGTGATTCCCAACACATGATGATAAGTCTTCTATGGTAGGTGTCATAAACAGGGTGATTCTCCTTTCGTACCGCCTACGTTCCACGTACCATCTGCTCTCACGTACCTATAGTTTCCCTCACGTAAGGGCGGATATATAGAGAGGTTGGTATATCATACTGGCAATGGTATATCAAAGGGGCGACCATTTTTGGGAGTCATAAGAGCCATCATATTGCATTTAAATGTTCTTTACAAAAACCTTCAAAAAAAAAAAAAAAAAAACAAAAAAAAAAAACCAAAACACACTAAACCAGGTCTAGGACACACTTTTAATATTTAAACGATATAATCATTGCTTTGCATGTGTGTGATATTTTTTGTTTAGTGTAGCAAAAAAAATCATAAAAAGAGATAAAAACCTACATAGCTTGTAGAGATACACCACCATGGTGTACACCCGTAGCCAAGCCCAATCAAGGGCAAAAGCTACGGAGAGTGTACAAGGGAGCACAAGTCGCCTCCGCTACAGCCCCAAGGACTTGGTCATTCCACCTTGGTAGCCTGACCCATGAGACAGCCCACACATTTTAGAATGGGACTATAGAGGCACCCCTTTTAGGGACACACCCGTTCATCATAGCCCCTTTCAGGAGGAGTCCTTACACGTGGTGCTCAACATAGACAAGAAAGCTCCCTTAGAAGCTTGATATGAGTGGCCACCGTGTGATGAAGTGCTAGAGCAGCATAGGGTCCATGAGGAGAGGCCACATGATTATGGCATCCCTCCTTTACCCTCCATCACTATTAAAACCAATAGAAAAAACCCATGCGCTTCCACACCCACTATATACCATGATCACCTACTGAGTCCAGAGCCTCGAGTAAATTTTGCCAACCTCGATAAAGGGAAGTGACCTATTGAGATCTCGGATCATTACGACCAAGGTAAGTGCATAGGAGAGGCATCCAAGCCTCCTAGGCTCAAGATGGCAAAACAAATTGACCTGGCAGTCGCCAGACATGCCGCCCGCCAAGCATAGATCACTCGGCTTGAGCAAGACCAAAAGTAGCTAGAGCATCTATATCGTCTTAGCAAAGAGCACATTAGGAGCCAAACAGATGAGTTGCTCCATAACCCGGTGCCTAAGAGGGTTCCAACCCCTCGCACCCAAAGAGCGGAACCGTATGATAGGCGCAACCCCTTGGTGCAAGATAGGTCTCCACAACCTTACCAAGTGCTACCTTCAAGACCTCCTAGACCTAAGCGGGAGGCCACTCCCTGAAATAACGATGGGTACCCTCCATAGGGACCCACCCAGGGTCATAGGTATCATCCAGAGACTCCTGAGGAAGCTTACGAGGAGTATGAGCAAGAAGAAGAGCGGGCCGAAATGCCCTACCAAGGTAGAGGGGTTGCTATCCGGCCACCCCTCTATAGGCCTCAAGTCTTCCACAACCCACAACGGGAGAAAACTAAAGAGGAAGATATTAAATCTTTAGATGCATATAAAGTGCTGCTAGAGTGTCTGGAGTCTGTGGGAACCAAAAATTCTGGGCCCCAAAAGTCCACTTTACACCAGCTCCATAGTCATCCTGTGCATCTGTCAGTGCCAGCACCCCCTTACCCTGAACACTTTAAGCTGCCTCAGTTGGCAACCTTTAGAGGTGAGGAAGATGCTCAGGAGCATGTGACGATATTCCTGAGCCAATGCTTTGACATTAAGGACAATGATGCTTTGTTATTAAGAACATTTATAACCAAATTCATAGGCCCTGCCTCAGATTGGTTTACTCAATTACCAAAGCACATCATTAACAACTTAGATCAGTTAGTGGATGCATTCCTCGAACGCTTCACCTTCAACACCAAGAAGAAGGCGTCACTAAGTGACTTAGCCAGCCTTAGGAAGTATGAGGAAGAAACCATGGCGGCCTATGGGATACGATGGAGGACTTTGCTTTCAAAGCTGCCCTACCTCCCTCCTATGTCCGACCTCACTCAAATGTTCTCAAAGAGTTGTTTGAGATCGATCTCTGTGCTATTGCAACTGCAACAATATGCCACCTTAGAAGAAGCTCTAGCACAAGCTAGGATCATTGAATAGATCAAGATACAGGATGGCAAGATAGCCAAACCTAAGAAAAAATAGTGGACTAAGAACACTAAAATAGGGACCACACAATAGAAACCCGTTGCGGTCAATCAAGTTGCTATCAATGTCCCTAAGCCTGCACAAGCAACATAGCCCCAAAAGGCTAACTATCTAGCAGTGCCTCCTAAAAACTATGATAGAGAAAATTAGAGGCAAGAACAGAGTCAGCATCATCGCCCTAGGCAACAATACACACCCTACATAGAGTCCAGGGACTCCCTGTTTGATCGCTTGTTAGCGACAAATTTGATCAACCTGCCAGAGATTCAAACCATAGACCCCAATACTCCCAAGCCTAAGGGGTATAGGGAGGACTTGTACTGTAGGTTCCATAGACAGCAAGGACATGACCTAAATGCCTGCTAGAATTTTAAGGGCTTGGTACAAGACCTAATTGATAACAAGACACTAGTGATGGATAATCTCGTGGCACCAAGCAATCAAAAAATGGAGGTCTTTAAATACCCCTTGCCTTCTCATGATCTTAAGGCAAAGACACTACAAGTTAATGAGGTCACACAGAACTACCCCATGCAAGGGTATGTAGGGATGATCAGTATAGTGACTCAAAATAGGAGGTACCCGAGCACAAATGCTTCTGCGACAGCTGCAGGATAGGTGCCAACAATGTCACAACCGCAATAGCACCTTGCACAACATCCTCCACCTAGACCAGTGGCCACACTTCGAACCAAAATCACTCAGAGTTTGAGGACCACCTCAGCTAGGCTCTCCATATATGAGCTCATACAACAATCAACGCCCCATCGAGAGGCTCTAATGGAGATATTGAAAGCCATCAAGTTGTAGCCCCACGAAACAAATTCTTTCAACAACTTTGTGGGACATGTCAAAAGATGCACTGAGCCAGTCATCACATTTTGGGAAGATGAATTGGGATCAGTACCTAATGACATGGCGGATCCACACCTGCACATTATCGTGTGGGTCAACGGGATCCCATATATGAGAGTGTTGATAGACACTGGCTTGTCCAATAATATCATCACAACCGTGGCCCTAAAACATCTAAAGTTGCCCGCATCTCACATCACAACTTCCACCTACACTCTATGAGCATTCAATGATGCAATATGCTCGACAGTTGGCACAATAGTCCTACCCATCCAAGTGGGACAAAAGACTATACCTACATTGTGCCACATCTTGGAAGGTGATATGGCCTACAACATCTTGCTGGGTTGGCTATGGATCAGGGACATGAAGTGTGTCCCTTCGATAGCTCACCAGTGCTTAAAGTATACATTTGAAGGGGAGGTGAATGTAGTCCCGGCGAACTTAGAACCCTTCAAGTATTGTAATGCGGTGCAGTTGATGCCGCAATCAACCCTTCCATCAACACATTTGGATTTCCAATTGAATCCATCTAAACAGGGTTCGATTTCGTAGGCATCCCCGTTAGCAAGTTCTTCAAAACCCCAACCGGGTCCATCTTCATCGTCTGGTCCTCCACCAATGATGCCACCTATGGGGGCCAAAAAGAATGACAAAGGGAAGAAACCTCTAGAAGAGGCGCAACCTCTGGAAGAGACACCGCCATTAGTATCAACTATATCTACTAAGGATATGCCTAGATGAATGGAAGTTGAGACTCCTAGTTCACCCGACATGAAGTGGAATCAGGGAGAACTTCCATTCCCTCCCCCTCAACCACCAAAAATCACTGTTGAAATGACCAATACGGGCTTGGGGGAGTATCTGGTGTGAAATATTGTAGCAACACCCGCACTGGAGTCCATGCAGGACATGGGGATACCTCGCCTCCCCATCAACACTATTGTTCACCTAGGCTACCCGCCGAACCAGACAAAATTTGTGTATGGGGGCCTTGATCATGACGTTGCACCATGCACACAAGATGATGAAGATGAAGAGCCTTTTGCTGAAAATGTCAACTATTTGTCTAACCCAAACTTTGCTTTGAGATACCTTGGCCAATGCAATTGGCACAAATATGGGTTAGGCAGATATGAGCAAGGGGTACGTGTTCTTTGCCAACCAAGATACCAAATGCCTTATGACAAGTCAGGAGTGGGGTTCAACCACCCCTTGCCCTTGGACATCTTGGTGGAGAACATGCAAGGCCTAGGGATAGGCAACAAGGGGGGATTGGCATCAGATCCATATGCCAACCCTAACACGACATATACATTGAGGGATTATCTCCCATTAACGATAATCAACCTTGTTAACCCTCGCAATCCCTTCCCTTCGCTCGAGAGAGGAGAAAGCTCAAGAGCTCATTTTCAAGGAAGGTCTAAACAATTTCAAGAAGGGTCCTCAGAGGACGAGTCAGATTATGACCCCTTCAAATCAAATAGCGATCACTCATAGGTGATCCCCATGGATGATTATCAAGAAAACCTCTTGACAATGTTCCCTTTAGATGCTCCAATCGAGCAAGCACCACTCCAAGGAAATCAAGTCCCCCCGCAGAGAGCGGAACAACCCCGATGGGACCACATCAATTTGCTCAAGCAAGACGAGCCTTTAATGCCGCAAGCAGTTGTCAGAGCCAATGAAGGCCTTTGGATCTTTGATAGTGATTATGAAGATGATACTAATATGGCATATCTCAATCACATGCGCCAGATGCAGCAACAATATCCCTTGGATATTAACGATGTGCGTGAACAGCTAAACATAAGGCCAGGGCATGAGTGGCACGTAAACCCAACGCAATGGGACCAAGTGTTGAATCCGCCACTTCAGATATACGGAGAGTACCTTCCACCCAGAGACCCTAGAATGATATCAGTGTCGAGGGCAGACCCTATCCTCCTATCCACACATAGGGCCGATCCATTCGTGCCAATACCTCTAGAGCCAAATCCAGAGCACAAAGAACATCCAGAAAGCCCGAGTCATCACACTCGTGATAATAGAGACCAAAATCATTTCATCAACATGATCTCCATTGATTTAATTGCCCCCATCCACAATCCGACCAGTCCAACACAATCATTGTATCTTGACATAAATGCCATAGACTGGGATCGTGTCAATTCACCACCATCCCCATCCGAGTACTGGCCTTTCGGTGAAATGCTTCATTTTACCCCTGGGCCAACTCAGGATATCTTCCATGCTGAAGAGGGACCCAACATTCCTAATGATGATTTAAACTCAACAAATGATATCCACTTGATCCCAAATCCACACCAGTTGGAGGACGGGCCCCACATGTTAGTCGAGGAGACGATTGACGTAGAGCAAGCTGGGGGTAAGTCTATCCCTCGAAGAGCAAGCCGACTACATTTCCCTTCTTAAAGATAAAAAGGAGGTTTTTGCATGGTCATACAAAGACATGCTGGGACTAGATTCGTAGCTAGTCATGCATAATCTAATGCTTGATCCGACAATCAAGCCAGTTAAGAAAAACTATGCTAGATGCACCCAACAGTGGCCTTAATGGTCAAAGAGGAATTGCAAAATCTGTTGGATGCATAGTTTGTCATCTGCATGGATTATCCGCAATGGTTGTACAACATGGTGCCCGTCAAGAAGCCTGACGGGAGGATTCACATATGCATTGATTTTCAAGATCTAAACAAAGCGAGTCCTAAGGATGATTTCCCCTTTCTGAGCATCGACGCATTGGTAGACGCTACACGAAATGCTTTCCCTCATGGATGGTTTTTTGGGATACAATCAAATTTGTATCAATCTTGAGGACCAACTAAAAATGGCGTTCACAATGCCTTGGGGGACATTTTGTTACAAGGTCATGCCCTTTGGCCTTAAAAACGCTGGTGCCACCTACCAACGTGCTATGACATACATCTTCCATGATTACATGCACAAGACTTTGGAATATTACATGGATGATTTATTGGCCAAATATATTTTGTGCCTAGATCATCTCGGTGACTTAAGCAAGATCCTCGATCACCTCATGGAGCATAAAGTTTGACTGAATCCCAAGAAGTGTGTATTTGGTGTCAGATCTGGAAAACTCTTGGGTTTCATAGTCTCAAAATGAAGCATCAAGGTGGATCCAAACAAATTCAAGGCAATCCTTGAAATGCTTCCCCCAACTACCATTAAGTAGCTCAAAAGCCTACAGGGAAAGGTCGTGTCCATCAAGCGCTTCATAGCGCAGCTATCTAACAAGTGCCGACCCATGAACAAATTATTGCACAAGGGGGTAGCATTTTGTTGGGATGATGAGTGCCAGTTAGCCTTCGATGACATTAAAAAATACTTGGCTTTGTCGCCAGTATTGGCACCACCCAGACAAGGAGTGTCATTCTACTTATACATCTCAGCTACTGAGGTGGCACTGGGTGCCATGTTAGCCCAGAAGAATGAACTTCATAAAGAACAGGCTACTTACTACCTTAGCCGCACCCTGGTCAGCTATGAACTTAACTATGCATACGTTGAGAAACTCTGCTTGGTAGTGGTGTTTGCTACCAAAATGCTACGCCATTACATACTGAGCAACAATACGTATGTTGTGTCTAAGGAGAATCCATTGCGGTACATGATGAGTCGTACTTATCATAGTAGTTGCATGGCAAAATGGATCATGTTGTTGATGAAATTTGACATAGAGTTTATTGGATAGAAATCCATAAAATGTCAGGTCATAGCCGATCAACTAGCAGAGGCTCCTCTTGAAGACGATCAACCTTTAGCCATAGAACTACCCGATGATGGGGTCTTCCATGTCTCAGAATCGCCAGATTCTGATGAGCCTGAGTCACAGGCCAACATAACCCTATTTTTTGATGGTTCTAAATGTGAGCAAGGTGGTGGCACAGGAATAGTTTTCTTCACACCACAAGGGGCTCCAATGCCTTTGTCATCTAAATTAGACTTCTTGTGCACCAACAACAATGTCGAATATGAAGCCTTGTTCATAGGTCTTCAGACATCTATCACCATGAACATAAAACGATTGAACATCTTTGGTGATTCACTGTTAATTGTCAACCAAGTCAAAGGGGTATTCCAATGTAAATGCCCAGTTTTGTAGGCCTACAAAGCCCTTGTGGACAAATTCTTGGCAAAGCTTGAATGGTACGACATCGAGGCACTCCCTCAATCATCGAATCATTTTGCGGACACTATGGCCTCCTTGGGGTCACTAATATCGTAAGACATTTTTGGTGATATGACAACCATTCAAGTCAAAACACTATCGCAATTAGTGATGGAGCAAGCAAGCTCTAATTTAATGCCAGGAATCCACTTGATATAGATTGAACCATCCACGGGAAAGTTCTCTCGAATCCACGATCATATGAATCACACCAACTGGGGGTCCTTATTCTCCCCTACTCCCCTTAATAGCAACACAACGCTATTCTTACAAGTTATTTCCTGCTCAGATTTTGCTAGGGATGAACTTCAAGAGGGATTGGTTGTTCATGCCGTCGAGGCTTCTAATCAGTAGGATTGGTATTTGCCCATAAGGTACAACATCAAGTTAGGTAACCTCCTTCTTGGATTGACGCATGCCATGAAACGAGCATTCAAGCAGAAAGCGGCAAAGTATGTCTTGTTAGGAGACATTTTGTACCATCATAGATACGAAGGGATCCTCCTCCATTGCTTGGACCAGCAAGAGTCCGCTTGGGAAATCACCCGAGCGCACGATGGTATGTGCGGTGGCAAATTCAACGTTATGGCCATCGCAAAGCACATTCTTCGCATGGGCTATTATTGGCCATATTTAGAGCAAGATTGTTGCGCATAAGTGAGGAAGTGCATGAAGTGTCAACATCATGTCAATTTGACACACGTACGTTCTCAGGCCTTGCAACTGATCTAGTCGGCTTGGCTGTTTTCGCACTAGGGCTTAGATATAATCGAAAAGATCTCCCCTGTATCGTTAGGCCATCACATGTTTATCATAACGGCCACAGAGTATTTCACCAAGTGGGTGGAAGCGGTTTCGCTAACCTCTACGACAGGACCCCGCATTGTGGAGTTTATTTTACATAACATCATATGTCATTTTGGTATTCCATACAAGATAATCTCGGATAATGGGATGTCATTCAAGAACAAATATGTGTGTGCTTTGACCACAAAGTATAAAATCTAGCATAGTTTTTTGACACCCTATTATCCACACGCAAATGGGCAAGCAGAGGCATCAAACAAAATGCTAGTCACCATCCTCAAAAAGACAGTCGTAGATAGTCATAAGGATTGGAACATTCAAATTCCCCTTGCTTTATGGGCTTATCACACTAGCATTCGGACACCCACTAGAGCAAATCTGTTTTCACTGGTGTATAGCTCTGAGGCAGTCATGCCTCTCGAGTTGGAAATTCCTTCCCTATGCATATCAATGCAAGAGTTCATTGATGATGACACTATGCGACAGGCTCGATTAGACCAGCTTACGTTGCTTGATGAATGACGCGTTAATGCTCTCGAGCATTTATGTATCTATCAAGAGCGACTTAAGAAAGCATACAACATGAAGGTTCACCTAAGGGACTTTCAGGTTGGTGACTTGGTATTAAAATAGAACCAACAAAGTTCTAATTTTTTGTCCCATCTAAGGGACAAGTTCATGATAAACTGGTTAGGTCCTTATGTCATTGATAGTAGAATAGGACCTGGAACATACCGTCTAGACTCTCTTGACGGAATCAAGGAACTAGAACCCTTGAACATTAGTCATTTGAGGCCATTCCATACTTAAAAGAGCCATAGCCCAACCCAAAAAGCCCCAAGGATTCCCATAATCGCTTGGTCAACCCAAAAATCCCCAAGGATTCCCATAATCGCTTGGTCAACCCAAAAATCTCCAAGGGTTCCCACAATCGCTTGGTCAAAAATAAGAAAATTCAAAAACAATAAAATCATCAAAAATAACAAAAAATTGCATCTCATTTCCATGCATACTCACAATCATCACAACAATAAAGAGCTCTTTTTGCATCTCATCTTCATATTCACAAAAATCAATCCATCAAAAACACAAAAATATATAGCTTCCTTAAGCATCACATCCATACATTACATATTTGTGGTCATAAAGGTCAACGCACCATAGACTGCCATTACTTGGAAAAACCATCATTTTTTCACATTTTTTCAATTTATCAATAATTCATCGCAAATAATCGTCACTCATGTTATTTTCCCACATCATAGTCGATTGTCTTCTAATGTATCAAGAGTTTTCGTCCTTCAGTCGTCATTAGCTTTCTAGCCACGTACTGTACCAAGTTAGACAGATTTTACAAAGGTAGAGTTCTACTTGGATCACACCTTGGTACGTAGCATCCCAACACAAATTAAAACACATAAGAATTCCCAAGTTGTGTGAATGAAAGATGAAACCTGCAAAGCAATCCAGGTCACCATAAGCAAAACGGTTATCTTGCTCATCCCCCTGTGCGAATGACCCCAAGAATGCTGAGAGTTGGCAAAAGGACAAGCATCTTCCCTACCCAATTCCCCAAGAATCCCAAGTTCTCAAAAGGTTGCAAAACATCACAAATTTGTAAAAGTCAAAACTCCAAAAATTTTGACATCACAACCAAAGTGTATACACCAAAAAGCACATACAATAGTGATTCCCATCACTCAATATACAAAATCCCTTTCTCAAAAGAAACAAACAAAAAAAATAAACAGTGATTTTTATCACTACAAAAGAGCAAGTATCCCAATACAATTGAAGAAAAGAAGGGAGTCGAACTTGAATCCCTAGAACTCTTAGCATTCCGACAGGTCATGAGGCAAACCTCAATACTGGTTTGGTGGATAGCCTATCGGTCACTGGTGGTAAACCTCCCGCATGACGATATATCTATCACATTAAATTGTGTGTAGATCAATGTTTGCATGTGGATGAGCTAGCTTATGGTATCCTATGACAGCACTGCATATTAATCTGACTAAATACAACAAAGGAGTTAGTGGAGCTAATCAGGTGATCCTCAGTACAGGTTTGGTTGACAGCCTATCTGGAACTAACGATGATGAGGCCCAAAAATGCCTCATTATTACACAATGTTTGACTACCATATGATAAGTTAATTGCCAAATAGTTGACTAAAATATACTATTTGTTAAGTGTTTACATGATTTTATGTTAGGAATACTATATCTTTGTTTTTGACTATTTTCAGCATTTTGTGACTGATTTTGCTTGATTAAGTAGCAAGTAAGAACATGCATTTAAATTAACCAAATGTGGTATGCTGATATCCATTAACTTCTAAATGGTTTTTGAATGTTTTCATGCCCTTCAAATTGTTTCAAATCCACATTGAAGACAAAAGTTTAGGACTGTCATAAATCTAAAAATCTGGAAAAAACATCCATATAAAAATCAGCAGCTATCACTTTATAGGAACACCTTAAAGTTGTTAAGAAAAGCATGAGGATATGGATGGAATGAGTTCATAAGGACTACAGAAGACATATGACCTATTTATAAGCATTACCACATGGCCTAAATAAGCAACAACAGGGTATAACAAAGCAGGAACAATTGTGTAGCATTGTTGCACTATTTCAGCATGGTTACTTGGTGAATGAAGTATATAAATTCAGTAACAACTTGATGTACTCCTTCATGTTGATATTTGAATAATTTTTCCATGTTCTAATTTATTTGAATTTGCAATAAATGCCAATATTTTACAACTGTGCAGTAGAACTGGAAAATGCAATAATTTACCATGTAAATTCCAACAAGCTACCAATGAATGGCAAGGCATGAAATTCACATCCAAGGAAGAATGAAGACTATTGCAATCTGATCCTGATGGCTAATACATATTAGAAATGTATCCAAAACCATTTGGAGTCAACACAGTTGGTCATTCTAAAGATCTTCGGAATGAACACAGTGTCTTCGAAATGAGAATTGCAGTATCTTCGAAATGAGCCACTTATCTTCAGAATGAAAACAAAATGTACTTTTTGACTTGTTGACTAAATTTTGGCGATGGAAAATGGGATAAGAAGGTTGATAAAGTTAAGGGAAAATATCTCCCATATGATTTTGCCGTCCTTGCCATCCAAAGCCACCATTCATGGAAAAGATCAATTTTGATCCTCTTCTAGGATAAACCCAGAAAAATTACAGCATAATAGAAAGTTGTTTGCAAGATAGGAATGG
This sequence comes from Wollemia nobilis, assembly GCA_028583015.1. Lineage (NCBI taxonomy): Eukaryota > Viridiplantae > Streptophyta > Pinopsida > Araucariales > Araucariaceae > Wollemia > Wollemia nobilis. The sequence goes on along the minus strand of JAQPPZ010003077.1, from coordinate 10,064,000 downwards.
CATATTCTAAAGTGGAGAATGATGTGTGAGATATTTCCAGACTTCTCCCACGTACTACCACCACTGAAGATGCTTTCTAAGGGCCAATGACTACTACTGCAACACAAACTATCCATATTTGCATTTATTTCAGATCCAGGATTATTGGCAAATCATTGTAAAGCAGCACATAGGCTGATTTGAGCATGGGATATGTTGTAAATATTTATATAAATAACACAACTCCATATTTGGTTGAGCTAGTTAGGAATTAGAATAGAGGAGAGTTTTCAATTGCAGAAATTAGGAATGTATAGTAATTTTCTGTAACAGTTTTCAACATGTTCTGTTATCAATAAAAGTGCAGCTATTTTATCATTTTCTATTCTGAGTTTTAATTAGTTAAGGAGTACTTTTCACCTCCTTCTAGATCAAGAATTATGGGCCCACTTTTAGATATAGAAGGAGGGATTTTATGGCAGGTTTTAATCTATAATTTTGCTACAGCAAAATTAATAAATTGCTTGCCAGATTTCATTTTCTTGTTTTTATTTTGTATTATGTGATTTATGTTTTCTATTATGTTTGTGTATAGAATTTGTGTGTATGTCAACTGAAAAATTATATTACACATTTTTATTTTGCTTTCCATGTTTTCCCTACTTTCTATTTTAGCAACTTTCCATTTTTAGCATATTTCATTTTGCTGTCAATTCCTGTAGCAGAAGCTTGACGACCTTTTGTGGCAGGGCATTGACGGGTGTTTTAGAATAAGTTTCAATTACAAGCATCATTTCAATTATGCAAGAGTAACTAGATTTCAATTATGTAAAAGTAGATTAGATTTCAATTTAGCAATTTCAATTATGCAAGAGTAACTAGATTTCAATTTTACAAAAGTAGATTAGATTTCAATTTAGCAATTTCAATTCATGCAATTGTAGTTAATTGTTAAATTCTGCAATTTAGATTTATTTTTCAATTCCTGTAAGTTATTTTAGTTTCCATTCTTCAGACTAGGTTTAGTGTGACACCAAAAGGCTAAACTAAAATCTACTTCACTAATAAATGCTTGAAATCTGAATGCCTGAATTGTACTCTGCCCTAACCTTCTATCGTAGACAGCCTTGGACACCACCCCGAATTGATAAATCATTGAGATTAAATTATGAGACTCAACGACACTCATCATTTTGGCATCATTACCGGGGATCATGGTGTTGTTAAAGGGTAAAAGTAGTCAAATAATTATTATTGTGCTAACATATGAAGTTTAGAGTAAAATATGAATGAATAGCTGGTATAAATAATAATTATTGATAGTTGCATTTCAGTCCATTTAGAAAACAAGCAACCACAGGGAGGTGATCTTCACACTTGGGGGTTAAATTGCCTATGTTTGAAATTCTTGATAAAAATAGAAAGAATTCATCATCCTCATTATCAAGAAATATAAGATCTTTTAAAAAAGAAGAGCCATATGATAGTACTACCCTTTTTATATCCATATCATCAGGGTAGTATAAACAAATTTGTACTAGGTGTTGGAAAGATATCATGGTAGATATACAAGACTATCCCTTGAACAAAATAGCCATATCAGCTACTTGTAGCATTTGTTCATAGGGACATATCATTGATGAATGCCATTTACTTCCATAACTTAGACATGCAAAATATATTGCCTAGTCTGAATTCTTCTCAAAGAGAGATTCCAACAACAACAAACAGGGCAAGTAAATCAACCACCACCTTCAGCCCAACCTGTGGCCAATATACAGGACAGGCAACCCCTGTCTATGTAAGCTGAAAAAAAAAAAAAAATCACAAAAAACTTTTTCACAATCAAAATAGGAGTTTACGACTTAATGATGATCCTAGAGTTTTCCATTATTACTTAAATATTGTTAGGATTTTACCGTGCTAAACCGCAACCTAGCAATTCTTAGCCTACACAGACAATAGTTGATCTCATTAGAGGTGATCCTACCTGAAAAATAGTTGATCTGCTAAAGCTGTACACTTGTATTATTGTGCAAACCAAAAATATTTCTTTTCTTAGCCCAACCTGTGATTAGTCTGAATAATACAGGATAGGCAACCCCTATCTATGTAGCTGAATCTGGTATTAAAAAAAAAACCTGCAAGAAATGTTATTGACTGCAGCAACATCCAACTGTGCTAAAACAAGAACTTACTTGAGCTTGAAGAGACAAAAATCAATGGAGATACACAGAAAACCTTTAGTCTAAACACACAGAAATTAGCCTTGGATAAAGGAGAAAAACTAGAAAAATTGCACATAGAAAATTTACTTCCATTTTACAAAGGGGTAAATTCTATCCTCCTAGGAATGAAACAAATTGAAGTGCAGCCAAGAAAATTCTTGAATATTATTAGTTGGCTGAATTATAAACAAAAAACAAAATTGTTGCTATTTTGAAACAATATTTCAATCCCTTTACATGGAATTACAAGGGTATATCAAGATTTTATCTTGATGTAAGCACTTAACATCTTTTGGGAATTGGTATTTAATTGTTTCAAGAACAGATTGACAAGATTTTACAGACTAAGAGCCATGGACAACACTTGATTGAAAAAGTTTTCAGATATGGAGCAGTGCTTCTTTCTCCCATTGGTAATTCATGGAGTATGTTAGTGGTGAATGGACATTGCCTTCGGGTATACCATGCACCATTAACTAAGGAGGAGTTCTTGAAGGAGATTCCATTGGATGTACACATAATGGAAGAGAATTTCTCTTCAATATCAGATTCAGAGTGATGATAAAAAGTCTGACAAAAAGAAAAAAAAAGAGGAAAAAATACAAGAAAAGCAAAAATAAGAATAGTCTTGTTTGTGAATTTCATTTTTGGGTACAAGCAAGACAAGAAAATTTGAAAAAAAAAAGAAAAGAGAAAAAAAAAATTTGCAGCAAAGGCATGTCCCACAAAATGGGGATACATGGGGACAAGCATCAATTTTAGCAAGAAAGAGGAACAATGGAGCCAATACTTCATTTCCAACAATAATGAGGCAATGATGATGTAAGAATATTCTTACTGGTCATCTAGTAAGGAAGGTTGCATCAATGTTGCAGGTTTCAACAGAAAGAGATGGTGTTTTCATACAACAATTGACATGTTTTTGCATAATAAGGATTGGTCTTATCCAAATAAGAGCGAGATATGTTATCTCTCATTGAAGCACTTGAAAAAAAAAAAAAGGCACTGAAGTTGGTTGAAAACCAGAAATGGCAGCCTCTTCTGATGAAAAAAATGATAAAAAAAAGATGAATATATATATATATATATATATATATATATAAAATGAATAATTCAGTAGTGAAAACCTTCTTGGAGGTGCTACTGAGTTGGCTTGCATGAAAACTGATTTTTCGGCATGCATTGCCTTGTTGATCTACCCATCATTGTTCCACCATTGTACAAATCTCACACTGCATATGTGTTATGTTTGTTTATGTTTTTAGATAGCCTACTAACAATCATCAAAAGCATCTTGTAAGGTGCATGACTAATTTTCAGGATAGTAAGGTATGTGTTTCTTGCATATAATTCATAGTAAACATTTAACATTTAGTATATGATAGTTGGTATTTGGCATAAAATATTCATACAATAGTGACAAGTTGAAAAAGGAACATGTTCAAGATGTCAAGAAACACCCCCTTATGCCCTTAACTGCATGGAAATTCCAAAACTGTGCAAAAACCTGATTTTGGGAAAGATATGGTAGTAATTCTATTTCAATTTGTGGGGCAAATTTTAGAAGAAGAATTGCAAGTTTATATCTCATAATTGTCTGATAAATTGAAGGAGGATAATCAAAAATGCACCCGAAGGTTCAATTTATTACTATTGGAATAAAAAAACAACATACAAAACAAAGAATAGCATCTAAACAAAAGGATGAAGAAGGGATTTTTGATGTTATGGAAGGATTATACACTCTAGAGATGGACCCACAATAGAATCTGTAGCTAACTTTTGCATAGGAGGTCATTTTTGCATTTTTTGAAGATCTTCGGAATGAGAAATGCAGTCTCTTCGGAATGAACATACATCTTCAAAATGAGAAGTACAGTCTCTTCAAAATGAGCAGACATCTTCAGAATGAGAAATATAGTCTCTTCGAAATGAGCAGACATCTTCGAAATGAGAAGTACAGTCTCTTCGAAATGAGCAGACATCTTCGAAATGAGAAATACAGTCTCTTCGGAATGAGCAGACATCTTCGGAATGAGAAATACAGTCTCTTAGAAATGAGCAGACATATTCGAAATGAGAAATATAGTCTCTTCGAAATGAGCAGAATATCTTTTGAATGAGCAGAATATCTTTGAAATGAGCAGAAACTGTACCAAAATTATTGAAAATGCTACAGAATAGCAAAAATAGTAGGGTACATAAAATATTGAGGTTTATAAGGTTCTACCACAAGTAAGTAAATCCCTCAAGCATTTCAAATCAAAAAAAAAAAAATCAATTTTTTTCAAAAGGTGCAAACAACAAAAATAAGCATTCAGGCTGAAATGTTGTCAAGAACAAAAAATTCCATCAGTAGTAATGCATCTGCCAATTACGGTTCCATAATAAGACTATTGCAAGATGAATCATATGATATCAAACATTTAAGAGGTACCTTGCAGCACTAAAACTTATAGAAAAATAGAAAAAGAGTCATACATGTTCTTAATTGCAAAATACTTGATATAGTGTAGCAAGGAGGAATTTCTCAGTTAGCAGGTAGCAAAGGATGTTGTTCACAAGAATAAAACCTACATATTACTATGGCCTACTAAGATGCATGAGGGCATGCATCAGTTCAAGTTGGGGGGGATGATGAGGCCCAAAAATGCCTCATTATTACACAATGTTTGACTACCATATGATAAGTTAATTTCCAAATAGTTGACTAAAATATACTATTTGTTAAGTGTTTACATGATTTTATGTTAGGAATACTATATCTCTATTTTTGACTATTTTGAGCATTTTTTGACTGATTTTGCTTGATTAAGTAGCAAGTAAGAACATACATTTCAATTAACCAAATGTGGTATGCTAATATCCATTAAATTCTCAATGGTTTTTGAATGTTTTTCTGCCCTTCAACTTGTTTCAAATCCACATTGAAGACAAAAGTTTAGGACTGTCATAAATCTGAAAATCTGGAAAAAACAGCCATATAAAAATCAGCAAGCTGTCACTTTATAGGAACACCTTGAAGTTGTCAAGCAAAGCATGAGGATATGGATGGAATGAGTTCATAAATACTACAGAAGACATCTGACCTATTTAGAAGCATTACCACATGGTCTAAATAGGCAACAACAGGGTATAACAGAGCAGGGACAATTGTGCAGTAGTGTTGCACTATTTCAGCATGGTTACTTGGTGAATGAAGTGTATAAATTCCGTAGCAACTTGATGTACTCCTTAATGTTGATATTTGAATAATTTTTCCATGTTTTAATTTGTTTGAATTTGCAAGAAATGCCAATATTTTACAACTGTGCAGCAGAACTGGAAAATGCAGTAATTTACCATGTAAATTCCAGCAAGCTACCAATGAATGGCAAGGCATGAAATTCACATCCAAGGAAGAATGAAGACTATTACAATCTGATCCCAAGGGCTAATACACCTTATAAATGTAGCCAAAACAATTTGGAGTCAACACAGTTTGTCATTCTAAAGATCTTCGAAATGAACACAGTGTCTTCGGAATGAGAATTGCAGTATCTTCGGAATGAGCCACTTATCTTTAGAATGAAAACAAAATGTACTTTTTGACTTGTTGACTGAATTTTTGCGATGGAATTGGGGATAAGAAGGTTGATAAATTTAAGGGAAAATATCTCCCATATGATTTTGTCGTCCTTGTCGTCCAAAGCCACCATTCATGGAAAAGATCAATTTTGATCCTCTTCTAGGATAAACCTAGAAAAACTGTAGCATAATAGAAAGTTGTTTGCAATATAGGAATGGCATATTATGAAGTGGAGAATGATGTGTGAGATATTTCCAGACTTCTCCCACGTACTCCCACCACTGAATATGCTTTCTAAGGTCCAATGACTACTACTGCAACACAAACTGTCCAGATTTGCATTTATTTCAGATCCAGGATTATTGGCAAATCATTTTAAAGCAACACATAGGATGATTTGAGCATGGGATATGTTGTAAATATTTATATAAATAACACAGCTCCATATTTGGTTGAGCCAATTAGGAATTATAATAGAGGAGAATTTTCAATTGCAGCAATTAGGACTGTACAGTAATTTTCTGTAACATTTTTCAGCCTGTTTTGTTATCAATAAAAGTGTAGCTATTTTATCATTTTCTATTTTGAGTGTTAATTAGTTAAGGAGTACTTTTCACCTCCTTCTAGATCAGGAAGTATGGGCCCACTTTTAGATCTAGAAGGAGGGATTTTATGGCAGGTTTTAATCTATAATTTTGCTGCAGTAGAATTAATAGATTGCTTGCCAGATTTTATTTTCTTGTTTTTATTTTGTATTATGTGATTTATATTTTCTATTATGTTTGTGTATAGCATTTGTGTGTATGTCAGCTGAAAAATTATATTACGTATTTTTCTTTTGCTTTCGATGTTTTCCCTGCTTTCTATTTTAGCAACTTTCCATTTTCAGCATATTTCATTTTGCTGTCAATTCCTGTAGCAGAAGCTTGACGACCTTTTGTGGTAGGGCATTGACAGGTGTTTTAGAATAAGTTTCAATTACAAGCATCATTTCAATTATGCAAGAGTAACTAGATTTCAATTCTGCAAAAGTAGATTAGATTTCAATTTAGCAATTTCAATTATGCAAGAGTAACTAGATTACAATTTTGCAAAAGTAGATTAGATTTCAATTTAGCAATTTCAATTCATGCAATTGTAGTTAATTGTTAAATTCTGAAATTTAGATTTAGTTTTCAATTCCTGTAATTTATTTCAGTTTCCATTCTTCAGACTAGGTTTAGTGTGACACCAAAAGGCTAAACCAAAATCTGCTTCACCAATAAATGCTTGAAATATGAATGCCTGAATTGTACTTTGCCCTAACATTCTATCATAGACAACCTTGGACACCACCTCGGATTGATAAATCATTGAGATTAAATGATGAGACTCAATGACACTCATTAGGTGGTATCCTGACAAACACCACATAAATGAACTCAATTGCACACACAGGGATGTGAAATAACTTGGTCAAAAACAAGTCCGATTCATACCTTGTTAAAAATTCTCGTAAGATAAAATTATAGTCTTGGCTAGATAGTTAAAACATCCGAGTCTCGAAAAACCCTACCTACATTCTAAACCAACTTGCTATCTTTCATTCTCACATTACCATCAAAAAATAAAAAAATAGCCCATATACATAAAGAAAGTCAGGTCACACAACAACAAACTAGCACAAAAAGCCATAAATTTTAAATAGTCTATGGTGTGACCGCAAAAAATCACAAATTCAATTCATCCATTCCATTTGCATACCATACAAATTAAAAAAATTTGCATTTCATCAAAACATATGCATCCATCAATATAAATTAACATGGATACATCCATATTCATTAATCATCGTGCATAACATCAAATCATGACATGTGTATAAATAAAATAGTCATTTGTATATATCATTGAATATGCCCGCAGGCTACAATGAACCGGTCCTATGACCCCACAACAAAATACAAAAGCTCAAAAATCCCCAAAGCCTAAGGTGTCGGCCACCATGATCATGCAGGATCGGTGCGACAGGAGCTATCGCCCGTGGTGTGGGTCCTATGGGACCCCTCAAGGCGGTTGCTACTAGCCCTCGCATCATGCCTACTACACCCTGCCTCATCCAATCACCTGCGATGAGATGATGTTGACTGCTCAGTATCACTGCCCCTCATCCGACACGAAGAGCCACCTCTAAAGGGCTCAAGTACCCGCCCCTCGAGGTGGATGATCTCTCCCTCCAAATCCTTTTGATGTCGACACCACTCCACCTCCCACCGATGGTACATCGCTACTACATCATCGCGTTGTGCCAGCTACGTCTGTAGGAGATCCCTCTCTCATGCAGCATTGGTATCCCCCTCCTGCTAGCGATGTGTAGCCCATGCGTTCTCTCGCTCTGCTAGCTGAGCCTGTAAGATATCCCTCTCTTGCAGAGCCTCCCCCAACTCCTCATCTTGTCTCTACAGCAGCCTTGCCAACCATGCATTCTCAATGTGCATCCCTACCTCTGTGTCCTCCGCCACTGCCTAGTGCATAGGCAAATCTGGGACTGCAGCCTGCTCTGGCTCCCATTGCTTTGAGGCATCCTGCATCTCTGACTGATCTGGAACACCATAATCTGCATCCACATCATCTACCTCCACCATGTTTGCATCCTCTAGTAGAGCTCCCCAACCCTCACTTGGTGCCTCTGCACCCTCGTCACCTGCTGCTACTGCCTCTGTGCCTCCTAGTGGTCCCTCTCCCCACCATCGCCATAGAGTCCACCATTGATCATACTCCGTGGTAGTCCTGATGTCATCCACATCCAGGACGTCAATCACTATATCCAAATACTCACCCAGTGGCGTGATGACTATCCAGGCTAGAGTCTTCTCGGCACCCCGATGCTGATAGATCTCGGGCTCACTAGGAAACCCCTAGAACACCCCAAACTATCGTGTAATCGGGACATATGGGAAGAAATCCTACAGTCCCATGGTGCCCAATCAGCCATTGCCTCCTCCGTACCCATCGAAGCCACTCTCCAGCCTCAGGATAGGCTGGACAGTCCTGGTAGGAGTGCCAGAACACCTCCCCTAGAGTTAGCCGAGCAAAGGCATTTGCATAGTGCCCTACGACACCTGCCCATCACCGACTTTATCCTTGCTCCTTAGACTACCGCAACAGATCCCCATACCCTATATCCCTATCCACCATATCCACCTGGGTCATCCATGGTAACCCCACTGGCCTCTCCATCGCTATGTGCTGCCATGCCCAGAACTGCAACAATAAGCTACATCTAATACCCTTTCGCCTCTAGCAGCAGACCTCGTACATCTCATCATAGAGCTGTGCCAACAATGTCTATCCCCATCTCATGATCATTGGTGCCTCCGTCGGGCACTCCACCAATCGAAGCACCACCTCCAACAGGTTCCATGGGAACCTCACACCCGAAGATTCGGGTAGCAACATGTTGGAAACTAGGCCCATCAACAATGTGTGCCTCACTCCCAAATCCCCCTTCTCAAGCCACCATCGTACCAGAATATCGCAAATCTAGAAATCAACCTCTGCCCTCTCCACTAGACTATCCACACCCACCTCCGCCCCATGCCCGAAGTAGTGTGTCAACATTGTTGTCCAATGGTCTCGTGGCATCGTCTTGATCGATAATCCGTCTATCAAAATCTGCAAAATTCGATAGACATCCTCTAACGTAACCGTCATCTCCCTTATTGGGAGATGGAAGGTATTAGTCCGAGGATCCCACAAATTGATTAGGGCTGTTAGGTAGGCCCGATCCCCGACTACCGGCTCCAGTCGAGTCACTTGCTTGAGCCCAAGGGCATCAATCCACTCCCAGTCCATCAAATTTAGTACCTCCCATGCTTCAGTAAACACCGTAGGCACACGATACCGACTCTTCACAACCTGCAAGATAAAACACACAAAAACATTAAAAAATTGTACAATAAAAACATGGATATGCATAAATTAAACAAAAACAATCAACAACAAAATGGTTTGTCAGTTCCTAGTTTTTAACTGTCAACTGATAAATTAAATTACACAAAAAACAACAAAAAAATCAACAAAATGGTTTGTCAGTTCTAGGTTTTTAACTGTTAACTGATAAATTAAATTAAACAAAAACACCAAAAAAATCAACAAAATGGTTTGTCAATTCTAGGGTTTTTAACTCTAACCTGATAAACGATAAAACCAACACATAATCAAACAAATAATTTGGCAGACCCCAGGTTTTTAACCCTACAGGTCAGCTGATTAAATTGCAAACACGTAAACACAACCACAAAAACACCAAAAAAATCAACAAAATGGTTTGTCAATTCTAGGGTTTTTAACTCTAACCTGATAAACGATAAAACCAACACATAATCAAACAAATAATTTGGCAGACCCCAGGTTTTTAACCCTACAGGTCAGCTGATTAAATTGCAAACACGTAAACACAACCACAAAAACAACCTAAGGTTTTAACTAAGTTTTTTTCTCTGTGACAATTTTGATCGTCTAGGGTTTCATTTTAGTTTAAAAAAACCAAACACAAAATACAAAAGGCAAAAACAAAGAAAATTATGGTTTTTTTACACTGTAACAAACAAACAATAACAAGGAGGATCACTTACTGGTCTTGCTTCGGTTATACCACTTGATACGGTCTGTGGACTCATGGTGGCAGGAAAAATTCGGCAGCACTTCGCTTCGCAGAATTGACCTCCTCCTCCTCAGAGCTCCAAAATCACCAAAAAATCAAATGATAATGACCCCAAATCCCAATTTTGGCCCTTAAATAGGATTTTTTTCCTGTAAACGTTCCACCCTGGGATGAGCACTCTGGTTAGCGCTCGTCCCACCTTGGGCCGATTACCAACCTAGTATTCACCTCACCCAGGAATTATTACAAAGCAAGAAAAACAAAAATAGCAAAAAAAAAATGAAAACACAAAGCAATAAAATTGTCCAATAAGAGTGCTTTGGAACTTGATATTTCGGGCATGCAAAATAGACGTCGAGTAACAAATCCTCACTATCCTACTCCCTAAGAAGGCTACCATAGTCGAAACGCGCCACGGGAGGCCGAATTTTCAAGAATTTCATCCCCAAACGGCGTCACACAAAAGGGTCCAAACCCAGCCAAAAATAGCAATAACATTGCCGAACGAAGGCGCCTTTGCACCTGACATTCTTGGCATTCAAAATAGACATTGGGGTCACAAATTTTCACTATCCTACTCCCTAATAAGGCTACCATAGTCGGACCGCTCCACGGGAGGATGGATTTTTGATAATTTTGCTCCAAAATACGTCACAAAAAGGGTTCAAACCCACCAAAAACAGGTCTAAATGTCAGAAAACTTCACACATTCAACGATAAACATCTGAAGGCACCCTTACACAAGTCATCTTGGGTCAAGCGACTCATCACTTTTCTCATGCAGGTCATTCCCTCATTGATTTGTCGCTCGAGGGGGTAGTCACACTTAGTCACCAATCAACAAAAACACACCCAATCATGGAAACAACATGCATTCAAAGAATCATTGACAAAGATAACTACGCTCCTACTTGGGGCAGAAAACAAGCAATAATCACAAGCTGATCAAACACTTGGCATTCATGAATCATGAACTCAAGGTTCCCACAGACAAAAGGTTGTGCCCTTTGCCTATTCATGACTGATCAATGTCCAAGCTCAAGTAACACCTCACAGAAAAAAGTTAACACTTGAATTAAGTTCCTTCGCTCGTCAGAAGCAAGGATTCAAGAATGCATGCCCTTTCCATACTTGGGGCATCCAAAGTTTTTTAGGTTACTGAGAAACCCCAATCATTAGTGCTTTGGTTATCTATTTTTGCTCAGCACTGCACCATGCGTAGCGCTTCCCAAAAAGGGGCATCTGTAGACACCAAAACAACACCAATCCGATTATGTGACTGCAAACATTGATCGCATTGACACACACAGCCCCCAAGGCAGCCCCAGAGGTTAAAAAGTGGTCCTAACCACTCTCACAATAGTTTTTGGAGGTCAGAGGCCAATTTGGCACCCTTAGGTACCCTGCTCCATACTTGTTTCACCCAGGAATGATTACGGTATGGTATTCGCCCCGCCTAGGGACGAATAGCAGTATTCGCTCTAGGGTGGGGCGAATAGCAGGTTTGATGGGAAAAAAGTTAAATCCTGACAAATGGTAGCTCAAATCCGCCACTTAACACTTCCTTCATTGCATGGGAGTGTGGGTGAGCATTTTCGAGCGTTAGAGGCAGTTATAGGGGCAGTCATGAAGCCCCTAATCGAGGAGGAATCTTCCCTCCCCTGGAGAGGCATGATTTCCAAGTGGAACCTCTACATGCTCATCCAAAGAGACCATCAGGTCTATAAAATGGTGAGTCTTCTCACCCCAAAAGAGAGAGAAGGAGCATTTTTTACCAACAAAGTGCTGCCGTTTTACTTCCCCATATGCCCTTATTTGATTTGTGCCTTTCACATCCATGATCTCTTTTAGAGAGGAGGTCATTAGGTGATCATTGGAAGGTCAAATCTTGAGCCCAAAGCATACCACCCAATTTGCCGACAACACTTTACAAGAGATTTTAGACCCATCCCAAGTGGATTGGTGCCGAAATCAGGCCCCAAACGGTGGGCGGCCTGCCCTGGGCGCCCCCACACTACTACAGATCTAATCATCCCCTTTAGGAATGATTAGGAATCTGTGGCAGATTTTCCTTCTATCATTTTCTTTTGCATTTCATCTTATGTTGCTTAGATAGTTTGCAATTTCAATTTCATAACGTTTTGAGCAAATCTTATCATGTTTCATCATTTTTCCATCTTTACTAACTTGCAGAGGGCATCATCAAAATTCGGGCGTTAGAGGCCAAATTGGGGAAATCTAACCATCTGGGTCATCCCAAAATACCCCCAATTAGCTAACCCCCACTTTTTTAGGAGATCTGGAGCTGTCCAGATGTGACATTTTGAGCGGTGCTATCTGGCATTTTTGTTGTAGGTATATTTGTCCCGCCCTGGAGCGAATACGAACCCATGGCGAGTTTGCAGATTGTTCTTTTTGCAATGCCTTCCCGGTGATGTTCCCACACCTCTGTGAAGTTTTCAGCTGATTTGGATCTATTTTAACTATAATTTTTCTTATTCTTCGCATGCATTAGCTTTGAGTTTTAGGATTGCATGTTTCGTCTCCTCTACAGGTGCTATTAATTGTCTTTCTGTTTCCTTGAACGCAGGACCTAGACGTTGGAAGAGCAGCAGGGAGTCAACATTCGTATATACAAGCAGCGATGACGTTTTTGTCCGCCCATATTACATGTGGGAATGTGGAAGAAGGATGGCTATCCATGGATGTAACAAAGAAACAAATTTAACGCTCCTCGCCCCTAAAAAGGGAGGAGGCGAATTGTAACCAAATCTCGAAACATATCAATAAAATAAAGGGTTGTTTTTTGCATTGGATTTTCATTTGGGTTTCAATTCATTTATGCTTTTCCTATTTCATGCATTTTCAATTCGTAGGACTTAGCGTTAAGTTTAGTTCCGTTTTGCATCATACTTGGAGCTTTTCCTTTTTGTTTTCGTATCCTCGTGCTTTCACATTCTGCTAGGCATCTCCTCAGTAGAGATAGTTGATATTGATGGTGGTGCCTCTTCCAGGGGTTTCTTCTCTTTGTCCTTTTGTGTGGCCATCGTAGGTGGCATCGTTGGTGAAGGATCAGATGATGAAGATGGACCCGGTTGTGGTTTTGATGGACTTGTCAATGGGGATGCCTGCGAAATCGGACCATGTCTAGATGGATTCAACTAAAAATCCAAATGAATGGATGGAAGGGTCGATTGTGGCATCAACTGCACTGCATTGCAATACTTTAAGGGTTCTAAGTCCGTTGGGACTACATGTACCTCCCCTTCAAATGTATACTTTAAGCACTGATGCGCTATCGAAGGGACACACTTCATGTCCCTAATCCATGGCTGACCCAACAAGATGTTATAGGCCATCTCACCTTCCAAAATATGACACAATGTAGGTATAGTATTTTGTCCCACTTGGATGGGTAGGACAATTGTGCCAACTATCGAGCATATTGCATCATTGAATGCTCACAGTGTATATGTGGAAGCCATAATATGAGATGCTGGCAACTTTAGATGTTTCAATCCCGCTTTTGTGATGATATTACTAGACGAGCCAGTGTCTACCAACACTCTCTTATACAAAATCCTGTTGATCCACGTGATAACGTGCAGGGGTGGATCTGCCACATCATCAGCCACTGATTTCACTTTGTCTTCTCGAAAGGTGATGACTGGATTTGTGCATCGTTTGACATGTCCCACAAAGTTTTTGAAGGAATTTTCTTCATGGGGCTGCAACTCAATGGATTTCAATATCTCCATTAGAGCCTCTCGATGGGGCATTGATTGTTGTATGAGCTCGTATATGGAGAGCCTAGCCGATGTGGTCCTCAAGCTCTTAGTGAGTTTGGTCCGAATTGTGGCCATGGGTCTAGGTGGAGGAGGTTGTGTAAGGTGTTGTTGCGGTTGTGACGTTGTTGGCACCTCACCTGTAGTCGCCGCAGGGGCAACTACACTCGGATACCTCCTATTTCGAGTCACTATACTGATCATCCCTACATACCCTTGCATGGGGCAGTTCTACATCACCTTGTTGACTTGTAGGGTCTTTGCCTATGCATCATGGGTAGGCAAGGGGTCCTTAAAGACCTCCATTTTTTGGTTGCTTGGTGCCACGAGACTAACCACCGCTAATGTCTTGTTGTCTATTAGGTCTTGCACCAAGCCCTTAAACTTCCAACATGCACTAAGGTCATGTACCTTTCGCCTATGAAACCTATAGTACAAATATTCCCTATAGCCCTTAGGTTTTGGTGCATTGGGATCTATGGGTTGAATCTTGGGTAGGTTGATGAAGTTTGTCGTTGACAAGCGGTCAAATAGGGAGTCTTTGGACTCTGTGTAATGTGTGAATTGTCACCTAAGGCGACGCTGCTGATTTTGTTCTTGCCTCTGATTTTCTCGGTCATAGCTATTAAGAGGCACCACCTGATAGTTGGCCTTTTGGGGTTATGTTGCTTGTGTAGGCTTAGGGATGTTGATAGCAACTTTATTGACCGCAACGGGTTTCTGTTGCATGGTCCCTATTTTGGTGTTCTTAGACCATTCTTTCTTCTTCAGCTTGGCTATATTGCCATCTTGAATCTTGATCTCTTCAATGATTATGGCTTATGCCAGAGCTTCCTCTAAGGTGGCATATTGCTGTAGTTGCAATAGCACAGAGATCAATCTCAAACAACTCTTTGAGAACATTTATGTGAGGTCAGACATAGGAGGGAGGTAGGGTAGCTTAGAAAGCAGAGTCCTCCACCGATTCCCATAGGCCGCCATGGTTTCTTCCTCATACTGATTGAGGCTGGCTAGGTCTCTTAGTGATGCCTTCTTCTTGGTGTTGAAGGCGAAGCGTTCGAGTAATACATCCACTAGCTGATCTAAGTTGCTAATGCTATGCTTTGGAAACTGAGTAAACCAATCTGAGGTAGGGCCTACAAACATGGTGATGAATGTTCTTAACAACAAAGCATCATTATCCTGAATGCCAAAGCATTGGCTCAAGAATCTAGTCACATGCTCTTGGGCATCCTCCTCACTTCTAAAGATTGCCAATCGAGGCAGCTTAAAGTGTTCAGGGTAAGGGGGTGCTGGCACTGAAGGATGCACAGGATGACTATGGAGTTGGCGTAACATGGGATTTTGGGGCCCAAAAGTCTTGGTTTCCACAGACTTCAAATGCTCTAGCAGCGCTTTATATGCATCAGAAGATTTAATATCTTCCTCTTTAGTTTGTTCCCATTGTGGGTTGTGTGAAACTTGAGGCTTATGGAGGGGTTGCCGGAGAGCAGCCCCTCTGCCTTGATAGGGTGTTTTAGCCCGCTCTTCTTCTTGTTCATACTCCTCATAGGCTTCTTGAGGAGTTTTTGGCTGAGACCTATGACCATGGGTGGGTCCCCGTGGAGGGAGCCCATCGTTGTTCCTGGGAGTGGCCTCCCGCTCAGGTCTAGGAGGTCTTGGAGGCAGAACTTGGTAAGGTCATGGGGACCTATCTCTTACCAAGGGGTTATGCCTCTCATATGGTTCTAATATTTGGGTGTGAGGAGTTGGAACCCTCTCAGGCATCGTGTTATGGAGTAGCTCATCTATTTGGCATCGAATGTGCTCTTTACTAAGGCAATATAGATGCTCTAGCTGTTGTTGGTCTTTCTCAAGCTGTGTGATCTGCGCTTGGCGGGCAGCATGTCTGGCAACTTCCAGGTTGATTTGTTTCACCATATTGAGTCTAGGAGGCCTAGATTCCTCTCCTACACATTTATCCTGGTTGTAATGATCCGAGATCTCTATAGGTTGCTTCCCTCTGTCGAGGTTGGCGGAATTCACTCGAGGCTCTAGCCTTAGTGGGTGATTCTGGTAGACAGTAGGTGCGGAGGTGCACTGCTCCCATGCTGTGTGTTGCTATTGAGGAATGTAATGGTATTCCTCGTGTTCCATTTTGTATATGTGAAAGGGGCGGGTAGAGTTGGCTTGCCCTGCTTGAATAGCCTTGTGCTCTGGATTTGGCTTATTATTCCTAATAATTATGGGGGGTAAAGGAGGGATGACATAATCATGCGGAATCTCCTCATAGACCCTATGTTGTTCTAGCACTTCATCGCACGATGGCCACTCATACCGAGCTTCTAAGGGAGCCTTCCCATTTATATTGAGGGCCATGTGTAAGGACTCCTCCTGAAAGGGCCTATGCTGGATGGGAGTGCCCCTCAGAGGGGTGCCTCTATAGTCCCATTCTAAAATGGCATGATGTGGACTCTCTTGTAGGTCAGGCCGCCAAGGCGGTATGACCAAGTCCTTGGGGATATAGCGGAGGCAACTTGTGCCCCCTTGTACACTCTCTACAGCTTCTGCCATTGATTGGGCTTGGCTACGGGTGTACACCATGGTGGTCTTTTTGCTACCATATGCGTAGATTTTTATTTCTTTTTATTATTTTTATGCTACACTAAACATAAAGGATCACACACGCAAAGCAGTGATTATCTTGTTTAAAGATTAAAGGTGTGCCCTAAACCTAGTTTAGTGTGTTTTGATTTTATTTTAAAAGCTTTTGTAAAGGACTTTTAAATGCAATATGATGGCTCTTATGACTCCCAAAAATGGTTGCCCATTCGATATACCATTGCCAGGCTGATATACCAACCTGTCTATATACCCGCCCTTACGTGAGGGAAACTGGTGGTACGTGAGAGCAGATGGTATGTGGAATGTAGGTGGTACAGAAGGGGAATTGCCCTATTTTTTACACCTACCATAGAAGACTTATCCTCATGCACTAGGAATCACCCTAGCTACACTCGGTCAGCTTTCGTCAGGATTTACATCTAGCAACAGTAGCGATCGGGGTTTATGAATGCAAAATTCAAGCCAAGGTGGTGATGAAATCCACCGTTGGTCTTGATCAAGGGTTGGGGTTTTACAACCAGCTCCTTGGTGTTTATGTTGCCACGTGATGTGTGGGGTTATTTTTATTTTGCATGAAATAAAATAAACATGCAGTACAACTTTTCCTAAGCAAGCAAAGAACCAAAAAAAATAGGAAACAAAAAATAGAAAATGACAGAAAGAATTCAAGACCCTTACCTCTTCTCTGCCCAAATCGGCTGGTTCTGAGTTTCTATCCTAAAATTGCACAGACGGCTATTCATCTCAAGGATGGATGAATTACAGGACTATATTCGTCATAGGGTGGGCCAAATGCCCATTCTTCCCTGGGTAAGATGAATTCCAACTCTGTATTCGCCACAGGCTGGAACGAACAGCAGTCCAACATTGGAAAACTCGGTACCTGCAAGAAAAAACAATCAAGTTTTGATCAGATTTATGATCTTAAAAATAGAGGACAAGCGTCCCACCGTGATTTCCACTGAAAGCACGAGGATACGAAAGCAAAAAGGAAACTCCAAGTGCGATGCAAATTGAACTAAACTTAACGCTAAATCCTATGAATTAAAGGTGCATGAAAAGAGGGAGAGCATGAACAAATCAAATCGAAACAAAAGCCAATAAGGAAGACAACCCTTTTTATTGATATGTTTCAGAACTCGATTACAATGTGCCTCCTCCCCTTCTAAGGGCTAGGAGCGTTAAATATGCGTTCTTGTTACACCCATGGATGCCATTCCTTCTTTCGCATGCCCACATGTAAAATGGGTAGACCAAATGTCATTGCCACTTGTGTTGGCGAGTCTTGACTCCTTGCTGCTCCTCTAAGGTCTAGATCCTATGTTCAAAGAAACAAGAAACAATCAGTAGCACCTACGTATGAAATAAAACATGCAATCCCTACGCCTTCAATTAGTGCAGGTTAGATATAAATAAAACGATAACTAAAATGGCTCCAAATGAATTTAAAATTTGATAGGGGCATAAAAACATCACAAAGAAAACACAGCAAATGGAACAGTCAGAAAATTCACCATAGATTTGTATTCGCTTCGAGGCGGAATGAATAGACTTGCAACAAAATGCCAAAGAGGTATTGTCCCAAATGTCACATATGGGAAGCCCCAATCACCCACAAAGTTGGGATTTGCTAATTGGGGGTGTTTTGGGAAGACCCAGAAGGTCATATTTCCCCAATTTGGCATCTATCACCAGGAATTTTATGAGGCTACCTGCAAGTTAATAAAGGCGTGCAAAGATAGAAACATGATCAAAATTGCTCAAAAAAAGGTGAAATTTAAATGGCAACCTATCTAAGCAGCATAGAATTAAATGCAAGAATAAAAAAAAGGAGATCTACCATAGATTTCCAATCGATCTAGGACGGGGCGATTAGGACTATAGCAGTGTGGGGGGGGAACCCGAGGGCAGGCCGCCCACCGTTTGGGGCCCGATTTTGGCACCAATCCACTTGGGATGGGTCCAAAACCTCTTGTGGGGTATTTTCGACAAATTTTATGGGATATTGTGGCCAAATGTCGGGTTTTGGTTCCGGATTTGTGCTTCCAATAACCACCCTATGACCTCCTTTCCAAAAGAGATCAAGGATGTGAAAGGCACAACTCAAAGGGGTGTGGGTGTGAAAGTAAAATGATAGCACTTTGTCGCTCCAAAATGCTCCTTATCTCTATATTTTTGGGGTGAGAAGACTAACCATTTTATAGACCTGATGGTATCTTTGGATGAGCATGTAGAGGCACCACTTGGAAATCATGCCTCTCCAGGGGAGGGAAGATTCCTCCCTGATTAGGGGCTTCATGACTGCCCTTGTAACAGCCTTTAATGCTAAAAAATGCTCACTCACACTCCCATGCAATGAAGGAAGAGTTAAGTGGTGGATATAAGCTACCCTTTGTCAAGAATTGAATTTTTACCCATCAAACCTGCTATTCGCCCCATCCTAAAGCGAATACTGATATTCGTCCCTAGGTGGGGCAAATACCAGTTTGTAATCATCCCTGGGTGGAACGATTATGGAGCAGAGTGCCTGAAGGTGCCCAATTGACTCCTGACCTTCCAAAACTACTGTGAGAGTGGTTAGGACCACTATTTAACCTTTGGGGGCTGCCATTGGGGCTATGTGTGTCAATGCGATCAGTGTTTGCAGTCACATAATCAGATTGGTGCTGTTTCGGTGTCTACAGAAAAATAAAAGGATAAACAAAATTTTTGAAATATCTCAAATATACTATAGCAAACCAACCTTTGCACCATTAAGCTAAGCTAGATTTAGATGTTTGGTTATCCATGAATACATCAAACTTATTGCAATAAAAGAAATGAGAAAAAAAAGGTTTTGAACCTATGACCTTCTTGCAAAATAATATTTTTAAATCATACATGATCTAGATATAATTGATATTGGAATTAAAATTACACTAGAAGGAAGAATACTAACTGGTTTTAGTTTTCATAGAAAAGTTCCACAAAAAATAGTAACAGGTCCTTAAACCTATATTGTTCATGTATAGATATATAAAAACTATGTAATTAAATAAAATGAGTAAAATGTTTTTGTATGCAAACATTATGACCTATGGATATTTTGGCTCATTAGAGTTGAAAAATAGTAAAAATTAAACAACCTTAGAGAAAAATTTATCCAACCAAAGACTACCACTTTTCACCTCTATTTTCCACCTCTAATGATGTTAGTCACTGATAGGATAATCAATTAAGATGGTGGATGATGAAGACAACTATGACACTTGGTAAATAATTATTGATTAGTAAAAATCAATATAAATTCCCAAAAGCACCCTATCTAGTATGTGGGGTTTAAACTAAGGCCTATAAATAAAAAGTTACCTAGGCTTGCTATACTAGCCAAGTGTGCTTGCTAATATTTGATAATAAATATTATTTTCTTCAATTTCAAATAAGCAATGCACTATAGCACTTCTAATGAACACAAAAAGAAATTAACAATTGCACTAGGATTTGATCCTAAGACCACAAACTAGAAACCCAACATACAAATTGTTATGTCATATCCAATTACTAGAGAGGAGATTGTACTTTCCACATAATATAATATTATATATTCTAGAGAGATAAACCAACATATAAACCATTATACCACAATCAACTGATGGATAAGAGACTGTAATTTTCACATCATATGATATTCTATAAATTAGAGAGACACTGAAAAAATTACAAAAAATCATGAGATTAAGGTACAAACTCAATACCTACCAACCATAATTAAAATACCTTTATGTTGTGTTAAACCATAAAGTTGGAAATGATTTCTACTTCCATTTATTTCAAATCATATCATGCAAAAGGGTAAAAATTCCACCCTTGATATTGTTTATCAAATTTTGAATGTAGGACTTCCTGTTTGTGAGTGATACACTTTAAAAATATGCCACTAGAACCTATGAATTTAGTCCATGATAAACTCTTTTAAGTTTCACCTTCTATCACTAGTTGTAAGTGCACTAGTCTCCATTGAGGCAATAGCTCTATAAGAGCATACTACAAGAAAAACAAAATTTAGGTAATAGATTCGTAAAAAAATGTTAATTTTTTTGCATTTATACCACACAAAAAAACTAAATGAACCTCCTTCTACTCTAACACGACATAGTGCAATATTTCCAATATAAAAATTCAAAATTAAAATTTTGAAGGGAAAAAAAGAATTCTTTTGACACAAAAACAAACATTTGAATGACAAAATATTGAAAACAGTTGAACTAGGACCTCTCATAAAGTTTTATAAGGAATGTAGCTGAATTAATGGTTTGCTTTATACATAATTTTTACACAATTGAGTGAAGTTGCATCATTTTGGCTTTGATACAATATTGGGATTCATAATATTTTCCAATAACATCTCTAAGAATCCATTCACCACAATCATATGTAGAAAAAAAAAGAGTAAAATAAAAGAGCATATACACAAAAATAAATAAAGAGATAAATGTCTTGAATAAAGAAAGGAATAAGTTATGGATGTCCATAGTCATCCTAATATCTCATGTATCACAAAATAATGTAATGTATCATCCATTGGGGGTATTTATAGTGATATCAAAACCCTAATTAATAGTTAACCTCAAGCCAACATTAACTTGACTTTGAGGTTAAATTATAATAATATAATAATAAATTACATCTTTTAATAAAGGTTATCTATAAAGGTGGATTAACCAATGTCACCGAGGATGAATACATGAAGAGTGCATTCTAGCTTACATATAGATGTCCATAGGATTACATATAAGAGTGCATATAGGATTAGATTATAATATGTCCATAGGCTTACACATAAAATTCTAATAGACTTACATAAAGGTACTTGAAGGCTTATATAACACTTGCCTATAAGGTACACCAAGAGCACCCATATGCACTTCATCACTATTGACCTTGGACTAACAAGGTCAGGTTATAAATATTTCAATACCATACCATAATATAAATTGAGAGGACAAGGAGATAAGACATTAGAGGTGATACATATACCCAATAATGAATGCTCATATGGGCTAATGGATCTTGTTATCTTCCCTTGATAAGGGTGCATAAATGGGATCAACCTCCCCCTACATATGAAGTTATAACTCTAACTCCAAGATCAAGATGTTGAGATTCCCATGATATTATCTTCAATATACACTAGGTAGATCTCTAAATAATAAAGCCCAATGTCTAGAAATAGTTGAATCATGAATCAATAAGTAGGTTTATAAATAATCAAACCCAATGTCTAGAAAGTGCCTATAGAAAGGTGTAGCTTGTACTTATAATATAAAATATACTTCTCTTTCAATCCAAAATATTACCAATTCCATATTGTCGAGTTTTTGGAGTTAAGGCAAATATTCGTGATGAGAAAATAAAAAGATAAACATAGGAATTTTGAAATCTCTATGATATAGTACAACTAATAAACTACTACACCATCAATCTTAGTTGGAGTTAGATGTTTGGTGTTCCATGAAGACATAAGACCTATTATGATAAAGGAAATGAGAGGAAAGGATATTAAACTTGCACTCTTCTTATAGAAGAATGTTTTTAAATCATCATGGGCTAGATACAATCAAATTTATTAATTGCCATGCCATTGGACTATTGGAGTTAAAATTGCACTAGAAGTAAGAATATCAACTATGTTTGTTTTGCATATGATAATTCTACAAAAAATGGTAATATGTCCTTATTTTGATACCATTAATTTGTAGATCTCAAAAAACTATGCAATTTCAAAAAATGGGCTCAAAATGCTTCCATATGCAAAATTTATGGCCTCCAAAATTTTGGGCATATTGTAGCTAAAAAAGAGCGAAAAATTAAATAGTATATATTATAGAAAATTTTGGCCAACCAGAGACTACCACTTGTCACCTCCATGCACCACTTTTGTCGATATCACTCGTTGATAAGACAATCAACTAAATGATAGGAAAACAAAGGATAAATACATCTGTGACACTTGATGAATAATTATTGGTTGGATTCACACATACACATATTAAAAAAATCAATGTAAATATCTAAAAGGACCCCATGCTAGCTATGGTATTTGAACTTGAGTTTGTAGATGGTGAATACCCTAGGCTTGCTAGCCTAGCCAAGTGTGCCCACTAATATTTAAGAATAATCATCAATATATTCAATTTTAAATAAGTAATACATCATAAAAATTCTAATTAAAAAAAAGAAATAAATAGATACATTGGGATCTAATCTCAAAGGCATCAACTAGAAAATCAACATGCAAATTTTTGAGCCATAAAAAATTTATGGGGAGGAGATTGTGAAATCCACATCATAAAATATTCTTTCTACTAGAGACACTTTAGAAAATACAAAGGAAAATGACATTGAGGTTTGAAATTATATCATGTCAACCATAATTAAAACACCTTTCTATTATGCCAAACCATAGAGTTAGAAATGATTTCTACTTCTACTTATTTTGAATCATCCCACACAAAATGTAAAAATTCACCCTTTATAGTGTCTTTCAAGTTCTTAATGTAGGACTTCCCATATGTGAGTAGTACACTTTACTAGTACACCACTAACACCTAAAAATCCATTCCATAGAAAACTCTCTAAAGTTGCACTACCATTGGCCATAACTGCATTGGTTCCCTGTTAGGTAATAGCTTTGTATGAGAAAACATAAAATTGAGATAATAGATCCATAAGGGTATGCTATTAAAAATTTAATACTTTCTACCATAAAAAAATTGCATGTGTCCCCCTAGCCTCTCTTGCCATACAATGGAATATTTCATGGAATATTCAAAATTTTAAATTTCAAATTTCAAAATTTAGAGGGAAAATAGGTATTTTTTATGCACAAATAAAGGATATTAAAATTATATTAAAATGACAAATTATCCAAAAGTTCTAAGCTAGAACCCCCCTAAATTTTTGTAAGGAATCCATCGAAACTGATATTTCATCCATATCTACCACATTGTGCTTTATACATCCTTTTTGTGTAATTGAGTGAAGTTTTTATTTTGAATCTGATACCATCTTGGAGTTAACAATATTTTCTAGAAATATCTCAAAACATCTATTCACCATAATCATATGTATAAAAATAAAGAAGATTGAAATAAAAATGTATAGGCAAAAAACATAGAGAGAAAAATGACATGAAAGGAAATAAGGGATAAGTGGTGGGTGCCTATAGACACCCTAATGTCTCACATATCAAAAACTGGTGCAATGGATTAGTCACAAGGGGTAATTATAGTGATACCAAAATCTCAATTAATAGTTAACCTTAATCTGATATTAACTTGAATTTGAGGTTAAATTACAATAATACAATAATAAACTACACCCTTTAATCAAGGTTATCCATAAAGTTTCACTAACCAATATCACTAAGTGTGAGTACATTAAGGGTTCCCTTAGGATTATATCAAGATGCCCATAGGCTTACAACAAGATGCTCAAGGATTACATAGAACTTACATGTAGACTACATAAAGAGCACTCATAGTTATTTTATCACTTTTAGCCTTAGCATAATAAGGTTAGATTAAAAATATTTCAACTAAAAAGTGCTTCTTTTATATTGTATTTTTATGTGGTTTATACATCAACATGATTACATAGGGTTTTGATGTACAATATTTAGGAGTATGTGATGTTTTAGTAGAATATACTTTGTTGCAAAAAATAATAATTCTAAAATATTGTTATTATAATAGTTTATGGTGCAATATATGCATGTCAAAACAATCTATATGTTATAGGCCTCATGGTTTTAGATTTTATCAAGTCTCACTTTGTGCATGGCAATGATATATCCATGATCATGAAAATAATGTTGACATAGTTCTTATAGCTATTTTTATCTATGTAGAAGCATATAACAAGGATTCACACCTATTAAGTTGAATAAAATCCTATAAAAATGGAGCAGTATTTGGTACCTACCTTTTTTGTGTATTGTTCTTTGTACTAATTGTTGTATTGAACTATAAAATGATGTGATAATTTGATATCTTAAAAGTAGTTAATGCAAACTATTATTTAATAGATGTAGTATCTCATGAAGTATTTTTCTATAAAATATAGTACACAACACTATTGCTAATTGATTTACAATCAATAAGAGAACTTTGCATTTAGTGTGTATTTGTTCAAAATCTAAATACTAAAAAAAATGATAATATGCATATCATGTCACAAATATTTAAAATGCATTTGCTTAATATTATAATGGATTTTCTTTAAAAGTATTTAAAATAATAGAAATAAGATAAATTATTTTATATGCATTTGAGTATAGTTGTTAAAGTTATATTACCATGGTTATTTTAGGATATAGATGCATTTTATTCATACTATCCGATGTTTGAAATATTAGATTTATCTATTATAAATATTTATTACATTTTTTTATACTATAATGCATTTGAATTTAGAGTAATAATTGTTAAAGCGATTGTGTAATGCATATCCCAAGATATAAGTGTATATTATTTATTCTATAACTCTCTCTCTCTCTCTCTCCACAACACACACGTACACACACATGCATACACATATATATGTTTACAATAACAATAACCTCTTATTCCTTATCAATTATTTGCTTGATATGTGTTTCTTTTATATGTTTTTGTATTATATTTTAGTTAAACTATATAAATCATATATTTATTTTTAGCTTGTAGATATTTTGGACAAGGATGAATAGTGTGGTTACGCTCACTTATTTCATTCATATTGATAGTCTTGTTTTCCATGAAAGTATCATTTTTTTTTGTTTCAATTGCCATACCATTTATCCTTTAATGGGTTTAAGAAAATATTGATGTTAGTCTAGTTTGATTTGATTATAAATGGCTTATAGTGAAGCTATGATATGTATATATTGAAGTAGATTATATTGTATGTTATTGTAGGATTTACATAGTTAAAAGAGATATTCACGATCTCTTGCATGAAAAATGAATAGACATTAATATTTAATTTCAATGTAATTGACAATAATTGTAGACAAAATGAACCTCCCTCAACTATTCCTCTAATATAAGGGAAAAAATGTATAACGTGGCCTTGTTAGCTTACAATGCATTATGTATTCTTCATTATTATGCCAATAGATAATAGTTATAGATTATGTTGCATGTTACAATTGTTACTCTCAATTTCATTGAAAAATATTTGAGAAAAATATAATTTTAGAAATTACATGTTTAAATAGTCCTTTATGACAAAATAAATTGCATTCGATATGCTTTCTTTATGATTTATTATGTTAATACTTGTTAGATTATGTAAGTTGTCCAATTGTATTACATGCATCACCATTTTCCACTTCATCTTATATACTCTTAAAAGTGTGTGGTGACTAATAATTTGTTGATATTGAATGCATATATTGTTATGAATAAATGGTTTACAATGTCCAACAAATGGATTTATTTTAAGAAATAAATCATAAATGATTTTTTATTTGTATTTTTAGTAAATACTGGATATAATTATTTCTAGTTGAATACCAAATTATAAGCAAAATAGCTAGACATTTTCCTAATCATAACACATGAAATACATCACTCAAATCACTTCCAAATTATCTTAGCCTTTTACTAGAATATTAAATTTATTTATAGTCATTTTATTTTTGGATTTCATGCATCTCATTAAAATATCATGATGTGATTTATTACACATTAATATAATATCTATGATTCCTCTTTCTAATCATATTATGAAAAGGCCTACATTACCATTTCATATATTTCTCAATACATCATGAAATCTAAACAAGATAATCACTCAAAGAGCAAGGAAATATTTATAGTACAATTAGTTATTTTTATTAAGAACATATTCGATAGATTTGTTGTGAATATTACATGTTCACCTTATGGTTATACAAGTTGTGGAAATTTTAAAACTGATTCTAATTATAAGCCTCATACCTTATTGATTTCACATGTATATATACTTCTATCACATTAGTGTAAATATTAAATTGTAGTGTTCCTATGCATTCTTTAATTCTAGCATTTGGTATTAGAGCAAGCTAATTTTAGAATAATGTTTCCACTTCTAAAGTTGATATAGTTGTTGAGGCGTAGGAGGCACCTCTCAAAGTTTGTGAAAGCATGCTATTTCTAGGTAAACTAGAAAGGATAAGACACAAGTTTGAGCAAGGAGAAGACCTTATCATTTTGAGAAAAAAAAGGTTTTTCTCATTTTTTGTTGGTGTTTTAAAGTTTTGTAGCATTTATTTAATCTCAAAGGAGTTATAGAGTCATTTAAGGGAAATTTAGTTTGTGTTGAAAGAGTTGTCATCACAAAATTAATTATTTTTGTCTAAAACAAGAAAGAACATGCAATTGTTTGGTGTTAGAAACATATTATCTAAAGAAAATAATGAGCCACGTAGAGTATTTCTTTGGAGTTTGAACATGTTGGAAATCATATTTCATCTAAAGTTGCCACCTATAAGAGTCATCTAGAGTTGTTGTCTAGAGATGTTATCATCTAGAGTTGTTTTCTTGAGATGCTATTATCTAGATTTATTGTTGTATGGAGATACTATCTAAACTTACCACTTAGAGCTACTACCATCTAAGGTTATTATATCCAGGTACTGCCATGTAGAGCTATTGTCATCTAGAGTTGTTACCATCTTAAATTACCATTTGGATTTATGGTTGTCTAGAGTTTCCATCTAGAGCTACTACCATTTGGAGTTGTTATCTATATCTATTGTCTAGATTTGTTGACATATTTTAAAAATAAATAATGAAAACACCTATTATAAGTTAAATACAAGTTTTTGACCTTAAATTTAAAAATAAATAATGAAAAAACCTATTATTTGTAGTTTATTGGGAGGAAAGTGGTAATATATTATATAAAAAGAACATGTAGTCTAGAAATGTAAAAGAGGCACCAATATATTCAAATAATAAATTAATGAAAATCCCACATGCTTTGTGGGAAGACTATTTGAAGAATTCAAAAAATATTTTTATTTAAATTGTTATTGAACGTAGGTGGCAATATGATGATTTTAAATTTTTTTAATTACCCTAGAACATTGATAGAATATTCCTTGAAGATTCAAGTTGAAGGAAAAAGAATTCAAAACCCCATGCCTTATTCTTTTATCCAATGAGACCCTATTATTTTCTCATAGTTAGAGGCATTAATCGTTGAGCAAGTATAAGATTATATATAAAAATTTGAGATTATTTTAAGCCTATTCTAGTGGAAGCATTTGTTTATATATTTTGAAGATTTACAATGGATATTAATATCCCAAAATATGAAATTAACAGATTCTCAATTCTTGAAAGATAGCAACTATTCTAACTAGAAGAAAAAGTTGAAGATTCACTTGGAGTTTGAATATTTATGGTGAGTGGTATCTGCCTATATGCAAAGACATTTTGACCAAAAATCTAGATTGATCATAATGTTTGGAATGTATGATGAGATCCAACCATATATTTATGATTTTATAATGGTGAAGGACGCATGGGATAAACTCATCATAGTATTTGGATCCAAGAACAAGAGTCAAATTCTTCACCTATAGATCCAATTATAATGCTTGAAAATGAAGAGTGATGAGAAGCTAGAAATATTTCTATGATAAATTGTTGAGTTGTGATCCTAACTATAAGCATTAAGTTAAACCATTAGTGATGATGTGCTTAACTAGTGATATTAATATGTATAACAATCACCACTTTTGAATATGTATTATTTCTAGGATCTAGTCTAATTTCTTGGGAAAGTAACAAATAACATGTTGTTGGTAATTCATTTAGCAAGGATAAATATCATGCCACAAGACAAGTTTTCTACTAGATGATATGGTTACTATAGGCACCCAATTTTGACACACTATCAAAGCAAAAATCAGCAAACAAGACATCAAACATCAACAAACAATCAATCAATCAACTCAAACCAAGTAATTTGGGCATCATTTTCAACCTCTATTAAAATTACCACTCATTGTCAAAAATATCGATGGAAAATTTAAAACTTAGTGGTGAATTTGCAAAAGGTTGTGTTCATCCCCCTAGATTAGCCAAACTAACCATTGGTCAAAATCACCAATTACTATAAAAAATGCTAGTGGCAAATTTGACACACATTGGTGAATTTACAAAAATAGATAGAATTTTTTAGCACAAGCCAAAGGCATGTAGATTCCTTCATACCACTACCTTCTCTATCCTTTCATGCTTCAGCAATGTACTAGGCCTACAAATTCAAAAACATACCGAAGGGCATCCCAACAGATTTCCTCACAATCCTCCCTTCAAAAAATTATTAATGAACTCCTTGTGGGAGCATTCCATAAGCAATTTTGGATGTAGATTTACTCTACTAGAATTATTTTATCTTCTCTCTCCTTTTCATCTTTTAATCTCTTCATTTGAGCATCTTCATAAATATACTATGGGAAAATTCAAGCAAGGAAAGAAGGGGGATTGAGGCAAGGAGAAGCATCTAGGGGCAACGAGAAACTATTGATAGTTTGTATAATTCCTATCTTCTCTTTCATTCCATTATTTTATTCTTATTCATGTATTTTCCTCTTCCATTTTCAGACTTCCTAACTTGGATTTCATGTTCTTAGTCATTAATTTCTCTCTTATTTCTCATTTCATGCTTCTAACACTCTTTTGCAAGCTGTTCTAAGTTTTTTTACACTCATTTATTTCATTTACAATAATTGTTTTTTAATTTCATAAGCACTCTATTTTTATTATTCCATACTAACATATTTCATTTGTTTTATCCATGCATTACTTCTATTTTGTCTAACTCACCTTCATTTACAAGCTTAAATTTTATATAGCATAGTTCAATGCTAATTTCTATCTTATTTTCAATTTCATATTCTCTCTTTTCATTTTATTTCATGCTCATTCTCTTTACCTTTAATGCAATATAGATTAACTTTTTTATTCCATCCTCTTCATTTCAAGTTAACTTTACTTGTTCCATTATCTTTCCATTCTTTCTTCACATGCAATTCCTCTTTGCTCATTATCTCATATAAGAGAGAATTGAAATCTCTATTGTAGCTTCCATCTCCAAAAAAAGTTTAAAACCTTGTTACTTCATCTCCTTCATCCCTATTTACAAATTTTATGAAATTTGGGTATTATCCTCTCAAAACTCTATGAAATCACAATCTCCAGATCTTATGAATCCATCATTACATACCTCTCCTTGATTGCATACCAATTGACCCAAAACAACCCCAAAATTTGACCCAAAATTCAATCGACGTCATCTCAATTCAATATCACCACTCCCTATTATCACTAGTGAATTTGACTCTCTATAAATACATAGAATAAAAATGCCATGACCTATAAAAATTATCACTTATGGATTTGCCACTCATTGGTAAATTTAACAAGGTCTGCATCCATTCCAAAATTAGGTATAATAATACTCAATTATGCTTTAATAATGGGTTTGATCAATTGGGAAGATAGCCTATCACCTCTCTGTAATTGGACTGACCCCCAAAATTAGAAACCCTATTTTTTCCCTCTTTTTGTAGTTTTTCAAAAGCACAAACCGATGTCAAAAATGCCAATGGAAAAATTCACAAGCAGTGGAATTTTTTTTTTGACAATTTTGAAAAAAACTTGTATTAAGACAGATCAATTACAATGTGGGAAGAGCCTCTTCCCAGCCGAAGTTCGAGAGGACACAGTCATACAATAGTAAAGGAAGAACTGCACCGGAGCCAATTTTCGTGAACCAAAAATTAGCTGCCATGGGGTCCCCCATCGTACTCTATTTTTTTGAAGGTCATTAACTCAAGGACCTTTCAAGACCCTATCTAATCATCTCATCCTCAATATCCATGTCACTGTGCAACTGAACTCCAACATCCTTTTCCACACCAATATTAGCCAGAAAGTCAGCCACTTTGTTCAAATATCTACTCGCATAAACTGGGATCACGTCCTCCAATTCCTTCCATAATTCTTTAATTTGGGTAACAAGAGCCCTCAATCTCCAAGCTTTCAGATCAAAGTTCCTCATGCAGTCTAGAGCTCCAACCATTATTTGCGAGTCTGATTCAAGAATAATCCTGCGGTGGCCATGTTTCACTACCCAAACAAAAGCAGACTTGATGGCAATGGCTTCGACTTAATTGTTAGTGGTTCTTCCCAGGCCTTGCAATTCCCAATAGAGCATAGTACCGACATGGTTCTGGCACACCACTCCAATTTTGGCTCTACCCGGATTGCCTTTTGCAGCTCCATCAGTATTGATTTTAATCCAACCTTCAGGGGGAGGTTTCCAACAATTTTTGTCCTGTCCCTCTTGCAGTTCAACGCGTTCTTCCATAGCTCCAATGTCAATTTGAGATTCCTCAGCATGAATAGTCACAATTTCAGTAACCTTGCTCCAAATGGTCTGCCAAACCCCATCTAGAGCAATAAAAGTTTCTCTAAAAATTTTGGCATTTCTTTCCAGCCATACTTGCCACCAGATAAATCTTAAACCGAGCTCCCAGCCAATGCGAAGAGCTTTAGATTTGAATCTACCTTTCTGCCATTTTGCCTAGATATTCATCCGGTTCAGGTCACCACTTACTTGAATTTTAAAGTATGCAAACCAACGTAGCCAAATCTATCGGGTGAAAGGGCAACCAAACAACAAATGGTCAGTAGTTTCCTCACTCTTGTAGCATAGTACACATTGAGAAGGGCCGATGATACCTTTTGATATGAGATTATCGAAAGTGAGGATTCCATTGTGCATGCACTGCCAGGAAAAAAAGTTAACTTTCGGCCAGCATTTAGAGTGCCAAATTTTCCTCCAGTCCTCAACCTGAAAAGTATGAGGGGGGGGCTCTGGGAGAATGCTGTCATATCCATATTTTACTGTATAGATGCCAAGAATCCCAAAGCCCCAAGATAATTCATCCTCCATGTCTCCCCTTATAAGAAATATTTCTGTCATAATTTTAGTCATGATGGGAGTCAAATCTGGAGGGATTGAAATGGGCCACTCATCCAACTTCTTAAACTGCTTAAACTTACACTCCCCCAGCTGAGTAGTTGTGAAATAAATTTCAATACGGATCCATCCCTTGGCTTCAATGGCTGCTTTTATTGGTTGTAATTTTGGAAATTTAGCAATGATGGGTGGGAACTGATCCCAAGAATCTGTCCAGAAACAAGCCTTCTCCCCTCTTCCCACTTTCCAAAATGAGCAGTATTTAACAACCTGAGATCCTAACTTGAGAGCCTACCAAACTAGGGACCCAGTACCATCCAAGGGGATGCGAGATACATCATTTGGGTTGGCCTGTCCCAGGTATTTGCTAGTTAGGATTCTACTGAAAAGGGAGGTGGGTTGGGAGATCCATCTCCAGTACAACTTTCCAGCCAAAGCTTTATTATTTAGCTTAGATTTTCTCAAACCCAAACCTCCTTTAACCTTGGGCTGGGTAACTTTGTCCTAGCACACTAAGGCCCACTTTATATCTCCCTTTGCTCCTTCCCATAAAAACTTTCTAGCCATCCTGTCCAACTCTTTCCATATTGTAATCGGGGCAGCCAGGATAGAGAATTTGTAAATTGGCATGGCTTGAATGACTGACTGTAAGAACGTTAATCTTCCACCATAACTTAACCACTTGTGAGACCAGTGATTAATTCTATCCTTGATACACTCCAGAAGATTCCTCCATGTGTATAATTTCAGTTTCTTAAAGTGCAAGGGGACCCTCAAGTAAACGACTGGGAGAGAAGTCCTTGTGAATCCCAGGATTTCTAAAATTCTATTTTAAAGCCTTTGCTCCAGATTAAAAAAAACCACTTTGGATTTATTGTCATTAATGACCTATTGAGTAGCCCTGAGATAGACATTAAGAGTATCCCTAATCATTCTTGCTTCCCTGAAGTTGGCCACTCCCACCAAACCAGTGTCATCCACAAACTGCAGGTGCGTTAAAACTTCGTCACCCACCTTGATACCCAATAATCTACCTTGTTGTCTTCTCCTCAAGAAAAGTCTGCCAAGACCTTCAGCCAAAATGAGAAAAAGATAAGGAGAACATGGATCCCCCTAGCGTAGTCCCTGAGTAGCTCCAAATGGTTGTGAAGGAAGGCCCTTTATAAGCACAGAGTAAGTCGGGGTAGAGACACAGCTCATGATCCACTCTATCCAGTCCTGAGAGAAACCAAAGGCTACCATAATTTTAGCCAAGAAACTCCATTCAACCCTGTCATAAGCCTTTGACATGTCCAGTTTTATGAACATCCCTTTATTACCATAAGTGTGCATTGAATGGATTGCTTCCTGGGCCACAACCACCCCATCTAGAATAAGTCGTCCCTCAACAAAACCCCCTTGCTAAGAGGAGACAATGTTGTGAAGAAGAGGTTTTACGCACTCAGCCATTACCTTTGTGATTATTTTGTATAGCACATTACATAAGGCAATAGGCCTATAATCTGAAATATGAACCCCCTCCTCCCATTTTGGAATTAAGGTAATGAAAGTGTGGTTTATAGCTTTAAGCATTCTCTTATTTTCTCTGGAATCTTCTACAACAACCATTACATATTCCTCTAAGTAGTCCCAGAAAGCCTGAAAAAACTCAATTGGGAAGCCGTACGGACTCGGAGTTTTACCAGTGCTCATTCCAAAGACCACATTTTTCAATTCATCTCTATCAATGGGTTTGAGGAGGGCCTAATTTTCATCCTCAAAAATAACAGCAGGTATGATAGAAATAACTTCATTTTGGGCCTCTACATATTGAACTACACTTTCCTTAAAAATCTTAGAAAAATAATCCATAGCGTGGGAATGCATACCTGGAAGTGTATCAAAGGAATGACCGTTCTCATCTTGAAGGGCCTCCATCTTGTTCATCTATCTTCGAGCACAAGCAGTTCGATGAAAGAATTTTGTATTTCTGTCCCCTTCTAATAACCAGGTGGTCCTTGCTCTCTGCTTCCAATAGGTCTCCTCCTGGTTGTCAATGTCCTCAACCGCTGTACACAGGGCATCATCCTCAGCTTTGAGCTAGTCTGTAATTACTCCTTCTCTGAACTATTTTTGGACCTCATCCCATCTAGCCACCAATGGATCTCTTTGGGCCTGGAAGTCTATTTTATTAGCACACCTCCAATACTTCAACTAAGTTTTGACATATTATAGTTGTTTGTGGATTCTGAACATTGCTCTCCCTTAATATGGGCGGCCTTATTCCCACCACTATGGAATTTTCTCCCGAAGTTCTTCTTTCTGAAGCCAAAAATTCTCAAATCTGAAAGGTTTGTGATGCTGCCCCATCCTAGTCCTGCCTTCCAATAGAATGGGACAGTGATCTAAAACTAGGCCTTCTAAAATCTAAAAATTTATATTCCATTTTACAAATGCCTCCTCTAAAACTAGAAAATGATCTAGCTTAACCTTCCTGCTATGTGGCTCCCACATTTTATTAGTCCAAGTGTAGTTAATTCCAGGACATTTAATGTCCACTAAGTGCAAAGCCTGGACATGGGCAATCATGAAACGATCCCCTGGGTCCAAAAATGGTGTTCCCCCTTCCTGATCTCTAGAAGATAATTTAGCGTTAAAGTCCCCCGCTATAATCCAGTCTAGATCTTCCCTTGAGGTTCACATGTTATGCACAGCCTTCCACTACCACCTCTGACCATCTAGGTTTTGAGACCCATAAAAGTTTGTGATTAGAACATGTTTCACAGTGACATTATTCCTAAAAAGAGAAGTGAGAACACCCCTCCAGGAAATATGTTCTATTGAAGACCATTCAAGAGAGTTCCACAGAGTAACAATCCCCCCTGAGGCACCTTGGGCAGCCACATCCATATGACCAGCACCCCTCCAAATTCTGTTGATTGTTTTGGACATAAGATCTAATGACATCTTAGTCTCCTGTAAAAGAAAAAAATCAGTATTACGATTCTCTAAAAGTATTCGAATAATAGATTGATGGGTTCTGATGTTTAAACCCCTCACATTCCATGATTGTATAATCATTGGTTACCCTGGAGCAATAAGAGTCTATTGGCCTCACCGATCATCTCGTGATCAATTTGTCTCCTTGGACTGCTAGCAAATCCTTATTGGATCTTCTACCTACTCCCTAAGAATTGCTATTTTTTTATCTTTTTTCTACCTGGGTAATCCCCAAAGTTGGCCTTTCCCTATTCTTCTATGCTATTCCCATGCTGACATCCTGAGATACTGTCTGCTCCTGGTTATGCACTACTAAAGCCCCTAAACACACTAGTTGTGATACCTCACAGATTTCAACTACCTGCTGTATGACGGGAGGAGATGAGAGGGAGAGTTGCACATGAATATTAGAATTTTCCTTATTACCCTCCATGCCCTCCATAAATTATTCCTCTTCGTCAACCAGTGACTTAAATATCTCATACCTATTGGCAGGTCTGAGATGGGATTGCTCCTTTCCCTCTTTTTTCTTTTTCCGTCTTTTTCTTCTGGGCTGTTCAAAACCCTCTCTCTGAACTTCCTGGCCCTAAACGATGCTATTAGAATCTTTATTAAGTGTTGCCTTATCCTCTTTAGGCAGGTTTGGCATTCCTAAATGGGCCTCCATTTTATCATTCATATTGTTAGGTTAGAAATAGGCCAAATGTCCATGTTTGTGACAAACCCTACATCTAAAGGGTAGGGCCTCATAGTCCAGTTGTTGAATCCAGGAGAGTCCTGCCAATTCAATTTCCATATCTGCAAAAAAAGGCTAGCTGAGATCCATCTCCACACATATTCTTGCATACACCACCATGCTCCCTTCAATTGTGTCTCTGGCAACACCCAGATGTATTCCAATAGAATTGCCAATCCTTGCCAACACCTGCTCACTCCAAAATTCCATTGGAAGAGCATATAGTCGGATCCATACTGGGATCGCAGTAGGTTCAACTCGAGGATCGAATCCCACTCTCCATGGTTGAAAAAATAGCCCTGTCAGGCCATGATTTTTCTTCTCTGACTTGAAAGCCCTATTTCTATCGGCCAAAGATGAAAATCTAACAATAAAATATCCATTTCTAATAAACCACAATGAATACTCACCGTGAGGCTCCTAGTTTTGGCGGATCCAAGAGTGCAAAAAATTTAGGGAAGGACGTATACCCATGAAATTGCAGATTAAATCATGATTAGCTCTATAAATGACTGATTCTTCAACCATACTTGGCTTGATGACAATTTTTGGCCTGGTTTCGCCTGCGGCAAACATCCATTCACACGATGTGTTGTCGACCTATTCCCAGAAGCCGTGAAGAGCATTTTATATGCCATTTTTTGAGCTTCGTCGTTCTTTGGAGGAGATTTTTCTTTAAACAAATCTACGTATGAGCTGCTACTCCCTGGAAAAGGAGCCGGAGAAGTCCCCATTGGAGCCTCCTAGGGCACCAATCTAGCCTTCAGATCCACTGTACCCCGAAAGCACTTCTACAATCCAGCTGATGCCCTAGATTTTTGAAGTTCTAGAAACCCTAGTTCAGAGGAAAAACTCGCCAGAGCTCCTCCCTGAAATCCTTTATTGTTAATTTTTTGCTAACAAGCAGTGGAAAATTTTATCAGGTGACAGTTCAAGTAATTCTACCACTTGGCACCTCCCAAATTGTAATTTCATCATTTTCAGTTTGTAACTCTCTATTTTCTAATTAATTTACTATCTAATTCATATTTCTTTTCGTAAATCAAGGAATATGTGTAACAATCCCAATGTATGCATCGAATAATTGATGGATTATGTCCATTCATTATATAAATCATTTATATATAGTTAGAATCCTTCATTTAATTTTATCATCAATCATCATTTATCAATTTGCATATTTGCAAGAGACTTTGCCCTCCCTAAGTGGCTACAGGACTTTGCCCTCTTTAAGTGGTGTATTTGATTTATTCTTTTCCATTTGATTAAATATTTATTATCAAATATTTATTTCACATTTATTTGAATTACAAAGCA
This sequence comes from Wollemia nobilis, assembly GCA_028583015.1. Classification (NCBI taxonomy): domain Eukaryota; kingdom Viridiplantae; phylum Streptophyta; class Pinopsida; order Araucariales; family Araucariaceae; genus Wollemia; species Wollemia nobilis. The sequence continues at coordinate 10,027,156 of JAQPPZ010003077.1, read as the reverse complement.
TAACACTTCAAGTGGTATCAAAGCTATGATCTTGGTAATTTTTTCTGGAATACCACCATCTATTTACTTTTTGATTCGCAAAAACCCAAAAGAAATCATCGCAACATGAAATATATAGAGAAGCAAGAGTTTTAGTGGTTAGAATTTATTACAGTAGTCTCCATATAAATTCGGTGACAAAACTTCTTGTCCTACGATTTTTCACTATTCATATGAGCGAAGTAGTTTAGCAGGCCAAAGGTATACTAATATTTATTCAAAAAGCGAAGGTTATCCATCCGAGTTGAACTCAAGAATGACCAATTAGCAATTTTTGATGAAAATCAAGCATTTTTTGGTAGGCAAAATCATTAGTAGTACCCGTTGGATGTAATCGTCCTTTTGTGTCTTGTTGTTCAGGCAAAAATAATAGGTGAATTCCTCTAGTAAAACCACCAACAACGTTTTTGAAGTCCCATATTTATCACACATGAGAGTTTAGTTTGGTTTGAAGGGACCACATCACATTAATAAACTATGACCACCATCTAGTAGTCATATTAGTCCTCTCTCATGCACGTGTCCTATCACACCTATTGCTTAGCATATTTCGATTGCCTAGTGTCATCTCTCCTAGTTATTCTCCTCTCGCTAGCCAACTAGTCACACCTATTGCTTACCATAGTTTAATTGCCTAGTGTCATCTCTACTAGTTATTATCCTCTCGCTAGCCAACTCAGTTCTTTGATTACCGATTCCTATTATGTCCTCCACTATGTTATTCTCCTCTCGCACGCCAACTTAGTTCTTCAAAATTCCTATTCTATCATCTCTAAGTATCGATTCCTATTTTGTCCTCTTGAAGTCCCACTTCCACGTATCAATTGTTCCCTCCATTTCCTCACCTTGCCAACCAAAATAATCTATAAAAAGTTATAGCTATTGTAATTGTATAGTTGTATATCAATTTTGAAAAGGTTATAGATGTTGTATATCAATTCCAAAATTTATTTTACATGTAGCCATTGGGATATTACAATGTAGTGAGAGACCAAACGAAGATTTCCTGAATACACCAAAAAGAGAACTATGAAATAAAGATACACAACATAATTTTCCTTTCTGTATTAATAATTTTAAACCGCACCACTGGTCCATGGCTTCTCCAAATCATGACAATACCACTCCTACTCTATATAATGTCACTCTTAACCTCAAAAACATTGTCTCTATCCGAGAAGATCTTATTGCTAAAATTCCCCTCACTATGGATGTCGAGGTGCATAACCACAACAACAAAAATATCTTGCTACCATGTATTCAGTACTACAATATATACAAAATTCATTGGCTAAACTTCTCCCTCCTATGAATCAATCCTCTCAAAACATTGTCAACCCTCAACCTTTAAATACTCATCAAGCATCAGTACCTCCAAAAAATTCTTCCGATTTTGATCCTTTAGTAGGTGATACCTCTTGATTCTTAGAATGGCCTCATGATTTTCATGTTCCTTGAACTGGCATTCCCACATTTGAGGGATATGATCCATGAGGTTGATAAGCCAAAATGGATGGTATTTTTCATCTATACCATATTTCAGAGATCGGTCGTGCCGCATTTGCATATTATAAACTGGGTACCCAGGCCTATCAATGGTTGTTATGGTAGCTTCATAAACATAATCGCTCCCTTATGTGGCCTAAATTTAAGGAAATTTTCCTTAGAATATTTGATAAAGGTTCTTCCTCATCATATGTGGTTCACCTTATGGATCTCAATCAAACCAGTTTAGTAGAAGACTATGTCACTAAATTCACAAACCCTCTGACCTATACACATGAATTGAATTCATAAGTAGTGGTATTTGCTTTCCATCATGGTCTCAAGGATAAAATAAGAAATGAAGTAGACATGCATGATCCATGTACTCTTGATGATGCCACCCGTATAGCTCAAGCAACCGAAAACAAACTTCAAGATGTGGCACCCTATAATCATGATTCTAATTTCCATCATCCTTTTCACAATAATGAACATTCCTCAAGATATTTTTGCTTTAAATGTCATTCCTATCATCCAAAATATCAAGCCTGTGTAGTGCATCAAACCTTTCAAATAGATTATGACACTAATGAAGAAAAAATTGTTAGTCAATCAGAGTCACTTATAGATACAAAACAACAACCAACAAAGACTAACAAATAAAAAAAGAAGATACTATTGCTATCTCATTACATGCACTTATGGGTATAAAATCTCATCATACAATTAATGTCCAAGGATTTACTAAGCACAAATGTATTAATGTGTTGATTTATTCTCGTAGTTCATATAACTTTATTGATTTCAACATGGTCAAATCTTTGAACTTGCATATTAATACTTCTAATCAAGATATGTTTCCAGTATTGATTAAAAATGGTGGTAATGCTCAATATGTGGACCAGACATCTCTAATAGCGATTCAAATGGGAAGTTATAATTGGTAGGAAACTCTCTTCATTATGAACTTAGGGAGTTCAGATGTCATTTTGGGTGCAAAATGGCTATCTCACTTGGCAATCTTACTCTTAATCTTAAAAAATTATACATCAAGTGGATAGAAAATGGAAAGACTATTTGCATTCAAGGAATTCAATCTCCATATTCTAAGATTGTAAGCTCACATTGCATGGAAAATTTAGTTCCTGGATCTTTCAAAATAGCTCAGGGTCGTTAGTCAAGACTCAACCTTATTAAAGACAATTTTCCCTAGGCACCAAATCATATGAAGCAACAACATGACTTATATCATTCTAAATAATAATTCAAGGAATGAGATATGGCCTTATTATACCTACAACCTTATAAGCAAATCTCCTTGAAGAAAAAGTCTAATAAGAAATTGGATCCTCAATATTATGGGCCATTGGTGAAGTTGCATATCAATTGGAGCTCCCACCCTATTCTTGTATACATCCAGTTTTTCATGTATCTTGTCTCAAAGAAGTGATGGTCCAAAAGGTAAAAATCCCAATAGAGCTACCAATAATAGATGAATAAAGGCAGATGACTCTTCAACCTGAATCAATATTGTAAACTAGAGTATGTCATCTTCAATCTCGCTAGATTCAATAATTTTTGGTTAAATGGTAGGACCTTCCAAAAGAAGATTCTACATGGGAATAAGAAAGCATTTTCCAGTAATTTTTAGCTTTTAGGACAAATATTTTAAGGGAGGTATCCATGTACCAATCCAAATGGATGCATCAGCTCATTGATGTATTACGTCCATTCATTGATTAAATAATTTATATATAGTTAGAATCCTTCATTTAATTTTATCATCAATCATCATTTATCCATTTGTGTATTCGCAAGAAACTCCACCTTATCTAAGTGGCTACAAGACTTTGCCCTCCTTAAATGGCATATTTGATTTATTCTTTTCCATTCGATTAATATTTATTTTGCATTTGTTTGAATTACGAAGCAGAACGCTTCAATCTTTAGCATAGATACTTCTTTTCCAAAAATAACTGAGGCAAAAATAAAAGTCATATAGCTTACATCTTAAGATAGTTTGTTTTCTACATATCTCTCTTGTTGCTTGTAAAAGAAAAAATACTTTTAGCATAAACATCATTCAAAGTGAAAAATCATATTAGGTTAGTTTTGTGACCATTTCACAACCCCAAAATTGGGGACCCACCAAATGTTTTTGAAAATTTGATGATTGTTGGGTTTCATAATTTTGTTTAATTGATTAAATTGAATATTTTGTTTATTTTATTACATTTTGGTTTTGTTTGAAGTTTCATGATTTTTAAATATTTTAATTTTAAAACTTTATGGTTATTAAAGTTTAAATTAAATTATTTAAAAATACTTTAAATAAGGTGTTTAATTTAATATGTTTCAAATACATTTTGATTTAATATATTTTTGAGAAATGCAATTAAATTTTTTTTTCACAGGTTTTTCAATGATATTCATTACAGTTTTTGAGATGGTCAAGTGGTTAAACTCTAAACACAGGTTTTGGTGCATAGTTTTGTTAAGAGGTGCATACGAATGGGTGAGAAACTCGTCACCAAACATAATGTATCAATTTTATTATAAAGGGGTTCATCATTTATGTTTGGATACATGTGGGATATTTGAGGTTTGAAAATATACTTTCTCACTTCGTAGAGTTGTCACATTAGATCACATGGGCTGCGTCTTAACTTGAGGATGTTTTAACTTGGATAAAATATTAAAATTGTAAGTGATAGTATATGAAATTAAGGTTTAATTCATGTCATCCAGTGAGGCGTCATCATGGGATACAGATGAGAGCATAAGGTATACCAAATGACCGAAACAACGAAGAGATATTTTATGATAAAATTTTACTGTCACATGATGTTAGATGATAGTGTAGGTTGCAGTATGGATTGATCAAATTTGGAAATAACTTTGAGATCACATAGCAGAGTCAGTTAGTGGCCATGATTACCAAATACTACGATAGAGGTAGAATGGCTTCAAGTATATGTTCTAGTATTGATGGTATTCTTATCTTTTGGTAAGCATGAATTGTTTAAATTTTTTGTCAGATGTCATGTTGGAAATTTGAGCATGTTTTGTTGTCATTGATGTCAAGAGTTTTGATATCAAGTTTGTCGTCATTGATGTCAAAAGGTTGATTCTCAAAAAATTAAGGAATTTTTTAAAAGAAGAAAAGGGTATTATATTTATTTTAAATATTATATGCCTAAAGATGCCTAAAAGATATAAGACCCAAGAAAAAGGAAGCAAGGTTAAAAAGAAATAATAATACTATAATATTTAATATTATAATATTTTGGCAAAAGGAAGAGATGAACAATAATAGGGTCCAAGGAATCATTAAAAAATATATATCCGACAAATTCCATTGAGCAAGGTTGGCAAAGGTTTTAATTTAATTTATTTAAATTAAAATATTTTAACCTAAGGTTAAAATTTTAATTTAAATAATTAAAGGCGCCAAGGTTAAAGTTTAAATTTGAATTTGAAATTTGAAAGGGCCGATGTGTTGTAATGCAAAGGAAGTGTATTAATAGGAAATACTTTTCATTTCCTAAGTCTCCAAGCAATTTGAATGCCTATGTGTGTAATATCTCAAGCGCTGCATTTTTTGCAAAAGGGAGAAGAAGCTTGTAAGCTTTTTAATTAAAAGGAGACAATCATGTTTAATATTCATGGGACATGAAAAAGATATTCCAAAGTGCTTGGTGGTGCATATGGTGATAGAAGGTGTGGCTAAGGCATTGCAAAGGGAAGATTGTGGTTTCAAATCCCATGCGATTTGTTTTTGGCAAGGAAGATAGGAGTTTTTATTTTTTGCAAAAACTCATGTGACAACATAAGTAAAGGAGCCTGGACCCTGGTTCACGTGTGGGCGTGCAACCTAAGTGGAGCTTAGGCTTGGGTTAAGACACTGTGGTGGCATAGGTCACATGTTCGAGTTTGGTCACTGGTCATTGGGTGCTAGTCGTCGAAGAAGTGCACAAAATTTTTGGTGACGTGGGCTAACAAATAAGGTATGCACATTTGATTTATTTTACCAAAGGTTTGGAATGCGAAAAGATTTTTGAGGGCACGTGATAATTAAAGAGCATGTGTTAAATGTATAGGGAGTCATAAGGGTTGTTGAATAATATTTTATTTTGGTGTTTGAAAATAAATAAAAATATTGGAGATTATAAGGTGTTAACAAAGGAACTTTGTTTTATGTGATGAATGTTATTTTGAGAGTATTGGAGATAATAAGGTGTATTTAAGATTTGATATTTTATTGTATATCTTGAATGGTGAAATAATTATTGAGGAGAATATTTGTGTGGAGATTTTGAGATAGGCTATTTCTATCTAACCTAGAATTGGCAAGAGGGTTTTGTTGTGAGTAAAATAGGTTTTTGAAGATATATCTCCATAAAAGAAAAAATGTATGGGCACACTATATTTTGTTTAGTGTTTGACATGAATGAAATATAAGTTGGAGTGAAAAGGATTGATAAGTATTATTGGAAATGTATGAGCAAGTTTAAGTGCATCTTGTTGATGAATGATTTGAGTTGAGATGGAGATTGAGAAATATTTGAGTTAGAGTTTGAGACCCACATTGTGCTTTTGTTAGAAATAGTGTGAAACACTTGGTTAGGGTTTGTAAGCAAGTTGTATTTCATTGGTTGAATTATTGAGTGAAATTCGTGAGTATTGGTTTTGAGTGATATTGAAAGTGAATGTGCAAACATTAGAAATCAGATTTGTGAAAGCGACAGACTTAATGATTGAGCAAAACATATTAAGTTTTTGATAGAGTACATCATTCTCTATATGTTACAGAGGTTAAAATTAAATTTTGAATGGAATATGTCTAAACTGCTTCAAGTTAAAGGAATTACTTTGAAGATTAGACAAAGCAATTGATAACATTGTGTGCAAGATTTAAGATTGATTGAGCATATCTTGTGAGTTGTATTGAGCATGTGTTTGAGCAAGTTTGAGTAAGATTTTGTGGAAGCTTAAGGGTATATTTGAGCAAGATTTTATGAAAGCTTGTAGGCAGATTTGAGGTAAGTCTTGGTGAAGACTTGAGAGCATATTGAGCAAGTTCTTGAGAGGACTTGAGGGAAGATTTGAATTAAGTCTTGGTGAAGACTTGAGAGTAGTTTGAGCAATTTCTTTAGAGGACTTGAGGGAAGATTTGAGGTAAGTCTTGATGAAGAGGTAAGTCTTGATGAAGACTTGAGAGAAGTTTGAACAAGTTATTGAAATGACTTGAGGGCAGATTTGAGATAAGTCTTTGTGAAGACTTGAGAGCAGATTTGATTGATTGATTTGTTCAAGATTTATGTTAAGGCTTGGGGTAGATCTGAGCATAGTTGATTGGTGATTTTATCAAGCTTTGTGTTAAGGCTTGAGGATAGATTTGAGGATATATTTTGGTGTATATTTATGAGCATATTTGTGCTAGACTTGAGACAAATTTGGAGTTGATTTGTACTAGATCGAGGATAGTGTTTAGTGTAGATTTGAGACAAATATTGAGTAGAGTTGAGAATAAGCTTTGGAGGTGATAGAGCAGAGGATAACAATCTCCAGTGGATAGAGATCCATTACCCAAGGTAGTGAGGATAGAGGTCTTCTGAATGAGGACAAATTTCTTCTATGGAGAGATATCCAAAGGAGAAAAATTTCTCCTGTGGATAGAGTTCCATGAACCAGAGCAAGAGGAAAGATTTATCCTATGGAGTGTGATCCATGAACCATCTAAGAAGATAAGTTTATTCTATGGAGAGATATTCACAAACTAGTTTAGGAGAAAGAGTTCTCCTGGATCATGTTCCATGAACCAGAGAAAAGGGGAAAGAGTTCTCCTATGGAGAGAGGTCCACAAATCAGAGCATAGGGGATTAGTGTCTCCTTTGGATAGAGGTCAATAAATATTGTAATAGGTAAGTGATTCCCAAGATATTTGTGGAGAAAATTTAGTAGAAATATTTTCTTCATTGAGTAGCCTACAATGAACCACGTTAAATTGGTGTCTCTTTTGTGTGTGATAATTTGTGCATTGATTTCATTACTTATGTTGATACTTATATTGACTATATTGGATAATAGTGGGAAATAAAAGTAAAATTTGGTCTTATATTGTTCACCTCCCTCTCAGTATAAGCTTGTGTTCTTCAATTGGTATCAGAGCGGGTTTCTTTGGAAGATTTTAACAACTTCAAGGAAAAGTATACAGGAACACAGATGGCATCTTAGAGTGGATCTTTAGAAAATAAGACACCATTTTTGGATGGGAATAATTATGTATTATATATTGTAATAATGAATATTTACCTAATGTAACAAGGAAATGAGACATGGCAAGCAGTTGAGGATGGGTACACACCGCCAGCTACTAAGGCAATGAATGTAATATTAAGTGGTTTACATAAAGAATAGTTTGTAAAGGTTATGCATTGCACATCAATAAAAGAGATTTGGGAAAATTTAAAGAAAATATATGAGGAAGACAAAAAGGTCAAGATCGCAAAATTGCAAAATCACAAGAAAAATTTAAAGACTTGAAGATGAAGGATGAGGAAGACATTGCTACATACTTACTTCATATAGATGAGGTTGTTAACTCCATACAAGGACTTGGGTTTAAAGTTGAAGAATCAAATTTTTGTCAAAATGTTTTAAGGTCACTCCCTAAGAGGTATAGTGAAAAGGTTTTAGCCATAGAAGAAACAAGAGATATTGAAACTTTGACTAGGGATGAGTTATATGGAACTATCACAGCTTTTGAGATGAGAATAGAAAAGGATCCTATCCCCAAAGAAGTAGCCTTAAAAGTAGCAAAGCAGGCAAAGGATAAGAAGTCATATTCAAGTAATGAGTCATCCAATTATGAGGAAGCAAACTATGGCAGAATGAACAAGGACCCAAGAAAGCACAAAGGTATGAAAATAGTTAAGTGTTTCAATTGTGGTAAATATAGTCACTAAGCATCTAACTATCCAGAAGCTGGAAGTAGTAGTAGTGAAAAGAAACAATATCATAGGAACAAGGAAGCAAAAAAATCTAGGTATCAAAAGAAAAACAGGTATGGACAAAACAAGAAAATACCTTTTCCGAGAAACAGATTATAGAAAATGAAGAACCAATATATCATAAACTTAGACAAATAACTAGAAGATTCAAAATCAAGAGGATAAGAGGTCAACAAAACTACACACTACTTGACCATATACAAACTAAAGAATAAAGACCTAATCAAGATAAATAATATTTGAAAGATGAAGATCCATATTGAAGACTAAAGTCTTCAATACCCAAATAATGTAATATAGGGGGTGTTAGAATATATTACATTATTTGGTTATTTCTAATGTACCATCATGGGTACATATTTAGACTAGGAGTTTATTAGGATTTAAGTAGTTGATTAAAGCAATGTAAAAAATGCACAAATGTTAAAATGTGTAATGATGTAAATGTGCATGTAGTTCACATGTACATTTTTTGTTGCTACTGCACAACTTACTCCAAATTTGGGGATCCACCTGAAATTTTGATGTCAATTTAAAATTTTGGTTTGCATTGAATATGTGGTTGATTAAGTCTAGGTTTTGAAAATTATAGGTCAAGTGCTAAAGTATGTTCAAGTTCCAAATCTTGTAGGAAAGGCCCTTCATAAAAGCTCACTCGGTTGAATTCCTCAAAATTTAAGGAAGAAGAATTTAAATTTTTAACAAAACATGCAGGGGAAATATCCAAACTTTGTTATAATATTATTATATGATGATGTGATGTAATAAGAATTGTTTTTTCAATCTGTTATAATTAATTTTTTGCTGGATTTGTTGGTGAATAAGATAAGATTCTTCTTTGTATACGTGAAGGTGAGATTCATCTTGCATATTCACATTTATATTTGTCATATTAATGGGTTCTCATTATGTTTCTTTGGATATTGATAGGTACTTAGGATGACATATTGATAAGTGTCGTTGTGGCAGTATGGTAGTGTATTTGGAAGCAATATTTTCATCGAAAGGATGGTTTCCTCAACCGCCATTTGGAAGCAACGTTTTCTTTGGGATTGTATTTGTAGTCAGAGTATTATATATATATATATATTTTATTAAACTGTCGTTGTTGCCTTCACCGAGACCGCAGTACTATCTACTATCACTGCCACCATATTTGAATTCATGTTGTTATTTTTGTTAGTGTTCGCTCTTTTTGTGCTGCTCTATTAAGCTTTACCATGGAAGACCACGTGGTCATTAATGTGATTGATTGATGAAAAGTAGTGAAATCTACACAGTATCCAATGCAAATATTGTCATAGAGTGATGATGTAGACATAGGATCTTGAGGAGCCACCATACGTAAAGGAATATGATTTATTTACCAAATCCAATGGTTTAATACATCCTACGCTTGTAGATGGTTTAATACATGGCAACAACATGTGGCAATGTGAATATTTTGGGTTGAATATCATAGAATTAAAACATTTTCTGAGGTTTTTAAACTGGATGAATTAGCACCACTAGCTATCTCGATGATCGTTCTCCCCAGAAGATGCACAACTATGGCAAACATTATGGCAATGACACTTATGATTGAGGCAACAACAAGATTGTAAATGGTTTTATCAAGCAATCACAATTTTCTTCATCGATTTGTCATGTCATTACGGTGTAGGGTTGAAAAAGGACGTAAAAGACCAACCGGGGTCCCAAAGTGGAACAAGAACTGGTACGACAAGATTATGCAGATGTTGATTGAGAAGCAAGAAGATGATACCATTTTTCCACTGCGATGACAACTTTATTTTATATTATGAGGGATGTGTTTCTTTTGAACAGTACATTTTCTCTCCATTCAATCACTGTGGACTATAAAACAGAAGTAGTGTTGAGAAACCTGGTGGCCTTTGAAGAGTGTCAAAAATGTAAGGGACTTGAAAATAGAACAATCATTTCAGAGTATATCATGTTAATGGAGGATCTTATTGACTCAGAAGCAGATGTTGCTTCGCTTAAGGATAAAGACATTATCATCCGTAACACGGGAAGCGATAAAGAAATAGTTAAGATGTTTGATACGCTTTGCAAGGGGATCACTGCAAGTAAAGAGAATCCATTTCACAGAGAGCTCGTGAAGGTTAATGAACATTATAAGGACATACGCAAATTATGGAAAAGTGAGTTTAAGGAAAAGTATTGCTCAAAGCCATGGTTTATTGCTTCTCTTCTAACAGCCATAGTCCTTGGAGTTGTGGCTATTTACTAGGTAGTCCTCAAAACTACTAATAGTATTAAAAAATAAAGCTATCAAACTATGTTGTTTTTTGTTTCTCCCAATGAAAGCAGGTTTTAAGCGCAGAGGAAGAGTTGTAGAATAAAGCTATCAAACTATGATGTTTTCTCCTTTACACAACACAGATGAAGGTGTAGATTCTACCAACAAAGAAAAAAGCTTGGAACACGTAATAAAAGGTGCGAGATTTTATGAATATCAAGCTGAAAAGAAATGATGAATAAGGAAAACCGAAAGATAATAAGTGCATCTACATGTTTTCTTATGTATGGATTGGACCACCCAGGACTGCGTTGCACTACTGTCATATCAACCAAGTTTTATATCAGGACATTAAAGAGTTTAATTAGATAATAGACAATAATGACATTCTAAAGTTTATGAATTTTGATCTGGCAATATCATTTTGTAATATAAATAAAAATTAACCAATTTAGTGACCACGTTTTGGTATAGGCCTCTAGAGCTGCTATTCGGATTGACAAAGTATGCCCCAGTTGGTGATGTGAAGAGTGGCAATAATCATTCTAAATTCGTAGGATGCATATTTGTGGAGCTTTTGTATGGCAAACTAATTTCTATAGGGAAAGAGCTGGAGATGCCAAAAGAGGGCAACAGATAAAATAATTTGCAAAAAAGTTAATCTAACATACTTGTTTGTAAATAATTTAACCCAAATATTGTTTTTGAGAGAAATGTGTCAACCTCGCCAATAATACAAATATTGAATAATGGTTATGAAATTTGTTGCAAAACCTATCATGGAATGGAATAAATTGAACAAAAAAAAAATTCAAAACTATAAATAGGCATTGAGACCCAAGGAGAAAGGGTCAGAAGCATTTTTAAAGAAGAGGAATTGGAAATCAGAGTTCGGTGTTGAAGAAAGAGTTTCCTTCCGGGTTACTAGATTGAAGGTTTCATCCATTGTAATTGCTAGATTCAAGGTTTTCTGTATAAGTTTTAATTGAATACCTTTTAATTTCAGTATATTAAATTTATTTGAATAATATATAAACATACGAATGGTGACATTATTTAAGCAATACTTTTTAATATATTGTTTATTTCCACCCGGGTTTAATGTAGGACATGTGTTTAAGTTTTGTTAATATTCAAATTATCTTATTTGCAATTTAGGGTGAAAATTCATAGGTTAGAGCAACCTTTTGTGTTTCTTTTATTTATTTCATTTTATTTTTCTTTCCCAACCCTAGATTTTGCATTTTATTTTAAAATTCATCAAATAAAAAATCAAAACCCTAAAAAAATACATAAAATTCAAATTTCAAATTTTCATTTAGGTAAATGATTATTTCAATATGAAAATTGGAAGTCCGGACATTGCATAGTTTTTAAAAATCATTTGATTTTAATCAATTATTGTCCAAATAATAATAATATTAAATGCAAACTTTATAAAGTTTAGATAATTTGATTAAAATAAGTTTCAAAGGTTAAAATCAAATATTTATTGAATTTCAAGGTTATTATTCTAAAGTGAATATTTGATAATTAACTACACATTTTAACAATTTTCATGAACAACAAAGTTTTTACAAACTTGAATTTTTGCAAATCAGATCAATTAAAACAGGCTCCTTATTAACAATCATGTGCATTTCCTAGGTATCCAACTAACTCTATATTTCACTTATTGATAAGCTTACAAGCAAATTGAATACATCAAACAAAACCTTGGGAAATTAAAATATTTCTTTCAAGAGAGGATATATTGACAAAATTCTAACTATGGGTATGTTTTTGTAATTGGATAAAATATCACTCAACAAGTCCTTAGAATAGAATAGTGAGGTGTCATAGGAATGTGGAAGGAAAAGAGACATGTCTCATTATAAATAGGTCTTCATAGAATATAAGAGAGTATTTTGGAGTGCATAGGTAGAGTAGTAGTAGATACAATTTAGATATTTTTTGTAAAATGAAGATGTTATTACCTCCATTGAATAACATTGTATATTTTCATGATATTTCATTAACAACTATTTCTTGAGTCATTTCGGAAGTTTCTTATCATATTTGCATGCATTTTAGTTAGCCATTATCATAGTTATAACATTCCATGCTTATTTCCATACTTGTGGTTGCATTTCCTTTAAGTTTATAGCTTCAAAAGCTAACAAATTAAATGACTCCATTGCTTATAATTTTCTTATTTTTATATTACCTCTTTTGATGGGAGGAAGCCTTATTCTCCTTTCGATATTTAGCTTTTAGATGTCCTCTTTTAAGGAGGGTATCTATTCTCTTAGCTATGTCAAAAACATCTTCAAAAGAAGACACATTGGCTCTCCAAGTATAAGTCCAATTGCTTATTCAAATTACATATAAAAATATCTAGGTGTCTTAGTGGGAGACATATTAGAGTCTCCCCACCATGGATTGCCATATTTATAGTAAGTAAAAAAAATTATCATATTTGTATCCCTCTAGCTTATAGAGGTCACTAATTGTGATAATTTCTTCAATATATATAGAGAATTGCTTAACAAACATCCTAGCAATACCCCTAAATATTTTTAGAGAATGTTTGGTATTTGGTAATACAAATTCAAGGTGGGACTATAAATGCTCTTAGAAAACATTTTAAGTAGCAACATTTTATCATCTAATATGGTTAATTGGATCTTACTTCCTTTTATACATTTAAAACTTAGGCATTACAATATTGGGAGGGAAAGTGCGGCTTACAATAAAAGGATCACTAGTTGCACAAGTCCTTGTAAGAGTACTTGTGACAATAAGAAGACCCTTGGATTGAGTGCATATGTTGCTTTAGAAAATTCAACCAAAAGTTTAAAATTTACATCTTAGATGAAAATGGATTTGATGGCACATAGGGCATGTGTTGAGAGACAAGAGGACTTTGATGATTGATGTAAGCGTAATATTCATGCATTTAGGCATATGACATCGATATTGGAATCACATGGATCATCCCCAAGCTATTTTGTAGGGAGGAAATTGAATATGTAGGATGAAATATTCTAGGGATATTGATTTAAATGAAACCTATATTCATGATTGGGATAGGAGGAAGATTGTTGACACAAGGATGATAAATTGAATCACTAGGAAGTACATACAGGTTAGGGATGTAACTTATACTCACTTGTTGAGACATAGAGCAACTAGAATTGACCTGTAATAGATACTCAAGAGGAGGCAATGATGAGTGATGTACCAAGGATGTTGAGGGGTTTTTCTCCCTACCATCTATGAAAGTGGTAATGATAAGAGGATTAGAGTTACCATAATTGGAGGTTGATGCATTAAGGTTTCTATTTAAGGATACACAGAATGGATCCACTTGATTAAAGGACAAAGGGTTAGATATTGATTACTAAGGATGGTTCAAGAGTGAATCCTCCCCAATAGATACAACTAGGTGTTAGTTTTTGAAGATTTCATAATTAATGTAAATCTCCAATGGAAAGTAATCACAAGATAAAATATAGTGAAGTTGCAATATAATGAATCAAATAATAACTCATAAACAATAATACTCATAGAATAATCATATAAAAAAACTCACAATATTGCACATAAAAATCATAAAAATGCTATTGAATAATGTTCTACTAGTGCAAGCATAAATCTATGCACATTCATATGTATTAATATGCTTTGTCATAAATATAAAATTTTATGTGACTCTTCATATGTGCACTCTTGACCTTAACTCTTATTTAAAACTATTCAATTTCCTATTCTAAGGACACATGTGTACACTAACATATTAGACACTTGTGCACATTTACACTCATAACAGTTGCACACATATTTACATGATACTTGTACATTTCCTACATATTATTACATAATATAAAATATTTACTCACTCACTAATCTAAGACACAACCCTAATCTAGTATTTATAATAATGTACCAAGGTGGTACATTATCATGTGCCAAAAAATATAATATTCTCCAACATCCCCGTGTATTACATTATTTTGTTAGTGAAGACTTTAGCCTTCAATATAGTTGTAGAGGGGTAAAACTACCCTACCACGTATAATTATTGGATGGATCTGTTGGGAGGTAAGAACCATGGGGTTATGTTATAACTCTACACTCGATGGGGAAAGGGGGAAGGGTTCACTGGGAATGGTTTTAGGACTCGCTACATGTTTAGGGTTTGAATGTGTCAATTTAAGCATGCACCTATGTTTGGCATTTCTAAAACTATACTATGAAAAAGAAAACAACAATGCAAGATACAAGATGCAAGAAGAAAAGATCTAACCATAGAATGATTATGTACTTGAATGATTACTAACCCTAGGATCGCAAAGAAAATATTTTAAGCAAGGATCCAAGAGAACTGCACAAACAAGGTTAAAACACTAAATGCACATTATATGCTTTTATTCTTCCAAATACCTAGAAATTTAATTGAATGCTTTTCCTTACTTGTGATCTATATTTTGAATAGAAATGGATAGAAAGTAATCAGTAAACAACCTATGTTGGACATTTTGTGTAATTGAGTTGTCATTGATGTCAAAAATTAGTTTCAGTGAGTAGTGCAAGAAGAAATAGTTCCGCAATCAGTGCAAAAGGAAAATCCGCCTCCAGTTGGTCATATTCGGTTCCAGGTGGTCAGATGAGGTTCAAAGAGCAATGAAGATGCCCAAGAAAAATAATATTATAATATTTTATTATAATATTAAAAGGGGAGATTTAAATTAATTTAAATAATTTCATTATAAATTAATTTAAATAATTTCATTATAAATTAATTTATTAATTAATTTAATTAACTTCTAAAGTTATAAAGTTAATTATAGATTAATTATAATTTAATAATAAAATTAATTTATGTTAATTAAAATAACCCTAAGGTTGGGTTATAAAGATTATTTATTTATTCAAATTTGAAATTCGAATAAGGCACCAACATCTCTAAGACATTGGCCTTCATGTATAAAAGAGGGCAAGAACCTTAGTCAAAATCCCCCATGCAATTATCGATTGAAAACTCCAAAGATTCGTGCACAAGAAGAGACAAGTTTTCATGTGTTTTAAAAATATTTCAAGGATAGAGGATAAGACAAATAGGAGCGAGACTCCTTTGTCTTCGCACAACGTTGTGTAACACAGTTGGAAACAACGGGTGGCACTAAGACTTTCGATAGGCTAGGAGAGCAGGGTTCAAAACCCGTTGAGTTGGTTTTGCAAGAGAAGAGGGTGTTTTGTTTTTGCATCATGCCAAAAAGAAAGGGAGAAGAGGAAGGCTTGAGCCTTCCCCTTTGTGTGGAGGCTCGTAGCCCACGTGGTGGGCTAGTGCCTCAATAAGGCACTTGGATGGGAGTGGTCTCATGTTAGAAACCCACCGAGACCTTTTTCTTGAGATAAAAGGTATGCATTATTTAGGTGCCAAGGTTGCATGAGGTATTTCAGATTTGCTAAGGTTGAATGAAAATTAAATATTTTGGAGAGTTATAAAGTTTATTTTAAATTTGATTATGGAGTATTTGAGGGAGATAAAAGGATAGGAAACATTATTTTTAAGGGTTTTATTTTGGAGGTTGTTAATTAAAGATTGGAGATTATAAGGAGAAATTGAGTAATCATTTTTTACGTATGTTTTGATGATTGCTAATTTCAAAGGAGTAATAAGGTAAATTTGAGTTTGATTATTTTTGTAATTGATAAATATTTTTGAGAGAGTGTTAGTGTGATATTTTATCATCTAACCATTGAAATTGGCAAAGAAGAAAATTGTGTTTAAGACAAAATTTGAGGTTATTTTCTTCATCAAACAAAAGGTATGGGAACATCTTCATTGAGAGTGATTGTTGGATGTTGTGAATGCTAAGTTGGAGTGAAAATGGTTGCTTTATAAGCATTGTTGAGTTTGGTTTTTCTGGAAAGAAAGTTGATTCTAGAAACCTTGTTTGATAAGCATTTTTGGAAATTGTGAGTAAAGCTTTCATATGCTTGAACTAGGGTTTGTGCAAAGAACATGAGTATAATTATTATGTGAAGTTGTGAACTATATTGAACTAGGATTTGTGCAAAGAACATGAGTATCATTGTTATGTGAAGTTGTGAACTATCTTGAACTAGGGTTTGTGAAAGAACATGAGTACCATTGTTATGTGAGATTGTTTGATCAACATTGATTAGAAATAATTGAGTTTTCATATGCTTGGACTAGTTTTTGCGAGCAAGGATTGTTTCACTGAGTGATTTATTGAGTGGAGTTGGTTGAGCCTAGTCAAATAGAAGTGTTGAAATGATAGTTCTAGTTCTATGAAACAAATTGTTCCATATTCTAAATTGATTTGAGAAAGAGGTTGAGTATTTGTGAGTGTGAAAAATATTGAGTCTCTAACAATTCTCTATATGTTTCTATGATAAAAATAGAGAGAGTGAAACTATTTGAGCATTGTTGTAAGTGTGAAGCATATTGAGTCTAATAATTCCCTATATGTTTCTATGACATTGGACAAATTCTAGTGATGACTTGTTGAGCAAATTTGAGACACGTATTAGAGAAGACTTGTGGATAAATTGGTGTGAGATTTTGTGGAATATTACAATACAAATTTGAGGACATAGATTGTTGAGCAGATTGGAAAAGTTTTAGAGAGGACTTGTGGATATATTAGTATGAGCTTTTTTGTAAGCTTACAAGGCATATTTGAGACAAGTCCTTGTGAAGACTTGTGAGTAGAGTTGGTTGATTGATTTGTTCAAACCTTGAGTTAATATTTGGGGTAGATCTAGCAGAGTTGATTTGTGACTAAGTAAATCTTTGTGTTAAGGCTTGAGGATAGATATTGAGAGCATATTTGTGCTAGACCAAAGGACTGTACATAATGCAGATTTGAAGATAGAGTTTGGTGTAGTTTTGAGGACATGTTTATGCTAGACTAGAGACATAGTTTGAGCATATTTGTGCTAGATCGAAGGACTATGTTTAGTACAATTTTTGTGGTAGAGCTGAGAGTAAGCTTTGGAGGTGACAGAGTATAGAGGACAACAGTCTCCAGTGGATAGAGATCCATTAGCCAGGGTAGTGAGGATAGGTCTTTTGAGTGAGGAAAAGAGTCTTAAGTGGATAAAAATTCATTATCCAGTACAGTGGAGGCAACAGTTCTAGAATATCACCATCCAGAGTAGAGGAGAAAGGAGTTATCCTATGGATAGAGATCCATAAACCTGATTAGGTGATTGGTGTCTCCTTTGGACAGAGGTCCATAAAATTTTAATAGGGAAAGGTTTCCCAATAGATTTGTTGAGAAAATTTTAGTGAAATATTTTCTCCGTGGAGTAGCCCACATTGGGTGAACCACATTAAATTGGTGTCTCTATTGAGTGTGGTGATTTGTGTATTGCTTTGATTATTGCTATTGATATTGCTATTTATACATTTCATAATACTGATTGGGAAAGAAAAGTAAAAAGTGGTCTTATACTATTCACCCCCCTCTAGTATAAGCTTATGTTCTTCAATTGGTATCAAAGCGGGTTCCTTTGGAAGAGTTTAACAACTTGAAGGAAAATCTTACAAGAACACAATGGATTCTAAGAGTGGATCCTTAGATAATTCAACACCATTATTTTATGGAAGTGATTATGTATTTTGGAGTATGAGAATGAAGATTCACCTGATGGCACTTGGAAATGAAATATGGGAAGCAATTGAAAATGGATACACACCACCAAATACTCCACCTACAAATAAATATGGTAAGCTTCTACATAATTACAATTCAAAGAAATAAATGCAATTTTGAGCAGTTTGCATAAAACAGATTTCATAAAGGTTATGCATTGCAAATCAACAAAAGAAATTTGGAATAAGTTGCAAAGAATATATGAAGAAGATAAAAATTTCAAAAGGGAAAAGATACAAAATCTCAAGGGACAATTTGAAGAATTAAGAATGAAGTATGAGGATAGCATTAGTGCTTATCTACTTTGAGTAGATGAGGTTGTTAACTCCATGGAAGGAATTGGACTTGAGGTTCAAGAATCTGATGTTTGTGATAAGATCTTAAGATCTCTCCCAAAAAGGTTTATTGAAAATATTTCTGCTATAGAGGAATCAAAATATGGTGATATTTTGACAAGAGGTGAATTACTTGGCATTCTTACAGCTTTTGAGATGAGAACAAAAGAGGAACCTAATCTCTAGAAGGAAGTAACCTTCAAAGCTACTAAGAAGACAAAGGGTAAACAATCAGATTCAAGAAATGAGTCATCCAGTGATTAAGAAGCAAATTATGGTAGAAGGAATAAGGATCCAAGAAGATTTAAAGATGCAAAATTTGTTAGATGTTTTAATTGTGGAAATTATGGTCACTATGCAACTAATTGTCAAGAATCTAGAAATAGCAATGATGAAGAAAAAAGGATCGTAATAACAGGGAATCAGAAAAATATAGGTACCAAAAGAAAGGTAAGTATGGACAAGGCAAATAAGAAAATAACTTCTTTAAAATATAGAATAGGAGTTACTATGCAGACAAGGCAAGTAAGTACTCAAGTGATAGTGATAATCGTCTCTCAGATAATGACAAAGATGAAGTTCTATTTCTGATAGAAGGAAAAGAAGAAGTTAAGAAAAGATCACCAATAATTCTCAAGTGTTTTAGATGTGTTAACTTTGGTTATCTTGAAGATAGTTGTACAAAGAGTGATTTTAGTTTCAGTGATGATGAATATGAAGATACACTTGAAGGACCAGAAGAGAATATTCTAATGGCACTAGAATAAGAAGGAGGTGATCCTATAGAAGAGAAGTCAGAAAATAATGAAGATATCTTCAAAGGCAAAAAAATAGAGAAAGAATCAGAGAAAGGAGAAGTTGATCTTGAGGGAGAGCTTATTTATGTCTTAACACATGAAAGAAGGTAAGAAAGAAAAACTCCCAGATTTAAGCTTCAGTTTCAAGAATGTGATGAAGAGAAAGGAAAGCTTATAGAGGATCTAAATAAGTCAATGGCTAAGACAAAGAAGTTCAAGGATAAGTTATAAGCAAAGGTCTTAGAATATGAAAAGTTATAACATGAATTGGCTCTACTAAGGAAAGAAATAAAAGAGTCTAAGTACATGTTACACAGGTTTGGAAAGAGCTCAAAGATCGTAGATAAGATGATCAAGGTACAAAGATAGTCAACAAGCAAAATAGGTCTTGGTTTTGAATAGGTACAAATGAAACAAGAAGATGAGTCAACCTCAAGTTCTGAAGAAGAAGAAACTTTAGAATAAGATAGTGTAAGAGAAAGTGAGACTTTTGAGGACGAGTTATACAATAGAAATTTCAACAAGGAAAATAACAATGCACAAAAGAGGAACAAATGGAACATGAACCAACATAGGGTAAAAGAGACTAAGAGACCAATGAGGTCAAGGCAAGGAAATTTCAATGGACAATGTTTCTCATGTCACATATTTGGGCACAAGGCTTCACCGTGTAGGACACATGAAAGACAATAATATGGAAACTTTAGAAACTGATAATTTTTTCATGGGTATTGATACTCATGTAATCAGTTTGGTCACAAGGCAATGAATTGCAGGGTTCAAGACAAGAATAGATACGGTTTCACCAAGATAAAAACCAAGACATTTGCACCTCCAAGGAATAACAATATTAAGTGTTACAAGTGCAATAATTATGGACATACAACAAAGTGGTGTAGAGTAAAAATTCCAGAGACAAGCAGGAATATGAATAGTCAGAGGAATCAGAAGGATCAGATGAGAAGGAAAGTGGACAAAGGTAAAGAACAGTGCATGCTAGGAGTAGAAATACTCCCACATTAGAATTAACCACCTCAATAGGAGGTAGGAGAGGGGCTAAGCTAATAGTATAATTCTTATGCCCAGGCCCCAAAGGAGACCCTTTGCCATTGAAGTCAAAGAGGGAGAGATTTGATTTAAGGGAAGAGCATTGAGTCAGGGGGGATAGTTTCTTAGGGGGAGCAAAATAGAAAAAGGTTAAGGAAATTGGAAAATATAATTAGGTTACCATCAATGATAAAGGGGGGTATTGTTGAACATTTTGAGTTGTCATTGATGTCAAAATTCAATTTCAGTGAGTAGTGCAAGAAGAAGCAGTTCCGCAATTAGTGCAAAAGGAAAATCCTCCTCTGGTTGGTTAGATCTGGTTCTAGGTGGTTAGATGAGGTTCAAAGAGCAATGAAGAGGCCCAAGAAAAATAATATTATAATATTAAAATGGGAGATTTAAATTAATTATAAATTAATTTAAATAATTTCATTATAAATTAATTTAATTAACTTCTAAAGTTATTAATTTAATTAAAGTTTAACTAGATGGAGATGGAGATGGAGATGGATATGGAGATGGAGATGGATATGGAGGGAAACTAGGAGAGGAGAGGAGATGGAGGGAAACCAGACCCAGGAGGTAAGTATGGAGGAACCAACTCCTTGCTAGGTAAGGCTAGCAGACCACCTACAACCAAAAGCAATTGCAGTGATAAGGACAAAGATGCAGAGGACAAAGGAGGTACAGGAGTTGGTCCGCCACTTGCTAAGCCTCGGGAGTAGCACTTTTGGGGAGATGATTTTCCTCAATTTGAGTTTCTTGCTTCGGGTTCCACTGCCACACCAACCAAGGTAGTTTCCTATGCTATGACCTTAAATGGTTGGGCCTCCACTTTGCCCCCCAACACCACTATCATCCCAAACGGTCAAAATATAGTCATCCCTGATGACATTGCTAACCAATACCTTTCCATGGAAATATTTACACTGGTAGGGAAGTTTGTTGGAGGCAGGCCTGACATCAATACTATCCATATATGGGGCAACAACCAAATGGAAGACCCTGGGGAGCATGGAAATAGTAGCTTAGTCCAGGGGTTTTTTTCTATCATATTGAGTAATGAGGAAGATACTAATCATATTCTCATCGGGGGTCCATGGTTCCTAGTCCACAAGAGCCTTTTCTTGAATAAATGGGACTTAGATTTCAATCCGGACACCCAAGGCATAAATATTACCTCCATTTGGGTGCGTATCTCTAATTTACCTTTCCATTATTGACATGATGACATCCTCCTTTCCATTGTAAGTGTTATAGGAGATATCCTGGCCATTGATTCGGTTACAAGAGCATGTAGAAGTATGAATGTAGCTAGGATTTGCATTAACACAAATTTAGCTTCTAAGATCCGTACCTTTGTTACACTAACTCACAAGAATTTCTTCTTCAAGCAAGCTTTGGAATATGAGAATAAACCACCTTTTTGTGTCGAATGCAACACCCAAGGTCATCTAAGGTCTTAATGACCTCTCCTCAAGGCTAAATCCAACCCAATAAATAGTCATTCTCAAGCAACTGGCATTCTTCAAAGTGGTAATAGTGGTGAAAGCTTCAAACCCCAAAAGAAAAGGACCCAAAAATATCAGGCAAATAATCATCAGAACAAGGTAGTGGTAGGTGGTACTAGAGAAGCCAAATCCCCCAGAGGAAAGGAGCAGATGCATCTGACTCATCATCAAGTAATTTCATTTTTCATTACTGCCAATAGATTCAATATTCTAAATGAGACTGTAGATTTGAAACAAGTAAATGTTGCGGTTTCCTCCCTGAAGGGTTTGAATACCCTAGAACCACCAATAGGAGTTGCTCCCTCTTGTCCTTCCATCCCCTTTAGTACTTCTGAGGAACCCAGACCTCCTAATTCTTATGAAACCTTTCCTGAGCCTAATTTTGATCTCAGCTTCCTCAACACCCCTTCTAAATTTGGACCATCTCAGAGTCTCCTTGATAAACTAGCTATAAATTCCTTGTTGGAAGAAACCTCGTTGCCCAGTATAAATAATTCTATTAGACCCCTTATCCCAGTTCTTGAACAGGTTATTCCTTACAAACCCAACCCCAAGCAAACTAGAAGCTCTACAAAATCCTCTGTGGATTTTGGGAGTGAAAATAAAAGAGGTAGACCTTCCAAGGAGGATCAAAGGAATTCCCAAACAACGGATTATATAGCAAATAGAGTTCAAAAGACCCTCTTCCCAAATATTACTTCTCACCTTTTAGATGAGAGCAAGAGCACGAAACCCCCTCACCTAAGTGGTAGGGGATGTCATAAAATCCCCAAACCATCCAAATGAAACTTCTCTCATAGAATGTGAGAGGCCTCAACTGGGAATCCAAAAAAAGACTTGTCAAGTCTATGAGGAAAGACATTAGAACTTAAATTTTCATCATGCAGGAAACAAAAATAAATACCAACAGTTCTGAAGTTGCTAAAATAATATGGAAAAATGTAGGAGTTATAACCAGTAATGCTAGAGGAACTTCTAGAGGACTCATATGTATGTGGGATAGGTAGAAAGTTGAAGGACGCCTCCTTCACTCTAGTGAAATACTATCAAGTGTACTCTTTCATATCAATAGTGACTTATCTTGGGTTGTCACCAATTTTTTTTCCCCTAACACGTTTACTGGGAGAACACAGTTGTGGGAGATCCTAAAAAATATGAAATATTCCTTTCAGAACATACCATGGATAGTGGTTGGAGATTTTAATACTCCCCTTTATCCTTTAGATAAGAAAGGAGGGTGTGAAACTCCTACCAAAAGTACTAAAGTATTTTATGGAATTCATCAACACTAACAGGCTCATGGATGTTAATCTAAAAAATGGAAAATACACTTGGAGCAATAGATGAGTTGGGGCACATCACATCCAAGTTAAACTTGACAGAGTGTTCCTTTCTCAAGAAGTAGTGTAGGTTTTTGGTGATGCAACTCTCAATCCTCTTCCCAAAGTGGGGTCTGGCCATAACTTCTCATCTTGGACATCAACAGACCAAATCCTTTCAAAAAGCCTTTCAGATTCTAGAATATGTGGCTTCATCACCCAGACATCAGACAATGTGTTTCTCATGTTTGGCAACAAGAATACCAGGTACGCGCTTCCTTCAGACTGTCTCGAAAACTCAAATTTCTCAAATCAGACCTAAAAATCTAGAATAAGGAATTCTTTGGTAATATTTTTTCCAACAAGAAGTCTCTTTTAGAAAGACTTAATCAAATTGAAATAAAAAATAAATTTGAAGAGCTAGACTCCCAAACCAAAATTGAAGAAAAGCAGATCCTTGCTGAGTTTCACAATATCCTTGCTTGTGAAGATACCTTTTGGTGCCAAAAATCTAGAGCTCTTTGGCTCAAACAAGGTGATTCAAATAGAAAATATTTTCATGTGGCTACCCTCCACAATAGAAGCAACAACAGTATCAAAAAGCTAATGAATAAGGATGGTAGTATTATGTCAGACATTGAGGAAATCAAGGATGAATCCAGTTCCTACTTTTCTAAGTTTCTTGAGGATGATGATTCTTGTTCTATTTTAGCTCAGGAGGCCCTTCTTCATCATATCCCTCCTAATTCCATCCTTGAATCCATCAATTCCTCCCTTATTTCTCCCTTAAAGGATGATGAAATTAGAATGACTCTTTTCTCCATGCATCCCGATAAAGACCCAGGCCTAAATGGTTTCCCTCCTCGTTTATTTCAACACTTCTAGGATATTATGGGACCTGATGTGTGTTTGACTATCAAAGAATTCCAATCACTCAAAAGGATTTCTCTGGGGTACAATTCTACTTTCATATCTCTCATTCCTAAGCTTACTTCAACCAAGAACTTAGTTGATTACAAGCCCATTAGCCTCTACAACATTGTCTATAAAATCCTCACTAAAATTATGTCTTCTAGAATGAAAACTATATTGCCCACCATCATTGACCCTTCTCAGGGCAACTCTGTTCTGAGTATGTCTATCCTTGATGGGGTTATCTCCATCCATGAAGCCCTTCATTCAGCTTCCAAATCTAAAAAACCCACGTGTCCTCAATTAGGATATGTATAAAGCCTATGATAGAGTCAACTAGAATTTTCTCCTAGCCATCTTGGGTAATTTTGGAGTCCATGCGTATTGGATAGATATGATCAGATCTTGCATTTCCTCATATTTGTTTTTGTCCTTATCAATGGGTCTATGACAAACTTTTTCCAAAGCACCAGAGGTCTTAGGCAAGGAGATCATATTTCTCCAACGTTGTTTATTATTTTAGCAGAAGCTCTAGGCATGACTATTCAAGCTGCTTGTAGATCCTAGTTGCTGATAGGGATTAAATATTCCTCTCAAACCACTCCAGTTTCACATCAAAAATTTGCATATGATACCATTCTATCAGCTAGGGCCTCTATTCCTGAGGCAAAAGTTATCAAATTCATCCTCCAAATCTATGAAGCAGCGGTTGGTCTAAAAGTAAACTTTATTAAAAGCAAATTATATTTTTGAATAAACCTATGTAGAGAAAAATCAGGATCACCATAATTCTAGTGTTCCATTGCTGACCTTCCTACCACCTACCTTGGCCTCCCTCTGTTCTATGGTCAACTTACAGGTTCCATGTGGCACAATGTCCTCAAGCGCATCCAAAGGAAACTTGCGGGCTGGAAAGGATATCTTCTCTCTTAGGTTGCCAAATGCACTCTTAATTTAGTGGTCCTTCAAAGCATTCCAGTTTATTTTCTATCTATCTTCAAGGCCCCCTCTCCTATCTCAGCTAAAATAGAGCAAATACAAAAAAAAAATTATGGACAGGATCAGACAACAAACAAAGATTCCATTTGGTGGCTTGGGACAAGGTTTGTAGACCAAGGATGCAGGGGGGAGTCGGAATTAGGAGGATCCAGTACCTTAACTCTACACTAATTACTAAACAGGCTTGGAGGCTCATTTTAGGCGATGACAACGCATGAATCACTATTGTAAAAAGGAAATATCTTCAAAATGGCAATTTCTTCAATGAAGGTATTCCCAACACAGGGTCAACATTCTGGAATTCCATTATAAGCTCTAAGTATCTTATTATGAAAGGTCTAATATGGATGTTGGGATATGGACAAAATATAACATTTAGGAAAGACAATTGGACATCTCGAGGACCTCTCCTCAATGACCCAATTCTGTGTAAACTTAAAATATTCACTAATGACATAATAGGATAGAAAGTCTCTAGATTTTTTACTCCAGGATCTCCTTCTACTTGGATTCCCATAGTGCACCTGGATTTTCCTACTGAATATAACATCTTAAATTCCATTCTATCTTCCACCATCATCCCTTCCTCTATAATGCTTGATCGCATCATCTAGGAACACACTAAAAGTGGATATTACACTGTCAAATCAACTTATCTCCTCCTCCTTATTCCTAAAGAAAGTATGCCTCCTATGGATAAATTTTGGGTCAAACACCTCATCCCTAATATTTCCTTCTTCTCTTGGCTAGCCATCCAAGAGAAAATCCTTACCATTGATAACCTCATTAGAAAAGGAATGCCCATTCCTAACAGGTGTTTTCTGTGTCTCAATGATTGGGAATCCACTAGCCACATATTTCTCCATTGCCCCTTCTCCTCATCCATCCTCGGATCCATTTTCCATAACTTCCACATGCAATGGGCCCCACCTCCTTCCATCAGTGACCTCTTTCAATAATGGCCTACCCCTTTTCGTGACCCCCACCTCCAATTTTTTTGGAAAATTTCCCTCCACCACTTCCTTTGGCAAGTCTGGATTGAAAGAAATAATAGGGTCTTTTCCCTTCTTGCCAAAGCCCCTCAGCTTATCTTATCTAAAATTCTGGCCTTTGCCTTAGAAAATACCTCCCTCATTCCCCCTTTCTCCAAACCTACCTCCAAGGATGAGAAGGATCTAGGAAAATATTTGGGTCTATCATTGGAGGATGTTTGGCCTTCTGCCTTACGACCTCAAACCATGTGGACACCTCCCCCAGTAGGTTGGATCAAACTTAACATTGATGGAGCTGCTAAGGACAACCCTAGGAAAGAAGGAGCTGGAGGTATTCTAAGGGATCATCAAGGAAACTCTCTACTTGCCTTTGCTGAAGGGTTAGGTGATCAGACCAATCATGTGGCAGAAGCCAAAAGTATGTGGAGAGGACTCAATATTGCAAAGGATTTTCCCAATAAGTTAATAGTGAAAGGAGATTCCCTTAATATCATTAACTACCTCAAGAATAACAATTCCAAACCTTCATGGAGATTCAAATATTATATTGAGGAAGTCAGGTCTATCATATTCAATAGGCAGGAAGTCATTTGCCAGCATAATTTAAGAGAATCAAATAAGGTGATGGATAACTTAGCAAATATTGGAGTCAATTTAGACAATTTGCAAATATGGAAAATGAATCTTCCAAGGGAAGTCCAGGCTCTCGTAAATAATGAAAAACAATTGGCAAGTTGTCCTCAATAGGAAATTATTCTCCCGATCATCATTTCCTAATCCTTATGAATAAAGTCAACATCGAGTGTTTTTGTTGTATGCCTCCGTGTCACATGATGAGTCTTTTTTTTGTCCTACCCATCGCCTTCACAGGTTTTCATCCTCTCCATCATCTCACTTAGAAAATCCACGTCACCCCTCTCCACATCCTTTTTGCCAGCCTTTCTTCCACCCATCATGCCTTCCCCTCTGCCACCACTCCCGACCCCCTATCCATTCACATTCACCTAGTTGTCCCCACTTTTCACTCCTCATATATGTATCATTGGGTAAATATCTTTGGCTCACTCTCTAATGATATGAACAATTATTATTGCTATTTGTTTCACTTGTGTAGGTCATCTTGTGTTGATTCCAATGTTGACAACATGACCTCTCAGCATCTTTTCCCTCGCACAAATTCAAGGCAGCGTTGGAAGCCTCTTTTTCTTGTTACCAAAGGTGATATTTCTAATGTTACGGCTTGGCTTAAGGAACTATTGGTCATGAATTTGCCACAGGAAAGGATTTTACAAAAAAATGCACCCTAGACCCGGCCAACATTGAAAGGCTGGGAGAAAGAGATGTCTCCCACACCAATCTCCAGAGTGTGCTGGTTCCCTTACTATTCTAAGATTGTTTTTAGATCAAAGTTACAGGAAAGGAATTGTAAAGATGCAGAAAGAAATAGGAAATATAGTCATGGGCCGAATATATCTGATCAGGAAAGAACAACAGCAGATAACTCTAAGTATGCAAATAGCAAATAACAGAAGACAGTGATGTGATTGACTCACAACCTTGCATGGATGACCTCCAAGATAGCATTCTAGAACTCACTCCCTTACTAGCAAATGTTAAAACTCAATACAAAATTAAAACTAAGCAGCAAATAAGAAATGCAAGCACAAATTAGGAATGTTGAATACAGAAGGTAAAATACACAGAAAATTGCCTGTGAAACCAGAGAGCCAAATGTCTTATATTCATGCAAAGCATTTGAAAAGATTTCAGCAAAAGTATCTCTCAAACTCCCGATACTTGCTCTTGAGATTTACATTGATTTATATAGAGGTCTTGCCTCTTTGTAGCATTAAAAATATGAAACGGACCTCCTCGAGATCTAAAAATTATGCAACGAAAACAAGGAAATGATATCCTTAAACAGCCTCGAAGAAATCAGAAATTAAATACCATAAGGAGGAGTCGGTCATCTTCATTAAATTGTTGTTCTTGGAAATGTGCATGAAACTGATAGAAAAATCGTGAAAAGCAGCTTCAAATAATGGAAATCTTCAATTCTGGTAACTTGGGCACGTTCTTCTACCTTGACCGCATCAGAAATCAACAAAACATTTAATTCTAGAGCACTTTGAATCATCGAAACTCACAAAACTGCATCGGATCGTTTGAACTGCTTTCTGGCGTGAAACTGTAACAGGTCGCGAAAATGCGACAGGTTGCAAAATCGTGACGTATTCGGCTTCCATATCTCCTTCGCAACCTTGCACCGTGAAAATGTGACACTGCGCGATTTCATGACGTTCGTACAATTATGCTCCTTCTCTGCTTTGTTTCGTGAAAATGCGACAATGCACGATTTCGCTACATCTTTCATCTCTCTGTTCTCTTCGCTGCATCAAATCACGAAAACATAACATTGCACGATTTCGCTACATCTTTGCGTTGGCACTTTCATCGTTATCTCCATGTCGCAAAAATGAGACAATGCACGAAATCGCTACACTATCTTCCCACTACTCAGTCTTGGCTTTTACATCACGAAAATCTGACATGTCACGATTTCGCTACGGGTTTTGTTTCCTTGGACTTTGTTGTTCATCAACCGCGAAAATGTGACACTGCGCAATTTTGCTACAATTCCCTGCACTTAGTCTTTCTTCAATAGTGTGTCACAAAATCACTACCATTTTATGCCTTAAGCTCCTTCGTTTTGCTATGTTGCGATTTCGTGACGTCTGCATCTTGCTTGCCTTCATTCTCAAAAATGTCACGATTTCGCTACGTTTTCTTGCTGCTTGGACTCATTCTCCAAAGTGTCACGAAATCGTGACTCATTCATGCCTTAGACCTTTTTCCACCACCTGAACCGTGACCATGCAACATGTAGCGATTTCATTACGTCTTTTGCTTTGCTTAGCTTCATCCCAGAAATGTTGCGAAATCGCAACCATTCTGGGTCTTATGCCTTTCTGTCCAACTGTGTCGCGAAAATGCAACGCGTAGCGATTTCACTACATCTTTTGCCTTATGTTCCTTCAGCTGAGTTATGTCGCGAAATCACGACGAATTTGATTATCATCGTCCTTGGCTTGGTTTTGTCGTGATTTCGCGATGTTTTGTCGCTCTGCCCTCCGTTGACCATTTTGATTGCGAAAATCTAACACATCGCGATATCGCGACGATTTTGCCTCCCTGCTGTCGTTGATTGCGCTGACCACGATTTTCTGACACGTGAAATCGCTACGACTTGGCGTTTGTTTTCTATTGCCTTGTTCGACCCGCGATAATGCGACATGTCGCGATATCGCGATGGTTTTCAACTTTGGCTCTCCATGCTGTTTTTTGTCGCGATTTCGTGACAGCTTTCAGACTTAGCTTAGTTTTTGCATCAAAACCTGTAGAGGAGTTAGAATTTCAACAGCTTATGCATGAATAAACAAAAATCAAATAAATGTGGCAAAAATGCCAACAGGAACCCATAAAAATCATCATCCATGTCAACAAGATACACTCATGGCAGACGTCTAGTGTGTGCCATGCTGTCAAGACCTATCGACACCTGTATATTTGGCTAAAATATTTATGGAAAGCTTGGGACCACTTTGGGATGCCTGACTTAAGTGTACTATTTTCCTCTCATGCCTCACGAGGCCACAATTTTCTTTACATCTTGGTCATCGGTCCCCCTTAATTAATGTGCCTCTCCACATGTGGGAGCCTTCCCTCTTCCACCTGTTCCCCCTCCTTCGCATTCACCATGCCCACTACCTCTTCCTTCCTCACTTCATTAACCCCCACACTTTGTTTCTCTTCTATTTTCCCTTTCACCCTCCATCTTAACCATCACCTTATATACCTTAACTTTCCATCTCTCGGTCGACATGTCCCTATCCATTTTCCATCATCACCCATTTCTCTGTCCCCACCATGTCAAGCGAATACATTGAACCTAATGCGTATGAGTGTGACCAACGTGTCGACCCTATCCTTGAGGATAGGCATTTTTTTCCATTCCTCCACCTTTTCTCAGGAAATGATATTGATATTACTATGGCCTTCCTCGAGACGTGGGACAATAACGCTGTTACTATTAGGGGAAGGAATTTTGTTGTTGACGCCCACCTCCTTGGCGCTATCATTGGCTAGGCTGCTGAAGGGGGTGATCCATTCATCGCCATAAGAATAATTAGGAGGTGGAACTGGATCATTTCAAAGGAAATGATAAAATTATCAAGAAGGTCAAGGGGTTTGGCCTCTTCAGAACTGACCTATCCAGTCCCTGGAATGCTGTAATGAAACCTATAATGCAATTCATCTATGTTGATGACATTGAAAAACCTATGAAAATCTATCATCTGGTCTTTGTCAATCACTTCATAGAACTTAACCCTTTAAGAAATCTCATTTTCTTCCTAAATTTGATAAATCACTCCATATATTCCTATAGATACAAGGTCAACCACGACCTCCCCCAGAACCAAGGCATGTTCAAAGTTATATACACCTATATCCTTGCCAATAGCCCTAAGGCCAACCTTGACCCAAGCAGCCCTGCCAATTTAACTCCCTCTACAGAGCGTCTGTCCAAAGTTGAAAAAAAGAAAAATGCCAATGAATCCTTGTCCAAATTGAAATCCAGGAAAACCATTTCCTTTGATACCAGTAACGAACCGGTGAGGAAATCAGCTCGGATTCAGAACTTGACATCCAAGTCCAAAGTGATTGAAATAAAAGATGATAATGAGGAGAACAAGAACCTAAAGAACTACATAATTTCCTCCACTACAACAATGATGAACTACACTATGGACATTAGGGAGGGGCTACATAAGCTCTTCTACAACAAACATATTAGTCAAGCAAACATGTCCACAACTGAGAAGGCGATGGCAACCGTCAAGACCGAACCTAATGAAGATGAACCAAAGCCCACGGATGCTGAGGAGGACAATAAGGAGGAAGAATCTATTGAGGGCGAGGATTGAATTCCTCGGATCCACCTTGCTCCTTATTGGTATTTTCTATTGTGTAATATTTTTGTGCGTGTACGTAATTTTTGGTTTGCAGTTTTTTTTCTATTATATTATGTACTTGTAGGCTCCCCTTTTGTTCTAAGGCTTTGTCCTCATTTCCTCTCTGTTAAGGCTTTAGTTCCTTCGTGGCCGAGGCTGCATCCTCTTAAATGGCCTTTTATGTTTTTTAGTCCTTTTTGGGTCTTTCAGCTATGTCTCAAACTTGGATCAATTTCTCTACTACTTATGTAAAAGGTTCAGGGATCCTTAAAACCTTTTTTTTTGCAATATAATACTTTTAATTAGCAAAAAAAAAAGTTTAATTATAATTTAATTATACAATTAATTTATGTTAATTAAAATAACCCTAAGGTTAGGTTATAAAGATTATTTATTTATTCGAATTCAAAATTTGAATAAGGCATTGACGTCTCTAATACTTTGACCTTCATGTATAAAAGAGGGCAAGAACCTTAGTCAAAATCCCCCATGCAATTATCGATTGAAAACTCCAAATATTCGTGTGTAGGAAGAGACAAGTTTTCACGTGTTTTAAAAAGCTTTCAGTGGTAGAGGATAATACAAATAGGAGTTATTATCCTTTATCTTCATTTAGCATTGTGTAGCACAATTGGTAACAACGAATGGTGCTAAGACTTTTGGCAGGCTAGGAGAGCAGGGTTCGAAACCCACCGAGTTGGTTTTGCAAGAGAAGAGGGCTTTTTTTTTTTGCACCACACCAAACAGAAATGGAGAAGAGGAAGGCTTGAGACTTCCTCTTCATGTGGAGACTTGTAGCCCGTGTGGTGGGTTAGCGCCTCGATAAGGCATTCGGCTAGAAGTGATCTCGTGTTCGAAACCCGTCGAGTCCTTTTGCTTGAGATAAAAGTTATGCATTATTTAGTTGCCAAGGTTGCATGAGGTATTTTGGATTTGCTAATATTGAATGAAAATTAAATATTTTGGAGGGTTATAAAGTTTATTTTTAAATTTTATTATTGAGTATTTTAGGGAGATAAAAGGAAAGGCAACATTATTTTTGAGGATTTGATTTTGGAGGTTGTTAATTAAATATTGGAGATTATAAGGAGAAATTGAGTAGTTATTTTTTATGTATGCTTTGATGATTGCTAATTTCAAATAAGGAGTAATAAGATGTATTTGAGTTTGATTATTTTTGTAATTGAGAAATATTTTTGAGAGTGTTAGTGTGATATTTTGTCATCTAACCATTGAAATTAGCAAAGAAGAAAATTGTGTTTAAGACAGTTTTTGAGGTCATTTTGTTCATCAAACAAAAGGTATGGGCACATATTACTTGAGAGTGATTGTTGGATGTTTTTAATGCTAAGTTGGAGTGAAAAGGATTTTTTGATAAGCATTGTTGAGTTTGGTTTTTTGGAATGAAAGTTGATTCTAGAAACCTTGTTTGATAAGAATTGTTGAAAATATTGAGTAAAGATATCTTATGCTTGAACTAGGATTTGTGCAAAGAACATGAGTATCATTTTTAAGTGAAGTTTTGAACTATCTTGAACTAGGTTTTGTGAAAATAACATGAGTATCATTGTTATGTGATGTTGTGAATTATCTTGAACTAGGGTTTGTGAAAGAACATGAGTACCATTTTTATGTGAGATTGTTTGATAAGCATTGATTGGAAATAATTGAGTGAGTGTTCATATGATTGGACTAGGGTTTGTGAGCAAGTATTGTTTCATTGAGTGGATTTGGTTGAGCCTAGTCAAGTAGGAGTGTTGAAATGATAGTTCTTATTTTGTAAAACAAATTGTTCCATATTCTAAATTGATTTGAGAAAGAGGCTAAGTATTTGTGAGTGTGAAACATATTGAGTCTATAACAATTCTCTCTATGTTTCTGTGATAAAAAGAGAGATAGAGTGAAATTATTTGAGCATTGTTGTGAGTGTGAAGCATATTGAGTCTAACAATTTTCTATATGTTTCTATGATATTGGATAAGTTCTAGTGAGGACTTGTTGAGCAGATTTGAGGTAAGTCTTAGAGAAGACTTGTGGACAAATTGGTGTAAGCTTTTGTGGAAGCTTACAATACAAATTTGAGGAAAAATATTGTTGAGTAGATTGGACAAGTTCTAGAGAAAACTTGTGGATAGATTAGTGTGATATTTTGTGGAATCTTACAATGCAGATTTGACATAAGTCCTTGAGAAGACTTGTGAGCAGAGATGGTTGATTGATTTGTTCAAACCTTGAGTTAAGGTTTGGGGCAGATCTAACAGATTTGATTTATGACTAAGTCAAGCTTTGTGTCAAGGCTTGAGGATAGAGATTGAGATCAGATTTGTGCTAGACCAAAGGACTGTGTTTAGTGCATATTTGAGGACAGAGTTTGGTGCAGATTTGAGGACATGTTTGTGCTAGACCAAAGATAGAGTTTGAGCAGATTTATGCTAGACCAAAGTACTGTGTTTAGTGTAGATTTGTGATAGAGCTAAGAGTAAGCTTTGGAGGTGATAAATTATAGAGGATGATAGTCTCCAATGGATAGAGATCCATTAGCCAAGTCAGTGAGGATAGGTCTTCTGAGTGAGGACACGAGTCTTTAGTGGATAGAGGTCCATTAGCCAGTGTAGTGGAGGTAGCAGTTCTTCTAGAAGATCACCAGCTGGAGTAGAGGAGAAAGGAGTTCTCTTGTGGATAGAGATCCATGAACTTGACTAGGGTATTGGTGTCTCATTTGGACTGAGGTCCATAAAAATTGTAATAGGGAAAGGTTTCCCAAGAGATTTGTTGAGAAAAATTTAATGAAATGTTTTCTCCATGGAGTAGCCCACATTGGGTGAACCGCGTTAAATTGGTGTCTCTATTGTGTGTGGTGATTTGTGCATTGCTTTGATTACTGTTGTTGATATTTCTATTTATACATTGCATAATATTGATTGAGAAAGAAAAGTAAAAAATGGTCTTATACTATTCACCCACCCCTCTTAGTATAAGTTTGTGTTCTTCAACCTAGAGATATACTAAGAAAATTATCTAACTTGGTGGTTTTTCCAAGATCTATCTTACATCCAACAATGTCCCACAACTTTAATCCTAAAAAATAACTTCATAAAACCCTTGAAAATATGATTAGCATTAGGGGTCCTACTTAGGCCATTGTATGATTGTACTTGGAGGTGCAACAGTCAAGACACCTAGGCATTTTTTGCCGACGTTTAGAATGAAAAAGTAAAATTTGACCTTTTTGGAAGATGAACAAACATAATACAATGCAACAAAATAATACAATGAACATAGTATAGATTGTGCAATTATGCTCTAAATGTAACATGAAATGTAGATCTAGGGTTTGGGGGTAAACTTCTACCCCCAATCTTAACATTGGTGAAATCTTACCCTATGTGGGGTAGTCATAATTTCACTTTTGATGAAATCATACCATGTAATTATGGGGCACAATTTTGTAACAAAGAGAAAAAATAATAGGACAATGCAAATAAACTAATAACATATGCGAAGTTAGCAATGTATAAATGCATATGAGCAAAAAAAACCTGGCAGTAGCAAAAAAATTAGATAAAAATATAGTATAATCCTCCTTAGGGATTCTAGACATGTCCACCAAGGGTAGCAACACACAATCAATGCAACTAAAAATATCTCCACAAAATTTAATAGCTTCAACAAATCATATGACTTTTGGCACTTGTCTCAAACTTACCTTTTTTTTAGGAAACTTCTTAGATTCTTGTTGCTTGTGGTTTAGTCGGGGGGAAAAGAATGCTTTAAAACCTCTATTTATAAGATACTTGAAACAATAATGGGTAGGAAAACTGAGAGAAAACCGACATCAAAAGAAGTCAATTTAAAAAATTAGGGCTTTTTAGGAGAAAACCCTAGCTAGGTGAAATATTGCTCCATAAGGGCCAACCGTGATTTCAATGGAACTAGGAGAAAAGGGGAAAAATGAAGAGATAGAGGCCAAAAAATGCTTTGGACAAGTTGGAGGGTCTCTCTAAGGATCTATGGAAAATGACTCACTCAAGTGGGTCAATTTATTGTGTCTACATTTTGCCCCCTCTTTGATGCATTTATAGCTTAATAAATGCATCAAAGAAATATGTAGACACATATGGGCGAAGGAAAAAAATAAAAAAGAGTGGATGGTTTAGAAGAAAGAAGTGGTGCAGAAACGGTCTCATTCTAGATACTTTCTTATTTTACATGCAAATTGAGGTACTAGGGACATTAATGCCTCTTAGGCCAGGGTACCCCTTCGAATTTTGAGAGGAATGCAAAATTCCTAATGAAACTTGAAATGGTATATGTAGAAGAAAAAAGAGAAAAAATAGAAAAAAGAGAGGAGAGAAACAATAGAAAAACAAGCATAAAAGGGTAAAAAGGTGAAAACCCTAATTCATTTCCACCATGCAAAACAAAATAAAGGATCTCTAGAGAAAAAGTAGAAATTGTGCCTCTTATACATTGTTCATCCATTATGAGGGGTGAGACTAGTGCAACAATGAAGCGAGCATAGGTAAGGACTAAAATCTTCCCTCTATATTAGTATAGGTTGGATTTTAGCCATAATTTCAAGCATTTTACATATATTTTTAAATTTTTTCCTCAAAAATCATCATGCACGACTTGACCCTGATTTTGTGGTACGACTATAATTTCACCCTAGTTCATGGTGGTGAGTGAAATCATGCCTGAACACATGGGGTATGATTCCATGAAATTGCACCTCAAGGATAGAGGGCATAATTTTACAAAGGGGGAAGAAAAATAAAATCTTGCCCAAAGCTAGATAGACATGATTTTATCGAAGAGAAAAAGGTGAAGTAAACCAAAAAAAAGAGGAAGAAAAGATTCAAATTTTGTTAATTTATTATTTATTAATGTGCATAAGAGACTAATAAAAATTTTATTATGTTTGTGGATGCAACATAACGTACTAGAGAGTCGTGAGTGGTGACTGAGCTCCTTGGAGGTGGAGCTAGATGGCCTCTCACAAGTAGAGAGAGGTACCTTGGAGGTAGTGGGGTTATACCATATGGTAGAGATACATTGGGTAGATGTGGATAGAGTGCTACTGACAATGCTAGTAGAGATATGGTACCTAGAATCATTGACCTTCCTATTACTCACAAGAGAGATGACGGTCACACTGGATGATGTGTGGTGCATATTGCACATCCATATCAATGGGATATTAGTTTATAGGGCATGGGGGCAATGAAACATGTTGGAGATATTATCATGAGGTTGGGCCCACTAGGTTTGAGAGAAGGTAATCTCAATTCATGAGATGGTGGGGTGCTATAGGGCCAACACCTTGACAATTGTAATCTGTGGGGTGGTTGCAGTATTGCTGATGTGCCATACAAGTAGGTAACATTTACCATGGGATATGATGGGTGTAGTGGTAGACATACAAGATCAGTAAGTTAGATTCATATAGGGTCCATATGTGCTAGCCTGATTATATAGGATATGAAAGCACGAGATTCCGGAAAATAAAAA
The DNA here is from genome assembly GCA_028583015.1 of Wollemia nobilis. Taxonomy (NCBI): domain Eukaryota; kingdom Viridiplantae; phylum Streptophyta; class Pinopsida; order Araucariales; family Araucariaceae; genus Wollemia; species Wollemia nobilis. The sequence continues at coordinate 9,990,251 of JAQPPZ010003077.1, read as the reverse complement.
GGGAAAACCCCAAACACGATGCAAGAACAAAACTTAAACTTAATGCTACAAATTAGAAATGCGTAAAATGGAGAAAGCATAGACAAATTGGAACCAAAATGGAACGAAACAACCCTCTTCTTTTATTGATGTATTTCAAATTTGGTTACAATTAGCTTCCTCCCTTTTTAGGGGAAAGGAGCATCAAACTTGTCTCTTGGTCACATCAATGGAAAGTCATCTCTCTTCCGCATGCCCACATGCAAAATGGGCAAGCCAAAATGTTGTTGCCGCTTGTGTGAATGAATCCTTGATCCTTGCTACTCCTCATGCATTCAAAGAAACAACAAATTCGTTAGTAGCACCTGCTGCAAATATGAAATAGTTGTTCTCTAAAAAAACGACGAAGGATGTATGCATAAAACTGAATAAAATGATGAATGAACTGATTCTAGACAACTTGCAAATTTAACAGGAACCAGGGAACATTACCAGAGGGCCACTACCATCAAAAAAGTAAAATAAAATGCCGTCGATTCGAATTCGACTGTAATTCATCCCTGGGTAGGACGGATTCTACTGTAATTCGTCCCCGGGTAGGACGAATTCTCTTGCGACAAAGCACCGAAGTGATGTTGCCCAAATTTCATGTCTCGGGATCTCCAAAAGACCTACAAACATAGGGGTTAGCTAATTGGGGGCATTTTGGGATGACCCAGATGGTCGGATTTCCCCAATTTGACCTCCATCAATGGGAATTTGACATCGCTACCTGCAAGTTAGTGAGGACAACAAAACGACAAAACATGATAAGATTTGATCAAAACATTCTAAAATCGAAATTATAAACTATCTAAACAACATAAAATGGAATGGAAGATAAACAAGTGACAAAAGAACAAATTAAAATGAAACTAAGAAGTGTGGGGCGCTCGGGCGGGCCGCCCACCATTAGAACCTGATTTCGGCACCAATCCACTTGGGATGGGCCTAAAATCTCTTGTAATGGGTTGTCGACGAATTGGTAGATCAGTGTGGTCAAATGTCAGGTTTTGGGTCCCGATTCACACTTCCAATAACCACCCAATGACCTCCCTTGCAAAAGAGATCAAGGATGTGGAAGAGGTGAATCAAAAGGGTAAAATGTGGTATTCAATTTGGTAGCACTTCATTGCTTGAAAATGCCTCCAACTCCTCTTCTTTTGGGTGAGAAAGTTCACCATTTTATAGACCTAGGGGGTCTCTTTGGAGGGGCATGCGTAAGCGCCATGTGGCAATCATGCCTTCCCATGAGGGAGGAAAGTCCTCCATGACTTGACCTTCCATGACTGCCCTTGTGATAGTCCTCTAACGTCCAATCTGCCCACCTACATGCGCATGCAAGGCAGGAGGCATTAATTGACTGTCCTCGGCTGCCACTTGGCACAATTTTTCTTTTTGCTCGTTAAACCTGGAATTCGTCCTGACCCAAAGCGAATTCAGAATTCGTCCCTGGGTGAGACGGATCCCAAATTGAATTCGTCCCAGGGTGGGATGGATACTAAGCAAAGTGCCTGAATGTGCCAGATTGTCTTTCGACCTTCCAAAATTGCTACAAAAGTGGTTAGGACCACTGTTTAGCCTTTGAGGGCTGCCCTGGGGGCTGTGTGTGTCAAAGTGATCAGTGTTTGCAATCACATAATCATATTGGTGCTATTTTGGTTTCTACAAATGCATCTTTTTGGGATGCGCTGTGCATGGCACACCGTCGAGCAAAAATAGATAACCAAAGCACTAATGATTAGGGTTTCTTGGTAACCTAACCAACTTTTGATGCCCCAAGTATGGAAGGGGCATGCATTCTTGAATCCTTGCTTTTGATGAGCGAAGGCACTCAATTCAAGTGTTAACCTTTTTCGGTGAGGTGTTACTTGACCTTGGACATTGATCAGTCATGAATAGGCAAAGGGCGCAACCTTTTGTTTATGAGAACCTTGAGTTCATGATTCACGAAATGCCAAGTAATTTGATCAGATTGTGATTATTGCTTGTTTACTACCCCAAGTAGGAGCGTAATTGTCTTTGTCAATGATTCTTTGAATGCATGTCGTTTTTCTTAATTGGGTGTGTGTTTGCTGATTGGTGACTAAGTGTGACTACCCCCTCAAGCGATGAATCGATGAGGGAATGACCTTCGTGAGAAAAGCGACGAGTCACTTGACCCAAGATGACTTGTGCAAGGGTGCCTTTAGATGGTTTAGCATTAAGCATGTGCAATTTTTTTGACATTTAGACCTATTTTTGCTGGGTGGTAACCCTTTTTGCGACGCTTTTTGGAGCTAAAATTGGCAAAAATCCATCTTCCCGTGGAGCGGTCCGGCTATGATAGCCTTCTTAGGGAGTAGGATAGTGACAATTTGTGACCCCAACATCTGTTTTGTATGCCCGGGATGTCAAGTGCAACAACACTCTCATCGGGCAAGTTTATTAGCTGTTTTAGTGCATTTTTGTTCAATTTTTGATGTTTTTTGAAATTTTTGCCTTGAATTCGTCCTAGGGTGGGACGAATACCAACTTAGAATTCGTCCCAGGGGAGGACGAATTTAAGCTCAAAAGGCCTATTTAAAGGCCAAAACTAGGGTTTGGGCTCATTTGCATCTGATTTTTCTTGCGATTTGGAGCTCTGGGGAGGAGGAGGTTAATTCTGCGAAGCGAAGCGCTGCCGGATTTTCCCTGCCATCATGAGTGCGCAAACAGGATCGAGCGGCGGAGCCGAAGTGAGACCAGTAAGTGCTCCCTAGAGTTATTACTTTTGTTTAAAATTGTCATTGTTTTGTTTAATTTTCTTTGTGATGATTTTCAAAATTTTAAAACTTAAACCCTGAAACTGAGCTGAAGACAACTAAGACTTAGTTGTAAAACTAGACGTAGCGCAAAACCTAGGTAAAGAATTTTTATTTAGGTTATAACTAAACCCTAGGATAAACGGAAAGTAAAACCCTAAGACTTAATTTTGTTGTCTTTTGAATTTTTGTTTTGTTTTTAAATTAATCGGTTAAGATTAGAAACCCTAAGACTGAAAAAATAATTTTTTTTAAATTTTGTTTCGTTTTATTTTTTGGAATTTATCAGTTAGGATTAGGAACCATAGAACTAAAAAATTATTTTTTGTTTGAATTTTGAATTTTTGTTTTTAAATTAATTAGTTAGGATTAGAAACCCTAGAACTGAAAAATTAATTTTTGTTTGAATTTTTAATGTTTTTTTTGTTTTTTTTATACATTGGTATTGTGCAATGTTGTATATTCATGTTATTGTTGTACAGTTCTTTTCCATGATTTTAATGTTTTTGAATTGTTTTCTTTTGCAGGTTGTTAGGAGCCGATACCGTGTACCCACTGCTTTTACTGAAGCACGAGGGGCGCTGACTATAGCTGACTGGGAGTGGCTTGATGCCCTTGGGGTCAAGCAGGTGGCTCGACTGGAGCTTGTGGTTGCGGATCAGGCCTATCTGATGGCCCTGATCAATATTTGGGATCCATGGACCAACACCTTCCATCTCCCAACAGGGGAGATGACTGTTACCTTGGAGGATATCTATCGACTTCTGTGGATTTTGATAGATGGACTGTCGATCAAGACATCGTCGCATGATCAGTGGACATCTATACTGACGAGATGCTTCGGGCATGGGGAGGAGCTAGGTGTGGAGGATCCACTGGAGAGGGCAAAGGGTTACTGCCAGATTGGTAGGATTTTGGTCCGATGGTGGCTGGAGAGGGGGGTGTTGGGCGTGAGGCATGCATTCCTTATGGGCCTCATGTCCAACATGCTGTTACCTGACTCATCAAGCGCAAGGTTCCCATGGAACCTGTTGGATTTGGTTTGGAAGTTGGTAGAGTGCTCGATAGAGGCACCGCTTATTATGATATGGGGACAGATGTTGTTGGCACAGCTCTATGGGGAGTTGTATGAGGTCCACTACCGACAGCGAAAGGGGATTAGTTGTAGCTACTTATTGTAGTGTTGGGCTTGGTAGCACATAGCAGTGGAGAGGCTAGTCGGGTTACCATGGACGACTCGGGCGAAGATGGAAGATACAGAGATAGGTTATGCAGTTTTGTGGTGACGGTCCAGGGAGCAGGGGCAGAGTCGATGTTGGGCCAGTGCCATAGGGCACTATGCCAATACCTTCTCTCGGCTTACTCCAGGGGAGGTGGTCTGGCACCCTTATCGGGACTGTCCAGCCTGGCAGAAGGCTAGAGAGTGGCTCCGATGGGTACGCATAGAGTGGTGGCTGATCGGGCGGCATGGGACCGAGCATGAGTTCTTCTCATATAGCCGGGTTACATGATAGTTTGGGGTGTGCCAGGGGTTTCCTGGTGAACCCATGGTCTATCGACATCGAGGGGATGAGAGGACTCTGGATCGATCGATCATCGCGCCACTGGGCGAGGATTCAGATGTCTCGGACGTGGATGACATTGAGACTATCGTAGAGTATGACCAGTGGTGGGTACTGCAGCGATGGTGGGGAGAGGGGCCACTGGGAGGCACAAAGGTGGCAATGGCGGGCGAGGAGGGTGCTGAGGCACCAGGGGATGATTGGGGAGCTCCTTTGGAGGATGCAAACATGGTGGAGGTGGAGGGTGAGGATGTGGATTTGGGGGCTTCGGATCAGTCGGAGATGTAGGACATGGTAGAGCAGTGGGAGCCAGGGCAGACTGCTATTCCAGAGAGTCCCATGCATCAGGTGGATGCGGAGGAGATGGAGTCCAGGGTACGCACTGAGAATGCATGTTTGGCGAGATGAGGAGCTGGGGGATGCATTATGGGAGAGGGATCTCCTACAGGCTCAGCTAGCAGAGCGAGAGAGTGCACGGGTGGTGTCTCACCGATAGGAGGGGGATACTTATGTTGCACGGGAGAGGGATCTCCTATGGATGCAACTGGCAGAGAGGGATAGGGTTTTGGCACAGTGCAACGATGCATTAGATTACTATCCTCGACGGGAGGCAGAGTGGTTCCAGAACTGGATGTATTTGGAGGGGGAGATCATCCGCCTCGGTGGGCGACTACCTGAGCCGTCGAGAGGTGGATCGTCATGCCGAACGAGGGGCACTGATACTGAGCAGTCAGCATCATCTCATCGCAGGCGACTAGATGAGGGAGAGGGCAGCAGGCATGATGTGGGGGCTAGCAGTAGCTGTCCTGAGGGGTCCCATAGGACCCACACCACGGGGGGTAGTTCCCATCGCACCGATCCTACATGATCATGGTGGCCGACGCCTTAGGCTGGGTGGTTTTGTTATATGATTGCGGGGTCAGAGGACCAGTTTTGCAGCCTGCAGGCATTTTTTTGATGATATATATATATATATACCGACTTTATTTTGGTTATGCACATTTGATGACTTGATCTTATGCATGATTGTTGATGAATATGGATGTATGCATGTTAATTTATGATGGATGCATATGCAAATGTTTTTGATTTATATGTGATATGCAAAAATGAAATGGATGAATGGAATTTGTGATGTTTGGTTATGGCACCATAGACTGTTTAAGACTCTGTTTTTTTTGTTTTTTAGGCGATTGTTGTGGTAAATGACTTTGTATGTATACATGTGGTTTTTTTTTTTGTATTTTTTGATGGTATTGTAAGGATGAAAAGTAGCGCAGTTGGTTTAGAAATGTAGCTAAGGTTTTTTGAGACTCAGACGGTTTTAACTCACTAGCTATGACTGTACTTTATCTTACAAGACTTTTGAACAAGGTATGAATCGGACTTGTTTTTGACCAAGCTATTTCACATCCCTGTGTGTGCAATTGAGATCATTTATGTGGTATTTGTCAGGATGCCGCCAGTGCCAGATAGGCTGTCAACCAAACCTGTACTGAGGATCACCTAATTAGCTCCACTAACTCCTTTATTGTATTTAGTCAAATTAATCTGCGGTGCTTTCTAGGATATCATAAGCTAGCTCATCCACATGCAAACATTGATCTGTACACAAGTTAATGTGACAGATATATCGTCATGCGAGAAGTTTACCGCTAGTGACCGATAGGCTATCCACCAAACCGGTACTGAGGTTTGCCTCATGACCTGTCAAAATGCTGAGAGTTCCAGGGATTCAAGTTCGACTCCCTTCTTTTCTTCAATTGTATTGGGATACTTGCTCTTTTGTAGTGATAAAAATCACTGTTTATTTTTGTTTTATTTGTTTTTATTTTGAGCAAGGGATTTGGATATGGGGTGACAAGAATCACGATTGTTTGTGCCTTTTGATGTGTGCACTTTGGGATATCAAATTTTGGAGTTTTGAATTTTGCAAATTTTTGATGTTTTGCAACTATTGAGAACTTTGGGATTCTTGGGGAATTGGGTAGGGAGGATGCTTGTCTTTTTGCCAACTCTCAGCATTCTTTGGGTCATTTACACAGGGGGATGAGCAAGATAACCGTTTCGCTTATGGTGACCTAGATTACTGTGCAGGTTTCATCTTTCGTTCACACAACTTAGGAATTTTTTATGTGTTTTAATTTGTGTTGGGATGCTACATAACAAGGTGTGATCCAAGTAGAACTCTACCTTCGTAAAATCTGTCTGACTTGGTACAGTATGTGACTAGAAAGCAAAATTACGACTGAAAGACAAAAACTCTTGATACATTATAAGACCACTTGACTCTATTGTGGTAAAAATCAGTGAATGACGCGTTTTTGTTGTTTTTTGGATTGCTCATAAAATGAAAAAATGTGGAACAAGATGGACTAGCAGAGTAATTACAGTCTATGGTGCCTTTGACCTGTACGACCACAAATATGCAATGTATGGATGCGATGCTTAATGCAACTATATATTTTTGTATTTTTGATGGATTGATTTTTGTGAATATGAAGATGAGATGTGAGAAGAGCTTTTTTGTTGATGAATTTGAACATGCCTAGAAATAAGATGCAAATTTTTGTTGTTTTGATGATTTTTGGATTTTATTTTTTTTGACCAAGCAATTGTGGGAATCCTTGGAGCGTTTTGGGGTTGACCAAGTAAATTTTAGGAATCCTTGGAGCGTTTTGGGATTGACCAAGCGATTATAGGAATCCTTGGAGCATTTTGGGATTGACCAAGCGATTATAAGAATCTTTGGAGCATTTTGGGGTTGGCCAAGCGATTTTTAGGAATCCTTGGAGTGTTTTGGGATTGACCAAGCGATTATAGGAATCCTTGGAGCATTTTGGGATTGACCAAGCGATTATTAGGAATCCTTGGAGCGTTTTGGGATTGACCAAGCGATTATAGGAATCCTTGGAGCATTTTGGGATTGACCAAGCGATTATTAGGAATCCTTGGAGCATTTTGGGATTGACCAAGCGATTATAGGAATCCTTGGAGCATTTTGGGATTGACCAAGCGATTATATGAATCCTTGGAGCATTTTGGGATTGACCAAGCGATTATAGGAATCCTTGGAGCATTTTGGGATTGACCAAGTGATTATAGGAATCCTTGGAGCATTTTGGGATATGGCTCTCTTAGATATGGAATGGTCGCAAATGACTGATATTCAAGGGTTTTGTTTCCTTGATTCCATCAAGAGAGGCTAGCCGGTATGTCCCGGGTCCTATTTTGCTATCAATGACATATGGACCTAACCAATTTGCCGTGAACTTGTCCCTTAGGTGGGATGGCAAACTAGAGTTCTTTTGGTTTTCCTTCAAAACCAAATCACCAACCCAAAAATCCCTCAGGTGAACTTTCATGTTGTAAGCTTTCTTAAGTCGCTCTTGATAGATACGTAAATGCTCGAGAGCATTAATGCATCGTTCTTCAAGCAACATAAGATGGTCTAACCGGGCCTTCCATGCAGCGTCATCATCGATGAACTCTTGCATTGATATGCGCAGGGAAGGAATTTCCAACTCGAGAGGCATGACTTCCTCGGAGCCATACACGAGTGAAAATGGAGTGGCCCCAGTGGGCATCCGAATGCTAGTGCGATAAGCCCAAAGGGCAAGTGGGATTTGGATGTGCCAATACTTATGATTGTCTACAACCGTATTTTTAAGGATGGCAACTATCGTTTTGTTTGACGCCTCTGCTTGCCCATTCGCCTGCGGATAATAGGGTGTCGAAAAATTGTGCTAAATTTTGTACTTTGTGGTCAAAGCATGCACGTCTTTGTTATTGAATGGTGTCCCATTATCCGAGACTATTTTGGATGGAATACCAAAACGACATATGATGTTATGCAAAATGAACTCCACAATGCGGGGTCTTGTCGTAGAGGTAAGTGAAACTACTTCCACCCACTTGGTAAAATACTCTGTGGCCATTATGATAAACGTGTGATGGCCTGACGATGCAGGGGAGATCTTTCCAATTAGATCAAAGCCCCACTGCAAAAATGGCCAAGCGGACTGGACTGTCTGCAAGGCCTGGGAAGGTACATGTGTCAAATTGGCATGGTGCTGACACTTCACACACTTCCTGACATATGCGCAATAATCTCGCTCTAAAGATGGCCAATAATAGCCCATACGAAGAATGCGCTTTGCGATGGCCATACCACTGAAGTGGCCACCACATGTACCATCGTGTGCCTGGGCGACTGCCCAAGTAGACTCTTGTTGGTCTAAGCAACGAAGGAGGATTCCTTCATAGCTACGACAGTACAAAATGTCTCCTATCAAGACATACTTAGCCGCTTTTTGCTTGAATGCTCATTTTGCGGCATGCGTCAATCCAAGCGGGAGATTACCTAACTTGAGGTAGTCTCTAATGGGTAAATACCAGTCCTGTTGATCGAAAACCTTGATGGTATGAACAGCCAATCCCTCATGACGTTCATCCCTAGCAAACGTTGAGTGGGATAGAACTTGTAAGAATAGCATTGTGTTGTTATTAATGGGAGTAGGAGAGAACAAGGACCCCCAATTGGCATGTTTCAGATGATCGTGGATTCGAGAGAACTTATCCGAGGATGGTTCAATCTGGATCATGTGGATTCCTGGCATCAAGTTAGAGCTTGCATGCTCCATCACGGATTACGATAGGGTTTTGACTTGAATGGTTGTCATATCACTGGAAAGGTCTTGCGGGATCAGTGACCCCAAGGAGGCCATTGTGTCTGCAAAATGATTTGATGACCGAGGGAGTGCCTTGATGTCATACCACTCAAGTTTTGCTAGGAATTTGTCCACAAGGGATTTATAAGACTGCAAAACTGGGCATTTGCATTGGAATACCCCTTTGACTTGATTGAAAATTAATAGCGAATCACCAAATATGTTTAGTCATTTAATGTTCATGGCGATTGTTGTCTGAAGACCTATGAGCAAGGCTTCATACTCTGCATTATTATTGGTGCATGGGAAATTTAATTTAAATGACAGAGGTATTGGAGTGCCCTACGGTGTGAAGAATACTATTCCCGTGCCACCACCTTGCTCACATTTAGAACCATCAAAAAATAGGGTTATGTCAACCTATGACTCAGGCTCATTAGAATCTGGCGATTCTGAGACATGGAAGACCCCATCATCGGGTAGTTCTATGACTAGAGGTTGATCATCTTCAATAGGAGCCTCCGCTAGTTGATCGGCTATGACCTATCCTTTGATAGATTTCTGTCCGATAAACTCTATGTCAAATTTCGTCAACAACATGATCCATTTTGCCGTGCGACTACTATGATAAGTACGACTCATCATGTATCGCAATGGATTCTCCTTAGAAACAACATACGTAGAGTTGCTCAGCATGTAGTGGCATAGCTTTTTGGTAGCAAACACCATTGCCAAGCAGAGTTTCTCGACGTATGCATAGTTAAGTTCATAACTGACCAGGGTGCGGCTAAGATAGTAAGTAGCCTGTTCTTTGTGAAGTTCATTCTTCTAGGCCAGCATGGCGCCCAGTGCCACCTCAATAGCTGAGATGTATAAGTAGAACAACACTCCTGGTCTAGGTGGTGCCAATACTGGCGACGAAGCCAAGTATTGTTTGATGTCGTCAAAGGTTGACTAGCACTCATCATCCTAGTGAAACGCAACCCCCTTGTGCAATAATTTGTTCATGGGTCGGCACTTGTCAGATAGCTGCGCTATGAAGTGCTTGATTGACGTGGCCTTTCCCTGTAGACTTTTGAGCTGCTTAATGGTAGTTGGGGGAACCATTTCAAGGATTGCCTTGAATTTCTTTGGGTCCACCTCGATGCCTCGCTTTGAGACTATGAAACCCAAGAGTTTTCCAGATGTGATGCCAAATACACACTTCTTGGGATTCAATCTGACTTTATGCTCCATGAGGCGATCGAGGATCTTGCTTAAGTCATCGAGATGATCTGGGCGCAAAAGAGACTTGGCCAACAAATCATCCATGTAATCTTCCAAAGTTTTATGCATGTAATCATGGAAGATGTACGTCATGGCATGTTGGTAAGTGGCGTCAGCATTTTTAAGGCCAAATGGCATGACCTTATAACAAAATGTCCCCCAAGGCATTGTGAACACCATTTTTAGTTGGTCCTCGAGATTGATAAGAATCTGATTGTATCCCGAGAAACCATCCATGAGGGATAGCATTTCGTGACCTACTGTAGCATCTACCAACACGTCGATGCTTGGCAAGGGGAAATCATCCTTAGGACTCGCTTTGTTTAGATCTCAAAAATCAATGCATATGCGAATCCTCCCGTCGGGATTTTTGATGGACACCATGTTGGATAGCCATGGTAGATAATCCATGCAGATGACAAATTGTGCATCCAATAGCTTTTGTAATTCATCTTTGACCATCAAGGCCACTGTTGGGTGCATCTTACGTAGTTTTTGCTTAACTGGATTGATTTTCGGATCAAGCGTCAGATTATGTGTGACTAGCTACGGATCTAGCCCCGACATGTCTCTGTATGACCATGCAAAAAACTCCTTTTCTTTGAGAAGGGCAATGTAGTCAGCTTACTCTTCAGAGGATAAGCTTACCCCCAGCTTGATAATCTATGGATTCATTGGATCTAAGCCGATGTCTACGTCAGTTGTCTCTTTGACTAACATGTGGGATCCGTCCTCCAATTGATGTGGAGTCAGGATCAAATGGATATCATTAGCTGAGTTTAAATCTACGTTGGAAACCTCGGGTTCCTCTTTAGCCTAAAATATATCTTGAGTTGTCCCTGGGGTAAAATGAGGCATTTTACCAAAATGCCAGTACTCTGATGGGGAGAGAGGTGAATTGACGTGATCCCAGTCGATGGCATCTATGTCTAGATGCAATGACCATGCTGGATTGTCCGGATTGCGGATGGGTGCGGTCAAATCAATGGAGATCATTTGGATGAAATGAATTTGGTCTCCATTATCGTGGGTGTTGTGACTCAAACATTCTGGATGTTCTCTGTGTTCTGGATCTGGTTCTATAGGTACTGGCATGAATGGATCGACCCTGTGTGCTAATAAGAGGACAGGATATGCCCTCGGCACTGATATCACCCTAGGGTCTCAGAGTGGAAAGTGCTCTTTGTGTACCCAGAGCAATGGATCCAACACTTGATCCCACCCTGCTAGGTCTACATACCACTCATGCCCTGGCACTATGCCCATGTGTGCAAATATGTCATTAATCCTCAAAGGGTACCATTGTTGCATTTGTCGCATGTGGTTGAGATAGGCCATCTCAGTTTCATCTTTCGAATCACTGTCGAAGATCCAAAAACCCTCATTGGCTCCATCAATTGCTTGCAACATATTAGGCTCATCTTGTTCTAGCAAATTAATCTGGTCCCATTGCGGTTGTTCCACACTCGATGGGGGGACCTAATTCTCTTGACTCAGCATTGGCTCGATTGGAGCCTCTAGAGGGAACAAATTCAAAAATATCTCTTACCAATTATTCATGGGAATCTCCTGTGAGTGATCACTATCGGATTCAAAGGGAACATATGACACTGGTTCATGTTCTGCTTCATCCTTCGAAGATCCTTCTAGACACTGATTATGCTCTCCTTGAAAGTGAGTTCCCGAACTTTCACCTCTCTCTAGCAAAGGAGAAGGATTACTGATGTTACCAAGGGTGGTTGTTGACCATGGGAGGTAATCTCCCAATGTATATGTTATGTTTGGGTTGGCATAAGGATTTGATGCCAATCCACCCTTGTTGCCTATTCCTAGGCCTTGCATGTTTTCCACCAAGATGTCTAAGGGTAGGGGATGGTTGAACCCTACTCCCGACTTGTCATAAGGCATTTGGTATCTTGGCTGGCAAAGGACATGCACTCCTTGCTCATACTTGCCTAGCTCGTATCCATGCCAATTGCATTGGCCAAGATATCTCAGAGCGAAGTTCGGGTTAGACAGATAGTTGACATTTTTTGTAAAAGGCTCTTCATCCTCGTCCTTTTGCATGCATGGTTCAGCACCATGGTCAAGGCCCCCATACACAAAATTTGTCTGGTTCGATGGGTAGCCTAAAGGAAAAACTGTCCCGATGGGGAGGCGAGGTCTCCCCATGTCTTGCACTGACTCTAGCGCGAGCGTTGCTACAACATTCTGCACTAGATACTCCCCTAGGCCCGTACTGGCCATTTCAACAATAATTGTTGGCGATTGAGAGGGAGGGAAAAAAAGCCCTTCTAGAGTCCATTCCATGTTGGGTGGACTAGGAGCCTCAGCTTCCATTATGCTAGGTATCTCTTCGGTTGAGATGGTTGATATTGTTGGCAGCACCTCTTCTAGGGGTTGAGCCTCTTCCAGGATTTGTTTCCCTTTGTCCTTCTATTTAGCCATGATAGGTTGCGTTGGTAGTGAAGGAGCGAATGATGAAGATGCACCTAGCTGGGGTTTTGTTGGATTAGTTACCAGTGGTGCTCACGGTATTAGACCCTGTCTAGATGGATTTAACTAAAAATCTAAGTGCATCGATGGGAGGGTCGATTGTGGCATCAACTGCATCGCATTGCAATATTTGAAGGGTTCTAAGTCCGTCGGGACTACATGTACTTCTCCTTCAAATGCATACTTCAAACACTGGTGAGCTATCGAAGGGACACACTTCATGTCCCTGATCCATGGTCACCCTAGCAATATGTTGTATGCCATCTCGCCTTCCAAAATATGGCACAATGTAGGTATCGTCTTTTGTCCTACTTGGATGGGTAGAACAATTGTGCCAACTATCGAGCATATCGCATCATTGAATGCTCACAGTGTGTAAGTGGAAGCGATGATGTGAGAGGCTGGCAACTTTAGATGTTTCAGTGCTTCTGTAGTAATGATGTTACTAGACGAGCCAATGTCTACCAAAACCCTCTTATACGGGATCCCGTTGACCCACGCGATAATGTGTAGGGGTGGATCTACCATGTCATCAGATACTGATTTAACTTCATCTTCTCGAAAGGTAATTATTGGCTCTGTGCATCGTTTTACATGTCCCACGAAGTTATTGAAGGAATTCGCTTCGTAGGGCTGCAACTCGATGGCTTTCAAAATCTCCATGAGAGCCTCCCGATGGGGCGTAGATTACTGTATAAGCTCATATATGGAGAGCCTAGCCGACGTGGTCCACAAAATCTGCATGAGTTTGGTCCGTATCGTGACCTCGGGTCTAGGTAGAGGTAACTGCACAGGGTGTTGTTGAGGTTGCAACATTGCTGGAACTTCTCTTGTGGCTGCCTCGGGGGCAACTCCTGGGTATTTCTTGTTCTTGGTCACTATGCTGATCATTCCCACATACCCTTGCATGGGGAAATTCTGTCGCACCTCATTGAACTGAAGGGGTTTTTCCTATGCCTCATGCGTAGGCAAGGGATCCTTGAAGACCCCCATCTGCTGGTTATTTGGTGCTATGGGGTTGTCCACTGCCAATTTTTTATTATCAATCAAGTCTTGTATCAATCCTTTGAATTTCTAGCATGCGTTCAGGTCATGTCCCCTTCGCCTGTGGAACCTCCAATACAAATCCTTGTATCCCTTAGGCTTGGGAGCGTTAGGATCTATGGTTTGGATCTTTGGAAGGGTGATTAAATTTGCCACTGACAAGCGGTCAAATAGGGAGTCCCTAGACTCCGTATAAGGGGTGTATTGTCACTTAGGGCGACGCTACTAATTTTGCTCCTATTTTTTATTTTCTCTTTCATAATTATTAGGAGGCACTGCCTAATAATTAGCCTTTTGAGGTTGTATTTCTTATGCAGGCTTAGGGATATTTATCGCAACTTGATTAACCGCAACGGGTTTTGGTTGCGTAGTCCCTGTCTTTGTATTTTTGTTCCACTCTTTCTTTTTAGGTTTGGCAATTTTGCCATCCTGTATTTTGATCTCTTCGATAACTCTGGCTTGCGCTAGAGCTTCTTCTAAGGTGGCGTATTGCTGCAGCTGCAATAGCCCAGAGATCGATCTCAGACAACTTTGTGAAAACATTTGTGTGAGGTCGGACATAGGGGGAAGGTAGGGTAGCTTAGAAAGCAGAACCCTCCATTGATTACCTTAGGCCACCATTGTCTCTTCCTCATATTGCCTGAGGCTGGCCAGGTCACTCAATGATGCCTTCTTCTTGGTGTTGAAGGCAAAGCATTCAAGGAACGCATCCACTAATTGATCCAAGTTATTTATGTTGTGCTTTGGCAACTGGGTGAACCAATTCGAGGTAGGACCTGCGAATGTGGTTATAAATGTCCTTAGCAACAATGCATCATTATCCTGAATGCCAAAGCATTGGCTCAGGAATCTTGTCACATGCTCTTGAGCATCTTCTTCGCCCTTAAAGACTGCCAATTAAGGCAACTTGAAATGTTCGGGGTAAGAAGGTGCGGGCACTGACGGATGCACAGGGTGACTATGGAGTTGGCATAACGTGGTATTTTGGGGCCCAGAAGCTTTAGTTTCCATAGACTCCAAACGCTCTAACAATGCTTTGTATGCATCGAAAGATTTAATCTCTTCCTCTTTTGTTTGCTCTCGTTGTGAGTTGTGGGAGACTGGAGGCCTATGGAGGGGCAGCCGGATAGTAGCCCCTCTGCCTTGATAGGGTGTTTTGGCCCGCTCTACTTCTTGTTCATACTCCTCATAAACTTCTTGAGGAGTCTCTAGGTGAGACCTATGACCCTAAGTGGGTCCCCATGGAGGGTACCCATCATTGTTTCGGGGAGTGGCCTCCCTCTCAGGTCTATGGGGTCTTGGAGGCAAAACTTGACGAGGTCGCGGAGACCTATCCTGCACCAAGGGATTATGCCTCTCATATGGTTCCGCTTTTTGGGTGCGAGTGGTTGGAACCCTCTCAGGTAAATTATAAAGTAGCTCATCTGCTTGGCGTTGAACGTGCTCTTTGTTAAGGCGGTATAAGCGCTCTAACTACTACTGATCTTGCTCAAGCCGCGTGATCTAGGCTTGGTTGGCGACATGTCTGGTGATAGTCAGGTCAATTTGGTCTGCCATCTTGGGCCTAGGAGGCCTAAATGTTTCTCCTATGTATTTTCCTCAGTCGTGATGATTCGAGATTTCAATGGGTCGCTTCTCTATGTCGGGGTTGGTGGCATTTACCCGAGGCTATGGCCTCAATGTGTGACCATGGTATCTAGCAGGTGCGGAAGCACAAGGCTCCCACACTGTATATTGCTCTCGAGGAATGTGATGGTCTTTCTCATACTCCCTTTTGTGGGTGTGAAAGGGGCAGGCAGAGTTAGCTCGCCCTATTTGGGGAGCCCTGCACTCTAGGTTTTGTCTGTCGGTTCTAACAATGATGCGAGGCAAAGGAGAGATGCCATAGTCACGTTGCCTCTCCTCATGGACACTATGCCTCTCTAACGCTTTGTCGTGCGGTGGCCACTCATATCTAGCCTGTAAGGGAGGTCTTCTATCTACGTTAAGTGCCACATGTAAAGCTTCTTCCCGAAAGGGGCTATGCTGAATGGGCGTATCCCCTAGAGGGGTGTCCCTATAATTCCATCTTGACATGGAATGATGTGGACTCTCTTGTGGGTCAGACCACCAAGGCGGTATAGCCAAGTCCTTAGGGCTAAAGCGAAGGCAACTTGTGCCCGCTCCTTGTACACTTTTCACAGCTTTTGTCCTTGATTGGGCTTGGCTACGGGTGTACACCACCATGGTGGTGCTCTTCTACAATCTAAGCAAATTTTTATCTCTTTTATGATTTATTTTTTTATTTTTTTTTGTTACACTAAGCAGAAATGAACACACACATACACAAACGATGATTATCTCTTTTAAATATTAATGGTGTGTCCTAGACTGGTTTTAGTGTGTTTTGATGATTTTGTTTTGTTTTTGAAAGTTTTGAAGAACGTTTAAATGTAGAATGTTGGCTCATATGACTCCCATAAATGGTCGCCCCTTCAATATACCATTGCTAGGCCGATATACCAACCTCTCTATATACCCACCCTTACGAGAGGGAAACTATGGGTACATGAGAGCAGATGGTACATGGTACATAGGCAGTATGAAATGGGGATTGTCCTGTTTATGACACCTACCATAGAAGAGTTATCCTCATGTGTTGGGAATCACCCCAATGACACTTAGTTAGCTTTCATCAAGATTTACATCGAGCAACAGTGACAATCGGGGTAAATGGATGCAAAAATCAAGCCAAGGTGGTGATGAACCCACCGTTGGTCTTGATCAAGGGCTGGGGTCTTATGACCAGCTCCTTGGTTTAAAATGCCATGTGATGTGTGTGTGGTTATTTTTATTACAAATTAAAACAGGTAGAAGCAACTACTTTCCTTAAGAAGGCAAAATTGATAGAAAATAGAAACAGAAAAGCAAAAAATGACAAGAACAGTTTAGGACCCTTACCTTTTCTCTGCCTAGACTGGCTGTTTCTGATCCTCAGACCTGAAAATGCACAGACCGAGATTCGTCCCTGTGTGAGATGAATTACAGAACAAAATTCGTCCTTGTTTGAGACGAATTAAAATTCTTCTCAGGGTCAGACGAATTACAGTAATGTATTCGCCACAGGAAAAGATGAATAATAGTCAGAGTTTGAAAAAATGGTACTTGTGAGCACAAAAACACAAATTTTGATCAGTTTCTTGATCTCAAAAATAGGGGACAATGTCCCACCGTGATCTCCACTAAAAGCACGATATTCCAAAAAACAAAAATGGAAAACCACAAACACGATGCAAGAACGAAACTTAAACTTAATGCTACAAATTAGAAATGCGTAAAATGGAGAAAGCATAGACAAATTGGAACCAAAATGGAATGAATCAACCCTCTTATTTTATTGATGTATTTCAAATTCGGTTACAATTAGCTTCCTCCATTTTTAGGGGAAAGGAGCATCAAAATTTTCTCTTGGTCACATCAATGGAAAGTCATCTCTCTTCCGCGTGCCCACATGCAAAATGGGCGGGCCAAAATTTTGTGAATGAATCCTTGATCCTTGCTACTCCTCCGACATTCAAAGAAACAACAAATTCTTTAGTAGCACCTGCTGCAAATATGAAATAGTTGTTCTCTAAAAAAACGATGAAGGATGTATGCATAAAATTGAATAAAATGATGAATGAACTGATTCTAGACAACTTGCAAATTTGACAGGAACCAGGGAACATTACCAGAGGGCCACTGCCATCAAAATAGTCAAAAAAAAAGTCGCCGATTCGAATTCGACTGTAATTCATCCCTGGGCAGGACGAATTCTACTGTAATTTGTCCCCGGGTAGGACGAATTCGCCTACAATAAAGTGCCAAAGTGATTGTGCCCAAATGTCGAGTCTCGGGATCTCCAAAAGACCTGCAAACATAGGGTTAGCTAATTGGGGGCATTTTGGGATGACCTAGATGGTCGGATTTCCCCAATTTGACCTCCATCAATAGGAATTTGACGTCGTTACCTGCAAGTTAGTGAGAACAACAAAAGGACAAAACATGATAAGATTTGATCAAAACATTCTGAAATCAAAATTATAAACTATCTAAATAGCATAAAATGGAATGGAAGATAAAAAAGTGACAAAAGAACAAATTAAAATGAAACTAAGAAGTGCGGGGTGCCCGGTCGGGCCACCAACCGTTAGAACCTGATTTCGGCACCAATCCACTCGGGATGGGCCCAAAATATCTTGTAATGGGTTGTCGGTGAATTGGTAGATCAGTGTAGTCAAATGTCGGGTTTTGGGTCCGGATTCACACTTCCAATAACCACCCAATGACCTCCCTTGTGAAAGAGATCAAGGATGTGGAAGAGGTGAATCAAAAGGGTAAAATGTGGTATTCAATTTGGCAGCACTTCATTGCTTGAAAATGCCTCCAACTTCTCTTCTTTTGGGTGAGAAATTTCACCATTTTATAGACCCAGGGGGTCTATTTGGAGGGGCATGCATAAGCGCCATGTGGCAGTCATGCCTTCCCATGAGGGAGGAAAGTCCTCCATGACTTGAGCTTCCATGGCTGCCCTTGTGATAGTCCTCTAACATCCAATCTACCCACCTACATGCGCATGCAAGGCGGGAGGCATTAATTGATTGTCCTCGGCTGCCACTTGGCATAATTTTTCTTTTTGCCCGTTAAACCTAGAATTCGTCCTGACCCAGAGCGAATTCAGAATTCGTCCTTGGGTGAGACAGATCCCAAATTGAATTCGTCCCAGGGTGGGACGAATACTGAGCAAAGTGCTTGAATGTGCCATATTGCCTTTTGACCTTCCAAAATTGCTACAAAAGTGGTTAGGACCACTTTTTAGCCTCTGAGGGCTGCCCTGGGGGCTGTGTGTGTCAAAGCGATCAGTGTTCGCAGTCACATAATCGGATTGGTGTTGTTTTGGTGTCTACAAGATATTATACAATATCATGTACAAAAAACATACAAGATTAGTGTGTATGATTCTACTCTAGGTGTAGTGTTGGGAGCACATAGTAGTTCAAATATCATATGTACTTCCAATACCATTGCCCAACCTAGAGTGACCGAAAACATACGTATGGTCTAGGTCGTATGAGTGAGTCCAGAGGATGTATGCCAAGAACCTACCACTAGTTAGGAAGGTAATAAATGAGCTACGAAGGTTGAAGATCATATGGAAACCAGGGCATCTACACCCTGAATGGACTAAGGATGTTGATGATTTGTCTAGACTTAGGGGGATTATGTGGCTTGCTATGGAGAAGGGGGAGCTAGTTTTTTTTAGGTTCGATTGAGTCCAGCAAAATAAGAATAAAATGAGGAATAAGAAGAATAAGAAGAAGAAGAAGAAGAAGAAGAGGAAAATATCAACAAAGAAGAAAAGAGGAGCTCAAGGTATGATGCTTGGGTCAACATAGATTGTATCAGATTAGTGTGATCAACCATACATACATTAAGCAAAAATAAGATGGACAACTGAAGTGATACCCACTATGGGTGTAGTACTCACAAAGATGGTGAGAATAAAGAGCGAATACTATTATAGGTGTAGTGCTTGCTAATATGGACAAAGAGATATACCCATTGGAATGTATGCTCACAAATGATAAAATGGAGGTTGTATCTCACTTGTGACCATGAAGCTATCCACTATGGGGTGTGTTGTGCATGCAAAGATGATTCAAAATGAGTAATCCCTACATAGGATTTTGGTGTGTGTAAAAATGTGTATGGAAAAATCACACTTATCAAAAAAAGTTGTGAATGTGTGCACATGCTAGAAGAAAAGAGAGGAAGAAAGCAAAAGGTAAAGAAGGGTTGTGTCCATTTACCTAAAGATAAATTTATGGTCATCAGTAAAAATTTAAAGTTTAAGGAATATGAAAAGAAAATACAAATAAAAAAGAGACAAAAATAAGAGGGGAAAGGAAGAAGCAAAAGCCCTAGTTTGGGGACTCTGCTAGGCATCATAGTCCTAGTGAGAACGCAATGCATCTGATCTATGATCTAACTAGGTGTCATCATGTGCAATTTTCATAATGTACCTAAAAACTATATGATCAAGCACTCATGAGCAAGAAGAAATGCAATTATGACAAGCAAAGATGCAAGTGCAACAAAATGTTAGGTAGATCATGCAAAATATGATAGGTAAGCATGTAGTATGAATAGAAAAATAAATGTAGCAAGTGAAAATGTAAGGTATCTCTAATTAATGATTTATTTTTTATTTTTTAATTTTTAGTTTGTTAATGCAATTGAGCATAAAAATAGTCGACACATAGTTTGATTATACCTTTTATCTTAACAAGAAGAACAGGCGTACAAGGGACTGATCCATAAAATAAAAATCTTGGATAGAGATCATCTTGATGACCAAAATCATAAAGAGTCACCTTCATAGCTTTTTCTCAGGTAGCCTTTGCACTAAAATATTCATAATCCCTTACCAAACCATATTTCTTATCAAAAGGAGGGGCAATCCCTAATTTTGCAAGATATATTTAAGATAGTGAAGCAGGGTCTCCTTGAGAAGTAGAATATTTACCATCAGAGTGCAAAAAATTTATCATATTACAAAACAAAATACTAGAGGGATAAGGGGGTCCTTCGTCGTCATCACTCCACTCCAATATTCATCATATGTTTTAAGGTGATCATCATCATAGAATGGTGAAGGTTGTTTTTTGTAAGGAATGTAACCTATACCACACCTTCGAGGCCATATTTCAACATCCAAAGGATCTTGAATGCCCTTCTATTGGGATCCTAAACCTTTATCAACATATCCCATGATAGATAGAATCTACTTTTGGAGTGGGTAATCATTTGATAGGTAACAATGATCAAAAGAATATTCCATAGGAGAAGGGTTTCTACCACTGATATTTTCTTTGAAGGTTGTGGCTATGAAGATAAAGGTACACATACCAATGTGTACAACTTCACCATTCGTATGAGGTAAATCCATAGTTCTTTATGAAGGTGGTAGCTTGGTAAGATCTAGAAGAAGTTCTTGAAGAAAATGATTAACTTGATATTGTGATGAAACTTGGATGAGAGGTTCCTCACTCACTTTTAGAATTTCGAGTTGCTCAGATATTTGATATGAGGAGCCTAGAGAAATAGATGATGAAACTGAAGGAAAAATATTGAGACCAGATTAAGATTGCTCAACCATCAAATAATATTCAAATGGATGAGGTTCACCCAGAACGATGACAAAATGATTCTTAAATTCAAACTTCAAAAACTTATGAAAGGTAGAAGGGACAACCTTCATCACATGGATCCAAGGACATCTTAGAAGTATATTAAAATATGTAGGACAAGCCACCACATACAATAATGTATCTAAAATATAAGGTCCAACCCTAAGGGGGAAAGACAAAATTGTGAGCCAGAATTAATCTGAACTGATTTATTCATGATAAGTCATTACAGTATTTGTATTTATTCATGATAAGTCATTCAAAAAAACACTTTTTACATCCAAGTGATGTACATTCTAGCTTTTATGAGCAGCAATAGAAAGAACCATCCTCACTATTTCTTGTCTTGAAACTGGAGAAAAATTCTCCTCATAATCAATGCCATACCTTTGTGTGAACCCCTTGGCCACAAGTCTTGCTTTGTGTCTCTCCATTGTTCCATCAGAATTATATTTTGTTTTGTAGACCCATTTATATCCCATAACTTTTTTACCTTTTGGAAGCTCAACTAGCTCCCAAGTATCATTCTTCTTGATGGAGTTCATTTCTTCTTTCATTGCCTTCATCCATACATCATTAGTACATGCTTGTTCATAAAAATATGGTTCTAAATAAACAAGATACATTAAGGCATAATTCACAACATCACATTTGGGCTTACCATCATTTTCATCACCATACATATGCAAGTTTTCAAGTCTTTTCACCACTTGATCTACCTCTTGTGCTTGACTTCTTGTAACTCTTATTTGAAAATTGGTATCTAAAATTTGAGAGGATGTATGGCTTTGTTGGAGCTTTTTACTTTTCAACACATTACTTGGAGAATATTCACTCAATAGTGTGAAATATTCATTTGTTTGAATATTAATCCTTCGATAAATGTCACTTAAGCTTCTTACCTTCCTTGGTGAACTTGAACTTGCCCTTGAAACTGAAGAACTAGATGAGGGGCTGCTTGGTAGAGAACTAGATGAAGAGATTCTTATTGGAGAGCTAGATGAGGGGCTGCTTGGTGGATTAGTAGAACTTGGAACTAAAAAATTAGTGGGCTGCTCATCATCATCAATAATACCACTAGTCAAAACAGATTTTGACTTCTCAATATGGCCTTTTTGATGACCATAAACTCCCCCTTCATCAAAAATCACATCTCGAGACAAAAAAACCTTGTGTGTTTTTGGATTAAAGAGCCTAAATGATTTGGTATTTTCACAATACCCAAGGAATATTCATGCTTCACTTTTGAGATCTAACTTCTTCCTTTTTTCATCAGGAACATGTGCATAATCCAAGTACCAAAAAAATCTGAAATGACTTACAATTTGTTTCCTTTCATACCATGCCTCATATGGAGTGATGTCATCCAAGCTAGAAGTAGGACTCCTATTCAAAATATAAATGGAAGTCCTTACCGCATCATCCCAATACATATTAGTTAACCTATTTGTTTGTAGCATGCTTCTTGCCATATTTACCACTGTTCTATTTTTGCACTCAACCACACCATTTTGTTGTGGTGTGTAAGCAGATGTGAGTTGCCTTATAACACCACAATATTTACAAAATTGAAGAAATTCATTTGAACAAAATTCTCCGCCCCTATCAGTCCTTAAACATTTTACATAGTGCCCACTTTGATTTTCAACAAGATTTTTAAAATATTTAAAACAACCAAATACCTCATCCTTTGTCTTAAAAAGATAAACCCAACACATTCTTGAAAAATCATCTATGAAGGTGAGAAAGTATGAATTCTTACCAATACTTTGAGTCTGCATTGGCCCACAAATATCATAATGCACCAATTGAAGGGGATAAGTGGCTCTCCATGCTTTGCATTTTGGAAAATTCATCCTTGAATGCTTGCCAAAAGCACATCCTTCACACAAATTTTTGATCATCAATTTTAGGTAGCCCATATACCATCTCTTGAGAAACCATTTTACTCAAACTAGGAAAATTTACATGGCCAAATCTTGTAGCCAAATTTTTCTATCAATGGCTGCACATGCAAAATCATTCTTTTCTTCTCAAAATTTTAGAGGAAATAATCTATTCTTGGTCATGGGAATAGTAATGAAATTCCTATAACCATGATTCTTATCAAAAATATCACACTTATTGTTTTCAAACATAAGCTTAAAATTATTTTCCATGATTTTCCCAACACTCAACAAATTATGTTTTAAGTTTGGAGTGTAGTAAATATCAGTCACTTTCTTCTTACCTTCATTAGTTTGTACCTCCATGGTTCCTTTACCTTCAACTTGCAGTGCTTTATCATCTCCAAGCTTGATATTGGACTTTTAGAAATTGTCAATTGTAGATAGCAACTCCTCCTTTCCGGTCATGTGATTGGAACATCCGGTATCAAGAATCCATGTCTCATTCATATTTTGATAAGATTTACCATATGAAAAAAATAAAATTGATGAGTCCTCCTCCTTACCATAGTGTGCATTATTGCTTCTTACTCCATGTGATGATTTCAATCTAAAATATTTTTCAAAGTGCCTATACTTGTTACAATAGTAACATTGCTTGTTACTTCTTCCTTTATAGCCACTTATTCCTCTTTTGTGAGATCCACCTCTTCTTATTTCTTGGAAGCCACCTCTTCCTCATCTTGGAGAAAAAATTCCTCTACCTCTTGAAGAATATCTGCCTCTTCCTCTCCATTGGCCTCTTCCTTGACCTCTTCCTCTTGAACTAGATTCAACTTCTTTGGATGAAAATGCTTTTTCTTCCATTCCCCCAACATTTGGAGTTGAAGAGAATCTCTCCTCATGGGACATTAAGGAACCCATAAGATGATCATATGTGAGAGTAGTCAAGTCCTTCATCTCCTCAATTACAATGGATACTTGGATCCATTTGGGTAAAAGTGTCCTCAACACTTTCTTTACAATGACTTCATTATTCACTTCTTCACCAAGAGTCTTCATTTTGTCAACACATGCTTTGGATCTCATGCAATAGTCTCCAACATTTACATTTTCCTTCATCCTGAGATTTTCAAAATCTATTTTTAGAGTTTGAAATCTCACTTGCTTGACTTGAGTGTTGCCTTCATAGCTCTCTTTTAGAGCTTGCCATGCATATTTGGCTGATGCACAACTTGAAATCCTTAGAAAAATGCTCTCATCCAAGGCTGTTTACAAGTAGAATATTGCAAGACTATTCTTCTTTTGTGCCTCTCTTGTTTCTTGTCTATCAATAGTTGGAACATTACTCCAATCGGTTGGCTCTGTGTAGCCATCCTCCACAATCTCCCAAGCACCTTTGATAATGAGCAAGTGCTTCATCTTGATTGACCAATAGTCATAGTTGTCTTCTCTAAATTCTGGGACTAGGACATTAATGTTGCCATTTTCCATTTTTACAAATCAATGGTGCAGATCCTTCGTTACTCCCTGGTGGACTTTCAATCCCAATGATTGTTCTTCAAATGCAACAGATAGTGCTGAATTCCAATAATCACAAAAGCACGTGCTGATGTGCACATCATTTTTTTTTTAGTATGAACTCTGGTGTTATTCTTTTCCTTTAAAAATAATAACAATCCACTTGGTATTGTTGATGGAACAAATTTCATAAATCATGTGTTACATTTATTTACTTAGAATATCTAAGAACAACTTTTAGATGTCACACAGATTTATAAGAAACACTATCGGCTATCTATGGAAGAGAAGATACACCCGTAACTTCACCCTTATTCACCTCTCTTCATATTATAGTATTTGGTACAAGAACATTACATTCCTTGCACAAAACACCAAAGAGAGCATACAGTAAAACGGGAAATGTGGAAAACTTCATATAATTTGTAGAGACTGCATAGGCTTCACATATGGCTAATTGATGTTTGCTATTGGATGTGTCGACACCAACCTTCTAAATTCCATCACCTCCACCCATTTATGGTTCCCATCCTCTCTCGCAGATATTACATCTATGGATGGGGCTTCATAAGCAGAAATAGAAAAGGAGGAAAGCTTTTGGGATTCTGAGATTGTAGGTAAACTTATGAAAATGGAAAGTAATGCACACACGGCCAACAAAAATGCCGAAGACGCCTTTTCAGCCGTTGCCGTCTTGAAACAACATAAAATATTCTTAAAAAAAAATTAGTAAGGTTTCTCTCAAACCTGAATCTGATATCACATGTGAGCCAGAATTAGTCTGAACTAATTTATTCATGATAATTAATTACAATATATAGCTTGGGAATGTAATCGAAGAATCTCCCAAGTTAGTAAAATATAGATACATGAGAATATGTAACAGACGAATCTACCAAGTAGGTAAAAAAATAAATATATGAGAATCAAATGTTCTCAACATCACACCAAACCACCTAAATATTACCTATTACAACTGGAGATATTCACAGGGAATATTGCCTCATGAAAAAAGAAAAACACACTAATAATAGAAATTACTCAAGCTCCAAAAAAAAACACCATAGGCCTCTTGGGACTCATTGTTGAAAGCCTTGATGATAATATTATATTTAATTAAGTCTTCCTCCTTTAATCCAAAATTTTAGAAAATTTGATAAGTGCATAAATTAAGGGAGGAACCATTGTCAATCAAGATTTGTTTGACAAAAATTCTCCCAATAAATGCTATGATGTAAAGGGAAGAATCCCATCATAATTTTGAGGAAGGCATATCATCATCCAAAAATGTGATTTGATGTATCCCAAGAGATCCTACAACATTATCTACAACACTAGAGGAATTGTCTATAGGGATATATTGTTGTCTTAGAAGTTCCAACAAAGCTTCCCTATGAGTGGAAGAAGTTTGTAAGAGTTCTAAGATATAGATCTTGGATGGAGTACTAGCTAACCATTTTTTAAGGTCAAAGAAGACTTTAGGTTGAGGTTTCAAAACTAAATGCAAGGTTTTCACTCCCATACTCATTATATGAACATTCTTCAAAACTAGGATGGGATTCAAAGGTGGGTTGGACGAAGCACTCATCTCGTGCTGGGAATATTGAGCTGCTTAAGCTTGAGTTTGTTGCCTTGTATTCATTGATATCATACCAACCACATTATCATAGGGAAGTGGTGTATTCTGATATGATACTTTATTAGCTGCATGTTGTCCATACTTAGGTAGGGGATCTTGGAATATTTCCATATCTTGATTAGTTTTGGGTTCTTGTTGAGTAGGATTTTGGTTATTTTGTGGAAGAGAACATTCTATGATAAGGTGACCTTTTTTAATTATATCCTAAACCACATTTTTTGACCTCTTACAAGAGTTTGTCCAGTGCCCCTCCACTCTATGATACTCACAATGTTGACTAACCTTATACCAATTAGTTGTGGTATCTGGTTTCCTTATGGGAGGAAACTCAATCATGTTAGCTTCCAAAATCTACTTTAGGACCACATTCATAGGGGTGTTGAGCCTTGTGAAATTTCTTCATGGGGTTTTGAAGGTTTCTTGAGCGCCATATTTTGGAGGTTGTTAACAATACTATTAACATGCCTACTATTCGTGACTCCATCATCTACCATATGCTTGTCCTTCAATTGATTTTTAGTGGTATTATCTTATTTGACTTAAAGTTGTCCTCTTCTGATAAGAGCTTGTTATACCTTTCTTACTATGTCAATTGCATGATCAAAATATGTGATAGTTGTAGTTTCCAATGCATAAGATAATTGCTCTTGCAAATTTCCAATGAATATTTCAAGCATGTCTCAAGGAGGTAAGGTATATCTTAAGCATCCAACTAGACTCCTTCAACAAGATATAAATTTTTAAAACATTTCCTCTTTACCTTATTTTAACATGTAAACATATTTCATGGTCACGTTATTTTCAACATAAGCATCAAACTATTGTATAAATAATTTAGTTGTTTGTTAAAAATTCCTCAAATATTTGTTGGATAACTGATAATACCATTCTAATTACATGCAACCAAGACTCGTAGGGAACATATTTAGCAATAACATGTCATCATATATGATATCATGGCAAGTTGTTCTAAACATTCTCAAATGCTCAATTGGATCTTTCATTCCCTTATATAGGTAAAATCAGTATGGAAAAATTAGCATCTACGTTAGGGTCTAAGGTTTGATTGCACATTTCTCTATAGTTATAGGTGAAACTAGGGAGTTGAATCATATCCACTCTTTTTGAATATTGAAACATACAATTAGAGGCACAATGACACTACCTCCCTATGACTTGAACTTGGATCTCCACAATGTAAGCCCAAAACATTTACCAATGAGATGTTCTACAAGAACATCATATCCACTCTTGAAACCAATTGTTTCACCATATTAGTTAAAATTTGCACCTCATAATTTTTATTGTGCAATACCCCGAGATTCCCTATGGGAGGGGTATAGGGAGGATATTGAAAGAATACTTGAACCATGTTGGAGGTATTTATACTATTGAGATATGTGGTATCGTGTTGTAGAGGATAACTAATAATTGGTGGAAGAAAGTTAAAATTTTTAAATTAGGTGAATGAGGAGGAAATTGAACATAATCTTGAGATGCACTACTAGTTGGAGGAATTTGTAGAATCCTTCCAACATTGGTGGTCATAGTAGTGGCATATGTTGGTTTATGGACATGATTACCATGATGTAAATCTTAAAACAAAGGGTTATAATGAACACGTCTAGGAGAAACTACTAGAGGAGGGGCAGTCTCACCTCTTTCGAGTTGAGATTCCTATTCCATGGCCTTAAATGCGTTTACTCTATAACATTTCATAAAACCCCAAACATGCTAAAATAATTTAAATAAGTAGCCACCATCAGGCCCTTCAAGAGAATCATAGTTTTTTTTATTTTTAATGTTTTCTTGCTCTTCCACATAAAGGTTAGGGTTATATTTATCAATTTAATCATCTTCTTGGGGAATATGACTAGAATTTAGCTATCTTTCATGACTTCTAATGAATGGATCCATTAGAATAAGTGAAAGGATAGAAGAGAAAACTAACAAAAGATACATAAGAATATTTTAAAGAATTAATGTTCTCTGATCTAAACAAACAAAATTAGTGGTCTTGTTAAAAATTTTTAAAAGAAAATCAAACAAGAAATTTTTTTCCTAATTTAGCCACTAAGATGTGCATTCACATCGGGTTCACCAAATATGTAGAGGGGTAAAACTACCCTACCATGTATGATTCTCTATTGGATCCATTGGGAGCTGAGGTGAACCACGGGGTTATGTTATAACTCTACACTCGATGGGCAAAGGGGGAAGGGTTCACCAAGAATGATTTTAGAACTTGATCCAAGTTCGAGGTTTGAATGTGTCAATTTAATCATTCACCTATGTTAGGCATTTCTAAAACTATACTATGAAAAAGGAAAGAACAATGTAAGATACAAGATGAAAGAAGATAAGAGATAACCCTAGAATGATTCTTTTCTTTAATTATTACTAACCCTAGGATCACAAAGCAAATATTCTAAGCAAGGGTCCAAGATAAATGCACAAACAAGGTTAAAACCCTAAATGCACACTATATGCTTTGATTCTTCCAAATGCCTACAAATTTAATAAAATGCTTTTCCTTACTTGTGATATATATTTTGAACAAAAATGGATAGAAATAAATAAGTAAACAACCTAAATATCTACTAGGACACTTATCTAACTCAATGTTTGTTTCAAGTTTCATCTTGTGTCCAACAATGTCCTGCGACTTTAATCCTACAAAATAACTTCACAAAACCCTTGAAAATGTGATCAACGTTAGGGGGCCATCTTAGGCCATTGAATGGCTATACTTGGAGGCACATAAATCAATCCACCTAGATCCTTTTATCTAACCTTTAGAATGCAAAAGTGAAATTTGACCTTTTTGGAAGATGAACAAACATAATACAATGCAATAGAACAATATGATGAACTAGTGCAAATTGTGTAATTATGCTTTAAATGTAACATGAAATGCATATCTAGGGTTTGGAGGAAAACTTCTACCCCCAAGCTTAACATCAATGAAATCACACCTTGCACAGGGCAACCACAATTTTTCTTGTAACGAAAGAATGCCCTATAATTACAAGGTGTGATTTTGCAACAAAGAGAAAAAGCAACAAAACAATGCAAATAAACTAATAATAGATGTGAAGTTAGTAATGTATAAATATAGATGAGTGAAAATAACTTGGTGGTAGCAAAAAATAAAATAAAAAAATATGAAAGCCTCCCAGATAGTAGACTCCTCCTTAGGGATTCTAGACTTTTCCACCAAGGGTAGCAACACACAATCAATGCAACAAAAAATATCTCCAAAAAATTCAACACCTTCAAAAAATTGTATGGCTATTGGCACTTGTCTCAAACTTACATTTTTTTTTGGGAAAATTCTTATATTCTTGTTGCTTGTTGGCTTAGTTAGGAGAAAAAGAATACTTCAAGCCCTCTATTTATACGAGATTTGAAACAATAATGGACATGAAAATTGAGGGAAATCAACATCAAAAGAAGTCAATTTGGAAAATTAAGGATTTCTAGGAGAAAACCCTAGCTAGGCAAAAATTGTGCCCCATAAGGGCCAACCATGATTTCACCAAAACTAGAAAAAAAGGGAGAAAATAAAGAGGAGAGAGGACCAAACTTGATTTGGGCAAGTTGGAGGGTCTCTCTAAGGATCTAGGCAAAATGACTTACTCAAGTAGGTCAATTTTTTGCATCTACAATAGTCTTCATATTTTAAGTCTTCAACTTCATATGAATTTGCAATGGATTTGATCTTGACCTAGTTCCTCTTCTTCTTGTTTGTCTTAATATTTAATTTCAGCTTCATGTTCTTCAGTCTTTGTACTTTCTTGAACATTCATACTATCATTAGATTCTTGCAAAATAATCTTCTCTTTACCTTTGTCCTTCATATCATATGTCTTCTTCTGTATAGAGACTTCTGAACATTCACTTAAAGCATCATGATAAGATTTTGAATTAGATGAACTTGGAATATCAATGTTACAAGAAGAATGAAATATTCTCTCAAATAATGATTCACTTGTTTTCAATTTCTCTTTGAGAGATTCTATCAACTCCTTTTATTTTGTATTTATATCTTTGTAAAACTTGAGTGTAAGAAATGCCATATATACTATGCTACCAATATCCAAAGGTATCATAATACTATATTTCCCATTATCAATTGTTTCAACAATTCTTGTAGGTAGATAGTATTCTAAAGTTTCAAAGTTTTCTTCTTTTGCTTCACTATAAATCAATTTTGAAACTAGATCCATTTTTCCTTCAGATTTCTCAATCAAATTCTTGATTCTAAATTTTATGATATTTGCTCTTTATTTTCTAATCATAGTTTCCATATCCATTGAATTTGTTGAATCCTTTGAAGTAGACATCCTTACAAATTCCTAGGCTTTGAATAATAACTTCTAAGTTTCTAAAATTTTCAAACCTATGTAGTAGGATTCCTTATGTCTCCCTAATTAATTAGAAACTAGAAAATAAGAATTTTGTAAATTTAATATTCCTAAATTTGAAGTAGACTTCCTTATCTCTCCAAAATTAAATAATTTGCAAAAATTCTATGAGCTTTTGTATTTCAAAAATATTAAAATAATATTTTCAAAATACTTTAATAAAACTACTTAAAAACCTTAATAATTAAATAATTTATCTCTATAACTACTTATCACTCCAAAATAATAAAAAACTTGATTAATATAATAATAAACCTTATTACTCCTAATTAATCTCAATAATAACCTTATAAAATGATTAATAAAAAATTAAACCTTATAAAACCAATTATTCCTTATCCCTCCATTTAACCTTAGGCCAAAAATTAGATTTAAAAAATAATATGCTTTTGAAACACTAGAATATACCTGCACATTGACATCTTGCACTTGGTACTCTTGTTATTTGACCAAGGGTGTTTCACTATGTTTGAAAATATGATGCTCTTGATGCTATTGTGACTTCCTTAATATAATGATCCCACTTGAAGTGATTCACTTAGCTCATGAACGTTCCATTATCCTTAGCGTGGTGCTTCAATATCTAGAAGCTCTCCAACTTAGGGCAATTTAGAAAACATTCATCTATCTATCGTTTCACTTTCCTATAATGTGGCATTTTGGTAGAGTGCATGTCAATTTTGTTTGGTGCTCAAAACTATATTTTAAATGTTCTAATATTCTCTTGTTTTATTGTGTAGTGATCACACTTGAGCACTCAAACTAGTTTTGTAAAATTTCTCTTGATGTGGTGTTTGCTATTTCAAAATGAGTACACCCGTCTCAAGTTTCTCTAACGTTTCATTTCATCTTTCCTTGGCGATGTGCAACACAAATACCTTTAGCTTAGATTGAATAGAAATAATGTCTAATTCTTAGGTTCCTTAGCATTTTTAGTTCCTCCTCATGGTACTGGTGTTGCTCGATGCTTTAGTTACTTAATGCTTTAGATGCTTGGTAATTGTGGTACTTGCAGCACTTCACTCTAGCTTTGCACTTTCGCTTGTACTCTCCTAGGCATTCAGATATCATCTTGATGCTTGAATTTCTATCTTGCTGAGTTGCACTACATATTAGTTATAGCGTGCTCAATCCTATGTATCCTAGCTTAGCACTTAGATCTATGCTTGATGTTGCACTTGACTTAATGCTCATATTCATTCTCAATATTGGTTCTTACTTAGATAGGTACCTCCTTAGCATTAGATTTTATGTTATCACTTAATTCAATGTTTGAATTTTACTTAGCTTAGCTCCTATTCTAATATTAACTCTTGCTCTCCATGGATATTGATTTTAGTTCCTTGATGATTGGATTAACTCCTACTTTTGGCTTTGCTTTTGTTCACCTTCATCCTGATGACTTGACTCTTTGGAGATAATATTATTTCCTTTTTGCACTTCCTCCAGTTTTATTTTGTAACCTTACTTTTTATTTAGCTCAATTCTCAGTGCTTACGTTCATTCTAATCAAATTCTCTTATTATGTAGGTTCAGGTGGTTTCTTCCTACTATTATCTTTGCATAGGCTCCAAAAACATTGTTGTCAAGCAACTTATAAATACCTTTGAAATTGTTGCAACTCTTTAACTATGTCAATGCTTTCTTTCTTGAAAGTTGAATTGTTCTTTAAATAATTTAATGCTTTAATGCTATCAAGTCTCTTTCACTTGACTTGCCACCTTCAAGTCTAAGCTCAATGTCTTTAAGTATTCTGGTTATCTTGAAGTCTTATTATTGCCTTGAAGTCTTCTTGTTGTCTTCTATGGGACCCCTTTATTTGGATATCCTATCTCTGTATGCTATGTGATTTTTTTTCTCAAGTATCCTCTATATCTATCTACATTATTTTATGGGACCTCTTTCAATGGGTCTCCTATCTCTTCTTCAATGGGTTTTTCATTGAATGGTGAAAATTATCCTAAATTTGGAGTAAGTACTTTTGCTAGAGTTATTATAATGGGTCTTCCTAATCTCTATCTTCTATGAGAATTCTCCTAAAGAGTCTCATTTCTATTCCTTTAATGGGGACTCTTCTAATGGGTATCATTTATCTTGTTATATTTTATGGGACCTCTTTCAATGGGTCTCCTCTTACTATCTTCTATCTTGAATCTACAAGTCTTCTAGGAATTTTCTCCTTATGACTCCTTCCTTTCTCAATCAAATATGGCCTATTTTCTATTAGGGCCACTTATCTCCACTATGGACCTCTTTCTTTGAAGGGTCTTAAATATCTAGTTCTTTGAACTCTCTCTTAATATTGGTCTCTTCTCTTGGACCAATTTTTCAAGGTTTATCAGACCCGAATTGCTGAAAATTTTATCAAGGTCTTTTTATTAAGATCTAATTCAATATATCAATGTCAAGGTCTATCTTCAAGACTTGGATCAATATTATTGTAATAACCCTAATTGTACTACCATTTATTGCAAATGAATTGATGGATTATATTTGCATTTTATTCCTAGAATGTGGTAGTGTTGATGGTTGTTGTGCATGCAGGACCAGGTACATTCCTTTGATGGGCAAGAGAATATCTACAAAAAAAGATAAGTGGGGTATGATGGTAGTGTGAAATATCACCACGACTCATAGGTTGCATCCATACAAATTTATTTGAATGATTGATTTGCATAAAGAGTATGTCTTGTTACTGGATTGTGTGCTGTATGCTTTATGCTTTGAATGAATACCTCCATTGGAAATGAAAGTGCTAAGGCATGGGAGCCAATATCTTTTGGAAAAAGAAGAATTCTAGATGCCAGTTGAGAAATAAATTTTAAGGCATAAACTATTTTGATGGTTTACAAATTATTTAATTCTTGTTTCTTTTAATACAAGGCATATTACAAGGTCTAAAAATTAAACAAACAATAATATATATTAATGACTTTTGTTGGTGGTGGGAATAAAAAGTAGTAGTGAATGTCTCGTACTGGATAGCTACAAATAATTTTATATGATTATATTTAACATCCTCCATGTTCTAAAAAGTGAAAAGGGAGGAAGTCAAGTATGAGAGGTGGTTTTTGTAAATGAGTATCATGTTATTTTGCATGAAGTAATTTTGTCAAAAAAAATTCTACACTTGGCATCTAGGAGGGGTAGCTCAGTGTCTTTTTCAACATGCATGTTATGGTGAATTGGACTATGATGTTGAAGGGAAACTAGAATTTTGAAAATGAAACACCAAGTTGGGTTTCAATATTTCTTCATTATTGCATAATTGATTTTTATTTGTTTGGGTGTTGTTTATTGTAAATAGCAAATTGAATTTTCTATGTATGGTTTGCATCCTATATGTACTATAAATTTAATTATATATGAAAATTGTCATATTTATTTTGTATATGCTCCCATTGTTTTATTTTAATATGGATGTGTTATCATTATTTCTTCCTATGCCATGTTTATTAGACTTAATTAAGTGGAAAGAATGAATGCATCATTGAATTATTGATGTCGGTAGAAGAGTATTTGCTATACTTATGTATACCTATGCTATCCATTAATTATGGGGTGGAGTATTATTTCTTTTCTGATCACATTAATTGACTTTGTGGAAAACCATGTGCATGTTTATAATATTATTTTTCGAGGATTGTAATCTGCTACAAATGGTTGATGATAGCATCCTTGTTATCTTTTGGGATTTGGTATTCGTAAATTGCTTGGGAGAAAATTTGTTACTTTGATGTAAATTTTTTATATTTCTTAATGCTCCTATTTTTAAAAAAGAAACTAAGAGGCTTCAATGTTAGTTCAAATAATGTTCATATGTATGCATGTAGTGTGCACTCACATATAGGTGTAGGAGTCATTCTGATCCCAAAAATCATCTATTTTGGTAAATCTGAGTATGGGGTGATGAGAAGTGCAATTAGCTAGATTGGGTGGTGTGGTAAGTATCTTTGAAGTGGATAAGTATTACATCAATATGCGGGCAATGACTAAAGCTATGTAGAGATAAACATTTTATGGAAATTGTAGACCATATTTTATATCATTTTCTTGTAATGTAAAATATGGAGACTAAAGGCTTTTTAATTAACCTATAAGCATGAGAATGAACTAGAATATCTTCTATATTCTTGAAAACATGTAATTAATTCCATGATTGAGCATATTAATGCAGATTTTTTAACCTAAAATTCCTTATTATTTTGGTGTTGTTATAGAAAAGTCTCTTTGATTTCTAGAATTTATAAACTTTTTATAAGGAATCAATTAATGAATAATTTAATTTTTATTTGTTTAATGAGTAATGAATGAAAGGTTTCTAACCTTTATGGAGCGTTAAATTTTATTTATATATATGTATGTTGAGGGAATTGCATAGTAATTGAATTCATGTTACCTGTTTAATATACGACTACATAAAATTTTATAGAGAGAAACTGAAAATTAGAGCACAAGAGTTTGACAACAAAATTATTGGTGAAGACACTTATGAGTAAATTTGAACTGCTCTATTAATTGGTTGAAAATGCTAACCTAGCGATTGGAATGTTAGAGTATATTACATCATTTGGGTCATGTAAATGTACCACCTTTGGTACATAACTAGAGTAGGATTTTACTTTTAAGTAAAGTTAGTTAGTTAATTCAAGTATTGTAATAAATGCACAAGTGTCAATGTGCAAGTTGTAAATGTGCATGTAGTCCACATGTACATGAGTCTTAGGTAGAGTAAGGACCAAGGAATCTATCTTCCTATATAAAGGCCTCATAGTGAGTGTTTTTAGTGTAGTAGTAAATATAGACTGTGTAGTAGTAAGTATAGAGAGTGTGTGGTATAGTTTAGTAGTATGGTACAATGTAGTCCTTTCATATTCTTTCATGGAGTGTTCATGTCCTCCATTATGTAGCATTGTACTATTTTTATCACTCTCATTAATGGTATATTTTTGAGTTATTTGTAGATGTTCATCTCATTATTTTCTTGTATATTATTGTGCCATTAGTTTATAGTTATCTCATATTAGTTATCTTACATCTTGTGGCTATACTACCTTCCATAAAAATTTAACATTGGTATTAGAGCACATGGTAGATAAGATAGGAAATAGGGAGAGCCACAAGTGAGACTGAGAGAAATCCAAAAATCTCATTTACAAAATTTCTGAGATTACATTTGGCTAGAGTCTTTCCATAGGGTTATAGGAAAAATTGTGAAGACTAGGACTTAACCTAGATTCCACTAGATTGATAAATCAACTAGTGAAGATTTGTCATCTCTAGATTTAAGAGTTTCTTCCATTATAGTCCTAATACTTTGTTGCAAGGAAAGGAGATTCAAAGTAAGTTGGGAAGCTTCCTACACAGATCTAGGAAGAATATCTTCCTTGGAATCAATCCAGAACTAGAAGCAACAAATAGAAGAACGAAGATTTGGAGGCTTGAAGAAAAAGTCCCATTACTAGAGATTGTAGACCTATAGAGTGTAGAAGAAGAAAATGTGGCCATAGTAGCCTTATTGATAACTCAAGA
Source organism: Wollemia nobilis (assembly GCA_028583015.1). Taxonomy (NCBI): domain Eukaryota; kingdom Viridiplantae; phylum Streptophyta; class Pinopsida; order Araucariales; family Araucariaceae; genus Wollemia; species Wollemia nobilis. Next base: position 9,954,199 of record JAQPPZ010003077.1, on the reverse strand, counting down.
GACTCTTTAGAAGATTCTATAAGAATATTGGATGTTGGAGATATGCATTAAAGGTTGTAGATAGCAAATTGAAGAAATTAGCCTGAAGAAGTTGAAGAAACCCTTAGAAGGTCCAGTTACAAAACACCCAATTTCGGAAGATTGGAGGTTTGTGATCTTCACTAAAGCCTACACATTGCAGAAGTAAAATACTAACAAAGGTCCTCTTCCAGATTCAAATAGTAGTAATTTTTTAGAGATCCTAGAATAATATCTCATTACCAACACTTCCTTAGTAAAAGGTTGAAGGAAATGTCTCATTTGGAAGACCATAAGAGCTGCAAGATTGAAGATCTTGGTGAGGTCTCAAGGAGAAAAAAGGAGAAGGCTTGGAGAGCCTTATTTTAAAATTCAAATAAGGCCATTAAAGGAGTTCCTAGGAGAACTCATTGGAGAAATTTACCACCAAAGGAAGAAGGATTTGGCAAGGAGTTTGCCAAATTTTGGAGGATATTGGTGAAGACCTCAAGAATTTTAGATTCTTGAGAGGAAGGCCTAAATTGAATTCAGACTTTGATAAGGAGGTTGAAGGAGAAAGGATCCTAACATTACTACCAAACCTAAAAGGTTTGAAGATTACCTTTGAAGGCTAGAAGGCTCATTCGAAGATAGGGATTTGTTGAATATACAACAAAATATTGAAGGGTTCTTGAAGGAAAACTCAGCTACGATTTGGGAGAATTCCCTACAAAAATTTTGAGTTTCAAGAACAATATTTCAATGCAAAAATTGACTACGAGAGGGCAGCAATTAGGACAACATTACTAGCTGCAAAACTTCAAAAGTTACAAAGTCCATCCTAAAGGTTAATCAAAGTCACCTACTATAGTTAAAGGGTAGCAAGTTAGAGGGTTTTTGGAGCTACAAAAAGGTGAGTTAAAGAGCTATTTAGGACAACCAAGAATAGTTGCAAGTTCATCCAGTTAAGGGAAGAAATTTGGTGAATCAAATCACCAAGACATCCACCATCTTCAGAGATCTTAAAGGTAAGCAACTTGGGTGCAAAAGGTTCATTAGTTGAACTTTAGTTTTTTTGGTTTATTAAAGTGCACCATATCAGTTTAAAAGTTGCAAGAAGTGGATTCATTTTAAAAGTCTTCAAGAGAGTGCATAAGGGAGTTTCTTTTAAGGTTATTACCTGCACATTAAAATAGGAGTTAGATATATTCCTATTGTTTAGTTAAAACAAAGAAGACTACATTAAGTTGTAGAGATTAATAGTGCATGATTTAAGGTTCATTAGAAGGAGTGATAAGGTGAGATTATTGCACTATTATAACTATTCTTGAGTAGATTAAAATTGGGGTTATTATCTGTGCTTTATATTTTTTACCCTTTAAGTTCCTTAATGTGCATTAAGAGTTTATCAAAGAAGGAGAATTTAGTGCACAAAATAGGGTAAGAGTTCAGTGTCTAGAGACACCATTGAGCTCACTAAACTAGCAACATTTTGTGGCAAGGTGAAGCCACCAAAAGAGCAATAGTACCTCCATAGATTGGAGAAGAAAATCTGCTCATCATAAAAGCAAGAAGAGCTTTACAAAGAGACCATAGAAGTCTCAAACTTTGGTGCATTTCAAGGTGACTTATCTACATCATTGCACCCTACTCTACATAGCAATCAAGTGCACAAACCAGAGTGTCTAAGGATACTATTATAGTGAGCCTATTATAGTCTACAAGGGGCCACACCATCAAGGAAAATATGCACTATAGAGGAGACTACATTGCCCATGTTTTTACCATCATAGTGGGTAGTTTACACAGTCTAGTAAAGGAGCTCTAGTAGCAAATAATAGAGCCATCCTAGGGCTCGATACCCTTCCATAAGAGGTATCCAAAGACACCCGATACAATGTCAATCCATTTGACTCAATAACTACAAAAGTGCATAGCAAAAAACCTACATTGGTTCAAAATTTCTATGTAAGACAACAAAGTTACAATGAGTGACAATAAGAAGAAAGGATAGCACTAAGGTTACCTTGCATATGTGGAAAATTGAAGTGCAAGGAGGAATATTACCATTGGAAGTTACCCAAGCCTATGTAGGAAAATATTGGAAGAAGTAAGTGATCATCCAACATAGCAAGTGCCATTGCCACCGAGGAAGAGCCATCACCATAGGAGAGACACCTTATGTTGAAAACAAGTTGGATGCACATTGGAAAAGCCTAGACACAACTTGCAAAGGCATCAAGATAATAGGTGAAGTATTTGATAGTGTGAGTGCATGTAAAGGAGCACTTCCACTTGTCCTAATGACATTAGGTATCTAGTGCCACTTGGAACATAAGAAGGTAAAGACAAAAATATTCACTAACGCTTGCAAGAGTCTTCAACGAGCTCTCAAAGGAGTAACACTTATCATCATTGCTTCAACACTCAAGAAGAGAGCATCTTTAATGCTCAGCCAAATATTCAAGACTTATCACAACATGGAGTAATGACTTGCAGAGCCATTGACAATATTACCTAAGTGAAGGATATAAGGTATTGAGCAACATCGAGTGCCACTTGGCACCTATTCCAAGATCATGAGTTTATTAATAGCCACCATAGGAAGACTATGTAGTGAAGAAAATGCACACTATGAAGTAAAAGCACTAAGAAAAGTGAAGCATCATAGTCAGGGTCAAAGTGTAATAAGATCATCATTAGTGTTTTTCGAGGAGTGAAGACCAACAATGAAATAGAGCATTGAATGCTCAGGAAGAAACCAATACCATTCGAGGAGTGAAGACCAGTGGAAAAATAGAGCATTGAATGCTCAAGTTGAGAAGGGAAGACCACCATCGTTCTAGAGGAGAAGACCAACATCAATTTAGAAGCTCACTCATCATACATTGAAGGGAGGTAAAAGTTCTATATTGTTTAATATTTACTTTCCTCCAATAAGGAGTTATAAGGTGTTAAGTATAAGGTTGATTATTATTTCATTAAAACAACAACCTTAAGAAGCAAGGAAGCAATTTTAGAAGACATTATAAAATTGCTTATATTTAAACATTGAGATATTTGCAAATAACCAAGTAGGAGATATAAGGTTGTCAACCTTGGTAAATTGGAATATTAATTTACAAATACTATTATTATTTTCTAACATTCCAAATTAGGGAGTTATAAGGTATACTACATCAAACATAGATTATTGGCATTTAGAAATATTAATCTATTGGATATTAAGGGCTATAAAAGGAAGTTTATTATTTACTTACACTTGTCTCATACTCATCCTAAAGGGACAAAAGAAATCCAACCATAGAGAACTTCAAATTATAAGTGCATAGTTCATTAGAAGAGATAAGGTGAAATAGGAGTTGATTATTGTTATTTACAAAACATTACAAAATCAACTCAAAAGGTGAACTATTACTTACTAAGCACTTTATTATGCTTATATATTATTCTAAACCACTAGGGAGATATAAGGATTCTATAAAACCTAAGCTTGGAAGGCTTTATCAAATTGGGAAGTCATAAGATAGACTACTTAGAAAATTCTATCAAAAGTATACTCAAAGACACTAAAGAACTGAAGGAATCTACTTCAAGATCAATCAAGAAGAAATATGGATGAAATAGTAAGAAATGCATTCAATAATGAAAAACTATTTCATGAGGTAGAGTTTTATTCTCAAAATTTAATAGATACTTTTGAAGGATATAAATATTTATCCACCAATGATAAGGAAATATTCTCATTATTTCTTAAAGAGGCAAAGGAAGGAAATTTTACAACATTAATTGGTTATCTTCATGAAGTCCTTTTCAGAGCTTGGTGGAATACTCAAAATATAGTTATATTCACATTAGAAGAATGCTTGATGATATATCTATCATTAATTTTTTTTGAACTTGCTCAAAACATAAAGCAAACTAGCAAATCCAATCAATATTATTGTGATGATAGACTAACTCATCATGAAGTAGATGTTCCACTAGAAACAATACATAAACACAAAATGAGAAGAATGAAGAGGAAGAAAAGGTATTCTAGGAGATAACAAAGAAAATAAGAAAACACAAAGATAGAACCATATGGACATATTCAAATTACTGAACTGGAAAAACCTTTGGTTATAGCTTTGTTTGACTTGTACGAAGGCACTAATTGCTTGCTTGAATAGATTACAATAAGAAGAGAAGGAGAATAGAAATTCCAGTACTAGATCAAATATCCATATTGAAGACTAAAGTCTTAAATACCCAAATAATGTAATACAGGGGGTGTTAGAGTATATTACATTATTTGGGTCATGTAAATGTACTACCTTTGGTACATAACTAGAGTAGGAGTTTAATTTAGAGTAAATTTAGTTAGTTGCTTCAAGTATTGTAATAAATGCACAAGTGTCAATGTGCAAGTTATAAATGTGCATGTAGTCCATATGTACATGAGTCTTAGGTAGAGTAAGGGCCAAGGAATCTATCTTCCTATATAAGGGCCTCATAGTGAGTGTTTTTAGTGTAGTAGTAAATATAGATTATGTAGTAGTAAGTATAGAGAGTGTGTGGTATAGTTTACTAGTATGGTACAATGTATTCATTTCATATTGTTTCATGGAGTTTTCATGTCCTCCATTATGTAGCATTGTACTATTTTCATCACTCTCATTAATGGTATATTTTGAATTATTTGTATATGTTCATCTCATTATTTTTTTGCATATTATTGTGCCATTAGTTTATAGTTATCTCAGATTAGTTATCTTACACCTTGTGGTTGTACTACCTACCATCAAAAGTTAACATGGAAAACATTATGTAAACCCATGGAAATTTGACATTGTGACTGAAAGATACAACTCATGGGGGTATGGGAAGAACCCTTTAAAATCTATAATCATCTCTTTTGTTTAACAATAATATCCATTTGTGTAAAATATTATGTACTTCCTTTTTATGACTTGAAATAAGTGAAGTCTGGGAGGTTGTGGCTAATAACATTATAATGAATTATGTTCTAGAAATCGATTTATCTAGGAAAGTTATCGAATATATGGGTATCTAAAAAAACTATATTGTATTTTATACAAGATAACATTGTTGGCAATTTGAGTTATTTTATATTGTCATTAATGTCACACAGATCATTGATGTCACATGGATCACATTGAGTTTGGGTGGCAAAAGCACTTCATAAATAATCATTTATGATATTTTGGAGAGCATGGATATATACAGGTTTTTGTGAAAACCAAGGCAGGAAAAATAAAAGGTTTTATTTAAAACTATGTATGGAAGATTTGAAATGGGTTTTTCTTAAAACCCAAGTTGGCTTTTTGTTTCATCAAAAAATGTGCCCCGATGATGGAGATATTTAATTTTAAATATTTAGTTTAAATTTTAAATTATTTAAAATTAAAATTAAAATTTTAAAATAAAAAATAAAAGTGATCCATCGACGTCGTCGAATATGAGGGAGAAAACTATATAAAAGGATCCCTAAGGTTTATTAATCTTGGGTGAGCGCTCGTGAGTTAACGCGATTGTTGGAAAGCAAAAAGAGCTCATGCAAAAGAGGGTTAAGTGATGGAAGCGAAGAATAAATCGAACGACATGTGAAACCCTAGTCACCTTGGGCAGTGTGGCGCATTGGCAATTGGCTTTTGGCTAATGCAAGTGGTAGAATGAACATCAAGGTTTTGAATCCCCTTGGCTGCATTAGAAGGCATTGGAAGAAAGAGCACACAAAGTGTTTTTGGTTTGCGTGAGAGGGAGGAGTGTTTTGAAGCACGTGGTGCCTTTCCCTCCCAAACGATCCTGTAGCTCGTGTGACAACTTGTCCGCTGTTAAGGCGTTAAGCAAGGAGGAATCGAGGGATTGAGTCCCATCAAGGACAAAGGCAAGTTAATATTTTTTTTTAATATTTTATTTTTCTAAAGTTGTCCTAGGAGAAATAAAGGTTGTGATGCACTTTAGTAAAATAGATATTTGTGGTGATTTTCCCTTTGGAAGTATATCATATTATATATCATTGGAAAGCTTATTTCGAGGGCTATTTGATTAACTTGATTAGAGGGAGAAATAAGGTGCGTGTAAATAGATATTTTTAATTTTGTAAAGGGGTTCAAAAGTGAAGGTTTTTTTGGTTATTTTTCAAAGGGTATTAATTCTTTCATAAGGGGTCATGGTGTATTTTATAGAGCAAGAGTAATAAGGTGTTATTTGGATATTATTGTTGTGTTATTAATAAAGATCTCTAAACCTTATTCAAATTTGAAAAATAAAGTTTGTTGAGTGTGGCAGATTTAGTGAACAACTAATAAGGCATCAAAAAGGTATGAGCAATATTCTCCATTGACTTTGTTTATGGTGGTTGATTTCTGAAATATCATTGGAGAGAAAAGGATTGATTGTGGTTTCCTTTTCAAAAGTTGTTGGTTGAATGCTTTAAGGTTTTATGGTTTGAGATTTGTGATTAAAACTTGTTTTATAAGCATTGTTGTTGAAGCCCATTGCTTGTACAAAGAACTTGAACTTGAGTTAGAGGATAACATGAGTATGATTGTTATGTGAGAATTATTGTTGAGTATTTTTGGTAACATTTTGAGTTGATTGATTCATGCTTGAACTAGGGTTTGTGAGAAAAAGTTGTTCTTTAAAGTGATTGGTTGAGTTGAGTTGATTGAGCCAAGTCAAGTGATTGTGTGAAGTGGTTATTCAAGTTTCTTGAAACAAACTTCTATATTCTTATTTGAGTTGAGTTTGAGTTGAGAAAGAAATTGAGTTTGTGAATAGAACATATTGAGTGTCTAAAATTTCTCTTTATGTTTCTATAAGATTGAGATGAGTTGAGATTGATTTGATTTGAGTTGAGTTGAGATTGATTTGAGTTGAGATCATTGTGGATCATTGTTGTCATCCATTGAAGAGTGCATTGCCATTTATTTTTGAGTTCATTATTGAGCCTTTCCTTCATAGATTTGTGGATGATATTTGAGTTCTACTTGAGCATGTTTGATTGAGCCTTTGAGAAGGCTTTTGGGACATATTTCTGGATAGGTTTGAGGCAGATTTTGTGCATGCTTTATTGAGTCTTTGAGAAGGCTTTTGGGACAGATTTTTGGATAGATTTGAAGCAGCTTTTTTACATTATTGATTGAGCCTATGAGAAGGCTTTTGGGACAGATTTATAGATATATTTGAGGTAGATTTTGTGCATGATTGATTGAGCCTTTGAGAAGGATTTTGGGATAGATTACAGAGATATTTGAGACAGATTTGAGCAAGTTATTTGTGATCTTGCTAAGCATATTTGAGCAAGTTCTTGGTGAGCTTGTTGGAGCAGATTTGAGAAAGTTCTTGGTGAAATTTTTGGAGCATATTTTGAGCAAGTTCTTGGTGAGCTTGCTAAGAAAATTTGAGCAAGTTCTTGGTGAGCTTGTTGGAGCATATTTGAGCAAGTTCTTGGTGAGATTGTTGGAGCAGATTTTGAGCAAGTTCTTGGTGAGCTTGCTAAGTAGATTTGAGCAAGTTATTGGTGAGCTTGTTGGAGCAGATTTTGAGCAAGTTCTTGGTGTTTTTGCTAGAGCATATTTTGAGCAAGTTCTTGGTGAGCTTACTAAGAATATTTGAGAAAGTTCTTGGTGAGCTTGCTGGAGCATATTTTGAGCAAGTTCTTAGTGAGATTTCTAGAGCATATTTTGAACAGGTTCTTGGTGATCTTACTGGAGTAGATCAGTGGATTGCCTACCTAAGCAAATCATGATTTCCTAGCTGAGTAGATCAGTGGATTGCCTAACTAAGTAGATCAATGGATTGCCTTGTTGAGTAGGTTTGAGGCAAATTTTGTGCATGATTTATTGAGTCTTTGAGAAGGCTTTTGGGATAGATTTTTGGATATATTTGAGGTAGCTTTTTTGCATTATTGATTGAGCCTCTGAGAAGGCTTTTGGGATAGATTTATAGATAGATTTGAGGTAGATTTTGTGCATGATTGATTGAGCCTTTGAGAAGGATTTTTGGATAGATTTATGGAGAGATTTGAGACAGATTTGAGCAAGTTATTTGTGATCTTGCTAATCATATTTGAGCAAGTTATTGGTGAGATTGTTGGAGCATATTTGAGCAAGTTCTTGGTGAACTTTCTAGATCAGATTTTGAGCAAGGTCTTGGTGAGCTTGCTAAGTATATTTGAGCAAGTTTTTGGTGAGCTTGTTGGAGCATATTTGAGCAAGTTCTTGGTGAAATTGTTGGAGCATATTTTGAGCAAGTTCTTGGTGAGCTTGCTAAGCAGATTTGAGCAAGTTATTGGTGAGCTTGTTGAAGCATATTTGAGCAAGTTATTGGTGAGATTGTTGGAGCAGATTTTGAGGAAGTTCTTGGTGTATTTGCTAGAGCTAATTTTGAGCAAGTTATTGGTGAGCTTGCTAATAATATTTGAGCAAGTTCTTGGTGAGCTTGCTAGAGAATATTTTGAGCAAGTTCTTGGTGAGCTTGTTGGAGCAAATTTTGAACAAGTTCTTGGTGATCTTGCTGGAGCAGATCAGTGGATTGCCTACCTAAGAAAATCAAGATTTCCTAGCTGAGTAGATTAGTGGATTGCCTAACTGAGTAGATCAGTGGATTGCCTTGCTGAGTAGATCAATCGATTGCCTAGATGAGTAGATCAGTTGATTGCCTAACTAAGCAGATAAGTGGATTACCTTGCTAAGCAGATCAGTGGATTGCCTACCTAAGAAGATCAGTGAATAGCCTAGCTTTGATAATATCAAAGTAATCATTTGTATTAGGATAAGGATCCCTATTTATTTATGAAATATTATAAGGAGATTATTTTATGGACTATCCCACGTTGGGGGAACCACATTAAATCTTGTGTCTCAATTGTGTGTGGTGATTTGTGCTCTTGCTTACTATTGCTATCTATGTCATTAATGCACACTGTTATATTTGGTTATTGCAATTAAGGACACTATTTTATATTGGTTTGGAAATAAAGTAAAAAGTGGGTGCTTTATTGTTCACCCCCCCTCTCAGTATAAGCTTGTGTTCTTCAATTAGTATTAGAGCGGGTTCCTTCGGAAAGGCTAACACCTTGAGGGTATATTCTACAAGAACATAGATGGCTTCACATAATCAATCATCTACAAGTAAGGCTCCACTATTTGATGGTAGTAATTATGCTTTATGGAGCATGAGAATGAAGAACTACTTGATATCACAAGGATATGAGGTATGACAGATGGTTGCAAAAGAGTATAAAGTTGAAGGTGACCCTGAGGCAGATAAAACTATCAAGAAATTGGTTGAGATCAATGCAAGGACAATGAATTGTATTTTGAATGGGCTATGTGAGACAGATTTTACAAAGGTCATGGTATGTAATTTAGCTAATGAAATGTGGACCAAGTTGTGGAATACCTATGAAGGAGATTCCAAGGTAAATTTGGCAAAACTACAAACTCATAGAAAAATATTTGAGGAATTTAAAATGGAAGACTCTGAAGATATTGTAAATTTTTTACTTCGAGTTGATGATATTACTAACACCATGAGAGGTCTAGGATTTGAGATGAAAAAATTAGATGTTACTCAAAAGGTTTTGAGATCACTTCCCATGAAGTATGATGTAAAGGTTTCAACAATAGAAGAAATAATGGATATCAACAAGCTAACAATGGAAGAACTACAAGGAACTCTCACAGCTTATGAGATGAGGATAAGTAAGCATCAGGTTCCAATGAAATAAATTCCATTCAAGGCTTCAAAGAAAGGAAAAGTTCCAGAGACAGATAGAGATTCATATAATGATGAGGAAGCTAACTTCATCAAAAGGAAAAAGGACTTAAGAAATTATAGGGATATGAAGAAAGTCAAATGCTACAAGTGTGGTGATTTTGGTCACTATGCAAACAAATGTCAACATGAAGATAATAGTGATTATGAAAAACAAGGTCATAGAAGAAAAGAAGATGGAAAGCATAAGCATGACAAAGATGACATATACAAGCAAAGCAGGTATGAGAAGAAGAAAAGTTTTCGTAATACAAAGAGAACTTTCTACATTGAAGAAGCAAGTGATAACTTAGATCATAGTGATAGAGACAAGTCAGATGTTGAAAAGGAAGAACATATATTACTATAAATAGAAGGTGAAAGAGAACAATGTTTTGTGTGTGGTCAAAGAGATCACAAATTAGGATATTGCAATGGCTTCAGTGATAGTGAAGATGAGATGACACATTAAGGAAACAGGCATGGTCAAAGAAATCATGAGAGTTTGTTTGCTATAGAATATTATAATTATCTTAGTGATAGTGAAGATGAAAAAGGGTTTTTATATGGGATAAAAGAAGTAGAAGAAGAACATTCACTCCAAAAAGAAGAAGTTAAACAAGAGAATATTGTAAGAAAGACAAATGTCTCAGTTGATCTAAAGGAAGACATCAATGATATCCATGAGCAACTACAAGAGGTTTAAGGAGAATCTAAAATAATTGAGATGTTTCATACTTGAGAAGTTTGATCCATCACATGAATCAAAAGGTCATTTTCACTAAGAAGGAAACATGTATTTTAGAGACAATAAATATGTGTGCCAATTTGTTATTAGACACAAATGAAGACAAATAAGAGGAAGGTTCCAAAGCACCAAAGGTCTCATATTTTAGGTTTGGGGAGTCACACTCAAAAGGAAAGGAATTTCTAAAATATGAAAGCAAGGAAACACCTAAGATTCATGAAGAAAGTTCTAAAACTCCTATGGCTCCAAATATCCAATTTGGATCTTGTTTTGAGATAGGTGAATCAAGTTCAAGAGGAAAATAAATTCTTGAAGAAGAAAGCAAGGAAGAAGTTAAGGAAGAAGATTTGGATACCATAAAGAAGGATCAAGGATACAATGCACAAGTCAAAGATGATCACAAGGATAAAGGTCAAGAAAGGTATGAGTAACCAACACATGAACAAAGGGATTTTAAAGGACATTGTTTTTATTGTAATAGATTTGGACACAAGGCTATACATTGCAGGGTCTATGGATCAAACAAGTTTGATTTTGCTAGAAGGAAATTAAAAGGAAGAAGGTATGGTTTTTAGGGACATTGCTTCTTATGCAACAACATTGGTTATAGATCTTCTTAGTGCAAAGAAAATGAGCAACATGGTTTTGGTTTTAGGGCTACACAATTTAGAAGTCATTGTCATAATTATTATGAAAACAAAACTTCACAATACAGGGTTCCGGAAAGGAATGGATATAGAAATTATTTCAAGAAATATTTCAGGATATGGGCACCATCCAAAGGCTACAATATAAAGTGTTTTAATTGCAATAATATTGGAAATAGTGCAAAATGGTGTAGGACTCAATTCCAAACAAGTTCAAGGTAAGAAGGTCAAACAAATTCAAAAAAAGAAGATCAAGTAACTCATCATGAAAAGGATATCAAAAAAATATGGAAGGAAGTTGAAAAAGGAAAGAAACAATGTAATATGGGAGTAAAAGTACTCCCACCCCAAAATTAATCACCTCAAGAGAGAAGGTGGTGAGGGGGCTAAGCTTAAGAGTCATATATTTTAGCCTCATAGATGTCCCTTTTTCCATTGATGTCAAAGGGGGAGAGATTTGATTAAGGGGAGAGAATTGAGTTAGGGGGAGCAACCTCCAAAGAGAGCATTGAGTTAGGGGGAGCAGCCTCCATAGAGAGTATTGAGTCAAGGGGAGCAGCTTTGATTCTTAGAGATGGTTTTTGCAGTGATTGTGGTGATTTGCATTAGAGGTGTTGCCATAAATGACAAAGGGAGATATTGTTGTAAATTTGAGTTATTTTATGTTGTCATTGATGTCACATGGATCACATTGAGTTTTGGTGGCAAAAGCACTTCATAAATAATCATTTATGATATTTTGGAGAGCATGGATATATACAGATTTTTGTGAAAACCAAGGCAAGCAAAATAAAAGGATTTATTTAAAACCATGAATGGCATATTTGAAATGGGTTTTTCTTAAAACCCAAGTTGGGTTTTCATTTCATCGAAAAAGATGCCCCGATGATGGATATATTTAATTTTAAATATTTAGTTTAAATTTTAAATTATTTAAAATTAAAATTAAAATTTTAAAATTAAAAATAAAAGTAATCCACCGACGTCGTCGAATATGAGGGAAAAAAATATATAAAAGGATGCCTAAGGTTTATTAATCTTTGGTGAGCACTCCTGAATTAATGCAATTGTTGGAAAGTGAAAAGAGCTCATGCAAAAGAGGGTTAAGTGATGGAAGAGAAGAATAAATCGGACGGTGTGTGAAACCCTAGTCACCTTGGGCAGTGTGGTGCATTGGCAATTGGATTTTGGCTAAGGCAAGTGGCAGAATGAACATCAAGGTTTTGAATCCCCTTGGCTGCATTAAAATGCGTTGGAAGAAAGAGCACACGAAGCATTTGCATGAGAGGGAGGAGTGTTTTGAAGCACGTGGTGTCTTTCCCTACCAAACGAGTTTGTAGCTTGTGCAGCAGCTTGGCCGTGGTTAAGGCACTGAGCAAGGAGGTGTCAAGGGATTGAATCCTGTCAAGGACAAAGACAAGTTAATATTTTTTTTAATATTTTATTTTTCTAAATTTGCCCTAGGAGAAATAAGGGCTGTGATGCATTTTAGGAAAAAGAGATATTTGTGGTGATTTTACTTTTGGAAGTATATCATATTATATATCATTGGAAAGCTTATTTTTAGGGCTATTTTATTAAAAAGCTTAGAGGGAGAAATAAGGTGTGTGTAAAGGGATATTTTAGATTTTGTAAAGGGGTTCAAAAGTGAAGGTTTCTTTGTTCTTTTTCAAATGGGATTAATTCTTTCATAAGGGGACATGGTGTATTTTATTGAATAGGAGTAATAAGGTATTATTTGGATATTATTGTTGTGTTATTAATCAAGATCTCTAACCCTTATTTAAAGTTGAAAAAGAAAGTTTGTTAAGTGTGGCAGATTTAGTGAACAACTAATAAGGCATAAAAAAGGAATGAGCAATATTCTCCATTGACTTTGTTTATGGTGGCTGATTTCTGAAATATCATTGGAGAGAAAAGGATTGATTGTGGTTTCCTTTTTGAATGTGGTTAGTTGAATGCTTCAAGGTTTTCTCTTTTGGGAGTTGTGATTAAATATTATCTTATAAGCATTGTTGTTGAAGCCCATTGCTTGTACAAAGAACTTGAACTTGAGTTAGAGGAGAACATGAGTATCATTGTTATGTGAGAATTATTGTTGAGTATTGTTGGAAACATTTTGAGTTGATTGATTCATGCTGGAACTAGGGTTTGTGAGAAAAAGTTGTTCCTTGAAGTGATTGTTTGAGTTGAGTTGATTGAGCCTAGTCAAGTGATTGTGTGAAGTGGTTGTTCAAGTTCCATGAAAGAAAATTCTATATTCTGATTTGAGTTGAGTTTGTGAATAGAAAATATTGAGTGTCTAACAATTATCTTTATGCTTCTATAAGATTGAGCTGAATTGAGATTGATTTGATTTGAGTTGAGTTGAGATTGATCTGAGTTGAGATAATTGTGGATCATTTTTGTCATCCATTGAAGAGTGCATTGCCATTGATTGTTGAGTTCATAAGTGAGCCTTGCCTTCATAGATTTGTGGATGAGATTTGAGTGCTACTTGAGCATGTTTGATTGAGCCTTTGAGAATTCTTTTGGGATAGATTTTTGGACAGATTTGAAGAAAATTTTGTGCATGATTTGTTGAGCCTTTGAGAAGGCTTTTGGACATAATTCTGGACAGATTTGAGGCAGCATTTGTGCATGATTTATTGAGCCTTTGAGAAGGATTTTGGGATAAATTTTTGGATAGATTTTAGGTAGCTTTTGTGCATGATTTATTAAGCCTTTGAGAAGGATTTTGGGATAGATTTATGGATAAATTTAGGATAGATTTGAGAAAATTATTTGTGAGCTTGCTAAGCAAATTTGAGCAAGTTATTGGTGAGCTTGTTGGATCAAATTTGAGCAAGTTCTTGGTGAACTTTCTGGATCAGATTTTGAGCAAGTTCTTGGTGAGCTTGCTAAGAATATTTTAGCAAGTTCTTGGTGAGCATGTTGGAGCAAATTTGAGCAAGTTCTTGGTGAGATTGTTGGAGCATATTTTGAGCAAGTTCTTGGTGAGCTTTCTGGAGAAGATTTTGAGCAAGTTATTGGTGAGCTTGCTAAGCATATTTGAGCAAGTTCTTGGTGAGCTTGTTGGAGAAAATTTTGAGCAGGTTCTTGGTGAGCTTGTTGGAGCAGATTTTGAGTAGGTTCTTGGTGAGATTGTTGAAGCAGATCAGTGGATTGCCTACATGAGAAGATCAATATTGCCTATCTGAGCATATCAGTGGATTGCTTAACTGAGAAGATTAGTGGATTGGCTTGCTGAGTAGATAAGTGGATTGCCTAGATGAGTAGATAAGTGGATAGCCTACCTAAGTAGATCAGTGGATAGCCTAGCTTTGAGTAGATCAAAGTAATCATTTGTATTGGGATAAGGATCCCTATTTATTTGTGAAATATTATAAGGATATTATCTTGTGGACTACCCCACATTGGGGGAATCACATTAAATATTGTGTCTCAATTGTGTGTGGTGATATGTGATCTTGCTTACTATTGCTATATATGTCATTAATGCACACTGTTATATTTGGTTATTGCAATTAAGGACACTAATTGATATTGGTTTGGAAAGAAAGTAAAAAGTGGGCACTATATTGTTCACCCCCCCTCTCAGTATAAGCTTGTGTTCTTCAAAAATTTCTATTTCATAGAAAATATCGAAGTATTTAAACATATGGTTCATGAAATATTTCCTTCACATGATTAAATTGTCATTCTTTCTTCCACCATTAGGGTATATCACTCTTTGTGCAATATAGTAAGCACGTCAAGAGTTATTAGTGTCCATAATAATTGTATTAAAATTGATGGGGATTAAATGAAGGTCAAGTAAAGTCATTTTTTGATTTTAAACAAAACTCGTGGTCTCTGTTTCAATTTTAAATACCCATAAACTTTTAAATTATTATTTATTGCTCTAAATTAACACACAGTGAGACATGTTGTGTAGTCACTTTTAGATAATTGTGGGAATCGTATACCTCAGTGTTGGTCTAAGCATAGGAAGAAGGTATTTGTATATATATACTTGATTATGAGAGCATTCATAATGTAATATTTAAAGGGCTTAAGTATTTAAGGATTTAATTAGGGACTTAAATATGATTTTATTTAGGAAAATAATACTGGATATACATATAGATGAAACATTATTAATTTACAACTTTTCTTTTAAAAACTAGTAGAAAAGGGAAAGATAATTAAATAAATTATCTAAATTAGGATTGCTTGGCTAAAAGATTACCTTTCATTATGTGGAGTTATTCTAAACATAGAATTACTTAATATTATCTTAAATAATCTATTTTTCACATCAAAATTAGCAAAGCCCTATAGTAGATACGAAAACACATATAAAGGAAGATGAATAATCCTAAACATCCAAAACCAGTGATTACGCGTTGGTAACCCCTGCGACTCAAGAACAACCACTTATTCATGATATAATTCAATATGAGAAGGTAAAAAAGAGAGATATGGTATGCTCCCTATAGGTTTTTTCTTGAGAAGTACAGTGATAAGTTCCTTGTGCTATTTTTTACTAAGACGAAAATAGTATGTCCAAGAACTAGTTTAATCCACGATGATTGATATGGGATAATCTATTATGAGCCATAAAGGGTCAATTATAACCAAGTCTAAAGTTAGGGTAATGGCATAGCCCTAGTTGAATCTAGGTGATTGGCCAATTAGCTAGGTACTAGGCATATATATGCTAACCCCTTACATGCTACGTCTAGGACAAGCCTCATGCTAAGGAATGGAGAGAGTATGCATCCATCCTCTAGGTGTTATGGTACCTAGAGGATAATCCTATTAATGGATCTACACTTATGCCAAAACATGAGGATGATAAATGAGAAATATGGATCCATAAAATGACACCTTCCATGGGATTTAGCCGATCTCATTCACTTGGGATATTGTCTACAATAGTTCTAATTTCCAAACATGGGAATGATATACCTTGTACTAAATAATATCTTCGGTGAGGATTGAACCAATTAACTCAAAAAATTTTAACTTAGGATGAGCTATGATAGTAATTTTTTTTTCCTATGTACTAATGAGCTAGAATAAATGGTTCAACTAGGTGAGTAGACTTGGGTTATTACAATTATAGACTACCTTCTATTTCAAATAGTTTCTTGGAATAGCTAAACTCAATCTATCTTATCAAGGTCTATTTCTTAATGACCTAAACTTTTTATCAAGATCTATCTTTGAGACCTAAAAGTTTACTTGACTACAACTCAAATTAATTCCTACTTGAGAAAAGTCTTTAGCCTTCTAGCACACGAAGATGGAAGTCTTCTCTATCCACTATAGGAAGCTTCTCAAATTTTGAATATCAATTTTCACTACAATAATGTCTTAGATAGATTTCTCCAGCATTACCCAACAATCCATATCTGAGTCAGGATGAAAATCTCCTAAATGACCATATTTCTTCTTAGTTGTTTTTTTTTTGCAATATTCAAAACTTCAATCAAGAATTATTCTATTTCATTGAGATAAATATCAATATCAATGGATTTTTATCCCAAAAAAACTCTAATAATGTCAAGGTTGGCTATTTACTGAATAATCAATTGAGTTCAAGTTGATTCACCCCAATAGGGATACTAATATTCATTCGTTATCCTTCAACCTAGTGGAAACATTCTAGTTGAGTCCTAGTATTCATAGGTTATTCTTCAACCTTGTGGAAAGACCCTAGCTTTCTCCAAATTCTATTTTTGAGTCCTAGTATTCACTAGCTATTCCTACAACTGTGGAAAGACTCTATATACTAAAAAGAAATATTGAATAAAGATCTACTAGTGCAAGAATCAAGCTATGCACATTTGATTGTAATTAAAATGCTTTGTCACAAATATATAATTGTATGTGACTCTTCATATGTTACACTCTTAACCTTAACTCTTCTTTACAACTCTTCACTTTCCTATTCTAAGGACACATGTGCACACTTACATATTAGACACTTGTGCACATTTACACTCATAACACTTGCACACATATTTACATGACACTTGTACATTTCTTGGATATTATTACATAACAAAAAATATTTACTCACTCAATAATCTAATACACAACTCTAATATAGTATTTACAATAATGTACCAAGGTGTTACATTGTCATGTACCAAATAATGTTATATTTTCCAACACTAGGTTTTTGTTATCATCATTAAGAATGGTTTCTATGAGTTCCTTATGTATTTTTATGAAAGAAGCCATATGATCAAGGGATTTGAAAATCGCTTTCCCTTTATCATCTTGGAGGGTGGATAGAGATGTTGAGAAACAATCTCCCTCATATTCCTCTTTGAAAATGAGGTTCTTGGAGGTAGTTTGGTCCTCTAGACCTTCCACCAAATGGTCATGGTTGTTGGCCAATTGGTGAGGAACACTATAGGTCAAATAACATATCACGACCATGACTTAGAAAGGAATGAGGATTCATTTAATCAAGTTTTGTTTATAATGTTTCTTAAATAAGAAAGAAAATATATTTTTATATCCTTATATCTCCTTTCCTTGATATACCAATCTAACTGATATACCTCATGGCATCCCTATATACTTGAAGGTCCCTATATATCTAACTACTCTCTATTCCTATCAATAGTGAGAGATAGTTGATACATAGGAAAATAATGATATGTGGAAGTGACCTCTAGATACGTGGTCCAATATGATACATAAGGGGTAATGATGCACTTCATTATGACTTCCACTAGTCTACTATGATATACTCTTCAATAGATGTGATTACACATGAGATCCTATGTGGGTAAATGGTGACTTGGGATCACAATATACCCAATATAACCTAAAAATATATACTGTAGTTACTTAGAGGATCACAAATAATACTCAATGGGACTAGCCTTTGGTTATTTTCTTATTATTTGTATTTAATGTGTGATAAATACATACACACATTAATTGTCTTGTTTAAGATTTAGTAGGTCTCAATCTTGATTAAGGTTTTGGCTAGGAGATAAGGGATCTTGGAAATTGTTGTGGTGTTCATGCCAGGTTCACCAAAAACATGAGATGTGAAAATAGATCACAGACCACTAAGGGGATCCCAAACATCTTTTATTTTTTTACTTATCTTAAGATTATGGGAATATTGTGAGATGCTAAGACTAGTCTGATGGGTTTTTTTGCAAACACCTATGTTTCATAGGAAAATAAGTTTCCTATTAAGATCCTTTCTATATAGCTTTAATATTAGCTAGATATATGATGCACATATAATAAATGCAACATACAGACCTAAGACTAGATGATTCTTTGATTTAAATGATAAAAATAAATAAATGATTTTTTTTCAAACAAATGTTGAGCAAGGTGCAGAAATAGTGTTTTCATTGTTGTCAACACAGACAAATAGATTAGTTGATGCAGTGGACAAGAGTTCAAAGGTAAGTCAAAGCATGTACAGTGAATTTCCAAGAAGACAGAAGAGGCCAACATTCAAAAGATCAAAGAAAAAGACAAGTAAGAAAACTGTCGCGATATCACGACATGTTTGGCCAGTGCAAGGAAAACTATCGCGATATCGTGACATGTTTAGAAAGCGCAAGGAAAACTATCACGATATCGCGACATGTTTAGAAAGCACAAGGAAAAATGTCATGATATCGTGACATGTTGAGAAGGCGCAAGCAAGGAAAATTGTCGTGATTTCGTGACATGTTGGAAGAGAGAGAAAGAGCAAAGAAAACTATCACGATTTCGTGACATGTTCGGAGAGAAGGTGCAAGCAAGGAAAACTATCACGATTTCATGACATGTTGGAAGAGAGAGAAAGAGCAAAGAAAACTGTCATGATTTTGTGACATGTTCGGAGAGAAGGCGCAAGCAAGGAAAACTGTCACGATTTCATGACATGTTGGAAGAGAACGAGGAGAGAGAAAAAGATGTCATGATTTTGCGACATGTTTCATTTTCACGATCCAAAGCAAAGAAATGAGGAGAGAGAAAAAAGTGTCACGATTTCGTGACATGTTTCATTTTCGCGATCCGAAGCGAAGAGGAAGGCAAAGAAAGAAAAAGTGTCACCATTTTGCGACAATTTGCAAGAGAGATAGTACGGACGAAAATGTGTCACGATTTTATGACAGGTTCAAAGAGAAAGAGCTTGCAAGAAAAAGTGTCGTGATATCACGACATGTCGGGTTTTCGTGACCCGAAGGGAAGAAAAGCGCCAAGGAGAAAAAGTGTCGCGATATCGTGACATGTCTGGTTTTCACGACCCGAAGAGGAGAGATAGAGTAAGGAGGCGAAAGTGTCGCAATTTTGTGACATGTTCTGTTTTCGTTGGGTCAAGGCAAGAAAAGAGACAAGGAAGTGAAAGTGTCACGATTTCGTGACATGTTGTGTTTTCGCAGGCGAAAGACAGAGAAGAGCACAAGGTAGTGAATGTGTCACGATTTTGTGACATGTTGTGTTTTCGTGGGTGAAAGACAGAGAAGAGCACAAGGCAGCGAATGTGTCATGATTTTGTGACATGTGTTTTCATGGGCAAAAGATAGAGAAGAGCACAAGGCAGCGAAAGTGTCACGATTTTGCAACAGGTCAAAACAACATGATTACGGACAATTAACTGAAGTAGAATGATAGTTACAGGGGCAGTTGCAGAGGAAAATCATGCAACAAAAATAAGAAGAGTCAACTGAAGTTAGTATAACAGTTACAGGGGCAGTTATAGATAGAAATCATGCAAGCTAAAATAAGCACAGTGCATTAAAGACAAAAATATAGTTATAAGGCCCGTAAAGCAGTGTATCCGTCAAGCGACAGTTATACTGAAAGTGCAACACAAGAAACAAAGATATTAATAGAATGCATGTACAAATTACTGTGTGATAAAGGAGTTACTTTCAGAAGTGTCTATTAATAGGGTGCATGCGGGATTATGGAAGTCATAGAAGAATAGGTGTTTCAATATGAAAATATTGTTATAAAAGGGCAGTTGCATGGAGAATAAGGTTACCACTAAATGTGTGAAAGTGCTACCGAAAGAGGGTTAGAAGAGTGCTGTAAGAGAGCGACAAGCAGAGCCGTAAGTGTTTACTGTGTTTTGATAAATTGTAGACCAGTCAGGGTCTTGTTAAAACGAAGGCATTTTTATGTCATGAATATAGTTTTCAAAACTGTAATCCAAGTTGGTGCTTGGATAGGGGTTGGTCCTCATTTTTGTTGGTGTAGATAAATCAGGGGTTGGTGCTCCTTCCAGTGGGTGCTGGTAAAGTGGATACACAATACCCGCCATACCTCCAACCGATGCTGCCAGTAAGAAACCATTTGGGAATAACTCTAAATAACAGAATGCTATAATGTGTGGTTTAGTGGACAGTGAACTAATAAGGATCATGAGCTGTAAAACTACAAAAGACATGTGGGACAAATTGAAGAGCATTCATGAAGGAGACGACAAGATCAAGGAAGCCAAGCTACAAATGCATCAAGCTCAGTTTGAAGCATTAAGAATGAATGACAATGAGAACATAGAGGTCTATATGCTGAGAGTCAATGGAATCATTACTGCGATTAGAGGACTCGATGAGGAAATGGAAGATGCGGTCGTCATGAAAAAGGTACTAAGAACTCTTCACAAAAGATTTAATTCTAAAGTTTTTGCTATAGAAGAAGCTAAATATCTCAATACTTTTAGCATGGATGAGATGCATGGTTCTTTGACTGCATACAAAATGAGAATAGGACAAGCTAAGCCCATAGAAAGAGAAGCTGCATTTAAAGCACACAAAAATATAAAAACTAAACAAGAATCTGAGGATGAAGAGACATCGGATGAAATGGAAGCTAACTTTGTTCAAAAAATTATAAATGGAAAAGGAAAATATAGATGAAAGTTATCGTTTAAGTGCTTCAACTATGGAGGCGTCGAGAACTTTGTAGCTAAATGTCCAATGAATGAGAAAACCAAAAATGATGAAGGGTCACACCAAGAAAAAGGTGACTGGAAGAAGAAACCAAATTTTAGAAAAAGCAACTTCAAGAAGAAAAGTTTCATATCCAATAATGTCAGCTCTTATGAAGAAAGCTCAGGTGATGATTCTGAAGAAGAAACAGTGAAGCTCTGTTCATGGCATTTGAAGAAGAAAAAATAGAAGAAAAATAGGAAGGTGATAAAAACCTTAAGGATGAGGCTGAAGTATATCTGGAAGGTGAGTTGGTTGCTGCACTTAAAGAGTTGAGTACAGAAAGGAAAAAGAATAAAAAGGTTTCAAGAAAGCTAGAGGATGCCAATGATATAATAAACAGTTTGAAAGTACAGACAGACAAATTTAAGAAAATGTCTGAAGACCTCGAAGTACAATTAACCATGAAAATAGATGAATGCAACAAAATGGAAGAAGAAATTGTTGGTTTAAGGATTCAGCTAGAAGAGATGAATCAAAAATTGAGTTGTTATCACAAACTTGAAGGAAGCTCTATGAAGCTGGAAAAGATTATAAATAGCCAAAGGAGTACAGACATCAAATTTGGCTTGGGCTTCGTCGAAGGAGAATATTCAAATGGATCAAAGGCCTTAACTATAGAACCCATAAAGAAAGAATATAAGATCAGGGTTGATCAAGGAAAACCAAATCATGCAAAAGAAAGCAATAATGCTAGGCATGAAAAGAGTGCTGACAATGATGGATTCACAAACGTCTCACATCAAAGGAGAAGAAGATTTGTGGCTCCTACTACAAAATGGCAAAAACCAAATCCCAAGTTCAATCAATCATTTTTTGGTTATTGTTTTAAATGCAATGCTTATGGTCATAAGATTTCAGATTGCATTTATAATATAGGACAAAGAAATTTCACTAGTAGAAATGTCTTTTCACCCTTGATGGATTATGCAGTAGAATGCTATAACTATCATAACTTTGGACACATTGCAAGAAATTATAGAAGTACAAATGCAGCAAATAAATATCAGGGAAGAAAATCTCAACCAAATGGTTTAAGACAAAACATAAAATTCCTAGAAAAACATGCATAGGCCACTGACAAAGAAAAGTCTAAACAAGTGACCAAAATTGTAGTCAAACCAGAATGGAAAGAAAAGGAGCAAGCCAAGGAAGAAAAGGAAACCTTGATTGTACAGACAACATTCAAAGCACAGAACAAATCTGCACCATGATACTGGATAATGGATGCTCCAGTCACATGACAGGTGATAAACAAAAGTTTGAAAAGTTACAGAACTATGAAGGTGGCTTAGTTAAATTTGGAAATAATGATGGAGCCAAGATAGTTGGGAAAGGATTAGTCAAGATAAGTGACGAAAAAATAAATTCCAAAGAAGTCCTGTTTGTGATTGGTTTGAAGCACAACCTATTGAGTGTAAGCCAAATCTGTGACATAGGTCATGAAGTCATTTTTAAGAAGCAAGGCTATGAAGTCAGAAAAGCACACAGTGGGAAGTTGATAGCTACTGGATCGAGGACTTCTGGAAACCTGTATACTCTCTCAGAGACTTCAGAAGGAGCATGTTAGATTGGACAGGTAGATGAAAATTGGCTGTGGCATAAGAGGCTCGGTCATATTAGCTTTGACAGTTTGGTAAAAATAAGTTCAAAAATGGTAGTAAGAGATATACCCACCATTGGCAAACCATTAAATAACATCTGTGCTTCATGTCAAAAAGGGAAGCAAACTAGATCCACATTTAAATCAAAGGAATACTTCACCAGAAAACCTTTAGAGCTAATACATACTGATTTATGTGGACCCATGAGAACACAAAGCATAAATGGTGACAAATACTTTATGCTATGCATAGATGACTATTCCAGGATGACATGGGTACTATTTTTAAAGCTTAAATCAGATGCCTTTGAAATGTTCAAGACTTTCAAAAAAATAGTTGAGAATAAAATAGGAAAAAGAATTAAATGCTTAAGATCAGATAGAGGAGGAGAGTTTATCTCAGAGGAGTTTGCAGAGTACTGTCAAAAATATGGGATTAGAAGACAGTTTTCAACAGTAAGGACACCTCAGCAGAATGGTGTTGTTGAAAGAAAGAACAGGACAGTGCAGGAAATGGCACGAACAATGTTGACAGAGAACAAAATTGCAGACAGATTCTAGAAAGAGGCAGTTCATACTACGGTTTACATCCAAAACAGGTGCATGTTGAGGACACATGAAAGCAAAACTACTTATGAGCTATGGTTCGGAAAAAATGCAACAACAAGATACTTCAAAGTCTTTGGCAGCAAGTGCTACATCAAAAGAACTGAAGATAATCTTGGTAAGTTTGAAGATAGAGCCGATGAAGGAATTTTTCTTGGCTATTCGACAAAAAGCAAAGCCTACACATGCTATAACAAAAGGCTAAAGAAAATTGTGGAGAGTGTCGATGTTAAGGTTGATGAAGGTAGGGAATGAGAAATTATCTATGAAGAAAACTATCCTATCTATGAAGAAGTTATTGAAGGAGATGAAGAAAAGGAAACATAAGAGAATAAGGAGATTGACTCAGAAGTAGAAGAAAACAAGAAATTCAAAATAGGCGATTGGCAAAAAAATCATCCCATAGATCAAATTATTGGGGACCCCACAGTTGGTATTCAGACAAGGAGAACAATAGTAAGTAACTACTCTCTATTATCCAGCATTGAGCCCAAAAATGTTGCTAAAGCAAGCACAGATGAAAGTTGGATGAAGGCAATAAACGAAGAACTATATCAGATTGAGAAAAAAAAACCTGGGAGTTAGTACCAAGGCCTGCAAATAAAAACATAATCTATACTAAATGGATTTTTCGAAACAAATTGAACGAAGATGGACAAGGTTGTCAGAAATAAGGCAAGATTGGTCTGTAAAGGCTATGCTCAAGTTGAAGGTATTGATTTTGAGGAAACCTTTGCACCAGTGGCTAGACTCAAGGCAATCAAAATGTTTCTGGCTTTAGCTGTACAAAAGAATTTCAAAGATTATCAGATGGACGTGAAATCAGCATTTCTGAATGGCAAACTTGAAGAAGTTTATATTGAGAAGCCAGATGGTTTCCAACTCGATGACAATCCCAATTTTGTTTGCAAGTTAAAGAAAGATTTGTATGGTCTGAAATAGGCACCCAGAGCATGGTATGCAAGGCTGGATAACTATCTTATTCAACAGGGGTTCAAGAAAGGTATGGTGGACAACAATTTGTATGTCAAAATAGAGAATGGCCATCTTATTGTACTTGTTGTTTATGTAGATGATATCATATTTGGCAGTAGCATGGATGAGTCTTGTAGAGACATAGCAAATAAAATGAAGAAAGAATTTGAGATGTCTATGATTGGTGAACTTTTGTATTTCCTCAGACTGCAAGTTAATCAAAATGAAAAGGGCATTTTTATCTCTCAAGTTAAATATGTGAAGGAAATGCTGAAAAAATTCACAATGGAGGATTGTAAACCTGTTAGCACTCCCATGACAACAAGTTGCAAGTTGAGCAATGATGAAAAATCTCCAGATGTTGATCAAACCATGTACAGATCTATGATTGGGAGCCTGCTGTATTTAACATATACAAGACCAGATATCTTACAGGCAGTATGCATGGTAGAAATATTTCAAGCTAGTCCCAAAGAGACTCATGTGACAGCTGTGAAGAGGATTCTTCGATACCTCAAGGGTACTATGGAGTATGGGTTATGGCATCCAAAAGGTAAGGACTTCACTCTTATTGCATATTCGGATGCAGATTGGGCGGGATGTATAGATGACGAAAGAGTACCAGTGGAGGAGCATTTTATCTTGGAGACAGGCTGGTAGCATGGCACAACAAGAAACAAGAATCAGTCTCTCTATCCATAGCAGAGGCAGAATACATTGCAGCGACAACATGCTGTATGCATATATTATGGATGAGACAAACCTTGAAATATCTTGGTATTCACTTCAAAGAGCCAATTTTAGTTAAATGTGATAACACTAGTGCTATTAACATCTCAAAGAATCCGGTTATGCATTCTCGAACCAAACATATTGCAATCCGGTATCACTTTTTGAAGGATAAAGTTGCGAAAGGTGAGGTTAAATTGGATTTTGTTCCAACTACAGAGCAAGTAGTGGATATCTTCACAAAACCGTTGCCCAAAGAAGTTTTTGAGTACCTACAGAGTAAGTTGGGAGTGGTCACGTTTCCCAAGAATTGACTAGCAATTGGGACCACATTCTCAGGGGGAGCATTTATGCTTATGTTTATAGTTTTGCTCATATTCATGATTTTTGCTAACTATAACAATGTTTGTCTAAGAATGTTGTGCATAGACTCAGGGGGAGTCTGCAACAGCCCTTTGGTATTATTGTCAAAGGGGGAGAAGAATTACAGGAAATTGCACATGTGTTGCCAACAATTCCAAAGGGGGAGATTGTTGAGCAAGGTGCAAAAACAGTATTGTCATTGTTGTCAACACAGACAGATAGATCATTTGATGTAGTGGACAGGATTTCAGAGGTCAGTCAAAGCATGTACAGTGAATTTCCAAGAAGACAGAAGAGGCCAACATTCAAAAGATCAAAGAAAAAGACAAGTAAGAAAACTATCGCGATATCGTGACATGTTTGGCCAGCGCAAGGAAAACTGTCATGATATCGCGACATGTTTAGAAAGCGCAAGGAAAACTATCGCGATATCACGACATGTTTAGAAAGCACAAGGAAAACTATCGCGATATCGCGACATGTTGAGAAGGTGCAAGCAAGGAAAACTATCGCGATTTCGCGACATGTTGGAAGAGAGAGAAAGAGCAAAGAAAACTGTCACGATTTCGTGACATGTTCGGAGAGAAGGCACAAGCAAGGAAAACTGTCACGATTTCATGACATGTTGGAAGAGAGAGAAAGAGCAAAGAAAACTATCACGATTTCGTGACATGTTCGGAGAGAAGGCACAAGCAAGGAAAATTGTCTCGATTTTGTGACATGTTGGAAGAGAACGAGGAGAGAGAAAAAGATGTCGTGATTTCACGACATGTTTCATTTTCATGATCCAAAGCGAAGAAATGAGGAGAGAGAAAAAAGTGTCACGATTTCGCGACATGTTTCATTTTCGTGGTTCGAAGCAAAGAGGAAGGCAGAGAAAGAAAAATTGTCACGATTTCGCGATAATTTGCAAGAGAGATAGTACGGACGAAAATGTGTCATGATTTCACATCAGGTTCGAAGAGAAAGAGCTTGCAAGAAAAAGTGTCGCGATATCATGACATGTTGGGTTTTTGTGACCCGAAGGGAAGAAAAGCGCCAAGGAGAAAAAGTGTCGCGATATCGCGACATGTCTGGTTTTCGCGACCCGAAGAGGAGAGATAGAGTAAGGAGGCGAAAGTGTCATGATTTTGTGACATGTTCTGTTTTTGCGGGGTCAAGGCAAGAAAAGAGACAAGGAAGTGAAAGTGTCATGATTTCGCAACATGTTGTGTTTTCGTCGGTGAAAGACAGAGAAGAGCACAAGGCAACGAATGTGTCGTGATTTTATGACATGTGTTTTCGTGGGCGAAAGACAAAGAAGAGCACAAGGCAGCGAATGTGTCACGATTTCACGACATGTGTTTTTGTGGGCAAAAGACAAAGAAGAGCACAAGGCAACAAAAGTGTCACGATTTCGTGACATGTTATGTTTTCGCAAGTGCAAGCCGAGAAAAGGACAAAGAGGCAAAAAGTGTTGTGATTTCATGACATGTCATGTTTTCGCAAGTGCAAGCCAAGAAAATGTCAAAGGGGTAGAAATGTTGCGATATCGTGACATGTCATGTTTTCACGAGTAAAAGGTGAGAAAAGTACAAAGAAACAGAAGTGTCACGATTTCATGACAGGTCGAAACAGCACGATTACGGATAGTTAACTAAAGTAGAACGACAGTTACAGGGGCAGTTGTAGAGGAAAATCATGCAGCCAAAATAAGAAGAGTCAACTGAAGTTAGTGTGACAGTTACAAGGGCAGTTACAGATAGAAATCATGTAAGCTAAAATAAGCACAGTGCATTAAAGACAGAACGGCAGTTACAGGGCCCATAAAGCAGTGTAACCATCAAGCGATAGTTATACTGAAATTGCAACACAAGAAACAGAGCTATTAATAGAATGCATGTACACATTACTGTGTGATAAAGGAGTTACTTTCAGAAGTGTCTATTAATAGGGTGCATGCAGGATTATGGAAGTCACAGAAGAACAAGTGTTTCAAGATGAAAATATTGTTATAAAAGGGTAGTTGCATGGAGAATAAGGTTGTCGCTAAATGTGTGAAAATGCTACCAAAAGAGGGTTAGAAGAGTGCTGTAAGAGAGTGAAAAGCAGAGCCGTAAGTGTTTACTATGTTTTGATAAATTATAGACCAGTCAGGGTCTTGTTAAAACGAAGGCATTTTTATGTCATAAATATAGTTTTCAAAACTGTAATCCAAGTTGGTGCTTGGATAGGGGTTGGTGCTCCTTTATGTAGGTGCAGATAAATCAGGGGTTGGTGCTCCTTCCAGTGGGTGCTGGTAAACAGATTGTAAAATTGGTGTTTTGCAAAGGTTGGATTTGGACCGTAGTCCAAGCAGTCATTCTTGAGGAGTAGACAAATTGGTGAACCTCGTTACATTGTGTGTTGTGGTGTGTTCTCTTGTGATAATTGCTTTATCTGCTTTTAAGTTCTCTTTGCTTCAACTTTAAGAGTTGTAGATTTGAATTTAAATAGCTACACTGATTCACCCCCCCATCTTAGTGTCATTGTGAGAATATCAACAAAAGTGCAAGAAGAGATGCTTAATACAATATTAGCCTAAGATGTGAACTATATGCAAGTCTCTTTTGGTTTGAATTATTCCTTATGTTATTATGCCTAAGCTAGGTTCAAATTTTTATTTTTTATTAAATGAATTAAAAACAAAAAATAGAAACCTCTTAATGAATAGAGCAAACAAAAACTAAAAACCAATAGAAACAATGAGCACAACTTGTTACTACTACAAAAGAAAAAACACTGCCCACTTGTAGAAGTAATGTCAAATATATTACTTCCCATTGGAACTTTTGCCAAGACTTACAAAAATAGAAAATAGAGGAGAGTGACCAATGTAGTGGGGTCTATCAGGTCTTTACAAAGGCTAGTGTGCTTTCTTGCTATGATAATAAAACCCTTTTTTAAAATAAAAAAAATAAAATGATGCAATGATATCAAAGATGGAATAAATTTTGAAGAGACAAAGAAAAATGTAAAAGCAACTTCAAAAAGTAGATGTGAAAGGTGAAATAACACAACCTAGGACTATAGGTTATTCCCC
The DNA here is from genome assembly GCA_028583015.1 of Wollemia nobilis. Lineage (NCBI taxonomy): Eukaryota > Viridiplantae > Streptophyta > Pinopsida > Araucariales > Araucariaceae > Wollemia > Wollemia nobilis. Next base: position 9,925,752 of record JAQPPZ010003077.1, on the reverse strand, counting down.
TTTGTGATGGAGACTTATCGAGAAGCTTGCTAGTTGCTTGATGATAGCCTCCCAAATGCTTGATCTTGTTGAAGACCGTTGGAATATCGATGGCTAAGATGTATGGATGCTTGATGTGAGATTCAAATGCTAGATGTAATGCTTGTGAAGATAAAAATTTTGAACATATAAGAATCTAGTATAATTTAGGCAATGTTTTGGCATATAAGATCATCTATTCTAGATTAATTTTGGTAAAGTTTCAATACATGAAAGATTCATGTATTATGGATGAATTTTGACATAGTTTCAATGCATAAAATATTCAACTAGAATTTACTCCCCAAGACTTGGATTTATTGGTAGCTAGGGCTTCCAAGGAGGACCCACAAGATATTTGTCGATATTGGCATGGTGCAGATATGGCACACTTGCATGGAGTTATTGAATTTGATTAAGGGAAATACTAAAAACTATGGATACACAACTATTGATGATGAGGTAAGATTGGTAGTTGAAGATTAGATTGCCAACTAACAGGTATTTTTGAGTTGGTAGATCAAGTTGGTAAGATTAGGTCTAACCATGATAGGTAGCAATAGGGAGTTAAAGAGTCAAGAATATTGGTTTTGGTGGAGACAAATAAGAAGTGGTTGTTAGGTTAGGTAATAACCATAGGAAAATAAGCATTAAAATATATTGATAATAATAAAAGGTTTATATAAAATTAGGTTAGGCTATGAATAACCTAATAGATTACCCCACCTAGAAGGTAGCTTAATGTGTATTAGGTTGCCCCCATCTAAAGGTAGCTAACCACTTAGGAAATAATGCTAACTTACTAACAACTAACTATGTAGTCAATTTGACTACGATGACTAACCTACTAACCAAGATAATATCCAGGTCAATAGTAAAAAGTAAATACTAGTGGTAAAAAGTAACAAACTAAATTTTACCATGTAATACATTAAATCTACCTAGGTGAAGCTTACAAATTACCAAATGAGGTAATAATTTATAGTTATTGTAGTATAGTAACTCTAACATACCACCTTATTACATTATTTGGGTAATGTATATAACTATCCCAATACAATGAAAAAGATGTTGATATGTTGGCTATTGCTCTGTCACAGTGCTCTGGCTATTTTAAGCAAAACATGGGTCATTCTTCACATCAATGAATTTCCTTACTGTAATCTTGTCATCCAACCGGATTGCATGGGTAACCAGCCGCTACAACCGCTAGGTGTATTAGAGTAGATCACTATATATGAGGTTCATTTGGTTACAATATGATTTTGCAAAAGTTTTGATAAGGTAGCTAAGGTGTCCATCGTTATCAAAAATGCACCCTTATAAGTTTCCCTCCTTTGTTGCAAAACATGTTGTAATGGAATTTATGCATGAAGTGTAACTAAGGTGTCCGTTGCTACAAAAAATGCACCCTTATAAGTCTTCCTTTTTACAAAAAATTGTGTGAAGTAGGAAAATAAATGTTTATCCCCCTTTAATTGCAAAATATGTACAACTCATGAAGCTTTGTTAATGATTTTACAAATATTACCTCCTAGGAAAATTTTACACCATAAAATTCTCCGCTTATGTTACAAGTACTTCAAACAAAGAGAGTTTCCTATATATGAAGCCTAAAAGAGGTAAAATCTCCCCTTTATTGCAAGTAATTCAAACAAAAACTTATGCTATTTTTGAAGCCTAAAAAGAGAGTGTAAATGGTGCTTGCCTAAGGTGACAAATTTGTTTACCTTTACAATATTTTCTTAGCCATTAGCACTTTGTGTGCTCTTTCTAAACTAGAATTAGAATTGAAATCAAATACTTCACTATCAATACGACCTTTGTGATGTGCCTTTGCCTTTTTAGTTTTTCTTGTTTTAAAACCAACACCGATTGATGTCATGGTTGTCCTTTTTACAATTTGTGCAAAAATTGGCCTCCTAGCCAATTTTATCAAAAAAGTTCACTAAACAATCCTTCCTTATTGCAAGTACTTCAAGCATGGTTGCTATTATGAAGCCTAAAAGAAAAGGTATAATTTTGATGACTTCTACTTTTCTGAATGCCTTTACAAGTTTTATCTCCCTTTTGTCAAAATCTATTTTTGAAGGAAGAAAGGAATTATCCCCCCTTAGTACAAAATATTACTACTTTCAAGGTTCCTTATTTTACAAAAACTCATTCTTTCTTTTGATATACCCTAGTAAAGTACCAAAAGATAATTCACTCAAAAAAATGCTTAATGGCACCTTCCTGAAAATCCTCTTGAAGAGGGATAATCAGTTTGAGGAAATTGAGGGAAACATATAAGAGCGAATTAGGCTTCTTGATTTAGGAGAGAATATCAAGAAAATTTGGCTTTATACCTGTGCAATGAATTACACAAGTGAGTGTGAAATTTGGGGTTTTTGAGTGCTCTTGATTTTGTGACTTATAATTGCATAAAACAAGAAATTAAATGCAATAATCAATCAAAGAGTACCCACAAATTATTATCACTTAGGTGTCGGTCACTGCCAAAAATGCACCTAATTTACCAATTTAAAATAAAGGTGTCGAGTAATATCGAAAATGCACCTTTTTATTAATTTTTGCAACAAAATTTTGATTTGTGTTGTGCAAAAAATTTGATATTTTATGTCTCCTCTTGTTTTTCAATTTTGTAAAGAATGTAGCATAAAAAATTGCCTTTCATTTTTGTGTTTTATAAAATTAACAAGTTTTGATTTTGTTTTAAGTTCTCCTCACTTTGTGTTGCAATTTTACAAAGAAATGTAATTTCTTGTCTTCCCCCTTTTGTTTTGAAAAATTAAAAAAATAGCACTCCTTTCAAGTCAAGTCGACACATGACCCACTTTTGAAAGGCTTCCAACACCAGTCGACACACGACTTTTTTTTTATGGACCCAAGGTCTTCAATTTCTTCTTAGTTTTACAAAAAAATATAATGTGCAAATTATTTTGTTATATTCCTCCTTGGAGAAAACAAATGCACACTTTGCCTTTGAATTTTACAAAATTTGTGTCTCCTTATGTTTCAATTTGGCAAAAAATAATTCAAGTTTGATCCTTTATTTTTTGTAAAATTAATAAGGTTTTGAGAAGAATTAAGGTTCCCTAATTTTTCAAAAAAAAATAGTGCTCTTCCTTGTCTTATATCTCCCTTTGTGGAGAAAACAAAAGCTCTCTTCGATTTGAATTTTGCAAAAAAATAGGTCTTTTAATTTTTAAGTTTATTGCATTTTTCTAATTAATTTAAGTATAATTTATTAATAATAAAAAATATTTTATTTTAAAAATCACTTTTTATAAAAAAAATTGATTTTATATAAAATAATATTAAATTATTAATAAAATAAATACTAAAAAGAATTAAAAAATACAAAATAAACTTAAATAAAAAAAAATATATCTTAGGCTGATTCATTTTCCCCGTTTAGCAAAATGGTGGGGGGGTTCCCCGATGGGGCTCAAACTCTCGACCTCCTGTTAGGATTTTTAGCCCTGGCTCCTTCACTAGTCGGGCTAGCTAGCCCAACAGGTATGAAGGAGGGTTGCCTTTTGAAGGCTTTTTCCACCACATAGTAGAAAACAAAAAACAAAGCCTTAAAAGGCTTTTGAGATTTTTCAATCTCACATGCACTGTTCGATGCATATTTTAGGTGAATAAAAGCACCAAATGACGAATGCTATTTCGATTGCCTTCAAGTAATTGTTGCCAACCTTTTTCCACTAAAACCAACGATGCAACCATGAACTAATCATAGCTTGTAAAGTAGGATGCAACCACATGTACGCATGAACTCTATTGCCACATCAGCTATCCAACACTCGCCAGCCATGTGTCAATGTAGCTAGCTTCCTCAATCTACGTGTCCACTAGTTCACATGTCATTGCCACACCATCAGAGGTCCAACCAGTCACTAGCTCAGCAGGTCAGTGCTCACCACGTATCACCTCAAAAAATATGTCATACGTCAGCTAGGGTCCATGTCAGCACCTCATTTTCAGCGTTGAATCTCACGTCAAATGTACATCAACATCAAAGGTCATAGGTTGCTTGGGATCACCTCATTGTCAGCGTTGAAGGTCACGTCAGATGTACATCAGTAATCAAGGTTCGTGCTATTCTAGGTGGTGTTGTGATTGCATCAAAGGGGCTAGCTATGTTAGGCATGCAGGATTTCATGTCAGTGCAGGAGCAGTCAGAACAGTTGTCATGGTGGTAGTGCACTATGAGAGTTAGCATTAGTTAGCTCCCGCGCTAGTCTACTAGGTTTTAGAGTGGTGGTAGTGCGCTATGGGATTCAAGACCGATCATAGCTCCTATGCCAATCCATAATGGATCCTAGATCTTGGTTGGTTTGTGCAGATAAACCGCCACCTACCTCTGTTAGTCGACAAGGCTGCTAGTGTGTAGGTTGTGTATGAATGTGTGCCCTCCATTAAAATTCAATCAAATTAAATTAAATGACATGACCAATGAAATCAATGGATCATAGCAATGATTAATAAAAAAATATTTCCAAAATGATTCCATGCATAACTAGGTCTTCCGTGCAAGCGTTAGGGAGGGGGGCCCATAGGATTTATACCTCAAACCAGTCAGCTACTTCTTCGGGAAAAAAAACTCTTGCCTAGGTAAGGCTCTGATACCAATGTTATGTTAGGTGAGAAGCAGAGGCAAATAAGCATTAAAATATATTGATAATAATCAAAGGTTTATATAACATTAGGTTAGGCTATGAATAGCCTAATAGATTGCCCCACCTAAAAGGTAGTTTATCATGTATTAGGTTATCCCCCCTAAAGGTAACTTAACGCGTATTAGGTTACCCCCCCTAAAGGTAGCTAACCACCTAGGTGGTGTAAACTCAACTACAAGAGACCAACAAAATGGACTCTAATCACATAACACAAATGCAATAATAGAAGAAAACTACAAATTGATATTCTTCTCATTCCTGAATTCACACCACTTCTACAAAATATTACAATCCATCATATAGCAATCGAAAACCAAAGAAACCCTAAAAACATGTTTTTTTCTAAAACTGCTAAAAATTGATATATTTTTTAAAACTACTAAAAGTAGAAATGAGTCGGATTGCGCCCAAATTCGATGCACACATCCCTCTTACAATAATGAACCCTACTTTAGAATATTAGGTCTCAACTTAAGGTATAACAAAGGATAATAAACTTCTAACAACCAAAAAAACCCAAAAAACCTAGGAACCTATTCTAAAAGCTAATTTTGGGGCACTAGATGGAGGAGTTAGGTCCCAAAAACATAATTTTTGGAGGGTCAAGAGGATTAGAGGTCATCCTAAATCAAAAAACGCATGCGGGACCACCTATTAAATTTCAAGGCAAACGAGCGTACGGTTCACAAGTTATGGCTCCGATAAGGTGCATCATTAGAAAATAACGCTAACTTACTAACAACTAACTACGTAGTCAATTTGACTATGATGACTAACCTACTAACCAAGATAATATCCAGGTCAATAGTAAAAAGTAAATACTAGTGGTAAAAAGTAACAAACTACTTTTTACCATGCATTAAATTAAATCTACCTAGGTGAATCTTACAAATTACCAAATGAGGTAATAATTTATAGTTACTGTAGCATAGTAACTCTAACAGTGGTGGGAAGCAAGAGCATTGGTATTGCTAGCACTAGATAACCATTAGAGGTCAACATTAGGTAAGAAAAGGTCAAATAGTCAAATATTGTAGAAGCGATACCAACAGAGCAAAAGCACTAGTAGTGCTACTACTCATGCCCCAACGCTTATGCTTTTGAGGTAATAAATGCTCTAAATTTGGGCATGAATATGGTTGAGTTAGTTTGACTAATTGGAAGGTTGACTTATGAGAAAGGCAAATTGAAGATTAGCCTTGCCTATAAATTGAGTGTCTACACCTATGATGGCATCATTCTTATAGTTGAATGTGTATTATATAACTAATTTGTTTGTATATTTTGATTCTATATAATTCATTTTTTCATGTTGAATAGTTTTCACTCTAAAACACATACAATTTTTGTTGACATTTCTACCTCACCAATATTAGTGGTATTCTTAGAAATTAATGCTTCTTGCTTAGCTGAGAAGTATATTCCAAGGTGGTTTTCTTTTCTACAATCCTTCTAGCATGTTGTTTTATAGAGAAAATATTTACTGCTCATTAATGGGGGGGTGAGCTCCCCTATTTACCTGTTATCAATACTAGTGGCATCCTTGGGAATCAATACTTTTGATTTAATGAGAAGTATATTCTAATATGGTTTCCTTTTATACAATCCTCCTAATATATTGGTTTATAAATTAAAAAAAACGTTCGTTGAAGCTTTTTATCTAAGCAACAAGATTATCAAAACATGCTCATTAATCTAATTGATGATCACATAGGTGCAAAATATTTTTTACAAAACTTTTCATTTTTAAATAAAATTATTACTATTTAATTTTATCCACTTTGGTTTGGTGAGTTTTGTTTTGTTTAAGTTTTGCATCGTCTTTCTTTGCTTTTGTTTTTTTGTGGCTTTGTTAAGCATTGTTTAATTATTTATCATATGTAAGGACCATGATTATTGAAAAGTTGTGTTCAACATAGATTTAAAAAAATCTTTATCTTTCAATTTTTAATTTAATTTATTAACAAATAAATTTATTAAAATTTAAAAGTCAATATTCATTATAAAATATATATTAATAAATTAAATATATTTTAAAAATATATTTAAGTTTAAAATAAAAAATATTTTTAAATATATAGATATTAAGGTCGGAGATATAGACCAATTGGTTCCGGTAAACCCCATGGGGGTAGAGGTTCAAATCTTGGGTCTCGTCGAACTGAACGTTTGTCCCTTTCCTAGTGCTTTCAGCTGCGTAAGTCCCTTTCCTAATGCTTTCAGCTGCGTAAAAGGTTTCAAATAGTCGTAGCAAGGTGGTTTTAGGGACGGACTGCGCGAAGATTTGTGTGGCAGCTTCCTAGATAGATAACGTAGAATAATAAGACAACAATAAAATGCTGGACAACCTGCTCGAATTTATGACAATTATCAATTCCACCATATAAAATAAAAAGTACATATATAAATATAAAAATTTACTCATTAAAAAGATAAAACTTCTCACTCCTTCCTACTTACTTCAAACACTATCTTCCCTAATAAAATTGAAACCGATAAACAGAAGAAACTTTTTACTACACTACTCTTTACTCTATCATGTAATGTTAAAGTTCGCGAATAAAATTGAAACTTTGATATACGAGAGGAAACTTTTTATACTCTTTACTCCCAATAGTTAGCTAATAAAATTGAAACTTTGATATACGAGAGGAAACTTTTTACTCTACTACTGGCGATACTCTTTACTCCAATACTTAAAATTGAAACTTTGATATATTAGAGGAAACTTTTTACTCCCACTACTGACGATGCTCTTTACTCCCAATACTTGTCTTAAAGGCTTCGGACGAAATAAAAGGTAAAGTGAGTTGCAAGCAAGATTAAAATAAATAACATTAAAAAAAACTTAGAATAAACGTATGCTTGGCAACACAAGCATGATTGGGAACAAAAATGAAATCCATTATGTAGAAGTAGGAAAAGCAACAGAAGAAAGTAAATCGTATTATGGAAGGATCGTAGAAGGCGAGCAATAAGTTTTATCAGAAAGCATCTGCGTGTCACATCCCATCCGTCAATGTGACCAGCAGCGGATGGCCTTTAAAGTTCGAACTTCAGCAAATAAAAAAGTATTATACAAATGAATACAAAACCTGTAATGTTGAGAACAGCTTTAAGAACTTTGTGGTACAGGGACACCGACTCTTCGTACGTCTAATCAAAGTTAATAATAGCTTTGAATAAAATATAGCTTCCAAACAGATGCAAATTAAATAATTAGTATAATTAAATCTTTTATCTTTTTACTTTAACTTTGAGCTATTCAGAAATAAAATTATTTTCGTGAGTAAAATTAATATTACAATTTTTTTTTGAGAAGATGAAATCATAATTATTAATTTTAGGTACAACCATTACTTCTTTGCCAAGTTCTAATGATTCAAAATAATAGGTAATTACGGTTATTTTTTAATTTTTATTTTGTATTTTGTCACAAAGTAGTATAATCCTTGTCATAGGAATATTTGTCCAAAGTGAAGCTTTTTTTGAATAGTGTTTTGTCCATGATTGTTATATGCATGTTTGCATGATGAGGCATTATATAATATTTGAATATCATGTAAACATATAATGGTCATCAACACAAATATTCTTTATGGTATGTATCTATTTTGTAAGATTGATTTTCCTATTATCATAAAAATATGTTCTCAATATCAAATGTGATTCTTTTGTATTACATTTTTATGTGATTGATATATCAACATAATTACATAAGATTCTGCTATAAAATATTAGCAAGATATCATTATTGTTATATTAATTTAAGTTCCAATATTTATAGTATTGACAACATTCTACATGTTATGAGCCTCATGTTTTGAATTCTACCAAATTTCATTTTATATATGGCAACAATATATCCATAATTATTATGATCATGCTAATGTAATTCTTTGATACTTATATGTGCCTACAGAGAAATATATAACAAGAATTAACACTTATTAAGATGCATCAAATCTTACAACGTGGGGTGCTTGGTATCTATCTTTTTTTTTTGTATGGCTCTTTATGTTAATTGTTTTTATGAACTATAAATGAATATGTGGTGACTAGATATTTAAAGTAGATGATGCAAATTATTATGTAATAGATACAAGTTATCATTAGGTAAATTTCTATAAGATAAGTATAAAACTATATTGTTAATTGATTTACAATTCATAAGATATGTTCACATGTGGTGCATATTTGATAGTAATATAAATACTCAAAAAATATGATAATAGGTATGCCATATTGAAAAGATTTGAAATACATTTTGTATTGGAATTATTTACGATAATATACAAACGATGCTAAATTATTTTAGATTCTTTTGATTATTAGTTAAAATGATGCTACCATGATTATTTTAGCATGTAATGCATTTATTTATATTATATTATATTTTATTTTGACAAATTGCTTGTTATAGTAACTTATTGTGTTTTTATCATGCTATAATGCATTTGAATTTAGAGCAATAATTATTTAAAGGATTGTGCCATGGTTATGCCAATATGCAGATGTGTTTTCTTTGTGTTGGAATACATTTTAGTGTATTATCTTTTGAATTGATTTTGTCATAATTCCTCCAATATGTGTCTAATTTTAATATTTGTGCTTATTTTTATATTTGGCCATTTTTTATTAATAAGAGATTCTGCAATGTTGTCTGTGATGTTCAAGAAAGTGTATGTCATTTTCATTCATATAATATTCTTGCAATTGTATTTTGGAATTTTATTGGGATATATTGAGATATCCTATGATTCCTATTGAATTGGCTTAAATTGCATTTTAAATCACATTAATCAAAGTAGTTTTGAGGTTAAATATTATCATTGTTGACATTGCATATGTTGTATATCTAAATTCGTAATTACAAAGTGATTGTTTTTATTATCATAACTTTCATGTTTGTTCTTTGAAATTGCTTGCATTTTAGGATTGAGATGTGTTTCCTAATAATTCTAGAAACCCCATGTATTTTTTATTTTTAGTGTAGCATAAGGAATAAAAATTATTGTTCATATTTTGATTATGAGCATGTCTCTCACAAGTGAAAATTAGTGACTTGCCTCAAATTGTAGTTATCAACAATGTCAAGTGCTTGGGATCTATGTAATGTGAGAGAGAATATGAATTGCATGAACATATGCCTTTGTTATAGTAGTTATTTTATAAATTGCATATGGATTTCACCCATAGATGATGTGTTTTAGTAGTAATTTACTATTTTATGGTTAAAATTTATTGCATGAGTGATAATTAAAAGATGTACTACCTATCATAGTCACATTTAAGGACTTTAGAATAGTTTCTAATTCAAATACTTGTATTTCCTTTTGCATGGGAAGTACAACCCAACTCATCTTCATTCAATAAAAGTAAGGGGCATGTGCTAATACAATAGATTACATTTAATTCCATTTAGCCCCTACACTCTCCTATTTCTTCTAAAGGCTTACCGTTAAAAAATTAGATCATAAAAACAAGATAGGTGTAGATTCCAAATAAACTGTCATGGTAGTAAATAATTCATAATATCAAGAGTATTTTATAATTACAAAGCCCTATTGCTAAAGGAGTGAGTATACATGTTTTCTTCCATATTTGCTCAAAATATATATAGACAAAGATCACATCCCAATTTTCTATTTTTATGTAGCATTTATAACTAATCCCAAAATTGATCATATAATCAATAACCCAAAAAAAAGTGGAAAGGTCCATTTGGTCACAATGATGATTACATGAATTCTACAACCTACTCTTCTACTCTTAAAAATATAGGACATTATTGTAAGTAATTCTTCTCCTAGGGTAAAGTTATAGGGTCTCCCCTTGTAAAAACAAATTGTTAAAAATATTCTATAGTCAACAAGACTAAATTATGTTGTAAAAGCTTCTACTTTTTTAAAAATTAAACACACACATGGTAATAATTTTCATGTTCAAGAATAAAAAACAAATTATAAATATATGAAAATAAAAATAAAAATAGATGAATTCAACCTCTTTCTTAAACCTTTATCATATAGACAACGTTTCTTTGAAATTTTACATACATTCAACATTGCAACATTATTTTTGTTAAAATCCATATATAAGCATATTTTACAATATGTCAAATATCTAAATACAATTTTAAAAATTAATATTATAGTTTTCCTAGAAATTTTTATAATAGATAAGTAAAGTTTACAACAACATCTCAATAGTATTTATAACTTTCTATACAATAATATGGCAATTAACTTAATTTCACATATCACATTCTTCAAGTAAGGTCATTAAAACCATAAAATAAAAATATTTAAATAACATGTTAAAGGTATAAAAAAAGGTTGTTCCTATATTCCAATTCTACAAATATTATCACCTCATAGAAGACACATTTGTAAATTTGATCACTATAAGCTACCAATAAGATACATGAGTTTGCTTTATATTAATACTATTTACAACCCTCTTCAACTGAAGACAATAATTTATTAGGTTTTAACAATTGCATTGTATCTCAAACAAGCCATCATATTCATCTTAGACATAGAATTAAGGAAAAGGATAATCACAAAAGCCCTATGAGACTACATTGAACTAAAATTCACATATAATTATCAATTATCCTTAGTCATTTAAAGGTACACCCTTGTGGAACTTATATGAAATTTAGTATTTTATAATAATTTTTTGAAAGAGAAGCAATATAACTAATAGCTACAACATGTTAGGTCATTACCTATTGAGCCATAGAGCAACCCAAAATCATATCATATTCTTATTTTCTAAGAAAACTAAAAGGAATAATATCAAGCACTAAAATATCTTCTCTATTCTAAAAAAATAAGCCTAGATTTACAGGTTCATCATACTTCAAATAGTTTTCTTCTTTCACATATAACACACAATTAGTTTATTACATGAAATAAAACAAAATAAAATTTATGAAATAGAACAATGTAAACTCCATGAGGGAGAGCAACAAAATCCATAAAGAAAAACAATGGTTATTTCATAAATATAGAGCATAATACCTAATATAGAATAGATAACTCCTATGAAAACGAATGACAATCTCTTTACAAAGATGCTATAGTCACAATGTATTTTATTCAAATATAATAAATAAATTCTAATAAATCCTAGAAGAAATATAGAATATAGCCATCATTATCTACAAATCAAAGTAATAATGTTTTTCACCATGTAAATTTTTATTGAAAATAGAAACATTGTTTATTTTGAAAATCATTACCTTCAATCTAAAAAATTAGTCATAACAAGCCTATTGACTTCCTTCAAAGTTTTTCATGAAGACATATATATGTAATGCAATCCAAGAATGTTGAGCACTAAGTTTATGTCTATTATGGACATTTTTCCTTTTTCTAGAAAACTTCTTAAATATTTTTAGGAAATAAGTATAGCTCATGAAACTATTTCCAATGCATATTAAGGTCAAAATAATATGTAAGGGTAATTATTTTATTTATTTTTTTAATTTACATGGTGGAATTGGTAGCCGCCAGGAATCCTAGTAGGTTGTCTGCTTTTATGACTACTACAGTATTCTACGTTGTGTGCCTGGGAAGCCGTAATTATTATTCTAAAATTTAAGCTATAAAAAGCTTACAAACCCTAAAGTGAATATAACATACATAATCTAAGGCATTTTTATAAAAACCCAAATGAAATACTCTTTTTCCTTCCAAAATAAGAGTATATATAATTCAATAAGAAAATATTCTCTAGTCCAAAATGGAGAAAACAAACTGGAAATAAAAGCTAGTTATTCTTATCAATCTATGATATATTTTCCATGTATCCCAAACTATCAATTGCATATTCTAGAATTAATTGAAAGTATTAAATAATTCCTAATAATTATAGAATTTCACTAATGTTCAAGGCATGAGAAAGTATGGTTGTATTAAATCATACTGAAGCATATGAAAAAATATTTAATAATGCCCAAAATCCAAGCATTATGAAAAATGAAAAAAAAAAAATTAGAATTGCCTTTTTTAAAATTGAGGACTTCTAATAAAAACTAGCTAGAAATTTTCAATACTTGTTTCAATCATGTGATTGGCTGTTTAAATAGAAACCACCAACCTCAGGTAAGGATTTTATTCCACCCTTTCACCCACCAAGCACCACACTTACATTGTACAAATTACAAGCTAAAGTAGCACATGAACAATCACTTAATAACAAATGATGTTATACAAAGCAATAATCATATGTAGACTCAAGTTAACATAACATGGTTTAATATTTAGCTATTTGAATTCCTATATAAGGCATGACTTGGGTATTAATTATTTTCATATTTGATTGCCCCTTTTTGGACCAATTGCACCTCATGTTGGAGTCACACAGTAGGTCATAGTCAAAAGCACAAGGTTTGACTCAATCATGGAACTCTGAAAATTTTTACAAAGGTCGAATCCTTGTTAACATGTGATCTTCAATGTTCTTGCTACTCTATCAAGGGAAAACAATGCAAAAAAGTAAAGTAAACCTCAAAAAATAAAATAAAAATGGGATGATGTACCAAGATATCCTCTAATTTCGACGTGCAACAATGTGTATGAATGTTATGTGCTAGTAGTGAACACTTCCTCTCCTTGACATAGTGAAGAGCAATCAAGGTCTACCAGTTATATGCATATGTGAGCAGACAGGTCCCATAGAAGAGCCAAGCTTGTAAGTAACTTAGTCTAAAAATAGATGTAGACCCCTCACACACATGTACACTTAGCACACTTGATGTTCACATAAAAGAATACAAACATACATACATACATTTCCATATTTCTATAGGCAATAATAAAAAAATAGATACAAGATTTTGTGTATATATAAATGGAGATAAACTTTTACATAGATTGTGCCTTAAGTGGGGGTTCAAAATTTCCCACAACCCGCTCAAGGATGCTATAATTTTTACAGAAAGAAATAAAAGGGAAGCCTACAAGTAGAAATGTAAACTTGCCGATAAATTTTACTAAGCTAATACTATTGTTATTTATAGATTTACAAGGGAGGATTTTCCCTCCAAAAATGTCTACAAGTATATTTGACAATTCTATCTATTTTTTGTTGGAATTATGATCATTGAATGATGTACTTCCTTGATCATAATGACTAGTCAAAATGGGATTGTCAGAGCCATAATTCTTCTTGAATACATGTTCTAGAGAATAATTGAGATCATCTTCTAGTAGGTGGTCTTAATCTCTTCAAGTGAAGAAGGCATTCATTTGCTTAGCTACCCTTATCACTTGTCCTTTTGGTATCTTTCATATACTGATCAATAGTTTTCTCCTTTGTATTTCACTATCACTCATAAAATCTTTGATATTAGGGTTTACCTTAAATTTAGACTCCTTTTGGTGCTCTATTGATAGGTTGTTGGAACTTCTGCCACATGGATCTTTATAGAAGTCTCAATTATCAATTTTTTTGTAGGTTTGGTCTCCTAGACTTAGACAAAACTCTAATTATTGGTTATTAGGATTTTAACTTACTCACGAATGGGTAGTGGTGAACCACTATAGTTTTGGTGGCTCATAGGGGCCTTATAACTGCATCCTAAAATGAGAACTCAAAATTACCTTTATCCTTTGGCTCAGAGTCAAAATGTCTTCCAAATAAAACACAAAAAACTCAAAAGGGGGGTTAAACAAAATGGTGGTCTTTTATGTAGATTTTGGCAAGTGCTCTCTTTATTTCTACCCATTCTTCATCTAATGGATATTGAGTATGCCTAACCTAATCCTAAATAGTTATAATCGTATGTTTATCATCTGAAGAGAAATATTTAGTCTAGTTTATTGTTTCATTCATCAACATCTTAAGTTTTGCTATCGATTCAATTATTTGGGATATCTAATTTGGAAAAAAAGGGGCAGTTTGTTCATGTGAGATAAGTGGATATTCTTTGATTGATCCAATTATTTCCATGTATTCTTATTTTGAATAGATATTATCACTTAGTTGGTTCCAAAATGAATGGATTCATGTTGCTATTAGAGAATCTATCTCTTCCTTCAACTTTACTATAGCATTGTATAGGTTATTTACTAATTGTATGCATTGCTTGGCCACTTGATTTCTTTTGAAGAGGTTGATTACCCTTTGTGGCATGACTTATCTATTTTCAATTTTGATAGCAAGAATATAAGAGTTTGGGGTTTTGGCCAACAAATTTTTATAAGTTTTGGCTTCCTCCATATTGAAATTAATATTTTCTAGGTTGGCCTTCACCTCTCCATATATTTTTAGACATAACACGGCTAATGAGTCTACAAGCTCGAGAATTGGGAATAGTTTCAATGCCATAGCTCGTATATATTCCTAATAAGCTTCTAGTTCTTCTGGTAACTTGGATCTCTCGTAGTTGATTTTCTCTATTTTGCTACTTGAAAGCTTCCAACTCCTTTAGCAATGTATCTTTATCCTATTCATATTGAGCTTACTTTGGGTCAACTAGCTATATAATTCCTTTAGTTACTCTTCTTATCTATTTAGAACAACTTTAAAATATCAATCTTTCAATTGTCTGGTCAGCAAGATTATTTTATTTTTTAGGGCCTTAGCCTCTTTTTGTGATTCCTCGATGGTTTTCTTGGTTTACTCAAGCTCTTTTTATTTTCTTTATATTTTATGATTACTTAACACAAAATCATGCTCTACCATTCTATTGGCCTCCATGGTGAGCTTTAATATATCCTAAAGTTGAGGATATTTTAAATATATACCTATTATTTAAGTGTACCAATCTTGTTATGTCATTTCTTGCATTGAATTTGACACTAGTAGACCTTTTCTTGAAAGTACTTATGCTCTTATCTAAGGAAAAAATAGAAGTTCACTTGGGTGGTTCTAATCTATTGAGATTGCTAAGCCTGTATTTTTTTATTGTATTGAGTTATCCGATACTTGACCTTCTAAAAAAATTTCCAAGGGGTGAGACCTTCTAGATTTTTTTATATTCCGTTCTAAAATTTTATTGGTGAGAGAAATAACTCTACATGATTTGTCAATTGAGGGAGTTTTTTGTAGGTTGTTAGTGTAGCTAGTGCTAAGGATAAGGGATAAATTCTACAAGAGGGCATTATTTATCCTACATCATGCTTTGGGAAGGTAACTGAGTGTGTTGAGGATAATGTAGCCTACCTATGTAGGGAGTTTTGGGCCTTCTCTAGAGGATATGTTCTTCTAGACTTTTGGGATATTACTTAGGTCCTTGGCCCAATTATACACTGGAAGGTCATTGCCCTTTGAATATTTATATTTTAATTTTGGGAACATGTTCAAATATTGGTACAAAAAAGGTATACTAGAAAGGAGGAATACTTGAATGTCTATGTCGATTAGAACCATCGAAGCCTTATCTGATTTGGCTTACTATAAAATAAACCAAATCCAGGGTTATTGCCCCTTACCTCATTCTATGTAGAAACCCAACTGAGCTAAATTGATGACTTTATCATTTTCTTGGCCCAAAAAGAATGCCATCATGCTCAATGCATCCTTCATACCTTCACCAAAATTTTCAATGAGAATGAATTTATTTAAGACTAAGTTACCTTTTCCCACCTTCTAGAATTCTAATTGAAGAAAGGTTATTTTCTCGTTCTTTTCTAGTTTGTCAAAATTTGCTCTTTCTTCTTCCTCATTGATGTGTATTTGGTCTTCTAGTAGTAGCAACATATTTCTGATGCTAGAGCTCAATTCTCACTCTAAATTTTTTATCTAAAACCTTGATTTCTTGGGTACTTAGATCATTATATTTTTCATAGGTGCTTACCATTTCATAATAAGAATATAACTTAGTTTCCATGTACTACACCAAAAAACTACTCCATATTTGGGATCCAAAGCTCAAAGTTTAGCTAGATTTCAAGTTCTCATAAGCATATGTTCTTAGCTATGTCTATCAGAACCTTGATGTTAGAGGAATATGTGGGCATGGGTACTCCTAATATTTATTGTGTGTAGGAATCCTTTGTCTTTGTCATTTTGAGCTTAATACTAGGTTTTATTTTTCTATCGAATAACAAATTGTAGATGCTCTAGTAAGGGAGTAAGACCATTACTCCTCTTATCCTACCCCTTGTTCACGATTCCTTGTGTACCTCACATTTTTTGCTCTTTGATTAATTTTTAGAGATTTTCATATTCTTCAAGGAGCAACTAAATGTATATTCAGGCCTTCCGATGTTAAATTATTCCCACAATCTTACTTGTCAGCCCTTTCTTGCAAATGAGGTTATATTTTGAGGTAACATTTAATGTAGACCTTTTCCCAACCAATACCTTTCCTTCCCAAAAATTATCTAGTTCTTGATTTCAAAATTTATTTGTTGCTCTTATGGTTGGTGTACCTTGGAATTTGTGCTATTATTCATGTTTTAATTTATTTTTTGTTAAGATACTCAGTTGTTGACTAGCCAATATCTTCAAAATTCACATGTATTATTAGAGATATCAACTATTGACTCGATTGTTGACTATTCGACTAGTATGTACTCAAGTATCATTTGCATTTATTAGGTGGCTTCTAAGATCTCAAGAGGATTGATCCTACCTTATATGAATGGATATGGGTTGAGGGACTAGCCATTTAATATATGATAATAATTCTCAATAACATGATTTCTTTACATACCTCTAGGCTTCTTCTATCAATGTAGAGTCCCTAGGTGAATAGAGGTCCTTGCTTATCCAAAAGTAAAAAGACTAATATCTTCACTAAAACATCAATTCAGTATCTTCAGTAGTAGCTTCTTCTAGTATTCATTCTAGAGTGGGGTTTCCAGGTGATAAAGAGATTCTTCAATAAGAAATAAATATAATAAGACCCTTACCAAGTCTTAGCCCTACTCCTTGTTGCAATTCTGATACCAATGATGTGTTACTAGGGTCCCACCATGCATGTCATTAAACTATTATCATAGTTGATTATCCTCACCTAGGAAAATCATGTCTCATATAAGAGTGATACAATAAGCTAAAACCAACAACATAGGGTTTGGCTAAATCAGGGGCCTTAATGAGTTTTTACAATATTGGCTCCTTGTTAAGATGTGATCTTCAATGCACTTGTTACTCTACCAAGGAAAAATGAATGCAACAAACTAAATGAAAAATAATCAAATAAAAGGAAAAAGGGGTGATGCACCTAGATATTTGTTGATATATCCATACAAAAATACGTTTGAATTCTATGTTCTACTGGTGTACACTTCCTCTCCTTGACATAGCGAAGAGAAATCAGGGTCTACCAGTTATATGCATATGTGAGCAGGCGGGTCCCGTAGGAGAGCCAAGATCATAAGTGACTCAATCCAAAAATAGACATAGGTCCCTCACACACACATACACTTAGCACACTTGATATTCATGTAAAATAATACAAACACACATACATACACTTCCATGGTTTTGTAGACAAAGGCAAAAAAATAGACAACTTTTTGTGTATATATAAATGTAGGTAAATTTCTAGCTAGATTGTGCCAAAATTTGGGTTTAAAATTACTCACAAGTTACTCAAGGTTGCTATCATTTTTATAGAGAGAAAT
Source organism: Wollemia nobilis (assembly GCA_028583015.1). Taxonomy (NCBI): domain Eukaryota; kingdom Viridiplantae; phylum Streptophyta; class Pinopsida; order Araucariales; family Araucariaceae; genus Wollemia; species Wollemia nobilis. The sequence continues at coordinate 9,907,457 of JAQPPZ010003077.1, read as the reverse complement.
GAAAGGAAAGCCTACATGAAATGCAAACTTTTTGATAAAATTTACTAAGCTAATACTATTATTATTTATAGATTTACAAGGGAGGATTTTCCTCCAAAATTATCTGCATCTAGATTTGACAATCCTATCTACTTTTTCTTAGGATTCTAATCATTTAATGTTGTACTTTCTTAATCATAATGATTGATTATCACAATACTATTATATCCATGCTTCTTCTTGAATGCACATCTTGGACAATAATTGAGGTTGTCTTCAAGTAGGTGGTATTTGTGTCTTTAATTAAGGAATTCATTAATTTACTTAGCTACCCTTATTGTTTGATTTAACTTCAGTCATATGTGTCCACTTGGCCTTCCAATATCTTTTTTAGACTGATTGGGATTTTTCTTTGTTGCGTTCCACTATCACTCACAAAACCTTTAATATCAATATTTATCCCAAATGTAGGCTCCTTTGGTGCTATTTTGGTCATTTTTCAAGACTTCCTGTTGGCAATTTTGGGTACCTTGAGTACATTGCCCTTGCCTAAGTTTAGTTGTTGTCATTGATGTCAAGGAGCTATTGGTAGATGTTGTTTTTGATGTCGAGGAACTATTGGAGCAATTTGTTTTTAAGTCCAAGGATGTGTTTTTGTTGAAGGTTTCTGTTGGTCAGTAAGTCTCCAAGAAAATCAGAGTAGCCCAATTGCCAAAAATCCAGAAAAAGATAAAGTAGAATAAGTTTGCAGGCTGCTGGAAAAACTGTCGCGATTTCGCGACATGTTTGAGGAGAGAGAAAGTCACGATTTCGCGACATGCAGGAAGGCAGAGGCAAAGCGGGCAAAAGTGTCACGATTTCGTGACATGTTTGAGGAGAGAGAAAGTTTGGCCAAAACTGTCGCGATTTCGCGACATGCAGGAAGGCAGAAGCACAGCGGGCAAAAAGTGTCACGATTTCGCGACAAGTTTCGAAGAAGTTGTACGGATGCAGAAAGTGTCACGATTTCGCGACAAGTTGAGTTGGCAGTGTTGAGTTGCAGGAAGTGTCACGATTTCGCGACAAGTTTCGAAGAAGTCGTACGGATGCAAAAAATGTCGCGATTTCGTGACATGTTTCATTTTTGCTAGTGCAAACCAAGAAAAGGATGAAGAAGCAAGAGGTGTCACGATTTCATGACAGAGTTGCTGATGACGTCAGCAAGAGGCAAAGGTGTCACGATTTCATGATAGCAATGGAGAAGAAGGCAATGAAGTCTAGAGCGTCACGATTTCGTGACAAGATTCATGATGACGTCAGCAAAAGTTGTAGCGTCGCGATTTCACGATAGCAATGGAGAAGAAGGCAGTGAAGTCTAGAGCATCACGATTTCATGACAAGTTTCATGATGACGTCAGCAAAGGCTGTAGTGTCACGATTTCATGACAACAATGGAGAAGAAGGCAGTGAAGTCTAGAGCGTCACGATTTCATGACAAGATTTGCGATGACGTCAGCAAAGGCTGTAGTGTAGCGATTTCGTGACAACAAACCAAAGAAGGTGTATGGCAGACCAAGGCGTAGCGATATCGTGACATGTTTGAGCTTCACACGAGAAAAGCTACAGGACAGCAGAGGCGGTTGAAGCCGACGAAGTTAACCTTGGCCGACGAAGGATAAGGTTTTACAGCCGACGTATTAAAAGATTGATCAGCCGACTAAAGAACAAGATTTCATCTTGAGATTGTGGGTATTAAAGGAGGACTGTTTGAGCATTTTTGGGTGTCGATCGATGTGTGCTTTCGAAGCGTGGCGTTCACAGAGTTAGTGCGACAAGCAAGGTTCGACAATCGAAAAAGCAGAGAGCGAAGTCCGACTGCAGCATCAAAGTGCATTTCGTTGAATCTTCTAAGTATAGAAGTCTGTGTTGTTGTATACACGAAGAATGTGCTGTTGTTTATGAGAAGACTATGCGAAGAAGATTCTGTTGTGATTGCGACTGTGTTCGCACAGTTTGGGTAATAGAAAGAAAAGTGCACGCAGTAGATGCTGCTATAATTGCGAACGGTTGTGAAGAACAAACAGTGATCAAGTGCTATTGTAAGTTGAGAAGAGAATGCTGCTGTAATTTAAGAAGACTGTGCTGCTGTAGTTGTGCAGACAGTGAAGAATTGTTTTCCAATCAAGTGCCGAAAGGAACAAAGAAAGAGGACAGAATTGTGCCATACCGAAGGACTGTGTTTTGGTGCAGAAAAGAGGACCGACTTGCTGTGACAGAGTTGAGGACAGAGATCTCCAACCAGAGCAGGGAAGACAGGTGTCTTCTGTGGAAAGAGTTCCACTTGCTAAGGGCAAAAAGAGATAGAGGTCTTCTAGAGGATCACTAGCAAAGCAGATTTAGGGGAAGGTGTCTCCTTTGGGCTGAGGCTCATAAATATTGTAATTGGGAAGGTTTCCCAAAGAACTTTGAGATAACATTTAGAGAAAAGTTTTGTGGACATAAATTGTTGTGTCACTTTGTGGATGGTTTTGTGCATTGCTTTGATATTGCTTTGGGTATATTGTTTTACTGTTTTGAAGTATAAAGGAAAAAGTAAAAAGCGGTCTTATACTGTTCACCCCCCCTCTCAGTATAAGCTTGTGTTCTTCAATTGGTATCAGAGCCAGTGCCTTCGAAAAGTTTAACAGCTTGAAGGAAAAGTTTACAAAGAACACAATGGACTACTCGAGTAGCAATGCAACACCTATTCTTGACGGATCAGATTTTGGTCTGTGGAGTGCAAGAATGAAAGTCTATCTAATGGCTCTCGGTAATGAGGTATGGGAAGTTGTTGAAGATGGATATACCATTCCTACAAATGGTCCTTACACTAAAGAAGACAGACTTCTACATCACAGCAATTCAAAAGCCATGAATGCAATCTTGAAGGGTTTACAAAAGGCGAGATCTCACTAAAGTTATTCACTGCAAGACAGCCAGTGAAATGTGGAATCAATTGCGAGGTTGTTCATACAGGTGATGCAAATGTTCGAAAGGCCAAGTTAAGACATTTTAAAGGTATGTTTGAACAACTCAAGATGAATGATGATGAAAATATTAGTGACTACATGCTCCGGATGGATGAAGTTGTTAATTCTATGAAAGACTTAGGTCTTGAACTTGCTGAAAATGATGTGTGTGATAAGATTTTAAGATCTCTTCCAAATAGATTTAGCGAAAATATTTCTGCTATTGAGGAAGCCAAAGATTTAGATAAATTGAAAAAGGATGAGCTCCATAGTATTCTTGCAGCATTTGAATTGAGGACACAAGTGAAAGTTGATGTAAAGAAAGAGGCAGCTTTCAAAGCTATCAAGAAATCGAAGGGCAAACAGATTCAAGAAAGTGATGAGTCTTCTAGTGAGGAAGAGGCATATTACAGTAGGAAAGGCAAGTTTTCCAGAAAGCACAAAAGCAAGAAAAATATAAGATGTTTCAACTGCAGGAAATTTGGTCATTATGCTACTGACTATACTGTTTCTAAAGATGATAGTGATGAAGATATACAGGATGTTAAAAGCAAGGATTCCGAAAAGCACAGGTATTACGAAAATAGCAAAAATGAGTACAACAATCACCAGAAAAGCAAAGATGAGTACAACAATCATGGAAAGAGGCATTCTCACAAGAATAAGAAGAGCTTCTACTTGGACAAAGCAAGTAAGTGTTCTAGCAGTGAAAGTGACAGTTCTTCTAGTAATGATGAAAATGAGATGTTGTTCATTTCAGAAAAAGAGGAAGAACCGAAACACAAATTCATTATCATGAAATGTTTTAGATGTGGAAATTTTGGGCACCTTGAGGATGGTTGCAGAAATGATGATTTGGCTGCTAGTATGTATGAGGATGTTTCAGAAAACCCCAATGAAGATGCATGTATGGTTTTTGAAAAAGGTAGCACCTCTAGTGATAAGAAATCCGAAAAAGGTTGTGATGATTCAAAGCGCCATCAAATAGAGGATCTTGAATGCGAACTCAATAATGCTCTTAGTGTTTTGAAAAAGGAAAGAAAGAAGAATGATAGACTCAAGATTAAGGTAGATGAATGTTGTATGGAGATAGATGAACTTGTAGAAAATCTTGAAGTATCTATGGCTAAGACACAAGAACTCAAGAATGAGTTAGAATCTAAAATTCTGGAGTATAGTGAGTTAGAACAGGAAATAGCTTCTTTGAAAGAAGAAAATAAAGAGTACAAGGATAAGCTCTACAGATTTCAGGATAGCTCCAAGAAGGTTAAATTTCTCATCGAAGGACAGAGAAAACCAACAGATAAAACAGGTCTCGGTTTTGTTGAGCCGCACAAGGAACAGGTTGGGGAATCTAGCAAAAGATTTCAAAAGAAAGAGAGTCCTGTTGAAGAAAGTACTTCAGATCATGAGTCCGTAAGTGATGAATACGCAGAAATAGAAAACGATATTCAGACTGAGAAGAAGAAGTTTTCGGGACCCATGAAGTCGAACAAAAGAAAATTTCACGATAGATGTTATGTGTGTCACAGATTTGGTCACATGGCTGTACAATGCATGACTCAAATGAAGAGAGTAAATGACAGTTTCAGGAGACGTAATTTCTTTCAAGGGTATTGCTACTCTTGTCAACAATTCGGGCACAAGGCAATTTTTTGCAAGACAAATAACACGAACTGGGTTAGTCAAAACAGGCGAATTCAAAGAACAGCCATGACTGATTTTGTTACCTGCTATAAATGCAACAATGAAGGACACCTAGCTAGACAGTGTAGAGCTGATCTTCTGAGATACAGGAACATAAAAAGTAGCATGAACAAGTTCAAGAATCAAGGCATGGATAAAAATAGGAATGATAACAAAAATAGGAAAAATGACATGAACAGGTCCAAGGATCAAGGTACGGATAAGAACAAAAAAGATAAAAGAAACAGGAACAGTAGTATTAACAGGTCCGAGGATCAGAACAGTGACAGGAACAAAAATACAGGAAAAGAATTCAAGAGAAGGCCCGACAAAGAAATCTTGGACACTAATGATGATGAGTGTTTAATGGGAGTGTCACTCCCAACCCTATTTTAATCATCTCATCAGGAGATGGGGGAGGGACTAAGCTAAGAGGCTCATTCTTAGTCCCAAGCCCCAAAGGTGACCCTTTGCCATTGATGACAAAGGGGGAGAGATTTAAGTAAGGGGGAGAGTTTTTCAAGAGAAGAGGAAAGCTTCAATTCAGGGGGAGCAAAACTTGGAGAGATTGAATTCAGTTTTGACTCTTGAAAGATGTGTTTTAGATAAGGGTTGCCATCAATGACAAAGGGGGAGATTGTTGGCAATTTTGGGTACCTTGAGTACATTGCCCTTGCCTAAGTTTAGTTGTTGTCATTGATGTCAAGGAGCTATTGGTAGATGTTGTTTTTGATGTCGAGGAACTATTGGAGCAATTTGTTTTTAAGTCCAAGGATGTGTTTTTGTTGAAGGTTTCTGTTGGTCAATAAGTCTCCAAGAAAATCAGAGTAGCCCAGTTGCCAAAAATCCAGAAAAAGATAAAGTAGAATAAGTTTGCAGGCTGTTGGAAAAACTGTCACGATTTCGCGACATGTTTGAGGAGAGAGAAAGTCATGATTTCGTGACATGCAGGAAGGCAGAGGCAAAGCGGGCAAAAGTGTCATGATTTCGTGACATGTTTGAGGAGAGAGAAAGTTTGGCCAAAACTGTCACGATTTCGCGACATGCAGGAAGGCAGAAGCACAACGGGCAAAAAGTGTCACGATTTCGTGACAAGTTTCGAAGAAGTTGTACGGATGCAAAAAGTGTCACGATTTCGTGACAAGTTGAGTTGGCAATGTTGAGTTGCAGGAAGTGTCACGATTTCATGACAAGTTTCGAAGAAGTCGTACGGATGCAGAAAATGTCACGATTTCGTGACATGTTTCATTTTCGCTAGTGCAAACCAAGAAAAGGATGAAGAAGCAAGAGGTGTCACGATTTCGTGACAGAGTTGTTGATGACGTCAACAAGAGGCAAAGGTGTCATGATTTCGTGATAGTTGCGGAGAAGAAGGTAGTGAAGTCTAGAGCATCATGATTTCATGACAAGATTCATGATGACGTCAGCAAAAGCTGTAGCGTCACGATTTTACGATAGCAATGGAGAAGAAGGCAGTGAAGTCTAGAGCATCATGATTTCATGACAAGTTTCATGATGACGTCAGCAAAGGCTGTAGTGTCACGATTTCATGACAGCAATGGAGAAGAAGGCAGTGAAGTCTAGAGCATCATGATTTCGTGACAAGATTTACGATGACGTCAGCAAAGGTTGTAGTGTAGCGATTTCGTGACAACAAACCAAAGAAGGTGTACGACAGACCAAGGCGTAGCGATATCGTGACATGTTTGAGCTTCGCGCAAGAAAAGCTACAGGATAGCAGAGGCGGTTGAAGCCGACGAAGTTAACCTTGGCCGACGAAGGATAAGGTTTTACAGCCGACGTATTAAAAGATTGATCAGCCGACTAAAGAACAAGATTTCATCTTAAGATTGTGGGTATTAAAGGAGGACTGTTTGAGCATTTTTGGGTGTCGATCGATGTGTGCTTTCGAAGCGTGGCGTTCGCAGAGTTAGTGCGACAAGCAAGGTTCGACAATCGAAAAAGCAGAGAGCGAAGTCCGACTGCAGCATCAAAGTGCATTTCGCTGAATCTTCTAAGTATAGAAGTTTGTGTTGTTGTATACACGAAGAATGTGTTGTTGTTTATGAGAAGACTGTGCGAAGAAGATTCTGTTGTGATTGCGACTGTGTTCGCACAGTTTGGGTAATAGAAAGAAAAGTGCGCGCAGTAGATGCTGCTATAATTGCGAACGGTTGTGAAGAACAAACAGTGATCAAGTGCTGCTGTAAGTTGAGAAGAGAATGTTGCTGTAATTTAAGAAGACTGTGCTGCTGTAGTTGTGCAGACAGTGAAGAATTGTTTTCCAAACCAAGTGCCGAAAAGAACAAAGAAAGAGGACAGAATTGTGCCATACCGAAGGACTGTGTTTTGGTGCAGAAAAGAGGACCAGCTTGCTGTGACAGAGTTGAGGACAGAGATCTCCAGCCAGAGCAGGGAAGACAGGTGTCTTCTATGGAAAGAGTTCCACTTGCTAAGGGCAAAAAGAGATAGAGGTCTTCTAGAGGATCACTAGCAAAGCAGATTTAGGGGAAGGTGTCTCCTTTGGGCTGAGGCTCATAAATATTGTAATTGGGAAGGTTTCCCAAAGAACTTTGAGATAACATTTAGAGAAAAGTTTTGTGGACATAAATTGTTGTGTCACTTTGTGGATGGTTTTGTGCATTGCTTTGATATTGCTTTGGGTATATTGTTTTACTGTTTTGAAGTATAAAGGAAAAAGTAAAAAGCGGTCTTATACTGTTCACCCCCCCTCTCAGTATAAGCTTGTGTTCTTCACTTCCACCATATGGATATTTATAGAAGTCTTGATTTTTTAGAGTTAAAATATGTTACATTATTTGGGTCAAGTAAATGTACCACCTTTGGTACATAGTTAGAGTCAGAGATTACTTTAAGGGGAAGTTAGCTACTTACTTCAAGCAATGTGATAAATGCACAAGTGTCAATATGCAAGTTGTAATGTGCAAGGTGTCCACCTGTACAACTAGGTAGAGTGTTGGGCAAGGAATCTATCTTCCTATATAAAGGGCCTTATATAGATATCAAGCATATCAAGTGCATCATAGTAGAGTGTGTTAGATAGTGGTAGAAATCTTGTATGGAGTATAATGTAGTTATTTAGCTCATATTAATGGAGTGACCATTACCTCCATACTGCATTGTATTTTCTCACTTTCTATTTATAATATATTTCAGTCATATTGTAGAATCACTTTCTCTCATATTTTTTGCATCTTATTAGGACTTGTGTTAGGTCTCCCCCACTACATATATCTTCAAAAGCTAATAGTGGTATCATATCCATGGTGAATCAATATAGGATTAGGGAGAGTTACCATTGCTACTGTTGGTCTACATCTTTACAAACTAGATCTGCCATTGTACTCCACTACATGTAAATATTACCACTAGGAATTGATTGTTAGAAAGAGCCATAGTAGTCAATAGGATTAGAGAGAGTCATAGGAAATATTGAAAGGACTGAAATTAATCTCAGTTATAAAAATTTTGAGGTTACATTTGGCTAGTCTTTCCATAGAGTTACAGAAAAACTAATGAATACTAGGACTCAACATTCATTCCACTAGTTTGATGGATCAAATGGTGAATACTACTTAAGAATATTTATTTTTTAATGTTAAATGTTGTCTAAATTTTTTTTGTTGCAGATAATTAACTCTCAGAATTTGGTACACTTCCCACAATATATATAGAAGGATTTCACTTTCGTTACCTGAAATTCTATGTGCTTTCCTTGTGTAGAGATTAGTTATTTGTTGCAAAAAAAAGACTCTAGGAGAAGAGTCATGGTGAAGTTTGGATATTGAAGATATCCATTGTAAGATTGAAAAAATTCACATTGGATAAAGAAAAGGTTACATAAGCCTTCATCCAGAAGAAAAGTCCATAGAAACCTTGATACAAAATAAAAGTCCACAAAATCCTTGATCCAGAAGAAGAAGGCCATAGTAGCCTTAATTATGAAGAAGACTCCAGAAAAATACTTTCGAAAGAAGAGACTCTAGAAGTCGATTCAATGAGGATATAAGAGATTGGTGATCTCCATAGAATATTGAAGACTTACATATTGTATAAGAAAATGCCATAGAAGCCTTGAAACAAAATAAAGGGCTATAAAAGCCTTAATTATAAAGAAGACTCTAAAGAAGAGTTCTTAAAGAAGACTCCAGATAAGAGTTCATAAGAAATCGAAGATAGGAGATTGGTGATCTCCATTGAATACTACAAATTGCAGATTTTCTAGAGTCTTTCCATAAGACTGTGAACACTGGGACTTAGCATAGAACTTATACCACTAGTTTCAAGAATAGCTAGTGAGGATTTAAAAGGTCTAAGAAAATACCCAAATTAAAATAATAGATAGAATATTTGTTCTATAAGAAGCTAAAGAGATCCATAGAAGATCTCATTGAAGAACTCTCAATATTGGAATATTGAAGAAGGACCAGTAAGGTCCCATTCCAGAATCCAAAAGCAGTAGATTTCAAAGATCTGAGAAGAATATCTCATCACCAATACTTCTAAAAGTATAAGGTTGAAGAAAAGATTTTTGTTGGAAGACCAAAGAATCTACAAGATAGAAGATCTTGGAGAGGTCTCAAGGAGGAAAAGAAGAAGGCTTGTAGAGCCTTGTTGTAGAGCTCATAGAAGCATCATCAAAAGAGTTCCTAGAAGAACTCGTTGGAGAAATCCACTACCAAGGAGAAGCTCCTAATAGTGAAGGACTTGGGACAATTGACATCATTCGAAGAGGAAGAAGAATAATTTAGCAAAGAGTGTCAAATCCAAAAAATTAATCCAATGAAAACCTCAAGATATTCAAAATCTTGAGAAGAAGAAGATTTTATTTAAATTCAAAATTCAACAAGAATATTGAAGGAAGATTCAGATAGAATAAGCCTACCAAATCCAAGATATTTAGAGATTACCTCTCACAACAAGAAGGCACATTTCAGAAGCAAGGAATTTTTGAACCTACTATAGAAAATAAAAGATAACTAGAATAATCAAGCCACGAATCCCTAGGCTCAAGATAGAAAGTTCAAGACCACAGGTTGGTGAAGCAAGAAGTTGTTTTGGAAAACCAAAAATAAGTGAATTCATCCATTATAAGGCAGCAACTTGGTGAAACAAACACCAAGATCTATATCTACTACAGAAGCCATTAAAGGTACACAACTAGGGTGCAATTAGTTGAACTTCAAATTAGGGTTCATTATCAAATTCCATTAAGCACCATATTTAGATTAGAGTTGTAAAGGAAAAGGGATTATACTATAGTCTTCAACAAAGTGCAAAAATGAGAATTCATTTTAAGATATATTTGCACATTAAATAGGAGTTGGATATTTTTTTAAAGAAATAAAATTATCACGTACCTATTATATATCTAGTAAGCAAGAAGACTACATCATACAATATTTATTGTAGTGAAAATTATAGTTTCTTCGTTAAGGGTTATTGTAGACAAGGAAATTTGATCCATGTCAAATTTCCTATCCCCATAACATATGTAAATTCCCCCCTTCTTTCAAATTATATCATTCTCCCCATATGTGCCAACTAATTTTACATGATTTCCTTATTTTTTATGATTGCATATCCTTTCCGCCAACCCACGTATCCACAAAATATAGAAATATGCTTCCTGCCAAGCTAACCATTTGAATTTCATCCCAAATTGGCAAATGGTATGATCATGTCGATTTCATGGCTTAGCCACAAAGCTGCAAATTCTCTTAATTTGAAAAAATTCTAAATTTTCCTAATCCAACCTAATTTGGTACTGTATAAGCTATTCTGAGTCCCACAATTTTGGCAATTTTGGGTAATTTGAGTTCTTTGCAGTTGCTCAAGAAAATAAGTTGTCATTGATGTCAAGAAGCTTTTGAAAGAATTTGATTTGATGTAAAATAATGTGTTTTGTTGAAGTTTCGGCTTGATAGGTTCGAAAGAAAGTAAGTTGGAAAAATGTCGCTATATCGTGACATGTCGTATTTTTGTGACTTAAACAAGAGAGAGAAAGCTTTTTGAAAAAATGTCGTGATATCGAGACATGTCACATTTTCGTGACTTAGGCAGGAGAGAGAAAGCTTTTTGAAAAACTGTTGTGATTTCGTGACATGTTGGAAGAGAAAGAAGAAGCTGGCAAAACTATCACGATTTCGCGACATGTTGGAAGAGAAAGAAGAATCTGGCAAAACTGTCGCGATTTCGTGACATGTTGGAAGAGAAAGAAGAAGCTGGCAAAACTGTCATGATTTCGCGACATGTTGGAAGAGAGAGAAGAAGCTAGAAAAAATGTCACGATTTCGTGACATGTTGGTAGAGAAAGAAAGCAAGGTGGAAAGTGTGGCAATTTCGTGACATGTCGCATTTTTGCGACTCGAAAAGTGTAGGAAGGCAAAGAAGGAAAAGTGTCGCAATTTCGCGACATAATGCAAGGAAGGTTGTACGGAAAAAAAAGTGTCATGATTTCGCGACATGATGTTGAAGGGAGAGTCCGCAGTATGAACTATCGTGATTTCGTGACAAGTTCGAAGAGAGATAGAGTATCTCGAAAAGTGTCATGATTTTGCGACATGCTGCAAAAGACGAAGTTAGGACTGTCACGATTTTGCGACATGCTGAAAAGCTCGAAGTGAGAACTGTCATGATTTTGCGACATGCAACAAAGGGAAGATTTTGAAATGAGAAGCGTCGCGATTTTGTGACAGGCTACAAAGAAATTGTACGGATGCAGAAAGTGTCACGATTTCGTGATAGGTTGAAGAGAAAGCTTGCAAATGCAGAAAGTGTCGTGATTTCGTGATAGGTTGAGATGGCAGCATTCAGTTGGCGAAAGTGTCACGATTTCGTGATAGAAATAGTTAGCAAGTCTTAAACAGAAGAAGCGTCGTGATTTCACGAAGAATTCAAGAAGGAAGAGCTCGAAGGCGAAAGCATCATGATTTTGTGACATGTTCCAATTTCACGGGTGTAAGGCAGAGAGAAGCTCAAGGCAGTGAAAGTGTCACGATTTTGCGACATGTTCCATTTTCGCTAGTGCAAACCTAGAAGAAGTCCAAGAAGACTAAAGTGTCATGATTTCATGACAGGAGTGAAGATGACATCAACAAAGATAGAAGTGTCACAATTTCGTGACAAGAACGTAGTCAAGGCAAACAAAGGCAAAAGTGTCATGATATCACGACATGTTGTAGTTTCGCGAGAAAAGCTATAGAACTACAAAGGTGGTTGAAGTCGACAGAGTTAAATTTGGGCCGACACAGCTTAGGGTTTTGCAACCGATGTAGTTTAAGGGTAACAGCTGACTAAGACCAAGGTTTAGATCTTGATTATGTTAGTATAAAAGGAGGGTTGTTTGAAGAGAATTAGTATCGATCGAAGTGTGCGTTCAAAGTGCGATATTCATAGATAGAGTGCGGGGGAGAAGTTCGATCATCGAGAAGTAGAGTGTGTGAATATTGTGCTGCTATGATTGCGTAGAGGTGCATAAGTTGATGTTCGATCGAGTGCTGCTGTGTTTGCGCAGTCAGTGCAAAAGTTGGTTTTGACCAAGTGTGGCTGTAACAGAACAAAAAGAGATTTGAGGACAAACTTGTGCCAGACAGAAGGACTGTGTTTGGTGCAGACCAGAGAAAGAGTAAGAGGATAGACTTGTTCCAGATCGAAGGACTGTGTTTGGTGTAGATCATATAAAAGGATAGAGGACATTTATGCTAGACCGAAGGACTATGTTTAGTGCATTTACGAGGACCAACTTTGAGGTGATAGAGTTGAGGACAGAGGTCTCCAGCTAGAGCAGGGAAGATAGGTGTCTTCTATGGATAGAGTTCCATTTTCTAAGGGCATTAGAGGCAGAGGCCTTCTAGAGGATCACCATCCAGATCAGAGTTAGGGGATTGGTGTCTCCTTTGGGTTGGTACCCATAAACATTGTAATCGAGAAAGGTTTTCCTAGATTTGGTTGATAAAATTTTAGTGAAAATTTTATCCGTGGATTAGCCCACCTTGGTTGAACCATGTAAATTGCTATGTCTCTATTGTGGATGGTGTTTTCTATATTGCTTTGATTTCTGCTTGATACTGCTTTCTATACACTGCATAATATTGTATTAAAAGTTAAGTTGAAGGAAAAAGTAAAAAGTGGTCTTATACTGTTCACCCCCCCTTTCAGTATAAGCTTGTGTTCTTGAATTGGTATCAGAGTGGGTTCCTTAGGAAAGTTTAAACAGCTTGAAGGAAAATCTTGATAAGAACACAATGGATTATTCAAGCGACAATGCAGCACCTATTCTTGACGGATCAAATTTTGGTCTTTGGAGTGCAAGGATGAAGGTTCATCTAATGGCACTTGGCAATGAGGTATGGGAAGTGATTGAATATGGGTACACTATTCCTGTAAATGGTCCTTATACTAAAGAAGACAGGCTCCTACATCACAGCAATTCAAAAGCAATGAATGCAATCCTGAAGGGTTTACAGAAGGTAGATCTTACCAAGGTGATTCACTGCAAGACAGCTAGTGAAATGTGGAAACAACTGCAGGTGGTTCACACAAGTGATGTAAATGTCCCTAAGGCCAAGTTGAGACACTTCAAAGGTATGTTTGAACAACTCAAGATGAATGATGATGAAAATATTAGTGACTACATGCTCCGTATGGATGAAGTTGTTAACTCCATGAAAGACTTAGGTCTTGAACTTGCTAAAAATGATGTTTGTGATAAGATTTTAAGATCTCTTCCTAATATATTTAGTGAAAAGATTTTTGCTATTGAGGAAGCTAAAGATTTGGATAAGCTAAAAAAGGATGAGCTTCATAGTATACTTGCAGCATTTGAGTTGAGAACTCAAGTGAAGGTTGATGTCAAGAAAGAGGCATATTTCAAGGCTACCAAGAAATCTAAAGGTAAACAGCTTCAAGAGAGTGATGAGTCTTCTAGTGATGAAGAGGCATATTACAACAAGAAATGCAAGTTATCTAGAAAGCACAAAAGCATGAAAAATATAAGATGCTTCAATTGTGGAAAGTTCGGTCATTATGCTACTGATTGTACTGTTTCCAAGAATGAAAGTGATGAAGAGAAACAGGATGTTAAGAGCAAGGATTTTGAAAAGCACAGGTATTACAAAAAGAACAAATATGAGCACAACAATCAAGGAAAGAGGTATTCACACAAGAACAAGAAGAGTTTCTACCTAGACAAAGCAAGTAAGTGTTCTAGCAGTGATAGTGAAATCTCTTCAAGTGATGAGGAAAATGAGATGTTGTTCATATCAGAGAAAGAGGAAGAACCGAAACATAGATTCATTATTATGAAATGTCTTAGATGTGGAAATTTTGGTCACCTTGAGGATGATTGTACAAATAATGATTTGGTTTCCAGTATGTATAAGGATGCTTCAGAAAACTATCAAGAAGATGCTTGTATGGTTTTTGAAAAAGGTAGCACCTCTAGTGATAAGAATTCTGGAAAATGCCTTAAGGATTCAGAGAGCAAACAAATAAAGGATCTTGAAAGTGAACTTAATAATGCTCTTAATGCTTTGAAAAAGGAAAGAAAGAAGAATGATAGACTCAAGGATAAGTTAGATGAATGTTGTATGAAGAGAGACGATCTTATAGAAAGTTTTGATTTCTCTATAGCCAAGACATAGGAACTCAAGGATGAGTTAGAGCCTAAGATTCTTGAGTATAGTGATTTGGAACAGAAAATGGCTTCTTTGGAAGTGGAAACTAAAGAGTACAAGGATAAGCTATACAGGTTTCAAGATAGCTCCAAAAGGGTTAAGTCTCTCATCAAAGGACAAATAAAACCAATAGATAAAATAGGTCTTGGTTTTGTTAAACCGCACAAAGAACAGGTTGGGGAATCTAGCAAGAGATTCCAAAAGGAAGAGAGTTCTGATGATGAAAGTATTTTAGATCCTGAGTCCTTAACTGATCGATGCGTAGAAACAGATAACAAAATTTAGAATGCGAAGAAGAAGTTTTCAGGACCCAAGAGGTCAAATAAAGGTAAATTTCACGGCAGATGTTTTGCATGTTACAGGTTTGGTCACATGGCTGCACATTGCATGGCTCAAGTAAGGAAGATAAATGTTAGTTTTAGAGGTGGTAATTTCTTTCAAGGGTATTGCTACTCTTGTAAACATTTTGGGCATAAGGCAATTTTTTGCAAGGCTAATAACTGGAACAGGGTTAGTCAAAACAAGAGGATTCAAAGAACAAGTATGCCTAAAAGAAATAATAGTGTTACTTGTTATAAATGCAACAATGAAGGCCACATAGCTAGGCAATGTAGAGCTGAACTTCCAAGGTACAGGAATAGGAATAGTGGTATGAACAGGTCCAAGGATCAAGGCATGGATAGGAACAATGATAGGAACAGGAACGGGAATACGGGCAAAAAGTTCAAGAAAAGGCCCAACAAGGAAATTATAGACACTGATGATGATCAGTGCCTAATGGGAGTTTTACTCCCACCCTAGAATTAATCACCTCATCGGGAGGTGGGGGAGGGACTAAGATAAGAGGCTCATTCTTAGTCCCGAGCCCCAAAGGTGACCCTTTGCCATTGATGACAAAGGGGGAGAGATATGAGTAAGGGGGAGAGCTTCAATGTGAAGAGGAAAGATTCAAGTCAGGGGGAGCAAAACTTCAAAAGGATATTCTCAACTGTTAGCACAGTTGGTTTCAGTTTTAGCTCCTGAGACGTGTTTTTAGTAAAGGGTTGCCATCAATGACAAAGGGGGAGATTGTTGGCAATTTTGGGTACCTTGAGTTCTTTGTAGTTGCTCAAGTAAATAAGTTGTCATTGATGTCAAGAATCTTTTGAAAGAATTTGATTTGATGTAAAATAATGTGTTTTGTTGAAGTTTCGGCTTGACAGGTTCGAAAGAAAGTAAGTTGGAAAAATGTCGCGATATTGTGACATGTCGCATTTTCGCGACTTAAATAGGAGAGAGAAATATTTTTGAAAAAATGTCGCGATATCGCAACATGTCGCATTTTCGCGACTTAGGTAGGAGAGAGAAAGCTTTTTGAAAAACTGTCACGATTTCGTGACTTGTTGGAAGAGAAAGAAGAAGCTGGCAAAACTGTCATGATTTCGTGACATGTTGGAAGAGAAAGAAGAAGCTGGCAAAACTGTCGTGATTTCGTGACATTTTGGAAGAGAAAGAAGAAGCTGGAAAAACTGTCACGATTTTGCGACATGTTGGAAGAGAGAGAAGAAGCTGGCAAAAATGTCACGATTTCACGACATGTTGGCAGAGAAAGAAAGCAAGGTGGAAAGTGTCACGATTTCGTGACATGTCGCATTTTCGTGACTCGAAAAGTGCAGGAAGGCAAAGAAGGAAAAGTGTCACGATTTCACGACATAATGCAAGGAAGGTTGTACAGACGAAAAAGTGTCACGATTTCGTGACATGATGCTGAAGGGAGAGTCCGCAGTATGAATTGTCACGATTTCACGACAAGTTTGAAGAGAGATAGAGTATCTCGAAATGATTTTGTGACATGCTGCAAAAGACAAAGTGAGGACTATCGCGATTTCGTGACATGCTGAAAAGCTCGAAGTGAGAACTGTCGCAATTTCGTGACATGCAGCAAAGGGAAGAGTTTGAAATGAGAAGCGTCGTGATTTCGCGATAGGCTACAGAGAAATTATACGGATGAAAACATCATTCCAAAACATAATTCAACAAACAACACCGCTAATATATTACATGCATTAGGCTTGAAGTGTTCAATAGAATTATTCTTTCATATTTTGGTTATCCGGTGGTTTCCAAGGGTTTGAATGGTCGAGCTACGATGATATGCAACTATGTATATATGAAAACATCATTCCAAAACATAATTCATCATGCAGAGTTTTCCCAACATGTCAAACATACTTCACAACATTTTACAACACAACATGCATCATTTATCAAATTTCAAGAAAGATAACTTCAGTCTTAGGTTCATGCCACCAGAATCTCAATAAATCACTATGGCATGATATTTTCCATCAGTACTTCAAGTGAAGGCATTGAAAGCATTCAATAAAACACTTATTGCCTAAAATTTCCATCAATCCTTCAAGTGCATGTATTAAAATTACATTTTCATATCATACAGAAAGAATTTTTATTTTTCTAAAAGGCATTTAATAATTTGAATTTTAACTCAGATCAACATTCACCATAATTATTTAAGCTACACTTTCAAAATTTTCTACTTAGAATTTTCTTTAAAATTTTCATCTAAGTGAACTTACTGCTCTCTTATTGCCTTCAGCGTTTCACTCTCCTCTCGTTGTTCTTCTTCCCTTGCAAAACCAAACACACCCTACCACCGTGCGTATCCTCTTTTCTTGTCACTATATTCCCCATCTAGAGGATGGTTCTCCTCATCCTCCGCATGCAAAAATAACTTCATTTTGAAATCCATCCAAGTATGCCAAGTTGTAGCCATGTTCTTCCATGTTCAACAACCATACAATAGCAATAACAATAATCTCCAAAATTATGCTGACAATTCCTTAATTACCTTCTTCATAGAATGCAAAAAAATATCCCTTAATAATCATATTATATTATTACTTTTAAATTTGCTATTATTTAAATTATTTTATTTACCTTATCACAAAAGAAATAAAAAATTATTCACTTTCCTTATAGTCTTGTGTTGATGTTTTATACAATTAGCTATATTTGTATTTATATAAATTTTTATTTTAATTTTTAAATAAATAATTTTTTTTAAGAATACATAAGTCCCTTTCAAACCTCAAAGCATTATTAGTTCTATATATATATATATATATATATATATATATATATATATATATATATATATATATATATATATATTTATTTTATTAATTTTTAAACTATGGCTCCCATGCATTAAGCACTCTCATTACCATCCAAACATTTTAAATTCATAAATTATCAAACATCAACCACTCCTACATATGCAGCTACATGATATACATTATACATGGACCATTGGCGAATGCATTGCCTATAGGGTTCTTTACCCCTATCAACTAGAAAATACACCACCGCTCATCATCTCCCTTGACTTACCTTGCACCGGAATAACCCTTCTGCCTATTAAGGAGACCACATTCCTTTGCGTCGCCCTGTAAATAACAATACATGTCTCCTGCAACCACAAATACATTAGTAGTATCTCATCCTTGCAGATAAATTAGGCGTATAATAAAATAATTTTTTGGATGGTTGTTACATACTTCCTCCCTAAGATTAAACACAGTCCCTGTGTTTGCATTTACCATTTTAAGCATAAATAAATGAAAAAAAATATTTCCATGATAGAAGAAAATCAGTGTTCAATACATCACCATTTTTTTTTAAAACTACTTCATCATCTAATATCAAAATATGCATAAATATGAAGTATATGTATCATTCTTCACAAACCAAGATATGATAATATCTAAAATTATGACATGAAATATGCATAAATATCAAGTATAGGTATCATACTTCACAACTAAGATATGATATTGTTACTGTTCGATTAAAATAATACTATGTCATGATGATAACAATGTCCAAAAATTATTCAAACAAGAATGGAAATTGTCTTTTCATGTTGACCACATCTTCCCACATGGCACTATTTTCAAAAAATTGGTCCCATTAGACCTTGCATTGTTCAATGTTCCTCTTTCTCAATTGTTTTGTTCGGTATCCAAGGATCTTAACTTGTCGCACCTCAATGCGCAGGGGATCGTCCATATGTAATTGATCAATATTCCAAATATGTTATGGATCATGAACATATTTCTTGAGAAGGGACACATGGAATGTATCTATATTTTTTGACAAATTGAGTGGAAAGTCTAATTTGTAGGCAACAGTGTTTAGTTTTTCAATAATTTCAAAAGGCCCTACAAATCATGGACTAAGCTTAGAGTATTTGATAGAAATTTTAGTAGGTTTAACTCTTAGAAATACTCTATCTTCCACAGAAAATTCCCTTGGTGTTCTCTTAAGGTCCGCATAACATTTTTGTCGATATGAGGCTTCGTTAAGCCTTTGACAGATTTAATTGAGTTGGTATTCCATTTCGTTTACTATATCCATCCCGATCATCACCCGATCCTTTGAATTACTCCATGATAATGGTGTTATGCACCTCCTCCCATACAAAGCCTCAAATGGAGCCGTACCTAAAGAAGTATGATAACTATTATTATAATAAAATTCCACTAGGGAAAGATAATATTCCCATTTTGTCTGATGATCCATACAATACATGCAGAGCATACCCTCTAAGCTTGATTTACTCTTTTAGTTTTTCCATCTATTTATTGATTATAAGCAGTGCTAATATTGAGTTTTATTCCCCATGTTTGGTGGAATATCTACAAAAAATCAGATGTGAATCGAGAGTCCCTATCTGATATAATTATTTTTGGAAATTCGTGTAGTCGTACCACTTCCCTGGCAAATTTTTGAGCTACAACAGGAGTTCCATATTTTATATTATTAGGCAGAAAATATGCCACCTTAGTCAATTTATCCACTACTACCGGAATGACATCATGTTGTAAACAATTCTTAGGTAATCGAACCATAAAATCCATAGTTACTACCTGCCATTTGTATTGTGGAATGTCATGCAAAAATGAAAATCCAATTGGATGTAAATATTTTGCTTTCACCTTTTAACATGCTAAACACTTTACCACAAATTTAGTAATGTCCCTTTTCATTCTTGGCTAGTGGTATTCATTTTTAAATTTTTCATACATCTTTACATAGCCTGGATGAGCATAATATGAAGCACTATGTGCTTCTTGTAGGATTATATTTCTCAAACCCTGATCATTAGGTACTACTAATTTTTTTTTTTTAAATAGTATATCCTTCCAGATTCTAAATTCCTTCACTTTATTAGAACCTTGCTGAACCAATTCTCGATATTTCTTAGAATATTCATCTTGAATCTGCAATCCTCTTATTTGATCAATTATAGTATATTGACAATGTGACATAACATTGATATGCCTTCTTCTACTTAAATCATCTGCTAATTTATTTTCTTTTCCTTTAATATACTCTATACCAAAATCATATTCCACCAAAAACTCCATCCAACATATTTGTCTAGCATTGAGCATCGGCTGAGTAAAGATGTATCATAAATTTTGATGATCTATTCTTAGCTCAAAATATTTACCAAGTAAATAATGATGCCATATTTTTAGAGTATGCACAACCGTAGCCAATTCTAAGTCACATGTGACATAATTCAATATATGCTTCTTAATTTTCCATTATTCATAAGAAATAACACCATCCTCTTGCATGAGAAACCCACCTAATCCTTCTATAGAAGCATCATTAAATACAATAAATGGTTTTTTGGAATCTGCTATTCTAAGAAAAGGTGCTGATGTTAACTTTTCTTTAAAAATTTGGAATACTTCTTCACATATTTTTGTCCATTTAAAGGATTTTCCCTTCTTTTTGAGATTGGTTATTGGATAAGCTATCTTAGATTTTTTGGATAAAATGGCGATAATATCCATCCATCCCCATAAAACTTCTCACTTCAGAAACATTTGTGGGAGTGGGCCATTCAATAATAGCCTCAATTTTCCTTGGATCAATAGATACCCCTTCAGCAGAAATTATATGACCCAAATACTGCACCTGAGTTGCATAAAACTCACATTTAGACATTTTTCCATATAATTGATTCCTCCTAAGAATTTCAAGAACAATCCTCATATGTAGATCATGATATTCCTTGTTTTTTGGAGTAGATCAATATATCATCCAGGAATATCAACACAAACCAATCTAGTTGTTCTCGAAACACACTATTCATCAAGTTCATAAAATTTTTTGGAGCATTGGTCAACCCAAAAGGCAACACTGTGAATTCATAATGACCATATTTGGTTCAGAAAGCAATTTTATGGTTATCTTCCTCTCGAATCCTCAACTGAAGGTATCTAGATCTAAGATCAATTTTGGATAAAATTGTGGTTCCCTTTAGTTGATCAAATAAATCATCTATTATGGGTAGATAATATTTATTCTTAACAGTCATCTTGTTTAACATTCTGTAATCAATACATAACCTTAGTGTCCCATATTTATTTTTCACAAACAACACTAGTGCACCCCACAGTGAAACACTAGGTTTAATATGTCCTTTTTCTAAAATTTCTTGAAGCTATGTCTTAAGTTCCTACAATTCTATTGTAGTCATCATATAAGGTGCTCGAGCTATTGGTGTTGCTCTTGGAAAAAGTTCTATTGTAAAATCAAACTTCCTTTTTGGTGGAAGACTAGGTAATTCTTTACGAAAAAACATCTTGAAAGTCATTTAACACTGGATAGGTTTGGAAAAGACTTGCTTCGGATTCATTTTCTTCCTTTTTATTAAGTTTAACCACAAAGACTCTACTACCCTTCCTCAAAGATCTTTTAACTTGCATTGTAGTCAAAATATGTGGTTCCACTATTTCTCATCCACAGTGAGCCCGAATCCTTCGTTTGGTATCATCAGTGAAGTCCATCCACCTTTCTTGAAAGTTTAACAAAGCCTTATGTGCCTTGAGCCAATCCATACCTAATATTATATTAAAAGCATGTAAAGGGGCTACATATAAATACCATTGGGTTTGCCCTTGAGGTAACATTAATTGAGGTTCAAATATACATTGGTTAACGATATAGGTTTACCTAGACCCATAATCGAATTTCCACCCATTATCCATAAATATCAGTACTTTCGATATGTCACTCAAAATATTTGGTGAAACAAAACTATTAGTTACTTTAGAATCAACCAAAATATAAACATTTGTATTATATATTTTACCTTTTAACATAAAAGGTGTTGCTTGACCATTAAGTTTAGAATTACCTATTGATGCATATATCTTATGAGCAGGTTCTATGGGTTCATTTCTCTTATTTTCTTGCAAAGGAAATTTATCAGCATAATGAGGTTCTTTACAAATCTAAAAACCAGTCCATGGTGCCTTCTCTTTCTTATTTCCCTCATTATCTTCCTGAGTACTAACTCTTGGTGCATTAGGTCTTTGCTCATACCTATCCCTGAAATTTCTTTGGCCACTCCGATAATTTTTATTTCCCCTATTTCCTCGGTGCCTATTATTTTTCTTGTCAAACCTATTTTTGTTCCCATTACCAAGATTCTTGTTCCAACTCCTATCTCCCTTAGTTGGACCCAAACTTTTATTTTCTATGGTTCTTCCTTTTCTAAATATTGTTGATAATAAGCTTTCCTGGCCTTAAAATTATCCTCTTCTTGTCAATCCAAATTACAAGATGTAGTTAGAGTAGCAGGTTTCAACATAAGAATCAGGTGTCCAATTTTTGGATGCAACCCTAGGATACATTTTTATATTTTAATTTCATTCCTCTATTCATATTTGAGCATGTATTTGAGCAATTTCACAAATCCCTGATAGTACTCAATTACGAACATACAGCCTTGTGTTAACCTTGAAAATTTTGCAGTCCTTTCAAGGTAAAATTGCGATGTTAGGAACCTATCCTTAAATTCTAATACAAATGTATCCCAATGTACATAGACAACCTCCACATTGTGAGTTTTTCTATATGTATCCCACTAATCAGCGGAAATTCTAGTCAAACAAAAGATTGTCCACGAGGTTTTTGACTTAGACGAAAGGGTCCTAACCGCAAAGTATGCTTCCAAACTATTTAGCCATCTTTCAGCTTCTTCCCCATCACCTTTGCAATCAAATTTTGCTAAGTCAATTTTTCTCATATCCTTGTCCAACTCTGAACCAACTTGTTTCCTTATTGGTTCAATAGTTATATCATCCTCAACTATTACTATTTCTTTTCCTTTGGATAGGTTTTGAATCATTTCTTGTTGTTGAGCCAACTAATATTTTTGCTGCTCCATATGCTCTATCATTTAAGCATTTTTTTTTGCCATGTGTTCATCCATTTAAGCACTTTACTGCTCTATTTTCTCTTTTTGTTGGTTCACTTGCTCCCATAATAATTGCACCATCCAGACCATTTTATCCTCTTTGTTAACTGGTTCTTTTTCCTTTCTCTTTTATTGAGGATGTTCTACGGTTTCCTCAGATGTCCCAATCCACATAACTATTCGAATGATCCTTCTAGTGTTCTCGGTCAATCCTTCCTGTTGAACCGTCGTAGTTCTTTTTGAGGAACTAGCTTTTTATTTGGATGCCATTGCTTGCCCAGAAAAACAAAGAGCCTTAGAGTATTAGGTGAACACATTGGTAACATAAAATTAAATTTATCATAGTTTTTCTAAAATTTATCACCTAAAATATACACAACCTTGGATCTAATACCAAATGTAACACCCCAAGTCTGCCCACTTGGTTGTCCAATCACCCCAAGTCACCACCATTGTCCAATCACCCCAAGTCACCACCACTTGGTTGTCTAATATCAGAGATTTCAATATGAGAAAATTTTTCTTTATTTTAATTCCTATCAAATTCTTTTTCTAGTTTGAGCATGTTAAAACCATCTTCATGAGTGCCATTTCACTGTAGTCAAAATACTCATGAGATCGAGATTGGCCAAATCCCGCATAGTTGCCCATTTTGAACTTCACTCTCCTCCCGAGATCCTAAGTTCAGGTAGTGGGTTTCTTTTCCTCTAGGGCCCATAACACCTAGAGGTGTGACACATAACTTTCCCGTGTCTTAACATGAATTCATAAACTTGTGTCTTATATTTATGTCATGTAAGACTTAGCGCATACATGCTCGAGCTAGACGATCAACCATTTCCCATGGAGCATCATCTAGGGTCTTACCAATACCCTAGTAACCACCCGATGTCTTGTGTTGATTAACCAACATGATGTCCCATACCATCGTGTTGTCGGTAACACCTAGTCAAGCACAATTCACCACTCATCACTAGCAGGGATAACCTAGAAGAGATGCCCATACAACTCTTCGTCACCTCCCATTCTAACATTTTTCTATCAGAAGTATAGTTAGAGCCCTGATCCATGATGATTTGCCTACCCGCAAACATCATTAATATAAGTTTCCACAAGACTGTCCTTCCCACAATCTTGTATTTCTATCAAGGTTGTCCTGCCCACAACCTTAGGTTGCATTATAAGATTGTCTATCCCACAATCTTATATCACTTTTTCTCAACTTAATTATGGTTCGAAATGTCTAAAGGAGTTTGTCTAAATAAAGTTTCGTAAACATATACCATCTCCTAAAGGTATTGAGATTTAATAATGTATCAAACGATAACTAGTTTCCATCCCTCTCAGATAAGTTTTCCACTAAGGCTGAATAGAAACCAATGAGCATTGGAAACCTTTTATGCAAATTAAAGAACCTTAAGTTTTACAATACTAATTTATTTTATGTTTCCTTCTGAATTCATCTTAATTAAAGGAACATAGAAGCTACTTCCAAATAAAATAAAATATAACATCATCTCTTCTTATAATACTCTTTGAAATTTTACTATACAAATAAGAGATAGAGCTATTGGCTTGCATCAGGTTATGCATTGTGGCAATAGTTCTAAAATATTTAACCGAAAGGAGTTTTTAAAAGAAATTTAAATCATTCTCTAATATAAAAATAAGTAAAATAATACCATCCTCAATTCTTGTAAGGCAACTATACACCAAACGCTTATGATGACTTGCTTTAAATTGAAGATGACATACAACTAACATATAAATGAACTCATTCACTGTCTTATTTTAATACCTACACAATATTTTTATTTAAAACAATTATTCACCTATCAACTTTCGGTATTAGTTTTGATTTCAAATTAGGTAATCTTTGTTCAGAACTTAAGCTGCCCCTTGCTTACTACATAGAGTTTCCCTATTAGATGTTTCCACATATTTTCAATGCATTTACCCTTACCTAAGTTTGGTATCAAGTTTAAATATAAACTAATTAAAACTTCATACTGCATACTTTAACCAGATCCATGTTATACACACATCTAATTTCTCAATCCATCGTAGTGATAATCTATCCCGATTATTCAAACTAAATACTTTGTATTACCAATGGTGCCATCATGAGTTTAAACCAGATATGTTAAAATATTATCTCAAGGTAGAATATATTTCCAAATGAAGTAATGAAAGAACCATCAATCATTGTACACACTTATAGGACTTCAAGTTTATAAAAGATATCAAATTGATCTTTATAAATAGAGGAATTTCCTATTATCTAGATTATTCACCTCCTAGCTACTGTTTGCATTAAGGGTTAAACATGTCCTACGTATCAAGATTTCCTAAATATTTTTCCCGACATTATATATTTTCAAGATATCTTGTTCTATATTTCACTATGCAACCACACTTAACATAAAACCACATAAAGTATTCGCTCTTCATTTTGCAATAACTTCAAATACAAAACAATAGCTTTTAAAAAAATATATACATAAAATGAACTCTCATCAAACGGGTATGTTAAGAAAAGAAATTGCAGTCTATACATCCTGAAATCCATTATGCATGTTTCTCAAGTTTTATTTCCAATAATATTACACATTCCTTCTAAACTCTGCCTTGGACTTATCTCAGGAGCTTCCTAATCAAATACAAATACATGTAATAAATCTGACTATAATTCTTTAATATCCCAGGCTTCAACATGCACTGAGTATATTTTCCAATTTACACAACATATACAATATTTTCCTTTCCTCCTCTTAACATAATTTGTTACTTCCGAAATACAGACATAACCGCTAATAGATTGCATGCATTAGGCTTGAAGCATTCAATAGAATTCTTCCTTCATATTTTGATTATCCGATGGTTTCCAAGGGTTAGAACGGTCGATCTACAATGATATGCAACTATGTCTAATATGCAAACATCATTCCAAAACTTAATTCATCATGCAGAGTTTTCCCAACATGTCAAATAGACTTCACAACATTTTACAACACAACATGCATCATTTATCAATTTTCAAGAAAGATAACTTCAATCTTAGGTTCACACCACCAGACTCTCAATAAATCGCTATGGCATGATGTTTTCCATCAGTCCTTCAAGTGCATGCATTGCAAGCATTCAAAAAAATGCTTATTGCCTAACATTTCCATCAATCCTTCAAGTGCATGTATTAAAAATACATTTTCATATCACACAGAAAGAATTTTCATTTTTCTAAAATGCATTTAATAATCTGAATTTTTAACTCAGAGCAACATTCACCATAATTCTTTAAGCTACACTTTCAAAATTTTCTACTTAGAATTTTCTTTAAAATTTTCATCTAAGTGAACTTACTGCTCTCTTCTTGCCTTCAACGTTTCGCTCTCCTCTCACCATCCTTCTTCCCTTGCAAAACCAAGCACACCATACCATCGTGCGTATCCTCTTTTCCTGTCACCATATTCCCCATCTAGAGGATGGTTCTCCTCATCCTTCGCATGCAAAACTGACTTCATTTTGAAATCCGTCCATCTAAGTATGCCAGGTGGTAGCCATGTTCTTCCATGTTCAACAACCATACAATAGCAATAATAATAATCTCCAGAATTATACTGACAATTCCTTAATTACCTTCTTCATAGAATGCAAACAATATTTCCCTTAATAATCATATTATATTATTACTTTTAAATTTGCTATTATTTAAATTATTTTATTTACCTTATCACAAAAGCAATTATATACATTAAATATTATTCACTTTCATTATAGTCTTATGTTGATGTTTTATACAATTAGCTATATTTGTATTTATATAAATTTATATTTTAATTTTTAAATAAATAAATTTCTTAAGAACACACAATTCCCTTTCAAACCTCAAAGCATTATTAGTTCTATATATATATATATATATATATATATATATATATTATTAATTTTTAAACTATGGCTCCCATGCATTAAGCATTTTCATTGCCATCCAAACATCTCAAATTCACAAATTATCAAACATCAAACACTCCTACATATGCAACTACATGATATGCATTCTACATGGACCGCTGGTGAATGCATTGCCTATAGGGTTCTTTGCCCCTATCAACTGGTGAATACACCACCACTCATCATCTCCCTTGACTTACCTTACACCGGAATAACCCTTCTACCTATTGAGGAGACCACATTCCTTTGCATTGCCCTACTAGTAACAATACCTGTCTCCTGCAACCACAAATACATTAGCAGTATCTCATCCTTGCAGATAAATTAGGCGTATAATAAAATAGGTTTTTGGAGGGTTGTTACATACTTCCCCCCTAATATTAAACACAGTCCCTGTGTTTGCATTTACCATTTGAAGCATAAATAAATAAAAGAAAATATTGCCATGATAGAAGAAAATAAGTTCAATACATCATCAATTTTTTTATAAAATGGCTTCATCATCTAATATCAAAACATGCATAAATATGAAGTATATGTATCATTCTTCACAAACCAAGATATGATAATATCTAAAATTATGACATGAAACATGCATAAATATCAAGTATAGGTATCATACTTCACAACCAAGATATGATATTGTTCAGTCAAAATAATACTATGTCATGATGATAACAATGTCCAAACATTATTCAAACAAGAATGGAAATTGTCTTTTCATGTTGGCCACATCTTCCCACGTGGCACTATTTTCAGAAAACTGGTCCCATTGGACCTTGCACTATTCAATGTTCCTCTTTCTCAATTGTTTTGTTCGATATCCAAGGATCTTAACTGGTCGCACCTCAATGCACAGGGGATCATCCATCTGCAATTGATCAACATTCCAAACATGTGATGGGTTAGGAACATATTTCTTGAGAAGGGACACATGGAATGTATCATGAATTTTTGACAAATTGGGTGGCAAGTCTAATTTGTAGGCAATAGGGTTCAGTTTTTCAATAATTTCAAAAGGCCCTACAAATCGTGGACTAAGCTTAGAGGATTTGATAGAACTTTTAGTAGGTTTAACTCTTAGGAATACTCTGTCTCCCATAAAAAATTCCCTTGGTGTTCTCTTAAGGTCCGCATAACTCTTTTATCAATATGAGGCTTCCTTAAGCCTTTGACGAATTTCATTGAGTTGGTCTTCCATTTCTCTGACCATATTTGGCCCGATCATCACCCGATCCTCCGGATTACTCCATGACAATGGTATTCTGCACCTCCTCCCATATAGAGCCTCAAATGGAGCCATACCTAAAGAAGTATGATAATTATTATTATAAGAAAATTCCACTAGGAAAAGATAATCTTCCCATTTCGTCTGATGATCCATACAATACATGCGGAGCATATCCTCTAAGACTTGATTTACCCTTTCAGTTTGTCCATCTATTTTTGGATGATAGGTAGTACTAATATTGAGTTTTGTTCCCCATGTCCTGTGCAATATCTACCAAAACTCATATGTGAATCGAGAGTCCCTATCTGATATAATTATTTTTGGAAATCCATGTAGCCGTACCACTTCCCTAGAAAATTTTTGAGCTACAATGGGAGCTCCATATTTTATATTTCCAGGCAGAAAATGTGCCACCTTAGTCAATTTATCCACTACTACTAGAATGGCATCATGTTGAAAATGATTCTTAGGCAATCCAACAATAAAATCCATAGTTACCACCTGCCATTTGTATTATGGAATGTCATGCAAAAATAAACATCCAACTGGATGTAAATGTTTCACTTTCACCTTTTGACATTCTAAACACTTTGCCACAAATTCAGCAATGTCCCTTTTCATTCCCGACCAGTAGTATTCTTTTTTTAAATTTTCATACATCTTTACATAGCCTAGATGAGCAGAATATGGAGCACTATGTGCTTCTTGCAGGATCACATTTCTCAAATCCTGATCATTAGGTACTACTAATCTATTTTTGAAAAATAGTATATCCTCCCAGATTCTAAATTCCTTTGCTTTATTAGAACCTTGTTGAACCAATTCTCGATATTTTTGAGAATATTCATCTTGAATCTGCAATCCTCTTATTTGATCAATTATAGCAGATTGATAATGTGACATAGCATTGATATACCTTCTTCTACTTAAAGCATCTGCTAATTTATTTTCTTTTCCTTTAATATACTCTATGCCAAAATCATATTCCTCTAGAAACTCCATCCAACATCTTTGTCTAGCATTGAGCATTGGCTGAGTAAAGATGTATCTTAAACTTTGATGATCTATTCTTAGCTCAAAATATTTACCAAGTAAATAATGATGCCACATTTTTAGAGCATGCACAACCACAACCAATTCTAAGTCATGTGTGGCATAATTCAATTCATGCTTCTTAAGTTTTCATGATTCATAAGCAATAACACCATCCTCTTGCATGAGAACCCCACCTAATATTTCTATAGAAGCATCAGTACATACAATAAATGGTTGTTTGGGATCTTCTATTCTAATAATAGGTGTTGATGTTAACTTTTCTTTAAGAATTTTGAATGCTTCTTCACATATTTCTATCCATTTAAAGGCTTTTCCTTTCTTTTGGAGATTGGTTATTGGATAAGCTATCTTAGAATTTTTTGGATAAAATGATGATAATATCCAGCCATCCCCATAAAACTTCTCACTTCAGAAACATTTGTGGGAGCAGGCCATTCAATAATAGCCTCAATTTTCCTTGGATCAACAGATACCCCTTCAGCAAAAATTATATGACCCAAATACTGCACTTGAGTTGCATAAAACTCACATTTAGACATTTTTCCATATAATTGATTCCTCCTGAGAATTTCAAGAATAGTCCTCATATGTAGATCATGCTCTTCCTTGTTTTTGGAGTAGATCAATATATCATCCAGGAATATCAACACAAACCGATCTAGTTGTTCTCGAAACACACTATTCATCAAGTTCATAAAAGTTGTTGGAGCATTGGTCAACCCAAAAGGCAACACTGTGAATTCATAATGACCATATCTGGTTCAGAAAGCAGTTTTATGGGTATCTTCCTCTCGAATCCTCAACTGATGGTATCCAGATCTAAGATCAATTTTGGAGAAAATCATGGCTCCCTTTAGTTGATCAAATAAATCATCTATTCTGGGTAGAGAATATTTATTCTTAACAATCATCTTGTTTAACATTCTGTAATCAATACATAACCTTAGTGTCCCATATTTCTTTTTCACAAACAACACTGGTGCACCCCATGGTGAAACACTAGGTTTAATATGTCCTTTTTCTAAAAGTTCCTGAAGCTGAGTCTTAAGTTCTTGCAATTCTATTGTGGTCATCCTATAAGGTGCTCGAGCTATTGGCGTTGCTCCTGGAAAAAGTTCTATTGTAAAATCAAACTCCCTTTGTGGTGGAAGACCAGGTAATTCTTCAGGAAAAACATCTCGAAAGTCATTTAACACTGGATAGGTTTGGAAAAGACTTGCTCTGGATTCATTTTCTTCCTTTTTATTAAGTTTAACCACAAAGACTCTACTACCCTTCCTCAGAGCTCTTTTAACTTGCATTGCAGTCAAAATATGTGGTTCCATTGTTTCTCGTCCACAGTGAACCCGAATCCTTTGCTTGGTGTCATCAGTGAAGTCCATCCACCTTTCCTCAAAGTTTAACAAAGCCTTATGTACCTTGAGCCAATCCATACCTAATATTATATCAAAAGCATGTAAAGGGGCTACATATAAATGCCATCGGGTTTTCCCTTGAGGTAACATTAATTGAGGGTCAAATAGACATTGGTTAATAGTATAGGTTTTCCCAGACCCATACTCGACTTTCCACCCATTAGCCATAAATCTCAGTACTTCTGGTATGTCCCTCAAAATATTTGGTGAAACAAAACTATCAGTTGCTCTAGAATCAACCAAAATACAAACATTTCTATTATATAGTTTACCTTTTAATAGAAAATGTGTTGCTTGACCATTGAGTTTAGAATTACCTATTGCTACATATATCTTATGAGCAGGTTCCACAGGTTCTTTTCTCTTATCTGCTCGTAAAGGACATTTATCAGCATAATGAGGTTCTTTACAAATCCAGCAACCAGTTTGTGGTGCCCTCTCTTTCTTATTTCCCTCATTATCTTCCCAAGTACTAACTCTTGGTGCATTAGGTCTTTGCTCATACCTATCCCTAAAATTTCTTTGGCCACCCCGATAATTTTGATTTTCCCTATTTCCTTGGTACCTATTCTTGTTCTTGTCAAACCTGTTTTTGTTCCCATTACCATGATTCTTGTTCCAACCCTTGTCTCCCTTGGTTGGACCCATGCTTTTCTTTTTCTATGGTTCTTCCTTTTCTAAATATTGTTGATAATAAGCTTTCTTGGCCTTAAAATTATCCTCTTCTTGTCGAGCCAAATCACAAGCTGCAGTTAGGGTAGCAGGTTTTAACATAAGAATCAGGTGTCCAATTTTTGGATGCAACCCTAGGAGAAATTTTTGTATTTTAATTTCATTCCTCTATTCGTATTTCGGGCATGTATTTGAGCAATTGCACAAATCGTTGATAGTACTCAATTACGGACATATTACCCTATGTTAACCTTGAAAATTTTGTAGTCCTTTCAAGGTAAAATTGTGGTGTTAGGAACCTATCCTTAAATGCCAATACAAATGTATCCCAATGAACATCGGCAGCCTCCACATTGTGAGTTTTTCTATATGTATCCCACCAATCAGCGGTAGCTCCAATCAACCAAAATACTGCCCACGAGGTTTTCGACTTAGATGAAAGGGTCCTAACCGCAAAGTATGCTTCCACACTATTCAACCATATTTCAGCTTCTTCCCCATCACCTTTGCCATCAAATTTGGCTATATCAATTTTTCTCATATCCTTGTCCAACTTTGAACCTACTTGTTTCCTTCCTGGGTCAATAGTTATCTCATCCTCAACTATTATCATTTCTTTTCCTTTGGATAGGTTTTCTATCATTTTCTATTGATGGGAAATCATTTCTTGTTGTTGAGCCAACTGAGCTTTTTTTTGCTCCATGTGCTCTATCATTTGAGCATTTTGTTGTGCCATGTGTTCAGCCATTTGAGCACTTTGCTACTCCATTTGCTCTTTTTGTTGGCTCACTTGCTTTCGTAATAATTGCACCATCTGGACCATTTTATCCTCTTTGTTAACTAGTTCTTTTTCCTTCCTCTTTTCTCGAGGATGTTCTGTGGCTTCCTCTGATGCCCCAATCTACATAACTTTTTGAATGACCCTTCTAGGGTTCTCGGTCAGCCCTTCCCACTGAACCATCGTAGTTATTTTTGAGGAACTAGCTTTTTGTCTGGATGCCATTGCTTGCCCAACAAAACAAAGAGCCTTATCAATTTTTTGAGTCTTAGGTGAACACATTGGTAACATCAAATTAGATTTATCATAGTTTTTCTAAAATTTATCACCTAAAATATATGCAACCTTGGCTCTGATACCAAATGTAACACCCCAAGTCTACCCACTTGGTTTTCCAATCACCCCAAGTCTTCCCACTTGGTTGTCCAATATCAAAGATTTCAATATGAGAAATTTTTTCTTTATTTTAATTCATATCAAATTCTTTTTCTAGTTTGAGCATGTTAAAACCATCTTCATGAGTGCCATTTCACTACAATTGAAATACTCATGAGATCGAGATTGGCCAAATCCTGCATAGTTGCCCATTTTGAACTTCACTCTCCTCCCGAGATCCTAAGTTCAGGTAGTGGGTTTCTTTTCCTCTAGGGCCCATAACACCTAGAGGTGTGACGCATAACTTTCCCATGTCTTAACATGAATTCATGAACTTGTGTCTTATATTTATATCATGTAAGACTTAGCGCATACATGCTCGAGCTAGACGATCAACCATTTCCCATGGAGCATCATCTAGGGTCTTACCAATACCCTGGTAACCACCCGATATCTTGTGTTGATTAACCAACATGATATCCCATACCATCATGATGTCGGTAACACCTAGTCAAGCACAATTCACCACTCATCACTAGCAAGGATAACCTAGAAGAGATGCCCATACAACTCTTTGTCACCTCCCATTCTGACCTTTTTCTATCATAAGTATAGTTAGAGCCCTGATCCATGATGATTCGCCTACCCACAAACATCATTAATATAAGTTTCCACAAGATTGTCCTTCCCACAATCTTGTCTTTCTATCAAGGTTGTCCTGCCCACAACCTTAGGTTGCATTATAAGATTGTCTATCCCACAATCTTATATCACTTTTTCTCAACTTAATTATGGTTCGAATCATCTAAAGGAGTTTGTCTAAATAAAGTTTCGTAAACATATACCATCTCCTAAAGGTATTGAGATTTAATAATGTATCAAACGATAACTAGTTTCCATCCCTCTCAGATAAGTTTTCCACTAAGGCTGAATAGAAACCAATGAGCATTGGAAACCTTTTATGCAAATTAAAGAACCTTAAGTTTTACAATACTAATTTATTTTATGTTTCCTTCTGAATTCATCTTAATTAAAGGTATAGAAGCTACTTCCAAATAAAATAAAATATAACATCATCTCTTCTTATAATACTCTTTGAAATTTTACTATACAAATAAGAGATAGAGCTATTGGCTTGCATCAGGTTATGCATTGTGGCAATAGTTCTAAAATATTTAACCGAAAGGAGTTTTTAAAAGAAATTTAAATCATTCTCTAACAGAAAAATAAGAAAACATAATACCACCCTCAATTCTTGTAGACAACTATACACCCAACACTTATGATGACTTGCTTTAAATTGAGGATGACATACAACTAACATATAAATGAACTCATTCACTATCTTATTTTAATACCTACACAATGTTTTTATTTAAAACAATTGTTCACCTATCAACTTTTGGTATTAGTTTCGGTTTCAAATTAGGTAATATTTGTTCAGAACTTAAGCTACCCCTTGCTTACTACATAGAGTTTCCCTATTAGATGTTTCCACACATTTTCAATGCATTTACCCTTACCTAAGTTTGGTATCAAGATTAAAGATAAACTAATTAAAACTTCATACTGCATACTTTAACCAGATCCATGTTATACACACATCTAATTGCTCAATCCGTCGTAATGATAATCTATCCCGATTATTAAAACTAAATACTTTGTATTACCAACAGTGTCGTCATGAGTTTATACCAGATGTGTTAAAGTATTATCTCAAGGTAAAATATATTTCCAAATGAAGTAATGAAAGAAACATCAATCGTTGTACACACTTATGGGACTTCAAGTTTATAAAAGATATCAAATTGGTATTTATAAATAGAGGAACACCTCCTAGCTATTGTTTGCATTAAGGGTTAAACATATCCTGTGTATCAAGATTTCCTAAACATTTTTCCCGACATTATATATTTTCAAGATGTCTTGTTCTAGTTTTCACTATGCAGCCACACTTAACATAAAACCACATAAAGTATTCGCTCTTCGTTTTGCAACAACTTCAAATACAAAACAATAGCTTTTAAAATATATACATAAAATGAACTCTCATCAAATGGGTATGTTAAGAAAAGAAATTGCAGTCTATACATCCTGAAATCCATTATGCATGTTTCTCAAATTTTGTTTCCAATAATATTACACATTCCTTCTAAACTCTACCCTGGACTTATCTCAGGAGCTTCCTAATCAAAGACAAATACATGTAAATAATCTGACTATAATTCTTTAATATCCCAGGCTTCGACATGCACTGAGTATATTTTCCAATTTACACAACATACACAATATTTTCCTTTCCTCCTCTTAACACAATTCGTTACTGCCAAAACGCAGACATAACCGCTAATAGATTGCATGCATTAGGCTTGAAGCATTCAATAGAATTCTTCTTTCATATTTTGGTTATCCGGTGGTTTCCAAGGGTTAGAACGATCGAGCTACGATGATATGCAACTATGTCTATATGCAAACATCATTCCAAAACTTAATTCATCATGCAGAGTTTTCCCAACATGTCAAACAAGACTTCACAACATTTTACAACACAACATGCATCATTTATCAATTTTCAAGAAAGATAACTTCAGTCTTAGGTTCACACCACCAGACTCTCAATAAATCACTATGGCATGATATTTTCCATTAGTCCTTCAAGTGCATGCATTGCAAGCATTCAAAAAAATGCTTATTGCCTAACATTTCCATCAATCCTTCAAGTGCATGTATTAAAAATACATTTTCATATCACACAAAAAGAATTTTCATTTTTCTAAAATGCATTTAATAATCTAAATTTTTAACTCAGAGCAACATTCACCATAATTCTTTAAGCTACACTTTCAAAATTTTCTACTTAGAATTTTCTTTAAAATTTTCATCTAAGTGAACTTATTGCTCTCTTCTTGCCTTCAGCGTTTTGCTTTCCTCTCGTCGTCCTTCTTTCCTTGCAAAACCAAGCACACCCTACCATCGTGCATATCCTCTTTTCTTGTCATCATATTCCCCATATAGAGGATGGTTCTCCTCATCCTTCGCATGCAAAACTGACTTCATTTTGAAATCCATCCATCTAAGTATGCCAGGTGGTAGCCATGTTCTTCCACGTTCAACAACCATACAATAGCAATAACAATAATCTCCAGAATTATGCCGACAATTCCTTAATTACCTTCTTCATAGAATGCAAACAATATTTCCCTTAATAATCATATTATATTATTACTTTTAAATTTGCTATTATTTAAATTATTTTATTTACCTTATCACAAAAGCAATTAAATATTATTCACTTTCATTATAGTCTTGTGTTGATGTTTTATACAATTAGCTATATTTGTATTTATATAAATTTTTATTTTAATTTTTAAATAAATAAATTTCTTAAGAACACACAATTCCCTTTCAAACCTCAAAGCATTACTAGTTATATATATATATATATATATTATTTTTATTAATTTTTAAACTATGGCTCCCATGCATTAAGCACTCTCATTGCCATCCAAACATTTTAAATTCACAAATTATCAAACATCAAACACTCCTACATATGCAGCTACATGATATGCATTCTACATGGACCGTTGGCGAATGCATTGCCTATAGGGTTCTTTACCCCTATCAACTGGTGAATACACCACCACTCATCATCTCCCTTGACTTACCTTGCATCAGAATAATCCTTCTACCTGTTGAGGAGACCTCATTCCTTTGCATTGCCCTACCAGTAACAATACCTGTCTCCTGCAACCACAGATACATTAGCAGTATCTCATCCTTGCAGAAAAATTAGGCGTATAATAAAATAGGTTTTTGGAGGGTTGTTACAGATAGATAGGTAGATAGGCATATGATAGCACAAAATTACCTTTTTGCATTCATAATATTTGTCACATTATAGTTACTTCTAAGAGTTTTTAGCTGATTGTGTGTTGTTTTTATGAAATTGAAATGCATGTAGATTAAGTGTAGTTGCACTTTACCCAAAATCTAGGTGTATGCCTAATTAAAGAACAACATTCTTTCTTTACATACCTATAGGATTCTTTTTTCAATGTAGAGTTGCTAGGTGAATGGAGGTTCTTGCTTATCCAAAAGTAAAAAACTAAGGTCTTCACTCAAACATCAATTTAGTATCTTCAGTAGTAGTTTCTTCTAGTATTTATTCTAGATTAGGGCTTCCAAGTGAGAAAGATATGCTTCAGCAATCAAGGAATAGAATAAAACCCTCACAAAGTCTTAGCCCTACTCCTTGTTGCAATTCTAAGATCAATGATGTGTTACTAGGGTCCCACCATGCATGTCATTAAAATATTATCATATTTGATTATCCTTACCTAGGACAATCATGCCTCATATCAGAGTGACACAATAAGCCAAAATCAACAACATAGGATTTGGTTAAATCGGGGGCCTTCATGAGTTTTTACAATATTTATTCCTTGTTAAGATGTGATATTCAATGCACTTGTTACTCTACAAAGGAAAAAGGGATGCAACAAAGAAAATGAAATCTCATCAAATAAAAGGAAAAGTGGGTGATGCACCAAGAGATTTTTTGATATATCCCTACAAAAATAGGCTCGAATTCTATGTTCTAGTGGTGTACACTTCCTCTCCTTGACATAGTGAAGAGAAATCAAGGTCTATCAGTTATATGCATATGTGAGCAGACGGGTCCTATAGGAGAACCAAGCTCATAAGTGACTCAATCCAAAAATAGACATAGGTCCCTCACACACACATACACGTAGCACACTTTATATTCATATAACATAATACAAACACACATACGTACACTTCAATGCTTTTGTAAGCAAAGGCAAACAAATAGACATATTTTTGTGTATATATAAATGTAGGTAAATTTCTACCTGGATTGTGCCAAAAGTTGGGTTCAAAATTACCCACAAGCTACTCAAGGTTGCTATCATTTTTATAGAGAGAAATGAAAGGAAAGCCTACAAATACATGAAATGCAAACTTGTTGATAAACTTTACTAAGCTAATACTATTGCTATTTATATATTTACAAGGGAGGATTTTCCTCCAAAATTTTCTGCATCTAGATTTGACAATCTTATCTACTTTTTATTATGATTGTAATCATTGAATGTTGTACTTTCTTGATCATAATGATTGATTATCATAATACTATTAGATCCATGCTTCTTCTTGAATGCACATATTGGACAATAATTAATGTTATCTTTAGGTAGGTGGTCTTTGTATCTTTAATTAATAAAGTTATTAATTTACTTAGGTACCCTTGTTATTTGATTTAACTTCAGTCGTATGTGTCCACTTCGCCTTCCAATGTCTTTTTTAGACTGATTGGGAGTTTTCTTTGTTGCATTCCACTATCACTCTCAAAACCTTCAATATCAATATTTATCCCAAATGTAGGCTCCTTTGGTGCTATTTTTATCATCTGGCAAGACTTCCACCACATGGATCTTTGTAGAAGTATTGATTTGCTAGAGTTAAAATATATTACATTATTTGGGTCATGTAAATGTACCATCTTTGGTAAATAGTTAGAGTAGGAGATTATTTTAGGGAGAAGTTAGCTACTTACTTCAAGAAATGTGATAAATGCACAAGTGTCAATATGCAAGTTGTAATGTGCAAGATGTCCACTTGTACAACTAGGTAGAGTGTTGGCCAAGGAATCTATCTACCTATATAAAGGACCTCATATAGAGATCAAGCATATCAAGAGCATCATAGTAGAGAGTAGTAGATAGTGGTAGAAATATTTTATGGAGTACAATATAGCATTTTAGCTCATATTAATAGAGTGACCATTACCTCCATAATGCATTGTATTTTCTCACTTTCTATTTATAATATATTTTAGTCATATTGTAGAATCACTTTCTCTCATGTTTTTTGCATCTTATTAGGACCTGTGTTAGATCTCCCCATATGCATATATATTCAAAAACTAAAAGTGGTATCAGATCCATGGTGAATATATATAGGATTAGGAAGAGTTATCATTGTTATTGTTGCTCTGCATCTTTGCAAACTAGATCTTCCGTTGTACACCACTAGAAATTGATTGATAGAAAGAGCCATGGTTGTCAATAGGATTAGAGAGAGTTATAGGAAATATTGAAAGGACTAAAATTAATCTCAGTTATAAAAATTTTGAGGTTACATTTGGCTAGAGTATTTCCATAGAGTTGCAGAAAAACTCATGAATACTAGGACTTAACATTCATTCCACTAATTTGAAAGATCAACTAGTGAATACTACTTAAGGATATTTATTTTTTAATGTTAAATGTTGTCTAATTTTTTTTGTTGCAGAGAATTAACTCTCAGAAGTTGGTACACTTCCTACAATAGATAGAGAAGGATTTCATTGTCGTTGCCTAAATTCTATGTGCTTTTCTTATGCAAAGATTAGTTATTTGTTGCAAAAAAATGACTCTAGAAGAAGAGTCATGGTGAATTTTGGAGATTGTTGATGTCCATTGTAAGATTGAAAAATTTCACATTGAAGAAATAAAAGGTTACAGAAGCCTTCATCCAAAAGAAAATTCCATAGAAACATTGATACAAAATAAAAGTCCACATAAACCTTTATCCATAAGAAGAAGGCCATAGTAGCCTTAATTCTTAAGAAGACTCAAGAATAATACTTCCAAAATAAGAGACTCTAGAAGTCGAGTCAAGGAGGATATAGGATATTGGTGATCTCCATAGAATATTGAAGACTTGCATATTGCAAGAAAAGGCCATGGAAGCCTTGAACCAAAAGAAAGGGCTATAAAATCCTTAATTATAAAGAAGACTCTAAAGAATATTTCTTAAAGAAGACTCTAGATAAGAGTCCGTAATAAATAGAAGATAGGATATTGGTGATCTCCATTGAATACTATGAATTGTAGATTAGCTAGAGTCTTTCCATAAGACTATGAAGACTAGGACTTAGCACAAAACTTATACCACTAGTTTTAAGAATAGCTAGTGAGGATTGAAAAGGTTAAGAAAATACCCCAATTGAGACAATAGATAGAAGATCTATTCTAGAAGAAGGTAAAGAGATCCATATAAGATCTCATTTAAGAACTTCAAATATTGGAATATTGGAGAAGGACTAGTAAGGTCCCATTCCAGAATCCAAAAGTAGTATATTTCAAATATCCAAGAAGAATATCTCATCACCAAAACTTCTAAAAGTATAAGGTTGAATAAAAGGTCTTTAGACCAAATAAGCTACAAGATAGAAGATATTGGAGAGGTCTCAAGGAGGAAAGAGAAAAAGACTTGGAGATCCTTGTTGCAGAGCTCATAGAAGCATCATCAAAAGATTTCTTAGAAGAACTCATTGGAGAAATCCACTACCAAGGAGAAGCTCCAAATAGTGAAGGACTTGGGACAATTGGCATCATCTGGAAACAAGCCCAAGAGAAGAAGAATTTAGTAAAGAGTATCAAATACAAAAAAGGAATCCAGTTGAAACCTCAAGATACTCAAAATATTGAGAAGAAGGACATTTTATTTGAATTCAAAATTAAACAAGAATATTGAAGGAAGATTCAGATAGAATAAGCCTACCAAATCCAATATATTTAGAGATTACCTCTCATAGCAAGAAGGCACATTTCAGAAGCAAGGAATTTTTGAACCTACTATAGAAAATCGATAGAAAATCGATAATCACTAGAATAATAAAGCCACCAATCCCTAGGCTTACTATAGAAAGTTCAAGACAACAGGTTGGTGAAGAAAGAAGCTATTTTGGACAACCAACAAGAAGTTGTGAATTGATCCATTACAAATCAACAACTTGGTGAATCAAACACCAA
Organism: Wollemia nobilis; assembly: GCA_028583015.1. Classification (NCBI taxonomy): domain Eukaryota; kingdom Viridiplantae; phylum Streptophyta; class Pinopsida; order Araucariales; family Araucariaceae; genus Wollemia; species Wollemia nobilis. The sequence goes on along the minus strand of JAQPPZ010003077.1, from coordinate 9,867,525 downwards.
TATCTATATCTACTGCAGAAGCCATTAAAGGTAAGCAACTAGGGTGCAATTAGTTGAAATTCAAATTAGGGTTTATTATCAAATTCCATTAAGCACCATATTTAGATTAGAGTTGGAAAGAAAAGGGATTATATTATAGTCTTCAAGAAAGTGCAAAAAGGAGAATTCATTTAAAGATATATTTGCACATTAAATAGGAGTTGGATATTTTTTTAAAGAAAGAAAATTATAACCTACCTATTATCTATCTAGAAAGCAAGAAGACTACATCCTACAATATTGATTGTAGTGAAAATTGTAGTTTCTTCATTAAGGATTATTGTAGACAAGGAAATTTGATCCATGTCAAATTACCTATCCCCATAACATATGTAAATTCCCCTCCTTTTTAAAATTATATCCTTCTCCCCACATGTGCCAACTAATTTTACATATTTTCCTTATTTTTTATTATTTCATATCCTTGCAGCCAACCCATGTATCCAAAAAATCTAGAAATATATTTTTTGCCAAGCCGACCATTTGAATTTCATCCCAAATTGGCCAATGGTCTTATCGTGTCGATTTCATGGCTTAGCCACCAGGCTACAAATTCGCTTAATTTGGAAAAACTCCAAATTTTTCTAATCCAACTTGATTTGGCATTGTATATATTGCAACAACTAAGCTATTCTACATTCCACAAAACAATTAAACTCATAATAAACCTTTATTTTTAGGTCTATGGATGGAGAAAATGAGAGGATACATTTTGAATATCTTTCATTTTTTGAATGCAACTTTCATTCTCTTTTATTTCAGTGTAGGTATCTAACATATTTTGCAGGTTTGATAAGCTAGAATGGAATCTTTGCACCACGATGGGGATTCTTTATAGGGAAGGGCTTTTTTTGTGTTAGATCCATCACTCCACCATCATCCTTTGGAATTCTCATGATCCAATATTCTATGTAATCCACTATAAGTTTCTTTCATAAACCTTAGATTATCATTTAATTGCATTTCATGATGGAAATATTGTGTTTTCTACTAATCTAGCAAATATGCACCCTGACAGTCATCAAATACATGAACCTCATATTTACGGATAGACCACAAATTTGCTAAAGTGCAGGTCTAGGGGAAAACTCATGTTGTTAGATTTGTAATTTTATATTCATATCACTTTAGATCTATTTGCATTCAATAATGCTTAATCATCCTTAAATTCCATTTGCATATTTAATCTAAATTCAGATCTATGCATGCTTTCACTATTCAATTTTTTGAAGTAAGATTTTTTAATAGAAATAGAGGATCTAACTAATGCACCATCAATAATTAGACCTATAGTGGCTTAAAAATATCCCCAAATCCTAATTTCTAAATTTAAGGGTCTTGTGCAGAAGTTCTTTGCAGATCTTTTGAGGATGCGATTTTGTGAGATAGCTGATAGAGTGTGAATTCATTGACATAATTTTTTGAGATAGCTGATAGAGTGCGAATTCGCTGATATTTCACGCATTCATCTACACTAACTATCTGAGTCATGTAAGCATTTGGTTTCTTTAGTTTTGATTTAAATTTTCAACTCTTTGTTAATTTTATGCATTTTATTTGTAGATCATCTTCATAACAAAAGAGAAATACAAAATAAAAAGAATATATATATATATATATATATATATATATATATATATATATTGTAGATAGGCATATGATAGCACAAAATTACCTTTTTGCATTCATAATATTTTTCGCATTATAGTTACTTCTAAGAGTTTTTAGCTGATTGTGTGTTGTTTTCATGAAAACTAAAATGCATGTAGATTAAGTGTAGTTGCAGTTTACCAAAAATCTAGGTGTATGCCTATCAAAATTTCATATTGTATAGGCATGGAAACCATCACCTAGTGTTTCCTGGTGAACCCCACCATAATGCATCGGCAAACACCAAAGAGGGTACAACTCAAGTACCTCGTTTGAGGTGTAGATCCCCTATTTTCTCATCCCCCTTCCAGGCGTGGATCCATTAGCATGGAGGAAAGGGGTGCAAAAATTTTTATTCTACATTATTTGGTGAACCGAATGTGAAACACCACCACTTTTATAGTTTTTTTTTATTTGATTTAAAAAAAAAACTAAAAAGATCACTAAAATTTGTTTGTCTTAGATTAGAGCATATAAAAAAAATAAAAAAATTGAATCGATTCACATTTTTATTTTTATATATCATTCCTTAAAAAAAATCACATTCGACGTATTATTTCGTAGCTTCAAATAGTATGGACATAATAGGAACACATAGTAAATGGGGTTATCCACACCCACAAACCTTCGAAAATAGATCATTCTTTCACCTATGCCTAGAAAACTAAAAACCTTAATCAAGATTAAAATTTGGTCGATCCAACAACCATCATAATGATGGAATAGAGCACTCATTTCTCTTTAGAGAGTGTATCACTGACCATGATAAACTAGGTGAGGATTGGTAGGACCTAGGATTCATCACGGCTTGGACTTCATCACCAAGCATCTACACATGGGCATCTAGGTGAAAGCCTAATTTGAAACAAGACAACTAGACATCTAACTATTAACCTATTTTGAAGAAAGGATTTTAGTTAGAAGAAAAACTCTATTTTTTTTAGTATTTTTCACCTTCTCTTTTGTTCTAAAAAAAATCAAAACAAAAACACAAAAAGAGAAATAATTAAATGGTGGGTAATAACATTAGGGAATCAACACTTATAGATCTCAAAATATTATTTTTTGAACATGAAGAACATACGATTATACTGAGAGGGAGGGGTGAAAAGTATAATACCACTTTTTACTTTTCTTTCCCAATCAATATTATGTAATGTATAGATAGCAATATCAACATCAACAATCAAAGTAATACACAAATAACCACATACAATAGAGACATCAATTTAACATGGTTCACCCAATGTGGGCTACTCCATAGAGAAAATGTTTCACTAAAATTTTCTCAATCAATATCTTGGGAATCCTTTCCTTATTATAATGTTTATGGACCTCTATCCAAAGGAGACATAAATACCCTAATCAAGTTCATGGATCTCTATCCATAGGAGACACCAATCTCCTTTGCTCTGGCTGGTGATCTTCTAGAGGAAATTTTGCCTCCACTGCATTGGCTGATGGATCTCTATCCACTAAAGACTCATGTTCTCACTCAAAATACCTGCCCTCACTGCCCTAGCTAATGGATATCTATCCACTAGAGACTGTCATTCTCTATACTCTGTCACCTCCAAAGCTTACTCTTAGCTCTATTTCAAATCTACACTAAACACAGTCCTTCGGTGTAGCACAAATATGCTCAATTTATGTCTCTGATCTGGCACAAATCTACCCTCAAATATGTACCAAATTTTGTCCACAAATCTGCACTAAACACAGTCCTTCGATCTAGCACAAATTTGTCCTCAATCTCTGTCCTCAAGCCTTAACACAAACATCGACTTAATCTTAAATCAATTATGCTAGATCTGCCACAAAACTTAACTCAAGGTTTGAATAAATAAATCAACCAAATCTGCTCACAAGTCTTCTCAAATACTTATCTCAAATCTACCTTGTAATTTTCCACAAAAGCTCACACTAATATTTCTACAAGTCCTCTCTAAAACTTGTCCAATCTTCTTAAAAAGTCCTCACTATAACTTGTCCAATCCAATAAATAATCTTTGTCCTCAATTTTCTATTGTAAACTTCCATAAAAGCTCACATTAATCTGTCCATAAGTCTTCTCTAAGACTTGCCTCAAATCTACTCAACAAGTCCTCACTAGAACTTGTTCAATCTCATAGAAACATATAGAGAATTGTTAGAGACTCAATATACTTCACAATAACAATGCTCAAATACTTTCAATCTATCTTTTTATCACAAAAATATATAGAGAATTGTTAGATACTCAATATGTTTGACACTTACAAACACTCAATCTCTTTTTCAAATCAATTTAGAATATGGAACAATTTGTTTCACAGAACTTAAACTATCACTTCAACACATCCACTCAACTAAGCTTAGTAACTTCCACTCAACCAATCACTTCAACAATAATGTTTATCAAGTAATCCTAACATAACAAGGATACTCATGATCTTTGCAAACCCTAGTTCAAGTTCTTCACTCAACCAATCACTTCAACAATAATGCTAATCAAAAAATCTTTACATAACAATGATACTCATAATATTACAAACCCTACTTCAAGATAGTTTACCACTTCACATAGCAATGATACTCATGTTTTTCAAACCCTAGTTCAAGATAGTTCATAACTTCACATAACAATGATACTCATGTTATTTCAAACCCTAATCTAATCTTCAAACTCAAAAAACAAGGGATCTCAATCACCCAAAAATGAAGTGTGCATTCACTCACTCAAAATCTTCGATAATGCTTATCAAACAAGGTTTATAACATTTACTTCCATTTCAGAAAACTCATCACTCAACAAACCCATAAAGGAAAACTTAACCAAGTCCTTTTCACTCCAATATTGTTTTCAGAAAATCTCAACCAATCAATTATTTCAACCAAAGAAGAATGTGCCCATACCTTTTTCTTTATGAAGAATAGACTTCAAAACCTGTCTCAATTATAACCACTTTCCTTGCCAAGCACAAAGGTTAGATGATAAGAATTATCACTCTAAAACTTATTCAAAATATTTATTCAATACAACAATAATACTCAAATACACCTTATAATATCCAACTTTAAAATAATATTCAACAACCTTCAATCTCAAAATAAACTTCCTAACTACCTTATAACTCCTTAATCACTTAAAAATTCAATTAAAAAATCAAAGTTTTGCATTCCCATTTTAACTCCCCTAAACAACTTATAATTCAAATTAATTATGCAAAAAATTTAATTAAAATAAACCTTTGGAAACAAAAATTATTTTCCCTTTTTATTTTTCGTAAGCCAAGTCAACCCAAACAATGCGAATACCTCTATTATGCTGCCCAAAAGGCCTTGGTGGGATTCGAACCATCGATGGTTATCCCCCAAGCTCTTTCACAGTGATTGTACCCACCAACTGGGCTGCGTGGCTCCACAAGAGCCAAAAGGTATAAATGTGCCTTTGACTTCCTTATCCTTCGAACGATGCAAAAACAACACAAACCTTCCTTAAGCAAAATGGTGTGCATGAGATTTGAACCCGCACCACGCTTCCCAAATGCGTCTAACGCAGCCCTTGGTTACCAACTTAGCTACGAGGGACTTCGACTAGATTTCGGAGGCCACTACACTTTATCCTTTTCTCTGCTCAAATACACATGTGAAATACACGTATTTACTTTTCACGAGCCAATAAATAATCACATGGATGATTCTTTAAATGTCAAACTTTGGCATTATTTATATGCAAACTTTATCATACTCCAACGTCGACGAGTATTCAAATTTTACTTTGAATTCAAATATTAAAATATTAAATCAATATTTTAAATTAAACCTTAGCACCCATAATTATTTAAATTAAAATTTTAATCAAATATTAAAATATTTTAATTTAAATTAAATTTGTATGTGGGTCTTTTCCAGCTTGATCCTTGATCTTCTTAAACTCAATTTTTGATCAGAAAAAATAATAATAAAATATTATTATTTAATTTAAACTTGCTTCTCCTTCCTTGGGTTTTCATTCTTTGAGCCCTCCTAGGTATATAATATTTAAAAATAAATATTATAACCTATTGCTTTTCAATACCTTCTTGCTTTTGGAAGAAACACTTAATATCCTCAAATATGATGAACATAGTAAAAGAATGCTTTTGACATCAATTACAAAAAACACTTCTCAAAATGTCCAACAATATCCCCCTTTGTCATTTATGGAAACCCAATTACTTTTTACCATTTCATTGACATTTTTCTTTTCTGCTCCCCCTAGGAAACTGCTTCCCCTGACTGAATGTTTTCCTTATAATTCAAATCTCTCCCCCTTGGACATCAATGGAAAAGGGTCACCTTTGGGGCTTGGGGATAAGAATGAAACTCTTAACTTTGCCCCTCCCCCACCTCCTCTTGAGGTGGTTAATTATGGGGTGGGAGTATTTCTACTCCCAGCATGCACTACTCTTTTATTTTGTCTACTTTCCTCCTCATATGATCCTTCTAATTCCTCTAACTATTTCTATTCCTGCTTGTCTCTAGCATCTCTGCTCTACACTACTTTGTTGTATGTCCATCATTATTGCACTTATAACACTTAATATTATTATTCCTTTGAGGTACAAGTATCTTAGGATTTCTGCTGATGAAGCCATATCTATTCATGTCATGGAACTTGAAATTCATTGCCTTGTGACAAAATTGATTACATGAGTAGCAATACCCATGAAAAGGTTGCCTATTTCTAATGTTCCCATATTCCTGTCTTTCATGTGTCATGGATTGTGAAGCCTTGTGCCCAAATCTGTGACATGAGAAATATCATCCATTGAAATTTACTTGCCTTGACCTCATTGGTCTCTTAGTCTCTCTTACTTTGTGTTGATTCATGTTCCATATGTTTCTCCTTTGTGCATTATTTCTTTCATTGTTGAACTTTCTGTTGTCCAACTCATCCTCAGAAGTTTCACTTTCTCTTACACTATCTTCTTCTAAAGTTTCTTCTTCTTCATAACTTGAGGTTGACTCCTCTTCTTATTTATTTTATACCTGTTCAAAACCAAGACATATATTACTTGATGTAGGCTTTTGTGTCTTGATAATCTTATCCAAATTCTTTGAGATTATTCCAAACATGTATAACCTGTCTTTAGACTCTTTTATTTCTTCCCTTAGTAGAGCCACTTCATGTTCTAACCTTTCACATTCTAAGACATTTGCTTCTAACTTATCTTTGAACTTCTTTGTCTTAGCCATTGACTTATTTAGATACTCTATAAGCTTTCCTTTCTCTTCATCACATTATTGAAATTGAAGCTTAAATTGGGATTTTTGCTTTCTTACCTTCTTTAAAGTGTTAAGAACATAAATAAGCTCTCCCTCAAGATCAACTTCTCCTTTTTCTGATTCTTCCTCTATTTGTTTTCCTTTGAAAACATATTCATTTTTTCTGACCTATATTCTATAGGATCACCTCCTTCTTCTTCTAATGCCATTAGAATATTCTCTTCTGGTCCTTCAAGTGTATCCTCATATTCATCATTATTGAATCTGAAACCACTCTTTGTACAACTATTTTCAAGATGTCCAAAGTTACCACATCTAAAACACTTGAGAATTATTGGTGACCTTTTCTTCTGGTAGAAATATAACTTCATATTTATCATTATCTAAGAAACTATTATCACTATCACTTGAGTACTTAATTGCCTTGTCTACATAGTAACTCCTCTTCTATATTTGGAAGAACTTCTTTCCTTGTTTTCTTTGTCCATCCTTGCCTTTCTTTTGATACCTGTATTTTTTTGATTCCCTGTTCTTATGATCCTATTTTTCTTCATCATTGTTATTTATAGCTTCTTGACAATCAGTTGCATAGTGACCATGCTTTCCACAATTAAGATATCTAACAGATTTTGCATCTTTAAATCTTCTTGGATCCTTATTCCTTCTGCCATAATTTGCTTCTTCATCACTGGATAAATCATCTCTTGAATCTGACTTGTTTGTCTTCTTAGTAGCTTTGAAGGTTGCTTCCTTCCAGAGATTAGGTTCTTTTGTTCTTATCTCAAAATTTGTTAGAATACCAAGTAATTCATCTCTTGTTAAAGAATCAACATATTTTGCTTCCTCTATAGAAAAAATATTTTCACTAAACCTTTTTGAGAGAGATCTTAAGATCTTATCACAAACATTAGATTCTTGAACCTCAAGTCCAAGTCCTTGAATGACGTTAACAACCTCGTCTACACGAAGTAGATAAGCGCTAATATTTTCCTCATTATTCATTCTTAATTATTCAAATTGTCCTTTGAGATTTTGCATCTTTGCATTTTTGACACTTTTATCTCCTTCATATATGCCTTGCAATTTAACCCAAATATATTTTTCTGATTTGCAATGCATAACCTTTATGAACTTTGTTCTATGCAGGGTTATACATAAGGGGTCGACCCTGAAATCTATTTATAAAATCAAGGTGAATTGTCTCGAAATCCTAACGAATTATGTATAAGTATACATGGAAAATTTGTATTTATTTGTCTCCAAAAACTTTCAAACCGTGGTGCATTTTTTTGTGTTGGGGACTATGAATATCGGTTTGCAAAATCTAAAAATGTATGACAAACTTAAAAGCTTTAGGCTGACATGAAAGGCTTTTAGCCTTTATGCTTTATGATGATTGGTCTAAGACATGTATGACGATTGACTATAGATATGACGATCAACTGTAGGGATGACGATCGGTTTTATGCATGATGATCGGTTGCAGGCATGATGATTGTTTGTAGGCATACCGATTAGGTGCAGGCATGATGATCGATTACAGGAATACCGATTGGTTGTAGGCATGATGATTTGTTGTAGATATGATGATAAATTGTAGACATGATGATCGGTTGCAAGAATTTTGATCAAGTGCAGACATATCGATCGGGTGTAGACATGGTGATTGATTGCAGTATGACGATAGGTTGTAGACATGATGATCAACTATAGACATGGTGATCCATTACAGGTATGATGATCGGCTATAGGTATGATGATCAGCTGGAGATAAGATGATTAATTATAGGCATGATGATCGGTTGCATATATGACGATAGATTACAGGAATGTCAATTATATGCATACATGATGATCGATTTTAGGAATGCCAATCACTTGTAGGAATATCGATCGATTGTAGGTATGACGATCGAATGTAGGAATGCTAATCACTAGCAAGAATTTTGATCAACACCTCTGCAATAAATAGACTAATACCGATCAACACCTTTGCAACTGATAGACATGTCTCTACAACCAATCATCTTATACCAACATACATGTCTCTGCAACTGATCGACTTATGCCAATTGTCTTACGCCAATCGACACTCCTCTACAATTGATCGACTTATATCGACAGACACTCCTCTGCAACCTTGTCGAGTTTTTCATTATTTTAGATCTATTTTTGAGTTAGAGTATTTTAGATGTATGTTTATTGGTACCCATTATATTATATATGTGGTTAGTATATGAGGCAATTTGGGTGAGAAAAACAAAACCATTTATAATTTGAAGGTGAATTGATCGAGAAAAATAAAATCATTTATAATTTGAAGGTAAATTGTCCATGGAATGGGGCGAAAGTGATCAGTGAATTAAAATAAATATAGATTAATTATTATCAACGGTGGGAAAATTTACCCTAAAAAAACTTCCACCCCATAAATTTCAAGTGAATGGGCCCCAGTGAAAGGATCCAAAATTAGCCAATTTAAAATTTTGAAAATCTTAAATAGAGCCAATTTACGATATTTTGTGCTTATGCATAACCATGGTTCTATGCAAACCTTTCAAAATTTTATTCATTTCTTTTGAATTGTAATGATATAGACCCTTACAATATTTATCTGTAGGTGGAGTATCTGGTGGTATATCAATTTTTAATTGCTTCCCATATTTCATTGCCAAGTGCCATCCAAATAATCTTCATTCTCATAATGCAAAATACATAATCGCTTCCATAAAATATTGGTGTTGAATTATCTAAGGACCCATTATTAGAATCCATTGTGTTCTTGTAATATTTTCTTTTAAGATGTTAAACTCATCTGAAGTAACCCGCTCTAATACCATTTGAAGAATACAAGCTTATATTGAGAGGGGGGTGAACAGTATAAGACCAATTTTTACTTTTCTTTCCCAATAAATATTATGTAATGTATATATAGCAATATCAAGAGCAGTAATCAAAGCAATGCACAAATCACCACACATAGTAGAGACACCAATTTAACGTGGTTCACCCAATGTGGGCTACTCCATGGAGAAAATATTTCACTAAAATTTTCTCAATCAATCTCTTGGGAATTCTTTTCCTATTACAATTTTTATGGACCTTTGTCCAAAGGAGACACAAATCCCCTAATCAAGTTTATGGATATATATCCATAGGAGACACTAATATTATTTGCTCTAGCTGGTGATCTTCTAGAATAACTGCTACCTCTAATGCACTGGATGATGGATCTCTATCCACTAAATACTCTTATCCTCACTCAGAAGACCTGTCCTCATTTCCATGGCTAATGGATCTCTATCCACTAGAGATTATCGCCATCCATACTATATCACCTCCAAAGCTTGCTCTCAGCTTTGTCTCAAATATGAAGTAAACACAATCCTTTGGTCTAGCACAAATCTGCTCAATTTCTATCTCTAATCTGGCATAAATTTATCCTCAAATCTGCACCAAATTCTATCCATAAATTTGCACTAAACATAGTCCTTTGTTCTAGCACAAATTTATCCTCAATATCTATCCTCAAGCCTTAACACAAAGTTTGACTTAATCTCAAATCAATTCTACTAGATCTTCCCCAAACCTTAACTCAAGGTTTGAAAAAATAAATCAACCAAATTTGATCACAAGTCTTCTCAAATACTTATCTCAAATCTGCCTTGTAAGCTTCCACAAAAGTTCACACTAATCCATATACAAGTCCTCTCTAGAACTTGTCCAATCTTATCAACAAGTCCTCACTAGAACTTTTCCAATTTGCTCAATAATCTCTATCCTCAATTATTTATTGTAAACTTCCACAAAAAATTACACCAATATGTCCACACGTCTTCTCTAAGACTTACCTCAAATATGGTCAACAATTCCTCACTAGAACTTGTTCAATCTCATAGAAACATATAGATAATTGTTAGAGACTCAATATGCTTCACATTCACAACAATGCTCAAATACTTTCAATCTCTCTTTTTATCACAAAAATATATAGATAATTGTTAGAGACTCAATATGTTTCACACTTACAAACACTCAATCTCTTTCTCAAATCAATTTAGAATATGGAAAAATTTGTTTCACAAAACTTGAACTATCACTTCAACACATCCACTCAACTAAGCTCAATCACTTCCACTCAATAAATCACTTCAATAACAATGCTTATAAAGTAATCCTCACATAACAATAATACTCATGATCTTTGCAAACCCTAGTTCAAGTTCTTCACTCAACCAATCACTTCAACAAAAATGCTAATCAAATAATCCTTACATAAAAATGATACTCATGATCTTGCAAACCCTAGTTCAAGATAGTTCACCACTTCAAATAATAATGATACTCATGTTATTTCAAATCCTAGTTCAAGATAGTTCACAACTTCACATAACAATGATATCATGTTCTTTTAAACCCTAATCCAATCTTCAAACTCAACAACAAGGGATCTCAATCACCCAACAATGAAGTATGCATTCACTCACTCAAAATCTCCAGCAATGCTTATAAAACAAATTTTATAACATTTAATTCCATTTTATAAAACTCATCACTCAACAAACCCACAAAGGAAAACTTAACCAAGTCATTTTCACTCCAATATTATTTTCAGAAAATCTCAACCAATCAATTATTTCAACCAAAGAAGAATATGCCCATACCTTTTACTTGATGAAGAATAGACTTCAAAACCTATCTCAATTATAATCACTTTCCTTGTCAAGCACAAAGGTTAGATGATAAGAATTATCACTCTAACACTTATTCAATATATTTCTTCAATACAAAAATAATACTCAAATACACCTTATAATCTCCAAATTTAAAATAATATTCAACAACATTCAATATAAAAAATAAACTTCATTACTACCTTATAACTCCTTAATCACTTAAAAATTCAATTCAGAAATTAAAGTTTTGCCTTACCCTTTTATCTCCCCTAAACAACTTATAATACAAATTAATTATGCAAAAACTTTAATTAACATAAATCTTTGTAAACAAAAATTATTTTTCCCTTTTTATTTTTTGCAAGCCAAGTCAACCCAAGCAATGCGCATACCTCTATTATGCTGCCCAAAAGGCCTTGGAAGGATTCGAACTGCTGATGGTTCCCCCCCAAGTGCTTCTGTAGCACTCACGCCTACCAAATGGGTTGCGTGGCTCTACAAGATCCAAAAGGCACAAATGTGCCTTTGAATTCCTTCTCCTTTGAACGACGTAAACACAATAGAAACCTCCCTTCAGAAAAATGGTGTGCGCGAGATTTAAACCTGCACCAGGCATCCAGAACATTTCTAATGCAGTCCTTGACTACTAACTCAGCTACGAGGGACTTCGAGTAGATTTCGAGGAAATACAAGTCTTTCCTTTTCACGAGCCAATAAAAAATCGCATGGATGATTTTTCAAATGCCAAACTTTGGCATGATTTATATGTAAACTATATCATACTCCAACGTTGGCGAGTATTCAAATTTTACTTTGAATTCAAATATTAAAATATTAAATAAATATTTTAAATTAAACCTTAGCACCCATCATTATTTAAATTAAAATTTTAATCAAATATTAAAATATTTTAATTTAAATTAAATCTTCTTGTGGGTCTTTTCCAACTTGATCCTTGATCTTCTTAAACTCAATTTTTGATCCGAAATAATAGTAATAAAATATTATTATTTAATTTAAACTTGTTTCTCCTTCCTTGGGTTTTCATTCTTTGATCCCTCTTGGGTATATAATATTTAAAAATAAATATTATAACATATTGCTTTTCAAGACCTTCTTGCTTTTGGAAGGAACACTTAAAGTCCTCAAAGATGATGAACATAGCACAAGAATGCTTTTGACATCAATGAAAACAAACACTCCTCAAAATGTTCAACAAAACAAGAGATTATTCAAATTGTTGAACAAAGACACATTCCATCAAGGGAAGAGTGGGATATTCTTTGGAAACATCTTGATATCATTAAGAAAAGGTTTGAAGAGTTAGCTAAAATTAGAAGAATAAAAATAGCTCAAATTTTAGGTGTTGATCATCACTCACGTTACTTTGAAATCCAATAGAGTTGTGAACATTGGTTAATAGATAAAATAATAGTTATCCATTCAAAAATATATCCCTTTGAAAGCACCAGTCTATAATTTCCTGAAGGATAAGGCACCAGTCTATTTTTTGAAGCACTAACTGGGAGTTACTTCAAAACTTGGTCAATTTTTATGTTGTAGTTTTATTTTATTTTATTTTTGCAATCTGGATGAGCATGAGAATATAAGAAATATTTTAGGCTCACCTCTAGGGTTTCCTTACCTTACTTGGTCTACCTAGAGTATTAAAATAATATTTTACTAATATAAAGAGGTGGATCCACTAGAATCTATAGTGTTGATTGGATCAGGAAAGTATTACACCATGAAAATCTATTAAGGGTGCAGGAACTTCTCCCAATATTTTTTGGTGTCATTGTTGGGAAGACGGTATAATTTTGAGTTTGTTTTTCTCATAGTCTTTCCTGGAGTGAAATTTGTGAGAATTGAGTGAATATCAAGTTGAGAAATCTTGGCCCAAGTATTGTTGAATATCTTTCTCTTTATTTGCACATTTATGCTTATGACTCCGAATGAACTTAGAAATTTAAAAATCAAAGAAGGAGGAGTTGTATTTGTTGCATACAAGAAGTGGCAAAGAAGTGCTTGCTGGAGTTCCAAATCCTGAGGTAATATTCAAGTCTCGCATAAAATATTCAATCTAATTTTTGTTTCTATCGCAAATCTTGGTTTGAATCAATATTCTTTTGTTGTAAACCAAGTACCTATATTGAATCAACCTGTAGTGAGTATATCACCTCCTAATGCAAATCAAAATGTCAATGTAAATCAAAATTTTAATCAAAATACCAATTCTAATGTTAATTAGTGGAGGACCAATATATATAGAGCTTTTGTGTTACCTGCAAATCTGAATTCTCTCCCTAGTAAAACTCATAAGTACTTACCTAAATTCCAAGGAAACGATAATGTGATTGGTGAAGATCATATTAGGGATTTTCTATATGCCATGGATAATCTTGAGGTAGATGATGAAGATGTCCTTATATTTTTCTTTCAAAAAATATATAAGGATGCTCAAGAATGGTTCAACAACCTTGGAGCTAGTACTATCAATAATTTTCAAGAGTTAGAGAACACTTCCCTCAGGAAATATGGAGAGAGGAAGAACGAACATTCCTTACTGAAAAAATTAGCTACCATGAAAAAGAAATAAAATGAATCAGTGGAATATTTCAATAGAATATTCTTTAAGACCAAAAATAATATTTTAGTAGCATTAAGGTTGAATGGTGATCTGTTCATTTATTTCTATAAAAATGCTTTTCCTAGAGATTTTAGTTATGAGCTGAGACAACAAGTAGCAACCACCACTGATATATGTATGGAAAGGGCTATTGAAATAGAGAGACATATGATTTATAGTGGTACGATAAAATCATACTCTTTAGAGTCCAATCAACCTAAAAGGAATCCCAAGAAAGTTGAGTTCTCTATCCCTAAGAAAATAGATCATGATCCTATGAACAAAATATCTAATTAGTTGAGTGAGATGTTTACTACTTTGAATAGCATGTTTTCTAGAATTTAAAAAGGTAAGAAAAACATTGCAAAAAATTCACGAGGTAATAGTATACAGCAATAAGATAACATACCTCCTCTTAGGAGGAATTTCAATAGAAATTAAAATAACAATGGAAATGAAGAGGGAAATAGGAATCAGAATGGAAATTGGATGAAGAAATAAATAGAGAGAGAGATGTAGATTATGTTCCAAATCCCATGCCATAAAATAATTTAGCATAAGATCATCCCTTTTATTGCTCTGCCTATGATACACCATATAATCCTGTTGATTATGGTATTTATCTAAGTATGCATTCTAATGTTGATTATGAAGATGAAGATATTATAATTAATGTATGTTGGACTCAGGAGGATGAAACCAGAGAACAAGAATTTGAAAAGGACATGGATATATGTGCTAGTAATTATGAGCAAAGAGACTTATTCTTTAGAGAGGCATCAAACTTATGTGAGCCTCCTAATACCATATTTGATAGAATGACGCAACGAAAATTTGTACCTACAATAGAAGAGGTTGAGTCTTTAGAAAGGATACATGCTATAAATATCAAGAATAGAATAGTGGAGGATAAAGTTGATGAAGGGCCTGCACAAAAGGAGAAAGCTACAAGAGTTATTTCATAGAAAAATATAAATCAGATGAAGCTATAAATTATTCCTGAAGAGTCTGATGTAGAAGAAATTATCCAAAAGCAACAAAATAACTTTGTTAATCAAAAATCTAGAAAAGGAATTGATGATTAGAAATATCAGTTTTATCTAAGTGTAGAATTTTCCAAGAAGAGGATAAACATTACTTTTGAGGAATTAATGACTATTCCAAAGTATCGGTATTAGGTATATAGAGTCATCAAATTAGCTGATTAGTTAGGAAGAAAACCTTAAAATCCCATAGGCCTTGTGAACAATGCAGTCAGAGCCCCATATTTAGTTAAGCCATTTTATATATCACTAAGATACACATCAGGCTATGGGGACCAATATGTTATTCATAATTGCATGCTTGATAGTGGTGCTTCCATGAATGTGATGTCAAAATAGGTATCTAATTAGTTGGGCTTGATTTGTCAGAAAGAGCATCCCCCTATTTCTGTAATGGATAATAAGAGAGTACCTTTAGTAGGCATTATCACCAAAATTCTTGTCCATATTGAATAATATCCTAAGAAGGGTGTGGTAATGGATGTTTAAATTGTATATGTGGGCCCTTTCTTTTCTATATTACTCTCTAGACATTGGGTAGAGCAGCTATATGGCACTATTCAGTTGGATTGGTCATATGCCACTATCCCAATGCAGGGTAAGGAAAAAGTGATATTGAAAAGAGAGCCCTTTAATAGGTATTCAGTTGAATTCAAAGATCCTAATGATAATATGGTTAATGTCATGGATTCTATTGAGGAAAAGGATATGGGAGTTTAATCTATTTGGAATTATCCTTTCTTGTTAGAAGTGCCTAATGCTGAGAATATAGATCCAAAAATGAAGGCTAAAGTGGATGTAAAAACTACCATAATTTTGACTTTAGATTATGGACTATGACCTTTTATGGAATAAAATCTAAAGTAGGAGCAAGAGCTGGATTATTTTTGATAGAGATCAATGGTAGCTATCTTGACGTCCAAATAATGTTGTAGAGTATGAAGCTTTATTGTTAGGGCTAAGAAAATCCAAGGAATTGGGTATTAATTACCTCAAATTTAGTGGGGATGCTGAACTTATAATTCAACAAATCAAAGGGAAATATCAAACAAAGCACCCTAGATTAAAGCAATATAAGCAAGCAATATTGGATGAAATAGATATATTATTGGCTTTTGATCTATAATTTATTCATAGAGCACAAAATCACAATGCTATTCTTTTGGCCATTAATGCTTCTACAGAAGAAAACCTTGAGATAGACACTTGGTTTATGCTTCTACAGAACAAAACCTTGAGATAGAGCATATAGACCTATGTTTCAAGAATTTGAGATTGATGAAGTTAACATTGGAATAGAGGAAGAGCCAATGTTGTTAGGATCAATAAAGCTTTGTTAGGAAAAGAGAAACAATAGTATATCAAATTATTGAAAAATAACATGGATGCTTTTTCTTGGAGTTATGAAGATCTAAAGACCTTCAATACAAATGTAATGACTCATATAATACCCCTTTAGAAGGATACCAAGCCTTTCAGGTAGAAATAAAGAAATTTCAATCCCACTTTGCATCCAATTATGCAGAAAAAAGTGCAAAATTTACTAGATACTAAGATAATCAGGAAGGTGAGATACCAAAATTTACTAGAATTTATTAAAAAAACAAAAAAAATTACTAAGGGTCCAATATTGAACTACCCCGATTACTCCAAAAAATTCAAAATCTATTCATTTGCTTCAAAACACATTATTCTTGTAGTTCTAGCTCAACAAGATGATGATAAAAATGAAATGCCCATAGCCTTTATTGTTAAGGTACCTAGGAATAGATATTTGGAGATATATTATTATATTGTATAAGGGTTGGCATGGGCCACATATAACCCAAGGTTGATTGTATTATAATATTATATTAGTAGTAGGCTCCCCAAAGTAGAATAAGAAGATGGATATATAAAGAAGAGATATTTTTCATTGTAATCATCATGGAGATGAATCTTATGTAATTGTCTTTTTCCACAAAGTGGCTTATGGTGCTTTGACCTCCTTGAGTGGCTCTCTCATATTGGGAGAACGTGTGGAGTTATTCCTTCCTTAAGAAGTATTATTGGTGTTTCCCTACCTTAAGGGTATTATCTATCTCTCTCATTTGTGGATTGTTATTGTAGATAATTATTATTAGATGAATGATTTGATATTTTTGCATATTGATGAATGATTTATATTTATGAGAATAAATTTTTGCAACAAGTAGTATCAGAGAAATAATTTTGGCAAAGTGGGGAATTATTGTGTGAAATTGTAGAATTAGGGTAATTTATTTTTGGAAAAACGTCTCATCTTTCATGAGATATATCTCTACAAATTTTTATCTGATTCAGGTAATTCTTGGATCAGTTTATGTAGAATTGGAAGAGATTTAAAATGAGTGGTCATATGAAGGAATCTGGGTAGTATTGAGGGATATACAACCTTTTGAAGTTAGTCATCTGGAACAAGGATAGTGATGAATTTTGCAGATTTTTTCTAGAAAAATATCTCATCTTTCAGAAGCCATATCTCTATAAAAGTTTATCTGATTCAAGAGATTCTTAGATCAGTTTTTGTAGAATTTGAAGAGCTTTAAAATGAGTGGTCATATGAAGGAATCCAAGAATTATTGAGTGAGATACAACCTTTTAAATTCAATCATATGGAACAAGGATAGTGATGAATTTTACATTTTTTTTTGGAAAAACATCTCATTTTTAGGAGCCATATCTCTACAAAATTTTATCTGATTTAGACGATTCTTGGATCAGTTTGTGCAAAATGTGGAGAGCTTTAAAATGAGTGGATCATATAAAGGAATCTAAGAAATATTGAGGGATATATAACATTTTGAATTCAACCATATGGAATAAGGGTAGTGATGAATTTTTGAATTCACCATTTTTTTGAAAGATGAAATTTGTTAACACGGCTAAGTAAATCAGTTACAGTTTATTTTGTTTGGAAGAAAAATTGTAGATCTAGTTGTATCTATGGAATTTTAGCTTTAAATCAGTGGAGAGTTATATATTTTCATAAAATCCTAGTTGAATTAGGGCATGAACAATGGTGACTACTCCACTTAGTTGGTTTAAAGTTTGCTTTATGGGCTTATATAATATCTATCAAACTAAGTACAAGAACATCTCCTTATGAACTAGTATATGGTGAGAATGCTCTATTACCTCCTCAAGTAGAAATTCATACTTTATATTTACTTATTTTGGATCATGATAATCCAAATGTCTTGCAAAGAAGAATTGTTTAAACTATGAAGTTGCAAGAAGATAGAAAGGATGCATTAATGAAGATAACTAAGCAGGCTCACAAAACAATGTAGTTGTTCAATAAGAAAGCCACGAGTAAACCTTTTCAGGGAGGATATATAGTGTTGTACTGGGACCCCAAAAATGAAAAGCATGGTGAGAAGGGGAAGTGGAAACCCAAATGTCCTAGCCCCTATCAAATCCTTTAGAATGTAGGCCAATATACTTATAAATTGTAAACTTTGGATTGTACATAATTTTTAATTTCTATTAATGGCCACCATTTGAAATTGTATCATTTTGCATAGAGGGCTTGAAAAGACTCAAAAAAATATGTGTTTCAATCTTGTTCTTTTAGGTGATTAAGGTGTTATTTTTAGGTGATTAAGGTGTCCTTTTTAAGTGATTAAGGTGTTCTTTCTAGGTGATTAAGGTGTCCTTTTTAAGTGATTAAGGTGTTCTTTTTAGGTGATCAGTTTAGTTTTTGAGTCCTAGTCTGCTGGAGATTTTGAAGTTCTTAGGTGATTCATTTTTAAAGAGTATTTTCATCACCTATCCCAATCAGAGCCTATGTTGGATACTCAAAAGCCAACTTGAGTTCACCCCAAATTTTTGAATTCTTGGTGTCCTATGTTCTTTTCAAATTTGCAATACCCACTTGATTCCTTTCCAATTATTGTAAATTTTTTGTCCTTTTGAAGTCATGTTTCACCCTCCAAGAGCAATGAAATTTTTTATGTCACCAAGGTCAGGCCTTTGGTTTGGTTTCCCTAAGGTCTTTTTGTCAGTAATGTTTGGCTTAACTAAGGTTGATGTAGGAGCCTATCTTTCAAAGGGCATAACTTTTGATCTGACCATTATATCGGATTGAAATTTTATAGGGAGATGGATAAATATGAGTATAATGATATGGATAGGCCATAAAATGGCCTAGATTTTCATTTTTAGGTCTTTTTAAAAATTTCAGGCCTTAATTCCTTCATCTAGTGCCCCAAAAGTGGATTTCAATGGTTTTTTTTAGAAAATTCCAAAAAATGATTACTTTATACATGGGTAGGTTTTGAGATTTTATAGAAGCATTAATATGGGTGATATGGTGATGGGTTTTAATTTTTAGGGCCATACGAGCTTTTTTGGTGACTTACTAAGAATAGGGTTATTTTTGGTTGAAAATGGTAAATTGTCCAAAAATAGTAATTTCTTATCATTAGGGCTTTAATATGTAGTGTTTTGTTTTAGGGTTTCTCAAATTGTAAAAGGAAAAAAAAATCCTAAACCCTAAACCTCAAAAATCCTAAACCCTAAAAAAAAAAGTGATGGAGATAGTGGCTATTATGGGACATTTTTGAAAGATGATGATCAAGCTTTATGTAATAGGTATTTTTGACTAACTAAGACCACTACCACACTACATATAAAAATCACTACAAGTGTAATTAATAATATGGTCCATCATGAATATAGTTGTAATATTTAAAATTATGGACCAAGTGATCAAACTATTTAAGAGAGTTGTTGCAATAGGAAAAATCATCAAGTTTTTACACAGTAATTTTGTAAGAGGTATACCAGAGTACCTATCCTTATCGGTTTTATTTTCCTTGTGTGTATTATATAGTTACCCATTTTTATTTCACATTATTGTATAGGTTTTTGCTGAGGAGGTTTCCAGTTTATTGAGGTCAGTTCCAATGGCTAAGGTCAGAAGCTATGAGGCTCTTTGTTACATTATTTGAACGAAGAATTATAGTTCTCTATTGCATCATTTGAATGGAGAACTCATTTTTATTTACATTGTGATATTTGATTACATTGATTAGACTCCCATTGTAATTATTTATTGGATAATACAATCTTTCTTCCTCTTTTTAGTAGTTCTATGTGCAATTTTGTTTGTTGTCCTATTTATATGTTACATCATTTAAATGTGTAAATGGCATCTATTTTCACTAGTATTCTTAGTCACCTTTGTTGAAATATTTGAATGAATGTGGTTGGATCAATTTTATCTTCTCCCCCCTTCTCTCTTTACCATATTTTAAGTGTGGCTACAATTACCTAATGGATAAGGCACCGATATAGTTTTTGAAGCACTAGCTGGGAGTTACTTCGAACGTTGGTCAACTATTATGTGACAATTTTATTTAATTTTATTTTTGCAATCTGGATGAGCATGAGCATATAAGAAATATTTTAGGCTCACCTCTAGGGTTCCTTATCTTAATCAGTCTATATAAAGTCTTAGGATCATATTTTCCCAGGTTAAAGAGGTGGATGCACTAGAATCCATAGTGCTGATTGGATTAGGGAAGTCTTGCAGTGTGACAAATTTATTAAGGATGCAGGAATTTATTCCAACATGGATGATCACACGAGAAGACAAGTTGCTAAATGCTAAACACTTTCAATTTAAAATACCTCTACCTTTAATGAAAAACTAAGCAACATGGAGAGATGTAGCCCATTTTTAGCATGGAAACTTAAGACCTCATGTCATGACCTCTGTTTTGGTAGGTCAAGTGTATGGTGGAACATAATTGTAATTTTCAATGAAAAACCATTAGCCCTTTTACTTACTCTTAAAGGATAAACTTCTATTTAAAAAAAACTAACATGAATATAATTCTTCACTTTTATGATGACTTTGCTTGGTCTTTTATCTCTTGCAAAATAGCCTAATTGGCTCACAACCTTCTAGCTTGTCTATATTTAGCATTTAATCAAGTGTGTTTTTTGATTTGAAATACTTATTTTATTATATTGAATACTTTACTTGTGAACATCCTAAGAGACAAAAATTGGCATAATTAGGTACATATTTGATATTTCAAATCACAAACGGTCTACCCTTGATTGCTTAATACCTTTTCCATCTTAGACATACTCAACTCTAGATGAAAAGGTGCATTTTCTGAGTTTAAATTGGCTCATCTTGCCTATCAAAATTTTGAAAGTCAAGGTAGAAGTGAAATACTCTTCCATTTTAAACTAGCAACCTTTGAAATTATTACACCCATTGCAGGATGTCTCCCATCTTACCTCACAAATTTAGAAAGTCAAGGTTGAAGTCACATGTTATGTGTTAGGATGTAGAATCTTCTATTTTAAACCAACCACATTTGCAATTCTTACACCCTTTTTAGGATGCCTCCCCTATTGCACTTTTTTATCTAACGTTGAAAATATTCCTCACTCATTTTGGTATTGTGGTTTTGTTCAATGTATATAGTCCTTGTTAGTTGTAGCCTTTACATATTTTTAAATATCATGAAAAGTAGTTTTATTTGGAAAATCCAAATAAGATTGTGATAGCCCTCAATGAGAAATGAGTAAACTCATTATCCTCAAACACATATGGAATAGGAAATGTGTAAGCATGTTTATTGGTTCGACTTCTTAGGGGATTTTTATGTAAAACTTATTGTATCTTATTTCATTCTAGGTTTCCAACTTTCACTCTCACGTGCATAGTATAGACAACAATGTGAAGTTGGCAGTGAAGAAGATCAACTATTTGTACCACAGATTTCATCATTAACTATATTAGTAGAGTGTAGCCACTTTGCAACTTAGGGACAAGATGGTGAAACTTTTAATAACAATGCTTGACATCAAGTTATGATTTAATACCATATAACACATGACTCCCTTAATCTCATCAACATTCTTTTTTTTTTAATTTTACAAATTAGCTAAAAAAATAATGTTTAATCAAGTTTATTATGTGTTAGTTGTCTATTTTGATTCTAATTTTTTTATTTATGTACTATATTTTACCTAACTAAAATCAAATAAAACACTCGACTTAATATTACTTATTTTTTTAATAATAACTAATAATACAACAATCATATTCTAGGAGTTGAGGAATTTGCATAGAAAACCAGAGATAAATTGATAGGTGGTTTTTAATGGGAAAAGTCAAAGAGAGGAAAATATTAAAAGGGGATTTGAAAATACCTCCTTGGCATCCATTTAAATGAAAAAAAAGTATTGTGAAAATAATTGTAGGACTAATAATTCTTGGAAGGACTATAACAATATTGCATTCGTTTTACGACCAATTCCCTGGGTCTGCAATGATTCCCATCTATTACGTAGAAAACAAAATTTAATGTACTATCTATTTGTGTTTTTTTTGTAATATGTAGAGGAATTATTTGATACTTTTACATATTTATGTATAATCTATATGTATGGGAATAAATTTTTATAGCAACTTTTCTTTATCTTGACTCTTTTTAAAATAATGTGTTAACTAGTTTTGGGTTTTTAGCCATGTATTAGCTAATTAAAAATAAATACATTAAAACCAACTTTAAATTGTAAGCATTATATTTCTAAAAAAAATAAGACATCCAAAGTTTTATTTATTCATACAAACACCAATTGTTTTTTTTGCAATGATCATAAGATATTCTAACTTTAGGATATCTATATTGGAATTTATGATGGTGTTATTGCCATAGTTAAATGTTGGCGGATTCTCTCCTAGGTTTTTCCAAAACTTTTAATATATTGTTGAGCAGGATGTAACCAATGTTTTCCAATAATTTTAGAAATCAAAATCCATTCCTAGATATGTCAATTAAACATTCTTGGCTCTTATCCCTAAGTCCCAAGTAAGCAAATCAATCTCTAACTTTAGATTGATAAGCCTTTGTAATATCATTTACAAGCTCATATCCAAGGTTCTGGACAATAGACTCAAGGTTATCCTTCCAGACATAATATATCACTGCCAAGGGAGCTTCGTCAAAGGTAGATTCATAATAGATGGTATAATTACTATACATGAACTTATTCATTCTATTGCCAAGAGCAAGAAATATGGCCTATTCTTGAAACTTGGTATAAAAAAATCCTTTGAGAGGGTTTCTTGGGATTTCCTCTTTGCGGTTTTAAAGAATTTTTTTTTCATGAGGAGTGGGTCACCTTAATCAAGGAATGCATAACATCTACCTAGTTCTCAGTTATTGTTAACAATTCAGCAATGATATACTTTAAAATTTTCAGAGAGCTTAGGCAAGGTGACCATTTTTTGCCTTTTCTCTTCATCAACATAGTTGAATCACTTGGCATATCCCTTAAATAGACTTGCTCTTTTGGTTTTCTTTATGGTATCAAGCCCTCATGTATTTCCAAGTCCATTACAATTCAACAATTTGTGGATGATACTATCCTAACAACTCTGTTATCAGTTTTTGAAGCTTAAATAATAAAAAAAAATCTAAATTTTTTTGAAGAAGTTTTTGGGTAGGAAATTAACTTTGTGAAGAGCATAATTTATTTCCTAAATACTCCCATTCGTAGATAGTTTAATATTGCTAGGATTTTGGGTTGTACTATTTCTTATATTCCTTCTACTTACCTTGGGCTCCCTCTATTTCATGGCAATCCTTTAGAATTCTTATGGAGCAATGTCATTGAGCAAATCAAAAAGAAGCTAACAGAGTGGAAAAAGATAATGCTAAGCCAAGAATCTAAGGCTACTCTTGTGCAAGTGTGCCTCCAAAGTATTCCAGTATTTTGCATTTCAATCTTCAAAGTTTTTATTTTTGTTTGCCATAAGATTGAGAAAATTCAAATGACATTCCTTTGGGATAGAAATGAAAATCGAAATAGATTTCCTTTAGTTTCTTGGAAAAACATTTGTAAGAAAAAATACCAAGGAGGGTTAGGCTTTAGGGAAATCCACAAAATGAATATGAAACTCATGGTAAAGCAAGCCTAGAGAATTGTCACTGAGGCTCAATCTACTTGGATTGATATAGTAAAAAAAATACCTCCAACAAACCTATTTCATGGATAGTCAACCTCTCCCTCAAGGTTCGTGTTTTTGGAATTATATCATTCAATGCAAGGACATTATCAAAAAAGAAATGATGCGAAAAATTGGCTATGAAAATTTTATAAGGTTATGGGAAGATGTTTGGCTTAAGGATCACCCCTATAACTGAGCCAAATGCGGTAATTTTTAAGCCCTTCATGGGCAAAACCTTTGAAATAAGAGTGATTAACTTCATTTCTCAGTCTCCTAACCAACACCTCTAACAATCCATTCCCACCAATGATTTGGATTTCAATTCCACCTCTATTACCAGAACCCTTCAAAATTTTTTGTGAGTCTTTGTTATTCCAAACTACTAGTCAAAATATAGTCTCATATGGAAGCTTAGTGAGGATGGTAAGTTCACAGTTAAATCTTCTTACTATATTCAAGATACCCCCTCACCTAGATGGACCCCTACCAAGTATATATGGGTTAAAAAGTTAATTCTAAAAATCAACTTCTTTTCTTGGATTGCATCTCAAAATAAAATTTTAACTATGGATAATTTAATCATCAAAGGTATGTTTATCCCCAATTGTTGCCCTCTTTGCAAGTCCAATTGGGAATCAAGCTTCCATATTTTCCTGCAATTCCCTTTTTCTCTTTTCATTCTGAATTCTTTGTTTGAGTTGGTCAACATTGTTTAGGTTCAACCATCTTACATCATACTTTTGTTTGAGCAATGGCTTAATTCCTAGTTAAAATTCATGTGGTCTATATGCCTACACCACTTCCTTTGGAATATTTGGCTGGAACGTAACAAAAGAGTGTTCAAAGGAGTTTCCAAAGACTCTCAATCCATATTCCTTGGCATCACCACCTTTGCCTTTGAAAATGCCCATCTTGTCTCATCGAATGGGGCCTCCAAACCTGGTATTGAGTCTCACATGTTTGCAAGTTTTAACTTAACAAATTGTGATTTCTGACAGATCATGCATTACTTGGATCCCTCCTACTACAGAGTGGATAAAGCTCAACTTTGATGGAGCGACAACATAATAAGATATGATAAAGTAAAAATCATTGCAGCCTATGCGAAGAATATTGGAGTTCAAACCAACAACTTGGCTAAGGCAAGAGCTATTTATCAAGGCATTCTTGTCCTAGAAGGCTTTGGATTCAGTAACTTAATCATGGAAAGAAATTCCTTGTTGGTCATCAACTGTCTCAAAGATTCTCAATCCCCTTCATGGAACATTTCCAATATCATTTATGAATGTAGTAGGCTTATTAGTAGGTACTCTAATGTTATTATTCAACATGTATTAAGAGAAGGAAAGTAAAGATGCTAACTCACTTTCTAATAGAGGGGTTGAGGAAAAGATCCTTCAGGTTTGGCATGTTTGTTTTCCTTAGAACCTCAGGTTTGCCAGGATGATAAAATTTGTTTACTTTAAATTTCATTTCCATTTGGTTTATTGATATATCACTCACATGAAGTTACTTGATTATGGTTTGTGTAAATAAGACTCACTTCATGGCTGACTGGTGTTGATCTTTGTGTAGTTCTTGGAACTAGTAGTGCTTAGGTTTATTTGGGTTTCTTTCCTCTCTCTGTTTTATTTGATATGTTGTTTTAGTTGCTCCCTTTTTTATTTCTTCTTGGGTTTATCTTGCTGATTTACCCTGTTTTGCTTTTTTCTTTGTAAAAATTTTAGGATCCTTTTCAAAATCCTTTCCCATCAATAAAAAAATTGCAAATTGTGTAATTACTTTATTTGTCTATTTTGATTTTTTAAAATGATTTTACTATGGTTAATATTTTTCACACTTAAATACATATAAAATTAAATGAGCATCTCTATATGAAAATAATCAACTGAATAATTTTATGCTCTAGTAATTATATTTTAAATTGAGTTTTAATTTTTAATTTTTTTTTTTAATTTATCAAACATAATCAAAGTCATAAGAATAACATGAAATTTTGTTTAATGTTAAACCTTTTAAATCTCCTACTAAAATTATTTGATGTAAAATGCTTGAACACATTTAAGTTTAAGTTAAAATAAACATAAAACACATATAAAACTAAATTGATTTTTGTGTATAAATATAATAAATTAAACAATTGTGTTTATAAATTGACAAGTATATAAAATTTATCTAACACAATAAAATTCATTAGAATAATATGTATTTGTATTTTTTTTTCATATCATTATGTCCAAAGTGTTGTAATAATAACAATCATTTTATTATGTCTAAGATCTGATCACATAAAAAAACGTATCAAAAATTTGATCAAATCATCACAAAAATTTTAGCTACCCAAGGTTGTCAATAGACATAATCCATACCCTTTCAAAGAATAAAGTATCGTAAAGTTTGTGACAGCCTTAGTGCCCTCCAATAGGGCATTCTTTAAAATCTCAATGGGAAGAGTGAGCTTGATAACCTTTTGAATCTCTTGAAAGGTGATCATCAGCTTCTTCATGTACCACTAGAGTCTTGAAGCCTCATTGACCAATTTCTTAAAAATATCATTGATGAAACTATTCATAATTCCCATGGCCTTAAAGGAAATGTCGATATCAAGGAATATCTACTTCAAAACCTTAAATATATAGATCTTATAAGTCATTGATCTTATGATGGTGCTTCTTCACCTTAATTTCTCTCCCTTCCTTGGGCATCTTCTTCTTCATCAAGAGGTACTTATCTACCAATAGCTTATTTATCATCATATGCTTCTTCTTTTCCTTGGGATCCATTGTTCTACCAAGGTACTTATCTACCAATAGCTTATTTAGTATTAAAAAAAAAGGAATAGATAGAAAAGAATTTAATTTTAAGAACAAGCAACAAGCCGAAAAAAACTATATTAGTTTTGAGGGCTTGAAAAAAGTTTTTATTTTTTTCTATCTATATTTTATGAATTAACCTGAAAAGAAGTGTATTTAAAAACCAACAAGATTATGATGAAAAAATTACATTCAAAGGGGAATATTTACAGAAAAAAAAAGGTTTTACAACTTGAGATTTCCCTTTTTAATTTTAGCAAGATGAATATTTTCAATGCCGCAAACCCAACGCATCATCGAAGAATGAGAAGTTGGGTGGCTGCCTTCGTAGAAGGTTAAATTTTCTTTGAAATGCTTTGAAATGAGAGGCTTCTACTGAGGCTAGATTGTTTCAAAATGAAGATGCAGACCCAGCGATTCATAGAAGAAACAAAGGCCTTTGAACAATGCCATCTCTCGCTTGTGAATCGTATTCCAAGATCCTTACCCCCTATGAATGGATAAACCTACAAATGATAAGACAATAGGGAAGGTGTAATAGAGAAAAGTTTTGCCTACTATCTTGCAAAATATTATAACAATATGAAAAACATATGCAAATCGAACAAACTTTAAACTTACAGAGATTTAAAATAATATTTTCTAGCATAAGAGAAAAAATGATTGCAATGAGAAAGAAAGAGGTGTCGAATGAGATTTAAAGGATTCTAAAGATATCCATTAGCCATCGTCAAAAGAAATAACTTTCGACTTTAATGGGCTTCACAACGTTCGCCGATGCTAAAGTGAGAGACGTGTAAAAAGAATAGTTCTTTATGAAATGTTTAAAAAAAATTTACTTATGCAACTGTAGAAGACGTCTTCTCAATTACACGAAGGTAAACTAAAAAGTTATAAAATGTCAACAACATTCATTTGATAATGCGCCAATCGATAGTTGCACCAATGGAGATTTGAAACTCGGATGGGGAGGCGGAAGAGAGGCGATAAGAGAATGATGACAGTGCCCAAAAAAAAAGGTGCCCTGTGAATGATTCACAAGCTTGAATTTGGTCTCTATGAGTAGCGAAGCGGAAATTTTCCTGCAAGGAAAAAAAACTAATGATAGGAAAGAAGTTTCCTATTATATCGAGCTTAAAAAATTTCAAATATAGATTTTTGAAAAATATAATCGCTTGAAGAGGAGAGTGTTTTTTTTCTTTATAAAAAATTATGTATGAATATTTTCATAGAAGAGAGTTTTTTTTCCTTATAAAATAGATCTATGGAAAAAAATGGGCAATATTTCTAAAAAAATTTATACTAGAAGACAACGAATCTTCCCTTCCTGAAGGAGACAAATATTTTTTTTTAGAAAAATCCACATACATATATTTCAAAAAAATATAGCTGAAATAAAAACTATATATAAAATATTTTTAAGGCTTAAACAAAAAAGGAGAAGCCAACAAAGGATACAAAGAACCAGCTCCTAGAATATTCAAGAGATAATGCTAGCAAAATCTATCCTGCTATGGTACCATGTGAGAATTTCCCAAAATAGACATGCAAAGTATTATATAAAATATGAAGAGAAGAGTCAAACCGATTGATTATTCCATGGATCAACTTTGTATAAATAACAAAGTTGATCATTGAGAGTCGTTGGATTACAACTCATCAAATCTGATGTATACTTTAACTGAGAGTTCACCTGACTTATGAAGGAGTGGAAACTCAAGTAAGTCTATCCTAGTAGAACTTAAGAGAATAATTACTTATTCTAACAACATGGATGGCCATAAAATCATAATATGATCCTAAGCCCACACTTGCAGTAGTGGGCTAACACTGATCCCTGTCTGCTCCATCCTCACCACCCCATGGAGCTCCCTATACACCTGTGCCAGTAACATGGGTGCCTATACATACACTATGCTCAACTCAACCATGTCACATATGATCCCCATCATATTCCAGGGAAATCTCACCCTTGAAGTATCCAAAAAAGCATGCCTAACTATCATCAACATCGCCATCGCATGGCGATTAGACAACTTGTTCTGGTAATACTTTGCATAATTTACCCCACCCTTTGCATCCACCCTCTTCCATTGATGACCAAATACCCTATCCAAAATTCCATCTCGTGAATCCTTCTTCGTCACCATCACTGTAATCCCCTTTATAAACAACTGATAGATGTGGTATATGTCCTCCAGGGTCACTATCATCTCCCCTGTAGGTAGGCGAAATGTGTTATTGTCAGGATTCCACCTCTCACATAACACCAAAATATACACGTGATTCACATGAACCTCACGTATCTCCCATACACCATACAAGCCAACCGCTCGCAACCACTCCCCATACTCTGCACACCACACATCCTATAAGGCCTTTCTAAACTTTTGCAACCAATGTCGTGCAAATATCTTCTATTGGACATTTTGAGTCCCTAAGCTGAAATATTGTCATTGATGTCAATAGAGAAATAAATGTCAAAATGATCTGTGAAGGGTTTTTGTGAAAACCAAGGCAAGGAAAATAAAAAGTTTTATTTAAAATCATGGATAGCAGATTTGATCTAGCTTTTTTTAAAACCCACGTTGAGCTTTCGTTTCGTTGAAAAAGGTGCCCCGATGATGGAGTTATTTGAGTTTTAATGTTTGGTTTTAATTTTAATTATTTAAAATTTAAATTCAAATTTAAATGGAAATTTTTCCGCCAACATCTTTAAAGTGTTATTAAACACTATATAAAGGGGTGGCAATTAAACCAAATAATCATCCTTGCTCTCGTGTGTTAATTGCCTTGGAATTTGAAAGAGCTCGTGTGAATTGTTGAAAAAGAAGTAGCGAAGAAAGTGCAGTAATTTGGAAATCTCAAACGTGGTATGAGGCGTGCCGCATTGGCGTATTGATTTTGCTAAGACTGTGGGCAACACAAATATCAGGTATCAAATCTCCTTTATGACAACACGTGGGAAGCGGTTTGGCGCTTTTTCCTTTGTGGTAGGCGAAGGAAGATTAAAGGCCTTTTTGGCCTTTTCTTTTCCAATGAGCACTCTGGCTCACTTGGAATCTTAGTCATGGCTAAGACGCTCACGGTGTATGGCGGACAGGGGTTTGAATCCTCTTGAGAGGTATTTACGTTTTTACCTTTAATAATTTTTATTATCCCTAAAGTTTGGAGTTATAAGGTATTTAATTGGAATTAAATTTTATCATTAGGGCTGTGATTATTAATGCAAAAGCATATTTGATTTATGTTTTATTTTGATGGAAATGGAGAATTGATTTTAGGATAAATAAGGAGTTGTTGTTAAAGTGATTTTAAGAGATTTATTGTGGGTTATTCTTAATAAGGGTTTTTATTAAAATAGACTTTGGTGGATGTGTTTATGAAGTTGGAGTGAAAAGGGTGTAAATTAAATTATGGTTTTATTGTGATTATTTAAAAGACCACTAACCCTTATTAATATTAAAAAGGAAAGTTGTGATTAAGTGTGGCAGATTTTATGGACAACTTATTGGCATCAAAAAGGTATGGGCACATTCTCCTATTGATTGTTTGTGGTGGTTGATTTCTGAAATATCATTGTAGTGAAAAGGATTAATTGAAGTTTCCTTTGTGAAGATGGTTGGTTGAATACTTCAAGGTTTTTCTGATTTGTGAGTTGTATTTAAACCTTGTTTCATTAGCATTGTTTTTGAATCCCATTGATGATGAAATGAACTTGAACATGATCTAGAAAAGAACATGAGTATCATTGTTATGTGAGACTTGAGACAAAATATTGTTGGAAACATTTTGAGTTGGTCGATACATGATTGAACTAGGGTTTGTGAGAAATGGTTGTTCCTTGATGTGATTGGTTGAGTTGAGTTGGTTAAGCCTAGTCAAGTGGATGTGTGAAATTATTGATCAAGTTCCATAAAACAAACTATTCTATATTTTGATTTGAGTTGAGATTGGGATTTGAGTATAGAACATATAGAGTCTCTAACAATTTGCTTTATGCTTCTGTGAGATTGATTTGAGTTGACATTGAGATTTAAGAATAGGACATATTGAGTCTCTAACAATTCTCTTTATGCTTCTATTAAGTTGAGATTGGAATTTGAGTATAGAACATATAGAGTCTCTAACAATTATGTTTATTCTTCTATGAGATTGAATTGAAATATTGATTGTACTTTGAGTATAGAACATATTGAGTCTAACAATTCTCTTTATGATTCTATGAGATTGAACAAGTTTTGTGTGAGCTTGTTAAGTATATTTGAGACAAGTCTTTGAGAAGGCTTGTGAATATTTTGAGTAAATATTTTGTGAAAGATTGCCAAACAAATTTGAGCAAGTCCAAGAGAGGACTTGTTGAGTGGTATTTTCACCCAATTGTGAAAGTATACTCTCCCTTAGGATTTGGATTCCAAATCCCCTCTTGCAAAGAAGTTAAACAAACAACTTCTCCAAGGTCTCCGCTATATTTAGCATTTGCATGTGTATTAGTAATCTCAAATAAGGATATTCAATTTAAATGCTTGGAACACCTTAGTTATTGCAAGTAAATGTAAACATGGGGCAATGTTGGTTTATTTTACCATGAAACTTTACTGATTGTTCATTGAAACAAAAATAAAGCAAATGTGAGTTGGCCCTCATATGACCAGGATGTAGTACCTTAATTATTTTTATCTTGAGGGTTTTAAAATATATTTTATCTTGCATTAAATCCAAATATGGCTTCTTATCATCAAGATGAAGATAGCTTTCAATGTGATCGATAAACTATCCCTCTTTGATGAAATAGGTTTTCACAAAGAGGCAATAATTTATGGCCTTAAATTAAGGGCTTTAAATGTCACTTTAACTTATCCCTCTTAAATGAAATCAAATTTTCATCAAGATGAACAATTAGGTGCTTTGAAAAATAAAACTTTCAATGTAATACTCAAATTACCCCTCTTTCGTAAAATTAGAATTTTTATGAAGAGGGCAATTTTAGGCCCAAAAAATGGAAATTTGTGAAATGCCATAAAACATATCTCCTTCAATGAAATTGGAATTTTCATGAAGGGAATGTCATCATAGGCTCATGAGTGTAAAAAAAAACTGAAAAAATGAAATTTGACCTTAAAATGGAAATTTTCTATTTTCGGATTTTTTAAAATCTGTAATAAAATAGCAACTTCGATGAATTTTTAAAAATACTAAACAAATCCAAAAATGAAATTTCAAAGTGCGTATTGGAATTTTGAAGTATAACCTACGCAATGGTGAAATTATTTTTGGATTTTGAAAATTTTTTAAATGTTTATTTTAATGCCTGCAAAAAAAAAAAATTAAAATTACTAGAAAAATAAGATGCAGAAAAATGGAAGTTGAAGTGCAGAAAATGAAACACATGATACATTCAGTTTGATGCTATCCTATTCCGGAAAAACCGAAGATGTGAGGTTTTCATGCATGCAACCTAACCTATTGGACTTGCAAAACAAGCACAATCCGGATAAGCTAAGTGCTGGCTTCTAGGGTTTTAAATGAATTTTTCAGATTTAAACATTAGCATGAAGCAACCAAGAAACTTGCATACACTCCATTTACAAGCCTAAAATCTGAAAAGGAAAAAAATAAACATTTAATCATGCATGCAGAAAATGACTCCTCCTTTCTTGCCCATAAGATGCAACTTTCTGAAAAAACTATCTGCATTAAAATATTTCTTTGTACATGGTAGAAATCTGGTTTTCTCAAAGAACCAGTCCAATGTGGAAGGAAAATATCCAGAAAAACCCAGTGCCAAGGCCTTGCCTTCATTCCTGCAATCTTCTCTGAAAGGTTTCCAACCCCCCTTTCAATGAAATTGGAATTCGATTTTTAATGTTTTCCAGAAACCCTCGGTTTCACTTTCCTTTGCATGGCCTTTCGTTTTCATATTCTGCAATGTCTCTTCTTCTTCTTTCATTTCATTTTGAATTTATTTTTGTTTTGTTTTAGTTTCCAACGTCACACAATATTTCTTTTTTTGAGCCCCTTTTTATTTGATAACGTTCCTTCCATTGAACATTTCACGATTATACTCTTATAGCAAAACAAAAGGGACATTCTATTGAGCAAGGTGTTGCAAGAAGGTTGTCATTGTTGTCAACACAGGTAGTTAGATCCAAGGATGCAGTGGGTAGACAGATCAGAAGTCATTCAGATGCAGAAGATAGAAAAAATTCGAAGAAAAAGACAAGTTAGAAAACTGTCGCGATATCGCGACATGTTTTCTGTCGCGATTTCGCGACAAGTCGGAGGAGAGAGAAAGCACAGCCAAAAATGTCACGATATCGCGACAAGTCGGAGGAGAGAGAAGGCACAATCGAAAATGTCACGATATCGCGACAAGTCGGAGGAGAGAGAAGGCGCAATCAAAAATGTCACGATTTCGTGACAAGTCGGAGGAGAGAGAAGGCGCAATCGAAAATGTCACGATATCGCGACAAGTCGGAGGAGAGAGAAGGCATAATTAAAAATGTCATGATTTCACGACAAGTCGGAAGAGAGAGAAGGCGCAAGGCAAACTGTCACGATTTCGCGACATGTTGGAGGCCAAGAAGCTAAGTCGAAGAAACTGTAGCGATTTCGCTACATGTTGAATTTTCGCTGGCCGAAGCAGGAAGAAAGTGTTAAGTGAAAATGTTGTAGCGATTTCGCTACAAGTTGCAAAGGCACAACACAAAGGCGTAGCGATTTCGCTACAAGTTGCAAATGAATAGAACAAAGGTGTAGCGATTTCGCTACGGGTAAAAGTGGCACAAGGCACAAAAGTTGTAGCGATTTCGCTACTGCATGAAGCTCAAAATGTACGGAAGCCGAAAGCGTCACGATTTCATGACAAAGATGAGGATGACGTCAGCGAAAGCTGAAAGTGTCACGATTTCACGACAGGTTGCAAGAAAAGCCGCTAGAAGCCGAAAGCGTCATGATTTCGCGACAAGAATGAGGATGACGTCAGCAAAAGCTGAAAGTGTCACGATTTCATGACAGGATGCAAGAAAAGCTGCTGGAAGCTGGAAGCGTCATGATTTCGTGACAAGAATGAGGATGACGTCAGCAACTGATCAAAGTGTCACGATTTCGTGACAAGAATGGAAGTGAAGCGTTCGAAGGCCAAAAGGGTCACGATTTCGCGACGACAAGGTCAAGAAGGCGTACGGCCACAAAAAGTGTCACGATATCGTGACGTGTTGCTATTTCACGACAATAAGCTACAGGAAGGTGACGAAGGTGGCAGAAGAGTTTGAGGCCGACAAAGTTAAATCAGGGCCGACGAATTTTAGGGTTTGAAGCCGACATCTTTTAGGGTTTCACAGCCGATGTTCTTAGAGGTTGAAGCCGACATCATTTAGGGTTTTACAGCGGATCTGAAGCCGACATCTTTTAGGGTTTCACAGTGGATGCTCTTAGAGGTTGAAGCCGTCATCTTCTAGGGTTTACGACCGACATTTTCTAGGGTTCACAGCCGACGTTTCCTAGGGTTTGTCTCTGAGATTTCATCTATAAAAGGATGGTTACTTCGGTTGAAAAGAGGAAGAAGATAGAGTGCGAGAGCGAGCAGAGTGCGTTGCGTTGAGATAATGTGCGAATGCGAATAGAGTGATTGCGCAAGTTCGGCCGTGTAGAGTGCAAAGTTGTAGTTCGAATCTGCATATCGTGATTGCATGGATGAAAAGCGCAATGTGTAGAGATGGAGTTCTAAGTTCAAAATATTAGCGCACGAATAGCAGAAGTGTCGAACAGCCGATTGCAGTAGAGAGTGCAAAGAAGAATACAAAAGCGGTCGGATAGTGCGAATCGAGTTGCGCAGAAGCAGCAGAATGCAAAAAAATAGCAGACTGTGAGAAATGAGGTGAAAGTTTTATTCTGTAATCTTTATTATTGTTTTCCAAGTTGTAGCTTGGCACAAGGGGTTGGTGCCTCTTTCCAGGTAAGGTGCTGGTAAAATAGGAGTTGGTGCTCCATTCTGTTGAAGCAGATAAAGTTAAGGGGTTGGTGCTCCTTCCAGTTGGTGCTGGTAAAGGATTATGTAAAGTTGTAGCTTTGCATTGACTGGATTTGGATGGTAGTCCAAGCAGTCATTTTTGAGGAGTAGCCACATTGGTGAACCTCGTTAAATTGCCGTGTTATGTGTGATGCTTTCTTGATGCATTTAGTATCTCTCTTATCTGCTTTAAACTGCTGTTGGATTTAAAACTAATTGTTTTTAGAAGTTTTTAAAGAACACACTGATTCACCCCCCCTCTCAGTGTCATTGTGATTACAACAATTGGTATCAGAGCCAAGTACCTGAACAAGCTTAAACAACTAAGGTGATCTTGGAAGTTATGCAATGGCAAGTGGTGAAGGTTTCTCCTCGAACAAAGCACCATTGTTTGATGGGACTAACTATGCGTTCGGAAAATTAGAATGCAGACATATCTTAGTGCTTTGGGTTTTGACATCCGGGGTGCAGTAGTTAATGGTTACAAAACTCCTGCCACCGCTCCAATAGACACTACCGGTAAAAAGGCATTTGAATATGATTCAAAAGCAAAAAACGCCATCATGTGTGGACAAGTGGACAAGTGAGCTAGTCAAGGTCATAAATTGTGAATCAGACAAAGGATATATGGGATAAACTAGAGAACATCCATGAAGGAGATGATAGGATCAAGGAGGCCAAGCTTCAAGCACATCGAGCTCAATACGAATCTTTAAAGATGGACAATGATGAGAACATAGAGACCTTCATGCAAAGAGTCAATGGGATCACCAATTCAATCGGAGGTCTCGATGAAGAATTAACCGATGCCGCTATCGTGAAAAAGGTATTAAGATCGCTCCCTCCTAGATTTGATTCTAAAGTCTCTGCCATAGAAGAAGCCAAAGATCTAAATAGTTTTAGTATGGATGAGATGCATGGTTCTTTGACTGCTTTTGAAATGAGAATAGGAAGGTCTAATCCCATAGACAGAGAAGCAGCTTTCAAAGCCCTAAAAGGCAAAAGCACAAAACAAGAGTCTGAAGAAGAGGATGCTTCAGATGAAATGGAAGCAAATTTTGTCAAAAAGTTGAGAAAAGAAAAAGAAAAATACAAAGGAAAGCTACCTTTTAAATGTTTCAATTGTGGAGGCATTGGACACTTTGCTATCAAATGTCCTCTCCATGACAAGAACAAAGGTGAAGAAACTCAAGCATCAAGAAAGAAGTGAATGGAGGAAGAAAACTAACTTCGAGAAAAGGCAATTTCAAAAAGAAAAGCTTTATCTCCCGAAATGGAGAATCTTCAGAGGACAGTTCTAGTGAAGACTCGAAGAAGGAACAGGTGAGGCTCTCTTTATGGCGTTTGAAGTAGAAGAATCGAAGAGGCGAGAAAACACACAAAAGAGAGAAGGAATGAACTCCGAAGTATCTATTGAAATAGGTGAGGCTGAAGTTGATTTAGAAGGTGAGCTGGTTTCTGCTCTTATGGAATGGAAATCTGAGAAAAGAAAGAATAAAAAATTGTTAAGGAAGCTTGAGGATGCAAATGACATTATAGCCAGTCTAAAAACACAGACATAAGAGTACAAGAAAATGTCCGAAGATCTTGAAGTACAGGTAACCATGAAGATAGATTACTGTTGCAAATTGGAAGAAGAAAATGTTAGTCTTCGAATACAGATACAAGAGCTGGATCAAAAAATCAGCTGTCATTTAAAACGTGATGAAAGTTCGATGAAGCTGGACAAAATCCTAAGCAATCAAAGACCCACAGGTATCAAATTCGGTCTGGGTTTTACTGAAGGAGAATCATCAAGTGGACCAAAGGCAAGCAATGTTGAAAGTGAAAAGAGTAAAGACAAGAAACAGGCTGTGGAAAGAAAAACAAATCAGGCAAAAGAAAGTTGTAATGCCAGTCCTGAAATAGCAGCTGACATTGATGGCTTCACCAAGGTCACACATCAGAAGAAAAGAAGATCTAAGGCTCCTGCAACAACTTGGCCAAGACCATCTTTCAGGTTCAATCATTATTTCTATGGTTTCTGTTTTAAATGTAATGGTTATGGGCATAAAATTGTTGACTGCAAGTACAATATAGGTTCAAGAAGTTTCACTAGTAGAAATGCTTTTGCTCCTCTAATGAGTTATGCAGTAGAATGCTTTAAGTGTCACAACTTTGGGCATATTGCCAGAAACTGTCGTAGTATTTCTGTTTCATATCAATCTCAGAAAAGAAGAATTCAACCATATAGGGCAAAACAAAATAGAATTTCTTCTGAAGGATATGTGCAAGATTCTGAAAAGGGGAAATCCCAGCTAGAACCCAACACCACAGTTAAAACAGAATGGAAACAAAAAGAATAGCTCAGGAAAGAACAGGAATCTTTAATAGTGCAGACAGCTTTTAGAGCTCAGAATAAATATGTACCGTGGATCCTTGATAGTGGTTGCTCAAGTCATATGACAGGTGATAAACAAAAATTTGAAAATCTACAGAAATATGAGGGTGGTTCTGTGAAGTTCGGCAATAATGATGGAGCCAAAATAATAGGTAAAGGATCTGTCAAAATTAGTGAAGGGAAAATCAAGTCAGAAGAAGTTTTATATGTGGATGGTTTGAAACATAACCTGTTAAGTGTGAGTCAAATCTGTGATAAAGGACATGAAGTGGTTTTCAAGAAGCAGGGTTGTGAAGTCAGAAAAATAAACAACGGGAAATTGATAGCAACCGGCTCAAGGACGTCTGGCAACCTGTACACACTCTCAGAATTTTCAGAAGGTATGTGCTTCATTGGACAAGAAGAAGAGAACTGGTTGTGGCATAAGAGGCTTGGACACATAAGTTTTGATAATTTGGTGAAAATCAGCTCTAAACAAGTAGTGAGAGATATTCCAACCATTAAGAAACCTTCAAATAGTGTTTGTGCTTCATGTCAGAAGGGAAAGCAAACCAGGGTTTCATTTAAAACAAAAGAATATCACACTAGCAAGCCTTTGGAACTCATTCATACAGACTTATGTGGACCCATGAGGACTCAAAGCATAAACGGTGACAAATACTTTATGTCGTGTATCGATGATTATTCCGAATGACATGGATATTCTTCCTAAAAGATAAAACAGAAGCTTTTGAAATGTTCGGAACCTTCAAACAACTAGTTGAGAATGAAACAGGAAAAAGGATTAAATGCTTGCGATCGAGCAGAGGAGGAGAATTCATTTCGAATGAATTTATAGAATACTGTGAAAAATATGGTATCAGGAGACAATATTCAGCAGCCAGAACTCCTCAGCAGAATGGTGTAGTAGAGAGGAAAAACAGAACTATACAGGAAATGGCACGCACCATGCTGGCAGAAAACAAAATAGCAGATAGATTCTGGAAAGAAGCAGTTCACACAACAGTATACATTCAAAATAGGTATATGTTAAGAACTCATGAATGCAAAACACCGTATGAGTTGTGGTTTGGTAGAAAAGCAACAACAAAACATCTCAAAGTATTTGGCTGTAAGTGCTACATTAGAAAAACTGATGACAACCTTGGAAAGTTTGAAGATAGAGCAGATGAAGGAGTTTTTGTTGGTTATTCTCCACATAGCAAAGCTTACAAATGCTACAACAAGAGACTCAAGAAAATTGTGGACAGTGCAGATGTTAAATTCGATGAAGGGAGGAAACAAATAGTTAACTTTCAAGAAAACTATCCAATCTACGAAGAAGTCATTGAAGGAGATGAAGTGCATGGTACAGAAAATACGTCTACGGCTGATGCAGATAACTTATCAGATGACTCAGAGGTACAAGAAAACAGAAAATTCAAAATGGGCAGCTGGCAGAAAAATCATCCTAGAGACCAAATAATTGGAGATCCCACAGCTGGTATTCGGACAAGAAAGAAAGTAATAAGTAATTACTCTCTTTTATCCAAAATTGAGCCCAAAAACATAGATGAAGCAAGCAAAGATGACAGTTGGATGAAGGCAATAAATGAAGAGCTAGATCAGATTGAAAAGAACAGAACCTGGGAACTAGTACCTAGACCTGCAAATAAGAATGTAATAGGCACCAAATGGATATTTCGAAATAAATTAAATGAAGACGGTCAAGTCATTAGAAATAAAGCAAGACTGGTTTGCAAAGGCTATGCACAGGTCGAAGGCATTGATTTTGAAGAGACTTTCACACCAGTGGCCAGACTAGAAGCTATTAGAATGTTTCTGGCACTAGCAGTTCACAAGAACTTCAGAGTTTATCAGATGGATGTAAAATCTGCGTTTTTAAATGGGAAACTTGAAGAAGAGGTCTATATTGAACAACCATATGGCTTTCAAATCAGTGAAGATCCTAACCTTGTCTGCAAATTAAAGAAAGCACTGTATGGATTAAAACAAGCACCACGGGCATGGTATGCTAGGCTAGATAATTATCTCTCTCAACAGGGATTCAAGAAAGGTTTAGTGGACAGTAATCTGTATGTGAAAATAGAAGGTGGGCATCTCATTGTTCTTGTTGTCT
This sequence comes from Wollemia nobilis, assembly GCA_028583015.1. NCBI lineage: Eukaryota > Viridiplantae > Streptophyta > Pinopsida > Araucariales > Araucariaceae > Wollemia > Wollemia nobilis. Next base: position 9,827,914 of record JAQPPZ010003077.1, on the reverse strand, counting down.
ATGTGGATGATATCATATTTGGCAGAAACAAAGATGAATCGTGTAAAGACTTAGCAAACAAGATGCATAATGAATTTGAAATGTCAATGATTGGTGAACTGTCTTACTTTCTGGGGCTACAAGTTAATCAGAATGAGAAAGGTATATTCATTTCCCAAATCAAATATGTGAAAGAAATGCTAAAGAGGTTCACTATGGAGGACTGTAAGCCAGTCAGCACTCCCATGACAACAGGCTGCAAGTTGAGTAAAGAAGACAAATCTCCACCTGTAGATCAAACCATGTATAGATCAATGATAGGAAGCTTACTATATTTAATAGCAACCAGACCTGATATTCTGTAGGCGGTTGCATGGTAGCCAGATTTCGGGCCAGTCCCAAAGAGACTCATGTAACAGCAGTTAAAAGGATTTTTCGGTATCTCAAAGGCACCATGGAGTATGGGTTGTGGTATCCAAAAGGCAAATATTTCACTCTTATATCATATTCAGATGCAGATTGGGCTGGATGTGTTGATGACAGAAAGAGTACCAATGGAGGAGCATTCTATTTGGGGGACAGATTGGTTGCATGGCACAATAAGAAGCAAGAGTCAGTTTCTTTATCTACAGCTGAGGCAGAATATATTGCAGCAGCAACATGTTGCACACAAGTCTTGTGGATGAAACAAACCTTGAAAGATCTAGGTATTAATTTTAGTGAACCAATATCAATAAAGTGTGACAACACCAGTGCAATCAACATTTCTAAGAATCCAGTAATGCACTCACGGACAAAGCACATTGCTATAAGGTATCATTTCTTGAAAGAAAAAGTTGCATGGTAAGGAGAAGTTAAATTGGACTATGTCCCAACTACAGAACAGGTAGCAGATATTTTTACAAAACCTTTGCCCAAGGAAGTATTTGAGTATCTTCGAAGCAAATTAGGAGTAGTCACACTTCCTAAGAAGTGACTAGCTACAAGGATCACTTTCTCAGGGGGAGCATTTGCGTATTTGACTATTCTTTTGCTCATGATCATAATTTGTGCCAGTTGCAACAAATTGTGCCTGAGAAGTGTGAGGATGGACTCAGGGGAGTCTGCAGCAGCCCTTTGGTATTATTGACAAAGGGGGAGAAGAGTTACATGAATGTATACAGGTGTTGCCAACAATTCCAAAGGGGGAGATTGTTGAGCAAGGTGTTGCAAGAAGGTTGTCATTGTTGTCAACACAGACAGTTAGATCCAAGGATGCAATGGGTAGACAGATCAGAAGTCATTCAGATGCAGAAGATAGAAAAAATTCGAAGAAAAAGACAAGTTAGAAAACTGTCGCGATATCGCGACATGTTTTCTGTCGTGATTTCACGACAAGTCGGAGGAGAGAGAAAGCATAGCCGAAAATGTCACGATATCACGACAAGTCGGAGGAGAGAGAAGGTGCAATCGAAAATGTCACGATATCGCGACAAGTCGGAGGAGAGAGAAGGCGCAATCAAAAATGTCACGATTTCACGACAAGTCGGAGGAGAGAGAAGGCACAATTGAAAATGTCACGATATCACGACAAGTCGAAGGAGAGAGAAGGCATAATTAAAAATGTCATGATTTCACGACAAGTCGGAAGAGAGAGAAGGCGCAAGGCAAACTGTCATGATTTCACGACATGTTGGAGGCCAAGAAGCTAAGTCGAAGTAACTGTAGCGATTTCGCTACATGTTGAATTTTCGTTGGCCGAAGCAGGAAGAAAGTGTTAAGTGAAAATGTTGTAGCGATTTCGCTACAAGTTGCAAAGGCACAACACAAAGGCGTAGCGATTTCGCTACGAGTTGCAAAGTTGCACAAAGCAAAGGTGTAGCGATTTCGCTACGGGTAAAAGTGGCACAAAGTTGTAGCGATTTCGCTACTGCATGAAGCTCAAAATGTACGGAAGTCGAAAGCGTCATGATTTCGTGACAAAGATGAGGATGACGTCGAAAAAAGCTGAAAGTGTCACGATTTCGTGACAGGTTGCAAGAAAAGCCGCTAGAAGCCGAAAGCGTCATGATTTCATGACAAGAATGAGGATGACATCAGCAAAAGCTGAAAGTGTCACGATTTCACGACAGGATGCAAGAAAAGCTGCTGGAAGCCGAAAGCGTCACGATTTCGCGACAAGAATGAGGATGACGTCAGCAACTGATCAAAGTGTCACGATTTCGTGACAAGAATGGAAGTGAAGCGTTCGAAGGCCAAAAGGGTCACGATTTCGCGACGACAAGGTCAAGAAGGCGTACGGCCACAAAAAGTGTCGCGATATCGCGACGTGTTGCTATTTCACGGCAATAAGCTACAGGAAGGTGACGAAGGTGGCAGAAGAGTTTGAGGCCGACAAAGTTAAATCAGGGCCGACGGATTTTAGGGTTTGAAGCCGACATCTTTTAGGGTTTCACAGCCGATGTTCTTAGAGGTTGAAGCCGACATCATTTAGGGTTTTATAACGGATCTGAAGCCGACATCTTTTAGGGTTTCACAGTGGATGCTCTTAGAGGTTGAAGCCATCATCTTCTAGGGTTTACGGCCGACATTTTCTAGGGTTCACAACCGACGTTTCCTAGGGTTTGTCTCTGAGATTTCATCTATAAAAGGATGGTTACTTCGGTTGAAAATATGAGGAAGATAGAGTGCGAGAGCGAGCAGAGTGCGTTGCGTTGAGATAATGTGCGAATGCGAATAGAGTGATTGCGCAAGTTCGGCCGTGTAGAGTGCAAAGTTGTAGTTCGAATCTGCATATCGTGATTGCATGGATGAAAAGCGCAATGTGTAGAGATGGAGTTCTAAGTTCAAAATATTAGCGCGCGAATAGCAGAAGTGTCAAACAACCGATTGCAGCAGAGAGTGCAAAGAAGAATACAGAAGCGGTCGGATAGTGCGAATCGAGTTGCGCAAAAGCAGTAGAATGCAAAAAAATAGCAGACTGTGAGAAATGAGGTGAAAGTTTTATTCTGTAATCTTTATTATTGTTTTCCAAGTTGTAGCTTGGCACAAGGGGTTGGTGCCTCTTTCCAGTAGGTGCTGGTAAAATAGGAGTTGGTGCTCCATTTCGTTGAAGCAGATAAAGTTAAGGGGTTGGTGCTCCTTCCAGTTGGTGCTGGTAAAGGATTATGTAAAGTTGTAGCTTTGCATTGACTGGATTTGGATGGTAGTCCAAGCAATCATTTTTGAGGAGTAGCCACATTGGTGAACCTCGTTAAATTGCCGTGTTATGTGTGATGCTTTCTTGATGCATTTAGTATCTCTCTTATCTGCTTTAAACTACTGCTGGATTTAAAACTAATTGTTTTTAGAAGTTTTTAAAGAACACATTGATTCACCCCCCCTCTCAGTGTCATTGTGATTACAACACATTCCTCTTTATTAATATGGTCATAACATTAATTTATTCCATTAGAATTCGTAAGCGTTACCCATCAATATCTTAATCATTATTATTTATGTGGTCTATCAATTGCCGTTTCATTGGCAACCTTCCTTGCTTCCTTCCAACTTCGTCGACTATAGTTTAGCAAAGAAATTTAAATTTATTAACCAATACTTTTGGTCATATTAAAAAAAATATATCAACCTCCTCGTTCAACATGCCTTGTGGACACTGCATTGTCTCTACACGACTGTGTCGCATTGTGGGCTAGCAAAACATGCCTCAACCTGTGTTGAAGTCCACATGATATCAATGTGGCCCCTTCATTATTTGGCCGCATCACTACCGTCTAGGACTCCCAATTTCTTTGATGAATTTAGTCATCTCCTCGAGAGTCTAGTCATCGAGTAATAGGGATGGCATGCTATCAATATTCACGACATTTGTGGTCTAAGATTTACTGTGTTATTTTGATAATTTTCATCCATGTTGGGCCATGTATCACTAATTTTGTACTCTAAACATTGTAAAATTGTCGTTGATTTTCATTATTTGCCTATGACATGTTGTGATTTTACACTTCTGTGATGCCACGTCACCTGCATCGATGTCCATCATTTTCTAGCAATGATGCGTATTCATGCTATTGTAAACTCTGACTCGTGGTCTCTATGTTCGATTTCGAATCCCAACGATGCTGCTAGATGATTTCCCATTCTTCGTTCGAACTTGGAAGTATGCCATGTCTTCAGAAACCTCTTTTGCCAATCATGGAGAGCCCTCGTCCGTGTTGTATCTGCTATTCTCTAGCATCAAATCTCACTGCCATTCATCTTGTCGAACTTCATGTCGTCGTTGACATCCAAGTATGGCCACGTAGCGATGCCTTCCACGCGTTGTGCACTGTGTTGCCATCGGAGCCTATGCATTCGATGGTCCCATCATGGGAAGCATTTTTGCCACGCTGGCCCATGTCTTCGGCTTCGTCAGCCTGTACTCACCTTATTTATCTTTGCCACATGAGCTTGTCTTCAACAGAATTAATTTTGTATTGATTCGTGTTAAAATTTTTGTAGCCTATACATCATTCGGGTTCAGGTCCGCGTATCGAAGATTTCATCTATCTAAAGACCCTCTACATTGCTGTCACCAGAGTCCTCATCATAATATGTCCACGTGGGCCCCACTCTAGCCTACATTCAACAGTGTCATGAGACCCCATGAATCCTCCAGCTGTTCACTCTTTCGGTAATCACATTACCTGCACGAAGACACAAAAAGGGCTTTAGTCTTATGAATAGAATAAATTAGAAAGCCCTAATATTTGAAATGAATACAAGCTTTTTATTTTGCAAAATTTTTTTATTTGGTTATTGTGAGAAACCTTTATGACCATGTACATGGTTAAGCAATATCATCCCAACCATGACACCTCCTAAAGTTGGGAGTTATCATCATTAATATGAAATTTAACACAAAACCACCACACACCATTTTTTTAACTATTATTATATACAAAATATATATAATAATAAAAATGTATATTTTTTGGTATACAAAAATGAAAGAAAACCCAAAAAGTAACCACGAAAACACTAACCACAAAATCGATGAAAAACTTGTCGACACAACAATGATGATAAAAATAGTCAACCACAAGATGACAACAAAAGCAACGTCGACAATAAAATATTGTCGACAAGAAAATATCATCGACAAGAAAAAATCATCGACAAGAAAATGACGACAAAGGTCGTCGACAAGAAAAAGTTGTCGACAAATAAAAAGTCATCGACAATAAAATATCGTCGACAAGAAAAAGTTGTCGACAATAAAATATCATCGACAATAAAAAGTCGTCGACAATAAAATATCATCGACAAGAAAAATTCATCGAAAAAAACTAATGATAAATGCAAATTCAAAACAAGTCGAGCATTAGACACTCGAAACCAACATGCAAACATCCAAATACCAAAAAATAAAAAGGTGGGACCCCAATTTTGGGGTACGTTGTGGAGCAGCCACAACAAATGGCGACTCTGCTGGGAAATGCTCCTGAGCATTTCGGTGAGAACCCAACCTGAAAACCTATAAAATTCAAACACAAGCGTCAGCAAATATCCAAATAATGAAACTAGATGAGAAATACATGAAGCATTAGAAATATTTAGCGTCAGCTCAATGTGTGCGGTGTGATTCATTCCTTATCGTTTGAAATTGATCTACATTCCATCATCTATTTCACTTATGATTTGTGTGTATGAGAAGTTATGGATGATTCCTGTAGGATTTAATGTATGGTAAATATTATAGATATATAACAACCCGCTTTGCAAAGGCTCAAACTTTCTAGTACCATGAACAAAAATATTAAAAAAGGTCAAACCATCTTAGGACCAAATATGTGTATACTGAATTAATTTACTAGATCCCAAAGTTGGTTATGTGTCACTATCATCTTGAACCCATGTGCAAGTGTAAGTGAAATTAGATCTTTGGGTAATAGGATTCCCAACCTAAGTGAGATGGGAATTTAACCCTATCCTTACTACTCTGATCTGGAGTTCATTACCTCATCTTGAACAAAATGATTTAACCTATTATGGATGAAACTGTCAGGCTAGCTTATCCGTTTGAGCGATCCAGTGGTCTTGCTTTTAGACAAGACATGTTGCCACGCATGAGCATACTCCACTACCAATCAGGCATCTATAGCCCCGGTGGAGATCAACCCCATAATCCAGGATTTGGCTTTACTTTTGATTTCTTGAACCTTGGGGATGACTACCAATCCTTGCAAGGGATATGTAGTATGATCCTTCCAATCCAGTATTAATGATGAAATGAAAGTAGAATTGGAATTTCAAGTTCTTGAGTGTAGATCGCGCTTTTAATTTCTTAAAATGTGATGGATGCAAAATAGAAGCTTTGGGGAATCAGACTCTCAACCTAAGCGAGATCAGAATTAGACCCTATCCTTACTACTCCATGAAGGTCAAATTAGAGCTTTGGGAAATAGGATCCTCAACCTAAGTTTGATGGGGATTTAACCCTATCCTTACTATGATTTTAGGCTTTAAGCATTATGGGAGTGGTACAAAAAACATTGTTCTAAGGATTATGTTGCATGATAGAACAGACATGAAATACTCCTTTCGCCTCACCTTTTCTTCCAAGTATGGTTTTGACCATTTTTCTCAAGATCCTCTTTAATATGTGTAGAATGTGTTTGGTTCAATATAGTTCGAGCATCAGTTCCCAACCTTAGGATCCTTTTAATATATGTTATGTAATAACCCTAAGAGGATTTGACACCTTTTCAATGATTGTACTTGAAATTTTAATGCAACTGAGATGAGATGTATATGCAATGTGGAATGTAACATGAGATATGGATGAATGCATTGCTCTTTTTGAAATGCGGATGGAGTATATCATCTAATTTGTAAAACTGAAAACTTCATGCATCACAAGTTCCAAACAATATTCTTTACTGTGTTTGCGATACTCGTGGAGCTTTCTGTAATACAATTCTGATGTTTCATATTCTCTTAGTCTTAGTCAACATTCATAAGGACATAAGTTGACATCTCACTTTTTTTTTTTTTCAATACAAACCACAAGTGTCCAAAGGACCAACACACAAAACTTAAAACCAAAATGAGATCGAACCCAAAACCAAAATATGAAAACCAAAAGTATATACAAATTTACAATATAATACAAGATGGTGCAAAGTTTGGATTATCATTTTCCTGGATCCCAAACCTTATTTGAGCATTCCAACAGACATATAATGTGATACACATCCCAAATGTGGAAGGAATAAAAAAAAACAAGACTAGACCAAACAATGCAACCAACTTCAACTTTCTTCTCTCACCCCAAAAATTAGATTTAGTTCCATTAGTATTCTCATAGGTGAGATTCAAATTACCAAATTGATTAGACAATTGTTGATTTTCAATTATTTCTTGTATATTCTTTAAGGTGTAAATTTCATAATTCAATTCATGATTTAGAACTAGGCTTTCTTTATTCAAAATGAAATTTTGTAAGCAAGAGCCTATTTCTAAAAAATTCAAAGCTAATTCATTTTCCATGTTCTTAGGCCAATCAAAATTGTGCAACAATTTACAAGCATTTAGGATATTTACTAAATGGGGATCATTAGGAGTTTTTATCCTAGGTTCAAGAATTAATTGTTGATGAATTTGATTTAGCAATTTAAGTGCATCAAGCTCCTTTTAATTCATTAAAGTAATGTTATCAAAGGTGTGGTTAGAAATTAATTTTTGTTCTTCATTCACCTTCAATGGCATTTCATCATAAATATCATTTGAATTATACAAATCTTCACTTAAATCTTGGATGTTTGGACACAAAGGTTTAGATTTTACCTTTTTCACATTTTCATTTAGCAAATTGGTGAGGATTTGCAATTCCCTCTTTTACCTCATGGTCTTCATATTCTTCATTGATTACTTGTTCATCAAACATACCAAAATTGGGCACCCAATTGAAAACATGCCCATCCTTTTCAACCCTCAAATATTTTTGGTCAAAGTGTATGAAAAGTAACTCATCTTCATGATCAATCACTTGCATTGCTTCTAATAGATCAACCACTTTGTCATTTAATTCCAACTCTTTGTTCACTATCCACGGTATCTCTTCATTTTAATCCTTAAAATAATCATGCAAACTTGTATCCCAATCTTCAATGAATTTATATTCAACATGATCGAATTTTGTAACCTTCTCAAATCTTGTGAATGTGAGATCTTCGTATGAAGTAGAAATTTCAACGTCCTGCATATAAATTGGAATAGAGGCTTAATCAATAGGGGTGTGAGGCAATAACACATCTTCATATCTTCCCCAACCATTGTAAAAATTATCTTCCAAATTTGTGGGATGAAACTCCATGGTATTTGTGACATGATCTTTTGATTCATTTGTCATTTTTTTTTCTTCTTTGTCCTTGGTAATAGGATCATTATAATATTCAAAAATTTGATGAGATTTGAAACCCTCTTCCAAAACATCCTCAAATTGTACAGAAGTTGTAATATCTTCCTTTGATTAGGCGATTATGTTGTCCTGTATATCAATTGGCACACAAGTTTCATTAGCAGTTTTGGAGTGAGTGTAGTCTTCCCACTTCTTCCAAGCATCATAATAATCATCTTCCAAATTCAAGTGGTGACGTTCAACTACTTCTTCAACATATTCCAATTCATCAATGTGTTTCTCATCAAATTCACCTTCACCTTCTTTAGATGGTTCAATAAATTTTAAAAGTGGGTTATTTCTTGAATTCAAATTTGTAAGGCTATCATCGTCCAAATTAGTAACCCATGATTCGATTTTATCACAATTTGGAGGGTGAAGAATTTTTCGATCATTAATTCCAAGCTTCTCATCGAGAGTGTCTTCCAAGAACAAGTGGTGAAATTCTATCATATCTTCAAATCCATTTATTGGTTTTCTTCCAATTCCACTTTCAACCACTTCATCCAATTTTATGGTAGGTTCTGTCCTATCACCTATTTCAAACATTTTTGAATTTAGAACCCCTTCATCTAAATATTCGTGTATCTCTATGAATGAGATCATCTCTGCATAATCCTCACTAGTGGATGTCGACTTAACAATTTGCACCTCCTCTTGGACTACATCTAAGGTGGTTGTAACATTTGGACCTTCAAATTCATCCCCTTGATCATTTACCTTAGGTATCATTGGAATGGAGGGTGCTATATTTGATGGTTGGTGTAGGTTGGCATCACTAACTCCAAAAGAAAAATCTCTCATGTGAACATGTGCCTTTTCTTCTTCCAAAACATGTTGTTCTACCTTTTCCAAGATCTCATAGATTATCTCTAGAGACAGGTCATCCAAGTTTTTCTTTAAATATGTAACAAGTCTGGGGTGTATGGCTCCCATGTATACTTGAATAGCTTCCTCTTCTGATGTGTTAAAATTTTCCCACATTTGGGAGTGCAACTCACGAAATCTTCCATTGAATTGACTCAACGACTCATTAGGCTCATTATGTATGGAGGTAAAATAATTTTTCAACATCTCTAAGTCGACTTGATTACCAAAATGGTAAATATAGGTTGCTTCTAGTTGTATCCAAGAATTCCTAACCTCCATGGGTAGTTGGCCATACCAAAAGAATGGTCTATCATCCAAAATATATGCAAATAACTTACAAGCCACTCCTCATAGAAAATTTGGAATTGACATAATGTATTCTTGTAGACATACAATTTTTTCAAATATTCTAGCGGCACCTCTTGATTAAAATGTCATAGAAAATCCAATAACATTTTAAGAATTTGATAGGGTATCCCATGTATAGACAAACCCTTATAATGATCCTCCATCGTAGATACCATTCTTTCTCTTAGAGATGCTACTTCAGCTCTTATATCGTATGTCATCATTAGTAAAACTCAAAATATAACTTCAAAACCAATTTTTTAGTCATGAATAAAATAAGGAACCATGACAAAGCAATATTCTAAAAATGTAAATTAGTTTATGATTCACCAGATCACATATGCGCAAGTGAAGAGCATACTCCTAGTGTTGTAGGCTTTTTGATTCACAAGATCGCATTACATGCAAGTGAAGAGCATAATACCAAAAACAAATACATTTTAGACAAAATAATTCCTTACAAATAAGAATGAAATTACTAGCAAATATCAAACATGTAACGTATGAATAATCATGTTAGCATCAACTAAGAGATGTATCCATTAAAATCAAATGAAAGTAATTGCATGGAGACAACCTCGTTAGTCAAGACCAAAAATTTTCAAAATCAAATTAAAACACATTATTCCTGTATGAACAATCAAAAGCGTTAGAACAATACATAGCGATTCATGTCCTCCTTTTAACACTACAAGGTTGTATTGTTAAAAGAGGGCTAAAGATAATAATCAATAGGGTGTGAAATATTCAAAATTTAAATCTCTATAGCATTTAAATCAAATTGAAATAAACCCATTCAAGCCCTCCTTCTAGCGCCAATCTGTTGAGTGGTATTTTCACCCAATTGTGAAAGTATACTCTCACTTAGGATTTGGATTCCAAATCCTCTCTTGCAAAGAAGTTAAACAAACAACTTCGCCAAAGTCTTCGCTATATTTAGCATTTGCATGTGTATTAGTAATCTCAAATAAAGATATTCAATTTAAATGCTTGGAACACCTTAGTGATTGCAAGTAACTATAAACATGGGGCAATGTTGTTTTATTTTACCATGAAACTTTAGTGATTGTTCATTGAACCAAAATAAAGCAAATGTGAGTTGGCCCTCATATGACCAGGATGTAGTACCTTAATTATTTTTATCTTGAGGGTTTTAAAATATATTTTATCTTGCATTAAATCCAAATATGGCTTCTTATCATCAAGATGAAGATAGCTTTCAATGTGATCGATAAACTATCCCTCTTTGATGAAATAGGTTTTCACAAAGAGGCAATAATTTATGGCCTTAAATTAAGGGCTTTAAATGTCACTTTAACTTATCCCTCTTAAATGAAATCAAATTTTCATCAAGATGAACAATTAAGTGCTTTGAAAAAAAAAAACTTTCAATGTAATACTCAAATTACCCCTCTTTCGTAAAATTATAATTTTTATGAAGAGAGTGCAATTTTAGGCCCAAAAAATGGAAATTTGTGAAATGCAATAAAACATATCTCCTTCAATGAAATTGGAATTTTTATGAAGGGAATGTCATCATAGGCTCAGGAGTGTAAAACAAAACTGAAAAAATGAAATTTGACCTTAAAATGGAAATTTTCTATTTTTGGGTTTTTTTAAATCTGTAATAAAATAGCAACTTCGATGAATTTTAAAAATACTAAACAAATATGAAAATGAAATTTCAAAGTGCATATTGGAAGTCTGAAGTATAACCTACGCAATGGTGAAATTATTTTTGTATTTTGAAATTTTTTTAAATGTTTATTTTAATGCCTGCAAAAAAAAAAAATTAAAATTTCTAGAAAAATAAAATGCAGAAAAATGGAAGTTGAAGTGCAGAAAATGAAACACATGATACATTCAGTTTGATGCTATCCTATTCTGGAAAAACCGAAGATGTGAGGTTTTCATGCATGCAACCTAACCTATTGGACTTGCAAAATAAGCACAATCCGGATAAGCTAAGTGCTGGCTTCTAGGGTTTTAAATGAATTTTTCATATTTAAACATTAGCATGAAGCAACCAAGAAACTTGCATACACTCCATTTACAAGCCTAAAATATGAAAAGGAAAAAAAATAAACATTTAATCATGCATGCAGAAAATGACTCCTCCTTTCTTGCCCATAAGATGCAACTTTCTGAAAAAACTATTTGCATTAAAATATTTCTTTGTACATGGTAAAAATATAGTTTTCTCAAGGAACCAGTCCAATGTGGAAGGAAAATATCCAGAAAAACCCAGTGCCAAGGCCTTGCCTTCATTCCTGCAATCTTCTCTGAAAGTTTTCCAACCCCCCTTTCAATGAAATTGGAATTCGATTTTTATTGTTTTCTAGAAACCCTCGGTTTCACTTTCCTTTGCATGGCCTTTCGTTTTCATCTTCTGCGTTGTCTCTTATTCTTATTTCATTTCATTTTCAATTTATTTTTGTTTTTTTTTAGTTTCCAACGTCACGCAATCTTTCTTTTTTCGAGCCCCTTTTTATTTGATAACGTTCCTTCCATTGAACGTTTCACGATAATACTCTTATAGCAAAACAAAAGGGACATTCCTCTTTATTAATATGGTCATAACATTAATTTATTCCATTGGACTTCGTAAGCGTTACCCATCAATATCTTAATCATTATTATTTATGTGGCCTGTCAATTGTCGTTTCATTGGCAACCTTCCTTGCTTCCTTCCAACTTCGTCGACTATAGTTTAGCAAAGAAATTTAAATTTATTAACCAATACTTTTGGTCATATTAAAAAAAATATCAACCTCCTCGTTCAACATGCCTTGTGGACACCGCATTGTCTCTACATTATCGTGTCGCATTGTGGGCTAGCAAAACATGCCTCAACCTGCATTGAAATCCCCATGATATCAATGTGGCCCCTTCGTTATTTGGCCGCATCACTACCGTTTAGGACTCCCAATTTCTTCAATGAATTTAGTCATATCCTCGAGATTTTAGTCATTGAGTAATAGGGATGGCATGCTATCAATATTCATGGCATCTGCGATCTGAGATTTACTGCATTATTCTGATATTTTTCATCCACTTTGGGCCGTGTATCACTAAGTTTGTACTCTAAACATTGTAAAACTGCTGTTGATTTTCATTATTTGCCTACGACGTGTTGTGATTTCGTACTTCCGTGATGCCACGTCACCTGCATCGACGTCCATCATCCGCTAGCAGCGATGCATTTTCGTGCTGCTGTAAACTCTGACCCGTGGTCTCTGTTAGAAAAATTAACCCAGATTTCACGCTTGTGCCCAACTGCGCTCCGAACCTTGGGCGAAACCGGATTGCGCTCCAGACATGGGCGAAGTCGGACTGCGCTGCCGCAGTCCGGGATCCCGGAAAAGGGCTGACATGACGTCGCACCTACCCTCTGACAGATGTGACGCTTGTGCGGCGATTGGTCAGAAACCCTAGTTGAGGGCCTGTCAGAACCTGTCAGAGGACAAACCCCAATCCTCCTCTTCCCGCGGCTATATAAGGCGTCTCGGGTATTTCAGATAGAAGAAGAAGAGGAAGAAAAAGAGAAGGAGCAAGAAGGAGCAGAGGCAAAGAAAAGTATCTCAGCGAGCAGTTTGACTCAGTGATTAATGTCTGAGCAGCCGACTCGACATTTTGTCTGTTTAACTTATCCTGCAGTGCAGCCTGCAGATGATTGTAATTTCCTCGGTTGAGGAACTCTGTAACCCCCGTTTAATATAAATAAAGTTTGTTGTTTGTTTCCGGCATCTTTTAGGGTTTGCAGTTTGTTGTTCTCTGTTCCGGTTATTCTCTCCTCTCATACGGGTGTTGCCAAGCCAGGCAAACCCAGCGGCAGCCGCGGAAGAAGAACAAGTCTAAAGCGGCTTTCCAAGTTTGCTTCCGAAGTTTGCGGCTAAGACTGGAGCAGCTCGAGTGCACGAGAAGTCCGAAGTTGGCCTCAGTCCCCTCTTCACCCTGCACAGTTCGTTGGCTGCCCGAAGTTCGAACTTCGCCCAAGTTTGGGCGAAGTCCGTCGGCGTGCGCGAAGTTCGAACTTCGCCCAATTTCGAGCGAAGTCCGTTAGCGGCCTCGAAGTGCGAACTTCGCCCAATTTGGGCGAAGTCCGGCGCGGCGAAGTGCGAACTGCGACGTTCGCACTCGCCCTAGTTTGGGCGAAGTCCGTCGGGCCCCCGACTTGCGCACTGCGTTGTCCGAACAGCGCCGTGCAGACTTCGGCAAAAATAAAAAAAATTTAAATTCTTCAAATTGGTATCAGAGCTGATAGTGCCGTGACACGGAGATAGAAGCATGGCTTCCGAGAGAAACTCGCTGCAGTTGCAGATCCCACGATTTAACGGCAAGAACTACGATTATTGGAGCATCCAGATGAAGATCCTGTTCGGATCTCGGGAGCTATGGGAGTTAGTCGAGAACGGCTACCCGGAACCAGCGGATGCGGCGGCAGCGGCCGCCCTCTCTCGGGCGGACAAGGATGCGTTGAAAGAGCACAAGAAGAAGGACCGGAAGGCCCTCTTCTACATCATGCAAGCGGTTGAGGAGACCATCTTCCCGCGGATTGCATCGGCCACCAAGGCCAAGCGGGCACAGGAAACCCTAGCAAGTTCGTATCGGGGCACCGAGCAAAGTGAAGTTGGTGAAGCTGCGGATGCTCGGGAGACGGTTTGAGAACACGCGGATGAGCGAGTCCGAGTCGATGAGCGACTTCTTCACCCGGACGGTCGACATTATCAACCGGATGCGGTTGAATGGAGAAAATGTCCGAGCCGAGAGAATCGTGGAGAAGATTCTCGGAAGTGCACTGCGAAGTTCGACTCGGTTGTGATAGCAATCGAAGAGTCGAGGGATCGACAACCCTCTCGACGGATGAACTCATGGGTTCATTGCAGACCCATGAACAGAGGCTGAGCCGTTCATCTCAGACCTCTCTGGAGCAAGCGTTTCGGGCTCAAGCCTCAGTCCGAGACAGCGGCAGACAAGACTCCCACCACAGCGCTTCTAGTTCTCAAGGAGGGAGAGGCAGAAGCAGGCGTGGGAGAAGTAACAAGCAAGGAGGGAGATCAAACCCTCATGACGCTGAGCCAAGTTGCAACTTTCATCAGCAAGGAGGAAGAGGCAGCGGCGAGAAATCAGCAAGGAAGCTCTCGGCGGAAGAAGGACATGTCAAAGGTCCAATGCTACTACTGCAGCAAGTTCGGCCATTATGCCTCACAGTGCAAGAAGAAGATGGCGAACGAGAATCAGCAGCAAGCCCATTATACGGAGGAACCCGAAAATGCGGCAGGAGGAAATGTATTGCTGACTTGCGGTATTGAAGAGGAGAGCAAGAAAAACATCTGGTATCTTGACAGTGGTTGCAGCAACCACATGACTGGGAACAGAGAGATGTTCTCACAATTGGATGAAACAGTCCAGTCCGAAGTCAAGATGGGGAACAACAACAAAGTTCTTGTGATGGGGAAAGGAAAGATCCTCATCCGCACCCGGCACGGTGAAAGAAAAACAATTCAAGATGTTTTTTATGTGCCTAGGTTGAAGCACAATCTGCTAAGTGTTGGACAGCTTGTGCAGAAGGGGCACACTATACTGTTCAAAGACGGTGTCTGTTCCATCAGAGACAAAGTCCATGGACAAATTGCAACGGTGTCCATGACGAAAAACAAAATGTTTCCGCTGCAAATTCGAAATGAATCATTGATGTCTCCGAGTGCGGTTGAGAAAGATGCTACAGGTTGTGGCATCTCGGATTCGGTCACCTGAGCTTCAGTGGCCTGAATCAAATGCACAGGATGTGAATGGTGAAGGGTCTACCCACGATAGAGCAACCGAACCAAGTGTGTGAAGGTTGCCTAGTCGGCAAGCAGCACAGGGATGCATTCCCTGTAGGACAGTCTTGGAGAGCATCACGGCCATTGGAGCTGGTGCACTCAGACATTTGCGGTCCGATGCAGACCACCACGTTTGCCGGCAACAAATACTTCTTGACATTCATAGATGACTTCAGTCGGAAGACTTGGATTTATGCCATCAAGCTGAAGTCAGAGGCATTTGCCAGATTCAAGGAGTTCAAGGCTCTGGTGGAGAAACAGAGCGGTTATTATGTGAAGACTCTCAGAACTGATGGAGGTGGAGAGTACATCTCCAACGAATTCCACAACCTTTGCAAGCGGCACGGAATTCGAAGGCGGTTCATTGCCACGGATACACGCCACGACGAGAATGGCGTAGGCGGGAGGAAGAACCGAACCATCATGGAAATGGCACGAAGCATGATGAAGGCGAAGGGATTATCGCATGAATTACGGGCGAGAGGCTGTAACATGTGCGATCTACTTGCTGAGCGAGATGTCCCACCAAAAGCGTGAAGGACAAAATCCCTCGGGGAGGCACTGGAGCGGAGTGAAGCCAAGTGTGGCTCACTTGCGTGTGTTCGGGTGCATTGCATATGCACATGTTCCGAAGAGAAGCGGCGGAAGTTGGATGATCGAGCGGAGAAGTGCATTTTCACAGGGTATAGTGAGCAGGCGAAGGCATATAGGCTGTACAACCCTGTGACGAAGAAGCTCATCATCAGCCGTGATGTGAAGTTTCTTGAAGATCAAGCCTGGAACAGGAAGTCCGAGACTGGCCAGTTAAAGCCGACGAAGTTCAGTCTGTTGACTTGGAAGAAGGAAGTGTGCGACCACCGGCAACTTCCGGCGACAACGACGGTGCCAGCAGTAGCACAACCACTCCATCACGGTCGCCTCCACTTGTAAGCAGAATTCAAAATCTGAGGACACCTGCGAAGACTCGGAGCTTGCAAGACATTTACGAGGCAACCCGAACCCACATAGATGAAGAGCACTCTGACTTTGCATTCTTTCTCGAAGTTGATCCGGTGAGAGTTCGAAGATGCAAGTCGAGAATCGAGAAGTGGGTGCGGGCGATGGATGAGGAGATAGCAGCCATTGAAAAAAATGAAACATGGCGGTGACGGATCTTCCAGCAAGGAAGAAGACCATTGGGGTCAAGTGGGTGTATAAGACAAAGTTCAACGCCCAAGGAGACATTGACAAGCACAAAGCCAGATTGGTGGCGAAGGGTTACAAGCAGAAGTCGGGCATCGATTACCATGAGGTATATGCACCTGTAGCCCGACTTGACACGGTCAGGATGATCCTGGCATTGGCAGCCCAACAAGGTTGGAAGATGTACCGAGATGGATGTCAAGTCGGCCTTCCTCAGCGGAGTGTTGGAGGAAGAGGTCTACATAGACCAGCCACCGGGTTACGAAATTGAAGGCCGGGAGGGCAAAGTCCTGAAGGCTAAAGAAGGCCTGTACGGTTTGAAGCGGGCGCCCCGAGCTTGGTACGGCCGGATTGACGGCTATTTTCGGGAGAATGGGTTTCAGAAATGCCCATATGAGCACACCACGTACATGAAGACAAATGCGGCGGGTGAGCTCATTATCGTCTACTGTATGTGGACGATCGATTTATACGGCAACAACAATGTCTGTTCGACCGGTTCGGAACAGCCATGAAGAAGGAGTTCGAGATGACGGACTTAGGGTGATGAAGTATTTTCTCGGCATTGAAGTTGACCAATCGGCGAGATGGCATCTTCATTTCTCGGGAGCAAGTATGCGAAGGATGTCTGAAGCGCTTCAAGATGGAGGACGATAAACACTGCCATCACACTGCGACCACGGGTTTGAAGGCGAGCAAGTTGGATACGAGGAGGAATGTCGACCCAACCTGTTCAAGAGGCTAGTTGGCGATCGATGTATTTGGCTGCAACTCGGCCGAATCGATGTTCGGAGTCAGTCTGATCAGCCGTTTCATGGAGACTCCGAAGGACACGCACTGGCAAGCAGGCAAGAGGATCTTGCGCTATGTCAACGGGACACGAAACCATGGCCTATTTTACGCCAGACAAGACCAGTTGGAGCTAGTGGGCTTCACGGACAGTGACTGGGCTGGCAGTACCGACGATCGGAAGAGCACCTCCGGGTATGCTTTCCATCTCGGATCGGGGCAGTATCATGGGCGTCCAAGAAACAACCCATCGTTGCGTTGTCCACAGCCGAAGCAGAATATGTCGCCGCCACGTCAGCCGCATGCCAGGCAGTTTGGCTGCGAAGAGTTACGAGTGAACTGAACTTTCCTCCGGATGGTGCGACAACAATTTTTCGTGATAACAATTCGGCCATTGCACTCTCAAAGGATCCTGTGTTCCATGGCCGGACGAAGCACATAGACATCCGGTATCATTTCATCAGAGAGCTGGTGAAATTTGGCGAAGTACAACTACAGTTTTGCAGGTCCAAGGAGCAGCTGGCTGACATCTTCACGAAGCCTTTGAAGGAGGAAGACTTCAGCGATTGCGAGAGCAGCTTGGAGTCAAAGCGCTCGTGAAATCAGGCTTAAAGGAGGGTGTTAGAAAAATTAACCCAGATTTCACGCATGTGCCCAACTGCGCTCCGAACCTTGGGCGAAACCGGATTGCGCTCCAGACATGGGCGAAGTCGGACTGCGCTGCCGCAGTCCGGGATCCCGGCAAAGGGCTGACATGACGTCGCACCTACCCTCTGACAGATGTGACGCTTGTGCGGCGATTGGTCAAAAACCCTAGTTGAGGGCCTGTCAGAACCTGTCAGAGGACAAACCCCAATCCTCCTCTTCCCGCGGCTATATAAGGCGTCTCGGGTATTTCAGATAGAAGAAGAGGAAGAAAAAGAGAAGGAGCAAGAAGGAGCAGAGGCAAAGAAAAGTATCTCAGCGAACAGTTTGACTCGGCTGATTAATGTCTGAGCAGCCGACTCGACATTTTGTCTGTTTAACTTATCTGCGGTGCGACTGCGAGATGATTGTAATTTCCTCGGTTGAGGAACTCTCGTAACCCTCGTTTAATATAAATAAAGTTTGTTGTTTGTTTCAGGCATCTTTTAGGGTTTGCAGTTTGTTGTTCTCTGTTCCGCGTCTTCTCTCCTCTCATACGGGTGTTGCCAAGCCAGGCAAACCCAGCGGCAGCCGCGGAAGAAGAACAAGTCTAAAGCGGCTTTCCAAGTTTGCTTCCGAAGTTCGCGGCTAAGACTGGAGCAGCTCGAGTGCACGAGAAGTCCGAAGTTGGCCTCAGTCCCCTCTTCACCCTGCGCAGTTCGTTGGCTGCCCGAAGTTCGAACTTCGCCCAAGTTTCGGGCGAAGTCCGTCGCAGCCGCGAAGTTCGAACTTCGCCCGAATTTCGGGCGAAGTCCGGCTGCGACCCCGAAGTGCGAACTTCGCCCAAGTTTGGGCGAAGTCCGGCTGCGCGGCCGAAGTGCGCACTTCGCCCAATTTCGGGCGAAGTCCGTCGGCGCGGCCGAAGTGCGCACTTCGCCCAATTTCGGGCGAAGTCCGTCGGCGCGGCCGAAGTTCGAACTTCGCCCTAGTTCGGGCGAAGTCCGTCGGCGTGGCCGACGTTCGCACTTCGCCCTAGTTTGGGCGAAGTCCGTCGGGCCCCCGACTTGCGCACTGCGCTGTCCGAACAGCGCCGTGCAGACTTCGGCAAAAATAAAAAAAATTTAAATTCTTCGGTCTCTATGTTTGGTTTTGAATCCCGACGATGCTGCTAGACGATTTCCCATACTTCGTTCGAACTTGGAAGTATGCCATGTCTTCAAAAACCTCTTTTGCCAATCATGGAGAGCTCCTGTCTGTGTTGTATCCGCTATTATCTGGCATCGAATCTCACTGCCATTCATCTTGTCGAACTTCATGTTGTCATTGACATCCGAGTATGGCCACGTAGAGATGCCTTCCACGCGTTGTGCATTGTGTTGCCATCGGAGCCTATGCATTCGATGGTCCCATCATAGAAAGTGTTTTCACCACACTAGCCCATGTCTTCGGCTTTGTCAGCCTATACTCACCTTATTTATCTTTACCACATGAGCTTGTCTTTGACAAACTTAATTTTGTATTGATCCGTGTTAAAAATTTTGTAACCTATACATCGTCCGAGTCTGGGTCTGCGTATCGAAGCTTTCGTCTATCTGAATACCCTCTACATTGCCATCATCGGAGTCCTCATAACAATACGTCCACGTGGGCCCCACTCTAGCTTGCATTCAACAGTGTCATGAGACCCCATGAATCCTCCAGCCGTTCACTCTTCCGGCAATCACATTACCTGCACGAAGACACAAAAAGGGATTTAGTCTTATGAATAGAATAAATTAGAAAGCCCTAATATTTGAAATGAATACAAGCTTTTTATTATGCAAATTTTTTTTTATTTGGTTATTGTGAGAAACCTTTATGACCATGTACACGGTTAAGCAATATCATCCCAACCATGACACCTCCTAAAGTTGGGAGTTATCATCATTAATATGAAATTTAACACAAAACCACCACACACCATTTTTTTAACTATTATTATATACAAAATATATATAATAATAACAATGTATATTTTTTGGTATACAAATGAAAGAAAATCCAAAAAGTAACCACGAAAACACTAACCACAAAATCGATGAAAAACTTGCCGACACAACAATGATGATAAAAATCGTCAACCACAAGATGACAACAAAAGAAACATCGAAAATAAAATATTGTCGACAAGAAAATATCGTTGACAAGAAAAAATCATCGACAAGAAAATGACGACAAAGGTTGTCGACAAGAAAAAGTTGTCGACAAATAAAAAGTCATCGACAAGAAAAAGTTGTCGACAATAAAATATCGTCGACAAGAAAAAGTCATTGACAATAAAATATCATCGACAAGAAAAATTCATCGACAAAAACTAATGATAAATGCAAATTCAAAACAAGTCGAGCATTAGACACTCGAAACCAACATGCAAACAACCAAATACCAAAAAATAAAAAAGGTGGGTTCCCAATTTTGGGGTACGTTGTGGAGCAGCCACAATAGGACTTATTGAGCAGATTTGAGCAAGTCTAAGAGAGGACTTATTGAGCAGATTTGAGCAAGTCCTAGAGAGGATTTCTTGAGCAGATTTAGACAGGTTTTGTGTGAACTTGTTGAGTAGACTTATATAGATTTTGTGTGAACTTATTGAGCAGATTTGAGCAGGTTCTGAGTGAACCTATTGAGAAGAATTGTACTAGACCAAATGTACTAGACCAAATTTATAGTAATGGAATGTAAAACAACAAAATATATGTGGGAACTCTTGCAAACCATATATGAAGGAGATAAAAGTGTCAGGAAAGCAAAGATCAGAAATATCAAAGGAGAATTTGAGAATCTAAGGTTGAGGGATGATGAAAGCATTCATGAATATCTAAACAAGGTTTATGAACTTATACATGATATGAAAGGTCTTGGAATGAAGGTTGATGAATCTGATGCTTGCGACAAGATCTTGAGGACTCTTCCAAAAATATATAGTGAAAAATTTTCTGCCATAGAAACATCAATTGATAGTGATAATCTAACAAGAAATGCTTTGCTTGGTATGCTTACAACTTTTGAGATAAGAACAAAAGATCCTAATCCTTCAAAAGAAGTTGTATTCAAAGTGGACAGTAATAAAAAGGGTAAGAAGATAGAATCAAGCAATGAATCTTCTAGTGATGAAGAAGCTAACTATGGTAGAAGAGATAAAGGGTTCAAAAGACCAATAGATATGAGATCTGTTAAATGCTTTAATTGTGGCAATTTTGGACATTTTGCAACAGAATGCAAAGAGCCAAAGATCAACAATGATGAAGAAAAATAGGATCACAGGTACAGGGAATCTAAAAATTATAGGTACTACAAGAAAAATAAGGATGGACAAAACAGACAAGGGAAGAAGTTTTTCCAAAGGCAAGAGAGCAGCTACTATGCGAATAATCCAAGTATGTACCAAATTTATAGTGATGCTAGCTTTTTAGACAATGATAGATATGAAGTCTTGCTCATGGTTAAGGAAAAAGATCAAGTTAAGAAAAATATTCTAGTTATTCTCAAGTGTTTTAGATGTGGTAAATTTGGACACCTTGAAGATGATTGCACAAGAGATGGTTATAGTTTCAATTATGATGATTTTGAAGATGCACTTGATAGATCAAATGAGAATATTCTAATGGCTTTAGAATATAAATAATTGAGTGTTCCTATAGAAAGCAAGTCAAAAGAAAGAAATGATATGGACAAAGGCAAACAAATAGAGGACTGCTCAATAGAGAATGGTTATTATCCCAAAGGTGAACTTATCTATGCTCTTGACACAATGAAGAAGGTAAGAAAGAAAATCTCTAAGCTTGAAATTCAAAACGAAGAATGTGATGAAGAAATATTATTGCTCATAGAGGACTTAGAGAAGTCAAAGGCCAAGGCAAGTAAGTTCAGAGAAAAGTTAGAAGCAAAAATATTGGAATGTGAGAAGTTAGCACAAGAAGTGGCTACTCTAAAGAAATATTTACAAGATCAAGATGAAGAGTTTCACAAATAGCTCTAATAACTTGGATAATTTCATTCATGGACAATAAAGAACATCATGTTCAATAGGTCTAGATTTTGGAAAGAAACTGGAAAAGGCAAAGTCTACTTCAAGTCTTGAAGAAGAAGAAACAACATCAGAAGAAGATACTTCAGAAGAGGAATTCTCAGATGTAAGTGAAAGTGAAACTTCTAAGGATGAGTCAGATTGTAGTGGGTCCAACAGGGACAATGGGCAAAGAAGATACAGATGGAACAACAATCATAACAGGAGACCAATGAGGTCTAGGTAAGGAAGCTTCAATGGGAGATGCTTCTCATGTCACATGTTTGGGAACATGGCTTCACAGTGCAAGACACATGAAAGACAGGTATATGGAAGAGAACAAATTTTCCAAGGATATTGTTATTCATGTAATGAGTTTGGTCATAAGGCAATAAATTGTAAAATTCATGATAGAAGAGGATATGGCTTCACCAGGAGAAACCCTAAGACTATTTCACATCCAAGAAATAATAATATTAAGTGTTATAAATGCAATAATGATGGTCACATAGCAATATGGTGTAGAGAAAATATTCTAGAAATAGGTATGAACAGGAATAGGAATATGAACATGAACAGGAATAGGAATATGAACAAGAATAGAAATAGGAACATGAACAAAAACAAGAATATGAACAAGAACAGAGACTCAGAAAAGAAAAGAGACTCAAAAAAGAATGAGAACAAGAACAGGTACAAGAACAGGAACATGGATGAAAATAAGAACGAGAACAAGAATAGGTAAAATAACAAGAACATGTATGAGAATAAGAACAGGAACAAGAATAGGGATGATGACTCGAAAAGAAACAGTGAGAGAATTCAGCAAAAAGAAAAAGGAAAAGACAAAGGTAGAGAACAATGCTTTTGGCGAGTAGAAATAATACCACCTCAAAATTAACCATCTCATGTGGAGGTGGGGGAGGGGCTAATCTAAGAGGCTTATTTCTTATGTCCAAGCTCCAAAGGTGACCCTTTGCCATTGATGTCAAAGGGAGAGAGATTTTTGTATTATGGGGAGAGTTTTTGGATATGAGGAGAGATTTGATATCTAAGAGAGCATTTAGCCAGGGGGAGCAAAGCCCTAGGGGGAGCAGAAAAGAAGGTCAACATTCAGTAAAAGGATTTGGGTTATCATCAATGATAAAGGGGGAGATTGTTGGACATTTTGAGTCCCTAAGCTGAAATATTGTCATTGATGTCAATAGAGCAATAAATGTCAAAAGGATATATGAAGGGTTTTTGTGAAAAACAAGGTAGGGAAAATAAAAGGTTTTATTTAAAACCATGGATAGCATATTTGATCTGGGTTTTTCTTAAAACCCACGTTGGTCTTTCGTTTCATCAAAAAATGTGCCCTAGTGATGGAGTTATTTGAGTTTTAATGTTTGGTTTAAATATTTATTATTTAAAATTTCATATCAAATTTAAATGGAAAATTTTCCACCTACATCTTCAAAGTATTATTAAAAACTATATAAAGGGGTGGAAATTAAAATAAATAATCATCCTTGGTGTATCGATTTTGCTAAGACTGTGGGCATCACAAATATCAGGGATTGAATCCCCTTGATGGCAGCATGTGGGAAGCGCTTTGGCACTTTGTCCTTTGCGATAGGTGGAGGAAGATTAAAGGCCTTTTTGGCCTTTGCTTTTCCAATGAGCGCTTTGGCTCGGTTGGAATATTAGTCGCGGCTAAGAAGCTCGCGGTGTGTGGCGGATGGGGGTTTGAATCCCCTTGAGAGGTATTTACATTTTTACCTTTAATAATTTTTATTAGCCCTAAAGTTTGGAGTTATAATGTATTTAATGGGAATTAAATTTTATCATTAGGGCTGTGATTATTATTGCAAAAGCATATTTGATTTATGTTTTATTTTGATGGAAATGGAGAATTGATTTTAGGATAAATAAGGAGTTGTTGTTAAAGTGATTTTGAGAGATTTATTATGGGTTATTCTTAATAAGGGTTTTTATTAAAATAGACTTTGGTGGATGTTTTTATGAAGTTGGAGTGAAAAGGGTGTAAATTAGGTTATGCTTTTACTGTGATTATTTAAAAGACCACTAACCCTTATTAATATTGAAAAGGAAAGTTGTGATTAAGTGTGGCAGATTTTGTGGATAACTTATTGGCATAAAAAAGGTATGGGCACATTCTCCTGTTGATTATTTGTGGTGGTTTATTTCTGAAATATCATTGGAGTAAAAATGATTAATTGAAGTTTCCTTTGTGAAGATGGTTGGTTGAATGCTTCAAGGTTTTTCTGATTTGTGAGTTGTATTTAAACCTTGTTTTATTAGCATTGTTGTTGAAGCCCATTCATGATGAAATGAACTTGAACATGACCTAGAAAAGAACATGAGTATCATTGTTATGTGAGACTTGAGATAAAGCATTATTGGAAACATTTTGAGTTGGTTGATACATGCTTGAACTAGGGTTTGTGAGAAAGGGTTGTTCCTTGATGTGATTGGTTGAGTTGAGTTGGTTAAGCCTAGTCAAGTGGATGTGTGAAATGGTTGTTCAAGTTCCATAAAATAAACTATTCTATATTCTTATTTGAGTTGAGATTGGGATTTGAGTATAGAACATATAGAGTCTCTAACAATTCTCTTTATGCTTCTATGATATTGATTTGAGTTGAGATTGAGATTTAAGAATAGGGCATATTGAGTCTCTAAAAATTCTCTTTATGCTTCTATTAAGTTGAGATTAGGATTCTGGTATAGAACATATAGAGTCTCTAACCATTCTCTTTATGCTTCTATGAGATTGAATTGAGATATTGATTGTACTTTGAGTATAGAACATATTGAGTCTCTAACAATTCTCTTTATGATTCTATGAGATTGAACAAGTTTTGTGTGAGCTTGTTAAGCAGATTTGAGATAAGTCTTTGAGCAGGCTTGTGGACTATTTTGAGTTAATATTTTATGAAAGCTTGATAAATATATTTGAGCAAGTCCAAGAGAGGACTTATTGAGCAGATTTGAGAAAGTCCAAGAGAGGACTTATTGAGCACATTTGAGCAAGTCCTAGAGAGGATTTGTTGAGCAGATTTAGATAGGTTTTGTGTGAACCTGTTGAGCAGATTTGGATAGGTTTTGTGTGAACCTATTGAGCAGATTTGAGTAGGTTCTGAGTGAACCTATTGAGAAGAATTGTACTAGACTGACTGTACTATGTTTAGTGCAAGATATTGAGAAAAAATATGCTAGAATGATTGAAGTGTGTTTGGTACAGTATTAAGACAAAGCTTTGGAGGTGACAGAGTATAGAGGACATAGTCTCAGTGGATAGAGATCCAGAAACTAGGACAATTGAAGATAAGATATGAGTGAGAATTCTTCAAGTGGATAGATATCCACCAGTCAGATCAGCATAGAGACAGATTCTTCTAGAATATCACTAGCCAAAGCATAAGGGGAAAGAGTTATCATGTGGAAGAGATCCACGAACTTGAGATTAGGGGATCAACATCTCCTTTGGAGAGAGGTCCATAAACATTGTAATTTGGGAAGGATTCCCAAAATATCATTTGAGAAATATTTAGAAGAAATATTTTCTCTATGGAGGTAGCCCACATTGGCTGAACCACGTTAAATATGTGTCTCTATTGTGTGTGGTGTTTTGTGCATTGCTTTGATAACTGCTATTGATACTACTATCTATACACTGCATAATATTGATTTTAGGAAAAGTAAAAAGTGGTCTTATATTGTTCACCCTCCCTATCAGTATAAGCTTTTGTTCTTCACCTTATTCCTTGCCATAAATCACATATCACATGTCAAAAGTCATTCACTATTTTTTAAGAACAACATCACTGTAAATAACAAAACAAAACAATTCATGCATTTTATACTTTTAAATCACATAGCTAGATTTTATTTTATACATATATTTTTATATCACATTGTAATTAAATCCATTGCATGCATTACATCTTTTCAGTTACACATTTTATAAAAAAACACACAAAAATAAGCATTTGCACAACCCCATGTGAACCAGCATGTTCGCACGCCCCCGTGTGAACCACTTGGTTTGTATGACCTCGTGTGAACCTCCATTTTTGAAAAATTTCCACACATGCACATTCACCCATCATCCCATAACACATGCATACATTCCATACACGAAAAAAAAAAATCATACCCAAAAACTCCAAAATGTCCAAAATCCCCTCACACATGCATGCAACACGAGATCATAAAAACAAGGTCAAAACAATAAAAAATCATAGATATGGATACCCATTTGGCCACATAGTATTGTTCAATTGCTAATTTTCACATGCATGCACTTTCATATCCAAAACTACACGTCCCATCCCATTTATGCTTTCCTAGGGTCAACGGTACTTGCATGCAAAAATAGATAACACCCCAAGATACCCATTTGGTATTTTTCCCACAAAGAGCACACATTTCACTCCTATCATGCACGGAT
Source organism: Wollemia nobilis (assembly GCA_028583015.1). NCBI lineage: Eukaryota > Viridiplantae > Streptophyta > Pinopsida > Araucariales > Araucariaceae > Wollemia > Wollemia nobilis. The sequence continues at coordinate 9,801,377 of JAQPPZ010003077.1, read as the reverse complement.
GTCTAATATACACCATTTCAAACAAACATAAAGTGATTTTTACCCTAACCAATTCACACTTTAATCAAGAAGGCATAATCCACTTACCTCTGGCGTCACCAGCTCCACACTCATACTTGTTGAAGCACTCACCATCCCGTATAGCATGATACACAATTTGGTAGCACCTCACTTATATTTCTCCTCAATAGCAAATTTTATTCCTCATTCACGTGCAAATAATGTCAAGCGTGTTGTTTTCACCCTTAAAACGTGCTTTGTGCAAATTCGCATGTCACACGTGCGAATCGATAGGATCACACGACCCCATGCGAACCACCCCCATTTGCACAACCCCATGCAAACCCTTCTTTCCCACTCTAATTTTCTACCTCCACATAAATTCCCATGGGACTTCTCCCAATTCCATTCTTTTTTTATTTTTCATTCAAATTTTTGTCTTTTTATTCTTCATCATCGTCAATCATTTTGCTGCTAATTATCATTGCCGACTCATCGCTTGAGGGGGTAGTCATCCAAAAAATCAAAAGCTACCTTGCACATGATAAAACAACCAAAAATACAATCATGGACACAATAAATCCCTAAGAAATTTTTTGTTGAAGATTATCTTAAGTCCTCATGCTAGGACAAATACAAAAAGTGAAATTTCTCTTCTCAATCAAAACTCCAATCTAAAACAAATAAATGTTTGATAAAATATTAAAATGCCTTTGACTATAGATATCTCATGGATTCCAATATTCATATTGACAGTCGTAAGACCACTTTTGAATTAAGCTCCTGAAAGTTCTACCCCACGGCTCTAACAATGTGTTAAATATTATTAAAAGAGCTCATCAATCAATCATAAGCAAAAATTAGGAAAGGTATTTGTTTCTTCCACAATTGAAACATTTCAATTTGATCACAATGCAAGGTAATCTTACACATTTCCCCTAAATACATTAATCACAAACCACTCTTTTATCAATGTGTCTCTCTCGCAATCACTCACAAGTCATCCATTCCAAATTCTTTGCCTTCCAATCATTCCATAAATTTCATATCATCAGTTTTTGTACTAAACCGTGTTTCACACAATCCCGTATAAAAAGGGGTAAAATGTAGACACCCAAAAGTTGCACATTGTCCCTCTTCTCATCTTCGTAGTCATTCAATTTGTAAAACCCTCAAAAATTATAGAAATTGACTAAAAACACTATTCATTCATCAAATACACTATTCATCATCCTTAGCCCCCTTGGGCTAGCTAAGCCCTTTCCTATGCTTAAATCTAGGTCCTCATGTGATCTCATTTCCAACTCAACCAAGGTTGAATTCTCCACCATGGTCAAAAAGTACTTTATGCTCAAAATTCAACAACTTTGGTCAAAACATGCTTTATGGCTAATCACATGCTTAATTAGGTCTAATATTGATTTGGTTAACGCCTTCCACCTCACCTAGTCTACTTTGACTAGCCTAGCCTTCCATCTCACCTAGTCTATCCTACCCTAGACTAGCCACCTCTCACCATATATTTCTCCACCTCACACTCCCCTAGGTCATAAATGAAAGATGGAGATTTTTGCACACAAAAGATAATTTTTAAATAAAATATATTTTCAAAAAGGTGCCAATTAATGCCAAATAGATATTTTTACCCAAGTCATCATAACTTATGTATGGGTAAGGGATTCTCTCATACAACCTCATTTATAAGCCAAGACACCTCAGGGGACACCTCTTAGGTGGACACCTCACCATACACACTTCACAGGGGACACCTCATCCCCTCCCCCTCACCTTGGTCATATCTATAAGTAGAAGGTCATTTTCACCATTTTAGGAAGATCAAATTTTACTTATCGAAACTCTGCCAAAATCACTACAACCATTACATCCATCACATATTCGTCATATACATATTGCAATAGTAGTTTAGTTACTTTCTTGACATTCCTTGTGATTGAGATAGGTCAACAACACCAAAAAGTACAATTTTTGAAGGTGACCCACCAAAAATAAAAGAAGTTGCACCAGGACAAACCAGAAACCCATCTTGCAGATTCGGTCATGAAAAGACCTTCACACACCCTCGTGCAAACCTCTCAGTTCACACCAAGTTTGCACGATCTCATGCAAATCTTTGCTACAACTACCAGAATCATAGGGATAAGTAAGTATGGGCTACTTTACTATTTTATATTATTTTTAGCAAGTTATTTTATGTCTTGATTTTATCTGAGAGTCCTTTGTCTTCATAACCATGGGGTTTGACTGGGGTAAACCCTTTACCACACTAATAGGTACAAAGAAAACATCAAACTAGCAATGGCCCACATACAAGAAACACATTTGCACTAAGGAGCATCAAGAATACTGATCCTACTACCTTTATACACATTAGAAAGGACTTCCTTAGGGAATACCCCATTGTAGCCTTCAGGGCAAAATCTATAAAAGGATATCAATATGTAACCTTATTTTATCATTTTAATAACAGAAGTAGTGGATTCTATAATTTTTAATGAGAATTGTAGTGTCTTTTTGTTGGTTTCAGGGACATATCCAAATAAATATTATTTAGCATTTACAACTAACCCCATAACTTGTCATAAAGTCAATACACTAATAAAATATGAAAAGTATATTTGGTCATAATGATGGTTCTTAAAGTGGAATAAATATAATTCTTCCATGAATTCTACAACCTACTCTTTTACTCTTAAAAATATAGGATATTCTTGTAAGTAGTTCTTCACCTATGGTAAAGCAATAGGGTCTCCACATACAAGAAAAATTGTAAACAATCTCCTATGACCAACAAGACTAAATTATGTTATAAAAGCTCCTATTTTGTTTTAAATTAAATACACAAGAATATTGGAAATTATTTTCCTATTAGAAAATAACAAATATATTAACAATAAAAATAGATAAATTCAATCCCTTTCTTAAATATTTCTCATATAAACAACTTTTATTTCAAATTTTTCATACATTCAACATTGCAACAAAATTTTTGCTATAATACAAATACAAATATATTTTAAAAAATGCCACTTATTTAAAAACAACTTTTATGATAAACATTACATTTTTTTTAGCAATGTTTATAATAGATAAGTAAAGTTTACAACAACAACTAAATAATATTTCCAACTTTTCATTAAAATGTTAATAAGGTAATTAGGATAATTTCACATATCAATACCTTCAATTAAGACCACTAAAACCATGAAGAACAAAGACTTAAACAAGATACTAAAAGTATAAAAGAAATTGTTCCTGTATTCCAATTCTACAATTGTTGTCATCTTTTAGAAGATATATTTTTAAATTTTATGACTTTAAACCACCAATTAGATACATGAGTTTGATTTATATTACGACTATTTACATCCCCTTTCAACTAAATTCAATTACTTATTAAGTTCTCACAATTGCTTTGTATCTCAAACAAACCACCATAGCCATCATCATCATATTAAGCATAGAATTAAGAAAAAACATAATCATGAAAGGCATATTATGGGACTAAATGTAACTAAAATTCACACATAGTTATCAATTATCCTTAATCATCTACAAGTCTACCCTTATGAAACATATATAACATTTAGTATTTTCTAATAGTTGTTTTAAAATAGAAGCAATATAGTTAACCTCTATATTAAGATATGTCACCTACTAAACCTTAGAGCAACCAAAAACCATATCATAGTATCCTTTCCTAAAGTAAATTGAGAGAAATAATATCAATAATTATAATTTTTATTTATATTTTAAAACTATAAACTAAAATTCAGGGGTTCATCATACTTTAAATAGAGTTTTTCCTTTTCACATATAAGACAAAATTAGTATATTCCATGAAATAGAATAAAATATTTTTTATGAAATGGAACAACATAAACTCCATGAGGAAGAGAAACATAAACTATAAAGCAAGTCAAAGGTTATACCATGAACACAATTCATAATCCCTAATATAGAATAGATAACTTCTATGAAAGCAAATGATGTCTCTTCACCTGTACTATTGTTAGCTTTTGATTCTAAATACTTAATAAAAACAATCACAAGGTCTAAAATGAGCATGCTATATCAAATATAAGATAATGCCAATATTCTAAACATATAAAACTCATGAATAAATTTTGCAATAACTCAGTAAATTGGTATTAATGAAAGCTCATATAAATACCATATTTATATAGAATGGAGATCTCAAACTCTTCATATTTCAAACATGCTCTACATTGTATCTCAAATTCCTCTCTACAATGTCTTTCTCCAAAATTGTTTTAGAATTTTCTCATACAAAGGCCAATATATAATGGGATGTGACTCTTGGCACTTCCTTATCAAAGTTTTGAGGCAATTTGGTTTCTCTCAGGATTGGATGGATTGTATTATGGGATGTATCTCTTCAATTTTATACTTAGTTCTTATAAATGGTAGGCCTTCTCAGTTATTCCTAGATTCCAAAGGTATTCGACAAGGTGACCCCTATCCCCTTATTTATTCTTCATTATTGTTGAATGCTTAGGTAGGGTTATAACCAAAAAGAGAGAAGAAGAAACCCTTGAGAGATTTACCATTGCTCATAGATCTAGACATCCCTCTCATATTTAATTTTTTGATGACTATACTCTTTTAGGTAAATCTACAATTAAGGAACCTTCTACTATTAAGCAAATCATTAGCTATTTTTCTAAGGCTACCGGGAAATTGATCAATGAAGATAAATCTAAATTCATTTTTTTTCACTTCTCTGCTAGACAGGAATCCATGGTCTTGGATAAATTAAGATATAAGAAGACCTCCCTTCCAATCACTTATTTATGTATTCCCATTGATATTCAAATACTAAAAAATAAATATTGGAATTGGTTGTTGGACAAAGTCAAGAATAAAATTGTAAAGTGGACAAATAGGTAACTTTCTTCTAGGGGTATAATCACCTTGGTAAAATCAGTCCTTTAGGATATTCCTATTTATTTTTCTACCGTGTTGAATATCCCAAAGGTTTTTCTTCAAGAACTGGATCAAATCATTCATCGGTTCCTCTAAAGTGGTACTAAGGATAAAAGAAAATAGACCTTGGTGAAATGGGACACTTTATGTCTTCCTAAGAATGAAGGGGGGTTAGGATTTTGGTATGCTATTAATAACAACAAATATTTAGCTGCTAAATTATATTGGAGGATTTTGCATAACCCCAATGCTCTTTGGGCCAAGAATCTTTGTGCTAAATATGTTGAGAAAAAAATATTGAAGACCTTGTTCGCTATCAATTACCTTCCAAAGTTTCTCCCATTTTATTAGTTCTTAAGAATGGTGAGGATTTGATAAAGAAAAAATTATTTTGGATCATTCATAATGATCAACAAGTAATTTTTTTGACAGAATTCTTGGGATGGTCACAAGCCTTTGATAACTCAGTTTCCCGATTGGAGGCCCTATATGGAGGAGCTTCATCGAGCTAACTGGATAAAAGTGGCTAATTATTGTCAATACCATAATGGTAATTAATAGGTTGGTAGATATTGGATCCCTATTGAGGACTGGCCTATTCAAATCCCATAAATGCAAATACAAGATATCCAATGCATCCTTCATATGGGATCTCTCTTGGTCCCATGATAAAGATTGTTTTGGATAGAACAACACTACTAAGGGTGAGTATTTAGTTGCTCAAGGTTATTTGACCTTATGCCATAATAATCCTAATCGATCACCTGACATTTTTTCTCAATTATGGGATCAAAATCTTTGACCTAAGGTGAGGTTCTTTACTTGGATTTTATTGCATCATAGGGTGCTTATTGGGGAGCATCTTATGAATCATGGTTTTCATGGCCCTTTTAGATGTGAAATACATTGAGAAAATGTGGAGTTTCTCAACCATATTTTTATTGAGTTTACTTCAACCTCTAAGATTTGGAGGAGAATGTAAACTTTACTTGGCTTACAATGGTCCAATTTTTTTACTTTTGATCAACTTTGGAGGTATTGGCCTAATCAAGATGGCGTTGATCATTTTATTAGGCAGTTAGTTTGGATGGGTTCTACCATTCTTATTTGGAATATATGGAATGAAAGGAACAACCAAATTTTTAATCAAGAAAAAGGAAGGATATTCACTATATCTAGAAGAAGACCATTGCCAATTTAGTTGAATCAGTCCATTAATTCCTTAATCACCCCCAAAACTCTCACCACATATGGGATCAAGTGATGCAAATATTGAAGATTAACTCTTCTAAGAGAAACCAGTTTAAAAGGAATGTGAGTAATTGTAATATTGATAGAACAAGGAATTGGCAACCTCCTCCTAAGAATTTTGGAAAAGTTAATACTGATGGAGTCTCTAGAGAGAACCCTGGAAAAGCTAGTGTGGGAGAAATTGTTAGACTTTCATATGACTCTCTGCTTTTTACTTTTGCTGAGAATTTGGGTTTTATATCCAATAACCTTGCTGAGGGGTATGGTATCCTTAGAGGCCTTCAAGAGGCTACTAAGGTTGTATGGGAAAAGGTACTAGTTGAGTCTGACTCTCAGCTCATGATTAATATTTTGAAGACTCCTAAGAATCATAATGTCGATTGGAGAATAAAAATAATTATTGAGAAGATTTAGTTAATTTAGATGTGTTCTTTGAAAGTTGATTACAATCATGTGGTCAGAGATCAGAGCAAGAGTGCTGATGCTTTAGTTAAGTGGGCTTTGGATAAAGGTGATCTTACTTGCTATAGCCACCCTCCTAGATGGTGGGCTTCACAAATAATGGAATTTCTTCTTTCCATTATTTCTTTGGATGGCTCCAGTTTTGAAGGTACCTAGTTTCTTCTTGCTTTATTTTTGCTTCTCTTTAGTTCGATTAGAGTATTTTAGTTCCCTAGCTCAAATTAATATTTCTTTTGTTTCCTCTATTGATTATTTCCTTAATAGTATTTTGGTCTAGATAGGTCATTGGTGTGTTCTATTTTTTCTTTTTTCTTTTCTATTTATGTCTATGTTTTTTGTTTTTGTGTTTTTTGTGTTGTTTTTTTTTGTTCTTGTGTTTGTGTTGTTTTGTGTTTTTTTGTTGTTGTTCTTGTGATTATGTTTCTGTATGTTTGTATTAATTGGTGTTTTTGTGTTTTGGTGTGAGTGTTTTCTATGTTTTTATTTTTCTTTGTTGTCTGTTGTTGTTGTTTTTTATTTATTTTTATTTTTTATTATTTTTTAGGTTTTGGTTTTTGTTTTTCATGTTTTTTTGGTTGTATATATGTAGTGTTATGTTGTTTTTTGTTATGTTTGTATTTTTTTATGTTGTTCTTATGTTTTTATATGTTTTTTTTGTTGTGTTTTTTTTTAATCTTATTGTGTGTGTGTTTGGTTGTGCTTTATCTTTTTGACACACTCAAGGAGCATGTTTTTTATTTTTTATTTTTTAATATTTTTGTGTTTGTGTTTGTGTGTTATTATTTTTTATTGTTTCATGTTTTCTCCTTGAGTATGTCAAAGGTGGTAGTCCAGGTGCAAGCCCCGGGTGAATTTTGCAGAAGAGATACCCATGCTCCTTGGGTCTTACCCGAAAGTGGCATCCCTTCGGGGTTATTTTCCACAAAAAAAAAATACTCTTTTACAAAAATATTAGGAAAAGAGTATATCTTATGAAACCATTCCCAACACATATCAAGGTTGAAACAATATGTAAGGGCAAATATTATTCCAATATTCTAAGCTATGAATCAACTTACAAATACCAAAATGCATATAACATACCCAATCTAGGGCACATTTATACAGGCCCAAATGAAATACCTTTTTTCCTTCATAAATAAGAGAATATAAGATTAAAAATATATATATTCTCTAGACCAAAAGGAAGTAAACAAACTAGAAATACAAGCTAGTTACTTCTATTCATCTATGAGACATTTTCCATGTATCCCAAACTATCAAATGCATATTCTAGAATGAACATAAGGTATAAAATAATTTTCTAATAATTCTATAATATCACTAATATTCAAGGAATGATAAAATATGGTTGTATTAAATCATACTAAATCATATGAAAAATATGTCATCATGCCCAAAAGCCAAGCATTACAAAAATGAAAAAAATATTATAATTACCTTTTAAATAATTAAGGACCTTTAATAAAAATTAATTTGAAAATTTTTGATCCTTGATTCGATCCAATGGGTGGATTGTTTGAATAGAAATGAACAACCTTGGGGAAGGATCTTGTTCCACCCTTCCACCCACCAAGCCTCATGCTTACATAGTACATATTATAGTCTAACGAAGCACATGAATGATCACTCAATAGTAGATAATGTTATACATGATAATAATCATAGGAGGACTCAAGTTAACATAAAATTGTTCAATATTTAGTTATTCAACTTCTAATACAAGGTATGATTTGGGTATTAACCATTTTACAAGTGATTACAATAACAATTTAAACATCTAAAACACATAACCTACCATATATAAGGAGGAAATAAATTCTTTATTCATTTCCTTTATTTAAATTCTATCCACTTATTTTATGTTGTAGAGGGATACATTACCTTATCTCACATAGGTTTTCCTCCCTAATTCCTTAATCTATAACGTATTTCCTCCTTTTATTTTTGCAAGTGTATGCAGTTCCACCTTCATGTGATAGATTTTTTTCCTCCTCATGATAGTACCATCTCTAAGTTTTTCTCTTCTGATGCATAGTACCCATCCTTCCCTCTCTGTGAATTCTAAATTTTGTTTTCCTACCTCACACTCCTTTTATGCTATTATCTATCATTGAGATTTTTTAACCTCCTCCTTATACATGTTATTATCTATCATGGTGAGATTTCCACCACCTCCCCATATATGCTACTATCTCTCATAGAGATTTCCACATCTTCCTCATACATGCTACTATTTATCATGGAGAGTTTTTCACGTGCTTTGTACACATGCTACTTCAGTCCCCCTTTATCTAGTTATATCCATCAACCTTTCTTCCAATCAATTTCCTTATTTTAATATTAGTTTCACCTTCTCCATTTTATTTCTTCATCCCTAGGTTAAATTTTTATAATATTATTTTTATAGTCTTTTAATTTTATCTAATATTATTCTAGGTTGACATTAGAATTCTTTTTAAAATTAAAATGTAATAATAATAATTCATAAAACCCATGATGTCATACCTCAAACACATTCAACACATGCTAACCATTCTTATTTTATAACATATAAGATAAAATATTTAATTTACATTCACATTTATACACAATAATTCTCAAATGTATACGACAATGTTGACCCTATATGACATGGGAATCATTAAATCCCAGGTCCACCTAAGCCATGTGCTCTTCTCCAAGGTTGGTCATCAATCCTGTAATCACACCATAAACATAAATTTGACTCTCTTTTAGGGGTAATGTTATTATAAATTAGATATATATATATATATATATATATATATATATATATATATATATATATATATATATATATATATATATATATATATATATTACCATTACATATAAATACTATATTATATAAATCATATATTCACTCAAAAAGAAACTCTAATTCAACCCATAACCTCTAGGTAATTCATCTAACATCATAAATTTTCATATGCTAAGTCAAACAATCTAAGGAATTTCCATTCACTCAATCTCAACATAAAATCATATAATCATTAACACATAATAAATTAATTCATAATAACAATACAATAGTTAGAATCATAGATTTAATTATTATCAAAATAATATAGAAACTAATTATAATCAAGTAGTTATGGAAATAAAATAAGGTCTAATCAAGTTAGTAGGAGTGGTCATCACACATATAATATCAAACACAGAAAAACAAGATCAAATTAAACATTTTCAATAATAATAGGTCATTAACATTTATCATATACTTTCAAAACACTTTGATATAGAATTATGTTTATGATATATTTATCAAATTTTTATTTTGTTCTATGTTCTTTTGATAATTATTTTAATTATTATTGAATATTTTAATGTGCTTAATGATGAATACCTTAGAAATCCAAATAGGACTTCCATTCAAATCTTATGGAAGATAGGGTTGTATATAATGCTATAATACTAACAATCTAGTTTGATAAAAATATTTTAGATGATAACATCCTCCATGAGGATCATCACATATGACATATAGCCTTGTGGATGTTACAAAATACTTTAATTTAATAGCCTTATGTTCACTCATTCCAAGGGAGAGAGCTATTTTTATTTAATAGCATATAGTCTTTCAATGAATATATGTCTTAGGATTTAATGGCATATAGCCTTTCAATGAATGTATTTTGATTTAATTAAAGATTTTGTAACTACCCACTTTCTCGACCCAAGGGAGAGAGCTATTTTTTATTTTTCTACAAGAATTAATTAACTTATTAAGAAGACCCAAATATTCACAGTGTTAAGGCATAACCATCTCATGTTTATTTTTGTTGAAGATGACACTCAAGTGGATAGGAGTTGCCAACTTGCCATAATTCTTGGGGTTCACTTCTTCTAACCTCACCATTAGGAAAGATGTCATCAGTGGTACCCCCATTTTTCTACACTTCCCCGTATGATACAACTTGACCATGACATGGGGATTACCCTTTAAGGACCATATCACTTAAAGGTAATTCGTATTCCCTAACCCTAATACTAATATCTATATAGGATTACTATTGTGTAATGCCTTAGTGATTATTTAGTTCCATCTACCCATGAAACTAACTAATACCATTGCTACTCACCTGATAATGATCATGATCACACTTGCCTACCCGTAAGGTACCACCACTATACTTGATGATTGATCTAGTGGATTATCCCATACCAATCCATTGTTAGGATTACCCAAGCCTCACTTCTAGGAATCACTTAAACCTCACCACTAGAGTTTGTTATTCACCAAATATTTTGATTTTTTTGTCTACCTACAAACTCAACTAGGATTGGGTGTAACTCAAATCTAGAGATTACTAATATGATATTAATCGCTTGCCCATAAAACCCCCACTTAACCCAAGGGCCCTATTCAAAATATATTTTTTTAACTCATAGAAATAAAGTACTATAATAAATCATACCAAAAATTCAATACTAACATCAACATATCAAAGGTCCTAGGTGTAGACCAATTGGTTTCCCCAAACCCTGTAAGGTGGTTAAAGGTCCAAGGTTCAAATATTGGGCCTTGATAGACTAAAAAATTGTCCCTTTCCTGATGCTTTTAGCAGTGTAAAATATTTAAAATGTTCATGGCATGGTGGTTACAGGGACATATTATGCAAAGATCTGTGTGGTGGCTTTCAGGGTGGACAACGCAGAATATTGTGATGGCCATAAAAAACTGGACAACCTACACAAATTCGTGGCGGCTACCGATTCCACCATGTAAAAAAAACAAAAAAACCTCAATAAGAGAAGTAAGTACTTCATCCCAACATAAAACTAGAAAGTAAGTATTTTTCTGTATCAGCATAAAAGAAATAAAACAACATCTAAAAACATACCAATATCTTATTGATTGCTTTTCTAAATCATTTTTCATATGTACAATTAATCTATCTCTCTCTACAATTTATTTACAAAGAGACTTATCACAAAAGGAAAGCAATAACTCATATTTCATATTTTGAACAATGATAATAGATATTCATTACAATACATTAAGAATATTTTCAAGGACACTCATTCCTTGATCATAATCATTACATAGTATAACTTCTTCACATTATACCCTTTTAACTTTTTTTCATACAAATATTATATTTCCATACATTGATACATAATGGATACCAAACCTCATATTCTTTGCAATATATTCTACTTGATAGGTCTTTTCTCCTTTGAGATTTTTAGCATAACATAGGGATCAAGGCAACTCTTTTTGAATGAAAATGTAAGCCTAACATGCATCATGCAATTAACAACATGCAAAGTCCCAATTCCATGATAAACTCAAAATATCCTCATGATGCTTAATAATCACAAACAAGAGAAGCCCATACTTCTCTTATTCAATTATGGATCTTTTTCTATATAAACCAACTCTAACATTTTGGATTAATGTACTAAACATCTCTTCAATAATAAATTTTAACTGCTCATATCTCAAAAAAAGAGTTATTTCTAACACAATAATTCTATTAATAATATTAATATAAACACTACTAATATTACAAGTTTTCTTGAATATATTTTTAACCTATAATTCTTTCTTGAACTCCATTAAAGTATTTTCATGAGACTTTGAATTATTAATGAATTCAAAAGCTAAATTATTGATCGAGATACATCATGGATAATAAACATCCATGGATTACATGACCAATTACTTATAACTATGTTATTATCCTTTTGATTATAATTTCTCTTTTTAATATAGGAAAATCTAATTTTATCCTATATATATGATTTGTATGTCTTAAAAAGTGTAAAGTAAAAATAAAATCACCAATACGGTCTTGCGTTATTATAAAGTAAATTTTATCTTGGATAATAATGGAGGACGATATTTATATCTCTTAGTACAATAACCTTTAAACCATTATGTCCAATGTTGTAACTACTTGGATTTTATATAATGTGAGGAAGTAAAAGTGACCAATCTGGCATCTACTATATTTGATTAGAAAAAGATTGAATTACGATGAAAACCATCATTGAAGAGGCAGCGATGCTATGCCATATATTTCTTTCCTACCCATGAAACAAAATAAAACCAACTCATTTTCAACTACTTGCTTGGAAGAACAAACAAAAAAAAATTCTTTACTTTCTTTGATTTAATTTTTCCAATGTACCTTACATATCTTAAGGAAATAGATGGTACTTATAAGTTGAATAAGAGTTAGTCAAATCATATTATTATCTAGTTACGCCATAAAAATCTATGTATGGCTATCTAACAATATTAATTACACATTAAAATTTTAATAGAATACTCATTGTTTACGTTTATTAAAATACTTTTAAAGTTGGACTTACAAAGGTTAAGTCACAAGTCCAAAAGATTTTTCTAGTGACTTGCATGGGATTGGTTACTTGTGTCTTGATAGAGCATGTCAAGGAAACCATGACGATGTCAATGCTAGTTATAAAATAAACTCCTTTTAAAGATGGACTTACAATGGTTGAGTCCCCAGTCATAGAGAGCTTCCTAGTGACTTGTGTAGGACTCGATACTTGTGTCTTGATGGAGTGTGCAAAGGTAACCTTGAGGATGTCTATGCTAGTTATAAAATACCTAAGATTCCAATAAATTTTAAGGATTTTTTAAACTATCTACATCGCAGAAAAACTATGCTCTCATATCAAAGCTCAAGCATGCTCTCCATGAAGTACAGAAACAAAAGCAAAGGTAACAAAAGGTTCTATGAAATTATAGATACAATCAAACATGAATATGAGATCCATAACATTGACCAGAGGTGAAGCAACTATACAAAGGAATAAAAAAATAATCAAAAATTTACATTCAAGAAGAGAAAAGGATGAAGATTACCTCTTCAACCAACAAGTTGACAACCAACACACAATGCCACTTTACAACCAATATTTCCTCCCAAACCTTGGCATCCAAGAGAAAATAATTAGCATTCAAAGGGAAGAGGGAGACCAAGAGGATGGAGAAGAAGAAGCTCAAAGGATAGGGTGACTTCTTATTTTTCCCATACGTTAAAATTTCCAATGCTCCTCACCATAATTAAATTATGGACTTTATAACATTTAATTAATAAATGTGCACCTTCCATAAGTATTACTTAATAATATTAATAATAATTAACTAATAATTTTTAAAGCAAAGGTATTAGTAATGAATTATTTACTCATTTTCATAGTATTAAATTAATTAATACTATTAGTAATTTTTAATGCTAATAATAATTATGAACATTAGTATTAATTTTTTAATCATTAATAATATTAACATTATTATTAATACCTTGTCAATGTATAACCAATTAAGTTCTATATTTTGAAACACAAGCATTAATTAACGATAAATTAAGAGCCTAAGTAACACAAGGGCTCTTACCAAAGGCTATCCTTGCCCTAACTAATATGCAATCAATAATAAGCAAGGATATACACAAACATGATTCCCTAAGTAGGAGGCATTATGATAACTACAAGGTTATCAACCACCTACGAAGGACCCCTAAGCATAAGAGTAAGGGCTATTTTACTTCTAGAGTAACATCCTTGTTTTATGATGAATTTAGTCATATATACACACACATGCAAATGCTTTTATATGATTGTTTTACCCCTATGGGCTATCAATGATGTGGAATCAGTTACGACAACAGACACAAGAAAATAAGAAGACGATCCAAAACTTAGTTTCCATTAACAATAGAAGGCTATAAATATGCATTACAAATACATGTTAAGGATAAGGTTACATTCAATGATAACGATGCACCTTATCCCTTACAAAAACTGACAATTAAAAATAAATGACCATCAATGGTTAATGGCTTATTCATTTATCCCCACTGAAGAAGCATTGGTCCTCAATGTGTACAACTATGGAAGAGAAATATGGGTAGCTGAAGAATGTCGAGTACAACAAAAAATGCACTCTTGTTACAAAAAGAAGACCAAAATGATGAATTTGAATAAGTCTTCATAAAACAAAAAACTAGCATCAGATCTAAATCAGGCTTAAAAAATGCTCTCCAATGATTGTAAACACTGCTATACCGACGAATAACTGAAATTGGTCCCTTGAAACAATAGAAGAAAGCAACAATTGATACATTAAATAAGTCGAAGAATAATCCTCGAACCACGTGCCAAAATGTGCCAAGCTGGAAACAACAGATGCATTTGATTGTTGGTTTTAATTTAATGTTGGACCACCATTAATGATGATATGCATTGATGGTTTTGGATGCGGATGCGCATTGATGAGGTGGTCCAATAACAGGTATGCATTATTAATATGAAATGACATGCATTTAATTTGTGGAGGAAAAAGTAAATTAAATTAATAAATCAATTTAATTTAATCTATATAGAGACACGCATATGAAAAAATTGACTTTAATGATGTATGCACCAAAATGGTAAAACGGGTGACATCATCAATTGAAATGGAACACAAACATGGACTGAGGCTTGACAAGTTGGAATATGTAATGTTGATGCAGACACGATGTTGGTAGAGGTTTAGATCGATACTCGAGATACTGACAACAAGGTCAACTAACATGTCAATGAGTGCGGATATGGAGGTCGACTGACAAGTCAGTGGGGTTAGGGAACAATGCAAAATTTGAGTTTGATGTGCATAACATGGTAGGGGGAAACACGGTTTGACATTACAGCTAGTAAGGGATGTCAGATGATATGATAGGGACATAGATAGCGAGGGATAGCAAATTGGTGGTTTGGACAAGTAAAGGTGGCCATCATTGAAAACGTATCCTGCTAAGCCACAGAGGAGCTCGGGTAGGTGGGAACGACCAATGAAGTAACCATGAACATGCACACTATCTATTTATATGTATTTATGGAGCTATCCAATGTCATCCTTTATTGTTTTGCTTATAAATTCCATTGTCGTCGCTTTCATCATTTGGTTGATCTCCCTCATATGCCTCCATGGCCATTGCCTCTCATGCCATTTTCATTCTCATTGCTCGATTTTGCATACTCGAGATACGCCATGGCCTCCACCATCCCTTAAATTAAATTAAATTAATTTTTACATACCCAGCTTTAATTTTCCTGCTTCCATCCTCCAAGGACCACCAAATACATATTTATTTTGGTCGTTTTTATTAAAAGCACACACCACTCGATTAATTAAACCACACCTAATCCCTATCAATCAATTAAAAATCCATCATTTCCCATTTCACATTTCTCTCAACTTTGATGGTTGTCCCATACCAATCCACCCATGAGAGTACTTGGTCCTGCAACCACAAAATTCATCAACAATACCATATTCTAAAAATAGCATAATCTAACTATACAATGCATAAAGTACAACTATCAAATCATCTTGATAGAATAAAATAGGATCATGTGTTAATTACCAACACATTTGCACATAAATCAGACAATAAGCAAATATCCTAGCAAGATGGGTCATTATAGCTTTCTTGTAATCCTACCTCTATGACCTTGGATTTTCATGAAGTAAGAAGACTCATCTATGCCACTTTTATTTAACAATATTCATATCATCCTTGATCATGATAATGCAAAGAATTAAACTAAAGTATGTAACTAAATCTACATAAATATTTTACTTACAAGTAGCAAATTTTAACTAGAGGGTTGTGTTATAAACATTGATGTTGATTTAATATGTAGAAATTAACACCTACAATGAATTGACCCTCTTATCAAGAATCTCAACTTTACTACTATTACCAAATATTACATTTTTCATTTCAAATTTATCTACAAGGTACAAGCAATGTTATTTTAGACATCATGTCTTAAGTTGTTGCAAAATACAACACCCAACATTTTAATAACTTTGTGGACATTGTTGCGAGCCAAACAAGGTGAATGGTTTCCTATTTTTGTCACATGCCCGTGCATTTAATTATCAACCCAGGGAGCTTCGTAAACTTGTGAAGAGTCATAATTAGGTTACTACAATACCACTGGAGGTGAATCTGCCAATCCTACATTTTGGGGGGTGTTCTTGAAATGGTTTTTCAATCATTCCCGCACTCCTCAATGATTTACGTAAGAAGAACATAATTAAACTTACAAAAAATAAATCATGTACGCGTTCTCGAAAATAAATCTACTGCAAATGCTGGAACTAATAAACTAACAAACGTTCTTATGAAAGCAATAAACTAATTAAAATTAATAAACGAAAAGGAAATGGGGAAGAAATACTGGCTTGGAGTGGGCTCAGGCTCCAGCAACTTCTTCCCAATTGAACACGCGCTTAGAACTTCTGGAACTTTAATAAATTCGTCAACACACTATAATTTATCTCTGTACGTCTAAATGGATCTTTATTTTATTTCTATATATTTATCAGAATGATCTGCATGTGTTTATATAACACACCCGCAAAACTTCTATTATAGAAGTAGTTACAACAGTCGATCTGTCCCAGACTAAATCAAGATAGTTTGGTAAATGCAATCGACATCTGGCATTCTGTTCTAATGGCAGCATGTTCGTTGTTCGATTCGTGCTTTGCCTAGCATCAGTAAGACATTTCGATATGTTGGTGCAATCTCCAATTTAGCTCTGCATGATGCAGAGCTAGAACTGCACTAGCCGCTGTCGTCCATGTCGTTCAAATCTGGTCAATGGGCAAAGAATCAGTGGTGCCTTCTAGTTGTGGGGAGGCACTTGCCTTTTGCTAGTGCCTTTCGACTGTGGGGAGGCGCTTGTCTTTGGTTGGCACCTTTCGGTTGTAGGGAGGTACTCGTCTTTGGTTGGCACCTTCCGACTATAGGGAGGTGCTCGTATTCAGTTGGCACCTTCCGACTGCAGGGAGGCGCTCGTATTCTCTTCATTAACCCCCAATGAAATAAAGTGCCAGGTCCATCAAAAAGACCTCGACCGTTCCAAATCTAACTAAATCAACTACAATTCCACAAAACATACTAAAAACACACAAATTAGATAACACGCATAATTATATCAAATATCTATATAATCATTCATAAAAGTACACAATCCTTATTATACAACCGCATATTGATCAAAGAAATATGTACAAAATATGAGCATTTTTGGTGCTCATCATCCCCCCACGCCTAACATATGCCACACCCTCGTGGCATCCAAGCTGCAAGTAGCCCTCTGACTTTTCATTGTCACCATATATTGGAGGATTTTGCTGCCCTTGCAGCTCGAGTCTGTCTTTTCGTGCCAGCATTTGAAGGTGTGGTTCGCCTTTGCCTATGGGAAACTACGGCTGTCAATTGTCCTCTTCTTGTTCTGGCCGCTACTGGTGGTGGTATAGCCAACATTTTTCCTGTCGATTGAAATGCAGCTTCGACAGCTTGCCAGAGGTCGACGTCTGGAGGTCTGACCACTGCCAGAGGGATATCCAAGTTATCCCCTTTGGAAGGCACTACTTGGGCCTTGTATAATCCGGCCACTTTAGGGGTAAGCCCTGCATTCTCCTTTGCAATCGTAGTGGCCTCCAATTGTGGGCCATATACTCCCCACCATTCCAAGTACTTCCTCATCATGGAAGGTCGCCCTCAGGATGAACCATAGATGTCCCAAAACTAGCTATCTTCTGCTAAATTGACGTAGATGCCAGAATCTCCTTTTACCCTCGAGGATGCCTTCCTGGCCTCCTTGGCTACTTTCATTTCATTGCACCGCTGCTCAAAATATTTTTGCCTTTCGACGAACATCTGCATGTCCCATTCATCCTCTTTGGAGTCGACAAAGGTCACTTTTGCCTTCTATCGAGCCGTCCTGGGCCTCTTTGCCTTGGCTTCTACAAAAAATGTGACGGCTTGGACAGGGGTCTCTCCTTTCTCCTTCGGGGACTTCTCCTTGCTCTGAAGGATCGGTTGTGCTGCTATCTTCGGGGGTGATCCTTCATTCGCCTGTCTACCTGGTGTCGACCCCTCGAGCTCTTCTCCTTCTTCGGGCCCGGGAGGTCCTCCTTATCCTCCTCGGTTTTATCTGTTGCTGGAGACCTTCATCCTGCTCTGTGTCACTCAGGACAATGACAAGGGGCATGGTAGGACTTCTTTTCTTTTCACCCCTAAAAATAGAGGAATCCTCCCCTGCATCCGGGCTGCTCTGTCGGGTGTCCGATCGAATCTCCCCCGAAGAGAATACTCGTTCGGAAGATGTGGGAGAGTTTTTCGGCACTTCTTCTGCCCAATTAGTCTAAGTGGACGCCTCCTGTCTTGTTTTTCCTCTGTCCTGGAGCATTTGATTTTCCTCCTGCAACTGTCGGACCAGTTGCTCGAGCTGAGCAATTTGCCTATCTCTTTCCTCTAATTCCCTTTTATGCTAGTTTTGGCAATCTTCCAGAATATGCTGTGCCATCCAGCAATCGGTTTGCCATTCGAGCGCCTCCTCCAAGGCTACATCGATCTAGTCGTTACTCCCAAAAGTTCCTTCATTTTGTGGGCTCCGGTTCATTAATTCTCGAAGGGTTTGGGCGGCAACATCTATCTTCGGGTCACTCTGTCCTTCCTCTATCGAGAGGAATCATCATAGACGTTTCCTCCAGGGGTTGGTTCGTCCTCACCACCAACGAGTGGTGCTCCTTCCTCATCATACTCGGGCACTGGGGAATGCCCTCTGTCCTCTATGTCTTCAAGCACCGGTGACTGCTTTGCTCCTCCTAGAAAATAGGGCAATGCCAATTGCCCGATGTTTGTTATCTCCTCTGTAGGGGATGCTTCGTCTTGCCCTAATTCGGCAACCGCATTGTGTTGCTCTATTTGGCCGCCATCTCCCTCTATGTCACGGTTCTGTCCTTGTGCTTCTGCATGGTGGACCAATGCCGATATCAGCCCATGGTGGGCTAAGGCGGATAGTGCCCCCTTCTGGTACCAAGCCACTTCATCTTTCAGAATATTCACCAGGTAGAAAGGTATGTTTAATTTCCTCCCATGCACTAGGTGATTGATGAAGTGCACATGATTAATGTGCAGATGGGTATACTTTCCTGTGCATGTGAAAAATTAAGCAATCTGCTCGAAAATCTTCTGCATATTCATGGGGAGACTGTTTTTGAGTAACCCCTCCCTGTCTATCTGCACATTTCCTCTAGGCAGCAGTATTTCGGCGTATAGTTTTAACACTCCACCCTTGTATGTACATTCCCCCGTGAGAGGCAATCCAGTCACCTGTGAGATGAACTCAGGGGTGACTGGAATTTCCACCCCTCGTACTTGGGCCGCATCACCCCTCAAAGAGGCGATAAATTCTCTAGCTGCCTCCATGTCTTGGCCTTGACTGACCAGGGTGTAGTATTCGAGCCACCCCTTGGCTTCAAATTGGGTCTTCACTGCCCCTCTGATCCCATCAGTATCACTGGGTTCATTCTTCTTGATCGCGTGGTTCTTGGACCTTCCTCCCATGGCGCCTTCTGCTACTGTATATTTTTTTTGTCCTTCCTTCTTTAGGAAGGCACCTTCTTATAGAAAAGATGCCTAACCCTAGCAGTTATGGAAGACACCCTATCATTGGCACGTGATTCTGGCTATGGGGGGATATGATCTCTATGATGGCGGTATCTTTTTTGGTACTGTGTATTTATAAATAATTATATAAATGATTTGATTTAGTATGCGCATACCTGATTTGTCATTCCAGTCGTTGTGGTAGCCGTTGATTTGCTGACTTGTGACACAAGGGAGGGGTATGGTCCTTTGATGTCGCTCATTCGTGCGATGCTTCATTTCACTCGAGGCATCCGATAGATGTAAATGTTGCACACGGGAGGCATTCTTTGGTACCTTTCCCATGTGGATGGTGTCCTTGTAGCACCTTTTCAACTTTGTCGATGCTCTTCTTTGAATGAATGTGCCTTTCGGTGCTACGAGGTGCCTCTGATTGGTGGGATGCGCTTTTGCCTGCATGCGTCTTCCCAATGTGGGAGGCGCCTCCTTCTGGTTTGTGCCTTCCCGATGTTGGAAGGCGTTTGTCTTGATGAATGTGCCTTCCTAATGTTGGAAGGTGTATTCGACTGGATGAATGCGCCTTCCTGATGTTGGAAGGCATCTCGACTGGATGAATGTGCCTTCCTGATGTTGGAAGGCATATTCAACTGGCTTTTTTTTTTTTTTTTTAAGACTTGGTGCCTTCCTGCCACGAAAGGCACCTACATATGTATATTTTTTTATCATTATTTTTTTAATAGAACTTCTAAATGGATAGAAGGCGATGTCTTCCGATTTGGCACCTTTCGGATGCAGTAAGGTGCCTTCTAGATGGGCACCTTTCGGGTGCAGTAAGGCACCTTCTTGTGGACTTGGCACCTTCTTTTGGATGCAGTAAGGTGCCTTCTTCTGGATGGGTGCCTTTAGGGTGTAGTAAGGCACTTTCTTCTGGACTTTGCGCCTTCTAGATGTAGTAAGGTGCCTTCTTCTGGATGGGCACCTTTTGGGTGTAGTAAGGCGCCTTCTTGTGGACTTGGCGCCTTCTTCTGGATGCAGTAAGGTGCCTTCTTCTGGATGGGCACCTTTCGGGTGTAGTAAGGCACCTTCTTCTAGACTTGGCACCTTCTGGATGCAGTAAGGCGCCTTCTTCTGGATGGCGATTTGACTAGAAAAAGGGTGATCAAGCCTTCCCAATTTTTCATGTTGCCCAGATTCTACCTATGAGCCGGTGTCGAAATGTTGAGCCGAATTAGGCTTGGTTTCCCAGATACCTATCCCTCGTGCTGTCAGGTCCTCCACCTGCAAAAAGCAACCAAAAAAAAAAGGAAAATAAAGGCAGTTAGACGCATTTTGTGCCTGTTAGGCCCTGGATTAGGATGCCTACATCTTGCATGCGGGCGTCGTCCTTGCAAAAACACACATTACAAAAAAAAAAAAAACTATATTAACTAAAAAATTTTGGGTGAGCACTTTCGTACCCACCATTTCACTTGTGAGAGTTTGGTCCAGATCTAGCAATATGGGGTCTCCCCCATGCCTACTCTGTATTCCACCTGTAACATTTCAGACATATTATAGGGGCGTAGTCGGTGTCCATTGACTGTGAACATGGTGTTGCTACCGTCAATTGTCTTAATGTGCACCACCCCATTCCTAATGAGCTCTGCCACCTCATACGGCCCCATCCACCTCTGCATAAGTTTGCCCTTCCTTTCCTGGAACCGGGAATCGTACAACAGTACCCATTCCCCTACCTGGAACTTCTTCGACTTGATGTGGTTATCATGCCACTTCTTTCTCTACTTCTGTATAATCTCTGTCCTCTATAAAGCATCCAGTCAGATTTTGTCCAGTTGATCTAGTTGGCAAATCCTCTGTTTTTGAGCTTCATCCAAGGTCAAATTTAATTTTGAAGTCGTCCTCAGAGTTTTGATTTCGAACTCAATGGGCATCATCGCATTTTTTCCATAGACCAGTTGGAAAGGTGTGCATCCTGTGGTGGATTTCCACATGGTGTTGTGTGACCAAACTACCTCCGGCAACCATGTGGCCCAATATTTCTTGTGTTGCTGCACGGTTTTGGTCAGGATGTTTTCTATCTCCCTGTTTGTCACTTCTACTTTCTCATTTGCCTGTGGATGGTAGGGCGTGGTTTTATTGTGCCGAACTCTATACTGCTCCATCGGCTCCTCAATCAATTTGGAGGTGAATTGGGCCCTTGGTCTATTGTTATCTCTTGAGGAACCCCAAATCTTGTGAAAATATGGGGAAATAAGAAATCGACGACCATTCTTTCCTTTGAGTCCCTTAATGCCTGCACTTCCACCCATTTGGTGACGTAATCCGTGCAGACCAGAATAAACCTCCTTCCCATCAAAGGTGGATTAAATGGTCCCATGAATTCCATGCCCCATTTATCGAAAGGTTCCAGGTGTACACGGGGCTACGAGGGCATTTCATCTCGGTGGGTTGGTCTACCCATCCTCCGGCACTCGTCACACTTGTTGGTATACGCTGTCGTGTCCTTGAACAGAGTGGGCCAATAATACCCAGCCTGTAGGATTTTTTAGGCAGATCGTTTCACTGCAAAGTGTCCTCCGCATAGCTCATCGTGACATGCCTTGAGCAATTCTAAAAACTCCTGTTCTGCTATGCATCTTCTTATAATTTGGTCTCGTCCTATTTTAAATAGGAGACCATCCATCCAAAGGAATGATGCGCTCTTCTCTATGATCGCCTGCTTTTCTTGGTAGGAGAGAGTAGGTGAGGTCCTTCCGATGGCCAAGTAATTGGCTATGTCTGCATACCACAGATTTTTTTCACTAATAGAAAACAAACGTTCATCCGGAAACTGATCTTCCACTGCTTGATGATCTGCTGGTATCAATCTGGATAAAAAATCTACCACGATGTTGTCCTTGCCCAGTTTATCGACTATAGTGATGTCAAATTCCTGCAATAGCAACAACCATCTAATAATTCTGCCACCAATGGCCGGCTTGCTCATCAGATACCTGATAGCTGCGTGGTCCGTATGGATGACGACCTTGTATCCCATTATATAGTGGCAGAATTTGTTTATTGCATGGAAAACTGTGAGGAATTCTTTTTCTATCACTGTATAGTTGAGATTTGCTCCTGCCAAGTTTTTACTGACATAATAGATGGCGTAAAGTTCTTCATCATCTTTCTACCCGAGGACTGCTCTGGTCACACTGTTAGATGCATCGCAGTAAATATGGAACGGTATGGCCCAATTTGGTCCTCTCAAGACCGGTGCAGATATCAATTTTTCTTTTAGCAATTGGAATGCTTCTTCGCAATCTCCCGTCCAATTGAACTCTATGTCCTTAGAAAGTAGGGTGTGCAGTGGTTTGGCAATCTTACTAAATTTGATAATAAATCATCGGTATCCAAGGAAACTTCTGACCTCCTTCTACGTTCTGGGGCTAGGTAGGTCTCTGATGACCTCAATCTTCCTCTTGTCTACTTTTATTCCTTTCGTAGAGAGGTGGTGTCCCAACACGATGCCTTCATGCATCATCATAAAAAAAATTTCATTACTTAGGGACAAATGATTTTCCTTGCTCCTGTCGAGCACTCTTTCCAGATTTGTCATTGCCTCCTCAAAGGTTTCTCCATAGGCGGTGAAGTCGTCCATGTATACTTCCACCCCGTATCCTATCATATCAGAGAATATGCTAAGCACCGCCCTTTGAAATATGGCCGATGCATTGCACAGTCCAAAAGGCAATACCTTATAGGCAAACATTCCCCATGGACATGTGAACATTGTTTTATCTTGATCTTCTTCCCCTATCTGGATCTGGTTGTAACCATTGAAACCATCCAGAAAGGAGAAGTATTTTCTTCCTGAGAGTGTGTCCAAGACCTGATCGATGAATGAAAGTGGGAAGTGGTCTTTCTTAGTCACCTTGTTCAATGCCCGGTAGTCCATGCAGATCCGCCATTTCCCATTATTTTTGGGGACCACCAATAATGGTGATACCCATTCACTGTCAAAAATTGAATATATGAATTCGACAGCCAGAAGTTTGTGCAGTTCTTCTCTGACAATGTCTTTCATTGCTGGGTTCATCCTTCTCTATGGCTGCCGACTAGGAGTTGCCTGTTCATCTAAATAAATCCAATGGGTACATATTTTCGGGTTGATGTTGTGCATATCTGCGTAGTCCCATGCAAATTCTTGCTGGTGTTTTACCAAAAGCTCTTCCAATTTTTCTAGCTGTGTGGGTGTCAACCTGCTGTTGACGTTTAATATCCTCCCTAGCCCAACATGTATTTGTCGGATGTGCTGATCTTGGGCGCCATTCAACGGTGATCTAGGTGTGGGGGTGGATGATTCTCCATGGAGAAAATCCATGATAGCACCATCCTCATCCTCTTCTACCACCTCCTCCAAGGTCATCACCGGTTGGATTATGGACAACTCCGTAGTTCCATGCTCGGTGATCTTGGGTTCTTTTGTCGAGTCCATAGACTGAGCTGGCGGTGAAATGGTCAGCCTTTTGATGTTTTTCCCATTGGAGATGGTCATTATCCCATCTCGATAGCTGATGTAAGCGTCAACTGTTGCCAGCCATGGCCTCCCCAAAATGAGCGGGTAACCGCCCAGCTTGGTCTTGGTTTGCAAAACAAAAAAATCAACTGGATATTCCCATGCACTGACTGTTACGATCACATCTTCCAGCATCCCTTCTGGTGACACGGTTGATCGATCGGATAACTATAGCACTATCGTGGTTGGCTTCAGGTTTGTGAGCTACAGCCTCTACATGGTCTCTTGAGGCATCACGTTGATGGCTACCCCGAGGTCAACCAATGTGTTGGACAGGGAATGTCCTCCAATTTTTATGGTCAGCACTGGGCTGCCTAGATCTGCATACTTCGGATGACGTGTTCCACCCATCATTAGATCTGCCAGTTTACCCACGACGTTGATATTCTGGGTAGCTTTTCATCTTGGTTTCCTTAGACACATTTCTTTAATTGCCTTGGTGTAAATGGGGACATCTCGAATTTCTTGAAATAATGGGATTGTCACCATGAGATTCTTCAAGCTCGACAAGATGTCGAATTCTGGCTGTGTTGTTTTTCTTTGTTCTTGTAGCCGACTAGGAAATGGAGCCTCCGCTCTCTCAAGTGTTTTTACCTCTTCTACCAAAGGTGTCTCCTCTATTTCTTCCTCCTCTTCTACTAGTGGAGGTGTCCCTACTATTTATTCCTCCTCTTCTACCAGAGGCGGTGTCTCTACTCCTATCTGCCTACCTGATCTAAGCTAAATATTGTACATATGATACATCTCACCTTCTACGTTGTATGTCGACTGATTTACTTTATTGTTCAGGTTTACTGTCAGTTGTGCTGGTAGCTGCGTAGGTCCGTTGTTGGTAATGCTAGTAAGTTCTGTTGGATGTGAGTAGGTGCTGCACTCTGTGGAGTCTGATTCCATGCATTGTGGCCTCTCCACTACTGCCCAAGATATGGATATGGCATCCATGGTTGCTTATTCAAAAATACTGTTGGGGGTGCGTTAGTCTAGGGTGATGGTCCCCACCATCCCATATTAGGTGGTTGAGGGGGTCCTTGGTGCATGTATGGCCCTCCCCCATATGATGGCATTCCGATTGGTATATTCCATGTGGGGGGCTGTGGCCAACTCTTCCTATTGCCTATGAAGTAGGCCTCTGTGCTCTCAGTCGCTTCCTGGTTACTGGGCAGTTGTGGGCACAATCGAGTTTTATGATTCAGCCTACAAACTGCGCATACTCTGACCTTGTTTTTTGGACATGCATTCTTTGCATGCCTTCCTCTGCATTTTGGGCAAAAATAGGCTAATGCTACGTCATTTTCTTGTTTCTTCTTTTCTAACAACAACGTATCCATCTGCAGTGCTAGAGATGAGAGCATTTCACTCTTCAAATCCTCTAGAATGTTGCCTATTTCTATTTTGGTGACTGAAGCAGTCGCCTTCATGGTCCTAGCGATGATTTTGCCTCGCATTCTCGAGTAGTTCTGGCATAATTTCTGGATGTCGTCCATAGCATGCTGATAGACATCACCTCTAGAGATCATGTTGAGAGCCTCCAGTGACTCATTGGTAAGTCCCCTCAAGAAGATGCTTTTGAGGGACTTATCAGATAGCTTCGAGTGAGGGGACCGTTGAAGATTAAAACTGAATCTCTCCCAATACTCCTTGAGAGACTCATCTTCTCTTTGTGTCATGCTCAGGACCTCCTCCCTGGAGTCTCTTGCTTTCCCAAAATCTTGATATTGCTCTAGAAAGAGCTTCTTCATATGGTCCCAGGTGGTGATGTGTTTGTCTCCCAGACCGATGAACCATCGCAGAGCTACATCAACTAATGTAGAAGGAAATAATTTCAACTTCTACGTGTTTGATTTGTAATCCATAGACCTGCACAAAACATCAAACTTGAATAAAAACAGGTCAGGGTCCTCAGTCGGGTGTCCTATGAAGGACGAAAGGTGAGCAGGGGATATGTTTTTCATTTTGGTATCTCCTACTCCCTCCTCTATTGGGAAACTAAATCCAGATGAGACTTCATCGTTATCTACCATTTTTTTGGGAAATGTGGTTTCTAATGCAGCATTTATGGCCTTTCGATCGTTTAAAACTTTTTGAGTCAATGCTCTAAGGTTGTCTAGTGAGATCGTCTGATCCTCCACAACCTTCCACAATAGGGCTTCCTCTAGATCAGTCCTATTAAACAGGGGATTTATGATGATTCGTTCATCACCTTGTTGATGGGATGAGGCGGTACTTTGCACAAAGTGCGGTTCCTCACTCCAATGGACTGCTGGTAGGTCAGGCGAGTCTAACTCAAATCCAAAATGCTCGGCTGACTCATGTCCTAATGGATTAGTTCTTATAAAGCAACCGTCAGGTCCTCTTCTTCTCAAAGAACTCATACAAGGTCAGATGGAAGGTTTTAGGGTATTGTAAGTAATCTAATTAAGATGCTTCCCCGACAACGGTGCCAAAATGTTGTGGGCCAAACAAGGTGAATGGTTTCCTATTTTTGTCACATGCCCGTGCATTTAATTATCAACCCAGGGAGCTTCGTAAACTTGCGAAGAGTCATAATTAGGTTACTAAAATACCACTAGAGGTGAATATACTAATCCTATGTTTTGGGGGGTGTTCTTGAAATGGTTTGTCAATCATTCCTGCACTCCTCAATGATTTACGTAAGAAGAACAGAATTAAACCTACAGAAAATAAATCATGTATGCGTTCCTGAAAATAAATCTACTGCAAATGCTGGAACTAATAAACTAACAAACATTCTTATGAAAGTAATAAAATAATTAAAATTAATAAACGAAAAGGAAATTGGGAAGAAATACTGGCTTGGAGTGGGCCCAGGCTCCAACAGTTTCTTCCCGATCGAACACGCGCTTAGAACTTTTGGAAATTTAATATATTCGTCAACACACTATAATTTATCTCTATACGTCTAAATGGATCTTTATTTTATTTCTATACATTTCTTAGAACGATCTGCGTGTGTTTATATAACACACCCCCAAAACTTTTGTTACAGAAGTAGTTACAACAGTCGATCTGTCCCAGACTAAATCAAGATAGTCTGGTAAATGCAATCGACATCTGGCGTTCTGTTCTAATGGTGACGTGTTCATTGTTTGGTTTGTGCTTTGCCTGGCATCAGTAAGACGTTTTGATATGTTGGTGCAATCTCCAATTTAGCTCTGCATGATGCAGAGCTGGAACTACACCAGCTGCTGCCATCCACATCATTCAAATCTGGTCAACGGGCAAAGAATCATTGGTGCCTTCTAGTTGTGGGGAGGTTCTTGCCTTTTGCTAGTTCCTTTTGGTTGCATGGAGGTGCTTGTCTTTGGTTGGTGCCTTCTGGTTGCAGGGAGGCGCTCGTCTTAGATTGGCACCTTTCGACTGCAAGGAGGCGCTCGTATTCAGTTGGCGCATTTCGACTGCAGGGAGGTGCTCGTATTCTCTTCATTAACCCCCGATGAAATAAAGTGCCAGGTCCATAAAAAGGACCTCGACTGTTCCAAATCTAACTAAGTCAACTACAATTCCATAAAACATACTAAAAACACACAAATTAGATAACACGCATAATTATATCAAATATCTATATAATCATTCATAAAAGTACACAATCCTTATTATACAACCGCATATTGATCAAAGAAATACGTACAAAATATGAGCATTTCTGGTGCTCATCAGATGTTGTCATTGTTATATTATGAATGCAAATAAATCCATTCCATTTTATAAAAATGTATCATTGAATTCATTCAATTTCTTCTTTATACAGTTTAATTTTGGGTAATTTTTATTCAAATATTCTTCTCTACAATTTCAACACTTTTATTTTTTTAATCTTAAATCTACCTTTTTTTCGAGGGATTATTCTTATTTTAGCTCCAATATGAAGTGACCTCCCATTTATTATCTTTCTAGTAGTTTTTATCAGTATAATATCATTATTGATCCTTTTGATATGAAATTGGCATTATATTTTTGAACTTATTCTATCAATAAGGTTGAGCATACCCTTTACATAGAGGTAGAGTTGAATTCCTAAATATAATACACAAATCTAATAATATTGTAGCAATCATATAAGGAGAGAGATTACAATATATTTATAACAAGTTTTTCATGCACATCTTGCCACTCAATATTTGATTATTTATATTAAGTATTGTTATATTGTAATTTTTTATATGTTATTGATACAATACAAAATCCATTCTAGAAGAATACATGTTGACTTTAGTGAATAAGTAAACTATACTAAATGGATAGGAGTAGTACTGAGAGTTTTGTATGTATGTTTACATTAAATTTTATATCTACTAACTATTTATTTATCCATGTATGCCTATGTTTTTATTTTATATTTATATTTCTCTTCTTTGATCACAATATTTGTAGCCTAAAGTTTATAAGTCATTTTGGGCTAACCAAGTAGGATCTAGAAAAAATTGATCTTTTAATTAGAGCTTTAAATAATGGGAAAAATGAGGCTAGTGAAACTTTAGTCTTACCCCTTAAAGTTAGACCTCACATGCTTATCACTCTCTTTATATCATGCCTTATGATTTAATCAATAACATTCTTCTTGGGAGGCCATGGATATATGAGATGTGGGTTGTCCTTTCAAATATCCATCAATGCTTTAAATATGAATGGAAGGAAAATAATTATCACATTCTTGTTGACCCCAAACCTTTTACCTAATTCTAGGTAACTAAGATTAAAAATAAAAAACTTGACTTTGTCTATCTCTAAACTCATATTTTAAATTATATTCTTCTTATTAGTATCATATGATTGATGCAGTGATGTCTCTTAGTCTAAATAATTCATCTAATAATGAACTTAAAAGTCAAAGTATTAATCCAATCCTAACAACAAATTGGATAATAATTTGTCTATTGTAGACCTAGCCAAGCTTACTCCATCTCCCTAAAACTTTAGCCTACCCTCTAGAAATAAAAGCAAAATAATTCAAATAGAAAATGTCTCCTTCCTTTATGTTGGTACTACCAATGAGGATAATATAAAGGGTACAAAAAATCAACAACAATAAACTAGTATTGAATCTTACAAATCTAGGAATCCTAAGGGTGCTCATAGATCCCTTGTAGTTAGGAGATGAATCTTATAACGTAATTAAGAATACTATGGATATCAATATTGAGACTCTAAATGATCCCAAGATCCTTAACCTAGGCAAGGTATTTATCCCAATTCACCATAAGAAATACTCCAAGTTCTTGATAGAGTTCAAATATATTTTTGCTTGGTCCTACATAGATATGCTTGATCTTGATCCTTCCCTAGTTGTCCATCACGTAGTTGTTATCCCTAGTCCAAAACCTATAAAGAAAAAATTATGGAAAATATCCCCTAAAGATATGATTTTGGTCAAATATGAGCTCCAAAAGCTCCTTGACATCGACTCCATCAAAGCCATTGACTATTATGACAAGATTTTTAATATTATGCATATTGGTAATAAAATAGGTAGCATTATAATATGCACTAATATTTAGGACATCAACAATGCATACCTTAAATTTTATTTTTCTCTACCCAAAATTGACATGGTCATCAATTTCATTATAGGATGTGGAATATTATCTTTGATGGATCGATTCCCATGCTATAACTGGATCAAAATTTACCCTTGAGGATCAATCCAAAATAGATTTCACCACTGCATGGAGAACTTTCTACTTTCAATTCATGCTATTTATATTAAAAAATGTAGGCACTACCTATCAAATATCCATGATATACATCTTTCATGATATGATGCATGACATCATAGAAGACTATGTCAATGATCTTCTTGGTCGATCTTTAAATTAGAAAGATTATGTTTGGTACTTAAGATGCATATTTGAGTAGTTAAGGGAATACAAGGTATGCCTAAAGCCTTTAAAGTGTATCTTTGGGATTACACTAGAAAACCTATTAGAATTCATCATGTCTAAACAAGACATTAAAATCAATCTTGGCAAGATATTAATAATTGCCAGTATGCCACCCCATCAAATCCTATCCTAGCTTAGAAACATCCATGGAAAAATCCAATCCATCCAGAGGTTTATCTTCCAACTAGTAAACAAGTATTAATATTTTACCAATATTTTAAGGATGTTGTCTTAATTAATAATTCCAAGCTACCTTTGATGCTCTCAAATCCTACCTTTTATCACCTCCTATCCTTTTCCAATATAATCCTTTTATGTCATTTTTTCTATATGTATCAACCATTGACTATGTGATGTAAATCCAGAGATAGATCTTCAATAACCATCCAAAAAACTATGAAGTTCTTCATTAACAACAATATCAACCCTTACAAGACTTTGGAAATACATGAGAGGGAAATGAGAAGCTTCCCATATTAAAATCTATGCTTGCACCCAAAGTCAAGCAATTTCCACACCTACCAAGAAAAACATAAATATCTATGGAAAAACATAAATACCTATAGAAAAATAAAAATACCTATACTACTTAGTTTCTCACTCCATTATAATCTATGCATTGATATATTTTCAACAATGCATTAAAGAGTTCAAATGAACACCCAAAGCTCCAATTATGGCCCCAACAAGCTCATGTGTCTTTTATTACATCATTCTCCTTTGGTTGAAAGGAATGCAGGTCCTACAAGTTTGGTTGTTCAAACTCCTACAACTATTGACCATCCAACTGATGAAGCTCCCACTCTGAAATCCATGTGCTATCCTTCGATGATAGTCCTTCCCACTATACTAAGTACCTCTAATAATTTCCTTGCCTAGTGTTAGTCACTTTCATATCTAGGACCTAGGAAATATTTTGTTTTTATTTCCTTGGAATATGTCATTCATAGTATAATTTGTTATCCTCCTCAATATCATCTATCTCTCCTTGGAATAGGTATAGGTCTGATACATTAAACACAGGTGAAATGGCAAGGGCCTACAGTATATCCACCTCATAAGCATTATCATTGATCTTCTTCATAATTTTTCAAGGCCCAATTTTTTTGTACTTCAGCTTGTTGTATGCACCCCTTGGGAACCTTTATTTTCTTAGGTGCACCATCACAATATTCCTTTTTTTAAACACTTTCAATCTTTTGGTCGCATCCACCCGTCTTGTATTTGACATTGCTATCTTGTAGATTTTTTCTAATCTCCACTTGTAGACTCTGTATGTGCTCTGCAAATGGTTATATATCAGTATTGATATGCTCCTAAACTAGCAACTCAGCTAAGTCCAATACATCGTGCAGGTTTCTTTCATAAACAATTTAAAAAGGTTACTTACCAGTTGATCTATTGACAAAATTATTATAGGTGAATTCAGCCTATGACAATGCCAAGTCCCACTATTTAGGTTTCTCCCCAACTATACATCTTAGCAAGTTTCCTAGAATCTTATTCATGACTTTCATTTTACTATCTATTTGTGGATGGTAGGCACACCTAAACTACAAATTTATCATCCTCCAAAAAGTGACTCAAAAATTTAGTATCCTGATCAGAAGTAATTATTTTTGTGACTCCATGCAATCTAACAACTTCCCTAAAAAAAAAATCTACAATCTTGGTGGTTGTTGGAAATTTTGAGTTAGTTGTGTTGTCATTGATGTCAAGAGTCAATTTCAGGAATCAATGTAGGACTTGGCAAAATAAGGGTTAAAATATTTATATTTTAAGCCCAAGATATTTGGTTTAAGAGCTCCACATGATTGGTCAAAAGGATGGTTAAATACCCTGAAAAAAAATGCCTAAAGGAAATAATATTATAATATTTATTATTATAATATTAAAGGCGATCAGAAAAGGTCTAAGGGCGAAAGAGAAAAACACCTAGGCCAAATAGAAATAATATTATAATATTTTATTATAATATTAAAAGTTTAATTAATGCCTAAGGTAGTTTATAAATAATTTATAATATTTATATTATAAATCAATTTATAAAAATAATAATTTTATAACTCAAATATAGGTTGGAAGCCAAGTTTAATTTAATTTTCATATATATCCACCGACGTTGAAAAATAGAAGCATATGGTATAAATACCATAGTACTTACCTCACAAAGGTAAGTCTCCGAAATATTGTGCATGCGATTTGTGAAAAGAGAAGGCAAATAATTCATGAGCGAACAAAGGAAAAGGTTTTTAATTTTTAATTACCCCTAAAATACATGAAAAACAAAGTGATCAAGGTGGGAAGATTCAACACCAACCAACTAGTTGGGCTAGCAGTTAATCTGAGGTGTGTAAGGCGTTGAGAACGTAAAGGTTCTACGTTCGAGTCTCAGTGGCGATGCAAGGAAAAAGCCTTTTGGATTTTGGTGCAAGAGGGAGAAGATAAAGCACTCAAGGTGCTTTTGCCTCCCATGTGAGAACTTAGCTCACATGGCTAGGTAAGTCATGGCTAAGGCACAAGCGACGCTTTGACCAGGGATCAAACCCGCAAGAAGTGCGCACGAGGTATTTAATATTTTTATTAAAAGGGCAAAATCTATGGTTGTTGGTGGCGCTTGAAGCACATGATTTAATTTTTTATTTTTGTACCTAGGTTAATGTGTATAGTGGGAATTTTATGAGCACATGGTGTATTTGATTTTATTGAGTGCTTAAGGAGTTAAAAGAGGTAAGGTAAATTATTTTTACCTTAGACAAAAAGTGAGAAATATTTTTATTGAAGGTTAAAAATAAATTGCATTGTTTTATAAAGTTAATTATTTGAAAATGCAATTTTGAGTAGGGAGACATAAGTAGGATTTTGGATTACTTCATGCATTAAATTTTTGAAAGGGGTTATAGTGAAACTGAGTGATTGAAATATTTATTTGATAAGTTTGGAGATAATAAGGTGTACTTGAGTTTTGTTAATTTTGTAATGTTGAATTAATATTGAGAGAATATTTGGGTGAAGATTTTTGCTATCTAACCATTGAGATTGGCAAAGATATTGATTGTGATTGAGATAGGTTTTGAGGTCAAATATTCTTCAAACAAAAGGTATGGGCATATCATCCTTGTGAGTGAAATATTGTTGAATGTTGTGAAGTGCAAGTTGGAGTGAAAAGGTTTTGTTTGATAAGCATTGTTGGAAATGATTGAGTGAGTTTTCACATGCATGTTTGGTGAATATTTGTGAAGACAATTGAGTGTGAAATTGAGAAATATCTTGAACTAGGGTTTGTGCAATATCATGAGTATCATTGTTATGTGAGATTGTTTGATAAGCATTGTTGTAAATATTTGAGTAAGCTTTCATGTTCTTGACTAGGGTTTGTGAAATATCATGAGTATCATTTTTATGTGAATTTGGAATAATCTTGAGTCAATGTTGAGCTCCATAGTGAGAGTTTTTGGAAGTATTGTGAAACACTTGATTAGGTTTTGTAAGCAAGTTGTGTTTCATTGAGTGAATTTGTTGAGTGAAGTTGGATGAGCATAGTTGATTGAAAGTGTTGGAGTGATAGTTCAAGTTCTGTGAAACAAATTGTTCTTTATTATAAATTGATTTAAAAAGAGTTTGGAAGTGATTGAGTGTTTGTGAAGGAAACATATTCAGTATCTAACAATTCTCTATATGCTTTTGAGGTTAAACAAAATTTTAGTGAAATTTGTTTGTGTGATTAAAGAGGTTTTCTGAAAGAGATTAAGTTGAGTTTTGTGAGTGTGTTGTGAGTGTGAAATATATTGAGTCTCTAACCATTCTCTATATGTTTATGAGGTTAAACAAGATTCTGAGTGAAACTTGTTTGAGTGATTGAAGAAGTTTTCTAAAAGATATTGAGTTGATTTTTGTATGTAAGTTTTGCAATTGATTTGAATAAGCTTTTGTGAAATCTTGTGAGTTGATTTAAGAAATTCTTAGAGTGGACTTAAGGACAAAGTTGAGGAAGATTTTATGAAATCTTAAGGACATATTTGTGTGATATTTTATGAAATATTACAATCATATTTGAGGTAAGTTCTAGTGAGGACTTGTTGAGCAGATTTGAGGTAAGTCTTGGTGAAGACTTGTTGAGCAGATTGGACAAGTTCTAGTGAG
Source organism: Wollemia nobilis (assembly GCA_028583015.1). Taxonomy (NCBI): domain Eukaryota; kingdom Viridiplantae; phylum Streptophyta; class Pinopsida; order Araucariales; family Araucariaceae; genus Wollemia; species Wollemia nobilis. The sequence goes on along the minus strand of JAQPPZ010003077.1, from coordinate 9,766,644 downwards.
GACTTGTTGAGCATATTTGAGGTAAGTCATGGTGAAGACTTGTTGAATAGATTAGAAAAGTTCTAGTGAGGACTTGTTGAGTAGATTTGAGGTAATTATTGATGAGAATATTGGATAAGTTCTAGTGAGGACTTGTTGAGTAGATTTGAGGTAAGTCTTGGTGAAGACTTGTTAAGCAGATTGAACAAGTTCTAGTGAGGACTTGTGAGCAGATTTGAGCTAAGTATTTATGAAGACTTGAAAGCAGAGTTGATTGATTGATTTATTCAAGCTATGTGTTAAGGCTTGAGGATAGATTTGAGACAGACTTTGGTACATATTTGAGGGTATATTTATGTCAAACTTGAGACAAAGATTAAAAAAAATTGTGCTAGACCGAAGGACTATGTTTAGTGCAAACTTGAGATAGATATTTAGTAGATTTATTCTAGATCGAAGTACTATGTTTAGTGTAGATTTTTGATAGAGATTGATCATATTTGTGCTAGACCGAAGGACTATGTTTAGTGCAGATTTGAGACAGATATTGAGCAGAGCTGAGAGTAAGCTTTGGAGGTGATATAGTAGAGGATAGTAGTCTCCAATAGATAGAGATCCATTAGCTAGGGTAGAGAGGATAAAGTTCTTCAGTGGAGAGAGATCCACAAGCCAGAGTAGTAGAGGCAGTAGTCTTCTAGAGGATCACCAACCAGAGCATAGGATAAGGAGTTCTCCTGTGGATAGAGATAAAAAATCAACTAAGGATATTGGTGTCTCTTATGGGTTGGTGCCCACAAACTAGATTAGGGAATTGGTGTCTCCTTTGGATAGAGGTTCATAAACATTGTAATAGGGAAAGGATTCCCAAGATATTTGTTGAGAAAATTTTAGTGAAATATTTTCTCCGTGGAGTAGTCCACATTGGGTGAACCACGTTAAATTGGTGTCTTTATTGTATGTGGTGATTTGTGCATTACTTTTATTAATACTGTTGACATTGCATTGATATATTGGATAATATTATTTTATTAAATAAAAGTAAAAAGTGGTGTTATACTGTTCACCCCCTATCAATATAAGCTTGTGTTCTTCAATTGGTATCAGAACAGGTTCCTTCAAAATATTTTAACAGCTTGAAGGAAAATTTCTCAAGAACACAGATGGATTCTCATAATGGATCCTTAGGGAATTTAGCACAATTGTTCTATGGGAACAATTATGTACTTTGAAGTATGAGAATGAATATTCACCTAATGGCACTTGGAAATGAAATATGGGAAGTAGTTGAGAATGGATACATACTGCCAGCTACTCCACCTATAGATAAATATGGTAAGCTCCTACATCTAAATAATTCAAAAGCAATGAATGGAATTTTAAAGGGTTTGTGTGAAATAGAGTTTGTAAAGGTTATGCATTACACATCAGGAAAGGAAATTTGGGATAAATTGAAAGGTATAGAAGCAACTTCATCACCTAATTCTTGATACAAGGATATCCTTGTTTATTTTTAAAATGGTATGTTTCCTAATGTTTTGGACTATAATGAGCATATGGACCTCAAACAATGGCCCTATAGGCATGGCATTATTGGAAAAATCTTACTTTATTCAACTATTCATGGGATTTTTCTTAGATTCTTAGAATCCATAAAATTCAAATAGTCATCTAAAGAGGATAATGATGGATCATGTGGTGGCCACTTTAGTGGTGTAGCCTTTACCAAGAAAATCCTATAAATAGGATATTATTGGTCATCCATGGAAAAGGGTTCTTGACATCACACCAAGTGGTGTGATTAGCATCAAAAATATTATAACCTTATCCATGGTTTATCCCACCTTTCAATACCTAACACCATCATGGCCTTTTTTCATTTGGGGATTGGACATTATTAGAAAGTTAAACCGTATGTATTTTTATGGATACACATTTATCATAATTACTATTGAATACATTACTAAATGGTTCAAATTTATATTGTTAGCCTCAACCATTAGATTCCAAGTCTCTAAAATCATCCTTGACCAAATACTTAGTGGTTATGGCATCCATTATATCATAATATTAGACAATAGAATACTCTTTAAGAATAAGGATGTATATAAAACTTGTTCTAAGTAAAATATTTAACACAAATGGTCCATTCCTTACTATCCTTAAGTTAATAAATATATAAAAAAACCTTTACCAAAATCCTTAATAATCTCATTAATAAAATTGATAGACATTGACAGGTTCAAAGTTATATTGATAGACATTGACCAAATACTTAGAAGTTATGACATCTCTTCTATCATAATCTTGGACAATAGAATACTCTTTAAGAATAAGGATGTATAGAAAACTTGTGCTAAGTAAAATATTTAACACAAATGGTCCATTCCTTACTATCCTTAAGGTAATAAATCTATAACAAAACCTCTACTAAAATCCTTAAGGACCTCATTAATAAAATTTATAGAGATTGACATCTTCAATTATATCCATCCTTATGGGCCTACTTCACTAGCATCAAAAATCCCATTAGTATGTGATCCTATGGTTTGGTCTATAAAACTAGTCTTCCTCGTTAAGTTTGAGGTTTCTTCCTTACATGTTTTTCCATGAAATGTCTTTTTTTGATACAAATATAGTATTTCCCATCCCAACCAGTTGAAACTACTTGAAAAAATTGAATCCATGTACTTGATAATCTAAAGGTTCTATCAACAAAGTCTCAAACATGTTTATGGCAATAAGGTACAATATCGATCCTCTAAAATTGGTGATCTTGTGCTCATGTAGAATAAAAAAAGCACCAGTGCCACCACAGAGCTCAAAGGTAAATTTAATTGTAATTGGCTAGGTCCATACATTATAATCACCAAGTATGGTTTAGGTGCTTATTGCCTCACCATATTTGATAAAAAATAACTTAAAGAACTAATGAGCATACTGCATCATAAATAATATTTTATCTAAATATCAATCCACTACCTATTTGATTTCATCTACTTATCATTACCTATTTGTATCTACCTAACTTCATATATGTATCTATGCATGTGCCTATATCTATTTAAATTACATGCAATGTAGATAGTCATTGATTCATGATGACTTGTAAGGATCCTAGTTAGGATGTATTATTTCCCTTTTTTGCTAGGTGACAAACGAGATTAGATCTTCCCTAGTCCTATCTTGTTAACTAATCATAATTCGTACAACACAAATTTTCTTTATTTCATCAAAAAATATCTTATCTTTATCCAGTAATATTTCACATATCTATGTTGCAATATGATGAATACAACACTCTTCACCTTTCATCTCATGAACATATTGCAATATGATGAATACTATGAGGTTTATATGTATTTATGGTAATATCAATCCCATCATCTCTTGTCTTCCATGTATCACCATATAAGGGGGCAATGTCTTATTTAAGATTCATCCCTTAAATTCAGAATAAAATTCATTATCAAATCAATACATTAAAAGACATTTATGGTAATTCATCATTATTTGGAACATCTCACAAGTCCTCTATAACATTTATCTTGAATACAAGGCTATAATCGGAAGTCCTATATGACATTTATCTATAGGAAAAATAAAAGTCCTATATAATATTTATCTAAAGATATGTTGATATCCTTTAGACATTTGTTAAAAGGTAAATCAGTTAACAAAAGTCATATTTGGAATTTATCTATAGGTAAAGAAGAATTCCTTTAGACATTTATTTAAAGGTAAATCAATTAGCAAAAGTCTCATATGACATTTTTCTATTGGGAAAGAAGTATTTTAGACATTTATTTAAAGGTAAATTAATTAGTAGAAGTCCCATGTGATATTTATCTTTAGATAAATTAAATGTCCTATATAACATTGGGCTTAGGGTAAAGGAGAAGTCCTTTAGACATGTGTTTAAAGGTAAATACATTACCAACAATCTTGTATGATATTTATTTATTTAAAGGCATAAGTCATTTCTAGTTTTATTTAAAGGTAAATCTATTAGCAAAAGTCCATTATGACATTTGTCTAGGGGTGAGGATCTTGCTATTTTCCACACCTATAAAGTCTTCATGAAGCATGTTTTCCAAGAAAAATCTATTTTATAAGTTTCAAAAACCATAAAATGCTTCTTTGGTATTTTTTTAGGGGCACCAAATATAATAAATTTATCAAGTTTGAATTTATGAGGCTACAACACCTAGATTTTTACAAAGAAATGGAAAAATGGTGGAGTATTTTTTCCCAAGGTACTAAGATGTAAATTCTCACAAATAAGCTTAAAACTGTGAAGAAATAAGTCAAGAAGTGGAATAGGGAGGTATTTAGAAATATCTTTCAAAAGAAGAAATTTATTCGGTTAGAGTTGGATATGTTAGAAGAAGAGATTAACAGGTTGGGTATGAACCAAGCCCAATTTCAAAGAGAAAAGGATCTTAATGCTGAACTGCACACCATAATAGCCAAGGAATAAATCTATTGGAGGCCAAAGTCTAGGATCCAATGGTTGCAAGAAGGTGATAGGAATTCTAATTTTTTCCATGTCTCCACTATCAAAAATAAAAGTTATGCCCATATTGATGAAATTCTAAATGATGATGGCCAAGTTATTAGAGAGAGTGAAGAAATTGAGTGTGAGGCTATGGACTTATATCAAAATATTCTAGCTAAATATATGGAAGAGGATGAAACTACGATTAAGGAGATGACTAATCACATTCCTAGGTTGATATCCAAGGAGATCAATGCTTAGCTTCTAAAGGATATTGAGGAAGAAGAGGTAAGTATAGCCACTTTATCCCTTAATAGAGATAAATCTCCAGGTCCGAATGGGTTCCAAGCAGGATTTTCCAAACCTTCTAGGATATAGTTAAAGTTGATGTTATTGAAGCAGTGAAGGAATCTTCAAAGTTGGGTCATTTCCAAAATGAGTTTAACATTACCTTCCTTGTTCTAGTTCCTAAGAAGAAAGGGTTAAAAACCTTCAAATATTTAGTCTTTACAACACTATTTACAAGAATATCTCTAAAGTGATAGTCCTCAGATTGAAGATCTTCCTTCCATCTATTATATCTGATGGTCAAGGAGGATTTGTTAAGAGTAAACATATTTTGTATGGGATTATATCCCTTCATGAATCCATGCATTCTATCAATACTGATTAAATAAAATGTATGTTCCTAAAGTTAGACATGAGCAAGGCTTATGATAGAGTTTCATGGAGTTTTTTGGATAAAGTTTTGGTTGCCTTTGGTTTTTGTAGATAGTGGAGAAGATGGGTTGGAAGCTATTATAAGACTGCAAGGTACTCTATTATTATCCATAATAAACCAATAGGTTTTTTTAATAGTAGTAGAGGTCTGAGACAAGGTGACCCCTTCCCTCCTTATATTTTCATTATCGTGGCTGAAATGCTCAGAAGATACCTCCATGCTCTTGAGGCTTCTAGCTGGATAGGGGGTCTTGAACTAGCTCATAATATTAAGGGTATTACTCATTTACAATTTATGGACGATACCATTTTACTTGGTAATCCTATTGTGGTAGAGGCAACTAAATTTAAAATAATCTTAGACCTCTATGAGCATGCCTCTCATCAAAATATCAATTTGGACAAGAGCAAGATCTTATTCATTAACATTAAATTAGCTCTCCATAGAAGGATGGCTAGAGTGATAGGGTGTCCTGTATCAACCCTACCTTCTTCTTACCTTGGTATACCTATGTTCATGGGAACTTGTATGACACATCTTTGGAATGGTTTTGTTGACAAATTTCAATCCAAACTTGTAGGATGGAAAGGTAATCTCTTGTCTCAAGAAGGTAAAGTGTTATTGGTTAAGAGTGTTTTGTAGGCTATCCCCATTTATATTCTATTCATTTTCAATATCCCTACTAAATTTTCTAAAATCATAGAAGGAATTAAAAAATATTTGTTATGGTTAGGATCTGAAGAGAAAAGGAGGGTCCATATTACAACTTGGTAAAAAATATGACATCAAAAGAAGCATGGTGGCCTTGGTATGAGGAGACTCACAACCTAGTTAATAGTGCTATGGTAGCCAAGGTGGGGTGGAGATTTCTAAGGAATGGTTAGACTCTTTGGTTAAGTATTCTTAAAGAAAAATATCTTGACAACCAAGAGGATACCAAATTTTTCATAATTCAGGACCCTTATCGTGGCTCTTCTTTATGGAACCACTTGGTGGAGGCTAGGGAGGCCTTGTGGAAGTGTGTGAAATGGCATTTTGGATATGGGGCCTCTATAAGTTTTTAGGAATATTCCTGGTTATATGACAACCCTTTAGCCAACAATGATATTTTCTCTAATTTGAAAGAGGATCTAGAAGATAGATATGGTAAAAAGTTTTGTGATTACATGACTTTATTGGATAACCTGTTGAGCTAGAAATATTTAGAGGTAGACCCTAAGAATTTAGAGGCTTTAAAACTCCTTAAAGTTAAACTAAAGGCTTATTACTTAGGTGTTTTTAGGTATAGTGACTTCATGATTTGGAGTAGAACTAAGAATTGGGAATTCAATGTGAAGACAACCTATGATATTTTGGATTCTATTGTAGATAATGGTTTCCCTTGGAATAGAATTTGGGGTAAGAAAGCTATTCCTAAACTAGATATTTTTCTTTGGAAAGTAGTCTAGAATAAAATCCTAACAGTGGATAATATTAAGAAGAGATATTTTCAATTTCCTAATAGATGCAGTTTATGTGAAAAGGTAGAAGAATCATTGTAACACATATTCTTGGAATGTACCTATGCTCTAAATATTTTCTAGCTCTTCATCAATAGGATGGGCATCTCTTGGTTGATGCCTTCTAATATGGTTCCATGGTTACAAAAATGGAAGAACCCATTTTTCAGTCCTCATATTAGGGTAATTTGGAACCTGATTCTATTTCATTTTGTGTGGGGAGTTTGGTTAGAGAGAAACAAGAGAATTTTTAGAGGGGAAAAAAGGCCTGCAATGAGAATTTTTGGAAGTATCACCCACTTTTTAGAGGATAATGTTAAATATATTAAGTACCATATCAATCCAGAGAATACTAAAGAGACTATGATAGCTAAAGCATGGAATTTGAAACCTATTAGTAATGGAGAGACAAATGTTCAGGTTAAAAATGAAATAAAATGGCAACCACATTGAGATGACTGGTTGAAGTTAAATTTTTATGGGGCATCCAAAGGTAACCTAGGTAAGGCTGGAGTAAGATCAATTTAGAGGGATAATAAGGGTAGATTGGTGGGGATAGCCTGCAAGTTGTTGGGAATTACTACTAGTCATCAAATCGAAGTTAATTCTTTACATCTAGGTGCAAAGATAGCCAAGGATCTAGGTGCTAAAAAAGTTATCTTTGAATGAGACTCCTTGAATATTATCAATATTTTGAAAAAAATGGAGAAGCTAATTGGTAAATTTATTACATTGTGCAAGATATTAGAGATATTTTAAAGCATTTTGAAGAGGTTGACTTTATTCGTGTCTATAGAGAAGGTAACAAACCAGAAAATTGACTGGCAAAATTTGGTGTTGTTAAAGAATAGGATACAAGATGGATCCCCCCTGAGGTGGTCCATGAGGACTTAGAAAAGTTCACAATGGAGGACTACAACTAATTAGGGTCTAGGATGGATAATGTTTATCTTGCATCCAGGGGATCTTTGGCTATTTTCCCTTGGTAGCTATGTAATTTATGGGCTGAATTTGTGTTGTAAAAGGGTTTGGGTCCTTTCAAAATCTTGTTTTTGCCCTAAAAAAAATATCTTGTATCACAACAATGCTTCATGGCATGGCATTATCTAAACTTGCCCTAGGAAAATATCTTATCTATATGATATCTTGTATCATAGAAATATCTCACGGCATTATCTAATGTTCCCTTGGGTAAAAGTCTTATTTGTATCATATCTTGTATCATATAAATACATCATGGAATTATCTAGAGTCCCCTTGGAAAAATATTTTATCTATATAATATCTTGTATCATACACCTGATGACATTATCTAAAGTCACCTTGAGAAAAACTTTTATATGTACAATATTTTGTATCATAGCAATACTTCATAACATTATACAAATTTCCCTTGGGAAAATATATATATGTATCATACCAATGCCTCATGGAACTATATAAAGCTCCCATTGGGTAAAGCTTCTTTATTTGTATCATATAAATGCCTCAAAATATTTCTAAAGTCTTCCTAGGAAAATATTTATTTGTATCATAGAATGTATCATAGAAATGCCATAAAAAATTGTTCAAAATCCTCATGGAAATATTTATTTTGTACCATACCTTGTACTATAGTAATGCTCTATGGAAATATCATTAGTCCTCTTGGGAATATTATTTTACAATCTCAATAATACATCCAAGACCTAAAGATATTTTTTGAATCTAATCATTATGACTTATCATCTATGTGTATTAATAAAAAATATTTATAACATCATCACCATCCAACATAATCTAAAATCATCATCACCATGTCAAATTATGTCATAACATAAGTCATATTCATAATTGACTAATGATAATAAAATACAATCATCCATACATCACACATAAAATTAACACAAGTCAATAATAAATGTCGATACATATATAACTCCTCAATTTATATGTACATCAACATACAATCATCCTCTATGGTAGAATAATAATCAAAATTGGCCCTTGTAGGGGCAACTAGTTGTGGGATCTAGTGTTAGATGCTCCTACCCATTTCCTAGGTAGTGATGGCATCATCATGGACTACTACAACTATCAAGCCATGGAATGTAAATGTGTCTATGTTATCCTCATCCATGACCTAGTCTCTGAAGATAGTCAAATATTCTATTGGCACTATTGGATGGTAGGTGGTCCTATAATAAGTTAACTATTTAACCTTTATCATCAACTTTGCCTACACCCATGCCAAATCCATTATATATTGTTACTACATTATAACCATCTATTCTAGGAGGGTTTAAACCAGTTGGCTATCATCAAATCCACCTACTATTATGGCATTTTCCATAGTTATGTCCCTCTCTATAGTTAGACTCAAGATAGTCTACTACAACATAGAGGTATGATGGATGAGCTTATCCCTCTCCACCATCCTTGTGACTACCTTTGTTAGGATCAAGTTCCTCTCCACATGCACTAATAAAAGCATGGATTGAAGGCTAGCTACATACTATGCTAGTACATATGTCTATGCCTCTATAATAAACTAAGGTGATCTACTAGGTCCTATCTCAACTATCATAATCATTGGCATAGTCATCACTTCTCCTACTACTATCACTCTTTGCCTCATTTGGTGGTACTCTTGGTACCATATTAGTAGTGGTGGGACCACTTTCTATGATACCCTATGTTGCCTTCATAGATGCATTTGCTTGATTGTCCTTAGACTAGCTACAATGGCCCTCTGGGATAGATGGTCTAATAGAACCCCTCGTAGCGGGTTCTAACTCTAAGGTTATCACTCCCTAGATTTGAGATCACTATGTCTAATATAATTGGGTCATCCATGTTAGGATCTAGATACATTTTAGGATTTAATTGTGGCTTAAACCTTCACTTCTATCTTGACCTCTACTACCACTTTACACCCTTGTAATCCCCTACTATAGCATAAATTATTAGACTTCCCTATCAAAATGAAAGAGCTCGTGATCTCTATGTGGTTTAATTAACCATTTGAATATCTAAATCTAACATCATAAATAATCAACAAATAGAAAACATTTGTTATCTTGAATCACAAATCCCAAACAATATCAAATATATATGGCTCAAAATTGAGACAAGAAGGTTTTTTTATGATTTATTAATCATTCAATAAGTGCATCAAGAAAGGGACAAATATAGACACCCAATTTTAAGTGCATCATAAAGTCTCCAAAAATCATGAGAATCTTCAATAGCTAACTAATTAAGCATCCAAATTAATTCAATACTCTTCAATCCCAAACTAGTAGTATTTATTGCTCTAAAAGAAAAAGTATCATGACTAAAGAAGTAGTGCCAGTGGCTCTTTTGCTTTGATTGCAGTGATTTTTTAAGAATTTATATTCTTTATTTTCTATCTAATTTAACCTAACAATAGTAATTTTACTCAGTGGTGGCAGCAGCCTATCAGGGGTAGTGCAACTTTTAAACTTGCTGGTAAATTAAAGTTTGTTGAGGAAAAGCTTCGAAATTGGAACAAAGAGGCCTTTGGGATCCTCTTTGAAAATAAAAAATAGGTTGTTGAAAGTTTGAAGATAATTGATCAGAGGATTCAACATGGTGATCCTGATGAAACTACTAAGCAGAAGGAACAAACAAAACTAGCAGAGTTTCATAACGTTTTGGCTTGTGAGGAAATCTATTGGAGGCAAAAATCAAGGGCTCTTTGGTTGAAATATGGAGATTCAAATTCCAAGTTTTTCCATGTCACCACGCTTAGAAACAAAAGCAATAACAAGATAAAATTTTTAAAAAAAGCAGATGGTTCTATACTCAGGACTTAACAGAAATTAGAAAGGAGGCAGTAACTCATTTCAATTCTATCATTGGTCAGGAATCGCAGTGCAATGAGGAGGCCAAAGATATTCTCTTGAAATACATTCCTAGAATAATAAATGAGGATATAAATCTTAAGCTTATAGCTCCATTTTATGATGAGAAAATTAAGGAAGCCTTGTTTAGTATGGAGCCAGACAAATCCCCGGGACCCGATGGCTTTCCCCCTCGTTTCTATCAAGATTTTTGGGACATCGTAAGTGAGGATGTAATTTTTACTATCAGAGAATTCCAAGAAAGCAATCATATCCCAAAAGGTCTCAATTCTAATTTTATTTCTCTAATTCCTAAGAAGCAAACCCTTGAATCTATGGCTGACTTTAGGCCAATCAGTCTGTGTGATGTTTCTTACAAGATCCTAACTAAAGCCATTGCAAATAGAATGAGAGATGTTCTACCCTACATCATAGATCCATGCCAGGTAAGATCTTTCCAGGGTAGGTCAATCTTTGATGGAGTTATCACAGTTCATGAAGCTCTGCACTCTACTCATAAGACTAACAGGTCTATTTTTTCCCTCAATATTGATATAAACAAAGCATTTGATAGACTAAATTGGGACTTTCTGATTGTTGTCCTCCTTAAGTTTGGTTTTCACCACCAATGGGTTAATTTGATAAAATAATGAATTTCTAAAGTATGGTTCTTGATTTTTGTTAATGGAACAACTGCTGGTTACTTTCAAAGTCGTAGAGGAATTCGGCAGGGGGACCTTATCAGTCCTATGTTATTCATCATTGTGGTAGAAGCTTTAGGCATAACCATAAAAAATACTTGCAGTTCAAGTATAATATCAGTAATCAAGGAAAAATCTCTCACTAGGGTTGTTTCTCACCAACAATTCATCGATGATACCCTTCTATTGACTAAGGTGTCGTTGGTTGAGGCCAAAAGAATTAAATACATCCTGCAACTCTACGAGGATGCTGCTGGTCAAAAAGTTAATTTTAGTAAAAGCAAGTTATATTTCTTGAACACCCCCATTCAGAGGTAAGGAAGGATTGCAAAAATTTTAGGGTATGATATAGAAAACCTCCCCACTTCGTATCTTGGTCTCCCTCTTTTCATTGGTTCTTCAAGAAATTCAATGTGGGACAGGGTTATTGAAAGAATTAAAAAAAAACTTGTTGTATGGAAAGGTCATATTCTATCTCAAGCAGGAAAGCTGAACCTCACTAAGGCCTCTCTTCAAAGCATTCCTGTCTATTTCATCTCCATTTTCAAAGCCCCTATGAAGGTTTTCCAAAAATTTGAGAAACTCCAAAAACCATTTTTATGGACTGGATCAGAGGAGAAAAAAAGGATACACCTTGTAGGATGGACCAAAGTGTGCAGACCCAAGAAAAATGAGGGCTTAGGTATGAGGAGAATTGCTCATATGAATTTAGGTTTACTAGCTAAGTAGGCATGGCACCTCATTTCTGGTGAAGAAAATGAATGGATAACTATCATCAAATGAAAATATCTTCAAAATATGGAATTTTTAAGTGACTCAGTTCCAATCAGAGGTTTTGATTTTTGGAAAGCAATTCTCAATTGTAAGAAAATCATCAAAAAAGGTTTAATATGGGTTTTAGGTAATGGTGAGAGGATAAATTGATAGAATGATAGGTGGGCTAACGACGAACCACTGACGCAATATCCTAACTTAGCTTGAACCAGAGATATCATGGAATAACTCATTGGCAAAAAAGTCTTTGATTATATGGTTGAGGACATAAGCAGAATGAAGTGGAAACAAATAAGGATTCAGGGATTTCAAGTGGAATCAAATGATATTTGTAATATTATCAGGCAACAATTTATCCCCATGAGACCCAAGGAAGATCAAGTGACCTGGGCTCCTACGAAAAATGGGTAGTTCACTGTTAAATCAGCTTACAAGCTTCTGCTTTATGACGAGGATTTTGTCCTCCAAAAGGACTTAGTTTGGATAAAAAATTTAATTCCAAAAATTGCAGTCTTTTTATGGCTGGTTATCCAAGGAAGAATTATAACCATTGATAATATGATGCATAAAGGTATTTGTATCACTAATCACTGTTATCTGTGCAAGGCTAATTTGGAGACCATTTATCACATTTTCCTTGAGTGCCCTTTTTCCTTGACTATCCTAAGTGGGTATTTTTAGGCCTTCAATATTTATTGGGTTAAAACAACCATCGTAATTGATTTTTTTGTCTAGTGGCCTTGCCCCTTTTCAATCCAAATACTTAGATACATGTGGAAAATTTATCTCAATCACTATCTTTAGTAGGTGTGGTTAGAAAGGAACCATAAAGTCTTTAATGAGTCTATCCATGATCATCAAACTATCATTGCCAGGATCCTATCCTTTGCCAACAAGAATGTGAACCTTATCCCTTTTGATAGCCGTAAACCTCATCTATTGGAGACCATGATTTCTCAATATTTAAGCTTAACCTTGTTATATGAGTCTGTGCCTAGGGTAGTCAACCCCAGAGCAAATGTTAAGTGGTCCCCACCTCCTACGGGTTGGTTTAAGCTTAATTTTTATGGAGAAGCTAAGGACAATCCTGGAATAGCAGGCGCTAGTGGCATTGTGAGAGATCATAATGGGAATATTATGCTTGCATTTTCTAAATATTTAGAAAAAAGTATGAACAACGAAGCTGAAGCTAGAGCTATGTGGAGAGGCCTTCAAATGAATCAAGACTTAGAAGGCAATTTTATCATATAAGGAGACTCTATGCATGTTATAAATCTCCTCAATAATTGGAAAACACCTCCTTGGAGGATTAAAACATTTTTTGAAGAGGCTAGGATCCTTTTCCAGGGAAGACAGGATAAAAAATCCCAACATGTCTTTCGAGAAGCTAACAAAGTTGCTGATATGCTGGCCAATTTGGGTGTCGATGGTGATGAAATTTTTAAATGGGAACACGATGTCCCAAGCAAAGTAGAGGAGCTTATTCAACAAGAATTCCAAGAATGATAGTCGAATTTACCAACAGGGAAGGCATTGTAATTTCGAAGGCTATGAGTATTCCTGTCTCTTTTTTGAAATGGACTCATAATAAAAATTATCCGAGTTGTCAGTCTTGGTGGATGTTGCTTGGAAATACCACAAAGACTAATGGGGACAATCACATGTCAGATAACATGGCTCCTAGTCATCTTAGTAATTTGAGGTTGGTTGATAATCACAGGGCAAGAAAAAAACAATAATATACGACTTCGAAACAGAGCCATGTGGACTACTAGATAGCCATCACCATAAATCTAACCATCAAGTTCACTTCTCCAAGGCTGATTGGCCAAGGCGGGATGTGGTCCCAAAGCATGTCATATATGGAAGAAATAAATTACCAAATAATTATTAAGAGTAACTATCAATACAGATCTTGTGGGAGTTTTTTCAGTACTCTGCTATGTGTGTCTACAGCTTTTTGCTTCTCCACTATTTCAAGGAAGGGATCTATGTATGTTTATTTTTTTGTAATTATGATGCAGGTGTGTTTTCTTAGGGTATACCCAAAATTTTGTATGGGAATTTTCTTTTTGATAATAGGCTATGTGCCTTACCGTATGTAATGGCTTTGGCGGCATGTATATTTTACATATATAGGATCCTTAGTAAGGACATGTTCATTGAAGAACACAAGCTTATACTGAGAGGGGGGGTGAACAGTATAAGACCTCTTTTTACTTTTTCCTTTATATTTCAAAATAGTAAAGCAATATACCCAAAGCAATATCAAAGCAATGCACAAAATCATCCACAAAGTGACATCAATTTTAACGTGGTTCACCCAGAATGGCTGGGCTACGTCCACAAAACTTTTCTCTAAAAGTTATCTCAAAGTTCTTTGGGAATCCTTCCCAATTACAATGTTTATGAGCCTCGGCTCAAAGGAGATACCTTCCCCCAATCAGAATTTATGAGCCTCTGCTCAAAGGAGATACCTTCCCCTCTGCTCCGGAAATGATCCCTCAGAAGATCAACTGCCTCTACCTCTTGCCAGCACGTGGAACTCCTTTCCACCGAAGACCTCCTGTCCTCAATGCTTAGCCTAAGAGACCTCTGCCTTCTATGATCACGTCCACAGTAGCTCAGCAACCTGTACCAAACACATTAGTCGGTCTAGTACAAGTCTTCCTCTCTCTGTCGATCTGTCCAACTTTGAACAAATCAATCCTCTGCACACAAGCCTTCTCAAAGACTTGCCAAATCTATTCTCAGGTTCTTCTCAAAGAACCAATGCACCTCTGTCCTCAAGCAGTAGCACTCCACATTCATCTTTGCCCTTTGTGCTCTCTATGCCCTCTGCTCTCTTTGCGCAATCATAGCCGCACTTGATCGAACTTCAACCTTTGCACCTCTACGCAATCACAGTGGCATCATCTTCGCACACTCTGCTTCCTTTGCGATCTTTCACACTTAGAATGATTCGACGAAATGCACTCTACACACTACGATCAAATTTTGCACTCTGCTCTCGGCGATCGAACTTCTTGCTCTGCGCACTATCTGCGAACGTCGCACATCAACAACACATCCATTTTTTTTCAACTCTCCAAACAGCCCTCCTTTTATAACAAAATTTTCATGATGAAAACTTTAATCTTAGTCGACTGTTATAACAAATGCAAACCCTAATCTTCGTCGGCTGCAAGCCCTAATCTTCGTCGGCTAAAATTTGACTTTGTCGGCTTCACTGCCTCTGTAACTCTTCTGTAGCTTCTACCATGAAAATACAACATGTCGCGATATCGTGACACTTTTCGCTTTCTTAACCTCTTCTCGGCTTGCACCCGTGAAAGCAGAACATGTCGCGAAATCGTGACACTTTCGCTTCCTTGCACTCTTTTCTGCTTGCACTAGCGAAAATGGAACATGTCGTGAAATCGTGACACTTTCGCTGCCTTGTGCTTTTCTCTCCTTACGCCCGTGAAAATGGAACATGTCGCGAAATCGTGACGCTTTCGCCTTTGAGCTCTTCCTTCTTGAATTTGTCATGAAATCGCGACGCTTCTTCTTCCATGCTCTTTCATTTTGCTTCTGTCATGAAATCGTGACTCTTCTCCTGTTGAAGACCTCTTTCTATTTCTGTCATGAAATCATGACACTTTCTCCAACCGTATGCTGCCATCTCAATCTGTCATGAAATCGTGACACTTTCTGCATCCGTAAGCTTTCTCTTCAACCTGTCATGAAATCGTGACATTTCTTACTTCGAAACCTTTCCTTTGCTGCATGTCATGAAATCATGATAGTTCTTACTTGGAACATTTTCATCTATAGCATGTCATGAAATCATGAGTTCTCACTTCGAACTCTATAGCATGTCGCGAAATCGTGACACTTTTCGTGTTACTTTCTCTCTCTTTGAACTTGTCATGAAATCACGACAATTCACACTACGGACTCTCTTTTGCATTATGTCATGAAATCATGACACTTTTTCTTTCGGACTCTCTCTCCTGCAACATGTCACGAAATCGTGACACTTTTTCGTCCGTACAACCTTCCTTGCAATATGTCATGAAATCGTGACATTTCTGACTCCGTACATTCTCTCTCCTCTTTGAGTCACGAAACTGCGACATGTCGCGATATCGCGACACTTTTCTAACTTGCTTTCTCTCTCTCTTAAGTCAGAAAATGCGACATGTCGCGATATCGCGACACTTTTCTAAAAGCTTTCTCTCTCCTCTTAAGTCGCGAAAATGCGACATGTCGCGATATCGCGACACTTTTCCAACTTACTTTCTTTCGAACTCGTCGACTTGGGGTTTGCAAAAGACCTTTGAAACTGTCATGCCGTAACCTTCATCAAAACAAATTATTTGACATCAAATCAAATTCCTTCAAAAGCTTCTTGACATCAATGACAACTTATATACTTGAGCAAAGGCAATGTACCCAAAATACCCAAAATTGCCAACAATCTCCCCCTTTGTCATTGATGGCAAACCTTTATTGAAAACACTTCTCAAGAGCCAAAACTGAAACCAACTGTGCTAACAATTGACAAACTGTGCCCACAACTGAGAATCTTCCTTTGAAGTTTTGCTCCCCCTGACTTGAAGCTTTCCTCTTCACTTTGAAGCTCTCCCCCTTACTCATATCTCTCCCCCTTTGTCATCAATGGCAAAGGGTCACCTTTGGGGCTCGGGACTAAGAATGAGCCTCTTAGCTCAGTCCCTCCCCCACCTCCCGATGAGGTGATTAATTCTGGGGTGGGAGTAAAACTCCCATTAGGCACTGATCATCATCAGCGTCTATAACTTCCTTGTCGGGCCTTCTCTTGAACTCTTTGTCCATATTCCTATTCTTGTCATTGTTCTTGTTCTTGTTCTCATCCCTGTTCTTGTTCATGCCTTGATCCTTGGACCTGATCATGCCACTGTTCCTGTACCTGTATTCTGGAATTTCAGCTCTACACTGTCTGATTATATGACCTTCATTGTTGCACTTGAAACACTTGACGATGTTGTTTCTCTGAGGTAAACCTGATCTTTGAATCCACCAGTTCTGCCCAAACCTATTCTGACCAAACCTGTTCTGGCCAAACCTATTTTGATCAAACCTGTTCCTGTTATTTACCTCGCAATAGACTGCCTTGTGCCCAAACTATTGACAAGAGTAGCAATACCCTTGAAAGAAACTAGCACTTCTAAAATTGTCATTTACCTTCTTCACTTGAGCCATGCAATGTGAAGCCATGTGACCAAACTTGTGACACGTAAAACATCCGCCTTGAAATTTTCCTTTATTTGACCTCTTGGGTCCTGAAAACTTCTTCTTCTCATTCTGAATTCTGTTTTCTATTTCTACGCATCTATCATTCAAGGACTCATGATCTGAAATACTTTCCTCATCGGAACTCTCTTCCTTTTGGAGTCTCTTACTAGACTCTCCAACTTGTTCCTTGTGTGGCTTAACAAAACCAAGGCCTGTTTTATCTGTTGTTTTTCTTTGACCTTTGATGAGTGACTTAACCTTTTTGGAGCTATCTTGAAACCTGTAAAGCTTATCCTTGTACTCTTTAGTTTCCTCTTTCAAAGAAGCCATTTTCTGTTCCAACTCACTATACTCAAGAACCTTAGACTCTAACTCATCCTTGAGTTCTTGTGTCTTAGCTATAGAGAAATCAAGATTTTCTATAAGATCATCTCTCTCCATACAACATTCATCTAACTTATCCTTGAGTCTAGCATTCTTCTTTCTTTCCTTTTTCAAAGCACTAAGAGCATTAGTAAGTTCACTTTCAAGATCCTTTATTTGTTTGCTTTCAGAATCATCAAAGCCTTTTTCAGATTTCTTATCACTAGAGGTGCTACCTTTTTCAAAAACCATACATGCATCTTCCTTATAGTTTTCTGAAGCATCCTCATACATACTGGAAACCAAATCATTATTTGTACAATCATCCTCAAGGTGACCAAAATTTCCACATCTAAGACATTTCATGATAATGAATCTATGTTTTGGTTCTTCCTCTTTTTTCGATATGAACAACATCTCATTTTCATCATCACTTGAAGAACTTTCACTATCACTACTAGAACACTTACTTGCTTTGTCTAGGTAGAAACTCTTCTTGTGCTTGTGAGAATACCTCTTTCCTTGATTGTTGTGCTCATCTTTGTTCTTTATGTGATGCTTGTGCTTTTCAGAATCCTTGCTCTTAGAATCTTGTTTATCTTCATCACTTTCATTCTTGGGAACAGATACGATCAGTAGCATAATGACCAAACTTTCCACAATTGAAACATCTTATATTTTTCATGCTTTTGTGCTTTCTAGAGAACTTGCCTTTCTTGCTTGTAATATGCCTCTTCATCACTAGAAGACTCATCACTCTCTTGAAGCTGTTTACCCTTGGATTTCTTGGTAGCCTTGAAATCTGCCTCTTTCTTGACATCAACCTTCACTTGAGTTCTCAACTCAAATGCTGCAAGTATACTATGGAGCTCATCCTTTTTCAACTTATCCAAATCTTTAGCTTCCTCAATAGCAGAAATATTTTCACTAAATCTATTAGGAAGAGATCTTAAAATCTTATCACAAACATCATTTTCAGCAAGCTCAAGACCTAAGTCTTTCATGGAGTTAACAACCTCATCCATACGAAGCATGTAGTCACTAATATTTTCATCATCATTCATCTTGAGTTGTTCAAACATACCTTTGAAGTGTCTCAACTTGGCCTTTCTGACATTTGTATCACCTGTATGAACCACTTGCAACTGTTTCCACATTTCACTAGTTGTCTTGCAGTGAATCACTTTGGTGAGATCTGCTTTCCGTAAGCCTTTCGAGATTGCATTCATTGCTTTTGAATTGCTGTGATGTGATGTAGGAGCCTTTCTTCTTTAGTATTTGGACCATGTACAGGAATAGTGTACTCATCTTCAATTACTTCCCATACCTCATTACCAAGTGCCATTAGATGAACCTTCATCCTTGCACTCCAAAGACCAAAATCTGACCCATCAAGAATAGGTGTTGCATTGCCACTTGAATAATCCATTGTGTTCTTTACTAGCTTTTCCTTCAAGTTGTTAAACTTTTCGAAGGCACCTGCTCTGATACCAATTGAAGAACACAAGCTTATACTGAGAGGGGGGTGTGAACAGTATAAGACCTCTTTTACTTTTTCCTTTATATTTCAAAATAGTAAAGCAATATACCCAAAGCAATATCAAAGCAATGCACAAAATCATCCACAAAGTGACATCAATTTTAACGTGGTTCACCCAGAATGGTTGGGCTACGTCCACAAAACTTTTCTCTAAAAGTTATCTCAAAGTTCTTTGGGAATCCTTCCCAATTACAATGTTTATGAGCCTCGGCTCAAAGGAGATACCTTCCCCAATCAGAATTTATGAGCCTCTGCTCAAAGGAGATACCTTCCCCTCTGCTCTAGAAATGATCCCTCAGAAGATCAACTGCCTCTACCTCTTGCCAGCACGTGGAACTCCTTTCCACCGAAGACCTCCTGTCCTCAATGCTTAGCCTAAGAGACCTCTGCCTTCTATGATCACGTCCACAGTAGCTCAACAACCTGTACCAAACACATTTAGTCGGTCTAGTACAAGTCTTCCTCTATCTATCAGATCTGTCCAACTTTGAACAAATCAATCCTCTACACACAAGCCTTCTCAAAGACTTGCCAAATCTATTCTCAGGTTCTTCTCAAAGAACCAATGCACCTCTGTCCTCAAGCAGTAGCACTCCGCATTCGTCTTTGCCCTTTGTGCTCTCTACGCCCTCTGCTCTCTTTGTGCAATCATAGCCGCACTTGATCGAACTTCAACCTTTGCACCTCTACGCAATCACAGCGGCACCGTCTTCGCACACTCTACTTCCTTTGTGATCTTTCACACTTAGAATGATTCGATGAAATGCACTCTACACACTACGATCAAATTTTGCACTCTGCTCTCGACGATCGAACTTCTTGCTCTGCGCACTATCTACGAACGTCGCACTTCAACAACACATCCATTTTTTTTCAACTCTCCAAATAGCCCTCCTTTTATAATAAAATTTTCATGAAGAAAACTTTAATCTTAGTCGGCTGTTATAACAAATGCAAACCCTAATCTTCGTCGATTGCAAGCCCTAATCTTCGTCGGCTAAAATTTGACTTTGTCGGCTTCATTGCCTCTGTAACTCTTCTATAGCTTCTGTCATGAAAATACATGTCACGATATCATGACACTTTTCGCTTTCTTAACCTCTTCTCGGCTTGCACCCGTGAAAGTAGAACATGTCACGAAATCGTGACACTTTCGCTTCCTTGCACTCTTTTTTGCTTGCACTAGCGAAAATGGAACATGTCATGAAATCGTGACACTTTCGTTGCCTTGTGCTTTTCTTTGCCTTACGCCCGTGAAAATGAAACATGTCATGAAATCGTGACGCTTTCGCCTTTGAGCTCTTCCTTCTTGAATTTGTCATGAAATCATGACGCTTCTTCTTCCATGCTCTTTCATTTTGCTTCTATCATGAAATCGTGACTCTTCTCCTGTTGAAGACCTACTTTCTATTTCTGTCATGAAATCGTGACACTTTCTCCAACCGTATGCTGCCATCTCAATCTATCATGAAATCATGACACTTTCTACATCCGTAAGCTTTCTCTTCAACCTGTCATGAAATCATGACATTTCTTACTTCAAAACCTTTCCTTTGCTACATGTCACGAAATCATGATAGTTCTTACTTGGAACATTTTCATCTCGATGTCAAAACTTGTCATCTCTTACTTCGAACTCTAGCATGTCACGAAATCGTGACACTTTTCGTGTTACTTTCTCTCTCTTCGAACTTGTCATGAAATCACGACAATTCACACTACGGACTCTCTCTTTTGCATTATGTCATGAAATCATGACACTTTTTCTTTCGGACTCTCTCTCCTGCAACATGTCATGAAATCATGACACTTTTTCGTCCGTACAACCTTCCTTGCAATATGTCATGAAATCGTGACATTTCTGACTCCGTACATTCTCTCTCCTCTTTGAGTCATGAAACTGTGACATGTCGCGATATCGCGACACTTTTCTAACTTGCTTTCTCTCTCCTTAAGTCACAAAAATGCGACATGTCGCGATATCGTGACACTTTTCTAAAAGCTTTCTCTCTCTAAGTCGAAAATGCGACATGTCGCGATATCGCGACATTTTTCCAACTTACTTTCTTTCGAACCTGTCAACTTGGGGTTTGCAAAAGACCTTTGAAACTGTCATGCCGTAACCTTCATCAAAACAAATTATTTGACATCAAATCAAATTCCTTCAAAAGCTTCTTGACATCAATGACAACTTATATACTTGAGCAAAGGCAATGTACCCAAAGTACCCAAAATTGCCAACAATCTCCCCCTTTGTCATTGATGGCAAACCTTTATTGAAAACACTTCTCAAGAGCCAAAACTGAAACCAATTGTGCTAACAATTGACAAACTGTGCCCACAACTGAGAATCTTCCTTTGAAGTTTTGCTCCCCCGACTTGAAGCTTTCCTCTTCACTTGAAGCTCTCCCCCTTACTCATATCTCTCCCCCTTTGTCATCAATGGCAAAGGGTCACCTTTGGGGCTCGGGACTAAGAATGAGCCTCTTAGCTCAGTCCCTCCCCCACCTCCTGATGAGGTGATTAATTTTGGGGTGGGAGTAAAACTCCCATTAGGCATTGATCATCATCAGCGTCTATAACTTCCTTGTCGGGCCTTCTCTTGAACTCTTTGTCCATATTCCTGTTCTTGTTACTGTTCTTGTTCTTATTCTCATCCCTGTTCTTGTTCATGCCTTGATCCTTGGACCTGATCATGCCACTGTTCTTGTACCTGTATTCTAGAATTTCAGCTCTACACTGTCTGATTATATGACCTTCATTGTTGCACTTGAAACACTTGACGATGTTGTTTCTCTGAGGTAAACCTGATCTTTGAATCCACCAGTTCTGCCCAAACCTATTCTGACCAAACCTGTTCTGGCCGAACCTATTTTGATCAAACCTGTTCCTGTTATTTACCTCGCAATAGACTGCCTTGTGCCCAAACTATTGACAAGAGTAGCAATACCCTTGAAAGAAACTAGCACTTCTAAAATTGTCATTTACCTTCTTCACTTGAGCCATGCAATGTGAAGCCATGTGACCAAACCTGTGACACGTAAAACATCTACCTTGAAATTTTCCTTTATTTGACCTCTTGGGTCCTGAAAACTTCTTCTTCTCATTCTGAATTCTATTTTCTATTTCTGCGCATCTATCATTCAAGGACTCATGATCTGAAATACTTTCCTCATCAGAACTCTCTTCCTTTTGGAGTCTCTTACTAGACTCTCCAACTTGTTCCTTGTGTGGCTTAACAAAACCAAGGCCTGTTTTATCTGTTGTTTTTCTTTGACCTTTGATGAGTGACTTAACCTTTTTGGAGCTATCTTGAAACTTGTAAAGCTTATCCTTGTACTCTTTAGTTTCCTCTTTCAAAGAAGCCATTTTCTGTTCCAACTCACTATACTCAAGAACCTTAGACTCTAACTCATCCTTGAGTTCTTGTGTCTTAGCTATAGAGAAATCAAGATTTTCTATAAGATCATCTCTCTCCATACAACATTCATCTAACTTATCCTTGAGTCTAGCATTCTTCTTTCTTTCCTTTTTCAAAGCACTAAGAGCATTAGTAAGTTCACTTTCAAGATCCTTTATTTGTTTGCTTTCTGAATCATCAAAGCCTTTTTCAGATTTCTTATCACTAGAGGTGCTACCTTTTTCAAAAACCATACATGCATCTTCCTTATAGTTTTTTGAAGCATCCTCATACATACAGGAAACCAAATCATTATTTGTACAATCATCCTCAAGGTGACCAAAATTTCCACATCTAAGACATTTCATGATAATGAATCTATGTTTCGGTTCTTCCTCTTTTTCTGATATGAACAACATCTCATTTTCATCATCACTTGAAGAACTTTCACTATCACTACTAGAACACTTACTTGCTTTGTCTAGGTAGAAACTCTTCTTGTGCTTGTGAGAATACCTCTTTCCTTGATTGTTGTGCTCATATTTGTTCTTTCTGTGATGCTTGTGCTTTTCAGAATCCTTGCTCTTAGAATCCTGTTTATCTTCATCACTTTCATTCTTGGGAACAGATACGATCAGTAGCATAATGACCAAACTTTCCACAATTGAAACATCTTATATTTTTCATGCTTTTGTGCTTTCTAGAGAACTTGCCTTTCTGTCTGTAATATGCCTCTTCATCACTAGAAGACTCATCACTCTCTTGAAGTTGTTTCCCCTTGGATTTCTTGGTAGCCTTGAAAGCTGCCTCTTTCTTGACATCAACCTTCACTTGAGTTCTCAACTCAAATGCTGCAAGTATACTATGGAGCTCATCCTTTTTCAACTTATCCAAATCTTTAGCTTCCTCAATAGCAGAAATATTTTCACTAAATCTATTAGGAAGAGATCTTAAAATCTTATCACAAACATCATTTTCAGCAAGCTCAAGACCTAAGTCTTTCATGGAGTTAACAACCTCATCCATACGAAGCATGTAGTCACTAATATTTTCATCATCATTCATCTTGAGTTGTTCAAACATACCTTTGAAGTGTCTCAACTTGGCCTTTCCGACATTTGTATCACCTGTATGAACCACCTGCAACTGTTTCCACATTTCACTAGTTGTCTTGCAGTGAATCACTTTGGTGAGATCTGCTTTCTGTAAGCCTTTCAGGATTGCATTCATTGCTTTTGAATTGCTTGTGATGTAGGAGCCTTTCTTCTTTAGTATTTGGACCATGTACAGGAATAGTGTACTCATCTTCAATTACTTCCCATACCTCATTACCAAGTGCCATTAGATGAACCTTCATCCTTGCACTCCAAAGACCAAAATCTGACCCATCAAGAATAGGTGTTGCATTGCCACTTGAATAATCCATTGTGTTCTTTACTAGCTTTTCCTTCAAGCTGTTAAACTTTTCGAAGGCACCTGCTCTAATACCAATTGAAGAACACAAGCTTATACTGAGAGGGGGGTGAACAGTATAAGACCTCTTTTTACTTTTTCCTTTATATTTCAAAATAGTAAAGCAATATACCCAAAGCAATATCAAAGCAATGCACAAAATCATCCACAAAGTGACATCAATTTTAACGTGGTTCACCAGAATGGTTGGGCTACGTCCACAAAACTTTTCTCTAAAAGTTATCTCAAAGTTCTTTGGGAATCCTTCCCAATTACAATGTTTATGAGCCTCGGCTCAAAGGAGATACCTTCCCCCAATCAAAATTTATGAGCCTCTGCTCAAAGGAGATACCTTCCCCTCTCGCTCTAGAAATGATCCCTCGGAAGATCAACTGCCTCTACCTCTTGCCAGCACATGGAACTCCTTTCCACCGAAGACCTCCTATCCTCAATGCTTAGCCTAAGAGACCTCTGCCTTCTATGATCACGTCCACAGCAGCTCAGCAACCTGTACCAAACATAGTCAGTCGATCTAGTACAAGTCTTCCTCTATCTATCAGATCTGTCCAACTTTGAACAAATCAATCCTCTACACACAAGCCTTCTCAAAGACTTGCCAAATCTATCCTCAGGTTCTTCTCAAAGAACCAATGCACCTCTGTCCTCAAGCAGTAGCACTCCACATTCATCTTTGCCCTTTGTGCTCTCTACGCCCTCTGCTCTCTTTGCACAATCACAGCCACTTGATCGAACTTCAACCTTTGCACCTCTGCGCAATCACAGCGACACCGTCTTCGCACACTCTGCTTCCTTTGCGATCTTTCACACTTAGAATGATTCGATGAAATGCACTCTGCACACTATGATCAAATTTTGCACTCTACTCTCGACGATCGAACTTCTTGCTCTGTGCACTATCTACGAACGTCGCACATCAACAACACATCCATTTTTTCTCAACTCTCCAAACAACCCTCCTTTTATAACAAAATTTTCATGAAGAAAACTTTAATCTTAGTCGACTGTTATAACAAATGCAAACCCTAATCTTCGTCGGTTGCAAGCCCTAATCTTCATCGGCTAAAATTTGACTTTGTCAGCTTCACTGCTCTCGTAACTCTTCTGTAGCTTCTATGCAGAAAATACAACATGTCATGATATCATGACACTTTTCGCTTTCTTAACCTCTTCTCGGCTTGCACCCGCGAAAGCAGAACATGTCATGAAATCATGACACTTTCGCTTCCTTGCACTCTTTTCTGCTTGCACTAGCGAAAATGGAACATGTCATAAAATCGTGACACTTTCATTGCCTTGTGCTTTTCTCTGCCTTACGCCTGTGAAAATGGAACATGTCATGAAATCGTGACGCTTCTTCCATGCTCTTTCATTTTTTTCTGTCACGAAATCGTGACTCTTCTCCTGTTGAAGACCTGCTTTCTATTTCTGTCATGAAATCGTGACACTTTCTCCAACCGTATGCTGCCATCTCAATCTGTCATGAAATCGTGACACTTTCTGCATCCGTAAGCTTTCTCTTCAACCTGTCGTGAAATCATGACATTTCTTACTTCAAAACCTTTCCTTTGCTGCATGTCACGAAATCATGACAGTTCTTACTTGGAACATTTTCATCTGCAGCATGTCACGAAATCGCGTTCTATTGAATGATGTCGGAAATCGTGACACTTTTCGTGTTACTTTCTCTCTCTTCGAACTTGTCATGAAATCATGACAATTCACACTACGGACTCTCTCTTCTGCATTATGTCATGAAATCGTGACACTTTTTCTTTCGGACTCTCTCTCCTGCAACATGTCATGAAATCATGACACTTTTTCATCCGTACAACCTTCCTTGCAATATGTCACGAAATCGTGACATTTCTGACTCCGTACATTCTCTCTCCTCTTTGAGTCATGAAATTGCGACATGTCGCGATATCACGACACTTTTCTAACTTGCTTTCTCTCTCCTGCTTAAGTCACGAAAATGCGACATGTCGTGATATCGCGACACTTTTCTAAAAAGCTTTCTCTCTCCTGCTTAAGTCGCGAAAATGTGACATGTCGCGATATCGCGACATTTTTCCAACTTACTTTCTTTCGAACCTGTCAGCTTGGGGTTTGCAAAAGACCTTTGAAACTGTCATGCCGTAACCTTCATCAAAACAAATTATTTGACATCAAATCAAATTCCTTCAAAAGCTTCTTGACATCAATGACAACTTATATACTTGAGCAAAGGCAATGTACCCAAAATACCCAAAATTGCCAACATTCATCAATAACCCTGGGTTGATTTTTGTAAAAGGTTTTGGGTCAACCTGTAAAACCCGGTATTAATGCTATAGTATCTTATCTACCAAAAAAAATATCTCCACTATGATCTTGAGCGCATTGTGGTCTTAGAACTCATCAAGCCATGTAGACAATGTCACCTAGTCTATTGTTTATCTTGGAACATTCTATAGAAGACTCCCTAAGGGAGCCTCAACTTCCTATAAAGTCATCATTTAAGTAAGCCAAAGCATATGGAACATTCTTGATAGCAAAGCTCTAAAAAACTTCTGTCATGCATAATCTCTTTCGATGATGATTTTTTGTTGAAATTTGCTTTCAAAATATAATTCTATGATGTGGGTCTAAAATATTGATCTATTTTCAATTGATCAACAATAAAAATTTATAGGCACTAGATGTTTGTTAAAGAACCATGGTTGGTTAAAACCATGAGCACAAAACCATGTGTAGGTAGGTGATATAAGATAAAGCTATATTAATGGTATGTTAGATGCCTATAAGACCTACTATTATTTAATGCTACAAGCTTCTAGGAGGTGGCTATTGGCACATATACTATCTAGAAGTATATTATTTAATAATACCTACATTTTGGACTTTAAATTGTGTTCCTCATCATTCCTCTTAATAATAAAAGCATTGGAATCCAATTCTTACCAAATAAAATACAAGGGAACTATAAAGAGTCTAAAGTACTCCAAAATGCAATCCTCAAAAGGTAAAATAAGATATGGTCTTCTCTAAAATATCTACTCTATCATATAGAGCATACAATCATCTCTTAAAGCTCTTCTCGACCATAAAGAGTATAAAATAATCGAAGATGTATATATAGAGAGCATATAGTCTCCTCAAAGGAATGGATAAAAGGGACATGGTATTTAATACCTTAAATCAACTTCACAAAACACTAAACTAGAGGAAGAGAGTTGAGGACTACAGTAGGACAAGGAGAACTCTAAAATAGGTGAGAAGATGAGATAGCCAAGGATCTAGTGAGCTTGATCCAAAAGCTAATATGGAATTTATGCTTGATGTGGTGCTACCTAGAGGATTGTGGTGAGTCTAGCTAGTGAAGACATGATCCAAGATAAAAAAAATCTAAAATCCATTGAGAGAGACAAGTTGCTAGAGGTAAAAGATAACTTTGATTATAGGAGTACCCGTGTGATTTCCTGATCACATAAAAAGGGTATTGGTATTGAGAAGGAAAATATAATGAAACCTCCATTTATTGGAATACCCATATTCAAAGGACATGATTTAGATGATTCTCTACTTCCAAAATAGTCCTAAAAATGTACTCCATGATAAAACAATTGTTATTGAAATTAGGTTGGGAAAATAAAATTTTGGAGCACCATAGGTCATAGTAGACCTTCAAAAAACTAAAAAACTATACTTCCACTAGATTGGGCTCAAAAATTTCTTTCCAACGAGTATAAATATCTATAATCAAGAAGAATTTGGTGTCTCGATTTGCAAGAAAATAATGTCTTATTGAGGAAGAGGGAGATAAAGTGGCCCTCCAAGTAGATTCTTCAAGGATTATTACTTGAAATATTCCTATATTTTAAAATTTAATTTTCCTTCCTTGATTTTAACTTTCACACAAAAAATTTATACAAAAAAATAAATTAAAGACAAAAGGAACCCATCCCACTATAAATGTGGGAAATTATTTTTCAAGGTGTGTTTGTAGTTAGATATGTCATCAATGAGGAAGATATAGTTATTCCACATTTCAATATGTAGGAGGTTCCATGTTTTATATTAGGATTACCACATATTTTCCAACCATATTGATAGTGGGGTAAGAATTATAACAATATCTGGGTATCAGGTGTCATAGGTTTGCTGGAGATGTAGGACATAGACATTTAGCTCACCATAGTGACATGTTCATCCTATGACTATAGGGAAAGGGGGAGTATCACCTCAACCAAAAATCCATGTACTTTACCTACACTAGGTTAAGAATGATTGAGAGACTCAAATTTGGTCCATTGACACAAAATATATGTAGCTCTTTACCACCATCTTAAACCTAAATTTTTTATCATTTAGGTGAGACACATCATGGATGTGGTGATGGATGGAGGGTTATAGCATCAAGGAGAGTAGGTATTAATAGATAATATACAAACCACTTGAGGGATGTTAGGCCATGGAGGCGCATAGGATGTGTAGCCACTAAATTTTGACACACATTAAAATTCCCTTTTCCTAATAAAACATTATAATCATCCTAATAACGTGAAATTCACCCTCAAATATATTTACCTTGATATTTGTGCAAAAAAATTGAAAAATAATTTAATTTCCCTCCTTTCTAATAAATTTGGGTCAACCCGACAAAATCGAACCTGTTCGACAATTTTAACTAACCCGAAATCATCCAAATCACACGTGCATCTAATTTAGGTGCCCAATTGGAATTTTAAACCTAATCTGGGCGAATCCAGATTCTTGACAAATTTGGTTGATCTGAATTTATCCAAATCATGCCAAAACCCAATTTAGCTTAACAACCTGGCCTATTTTTGCCTACCTCCATGATTCCTTCACCTGCATCAAACATTTAAACCCCCAGACCACCCTAAAATGAACTAATAGTGATAATTTATAGGAAATATTGATTGAAGAAGGAGATTTAGGAACTTTGTTGTAGGTTGTAGGTTGTAGGGAATATTCCAGCCTTTTGATCACCGTTCTAGGAGCCCATAGACATGGCAACACATACTGTATACTCAAATATGGTTCTTACTTAGCAACAATTTGATTTTTTGCATTGTTTGTATGAATTTGGTTCACCCGAATTCATCATAAGCATACAATTTTAACCACTATTTTTGTAGAATTAGCCGTTAGATTATTTTGGGTCACCTGAAATCATACATAGCATCTGAAATCATACATAGCATACAAAATCATACCAATTTTATATTGGGGATAATATTTTGTTAGCTATAGCACTAGTTTGATTTAGATTTGCATTGCACTTGATTATCTGTTTTTAGTACTCCACTACTTATTGCATTTAATCCTACATGTTTTACATTATATTAATTGGTCCTTTATTTTATTTATAGTTTTCTAAAATAACCAAAGGGATTTTACTATTACAAATCATGATTTGTCATCCCTAATTTCAAATTTTAATGTTGTATTGTGAAATTGTAGGTTTTTCATATATAGGAATGATATGAATTTATCTGATGAATTTTGATGTATGAATTCATCCTGCAAACATCCAATTCATCATGTTAATACAAATTCATCCCAAAGCAAACATCTGGATCAGGTAAGGATCTAAATTTTTTCTCT
Organism: Wollemia nobilis; assembly: GCA_028583015.1. NCBI lineage: Eukaryota > Viridiplantae > Streptophyta > Pinopsida > Araucariales > Araucariaceae > Wollemia > Wollemia nobilis. The sequence goes on along the minus strand of JAQPPZ010003077.1, from coordinate 9,736,985 downwards.
TACACTTCAAATGTATACTTCTCTGTCATATAGGTATGCTTTTAATAAAAAAATAAAAAACACCAAGAAACATAGATTTTACTATACTTTTCCATACTAGTCAAGATACAAAACGCAAAAAGATAAAAACATGTTAGCATATATCTTCATCTCGTATTTTTGCAAAACCATTGCATCTTAGTCAAAATTTACAAAGATTTCTATCTAGATCTATATACTTTATTTTCATTTCAAATTGAAGTGCATATACTTAAGTTAGTTGTATTTTGGCCAAACCATAGCAGTGTGCACATAAAAATAATACATAAAATATCCACTTTACCTAATGCATGGAAACCACCATAAAGTGTTTCCTAGTTAACCCCACCCAATTCATCGACAAACACCAAAGAGAGTGCAACTCAAACGTTTCTCAATTGAGGTGCAAATCCTTCATTTTCCCTCCCCCTTTCAGGTATAGATCCATTTAGCCTAGAAGAAAGGGGTGTGAAAATTTTGGGTCTACATTCTTTGGTGAACCCGACGTGAACCACACCATCATTGTAAATTTTTTTTTTTTCCTTTTCATAAAACAAAAACAAAATAAAACAAAATAAAAACCAAAACAAAAACAAAAATCTCACTAAATGATATAAAATAGTCTTAACGAGTCCTTCTTTATAGATCTTATAAAAATGCTCATAGAGCGACAAGTTGACCTCTTATACAAAAGTCATCATCTAGAATGTCAAGTGGACTTGTGGAAAAACTTTGGTATCATTGAGAATAGATCTGAAGAAATAAGTAAAATTAAAATAATTGATGTTACAAAAGCCTTAGGGCCAAGTTATTATTCTCCTTATTTTGACATCAAAAGAATTTGTGAACGTTGGCTCACAAACAAACTAGCTATTGTTCATTCAAACATCTATCCTTGGGATAACTATTTGAAAAAAGATTTAAAATTTCATCAATTCTTAGCATACTTATAGGACAATGAGGTAACCCTAGAACAAATAAGAAGATATCACAAAGAACCTAGGGCAGTCCTCTTTCAAGACTATTGTTATGAACTACAAGTTCAACCTTCTACCTCAAAAACTAAGGAACTTACCCTTATCCACTTCATCCAACTTCTAGTATGTGATTTATCTTTTGAATAATATCACTACATGAGTCCTGAAGATCTAGAACCCATTAACGAATTTCACAAGATCTTTTAATAATATTAAACCATTTAGAATTTTTATAAAAAAAATTGTAAATGCTTGAGTTAAGAAATAAGTAGATTGTTTTCTTAGTTTCAAGCAAAAACAAAAATAACAAAAATAGTCAAAAAAAAAAAACAAAAAAAAAATTTAATTAGCATCGATAGGAAATATGCCAACAAATTTAAGGAGTGGTAAACAAGTGGCTACTGGCTCCAAAGATGAGTCAAAAACTGGAAACCCTAATGCTAAAGTAGAAATAGAAGAAATTATCGAAGAACAACAACTACAAATAGAACAACAAATGAAGCAGACAACCATATTGACCTAAAGTTATGATCTCAAGGGGATGTTCATTTTTAATCCATACAACACTTTTATGATTTCTTAAATTGTAATTGAATTAAAATTACTAATATGTTGGAAATAGAAGATCAACTTGCAAGGGGTGAATTCTCGATGGAAGTAGCCCTAGAAGCAACTTTCTAACTTCACCCAAAATCTGAGACATATATAAATGCATCATTTCAACATGACACTCATGACCATTCCTTAGAAAATACCCAAAACATACCTTCTCAAGAAGATGATGCTCAAGTACAAATATCTATGGCACAATAAAAATAACCTATTTTTTCTACTACTACAACCACTTCCACTCAAAATCAACCTTTTACATCTAGTAATAATACTTTTCTTTCTCAATATTTCCAACATCTATTTGCTCAAATTGCTACTTCTCAAAAAAATAAAAATATGCAAATTCCTAACTCTCCTCGACAAAATGCTCAACAAAATGCAGCTCCTTATAAACTGAAAAACCCTAATACTTCAAACACTAGGCACAATCATGTCTCCATTTCCACTCCTTATTTGGTAGTACATCAAACATATTATTCCCCACATAGCAACATAGTAACGCCAAACAAACATGATGAGAAACCACATCATCTTGAAACCATAGTAAAACAATTAGCTTCACGATTGGATCAAATAGACCCTTATCACCCTACATATAACTATAAGGAAATGTGTAACCAACCCTTAGATCCTATTGTTGCTTCTAGGCCTTACCCTAAACGTTTTCCCATGCAAATTTTACCATTTTATAAGGTGTTCGAAGATCTAATCGAGCATTTTCAAATGTTTAGAATAGCTTATCATGAAATTGCATATTATGATATGCTATTACTATATATGTTACCAAAATGTTTAGGAGGTATGGCATTAGAATGGTACTATCAATTGCCAATACATTCTTTAATAAATTTTGAATAAACTATGAAATTATTTGACACCAATTGTGTGCCTTCATAGAGAGACGTGTCACCATAAAATATTTGTACAACCTTAAAAAAGGAAAAGAAGAGAGTTTTGTAGAATTTTTATCTCGATGGATAAAAATTCTAAGAAAACTACATTTCACTTTACCTCCAAGATAAATATTAGAAATTTTCGTTGGGAATTGATAAGAAAAATTATCTTATGAGTTATCCATTGCAACCTTAAAATATTTTGATCAGGCTATAGACTTGGAAAGAATGGTAGAAGAAGCCCTAATCACAAGGGTACAATTTAAAAAGAAGGATTAATACAAGTCATCTAAAATTTAATACAAAAATAAACATGTGATAGGAGATGGAGTTACATATAGTAGACCCTCTCCAGATATTAATGCTATAGAAGCCACAAAGAAGTTTGTGTTCAAAGTACCTCACAGACCTCCACTACGAAACTTCACAAGATTAAATCAACCTTTAACAATGATCTTACCACAATTAATAGAAAGAGGTCTAGAGATACGATAATATGATCTCTCTCAACTATGGTATAGACCAGACCAACATTGTGAGTTTCATCAAGTTGATGAACATCTAACAAACACTTGTAAAAGACTAAAATATTTGGTGCAAGACTTAATTGATGATGGAAAACTAGAAATGGAAAGCCCTCCACCAAATAAAAACCCTCCAGTAGCAAATACACAAAAACAACAAGCACAAAATACCAATCAAGACTTGGACATATTTCAAAACCCTTTACCCAACCGTTGTAAGGAAGCTGTAAATCAGCTAGACTATAATATTGTTCCTCATACAACATGTTATGTGGGAATTATTAGTGGTCGCTTACCATCGCAACCTTCATAAACTTCCTTTGTGCCTACTAAATTTGTTGTCATAGCTGAGCCAATTCATGGAAGGACAATACAATTCTCATACTTGAACCGTATAGAAAGTGAAACTAAATTTGAGGTAGATATTAGTTCCTTATATTTTGATAGTTTAGAAGATGAATCAGGTCAATTCTACCCATCATAAATTTATTAAATTCAAACTAACGATTTCCAAGAATGATAACAACTCATCCTTATTCACAACAATTTCTTCTCATAGAACAAACATCAAATGCTAGATCACAACTTGTTCAAAATGATTCTCCCATTCCCCATAAATCATACAATATTGTGGCTACAGTTGGATCCATTACTAGGAAACAAGCTCAAACTCAAAATTCGCAACCTCAATTGCCTACAAATCAACCAAATGATGTGGATAAACCACATTTTATTCTGAAACCACATTCTAAGGGGAAAAATGTAATTCAACCTCAACAAAAAGTTCCCTTTGATATTAATGAACAACTAGCTAATACAACACCTAGGATTTCTCTCCTAGATCTTCTTAGAACTTCATCAGTTCATAGAGAATAGTTAATGAACACTTTGAGTCAAATTATGGTATCTCATGATATAGAACCAAATGATGTAGACTCATAGGGAGTTGACTACATTTTTCATGACAAAGATATACCACCATACAATATGCATAGATATAATACCTTATATATAATATCTTTAATCAAAGATGTAGGTGTTAAGAGTGTTAATTGATAATTTTTCATCCTTAAATATCTTTACCTATGATTATTTCAAAATGTTTATGTTTAGAAATGAATATTTACAAAGAATTGAAATGATTATAAAAGATTTTAATGATAAACCTAAGAGGCTTGTGGTGTTATATCTATCCCATTAAAATTTAGCCCTAGAATATTAGACATATCTGTCTTTTTTATATCTCTTCCTACATCATACAACATCCTTCTAGGATGCCCTTGGATTAATGCATTGAGGGAAGTTCCCTTTACACTACATCAATGTGTCAAATTCAAATTTAAAAACCAATTTTTCACCATACATGGAGATCCTAGACCTTTTGACATGTGTGCAATGGTGGAGCCTATTGATGTTCCATTTTGTCTAGACTTATCATCATTAATACCTATTCCCTCTAAATCTTGCTCCCACAAAATTGAACCTTTACCTTTTTCTGACACAACTACACCATCTATAATTGATAATAGTTCTACCTCATATCCCCTCATAGATGAAAATTTACCATACTTATCTACCATACTAGCACCTATAGAATAGGTAAATTTTGTTGTACAAGACTCCAATGTTTTGTCCCAATTATAGCCATACCTGCGTACAAGAGGTTTACCTCACAAACAAGAAAACTTATATCATGTTGGAAGTTGTACTTTTATTTCGATAGGGTGTTATCCTATGAGCTTTATGTTTGATGAGAATAGTTTTGCTCAATGTTATTTCTCCAACAAATATATAAAATCAAAATAAATTATATGTGATATGAATTATAGAGGTAAAGGCTTGGATCCTTTTGAAAATGGTATACATGATCCATTTAAGGTTGAGTAATGATGTGCCCAATGTGGTATAGGCTATATCCTTACAAAATCTCAACCTTTACCATTTTATGATGATGATCATCTAATCACCTATGATGAATATTTGAAAAATAAAAACATTTAATGAATAATAAGAAGAGAAGACAAACTCATTTTTCTTGAAATATTATTTCAATAATCTATTCGAAAATGATTTCCACTTCGGATGAATGTATAGAAGGATATGTCTTTTCAGACACCTCCCTTGAATAAGTTATGAGGAAAATTTTCTTCTTTGATGGGTCTATACCATGTATAGCCCATGTTCACACAGTAAAACCACAAGAAGAATTAGCCAAATTATCCCTAGAAGAACTTCAAGAAATGGGTTTTTCACCCACCCCTCCTAACTTCAAAAGGGACTTAAATATTTTGGTAGAAGATATATTGAAAACCAATATTGGAACAAAAATCAATCCTCATATGGTCAAAACTGGAGCTACCCTAAGGAAAGAAGAACAAACAAAATACATAGAACTTCTTGTGGAATACCTAGATATCTTTGCTTGGACATATGCAGATATGCTAGGCTTAGATCCTTTTGTTGTCATGCACCACTTAGTGGTGCATCCTGATGCTAAACCAGTGAAATAAAAACTTAGGAAAATGCATCCTAAAGTAGCCTTGCTAGTTAAATACGAGTTGCAAAAGTTATTAGATTTTGATTTTATTTAAGCCATAGATTACTTTGACTAGATATCCAATGGCATCCCAGTAACCAAGAAAGAGGCTACTAAAATTAGAGTATGTACTGATTTTAGGGACATCAATTTTGCATGTACCAAAGATGATTTTACCCTTCCTAATATAGATTAAATAATTTATTATATGAAAAGAAGTGGGATGTTATCCCTTATTTATGGATTTTCTAGTTATAACCAAATTTGTATAGCACAAGAAGATCAACCAAAAACTGCTTTCATTACACCTTAGGGGACTTTTTGTTGGAAAGTAATGTCATTTGGTTTAAAGAATGCAGGAACAAATTATCAATGGGCTATGACTTAGGAATTTCATGATATGATGTATGATATCTTACATGACTATGTAGATGACATCATAGCTCGATCCATTAAGGAAGAAGATCATATTATCAACTTGCGACGTGTATTTAATAGACCTTGTGAATGTAAAGTTTGCTTAAATCAAGAAAAATATATTTTTGACATGAAATAAGGTAAGTTATTGGGATTTATTGTGTCTATGTGAGGTATAGATATAAATACTATTAAAATTAATATAATCATTGATATACCACCACCAAAAATCTTGACATAACTAAGGAGTCTACAGGGTAAGCTCCAATCCATCTGATGTTTCATTGATAAATTAGCGGATAAATGTCAACCCTTTATTAAGTTACTTAAGAAAGATACTTTTTTCATATGGTATGAGGAATTTCAAGAATATTTCAAAGCTCTTAAGATATATTTTCTTATGCCACCAGTGCTTATTTCGCCTAGGCCAGAACATCCTTTTATATTGTATATTTTTGCCTTTGAACTTGCGTTAGGAGCAATGCTAGCACAACATGATGAGGATAAGAAAGAGTAAACTATTTACTACATAAGTAGAAATTTAATAATCCATGAAAATCATTACACACCTTTAAAAAATATTTGTTTATCCGTTGTGTTCTCTATACAATAATTGTGCCACTATATGCTTAGCCAAAAAACTTATGTTATCGTAAAATTTGATCCATTGCGATATTTGATGAGTAGACCCTATTTATCAGGATGAGCAGTAAAATGGGTTCTCACTTTAAGTGAGTTTGACCTAACCTTTATTGGGCATAAATCCATTATATGGTAAGTCATATCATATCAAATTGTCGCTACCCCTCTTGAGTCTACCCATCCATTGAAAATAGAATTCCCTGATGAATACCTTAATCTAGAAGGTGATTCTTTTGAATAATTATCTCTATTTTTTGATGGAACCCATTGTATGAGTGGTGTACGTGTAGGCATTATACTAGTGTCTCCACAAAAGCAAATTATCCCATCATATTTCAAACTCTAGTTTGCCTGCACAAATAACATAGTAGAATATGAAGCTTTAATCCTTGAGTTATGAGCAATTTTAGCCTTAGATATTAAAGTATTATCAATTTTTGGAAACTCACAACTCATGGTGAATCAAATTAATAACATTTATCAAACCTGATATGATAAACTCCATCCTTATAAAGAGTATGTTTTAAAAATTATCTCTTTATTTGATAAATTTACCATTGAAGCTATCCTGCATACTAGTAATCATTTTGCTGATGCTATGGTAGAAACTACTTCCTTTATCCCTTTGGAGTTGGATGATCATGCTACCATAATTATTCACCAAATCTAGGAACCTGCATCATTAGAGTCATGTCTAGCACCCTTAGACATCTTCACAATTGAAGAAGCATCTTTAGAACCATGGTATGGGGATATTTTAAATTTTCTCCAAAATGGATCATACCCTAATGGTCTAGATAGGAATCAACGATGATCATTGCATAAGCAGGCTACTCGCTTTGTAATCATTGGAAGTACTTTGTACAAAATATCCTTTGAAGGTATCCTATTAAGATGCCTCAATATCAATGAGTCTAAAATAGCATTAAATGAGGTCCATGATGGATCTTATGGAGGTCATTTTAGTGAAGGTACCATAGCCAAAAAGCTCCTACGAATGGGATACTTTTGGCCCTCCATGGAAAAATATGCCAATGAGTATGTGCGTAGATGTGACAAATGTCAGAAGCACGCGAATCTCGTCCATGCTCCTACCCAAGAGCTTCAAGCTATCTCTTCCCCTTGGCCTTTTTCAAAATGGGGCCTTGACATTATAGGGAAGATCAACCCAATGTCATCAGATGGTCATAAATTCATCATAACAACAACTGAATATTTTACAAAATGGGTAGAAGCTATACCATTGGCTTCTTGCATTGGAACCCATCTCTAAATTCATATTTAATTAAATCATTTGTAGATTTGGGATTCCATCTACACTTGTTTCAGATAATGGAACTTGCTTGAAAAAAAAAGACATTCAAAAACTTTGTGCAAAAAATAAAATCCAACATAGATGGTATACTCCTTATTATCCACAAGTAAATGATCAAGCTAAAACATCAAATAAAAATCTAATCAATATCTTAAAAATATTTGTTAATAAATTAGGATGAGATTGACATACTCAATTATATCCCACTTTATGGGCTTATCGAACTAGTGTTTGAACCCCTATCAATGCTTTACCTTTTATCTTGGTATATGGTGCTGAAGTCGTATTTCCTTTTGATCTTGAAGTCCCTTCTTTAGATATTTTACTTCAATATGCTAAAGTAGGAGATGAATATTGTGTTGGATGACTAAGACAATTAGAATTACTAGATGAAAAGCATATAAATTCTTAGAGCACCTTCGCTCATATCAAGATAAACTCAAAATATCAAACTCTAAGAAATTTCATACTCAATATTTTGAGATTGGAGATCTAGTTCTTAAATAAAATCATAGAAATACAAATGCTCGAATGGATTTAAAAGGAAAATTCCAACCAAATTGGCTAGGTCCATTTATCATCACTGTGAAATTTGGATCAGGTGCATACCGATTAGCAACTTTAGATGGAAAATATATTAAGGAACCCATGAATATAATGGACCTAAAAATATACTATGCATAAAATTTAAAAAACTCTCATCATTGTACATAATTATCAATATTGTACATACATTTCTTATATTTAATTCAATCATTACATATAAATCATATTTCATCAAGTTTCATTTATCTATGCATTTATCAAAATAAAATTGTGATTCAATTACATATGTCACATCCAATTATTATCCTACTTATATAATTGGACCGATGTTGTCAAAATTCATAATTAATTTTGGTTTACTTTGGAGGAATTCAAAAATTATCTTGAACCACTCACCAAAATATACACATTTTAATAAAATCTTGATTCTTAGTATTGATTATAAATCTCTCTTGAACCACAATAAAAATTGCTTCACTAAATAAGTTTTGAAGTTTTGGGAACTGATCTTGCCACTTTTGAACTAAATTACACTTATACATATTAAAGATGATTTTGCACAAGGGAAGATGCTGCTAGATAGTAGACTTAGCTCCTTAAGTTAAATATTTCCCTTGCTCTCCTATTATGCATATGGTCTAGAATGCTGAGAATTGGCAAAAGGACAAGCTCCTCCCTACCCGAATAAATCCCTTTCTCTTTGTATAAAATGAGCAAGTATCCCTTGAAAAAAAAGAGATTAAAAAGCAAAAATATATTTTTACTACAAAGCAATAAAATCCCCTTGTTTAAAATAAAAGTGAACAAGAATCCCTACTCTAAGAAATCAAAAGAAAAGAAGGGGGTATTGAGATTTAATCCCTGGAATTCCTTAGTTATTTGAACACCATAGGGTGATCCCTATTACAACAATGGGTTGAATGAATCTCGTCTAGAAATAAGGTAGTATTACGAGTGGCAACATGTCTATCACATTAGCAACCTTATTATGTACAAACTAATGTTATCTTGTGGATTAGCTATATTTTGGTAGCTTGTATTACAATGTAGTTAAGTCTAACTGAATGTATACAATTATGGTAAATTAACTCCTTGTTTTTCACACACATTGGTTCTTAAAAGTTGGTTTGCATCATTAATTTACTCAAAATCAGTAAATGAACTACATAAGCACACACATTTGATCCTTGAGATATTTTGTATCATCATTAAGGTCAAGATAGAAAATGAATACAAAAATCACACACTAGTTCTTGATAAATTTGAGTTCATCCTAGAAATGACCAAAATTCTTCTTGAAGGTTGATTAGCAAAACATCATTATTTCATCATGGATTTATATGACTCTTAGAATATGCCATTGGTCCTAAAAAAAGTTAATATTATATTTTCCCTTGCTATCCTATTATGCGTATGGTCTAGAATGCTAAGAATTGGCAAAAGGACAAGCTCCTCCCTACCCGAATAAATCCCTTGCTCTTTGTCTAATATGAGCAAGTATCCCTTGAAAAAAAAGAGATTAAAAAGTAAAAATATCTTTTTACTACAAAGCAATAAAATACTCTTGTTTAAAATAAAAGTGAACAAGAATCCCTACTCTAAGAAATCAAAAGAAAAGAAGGGGTATTGAGATTGAATCCCTGGAATTCCTTAGTTATTTGAACACCATAGGGTGATCCCTATTACAACAATGGGCTGAATGAATCTCGTCTAGAAATAAGGTAGTCTTACGAGTGGCAACATGTCTATCACATTAGCGACCTTCTTAAGTACAAACTAATGTTATCTTGTGGATTAGCTATATTTTGGTAGCTTGTATTACAATGTAGTTAAGTCTAACTGAATGTATAAAATTATGGTAAATTAACTCCTTATTTTTCACACACATTGGTTCTTAAAAGTTGGTTTGCATAATTAATTTACTCAAAATCAGTAAATGAACTACATAAGCACACGCATTTGATCCTTGAGAGATTATGTATCATCATTAATGTCAAGATAGAAAATGAATACACAAATCACACACTAGTTCTTGATAAATTTGAGTTCATCCTAGAAATGACCAAAATTCTTCTTGAAGGTTGATTAGCAAAACATCATTATTTCATCATGGATTTATATGACTCTTAGCATATGCCATTGGTCCTAAAAAAAAGTTAATATTATATTTTCCCTTGCTATCCTATTATGCATATGGTCTAGAATGCTAAGAATTGGAAAAAGGACAAGATCCTCCCTACCCGAATAAATCCCTTGCTCTTTGTCTAATATGAGAAAGTATCCCTTGAAAAAAAAGAGATTAAAAATCAAAAATATATTTTTACTACAAAGCAATAAAATCCTCTTGTTTAAAATAAAAGTGAACAATAATCCCTACTCTAAGAAATCAAAAGAAAATAAGGGGGTATTGAGCTTGAATCCCTAGAATTCCTTAGTTATTTGAACATCATAGGGTGATCCCTATTACAACAATGGGCTGAATGAATCTCATCTAGAAATAAGGTAGTCTTATGAGTGGCAACATGTCTATCACATTAGCGACCTTATTATGTACAAACCAATGTTATCTTGTGGATTAGCTATATTTTGGTAGCTTGTATTACAACGTAGTTAAGTCTAACTGAATGTATACAATTATGGTAAATTAAATCCTTATTTTTCACACACATTGGTTCTTAAAAGTTGGTTTGCATCATTAATTTACTCAAAATCAGTAAATGAACTACATAAGCGCACACATTTTATCCTTGAGAGATTTTGTATCATCATTAAGGTCAAGATAGAAAATGAATACACAAATCACACACTAGTTATTGATAAATTTGAGTTCATCCTAGAAATGACCAAAATTCTTCTTGAAAGTTGATTAGCAAAACATCATTATTTCATCATGGATTTATATGACTCTTAGCATATGCCATTGGTCCTAAAAAATAAATATTATATTTTCATACCAATCACCTAGCATAAATACTTCCATTTTACTATATTGCATGATTTCCTATCATTTACAAAAAATTGCATTTGATCATACATAATCACTTTCTCATATAACTACATATTGAATCTGTGATGATGGCATGAGACAACCCTAAAAAAATATTTCTATTTACTTCACACTAAGAATATTATGTCTAACGCAAGTCCTCTACTTAATTTTTCATGCTTAGTTGCCTTCATCATACTTCCTTTTAAGATTAACTTATAATTAATATTAAAAATCATAAAATAGTTTTCATCAAACTTATCACTTTTTAATCAACAAAAATTCAAATTATTTTGTTGACCACAACCCTTTGATGTTAACAATATGGTATAATATCATTGTAACAACCCAAGTCTAACTCTTCTGTTTGTCAAAACATAAATTTTAAATTTTAATTTGATTAAACATAATTGTCTCAAATTGATGTATGCACACCTAACTTTGTATTAGTAATTAGGTATATATGTTCACACTTTGAGATCTTATACCACTGTAAATGGAATCTCAAGTGCTCGGGACCGGCCAACTTTCCACTAAATATTGCCATACGTGAGACCCATCCTCTCCTTACTCAAGTTCTAGGTTCTCGATAAGGGGTTGCATTTCCAGATACCATATCACCTGGAAGGGTGGACACACTACTTTCCTTGTATCATAGCATGGAGGACTATATTTATGATCCTAATTTTGTTCTAATGGTCCACTGACCCAATTATCAATTCATGATTAAACCTTTAGGTCCATGCTTGAGTTATCATAGCTATGCTAGTGCCTGATTATTGAACTTCATCTAAGTTATCATCAGGGTCCACCAATACTCTATCTTTTATACCAGGTATCTCAGACCATGCCCTAGTTGAAGGTAATGTTACCCATACCATCTACCGTTGGACCTTCCAACCCCAAGTACCAACACTCTAGTATTGAGTTATGTTGGCAATTATGCAATTGGTTTATGATTCACGAGAACCCTTACGTACTACTTCATACAACCTATAATGATGTCCCATTATATTCTTCATTACTCTTTATAGAATGGGATCCAATGATCCTTCTGGTAATTCTAGAGAACGGTTGTTCCCGATTCACAACAATCACCTCTATGAGCTGCTAGAGTTGGGTGAAAGGCATCCTTCTTGAAGATCTTAACTTTATGACATGCTCATTTCTTCTTGATGCTATTCCTACTCGATACCATTATTTTTTAAATGTATGGTTTAGTTTCCATTCACATTGGTCAATGGGTAGAAGTTTTTAGAGGTCTCTATGTTCAAAATTTTATCTATACTTATTTCAAAAATTCTTAATCTATAACCAAATATTTCATTTGAATAATAAGAAAATGCGCATGAGTAACAATATATCTTATCTATAAATATATAGAATCTAGAAATTAAGTTAACTATTTAAATATTCAATTATTAAAATACTAAAGCATAAGGTTTTATATTCCAAATATTTCCCTAACAGAATAATATTCTAGCTACGACATTTTTTTCTTCTTTAACTAAATAAGCCTTAATTTTTTATATGGCATCCCTATCATTCTAAAATTTTCAAAAATACTTTCGATATATAAAATTAAACAAAGTCTCATAATAACGTATGACTATCTAAACTATTAATCTTAATAATAAAAATATCTTAATAATATTCTATAAAGTAATTCACAAATATTGTATATTTAAGATCATGGTATTTTCTATATAATTGATATGTGAATTGTTACACGAAAAATCAAATTTTAAAACTTGTATTTGTTTATACCATACCCCCTACCCAGGGATGCTCTTCTATTTTTAAGAAACCCATAATAAAACATAAAAGCAATGATAAATATGACCTAGAAAATAATATAGATATCCATTTCTATGGTATATGATCCTACTTAAAGTTTTTCTTAAAAAGAAAATATACCACTTAATTTTTAGAAACACATCAAAACCTATATGCATTTAAACAAATGGAGTTCATTATACTTTAGTTTTTGAAATACAATAGCCATGATGAGTTTTACTATTATATCCATAAGGGCATTTAGAAGATGAACTCACAAAACAATAATTATGCCTAATCTTAGAGAACATAGTTTGACATCTAACTTTAAACTTTGAATTTATAACCAAATTTTTTATCAATTCACACAATGCATTGTTTTCAAAGCGACGGGTGACTGAGTTGAGGTTTAATCGACGGTTGCTTTTTACTCCAGGGTTAACCAAACAATGCTAATCTAAAAATATTTCTATAATCATAGCAGAGCACTTCAGGTTTCAAACTCTTCTATTCTAGAAAATTACTGAAGGTATCTAGATTCGAAGGCATATATATTAAGCAAAATAAAGAAATATATGTATCATCGAATACCTTATTTTATTCCACATTTTTGCTTTTAGTTACAACATTTATATTTTATTCATTATCACAATAAATTGATTTAGATTGATAGCAGCTCAGTGACACCATAATTAAGCTTGCATCAAAGTGATATCCTTCTATTGTTGGATAGATTTTATGAAGCTTTAATTAATCCAAATACACTCATAACAAGAATAGGAAAACAAATTTTAAAAGCTAATACTGCAAAAATTTACATTCTATACAACAAGTGACTAACAATAGGTTAACCATGGACAGAAGAAAGAATACTTCATATATATATTCAAATTTATTATACTCAAAAATTGTTTGTAATTAAGGTTACTTTCCCAACAAATTCCTATTCATTGAATCTATATGAATTACTTTAGCTAGATAGTATTTGAGTTATGATAATAGGAGTTACCCACTAAAAGCTTTTAAATTATAAAAGCTGGTAAAGAAAATTCACTACTATCCGAATATACTTTTATAAAATAAATCTTTTGCTTTATTTAGGCAGCCAATATTACCCATGCAAGCTATGTCAAAAATAAACAAATTTGACTATAAATAAGGACTTGAATTTTATTTATATTTACCCGAATTTAGTAGCTAATAATGTATACAAATAGACATTCTCAACTCGTCAATAGCGAGTAATCTATTGAACACTAACCAAATTAAAAGAAGAATCATGCTGAGTATAATTCATGTTCTGTATAAGTTTTTTTTTTATCTCATATAGCATAATATGCAATAGAATAAGCTTCCACACAGCCAAAACTAGAGACTCTTATATGAATTTTACTGTAATGACATCCTTCTAAGTTTCCTTGATGAAAACATAACTCATATTCAATAAGGCATCGTAGTCTAACAGGTTAAAACTAGCATCTCCTTTGGATATCTCTTAGTGGTTGAAAATGAGTTGAATAATTTTTTTCTGGGTCAGCATGGCCCCATTATGAATGCATAATGCTACGTGAAAAAAAATATGCAGATTATATGCATGGAAACACAAGAAAAAAACTAGTTTCACATACACAGTCTCATCCAAACCATTTTCAAACTCATAAACATCAAGAAAAATAGTTGGATCAACAAATACGTGCATACTCCAAAAGAGTGTTACCAAACCTATGGTAAGCGTAGTTATTTTTTTTAATTCATTAAAAAAATGTTAAGCAAAGCATTACTATGATACAATACAAGTTGTTTTAAGTTTCAAATGTAGTAGTTACTAGAATAAGGCAACCATTTAAAAAAATATACACAACAAAAAAAACCTCCAAACAATCCAGATACATTTTTTTAAGTTTTGCCTAAATTTTCTAGGATAAATAAAGAAGTCCAATCTGGATATGACAGATGAATACACCGCTCTCTTTCAGACTACACCAGAATGCAAAAATATTAGTAGTTTGCCATCTCAAGCAACAATCTCTAAAATTGCCATGCCTCAAACTGCTTCCTCCTTAAATAAAAAAATAAGTGCCCTACTTAGAATACACATGATTTTTCATGAAAAAGGTTTACCCTTCGATAGTTTCCAGATGGTTTTTCTTCATCTAATCAATGATGTCAACATAAATGTCTCCTAAACATAACTCTTGTCCTTTAAAGTTTTTTTATAATTCTAAACAAGTAAAATTTAATTTTAGTTATTATTTGATTATTTTTATTATTATTATTATTTATTAATATTTCCACTTATTATATACATATACATATATTTATTTATTTATATACCTTTATGAAAAGAAATACTACATATATTAATTTTCATCCAACAAATAAAAATGCATTCAATTATCACATGGAGACATAATGCAGCAACAGGTAGAATGTCCTATATGAACTTTTCTTGGTGGGCTCCCATGTACCCATGGGCCATGGTGCATGAAGCAAAACATCATTTCCTACCTTACATGATGCATTCAACCACTGTCTCCACCAGAGGTATGTGTTCTTCTTACTACGAAGTGGAAACCTATGCTTGTAATCATAAGAGCTTACAGTAGTATCACATTCTTCCAATAAAATGATAATCATATAGTGGGGATATTACATTCCCCCCCACGAAAATTTAAAATAGTACTTGTGTTAGCCAATAAATTGTTGTAGGTTTTCAAAATAGTTGAATTATAATTATAAACAGTCAACCATATATTTTGCATAATATTAGAAATTGTATGCATTACAACATCAAAATATCAAATGTGTATCATATTTTCAAAATAAACAAGTATTAGCATAGTAAAATTTAAATATTCATATGAATTTCAATTTTCAAATAAAAATGGAAATTGTCTTTTCATTTCTATCACATCTTCCCATGTGGCATTCCTTTCTGAGTAGAGATCCCATTGGACTCTACACTGGTCAATGGTTCTTTTTCTTAACTGCTTAGTTATATATCCTAGAATTTTGACAGGTCGAACCTCAATGAGCTGTGGGTTTGATGTTTTTAAATGAGAAACATCCAATATATGTGAAGGGTCAGCCACATACTTACGAATAAGGGATACATGGAAAGTACTATGGATCTTAGACAAATTAGGTGGCAGAGCTAGCTTATATGCAACAAGACTAATTTTGGCAATGATATCAAATGGACCGATTAATCTAGGGCTAAGGTTTGGTAGACTTAATGGATATTTTGATCGATTTGACTCTTAGAAAGACCTTATCACCAATAGAAAATTATTGAGGAGTTTGTTTTAGGTCAACATAGCTGTTCTGATGGTATGTAGCTTCTCAAAGTCACTGGAAAATTTCTTTTAATTGGATCTCCATTCTCTTCACAACATCACGAACGATCATTTCTTGATCATCCGAATTATCCCATGTCAATGGTGTTCTACACCTGCACCCATATAGAGCTTCAAAAGGGGCCATGCCTAATGTGATATGATAGCTATTATTATAAGAAAATTCCACTAGGAAGAGATAGTCTTCCCACTTATTCTAGTGGTCCATATATTACATTCACAACATATCCTCTAGAACTTGATTGACCCTCTCAATATGCCTATCCATATCAGGATGATAGACTATGTTGATATTAAGCTTCATATTCCATGCTTGATGTAAAGCTTACTAAAATTTAGAAGTAAATAATGAATCTCTATCCTATATGATTATTTTAGGGAAACCATGCAACCTCACAATTTCTTGAGCAAAATTTTATGCTATAGTGGGGGTATCATCATGAACATTACCCGATATAAAATGTGCAACCTTAGTCAATTTTTCTACCACAAAAAAAAGTGCATCATGCTAGAATCGAGTTTTGGGGAGACCAACTATAAAATCCATGGAAATTACTTGCCAATGTCAAATAAGTATAGTTTTCCTCGAGGATGTTGATTCTCGACTTTGAATTTATGGCATTCTAGACACATTGCAACAAAATGAACCACATCCTTCTTCATTCCAGGATAGAAAACTTTCTTTTTCAGATTCTCTCATTTTTACCACTCTTGGATGAGAAAAATATTGAGCATGATGTGCTTCTTGTAATATTATTCATTTTTTTCCTTCATCATTGGTTACTATTATGCGGTCTCTGAAGCATACCATATCCTCCTTAATTTTAAAATCCTTAATTTTAAAATCTATATACCGAATTGGTGCTTGCTCGATCTTAGTGTGGCATTGGTTACATAACTCATCATTTTTTGCAACTCTTTAATTTTTTCCTTAAGCTCATATTGGCATCGTGTTAAAGTAGCTACATGTCTCCTTCGGCTAAGAGCATAAACTGATTTATTTTATTTCCCCTTTATATATTCTATCCCAAAATCATATTTAGCTAAAAATTCTATCCATATTTGTTTTCTTGCATTTAGTAAAGGCTGAGTGAAAATGTATCTCAAACTCTTATGATCAATTTTCAACTCAAAATGTTTACCCAACAAGTAATGCCACCATATTTTAAGAGCATGGACTACAAAATCTAACTCTAAATAATGTGTAGCATATTTGACTTCATGTTTCTTAATTTTTCTGGATTCATATGCCATAACTGCTCCATTTTTCAATAAGACACCTCCTAGCCCTTCTAGAGAGGCATCCATACAAACTGTAATTAGTTTAATAGGATCTAGAATTTGAAGGATAGGTGCAATTGTCAAATTTTCTTTAAGGATCTCTTTACATTGAGCGGTCCATTTGAATAATTTTCCCTTCCTTTACAGGTTGGTGATAGGAAAGGCAATTTTTGAAAATCCTTTTACAAATCTCCAATAATATCCAGTCATTCCCATAAAACTTCTTAATTCAGTAACATCGGTGGGAGTTGGTAAGTCTACTATGGCTTCAATATTTTTAGGATCAACCGCTACCCCATTAGTTGAGACTATGTGCCCCAAATACTAAAATAGTGGAGTATAAAACTCACACTTAGACAATTTCCCATACAACTGATTTTTCTTGAGGATTTCCATAACTATTTTCATATTTTTATCATGTTCCTCTTTGCTTTGAGAATAGATCAAAATATTATCCATAAATATCAAAATATCATCCAAAAATATCAATACAAACTGATCCAACTATTCTCTCAATACGTTGTTCATAAAATTCATGAAATCATGTGGAGCATTTGCTAATTTGAAAGGCAACAATATGAAATTATAATGCCCGTATCAAGTTTTGAAAGTAGTTTTGAAGATATATTCTTCCCTAATTATCAACTGGTGGTATCCTGACATAAGTTCAATATTTGAAAAGATAGTCAACCCCCTTAGTTGATCAAATAGATCATAAATCCTTGGTAAAGAATATTTTTTCTTAACCGTCATTTTATTAAGTATTCTATAATCTATACATAGTCTCAAAGAACCATCCTTCTTCTTGAAAAATAGAACGGGTGCCCCCCATGGTGAGACACTAGGCTTAATGTACCATTTTTCTAATAAATCATGATGCTATGTTTTGAGCTCTTGTAATTATAGGGGAGTCATTCAGTAAGGGGTCTTGGCAACAAGAGATGATTCGAGAAACAACTCAATACAAAAGTTAAATTCCCTCTTTGGAGGAAGTCTAGGTAGGTCTTCAGGAAAAACATCTCTAAATTCATTCAATACAAGATACTGTTGAAATAGAGCAAAGCTAGGCTCAGTTTCTTCTTTCTTGTTTAATTTGACCCATAAAGCCTACAACCTTCTATTAAGGCTCTTTTAACTTGCATAGCAATCATCAAGTGGGGTTCTAATATCACTCTATTACAATTAACATGAATTTGCTAATTGGAATCATTTTTGAAATCCAACCATCTCTTCAAAATTAAGCAAGACTTTGTGAGCTTTCAACCAATCTAAACCTAAGATAATATCAAAAGCATGCAAGGGTGCTATATATAGGTGTCAATTAATTTATCCTTGAGGAATATCTATCTAGAAGTCAAATAGACACTGGTTGACCATATAGGTTTTTCCTGAACCATACTCAACTTGCCACCCATTTTCCATAATCCCAGGTCTTACCGGTATGTCCCTCACAATACTAGATGATATAAAACTATCAATTGCACCACTATATATTAAAATATGAACTTATTTCTTGCCTAATTTTCCTTTTAAAAGAAATGGAATGGCTTAGCCTAAAAGGTTAGGGTTACCTATTACAACATAAATTTAGTGAGGTTCCTCCTGATGATTTTATTTTATCAACCACTCTGGGCATTAACTTGCATAATGGTCTAGGGCTCCATAAACAAAACATACATTTGGTCCCTTGTTCTTTTGCTTATTCCCTTCTTTATTCTGGTTGACATTATTTACTTTTCTTGGTATGTAGACCTTTGCGCAGGATTTTCCTAAAAATTCCTTATCTGACTAACCCCTATTACCCTAAAAAAAATTGTTATTTATATTATTCCCTTTATAATGGCCACTATCCCTATATTTCTTATGTTGATCTATACCTTTAACAGACTCTGGATATTTTCTTTTCTTAGGTTCTTCCTTTTCAATTTTTTGGAAATAAGCCTTAGTATTTTTCTGGCTGATTTCTTCATAACGTGTGACATCAAATACTTCCATAAAATTTTTAGGTTTTCCTCATCAAACAGGAGTTCCAATTTGGTATGTAATCCCATTATAAATTTATGGGCTTTAAATTCTTCTCGTTTATCATATTTTGGTGCATATTTTAGATTTTGGATAAATCTTTGATAATATTCAATTACTGACATATTCTCCTGATGTATGTTGGTGAATTCGATGTACTTTTCAATGTAGAATTATGGTGTAAGGAAACAATCCTTAAATTATCTCTCAAATACATCCCAAGGAATATCAGCAGCCTTCTAACTAGTTTTCTTGTAGGTCGTCCACCAATCCCTGGCTAGACCTATTAAGTGAGCCACTGCCCATGTAGTTTTGGGTTTTGTGCATAAGGGTTGAATAGAGAAGTACCCTTCAGCTTCACTCAACCAATTAATAGTTACTTCACTATCACCCTTTCCATCAAACTTGGAAATATCTAGCTTCTTAATTTCTTTTTGCAATTTTACTCTAACCTTCCTCCTCAAATATCCCTTAGTAAATTCACTTATCCTCTCTAAATCCTTACTTTTATTTAGATTCTCAATTACCTTCTATTGTTGTGCAATAATTTCCTATTGTTGGGACATATGAGCCCTCTTTTATTACATATGCTCACTCATTTTTAGCCCTTTGTATTTCCATTTGTTCCCTCTACTGATTTAGTTGTTCTTGAATTAGCTAAATTATTCTTGTCATGTTCTCATAATTTTTAGTAGCCCTTGCTACTACTAGCTGCTTTTCTTTTCTTATAATACGTCGAGGCACTTTGGTTGTTTGTACTTGTTCTGACTCCCTCATGAGTCATCTTAGTCCCTTTATCAAGACTTCTACAATCTCCTCTTGTAGATTAGCCTTGCTCTTTTTGAGGTCATCACCATACCTAGTGACAAAAGAGATATGTCAATTCAATGGTTCACATTTACAACCTAGGATTTTTAAAACCTAGGATCTTATACCAAATATAACAACCTAGGTCTAAATATCCTGGTTGTCAAAACATAAATTCAAAATTTCAATTTGATTAAACATAATTTTCTCAAATTGATGTATGTACACCCAACTTTGTATTAGTACTTAGGCATAGATTTTTACACTTTGAGATCTTATACCACTATAGAAGGAATATCAAGTGCTCAGGATTGGCCAACTTTTATAGATGCCACTTATCACATATCTCAAATATTAGATTGTGATAAAATTAGAAAGTAACTAAAGCACTTTTTAATATTTGATAGATTGTCATAAGATTGGATTGTGATAAGATTTAGTGTTGTAGTAGAAAAGATTCTCTTTAAATAGGGGTGTTTTCTACTACATATCATCGTATCATGTCATATTGACTTGTGTTGTAGGTTATGTTGATGCATATTGTTACATAACATTGAAGCATTCTTGTACTGTTGAATCATTGAGTAATATAGTGAGCTTCATAGTGGATGTTCCCTTCTTCATTTGAAGTAGGGTTTTACCACTTAATATTGATGTTGTGGTTTTTTCATTTTTTGTGTGTGATTTATCTTGTGGAGCATTCTTCGATCTTTGGGAGACTTTGCTTGTCTCACATTTGGTATCAGAGCAGTTGGGATCTCCATCAAGTGTCTTCAATCCTTTGAGGTGAAAACCCCATTAAGGTGTGTATATATATATATATATATATTGCATGTATTTTATATTTGGGTATTTTATGCAAACTTATTTTGCAAATATGCCATTAGGGTTTATAGAATTATAATGTTTTTAGATCTATTTGTTAGATCTTTTGCAAACCATATTTTAATTTTAAATCTATAGATTTCTTTTGGCATTAAGCTTTTGCTGGAAAGGTTTTTGGAGCCAAACGGACCCCATGGTTGCATTTGGAAGACCCAAAAATCCCTATTTCCATATATAGTCATTTTTTTTATTTATTTAAAAAAAAAAAACAAATGGCTATATATATATTAAAAAAAAAAAGTTTTCCTTTAAAAAAAAAAAAAAAAACAATTATACTTTATAAAAAAATAGTTTTGTTTTTAAAAAAGAAAAAACCACAACACCAATATTAAGTGGTAAAACCCTACTTCAAATGAAGAAGGGAAACATCCACTATGAATATCACTATATTACTCAATGATTCAACAGTACAAGGATGCTTCAATGTTATGCAACAATATGCATCAACATAACCTACAACACAAGTCAATATGACAAGATACGATGATATGTAGTAGAAAATACCTCTATTTAAAGAGAAGCTTTTCGACTACAACCCTAAATCTTATCACATTATATCAAATATTAGAAAGTGCTTTAGTTACTTTCTAATTTTATCACAATCTAATCTTTAAGTTATGTGATAAGTGGCATCTATCAGATATTAGAAAGTTATTAGTTACTTTCTAATATTTTCTAGAAAAGGGGGAATAACTTTTTTTCATAAATTAAATATTCCTAGCACCCTTATTTTATTTATTAATTGGGTGGAAATATTTTTACATAGAATTATTTTCTAAATATTATTCTTTAGACTTTATATTTTAGTCTAAGAATAATTTACACAATGTTGCATTACATATTCCAACACTCCCCCTTAATGCAATATTGGGGAAAGGAATTATGATACAAAGAAACATTCTCCCCCTAAATATACAAACATGGATGAGAATCAAATGAGTAATATAGTTACAATGAGTTTCTATGACCAAGAATGGTCTATAATAAGGCACCAATACAAAATGGGCCAAAATGAGACTGCAAGCCCCCAACGGAGTAGCTTCAGATACAAGCAGCTTACAAAGCCATCCATCAACCATAAGTGGTTGCAAATGACAAGAAGAAAACATCACAAGGGTGTCTTCAGTAAGCCTGCAAAACCCCAAACTCTACAAGAAGCTCAACATAAGATCTATTAGATACATCATCATAAATATTCACCACAACATATATGAATATCCAAAGATGATAACAAAACTGATCTAACAAATAGTGAACTATAAGTCATCACAAAAAGATTCCAAGCCATACTTATAGTCACGTGCTATATAGTTGATTAAAAAATATCATGTACAAAGTTGCATAAAGCAAACAAGGAGTACCATGATAATGCAAACTCTAAAGTACCATGTACAAAAGTAGCACAAGGCTAAAAAAAAGTACCATGTACAAGAGTTGCATAAGGTATATGAAAATAATAAAGTGTGTACACCGGTTGCATAAAGCCAACCATAAAATATCATGTACAAAAGTAGCATAAATGCTAATAAGAAAGTACCATTATAAACCAATTGCATAATTCCAACTACATAAAAACATGTACAAAGTTGCACAAGACAACAAGAAAGTACCATGTAAAAGAGTCGCATAAAGCAATTGCATCATATACCATAATTGCACAATGTCATCTACAAGGTAACATGTACAAAAGTTGCACAAGGCAAACAAGAAAGTACCATGTTCAAAATAGATACAAAAAGCAATTATACCACCAAAGATCAACTCATATATAGCACAAAACACCTCATAAGGATGAATTTGTCATCACACAAGTGTAACTACACTTCATTCCCCCTTGAGGACAACTTCACCAAACCAAGTGAGTCCCTCAGGTTACAACATTGCTCCTTGGAAAGAGGTTTGGTGAACAGATCAGTAGAATTAGAAGATGATGGACAATACTCCAACTGAATAGTCCCATCCAATACCTTCTTTCTGATAAAATGGGCTTGGATTTCAACATGCTTTGTCCTTTGATGCATTACAGGATTTTTAGCCAAGGCAATAGCTGATTGATTATCGGAGAGCAAATGTGAAGGACCAAATTTCTCAAATCCAATTTCCTTCATGAGGGTACGAAGCCAAACAACTTCTTGTGTAGCTACTGTCGTAGCCTTATACTTTGCTTCCATTGTAGAAAGAGCAATTGTATCTTGCTTCTTGGAAAACCAAGAGATAGTTGCAGACCCAATACTAAATACATATGTTGTGGTAGACTTTCTGTCTATTCTATCCGCTCCAAAATCAGAATCAGCATAGCTAGAAAGAGCAAAGGAAGGAAGCCTAGAATACTTGAGTGGAAAATCTCTAGTACCTGCAAGGTACTTCAGAATCTTCTTGGTAGCTTGTAAGTGCTCAATATAAGGTTTATGCATGAATCTAGCCATTATACCAACTGCAAAATAAATATTTGGCCTTGTGATGGTAACATAAAGAAGACTACCAATGAGCTGCCTGTACAATGTAGCATCAACCAACTGAGATTCTGTACTTACTTCCAATTTGGCCCCTGTAGAAATAGGAATGGAAGTAGCATTGCCATCCTCCAAATCAAACCTTTTAAGAAGATCTCCAATAGACTTGTATTGACTCAAAAAAGTACAATCCTCATGTTGATAAACTTGCATGCCAAGATAGTAGTGTAGAATACCAAGGTCAGTCATTTCATACTTTGACTTTAATTTAGAGATGAAATCAAAAATGGCCTCATTCTCATTTCTAGTCACAACAAGGTCATCAACAAATAGAGCAATTAAAATGACCAAATTATCCTTCCTAAGTCCATAGAGATATGTATTTGAATAGCATTTATCAAATCCAAGAGATAAGAAGTAACCTGAAATCTTCATGTACCATGCTCTAGGTGCTTGCTTCAGACCGTACAAGGTTTTCTTTAGTTTACACACAAGTGTTTCCTTACCTTGTACAACAAATATTTGTTGTTGACTCATGTAGATATCCACATCCAAATCACCATTTAGAAAGGCACTTTTCACATCAAGCTAAAAAATCTGCCAACCTTGAGCAGCAACAATAGCAATGAGAAGCCGAATGGTGGGCATTTTGGCACCTAATGCAAAGGTTTCATCATAGTCAATGCCATGTTTTTGAGCATAACCCTTAGCAACCAATCTAGACTTATACTTTTCTATCTCTCCATTAGAATTGTACTTGATTCTATAGATCCGCTTGTTCCCAATAACAATTCTCTTATTAGGATAAGGCACTAGATCCTAATTTTTATTCTTTAGAAGAGAATCCACTCAAACTTCATGGCATCAACCCAAAAAGAGTGTTGTGAAGCTTCTTGGTAAGAAGTAGGCTCATGATCATTCTCTATCTTAGCTAGAAGAGACATGTTAAGGGTCATACTTCTAGTTATCCTTTGGCTAACTAAATTATGCTCTTTAGGACTCCTAGAATGATCCAACCACTTGGTCCGTTTGACACAAGGCCCACCCTTTTCTAACTCAAGAAGGTCTTAATTGAATTTGACATCTCTTGAAACAAATACAATGCATGAAGAAGGTGAGTATAACCTGTAGCCCCTATGTTCTACATCATATCCAACAAAGATGCATTTTTAAGACTTTCTGTCCAATTTCTTCCTCTTTTCTGAAGGAATATATGAAAATGCATCACATACAAATACTCTTAAGTGTGACAAATTTGGATTCTTACCATTCCAAACCTCATAAGGAGTCTTCCCCTCAACTGATTTTGAAGGACACCTATTAAGAATGTAGATTGTTGTACTAGCTGCTTCACCCCAAAGAAATTGAGGTAAGTGGTCACCAATCATGCATTTTACCATCTCCATTATTGTCCTATTTTTTCTCTTTGCAACACCATTTTTTTGAGGAGTGTATGGACAAGTAAACTACCTTTTGATCCCATGAGAAGAACAAAACTCATTGAAATCATTGTTATTGTACTCCCCTCTATTGTCACCTCTAATAATTTTGATATTTGCTCCCTTTTGATTTTCTACCAAAGATTTGAACTCCTTGAATGTCTCAAAACAATATGATTTATTCTTAAGTAGATACCCAAAGATCATTCTTGAATAATAATCTATAAAGGTGAGAATATAGGATCCACCACCAAGTGATATAACATGTAATAGACCCATAATATCTGTATGAATGAGTTGAAGAATTTGTGTGGCCCTTGTTGACTTGTCCTTTGCAAACTTTTGTTTGATCATCTTGCCTAAGATGCATGTTTCACACAAACCATGAATAGGTTAAATGTTAGGCAAGCCTTCAACCAAATTTTTGGACTTTATCATTTGAATATTTTGATAGTTGGTATGGCCTAACTGTAAGTGCCAAAGCTTGCTACTAGGAGAAACATTAGTTGCTAAACACACTTTAGGAGGAGCATCACCTAACACATAAATATTATTCTTCACATAACCTATAATGATTGGTAGCATGCCTTTCCTAAAGCTCCATGAATTTGCATTGAACTCAATAATGTGACCACTTCTAGCAACTTGCAAAAAAAAAATTAAATTTCTCCTAAGGTTAGGCACATATAGGACATTATCAAGTAATTTCCCTTCAATTACAACATTGCCAACACCACCTACTTGAAGTCTAGTATTATCATCGATGACAACTGAATCTGAAGAGTTCTTATGAAAGTCCAAAAACTTATAATTTTCAAAACACATATGGTTAGTGCATCTAGAATCTAACACCCATTCATTAGAAGTAGATGACTCAATGGAGTAGAGGGCACAAACAAAGACATTTTTATTAGAATTTTTCTTTACATTGTTGTTCTTTTTCTTTCCCTTGCCAAACCATTTCTTAGGTCCTTGTCCCTTAGCCTTTTCTTGCTCTTCCTTTTCTGCAATATTCTTCTTCTTGAAACAATTTTGTTCCTTGTGGCCTCTATTTCCACAAAAGTTGTAAGTGAAATCAACTCTAGGCTTGTTGGGTTGGAAATTTTGATTTTTCCTTCCCTTGTATTTATTCTTGAAGGGAGCCTTAGTGGCACTTAAGGCAAAATTATTCTCCTTGACAACTTGACCATTCACTTTGTCTCTATTAAGAGACTTCATGTTGAATCAATAATTGTGAAAGAGTGTTGAGAGGCATGCCATCCTCTTCTTCCTTCAGCATAGTCTCAATAATGGTGACAAAATTCTTGAACTTGCTGGACAAGTTTCTCAAAATGATAAAGCTTAAGAGCTTCTCACTTATCCAATCACAATTACAATCCAATAGTTGAGTTCTCATGTATTTCATCTTTGAGAGGAATATCAAGGCACTTTCTTCTTCACCTTGCATAGTGCTAAGAATTTTGGACAATAAAGTGAATTTCCTTGATGTGTTGGACCCTAGATGGACTTGTTTTAGCAAATCCCATGCATATTTAGCATGCTCACAATGGCTTATAGTGAGCAATATCTCATCACTCACACTATTGATAATCATGGAAAGTGCAAGGTGACTCTTGTTGTTGTATGTCTCAAGTGTCTTTACCTGGGTTGGGATTTCTTCATCTCCATTCACAATGGGCCATAAATTTCTTGCTTGAAATTCAGCCCTCATCCTTGGTTCCCATATTCCAAAGTTTGATCCATCAAGGATGTGCTTAGGTGTGAAGGAGATTCCATGATCAGCCATTCTAGAAAGTGAACATAATCAAAACATAAGATGCATTGACAAAGTAAATAAATGATGCAATAAGAAAGTAGATAAACATACTTGAATATATATAAAAAATAATAACTTTAAAGTAATCTACTTTTCAATCATAAAAGATAAAATATCATGAAAGATAATAAAAATTAAGCATAATTAAGAGAGATAAGCATCATCATGAAAGATACTCAACATCGTCATGAACTACTATAACCATCTTGCAATAAACAACTATAACCATATTGCAATTGAATAAATGAAATAAACCAAGATCAACTTGCAATAGATTAACTTGCAATAAGAAGGTAACTAACCATAACAATCATCTTGCAAAAAAAAATAAACTAACTTGAATTGAACCATAAAATATTTGTTAAATGTTAGATAGTCAATAAGTTAGTAAGTTATTGTTCATTTTAAGGTTTTGCTATAGCCTAATGAATTGCCAATTATACGACCAAAGATCAACTCATATATAGCACAAAATACCTCATAAGGATGAAGTTGTCATCACACAAGTGTAACTACACTTCATTCCCCCTTGAAGTTATTCCCCCTTTTCTAGCAAATATTAGAAAGTTATTAGTTACTTTCTAATATTTGCTAGAAAAGGGGGAATAATTTTTTTTCATAAATTAAATATTCCTAGCACCCTTATTTTATTTATTAATTGGGTGGGAATATTTTTACATAGAATTATTTTCTAAATATTATTCTTTAGACTTTATATTTTAATCTAAGAATAATTTACACAATGTTGCATTACATATTCCAACAATCTTCTCACTATAGATTTCCATATATGAGACCCATCCTCTCCTTACTCGAGTTTTGTGTTCTCGGCAAGGGGTTGCCTTTCCAAGGCCCATATCACCTGGAAGGGTGGACACACTACTTTCATCATCTCGTAGCATGGAGGACTAGATTTATGATCCTACTCTTGTCCCAATGGTCCACTGACCAAGCTATCAATTCATGATAAAATCTTTAGGTCCATGCTCGAGTTAGCATAGCTATACCAGTGCCTGATTACTGAACTTCATCTAAGGTATCATTAGGGTCTACAAATACTTTGGATTTCATATCAGGTGTATCAAAATATGCTCCAGTTGATGATCCAGTTGATAATAATGTTGCCCATACCATCTATCACTAGACCTTACAACCCCAAGGACCAGCTCTATGGTCTTGAGTTCTATTGGCATTTTCGCAACTAGTTTATGATTTATGAGAACATTCATGTACTACTTTATATGACAACCTAGAACGATATTCCATTCTATCATTCATTACTCTCGATAGCATGGGATCCACTTATCCTTCTGGTAATGCTAGAGAATGGTTGTTCATGATTCAAAATAGTCACCTCTATGAGTTGTTGGAGTTTGATTAAAGGCATCCTTCTCGATGACCTTAAATTTATGATATGCTCATTTCTTCTAGATAGTATTCTTCCTCGATACCATCATTTTTTAAATGTATGATTTAGTTTCCATTCCCGGTGGTCAATGGGTAGAAGTTTTTAAAGGTATCTAGGTTCAAAATTTTATCTATACTTATTTCAGAAATTCTTAAGCTATAACCAAATATTTCATTTGAATAATAACCCAATGTGCATGAGTAACAATATATCTTATCTATAAAGATATAGAATCTAGAAATTAAGTTAACTATTAAAATATTCACTTATTAAAATACTAAAGTATAAGGTTTTATATTCCAAATATTTCCCTAACAGAATAATATTTTAGCTACGACATTTTTGTCTTTAATTAAAAAATACCTAATTTTTTTAGATGGCATCCCTATCATTCTAAAATTTCCAAAAATACTTTCGATATATAAAAGTAAACAAAGTATCTTAATAACATACGAATATCTAAACTATTAATTTTAATAAGACAAATATCTTAATAATATTCTATAAAGTAATTCACTAATATTGTATATTTAAGATCATGGTATTTTCTAGATAATTGATATGCAAATTGCTACATAAAAAATCACTTTTTCAAACTTGTATTTATTTAGACCATACCCCCTACCCAGAGATAATCTTCTATTTCCAAGAAAACCATAATAGAACATAAAAGCAATGATAACTATGACCTAGAAAATAATATGAATATCCATTTCTATGGTAATGATCCTACTTAAAGTTTTTCTTAAAAATAAAATATACCACTTAAGTTTCAGAAACACATTAGAACCTATACACATTTAAACAAATGGAGTTCGGTCTACTTTAATTTTTGAAATACGATAGCCATGATGAGTTTTACTATTATATCCATAAGGACGTTTAGAAGATGAACTCACAAAACAATAATTATACCTAATCTTAGAGAACATAGTTTGACATCTAACTTTAAACTTTGAATTTACAACCAATGTTTTATCAATTCACACGATGGATTGTTTTCAAAGTGACAGGCGATTGAGTTGAGGTTTAATCAATGGTTTATTTTTACTCTGGGGTTAACCAAATAATGTTAATATAAAAATATTTCCACAATCATGGTAGAGCACTTCAGGTTTCAAATTATTCTATTCCAAAAACTGACTAACGACATCCAGATTCAAAGGCATCTATATTAAGCAAAATAAAGAAACATATGTATCACTGATTACCTTATTTTATTCCATGTTTTCACTTTTAGTTACAACATTTATTTTGTATTCATTATCACAGTAGATTGATTGAGATTAGTAGCAGCTCAATGACGCCATAATTAAGCTTGCATCAAAGTGATATACTTCTATTGTATGGATAGATTTTATGAAGCTTTAATTAATCCAAATATGCTCATAACAAGAATAGGAAAACAAAGTTTAAAAGCATATACTGCAAAATTTAAAATTCTATCCAACAAGCGACTAACAACAGGTTTGTCATGACCCTCTCTATTAGACTATATAACACAAAGAAATAATGTATTAATCTATGATGTGGTGACACTTAGTTTGAACAGTTAAACCAACTATATGATGTTTAGTTAATTTATAAGGGCATGTTATTGCTAACATATTACCAAGTGTGCATGATCAGGTATACTCGTAGGTGGAGAAGGCAGAAGCATCCACCATAAACGAGGGTATTTAAGATCAGGGGAAATAATGATTAAGGTACTCGAAGGTAATATGGATAGATACAGTCATATAGGTATGCATTGTTGGAAGGGATAATCATCGATGATTGATTGCCTTGAGCCTTAGTTGATAGCCTATTAGCTATCGTAAAATATCTGGCTAAGATAGGTGATTGGGTTGATGGAAAGATTCTCTTTGTTGTTTTATAAATTGATTTCTCTCTACTGCATCAAGGCTTGGGTAGCATAATGTTGGAATTTTTATAAAAGAACAACTACAAAATGTAAAAGTGAACTGTTATGTTGAAGTGATAATAGAGCATTATTGTTATAAAGGAAAATAAATTAAATTTAAATGATAAATGAAGATTTGTTTAAATTAATTAATGAGGTTTTGATTTAAAAATGATATGACTCATTTAAACTCATTAGTAAACTTCATTTCAATACAAAAATGAGAGTTCATTTGAAATAATTAAAGAAATTCATTTTAATGATAATATAAATTTTAGGTCCAAGGTGTAGAGCAATTGGTTCATCCAAACCCCATAAGGGGGGTGGAGGTCCAAGGTTCATATCTCGAGCCTCACCAGACTGAACGCTTATCCCTTTCATAGTGCTTTCAGTGGCGTAAAAGGTTTAAAATGATTGTGGTATGGTTGTTATAGGGGTGAACTGCGTGAAGATATGTGTGGCGGCTTCTATGACGGATAACGCAGAATACTGTGGCGGCCATAAAAAGTTGGATAGCCTGCTCGGATTCATGGCGGCTACCGATTCCACCATGTAAATTCAAAAAAAAAATGATAATATAAATTCATTAATGACTTTAATTAAGTGAAAAATAAAATAAAATCCATTCAAGATAAATAGAATCTTTTATTTTAAAGATAAAGCAATTAAGAAATTATTTTAAATAAATAAAAGAGATTTTAAAATGGTGATAAAATATCGTGTCAAGGATATTGTAAAGGGCACCATTCTTCATTTTAATAATGCAAATATCTCATTCCCCTATATAGTGCAATCTATGTAAATAATGTAGGGGGACTATCAATTTCCAAAGGTGGAAACTATGGTAAAAATAATCATTTGCCACCATATGATAAGGGACGAAAGCATTGAAGAAAAGGGGGGCTCAATTTTGGGTCATGATTTGAGACGAGACAAAATATGGGTCACCTAGAGCAATAGGAGCACGTAAGGTGAAGAGAAAGGAGGAAGACGAAGGGAGACAAAGGAGAACATAGGGGAAAACACAGAAGAAAATGTAGAGGAGGTGATTAGGGAAGACAGGAGTGTGCAGTAAGCTAAGGGAGAGGTAGCAAGAGACCACCAAAATTCATTCTGTAGAAGTATTAAGGTTGGAGAGTCTTAAACTTTATTTTCTTACATATTTTTTTATGATAAATGTTTAGATTAAAACTTGGTTATAATTCCCTATAGCGCTGTGTTAAGAATATAACACTGTGTTGAAAGCATTACTATTAGTTTAGAAACCACCTGTGTCTTGCCTAAGGTAGTGCTGCATTGTGAGAGCACTGCTCATAGATGGAAACTGCCTATGTTAAGAAGGGAGCGTTGTGTTGAAATAACTACTCTTAGTTTGGAAACCACCTGCATCTTGCCTAAGGTAGCACTGCATTGTGAGAGCGCTGCTCATAGATGGAAACCACCTGTGTTAAGAAGGGAGCATTGTGTTGAAAGCACTGCTCTTAGTTTAGAAATTGCCTAATTTAAGAAGGGAGTGTTGTGTTGAAAATGCTGATCTTAGTTTGGAAACCATGTGTGTTTTGAGAGCATTGTGATTTGGAAAGTGTTGCTCTTAGTTTAGAAACCACCTGCATATTGCCAATAGAGCATTGTATTATGAGAGTGCTGCTCATGGATGGAAACCATTTGTGTCAAGGTGAGAGCACTATACTTTAGAAAGTGTTGCTCTTAGTTCGGAAAAAAACCTGTGGTTTAGAGAGGGTGTTGTGTTTGGGGAGCTCTACCCAACGGGAAGCCATCAACATCTATGTGGAAGCTATATGGCTACGTAAGCCAAATCTCTTTGATACAGTTAGTGGCAGTAGAAGAGAAACTTAGCACCTAGTTCTGTCTTGCGTGAACTCATAATCTAATAGTCCTTAGATTGTTCTGTAGAATACGTTTCGCATTCAACATGGTGTATAAGTCCATGGTTGTAAACCTTGGCTTAGTAAGGTTTACTTATGTAATTGTGATTAATAGAACCCTTTGATTTATATAAATTATATTATTGGACTTTAATGGAAACAAGACCTTTATTTTATATAAATTATGTTATGGGATTTTAATTGAAATAAGACCTTTGATTTATATAAATTATATTATGAGACTTTAATTGAAATAAGACCTTTGATTTATATAAATTATATTATAGGATATTTAATTAAAGAGAAAACCTTTGATAAATGTTGATTATCTTAGGAGATTTAATTAAAGAGAAAACCTTTGATAAATGTTGATTATCTTAGGATATTTAATTAAAGAGAAAACCTTTGATAAATGTTGATTATCTTAGGAGATTTAATTAAAGAGAAAACCTTTGATAAATGTTGATTATCTTAGGAGATTTAATTAAAGAGAAAACCTTTGATAAATGTTGATTATCTTAGGAGATTTAATTAAAGAGAAACCTTTGATAAATGTTGATTATCTTAGGAGATTTAATTAAAGATAAAACCTTTGATAAATGTTGATTATCTTAGGAGATTTAATTAAAAGAGAAACCTTTGATAAATGTTGATTATCTTAGGAGATTTAATTAAAGAGAAACCTTTGATAAATGTTGATTATCTTAGGATATTTAATTAAAGAGAAACCTTTGATTAGCATGAATTATCTTAAGATATTTTAATGAAAGTAAGATCTTTGATTATTATGATTTATTTATGAGATCTTAATTGAAGGGACCTTTAATTAATGAGATTTACCTTATGTGGTTTCAATTAGGGTAAGACCTTTTGTATAATAAGATCATGAAGGGGTTATTTGTAACTAAAGTAGTGAATCTTTAGATAAGGTTGTGAATATTTAATTGAGGTTATGAATCTAAGATTAAGGTTGAAAATATTTGATTAGTAAGTCTATGATGTAGACTTTACAAAAAGGACTTCAAAGGAAAATATAATTATGTTATAATATTGATGAAAAAGTTTATGTTGAATGAAGGATTGTTTTAGAGGTTAAAGGTATGGGAATTTAATGCTTTACAACAATATTTTATTTGATTAGAATTGTGAATTAAAAAGGATGTTAGATTTATTATTTAAATTGAAGTTATTGGGCTTTAATTTAGGGAATGAATGAAGGATTATTTTAAAGGTTAAAGGTATGGGACTTTAATGCTTTAAAATAGTATTTGATTTGATTGGAATTGTGAATTAAAAAGGATGTTAGATTTATTCTTTGAATTGAAGTTATGGGGCTTTAATTTAGGGAATGAATGATGGATTGTTTTAGAGGTTAAAGGTATGGGACTTTAATGCTTTATAACATGAATGAATTTAATTAAAGTTAGACCTTGATCTAAGTAGTACATGTCAGATAGCTCTCTAAAGGAACTGAAGAGTTGAAGATAAACGTAAAGGATCTTTTATAATATCCACTATGCATTAGATGATTGGAAACTTAATTGAATTTTGTATAATTGCAATTTGGCAAAGTAAATGAATAGATACATTTAGAGGTATGTCTATCCTAAACCATTTGTACCCTGATCCGTTACTACCCTCAAAGAACCAATGGGAAGCAAGGTGAAGAAAGGATTTCAATGGAAAGAAAGTATAGATAATTGTATTTTATGCTTATTTACTTATGCTCAAATAGACTAGAATTATGGGGAGACATCCCTAATGCAGTTAATGTAATATTATTTAAAGTAAGAAGGATTTACCATGCAATATTTAATGCAATAATTGTTTATTGGTTTAGAGAAGGTACTTTTACTTTATTTTCGTATTTGGTTATACTATGTAGCTGATTCTCTTTCTGATGATGACATTCTCTTTTAATGTAATAATATTTATTTTTTGGATGCTTAGTGATTACTCTTTGATGTTTTAGTATCTAGATATATTCTTGTTTGGTTCCTTAATAATAGAAATTTAATAGTAGAGTTCTAGGGTGAACTTAGAGGTGACCTAAGAAAATTAAGAACCCTTTAGGGTGAACATAGGTAACCTAAGGGAATTGAGAACCCCTTAGGGTGAACATAGGAGACCTAAGGGAATTAAGACCCCCTTAGGGAGATAAAAGACTAACTTCTGGAGAGACTACATCTGAGTTAAAATAGCTCATCATGTAGACGAGATAGATTTATTAATTCGTAATACTCATAGCATACCTACACATAAATACTTGTGTATGGTATGAAGATGAATGTATACCTTTTATGGATTGAGGGTGATACGTTTAGCTCATCAAGAGTGATGGGATAGATGGGCTTATCTGCAGTGACACATGATACGCCTACATAGAGGGACTTGTGTTAGGGTACTTCATGAGATGTAGCTTTCAAGAAAACTTAGGGGATCAAAAATTTAGGTAAATACTAGTTGGGTTAGGGGTTCATGAAGGGTTCATGTATCCCTCTTCTTAGTAAAATAAATAAATTTTCTATTTTTGTATTTTTCTATTTGTGTGTTTTTGGGTCATTACATTTGGTATTAGAGCTCTAGGTATGAGGGTATAGAGCTTCTATGTGTGCTAAAGGGAATTATATGCTTCCAATGAAGGCTTGATTAAGTTAAAGGACAAAGCTAGGATGATCTAGAATACCCTGTTTGCTAGCATATGATGGGAATTAACCCCAATAGAGCATGGATGTTAGGATACCTTAGTATAGGATTTGATATCAGTGACACATCCTAGACTGGGATATTACCCTAGTTAGATTTTTAATGCATCTAGCAAGAGAACTCTATATTATAGCTTGAATTAGAGATACAACTTAAGATGAAACTATAATATAATCTTCTTTCTTGGATGGAACCAGGTTAATATACCACCTAAGACTAGAAGAGGGAGGTCTACACCTAGAAAAACTCAACAAAAAAATGTCAAATAAGAAAATCAGGTTAGGGAACCAATGAGCCCTAATAGGGAGGTAGAAGACCTCATTGCTATGGTCGCTGCTATGCAAGATTGGATAAGACAATTGCTAGAAATGGTCACAAACCAGAATTTGCAAGTGCGAGGCTCAGAGATTGGCCTAGATAGTGGACTAACTATAGAACAAGTACAAGCCAAAGCCTTAGCAAAAAATAAAATATCTAGGGATATGAAAAATATTAGTATATTCAAGTTTTATGGGGAGTGTGATGGGGATGCAGTGAAAGCATGGCTGAGAGAAGCATAGGTTCATTTTATGGTAAAAGGCTACTCATCAGGAACTTGAACACTTTGGGCTACGATTAACCTAGAATGGGCTGCTCTAGAGTTGTGGGAAACCCACTATGAGGAAACTAAGATTAAACCTATTTATACTCCATGGGAATAATTTATAAACATATTTAAGAAGATATTCCTAATAGAGCATTTCTATGCCTTAAAGTTTAAGGAATTTGCTAGTCTGAAGCAAGGAACCAACAAGTAAATGTGTACTATAAGAAGTTAGTAAGATTGTTTAAATATGTACCTATTTATGTGGGTTCACAATTTCACTATGGGATTGGAGTCTAGGTTAAAGCATGATGTAGACATGCAGGAACCCAAATTACTGCAAAAGGCATATGACCTAGCAAAGAAAGTAGAGTCACACTTTTGTTATAAATATGACGCTCTACCTGAGCAAGCTCAACATGAGCTAAAGAAGAGGAAAAGTAATGGGTTTATAAAATGAGAGGCTGATCAAGAGAAAAAAGCTAAGAACCCCCAAAATACTGAGAAGAAACCTTATGGGAATTAGAAGAAGTTAAAGAACTTTCGTAGGAAGGATAGCAAACCCAATAATACGAAACCTCAACCACAGAAGTTGCAAGCTCCAATTCCAACAGTTAAAAGTAGGAATAATAAACCTAAAAAAAACAAGGACCCAAGGAAGGGTGCTAAAATTATTGGTGACCTAATTACTACAATTAGTGTCCATATCGAGCATGGACTAACACAACTAATGTAAAATGGAATAAACTGAAACATCGAATCTATACCACAACCAGGAAGCAAAATCTAGAGGGACAAGCCACCCCATTACTTGTGAAAGGTAAGGTTTTTAATAAGCAAGAAAACATTTTGATAGATAGTGAGGCCACTGATAGTTTTATTTCATCTAGTATAGAAAGTACTGTGTCAAAAATACCAGGATATTGGCTCAAGGGTGGAAGGTTGAGGACGGTTCTGAGTAGACCTACTTGATGAACCAATGTTATCCTATGGAAAAAAAAAATATATCTAATAGGACTATGGAATGTTGTTTATATGTAGATCCATTATACGCCTTTGATGTGGTCCTGAGATTAAGAATTCATAGCAAACAAGGGGTATTTGAACCTCAGATGTTATCCGTTATGCAATTGAAAAAGGTATTAAAGAGAGGAGGAATAGTGTATGTAGTAAAACTTAATGAAGTGGAAGACTATGATAAAGGAGAAATACTAAGACAACATCCCATTTTACAAGATTTTTAGGATGTATTTCCAAAGGATCTACCTAGTCTGCCTCTTGTATAGTAATTTGATTTCACAATTGAAATGCAAGAACTGAAGGCTAAGTTGCAAGGATTATTGGAGAAGGATTTGATAAAACCAAATGTGTCACCATGGGGTATGATGGTTTTTTTCATGAAAAATAAGGATGGTTCGCTAAGATTGTGTATTGATTACATGATGCTAAATAATGCTACAATAAAGAATCAATATCCTTTACCTAGGATTGAAGATTTATTTGATCAACAAAAATATTCCAAGGTGTTTACTAAGAGTAATCTGAGGTCAGGGTATCACCAATTAAAGACTCGTAATGAAGACGCTCATAAGACAACATTTAAGACTAGGTATGGGCATTATGAGTTTACAGTTCTACCCTTTGGACTAACTAATATCCCAACTACTTTCATGAACTTAATGAATACTGTGTTTAGAAGACACTTGGACCAGTTTATCTTGGTATTCATAGATGATATCCTTATCATGGATGCAAAGACACGACACTTGAAAATAAAATGGTAGAATCAAATAAAGCAATGAGACAAAATAGATTGCACAAAAGAAATATGTATTCAATGGGGGGCCCAATAGACTCCTTTGTTACAATCAGTATCCAATGTGGATGTTTTATACAATGATTTATAGTGGAACTAGGGTTCTCCGAAACCCTATTTAGATATAATAGAAGTGTCTTTAGATTTGAGTGTGTCCTTGATCCCAACAGGTTGAGTGGGCTTTGAATATCCAATGTGGGGTCACTCCAACTTCAACAACCATCAAAGAATATGTTGAATTCATAGATCTGCATGTAAAAAAATCCCAAGAGCATCAATAATACCTATGAGGGCTCCACAATGTGAGACCCTCAGACATTAACAAAACCCTAGTTTAAAAATCAATTTAAAATGCATGCCAAACCAATGAATAAATGAAATAAGACAATACTAAATATACCTTGCTTTGTTATTGCATATTTCATGGTGTAGTAGATTCAAATATTTGTTTCAGTGTCGTAGCAAGATTTGACGTGAGCTTTGCAAGCTCTGGTTTGCACTCGAGACTATCGTAGGCTCTGGAAGGTGCTAGGCAGGCTCTACAGTGAGCTCGAAAAGCTTTGGTGTGCACTTGCAGATAGGGCAAGCTCTGGTGGGCACTTGGCAAGATCTACAACGAGCTTCACAATCTTGGCACAATGCTTAGAGGGTAGGGTAGATCTACAGAAATAGATCATGAAGGATGACGATAGAGGTGGCGGATGGAATACGGCTATGGTGGTGAGCGAGGATGGATGGACAATGGTTGGAATGACAAAAGTATTGTTGGCTTATCTAGGGCATCAGATCTTCAATTATCTCTATCTCCACTTCACTAGGGCATCAACAAATGCTTCTCTAAGTATATCTCTTAATCTCCAGGATCCAGGGTTTGGGCATTTGCAAAATACCCTATTTATAATCCAACCTAGGGTTTTCTTAGGGTTTTATCCTTGCACTTTTGATCGTGTGGCTAAGATTAAGTCATATCCTAGGGTTGAGATTACTTTTTGAATGTGACATAGATTAATAAAAATGGATGGTGGAGATTAAATGAAATCGGACGGCTAAGGTTAATTGAGTTTATTTATATATATATTTTATAATAAATATATTAAAATATAATAAAATATTATATAAAATATAAAATATTATAAAATAATATTAAAATAGCCCCAATTAGGCTAGGAAATGGTGGGAAGGTGGATTTGGGCCAAATAATTTGCGGGAAGGTGGAATGTAAGACAAGTGGGTGGTGGGATGGTTAGGATGAAGGTTTAGTGGTTGTGATTTGGTGTTTATAGATCCCCCTTTTTGTACCATGTTGTGTGAAACACGATGTGGTGCAAAAATACAAGACACCTGCTTGGGCTATGGGCACATAAGTAGTTTCTCTTTGTTGTTGGATTTGCACACTGATATTGAAGACAAAAGAATAAATAAAAAATTTTGGAGTTTTTGTAGCTTACCCCCTCAATTGGCAAATGAGTTATGAATGTATCTCACAAGCCAATTGAAAATGAATGATGTACTAAATTTGTGCAATTCATTAATGAATGATGTGAAATGCAAATGATTGTGGATGATATGAATGATGTAAAATGTGATATCATTTTTTCCCCAAAGGTGGGAAGGGGGTTGGTGTATGATACCATGTGAATGTAGATGATATGAATGACATAAAATATGATACCATTTTTTCCCCAATGGTTGAGAGGGGTATTTTTCCAGTGTAGATGTTATGATCACATGAGATGTATCCCGTCATGGGAAAATCATAATGTAACATGGTTTCCCCAAATTTTGGGATGACTCGATGCTTGTTGAATAAGCTGTCACAATGGTGTCATTGATTATGCAATGTATGAAAGATGCATGATGACTAAGGGGTGGGGTAGTGACTGTAGAAATTTCTTCTTCAATTCCATCATGGAATCAATCAACCTACCGACATTTCCTATACTTTGACTGTTGTCGAATGAATGAGTGTTTGAGATTTTGATTTATCTATGTTTTCTTGCCCCACAGACAAGGACATCAATGATTGATTGCGAGCAAATTATTCTTGGCAAGGTTGCATTCAAAATGTGAGGTGCCAAATGTGATTGTGATTTTTGATGATGAGATAATTGATTATGATCATGAGCAGGTGTCCTTATTGTACATTATTCATCTTACCGAATTGCATGGATTATCATCGCTGCAATTGCCAACTTTATAAAATAACATACTAGAAACAAGGTTAGCTTGGATGACCTAGACAAAATAAAAATGATGAATGATATATGCATAATGATGATGGAAGAATGTGATGATGTAGATAATGAAGAATTGTGGGATGTTGATTTTGCAAAAATGTGACCTTGGTTGGCATGTTTCTGCAATGCAATATGTATTTGTGAAGAATTTTACTTTTTCTCAAAAATATGCATGCAAAACTATTTGTAATTTCATAAAATCAACTTTTATGATGTACATGATGTATGGATGAATTTTGGTTCATATTTGATGATGGGAGCTACTATTTTAGGAGTTTTTGTCCTCATTCTCTTTTGCTGCCAGGTGCACGTCTGCGCCTGGCATGTTTTGCAGGTGCCCGCGTGCGCCTGCATGCACCCATAATATTCAGGCGTAGCTCTGCGCCTGAATGTGCTAGTTAAAGCTATAAAAACCTTTCTAAGGAATTTTTAGGCTCATTTATGTGTTGTAAACTTTGAGAAGCTATGCCTGAGGAGGGAAGTGACTTAGTGAGCTAAGTGAGACTTGCGAGTGTGTAGAGGCAATGGTGGCAGAGGGCCTTGGTGCTGCTGGTGGAGCGGAGGCAAAATTTGTCCCGGTAATACCCTTTGTTTCCTTTGTGCAAAAAATTGTTTTTATTTATTTATTTATTTATTTTTTTTGAATTTTTTGAATTTTTAAAACTAACAAAGTATTTTTGTTTGTTGCAGCTGAGGGATATTGAACCTCAACATCGCTTTTCTCCTCTCATTTTAGGGATAAGGAAGAAGCTTTCAGAGGAGGATTTGGGGCTGTTGAGTAGGGTAGGCCTAGATGGTGTGGCCCGATTGGATGTGGTGAGGGCTAATGAGGGCTACCTCTTGGATTTGATCAAGAGGTAGGACCCAAATAGAGGGACTTTATAGCTATCAACTCGAGAGGTTACTGTCACTATTGAGGATGTTTATTGCATTCTCAAGGTGCTAGTAGAGGGAGAGAAGGTGATGGTGGGGAGGGATAAGAAGACAAAGATGAATAAGATGTTTGGGGATCAATTATAGGAGGCCCATATAGGGGGTGGAGGAATACTGTACTTGAGCATGTGCAAGGCGAAGGAGTTAGATGCACTCCCCACATTGATCATGTTCATGCTGTCCAACATAGTGCTACCTAATAGCACTAGGTGTAGGTTCCCTTGGAACCTATTGGGCTTAGTGAGTGATCTACTGATGGATCCTCGAGAGTACACATGGGCACCTGCTTTATTGGTGTAGCTATACCAAGAGCTATATGAGGTGGCACGAAGGGGGAGAAAGGGGATTGGGTGTAGCTTTCTCCTTCAGTGTTGTGCATTGGAGCATTTTGCGATAGCTCAGCCCGAGGGGTTTCCATGTGAATCATGGCATATGGATGAGCCATATGCGATGTGATGGGTTGTGGTTGAAGAGGTTCAACCTAGTCAAGAGGTACACACTGGGCAGTGGTACCGAGACATGTGGTTAGGCTTAGCTCAGGCGAACGTGCCGTGGAGGCCATGGTGAGGAGCTAGGTGGGATGGAGATAGGAGAAAGCTATGGTGGGTGCGATAGGGTCGATGGATAGTTGGGTGGAGGGATGAGGAGGTGGAGTACTTCCATTACTCGTGGGTACTGAGGTAGTTTAGTTTACCTCAAGGAATTCCTGATGAGCCGATGTTGTATCGGTGGGTAAAGGATGAGGTGACACTACCTTGTCTCAAACCATGGCGAGTGCTATTGGAGGATGATGAGCAATGGGAGGTGGTTGATGTGGATGATGTCGATGTGACTCTAAAGTATGTGGAGTGGTTTGGTGCCCAGCCAGTATGGGTACCAAAGGTGGTAGGTGAGGATGCAGCAATGGTGGGGTCGAGGTCAAATCCAAAGAGGATGAGGCCTCAGTGGTCAATGGGATGGAGACGATCGAGGGTAGCGGCCCAGTAGGCTTTGAAGGTGGGTTTTGCTACAAGGGAGAGGGAGGATGATGAGAAGGTGGGTGAGATATCTAAGGTGGCTAGGCTACGGGCTGAGCTTGAGTAGATACAAGAGGAGTGAGAGACTATGCTAGAGTCTCAAAGGGAGGCTAGGGTGACTATAGCTTAGGAGAAAGATACAGTTACGAGGCTACAGGTAGAGATTTTGGTGAAGGAGCGACAACATTAGAAGGACTTGCGATGACTTCGAGCTAGTGAGGCATACGCACATTCCTTGGAGAATGTGTGTATGTAGCTTCACATCACCTTGCTAGAACCTCCTTCTTCATCTATCATCGAGCATTCAAGGCAGACGAAGTCGAGATAGAGTACTAGACTGAGGGCTCCTACCGAGTCTCAGGGGTCTTCTCATGGATAGTTTATGTAATGCTTATATGAACTCTTTTGTACATGTGAGCTTTGGTGCTCCCTTTTGTAGCCTTATTGGCACTCTATTGTATATTGGATTCTTATATATATATATATATATATATACATGGTCTTTTCATATATGCATGTTGCATTTTGTGTGGATGTTTTTATGTGTTATGCAATGGTTTATTTAATATTTATGATGATGTATGTAATCTAATGACTATGATGTATATACCTAATGTTTATTTTATTTGATGTATGCAAGCTAATGATGAGTTATTATTATAAGTAAATGCATGATGACTGTAACTATATGCAATCTTATGAGAATTTGATATGATTAATGCAAGTTAATGCTAAATGAATTCAGACTTACATGATAGGAATGCATGTTGTTCATATGATCTATTATAGTTCAGAAATACTATTGGCTATTTTTGTTGTCCATTGTTTGACAATCGGGAGTACCCAGTTTTGTTATGTTTTACAACTCAACTTACCATGAAGACATGAATGTGGACATGTCAAAAAATATGGATGCTAATGTGGAAGAAAATATGGAATTTGACACAGAAGAAGATATGGATGTTGATATGGAATGAGTACAGCAGAAGTTTCAAAGACTCAAACATACTAGTGTTATCAACCAAACTCACTTGTTGCTTTAGGACCAATGTGTGTGCAAGTGAGGTTCAATTACCAAATCTTTGAGTGTGAAAATGACCCTATCAATCAAGAATCAGTGTGTGTGAAAGTGAAGTTCATTGACCCACTTTTAGTAAATTGGGCATGATCTGTTATGAAGATTACCTAAAGCTAGCTTACCCTTATGTGCGGTCAGATGTCTTCTTGTTTGCCAAGGAGACATGTCGCCCTACATGAGCTTACTCCACTGCCAGTTAGGCGTCTATAGCCCCGATGAAGATTCACTCCATAGTCTAATGGGATTTGATATTTTAGGCCTTGGGGATGACTACCCATCCCTGTTAGGGGCGTGTAGTATGAATCCTTACGAATTTAGGGATCAAGGGTATTTGGGAGTTTTATTTGTTAATTTTGTATAGAGCTTTGGAGAATCAGATTCTCAATTGAAGTGTGATGAGAATTGTGACCCTATCCTTACTACTCTATGTTTTTATGCTTATATTTGAAGAGTAATTAAGGTAATGATGAAAACCACTATTTTTGCTTTGGACTATGTTGCATGATGGGACAAGCAAGGATTATCCCTTTCCGCTTCAAGGTACTAACCAAGTATGGCACTAACCCTCTTTGACTCATAATGTTTTTAAGATGTGATGGAATGTGATTGGTTCAAGATTGTGTTTGGAATCAATTAACATCACTCAAGACTTTCTTAGTGTGTAAATTGTGCTTTTGGTCCTAAAGAAAATTGGACATCCACTTGGAGGTTACTTTCAACACTAGTAATGGTTGAGTGACTGAAAATTTTAGGCTTTTATGATTTTGACATGTGATTTTGTTGGCTTATGAAAGTTGCATGATTGTTTCAAACTAGGTACCCCCAATTTCTATAACTTTAACTTTTTGTTTGTGGCCATATCATCATTACTATACCAGATCATTGAGCATGGGATGTGATGAATGCAAATGTGTATGCCTAGTGTAATGATTGTTAATATGCAAATGGAAATTGTACAATGTAACAAAATATGTATGATTGAATGTAAATGCCTAAATGC
The DNA here is from genome assembly GCA_028583015.1 of Wollemia nobilis. Lineage (NCBI taxonomy): Eukaryota > Viridiplantae > Streptophyta > Pinopsida > Araucariales > Araucariaceae > Wollemia > Wollemia nobilis. The sequence goes on along the minus strand of JAQPPZ010003077.1, from coordinate 9,693,118 downwards.
AAATGAAATGTATAAAATGTGGAAATGCCTATGTAAGAGCATGCAATTTGTTTGTTTTGTTTTGTTTTGTTTTTTTGTTTTTAGCCATGTATATATACATATAATGTGTCACGTTTAACAATGGAATGCTTTTAAATGAAGAACATTAAGTGGTCTAGGATCCTTTTTACCCTCTAAATCAGCAAGCCTATAAGTACCATTACCCACTTTTTGAGTGATCACATATGGACCTAACCAATTTATCGTGAATTTGTCACGAATATGTGGCAACGCATTGGTGTTTTGTTGGTTCTCTTTGAGGACGAGATCCCCTACTTGAAATTCCCAAATATGGAATTTAGCATTGTAAGCACGCTTGAGGCAGTATTGATAAACTCGTAAATGTTATAATACATTGACACGCCTTTCATCTAAGAGTGTGAGTTGGTCAAGTCATGCTTGTCTAGCTATATCATAATCTATGAATTCTTGCAAGGAAACTTGTAAGAAAGGAATCTCGAGCTCAAGAGGCATAATAGTTTTCACTCCATAGACCAGAGAAAATGGTGTTGCTCCTGTCGGGGTTCATATGCTTGTTTGATAAGCCCAAAGTGCCAAAGGGATTTGCGTATGCCAATATTTATGATTTTATTTGACAAGTTTCTTAAGAATGGCAATTAAGTTCTTGTTGGTAGCTTCAGCTTATCCATTTGCTTGTGGGTAATAAGGAGTTGAGAAACTATGTTGGATATTATATTTCTCACAAAGTGTTCTAACATCCTTGTTCTTAAAAGACTTACCATTATCCAAAATTATTTTAGAGGGGATACCAAAATGACAAATGATGTGATGGAGTATGAAATCCACAATTCTAGGTCCTGTCGTACTAGTTAAAGGGATTACCTCAACCTACTTTGTGAATTATTCTATGGTAGTTATGATGAAAGTATGTTGTCTTGAAGAGGAGGGCAAAATTTTGTTGTATAGGGCCAGAGACTCTGTATAGGCTATAAAGCTTGTGATGGTACATGTGTTAAATTGGCATGTGATTGACATTGTTTGTAATTTTGACATATGTGCAACAGTCACGTTCCATGGTGGTCCAATAATAACCCATGCATAAAAGACGCTTTGCAATGGCCATTCCACTAAAATGACCACCACAAGTACCATCATGGGCTTCCTCTATAGCCCTTTGGGTTGCTTCTGTTTTGAGGCATCGAAGCAAGATTCCATCATAACCCTGTTTATACAACATGTCACCCAAGAGAATGAAATGGGCTATCCTTTACTTGAAGGCATGTTTGGCAGATCGAGACATGTCAGATGGGAGTGTTCCAAATTTTAAAAAGGCAATTATGGGGTTTGACCAAGGCTCACATGATTTTGCATGGATAAAGCAAACATATTTTCCAACCTGTGGGTTAGCAAGATTCACAAATACTTTAAAGATTGTTGAGATTATTAGGGGTTTTACCTCTCCTAAGTTATTCTTTGGAATCAAGGATCCAAGAGAGGCCATTGCATCTGCAAATATGTTAGTTGAATGAGGCTAGTTATTGATTTCATACCATTCAAATGTTGATAGCAATTTCATTGCTATTTCATGATAAAGCTTAATGGTAGGTTCTTTACATTGGTATTCTCCTGTTATTTATCTTACAACAAGTTGAGAATCTCCAAATATTTGGATACGCTTAATACCCATAGCTATAGCTGATTGAAGACCTAATATTAAGGCTTCGTACTCTACTATTTTGTTTGTGCATGATAAGTCTAACTTGAATGATAAAGGGATGGGAATCCCATGTGGTGTGTGAAAGACAACTCCTACACCTTGACATTTTTCTCACTTACATCCGTCAAATAATAATGTGATGTCGACATCCTCCTCGAGAATGATATATTTTCCTTCTTCAGTGACTAAAAATACCTAATCATCTAGGAGCTCAATAATCAAAGGATGATCACTAGGTAGTGGAGCTTCTGCAAGGTGATCGACAATGACCTGACCTTTAATGGATTTTTGGCTAATGAATTCAAGATCAAATTTTGTAAGGAAAATTATCCATTTAGTGGTACGGGTATTGTTATAAGTGTGAGACAATGTAACACAGAGGATTTTCTCTAGCTATGACATAGGTTTTTTGGCTTAGCATATAATGTCAAAGTTTCTTAGTGGCTAAAACCACCGCTAAGCATAACTTTTCTACATAAGTGTATCTTGTTTCATAACTTACCAACGTTCAAATCATGTAATATATTGCTTGCTCTTGATTTTGTTCATTTTTTGTGCAAGCATCATCCTTAAATCAGCCTCTGTGGCTGAGACATATAGATGGAAAGGGACCCCCGGCTTAGGAGGAGTTAAAACTGGTGGTGAAGTTAGATAACGCTTGACGTCATCAAATGCTTTTTGATATTCATCTATCCATATTAATGCTAACCCATTTTATAGCAGGTGGTTAAATGACCTACATTTATCATAAAGTTGCACAATGAAGCGTTTTATCGATTGAATTTTACTTTGCAAGCTATGTAATTCCTTGATGTTAGTTGGAGGTGGCATTTCCATGATGGCCTTAAACTTATTTGGGTCCACTTAAATGCCTCGCCTGGAGACAATGAATCCTAAAAGTTTACCAGAGGTAACACCAAAGACACACTTTTAGGATTTAACCTCACCTTGAATTCTAACAACTGATCAAAAATCTTGTCCAAAACATCAATATGTTCTTTTCGGGTTTTAGATTTAGACAAGAGATCATCTACATAGTCTTCAATGATTTTATGCATGTAATCATGAAAGATTTAAGTCATGGCTCTTTGATAAGTAGCTCCTACATTTTTGAGGCCAAAGGGCATAACCCTAAAACAAAATGTTCCCCATGGTGTTGTAAATGTTTTTTTATGTTGATCATCAGGATTTATTCAAATTTGGTTGTATCCTGAGAAACCATCCATGAAGGAAAGCATTTTGTGGCTTGCACAGGTGTTGATAAGAGTATCAATGTTTGGTAGAGGGAAATAATCCTTAGGACATGCTTTATTTAGGTCTCAAAAATAATTGTAAACATGTATCCCCCATTGGACCTGTGAACGGGTGCCATATTTGAAAGCCACTCAGGATAGTCAATAGGGACGATAAAGTGAGCATCTAGCAATTTTTGTATTTCCTCTTTGACTATGAGTGCTATGATAGGATGCATTCTTCTAAGCTTTTGTTTTACCGGCTTGGCGTCAGGTCACAAGGTGAGATTATGGACAACAAGGTCAGGATCAAGGCCAGGCATATCCTTGTAGGACCATGCAAACACCTCTTTCTTCTTCTTGAGGAGAGCAATAATTTGCTCTTGTTCATTGGGTGTTAAAATTTTTCTAAGCTTGACAATTTGGGGATTGTTAGAATCTGAACTAAGGTTCACGTCAATGGTTTCTTCAATGGGCATATGTGAACCTTCCTCAAGTTGGTTTGGTGTTGGAGTTAGATTGAGGTCATCTAAGATGTCATCTACCATCTCTTGCTTATCGTTGTATAACTCTGCTTGGAAAACCTTGGGACTGCTAGTTGAATATAGTGAGGGTGAAGGTGGGGGTGAAGGAGGAATGTAACAGGATGAAGCCCTTAACAATTCCTCGGATAGGATGAACTCCGAGAGGGAGGGTGGGGAGGAAATCCGGTCCAAGTCAATGAGGCTGTTGTCAATTGGAATTGGCTTAGCCAAATCATATGGATTGTAGAGCAGGGTGAATAAGTCAATAGGATTCATATTGACTTAGGGGGGAATGGATGTGTGGATGGACCAATTGAATCAAAACCGATGTTGAGGTGTGGTATCCCTGTAATAGTGAACGTGAAACATCAGAGCAACATTTCTCTCTTTTTTTTTCTTTTCTTTTTTGTATGTTTTTGTTTTTTTGTATGTACATATGTTACAATTCTTGGCTTATGTGGGGCTCAAGGTGGATTTCCAGGTGGATCATCTTTCTCTTGTGGAAAAAGCAAGAAAAAAATGAGATGTTGTATGGGAAACATTCGGAGGTAAAACTCTTCTTGTTGGGTTATGGGGACACTGGGGAGTGATTCCTCTTCAGAATCGTTAGAAGCGTTTGACATAACTTCAAATTCTTCATAACTTTCATCATCGGAATCAAATACCGGATAGGAGAAATTGATGGGATCATCCTCGTCTACTTCATCAATGCAAAGTTCTTGAAGGGCCTATTCAAGAGAGGATGTTGATGGCAATGGATGCATGGAGGGCTCTTCATAATTGAGGCTAAGCTTTTTTAAGGCTTTCTCAAGAGAAGCGGTGGAGGACAATGGGGTATAACCTGATCCAGAATGATCATGAGCACCTCTATATGGGACATCTAGGATAGCATGCATTCTTTATTCATGGGAACCTAAACCTTGACCTTGCCAATGGAACATGTTGAAGTATCTGGATGGAAACTCTTCCATGTGGGGTATATTAGTGCACCTAGGCTCTTTTAGTTCTTTGAGTGGGTTTTTCGTGGTTGAGCAATCCAACCTTCCATAAACAAAGTTAATGCTATTTGGAGCAGTACTCATGTCGTAGATAGAACCTATGGATAGAGAACGGTATTTGGGACGTCCAAAATCCTTGGTTGTTGGAATGGCTAAGGGTGTGATGGTGACGTCTTGGACCACATACTCACCTATAGCAATATTGGTGATGTGGACTTTAACTTGGGTTGATGAGGTGGATGGTGAAGGGTCAGATGGATCTAGATTAGTTGTGGATGGTGGGGAATTAAATATGTCACAATCAAAAGGTTTGATTTGTGACACATCGGCTAATGGAGTTGGATTGGATGGTGGCGGGGTATGAGTAGATGGTGGTGTGGAATGATGAGATGGCCTAGAAGAAGTGGTTGTAGTGGAAGAAGTTTTTGCAATGTACGATGTGCAAATGGAAGCTTGTCCACAATTACATGTACAAGAAGAAATAGATGATTGAGAAGATGATGTGATGGGTAGCTCCTTTATGATGGAATCCTTAGAAGAAGATGAAGGTGGATTAGAGGAAGAAGACAGATTGGAAGATGACGTTGATGGATCTAATGATGGCACCAAGAACAAATGTGTGGAAGGTAACATGGATTCATAGGGATTTGAAATGAAGTTACAATACTTAAAGGGTTCAACATCCATGGGGATGCAATGGACTTGTCCATCATGAACATATTTTAAGCATTGATGAAGAATTGATGGGACACATTTCATTTCCCTCATACAAGGTCTACCAAGGAGTATATTATACACCATGGCACCTTCCAAGATGTGAAACATGGTGTGCAACATTTTAGCCCCTACTTCTATAGGTAAAATGACAGTGCCAACTATGGTACACAAAGCATCGTTAAATGCTTTGAGGGTGAGTGATGACTTGGTAATGTGGGATGGTGGTAAGTTGAGATGGATAAGGGCAGTGGTAGTAATGATGTTGATTGACGAGCTGGTATCGATTAACACTATTTTTAAGGGCTTTCTATCTATTAAGGCCATTATATGCAATGGAGGTTCCACCAATTTTGAAATCATTGGTTTTATCTCAAAGTCATAAAAGGTGATTGATGGGTCCATGCATGTTCTAACACTCTCTAAAAAAAAATTGAAGGCATTGGAGTCTTGGGATTCTAACTCAATTGACTTGAGTATTTCCATAAAAGCTTCTCTATGCACCTAGGGGATTGTTGAATGAGATCATAGACATAAATTTTGGCCGATGCCATCTTCAAAATAGTGGTTAATCGGCTGGTTAAGGTTACCACTGGCCTAATCGGATGAAGGATAGGTGGATGGGATGTTTTGGATAGATTGATGGGAGGAGATGGATTTGGTGATGTTTGTATGGATGTTCTATTTGAAGGTTGTTGATCATATTTTTGATTTTGCCTTTTCCCTCTAGTGACCACATTGACTGCTACGACAAAGTTTTGATATTGTTGGACATGATTTACTTGATTAGGAGGTTGTTTTTTATTATTACCTCCTTCATTGTGTTGAACCTCCCCATGGTTTGGTAGAGGTTTCTGATATATGCCCAAATTTTGATTTTGAAGAGCTAAGGGGTTATCCACGTTGATGGCCCCTAAGTCTATGAGGTATTGCACTACATTTTTGAACACATTACATGAATTGATATCATGCCCATTTTGTCGATGGTATGGACAAAAAAAGTGCTCTCTATAAGTCCTAGGCCTTTTGGCAGGATAAAGGGGCCTAATGTCTAATAAGGCTAATTTTTTGGTTTCATACAACCTTCTAAACAGGGATGAATATGACTCATTTAACGAAGTGTATTGTCTTTGGAGGTGATTGAATTGGTGGCGGATAGGTTGTTCCACAGTTGGAACTATGTTTTGAACCATTGGTGCTTGGGTAACTGATGGGACTGCATGATATAAATTTTTTGTTGCACCGATTTTTGAGCCACTATGGGTTGGCTCATCACCACTTGATTAACTTGGTTTGCTGTGTTAGCCGTTGAGGCTTGTGTGTATTTGTTTTGCCTAGATTGGTTATTTTGGTATTGGTCCTTATTTTTCCATTCTTTCCTTTTAGGCTTAATGACACCCTCTTAGATTTTGATCTCCTCAATGACACTAGCCTGTGCTAAAGCTTCTTCAAATGTTCTATAAGTGTTTAGTTGTAGCATCCAAGAGATGGGTTTTAAGAAACTCTTGGTAAAAATATTTATAATCTCTTCCATTGGTAGGGAGAATGGTAATTTAGTTATGACTGCCCTCCAATGGTTTCCAAAGTCATAGATAGGTTCCTCATACCATTGTTTCAAATAATAAATATCTAATAAGGATAACTTATTTTTAATATTTAGGGCGCAGCGCTCTAAGAATAGATATATCAATTGATAAAAAGTGTATATACTATGTGTGGTCAATTTATTATACCATTCTATGGCATCCCCCCTAGTTTTTGAGGAAACGTTTAGAGCATGAGAGCATTATCGTCGCTAATTTGAAAACATACATGGACAAATGAGCTCACATGCTCTTTGGGATCCTCAGTTCCCCTAAATTTGTTTAATTTTGGTATCATAAAATCTTCCAGATATGGTGGTGATGGTATCGATGCATGAATTGGTTGATGGATCAGTTGGCTTAATGTGATCTTTTGGCTCATTGTTCCTAATGAATTTTGCATCAACTGATTGATTTGCTTTTGCATTGCTTGAAGTCTAAGGTCTTTTGCTGGAATGTGAGGACCCTGGATTAGATGGTGGTTGGTTGATGGGATTGATGATGGATTTTGAGGTGTGACCAACATGGTGTTGTGGAATGGATTGGGTTGGGTGTGTGGAGAATATGGATGATTGAAGTATGGGGATGATTGATGAGGATGATGGAGGAAAGGGTTGGGTTTGTTGATTGGTGGCAATGTTGATTGGTATGGTGGATGTGTGGAGTGATGGTGGGTTAGGGATGGTCACTATGGGGTATTTAGGGACCCATGAGAAATTTTATTGATGAGTGGAGGTTGATTTTATTTTGTTTGTTGTGAAAGCAATCTATTGATGAGCCCTAATGCATTCGTGAGTTCCTAATTTGACCATGTTTCGAATGATGGGGTTGAGTTTGGATGAGATGATGGTTAGGATGATGATGATGGAAGATTAGCCATGGTCACGTTGGCTAATTGAGATGATAGAGGGATGGATGACATGGTCATGTTGGCTAAATGAGATTGTGGAGGTGTGGATGACATGGTCATGTTGGCTAAATGTGATGATGGAGGTGTTGATGACATGGTCATGTTGGCTAAATGTGAAGATGGATGTATGGATGATATGGTCATGTTGGCTAAATAATATGATGGAGGTGTGGATGGCATGGTCATGTTGGCTAAATGTGATTATGGAGGTGTGGATGACATGGTCATGTTGGCTAAATGTGATGATGGAGGTGTGGATGATAGATGAGAGGTCATGGGTATGGTGCAAGTTGCATTTGATGTTACAACTTGAAGGTTGAGGACTTGTGAGGTGGCATTGACATGCTCCTCATACAATGGGTTGGTGTAGGTGGATGTGAAGTAAGTGTTTTGAACACCTGGGCTTTACGGTGGTTGGATTACAGTGGAAGGCATACCATATTCATATCTTGAATTATGATATCCTTGGGTAAGGTATGTGGTAACCAATTTAGGTTCTTCAAAATCATCTTGGCTAAGGGGCTCCATGACATAGTTAGAGGCCTTGTAGATGGTCTGCACTCTATCCATGTCTATGTAGGTGGTGGTGGCTTCCACATTAAGTGGATGGGACTCCTATTGAGAGCGGGATGGATGGGATGATCTAAAAAAGTAGTCTAAATCATAGTGGATGGGGCTACCGAAGTAGCAGGCTCATGGGAATTATTTTTTGTTAAATTATTTTGGTTCATTACCTTCTTTTGTTGACGTGTTAACACCATAAAGCAATTAAACCAAAAATTCAAGATTAATCTAGATCACACAAATTAACAATTTCCTTTCTAAAGAAATAAAGCAAAGAAAACAACCAATAGTAGGTTTCACCTTGTGTGGCTTACCTCAGGTTCATTAATTATTTTCTTCCTTTAATGTGAAGTTCCTTTTAAAATGGTTGGGTTTGTGTGTTTCGGTGTAGCCTAATATTGTTTAATGAAAAACAAAGGTAAAAACTATGGTTGGCCAAGGCAAAAAGATTCTTGTTGGTAATGACCTCCAATAAATTTCCTCAGGGGTATTCCTATGGTGTCTAGGGGCAGATATTTGATGGATGGAGATGAAATCCACCATCACCAAACCTCAAGTAATAGTTGGTGATGAAATCCAACTATTACTGTTAAAAAGTGCAGTGTACAAGTGTGTGATTGATTAATTTTATGTTCCTTGTTCTTTATAGTGTGCAAACAATATTAAAAATTACCAACCTCACTAATATAAATTAGAATCCAACATAAAGACGTAAATTTCATCGATAGAGCGCAGAGTACACCCTTAAAACCCCTGCCTACAAGTGATAAAAATCACAAGAGCATCGGAGGGTTCGTCCACCTCTCTGCCAAATGTACTAGCCTAGGGCAAGATTACTTTATGCTTATAAATGTTATTCCTATTTAGATATGCAAGTTTGAAATATTTTTAACCCTAGAATGTAACTCTAAGATGCTTTTGTGTTTTATATGCACTCAAAAATGAAGACAAATCACCTAGACTTGCAATTTTAGAACAAGAAGTATATTTTATATCCTAAATCACACAAAAACCCTAGATGTAACTTACTACTAATTCTTTCCCCGATTTCTTAATGTGAACACAGAAACAGTGAAAAAAAATAGCAGTAAGAAACAAAATATGTAAATTGTTGAATGGAAAACTAGGGTTATGTAACTCACTTGGAAGCCTCAGCTCTGCTTCAAATTAATGCCAAGCGTAGTTGTGCTCCTGCTCTGGCATAAGAGAGCACATGCGAAGCATAGAAGGGCACCTAGGCGATCCCTAGAACTATTGCAGAATGCTTCAAAAACCCTAGAAATGAATGCAGTAGTTTTTACGCTTTCTAAAAAACCAGCAACAATAGCAACAACAGAATATTAGCAAGATAGATCTATTAAATTATGAAACCCTTGTGGGGTCCCATCGTGATCACCATTTGTGGATGCAAAGACACGACACTTGAAAATAAAATGGTAGAATTAAATAAAGCAATGAGACAAAACAGATTGCACAAAAGAAATATGCATTCAATGGGGGGGGCCAATAGACTCCTTTGTTACAATTAGTATCCAATGCGAATATTTGATAGAATAATTTACAATGGAACTAGGGTTTTTTGAAACCCTAGTTAGATATAACAGAAGTGTATTCAGATCTAAGTGTGTCCTTGATCCCAATAGGTTGAGTGGGCTTTGAATATCCAATGTGGGTTCACTCTAGCTTCAACAACCATCAAAGAATATGTTGAATTCATAGATCTGCATGCAAAATAAAACCCAAGAGCATCAGTAATACTTGTGCGGGCTCCATAATGTGAGACCCTCAGACATTAAAAAAACCCTAGTTTAAGAATCAATTTAAAATTTATGTCAAACCAATAAATAAATGAAATAAGACAATACTAAATATACCTTGCTTCATTATTGTAGATTTTGTGGTGTAGCAGATTCAGATCTTCATTTCAGTGTCGCAGGAAGCTCTGACGTGAGCTTTGCAAGCTCTAGTTCGCACCTGGGACTGTCACAGGATTTGGAATGTGCTAGGCAGGCTCTACAACGAGCTTGGCAAGCTCTAGTGTGCACTTGCAGATAAGGCAAGCTCTAATGGGTGCTTGGCAAGCTCTGTAGTGAGCTTCACAAACTCAACATAATGCTCTCACGGTAGGGCAGATCTGTAGAAATAGATCAATAACAAATGGCAATGGAGGTGGCAAATGGAATACGGCTATGGTAGTGAGAGAGGATGGATGGATGATGGCTGGAATGGAAAAAATATTATTGGCTTAGCTACGGCATCAGATATTCAATTCTCTCTATCTTTGCTTCACTAGGGCATCAACAAATGCTTATCCAAGTATATCTCTTAATCTCTAGGTTCTAGGGTTTGGGAATTTACAAAATACCCTATTTATAATCCAACATAGGATTTTCTTAGGGTTTTAGCCTTGCACTTTTGATCGTGTGGCTAAGATTAATTTATATCCTAGGGTTGAGATTATTTTTTGAATGTGACATGGATTAATGAAAATGGATGGTGGAGGTTAAATTAAATTGGACGGCTAAGGTTAATTGAGTTTATTTATATATATTTTATAATAAATATATTAAAATATAATAAAATATTATATAAAATATAAAATATAAAATATTATAAAATAATATTAAAATAACCCCAATTAGGCTAGGAAATGGCAAGAAGGTGGATTTGGGCCAAATAATTGGTGGGAAGGTGGAATGGAAGACAAGTGGGTGGTGGGATGGTTAGGATGGAGGTTTAGTGGCTACAATTTGGTGTCTACAAATGCCCCTTTTTGTACCATGTTGTGTGAAACATAATGTGGTGCAAAAACACGAGACACCTGCTTGGGCTATGGGCACAGAAGCAACTTCTCTCTATTATTGGATTTGTGCACTAATGTTGAAGACAAAAGAATAAATAATTTTTTTAGAGATTGTGGGTTCGGGTCCCACCTTGATTGCCATTTGTGGATGCAAATACACGACACTTGAAAATAAAATGGTAGAATCAAATAAAGTAATGAGACAAAATAGATTGCACAAAAAAAATATGTATTCAATGGGGGGGCCAATAGACTCCTTTTTTATAATCAGTATCCAATGCGAATATTTGATACAATAATTTACAATGGAACTAGGGTTTTTTGAAACCCTAGTTATATATAACAGAAGTGTCTTTAGATCTGAGTGTGTCCTTGATCCCAACAGGTTGAGTGGGCTTTGAATATAAAATGTGGGGCCACTCCAGCTTCAATAGCCATCAAAGAATATGTTGAATTTGTAGATCTGCATGCAAAATAAAACCCAAGAGCATCAGTAATACCTGTGAGGGCTCCACAGTGTGAGACCCTCAGACATTAACAAAACCCTCATCTAAGAATCAATTTAAAATGCATGCCAAACCAAAAAATAAATGAAATAAGGTATAGATTTAATATACCTTGCTTCATTTTTGTAGATTTCATGGTGTAGGAGATTCAGATCTTCGTTTCAGTGTCGCAGCAAGATCTAATACGAGCTTCGCAAGCTCTGGTTCACACATGGGACTGTCGTAGGCTCTAGAAGGTGCTAGGCAGGCTCTACAGCGAGTTTGGAAAGATTTGGTGTGCACTTGCAGAAAGAGCAAGCTCTGGTGGGTGCTTGGCAAGCTCTATAGCGAGCTTCAGAAGCTTGACACATCGCTTGCAGAGTAGGGAAGATCTGTAAAAATAGATCAAGAAGGATGGCAACGGAGGCAGCGGATGGAATACGACTATGGAAGTGAGCGAGGATGGATGGATGATGGCTGGAATGGCAAAAGTATTTTTGGCTTAGCTAGGGCATTATATCTTCAATTATATCTATCTTCGCTTCACTAGGGCATCAATAAATGCTTCTCCAAGTATATCTCTTAATCTTCAGGTTCCTAGGTTTGGGCATTTGCAAAATACCCTATTTATATCCTAGGGTTTTCTTAGGGTTTTAGCCTTGCACTTTTGATCGTGTGGCTAAGATTAAGTCATATCCTAGGATTGATATTACTTATTGAATGTGACATGCATTAATGAAAATAGATGGTGGATATTAAATGAAATCAGACGACTAAGGTTAATTGAGTTTATTTATATATATTTTATAATAAATATATTAAAATATAATAAAATATTATGTAAAATATAAAATATTATAAAATAATATTAAAATAACCCCAATTAGGCTAGGAAATGGCAGGAAGGTGGATTTGGGCCAAATAATTGGTGGGAAGGTGAAATGGAAGACAAGTGGGTGGTGGGATGGTTAGGATGGATGTTTAGTGGTTGCGATTTGGTGTCTACACTTATATACTCTTGATATAGAGAAGAGCATGATAAACATCTTAGGACCATGTTAAAACTATTAAGGAAGAATCAAATTTATGGAAATTTGGCTAAGAATGAATTCTATGTTCTAGAGGTACAATATCTTGGACATGTCATATCAGCAAAGTGGATTTTTGTGGATCCAAATAAGATAGAGGCTATCCTGAATTGGTCATCCCATACTAATGTGATTGAAATGCAAATTTTCATGGGGTTAATGAGCTACTATAGACGTTATATAAAGGACTACTCCAATATTGTTGGACCCATAACTAACCTTTATAAGAAGGGAAAGGAATTCAAGTGGTCATAAAAGTGTGAGGCTATCTTTGCACTACTAAAATATAAGCTTACTACTACATCAATACTAAAAGTTCTCGATCCCCAAGGGGAATTTTTAGTGTGCACTGATGCATCAATAGATAGGTTGAGTGAGGTACTCTCATAAGAGGAGTCAGTAGTGGCATATACTTCAAGGAAGCTCAAAAAGCATGAATTTAATTATGCTATGCATGATTTAGAGCTACCTGCATTGGTGCATGCTTTAAAGGTTTAGCACCACTACTTGGTGGGAAGACCCTTTGAATTAAATACCGATCATCAAAGTCTATGATACATATTTACCCAGCCAATAATCAATGTGAGAAAAAGAAGATAGGTGGAATTTCTCATTGATTATGACTTCGATATTGAATACATAAAAGGAAAAGAGAATAAAGTAGTTGATTCTTTGAGTAGAAGATATATAGTAGCCATAACTAAAATTCACTTGGACCTGACGGATTGAGTAAGATAGGAGTAGTCTCAGGATGAGTATTGCCAAGAAATCTAAGTTAATATGGACAAATATCCTGATGGAAATAAGTAATTTAGTATGAAATATAACTTTATGTGTTATAAGGGAAGTGTTATCATACCAAATATGGGTGATTTAAGGAACTTGATAATGCAAGAAGCCCATAGATATCCTTATTCTGCTCATATGAGAGGAGCCAAAATGTGAGAAAACATGAAAAAAAACTTCTTTTGGGTAGGAATGAAGAAGGATATCATGGGTTTTATTGCTTGATGCCTCGAATATCAAAACTTTAAGGCAAAATGCCACATCCTGTAGGAAAAATATATCTGCATGATATACCTAAACAAAAATGGTAGGTTATATCTATGGATTTTATAGTGGGTTTACCCAAGACTCAGTACCAACATTGATGCCATCTTTGTAGTGGTCAAATAATTTACTAAGGTTACCCATTTCATATCAAGAAATACCAAGGATGATGCTCAGGTGGTGGCTAAAATATTTGTCAAAGAGGTTTTCCAATTGCATGGATTTCTTGAGGTAATTATCTCAGATAGAGACTCCAAATTCACTTATGAATTCTAGAAATCCCTTCATAGTGCAGTTGGTATGAAACTAAATATGAGTTTAGCATACCACCCTAAAATTGATGGCCAAACAGAGTGGGTAAACCAAGTTCTGGAAGACATGCTCCGCATGTACTACATGGATCACAAATCTCATTTGGAATATTGTCTACATTTGGTAGAGTTTGCCTACAATAATGGACATCACACCTCGCTAGGAATGGCACCTTTAGATGCCTTTTGTGGGTGAAAATGTAGAACACCATTGTCTTGGAAATACCTACAAGATCGAGTTGTGATTGGGCTAGAAATGGTCAAGGTAATGGAATATCAGCTAAAGTAAATTAGGCAAAGGCTTAAAGAAGTTGCGAATAGGCAGAAGAGTTTTGTAGATCTAAAAAGGACTCCAAGAGAGTATTCAATTGGAGATAAGATATTCTTGAGGGTTGATATTCTCACAATGACACTGAGAGGGGGGGTGAATCAGTGTAGCTATTTAAATTCAAATCTACAACTCTTAAAGTTGAAGCAAAGAGAACTTAAAAGCAAGTAAATCAATTATCACAAGAGAGCACACCACAACACACAATGTAACGAGGTTCACCAATTTGGCTACTCCTCAAGAATGACTGCTTGGACTACGGTCCAAATACAGCCTTTGCAAAACACCAATTTTACAAACACTTTTACCAGCACCCACTAGAAGGAGCACCAACCCCTTATTTTTCTGCTGCAACAGATAGGAGCACCAACCCCTAATGCCAAGCACCAACTTGGACTACAAATCTAAGTTATTTCAATGACATAAAAATGCCTTCACTTTCTACATGACCACTGGTCTACAATTAATCAAACTCCACACACACTTACAACTCTACTTATCTCTCTTTTGGCCCTCTTCTAACCTTCTTTGCGCAGCACTTTTTCACTCACAGCAGCAACCTAATTCTCCAGGCAACTGCCCTTTTATAACAATATTTCCAACTTGAAACTCCTATTCTTCTGTGACTTCCATAATCCTTCATGCACCCTATTAATAGACACTACTGATGGTAACTCCTTTATAGCACAGTATTTATTACATGCAACCTATTAATAGATCTGTCTTTGTTTTGGACTGTCAGTATAACTGCCGCTTGACGGTTACACTGCTTTACGGGCCCTGTAACTGTCATTCTGTCTTTAAAGCACTGTGCTTATTTTAGCTTGCATGATTTCTATCTGTAACTGCCCTTGTAACTATCACACTAACTTCAGTTGACTCTTCTTATTTTGGCTGCATGATTTTCCTCTACAACTGCCCTCATAACTGTCGTTCTACTTCAGTTAACTGTCTGTAATCGTGTTGTTGCGACCTATCGCGAAATCGTGACACTTCTGTCTCTTTGTACTCTTCTCGCCTTTTACCCATGAAAACATGACATGTCGCGATATCGTGACACTTTCGCCTCCTTGTCCTTTTCTCAGCTTGCACTCGAAAACAAGACATGTCACGAAATCGTGACACTTTCACTTCCTTGCACTCTTCTCTGCTTGCACTAGCGAAAACATGACATGTCATGAAATCGTGACACCTTTGCTTCCTACACTCTTCTCCTCCTGAAAACATGACATGTCATGAAATTATGACACTTTTTCTCCTTGGGCGTTTTCTCCTTCGAAAAACTAGACATGTCATGAAATCGTGACACTTTTTCTCCTTAGCGCTTCCTCTTGCAAATTGTCATGAAATCGTGACACTTTTCCTTGCTAGCTCTTTCTCTCGATCATGTCATGAAATCATGACACATTTTTGTCCGTACTTCCTCTCTTGTAGATTGTCATGAAATCGTGACACTTTTCTTTGCAAGCTCCTTCTCTCGAACATGTCATGAAATCATGATAGTTTTCTTCTTGCCTTCTTCCGAACATGTCATGAAATCATGACAGTTTTCCTTGTGCTTTCTCTCTCTTCCAACATGTCATGAAATCATGATAGTTTTCCTTGCGCTTTCTAAACATGTCATGAAATCGTGACAGTTTTCCTTGCACTTTCTAAACATGTCACGAAATCATGACAGTTTTCCTTCCTTTATCTCTTTCTCTTTTTCTTTCTCTTTTATGTCGAAATCATGAATTTTTTCTCTCTCCTTCGATATGTCATGAAATCATGACAGTTTTGCCAGCATTTTCTCTCTCCTTCGATATGTCACGAAATCATGATAGTTTTGCCAGCATTTTCTCTCTCCTCCGATATGTCGTGAAATCGCTATAGACAAACATGTCGCGATATCATGATAGTTTTCTTACTTGTCTTTTTCTTTGATCTTTTGAATGTTGGCCACTTCTGTCTTCTTGGATATTCACTGTACATGCTCTGACTGACCTCTGAACTCCTATCCACTGCATCATCTGATCTATCTGTCTGTGTTGACAACAATGACAATACTTGTTTCTGCACCTTGCTCAACAATCTCCCCCTTTGGAATTGTTGGCAACACATGTGCAATTTCCTGTAATTCTTCTCCCCCTTTGACAATAATACCAAAGGGCTGCTGCAGACTCCCCCTGAGTCTATGCACAACATTCTCAGACACACATTGTTATAGTTAGCAAAAATCATGAATATGAGCAAAACTATAAACATAGGCATAGATGCTCCCCCTGAGAATGTGGTCCCGATTGCTAGTCAATTCTTGGGAAATGTGACCACTCCCAACTTACTCCGAAGGTACTCAAAAACTTCTTTGGGCAATGGTTTTGTGAAGATGTCCGCTACTTGCTCTGTAGTTGGAACAAAATCCAATTTAACCTCACCTTCCGCAACTTTATCCTTCAAAAAGTGATATCGGATTGCAATATGTTTGGTTCGAGAATGCATAACCGGATTCTTTGATATGTTAATAGCACTGGTATTATCACATTTAACTGAAATTGGCTCTTTGAAGTTAATACCAAGATCTTTCAGGGTTTGTCTCATCCATAAAATCTGCGTACAACATGTTGTTGTTGCAATGTATTCTGCCTCTGTTGTGGATAGAGAGACTGATTCTTGTTTCTTGCTGTGCCATGCTACCAACCTGTCTCCAAGATAGAATGCACCTCCACTGGTACTCTTTCTGTCATCTATACATCCTGCCCAATCTGCATCAGAATATGCAATAAGAGTGAAGTCCTTACCTTTTGGGTACCATAACCCATACTCCATAGTACCCTTGAGGTACCTAAAAATCCTCTTCACATCTTGTCACATGAGTCTCTTTGGGACTAGCCTGAAATCTTGCTACCATGCATACTGCCTGTAAGATATCTGGTCTTGTAGCTGTTAAATACAGCAGGCTCCCAATCATAGATCTGTACATGGTTTGATCAACATCTGGAGATTTGTCATCCTTGCTCAACTTGCAACCTATTGTCATGGGAGTGCTAACAGGTTTACAATCCTCCATTGTGAATTTTTTTAGCATTTCTTTCACATATTTAACTTGAGAGATAAAAATGCCCTTTTCACTTTGATTAACTTGCAGTCGAGGAAATACGAAAGTTCACCAATCATAGACATCTCAAATTCTTTCTTCATTTTATTTGCTATGTCTCTACAAGACTCATCCATTCTGCTGCCAAATATGATATCATCTACATAAACAACAAGTACAATAAGATGGCCATTCTCTATTTTGACATACAAATTGTTGTCCACCATACCTTTCTTGAACCCCTGTTGAATAAGATAGTTATCCAGCCTTGCATACCATGCTCTGGGTGCCTGTTTCAGACCATACAAAGCTTTCTTTAACTTGCAAACAAAATTGGGATTATCACCGAGTTGGAAACCATCTGGCTGCTCAATGTAAACCTCTTCTTCCAGTTTTCCATTCAGAAATGCTGATTTCACGTCCATTTGATATACTTTGAAATTTTTATGAATTGCTAAAGCCAGAAACATTCTGATTGCCTCTAGTCTAGCTATTGGTGCAAAGGTTTCCTCAAAATCAATACCTTCAACCTGTGCATAGCCTTTACAGACCAGTCTTGCTTTATTCCTTACAACCTGTCCATCTTCGTTCAATTTGTTTCGAAAAATCCATTTAGTACCGATTATATTTTTATTTGTAGGCCTTGGTACTAACTCCCAGGTTTTGTTTTTCTCAATCTGATCTAGTTCTTCATTTATTGCCTTCATCCAACTTTCATCTGTGCTTGCTTCAACAACATTTTTGGGCTCAATGTTGGATAATAGAGAGTAGTTCCTTACTACTGTTCTCCTTGTCTGAATACCAACTGTGGGGTCCCCAATAATTTGCTCTCTGGGATGATTTTTCTGCCAGTTGTCTGTTTTAAATTTCTTGTTTTCTTCTACTTCTGAGTCAATCTCCTTATTCTCTTCTGTTTCCTTTTCTTCATCTCCTTCAATAACTTCTTCATAAATAGGGTATTTTTCTTCATTGCTAATTTCTCGTTCCCTACCTTCATCAACCTTCACATCGGCACTCTCCACAATTTTCTTTAGCCTTTTGTTATAGCATGTGTAGGCTTTGCTTTTTGTCGAATAGCCAAGAAAAATTCCTTCATCGACTCTATCTTCAAACTTACCAAGATTATCTTTGAGTTCTTTTGATGTAGCACTTGCTGCCAAAGACTTTGAAGTATCTTGTTGTTGCCTTTTTGCCGAACCATAGCTCATAAGGAGTTTTGCTTTCATGTGTCCTCAACATGCACCTGTTTTGGATGTAAACCATAGTATGAACTGCCTCTTTCCAGAATCTGTCTGCTATTTTGTTCTCTGTCAACATTGTCCGTGCCATTTCCTGCACTGTCCTGTTCTTTCTTTCAACAACACCATTCTACTTGAGGTGTCCTTGCTGCTAAAAACTGTCTTCTGATCCCATATTTTTGATAGTACTCTGCAAACTCCTCTGAGATAAACTCTCCTCCTCTATCTGATCTTAAGCATTTAATTATTTTTCTTGTTTGATTCTCAACCAATTTTTTGAAAGTCTTGAACATTTCAAAGGCATCTGATTTAAGCTTTAAAAATAGTACCCATGTCATCCTGGAATAATCATCTATGCACAGCATAAAGTATTTGTCACCATTTATGCTTTGTGTTCTCATGGGTCCACATAAATCGGTATGTATTAGCTCTAAAGGTTTACTGGTGAAGTATTCCTTTGATTTAAATGTGGATCTAGTTTGCTTCCCTTTTTGGCATGAAGCACGGATGTTATTTAATGGTTTGCCAATGGTGGGTATATCTCTTATTGCCCTTTTTGAACTTATTTTTACCAGATTGTCAAAGCTAATATGACCGAGCCTCTTGTGCCACAGCCAATTTTCATCTTCCTGTCCAATCAAACATGCTCCTTCTGAAGTCTCTGAGAGAGTATACAGGTTTCCAGAAGTCCTCGATCCATTAGCTATCAGCTTCCCACTGTGAGCTTTTCTGACTTCACAGCCCTGCTTCTTAAAAATGACTTCATGACCTCTATCACAGATTTGACTTACGCTCAGTAAGTTGTGCTTCAAACCAATCACAAACAGAACTTCTTTGGAATTGATCTTTCCATCACTTATCTTGATCGATCCTTTGCCAACTATCTTGGCTCCATCATTATTTCCAAACTTTACTGAGCCCCCTTCATATTTCTGTAGCTTTTCAAATTTTTGTTTATCTCCTGTCATGTGACTGGAGCATCCACTATCCAATATCCATGGTGCAGATTTGTTCTGTGCTTTGAATGTTGTCTGTACAATCAAGGATTCCTTTTCTTCCTTGGGTCGCTCCTTTTCTTTCCACTCTGGTTTGGCTATAGTTTTTGTCACTTGTTTAGACTTTTCTTTGTCAGTGGCCTGTGCATGTTTTTCTAGGAATTTTCTATTTTGCCTTAAACTGTTTGGTTGAGATCTTCTTCCCTGATATTTATTTGCTGCATATGTGCTTCTACAGTTTCTTGCAATGTGTCCAAAGTTATGACAGTTATAGCATTCTACTTGC
Source organism: Wollemia nobilis (assembly GCA_028583015.1). Lineage (NCBI taxonomy): Eukaryota > Viridiplantae > Streptophyta > Pinopsida > Araucariales > Araucariaceae > Wollemia > Wollemia nobilis. The sequence goes on along the minus strand of JAQPPZ010003077.1, from coordinate 9,673,219 downwards.
ATAATCCATCAAGGGTGAAAAGACATTTCTATTGGTGAAATTTCTTTGTCCTATATTATAAATGCAGTCTGAAATCTTATGACCGTAAGTATTGCATTTAAAACAATAACCGAGAAAAGGAATGATTGAACCCGGGAGTTGGTCTTTGCCATTTTGTAGTAGGAGCCACAAATTTTCTTCTCCTTTGATGTGTGACGTTTGTGAATCCCTCATTGTCAGCACTCTTCTCGTGCCTGGCATTGTTGCTTTCTTTTGCATGATTCATTTTTCCTTGATCAACCTTGATCTTATCTTCTTTCTTTACTGGTTCTACAGTTATGGCCTTTGATCCACTTGACGATTCTCCTTCGACAAAGCCCAAGCCAAATTTGATGCCTGTAGTCCTCTGACTATTTATAATCTTTTCAAGCTTCGTAGAACTTCCTTCAAGTTTGTGATAGCAACTCAATTTTTGATTCTTTTCTTCTAGCCGCATTCTTAAAATAACAATCTCTTCTTCCAGTTTGTTGCACTCATCTATTTTCATGGTTAATTGTACTTCGAGTTCTTCAGACATTTTCTTAAATTCTTCTATCTGTACTTTCAAACTGTTTATTATGTCATTGGCATCCTCTAGCTTTCTTGAAACCTTTTTATTCTTTTTCCTTTCTGTACTCAACTCTTCAAGTGCAGCAACCAACTCACCTTCTAGATATACTTCAGCCTCATCCTTAAGGTTTTCATCACCTTCCTATTTTTCTTCTATTTTTTCTTCTTCAAATGCCATGAACAGAGCTTCACCTGTTTCTTCTTCAGAATCCTCACTCGAGCTTTCTTCAGAAGAGCTGACATTCTTGGATATGAAACTTTTCTTCTTGAAGTTGCTTTTTCTAAAATTTGGTTTCTTCTTCCAGTCACCTTTTTCTTGGTGTGACCCTTCATCATTTTTGGTTTTCTCATTCATTGGACATTTAGCTGCAAAGTGCCCGATGCCTCCACAGTTGAAGCACTTAAACGGTAACTTTCCTCTGTATTTTCCTTTTCCCTTTATAAGTTTTCGAACAAAGTTAGCTTCCATTTCATCCGATGTCTCTTCATCCTCAGATTCTTGTTTAGTTTTTATATTTTTGTGTGCTTTAAAAGCAGCTTCTCTGTCTGTGGGCTTAGCTTGTCCTATTCTCATTTCGTATGCAGTCAAAGAACCATGCATCTCATCCATGCTAAAAGTATTGAGATCTTTAGCTTCTTCTATAGCAGAAACTTTAGAATTAAATCTTTTGTGAAGAGTTCTTAGTACCTTTTTCACGATGACCGCATCTTCCATTTCCTCGTCGAGTCCTCTAATCGTAGTAATGATTCCATTGACTCTCAGCATATAGGCCTCTATGTTCTCATCGTCATTCATTCTTAATGCTTCGAACTGAGCTCGATGCGTTTGTAGCTTGGCTTCCTTGATCTTGTCGTCTCCTTCATGAATGCTCTTCAGTTTGTCCCACATGTCTTTTGCAGTTTTACAGCTCATGATCCTTATTAGTTCACTGTCCACTAAACCGCACATTATAGCATTCTGTGCTTTAGAGTTATTCTCAAATGGTTTCTTACCGGCAGCATCGGTTGGAGGTATGGCGGGTATTGTGTATCCACTTTCTACTGACTCCTAGATGTCGTATCCCAGAGCACAAAGATATGTCTGCATCCTGATTTTCCAAAATGAATAATTAGTTCCATCGAACAATGGAGCTTTATTTGATGAGAATCCTTCACCACCTGCCATTGTGTTCCTTCCCAGATCACCTTAGCTGATTAAGCTTGTTCAGGAACCTTGCTCTGATACCAATTGATATTCTCACAATGACACTGAGAGGGGGGTGAATCAGTGTAGCTATTTAAATTCAAATCTACAACTCTTAAAGCTGAAGCAAAGAGAACTTAAAAGCAAGTAAATCAATTATCACAAGAGAGCACACCACAACACACAATGTAACGAGGTTCACCAATTTGGCTACTCCTCAAGAATGATTGCTTGGACTACGGTCCAAATCCAGCCTTTGCAAAACACCAATTTTACAAACACTTTTACCAGCACCCACTGGAAGGAGCACCAACCCCTTATTTTTCTGCTGCAATAGATAGGAGCACCAACCCCTAATGCCAAGCACCAACTTGGACTACAAATCTAAGTTATTTCAATGACATAAAAATGCCTTCGCTTTCTACATGACCCTGACTGGTCTATAATTAATCAAACTCCACACACACTTATAGCTCTACTTATCTCTCTTTCGGCCCTCTTCTCACCTTCTTTGCGCAACACTTTTTCACTTCAGCAACAACCTAATTCTCCAGGCAACTGCCCTTTTATAACAATATTTCCAACTTGAAACTCCTGTTCTTCTGTCACTTCCATAATCCTTCATGCACCCTATTAATAGACACTTCTATGGTAACTCCTTTATAGCACAATATTTATTACATGCAACCTATTAATAGATCTGTCTTTGTTTTGGACTGTTAGTATAACTGTCGCTTGACGGTTACACTACTTTACGGGCCCTGTAACTGTCGTTCTGTCTTTAAAGCACTGTGCTTATTTTAGCTTGCATGATTTCTATCTATAACTGCCCCTGTAACTATCACACTAACTTCAGTTGACTCTTCTTATTTTGGCTGCATGATTTTCCTCTACAACTGCCCCTATAACTGTCGTTCTACTTCAGTTAACTATCCGTAATCATGTTGTTGTGACCTATCATGAAATCGTGACACTTCTGTCTCTTTGTACTCTTCTCGCCTTTTACCCATGAAAACATGACATGTCACGATATCGCGACACTTTCTGCCTCCTTGTCCTAAAGTGACACATTTTCGTCCGTACTGCCTCTCTTGCAGATTATCGCGAAATCGTGACACTTTTCTTTGCAAGCTCCTTCTCCCCGAACATGTCACGAAATCGTGACAGTTTTCTTACTTGCCTTCTTTGCTTCCAACATGTCGTGAAATCATGACAGTTTTCCTTGCGCTTTCTCTCTCTTCCAACATGTCACGAAATCATGATAGTTTTCCTTGCGCTTTCTAAACATGTCATGATATCGCGATAGTTTTCCTTGCACTTTCTAAACATGTCGCGAAATTGTGACAGTTTTCCTTGCACTTTCTAAACATGTCGCGAAATCGTGATAGTTTTCCTAGCATTTTATCTCTCCTCTGATATGTCATGAAATCACGATAGTTTTGCCAGCATTTTCTCTCTCCTCTGATATGTCATGAAATCGTGACAGTTTTTCCAGCATTTTCTCTCTCCTTCGATATGTCACGAAATCGTGACAGTTTTGCCAACATTTTCTCTCTCCTTCGATATGTCGTGAAATCACGATAGTTTTTCTTTCTGACCAAACATGTCACGATATCGTGACAGTTTTCTTACTTGTCTTTTTCTTTGAGCTTTTGAATGTTGGCCACTTCTATCTTCTTGGATATTCACTGTACATTCTCTGACTGACCTCTGAACTCCTGTCCACTGCATCATCTGATCTATCTGTCTATGTTGACAACAATGACAATACTGTTTCTACACCTTGCTCAACAAGGGTTAATCCAAATAAGAGTGCTACCAAATCCATGAAGTTGGATCCACGTTTTTTGGGGCCCTTTGAGATCATGGAAAATATCATTTTGGTTGCATACCGACTTGCATTACCACCTATTTTGTCCAAAATCCATGACACCTTCCTCATATAATTGCTTAGGAAATATGTTGTTGACCCTAAATATGTGTGGGATGTTTCTAATTTGTATATGGTAAATCCAAAGGCCATTGAAGTACTATCGGTGAAGATTCTTGAGTTTAATTCTAAGTCTCTGTGGAATTGGACTCTTGAACAGTGTAATGTCCAGTGTGACTAGTTCTCTAAGAAAATTACCACTTGGGAGAAAGTGGAGGTTATGCAAAAATATTTTCCATTTTTATTTGAAGCTATATGATGTAATAATTGTTACTTTTTAAAAAAATAAAGGGAACTGAAAACACTGAGGATGTTGTTTAATTCTAGTGGGGGAGGATTTCATGACTCTCCCTAGAAGACTATATAGCACAAAGAAACAATGTATTAACCTATGATATGTTGATACTTAGTTTGAACATTTGAACCAACTATATGATGTTTAGTTGATTTAGAAGGGCATGCTATCACTAACATATTACCAAGTCTGTAGGATCAGGTACACTCTTAGGTGGAGAAGGCAGAAGCATCCACCAAAAATGAGGGTACTTACGGTAAGAGAAAATGATGATTAAGGTACTCGAAGGTAACATGGATAGATAGCTTCATATAGGAATGCATTATCAAAAGGGATAATCATCGATGACTAATCGTCTTGAGCCTTAGTTGATAGCCTAGTAGCTATCGTAAAATATTTGGCTAAGATAGGTAATTGGGTTGATGGAAATATTTCCTCTTTGTTGTTTTATAATTTGATTGCTCTCTACTACATCATGGCTTGGGTAGCATAATGTTGGAATTTCAATAAAATAACAACTGCAAAATGTATGTGGATGCATAAAGTGAACTGTTATGTTGAAGTGATAATAGAGCATTATTGTTATGAAGGAAAATAAATTAAATTTAAATGATAAATGAAGATTCATTTAAATTAATTAATGAGGTTTTGATTTAAAAATGATATGACTCATTTAAACTCATTAGTAAACTTCATTTCAATAAAAAATGAGAGTTCATTTGAAATAATTAAAGAAGTTCATTTTAATGATAATATAAATTCATTAATGGACTTTAATTAAGTGAAATAAATAAAAAAATCCATTTAAGATAAATAGAATATTTTATTTTAAAGATAGAGCAATTAAGAAATTGTTTTAAATAAATAAAAGAGATATATTTTAAAATGGTGATAAAATATCATGTCAAGGATATTGTAAAGGGCACCATTCTTCATTTTAACAAATATCTCATTCCCCTATATAGTGCAATCTATGTAAATAATATAGGGGGCTATCAATTTCCAAAGGTGGAAATTATGGGAAAAAGAACCGTTTATCACCAGATGAGAAGGGATGGAAGCATTGAAGAAAAGGGGGGCTCGATGTTGGCTTTGAATTCGAGACAGGATAACAGATGGGCCACCTAGAGTAATAGGTGAATGTAAGGTGAAGATAAAGGAGGAAGATAGGGGGGAGACATAGGGGACGTAGAGTAAAATGCAAAGGAAAACATAGAGGAGGCGATCAGGGAAGACAAGAGCATCTAGCAAGCTAAGGGAAAGGTAGCAAGAGACCATCGAAATTCATTCCATAGGAGTATTAAGGTTGGAAAGTCTTAAAATTTATCCACTTACATATGTTTGTATGATGAATGTTTATATTGAAACCTGGTTATAATACCATGTAGCACTGTGTTAAGAAGAGAGCGTTGTGTTGAAATTGTTGCTCTTAGTTTAGAAACCACCTACATCTTGCCTAAGGTAGCATTGTGTTGTGAGAGCGATGCTCATGGATGGAAACTATATGTGTTAAGAAGAGAGGACTGTGTTGAAAGTGCTACTTTTAGTTTGGAAACCAACTGCATCTTGCCTAAGGTAGCACTGTGTTGTGAGAGCACTACTCATAGATGGAAACTGCCTATGTTAAGAAGGGAGCACTATGTTGAGAGCATTTCTCTTATTTTGAAAACCACCTAAATCTTGCTTAAGATAGCATTGTGTTGTGAAAGCACTGCTCATATATGGAAACTACCCGTGTTAAGAAGGGACCATTGTGTTGAAAGCACTACTCTTAGTTTGAAATTTGTCTATGTTAAGAAGGAAGCATTGTGTTGAAAGTGTTGCTTTTAGTTTGGAAACCACCTATGTCTTGCCTAAGGTAGTGCTATGTTGTGAGAGCACTGATCTTAGTTTAGAAACCACCTGCATATTGCCTAAGGTAGCATTGTGTTGTGACAAAATTGTTCATAGATGGAAACCACCTGTTTTAAGAAGGGAGAACTATGTTGAAAGCACTGCTCTTAGTTTGGAAAATGCCTGTGTTAAGAAGGGAGTACTGTGTTGAAAGCACTACTCCTAGTTTGGAATTTTTTTGTGTTTTGAGAGCACTGTGCTTTGGAAATCCCTACTCTTAGTTTAGAAACCACCTGCATCTTGCCTATAGAGCACTATGTTGTGAGAGCACTACTCATGGATGGAAACCACCTGTGTCAAGGTGAGATCACTGTGCTTTGAAAAGTGCTGCTCTTAGTTTATAAAACCACCCATGGTTTAGAGAGGGTGTTCTGTTTGTGGAGCTATACCCAATGGGAAGCCATCTGCATATATGTGGAAGCTCTGCAACTACGTAAGCCCAGTCCCTTTGGGATAGTTAGTGGCAGTAGAAGAGAAACTTAGCACCTAGTTTTGTCTTACCTAAACTCAGAATCTGACAATCCTTATATCATTCTACAGAAGATGTTTCGCATCCACCATGAAGGTGTATAAGTCCATGGTTGTAAACCTTGGATTAGTAAGGTTTACTTATGTAATTTTAATTAAGAGAACCCTTTGATTTATATAAATTATATTATGGGACTTTAATGGAAATAAGACCTTTGATTTATATAAATTATATTATGGGACTTTAATGGAAATAAGACCTTTGTTTTATATAAATTATAATATGGGACTTTAATTGAAATAAGACCTTTGATTTATATAAATTATATTATGGGACTTTAATTGAAATAAGACCTTTGTTTTATATAAATTATATTATAGGGGATTTAATTAAAGAGAAAACCTTTGATAAATGTTGATTATCTTAGGAGATTTAATTAAAGATAAAACCTTTGATAAATGTTGATTATCTTAGGAGATTTAATTAAAGATAAAACCTTTGATAAATGTTGATTATCTTAGGAGATTTAATTAAAGAGAAAACCTTTGATAAATGTTGATTATATTAGGAGATTTAATTAAAGAGAATGTTGAGCAAGGTGCAGAGAAAGCAGTGCAAAAGTATTGTAATTGTTGTCAACACAGACAGATTGATGTAGTTGATGCAGTTCAGAGGTCAGTCAGATCAAGTGCAAAAAATTTCAAGAAAAACAGAGGGGACCCAGATCCAGAAATTTGCAAAAAAATACAAGGAAGAAAACTGTCGCGATATCGCGACATGTTTTCTGTCGCGATTTCGCGACATGGCTGAGGAGAGAGAAGGCGCAAGAAAAATTGTCATGATTTCACGACAAAAAGGATGAGAGAGAAAGTGCATGAGAAAGTGTCGCGATATCGCGACAGTTTCGGAAGAAAAGCACTAAGGGCGCAAAGTGTCGCGACATCGCGACAAAAAGGAGGAGAGAGAAAGTTCATAAAAACTGATCACGATTTCGCGACATGTTGGAGGCAAAGCAGCAAAGTGAAGAAAGCGTAGCGATTTCGCTACATGTTGCAATTTCCTGGCTAAAGCAAAGAAAAAGTGATAAGTCAAGAAGGTGTAGCGATTTCGCTACAAGTCCGAAATACAAAATGCAAGAGTGTAGCGATTTCGCTACAGGTTCGAAATGCAAGAAGTGTAGCGATTTTGTGGCTCAAAATGTAAGGCGGAGAAGTGTAGCGATTTCGTTACAGCTTCGAAATGCAAGGCGAAAAGTGTAGCGATTTCGCTACAGGTTTGAAATAAAAGGTGCAAAGGGGCAGCGACTTTGACACAAGTTTGAAAAGCAAGGGGCATAGGTGTAGCGATTTCGCTACAAGTGCAAAACTCAAAACACAATGGGGTAGCGATTGCGCTACAAGTCTTGAGATCAGCAAGTCGAAGCAAGAGGAAACACCAAGCCAACAAAGTTAGATTTTTGGAAGATGCAACAAAGAAAAATGTTAAGTCAGAAAGGTGTAGCGATTTCGCTACAGGTAAGGTTTTCGTGGTTGCATGAAGAAAGAATTGTACGGAGGCCAGAAGCGTCGCGATTTCGCGACAAGTTCAAAGAAAAGCCGCAGGATGCCGGAAGTGTCACGATTTCGCGACAACCTTGAAGATGACGTCAGCAAGTTTAAAAATGTCGCGATATCGCGACAAGTCACCAGAAAAGCCGTTGCAAGTCGAAAGCGTCGCGATTTCGTGACATCTTTGAAGATGACGTCAGCAAGTCTAAAAATGTCGCGATATCGCGACAAGTTACCAGAAAAGCCGTTGTAAGTCGGAAGCGTCGCGATTTCGCGACATCTTTGAAGATGACGTCAACAAGTCTAAAAATGTCGCGATATCGCGACAAGTTTCTAGAGAAGCCTCAGCAAGCCGAAAATGTCACGATTTCGCGACAACATGGAGGATGACGTCAGCAAAAGCGGAATGTGTCACGATTTCGTGACATGTATCAATTTCGCGGAGGTAAGCAAAGGAAAGTGCAGGAAAGCAGAAAACGTCGTGATATCGCGACAGGTAATGGTTTTGGCGAGAAAAAGTCAAAAATACATGCAAAGTGACAAGTGTCGAATAAGCATGCAGTCAGTTCTGATAAAGTTAACTTGGGTCAGATCTGCAGTTCCAAGTGACAGGTGTTAGCATAAGATTAGAGAATACACTGCAAGAGTCGACTGGAGTTTCAAGTGTTAGTTTCAAAGCAATGCATTTAAGAGAAAAATGGTTGTTGCAGGGCCGTAACACAGCTTGACTGGAAAAGGTGACAACTTCACAAGGAAGATACGGAACATAGCATTAAAGACGAACAGAATAGTTGGACGGTTGTATCGAGAAGCGATTGCGAAGCATTGTGTTGTTGCGTAAGTTGATCGTAGAAGATAAAGGATACAGGTTTTCAACAGAGCGAAAAGAAGAACATCAGTGATCCGAGATACGTAGAAAGACTGTCAGGATACCGATCGAGAATGTGCAGAGAAAAAGGTTGTCAGAATGTCAGAGTGAGTCAGAAAGAAAGCGGCTAAAAGGCAGAACTTGTCAGAAAGGATCGACACGTTGTTTACAACCAAGAATGCATGAGAAATTGGAGGGAAACTTTGAGCCGTTTGAAATTGATCCGTTCGAGAAAAACAAATAAATGGACTCGAATGAGTGCAGAAGAGAGTAACTGCACTGTGCATTATTGAATACATAAAAAGGCGTAGTGTGGTAAATAGTGTTGGATGAACAACGACCAGAGAACAAAAACCTGCATATTTATTGTAAAAATAACGAGAGAGGTTTTTGAATTGATCGAGAAGATATTGAGTCTCTAACAAGTCTCTTTATGCTTCTATAAGATAGATTGTTTGAGCCTTAGACCAGTGAGGGTCTTGTAAAAGAGAAGGCATTTTTATGTCATTATTTTGTTAAAATTTTGAAATCCAAGTGGGTGCTTGGTAAAAGGGGTTGGTGCTCCTTTACGTTGCAGTGAGAAAAAATCGGGGGTTGGTGCTCCTTCCGGTGGGTCTTGGAGAATTATTTGTAAAGAGAGAATCCTTGCAAAGACTGGATTTGGATTGAAGTCCAAACAGTCATTACTTGAGGAGTAGCCACATCGGTGAACCTCGTAAAATCTTGTGTTGTGTGATGCTCTTGTGTGATACTTGCATTATCTATTTTTAAGCTTGCACTATTAGTTTTAAAAGTTGCAGATTTAAGTTTTTAAATAGTTACACTGATTCACCCCCCTCTCAGTGTCATTGTAAGAATATCAATTGGTATCAGAGCAAGGCACTGCACAAGCTTAATCAGCTAAGGTGTTCTTGGGAGATATACAATGGCCGGTGGTGAAGGTTTTTCTTCTAACAAAGCTCCTATGTTTGATGGAACAAACTATTCTTTCCGGAGGCTCAGGATGCAGACCTATCTATGTGCATTGGGTTATGACATTTTGGAATCCGTTGAAAATGGATACACCACTCCCACTGTTCCTCCAACGAGATGCGGCTGAGAAGAAAAAGTTTGAGAACAACTCGAAAGCCAAGAATGCTATTATGTGTGGATTGGTCGACGGTGAGTTGATACGAATCATGAACTGCAAATCTGCTAAAGACATATGGGACAAGCTGCAAAGCATTCATGAAGGAGATAACAAAATCAAGGAAGCTAAGCTGCAAACACATCGTGCCCAGTTCGAAGCATTAAAGATGACCGATGATGAGAACATTGAAGCCTATCTGCTAAGAGTAAATGGAATCATCAATGCAATAAGAGGACTCGGGGAAGAAATGGAAGATGCAGTTGTTGTAAAGAAGGTACTAAGAACCCTCAATAAAAGGTTTGATGCAAAGGTTTCTGCCATAGAAGAAGCAAAAGATTTAAATTTTTTTAGTATGGATGAAATGCATGGTTCTCTAACAACATATGAAATGAGGATTGGTCAAACTAAGCCCTCAGATAGAGAAGCAGCTTTCCAAGCACAGAAAATTATAAAATCTAAACAGGAATCTGAGGAAGAAGAATCTGCAAGATGAGACTGAAGCAAACTTTGTTAGGAAGTTAGTAAAGGGAAAAGGAAAGTACGAGAGGTAAGCTTCCGTTCAAATGTTTTAACTGTGGAGGCATCGGGCACTTTGCAGCAAAATGCCCAATGAAGGAGAAAAATAAAAATGATGAAGGAACACATCCAGAAAGAAATGTCTGGAAAAAGAAACCACATTTTAGAAAAAGGAACTTCAAGAAGAAAAGTTTCATTTCTCGAGAACATTGATTCTTCGAAGACGAGTTCCAGTGAGGACTCCGAAGAAGAAAGCTGGTGAAGCCTTGTTCATGGCCTTCGAAGAACAAAGAACTGAAGAAACCCTAGAGTGTGAAGAAAAATTAGACGATGAGGCCGAGGTAGATCTGGAAGGTGAGTTGGTGGCTGCTCTTGAAGAGTTAAGTGCAGAAAGGAAAAGAAATAAAAAGATTACAAGAAAATTTGAGGAGGCCAGCAATTTAATAATCAGTTTGAAAGTACAAACTGAAGAGCATAAGAAAAAGTCTGAAGATTTTGAAGCACAGCTAATCATGAAAATAAATGAGTGCAACAAGCTAGAAGAAGATATAGTTGGATTAAGGTTGCAGCTAGAAGGGATGAATCGGAAACTGAGTTGTCATCAAAAATTTGAAGACAGTTCTGAGAAACTGAATAAAATGTTGAATAATCAAAGGCCCACAGGTATCAAGTTTGGTTTGGGCTTTGATGAAGGAGAAACCTCAAAGAACTCAAAGGCTGTAACTGTAGAACCAATAAAGATTAAAGACAAGATTAAAGTTGACCAAGATAAGCCGTATCATGCAAAAGAAAACAACAAGTCCAAGCTTGAAAGGAGTGCTGCAAATGATAGATTCATCAAAGTCACTCATCAAAGAAGAAGAAGACCCAGGGCTCCTACCTCCACCTGGCAACAACCACTTCCCAGGTACACTCGTTCCTTTTCTGGTTATTGTTTTAAGTGCAATGCATATGGTCATAAAATTTCAAGCTGTAGATATAATGTAGAACAAAGAAATTTTACTAGTAGAAATATTTTTTCTCCCTTGATAGATTATGCTGTAGAATGTTATAACTGCCATAACTTCGGTCATATTGCAAGGAATTGTCGTAGCTCTTTTGCAGGAAATAAATACCAGGAAAGAAAATATCACTCAGCTGGATCAAAACAGTACAGAAAATTTCTCGAAAAACTGTCACAAGCCAATGAAAGGGAGAAAGTAAAACAAGTGACCAGATCTGCTATTAAATCTCAGTGGAAAGAAAAGGAACAACCAATGAAAGACAAGGAATCTCTGATTGTTCAAACAGCTCTCAAAGCACGAGAATAAATCTGCTCCTTGGATTCCGGACAGTGGATGCTCCAGTCACATGACAGGAGACAAACAGAAGTTTGACAAGCTACAGACATACGAAGGTGGTTACGTAAAATTCGAAAACAATGATGGAGCAAAAATAGTGGGTAAAGGATCCGTTAAGTTAAGTGACGGTAAAATCAACTCTAAGGAAGTTCTTTTTGTGGTAGGAGTGAAGCACAACTTACTGAGTGTAAGTCAGATTTGTGACGAGAGGTCATGAAGTAATTTTCAAGAAGGAGGGCTGTGAAGTAAGAAAGACAAGAAATGGAAAGTTAATAGCCACTGGACTGAGAACTTCTGGAAATTTGTACACTCTCTCTGAGACTTCTGAAGGAGCCTGCTTGGTTGGTCAAGAAGAAGAAAACTGGCTGTGGCACAAAAGACTCGGTCACATAAGCTTTGATAATCTGGTAAAAATCAGCTCGAAAAGAGCTGTAAGAGACATACCCACTATTGGTAAACCATCAAATAGTATATGTGAGTCATGCCAAAAAGGGAAGCAAACCAGATCTACTTTCAAAGCAAAAGAATATTTCTCTAGCAAGCCATTAGAACTAATTCACACTGATTTGTGTGGACCCATGAGGACAGAAAGCATAAATGGATACAAATATTTTATGCTGTGTATAGATGATTTTTCCAGAATGACATGGGTACTCTTTCTGAAACAGAAATCTGAAGCCTTTGAGATGTTTAAAACTTTCAAAAATCTTGTTGAGAATCAATCTGGAAAAAGAATTAAATGTTTGAGATCAGATAGAGGAGGAGAGTTTATTTCAAATGAGTTTGCTGAATTCTGTGAAAAACATGGAATAAGAAGACAGTTTCTCGGCGGCAAGAACACCTCGGGGAGAATGGAGTAGTTGAAAGAAAGAACAGAAGCGTACAGGAAATGGCAAGGACCATGTTAACGAGAGAGCAAAATTGCTGACGAGGTTACGGAAAGAGGCGGTCCATACTGCAGTCTATATTCAGAATAGGTGTATGTTAAGGCCGCATGAAAGCAAAACACCTTATGAACTGTGGTTTGGCAAAAAGGCTACAGCAAAATACTTCAAAGTGTTCGGCGGCAAGTGTTACATTAAACGGATTGAAGCCAATCTTGGCAAATTCGAAGATAGAGCTGATGAAGGTATCTTTCTTGGTTACTCAACAAAAAGTAAAGCTTACACATGCTACAACAAAAGACTAAAGAAAATTGTGGAGAGTGCGGATGTGAAGGTTGATGAAGGCAGGAAACAAGAAATCAGCAATAATGAAAACTACCCAACCTATGAAGAATTTATTGAAGAAGATGAAGATCAAGAAAAGGAAGAGAGACAGAAATCAGATTCGAGATGATTTGGAAAGAGAAGAAAACAGGAAATTCGGAACATGCAGTGGCGAGAAAAATCATCCCAAAGAAGCAGATTATTGGGGACCCTACGGTTGGCATTCGGACAAGAAGAAGAGTAGTAAATAACTATTCTCTGTTATCCGATATTGAGCCCAAGAATATTATTGAAGCAAGCACGGATGAAAGGCTGGATGGAAGCGATAAATGAAGAACTAGATCAAATTGAGAAAAACAAAACCCGGGAATTAGTACCAAGGCCTGAAAATAAAAACATAATTGGTACTAAATGGATATTTAGAAACAAATTGAATGAAGATGGACAGGTTGTAAGGAATAAAGCAAGATTAGTCTGCAAAGGATATGCTCAAGTTGAGGGGATTGATTTTGAAGAGACTTTTGCACCTGTGGCCAGACTTGAAGCAATAAGACTATTTTTGGCTTTAGTTGTTCATAAGAATTTCAAGGTTTATCAGATGGATGTAAAATCAGCATTTACGAATGGAAATCTTGAAGAAGAAGTATATATTGAACAGTCTGATGGTTTTCAACTTTGTGATAATCCTAACTTTGTTTGCAAGCTGAAGAAAGCATTGTATGGCTTGAAACAAGCACCTAGAGCTTGGTATGCAAGACTGGACGACTATCTCACTAAGCAAGGATTCAAGAAAGGTATGGTGGATAGCAATTTATATGTGAAAACTGAAAATGGCAATTTCATTGTTCTAGTTGTTTATGTAGATGATATAATTTTTGGGAGTAGCAATGATGAATCATGCAAAGACATAGCAAACAAAATGCAGAAAGAGTTTGAAATGTCTATGATAGGTGAACTTTCTTATTTCCTTGGATTACAAGTTAATCAAGCTGAAAAGGGGATCTTTATTTCTCAAATTAAATATGTGAAAGAAATGCTGAAAAAGTTCACTATGGAAGATAGTAATCCAGTGAGCACCCCTATGACAACAAGCTACAAGTTGAGCAAGGATGATAAATCTCCGGATGTTGATCAAACAATGTACAGATCAATGATTGGGAGCTTGCTGTATTTGACAGCAACCAGACCGGATATCTTACAAGCTGTTTGCATGGTTGCAAGATTTCAGGCTAGTCCAAAAGAGACTCATGTAACAGCTGTGAAAAGGATCTTTAGGTACCTCAAGGGTACTATGGAGTATGGGCTGTGGTATCCAAAAGGAAAAGACTTCACTCTCTTTGCATATTCTGATGCAAGATTGGGCCGGATGCATTGATGACAGAAAAAGTACAAGTGGAGGAGCATTTTTCCTTGGAGATAAATTGGTAGCATGGCACGAGTAAGAAGCAAGAATCGGTCTCTCTATCCACAGCCGAGGCGAGAATACATTGCGGCAACAACATGCTGCACACAAATACTATGGATGAGGCAAACATTGAAAGATCTAGGAATTCATTTCAATGAGCCCATTTCAGTCAAATGTGATAACACTAGTGCAATCAACATTTCAAAGAATCCGGTAATGCATTCCCGCACCAAACATATTGCAATCTGGTATCACTTCTTGAAGGATAAGGTTGGAGAAGGAGAGGTCAGATTGGAGTTTGTTCCCACTACAGAGCAAGTAGCGGACATATTCACCAAACCTTTACCAAAGGAAGTATTTGAATACCTTCGGAAGAAGTTGGGAGTAGTCACACTTCCCAAGCATTGACTAGCTATGGGAAATACATTCTCGGGGGAGCATTCAAGTTATTTATGCTCGAGAATGTTGTGCATAGACTCGGGGGAGTCTGCAGCAGCCCTTTGGCATTATTGGCAAAGGGGAGAAGAATTTGAGCAAGGCTACAAAGTGTTGCCAACAATTCCAAAGGGGAGATTGTTGAGCAAGGTGCAGAAAAGCGATGCAAAAGTATTGTAATTGTTGTCAACACGGACAGATTGATGCGGTTGATGCGGTTCGAGAGGTCGGTCGGATCAAGTGCAGAAAATTTCAAGAAAAACGGAGGGGACCGGATCCAGAAATTTGCAGAAAAATACAAGGAAGAAAACTCTCGCGATATCGCGACATGTTTTTGTCGCGATTCGCGACATGGGAGGAGAGAGAAGGCGCAAGCAAAATTGTCATGATTTCATGACAAAAAGGATGAGAGAGAAAGTGCATGAGAAAGTGTCGCGATATCGCGACGGTTTGGAAGAAAAGCACTAAGGGCGCAAAGTGTCGCGACATCGCGACAAAAAGGAGGAGAGAGAAAGTTCATAAAAACTGTCACGATTTCGCGACATGTTGGAGGCAAAGCAGCAAAGTGAAGAAAGCGTAGCGATTTCGCTACATGTTGCAATTTCGCTGGCTAAAGCAAAGAAAAAGTGATAAGTCAAGAAGGTGTAGCGATTTCGCTACAAGTCCAAAATACAAAATGCAAGAGTGTAGCGATTTCGCTACAGGTTCGAAATGCAAGGCAAAGTGTAGCGATTTCGCTACAGGCTCAAAATGTAAGGCGGAGAAGTGTAGCGATTTCGTTACCGAAATGCAAGGCGAAAAGTGTAGCGATTTCGCTACAGGTTTGAAATAAAAGGTGCAAAGGGGCAGCGACTTTGACACAAGTTTGAAAAGCAAGGGGCATAGGTGTAGCGATTTCGCTACAAGTGCAAAACTCAAAACACAATGGGGTAGCGATTGCGCTACAAGTCTTGAGATCAACAAGTCGAAGCAAGAGGAAACACCAAGCCAACAAAGTTAGATTTTCGGAAGATGCAACAAAGAAAAATGTTAAGTCAGAAAGGTGTAGCGATTTCGCTACAAGTAAGGTTTTTGGCTGCATGAAGAAAGAATTGTACGGAGGCCAGAAGCGTCGCGATTTCGTGACAAGTTGAAAGAAAAGCCGTAGGATGCCGGAAGTGTCACGATTTCGCGACAACCTTGAAGATGACGTCAGCAAGTTTAAAAATGTCGCGATATCGCGACAAGTCACCAGAAAAGCCGTTGCAAGTCGGAAGCGTCGCGATTTCGTGACATCTTTGAAGATGACGTCAGCAAGTCTAAAAATGTCGCGATATCGCGACAAGTTACCAGAAAAGCCGTTGTAAGTCGGAAGCGTCGCGATTTCGTGACATCTTTGAAGATGACGTCAGCAAGTCTAAAAATGTCGCGATATCGCGACAAGTTTCCAGAGAAGCCTCAGCAAGCAGAAAATGTCACGATTTCGCGACAACATGGAGGATGACGTCAGCAAAAGCGGAATGTGTCACGATTTCGTGACATGTATCAATTTCGTGGAGGTAAGCAAAGGAAAGTGCAGGAAAGCAGAAAACGTCGCGATATCGCGACAGGTAATGGTTTTGGCGGGAAAAAGTCAAAAATACATGCAAAGTGACAAGTGTCGAATAAGCATGCAGTCAGTTCTGATAAAGTTAACTTGGGTCAGATCTGCAGTTCCAAGTGACAGGTGTTAGCATAAGATTAGAGAATACACTGCAAGAGTCGACTGGAGTTTCAAGTGTTAGTTTCGAAGCAATGCATTTAAGAGAAAAATGGCTGTTGCAGGGCCGTAACACAGCTTGACTGGAAAAGGTGACAGCTTCACAAGGAAGCTACGGAACATAGCATTAAAGACAAAATAGAACAGCTGGACGGTTGTATCGAGAACTGATTGCAGAAGCGTTGTGTTGTATATCAAAAGTCATAGTTGATCGTAGAAGATAAAGGATACATAGTTTTCAACAGAGCGAAAGAAGAACATCGGTGATCCGAGATACGCAGAAAGACTGTCGGGATACCGGTCGGAATGTGCGAGAGAAAAAGCTTGTCGAGAATGTCGAGTGAGTCGAAAGAAAGCGGCTAAAAGGCAGAACTTGTCAGAAAGGATCGACACGTTGTTTACAGCCAAGAATGCATGAGAAATTGGAGGGAAACTTTGAGCCGTTTGAAATTGATCCGTTCGAGAAAAACAAATAAATGGACTCGAATGAGTGCAGAAGAGAGTAACTGCACTGTGCATTATTGAATACATAAAAAGGGCGTAGTGTGGTAAATAGTGCTGGATGAACAACAACAAGAGAACAAAAAAACCTGCATATTTATTGTAAAAATAACAGAGAGGTTTTTGAATTGATCAGAAGATATTGAGTCTCTAACAAGTCTCTTTATGCTTCTATAAGATAGATTGTTTGAGCCTTAGACCAGTGAGGGTCTTGTAAAAGAGAAGGCATTTTTATGTCATTATTTTGTTAAAAATTTGAAATCCAAGTGGGTGCCTGGTAAAAGGGGTTGGTGCTCCTTTACAGTTGCAACGAGAAAAAATCGGGGGTTGGTGCTCCTTCCGGTGGGTCTTTGGAGAATTATTTGTAAAGAGAGAATCCTTGCAAAGACTGGATTTGGATTGAAGTCCAAACAGTCATTACTTGAGGAGTAGCCACATCGGTGAACCTCGTAAAATCTTGTGTTGTGTGATGCTCTTGTGTGAAACTTGCATTATCTAGTTTTAAGCTTGCACTATTAGTTTTAAAAGTTGCAGATTTAAGTTTTTAAATAGTTACACTGATTCACCCCCCCCTCTCAGTGTCATTGTAAGAATATCAGAGAAAACCTTTGATAAATGATTGATTATCTTAGGAGATTTACTTTAAAGAGAAAACCTTTGATAAATGTTGATTATCTTAGGAGATTTAATTAAAGAGGAAACCTTTGATAAATGTTGATTATCTTAGAATATATATATTTTTAAAAGCGAAAAACCCCTTGCGGAGCCGCCTTGGTCTGAGAGACCACGAACAGGGGGTTCTACACCATCAAAGTCACCCGGGGGTCGCACCCGACCCTGCACACACCAACATTATCAATTGGATTTTAGATACCCAATTCAGCTTTTTGGTAGGGTGGATATTTGAACCTGGGACCTCCCTTGGAGGATTGCCCTCTCCTCTCCAACTCACCTACAATACCTGGGTGGAAGATTTAATTAAAGAGAAAACATTTGATAAATTTTGATTATCTTAGGAGATTTAATTAAAGAGAAACCTTTGATTAGCATGAATTATCTTAAGATATTTTAATGATAGTAAGATCTTTGATTATTATGATTTATTTTATGAGATCTTAATTGAAGGGACCTTTAATTAATGAGATTTACCTTATGTGGTTTCAATTAGGGTAAGACCTTTTGTGTAATAAGATCATGAAGGGGTTATTTGTAACTAAAGTAGTGAATCTTTAGATAAGGTTGTGAATCTTTAATTGAGGTTATGAATCTAAGATTAAGGTTGAAAATATTTGATTAGTAAGTCTATGATGTAGACTTTACAAAAAGGACTTCAAAGGAAAACATAATTATGTTATAATATTGATGACAAAGTTTATGTTGAATGAAGGATTGTTTTAGAGGTTAAAGGTATGGGACTTTAATGCTTTAAAACAATATTTGATTTGATTGGAATTGTGAATTAAAAAATATGTTAGATTTATTCTTTGAATTGAAGTTATGGAAATTTAATTTAGGGAATGAATGAAGGATTATTTTAAAGGTTAAATGTATGGTACTTTAATGCTTTAAAACATTGATTTTATTGGAATTGTGAATTAAAAAGGATGTTAGATTTATTATTTGAATTGAAGTTATGGGGCTTTAATTTAGGGAATGAATGATGGATTGTTTTAGAGGTTAAAGGTATGGGACTTTAATGCTTTAAGACATGAATGAATTTGATTAAAGTTAGACCTTGATCTAAGTAGTACATGTTGGATGGCTCTCTAAGGAAACTGAAGAGTTGAAGATAAAAGTAAAGGATCTTTTATAATATCCACTATGCATTAGATGGTTGGAAACTTAATTTAATTTTGTATAGTTGCAATTTGGCAAAGTAAATTAATATATGCATTTAGAGGCATGCCTATCCTGAACCATGAGTACCCTAATCCCCTACTACCCTCAAAGAACCAATGGAAAGCAAGGTGAAGCAAGGAGTTCAATGGAAATAAAGTATAGGTAATTGTATTTTATGTTGATTTACTTACGCTCAAATAGACTATAATTGTGGGGAGATATCCCTAATGCAGTTACTATAATATTATTTAAAGTAAGAAGGATTTACCATGCAAGATTCAATGCAATAATTATTTATTGGTTTAGAGAATGTACTTTTACTTTATTTTTGTATTTGGTTATACTATGTAGTTGATTCTCTTTCTAATGATAACATTCTCTTTTAATGTAATAATATTTATTTTTTGGATGCTTAGTGATTACTCTTTGATGTTTTAGTATCTAGATGTATTCTTGTTTGGTTGCTTAATAATAGAAATCTAAGAGTAGAGTTCTAGGGTGAACTCAAAGGTGACCTAAGGGAATTAAGAACCCCTTAGGGTGAACATAGGTAACCTAAGGGAATTGAGAACCGCTTAGGATGAACATAAGAGACCTAAGGGAATTGAGACCCCCTTAGGTAGATAAAAGACTAAGTTGTGGAGAGACTACATTTGAGTTAAGATAGTTCATCGTGTAGAAGAGATAGATAGCTTAACTCATAATACTCGTAGCATACCTCCTGTGTACGGTATGAAGATGCGTGTATACCTTCGATGGACTGAGGGTGATAATTCTAGCTCATCAATAGTTGATGCAGGAGCATCCAGGGCAGCACTGCAATCTTGCATCAACAAAAAAAAAAAAGAAACAAAAATGTTTAAGTGTTGAAAAGTGTCGCGATATCGCGACATGTTTTTAACAAAGGACGTTGGCGGAAAAGATGTCGCGATATCGCGACATAAAAGGTGTCGCGATATCGCGACCGAAACAAGACAAAGGACGTGGGCGGAAAAGATGTCGCGATATCGCGACATAAAAGGTGTCACGATATCGCGACACAAAACAAAGGAAGAAGTCAGCAGGAAAAGATGTCGCGATATCGCGACATAAAAGGTGTCACGATATCGCGACACAAAAATGGAGAAAGACGCTAGCAGGGAAACTGTCGCGATATCGCGACAGGTTTCATAGGAGAGGCAAGGAAGGCAAAGATGTCACGATTTCATGACATGTCACGATTTCACGACCCGAAAGCAGAAGAGCGTACGAAAGACAAAGATGTCATGATTTTGTGACATGTCGCGATTTCGTGACCCGAAAGCAGAAGAGCGTACGGAAGACAAAGATGTCGCGATTTCGTGACATGTCACGATTTTGCGACCCGAAAGTAGAAAGAGCGTACGAAAGACAAAGATGTCACGATTTCATGACCCGAAAGCAGGAAGATGGAGCGAAGGAGCGGAACTGTCACGATATCGTGACATGTCGTATTTTCATGGCGCAAGGACAGAGAAGGGGCCAGAGACCGAAAGGTGTCACGATATCGTGACCTGTCATATTTTCGCGCCCGAAGGGAAAGCCAAAGATGAAGAGTCGAAAAGGCAGACGTTTCGAATACCAGGACAACGAAGCGGCACGGGAAGACGAAATGAAAGGTTCTGGAAGAGGAAACGAAGGGCCACCAGCTGGAAATGAAGCGTCACCTGAGAACCTTTAAAAAGGAGAACAGAGGCATGCACAAGGGCTAGAAAATTTGGTGAACGATAATATATTTTTGTAATTTTAGAATTGAGAATATTCTGTAAAGCGCAACTCTCTACGATTTCTGTAAATTTTGCTGTAACAGTAATTCTCTCATGTATATTGAATAAATCAGAACTATTTTTTTTTCTTCTCTGTAATTGTGTACCTCGATCAAGTGGTATCAGAGCAGGAGTTCCTGAGTGTGTGAGCAGATCATCGAAAGTGAGGCAGCTTGCACCAGGATCTGTGGAAGGGTTCTGAGAAGAGAGAAGTTTAAGGTCCCTGAAGCATGTAAACAGAGCACCGAACGTGAGGCAGTTTGCACCAGGATCGATTCAGACTTGCGAGAGAAGTGAGCAGAATGCCTCCATGAAAGAACCATGGTCGTGGGAGAAATGTAGTGCCTGAAGAAGATTTCAGAGCATTGCAGAGGCAAGTGCAAGCCCTGCAAGAAGAGTTGCGAAGAGGGGTTGAGCCAAAAGGAGAAGACCAGAGTGACGATGAAGCCTGGGTAACTGATGATCCATCAGATGATGAAGAAACATTGGATCCTTCTGAAGCCAGATTGTTGAAAGCCCTATCTCAGGCCGGGAAGAGGCCGAAGTTTGATGTCTCTACCTATTCTGGGAATCTCAACCCGAAAGAGTTGATTGATTGGATCAACGATATGGAGGAATACTTTGAGTATGAGGAGGTTGCAGATCCAGACTGGATAAAATTTGCAAAAGCAAAATTGAAAGGCCATGCTAGTTTATGGTGGAAAGGAGTACAACTCAAAAGAAATAAAAATGGAAAAGAAAAGATAACCAGATGGGACCGAATGGTGGAGAAACTAAAGAGACAGTTTATTCCCATAGATTACGAGTTGGATCTGTTGAGGAGGATGCAAAGTTTGAGACAATCAGGCAAGTCTGTCCAAGAATACACAGAAGAATTCTACAAGATCTCCATCAGAACTGGCCATTCAGGGGCTAATAAGGAGAAAGTAGCCAGATACATCAATGGGTTGAGAATGAACATTCAGGAAGAACTCAGCTTGATCAAAATAGCCACCATAGAAGATGCGTATCAATTGGCCTTAAAGGTTGAAGAGAAATTGAACCGAAGATTTGAAGGCAAACAGAGAGGAAGGGATCATGGTGGAAGAACCGATGGAGGAAATTACAGAGACCAGAAGAAGACTGGGGAAACAAGCAAACCCCAGGAACAGAAAAAGGAGAATACCTACCGCCCGCGTGATCATAACAATGGCTACCAGAGAGGAAGAGGTAGACCTGGACGTGGGTATGGAAGAGGGGTATTCCGTGGAACCTATTTCCAGTGTGGAGAAGAGGGACATCGGTCATACGAGTGTCCTCAACACCAAGAAAGGACGGACAAGAGACCTGAGGGTCATGCCAGAGCTGCTGTGGCAGATGAAGGTGCAGAGTCAGAACACTCTAAAGAAGCAGAAGGAGGAGAAGTGCTGATGACGAGAAGAGCACTGTTGAATGACGAAAAAGAACCAGAATAGAGGAAGAGTCTGTTCTGCACAAGGTGCAAATGTGCAGGGAAGGTCTGCAATGTTATCATTGATAATGGTAGCACAGACAACTTAGTTTCAGAAGAGATGGTTACTAAGTTGAAATTGGGGAAGAAGAAGCACCCGCATCCATATCGGATTGCGTGGTTGCAGAAAGACCACAGAGCGCTTGTCAGTGAACAGTGTTTGGTCAAATTTCACATTGGGAATTACCAAGATGAGGTCCTGTGTGATGTTTTGCCGATGGATGCTTGCCATTTGCTGTTGGGAAGACCATGGCAATTTGATAGACGTGCAGTGCATGATGGGCATGCAAATACGTACTCTCTGACAAAGGATGGAGTACGTCACAAATTGAAGCCACTGAAAGAAGTGGATGAGAAAGTCTGTAGTAGTGCCAGAATCTGCCTGGTGGATGGCAGACAGTTTTTGGATGGCCTGAAGAGGGATTCGATGTGTTATGCATTAATCCCTACTGTTAAGAAAGAACAGTACACAGATGTTCCAACAGAGGTCGAACGCCTGTTAGAAGAATTTCTAGACATTATATCAGACAATGTGCCTGAGGGTTTACCACCGATGAGGAAGATCAGTCACCATATTGATTTGGTACCTGGATCTAGTTTACCCAACAAGGCAGCCCATAGAATGACTCCTGTGGAAAGTGAGGAGCTGAGCAGGCAATTCCATGAGTTGTTGAAAAAGGGGCTGATTCAAGAAAGCTTGAGTCCATGTGCAGTACTTGCAGTACTAGCACCAAAGAAGGATGGAGAGTGGAGGATGTGTACAGACTCCCGAGCTATCAACAAGATCACCATCAAATACAGATTTCCATTGCCAAGGATGGATGATATTATGGACTGTTTGAGTGGAGCCAAGTACTTCACCAAGATTGACTTGAAGAGTGGCTACCATCAAATTCGGATCAGAGAAGGAGATGAGTGGAAAACTGCTTTCAAAACCAGAGAAGGTTTGTATGAGTGGTTGGTCATGCCATTTGGACTAACCAATGCACCAAGCACATTCATGCGGTTGATGAATGAAGTGCTGAAGGAGTTTTTAGGCAAGTTTGTTATTGTCTATTTGGATGACATTTTGATATTCAACAGAACCCTGGAAGAGCACCTGATGCATATCGGGAGGGTTTTTGAGAAGCTGAGGGAAGAACAGTTGTTGATCAACTTGAAGAAGTGCAATTTTGTGAAGAAGGAGTTGGTATACCTGGGATTTGTCATCTCAGTTGAAGGTCTAAAAATGGACCCAAAAAAGGTGAGGGCTATCATTGAATGGCCTACTCCAAGAAGCACTTTTGAAGTGAGATCATTTCATGGTCTAGCCAGTTTTTACAGGAAATTCATCAAAAATTTTAGTAGTATTTGTGCACCCCTTACGAAAACAATGAGAGGGGATAGGAAAGACTTTAAGTGGACCTTAGGAGCAGACAAGAGCTTTGATATGTTGAAGAAGAAGGTCACTGAGCAACCTATTTTAGCACTTCCAGATTTTAACAAGGTATTTCAGGTGGACTGTGATGCCAGTGGCAGTGCCATAGGAGTTGTGCTGAGTCAAGAAGGCAAGCCTATTGCTTACTTCAGTGAGAAACTCAATGAGGCCAGGAAGAAGTATTCAGTGTATGACCAAGAGTTCTATGCTATAGTTCAGGCCCTAAAGAAGTGGAGACATTATTTGCTGCCAAAAGAGTTTGTGTTATATACTGATCATCAGGCCTTACAGTATATAAATAGCCAGGGAAAACTGAACCAGAGGCACTTGAAGTGGGTTGAGTTTCTACAGAGTTATTCCTTTGTGTTGAAGCACAGGAGTGGAAAGTCCAACAGAGTTGCAGATGCCTTGAGTAGAAGGCAGAGTTTGCTAACAAAAATGAAGGTGGAAGTGTTGGGATTTGATGAATTGAAGGGTTTGTACCCTGAAGATCCCGATTTTGCAGAAGCCTGGAAGGCTTGCTTGGCACCAGTTACCTTGGACAGAACCAAGTGGTTGGATTTTCTGATCCAAGATGGAATGTTGTTCGAGAGGAAACCAATTATGCATTCCAAGAAGTTCCATGAGGGAAAACCTAGTCAAAGAAAAACACAGTGGAGGATTGGTTGGGCACTTTGGTCGAGATAAGACCATTGCCCTTGTGAGCGAGAATTATTATTGGCCGCAACTGCAGCAAGATGTGCAAAAATTTGTGCAGAGCTGTAGAGTCTGTCAGATGGCGAAAGGTGTGAGACAGAACACCGGATTATATCACACTATACCAGAGAAACCATGGGAAGATGTCAGCATGGATTTCATTCTTGGTCTACCAAGGACACAGAGGGGAAATGATTCCATATTTGTGGTAGTTGACAGGTTTTCAAAGATGGCACATTTTATCCCTTGTCAGAAAACTAATGATGCAGTTCATATTGCAGGTTTGTTTTTCAAAGAGGTGGTACGACTGCATGGTCTACCGAAGAGTATCGTTTTCGACAGAGATACCAAGTTTGTTGGGTATTTCTGGAGAACCCTGTGGAAGAAACTAAAGACAGATTTGAAATTCAGTTCAGCATACCACCCATAGACAGATGGGCAAACAGAGGTGGTAAACAGAAGTTTGGGTAACCTATTGAGGTGCTTGATAGGAGATAAGCCCAAAGGATGGGATCTGATTTTGCCGCAGGCGGAGTTTGCATATAACAATTCTATCAATAGGAGTACCAACAAATCTCCATTTCAGATAATATATGGAAGCAGTCCAAGAAATGTTTCTGAGTTAAGGAAGTCGAATACAGGGGAAAAGTGCAGTTTCGAGGCTGAGGATTTTGCAGAGCATCTGAAGAACCTGCATGAAGAAGTGAAGAAGCATATTGCTAAAATGAATACGCAATATAAGACGAAAGCAGACCAGAAGCGGTGGTTTAAGGAATTCAAAGTGGGAGATGAAGTGATGGTCCATCTGAGAAAAGAAAGATTTCCTGCTAAAACCTATAACAAACTAAAGATGAAGAAGTTTGGACCGTGCAGAATCCTAGCAAAATGGGATTCAGGCAATGCGTATGAAGTAGAATTGCCAAGTGGGTTAAACATATCACCCGTGTTTAATATTTTAGATTTGGTGAAATACCATGAAGGGGATAGTAGTGAGACACCAAGTGCAGAGTTGTGGAGTATTCCAGCATCTACTCCAACCACAGATGAGATAGAGGAAATACTGGACACAAGAGAAGGCAGAAGTACCAGAAATAGATAGTATTTTGAATATTTGGTCAAGTGGAAGGGCAGACCGGTAGAAGATGCAACTTGGCTGACAAAAATGGAGGTGGATCACTTGGGTCTTCCTCTAATAGTTCAGAAGTGAGGATCACTTCTCAAATCAACCCCGGGTGTCTGATGCAGGAGCATCCAGGGCAGCACTGCAATCTTGCATCAACAAAAAAAAAAAAAACAAAAATGTTTAAGTGTTGAAAAGTGTCACGATATCGCGACATAAAAAGTGTCGCGATATCGCGACATGTTTTTAACAAAGGACGTTGGTGGAAAAGATGTCGCGATATCGCGACATAAAAGGTGTCACGATATCGCGACCGAAACAAGACAAAGGATGTGGGTAGAAAAGATGTCACGATATCACGACATAAAAGGTGTCACGATATCGCGACACAAAATGAAGGAAGAAGTCAGCAGGAAAAGATGTCGCGATATCGCGACATAAAAGGTGTCGCGATATCGCGACACAAAACGGAGAAAGATGCTAGCAGGGAAACTGTCGCGATATCGCGACAGGTTTCATAGGAGAGGCAAGGAAGGCAAAGATGTCACGATTTCGCGACATGTCGCGATTTCGCGACCCGAAAGCAGAAGAGCGTACGGAAGACAAAGATGTCACGATTTCGTGACCCGAAAGTAGAAGAGCGTACGAAAGACAAAGATGTCACGATTTCGTGACATGTCACGATTTCGCGACTCGAAAGCAGAAAGAGCGTACGAAAGACAAAGATGTCACGATTTCGCGACATGTCACGATTTCGTGACCCGAAAGCAGGAAGATGGAGCGAAGGAGCGAAACTGTCGCGATATCGCGACATGTCGTATTTTCGCGGTGCAAGGACAGAGAAGGGGCCAGAGACCGAAAGGTGTCGCGATATCGTGACCTGTCATATTTTTGCGCCCGAAGGGAAAGCCGAAGATGAAGAGTCGGAAAGGCAGACGTTTCGAATACCAGGACAACGAAGCGGCACGGGAAGACGAAACGAAAGGTTCTGGAAGAGGAAACGAAGGGCCACCAGCTGGAAATGAAGCGTCACCTGAGAACCTTTAAAAAGGAGAACAGAGGCATGCACAGGGGCTGGAAAATTTTGTGAACGATAATATATTTCTGTAATTTCAGAATTGAGAATATTCTGTAAAGCGCAACTCTCTGCGATTTCTGTAAATTCTGCTGTAACAGTAATTCTCTCATGTATATTGAATAAATCAGAACTATTTTTTTTTCTTCTCTGTAATTGTGTACCTCGATCAATAGTGAAGGGATATATGGGCTTATCTATAGTGATACATGATACGCCTACACAGACATACTTGTGTTAGGGTATTTTGTGATATGTAGCTTTCAAGAAAAATTAGGGGATCAAAAATTTAGATAAATACTAGTTGGGTTAGAGGTTCATGAAGGGTTCATGTATATCTCTCCTTAGTAATTTTATTTTTTCTATTTTTGTATTTTTTGTTTGTGTGTTTTTGGATCGGTACAAGGTTAATCATGGATAGAAGGAATACTTCATATATATACCCAAATTGATTCTACTCAAAAACTGTTTTTAATTAAGGTATTAAGGTTACTTTCCCTACAAATTCTTATTCAATGAATCTATATGAATTACTTCAACTATATGGTCCTTGATTTACGATAACAGGAGTTATCCACTAAAATATTTTAAATTATAAAAGCTCATAAAGAAAACTCACTATTGTTCGAATATACTTTTATAAACTAAACCTCTTGCTTTATTTAGGTAGCCAATATTACCCATGCAATCTATGTAAAAATAAATAAATCTGACTATAAAGAATGACCTAAAGTTTATTTATATTTACCCGAATTGAGAAGCTAATAATGTATACAAATAGACATACTCAACTCATCAACAATGGGTAATCTTTTGAAAACTGACCAAATTAAAAGAAGATTCATGCTGAGTATAATACATGTTTATATAAGTTTTTTTTTAATCTCATATAACATAAGATGAAATAGAATAAGATTCCACACATCTAGAACTAGAGATTCTTATACGGCTTGGAATGCAATGACATCCTTCTAATTTTCCTTGATGAAAACATAACTCATATTCGATCAACCATTGTAGTATCTATAGGTTAAAACCAACATCTCGTTTGGATATCTCTTGGTGGTTGAAAATGAGTTGAATACTTTTTTGGGGTAAGCATGTCCCCATTATGAATGCATAATTCTACATGAAAACATATATGTAGAGTATATGCATGGCAACACCAAAAAAAACTAGTTTCACATATGCAGTCTCATCCAAACCATTTTAAAACTCATAAACATCAAGAAAAGTAGTTGGATCAACAAATACATGTATACTCCATAATAGTGTTACCCAACCTATGTTGAGCACCGTTTTTTTATAAATTACTTAAAAAATAGGTTAAGCAGAGCATTCCTATGATACAATACAAGTGGTTGTAAGTTTCAAACATAGTAGTTACTAGACTAATGCAACCATTTTAAAAAAACATACACACAACAAAAAAGACCTCCAAACAATCCATACACATTTTTTTAATTTCAGCCTAAATTTTCTAGGATAAATAAAGGAGTCTGACCTGGATATGGCATATGGATACACCACTCTCTTTCATACTAAACAAAAATTCAAAAATATCAATTGTTTTCTAGCTCAAGCAATAATCTCCAAAATTACCATACCTCAAACTGGTTCCTCCTTCATTAAATAGAAAAATAAGTGCCCTACTTAGAAGACACATATGATTTTTCATGCAAATGGTTTACCCTCCAATAGTTTCCAGATGGTCATTCTTCATATGATCAATGATGTAAATAAAAAATGTCTCCTAAATATAACTCTTGTCCATTCGGGTTTTGTTATAATTCTAAACAAGTAAAATTTAATTTTATTATTGTATTATTTTTATTTATTAATATTTCCACTTATTATATATATATACCTTTATGAAAAGAAATACTACATATATTAATTTTCATCCAGCAGATAAAAATGCATTCGATTATCACAAGCAGACATAATGCAGCAACAAATAGAATGTCCTATATGAAATTTTCTCTATGGGTTTCCATGTACCCATGGGTCATGGTGCATGAAGCACAACATCATATCCCACCTTACTTAAAGTATTCAACCACTATCTCTACCTGAGGTGGGTGTTCTTCTTACTACAGAGTGGAAACATGCACCTGCAATCATAAAAGTTTACAGTAGTATTATATTCTTCTAAAAAAATGATAATCATATATTGGGGATTTTACACTCATATAGGATCTTTTTAATGACCAATGCGAGGGGAAACATCCATATATGATCATATACAAGCATAATATCCTCAAGATATATTGTTAACTGATCAAAATCAATAGGGTTCATGTTCAAACTACTTTTCTTCAACAATACAATTGAGTTACACTACATTACAAAATATCAAATCACATTACATCACACTTTAATTTTCCCACAATATTTATTAAGCATGATAAAAAGCACATTAAAAATTATAACATAAATAAAAGTATGATTATGTAGATCATCCAAAAATAAATCATATTTTGCATTACACATACACATCAAAATCAAAATATCAAAAATAGAACCACAATAGTCATATATATATCTATATCTCATCAAAAATACAAAGTACAAAAAAGTTGATTGGCATGACACAATCATAAAAATGGCATACTCAATCACTAGGGGGTATACCATAAAACCAAGCCTAGTATATCATTCCCTATAACCCCTATAACATTGGGCATCATCGCCTGAAGGTGGTCTAGGCTCACGAAATGGAGTAGCCCCAAACACTGCCCTAGATACTGATCTACCCTAACTCAAAGGAGCAAACTATAGAGGTAAAGGAACCCTTTGACCCTTTGAAACCAGCTCATAGTACAAATTTTGATAAAAAAATACTCAATTGATGTCATGAGTAGCTCTACCACTACTATCCTGCTCCTTGAGGACTGTTCTAAATTCATGCTCCTTGATTGATGGGACTATAATTGTGTCTTGCATGACAATCCATCTCCCTACATTTAGGCTAGCTGAGCCTAATTCTAGCTCAAGAGATTTTGTGACTATGAGAGTTATCCCTCCAAATATTGAATACACTTTCCTGAATGGCAATCTGACACCTCATATCATCATTCTATGAACTAGGAGCAGCTACCTCTCCTATGCTTCTCAAATCTCCCACCTATATGGAAATACCATTTCTAGATGAATCCTATCTTGGAGCAATGTGGGTCTCCCACTATGGATATGTCGTAGCTTGCTTTGGTAGAGGTAGATCATATTGAGAGCCTCCTGCTTGTTGTTGCTACCCACTCTCTCCCATAATTTGAAGAGCTCTATCTCTCTGAGATGATCTCTATGGTGATCACCCTCCTCTTATCTAAGGCCCCTCTCTCCTTGGTGACCTATGTCCCTCCTATTGTGTAGTAGATCATCATATCACTACATCCCAAAGTTCTTAGTGTACCTGACTAGCTATGCCTCTCTATCGAGTGATCCTCATAGGATAAATGCTACCATACCAGGCATAATATCCATCCACAACCTCTGCATCATCTCCCTCTACAAGGGTGACCACTACATCATCCTCATTCATCTCTACAAATATATTGAGATCTGATTCCCTACTAGTGGTCATCAAATCTCACACTAACTGTGAATATGTGAAATCACAAATCTAAAGAATCACCTGAACCAACCCAAACTGATGGAGCACTCGATATTATTAGTGAAGCACTATATATTATCTCTCAATATGGAGCCATTGCAATCGTCTCACATGAGATAGCTCTGCTCTATCATCCTTCCATATACTATACCCTCATTAGCATCTCTAGTAAATCTATAGTGTGGTCAACTCATCAATCACCCACCTGGCCTTCTCTAGGCCACTCCTCCTCTACCGAATACCTGTAGGACCTAGTGCAATACCGTAGGTCATCCATCCTCTACATCCTAATGAGGAAACCCTAATGGTCTCCTCATGGTAATGTGCTACCAGTACCATACCAGTAGAAAGGTCATAAGCGCCAAGCTAGTGCCCTTCTTATACACAACCCTAAACAAGGTCATGTATAAGCAACACAAAATATAGGGTCCCTAGGCAAACCACATGTTGGTATCTTGCATATCCACTATAACCTCTGACAAATCCCATGGCAAGTGTCAGCCACTTTGATGAAAAACTAGTAGCCCTACAACTATATCTACTAACACTACTATCTATAGAGACACCCCATCTACTGCTACCAGACCCTCTATGCTAAATATGCTCTACTCAATCAAAAATGATGGATCTCCCATCAATCACTACATGGCCTGATCTTGGGCCAAATGCTGATACACAAATTTACCCCTAATCAGTACTCTGAGGATCCTCCACACATCCTTTAGAGTATGGTCCATATCCCCTATAGGTAGCCAGAACGTTGATGATCTTGGGTACCATCATTCTACTAAGGTTGTGAGCAAACTGTAATTGGCCTCTATATGTGGTATTTCAGCCACGTGGCTCAACCCCACTGCTATCAGAATATCTCTCTCATCTACGATGAGATCTCGAACATGATCCTCAAATCCTGTGTGTCACCACTTGTGATCCTTAAGTGATCCTCCCTGCAAAGTCAAAAATAAAATCAAATTAGTAAAAACATTAAAATAACAAAGCATCCATTGTAAAATTTGTCTTAATTTATAAATTTAGACTTAAGAAAGTAAATTCGAACTTCAAGTACAAATTTAGATGTTTCAAAAATTAATTTGAATGTCTGAATTTACAAATTTGGGCCTATCGCAAATAAAATTGGACATACAAATCCATCAAAAAGTGTTTGAATTCATGAATTTGGATACCTTTTCT
Organism: Wollemia nobilis; assembly: GCA_028583015.1. Lineage (NCBI taxonomy): Eukaryota > Viridiplantae > Streptophyta > Pinopsida > Araucariales > Araucariaceae > Wollemia > Wollemia nobilis. The sequence goes on along the minus strand of JAQPPZ010003077.1, from coordinate 9,641,950 downwards.
ATGAATTCAAACATCTAAATTTGTCTGAATTCATCATTGTGGCTACACGATGGTAGGTCACATATAAAATCCAAAAATCCTAAAAAAATGACTACTTACCCGCATACTCGCACCAGCTCTATCATTCCTAGCTCGAAATTTGTTCACCTTATGTATAGCAATTGCCATTTCCTCTTTTTTCTCTAGAGCTTAATTTGGAAGAAAAGTGAGGGTAAAAATGAATTAGGGTTTTACCCTAATTTTTATTTTATATTACCTTTTTACCCCTTTTTTTGCATCAAATTTTGAGTTTTGTAATAAATTTCAAATTTTTTACAAAACTCGAAGGGGGTACCCTAGACAGTAAATATAAAAAAATGAACAAATTTTATTTTTTTTGCAGCATAAAACCCATTCTTGCTACATCTTTCTTTAACTTATTTATTGTCCATAAATGCACCAAAGAGGGGGTAAAATGTAGCTATTGAATTTTGACACACCTCAAAATTCCATTTTCCTAATAAAACATGTTAATCATCCTAATAATATGAAATTCACCCTTAAATATCCTTGCCTCGATATTTGTGCAAAAAATTTGAAAAATGATTTAATTTCCCCCCTTTCCAAAAAATTTGGGCCAGCTCGACAAAATCAGGCCTATTCGATAATTTTGGTTGACTCAAAATCATACAAATAACACGTGTGTATAATTTAGGTGCTCAGTTGGGATTTTGAACCTAATATGGGTGAGTCTAGATTCTTGATAAATTTGGTTGATCCAAATTTTTACCAAATCGAGCCAAAATCCAAATTGGCTTAACAATCTAGCCTATTTTTGCCTACCTCTCTGATTCCTTGACCTTCATAAAGCATTTAAACCCTCAGATCCCCCTAAAATGAACTAATGGTGATAATTAATAGGAAAGCTTGATTAAAGGATATTTAGGAGCTTTGTTATAGGTTGTAGGGAATATTCTAACATTTTAATCACCGTTCCATGAGCTCATAGACATGGTGACACATAAGGTATACTTAAATCTGGTTCTTACTTAGCAGTAATTTGATTTTTTGTATTGTTTGTATGAATTTGGGTCACTTGAATTTGTCATAAGCATACGATTTTAACCATTATTTTTGCATAATTAGCCATTAGTTTATTTTGGGTCATGCAAAATCATACATAGCATCTGAAATCATACATAGCATACAAGATAATACCAGTTTCATATAGTTATATCACTAGTTTGATTCAGATTTGAATTGCACTTGATTATCTGCTTTTAGTACTTCACTGCATATTACTGTTGCTACTGTGTTTATTGCATTTAATCCTACATGTTTTGCATTAGATTAATTGATCCTTTATTTTCTTTATGGTTTGCTAAAATAACCAAGGAGATTTGACTATTACAGATCATGATCTGTTGTGACTTATATAGATCCCCCATCTCTAATTTTAAATATTAGTGTAGTATTGTGAAATTGTAGGTTTTTGACATATTCAGCTGACTAGAATTCATCTAACAAATCCATATGTACGAATTCATCCTATAGACATCTGAATTTATCTTGTTAACCCAAATTCATCCCAAAGCAAACATCTAGATCAGGTAAGGATCTAAACTTGTTTTCTTACACTTCAAATTTATACTTCTCTGTCATATAGGCATTTGCTTTTAATAAAAAAATAGAAAACACCAAAAAAACATTGATTTTACTATACTTTTCCATACTAGTCAAGATACAAAACACAAAAAGAGAAAAATATGTTAGCATAGATCTTCATCTCTTTCCTTTTTTCAAAACCATTGCATCTTAGTTGAACTTCACAAAGCTTTCTAGCTAGATTTGTATACTTTGTTTCATTTGAAATTAAAGTACATATAGTTAAGTTAGTTGTATTTTGGCCAAACCATAGGAGTGTGCACATAAAAAGAATACATCAAACATCCACTTTACCTAAGATGTGGAAACTGCCATAAATTGTTTCTTGGTGAACCCCATCCAATTCGTCAACAAACACAAAATAGAGCGCAACTCAAGCGCTTCTCGTCTGAGGTGTAGATCCTTCATTTTTCCTCCTCCTTTTAGGCATAGATCCATTTGGCTTGGAAGAAAGGGGTGCAAAAATATTGGGTCTACAGGATGGTTCTAGGCAATAGCACCAAAAACGTAGGTATTATTAAATAATACAATTCTAGATAGTATACATGGTAATAACCACCTTATAAAAGCATGTAGTATTAAATAATAGTAGGTATGTGGGCATCTGACATGCAATTTATATGGCCTTATCTTATCTCACATACTTGCACATGGTTTGGGCTCATGATTTTCCCAACCATGGTTTAATAAAAAACATCTAATACCTATTAATTTGTACTATTGATCAATGGAAAATTTATTAGGATTTTAGATCCACATCATTGGTATCAAAGTAGGTTGATCCTCCACATGAGGGGGAATATCCCTCATGGAAATTCCCCCCTTCCCCTTTCTTCTTCTCTCCTTCCATATTAGATTCTCATAAGACCTACTATTATTTAATGTTATAAGCTTCTAGGAGGTGGCTATTGCCACATATACTACCTAGAAGTATATTATTTAATAATACCTACTTTGAAAACTTTGAATTGTGTTCCTCATAATTCTACCAACATCATCCTTCATCTACACTTTTGGATAATGAAGTCATACTAGAATTAATCTCCACATGCTAGCCTATAATAGTGAAGCTCTATTAGATCAAAGGGATAGTTGCTCACATTTTGTGAAATTTATTGTTGGTCATTCATCAAGCATAAAATGAAGCCTCAATGACTCATCCTCTCATCATAGCATCAAGCAACTACTAAGTCCATTAAACTTATAGACATATCTATAGTTGAATGGTTGTGTCCTTTCAATCTAAGCTTATTATTCTTACCTTTTTTCTATTTCTAAAGTCATTTCATCATTTTCTACTAACTATATATTTTTTAAAATATTTAGTTTATTTGTAATCACTTTATTATCCTCATGGATATAGGTTTTTAACATTAATTAGATTAATGTATATGTATTTTTCTAGTTATAATTATACCTATCTTATTGTATTTTTATAAACACATAATCCTAGTATACCAATCTTGTTTTTATTTAGGTAAATCACCCAAATATTTTTATCTAGCTATCAAATTTATCATAGTTGAACTTTTTATTTTAATCTATTGTCTTCATTAGAATCCCTACACCCTCTTGTGCATAATATTTCTATTAAGATAAATATGCAAATTGAAGTCTTTCTTCAAAGGACTCATTTTTCTATGCATATAGATAGAAGCACCACAATATTATAGCCATAATAGTGCTACTATATCCTATTTCTACTACAACAAAGACCAAGATTCCACAATTGTTAGTCTTCCTTCAAGGAGAAAAATCACTAAAAAATTATAGAAGTATTGATGATGCTATTGCTCCCCATGGGCACTTTTCACACTAATATTATAGCCATAATTTGGATCTAACATCTACTATATTCATATTTCTTGAATAAGATTTTTATGATGATCAAGGAAGTTATTTATTCTCCACTAATTTGGATAGACCCCTTTCCTACTAACTCAAAATATTTTTGTCTATATTGTAGGTTTTGGAAAGTATAAAGTCATCAACAAAATCATCGCCAAACAATGATAGCACCAACAACGCTTCTATCATTGAGGTAGAAAATAAGTACAACTTTTAGCTTTATTCTATTTCCATATATAAGATATAATACTTCATATTTGTCTTATGAATTTGTCCATCATTTTATATTTTCTTGTTTCATTCATTAGGGTATAAGAAAGGGAAACAAATAATATTTTTAATAGTATCAAGGGCCATCCATAGTCTAGCATCACATTCAAAATTAATCTACATGTAGGAATTATAGCTAATTTGACTATATCACATCTTTCTCAACCTTTAAAAATGAGTCATTTTTAATATTATTAATCAAAATAAAAAGATATAGTTTATAGGTCTAATATACTTCACTTATTTGATGCATTTATAGTTATGATAAGATCAATATTAATTTTAATATAGTCAATAAAATATGTTAGGGAGAAACATAAGTGTTCTTAAATTAATTTAATAAACATAGAAATTAGACTTACAACTACCCTTATCCTCAAATTTAGACATCATGAATATGCTACCTTGCACAAACTAGGAGCCAGTGCACCTAGTCTTGTAGGCCAAATCTAAGGCCCTTGCAACTTACCCATGTCATAATTACATCTAAGAAAAACTAGATTATATGGAATATGCGATGTGTGAACATCCAATATCAAAACAATTATGGGTGAGCTACTATAAATCTAATTGTAATTATCAATCTTATGTATATAAAGGAATAAGAATATAAAGAGGAAACATGGTGGTGCATAGAAATATAAGAGAAGAGAAAGAGGAAATAATATGTAGAGTGAGATAAAAAGAGGAAGAGGAATGTGTAGAGGTGAGGGTAATAGTATAGGATGGATGTAAAATATTGGATGTATAGACATTTGGAATATTGGTAATACCATTACTATTTGCCATGAATTTAATCTATGTATGCATCTAAATAATCAATATGTGCTATATGAATTATATGTTGTAGATTACATGCATTAGTAGATGTAGGATTGCAAGTGAGAACAAGGTATTGAAATAGGCAATATATTGATCAAACGAAAGAAATATTTAGTTGAGAGTGTAAGCATTTTTCAAGGGGAAGTGTCATCACTTGACTCAGTTGGTACCATAAAATTAGGAACAATCTAAAAGATAACCATGTTACAAGGTGCCATCTAATGCAAGACATCTTGTAAGTGTTGTCATCTAGTGTTAATATAAGTGAAGTGGTCTATATAAGAGTATATTATCATGAAATATGTCATCATAAAGGGAGTTGTCTAAAGGAAGCCATCAGAGCAAGGATTTATCTAGTAGTGCAATCTAGATTGAATACTAGTGGTTGTTATCATATGCTTACCTCCATCTAAACCATCACCATATACTTATCATCACTTGGACTAGTGTTTTAGAGCTATTGTGTAAGGAGTTGTGTGATATTACCATATTGAATGGAAACATCTATAACTTATTTTATCTAGGAACATTTCTAATTGAAGATTGAATTTTGAACCCTTTAGAATTGTCATTTGTAGCATTGTCATATTGAAATCAAATTCATGTAGAATTGTTGCTAGGGAAGGTTATTGAGTTGATCCCCTTTGCCTAGACTACATAATTTGGTATCATAGTAGGAATTTGTTTTTAGAGATTTGTCATACATTTTGGAGAATATATGACATATCGAGGGATAAAAATATGGTGTGGTCTTATGCCTTGGCTAGCAAACATAGCTAAAATTTTAAGGGGAATCGTTTCCATATTAGATGCAATTGAGACTACCCAAAGAAGAGGTGTCCATCTTGACGAGGTTAGTGATAGTGAATAGGAGGATATTGGTTACCAAAATATCAATATGAGAAGAAAGAAGAGGAACTAGAGTAGCGACTAATTCGAGAAATATCTAGCATGGGATATAAGCCAAAGATTTATACTCCCAATTTTAAAGGAAGTTTAAACCTAGAAGAATTGATAGAACTGATAACAAAAATGGAGAGATTATTTGAATATGAATCTATGGTGGATCTAAAGTGGGTTAAAATTCCATGCACATAATGAAAAGGATATGCATCAATTTTCTGGGATAAATTCCAAATGAAGAGACAATAAAAAATAAGGAGAAAATTCAAACTTGGTACATGTTTGTTGCCAAATTGAAATCTAAATTTTTGGTTGTTTAGAAGATTGTAAAACCTCAAGAAAAATTATCTAGGAGTGAAATAGTGTATGAAATAATTCTATAAATTTATCATAAGAGTATGTCATATTGAAGATGATAATGAGAAAGTGGTGATACATAAATAGAATAAGGTTTTCCATACAAGGTAAAATCGGTATTGTTTGAAATAAAGTAGTTGAAGAGTCTTATCAATATGCACTTAAGGGGGAAGAGAAGTTGGCCCAAAATAAACAAAATAAATCTAGAGAGAGAGGATAGTATTTGAGAGAAACAGGATAGTACCATGGAGGAAGAGGGTAGTGAACTCATGATGCGGGAGAAAACGTCTCACAAAAAAAAACTTTCGACCAAAGTACCCAAGAAAAAGGAGAATTTTTGAGAGGATGGGGTGGATTTGGTAGAGTAAGAGGACATGTTTTTTCTTACAAGTATTATAGATGCTTGGAAGGACATAGAGCCTATGATCTCCCTCAAGTGTAGCAGATCAATGGGTACAAAAAGGAAACATGTACCATATTACACAAGTGGATGAAAAAAATGTAGCCCTATTGAAACACATGGAGGAAAAAGAGCAAAGAGATTCACTTATGCTAAAAAGGTATTGTTAAATCTAACCAAGGAGGTGAAATAACAAGAGTAAAAATAAATTTATTCAAGACAATTTGTAAATCAAGAGGTAAATGTTGCAAGGTGATTGTGGATAGTGAAATTACAAACAACTTAGTGCTAATAAATATGATGGAGAAACTTGGATTGAAGAGAATTGAGAATTCAAATCCTTACAAAGTGTCATTGTTACAAAATGGAAATAAAAATTTGGTAACTAAACAATGTATGGTAAATTTTCCTATTGGTTCTTGTAAAGATGCAATTCTATGTGACATCATGTTAAATGGATGCATGCCATGTTTTTTTAGGTAGACCATGACAATTTTATAGGGAAGTGGTACATGATGGTATAATGAACACTTATTCAATTATCAAGGATGGTAAAATTTATACGTTGAGTCAATTGAAGGATAAAATATAAGATGTGGACAACAATCCTAAAGTTTACCTAACCTCAAAAAAAAAAATTTTGAAGGACTTGAAGAAAGAGGAAGTATGCTTTACCTTCATTAAAAAATCCATAAAATTTGAGGCAATTGATGAAATTCCTCATGAAATAGTTGATATGTTGGAGGAATTTATAGATATTATCTCTAAGGAGTTTTTGAATGGATTTCCACCTATGCAAAGTATTGGTCATAACATAAACTTAATACCCATAGTAAGTTTACCAAACAAGGCAACCTATATGATGGCACCCATGGCAAATGGAGAGATGAATATAATACAAAGGGCTAATTAGGGAGAGCTTGAGAGGATGTGTAGTACTAGTCATACTAGCACCCAATAAAAGTGGAGAATGGCACATGTGCATAGACTCTTAGGCTATCAATAAGATCGTAATAAAATATAGGTTTCCATTACACCATATGGATTACTTGATGGATTATTTTTGTGGAGAAAAGTAATCTACAAATATTTATTTGAATATTTGTTATCATAAAATTAAAATTAGATAAAGATAAGAGTGGAAGACAACATTTAAGACAAAAGACAGATTGTGTGAATGGCTAGTTATGCCATTTGGGCTGACAAATTCACCTAGCACTTTTACATGACTAATGAATGAAGTATTGAAGCCTTTTCTTGGTAAGTTTGTGATGGTTTATATGGATGATATTTTTGTGTTTAGAAGAATAAAGAACATCTACTACACTCAAGTCTAGTTTTGTAAAAATTAAAATATGAGCAATTGTTGATTAAGTTGAAGAAATATAGTTTTATAAAGAAGTAATTGGTATATTTGGGCTTTGGAATTTCCAAGGTTGGTTTGCATATGGACCCAACAAAGGTAAAGGTAATTATATATTGGACATCACTAAGAAGTATGTTTAAGGTAAGAATATTTCATGGGTTGGCAAGTTTTTATTAGAATTTTATCAAAATTTTCAATGAAATTTTTGCTCCAATCACAAGAAAAATGAAGCATAATATGTATGAGTTCAAATGGATGAGTGTAGTAGAAAAGAGCTTTCAAATATTAATGGATAAATTCACAAAATAGATAATTTTACCATTGTTGGACTTTAACAAAAAAATTCCAAGTATATTGTAATGCAAGTAGAACTGCCATTGGAGGATTTTTGAGCCAAGAAGGTAATCCTATTCCTTATTTTAGAAAATTTTTAAATGAGATCAAGATAAAATATCTAGTTTATGATCAAGAGTTTTATGCTATTGTGCAAGCAGTTAAGAAATATAAGCATTACTTATTACCAAAAGAGTTTGTGTTGTTTATGGTTCATCATGCTTTGCAGTTCATTAATATCTAGGGTAAATTAAACCAAATACATAAGAAATGGGTGGAGTATACTAAAAGTGCTAATTTATCTTAAAGCATAGAAGTGGTAGTTAAAATCAGGTAGTCGATGCCTTGAGTAGAATAATTTTTTTGATAAATGTAATTTTAGAAATATTGAGTTGTCATTGATGTCAAAGGCACCATTATATGCTTCAATATAAAGTGGTGGTGTATGCTTCAATATTAAAGTGGTGATGTATGCTTTAATATTTAAATTAAATATTTAAATATTAAAGTAATGTTTTAAAATAAAAATAAAGGTTTGATCAAAATATTTAAATATAAATATTATTGAAAAATAAAGTGGGCCGACCTTGGGTGCCAAAAGCAAGTGAAACGTTTGCATATTAATATAAGGCTAAAGTTCACTTTGGAAAATATGGTTTAAGGTCTTTGATATACAAGAGCAACATGAATGGAATGACGAATGGAGACTTGAGCTTGCAGTGAATAAGAGGAGTTTGATGGCAAATGATATTGCACTATTTGTGGTGAATGGAGACTTAAGCTTGTGGTGAATGAAGATTGCATTGTTCCCCATCCACGGTAGAAAAAATTGAGACAACAAATTTAAGGCAAAGGAGAGGATCTACGTACGAAGGTAGCTATAGAGTTGGCATACAAAGCAAAGTAGGCCAGAGATTTCATAGTAGTGGAGCGCACGAACACTGAAGGTAACCATTAAAAAAAGTGTTTGGATCTATGGACGGAGGTAGCGCAAGAACGCTAAAAGTGATCTTAGTAGGGTAACGCTGGGAGAAATAGCTATGATATCCGTGGAGCTAAAATGTGGTAAGCTCGTGATAAGGGAACATTGGGAGAAATAGTTATGATATCTGTAGAGGCAAAGAATGGTAAGCTTGTGCGTTTTGATAAGGATATTGATATTGTTGTAAGCAACTTCATTGCTCTTTCCTTCGTAGGTAAGTGATGCACATAGAGGAAATATCTTACCAAGGGTGAGAACAAAAGAGCATTTGAAATAGAATGTTGCACTAGGGCAAAATAAGTGAGCACTAATAAACATTGAAAAAGAATGTTGCGGTGACTCACAAGAACCATTGAAAAATATTGAAGCCTAGATGAAATTGTGAAGCCAATGAATGTTGAAAAATATCGAAGCCCAACAAAAATTGTGAGATAGAGAAATTAATTTCTTGATAGCCTTTGTATGGGTCTCTGGTGAGTTGTATCTTGTGCTCTCGGATAACATAATGCAGATGCAGTATTAGTTCACTTTATGATAATCATCAGGTGAAAAGAATCATGGAGCTCCATGGCAAAAGTTTAGTGAAGTTGTCAAGGAGTGTAGGAAGAGTAGTGTGCCTTACTTATTCAGCTTGTGAAATATTGACAATGCTACTTCAAATTGAAAGTGGTGGAATACTCTTCCCATCAGATGGTGTATCCGAGGTGGTTCATTTCATGTTTGTAAGGTTTGCAAATCAAGAGACCCAAGTTCGAGTCACGTGCATGATATTTTGGCAAAAAGTGTGGCAATAGAAATTCCAAAGGTGAAATGTTCATTTGACATTGGCATACATGGAGGTATAGTAAAATAATTCTCTTTTTAAGGTGGTTTTATTATAATTGTTGTTTTTATAAAGTGGGAGGTATAAGGAATTATTATATGTATAAAATTGGAATGTGTTAGAAAAGAGTTTGTTATTTTGAAGTACATGTGGGAACAAGTAAAAGAGTGTAGCCACACAAAAATGGAAGGAATGTTCTAAAACAAATCAAGGTGTCACATAGTGCAAGAATAGAGTGAGAGAATTAATGCACATCTTCACCCAAGCATCAAATTAAAAGAGAAGGACAATTCAGCCATTTACAAGAAGGAAAGGTGCACAAGATAAGTGAAGGAAGAGCAAGAAAGACAGCCCTAACAATTAGCATACACTCCATACAAATCAGCACTTACAAGGTGAGTAACATTCATTACTATATTGCAAGGTTGAAATCCAAGTGCATTAGTGAGTTGAAGAAAGTAAAATCAAGAAAATGGAAGAATTTAAAGAGCAAAAGCAAGGTACAGTAGGAAGTATAATATTTTCATGAGAAAATATTAGTGTATAGATTCAAGAAAACCTTGTGATAGAATTATGAGCAGACCTGAGCAGTGTTGTTGATCAGATTTAGAATCAGATTTGAGCAGTGTTTGTTATCAGATTTAGGAGTATATTTGAGTAGTATTTGTGATCAGTTTTGGAGCAGAACTGAGTGAGGTTTATTGGAAATATTGAGTTTTCATTGATATCAAAGGTACATGGTCATTGATGTCAAAAGGTTGATGTCAAAGAGAGCATGGTAACACAAAATATTCTTCTAAGGTAAGACAATTATGCAAGGCAAGGTATATCTCACAACAAGGAAAATTGGTGAAAAGAAAAGGTTTATAATATTTATTTTTAAATATTATAAAGGAGGTCCAAGAGGTTTTATAGTGTTTGGACCAAATAAAAATCAAGGATTATTTATTATTTATTAAGGGCAAAAGGTTTAAAAGACAAGGTAGGGTTAAGTTTTAAAAGGAGCTAAAAAGGAAGACCAAGGTTTAAATATTTATTTGAAGGCCAAAGGTTTAAGAGCAAGGTTTAAATTTGAATAAGAAGGCAAAGTTTTTAAAAGGGTTTTAAAAGAAGACCAAGGTTTAATATTTCCTTGAGGGCCAAAGGTTTTAAGAGTCATTATTATAATATTATAATATAAACATAAGGGTGTATGTTTGGCACCAACGTCGTGTGCAAAGTAAGTTTAAATCTCCATATGAAACCGTGAGCCGACTCTCCAAGCAACATTGAAGTGCATATAAATAAGGAGGCAATGGTTTTATTTCTATATACTAAGCGCTAATGTTTTATGATATGATTTTTGATGCAAAAAAAATTTAATATTTGGTGCTAAAGTTGATATCCCTCCAAGTGCAAATGAAAAAAAACAACAAATTTCGAAGGGTGCTAAAGTGAGACAGTGACATATCTTGAGTATGCCTAAGATGTTCCATATGGCTGGGGTGGCCCAGCGGCTGACTAGCTGTGTGAGCACTATTGTAGCAAAGGGTTTGGGGTAAAAACCCCATGACATCTTTTCGTTGTGTGCATTGAAGTTTGGCTAACACAATTCGGAGTTATATTTTTCATTCCCCATATTTGGTGCTACCTGTTGCGGTAGCATAGCTGGTTGAAGGTGCTAGTGGTAGCGTTGTCTCTTGGAGGTCACGGGTTTGAGTTGCAATAGTGCATAAGGTACAAATATTTTTGTTTAAATCAATTAAATCTGAATGCATTGTGGCAGTAAAGTAAAGAGTTTGATTTGAATTTGATTAAGAGCAAAGTGGGAGTTGTATGGTGCATTGGTTTTAATTGAAAAATATATTTTTATATGAAGGCATTATCTGGTTTATAAAAGTGGGAGCTGTATGGTATATTAGTTCATTTTGAATATTGTATTTTATAGGAGGATATTGTTTTAAGGAGTTTTATGGTGTATAAGTTTATGAGAAAATTGTATTATTGTCTAAGTGTGAGAAGGGTTATTTTTGCAATATTGAAAGAGGGAGTTATAAGGTGTATTGTGTCCTTTTATTGATTGTAATATTTGCTTGATATTTTGAAGGGTTTGGTTTATATTTAAAAGCTTTATCTTGTGAAACCAAAGAGGAGTAATAGAGCATTATTTTCAGAAATTAATGTGCACATATTTTGAGAAGAGTTTTATGTGAATTTTTGAAGAGGAGTTTTTGCTAATCTATTTTTGAAGTGGCAAAAGAAAAGATATTATTTGAGACAGGTTTTTGAGAGCACATCTTCATCAAGGCATCTTTAGAGGTATGGTGATTTGATTTCTTTCTCAAGGTGGTTGTGCTTAAGGGAAATATTTTTGATGTCATAAGGTGGAGATATAAGGATCAATTTTATGTACATTGTTGGAAATAAATATGCTAGGGTTTGAGAACAAATTTGTGCATCATTGTTGAATGAAATTGGAAACACATGTGCTAGGATTTGAGAACAAATTTATGCATCATTATTGAATGAAATTGGAAACACATGTGCTAGGGTTTGAGAATAAAATTGTGCTTTATTGTTGAATGAAATTGGAAATACATGTGCTAGGGTTTGAGAATAAATTATGCATTGGTTTGAGTGACATTAAAAGTGAAGTGCAAGTGTTAGAAATCAGATTTGTGAAGCAAGTATGTGCATCAATTTTGATTGTGGAAAATACATAAGAAGGTCATCTATCAAGTTCTAGACTAGAACTATCTTGTGAATGTAATTAAATGTGATACATGTGAAAGCGATAGACTTAATGAATGTAATAATAACATATTAATTGTTTGTAATGCATATCATTCTCTATATTTTCATGAAGAAAAATAATTCTGGGTAGAATATGTCTGAATTACTTTAGTCAAAGAAAGCACTTTTGGGAAAGATATATGCAATGGTTTCTATGCAAGAATTGGGAATTTTTGAGTTGTTTTTGTGAGCAAGATTGAGGCAGATTTGAGTTAGCTTGAGCAGCAATAGTATGATGATTTGAGCAAGCCTTGTAATAAGGCTTGGGGAATATTTAAGTAGGATTGTGAGCTAGATTTGAGCAGGGTTGAGCAAGATTAGTGAGCTGTGTTGTGAGAAATTATGAGTTGATTTAAGCTAAACTTTTGATAAGGCTTGGAAGTAGTTGTGAGCAAGTTTGAGGTGGATTTGTACAGGTTGTGTGAGCAAGTTTGAGGTAAATTTATGCAAGCTGTATGAGCAGTTTTGAGTCAGAATTTTGTAGGTTGTGTGAGAAGTTTTGAGGTATATTTGACCAGAGTTGAGACTAGGTTTTTGTGAGTAGATTTGACCAAGTATTGTATATAGACTTGGAGTAGATCGGAGCAGCTATTAGAGTAGGTTTTGGTAAGAAAATTTGAGCAAGTCTTGTGTGTATACTTGGAGCATATCTGAGCAGAGTTGAGAGTAAATTTTAGAGAAAAATTGAACAAGCCTTGTGTAAAGGCTTGAAGCAAACCAGAACAGTGGGGATAAAGGTCTCCTATGAATAGAGGTCCATGAACCAAAGTAGAGGGGATTGAGGTATCCTATGGATAGATATCCACAAACCAGAGCAGAGGGGATTTACGTCTCCTATGGACAGAGGTACACAAACTAGAGTAGAGGATATTGAGGTCTCTTGTGAATAGAGGTTCACAAAATAAAGCAGAGGGGATTGGTGTATCCTATGGATAAGAGGTCCATGAACTTGAGCAGAGGGGATTAGTGTCTCCTTTAGGTTGGTGGCCATAAACATTGTAATAGGGAATTGGTTTCCAAGAATTTTTTAAGGAAATTTATAAGAAATATTTTCTTCATGGATGTAGCCCACATTAGGTGAACCATGTTAAATCTATGTTTCTCATGTGTGTGATGATTTATGTATTGTTTCATTTATTGCATTGATATTATTGTTGTTATCATTTGGAAAGAAAAGTAAAATTTTTGATCTTATATTGTTCACCCCCCCTCTAAGTATAAGCTTATGTTATTCAATTGATATCAGAGTGTTTTCCTTCAAGTAAGCCTAATAGCTTGAGGGAAGATCTTACAAGAACATAAATGGCTCATCAAGAAGGATTTTCAACACATAGAGAACAATTGTTTAATGGGACTGACTATGATTTTTGAATTATTAGGATGGAGATATTTTTTATGGCATAGGGAATTGATACATGGCAATCAGTTGAGAATGGGTACACATCACCTACAACTCCTCCCATAGATATAAGTGGTAAGAAACTATATGAAAATAATGCCAAGGCAATGAATGCAATTTTAAGTGGATTACAAGAAACAAAGTTTGTGAAGGTTATGCACTGCAAATCAACAAAATAAATGTGTGACAAATTATAGAATACATATGAAGGATATGACAAGGTTAAGAAGGAAAAACTTCAGACTCACAGGAGGAATTTTGAGGAATTAAAGATGAAATATGAGGAAGATATTGCTAGGTATCTACTTTGTGTTGATGAGGTTGTTAACACCATCCGTGGACTTGGAGAAAATATTGAGGATTCTACTATTGTTCAAAAAATTCTAAGATCACTTCCCATAAGGTATGATGCAAAGGTTTTAGAAATAAAAGAAATAAAGGATCTTGCAACCTCGAGGATAGATGAACTACATGGTATTCTCACAACTTATGATATGAGAATATAAACAGAGTAAACATTCAAAAAGGAGGCAACATTCGAAGCTTCAAAGAAGGTGAAGAGTAAAGAACCAGAATCAAGTGATGAGTCAAGGAATGATGAAGAGGCTAACTTTGTAAAATGAAATAATAAGGGTTTAAAGAAACCAAATAATATGCAAAATGTGAAATTTTTTAGTTGTGGTAATATTGGTCACTATGCAACATATTATCCACAAAATGGGTATAGTAGTTGTGAGGATAAACAATATTACAAGAAGAAAGAATGAAAATTTAGGCATGAAAAGAGAAGCAGGCATGGTCAAGGCAAGCATGAGAAGAAGATTTTTCAAAGGCACAAAAAATTTTCTATGTTGAAGAAGCAAGCAATTCTTCAAATGACAGTGATGAAAGTTCTTTAGATAGTGAAAAAGAAGAGATTCTATTTTTGGCAATAGAAGAGGAAGATGATACTTCCATTAAAGACAAATTAGAAGAGAAAGAGAATACTCCTATTGAAAACCTAGTAGAAGATAAAGAAGATGCTCCTATAGTTGAAGACCTAGAAAAAGAGAAATATTCAAAAAAGGAAAAGGAAACCTTGGTTGACATGAAAAAGGAACTTATTGCTACTCTTGGAGAATTGGAAAAAGTGAAAAGGGATAACTTAAGATTAAAGGATCAAGTTCAAGAGGAAGAGAAAACAAAGGCAAATCTTCTACAAGATCTCATTGATTTAAGAGTTAAGGTTGAAGAGGCAAGAAGAGTTGAAGAAAGTATGGCTGAAAATTAGAGGTAAAAGAATTAGAGTGTGAAACACTAGAAGATGAAGTTATCTATCTAAAAAAAGGACTTGGAAAATATCTTTATAAGCTAACTAGGTTTAAGGAAAGCTCAAAAACCTTGGATGACATTCTTAAAATATGGAGATCTCCATTTATCAAGACAGGACTAGGTTATGAAGAAGGCCAAGAGATACAAAGAGAGGAGTCAATCTCAAAAGAATTATAAGTTTCAAAGAAAGTGATTGAAGAAGAACCTAAGACCTATAATGATGAGTTGAGAATTGGAAGCATCAAAGAGGAAGAAAACAATGCATAAAAAAGGAATAGGGATCATCATAGAAAAGGAAAGGAAATAACTATGAGACCACACTCTCCAAGGCAAGACAAATACTTCTTCCAAGGACACTGTTACTTATATAATCATTTTGGTCATAAAGCTATACATTGCAGGGTTTATAGCAGGAATGATTATGGCTTCATCAAGAGGAACTTTAATCCATTTGCACCTCTCAAGAATTACAATATCAAATATTACAATTACAATAATTTTGGGCATAAAGCAAAGTGGTGTAGAACGAAATTCATGAAACTTACAAAGACATGCAAGAAGAAGGATAGTAAAAATGTTCAAAGAGGTATGGCTTGAAATTTTTGAAAAAATATTGAAAAATAATAAGAGCATTGTAATTTGGGAGTAGCTTTATTCTCATCCCAAAATTAATCACCTCAAGTAGAGGAGGTGGTGTGGGGGCTATGTTAAAATATCTTATTTTTAGCCCCAAGGAGCCATTTGCCATTGATGTCAAATGGGGAGAAATTTCAGTAAGGGGGAGAGAATTCATTAAGGGGAGCAACATATCAAGAGGATTAGTTTGGCATCCCATTGTAGTAAATAAATTATTTTTTTGAAGGGTTGCCATCAATGACAAAGGGGGAGATTGTTAGAAATATTGAGTTTTCATTGATGTCAAAGGCACATGGTCATTGATGTCAAAAGGTTGATGTCAAAGAGAGTATGGTAAGGCAAAAATATTCTTCTAAGGTAAGACATTAAAAGTGAAGAGAAAGTGTTAGAAATTAGATTTATGAAGTAAGTGTGTGCATAAGTTTTGATTATGGGAAATACGTAAGAAGGTCATCTATCAAGTGCTAGACTATATCTATCTTGTGAATGCAAATAAATGTGAGATATGTGAAAGCGACAGACTTAATGAATGTGAGAAGAACATATTTATTATTTGTAATGCATATCATTATCTATATGTTCATGAAGAAAAATAATATTGGGTAGAATATGTCTGAATTACTTTAGTCAAAGAAAGCACTTTTGGGAAAGATATATGCAATGGTTTCTATGAAATAATTAGGAATATTTGAGTTGTTTCTGTGAGTAGGATTGAGGAATATTTGAGTTGGTTTGAGCAGTTATAGTAAGATGATTTGAGAAAGCGTTGTAAGAAGTACTGGGGCAGATTCAAGCAAGATTGTGAGCTAGAGTTAAGCAGGGTTGATTAGGATTAGTAAGTTGTGTTGTGATAAATTGTGAGCTGATTTAAGTAGATCTTTTGAGAAGGCTTGTAAGCAATTATGAAAGGCTTAAGGTATATTTATGCAGGTTGTGTGAGTAATTTTGAGGAAGTTTTGTGTAAGTTGTATGAGCATGTTTGAGGTAGATTTGTGCAAGTTGTGTAATCAAGTTTGAGGTAGATTTGACTAGAGTTGAGAGCAGGTTTTGGTAAGTATATTTGAGCAAGTCTTGTGTGTATACTTGGAGTAGATCAGAGAAAATATTAGAGCAGGTTTTGGTAAGAATATTTGAGCAAGTCTTGTGTGTAGACTTGGAGTATATCTGACCAGATTTGAGAGTAGGTTTTAGAGTAGAATTGAGCAAGCCTTGTGTAAAGGCTTAAAGTGAACCAGAGTAGTGGGGATAGAGGTATCCTATGGATAGAAGTCCATGAACCAGAGCAAAGGGTATTGAGGTATTCTATGGATAGAGGTTCATAAACCAGAGTAGAGGGGATTGAAGTATCCTATAGATAGAGGTCCATAAACCAGAGCAAAGGATATTGAGGTCTCTAATGATTAGAGGTCCACAAACCCAAGCAAAGGGGATTGGTTTCTCTTATGGAAAAGAGGTCTATGAACTTGAGCATAGGGTATTAGTGTCTCCTTTGGGTTTATGCCCATAAAATATAGTATAGGGAATTGGTTCCCAAGAGATTGGTTGAGGAAATTTATAAGAAATATTTTCTCCATGGATATAGCCCACATTGGGTAAACCAAATTAAATCTATATCTCTCATGTGTGTGATGATTTATGCATTGTTTCATTTACTACATTGATATTATTGATGTTATAATTTGGAAAGAAAATTAAAATTTTTGATATTATACTTTTCAACCCGCCTCTCAATATAATCTTGTGTTCTTCAAGGTTGGTGTCTCAGAGGGGATTGGTGTATCCTCTGGGTTGGTGCCCATGAACTTGCATAAGGGGATTGGTGCTTCATGTGGGTTGGTGTCTCTCGTGGGTTGGTGCCCACGAAATTGCATAAGGGGATTGGTGTCTCTTATGGGTTGGTGCCCATGAACTTGCATAAGGGGATTGGTGTCTCTTGTGGGTTGGTTCCCATGAACTTGCATAAGTGGATTGGTGTCTCCTATGGGTTTGTTCCCATGAACTTGTATAATGGGATTGGTGTCTCATGTGGGTTGGTGCCCATAAATTTTGTTGAATAAAATAAAAGAAATATTTTTCCATGGTTTTCTCCTAAAATGGTGTTTTCATGTAAAACTCTTATCTCTTATGTGTATGGAAACTTTGTATTGATTTAATATTGTAGTTATTATTTTGGAAGGAAAAGTTGTATCTTATACTGTTCACCCCCATCTCAGTATAAGCATGTATTTCTTCAATTGGTATCAGAGCAGGTTCCTTCGTGAAATTCTAACCACTTGAAGGAAGATCTTACAGGAACACACATGGCTTACAAATAAGGTTTTTAGTCAAATAGGAATCCATTGTTTGATGGGACTAACTATACCTTATGGAGCATGAGGATGCAAAATTATTTGATGGCACATGAATATTATATATGAAAATCTATTGTGGATGGGTTAAAACCACCTGCAACCCCTCCAATGGATCAAAATGACAAGAAAATATTTGAAAATAATGCCAAGGTAATGAATGCAATATTAAGTGGGTTATGTAAATTAGAGTTTGTGAAAGTCATGCAACACACCTCAGCAAATGAAATATGGTACAAGTTACGAAGAACATATGAAGGAGATGGCAAGGTTACAATGGCAAAACTTCAAACCCACAGGAGGAAGTTTGAATAACTGAAGATGAAAGATGAGGAAGATATTGTCAAATATCTACTTCGTATTGATGAAATTGTCAACACCATTTGTGGACTTGGAGAAAGTATTGATGACTCTAATATTGTTCAAAAATCTTAAGGTCACTTTCTATGAGGTTTGATGCAAAGGTCTCGGTGATTGAAGAAATAAATGATATCAAAACCTTAAGCATGGATGAGGTACACAAAATTCTTATAGCCTATGAGATGAGTATTGAAAAATATCAAACATCCAAATGGAAGGCCACGTTTAAATATTAAAATAAGACAAATAATAAAAAACCATATTCAAGTGAAGAATCGGGCAACGGAGAAGAAGCTAACTTTGTGCGAAGAAATAATAAGGGACCAAGAAAACACAAATGTAAGCATACTATGAAATTTTTTAATTATGGTAACATTAATCACTATGCATATCAATGCCAAAAAGCTAAAAGTAGAAGCAGTGAAGAAGAAGAGGAATACAAGAAACATAAAGCAAGAAAATTTTATCATGAAAATAAAAAGAGGCACAATCAAAGAAAGCATGAGAAGATATTTCAAAGGCATAAGAAGAGTCTTTATGTTGAGGAAGCAAGAAGTTCTTCCAACAGTAGTGATGAAAGTCTCTCCGATAGTGAAAGAGAAGAAATCCTATTTTTGGCCATGGAGGTGAAAGAAGATGCTCCTGTTGTTGAAAAAAAAGAAGAGGAAAAAGATCTAGAAAATGAAGAGGAAGCCATAGTTGACATAGAAGAGGAACTTGTTTTTTCTCTTGAAGAGTTGAAAATTATTAGAAAGAAGAACTCAAGATTGAAGACTCAATTACAAGAGGATGATAAGAAAAAGGTAAAGCTTTCACAAGATCTCAACGATTTAAAAGTGAAAATTGA
The DNA here is from genome assembly GCA_028583015.1 of Wollemia nobilis. Classification (NCBI taxonomy): domain Eukaryota; kingdom Viridiplantae; phylum Streptophyta; class Pinopsida; order Araucariales; family Araucariaceae; genus Wollemia; species Wollemia nobilis. Next base: position 9,622,529 of record JAQPPZ010003077.1, on the reverse strand, counting down.
AGAGGCAAAGTGAATTGAAGAAGGTATGGTTGAGTAGTTAAAGGCAAAAGAGTTGGAATGTGAAAAACTGGAACATGAGGTTGTCTCTCTAAGGAAGAAAGTGGAAGAATCTAATGATAAGCTACATGAAAATATTAGGTTTGATAAAAGCATAAAAATATTGGATGATATTACCAAAGCACATAGATCTTTGGTTATAAAAACTGGACTTGGTTTTGAAGAAATTCAAAAGAAACAAAAGGAGGAGTCAAGCTCAAAAGGAAAAGAGGCATCAAAGAAGATCCTAAGACCTATGCTGATGTGTTGAGAAGTGGAAGCATCAAGAAGGAAGAAAACAAAGCATCATCAAGGAACAAGGTCCATCACAGAAACAACAATAAGAGAACCATGTAGACATATCCTCCAAGGCAATAAGAGAGATTTCAATATTGCTTTTAAGGTTATGGTTTTTCATCTCACAAATTTGATCATAAAGCTATAAATTGTAGGGTCTATGCTAAAAAATAATTTTAGTTTCACCAAGAGGAATTTCAATTCATTTGTACCTCTCATGGACTACAACATCATATGTTACAAATGTAATAATTTTGGGCATACAACTAGATGGTGTAGAATGGTGTTCCTTGAACTTCCGAAATCAAGTAAGAAGGAGGATGGTCAAAATTTTCAAAAGGATATGTCTTCCAAAGTTTGGAGAAAGAAAATGGAACAAGAAAAGGAGCATAGTAATTTGGGAGTTTCACTCCCATCTCATCATTGAACATCTCAAGAAGAGCAGGTAGTAAGGGGGCATTTTCAAGTGTCTTATCCTTCAACCCTAAGGATCCTTTGCCATTGATGTCAAAGAGGGAGAATTTCAGTAAGGAGGAGCAACTTGTTAGGGGGATTTTGTGATCTTGTTGTAATAAAGGATATTTTATTTGCAGGGTTGCCATCAATGACAAAGGGGGATTTTGTTAGAAATATTGAGTTGTCATTGATGTCAAAGGCACCATTATATGCTTCAATATAAAGTGGCAGTGTATGCTTCAATATTAAAGTGGTGATGTATGCTTTAATATTTAAATTAAATATTTAAATATTAAAGTAATGTTTTAAAATAAAAATAAAGGTTTGATATATTTAAATAAAAATATTTAAATATAAATATTATTGAAAAATAAAGTGGGCCGACCTTGGGCACCAAAAGCAAGTGAAACATTTTCATATAAATATAAGGCTAAAGTTCACTTTGGAAAATATGGTTTAAGGTCTTCGATATATAATAGCAACATGAATGGAACAGTGAATGGAGACTTGAGTTTGTGGTGAATAAGATGATTTTGAAGGTAAATAAGATTTTAATGTTTACAGTAAATGGAGACTTAAGATTGCAATGAATGAATATTGCATTGTTCTCCATCCATGGTAGAAAAAATGAAGATGATGAATTTAAGGCAAAGGAGAGGATCTGTGTACGAAGGCAACTATAGAGCTGACATGCAAAGCAAAGCAGACCAAATATTTCATAGTAGTGGAGTGCATGAACATTGGAGGTAACCCATAAAGAAAGTGTTTGGATATAGGATGGAGGCAGCACACAGGCGCTGGAAGTGATATTGATAAGGGAACACTGGAAGAAATAGCTCTGATATCCATGGAGGCAAGTGTAGTAAGATCATGGTAAGGAAGCACTGGGAGCAATAGCTATTCTATCCATAGAGGAAAATAATGGTAAGCTTACACATTTTGATAAGGATATTGATATTGTTGTAAGCAACTTCGTTGCTCTTTCCTTCGCAGGCAAGTGATGCACATAGAGGAAATATCTTACCAAGGGTGAGCACAAAAGAGCATTCAAAATAGAATGTTGCACTAGGGTAAAATAAGTGAGCACTGATGAATATTGAAAAAGAATATTGCGGTGACTCATAAGAACCATTAAAAAATATTGAAGCCCAACAAAAATAGTGAAGATAATGAACATTTAAAAATATCAAAGCCTAGGAAAAATTGTGAGATAGATAAATTGGTTTCTTGATAGCTTTTGTATGGGTCTTTGATGAGTTGTATCTTATGATCTCGGATAACGAAATGTAAATGTAGTATTAGTTCACTTTATGATAATCGCAGGGTGAAAATAATCATGGAAGACAAGCATTGAAACAATCATGGTAGAAGACTAGTGGAGCCTCCATGGCAAAATTTTAGTGAAGTTGTCAAGGAGCGCAGGAAGAGCAGCATGCCTTACTTATTCTTCTTGTGAAATATTGATGGTGCTACTTCAAATTGAAAGTGGTGGAATACTCTTCCCATCGGATGGTGTATTCGAGGTGGTTTATTTCATGTTTGTAAGGTTTGCAAATCAAGAGACCTAGGTTTGAGTCACGTGCATGATATTTTGGCAAAAAGTGTGGCAATAGAAATTCCAAAGGTGAAATGTTTGTTTGACGTTGGTAGCCATGGAGGTATAGTAAAATAATTCTCTTTTTAAGGTGGTTTTATTATAATTGTTGTTTTTATAAAGTGGGAGGTATAAGGAATTATTAGATGTATAAAATTGGAATGTGTTAGAAAAAAGTTTGTTGTTTTGAAGTACATGTGGGAACAAGTAAAAGAGTGTAGCCACACAAAAATGAAAGGAATGTTCTAAAACAAATCAAGGTGTCACATAGTGCAAGAATAGAGTGAGAGAATTAATGCACATCTTCACCCAAGCATAAAATTAAAAGAGGACAATTCATCCATTTACAAGAAGGAAAGGTGCACAAGATAAGTGAAGGAAGAGCAAGAAAGACAGCCCTAACAATTAGCATACACTCCATACAAATCAGCACTTACAAGGTGAGTAACATTCATTACTATATTGCAAGGTTGAAATCCAAGTGCATTAGTGAGTTGAAGAGAGCAAACTCAAGAAAAGGGAATAATTTAAAGAGTAAAAGCAAGGTACAGTAGGAAGTATAATATCTTCATGAGCAGATATTAGTGTGCAGATTCAAGAAAACCTTGTGACAGAATTATGAGCAGACCTGAGCAGTGTTGTTGATTAGATTTGGAAGCAGATTTGAGTAGTGTTTGTAATCCGATTTGGGAGAATATTTGAGCAATGTTTTTGATCATTTTTTGATCAGAAATGAGTGAGGTTGGTACCTCAAAAGGGATTGGTTTCTCCTGTGAGTTGGTTCCCATAAAATTACATAAGAGAATTGGTGTCTCATGTCGATTTGTGCCCATAAACTTGCATAATGGGATTGGTGTCTCCTATGGTTTGGTGCCCATGAAATTTCATAAGGGGATTGGTGTATCCTATGCGTTGGTGCCCATAAACTTGCATAAGATTATTGGTGTATCCTATTGGTTTTTTCCCATGAACTTGCATAAGGGGATTGATGTCTCCTATGGTTTGGTACCCATGAACTTGCATAAGGGGATTGGTGTCTCTTGTGGGTTGGTGCCCATGAACTTACATAAGGGGATTGGTGTCTCTTGTGGGTTGGTGCCCATAAAATTGTATAAGGGGATTGGTATCTCCTATGGGTTTATGCCCATAAAATTGTATAAGGATATTGGTGTACAACTATTTTTGAAGAAAATAAAAGCAATATTTTGTCATGGTTTTGTACTAAAAGGATGTTTCCACACAAAAATCATGTCTTTGATGTGTATGGAAATTGTACATTGGTTTATTATTGCATTCATAATATTGTAGTTATTTTTTTGGAAGGAAATTTTTTATCTTATACTGTTCACCCCCTCTCAGTATAAGCGTGTGTTTCTTCATGCAATGAGGATTGAAGTTGTAAGTTTTGATGCTATGAAAGAACTTTATGTTGATTATTTGGATTTCAAAAAAGCTTGAATAATATGAAATAACCCTACAATAGGAGGTATAACACTGTGGCTTGATTATTTTATGCAAAAATTATGCATACACCAAAGCTCAATGAGGGAGAACTTGGTAAGAGAAAAATATAGTGGACTTGTTGGATATTTCAAAGTAGATAAAACCATGGGATAGCTTTGTGATAGTTATGATTGACTAGGAATAAGTATAGGTGTAGGAATTGTAGGGTTATCAAATTTGTCAACATTCAAAGAGGAGAATCCAAAACTCTAGTTTGTATTAGCCATTACCAATACTAGAAAGACCATGGGAGGACATTAGTATGGAATTTGTTATTGTATTACCTCAAACACAAATAGGTAGTGATTCTATTTTTGTTGTTGTTAGATTTTCAAATATGGTCCATTTCATATATTGCAGAAAAACAAATGATGCTACTCATATTGTTGATTAATTCTTTAGATAAGTTGTAAGAATGTGTTGTGTTATATAGAGATACTAAGTATGTAGATCACTTTCAGAACACATTGTGAAAGAATTTGGACATAAAATTAATTTTTAGTTTATCTTATCATCCACAAATAGTTGAACAAACTAAAGTTGTGAAAAAACCCTTGGAAATTTGTTGAGGTGTTTAGTTGGCAAGAATCCAAATTTATGCGACACTATCTTGGCATAAGCAAAATTTACATATAACACTTCATTCAATTTAAGTACAATGAAGAAACCATTCCAAATTATGTATGGAATCCATCCAAGAGGTGTGGATGAGTTGTGAAATCCAAATATAGTAGTAGAGGGTTTTTTTTATTGCATGCATGATTTACAGAAAAATTCCATGAAAGACAAGTAATATGTCTATCTGAAGTGTAGGACACAATAATTTCATATTAAAGGAAATATTTCTAAAAGGCACTTACAATAAACTAAATTAGAAAAATATTGGACCTTATAAGGTCTTGAGGAATGAGAATAGGAAGAGGAAACATGGTGGTGCATAGAAATATAAGAGAAGAGGAAGAGGGAATGATATACATAGTGAGATAAATACGGGAAGAGGCCTATGTAGAGGAAAGGGTAATAGTCCAATATTGATTCAAAATATTAGATGGAAAACCGTTTGGTATATTGGAAGTACCATTACTATTCATTGTAAATTTCTTCTATGTATGCATATAAATGATTAATAATTTTTTCTATTTGAATGGTATGCTATTGATTGTATGGATTAGTGAATGTAGGATTGTAGGTGAAAATAAGGTATTATAATAAATAATATATTGTTTAAAAGGAAGCACAATTCAATTGAGAGTGTAAGTGATGTTCAAGGGGAAGTGTCATCGCATAACTTAGCTAGTTTCCTCAACCTATAGACACCTAAAACACGTCATGTTTAGGCGACTACTCATATGGGCACCTTTGCATACCATATGAATGATATTGGACCCTCCCAAGGCTAATAAGTGATTCTAATCACTCATTTTAGGCAACCTAAGCCTATTCAACCTTAGCCATGATGACATCAGTAGCTAAGATCTCAGCTATAGTTAAAAACAATGGCTAGGGTCCTAGCTACACTGAGCAATAGTGGCTAGCCCTATAAAAAAATTGACCTTCTTGAGTCGAGCAAAATAAATTGCAATAACCTTTTTGTAATGTATTTGGAGTGATTTTGGATGAGGAATATTCCAAAGGATTCCTCCCAACTACTCAATCTAACAACTTCTTGATCTTGGCTTCCTTGAGAAGCCAAGATTGGGATTTGAGGAGTCTATTTATAGACCCCCAAAAGAGGTAATTATGATTCCAAAATCATTGTAGAAAAGCTCTGCCAGTTTGATGACTAATTTCACAACCCTTAAGGAGTAGTGAAGTGCTACCAAATTGGATATTGACATTTTTTTATGCCAATGGAGTTTCAAATAGCTTGAGGAGCAAGCTTGCCAATTTGCACCAATCCACATTGAATTCACACAAATTCAACCAAAAATCTATGTTCAGACATGAAGGCAACCCTTGATCATCAATCACACATAGAATTGAGCTTCTACAACCCTAGTTTAAAGAGAAAGGATACTTTTCCCATGGTTGTTGTTGTCAATAGTGACCCACAGGCTTAGCTATGGCTATCAAAAGTGACTAGCAAAGCCAACCACTTTGAGCATCAACAACTAGGGTTTGATGCACTTAATCCTCTAATTTAGCTATATATTTACATTTTTGAGCATGCATTTAGATTAGCTTAGGTTAGATCAATCAGATTTATTGCATTTATATGGTGTATTTCTAGTTTCATAGGTATCTTTACCTTCATTTATGCATTTCATGCTTTCTTTCATAAGCTTTCATAGATTAGTTTCATTTATGCTTAATACTTTAGATCATATGCAATTTTAGGCTTCTTTACATGTTTCAAGTCATGCTTTGTGCTTATTTGTCAATCTTGTAGGTAATATTATGCATATTTACACATGTGCATGTTTTCTTTACATATTTGCCATGTTTCATGTATCTTCTTGAAAATAAACCTCACCATGAGAGGTTTCATATGCTTTTGAGGTATTTTGTTGTTTTATTTCATGCAGGTGATAGATTCTTCTAAGGACTCAAAGCTATTTTAGATCATCCCTCTTAAAAATAGAGGAGGCATCGTAGTAAGCCCTTATGCAAAGTTGGTAGAGATCTAAAGAGCATTTAAAGTACATCAACCCCGTTTATGGGATCAAAACAATTGTATACATGTATCAAACTTGGTATCCCTAAGAGGGACAAATATGTAACCAATTTTCACCATTGATTAATACAAAGGAGGTATTCTTTATTACAAATTTGGTTATATATGTTATTTGTTTCAATTTTGATTATCATGTTACAATTAGTATAGATGTACGTATTTTAAGCCTTTTACAGTGGTGATCATGGTGAAAACCCCATATTTTTTGTTGATTTTGCTAATCTACTATGTGTTTTATGTGCAGGTACCAACCACATTTAAAAAATAGTGGTGCACAGTCTCAGTCATGATTGAAAATAGTGGCTAGCATCCTAGCTGCGTTGAGAAATAATGGCTAGCAAATAATAGAGTAAATACATTAAGCAACTTGTCTCTTCATCAGATAAGGATTTCTAGGTAGGTAGCCTCCTTTGTATTTTCATGTTTCCTAAGTTTTTCTTGGTATTCTAGGATTTAATCAGATCACCTAGTGAAATTATAAGGGAAATTTTGAAAATGTCTAACTTGCTACTAGTCACTGCTAGCAATAGCAACCAACTCTGTTAGTTGCTATTGTCTCCAACAACTAGAATTTCTAGCTGCTTTTTTGTCTAGCGGTCAAGATTTTTTCCTACTAAAAAAAACAATGGCTACTATGTTAAACTGTGTGTTAGGGTTTTTCTTGTTTGAGGCCTATCCAAAGGCCAATATCATTTTAATTTTGTATTCTCTAAAAGTAAAGAGCATCTAGCCTTGCATATTTTTGAAAGTAAAATGCTATTTTCTAGGTATGTAGAAAAATAATCATTAATGCTCTTTGATGCATCCTTCATTTACTTAAAATTAAAAAGAACATCTACACACCACAATTCAATTAAACATCAGCAATGTTGGGCTCTCACATCCAACCCATTGATCAAGACCAATAGTGGAAGTCATTACCACTCGGTTGGCTCATTTGATATTGTACTATCGAGACCCATATGTGTCCAAGGCCAATTCAAGAACTATTCTATCCATGGAAAATAGCACATATTCCTCTTTGAAGGGGTGTATCGCTAACCATGGTGTGCTAGGTGAGAATCGGTAGTACCTATGCTCCTTGCCCGATTATGGATTTCATCTCCATATCTTGGGGGATAGACTACCTAGATGTCATTACCGGGTTATGTTGCTATGAGTATATAGGTGAAAACCCTTTAACTATCTAAAAATATTATCAAAAATTTGTAAAACACCATGAGATTTAGATTATATACTCAAAAAATCAAAATACACCAAACAATTTTAGGATACACAAAAATAAAATAAATGAAATAAAAACTTTGTATGCTCTATATTCTTTAAAAATTACATAACGAGATAAATTCACACATCATGGTTAACACACGGAGAGGTCACCCTAAATACACAGTCGAGGTAGAAATCAAAGCTCCAAACCACACACAAAACAATGAGCTTGGACCTCCCACATAGAATGCTCTAGAACAATGTTTGACTAGCATTAGAGGTGATAACTCAATGCATTGGGGTTCTCATTAGAATACCCCAGTTAGAGGATGCAATACACATTCCTATCATGATAGAATTGAGGATGGTTCAAGACCCCCAATAATCATGTGATAGGTATAGAGAATATCTGCCCAATCAGGGACAAGAAGAAAGGGGTGTGTTAGAACGTATACCCTTAAGGACTCCAAATCACAATGAACCTGGAAGGTTCACAACAGATCTAAATACTATTGGAGTCAATGGTACACCTCCTAATGAACCTTGGAAAACTAGTCAACTCAATAGACTAGATCAAGTGCTAGGGATTCTAGGGTGTAGGACCTCTATTATTCACTTTCATTCTAAGAGCACATGCAATAAGGACATAGAGAGGCATACCCATGAACAAGGAGAATGTTCAAAGCACTCTCGTAGTGCACTCTCCCCATATATGAATGTGGGCATAGAGCACAGACAATAACACAATACAAATACCATATTCAAAGACAATGGCAAGAGCATAGTAGACAAGTCTGTTTGAGCCCATACTCATAAGGGTCCTTGCACAAAATTACAAATTCAAAGGCCTTACATAGCCAATTTTTTAGATCAATCACATAGGCTGGCTTCAGAACAAAGACAATGCATATTCCAAGATTAGTTGGAAGACATTCATGTAGAGCGTGAATGTCTCGAGCACAAGGACACTCAACATAAAATGTTTCTTCAATAATATTTATATGAGTAGCGCCTACGATAACAATGCATCCTCTACTAGAAGAAGCATGAAGAGAGAGAGGATATACTAGCTCAATATATTTACCTCCTCATAGTGAGTATAAATAACAATACAATAGCAGTGCTATGTCACAGTTAAAACTATGCCCTAGACAAGTTTAAAACCGTACTCATCATACACCCTAGCATACTCCAAGGTAATAATAGTTCCAAGGTAATAATAGTTCCAAGTGGTAGAAAAACCAGGGCATAAAAAGTATAAAGAATCATAGGGAGATGAGCAAGATCAGTAATATCTTCAGCCCTTATCTGTAGGTGTGAATTATGATCACAATCATCCACCTCGGTCTAAAAGGAATCTACCTCTGCTAGCTCCATATATTTCCCTTAGAGAAGAGGAAATATTATCCTCTCAAGTCTGCAAAGCCCTTGTTGAAGAGGTCAAAGCTATTGAGAAATAGGGGATGGCTTATCAAAAGCCTACCCTAAAAAAAATGTACAATGAGCCTTTGTCCCTCGACCCATAGCCCGATATATCTCAACCATTTTGAGATGCCTAAGCTAGAAAAATTTTGGGGTGACAATGACACACGAGAGTATGTGACTAGCTTTATAAATCTGTGTTTCCAGATTCAGAATAATGATGCCTTATTACTAAGAAATTGTGTGATAACCCTTTCAAGCCCAACCTTAGAATGGTATAATAAATTGAAGACGTATAACATCACCAACTTCAAACAAATGATGAATGCATTTCTTGAACGCTTCTCTTTCGATGTCAAGAAGAAGACCAATCTGTCCGATATGGATACTCTAAAGCAATTTGATGATGAACTAGTCATGAATTTTGGCAATAGATGGAGGAAATTGTTGGCAAAAATTCCCTTCTCCATCGCAACTATAGAGTTGATGTGGATGTTTAATAAGAGTTGCACGAAACATATTTTTCTATTTTTACAACTACAATAGTACCAAACATTCGAAGAGGCTTTGGTGTAAGCCAAAGTCATAGAGGATATCAAGTTACAATAAGTTGACTTGAAAATATAGACAAAGAAGGAGTGCAACAACAAGAACATGAATAATTAGAATCACCAAGCCAAGCCTGCACATGTGAATCAAGTCATGTTAAACCTTCAAAAGGGGGATAAGGGCTAGCAACCGCAAAACTATCAAGCACAACCTCCCCCTGCACAATACAATACGTGTAACAAAAATTAGGGCAAGGACAAATAACATCATCCACCTCACCAATTTACACCATTTTTTGAGACTTTGGCATCGATATTCAATCAATTGTGCAAGGCTAAGGCCTTAAAATTGCTTGAAGTTCAATTTCTCGATCCTAATCACCCTAAATTGAAAGGATATAGGGAAGATCATTACTGCCCATACCATAGACAAAAGGGGTATGACATCGAAATGTGCCATAATTTCAAACACATGGAATAAAATATGATCAATAGGAATGAGTTGCTAATTAACAACCCCTTGGCACCAGATAACCTGAATATAGGAATATTCAAAAATATGGATATTAGACCTGCAACTCCTATCAAAAAATCAGTGGGTAAGTAAAGGTAGTGTGCACTGGTCCTTCAACATGAGCACCATGACTAACCTAAAATACAATGGCTACTTTTGAGAATCCTACAACATCAACAAAGCTTAAGAATGATTAGAAGATAAAGGTAGTGTTGGGTGAAAAAGAGTCTAAGGAAATTCCCAACATAGCAACTATCAAGATTCCAAATCATATGGAGGAGGGAAACTCATAAAATATAGTCGATGAGGTACCTTAGCCTACCTCACTTGTATCATCAACTGTGTCATATGAACCATAGGTGACTATTCACCTAGTCAATCCTAGGTTAGCTAAATACTTGGTGTTGAATGTAACTTTTATACAAATCATAGAATCTACACAGGATATGGGCAGGCCTCAAGCCCATCGCTTTCCTATTGGGACAGTGGTACCACTGGGGGTGCTACCCAACCAGACTAATTTCATCTATGGAGGCCTAGATAAACTTAAATATCATTCACCCATAGAAGAAGATGATGATGAATTGTTCACTGTGAGTATTCATTATATTTCAAACCCATAGTACACCCTTCATTATTTTGATCATTAACATTGGCATGGTTATGGATTGGGTTTATTCGAACAAGGGCATCGAACTTCGTATCAACTACATTATTTTTTATCGTCTGATAGGTTTGGATTGGGTTATGATATTGGAGGTCAGGATGAGTTATTGGCTATATCTCTAGATTACCTAAAACTAAGCATGAGGGTGGATGTTGATTGGAACCCCTACCATCCTAAAACTTCACATTCTCAAAGGGGTAACTGATCGGTGATCATGGTTGCCATAGAACCACCCTTGGTCTATCATGATAACATTTCATTGGAGGTTATTTCAATTGATATTATGGGAACTGATTGGGCTATCAGAAACCATGAATATGCCAATAATATTGGCATTGAACCCTAAAGTTTTGGTACAACAACAAAAATTGAATAAGAAGACACTTCTGAGAAAGGAGAGTCAAAATCCATATATGAGATAGGAGGACCAAAATACAATTCTAAATAAGACAATGGATAATATTTCTTAGATAATGAGGAATATGAGGATGAAACAGAGATGGCTTATCTAGGGCCTCAACATCTCCATCATCTTAGGGAACCTATGGACATGGAACCAATTTATCATGTGGTATTACCAGGTCCTCTTGTACAAATAAGGCCAATGAATCTAGAAGAGATATATCATATGGATTTTCTTGGTCCTTCCAACTTAAGGTAATTGCTTCCCCCTGAGGATCCAATTGTTATGTCTATTCCTAGAGTAGACCCAATAATACCCATTATGCCTAAGCCACATCTAGAGTAGGGGGAGCAATCCGAAGATAGTGTGTTGCATCCACGTAGTCCTAGAGATTTATTCCATTCCATCAAAATGGTCTACATCAATTTGATAAATCCACTTCATAATCCATCTAACCCTTCGAAACCTTTGTACCTTAATATAGAGGCCATTGATTTTGATCAAGACAATTCACCCTTAAATTTTAAATATTTCTTCCCCAATGAAGAAATATTGCAACCATTTCATTTTGTGATAGGCTATGCATATGATGTCTATAATGTTGAGGATAATCTTGATTCAATGGAACCTTTTAACCCAACATATGACATCCATTTGATCCTTATGCATCACCAGCTTGAGGAGGGGTCACATATGTTAATAGAGGAAACCTTCAAATTGGATATTAGTGAAGATCCCATCAATCCAAAGAAGGTTAAATTTAAAGAGAGCTTATCTCTTTAGGAGGGCACCAACCTCATCCCTCTATTGAAAGAGAGACCTAATCTTTGTTCTTGGACCTATAAGGACATACCAGGTCTAGATTCGAAATTGGTTACCCATAAAATTTTATTGGACCCCACAAAGAAACCGATCAACCAAAAACTTAGGAATATGCATCCAACCATCACTTTGATGCAAAAATTATTAGATGTAGAGTTCATAATTCCCATCAAATATCCAGAATGGGTATCAAACATGGTACCCATAGGAAAAATCGATAGAAGAATCCACATCTGTATGCATTTTAGAGACCTCAATATGGCAACACCCAAGGATTCATTTTTGTTTCCTAATATCGATGCTCTTGTGGACACAACTGTAGGTAATGAGGTGCTTTCTCTCATGGATGATTTTTATGGTTATAACCAGATTTAGATTAAATCAAAATATCAACACAATACTACTTTTACCACTCCATGGGGAACATTTTGCTATAAATTTATGCCATTTGGCCTCAAAAATACTGGTGCCACATATCAATAGGCTATGACATATATTTTTCATGACTATATGCATAAGATCTTAGAGGATTACATCAATAACTTATTGGCCAAGTCATTGCTGCATGAAGAGCACACTGAGGTTCTAAAGAAAGTTTTCAATCGCCTGATAGAGCACAATATCAGGTTGAACCCCAAGAAATGTGTCTCTGAGGTAAACTCAGGTAAACTATTGGGATTCATCATTTCTAAGTGAGGGATCAAATTTGACCCAATGAAGTTCAATACTATAATAGAAATGAGTCATTCCACAAAAATTAAGGAATTAAGAAGCCTACAAGGCAAGGTAGCATCCATAAAGTGCTTCATTGCATATTTATCAGATAATTGTTGACCCATAAATTGACTTCTGCACAAGGGGGTCCCATTTAACTGGGATGAGAATTGTCGAAAAGCCTTTTCTGAGATCAAATAATACCTGGCTTCACTGCTAGTATTAGCTCCACCTAGACCAAATGTTTCATTCTTGTTGTATATATCTACCACATACTTTGCATTGGAAACCATGCTAGCCCAAAAAAATATGCAAAACAAAGAGCAAGCGATATATTATATTAGTCAAACCCTATTTATTTATGAGCTATGATATGCATATGTATAAAAGTTGTGCTTAGCAGTGGTATTTCCAATGAAGAATTTGTGCCACTACATGTTGAGCCATATGATATATGTAATATCAAAATAAAATCCTTTGTAGTATATGATGAGCAATACATATCATAACACACATACTGCAAAGTGGATCATGCTATTGATAGAATTCGACCTAGAATTTATTAGTCAAAAGTCTATCAAATGTCAAGTCATAGCTGATCAACTGGTAGGGGCTCCTCTTAAGGATCAAATGCCTCTCATAATAGAGCTTCTTGATGATGCAATATTTGCATTACCAGAGTCGTTTGAACCCAAATAATAGGATAATAAAACTGATATGTCTTTGTTCTTTGATGGTTTCAAGTGTGAGAAAATGGGTGGTGTAGGGATTATTTTTTTCATGCCATAAGGAGCTCCAATACCCTTTTCATTTAAACTCAATTTACCATACACAAATAACAACGTTGAATACGAGGCCTTAATATAAGGTCTCCAAACAACGATCACCATAAATATTAGAAGGCTGAATATCTTTGGTGACTCCTTGCTCATTGTTAATCAAGTTAAGGTGATCTATCAGTATAGATGTCCCATATTGAAAGCATATAAAAAACATATGGATACTTACCTATACCAACTGGAATGGTATGACATCAAGGCAATCCCTCGAACATCCAATAGATTTGTAAACACCATGGCATCTTTGGGATATTTAATACCTCAAAATCTATCTGTTGATTTCACTACCATTCAAGTTAAAAAACTATCGTAATCAATGATATGATGTACGACACACAACAATCAAGAATCATTCCACATGATTTAGATAGAATCCAATCATGAGTGGTTCTATAGAGCTAGATACTTTTTGAAGAATGCACCTTGGGGATCTTTGTTGTTGTAAGGTCTTGTAGAGAATGGTACCACTATTCTCCATAAGGTTGTTTCCCAATCTATGTTTGTGCAAGTTGAATTGTAGTGAGAACACATCATTCAGTCATTTGAATTTGTTGTTTATCAATATTGGTTATCACAATTACACGATTTACTTAAACTTGGAGTAATCCCATAGGGATTTTTGCATGCTACAAAAAGAGAATTTAAATAAAAAGTGACTAGATATGTCTTTCTAGGAGACATCTTGTATCATCATAGCTATGATGTAATTATCCTTCATTACCTTGATCCCTAAGAATCAACTTGGGTGATCTCACAAGATCATGATGGTACATGTGGTGGCTATTTTAGTAGCATGGTCATTGTCAAGCACATCCTTCAAATGGTTTACTATTGGCCCACTATGGAGAAGTATTGCACAATGTATGTCAATAAGTGCATCAAATGTCAGCATCATGCTAATCTTATGCACCTACCATCACAGGCCTTACAACCCATCCAAGAGGCTTAGCCATTTTCTTAGTGGGGTTTTGATATAATTGGTAAGATCTCTCTCTCATCTTCAAGTTGAAATAAGTTTATCATAATGACCACTAAATATTTTACCAAATGGGTGGAGGCAATCCCTTTAACTAAAATTATAGAAGCATGTATTGTAGAGTTTATACTCCATAATATAATATGTCATTTTGGGATCCCATCCAAGATAATATCAGATAATGGAACTTCATTCAAAAAAAAATTAAGGGCTTTAATTTCCAAGTATAATACTCAACATAGTTTTGCAACTCCATATTATCTACAAGAAAACGGGCAAGCAGAGGCCTCTAACAAAATATTGGTAGCAATCTTAAAGAAAACTATTCAAGAAAACCATAAATATTGGCATATTCAGATGCCTCTTTCTTTATGGGATTATAGAACTAGTATATGAACGTGCACTAGGGCAACCCCATTTTCACTAGTATATCATACTAAGACCATCATGCCCTTGGAATTGTAAATTCCAACGTTGCACATTGCATTGAAAGAGTTCATCGATGATGACACTACGCAACAAGCTCACCTATATCAATTGATACTTCTTGATGAACATCATGTGAATGCTCTTGAGCATCTTCAAGTTTACCAAGATCACCTAAAACAAGCTTACAATAATAAATTCCACTTGAGAGACTTTAAATTTAGGGATATTGTGCTAAAAGAAGACCAACAAAACTCAAACCTGTCACAACATCTATGAGACAAATTTGTAGGCAATTGGTTAGGTCCATTTATTATCTTAGAGAAGATAGGACCTGGTACTTATCACCTAACATCACTAGAAGGTGTTGAAGAGCCTTAGCCTCTCAATATTCTTCATCTAAAGGTGTTTCATACATAAACAGTCAAAATCCAAAATTATTTAAAACACAAAAATTAAAACAAATAAAAAAAGCAATAAAATCCAAAAACATTGCAAAACATCAACAATACAAAAAATTTTACATTTTTTATTGCATTCATTTACTTGCATTGCATTAGGTATGTTAATCCTTTGCATTTTAATTAGGATACGTTGTGTTTACAATCTTACAAATGACACCATGTTTGTATGCTAATCATGCATCTATTCATCATCATCCATCACCATTGTGACTAATTATATTTTTCAACACACCCCTTCCTGTTGCTATAAGAAATATACTAGGGTTTTTTGATCATTCAGCCATACCTAGTGATCTCAAATTTTGTAGAAAGCTATATTTTCTTTTGGATATGAAGTCTAGATATGATAGCACCTATCATATCTCAAAATCCTATCACTTTTTAAACATTAATAATCCAAATCTAGACAAGGAAGGATGAACACTACAAAGTGGTCTTGGTCACCTTAAGCGAAAGGTTTTTACTTACTCATTTTGTGATGCACATGGTCTAGAGTTTTAATCATTTACAAAAGTACAAGCTCCCCTCTACCAAAAATCCCTTGCTTTCATATAAAATAAGCAAAATCCCATAATAAAAGTAAAATACCTTGCTAAAAAAAATTACAAAATAAATAGTGATTTTCATCACTAAGTATGAGCAAGCATCCCAATAAATGTGAAGAAAATAAGGGGGTGAAGAGCTTGAATCCCTAGAATTCTTAGTAATTGAAACCATTGAGCTATCCCCAACACAACAATGGGCTGAATGAATCCCACCTGGCATTGGGGTAGTTATAAGAAATTTACAAATGATCTAGCTTTAGGTGGCCTGTATTACCTAGTTGTCTAGTCTAACTACATCCAAACTTAGGATCATGGTGAACAATTGGTGATTCTCATTACACCAATGGGTTGAATGAATCCTGCCTAGCAATGAAGTAGTCCTATGTATCATCTAATATATTCATTTGCACACATAGGGATAATGAATAACTTGGTCTTCATAACAAAACATTTTATCTTTCAAGAGTTCTATATAGTTATTATACAACTTTTGATTAATCAACTAGGGTGTTTGAGTCTAATGGAGAACCTCAAAAATCCCTTATAGCAACAAATAATTTCATCAAATCATACACAATTTCTTTGTGAAATTTTATCTATTAAGAGGTGTCCATGAAATAGGACAGATACCAGATGGATATCAAAAATGGTATTTTGATGGCCACTGACTATTTTTTGCATATAATTTAATTTACAGAGCCTCATAAATAAATACCATACATTTCACATCATCTCATATCACATGGATGCTTAAATGATTAATTCTTATGATAAGAGTTATCAATTTCATTCATGATTTTTATACATTCTGTAGTGTCATCTATTAGTTTTCTAAACACATATTAGATTCATTCTTTATGTTTTAAGTGATTAAAGCATATATGTTCATTTGCATTAGATCATCCTCATCTAATTAATGCATCATATTACATATCATATATCATATCATATCACATATATTAAATGCATAAACAATTGTAACAAATTAAACATGCATTTAATAATAAGTAGTACATCCATATATGTACCCACCATCATAGTGCATCTATACATGTAGATCATAAAATTTAACAATACATCTATCATCAAGCTAGTGCATGTCATTATTAGATCACATCTATGTAGCATAAGCAAAACATAAAATAAGCATTGCATCCATTTTGCATCACAAAAACATAAAACAATAAAATGATACACACAATGAGCCATAATAAAATTGGAATATCATATATATATATATATATATATATATATATATATATATATATATATATATATATATATATATATATATATATATGTGTGTGTGTGTAAAGTGTCATAAGTACAAGAGGTATCAAAATACCCGTAGGCTACAATAGTGTAGGTCCTCATACCTTACACACAAAAATGATACAATGACAACCCATCATATCATGCATGGCCTGCACCCCCTAAGTCACCTCCTCCCTCTACATCATATCTATGTGGCCGCCTGGAGCTAGTACCTTTTTATCTTTGTGATCCAGCCCTTGACCTTTGACTGGGCCGTAATGAAGACTACCTTGAATCACTCCACCTACTTTAGTGGGAGCCCCCTGTTGTGGACCTAGCCAGTAGATTGCCTCTGCATAACCTAACCTCAACCTCCAAAGCAATGATGTATGTAGAGTATATTGTGCATTATGCTATATCATCTGCTATGATACCTCATAAATGTTTGATCTCTTCATCGGTATCCAATATCATCAGTCTCAAAGATACTAGAGTATATGTTGTAGCTAAATAAGTAGAAGAAATCTCTGTCATAACTCTAAGAGTGTCTCTCTCAGCAATCCTTAGATCTAACTACTCTTGTAGAAGATCTTTTTGTCCTATGATTTTCTCTGTCTCAATGGTGGATGAGTCAACCTATGCCTAGAGGGCGGTCCTCTCCTCCTCATATCCCCACCACTATACATGTTCTACACTCAGATGAGCTCGTACTATAGCTAGAGAGGTGTCCCTCTCTAGAATCTATCACTGAGTTGTTTGTAGCTATGTCTTCAAACTATGTACCTGGTCTTGTAGCTATGACACCTCATCATTTTGCTCCTCCTCGCCCTCCTCCTCCTCCTGCAAATCCTCCTCCTATATAGTTACCTGGCCCCACTCATCCTCTATCCTTTGATGCAATCATTTTCCATGAGGGTCATCAAATGCTACCTCAATAGCATCACCATCTCTAGATCATCCTAGAGGACCACCACACTACCACAGTCTGGTAGTCCACCAAGCATCATAATCAGGAGTCATCCTCGCATCTGATACCACTGTATCCTCTAGGGAATCATCCTCATCTATTAAAGCTATAATCTATGGCCATGTAAGCTATATCTCCATATTAAGGTAGCGATAGAGGACTGGCTCCTTTGGTATGTCCTGCTAGAGCCCTAACTGTCTACTCATCTAGGAGAAGTGGAAGAACTTATGTATCCCAGGCTTATGCCCAATCCCCTAGTAGTTACACCTAGCCTATCTCAAGTATCTAGCAATATACTCCCATTTTGGGTAGTCCAAGTAAGGGTGCCATATGATCTAGTTGGCCTACAACCTTATCAGTTAGTCAGTATAATACTACAAATCCCTCGCATGAGATCTACTCCTATAGGTATTCGACTTCTGTAGCTAGAAAGCCCCATAACACTGAGTAGCTAGTGCTAATGATGTGATCCCTATGGGTAGTCCTCCTAGTTAGTCTATGTTAATGTGCTCCCATACCCATATCTATAATAGTAGGCTGTAACTTACTCCCACTTGCCCCCATTGTGTAATATGATAGAGCTCATATTAAACCTAGGCTAAGTGGGCACTCACCCATGCCATGATGAGCAGCTCAATTGTGGTGCTCCAAAGTAGATCCTAAACCATAACCAAGAGTTTCAATGGGAACCTCACTCCCAAAGTATCTGGGAGAAGCACATTATAGATAATGTACCTCAACATGACCTGGAATCGTGAGAATACATTTGCACTATACCAGTGCTCCACTGGTACTCCATCATGCTCTATATCACCTAGCGCCTCCTCATTCCTATCACCAAAAACCCTCTAGAACATGATAGTATTCATTGTGGTAGCTGAAGAGGTGATAGCTTTCTTATATATTGAGATCCTATAAATGTGGTAGACATCCTCCAATGTCACCCTCATATCCCTAGTTGAAATATGAAAAGTGTTAGTCCTCGCATCCCAATGATGAGCTAACATAGTAATGAAGGCCTAATCTGCACTGATGGTCAATAATCTAAGCACATATCCTAGGACCATGGCCCCAAACCAATATAGATCAGTGCGACTCAACTCAAGCATCAACTCACACAGAAATTCAGGCTCCCATGCCCGTGTAGCAAATGTCTAAAGGAGAGATAACAAGATGCATAAAAAATTCAAAAACAAATCAATGAAAAATACCTTGCTCAAAAAATATACAAAAAATTAAGTTCAAACTAAAAAAATCACAAAATGGGCTAAAAGTTCTTAGTCGCAGTTGACAACAGTAGCTGCAATGATAGCTGGTAATGTCAACCTTGACTAGCATCAATGATAAAATTTTTAATCATTGGTGTTTGAACCTAGCTGCAGCTAGCAACCACAACCCCCAATTGGTAAATTGGGAGCCGCGGTTGCCAATTGTGACTACAAAAATGATCCCTTTCAAGGTCATTTCCTACCCAAAAATTACCCCAAAAATTAAAATACACCCCCTAAGCTATCCTAAAACTAAATCTAACCTAAGGTGAGGTTGATTACCAACAATTTAGTGAGGTTCATTTAATGCCATTACTTAATGGGGTTTATTTTAAATGATTAAATCATGAAGGAGGGATGGATATTCTACCTCAAGAGCTTTGGCTCCACCACTAGTCAATGCCTCAGGCTAGTCTACCATGATGGTAGGTGGTCAATTTGGCAGAGTTTCGTGTCAAAAATTTCTCTCCCCTCAGAGCTCTCATTGTCAATCTCTGCTAGCTAGAAATAATGAATAATAAAAACCCTCATTTTACTTTTATATTTTTCACTTGAGCCTCAGTCATTGATGTCAACCATAGGCATAAATTAGAGTAACCCCAGTCTTGTTGTCAACCATGACTAAGAAAATTACAAAAATTAGCTATGGTTGTTAACCACGGCTAGTAGGAAAAAATAAATGCCCTCATTTTCTCATTGTGAGGAGCTTAAAAATGGATAATAAAAAATATATACCAGCCCAAAACTCTCAAAAATTGCAAAATTAAATAAATCAAAATTTGAATGTGCCTTGTATTCAATTATTTAGTCTATACACTTGGCATTTGTAGCGACTTGCACTCCATGCAATCCAACAAGATGAGTAAATTACCATAAGGGAATTTGGGAAAAATTAGTCATCACTGAATTGAAATTTCTTCACTTTAATCATGAAGAAGGCCCTTATGGCTAGAATGCCCCACATGAATGAAGCATTCATCTCATTTTGTCTATGAAATTTTTAGCAGATCATCACACATAGTGATTTAGTACAAGATTAAATGGAATTGCTATCATCTTGATTCCCTAAGAAGGCCATTGCGATCGGACTGCTCTACAGGATAGTAACATTTGAAACTATAGTTGTAATAGGACTTACCATACAAAAAATACAAAATTTTTTATTTGTCCAAATTATTCATCTTGGTCAAGATACTCGTCACTTTAATCACTTGTCCTTTCCTCATCCATGTGTCACTTGAGGCGGTATCCATAATATCAAAATTCATAATCAAAATCAACAAAGGATCACTTGATCATGTAAATTATGTTCGTCTTACGAATAATTGCTAAAAACTATCACAAGCGTATCCCATTTGCAAAGGTAAAAAGAAAACATAGAAAATTAAAATTTGGTCATTGTCATTTGAAAAATCCGTTCTGATACCTTTGTAAATCATGACCAAATTTTTACTCAAGTTGAGACTTCCATCCCATTGAAAGCAATTATTCTAAGATGCACGTCCTTTGTAGGATTGGGGCATCTAGCGTTGACCAGATCAATGAACATCAATCAATCTATAATATGACTTTAGGTGATCTATTTTTTTTCAGCATCATGTTTTCCCACAACACATCCCAAAAGGGGCATCTGTAGACACCTAAAACATGTCGTGTTTAGGAAACTACTCATATGGGCACCTTTGTAGACCATATGAATGACCTTGTTTTCTCCCAAGGCTAAGTAGTGATTCTAATCACTCATTTTAGGCAACCTAAGCCTATTCAGCCTTAGCCACTGATGACATCATCAGCTAAGATCTCATGCATTGTTAACAACAATGGATAGGGTCCTAGTCGCATTGAGAAACAATGGCTATCCCTATAACAAACTCGGCCTTCTTGAGCTGAGAAAAAACAATTACAACAACCCATTTGTAATGGATTTGGAGCAATTTTGGATGAGGAAGCTTCCAAAGGATTCCTCCCAACTGCTCAGGATAACAACTTCTTGATCTTGGCTTCCTTGAGAAGCCAAGATTAGGATTTGAGGAGTCTATTTATAGACCCCCCAAAGAGGTAATTATGATCTTGAATTCATTGTAGTGAAGCTCTACCAATTTTATGACTAATTTTACAACCCTTGAGGAGTAGTGAAGTGTTGTCAAATTGGAGAATGACATTTGTTGTTATGCCATGGAGTTTTTAATAGCTTGAGAAGCAATCTTACCAATTCACACCAATCCATCATGAATTCACATAAATTCAATCGCAAATCTATGTTCAGGCACAAAGGTGACCCTTTACCATCATTTAAATAGATAATTGGGCATCGACAACCCTCGTTTCAAGAGAAATGATACTTTTCCTATGGCCATTGTTGTCAACAACAGCCCATAGGCTTAGCTATGGTTGTCAACAATAGCTAACAGAGCCAACCACTCTAAGCATCAATGACTAGGGTTTGATGCACTTAATCCTCTATTTAACTATAAATTTACATTTTTGAGTATGCATTTAGATTAACTTAGGTTAGATCAATTAGGTTTACTACATTTCTATGGTGTATTTCTAGTTTCATAGGTATCTTTACATTAATTTATGAATTTCGTGTTTTCTTTCATAATTTTTCATAGATTAGTTTCATTTATGCTTAATACTTCATATCATATGCAAGTGTAGGTTTCTTTACACATTTCAAGTCATGATGTGTTCTTATTTATCAATCTTGTAGGTAATATTATGCATCTTTACACATGTGCATGTTTTCTTTACATATTTGCCATGTTTCATGTATCTTCTTGAAAATCAACCTCATCATGAGAGGTTTCATATGCTTTTGATGTGCTTTGTTGTTTCCTTTCATGCAGGTGATAGATTCTTCTAAGGACTCAAAGCTATTCAAGATCATCCCTCTTAACAATAGAGAAGGAGGCATCCTAGTAAGCCCTCACGCAAAGTTGGTGGATACCTAAAGAGCGTTTAAACTACATCAACCCCGTTTAGGGGATCAAAACAATTGTATACATGTATCAAACTTGGTATCCCCAAGAGGTACAAATATGTAACTGGTTTTCACCATTTATTAATACAAAGGAGGTATTATTTATTATAAATTTGGTTATATATGTTCTTTGTTTCAATTTTGATTATCATGTTACAATTAGTATAGATGTATACTTTTTAAGCCTTTTACACAACCTACGAATCATATGAAAGGGAACCATATTGCAAGGATTTTTATAATGTGAGTCATCTTGGGAGTGTCATCATGTAGTACCAATGTAATGGAAGTGGTTTATTTAAGGGGATATTATCATGAAATCCATCTAAAGAAATCCATCAAAGTAAAGGAGAAATCTAGTAGTGCAGTCAAGACTAAAGACTTGTGGTTGTTATCATATGCTTGTCACTATCCAAACCATCATTATATGTTTATCATCATATAGAATGATATATCAGAATCATTGTATAAGGAGTCATATTGCACTGTCTTCTTAAAGAGAACTATTTTTAAGTCATGTCATTTGGGAACCTTACCAACTAAAGATAGAAGTTCAACCCCACTATCTTGAGCATTGTCATTTGTAGCATCATAATATTAAAACCAAATTCACATAGAATTGTTGCTAGAGGAGGTTGTTGTTTAGTTGATCCCCATTGCCTAGATTGCATCAAAATGAGGGAAATGGGTCTATATATTTTTTAATTATTGTTGATAGAAGGTAACACTTGAGAAAAATTATAGAATCAAAATGTTTGATGTATCTACCCTTTTTAATCCAAAAAATATTGATAAGGCTTCTCTTCATGTTTTTTATAATTATTCTCTACAAATCCTTTAAAGGATCTCTAATTTATCCTTACTATTTATGTTGAATATTAGATCCCAACTCTCTTTCCATCCTACCTTACCTCATGAATTTAATCAAAGTTTTTGGTCAAACATTGGCAATGATCATTATATGATGTGTAAAGAGGTATTTATGAAAGCTTATATTGGAGAATTAATTAGTTAAAGCCTAATTAAATTGATCCCAAATAATTTTGAGAAGGACAACATTACTAATTAAAAACATATTTTCCTTTTGAACATCTCTTATAAAATTATTGCTAAAGCCCTCCTAATAGAACTTAGATCCACAACACAAAAAATAGATAGCATGGAGCAAATTTGATTCAATAAAGGATTTTACATGATACATAATTTGATGCTAACTTGGGAAGATTTCCATTGGGATGAAGAATCTGGCCAAGATCTTTTCCTTGTAAATATTGACTTTGATAAAGGCTATGGTAGGATGCATTGAGATTTCATTCTAAAAAATGTTTAAATGGTTGGGTTTTGATAAGAATTTTTGAAAACATATTGTGCTTCCATTCAATGATGTATTAGCATGGGTGCTAATCAATGTAATTCTATCAAATAAAAAGGTCCAATAGACAAGGATGTCTCATTGTCCCTTTTCTCTATGTCATAATAATTAATGCTCTAAGGTATTTATAAAGAAATAATAATCTAAAAATCTTATAGAGGGCATAAAATTACCAAATGGGTCTTTTACTATTAAAATCTCACTTTGTGAATGATTCTATGTTGTTACCCAATGAATCCATATCATATTATTTAATTATTACAAACATATCATACCACTCTTAGGTTCAATATTGCTGAAGATAGCCACCCAAGTGGACAATATTGGTCAAATCTTGTGAAAGGTGCCATTTTGTGGAATTGAATTACCTCATTTATCATCCTCATGTTCTGGCATGAGGGTTGAACCACAACTGCATTATCCTTTAGGTACCATAACACCTAAAGGGTGGACACTTACTTCCCCATCCCTTATCATACTAAATCTTTGACTCACCGATCAATTTGTTTCAATGACTGTATGTAAGGGAGTTAGTGTACATATACCTAGTGTCTAGATGATTGACCTAATATCTAAGATAAACTAGAGCCATGTCAATAACCTGACCTTGGAATTAATCACTCATGCCCATTATGACTTATGATCATTTATCTCATACCAAACATCATGGCTAAACTAGCTGAGTCAAATGAACATGGGACTTATCAAAGTACTACTAGGGAAACAAGATAAAGGTGGCATCCCATACCGTCCCTCGTTACCAGATTTGACCAAGTTATTTTTTTTGGACTAATTGTGTCAAACTACGATTTCTCTCAAGACTCGTTGCATGCATACCCACACCTCAATGATATTGGGTGTTCAAGCTACTCATTTTCACTGGCAATAACTTTTTTTTTATCCTTATTGTTAAATTGTTATTTGGGTTTTAGGTTTTTTCTCATGATTTAATGGTTTTATCAATGTTATGCAGGTATAATAGATCCAACTCCCCTTCATAAACTGAAGATAACACATTAAAAATACAATTATAACCTTATTAAACTATATATAAGTTACTTATATTTATATATTTAGCTTATATTTATTTTAACCAAAGCTAACTGGTTTACTACTAACTAAAGCATGGACTTACTCAATATATACATTAGTGTTATTTCCTAAAAATCAGAGTACATTGGAAACACATTTTATTTTATGAAAGAGAGATAGTCTGGGTTTCGCAAGTAGGTGCTCCTACCCAAAAACTCATGGTTCGAAAGAAATCACATCATAATATATGAGTATAAAAACTTATCACTCAACACCCAAGAATAACTTCTTTACCAAACATGCTATGGTAAAGTTTCCCTAATGGATTTCTATCCAAAGTGGACTAAGTTAGTTCCATTTCTCTCCCACAACCTTATTGTCTTATTGACAAAACATCAATATAAAAATCTTATACTAACAAATTGGATCTCATTGACCCTATACAACATTTTAAGAACCACATTAATAAATATTAACACCCTTCCAAATTTTGGTTGTTATATTATTGGGTGATTCACCAATTCACCACTATAGTTAGCTCATACATATTGTTATATGGTTCTTTTCTTACAAAAGTATTTTTCTTCTTATTATCAAATTTTCAAAATAACATTTTACTTTATAGTTTGCTTCAGACAAAATATCTTCTTTTCAAAAATATTATAACTATAAAGGAGTATTGGAAACACAGTCAATATAGGATAATGGACATTGCCAAATACTTAGACGTGAATTTCACATAACAATTTTTTAGACCTTTTTGTCTATTAAATGAATAAAGAAACCAAAACTGCAACATTACCATATACAAAGAATCATAACTAATTATAATAAAACTATTTTTTTTTAATGATTCCAAACCACAACACTATATATAAATATACAAATTAATAGACGAGTGCAAAATAAAGACTTATTAATGGAAGGCACTATATAAAATCAATACAAATCACCCTTTCATATTTGAATGAAATTTTATATTCTTCCAGAGGTGAAATATTCTCAAAATTAAATCAACTTAATATTTGATTTAAAAATATATATTCTAAGTTTCACATAATGAGAAAATAGATTAAAGGAGTTACAAATTATTTTTCCTCTTTGGATAATACATATTTTGTTTCCAACTACAACTACAGGCTTAAATGCTATCCAATTTACAAGTTTGTCAGTAAGAGAGTATCACTTATGTTTAACTGTGTATATCCTCCACAAAAATTTGGTGAACCTCAAGCAAATTTACTCGTGGAATTTTTAGACAGGGTAACTCCACAAAATCTCACATCATCCCATTGCTAGAGCTTCTAGGTTAGCCCCATTTCCAAAATGGTGATCATTTATTTTCAGATTCACCAACCAAGAAGGAGTATATAGTTGCAGGGGATTAAATGCGGCTCATTTAAGGGGATATATGCTTCTACATGCATACTATTATGCTAAAATAACAATCTCACCCAAATATGCAATGTAATATACAACCATAAAAGGAAAATTCTCTTTTCTTTTCATAGCACCAAATCACAAACCTCCGTTACATATCTACATTTCAATTTAATTCACAGGTGGAAACCATCAAGGTTACCATCATGTGATCTTAGCTTATCAAATTAAAAAAACCCTTTAAAATATAAAATAAACATATTTATCCATCAACCAATTTTTATCTACAACAGACACACAACATAGTACACTTTTCAAACACAGATAATACAAGGCTATAGTAGCTTACACCATACCATGTTTCTTTAAGCAACAAATCTCATACAATTGAAATATATTATCTCAAATTTGAACATGCAACAACTAGTTATTTTCAATAAAAAACATCACAGAACAATACAAGCAAGATATAGAGCTAGAAATTATACTCCATTGTGCAAATACTTCCAAAAATCATCTTCATCTCCTTTTCCAAATAACGATGTGCGTACCTTCTATGCCATTTTTTTTTTTAGCTTCTATTTATATTATTTTAACATATAATGCTGAGTATTTTTCTTTTTTCGTCCCCTTCTGAACTTTCCCCAAAACCCAAGAAAAACAACTGAACGGACTACATGCAAGATGCCAAACTCAAAGGATATCAAGCCATTTTAATATGCATACTTCCAGTCATAATGACCATGACTACCTTAATGCGGTTTTTCTTTTGTATATGATTCCCTATAGTTTGTTTTAACAATACTAATGACAATGGCAAATGCACGGCCAAAGGCCACATTATATATAAAATCACTTTTATTAACTTTAAATTTTATTCCACATAAATTATCATGATTTCTATTATTTTTATATATAATTTTTAATTTCTAATAATACTATATGCACAACTAAGTAAAAAGTGGCTCCCTTCATCATCACCACATAAAAACTATATGCATAATAAACAACAAGCACATATTTCAAAATAAAGCACACACATGCCAAACACTCACGATGCACCTAAATGATATGAAAAGTATGAGTTTCCATGTGCTCACGATTCGAATCATCACTTCCCCACTTACCCTTTTTCTTTCAACCATTATTTTATCAATCGAAGGAATATCCCTAGTCCTGTGTACACAAAATCATTAACAGTACCACATTTCGAGAAAAAAGGTAAGTTAAAATCATATATTTAATTTTCTATTAAAATTTGTGCAAGAAGGGTCATTATATACTCCCCCACTAGAAACAAACACAGTACCTATAGTGCAGGATCAAGTAAATCAAATATATACAAATAGAGCCTTTCACATAGGCCATATCCATTATGCTATTTCATAAATCATATTTCATAAATCATATTTCATCATTTGTATCATAAATCATCATTGAATCATAAAATATTTAAAATTAGATATTCCATTAAACCATTTAATATTTCATGTTTCACTCAACCAAATTTCTGTGCATAGACCAAAACATACATTATTACATAAATAAAGCTACTCTACTCAGTAACTCAAAATATACACAAGGCTACTCTACTTAGTTTCTAGTCACATATCCATATGCATATATACATATATCATAAAAGCATATAAAATATTTTAAAACATCTATGTCTACTCAAACAGAAAAGGAAATGGTTGCTGCATTTCTTCCACATTCGCCCACATGATGTTTCTATCCGAGTAGATGTCCCATTGGACCCGATATTGTTCTATACTCCTCTTTCTCAGGTTCTTGGTTCTATATCCAAGTATAGGAATAGGCCGAACTTTAATATTAAGTGGACCGGTCATCTATAATTTGGAAACATCCAAAAAATTAGTAGGATTAAAAATGTACTTTCTAAAGAGGGACACATGGAAAACATTATGGATTTTGGATAGGCTTAGCGACAAAGCAAGTTTGTATGCACCAAGGCTTATCTTGCCCATAATTTTGAATGGACCCACATATCTCAGGTCAATTTTGGAAGATTTAATAGAACTCTTAGTTGGTTTCACCCTTAAGAACACTCCGTCTCCCACAAAATATTACCTCAATGTTCTTTTGAGGTCCGTATAGCTCTTATATCGATCTACAACATCTTTCAACTTATACTAAATACTTTTCAATTGATATTCCATTTATTTTATAGTTTTTGGTTTGATCACTACCTGATATTTTGGATTATCCTAAGACAAGGGAGTTCTGCATCTTCTTCCATATAGCGCTTCAAAAGGTGCCATATCTAGTGATGCATGGTAACTATTTTTGTATGTGAAATCCACTAGGTATAAATAGTCTTCCTACTTTGTATACTGATCCATGCAATACATTCTTAACAATATCCTCTAATACCTAATTCACCCACTCAGTCT
The DNA here is from genome assembly GCA_028583015.1 of Wollemia nobilis. Taxonomy (NCBI): domain Eukaryota; kingdom Viridiplantae; phylum Streptophyta; class Pinopsida; order Araucariales; family Araucariaceae; genus Wollemia; species Wollemia nobilis. The sequence goes on along the minus strand of JAQPPZ010003077.1, from coordinate 9,593,750 downwards.
ACCCATTTGTCTCAAGGCGATAGGTGGTACTAATATTCAATTTGATTTGCAATGCTTCATGTAAATATTGCCAAAATTTAGAGGTAAAGCAAGAATATCTATTAGAGATTATGACTTTTAGAAATCTGTATAATCTTACCACTTCCCTAGAAAGATTGCTTGCTACTATAGGTGCATCATCTTGCACATTACCCGATATAAAATGTGCAACCTTAGTTAATTTATCCACAATTACCAGAGTTGCATCATGCCTAAACCTTGTTTTAGGAAAACCCACTATAAAGTCCATTGAAACCACCTACCATTTTTGTGTAGGTATATCATATGGGTATAGTTTTCCTATCAAATACAAATGTCCCACTTTCACTTTCTATCACTCCAAGCACCTAGCCACATAGTCTATAATGTCCCTTTTCATTCCTGGGCAATAATAGGTCTTTCTCAAGTTCTTGCCCATATTTTATCCTCCAGGATGCACTGAGTAAGGAGTGTTGTGTGCCTCTCTAAGGAATGTTTCTCTCAATACACCTGTATTTGGTACTGCCATCCTGTTATTACAATACAAGTCATATTTATATACAAAACCTATATCCTTTTCAAGTTCTTGGTCAATTTGAGCAGTACATGACTGGTAAAATTCATCTTTCTATTGCAGATCTTTAATCCAATCTAAAAAATCATAATGACATGTTTTCATTGTCACCGCATGCCCTCTCCTACTTAGAGAATTGATGACTTTGTTTTTTTTACCCTTAATATACTCAATGCCAAAATCATACTCAAATATAAATTTCATTCAACATCATTGCCTATCATTCAATAAGGGTTGAGTAAATATGTATCTTAAACTTTGGTGATATATCTTTAGCTCAATTGATCTCCCCAACAAATAGTACCAACAAATTTTAAGGGTATGTATAACAACTGCCAACTCCAAGTCATAAGTGGCATAATTCACCTCATGTATCATAATTTTTCTTGATTCAAAGGTGATGACTAAATCATATTGTGTTAAAACACCTCCTAATTCTTCAATTGATGCATCAATACATACTATAATTTTTTTATTAGGATCAGATAATTACAGTATTTGTTGTCAATCTTTCGTTTAAAATTTGAAAATCCTCTTCACACTGCTCTATCCGTTTAAAGGCTTTAAATTTTCTTTAAAGGTTTGTAATGGGTTGGGAAATTTTTGAGAACCCTCTAAAAAACTAGCTATAATAGCCTGTAATAACCATAAACCTTTGCACCTCAGTTACAGTAGGTGCAAGCCAATCAATAATTACTTCTATTTTCTTGGGATTGACTACAATCCCCTTAATATAGATAATATATCCTGAATATTGTACTTTTCGAGTGTAAAATTCACACTTTGATGATTTTCCATATAACTAATTCTTTCTAAAAATCTCAAGTACAATTCTCATATGTTAATCATGTTCCTCCTTGTTATTGGAATAGATCAATACGTCATCTAGAAACACAAGCACAAACTAGTCCAACTGCTCTCTAAAAATGCTATTCATGAGATTCACGAATGTGGTTGCGACATTAGTTAGACCAAAAGGAAGGAATATGAATTTAAAATATCTTTACATAGTTCTAAAAGTTGTTTTAGAAGTATCTTCTTCTCGGATCCTTAACTGATGATAACCAGAATTTAGGTCAATCTTTGAGAAGATGGTTGCTTTTTTTAGATGATTGAAGAGATAATCAATTATAGGTAATGAATACTTATTTTTTATAGTAATCATATTCAACATATGATAATATATACACATCCTCAAGGTACCATATTTGTTCTTAACAAACAAGATAGGAGCTCCCTAAGGTGACACACTAGGCTTGATTAGCTATTTTTACAACAAATTCTAAATTTGTCTTGATATTTTGTAGCTCAATGAGACTCATCCTATAAGGTGCCCTTTTAATGGACATAGCTCTAGGCAACAACTTGTTGAGTGATTTTTTTGTCCAATCACAAAAATATACCCATAGTTTAGATTGTGATCGGATATCCTCTCTTGCAAGGAAACATTTGTGATTTCCCCAAGGTTCTGTTTAATGCGGTAATGCTTAGTGAAAATGTGAAGTGTTGAAAGTTACTTGGATACCTCAGTGTTGTATATACCTATTAACAAGGGGAATGTTTTGGGTTGATTTGATTTACGATAATTTTGTTGTTCATAGTATTTGTGAAAATGTGAAATTATTGATCAACTAAAAACCTTCAAAATTAGATAGATATTTGATTTCAATATTTGAAATTTTGATTTGAATTGATTTTATCTCAATTTGTTAATCAAATTGTATCTTCATTTTTTAACCAAATTTTATCTTCGTTTGTTAACCACATTTTATCTTCGATTGTTAACCAAATTTTATCTTCGATTGTTAAGCCAATTTTATCTTTGTTTGTTAAGAATTTTTTTTATCTTCGTTTGTTAACCAAATTTTATCTTCAATTGTTAATATTTGCTTGAAAATAAAAATAGAATGATTGAACCTAAATTTGCAATGTAAGAACTTTGGAATATCATATTAATTACTCACTTTAATGAAAAGTTGGAATTTATTGAAAATTTCTATTTTCATAAAATGAAATTAATTTTTGACTGCTTAAAAAAATGTGCAAAGTTTGAAACCTATAATTTTTGTTAAAATGTGACTGTAAGTAAAATGAGAATTTGCATTTTAATTTGGTAATTCATGTAACTCTTTTTGGGGTTTTAATTTTTTTGTATTTTTTCATGTATTTGACGAAGTTAAAAAAATGTAAAAGGCTAGGGTTAGAGAAAATAAAAGAAAATAGCAAGTCACCATGACCTTTAAAATTTCAACCTGAATTTGCATAAACAAATATTGTGCACTAAACCAACATTAATCCGACCCATCTTCACGTTTTTTAGAATTAATATGGTGCAATCTTCTACTGAATAACATAATATATTAAGAAAAATAAATAAGCCTATCCGCATTCATAAAACTTATTAAAAATTTCCAATATATTGCCAACATGAAATATTTTAAATGAATACACTTGCCAAATACCTTGCTTCAACAAATTACCATGGTAAAATTGGGTCTAGTATAGCAACTTGGGAGGAGATGTTCTTCCACAAACTCAAAAATGCAACATGCACTTGCTCTGAAAATTCTCTAACCTTTATTTATGAGTTTCAATGGCTTTTTATAATTTCCAACATTGTCTATTTAGTTTCGTTTCCCTCCCACTCATTTGGTTTTCTAACACTTCAATTCATTGCATCATTTCTTTATTTTCTTCAAATTTTAACCACAAATAGCAGTATAATAATGACTTCTTCAATAAAAATCATACCATTTCCTCCTTTATATCCATTAGCTTTTATAAGTGTACCTAATTCCATCCAACTCGTGCTACTTGGGACCCTCATTTTCGATGTGGAATACTATGTTAATAATGAAACTTAGGTAGCATGAGTAGTTATCATAATTCTTCCTTAAACTTTAATTTGTATCAATTCTATACTTTGAATAGAATAGAACAGGTTCCTTTGATCGTTTTACCAGGAATGATAGCAACAAAATGATGATGCTAGCCAAAATTTCATAAATTCAACGAGTCCTTTTGAAGACAGTAAAAATTTCTATAATTCTCTAAGACTATACACGATTATTGTGATGCCTAATGGGTTCGAAGAATTCATTACGATGGAGCCCTTTGATCCAATTTTTAGACTACATTTGGCAATCAACATTTTTAATCGTTGATCTACATTGTAAAAGCCCTTATTCCTGTGCATGTCCATTTATTATTGCTAAAATTCTCATGATTTTAGTCCCATAAAATACCTTTAGTGCCCTATATTTCATTCATGACGCATATCCTAAGAATGATACACCACTCGGGACCCATACGACTAATATATCAAACCATAGCAGTGACTATTAAATTTATCTCAACTAATATTCCTTCACACCACCTGATGAATGTTATCATGCACATGCTTCACCTTGTCGGTAATAATTATATATTTCTAGAGACTCGTTCATTTGGAATCTCATTCTAACATCCATGGTCATAGCTTAGATGATTTCATTGATAGTGGTAAGGATATAAAATAAGAAACTCTCATCCTCCCATCAAGGATTTGGGTAAATAATAATTTAACAATATTTCACTCATTGTATAATGTTCCCATGGAGATATTATTTCAATTTAAACACTATAATAAGAGACACATCACTTCACCGTCTTTGTAAAACTCATAATATGCCATAATGATAATGCAATAACACACCTATATCCATTGGTGAAAAGGAATCAAAATCTAGCATTCTTTTTTAAATGATGAGCAATACAAACATGCTTAAAGTATTTATAACATAGGAGATTGCCCTTTCTAGGTGCTACGGCTTTGATTGCCTTGAGACACATCCATAGGAATTCAAGCAATGTGAATTCAGCTCTACAAGTTTCTCATGAACTGCAACAAACAACAACAAATCTTCCACCATGAGCTTAATATTACATGAGGGACGTAGTGGGCTCACAAACCATTTAAAAGAATAAATGTGTAAGTTATGTTTTTATCACCACAAGGTTATCTAGTTCCCTTCATGCATCCACCCTTACTTAGCATGTAACCTATATTTTTTTATCTTCTAGTTTTTAGGATCATCAGGTGTTAGCCCACATTCATGTCATGTGTGTTAAGTCTAGGTCGTCAGGTGTCAGTCCACATTCATGTCATATATATTAAGTTTAGGTCATTAGGTGTCAATCCACGTTTGTGTCATATGTGTTAAGTTTAGGTCCACGTCATCACACAAGCCCAACAACATCTGCCATCCATGTTCACATCAGTCTTGGTCATCTACAAGCTACCTGCCAAAAAAATGATTCGTTGCTTTTGTAACATGTATAGGTATATGCAAATAATTAATATTAATTATAATATGATCAAATTATAACATAATCAACATATAATTATATTATAACTAGAATATTATCCATACACCATAATAATAATATCACAAAATTTTAAATGTTATCCGTGCATGGTTGACACAAAGAATTTAGCCAATGAATTTCGGTCTGTTCTTTTGAGAAAATTAACCAATTGAGCTTTTGTGAGGAATTTCTTTTTCCACCAGGATTTAAACTTAAGCTTCCTAAGGTTTGACAATGAGATCAACTATAAAAATACTAACGCTAACCATGATGAACCTTTGGACCTCCTTTTGACACCATGAATAAAACTCTACCTTGAAGCCTTAAATAATCTATACTACAAAATTACTTTATATAAACTAACTGATAAATCACCCAATGCAAACAAAAGGTCAAATTAAAATCAAAACTTCAAGTGGGTCTCCATATTTGGGGTACGTTGTGCAATGGCAAAAACAAATAGTGACTCTACTGGAAAATACTCCTGAGCATTTTGGATAAAGAACCCAGTTGGAAATCAAGAAAACCAAATATTAGACAACATATAAATCATCCAGTAACATCCAAGAAATATGGGGTTAAATAAATTCAATTGAACGTAAACACTTCATTCACTTTAGCTTAGAGTGTGTATTGTGAATTCATTCGCTATTTTTGAACCCATAAGAACTCTATCACCCGTTTTACAATTAGGCTATTAAGGATGTTACTCAAAAAAAATTACATCGACATTGCTCCACTACCATTTAAATATATATAGCTTCAGTGATATGATCCTGATCTCTTCTAGACCTTGATTTATTGCCAGTCGGGTGTCTATAGCCCTAGTAGAGATTATCCAAATCACCTGGACACTAGATTGATCTGTATTTCTCTTTTGTTTTTATATAAAGCATTTGATTGCTTTGCAAATATCATATGCACCTCTTGGGTTAGAGCTCATCTAAGGCTTAATATGGAGTCTATAAAACTTTTTGCCTAATAAAAAAACCATAATGATTTCATCCTTTAGGAGTCAAAAATATCCTTTTAATGTGATTTTACATGTGAAGCTTTAACAACATGTCACATTACTTCAACATCCACTATTTTAATCCAAAATTCAAGAATAACTATCAAATAATCTAATTTTGCAAACTTCAATTTCACTTCATCTCAACCAAGCAATCCATATTCAATGACTAAGCAAAATTTCCAACAAAGGGACAATAGTTTATTTTAACCACACAACTATACCATAATATGGAAAACAAAAACCAAACATGTTATGAAAGCAAAGGGCCAAATGGAAACATAAACCAAAACACAAACTTGGCATGAACCTGCACTATTAAAAGGCAAAAACATAAACAAAATCTCAAAAATGAACACAACCAAAAAACCAAAAAGTGATGACTACATCCAAATGGTATGCACAAACCCAAAACTATGCACAAGTGAAAACCACCAAAAAAAACCAAAGCTACATACAAGCAAAAAGTCACCAAATAAAAAAAACTATGTATTAAATATGAATATATACAAGTGATGATTGTGCTTTCTATCTCAGGGATAGAAATAATACTTTAAGAACTATCCATTATTAGGTAAAGGAATACTCTTTCCACTCATATTCTGCAATCTAAATGCCTTCTCCCCAAGAATCTTAGAAATGTGGTAAGGACCTAACCAAAGTTTGTCAAATTTATCATGATTACCCTTCTTTTCATGTGCCTTATCCCAAAATAAAACCAAATCGGTAATCCTAAAGGCTTTGACCTTGGCTCTCTTATAAAACCACCTTTTAAAAATCCCTTGATGCTTACTAAAATTTTGTAGGGCATCTTCCATCTTTTCATCTAGAATCATTAAGTGGATAAGTCTTGCCTCTATTTTATCATCGATTTCAAGATAATCTTTCATAAACTAAAGAGTCTACGAGATTTTGAACATTAACTAAATGATAAGGAGAATTGTCTATGGACCCTTTTGATCTAGTTATATTCACCCACAAAGTGTATTCAACTTGTTATGCCAATATCTAGGATTTATTTCCAACAATTTCTTAACTATGCACAATAAGTTTTTATTAGTAGAATCTACTAAACCATTACCTTGTGGATAATAATAGAAAAAAATTGTATGCTTAACTTATTTTCATAGGCCCATTATGCAAAATGAAGTGAAGTTAAAGCAAAACCATTATCACAAACAATAGAATATGACATACCAAATCTAGTAACAATGTGTCCTAAAAATTGAATAACCACTTCAAAAGTATAGTTATTAGTGGGAATAACCTCAATCCATCTGGTACAATAATCTATGGTGGTTAAAATGTATTTGTGACTAGGTGAAGAGTTTGGGTTTATGACTCCCATGAAATCTAAACCCCATTGTGAAAATGGTCTAGTCTCAAATACACGTTGTAAAGACATGGCGACATTGCATTCTTTGTTAGCGATAATATGACATGTATGGCAATAAGGAATATGGGCATGGGTATCTTTGAAAATGTAGGGCCAATAGTAACCAGATCTCAATATCTAGTACATTGTGGTATTAGCTAATCCATGCATAGTCCCATACTTACCATGAAAATCCTTAATAATTTGCATAGCCTCATCCTTACTCAAATATGTAAGTAAAATTCCTTCATCATTAATTATGTAAAATACACCATCTTTAATCATAAATTTAGAGATTTTTAATCAAAGTGCTCTTCTTTGCATAGCATTAAAGTGATCAGATAACTTACTATTGAATATAAAATATACAATGTCATTATACCATTCATGCGTGGTGATGTTTTTTGTTGTATATTTATGACACACAATTTGAGGATCAATTTCAACTAGTGACTTTTTCAAACCTTGTCCTCTAACCAGCTTCATCTGATGGATCTCTAAATCAAATTCCTGCAAAGTATCCAACCATTTCCCTCTCCTTTCTCCCAATTTGTTTTGCATCAACATTGTTTTGATATCTAGGTCAGGTACTATTGCAAAAATTCTATTATGCAAAATATAATGTCTAATCTTCTTCATAGTTTTAAAAAGAGCATAAACCTGTTTATCCAGAATAGTATATTTCAACTGAGCATATTTTAGTGGTCAACTCAAGAAAGCAATAATATTTTTGAATTATATTCATTATTTTGAGTTAATACTATAGAAAATGAATGTTCAAAAGCAAATCAATAAATATAGAAAGGTTTCTTGTAATTAGGACTCACAAGCACAAGTGCATAAGATATTACATTTTTGACATCTTGAAAAGCTGCTTTAGTTTCACCAGTCCAATTGATGTTAGCATATATTTTCAACATATAATTTAATGGTTTGACTATTTTAGCAAATCCTAAAATGAATTACCAAAAAAAGGGATTTCCTAGATGGCTTCGATTTTTTTAGGATCTATGGAAGTTTCATCTTTTGATATGACATGGTCTAAAAGTTTACCTTCAGTTACTCCAAAAATGCACTTTTTGGAATTTAGGTAAATGCCATGTTATCTAAACCTTTGAATAAATTTTCTCAAATCCTTAACGTGGTTAGATTTGTTCTTTGAGAAAACAAAAATTTCATCGACATAAATAACTATGCATTTACCTATCAGACCTCTAAATGAATAATACATGGTTCTCTAAAATATGGTACCTGCATTAAGCAATCCAAAAGGTATTATTTTGTAAGTAAAGGTACCCCACTTCGTGGTAAAAGTGGTTTTCATTCTGTCTTTTGGGTCAATAAGAATTTGGTTATATCCAAAATAACCATAAAAAAAATACATCATCTTAGAACCATTCACCATTTACAAAATATGGTGAATAGAAGGAAAATGATACTTATCTTTTTGTGAATCCTTATCGAGGTTCCTAAAATCAATACACAAACGAATTTCATCTGTTTTATTCCTAACTGGTACAATTTTTGCTATCCATGTAGAGTGTTTGATTGGAAAAATAATCTTACCATCCAACAATTTCTTAACCTCATTATGTATAAGAGGCTCTAGCAATGGGTTAATTAGTCTTTGTTTTTTTATAAATGGTTTTGAATTTGGCTTTAAAGGAGTAGTATGTGTTAAGATGTTTTCATTATAAGTCTTTAAATTCTTGTAAATCCATGCTATTACATCAAAGAATCTTTAATATCTTGTACAATCCCTTACTGTTCATGATGAGTGTAAGCCTTTTCTATTAATACATTATATGGGTCTTTACCAATCCCAAGATCAATGGAATTATAAGCATCTTGCGAGAGTGAGGTTTCATTACAAATTTTGATTTTGTAATCAATATCAAAAATATTTTAGAGAGAATCTATACCTTTAGGAATCACATTGATTTTCTTTGTTACCTCATGATCCTCGTTTTTGTCTTCATGCAATATTTCGTCCTCATCGATCACCTAATTTTCAGAAACACCTGAATTAGTTACAAAATAAAAAATATGCCTGTCACTTTCAAATACTTTTAAAATTTTCATATTGTCAGGTATAGAAGGACAAGGTATCAACTCAATTGAAAACTTATTTAGCCTTCTATTATCAATGGGATTACGAGTACCTACTACAATAGCTAAAGTATTAGCAATTTGATTGTTCTTCCTAGATATCAATGAAACATTGAAAGCATGAAATTCATCAATCAAATCCCTAATTTTATTTTTGTAATAAATTATCCTTTTATCATGACATGTGTATTGGCATTTCACATGTTTAACAACCAAATATGAGTCTTCTAGCACTTTAAAACATTTAATATTTTTCTTTAAGACTAACTACAAATCGAATATCAAAGCCTCATATTTGGTCGTATTACAAGTCCAAAGAAACTGTAACCTATAGGCTGATAGAAATGACTTACCTTTAGGACTAATCAATTCCAAACTAGATCCACTACCTTTTTTAGACTTAGATAATTCAAATTTAAGAATCCAAACAATATTTTCATCCTTAATTAGATTATTAGATGGTATTTCATTTTCAATTTCACTTACATCCAGTTTTATTTCCAAAGTGTAGACACCTAACTTAGAATCATTGTAAAAAAATTCATTGGTTTTGTTATACTCAGTAATCAAATCCTTGATTCTAGGTTCTCTCTAAAATCTGATTTTGTTAGCAAAAGCCTTCCATGGTAGCCACATATGTGAAAAATCAGTGGCCATATATTCATTTAAGTTCCTAGACTAATATCTATTCAACAACATTCCATACTTATCTTGTATGTCTACAACATGTATATCAATATACTGTTGTATCCTAGGTTCTAAGGATAGCTATATGTGAATATTATTAACCATTCCAACCACATAGAATTTAAATTTATCCAATTGAACAACTATTCTATTGGAAGAAATGAGTTTCAAACCCATTTTTTGATAAAAAAATTTGAGGCATGACATTGTCGAATGCTTTTGAATCAACAAGACAATTGTGTAGATTTTTCCTACAATTATTATGGTCAAAATAAAGGGAGGAGCTTCTCCTTTATCCCTTTATGAGGAAAATTGTGCATCCATGATTTTCTAGGATTCATTTTTTCTTTGATTCCCAAAAGCCTGCATCGAAAGTTCTTGTTGATTAGTCAACTTAGCAACATCAAACAAAGATATATTCACTTTTGTTTTATTTAAATACTCCATAATATTATATGAAATATTATCATGAGGTGGTTAACGCAGATCAACCTTATATGGAGGTATGGAATTGTTACTAGCCCATGTGTCAGGAGGAATGATGGTGTCATTTGAGGGAGTAGAAGTAAATGGAGCTTTAGTCTTACTCCTAAGCCTATAATTATGATTCTCCTTTTAAAATTATTTGAAAGCTTGAACTTTCTATTCTATAGACCCAACATACCCATATTCATATTCTTAATTTGATTCAAATGTTTCAACTACTAAGGCTAATTCTTTCCCTTTTTAGTACTAGCTTGTTGGGAAGGGTCTTCATTTGAAACAATTTCCATGTTATCAATATATTTTTGTAGAATATCTAGTGTTGTTTTAAATTCAAGGCACTCATTATCACTATGTTGGGTCATAGAATGTACCCTACACAAATTTTTTTAAGATAATTCTAAAATATCAACAATGGTGTCGGTTCGATTGGAACTAGTGGTAGCATTATTTTGATTAACCATAGGACTAGGTACTCCTCCATTGTTCGGATGAGTATTCCATTGTTTTATCTGAAAATGAAATTTATAATTTGATGAGAATTTTGAGGCAATTATTTTTTCATTTGAACCATGGCACTACTATTTTTTTGGACAACCCTTTGTAGGTCACTTACCTGAGAATTAGATTCATTATTTTATCCTATAGTAGTTTGATTGGTTGTGTTACTTACAGTGACATTGGGATTTAGAAAATTTGGTAAAATTTAATTTTGGACAACTTGTGGAAAATCTATGTTGTTTTGATGAAATGTTGATGCATTTGGAATAGGTTTTATATTAAATAATAGAGGTATAATTTGAGCATTTGTTTTAGCCATTTTATGAGTGGTGAATTAATTTTCTAAATATAGTGAAGTGGTAGGATAAGTGGGTGTGATAGGTGGATTGTATGGAAAATTGAAATTATTGAATGACATGGCATTCAACATAGGTATTTGTTGTGAAAAATCTTGATTGATCATAGGCACTTGATTATAGGGACATGGATGTCCTATGTAAGGTAACTAATCTATCCCAAAACTTTGTGGTATCAACTATTGTTCTACAGTCAAAGCCTCACTGTATTCCATGGGAACTATAGTAATTTGAGGAGTTATCCTTACAAACATAGATGTTAAAGATTCTAATACCCTAAAATACATCTGTATGGTACCATATTCCTAAAGAGTATAAGGAGCCACTAACCTGCTATAAAACTTATGGAAATGAGTATTGGACAATCTCAAAGGTTCATTAGGCTCTCTCTTAGCTTATGCAAACTAATGATAGATCACAACAAGATCTAAGGGTAGCCTAAATTGATTCACGAAAGCAGTTTCCAACTGAGCCCAAGATATAATGGAATTGGTAGGAAAACTAATGTACTAATCATATGCCATTTCACCTAGATTAAGTGGAAACATTATGCAAGCAACATCCTCATGTTCAAATTGCACTCTAATCATGGCATCCTTGTAAGCTTGAATATGCTCTTCAGCAATTCTAATTCCATCATGTTTATATTTAGGTAAATACCTTTATGCATTTTTGGAAATATCATGGGATTCTCCAACAATGTTCAAAGGACTACTATGAGAACCTAACCAAGCTACAATTCCTACAACTTGTGCCATTGTAGTTACTAGTGGAGGAACAAATGGGGCAATGGGTAGCGATGAATCGCTAATGGGTGGAATAACAATCATATGACTCTTGGACCTTCCAATTCTCTTTGTAGGAGAAATACTATGGAAAATAGTCTCTTCCAAAGCCTTAGATATCGTTATTATGAATTTTGGTTCTAGCCTTAACAATGAAGGCAACAAGTACTTAGTGCTCTCAAAATGAAATGACTTCCAAAATTCAAATGCTTAATTGATAAAACATCATGTTCATTATAAGGCATCAATCAAACCCTAACAATAAAGAACATTCTCAAATTTATAAAAGGTTAGCATCAATGTATCATAAATTAGAGAATTTCCAACAATAAATATGAAAAACTTAAAGGAACAATTTAAATTGAATCAAATACCTTCAAGTATCCCTCCTTATAGCACCAATTCTATTGAGTGATATTTTTGTCCAATCACAAAAATATACCCACAGTTAGGATTCTTCCTAGATATCCTCTCTTGCAAGGAAACATTTGTGATTTTCCCAAGGTTATGTTTAATGTATTAATTTTCTTGCAATGCTTAGTGAAAATGTGAAGTGTTGAAAGTTAATTGGATACCTCAGTGTTGCATATACCTATTAATAAGGGGCCTATTTTGGATTTATTTGATTTCCAATAATTTTGTTGTTGATAGTATTTATGAAATGTGAAACTATTGATCAACTAACAACCTTCTAAATTGGATAAATATTTGATTTCAATCTTTAAAAATTTTATTTGAATTGATTTTATCTCAAATTGTTAATAAAATTTTATCTTCATTTGTTAACCAAATTTTATCTTCGTTTGTTAACCAAATTTTATCTTCGATTGTTAAGCCAATTTTATCTTTGTTTGTTAAGCAAATTTTTATCTTCGTTTGTTAACCAAATTTTATCTTTGATTGTTGAGATTTGCTTGAATATAAAAAATATAATGATTTAATCTAACTTTACAATATAGGAACTTTGGAATGTCTTAATAATTACTCACTTTAATGAAATGTTGGAATTTATTGAAAATTTCAATTTTCATAGAATGAAATTAATTTTTGATTGCTTAAAAAAAGTGCAAAGTTTAAAACCTCAATTTTTTGTTAAAATGTGACCTTATATAAAATGAGAATTTGCATTTTAATTTGGTAATTCATGTATCTCTTTTGGGGGTTTTATTTTTATTTTTGTATTTTTTTATGTATTTGACGAAGTTAAAAAAATGTAAAAGGCCAAGGTTAGAGAAAATAAAAGAAAAGAACAAATCACCTTGACCTTTAAAATTTCAACCCGGGTCTGCATAAACAAATATCCTGTACTAAACCAACATTAATCCAACCTGTCTTCATGCTATCCAGAATTAGTATTGTGCAATATTCTATGAAATAACACAATATATTAAGAAAAATAAATAAGCCTACCATCCGTATGCATAAAACTTAATAAAAATTTCTAATATAGTGCCAACATGAAATATTTTAAATGAATACAATTGCAGAATACCATGCTTCAACAAATTACAATGGTGAAATTGGGTGCAATATAGCAACATGGAAGGAGATGTTCTTCCACAAACTCAAAAATCCAACATGCACTTTCTTTAAAAATTCTCTAACCCTTCTCTGTGAGTTTCAATGGTTTTTTATAATTTCCAACATTGGCTATCCAATTTTGTTTCTCTCCCACTCGTTTGGTTTCCTAACACATCAATTCCTCGCATCATTTCTTTTTTTCTTCCATTTGTAAATACAATGGCAGTATAATAATGACTTATCCAATGAAAATCATTCACTTTTGTCTTCTTCCTCAACTTGTAACTACCATGTCCTCCTTTATATCCATTGGCTTTTATAAGTGCACCTAATTCCATCCAACTCATGCTTCTTGGGACCCTCATTTTTGACGTGGAACACTATTTTCATGTTAATAACGAAACTGCTATAGCATAAGTAGTTATCATAATTCTTCCTTACACTTTGATTTGTATCAATTCTAGACTTTGAATAGAAGACCACAGGTTCCTTTGATCATTTTACCAAGAATGATAGCAAAAAAAAGATGACACTGACCAAATTTTTTTAAAACTGATGAGTCTCACCGAAGACAAAAAAAGCTTATATAATTATTTGAGACCGTACACAATGATTGTGATGTCTGATGGGTTCAAATAATTTTTTATGAGGGAGCCCTTCAATCCAATTTTTAGACTGCGTTTGATAATCGACATTTTCAATTGTTTATCTACATTGTGAAAGCTCTTATTCCCATGCGCATCCATTTAGTCTTACCAAAATTCTCATGATTTTAGCCCCATAATATACCTTTAGTACCCTATATTTCATTCATGATGCATATCCAAAGAATGATACAATACTCGGGACCCATACATTTGATGTATCAAACCATGGCAGTGACTATCAAATTTATCTCAACTAGTCTTCCTTTGCACCACCTAATGAATGCTAACATGCACACACTTCACCTTGCTGATAATAATTCCATATTGTTGGAGAATCATTCATTTGGAACCCCATTCCAACATCTATGGTCATAGTTTAGATTATTTCATTAATAGTGGTAAGGTTATAAAATACGAAACTCTCATCCTCTCATCAAGGATTCAGGAAAATCATCATTTAACACCATTTTGATCGTTGTATCATGTTTTCATGGAAATATTCTTCCAATTTAAACACTAGCACCAGAGACACGTCACTTCACCGTCACTGTACAACTCAAAATATACCACAATGATAATGCAACAAGACGCCTGTCTCCATCAACAACAAGGAACCAAACTCTAGCACCCTTTTTTTAAATGATAAGCAGTGCGAACATGCTTAAATTTTTTATAACATTGGTGATTACACTTGCTAGGAATCACATAATTGACTACCTTGAGACACACCCATAAGAATTTAAGCAATGTAAATTCTACTATACAAGTTTCTCATGAACCGCAACAAACAACGACGAAGCTCCCACCATGAGCTTAATTCGACATGAGAGACGTAGTGGGCTCTCAAACCATTTAAAAGAATAAATGTGTAAGTTATATTTTGATCACCACAAGGTGATCTAGTTCCTTTCAAATGCCCACCCTTTCTTACCACGTAACCTATGTCCGTTTTATTCTAGTTATCAGGGTCATCAGGTGTTAGTCCACGTTCACGTCATGTGTGTTAATTTTAGATCATCAGGTGTAAGTCCATGTTTGTGTCATGTACATTAATTTTAGGTCATCAAGTTTCATTCCACATTCGTGTCATGTGTGTTAATTTTAGGTCCACATCATCACATAGGCCCATCAGTATCTACCATCCACATTCGCATCAGTCCTGGTCGTGTACAAGTTGCCCACCATGAAAATGATTCATTCCTTTTGTAACCTATATAGGTATATACAAATAATTAACATTAATTATAATATAATCAAATTATAATATAATCAACATATAATTATACTATAACTAGAATATTATCCATACACCATAATAATAATATATATATTTTTAAATATTATTTGTGCATGGGTTGACAAAAATTTAGCCAATGAATTTCGGTCTCTTCTTTTGAGAAATTTAACCAATTGATATTTTGTGAGGAATTTTTTCTACCAGGATTTAGAATTAAGCTTCCTAAGGTTTGATAATGAGATCAACTATAAAAATACTAATGCTAACCATGATGAACCTTTGGACCTCCTTTTGACACCATGAACAAAACTCTACCTTGAATCCTTGAATAATCCATACTGAAATATTTCTTGATATAAACTAACTGAAAAATCACCCAATGCAAACAAAAGGTCAAATTAAAATCAAAACTTCAAGTGGATCCCCATATTTGGGGTACGTTGTGCAATGACAAAAACACAAATCAATGAAAAAATCAAATTCTCTTTGAGGAGGTAACCTTGGAAGGTCCTTCAAAACACATCCTTGAATCTTCCCAAAATAGGATGCTTTTGGAAGAGGTCTTATTCCACTTTATTCTCCTCTTTATTATTCATTTTAAATATACAAATCATTCCCCTCTTCTTAATGGATTTCTTTACTTGCAAGGGAGACAATAAATGTGGCTTAGTTGCACTACGATCACAATGAATTCTAATCCTTTGACTAGAATTATCCATAAATTCCACCCATATCTCCTCAAAATTCATAAGAGCCTTTTAGGATTTTAACCAATCAACACCAAGAATGATATCAAAGGCATGCAAAGGTGTCACATACAAATACCAATTAGTTTTTCCTTGTGGTAAAATGATGTGAGGATCATATAAACATTGGTTGACTTGGTATGTTTGCCCTGACCCATACTATACTTTCCAACCATTAGCTAAGAACCCAAGTCTTTCAGGTATGTCCCTAACTAATCTAATGGAAATAAAACTATCAGTTGATCCACTATCTATCAAAATATGTACATATTTATCAAAAAAAATCCATTTAGAAAGAAAGGATTAACTTGACCATCAAGTATGGGACTACCTATCATTGCAAAGAACCTGTGAGTGGCTTCTTCTGGGGCTTTCTGCTTCTGTAGGTGCACTTGTTGGCATAATGATCTCCTTGACATATATAACATCCACTTGGTGGAGCTTTGTTTCCTCTATTATTATTCTTGTTTTTGCCTTGAGACATAGTTTCCCTAACCTTCTCCTAATTTGCTAGTTTATGATCATGTCTTTTGGAAAACTCTCTACCGTCCATCCTAAATTTATTGCTCTAAAAGTTAGCTCTATTACTGCCTCCCTTTCTATTCTTATCTCCTCCTTTAGGTTTCTTATTTTTCTATTTTTACCATTTCATAAACCCAACACTCTTCCACTTCCTACCCTCATATTTTTCCTTTTTAGATAGATTTTGATAATTAAATTATGCTTTTCTAGTCTCTTGATTTACTTCTTCTTTTTGTTCCAAGTCAAAAGCAGTAGGAATATCTACAAGGTTGTGCATATTCACCATCGTCATGATCTTGGGATGCAATCCCAAAATGAATTTTTGTACCTTCATCTCTTTGTTACTTTCATATTGAGATGCATATTTTAGTAGTTGAATATAATTTTGATGATAATCTCATACTATCATTGATTCTTGCCATAGATTAGAAAATTCCCCAAAATTTACCACATAATATTGCTTGGTTAGGAATTTATTCCTGAATTCCTTAACAAATTCCTCCTACTTGAGGTTTGCAACTTCAATTCCATGCCCTTTCTTATAGGACTTCCACCAATCTAGGGCTACTTCAGTCATGTTCATAACTACTAGTGTAGTTTTAGATTATGATGATAAAATCACCAAGGAAAAGTAGGATTCTAGTTCACTCAGCTAGTTCTTCGCTGCATCACCATCACCTTTCCCATTATACTTGGATATTATAACCTTCTTTAGATTCCTATCCAACTCTTTACTCACCCTAGCCCTACTAGTACTAGATCCTGTAGGTTTACTAGGTACTTCCTTTGCCCTGTATATTTGAGTTTCTCTTCCACTAGATAAGCCTTTTATAACTTTATATTGTTGAACAATCAACTCCTATTGTTGGGCTATGTGAGTTTTCTATTGGCCCATTTCTTCTCTTTCCTACTCCATGTGATTTTGTAATAACTGCACAATATTTGCAAGGTTTTCTTCCTCCCTACTAGGCTTATTTGATGGAGGCTCATTCAACCGTTTCATCCTTCTTTCCCATTGAGGACCTTCTTATCTTATGCCTAACCTCGATCCCCTTATAGGTCTTTTAGTGGTTTCTTCCTCCCTGCTTCCTGTAGGATTTTTTGAAGATCCACCTCATAGCATTTGTGTCATTTGACCTATAGGTGAAAGAAGTAAGTTAATAGGTTTACATTGATCTAGATAAAATTGAACTTAAGATCTTTTTTGCTCTGATACCATATGTAACAAACCAATTCTACCCACCTTGTTTTACCATAAAATAAGCCATGCAATTTCTTAGGGTATTTTTTTTAAGTTTATTGTTAAACTCTAAAAGAGCTTTCATGTTTATAGCAATTTTTTTTCACCCAATGAATCAATATCATATTCTTTAATTAGTACAAGCATATCACAACACTTTTGGATTCAAGACTATTGTAGACAGCCACCCAAGTGGATGAGATTGGCAAAATCCCATGAAAGGTGCTATTTTATGAAATTGACTTGCCTCATTTATCATCCTTGTGTTTTAGCATGAGGTTTTAACCACAAATGGGGTTATCCTTTAGGGTCCATAACACCTAAAGGATGGATGCTTGCTTCCCCATCCCTTATCATATTGAACCTTCATCTAGCTGGTCAACTTGTTCTAATGACTGTATGTAAGGGAGTTAGTATATATATGCCTAGTATCTAGTTGATTGACCTGCTACCCAAGGTCATCTAAATCCATGTCAATACCCTAACCTTGGACTTGATAAATCATATCCATTATGACTCACAATCATTTATCCCATACCAAATATCGTGGCTAAACCAGCTAAGTCAAATAACCATGGGACTTATCACAATAATACCCAGGCAACAACCTAGAGGTGGCATACCATACCACCCTTCCAGATCTGACCAAGTCACTTTTTCCAACCAATTCTATCACACTATAATTGCTCTCAAGACTCGTTGCATGCATACCCACACCTCAACAACATTGGGTGTTCAAGCTATGCATTTTTACTAGCAATAACTTTTATTTATCCTTCTTGATAAATTGTTATTTGGGTTTTAGATTACTTCTCAGGGTTTAATAGTTTTCTCAATGTTATGCATGTATAATAGATCCAACTCTCAATACTAGAGTTCCCATTCAACATGTCATTTTGCTTGCCCTTCACTATGTAAATCCCATAACATAATAAGTTCAACTTCTAGCATTGAGGAAAAAAGAACAACTATTTTAATCATATATATATGTATATAACAAGGGTTTCTTTTACATACTCCATACATTCTACGTAATGTCTAAGTTTCAGCTTATCCATAAGAGTTTTAATCAATTTTCCATTACACTTAGAATTCTATCACATAACACTATACAAGAAACTAACAAATAATTTCAATCTACCATCAAAACACTATCGCTAAAACACAATAATATACAATCAATCTATTCATTTTATATCCAGCTGATTTGTTCTATTCAACATAATAATCTCTTGTAAAGAAGCTTCCTTATATTATGTAAGGTTCATAAACTAAAGATAACACATATTAAAAATACAATTACCACCTTATTAAACTATATATATATATATAAGTTACTTATATATTTAAATTATATTTCTTTTAACCAAAGCTAATTGGTTTACTACTAATTCGAGCATGGACTTACTCAGCATATACATTGGCGTTATTCCCTAAACATAAAATTACACTAGAAACAAGTTTTATTTTATGGAAGAGATATAGTATGGGTTTTGCAAGTGGGCACTCCTACCCAAAAACTCATGGTTTGAAAGCAACCACATCATAATCTACAAGTATAAAAACTTATCACTCAAAACCTAGGAATAACTCCCTTACCAAACATGCTATGATAAAGTTCCCATAATGGATTTCTATCTGGAGTGGACTAAGGAAATTATATTTCTCTTCCATCACCTTATTTTTTTACTAACAAAACATCAATATTGTTTTACTAACAAAACATCAATATAAAAGTCTTAACTTAACAAACTAGATCTCATCGACCCCATACAACATTTGAAGAACCACATTAATAAAGATTAACACCCCTCCAAATTTTGGTTGCTATATTATTAGGCAAATTAAGAATATTTAATGTCTTTCAATTACCAATTCACCACTACAGTTAACTCATACATATTTTTATATGGTTCTTTCCTTACGGAAGGGTTTTGCTTCTTGTTATCAATTTTTTTAAATAAACATTTTACTCTATAGTTTACTTCATGCAAAATATCTTCTTTTCAAAAATATTGTAACTGTAAAGGAGTATTAAGAACACACTCAAAACAGGATAACAAACATTACCCAATACTTAGATGTGCATTTTACATAACAATTTTTTAGACCTTTTTATATTTTCAGTGAATAAAGAGATTGAAACTATAGCATTACCATATACAAAGAATCACAACTAATTATAATAAAACTTTTCTTTCGTTTAATGCTTCCAAACCACAAAACTATATATAAATATACAAATTAATAAATGAGTGCAAAATAAAGCCTTATTAACGGAATGTGTTATATCAAAGTAATAGAAATCACCCTTTCATATTTGAAAAAAAAGTTTAATTTATTCCATAGGTGAATTTTTCTCAGAATTACATCAGCTTAATGTTTCATTTATAAAAAAACATATTCTAAGGCTCGAATACCACATAATGAGAAAAAAAAATTAAGGAATTAATTTTTTTTTTCCTCTTTGGATAATACGTATTTTTTTTCAACTACAGCTACAGGCTTAAATGTTGTTCAATTTACATGTTTGTCAAGAAGAGAGTATCACTTATGTTTAAGTGTGTATATCCTTCACCAAAGTCTGAATCCTCAAGCAAATTTACTCTTGGTATTTTTAGATAGAATAACTTCACATTGTCCCATTGTTAGAGCTTCTAGGTTAGTCCCTTTTTCAAAATGGTCATCATTTGTTTCCACTTTCACCAACCGAGAAGGCTATATAGTTGCAAGGGATCAAATGTGGCTCATTTAAGAGAAGATATGCTTCTACATGCATACTATTATGCTAAACAACAAGCTCACCCAAATATGCAATATAACATACAATCATAAAAGGAAAATTCTCTTTTATTTTCATAGCACCAAATCATGAACCTTCATTACATATCTACCTTTTAGTTTATTCATAGATAGACACCATCAAAGTTCCCATCAGTGGTCTTAGCTTATCAAATTAAAACAATCTTTTCAAATATAAAATAAACATAATTATCCATCAACCAATTTTCATCTACACCAGGCACACAATAGAGTATGCTTTTTAAACACACACATAATACAAGGCTATAGTAGCTTACACCATATCAATTTTTTTAAGCAAAGAATCTCAGACAATTGAAATATTTTATCTCAAATTTTCAACACATAACAACTAGTTATTTTTAGGTAAAATATCACATAATAATAGAAGCAAGATATAGAGCTGGAAACTATACTCCACTATGCAAATGCTTCCAACAATCATCTTCATCTCCTTATTTTCCTAGTATCGCTGTGCGTACCTTTCGTGTTATCTTTTTTCAACTTCTCCATATGTTTTTTTAAACATACAATTCTAAGTATTTTTTCATTTTCGTTCCCTTCTGAAATTTCCCCAAAACCTGGGAAAAGCAACTGAATAGGCTACATGCAAGACACCTAAGTCAAAGGAGATCAATCCATTTCAATACACACACTTCTAGTCGTAATGACCACAACTACTACCTTAATGCAAATTTTATTTTGGATGTGATTCCCTATAGTTTGTTTTAACAATACTAATGACAATGGTAAATGCATAGCCAAAGGCCACAATACATATAAAATCACTTTTATTAACTTTAAAGTTTATTCCACATCACTTATCATGATTTCTATTATGTTTCTCTTTTTTTAATTTCAAATAATAGCATATGCACAACTAAGTAAAAAGTGGCTCCCTTCATCATTGCCACATAAAAACTATATGCATAACAAACAACAAGCACATATTTCAAAATAAAGCACACACATGCCAAACACTCATGATGCACCTAAATGATATGCAAAGCATGAGTTT
This sequence comes from Wollemia nobilis, assembly GCA_028583015.1. Taxonomy (NCBI): domain Eukaryota; kingdom Viridiplantae; phylum Streptophyta; class Pinopsida; order Araucariales; family Araucariaceae; genus Wollemia; species Wollemia nobilis. The sequence continues at coordinate 9,571,770 of JAQPPZ010003077.1, read as the reverse complement.
TCATGTGCTCACAAGACGAATCATCACTTCCCCATTTATATTTTTTCTATCAACCATTCTTTTATCAATTGAAAGAATATCCCTAGTCTTTCATACACAAAACCATTAGGAGTACAACATGCTGAGGAAGAAGGTAAGTTAAAATCATCTATTTAATTTGATATTAAAAGTTGTGCGAGGAGGGTCATTACAAAACATAATGCCTTGCATCATGATCTTAGTATTGGAAAGTCAAGTATATGGTGGAACATAATTGTACTTTTCAATGAAAAACCATTAGCCCTTTTCCTTAGCCTTAAAGGATTAAATTTCCTTCAAAAAAACATGAATATAATTTTTGACTTCTATGATCACTATGCTTGTTCTTTGATCTCTTAAAAATTAGCCTAACTGGGTCACAATATTCTAGCTTGTTTACATTGAGCATTTAATCAAGTTTATTCTTTGATTACAAATGTTTTTTTATTAGATTGGGTACTTTAGTTGTGGATATCCTAAGAGAACAACATTGGCATAATTAGGTTCACATTCGAGATTTCAAATCACAATTGATCTACCCTTGATTACTTACTACCTTTTCTATCTCAAACACACTCAACTCTAGATGATAAGGTGCATTTTCTAAGTTTGAATTGGCTCACCTTACCTCATGAATTTAGAAAGTCAAGGTAGAAGTGAAATAATATGTGTTGGTATGGATATTGTTCCACTTTAAAACAACCACCTTTGCAATTCTTACACCCATTTTAGGATGTCTCCCCTATTGCAATTTTTGCTCTAAAATTGAAACTATTCTTCACTTATTTTGGTATTGTGTTTTTGCTCAATGTATCTAGTCCTTATTAGTTGTACTCTTTCCATATTTTCAAATATCTTGAAAAGTAGTTTTCTTTGGAAAATTCAAATAAGTTGTATCCTTTATGAGAATCCATTAAACTCATTATCCTCAAACACATATGAAAACATAGATATATAAACATGTTTATTATTTAGACTTTTAAGGGATCTTTATGTAGAACCTATTATCTCATTTTTTTTCATCTTTCATTGTAGGTTTCCAAGATTCACTCTCAAATACCTAATATAAACAACAATATGAAACTTGTAATAGAGAAGATTCACTCTCAAATACCTAATATAAACAACAATATGAAACTTGTAATAGAGAAAATCAATTGTTTGTACTACCAGTTCCATCATCAACTACATTAGTAAAGTGTAGCCACTTCACAACTTAGGACAAGATAGTACAACTTTTATAAGCAATGTTTGACTTCCATGTACTTTACCATAAAGCACATAACTAGTTTAATGTCAACAACATTCAATTGTCCTCACAAATTCTGAAGTTAATTAAAAAATATTTTTTTATGATGCATTAGTTGTCTGTTTTGGCTATAATTTTGTTGATTTATACGTTGCTTAACTAAAGGCAAACGGACACTTAATATTTTTTTTTTAGTGGTAAACAACAATGCAACCGTAATATTCTTACACATTTGTATTTTTATATAAACAATATATGATAATTTCAAGGTCATACCAACATTTTTGGTTAAGTACTTTGGTTATCAGTTTTAGGTCATACCAACATTTTTGATTAGGTCTCTTTGAAGCATCCTAATAGTATGCCCTTAGTTTCTCAACTAAAAACTTTAAATTTAAATCATTAATAAAATAAAAAATTGCACTCCCTTTATCAAAGGAGAACAGAGTCGGACTTGCGGAATTTGCATACAAAACCATGACACAAATGATCGGTGGTTTTTCATGGCAAAATTCAAAGTGAGAAAAGAGTGGATTTGAAAAGACCTCCCCGGCATTCCTTTAGCCGGAAAAAAGTTATGCGAAAATAATTGTACGGCGGACCGGAAGCGGGTGGAAATCCACTTATTTTAGAGGCCGAATAACTTTCATCTTATCCTCTACTCAAATGGCCACAACACCATTAAATCGATTCCAAAGTATAGTGTTGTATGACCAAGTGCCTGGGTCCGCAATGATTCCCGTCTGAAAAAGCTGAAGTGAATGTAATGGTTGATATATTTTAATAATAAAAACGTGTTTCATAATTATATGATAATAAAATATAATTAAATAATCCTATAATTCATAAACCTCTACCTATAGCCTTATAAATGTAATTGTAATTTAAACGGTTCAGGTCTTATGTTACTTCTGGACAATGCCATCTCTGCTTTAATCACATTAGTCAATTTCTCTTATAAGGTATGAATATGACTGCTTTAATCACATTGCGATGAAGTCAATTTCTCTTGGATGGTTTTATATAGTAACCTTTATAACAAATGAATATGATTGCGAACAAAAGGAACTCTCTTGTTGTTATAAAAATGTGTACACTTTTAATTTAATTTATTTTGGATATATAAAAGAATTGGCAACTACTTTTCCTTTTAAGGATTGGTTACAAGATGAGTCTTATTACCTTCATCTTAATGTTAAATGATGGTGTTACCACTATAACCCTATCTTATTTCTATAAACACTACCCTAATAAAAAAATATTAATATCTAATTTTATTTAAAAAATTTAATTTTTAAATAAATGCTTTTAAATTAATTATAAATTATAAATTTATTTGTGTTTAAATAAAAATATTAAATATAATCAAACATATATATATTTTATTTGGTTAGTGTAACTCTTCATCTCTTGCAAAGGAGAGAGTTATGTTTATCAATATGGAATTTAACAAAAAAAACCACCACACACCCATCCCCTCACACATGCCTATACTGCTACTGTTTGAACCTTAAACCTTGAACCTCATGAAAATAATTCAAAATCCAAACCTTACATTGTCCTCTTGAAACTTTTTAATATATAATAATTAAAATTTATAAATTGTTGTATGAGATAAAGTAAAGTTCTCTTCATGACTTTTTTATTATAATAATAATTATAGAAAGACTTGTTTGTATTATTAATATTGTTTATTATTAGGGAAAGATTTGTATGATATTTTTATTATAATAATTATGAAAAAACTTCTTTGTATTACTACTATTGTTTATTATTAGGGAAAATTTTGTTTTCCTTATATTGGTAAATTATTTACTTTGTTTATTTATAATTTATAAATATAAAGAGGATTAGCATTATTCAATGGATAAATATTTCGTTTAACTACAATTTACATACATAAAAGTATTAGTACGAGTGTATACTTAATTGGAACATATTATTATTTTTATTTTTTGGAAAACATCCCAAAAGGGATGCCACTTTCGGGTAAGACCCAAGGAGGCAGAGGTATCCATTCCACCAAAAACGTACAAGACTCCTACCACATTTGACATACTCAAGGAGCAAACAAACACACAAAACCAATTTAAAAATAAGTAAATAACAACAAAAATAATAAAATAAAATAAAAAACATGCTCCTTGAGTGTGTCAAAAAAAAAACACAACCAAACACGCACAATAAGATAAAAGAAACCACAACACAAACCATAGAGAAAAACACAAAAACCACATAACAAAACACAAACAAGACAAAAACAACATAACACTACAAAGACATAACCCAAAAAAAACATGAAAAATAAACACAACCAAAACCTAAATATATATATATATATATATATATATATATATATATATATATATATAAACACAACCAAAACCTTAAAAAAAATAATAAATATAAATATAAATAAAAAAAAACCAACAACAGATAATAAATAAAAACAAAAAACATAGAAAACACTCACACATAAAAACCCAAAATAACACAAAAAAAGAGAAACCCAAGAACAAGAACGAAAAAACACAAGAACAATAACAAAAACATAAAAAAAAAAAAACAAAACAACAAAAACACATGAACAAAAAAAAACAACACAAAGAACAAAAACAAAAACAAAATAACCCACCCACCTTAAAAAACTAAACAAAAAAAGAAAAAAAGAAAAAAGAAAAAAAATTGAACATAACAATGACCTATCTAGACTAGAAGACTATTAAGGCAAGAATCAATAGAGAAAACAAAATAAAGAATATAATGAGCTAGGGAACTAAAAAAAACTAAATGAACCAAAGAGAAGCAAAAAAAAAAAAACAAGAAGAAACTAGGTACCTTTAGAATTGGAGCCATCCAAAGAAATGATAGAAAGAAGAGCTTCCCTAATTTGAGAAGTCCACCATATAGGAGGGTGGCCATAACAAGTAAGATCACCTTTGTCCAAAGCCTAATTAGCTAAAGCATCAACACTCTTGTTTTGATCTCTGACCACATGATTGTAATCAACTTTGAAAAATCGCATCCGGATTAATTGAATATTCTCAATAATTCTTTTTATTCTCCAATCCACCTTATGATTCTTAGAAGGAGTCTTCAAGAGATTAATTATAAGTTGATATTCAGACTCAACTAACACATTTTTCCATCCAACCTTAGTAGCCTCCTGAAGGCCTCTAAGGATACCATACCCCTCATCAAGGTTATTGGAAAGAATACCCAAATTCTCAGCAAAAGTAAAAACCAAGGAACCATATGAAAGTCTACCAATTCCTCCCACATTGGCTTTTCCAGGTTTCCCTCTAAAGGCTCCATCAGTATTGAATTTTCCAAAATCCTTAGGAGGAGGTTGCCAAGTACTTGTCTTATCCATCTTACTAATACTCACATTCCATTTAAGCTGGTTGCCCTTAGAATATTTAATATTCAATATTTTTATCACTTGATCCCATATTTGGTGGGAATTTTGGGGATGATTACGGAGTTGATGGACTGATTCAACTAAGTTGGCTATGGTATTTTGCCAAATATAGTGAATATCCTTCCTATCTTGATTAAAAATTTGGTTGTTCCTTTCATTCCAAATATTCCAAAGAAGAATGGTAGAACCCATCCAAACTAACCGCCTAATAAAATGATCAACACCCTCTTGATTATGCCAATTCCTCCAACTATGTTCAAAAGTAAAAAAATTGGACCATTGTAAGCCAAGTAAAGTGGCCATTCTCCTCCATAGCTTAGAGGCTAAAGTACACTCAATAAAAATATGGTTGATATTTTCTACATTCTCTTCACACATTTCACATCTAAAAGGGCCATGAAAACCATGCTTCATAAGTTTCTCACCAGTAAGCACCCTACGGTGCAATAAAATCTAGTTAAATAACCTCACCTTAGGCCAGAGCTTTTGAGCCCACAATCGAGAAAATATGTCAAAAGAATGGTTGGGATTATTATGACATAAGGTCAAATAACCTTGAGCAACTGAATACTCACCCTTAGTAGTGTTGTTCCATCCAAAACAATACTTTTCATGGGACCAAGAGAGGGATATCATATGAAGTATGCCTTGGATATCTTTTCTTTGCCTTTCTAGGATTTGAATAGGCCAGTCCTCAATCTACCAACCTTTGAATTACCAGTATGGTATCGACAATAATTATCCACATTTATCCAATTAGCTTGGTGAAGCTCCTCCATCCAAGGCCTCTAATCGAGAAATTGAGTTATCAAAGGCTTCTGACCATCCCAAGAATATGTCCAAAAATTTGTCTGTTGACCATTATGAATGATCCAAAATAATTTTTTCTTTATCAAATCCTCACCAGTCTTAAGAACTGCTAAAATGGGAGAACCTTTGGTACGAAGTTGATAGTGAACAAGGTCTTCAGGAATTTTGTTCTCAGCATATTTAGCACGAAGATATTAAAAATTAAAAATTTAATTTTATTATCATTTAATAAATTAACTCACCAAAAATGTAATATTAAATTTGTCATAATAATAATTAAATTATATTTAGTTTAGTATTTTATTAAAGATATTTTTATTTTTTTATTGAATTGTAGAAAAATTTAACTTTTTACATAATTTTGATTTTAATACAAGAGTTAGGGCATAAGAGTTTGAATGAAAAGTAGCAATGTACAAAAGTTTGAATTCTATAGAGGTAGGAAAACATGCAGGATGCTTGATGGCATTACTGCGGATGCTGAGAATTTTGAAAAAAAAAATGAGGATGCTTATGAGGATGGGTTAGAGAATGTTTATAGTGCGAAGCATGTTTATGCCTTGATCGAAGGTGCAGTTATCCTAGGTGTAGGAGGGCTCTCCGCTAGCTCAATATAAAAATATCCCTTTCATTTCCTATGTGGTTAAACTTCTCAATGAAATCAGGTTCACCATTTTCGCCTCACAAGACTTGATTCCTATTATGATGTCTCATAGGGATGTCATTATTTTACCTGAAGTCATGGCCCTCTTGATTTTTCAAGAATCCCTGTCGCTTGTAGGAAAATTTGTAGGAGCATGGCCTGATATCAAGTTTGTTCAAAAATAGGCCTTCATGAAATGGTAGACTATAGGTGACATGGAACTGGTTGCCTATCCCAAGGGGTTTTTATGATCAGACTAAATAATCTCAGAGATACTAGTCGGATTCTCATTTGAGGGCCCTAGTTTTTCGATCGAAGAAGCTTCTTCCTACGTCATTGGGGGGAATACTTAGATCTTGATGCCTAGAGCGTCAACATGGCACCAATTTGGGTTAGATTACTAGGATTACCAGTTTAGTTATGGAATTCAAGAATCCTTAAGGGTATAGCTTAGATAATTGGAGAATTGGTTACCATTGACTCGATGATGAAAGCCATATATCATCTTACATACACCCGTATTTGTGTAACAACTAGTCTTTATTATGAGATTTCCACTTATGTAGACCTAATCATAAGAGAATATCGCAAACATCAAGCTATTGAATATGAAAATAAATCAACTTTTTTTATTGAGTGCAAAAAGAAAGGGTATCTTAGAAATCAATGTCCTATGCTCAAGAAAGAGTTGAAGAAGTATGAGTTCCAAGGTAGGAATGGGAAGGAGAATAGACAACCAACTCACTATGTTGATAAGAAGAACCAAGATGACAAGATCAAGCAATCAATCTCCTATCAGAAAATGACTAAGGAAAACTCCCAGTTAGGTATGTTTACTATTTGCAAATCCTAATACCTTCTTACCTCTAAAAAACCTTGATACCAACTCAGATGCTAAATTTATCCATGAAGTTGAGATAAATGGTTGTGAATAAAATACTTCAAGAGTCACTCCATGCTAATCCTATCCAAAAAATGGATGCCACCCTTGATAGAAATTAGCACCCTACCAGGTCGGTATCAATGAGTCTTCCATTGTCCAGCGAGTCTCTGAAACTCATCAATAATTCCTCCTATTCCCTTGTTTTTCAAGAATTGATATGTTCCCCCAAATAGGTGATAATGAGCCAACAAAAATCAGTTGTTGATGCAGGTAGTGATAAAAATAAAGGAAGACCAACTAGTCAAGAAATAAGGTGGAAGGAAACTTATAATTATATCGCTAATGGTGTCCAACCAACTATCATACCATCTCTTACAAAAAAATTAAATACTAAAGTCCTGGTAGATGATGAAAAATGATCCAAACCTCCTCCAACCTCTAGTAGGGGGAATATTGATAGAGAAAACTTATATTAAGATCCTCTCATAGAATGTGATAGGCCTTAATGGGTAGTCTAAATAAATATTGGTTAGGTTCATGAGGAAATAAAATAAACCCAATATCATTTTACTACACGAATTTAAAACTAATATGGATAATAGTGATAAAATTGCTAAGTCTATGTGGAAAGATAGTGCTTTCATTTATAGTCCAATCTGTGGATCATTTGGTAGCCTCATGTTTTTATGGAACTCAAATATTATAGAAGGTAAACTCATCTCCAATTCAAAAAGAATAATCAATATTCTATTTTATAACAAATATACCCAAGCTCAATGGATCATGTCAAACATCTATGCTCCCAGTGATCCGAGAGGCAGTAGGGTCTTATGGAACACTTTAAGCAAAATGAGTAGCAATTTCCAAAATCATCCTTGGATGCTCATAGGTGATTTCAATAACCCACTCTATCTTTTAGATAATAAAGGAGGGAACCCTATCACATCCATGTGCTTTAAAGAATTTGTAGAGTTTGTAGAATAGAATTAACTCATGGACATTCACTTAAAAGGGGTAGAATATACTTGGAGCAACCAAAGAATAGGAAACCGGGTCATACAAATGAGTCTTGATATATTCTTGGTATCCAAGGAAGCAATCCAAATTTTTGGTGATGCCACTATCCACTCTCTTCCAAAAATTGTATCAGGTCACAGTCATTTAGCCCTAGAAAAAAATAGGTAGGGCTCAGCCTTCAAAATATCCTTCAAATTTGAATCAATATGCTTACAACATGAGGGTCTTAGGAACTACATTTTTGAATGGTAGAGTAAGTCATTTTCAAGATCACCCATAGCTCAAATTGGCATAACATTGTGTTTTATCAAAAATAACCTGAATTTATGGAACACTGAAGTCTTTAGGAATATTTTCCAAGCCAAACAAGATATTATTGATTAGTTTAATAATGTAGAAAGCAATATTCAAAATAGGAGTTTGGAACCTGATCTAAGGTAAAGAGAAAAATAAATTATGTCAGAGTATTACAACATCCTTGCTAGCAAAGTGGTTTTTGGAGGTAAAAATATCGTATCCTATGGCTAAAGGAAGGTGATTCCAATACCAAATTCTTTCACATATCCATATTAATACATAGAAGCAATGATATAATCAGATAATTGTTTAGAAGTGATGGAAAAATAATATCCAACATTCATGGGATCAGGGAAGAGACTATGTCACACATTGAAAATATTTTAGGGCCTTACCCTCCTTGTCAACCTCAATCTTGAATTCTCTTCTATAAAATGTTCCAACTCTAATATCCCAAGAGTTCAATGATAACCTCCTAAAAGCTTTAACCAATGATAAAACTAGAGATGCAATATTTTCTATGTAACTTGATTAAGCTCTTGGACCTGATGGCTTTCCTCCTAGGTTATTCCTACATTTGTGGGATATAGTGGATCAATTTATTTCTATAGCTATTCTAGATTTTCAATAGAATATATTGTTACCCAGGGATGTTAACTCAACTTTCTTGATCCTCTTTTTCAAATCCCATAATAGCAAATCCATGTCTGATTTTATACCAATAAGTCTCTACAATATCTTTTATAAGCTCATCTCAAAGATCATTGCTAATGGGATAAAATAAGCACTCCCCAAACCATTATAGATCATTACCAAGGGAAATTTATCTGAGGGAGATATATCATTGATGGCATAATAACAATCCATGAACTCATCCACTCAATTTCCAAGAGCAAGAAACCTGGTATTTTCTTGAAACTTGATATAAAAAAAGCTTTTGATTATCCTACAAATTTTTCTTTATTGTCCTTGCAAAATTTGGATTCCATGATTAGTGAATTACTCTAATTAAAGAATATTTAACTTCTTTCTAGTTTTTTCTCCTTGTTAATGGTTATACTATTTGTTTTTTCAAGAGATCCAGAGGTTAAAGGTAAGGGGACCCACTATCTCCCTTCCTATTCATCAGTATGTGTAAAGCCCTTGGGAGATCCCTCAAACAAGAAAGCTCTCTTGGTATTCTCTTTGGAATCAAGCCACCTTCAAGGTCCAGGGCTGTTACACACTAGCAATTTGTGGATGATATAATTTTGGCCACCATTTCTTTTATTCCCGAAGAAAAATAATCAAAACCATATTAAAATTTTATGAAGCTACTGGTCAAAAGGTCAATTTTGACAAGAGTAAAATATTTTTCTAAACACCTATGTTCATAGGTAACAAAACATAGTAATAATATTGGGATGTAGCATTTCAAGTATTCCTTCTATATATCTTGGTATACCCTTATTTCACAACAATATGATAGACGTGATGTGGAACAATGTTATTGACATAATTATCAATAAATTAGCTAGTTGTAAAAAAATCCCTATTGAGTCAAGATACCAAGGCAACTCTTGTCCAAGAAAGCCTCCAAAGCATTCTCATATTCTTCAAGTTCATCTTCAAAGTCCTGGCCTCAATGTTAGAATATTGAGAAAATACAAAGAAAAATTCTTTGATTCAGGAATGAAAACCGTAATAGACTATCATTGGTAGCTTGTGATAAAGTTTTCTTTAAGAAATATAAAGGTAGAATAGACTTCAAGAAATTTCACCAAATGAACTTGGCCCTCCTGTCCAAATAGAGATGGATAATTTCCAAAGAATCTCAAGCCTCATGGATGGATATAATCAGAGGCAAATATCTCTAGCACAATTCCTTCTTGGAAGAATTCTACATTCCCAATGGATCTCACTTCTGGAACTTGGTCATCCATACCAAACACATTTTCAAAAAATACCAAAGGTAGCGACTTGGATCTAGCAAGAATATTAAATTTTGGGAAGACTCCTGACTGAAGGACCATTTGCTAATCAACGATCCAAGTATTTCCATTCTAAAACCTGTCATAGGCTAGTTGTTTGAAGATAGAGTGGATAACTTTATTTCTCAAATGTCCAACTGTAGGTAATGGAAAATTATTCCTACCAATAAAATTAGAAATGAACTTAGAAATATTGCAGTAGAAATATCAAAACTGCTAAGGATTTGTGTCATTCCAAACATCCAATCCATAGACACTCATGTCTAGAAACATTGCGAGGATGGTTAATTCATAGTCAAAGCTGCATTTCACATTCAATATCCTCTAGAAGAGTCACGGGTCTACTCAATTCTTGTTTGGACTAAACACTTAATTCCAAATGTGAGTTTCTTTTCTTGGCTTACCTCTTAGAATAAAATTTTAACTATTGATAATCTCATTAAAAGAGTCATGGACATCACCAATTATTGTGTTCTTTGTAAGTCTAATTTGGATTCAACCTTTCATTTATTATTTGAATATATATTATCCGTTGGCATATTGAACTCCCTCTTTGATATCTTTAGCATTGTGTGGGTTTAGCCATCATCCCTTTTTCAATTGTTAGAACAATGGCCAAATGCCCTTTCCAATCCTCAACTAAAGTTCCTTTGGTCCACTTGTCTCCATTACTACCTATGGCAAGTATGGTTGGAGCATAATAATAGAGTGTTTAATGGTTTGATAACAAAGCATTGGCCTATCTTCCACTGTGTTATCACTCTTTCCTTGAAGAATTCCCAACTTGTTTCTACATCTGAATTCCCTAAACCTGACCTTGAAAATCACTTGTTTAATATGTTCAAGCTTAAGTGCAATCCTTTTGTGGCCTCCCAAACCCACACTAATAGATCCATTATTAAATGGACTCCTCCTCCTATTGATTGGTTAAAACTATTTTTTTATGGTGTGACAAAAGGGAATCCTAGGATGGTTGGCATTGGGGGCATTATCAAAAATGATAGGGGTCAAATAATATTTGCTTATGTGAACAATATTGAGATTTAGTGCAACAACCTTGCATAAGTGAGAGTCATGTATCGAGGTCTGATAATTATGCATGAGTTTGATTATAACCACATAATTGTTGAAGGTGATTCCATGCTTACTATCAATTGGGTCAAAGGAAATCAAGTCCTACTATGGAGTGTTCATAATATGATCAATGAATGCAAAATATTACTAGGAAGGTATGCAAGCATCATTATCCAACACGTGTATAGAGAAGGAAATAAAGCAATAGATTTACTTGTAAATAAAGGAGTTCTGGAAGAATCCCTTCACATTTGGTAGTCTGACTTCCCAGTGGAACTCGTGGAGGTAATCCACAATGATGGAATTTGTTTACTTTAGCAAGTATGATGGTCTAAGTAAACCTATTAGACCCCAAATGAGACTCCCTTGCCATTGGCTTGGGAGTAATAACTTCTTGCATGGTATTTATATTCCTCATGAGACTTTTGAGATGCAAGTAAATGTTAGCTCAAGTGATAGTTATGGTTTCCTATTATGGTTTGCATGGTTCATGTTCATGGTTTGCTTGTTTTTACAGTTTCTCCTATTTATTTTTTGGGTTTGTTGGGTTTTTTGGGAACTGCTAGGTTTCCCATTTTGTATTTTTGTATGGTCTAGTTGGGTTTTCTTGGATATGTTTTTGTTTTTTTTTGCTTTCAGTGTTTATCCCATTTGAGTTCACACTTGTTTGTCTTTGTAAAATGATTTGGATCCTTTCAAAACCCCTCTATCAATAAAATATAATAATTTTAATTTCAAGAAAGTTGGATGAAATACTTTAAGGCATATTCCAACCTTCAAATTTATGTTGGATTTCTATTATCACTGCTAGATTTTAAACTAACCTAATCTAATTGCTCAAAATTAAATGCGAAAAGTCAATGCAAAAATATCAATGCATAAATTTTTTTGTCAAGTTTTAGGGTATAAGAGATTAAAATTAAATAAGGTGAACACTATAGCAATGAGAATGTGTGATCAATCAACACATGAAAATTTCAAATTATAATGCATTCCCATTCAAATAAGTTGTTATAAGGAATAAACATATGGAAAGAAAGACTATTCCATAATCACCACACATTCCACAATCTAGTATACTACAACCAATGGAGTGAAAAATATTTATCAATTTCTCAATAATTTCATGAAATATAAAAGCACAATGTAGGATTCAAAAGTATAGATTTAAATTCCTCAAGGCCAGAAGATGTTTACAATGGATCCCATGACTCCTATTTATAGAAATATTTCACCGTTGAGTTACTTTAGATGATAAATTCTTACTTATAGTAAAAGTAAATATTTAAGGGTATATTTAGTGAAATGATACACCTCCAAATATTGCATACTTCTAAATTTCTTATAAGCATTCTAAGATGAGATATAGTGCCACAAAAAGACAAAGAGTTACTTTTCAAGAAATCCTCCTCAACATTTATGCACATTTGTCCTACTTGGCTTGGTGGTGAGCAAATCAATCAATTTTTTGGAGTGAATCATTCTATTGTTCGATTGAATTGGATCACTTGATAAATCAACCCTCTTGAGCAATTTGATCCTATTGAGAAAATCAACTCACTTGAGCAAATAAACCTACTTGATAAAATCAGTCTTCTTTAGTGACAAGTAAATTTTTCCAATTTTATAAACATAGTTATTTTACAATTTTGTTCTTGAGTTTACAAAAACGAAATTTATATTTTTTATGGTTAATTATTTAGATTAATTAGAACATAGTAGCCAAGCTATTATATTTCTATAAACGTCTTGGGTGTTAAGCTCGATTGCTGAGATATCCTAAATTTTACATTTATCCTTGGGCATAGAGTCAAAATTGAGATAATTATCAATATTGTAAAAATTACAAGTCACCTTTATTCATATCTAGAGTAACAAGGTTAAAATTGAATATCAATTAGTGTGTGAGGGTATATCTAGAGCATCAAAATTTTGAGGTTCAATAGCAACTCATATTGATCCTTCAAGAGGCTCTTCCCTTGATCGTATTTAATTTATTTTCTCAATACGATTTCTACTTCAACAATCCTCTTTAAAGAATCAAACAATATTATCTATAGGTACCTCCAATTTGGATTTATCTTCATCGATGAAATTTTCATAATATTATAGCATATGAAGTTGTATTTTATTCGATAATATTTTTGGAAATACCTTAATTTGCAATTCCTACATCTCCCTTCTCAAATTCTCAATAATCATTTCGAGAGCATCATGGTAGTTTTCATTACTAGAGTATTTTCTTGTTTATGAGATATGATCTTTAACTGTGTGATTACCATCTTCTTATCTTAACTTATACATATACTTAACCTATTAATTAGATAAGGAGTTCTTCATTGCACTTTACCTTGGATTTTAATTCCTCTTCCATTTTTTTGGTCATATTTAAACCTTAATAAAACAAGATATAATACTAATTTAAAATATTTGGGATGCTCTATAGCACACTTTATACCAATGGAATTTTGCTTGCACTACCACTAGGCTCTTAGCATTCATATTCTATATAAAAATTTCTTTGGCGAACCAATGTATTTCTTCTTCCTTTCATTAGCTAGGATTGGTGGATCATGAATGTAGCAAATGATGGCACTCATTTCACCAGTGTTGTTTCAATCAATCTAATTTCTTGCTCCTATATGATGTATGACATTTCCTATTTATTATTGCTCTTAGAGTTTTCATTTACAAGTGAGGGAATGACTAATAAATATTAAGGGTGAGATTCTCCTTCATAGTATGGAATACCTTGGATAGTTTTTGTGTTGTTAGAGGGAAGAGTATGATTGTACCTATAATGAATAGTGGACCACTAAACATGAGGATACCAATTTTACACAATGAAATAGATGATGGTGTAATTCAAACGGTGATGAACAATGAGATGTATTAGATGATGACATATGGGGTGACATAATGATACATATAGGATGGGTGAAATAAAGAATGGGTGGAGTGGAATGAAATAGTTGGTCACAATGGTGTGAATGATGATAGAGCAAACTAGAGTGGAGATGGTGTATAGCATGACATTTTATTGTGAATAGATAAATCTATTGGTGATATTAAAATAAGGGTTGGGCTTATTTGAGGTGGGATGGTTGTAATAGGAGAAGTTAGGGGGATTAGAGAAGTGAGAGTAGAAGAAATGAGAGGGGAATAAAAGAAACAAGGGTGGAAGTAAAGTAAATATGGTTGTGAAAAATATAGAGGATGCAACTTATGCTTCTAGATTAGAAAAATCTATTCATGCCACTATTTTTTTTATATGTAAATATTATTATCCTTTAGTGCCTTTATATTTAGGTTTACCTATCCTTCTTCTTTCTTCTTTTACCCTTCATTTTCCTAAGTCATCAAAATTATCATAGACTAAGTCATTTTTACCAACCTTTATGTTGATGATGATTTTATGTTTATATTATAAGCAAGGATTATCTTAAAATCTACATTGTTCATTGGGATGTGGATTCAATAATAAATAAAAACTTAGCCCACTCTAAGATAATCTAGATCTCAGATATTATCATGTTATTGTCATATTATTATATTGGCATCTCATCCTATCAGCCTTAAGATATAAACCACTAATCTTGGAAGAAAGAGATGGAAATAAATAGAAGCCTAAGTGTCTCTTGTGAGATTTCCACTTATGTGATATGAGAATTCTCTCTCTCAATGAAAATAAGCTTGAAGAAGAGGAAATACTTAAATTATTGTATTGAAATGCAGTTATAGTTCTAAGCAAGCATTCAAAGGTAAAATATGCAAAAGATGTAACTATGTAAACTATTGTAAAAGAGGGATTATTTGAAGTAAAGTTTCTATTTGTATTTATAAATATATCAATGAATAAGGTTATAATACATCCCCTTTAAAGGCTTCATATTTTGATACATTTCAAATTACAATTTACAAGGGATCGAATCCCTCCAAGAGCTTAATGGTGTGTTTCAATGTTCTTCTCGCAACCCACAATTGAGAGCTAATCTTGGGCTTCTTTTGGTCTACCTCTTAGATCCTCCCTCATGCCTAGAATACCTACACCTACACACAAGAGATTGAAAACTATTAATAGCATAAGCGTTTTATATAGAAAACCTTGAAAAGCATGCAATAATGAATATAAAACTAATTTGTGATAAATCAAAACAACTCCAAATGACTTGTAAATTTAGTATGATGTTATTAAAATGATTTTGGGAAGATCTGAGCATAAATTAAAAGGAAATTGTGATAAAAAAGTGTGGCCATTCCTAGTAGGAACAACTAAGCCTACAATCACAAAAACCTAAATTGACCCATCAAAACTACTCAAAACTTAACCAAAATTTAATGCAAGGCTATTCTAATGATTTAGAAATGATCTATGGTGGAATTACATCAAAATTTTAAACCATTTCATGATCGTACCTAGCAGGTGCAACTAGGACTATTATCCATCCCTAGGTGGGACGGTTACAAAACTGGGTGGTTTTTACCACCAATTTCAAAGGGATCTAGTTTAGAACCCTCCTAAATGTCTTGTCAAAAAATGTGGTCAAATTACTCTCCAATTTGATAGGTTTTGGAATGGATTTGGCATATTTTGGGATGCCCTTGAAAGCACCTTCGAATGAAGAGGATTTCAAGGAAAATACTTGGGGAAATGTGAGGGAAAATGTGAGGACAAATGTGAGCACTTCATGATCAATGCTTCAATTCATCTCCTCTGAAATTGGGTGAGAGCACCTCAATTTATAGCCCAAATAGGGCATAGGGTGCAAAGGGGGCAAGTTCTGGCATGCAAGGCAAGTGCTACCACTTGTCCATTCCTTTGCCATGCATAGGGTGAAAGAGGATGCCCATTTGGGGCCTCCAATTTGCAGGTCCTGATGTCTATGATAGTCTCCAAATAAATTTTGAGTGATTGGGTGGGGAATTGGTAGGAATTTATTGCCATTTTTCCCACCCTTTGAATTTTGGAGGGTCTAGTTCATGGTCATCCCACCCAAGGATGGTTGCTTGTGGTCATCCTTGGGTGGGACGATCATGGGTACATGGCCCAAAACTTCCCAAAACTAAGGAAAACCTTCCCAAAAGTGTATGGGAGCCCTAATTAACCCTATTAGGGTTGCCCAATGGGGCCATATGATGTCGATAAGAGTGGTGCATAGTAGTCTTATCCGATTTACATGATTTTAGTGTCTATAGATGCCCCTTTTTGAGATGCGCTATGTGCAATAGAGCGTTGAGAAAAAATAGATGACTAAATCATTAAATGATTGAGGTTATTCATTAACCTAACCAAATTTAGATTCCTCCATTGTGGAAAGAGCATACATTCTTGGAATCCTTGCTTTTGACATAGTCAAAGGATTAATTTTTGGGTATACCTTTCAGTCGCATTGTAGTGACAATTTTAGGGGCTTAGGGTATACTCGGTCTTGGTGCCTTGTTTTCTTGTAAGAATTTACATGGGTGAATTCTCAAGGCTTAAATGAGGTTCAAGCCTTTTTTTTTTGCATATGCTGATTGTTTGCCCCAACATGGGCTTGCAAATTTTTCTTTGGCAATGATTCTTTTGAATGTATGAAAATTGCACTTTTGAGTGTTTAAGTGTTGATTTGATTTATGAAATCGTTATTATGACTACCCCCTCAAGAGATGATTCTATGAGGGCATGAAAAATGATAAAGCGATGAGTCACTTGACACATATGACTTAATTGGGGTAACCATCCATTTTTCCCATTATATGATATACCTGTTCTGCTAGGATTTTGATCATTTTAATGATGATTTATGGAAGCAAGAGCCTAAATACATCATTCCTGTGGAGTGTTCCAGCCATAATAGCCTTGTTGGGAAGTGAAATAAATACTTTTTAGATCATCCATAAATACCTCGGATTTAATCTTGATCCCTTGTTAATTTGAACCATTTTTGACCTATTTTTGGTGGGTTTTTGGCCCTGTTTTTTATCATTTTTAGCTATTTTTGTAGGGTTTTTTGGTGGCCATCCCTGGGTGGGATGGTTGCACTATTTATGGCCATACCTAGGTGGTATGGTTAGAAAAATAGCCGACCATCCCACCTAGGAACAACCATGCTCTTTTTGCATCTATATAAGCCCAAAATGGGGCAAATGAGCTCATTTGTGCATGTTTGGCTTAGGAATTTGAGAGGTGAGGAGTAGAAGTGTGATTTTTTGAATTGGAGCACTAATAAAACATCTAACCATCACCATGAGCCAGCCACAGGGATCACCGAGCAGTGGAGCCAGTGCGAGATGGGTACTGGCAATATTTTCTCCTTCTCTTTATTTAATGTGAAATCATAATTTCTTATGCTTTTTTCATAAAATACACTAAATCATGGTTAAATAACCATAATAATAGTGTAATTTAGGAATACCAATTTTTATTTGTAGCTTAGATGCATTTATTTTTTATTTTTATGTTATTTTCTTGCATTTTTAGGGTTGTTTTAGGGGTCAAATTGATCCAATTTTAGCCATTTTTTGGGTCCGTCCCTGGGTGGGATGAATGCCAAATTGGAGGTCATCCTTGGGTGGTATAGTCACAAACTAGGGCAAAAAGGACCCATTTTTGGTCTTTTTTTGGTATTTTTGGACTTTTTAAATGCATTTTAAGGTATTTTTGACACCTACTTAGTTCTGTCAGGTGGTGAAGAGTCGGTATCGAGTTTCAACTCTCTTTTAGGTTTCTAGAGACCTTTTGATAGAGGATTACTAGTAATGGATCTATGCCATTGGCCTTAAGCATGTGATGCGGTTGGAGCCCATGGTGGGTGACCACACTTATTTGATAGCTTTGATAGACCTTTGGGATCCTCACACCAACACCTTCCACCTACCTACCGAGGAGATGACGATGACTTTAGAGGATGTATATTGGATATTACACATTCTGATAGAGGGGTACCCTATCGTATCTACTCACAGAGATCGATGAGATGCAGTGCTATAGAGGTACTTTAGGGGATGTTGGGAGGAGGTAGTGAGCGACCTACTTAGTGGAGGGATATTAGTAGAGTCCTGGTTTGGGATGGATGTATTGGGTGTTAGAAATTCCTTACTGATGACTTTGATCTCCAACATGTTTCTTCCAGACTCATCAGGAGCCAGGTTCCCCTGGAACCTTATAGAGTTGGTTTTTACACTTGTGGAGTGCACTGAGGAGGAGCCTATAGTGATGGCTTGGGGTCCTACATTATTGGCATAGCTATATGATGAGCTATATGAGATCCACTCTCATGGGTGAAAGGTATTGGGTTGTAGTTTTCTACTGTAGGTTTGGGGATGGTAGCATATTATAGTGGATCGACTACGGGGATTACCTTGGATGACTCGAGCACAACTTACTGATAGGGACATAGGCTATGGGATACTATGGTAGAGGGTATAGGAGATAGGCCAGATCCATCACTTTGCAGGAGATGTTGAGCACTATGTAGAGTCCTTTGCATGACTTAGGGTGAAGGAGATTACCTAGAGATCTTATAGAGATTGTCTAGTATGGGCTAAGGCTGCTACATAGTTGCACCGTGTGAGGTGAGCTAGATGGCTAGTTGGGTGACATGGGACTGAGCAAGAGTACTTCCCTTATGCTTGAGTCCTATGATAGTTTGGGCTACACCAAGGGTTGCCTAGTGATTCGATGATCTACTATCATCGTAGGGCTAAGAGGACTCTTAGTTGGCCTATAGTGGAGGCCTTGGGAGAGGAGTCAGATCCTACAGTAGAGATATCTTAGTTAGATGATGCTAGTACTATAGAGGAGTATGACTCTTGGTGGGTTACATGATAGTGGTGAGGAGAGGGGCCACTAGGAGGGGATGTAGCTGAGGTGGTAGAGGAGGCACCTAGGGATGCTCTAGAGGAGGAGGGTTAGGATGACTCTCCAGATGATGAGGAGGTAGGTATAAGCTAGTGACATGTATGTCATCATGTAGCTAACGAGTGGATGGATCTCCTAGATTTAGGGGGTATGTAGGGTGACTTGGGTGATGCTAAATTTGAGGATCAAGATATGCAAGCACAATTGATAGCTCGAGATGCTACGATTACTTAGCTATGGGGTGATCTTATTAGAGGTCAGCGGGAGAGTGTGACTTTAGGCTGAGATGGAGAGGTATGTAGCATTGATAGCTATGCCATAGGAACCAGCTAGAGCATAGAGCCCTAGCCATGAGGGGTTTAGCAATGGTAATATAGCCAGGCTATAGGAGGAGGTGACATACCTTTAGTCTGTAGTGATGATCTACTAGACTCATTGTTGAAAGGATCGATCTTATACTAATGAGTTGGAGTATGAGATAGTGCACCTTAGGGGTCACATACCAGACCATTAGTCTATTAGTGGATCACACCAGAGTCAAAGGAGTGGTATAGGATAGTCATCTGCATGGATGGGACCTCCTAACTTTGTACAAAGGTCAGACATGGTAGGTGGTAGCATATCTAGGAGTTCTTGATGAACTCCGACTGAGGGTAGGGGTGAGAGTCATAGCACCGGTCCTGCGTGACCATGGTTTTTGAGACTCTATGGCTCTTTTTGATATTTTGAGACTTATGAGGTCTGAGGACCCACTTTATTTTAGCCTATGGGTATTTTATGGATGATGATGTAGCTTTTTATTTAATATATATATATATATATATATATATGAGTTTTTTTGTTATCATCATGTGTTGCCTTATTGTTTTTATGAGATGTATGCAATGCTTATATGTGCTTTATGATGTTGTGATGGATCTTTAACATGTATGCATGTATTTGTCCTATGATGTGATTTGATGATATGTATATTTGTAAATGCACAATAAAATGGATGATTTGATTTAATTTGTATGATGTATTATGATGACTATTTGACACATTATATGCTAGCACCATAGATTGTACAAAATTTATCTCATTATTAATGTTATCATGACACTATGTAATGGCTTGTGAAAATGTACACTAACAAACATGTGATGGCATGATATGAAATGGAATGAATAGTATAATGTTTTATGATATGTTTAGGATTTTTAGGAGACTCAAACACTCTAGTTACCTAATCAAAAGTTGTATAATAACCATGCAAGACTTTTAACAAGGTATAAATCTTCTAAGATAACCAAGATAGTCAATATCCCTGTGTGTGCATGTGAGTTCATTACTATGATAATGCATAGAGTTACCCTAGTGCCAAATAGGATTGATTCAGCCCATCTGTACTAGAGATCACCCTGCGAGTCTCATTATCCTGAGTTTTGTACTTAGTTGGATTAGACCACTAGGTAGTATAGGCTACAAAAAGCTAGCTCATCCACATGCAAATATTGGTCTATACAAAATAAAATTGCTTAAAATTGCTTATGTGGTAGATATATCATCATGCGTAAGGATACCGCCATTGCCAAGCGGGCTTGATGCCACCCAACCTGTAATGAGGATCACCTTATGGTTCTCTAATGCTGAGAATTCTAGGGATTCAAGTTCAAAACTCCCTTATTTTCTTTTAATTTTGAATTTTTTCAAGGGATTTGCTCATTTTTGGTTATGGTGAGCAAGGGATTTTGGTAGTGGTGAGAACCACTATTTATGTTTTATTTTCTAATATTTTTTGCATATTGTGAAGTGATAATAATCATTGTTTATTTTTCTTTTGGATACTTGCCCCAATTTTGTGTGAAGCAAGGGATTTTGATATTATGGGTAAGGAGGAACTTGTCCTTTTGTCAATTCTCAACATCTTTGAACCATTCGCACAGGGGGATGAGCGAGATAAACTTTTTTGCTTAAGGTAACCTAGACCACTTTGTAGTTTCATCTTTCCTTGTGCTAAACTTAGATTTATTAATGTGAAAATATGTTGGGATTTTTATGTATACAAGGTATAATCTAAGCAGGATTCTACCTTCTAAAAATCATGATAGCTTTCTACAAAATCTGAAAAGAAAACTAGATATGGTTGAGTGACCTAAAAACCTTAACTATGTCTTATAAACAATGGCTAAGTGATGGGAAACAAACATACAATATGGAGTGTAAATGTAAATGTAAATGATATATGTAATGTAAATAGGTGGTAACATTGACATATGATAATAGTGAATTTGATAGATGCCTATTATACAGACCTGGTGCTAGACATGTATGATCAATTTCTAACAATGCATAATGCAATGATGAGTATACCTAATGCAATTGATGTTGAAATGCAATAAAGCAATATTTTTGTGTTTTTGATATTTTAATGATGTTTTTATATTTTTTATATATATTTGTATATATAGGTTGACCAATGGGCTTAATGAATACCATTGGGGCTTTTTGGGTGACCAAAGGTCTTATAGATACCTTTGGGATATTTTGGTGTGACCTAGACGGTCGTAGACCACCTAAGAGTTTTTAGGGTGACCAAAGGGCTTATAGATGCCTTTGGGGCATTTTGGGGTGACCTAGATGGTCGTAGACCACCTAGGAGATTTTTAGGGTGACCAAAGGGCTTATAGATGCCTTTGGGGCATTTTTGGGTGACCTAGATGGTCGTAGATTACCTAGGAGCTTTTTAGGGTGACCAAAGAGCTTATAGATGCCTTTGGGGCATTTTGGGGTGACCTAGATGGTCATAGACCACCTAGGAGCTTTTTAGGGTGACCAAAGGGCTTATAGATGCCTTTGGGGTATTTTGGGGTGACCTAGATGGTCGTAGACCACCTAGGAGCTTTTTAGGGTGACCAAAGGGCTTATAGATGCCTTTGGGGTATTTTGGGGTGACCTAGATGGTCGTAGATCACCTAGGAGATTTTTAGGGTGACCAAAGGGCTTATAGATACCTTTGGGATATTTTGGGGTGACCTAGATGGTCGTAGACCACCTATGAGCTTTTTAGGGTGACCAAAGGGCTTATAGATGCCTTTGGGGTATTTTGGGGTGACCTAGATGGTCGTAGATCACCTAGGAGCTTTTTAGGGTGACCAAAGGTCTTATAGATACCTTTGGGGCTTTTTAGGTTGACCTAGATGGTCGTAGACCACCTAGGAGCTTTTTAGGGTGACCAAAGGGCTTATAGATGCCTTTAGGGTATTTTAGGGGGACCTAGATGGTCGTAGACCACCTAGGAGTTTTTAGGATGAAAAAAGGGCTTATAGATGCATTTGGGACTTTTAGGGTGACCTAGATGGTCGTAGACCACCTAGGAGCTTTTTAGGGTGACCAAAGGGTTATAGATACCTTTGGGGAATTTATGAATGGTCTAGATGGTTGTAGACCACCTAGGAGCATTTTAGGGTGACCAAAGGGCTTATAGATGCCTTTGGGGAATTTTGGGGTGACCTAGATGGTTGTAGACCATCTAGGAGCTTTTTAGGGTGACCAAAGGGCTTATAGATGCCTTTAGGGTATTTTGGGGTGACCTAGATGTAGATTGCCTAGGAGATTTTTTAGGGTGACAAAGGTTTGAGTTTTGGGGTGACCTAGATGGTCGTAGACCACCTAGGAGATTTTTAGGTGACCAAAGGGATTATAGATACCTTTTAGGAATATTGGTTGACCTAGATGGTCGTAGACCACCTAGGAGTATTTTAGGTTGACCTAGATGGTCGTAGACCACCTAGGGGTATTTTAGGTTGGGCATGGTGCTCTAAGCATGAAAAGGCTGCAAGTGACTGATATTCAATGGTTTAGGCTCTTCACTTCCTTCAATAGATGCTAAGCGATAAGTTCTAGGTCCAATATGACTAGTAATGATGTATGGACCTAACCAGTTTACCGTATATGGGGTGGAAAATTTGAGTTTTGCTAGTTCTCTAGGGTGGAATTTCATGTTGTAAGCTCTCTTGAGGTGCTCTTAATAAACACGTAGATGCTCGAGAGCATTGATGCATCATTCATCGAGCAGAGTGAGTTGATCTAGATGAGTTTGTCATGCAGTATCATCATCAATGAATTCTTGCATGGACATACACAACAACGGGATTTCTAACTCTAAAGGCATGATAGCCTCAGCACCATACACTAGTGAAAACAGAGTTGCCCTAGTGGGAGTCTGAATACTAGTGTGATAGGCCCAAAGAGCAAGCGGTAATTGATTATGCCAATCTTTATGATTTTCCTTAACAGTTTTATTTAAGATTGCAACTACTGTTTTATTAGATGCCTTTGCTTACCCATTAGCTTGTGGATAATAGGGTGTAGAAATTTTTGTTGTATATTATATTTTGTTGTTAAAGCATGCACATCCTTATTCTTAAAGGGTGTCCCATTATCTAAAATTATCTTGGATGGAATACCAAAATGACATATGATGTTATGTAGCATGAACTCCACAATGCGAGGTCTAGTCGTCATGGTAAGGGGAATTGCTTCCACCCATTTTGTGAAGTACTCAGTAGTCGTAATGATAAATGTGTGATGGCCTGAGGAGGTAGGTGAGATTTTCCCAATTAAATCAAACCCCCATTGTGCAAATGGCCAAACTGATTGAATTGGTTGTAAGGCTTGTGAAGGTAAGAGTGTCAAATTTGCATGATGTTGACACTTTACACTCTTTTTTTACATAAGTGCAACAATCTTGCTCTAAAGTTAGACAATAGTACCCATTGCGAAGAATGCACTTTGTGATGGCCATGCCACTAAAATGACCACCACATGTACCATCGTGTGCTTGGGAAATGGCCCAAGATGACTCTTGAGAGTCTAAGAAATGAAGGAGGATACCCTTATAGCTTCGATGATACATTATGTCTCCTAGCAAGACATACTTTACTAACTTTTGCTTAGTCCTCATTTTGTAGCATGCAATAATCCAGAAGGAATACTTCCTTGTTTTAAATAATATTTAATTTGTATAGCCAAGTCTTGTTTTACATAAGCCTCAATTGTATGAACTGCATAATCCTTTTGACATTCCTCTCATGCAAATGTTGATTGAGAGTGAACTTGTAGATATAGTTTTGTGCTAGTATCAAAAGGATTTTGAGGGAACAGAGTCCCCCAAGATGCATTATTCAAATAATTGTGTATTTGAGAGAACCTTTCATGTGAAGGCTCAATCTGAATCATGTGGCCTAAAGGCATGGAGTTAAGTTCATCATGCTTCATCGTAGATTGTGATAGCATTTTCACTTGAATAGTCATGATATCATCATATGAGTTATGTGGGATTAATGACCCTAATGAGGCCATTGTATCCACAAAATGGTTAGATGAATGAGGAAGTGCCTCAATATCATACCATTCTAACTTTTCCAAAAATTTATCCACTAGGGCTTTATAGGCTTGCAAGACTAGGCATCTACACTAGAATATTCCTTTGACCTAATTAACTATGAGCAAGGAATCGCCAAAAATGTTTAGCTTTGTTATTTTCATGGCGATTATCATTTGAAGGCCTATGAGAAGGGCTTCATACTTGGCATTTTTATTGGTGCATGAGAAATCGATTTTAAATGAAATGGGTATTGGAGCCCCTTGCGGTGTGAAAAATACAATTCCTCCACCACCCCTTGCTCGCACTTAGAACCATAAAAAAATAAATTTATGTCAGCTTATGACTCAGGATCTTTAGGATCTGGTGATTATGAGACATGAAAGACTCCATCATCGAGAAATTCTATAGTGAGAGGCTAGTCATCCTGGAGAGGAGCCTCTACTAGTTGATCAACTATGACCTGCCCTTTGATTGATTTTTTTCCAATGAAATCTAGGTCAAATTTTATCAACAACATGATCCATTTCATCGTGTGACTACTATGATAAGTTCGACTCATCATGTAACACAATGTATTCTCTTTTGATACTACATACGTGGTATGATTGAGCATGTAATGGCATAATTTTTTAGTGGAAAAGACCACTTCTAAGCATAGCTTCTCAACGTATACATATTTTACCTCATAGCTAACCAAGGTGCAACTAATATAATATGTAGCATGTTATTTATGAAATTCATTCTTTTGGGCCAACATGGTGCCCAATGCAAGCTCAGTAGCTGAGATGTAAAGATAGAACGACACTCTTGGTCGTGGAGGATCCAATATTGGCAATGAAGCTAGATATTGCTTAATCTCGTTAAAGGCATATTAACATTCTTCATCCCAAGAAAATGAGACCCCCTTGTGTAGAAACATGTTCATGGGTCGACACTTATCCGATAATTGTGTTATGAAGTGCTTTATGGATGCGACCTTTCCTTACAAGCTACATAGGTGCTTGATAGTTGTGGGGGGAGGCATTTCTAGAATTATCTTGACCTTGTTTGGTTCTACTTCTATGCCTCATTTTTAGACTATGAATCCCAAAAGTTTACCAGATGTGACATCGAATACATAATTTGTGGGAGTTAGCCTAACATTATGCACAATGAGGTGATCTAAAACCTTTCTCAATACATTGATATGCTCATGGCATAATAGATATTTGGCAAGTAATTCATCCATGTAATCTTCTAAAATATTATGCATGTAGTCATGGAAGATATATGTCATGGCTCATTGGTAGGTGGCGCCAACATTCTTAAGGCCAAAAGGCATGACCTTGTAACAAAATGTCCCACAAGGTGTTGTGAATGTTGTTTTGATTTGGTCTTCTAGATTAATGCAAATTTGATTTTATCCATAGAAACCATCCATAAGGGATAACATTTGGTGTCCTATTATAGTGTCTACAAACACATCAATGTTTGGTAAGGGAAACTCATCCTTAGGACTCGCTTTTTTGAGATCTCTAAAATTAGTGCAAATGTGAATCCTCCCATCAGGTTTCTTGATAGGGACCATGTTTGAAACCCATGGTGGATAATCTACGCAAATTTTACTTAACTGGTTTGACACTTGGATCTAGTGTAAGATTATGCATGACTATATTAGGATCTAATCCTGGCATATCTTTATAAGACCATGTAAAAGCTTCTATATTATTTGTTAACAACTTTGTATAATCAAATTTTTTATCAAGGGATATAACTTCCCCTAATTTGATATTATGGGGATTATCGAGATTTTTACCGATATCCCTACCAACTATTGGCTCAATTGACATGTGTGATCCATCTTCCAACTGATGTGGAATAGGGATTAAGTGAATGTCATTAGCTGTATTTACACCTTCAATTGGTATTTCTTGCTCAATATCAACATGACAGACATTTTGAGTATTCCTTAGAGAAATAATTATAACATTTCCTTGCAAGTCCAAAACTATGATGAAGATGGGGGATAATCTCCCTGATCAAAGTCAATTACCTCAATATCAAGGTGCAATGGATTCGATGGATTATTTAGATCTCTCAATGGTGCACTTAGATCTATGGAAATCATGTTGATGGATACATGATCTCCCTTCCATGGGAGAATGGGTCTAGATATATGATGTTGTCTCTTAGCTTGTAGGGGTGGTTCTGGTGGAAATGGAATGAATGGCGATGGTCGATGGGGGAGGTGACAATATTGCTCTTCAAGTGGTAAAATCTACTACCAGATGGGATGTTGTACTGGTAATATACAAAGATAGAACTCTTATTCATCGTTCTAAGGGGAAACCCTCTCATATTCCTCATTTGAACTGGATAGTTTATGGGCACTATGTCATATTACTCTTCATAATCCGATGTCCATTTGTGAGGAGGACCTTGATCCTATTACTCACTATTAGATTGAAGGGTATGCAAACTCTCTCCAAATTTGTGAGGTTGAGCGACATCACTAGATAACCCTTGATCTGTCATGTTTATAGGAAAATAATATCCTAATGAATGGACATGATGTGGATTGGCATAGGGATCGTATGCTAACTCATCCATGTAATTCAAATACAAGCATTCTATATCTTTTGTGAGGACTTCCAAATGTACTAGCTTATTGTGTCCTAACCCAAATTTATCATATGGTAGCTAATATTGGGGCTGACATGGAACACGAGTACCTTGCTCATATAGCCCTAGCCCATAACTTTGCTAGTGACAATGATGAAGGTATCGCATGACAAAATTAGGACTTGACATATAGTTTATATCTTCATAGAAAGGTTCATCATCTTCTTTTTGAGGAACTGGCAATGTTCCATACTCGATACCCCCATATACAATTTTTTTTTGGCTGGGCGGTATACTTAGAGGCACAATGATACCTATGGGGAGACAAGGTCTTCCCATATCTTGCACTGTCTCTATAGATGGAACTATTATGATAATTATCACCAAGTACTCTCCTATACATGTAATAGACATGTGGACTGTAACCTAGGATGGTGAAGGTTTAGGGGACAAAAGCGAGGCTTGAGATAACTTAATTTGCACATCCTGAGATGGTTCCTCATCTTGTAAACAAGGACTCTCTTTCGTAGATATGGTGGAGATGATAGGAGGGATCTCATCGATTGGCCTCTTCGACATGTTCCTTTGTGGAGGATCTGATGATGATGAAGGCATCTCTAAAGTTGCCAATGATGAGGATGGCATGGATGAAGATGATAATTGTGTAATGGAAGGCAATGGAGTGGGAAGTGGACTTTGAATAGATGTTTTCAGTTGGAAGTCCACATGAGTCAACGATAATGTCGACTCAAGAATTTTTGCACCATGTTTGATAGGGATTAGGAGTGAAAGGTATGGAAGCACTGGAAATTGTATGAATAGTGGTCAAAAACTAGATACCAGTGTCTGAGAGAGGAAAATTAACCACAATTTCCAACTAGTATATGTTGGCACATAGTTTGAGGTATTTTTATTTGACATCTGTTGCTCCTCTCTTTTACCATTCAAGGGACCCAATATCTATTGTTCACTAGCATAGTTGTGTTTACAGTCATCGGAGAGCATTTTTTGAGCCCACCTTAGACATAGTTCCAAATTTTGGTTTCATGTAGCCATGTAAAAAGTTGTCATTTTGCTTTGTAATAGGAGTACATTTTCGGTTGTACCTGATACTCCTGGTTGTTTTCCTTCTTTCTCTTCCACAATTTGTATGCATTGGGGACCAATGCTTCTTTAGTGGGGAGGAATGATAGGTATTAGGTGTGTGATTAGGTGTGTTAGGTGTGTTTTAATAAATTGTAGTTGTTTATTTTTAATTGTTGGGATTAAGGTGCATAGTTGTCATTCAATGCGACCTTATCCATAACATGGATGTAATGCCTATTTATAGGCCTTTGGTTATCAATGTTAATCAGTTTTTGGCTTTGTCAATTTCCCTTGTGCTTACGATTGCTGATCCATATCATCATATTACAATACTTAAAGGTCTTTAGATCTACATAGACTACTTGCACCTGCCCTTCATAGGTATATTTGATACATTGATGAGCAATGGATGGGACACATTTCATATCCTAAATTCAAGGTCTACCTAGCAATATGTTATAGGCCATGGAACCCTCTAAAACATGACATCGTGTCGATATAATTTTACATCCTACCTGAATAGGTAGGACTATAGTGCTGACTATGGAGCAAATCATATCATTGAATGCTCGAAGGGTGTAAGTGGACGCTACAACATGAGATGTTGAAAGCCCTAGGTATTTAAGAGCACTAATGGTTATTATGTTTCTCTATGAACCAGTGTCTATTAGAACTCTCTTATACTGTATGCCATTAACACATGCAATGATGTGCAAAGGAGGGTCTACCGTGTCACTTGTTATGGGTTTGAGTTCGTGCTCATGGAATGTGATCACTGGTTCTTTACATTGTTGCAAATGCCCTAAAAAATCAATAAAGGAGTTAGAATCCTGGGGCTACAACTCTATTGACTTGAGAATGTCCATTAGAGCATCTTTATGAGGTAGATAGTTGAATGATCTCATAAATGGATAATCTAGCCGATGTTGTCCTTAAGCTTTACAAAATCTTACTCTTTATTATTACTAATGGCCTAGGTGGAAGACTCTATATTGGAGGTGGAGAAGGTTATGATGTAGATGGAACATCACTTGAAGCTATGGGTGGTGCAACTTGACTTGGGTAGCGTCTATTCCTAGTCACAATACTTATCATCTCGACATACCCTTGTAAACGAGGTGCCATTTGGACCTCATTCATTAGTTTCACAGGAGCTACCTATACCTCATGAGTAGGTAAGGGGTCCCACCGTGATCACCATAAAATAAGAGAAAACAATGACATGCCTTAAATAATTGTATTGAAATGCAATTAAAGTTCTAAGCAAGCATTCAAAGGGAAAAGGTGCAAAAGATGTAACTATGTAAATATTGCAAAAGAGGGATTATTTGAAGTAAAGAGGGGGGTTTTTCTCCTTGTATTTATAAATCCATCAATGAATAAGGTTACAATACATCCCCTTTGAGGGCTTCATATTTTGATACATTTCAAATTACAATTTACATGGGATTGAATCCCTTCAGGATCTTAATGGCGTGTTTCAATGTTCTTCTCGCAACCCACAATTGAGAGCTAATATCAGGCTTATTTTGGTCTACCTTTTAGATCCTCCCTCATGCCTAGAATACCTGTAGCTACACACAAGAGATTGAAAACTGTTAATAGCATATGTGTTTTATATAGAAAACCTTGAAAAGCATGCAATAATGAATATAAAACTAATTTGTGACAAATAAAAACAACTCCAAATGAATTGAAAATTTAGTATGATGTTATTAAGATTATTTTGAGAATATATGAGCATAAATTAAAAGAATATTATGATCATAAAGTGTGGTCATTCCAGGAAGGAAAAACTAAGCCTACAATCACAAAAATAAAAATTGACCCATCAAAACTACTCAAAACTTAACCAAAATTTAATGCAAGGTTATTCTAATTATTTATAAATGATCTATAGTGAAATTTCATCAAAATGGTAAACCATTTCATGACCATCCCTAACAGGTGCAACTATGACTATTATCCATCCCCGAGTGGGACGATTACAAAACTAGGTGGTTTTTACCACCAATTTCAAAGGGATCTGGTTTAGAACCCTCCTAAATGTATTGTCAAAAAATGTAGTCAAATTAATCTCCAATTTGATAGTTTTTAGAATGGATTTGGTTTATTTTAGGATTCCCCTAAAATCACCTTCGAATGAAGAGGATTTCAAGAAAAATACTTGGGTAAATGTGAGGGCAAATGTGAGGACAAATGTGAGTAACACTCCGTGACCAATGCTTCAATTTGTCTCTTCTAAAATTGGGTGAGAGAAACTCAATTTATAGCCCAAATAGGGCATAGGTGGCAAAGGAGGCAAGTCTTGGCATGCAAGGCAAGTTCTACCACTTGTCCATTCATTTACCACATAGAGGGTTAAAGAGGATGCCCATTTGGGGCCTCCAATTTGCAGGTCCTAATGTCTATGACACTCTCCAAATCAATTTTAGTGATTGGCAGGAATTGATTACCATTTTTCTTGCCCTTTAACTTTTAGAGGGTCTGGTTCATGGACGTACCACCCAAGGACGGTTGATTGTGGCCATCCCTAGGTGGGACGGTCATGGGTACATGGCCCAAAACTTCCCAAAACTAAGGGAAACCTTCCCAAAAGTGTATGGGATCCCTAATTAACCCTAGGAGGTTTCCCAATGGGGCCATATGATGTCGATAAGAGTGGCACATAATAGTCTTATACGATTTACATGATTTTAGTGTCTACAATGAGAAAAGGGAATTTTTAAAAATAAATGACTATTTCACTAAGGAAAGGATAATCCTATTCAAATGCTCAAAATAGCTTCTTGCCTTTTGTATGCCAATGTTCTATTTTATTATTTTCCAATACTTATATAAATATAGTAAGTCGAATAGCCATAATGGTGCATATGGAGGCTTTGCTAGGAGCCCTAACCAAATCAAAGCCTCATCAAAATAATTAAAACTCTTAGTGGTTGTCATAGAATGAAAATTTAGAATATTTTTGTATCTTATAATTTCATTCTAATATGCCTCTTGATATTAAATTGTGATCGATAAAATAAAATAATTGTGAATGCATATCCTTATTTTATCAAGTTCACACTCAATATTATGGGGTTTTTTATGTTGCTAGGAGATATAGTTTAGATGGGTGAGTTTAAACACACACCTAAGGTTTTCAAAGTCCTATTTCTATCCAAAATGTAAGATGCAAGTGATGTAATGCAAGATTCAAGTGAAAACAAAATGAAATAATACAAACCCTAATTTTACATGATTTCTTTATTTGAATTTTTGTAGGAAAGTCAAACAAATATTTCTTTTTGAAGCATAAATATAAAGAAAACATGAAAAAAAAAAGCTACCCTAGAATGCAATTATATGCATGTTTATATTAATGAATAAGTTCTAGAAAAATAATAATAGTTTATCCCCTATTATGATTTCAAATACATTCAATCTCTTAATTATCTTTACAAATTATGTTACAAAACTAAAATATTATAAGACACTAAAATAAATAAATTACCTTATATTATTGATGATTATGTAATACATTTTAGACTTAACACAACAATTATGGTCTATGACTACCATTATGGTGGTTTTTGTAATGAAATATATAAAGTTTACACATTTTTTGTAAAACTTTATGAAAACTACCTAAATAACTACCAAACAACAAAAGGAAGTGTCCTTCTGCGATAGTTTCAACACCTATATGAAACTATTGTTTAGCAACCATTTAACCACCTATATGGAAGTGTTTCTTAGTGATTGTTTCATTACCTATACGAAAACATCATTTGGTGATAGAAGTGTTGTACATAATTCCATATGAATTTATTGTAAGCCTATGATGATTTTGTCCTATACGTATAAAACATAGAAATCTACGAGCAAAAATAGAAATAAATTATGATTAATACAAAGGGATTTGTCTTATCTCTCCAAGAATGATGAACTTCCTTGTTATATGGATAAAATTCCATTCCTTTAATTGTTTAAATTATAACTAAGGACAAATGCATAAAAAAATAAAAGCATGTAAATGATCAAGAAAATTGATTTAAGAAGAGAATAAAAATGTTCAAAGGATGAGGGATATATCACAATGAAGCTAAAAGATTGCTCCTCTTTAATGTTAAATTATTGTACATAGTTCTTGGTAAATTTACATGATATTACCATTTTTTATTGGTTATGCACTTGGATATGCATTGGAAATGATCCAAAGATGCAAGTAGTCAAGATTAATTCAATGTTGCAACAACATATAAATGTATATAAGCTCTTCCTATTATCATTTTGGCAATCTATAAGTACCTACAAAATAGCATTCATTGCCCATGGTTTTTCCCAAGGGTGGATTTATAGATCAACCAAGCCTTTCCTAGGGAGATCATGCACATTCCTTGGTGGAGAATGAAATATGTGAGTTGGAAGTTTTATAGGAGTTACATGAGGTGATTGAGAAGTTAGTAATAGTTGCATGGCATGATTAAGAATTTTCATGACTTCATTGAGTAGTTAACTAGTTTAATTAGGGATAATATTCCTTCTTGACATCTGTAGATCTAGTTAATGGGATAAGATTCATAATGAACTGGTAGTGATGGGCAATCAAATCAATAGAAATATAGTTTCAAAAATAGAAGTATAAAGTGTCGTGGTAGTACAAAAGTGATTTATGAAATTCTATTGATGATAGAAGCATTGTATGGAATTCCATAGGGTTACAATGTTATTGTGTTAGGGCATTTTTGGGATATCAGTCATCAAACAAGCATATTTGTGTTTATACTCATTGGAAAGCTCTTTTTAAGGCCTTTCTACTAGCACCACTTTTGTAAGTTTTTGTCAATATTTGAAGTGGTTTTATAAGCCTCAAACTTAGAATACTATTTTACCCTAAATTTAATTATAATGGAGTTGAACTAACTTAATTTGTTTGTAAAATAGTTAACAAGAAAAAATCCTCGATTGATTTCTATATAGTGTGTAAAATTGGGTGTCCATATTTTACCTTTGTTTGTTGCATTTATTGTAAAATAATTATGTTCAAGCCCATTATAGATGTTTCAATTTTATATTATAAAAGTAGTAGCTATTTTCCTGAGATCAAGTTGATGACTTTGATTAAGGTTCAATTGGAATGCATTTATGACCTAGCATGCCCCCTAAAGTTTCAAAAGAGAAAGAAAAATTGGATTGATAAAACCCAAAGGTGATTTGATCTAAACTAAGGTTATGACAAACTTCTAAGATGAGTAGTGTACAAAAATAGAAAAATAGTTTTATGAGGGTTAAAATTTGAGATAAAGGATATAAAAATGTAAAAGAGAGGTAAATTTTTCAAAAGGGTCAGAAAAGTTTAAAAAATGAGGGAAATAGAAAAGAGGATATAAAAGGAGGGGATGGAGGGAGAGGGGCTTAGTTTTATTGCACAAGGAGGAGGTAGTGCAAGATCTATTGTTGATAAGTTGTAGTTGCCATTAGATCCACATCCTCATCCATATTCACTTGGATGGAAGGATAATGGTTCTACATCATACATCACATAAATTTGCATGGTTTCCTTTGCCTTTGGCCTACATATCACCTGTGATGCGACTCCAATGGCTTGTTGTGGTTTACTTCTTAACAAGCCCTATAAATATAATAGGAAATATCAATATGATATTTTTCATGAAACTTGAATTCTATATTAAAATCATATGATCTTTCTCATCTATCATATAATGAACACCATACTTTTTTTCCACTTAAATCAACCATAAAATATTACTTGAATTATTAGCAAGCCATAGCACACACCAACATTAGTTACACCTCCTCCTCCTTGTGATGATATAATCCATCCTTCACCACTAGAACCTCCTCTTGTTGCTCCTACTATTATTTCTCTTGGAATTACGCAACCATATTCCTTGTAGCCTCCTTAATCCAAACAATTTCCTATTTTATAGAATACTCAACATTAGTAATAAGCCATTGGTCCTCATCAAGATCCTCCTTCAAAGGTTAGCAACAATATTTTGACCAAGTGTTGCCTTGCAAACAAGTAACCTCTTGGCATCTTGGATATAATCAATTATTTTATTTATTTGGTACTTGATTTGCAGGTTTTGCTTTATCTAGATCAAGTTCTTCGATATCAAGCCAATTGTTCTTGTATTATAAAAACCATTGGATCACAACACTTCTATTATATAATGAGGACATCTACTATCTTAGGTACTATATTAGGCATATTATTTTATTGCACCTATATAATCATGTGATACTTCATATTGGATTCTTTGTTTAGGTTATTGTGAACTGCTTCTAGAGAGAGGATTAGTTACAACTACAAGATTAGTTGGTTGTGAGCTTCTTTACTTAGATGGTTTTTTTGCAAATAGAATATTAGATATCTTGTCTACATATTCTAATTATTGTTTGCTATCTTCCAACTATAGCCCTATAGAATTCCAAGAATTTCTTGTAACCTTCTTCATGAATTCTTATTCAAGAACTATGTGTTATGTAGTATATAGTTCTTTTGGGAACCATATCATTGTAATTGTTCATCTTAACCATATTGGTTTTGGAGTAGCAAAATATAATCATAGTACATTGCATGTTGGTGGTAAATATGCACAAGTGTTGGTTGATAACCAATGCCAATTCCTTCCTTTAGATCACAGTTGGAAAATATCACCTCTAACTATTTATCTGTATTATCATTTAGCAATACAAAAAATGGATCTGGTAGATATTCAAATATTTTAGGAATATTCCAATTTTCTAGGCATACATGAGAGCTTTGGTGTCATTATTGAGTCCTAATAGCATTGAACTGTGATCCATCTGATGGTGCTAGTTGTTTCTTAGGGATATTTATAGGTTCATCCTTAGGTACATTAAGGCACACATGATGGACTTGGTGCACTGCAATGATAATGGTATTGATACACATACCCTACATGAAGTAGCATATGATAGGATTGTTTATCAAACACTAGGGGAGATTTTTCCTCCAAGTTTTTGGTAGACCATGAGGTAAATGGAGGTGAAAAATCCTAGTTTTTCCACAGTAGGTGAGGTAGTTAGTGGTCTTGAAGATCATCTGGTGAAAATAAACTATGCCATATGAAATTTTGATGATTTAGAAATAGTTTTAAATGTTGAGGAGCTCAAGCAATTCATTTTTTCTAGAAATAATTTGGCCAGATCCATTCTCGACACATTGATGACTTTCTCAACCAGTTTATTTACCAAAACCAATCTCTTTAATTCATTTCTCTAGCCCTATATTAATAATATTAATAACACTATTTTTAACAATATAGTTATAGGTAAAAGACATAGAGTGGTGATTATTATATCCTTTGTATTAGAGTTGAAAAAATATGGCCTCTAACAATTTATCCCTATTGTCCTTGAGCAATACAAAAAATGGATCTGGTAGGCATTCAAATATTTGAGGAATATTTTAATTTTCTTGAAATTCATGAGAAATTTGTTTTCATTCTTGAGATTCCTACTAGCATTGAACTTGTGCTCCATCTAATGGTGCTAGTTGTCACTCAAAAATGTTAGCAGTTTCATCCTTATGTACATGAAGGCACACATGTTGGGCTTGGTGCTATGCAATGATGATGGCATTGATACACATGCCCTACATGAAGTAGCATATGATAAGATTATTCATCAAACACCAAGGTATATTTTTCCTCCAAGTTTTTGGTAGACCATGAGGTGCATGGGGATAAAAATCTTAGTTTTGCCACCATAGGTGAGTTAGTCATTGGTCTTGAAGATAATCTAGTAAAAATTAAAAATACCCTATGAACTGTTAATGATTTGGGAATATTTGAAAATGTCAAGGAGCTTAAGCAATTCTTTTTTTCTAGAAATAATTTGACCAGGTCCATTCTTAACATGTTGATGACTTTCTTGGCTAGTTTTTTTAATAATATTAATAACACTATTGTTAAAAATAGATGTAAAGATAAAATCCATAGAGTTGTGATTATTATATCCATTATGGTGGGATGAATGGTTTTGGTGGGGCTTATTGATGAAAGGATCGAATAATAGTGAATCCTACTAGATGGGGAAACAATTTAGGCAAAATATGAATGCACAGTAGATCAAAATATGATTGAATATCATAAAAAGTAATATTGATGCTCTAATAACAATTGATATCATTTGAACCAAGCTAAATTTTTTATTTATATACAAAGTATTTATAGGCATATAAAATTCCAAAATAACAAGAGGTACAATAACATTCGAATTCTAACAAAAATTCTTTTTGATAAAATTGTAACTGAAACATGTGATTAGTTATATATGATGTTATGTAAAATATAATATTATATATAACCTAACAACTATATAGAATACAACATGAGTGCTTCATGTATTACATAATAAAATAATAACCCTAAATCCTATGCTAATCCTTAGCATCTTCATCAGTGATCAACTTAGGATAGTTTAAGTTTGAGAATTAAGTACTAGCAAAATATATGAATTGAAAGGACCTAGGACCTAGGAGGAGTAATGGCTCTTAATCCTTCACGTCCCAATCCAAATTGTTTATAAAAATTGTTTTATCATGGGACTCCCAAAATAAAAGGTTGGATTCATTGTCATTGTTGGAAAAAGAGAAAGTGGAAAGATGCTCTCTATGGATATGAATATATCAGTGCTTTGAATAGAAATTGACCTCCAAGGGATATTTAATACCCTACGCATGAAGTTCTAAACCTTTTCCTTGATATATCATATTGGAAAGCATTTATTTTGGGATGGGGTATAATTATAACAAGTAGCATGAATTATATTGTCATTCAACCAAAAAAGGTTACTAACATAGATTTTTCCATTATTGGTTATATAGGAAATAATAAAGGAGCAAATTTTTATTTGTACTATTCTACCATTCCTACAAGGCAATCCTATGGTGCAAGGATAAGTAGAAAACTTGGTTAGGTCCAAGAAATATTGATCATAATATTACTTATCATTATTTAAGTTGGTTATATTAGAAGTTTAAGATTTAGATTGGTTGTTATTAGGTTGGTTATTTAAGGTTAAATACCCTAATGCATCTGTGAGAGAATGTTAGAAAGAAGAAGTTGATAAAGAAGGATTAAGAGAGGGGTCAATATGAGCTTTTGGATTCTTAACCTCTATTGCTTGGTAATAAGTGAAGTGATTGGGGTTAGTTGGAATGCGATATGTATTGCCCTAATATTCATACTTGAGGAACCAATGGAAATTTGATGGAATTTCCCACATTACATAGATCAATG
This sequence comes from Wollemia nobilis, assembly GCA_028583015.1. Taxonomy (NCBI): domain Eukaryota; kingdom Viridiplantae; phylum Streptophyta; class Pinopsida; order Araucariales; family Araucariaceae; genus Wollemia; species Wollemia nobilis. Next base: position 9,534,212 of record JAQPPZ010003077.1, on the reverse strand, counting down.
ACCTTCCTAGAAGAATATTGTAGGTTAAGTTAGTAGACATGATATAAAAGAGGGTGTTGAGAATGTGGGGTTTGAATTTAAGAGAAAGTACTATAGTCATAGTACCACTAGCCTTACACTCTTCATTTTCAAACTCCCTGATAACAATATTGTATTTCTCCAAGTCTTGTTTTGTTAGCCCTAAATTGCTAATGAATTTTAGGCTACACACATTGAGGGTTGAGACATTATTAATAAGGATTCGCTTGATGAATATGTAACTAATATAGCTGATGATGTAAAATAGGATCTCTCCAACTATAGATTTGGGTGAAATATCATCCTCATAGAATGATATTGTTGCATGATTTACCCCAATGGACCCCACCATGAAAGTGAGGTCATTAGGATTTAGATATTAAGAAATAACCTATTCACTTCAATATTTTAGTAGGATGATCCTAGTAATTGAATAGGTCCTTAGGAGCTCAAGAAGAGATAATTTTGCTAAGGTGTATTCAAGTTGTTCATGCAAATTGAAACAATCCTTATCTTTATTTGATTGAATGATTAGTGTTGGTCCTCTAGAGGAAGAAGTTATTTTTATACAAAGGATAAAATGAGGTCTAGAAGGTTGATTTGATGGAGCATGTTTGTGTTTTTTCCTTGGTACAACATAAATGATAGAAGAAGAAGAACATACATTTCCTCCATGATTTAATTTGGGGGTGGAAATCTCCTATATTGGACATTATTTATTGCATTTTGGTTATGGTTTGGCAGTGGATCCTAGAAGATCCCTAGATCTTCATTAGAAAAGGATTGGAAGTTGGAGATACTAAATATAAATTAAACCTTATCTATTAGTTCTTAGATGAGGTTTCTAAGGACCTTGCACCTATTGGTTGAATGGCCATTAACATGATTAAAGGCACAATGATTCTCATAGAAGAACTCAGAAGCTTTTTTTATTTTAGGATCTGAGGGATTGATGAGTGAAAGCTCCACTATTTTAACCCCAAGGAGTTGGTTTAGAATGGCTATAATGGGTTGGTCTAATCAAGAAAAAAATTGTCTTAGGTTTGGAGTGTTAGGTGTTCTCCATGAAAAGCTTTTGAAGGATCACAAATATATTCACATTGCTGATTTCATGTGAGTCAATAATTCTATTTCCTATAGTTTGCTTATTTTTATACTATCTCATTGGGTGGGAGGAAGCCTTATCCTTATTTTAGATTTGGATTTAATATGTCCTCTTTTGAGGATGGTGGTCTTTACTCTCTTAGCCATGTCAACAACATCTTCAAAAGAATACACATTGGCCATCTCCAAGTAGAAGGCTAATTGCTCATTCAAGTTAACTATAATTATGTCTAGGTCTTTGGTGAGGGGACATACTATAGTCTTACCATAAATTCTCACCATATTGCTAAGAAGTTACCAAATTTATTGTATTTGGATTACTTTAGCTTATAAATATCACTAATTATAACATTTTTTCAATGTAAATGGAGAACTGCTTAATGAACTTCTCAACAAGATTTCTAAAGCTTTTAGAGAGTGCCTTGGTATTTGGTAATACTATTCCATGGTAGAACCATGAAGGATCTTAGAAAATATTTTAAGTAGCATTTTTTTTATCATAGTCAATGTTGCTACAAGTAGTCCTAAATAGTCTAAGATGGTTAATGGGATCTTCCTTCTCTTTATACATTTGAAACATAGGCATTTCAAATTTGGGAAGGAAAGGGTGTCTTGTTATGAAAGGATCTAATGACTAGTTACACAAGTCCTCATAAGAGTACTTGCAATAGGAAGAAGACCCTTGGATTGTGGTCATATTTTCCTTCAATAGCTTCAACTAAGAGGTTAAAGTTTGCAACTCCAAAGAAATGGGATTTGATGGCACATAAGGTACATGTTGAGAGATAAGAGGAATTTTATGATTAATGTAAGGGTAAGATTGATATATTATCATAAAAATTAAAAATGGTTCAAATTATCTCCTATATGATTATGTCTAATCTAGGTTTAAAATTTATTTTTTTGTTAAATTAATCACAAAACAAAAAATAGAATTCTCTTAATACACTTAACATACAAAAATTAAATCCTAAAATTAAAAACCAATTGAAGCAATGAGTAGAAGAACCTATTACTAATGCAAAAGTAGAAGTGATTTCTTACAGAAATAATGCCAATGCTATTACCTCTTGCTGGAAATTTGTTGGGACCTATAAAAATAGAAAATAAAGAAGGGTGATTAGTGCAATGAGATATTTCAGGTCTTGGTAGAAGGTAGTGTGCTTTATTATTGCAACAATCAAATATTTATTTAAGAAAAGGAAATAAAATGATGGAATGACATAAAATATGGAATAAATGCTAAAAGAGAGCAAAATTTAAAATATTAATACAAAAGAAAGTCAATAAGCAGATGTCAAATGGAAAATAAGATAACCTAATACCATAGGTTGTTTTCCCTTTATTATGGAGGCTCGTTGAGAAGCCTACTAGTTGTTCAAGGATAGCCTCGAAAATGCTTGAGGCTTATTGAAGACATTTAGAAGATAGATTTTTAACTCGTATGTGAGATTCGAATGCTAGATGTAGGATTACGCACTACGATGAATATTCTCCATTTGGAAAAATATTAAAATTTTGAAAAATACAAACTTGCAAATTGGAGGACCCTGGACATTAACCATTTTGTCAAATTTTTTTAGGAAAAATATTTTAGGTGTCGGTTTTTCGTGCGTTGATAATAGTATCATGGATATTTTAAAAATTTTCCAACAATCCCACCTAAATAGAGGACACTTTTTACCATAAAATTTAAAAATTTCTAAATTATTCCTCCCAATTCTCCAAGTATATCACTATATATAATTAACACCACAACGATATTTTTTCTCTTCCAAACCCTATTCTACACTAGACAAATATCTTGACTCAGTTCTATACCAGATCGAATGTATTTCTATACCAAACAAGACCGAACCTATTTTTGCACCAGATTGAAACCATTTCTACACTAGACCAAATCCTATTCAGCACCAAATAAGGTCAAACTCTATTCTACACCAAACCAGACTCATTTCTACTTTTGAATCCTATTCTACATAAGATCAATATTGGACCCTATTTTGCACTAAGTAGATTTTTGGACCATGTTATGCTTCTGGACGGACTATTGGATCTTGTTCTGTACCAATACGATATATGGATCATGTTCTACATAAATACGATATCTGAATCCTATTCTGCACCAAGATGATATCTAGATCCTATTTTGCACCAAGATGATATACAGATCCTATCTACACCATACCTATTTTTGGATCCTATTTTACTTCTAGTTGGACTACCGAACCCTATTCTACATAAGGTTGATATCCAGACCCTGTTCTACACTAGCCTAATTTTTAAATCTTGTTATGCTTCTAAACGGACTACCAAATCTTGTTCTACTTTCGAATGGATTACCAAATCCTATTCTGCATGAGGTCGATATCCGGATCCTATTCTACACCAAGTCTATTTTTGAATCTTGTACGGCTTTCAAATATACTACCGAACCTTGTTCTACATAAGGTTGATATTTAGATCCTATTCTACACCAGTCCTAATTTTGGATCCTGTTATGTTTCTGAATGGACTATCGAACCTTGTTCTAACTAGATTAATATTTGAACCCTATTTTGCATCAGGACGGACTATCGAACCCTATTTTACAAAAGTAAAAATAGATCTATTTTTCTCCTCGAGGGTGCTACAACCCTCCTAGACCCCTTGACAATGTAGTAGGGGGAATTGCCCCCTACACCTCCCTTTCGCAGAGTGGGTCCAAGTGTGGCTGAAAACAAGATCTCCAAATTAGAGAGAATCAAACTACACAACCAATACCATGTTCTGTTCCTGATCTAATACTACACCTTTTTTCTACACTTGGTTCGAGGTCAAACTATTTTTTGCATTGGGCAATGGTCGGATCTTGTTTTCCACCCGATTCGACCAAAAATTTCATATTCGACAATATTTTATAATTTTAAAAAATATATAATTAACCATGTATTTTTTTTTTTTTGTGGAAAACATCCCAAAAGGGATGCCACTTTCGAGTAAGACCCAAGGCAGGGGTATCCATATAATTAACCATGTCCTCCAACATGAATTTGGCCAAGATTCACCAGGGTTTCACAATGGATTCGTCATTTTTTACAAGTACAAATTGGGGTATGATCATTTATGCGTAACCCTAGCTAGATATAATTCTTGTGAAGGCAAAAGTTTTGAATGTCTAAGGTTATAGGATAATTTTGGTAGCATTTTAGCATACAAGATCCTCTATTCTAGACTAATTTTGGTAGAGTTCCATTTCATGAAATATTAATCTATTCTAGACTAATTTGGTAAAGTTTCAATGCATAAAATATTTATTTGGAATGACCTCTCTAAGGCTTGGCTTTGGTAGCTAGGGTTTCCTTGGAGAATCCACAAGAGGATCTATCAAGATTGGCAAGGTGTAAAGATGACACACTTGCATGGAGTGATTGGAGTTGATTGAGGGAAAGATTAAAAAATATGGACATGCAATCATTGATGAGGAGATAATATTAGCAATTTAATATTAAATTTCCAACTAATAAGTATCGTTGAATTGTCATATGAAGTTGGATGGATTAGATATGGTGGTGATAGGCAATGATAAAGAGTTAAAGAATCAAGAATCTCAGTTTTGATACAGATAAATCAAAGCGTTAGGAGTCAAGAGCACTGGTAGTGCTAGCGCAAATGACCATTATAGGTTAAAATTGGGTAGAAAAATGTCAAACAGATAAATATTATAGAAGCATTATTATGGAAGTAAAAGCACTAGCAATGCTACTACTCATGCCCCAACACTTCTTTTGAGATAGCAAATACTCCAAATTTAGACATGAAGATGGTTGGATGATTGATGAGGAGAAAGAAAATTTGAAGATTGACCCTGTGTGCAAAATTGAGTGTTTACACCTATGATGGCATTATTCTCATAGATGAATGTGTATTATGTAAATAATTTATTTGTATATTTTGATTCTTTATAATTCATTTTTCCATGTTGAATAGTTTTTACTCTAAAATACATACAAAACTTTTTTGGAATTTTTACCTCATCAATATGGGTGGTACCCTTATTGAGAAGTATATTCCAAGGTGGTTTTTCCTACAATCCTTTTAGAATGTTGTTTTATAGAAGAAAATAGTTTTTTTCTTACTAATGGGTAGGTGAGCTCCCCCATTCACATGTTATCAATACTAGTGGCACCCTTGGAAATAAATACTCTTGATATATTTTAAGATGGTTTTCTTTTATAGAATCCTCCTAATATGTTGTTTTATAAAATATCCATGTGTTGCTTACTAATGGTAGATGAACCTCCACTCACTTGTTGGTTCAAGTTTTTTATTATAGCAGCAAGATTATAAGAACATGCTCATTAATTTAATTGATGAGCACATAGGTGTAAGATATTTTTTACAAAACTTTTCATGTATCTATGGACATTTTTATCTTTTAAATTTTAACTTAATTTATTAAAAAATAAATTTACTTTTTAATAAATAAAAAATAAAAATAAATTTATTGTCCGAGGGAAACGCTTTGGCTCTTCTTCGAGAGGTCCACTGTTTAAACCTCAACTTGAATGAATGTATAAAGAGGTGGGTGTGTAAGTATATATATAATTAAATTTATTATATTTTAAAGGTTCGGATATCTCGTTTAAATAATATTAATAAATTAAATATATTTTAAAAATAAATTTAAATTTAAAATAATATTTTTATATATATTTATAAACCCGAGAGAAAAGGCGAAACTTCTTACTCCTTAGCCACTTACTCATGCTAAAGTTCTCCAATAAAATTAAAACTTTAGTATACTAGGCGATACTCTTTACTCCCACTACTTACTCCAAGCACTAAGTTTCTATTAAAATTGGAACTTTGATGTAGTAACGGATACTCTTCACTCCACTACTTGCCTTAAATCTTTGGACGAAATAAAAGGTAATATTTGTTGCAAGCAAATTTTAATATATATAGCATTTTTAGAACTTACAATAAACGTATGCCCGGCAACAAAGCATGATTGCGAACAAAAATGAAATCCATTATATAGAAGTAGGGAAAGGCAACCGAAGAAAATAAATCGTATTAGGGAAGAATCGTAGAAGGCGAGGAATGTGTTTTATGAGAAAGTTAAAGTGGATCGGTACAGCCTACAGCATCCATCCACTTGTCAGCAGAATCGAAGCCAGTACTAGGTATATCTAATGCTGCAAGTCGCATCCCATCTATCAATGTGAGCAGCAGTGGATGGTCCTTTAAAGTTCATTATTATTCTTTGAAAATTGCAACCTATTCCTTAACCTTGTCCACTTCGAAATTTTACGTCCTGACTACTGACCTGTGGAGTGCTCCCGAAGAATGGTGAAGTGACTATGCCAGCATAATACAGGAAATAAAGTAACTTTGGAGGGCACATGCCACCTTCACAGATGTGTCTTTGCGTTAAAGTTTAATGCTGCCCATCACCTTTAAGCGATGCGACGTACTTGACATGCCTGAAATTTCATGATCTATTCAGATATAATGCTTTCCGACTTCAGGGAATAAAAAGTGTTATACAAATGAATAGCTTCTGGTCATGATCTATTCAGATATAATGCTTTCCGACTTCAGGGAATAAAAAGTGTTATACAAAGGAATAGCTTCCGGATTACAAAACCTGTAAAGTTGAAAACAGCTTTAAGAACTTTGTGGTACAGGGATACCCACTCTTCATAAGTCTATTCAAAGTTAATAGCTTTGAATAACTGTCTTCTCAGAACATATGGAACGCCAAAAGAATAGGGCCTAACTTTCATTTCATCTTTCTAAAACAATTTAACAAGGTGCTTTAACTATTACAATTTTTGTTTTTTTTGACAGGATTTAGTTAAAAAAATGATTTCACCTACTAAATCTTCCCTAACATAATGATTCCATACACTAGAACCTTCTTAACATTATCATCATAATGTCTCGAGTATTAAAGCATTAATTTAGACAATTAGATGTAATAACATTGTCTATCAATATATCACATCCACTTTACACATTCTTAATAACAATTAGGCGTCTACCACCTCTACAAATTTTGTAATCAGAATTAGACCAACATAATTACTATAAATGAAGTATCTTGCTATCTGCATTATAAAAATAACATTTGTTTTAAAATATAGCTTGCATATTAATTCAAAGTTGCTAATATAGTGCACATATCAAATAATCCAGTTTACATATAATAAATATTAAATGTATTTAACTTTTAAATAGTTGGGACAATAGAATCCTTAACCTCTTTCCATCTACACCTTCCTTGAGCTATTTAAGAATAAAATTATCTTTTGCGATATGGAATTAAAATCACAATTTTGAGAAGAAGAAATCAAAATTAAGAATTTTGGGTATATCCATTACTTCTTTGCCAAGTCTTAATAATTCAAAATAATAGGTAATAATGATTATTTTCTTATTTTTAGGTCTTTTAAGGTTCAATAATTGAAAGATAAACTTGTAATCCATTAAAATTTAAAGAAAATTTCACAAATTGGTATAATCCTTGTCATAGCAATACTTATGCGATGTGAAGTTATATTTAAATAGTTTTTTTCATCCATGATTGCTATATACATGTTTGCATGAAGAAGGTATTTTATAATATTTGAATATCATGTGAAGGTATAATAAGCATCAATGCAAATCTTCTATATGGCATGTATCTATTTTTCAAGATTGATTTTTCTACTAACATAAAAATATATTTTCCATATCAAAAGTGGTTCTTTTATATTGCATTTTTATGTGGTCAATATATCAACATAATTACATAAAGTTTTGTTATAAATTATTTAGTAAGATATTATGGTATGGTAGGATTTACTTTATTTTTTTTATTGAAAAATACTTCATATTAAATAATAATCAGAGAATACATCATCATAGCAACACTACAGAAGTTTGTGAATGAGCAGCAAACAATCAAATCTGACATTTTTATCAATTCTAATACAATATTGAATAATCTCAGATATAAACACCTTAATTTGACTAGAAGAAAGCTCAACAACTTTTTTAACAGTAACAAAAATCAACACCTCCTCATTTTTAAAAATCAGACTACATTTATATCTTTCCAAATACTGAATAAGATAGAGAGTCTGATAATGTGCCAAAATATCCTTCTTGAATAATCTCAGACCTAAACACCTTAAGTTGACTAGAAACAAGCTCGACAGTTTTGCTAACAGTAACAAAAATCGACACCTCCTCATTTTTAAGAATCATACTACATTTATCTTTCCAAATATTGAACAAGATGGAGTTTGATAATGTGCCAAAATATCATTCTATGGCTCTCACAGTAATTTACGTTTCAATATTTGAAGCATCAAAGATATTGTAAATGTTATGATCCTCATATTGTAGATTCTATTAAATATCACTTTATACATGGCAAGAATATATCCACAATCATGATCATCATGTTGATGTAATTTTTTGATAATTATATGTGTCTACATTGAAATATATAGGAATGGAATTTAACGCTTATTAAGATAAATAAAATCTTACAAAGTAGAGGAGTGCTTGGTACCTACCTTTTATTTTTGTATTTCTCTTTGTATTAATTATTCTTTAAATGTAAAACAAAGCTGTGATAATTAGATATTCTAAAGTAGTTGATGCAAACTATTATTTAACAAATATAGGATATTGTGAGGTAATTTATATAAAATAAGTATAAAACTATATTGTTAAGTGATTTACAATTCATAATATATGTTCACATGTGGTGTGTATCTATTCAAAATCTAAATACTTAAAACATTATGATAATAGTATATCATATTGAAACTATTTGAAATACATTTGGTTATGTTGTAATGTTCATTCATATTGATATTATTTATAACAATAATAGATAAAAGATGTTAAATTAATTTAGATTATTTTGACTATTACTTAAAATGGTGCTACCATGGTTATTGTAGCATGTAATTGCATTTAATTTATATTATGTTATATTTTATTTTGGTAATTTAGTTGTTGTAGGGATATTTTATTTTGGCAATAACTATTTAAGGGATTCTAAAATTGTTGTTCCAATATGTAGATGTGTTTTCTTTGTGATAGAATACATTTTAGTGTATTATTTGTTGAATTATTTTTCTCATAATTCCTCCAATATGTGTTTATTTTAATACTTGTTCTTGTAAATATTTTTGTTTGGCCACTTATTATCAATAAGAGATTCCATAATGTTGATTGTTATGTAAAAGAAAGTGTATGCCATTATCATTCATATACTATTCTACCAATTTTGTCTTGGAATTTGAGTGGGGTTTACTAAAATATATTTTGGTCCCTATTGAATTAGATAGATTTACATTGAATTTTACATCAACCAAGTAGTTATTAGGTTATATATTATCATTGTTGACATGGCATATATTGCATATTTGAATTTGTGAATAGAAAGTGATTATTTTTGTTATTCTAACTTTCATGTTTATTCTTTGAAATTGCTTACATTCTAGGACTAAGATGTGTTTATAGATAATTCTAGAAATTCCATGTATTTTTTGTCTCCTTGATAAGAACCCAAAGACATACTAATATGGTGTCCTTTTCAGGACTATTGTTGATATTTTGATACTTGCATCAAATTCTAGTTATCAAAAATATCATCAAGTGCTTGCTTGGGATCTATGCATGGTGAGAGATAAAATTGAATTGCATGAATATAAGTTCTTATTATGGTAGTTATTTTATAAATTACATGTCGATTTCATCCATATATTATGCATTTTAGTAGTAATTTATTATTTCATGGTTAAAATTTCTTGCATAAGTGAGAATTAATAGAGTTACTACCTACCATAGTTACAATTAAGGACTTAAGAATATTATCTAATTTAAGTAGAAGTATTCTCTTCCACATGGTATGCACATCCCAACTCATTCTTCCTTCTATAAAAATAAGGGGTATGTGGTAATACAATATATTGTATTTGATTCCATTTAGCCCCTACACTCTTGTATTGATTCTAAAGATTTATTATTAATACAATATATCATAACAACAAGATAGATGTGGATTCTAACTAAGTTGGCATGGCAGTAAATAATTCTTAATATCAAGAGTATTATATAATTACAAAGTATTATTACTAAAGGAGTGATTATATATATTTTTCATCTATGTCCAACACATCTATAGGCAAGGGTCATTTCCAAATTTATTTATTTATTTTTTTTGTATAGCATTTACATATAACCCCAAAACGTATCATATAGTCAATACACCAATAAAAGAGGAAAATCCCATTTGGTCACAATGATGGTTTTTAAAGAGGAATAAGTCTAGTTCTTCCATGAATTCTAAAATCTATTCTACTCTTAACAATATAGGATATTCTTGTAAGTATTTCTTCATCTAGGTTAAAGCAATAGGGTCTCCCCATGCAAGAAAAATTGTGAAAAATATCCCACAACCAACAAGACTAAAGTATATCATAAAAGCTCCCACTCTTTTAGAAAGTAAACACACAACAAGTTTGGCCATAATTTTCCTATTGGAACAAAACAAAGAGATCAACAAAATATAAAAATAGAAATCAAAATAAATAAATTCAATCCTTTCTTAAGTCTTTCTCATATGGATAAATTTTCTTCCAAATTTTCATACATTCAACATTGCAACATAAGTTTTGCTAAAATCCAAACATAAATATATTTTAAAATATACAAAATAGTTAAATACATTTTTTATAATAAACATTATAGTTTTGCTAGCAAATTTTATAACATATAAGTAAAATTTACAACAACATAAAATGTTATTATGGCAATAAACATAATTTCACATATCACATATTTATTCAAATAAGGTCTTTAAAACCATGAAGAACAAATACTTAAATAATATACTAATACTATAGGAGGAAATTGTTCCTATATTCCAATTATGTAATTACTATCACCTCTTTTGAAGGTATATTTTTTAATTTAATCGTTATAAACCATCAATAAGATACATGAGTTTACTTTATATTAAAACTATTTACAACCCTTTTCAACTGAATATAATTACTTATTAGGTTCTAACAATTTCTTTTTATCTTAAACAAACTATCATAGCCATCATCATCATCATCATCTTAAACATAGAATTAAGAAAAACCACAATCATGAAAATCCTATTATGGGACTTGTAGTAAAAATTCATTACAATTTAATTTTTGAGTATCCAAAGGGATGTAGAGCCCAAGATAGAATTAGAAGCTTTATAGCTATTTCCAACTTCTAAAATATTCATGTCAAAATTCACCAAGTAGATATCTCCAAAGGGTGAAGATGGGTGTAAAAAACCCTCATAATATGTGGTCATGACTATCATCAAATTATCACATGAAAAATCCATGATAATCTTGTTGAGCACTTTTTAGTGATATCTGAGATGAAGTCTGCAATGAATGGTGGTTGATCAACCTTTTCGATGATAACCAAAAATACCCCATCATCAACATAGCTTCAACCCAAAGGAAAGCCATAGATGAGTCAACTAGACTAACTCTTATTTATATTTAATTAGGTAGACATCCCTCTATACTCCATATATTATATCTCTGTTGGTAATTTGAGTTATTTTATATTGTTATTGATATCACATGGATCATTGATGTCACATGGATCACATTGAGTTTTGGTGGCCAAATGATATTTTAGAAAGTATAGATTAATATAGGGTTTTTGTGAAAACCAAGGCAGGAAAAATAAAAGGTTTTATTTTAAACCATAGATTGTATATTTAAATTAGGTTTTTCTTAAAACCCAAGTTGGCCTTTTGTTTCATCGAAAAAAGTGCCCCGATGATGGAGATATTTAATTTTTAATATTTAGTTTAAATTTTAATTATTTAAAATTTAAAATTAAATATGCAAGATTTCCATCGACATCATCAAAAATAATAATGAGGCTATATAAATGGGATACCTAAGATTCATAAACCAATACTTGCTCATGGTTAATAATCGTTGGCTAAGCATCCGAATTGAGCTCGTGCAAAAAAATTTTAGAAAGCATAAGCAACGAATAAACAAAGGTTGGTTGAAGTCCAAAGTCATCGTGGGCAGAGTGGCGCATTGGCAATTGGCTTTTTTCTAAGGTGTGTGGCAGCACAAAAATCAAGGTTTCAAATCCCCTTGACTGCGTTCAGAAGGTATTGGAAGAAAAGCGCTCGAAGTGCTTTTGATTTACGAAAAGGAAAGAAAGGTTTTAATGCGCGTTGTGCCTTTCCATTTCGAACAAGCGGCTAGATCGTATGGTAACCTTAGTCACGGCTAAGGTGCTCGCAATGTGGGCAAGTCAGGGTTTCGAATACTCTTGAGGAGGTAGATACATTTTTTTTCTAATTAATTTTTTTAAGCCCTAAGTTGGAGTTATAAGGTAGTTAGGAATAATTAAATTTTTTAATTAAACTTTATTTTTATAAGGGTTGTGATTATTATTTCAAATGTGGATGAGTTGTTGATTTAATTTTATGTTCATGATATTGAGAATTAAGATTTAGGAGAAATAAGGAGTTATTATAAAATAATTTTTGAGAGGTTTATTGATTATTATTTTTGATAAGGATTTTTATTAAAAGGACTTTGGTGGATGTGTTTATTAAGTTGGAGTAAAAAGGTGTAAATTGAGTTATGTTGTATCTTGTAATTATTATTTGAAGTCCACTAACCCTTATTGAGATTGGAAAGGAAAGTTGTGTTTAGTGTGGCAGATTTTGTGGACAACTTCTTGGCATCAAAAAGGTATGGGCACATTCTCCTATTGATTGTTTATGGTGGTTGATTTATGAAATATCATTGGAGTGAAAATGATTGATTATGGTTTCCTTTTTGAAAGTGGTTGGTTGAATGCTTCAAGATTTTCTAGTTTGAGAGTTGTGTTTAAACCTTGTTTTATAAGCATAGTTGTTGAAACCCATTGGTTATGTAAAGAATTTGAAAAGAACACGAGTATCATTCTTATGTGATATTTGTGGTTGAGCATTATTAGAAACATTTGAGTTGGTTGACACATGCTTGGACTAGGGTTTTGTGAGAAAGAGTGTCCCTTGTGGTGATTGGTTGAGTTGAGTTGATTGAGCCTAGTCAAGTGATTGTGTGAGGTGATTGTTTAAGTTCTATGAAACAAACTATTCTATAATTTTGATTTGAGTTGAGATTGAGCTTAGAACATATTGAGTCTCTAAAAATTCTCTTTATGCTTCTATTAGTTGACTTGAGTTAAGATTGATTTGAGTTGAGTTGAGTTGAGATCATTGTGGATTATTATTGTCATCCATTATTAAGTGCATTGCCATTCATTGTTGAGTTCATATTTGAGCCTTGCCTTCATAGACTTGTGGATGAGATTTGAGTAATACTTGAGCATGATTGATTGAGCCTTTGAGAACAACTTTGGGATAGATTTCTGGACAGATTTGTGGCAGTTTATGTATGATTGATTGAGCCTTTGAGAAGGCCCTTGGGATAGATTTTTGGATAGATTTGTGGCAATTTGTGTATGATTGATTGAGCCTTTTAGAAGGCTTTGTGGACATTTTTTGGGATAGCTTTATGGAAATTTTTAGACAAATTTATGGATATATTTGGAACATATTTTGATGAGGTTCTGAGTGAACCTATTGATTAGAGTTGAGAAAGTTCTTGGTGAGCTTGCTAGAGCAATTTTGGACAGGTTCTTAGTGAGCTTGCTAGAGAATATTTGAGCAAGTTCTTGGTGAGCTTGCTAGAGCAAATTTGGGCAAGTTCTTAGTGAGCTTGTTGTAGAATATTTGAGCAATTTCTTGGTGAGCTTGCTAGAGCAGATTTGAGCAAGTTCTTAGTGAGCTTGTTGGAGTAGATTTGAGCAAGTTCTTGGTGAGCTTGCTAGAGCATATTTGGAAAATTTCTTAGTGAGCTTGTTGGAACAGATTTGAGCAAGTTCTTAGTGAGCTTGCTAGAGCATATTTGACAAGTTCTTAATGAGCTTGTTGAGCTATTTTGGACAAGTTCTATGTGAGCTTGTTATACAGTTTTGGACAAGTTCTGTGTGAGCTTATTGAGCAATTTTGGACAAGTTCTATGTGAGTTTGTTATGCATTTTTGGACAAGTTCTTGGTGAGCTTGCTAAGAAGATTTGAGCAAGTTCTTAGTGAGCTTGTTGGAGCATATTTGAGCAAGTTCTTAGTGAGCTTGTTGGAGCAAATTTGAGCAAGTTCTTGGTGAGCTTGCTAGAGAAGATTTGGACAAGTTATTAGTGAGTTTGTTGGAGTATATTTGAGCAAGTTCTTGGTGAGATTGTTAGAGCAGATTTGACAAGTTCATAGTGAGCTTGTTGAGTAGTTTTGGACAAGTTCTATGTGAGCTTGTTATGCATATTTGTACAAGTTTTGTGTAAGCTTGTTGAGCAGTTTTGGACAAGTTTTGTGTGAGCTTGTTATGCAGTTTTGGACAAGTTTTGTGTGAGCTTGTTATTGCCTAGCTTTGATCATATCAAATAAATCATTGTATTAGATAAGGATCCTTATTTCTATGTGAAATATTATAAGGAGATTATCTTGTGGAGTACCCCACATTGGGAAAACCACATTAAATATTGCATCTCAATTATGTATGGTGACTTGTGCTCTTGCTTACTATTGCTATTTGAATTATTAATGCACACTACTAGGTTTTATTATTGCAATTATGGACATTAATTGATATTGGTTTGGAAAGAAAGTAAAAAGTGGTATTATACTGTTCACCCCCCCTCTCAATATAAGCTTGTGTTCTTCACTCTCCACCACATTCTTAGGGTAATATCCAAGGTGGAGAAATACCTTAGGGGATATAAGAAGCTAGGGAAATAAGATAAAGACTTATAGGAGCTCTACACAAAGATACCCCATGAGACATACTTTCCCACATTCAATAGAAGAGGTACCAAGATAAAACTTCTATGCTTTAACCACCCTTTGATACAAGGGTCAAGCCATAATGATAAATAGATTTATTGATATGGAGATACATTGGGAAGTAGTCCCTAGGGATGGAGAATCACCATTCTTGTTTGCACTATGTGGGACTCTTGAGACTGTTGCCCTAAATCAAGCTAAGGAGAATATTTTACCAAAAAGGGAAAAAGGGTTAGTGAACTATAAAAAAAAAAGGTGTGAGCGAAAGTGGTCATGATTTTTGGAGAAATCGATCAAAGAAAAATAAAAAGGTCTGATGAGAGCACCTATCGAGACTTAGGAAAGGCTCAAGTGTGGAAAGGGAGGAAAAGTCCCAATTAAGTGGATATTGTCAAGAATAAATATATGAGAAAAAGAAGACAAAATTTATGATACGATGGCACATGGCTATGATAAATGAAAAATCTTTGGAACAAAAATGAGAGATGTAAGTAATGATGCATAGATTCCTAGAAAAATAGTTGAACATGAATGACATACCATTACTAAGAAAGCATAGAATCATCCTCCAAAGACACTTTAGTCATTAATGCATGGATAGGTAGATGAAATATTAAAAATAAGGAGACAAAACCTATAACAATGGAAGTTCCAAACTGACATAGGATATGGTCGAGGATGTCTGCATTTAATTTTTAGAATCTCCAGAACATGTAGCTGAAAATGTCAAAGTCTTAAGCAATTTTAGAGGAAATTTTTTCCTTGTAATTTATAAATATTAGTAGCATATATTGTAAGAAGGATCAACAAGTTTGCAATTATAATCTTTTGTAGGTATTCCCTTCATTTTCTTTTGTATAGCAATCAGTTCTTGAATTACTTTTGGGTAATCGAACCCACAATCTTTGTAATTGTACTATTTACACACACACATATATTATAAATATATATGGAGGCTTGCATCAATTTTTGGATCAATCATCCGAAACTTCTTGTGGACCCATTTCTATATATGTGTTTGTGCTTGTAGTCTTTATCTTCTTTGGATTTTATTGATGTATGTTGTGTGAAGGGCCTCCATCAATTTTAGGATCATCCATCTTGGCTTCCTACGGACCCGTCTCTTTATGCATACCTACATTTATGACTCCCATATATGCTTAACTGTGTTGGGAAGAGGAAGAGTTCATCGTTGACACATAGCATTCAGACGTATTGTGTAGAGGGATCTTTGTGGATCTTTTGTTACATCACCATCCTTTTTCTTTTGTTGAGTTATTTTTTATTTTACCTCTCGTATCCCTTTTCCTCTTTTGAGTCTAAATGTACCACAAAGATCACATCTCAACAAGGATCCATCCTTGTAAAACCTCTCGAAGGCTCCCAATTGAATTGAACCCCACACTTTTCGTTGTGGCCTTGCTATGTCACTCCTTGTGAGGAACGATTATTCTAATTGAGACAATCAAAGACGACAACATGACTACATTGAACTAGTGTTTACACATAGTTATCAATTGTCCCTAATCTTCTATAGGTCTACCCTTGTGGAAATATAACATTTCGTATTTTCTAACAATTGTTTTTAAAATAGAAACAATATAGTTAATGTATACAATAGGATAGGTCATTACTTACTAAACCTTAAAGCAACCAAAAATATATCGTAGTCTTTTTTCCTAAAACAAATTAAAAACCTTAAAGCAACCAAAAATATATCGTAGTCTTTTTTCCTAAAACAAATTAAAAGGAATAATATCAAACATTAGAATGCTTATTTCTATTCTAAAACTATAAACCCAAATTCAAGGGTTCATCATACTTTAAATAGATAAACCCAAATTCAAGGGTTCATCATACTTTAAATAGAGGTTTCACCTTTGAGATATAAAATAAAATTAGTTTATTCTATGAAATAAAGCCAATTAGGAGAACATAAAATCCTTGAGGAAGAGCAACATAACCCATAATACAAGACGAGTAAAACAAGACAAGAGTTTTCCCATGAACAAAAAAACATCATCCCTAATATAGAATAGAGAACTACGAAAGCTAATGATGTCTCTTAAATGATAAACAACAATACAACGATGATATTCTTAAATTTAGCTATATTTTTATATAACTAATAAATATTGAAATTTAAAAATAATAGGTTATTAGTTTCAATTTCATAGCAACATTTTTGGTTAGAAATTCTAGAACTATGCATTCACCTTATCAAACAAGACCCAGGTGTTGGACCTAGGGAATTTGCATAGAAAACCACGACACAAATGATCGGTGGTTTTTCTTGGCAAAAATCAAAGTGAGAAAATATAAGAAGTGGATTTAAAAAGACCTCCCCGGCATTCCTTTAGCCGGAAAAAGTTATTCGAAAATAATTGTACGGCGGGCCAGAAGCGGGTGGAATTTAACTTTTAAATCCATTTGTTTTAGTGGCCGAATAACTTCCATCTTATCACAACACTAATAAATCGATTCCAAAGTATGGTGGTGTCAGCCCACACGATCGCACTTTTTTAAAGGATTCATTGTATGACCAAGTGCCTGGTTCCGCAATGATTCCCGTCTGAAAAAGTTGATGTAAATGTTATTGTTGATAATTATATTTTAATATTAAAAATGTTTTTATAATTATATAATAATAAAAATATAATTAAATAATTTATAATTCATACAACCTCTAGGCTCTACCTATAACCTTATAAATGTAACTATAACCCGTATGAAAATCAAGATGTCTCTACCTATCTCGAGAGGAAACTATACAGACATGGACTGCACTCCGAGCGAGTTGCTGGAAATATCAATGGGGCTCCATGCTTCAGAAGAGTTTGATACGGGAGGCCTCATGAAATGGCACGCAAGAGGTTACAAGTGGGTCGAGTATGTAGAGTCTCACTTTCCCAATATAATTAGGACGTCTTCCATCAAAGAGCATTTTGGTTCTTCTGTTCCCCTGAAAGCCCTGCAACCGATCCGAGCAAAGAGTCTTGAAATTGGTAAGCATCATCAAGGCCGTGTTTTGTTTGGAACGTTATGTGCTGAAGCGCACAGGATGGTTTCCATTACAACGGTCATCGAAGATGAATATGGAGATGGTGTTAGACTTGCAATCTATAACGCTCCACTCTCTATCTGGAGGACAGTAGATGTGCGCAGGCTTTATCCCAAAGGAGCCAATGTTGCAGTAAAAGAGCCTCACTTCAAGCGAGCTGATGACTGTCTGCTCATGGTATGTGTCGATAACCCTCAGAACATTGAGATTCTTAGTTTATTTGGGAGGGACGGAGAGAGTGCCCTGGTTGCAGACCTATTGGAATTGCGGGCTGAGGGGAACAAATGCTTCCGAGATCGGGATTGGGAAAGAGCCATCGAATGTTATTCTATATGCATAGACTTGGCTGTCTTTCGTCAGAAAATTGGGCCTCGGCTTACAAGCTCTTTAAACATTCAGAAGGAAGTAAGGGATACCCTTGTATGTTCCTATTCAAATCGAGCACAAGCAAGGTTGCTGTCGCAAGAATACGGGCAAGCTGTGAAAGACTGTGAAGAAGCGTTAAAACTCGACCCTCAGCACGTGAAGTCCTTGTTTCGAAAGGGTCGGGCTTTCCGTGCTCTTGGAGAGTACGAGTTAGCCTGTCACTGCTTCCAAACAGCGCTACAAGAATGCCCAACTGCCAAAGAGATTAAATTAGAGTATGAGAAATCGAAGAAGCTCAACGAGCAGAACCAGAAGGGTAAGTTCGATCTCTCTGCCTATTTTCTAAACGATTGCAGGCCAGAGGACGTTCCTGAGATTAGCAATTATATCGGTCCCATTTTGATTAAAGAAACAGTAAGGGGCGGCCGAGGTTTGTTTGCTACCGAGAACGTAGAAATTGGAGATGTTCTGCTGGTAGACAATGCCATTGCATGTAGTTTTGAAGATACAATAAGCATCTGTCCTGTCGGTCATCTTCATGATATGAGTGATAATATCAAAGAGGATCTCGTAGCTAAAATCATTTCCTCTTCCATGTCATCTCCGAGGATATTGCAGCAGTTACAGTACCTTGCTGTATCGTCTTCCAGCGACGTAATGGTAGTGCCACCTATGGATCTCTTTCGCATAAACAATGCCAACTGGGAGAGCTATGCTTGGAGGAGAAGAGAGGGTTTGGGGGTGGACGAGGATCAAATCCTAAAGATAATGGAGAATGTGACACGCGTCACAGAACTTATGCCGGGGAGGGAAGTTAAGCGCTATGGGCTGTGGGCGCTTCCATCTTTCATAAGTCATTCGTGCTTTCCTAACAGCAATTCCATTGTTGTAGGAGAAGCCATGGTTATTATAGCTACACGAAGAATCGCTGCAGGGGATGAAATTACAATATCCTACTTTTTCAGTCTTGTGCCGTTGGTGGAGCGGGAGCTGTTTTGCAGCATGAAGGGAATTCGCAGCGATTGTAATCGGTGTCTCCTAGAACGACGTTTAGCGCAATCGCAAGCTTCGCCTTTTGAGAAAATTGCTCGAGCCGAACAGGGCAGCGTGGAATTGGTAAAGATGTCATCAAAATATGCCGTGGAATTGGAAAATGCCATGTATACCTCTGCCTTGACTGCTGAAGAGAAACAACTGTTGCGAGCATCCTTTAGTAGCGTCTTTACTAAACCTGTTCTGGTACCTCCTTTCCGAATCGATTTGATCGACGCCTACCAAAACGCTTGCCCTGGCAATGATCTTCCCTTTTTAATGATTGCAATGTACGAAGGAGAAAACAGTGCTCTTTCCGAAAGGGCAAAGGAAATATGCTTAACAGTGTGTGGAAAACAAGAAGAACGCGTTCTTAAAGCTGTATTGAAGTCCGGGGCAAAAGGAACTTTCAAGCCCAGCATTGTGGATTTCCGCTTCAGGGGAATGCTCTGATCTCATGTACATTTTCACCGATCGTTTCTTGCCAGACCCGCTAGCCTTTACTGGATGCAAATGGTGTATAGAAGGTACTGTGATGGCACAATATAGGTTTGGTGTGTGATTCTATTTTTTAGCAACAGGTTTCCATAGAAGGTGAAAATGTCTGGAAAAGCTTAAGAGTTTCAGTAACATCTTAATTGTAAATATATTACTAGGTGGAATAGGTTTCCTGTGTAATACTCAGAGGAAAGGTTATAGCGACAAGAGGGCTAACAACTTCTATTCTATAACATGTTAGCCGCTAGCTATACTTTTAGCTAGAGATATTTGTTATAATGTGCGGAAACTTTTTTTTTGAAAATTGTATGGAAAGTTATCCTTTTTCTTTGGAATTTATGTTTTTTAGTATGACCTTGAAGATTCTATAAGATTAGTAAACCCTAGAAAATTTTAGAAAGTTTTTTGAGTGGAAAAATTAGAGAATCCTCTTATTTTTGTGATTATAAAATAGAATTGTATGTATGTAATATGGTATTGCAAAGTTTCTCTCAATAAATATATGTTTCTATGTATTTATTGAGTCCTCTTTTCATGTGTTGTTCATAATTCTGCTTGCATTTTTATTTTGTATTTGTTCAGTATATGCTATATTTTTTCTTTTCATGGTATCAGAGCACTATAGTAGAAGAGAGACAATTGTATATACTTTGGTAGTGAATTATACTCTCCTTATTTGCAACATTGGTTGTTGTGTCTTTAATTTAGAGTGCTCTTGAGGGTTCCTGCATTGGCTCACAATTTGAGTGGGAGTAGAGAACGATTCACATAAAATGAGCAGCAAACTAGAGATTGAGAATTTCAATGGATCAAACTTTAGATTGTGGAAGATCAAAATGGAGGACTTACTGGTGGAAAGGGAATTGTGGGTTGCAGTTAGTAATAAGCCCACTGGAATGG
The DNA here is from genome assembly GCA_028583015.1 of Wollemia nobilis. Lineage (NCBI taxonomy): Eukaryota > Viridiplantae > Streptophyta > Pinopsida > Araucariales > Araucariaceae > Wollemia > Wollemia nobilis. The sequence goes on along the minus strand of JAQPPZ010003077.1, from coordinate 9,513,336 downwards.
CACAAGAGGAGTTTAATAAGATGGAAAGAAAAGCAATGGCCCTTATTAGACTAAGTTTAGTAGACTATATGATTTTAAATGTGACAGAAGCACAGTCTGCTCAAGATATGTGGAATAAGCTAGAGAGCATCTACACTTCCAAGTCAATAGTGAATAAGTTAATGTTGCGGAAGAAACTATAAAATCTCAAGATGAAGGAGAGTGGTAAGTTTTCAAACCACTTGAACGATTTTAATATTCTAATGACGTAGCTAAACTCCATTGGTGATCAATAGAGTGATGAAGATCAATGTCTGGCACTGTTAATCAACATGCTAGACTCATGGGAGAATCTTATTACTGACATAAGTGCTACTTATGATAAGTTACAGATGGAGTTAGTGGTTAACCAGTTGTTAAATGAGGAGACAAGAAGGATATCTACTAGTGAAGCATCCACTTCAAAGGCCTATTTAGCACATGGATGCTCAAAGGAAAGAGGAAAAGATAGATCCAGTGGGAGAAGCAAGTCTAGAGGCAGAGGCAGATCATCCAACATAGGAAAGAAAAATTTTAGTAATGTGGAATGCTACTACTGTCATAAAAAGGGGCATATCAAGTTTCATTGTCCCTTGTTGAAGTAAAAACTAAAAAGGTAGCAGAAGAAGAGACAGTTGAAAAAGTTGCACATGAAAACTCCATGTTTCTTGGTTCTTCTTGTTTGTCAACTGAAGTGTGTCCTGAAGACCAGATTATAGATCCAGGAGCCTCTTTCTACATGACACCACATCGTGAGTGGTTTGTCAACTATAAAGAGGTAAATGGTGTCAAATTTTATATAGGTGATAATACATTTTGTGATGTAGAATGAGAAGGTATAGTTTCTGTGAGAGATTCAAGTGAAAAAATCAAGTATTTGCAAAAAGTTAGATATATCCCTTAGTTGAGAAGAAATATTCTCTCAGTTGGATAGTTGGCTGAAAAAGAAGTAACAGTTACATTCTTAGATGAAGGATGCAAGCTCACCAGAGGTGCACTGGTGCTTGCAAAAGGAAAGAAGAAAGGAACTTTGTTCAAATTGGATTTCAACCCTTGTGAGAAAAGCCATTGTAATGCAACTGAGAAAAATGATGAAGGAGATGTTGGAGATTGTCTTCTTTGGCACAGAAGACTTGGTCATCTGGGAGAAACTAGCTTGAAGCAGTTGGTCAACAAAGGTATGGAGTATGTCCTCAAGGATATCATCTCCAACACTCTCAGCTTTTATGAATCCTATGTGATGGGGAAACAAAAAAGGGTAAGCTTCTCTTCTAACCCACATAGAGCTAAATAAATTTTATATCTTATTCATACAAATATTTGTGGTCCTATGGATACTCCATCTATTGGTGGTGCTCTATATTTTACCACTTTTATTGATGAACATAGCATAAAAGTATGGACTGTAATTTTGAAAAAAAAAATGACATACTTGATCATTTTAAAATGTTTGTTGCTAATGTAGAAAGGTAGACAGGCAGACAACTTAAGATATTATGTAGTGAAAATGGAGGAGAATACTGTTCTACTGAATTTGAAGAGTTTTGCAGGTAGAAAGGCATTTTTAGAAAAAATACTACACCTTCTTATCCTCAACATAAGGAAGTAGCAAAGAGAATGAATAGAAAATTGTTGGAGAAGATGAGGAGCATGTTGTCAGATGCAAATCTTAGTAAAGGATTTTGGGCTGAAGTAATTTCAACTGCTAGCTACTTGGTTAATTTTTCACCATGGACTACTTTGAATGACAAGACACTAGAAGAGGCCTCGAGATGGAGAAAACCATCTATATCTCACCTAAGGTTTTTTGGTTGTGAGGTATTTATGCACATTCCTACTGAAAAGAGGAAAACATTGGATGAAAAATCAAAGAAATGCATTCTTGTTGGTTATGGAGAAGTTATTGGAACAAAAGGATATAAATTATGGATTCCAGATGAACATAGAAGTTTTTTCAGCATATATATGGTTTTTAAGAAAATTTAGATAGCTGGAGATATTCAACAACATGAATCACAACAACAGTTGAAAGAGAAGGTTAGTGTGCATGAATGCACTATGTCAGGTCAACCTTCAAATTAAGCACATGCTTAGCCCTATCAGCCTCAAGAAACAATATCTTTTGATATTTTAGATAGAGTTTCTAGTCTACAAAGACCTGGTGAAGATTTGCTTGCTTATATGCCTGAAGAGGTGCATCAAGAGGACCAAAAAATAATGCAGCTTGATTATCCACATTGTAGAGAAAAGGTCCAAGAATTAGTGGAGTAGCCTAGAAGAACTAGAAGAGAAACATCTTCCCAATAGGATTTAGGATTGTTTTAGTGGATTTACAACTATTGGTGATGATCCTCTCACATTTGAAGGTGCCATAAACAGTCCAAAGAAAGAGCATTGGAAGAAGGCCATGTAGGAAGAAATGGATTCAATGAAGAAGAACCATGCATGGGATTTAGTTCAACAACCTGCTAGGAGAAATATAGTAGGCAAAAAATGGGTGTTCAGAAAGAAGTTAAGGCCTAATGGGTCTATGGAAAGATACAAAGCCAAATTGATTGCAAAAGGGTTCTCTCAAATCCTAGGTATTGATTTTCATTAAACTTATGCTCCCACTGTGAAGTTATCTTCTATTAGACTTTTTCTTGCATATGTTGCTACTTTTGATTTAGAAGTTGAACAAATGGATGTTAAAACTGCATTCCTACATGGAGATTTGAAGGAGGAAATATACATGTAGTAGTCTAAAGGTTTTGAAGTAGGAGGTGCAGGTGTTGTTTGTAGGTTAAAAAAATATCTCTATGGATTGAAGTAGTCTCCTAGAGAATGGCATCAAAATTTTGATAGTTATGTGTTGCAGATTGAATTTTTTCATAACCCTATAGATCCATGTGTGTATTACAAAATAAAAAGTAAAAGTTTTATAATTTTTGTTTTGTATGTGGATGAAATCCTCCTGATTGGAAATAATAAGCAATTGATTTCAAAAACTAAGAAGTTATTGTTAAATAAATTTGAAATGAAAGACTTGGATCAGGCACACCATTGCTTAGGTATTAAAATTATCAGATATCGCAAAAGCAAACAATTATGGGTTTCTCAAAAGGATTAAATTTTTTGAAAGAATTTGGAATGCAAGATAGTAAACCTGTAAAAACTCCTTTGCAGCCTGGAGTTAAATTATTTGCAAAAATATGTCCAACTACAACTGAATAAAAGGAGAGGAACAAAATTCCATATGTAGAGGTTGTGGGATCACTAATGTATGCAATGGTATGTACCAGGTTTGATATTTCTCATGCAATTGGTATGGTCAGCAGATATATGTCCAATCCTGGAAAGGAATATTAGACAGCTGTAAAAAGAATTTTCAGATATTTATAGGGTAATAAAGATCATGTTTTGTGTTATTTTCCCAAGAATAATGAAGAGTTTTGTTTGTAGGGACATGTAGATGCAGATTGGGTAGGTGACTTGGACAACTGTAAGTCAACAGGAGGATATGTATTCACTTTGTATGGTGGTGCAATGAATTGGAGGAGTAAAAAGTAAACTTTTGTAGCTTTTTCAAGTGCTGAAGTTGAATATATCGCTGCAACTGATGCTAAAAAAGTTGTTTGGATTATGAGGTTGTGCAAAGGTTTGCATTTGTACCAAGAATATTTTGGAATAAAATGTGATAGTCAAATTGCAATAGCACTTGCATATTCTTCATAATTCCATAAAAGGACTAAATACATTGTAGTGAAATATCATTGTGTGTGATATGGTGGAGTGTGGAATGATCAACTTGATCAAATGTAAAACTCAAGAGAATGCAACAGATGCACTTACTAAGGTTATCACAATTCAAAAGCATCAATTTTACAACAATGATATTGGGATAAAATATTACAGAAAAATCCTACATCAAGTGGGAGTTTGTTATAATGTGCAGGTACTGCATGATTTTCCTATTTAATTATGGAACCTTTTGGAAAATTCATGGAAATCCCTTTTTTGGATAATCTTATAGAAAGTTCATGGAAACCACTTTTTGTGGAATTTATGTGTTTTAGTATGACCTAGAAGATTCCACAAGATTAGTAAACCCTAGAAAATTCTAGAAGGTTGTTTGAGTGGAAACATTAGAGATTCCTCCTATTTTGTGATTATAAAAGAGAACTGTACGTATGTAATATAGAATTGCAGAGTTCCTCTGAATAAATATATGTTTCTCTATATTTATTGAGTCCTCCTCTCATATGTTGTTCATAATTATGTTTGTATTTTTATTTTGTATTTGTTCAGCAGATGCTATGTTTTTCTTTTCAATATTAACTCTGAATGGAAGCTAATGTCACTTAAGTACTATGAGCTCAAATATATTCCCCCGCATTGTTGTTGTTGTTATATCTACATTTTAAACAGTTTAGGCATCAATATTTTTGTAACAAAGATATTATAAGCATGGTTAAAGAATATTCAGAGATAAAAATTATATAATTTAATAAGTTGTGTGACTTTTATTAGGATTAGTTTTATTAAAATATAATATTTTCTATATACTAATTAAATTATATCTAGGTTAAATTTTTATTATATATATATATATATATATATATATATATATATATATATATATATATATATATATATATATATATATATATATTTTGTTGAATTGTAGAAATGTTCAACTTCTTACGTGTCTATAATTTCAATTTGATTTCAACAAAGTTGGATGAAAGGGTTTATGGCCTCTTCCAACCTTCAAATTTAGGTTGGTTCTTCGTTATCATTGCTAAATTCTGAAGTAACCTAATTTAATTACATGAAATTAAATACAAAAAGTAAATGTAAAAATCGACAATGCATGAAAATAAATTGTAAAGTTTTAAGATGTGAGAGATTAAAATTAAAAACTATCAAAACCATAGTAAGGCAAGTGTGTGATCAATCAAAGCATGAGAAAGATGAATAACAATGCATTTCCATTCAAATGAGTTGAAATTATGAGAGGAATGATAATATGGGCAAAAGGGTTATGCCATAATTATAACACATTTCACAATCTAGGATAGTGCCATTGATGGAGAGAAAAAGATATATCATTTTCTCACCAATTTCATGAATTGTAAGAGTATAATGTGGGATTCACAAAGTGTAGTTCTAAATTCCTTAAGGATTTAATATGTATAATAAATTCTTACTCCTAATAAAATTAAATATTTAAGGGTGTCTTTAGAAAAATGATACACCTTCAAATGTTAAATACCTCTAATTATACCTTTGTATGGCTTAGAATCCTTCTAAGTTGAGTTTTTGTGCCATAAAAATATAAAACTTCACTTTCCAAGAGATACACCTCAATAACCATGGACACTTATCCTACTTGACCTAGTGGTGAACAAATCACTCTAATTTTTTATTTGAATCACTCAATTGTTAGAATGAATCCTAGGCAAATTGACTCACTTGAGCACATTGACCTCTTGCGAAAAATGACTCACTTGAGCATATCAACCTCTTCAGAAAATTTACCCTCTTGAGCAAATGGACTCACTTGAGAAAATCAATGCACTTGAGAAAATTGTTCCTATTTGGATACACCCACTTTCTTCTAATTTTGTAAACATGGTTGTTTTGTAATGTTAATCTTAGCTTTAAAAAAAATTATTTTTCTTTATCTTTCATGGTAATTCCTTAGAGGAATTAGAACTTAGTAGATGAGCTACTGTATTTCTAGTGACTTCTTGGGTGATAATATTTATTGATGAGGGATCCCAAATTTTACCTTTCTCCTTGGGCACAAAGTCAAAATTAAGACCATCTTCAAAATTGTATAATTGTGGGTCACCTTTGTTTAGCTTTGGGGTAGAAAGCTTAAAACTACCTATAAATTAGTGTGTGAGGGTACCTCTAGAGCATCAACATTTTAAGGTTTGATACCATCTCCTAATTTTGATCCTTCAAGAGGCTCTTTCCTTCATCCAATATAATTTCTTGATTTCTCCAATAGGATTTTTGGTTTGATGACCTTGTTTGAAGCATTAGAAAACATATCTATGGGTACCTCCATTTTGGATTTCTCTTCATAAATAGTATCGTCAACATATTTCAACATATGGAAATGTCCTTGATTGGAGAATATCCAAAGCAATTTCTACATCCCTTTTTCAATTCCTCAATAATCATTTTTGAGATCATCATAGGTAGCTTGTATTATAAGAGTATTCCTTGCTTGTGGGATATGTCCTTCAACTCTATGATTACCATCCTCTTATATAACTTACATATCTACTTTAGCTATTCATTAGATAATGAGTTCTTTGGTACACTATTCCTTGGATGTTAACTCCTCTTTAACTTGTTTGATTTCCTTTGAACTTTGGCCAAGCAAGTTATAGCACTGATTTAAAACATGTGGGGTGTGCTATAGCACACTTGATCCCAAAGGGACTTGAATTGCCCCAAAACTCAGATTTTTATATTCATATTTTTTATTAAAATTTCCTTAATAACAAATAGCTCTCTTCTTCCTTTCATTAGCTAGGATTGGTGGATCATGAGTATAGTAGATATTGATGCTCTTTTCACTAGTTTTGTTTTGATAAATCTACTTTCTTATCTTCGACATGATGCATGATATTTCCTATCTATATTTCTTCTTAGGATACCCATTTATATGTGAGGGAATGACTAATAAATATCAAGGGTGAGGTTCTCCTTCATAGCTTGGATTACCTTGGATAGTTTTGGTGCTATTAGAGGGAACAATTAATAAGGAAATCAAATAATATATATAATTAAGTGTTAGGTTTACTTTATTTCTTGTGAGGAACTTAAATTCTTATATTGGTTTTTGATATGTGTCTGATAGGCCAATTACATATGATATTATCCTATAAGGGCATCTATCATACCCATTTAATTTGAACTTATCTTGTAAGGGTGATTAAATAACTACATATATATGAGCTTATGAATGAATAAAGGAAGCTTTTTATTGCCATATCAAAAGTATAATTGTACCTATAGTGAATAGTGGACCACTAAAGATGATTCTAATTTGACACAATGATATCAATGATGGTGTGAACCAAGTGGTGATGGATGATGAGGGATTAAAATTATGAAACTTGGGGCGATACAATATCACATGTAGTATGGGAGGGCAAATAATGGGTCCAATGGGATGGAATTGTTGGTGACAATGGTGTGAATGATGATAGAACAAATTGGAGTGGATATGATGTATGGGATTATCCTTTGTCATGAATAGACAAACCTATTGATGAACTTAATACTAGAAATATACTTATTTAATGTGGGAAGGGTGTAGTAGAACAAATTTAGGGGGGTTAGAGAAGCGAGAGTAGAATAGATAAGAGAGGAAGAGATAATAGAGATGGGAATAGAAGAAATAAGAGTGGAAGTAAAGTAAAGATCATTATCGAAAATATAGTGAACATAATTTATACTTCTAAATTATAAAATTTAATTGTTTCCACTCTTTTTCTTATATAAATCTTATTATCCTTGAGAGCCCTACTCTTCTAAGTTATCATTCTTCTTCCTTATTTTACCCTTGATTTCCCTAAATCATCAAATGTATCATAGACTAAGTCATTTTTACCAATCTTTATATTGATGATCAGGGTTATGCATAAGGGATCATCTCCAAAATGTATTTATAAAAATTTGGCGAAACAGTTTCAAAATGCAGGTGAATAGTTTCGAAACACATATAGAAGGTTAAATATTATTAGGGGTAATGTTGGAAATTTAAACTTATAGTGGTCAAATTATTATAAAATTGGGGTGAATTGACCCCCCAAAAAAATTTGCACCCAAAAATTTTTGGCTAATGGCCCTTGGTCAAGGGTCTCAAATATTAGCCAATTCCAAATTTTGAAAATCATAAATTTAGCCAATTGGTTAAAAATAGCCACTATGCATAACCCTGTTGATGATGACTTTATGACTATAGTGTAAGCAAGGCCTATATTAGACTCTAATTATTTATTTGGATATGAAGTTAAGAAGAAAGAAAAAATGTTCCTACTCTAAAATAATCTATATCTTAGGCATAGTCTTGTTATCACCATATTACTATGTTGGCATCTCATCATATTAGTCTTAGGAGAGAAATAACTAATATTGAAGATACCTTCAAATATTTTTGGAAGAAAGAGATGGAAATAAATGGATACTTGAGTATCTCTTGCAAGATTTTAACTTATGTAAGATGAGGATTTTCTATATTTTCTCATATCTCTCTCTCTCTAGACAAGAACTTGAAAAAGGAAAATAATAAAAGAGGATTTACAAAAAAAAATTACTATTTTAGTAAGAAAAACACAATCCAATTTGTAGGCTCAAAAAATAGCATCTCACCTATGCATATCAATATTCTAGGTCAATATTTTCCAACAACTATGTATAAATAGTAAGGAAGATAACAATAATGGTGCATATGAGGGCCTATGCTAGGGCATGCTAGAGGCTCATAAAAATAATCAAAACTATAAGTGGGTGTCATAGTTTGAGAATTTAGAATAACATTTTCTATTATAGTTCCCTTATAATATGCATCTTGATGCCAATTATCTTAAAATTAATGTATATCTTTAAGTCTAAAGTAGTGGGAAGTATTGGTGGGCGATGGAATTTCTACATCAAAATAATAAAAACTATAAATGGGTGTTATAGTTTGAGAATTTAGAATAACTTTATCTACTCTCATTCCCTTATAATATGCATCTTGATGCCAATAATCTCAAAAGTGATATTGTCTTTTAACTCTAAAACGATGGAAAGTATGGGATGTGGGTGATGGAATTTCTGCAATTATGATAGCCTATCCATTTTTTTAAACTCATTCAATGATATAATTTTGATGTTGACTAGCAGTTTGATACCCTATCTTTATGCAAATGGGAAACATAACAACACTTTGTAATAATGGATCCTTTTGTTATTATCCCTCAACTAATTTCATGTCACCCTTCAAAGTATCAAACTTGTAGTATATAAATTTTACCTTGGTTGCACTTTGATAGATTATAAGAAAACACCCAGTTGATATAATCATGGACTCTTTATCACTCAATTTAGTACATTTATGTAGAATCACTTGAAGAAGTGAATATTTTTCTATTTTTTGAATAGTTTTTTATTCTAGGTGTTCATATTTAAAGAGGAGTGTTTCACAAAAGGGACCCCATAATATTTATCAAAAACTCATAAAATTTTCTATGTTCAAAATGATATTTCATATTCTAGATTAGTTTATTTTTTTATTTTATTTTTTGTCTCTAGAATTAATGCTAGCTCTAATATATATTATAATAGTAGGGTGTTGGACAAATTTTTATTAATCAAAATATGAAATTGTGCAATGAAGGTGAGGTGGTTTGTTTGGATAACTAACTACTAACCACCTATTTGAGTGTAAGTTTCAAATATCTACCCTGACTATATCAAATGGTGTAATGAATTCCTAACATTCCCCCTTAATACATATTATTTTAAATAGGGAAAGGAATCAAATACCTTACATATTTTAAAATGATCATGGACTATGACACATACATTATTCCATCATTTATATCATTGTGAGGAAATACAAACTCGATTTCTCACCATAGAGGGATTAACCACATTAAACTCAATCAAGTATAAGAGAAAACATAACTATCCAAGATTTTATATTTTATGTGATATGGAAGCACATGTTATCCATATACAGGGGTTATGCATAGTGGCTATTTTCACAAAATTGGCTAAAATTAGGATTTTCAAAATTTGGAATTGGCTAATATTTGGGATCCTTGACCAGGGTCCATTAGCCAATAATTTTTGGGTGTAAAATTTTTTTTTGGTCGATTCGTCCCAATTTTATAATAATTTGACTATTTTAAGTTTAAATTTTCAACATTATCCCTAATAATAGTGAACCTTCTACATGTGTTTCGAAACTATTCACCTGGATTTTGAAACCGATTCGTAAAATTTTTATAAATATATTTTGGGATCGACCCCTTATGCATAACCCTGTCCATATATATATAGTTGCAAATAGGGACACACTCATCTATGTACACGACTTTTTTATTAGGGACACACTCAACCAATCATAGGTACAATACTTCACTTGTGAATATGGATAGAACCATTCATAATATCATATGAAAATAGATATACACTCTACTATCCACAAAATACAAAGTCTACACTTCTTGAATGAAGCATTATCTCCAATAAACAATGTAGTATAATTTAGTCTTCAAAATAGATCACAATTCAGTCAACCATATGACCCCGACAAGATTAAAATTATTTTTTAACATGTGGTCTTCAAAATTCCTTAGCATATTCATTTAATATGATGGTTTCATAGGGAACAAAAAATGATTTTTGTCAAGTATATATATGCCTATGCTCAAACAAAAATTAATTTCTTGAATTTCAAGAAAACAGTGCAGTTTCATCAAGCAAAAAATGAAGTGTAGGGGATTGTTGATTGTATCTCTAGGTGGAATATTCCTTAAATATTCCATTGCAATAAAAGGTATGGTGAATCTTCTCATTTTGATATTTGAAGGTTATTTTTTAACAACAATTTTGAACATGCCTAATCTTTGACAATCTTTAAAAAATGTATTCCCCTTGCATATTCACAAGGTGGAGAGATTCATTTTTGGTTTTAAAAATTTGACATCCACAAAATATTTTAAAAATAATGAGCTTTGTTCCAATATGCATATGGAATTTTTTCTTTTAAAAGTATAAAGTGTTCATGCGAACTTTGGGTAGACTCCTGTCAAAATGCATGGAGTTGCATGCAAATTGAACTTGTATCTCCACCATTAAAATTGGATCATACATTTCTATTTTAATTCTTTATTTTTCAATTGTTTATTGCATGGACGATGTGCCAAATTTTAAAAAATGCAAGAAAGTATTTTTTAATATCTCCTCCTCACTTCCTTGAATTCATGTAGTTTTTCATGGATGGTGCACCTTTTGATCCTTTTCATCCATCTATATATATATATAGAGAGATAGATGTATAGCTATGTGTGTGTGTGTATAGCCCAAGTTTTCAACCAACAAAACTTCACTTCACTAGAAGTTAACCTTCAAATGACACATTTATTGATTAGATAGCAACCTCACAATAGATGGACCTCATGCATATTTAGATGGGATTGTTGCTATAAGGATTTATTAAATGACAATAGAGTCAAACTTCACTTTAGATAGCTTTTTTTTTACAACTCTAGATAGTAGCATCTCTAGATGATAGCTCCAAATAATAACTCTAGATAGTAGCTCTAAATGGTGGCAACTTGAGATAGATCCAATTGAAAACTCTATAATGTAGTCATATTAACTTTGAATTTGAATTATTTGAATCCTAGTTTCTCAACTACTTATGCATGATATTTATTTCTAGTAATTCTTCATCATGCAACATGGACTTATATTCTCTCCTATGCTTCAACACTAATGTTTTTGTAGCAACAATTGGATGTTTGTGATAAAATGATGGAACTCTTTCTTTATGAAACATATCTCTTTTTCATTATAATATCTTTGGATGATATTATAATCATATATTTGAACAATATATTTAAATGAATAACATCAGTCCTAAAAATAAAATAAATAATTAAAAATTAAGGATATAAAACTTCAAGTTAACACTCCTTGCTATATTTTAGCTCTTTATTTACAATCTCATACAACACTTAGATGGTTATTCAATTGGTATCACATCTCCTCTACACATAGTAGGAAACCATGAATGTAAAAAATATTATTCGTCTTTGATTGATGTTGCTTCTGATGGCACTAATTCTACCTTGTTATCCATTATTGGATCCACATATAAACATGTCTTCAAGTTATTTTTCCAATATGCATCCTCTTAATTCACATACTCTATGAATGATAAGGGCTCTAATGCCACATATTATACTAGTAGGGTTCTAGATAAATTTTCATTAATCAAAATGTATATTTTTACAATGAAGGTGAGGTAGTTGGTTTGGATAACTACATATCAACCATCTATTTGGATTCAAATCTTGAATATCTAACCTAACTAGACACTCCTCTACTTCTTCTATAGAAACTTCTTCCTTTAAAATAAATGAAAAGTCTCATATTCTAGGGGAGCAAATATTTCACCTTTCTTTAATAATTCATAAGGATTGCACATGATGAAATATTGGAAATAAAAATGGCATTTGGTAACCTCAAGCACTATCTAATCCAAAACAACTTCTATTTTCATGGATCATTTCTCCAAATTATGAATGTCATTCTCTCATAGTTAGTCAATCATAACCAGCCATCCCTAGATCCTATAAATATTGAGATAAAGAAATATTGCCACTCAACCTTAATTGGAATTCTAGTATTGTATTCTAATTGATAAAACCATGGATATTGATATTGGGACTCCTAAATATCCCAAGATCCATAAGCTAGGAAAAGTTTCGATCCTAAGTGTTAATAATATACCAAGATTTTAGTAGATTTTAGCAAAATATTTGCTTTATCCTATGTCAATATACCAATTCTTGATCCCTCCCTAGTTCTTCACCACCTAGTCATCACTCTTGATGCAAAATCTATAAAGTGGAAATTCCAAAAAATACATTTTGCTAGTCAAATAGGAGCTCCAAAAACTCTTTGATATTATATTTATCAAAGCCATCAACTATTTTGACTATTTTTTTTTCTTGATAAAAAGGGGTTGTCCTTGGGTCTCCCACACTTAATAAATTACATCTCTCTTATTTATATCTTGAGAGTTTACAAATAGATACACTTCTCATCTTAATTGAGATGCTATATCTAGGAATCTATATCATTTTACATAAAATGTCTGAATTCTTGATTTTCATTTTTTGGACCTTTTCACATCTCTGTATGAATACAATTACTCCATAATTTAGCATCTTTCTTGACATTTTTCTATAGTATCCTTCACAATGCCAAAACTTCACCTCTACTATCTATGCCTTTCATCTTAGTAGAGTAATATTTTCAAAATATTGTAGTAACATATTCCTCTTTACCAAATTTGGATTGTTAGTTTCCTTCTTGAAACACACGTGTAGCGACAACAATTATAATAAATAGTCTAAATGAACACACATTATTGTTACAAAATAAAATAGATATTACCAATGAAAATTATTAAAGTAAATCTTATTCATTAATTGATTTAGGCAAAGAACATTTTTTGCCAGCTTCAACTAAAATTTCTACTTCATCTAACCATGGAAAAGAGATGTTAACTTCATGATCCTCAATCAAAAACGCTATATTGGCTAGCTTATTTGCACATTTGTTTCCTTTCCTTAAAATATGTGTAAACCTGATTTCTTAAAACTCTTTAGCAAGATCTTGAATTCCCACAATTATCTCTTGTATGTTCCATGGAACCTTTGCTTTCCTCAAAATTGCATTTATTACTATGAGAGAATCACCTTCCATCCATAATATATTACATTTCATTTTTTTACACATTTTTAACCCTTCTAAATCTGCCCAAGCTTCAACTTCATTATTTGTCTTAAATCCACAATTGAAAGCATAATGAGATAAAATATCTACTCTATTATTTCTAATTATTCCTCCACCTCTTGTTGATCCTAGATTTCCTTTAGATGTTCCATAAAAATTTAATTTAACCCACTCCACATTTGGTGGCTTCCACTTAATAGTCTTTACCTTATTTTTGCTTCTCTTATACCCAACATCATAATTCCATTTAATGACTTGACACCATATATCAAGACTCGCTGCTTCCAAATTAGGAATTGGGTGAGGTGATAGGGTTTCTTTAGACTCCTCTATGGCTAAACATATCTTCTTTTTCTTTACATTTAAACTGATTTCCTTTCCTTTAAATATTCTTCTATATATTTCTAGCCATATAGTCCAAAGTATTATATCTTTTGATATATTCCATATTTTTTGTAAAGCCTCACTTTTATAAGTGCTCTGTCCTTTCTTTAACCAATCTTCAATTCTGCTATTCATCACCATGCATTTACCAAACATATTAATAATCCATTGCTTTAGATTCTAGAATATTGAGCAATGTCCCAAGAGATGGTCAATACTCTCCTCCTCCTTATTATAGAAAACACATTGATAGAGGACATGAAAAACCCTTTTCATAAGGTTATCCTAGGATAACATTCCTCTATGACCTACTAGCCAAACAAAAATTTTAACTTTAGGAATACTTGGGCTATCCCAAATATCTCTCCAGTTTTTAGTGACATTATTATTATGTTGGTGTTGAACATTATATCCACTTCTTGTTGTGTTTTATCCTGAGTTAAATCAATTTATCCTTGGCACACCTTGGAATAATTACAGTTGTTATATTTCTACTCAAATGCCTCCTAGCGTTAATGTCTTGAATACTTACAAAAAATATTCTTTCCAATTGTATCTTCCTTCTCGATCCTTGTACAAAATGTTTGAAACCCTATCACCAAATTTATCTTGAAGCAATCTCATCCAAGGTTTCAAAACTAGATCTAAATTGATTGGTTTTTTATCACACAAAGTATCCATCCAAATAGAATTTTTTTCTCCAGTTCCCACCACCCACCTTAAACCTTTAATCATGAGATCAATATATATTTTTTTAAATCATTCCAAATATTAGAACCATTTGGAAGAGAGAATGTAGTAAACATTAAACTTGGGTCATTGGGATCAACGTACTTAAAAGAATTCTTACCCATTATATTTGACTCTCTTTGTACAATATCTAAATAAATTTTTCCCTAAGAGCTAAATTTGCATCTGTAAGAGCTCTCAAACCAAGACATACCCTATTTTTTTCATCACACAACTTGCTCCATTTCACAAAAGGAGCACTTGGGTATTGGGGAATGAATATGTGGAAAAAATGTGCAACTGATGCTTCAAAAAGAGGGTTGGTGTACACCTGGATAAATCTAGATAGCTGGGAATGAGCAAGTTCTTGCTATAAAGAAGGATCTTGACTAGGGGAATTATGGATTGGCTCTAAGAAATAATTAGTTGATTTGTAGAAAGCTTCTACTTTGGCCATATCTACGTGGGTGATATTATTATCAATGGATGGTGAAGATGATTCAGTTTGGGGAAGGGATGGGTAGGTGGATCTATGCAAGACATCAATAGCCTACATAGTGTGTGATGGGCCCGTAGAAAAATTTTGTTTGTGTCACACTTGGGGCATCTACCATAAAAGTGGTGGGGAAGGTGGATAAACAGTCCATGGAATTATTTTTATTTAATACTTTTTGTTTATTTCTTTTTAATACCATAAGAAACTAAACCAAAATACAATTTGTGCAGTAAAATAAAATGCAAAATTGAAACCTCACAAAAGCAAAATAAAACAATCAGTGCTATGTTTTTTTAATAGATGTGTCTTACCTCATTCATTGATTATCTCATTTTAGTGTGAATTTATTTTTTTATATTTTGATTTCATGTGTTTCAATGTGCTAATCTGAATTAGAAATGGGTGAATGGTAAGGCTATACTGGGGCAACGAGATTCTTGTTGGTGATGAAATCCAAAATTTTTGCTCAGGGGTAACCTAAGGTGTTTAGGGGTAAATATTTGTGGATGGAGATGAAGGACACCATCACTAGATCTCAAGAAATGGTTGGTGATGAAATCCAACCATTATTGTTTAACATGAAATGTGAAGTGTGTGAAATTTCTTTTAAAGATTTTTATTTTTTATGGTGTACATACAATATTAGAAATAACTGATTTCACTAGTCTAAATCAGAAGCCAACATTAAGAATATCAATTTATCCAAAGTAGGTGGAGTGCACCGCTTAAATCATTTTGTAAACAATTGGGGGGTTCACGCACTCCTCCACCTAGAATCATCCAATGCGAAGATACTTTTAATACACTAATGTTGTTCCTACTTAGACGAGCAAAAGAAGAAATTTCTAACCCTACAATGCAGTATATTTATGTAATTAATAGTTGACATGCAACTAGAATGTAGGAATTTTCAATTGCAATACACCAAAAAACCATAAAACTTTAAATGGAAATGTGTGAGTGTGAATGGAAAATTAATGCAATGCCTATTATGATGCCTAAAATATAGACTAGAATGTTTGTTTTCAACAGATTGTTAATGATGTTCTTTTTAATTTAGAAATACGTAAAATAGAAAGTTCACATATTTTTTAAAGATTTACAAAGAATCCTACAAATCCACTATATATTCCTACAAAACACCTCCTGGAATTTTTGAAATGCCCTTGGGTATTTTTGGATGTCCCTCGAGCATCACAGGGTGTCAGTGCATCTTCTACAACTTTCTACGAATCTTTAGAAACCCTAATCCAGCAAGAATAGCGCAATCTGTTCTTCTAAAAACCCTGTAATATGATATAGAATACAACAAGTTGGTTAACAAAGTAAATCAAAATGAGAAACCCTTAGGGGGTCCCACGGTGATCACTAGTTGTGAATGCAAAAATGAAACACCAAATATAACAAGATAAATGAAATTAAGAGATAATATTGCACAATAGAGAATTTTTATTGATATGGGAGGAGCCTCAAATCTCCAATGTTACAATAAAGAATTCATCTCTTTTGATACAAAGTATTACAATACTAAGGTTCTCCAAAATCCTAGTGAACAGTACTGGTGGTGTCTTCAAACTCACTTTTGATCCCAACAAATGTGAGTGGTATTTGTGATATTCAATACAGGACTACTCCATCTTAAGTAGTTGCTCAATGTAGGTGTACTATTTCTAAATCTACACACAAGAAAGATAGCAAATAGGTTAATAGCAACTATGAGGGCTCCATAGTGTGAGACCCTTAGAAATCAATAAAAAACCTAGCTGTAAAATATAGAAAATATGAGCAGAAGATGAAAATACATGAAATGAAATATACCAATGTTGGATTTACCTTGTTCACTTGTTGTTCTTAGATATTTAGTAGTTGTAGGAAAATGATGCATCGATACCCTAGCGAAAACTGAGGGTTTTGCTAGTATTCGGTAGTAGGTTCTAAAATACCTGCGAGAAATTGGTAGTAGCAAAAATTACACAATGGTGCTTTGGTAGTAGTAGCAGGGCACTTGAGATTTTGTAGAATAGTGGATGGGCGCTCGTGAGCTCGTGCAGTAGAAGGTGGGCGCTCAAGACTCTACAAAATAGTGGATAGGCATTTGACAGATAGTGGTAGGTAAGTTTTGGAGATGAGACAGAGTCTATAGAAGCATATCTTATTTGGGCGAGGACGGTGATGGAGAATGCAGATGCAAAGGCAAGGGGTGAAGTGCAGTAGATTTGGGACTCAAGGGAATTAGGGCAATTGGAATCCAAGGAATGTTAGGGCTCCAAAATGCTTAGGAGATGTTAGGGCTATGAAATTAGGGGTTGAGCCATCAAAATGAATCCTATTAATAATCCTCCCTAGGGTATATTAGGGTTTTAGAAACACAATTTGTGTGGCTAAGATTAAAACACATCGAAGGGTGGATATTAATATCAGGTTTATGGCATGGATTGATGTGGATGGATGGCTAGGATTAAGTCAAATCGGATGGTTGATATTAATTTATATATATATATATATATATATATATATATATATATATATATATATATATATATATATATATATATATATATATGCATATATTAATTAAATATATATAATATAATATTAAAATATTATTATTTAAATATATATTTAACAAATATACATAAATATATATAAATAATAGGTTAAAGTGGTGGGGAAGTACATATGGATGGCAAGTGGCTAGATTTTAGTGTCTACAAAATCATAGGGAGATATAAGGTTATCCAAGGTAATTTATAAATTATATTTGCTTTCAAATTAATTGGAGATATAAGGTGAAAATTTCTAAGGTTAAATCATTGCATTAAAGCAATTATAATCTTAGCAAAATAGAAAGCAAATTGAAGATAGGGAAATATATTATTGCATGGAAATCAAACCTTACTATATTTTACAAATAATTAAGTAGGATATATAAGGATTTCTACCATTAGAGAATTAATATTAATTTACAAAATATTATTTTCTAAAATTTCAAATTAGGGAGATATAAGGTATACTACATCAAACCTTAGTCAATTGGAATTTAGAAAATTGAACATTATATCAAAGTTATCATCAAACCACTAGGGAGACATAAGGTAGCCTACATCAAAGGAACATGGCAAAGAAAAAGCAAAAGAAAACAAGTAATCCAAAAGCAAAAACTCAAAAACTAGAACTTCACAAGTTGACAAAATTAGTTGAAGAAGAAAACCTATGTCTTCAACAAGAACTAATTATCTTTGGAGAAGACTCAAACTTTCAAGAAGAAGAAATTTACATTCAATATGACCCTCTAGAAAAGACTAAGGAATGATTGCAACTACTAAAAGGATGCACACAAAAGATGATAGAGAAAATTGAAATTCAAGAGAATACATCTATAAAGGAAAATAAGGTTTTGCAATCAATCATGAGAGAGGCCAAAAATAAAAAAAATTAACACTAGGAGATTACTTAAATTCAAAAATTGGTGAAGCACAAACAAACTCAAAATATGTGTTCACATTACCTAATGATATAGGAAAAGTAATGTATATGGCATTACTTTCTAATGATGTTCTCAAAGACAAGAATAGAAGACAAAAGGACATGATAGAAGGTTTGAAGAACATGTATATTAATGAAGCAAATGCTTTGAACAATATGCTTGGTGATATTACTAGTGAAGCAGAAAAAGAGGATTATTCTACACTTTAGAAATGCATGCAAAGTATTCTTAGTAATGCTAATGATTACTATGAAGATTTTGTTACTATACCTACCAATCTATGGAGAATAATCTACAAAGGACTTACCACTCTTAATTTTTCTAATATGAGGTAACATGAAAATGTTGAAGAGGTAAAGAACAAGATAGAAATGAAATATACTTGTAGTGATATAAATTAATTAAGATCTATGATAGTAGATTCATGTTGCAATACCATAGAATCAAAACCATTGATGATTGATGAATGCTATAATAATTCTTGTCAAATGAAAGAGAATATTGCAATGCAAGCAATGATACTAGTGATCTATAATCCTTGACAAAGGTAGAATAATCTGTTACATAGATTGATACTATATGTGATATAAGTTATTTAGATACAGATCATGATTATTCAAAAAAACTTATGCTATTGGAATTCATGAAGGTATAGATATAGATGATGATAAATATAGTGGTGCATAGGATCATATTAATATTGATAAACATAATTCTAATGATTGTATTTATCATACTAATTTCTTTTATTTAAATTTGATAAGATATGAAGATATAGGATCAGTAAAACATGAACAGGGAATGCACGAACCAATTGCATCGAAAATTGGATCAAAGCATGAATATCTTGAATATAATACAGGTCAAACTAGTAGTAATAATCAAGGAACTGAATTAGTGATAGAGGTTGATAGAAATAGCTGTTGTAAAGGAAAAAATGGTCAAAGGAATTTGGTAACAGAAAATAGGTGCAATCATTGTAAAAAATATGGGCATAAGATAGAGAAATATTGGAATCTCCATAGTTGTAATATTTTTGGAGGAACCAATCATTCACAAAGATATTGTTTTTTTTATTTGTGGAAAAAATCCCATAAGGGATGTCACTTTCGGGTAAGACCCAAGGAGGCAGGGGTATCCATTCCACCATTCACAAAGATATTGTTGATACAAAGAAAATAATTTATTTGATTGGATATATACAATGATAAGAAATTTCATTAGTGAATTTTCTCAAGTATATTTCTCAAGGTATAGATATGGACGTAGGAAAGGTATGAACTACTTCAACAACATAATTGGAAGGAAAACAATAATAGTGCCAAAGTCAAAATAAAGAGTCAAGAAAAAAGATGAAGCTTAAGAAAAATATCAAATCCAAGGTCACTCGAAGAATGAAGCCAAATACAAATATCCATATTGAAGACTAAAGTCTTTAATATGTAATTAATGTAATATAGGAGTCGTTAGAGCTAGAGTATATTACATTATTTAGGTACATGTCTATGTACCACGTTAGGTAGGTTATTAGATTAGGAGTTACTTGGGGAAGAAGGAATAAATACACAAGTCTTAGAATGTGCAATATGTAAAGGACAAGTATATATCATGCAGAAGCACATGTGTCCTCAAGGTAGTTAGGTAGAGTAAGGGCCAAGTAACTTATCTTCTTATATATAGGGCTCATTGTAAGGAAGCATGTATTCCATATAGCATGCTCTAGTAGTGTAAGTTCCATATCTTGTATCAAGCTTCCATTTTTGTATGCTTTCATTAATGGCTATTACATGAGTTATTTTTGAAGTCTCTTATCTTATTTTCATGCTTTCTAAGCTTCCATTACATAGTTATATTATTGCATTCTTATTTCCTTGTGGTTGCATTTCCATTTAGTTTATAGCTTCAAAAGCTAACACAACATTGGTATAATTAGGTACATATTTAGAATTTCAAATCATAATTGGTATGTCCATCATTGTTTACTACCAGGGTTATGCATAGCGGATGTTTATAGCCAATTGGCTAAAATTAGGATTTTCAAAATTTGGAATTGGCTAATATTTGGGACCCTTGACCAAGGTCCATTAGACAAACAATTCTAGGTGCAATTTTTTTGGGGGGGTTGATTTGCCCCAATTTTATAATAATTTGACCATTTTAAGTTTAAATTTCAAAAACTACCCCTAATAATAGTTAACCTTCTACATGTGTATGGACACTATTCACCTGGATTTTGAAACTGATTTGCCAAATTTTTATAAATACATTTTGGGGTTGATCCCTTATGCATAACCCTACTTACTACCTTTTCCATATTAGATATACTCAAATCTATATGAAAAGGTTTATTTTTTGAGTTTGAATTGGTTCACCTTGCCTCGCAAATTCAAAATTTAAGGTAAAAGTGAAATTTTATGTGCTAGGATGAAGAATATTCCATTTTAAACTAGTCATCTTTGTAATTCTTACACTCATTTTAAGATGTCTTCCCTATTGCACTTTCTGTATTAATGTTCAAACTATTCCTCACTTATTTTGGTATTGTATTTTTGCTCAACATATCTAATACTTGTTAGTTATAGTCTTTCCATCTTTTAAAATATCATGAAAAGTAGTTTTATTTAGAAAATCCAAATAATATTGTGATAGCCCTTAATGGGAATCCAATAAATTCATTATCCTCACACACATATGGGAATAGATATATGTAAGCATGTTTATTGGGTTGACTCCTTAGGGAATTTTTATGTAAAGTTTATTGTCTTATATTTTAGTCTAGGTTTCCAACATTCATTCCCATGTGCATTATATAAAAAACAACATGAAGTTGTAGTAAAAAAAACCAATTGTTTGTACCACCAATTCTATCATTAACTACAATAATAGAATAGCCATTTCTCAACTTAAGAACAAGATGGTTGTAGTGGGTTAAAATTGACCGACATTAATCAATCCTAAGTCAAAAACATTAGAAAAATCAAATTAAATTGTCCTCTAACTTGATGCCTCAATTTGTGTGCCCATTTCAAGTTTATTTTTAACCTTTGTATGAGATTGTACGATTTTGTATGAGATCGGATGATTTTGTACGAGATCAGATCACTCGATCTTGTCCAAAATTGAAAATTGTCTTGTTTAGCAAGGCGACAAAATTGGTTGCAAATCCTTTGTCACTATCTGGCCAGTTGCATGATGGCTATAGGATCATTTCGAATGATATCTTCTATAATAGGGGCATTTTTAACCTTCTTCATTTTTAGCCCAACCTCTCAACTAATCCCATTCTATTTAATCCAAGCTCCTAGTCCTGGATTCCCCCTAGAAATTTTGTATACCTTTGCTCTATTACTTCATATCTTTGCTATGTTTTTGCAGGTTGGATTTGTGCATCAGTTGGATACGTATAGGATCGTACCGCTCGATATTTGGATAGGACCAACTGATCTCAAAGAAAACTGTCTAATCTTATCTACATCAAAAAATTTTGCTACTAAGCTACTTGGGGGCATCCAAACCTCACTGTTTGTATTTTCTCTTCTTGTTTCTCATGTCTTAGATCAAATTTATTATCTGTTAAATCATTTAAAATTTATTGCCATTGATACATTATATATTCCACTCATTATTTTATCATTTTTTTTATGAATATCCACATGTCTAGCTTAGATTTGTATTCATTCAATAATTATTGTTTTAAGTTTATCATTTAATCTAATCCACCTTAACAAATGCACATTTTTCTATAAATCTGCTATCTTATGTGTCAAATTGTTGAACTACAGGTTTCTACTCTGATCGGCTTGATCGATCATTGATCAGGCTGATCGATCACCATATTGTACCACCCAATTTGTTCATGTTTTGATCGATCCTATCTGTAGAAAGCATAAAAGTTGCAAAAATTAGTCATCCAAATCTGGGTCAGATTTTCAAAAAAAATTTCATGTATTGCATTAATATTTATCTCCTATTTTTTGTTGTTTTCTAGTTGCATGCAAATTAAAATCACATATAGGTTAGCATAGTTGCATATTGGCCAAACTAGGTGTATGCGAAAATATCTAAAAAGAATAAATAAAAAAAACTCTAAAAACTAGGTATGGAAACTGCCATAAAATGTTTCCTGGTGAAACCATCCCATTCATCAAAAAATCACCAAAGAGGGCATGACTTCAAGTGTCTCTCCTCTGAGGTGTAGACCTACTATTCTCCCATTCCTCTTCGAGGTGTGGATCCATTAGCATGGAGGAAAGGAGTGCAAGAATTTTAGAGCTACATTCTTTGGTGAACCCGACGTGAAAAACATAGGCATCTTTCTATTTCATAAAAACATATAAAACACAAAACAAAAGACAAAAACTTACACATTTTCATTCCATAGATGTTAAACTTCAACAGAGGAAGAGTCGTAAGCATAAATGTTAGAACATTGTTATCTACTAATGAAATCTCTTTAATAGTTGAAAATTCTAGTATCCCATCTCAAGAACAGTGGATTGAACTTTGGAAAAGATTAGAAATTATAAAATCCAAAGAACCAAGGCTTAGCCAAATTAAAATATTTGATATAGCTAGAATCCTAGTGCCCGAAAATGCTTCTCGTTGCTTTGATATTCAAAGGGAATGTGAGAGGTGGTTAACAAATAAAATAGCAAGTATTTCTTCAACTATTTATACCTTTGATGATTATATTGAAAAAACTATAACAGTACACAGATTTATAGCATATATTGAAGATCAAGAAATAGTCTTGGAAAATAAGAGAATATTTCATAAAAATCGTAGGGCAATCCATTATTGTGAGTATTGTCATGAACTATTGAGGGAGCCAAAATTTCAAGAACCAACAAACCCAATTCTCATTCAACAACTTGGAAAAGATTTACAGAAATGGCAGTAGTCTGCCAAATAAACTCCTTTATCCTGAAAGATAGTTTATTTTTTTTATTCTTTTACAACATTTCCCCCTGGAAGAAAAATAGCCCAAACAGGTCTAGAATGGCCCTCTCCTTTTGCCTTCATGTCTGCAACTCTGTCTCAGTAGTTTTTTGACCCCTTGTGCATGCCTTCGCTTCCCATTTTAAAATATCTGGCGTGACTCTCCATTTCCCTTTTCTGACCCTTCGTTTCATTTCTCGTGCCTCTTCGTTGTCTTGGCTTTCGAAACGTCTTTCTTTCCGACTCTTGATCTTCGTCTGCTTTCATTGCACCTTGGTGCCACATGTTGTTTAGTGCTGCCACTATAGACTCTGTCCACCTGTCAACCAATGATGATGTTCGGTATACCCACCACTCGATAATTTCCTCTGTAATGGCCCCTATAATCGCCTACCCTTTTTTTTTTCTTTGGTCACGAAAATGCGACATGTCGTGATATCGCGACACTTTTTCCTTCTTCCTCTTTCTCTTCTCCTGTAGTCGCGATAATGCGACATGTCGCGATATCGCGACACCTTTTCTCTCTTGCTCTTCCTCTTCTCATTTAGTCGCGATAATGCGACATGTCGCGATATCGTGACACTTTTCCTCCCTTGCGCCTTCTCTCGTCCTTTGGTCGTGAAAATGCGACATGTCGCGATATCGTGACACTTTTCTCCCTTGCGCCTTCTCTCGTCCTTTGGTCATAAAAATGTGACATGTCGCGATATCGCGACACTTTTTCTCTCTTGAGCCTTCTCTCGCCTCTTGGTCATGAAAATGTGACATGTCGCGATATCGTGACACTTTTCTCTCTTGCGCCTCCCCTCGTCTTCTGGTCGCGAAAATGCGACATGTCATGATATCGCGACACTTTTCTCTCTTGCGCCTCCTCTCGTCCTTTGGTCATGAAAATGTGACATGTCACGATATCGTGACACTTTTTCTCCTTTGCGCCTTCTCTCGTCCTTTGGTCACGAAAATGTGACATGTCACGATATCGTGACACTTTTCTCTCTTGCACCTTCTCTCGTCTTTTGGTCGCGAAAATGCGACATGTCGCGATATCGTGACACTTTTTCTCCTTTGTGCCTTCTCTCGTCCTTTGGTCATGAAAATGCGACATGTCACGATATCGTGACACTTTTTCTCCTTTGTGCCTTCTCTCGTCCTTTGGTCATGAAAATGCGACATGTCACGATATCGCGACACTTTTCTCTCTTGCGCCTTCTCTCGTCTTCTGGTCACGAAAATGCGACATGTCGCGATATCGCGACACTTTTTCTCCTTGGCGCCTTCTCTCGTCCTTTGGTCGTGAAAATGCGACATGTCGCGATATCGCGACACTTTTCTCTCTTGCGCCTTCTCTCGTATTCTGGTCATGAAAATGCGACATGTCACGATATCGCGACACTTTTTCTTCTTTGCCGACATGTCGCGATATCGCGACATTTTTTCTACTTTGCGGTATTTTTCCTTTCGTTGGATGCTCCTGCATCAGACAACCGGGGTGGATTGAGAAGTGACCTTCACTTTTGTACTGTTCTGTCACCTTCTTTTTAATTGGGGCTGTACAAGCTCTCCAAGCTTTAGCAAAATCTGGGTCTGCAGGGTACAAACCCTTAAGTTCTTCAAACCCCACAACTTCCACTCTCATTGTTGTCAGCAAACTCTTTTCATCCATCTCCTTCAGTGGCTTTAGTTTATGGTGCACTCCTTCGTTTGTTAGGGAGTAAGTGTTGGTATGTCCATCATGGACTACACGGCGATCAAACTGCCATGGTCTTCCTAACAGCATATGGCAAGCATCCATAGGTAGGATATCACACAGGACCTCATCCTGGTATCTCCCAATATTAAACTTGACTAAGGACTGTTCACTGACCAATGCCCTATGGTCCTTCCACAACCACGCAATCTAGTATGGATGCGGGTGTCTCCTCCTCTCTAGCTGTAACTTAGTAACCATTTCTTCAGAGACCAAGTTATCAGTACTACCATTATCTATGATAACATTACAGGCCTTACCTACACATTTGCATCTTGTGCAAAATAAGCTCTTCCTCTGATCCACATCTTTCCCTCCATTCATCAATGCTCTTCTTGTCATCAACGCTTCTCCTTCTTCTGCTTCTTCAGAATGTTCTGATTCAACACCTTCATCTACTACAGTAGCTCTAGCATGACCCTCAGGTCTCTTATTCATCCTCTCTCGGTGTTGGGGACACTCATATGCCCGATGTCCCTCTTCCCCACAATGGAAACAGGTTCCACGAAATCCTCCTCTTCCATACCCACGTCCAGATCTACCTCTTCCTCTTTGGTAGTTGTTCTGACCATGGGATCTGTAATCATTATCTCCCTTCTGATCCTGACTACTGCTAGCTTCTTCTTTCTTCTCATCTCGTCCTCCATCTATTCTTCCACCAGTTCTTTCTCCATGACCTCTTCCTTTTTGCTTACCCTCAAACCTTTTGTTCAGCTTCTCTTCAACTTTTAGAGCAAACTGGTAAACATCCTCAATGGTGCTCATCCTAACCAGACTCAACTCTTCTTGAATACTGGTTCTCAATCCATTGATGTAATGGGATACCTTCTCCTTGTTAGCCTTAGAATGGCTAGTTCTAATTGAGATCTGGTAAAACTCCTCTATATATATTCTTTGATAGATTTGTTTGACTGTCTCAAACTCTACATTTTCCTCAACAGATCCAATTTGTAATCTATAGGAATAAACTGTCTCTTCAACTTCTCTACCATTCGATCCCATATGGTTATCTTTTCCTTTCCTCCTCTATTTCTTTCTAGCTGCACTTCTTTCCACCATATGCAAGCATGGCCTTTCAACTTCATTTTTGCAAACTTGATCCGATCTGGATCTACAACCTCCTCATACTCAAAATACTCCTCCATATCATTGATCCAATCAATCAACTCCTCTGGATTGAGATTCCTAGAATATGTGGAGACATCAAACTTTGTCTTCTTCCCGATCTGAGATATGGCCTTAACTAATCTAGCTTCTATAGGATCCATTGCTTCTTCTTCAACTGATGGATCATCAACCTCCCAAGCTTCATCTTCACTATGGTCTTCTCTCCTTGGCTCAACCCCTCTTCGCAACTCCTCTTGCAGGGCTTGCACTTGCCTCTGCAAAGCTCTGAAATCTTCTTCAGGTACCACATTTCTCCCACCACCATGGTTTCTTCGTGGAGGCATTCTTCCTCGCTCTCTTCTCACAACCCTTCCATAGATCCTGGTGCAAACTTCCTCACTTTCGACGATCTGCTCACACACTCAGGAACTCCCGCTCTGATACCACTTGATGGGGAGCCAAAATTTTAAGAACCCACAAACCCAATTCTCATTCAACAATTTGAAAAAAATTACATTAATGGCAGGCAGTATGCCAAATAAACTCCTTTATCCCGAAAGATAGTTTATTTATTTTTATTCTTTTACAGCATTTCCCCCTAGAAGAAAAATAGCCCAAACAGGTCTAGAATGGCCCTCTCCTTTTGCCTTCACGTCTGCAACTCTGTCTCAGCAGTTTTTTGACCCCTTGTGCATGCCTTCGCTTCCCCTTTTAAAATCTTTGGTGTGACTCTCCGTTTCCCTTTTTTGACCCTTCATTTCATTTCTCGTGCCTCTTCGTTGTCTTGGCTTTCAAAATATCTTTCTTTTTGACTCTTGATCTTCGTGTGCTTTCATTGCACCTTGGTGCCACGTGTTGTTCAGTGCTGCCACTATAGACTCTGTCCGCCTGTCAACCAATGATGACGTTCGGTATACCCACCGCTCGATAATTTCCTCTGTAACGGCCCCTGTAACCGCCTGCCCTTTTTTTTTCTTTGGTCACAAAAATGCGACATGTTGCGATATCGCGACACTTTTTCCTTCTTCCTCTTTCTCTTCTCCTGTAGTCATGACATGTCGCGATAATGCGACATGTCGCGATATCATGACACTTTTTCTCCCTTGCACCTTCTCTCGTCCTTTGGTCGTGAAAATGCGACATGTCGTGATATCGTGACACTTTTCTCCCTTGTGCCTTCTCTCGTCCTTTGGTCACGAAAATGTGACATGTCGCGATATCGCGACACTTTTTCTCTCTTGAGCCTTCTCTCGCCTCTTGGTCGTGAAAATGCGACATGTCGTGATATCGCGACACTTTTCTCTCTTGCACCTCCCCTCGTCTTCTGGTCGCGAAAATGTGACATGTCACGATATCGCGACACTTTTCTCTCTTGCGCCTCCTCTCGTCCTTTGGTCGTGAAAATGCGACATGTCGCGATATCGCGACACTTTTTCTCCTTTGTGCCTTCTCTCGTCCTTTGGTCACGAAAATGCGACATGTCGCGATATCGCGACACTTTTCTCTCTTGCGCCTTCTCTCGTCTTCTAGTCATGAAAATGCGACATGTCGCGATATCGCGACACTTTTTCTCCTTTGCACCTTCTCTCGTCCTTTGGTCACGAAAATGCGACATGTCGCGATATCGTGACACTTTTTCTCCTTTGCGCCTTCTCTCATCCTTTGGTCACAAAAATGTGACATGTCGCGATATCGCGACACTTTTCTCTCTTGCACCTTCTCTCGTCTTCTGGTCGTGAAAATGTGACATGTCGCGATATCGCGACACTTTTTCTCCTTGGCACCTTCTCTCGTCCTTTGGTCACGAAAATGCGACATGTCGCGATATCGTGACACTTTTCTCTCTTGCGCCTTCTCTCGTCTTCTGGTCACGAAAATGCGACATGTCGCGATATCGTGACACTTTTTCTTCTTTGCCGACATGTCGCGATATCGTGACATTTTTTCTACTTTGCGGTATTTTGCCTTTCGTTGGATGCTCTTGCATGAACTATACTTTTATATGCAAAACTCTGAAATTGATAGTATCACCATAGCCCATTTTGTCAAATTTTTGAAAGCCAACTTTCAATTTGAGGAAGAACATTATATGTCACCTGAAGAGCTTGAACCTATCAATGATATCTATAGACTCTTTCAGGAAGACTAAAGTATAATATCTAGAATATTATAATTTCTATTTTTTGCTTTGTTTTCAAAAATACAAAAAAAAAACAAAAACAAAATATATATATATTTATATATTTATATTTATATAGGTATATATATAACATATATACCCAAGAATTTAAAGCATATATATATATATATATACATATATATATCTATATATATAAAAATATCCTAAAACAAAATGCCTAGAATTTTGAGAAATGGAAAACAAATAGAATCTGATGAACAAGATCAAGAAAACCTTGATGATAGGGTAATTATTGAAGATGATAAACTCATAGAACAAGGTGAGGATGATAATGGAGGAGAAGAAGAAGAAGATCCTAACCAACCTCTTGTAGATCCTCAAGGTAATGTCAGCTTTAAATCTGTCCAACAATTTATGGATTTTTTAAAAGAACATATAGATGAACTTCATCATGTAATAAAGATAGAACATTTACTCCCATCAGGAGATTATTCAATGGAGGCCGCTATAGAAGCTACTCTCCAATTAAATGCAAATCCAATGACATACATAAATAACACAAATCAAAATCAAGCTGGACCATCTCAAAACAATCAAAACATAGATTTGAACAATCAAAAATCAGCAACACAACCAAATTCCAAACAAAAACAAAATTCTTCTTCTTCTCAAGCTCCTAATCAACAAATAGCTACATCACAAAGAGCTAAGAAAATTCAAAATACCAATCATCATCAACAGAAATTTCAACAAAATACAATCCCATATAAGCTCCATAACACTGTTCCCACAAACACTTTACACAATAGTATTTCAACTGGAAATCCTTATGTGACAACACAACCTTATTATCAAAGACACAACAATATGGTACAACAAAATCAATTTGGTGGACAACCATAAGGACTTGAAGCCTTGGTTAAACAATTAGCTTCACGTCTAGATCAGATGGATCCCTACCATCCCTCATACAGTTATAGAGAGATGTGTAGTCAACCCTTGGATCCTATTGTGGTTGCTCAACCTTACCCAAAACATTTCCCTATGCCTGTCCTCCCGATATATAAAGGAACCGAAGATCCTATTGAGCATCTTCGCATGTTTAGGATAACATGTCATGATATTTCTTATGATGACTTGTTGTTACTAAAAATATTCCCTAAAAGTCTCGGAGGCATGGCCTTAGAATGGTATTATCAACTACCAACAAATTCTTTGAGAAACTTTGAAGAGACAACAAAAATGTTTGTTCACCAATTTAGTGCATACATAGAAAGACATGTCACTATTAAGGATTTATACAATTTGAAACAAGGGAAAGATGAAAGCTTTGCTGAATTCCTAGCCAAATGGAGGCAACTTCTAGGAAAATTACATTTTGCTTTACCTCATCGAGAGATGTTGGAAATATTCATTGGTAATTTACAAGAACAATTATCTTATGAACTTGCTACAACTACAGTAACCTCTTTTGATCAAGCTATAGACTTAGCAAGAAGGGTAGAAGATGCCCTTATCAGAAGAGGACAATTTAAGAAAAAGGATGAAGATAAAACTTCCAAAAACCAATATAAGAATAAACAAGTAGTAGGTGATGGAGTCACTGATAGTAGAAATACCTCAAACATCAATACTACAGAAGTTGTAAAGAAGTTTTTGTTAAATATTCTTGATAAACCTCCAAGAGAATTCACAAAACTAAATCAACCCTTAACCATGATTTTGCCTCAATTATTAGAACAAGGTTTAATACGGTTTCCAGAGATACGACAATCGGATACCACTATAACTGGATATAGGGCTGATCTACATTGTAATTTTCATCAAGTGGATGGACATTCAACTAATTCTTGTAAGCGGTTGAAACATATGATACAAGATTTGATTGATAAAGGTAAAATGGAAGTACAACAATTTCTCTCAAACAATAATACTCAAAATAATACCCAAAAACAACCAACTCAAAATGCAAATCAAAACCTAGATATTTTTCAACATCCTTTACCCAAACATGGTAAAGAGGTTGTAAATCAATTAGAACATCATAATGTTCCTCCTCCAACTCGGTATGTGGGAACCATTAGTAACTTTTTACCACAACAAGATTTGCAAACCTCCTATGTACCTACTCTATCTGTAGTCACAACTAGACCAATACAATATTTTCAATCTTCATCTTCAGAAGATACAAGAAGTGACACAAAAAACATAGAAAGTGAGACATAAAGTGAAATGGACATCACCTCAAATAATTCCAATAGTTCTGAATATGAGTCAGATCAAATTCTTCCCATCACAGATTTATTAGTTCCAGAAGAACCATTCCCTAGAAGAATGACCACTCGACCCTCATCTCAACAAATACTTTCAAATGAACAAGCAGAAAATGCTAGACCTCACTTTGGTCATTTACAAAACAATAATATTGTGGGTACTATTGGAGCCATCACTAGACAACAAGCCCAAAATCAAAATTCTCAATCACAAACTCAAACTCAAAATGAGAAATCACCTCCATTTGTATTAAAAGCACCTACAAAAGGAAATAATATATCAAATCCACAACAAAAATCTCCTTATGACATTAATGAACAATTGGCAAATATCATAGCTAGAATTTCTCTTTTGGATCTTCTAAGAACTTCATCTATCCATAGAGAGGAATTAATGAGTACCTTAAGCAAAATGATGGTACCTCAAAATATAGAACCTGATGTTGTGGTAAATGTTGTAATTTCTCATGGAATAAATTATATAGATTTTCAAGATAAGGACATTCCTCCTCAAAGCATGTATAGAGATAACCCTTTATACATTACAACATTAATTGGGGATGTAGGTGTTAAAAGAGTTTTAATTGATAATGGATCATCATTAAACATATGCACATATGACTTTTTCCAAAGATTTGGATTTAGAAGTGAAGATTTAAAAAGAACTAAAATGATTATCAAAGCATTTAATGATGAAACTCAAGAAACATGTGGAGTATTATCGATTCCATTGCAAGTTGGTCCAAGGATTTTAGATATGACCGTGTTTGTTGTATCTTGTCCTGCATCATACAACATCCTTCTAGGTCGACCTTGGATCAATGCAATGAGAGCGGTACCCTCTACATTACATCAATGTGTTAAGTTTGAGTTTAAAAATCAATTAGTTACTATCCATGGTGACCCTAGACCATTTGACATGTGTGCTATGGCAGAACCAATAGGAGTCCCATTTTGTCCTGCTATGTCTTCAACACACCCTAGTCCTCCTTCAAATTCATCATATAAACCTACACCATCTAAACCTACAACTAAAGAAGATAGTCCTTCTACTTCATATCCTCTTTCGGATGAAGTATTACCAGATTTATCTTCAATACTCACAACTTTAGAATATAATAATTTTTCTACTCAAGATTCCCTTGTTTTATCTCAATTACCACCATCTCCCCGAATGATGGGCTTGCCACAAAAATTGGGAAGTATCTATCATGTTGGGAGTTGTACCTTTATCTATGCAGGGTATGATTTTGGTAAAATTAATATTAAAATGAGTTTCACAATTGATCAAAATGGATTTGCTAGATGTTATTTTTCTAATGGATATGTAAAATCAAAACAAATAATGTGTAACATGGGTTATAGAGGTAAAGGTTTGGGACCTCTTGAAAATGGAATACATGAACCTTTAGAAGTTGAGGAATGGCCTGCCCGATGTGGTATTGGTTACATTCCTACAAAAACCCAACCATTCCCATTTGAGGATGATGATCAACTTATAACATATCAAGAGTATTTAGCACATCAAGAATATTTTAAAACAAGTAGGAGGATATATTCTTGTAACATGTTATCAATAGCATACCCAGACATGATTGCTAAACTAGATGAATATTTGGAAGGAGATATATTTCATAATATTTCTCTTGATGAAGTTTTGAGGAATAGATTCTTCTTTGATGGATCTATACCATGCATAGCCCATGTTCAAACAACTACTCCACAAGAAGAATTAGCTAAGTTAACCTTAGAAGAATTACAAGAAATGGGTGTATCACCCGCTCCTCCTAACTTTGAAAGAGAATTAAACATTGTGGTAGAAAATGTTCTACAAGTCAACATTGGGACAGAAGCTAACCCTCACTTGGTTAAAATTGGAGCAGAATTAAGTGAAGAAAGACAAAACCAATATATTACATTTCTCATAGAATATGCTGATGTTTTTGCTTGGACATATGCAGATATGCCAGGCCTAGATTCTTCTGTGGTCATGCACCATCTAGTAGTGCGCCCTGATGCAAAACCTGTAAAGCAAAAACTTAGAAAAATGCATCCCAAAGTAGCATTACTAGTCAAAAATGAGTTAGAAAAACTTTTGAATGTAGATTTTATCCAAGCTATTGATTATGTTGATTGGATATCAAATGTTGTTCCAGTAACCAAAAAAGAAGCCACTAAAATTAGGGTTTGTACTGATTTTAGAGACATTAATGTTGCATACCCTAAGGATGACTTTCCTCTCCCTAATATGGATCAAATCATAGATTTTACAGTTGGGAGTGGGATGTTATCCCTCATGGATGGTTTTTTAGGATACAACCAAATCAGAATAGCTCCTGAAGACCAACCCAAAACTGCTTTCATTACACCTTGGGGAACATTCTGTTGGAAAGTAATGCCCTTTGGTTTAAAGAATGCAGGTGCAACCTATCAAAGAGCTATGACCTATATCTTTCATGATATGATGTATGATATTCTACATGATTATGTAGATGATATTATAGCTCATTCAGCTAAGGAAGAAGATCATATTAATGATTTAAGAAAAGTGTTTGATAGACTAAGAGAATATAAGATTCACTTAAATCCAAATAAATGTGTATTTGGAGTTAAATCTAGAAAATTGTTAGGAGTTATTGTTTCTATGCATGGCATAGAGATAGATCCCCTTAAAATTAAGGCTATCCTTGATATGCCACCACCTAAAAACATATCAGAATTAAGGAGTTTACAAGGTAAATTCTAGTCTATCCATCACTTCATTGACAAGTTGGTAGATAAAACCTGACCTTTTCTTAAGTTACTTAAGAAAAACATTCCATTTCAATGGGATGATGAATGTAAAGAAGCATTTGAAAACCTTAAACAATATCTTCTTAATCCTCTAGTGCTTGTTCCTCCTAGACCTGATTGTCCTTTTATTTTGTACATTTCTACTTCTGAACTTGCACTTGGAGCAATGTTGGCTCAAATTGATGATGATAAGAAAGAACGAGCCACATATTATATAAGTAGAACATTAATAAGCTATGAAACCCATTATACACCATTAGAAAAGCTTTGTTTGGTAGTTGTGTTTTCTACACAAAAATTATGCCACTACATGCTCAGTCAAAAAACATTTGTTATTGCTAAGTCTGATCCATTAAGGTATTTGATGAGTAGACCTTACTTGTCAGGATGCACAACTAAGTGGGTTCTTGCTCTAAGTGAGTTTGAACTCACATTTATTGGCCAAAAATCTATTAAAGGCCAAGTTATAGCCGATCAACTTGTTGTTGCACCTCTAGAATCTACTCATCCTATAACCATAGAATTTCTTGATGAGTGTCTTAACTTAGAAGAGGATCTTTCTGAATCTTGGTCTTTGTATTTTGATGGAGCTAGATGCATGAGTGGTGTAGGTGCAGGTATTATATTAATATCTCCACAAAAGCACCTTATTCCTTTGTCTTTTAAACTTCAATTTGCTTGTACTAATAATACTATAGAATATGAGGCTCTAATCCTTGGGTTACGAGCCACTTTAGCCTTAAAAATTAAAGTTTTATTAGTCTTTGGAGATTCTCAGCTTGTGATAAATCAAATTAATGAAGTATATCAAACACGAGATGAGAAGCTTCATCCCTATAAAGAGTATGTTCTTAAGCTTATATCCTTATTTGAGAAAGTAACTTTAGAAGCCATCCCTCGCACTAGCAACCGTGCTATCGATGCCATGGTTGTTGCTACCTCTTTGTTACCTTTGGAGTTGGATGATGAATATGCTACAATCATTATTCACCAACTCCAAGAACCAACTTCATCTAAGTCTTGTCTAGAACCATTAGATGTGTTTTTAATTAATGAGATAACCCCAGAACCTTGGTATATAGATATCTTTAATTTTCTCCAAAAAGGGACCTTCCTAGAAGGATTAGATAGAAACCAACGTAGGCTATTACGTAAGCGAGTTGTTCACTTTGTAATTATTGGCAATACCCTATATAAAAGGTCTTTTGAAGGTATCCTTTTGAGATGTCTCAATTTAGAAGAGTCTAAGAAAGCATTAAGTGAAGCCCATGATGGATCTTATGGAGGACACTTTAGTGGAAGTGCCATTGCTAAAAAGCTCCTTCGAATGGGATATTTTTGGCCTTCCATGGAAAAGGATGCTAATGATTATGTGCATCATTGTGACAAGTGTCAAAGACATGCAGACCTTGTTCATGCTCCTGCTCAGGAACTCCAAGCTATATCTTCTCCTTGGCCCTTCTCTAAATGGGGTTTAGACATCATTGGTAAAATTAATCCTATTTCTTCTGATGGTCATAAATTTATCATAACAACAACAAAGTATTTTACAAAATGGGTAGAAGCTATGCCATTAGCTTCTTGCACAGGAGTTCAAGTGTCCAAATTCATCTTTAATCAAATCATTTGTAGATTTGGAATTCCATCAACTCTCATCTCTGATAATGGAACATGCTTTAAGAACAAAGATATTAAAAAATTATGTCAAAAATATAAAATTCAACATCGATGGTCTACTCCTTACTATCCACAAGGAAATGGCCAAGTTGAAGCTTCTAATAAAACCTTGATCAAAATCCTAAAAATATTGGTTAATAAATCAGGCCATGATTGGCATATGCAATTATACCCTACCTTGTGGGCTTATCGAACTAGTGTTCGTACTCCTACAGGCGCTTCACCTTTTGTCTTGGTCTATGGTGCTGAAGCAGTTTTTCCATTTGAGTTAGAAGTTCCTTCTCTAGCTCTTCTACTTCAAGATGTTGAAGTAGGAGATGAATATCATGTTGGCAGACTAAGTCAGTTGGAGCTTCTATATGAGAAGCGTATTCATGCTCTAGAGCATCTTCGCTCTTACCAAGATAAACTCAAAAGATCATATGCAAAGAAAGTTCATAGTCGATCTTTTGAAGTTGGTGATTTAGTACTTAAAGAAAATAAAAAAATACTAATGCTAGAAAATATTTAAAAGGTAAATTTCAACCTAATTGGCTTGGACCATTTGTCATCACTGCTAAATTTGGATCAGGTGCATATCGCTTGGCTACTTTGGATGGAAAATATCTCAAAGAGCCAATGAATATCATGCATCTCAAAAGATATTATGCATAAAGCAAAAATTCCATTTCTGTATATAATTGTAAATAACTTCTTCATCAATTTGCAACTATCATCAAAACAACCAAAAAAATCAAAAAACATGAAAAATTTCCAAAAATATTTCAAATTGTTAAGTTCTCATTCTTTGCATCAGTGTGTGTTGTCTTTCAAAAATTCAAGTTATATTTTATTTTATTTCAGATAAACTCAAAAGTTATCTTGAACCACTCACTTAATTCACATCTTTACTAAATTTTGATTTTGTCACTTTGATTATAAATCTCTCTTGTACCAAAAAGCACTACTACTTCACTAAATAAAATTTTGAGTTTTGGGAACTGATCTTGCTACTTCTTGAACCAAGAACACATTTTCACATCTTAAAAATGATTTGTTGCAAATTCAAAAAATGATACTACATAGTAGTCTTAGTTCCTTAAGCGAAAAGTTTCCCTTGCTATCCTATTATGTGCATGGTCTAGAATACTAAGAATTGGCAAAAGGACAAGCTCCCCCCTAC
This sequence comes from Wollemia nobilis, assembly GCA_028583015.1. Taxonomy (NCBI): domain Eukaryota; kingdom Viridiplantae; phylum Streptophyta; class Pinopsida; order Araucariales; family Araucariaceae; genus Wollemia; species Wollemia nobilis. The sequence continues at coordinate 9,476,861 of JAQPPZ010003077.1, read as the reverse complement.
CCGAATAAAATCCCTTGCTCCTTGTCTAATCTGAGCAAGTATCCCAAAAAAAGCAAAGAAAAGAAAAAAAAAGCAAAAGAAAAAGAGAAAAGAAAAGAAAAGTAGTTTTACTACAAAAAGCAATAAAATCCCCTTGTTCAAAAAATGGACAAGAATCCCTACTCCAAGAAATCAAAATAAAATAAGGGGGTAATGAGCTTGAATCCCTAGAATTCCTCAGTTATTCGAAATCCATGAGGTGAGCCCCATAACACGCGGTTTGTGCCCAACCCGCATGGCCTTGGGTAAGCCTTTCGCGTGGCGATATGTCTGTCACATTAGCGACCTTCTTTTGTACAGACCAATGTCCGCTTGTGGATTAGCTAGCTTTTGGTAACTTGACTTACATAGTAGTTCAGTACAATTGCATGCACAAAATCATGGTTAATGAACATTTCACTTGCACACACATTGGTTCATAAAAGTTGGCTTGTATCATTACCTCACTCAAAATCGGTAAATTAATTTCACAAGCACACACATTTGATCCTTGAGATATTTTGTATCATTATGATAAATCAATATGGATAATGAACTCACACATCACACACTAGTTCTTGATAAATTTGACTTTGTCTTAGAAATAATTTAAAATATTTCTTTGAAATTTGTTAGACAACATTAGTTTATAAATATTCATATTAATTCATTACATATATATTTCAAAATTTTCAAAATATTCAAAATGACTTATTCCAAGAACTTGCATTTCCAAAATCATTTATCATGCATTGCATTTTGACTTCGCGATGATGGTATAATTCCTAGTAATTATTTTTCTCAAATTTCACACTAGGAATTCTATGCCTAGCGCAAGTCATCCTTCCTAAATTTTTAGGTTTAAATCATTTCATATTTCTCAATCTTCTTAAACATGTGAAATAATGATTTGCTTCACATCAATTTGCATTTTAAGAACAAACAATTTCATATTATCATGCATTGCATTTTGACTTCGCGATGATGGTATAATTCCTAGTAATTATTTTTCTCAAAATTTTCACACTAGGAATTCTATGCCTAGCGCAAGTCATCCTTCCCAATTTTTCATGCTTAAATCACTTTATTTTCTCACAACAATAATCTTTATCAAAATATTTTCTTAAAAATCAAATTTTCTCAAAAACAAAATCAACATCTTCTTTAATCATCATAAGCCTCAAGATTACTCTTGAGCCCCACAAAAACTTTTCTATTATTAGCAATACAAAACTTCCTCACAACAGGATTCGCTTCATGACCTAGCGAGCACTGATCTCCACCAATGGTCATATAACAACACAACATCCTTTGAGGTTCATTGCTAATCCATCAATTCTATCATCATACAAAAATATACTTTACCAAAAATCAAACCATTTTTTTTTTATGTTAAGCATGATCAAAATATTTAAAATACCAAAGCATGATTATAAGAAATTTAAACATCATAAAACAAATACAATCAAATGCAATCAAATCATTCAAAGTCACATAAGACAAGAAGATCAATATATATATATATATATATATATATATATATATATATATATATATATATATATATATATATATATATATATATATATATATATATATATATATATATATATATATATATATCTAAAGTCTATATACAAAATGGAGTCATCGGTATGCCACAATATCCAAACCTCGGCATACTCAATCACTAAGAAATAATAGTACAAAAAGAAGCTATACATGTGGATCACTCTCTAGAATCCCTAGAGCTCTAAGCATCGTCATCCCCACTAGGGGGTCACGGTGGTCTAAAACCTCCTGCTCTTGTAGTAGTAACTGTCCTGGCAGTCGAGCGATACACTGATCTCGAGCGACTAGGATCCTCAAACTCTGTGGGGTACGGGTACCTCTGATCCATAGGTATGGCCACAAAATACGAGCCCTGATAAAAGTCTTCCCATTTATAGCCCATATAAGCTCATCCCATGAACCGCTCCTCCTAAATTGAGTCATCTGAGAAGATGAAGAACACAAGCTTATACTGAGAGGGGGCTGAATAGTATAAGACCACTTTTTACTTTTCTTCTCAAATAAATATTATGCAGTGTATAGATAGCAGTATCAATAGCATTAATCAAAGCAATACACAAAACTCCACACACAATAGAGACACAGATTTAACGTGGTTCACCCAATGTGGGCTACCTCCACAGAAAAAATATTTCTTCTAAATATTTCTCAAATAATATCTTAGGAATATTTCCCAAATTACAATGTTTATGGACCTCGGTCCAAAGGATATGTTGATCCCCTAAATCTCAAGTTCGTGGATATCTTCCATAGAACTCTTTCCCCTTCTGCTTTGGTTAGTGATCTTCTAGAAGAATATGTCTCTTAGATGCACTGACTTGTGGATCTCTCTCCACTTGAAGACTCCTCACTCAGATATGTCTTCAATTGTCCTAGTTGTTGGATATCTATCCACTGAGAATTTGTCCTCTATACTATATCACCTCCAAAGCTCTATCTCAATACTGTACCAAACATAGTTCATTCGATATAGCATAGTTCTACTCAATATCTTGCACTAAACACAATATAGTTTGTCTAGTACAATTCTACTCAATAGGTTCACTTAGAACCTGCTCAAATATGCTCAACAGGTTCACAAAAAAACTGTTCAAATATGCTCAACAGGTTAAACTTGTCCAAATATGCTCAACAGGTTCACACAAAACCTATTCAAATATGCTCAACAAGTTCACATGGAACTTTTCTAAATCTGCTCAACAGGTTCACACAAAACCTATCCAAATATGCTCAACAGGTTCACACAAGACCTGTCCAAATTTGCTCAACAAGTTCACACAAAAATTGTCCAAATGTGCTCAACAAGTTCACACAGAACTTGTCCAAATCTTATCAACAAATCCTCTCTAGGACTTGCTCAAATCTGCTCAATAAGTCCTCTATAGGACTTGCTCAAATCTGCTCAATAAGTCCTCTATAGTACTTGCTCAAATCTGCATAGCAAGCTTTCACAAAAGCTTAACTCAAAATAGTCCACAAGTCTTCTCAAAGACTTATATCAACCACATAGAATCATAAAGAGAATTGTTAGAGACTCAATATGTTCTAAGATCAATGTACAATCAATATCTCAAATCAATCTCATAGAAGCATAAAGAGAATTGTTAATTACTCTATATGTTCTATACTGAAATCCCAATATCAACTCAAATCAGAATATTGAATAGTGTTTTTCTAGGAACTTGAACAACCACATGCATCCACTTGACTAGGCTTAATAAACTCAACTCAATCAATCACCTCAAGGAACAATCCTTTCTCACAAACCCTAGTCCAAGCATGTATTAACCAACTCAACTCAACCAATAACCTCAAGGAACAATCATTTTTCACAAACCCTAGTCCAAGCATGTATTAACCAACTCAACTCAACCAATCACCTCAAGGAACAATCATTTTTCACAAACCCTAGTCCAAGCATGTATTAACCAACTCAAAATGTTTCCAACAATGCTCAAGCACAAGTCTCACATAGCAATGATACTCATGTTCTTTTCTAACTCAAGTTCAAGTTCATTTCATCATCAATGGACTTCAATAAAAAGGATAATAAAATAAGGTTTAAATACAACTCACAAACCAAAAAGCCTTGAAGCATTCAACCAATCATTTTCTCAAAGGAAACCACAATCAATCCTTCTCTCCAATGATATTTCAGAAATCAACCACCATAAACAATCAATAGGATAATGTGCCCATAACTTTTTGATGCCAATAAGTTGTCCACAAAATATGCCACACTTAAATACAACTTTCCTTTCCAATCTAAACAAGGGTTAATGGACTTCAAATAATCACAAAATAAAGCATTACTCAAATTACACCCTTTTTACTCCAAGTTAATAAACACATCCACAAAAATCCCTTTTATTAAAACCCTTATCAAAAATAATAAACCTCTCAAAATTGCTTTTAAAAAAACTTCTTATTTCTCCTAAAATTAATTCTCCATAACCATCAAATAAATCATAAACCAATTATTCTTTGCAATAATAATCACAGCCCTAATAACAAACTTTAATTTGCATTAACTACCTTATAACTGAAAACTTTAGGGCTAATAAAAATTATTTAAATGCAAAACGTAATTACCTCCTCAAGGGGATTCGAACCCCTGACTTGCCACACCACAAGCATCTTAGCCACGGCTAAGATTCCACATGAGCTAGGCGCTCGTTAGAAAGGCAAAGACCCAAAGTACCTTAAACCTTCCTCCACATTCCACAAAATACAAAGTGCCAAAGCACTTTCTACATGCCTTCTGAAAAGCCATCCAAGGGATTCGATCCTTGGTGTTTGCGCTGCCTTGTCCCTTAACCAAAATGATTTTCCAATGCGCCACGCTTCCCACCATGTTTTCACTTTCCAAGTGCTGTTGTTTTCTTTGTTGCTTCTCTTATCAAAATTCGCATGAGCTCATAGACTTACTCGAATGCCAAAAATTTATCACAAGAGCAAGGATGAAACTTTGATTTATTTACCACCCCTTTATATAATGTTTAAAAAAATTTGAAGACGTTGACGAAAATATGAATTTATGTTTGCTTGATGACTTCGGCTGGAAACTTTGCATTTAAATTTAAATTTGAATTTAAATTTTAAATAATTAAAATTTAAACCAAATATTAAAACTCAAATAACTCCATCACCGGAGTACATTTTTTGATGAAACGAAAGCCTAACTTGGGTTTTAAGAAAAACCCAGATCAAATCTTGTTGTCCATGGTTTTAACTAAAACCTTTTATTTTTCCTGCCTTGGTTTTCACAAAAACCCTTCATAGATCCTTTTGACATTTAAATGCTCTTTTGACATCAATGACAACATTTTAGCTTAGGGACTCAAAATGTCCAACAATCTCCCCCTTTGTCATTGATGGAAACCCAAATCCTTTTATTGAATTCTGGCCTTCTTTTATGCTCCCCATGGGACTTTGCTCCCCTTAGCTCAATGCCCTCTCAGATATAAAATCTCTCCTCGTATCCAAAAATTCTCACCATAATACATAAATTTCTCCCCCTTTGACATCAATGGCAAAGGGTCACCTTTGGGGCTCGAGGCTAAGAATTAAGCCTCTTAGCTTAGCCCCTTCCCCACCTCCACATGAGGTTGTTAATTCTGGGGTGGGAGTATTTCTACTCCCCGAAAGCACTGTTCTCTGCCTTTTTATTTTCCTCTTCCTTTTTGTTGAACCCTCTCATTTTTTCTTTCCAAGTCATCATCCATGTTCCCGTTTCTATTCTTGTTCTCATCCATGTTCCTATTCTTGTACCTATTCTTATTATCATTCTTCTCTGAGTCTCTTTTCTTTTCTGAGTCTTTGTTCCTATTCATCTTCTTGTTTATGTTCATTTTCTTGTTATTGTTCATATTCCTGTTCCTGTTCATGTTCATGTTCCTATTCCTATTCATGCCTGTTTCTGGAATATTTTCTCTACACCATATTGCTATGTGACCATCATTATTGCACTTGTAACACTTAATGTTATTATTCCTTGGATGTGCAATAGTCTTAGGATTTCTCCTAGTGAAGTCATATCCTCTTCTGTCATGAATTCTACAATTCATTGCCTTGTGACCAAACGCATTACATGAATAGTAATATCCTTGGAAATTTTGTTCTCTTTGATATACTTATATTTCATTTGATCTACACTATGAACCCATATGCCCAAACCTTTGATATGAGAATCATATCCCATTGAAGCTTCCTTGCCTAGACTCATTGGTCTCATGTTCTGATTGTTTTTCCATCTGTATCTTATTTGCCCATTGTCCCTTATGGACTCACTGTAATCTGACTCATCCTTAGAAGTTTCACTTTCACTTACATCTAAGAATCCCTCTTCTGAAGTATCTTCTTCTGATGTTTCTTCTTAAAGACTTGAAGTAGACTTTGCTTTTCTTGTTTCCTTCCAAAACCAAGACCTGTTGAACTCTGTTGTCCACAAATGAACTTATCCAAGTTCTTAGAGCTATTTGTGAAAATATTCATCTTGATCTTGGAGTCTTGTAAATATTTATTTAGAGTAGCCACTTCTTGTGCTAACTTCTCACATTCCAAAATATTTTCTTCTAACTTATCCTTGAACTTACTTGCCTTAGCCTTTGACTTTTATAAGTCCTCTATGAGCAATAATCTTTCTTCATCACATTCTTGAAACTGACTTTCAAGCTTAGAGTGTTGCTTTCTTACCTTCTTTATTGTGTCAAGGGCATTGATAAGTTCTCCCTTGAGATCATAACCATTATCTATTGAGTAGTCGTCTATTTTTTTGCCTTTTTCATATCATTTCTTTCTTTTGACTTGCTTTCTATAGGATCACTCAATTCTTCATCCTCTAAATCCATTAGAAGATTCTCATTTGATCTATCAAGTGCATCTTCAAAATCATCATCACTAAAACTAAAACCATATCTTGTGCAATCATCTTCAAGATGTCAAAATTTACCACATCTAAAACACTTAAGAATAACTGGAGTTTTTTTCTTAGTTTGATCCTTTTCTTCAATCATGAACAATACTTCATCTCTATCATTGTCTGAAAAAATAGCATCACTATAAAATGAGTACTTACTTGCATTATCCGCATAGTAGCTTTTCTTTTGCCTTTGGAAAAACTTCTTTCCTTGTTTTTTATGTCCATCCTTGCCTTTCTTCTGGTACTTGTGTCTTTCTGATTCCCTGTACTTGTGATCCTATTTTTCTTCATCACTGTTGTACTTTGGCTCTTTGCACTTTGTTGCAAAATGTCCAAAATTACCACAATTAAAGAACTTAATTGATCTCATATCTATTGATATTTTGAGTGCTTTATCTCTTCTACCATAGTTAGCTTCTTTATCACTAGATGACTCACTTCTTGATTCTATTTGCTTTCCCTTTTTCTTTTTGTCCACTTTGAAAGCATCTTATTTCAGAGGAATATAATATTTTATTCTTATCTCAAAAGTAGTAAGCATACCAAGAAAATAATTCCTTGTCAAATAATCACTATCAATTGATGTTTCTATAGCAGAAACCTTTTCACTATACCTTTTTGGAAGAGTTATAAAAATATTATCACAAGCATCTGATTCATCAACCTTCATTCCAAGACCTCTCATCTCATGTAGAAGTTCATCAATATTACTAAGATAATCACGAATATTTTCATCATCTCTCATTCTTAAGTTCTCAAATTCTCCTTTGAGATTTTTGATCTTAGATTTCTTGACACCTTTATCACCCTCATATATATCATGTAGTAGATCCCACATATCTTTTACTATTTTACAATCCATAACCTTCATAGATTCTGATCTACCTAATCCTTTTATAATTGCATTCATAGCTCTTGAATTTGCATGCATTAGAATATTACCTTCTTTATCTGTCAGAGGATTGACTATAGAATCATATCCAAGTTCCACTTCATCCCAAATTTCATTTCCAAGTGCCATTAGGTAAAATCTCATCAGCATACACCAATACAAGAAGTCACTTCCATCAAATATAGGTACTGCATTATTGAATGACCCATCCTTTTGATCTTTGTGATCTTCCTTCAAGATTTCAAACTCTTTTTAAGGAACCTGCTCTGATACCAATTGAATAACACAAGCTTATACTGACAGGGGGGGTGAATAGTATAAGACGACTTTTTACTTTTCTTCTTAAATCAATGTTATGTAGTGTATAGATAGCAGTATCAATAACAGGAATCAAAGTAATGCACAAAACTCCATACATAATACAGATGTAGATTTAACGTGGTTCACCCAATGTGGGCTACCTCCACAAATAAAATATTTCTTCTAAATATTTCTCAAATAATCTCTTGGGAATCTTTCCCAAATTACAATGTTTATGGACCTCGGTCCAAAGGAGATGTTGATCCCCTAAATCTCAAGTTCATGGATCTCTTCCACAGGAGAATTATTTCCCCTTCTACTCTGGCTAGTGATATTCTAGAAGACTTTGTCTCTCTACTGCACTGACTTATGGATCTCTCTCCACTTGAAGACTCCTCAGTCAGATCTATCTTTAATTGTCTTGGTTTCTGGATCTCTATCCACTGAAACTCTATCCTCTATACTCTATCACCTCCAAAGCTCTGTCTCAATACTGTACCAAACATAGTTCAGTCAGTCTAGCATAAATCTGCTCAATATCTTGCACTAAAAACAATACAATCAGTCTAGTACAATTATTCTCAATAGGTTTACTTAGAACCTACTCAAATATGCTCAATAGGTACACATAAAAACTATCCAAATATGCTCAACAGGTTCACACAAAACCTGTCCAAATATACTCAATGGGTTCACATAAAACCTGTCCAAATATTCTCAACAAGTTCACATAGAACTTTTCCAAATATGCTCAATAGGTTCAAACAAAAATTGTCCAAATCTGATCAACAGGTTCACACAAAACATGTCCAAATCTGCTCAACAAGTTCACATAGAACTTGTCCAAATCTGCTCAACAAATTCACATAAAACTTGTCCAAATATGCTCAAAAAATCCTCTCTAGGACTTTCTCAAATCTGCTCAATAAGTCCTCTATAGGACTTGCTCAAATCTTCTCAATAATTCCTCTATAGGACTTGCTCAAATCTGCATAGCAGGCTTTCACAAAATCTTAAATCGAAAAAATCCACAAGTCTTCTCAAAGACTTGTCTCAATCACATAGAATCATAAAGAGAATTATTAGAGACTCAATATGTACTACTCTCAATGTACAATCAATATCTCAAATAAATCTCATAGAAGCATAAAGAGAATTGTTAGAGACTCTATATGTTCTATACTCAAATCCCAATCTCAACTCAAATCAACCTCAATCTCAACTCAAATCAGAATATTGAATATTTTATTTCTAGTAACTTGAACAACCACATGCATCCACTTGACTAGGCTTAATAAACTCAACTCAATCAATCACCTCAAGGAACAATCCTTTCTCACAAACCCTAGTCTAAGCATGTATTAACCAACTCAACTCAACCAATCATGTCAAGAAACAATCGTTTTTCACAAACCCTAGTCCAAGCATGTATTAACCAACTCAAATCAACTAATCACCTCAAGGAACAATATTTTTTCACAAACCCTAGTCCAAGCATGTATTAACCAACTCAAAATGTTTCCAACAATTCTCAAGAACAAGTCTCACATAGCAATGATACTCATGTTCTTTTCTAACTCAAGTTCAAGTTCATTTCATCATCAATGGACTTCAACAACAATGCTAATAAAACAAGGTTTAAATACAACTCACAAACCAGAAAACCTTGAAGTATTCAACCAATCATTTTCTCAAAGGAAACCACAATAAATCATTTTCTCTCCAATGATATTTTAGAAATCAACCACCATAAACAATCAATAGGAGAATGTGCCCATATCTTTTTGATGCCAATATGTTGTCCACAAAATTTGCCACACTTAAACACAAATTTCCTTTCCAATCTAAACAAAGGGTTAATGGACTTCAAATTGAAGAACACAAGATTATACTGAGAGGGGGGGGTGAACAGTATAAGACCACTTTTAACTTTTTCTTTCAACTCAGCTTTCAATCCAAAGTAATGCATAAAATATATAATAGAATTAACAGCAGTAATAAAGCAATGCACAAAACATCATCCACAAAGTGACACAATAATTTACGTGGTTCACCCAAGGTGGGCTACTCCACGGATAAAACTTTCCTCTAAAATTTATATCAAAGTCCTCTAGGAATCCTTCCCGATTACAATGTTTATGAGCCTTGGCTCAAAGGAGATACCTTCCCCTTATTCTACTTTGGCTGGTGATCCTCTAGAAGACCTCTACCTCCTCTGCCCTTAGCAAGTGGAATTCTGTCCATAGAAGACACCTGTCTTCCCTACTCTGGCTGGAGATCTCTGTCCTCAAATCTGTCATAGCAAATCTGGTCCTCTTCTCTGCACCAAACACAGTCCTTCGGTCTGGCACAATACTGTCCTCTTCCTCTGTTCTTTTTTGCACTTGGATGAAACCAATTTTTTACTGTCTGCACAAATTACAGCACCACTCGATCAACTTATTTACTTCTACAAAAACATAGTAGCATAGACTTCGCGTATTCTACGTATACACAGCAATACAGTCTTCGCAAAATACAGTAGCACTATCTTCGCAAATACAGTAGCACTTCCTTCGCACTCTTTGCCTAAATCACGATAGCACTGTCTTCGCAACCTCTGTGTAAACACAACAGTCACTCAGGCTTCTACTTATGCAACTCTATGATTGATCTTCTCCCCGCACTCTCTATGCAATACACACTTCAAACGCACACTTGATCGATACGACTCGACTTGCTCTCTTGCGTACAGTAGAGTTCACTTGCCCAAATTTGACACACATTCGATGTACAAACTCTCCGAACAGCCCTCCTTTTATACTAGCAATCTCATGATTAAATTCTTGATCTTAGTCGGCTGTATATCCCTAAAACAATCGTCGGCTGCACAACCCCACACTTCGTCGGCTCAAGGTTAACTCTATCGGCTTTAACCGCCTCTGCTGTTCTATAGCTTTTCTAGCACAAAATATCAAGTCACGATATCGCAACGTCTTTGCCTATCGTACACCTTCTTTTGCTTGTTGTCACGAAATCGCGACACTATTGCCTACAGTGCACCTTATGTTGCTTACTATCACGAAATCGTGACACTACTGCCTATTGTGCACCTTTTGTAGCTTGTTGTCATGAAAATGTGACACTACTGCCTGTTGTGCACCTTTTGTTGTTTATTGTCATGAAATCGTGACACTACAGCCTGTCGTACACTTTATCTAACTTGTTGTCACGAAATCGTGACACTACAGCCTGCCTTACACCTTGCTTTAGCCTGTTGTCGTGAAATGGCGACACTGCAACCTATCGAACACTTTATCTAGCCTGTTGTCATGAAATCGTGACACTTCCTATCTTTGCTGACGTCATCTGCAACTCCATCATGAAATCGTGACCCTTTTTCCTTCATGGCCTTCTTCTTTGCTTGTGTCACAAAATTGCGATACTTCCTGTCTTTGCTAACGTCATCTGCAACTCTGTCGTGAAATCATGACACTGTCTCCAACTGCAAGCTGCCAACTCAACTTGTCATGAAATCATGACACTTTTTGCATCTATACAACTTCTTTGTAGCCTGTCGTGAAATTGCGACGCTTTTGGCTTTCGAACGCTTTCTCCACTGCCTGTCGTGAAATTGTGACACTTTTGGCTTCCGTACGCTTTCACCATTGCCTATCGCGAAATCGTGATGCTTCTCCTTTTAGGCTCTTCTCTTTGCTGCATGTCACAAAATCACGACAGTTCTCACTTTGAGCTTTTCAGCTTGTCACGAAATCATGATAGTCCTCAACTGGAACTTTGCATCCTGTCATGAAATTGCAATAGTCCTCACTTTGTCTTTTGCAGCATGTCATGAAATCGTGATAGTTCTTGAAACACTTTCTCTCTCTTCAAACTTGTCGTGAAATCATGATAGATAACACTACAGACTTCCTCTTCTTCAACATGTCATGAAATCGTGACACTTTTCCTTTTGAACTCTCTCTCCTGCAACATGTCGCGAAATCGCGACACTTGCTCGTCCGAACAACTTTCCTGGCAATGTGTCGTGAAATCGCGACACTTTTCTTTCTCTGCCTTCTTGCGCTTCCCGAGTCGCGAAAATGCGACATGTCACAAAATCGTGATAGTTTTTCCCGCTTTGCCTCTGCCTTCCAGCATGTTGCGAAATCACGATAGTTTTGCCCGAACTTTCTCTCTCCTAAAACATGTCGCGAAATCGCGACAGTTTTTCTAGCCGCCTGCAAACTTTTTCCAACTTATATTTTTCTAGATCTTTTGCAACTGGGCTACTCTAATTTTCTTGGAGACTTACTGACCAGCTGAAACCTTCATCAAAACACATACTTAGACATAAAAACAAATTGCTTCAAGAACTCCTTGACATCAAAGACAACAACTACCAAGAGCTCTTTTGACATCAATGACAACAACTATACTTGAGCAAAGGCAATGTACTCAAGGTACCCAAAATTGCCAACAATCTCCCCCTTTGTCATTGATGGCAAACCTTTACTAAAAACACATCTTTCAAGAGCCAAAACTAAAATCAATCTCTTGAAGTTTTGCTCCCCCTGACTTGAAGCTTTCCTCTTCACTTGAAACTCTCCCCCTTACTCATATCTATCCCCCTTACTCAAATTTCTCCCCCTTTGTCATCAATGGCAAAGGGTCACCTTTGGGGCTTGGGACTAAGAATGAGCCTCTTAGCTTAGTCCCTCCCCCACCTCCTGATGAGGTGATTTAAAATAGGGTTGGGAGTGAAACTCCCATTAGACACTCATCATCATCAATGTCTACAATTTCTTTGTCGTGCCTTCTCTTGATTTCTTTGTCTGTATTTCTGTTTCTGTCACTGTTCTGATCCTCGGACCTGTCCATACTATTGTTCCTTTTTCTTTTATCATTCTTTTTCTTATCCATACCTTGATCCTTAGACCTGTTCATATCACTTTTTTTGTTCTTGTACCTTGGAAGATCAGTTCTGCACTGTCTGGCTGTGTGACCTGTATTGTTGCACTTATAGCAGGTAACAATATTATTTCTTTCAGGCATAGCTATTTTTTGAATCCGCCTGTTCTGATTAACCCAGTTCCTGGTATTTGCCTTGCAGAAAATTGCTTTATGCCCAAATTGATTGCAAGAGTAACAATACCCTTGGAAGAAATTACCACTTCTGAAATTATTGTTAACCCTCTTCATTTGAGATATGCAATGTGCAGCCATGTGTCCAAACCTGTAACACGCAAAACATCTATCGTAAAATATTCTTTTAATCGATCTCTTGGGTCCCGTAAACTTCTGCTTCACATTTAGAAATCTATATTTCTGTTTCTACGTATTCATCACTCACGGACTCATGATCTGAAATACTTTCTTCATCAGAACTTTCTTCCTTCTAAAATTTCTTGCTAGATGTCCCAACCTGTTTCTTGTGCGGCTCAACAAAATCGAGACCTATTTTATCTATTGGATTTCTTTGTCCTTTGATGAGAAATTTAACCTTCTTGGAGCTATCCTGAAATCTATAGAGCTTATCCTTGTACTCTTTATTTTCTTCTTTCAAAGAAGCCATTTTTTGTTCTAAATCATTATACTCAAGATTCTTAGACTCTAACTCATCCTTGAGTTCCTATGTTTTAGCTATAGAGAAGTCAAGACTTTCTATAAGATCGTCTCTCTCCATACAACATTCATCTAACTTAATCTTGAGTCTGTCATTCTTCTTTCTTTCCTTTTTCAAAACACTAAGAGCATTATTGAGTTCACATTCAAGATCCTCTATTTGATTGCACTTTGAATTATCAAGGCCCTTTTCAGATTTCTTATCACTAGAGGTGCTACCTTTTTCAAAAACCATACATGCATTTTCCTTATCATTTTTTGAAGCATCCTCATACATACTAGCAACCAATTCATTATTTGTGCAATCATCCTCAAGGTGCCCAAAATTTCCACATCTAAAACATTTCATGACAATGAATTTATGTTTCGGTTCTTCCTCCTTTTCTGAAATGAATAGCATCTCATTTTCATCATCACTAGAAGAACTTTCACTCTCACTGCTAGAACACTTACTTGCTTTGTCTAGGTAGAAGCTCTTCTTATTCTTGTAGGAATGCCTCTTTCCATGATTGTTGTACTCATATTTGCTTTTCCTGTGATTGTTGTACTCATATTTGCTCCTTTTGTAATACCTGTGTTTTTCAGAATCCTTGCTCTTAACATCCTGAATATCTTCATCACTTTCATTTTTGGAAACAGTACAGTCAGTAGCATAATGACCAAATTTCCCACAGTTGAAACATCTTATATTTTTCTTGCTTTTGTGCTTTCTAGAAAACTTGCCTTTCTTGCTGTAATATGCCTCTTCCTCACTAGAAGACTCATCACTTTCTTGAATCTATTTGCCCTTTGATTTCTTGGTAGCTTTGAAAGTTGCCTCTTTCTTTACATCAACTTTTACTTGAGTTCTCAGCTCAAATGTTGCAAGAATACTATGGAGCTCATCCTTTTTCAATTTATCTAAATATTTAGCTTCCTCAATAGCAGAAATATTTTCACTAAATCTATTAGGAAGAGATCTTAAAATCTTATCACACACATCATTTTCAGCAAGTTCAAGACCTAAGTCTTTCATAGAATTAACAACTTCATCCATACGGAGCATGTAGTCACTAATCTTTTCATCATCATTCATTTTGAGTTGTTCAAACATACCTTTAAAATGTCTCAACTTGGCCTTTCGGACATTTGCATCACCTGTATGAACAACCTGCAATTGTTTCCACATTTCACTAGCTATCTTGCAGTGAATAACTTTGGTGAGATCTGCCTTCTATAAACCCTTTAGGATTGCATTCATGGCTTTTGAGTTGTTGTGATGTAGAAGCCTATCTTCTTTAGTGTAAGGACCATTTTTAGGAATAGTGTACCCATCTTCAATCACTTCCCATACCTCATTGCCAAGTGCCATTAGATAGACTTTCATTCTTGCACTCCACAGGCCAAAATCTGATCCGTCAAGAATAGGTGCTACATTGCCACTTGAGTAGTCCATTGTGTTCTTTGCAAGCTTTTCCTTCAAGCTGTTAAACTTTTCGAAGGCACTAGCTCTGATACCAATTGAAGAACACAAGCTTATACTGAGAGGGGGGGTGAACAGTATAAGACCACTTTTAACTTTTTCTTTCAACTCAGCTTTCAATCCAAAGTAATGCAGAAAATATATAACAAAATTAATAGCAGTAATAAAGCAATGCACAAAACATCATCCACAAAGTGACACAACAATTTACGTGGTTCACCCAAGGTGGGCTACTCCACGGATAAAACTTTCCTCTAAAAGTTATATCAAAGTCCTCTAGGAATCCTTCCCGATTACAATGTTTATGAGCCTTGGCTCAAAGGAGATACCTTCCCCTTATTCTGCTTTGGCTGGTGATCCTCTAGAAGACCTCTACCTCCTCTGCCCTTAGCAAGTGGAATTCTATCCACAAAAGACACCTGTCTTCCCTGCTCTGGCTGGAGATCTCTATCCTCAAATCTGTCACAACAAAGCTGGTCCTCTTCTCTGCACCAAAAATAGTCCTTCGGTCTGGCACAATGCTGTCCTCTTCCTCTGTTCTTTTTTGCACTTGGATGAAACCAATTTTTTTTTACTGTCTGCACAAATTATAGCACCACTCGATCAACTTATTTACTTTTGCAAAAACACAGTAGCACAGACTTCACGTATTCTACGTATACACAACAATACAGTCTTTGCAAAATATAGTAGCACTATCTTTGCAAATACATTAGCACTTCCTTCGCACTCTTTGCCTAAATCATGATAGCACTGTCTTCGCAACCTCTATGTAAACACAGCAGTCACTCAGGCTTCTACTTATGCAACTCTGCGATCGATCTTCTCCCTGCACTCTCTCTGCGCAATTCACACTTTGAACGCACACTTGATCGATACGACTCGACTCGCTCTCTTGCGCATAGCAGAGTTCACTTGCGCAAATTTGACACACATTCGATGCACAAACTCTCCGAACAACCCTCCTTTTATACTAGCAATCTCATGATTAAATTCTTGATCTTAGTCGACTGTATATCCCTAAAAAAATCGTCGACTGCACAACCCCACACTTCGTCGGCTCAAGGTTAACTCTATCGGATTTAACCGCCTCTGTTGTTCTATAGCTTTTCTAGCATGAAATATCAACAAGTCATGATATCATGACGTCTTTGCCTGTTGTACGCCTTCTTTTGCTTGTTGTCACAAAATCGCGACACTACTGCCTGCAGTGCACCTTCTGTTGCTTACTGTCATGAAATCACGACACTACTGCCTGCTATGCACCTTTTGTAGCTTATTGTCACGAAAACGTGACACTACTACCTGTTGTGCACCTTCTATTGTTTACTGTCATGAAATCGCAACACTATAGCCTGTCGTACACTTTATCTAACCTGTTGTCACGAAATCGTGACACTACAGCCTGCCTTACACCTTGCTTTAGCCTATTGTCATGAAATCGTGACACTGCAACCTATCGAACACTTTATCTAGCCTGTTGTTACAAAATCGTGACACTTCCTATCTTTACTGATGTCATCTGCAACTCCGTCGCAAAATCGTGACCCTTTTTCCTTCATGGCCTTCTTCTTTGCTTGTGTCATGAAATCGTGACACTTCCTGTCTTTGCTGACATCATCTGCAACTCTGTCATGAAATCGCGACACTGTCTCCAACTGCAAGCTGCCAACTCAACCTGTCACAAAATCGTGACACTTTCTGCATCCATACAACTTCTTTGTAGCCTGTCATGAAATCGCGACGCTTCTGGCTTTCGAACGCTTTCTCCACTGCCTGTCGTGAAATCGTGACACTTCTAGCTTTCGTACGCTTTCAACACTACCTGTCATGAAATCGCGACGCTTCTCCTTTCAGGCTCTTCTTTTTTCTGCATGTCACGAAATCGTGATAGTTCTCACTTCGAGCTTTTCAGCTTGTCATGAAATCGCGATAGTCCTCAACAGGAACTTTGCATCCTGTCACAAAATTGCAACAGTCCTCACTTTGTCTTTTGCAGCATGTCATGAAATCGTGATAGTTCCTAAAACACTTTCTCTCTCTTCAAACTTGTCGCGAAATCGCGACAGATAACACTGTAGACTTCCTCTTCTTCAACATGTCATGAAATCGTGACACTTTTCCTTTCAGACTCTCTCTCCTATGTCACGAAATCATGACATTTGCTCGTCCGAACAACTTTCCTGGTAATGTGTCACGAAATTGCGACACTTTTCTTTCTCTGCCTTCTTGTGCTTCCCAAGTCGCAAAAATGCGACATGTCATGAAATCATGACAGTTTTGCCCGCTTTGCCTCTGCCTTCCAGCATGTCGCGAAATCGCGATAGTTTTGCCCAAACTTTCTCTCTCCTAAAACATGTCGCGAAATCGCGACATGTTTTCCAACCGCCTGCAAACTTTTTCTAACTTATCTTTTTCTGGATCTTTTGCAACTGGGCTACTCTAATTTTCTTGGAGACTTACTGACCAGCTGAAACCTTCATCAAAACACATACTTAGACATAAAAACAAATTGCTTCAAGAACTCCTTGACATCAAAGACAACAACTACCAAGAGCTCTTTTGACATCAATGACAACAACTATACTTGAGCAAAGGCAATGTACTCAAGGTACCCAAAATTGCCAACACAAATAATCACAAAATAAAGCATTACTCAAATTACACCATTTTTACTCCAAGTTAATAAACACATCCACCAAAGTCCCTTTTATTAAAACCCTTATAAAAAATAATAAACCTCTCAAAATTGATTTTTAAAAAACTCCTTATTTCTCCTAAAATTAATTCGCCATAACCATCAAATAAATCATAAACCAATTATGCTTTGCAATAATAATCATAGCCCTAATAACAAACTTTAATTTCCATTAACTACCTTATAACTCCAAACTTTAGGGCTAATAAAAATATTTAAATGCAAAATGTAATTACCTCCTCAAGGGGATTCGAACCCCCGACTTGCCACACCGCGAGCGTCTTAGCCGTGCTAAGATTCCACACGAGCTAGGTACTCATTGGAAAGGCAAAGTTCCAAAGTGCCTTAAACCTGCCTCCACCTTTCATAAAAGATAAAGCGCAAAAGCACTTTCTACACGCCTTTTGAAATTCCATCCAAGGGATTTGATCCCTGGTGTTTGCACTGCCTTGTCCCTTAGCCAAAATAATTTGCCAATGTGCCACACTTCCCACCATGTTTTGACTTTCCAAGCATTGTCATTTTCTTTGTTGCTTCTCTTCTCAAAATTTGCATGAGCTCATAGACTTATTCGAATGCCAAAAATTTATCACAAGAGCAAGGATGAAACTTTGATTTATTTACCACCCCGTTATATAGTGTTTAAAACACTTCAAAGACGTTGGTGGAAATATGAATTTATGTTTGCTTTATGACGTCGACGGGAAACTTTGCATTTAAATTAAATTTGAATTTAAATTTTAAATAATTGAAATTTAAACCAAATATTAAAACTCAAATAACTCCATCACAGGGGCACCTTTTTTGATGAAACGAAAGCCTAACTTGGGTTTTAAGAAAAATCCATATCAAATATGTTGTCCATGGTTTTAATTAAAACCTTTTATTTTTTTTGCCTTGGTTTTCAAAAAAACCATTCATATATCCTTTTGACATTTAAATGCTCTTTTGACATCAATGACAACATTTTAGCTTAGGGACTCAAAATTTCCAACAAAAGTTGTAGGAGTTGAAGCCTAAAATCCCTGAGTTGTCTAAACCCATGCCTTTATGAGCTCCATATCCAATGTCTGAATCCTACCCCTCAAACCTACATCTTGTACCTCTATATTTTGATTCCTAGCCCTCATACTCGCAACCCCTACTTGTAGAGCCACCATCACGCTACTCTCTCCCTCCTTCATAATCCTCTTGCCTCTCTTATGTGAATCAGGTATCATATCCCGTTGAGGAGAGACTCTCCTCTCCCCCTCCCTCCCCTCCCCCCTAGTCCTCCTGGATCTCTCACCAGCCCTATATTCCCTCTCCCACCTTAGATGGTGTTTATTCCCGCCCCTAGTGTGCGGCCCCTCTCTCCTAGGGATTACCTGTATCCTCTTTTATTGTTGCTAGATAGTTGGGCATCGCTATTGTTATACCTGCTCAACTACCTGCTCTACTACAGTCCTTGGCCTAGTAATCCTCACAGGTCGGATCCTAGCATACTACTCTCTATATTTATCTATCACCCCAACATCATCTCTATCATTCATAGTGACCACTTCATCATCTGGTTCAGGATCCATAAACTATACCATATTCGGAGCATCACTCACTATGGTAGAATTTTGAGTCACCATAGAAAAATTGACATCCCTAGTCCTAGTAATATCCTACTGCAACCCAAACTATCGCATAGCTCGGTCAACATGATGCAACTCCACATCCTCTTGGTCCATTCACAACCAAATAACTCGTCTCACGTGAGCCAGCTCATAACCATCATCTCCCCACCCTATATGACCTTTGTAATACCTCCATATGATGTTGTCTATTATCAACTTATCCAACAGCCTCCTAGTTGTGTCAAGAGAAATCTGACTCCCAAGAGCTCTGCATGGACACCAATAGAAAGCCCTATATCTCTCTACATCCACCCATGTTAATGGAAGCCCTGTTGGTCTTCGCATAATTATGTCCTCCCAAGCCCATACCTACATGAAGGAAGTAAGAACTAATGTTGCACTACCCTTGTATACAACCCTACAAATAATCCTATACAAATGGCATAACATAAAGGGCCCCCATGCAAACCGTATTTCCTACTCCCTCATGTCTGCCACAACCTCTTCCAAAGTCCATGGTAGATGGTAGCCATTGAAGTGGCTCAAATCAGTCCCCCAATAATCCCACTGAGAAAAACTATTAGTTGAGAAACTCCATCTCTCTTACTCAAGAGATCAAGCCCAATGCCTCCCTTATTCATAGGGAAGCTAGAGTCATATGTCAGTATCTAGAGAGCCTACATCTGATTACCAGAAGTAGTGATAAACATTCTTCTAATAGGCACTCTTAGAATCCTCCATATAGCCTCCAATGTAGGGGTCATCTCCCCTATAGGTATCCGAAAGCAAGAAGAACCTGGGTACCACCTCTTAGCTAAAGTGATCAGCAGTCGCATGTCTACTAGAATTTGTGGTATTTTTGCACATCTCTCAAATCAATCGCATCTAGAGTCCCCCTCTCTACTGGTTAAAGGGCATTCAGGTTAGCCTAAAACCCACCGTACCTCCATTCCCAATTCTTTAGAGGTTTCCTCTATTAACAAAAAAAAATCAATAACTTATCAAATAAACAACTATGTTTTATATCGGGTGATTTTGTCTGATATCGGTTAGTTTTATGCAATATCAGTTAGACCAATATCGATAAAATTAGACCGATATCATCAAAATCATACCTATTTTGACGATATCTAACAATCCGATATCACCAAAATCAGATCGATTTTGTGAAAATCAGTCTAATCTTGTAGACACAACCACGCGATGGTGACCATGCCCTATAAATCCAAAATTTAACCAAATTAAAAACAAAAATCCAAAAATTTTAAGTGAAAGGTAGTCTAATATCCTTACCCATATCGGGTCGGCTCTCATTCTCACCAAATCAGTTCGGTGTGATAATCAGCAAAATTTGCAATAAAATTTTACTTTCTCATAAAGCATGTCATCTTTATCTTTAACACATTTTTTTTAAATGCGCTAAAGAGGGGTTATATGTAGTAGGTTAAAATTGACCCACATTAATCAATCCTAAGTTAAAAACATTAGAAAAATAAAATTAAAATGTCCTCTAACTTGTTGCCTCGATTTTCATGCTCGTTGTAAGTTTATTTTTAATCGTTGTACGAGATCATATGATTTTGTATGAGAACGGATGATTTTGTACAAAATCGGATCGATCGATATTGTCCAAAATTGAAAATTGCCCTATTTAGCAAGGAGAAAAAATTGGTTGCAACTCCTTTGTCACTACTTGGCCAGCTACATGATGGTTACGAGATCGTTTCGAATGATCTTATCCAAAATAGAGGAAGTTGTAACCTTCTTCATTTTTAGCCCAACCTCTCAACTAATCCCATTCTATTTAATCCAAGCTCCTCGTCCTGGATTACCCCTAGAAATTTTGCATACCTTTGGTCTATTACTTCGCATATTTGCTATATTTTTGCAGGTTGTATTTGTGCATTAGTTGGATATGTATAGGATCGTACCGCCTGATCTCTGGATAGGACCGATCGATCTCAGAGAAAACTACCCAATCTTATCTGCATCAACAAATTTTGTTGCTAATATACTTAGGGGTATCTAGACCTCATTGTTTGCATTTTCTCTCCCTATTTATCATGTCTTAGATCAAATTCATTATTTGTTAGATCATTTAAAATCTATTGTCATTGATACATTAGATCTTCCACTCATATTTTATCATTTTTTCATGAATATCCACGTGTCTAGCTTAGATTTGTATTCATTCATTCAATCATTATCATTTTAGGTTTATCATTTAATCTAATCCACCTTAAAAAATGCACATTATTCTATAAATATGCTATCTTCTATGTCAAATTGTTGAACTACAGGTTTCTGCTCTGATCGGCTCCACCGATCGTTGATCGGGCCAACTGATCACTAGGTCGTACCACCTTATTTGTTCTTGTTTTGACCGATCCTATTTGTAGCAAGCATAAAATTTGTAGAAATCAGTCATCCAGATCCGAGTCAGATTTTCAATTTTATTTTCAAGTATTGCATTAATCTTTATTTCTTGTTTTCTGTTGTTTGTTGGTTGCATGTGAATTAAAATCACATATAGGTTAGCATAGTTGCATATTGACCAAACTAGGTGTATGCGAGAATATCTAAAAAGAATACATCAAACAAAATCCAAAACCTAGGTGTGGAAACTGCCATAAAATGTTTCCTGGTGAACCCACTCCATTCATTGAAGACTCACCAAAGAGAGCACGACTTTAAGTGCCTCTCCCTTGAGGTGTAGACCTATTATTGTCCCATTCCCCTTCGGAGCATGGATCCATTAACTTGGAGAAAATGAGTGCAAAAAATTTAGAGCTACAATGATACAAATTTTAATAACAATATTTAATTATGCTTTGATACCATAGAACACATGAATACCTTAATCTCATCAGCATTCAATTATTCTAGAAAATTCATAAGCCAATTAGAAAGAATAATATTTAATCAAATTCATGATGTGTTAGTTACATGTTTTATCCCTTGTACATGTCTATCTAAAAACAAATAGACCCTCTACTACTTAACATCACTATTATTTTTAAGTGAATAACAATACAGCTATACTATTCTTAACTTAAACGCATTTTTATTTGAAATAATAAATGATAAAAAAAATTCTATAAGTTCATACCAACATTTTTACTTAGGAATACTTGCCTTATCAAACAAGAATCGATAATCAGCGGTCGGACCTGAGGAATTTGCATAGAAAACCACCAAAAAAATTGATCGGTGGTTTTTTATGGTAAAAATCGAAGTTAGAAAATATTAAAATGGGATTCGAAAAGACCTCTCCAACATCTCTTTAGCCAAAAAAATTTGTGAAAATAATTGCAGGACTGATTGTTATTCGAAGCGACTAGAATGGAATTTAACTTTTTACTCCACTTATTTTTAGTGTCCTAGTAACTTCAATCCAATCTCGTACTCAAATGGTCAAAACAATATTAACTCGATTCCAAAGTATATTGTCTGTCAGCTCACATTATCAAACTTTTCACATTGTAGGACCCATTGCCTGTAATCAATGAAAGTATAAATATGGTTGGTGTCTCCTATAATTCTTGTGGCCTTTGTTAACGTTAATCCGGTATGAGTTGGTGTCTCCTATAATTCTTGTGGCCTTTGTTAACGTTAATCCGGTATGAGTTGGTGTCTCCTATAATTCTTGTGGCCTTTGTTAATGTTAATTCGGTATGATATGGTGATCGCTTTTGCTCTAATATTGTATGGTCATTATCGGTATGGTTTGGTATCCACTGAGAAGATTCAAATTAGACTACTTCTTTTACTAAATGGCACCTCCAAGGTTTGAACGTAGATCTCTTTTTATAAGTGTCCAACTAAACTAGCACTTGCTTTGAACGTAGATCTCTTTTTGGTAAGTTTCCAACCAAACTAACACTTGCTTTGAATGTATATCTCTTTTTGGTAAGTGTCCAACCAAACTAGCACTTGCAAATCTAGGGTTGAAAAATTAGAGAGTACAAACATGTGTAAAAACAGTCTTATATAATCAAAACTTAATATGATAAATAGGTAACTATAGCCCAATATGAAAATCAATATTTCTCCCCAATCCAGACATGGATTGCACTGTGGGTGAGTTGCTGGAAATATCAAAGGGGCTTCAGGCTTCATAAGAGTTTGATACAAGCGGCCTCATGGAATGGCATGCAAGAGGTTACCAGTGGGTCGAGTATGTTGATTCCTACTTTCCTGATATAATTAGAACATCTTCCATTAACGAGCATTTTGGCTATTATGTTCCACTGAGAGGCCTGCAACCGATCTGAGCAAAGAGTCTTGAAATTGGTAAGCATCATCAAGGTCGTGTTTTGTTTGGAACATTATTTACTTATGCGCACTAGATATTTTCCATTACAATGGTCCTCAAAGATGAATTTGGAGATGGTGTTAGACTTGCAATCTATAACGTTCCACTCTCTATCTGGAGGGCCGAAGATGTGTGCAAGATTTATCTCAAATGAGCCAAGGTTGTAGTAAAAGAACTCACTTCAAGCGATTCGATTTTTAGAAACATTAATCTTGATCTCATGCCTCTGCCCAACTATGCTCCGAACTTGGGTGAAGCTACACTGTGCTCATGAAGTTGGGTATCCCAACAAGATTTCTAACTTGATGACGCATGTGCCTTTTGACAGATGTGACGTCTGACAGATCCAATCGCCACATAAGTTAATGTCAATTTGGTGATTGGTCAAAAATCCTAGTTCAAGGTTTATCAGAGCCTGTCAGAAGATAAGCTCTTTTTTCTCCTTCCCATGCCTATATAAGGTAGCTCAGGTCTTCAAAAAAATATGGTGAGTGGGGATTATGAAATAGCAACACAGCAACAGAATAGCAAGAGAAGTCAGAGCAGTTCAGAGATTCGAGTCACTCATCTGTCTCAACTTCGAGCAGCAGTCTCGTTAGTTTGTCTGTTGTCAGTTTGTCCTGCAAACATTTGTCTATAGATGTTTGTATTTCCTTAGTTGAAATTTTTTGTAACCCTCATCTTAGAAGAATAAAATTTGTTGTTGTTTAAGGCATTTGTAGGGTTTGTAACTATCTTTCTCTGCATAAATTTTTGTTGTTCTTTGTACAATCGCCTTAGAGTGATTTTTGTGTTCTATAAGGTTGAACTCAGATCCCAAACATTGCATTCAAATTTGGTTTCTCTCTCCTACCCCCACAGCTCTTGCCAAACCAAGAAAGCCATCGTTGTAGCCACATGAGCCTCAGGACAACAAAGTTCGATAGGCAAAAATTTGCCTAAGTGTGGGACCTCCATGCTCGACTTCTTAATTTTATAGTGCACCTCTAGACTGTGCAACTATTTTCGTGCAAATTCTGACAAGAAATTTACTTAGCCATTTTTTGGCTAAGTTTCACTCCATGTTGTGCAACCCGACTGCCCACTAATTTTGTGTACAGCTAGGCATTGATTGCGCACTCAAGTTTTGACCACATCCTTAGCCCAAAATTACTTTTTTCTCATGCGTATCTTGATTGCACACAATTTTTCATGCAAAGCCTAACTGCACAAGTTTCCTTGCACAACCCGACTGCACAGAAGTTTGAGAGCGCAACCTGACTTCGAAAGAGCAGCTCGACTTCAGGCCCCCTTCGCCCTATGCTCCCCAATGATGGCCAAACTGTGAAAAAAAAATTAAAACCATAAATTGGTATTAGAGCCACTGATCCCTTAATGCAGATATCGAAGCAGAATGACTTCTAGCAGCAACAACTTGTAGTTACAGATTCCACACTTCAATGGAAATAATTACAATTACTGGAGCATCCAGATGAAGATCATGTTCAAATCTTAAGAGTTGTGGGAGTTAGTTGAGAATGGCTACCTAGAACTGGTAGGTGTAGCAGTACTGGTCACCCTCTCTCAAGAAGACAAGGACCTGTTGAAGTAGAACACAAAGGACCAAAAGTCCCTCTTCTACATCATGCAAGTGGTCTAGGAGTCCATCTTCTTGTGAATCGCATTAGCCACCAAGGCAAAGCAGGTTTGGGAGATTTTGGCCAGCTCGTACTAGGGCACCAACAAGGTAAAGTTGGTAAAGTTGTAGATGCTCAGGAGGTAGTTTGAAAATCTGTAGATGAGTGAGTCCGAGTCCATGAGTGATTTCTTCACCCGAAAGATGGACATTATCAACCAGATGTGATTGAATGGAGAAAAATTATGCAGAGCCAGAGAATTATGGAGAAAATTCTCAGAATTCTGCCTACCAAGTTTGACTCGGTTGTGATAGAAATCGAAGAGTCGAGGGATCTGACAACCCTCTCGACAGATGAGCTCATGGGTTCATTGCAGACACATGAACAAATGTTGATTCATTCCTCTCAGACCTCTCTAGAGCAAACATTCAAGGCTCAGGTCTCATTTAGAGACAACGGTAGACAAGAATCCCACCATGGCACTTCTAGCTCTCAAGGAGGACGAGGCAGGGATGGGAAAGGTAACAAGTCAGTAGGACAGTAAAACCCTAGTGAGGGAGAGACTAATTGCAACTTTCATCAGCAAGGAGGAAGAGGTGGTTCAAAAAATTAGCAAGCTAGATCTAGTTAGAAAAAAGACATGTCAAAGGTCCAGTGCTATTATTGCAAGAATTTTGGCCATTACATCTCATAGTGTAGAAAATGGATGGCCAAGGAGAACCAGTAGTAGGCCCATTACATGGACAAAACCAAAAATGCGGTAGAAGGAAACATACTGCTGACTTACAACATTAAGGAGTGCCAAAAAAATATCTGGTATTTAGACAATGGGTGTAGCAACCACATGACGGGGAACAAGGAAATGTTCTTACAACTGGATGAAACAGTCCAGTATGAGGTGAATATGGGGAACAACAGCAAGGTTCCCATGATGGGGAAAGGAAAGATCCTCATTCGCACCAGGCACAATGATTGAAATTAGATCTATGACGTTTACTATGTGCTTGGCCTAAAGCACAACCTGTTGAGTGTTGGACAGCTCGTGCAAAAGGGACATATGATCCAGTTCAAATATGGAGCTTGCACCATCAAAGACAAGTCGCATGGGTAGATTGCAACCGTGTCCATGATGAAGAATAAAATATTTTCATTGCAGATTCAAAATGAATCATTGATGTCTCTGAGTGTAGTTGTGAAAGATGCTACCTGGTTGTGGCATCTTAGGTTCGGTCACCTAAGCTTTAGTGGCCTAAATCAACTACACAAGGGGCATATGGTGAAGGGTTTACCCCTGATAGAGTAGTAAAATCAAGTTTGTGAGGGCTACTTAGTCAAAAAACAACATAGGGATTCATTCCATTTTGGTTAGTCTTGGAGAGCATCATAGCCACTCGAGCTGGTGCACTCAGAAATTTATGATCCGATGCAGACCAGCACGTTTACTAGTAATAAATACTTCTTGACATTCATAGATGACTTCATCTGTAAGACTTGGATCTATGCCATCAAACTGAAGTCAAAAACATTTGCTAGATTCAAGGAGTTCAAGGCTCTAGTGGAGAAACATAGCGGATATCAGATCAAAACTCTTAGGATAGATGGAGAAGGTGAATACATCTCCAAAAAATTCCACAACTATTGTAAGCAACACAAAATTTGGAGGCAGCTCGCTTCTAGATACACGTCGCAATAGAAGCGTAGCTGAGAGGAATAACTGAACCATCATGGAGATGACATGCAACATGATGAAGGCAAAGGGATTTTCACATGAATTTTAGGCAGAGGTTGTAACATGTGCAGTCTACTTGCTGAATAGATGTTCCACCAAAAGTATGAAGGAAAAAATCCCTCAGGAGGCCTGGAGCGGTGTGAAGTCAAGTGTGGCTCACTTGCGTGTGTTCGGGTGCATTGTATATGCACATGTTCCAGAAGAGAAGCAACAGAAGTTGGATTATAGAGTTGAGAAGTGCATTTTCACAGGATATAGTGAGCAAGCGAAGGTATATAGGCTATACAACCCTATGATGAAGAAGCTCATCATCAACCATGATGTGAAGTTTCATAAAGATGAAGCCTAGAACTAGAAGTCAGATACTGGCTAGTCAGAGCCAGTAGTAATAGAGTCTATTGACTTGGAGGAGGGTAGTGTGTAGCCACTTGTAGCCTTTAGTAGCAGTAGTAGTGCCAACAGTAGCACAACCACACCATCTCGATCGCCTCCGCTTGCAAGTAGAATCCAAAACCTAGTGACACCAATGAAGACAAGGATCTTGCAAGAAATATACGAGGCAACTCAAACCCATGAAGATGAAGAGTACTCTGACTTTGCATTCTTTACTGAAGTTGATCCAATAGAGTTCAAAGACATAATTCAGAATCATAAGTGGGTGCAGGTGATGGATGAGGATATTGAAGCCATTGAAAAGAATAATACATGGCAAATGACAGATCTTCCAGCAGGGAAGAAGACCATTGGAGTCAAGTGGGTGTATAAGACCAAGTTCAATGCCCAAGGATAAGTTGACAAATATAAGGCTAGATTGGTGGTTAATTGCTACAAATGGAATTTAGGTATTGATTACCATGAGGTATATGCGCCTATAGCCCGACTTGACACGATCAGGATGATCCTAGCATTGACATACCAACAGGGTTGGAAGATGTACCAGATGGACGTCAAGTCAGCATTCCCCAATGGAGTGTTGGAGGAAGAGATCTACATAGACCAGCCATCAGGTTACAAAATTGAAGGCTAGGAGGATAAAGTCCTGAAGCTGAAGAAGGCCCTGTAGGGTTTGAAGCAGGCACCCCGGGCTTGGTATAGCCGTATTGACAATTATTTTTAGGAGAATGGGTTTTTCAAATGCCCATATGAGAACACCCTATACATGAAGACAAATGAAGCAGGTGAGCTCATTATCATCTGCTTATATGTGGACGATTTGATTTACACTAGAAACAACACAATATTTTTTACCCAGTTTAGAACAACCATGAAGAAGGAGTTCGAGATGACAAACTTAGGGCTGATGAAGTATTTTATCGGCATTGAAGTTGACCAATCGACAGATGGTATCTTCATTTCTCAAGGCAACTATGCAAAGGAAGTCATAAAGAAGTTCAATATGGAGGACAACAAACCTGCCATCACACTTGTTGCCATAAGTTTGAAGCTAAGTAAGCTGGATTCAGGGAGGAATGTAGATCCAACTTTTTTCAAGAGGCTAGTTGGTAGTCTGATGTATTTGACTGCAACTCAGCCAGATCTGATGTTTGGATTCTATCTAATTAGTCATTTTATGGAGATTCCAAAGGACACGCACTGGCAAGCAGGCAAGAGGATCTTGTGCTATGTCAACGGGATGCGAAACCATGGCCTATTTTATGCTAGATAGGACTAGTTGAAACTAGTGGGCTTCATAGATAATGACTACGCTGGTAGCACCGATGATCGAAAGAGCACCTTTGGGTATGCTTTCCATCTTGGATTAGGGGTAGTCTCATGGGCATCTAAGAAGTAACCCATCATTGTGTTGTCCACAACTAAAGCAGAATATGTCATCGCCACATCAACCGCATGTCAGGCAATTTGTCTACAAAGAGTTCTGAGTAAACTGAACTACCTCCGAAAGGAGCGACAATATTTTTTTGTGATAACAATTCAGCCATCACACTATCAAAGGATCCCGTGTTCCATGGTCGAACGAAGCACATTGATATTCGTTATCACTTCATCAAAGATTTGGTGAAGTCTAGAGAAATTCAACTACTATTTTGTAGATCCAAGGAGCAATTGGCAGATATTTTTATGAAGCCTTTGAAGGAGGAAGACTTCAGAAGATTGCATGAGCAGCTTGGAGTCAAAGCTCTCATGAAATTAGGCTTAAAGGAGGGTGTTAGAAATATTAATCTTGATCTCACGCCTCCGCCAAACTACGCTCCAAACTTGGGTGAAGTCAAATTGCGCTCACGAAGTTGGGCATCCCAGCAAGATTTATGACTTGACGTCGCACGTGCCTTCTGAAAAATGTGACATCTGACAGATTCGATCATCACATAAGGTAATACCAGTTCAATATTTTATGAGAAACCCTAGTTTAGGGTCTTTCAGAACCTGTCAAAAGATAAGCTCTATTTTCCTTTCTCATGCCTATATAAGGTAGTTTGGGTCTTTAGAAAAATATGGTGAGTGGGGATTTTGAAAGAGCCGCGCAGTAGCAGAACAACGAGAGAAGTCAGAGCAATTCAGAGAGCCGAGTTGCTCATCTGGCTCAACTTCGAGCAGCAGTCTTGTCAGTTTGTATGTTAATTTATCCTGCAGACATTTGTCTGTAGATGTTTGTATTTTCTCAGTTGAGAATTTTTTTAACCCTCGTCTTAGAAGAATAAAATGTGTTGTTGTTTAATGCATCTGTAGGGTTTGCAGCTATCTTTGTCTGCATAATTTTTGTTGTTCTTTGTACAATCACCTCATAGCGATTTTCATGTTCTATAAGGTTGAACTTAGATCCCAAACATTGCATTCAGATTTGATGTCTCTCTCTTGCCCCCACAACTCTTGCCAAGCCAAGCAAGCCATCATTGTAGCCGCACGAGCCTCAAGACAAAAAATTTTGATAGGTAAAAGTTTGCCTAAGTGTGGGACCTCCACGCCCGAATTTGCAATTTTATAGTGCGCCTCCCGACTACGCAACTATTTTCGTGCAAATTTTGATGAGAAATTTACTTAGCCATTTTTTTGGCTAAGTTTTGCTCCCTATTGCGCAGTCGACTGCGCACTAATTTCGTGCGCAGCTGGGCATTGACTATGCACTCGGGAATTGACCACCTCCTCATCCTGACTTCACTTTTTCCTCATATGCAGCCTGACTGCATATATTTTTTCGTGTGTATCTCGACTGCGCAATTTTCCTTGTGCAGCCCAACTACACAAAAGTTCGAAAGCACAACCCGACTTCGGGAGTGCCACCCGACTTTGGGAGCGCAGCCCAACTTTGGGTCCCCTTCGCCCTGCGCTCCCCGATGGCGGTCGAACTATGAAAAAAAATTAAAACCACATCGATGACGATCTTCTCATGGTATGCATTGATAACTCTCAAAACGTGGAGATTCTCAATTTACCTGAAATGGATGTAAAGAGTGCCCTAGTTGCAAACCTAGTTGAATTGCGGGTTGAGGGGAATAAATGCTTTCGAGATGGGGATTGGGAAGAAGCCATCAAATGTTATTCTATATGCATAGACTTGGCTCTCTTTCGTCAGAAAATTGGGCCTCAGCTTACAAACTCTTTAAACATTCAGAAGGAAGGGATGACCTTATAACGTATGAATATGATTGCGAACACGAGGATCTCTTTAGTTGTTATAAAATGATGGGAAAATTTTGATTGAACTTTGGAATGATATAATTTTGGTAATTAAATATAAACATCCAATTAAATTTTTTTTTTTTTTTTTTTAATATTAAAATATGGTGGTTTTGACCACGAATCCCCAAAATTGTTACAACAATTTTACTAGGGAGACACACACCTACCCCCTCACACACTCACCCACATGTTACAACAACTTTACCATGGAGACACACCCACCCCCTCACACACTCACCCACGCCACCGTTTGAAACTTAGACCTCCCGAAGAAGAGCCAAAGCCCAAACCGTTGCGATGCATCCCAAGTGCAATTCAATTTTAAAAAAAATATTTAAAATAAATTTTTTAAATTAATTATAATTTTAAAAGTTATTTTTATTTTAATTAAAATATTAAATATAATAAGAATATTTATCTTAATGTATAATCATTGAAACTTAATATTTTATTTATTTAAAATATATAGATTATTGTATTAAGTTGTCTTCATCAATTTTTTATTATAACAATACTAATAATAATTATGGAAAGACTTGTTTGCATTATTACTATTATTTATTATTAGGAAAAGATTTGTTTGCATTATAATGATAAATTATTTACTTTGTTCATATTTAACTTATAATTTATGTATACAAAGAGGATTGGTGTAATTCAATGAAGAAAGACCATGGTGTAATTACAAACTTCACCCATAAAAGTATTAGCGTGCATGTGTACTTAATTGGAATATACTATTTGCATGGTGAAGGAATATTCAAAGTTAAAAATTATATTTTATTATTGTTTAATAAGTTATGGTTGATTTTTATTAAAGCTATATCCATTAAAATAACAAAATATTACATTTATTATTGAAAAGTCAAGTGTATGGTGGAACATAATTGTACTTTTCAATGAAAAACCATTAGTCCTTTTCCTTAGCCTTAAAATTTCCTTAAAAAAAATATGAATATAGTTTTTGACTTCTATGATCACTATGCTTGTTCTTTGATCTCTAAATTAGTCTAATTGGATCATAACATTCTAGCTTGTTTACATTTAGCATTTAATCAACTTTACTCTTTGATTGCAAATGTTTTCTTTATTAGATTGGGTACTTTAGTTGTGGACATCCTAAGAGACCAACATTGGCATAATAGGTTCACATTTGAGATTTCAAATTATAATTGGTCTACCCTTGATTACTTACTACATTTTCCATCTCAAACACACTCAACTCTAGATGACTAGGTGCATTTTCTAAGTTTGAATTGGCTCACCTTGCCTCATGAATTTAGAAAGTCAAGGTAGAAGTGAAATAATATGTGTTGGTATGGATACTCTTCCACTTTAGAATAGCCACCTTTGTAATTCTTACACCTATTTTAGGATGTCTCCCATATTGCAATTTTTGCTCTAAAGTTGAAACTATTCCTCACTTATTTTGATATTATGTTTTTGCCTAGTCCTTTTAGTTGTAGTCTTTCCATCTTTTCAAATATCATCAAAAGTAGTTTTGCTTGAAAAATCCAAATAAGATTGTAACAACCCATTATGGGAATCCATTAAACTCATTATCCTCAAACATATATGAAAACATAGATATGTAAGCATGTTTATTATTTAAACTCCTTAAAAAAATTTATGTAAAACTTATTATCTCGTCTTTTTTCATCTTTTGTTTTAGGTTTCTAACATTCACTCTCAAATACATAATATAAACAACAATAATATAAATAAGAATATGAAGCTTGTAATGGAGAAGATCAATTGTTTGTACTACCAATTTAATCATTATCTACATTAGTAGAATGTAGCCACTTCACAACTTAAGGACAAGATGGTACAATTTTTAATAGCAATGTTTGACTTCCAGTTATACTATTAATACCATAAAGCACATAACTAGTTTAATCTCATCAATATTCAATTGTCCCGACAAATTCCGAAGTCAATTAAAAAAACAATTTTTATGATGCATTAGTTGTCTGTTTTGGCTATAATTTTGTTGATTTATACGTTGTACTTTGCTTAACTAAAGGCAAATGGACCCTTAACTTAATATTATTTTTTTTAATGGTAAATAACAATGCAACGATAATATTCTTACCCAGTTGTATTTTTATATAAACAATAAATAATAATTTCAAGGTCATACAACATTTTTGGTTAGGTTATTAGTTTCAGTCATACCAACATTTTTATTAAGTCCCTTCGAAACATGTTAATAGTATGTTTTAGTTTCTCAACCAAAAAAATCCACATTTAAACCATTAAAAAAAATAAAAAATTGCACTCCCCTTATCAAAGGAGAACAGAGTCGGACTCGAGGAATTTGCATAGAAAACCACGAGACAATTGATCGGTGGGTTTTCATGGCAAAATTCAAAGTGAGAAAAGATAAGAAGTGGATTTGAACGGCATTCCTTTAGCCGGAAAAAGTTATGCGAAAATAATTGTACGGCGGATGGTTTTTATTTATTTATTTTTAAGTTATAGATTATTGTATTAAACGAATTGAAGAGGTTTTCATCAATTTTTATTATAATAATTACGCGGATAGGCGTCGTTAAACAATATTAATATTTTATTAAAAAAGCCGACATTAAGAAAATTATCCGCCTACATTAAAATTATTTAAAATATTTAAAAAATAAGATAAGTTGATAACTTTCCGCGTTTATAAATATATATATATTATATATCTAAGCAAATATTAATAGTAATTGTGAGCAGACCAGTTTGTATTATTAGGGAAAAATTTGTTTTCATTATAGTGGTAAATTGTTTATGATGTTTATTTTTGTTCATATATAATTTATAAGTTATTTATACAGAGATGATTGGTGTTATTCAATGAAAAAAGACCATTGTAATTATAATATTTATACATAAAAATATTAGTATGAGTGTATATTTAAATGGTTTAAATGGTTAAGGAATAGTTTGAGTTAAAAATTGAATTTTATTATTATTTAATAAGTTATGTCTATGTTTTATTAGGGCCAGTCCCATCAAAAAATGAAATATATCTTTTCATCATAATAAAAATTAAACCATATGAAGCTTAATTTTTTTATTAAAGGTATTATTTATTTTTATTTTTTTGAATTGAAAAAAATTTCAACTTCTTAAGTGTCTATAATTTTGAATTCAATAAAGTTGGATGAAAGAGTTTAAGGCATCTTCCAAACTTCAAATTTAGGTCGCCTTTTTATTATCCTTGCTAAATTCTAAATCTAATTTAATTGAATGAAATTAAATGTGAAAAGTAAATGCAAAAATCCCAATGCATATAAAATAAATTATGAACTTTTAGGGTGTAAGAGATTAAAAGTAAACACAGTCAAAACCATAGCAAGGCGACAATCAACACATGAGAATTTCAAATGATAATGCATTCCCATTTAAATAAATTGAATTGTGAGGAATGACAAGAGGGGAAGAAGAGATATGCCATAATAATCTCACATTCCATAATCTAGGATACTGTCACTAATGGAGTATAAAAGATTTATCAATTTATCATTATTTTTATGAATTATAAAAACACAATGTGGGTTTCACAAAGAGTAGCTTTAAATTCTTCAACGCTGGAATATGTTTACAATGGATCCCATGGCTCATATTTATATAAATATTTCACCCTTGAGTTACTCTAGGTGATAAATTCTTATTTCTAGTAAAAGAAAATATTTAAAGGTATATTTAGCAAAATGATACACCTCCAAATGTTACATGCCTCTAAAAGGCTTAGAATCCTTCTAAGATGAGATATAGTGCCACAAAACAAAAAAGAGTTACTTTTCAAGAAATCCTCTCCTGCTTATTTTGGTAGTGAGGAAATCACTCCCTTTTTGGAGTGAATCATTCTATTGTTGGATTGAATCATCTCACGTAAGAAAATGGAGCCACTTGAGCAAATTTACCCTCTTGATAAAATTGACTCACTTGAGCAAATTGGCCCTCTTGAGATAAA
The DNA here is from genome assembly GCA_028583015.1 of Wollemia nobilis. Lineage (NCBI taxonomy): Eukaryota > Viridiplantae > Streptophyta > Pinopsida > Araucariales > Araucariaceae > Wollemia > Wollemia nobilis. The sequence goes on along the minus strand of JAQPPZ010003077.1, from coordinate 9,442,527 downwards.
AAACTTGCTTGAGTAAATTGACCTACTTGAGCAAATCACTCCTCGTTGTTGACAAGTAATTTTTTCCAATTTTATAAACATGGTTATTTTACAATTTTGTTCCTGGGTTTACAATATATATATATATATATATATATATATATATATATATATATATATCTTTCATGGTAATTCCTTAGAGGAATTAGAAGGTAGTAGCCAAGCTACTACATTTCTAGTGACTTCTTGGGTGCTAAGCATGATTGCTGATATATCCTAAATTTTACCTTTATCCTTGGATATAGAGTCAAAATGGAGACCATCATCAATATTGTAAAATTAAAAGTCACTTTTATTTAGCTCTAGGGTAGCTGGATCAAAATTGACTATCAATTAGTGTGTGATGGTACATCTAGAACATCAAAATTTTGAGGTTCAATAGGAACTCCTCATATTGATCCTTCAAGAAGCTCTCCCCTTCATCCTCTTTAATTTCTTGACTTATTAAATAATATTTCGAGCTAATATTATCTATAGCCACCTCCACTTTGGCTTTCTCTTCATAAATGATATTGTTAGCATATTTCAACATATGAAGTTGATCTTGGTTGGATAATATCCCAGACATTCCCTTATTTAGCAATTCCTACATCTTCTTTCTCAGTTCCTCAATAATCATTTTGAGAGCATCATAGGTCGCTTGCATTACTAAAGTATCCCTTGTTTATGTGATATACCCTTCAACTGTGACATTATGATCTTCTTATCTTAACTTACAAATATGTTTTACCTATTCATTAGATGAGGAATTCTTCATTGCACTTTACCTTGGATTTTACTCCCCTTCCACTTGTTTGGTTATCTTTAAACTTTGGTCAAGCAAGATATATCACTAATTTTAAATATATGGGGTTCACTATAGCATAATTTATCCTAAAGGGACTTGTCTTGCACTACCACTACACTCTTAGCATTCATATTCTATATAAAAAATTCCTTGATGACCAATATCTTTCTTCTTCCTTTCATTAGCTAGGATTGGTGGATCATGAATGTAGAAAATGTTGACACTTGTTTCACCAGTGTTGTCTCAATCAATATACCTTATTTTTTTTTAGTGAAAAGTTAAAATTTTGTATTAAAAAAATATTTATTAAATTATTTTCCTGGTAACCCGCCTCTCTTGGTCAGTTCCAGGATACAAATCAGCTTCTGCTTTCTATCTCTGCAAATCCTCCTAATCATGGTGATCATAAGGAGTTTCCCCAATTCTTGCTTTGCCTCTCCTTTATCTTCCTTAGGCTTCTTTGTTGCTTCAAATTTATCTTTCTTTGCACTATGTAACCCATAAATAGATACATGTAATAGATCACAGTTATTCTTCATCTTCCTATACTTCTTGTGCTATCCTTATCCTGAGGTGTCCCCATCCTCGATTTTTTCCAAATTTCTTTCTCCTCTGTGTGTATTTCAAAGGCCTCCATATTTCTTGCATCAATAGTTTCAAGCATCTTTATTGCTATAGTTCTCCATATGCTCTCTGTCGGTTTGAATTCCTCCTTAAAAGTTCTTCCATTTCATTCTAGTTAGATTTTCTAGCAAATAAATCCTAAACCCAAATCCCATGCATTTTTTATCCTCTTTGTTCTAAATATGTTGGATTTCCAATAATCCTAAAAAGTATCCATAGTTGAAATTTGAACCTCCACTTAGTTAAAAGTAATATACCATTTCTTCCACACTATTTGGGAAAAAGTGCACTCAAAAAGGAGATGAGAAACTATTTCCTCATATTGGTTGCACATTATACGCCTATTAGGCCCAATAAATCCTCTTTTATGCAAATTATCTTGGGTCAAGATACTATTGTGGATCATCTGCCAAGAGAAACAATTTATCTTTATCAATCCCTTAGGTTGCCACAACTTTGACCAAGGAGGTTGTTGTATTGGGTGGTTGGGAGAAGTTATAAATTTATAGCCATACTTCATTGAATAATTTATCATTGTTCCATGATCCCATGCTATCTTATTTGGTTCATTCCTTTTAAACACTGTCTATTTTCCAAAATGTTTTGTAGCTCACTTTTCTCATAATCTTACTCTTCACTTGGTCATTCCTCCTTAGTTTTCCATTGCTTAGATCTAGGTCCTTCTAGATGTGGAGGTTTGATATAGTGGAATACCTGATACCATCCATGGTTGTGCAAATACAATTTGAGGTATACTAGATGAGGGTGAGTATTATCTATTGGTGGGTGCTACTCCCATGAGTCCTCCCATAATATTGCATTTTCCCATCCCTAATTTTCCATAATAGACCCTACTTAATGATTGGGGCTCCTTTTTTTAGTGCTTTCCAAATATCTGAACCTTTCCCCATGACTGAAAGATGAGAAATTTCTTCTATTGGGTGGGTTGGGTAGTATTTTGAAGATAATACTTGACACCACATTTGGTCCTGGTTGGATATCCATCTCTAGTATTATTTGGCAGTGAGATCTTGATTATTTATTTTTGCTACTCTAATTCTTAGGCCTCCTTGGTTCTTTGGTTTGCATACTTTGTCCCAACTGACTAGGGTCATTTTCAGATCTCCCTTTGCCCCTGACCATAATAATTTTTGCATGATTTTATCAAGATCCTTTAACATACTCTTTGGGTCTACCAAGATAGAGAACTAATACACAAGCATTGCTTTAAGGATATATTTAAGGAGAGTTACCCTACCTCCAAAACATAGCCATCTATTTGTCCAATGAGCTAGTTTTGAATGGATTTTATCCTTAATAGTTTTTCAATCTTTGCTTTTTTACCTCTTTGCTGAAATAGGGATCCCTAAGGATTCTAGGGATATATGGGCTTCCTGGAATCTAAGAATATGGGATATAATTTCTCTTACTCTCTTAGCTACATTGAAGAAAACCACTTTGGATTTTTTTCATTTACCAATTGGCCTATCGTTGCTATATAGCAATCCAAGAGATAACAAATGTAGCAATCCAAGAGATAACGAATGTAGAAATCCAAAAAATTGCTACTTTTTGATTTTACATCCAATGGATCAAAAAATCATGCAAATCAAAGGTATAACAAAAAATTTATGTTGGTTTTATGATTACTCTATTTTTGAGTGATTTTTAAGCCAAAAATGAGCAAAATTTACCCTAAAATAGTCATAAAAAGCCCTAGACAACCCCCAAAATTACCAAATTTATTTTGTTATCTTAGTTAGCTCCTTGTACACCTCTCATAAAAATTTTGAGTCCTAAATATTTATTTCTCAAAATTTCCTAAAATTGGGCATTTTTCCACGAGCCCCGATTGGCCAAATATTCCAAAAATACAATTTTTGACTAGGAAGTCAATTTTTGGATCCCTAGTCCATTGTTATCAGCTTGTCATGTTGATCATTCTGGTATAAAAAACCCATAATATTTTTTGGAAGTCAAATTTTTCTTTAGTGTGGGTTTCTTTCAGGGCTTGCCTAGTCAGCACATCATGACAAATATGCATAGTCAAGCTCAATCACGAGCCAGTGAAGCAGGATACTTAAGGAGATACCCTGAGCTTCATCATTATAAGCATAATGATCTCATAATTCTTGCATAGTGACCTGATATTAGTTGCATCCTTTACTCTCCTAAGGATCTCATCATTCCTACACGATACCCTGAAAGTCATCGTGAGGTCAACCCCTCACTCAGAGGACCTGACCACCAAGGTATCTCTATCAAGAGAACACAAATGGTTTATCCACATGATCAAGTAGATTATTCTGTTAGCCAACACCAATTCCAAGCTCAAGCTAGATATAATCATCCTACCAAGGGTCCTAGTAGGGAGGTCTACACTCCCTCCACATCATGGTATTTACCACCCAAAAATTTTGTCCAACAAGTGTTAGCAATCCATGGTAATCCTATGTGAAGTTCACATGCACCATCAGAAAATATGACCATGAGTGAGCTTCTACAACAATCCCCCAAGCATCGAGAAACTCTCATGGAGGTTTTAAATTCAATCGAGTTACAACCTCACGATTTGGATGCTTTCACCAACTTTGTGGGATACATACAAATGCACAAGAATCATGTTATATACTTTAAAAATCATGAGATCAAACCTGTGTTTTCCAATTCACTAGATCCTACTTTTCACATCATCACGAGTATCAATAGTCTCCCTTATAAGCAAGTATTGGTTGATACAGGTTCCTCAATAAATATTATTACCACAACTACACTAAAACATCTCAACCTTCCATCTTCATACATTGCAAAATCCACGTTCACCTTGCAAGCATTTAACGATGCTTTATCACCTACACTTGGTACAATATTCCTCCCTATCCAAGTTGGACAAAATATTGTATGCATATTATGCTACATTTTAGAGGGTTCAAGACAGTACAATATACTGCTTGGAAGGCCATGGATAATAGCCATGGAATGTGTTCCATCTATAGTGCATAAATGCATTAAATACATTCATGAAGGTAAATTCTATGTGGTTGATGTCGACCCAAACCCATTCAGGTATTATAAACAGGTGGATCATCCACAAGAGCATATTGTATCACCCATGCATTTGGACACTAAACCCAATGATCTTATCTAGAGTCCAAATTCAACCCCACGGTCAGTCATGAAGCTACCTTCACCACCACTGCTAGTATCATCCTCTATTTCTTCAAGAAAGGAAGAGTCAAAATAACCAACTACAAACGCTCCCATATCCATATTCGACACATCAGTAGAAGACCTTCCTAATCTTACTAACAAGGAGGAACCCACAGTTGATACAAATGAATCATATCATATCATGCTTGAGGACACAATTCAATTGACACATCCAAAACTCGATGAATGCATAGTACCCAACATTGCATTCATGCCTATCATCGAGTCAATCAAGGATTTAGGTAATTCTCCTACCAATTCTTCACCCATTGATAGCATTTCTTATGCACCCCCCAAGCATAGGGGCCAATCATATCAGCTTGGAAAAGTTGATGAGGCAGCCATGACTTATCCAAATTCAAATGCATCTTATCATGAGTTTGTGGGAATGATCAATTTCATGACAGAGAACCAAAGACCTTTGAATCCATTTATACCACTTACAACTCCATCCAACATTCCATCCATACCACAAGATATACCATCGATGGATCCAGTCACACCTACTCCATCTCACTCAACATCACAAAATCAATAATAGGTGTACCCCTTAAACCAAAGTGTGGGTAATCTAGCTACTATAGTTGAACACTCTAAGTTGGAATATGAGCACGAGCTAAATCAATAACAAAAGCATGTGGATATACTCACTATCCAAAATCATCATGAAACATTTGCATCTATTCAAACAATTTCGGATAGGCTAACCAATATTGAGTTACAAGTGCGTCACCAACATAATGATTTACAACAGATATTGAATCGACTCATAAGCATGGAGTTATAGCTGAGTCATCTAAAACCTCAACCCCCTAATTGTTAGGACCAACCCCCACCTTTGTAGTCCAAGGTTAAATCTCAACATAGTCAAATGCAAAGGCAACAACGCCATCCACCTCACACTTATACACCATTTCCAGAATCTCTAGCATCACTATTTAATCAATTATGCAAGGCCAAGGCTATCACATCTCTAGATATTTACCCCTTGGATCCCAACAAGCCTAAACTAATGTGGTATCGAGAGGACCAATATTTTCCTTATTATCAAGTAAATGACCATGAAATTCAGTCATATATCACATTCAAGAACAAGGTACAAGATATGCTTGACAAAAATGATCTTTAAATCAACAAGTAAAAAATTGGCATATTTCAAAATCTATTACCTACATATGTGAGTCAAGAAGAGAAACCTAAATAGGTGACTGAGATGCATACAACCCCATAACTATATAAAGTGATGTGACCACATTCACCTCATTTAGAGCATCAACATTGTACCTGGACTCCATTTTCTAATCCCATGTCAACCATTTTTCACAACCGACAAGAATCAAAGACAATCGTCTTGCCAGATATACCCCTGGTCAACCTAAATAGGTCTAGATCTAGATGATACAAGAAGGATCATTATTTCCTCTATCACCGAATAAGAGGGCATGATAGCAATTGTTATACTTTTAGACACATAGTCCAAGATCTTATGGATAAGAAAGCTTTATCCACAAATGGGTCACTCATTTTACCCCATCAAGACATGGGCATTACCAAGAATTCCCTACCACAATAGGAGGAGTCAATCTCTATCACTCCTCCTAGCCAAGCCAATAGCATTGCATCAATCACAGTACATGCTGGGGGTACATAAGGTATCGTACCTTCTTTCTAATTTCATAAAATAATCAAAGTTGCAAAAATATCCAAAGGTATCTATAAACTATTTGGTCACCCTAAAATGATTCAATGGTGTCTACGAACCCTTTTGTCACCCTAAAATGATCCAAAGATGTTTGTGAGCCCTTTGGTCACCCCAAAAAGTTCCAAAGGTGTCTACGACCCCTTTGGTCACCCTAAAACATTCCAAAGGTGTCTACGACCCCTTTGGTGACCCCAAAACACTCCAAAGGTGTCTACGAACCCTTTGGTCACTCAAAGGTATCTACAAACCCTTTGGTCACCCCAAAACACTCCAAAGGTGTCTATGAACCCTTTTGTCACCCCAAAATGCTCCAAAGGTGTCTATGAACCCTTTGGTCATCCCAAAAAACTCCAAAGGTATCTACAAACCCTTTGGTCATTCCAAAACACTCCAAAGGTGTCTATGAACCCTTTGGTCACTCCAAAGGTGTCTATGAACCCTTTGGTCACCCTAAAATGCTCCAAATGTGTCTACAAACCCTTTTGTCATCCTAAAATGCTCCAAAGGTGTCTACAATATTTTTGGTCACCCTAAAATGCTCCAAAGACATCTATAAGCCCTTTGGTCATTCCAAAATACTCCAAAGACATCTATAAGCCCTTTGGTCATCCCAAAATGCTCCAAAGGCATCTATAATCCCTTTGGTCATCCCAAAATGCTCCAAAGGTATCTATAAGCCCTTTGGTCACCCTAAAATTCTTCAAAGACATCTATAAGCCCTTTGGTCACCCTAAAATACTCCAAAGATATCTACGAACCCTTTGGTCACCCTAAAATACTCCAAAGGTGGCTACAAACCATTTGGTCACTCTAAAATGCTCCAAAGGTGTCTAAAAACCCTTTGGTCACCCTAAAATACTCCAAAGGTGTCTAAAAATCCTTTGGTCACCCTGAAACACTCCACCAAAGGTGTCTACGATCCCTTTGGTCACCCTAAAATGCTCCAAAGGAGTCTATAAGACCTTTGGTCATCTCAAAATGCTCCAAAGACATCTATAAGCCCTTTGGTCACCCCAAAATGCTCCAAAGGCATATATAAGCCCATTGGTCACCCCAAAATATTCCAAAGGTGTCCATGAACCCTTTGTTCACCCTAAAAGCTCTAAGGGTATCTATAAACCCTTTGGTCACCCAAAATACCCCAATGGCATCCACTAAGTCCATTGGTCAACTATGTATATATATTTATCAAAATCCAAAAACATCATTAAACTATCAAAAACACAAAAATATTTCATAATATAGCATTCCATATAGCTACATTATACACTCACTTGCATTAGGCATACACATCATGACATTTTATATTTTAGAGTTGATCATACATGTCTAGCACCAGGTTTGTCCACTAGCCATCATTCATAATCAACTTTGTCAAAATTCATTATTAATATTCATCTACATGTAATTATCATTTTCATCCACATTCCATACTATGTATCTATTTTCCTTCACCTAGCCATTGGTTATAAGGAATATTTAGAGTTTTCGGTCACTCAACCATATCTAGTTTTCTTTTCAAATTTTGTAGAAAGTTGTCTTGATTTTTAGAAGGTAGAGTCCTGCTTTGATTGTACCTTGTATACGTTAAAATCCCAAACACATTTTCACACTAATAAATCCAATTTTTGCACAAGGAAAGATGAAACCTACAAAGTGGTTCATGTTACCCTAAGTGAAAAGTTTACCTCGCTCACCCCCCTATGAAAATGGTTCAAATATGCTAATAATTAACAAAAGGACAGCTCCTCCTTACCCAAAACAATCAAAATCCCTTGCTTCACGCTAAAGTGGGACAAGTATCCAAAGAGAAAAATAAACAGTGGTTGTTACCACTTAAAAATATTAAAAAATAAATAATGGTTTTCACCATTAGCAAAATCACAAAGTAAAATAAATAGTGGTTATCACCACTACCAAAATTCCTTGCTCACCAAAACAAAAATAAACAAATCCTTAGAGGAATTCAAAGATAAAAGAAAAGAAGGGAGTATTGAACTTGAATCCCTAGAATCCTTAGCATTTGAAAACCATAAGGTGATCCTCATTACAGGTTAGGTGGCATCAATCCTGCCTAGCAATGGCGGTATCCTTATGCATGATGATGTTTGTCACATAAGCAATCTGCTTTTATACAGACCAATATTTGCATGCGAATGAGCTAGCTTCTGGTAGCTTGTAGTGCCTAAGGGTATAATCCAACTTTGTATAAAACTCAGGATAATGATACTCATAGGGTGATATTTAGTACAAATGGGTTGCATAAATCATGTTTGATACTAGGATAACTTTATGTGTTATCATAGTAATAAACTCACATGCACACACAACGATATTGAATATCTTGGTCATCCTAGCAGATGTATACCTTGCGAAAATTCTTACATAGTTACTATACAAATTTTGACTAGATCACTAGAGTTTTTGAGTCTCATGAAAATATTAAGGATGTCATATAACCTCATATTATTTATTCCATTACATATCATCTTATCACATGTTTGTTAATTTACATTTTCACAATCCATTATATAATCTCATGATAAAGTCAAAATGAATAAGATGAATTTTGTACATTATATGGTGCTAGCATCTAACATGTCAAATAGTATTCATATATCATTAGTACAAGTTAACAATTCATTCATTTCATTTTGCATATGCTCATCTACATATCATCAAATCACATCATATTACAATACATGCATCCATGATAAGCATCAATAAAACAAACATAAACATTGCATACATCTAATAAAGCAATAGAGAAACACATGTTCAACCATCCCACATTGGAATGGTCGTAGAATATGCAGCCATACCACACTAGGATGGACATAAAAAAATCCCACAAAACAACTAAAAAGACCAAGAAAATGGTCTAAAAACCACCAAAAATAGGTCAAAATTGATGAATTCCACAAAGGATCAAGATTGCACACAAATTATTCATGGATGAATGTAAAAGTCTTTACCTTAATCCCTAAGAATGCCACTATGGTCAGACCACTCCAAGTTAATGAGGTATTAAGTTCTATTCTACCATGAAATATCAAAGAAACCATCAAAATCCTCACAAAATTGATAAATCTTATAGTGGATTAAACTAAGGGTAATCCCAATCAAGTCATATGGGTCAAGTGACTCGTAATTTTCATAATTTTTAATGCCCTAATAGACTCTTACATTAAGGGGTTAGTCACAATAACGAATTCATAATCAAAATCAACACTCAAATACTCAAAAGTGCAACTTGCATACATTCAAAAGAGTCATTGTCAAAGACAAATTTCAAGCCTACGTTGGGGCAAAAATTTCAGCACCAATTCAAAAAAAAAAGTCTTGGTATACTTGAAGCCTTGGGACACGTATCCCAATATAGGAAATATAAGGAACCAAGACCAAGTATACCTTAAATCCCAAAAATGCTATTGCAATGTGGTTGAAAAAGTATACCAAAATGAAATCCTTCAATTATGTCAAAAGCAAGATTTCCAAGAATGTATGATCTTTTCACAATGGAGGCATATAAATTTGGTTAGGTTACTGAATAACCTTAATAATTTAACGATTTAGTCATCTATTTTTCTCTACGCTTTGTTTCACACAACACATCTAAAAAAGGAGCATCTGCAAAAACTAAAAGCATGTAAATCAAATAAGAATGCAAAGGTGCCACTCTTATCAACACCATATGGACCCATTGGGTAATCATCAGGGGTTAATTAGGGGTAATAACCAATTTTTGGAAGGTTTATCCACTTTTGGGAGGTTTTGGGCCAAGTAGCCATGGTCGTCCCACCCTAGGATGACCATAGTTCATGGCCGTCCCACCCTAGGATGACCATAAGAAATCATCCCTAGGTGGTATGGCCATGGTATAGGCCCCAAAACAATTCAAATGTGGGATAAATGGCAATCAATTTCTGCCATTTATCCCATCCAATGACTTATGACAGATTGGGATACTATCTAGGCCATTAGGGACTACAAATTGGAGGCCAAATTATGAGACCTCTTTCACCTAATGTGTGTCAAAGACATTGACAAGTGGCAGCACTTGCCTTGGCTGCCCCAACTTGCCCCTTTTCCCCCTTTGCCCTCTTGGGCTATAAATTGGAGTATTTTCACTAAATTTCAGAGAGGGACCTCTACAAGTATTTACCACAAAGTGCTATCGAGATTTACTCTCACCTTTTACCTTTGGAAACCTCATCAATCGAAGGCATTTTCAAGGCATTCCCAAATATGCACATCCTCTCTAAAACCCATTCATTACTATGAGTGAATTTACTAAATTTTATGAAAACATCCCTAGAAGGATTTTAGACCAGATCCTAGAAGAATTGGTGGTAAAAACCACCAAATTTGGTGGTCATCCCACCCCAGGACAACCCCCAATTTGTGACAGTCCTAAATGGATCACCCTAGTATGGCCATAAATTGGGCCACAATTTTGAATCAATTTTAGCATAGATAAATTTTAGAGTAGTATATTAGCATCATACTTGAATTTGGTGAAGTTTGGAGTAATTTTGATTTATCAATTAGGGTTTTTGTGATTATAGTATTAATTGCCACATATTCTGTTCACAATATCACTTCAATTTCTACACAAATCATTACAAAAGTAGTTAATATACATCATGTTAAGTTTTGGAATCATTTGGAGTAGTTTAGCCCTATCGATTGCACTTTTTACATTCAATATTGCATGCATTCCTTTGATTTTATCATAATCCACACATGCTTTTAACCCATTTTAATTTCTTATGTGTAGGTGTAGGTATTCTAGTGTATGATGAAGGATCTAAGAATTTTAAGATAGATAGCTCAAATTAGTAGTAGTGCAAGCCCACTCTTCAATCGTGAGTGCAAGAAGAACATTGAAAGCGTGTCATAAGTTTGTGAAAGGATTGGATCCTTCAACATTGTAATTTGAATTGTATCAAGTTGAGAGCCCTCAAGGGGACATTTTGTAACCTTCTATTTGGAAAATTAATCAATACAAAGAGAACCCCCCATTCCTTTCAAATATTTGTCATTTATGGTTTACATTATTTATCACTTTTGAATGCTTGATTAGAACATTAGATGCATTTCAATTTCATTTTCTAGGTGCACCATTTTTCTACTCTACACAACCATTTGAATCATGTAAGCATTTTTTTTCTTTAGTTTTGATTTAAATTTTCAACTCTCTATTAATTCTATGCATTTTATTCACAGATCATCTATATACCAAAAGAGAAATACAAAATAAAATATAAATATAGGTATATGATAATACAAAATTATGCTTTTGCATTCATAAGATTTATCGCATTATAGTTACTAGGGCCCATTCACATGAAATTTTTGGGGTGCAATAATTTTGGGGGTCGCCTTGCCCAACTATGATAATTAATTTATTTTATTTTATTTTAATTATCCAACCACTTTCGCCCAAATGCTTGGACCTTTCACCTACAAATTATAAGTAATTTTAATTTTCTCATCAAATTCGCCACTTATACCACTAGTATATATGCCTAATGTGGTAGTGAAACCCATACACTTGGGAATGACATGCAAGACCAAGAACTATGTAACTGTGAAAGAAGATAAGAAGTAGCAAGAGAACCTTGGAACCTATGATGGTAACCAGCGAAGGTTATCGTCACCATGAAAGGATGATAGGCACATAAGGCTACTGGTGCCACTATCATAAGTCGATATCCTCTAGAGGCTACCATTTCCATAAAGGAATGGTAGTCTATTATAGGCTACCATCCTTTCATAGTGACGGTAACCTTTAGAGGTTATTGGTATATGCTAGTGGTGTTGGTAGCCTTATGTGGATACCGACCTTCCATGGTAATGGTAGCCTTCTTAGGAATGTGTAGAACAAGTTTCTCAGAAGGGTTTAAACGTAGGAATTTTGTGTTGGAACCCAGGGGAGGAAAGAAAAAAATAGTTGATTTTTTTTATATTTTTGAATTCTAGGACTTCCTGAGCAAGCAACAAAAATGCCTCACTTTTTTTCTCTTTTTAGACCTCACAACCACAACCAAATTTTTAAAAAACCACTATGACTTGATGCTTTTCAACCCATAAAAAACTCCACAATTAAGCATGCTCGATTGGAGTAGTACTCGTATGGGTGACCTCCTAGGAATTCCTAGTTTTACATCCTCTAAAATGAAATTGTTTTCTGAACCACATATACATTGGTAGCCTCTCTTGGTTACTAGTGACACTAATAATCTAGTATCTTGTAGAGGCTACTGGTGCCACACATATGTCGGTAGCCTTCAGAGTCCACCAATGCCACACATAAATTGTCTTGCCGATAGTATTTTATTGTTGTTTAATATTTTTTCCAAATATTAACAGAAATTCACCCCATTATTATAATTTTTGGTGGAAAAAAAGGAAATTCATCATGTATCCTACACAAATTTGGCCAATATTCACTTGGGTTTCAAAACTAATTTACCTTTTATTTATAATTATATTTTAGGTCCAACCCCTTATGCATAACCCTAGTAACTTATAAAAGTTTTTAGTTGATTGTGTTTTATTTTCATGAAAATTGAAATGCATGTAGATTAAGTGTAGTTTCAATTTACCCAAACTCTAGGTGTATGCCTAATTAAAGAATACATCAAACTTTAATATTGCATAGGCGTGGAAACCACCACCAAGTGTTTCCAGGTGAAACCCACCACAATTTGTCAACAAACACTAAATATGATATGATTCAAGTACCTCTCGTCTGAGGTGTAGATCCTCTACTTTACCATCCCACTTCTAGGTGTAGATCCATTAGCCTTAAGGAAAGGGATGTGAAAATTTTGAGTCTACAGTTATTTAAAGATTACTCTTTAAAGTTGTAGATATTATTAAGTGCATTTGGAATTACTTTGAGAGTTTATTTATAAGAGCAATAAGGTGATATTATTGCTACCATTAAAGTGATTTATTAATCCATTAGCACTCTACTAGTTGATCTTTAACTATTTACTCTCAAGAAATTAGTTTGTGTGTTAATTGTTAAAGGCACAAAACTAGCATAAAATCTGCAACATTTCATGGCCAAAAGAAGCCACCAATAAAAGTCAAAAGGTGGAGAAGGAAGCCACCAGTAAAGTCCTTCAAGGAAGCCTAAAATCGATACTTGATGAGTCTCAAGATTCAAGGAATATATAAGGATTTCATTTAAGTGTGAAGTGTAGAAATCCTTACTCTAAAAATCAGCATATTAAGAGTATTTTATTAGCTTGGATTAACTCTTATTAAATTATCCAAGGAAGAGGATTAATGAAGGCAAGAAGCTGCCTCATCAAAATCAAAAAGGATTTTAGAAAAAGGTCCATCATATTGGTGCAAATATAACTATTACAAAGCACCTCTTTTGTTCCCTCAAAGGACAAAAGAATATCTCATTGCAGGAAATAACACGACCATTATATCAACAAGTATTAGGGTAAATTTTGAGCAAGAGGAAAGAGCCATTGAAGATATGACACTTATAAAAATTGAGGTGTTAAGAACACCATTTCTTCATGTGCAATCCAACCCTAGAAGTAAGCATTTCACCTACAATACTGGAGTTATTATCATCTGAGTCTATGTAGATAAAGGGTAGCATACAAATTATCTACGTATCAATCTAAGAATAAGGGGCTATTACAAAATCTACCAAGACAATATAAAAAAAAGAAGAAAAGGTGTTATACCCAAGGCCATTACTTTGAGAGAACGACCACCAGAGAGGAGCACAAAAAGCTACCACAAGACCACCATTAGGAGTGTCATATATTTATATAGTATTAAAGTTGGATCCACCCATTATCCTCATTAAGATAGCATACAAAATAAGAAGAGGAAGTGCTTGCATTCCAAGAAACATAGAAAGCCAACATTCAATACAAATATATAGGAAAATTTAAGGTTACAATGCTCATCCATGGAGCGTTAGAAGAAAGGCTTACATGCACAAGCCTTGAGTGCCACTTGGCACAAGAGTTCTAAGCACCCCAATATTTATAAATAATCCAATGCTCACCTAAAATGGAGTTATAAATATTTGGGACATTACCACCAAACTCATCATTGCATAAAGGTACGTTGGAATATCAATGCCTACTTAGTAACGTTCAAGTGACACTTGTCCACAATATTAAAGGAAATAGTCCTATTTAAGTCACCCATTTTTGACAAGGAAAATAGAATGAGGTCAAAGAAAGTCAAGCATTGAATGGTATGAGGCATGTTCATAGGGGGAAATCAAATTCAAGCTTGTGTGTCATTTAGAGGTGTAAGCCTGTATTTAAGCTATCATAAAATAGCAATACCAGTGCCCCATTTATGGAGGATATTCATCATAGACCAAGCACTCCTTAAGGAGAATTTCAACATCATTTACGAAGGAGAGAAGTAATACTCAAGGGAGAAACCAACACTAGTCAAAGAAGGCATTGAATTCCCATGCGCACCATATTTAGAAGGTTTAATATTTTCCACCTCACAACATCAAGGCAAGATAATCGATAAGGATTAATAATTTAAAATTATATACTATTTATTGCTTGCTATAAATTATAGATATTGGAGTTATAAGGGTACATTATATTTACTATTGCAATCATCCATTTAGTATTAGTAATATATTAAGCAAGAATATTTCAAGAATATTTATATTTGTGAATAATAAAGTAGGAGGTATAAGGGTTTCAAATTGGAAATTAAAACCCCATTATTGCAAATATTATTGTTTTCTAAGATTCCAAATTATGGATTTATAAGGAATACAACATCAAATAAATTATTGGAATTTATAAACATTAAATATCAAATATCAAAGGCTATAAAAGGAGGTTCATTAAGGATTATCAAGAGTTGGAAATTAATTGGTATACTTGTATCAAAACCACATTAAAGGAATAAACTTAATCCAACCATTATGACCTCATCTAATTAGAAAGTGCTTAAGTTCAATAGGAGTAAGAAGGTGTAATAAAGTTGATTTTTCTATTTACAAAGCATTACAAAATCAACTCAAAATTGAACTACTACTCTCAAAAAGCACTTTATCAATCATATAACATATCCAAAATCACTAGGGAGTCATAAGGCATTCTACAAAACTTGATAATAATAGCATCCATAAGAGTTTATCAAGTACCCAATTCATTTGGGAGTCATAAGGTTTCTACAAAATATAAATTCTACAAGGATTTCATTAAATTTCACATCTCTTAATTAGGGAGATATAAGGAAGCCAAAAAATTTGCTTGTTGTGGTGCAGTGATAAACACCCTTAGTGCTGGTAGAGGCCGACCCAGGTTCCATTCCCCTTATCTCCATCCTGCAGATATATGGTATAGTTAGGAATGTCCTATGTGCTGGTAGAGGTCGACAAGGCTCCATTCCTCCTATGCCCAACCTGTTGAAAGTGGCACCTCGAAAGGGGTGTTTTCCACTATAAATTAGTTCTATCCAGGTGTTGTAGGTGAGTTGGAGAGGAGAGGTAAATCCTTCAAGAGAGGTCCCAGGTTCAAATCTCCACCCTACCAAAAATCTGAATTGGGTATCCAAAATCCAATTGATAATGTTGGTGCGGGCAGGGTCGGGTGCGACTCCCAGGTGACTTTGAAGGTGTATAACCCCCTATTTTTGGTCTCTTAGATCAAGGCAGCCCCGCAAGGGGTTTTTCTCTTAAAAAAAAATAAGGAAGCCAACAAAACCTAATATCTATAAATATTTTATCAAATCAAGCTCATATACTCCAAACTAGGGAGTCCTAAGATAGACCACTTAAAAGATTCTATCTCATAAGATGCAAGCTCTATCAAATTACTTTATACTATAATCCATGGGGCTATAAGAATGTCTACCTCAAGTAATACAACAAAAAAATACATGAATAACCCTTTTAGAAAGGAAAAAGCAAGTGCCATAAAAATTGGAATCATGAATCTACTTATAAAGGGTGAAGCATATTTAGATATTACTTCAAAAATGATTCATAGTGAAGCCTTAAATGATGAATTTGATACCATGGAACATTATCTACAAGCTTGACTCTATGAAGCAATTTAAAATGGAAAGGATGACATTCTACTTTCATTAGATTTTGTAAGCATATTGTATATGGAATTACTTACATACAAATGCTACAAGAATGAGAATGCAAAACTAAAAGGATTTATAGAAGCTCATAAAAAGAAAATAGAACTGAGTGAATTATCCTTAGAAAATATATTTCAATTCTCATGCAGTAGTGGTACTTCAAGTTCTACTAATTCAAGATCTTATCTTGATGTCTTGATAGGTTGTTTATAAGCTTTTGTACAAAGCAAGCACAAAGAAGAAGAAACACCTTTGCATGAATCAAGTAGCAGTACTACCACCTATAGGAACGTAGAGACCAGATTCAAAGGTAAAGCTAAAGAAGAAGAGGAATATGAACCAGGTAAAGATATATTACAGTGCAAAATTCAATTGATGAAAGGATCTAATCAAGCTGAAAAACATTCTCAAGAAGGAGATCCATATTGAAGATTGAAATCTTCAATACCCAAATAATGTAATACAGGGGTTGTTAGAGTTAGAATATATTACATCATTTGGGTTATGTAAATGTATCACATTTGGTACATAGTCAGGGTAGTATATTACTTTAGGGTGAAGTTATCTACTTACTTCAATCAATATAATAAATGCACAAGTTTCAATGTGCAAGGTGTCCACTTGTACAACTAGGTAGAGTGGTGACCAAGGAATCTCTCTTCCTATATAAAATACCTCATATAGAGATCAAGCATATCAAGTGCATCATAGTACAGAGTAGAAGATAGTGGTAGAACTCCTGTATGGAGTACAATTTAGTTCTTTAGCTTATATTAATGGAGTGACCATTACCTCCATATTACATTGTATTTTTGCCACTTTTTATTTATAGTATATTTCAGTCATATTGCAGAGTCAATTTTTCTCATAATTTCTGCATCTTATTAGGACCTATTTTAGATCTCCCCCACTACATATATCCTCAAAATCTAACATGGTTTTTGGAATTTCTTGTAGGTTTAATCTCTAGAACTTAGAAAAAATTCTAATAATTGGTTATCATGGTTTTTCCATAGTCATGAATGAGTAGTGGTGAACCAATACATTAACCATTTTACACGTGATTATAATAACATAAACATCTAAAGTACACAACCTACCATAGATAACAATGAAATATACTTTTCATTCACTTACTTCATTAAATCTTATCCACTTATTTTATATAGTAGAGGGATATATGGCCTTCTTACACAGATATTCCTACTTAGATCCTTATTTTAAACTTTGCTTCCTCTTATACTCCTTGCTTGTGTATGCACTTCCACTTTCATGTAATAGATTTTTCCCTCCTCATGCAAGTACCATCTCTATTTTTTTCCTCTCCTCATGCATATTACCCCTCCTTCACTCTTCATGAATTCAAAATAAGAGTTTCTTACCTCCCCCTCCTTTTATGTGACTATCTACCATGGAGAGTTTTCCATCTCCTCTCATACATGCTACTATCTATCATGGAGAGTTTTCAACCTCCTCCTCATGCATGCTATTATCTATCATGGAGAGTTTTCCACCTCCTCCCCATATATACTACTATCTCTCATGGATAGTTTCCACCTCCTCCTCATACATTCTACTATTTATCATGGAGAGTTTTAATGTCATCCAAATACATACTACTTCAGTGCCTCTTTATATAGTTATATACATAAAATTTTATTCCACTCAAGTTCCTTATTCTTTTAATCTTAGTTCCACCTCTCCATTTTTTTTCCTTTATCCTAAGTTAAAAATTATAATATTAATATTTTAATTTTAACTAATATTATTTTATGTTACCATTAGGCTTCCTATTTAAATTAAAATGAAATATAATAATTCATAATACCAATCATGTTATATGTCCAACACATTCAACTATGCCACATGTTAGCCATTCTTGTTTTATAAGATACACATAAAATAAAATATCCTTATACATCCTAGTTTATATAAATTTATCTGATCTATTGACATAAATATTTTAATCCTATCCTATCTCAAGGTTATTATAGATGAGGGTATTTGTGAGCAAGAGGATGTTATGAACAATCCATCTACATGATGATCCATTGGATTATATAGAACAAGAAAACTTTTATTTTAGTGAATCTTTTCATAAAATTGCTATTGTGGTTGTTCTATAGAAAATCAATGATAATCTACTAGCCTTGAAATTTTTAAATCTAGGAAGCCTTGGAGTGCTCCCAAACCCCCTTTAATTGGAAGATAAAACTTGCATATTAATTAAGAAAACTATAGACATTAGTATTATGACTCTAAATTATCCAAGATCATTAACCTAAGCAAGGTATTGACCCTAATTGAGCATAAGCAGAGTTGAGAGACATATTTGCTTGATCTTACATAGATATACCCAATCTTGATCCTTATTTGGTTGTCCACCACCTATTTTTTATCCTTGGTGCAAAAACCATAAAGCATAAATTATGGAAAATTCACCCTAAAGTAATTCTTTTTGTTAAAGATGATGTCCAATATCTCCTTGAAAATCGTTTCATCAAATTCATTGACTATTTTGATTGGATTTTTAACATTGTACTTGTTTTTGAGAAAATAGGTAGCATTAAAAAATGCATTTATTATTAGGACACCAACAAGTCATGTATGAAATATAACCTCCCTCTACCCAAAATTGACATGATCATCAATTTCACTATAAGATGTGGGGTGTTGTATTTGATGGATGGATTCTCATGCTATATAACTAGATCAAAATCATCATCAAGGACTAATCCAAAATAGTTTTCACCACCCTATGGGGAAATTTTGCTATTAAGTCATGCCCTTTAGGTTAAAATGTAGGAGCTACCTATCAAATACTATGTCAATGATTTTTTTTGGTCAATATTTAAACTGGAGATATTATATTCAAAATTTAAGAGACATATTTGAGTGACTAAGGAAATACAAGGTAGGCCTAAAGCCTCAAAAGTGAATATTCATGATTATGCCAACAAAAATATTGGGATTCATTATTTATTTATGAGGTATTTAATTTGTTCCTGATAAAATATTGATAATTTTCAATATGCCACCTCTTGAAACCTAAGATAATTTATAATCCTCTAGGGAAACATCTAAACCATCTAGAGGCCCATATCCTAGTTAGGTGACAAGTGTTGACCTTTCACAAAGATTTTAAGGAATGGTGCAGTCTTCAAATAGAATGATGAATGCTAATTTGCCTTCAATGTTATCAAATCCTACCTTCTATTACATCTCATCCTTCTCCCACACAATACCCTTATGGCCTTGTTGCTATACATAGAAACCATCAACTATGCCTAAGGAGACATGTTGGCATAGTACAAAAACCAACATAGAGAAATGGCTAATATATTACATTAGTCAAAATTTTATGAATCATAAAGTCTAATATAGACCCTTACAAAAGCTTTTTCTAGTTGTAGTGTTTTCTATCCAAAATATTTGACATTATATGCTAAGCCATAAGACCTTTGTCATTATAAGAGTCAATCCCTTACACTATCTCATGTCTAAACCTCACCTCTTATAAAATCATTAAGTGGGTCATTGCACTTAGTAAATTTAATCTTAATTTAACTAATCAAAAGTTTGTGGAAGGTCAATTCGTTGTTGGCCAACTAGTAGTTGTACCTTTAGAAGCTAGCCAACCCTTAGTGGTAGACTTTCCTAATGAGTCAATTTTCAACCTCAAAGAACATCAACATGGCTCTTGTATCTTGTACTTTGATGATGCTAGATACATCAAAGGAGAGGGGTAAATAGTCATATTGGTCCCCTTGAAACAATAACTAATCCTTATATCCTTTAAACTAAAAGTTTCGTATACCAACAATATCATTGATTATGAAGCTCATGTCTTAGGGCTATATGTGGCATTAGATCTCAAGATTAATATTCTTTCTATCTTTACAGACTCCCAACTAGTTGTCAACCAAGTCAAAGGTATAAATCAAACCAAATATTATAAGCTCAATCCATATAAATATATCATCAATTAATTAATGGCTTCTTTTGATAGAATAACTATTGATGTTATCCTTAGGTCTTGTAACTGCCATGTAGATGTTGGAAATTTTGAGTAATTATGTTGTCATTGATTTCAAGTGTTAGATGCAAGCAAAGTTCATCTCAGTGCAAGGGAATTGATAAAAAGAGGGTTAAAATATTTATATTTTAAGCCCAAGAGATTTGGGACAAAGTTCCACATGGTTGGTTAAAAGGTTGAAGGCCCTGGTCTAAAAATACCAAAGGAAGAAAATGTCTAGGCTCAAAAAGGGAATAATATTATAATATTAAAGTTATAAAGTTAAGCCTAAGGGTCAATTATAAAATAATTATAATATTTATATTATAATATTTTATAACCCTAAATAGGTTTGGCGCAAATATTTGAAAAAATTAAATTAAATTCTTAAGCACCGCTGATGTCCTTAGCATGATGGTCAATTCATATTTATATGGTAATGTTTGGTGCCCTAAGTGTGTGGTTCGATGCACGATTTCAAGTGATTAATGTGAATTTTTGACATGTGCAATCGTGAGAAAGGAAGACAATTTTTTTATTTAAAAAGAGAAAAGGACTTTGGTCAGGTATAAGGATAAGGTCATGGACTCTTATCCCCAACCAGGCAGTTGGCCTAGCGGTAGACAGGGTAGTGTTAAGATGTGGAGCACACGATAGGTTATGTGTTCGAATCCAGGCAATGACATTTTGTTCTCTATTTTTTATTGACAAGGAATTTGAGCGAAGGTTAAATTGTGTGTCATGTTGTTTCAACCTTGTGTGTGTGGTTGGCCTAGTGGTGGCTCAAGAGCGCTAGTACACTAGTAGATGGTAGGTGTTGTGTTCGAATATCCCATGGCAATTTTTGGTAAGCATTAATTAAAGTTTTAATTGCCTAAGGTTGAGGGTTAGGTGCATGTGGTGTATTTGATTGTTTGAGCATTGTTGACTTAGGAGGTATAAGGGGAAATAATTTTTTAATTATTTCTTGCAATTTCTTTTTGAGGAAAAATATTATGGAATATCTTTTTGTTGAAAAGTGATTTTGTGGAGTAATAAGGGTTTTTGATAGTTCTTTTGATGATTTTTTTAGAAATAAGAGGGAGTTAAAAGGTGTATGAAGTATTTCTATTGCTTGTATTTTACTTCATTTTGAAGGGCTTGGTTTTATGTTTTAATGCTCTAGTTTGAGAAACCAAGAGAGTTGGTTTGAAATTTAATTGTGCACATTTGTTGAGAGAGGTTTCCCAATATATGAAAAGGTGTTGTGCTAACTTTTATAGTTGCAAAAGATATTGTGTGTGAGACAGATTTTTGAAGACATATCTCCATAAGAGCAAGCTAAAAGGTATGGGCACATAATTCCTTATTTAAGGTGTTTTATTGAGTGAATGTTTCTGAACATAAGGTGGAATGAAAATGATTGTTTACATTGTTGAAAATATTTGAGTTAGGGTTTGAAACATACATTGTGCTCATTGTTGCAAGAAGTTTGAAAACACTTGTTTAGGGTTTGTGAGAAAATTGTGTTTTATTGGTTGAATGAGTGTGTGAAGATTTTGAGCATTGGTTTTGAGTGATATTGAAAGTGAATGTGTAAACATTAGAATTCAGATTTGTGAAAGCAAATGTATACATTAGTAAGATAGGTGTCATGTGCTAGACTAGATCTATCTTTAAAAGAGCAATAAATGTGAGACATGTGAAAGCGATAGACTTAATAATTGAGTAGAACATATTGAGTTTTTGATAGAGCATATTATTCTCTATATGTTCTAGAGGTTAAACAAATTCTAAGTAGAATTTTTTTGTGTGAAGAAATCTTTTGAAAAATATTTAAGTTGTGTTTGTATGCAAGTTATGGAAATATTTGAGTAGGTTTTATGAGTGGCTTGAGGAAATATTTGAGCAATTATTTGAGAAGGCTTGAAGAAATATTTGTGTAAGTCTTTGAGAAGGATTGAGGGAATATTTGAGCAAGTATTTGAGAAGGATTGAGGATAGAGTTGAGCAGAGTTAATAGTAGATTTGCACAAGTCTTTGAGAAGGCTTGAGGATATAATTAAGCAAAGTTGATAGAACATTTGATCAAGTATTTAATAAGTCTTGAGGACATAGTTGAGCAGAGTTAGGAGCAGGCTCGATTGATGATTTTTTCAAGATTTGTGTTAAGGCTTTGGGAGAATCTAATAAGAGTTGATAGTAGGTTTAATTGATGATTTGTTCAAGATTTGTGTTAAGTCTTGGGGCAAATCTAAGCAAATTTGATAGTAGGTTTGATTGATTATTTGTTTAATCTTTGTGGTAAGTCTTGGAGTAGATCTGAGCAGAGTGAAGAGGAAGTTTGGTTTATAATTTGATCAAGGTTTGTGTTAAAAAATTAGGGTAGATCTGAGCAAATTTAAGATCAAGTTTGGTTGCTTATTTGATCAAGCTTTGTGTTAAGGCTTGAGATATTTTTTAGCAGAGATAGAAAGCAATTGAGATATATTTGAGCTAACCTTGTAATAAGGTTAGGTACAGATTTGAGACAGAGTAGAGAACAATATTTTGAGGTGACAGAGCAAAGAGGACAACCATATCCAGTGGATAGATATCCATCAGCTAGTGCAGTGGGGACAGAGGTCTCCAGTGGAGAGAGATCCACAAGCCAGAGTAGTGAGGGTCGAAGTCTTCTAGAATATCACCAACTAGAGCAGAGGGGATATAGATATTATGTGAAGAGGTATCCATGAACTAGAGCAAGGTAAAAGAGTTCTCCTAAGAAGTGTGATCCGTGAACCAGTTGGAAAGATAGAGTTCTTTTGTGGAGAGAGATCCACGAACCAGTTGAGGAGATAGAGTTATACTGGATCAAGTTCCACAAACTAGAGCAAAGGGGATAAAGTTATCCTATGGAGAGATATCCACAAATTAAAGCATAGGGTATTGGTGTCTCCTTGGGACAGAGGTCCATAAAAATTGTAATAGGGAATTGATTCCCAAAATATTTGTTGAGAAAATTTAGAAGAAATATTTTCTTCATGGAGTAGCCCACATTGGGTGAACCACGTTAAATTTGTGTCTCTCTTGCATGTGATGAGCATTGCTTTGATTACTGCTATTGATATTTCCATTGATAATATTGGACAATATTGTTTGGAAAAGAAAAGTAAAATTTTGTCTTATACTGTTCACCCCCCTCTGAGTATAAGCATGTGTTCTTTAGTAGATGCTATAATTTTGGCTTAATATCCAATCCTCTTAGAGCTATATTATGAACTAGAAATTATCATTATTTAGAAAATTAAATATCCTTCAACCCTAAATTCTATTTAGAATCCTCTATAAGATATTTTCATAGAAGCAACTTCATCCCCTAATCCTTGATACAAGGATATCCTTTTTTATCTTAAAAATTTCATATTTATTGATGGTTTGAACTGTAATAAGCATAAGACCCTCAAACAACATGCCTATAGCCATGTCATAATTTATAAAATCTTATACTATTACACTATTGATGACATTTTTCTTAGGTTCTTAGACTTCATAAAAGCCCAAAAAATCATCAAAGAGACTAATGATGGATCATGTGATGGTCTCTTTAGTGGTATTACCATTTCCAAGAAACTCTATGAATGATCTATTATTGGACCTCAATGGAAAATGATTCTTTCCACCATGTCAATTGGTTTGATAACTATAAAAAATATGATAAACTTATCCATGGTTTGTCCCACCATTAAATTCCTAACCTCATTATATCCTTTTCTCTATTTAATGATTATACATTATTAGGAAGATAAACCCCATGTAATTTTATAGGCATAAGTTTATATTAATGACTATTGAATACTTTAACAAGTAGATCAAAGCTATACCATTAGCCTTAACCACTAGAGTCCAAGTCTCCAAGTTCATCCTTTACCAAATACTTAGCTACTATGACATCCCTTCTATCATAATGTTGGACAATAAAATACCTTTAAGAAAATGATGTTTAGAAAACTTATATTAAATAAAATATTCAACACAAATGGCCTACTCCTTACTATCCTCAAGGTAACAATCATCTAACAAAACCTTTATCAAAATACTCAAGAATATCATTAATAAAATTGATAGATATTGGCATATCTAGTTATATGCATCCTTATAAGCCTATTACACTAGCATCATAACTCCCATTAGCATGACATCCTATGCTTCGGTCTTGTTATATTTTAATGCTATATATTAAATAAAATGCAACCACAAGGACTAAAATGATAATCCAATATTAACTATATGGTACAAGCAAGAAAAACTTAGAATAAAATTGTACACTAACTCATAGAAATACCATTAATGAAATCTCATAAAATTAGGATCTTCATATAAAATATGGAGATCTCAAATTATCCATAAGTGCTACATTGTATCTATTTGTACTCTACTCTAGTCTTTCTTATTCTTATCTCTCTTTCTAACACTCTAGCAAAGGCCTATATATAAAGAGATGTGACTCTTGGCCTTTCACCTTCCTATGAATCTTAATATTCCTATTCTATGGACTCATTTGTACATGGACAACATGAACATTTACATCATTAAGTACTTTGCACATTCTAACAATACTTGTGCATTTATTACATTGCATAAAGTAAATAATCAAATCCTAATCTAAGACACTCTCCTAATATAGATATGTATCCATGATTTTACATTAGCATGTACCAAATAATGTAATATATTTCAACACCCCTTGTATTACATTATTTGGTTATTGAATACTTTAGTCTTTAATATGGGTCCTCATATTGTTATGGAACTTGAGCTCTTATTTTATGCTTTCTTCATTTTTCTCCCTGTCTGTATCTAGATCAAGTAGATAATTAGTATCTTCCTAAAATACTATTTTTGTTGAAAGAGCTTTAACTTCATGTTCATCTATAGGTTCTTCCATTTCTTGAATTTCATGAATCTCTTGAACTAAATGTCCTTTTTATTTCTCTTCTCTATATTGTAGTTGAGGATTATTGTATTGATTATAAGAAGTATATGGATTTTGAAATTGTTGTTGACGTGAATTATATTGATTATGATATTGTCTTGGTTGGAAAGGCTTATTTGATTGGCATCCATTTTTTTTTTTTTCTTGATATTGATTTCTTGGATTGAATCTACAATAATTTGTACTATGTCCTTTCTTATGCATACTTGAAAATATCTATTATTCCATATTGATATTCCTTTTGGGAATGAAGCAACATTTCCTTGTGGATTATCTTTTGAAACTAAGGCATTATTATTCTTTTCAAATTTTATTAAATTTTCCACCTCATATTCTTGTAGAATATTGACTAACTCATCAAATGATGTATCTTTACTTAGAATTTGTAAATATGTGACTAGATGCTTGTAGCTTTTTGGAAGTGCTCTTAGGATTACTTGAACAATAAACTTGTCTTCAACATTTTCTCCTAAGGTTAAAACTTTTCCTCTTATATCTTCTACTTTATTAGAAACAATTCTATGCTTTCACCACTATTAACTTTTAGAAAATGCAATTGAGTTTGAAGGTTCAAACTAGTGGCTTTATTCTTTCCTTCAAATATATTGGCTAAGGTTTTCCAAGCTTCTATAGAAGTTGTTGTTGAACTAATGTAGGATTGTATTTCATATGTAATTGTAAATGTTATTATCATGAAAGATTTTGCTTCATCTTCTTCAAAAACTTTATTCTCTCTAGAATCTGTAGTAGGTTTAGTTTTTTATCCTTTAAAAATATCCCAAATATTTTTAACTATCAATATTGCCCTCACTTTGCTTTTCCATGAAGGGTAATTAGATCCTTTAATAATTTGAGATTCTGTAAGAATGAATTTATTTGTTGTCACAATATTATTTGTAGACTACCTTATATCTCCCTAATCCTTTAATATAATGTGGTCTTGATAGAATTCTTAGATTTCTTAGTTTTATTTGATTTGAATCTCTTTTGTCTCCCTAATGTTCAACTACTATTCTTCACCTTATTTCTCCCTATTTGTGAATAGAAAGATAGAAATTATTTTAATGCACTTTCAATTTTGATAAGATTCTCTATTTTCAATACCTTTAAGTTGGATTCCTTATGTCTCATTAATTTGAGCAAGAGACTAATTCCAATGTAGTTTTCCAAATTTTCAATAGCTCTATATTTTGATTCTAGTATCTTTCAATTTTCAATAATATAGTTTCTAAATATCAATATCTATGTTGGTGTTGAACTCCTTATAACTCCCTAACTAGAAATTTAGAAAATATAGATATTTGTAAATTTAACGTTTCAATTTCTATGTAGAATTCCATTTTCCTCCAAATTAAGTTATTTGCAAATATTTCTTATGCTTGAATAAAGTAGTTCCAAATGCTTTCAAATTTTCCAATAATGCATCTAAGGTTATAGTATATCAATGCAATTCCTTATACCTCAATTTATTTAATTAATCTCAAGCATAAAATATTAATCAAGTTTAACCTTAGCATTAATATTCCTTATACAATTAATTTAAATAATCTCAAATACCTTCTTGAATATGATGTGCTATACATTCGGCCTTATTGTCCTTAACTTCTCTATTCTACAACTTGCACTTGTAATAAGGCATTGTCCTCTCCACCGACTTCAATGCAATATGACACCTTTCTTATAACATTTAATGATCCTCCTTTTAGCACCTTCTACGATATTGACTACATTTCTAATTTATGTTGGTTTCATTGACCTTCAACTATGCTACACTACATTCACTTGCTTTGCATTCTTATTACAAGAATGGCTTGTATAACTTATCTCTCATGCAAATAAGATATTATATCTTTACTGGGAGTTACCTTTTGCACTATGACACTTGGAAGATAAACTCTTCACTTCCTTGTCCTTCCAAAAGGTGGCACTTCTCTTCTATGTAATGTTCCTTCACTCCTCTTTTCTTGGTAACACATTGTCTCTTATTTATGTGGCACTTTTCTTTTCTTTGTAATGTTCCTTCATGCACTTTCTCTCCTCTATGTGGTACATTCCTTTTCTTTACTATGATCCTTCTACATGGTATTTTATTATTCTCATCTATAACACTCAATATTTTATTTGAAATGCACCTTCTCTTTACTTAGTAACACTTGATACTTCACCTAATTTCCTTTTATACGAATGAAACATCTTTTTTATGTTGGTTGATATTTTTGGTTAGCATTTTCAATATGTCGCTACATTTTCCAATATTCAATGGCTGAATAATCTTGGCCCTTGTACCACTTCACTTGGTAATGGTGCTTTGGTGACTTGTTCTTACTATTTATTGGCTCCTTGTTGGTTGTTGCTAACTCACAATGCTTGTTGGTTTTTGTATTTAGCTCTAGGGAAACATTAGTTCATGCCTTTCGATTACTTGCCCACCTGTACTTTTAGTCTCTCTTAAATAATTACTCTTATTTTCTTTAAATGGTGGCTTTCTCTTCGAATGTGGTGGCACCTTTTCTTTGTACCACTCCTTTGGTGGATCTTCTTCAACACGATGTGGTAATGGTTGTTTCTCTTCCATGGCGTCTTCTCATAGGATACTATTCTATAATGGCTCCTCCTCATCTTTATTCTTGGTGGTTTCTTCTATGGTGACTCCAAGCTTTTAATTTGTGCCAAAACCTTTACCTTTTGGATAGTTTATTATATCCAATATTTGCTATATAATATTGGCTTATTTATTTTCCAATAGATAGTAAGAATTTTATATTTCCATTTCTTATAATATATCTAATTGTAATAAAAATAAGACAACACCAAACAAATAATAATGAAGACACAAGCAATTGTAATGGAATGATATTTGTATTAAATTTGTATTGAAATACACAAGAGCCTTGGCCTCCTTTTATTTTACAATGATTTACCCCAAAGCATGAGGGGTTATATTACAATTCTTGCTGGTTTCATAATATCACAAACAAGGCCAAAGAAGAGTGGACTCTTTGGTGCATCAATGAGAGGTGGTGTCTTTAGTCTTCTTTCGCTCCAATCCAATTGGTGAGTGGGCTTTTGTATCCTGGATGTGGGGACCACTCTAGCTTCAATAGATCTCCAAATACCTACCTCCTATATACATGAAATTCAAAAAAGGGTTAGTAGCACCTGCATACATGATTAGAAACAAGTACAGATAAAAACCCTTGAATAAATACTTGCAAAAAACAAAGAAATAGTAATCAAAAATTCCTTGATAACAAATGAATAACTTACTAATCTTTGCTACTCAAAATATCTTGAAAATTTATGGAGATGTTCTTGAGAATGTCAAAAATATACCCTCAAAATTTCATCTCAATCCAAGTATGTACGAGCAGGATATGACCAAAACAAGTTTGGTAGTTTCTACAAAACTACGGGTCTGCAATTATGACTGTGTAACCGTAGGTGTACGGTTTAGAAACTACGGGACTGCATTTGGGACTATGTAACCATAGATGTGTGGTTTAGAAACCATGGGACTACGGTTAGGACTATGTAACCACGGATGCACGATTGTGCAAAGATGGTAGAAAACATTGAAACTCAGATTCGGGACCTCGATGGCTCGAACTCCATGATTGTTGATGATTCTCTGCAGTGATTTCACCAGTGTAACAATGTATTTTCTAGCCCTCTTTTGCTTTATGGAATGGTGTTTCTTTTATAGGTATTTTTTTTTTTGATGGAAATGAGAGGTGGCAAGCCAGGGCTGCCAAGTGGTAATCCTGGGCTACCAAAAGGATGAGAGCAGTTAGAGTGAGTCACCCAGGGTGTCTCACTTTATTCGGGTGATGTGGGTGCAAGTGGAGTGAGGTGTAAGGGTTATCCCATGTGAAGGGACAAAGGGGACAAGGGTGTATGAGATGTGGCAAGATGGGGTAGTGAGGTGGCTAAGACACATGTCTAGTGGGTAGGTAGGGTATCCTAGGGGGATTTTCTAGATTTATTAAAATCTGGAAAATAGGATAATGTGCAGGATTTTTATGCATAATTTTAGACATAGGCATATATTATTATACAAGATTGTAGACTGCAATGTGGGTGAAGTGTACATGAATTAATATACCTAAGTTTAGACCTAGGCATATATTTTATCATGCAAAATTATGTGGTGAATTGTAAATGCCTAGATTTTTGTGTCTACACTAACTTCTCATTTATTTGTTGTAGGTTTTAATCCCTTGTGAAAGCTATCTCCTCCAACCTTGGAGAGATAAACTTGATACCTTTCCTTTCGCTACTATAAAACTCAAATGTGGTGCTTTTAAAAACTTAATAATAAGCTAATATGATCATTCAAATAATGAACTTTTATTACATCAATATTGTATATCTTTTGGTCTCTTTTTGTAGATAAATTTCTTGGTGATTTGACTCCCCTATTTTCTACCCTGAATTTGTAAAATTTGTAGCTCCAATTCCTTATACTTTGCTTCCCTAAATTTGTCAATCTTACATCTTTAGTTTCTACTCAATTGCTAATTTTTGTGGATCTAATTCTCCTCCAAATTTACTTTTTATAACTCTAAAATTTGCAGCTATTAGTGCTGCCCAAAAGACTACCCTCTTTTTGTTATAAATCTTGTACCTTTTTAGCTTATAGCTCAGTCAATTCCTCCTTTGATTTTGTTTTCCTTAACTCTCAAATTTGGTAGGAAACTCCTCCAATTCATAGCTCTAATCTTGCTTTCCAAAAACCTTTAGTTTGTTGTCCAAAACTCCTTTAATTTGCAGCCTTCTTTTCTCCTTCTAATGCTGCCCAATTTTCTTGATTTGTTACCTTCTTTTTTGCTAACTCCTTCAATTTTTTGTCCTATGAATCTTCAATTTCTACTGTAAAACAACACTCTTATATTTTTAAAGGTAGTCTTCAATCCTTGAAATCTAGTGGTCTCTTCTAGCTTCTTTCTCCTCCAATATCCTTTTTAATTTTATCTTCAAACTTGGCTTATTTGTTAGTCTCCTTATCAAGAATCTGAATGTCTTGAGGTCTTCTAGAATAATTTCCAAAATTTGGCAAACTTCTTGCCAAATCCTTTTTCCTGTTGGGCTTGTTGTCGAATGACAACAATTGTCCCAAATTCTTAATTTCAAGAGATACTCCTTGCAATATTCTCCCTTGAGCTTTCTTCAAATCTTCTCCAATGGCCACTTCTTCAATTTCTTCAATAAGGCTTCTCTAGTTTTCTTCTTCTTTCTCCTTCCAACTTTTCTTGAGATCTCTCCTTTTTGGTCTTCAAATTTTGTAGCTTCTCAAATATTCAATAGGACTTTTCCTAGTCCTTTATCTTCAATCTTCTATCTTCCAAATCTGGAAGTTCTTCAACAGGACATTTTTCTTGGGTCTCCTCCTTCTAGAGATACTTTCTTCAATCTGCACTTTGTAGTATTTAATTTTCTACGAGAACCTCCTTCTTAAGTCTCCTCAATATTAAATATTCAATAGGGCCCCTTTAACCTCTTTCTTCTCTTCTCAATCTTCAATTTGAAATATTCTATAGAGGCTTTCTTCTTAGTTTTCCTCAATATTTAATGTCTAATTTTTTGCAACAAAGAACTAATCATTGCACGAGAAAAGCACATAGACTTTTAGGAAATCAAAGATAAAATTCTTCTCTATTCATTGTAGAAAGCTTCTCAACTTCTACGAACTAATTTTTTGCAACAAAAACTATAGAGAATAGCAATAAAATCCATGAAAATATCTATATCTCTATAATTCAATGCACATCACTAGTTATCCTTCAATCTAGTGGAAAAGAGATATATGCTAAGTCCTAGTCTTCATGAGTTTTCCTGCAATCCTATGGAAAGAATAGCCAAAAAGCAAATCTTAAAATTCTTAAAATGAGATCTTCCTATCTCCTCTCAATCTCTCTTGTGTCTCTCCCTATATCCTATCAATCTACCTTATGCTCTGATACCACTGTTAGCTTTTAATGCTATATATTAAAGGAAATGCAACCACAAGGACTAAAATGAGCATGCAATATTAACTATATGATAATGGAAATATACAAGTAGGAAGAAACTTAGAAGAAAATTTTGCAATAACTCATAAAACTACCATTAATGAAAGCTCATGAAAATAGGATCTTCATACAAAATGTGGAGATCTCAAATGCTCCATAAGTGCTACATTATATCTAACTTGTACTCTACTCTAGTATTTATTATGCTTATCTCTCTTTCTATCACTCTATCAAAGGACTATATATAAAGAGATATCACTCTTAGCCTTTCACCTTCCTATGACTCTTCATATTCTTGTTCTATAGATTCATGTGCACATGGACAACATGCACATTTACATCATCAAGTACTTTGCACATTCTAACAATACTTGTGCATTTATTACATTACATAAAGTAAATACTCAAACCCTAATCTAAGACACCCTCATAATCTAGATATGTACCAAATAATGTAATATATTCTAATAGGTATATGGAACCAAAGTAGTCTCCTACTTTGAGCGTAAGGTTTCTTCCTTTGTGCATTATATTATGAGATTACTTTGTTGGAGATAAATATGGTCTTGCTCATCTCAACTAGCTATAATTGCTTTATTAAAAGCAAATCCATGTCCTAGAGCATGTAAGGGTCTACCAAAAAAGGCTTGAACATGCCTATGGAAATAAGGTACAACCTTGATCCTTTGTATGGTGATCTTGTTCTCATGTAGAATAAAAAAACACCAATGGATAGATCCATACATCACAAATACCAACTAAGGTTCAAATGTTTTTTACCTTGCCATTATTGATATAAAAGAACTTGAAGAACCAATGAACATAATGTATCATAAATTATATTATGTCTAAGTATCCATTGACTACCTATTTGCTTTGATATACTTATCATTGTATGCTTGTGTCTACCTAATTTCATATTTACTCATATGGATGTGTCTACCTTTATTTGTGTTATTTGTATCATACATGATCATGGATTTATGATGACATGCAAATGGTGATACTAGTTAGGATGGAGTATTTTTCTTTTTACTAGGTGAATGACCTTAGTAGATTCTCCCTAGTTCCATCTTGCAAACTAATTATGGTTTGCACAACACAAATTTTCTTTCATCCATTGAAAAATATTTATCCTTATATTGTAATATTTCACATCTCTTATCTTCTCATATGATGCATATAACATTCTTCATCTTGTATCTCATCAACATATTGCATCATGATGAATACTATGAGGTTTGTAGGTGTTGATGGCATGATCAATCCCATCCTCGTGTCTCCTATGTATCAACATATAGAAGGGTAATAAACTGGGAGTAAATACCATTATCACATCAATCACATTAAAAGACCTCTATGGTAAGTCATCATATTTTGAAATACATCACAAGTCCTTTTTAACATTTATCTTAGATACACGGCTATAATCAGAAGTCTTATATGATATTTGTCTACAAGAAAAGAAAATGCCCTACATAAAATTTGTCTAAAGGAAAATCTAAAATATGTTAGACATTTTTTAAACCTAAATCAATCAACAAAATTCCTATATGGCATTTGTCTATAGGAAAATAAGAAGTCCTTTAGACATCTGTTTAAAGGTAAATCAATCAATAAAAGTCTTGTATGATAATTTTCTATAGGAAAATATGAAGTCTTTTAGATGTTTGTTTAAAAATAAATAAATTACTGTAAGTCATGTATGACATATATCTTTACGTAAGGAAAAATTCCTATATGAAATTTTCTTAAAGTAAAGTAGATGTACTTTAAAATTTTATTTAAAGGAAAATCTATAAATAAAAATTTTAGATGAAATTTGTCTTTCGACAAGGCAAACGTCCTTAATAAATTTATTTAAAGGTAAATCTATTAGCAAAATTTATCTACTACATTTCTCTAGGGAGAAGGTTGTTGTTATTTTTCACATCTACAAAGTCCTCACAAAACACTTGTTCCAAGATAAATCTATTTTATACCTTTCAAATAAATCATAAAATGCTCCTTTGTCATTTTTGTGGAGGCACCAAAAATAATTTATGTATCTTATATCATAACAATGCTTTGTGGAATTATATGAAGTCCCCCTAGGTAAAGATTTTATTTATATCATATCTTGTATCACAACAATATATCATGATATTATGTAAATATCCCCTAGGAAAAGCTCTTATCTATACCATATCTTCTATCATAGCAATAACTCATGGTATTATCTAAAGTCCCCATGGACAAATATTTTTGTTCTATATCATAATAATACCTCACAACATTATCTAAACTTTATTTGTATGATAACGTGTATCATAAAAATGTCTTACAACATTATTTTGAATTCCCCTTGGAAAATTTTATTTTGTACCCATATGTTATACTATAGTAATGCTTTATAGTAGTATCAAAAGTCCCCTTGGGCACATAATTTTAGTCTCAATCACACATCCAAGATATAAAGCTATTTTCTAAATCTAATAATCACAAGTCATGATTGATATGTCTTAATCAAATACATTTATAACATCATCATTGTCATGTCAAACCACATCATATATAACAAAATACAATCATCCATCCATCACATGTATATATATATATATATATCATACTCTATGGTACAAGAACAATCAAAACTGGCCCTTGTAGGGGTAGCTAAATCTTAGATCCATTATTAGAAACTCATGTTCCTCCCTTAGATAGTGGTGGCATCCTCACTAGCCTCTACAAATACCAAGTCATAGACTATGAATGTGTCCATGTTGTTCTTGTTTATTACCTAATATATGAAGGTAGTTGATGATCTATTAGAATTATTGTATGGTTGGTGGTCCTATAGCAAGTCAACCACTCAACCTCTATCATCACCTTTG
The DNA here is from genome assembly GCA_028583015.1 of Wollemia nobilis. Taxonomy (NCBI): domain Eukaryota; kingdom Viridiplantae; phylum Streptophyta; class Pinopsida; order Araucariales; family Araucariaceae; genus Wollemia; species Wollemia nobilis. Next base: position 9,408,202 of record JAQPPZ010003077.1, on the reverse strand, counting down.
CTTCCATACATGTCAATTTCATTGAATATTGTTGTTACATGATATTCATATGGTCGAGGAGGGTCTAAAATAGCTAACTATCACCAACTTCACATATCATTATGGTCTTTTCCATAGTTGTGTTCCTTTCTATGGTCAAACTCAAGATAGTTTGATATATAATAAATATCTAATGAATTATCATGTCTCTCTCCATCATTATAATCACTACCTTGACTAAGGATAATTCTATATCTACATATGTTTCTCATAAAGTGATATGAAGGCAAGATACCTACTATGTTAGTGTGTCCCTCTCTGCATCCATAATATATTAAGACAACTTGCTAGGTCCTACCTTGCTTTCCATGATCATGAGCATGGACATTGTTCCTTCTTATTATACTACTACTATTACCCCTTACCTCATTTAATGGTACTCTTAATACCATCTAAATGGTGGTGGAACCACCCACTATGCTCCTCGAGGTTGCCTCCCCAACTACATTTGCTTGCATGTCCTTAGGCCAATGATAATGATCCTCATATAATGGATGGTTTGATACCACCCCTAGTATTAGGTGCTAAATCTAGGGTCATCACTCCCTAGATTCAAGATCAGTATGTACAATATCATTGGTTCATCCATGTCAATATTTAATAATGTAGTTCAGTTGTGGTATAAACCCTTGCTTCCATGTCAACTGCTAGTACCATGCTACACTCATTGGAATACCCCACTATAACCTAAAATAATAGAATAACATATAAAAATGGGAGAGATAGTCCTCTCTCTATGATATAAATAACCACTCGATTATTTAAATTTAACACCATCAATAATCAACAATTTAAAAACATCAGTTAGTAGGGTTATAGCTAAATTATAGAGAATGTTTCAAGTTTAACCTTCCAAATTCTTATCTTTAAATGATAAAATTCAAGTAGAAAGTAAGGTGTTGGTTACATCACATATCTATTACTATTTTTCTTGTATGGCATATCAAGGTGTTTATCAATGCCTAACTCAAATAATATACTACTACTTATCGACCAAATGGAATGGATCACATGGCATGATGGGAATATCTTAGAACTTGTGTATTGCTCCTATTTAATTATTTTTAGTGGATCACATGACATGTCTTAAAACTATGAAAATTTATTTTTAGTAAAAAAATTTGTTTTGTTTCTGATAATATTAAATGGGGGATTGTTGGATCCTCAAAATCCAACTTGAGTTTACCCCAAATTTTTGAATTTTTGGTGTCCTATGGTCTTTTCAAATTTGCAATACCCACTTGAGTTCCTTTCCAATTATTGTAAATTTGTGGTCCTTTTCAAGTCTTGTTTCACCCTCCAAGATTAATGCAATTTTTTATGTCACCAAGGTCAAGACTTTGTTTTGGTTTTTGTAAGGTCTTTTTATCAATAAATGTTTGGCCTAACGAAGGTTGATGTAGGAGCTTATCTTTTGGAGGGCATAACTTTTGATACGACCATTGGACCGACTTGAAATTTTATAATGAGATAGATAAAGATGAATATAATGATGTGGCTAGGCCATAGCATGTCCTAGATTGCAATTTTTAGGCCTTTTTGAAAAAAATTCAAGCCTTTATTCCTTCATCTAGTGCCCCAAAAGTGGATTTTAGTGGGTTTTTAGAAAAGCCAAAAAAAGGATTATTTTTAGACATGGGTAGGTTTTGATATTTTATAGAAGGCTTAATATGGGTGATATGGTGATGGGTTCTAATTTTTAGGGCCATCCGAGCTTTTTTTGTGACTTACTAAAAATAGGGTTATTTTTAGCTAAAAATGGTAAATTGTCCAAAAATAGTAATTTCTTATCTTTAGGGCTTTAAGATGTAGGGTTTTGTTTTAGTTTTTATCGCATTGTAAAAGAGAAAAAAAAAAACTAAACACTAAACTCAAAACCGTAAACCCTAAAACTCAAAACCCTAAACTCTAAACCCTAAAAAAAGGAGGTGATGGAGATAGTGGCTATTATGGTCCATTTTCGAAAGATGACGATCAAGATTTATGTAATAGGTATTTTTAACCAACTAAGAACACTACCACACTATAAATAAAAACCACTACAAGTGTAATTAATAATATGGGTCATCATGAAGATAGTTACAAATTTTAAAATTATAAACCAAGTGATCAAGCCATTTAAGAGAGTTGTTGCAATATGAAAGATCATCAAGTTTTTGTACAGTAATTTTGTAAGAGGCATACTAGAGTGCCCATCCTTATCGATTGTATTTTCCTTGTGTATATTGTCTAGTTACCCCTTTTTTCTTCACCATTATTATGTAGGTTTTTTTGAGGAGGTGTCCAATTTACTGAGATTAGTTCTAGTGGTTGATGTTGGAAGCTAGGAGAATCTTTGTTACATCATTTGAACAAAGAATTGTAGTTCTCTATTGTATCATTTGAATGGAGAACTCATTTGTATTTTCATAGTGATATATAATTACATTGATCAAACTCCCATTGTAATGATTTATTGGATAATACAATCCTGCTTCCTCCTTTCAGTAGTTCTATGTGTAGTTTTGCTTGTTGTCCTATTTACATGTTACATCATTTGAATGTGTAAATGGTGTCTTATTTAAATGGTATGCTTAATCACCTTTGTTGCATTATTTGAATGGATGTTGTTGTCTCCGTTTTATCTTCTCCTCCCTTATTTCTTCACCATATTTTAAGTCTGGATACAATTACCCAATGGATAAGGAACCAGTCTACTTTTTGAAGCACTAACTGGAAGTTACTTCAAAGCTTGGTCAACTTTTATGTTACACTTTTATTTTATTGTATTTTTGCAATATGGATGAGCATGAGCATATAATAAATATTTTAGGCTCACCTCTAGGGTTTCCTTACCCTACTTGGTCTATCTAGAGTCTTAGGATAATATTTTTCTAAGTTAAAGAGGTGGATCCACCAAAATCCATAGTGCTGATTGGATCAGGGAAGTCTTGCAGCGTGACAAATCTATTAAGGGTGGAGGAATTTCTCCCAACAATTTTTGGTGTCGTTTCTAGGTAAGATAGTATAATTTTGAGTTTATTTTTCTCATAGTCTAACCTGGAGTAAAATTTGTGAGAATTGAGTGAATATCAAGATGAGAAATATTGGCCTAAGTATTGTTGAAGATCTTGCTTTTTCTTTGCACATTTATGCTGGTGACTCCAAATGAACTTAAAAATTTAAAATTCAAAGAAGAATTTGGATCTAGTGTCTAAAATAATAAGTGGCAAAGAAGTGCTTTCTAGAGTGCAAAATCCTGAGGTATTATTCAAGTCACATAAAATATTCAATTCCAATTTTTGTTTCTAGTTGAAATCTTGGTTTGAATCAGTCTTCTCTTGTTGTAAACCAAGTACCTATAGTGAATCAACCTGTAGTGAGTATAGCATATCCTAATGCAAATCAAAATATCAATGTAAATCAAAATTTCAATAAAAATGCTAATGCTAATGTTAATTAGTGGAGGACCAATATATACAGAGCTTTTGTGTTACCTGTAAATCTGAATCTTGTCCTTGGTAAAGCTCATAAGTACTTGCCTAAATTCCAAGGAAAGAATGATGTGATTGGTGAAGATCATATTAGGGATTTTCTATATACCATGGATAATCTTGAGGTAGATGATGAAGATGTTTTCCTTAGATTATTCTTTCAAACTTTATATAAGGATGCTCGAGAATGGTTCAACAGCCTTAGAGTTGGTACTATCAATAATTTTTGAGAGTTAGAGCACACTTTCCTCTCAAAATATGGAGAGAGGAAGAATGAATAGTCCTTGCCAATAAAATTGACTACCATGAAAAATAAATAAAATGAATCAGTGGAATATTTCATTAGACTATTCTTTAAGACTAGAAATAATATTCTAGTATCATTAAGGTCGAATGGTGATCAGTCCATTTGTTTCTACAAAAATACTTTCCCTAGAGATTTTAGTTATGAGCTGAGACAACAAGTAGCAAACACCATTGATATATGTATGGAAAGGGTTATTGAAATAGAGAGACATATGATTGATAGTGGTAATATGAAATCATACTCTTTAGAGCCCAATCAACCTGAAAGAAATCCCAAGAAGGTTGATTTCTCTGTCCCTAAGAAAACAGATCATGATCCTATGAACAAAATAGCTAATCAGTTGAGTGATATGTTTACTACTTTGAATAGCAAGTTGGCTAGATGTGAAAAATGTAAGGACAACATTGTGGAATTTTCACAGGGTAATAATAGATAGTAGGAATATAACAAGCCTCCTTTTAGGAGGAATTTCAATAGAAATTGGAATAACAATGGAAATGAAGAGGGAAACACGAATCATAATGGAAATTGGGTGAAGAAAGAAATAAAGAGATATCTAGATTATGTTTCAAATATCATACCATAAAATAATTTAGCATAATATAATCCCTTTTATTGCTCTACTTGTGATGCACCACATAAGCCTATTGGTTGTGGTATTTATCTAAGTATGCATTCTAATGTTAATTTAAATGATGATTCTGAAGATTAAGATATTAGAATTAATGTATGTTGGACTGAGGAGGATGAAATCAGAGAACACGAATTTGAAAGGGACATGGACATATGTGCTATTAATTATGAGCAAAAAGACTTAGTATTTGGAGAGGCATCAACCTCAAGTGAGCCTCCTATACCAGATTTGATAGAAAGAATTAGGAGAAACTTGTGCCTACAATAGAAGAAGTTGAGTCTTTAGAAAAGATACATGCTATCAATATCAAGAACATAACAATGGAGGATAAATTTTATGAAGGGCCTACACAAAAGGAGAAATATACAGGAGTGATTTCATAGAAAAAGGTAAATCAGATGAAGTTGCAAATGATTCCTAAAGAGCCTAATGTGGAAAAAATTATCCAAAAGCAGCAAAATGACTTGGCTAATCAGAAATATAGACAAGGAATTTATGATAAGAAATATTAGTTTCATATAGGTATAGAATTTGCCAAGCAGAGGATCAACATCATTTTTGGGAAATTAATGACTATTTCAAAGTATCGGTATCAGGTATGTAAAGCCTTAAAATTGGCTGATCAGTTAGGAGGAAAACCTCAAAACCTCATAGGCCTTGTGAACAATGCAGTCAAAGCCCCATATTTAGTTAAGCCATTTTAAATATCACTAAGATACACATCAATAGATGGGGGCCAATATGTTATTCATAATTGCATGCTTGATAGTGGTGCTTCCATGAATGTGATGTCAAAACAGGTAGTTGATCAGTTAGGCTTGATTTTTCAGAAAGAGCATCCTCCTATTTTTGTAATGGATATTAGGAGAGTGCCTTGTGTAGGCATTATCACCAAAATTCTTATCCATATTGAACAATATCCTAAGAAGGGTATGGTAATGTATGTTGCAGTTGTATATTTGGACCCTTTATTTTCCATATTACTCTCTAGGAATTGGGTAAAGTAGCTAGATGGCACTATTCAGTTGGATTGGTCATATGCCACTATCCCAATGCAGGGTAAGGAAAAAGTGATAGTGAAAAGAAAACCCTTTAATATGTATTCAGTTGAATTCAGATATCCTAATGATGATATGGTTAATGTCATGGATTTTTTTGAGGAAAAGGACATGGGGGTTTACTCTATTTGGAATTCTCCTTTCTTGTTAGAAGTACCTAATGTTGAGAATATGGATCCAAAACTTAAGGTTGAAGCAGTCACAAAAACTGATAGAATTTTAACGTCAGAGTTATGGACTATGACCTTATGTGGAATAAAATCTAAATAAGGAGCAGGAGCTCGAGTATTGTTGATAGATATCAATGGCAGCTATCTTGGCATACCATACAGGTTAGAATTTTCTTGTACAAATATTTTTTTAGAGTATGAAGCTTTATTGCTAGGGCTAAGAAAAGCCAAGAAATTGGGTATTAATTACCTCAAAGTTAGTGGGGATGCTGAGATGATAATTCAAAAAATAAAAGGGAAATATCAAATAAAGCACCCTAGATTAAAGTAATATAAGCAAGTAGTGTTGGATGAAATAGATAGAGTCTTGGATTTTGATCTACAATTTATTCCTAAAACATTGAATCACAATGCTATTCTTTTGGCCATTAATGCTTATGGAGTAGAAAACCTTGAGATAGACACTTGGTTTATGGAAAGGTTTCCAACCATATCTATTTATAAGCCATTTATCCTTGAAAATGTGGTATATTTACAAGTTTTCATGATGATATATACATTAATGATTTTATGACTATGCAGAATGAATTTTATGATGGTATTTGTGATGAAAGTGATGAAGAAAAACTAAAGGATGTTATTGGAGAACCCACATGAAGTCATACAACTAAATACCAATAGGATTTCCAAGGGGTTGGTATCTTTGGAAAGTTTGTTTAATGACTTTGATAGAACATATAAACCTCTGGTAATGGAATCTGAGATTGATGAAGTTAATATTGTAGCAAAGGAAGATCCCAAGATTGTTAAGATCAATAAATCTCTATCAGAAAAAGAGAAGCATTAGTATATCAAATTCTTTAAAAATAACATGGATGATTTTTCTTGGAGTTATGAAGATCTGAATACCTTAAATACAAAGGTAATGACTCACATAATACCCCTTCGGAAGGATACCAAGTCTTTCAGGAAGAAACAAAGAAATTTCAATCCCACTTTGCATCCAATTATGCAGAAAGAAGTGCATAAGTCACTGGATACCAAGATAATAAGGAAGGTAAGATTTTCTTCTTGGTTGGCAAATCTTATTCCAGTTAGAAAGAAGAATGGTGATATCAGGCTTTGTGTAGATTTTATAAATTTGAATAAAAACACTCTTAAATATAACTACCCACTTTCAAATATGGAGCAGTTGCTTCAAGCAATGGTTGGGTCATAAATAATGTATTTATTAAATGGCTTTTCAAGTTATAATCAAATTGTAGTGAATCCAAAGGACAGATACAAAACAACTTTCACCACACCATGGGGAACATTTGAATATCTTAGGATACCCATTGGGTTGAGGAATGCAAGGGTAACATTTCAGAGAGCAATGGATGTTGCCTTTAAGGGGTTGATGTTCAAGATAGTGGTAGTATATCTTGATGACATTACAGTTTTTCCCAAAAATCCTGAAGAACATTTTGCACATCTAACTCAAGTGTTTGATAGGTGCAAGGAGTTTGGCATATCCTTGAATCCTATAAAATGCATGTTTGGGCCCACACAAGGTAAACTACTTGGTCATATTGTTTCAAAGGATGGAACTAGCATTGGTCCACAAAGAATAGAGATAATTGCTAAAATGCCCCCTCCTAAAAATATTAAGGGAGTTAGATCATTCTTTGGGAAGATTAACTCCATTAGGATATTTATCCTTGATTTTACTCATATTGCCAAGTTGATAAATGACATGATCAAGAAAAATGGAGAAATAAGGTGGACAGAGAAAAATACTACAGTTTTTCAAAAGATAAAAGATGCAATTACTAAGGGTCCAATATTGAACTACCCTGATTACTCCAAATATTTCAAAATCTACTCATTTTCTTCAGAACATATTGTTGTTATAGTTCTATAGCAACAATATGAAGATAAAAATGAATGGCCTATAGCATTTATGAGTACAACATTGAAGGGTGCTAAACTAAAATACTCTTTGTTGGAAAAATAGGCTTATGCATTAATCAAAGCATTGGATCATTTCAAGTGTATTTTTGGGTCTAATAAGGTAATAACCTATATCTCTTACATTGTTGTTAAAGATGTTTTCACTCAAACTAAAGTTTTAGGTAGTCCTACAAGGTGTATGGATAAATTGCTACATTATGATGTGGAATTCAAAGCAGTAAAAATTGTCAAAGGATAGGGATTGGAAAAGTATCTGGCTAACAAAGAAGAGGAGGCTATGAATAACACTATTGTAGTAGATGAAGAAGCAATAGTAGTTTATAATTTTAATTTTAGGTGGTATGATGGCATTATATTTTACCTTCATAACTTGTCATTTCTAGGAGACATACCCTAAAACAAAAGAAGGTCTATCAAGCAATTGGATCAAAGGTATTACATTCACGAAGGTAGATTGTATTAGAGGCATCCAGATGGAGTGTTGCTTCTTTTTTTGCTTGAGAAAGAGATACCTCAAGTGCTAAAAGAATATCATTCTATATTTTATGGGGTTCACTTTGATCCAAAGGCTACTACTCACAAGATCATGAGAGCTGGTTATTATTGGCCCTCCCTATTTAAATATGTTTACCAGTTTGTTAGAAGTTGTCATAACTATCAGAATTTTGCAGGAAATAAGAATTTTCCAGCCATGTCCTTGTAGCCAGTGATTGCAGATACTCCTTTTACTCAATAGGGAATATATCTCATAGGTGAGATTAACCCAAATTATTCTAGAGGTCATAGATGGATCATTACAACAATAGACTATTTTACCAAGTGGGTAGAAGCAAAACTTCTCAATAAATCCACTACAAAAGTGGTCATCAAGATTTTATAAGAGCACATACTGAAAATATTTGGGGTTCCAAGGAAGATAGTTACAGATAATAGTAACTACTTCACTTATTTTGAGATGATTGAATTTTGTGCTAGGTACAACATAGAAATTTATCATTCTGTAAATTACTATCGTCAAGGGAATGGTTTAGCAGAATCCTCAAATAAGAATTTGATCACAAAAATTAGAAGAGAATTAGGCAGAAACAAAAGAAGTTGGGAAAGTGAGCTAAATTTTGCTTTATGGGCTGATAGAATATCTATCAAAAGAAGCACAAGAATATCTCCTTATGAACTAGTATATGGTGAGAATTCTCTACTACCTCCTCAAGTGGAAAGTCATGCTTTATATTTACTTCTTTTGGATCACGATAATATAAATGTCTTATAGAGAAGAATTGATGAAGTTGCAAAAATATAGAAAGGATGCATTAATGAAGATAATTAAACAGGCTCATAAAACAATGCAGTTGTTCAAAAAGAAAGCCAATGGTAAACCTTTTCATGGAGGAGATATAGTGTTCTACTGGGACCCCAAAAATTAAAAGCATGGTGATAAGAGGAAGTGGGAACCCAAATGGCTTGGCCCCTATCAAATCCTTCAGAATGTAGGCCAATATAATTACAAATTGCAAACTCTATATGGTACAAAATTTTCAATTCCTATCAATGGCTAGCATTTGAAATTGTATCATTTTGCACAGAGGGCTTGAAAAGCCTAAAAAAAAGTTGTGTTTCAGTCCTGTTCTTTCTAGGTGATTAAGGTGTTCTTTTTAGGTGATTAAGATATCCTTTTTAGGTGATTAAGGTGTTCTTTCTATGTGATTAAGGTTTTCTTTTTAGGTGATTAAGGTATCCTTTTTAGGTGATTAAGGTGTTCTTTCTAGGTGATTAAGGTGTTCTTTTTAGGTGATTAAGGTGTTATTTTTAGGTTATTAGTTCAGTTTTTGAGTCCTTCTGGTCTACTAAATATTCTGAAGTTCTCAAGTGATTCATTGTTAAATGTTATTTTCATCACCTGTCCTAGTCAAAGCCTATGTTGGATCCTCAAAATCAAACTTGAGTTTGCCCCAAATTTTTTAATTTTTTGTGTCCTATGGTCTTTTCAAATTTGCAATACCCACTTGATTCCTTTCCAATCATTGTAAATTTTTGGTCCTTTTGAAGTTCTGTTTCACCCTCCAGGAGCAATGAAAGTTTTTATGTCACCAAGGTCATGCCTTTGTTTTGGTTTCCCTAAGGACTTTTTGTCAGTAAATGTTTGGCCTAACTAAGGTTGATACAAGAGCTTATTTTTCAGAGGGCATAACTTTTGATCCGACCATTGGATTGGCTTGACATTTTATAGGAATATGGATAAAGATGAGGATAATAACATCGCTAGGCCACAAGATGGCCTATATTGTCATTTTCAGGTCTTTTTGAAATTTTTTCAGGTCTTAATTCTTCATCTAGTGCCCCAAAAGTGGGTTTTAGTGGTTTTTTAGAAAAGTCCAAAAAAGGATTATTTTTAGACAGGGATAGGTGTTGATATTTTATATAAGGATTGACATGGGTGATATAGTGATGAGTTTTAATTTTTAGGGTTATCTGGGCTTTTTTGGTGACTTACTAAAAATAGGGTTGTTTTTGGCTGAAATCACAAATTGTCCAAAAATAGTAATGTTTTATCTTTAGGCCTTTAAGATGTAGGGTTTTGTTTTAGGATTTCTTGCATTGTAAAATGGAAAAAAACCCTAAACCTTAAAACCCTAAACCCTAAACCCTACAAAAAAAGGTGATGGAGATAGTGGCTATTATGAGCCATTTTCAAAATATGATGTCAAGCTTTATGTAATAGGTATTTTTGACCAACTAAGACCACTACCGCACTACAAATAAAAACCACTACAAGTGTAATTAATAATATGGGCCATCATGAAGATAGTTGCAATTTTCAAAATTATGGACCAAGTGATCAAGCTATTTAAGAGAGTTGCTACAATAGGAAAGATCATCAAGTTTTTGCACAGTAATTTTGTAAGAGGTATACCAGAGTGCCCATCCTTATAGGTTGTATTTTCCTTGTGTGTCTTGTCTAGTTACCCCTTTTTTCTTCCCCATTATTATGCAGGTTTTTGCTGAGGAGGTGTCCAGTTTATTGAAATCAGTTCCAATGGCTAAGATCGAAAGATAAGAGGCTTTTTGTTACATCATTTGAACAAAGAATTACAGTTCTCTATTGCATCATTTAAATAGAAAAATCATTTGTATTTGCATAGTGATATTTTATTACATTGATCAGACTCTCATTGTAATGATTATTGAATAAAACAATCCCGCTTCTTCCTTTCAGTAGTTCTATGTGCAGTTTTGCTTGTCCTATTTACATGTTACATCATTTGAATGTGTAAATGGCATCTTCTTTCACTGGCATTCTTAGTCACCTTTGTTGAATTATTTGAATAAATTTTATTGGCTTATTTTTATCTTCTCCTCCCTTATCTCTTCACCATATAAGTCTTGCTACAATTGCCCAATGGATAAGACACCAATCTAATTTTTGAAGCACTAGCTAGGAGTTACTTTGAATCTTGGTCAAATTTTATGTGATAGTTTTATTTTATTTTATTTTTGCAATTTAGATGAACATGAGCATATAAGAAATATTGTAGGCTCACTTATAGGGTTTCCTTACCTTACTCGGTCTATCTAAAGTCTTAGGATAATATTTTCCTGAGTTAAAGAGGTGGATCCACCATAATTCACAATGCTGATTAGATCAGGGAAGTCTTGTAGTGTGATAAATTTATTAAGGATGCAACAATTTCCCCTAACATGGATGATCACACAGGAAGACAAGTTGCTAAATTCTAAACACTTTCAAGTTAAAATACCTCTACCTTTAATGAAAAACTAAGCAACATGGGTAGATGTATCCCATTTTTAGCATGGAAACTTAAGACCTCATGTCATGACCTTTGTAGTGTTAGGTCAAGTGTATGGTGGAACATAATTTTACTTTTCAATGAAAACCATTACCCCTTTACCTTACTCTTAAAAGATAAAATTTTATTTAAAAAAAACTAACATAATATAATTCTTGACTTTTATGATGACTTTTCTTGGTCTTTTATCTCTTGCAAATCAGCCTAATTGCCTCACAACCTTCTAGCTTGTCTATATGTCGTATTTAATCAAGTTTGTTCTTTGATTTGAAATGTTTATTTTATTATATTGAATACTTTAGTTGTGAACACCCTAAGAAACCAACATTGACATAATTAGGTACATATTCGAGATTTCAAATCACAATTGGTCTACCCTTGATTGCTTCCTACCTTTTCCATCTTAGACATACTCAACTTAGGATGACAAGGTGTATTTTCTGAGTTTAAATTGGCTCACCTTGCCTATCAAATTTTGAAAGTCAACCTTTGCAATTCTTACACCCATTGTAGGATGTATCCCACCTTACCTCACAAATTTATAAAGTCAAGGTTGAAGTCACATGTTATGTGTGAGGATGTAGAATCTTCCATTTTAAACCAATCACCTTTGCAAATTTTTACACCTATTTTAGGATGCCTCCCCTATTACACTTTCTACTCTAATGTTGAAACTATTCCTCACTCATTTTTGTATTGTGGTTTTGTTCAATGTATATAGTCCTTGTTAGTTGTAGCCTTTATATCTTTTCAAATATCATGAAAAGTAGTTTTATTTGGAAAATCCAAATAAGATTGTGATAGCCCTCAATGAGAAACGAATGAACTCATTGTCCTCAAACATGTATGTAAGCCAAGATGTGTAACCATGTTTATTGCTTCGACTCCTTAGGGGATTTTTACGTAAAACTTATTGTCTCATATTTCATTCTAGATTTTCAACATTCACTCTTATGTGCATAATATAGACAACAATGTGAAGTTGACAGTGGAGAAGATCAACTATTTGTACCACTGATTTCATCATTAGCTATATTAGTAGAGTGTAGCCACTTTGCAACTTAGGGATAATATGGTGCTACTTTTAATAGCAATGCTTGACATCAAGTTATTATTTAATACAATATAACACATGACTACATTAATCTCGTCAACATTCAATTATTTTTGAAAAAATTACAAATTAGCTAAAAAATATTATTTAATCAAGTTTATTATGTGTTAGTTATCTATTTTTATTCTAATTTTGTTGATTTATGTATTATATTTTACCTAAATAAAAGCAAATAAAACACTCAACTTAATATATATATATATATATTTTTTTTAATAATAACTAATAATACAAAAATACTATTCTAGGAGCTGATGAATTTGCATAGAAAACCAAAGATAAATTGATAGGTGGGAAAATTCAAACAGAGGAAAATATAAAAAGGGGATTTGAAAAGACCTCCTCGGAATCCATTTAACTATAAAAAAAGTATTGTGAAAATAATTGCAGGATTGATCATTCTTGGAAGGACTAGAACAATATTAACTCGATTCCAAAGTATTGTGTGTGTGTCAGCCAATAGTATTTTTAGGGAAGGGTTCATTTTATGTCCAATTGCTTGGGTCCACAATGATTCCCATCTAGAACAATATTAAATTGATTCTAAATTATTGTGTGTGCCAACCAATAGTATTTTCAGGGAAGGGTTCATTTTATGACCAATTGCCTGGGTCCACAATGATTCCCGTCTATTACCTAGAAAATAAAATTTAATATATTATCTATTTGTGTTTTTTTTTTTTTCTTGTGGTGACCACAAGGGGTAAACAGACTGTGACCACGAGGGAACCATTACATAACATATCCGCAACATGTGAGGCGAGAGATTTGAACCTGGGCCTCTCAGCAACTAGAGAGGTTTAACTACCCACATGCTCTCCAACTCCTCTACATGGGCGGATAAATGTGGTAATTCTTGTACCTTTGAAAGGAATCAATGGGGTTGGAACCCCTGACCTGTAGCTTTTTCATGTGCCTTAACACACCCTGCACTACCACCTCCACCACTCTGGCGGATAATTATTATCTATTTGTGTTTTGTTTTGTAATATGTAGAGGAGTTATTTGATACTTTTACATATTTATGTATAATTTATATGTACAGGAATAAAGTTTTATAACAACTTTTCTTTAGCTGAACTCTTTTTTAAATGATGTGTTAACTAGTTTTGGGTTTTTAACCATGTATTAGCTAACTAAAAATAAATTCATTAAAACCAAATTTAAATTGTAAGCATTATATTTTTAAAAATAAGAAGGCATCCAAAGTTTTATTTATTCATCCAAAAACCAAAAGTTATTTTTTGCAATGATCATAAGATATTCTAACTTTTGGATATCTATATTGTAATTTATGATGGTGTTCTTACCATAGTTAAATTATGATGGATTCTCTCCTAGGTTTTTCCAGCACTTTTGGGATATTTTTGAGCATGATGTAACCAATGTTGTCCAAGAATTTTAGCAATCAAAATCCATTCCCAAATATATCACTTCAACGTTCTTGGCTCTTATCCCTAAGTCCCAAGTAAGCAAATCAATCTTTGACTTGAGCTCCGTCAGAGGTAGATTCATAATAGATGGTAAAATTACTATACCTGAAATTCTTCATTATGTTGCCAAGAGCAAGAAATCTGACCTATTCCTAAAACATGATATCAAGCCTTCGATAGGGTTTCTTGGGATTTCCTCTTTGCAGTTCTAAAAAAATGCTTTCATGAGGAGTGGGTCACCTTAATCAAGGAATGCATAACATCTCCTGGTTCTCAGTCATTGTTAATAGTTCAACAACGAGATACTTTAAAATTTTTAGTGAGCTCAGGCAAGGTGGCCATTTGTCACCTTTTCTCTTCATCATCATGGCTGAATCACTTGGTATATCCCTTAAACAAGCTTGCTCTTTGATATTTCTTTCTGGTATCAAGTCCTCATCTATTTCCAGGCCCATTACTCATCAACAATTTGTAGATGATACTATCCTAGCAACTCTGTCCTCAATTCCTGAAGCTAAAATAATGAAAAATACTAAATTCTTTTTGAAGAAGCTTCTAGGTAGGAAATAAAATTTGTGAAGAGCAAAATCTATTTCCTAAATACTCCCATTCGTAGATAGTTTAAGATTACTAGGATTTTGGGTTGTACTATTTCTCAGCTTACTTCTACTTTTATTGGGCTCCCTCTATTTTATGACAATCCTTTAGAATTCTTATGGAGCAATGTCATTGAGCAAATCAACAAGAAGTTGGTAGGGTGGAAAAAAACAATGTTAAGCCAAGCAGCTAAGGCTACTCTTGTGCAAGCGTACCTCCAAAGTATTCCAATATTTTTCATGTCAATCTTCAAAGTTCCTATTTTCGTTTTCCATAATATTGAACAAATTCAAAGGAGGTTCCTTTGGGCTAGAAATGAAATTGAAATATATTTCCTTTAGTTTCTTGGGACAAAATTTGTAAGAAAAAAGACCAAGGAGGGTTAGGCTTTAGGGAAATACATAAAATGAATATGGCACTCATGGCAAAGAAATCCTGGAAAATTGTCACTGAGGCTCACTCTACTTGGATTGATATAGTAAAAAAATACCTCCAACAAACCTATTTCATGGATAGCCAACCTCTCCCTCACGGTTCATGTTTTTGGAACTCTATCATTCAATGCAAGGACATTATCAGAAAAGGAATTATATGGAAACCTGGTTATGGAAATTTTATAAGGTTCTCAAAATATGTTTGGCTTAATAATCACCCCCTCATAACTGAGCCAAATCTAGCAATTTTTAAGCCCTTCAAGGACCAAACCTTTGGAACCAAAGTGATTAACTTCATTTCTCAGTCTCCTAACCAATGCCTTTAGAAATCCATTCCCACTAATGATCTAGATTTCAATTCCAACTTTGCTGCCAGAACCCTTCAAAATTTGTTGCGAGTCTTTGTTATTCCGAACTACCAGTAAAAAGACAGTTTCATATGGAATTTTAGTGAGGATGGTAAGTTCAAAGTTAAATCTGCTTACTATGTTTAAGATACCCACTCAGCTAGATGGACCCCTACCAAGTTTATCTGAGTTAAAAAGTTAATTCCAAAAATTGGCTTATTTTCTTGGCTTGAATCTCAAAATCAAATTTTAACTATGGATAATTTAATCATCAGAGGTCTTTTTATCCCCAAATGTTGCCCTCTTTGCAAGTCCAATTGGGAATCAACCTTCCATATTTTCCTAAAATACCCTTTTTCTCTTTCCATTATAAATTCCTTGTTTCATTTGGTCAACATTACCTGGGTTCAACCGTCTTCCATCATCCTTCTGTTTGAGCAATGGCCTAACCCCTTCTTTAATTCCTAGTTAAACTTCCTATGTTCATATGCCTACACCACTTCCTTTGGAATATTTTGCCAAAACATAACAATATAGTATTCAAAGGAGTTTCCAAAGACTCTTAATCCATCCTCCTTTGCATCACCACCTTTGCCTCTGAAAATGCCCACATTGTCTCATCGAATGGGGCTCCCAAACCTGGTCTTGAATCTCACTTGTTTGCAAGTTTTAATCTAACAAATTGTGTTGCAATATCTCCTCAGCCTATTGCTAACAAATCATGCATTACTTGGACCCCTCCTCCTATAGAGTGGTTAAAGATCAACTTTGATGGAGTGGTGGTATAATCAGGGATGATAAAGGAAAAATAATTGCAGCCTATGCAAAGAATATTGGAGTTCAAACCAACAACTTAGCTAAGGCAAGAGCTCTTTATCAAGACCTGCTGGTCCTAGAAGGCTCTGGCTTCATTAACTTAATCATGGAAGGATATTTCTTTCTAGTCATCAATTGTCACAAAGCTTCTCAATACCCTTTGTGGATTCTTTCCAATATCATTTATAAATGCAGGAGGCTTATTAGTAGGTACTCTAATATTATTATCCAACATGTGTTAAGAGAATAAAATAAAGCTACTGACTCACTTGCTAATAGAGTAGTCGAGGAAGAGACTTTTTGGGTTTGGCATGTTTATTTCCCTTAAAACATTAGGTTTGCCAATCAAGATGATGAAATTTGTTTACTCTAAATTTCCTTTCCATTTGGTTCATTGATCTATCACTCACATGAAGTTCCTTGATGTTGGTTTGTGTGAATGAGACTCACTTCATGGTCGACTAGTGTTGATCTTTATGCAGTTCTTCAAACTGGTTGCACTTGAGTTTATTTGGGTTTCTTTCCTCTCTACGTTTGATTTGATATGTTTTTTAAGTTACTCCTTTTTTGTTTCTTCTTGGGTTTATCTTGCTAATTTACCCTACTTTACTTTTTGCCTTGTAAAAAATTCAGGGTCCCTTTCTGATCCGAAATTATTTTTCGGATAAATAAAATTTTAATAATCATGGTGAGTAATTAAACATCTGAGTGGAGTTATTTGATATCATACTTCAATTTTGGGTGTTGTTAGTACCACCAAATCTTGTAAAATTTGGCAACTACATACTCTTTTGCAAAACTGGAATGCACATTTGACAGCTGGAAATAGGGTAAAAATCAGCCTCAGTGGCCATATTCGTGGACATGCTGGGAATGACTCATAATGAATTAGGACCTAAAATTTTAACCAAATGTATTTCTAATTATTGAGAATGCATGGTAAAATTTTCAGGTCGATTGGACAGGTAATCCGAAATCTGTGCGCGTTCCAAAATGACAATCTGCACTTTTGACAGCTGGAAACAGGGTAAAAATCAGCCTCGGTGGCCATATTCGTGGACATGCTGGGAGTTACTCATAAGGATTTAGGATCTAAATTTTTAACCATATGTAGTTCAAACTATTGGGAACACGTGGTATAAATTTTAGGTCGATTGGATATGCAATCCAGAAGTTGTACATATTCCAAAATGGCAATCTGATGCTTTTGACAACAGAATACCAAAAAAACAGTTGGAGACCAAAAGTCACGCTTGGTAGCTAAAAGGCCGGGAGTTATTTGAATGTTTATTTATGTCATTTTTAGCATCTATGGAGGGTTAATGAGGGATTGGAGAGTATATACGTGAGCTTTGTTTATGGTGAACAATTTGCAGACTGTTGGGTAAAATTTCTTGCTTAGTATTGGTTGTTTCAAAACAGTAGCAATGCTTGGTAGCCCTTCGAAGGTTGCAATGTAATGTTTGTTCAGTAATAAAATAATGAGCTCTCTTGTACAGTGGATGTTTCCCCACATTGGGGTTTTACCACTATAAATTTTTGTGTCAAATTTGTGTGAATGTTTTTGAATTAGATTTTAGCAATTGCATAGAGATTTGGTAATTGTTTTCAATCCTTAAATCTGTAATTGTGAGAATAGTCAGGTTTGGCTACCATTACGGATCAAGTGGTATCAGAGCAAGTTCTTTCGTAAGGCTCGTGTATGCAAGGTAGAAGGTCTCAGAATTCGGAGTTAGTTCCTTATAACCTAGAAATTGGGAGAAGGCAAAGAAGTACTTCCATGGTGAAGAACAACGAGCCCGAATGTCTGATGAGGAATATGAATGCAAATTCCTCAAGATGGAAAACACTCTCGCACAACTCACCAAAATGATGGAGATGATGCAATTACAGCTGAACCAGTCTAGAAATGAGGAGCAAGCGATTTCTGTGGGAGAGGATGAAGGTGCTTCGATTTCTAATAAGGTACCATTGGTATCTGATCCATTTAAGATGGAGGTGAAGCTGGACATACCTGTCTACAGTGGAGAGTTGGATCCTGAGAAGTTGGACGGCTAGTTGAAGCAGTTGGAGGTATACTTCAGTATCAAGCATTATACGGAGCCCCAAAAAGTGAGTTTTGCCAGATTGAAGCTTGGAGGACATGCTCTCACATGGTGGGAGGCATATGTTGCTGGTTTGGATCGTAATAGGCAACCACCTGTACAAACATGGGCTCAATTTGTGGCTGCACTCAGAGCTCAATTCTATCCGGTTGGATACCAAGAAAGGATGGAGGAGAGGTGGCAATTTTTGAGGCGAGAAACAAGGACAAGATGTTCAAGAATACACCACCGAATTCGGGAAGCAAGCAGTGTTATTGAACATAAATTTGTAGGATCCATCAATTCTAAATAAGTACAAGGGTGGATTGCACTACCATCTCGGAACGTAGTTGGCACTTTTCAATGTCACAAGCATAGATGAGGCATGTGTCAAGGCAATGTACTTGGATATGAAGAATATGAAGCTAAATAAAACGCAGCGAGACCTCTAATCAGCCCGGTGGTAGTAAGAATGTGGCAAAACCACAAAAGCAAAGCAAAAATCAGACCAAAAAGGCTTCTACAACAGTGCAAAAAGATGAAAAACATTGTGACCATTGCAAGGTTGATGGGCACACTACAAAGAAATGTTGGAAATTGCATCCAGAAAAGAAGCACAAATGGTTGAACAAAGGTAAAAAGAAAACAACCAATGTGTGTCAACAAGATGAGGATTGTATTAGCACTACAGAGGTTGAAGAAAAATTGGCTTGTGTAGCCAAGCAAGGGCAAAAGAAACTACAGACTTTGGAGGCTCATGGAAAAACCCATATTCAAGCTACAAAGGAGGAGATAGTTTCAGAAACCACAAAAGAAGAATTGTTTTGGGTGTATATCCAAATAAAGATGACGAAGGTAGTTGCATTATATGATTCTGGATCACAAAGAAATCTGATCTCAGAAAAATTAGTACAGCAGTTGGGATTTGAGGTAAAACCTCATCCTCAAGCGTATCCATTGGGGTGGCTACACAAAGATGTAGAATTGCAGGTAACTAAGCAATGCACATTTAAATTTTATGTTGATGAGAAGTTTAAAGATGAGGTAGTTTGTGATATTGTACCTCTGGATATATGCCAACTTGTCTTTGGTAGCCCATATTTATGGGAAAGAGATGTTGTTTTTTATAGAAGGCTGAACCAGTGGCGCTTGGTGAAAGATGGCAAGGGATTTAGAATTCATGCCTACAAAGGGCAAAAGAAATTTTAGCTTGTTACTTCTCAACAAGCAAAACATATGGTGAATACTAGCAAGAGGTTTGTGCTTCTCATGGTGAGACGTGTGGGTGAAGACTTGCAAATTGATGGACCTAAAGTAGAGGCAGTTGATTGTACTCCTAGGCAAAGGGGAGAGTTGAAGAAGTTGCTTCAAGAATTCCAAGAAATTATGCAGGCACCTCGGGGCATCCCACCAAAGAGAGATGTAGAACATGAGATTTAGCTATTACCAGATTCACCGGTACCAAACATTGGGTTGTATAGGCGATCGGTATTGGAATCGATGAGGTGAAGAGACAAGTCGAAGAATTATTGGAACAAGGGCTTGTGAGGCCTAGTACATCACCAGCAGGTTCTCCCATTGTGTTGGTTCCAAAGAAATATGGGACATGGAGGATGTGCATTGACTATCGGGCACTCAATAAAATCACCATTAAAAATAGATATCCACTTCCTCGCATTGATGATTTACTTGATCAGTTGAAGCATGCCCGATATTTCACCAAGTTGGATTTAAAATCTGGTTATCACCAAATCCGGAAGAAGGAGGAAGACATTTGGAAGACAACTTTCAAGACTAAGCAAGGTCTTTTTGAGTGGCTAGCTATGCCATTCGGTTTAACTAATGCTCCTGCAACATTCAAGAGAATGATGAACGATTTACTACGTCCATTTCTGGATAAATGTGCAGTTGTCTTCTTGGATGATATACTTGTGTATAGTGCATCTTGGGAGGAGCATATGCAACACTTGAGAGAGGTATTGGCAGTTTTGCAGCGATCACAATTGAAATTAAACATCAAGAAATGTGAGTTTGGAAAGACTTCTTTGGTTTATTTGGACCATGTGATTGGTGGAGGAGAGATTCGAATTGATCTAGCGAAAGTTGCAGCCATCTTAGAGTGGGCCCAGCCAAAATCTCAGACTGAATTAAGAAGCTTTATTGGAGCAATTCAGTATTTGAGGAAGTTCATTATAGATTTCTCACATGTGGCTGCACCACTGCAGAAAATGTTGCGAAAAAACAGCAGTATTATGTGGGGTAAAGAAGAAGAACAAGCATTTCAGAAGTTGAAGGATAAGGTTTGCAATGCACCAGTTCTTGCCATGCCGGATATGAGATTACCTTTTGAAGTAGAAACCGATGCTTCGGCCATGCTATGGGAGCAATTTTACTCTAAGGAGGTAAGCCGGTATGTTATCATTCCGAGTTATTTTCTGGAGTTGTTCTTAATTATCCTACATATGACAGAGAATTGTATGCTTTGGTGCAAGCGGTTAAGAAATGGAGACACTATTTGATGGGTATAGAATCAGTTATTCATACTGATCATGAACCCTTAAAATATTTGCAAACTCAGAGTAAATTGCAGCAGTCAAGACATTTTAAATGGATGGGTTTCTTGCAACAATTTAACCTTTTGATCAAGTATAAGAGGGGTAAAGCTAATAAATTGGTTGATCTATTATCCAGACCTCCCATGAAACTTGCTTCAGTTGTTATGGAGTTAGAGCCTTTTGCTTTTGATAGTTATAAAGGTGAATATGAGGAGGATAAGGAATTTAAGGAAGTGTATCTCAGTCTTGGAGCAGGAAAAAATACCTCAGTGGAAGACTATCACTTGGAGGATGGCTTACTGTTCAAGGCTGGCAAGCTTTGTATTCCAGTTGGTAGTAGATTGCAGCTGATTAGAGAATCTCATACTTCATTGATTGCTGGTCACTTTGGGGTGCATAAAACAGTAGCAAATTTGCAGCGTTATGTGCACTGGCCAAATATGCAAAATGATGTTTCCAGATACATCCGTGGGTGTGCCATTTGTAATACAAGTAAGCCAAGTAACCGGAAATTAGGATTGTACACTCCCCTACCAGTTCCTAGCCGGCCTTGGGAGAGCATTTCAATGGATTTTGTGGGTGGACTGCCTACCACTCGCAAGGGGAATGATTATTTGTATGTGATAGTTGATAGATTTAGTAAAATGGCTATTATGATTCCATGTAAGAAGACTATCACAGGTGAAGGAGCAATTGATTTGTTCTTTCAACAGGTTTTTGTGAATTTTGGTCTACCCAAAAGCATTATTAGTGACCGTGATACCCGGTTCCTTAGCAAGTTTTGGACTGCACTTTGGGGAATGTTGGATACAAAGTTGAAAAGATCTACCACATTTCATCCCCAAACTGATGGTCAAACGAAGTTGTCAATAGGACCATTGTTTATTTGTTAAGAGGATTTAACCAAGCAAAGACCAAATACTTGGGATGCAAATTTGCCTTATGTGCAATATTGCTACAATAGGGTTATTCATTCATCAACTCAGCTATCACCATTTGAGGTATGCTATGGTTTTCTACCACATTCACCTTTTGATGGAGTATTTTCAAGTGGTTCAGATGCAGCAGGGAGTAATGAGCCAGAAGGTAGCAAGGTTTTGAGGTTCATCCAGAAAATTCAGCTTATCCATGAACGAATTGAGGAGAAGTTGAAGAAGACTCAACAACAATACAAAGAGTGCCATGATAAACACAGAGTTGCACATCAGTTTCAGATTGGAGATATGGTGTGGTTGCATTTGGGTAAGGAGAGGCTTCAAGGAGCTGGTAAGAAGCTAAAACCCATACGTTATGGACCATTCAAGATTGTGGATCAATATGGGGATAATGCATTCAAACTTGACTTGCCTAGTTATATGCAAATGTATTCTGTTGTTAATGTGGAGAATTTGAAATTGTTTGAGCCTTCATTATTGGATGCCAAAGAAGATACTCCAGTTCTACCACATTGAGATGACCTGACTTCATCAACTTTTGAAGAGGCTGTAGAGGATGTGGTGCTTGAAAAGAAAATTCGTACTTCAAGAAGGGGTGACCAAAAGTTTTGGTTAGTTTGTGGAAAAGGTAAAAGACTGAACAAAGCAATATGGTTAACTTTGGCTCGGGTGAAGGATTTATATCCTCACCTAATGGCTTAAAGCTTTTGAGGGACCAAAAGCTCCCCAAGTAGGGAGGCCTGATCCGGAATTACTTTTTGGATAAATAAAATTTTAATAATCATGGTGAGTAAGTAAACATCTGAGTGGAGTTATTTGACATCATACTTCAATTTTGGGTGTTGTTAGTACCACCAAATCTTGTAAAATTTGGCAACTACATACTCTTTTGCAAAACTGGAATGCACATTTGACAACTGGAAACAGGGTAAAAATCAGCCTCAGTGGCCATATTCGTGGACATTCTGGGAATGACTCATAATGAATTAGGACCTCAAATTTTAACCAAATGTATTTCTAATTATTGAGAATGCATGGTAAAATTTTCAGGTCGATTGGACAGGTAATCCGAAATCTGTGCGCATTCCAAAATGACAATCTGGCACTTTTGACAACTGGAAACAGGGTAAAAATCAGCCTCAGTGGCCATATTCGTGGACATGCTGGGAGTTACTCATAAGGATTTAGGATCTAAATTTTTAACCATATGTAGTTCAAACTATTGGAAACACGTGGTATAAATTTTAGGTCGATTGGATATGCAATCCAGAAGTTGTACATATTCCAAAATGGCAATCTGATGCTTTTGACAACAGAATACCAAAAAAACAGTTGGAGACCAAAAGTCACGCTTGGTAGCTAAAATTCCGGGAGTTATTGGAATGTTTATTTATGTCATTTTTAGCATCTATGGAGGGTTAATGAGGGATTGGAGAGTATGTACGTGAGCTTTGTTTATGGTGAACAATTTGCAGACTGTTGGGTAAAATTTCTTGCTTAGTATTGGCTGTTTCAAAACAGTAGCAATGATTGGTAGCCCTTCGAAGGTTGCAATGTAATGTTTGTTCAGTAATAAAATAATGAGCTCTCTTGTACAGTGGATGTTTCCCCACATTGGGGTTTTACCACTATAAATTTTTGTGTCAAATTTGTGTGAATGTTTTTGAATTAGATTTTAGCAATTGCATAGAGATTTGGTAATTGTTTTCAATCCTTAAATCTGTAATTGTGAGAATAGTCAGGTTTGGCTACCATTACGGATCAAGTGGTATCAGAGCAAGTTCTTTCGTAAGGCCTGTGTATGCAAGGTAGAAGGTCTCAGAATTCGGAGTTAGTTCCTTATAACCCAGAAATTGGGAGAAGGCAAAGAAATACTTCCATGGCTGAAGAACAACGAGCCCAAATGTCTGATGAGGAATATGAATGCAAATTCCTCAAGATGGAAAACACTCTCGCACAACTCACCAAAATGATGGAGATGATGCAATTACAGTTGAATCAGTCTAGAAATGAGGAGCAAGCGATTTCTGTGGGAGAGGATGAAGGTGCTTTGATTTCTAATAAGGTACCATTGGTATCTGATCTAAGATGGAGGTGAAGCTGGACATACTTGTCTATAGTGGAGAGTTGGATCCTGAGAAGTTGGACGGCTGGTTGAAGCAGTCGGAGGTATACTTCAGTATCAAGCATTATACGGAGCCCCAAAAAGTGAGTTTTGCCAGATTGAAGCTTGGAGGACATGCTCTCACATGGTGGGAGGCATATGTTGCTGGTTTGGCTCGTAATAGGCAACCACCTGTACAAACATGGGCTCAATTTGTGGCTGCACTCAGAGCTCAATTCTATCCAATTGGATACCAAGAAAGGATGGAGGAGAGGTGGCAATTTTTGAGGCAAAAACAAGGACAAGATGTTCAAGAATACACCACTGAATTCAGGAAGCAAGCGGTGTTATTGAACATAAATTTGCAGGACCCATCAATTCTGAAGAAGTACAAGGGTGGATTGCACTACCATCTCAGAACAGAGTTGGCACTTTTCAATGTCACAAGCATAGATGAGGCATGTGTCAAGGCAATGTACTTGGAGATGAAGAATAGGAAGCCAAATAAAACGCAGCAGACCTCTAATCAGCCCAGTGGTAGTAAGAATGTGGCAAAACCACAAAAGCAAAGCAAAAATCAGACCAAAAAGGCTTCTACAGCAGTGCAAAAAGATGAAAAACATTGTGACCATTGCAATGTTGATGGGCACACTACAGAGAAATGTTGGAAATTGCATCCAGAAAAGAAGCCCAAATGGTTGAACAAAGGTAAAAAGAAAACAGCCAATGTGTGTCAACAAGATGAGGATTGTATTAGCACTACAGAGGTTGAAGAAAAATTGGCTTGTGTAGCCAAGCAAGGGCAAAAGAAACTACAGACTTTGGAGGCTCATGGAAAAACCCATATTCAAGCTACAAAGGAGGAGATAGTTTCAGAAACCACAAAAGAAGAATTGTTTTGGGTGTATATCCAAATAAAGATGACGAAGGTAGTTGCATTATATGATTCTGGATCACAAAGAAATCTGATCTCAGAAAAATTAGTACAGCAGTTGGGATTTGAGGTAAAACCTCATCCTCAACCGTATCCATTGGGGTGGCTACACAAAGATGTAGAATTGCAGGTAACTAAGCAATGCACATTTAAATTTTCTGTTGATGAGAAGTTTAAAGATGAGGTAGTTTGTGATATTGTACCTCTGGATATATGCCAAGTTGTCTTTGGTAGCCCATATTTATGGGAAAGAGATGTTGTTTTTTATAGAAGGCTGAACCAGTGGTGCTTGGTGAAAGATGGCAAGGGATTTAGAATTCATGCCTACAAAGGGCAAAAGAAATTTCAGCTTGTTACTGCTCAACAAGCAAAACATATGGTGAATACTAGCAAGAGGTTTGTGCTTCTCATGGTGAGACGTGTGGGTGAAGACTTGCAAATTGATGGACCTAAAGTAGAGGCAGCTGATTGTACTCCTAGGCAAAGGGGAGAGTTGAAGAAGTTGCTTCAAGAATTCCAAGAAATTATGCAGGCACCTCGGGGCATCCCACCAAAGAGAGATGTAGAACATGAGATCTAGCTATTACCAGATTCACCAGTACCAAACATTGGGTTGTATAGGCAGTCAGTATTGGAATCTGATGAGGTGAAGAGACAAGTCGAAGAATTATTGGAACAAGGGCTTGTGAGGCCTAGTACATCACCAGCAGGTTCTCCCATTGTGTTGGTTCCAAAGAAAGATGGGACATGGAGGATGTGCATTGACTACCGGGCACTCAATAAAATCACCATTAAAAATAGATATCCACTTCCTCGCATTGATGATTTACTTGATCAGTTGAAGCATGCCCGATATTTCACCAAGTTGGATTTAAAATCTGGTTATCACCAAATCCGGATGAAGGAGGAAGACATTTGGAAGACAGCTTTCAAGACTAAGCAAGATCTTTTTGAGTGGCTAGCTATGCCATTCGGTTTAACTAATGCTCCTGCAACATTCATGAGAATGATGAACGATTTACTACGTCCATTTCTGGATAAATGTGCAGTTGTCTTCTTGGATGATATACTTGTGTATAGTGCATCTTGGGAGGAGCATATGCAACACTTGAGAGAGGTATTGGCAGTTTTGCAGCAGTCACAATTGAAATTAAACATCAAGAAATGTGAGTTTGGAAAGACTTCTTTGGTTTATTTGGGCCATGTGATTGGTGGAGGAGAGATTCGAGTTGATCTAGCGAAAGTTGCAGCCATCTTAGAGTGGGCCCAGCCAAAATCTCAGACTGAATTAAGAAGCTTTATTGGAGCAATTCAAGTATTTGAGGAAGTTCATTAAAGATTTCTCACATGTGGCTGCACCACTCGCAAAAAATGTTGCAAAAAAACAACGATATTATGTGGGGTAAAGAAGAAGAACAAGCATTTTAGAAGTTGAAGGATAAGGTTTGCAATGCACCAGTTCTTGCCATGCCAGATATGAGATTACCTTTTGAAGTAGAAACTGATGCTTCTGGCCATGCTATGGGAGCAATTTTACTTCAAGGAGGTAAGCCGGTATGTTATCATTCTGAGTTATTTTCTAGAGTTGTTCTTAATTATCCTACATATGACAGAGAATTGTATGCTTTGGTGCAAGCGGTTAAGAAATGGAGGCACTATTTGATGGGTAAAGAATCAGTTATTCATACTGATCATGAACCCTTAAAATATTTGCAAACTCAGAGTAAATTGCAGCAATCAAGACATTTTAAATGGATGGGTTTCTTGCAACAATTTAACCTTTTGATCAGGTATAAGAGGGGTAAAGCTAATAAATTGGCTGATCTATTATCCAGACCTCCCATGAAACTTGCTTCAGTTGTTATGGAGTTAGAGCCTTTTGCTTTTGATAGTTATAAAGGTGAATATGAGGAGGATAAGGAATTTAAGTGTATCTCAGTCTTGGAGCAGGAAAAAATACCTCAGTGGAAGACTATCACTTGGAGGATGGCTTACTGTTCAAGGCTGGCAAGCTTTGTATTCTAGTTGGTAGTAGATTGCAGCTGATTAGAGAATCTCATACTTCATTGATTGCTGGTCACTTTGGGGTGCATAAAACAGTAGCAAATTTGCAGCGTTATTTGTACTGGCCAAATATGCAAAATGATGTTTCCAGATACATCCGTGGGTGTGCCATTTGTAATACAAGTAAGCCAAGTAACCGGAAATTAGGATTGTACACTCCCCTACCAGTTCCTAGCCGGCCTTGGGAGAGCATTTCAATGGATTTTGTGGGTGGACTGCCTAACACTCGCAAGGGGAATGATTATTTGTATGTGATAGTTGATAGATTTAGTAAAATGGTTGTTATGATTCCATGTAAGAAGACTATCACAGCTGAAGGAGCAATTAATTTGTTCTTTCAACAGGTTTTTGTGAATTTTGGTCTACCCAAAAGCATTATTAGTGACCGTGATACCCGGTTCCTTAGCAAGTTTTGGACTGCACTTTGGGGAATGTTGGATACAAAGTTGAAAAGATCTACCGCATTTCATCCCCAAACTGATGGTCAAACAAAGTTGTCAATAGGACCATTGTTCATTTGTTGAGAGGATTTAACCAGAGAAAGACCAAAGACTTGGGATGACAATCTGCCTTATGTGCAATATTGCTACAATAGGGCTATTCATTCATCAACTCAGCTATCACCATTTGAGGTATGCTATGGTTTCCTACCACATTCACCTTTTGATGGAGTATTTTCAACTGGTTCAGATGTAGCAGGGAGTAATGAGCCAGAAGGTAGCAAGGCTTTGAGGTTCATCCAAAAAATTCAGCTTATCCATGAACGAATTGAGGAGAAGTTGAAGAAGACTCAGCAGCAATACAAAGAGTGCCATGATAAACACAGAGTTGCACATCAGTTTCAGATTGGAGATATGGTGTGGTTGCATTTGGGTAAGGAGAGGCTTCAAGGAGCTGGTAAGAAGCTAAAACCCATACGTTATGGACCATTCAATATTGTGGATCAATATGGGGATAATGCATTCAAACTTGACTTGCCTGGTTATATGCAAATGTATTCTGTTGTTAATGTGGAGAATTTGAAATTGTTTGAGCCTTCATTATTGGATGCCAAAGAAGATACTCCAGTTCTACCACATTGAGATGACCTGACTTCATCAACTTTTGAAGAGGCTGTAGAGGATGTGGTGTTTGAAAAGAAAATTCGTACTTCAAGAAGGGGTGACCAAGAGTTTTGGTTAGTTTGTGGAAAAGGTAAAAGACTGAACAAAGCAATATGGTTACCTTTGGCTCGGGTGAAGGATTTATATCCTCACCTAATGGCTTAAAGCTTTTGAGAGACCAAAAGCTCCCCAAGTAGGGAGGCCTGATCCGGAATTATTTTTCGGATAAATAAAATTTTAATAATCATGGTGAGTAAGTAAACATCTGAGTGGAGTTATTTGACATCATACTTCAATTTTGGGTGTTGTTAGTACCACCAAATCTTGTAAAATTTGGCAACTACATACTCTTTTGCAAAACTGGAATGCACATTTGACAGCTGGAAACAGGGTAAAAATCAGCCTCAGTGGCCATATTCGTGGACATGCTGGGAATGACTCATAATGAATTAGGACCTCAAATTTTAACCAAATCTATTTCTATTTATTGAGAATGCATGCTAAAATTTTCAGGTCGATTGGATAGGTAATCCGAAATCTGTGCACGTTCCAAAATGACAATCTGGCACTTTTGACAGCTGGAAACAGGGTAAAAATCAGCCTCAGTGGCCATATTCGTGGACATGCTGGGAGTTACTCATAAGGATTTAGGATCTAAATTTTTAACCATATGTAGTTCAAACTATTGGGAACACGTGGTATAAATTTTAGGTCGATTGGATATGCAATCCAGAAGTTGTACATATTCCAAAATGGCAATCTGATGCTTTTGACAACAGAATACCAAAAAAACAGTTGGAGACCAAAAGTCACGCTTGGTAGCTAAAAGGCCAGGAGTTATTGGAATGTTTATTTATGTCATTTTTAGCATCTATGGAGGGTTAATGAGGGATTGGAGAGTATGTACGTGAGCTTTGTTTATGGTGAACAATTTGCGGACTGTTGGGTAAAATTTCTTGCTTAGTATTGGTTGTTTCAAAACAGTAGCAATGCTTGGTAGCCCTTCGAAGGTTGCAATGTAATGTTTGTTCAGTAATAAAATAATGAGCTCTCTTGTACGGTGGATGTTTCTCCACATTGGGGTTTTACCACTATAAATTTCTGTGTCAAATTTGTGTGAATGTTTTTGAATTAGATTTTAGCAATTGCATAGAGATTTGGTAATTGTTTTCAATCCTTAAATCTGTAATTGTGAGAATAGTCAGGTTTGGCTACCATTACGGATCACTTTCCAAACCCTTTCCCATCAATCCAAAAAAAAGATGCAAATTGTGTAATTACTTTATTTGTCTATTTTGATTTTTTTTAAATGATTTTACTATGGTTAATAGTTTTCACACTTAATACATATAAAATTAAATGAGCATATCTATATAAATAGTCAACTTAATAATTTTCTGCTCTAGTAAATATATTTTAAATTGAGTTTTAATTTTTAACTTTTCTTGTAAATTTATCAAACATAATAAAAGTCATAAGAATAACATGAAATTTGGTTTAATGTTAAACCTTTTAAATCTCGTACTAAAATTATTTGATGTAAAATGTTTGAACAAGTTTAAGTTTAAGTTTAAAAAAACACAAAACACATAGAAAACTTAATTGATTTTTGTGTATAAATATAATAAATTAAATAATTGTGTTTATAAATTGACAAGTATATAAAATTTATATAAACACAATCAAAATCATTAGAATATGTATTTATATTTTATTTCTAATAATAATCATATCATTATGTCCAAAGTGTTGTAATAATAACAATAACTTCATTATGTCTAAGATCCGATCACATAATAAAAAAGTATCAAAAATTTGATCAAATAATCACAAAAATTTTAGCTATTCACTAGTCTCAAATATATAAAGATTAAAAAAATTTAAATCTACCCAGGTTTGTCAATAGAAATAATCCATGTACCACTGGAGTCTTGAAGCCTCGTTGACCAATTTATCAAAAATATCATTGCATTGATAAAACTATTCATATTTCCCATGGCCTTAAAGGGAATGTCAATATCAAGGAAGATCTAATTCAAAACCTTAAATATGTAGATCTTATAAGTCATTGATCTTCTTATGGTGCTTCTTCACCTTCATTAATATCCCTTCCTTGGGTATCTTATTCTTCATAAAGAGATATGTATCTACCAATAGTTTATTTCTCATCATATACTATTCTTTTCCTTGGGATCCATTGTTCTATCACCTTCCAAATGCATAGGTCATGGATTCAAAGACAAGGAAATACAAGAGTGATACGAACTATGTTTGAGAATAATCTATATGAATTTTTATTTGATGGAAATATGTCATTCTTTCATTAATTTAATAATATTTATGTTAGGTACAAATGTTATCCAATTATAAAATTTGGATAGTTCATCTAAGAAAAATGATAAAAATTATCATCAAACATTGTTAAATATCATTCATTGGAGATGAATTATTAGAAATATGTTTAGAAAATGGTACATTAGATAAATATGATTGATGGTAGCGGTGGTCTAAATTTCAAACATAGTAAAGTGTCCAAAGTTTTAAAGTAACAAGTAGTTTGAACTTCTCCTTGGCCAAATTTTGCTTTTAAAGAATATGTTAGATCACTTGGAGTTTTCAATCATATATTAGCTAACTAGAAATAAAGTGCAAAAAAACATTAGACTTTTAAGCACCTTATCTCAAAGAATGGAAAGGTATCTAAAGTTTGTTTTATCTATTCAAAAACTAAAAATAGTATTTATACAATATTTTTTCCCCAAAAAGTAGGGTTTTGAAAGGGTTTTCCGTTCTCTTTTACATTTATTTAATCACATTGAGTTATTGGTACCACCAAGATTTGAACCTTGGTGTGGGCTACATCAACTATTTGTCTCAACCGTTGAACTAAGGACCCGTTGGAAGACTTATACAATGTTAACCATGTGTTGTGTTTAGCTTAATATACTATCACTTTTGATTTATGAATATTTGTATTAAATCTAAATATTATGGAAATCTGGCCTTCATAGTCAAATGAAAATTACGTGACTATCTAATTTGTCTATTTTAACATTGTTGAATTCAAGTTTGCCATGTTCAATAGTTTTCACACTAAAACACATATAGAATTAAATATATTTATCTATATAAAGATAATCAATTATGCCATTTCTTGTTTATAAATAGACAACTATATTTAAGTTGATACTTTTAAATTCCTTGTAAAATTTATCAAACATAATCCAAATTGTAATAATAACATGGATTTTTATTTAATATTTTAAACCTCCAAATATTATTTCATTTAAATATTTTTAACATGTTTATTATATTTCACACTCAAACACATGCAAAACTAAACTAACTTTTATATATAAAGATAATCTACTACATCATTTTGTGTTTATAAGTGGGTAGTTATATTTTAAATATATATTTTTATATTCTTTGTAGAATTTATCAAACATAATCAAATTTATAAGAATAACATGCATTTTAATTTGCTATCAACATGTCATTCTCTCATTAGTTTAACTATATTGGGAATTTATGTTGAGTATAAATATTTCTAAAGTCTAAATCTTGAGTAGCGCATCCAATAAAAACAAATAAATATCATCATCCAAAGTCATTAAATATCATCCATTGGAGATGGACTATTTAAAGGGTGTTTAGAAAAATATTATATTAATATTGACTAATGTTAATGATGATCTCAAATTTAAAAGTAGTATGGTGTTCAATGTGCTAAAGTCTAATGATTCCAAAATTTCCCTTAGCTAATTTCTATTTCTATATGATATGCTAGCTATATTTGTGTTCTTAGTCATGTACTCACTAACTAGGAATTAAATGCACCAAACTAGCTTTAAGTGTCATGTCTCCAAAAATGGTAAGATGGAAAAGGTATATTTACCCATATAATGAGCAAAATTTGACTTTAAGCAATGCTAAACACATGGATTTATATTTAGATATTGTCACTCTCAATTTCTTAATATATGTATCAGGACCTATTATGAGACACAAAAAGATATTTGTGAGGGGTCATGAAGGGGATCCCAAGAATCTTTCCTTTTTTTCTTCTCACCTCGGGATTAGGAGAATATTGTGAGATCCTAAGACGAGTTTGAATGGTTATTTTGCAAACACCTATATTTCATAGGAAATTGTGTTTCTTATTAAGATCATTTTGATCTAGCTTTAACCTTAATTTGACCTAAGATATGCATACAATAAATGCAACACAAAAATACCGAAGACTATATGATTCTTTGATTTGATGATAAATAAAAATAATTATTCTATTTTCAAGTAAAGGTGTAAGAAAAGATGCAACATACAAGATTATATTAAGATGTGATCTTTATGCAAATCTAGTTACTAACTAAAGGTGGAAAATAATTCCATTTATCCCCTATATGATTATGTCTAAGTTAGGTTCAAAATTTCCTTTTTGTTGAACTAATAAGGAAATAGAAAATAAAAACTTCTTAATGCATAGAAGAGATAGAAATTAATTCCAAAAATAAAAACTAGCAGAAGCAATGAGAAAAACAACTTGTTTTGGATGTAAAAGCAAAAGTGTTGCCAACATTATTGCCTCTTATTACACTTTTACTAAGACCTAGAAAAAATAGAAAAACTATAAAAACAAAAAATAGAGAAGGATGATCAATGAAGTGGGGTTAGTTAGATCTTATCAGAAGATAACGTGCTTTCTTGTTGTGATAAACTGATCCTTGTTTAAGACAAGCAAATAAAATGATATAATGACATAAAATATGGAATAAATGTAGAAAAAGACTAAGACAAAGTTAAAATATAAATACAAAAATAAGTGAATAAATCAACATGAAAGGCCAAAAACACAACCTATGACCATATATAGTTTTCTCTTTGTGATAGAGGCTAGTTGAGAAGCATGCTAGTTGCTTGATGATAACCTCTCAAATGCTTCATATTTCCTAAAGATCATTGGAAGATCAATTTGTAGGTTGTATATATGATTAATGTGAGAATTGAATGTTAGATGTAATGCTTGTGAAGATAAAATCTTCGAATGTCTAAGGTTCTAGGATGATTTTATTAGTTATTTGGCACACAAGATCGTCTATTATAGATTAATTTTGGCAAAGTTTCAATGCATAAAAGATTCATCTATTCTAGACTAATTTAAGTAGATTTGCATTTCATAAAAGAATTATTTGAATTGGTCTCCCTAAGGCTTGGATTTATAGGAAGATAGGGTTTCCATAGATGATCCATGGGAGGATTTACCAATATTGGTAATGTGTATAGGTGGCACACTTGCATGGAGTGATTAGAGTTGATTAAGGAAAATATTTAAAAATATGGACATGTAATTACTTATGAGGATATAGTATAAGTAGTTTAAGATTAGATTGCAAACAAATAGACATTGTTGAGTTGGAAAGAAGGAAGCATTAGACCCAATAATAATTGTCTAAGGTAGCTCTAAGGTATTATGAGTGGTGGTAGTGCTACTAAGGTAGAACTAGCGCTAGATGACCATCAGAGATCAAAATTAGGTAGGAAAAAGGTTAAATTATCAAATAATACAAACGTGATACCAAGGGAGAAAAGGTGCAAGTATCACTACCAGTCATCCCTAGCACTTCTACTTTTGAGGTGATAAGAGCTCCAAATTTGGGTATGAGAATGGTAATATTAGTTTAGTTGATTGGAAGGATGATTGATGAGGTGAAAGAAAAACTGAAGATTAGCCCTACCTACAAAATTAAATGTTTATATTTACACCTTTTTGATGCATTTATTACATTATAAATGCATAAAAAACTAACATAGATGCCTTAATGTTTAGATAAAAATATTTTTTATTTCTTACAATCAATGACGCAAGATGAGTGACGTGAAGATTTATTGCTTAACTGTGTTGTTACAAATTTGTATTATTGACCAACATTAAATGTAGTCATATCCTAATATGCCCCATCACATTTTGGATGGAAAACCAAGTTGGATATAGGAAACATGAATTAATTATATTTCATATAGGAGTAAGGATAAGAAAAATTGGGATAGAGACTTAAGAAAATATTTGAAGATGTGATTTTATTCAAAGTTAAAAATGGATTTATAGATCATATGAGGATGGTTTGTTTAGAATTGAAGTTTATATGGATTTAGATTATATATGTTTCTAATTCTTGATCAATAAGGAAAATATTATTAAGAAAGGGTTAGAGATAATGAAATATGAAAAACACATTTATTTTGAAAGTATATACAACTACATATAAAAAGATATTTTCCTTCATGGGAAGGAATTTCATTGTACGAGACCAAAATTTGAATTTATCTTCACCTAAAGGGTTTATTCTATAAGAGATCAATGTTTAGATTTTACTTCACTTGAAGTACTTTTAGACAAGTTCTTGAAGGACATTTTGATATGATGGACGATGCTTCCTTTAAGCAAATGCTTAAAGAAAATTTTTAATAGATATTGAGATTTGATTAGATTTAGGTAAACATCTAAAGGAATTTTTGATTGGATTACCTTTAAGCAAGCACCTAAAGGATATTTTTTTATTAGATTAACTTTAGGAAACTTACTAGAGAACACATTTCATTTTATTACAGTAAGCAAGTTCCTAAAGGATATTTTTAATTGGATTATCTTTAGGTGATCTACTAAAAAAAAAAATCTATTTTCTAAGATAAAATATTTTCCCTAGATAAAGCCTCAAGACTAAAGGGATTTTGATTTGACCTTATTTTACTTGTAGATAATTATCAAAGAGGTCTTATGATTGACTAGTACAATAATAGATGATACCCCTAGTTGAGTAAACATTTTGTTGTTGATCGATTACCACCATACATAAGATAGTAGGTGGGAAAGCAATATATGATAGGATTGATTAGGATATTAGAACCTTAAAAACCTCACAATATTCATAATGTATACAATGTTGAAGTAAAATAATATTATTTGATTAGATTTACCATCAAAATATATGAATTTTATAGTATTCATATGTAGTAAGAGAGAGTTGTGGTTTGAAATAATAAATATAATTTTGAGAGAAATCAAGATTGGTATAATGCACTCCCTATATCCCTTTTGTATAAAAGTAGGAGAATGTGAATGACTAACCATTCCTAAATTGATGTTTAATAGGGTTATAGGGAACGTGATGAATGCCAATGAGAGACAATATTTATTAAGAAATTGATAGAGGGTTATAGTTATGTCAACCCTAATTTGATTTCTAATGATGAGACTAAGAGGAGTTGCTCACATTAGCCACATAGTGTAAGTGACAATGTAAGAATGAAATATGCTGACTAGGATCAACATTTGTATCATCGCAAATCCATAAAATGATATGCAATAGGTAATCCAAGTATATACAAGAAAATACATGCAAGTAGGAATGAAGTCAAGAAATCAATGTTAGACAACTAGATGAAGCATACAATTAATGAAACTAATCTATTCTTAAATTTAATATCTTTTAAGATGCATTATGTTGATTGGTCCTTTGAGTTATTTTCTATCAAAACTAGCCAAGCAGTAAGCTCTGAAACCAAAATTGGTAGTTATGATACATGGTCCTCACCAATTAGAATAAAAAAATGGAGGATAAAGTTTATGAAGGGCCTACAGAAAAGGAGAAAGCTACAGGAGTGATTTTGTAGAAAAATGTGTTAGTCTCACAATGACACTGAGGGGGGGGGGTGAATCAGTGTAGCTCTTAAAAACTTAAATCTTCAACTCTTAAAGTCAAAACAATGAAAACTTAAAACCCAATAAAGCAAATATAACAAGAGAGCATCACACAACACAAGATGTACCAAGGTTCACCGATTTGGCTACTCCTCAAAAATTGACTATTTGGACTCCCATCCAAATCCAACCTTTGCAAAGCAACAACTTTACAATCAATTTACCAGCACCCACCTGGAAGGAGCACCAACCGCTAATTTATCTGCACCAAAAGAAAGGAGCACCAACCCCTGATTTATCTGCACCAATAGAAAGGAGCACCAACCCTTGATTTATCTGCACCAACAGAAAGGAGAACCAACCCATGATTTATCTACACCAATAGAAAGGAGCACCAACCCCTAATTTATCTGAACCAATAGAAAGGAGCACCAACCCCTGATTTACCAGCACCAACCGGAAGGAGCACCAACCCCTGATGCCAAGCACCAACTTGGACTTCAATTCTAAAACTAGAAGATTGACATATAAATGCCTTCACTTTTACAAGACCCTGACTGGTCTATTTCTTACTCAACATCGCCCAAAATTCACAAAACACACACCCTTCTCACTCACCTCTCGCTCACATCTCGCGCTCCTCTCGTGCACTTCTCGCGCACTTCTCGCTCTTTTTGCAAGATTAAAATCTGCTACACTTTAATCCCCCGCGCTGCTTAATTTCTCCAAGCAACACTCCTTTTATAACCATCCTTTCTCTTCGTAACTCCAGTTGTAACTCCTCCTTTCATTTCTCATATGCCACTTGTCAATTGTAACGCCTTCTTTATGTAACTCCTTTTGTATATATAGAGTAGGAATTTCGTCAAACACGTTACATGCAATGAATTGACACCATATTCTCCTACCATGACTGTTCGTCTTCTTGGTCATGACTGTTCATTTTCTCCTTTGTGCATGCATGCGTTTTGGTTTCCGAAAAAGCTTTTCGTTTCTATTTTGACAACTGTTCATTTTATCATTCTTCGACTGTTCGTTTTCTCCACATGGGCATGTGTTTTTTTTCTCCTTCGATGACTATTCATTTTCTTTTCCAAGACTGTTCGTTTCTATTTTGAGGCTCTTATTGAGTCGCAAAAATGTGACATGTCGCAATATCGTGAAACTTTTGTTACTCTGCCTACCTAGACTTTTTGAGTCATGAAAATGCGACATGTCGCAATATCGCGACACTTTTGTTACTCTGCTTGCCTGCCCTTTTCGAGTCGCAAAAATGTGACATGTCACGATATCATCACACTTTTGCTTCTCTACCTGCCTACCCTTTTCAAGTCATTAAAATGCGACATGTCGCGATACCGTGACACTTTTTCTTCTCTGCCTGCCTGCCCTTTTCAAGTCATGAAAATGTGACATGTCATGATATCGTGACCCTTTTGCTTCTCTGCCTTCCTGCCCTTTTCAA
Organism: Wollemia nobilis; assembly: GCA_028583015.1. Lineage (NCBI taxonomy): Eukaryota > Viridiplantae > Streptophyta > Pinopsida > Araucariales > Araucariaceae > Wollemia > Wollemia nobilis. Next base: position 9,371,078 of record JAQPPZ010003077.1, on the reverse strand, counting down.
GTCACGAAAATGCGACATGTTGCAATATCGTGACACTTTTGCTTCTCTGCCCGCCTGTCATTTTCAAGTCGTGAAAATGCAACATGTCGTGATATCGCGACACCTTTTCCTTCTTGCTCTTTCTCTTCGCTTTGGACCGCAAAAATGCTACATGTCGCGATATCGCGACACTTTTTATTTCTCTGTCTTTCTCTTCGCTTTGGACCGCAAAAATGCTACATGTCACAATATCGCGACACTTTTTCCTCCTTGCATTTTCTCTTCGCTTTGGACCATGAAATTGCAACATGTCGCGATATCACGACACTTTTTCCTCCTTGCATTTTCTCTTCGCTTTGGACCGCGAAAATGCAACATGTCGTGATATCGCGACACTTTTTCTCCTTGCTATTTTTCTTTGCTTTGGCCCGTGAAAATACATGTCGCGATATCGCGACACTTTTTCTCCTTGCTCTTTTTATTTTCTTTGGCCCACAAAAATACATGTCGCAATATCGCAACACTTTTTCCTTCTTGTCCTTTCTCTTTTCTTTGGCCCACGAAAATGCTACATGTCGCGATATCGCGACAGTTTTTCCTCCTTGCATTTTCTCTTCTCTTTTGGCCACGAAAATGCAACATGTCGCGACACTTTTTCTCCTTGCATTTTCTCTTCTCTTTTGGCCGCAAAAATGCAACATGTCGTGATATTGCGACACTTTTTCTCCTTGCATTTTATCTTCTCTCTTGGCCACGAAAATGCAACATGTCGCGATATCGCGACACTTTTTTCTTTTGCTTTTTTTTGCTTCTCTTTTATCTTTTGCATATGGGCCACTTCGGTCTTCTTGGACAACCTGTAACAACTTCACCCAAACATCAAAAACATCCTCATAAGAATTTAACTTCACTGTACATACTCTGAGTAACCTCTGAACTCCTGTCCACCGCATCAATCGATCTATCCGATCGTGTTGACAACAATGACAACATCATCATCGCACCTTGCTCAACAAAAGGTAAATTAGATGAAGCTGCAAATGATTCTTGAATAGCCTAATGTAGAAGAAATTATCGAAAAGCAGCAAAATAACTTGGCTAATCATAAAGCTATAAAAGGAATTGATGGTAAGAAATATTAGTTTGATATAGGTATATAAGTTGCAAAGTAGAGGGTCAGCATCACTTTTGGGGAATTAATGACTATTTCAAAGTATCAGTATCAGGTATGTAGAGCCTTCAAATTAGCTTATCAGTTAGGAGGAAAATCTCAAAACCCCATAGGCCTTGTGAACAATGTAGTCAGAGCTCCATATTTAGTTAATCCATTTTATATATCACTAAGATACACATCAGGATAAGAAAAGCCAAGGAATTGGGTATTAATTACCTCAAAGTTAGTGGGGATGTTGAGATGATAATTTAACAAATCAAATAGAAATATCAAACAAACCACCCTAGATTAAAACAATATAAGAAAGTAGTGTTGGATGAAATAGATAGATTCTTGGCTTTTGATCTACAATTTATTCCTAGAGCACCGAATCACAATGCTATTATTTTGGCCATTAATGCTTATGGAGTAGAAAACCTTGAGATAGACACTTGGTTTATGGAAATGTTTCCAACCATATCTATTTATAAGTCATTTTTCCCTGGGAATGTGGTATATTTACAATTTTTTTATGATGATATACACATTAATTATTTTACGACTATGTAGAATGAATTTTTCGATGTTATTTGTGATTAAAGTGATGAAGAAAAACTAAAGGATGTTATTGGAGAACCCACATGAAGTCATACAACTAAAGACCAATAAGATTCCCAAGGGGTTGGTTGGTATCTTTGGAGAGCTTGTCTGATGACTTTGATAGAGCATGTAAATCTCTGTTTCAGGAATTTGAGATTGATGAAGTTAATATTGTAACAGAGGAAGAGCCCAAGATTGTTAGGATCAATAAAGCTCTATCAAGAAAAGAGAAGCAGAACTATATCAAATTCTTTAAAAATAACATGGATTATTCAATACAAAGGTAATGAATCACATAATATCCCTTCAAAAGGATACCAAGCCTTTAAAGAATAAACAAATAAAGTTCAATCCTACTTTGCATCCAATTATGCAGAAATAAGTGCAGAAGTTATGGGATACCAAGATAATTAGGAAGGTAAGATTTTCTTCTTGGTTGGCACATATTATTCCAGTTAGAAGGAAGAATGGTGATATCACGCTTTGTGTATATTTTAGAAATTTTAATAAAAACACTCTTAAATATAACTACCCACTTTCAAATATGGAACAGTTGCTTCAAGCAGTGGTTGGGTCATTAAGAATGTATTTATTGGATGGATTTTAGGTTACGATCGAATTATAGTGAATCCAGAGGATAGACGTAGAAAAAATTTCACCGCACCATGGAGAATATTTGAATATCTCAAGATGGTCATTGGGTTGAGGAATGTAGGGGTAAAATTTCAGAGAGCAATGGATGTTGCATTTAAGGGGTTGATGTTCAAGATAGTGGTAGTATATCTTGATGACATTACAATTTTTTCCAAAAATCCTGAAGATCATTTTGCACATCTAACTCAAGTGTTTGATAGGTGCAAGGAGTTTGGCATATCCTTGAATCCTAGAAAATGTATTTTTGGGGCCACAAAAGGTAAATTGATTGGGCATATTGCTTCAAAATATGGAACTAGCATTGATCCACAAAGAATAGAGATAATTGCTAGAATGCCCCCTCCTAAAAAAATTAAGGGAGTTAGATCATTCTTTGGGAAGATTAACTTCATTAGGATATTTATCCTTGATTTTACTCAGATTGCCAAGTTGATAAATGACATGATCAAGAAAAATGGAGAAATAATGTGGACAAAGGAAAATACTACAATTTTTCAAAAGATAAAAGATGCAATTAATAAGGGTCTAGTATTGAACTACCCTGATTACTCCAAATATTTCAAAATCTACTCATTCGCTTCAGAACACACTGTTGTTATAGTTCTAGCTCAACAATATGAAGATAAAAATTAAAGGCCCATAGCCTTTATGAGTAAAAACTTGAAGGGTGCTAAACTAAAATACTCTTTGTTGGAAAAATAGGCTTATGCATTAATCAAAGCATTGGATCATAAGGTAATAGCACGTATCTCTTACATTGTTGTTAAATATTTTTTCACTCAAACTAAACCTTTAGGTAGTCCTACAAGGTGGATGGCTAAATTGTTGCAGTATGACGTGGAATTCAAAGCAGTACAAATTATAAAAGGATAGGGATTGGAAAAGTATCTAGCTAATAAAGAATAGGAGGCTATGAATAACACTATTGGAGTAGATGAAGAAGAAATAGTAGATTATAATTCTAATTGTAGGTGATATGATGGAATTATATTTTACCAACAAAACTTATCATTTCTAGGAGATATGCCCTAAAAAAAATAAGTTCTATAAAGAAATTGGCTCAAAGGTATTACATTCACAAAGGTAGGTTGTATTGGAGGTATCCATATGGAGTGTTGCTTCTTTGTTTTCTTGAGAAAGAGGTCTCTCAAGTGCTAAAAGAATATCATTCTAGATTTTATGGGGTCACTTTGATCCAAAGTATACTACTCACAAGATCATGAGTGTTGGTTATTATTGGCCCTCCTTATTTAAATATGTTTACCAATTTATTAGAAGTTGTCATAACTATCAATTTTTTGTAGGAAATAAGAATTTTCCAACCATGTTCTTGAAGCTAGTGATTGTAGATGCTCCTTTTAATCAATGGAGAATATATCTCATAGGTGATATTAAATCCAATTCTTCTAGAGGTCATAGATGTATCATTACAAAAACATACTATTTTACCAAGTGGATAGAAGCAGAACCCTCAAGAAATCCACTATAAAAGTGGTCATCAAGATTTTATAAGAACACATATTAAAAATATTTGGGGTTCCAAGGAAGATAGTTACAGACAATGGTAACTACTTCACTTATTTTGAGATGGTTGATTTTTGTGCTAGGTACAACATAGAGCTTTCTCATTTTGTAAATTACTATCCTCAAGGGAATGGTTTAGCAGAATCCTCAAATAATAATTTGATCATAATAATCAGAAGAGCGTTAGGTAGAAACAAAATAAGTTGGGAGAGTGAACCAAATTTTGCTTTATGGGTTGATAGAATATCTGTCAAAATAAGCACAAGAAAATCTCCTTAAGAACTAGTATATGGTGAGAATGCTCTACTACCTCCTCAAGTGGAAAGTCATGCTTTATCTTTGCTTCGTTTAGATCATGATAATATAAATTTATGGAAGAGAAGAATTGATGAAGTTGCATGAAGATATAAAGGAAGCATTAATGAAGATAATTAAGTAGGCTCACAAAATAATGCAGTTGTTCAATAAGAAATCCAAGGGTAAACCTTTTTAGGGAGGAGATATAGTGTTGTACTAGGACATAAAAAATGAAAACCATGGTGAGAAGAGGAAGTGGGAACCTAAATGGCTTGGCCCCTATCAAATCCTTCAGAATGTAGGCCAATATACTTACAAATTGCAAACTTTGAAAGGTATAGAATTTTCAATTCCTATCAATGGCTAGCGTTTGAAATTGTATCATTCTGCACAGAGGGCTTGAAAAACCTAAAAAAAAAATGTGTGTTTCAGTCCTACCATTTCTAGGTGATTAAGGTGTCCTTTTTAGGCGATTAAGGTGTTCTTTTTAGGTGATTAAGGTGTTCTTTCTAGGTGATTAAGATGTTCTTTTTAGGTGATTAAGGTGTTCATTTCAGGTGATTAGTTCAGTTTTTGAATCATTTTGGTCTACTGGAGATTATAAAGTTCTCAGGTGATTCATTGTTAAATATTATTTTCATCACCTATCCCAATCGAAGCCTATGTTAGATCCTCAAAATCCAACTTGAGTTTACCTCAAATTTTTGAATTTTTTGTGTCCTATGGTCTTTTCAAATTTGCAATACCCACTTGATTCCTTTCCAATTATTGCAAATTTTTGGTCCTTTTGAAGTTTTGTTTCACCCTCCACGAGCAATGAAATTTTTTATGTCACCAAGGTCAGGCATTTGTTTTGGTTTCCCTAAGGTCTTTTTATCAGTAAATGTTTGGCCTAACTAAGGTTGATGCAAGAGCCTATCTTTCGGAGGGCATAACTTTTGATCTGACCATTGGATCGACCTAAAATTTTATAGGGAGCTGGATAAAGATGAGGATAATAACATGTATAGGCCACAAAATGGCTTATATTATCATTTTTAGGCCTTTTTGATTTTTTTTAGGCCTTAATTCCTTCATCTAGTGCCCCAAAAGTGGATTTTAGTGGTTTTTTCGAAAAGTCCAAAAAAGGACTATTTTTAGACATGATTAGGTGTTGATATTTTATAGAAGGATTAATATGGGTGATACAGTGATGGGTTTTAATTTTTAGGGCCATATAGGTGTTTTTGGTGACTTACTAAAAATAGGGTTGTTTTTGGCTAAAAATGGTAAATTATCCAAAAATAGTAATTTTTTTAATCTTTAGGGATTTAATATGTAGGGTTTTGTTTTAGGGTTTCTCACATTGTAAAAGGGAAAAACTCCTAAACCCTAAACCTCAAAACTCTAAACCCTAAACCCTAAAAAAAAGGTGATGGAGATAGTGGCTATTATGGGCCATTTTCAAAAGATGATGATCAAGCTTTATGTAATAGGTGTTTTTGACCAACTAAGACCACTGCCGCACTACAATAAAAACCACTACAAGTGTAATTAATAATTTGGGCCATCATGAAGATAGTTGCAGTTTTTAAAATTATAGACCAAGTGATCAAGCTATTTAAGAGAGTTGCTGCAGTAGAAAAGATCATCAAGTTTTTGCACAGTAATTTTGTAAGAGGTATACCAGAGTGCCCATCCTTATAGGTTGTATTTTCCTTGTATGTCTTTTCTAGTTACCCCTTTTTTCTTCCCCATTATTGTGCAGGTTTTTGCTGAGGAGGTGTCTAGTTTACTGAGATCAGTTCCAATGGCTGAGGCTTAAAGCTAGGAGGCTCTTTGTTACGTCATTTGAACAAAGAATTGCAGTTCTCTATTGCATCATTTAAATGGAGAAATCATTTTTATTTGCATAGTGATATAATATTATATTGATCATACTCCCATTCTAATGATTTATTGGATAATACAATCCCGCTTCCTCCTTTTGGTAGTTCTATGTGCAGTTTTGCTTGTCCTATTTACATGTTAAATCATTTGAATGTGTAAATATCATCTTCTTTCACTGGCATGCTTAGTCACCTTTGTTGCATTATTTGAATAAATGTGGTTAAATCAGCTTTATCTTCTCCTCCCTTATCTTCACTATATTTTAAGTCTGGCTACAATTGCCTAATGGATAAGGCACCAATCTACTTTTTGAAGCACTAGCTAGGAGTTACTTCGAAGCTTGGTCAAATTTTATGTGACAATTTTATTTTATTTTATTTTTTCAATCTGGATGAACATGAGCATATAAGAAGTATTTTAAGCTCACTTCTAGGGTTTCCTTACCTTACTCGATCTGTCTAAAGTTTTAGGATAATATTTTTGTGAGTTAAAGAGGTGGATCCACTCGAATCCACAATGCTGATTGGATTGGGGAAGTCTTGCAACATGAAAAAATTATTAAGGGTGCAAGAATTTCCCCCAACATGGATGATCACACGGGAAGACAAGTTGTTAAATGCTAAACACTTTCAAGTTAAAATACCTCTATCTTTAATGAAAAACTAAGCAACATGGGTAGATGTAGCCCATTTTTAGCATGGAAACTTAAGACCTCGTGTCATGGCCTCTGTATTGGTAGGTCAAGTGTATGGTGGAACATAATTGTACTTTTTGATGAAAAACCATTAGTCCTTTTCCTTACTCTTAAAGGATAAACTTTTCTTTAAAAAAACTAACATGAATATAATTCTTGACTTTTATGATGACTTTGCTTGGTCTTTGATCTCTTGCAAATCACCCTAATTGGCTCACAACATTCTAGCTTGTCTATATTTAACATTTAATCAAGTTTATTCTTTGATTTGAAATTTTTATTTTATTATATTGAATACTTTAACTGTGAACGTCCTAAGAGACCAACATTGGCATAATTAGGTACATATTCAAGATTTCAAATCACAATTGGTTTACCCTTGATTTCTTACTATCTTTTCCATCTTAGACATACTCAACTCTAAATGTCAAGGTGCATTTTCTAATTTTAAATTGGCTCACATTGCCTATAAAATTTTGAAAGTCAACCTTTGTAATTCTTACACCCATTGTAGGATTTCTCCCACCTTACCTCACAAATTTAGAAAGGCAAGGTTGAAGTCACATGTTATGTTTTAGGATGTAGAATCTTCCATTTTAAACCAACCACCTTTACAATTCTTACACCCATTTTAGGATGCCTCCCCTATTGCACTTTCTACTCTAATGTTGAAACTATTCCCTACTCATTTTGGTATTGTGGTTTTGTTCAATGTATATAGTCCTTGTTAGTTGTAGTATTTCTATCTTTTCAAATATCATGAAAAGTACTTTTATTTTTAAAATCCAAATAAGATTGTGATCGCCCTCAATGAGAAACAAATAAACTCATTATCCTCAAACACATATGGAAGCCAAGATGTGTAACCATGTTTATTGATTCGACTCCTTAGGGGATTTTTATGTAAAACTTATTGTCTCATATTTCATTCTAGGTTTTCAACATTCACTCTCATGTGCATAATATGGAAAACAATGTGAAGTTTATAGTGGAGAAGATCAACTATTTGTACCATTGATTTTATCATTAACTAAATTAGTAGAGTGTAGCCACTTTGCAACTTAGGGACAATATGGTGCAACATTTAATAGCAATGCTTGAAATCAAGTTATTATTTAATACCATATAACACATGACTACCTTAATCTCATAAACATTCAATTATTTTTGAAAAAATTACAAATTAACTAAAAAAACACTATTTAATCAAGTTTATTGTGTGTTAGTTTTCTATTTTGATTCTAATTTTGTTGATTTATGTATTATATTTTACCTAACTAAAATCAAATAAAACACTCAACTTAATATTACTTTATTTTTTTAATAATAACTAATAATACAACAATAAAATTCTAGGAGCTGAGGAATTTGCATATAAAACCAAAGATAAATTGATAGGTGGTTTTTTCATGGGAAAATTCAAATAGAGGAAAATATAAAAAGAGTATTTGAAAAGACCTCCCCGTAATCCCTTTAACTGAAAAAAAGTATTGTGAAAATAATTGTAGGATTGATCATTATTAGAAGGACTAGAACAATATTAACTCGATTCCAAAGTATTGTGTGTGCCAGCCAATAGTATTTTCAAGGAAGGTTTCATTTTATGACCAATTGCCTAGGTTCGCAATGATTCCCGTTAAGAAAATATTAACTTGATTCTAAAGTATTGTGTGTGTGCACCAACCAATAGTATTTTCAGGGAAGGGTTCATTTTATGACCAATTGCCTAGGTCCACAATGATTCCCGTCTATTACCTAGAAAACAAAATTTAATGTATTATCTATTTGTGTTTTGTTTTGTAATATGTAGAGGAATTCTTTGATAATTTTATATATTCATGTATAATTTATATTACGGGAATAAATTTTTATAACAATTTTTCTTTAGCTGAACTCTTTTTTAAATGATGTGTTAACTAGTTTTGGGTTTTTAACCATGTATTAGCTAACTAAAAATAAATTCATTAAAATCAAATTTAAATTGTAAGCATTATATTCCTAAACATAAGAAGGCATCCATAGTTTTATTTATTCATTCAAACATAAAAATTTATTTTTTGCAACGATCATAAGATATTCTAACTTTTGGATATCTATTTGGAATTTATGATGGTGTTATTGCCATAGTTAAATGCTGACGGATTCTCTCCTAGGTTTTTCCAGCACTTTTGGGATATTGTTGAGCACGATGTAACCAATATTCTCTAGGAATTTTAGCAATTAAAATCCATTCCCAAATATATCACTTCAACATTATTGCCTCTTATCCCAAAGTCCCAAGTAAGCAAATCAATCTTTGACTTTAGACGATAAGCCTTTGTAATATCATTTACAAGTTCATATCCAAGGTTCTAGTCAATAGACTCATGGTTATCCTTCCAAAAATAATAGATCACTGCCAAGGGAGCTCCATAATAGGTATATTTATAATAGATGGTATAATTACTATACATGAACTTCTTCATTTTGTTGGCAAGAGCAAGAAATCTGGCCTATTCCTGAAACTTGATATCAGCAAAGCCTTCGATAGGGTTTCTTGGGATTTCCTCTTTGCAGTTTAAAAAAAAATATTTTCATGGGTGGGTCACCTTAACCAAGGAATGCATAACATCTCCTGGTTCTCAGTCATTGTTAATAGTTCCGCAATGAGATACTTTAAAATTTTTAGAGGGCTTAGGCAGGGTGACCCTTTGTCACCTTTTCTCTTCATCATCATGGTTGAATCACTTGGTATATCCCTTAAATAGGCTTGCTCTTTGGGATTTCTTTATGGTATCAAGCCCTCATCTATTTCTAGGCCCATTACTCATCAATAATTTGTGGATGATACTATCCTAGAAACTTTGTCCTCAATTCTTGAAGCTAAAATAATAATAAAAAAAACTAATTTTTTTTTGAAGATGCTAGGTAGGAAATTAACTTTGTGAAGAGCAAAATCTATTTCTTAAATACTCCCATTCATAGACAATTTAAGATTACTAAGATTTTTGGTTGTACTATTTCTCAGCTTACTTCTACTTATCTTGGGCTCCATCTATTTCATGACAATCCTTTAGAATTCTTATGAAGCAATGCCATTGAGCGAATTAACAAGAACCTAGAAGGATGAAAAAAACAATGTTAAGTGAAGCATCTAAGGCTACTCTTCTGTAAGCGTACCTCAAAAGTATTCCAGTATTTTTCATGTCAATCTTCAAAGTTCCTATTTTTTTTCGCCATAATATTTAATAAATTCAAAGGAGGTTCCTTTGGGTTAGAAATGAAAATCGAAATAGACTTCCTTTAGTTTCTTGGGGCAAAATTTGTAAGAAAAAATACCAAGCATGGTTAGGCTTTAGGGAAATCCACAAAATGAATATGGCACTCATGGCAAAACAATCCTGGAGAGGCTCAATCTACTTGGATTGATATAGTAAAAAAAATACCTCCAACAAACCTATTTCATGGATAGCCAACCTCTCCCTCAAGGTTCATGCTTTTGGAATTCTATAGTTCAATGCAAGGACATTATCAAAAAAATAATGAGATGGAAACTTGGCTATGGTAATTTTATAATGTTCTTGGAAGATGTTTGGCTTAATAATCACCCCCATAACTGAGCCAAATCTAGAAATTTTTAAGTCCTTCATGGAACAAACCTTTGGAAGTAGAGTAATTAACTTCATTTCTCAGTATCCTAACCAATGCCTTTGGAAATCCATTCCCACCAATGATATGTATTTCAATTCCATATTTGCTACCAGAACCCTTCAAAATTTGGTGTGAGTCTTTGTTATTTTGAACTACCAGTCAAAAGACAATCTCATATTGAATTTTAGTGAGGATGGTAAGTTCACAGTTAAATCCCTTACTATATTTAAGATACCCCCTCACCTAGTTGGACCCCTGCCAAGTATATCTGGGTTAAGAAGTTAATTCCAAAAATCAGATTCTTTTTTTGGCTTGCATCTAAAAATTAAATTTTTACTATGGACAATTTAATCATCAAAGGTCTTTTTATCCCCAATAGTTGTCCTCTTTGCAAGTCCAATTGGAAATCAACCTTCCATATTTTCCTACAATACCCTTTTTCTCTTTCCATTCTAAATTCTTTGTTTGATTTGGTCAACATTACCTGGGTTCAACCGTCTTCCATCATCCTTCTGTTTGAGCAATGGCCTAACCCCTTATTTAATTCCTAGTTAAAATTCATGTGGTCCATATGCCTACACCACTTCCTTTGAAATATTTGGATGAAACATAATAACAAAACATTCAAAGTAGTTTTCAAAGACTCTTTATCCATATTCCTTTGCATCACTACCTTTACCTCTAAAAATTCCCACCTTCTCACATCGAATGGGGCTCCCAGGGCTCCTAAACTTGGTCTTGAATATCACCTGTTTGCAAGTTTTAATATAACAAATTGTGTTCCAAGATCTCCTCACCCTATTTCTAATAGATCATGCATTACTTGGACCCCTCCTCCTATAGAGTGGTTAAAGCTCAACTTTGATGGAGTGGTGGTATAATCAGGGATGATAAAGGAAAAATTATTACAGCCTATGCAAAGAATATTGGAGTTCAAACCAACAACTTTGCTGAGGCAAGAGCTCTTTATCATGACCTTCTTTTCCTAGAAGGCTCTGGATTTAGTAACTTAATCATGGAAGAAGATTCCTTGTTGTTCATCAACTATCACAAAGCTTTTCAATCCCCTTTATGGAGCCTTTCCAATATCATTTATGAATGCATGATGCTTATTAGTAGGTACTCTAATGTTATTATATAACATGTGTTAAGAGAAGGAAATAAATTTGTTGACTCACTTGCTAATAGAGGATTCGAGGAAGGGACCTTTCGGGTTTGGCATGTTTATTTCCCTTAAAACCTTAGGTCTGCTAATTAGGATGATGATATTTGTTTACTCTAAATTTCCTTTCTATTTGGTTCATCGATCTATCACTCACATGAAGTTCCTTGATGTTGGTTTGTGCGAATGAGACTCACTTCATGGCTGACTGGTGTTGATCTTTGTGCAGTTCTTGGAACTAGTTGTGCTTGGGTTTATTTGGGTTTCTTTCCTCTCTCTGTTTGGTTTGAGATGTTGTTTTAGTTGCTCCATTTTTTGTTTCTTCTTAGGTTTATCTTGCTGATTTACCATGTTTTGCTTTTTGCTTTGTAAAAATTTTAGGGTCCCTTTCAAAACCCTTTCCCATCAATCCAATAAAAAAATGCAAATTGTGTAATTACTTTATTTGTCTATTTTGATTTTTTTTTTAATGATTTTAATATGGTTAATAGTTTTCACACTTATATACATATAAAATTAAATGAACATCTCTATATCAAAATAATCAACTGAATAATTTTATGCTCTAGTAATTATATTTTAAATTGAGTTTTAATTTTTAATTTTTTTTGTAAATTTATCAAACATAATCAAAGTCATAAGAATAACATGAACTTTTTTTTAATGAAACCTTTTAAAAATCCTACTAAAATTATTTGATGTAAAATGTCTGTACAAGTTTAATTCTAAGTTTAAAAAAAATAAAACACATATAGAACTAAATTGATTTTTGTGTATAAATGTAATAAATTAAATCATTGTGTTTATAAATTTACAAGTATATAAAATTTATCTAACACAATCAAAGTCATTAGAATATATATTTGTATTTTACTTTTAATAATAATCATATCATTATGTCCAAAGTGTTGTAATAATAACAATCATTTTATTATGTCTAAGATCCAATAAAATAACAAAAACGTATCAAAAATTTGATCAAATAATCACAAAAATTTTAGCTATTCACTAGTCTCAAATGTATAAAGATTAAAAAATAAATAAATCTACCCAAGGTTGTCAATAGACATAATCCAGGCCTTTTCAAAGAATAAAGTACCATAAACTTTGTGATAGCCTTAGTGTCCTCCAATAGGGCATTCTTTAAAAGCTTAGTGGGAAGAGTGAGCTTGACAACCATCTAAATATCTTGAAAGGTGATCGTTAGCTTCTTCATGTACCACTAGAGTCTTGAAGCCTCGTTGACCAATGTATCAAAAATATCACTGATGAAACTCTTCATAATTCCCATGGCCTTAAAGGAAATGTCAATATCAAGGAAGATCTACTTCAAAACCTTAAATATGTAGATCTTATAAGTCATTGATCTTCTTATGGTGCTTCTTCACCTTCATTAATATCCCTTCCTTGGGTATCTTATTCTTCATAAAGATATATGTAGCTACCAATAGTTTATTTCTCATCATATACTATTATTTTCCTTGGGATCCATTGTTCTATCACCTCCCAAATGCATAGGTTGTGGATTCAAAGACATGGGACCACAAGAGTGATACAAACTATGTTTGAGAATAATTTGTATGAATTTTTATTTGATGGAAAGATGTCATTCTTTCATTAATTTAATAATATTTATGTTAGGTACAAATGTTACACAATTATAAAACTTGGATAGTTCATTTAAGAAAAACAATAAAAATTATCATCAAACATTGTTAAATATCATTCATTGGAGATGGATTATTAGAAATATGTTTATAAAATGGTACATTAGATAGATATGATTGATGGTAGTGGTGGTCTAAATTTCAAACATAGTAAAGTGTCCAAAGTTTTAAAGTAACAAGTAGTTTGAACTTCTCCTTGGCTAATTTTTGTTTTTAAACAATATGTTAGATCACTTGGAGTTTTCAATCATATATTATCTAACTAGCAATAAAGTGCAAACAAACATTAAAATTTTAAGCACCTTATCTCAAAGAATGGCAAGGTATCTAAAGTTTGTTTTATCTATTCAAAAACTAAAAATAGACTTTATACAATATTTTTTTCCCCAAAAAGTAGGGTTTTGAAAGGGTTTTCCTTTCCCTTTTACATTTATTTAATCACATTGAGCTGTTGGTGCCACCAATATGTGAATGTGGGCTACATCAACTATTTGTCTCAATCCTTCAACTAAGGACCCGTTGGAAGACTTATACAATGTTAAACACGTGTTGTGTTTAGCTTAATATACTATCACTTTTGATTTATGAATATTTGTATTAAATCTAAATATTATGGCAATCTTGCCTTCATAGTCAAATTAAAATTATGTGACTATCTAATTTGTCTATTTTAACATTGTAGAATTCAATTTTGCCATGTTCAATAGTTTTCACGCTAAAAAACATATAGAATTAAATCTATTTATCTATACAAAGATAATAAATTATACCATTTCTTGTTCATAAATAGACAACTATATTTAAGTTGATACTTTTAAATTCCTTGTAAAATTTATCAAACATAATCCAACTTGTAATAATAACATGGATTTTTATTTAATATTTTAAACCTCCAAAAATTATTTCATTTAAATATTTTTAACATGTTTAATATTTTCACACTCAAACACATGCAAAACTAAACTAACTTTTATATATAAAGATAATCTACTACATCATTTTGTGTTTATAAGTGGGTAGTTATATTTTAAATAGATATTTTTATATTCTTTGTAGAATTTATCAAACATAATCAAAGTTATAAGAATAACATGCATTTTAATTTGCTATCAACATGTCATTCTATCATTAGTTTAACTATATTGTAAATTTATGTTGAGTATAAATATTTCTAAAGTCTAAATCTTGAGTAGCTCATCCAATGAAAACAAATAAATATTATCACCCAAAGTCATTAAATATCATCCATTGGAGATGGACTATTTAAAGAGTGTTTAGAAAAATATTATATTAATAATGACTAATGTTAATGATGATATAAAATTTAAAAGTAGTAAGGTGTTCAATGTGCTAAAGTCTAATGATTCCAAAATTTCCCTTAGCTAATTTCTATTTCTATATGATATGCTAGCTATATTTGTGTTCTTAGTCATGTACTCACTAACTACGAATTAATTGTACAAAAATAGCTTTAAGTTTCATGTCTCCAAAAATGGCAAGATGTAAAAGGTTTATTTAACCATCTAATGAGCAAAATTTGACTTTAAGCAATGCTAAACACATGGGTTTATCTTTAGATATTGTCACTCTCAATTTCTGGATATATGTATTAGGACCTAATATGAGACATAAAAAGAGATTTGTGAGGGGTCACGAAGGGGATCCCAAGAATCTTTCATTTTTTTTCTTCTCACCTTGGGATTAGGGGAATATTGTGAGATCCTAAGACTAGTTTGATTGGTTATTTTGCAAACACCTATATTTCATAGGAAATTGTGTTTCTTGTTAAGATCCTTTTGATCTAGCCTTAACCTTAACTTGATCTATGATATGCATACAATAAATGCAACACAAAAATATCGAAGACTATATGATTCTTTGATTTGATGATAATTGAAAATAATAATTCTATTTTCAAGTAAAGGTGTAAGAAAAAATGCAACATACAAGATTATATTTAGATGTTATCTTTATGCAAGTCTAGTTACTAACTAAAAGTGCAAAATAATTCCATTTATCCCCTATATTATTATGCCTAATTTAGGTTCAAAATTCTCTTTTTGTTAAACTAATAATGAAATAGAAAATAAAAACTTCTTAATGCATAGAAGAGATAGAAATTAATTCTAAAAATAAAAACTAGCAGAAACAATGAGAAAACAACTTGTTTTGGATGTAAAAGCAATAGTGTTGCCAACATTATTGCCTCTTATTGCACTTTTACCAAGACCTACAAAAAATAGAAAAACTATAAAAACAAAAAATAGAGAAGGATGGTCAATGAAGTGGGGTTAGTTAGGTCTTAGCAGAAGACAATGTGCTTTCTTGTTGTGATAAACTGATCCTTGTTTAAGAAAAGCAAATAAAATGATGTAATGACATAAAATATGGAATAAATGTGTAGACACCTAAAATGCGTCATGTCGAGGGCGACGACTCATATGGACATGCTACAAGACCATATGGAGGATATTGGACAGACTCCAGGATAGAGCAGTGGTTCTAACCACTCAATTTGGGCTCCTTGGCCTAATAGGTATGAATCGCAACCCAGACCTATGGTCTATAGTATAAACCACAGCTAAGGCCTACGGTTTATAGTCTAGACCACAACTATAACCTGTGTTCTTAACTGAAGTTCAGTTGGCCTTCATCTGAGACAAATTGGTTTGAATGGTCATTTGTTCTAGAAGACGGTGGTTAGAGGATAAAAGTTTCCAATCCAACTGTCCTAACCACCCCTTCTTGATCTTGGATTCTCCATGAAGCCACCCCTAGCCCTAGGACATCCTATAAGTACCCCTGAGAATTAGGGAAAAATAGAGAGAGTGCATTTTGGAGATCAAAGCAACGAATCCCTATCAAATTGTAGACTCGCCTGAGTTCATAGAGAGAGCCTTGTTGCCAGCCCCATTGTCAACTTGTCAAGCATCATGATGAATTAGGCCATGGATGCCCTAAGGACCTAGGAGAGCCAAGAAATTTTAATTCAGGAAAATGGATGCCCCTCATAGTGAATCAATCACAAAACTTGTCAGAAGGACACCGAAGGCGACCCTTGAACATCAATTGGATAAGGAGGTCAAGCCCATTGCCCTTGATTTTGAGGGTAAACTCACTTGAGTGCTAACCATAGATTTCAACTACGGTTTATAGTGGAGACCATGCGCTAGTACTGCGGTTTGCAAAAGAGGTATTACCACCTTAATGTTTTCATTTTTACCCATCTAGTCAGATTAGAATAGTCATTTTCAAGGTTTAATTGCAGTTGTACAGATTTTTGACCGATAGATTAGTATTTTTACAAACTTGTTCTCATCATAGTAGTTTAGATATTAATGGTTTCTTTTCATTTTATAATGCTTCATTTCAAGTAATTGGTTCCATAGATTGATATTTGTGCTCTTTATTCACATATTTCCATCAATATTGATATTATTTGCATATTTTTAGCATAGTTTACGCATTTTCTTGATATTACATCATTATGTTATTTTCATGCTATTTGTCTTTAAAGGGCCTCATCATGAGAGGCTTCTTATGCTTTTGACATTCTTGTGTTGTTTCTTGATCATAGGAAACAAGTTTCTAAGGAGCTACAACCATTCATTTCCTTCCTCAATGCGAAGAAGAGGGTTCACTCCACCCTAGAGCAGTTTTTGTCACCTTAAGGGCTTGATAGTGCATTTCATCCCCGAGGGGGATTGAAATAATTGTAATTGTGTATCAAATAGAGTATCCCTAAGAGGGAATTACTTGTAATCAAACACTTATTGATTTTAATGGAAGAATAGAAGCATTTCTTGTTATTTCCTTGTGTTTTATCCATTTATGTGTTTGAATATCAATTTTACTTTATTTATGCAATTACAACATTTTGGGTGCACGCATTTTTTGTCATACAGAAGGTGATCATGGTGGAAATTCCCATAAATAGCATTTAACTGTGTGTTCTTGACCTTCTTGACTTGTAGGTACAGACTGCAGCTATCAGCTGCGGGCCAATAATTGAACTGTAGGTTCAACCTGTGGGCCACAGTTAGAATCGTAGACCAGACCTGCGGTTTCCAGCTGACAGCACAGACAATAAAAATCAGAGAGCCAATCATTGCAGGACCTGAGGTAGGCCTTATTTTTAGCCCTCTGTCATATTTTTTCCCTTTGCGTTTTTACAGCGTGCATAATTTCAAATGCAAATTAGGAAAAATCACTAAAAAATGGGAAATCAATCATCCTAGTTTGTTTTCGTATGTTCTTACATAGAAAGGCACTGCTAGGAACAATGAACCTATGATTGCAGTTTGCCCTAGGCTACAGCGTGCTTGATAGAGTGTCTTGTTTGGTTTACATGTGTGAGGCCCAATTAGAGGCCAATTATCATCATAATGTGCAGTCTCAAAGAGCATATATAATAGCTTACATTTTTTAAAATTGAAATGTTCTTTCATTTGCATAGCATATAGAAAATGAGAATGAGTGTTATATGATGCATTCATTTTATGTACATTAAAATGAACCACACACACCACTTGGAACTTAAATGCTAGTGAGTTGGATTTGACATCCAACCACTAGTAGGATTCAACGACGGTGGGCGTAACTTCCATCCGTTGGCCCAAATCCTATGAACCTTTGGATACTAGACCAATACCGGATTCGAGAACCTTTCATACCCTATAAAATTTGCATGTATTCTCTTCAAAGGGTATAACACTGACTGGGGAAAATGGGTGAGGATCTAGGAGGACCTATGCTCCCTGACCGTGTGTGGGCTTTATTACCACACATTATAGGTTGGATTACATGACTTAGAGTTCATAGCCAAGTTGTCGAGCTACGAGCATATAGGTGAAAGCCATAAAATTGAGAATAAAATCCAACAAGTTTTGCAAAACATGATAAGATTTTCTACACTGATACAACACATTTTGAAAACACGTCAAACAGTTTAGAGCTCACTTTAAAAATTTAATACGAAATAATCATCATTGTATACCTTGTTTGATTAATAATACAAGATACATCTAGATGCTAGGTACACAATGGTGGATACACAAGGTGATTGACAAAGGTTTAAAATTGATGCCAATGATCAACCCCTAACCAATTCACAACAAGTGTCAATTCCTCACCAACATGAGTGAACCGAACATCGTTCAGCAAGCATTAGAGGAGATAACTCAATATGAGGGGAACTCGTAGAGCATACCCCAAATAGAGGAGCTTTAGTCCACTCATATAGGCACAGGATAGAATAGGAAGCCTCTTAGCATGAGGGTGCTCCACTCAAAATCTATTATTGAGATCGCACTACATGCGCGCCCATGGGATCAATCAAAGAGTTTGTTGTGCAAGGGACCATGTTGGTGCCCCTATATACTAAGTCCACAGGAGGATCCATGCCTCCACCTTCTGAGTATAGAAGGACTTGAGATCCACCCATTCAGGGGCAGGTAGACAGGATAGCTATCGAGCATAGGTCTACCCATACTCCCATGCATGGTCCACCATGCAAGATCACCATTGATATATCAAAGGTGGGAGCTAATGGCATACCACCGCATGAGCAGTGGTGGTCTAGATAGCTAGAGGGTCTAGGTAGTGTCTTAGAGCAGTTAGGCTATAAGCCTTTCACTCCACCCACTCATGCCCCGAGTGAGCGTAGCGTGAGTGTCATCAGGACTACTAGAGAGAATGGACGGGCTTCTAATCACCCTCATGTCACACACCCACTATCTACACATGGTGGTTCACAATATAGGACACAGTAGGATGCCAATGTCATCTTCACAAATAGAGTAAAAGGTGTAGCACATCATTTTTATGGATACAGAATCCATAAGGTTGCTCGTATAGAGTAGGGATACTAAAGACCTCCCACGGTCTATCAGATCGATAGATCGCATCGATTGGTATCAAAGTAGAAACGCCAAATCCTCCAAGATCAATTATATGATGCTCGCCTAGAGAGGTAGCACATTGAATATGAGAATATTAAAGTGCAGAGGCTAATTATATAGAGGCTATATGAGCAGCGCATGTGCGAAGAGCGTATCCTTTCCTAGAAGGAGCGCATGGAGCAGGAGGATAGGCTAGCTAGGGCTGGCCTATATCCTCATGATGAGCATAGAGAGTGTGTATATAGGAAGGCTTTGTCACAAGCCAATATGAATCAAGAGCATAGAGATGCTCATACTCATGCTAGTTCCAAACAAAGAGAGTGACTGCCATCAATTGATGATTAGAGGCAAAGGCAGCATGAAGAAGAAGAGGGAGGTGGATACAAGCAAGAATATCCTAAGAGCTCCCGAGCTGAGGAAGAGGAAGAGAAACGTCCTCCATCTTGTATGAGGAAGATAGTACCTCCTAAGCCACCTCCATTTCAACTTAGGGAGGAAGACTTTCTATCTTTAGATGCCTATAAGGCCTTAGCCGAGAAGATCAAATCCATCGAGAGACAAGGCGTGGCTATTCAAAAATTTGACATTAAGGAAAATTCATAATGAGCCTTTGGATACTTTGGTGCCTACTCCAGCTTAACCTGAGCATTTTGATATGCCCAGGTTAGACAATTTTAAGGGTGATGAATATGCACATGAACATATCACGAGCTTTTAGGATGCTTATTTTCAGATAGCAAGCAATGATGCATTGTTGTTGCATACTTTCATAACGAAACTTTTTGGTCCAAACCAGAAGTGGTTCAATTAGATAAATAAATATAGCATAATTGGTTTTGAGCAATTATCTAATGCCTTTCTTGAATGCTATTCTTTTGCATCAAGAAATAGGACAATCTTTCTGATCTAGCTATGCTAGCTCAGCGTGACAACGAGCCAATTGAGTAGTACAAAAAGAGATGGAGGAGACTAATGGTGAAGTTGCCATTCCCTATTCCTTCCATAAAGTTAACCTGAATGTTTACAAAGAGTTGTTCTAAGCACATCTTGTTACTGCTGCAGCTGCAACAATATCCTACATTCGAGGAGGCTTTGGTGCAAGCCAAAGTGATCAAGGACATCAAGTTGTATGAAGGTAACTTGAAGCTCAAGAATAGGAGAGAGGGACAAAAGAAGAGTACCATAAAATAATAGGGCAAGCAAGCCCATGTGAATCAAGTGTTGTTGAAACTCCAAAGGGAGAACAAGGGGCAACAAAAATAAAATTATCAGGCCCAACCTCCTCTTGTGCAGTATGATAAGCGCAACAACAATTATAAGGGCAAGAACAAATATCAACACCCGCCTCGCTAGTTCACACCATTGACAGAATCATTGACATTGATTTTCCATCAACTGTGCGAGGCCAAGGAAATTAGATTACCTAAAATCAAGTTGATAGACCCCAATCAACCCAAGCCAAAGGGGTACCAAGAAGATCTGTTTTGCATTTTCATCAAATTAAAGACCATGACATTGAGGTGTGCTAGAATTTCAAACACATGGTGTAAAAATGATTGAAAAAGGTAAGCTTGTAGTGTCGTACAACCCGCAAGTTCCCGATAATAAGAATATGGGAATTTATAAAAAACCCTTTCCAAATCTTGAGGCACCTCGCAACAACGTTGTCCAAGTCAACCAGGTGCAAGTCAAACCACCTACCTAGGGGTTCATGGGTATGGTGAACATTGTTACTAGGCAATGGAGATACGAACAACATAATTAATCTCATTCTCCCATTCAAATACAAGCCACGTCAAATCAGTGATCAATGCAAACTATTCCAGGCCCACCAACAAGACTAGTGGTGACCATAAGGAGCAAGTTCGTCCAAAACCTACAGACAACTCCTACTAATTTATCGATATATGAGCTAATAAAATAGTCCCCTAGGCACATGGAGACTCTTATGGACATTTTGAGGTCTATTAAAGTACAATCCCACGATGTGCAAGCATTTACTAATTTTGTGGGACATGTACAACAGTGTTAGGAACTGATGATCTAATTTTATCATCATGAGATAAGGATGGTTTTTATAACCACGACTGACCCGTCGTTGCATATAATCGCATGTGTTAATCACATGCCATTTAAAAGGGTCTTGATCGATACCGGATCATCGATCAAAATAATAACGACCAAGGCACTGAGTCATTTGAAGTTGCCTAAATCACACATTGTGCCCACTACATTTACATTGAGAGCATTTAACGATGCACTATGTTTGACTATTGGAAAAATTATCCTACCTGTGTAGGTGGGCCTAAAGACCATCTATGTGATGTTTCATGTGATAGAAGGGGCCATGCAGTACAACATACTACTCGGTAGGCCTTGGATTCATGAAATACGTTGTGTTCCATCGATATTGCATCAGTTCATGTAGTTTCATTGGATGAAGAACCTTTTAAGTTTGTGAACCTAGCATATTTTCTTGGGGGTTTCATACTCTCGTCAATGCACCTGGATGTTCAGCCATCATTACTAGTAAAGAATACAGGAGGTAAACAAGTAGTACGTGCTCAACCAACACCATCTATGTCACAAAGGTTAGAGCACACCACTACCACTTCCTTGAAACTATTGGCATTAGTCATGCATCAGGATGAAAAGAAGTTGAAGGTAAAAATGGGCAAGAAATAGAATGAGCATGATCCCGAGCCAGTCACTGAGCAGGTTCCCACTCCTATGGGAGTTGAGGAACCCTAAGACAAATTCAAGGAGGTGCCTCAGCCTACCTCACTTGCATCTTCAACATGGTCATCCACACCACGGGTGACTGTCCACCTTGCCAACACCATATTAGGTGAGTACCTTGTGCATAATGTAACCTTCAAATCAATTTTGAAGACTACGCAAGAGATGGGCTAATCGTTCGCTAATCGTTACCCGATTGGATCGGTGGTTCCATTTGGAGAACCACCTAATCATACTAATTTCATCTATGTAGGGCTAGATCAGCTTCCAACGTGAGAGCCCATGGATGAATATGACGACAAACATTTCACGGTAAATGTTTGTTATCTATCCAACCCAGAGTATGTCATGCGTATCATTGAGTTATATCATTGGCATGGATACGACCTTGGTCTATTTGAATAAGTACGTAGGACTCCACTAGGACCACGTTATCAGTTAGTCATTGATAGGTTCATTTTAGGGTTACAAATATGATGGCAATAATATTTGCTCATAGCATCCCTAGATCATCTATACCTTAGTATGGCGGACGATATGGATTTTAATCCATATCATCTTGATCCTTACAGTTTCTAGAGGAATCACTCTATGATATCTATCATCACCATTGAGCCACTTGAATATCATCATGAAGGGCTCCTTCAGAAGACTGAGATAGAACTAAACCCCAGAGATAACCTAGGATACCAAACCTGTGATGTAGTTGATGACATAGATGTGCAGGGGCATAACCCCATTACTGTATGCGATCTCAATCTAGGAGATCTTTGTAATGAATATGGAGCAGATTCCACCTCCGATATGAGTGGACCAAGCTATGACGTAGACGAAGAATCCTCAAACAACGATGAATCTGGGGATGAAGTGGAAGGTGCCTATGTGAGGCCCTGGAATGCACACCATTTATTGCCTATTGAATTGATATAGATTATCGAAGAGATCCTCCCCAACATTGATCATTTAGGGGAAGAAGTAGAGCTAGATTTATTAGCAATGTCACACTTATGAAATAATTATCCAGTTTATCCAGATAGTGATGACAACAATCAAGCAATAATATTCATGGGCCCGCACTTGCCAGAGCACCCCCCAGGAGGGGGGGTGAATGAAGGATTCTATTATGACAGTGATGAAGAATATGAGTTAGAGAGGGTCTACCTTGGTCCTCCTTATTTACGTTATAGTCATCAACCCATCAACATAGATGAGGTCTATTGACAGTTATGTGTTGGTCCTCGTCTATGAGCAAGATGGTTAAACCTGGATCAAATTTATCAACTAGTTAACCTCCTTCTATCGACCTACATGGAGCTCGAGGAACCAAATGATCCTATTTTGTAGGTAGTGCATAGGGAGGATCTAGTTGTTCGTAATCCTTATAGAGAAGACCCCTTTGTATCTATTCCATTAGAGCCAGATCGTGGGTATAAGGACTACGTAGATTTTGTAGAAGTCGGTCCGAGTGGTCTTGGAGATCAATTCCATTCCATAAATATGGTCTCCATTGATTTGATCACTCCACTCCGTAATCCAGTAGATCCATACAAACCATTGTATCTTAACAAAGATGTTATCGACTAGGATCGCACTGATTCACCCATTGATCTTGAAGATTTCTTTCCTAATGAAGAAATGTTGTAACCTTTCCATTTTGTGCTAGGTTGTGCATACGATGTCTATCATGCCAAAAATACTTCCAACATGGAACTGATCAACCTGGATGATGACATCCATTTGATTCGTACGTCTCATCATCTTGATGAGGGATCACATATGTCAGTAGAGGAAACCTTTGAGGTGGATATCAGTAATGATACCACCAATGCAAATAAGGTTAAATTTAGAGAGAGTCTCACTCTAGATGAGTGGGCCACCCTCATCCCTTTGCTGAAAGAGAGACCAAATTTATTTTCTTGGATGTACAAGGATGTGCCAGGTCTAGACCTGAAATTGGTTATGCATAACCTTTTGCTAGATTTGATAAAAAATCCGGTCAAGAAAAAGCTTAGAAATATGCACCCAACAGTAGCCTTAATGGTGAAATATGAGCTATAAAAGTTGTTGGATGTGGAATTTGTGATCTCTATCGACCATCTAGAATGGGTGTCCAATATGGTACCTGTGAGAAAACCAATGGAAGAATTTGTATTTGCACGGATTTTAGAGACCTAAATAAGGCAACACCCAAAGATTTATTTTTTTACCCAATATTGATGTTCTCGTAGATGTAACTGCTCGGTCATCCTAAAAAGCTCCAAAAACTCCCATAAGTAGTTTGGTCAATCAAAAATCTCCAAAGGCATTTGTAAGCCCTTAGGTCAAACTCAAAAAGCTTCGAGGGTTTTTCTAAAAATTGCTCGGTCATCCCAAAAGAATCCAAGTGTTCTTAAAACCGCTTTGTCATGTTAGTCAAAGGCACCGAGGGTTTTTTGATAATTGCTCGGTCATCCTAAAAAGGCTCCAAGCTCATCTGTGAGTAGTTTGGTTAATCAAAAGGCTCTGAGGGTTGCTTGTAACTGCTCGATCATCCTAAAAAGCTCCAAACACTCCCATAAGTATTTTGGTCAATCAAAAAGCTCCAAAGGTGCTCATAAACCCTTTTTTCAAACCCCGAAGGCTCCAAGGTTTTTTTTTTTAACTGCTCGATCATCCTAAAAAGCTCCAAGGATTTTGTTGAAAAATTTCTTGGTCAACCCAAAAGCTCCAAGGATTTTTAAAAGATCGCTTTGTCATCCCAAAAAGTCCCAAATGTGGTCATAAAACCTTTGGTCGAACCCCAAAGGCTCCGAGGGTTTGTTTAAAACTGCCCCGTCATCTTAAAAAGCTCCAAGGATTTTGTTGAAAAATCGCTTGGTCAATCTAAAGGCTCTAGAGGCATGTACTCATCGTTTGGTCAGATATGAGGCTCAAAACTCATAAAAATTATAAAATCAATAAAATCCAAAAAAAATTGGTAAAGCATAAAAATCCAAAAAACATTTGCATTTGAATTTTGCATTGGCATTTTTTGCATTTACTCATGCATCCGCTATATTATTACATTGCATATAGGCATTTTTCATCCATTGCATTCCATAGTAGAATGAATTATGTTTTCCAATCTTACAAATGACACAACATTTGTGTCTATATCATTCATCTATGTGTTTATCATGATCCATCATTCATGTGAGTAATTATGTTTTTCAACACAACCTATAATGTTGCTATGGAGATATACTTAGGTTTTTCGGTCACTCAACCATACCTAGTGGTCTTATCAAGAGTTGGTAGAAAGCTTACTTTGTTTTTATAGCTAAGGTTTAGTTAGTATAGCCCTTAGCATATCAAAAGCCTATCACTAATCAACACATTAAACAATCCTAACAAGGACTAGGGGAAGATGAAATCCGTGAAGCAAGACCAGGTATCCTAAAGCGAAAAGAGTTATTCTTGCTTATCCCTCTATGTGGACAATATGGGAAATATTGGCAGGTGGCAAAAGGACATGTTAGCTCCCTATTCAAAATCCCTTGCTTACGATAAAATGAGCAATATCCCAGAGTGAATCCCATATCAATATTCAAGATTGATACCCTATATTGATATCATAGATCGACTTCCCAGATTGATATCCCATACTGATATCATAAGATCGATATCCTCAATCAATATACCAAAAATGGTTTTCCCAAGTAAATCCCCCAAAGGAAGGTTTCTAAAAAAATTATCAAATGTAAATGCCAAAAAGTGAATATCGAATGAAGATTAGAAAACAGGCCCAAATCAAGTTCAAAGTGAAGATTGAATGAAGATCAGAAAATAGGCTCAAATCAAGTTCAAAGTGAAGATCAAATGAAGATAATAAATCAAATTTTGAGTGGATATCAATTGAAGATCCAAAATCCAATTCGAAGAGATATCAAATGAAGATCCAGAGACAGTTCAGAATGAAGATGGAATCGACTCCCTTGCATCGCTACATATGAGCAAGTATCCCAAAAATTAAAGGATAGAAATGAATGAGCCTGAATCCTTGGAATTGTCGACACTACTATACCTTATGCATAATGATATATCTAATACACTTGCATCTCTCTTGTGGGCAGACCAATGTTTGAATGTGGAGGAGCTAGCTTCAGGTGTCCTACATTTCCTAGTGTCTTATTCCAACTAAAATCTAAAATTAGGATTGGATAAGATGTTTGTGGTACCCCTATATAAGCAATGGGATGAAATAATCTTGCCTGACATCGGGGAACACTCGTGTCTTATCTAAAAATAATCAAGTGCACACATAGGGATAATGAACAGTTAGGGCCTATCCTAGCAAAAGCCTTTTATCTCAGAAGTCTAGTGTGGTTAGTATGCAACTTTTGATAAGTCTATTAGGGTGTTTGAGTCTCATGAAAAACCTCAAAAATCTCTCTCATAGAAACAAAATATCAAATATCGCAAACCATATAAAATTATCAAATTGCAAAGTATCGATTTCATGATATATCATCATATAAAGCACAATCAAGATATAGGATAGATACCAGATGGATATTAGAAATAATATTTAGATGACCACTGACTATATCGTGCACAACTTTCAAATTTGCAAAGGAAAATAGAATGACACATTATATCATTCGCATCATACAATTGTATTCATTGCATTTCATATATGGGTGATTAATTGATTAAATTCTTATCTAAAGGATTTTCAATTACATTCATGATTTTTATACATTTTGTGGTGTCATCCATTAGATTGATAAACATATTTGCATTCATTCCTTATATTTTAAGTGATTAAAGCATAGAGGTTCATTTACATTAGATCACCATTGTGTAAATAAATCATTACATACATTAATGCATACAATAAAGCAATATCAAATATGCGTTAAGAGAAAACATTGCATCCATATGCATCCATCATAAATCGCACATCTAAGCATCTAGATCACTACATATTATCATCATCATAAATTAAATAGCTATCTAGTGCATGTCATCCATACATCACATCATATAGCATCAAATTAACATAAACATTGCATCCATGTGCATAACATAAACAAAAAATTAAAAATATGAAAGTACATATAATGAGTCATAAATGATCAGATCATATATATATATATGTGTGTGTGTGTGTGTGTGTGTGTGTGTGTGTGTGTGTGTGTGTGTGTGTGTGTGTGTGTGAAGAGTACATCGAGAGTACAAAATACCCGCAAGCTACAATCATGTAGGTCCTAGATCTTACACGAAAAATGGTACATATGTAAAAATGTAGCCTTGATCAGATAGAGACCTAGAAAACTAGAGCTCTCACTGCCTCCCTCAGCCCTATGCCCTGGAGCTTGCTCTATAGTCAAATCTGGTACCTACTATGTGCCCTATTGATGGCTTTGTGTACCACATAACCAGAAGAGGCTAAGCACACGAGATATTGGTATGTCTAAATGGCTATACCTATGACTCGAGGTCGTTCCCATCTCCTTGTGACTCCTATGCGAGCTGCATCTATGTGTGCTAGAGGACCTGTGTGTCCTCTCTATCCTATGCATCTATTGGTTGGAGCTCATTTAGGACTGTCCTGAAGTCCTAGACCTAGTATTTTGAGACCCAGTAGCATGTATGTCCTTTGGAAGCTCTAAGCCCCACAATATGATGAAGCCCTCCAGCTAGGAGATGCGAGCTACCCTCGCATCACAAAGGTCATTTCCCTCCTCTACAAGGGAAGTGAGCCACCTAACCTCTGTCATGGGATCACCACCTCCTAGAAGTGTAGCTAATGGTGTAGTAAGAGGTCCCATAATAGCATGGGATGATGTCGGATCCCCCCTCTATGCCCGGAGTAGCTCTCTCTATGCAATGGCCTCACCCCGTTGTGCCAGTGCCATATCTTATGCACTAGTGAGCTCATCGACCTGTGACTCTGCTTTTGTAGCCCAATATGTGAGGGCCATAATCTGTGTCTGAGCCTCTACTAGCTATCTATCTTGATGAGCCAGTTTCACCTCTAGAAGGATGATATATGTATCCCACTGTAACTACTGAGTCTACAGCCTCCCAACCTAACTCTACAAGTCGATAACCTGAGTGAGGAGCTCCCCTAAATCATTATTAGGAGGCACCTCACCCTCATATAACCTCTCCTCCTCCTCTGCCTCTACCTATGGATCCTCCTCTATTGTGGCCTTGGTGCCCCATTCGCCCTCGATCCTCTGGCACACCCTGCACCCACCAGGATCGACCCCTACCTTTGCCTGGTTGTCAACTCTGCCTAGAGGCCCTAAACCCTACCACTGTGGGAGGGACCACCATGTATCGTATGCTAGGGTGGTCCTAGGTGTGTTATCCCCATACTCCTATAATTCATCAGTCTCATCTCCCAGAGTTGTAGGCTGAATCTATGGCAAATGTGTCTCTAGCAGGGGACGTCGGTACACAAAAGGAATCTCTAAAATATCTTACACCAAGCCAAACTATTGTAGGAAATGAGAGAAGAACTGATACTCTCTAATCTCGAACTTACGACTAAGTAACCACCTATATTGGTGAGCCTATTGTAGCCACTCACCTACCTTGGTCCAATCAGGGCAATCCATATAGGAGCACCACTCAATGTCATCTGGCCCAAGCACTACAAATTATGCAATGTAGTAGTTTGTGTCTCTAGCATGGGTCTTACTCTAGAACCCCTCCTCCTCTCATGGCTAGCATATGGTGTAGCATTGATGTGCATCATCAATGTTTGTGATTTGGAGAGGTAGGTCCATAGGACTCTCGATCCGGATGTGCTGCCAACCCCAGATCTGTAATACTAGGCTACAACTAATACCTCGATGACTCCAAATCATAATATGATATAGATCCCTATAGAGCTGACATAATAGCATGCTCCCCCAATCTAGGCACGATGGTTGAGTAGTGGAACTCTAAATAACTTGCAAAACACTATCTAGGAGGTTTTAGGGAATCCTCATGCCTAAGGATTCTGGAAGAACTATATGTATAATGAGGATCATGAAGACCGCTACACGGACTAAGAAGATGTTCTCGCCCTGCCAGTATCCAATATGGACGCCTCTATGATCGATCTTATCCTTATCATCCTTGCTCTGATCATGAATATATCATCAAAGACAGATTCCTTCACCTGAGAAGAGGAAGAGGTGATGGCCTCGCCATCGATAGGGATCTTAAAGATCCGATAAACATCCTCTAAGGTTACAATTATTTCACCTGTAGGTAGGTGAAAGGTGTTGGTCCGCACATTCTAGCATTAGGCCAACGCTGTCAAGTAGGTTTGATCTACCCTAATAGTGGGTATATCTAGTACATAGCCAAATCTGATGGCTCTAAACCAGGCACGCTCACCATCAGTGAGCTGTCTACAGAGAGTCTTAAGTAGATCGAGCTCACGAGCCCTAGAGGTCAACCTCTAAAATAGAAGCAGTATATAAGCTAGAAACGACTTTAAAAACGTCAAAAACATCTAAAAAAATTGATAAAAATATAAGAACATGTCAAATTCATTCATAAAAATCAATAAAATTCACTAGGCAAGTCAAAATTGCATTAAATAACATTAATTGCCTAATTAACATTAGAAAATGCAAAATTTTAATAAAAAATTTCTAAAGTTGGAGAACCACGGGTCAACCCTGCAGTCCACCTATGGTCAAAATATAACCGTTGTATGTTTGAATGTGAACCTCAACTAATAGTTGTGGTCCCCAATCTGATAATTTAGAATCGCAGATGCCAAATGCGGTCTAGGAAGAATACCCATTTTGGGTACCTTCCTAGTCTGTCTCGCCAAAAAAATTAAAAACCTAATTAACCTAATCTAGTGGGGTTCATTACCAACTGTTTAGTGAGGTTCATTTATTGCATTACTTAATGTGGTTGATTTTAGTTGGTATTGAACTACGAGGAATCGGTTTTGAATTACCTTGCATGCTTTGCGACCTTTGCTAGTCGATGGCTAATCAAGATTCGCCATCGAGGTATCAAGTGTGATAAATGGAAGAGTTTTTGGCAGCATTCTGAATCAGAGAATGTCTCCTATCTCTCATAGATCTCTCAATGCAATTTCTTTCAAGAAAAATAATGACAAATTCAAATGATAATGGCTATTTAAAGGTTTGCATAATTTTAGTGGACCACAACTAACACCTACGGTTGCAAAATTAGGGTTTTTTGACCACAGGCCCTAGCCGCAATTCCCAAAAGTTGAAACATTCAACCGCAAGTTGTACCCATGATTTGTAGCTGGTATTAAATGCACTAAATACCCACCATGGGAAGGTTTAAAAAGGTAAATTAATGACTCCCATTGGATAAATTTTTCAAAAAGAGCAATTAATATTACAAATTTGGTGATGTTCAGAGCACCAGGATCGATCAATAAATAAAAATTAACAACAAAAAAATCAAATAATTAAAAAAAACAAATGCACCTCATATTCAATTATTTTCCCTATACACTTGGCAGTTGCAGTGACTTGCAATCAATGCAATCCGGCAAGATGATTAAATTACCATAAGGACATTTGGGGCAAAAATTGTCATCGTTGATCTGATATGCTTCTTTTCAATCCCTAAGAAGGCATTAGCGGTTGGACTTCTCCGTGAGAATGAGGCGTTTCATGTCATGTATCCTATGACATATTTCAGCAAATCATCGATAACTTGATTCAACACAACTCTAATTGCAATTGCCTCATTTAGATTCCCTATAATGGCTATTGTAGCCCAACTGCTCCATGGGATAGGAATGTATAATTACTATTAATATTTGGAATTAGAAGCTGAACTAGGCCCAACCACGATATTAATATGCACAAATCTAAATTTATTCAGATCATCCATGGTGGTCAAGAGACATCATTGCTTTAATCATTGCCATTACCCTCATCGACTTGTCGCTTAAGGGGGTAGTCATAATATCAAATCATAATCAAAATCAATAGAAAATCCCATATATCGTAGATCCCTTGATCTTGTTAAAATTGTGTTTGTCCTTGCGAATCATTATCAACAACTATCATAAGCTTACCCATTTTCTTGGGTTAAATAGCAAAATATGAATTTGCTTGTTGTTCTCCGCCTTTCAGATCTATGGGTTAGAAGATACCTATAGAATGCACATTTGCACCGAATGAGATGAGAAGGGCACAAGTTTTTAAAAAATAAGCCTTTAACCTAGTTGGAAGTTGATTCGAGGATGCACATCCTTTTGCTGGACCTAGGGTATCTAATGTTGATCTGACTAATGATCATCATAGAACCTTCGACATCATTTTAAGAGGTTTGTTTTTTCTCAGCGTTGTTCGATCTCACAATGGATCTCAAAAGGGGTAACTATAGACACCTAAAACATGTCATGTCGAGGGTGACTACTCATATGGACATGCTACAAGACCATATGGAGGATCTTGGATAGACTCCAAGATAGAGTAGTGGTTCTAACCACTCAATTTGGGCTCCTTGGCCTAATCAGTCTGAACCACAGCCCAGACCTACGGTCTATAGTCTAAACTACGGCTAAGACATGTGTTTTACAGTCTAGACCATAGTTGTAACCTGCGGTCTTAACTGAAGTTTAGTTGGCCTTCATCCAAGACAAATCGGTTTGAACGACTATTTTTCTATAAGATGATGGTTAGAGGATGAAAGTTTCCAATCCAACTATCCTAACCACCCCTTCTTGATCTTGGCTTCTCCATGAAGCCACCCCTAGCCTTGGGACATCCTATAAGTACCCCTGAGAATTAGGGCAAAATGGAGAGAGTGCATTTTGGATATCAAAGTAGCGAAGCCCTGTCAAATTGTGGACTCACTTGAGTGCACAGAAAGAGCCTTGTTGCCATCCCCATTGTCAATTTATCAAGCATCATGATGAATTAGGCCATGGATTCCCTAAGGAACTAGGAGAGCCAAGAAACGCTAATTTGGGAAAACAAAGGCCCCTCACAGTGAATTAACCACCAAAACCCTAGAACATCAATTGGACAAGGAGGTCAAGCCCATTGCCCTTGATTTTAAGGTTAAAATCACTTGAGTGCTAACTGCAAATTTCATCTGTGGTTTACAGTGCAGACCGCGCACCAGTACTATAGTTTGTAAAAAATGTATCACCACCTTACTGTTTTCATTTTTGCTCATCTAGTTAGATTATATTAGTCATTTGCATGATTTAATTATAGTTGTAGAGATTTTTGACTGATAGATTAGTGTTTTTACTAACTTGTTCTCATCATAGTAGTTTAGACATTAATGGTTTATTTTCATGTTATAATGCTTCATTTCAAGTAATTTGTTCCATAGATTGATGGTTGTGCTCTTTATTCACATATTTCCATCAATATTTATATTATTTCATATGTTTAGCATAGTTTACACATTTTCTTGATCTTACATCGTTATGCTATTTTCATGCTATTTGTCTTTAAAGAGCCTCATCATGAGAGGCTTCCTATGCTTTTGACATTCTTGTGTTGTTTCTTGATCGTAGGAAACAGGTTTCTAATGAGCTACAACCATTTATTTCCTTCCTAAATGTGAAGAAGAGGGTTCACTCCACCCTAGAGCATTTCATGTCATCTTAAGGGCTTGATAGTGCATTTCATCCCTGAGGGGGATTAAAATAATTGTATTTCATATCAAATAGAGTATCCCTAAGAGGGACTTACTTCTAATCAGACACTTATTGATTTTAATGGAATAATAGAAGCATTTATTTTAATTTCCATGTGTTTTGTCCATTTATGTGTTTGAATATCAATTTTACTTTGTTTATGCAATTACAACATTTCGGGTGCACGCCTTTTTGGTCGTACAAAATGTAGAAAGAGACTGAGATAAAGTTAAAATATAAATACAAAAAGAAGTGAATATGTCAACATTAAAGGGAAAATAACACAACCTAGGACCATAGATAGTTTCCCCTTTGTGATAGAGGCTAGTTGAGAAGCATGCTAGTTGCTTGATGATAACCTCCCAAATGCTTCATATTTCCTAAAGATCATTGGAAGATCAATTTGTAGGTTGTATATATGATTAATGTGAGAATTGAATGTTGGATGTAATGCTTGTGAAGATAAAATATTTGAATGTCTAAGGTTCTAGGATGATTTTATTAGTTATTTGGCACACAAGATTGTCTATTATAGAATAATTTTGGCAAAGTTTCAATGCATAAAAGATTCATCTATTCTAGACTAATTTAAGCAGATTTGCATTTCATAAAAGAATTATTTGAGTTGGTCTCCCTAATGCTTGGCTTTATAGGAAGATAGGGTTTCCATAGATGATCCATGGGAGGATTTACCAAGATTGGTAATGTGTATAGGTGGCACACTTGCATGGAGTGATTAGAGTTGATTAAGGAAAATATTTAAAAATATGGACATGTAATTACTTATGAGGATATAGTATTAGTAGTTTAAGATTAGATTGCCAACAAATAGACATTGTTGAGTTGGAAATAAGGAAGCATTAGATGCAATAATAACTATCTAAGGTAGCTCTAAGGTATTACAAGTGGTGGTAGTGCTACTAATGTAGAACTAGCGCTAGATGACCATCAGAGATCAAAATTAGGTAGGAAAAAGGTTAAATTATCAAAGAATACAAACGTGATACCAAGGGAGAAAAGGTGCAAGTATCACTACCACTCATCCCTAGCACTTCTACTTTTGAGGTGATAAGAGCTCCAAATTTGGGTATGAGGATGGTAATATTAGTTTAGTTGATTGGAAGGATGACTGATGAGGTGAAAGAAAAACTGAATATTAGCCCTACCCACAAAATTAAATGTTTATATTTACACCTTTTTGATGCGTTTATTACATTATAAATGCTTAAAAAACTAACATAGATGCCTTAATTTTTAGATAAAAATATTTTTGTTTCTTACAATTAATGATGCAATATGAGTGACGTGAAGATTGCTTGCTTAAGTGTGTTGTTACAAATTTATATTATTTATCAACCTTAAATGTAGTCATATCCTAATATGTCCCGTCACATTTTGTATGGAAAACCAAGTTGGATATAGGAAACATGAATTAATTATGTTTCATACAAGAGTAAGGATGAGAAATATCGGGATAGAGATTTAAAATATATATGAATATGTGATTTGGTTCAAAGTTAGAAATGGATTTATAGATCATATGAGGATGATTTGTTTAGAATTGAAGTTATATAGATTAAGATTATATATGTTTCTAATTATTTATCAATAAGGAAAATATTATTAAGAAAGGGTTAGAGATAATGAAATATGAAAAACACATTTATTTTTAAAGTATATACAACTACATATAAAAGATATTTTCCTTCATGTAAAGAAATTTTGTCGCACAAGATCAACATTTGAATTTATCTTCACCTAAAAGGATTTTTCTACAAGAGATCAATGTTTGGATTTTACTTCACTTGAAGGACTCTTAGACAAGTGCTTGAAGGATATTTTGATATGACTGATGACGCTTCCTTTAAGCAAATGCTTAAAGAAATTTTTTAATAGATATTGAGATTTGATTAGATTTAGGTAAACATATAAAGGACATTTTGATTGGATTAAATTTAAGCAAGCACCTAAAGGATATTTTTTTATTAGATTACCTTTAGGAAACTACTTAGAGAACACATTTGATTTGATTACTGTAAGCAAGTTCCTAAAGGACATTTTTAATTGGATTATCTTTAGGTGATTTACCAAAGAAAAATTTTTATTTGCTAAGATAAAATATTTTCCCTAGATAAAGCATCAAGCCTAGAGGGATTTTTATTTGAACTTATTTTCCTTGTAGATAATTTTCAAAGAGGTCTTATGATTGACTAGTACAATAATAGATGATACCCCTAGTTGAGTAAACATTTTGTTGTTGATCGATTACCACCACACATAAGATATTAGGTGGGAAAGCAATATATGATAGGATTTATTAGGCTATTAGCACCTAAAAAACCTCACAATATTCATAATTTATACAATGGAAAATCAAAATAATATTAATTGATTAGATTTACCATCAACACCTATGAATTTTATAGTATTCATATATAGTAAGAGAGAGTTGTGGTTCGAAAGAATAAATATAATTTTGAGAGAAATAAATATTGGTATAATGCACTCCCTATATCTCTTTTGTATAAAATTAGGATAATATTAATGACTAATCATTCATAAATTGATGTATAATAGGGTTATAGGTAACATGATGAATGCCAATGAGAGAAGATATTTATAAAGAAATTGATAGAGGGAGATAGTTATGTTAACCCTAATTTGATTTCTAATGATGATACTAAGAGGAGTTGCTCACATTAGCCATCTTGTGTAAGTGAAAATGTAAGAATGAAATATGCTGACTAGGATCAAAATTTGTATCATCACAAATCCATGACATGATGTGCAATAGGTAATCCAAGTATATACAAGAAAATACATGCAAGTAGGAATGAAGCCAAGCATCAATGCAAGAAATCAATGTTAGACAACTAGATGAAGCATACAATTAATGAAACTAATCTATTCTTAAATTTAATATATTTTAAGATGCATTTTTTTGATTGGTCCTTTGAGTTTTTTTCTATAAAAAATAGCCAAGAAGTAAGCTTTAAAACCAAACTTGGTAGTTATGATACATGGTCCTCACCAATTAGAATTAAACTTACCTTTCATCTTGGCTTTGTCATTGATATTATTTTTATTTAACTTGATAATAATATCATCAACTATGAAGGAGTAGGATCATACCTTTTTTCCATAGGTATGTTTAAAGTCTTTGTTAGTAGACCTACAAGTTCTCTAAGGCATGGATATACTTTTTATCAAGAAATTCCAATTGGATAAGGTTGGTGAGGCAATATTCATTTTCAATAGAGGAGTAATGCAAAAAAATATCCAATGAAGTCACCTCAAGCTAAAAATGAAAGATAAATTTAGCTCCATAAACTAAAGCATAGGGTGTCACACTAGTGGGAGTTTAAAAACTAGTGTGATAGGCCCACAAGATAGGAGAAAGCTAAATATGCCAATATCAACCAATTTTGTTAACAATATTCTTAAGGATCTTGATCAAAGTCTTTCTTGAATATTTAGCTTGGTCATTGCATTGAGGATAGTAAGGCATGTACCATTTGTACTGGATCTTGTATTTAACATAAATTTTGAGGACATCCTTATTCTTGAAGGGTGTTTCATTATCACAAATTAACATGGAAGGGACACCATAACAACAAAGGATCTAGTTAAGGATAAAATTGGAGACTTTAATTCTAGTAGATGAGTCAATGGTATGGCTTTGGCCCATTTGGTGAAGAACTCAATAGTCATGATGGTAAAATTATACCCATCAAACAACATTAGATTGATATTTTAAATTATGGCTAGGCCTTAGATGGAAAAATGCAAAGGAGAGGTCAAGGATTCGATATCCTAGGATGGAGTGTGGATTGGTATTTCATGATTTTGACACTTATTACACATCTTCACATAGTTGCAAGAGTCATTTTCCATGGAGATCGAATAATAACCCATTCGTAAGAGTTTCTTGGAAATAAAAACTTTATTAAAGTGACCACTTCATGATCCATCATGGGATTTTTATGACTACTTAGGCTTTAGTTGAGGATAAACACCTAAGGATAATGTCATAAAAGGAATGATGATATAATATATCACCAATGATAACATATCAATAAGTGTGTTGCTTTAGATTCTTATGCTCAATGTTGTTTAACACATTAGGCAATGTGCCACTCCTAAGGAAGGAAATGATATAATTGTACCTAGGAGTAGGAGAATAAAAGGCTTCTATAGTAAATACCTATGAAGGAAGCTAACTAGATTACAAGGTTGAAGGCTTCTTAAGTTATTAAATTATAATCATGGCTTGTTTATCATCCAAATCTAGGGGGATAAGGAAGGTAATTGTAGCTATAGAATCAACATGATAATTAATATATGTAGCAAATCCATCAATGATGATTATATGAAAAACAAACATTACCATAGCAATGATGTCTTTATATGGTATAACCTTATCAATTTTTAGTTAATGAACAATCTTGACATAGTTGACTACAAGCTAAAAATCTTTGAAAATGAATAAGATCCTAACCTCAAGGGTAAGAGTACATGGAGCCCTATGATAAGAGCTTTGTACTTAGTTTTTTTGTTAGTAAAAGAAAACAAAATATTAAATAATAAGGTGTGTTAGATGTAAAAGCATAAGTTTTGCCAGTATTATTGCCTCTTATTGCACTTTTGCCAAGACCTACAAAAAATATAAAAAATATAAAAACAAAAAATAGAGAAGAATGATCAATGAGGTGGGGTTAGTTAGGTCTTGGAATAAGGCAATGTGCTTTCTTATTGTGAAAAACTTATTCTTATTTAAGATAAGGAAATAAAATTATGTAATAACATAAAATATGGAATAAATGTTGAAAGAGACTAAGACAAATTTAAAAGATATATATAAAAGGAATTCAATGAGCCTACATGAAATGGAAAATAACACAACCTAGGACCATAGATAGTTTCCATTTGTGATACAAGCTAGTTGAAAAGAATGCTATTTGCTTGATGATAACCTCCCAGATACTTCATACTTCCTAAATATCATTGGAAGATCGATTTGTAGCTTGTATAGATGATTAATGTGAGATTCGAATGTTGGATGTAGTGCTTGTGAAGATAAAATATTTGAATGTATAAGGTTCTAGGATGATTTTATCAGTGAATTGGCACACAAGATCCTCTATTATAGATAAATTTTGGTAAAGTTTCAATGCATAAAAGATTAATCTATTCTAGACTAATTTGAGCAATGTTTCAATGTATAAAAAAAACATTTGAATTGGCCTCCCTAACGCTTGGCTTTATAGGAATCTACGATTTTATTAGAGGATCCATGGGAGGATTTGTCAATATTGGTAATATGTACATGTGGCACACTTGCATGGAGTGATTAGAGTTGATTAAGGGAAATATTAAAAATATGGACATGTAATTTCTTATGAGGAGATAATATTAATAGTTTAAGGTTACATTTCCAACTAATAGGCATTGTTGAGTTGGAAAGTTGGAAGGATTAGACCCAAAAATGATTGTATAAGGTAGCACTAAGGTAGTAGGAGTGGTGGTAGTGCTACTAAATTATAACTAGCACCAAATGACCATCATAGATCAAAATTAGGTAGGAAAATGTCAAATTGTCAAAGAATACAAAAATGCTACCAAGGGAGAAAACTTGCTAGTCATGCCACTACTCATACCTAACACTTCTACTTTTTGGGTAATAAGTGCTCCAAATTTGGGGATGAGGATGGTTATATTAGTTTAGCTAACTAGAAGGATGATTGATGAGGTGAAAGAAAAACTGAAGATTAGCTCTACCCACAGAATTAGTTGTTTGTATTTGCCCCTTTTTTATGCATTTATTACATTATAAATGCATACAAAACTAATGTAAATACCTTCATTTCTAGACAAAAAAAAAAAACTGTTTCTTAAAATCAATGATGCAATATGAGTGATGTGAAGATTGCTTTCTTAAGTGTGTTGTTCCAAATTTGTATTTTTGACCAACATTAAATGTAATCATATCCCAAAGTGCCTTCTCAATATTTGGAGGGAAAATCAAGTTGGACATAGGAAACATGACTTAATTATGTTTCATAGAGGAGTAAGGATGAGAAATATTGGGATAGATATTTAAGAAAAGAGATGAAGATGTGATTTGATTCAAAGTTAAAAATGGATTTGTAGATCAGATGAGGATGGTTTGATTTAGAATTGAAGTTTATATAGATCAATATTAGATATGTTGCTAAGTCTTGATCAATAAGGTATAATTAATAAAGGTTTAGAGATAATGAAATATGAAAAACACATTTTTAAAAGTATATACAACTACATATAAAAATATATTTTCCTTCATGTGAAGGAATTTTGTTGCACGAGATCAAAATTTGGATTTATCTTCACCTAAAGGGATTTTTCTACAAGAGATCAATGTTTGGATTTTACTTCACCTGAAGGACTTTTAGACAAGCGCTTGAAGGACATTTCAATATGTCTAATGAAACTTCCTTTAATAAAAATATTAATAAAAAAATTTAATAGATATTGAGATTTGATTACATTTAGGTAAACATCTAAAGGACAATTTGATTTAATTACCTTTAAGAAAGCACCTAAAGGATATTTTTTTATTATATTACCTTTAGGAAACTGCCTAGAGGACACATTTTATTTGATTATTGTAAGCAAGTTCCTAAAGGATATTTTTTATTGGATTGCCTTTAGATGATCTACCAAAGAAAAATTTGTATTTACTAAGATAAAATATTTTCCTAGATAAAGCCTCAAGCCTAAATATATTTTAATTTGATATTATTTTCCTTTTACAGAAGTGTCATAGAGGTTCTATGATTGACTAGTACAACAATAGATGATGCCCCTAGTTGATTAAACATTTGGTTGTTGATCATTTACCCCCACATAGAATATATTAGGTGGGAAAGCAATAAATGATAGGATTTATTAGGCTATTAGCACCTACAAAACCTCATAATATTCATCATGTAGATATTGGTGAAGAAAAATAATATGATTTGATTATATTTACCATTAACACCTATGAATTTTATAGTATTCATATGTAGTAAGAGAGAGTTATGGTTCAAAAGAATAAATATAATTTTGAGATGAATCAATATTGGGATAATGCACCCCATATATACCTTTTGTATAAAATAAGGAGAATGTGAATGACTAATAATTCCTATATCAATGTATAAAAGAGTTATAGGTAACATGATGAATGCCAATGAGAGAAGACATATATAAATAAATTGATAAAGGGAGATGGTTATGTGAACCTTGATTTGATTTCTAATGATGAGACTAAGAGGAGTTGCTCACATTAGATACCTAGTGCAAGTGCAAATGTAAGAATGAAATTTGCTGACTAGGATAAATATTTGCATCATCGCAAATCCATGACATGATATGTAATAGGTAATCCAAGTATATACAAGCAAATGCATGCAAGTAGGAATGAATCCAAACATCAATACAAGAAATAAATGTTAGACAACTAGATGAAACATACAATTAATGAAACTAATATATTCTAAAATTTAATATCTTTTAAGATACATTATGTTGATTGGTTATTTGAGTTATTTTCTATAAAAACTAGCCAAACAGTAAGCTTTGAAACCAAACTTGGTAGTTATGATACATGGTCCTCATCAATTAGAATCAAAATTATCTTTCATCTTGGATTTGGTATTTACGTTCTTTTGATTTAACTTGAGAATAAGATCATCAACTATGAAAGAGTAGGGTCATACCTTTTTTCCATAGGTATGTTTAAATCCTTTTTTTGTAGACCTACAAGTTCTCTAAGGTATGGATCTACTTTTCATCATGCAATTCCAATTGGATAAGGTAGGTGAGACAATATTCATTTCCAATAGAAGAATCATGCATCAAAATATCCAATGAAGGCACCTCAAGCTAAAAATGGAAGATAAATTTAGTTCCATAAACTAAAGCATAGGGTGTCATACTAGTGGGAGTTTTAACACTAGTGTGATAGACCCACAAGATAGAAGAAAGATAAAGATGTCAATATCAACCAATTTTGTTAACAATCTTCTTAAGGATCTTGGCCAGAGTCTTTCTAGAAGCTTTAGCTTGGTTATTTCATTGATGATAGTAAGGCATGTACCATTTGTTTCAGATATTGTATTTAACATAGATTTTGAGGACATCCTTAATATTGAAGGGTGTTTCATTATCACAAATTAACATGGAAGGGACACCATAGCAACAAAGGATATGGTTAATGAAAAACATGGAGACTTGAACTCTAGTAAATGAGGCAATGGCTTGTATTTGGCCCATTTGGTGAAGAACTCAATAGTCATGATGATAAATGTATGCCCATCAAACAACATCAAATTGATCTTCTAAATGATGTCTAGGCCCTAGATGGAAAAAGGCGAAGGAGAGGTCAAGGATTGGATATCCAGGGATGGATTGTGGAAAAGGATTTCATTATTTTGACACTTATCACACCTCTTGACATAGTTGCAAGAGTCATTTTCCATGGAGATCGAATAATAACCCATTCATAGGAGTTTCTTGGCAATATAAACTCCACTAAAGTGACCACTTCATCATCCATAATGGTATTTTTTATGAATACTTGGGCTTTAGTTGAGCATAAACACCTAAGGAGAATATCATAAAAGGAATGATAATATAATATATTGCCAATTATGACATATCAATAAGTGTGTTGCTTTAAGTTCTTATGCTCATTGTTGTTCAATGCATTGGGCAACATGCCATTCCTAAGGAATAAAATGATATCATTGTACCAAGGATTAGAGAAGAGAATACTTCTATAGGAAATGCCTATGGATGAATGTAATTAGATTCCAAGGTTGAAGGCTCATTAAGTTTTGAAATAATAATAATGGCTTGTTCATCATCCAAATATAAGGGGATAAGGGAGGAAATTGTAGCCATAACATCAATATGATAATTAATATATCTAGTGATTTCATCAATAATGATTTTTTGAAAAATAGATATTAGCTTAGCAATGATGTATTTATATGGTATAAGCTTATTAGTTTTTAGTTAATGAACATTGTTGACATGGTTGACTACAAGCTAGAAATATTTGAAAATGAATAATATCATAACCTCCAAGGGTAAGGCTACATGGAGTCCTATGATAAGAGTGATGCATTGTCGTTATGCACATCATTAATTCTCAATGAATTTTTCAATCCAGGGCAGTGTACAAGGCTATTTGTGAAAGGAGTGAACAAGGCTATAACTTAGGTCATCTGGGAGCAACGGGTCTTAGTGGTGAAACTGATTGTATGGGGGATTTAGGATATTTATATCTCTAAATTGCATAAATTAAACCTTAATATAGTTGCAAAAATGGAAACTAATCATTAAATATAGAAATGAAATCCTAATTACAATTGCAGAATAAGACCTAATTATGTTGCAGAAATAACAGTTGCAGAATTAGAAATATGATTATAATTGTAGAAAGGAAATCTATTTACTTTTGTAGCAATGGAAACCTAATTATAGCATGGAAATTAAGCCATGTCAATGCTTTGTAATAGAAGGTTGTCAATCTTTTGTGCAGGTGTTGACAGCAAACTACAAAATGCAGCAAATTACAAAAAATAGTAAATTTTGGAAATGATAATCTACAGTATTTTGAAAGCTTGTTGAAAGTGGATATTACAACCAAACCATTAATCACAAGATCATCCCAATCATAAAATAAGCTAAGATTGCAAATACTGTTAACTGTTTACAAGGAAATGAAATGACAAGTTCTACAACTCATTCTTCTACTGCAAAATCATAATAAAAACCTATTGTTAGTCCTCCTCCTAGGTCTGGAAGTGGACAGCCTCCTTGTCCAGAAGAAGGTATGAGTTTTTATTTCTCTAGATCTTACTCACACTCATTCACAACAACATGAATAAAAATAGTGCACTTTTATTGATTCAGATCATGATTATAGTATTGCTGCTAAAAACCTGTTACAGGACTGTAACAGTCACTTTTCTTATTATTACATTATTTGCCTATTTTCTCCTATTCTCCTCTCTCTCCATCCCTCTAGATCAACCTGGATGAGAGCCATATTTATATATATCCTAAGATCTACTTAAAAACTGAGAATATCTCATTTCTATCCTAAAGATCTAATCCTATTATGTTGCAGAATTTCCTGGTTTTATCCTAGAAGAGGATCAAACTTGATCTTTCCATAAATGGTGGCTTTGGTCGACAAGGACGGCAAAGTCAGATGGGAGATATTTTCCCTTACCCTTTTTAATATTTCTTTCCCTTTTTATAGCATCAAAAATTGGTCAAAAAGTCAAAAAACACATTCTATTTTCATTTCAAAGATAAGTGGCTCATTCCGAAGAGACTGCAATTCTCATTCCGAAGATCCGCTCATTCCGAAGAGACTATGTTTTCTCATTTCAAAGATGTATGTTCATTCCAAAGAGACTTCAGAATGAACAAATTTGTGCTCTTTAAATGATTTCCTCTACATTTCTCAAGTGGGTTATCTCTCAGGATTAGATTTCAATGGTCTTCATCTCTTTCCATGTGTGAATTCCATGCCTTGCCATTCATTGGCAGATGGGTGGAATTTACATTGGAAAACCAGTTTTTGCTACACAGTAACAGTTTGCTTGCACTGTTTGCTAGATTTAGATAAAATAAATGCTTGAGACATATTAAAACAAAACTACTGAAATGCTGCTATCAACCTAAGCATATTTCTCTTTTAGCAAGTCATAACAAAATAACATAAAACTATGCAAAAAGCTGTAAAAATTAGAATATAGTATTTCTAATACATTGATCATGCAAACAGTTAATACATAGCATATTGAATCAACTTAACTAGCATATCATATTAAAAATAAGAGTTTTTAGGCAATTTTAATGTTCAAAATATGCTATGATTGAGGCATTTCCAGGCCTCATCATTTTCCCCCCAACTTATATTAATGCATGTCCTCATGCATTCTGTTGGGCTATGGAATCACATATGTCCATATTCAAATTCCATGATATTTAGAACAATTTGGTGCCTATATAATATCCCCTGTTCTCCTGAAGGTTTTTGAGACATTCTTCAAACTGATCATTAGGTTGAGCATCTTCT
This sequence comes from Wollemia nobilis, assembly GCA_028583015.1. Lineage (NCBI taxonomy): Eukaryota > Viridiplantae > Streptophyta > Pinopsida > Araucariales > Araucariaceae > Wollemia > Wollemia nobilis. The sequence continues at coordinate 9,327,464 of JAQPPZ010003077.1, read as the reverse complement.
TCAAAGTAGAAGGGAACTGGAGTAATGATGGTTGGAGGTAAATCTGAGACCTATCCAATGATTTTGCATGATTTCAATCAGCTGTATCACTCCTTCTGCCCTTCTTATGGACCATTCTAAGTTAATTTTGGAGATGGGTTCTCTTTTTTGTAAAGACATGGAAAGTTCAACCCATCTGTTTCTATAGATTGATAATACTGGAAAAAAATTGTCATTACAAAAATTTTGAAATCTAGTCACACAATCCCTCAAATTATTCAAGTACATCCTATTTACATCATCCTTGTTCATCATAGTGAAGTGTTTTCTGGTGATAATTGGGTGATTTGGCTGAAATGCTCTGACTAACAATTCAACTCTTGATTCAATTTCTTTATTCTGCCTTTTCTCTTGGTCCCAATAAAAGTGATTTTGAAATGGACATGAATGCCCTCAATTGAACATCTTCTATGTAAATTTGAGGGTGAAATTCTACTTCTTCTGGAATAAAAAAGCTGTGTAAAAATAGTTCACATAGGATATTTTTCTACTCTATAGGGCTGTTAAAATATGCTTTCAAGAAATCTGCAATTGTGTCTAATTTATATGGGAGACCTGAGCTAATCCTCATGACCTGCCATCTGAGATATTTCTCTTTTAGAATAAGACTATAAAATTTGGTTGGTCATTTGAATTGGATCAAAAACTCAGCAATCTGACATAAATCAATCACTTTTTCTTTTAATGTCTTGATCTCTGTTTCCTTTGCCTCTAACTATTTTCCTTCCAATTTGAATTTTTCAATGTTAGTGGCAAGCTTCTCATATCGGATCACCCAACTGGCTATGTCCGCATTATATTTTTCTAGGGATATAGTATTAGGTGGTCTAACTACAGGTGGAATTCTAGGTAGCAGATCTACCTGAACCCCTTTTTTTGCCACTAATTCTACTTGTACCCCATTTTCTACTATTTCTACTGGTTTGTCATCAGACAGTAATTCCACTTGTACCCCCTTATCCGCTATTTCTACTGAAGGTGCAATAGTTTGAAATACAGAGACCTCAATTGAAGGAGTACTTGAATAATTTCATGTTGCTGCTTGGACTATTCCTATGCTGGTGTTTCATGCTATGACTCATCTCTAGTATATTTTTCTATGCTCTTTACCAATTTTGGAGCATCTTTAGAATGAGAAGGCAATGCTTCAGAATGAGAAGGCACTTCTTCAAAATTAAAGGGTTCTACTTCAGAATGAGCACCTATGTTTGTCTCAACAAATTTATCTGCCCTAGATAAATACACAAGTAATTGAGCCAAATCATCCTCATCAATGGATACAGTTGGCTGTTTTTTAGACTGTGATAGCCTTTTTCTCAATTCTACCACTTCTTGATGTAATTATGCAATCCTCCTTTCTTGCATTTCAATGATACTTTCTCTCTCTTCAATCCATCTGGTTTGTGTTTTGACAACACTTTTTGCTGCTCTAGGCTGTTCTGTGATGTCTATCTCCTCTATTTCTAGTTCAAAATTTGATGCAGACAAATCAGCTACATTTGGCTACTCAACAACTATCTCTTCTTATGCTTTAGCTATCTACTCTTGTTCAGGAGGCTCCATGAAATTTTCTATGATTGCATCTATAATTTCTATGGCCTATTGAACTGTAGCCACTTCAAAACTATCCTGCCCAGTCTCTTCCTCAATTATGTGTTCAAGGAATTCTGGAAAGTCTTCAGGGGTTGGTAGTATTTTTGTGATATCTGGACTATTTTGTCCACCTTCTTCTTCTATCATCTGTTTTGCCATTTCCCTCAAGTGGGACTTGTAGACCTCCTAGTTCCTGATGCAAATTTCTTCTTTTTGCTTTGTTTTCTGGTGATAGCAGGGGTTGTGGGGATAGTTTGAGATGCTTCTATTTCCTTTGTTGTTCCTTCCCCTTTTTGGCTAGGTACTTCACTCCCCTGTTCTGAAAGATCAGTAACAACTTCAAAAAAATGGACCTTCTATTTTTTTGTTCTGCTGCCAGTTCCAGACCCTCTCTTCTTTTGTTTCTTAGTTCATGAGGTTGAAGGTTCTAGAGCAAGGTGCTCTGTTGGGTGTGTTTCTTTCTCTGCAATAACCTATATGATAGTATATGTTTCTTCTTCTGCAATAGCATCTGTAGTAGCTATTTCTTCTTCTACAATAGCATAAGTAGCATCTATTTATTCTTCCTCCTCATCCTCATCTCCAAAAATTACATCATTTAGGGTAGAGTAAAACCTATCAAAGCTCCTAGGGTTTCCTCTAAAATGGTGTTGACAGACTATATTAATAAGACCATGGTGGTGAGGGTTTCATTTTCCTTCCTGATATATTTTTTCCATGTTTTTCAACTCCTGGTGTAGGTACAGGGGAAGATTTACCCTACCTTCTGGCTATTGCCTCCCATGTCTTAGATGGTTTAAAATTTTGAGATGATGCCCTGATAATAGTACATACTGCCCTTCACAGGTTAGAAATTTTATTACCCATGTGGCCACTTCATCCCAGGGTTCATGGAGGCTAGCCCTTTTTACCCCCTTGCATGTGTTGTTATGTGTTAAATATTCTGGCTCCCTATCATTTTCCTCCAGAAATTGATTAACTATATTCACCAATGTATTTTTGCCAGATCTAGAAATTGGAAGACCTTCTAATGGAATCTCAGTAATTTGACTTAAAAATTTAGGGGTTACCTCAATTTTCATGTCGTTAATGTGTGCCCGGTTATTTCTGAATGTGTGGGTGAACATGTCGGCCAAATCTTCAGAGGACCCATTAAATTTGTCCAAGAATGGCATAAGTCCTCCATATTCAAAAATCTGCAACACTTCTAGATTTTCTCGGAGGTGGGTGGTATCTACTGGTTCCATTTTTGTCTTTCGCCCCATTTTCCTATTTTGGTACATTAAAATCCGCTCACTTCTATTGTTATTCCTCTGTTGGATCACTAGTTTCTAGTGTTTGCAGACTTGTAGGGTTTGGTTCCAGGTTTTCAATTGCCCTATTTTTCTTCTTCGAAATGAACTATAATCTCTGCATTGTTCCTCGTAATCATTTTGCGTTAGCAAATATGTCTTCGAAAGGAAGGGTGGCACGCATTTCTATTTTTTCTTTGAACACATGTCCATTAATGGTTGCACAGATGTCCTTGCCATCAGATCCACCTTACTCATTTTTAGTTCTTCTATTTCGCCCGTAGATTTTCATGTGCATGATTATTAGCATCAAAAAATGGTGGCATATTGTTGGTCACGTCCCCGTGATTCTGGCACTTTCTTAATGGGTGCAAGATAAAACAAACCACATCTCAACTGACATGTGTTTATTTATTATATGCAGTCAAAGAATTTTTACTTGATCGTATATTTTCCTTTCCTTGGATGCCACGTGGAAATGTTATATTGAATGCTCATTTTGAAGATTATGATTTATTGCAAAAATAATACCTCATTTTGAAGATTATGATTTCATTTTGAAGACAAGTCTTCATTCCGAAGATCATGCTTCATTGCGAAGGCAAATCCTTATTCCAAAGATAAATCCTCATTCTAAAGACAAATCCTCATTTTGAAGACAAAGCTTCATTTCGAAGACAAATCCTCTTTTCGAAGGTCATGCTTCATTCCGAAGACAAATCCTCATTTCGAAGATCATGCTTCATTGCGAAGGCAAATCATCATTCCGAAGACAAAGCTTCATTCCAAAGACAAATCGTCATTCCAAAGACAAAGCTTCATTTCAAAGACAAAGTGCAACATTCATTCTATTGTCATTTCAAAGACAATTTCAATCCGAAGACAATACAACAATTAATCTGAAGAAGATAGCAGGCACTATTTTTGGCATTCTTGTTCCAAAGATTAGGCAGAAACCAATATTCTCATTCTCAAAACATGTTTTAAGTATGCCAACTCTTATGGATACCTTTTATGCTAATGGTTAATTGTTATATACTATATACCAATCATTTACAATGAAGAAATGTAAGAAATATATACCTGATTAAAACAAGTTAATGCAAGTTTTGAAGAATGACTACTTCTGTTGATGTTCTGCTGAGATTTTTTGCAATATTTCAAAACAAGTGCAGTTGGTGAATTTGTACAATGATGATTCAAAAATTTTCAAGGTTATGCATGCCAAAAAACTGGTTTTCATGCATACCAACCCAGTAGTGCCTTAGGAAAGGTTTTCACTGCTGAGCTATTCATTTTTCTCTTTTTTTTTTTCTTGGTTTCTCTTTTTTTTTTTTTTCCCTCTCCTTTTCTCTCTTTTTTCTTGATTCTTATTATGCCCGTGAAGGAATTCATGATTTCCCTGAAATCATGCCCATGAAGGAATTCACAATCAGAATTTATTCATCTTTTTGTTTTTTGCTTTTTCTGATTTTTTTTTCTATGTTTTCTTGAAATCCATGATCATGCTGATTGTTTTGAAGTGGAAGAGGAAATTTCTTCCACCTGTTGTGTATCCAAACTGTCAAGCTACTGCAAGAATTCCTCTTTAGTTAGAGGTGTATGATACACCCTAAGGCGATGTCCATTCACTACCAATTTTCTTTGGGACCCATCAATAGGAGATAGACGAGCTGCTCCATTGTCAAATACCTCTTCAATCTGGTAAGGTCCAAGCCATCTAGTTCTCAGCTTTCCAAGGAAGTCCTCATAGCGAGAATCAAACAGCAAAGCCCAATCTCCTTGTTGAAGTTTCCTCTATTGAATGTGACTATCATGCCACAACTTCCTCTGCTCTTGAATTACTTCAGTTTGGTGCAGAGCATCCAACCTAAGTTCATCCAATGCATTCAACTATAGAATCCTGTCTGTCTGTGCTTGTGACAATTCAATTCCAATTTCCAATGTTGTGCGCAATGTTAGTAGCTCAAATTCAATAGGTAGGAGGGGCTTTTTACCAAAAACTAGTTCATAAGGTGTGAATCCAATAGTGGATTTCCAAGTAGTATTGTAAGCCCAAACTGCTTCAGGTAATTTATCTAGCCAATTTTTCCTATGAAAAGCTACTATTTTTGTCAAGATTCATTCCAGTTCTTTGTTTGTTACCTCAACCTGGCCATTTGCTTATGGGTGGTAAGGTGATGATTTCCTATGTTTGATTTCATATAATTCTGTAAAAGCCTCAATGACTTTAGATGCAAATTGGGGTCCTTGGTCTATGGTGATAGACCGTGGAGCTCCAAATCTCTAAAAAATTTGAGTATACAAGAAATCGATGACCTTCTCTTCACGAGCATGTTTGAAAGCACGCACCTCTACCCACTTTGTCAGGTAATCAGTGCATACTAGAATATGCACATTTCCTTGAGAAGGTGGATCAATAGGTCCTACAAAATCAAGCCCCCACCTCTCAAATGGCTCTAAAACCAATTGAGGCTATAGTGGCATTTCATTTGTATGAGTGGGTTTCCCCATTCTTTGGCATGCATCACAATGCCTGATGTACTTTTTCACATCCTTGTGAAGAGATGGCCAATAATATCCTGTCCCTAAAATTTTTCTAATTGTGCTTTTTACAGAATAGTGTCCACCTGAGGGTTCATCATGACAAGCCCTAAGGATATCATATACCTCATCCTTTCGGATACACTTGCGTAACACATGGTCAGGACTGCACTTAAAAAGTATACCCTTAATCCACTCAAAGGAAGAACTCTGTTTGATCAATTGTTTTTTTTGTTTTGAAGTGAAATGTGGAGGAACCTTTCCTGTGACCAAATAATTGGCTATATCTGCAAACCAAGGTGATTGGACTGATATAGCAAATAATTTTTCATCAGGAAAAGTGTCCTCAACTAATTCCCCTTTATCTATGTTCTGCAACCTGGACAAGAAATCTGCTACAACATTAGCTTTTCCTGGTTTGTTGATTATTGTGATATCAAATTCTTGCAGCAATAGTAACCAACGAATAATTCTTGCACTTACCATAGGCTTATTCATCAAATACTTAATGGCTGTGTGATCTGTGTGAATAAATATTTGATAACCTGTGATGTAATGCCTGAATTTGTTGATGGCATAAATTATTGCCAAGAACTCTTTCTCAGTTGTGGTATAATTTTTCTCAGCTCCTATCAAATTCTTGCTAATGTAGTAGATGGCATAGTGTTCACCATTGTCAATTTGTCCTAATGTTGGAAATGGTAATGTCCAATTAGGTCCTCTTAACACAGGTGGAGTTACTAATTTCTCTTTCGGAGCTTCAAATGATTCCTGACACCTTGCAGTCCAGGAGAATTCAGAATCTTTAGTCAATAGGGCAAACATGGGATTGGCTATTGTGCTAAAGCTAGGAATAAACCTGCGGTAAAAACCAATGTGTCCTAGGAAGCTTCTGACATTAGTCTGAGTTTTAGGAGGAAGAAGATTCTTGATAATTTCCACCTTCTTTGGATCAACCTGGATTCCTTGAGGAGAGATGTGATGACCAAGAACTATTCCTTCCTCCATCATCATAAAACATTTGTCTGGATTCAAAGATAACTGGTATGTTTCACAACGAGTTAAAACTCTATCAAGGTTTTCTAATGTAAAGTCAAAAGTCTGTCCACATACTGTGAAATCATCCATGTATATCTCAACACTGTTGGTAGTCAAATAAAAAAAATTGCTAAGACCGCTCGCTGAAATGTTGTTGGGGCATTACACAAACCAAAAGGTAAAACCCTATAGGCAAATGTTCCCCATGGACAGGTAAAGGTTGTTTTCTCTTGATCTTCAGGTGCAACCTGAATTTGATTATACCCACTAAATCCATCAAGAAAACAAAAGTATTTCTTTCCAAAAAGGGTATCTAACACCTGATCTATGAAAGGTAATGGAAAATGGTCTTTGTATGTCACTTTGTTCAGCTCTCTATAGTCTACACATACTCTCATTTTTCCATTTTTCTTAGGAACTATAACCAATGGAGAGACCCACTGGCTATCAGAAATTGGGTAAATGAATCCTACCTCCAGAAGTTTTTCAATTTCTTCCTTTACAATATCCCTCAAGGCAGGATTCAGTCTTCTCTGGGGTTGTCTTACTGGCTTGACTTCTTCAGTATAAATCCTGTGGGTGCATATATCAGGGTGAATTCTTGACATATCCTTGTAGTCCCACGCAAAAGCATGAACATGCTTCTACAAAATTGTTATCAACTTTTCTTCCTCTTCCCTAGTGAGCCAGCTGTTAATGTTCAGTAATTTTCCTGGTTGGACTTCTATTTGTTTTGTATTTGGAAGGACTGAACTCACTTCTTCATACCTGGTGATTAGGGAGTTAAGAGGGCAATAAGAAGTTTTTATTTCATTGATTTCTAATGGAAGCATATCCTGTATGGAACAGTGAGAAGGGAAAATCAGGTGATGATGCCACCCATGTGGTAGTGAAACTGATGTTTCTTGTGATAGTGCAGATGGCTCACCTTCAGAATTTTGGTTCTCCTCATTCCCTAACAACTGATGGATATTTACTGCTTCCTCTTCTAACCCTTGTTCATGCAAAACATTTATTAGGATAGTTTCATTCTCTAAAGTTTCTATGTCATGGAGGTCTTCTATGTGTTCCCTTACTACCAAGGTGGCTAGTGTGGAAATAACCTCTTCTGGTTCTTCATCTGAATCAGGAAACCATAACTGACCTAAAAAATTGTTGGAGGGTCTTGCAGGAGGATACAGAGAGATCTGTTTTAGATCAATACCATTTGAAATAGTCATTTTTCTAGATCTGTAGTCTATGAAGGTTGCTGCAGTTGCAAGCCAAGGTCTTCCCAGAATGATGGGATATCCATGTGCTGAATTTCTTGGCTGTAAAACCAAAAAATCTGTAGGGAATTCCCAAGAAGAGACTTCTATAGGGACATATTCAATGATACCTTCAGGTTTTGCAACTGACCTATCAGCCATTTCTAAAATTGTAAATGTGGGACTAAGATGTTTGAGCTGTAATTGTTCCATTATATCCTTGGTCATGACATTTATTGCAGCTCCTAGATCTACTAAGACATTTGATATTGGTACTGAGCCTATGGTAACTGTGATAACTGGACTCCCTGGGTCACTATACTTTGGAGGTACTAGTTTTCCAGACAAGAGATCAACTATCTTTCCTTCAACCTGAACAGTCTTAGGAAATGCTTTCTTTTTTCTTCCTGCTCTTCTAATGCACAAATCTCGAATAGTACTTTTAATCATTGGTATATCCTTAATGGCTTGCAATAAGGGCAATGATATAGTTAACTTTCTAAGTTCCTTGACCAGGTCTAACTCAGAATTTTTTGTTGTGGTATTAAATCTTTCAGGATATGGAATTATCCTTGATGAAGGTAATTGTTTTGCCTGTGGTTCTATTTTTTCTTCTTCTTTCTCTATTGTTGGTTTAACTCTAACTGGTTCCAAAGGTTCTTGCTTTTCATTTTCCTTGATTTTAGTTGAAACAGGTTTAGGTACAACTTTTCCTGAATGAAGTTGGATGTTACTACAATCAAGAACATTTATTTCAGCATTTTCTTTAGCTTCAGCCACATAGACAGGGGATGCCTGTCTCATGTTGTTTGGATTAGTGACTGATTGAGCTGGAAGTTGAGGTTGTTTCACTTATTGTGTTTGTTGTGGTTGGTTCTATTTTTTTTGAAAATTTTGATTAGGTGCAGGCAGCAAATGTTGAGTTTGACCTTGATTTCTTTGTTGCCTTGGATAGGACTGGTATTGCTGACTCCACTGTGGTTGATTTTGCATCCAATGTGGATTATTCTGATTCCAGGGTGGGATGTTTTGATTCCATGATGGATTATTCTGATTCTGATTCCAGGTTGGATTACTCCAACTTGTTTGTGGCCATTCTTGGGAATTTGTCCATTGAGAATAATTCCAAGGACGTTGGGGTGGCTCTGATTGTCCCCAAGGCATAGTCCAAGGATTATGCCCCAAATTTGTAGGAAAATGAGGGGGATTTTGGTTTTGAGAGAAATTTCCCCCTTTTTTTGGTCCAACATAGTTGAGTTCCTCAGTATGACTCTCTAACATAGTTTTGAGTTGTGGTAGCAGGTGGCATTTATCAATCAAATGCTTCTTTGAACAGATACTACAAATGGCTGAGATAGATGTTTTATTCAAAGGACACTCCTACAAAGCATGTTTATTTCTACATCTTGGGCAATAAATTGCCAAAGGTTCTATGGTTTTTTCTTTTGCAGACATTTCTCCTAAAGTTGTGTTCAATTGCACCAAAATATCAGTTTTAAAATTTGCAAGTTCCTCTATTAGGTCCTTCACATCAGTGCCATTTGTATTTTTTTTCTTCTTCCCTACTTAGTGCGAGAGTAATTCCTATAGAGACCCACAATTTCCTCATTACTGAGAGTATTTACATCCCCTTTTCCCATCAAATCCAATACCTCTCTGGATTCATCTTGTAATCCTCTCAAAAATATGGTTTTGCATAACTCTGGTTCTACAAGTCCACATCTCCTTTGAACAAAGGAGAACCTATCAAGATAGTCTTCTAATGTTTCATCATCTTCCTGTTTAATCCTGAATAACTCATATTTCCTATTCCTTACACGACAATACTCCTGATATTTGTCTAAAAACATAGTTTCCATTTGATCCCAGGTTCGGATGGAATTTGGCTCTAAGCTCATGAACCAGCGTAATGCTGAGTCCTTGAGTGTTGAGGGAAAAACCTTAAGTTTTTGATTGTCATTTACATAGTCATAGGTTTGACACACTACTTTGAATTCAAACAAAAACTGATCGGGATCTTCAGATACAACACCTCGAAAGGTTGGAAGTACTGAAGGTGAAATGGTTTTCATGGGAGAGTTTTGTGTTGGATTCAAACGGATAGGATATTCAAATGTTATGGAAGGTTGGGGCATATCCTGATCATCTCCTTCATTATGGACATAGCCATGTTGGCCATCCCTATCTAGATTGCCTCCCTCTGCCATAGTTTCCTATTCCTTGGGAACAGTTAAACCTATCCAAATTTCACTCTCAAGAGGTCCAAGATCCTCTGTTGATGATGAGTCTGATGATTTTTCTTTCTTAGGATGTTCTAATGATGATGAAGCTGGTGATTTTTCTTTCTCAGAATGTTCTAATGATGATGAGACTGGTGATTTTTCTTTCAATATTTTTGGTAGTTCAAACACAGGTGATTCACCCCTTAGGCGTGAAGATCTTCTTAATGGAACAAGCCAGGGATCCTTTTGGGTAATTCTACCTTTTTCATCCCTAGGCTTACTCATTCATGTTTACTCTTGAATGACATAAATTATAGGTCAATAGTTGTTACTTTAACCAGCTGTTATATTCAGATTTTATCTTGAATTTCATAGCTCAGTCTAATTAACAGCTATTGGACTGTTGTCACCTTCCAGCAACACTATTCCTCGAAACAACATGCCAAAATGATGCATTGTCATTATGCACATCATTAATTCTCAATGAATTTGTCAATCTAGGGTAGTGTACAAGGCTATTTGTGGAAGGAGTGAACAGGGCTATAACTTAGGTCATCTGGGAGCAACAGGTCTTATTGGTGAAACCGATTGTGTGGGGGATTTAGGACATTTCTATCTCTAAATTGCATAAATTAAACCTTAATCTAGTTGCAGAAATGGAAACTAATCATTAACTACAGAAATGAAATCCTAATTACAATTGCAGAATGAGACCTAATTATGTTGCAAAAATAACAGTTGCAGAATTAGAAATCTGATTATAATTGCAGAAAGGAAATCTATTTACTTTTGCAGCAATGGAAACCTAATTATAGCATGGAAATTAAGCCCTGTCAATGCTCTGTAATAGAAGGTTGTCAATCTTCTATGTAGGGGTTGACAACAAAACACAAAATGCAGCAAATTGCAGAAAATAGTAAATTTTGGAAATGATAATCTACAGTATTTTGAAAGCTTGCTAAAAGTGGAGATTACAACCAAACCATTAATCACAAGATCATCCCAATCATAAAATAAGCTAAGATTACAAATACTGTTAGTTGTTTACAAGGAAATGAAATGACAAGTTCTACAACTCATTCTGCTGCAACAAAATCAGAATAAAAACCTGTTGTTAGTCCTCCTCCTAGGTCTGGAAGTGGCCAGCCTCCTTGTCTAGAAGAAGGTATGAGTCTTTATTTCTCTAGATCTTACTCACACTCATTCACAACAACATGAATAAAAATAGTGCACTTTTATTGATTCAGAACATGATTACAATATTGCTGCTAAAAACCTGTTACAGGACTGTAACAGTCACTTTTCTTACTATTACACTACTTGCCTATTTTCTCCTATTCTCCTCTCTCTCCATCTCTCTAGCTCAACCTGGATGGGAGCCATATTTATAGATGTCCTAAGATCTACTTACAAACTGAGAATATCTCATTTCTATCCTAAAGATCTAATCCTATTATGCTGCAGCTTTTCTTGGTTTTATCCTAGAAGAGGATCAAACTTGATCTTTCCATAAATGGTGGCTTTGGTCGGCAAGGACGACAAAGTCAGATGGGAGATATTTTCCCTTACCCTTTTCAATATTTCTTTCCCTTTTTCCAGCATCAAAAATTGGTCAACAAGTCAAAAAGCACATTCTATTTTCATTCCGAAGATAAGTGGCTCATTCCGAAGAGACTACAATTCTCATTCCGAAGATCCGCTCATTTCGAAGAGACTGTGTTTTCTCATTTTGAAGATGTCTGTTCATTTCGAAGAGACTTCGGAATGAACAAATGTGTGCTCTTTAAATGATTTCCTCTACATTTCTCAGGTGGGTTATCTCTCAGGATCAGATTTCAATGGTCTTCATCTCTTTCCATGTGTGAATTCCATGCCTTGCCATTCATTGGCAGCTGGATGGAATTTACATTGGAAAACCAGTTTTTGCTGCACAGTAACAGTTTGCTTGCACTGTTTTCTAGATTTAGATAAAATGAATGCTTGAGACATATTAAAACAAAACTAGTGAAATGCTGCTATCAACCTAAGCATATTTCTCTTTTAGCAAGTCATAACAAAATAACATAAAACTATGCAAAAAGCTATAAAAATCAGAATATAGTATTTCTAATACATTGATCATGCAAACAGTTAATACACAACATATTGAATCAACTTAACTAGCATATCAGATTAAACATAAGAGTTTTTAGGCAATTTTAATGTTCAAAAAATGCTATGATTGAGGCATTTCCAGGCCTCATCAAAGATCTTTGCACTTAGTGATATTTTTAGTACAAGAAATAAAAACTTAAATAATAAGGTGTGTTAGATGTAAAACCAGAAATGTTACCAATATTACAACCACTTATTGCACTTTTTCCAAGACCTACAAAAAATGAAAAACTATAAAAACAAAAATAGATAAGGATGATCAATTAAGGGGGTTAGTTAGGTCTTGGTAGAAGGCAATGTGCTTTCTTGTTGTGAAAAACTATTTCTTGTTTAAGACAAGAAAATAAAATTATGTAATGACATAAAATATGGAATAAATGCTTAAAGAGACTAAGACCAAGTTAAAAAATAAATACAAAATAAAATCAATAAGTTGACATGAAAGGGAAAATAACACAACCTAGGACCATATGTAGTTTCCCCTTTGTGATACAGGCTAGTTGTGAAGCATGATAGTTGCTTGGTGATAACCTCCCAAATGCTTCATGCTTCCTAAAGATCATTGGAAGATCAATTTTTAGCTTGTATAGATGATTAATGTGAGATTCAAATGTTGGATGTAATGCTTGTGAAGATAAAATATTTCAATGTCTAAAGTTTTAGGATTATTTTTTCAGTGACTTGGTACACAAGATCCTCTATTGCAGATAAATTTTAGTAAAATTTCAATGCATTAAAGATTAATCTATTTTAGACTAATTTGAGCAAAGTTTTAATTCATAAAAGATTCATTTGAATTGGCCTCCCTAAGGCTTGGATTTACAAGAATCTAGAGTTTTATTAGAGGATCTATGGGAGGATTTACCAATATTTTTAATGTGTAGAGGTGGCACACTTGCATGGAGTGATTAGAGCTAGTTAAGGAAACTATAATAAATATGGACATGTAATTGCTTATGAGGAGATAATATTAGTAGTTTAAGATTATATTACCAGCTAATAGGTATTGTTGAGTTGGAAATTTGGAATGATTAGACACAACAATGATCGTCTAAGGTAGCACTAAGGTAGTAGGAGTGGTGGTAGTGCTACTAAGGTAGCAATAGCACCAGATGACCATCAGCGATTAAAATTAGGTAGGAAAAGGTCAAATAGTCAAAGAATACAAAAGTGCCACTAAGGGAGAAAAAATGCTAGCAATGCTACTACTCATACTTGGCACTTCTACTTTTGGAGTAATAAGTGCTCCAAAATTGGACACGAGGATGGATATATTAGTTTAGCTAAGTGGAAGGATGATTGATGAGGTGAAAGAAAAACTAAATATTAGCCCTACCCAAAAAATCAGGTGTTTATATTTACCCCTTTTTGATGCATTTATTGTATTATAAATGCATAAAAAACTAATGTAGATACCTTAAGTTTTAGATAAAAAAAAATTTTGTTGCTTACAATCAATGATGCAAGATGAGTGATGTAAATATTGCTTGCTTAAGTGTGTTGTTACAAATTTATATTTTTTACCAACATTAAATGTACTCACATTCCACTGTGCCCCCTCAATTTTTGGAGGGAGAACCAAGTTGGACATAGGAAACATGACTTAGTTATGTTTCATAGAGGAGTAAGGATGAGAAATATTGGGATAAATATTTAAGAAAAGAGATGAAAATGTGATTTAATTCAAATTTTAAAATGGTTTTGTAGATCATATGAGGATGGCTTGATTTAGAATTAAATTTTATATAGATTAAGATTAGATATTTTTCTAACTCTTTATCAATAAGGAAAATATTACTAAGACAGGGTTAGAGATAGTGAAAGATAAAAAACACATATTTTAAAGTATATAAAACTACATACAAAAAGATATTATCCTTCATTTAAAGGGCATATGCTACACGAGATCTTAAAAGGCATTTGCTACAACAGATAAATATTTGGATTTTATTTCACCTGAAGAAATTTTAGACAAGAGCTTGAAGGGCATTTTGATATGACTGATGACACTTCCTTTAAGAAAATGCTTAAGGGAAATTTTTAATAGATACTAACATTTGGTTACATTTACATAAACATCTAAAGGACATTTTGATTGGATTACCTTTAAGCAAGCACCTAAAGGATATTTTTTTATTAGATTACCTTTAGGCAAATGCCTAGAGGACACATTTGATTTGATTACTATAAGCAAGTTCCTAAAGGATATTTTTGATTGGATTACCTTTAGGGTATCTACCAAAGGAAATTTTTTATTAGCCAAGATAAAATATTTTCCCTAGACAAAGCCTCAAGCCTAAATGGATTTTTATTTTATCTTATTTTCCTTGTAGATAAGTGTCATAGTGATCTTATGCTTTATTGGTACAACAAAATATGATGTTCCTAGTTGAGAAAATATTTTTTTACTGATCGATTACCCCCACACATAAGATATTAGGTGGGAAAGAAATAAATATAGGATTTATTAGGCTATCAACGCATACAAAACCTCAAAATATTTATCATTAATACATTGGTGAAGCAAAATAATATGATTAGATTATATTTACCATAAGCACCTATGAATTTTATAGTATTCATATGTAGTAAGAGAGAGTTATGGTTCAAAATAATAAATATAATTTTGAGATGAATCAAGATTGGGATAATGCACCCCCTATATACCTTTTGTATAAAAGTAGGATAATGTGAATGACTAATAATTCCTAAATCAATGTATAAAAGAGTTATAGGTAACAAGATGAATGCCAATGAGAGAAGACATATATAAATAAATTGATAAATGGAGATGGTTATGTGAACCTTGATTTGATTTATAATGATGATACTAAGAGGAGTTGCTCACATTAGATACCTAGTGCAAGTGCAAATGTAAGAATGAAATTTGCTGACTAGGATAAATATTTGCATCATCGCAAATCCATGACATGATGTGTAATAGGTAATCCAAGTATATATAATCAAATACATGTAAGTAAGAATGAAGCCAAACATAAATACAAGAAATAAATGTTAGACAACTAGATGAAACATACAATTAATGAAACTAATATATTCTAAAATTTAATATCTTTTAAGATATATTATGTTGATTGGTTATTTGAGTTATTTTCTATAAAAACAAGCCAAATAGTAAGCTTTGAAACCAAACTTGGTAGTTATGATACATGGTCCTCATCAAATAGAATAAAAATTACCTTTCGTCTTGGATTTGGTATTGACGTTCTTTTGATTTAACTTGAGAATAAGATCATCAACTATGAAAGAGTAGGGTCATACCTTTTTTCCATAGGTATGTTTAAATCCTTTGTTTGTATACCTACAAGTTCTCTAAGGTATGGATCTACTTTTCATCAAGCAATTCCAATTGGATAAGGTAGGTGAGACAATATTCATTTCCAATAGAAGAAGCATGCATCAAAATATCCAATGAAGGCACCTCAAGATAAAAAGGGAAGATAAATTTAGTTCCATAAACTAAAGCATAGGGTGTCACACTAGTGGGAGTTTAAACACTAGTGTGATAGACCCACAAGATATAAGAAAGCTAAAGATGTCAATATCAACCAATTTTGTTAACAATATTCTTAAGGATCTTGGCCAAAGTCTTTCTAGAAGCTTTAGCTTGGTTATTGCATTGATGATAGTAAGGCATGTACCATTTGTTTCAGATATTGTATTTAACATAGATTTTGAGGACATCCTTAATATTGAATGGTGTTTCATTATCACAAATTAACATGGAAGGGACACCATAGCAACAAAGGATATGGTTAATGAAAAACATGGAGACTTGAACTCTAGTAGATGAGGCAACGGCTTGTATTTGGCCCATTTGGTGAAGAACTCAATAGTCATGATGATAAATGTATGCCCATAAAAAAACATCAAATCGATCTTCTAAATAATGTCTAGGCCCTATATGGAAAAATGCCAAAGAGAGGTAAAGGATTGGATATCCTAGGATGGAGTGTGGATAAGGATTTCATGATTTTGACACTTATCACACCTCTTGTCATAGTTGCAAGAGTCATTTTCCATGGAGATCGAATAATAACCCATTCATAGGAGTTTATTGGCAATATAAACTCCACTAAAGTGACCACTTCATCATTCATAGTGGGATTTTTTATGAATACTTGGGCTTTAGTTGCGCATAAACACCTAAGGATAATATCATCAAAGGAATGATAATATAAGATATCGCCAATTATGACATATCAATAAGTGTGTTGCTTTAAGTTCGTATGCTCATTGTTGTTCAATTCATTAGGCAACATGTCATTCCTAAGAAAGAAAATGATATCATTGTACCAAGGATTAGAGAAGAGAATGCTTCTATAGGAAAGGCCTATGGATTAAAGTAATTAGATTCCAAGGTTGAAGGCTCATTAAGTTTTGAAATAATAATAATGGATTGTTCATCATCCAAATATAAGCGGATAAGGGAGGAAATTGTAGCCATAACATCAATATGATAATTAATATATCTAGTGATTTCATCAATAATGATTTTATGAAAAATAAATATTATCTTAGCAATGATGTATTTATATGGTATAAGCTTGTTAGTTTTTAGTTAATGAACATTGTTGACATGGTTGACTACAAGCTAGAAATATTTGAAAATAAAAAATATCATAACCTCCAATGGTAAGGCTACATGGAGTCCTATGATAAGAGCTTTGCACTCAGTGTTTTTTTAGTACAAGAAATAAAAACTTAAAGAATAAGGTGTGTTAGATGTAAAACCAGAAATGTTACCAATATTACTACCACTTATTGCACTTTTTCCAAGACCTACAAAAAATGAAAAACTATAAAAACAAAAATAGAGAAGGATGATCAATGAAGGGGGTTAGTTGGGTCTTGGTAGAAGGCAATGTGCTTTCTTGTTGCGAGAAACTATTTCTTGTTTAAGACAAGAAATTAAAATTATGTAATGACATAAAATATGGAATAGATGCTTAAAGAGACTAAGACCAAGTTACAAGATAAATACAAAAGAAAATCAATAAGTTGACATGAAAGGGAAAAGAACACAACCTAGGACCATAGGTAGTTTCCCCTTTGTGATATAGGCTAGTTGCGAAGCATGATAGTTTCTTGGTTATAATCTCCCAAATGCTTCATGATTCCCAAAGATCATTGGAAGATCAATTTTTAGCTTGTATAGATGATTAATGTGAGATTAAAATGTTGGATGTAATGATTTTGAAGATAAAATATTTCAATTTCTAAGGTTTTAGGATTATTTTTCTGTGACTTGGTACACAAGATCCTCTATTGCAGATAAATTTCAGTAAAATTTAAATGCATAAAAGATTAATCTATTCTAGACTAATTTGAGTAGAGTTTTAATGCATAAAATATTCATTTGAATTGGCCTCCCTAAGGCTTATATTTATAAGAATCTAGAGTTTTATTAGAGGATCTATGGGAGGATTTACCAATATTGTTAATGTGTAGAGGTGGCACACTTGCATGGAGTGATTAGAGCTAGTTAAGGAAAATATTAATAAATATGGGCATGTAATTTCTTATGAGGAGATAGTATTATTAGTTTAAGGTTATATTACCAACTAATAGGTATTGTTGAGTTGGAAATTTGGAATTATTAGACACAACAATGATCGTCTAAGGTAGCACTAAGGTAGTAGGAGTGGTGGTAGTGCTACTAAGGTAGCAATAGCACTAGATGACCATCAGAGATTAAAATTAGATAGGAAAAGGTCAAATAGTCAAAGAATACAAAAGTGCCACAAAGGGAGAAAAAGTGCTAGCAATGCTACTCCTCATACTTAGCACTTCTACTTTTGGAGTAATAAGTGCTCCAAATTTGGACATGAGGATGGATATATTAGTTTAGCTAATTGAAAGGATGATTGATGAGGTGAAAGAAAAACTAAATATTAGCCCTACCCAAAAAAATCAGGTATTTGTATTTACCCCTTTTTGATGCATTTATTGTATTATAAATGCATAAAAAACTAACGTAGATACCTTAAGTTTTAGATAAAATTATTATTTTTTGCTTACAATCAATGATGCAAGATGAGTGATGTAAATATTGCTTGCTTAAGTGTGTTGTTACAAATTTATACTTTTTACCAACATTAAATGTACTCATATTCCACTGTGCCCCTTCATTTTTTTGAGGGAAAACCATGTTGGACATAGGAAATCCTAAATCTAGTTGTAGAAATAGAAACTAATCATTAACTACAGAAATGAAATCCTAATTACAATTGTAGAATGAGACCTAATTATGTTGCAGAAATAACGGTTGCAGAATTAGAAATCTGATTATAATTGTAGAAAGGAAATCTATTTACTTTTGCAGCAATGGAAACCTAATTATAGCATGGAAATTAAGCCTTGTCAATGCTCTGTAATAGAATGTTGTCAATCTTCTATGTAGGGGTTGATAGCAAAACACAAAATGTAGCAAATTGTAGAAAATAGTAAATTTTGGAAGTGATAATCTACAATATTTTGAAATCTTCTTTGAAAGTGGAGATTACAACCAAACCATTAATCACAAGTTCATCCCAATCATAAAATAAGCTAAGATTACAAATACTATTAGTTTTTTACAAGGAAATGAAATGACAAGTTCTACAACTCATTCTGCTGCAACAAAATCGAATAAAAACTTGTTGTTAGTCCTCCTCCTAGGTCTAGAAGTGGCCAACATCCTTGTCCAGAAGAAGGTATGAGTCTTTCTTTATCTAGATCTTACTCACACTCATTCACAACAACATGAATAAAAATAGTGCACTTTTATTGATTCAGAATATAATTACAATATTGCTACTAAAAACTCGTTACATGACTCTGTAACAGTCACTTTTCTTGCTATTACACTACTTGCCTATTTTCTCTTATTCTCCTCTCTCTCCATACCTTAGCTCAACCTAGATGGGATCCATATTTATAGATGTCCTAATATCTACTTACAAACTAAGAATATCTCATTTCTATCCTAAATATCTAATCCTATTATGCTACGAGTTTTTCCTGGTTTTATCCTAGAAGAGGATCAAACTTGATCTTTTCATAAATGGTGGCTTTGGTCAGCAAGGACGACAAAGTCAGATGGGAGATATTTTCCCTTACCCTTTTCAATATTTCTTTCCTTTTTTCCAGTGTCATAAATTGGTCAACAAGTCAAAAAGCACATTCTATTTTCATTCCGAAGATAAGTGACTCATTCCAAAGAGACTACAATTCTCATTCCAAATATCCGTTCATTTCGAAGAGACTTTTTTTTCTCATTTCGAAGATGTTTGTTCATTTCGAAGAGACTTTGGAATGAACAAATGTGTGCTCTTTAAATGATTTCTGCTACATTTCTCAAGTGGGTTATCTCTCAAGATAAGATTTCAATGATCTTCATCTCTTTCCATGTGTGAATTCCATGCCTTGACATTCATTGGTAGCTAGCTGGAATTTACATTGGAAAACCAATTTTTGCTGCACAGAAATAGTTTGCTTGCACTGTTTGCTAGATTTAGATAAAATGAATGCTTGATACATATTAAAACAAAACTAGTGAAATGCTTGCTATCAACCTAAGCATATTTCTCTTTTAGCAAGTCATAAAAAAATAACATAAAATTATGCAAAACGCTTGTAAAAATCAAAATATAGTATTTCTCATACATTGATCATGCAAACGAGTTAATACACAACATATTGAATCAACTTAACTAGCATATCGGATTAAACATAAGAGTTTTTAGGCAATTTTAATGTTCAAAAAATGCTATGATTGAGGCATTTCCAGGCCTCATCAAAGAGCTTTGCACTCAATGATATTTTTAGTACAAGAAATAAAAACTTAAATAATAAGGTGTGTTAGATGTAAAACCAGAAATGTTACCAATATTACTACCACTTATTGCACTTTTTCCAAGACCTACAAAAAATGAAAAACTATAAAAACAAAAATAGATAAGGATGATCAATTAAGGGGGTTAGTTAGGTCTTGGTAGAAGGCAATGTGCTTTCTTGTTGTGACAAACTATTTCTTGTTTAAGACAAGAAAATAAAATTATGTAATGACATAAAATATGGAATAAATGCTTAAAGAGACTAAGACCAAGTTAAAAAATAAATACAAAATAAAATCAATAAGTTGACATGAAAGGGAAAAGAACACAACCTAGGACCATATGTAGTTTCCCCTTTGTGATATAGGCTAGTTGTGAAGCATGATAGTTGCTTGGTGATAACCTCCCAAATGCTTCATGCTTCCTAAAGATCATTGGAAGATCAATTTTTAGCTTGTATATATGATTAATGTGAGATTCAAATGTTGGATGTAATGCTTGTGAAGATAAAATATTTCAATGTCTAAAGTTTTAGGATTATTTTTTCAGTGACTTGGTACACAAGATCCTCTATTGCAGATAAATTTTAGTAAACTTTCAATGCATTAGAGATTAATCTATTCTAGACTAATTTGAGCAGAGTTTTAATGCATAAAAGATTCATTTGAATTGGCCTCCCTAAGGCTTGGATTTACAAGAATCTAGAGTTTTATTAGAGGATCTATGGGAGGATTTGCCAATATTGTTAATGTGTAGAGGTGGCACACTTGCATGGAGTGATTAGAGCTAGTTAAGGAAAATATTAATAAATATGGGCATGTAATTTCTTATGAGGAGATAGTATTATTAGTTTAAGGTTATATTACCAACTAATAGGTATTGTTGAGTTGGAAATTTGGAATTATTAGACACAACAATGATCGTCTAAGGTAGCACTAAGGTAGTAGGAGTGGTGGTAGTGCTACTAAGGTAGCAATAGCACTAGATGACCATCAGAGATTAAAATTAGATAGGAAAAGGTCAAATAGTCAAAGAATACAAAAGTGCCACAAAGGGAGAAAAAGTGCTAGCAATGCTACTCCTCATACTTGGCACTTCTACTTTTGGAGTAATAAGTGCTCCAAATTTGGACATGAGGATGGATATATTAGTTTAGCTAATTGAAAGGATGATTGATGAGGTGAAAGAAAAACTAAATATTAGCCCTACCCAAAAAAATCAGGTATTTGTATTTACCCCTTTTTGATGCATTTATTGTATTATAAATGCATAAAAAACTAACGTAGATACCTTAAGTTTTAGATAAAATTATTATTTTTTGCTTACAATCAATGATGCAAGATGAGTGATGTAAATATTGCTTGCTTAAGTGTGTTGTTACAAATTTATACTTTTTACCAACATTAAATGTACTCATATTCCACTGTGCCCCCTCATTTTTTTGAGGGAAAACCATGTTGGACATAGGAAATCCTAAATCTAGTTGTAGAAATAGAAACTAATCATTAACTACGGAAATGAAATCCTAATTACAATTGTAGAATGAGACCTAATTATGTTGCGAAATAACGAGTTGCAGAATTAGAAATCGATTATAATTGTAGAAAGGAAATCTATTTACTTTTGCAGCAATGGAAACCTAATTATAGCATGGAAATTAAGCCTTGTCAATGCTCTGTAATAGAATGTTGTCAATCTTCTATGTAGGGGTTGATAGCAAAACACAAAATGTAGCAAATTGTAGAAAATAGTAAATTTTGGAAGTGATAATCTACAATATTTTGAAAGCTTGCTGAAAGTGGATATTACAACCAAACCATTAATCACAAGTTCATCCCAATCATAAAATAAGCTAAGATTACAAATACTATTAGTTTTTTACAAGGAAATGAAATGACAAGTTCTACAACTCATTCTGCTGCAACAAAATCAGAATAAAAACTCGTTGTTAGTCCTCCTCCTAGGTCTAGAAGTGGCCAACATCCTTGTCCGAGAAGAAGGTATGAGTCTTTCTTTATCTAGATCTTACTCACACTCATTCACAACAACATGAATAAAAATAGTGCACTTTTATTGATTCAGAATATAATTACAATATTGCTACTAAAAACCTGTTACATGACTGTAACCGTCACTTTTCTTACTATTACACTACTTGCCTATTTTCTCTTATTCTCCTCTCTCTTTATACCTTAGCTCAACCTTGGACGGGAGTCATATTTATAGATGTCCTAATATCTACTTACAAACTGAGAATATCTCATTTCTATCCTAAATATCCAATCCTATTATGCTACGAGTTTTTCCTGGTTTTATCCTAAAAGAGGATCAAACTTGATCTTTTCATAAATGGTGGCTTTGGTCGGCAAGGGCAACAAAGTCGGATGGGAGATATTTTCCCTTACCCTTTTCAATATTTCTTTCCTTTTTTCCAGATGTCATAAATTGGTCAACAAGTCAAAAAGCACATTCTATTTTCATTCCGAAGATAAGTGACTCATTCCAAAGAGACTACAATTCTCATTCCAAATATCCGTTCATTTCGAAGAGACTTTTTTTTCTCATTTCGAAGATGTTTGTTCATTTCGAAGAGACTTTGGAATGAACAAATGTGTGCTCTTTAAATGATTTCTGCTACATTTCTCAAGTGGGTTATCTCTCAAGATAAGATTTCAATGATCTTCATCTCTTTCCATGTGTGAATTCCATGCCTTGACATTCATTGGTAGCTAGCTGGAATTTACATTGGAAAACCAATTTTTGCTGCACAGAAATAGTTTGCTTGCACTGTTTGCTAGATTTAGATAAAATGAATGCTTGATACATATTAAAACAAAACTAGTGAAATGCTTCTATCAACCTAAGCATATTTCTCTTTTAGCAAGTCATAAAAAAATAACATAAAATTATGCAAAACGCTGTAAAAATCAAAATATAGTATTTCTCATACATTGATCATGCAAACAGTTAATACACAACATATTGAATCAACTTAACTAGCATATCAGATTAAACATAAGAGTTTTTAGGCAATTTTAATGTTCAAAAAATGCTATGATTGAGGCATTTCCAGGCCTCATCAAAGAGCTTTGCACTCAATGATATTTTTAGTACAAGAAATAAAAACTTAAATAATAAGGTGTGTTAGATGTAAAACCAGAAATGTTACCAATATTACTACCACTTATTGCACTTTTTCCAAGACCTACAAAAAATGAAAAACTATAAAAACAAAAATAGATAAGTATGATCAATTAAGGGGGTTAGTTAGGTCTTGGTAGAAGGCAATGTGCTTTCTTGTTGTGACAAACTATTTCTTGTTTAAGACAAGAAAATAAAATTATGTAATGACATAAAATATGGAATAAATGCTTAAAGAGACTAAGACCAAGTTAAAAAATAAATACAAAATAAAATCAATAAGTTGACATGAAAGGGAAAAGAACACAACCTAGGACCATATGTAGTTTCCCCTTTGTGATATAGGCTAGTTGTGAAGCATGATAGTTGCTTGGTGATAACCTCCCAAATGCTTCATGCTTCCTAAAGATCATTGGAAGATCAATTTTTAGCTTGTATATATGATTAATGTGAGATTCAAATGTTGGATGTAATGCTTGTGAAGATAAAATATTTCAATGTCTAAAGTTTTAGGATTATTTTTTCAGTGACTTGGTACACAAGATCCTCTATTGCAGATAAATTTTAGTAAACTTTCAATGCATTAGAGATTAATCTATTCTAGACTAATTTGAGCAGAGTTTTAATGCATAAAAGATTCATTTGAATTGGCCTCCCTAAGGCTTGGATTTACAAGAATCTAGAGTTTTATTAGAGGATCTATGGGAGGATTTGCCAATATTGTTAATGTGTAGAGGTGGCACACTTGCATGGAGTGATTAGAGCTAGTTAAGGAAAATATTAATAAATATGGGCATGTAATTTCTTATGAGGAGATAGTATTATTAGTTTAAGGTTATATTACCAACTAATAGGTATTATTGAGTTGGAAATTTGGAATTATTAGACACAACAATGATCGTCTAAGGTAGCACTAAGGTAGTAGGAGTGGTGGTAGTGCTACTAAGGTAGCAATAGCACTAGATGACCATCAGAGATTAAAATTAGATAGGAAAAGGTCAAATAGTCAAAGAATACAAAAGTGCCACAAAGGGAGAAAAAGTGCTAGCAATGCTACTCCTCATACTTGGCACTTCTACTTTTGGAGTAATAAGTGCTCCAAATTTGGACATGAGGATGGATATATTAGTTTAGCTAATTGAAAGGATGATTGATGAGGTGAAAGAAAAACTAAATATTAGCCCTACCCAAAAAAATCAGGTATTTGTATTTACCCCTTTTTGATGCATTTATTGTATTATAAATGCATAAAAAACTAACGTAGATACCTTAAGTTTTAGATAAAATTATTATTTTTTGCTTACAATCAATGATGCAAGATGAGTGATGTAAATATTGCTTGCTTAAGTGTGTTGTTACAAATTTATACTTTTTACCAACATTAAATGTACTCATATTCCACTGTGCCCCCTCATTTTTTTGAGGGAAAACCATGTTGGACATAGGAAATCCTAAATCTAGTTGTAGAAATAGAAACTAATCATTAACTACAGAAATGAAATCCTAATTACAATTGTAGAATGAGACCTAATTATGTTGCAGAAATAACAGTTGCAGAATTAGAAATCTGATTATAATTGTAGAAAGGAAATCTATTTACTTTTGTAGCAATGGAAACCTTATTATAGCATGGAAATTAAGCCTTGTCAATGCTCTGTAATAGAATGTTGTCAATCTTCTATGTAGGGGTTGATAGCAAAACACAAAATGTAGCAAATTGTAGAAAATAGTAAATTTTGGAAGTGATAATCTACAATATTTTGAAAGCTTGCTGAAAGTGGAGATTACAACCAAACCATTAATCACAAGTTCATCCCAATCATAAAATAAGCTAAGATTACAAATACTATTAGTTTTTTACAAGGAAATGAAATGACAAGTTCTACAACTCATTCTGCTGCAACAAAATCAGAATAAAAACCTGTTGTTAGTCCTCCTCCTAGGTCTAGAAGTGGCCAACATCCTTGTCCAGAAGAAGGTATGAGTCTTTCTTTATCTAGATCTTACTCACACTCATTCACAACAACATGAATAAAAATAGTGCACTTTTATTGATTCAGAATATAATTACAATATTGCTACTAAAAACCTGTTACATGACTGTAACCGTCACTTTTCTTACTATTACACTACTTGCCTATTTTCTCTTATTCTCCTCTCTCTCCATCCCTCTAGCTCAACCTGTACGGGAGCCATATTTATAGATATCCTAATATCTACTTACAAACTGAGAATATCTCATTTCTATCCTAAATATCTAATCCTATTATGCTACAGTTTTTCCTGGTTTTATCCTAGAAGAGGATCAAACTTGATCTTTTCATAAATGGTGGCTTTGGTCAGCAAGGACGACAAAGTCAGATGGGAGATATTTTCCCTTACCCTTTTCAATATTTCTTTCCTTTTTTCCAGTGTTATAAATTGGTCAACAAGTCAAAAATCACATTCTATTTTCATTCCGAAGATAAGTGGCTCATTCCAAAGAGACTACAATTCTCATTCCAAATATCCGTTCATTTCGAAGAGACTTTTTTTTCTCATTTCGAAGATGTTTGTTCATTTCGAAGAGACTTTGGAATGAACAAATGTGTGCTCTTTAAATGATTTCTGCTACATTTCTCAAGTGGGTTATCTCTCAAGATAAGATTTCAATGATCTTCATCTCTTTCCATGTGTGAATTCCATGCCTTGACATTCATTGGTAGCTAGCTGGAATTTACATTGGAAAACCAATTTTTGCTGCACAGAAATAGTTTGCTTGCACTGTTTGCTAGATTTAGATAAAATGAATGCTTGATACATATTAAAACAAAACTAGTGAAATGCTGCTATCAACCTAAGCATATTTCTCTTTTAGCAAGTCATAAAAAAATAACATAAAATTATGCAAAACGCTGTAAAAATCAAAATATAGTATTTCTCATACATTGATCATGCAAGCAGTTAATACACAACATATTGAATCAACTTAACTAGCATATCGGATTAAACATAAGAGTTTTTAGGCAATTTTAATGTTCAAAAAATGCTATGATTGAGGCATTTCCAGGCCTCATCAAAGAGCTTTGCACTCAATGATATTTTTAGTACAAGAAATAAAAACTTAAATAATAAGGTGTGTTAGATGTAAAACCAGAAATGTTACCAATATTACTACCACTTATTGCACTTTTTCCAAGACCTACAAAAAATGAAAAACTATAAAAACAAAAATAGATAAGGATGATCAATTAAGGGGGTTAGTTAGGTCTTGGTAGAAGGCAATGTGCTTTCTTGTTGTGACAAACTATTTCTTGTTTAAGACAAGAAAATAAAATTATGTAATGACATAAAATATGGAATAAATGCTTAAAGAGACTAAGACCAAGTTAAAAAATAAATACAAAATAAAATCAATAAGTTGACATGAAAGGGAAAAGAACACAACCTAGGACCATATGTAGTTTCCCCTTTGTGATATAGGCTAGTTGTGAAGCATGATAGTTGCTTGGTGATAACCTCCCAAATGCTTCATGCTTCCTAAAGATCATTGGAAGATCAATTTTTAGCTTGTATATATGATTAATGTGAGATTCAAATGTTGGATGTAATGCTTGTGAAGATAAAATATTTCAATGTCTAAAGTTTTAGGATTATTTTTTCAGTGACTTGGTACACAAGATCCTCTATTGCAGATAAATTTTAGTAAACTTTCAATGCATTAGAGATTAATCTATTCTAGACTAATTTGAGCAGAGTTTTAATGCATAAAAGATTCATTTGAATTGGCCTCCCTAAGGCTTGGATTTACAAGAATCTAGAGTTTTATTAGAGGATCTATGGGAGGATTTGCCAATATTGTTAATGTGTAGAGGTGGCACACTTGCATTGAGTGATTAGAGCTAGTTAAGGAAAATATTAATAAATATGGGCATGTAATTTCTTATGAGGAGATAGTATTATTAGTTTAAGGTTATATTACCAACTAATAGGTATTGTTGAGTTGGAAATTTGGAATTATTAGACACAACAATGATCGTCTAAGGTAGCACTAAGGTAGTAGGAGTGGTGGTAGTGCTACTAAGGTAGCAATAGCACTAGATGACCATCAGAGATTAAAATTAGATAGGAAAAGGTCAAATAGTCAAAGAATACAAAAGTGCCACAAAGGGAGAAAAAGTGCTAGCAATGCTACTCCTCATACTTGGCACTTCTACTTTTGGAGTAATAAGTGCTCCAAATTTGGACATGAGGATGGATATATTAGTTTAGCTAATTGAAAGGATGATTGATGAGGTGAAAGAAAAACTAAATATTAGCCCTACCCAAAAAAATTGGGTATTTATATTTACCCCTTTTTGATGCATTTATTGTATTATAAATGCATAAAAAACTAACGTAGATACCTTAAGTTTTAGATAAAATTATTATTTTTTGCTTACAATCAATGATGCAAGATGGGTGATGTAAATATTGCTTGCTTAAGTGTGTTGTTACAAATTTATACTTTTTACCAACATTAAATGTACTCATATTCCACTGTGCCCCCTCATTTTTTTGAGGGAAAACCATGTTGGACATAGGAAATCCTAAATCTAGTTGTAGAAATAGAAACTAATCATTAACTACAGAAATGAAATCCTAATTACAATTGTAGAATGAGACCTAATTATGTTGCAGAAATAACAGTTGTAGAATTAGAAATCTGATTATAATTGTAGAAAGGAAATCTATTTACTTTTGCAGCAATGGAAACCTAATTATAGCATGGAAATTAAGCCTTGTCAATGCTCTGTAATAGAATGTTGTCAATCTTCTATGTAGGGGTTGATAGCAAAACACAAAATGTAGCAAATTGTAGAAAATAGTAAATTTTGGAAGTGATAATCTACAATATTTTGAAAGCTTGCTGAAAGTGGAGATTACAACCAAACCATTAATCACAAGTTCATCCCAATCATAAAATAAGCTAAGATTACAAATACTATTAGTTTTTTACAAGGAAATGAAATGACAAGTTCTACAACTCATTCTGCTGCAACAAAATCAGAATAAAAACATGTTGTTAGTCCTCCTCCTAGGTCTAGAAGTGGCCAGCCTCCTTGTCCGGAAGAAGGTATGAGTCTTTCTTTCTCTAGATCTTACTCACACTCATTCACAACAACATGAATAAAAATAGTGCACTTTTATTGATTCAGAATATAATTACAATATTGCTACTAAAAACCTGTTACATGACTGTAACCGTCACTTTTCTTACTATTACACTACTTGCCTATTTTCTCTTATTCTCCTCTCTCTCCATCCCTCTAGCTCAACCTGTACGGGAGCCATATTTATAGATATCCTAATATCTACTTACAAACTGAGAATATCTCATTTCTATCCTAAATATCTAATCCTATTATGCTACGAGTTTTTCCTGGTTTTATCCTAGAAGAGGATCAAACTTGATCTTTTCATAAATGGTGGCTTTGGTCGACAAGGACGACAAAGTCAGATGGGAGATATTTTCCCTTACCCTTTTCAATATTTCTTTCCTTTTTTCCAGTGTCATAAATTGGTCAACAAGTCAAAAAGCACATTCTATTTTCATTCCGAAGATAAGTGACTCATTCCAAAGAGACTACAATTCTCATTCCAAATATCCGTTCATTTCGAAGAGACTTTTTTTTCTCATTTCGAAGATGTTTGTTCATTTCGAAGAGACTTTGGAATGAACAAATGTGTGCTCTTTAAATGATTTCTGCTACATTTCTCAAGTGGGTTATCTCTCAAGATAATATTTCAATGATCTTCATCTCTTTCCATGTGTGAATTCCATGCCTTGACATTCATTGGTAGCTAGCTGGAATTTACATTGGAAAACCAATTTTCTTGCCTGCAGAAATAGTTTGCTTGCACTTTGTTTGCTAGATTTAGATAAAATGAATGCTTGATACATATTAAAACAAAACTAGTGAAATGCTTGCTATCAACCTAAGCATATTTCTCTTTTAGCAAGTCATAAAAAAATAACATAAAATTATGCAAAACGTTGTAAAAATCAAAATATAGTATTTCTCATACATTGATCATGCAAGCAGTTAATACACAACATATTGAATCAACTTAACTAGCATATCGGATTAAACATAAGAGTTTTTAGGCAATTTTAATGTTCAAAAAATGCTATGATTGAGGCATTTCCAGGCCTCATCAAAGAGCTTTGCACTCAATGATATTTTTAGTACAAGAAATAAAAACTTAAATAATAAGGTGTGTTAGATGTAAAACCAGAAATGTTACCAATATTACTACCACTTATTGCACTTTTTCCAAGACCTACAAAAAATGAAAAACTATAAAAACAAAAATAGATAAGGATGATCAATTAAGGGGGTTAGTTAGGTCTTGGTAGAAGGCAATGTGCTTTCTTGTTGTGACAAACTATTTCTTGTTTAAGACAAGAAAATAAAATTATGTAATGACATAAAATATGGAATAAATGCTTAAAGAGACTAAGACCAAGTTAAAAAATAAATACAAAATAAAATCAATAAGTTGACATGAAAGGGAAAAGAACACAACCTAGGACCATATGTAGTTTCCCCTTTGTGATATAGGCTAGTTGTGAAGCATGATAGTTGCTTGGTGATAACCTCCCAAATGCTTCATGCTTCCTAAAGATCATTGGAAGATCAATTTTTAGCTTGTATATATGATTAATGTGAGATTCAAATGTTGGATGTAATGCTTGTGAAGATAAAATATTTCAATGTCTAAAGTTTTAGGATTATTTTTTCAGTGACTTGGTACACAAGATCCTCTATTGCAGATAAATTTTAGTAAACTTTCAATGCATTAGAGATTAATCTATTCTAGACTAATTTGAGCAGAGTTTTAATGCATAAAAGATTCATTTGAATTGGCCTCCCTAAGGCTTGGATTTACAAGAATCTAGAGTTTTATTAGAGGATCTATGGGAGGATTTGCCAATATTGTTAATGTGTAGAGGTGGCACACTTGCATGGAGTGATTAGAGCTAGTTAAGGAAAATATTAATAAATATGGGCATGTAATTTCTTATGAGGAGATAGTATTATTAGTTTAAGGTTATATTACCAACTAATAGGTATTGTTGAGTTGGAAATTTGGAATTATTAGACACAACAATGATCGTCTAAGGTAGCACTAAGGTAGTAGGAGTGGTGGTAGTGCTACTAAGGTAGCAATAGCACTAGATGACCATCAGAGATTAAAATTAGATAGGAAAAGGTCAAATAGTCAAAGAATACAAAAGTGCCACAAAGGGAGAAAAAGTGCTAGCAATGCTACTCCTCATACTTGGCACTTCTACTTTTGGAGTAATAAGTGCTCCAAATTTGGACATGAGGATGGATATATTAGTTTAGCTAATTGAAAGGATGATTGATGAGGTGAAAGAAAAACTAAATATTAGCCCTACCCAAAAAAATCAGGTATTTGTATTTACCCCTTTTTGATGCATTTATTGTATTATAAATGCATAAAAAACTAACGTAGATACCTTAAGTTTTAGATAAAATTATTATTTTTTGCTTACAATCAATGATGCAAGATGAGTGATGTAAATATTGCTTGCTTAAGTGTGTTGTTACAAATTTATACTTTTTACCAACATTAAATGTACTCATATTCCACTGTGCCCCCTCATTTTTTTGAGGGAAAACCATGTTGGACATAGGAAATCCTAAATCTAGTTGTAGAAATAGAAACTAATCATTAACTACGGAAATGAAATCCTAATTACAATTGTAGAATGAGACCTAATTATGTTGCAGAAATAACGGTTGCGAGAATTAGAAATTGATTATAATTGTAGAAAGGAAATCTATTTACTTTTGCAGCAATGGAAACCTAATTATAGCATGGAAATTAAGCCTTGTCAATGCTCTGTAATAGAATGTTGTCAATCTTCTATGTAGGGGTTGATAGCAAAACACAAAATGTAGCAAATTGTAGAAAATAGTAAATTTTGGAAGTGATAATCTACAATATTTTGAAAGCTTGCTGAAAGTGGATATTACAACCAAACCATTAATCACAAGTTCATCCCAATCATAAAATAAGCTAAGATTACAAATACTATTAGTTTTTTACAAGGAAATGAAATGACAAGTTCTACAACTCATTCTGCTGCAACAAAATCAGAATAAAAACATGTTGTTAGTCCTCCTCCTAGGTCTGGAAGTGGCCAGCCTCCTTGTCCCGAAGAAGGTATGAGTCTTTCTTTATCTATATATTACTCACACTCATTCACAACAACATGAATAAAAATAGTGCACTTTTATTGATTCAGAATATAATTACAATATTGCTACTAAAAACCTGTTACATGACTGTAACCGTCACTTTTCTTACTATTACACTACTTGCCTATTTTCTCTTATTCTCCTCTCTCTCCATCCCTCTAGCTCAACTTCGTACGGGAGCCATATTTATAGATATCCTAATATCTACTTACAAACCGAGAATATCTCATTTCTATCCTAAATATCTAATCCTATTATGCTACAATTTTTCCTGGTTTTATCCTAGAAGAGGATCAAACTTGATCTTTTCATAAATGGTGGCTTTGGTCGGCAAGGACGACAAAGTCAGATGGGAGATATTTTCCCTTACCCTTTTCAATATTTCTTTCCTTTTTTCCAGTGTCATAAATTGGTCAACAAGTCAAAAAGCACATTCTATTTTCATTCCGAAGATAAGTGACTCATTCCAAAGAGACTACAATTCTCATTCCAAATATCCGTTCATTTCGAAGAGACTTTTTTTTCTCATTTCGAAGATGTTTGTTCATTTCGAAGAGACTTTGGAATGAACAAATGTGTGCTCTTTAAATGATTTCTGCTACATTTCTCAAGTGGGTTATCTCTCAAGATAAGATTTCAATGATCTTCATCTCTTTCCATGTGTGAATTCCATGCCTTGACATTCATTGGTAGCTAGCTGGAATTTACATTGGAAAACCAATTTTTGCTGCACAGAAATAGTTTGCTTGCACTGTTTGCTAGATTTAGATAAAATGAATGCTTGATACATATTAAAACAAAACTAGTGAAATGCTTCTATCAACCTAAGCATATTTCTCTTTTAGCAAGTCATAAAAAAATAACATAAAATTATGCAAAACGCTGTAAAAATCAAAATATAGTATTTCTCATACATTGATCATGCAAACAGTTAATACACAACATATTGAATCAACTTAACTAGCATATCGGATTAAACATAAGAGTTTTTAGGCAATTTTAATGTTCAAAAAATGCTATGATTGAGGCATTTCCAGGCCTCATCAAAGAGCTTTGCACTCAATGATATTTTTAGTACAAGAAATAAAAACTTAAATAATAAGGTGTGTTAGATGTAAAACCAGAAATGTTACCAATATTACTACCACTTATTGCACTTTTTCCAAGACCTACAAAAAATGAAAAACTATAAAAACAAAAATAGATAAGGATGATCAATTAAGGGGGTTAGTTAGGTCTTGGTAGAAGGCAATGTGCTTTCTTGTTGTGACAAACTATTTCTTGTTTAAGACAAGAAAATAAAATTATGTAATGACATAAAATATGGAATAAATGCTTAAAGAGACTAAGACCAAGTTAAAAAATAAATACAAAATAAAATCAATAAGTTGACATGAAAGGGAAAAGAACACAACCTAGGACCATATGTAGTTTCCCCTTTGTGATATAGGCTAGTTGTGAAGCATGATAGTTGCTTGGTGATAACCTCCCAAATGCTTCATGCTTCCTAAAGATCATTGGAAGATCAATTTTTAGCTTGTATATATGATTAATGTGAGATTCAAATGTTGGATGTAATGCTTGTGAAGATAAAATATTTCAATGTCTAAAGTTTTAGGATTATTTTTTCAGTGACTTGGTACACAAGATCCTCTATTGCAGATAAATTTTAGTAAACTTTCAATGCATTAGAGATTAATCTATTCTAGACTAATTTGAGCAGAGTTTTAATGCATAAAAGATTCATTTGAATTGGCCTCCCTAAGGCTTGGATTTACAAGAATCTAGAGTTTTATTAGAGGATCTATGGGAGGATTTGCCAATATTGTTAATGTGTAGAGGTGGCACACTTGCATTGAGTGATTAGAGCTAGTTAAGGAAAATATTAATAAATATGGGCATGTAATTTCTTATGAGGAGATAGTATTATTAGTTTAAGGTTATATTACCAACTAATAGGTATTGTTGAGTTGGAAATTTGGAATTATTAGACACAACAATGATCGTCTAAGGTAGCACTAAGGTAGTAGGAGTGGTGGTAGTGCTACTAAGGTAGCAATAGCACTAGATGACCATCAGAGATTAAAATTAGATAGGAAAAGGTCAAATAGTCAAAGAATACAAAAGTGCCACAAAGGGAGAAAAAGTGCTAGCAATGCTACTCCTCATACTTGGCACTTCTACTTTTGGAGTAATAAGTGCTCCAAATTTGGACATGAGGATGGATATATTAGTTTAGCTAATTGAAAGGATGATTGATGAGGTGAAAGAAAAACTAAATATTAGCCCTACCCAAAAAAATTGGGTATTTATATTTACCCCTTTTTGATGCATTTATTGTATTATAAATGCATAAAAAACTAACGTAGATACCTTAAGTTTTAGATAAAATTATTATTTTTTGCTTACAATCAATGATGCAAGATGGGTGATGTAAATATTGCTTGCTTAAGTGTGTTGTTACAAATTTATACTTTTTACCAACATTAAATGTACTCATATTCCACTGTGCCCCCTCATTTTTTTGAGGGAAAACCATGTTGGACATAGGAAATCCTAAATCTAGTTGTAGAAATAGAAACTAATCATTAACTACAGAAATGAAATCCTAATTACAATTGTAGAATGAGACCTAATTATGTTGCGAGAAATAACGAGTTGCGAGAATTAGAAATCGATTATAATTGTAGAAAGGAAATCTATTTACTTTTGCAGCAATGGAAACCTAATTATAGCATGAAAATTAAGCCTTGTCAATGCTCCGTAATAGAATGTTGTCAATCTTCTATGTAGGGGTTGATAGCAAAACACAAAATGTAGCAAATTGTAGAAAATAGTAAATTTTGGAAGTGATAATCTACAATATTTTGAAAGCTTGCTGAAAGTGGAGATTACAACCAAACCATTAATCACAAGTTCATCCCAATCATAAAATAAGCTAAGATTACAAATACTATTAGTTTTTTACAAGGAAATGAAATGACAAGTTCTACAACTCATTCTGCTGCAACAAAATCAGAATAAAAACTTGCTGTTAGTCCTCCTCCTAGGTCTGGAAGTGGCCAACCTCCTTTTCCGAGAAGAAGGTATGAGTCTTTCTTTATCTAGATCTTACTCACACTCATTCACAACAACATGAATAAAAATAGTGCACTTTTATTGATTCAGAATATAATTACAATATTGCTACTAAAAACACTGTTACATGGTATCGTAACCGTCACTTTTCTTACTATTACACTACTTGTCTATTTTCTCCTATTCTCCTCTCTCTCCATCCCTCTAGCTCAACTTGGACGGGAGCCATATTTATAGATGTCCTAATATCTACTTACAAACTGAGAATATCTCATTTCTATCCTAAATATCTAATCCTATTATGCTACAGTTTTTCCTGGTTTTATCCTAGAAGAGGATCAAACTTGATCTTTTCATAAATGGTGGCTTTGGTCGGCAAGGGCAACAAAGTCAGATGGGAGATATTTTCCCTTACCCTTTTCAATATTTCTTTCCTTTTTTCCGGTGTCATAAATCGTTCAACAAGTCAAAAAGCACATTCTATTTTCATTCCGAAGATAAGTGACTCATTCCAAAGAGACTACAATTCTCATTCCAAATATCCGTTCATTTCGAAGAGACTTTTTTTTCTCATTTCGAAGATGTTTGTTCATTTCGAAGAGACTTTGGAATGAACAAATGTGTGCTCTTTAAATGATTTCTGCTACATTTCTCAAGTGGGTTATCTCTCAAGATAATATTTCAATGATCTTCATCTCTTTCCATGTGTGAATTCCATGCCTTGACATTCATTGGTAGCTAGCTGGAATTTACATTGGAAAACCAATTTTTGCTGCACAGAAATAGTTTGCTTGCACTGTTTGCTAGATTTAGATAAAATGAATGCTTGATACATATTAAAACAAAACTAGTGAAATGCTGCTATCAACCTAAGCATATTTCTCTTTTAGCAAGTCATAAAAAAATAACATAAAATTATGCAAAACGCTGTAAAAATCAAAATATAGTATTTCTCATACATTGATCATGCAAACAGTTAATACACAACATATTGAATCAACTTAACTAGCATATCGGATTAAACATAAGAGTTTTTAGGCAATTTTAATGTTCAAAAAATGCTATGATTGAGGCATTTCCAGGCCTCATCAAAGAGCTTTGCACTCAATGATATTTTTAGTACAAGAAATAAAAACTTAAATAATAAGGTGTGTTAGATGTAAAACCAGAAATGTTACCAATATTACTACCACTTATTGCACTTTTTCCAAGACCTACAAAAAATGAAAAACTATAAAAACAAAAATAGATAAGGATGATCAATTAAGGGGGTTAGTTAGGTCTTGGTAGAAGGCAATGTGCTTTCTTGTTGTGACAAACTATTTCTTGTTTAAGACAAGAAAATAAAATTATGTAATGACATAAAATATGGAATAAATGCTTAAAGAGACTAAGACCAAGTTAAAAAATAAATACAAAATAAAATCAATAAGTTGACATGAAAGGGAAAAGAACACAACCTAGGACCATATGTAGTTTCCCCTTTGTGATATAGGCTAGTTGTGAAGCATGATAGTTGCTTGGTGATAACCTCCCAAATGCTTCATGCTTCCTAAAGATCATTGGAAGATCAATTTTTAGCTTGTATATATGATTAATGTGAGATTCAAATGTTGGATGTAATGCTTGTGAAGATAAAATATTTCAATGTCTAAAGTTTTAGGATTATTTTTTCAGTGACTTGGTACACAAGATCCTCTATTGCAGATAAATTTTAGTAAACTTTCAATGCATTAGAGATTAATCTATTCTAGACTAATTTGAGCAGAGTTTTAATGCATAAAAGATTCATTTGAATTGGCCTCCCTAAGGCTTGGATTTACAAGAATCTAGAGTTTTATTAGAGGATCTATGGGAGGATTTGCCAATATTGTTAATGTGTAGAGGTGGCACACTTGCATGGAGTGATTAGAGCTAGTTAAGGAAAATATTAATAAATATGGGCATGTAATTTCTTATGAGGAGATAGTATTATTAGTTTAAGGTTATATTACCAACTAATAGGTATTGTTGAGTTGGAAATTTGGAATTATTAGACACAACAATGATCGTCTAAGGTAGCACTAAGGTAGTAGGAGTGGTGGTAGTGCTACTAAGGTAGCAATAGCACTAGATGACCATCAGAGATTAAAATTAGATAGGAAAAGGTCAAATAGTCAAAGAATACAAAAGTGCCACAAAGGGAGAAAAAGTGCTAGCAATGCTACTCCTCATACTTGGCACTTCTACTTTTGGAGTAATAAGTGCTCCAAATTTGGACATGAGGATGGATATATTAGTTTAGCTAATTGAAAGGATGATTGATGAGGTGAAAGAAAAACTAAATATTAGCCCTACCCAAAAAAATCAGGTATTTGTATTTACCCCTTTTTGATGCATTTATTGTATTATAAATGCATAAAAAACTAACGTAGATACCTTAAGTTTTAGATAAAATTATTATTTTTTGCTTACAATCAATGATGCAAGATGAGTGATGTAAATATTGCTTGCTTAAGTGTGTTGTTACAAATTTATACTTTTTACCAACATTAAATGTACTCATATTCCACTGTGCCCCCTCATTTTTTTGAGGGAAAACCATGTTGGACATAGGAAATCCTAAATCTAGTTGTAGAAATAGAAACTAATCATTAACTACGGAAATGAAATCCTAATTACAATTGTAGAATGAGACCTAATTATGTTGCAGAAATAACGAGTTGCAGAATTAGAAATCTGATTATAATTGTAGAAAGGAAATCTATTTACTTTTGCAGCAATGGAAACCTAATTATAGCATGGAAATTAAGCCTTGTCAATGCTCTGTAATAGAATGTTGTCAATCTTCTATGTAGGGGTTGATAGCAAAACACAAAATGTAGCAAATTGTAGAAAATAGTAAATTTTGGAAATGATAATCTACAATATTTTGAAAGCTTGTTGAAAGTGGATATTACAACCAAACCATTAATCACAAGATCATCCCAATCATAAAATAAGCTAAGATTACAAATACTATTAGCTATTTACAAGGAAATGAAATGACAAGTTCTACAACTCATTCTCTCGCAACAAAATCGAATAAAAACTCGTTGTTAGTCCTCCTCCTAGGTCTAGAAGTGGCCAACATCCTTGTCCGAGAAGAAGGTATGAGTCTTTCTTTATCTAGATCTTACTCACACTCATTCACAACAACATGAATAAAAATAGTGCACTTTTATTGATTCAGAATATAATTACAATAATGCTACTAAAAACTCGTTACATGACTCGTAAGCTCGTCACTTTTCTTACTATTACACTACTTGTCTATTTTCTCCTATTCTCCTCTCTCTCCATCTCCCTCTAGCTCAACTTGGACGAGAGCCATATTTATAGATGTCCTAATATCTACTTACAAACTGAGAATATCTCATTCCTATCCTAAATATCTAATCCTATTATGCTACGGTTTTTCCTGGTTTTATCCTAGAAGAGGATCAAACTTGATCTTTTCATAAATGGTGGCTTTGGTCGGCAAGGACGACAAAGTCAGATGGGAGATATTTTACCTTACCCTTTTCAATATTTCTTTCCTTTTTTCCGAGTGTCATAAATTGGTCAACAAGTCAAAAAGCACATTCTATTTTCATTCTGAAGATAAGTGACTCATTCCAAAGAGACTACAATTCTCATTCCAAATATCCGTTCATTTCGAAGAGACTTTTTTTTCTCATTTCGAAGATGTTTGTTCATTTCGAAGAGACTTTGGAATGAACAAATGTGTGCTCTTTAAATGATTTCTGCTACATTTCTCAAGTGGGTTATCTCTCAAGATAAGATTTCAATGATCTTCATCTCTTTCCATGTGTGAATTCCATGCCTTGACATTCATTGGTAGCTAGCTGGAATTTACATTGGAAAACCAATTTTTGCTGCACAGAAATAGTTTGCTTGCACTGTTTGCTAGATTTAGATAAAATGAATGCTTGATACATATTAAAACAAAACTAGTGAAATGCTTCTATCAACCTAAGCATATTTCTCTTTTAGCAAGTCATAACAAAATAACATAAAATTATGCAAAACACTTGTAAAAATCAAAATATAGTATTTCTCATACATTGATCATGCAAACGAGTTAATACACAACATATTGAATCAACTTAACTAGCATATCGGATTAAACATAAGAGTTTTTAGGCAATTTTAATGTTCAAAAAATGCTATGATTGAGGCATTTCCAGGCCTCATCAAAGAGCTTTGCACTCAATGATATTTTTAGTACAAGAAATAAAAACTTAAATAATAAGGTGTGTTAGATGTAAAACCAGAAATGTTACCAATATTACTACCACTTATTGCACTTTTTCCAAGACCTACAAAAAATGAAAAACTATAAAAACAAAAATAGATAAGGATGATCAATTAAGGGGGTTAGTTAGGTCTTGGTAGAAGGCAATGTGCTTTCTTGTTGTGACAAACTATTTCTTGTTTAAGACAAGAAAATAAAATTATGTAATGACATAAAATATGGAATAAATGCTTAAAGAGACTAAGACCAAGTTAAAAAATAAATACAAAATAAAATCAATAAGTTGACATGAAAGGGAAAAGAACACAACCTAGGACCATATGTAGTTTCCCCTTTGTGATATAGGCTAGTTGTGAAGCATGATAGTTGCTTGGTGATAACCTCCCAAATGCTTCATGCTTCCTAAAGATCATTGGAAGATCAATTTTTAGCTTGTATATATGATTAATGTGAGATTCAAATGTTGGATGTAATGCTTGTGAAGATAAAATATTTCAATGTCTAAAGTTTTAGGATTATTTTTTCAGTGACTTGGTACACAAGATCCTCTATTGCAGATAAATTTTAGTAAACTTTCAATGCATTAGAGATTAATCTATTCTAGACTAATTTGAGCAGAGTTTTAATGCATAAAAGATTCATTTGAATTGGCCTCCCTAAGGCTTGGATTTACAAGAATCTAGAGTTTTATTAGAGGATCTATGGGAGGATTTGCCAATATTGTTAATGTGTAGAGGTGGCACACTTGCATGGAGTGATTAGAGCTAGTTAAGGAAAATATTAATAAATATGGGCATGTAATTTCTTATGAGGAGATAGTATTATTAGTTTAAGGTTATATTACCAACTAATAGGTATTATTGAGTTGGAAATTTGGAATTATTAGACACAACAATGATCGTCTAAGGTAGCACTAAGGTAGTAGGAGTGGTGGTAGTGCTACTAAGGTAGCAATAGCACTAGATGACCATCAGAGATTAAAATTAGATAGGAAAAGGTCAAATAGTCAAAGAATACAAAAGTGCCACAAAGGGAGAAAAAGTGCTAGCAATGCTACTCCTCATACTTGGCACTTCTACTTTTGGAGTAATAAGTGCTCCAAATTTGGACATGAGGATGGATATATTAGTTTAGCTAATTGAAAGGATGATTGATGAGGTGAAAGAAAAACTAAATATTAGCCCTACCCAAAAAAATCAGGTATTTGTATTTACCCCTTTTTGATGCATTTATTGTATTATAAATGCATAAAAAACTAACGTAGATACCTTAAGTTTTAGATAAAATTATTATTTTTTGCTTACAATCAATGATGCAAGATGAGTGATGTAAATATTGCTTGCTTAAGTGTGTTGTTACAAATTTATACTTTTTACCAACATTAAATGTACTCATATTCCACTGTGCCCCCTCATTTTTTTGAGGGAAAACCATGTTGGACATAGGAAATCCTAAATCTAGTTGTAGAAATAGAAACTAATCATTAACTACGAGAAATGAAATCCTAATTACAATTGTAGAATGAGACCTAATTATGTTGCAGAAATAACAGTTGCAGAATTAGAAATCTGATTATAATTGTAGAAAGGAAATCTATTTACTTTTGTAGCAATGGAAACCTTATTATAGCATGGAAATTAAGCCTTGTCAATGCTCTGTAATAGAATGTTGTCAATCTTCTATGTAGGGGTTGATAGCAAAACACAAAATGTA
Source organism: Wollemia nobilis (assembly GCA_028583015.1). Lineage (NCBI taxonomy): Eukaryota > Viridiplantae > Streptophyta > Pinopsida > Araucariales > Araucariaceae > Wollemia > Wollemia nobilis. The sequence continues at coordinate 9,287,037 of JAQPPZ010003077.1, read as the reverse complement.
GCAAATTGTAGAAAATAGTAAATTTTGGAAGTGATAATCTACAATATTTTGAAAGCTTGCTGAAAGTGGAGATTACAACCAAACCATTAATCACAAGTTCATCCCAATCATAAAATAAGCTAAGATTACAAATACTATTAGTTTTTTACAAGGAAATGAAATGACAAGTTCTACAACTCATTCTGCTTGCAACAAAATCAGAATAAAAACTTGTTGTTAGTCCTCCTCCTAGGTCTAGAAGTGGCCAACATCCTTGTCGAGAAGAAGGTATGAGTCTTTCTTTATCTAGATCTTACTCACACTCATTCACAACAACATGAATAAAAATAGTGCACTTTTATTGATTCAGAATATAATTACAATATTGCTACTAAAAACCTGTTACATGACTGTAACCGTCACTTTTCTTACTATTACACTACTTGCCTATTTTCTCTTATTCTCCTCTCTCTCCATCCCTCTAGCTCAACTTCGTACGGGAGCCATATTTATAAATATCCTAAGATCTACTTACAAACTAAGAATATCTCATTTCTATCCTAAATATCTAATCCTATTATGCTGCAACTTTTCCTGGTTTTATCCTAGAAGAGGATCAAACTTGATCTTTTCATAAATGGTGGCTTTGGTCGACAAGGACGACAAAGTCAGATGGGAGATATTTTCCCTTACCCTTTTCAATATTTCTTTCCTTTTTTCCAGTGTCATAAATTGGTCAACAAGTCAAAAAGCACATTCTATTTTCATTCCGAAGATAAGTGACTCATTCCAAAGAGACTACAATTCTCATTCCAAATATCCGTTCATTTCGAAGAGACTTTTTTTTCTCATTTCGAAGATGTTTGTTCATTTCGAAGAGACTTTGGAATGAACAAATGTGTGCTCTTTAAATGATTTCTGCTACATTTCTCAAGTGGGTTATCTCTCAAGATAAGATTTCAATGATCTTCATCTCTTTCCATGTGTGAATTCCATGCCTTGACATTCATTGGTAGCTAGCTGGAATTTACATTGGAAAACCAATTTTTGCTGCACAGAAATAGTTTGCTTGCACTGTTTGCTAGATTTAGATAAAATGAATGCTTGATACATATTAAAACAAAACTAGTGAAATGCTGCTATCAACCTAAGCATATTTCTCTTTTAGCAAGTCATAAAAAAATAACATAAAATTATGCAAAACAGCTTGTAAAAATCAAAATATAGTATTTCTCATACATTGATCATGCAAACGAGTTAATACACAACATATTGAATCAACTTAACTAGCATATCAGATTAAACATAAGAGTTTTTAGGCAATTTTAATGTTCAAAAAATGCTATGATTGAGGCATTTCCAGGCCTCATCAAAGAGCTTTGCACTCAATGATATTTTTAGTACAAGAAATAAAAACTTAAATAATAAGGTGTGTTAGATGTAAAACCAGAAATGTTACCAATATTACTACCACTTATTGCACTTTTTCCAAGACCTACAAAAAATGAAAAACTATAAAAACAAAAATAGATAAGGATGATCAATTAAGGGGGTTAGTTAGGTCTTGGTAGAAGGCAATGTGCTTTCTTGTTGTGACAAACTATTTCTTGTTTAAGACAAGAAAATAAAATTATGTAATGACATAAAATATGGAATAAATGCTTAAAGAGACTAAGACCAAGTTAAAAAATAAATACAAAATAAAATCAATAAGTTGACATGAAAGGGAAAAGAACACAACCTAGGACCATATGTAGTTTCCCCTTTGTGATATAGGCTAGTTGTGAAGCATGATAGTTGCTTGGTGATAACCTCCCAAATGCTTCATGCTTCCTAAAGATCATTGGAAGATCAATTTTTAGCTTGTATATATGATTAATGTGAGATTCAAATGTTGGATGTAATGCTTGTGAAGATAAAATATTTCAATGTCTAAAGTTTTAGGATTATTTTTTCAGTGACTTGGTACACAAGATCCTCTATTGCAGATAAATTTTAGTAAACTTTCAATGCATTAGAGATTAATCTATTCTAGACTAATTTGAGCAGAGTTTTAATGCATAAAAGATTCATTTGAATTGGCCTCCCTAAGGCTTGGATTTACAAGAATCTAGAGTTTTATTAGAGGATCTATGGGAGGATTTGCCAATATTGTTAATGTGTAGAGGTGGCACACTTGCATTGAGTGATTAGAGCTAGTTAAGGAAAATATTAATAAATATGGGCATGTAATTTCTTATGAGGAGATAGTATTATTAGTTTAAGGTTATATTACCAACTAATAGGTATTGTTGAGTTGGAAATTTGGAATTATTAGACACAACAATGATCGTCTAAGGTAGCACTAAGGTAGTAGGAGTGGTGGTAGTGCTACTAAGGTAGCAATAGCACTAGATGACCATCAGAGATTAAAATTAGATAGGAAAAGGTCAAATAGTCAAAGAATACAAAAGTGCCACAAAGGGAGAAAAAGTGCTAGCAATGCTACTCCTCATACTTGGCACTTCTACTTTTGGAGTAATAAGTGCTCCAAATTTGGACATGAGGATGGATATATTAGTTTAGCTAATTGAAAGGATGATTGATGAGGTGAAAGAAAAACTAAATATTAGCCCTACCCAAAAAAATCAGGTATTTGTATTTACCCCTTTTTGATGCATTTATTGTATTATAAATGCATAAAAAACTAACGTAGATACCTTAAGTTTTAGATAAAATTATTATTTTTTGCTTACAATCAATGATGCAAGATGGGTGATGTAAATATTGCTTGCTTAAGTGTGTTGTTACAAATTTATACTTTTTACCAACATTAAATGTACTCATATTCCACTGTGCCCCCTCATTTTTTTGAGGGAAAACCATGTTGGACATAGGAAATCCTAAATCTAGTTGTAGAAATAGAAACTAATCATTAACTGTAGAAATGAAATCCTAATTACAATTATAGAATGAGACCTAATTATGTTGCGAGAAATAACGGTTACGAGAATTAGAAATCTGATTATAATTGTAGAAAGGAAATCTATTTACTTTTGCAGCAATGGAAACCTAATTATAGCATGGAAATTAAGCCTTGTCAATGCTCTGTAATAGAATGTTGTCAATCTTCTATGTAGGGGTTGATAGCAAAACACAAAATGTAGCAAATTGTAGAAAATAGTAAATTTTGGAAGTGATAATCTACAATATTTTGAAAGCTTGCTGAAAGTGGAGATTACAACCAAACCATTAATCACAAGTTCATCCCAATCATAAAATAAGCTAAGATTACAAATACTATTAGTTTTTTACAAGGAAATGAAATGACAAGTTCTACAACTCATTCTGCTGCAACAAAATCAGAATAAAAACCTGTTGTTAGTCCTCCTCCTAGGTCTAGAAGTGGCCAACATCCTTGTCCAGAAGAAGGTATGAGTCTTTCTTTATCTAGATCTTACTCACACTCATTCACAACAACATGAATAAAAATAGTGCACTTTTATTGATTCAGAATATAATTACAATATTGCTACTAAAAACCTGTTACATGACTGTAACCAGTCACTTTTCTTGCTATTACACTACTTGCCTATTTTCTCTTATTCTCCTCTCTCTCCATCCCTCTAGCTCAACTTTGTACGGGAGCCATATTTATAGATGTCCTAATATCTACTTACAAACTGAGAATATCTCATTTCTATCCTAAATATCTAATCCTATTATGCTGCGGCTTTTCCTGGTTTTATCCTAGAAGAGGATCAAACTTGATCTTTCCATAAATGGTGGCTTTGGTCGACAAGGACGACAAAGTCAGATGGGAGATATTTTCCCTTACCCTTTTCAATATTTCTTTCCTTTTTTCCAAGTGTCATAAATTGGTCAACAAGTCAAAAAGCACATTCTATTTTCATTCGAAGATAAGTGACTCATTCCAAAGAGACTACAATTCTCATTCCAAATATCCGTTCATTTCGAAGAGACTTTTTTTTCTCATTTCGAAGATGTTTGTTCATTTCGAAGAGACTTTGGAATGAACAAATGTGTGCTCTTTAAATGATTTCTGCTACATTTCTCAAGTGGGTTATCTCTCAAGATAATATTTCAATGATCTTCATCTCTTTCCATGTGTGAATTCCATGCCTTGACATTCATTGGTAGCTAGCTGGAATTTACATTGGAAAACCAATTTTCTGTTGCATGAAATAGTTTGCTTGCACTTGTTTGCTAGATTTAGATAAAATGAATGCTTGATACATATTAAAACAAAACTAGTGAAATGCTTGCTATCAACCTAAGCATATTTCTCTTTTAGCAAGTCATAAAAAAATAACATAAAATTATGCAAAACGCTGTAAAAATCAAAATATAGTATTTCTCATACATTGATCATGCAAACAGTTAATACACAACATATTGAATCAACTTAACTAGCATATCAGATTAAACATAAGAGTTTTTAGGCAATTTTAATGTTCAAAAAATGCTATGATTGAGGCATTTCCAGGCCTCATCAAAGAGCTTTGCACTCAATGATATTTTTAGTACAAGAAATAAAAACTTAAATAATAAGGTGTGTTAGATGTAAAACCAGAAATGTTACCAATATTACTACCACTTATTGCACTTTTTCCAAGACCTACAAAAAATGAAAAACTATAAAAACAAAAATAGATAAGGATGATCAATTAAGGGGGTTAGTTAGGTCTTGGTAGAAGGCAATGTGCTTTCTTGTTGTGACAAACTATTTCTTGTTTAAGACAAGAAAATAAAATTATGTAATGACATAAAATATGGAATAAATGCTTAAAGAGACTAAGACCAAGTTAAAAAATAAATACAAAATAAAATCAATAAGTTGACATGAAAGGGAAAAGAACACAACCTAGGACCATATGTAGTTTCCCCTTTGTGATATAGGCTAGTTGTGAAGCATGATAGTTGCTTGGTGATAACCTCCCAAATGCTTCATGCTTCCTAAAGATCATTGGAAGATCAATTTTTAGCTTGTATATATGATTAATGTGAGATTCAAATGTTGGATGTAATGCTTGTGAAGATAAAATATTTCAATGTCTAAAGTTTTAGGATTATTTTTTCAGTGACTTGGTACACAAGATCCTCTATTGCAGATAAATTTTAGTAAACTTTCAATGCATTAGAGATTAATCTATTCTAGACTAATTTGAGCAGAGTTTTAATGCATAAAAGATTCATTTGAATTGGCCTCCCTAAGGCTTGGATTTACAAGAATCTAGAGTTTTATTAGAGGATCTATGGGAGGATTTGCCAATATTGTTAATGTGTAGAGGTGGCACACTTGCATGGAGTGATTAGAGCTAGTTAAGGAAAATATTAATAAATATGGGCATGTAATTTCTTATGAGGAGATAGTATTATTAGTTTAAGGTTATATTACCAACTAATAGGTATTGTTGAGTTGGAAATTTGGAATTATTAGACACAACAATGATCGTCTAAGGTAGCACTAAGGTAGTAGGAGTGGTGGTAGTGCTACTAAGGTAGCAATAGCACTAGATGACCATCAGAGATTAAAATTAGATAGGAAAAGGTCAAATAGTCAAAGAATACAAAAGTGCCACAAAGGGAGAAAAAGTGCTAGCAATGCTACTCCTCATACTTGGCACTTCTACTTTTGGAGTAATAAGTGCTCCAAATTTGGACATGAGGATGGATATATTAGTTTAGCTAATTGAAAGGATGATTGATGAGGTGAAAGAAAAACTAAATATTAGCCCTACCCAAAAAAATCAGGTATTTGTATTTACCCCTTTTTGATGCATTTATTGTATTATAAATGCATAAAAAACTAACGTAGATACCTTAAGTTTTAGATAAAATTATTATTTTTTGCTTACAATCAATGATGCAAGATGAGTGATGTAAATATTGCTTGCTTAAGTGTGTTGTTACAAATTTATACTTTTTACCAACATTAAATGTACTCATATTCCACTGTGCCCCCTCATTTTTTTGAGGGAAAACCATGTTGGACATAGGAAATCCTAAATCTAGTTGTAGAAATAGAAACTAATCATTAACTACGGAAATGAAATCCTAATTACAATTGTAGAATGAGACCTAATTATGTTGCGAAATAACAGATTGCGGAATTAGAAATCTGATTATAATTGTAGAAAGGAAATCTATTTACTTTTGCAGCAATGGAAACCTAATTATAGCATGGAAATTAAGCCTTGTCAATGCTCTGTAATAGAATGTTGTCAATCTTCTATGTAGGGGTTGATAGCAAAACACAAAATGTAGCAAATTGTAGAAAATAGTAAATTTTGGAAGTGATAATCTACAATATTTTGAAAGCTTGCTGAAAGTGGATATTACAACCAAACCATTAATCACAAGTTCATCCCAATCATAAAATAAGCTAAGATTACAAATACTATTAGTTTTTTACAAGGAAATGAAATGACAAGTTCTACAACTCATTCCTGCTGCAACAAAATCGAATAAAAACCCGTTGTTAGTCCTCCTCCTAGGTCTAGAAGTGGCCAACATCCTTGTCCAGGAAGAAGGTATGAGTCTTTCTTTATCTAGATCTTACTCACACTCATTCACAACAACATGAATAAAAATAGTGCACTTTTATTGATTCAGAATATAATTACAATATTGCTACTAAAAACCTGTTACATGACTGTAACCGTCACTTTTCTTACTATTACACTACTTGCCTATTTTCTCTTATTCTCCTCTCTCTCCATCCCTCTAGCTCAACCTGTACGGGAGCCATATTTATAGATATCCTAATATCTACTTACAAACTGAGAATATCTCATTTCTATCCTAAATATCTAATCCTATTATGCTACAGTTTTTCCTGGTTTTATCCTAGAAGAGGATCAAACTTGATCTTTTCATAAATGGTGGCTTTGGTCGGCAAGGACGACAAAGTCAGATGGGAGATATTTTCCCTTACCCTTTTCAATATTTCTTTCCTTTTTTCCAGTGTCATAAATTGGTCAACAAGTCAAAAAGCACATTCTATTTTCATTCCGAAGATAAGTGACTCATTCCAAAGAGACTACAATTCTCATTCCAAATATCCGTTCATTTCGAAGAGACTTTTTTTTCTCATTTCGAAGATGTTTGTTCATTTCGAAGAGACTTTGGAATGAACAAATGTGTGCTCTTTAAATGATTTCTGCTACATTTCTCAAGTGGGTTATCTCTCAAGATAAGATTTCAATGATCTTCATCTCTTTCCATGTGTGAATTCCATGCCTTGACATTCATTGGTAGCTAGCTGGAATTTACATTGGAAAACCAATTTTTGCTGCACAGAAATAGTTTGCTTGCACTGTTTGCTAGATTTAGATAAAATGAATGCTTGATACATATTAAAACAAAACTAGTGAAATGCTTCTATCAACCTAAGCATATTTCTCTTTTAGCAAGTCATAAAAAAATAACATAAAATTATGCAAAACGCTGTAAAAATCAAAATATAGTATTTCTCATACATTGATCATGCAAACAGTTAATACACAACATATTGAATCAACTTAACTAGCATATCGGATTAAACATAAGAGTTTTTAGGCAATTTTAATGTTCAAAAAATGCTATGATTGAGGCATTTCCAGGCCTCATCAAAGAGCTTTGCACTCAATGATATTTTTAGTACAAGAAATAAAAACTTAAATAATAAGGTGTGTTAGATGTAAAACCAGAAATGTTACCAATATTACTACCACTTATTGCACTTTTTCCAAGACCTACAAAAAATGAAAAACTATAAAAACAAAAATAGATAAGGATGATCAATTAAGGGGGTTAGTTAGGTCTTGGTAGAAGGCAATGTGCTTTCTTGTTGTGACAAACTATTTCTTGTTTAAGACAAGAAAATAAAATTATGTAATGACATAAAATATGGAATAAATGCTTAAAGAGACTAAGACCAAGTTAAAAAATAAATACAAAATAAAATCAATAAGTTGACATGAAAGGGAAAAGAACACAACCTAGGACCATATGTAGTTTCCCCTTTGTGATATAGGCTAGTTGTGAAGCATGATAGTTGCTTGGTGATAACCTCCCAAATGCTTCATGCTTCCTAAAGATCATTGGAAGATCAATTTTTAGCTTGTATATATGATTAATGTGAGATTCAAATGTTGGATGTAATGCTTGTGAAGATAAAATATTTCAATGTCTAAAGTTTTAGGATTATTTTTTCAGTGACTTGGTACACAAGATCCTCTATTGCAGATAAATTTTAGTAAACTTTCAATGCATTAGAGATTAATCTATTCTAGACTAATTTGAGCAGAGTTTTAATGCATAAAAGATTCATTTGAATTGGCCTCCCTAAGGCTTGGATTTACAAGAATCTAGAGTTTTATTAGAGGATCTATGGGAGGATTTGCCAATATTTTTAATGTGTAGAGGTGGCACACTTGCATGGAGTGATTAGAGCTAGTTAAGGAAACTATTAATAAAAATGGACATGTAATTGCTTATGAGGAGATAATATTAGTAGTTTAAGATTATATTACCAACTAATAGGTATTGTTGAGTTGGAAATTTGGAATTATTAGACACAACAATGATCGTCTAAGGTAGCACTAAGGTAGTAGGAGTGGTGGTAGTGCTACTAAGGTAGCAATAGCACCAGATGACCATTAGAGATTAAAATTAGGTAGGAAAAGGTCAATTAGTAAAAGAATACAAAAGTGCCACTAAGGGAGAAAAAGTGCTAGCAATGCTACTACTCATACTTGGCACTTCTACTTTTGGAGTAATAAGTGCTCCAAAATTGGACACGAGGATGGATATATTAGTTTAGCTAATTGGAAGGATGATTGATGAGGTGAAAGAAAAACTAAATATTAGCCCTACCCAAAAAATCAGGTGTTTATATTTACCCCTTTTTGATGCATTTATTGTATTATAAATGCATAAAAAACTAACGTAGATACCTTAAGTTTTAGATAAAAATATTTTTTTTTGCTTACAATCAATGATGCAAGATGAGTGATGTAAATATTGCTTGCTTAAGTGTGTTGTTACAAATTTATATTTTTTACCAACATTAAATGTACTCATATTCCACTGTGCCCCCTCAATTTTTGGAGGGAGAACCAAGTTGGACATAGGAAACATGACTTAGTTATGTTTCATAGAGGAGTAAGGATGAGAAATATTGGGATAAATATTTAAGAAAAGAGATGAAAATGTGATTTAATTCAAATTTTAAAATGGTTTTGTAGATCATATGAGGATGGCTTGATTTAGAATTAAATTTTATATAGATTAAGATTAGATATTTTGCTAACTCTTTATCAATAAGGAAAATATTACTAATACAGGGTTAGAGATAGTGAAAGATAAAAAACACATATTTTAAAATATATAAAACTACATACAAAAAGATATTATCCTTCATTTAAAGGGCATATGCTACACGAGATCAACATTTGGATTTATCTTCACTTAAAAGGCATTTGCTACAATAGATAAATATTTGGATTTTATTTCACCTGAAGAAATTTTAGACAAGAGCTTGAAGGGCATTTTGATATGACTGATGACACTTCCTTTAAGAAAATGCTTAAGGGAAATTTTTAATAAATACTATTATTTGGTTACATTTACATAAAAATCTAAAGGACATTTTGATTGGATTACCTTTAAGCAAGCACCTAAAGGATATTTTTTTATTAGATTACCTTTAGGCAAATGCCTAGAGGACACATTTGATTTGATTACTATAAGCAAGTTCCTAAAGGATATTTTTGATTGGATTACCTTTAGGGTATCTACCAAAGGAAATTTTTTATTAGCCAAGATAAAATATTTTCCCTAGACAAAGCCTCAAGCCTAAATGGATTTTTATTTTATCTTATTTTCCTTGTAGAGAAGTGTCATAGTGATCTTATGCTTTATTGGTACAACAAAATATGATGTTCCTAGTTGAGAAAATATTTTTTTACTGATCGATTGCCCCCACACATAAGATATTAGGTGGGAAAGCAATAAATATAGGATTGATTAGGCTATCAACGCATACAAAACCTCAAAATATTTATCATTAATACATTGGTGAAGCAAAATAATATGATTATATTATATTTACCATCAACACCTATGAATTTTATAGTATTCATATGTAGTAAGAAAGAGTTATGGTTCAAAATAATAAATATAATTTTGAGATGAATCAAGATTGGGATAATGCACCCCCTATATACCTTTTGTATAAAAGTAGGATAATGTGAATGACTAATAATTTCTAAATCAATGTAAAAAGAGTTATAGGTAACAAGATGAATGCCAATGAGAGAAGACATATATAAATAAATTGATAAAGGGAGATGGTTATGTGAACCTTGATTTGATTTCTAATGATGAGACTAAGAGGAGTTGCTCACATTAGATACCTAGTGCAAGTGCAATTGTAAGAATGAAATATGTTGACTAGGATAAATATTTGCATCATCGCAAATCCATGACATGATGTGTAATAGTTAATCCAAGTATATACAATCAAATACATGCAAGTAAGAATGAAGCCAAACATAAATACAAGAAATAAATGTTAGACAGCTAGATGAAACATACAATTAATGAAACCAATATATTCTAAAATTTAATATCTTTTAAGATATATTATGTTAATTGGTTATTTGAGTTCTTTTCTATAAAAACTAGCCAAACAGTAAGCTTTGAAACCAAACTTGGTAGTTATGATACATGGTCCTCATCGATTAGAATAAAAATTACCTTTCATATTGGATTTGGTATTGACGTTCTTTTGATTTAACTTGAGAATAAGATCATCAACTATGAAAGAGTAGGGTCATACATTTTTTCCATAGGTATGTTTAGAACCTTTGTTTGTAGACCTACAAGTTCTCTAAGGTATGGATCTACTTTTCATCAAGCAATTCCAATTGGATAAGGTAGGTGAGACAATATTCATTTCCAATAGAAGAAGCATGCATCAAAATATCCAATGAAGGCACCTCAAGATAAAAAGGGAAGATAAATTTAGTTCCATAAACTAGAGCATAGGGTGTCACACTAGTGGGAGTTTAAACACTAGTGTGATAGACCCACAAGATATAAGAAAGCTAAAGATGTCAATATCAACCAATTTTGTTAACAATCTTCTTAAGGATCTTGGCCAAAGTCTTTCTAGAAGCTTTAGCTTGGTTATTGCATTGATGATAGTAAGGCATGTACCATTTGTTTCAGATATTGTATTTAACATAGATTTTGAGGACATCCTTAATATTGAATGGTGTTTCATTATCACAAATTAACATGGAAGGGACACCATAGCAACAAAGGATATGGTTAATGAAAAACATGGAGACTTGAACTCTAGTAGATGAGGCAACGACTTGTATTTGGCAAATTTGGTGAAGAACTCAATAGTCATGATGATAAATGTATGCCCATAAAAAAACATCAAATCGATCTTCTAAATAATGTCTAGGCCCTATATGGAAAAAGGCCAAGGAGAGGTCAAGGATTGGATATCCTGGGATGGAGTGTGGATAAGGATTTCATGATTTTGACACTTATCACACCTCTTGACATAGTTGCAAGAGTCATTTTCCATGGAGATCGAATAATAACCCATTCATAGGAGTTTATTGGCAATATAAACTCCACTAAAGTGACAACTTCATCATTCATAGTTGGATTTTTTTATGAATACTTGGGCTTTAGTTGCGCATAAACACCTAAGGATAATATCATCAAAGGAATGATAACATAAGATATCGCCAATTATGACATATCAATAAGTGTGTTGCTTTAAGTTATTATGCTCATTGTTGTTCAATTCATTAGGCAACATGTCATTCCTAAGGAAGAAAATGATATCATTGTACCAAGGATTAGAGAAGAGAATGCTTCTACAGGAAAGGCCTATGGATTAATGTAATTAGATTCCAAGGTTGAAGGCTCATTAAGTTTTGAAATAATAATAATGGCTTGTACATCATCCAAATATAAGGGGATAAGGGAGGAAATTGTAACCATAACATCAATATGATAATTAATATATCTAGTGATTTCATCAATAATGATTTTATGAAAAATAAATATTATCTTAGCAATGATGTATTTATATGGTATAAGCTTGTTAGTTTTTAGTTAATGAACATTGTTGACATGGTTGACTACAAGCTAGAAATATTTGAAAATGAAAAATATCATAACCTCCAAGGGTAAGGCTACATGGAGTCCCATGATAAGAGCTTTGCACTCAGTGTTTTTTTTAGTACAAGAAATAAAAACTTAAAGAATAAGGTGTGTTATATATAAAACCAGAAATGTTACCAATATTACTACCACTTATTGCACTTTTTCCAAGACCTACAAAAAATGAAAAACTATAAAAACAAAAATAGAGAAGGATGATCATTGAAGGGGGTTAGTTGGGTCTTGGTAGAAGGCAATGTGCTTTCTTGTTGTGAGAAACTATTTCTTGTTTAAGACAAGAAAATAAAATTATGTAATGACATAGAATATGGAATAGATGCTTAAAGAGACTAAGACCAAGTTAAAAGATAAATACAAAAGAAAATCAATAAGTTGACATGAAAGGGAAAAGAACACAACCTAGGACCATAAGTAGTTTCCCATTTGTAATATAGGCTAGTTGCGAAGCATGATAGTTTCTTGGTGATAACCTCCCAAATGCTTCATGATTCCCAAAGATCATTGGAAGATCAATTTTTAGCTTGTATAGATGATTAATGTGAGATTCTAATGTTGGATGTAATGCTTTTGAAGATAAAATATTTCAATTTCTAAGGTTTTAGGATTATTTTTCTGTGACTTGGTACACAAGATCCTCTATTGCAGATAAATTTTAGTAAAATTTAAATGCATAAAAGATTAATCTATTCTAGACTAATTTGAGTAGAGTTTTAATGCATAAAAGATTCATTTGAATTGGCCTCCCTAAGGCTTAGATTTATAAGAATATAGAGTTTTATTAGAGGATCTATGGGAGGATTTACCAATATTGTTAATGTGTAGAGGTGGCATACTTGCATGGAGTGATTAGAGCTAGTTAAGGAAAATATTAATAAATATGGGCATGTAATTTCTTATGAGGAGATAGTATTATTAGTTTAAGATTATATTACCAACTAATAGGTATTGTTGAGTTGGAAATTTGTAATTATTAGACACAACAATGATCATCTAAGGTAGCACTAAGGTAGTAGGAGTGGTGGTAGTGCTACTAAGGTAGCAATAGCACTAGATGACCATCAGAGATTAAAATTAGGTAGGAAAAGGTCAAATAGTCAAATAATACAAAAGTGCCACTAAGGGAGAAAAAGTGCTAGCAATGCTACTCCTCATACTTGGCAGTTCTACTTTTGGAGTAATAACTGCTCCAAATTTGGACATGAGGATGGATATATTAGTTTAGCTAATTGGAAGGATGATTGATGAGGTGAAAGAAAAACTAAATATTAGCCCTACCCAAAAAATCAGGTGTTTGTATTTACCCCTTTTTGATGCATTTATTGTATTATAAATGCATAAAATACTAACGTAGATACCTTAAGTTTTATATAAAAATATTTTTTGTTGCTTACAATCAATGATGCAAGATGAGTGATGTAAATATTGCTTGCTTAAGTGTGTTGTTACAAATTTATATTTTTTACCAACATTAAATGTACTCATATTCCACTATGCCCCCTCAATTTTTGGAGGGAGAACCAAGTTGGACATAGGAAACATGACTTATTTATGTTTCATAAAGGATTAAGGATGAGAAATATTGGGATAAAGATTTAAGAAAAGACATGAAAATGTGATTTAATTCAAAGTTTAAAATGGTTTTGTAGATCAAATGAGGATGGCTTGATTTAGAATTAAAGTTTATATAGATTAATATTAGATTTGTTGCTAACTCTTTATCAATAAGGAAAATATTACTAAGACAGGGTTAGAGATAGTGAAAGACAAAAAACACATATTTTAAAGTATATAAAACTACATACAAAAAGATATTATCCTTCATTTAAAGGGCATATGCTACACGAGATCAACATTTGGATTTATCTTCACTTAAAAGGCATTTGCTACAAGAGATAAATATTTGGATTTTACTTCAACTGAATAAATTTTAGACAAGTTCTTGAAGGACATTTTGATATGACTGATGACACTTCCTTTAAGAAAATGCTTAAAGGAAATTTTTAATTGATACTGATATTTGGTTACATTTACCTAAACATCTAAAGGACATTTTGATTGGATTACCTTTAAGCAAGCACCTAAAGGATATTTTTTTATTAGATTACCTTTAGGCAAATGCCTAAAGGACACATTTGATTTGATTACTATAAGCAAGTTCCTAAAGGATATTTTTGATTGGATTACCTTTAGGGTATCTACCAAAGGAATTTTTTTATTAGCCAAGATAAAATATTTTCCCTAGACAAAGCCTCAAGCCTAAATGGATTTTTATTTTATCTTATTTTCCTTGTAGAGAAGTGTCATAGTGATCTTATGCTTTATTGGTACAACAAAATATGATGTTCCTAGTTGAGAAAATATTTTTTTACTGATCGATTACCCCCAAAAATAAGATATTAGGTGGGAAAGCAATAAATATAGGATTTATTAGGTTATCAATGCATACAAAACCTCACAAAATTTATCATTAATACATTGGTGAAGCAAAATAATATGATTAGATTATATTTACCATCAACACCTATGAATTTTATAGTATTCATATGTAGTAAGAGAGAGTTATGGTTCAAAAGAATAAATATAATTTTGAGATGAATCAAGATTGGGATAATGCACCCCCTATATACCTTTTGTATAAAAGTAGGAGAATGTGAATGACTAATAATTCCTAAATCAATGTATAAAATAGTTATAGGTAACATGATGAATTCCAATGAGAGAAGACAGATATAAATAAATTGATAAATGTAGATAGTTATGTGAATCTTGATTTGATTTATAATGATGAGACTAAGAGGAGTTGCTCACATTAGATACCTAGTGCAAGTGCAAATGTAAGAATGAAATATGTTGACTAGGATAAGTATTTGCATCATCGCAAATCCATGACATGATGTGTAATAGGTAATCCAAGTATATACAATCAAATACATGCAAGTAAGAATGAAGCCAAACATAAATACAAGAAATAAATGTTAGACAACTAGATGAAATATACAATTAATGAAACTAATATATTCTAAAATTTAATATCTTTTAAGAGACATTATGTTGATTGGTTATTTGAGTTCTTTTCTATAAAAATTAGCCAAAAAGTAAGCTTTGAAACAAAACTTGGTAGTTATGATACATGGTCCTCATCAATTAGAATCAAAATTACCTTTCATCTTGGATTTGGTATTTACGTTCTTTTGATTTAACTTGATAATAATATCATCAACTATGAAATAGTAGGGTCATACCTTTTTTCCATAGGTATGTTTAAATCCTTTGTTTGCAGACCTACAAGTTCTCTAAGGTATGGATCTACTTTTCATCAAGCAATTCCAATTGGATAAGGTAGGTGAGACAATATTCATTTCCAATAGAAGAATAATGCATCAAAATATCCAATGAAGGCACCTCAAGCTAAAAATGGAAGATATATTTAGTTCCATAAACTAAAGCATAGAGTGTCACACTAGTGTAAGCTTAAACACTAGTGTGATAGACCCACAAGATATAAGAAAGCTAAAGATGTCAGTAACAACCAATTTTGTTAACAATATTCTTAAGGATCTTGGCCAGAGTCTTTCTAGGAGCTTTAGCTTGGTCATTGCATTGAGGATAGTAAGGCATGTACCATTTGTTTCGGATATTGTATTTAACATAGATTTTGAGGACATCCTTAATATTGAAGGGTGTTTCATTATCACAAATTAACATGGAAGGGACACCATAGCAACAAAGGATATGGTTAATGAAAAACATGGAGACTTGAACTCTAGTAGATGAGGTAATGGCTTGTATTTGGCCCATTTGGTGAAGAACTCAATAGTCATGATGATAAATGTATGCCCATCAAACAACATCAAGTTGATATTCTAAATGATGTCTAGGCCCTAGATGGAAAAAGGCGAAGGAAAGGTCAAGGATTGGATATCCTAGGATGGAGTGTGGATAAGGATTTCATGATTTTGACACTTAACACACCTCTTGACATAGTTGCAAGAGTCATTTTCCATGGAGATCGAATAATAACCCATTCATAGGAGTTTCTTGGCAATATAAACTCCACTAAAGTGACCACTTCATCATCCATAATGGGATTTTTTATGAATACTTGGGCTTTAGTTGAGAATAAACACCTAAGGAGAATATCATCAAAAGAATGATAATATAATATATCGCCAATTATGACATATCAATAAGTGTGTTGCTTTTAGTTCTTATGCTAATTGTTGTTCAATGCATTAGGAAACATGCCATTCCTAAGGAATAAAATGATATCATTGTGTAGATTAAAGATACAACGCCAAACAAAAGATAAATAAATCACGATAAAAAGTAATGCAGAACACAGTTGTACAAAACAAACAATTTTTATTAATCAATGGAGTTTAGAAACTCCTTTTGAGTACAACAGGGTCTGTAACCCTTTTCGTGATACAAGATTACAATTTGTGCTAGGGTTCTCCGAAACCCTAGCTGGCATAATATGGTGGCGTCTTCGAAGAAAAGGGATGGATATAAGGCACGAGATCAACATTTGAATTTATCTTCACTTAAAAGGCATTTGCTACAAGAGATAAATACTTGGCTTTTACTTCACCTGAAGAAATTTTAGACAAGTGCTTGAAGGATATTTTGATATGACTGATGACACTTCCTTTAAGCAAATGTTTAAAGGAAATTTTTAATAGATATTGATATTTGGTTACATTTACGTAAATATCTAAATGAAATTTTGATTGGATTACCTTTAAGCAAGCACCTAAAGGATATTTTTTTGTTAGATTACCTTTAGGCAAATGCCTAGAGGACACATTTGATTTTATTACTATAAGCAAGTTCCTAAAGGATATTTTTGATTGGATTACCTTTAGGGTATCTACCAAAGGAAATTTTTTATTAGCCAAGATAGAATATTTTCCCTAGACAAAGCCTCAATCCTAAATGGATTTTTATTTTATCTTATTTTCCTTGTATATAAGTGTCATAGTGATCTTATGCTTTATTGGTACAACAAAATATGATTTTCCCAGTTGAGAAAATATTTTTTTACTGATTGATTACCCCCACACATAAGATATTAGGTGGGAAAGCAATAATTATAGGATTTATTAGGCTATCAACACATACAAAACCTCACAATATTTATCATTAATACATTGGTGAAGCAAAATAATATGATTAGATTATATTTACCATCAACACCTATGAATTTTATAGTATTCATATGTAGCAAGAGAGAGTTGTGGTTCGGAAGAACAAATATAATTTTGAGATAAATCAAGTTTGGGATAATTCACTCCCTATATTTCTTTTGCATAAAAGTAAATGAATGTTAATGACAAATCATTATTGAGTTGATGTATAAAAGGGACATAGAGAACATGATGAGTGCCAATGAGAGAATATAGATATAAATAAATTGATAGAGGGAGATGGTTATATGAACCTTGATTTTATTTCTAATGATAATACTAAGAGGAGTTGCTCACATTAGCCATCTAGTGCATGTGCAAATGTAAGAACAAAATATCTTGACTAGGATCAACATTTGCATCATTGCAAATCCATGACATGATATGCAATAGGTAATCCAAGTATATACAAGCACATGCGTGTAAGTAGGAATGAATCCAAGCATCAATGCAAGCAATCAATGTTAGACAACTAGATGAATCACACAATTAATGAAACTAATCTATTTTTAAATTTAATATCATTTAAGATGCATTATTTTGATTGGTTCTTTGAGTTTTTTCTATCAAAATTGGGCAAGCAGTAAGCTCTGGAACCAATATTGGAAGTTATGATACATGGTCCTCATAAATTAGGATCAAACTTACCATTAATATTGTCTTTGGCATTGATGTTATTTTGATTCTCCTTGAGAATAAGATCATAAACTATGAAGGAGTAGGGTCATAATTATTTTCCACATGTATTTTTAAAGCCTTTTTTGGTACACCTACAAGTTTTCTAAGCCATGGATCTACTTTTCATCAAGCAATTACAATCAGATAAGATAGGTGAGACAATATTCATTTCCAATAGAGGATTCATGCCAATCAAGGCATCTCAAGATAAAAATGGAAGATAAATTTAGTTCCATAAACTAAAGCATAGGGTGTCACACTATTGGGAGTTCAAGATAGGAGAAAGCTAAAGATGCCAATATCAACCAATTTTGTTAACAATAATCTTAAATATTTTGATTAGGGTCTTACTAGAAGCTTTAGCTTGGTCATTGCATTGAGGATGATAAGGCATGTACCATTTGTATTGGATCTTGTATTTAGCATGAATTTTGAGGATATCCTTATTATTGAAGGGTGTTTCATTGTAATAAATTAACACTGAAGGGAAAACATAGCAACAAAGGATATGGTTAAGGATAAACATGGATATTTGAACTCTAGTATATGAGGAGATGGTATGGCTTTTGTACATTTGGTGAAAATAGTCATGATGATAAATGTATACCCATCAAACAACATCATATTGATCTTCTAAATTATGGCTAGGCTTTAGATGGAAAAAATGCCAAGGAGAGGTCAAGGATTGGGTATCTTAGGATGGAGTTTGGATAAGTATTTCATGATTTTGATACTTATCACACCTCCTGACATAGTTGCAAGAGTTAATTTCCATGGATATAGAATAATAACCCATATATAGGAGTTTCTTGACAATATAAACTCCACTAAAGTGACCACTACAAGATCCATCATGGAAATTTTTATGACTACTTGGGCTTTAGTTTAGGAGAAACATCCAAGGAGAATGTCATCAAAGTAATGATGATATAATATATCATCAATGATGACATATCAATAGTTGTGTTTTTTTAGGTTCTTATGCTCATTGTTGTTCAAAGCATTAGGTAACGTGCCACTCCTAAGGAAGGAAATATTATCATTGTACCAAGGATTAAGAGAAGAAAATGCTTGTATAGGAAATACCTATGAAGGAAGCTAACTAAATTCCAAGGTTAAGGGTTCCTTAAGTTTTCAAATGATAATCATGGCTTGTTCGTAATCCAACTCTAGGGGAATAAGTGAGGCAGTTGTAGCTATAACATCATCATGGTAATTAATATATCTAGGGATTCCATCAAATCATGATTTTATGAAAAATACATTATCTTAGCAATAATTTCTTTATAAGGTATAAACTTGTCAGTTTTTACTTAGTAAACATTGTTGACATGGTTGAATACAAGCTATAAATATTTGAAAATTAATAGGATCCTAACCTCCAAGGGTAAGGTTGCATGGAGTCCTAGGAGAGCGTTGTACTAAATGTTATTGTTAGTACAAGAAAACTAACGCTTAAAGAATAAGGTGTTCTATGCAGCTGAGAGTGATCCCCTTGTGATCCTTTGGTGTTGTAACCCCCTATGGTTGCAGATTTAGTGTCTACAACCACCTCTATCAAGTGGGTGCATCTAGTGCCCTATGCCTCATGTGGGATCACTAGTCTTTGGAAGTCTAGGATAATGTGGGATGCGACCCCCATTAGATGACCTCCAAGGTTTTTTACCTGGGGCTAGTTCCTTGCTTTTTATATATTCATTGGTGCTTATCATTATGTTCCTATGATAGTCTACTCCCAATCAAATTACTTCAAATGAAAATGAAAAGAGGAAACAAAACATACAATGTAGTGAAAAGTAAAGTGCAAAAACAAAAATATATCTAGTCTATCTAATGGGGGAAAGTCTAGGGAGAAAGCAAATATTTTTTGTTAGATACTTGACATAGCAATAGATCCCAACTTCTTTCTTAGGTCTTGGAGACACCTATTTATAAAATTTACAATCAAAATTCAAATTTTGAAATTCCCCCCCTCAAAATTCCTACTCATGATACTCCTTCATTGCTGGTGCATGATCCTAAGGTTACTTGGACCTAAGATTAATGGATATGAGATCATGTTGCTTATGCTAGAGATCTATTGTATATATCCCTTACCATTACTATTCTTATATCAATGGACACTCTTCTAGGAGGTCTCATGATGGGCTCTTTAATATTGTACCTTCCAATAGAGAGGGCCACACCTTTGGGGTTCTTACAATCTTGCACAAGTGAGTTCTAGGTTAGAGATAGCAACCTTGAATGGGGGGTATGGGAAAATAACATCCCTATATGTAGGGGTTTTGGAGTGGGATCCCTCAAAGCAAAAAATGGTCTCCTATATCTTCATAGCATGACTGGAGGTGGTCTAACTAAAATCATGTTACCGCTCCTTATCCGTCCTCAGTTCTAGTTAGGGCCTCTTAGGGTAGTATTTACCTTTGATCCTTCTCGATGTTTTAGTTATTACCATTTGCTTGTGATCACCAAATATTTGAGTCTTGGTTTTACCTACTTTGTGTGCTTTATTACCTTGGGCTATTGGAACTTTGTTTCTCCATCTGCCACCATCTGTGAGCTTGAGGTTTCAGTTACTAGAATTTAGCCCTTATCTCTACTTAGGATCCCTTTTGGGAATCATGTATACCTAATGTTTCCTCTATTGGAGTTCCAAATTACTCCCTTCCCACCAAAACCATCTTTTATATACTAGAAAAAATGTTACTCCTCCCGAGTGTAGCTATAATTTACTACAATTCTAGCAAATTAGGAGATCCTCAACTTGATGAGGACAAGGAACCCTAAAAATTCAAAATTTGAAATTCCCACTCTAAAAATTCCCACTCATGGTACTCCATTAATGATGCATGATCTTGAGGTTGCTTGGACCTGAGATTTTTGGAGATGAGATCATGTTGCTTATGCTAGAGAATTTTTTAGAGATCCCCTACAATTAATGTTTAGATCCATGGCCACTCCTCTAGGGGTCTCATAATGGGGTCTTAAATGTTGTACCTTTCCATAGAGAGGGCCACACCTTTGGGGATCATACAATCCTGCACAAGTTGGATCTAGGATAGTTATAGTAGCCCTGAATGGGGGCATGGAAGGACAAAAATCCTTTATGTAGGGGTTCAAGGTTGAGATCCTCCAAAACAAAAATTGGCCTCCTATATCTTCAAATAATGGCTATAGGTGATCTGACTAAAATTATGTTACCACTCCTTGTGCATCCTCGGGTCTATTTGGTGCCTCTCAAGGTAGTATTTAACTTTTCTCCTTCAATATAAATTGGTTATTATCATTGACCTACAATCATCAGATATTTGAGTTTTTTTTTACCTACTTTGTGTGTTATCTTACCTTGGACTATCAGAACTTCATTTTTCATTTTGTTGTCATCTTTGACCTTGAGAGTTTCGTTACTAAAATTTAGCACTTATCTCTACTCAGGCCCCACTTTTTGAATCTATTATACCAGATTTTTCCTCAGAGTTTCAAATTGCTCCTCTCCCATTAGAACCATATTTTGTATACTAGTCATAATATTACTTCTCCCAAGTGTAGTGATAATTTACTACATAGTGAAAATATTTTATTGAGGAGTGAATAAGATGATCCTTCCCTTACTCCTTTGACATATTGAGCATCATCAAAGTACAGGTTCCAAGATTCAAGTTAGTCAACTTCTAAGCTAAATAAAAATTCATCTAAAAAGTATATTATTAAAGCATGGATGGATTTTAAGGGTGCAACTACTAATTAATCAATAATAACTTGACCTTTCACTAACTTTTGACTAAAAAACTCAAGATAATATTTGTTAATGGTGATGACCCACTTAGTGGTTCATCCCAAGAGGTGAGGCTTAGACATGAGATACTATAAGTGATCAACCCTCACAATGACATAAGTCTTATGTTTGATCATGTAATATTTGATATTTTATGAATTAAACACTATGAAAATATAAATTTTCTTTAAAGGGGTATAACAAAATTCATAATTAACCAAATAATAGATAATATAAATTATGGTTCATTTCCTATGTTGGTTATCATACTATGCAAACATAACATCTAAGGCATGGTCTAATATTTTTGTGTATAACACCAAAGGATTGAAAGAGTTAAAAGGGATAAGGATAGGAGGGGATGTGAGGTAGGATTTAAGAGCATCAAAGGCAACTTGGTAATTAGCATCTAAATTGAAGACTACATCCTTCCTCAAGTGTATGTAAAGAGCTAACACTTGCTAGCAAGCTAAGAGATAAATATCTAAATAGCTTGAATCTTACCCCAAAGACTTTTAATCTAGATTAAAGTTCAAGGGGTTGGCATGTTGATGATAGTTGATATTTTTTCAGGATAAACTTTGATGCTATGTCAAAATACAATAAGGCCCAATAGTTTTCTTGATGTTATCCCAAATATGTAATTTTGAAGCTTTAGGTATATTGTGTACTCTCTCAAAAATTTTAAGATTCATCTTAAGTCTCAAATATGGTCTTATTAGTTTAGGACCTGATTGAGAAGATCCTCAACATAGTCTTCCATGATATCATCCATAATGTCATGGCTCTTTGGTAGGTAGCTCTTGCATTTTCAAGCCAAAGGAAATGAATTAATAGCAAAAGGTTCACCATTGGGTGAGGAAAGTTATTTTGGATTGATCTTCAAGGGTGATTCTGATATAATTATATCCTAAGAATCCATCCATTAGAGACAATATTCTACATCTTATAATAAAATTTATTATCATGTTCATGTTGTGTAAGGGGAAGTCATCTTTGGGACATTCCTTATTAATGTCTTAAAATTCAGTGCAAAATTTAATACTGGACTCTTTCTTGGCAATAGGGTCAATGCTAGATATCTAGTTGAAGTAGCCAATACCTTTGATAAATTTGATATTAAGAAAACTTTTGCACTCCTTATTGACAAGCAAGACAACTTGTGAATGCATTTTCTATAGAATTAACTTGATGAGCTTTGCATCTAGTTTGACAACTAGATGGTGGATAACTAGATAAAGGTTAAGACCCAACATGAAGAACACAAGCTTATACTGATGGGGGGGTGAACAGTATAAGACCACTTTTTTCTTTTACTTTAAAATAGATTTCAAATCAGAATTATGCAGTGAATAGATAGCAGTATTAAAAGCAGTAATCAAAGCAATGCATAAAACACCATCCACAAAAGAGACACAACAATTTACGTGGTTCACCCAATGCGGGATACTCCACAGATAAAAAATTTCACTAAATTTTATCACCTCTAATTCTGGGAAACCTTTCCCGATTACAAAGTTTATGGGCACCAACCCAAAGGAGATACCTTCCCTTAGCTCTGCTCTAACTGGTGATCCTCTAGAAGACCTCTGTCTCTGTTGCCCTTAGCAAGTGGAACTCTATCCATAGAAGACACATGTCTTCCCTGCTCTGGCTGGAGACCTCTATCCTCAACTCTTTCACCTCCAAAGCTGGTCCTCTTATCTGCACCAAACATAGTCCTTCGGTCTGGCACTAATGTCCTCAAAATTGCACCTCTACGCAATGACAACACTCGATCAAACATCCACTTATGCACCTTTGCGCAAACACAGTAGCACTATCTTCGCACACTCTACTCCTCGATGATCGAACTTCTCCCCGCACTCTACTTCTGCAAAAGTCACACTTTGAACGCACACTTCGATCAATGATCAATCTCTTCAAACAACCCTCTTTTTATACTAACAATCAAGATCTAAAACCTTGGTCTTAGTCGGCTGTTATGCAAATGCAAACCCTAACTCCATCGACTGCATGCCCTAATTTACGTTGGCCCAAATTTAACTTTGTCGGCTCAAAGTTAACTCTGTCCTTCAACCGCCTCTAGAACTCACCTGTAGCTTCTGTCGCAAAACTACAACATGTCGCGATATCGTGACATTTTTGCAGTCATACACTTTCGTTTGGCTATTGTCGCGATATCACGACACTTTTGCTTTTGTCTGCCTTGACAACGTCCTTGTCGCAAAATCACAACACTTCTAACTTTTGCTGACATCATCTTCACTCCTGTCGCGAAATCGTGACACTTTAGTCTTCATTGCCTTCTTCTCTGCTTTTGTCGTGAAATCGTGACACATTTGCTTCTGCTGATGTCATCTCCAACTCTGTCATGAAATCATGACCCTTTTGACTTCATGGCCTTCTTCTCTGCTTGCACCCGTGAAACTGGAACATGTCACGAAATCGTGACACTTTTGCTACCTTAAACCCGTGAAACTGGAACATGTCACGAAATCGCGACGCTTTCGCCTTCGAGCTCTTCCTTCTTCAATTCATCACGAAATCGTGACGCTTCTTCTATTGAATACTTGCTTATTGTTTCTATCATGAAATCGTGACACTTTCTCCAAATCAATGCTGCCATCTCAACCTATCACGAAATCGCGACACTTTCTGCATTCGCAAGCTTTCTCTTCAACCTGTCGCAAAATCACGACACTTTTTGCATCTATACAACTTCTTTGTAGCCTGTCGCAAAATCATGACGCTTCTCATTTTAGACTCTTCCCTTTGCTGCATGTCATGAAAACATGACAGTTCTCACTTTGAGCTTTTTAGCATGTCGCAAAATCGCGACAGTCCTTACTTAGTCTTTTGCAGCATGTCGCGAAATCGCGACGCTTCTTAAATCACCTTCTGTAGCATGTCGCAAAATCATGACACTTTTCCTCCTTAGCGCTTTTCTTTTCTTCGGGTCATGAAAACCCGACATGTCACGAAATCGTGACACTTTCCACCTTGCTTTCTTTCTCTGCCAACATGTTGTGAAATCGCGACAGTTTTGCCAGCTTCTTCTCTCTCTTCCAACATGTCGCGAAATCGTGACACTTTTTCAAAAAAATTTCTCTCTCCTGCCTAAGTGGCGAAAATGTGACATGTCGCGATATCGTGACACTTTTTCAAAAATCTTTCTCTCTCCTGCATGAGTCGTGAAACTACGACATGTCGCGATATCATGACATTTTTCCAACTTACTGATTTCGAACCTGTCAAGCCGAACCTTCATCAAAAACACATTATTTTACATCAAATCAAATTCTTTCAAAAGCTCTTTGACATCAATGACAACTTATTCACTTGAGCAAATGCAAAGTACTCAAAGTACCCAAAATTGCCAACAATCTCCCCCTTTGTCATTGATGGCAACCCTTTACTAAAAACATGTCTTAAGAGCCAAAACTGAAACCAACCGAGATAACAGCTGAGAAAACTATGCCCATAACTGAGACTCTGCCTTTGAAGTTTTTGCTCCCCCTAACTTGAAGCTTTCCTCTTCAGATTGAAGCTCTCCCCCTTACTCATATCTCTCCCCCTTTGTCATCAATGGCAAAGGGTCACCTTTGGGGCTCGGGACTAAGAATGAGCTTCTTAGCTTAGTCCCTCCCCCACCTCCTGATGAGGTGATTTAAAATAGGGGTGGGAGTAAAACTCCCATTAGGCACTCATCATCATCAGTGTCTACAATTTCCTTGCCAAGTCTTCTCTTGAATTCTTTGTCCGTATTTTTGTTCTTGTCACTGTTTTTGTTCTTGTTCTCATTCTTGTTCTTATCCATGCCTTGATCCACGGACCTGTTCATATCACTTTTCCTATTCTTGTACCTTGGCAGTTCAGTTCTGCACTGTCTAGTTGTGTGACCTGCATTGTTGCATTTATAACAAGTAACAAAGTTATTTCTTTTAGGCATACTGGTTCTTTGAATCTGCCTGTTCTGACCAAATCTGTTTCTATTATTTGTCTTGTAGTAAACTGCCTTGTGCCCAAACTATTGACAAGAGTAAAAATACCCTTGAAAGAAACTAAAACTTTTGAAATTGTTGTTTACCCTCTTCATTTGATCTATGCACTGTGAAGCCATGTGACCAAACCTTTGACACGCAAAACATCTATCATGAAATATTCTTTTGTTTGACCTCTTGGGTCCCAAATACTTCTTCTTCGCATTCAGAATTTTGTTTTCTGTTTCTCTGCATTTATCACTCATGGACTCTTTCTCTAAACCACTCTCTTCATCAGAACTCTCTTCTTTTTGAAATCTTTTACTAGATTCCCCAACTTGTTCCTTGTGTGGTTTAACAAAACCAAGACCTGTTTTATTTGTTGTCTTTCTTTGACCTTTGATAAGAGATTTAACCTTTTTGGAGCTTTCTTGAAACTTGTACAGCTTATCCTTGTACTCTTTATTTTCCTCTTTCAAGGAAGCCATTTTTTGTTCTAATTCACTATACTCAAGCACCTTAGATTCTAACTTATTCTTGAGTTCTTGTGTCTTAGCCATAGAGACGTCAAGACTTTCTATAAGTTCATCTCTCTCCATACAACATTCATCTAACTTATCCTTGAGTCTAGCATTCTTCTTTCTTTCCTTTTTCAAAACACTAAGAGCATTAGTAAGTTCATTTTCAAGATCCTCCATTTGAATGCATTTTGAATCATCAAGGCCTTTTTCAGATTTCTTATCACTAGAGGTGCCACCCTTTTCAAAAACCATACATGCATCTTCCTTATCATTTTATGAAACATCCTCATACATACTAGCAACCAATTCATTATTTATGCAATCATCCTCAAGGTGCCCAAAATTTCCACATCTAAAACATTTCATGATAATGAATTTATGTTTCGGTTCTTCCTCCTTTTCTGAAATGAACAGCATCTCATTTTCATCATCACTAGAAGAACTTTCACTATCACTGCTAGAACACTTACTTGCTTTGTCTAGGTAGAAGCTCTTCTTGTGCTTGTGAGAATGCCTCTTTCCTTGATTGTTGTGATCATCTTTGTTCTTTCTGTAATACCTGTGTTTTTCAGAATCCTTGCTCTTAACATCCTGTTTCTCTTCATCACTTTCATTCTTTGAAACAGTACAGTCAGTAGCATAATGACCAAACTTTTCGCAATTAAAACATCTTATATTTTTCATGCTTTTGCTCTTCCTAGAGAACTTGCCTTTCTTGTTGTAGTATGCTTCTTCATCACTAGAAGACTCATCACTTTCTTGAATCTATTTTCCCTTTGATTTCTTGGTAGCTTTGAAGGCTGCCTCTTTCTTGACATCAAATTTCACTTGAGTTCTCAGCTCAAATGCTGCAAGTATACTATGAAGCTCATCCTTTTTCAGCTTATCCAAATCTTTAGCTTCCTCAATAGCAGAAATATTTTCACTAAATCTATTAGGAAGAGATCTTAAGATCTTATCACAAACATCATTTTCAGCAAGCTCAAGTCCTAAGTCTTTCATGGAGTTAACAACCTCATCCATACGAAGCATGTAGTCACTAATATTTTCATCATCATTCATTTTGAGTTGTTCAAACATACCTTTAAAGTGTCTCAATTTGGCCTTTCGAACATTTGCATCACCTGTATGAACCACCTGCAATTGTTTCCACATTTCACTAGTTGTCTTGCAGTGAATAACTTTGGTGAGATCTGCTTTCTGTAAGCCTTTCAGAATTGCATTCATGGCTTTTGAATTGTTGTGAAGCATGAGCCTGTCTTCTTTAGTATAAGGACCATGTTCAGGAATAGTGTACTCGTCTTCAATCACTTCCCATACCTCATTACCAAGTGCCATTAGATAAACCTTCATTCTTGCACTCCACAGACCAAAATCTGATCCATCAAGAATAGGTGCTGCATTGCCACTTGAATAATCCATTGTGTTCTTAACCAGTTCTTCATTCACGCTGTTAAACCTTTTCAAAGGAACCTCACTCTGATACCAATTGAAGAACACAAGCTTATACTGAGAGGGGGGGTGAACAGTATAAGACCACTTTTTACTTTTACTTCAAAACAGCTTTCAAATCAGTATTATGCAGTGAATAGATAGCAGTATTAAAAATAGTAATCAAAGTAATGCACAAAACACCATCCACAAAAGAGACACAATAATTTACGTGGTTCACCCAACGCGGGCTACTCCACGGATAAAAATTTTCACTAAATTTTATCACCTCTAATTCTGGGAAACCTTTCCCGATTACAAAGTTTATGGGCACCAACCCAAAGGAGATACCTTCCCCTAGCTCTGCTCTAACTAGTGATCCTCTAGAAGACCTCTATCTCTGCTGCCCTTAGCAAGTGGAACTCTATCCATAGAAGACACCTGTCTTCCCTGCTCTGGCTGGAGACCTCTGTCCTCAACTCTTTCACCTCCAAAGTTGGTCCTCTTATCTGCACCAAACACAGTCCTTCGGTCTGGCACTAATGTCCTCGAAATTGCACCTCTGTGCAATGACAAGCACTCGATCAAACATCCACTTATGCACCTCTACGCAAACACAGTAGCACTATCTTCACACACTCTGCTCCTCGACGATCAAACTTCTCCCCGCACTCTGCTTCTACGAAAGTCGCACTTCGAATGCACACTTTGATCGATCATCAATCTCTTCAAACAACCCTCCTTTTATACTAACAATCAAGATCTAAAACCTTGATCTTAGTTGGTTGTTATGCAAATGCAAACCCTAACTCCATCAGCTGCATGCCCTAAATTACGTCGGCCCAGAGTTAACTTTGTCGACTCAAAGTTAACTCTATCCTTCAACTGCCTATGGAACTCACATGTAGCTTCTATCGCGAAACTACAACATGTCACGATATCGCGACATTTTTGCAGCCGTACACTTTCGTTTGGCTATTGTCATGATATCGTGACACTTTTGCTTTTGTCTGCCTTGACAACGTCCTTGTCATGAAATCGTGACACTTCTAACTTTTGCTGACGTCATCTTCACTCTTGTCACGAAATCGTGACACTTTAGTCTTCATTGCCTTCTTCTCTACTTTTGTCGTGAAATCACGACACATCTGCTTTTGCTGACATCATCTCCAACTCTATCATGAAATCGTGACCCTTTTGACTTCATGGCCTTCTTCTCTGCTTGCACTAGCAAAAATGGAACATGTCATAAAATCATGACACTTTCGCTGCCTTGAGCTTCTCTCTGCCTTACACCCACAAAATTGGAACATGTCATGAAATCGCGACGCTTTCTCCTTCGAGCTCTTCCTTCTTCAATTCATCGTGAAATCACGATGCTTCTTCTGTTGAAGACTTGCTTACTATTTCTGTCGTGAAATCGTGACACTTTCTCCAACTCAATGCTACCATCTCAACCTATCACAAAATCGTGACACTTTTTGCATTCGCAAGCTTTCTCTTCAACCTGTCGCGAAATCGCGACACTTTCTGCATCCGTACAACTTCTTTGTAGCCTGTCACGAAATCACGACGCTTCTCATTTCAGACTCTTCCCTTTGTTGCATGTCGTGAAATCGTGACAGTTCTCACTTTGAGCTTTTCAGCATGTCGCGAAATCATGACAGTCCTCACTTAGTCTTTTGCAGCATGTCACGAAATCGCAATGCTTCTTAAATCACCTTCTGTAGCATGTCGTGAAATCATGACACTTTTCCTCCTTAGCACTTTTCTTTTCTTTGGGTCGTGAAAACCTGACATGTTGCAAAATCATGACACTTTCCACCTTGCTTTCTTTCTCTACCAACATGTCACGAAATCACGACAATTTTGCCAGCTTCTTCTTTCTCTTCCAACATGTCGCGAAATCGTGACACTTTTTCAAAAAACTTTCTCTCCTGCCTAAGTCGCGAAAATGCGACATGTCGCGATATCATGACACTTTTTCAAAAAGCTTTCTCTCTCTTGCCTGAGTCGCGAAATTGCGACATGTCACGATATCGCGACATTTTTCCAACTTACTGATTTCGAACCTGTCAAGCCGAACCTTCATCAAAAACACATTATTTTACATCAAATCAAATTCTTTCAAAAGCTCTTTGACATCAATGACAACTTATTCACTTGAGCAAATGCAAAGTACTCAAAGTACCCAAAATTACCAACACAAAATTTTAGCATAAGACCAAGTAAAGATATCATTGAACTTAATCAAGAGCTTTGTGTATTCATCATGATTGGTTGAGATCAAGACTTTTCCTTTTTTAATAAATTTGGTATAATTTGGAGTCCCAATTATGATGTCCCTCAATTATAATATGAGACTCATATTTTGATTGAGGATGAGTAGACAACACTTCTATATTCTCAAAATGTATAAGATCAAAGGATGGTTGATTGTGATTGGTTGGTTATGATATAACAATATTCATAATTTGGAGAAAATATCAACCAAAATAAAAGTTTTGGATAAGATAGTCCAAGGGACCATATTGAGGAGGATCACATAGGATGTTGTCTATCTCATAGTGATATTAATCCTTAGGATAGGCTAAGGTTAAGAAATGCACACTACAAAAACATGTGGATTGAAAGGAGCTAGGACCTAGGAGGAGTAATGGCTCTTCATCCTCCATGTTCCAATCTATTTTGTTTATGAAAATGCTTTCATCATGAGACTCCCAAAATAAAAGTTTTGCTTTATTGTTACTATTGGACAAAGAGGAAGTGGAAAGAGTCTCACTATAGCTAGTATATTTTATCCCTTAGTACCCCTACTAGGATTTGGCTTCCAAGGTATCTTTAATGCCATACTCATGAAGGCCTAATCCTTTTCCTTGATATTCCATATAAGAAATAATTTCTTTTGGGATGGGATACAATTCTATCAAGTAGCATGAAGCATATTGTCATTCAACCAAAAAAAGGTTACCAACATATATTTATTCATTATCATTAGTACTAGTACAAATAAAGGAACAATTTCTTATTTGTACCATTTTATCCTTCCTAGAAGGCAACCCTATGGTTTTCGAAGAAGGGAGGAACTTGGCTAGGTTCATGAAATATTGATTGTAATCTTGCTTATTATTGTTTAAGATAGTTATATGAGGAGTTTGAGGTTTAGATTAATTGTTATTAGGTTGATTATTTAAGGTTAAATACCCTAATTCATATGTGAGAGGACATTGAAAAGAAGAAGAAATTAATAAATAAATATTAAGATAGGGGACAAGATGATCTTTTGGATTCTCGACCTCAATTTCTTGGAAAATAATCGAAGGATTCAAGGTCGGTTATAATATGATACATATTTCCCTAATATTCATACTTGAGGAACCAATGGAAATTTGATGGAATATCCCATGTCATATGCATCAATAAACTTCCTAGAAGAATTTTGTAGGTTAAGTTACAAGGCATCATATAAAAGAGGGTGTTGAGAATATGTGTTTTGACTTTAAGGGGTAAGACTATAATGCCACTAGCATCACACTCTTCATTGTCAAACTACCTATTAATAATATTGGATTTTTCAAGTCTTGTTTGGTTAGCCCAAAATTGATAATGAATTTTAGGCTAAATATGTTGAGGACCAAGTGATCATTGATAAGGATTCGCTTGATGGAAATATCACTAATATAGCCCATTATGTATAGAGGGATCTCTCTAACAATAGAGGTGGGTAAAATATCACCCCCATAGAATGATATTGTTGCATGATTTACCGTAATGGACCCCACCATGAAAGTGATGTCAATAGGATTTAGATATTAAGGAACAATATATTTGGTTGAAAATTTGAGCTGGATGTCCTTATGCATTAGAGAGGTACTTAGGATATCAAGAAGTGATATTCTTGTTGAGGTGTCATCAAGTTGTTGATGCAAATTGAAACCACCTTTATATTTATTTGATTGAATAATTAGTAGTGGTTCTCTAGAAGAATAAGTTATTTTTAATTGAAGGACCAAAGAAGGTCTATAAGTTTGATCTGATGGAGTATTTTTGTGTTGTTGACTTGTTACAACATAAATTATAGAATAATAAAAATATATCATTTCCATCATGGTTTTATTTGGGGATGGAATGATCCTATATTGAACATTGTTTGTTTCCTTTTACTTATGGTTTGGAAGTAGATCTTGGAATATCCCAAGATATTTATTAGAAGAGGATTGGGTGTTGGAGCCACTAAAGACAACTTGACCCTTATCTATTAGGTATTGAATGAGGTTTATGAAGACCTTGCACCTATTGGTTGAATGACTATAATATTATGAATGACATAGTGCTCCATAGGGTAGAATTAAGAAACCTTTTTATTTTAGGATCTAAGAAATTGATGGGTGGAAGCTCCACCATTTTGGCCCTAAGGATTTGGTTTGGTCTAATTAGAAAAACCTTTATCTTAGGTTTGGGTTGTTGGGTATTCTCCATAAAAATATTTTGAAGGGTTGCCACAATATTCACATTGTTGGATTGATGTGAGTCAATAATTCCATTATCTACAATGTGTTTAATTTTATACCGGGAGGAAGCCTTATCCTCATTTTAGGATTTGGATTTTAATTTTCCTATTTTGGAGAGGGTGGTATCTACTCTATTACTCATGTCAACAACATCTTCAAAATAAGACACATTGGCCATCTCTAAATAGAAGTTCAATTGCTCATTCAAGTTACCTATAAATATATCTAGGTCTCTTATTGGAGGGATATATTAGAGTCTTTCCACCAGGGCTCACCATCATGCTAAGAACTCAGAAAAATATTGTATATGGGTTGAATTAGCTTATAAATTCCACTAGTTGTGACATTTTTTTTATAGATAGACAAATTTTTAATGAACAAGATCCCTAAATCCTTTTAGGGATTACCCCGGTATTTGGTAATACTACTCCAAGACATGACCACTAAGACTATTAGGAAAAAAATAAACAACATTTTATCATAGGTAATGTTGTTATAGGTAATCATAATAGTCTAATATGGTTAATGGGATATTCCTTATCTTTATACATTTGAAATTTAGGTATTTTGGAGTTGGGAGAAAAAGGATGGCTTGCTATGAAATGATCTAAGGGATAGTTGTTCAAGTCCTCATAAGAGTACTTTTAATTAGAAGAATACCCTTGGATGGAGGTCATATGTTTCTTCAATAAACATCAACTAAGAGGTTAAATTTTGTAGCTTAGAAAAAATTGGATTTGATGGCACATAAGGCATGTGTTGAGAGACAAGTGAAATTTGATAATTGATGTAAGGTTTATATTAAAACATTGGCGCATATGACATAGAGTTTGGTATTGTATGGCTTACCCCTAAGCTATTTAGGATGAAATGAGTTGAATATGTAGGACAAGAGATTATAGGAGTATGACTTTGATAAAAATACATATTCATTCTTGGGATAGGAGAAATATTGTTGACATAAGAATAAAAAATTAGAGCACCAGGAAATACATGTGTTAGAGATGTAACTCATGCTCACTTGTTGAGACATAGATAAACTCATATTGACCTATAATAACTCCTTAAGAGGAGGAAAGGATGAGTGATGCCCTAAGGATGATGAACATTTTGTACCCTATAATCCATGGAATAGGTGATTATAGGATGTCTAGAGTCAACACAATTTGAGGCTGATGCATTAAGGTTTATATTTAAGGACCTAAAGGATGGATCCACTTTATTAGAGACCAAAAGGATAGATCTTTACTACTGAGGATGATCCAAGAGTAACCCTCCTTGACAAAGACACCTAAGTTATTGTTACCTTCTTTAATAATGGTTGTTATGACTTCCTTATGTCTTTGTTAGAAATAAGACATGTGATCAAGGGATTTGAAAACTAATCTTCCTTGATCATCATGGAGGGGGATGGAGAAATAAATATAGAATATCCCTCATATTATTCTTTGAAGATAGGGTTCTTAAAGGTGGATTGGTCCTATAGACCTTCCATTAAAGGGTCAAGATTTTTGGCCAACTGATGAGTAACACTTTAGGTCAAGTAATATCTCTTAGCCATGGCTTAGAAAGGGGGATTAAATTAATTAATTTTTTATTAAATAAGAGAGAGAAGATATTTTGATATATTTATATCTACTTCCCTCGATATGAAAATTTTATTTATATACCTTAGGGTCCTAATTATATACCTAAAAGTCCCTATATACCTAACTACTCTCTAAATACCCATCGATAGTGAGAGACAATCAATATGTATAACAACAATATATGGAAGTGACATTTGGGTACATGGCCCAATACAATACATGAGGTGTAATGATGCACCCCCTCATGAATCCCACTATTCCACTATGATATAATATTAAATAGATGTAAGTATGCATGAGATCTTATGTGGGTGGCTAGTGGCTCGAACTCACAATATACCCAATAGAGCCTAAATATTTATAGTGTGGTTTCTTAGAGGATCATAAAGGATCCCCAATAGGATTAACCCATGGCTATGTTCTTATTATTTATATTTAATTTTTTCTAACTACATAAATAAATTAATGGTCTTGGTTAAGGTTTAGTAGATTTTAATCTTTGTTAAGGTTTTAGCTAGGAAAGAAAGGATCTTGGAAACCATTGTGGTGTTCATGTCATATTCACCAAAAAATGATGAGAAAAATGATCATGGTACACTCAGGGGATCCCAAGCATATTTTCTTTTTCTAATTCTCACCTAGATACTAGGGGAATATTATGATATCCTAAGACTTGGAAAATACCTATGTTTCATAGGAAAATAAGTTCTTGTTAAGATCCTTTCCATCTAGATTTAACCATAACATGATCTATGATGTTCTTACAATAAATCCAACACAAAAATACATATGACTAGAAGATAAACAAAACCAAATGATTTCATTTTCAATAAAATGTGTAAGAAGAGATGCATTGTATAAGATTAGCCTAATATGTGAACTATATGCAAGTTTGATTAATGCCTAAAAATGAAAAATGATTCAAATTATCCTCTATATGATTATTCCTAAGCTAGGTTTAAAATTTAATTTTTGTTAAGTATTTGGGTTTTCATCCAAGAGACCCAAGTTCAAACCCCTATAAAAGGGGACTAGGACCCCTCCTAAAGACCTATGTAAACCTAAGTTTTTTTGTCCACCTTTGTAGCATAGTTTTCTTCAAGACATGGTCCAAAGATGAATGGGAGATCTAGTGTTTGAACCACCCCTTGTGCTTTCTTTACAAACACATAAAAATACACTATTTAGAACTTAGGGTTATACCTGAGTGGGACTAGTGATAGGTCCTAATGTTGAAGTAGTGATTTTTATTTCACCCATAAAGGTTTATCTTCATTCATAGCATAGTTGGTTTCCAAGACATGGCCCTAAAATGAACGAGAGGTCCAGTATTTGAACCAACTCCTATGTTACCTTTGGACACATAAAAAATCCACTATGTAGTCCTTAGAGGTATATCCAAATGGGACTGGTGACAAGCTGCAAGTTTGAAGTAATGGTTTTCCTTCCACCCACACAGGTTATACCTAGATGATATTAGCAACAAGCTCCAAGGTTGAAGTGGTGGATTTTCTTTCTAACACAGGTTTTGTACAATGGCTATGGCCTCAATGGTAGTATGCTACTTTGTGGAAGGATTCCTTTTGAGGAATGTAGTGTTTGTGATCTTGGTGGCACAATATTTTTCTTGTGGTAGGGTTCTCATTGAGGGGTGCAACATCTACGATCTCTATGGTAGGATGCTACTTTGTGGTAGGGATCCTATTGAGGGGTCCAAAAACTATGGTCTTAGTGGCAGGATACTATTTTGTGCATCTATGGTCTTAGTGGTAGGATACTATTCTATGGTATGGTTCCTATTGAGGGGTGTAGTGGCTATTGTCTTAATGGTAATATCCTACTCTGTGGTAGGGTTTATGTTGAGGAGTGCGATGAGTACAATCTCAATGATAGGATACTATTTTGTGGTAGGGTTTTTATTGAGGGGTGCAATACCTATGGTCTTGATGGTAGGATACTATTCTATGAGGCTATGGTCTTTACAATAAGATACTATTCTATGGTAGGATTCCTATTGATGGGTGCAACAACTACGGTATCTATGATAGGATATTGTTCTATTGTAGGGTTTCAAATATCCATTAACTATGCCTTAGTTCTAGTTGGCATAAATCCAAAAACACCATGACCATTAATGGTGAGGGTGACTTAGGGAAGTAGGAGGTTGGATCCTCTACTGGTGAGAAATATTTTGAGGGGAAAAATTTTCTTGAGCATGTTTTTGATTTTGGAACAAAACCCTAGTTAAATGTAGTCAAAGGAAAGATGAACATGCCAAAGATATGTTTAAAATTTGACAATGGAAAAGGGGAAATTAGTCATTTTGGATGAACTTGTGGATCTGGGAGTAGCTTAAGGGAATATTTGTTTAGTAGAAAATTTATGGGAACCAAACCAAATCTAGATTCAATCCAAAAATGGGCTTATGAAAAATGGAAACCATTGGGGTTTATGGAAATTGTTGCTCTTCCAAAGAATTTATTTTTGGTAAAATTGAATTGTGAGGAGGACATGACTTGAATTCTGTAGAAGGGCCCTTGGTTTTATGGTAGAAGAGGATTGTTCTTGAAACACTAGACTCTAAAATTTGATCCCTACTATTATAATATTATGCAAGCCTTAGTTTGGGTTCAATTACCGAGGCTCCCTTTACATTTTTGGAGGGAAGAAATATTTGAAGGAATTTCAAAAGAATTTGGTCATATTATTACAATTGATCTAGCCATTGCTATAAGATCCCAATTACTCTATGCTATATTTTGTGTTAATATCAATTTAGAGATAGATCTTCCACTTTCATGTGAACTTATTTCAAAATTTAGAAAATGGTTACAAGTGATTGAATATGAGAACATGCTTGTCAAATGCAATGTCTGCTTCAAATTTTGAAATGTGGAGATTTTTTTCCATAGTCAGTTGGGAAACAAAGTATAGACACAAATATGACAAAATAATAATGTAGATGATTTAAGGAAGAAATAAATCTCAAAAATGTGTAGCTCAGGTAAAGAGGAACACATAAATCTAGATGAGAAAGAGAATGAATTGGCTACAATCATAATTGAAGAAGGGGTGATTGTGGATAAACATTTTAAGGTATGCCTCTTTTTCTAGTGCATGTTTTTCAAAAAATAAAATTCCTACCATGAATCCTTTTGAATCCTTAGAACACTTTGAAAATGAAGATGTTAAAACTCTAGAAAATGAGGATAGAAAAACTATTGAAAGTGATATTATGATTAAGGATATTCAAACACCTAAAAGAAATAAAGATGAAAAACAAAACTTAGAACCTCAAAAATTTGGTTATAGAAAATTTTGAGTAAAAGGGAACAAAAGTCTTGCTATTTTTAGAACACCGATAAATAGTAAAAAGAATGAGATTAATATAGGCAGTAAATTTAAGCCTTTTAGACCTTCAAATAAGGATATTTTGCATAGAGAAATAATTGTAGATGTGGAAAATGGAACCCAAATGACTCTTAATCTAAGTGGGAAGAAACATCCTGCTAGATCTAAGAAATGAAGGTCATATAATGGAATATAAGGGGCCTAAATGCCCCAAAAGGAGGAACAAAATGCAACAATGTCATGTTTACTGATGAGTAATCAGTTACAATAGTCACGAGAAATGAATGACAATCCAAAACTTCATTGTATTAGCATAAGAAAATGTGCCTATAAATAGGCATTACAAGGTATTACAATGGATAAGAACACATTAAATAATAATTATCCTTAGCTAACAACTTATTAAAAACATGTGCTACTAATCCATATCATTCCTCCCCACTGAGAAAGCATTGGTCCCCAATGCATACAAATATGGAAGAGAAAGATGGAAAGAGCTAGGAGTATCGGGTACAACTAAAAATGTACTCTTGTTACAAAACAAAAAGACCAAAATAATTTTTTATAGGTATTCAAAAATCCAAAAACTGACACTAGCACTACATCGGTGGCAAAAAATGCTCTCTAATGATTGTAAACACTGCTATACCGACGACCAGCTAAAATGGGTCACTTGAATTGGTAGAAGAAAGCAACATTGGTGGCACAGTAAAGATGCCAAAGAATATTCCTCAAAATTTGTGAAAAGATGCCATATGAAAATGTGGATGTAGTAATTTTTTTGTTTTAATTGACAGACATGCATAATGAAAGCGGATGCGCGCATTAATGAAAATTGGGCATGCATTGAATGAAGATAGGGTGACATGCCTTTAATGGGTGTAGAAAAATTAAATTATATTAAAAATAATATAATCTAATTTATGGTTTAAAATTGAATGTGGGTTGTTAATGGAGTGGTGCACGCTTTTAATAAAAATGGGCATTTAATGGGTGGAGAAAAATTAAATTATATTAAAAATAATATAATTTAATTTATGGTTGAAAATTAAAAGAAAAATGTGTGCATTAAAAGGAAAACACAAATGAGGTGGGGGAGTGTTTCAATGATGGATACATGCATTAATGATGTCATGGATTTAATTACAATGGCAACGGTGAAATAATAAAAAATTAAAGTGAATAAAATTAAACTAATATATTTTAATTTTAATTTATTGTTCAAAATGGAGGAAATGGGTATGTAAAAATTAAATTAAATTAAAAATTAATTTAATTTAATTTATGGAATGGTGGAAGCCATGGTGGATCATGGGTATGCAAAATCGAGCGATGAGAACAAAAATGGCACAAGAGGCAGTGAAAATGTTAAGCTAGTGGCAGCTTCAATAGAGGACGCACAACGACAATATAGAGATTGTTATAAATATGTGATCTACAGTAGTGATGCACAAGAAGAGCTAGTAAATCAATTATGAATAAAATAACATCGACAGTAGTGACTTTACATGATAAATAAGAAGCGATGAAGCGACAGATAGAAATCATGGTCAAAATACTACATGATATGGCCATGAAAAGCTAGAGATCGATGTTGTAAACATTGAAAAATGGTAGAAAACACAAGTGGTCAGTGTGATCGACAGGAAATGACATCAA
The DNA here is from genome assembly GCA_028583015.1 of Wollemia nobilis. Taxonomy (NCBI): domain Eukaryota; kingdom Viridiplantae; phylum Streptophyta; class Pinopsida; order Araucariales; family Araucariaceae; genus Wollemia; species Wollemia nobilis. Next base: position 9,248,179 of record JAQPPZ010003077.1, on the reverse strand, counting down.
CAATGGTGGAGGCCATGGATCAACGTCACAAATATTGTCAGGCATTAAGAAACAAAAGAGTGTATGCGTCAATGGCAGAAGCAGCGAAGTGCATCGATGAGGATGCAAAATAGGTGATACTGAGCTGGTCAAAACAACATGTAAGCTATAGAGCAGGGCTGTAGGGTCGATACATTCACAAGCAAGAGCAAAAGGATTTGGTGTGAATTCTAAATATGCAGTTTGGTCATTGTAGAGCAGTAGATCATCATCGTAAAATGATGAATTGATGAGGGTTGTGATCGATAAAGGTTGGCAGTAATGAGATTCAAGTAGCAAATGTTGAATGGTATGGGGGTCGAATGGAACCAAATTAGGCAGTGATGACAACAAATCAACATCTAGAGAGAGGAGTTCAAAACTCCAAAGTTGCAAAGATGTAGGAATCACATGAACCATGGTAGATGGTAGAACATATTTTAGCACAGCAATATGAGCTTCAAATAAGCTCAAATCCATAACAAGATCTTCAAATGATCTCAAATTTGCAAGAGAATTTGCAAGAGAAGCCACATGGTCTAGTGGGAAGATGTTGGGCATGTCGTCCAGAGACCTTGGTTCAATTTCAAGTATGGCTATAGAGTCTTTAATATCTGGTTCTTCATCGGTAGTAGCAATGATTTTAGCTTGAAGCTGATGAACATCAGTGGCCATTTGGTTTTGGAGCTGCTAAAAATCAGTAAGCATGGTCGAATGGATTTGTTGTAGTGTCGCATAGAGGTCAAAAGTTGGGTAGATACCTCATCAAGCAATATGGTTGAACTCAACATCATACTATCTTATATGAAAATAGATTATGGTCACGAATAAGTAAAATACAAATGCACTAGATCATGAGTTGAATGAGTACAAAATAAATGGAGGTTGGAAATTGTTAAAGTATGTGAGGCCAAAGCAGGACGAAACCGCATACGGATTTAGGAACAATTTCATAAAGCTTGCAAACAAAAATTATTTGTAACATAAGCAAACAACTCCACAACTTAGATCTATAGAAGAATTCTCATTCCTCTTTTGAACCAATATTGGCCTAGAGGAAGAGGATACTAACACTTATCTGTAACTTGCTCTGATACCAAAAAATAAGGAATAAGTTACAACAGTCATGAGAAATGAATTACAATACAAAAATTCATTGTATTAGCATACCAAAATGTGCCTATAAATAGGCATTACAATGGATAAGAATGCATTAAATAATGCTTATCCTTAGATAACAACTTATTAAAAACATGTGCTACTAATCCATATCATATGAAGAAAAGGAAACACTCAAGATGAAGGCATGGTCTAGTTCCATGTTGATAAAATGAAGGTTTTATTTGGTTCTTAAATTCTCTATCCCTTATTTTCAATTGGGTGGTTTTAGTGATTGGAATGTTGTCCATAGTCTATCCTAGACTATATCATCATATTTTGGATTTCATAAGAGGCTTATGTGTATGTTCTAAAGTTGACTTAAGTTTTGTCTCATTTTGGAATTTTCACGAGGCATATTTGTATGTTTTGAAGATGTAAAAGGGTTGGGGCCCTTTCAAAACCCCTTCTTCCAATATTATAAAAACAAAACAAAACAAAAAATTAAATCATCAAACTAAAATCCAATAGGAGTGAGTAGACAAATCTATTACTACTACAAAAGTGAAAACAATGCTCACTTGTAGAAGCGATGCCAACTCTATTGCCTCTTATTGGTAATTTTATCTATACCTATAAAAATATAAAATAGATAAGGGTGATATGTGTAGTGGCATTTTTCAGGTCTTGGCCAAGGGCAATGTGCTTTTTTGTTGTGATAATAAAACCCCTTATTTAAGAAAAGCAACTAAAATGATGCAATTACATAAAAGGTGGAAAAAAATATAAAAGAGACAAAAAACTTTAAAAGGTAAATGCAAAAGGAATTCAATAAGCGGATGTGAAAATGGAAATAGCATAACCTAAGACCATTGGTTATTTCCCCTTTTCAATGGAGGCTTTTTGAGAAGCCTGCTAGTTGCTTGATGATAGTCTCACAAATGCTTGATGCTCGTTGAAGACAATTGGAAGATCAATTTCTAACTCGTATGGATACTTGATGTGAGATTCAAATTTTAGATGCAATGCTTGTGAAATAAAAAGTTTTTAATATCTACGGTTCTAAGAGGATTTTGGCATACAAGATCCTCTATTCTAGACTAATTTTGGAAAATTTTCAATGCATGAAAGATTCATCTATTCTAGACTAATTTTGACAAAGTTTCAATACATAAAAGATTCATATAGAATGGCCTATCCAAGGCTTGACTTTATAAGTAGCTAGTGCTTCCTTGGAGGATCCACAAGAGGATTTTCCAAGATTGACAAGGTATAGAGGTGGCACACTTGCATGGAGTGATTGGAGTTGACTAAGGGAAAGACTAAAAAGATGGACATGCAACTCCTGATGAGGAGATTAGATTGACAATTTAAGATTATATTGTTGACTAACATGCATCATTGAGTTGGTATATCAAGTTGGAAGGATTAGATATGGCGATGACAAGCAGCGACAAGGATTTAAAGAGTTAAGAATCTTAGTTTTGACAAAGAAAGATCAAAAGTGTTAGGAAGCGATAGTGCTGGTAGTGCTAGCTCTAGATGATTGTTAGATGTCAAAATTAGGTAGGAAAGGATCAAACAATCAAATATTGTAGAAGCACTACCAAGGGAGCAAAAGCACTAGTAACATTATTACTCATGCCCTAATAGTTCTTTTGGGGTAGTAAATACTTTGAATTTGGGCATGAAGATGGTTTGATTACTTTGGCTAAGTAGAAGATTGATTTATGAGGGGAAAGGTGAATTGAATATTAGCCCTATGAATAAGATTGGATGTCTACAACTATAATAGCATCATTCTTATAGTTGAATGTGTATTATGCAACTAGTTTGTTTGTATATTTTGATTCTCTCTAATTCATTTTTCTATATTAAATAGTTTTTACTCTAAATACACATGCAAAACAAAACTTTTTGACATTTTTACCTCACCACTATTAATGCTCCATATTTAGTTGAGAAGTATATTCCAAGGTGGTTTTCTTTTCTACAGTCCTCCTAGCATACTGTTTTATAGAAAAAATTGTGTTGATCATTAATGTTAGGTGACCTTTTCTATTCACCTTCTATCAATATTAGTGGTACCCTTAGAAATCAATATTTTTGATTTAATATAAGAAGTATATTCTAATATGGTTTCCTTTTAAAGAATACTTCTAATATGTTGTTTTATAGAAAAACCATTGCTAATAGGTAGGAGAATTCCCACTTACTTGTTGGTTGGAGATTTTTATATAACCAACAAGATTATAAGAACATGTTCATCACACATAGGTTTTAAAGCATTTTTTTACAAAACTTTCCATGTCTAGATAAAGTTATTTCTCATTGATATATATATAAATAAATTTTATTTTGTTTAAATTTTACATTTTCTTTCTTTGCTTTTCTTTCTTTTTGTTGCTTTGTTAAGTGTTTGATTATATATGTTATGTAAGAGACATGGTTTTTGATAAATTATACTAAGCATGGATTTAAAGGAATCTTTATTTTTTAAAATTCAACTATATTTATTAAAAAAAATATTATGTTTTAAAAGTTATGGTATTCATTTTAAATTAAATTAATAAATTAAATATATTTAAAAATAAATTTATTTTTGAAATAAATGTTTTTTAAAACTATAAGCTTTAGAAACTTTTGCCTCTTAATAAATTCTTTTTATTTTTGGTTATCAAGTAAATAGTATGATAAAGATGGGTTTTTGGTTACATTAAAAAAAAAAAAATCTTTCAACTATAATTAAAAAAATTCAACAATACTAAAATAGACTAGGACTCTCTTGACCGCTACTTGCACCAACCACTATGTACTAATATTAAGATTCACCCACTGAAACTTTGATATACTAAAAGACACCGTTTACTCTCACTACTTCTCCCAAACTCTGTACGAAATAAATAATATTTTTATAATTTGAATAAACGTATGCCTGGAAGCTTTTGTTAAAGAAAATGATATCCATTATATATAGAACAACAGAAGAAAGTAAATCGTATTAGGGAAGGATCGTAAAGCGCACGAATGAGTTTTATCAAAAGTTAAAGTGGATCGGTACAGGCTACAGCATCTAAACACTTGCCAGCAAAATGGTATATCTAATGCTGAATGTCACATCCCATCTGTCAATGTGACCAGCAGCGGATGTCCTTTAAAGTTCGTTTTTATTCTTTGCAAATTGCAACCTATTCCTTAACCTTGTCCACTTCGAAATTAGACATCCTGACTACTGACTTGTGGAGTGCTCCGGAAGAATGGTGAAGTGACTAGGCCAAAATATTACAGGAAACTGTGGAGGGTCCATACCACCTTCACAGATGTGGCTTTGTGTTAAAGTTGAATGCTACCCATCACCTTTAAGCGATGCTACGTACTTGACATGCCCATCATCTTCATGATCTATTCAAATTTAATGCTTTCCAGCTTCAGCAGATATTAAGTGTTCTACAACGGAATAGCTTATGGATTACAACACCTGCAAAGTTGAGAACAGCTTTAAGAACTTTGTGGTACAGAGAGACACCGACTCTTCATAGGTCTATTCAAAGTTAATAGCTTTGAATAACTGTCTTCTCATAACTTATGGAACGCCCAAATGAATAGGGCTTAATCCTATTAGCTTAATGTTATTTTATGGTTTTAAGTAGCTTAACTTTACAAAACGTGTATTAATTAAATAATATTTAAAAAATATTTAGGAATAAAATTAGTGGATTGGTAAGTGCAAGTGTGGTTGGACACTTACCAAGAAGAGATCTTAGGGAAGCCAACTCTTTGCAAAGGTCGTCTTTTGTTGCAAAAGTCGTCTTTTGAATGCGTACCAGACCGACGATGACACGATACGAACTTTGCACGATTGGTAGTTCCCATCTCATGTCGGATCAACAAGAATGAGACGGATAAGTTTGTTGGGAGCAGTCCCATTTGAACTGACCAATTACTAAAAATAGTGGTTGTAACAAACTCTCCTATGTAATTAAAAAAAAAATAGAATCATCAAACTTTACAATTTTCAAGTGGTTAAAAATATAGTTTTAAAATGACTTGATCATTTAATGGAGGTTTCTCTTTCTATCTTCTTAAGGTTTTTGGTCTTTGGTTTATAAGATGTTTGGTGGTGTAATTGGAAGGAGAGGCAATTTAAAGCCTTTGAAAATATCTTCCATCTGACTGAGTTTGTGGCATTTTGGGTTGTTGTTGCCATTGTTGAAAATGGGGATGCAATTTATTTAGATAAAGTCACTTCTATTGAGGAGTTGGTGGTGGAATCGGTTCTTGGATTTAGAGATTATTTTTCTGATCATCGCCCTGAAGCTCCGGCCAGACAAACTATTATTTGGGAACCTTCTCCTCCTGGTTAGTTGAAGCTAAATTTCGATGGAGCTTCTAAAGGGAATCTGAGACTAAGCAGTGCAAGGGGATTGGTTACAGACTCTGACGGGATGATTTTGTTGGTTTTTACTAAAAATTTAGATCGTCATACTAGTCACTTTGCGGAGGCACGATCTCTCTTTCAAGAGGTTTATCAACTAGGAATTTTGAATGACACGAAGGTAATTATTGAAGGGGATTCCCTCAATATCATTAATATCATCAAAGGTGTTCAGATCCCTTCTTGGATGATAGCAATGAAACTTGCTGAAACCTAAAGATGAATTTAACCCTAAAAGTGGTTGAGATTAAGCATGTTTATAGAGAGAGAAATAGTTAGCAAATTTGGGACATCTACAAGAAAGATGCACAATTTGATAGAGGATTTCTTAGATGGATTAAATCAAATAGACAATAAAATCTTTAAAAAAAAAAAAATTGTGTTTTCAAATGGTTCTCATCTGCAGTAATAGGGATCTCCTAAGAAAATTTTTTGAACGCAAGAGACTATACCTAAACCGTGGCCGAATTTCGAATTTGAATTATAAAAAAATTGGCGCCACAAATAAACTAAACTAAGACCTCTTCAGTGACACTTGCTCCAACCACTATAAAATAATATTGAATAACCTTTTAAAACGTTGAAACTTTGATATACTAAAAGATACCGTTTACTCTCACTACTTCTCCCAAACTCTCTACGAAATAAATAATATTTTTATAATTTGAATAGACGTATGCCTGACAACAAAGCTTGATTGTGAAAATAAATAATATCCATTATATAGAAGTAGGGAAAAGCAACAAAGAAAGTAAATCGTATTAGGGAAGGATCGTAAAACGAAGGAATTAGTTTTATCAAAAGTTAAAGTGGATCGGTACAGCCTACAGCATCTAAACACTTGCTGCATGTCACATCCCATCTGTCAATGTGATCAGAGCGGATGTCCTTTAAAGTTCGTTTTTATTCTTTGTAAATCGCAACCTATTCCTTAACCTTGTCCACTTCGAAATTTGACATCCTGACTACTGACTTGTGGAGTGCTCCGGAAGAATGGTGAAGTGACTAGGCCAAAATATTACAGGAAACTGTGGAGGGTCCATACCACCTTCACAGATGTGGCTTTGTGTTAAAGTTGAATGCTATCCATCACCTTTAAGCGATGCTACGTACTTGACATGCCCATCACCTTCATGATCTATTCAAATTTAATGCTTTCCAACTTCAGCAGAATAGCCTATGGATTACACCACCTGCAAAGTTGAGAACAGCTTTAAGAACTTTGTGGTACAGACACACCGACTCTTCGTAAGTCTATTCAAAGTTAATAGCCTTGAATAACTGTCTTCTCATAACTTATGGAACGCCCAAATGAATAGGGCTTAATCCTATTAGCTTAATATTAATTGAAGTCTGATGATTTTGTTACTAATCATTATTTTTAATATCATTTAATTAATACAAGTTTGATCTATTCATTTAATTAATACAAGTTTGATCTATTCAAATTTAATGCTTTCCAACTTCAGCAGAACAGCTTATGGATTACAACACCTGCAAAGTTGAGAACAGCTTTAAGAACTTTGTGGTACAGAGACACCGACTCTTCATAAGTCTATTCAAAGTTAATAGCTTTGAATAAGTGTCTTCTCATAACTTATGGAACGCCCAAATGAATAGGGCTTAATCCTATTAGCTTAATGTTATTTTATGGTTCTCATAACTTATGGAACGCCCAAATGAATAGGGCTTAATGTTATTTTATGGTTTTAAGTAGCTCAACTTTACAAAACGTGTATTAAGTTTTTAAGAAAGAACATATACTCATATATTAAGAAAACAAAAGTTATATCATGTCAAGTTCAAAATAAACTAGTACATAAAAAAAACCAGATACAATTACTTATACTCAGTTAAAACAGACTCAAGTAATGTCATAAACCATTTTATACCTATCATAGAAAAGAGCTATAAAATGTTGAATCATAGCTAACTGATAATCAAAATACTCAAGTCTGTAGCAATAGTCTTCTTGTTTTCCAGCATCATGAAGTCTATCAAAAAAGAACATGTATTTGTCCCTGTAGCTTCTCATATTCCGAGCAACTTGTAATGAAATTTTAAAACTTGTGAGTCTTCTAAAAGACCTAGTAAGCGATCTCTGCAAATTCTGAAAAATCTCCTTATTTATATACACCCATATAATCCATAATATCTCTGATGATAATATAAGCCAAAAATTATTCAAATGTTTATGCATATGAGGAATAAAACCTAGTAAAATATGTTGTCTAGTCACGATATCATGAATGTTCCATCCCTGCATATTATACAAGAACATGTGCCAAATTTCACGAGCAAAGAAGTAGTCAAGAAAGATATTCTCAACAGAATCAGAAACTCTACAAATAGAACAGCTCATAAGATCATTAGAATCATTCAAAATAGGCAATCTCTAAAGCAAAAGAAGCCATCTAAACCAAGATTTCTTAGGTTCCAAGTGACTTGACCAAATATGCTGCAAAATAACCTGACCATAAGACGCTGAAAGATCCATCTACCAAACTCTATTGATATGCATAATGATATCATTAGTATCAGCCAAAATATTATATAACTGCTTGGAAGTGATTTTATAAAACTGAACATCACCTTTCCAACGCACATTATTAAACAAAAATTGTTCATCTGAAACAAAATTAGGAGAATTCAGCTGCAAAAAATTTCTTAAGAAATAGTATGTCTTTTTTTGTGAAGCAGGAAGACCATACTGAGTCTTAAGAGAATCCCAAGATCTCAAACTGCCATTATCAAGAATATCAACAAACGTTCTTATACCCAAATTGGCCCAATTTCTAGCAGAACGACCTTTTGTAAGAGCAAGAAACTTATTTCTGTACGTAAGATTCCACCATATAGAGCTATTCAAATAGAGAACTAAATTATCATTAACAAACCAAGCAAAATGACTACCTCTAATCATCTCCCAGGCTTTCCAAAGACTTCTAAACACAAGTGAACTAGAAGGAGCAACTAAAAATCTACCTGGCAAGATATCACTCATGGGGAGGCCCTTCCAAGTACGGGCTTGTTTAGGAACAACCATAAGAATATTATTCCTAACTAAAACTTTCCAAGGTTCTTCTCCTCTATACAATTAAAAATCCATTTAATAGCAAGGGCCATTCCTTGAAAATGAATATTTTTAAGGCCCAAACCTCCTTTTAACTTATTAATAACACACCAGTCCCATTTAACACTATGTTTCCTTTTACCAAAAAATATTACCAGCCCATAAAAAATTATTGATATGCTTGTGAATGTCATTAACCAGATAGAAAGAAAAAAACTAGGCTGAAGCATAATATATAGTATATGATGACAAAATATTTTGACATATCTGTAGTCTGTCAGCATTAGAAAGAAATCTCTTATTCCATTTAGAAAAATTAGTAGATATATTTTCCTTAACCCAAATCCACATATTCTTAATATTAGGATCAAGAGCAAAAGGAATGCCCAAATATCGAATTTGTCTCGTAGGACCACCCCACTATATATTAAATTTGGCCAACCAAGGAGGGGCAACAGTGTCCCAACTTAACAAAATTGACTTGGATCTAGCAATGTTTGCAACTGAAGCGCTGCAGAAATAGTCAAGTTTTGCAAACAAGGAATCAAAATTTTCCTCTATCAACTTAACAAATATAGAAGTATTATCAGCAAAATAGATTTTCACAAGATCTTGACCATTCGAGAGCACAATACCCTTAATAACAGGACTAATAACATTCTCTCTGAGCAAATAAAATAAAGCATCGTTGACTATAACAAAAAGAGCAGGTGCAAGAGGGAATCCTTGCCTTATTGACCTTTGTAACACAATAGGATCAGAAAGAAGGCCATTAATTTCAATATAAGCAACAACATCTGAAAATAAGACCTTCACCATATCACAAAATTTAGAATGAAAACCAAAAGCTTCAAGAACCTTAATAAAAAAATTCCACTCCTCTATCATAAGCCTTCTCAAAATTTAGCAACAACGTTCCAACATTTTGACCTGAAACCTTAGACCAATTCATGGCTTCCTGGTAAGAAGATTTTGTAATATATACCTCCCTTTAACAAAACTTGTTTGAGAAGGATTTATAAATTTAGGAAGATAATTAGTAATTCTTAGCGCCAAAATCTTAGCAAGGATTTTATATGAAATATTTAGTATGGTAATCAACCTCTAGTTCTTGACTAGAGACTTATCACCATCCTTAGGAAGCAATTTTATAATACCCTTATTAATCTCTTTACCCAAGGATCCATTATGAATAGCCACTTCATACACCTGACAGAGATCTTCACTTATCCACTCAAAAATCTTTTTATAAAATTCAAAAGGAAGTCCATCAATTCCAGGAGACTTATCATTATGAATAGACTGTATGGCATTAATAATTTCATCTTTAATAATAGGACCACCTAAAGATTCAACTTTCTGTAAAGAAATTTTATTAGGAATTAGGGAACAACAATATAACCTATCATTATATCTTGAACTGTTATCTTTTGATGTAAATAGCTCCTGATAATAGTGAAAAAACACCTTCATTATGCCCTTATCATCACAGATCAACTGTTGTCCATTCCATATTCTAGTAATTTTATCCAAAATGGCTCTTTCTCTAACGTACTTAAAGAAAAAATTTGACCCTTTATCACCAATATGTAACCAATTAAGTTTAGCCTGAGCTTTTTGCCTTTGGATTTTCTTCATTTGCAGTTTTTAAGCTCATTTTTCATAATAATTAAGTCTTCTTGGACTTGAGTATTACCAGGATCTTATTGTAAAAAAAATTCCAGCTGAAAAATGTTAATATGAAGCATATTTTCTAACTTTTTATTTTCAAAAGCTTGTTGTGTACTAATGGATTGAAACACTCTTCTCCAACCATTAACATTCATATTCCATCTATTAATGGGACTAGCATGTTTATACAACCACCTATTGATTTCTCTCAAAGTGAAAATAGCATCATTGCAATCAGCTAGGTCTAATAAGAAAAGATTCAACAAAAATTTCCAAGCAGGCCTTACATGATGAAGGATTTCATTCTGAAATTTCAGATTAACAACAATAGGAAAATGGTCTGATAAAGCATTTGGAACAATATGAACTCTAAGACCATCAACCATATGAGTAAAGTGGAAAAATGAACTAGTAGCATAGAATCTGTCCAATCTAGAATAAATTCTATTAGCACCTTTCTGCATATTGCACCATGTAAACCACAAACCTTGATGATGATCATGAAAACCTTCCAAAGGGTCAAACAAACTAAACTGAGCTTTAAATTTAGACCAATTATGGAATTCATAACTTTTCCATTCAACCCCCAAACCACCACATTTATCATAGTGATGCTCCATCATATTAAAATCTCCTCCAAACACCCAAGGAATATTTTGCAAACCCAACAACCATTGCCACAAAACACTCCTATCCTGATAATCATTAGGAACGTATATAGAGCATATACCAAACATAAAAAAATTTTGTCAATAATTACCCAGACTACCCTGTGACAAGGAGAATATCCAAAATCAATGACTTTAGATGCCCAGAAATGGGACAACATGATCACAGCTCCCCCTTTACCATGAACGTGATTAGTATGATAATAGGAAATAATTTTCCAAATAACTTTCAAGGCTGAATATAACTGAAAATTTGTAGCCTTCACTTCCTAAATAAGAATACAATCATATTTACAAACAGATTGAAGAAAAGCTTTAACCACATATTTCCTTTTAGGGGACTCTAGTACCCTAACATTCTAACTTATACATTTAATTGTCATTATCAAGATTAGAAATTCTATTCCTACTCCTAGCAAGCTCTTTGGCAGATTTAAGAGTTTTCCCTTTAGTAATTGAATCTACAACTCTTCTTCTTTTCTTCTTTTCCACCATTAACCAATCAATTCCTGATTGATCTAATTCATCACCAGCCACACTATCCCCAGCACAGCTAGCAAGCTCCGTACTTGCTTTGTACTTGATAGGGACTCAACATCAGAAATATCATTATTAGTCATATCCTCATATGCTCCATCTTATTCAATTGTGTTAGTCTCAATAGTATTTTTATATTCCAAAGCCCTATGATTAATTGACTGTAAAGCTAGTTCTTGGGCATTTAATTTAACACCTTTATCATTAAGAAATTTATTGTTCATATTATCAATATTGGATGGAGGAATCAATTTGTTCGAAGCCACATTTTTCTCAATCACTTCCTTACTATTAGCCATCTTCTCATAAAATTATTAATGTGTTGAAATAGGTATTATAAAAATTGTATTTAATAGTATTGAAATGAGTCAAAATAGTTAAATGAGTGTTATGTTGTATTTAATATGATATGTATATTTAATTAATGCACATTTTATCATGTTTCTATGGTAAAACATGTATTAATTAAATATACATATCATATTAAATACAACATAACACTCATTTAACTATTTTGACTCATTACAATACTATTAAATACAATTTTTATAATACCTATTTCAACACATCATAACCTTTATTCATTTTCTTTAGATAGACCATGAGATAAATGAACCGTTACTTCTACTTCCAATTAACCACTCTCATATTATCATGCCATCATAAACATATCATATTTTTATCTAACTTAATGTAATGGACTTTTCTTTCCTATGCATAGTGTCATCATGCACCCACAAAAAAATGATTAGTAACAAAATCATCAAACTTACCTTTAAGGGTTAGGTGGATTGGTAAGTGTAGGTGTGGTTGGGCACTTACCAAGAAGATAACTAGGTTTAAACCTTGGGGGGAAGCCAACCCTTTGCAAAGATAGTAGTCTACTCTGAATCTTCTAAGTGTACACCAGTACAAACCTTGAGCTACCGGTGGTCCCCATATCACGTTGGGCAACAAGAACAAGATGGATAGGTTTATTGGGTGTAGTCCTTGTGGTTTCAACATTGTGCTGGCCAATTACTAAAAATAATGGTTGTAATCAACTCTCTTATGTAATAAAAAAATAGAATCATCAAACTTTACAATTTTTAAGTGGTTAAAAATATAGTTTTAAAATGACTTGATCATTCAATGGAGGTTTCTCTTTATGTCTTCAAGTCTTCAAATTTTTTGGTATTTAGTTTACTTCATGTTTGGTGGTGTATTTGGAAGGAGAGGAAATATAGAGCCTTTAAAAATATCTCCCATCCATCTAAGTTCATGGCACTTCGGGTTGTTGCTGTCATTGTTGAAAATGCGGATGCAAATCCTTTAGATGAAGTCACTTCCTTTGAGGAGTTGGTGATGGATTCAGTTCTTGTATTGAGAGATTATTGTCCCGATCATTGCCTTGAAGCTCCTACCAGACAAACTACTGTTTGGGATCCTCCTCCTGGCTGGTTGAAGCTAAATTTTGATGGAACTTCTAAGGGAATTGGTTAGAGACTCTAACGGGAGGATTTTGTTGGATTTCGCTAAAAGTTTAGATCATCATACCAGTCATTTTGCAAAGAGACGAGCTCTCTTTCAAAGGGTTTATCAACTAGAAATTTTGAATGGCGAAAAGGTAATTATTGAAGGCGACTCCCTCAATATCATTAATATGATCAAAAGTGTTCAGGTCCCTTCTTGGATGATGTATGATAGCGAATGAACTTGCTGAAATCCAAAGATGGATTTTAACCCTTGAAGCGGTTGAGATTAAACATGTTTATAGAGAGGGAAATAGATCAATGGATTTTTTAACAAACTTGGGACTTCTATAGGAAATATGCACAATTTGGCAAAGGATTTCCCAAATGGATTAAATCAAATAGACAATAAAATCTAGAGGAGATAATTTGTGTTTTCAAGTGGCTCTGATCTGCGATAGTAGAGATCCCCTGGGAAAAATTTTTGAATGCAAGAGTCTATACCTAAACCGTGGCCGAATTTTGAATTTGAATTATATAAGAATTCATGCCACAAATAGTTGTTGTTGTTCGTCATTTTTGGAGGTTTCTGTTTGACTATATTTTTTTTCATAGGTATAGTCTCCTATGCAAGATACTATAGTGAAAGCTCTAGTGTGTAAGCTCTAGTGTGTTGATGGTTTCAGTTTGGGTTTATCCATCTCGGCTATTATGTAGATTTGTTGTTTTGGTTTGCTATATTGATCTCTATATTCAAGCTAGTTGGTTGATCCACCTTTGTAAAAGGTTTGGGGCATCTTTCAAGACCCCTTTGTCCATCTTGTAAAAAAAAATTAAAATTATTATTGTATAATATTTGCATTTACATTAAGTTATAACAATACTTAAGAATGTAGTTTATTTATTTATTTTAATTTATCTTATTAGAGTAGATGTAACTCAAGTTGGGTTTAAAGATCACTCTTTTAATAGATATCAATAATATGTTACATGTGTTTTTGTTTTTAATTATTTTTAATGTAAATTTAAATAAATATATAAATAAATAAATAACATAATTTTCTCTATTACCCTCCATAAGGAAAATAAAATTTAAACAAGATGGTTTTTCATCAGGAATGTTTTTCACAAGCATTCACTAATTTCTTTCTCAAATGGTTGCTCTTCTTTAAAGGAGCATTTTCTCATTTCAACATAAGTTGACATGATCTACATCAAGAATTAAAAGTGATAATCAGAATCATTAATTTTATAGTTAAAATATTATGAGATTCTTTCAAAATGCAATAATGGTGTTTGTGTTAAATATCTTTATAAAATAAAGTACCTATGATCATAATAAAAATAATTTTCTCTATCAAAGATTTTTGGCTCGTGAACTAGAACAAAATTTCCAAAATAAGAGAAAAATTTCTTCTTCTCCAAATATCAATAAACATAGCTCCTCCTACAACTATGTAATTGTTGTTGTGAAAATAGAGGTTATTAAATGAAATATGGAAGCACACACAATCCAACAATAATGGTGTTTGTGTTAAATATCTTTATAAAATAAAGTATCTATGATCATAATAAAAATAATTTTCTCTACTAAAGAGTTTCGGCTCATGTACTAGAACAAACTAACCAAAATAAGAGCAAAACTTCTTCTCCAAACATCAATAAACATAGCCTCTCCTACAACCACGTAATTGTTGTTGTGAAAACATGAGCGATTTAAATGAAATACGAAAGCACACAGAATCCATGATGGGTAATTTTTTTTCCCACAATAATTTGCATTTTTTTGTATTGATAGTAGAAGGGGTTTTAAAGGGTCCCCAAACCTATTACAAGTAGGGTTTTGAAAGGCACCTTCAAACCTTATATCTAGCAATAAGATAGAATGAACTGAATTCTATGAATCAAACCTGAAAATCCAATGAAGCAACCTCTTAGCAAATAAGCCATAGACTTTATCCATGATCAAACCATGTTCTCAAGAATCTAAAGCACAAGAGAAAAAGGATAGAATAACGAAAATGCTACCCGTTAAAACATGTCATGTTATCCATTATATTTAAGAGTTTATCCTCGTTGAGATTAAAAAATATTTTACTATAAACATCATAGTTTTCCTAGTTCAAAATATTTATTTGGAATAGACATATGTGTGGAACTTTAATTTCATCTTGCCAAGACAATTTAACAAGGTACTTTTAACTATTACATAATTCTTAAGGAGGACTTAGCAAAAGAAATAATTCCATCCACTAAATACTCCTTAACACCATCATCATCCTGTCTCAAGTACTAAAGCACTACTGCTATTTTTTATATGCAACTACATGTAATAACATTGTCTACCAACAAAACACATCCACTTTACACATTCATAATAATAATTGGATCTCAACTATCTTTTTGAGTTTAATGATAGATATTAGACAAATATAATTACTATAAATGAAATATTTTGCTATATAGATTATAGAAACAACATTTGTTTTAAAATATAGCTTACATATGGATACAAAGTTGGTAAGGTAGTCCACATATCAAGGAATCCAATGTACATTTAATAAATATTAAAACTATGTATTTAACTTTTTATAAGATATTAAAATTAGACAATTGTTATAATTGAATCCTTCACCCTTTTCCACCTACACCTTGAGATATTTAGGAATAAAATTATATTTTATGAGGTGAAATTCGAGAAGATGAAATCAAATTTATGAAATTTAGGTGCATCCATTACTTCTTTGTCAAGTCTTAATGTCTTAATGATAGAAAATAATAGGTAATAATGGTTATTTTCTTATTTGTAAGTTTAATAATTGAAATATAAACTTGCAATCCATTAAAATTAAAAGAAAAGGTCACAAAGTGGTAAAACCCTTTCATATGAATAATTATGCAAGGTGAAATTATGTTTATATAGTGTTTTCATTCATGATTGTTATATGCATGTTTGCATGAACAAGGTATTGTGTAATATTTGAATATCATGTGAATGTATAATGGGCATTAATGAAATTCTTCTATATGGCATGCATATATTTTGTAAGATTGATTTTTCCATTATCATAAAAATATGTTCTCCATAAAAAAGTGGTTATTTTGTATTACATTTTTATATTGTCAATATATCAACATATTTACATAGGATTTTACTATAAAATCTTTAGTAGGATATCATGTTGTGGTAGTGTTTACTTTGTTGAAAATATACAATTTGAAAACATAATTTCTAGATTAATTTATGTTTCAATATTTGGAGCATTTACAACATTCTAAATGTTATGAGCCTCATGTTTTGAATTTTATTAAATCTCACGTCATGCATGGCAACAGTATATCCACAGTCATGATTATCATGTTGATGCAACCTTTTAATAATTATATGTGTCTAAATAGAAATATATAGCAAGGATTAACACTTATTAAGATACATAAAATCTTACAAATCATAGTGCTTGGTACCTACCTTTTATTTTTGTATTGTTCTTTATGTTAATTATTTTTTAAGTACAAAATAAAGATGTGATGATTAGATATTTTAAAGTAGTTGATGCAAAATATTATTTAATAGATATAGGATATCAATAGGAAATTTTCTATAAAATAAGTATAAAACTATATTGTTAGTTGATTTATAACTCATAGGATATGTTCACATGTGGTGTGTATTTGTTTAAAATCTAAATAATACAAAATTTATGAAAACAAGTATATCATATTGAAAATAATTGAAATGCATTTAGTTATGTTGTAGTGTGCATTTGCATTGGGAGTATTTATGATAATATACATAAGATGTTAAATTATTTTAGATTTTTTAGTATTAATTAAAATGGTGTTGGTTATTTTAGCATGTAATTGTATTTATTTTATACTATACTATATTTGATTTTGGAAAATTGCTTTTTGTAGGGATTTATTGTGTTTTTTATGCTATAATGCATTTCAATTCAAAGTATAAATTATTCAAGGGATTGAATAATGGTTGTTCCAATATGTAGATGTGTTTTCTTTGTGATAGAATACATTTTAGTGTATTATTTATTGAATTTTTTTTGTCATAATTTCCCCAATATGTGTCCATTTTAATATTTGTTCTTGCAAATTTTTTTGTTTTTCCACTTATTGTATATATAAGATTCCATAATGTTGTTTGTGTTATTTACAAGAAACTATATGTCAGTGTTATTCATATACTATTCTGGCAATTTTAACTTGGAATTTGATTGGGATATACTAAAATATCCTCTAATTCCTATTGAATTGGATAAATTTGTATTGAATATTATATCAACCAAATTAGTTATTAGGTTACATATTGTCATTGTTGACATTGCATATATTGTGTATTTAGATTTGTAATTAGAAAAGAGATTTTTTTTTTTTGGTAAAATATTTCATTAAAAGTGGGTTTTGAAAGGGGTCCCAAAACCTTTTTACACAAGGTCAACAGAAAAAACAGAAGGCCAAAGGATAGACCATTTGAAAAAAAAATTAAAAATCCCGGAAAAAGTAGGAAATTTAAAAAATCCCACCCAAAGCAAGAAATTTAAAAAATCCCGCCCAGGCAAGAACAAACGTAAAAAAATCCCACCCAAGGGGAAAACTGGAAACCAGAATTCCACAAAGGAGAAACCAGAAGTCAAAGCCACCAGGATGAAAATCCACCCAGGGAAGGCATATGGAATAGAGAAAACCATCAATAAAACAAATATGGATCATCCCGTCCAATCAGGGCCGAGACTAACATGAGCAAATAGAAAAATTTGGGATTCTACCCAAGAAAACCAGAAACCGCTACAAGAAAGCGGAACAGCTGAAACGTGAAAAAAAGAAACCAAGATCCCACCCAAGGACGGCTTGGGAAAGCATTCTAGGAAGCAAAATCTAGTACAAAGCTTAGAAAATGGATCAGCAATTATGAGGATCTCCACACGCCATGAAATCCCCTTCCACGCGAGATTGAGCTACGAGAATGCCATAAGAAACCTAAGGATGCAATGGAAAAAAAACCGCCATCCATGGGAAAAGGGATGGAAAGGTCCCAAGGAACCCGATCTGAAGGAGCCACATGGTGATCAAGTTGCAGGTAATAAGCATAGGTCCCCTTCTAAATCATAAAGCTGCAAAAAGTGACCTTTTTTACTATTATAACTTTTATTTTTATTCTTTGAAATTGCTTGTATTCTAGGACTAAGATATATTTTTTGATAATTCTAGAAAATTCATGTACTTATTATTTTCTATGTAGAAAAATAAAATTTAATTTTGATATTTCGATTGTGTGCATGTCTCTCTCAAGTGGAAAAAAACAACTTGCATCAAATTGTAGTTATAAATAATATTACCAAGTGCTTGGGATATGTGCATGCTAAGAGATAAAATAAAATTACATTGATATAAGTCTTTGTTATGGTAGTTATTTTATAAATTACATGTGGATTCCACCCATAGATGATGTATTTTAGTAGTAATTTATTATTTCAAGAATAAAATTTCTTGGATGAGTGAGAATTAATAGAAGTACTGCTTACCATAGTTATAGTTAAGGACTTAAGAACATTATATATTTCAAATAAGAGCATTCTCTTCTACATGGGATGTATATACTAGCTCATATTCCTTATATAAAAGTAAGGGGTATGTGCTAATATAATAGATTGCATTTAAGTCTATTTAGCCCATACCCTCTCATATTGCTTCTAAAGGTTTACCATTCATACAATAGATCATAAAAGCAAGATAGATGTGAATTCCAACTACATGGTCATGGTAGTTAACAATTATTAATATCAAGAGTGTTTTTTAATTACAAAACCCTATTACTAAAGGAGTCAGTATACATTTTTTCTTTCATCTCACAACACATCTATATACAAGGGACATGTCCCAAATTTTTTTATCTAGTATTTATAGTTGACCCCAAAGCTTATCATCTAGTCAATACACCAAGAAAATATAAAAAAAGTATTTCATGAACAATATAAGGATTCCAATTTGGAGTTGTGAATGCCAAGTCATGAATGCAGAGCTGTGAATATTGAGGGTTTACATCGAGGGTTTTGAATGGATGCTTGAGTTGTGAATGTCGAGGGTTTTTTATGGATGCTCTGAATGATAGAAACTTCCTTCAATTAGGGAAAAATGGTGAAATTAGGGATTCATATGGGAGATCTAGGGATCTAAGGAATGTTGGTTAATGTGTAGAAAAGGGAATGATAGATGCAAAAATTGTTCTACAAGAAGGATATGGAAAGGATTCTTGGGCATAAATTCTCAAAGGAAGAAAAGAAGTGATTAACCCAAGTGATGTAGGTGAGTTGGAGAGGGTAAAGAAATCCTCCAAGGGAGGTCCCTGGTTTGAATCTCCACCCTACCAAACGCACATTGGGTACCCAAAATCCAATTGATAATGTCAGTGTGGTTAGAACCAGGTGTGACTCCCAGGTGATTTTAATGGTGTAGAAACCCTTGGCCATGGTTTATCAGACCAAAGCAGCCCTACAAGGGGTTTTTTGCTAAATTCAAAAAAAAATGATTAAATAAGATTGTGGCATAGAGATATATCATGAAAATGGAAAGGTATGTATTGCTAAATCCCTAATCAAAAATACTGAGGAATAATGAGTTTAGCATGGTAGGCAAATTTCTAGGGCCCAAAGCAGATTTAGATGTGCTTAGGAGATGGCTTCATTATAAACTTCAAATGAAGGGTTCGATGTGTGTTATTGATCTATCAAATGGATACTTTTTAATCTAGTTCAATTTTGATGAAGATCTTATGGAAACCTTATCACAAGGTCTATTTTATTTGGGAAAAGCTTGATTTTCTTGAAATGTTGGAATCAGGGTTTCAACCCTCAAAAGGAAGAATTCTTTTCAGTTCCCATCTAGATTAGGTTCCCAAATTTACCTGTAAAATATTGGGATGTTTAAATTATTAAATAAGTGGCAACAAAAGGATAATCAAATAAACCAGAGGACTGCAAGCACAAAAAAAGAAACTTCTAGCCCACAAGAAAGGGCACAAGAAAAGGAACAATACCAAGAAATTCACTAGGAGGTAAATGAAGAGGCAAAAAGTAAAATTAGTAATGGATGTTCTATACAACACAAGGAAGAACAACATAATCCTAATAAGATAATGGAGTATGCAAGTAAATGTGAATAGTTAAACCAACAAGCAGATGAAGAACATAATGAGAAATGAAATTTGAGAGGCTTTGGAACTAACATTAATCAACAAGATAATAGTCTCAATCAAGGAAATTAAAATTATTATAAAGAAGGTAACCATAGAAATAAAATAAACATGATTGAAAATCATATAAATCTAGATACCAATACAAAATAACATAATATGGTTGCAATCAAAAAAGATAATGCAAACAATAATTTGGAAATCGAAGAAGAAATATTAGTAGATGTTGCTAAAATGGTAGAGGATACCCCATCCACTCAAATGGACTCATAATAGGAGAAGGATCAGATTGGAGGATAAATGGGGTTTAAAGTCAAATAAATAGAGGGATCGTAGGGATTAGATCAAGTTTTAAATTCATGGAATGAACTAGACAATCTAATGAATAGAAGGATCTAAGCATCATAGAAAACTCAAAGAAAATTAAGGAGGATATGCAAATATGATTTAGTAAAAGACTAGAGTTGGGTAAAATAGCTCAATTAGTAGCGAATGAATCTCTGACAAGATGTAACCAAATGGGAGATAATGATCCTCCTAGAAGACATACAAAAAATGCAAATAATACAGGCAATTATGGGAAAAGAAAGCAAGGAAGACCCCCCAAATAAGAAGAGCAAAAATTACCAAAGAACAAGGGACAATAATTAGATCCAAATGAAGAATGGAAGGTTAAGGGTAAAATCCCATCAAATAAAACCAAAAGATAAAAATCCTTTTTTGGAATTTACGGGGGCTAAATTCCCCTGGGAAAAGAAAAATTGTTAGAAATCTACTCATGGAAGTGAAACCTTATATTGTTTGTCTTCATGAATCTAAAATTGACACCAAAAAACTTGACATTATTCAAAAAGAGGTCTGGTCAAATGCTAAATGGATCATAAGTCCAACACAAGGTATTGTTGGAGGTATTTACATCTTTTGAGATAGAATAAATTTTGAAGGCACTTTAATTGATCAAGAAGAAATATTTTATACAATCAAATTGAAGAAAAACTAACTTATGTTGGGTAATGACAGGGGTTAATACTCAAAATGATGATCGTGAGAGATTCCAACTATGGAATAAGCTATATTTTTAGAGGAATATTTTAATTAATTTGCATTGGATGGTTTTGGGTGACTTCAATATAGTCTTAAGAATAGAGGAGAAAAGAGGATGGAGGATTGACATCACTCAAGGTATGCAAGATTTTAATTATTTTATTCAAAATAGTAAGTTGATTGACCTAGATATTTGTAAAGGTAAATTAATGTGGACAAACATAAGGATGAGGGATAATCACATTCAAAGGTTCATGGATAGAGTTCTTATTTCTAACAATTGGCTAAGTATAATTAGTATTCATAGACTTATGTGTATGCCTAGAATAGGATCATATCACAATCCCCTTTTTTTGGATATGGAAAAGGAGGAGAAGTAGGGAGGAGCACCCTTTAGGTATGAGCTCATGTGGAATATTCATCCTAACATTAAAAAACAAATTAAAGCTTAGTGGTAGGAGGAGGTTCAAGGATCAACAATGTGCAAAGTTACCCAAAATTTAAAAAACATCAAGTATCAAATAAAAATTTAGCATAAAGAGGTATTTGGTAACATCAATTTAAGAAAAAAAAAACTTAAAAAGGATATCCAATATATAGAGGAAAAAATGGAGAGGGAAGGTAGAAAACTAGAGTGGCATGAAAGGGGAAAACAACTCCTCACAGAGTATCATAATACCATTGCCCAAGAGGAAATTCATTAATCCAGAATATTGTGGCTCAAGGAAGGTAACAAAAACACTAAATTCTTCCATTTTTCATCTATGAAACATAGGAATAACAATAAAATCCTCTACATTATGGGGGGATATGGAAGAAAGTATGAGTATTTAAATGATATTAATAAGCTGGCCATTTCTTTCTTTTAGAACCTTCTTAGCAAAGAAAACATAGGACAACATGGAAATAAAAAGTATCATTAACAATGTTCCCAAAATATTTAATGATAATATGAATGAACATCTATGCAAGGTAATATCTAATGAGGAAATTAGAATAGTTGTGTTCTCTATGGGAGCATCCAAGGCTGCAGGGTCGAATGGTTTCCTACAAGGTTCTTTACAACATAATTGGGATATTGTTGGAGAAGATGTAGTCAATGCAATCCAAGAAGCCCAAGAATCTAGTAAGTTATTGAAAGAATGAAATAATACCTTCCTTATTCTAATTCCCAAGAAATATGGAGCAGATAAATTGCAGGACTTTAGACCAATTAGCCTATGTAATACAATTTACAAAATTTTTACTAAAGTGTTGTCCAATCAATTGAAAAACACCATCTCCTCACTCATTAATGAAGATAAAGGAGTTTATACGATAGGCATACATATTATTGAAAGAATTATTTCCATTTATTAAACAACACACTCTCTCAAAAGGAGGAAAGGGTCAGACATGCTCCTTAATCTAGACATGAACAAAGCCTATGACAAGGTTTCTTGGTCTTTCTTAGATAAAATAATGGAGTGAATGGGTTTTAATGAAAAAAGGAGGGTATGGGTTGGTATATATTTCTAAACCCCATTTTTTGATCATGATCAATGGAAAATCTATTGGGTTCTTTCCTTCTAATAGAGGAATCGGTCAGGGAGATTCGTTGTCTCCATATCTCTTTATCATTATGGAAAATGCCTTGGAAAGAACTTTGAAAATAAAGCAAAAGGATGGTAATGGTCTGAAAAATTCATCCATTGGTGAAGATTTGTCCCATAAAAATATTGTGGATAATACTTTCTTTCTTGGTGAAGCTATAGAGGAAGAAGCTTTGGAGTTAAAAAAAGTCCTTGATTCTTATGAAAAAGCTACGGGCCAAAAAATAAATTATGAAGAAAGCAGTACTATATTTTTAAACACGAAGGAAAGTATAAGAGATCAAATAATTAAATTTTTGGGTTGTAAGGAGGAAGTTTTCCCTATCACCTATTTTGGTTTACCTTTGTTTATAGGAAAAATGAAAGATGAACTTTGGAATCAAATTATTGATAAATTTAATAGGAAACTTCAAGGCTGGAAGGGATATTTGTTATCCTCTGTGGGGAAAGTACAACTTATTAAACACATGCTTCAAATCCTCCATATTTACTTCATGTATTTCCTAAGGATGTCAAGGAAAGTGGAAGACACTTTAGAAATACTACAGAACATTTCTTATGGGATGGCACTGAATGCAAAATATGTATACATCTGGTAGCTTGGGATACCTGCTACTAACCTTTACATAATTGGGGTCTTGGATTGAGGAATTTGAGAGATATAAATAGATCCTTTCTAGCTAAACATGGTTGAAGGTTTTGTATTGGAGCATCAAGGAAATTGACTAGTATTATTTAAAATAAATACTTGGAGGGTAGAAACCGTTTTATCAATTATTCTAATCCTCCATATGGGTCTATTTTTGGTAAAATATTATCAATAGTAGGAAATTTCTATGGCAAGGTCTAAAATGGAGAGTAGGCAAGGGGGAAAAATAGACTTTTGGAAAGACCCTTGGATTCAAGAAGAGACTTTAGCAAACTACAAAAAGTTCAAAGATATTAAAAAACATTTAACTAGAACCTATGGTAAGAAAATTAATGGTTACGTTCATAGGGTGGGTGATTTTCAGGAGTGGAAAATCCTGTAAGAAGATATGCAAGGCTTAAGGGGTAAATATATGCAAGACATTTTAAGGAGATATTATTTAGGCAGAATTTTAGAGGATCAAATAATCTGGAGAAGAAACCAGCAAAGTAACCTCAAAGAAACTTGAGGTTTGGTGAAGGATGGATATAAAGTCTTGGGTAAAGTAACCTCAAAGAAACTTGAGCTTAAAATAATTAACATCATCCCTAAGGTTTATGTTTTTTTGGACTTCCATTCTCAATAATATCCCCATGAAAGACAATTGGCTCAAAAGAGGGATTGTGGTTCCAACTGTTTGTGTGTTGTGTAACAAAGAGGATGAGTGCATGGACCACTTGTTTGAAACTTGTGATTTTTTTATGATATCCTAAATATGTTATTGAGAGAATATAATGTTGCTTGGGTCATACTAGATTATCTAATCAAGATTCGAGAATAGTGGTACTTAGAAAGCAATATTTTTTGGCAAAAATGCATTCCATATATTTTCTAGAGGATTTGGTTAAAAATAAACAAATGGGTGTTCAAAAATAAAACTAGAGGAATAATTGGGGTTTATGCCAGGATAAAAATAGCCCTCTTGGATGACTATATTAAAAAAATTATCAACCAAGAAAATATTGCAATGATCCTCTTTAGATAAAAATATATCTTAAGTATGAAAAAAATAAATAAGGTGAGACTAGATACTAGATGGAAATGTCCTCATAAATATTGGATAAAAATTAACTTCGATGGGGCTACAAAAAGCAATCTGGGTCATGTTGATGGTGGGGGGATCATCAAGAATGACATAGGTTAGGTAGTGGCTACATATATTGAGGATCTAGAAATTACCACAAATCACCAAGCTGAAGCAAGGGCGATGCTTACGGGCCTATGAATTGTGGTGAATTTGGATTTTAGGAGAATTTTTATCGAGGGGTATTCCAAGAATATTATAACTTTCCTTCAAAAAGGGGAGCTAAATAATTCTAGCATTTTCCAAATAATTACATATGTGAGGACTATTTTGGGAAACCTAGAAGAAATTCAAATTAAACATATTTATAGAGAGGGAAACAAAGTTTTCAATAAAATGGTAAATATGGTACTTAGATCTGAGAATTTCAAGGTATGGTAATATGCCCCCATGGAATTCAAATATATTATAAGAATTTATAATGAAGCTAGCAGATAAAGAGGTCAAATCAAATAAAAATACTTATTGGGATCATGCGATAAGGATTTGAGCACACTAAATTATATTGATGTCAGCAGTTTCTTTATTAGTTCTGTAAAGCATTGAGCACTGCATAAGCCTTGTCAAATAGAAGGATAATGGGAGGGATATTATTTCAGCTTCTCCATTAGCAAGTTTAACCCAGGTTTGTTTATTTTACTAAGATAGAGCTATCTTGAATTTTTCTAATATTATATTATTTTTTCTTGTACATCTTTCGAGCTCTTTGTAAAGTATTGGGACCCTTCAACCCCTTTTTTTATCAATACCAAAAAATAATGATGGTTCTTAAAGTGGAATAAATCTAGTTATTTTATGAATACTACAACCTACTCTTTTACTCTTAACAATATAGGATATTCTTGTAAGTAGTTCTTCATATATGGTAAAGCAATAGGGTTTTCCCATACGAGAAAAATTGTAAACAACCTCCTGCAACCAACAAGACTAAATTATGTTATAAAAGCTCTCAATTTTTAAAAAGTAAACACACAAAACCTTCAAAATGATTTTCCTGTTGGAAAATAACAAAGAGATTAACAATAAAAATAGATAAATTCAATCCCTTTATTAAATATTTCTCATATGAATTTATTTTATTTTATTTTATTTCAAACATTCAGCATTGCAACATATTTTTTTTCTAAAATTTAAACACAAACATATTTTAAGATATGTCAATTATATAAATACAACTTTTATAATAAACATTACAATTTTGCTAGCAATTATTATAATAGATAAGTAAAGTTTACAACAACATCTAAATAATATTTCTAACTTTTTATTAAAATGGTAATAAGGCAATTAGGATAATTTCACGTATCAAATTCATCAAGTAAGGCCACTAAAAACATGAATAACAAGGACTTAAAAAACATACTAAAAGTATAAAATAAATTGTTCTTGTATACCAATTCTATAATAAGTAGAGTTTTTCACTTGCATGTTGTTGCTACCTATTTTCTCTTTAATCGACTGCCATATCACTAGTGCCCTTACAATATTTGCACACATTGTGCCACTTTGTGTAACTACTCTACCTCAGGTGGGGGGATCCTTCCCTTTTGATGATCGCCTCTCAGGCAATCATTTCATTGGTTAGTGAAGTTGCAGTTGTGGAAAGCCATGGCACCAGTAAAACAACCCAAGAAGTTTATCCTAAAGGTACTTCCTTTGTGTTGGACATAGTCCTACCCATGCAGGAATTTGATAAGCTTGCAAATGGCTTGAGAGTCACACCCTAGTTAGGTACTTTCTAGGAAGGATTCCTAGTGACTCGCTAATCCGTCAATGGATTCTGTAAGCCTGGAATCCATGTAGTATAAAAATTGACCATATTCAAAACCTTAATAATTTTTTTTCATTTTTAGTTTATTGATCTACAGGATGTTGTTGCAGTTATGAGCAAAGGTCATTTGTATATTAGAAATACCTTTTTAATTCTTAAGCCTTGGCACCGTAATTTTATAGTTTCTACTAAATTTTCATTGTGTGTTCTAGTTTGGATGGAATTCCTAGGTCTCCCTTTTCCCCTTTGGTTTTTCTTGCCACAACTTGTCACACCCATTGGTAATTTTATGTGCATGGAGCCATATAAATTCTATGTGATAGGGCCATACAAACACATTTACATTGAAATTGATCTCTTAAAGGTTCCTAAGGATTCTACTGATATTCAGGTGAGACCCAATTCTAACAATAGGTGGTTTATATCAAATCTCCCCAAAACCTATTATCAATGTTAGTCCACAACTCACAAGATAAAATACTACCCTCTTATGGAGGGTCAATTCAAAAATTGAGCTCTAGTAGAGATATCAACGCCTTTGAACACAGTTAAATATTCCCCTCCCACTAATGGAGGGGAGGAATGCACATTTGTCACAAAGAAGAATGGTAAAAGAAATCAAATGCAATATTATGTGAGAGTTGGTAAAAATGAGTCTCAATTGAGCTCTCAGTCAAGGAGCTCTCATGCAATCTCTACAAAAGGAACTTCTATTTCTCTTCCTATAGGTACCTCTACTGGTAATAACAAATATGTTCCCCCAACTCTTCAAGCCTCCCAATCGGCTAAGTCATTAGCTATGCTAGGGTCTATCCTCTCAAGTGGATGCCCTATCTCTCCACCTAATATGCATAGTGAATTTTCCTCACGAAACTCTCATTACTCTTGTAGTCTAGTTAGGGAGGCCTAAGGAATCCCTCTAGAGAAGCAACAATAGACAATTTTTTTTCATGAAAACCATAATAGGTTTCTCACAAACACCTTTAAATATTTGGTATATTTTGAGTAATTTGAGGTCATAAAAGGAAATATGCTCCTTGATCATATATCATGAAGTGCATATATTATAATGTCAAGGGTTTGACATATCCTATGCACAAGTACATAGTGCATCAGGATTTTCATGAATTCAATACCAAATTTGATAGTATTGATATTCTTTACCTTTAAGAATTCAAAGTGATTAGTTTTATTTTGTCAAGTACTTATTCCTTTCTATAGCCTTAGGGCCACATCTTTCATACTATGCATGACATAGGTAGAAGGGAATTCATCTACCTTTTAGAACTTTATCATTCTAGATTGATCTCTTGGGGTTGTGACCCTTATAATCATGTTATTTGGGTTGTAATTGAGACTGATGACCATATTCTTGGTGTGCTTAACATCTATGCACCTAACGATACCAATGATCATCGTGCACTTTAGCGACGGGCGACGCTATCTCTCCCCCCTGTTGTTTGGTTTCTTTTCGGAGACTTAAATATGATCAAATTACCACATGACAAGGTGGGTCTTCTACCCATGAGGTATGCCACAAGGGAAAGAGAAGTATGGATTTTCATGAAAGAAAATTTAGGGCTCTCTGACCCCAATAGTTGCTTTTCACCCTCTTTATTCCTAACTAGTGTCTGGTTCACATGGTCTAACAACCAACAAGGTGAGAGTTGTGTTTTGAAAATATTGGATAGAGCTATGCTCTCAAATTTTGATATTTTCTCCTTTGAGCAACCCTCATCTTCTTCTCCCTTTGTCTCTATCCACCCCAAGCTCTACTTGTCTAACCATTCTCCCATTTCCTTTTCCATTATGGTTTTGTCTATCCCCACTCCTCTTTCTTGATCATAATTTTACCATAATACCTCTATTTTGCACCACCCCATATTGAGGGCATATGTTATAAAAATTTGGAACCTAATCCCCATACTGAAATGGGCCTCAGACTATATTGATTGGTGTAATACTACTATCCAATGCACTTCCAGCTTCCTATGCTCACTTGGGCATAATATTGCTAACTTTCGTTGTTGCTCCAAAGCTACTCTTAAGTGAGAGTTGGAAGTGGTCTCATCCTAACTTTAGTCGAATCCTTTCAATGAGGATATTCAAAGGCACCTTACTATGTTTAAATACCAACTTATGATGGTAGAGCATTATGATGCCAAAGGGGTGCAATTCAAGGTGAGCTTGTACTATCTCAAATTTGGAGATAAGGTGACCAAGAAGTGTTTTGCATCACTTGCATCCTCACAATAAAATTTTAGGCATTAAAGCCCTTAATATTAATGGAGATAACGTTTCTAAAATTCCTAGTATTCTCTCTGCTTTTGAAGAGCACTACTAGACTGTATTTGCAGCTCAGGCCCGCTCCTAGTAATGTGAACAGACTCTTAAATCCTATCCTTATATTATCCCAAAGTGACTTTATAAGTCTCAAAGAGCTGCCTATGAAAAGACACTCTCTTTGGAGGATCTAGAGGAATCTCTTTCTCAGATGGCCAATGATAAGTCCCCTGGTCTTAACGGTTTCTCTTGTAAAATCTACAAGTCCCTTTGGGACACTATTGGGCCTAATCTTCTCAAAGTCTATCAGGAGTTCTTCTCTAAGGGTTATTTGAGCCCTACTATTAATCAAGTGATTATTAAAATTTATCCCCAAGGTTGGTGATCTTGAAATCATCACCAATTGGAGACCTATTACTCTCCTTAATATTTCCTATAAGCTCATTGCCAAAGCCCTATATTTATGCATCTTCCATATCCTTCCTATTATTATGCACCCAAAGCAAACTGGCTTCATTCAGGGCAGGTTCATCCTTGACAATATTATTTTTATTTGGGAAGGCATGGAGTGTGCTCACAATTCCAACCAACAATCACTATTTATAAACATTAACTTTGAGAAAGCCTATGATAGGATCGATTGGTCGTTCATTTTAGTCATGCTTAAAGCTTTTAATTTTGGGCCATGTTTCATTAGTTTTGAGGAAATGTTGTCTGTTGAGGTTTTAGTTGTTTTATCCATTAACAAACACAAGTCCTCAACCATTGGGCTCTTTTGATCCATCATACTAGGTTTTCCATTGGAACCATCCCATTATGTCCTTGTTGTTGAAGGATTTGGCTATTTACTAGTTCACCATGCTGCTTGGGGGTCTATTCAAGGAATTTCTCTTCCCAAAGGTGAGACTTAGTTGATAAATGATCATTTTGTTGATGACTCTTTCCTCACTCTTATTGAGGAAGAAGGTGTCATTCATCAGACGCTTGCCTGCCTGGACACTTTTTATCTGAATTTTTGATCCTCCATTCAATGGAGAAAGACTCAATGTTATAGGCAATCTCTTGACCCGATGCCCCATTGGCTTAGTCAATATCAGTGGAAGATCATCCAAGAGGGGAAAATATTTCATTTTTTAGGTATTCCTTTTACCTTTAACACTTTATTGCCTAATTTGTGGAAGTATGTTATTAACAGGGTGGAGTAGAAGCTTACCTACTAGTCCGCCAAGAAGCTCTTTCTTATTGGTAGATTTCAAATTTGCACAAAAGTCCTTGTGGTCATCCATGTTTATTATTCTTCCTACTACATCCCATCAAAAAAAAATCTATAAGAATCTTGATAAGCTTCTACGAGACTTTTTATAATCCTCTTCCAATAATGGTTTGGGATTTCATCATGTTGCCTAGGAGTATTATTGTCTTCCTAGAAGCCATGGTGGGCTTAGCATTCTCAATACCCAGCTTCAAGGTTTGACCCTTTGTGTTAAGTGGGTCAATATAGCCTCTCATATATAATAAGACCTGGAATATTATCATTCGAGACTATATGAGTGAAGGTTCCCCTTTTGGCCATAAGAGTTGGAGGGGCATGGGGTTCCCTTCCCTTCTTGTTGTCTGTGTGCCTATCAAAGTGTTAGGATCATTTGTCATTAGGAGAATTTGAAAAACCTATGAGAGTGTTAAACCTTGGCTTAGATGGAATGGTTAGAGCTTCTAGCATGGCCTCTCCATAAACCAAATGAATATTTGGTGGTCGCTTGTTATAACCTACTAGGGATCCCTGCTTGTGCAGGTTTCATGGGTTCATGCACTTATATTATTTCGCAAAGGTTTGTGATGCATCACTAATTTCTCTTCTCATCCTATCAAGGATTGGCTCCCTTAGGATTACTTCATAGTCAAATTTAGACTTAGTCAATCTAACATGGATACTTTTGAGGTTGTCAAGGTTTCTCTCCCTAACTCCATGTTACACAAGATTTTTGTGCTTTCACAATGACCTTGGTGGAAGGACTAGAAGTGGTATCCAAACACTCCACTACGAAACTATAAGGCTCAATTGGGGTATGGATGGCTCTCTCCTTGCCTCCCCATGATTGATAAGCTCAATCAATGGTGGAAGGTCTCCTCCCCTCGACCTGTTTGGATGCACAGGTTCCAGACTGCTTGGACTCCTTTCTTGAAGCCCAAAATTTCTTGTTTTGCCTAGTATTTTGCACCAAGGACTTCCTATTGGGGAGCATCTCTAGCATTTAGGCATCCTCAACCCTTCTTTCCATTTTTGTCTTCAATATAAATATGTTTTCCATCTTTTTTGGGTTTGTGCTTGTGCTCATTCCCTTTGGGAGTGGATTTTTTCCTTTTTTAGACCTCATCCCTTCACCCCATTTGAGTGGAAGCATATCATTTTGGGATAACCCCCATGCTTGATAGCTATTTTATTTGAAGTGTGCCACTTATTTCGTATGACAACCATATTTAAAATATGGAAAGCTAGAAATGATTGTATCTTTGGTTAATGTTCTTCCTCTTTGCACATATCTGCTTTTGAGAAGTCTAATATTATTTCATATATTTATTTTTAGATTAGAGTTCAAGCCAATAAGGTGGCCATGGAGCTCACTCATCTTCAGGAGCTTATTTATCAGTGGGGGAATGCACCATGCATAGTCAATTAGGTTCCTCTTGAGCAAGATACTACTCAAAGCTGGTCTAGGTCTAGAAAATAGTGTCGCTCACTCCCAAATTGCACTCCTATCCCAACTCAAGGTCCTTAAAAATATGGTCATGGCTACTTTACTATTCCTATCCCCCTCAAATCCTTGACTTGACACCTAGGATAATTAAGGAGCTTTGATATTTGTTGCCAACTAAGAGCCATTTGTTTATAGTTGGGAGGATATGTTCCCAAAAGCTTTGATGTTTACTGTCAACCAAGATCAATTTGTTTATAGTTGGGAGGATATGTTCCCAACACTTTTGTACAGGGGAGGGACTCAATGCCAAAGTCTCTTGTGCTACTGTTGGGTGGGAATTAGTCCCAAGGGTGGATAAACCCATATAATGGAGCCTCACCATTATGTAATCAATTAGTTTTGTTGGTCATTAGTTCTTTAAGGTAGTGTTGATTAGCTGTAATTTGTTTGCTTGGGTTCCCATTCTATTTTCACAGGGAAGGTTTTTCATCTGATGGTGTTAGCTATGTGGCGTGTTTAACTGTCTCTTTTTTTTTTTTAAGATGTATTCTATTATTTTTTTAATATAATGTCTTTTTTACATTAAAAAAATTTACAATTAGTGTCACCTCTTAGAAGACACATTTTTAAATTTGATCACTTTAAACCACCAATGAGATACATGAATTTTAGTTATATTACAACTATTTACATCCCTTTTCAATTACTTATTAGGTTCTAAAAATTGCTTTTTATCTCAAAAAAATCATTGTAGTCATCATCATCATCTTAAGCATGTAATTAATAAGAAGCATAATCATGAAAGGCCTATTATGGGACTACATTGAACTAACATTCGCACATAGTTACTAATTGTCCTTAATTATCTACAAGTCTACCCTTATTTTCTAATAATTATTTTAAAATAGAAGCAATATACCTAACCTCTACAATAGGATATGTCACCTATTGAACCTTAGAGCAACCAAAACCCATATCATAGTCGTCTTTCCTAAAGTAAATCAAGAGAAATAATATCAAGCGTTATAAGTTTTATTTCTATTCTAAGACTATAAACCCAAATTTAGGGGTTCATCATACTTTAAATATATTTTTTCCCTATCACATATAAGAAAAAAATTAGTTTATTCCATGAAATAGAACAAAATAATATTTATGAAATGGAACAACATAAACTCCATGAGAAAAAGAAACATAACCTATAAAGCAAGAAAAAGTGATACCATGAAAAAAAGTATAATCCCTAATATAGAATATAGAACTTTTATTAAAGCAAATGATGTCTCTTCACCTATAATATTATCATATAATTGTTATAGTTACTATGCAGTCTATTCAAACATCATAAAAAAATTCTAATCAATCCTAGAAGAAAGATTGAACATAGTCATCATTATTTACAAAGCAAAGTAATATTTTTGTAACCATGCAAATTGTCTTTGAAAAGAGAAAGATAAATGATTTTGAAAAAAACAACTTCAATATAAAACATATATCATAACAAGCCTATTGACTTCCTTTAATGTTCTTCATGAAGGCATACACATGTAATTTAATCCAAGAATATTGAGCACAACGTTCATGTTCATTATGGGTATTTTTCTTACTCTAAACACCCTTTTACAAAATTATTAGGAAAGAAATATATCTTATGAAACCATTCCCAATACATATCAAGGTTGAAACAATATGTAAGGGCAATTATTATTCCAATATTATAATCTATGAAGCAACTTACAAACCCCAAAATACATATAGCATAACCAATATAGGGAATTTTTATATAGGCCCAAATGAAATACACTTTTTCCTTCCTAAAGAAGAGAATTTAAAATAGAAAAATAAATACTCTCTAATCCAAAATGAGGAAAACAAACTAGAAATACAAGCTAGTTATTTGTATCCATCTATGACACATTTTCCATGTATTCTAAACTATCAAATGCATATTCTATAATGAATTTAAGGTAGCAAATAATTTGCTAATAATTCTATAATCTCATTAATATTCAAGATATGAGAAAGTGTGCTTGTATTAAATCATACTAAATCATATGAAAAAAATATCATCATGCCTAGGATCCAAGCATTATAAATAATAAAATATTAGAATTACCTTTTAAATAATTGAGGACCTTTAATAAAAACCAATTGGAAATCTATTGATCCTTGTTTCAATTCTATGGTTGGATTGTTTGAATAGAAATTACCAACCTTGGGTAAGGATCTTGTTCCACCCTTCCATCCACCAAGACTCACACTTACATAGTACATATTATAGGCTAAAGAAGCACATGAATGATCACTCAATAGTATATAATATTATACATGGAAATAATCATAGGAGGATTCAATATAACATACCATTGTTCAATATTTAGTTATTCAACTTTCAATACAAGGCATTATTTGGGTATCAACCATTTGACAAGTGATTACAATAACAACATAAACATATAAAGCACATAACCTACCATATATAACAATTAAGTAAGTTTTTAAGTCATTTTATTCATTTAAATCCTATCCACTTATTTTATGTTGTAGAGGGATACATTACCTTATCTCACACAGGTTTTCCTACCTAATTTCTTACTCTAACTTATATCCTCTTTTTCTTCTTGAAAGTATATGTAGTTCCACCTTCATGTGATAGAGTCTTTCCCTTCTCATGTTAGTACCATATCTAAGTTTTTTCTCTCATGCATGGTACCCATACTTCTCTCTTCATGAATTCAAAAGAATATTTTCCTACCTCCTACGCCTTTTAATCTACTATTTATTAAGGAGATTTTACCACCTCCTTCCATAAATGCTACCATATATAATTGAGTGTTTACACCCTCTTACCTATACATGATATTATCTATCATGGCAAGTTTTCTACCTCCTCCCCATATATGCTACTATCTCTCATGGAGAGTTTCCATCTCTTCCTCATACATGCTACTATTTGTCATGGAGATTTTTTCACATCCTTAGTATACATGCTACTTCAGTCCCCTTTTATCTAGTTATCTCCATCAACATTTCTTCCAATAAAGTTCCTTATTTTAATATTTCCACCTCCTCCCCATATATGCTACTATCTCTCATGGAGATTTTCCACCTCTTCCTCATACATGCTACTATTCATCATGGATAGTTTTTCATATCCTTTGTACACATGCTACTTTAGTACCATTTTATATAGTTATCTCCATCAACCTTTCTTCCAATCAAGTTCCTTATTTTAATATTAGTTTCAAGCTCTCTATTTTATGTCTTAATCCCTAAGTTAATTTTTTGTAATATCAATTTATTAATCTTTTAATTTTAACTAATATTATTTTATGTTGGCACTAGACTTCCTCCTTAAATTAAAATGTAATAATTATAATTGATAAGGCCCATCATGTTATACCTCCAACACATTTAACTACATCACATGCTAACCATTCATATTTTATAGCATACAAGATAAAATATTTAATTTACATTCACATTCATACACAATAATTATTAAATTTATACAATAATATCTACACCATATAACATGGTAATCATGAAACCCTGGGTCCACCTAAGACCTTGGTTCTTCTCCAAGGTTGGTCATCAATCCTATAATCACACCATAATCATAAATTTGACTCTCCTTTAGGGTTAATGTTAGTATAAGTTATATATATTCATTACGATTACATATAAATACTATATTATTTAAATCATATATTCACTTGAAAAGAAACACTAAGTCAACCCATAACCTATAGGTAATTTGTCTAACATCATAAAGTTTCATATGCTAACTCAAACAATATAAGCAATTTTATTTCACTCAATCTCAACATAAAATCATATAACCATTAACACATCATCAATTAATTTACAATAAAAACACAATAGTTAAAACCACAAGTTTAACTGTTATAAAAATAATAAAGAAACTAATTATAATCAAACAGTTATGAAAATTAAATAAGGAGTAATCAAGTTAGAGGGAGTGGTCATAACACATTGTAATGTCAGCCTCAGATAAATAAGATCAAATTTAAAAATTATCAATAATAATAGGTTATTAACATTTATCATAGATGTTCAAAACACTTTGGTATAGAATTATCGTTATGATATGTTTATCAATATTTTATCTGGTTCCATGTCCTTTTGATAATTATTTTAATTTTTATTGAATACTTTAATGTGCCTAATGATGAATACCTTAGAATTCCAAATAGGACTTCCATTCAAATCTAATGGAGGATATATTTGTAAAGAATACTCTCATACTAAAAATCTAGTTGGATAAAAACATATTAGATCATAACATCCTCCATGAGGATCATCACATATGGCATATAGCCTTGTGGATGTTACAAACTATTGGAGATGGCATATAGCCTTGTGGATGTTACAAACTACTTTACTTTACTCTAATAGCCTTGTGTTCACTCATCCCAAGTTAAAATACAATGCTTTAAATGAACGTGTTTTGATTTAATTAAAGCTTCATTGTATTCCTACTTCTATGAAATTGGATTTTCATGAAATAGGAAATATCATCTACTCATCTTTCCTTTAACAATATTAATTTAATACTTGATCATGAAAATGCAATTAATTAAACTAAATTATGTAAGTAAATTTACATAAACATTTTACTTACAAATAGAAAATTTTAACTATAGGGTTATGTTATAAACATTGATGTTGTTTTAATGTGTACAAATTAACATCTTCAATTAACCAACCCTCTTATCATGAATTGCAAGTTTACTACTATTACCAAATATTACATTTTGTCATTTCAAATTTACCTACAAGGCACAAGCCATGTTCTTTTAGGCATCATGTGTTAAGTTATTACACAATACAACACCAAACAATTATGATAATATCATGGACAATATCATTGTTATATTCTGAATGCAAATAAATCCATTCCATTTGATAAATATGTAATATTTGATTCATTCAATTTCTTCATTTTATAATTTAATCATGGATAATGTTTATTCAAATATTATTCTACAAATTCAACAATTTGTTTTAAATTTTTTTAATCTTAAATCTACCTTTTTTTAGGGATTATTTTATATTCTGAAAGTTGTTCCTTCCTTTATATTGACACTTCCAATTAGGAGAATATATATGGTGGAAATCCTTATCCATTCGAACAATAACATACTTCATTCTTCTAGTTAAACTCATATTTTGTCCCAAAATATATGTTTTCCAATTTGGTATATCAAGAGAAAGGCCTAGGCTTGTTACAAGTAGGATATCAAAGAGTCCTTACTAGTAATATCCTAGCTAAGTTAGTATGGAATAAGATATATCCCTAGCTGTAATGAGCATTTTTCTTCTTCTTCTTATGGCAAAGGAAAATTCAATCATCTTGACCAATTATATAGGGTATCCAATTATGAATCCAATTTTTTAAATGGATTAGAATGTGTTGATTCCAATAATGATGGAGTGTCACTCCTTATAGATACTAGCTTCTCCAAATTTACCTGATCTATTAATATAAATTTTTAACCCCATACTATCTTGAATTCATTGCTAATGAGGACATCAATGAGCAAGATAACATCATGAAAAATCCTCTCCAAGATGCTCCCTTGGACTATCTAGAATAAAATCACTTTTACTTTGGTGGGGTTTTATCCCAAAATTGCCAATTTTATTGTCTCACAATAAATCAACAATAAAAAACTAGTCATGAATCTTACAAATCTAGGAATCCTATGGGTGCTCATACATACCCCTTAATTGGTAGATGGATCTTGCATCTTAGTTAATAAAACTATGGACATCAATATTGAACTCTGAATGATCCCAAGATCCTTAACCTAAGAAATGTCTTGACCCTAATTTACCATGACAAATACACCAAGTTCTTGATAGAGTTCAAAGACATTTTTTCTTGGTCCTACATAGATATGCCTAATCTTGTTCCTTCCCTAGTTCTCCACCACCTAGTTTTTACCCCTAGTGCAAAATACATAAAGAAAAAATTATAAAAAATATCCCCTAAAGAGATGCTTTTGATCAAAGACAAAATCCAAAATATCCTCGACATTAACTTCATCAAAACCATTGACTATTCTAACATGATTTTTAATATTATGCCTATTGCTAATAAAATATGTAGCATTATAATATGCACCAAAATTTAGGACATCAACAAGGCATGTCTCAAAGTCAATTTGCCTCTACCCAACATTGACATGATCATCAATTTCATTGTAGGATGTGGAATAGTGTCTTTGATGGATCAATTCCTAGGCTATGACTAGATCGAAAAATGCCCTTGAGGACCAATCCAAAATAGCTTTCACCACCCCATGGAGAAATTTCTACTATCAATTCATGCCCTTTATATTGAAAAATGTAGGCATTACCTATCAAAGATCCATGGTATACATATTTTATTATATGAGGTATGGCATCATATAAGACTATGTCGATGATATTCTTGGTAAATATTTACATTAGGAAGATTATATTTGGTACTTAAAATGCATATTCAAGTAGTTATGGTAATACAAGGTATACCTACAATATTTTAAGTGCATTTTTAGGGTTATATTAGAAAAAAAATTAGGATTCATCATGTCTAAACAAGACATTAAAATCAATCTTGGTAAGATATTAATCATTGTTAGCATGCCACACCATCAAATCCTAGCCTATCTTATAAACCTTTATGGAAACATTCAAGCCATCCAGAGGTTCATCTTCTAGCTAGTCATCAAGTATTAACCTTTCAGCAAAATTTTAAGGATGTTATCTTCAATATAATTATGAATTTCAAGTTACCTCTAATTCTCTCAAATCCTACCTTTTAGCACATCCTATCCTTTTCCAATCTAATCATTTTATGTCCTTGATTCTATATGTAGAAACCATTTACAATGCCTTAGGCGACATGTTGGCAAAATACAACCAACATAGATAAAGGGTTGTCTATTACATTAGTAAAAATTTGGTTAATTATGAATTCCTATATACACTCTTAGAGAAGCTTTTCTATCCATAGTATTTTCTTCTTAGAAGCTTTGACATTATATGCTTATCCATAAGACCTTTGTTATTACAAGAGTAGTTCCCTTATTCTATCTCATATCTAAATCTCACATCTTTAAGCAAACAACTAAGTGGGCCATTTCACTTAGTGAATTTGATATTTTATTTCATTAGTCAAAAGTTTGTATAAGTCCAATTTATTGTTGGTCAACTAGCAACTGCACCTTTAGAATCTAGCCAATCATTAGTGGTAGACTTTTTTGTGAGTCAATTTCTAACCTCAAAGTAGATAAACTTGGATCTTAGAGCTTATACTTTTATTGTGTTATATGTATCATATG
Organism: Wollemia nobilis; assembly: GCA_028583015.1. NCBI lineage: Eukaryota > Viridiplantae > Streptophyta > Pinopsida > Araucariales > Araucariaceae > Wollemia > Wollemia nobilis. The sequence continues at coordinate 9,209,514 of JAQPPZ010003077.1, read as the reverse complement.
AGAGATATGAATAGTCATATTAGTCACTCTAAAATAATGTCTAATAACTTTATCCTTTAAACTTTTATTTTCCTATACCAATTACATTGCCAAGTATGAAGCTCTTATCTTAGGGATATATGTGGTATTAGCTCTCAAGGTTAAAATTATTTCTATATTTGGAGATTTACAATTAGTGGTCAACCAAGTAAATGGTATTTATCAAAGAAAATATGACAAATCTCAAGCCATACAAATCACTAAAGGTATATAGTGTCTATACACTAAAGGTTTCTTTTTATAGAATCACTATTGATGCTATCCCTATGTCTAGTAACTACCATGTATATGCTATGGATTTGGTCGTATCCCTAATCCCCTCTACACTAGATGATGAACAAGCTAGGATTATTATTTAAAAAATTAAAGAGCCTTCAACTCTAGTATATATTTATATTCCTCTAACATTCTTTTCTATAGAAGCAACTTCATCCTCTAATTCTTTATACAAGGACATCTTTGTTTATTTTTAAAATGGTATGTTGCCTAGTGGTTTGAACTATATTGAGCATATGAACCTCAAACAATGGCCCTATAGGTATTCCTTCATTTAAAAAATATTACTTTATTGCACTATTGATGGGATTTTGCTTAGGTGCTTAGAATCCATGAAATTCAAATAGTCATTAAATAAGCTAATGATGGATCATGTGGTGGCAACTTTAGTGGTATATCCATTACCATGAAAATCTTATGGATGGGATATTATTGGTCCTCCATGGAAAAGGGTTCTTGACATTACATCAAGTGGTGTGATTAGCATAAAAAAAAATTATAATTTTACCACTTTTAAATACCTAACCCCATCGTGGACTTTCTTCATTTATGGATTGGATATTATTAAAAAGTTGAACCCTAAGTATTTTGATGGATATGTGTTTATCATAATTACTACATAATACTTTACCAAATGGGTTAAAGTTATATTATTAGCCTCAACCATTGGATTCCATATCTCCAACAAAATCCTTAGCTGTTATGACATCCCTTTATCATAATCTTGGACAATGGAATACTCTTTAATAATAAGGGCTCCTAGAGCACTTGTGCTAAGTAAGAGATTTAAAAAAAATGATTCATTCCTTACCATCCTCAAGGAAATGACTCTATAACAAAACCTTTACCAAAATCCTTAAGAACCTCATTAATTAAAATTGATATATATTGACATTTTCAATTATATCCATCTTTATGGGCCTACTACACTAGCATAAAAAATACCATTGGCATGTCATCCTATGGTTTGGTCTATGGAACTAAATTAGTCTTTCCCTTTGAGATTGAGGATCCTTCCTTATGTGTTTTGTTATGAAATACCTTTGTTGTATACAAATATAGTATCACCCATATCAACCATCTGTAACTACTTGAAAAAATGTGAATACATGTCCTAGAGAATATAGGGTTTATCAAAAAATGCTCAAACCTATATATGACAAGATGGTACAATATTAATCCTCTAAAATTTGTGATCTTGTTCTCATGTAGAATAAAAATATTACCCATGTAACCAAAGAGCTTAAAGGTAAATTTAATTCTAAGTGGATATGTCCATACATTATAACTACCAAGTATGTTTTAGGTGTTTATTTCCTCAATATGCTTGATGTAAAATAACTTAAATAACTAATGAACATACTACATCATAAGTGATATTATGTCTAAGTCTCAATCAACTACCTATTTCCTTTCATCTAACTATCATTACCTAATTGTATCTACCTAACTTCATATATACCTCTATGCATATCCCTATCTCTATTTGGATTGCATACAATGTATATAGTCATGGATTCATGATTAATTATAAGGATCCTAGTCAGGATATGTTATTTTCCTTTTTGCTAGGTGACTAATGACAATAGATCTTCCCTATTCCCTTATTGTGAACTAATCACAATTCGGAAACCATCAATTTTATTTCTTTGATCACAATATATCTTATCTTTATCCTATAATATTTCACATCTCTATCTTACAATACGATGCATACACCACTCTTCACATTCTATGTCATCAACATATTGCAACATGAGGAATACTATGAGGTTTTAAGGTATTGATGGAAATATCAATCCCATCATCTATTGTCTCCTATGTATCACCATATAAGTGGGAAATATGTCTTATATCGGACTCCTCCCTTCAATTGGGCATAAAATCTCCTATCAAAACAATAAATTATAAGACCTCTATGAAAATTCATCTTCGTTTGACACATATCACAAGTCCTCTGTAACATTTATCCTAGAGACAAGGCTATAATCAGGAGTCCTATATGATATTTATCTATAGGAAAAGCAAAATTCCTATATAATATTTGTCTAAAGATAAGTTGATGTCCTTTAGAAATTTGTTAAAAATTAAATCGGTTAGCAAAAGTCCTATTTTACATTTTTCTATAAGTAAATAAGAAGTCCTTTAGACATTTATTTAAAGGTAAAGCAATTATCAAAAGTCTCATATGACATTTTTCTATAGGAAAATAATTCTTTTAGATAATTCTTTAAAGGTAAATCAATTAGTAGAAGTCATGTGTGACATTTATCTTTAGATAAAGAAAATTTTGTATATGAAATTTATCTTTAGGTAAAGTAGAAGTCCTTTGTATATTTGTTTATAGGCAAATACATTACAAAAATTCTTGTATGATATTTATTTATTTAGAGGTATAAATCATTTATACTTTTATTTAAAGTTAAATATATCAGTAGAACTCCTCTATGAAATTTATCTAGGGGTAAAGCTCTTGCCATTTTCCACATCTATAAAGTCCTCATGAAACATTTGTTCCAAGGAAAATATATTTTATAAGTTTCAAAAAATTATAAAATTATCCGTTGGCATTTTCCTACGGGTACCAAAATTAATATATTTATCTTGTTTCACAACAATGCTTCATGACATTATCTAAACTCCCATAGACAAAGATCTTATCTATATTATATCTTGTATCATAGCAACGTATCATGAAATTATCTAATGTTCCCTTGGGAAAATCTCTTATATGTATCATATCTTGTATCATAGAAATACCTCATGGCATTATATAGAGTCCCCTTGGGAAAATATCTTATCTATATCATGATCTTAAGTCCCCCTAGAAAAAAAAATTATATGTACAATATCTTGTATTATATCAATACCTCATAACATTATCCAAAGTCCCCTTACAAAACTTTGTATATGTATCATACCAATTCCTCATGGAATTATCTAAAGTTCCCATTTGTAAAATCCTTTTATGTGTATCATATAAATACCTCACAACATTATCCAAAGTCTTCCTAGGAAAATATTTATTTTTATCATAGCAATGCCTTAAAAAATTGTTTAAAATCCTCATGGAAATATTTTTCTAACCATACCCTGTACTATAGTAATGCTCTATTGCATATAATTAGTCCTCTTGGGAATATCATTTTATAATATCAATAATACATCCAATATCTAGAGCTATTGTTTGAATATAATCATCATGACTCATCACCTATGCGTATTAATCAAATACATTTATAACATCATCATCATCATCTCAAATGACATCATACCATCAGTCATAATCATAATTGAATAACTATAACAAAACACAATCATCCATACATCACACATAAAATTAACACAAATTCATAATAAATATCGACACATATATAACATCTCAATGTATGTGTACATAAATATACAATCATCCTCTATGGTACAACAATAATCAAAATTGTCCCTTCTAGGGGCAACTAATTGTGGGATCTAGTGTTAGGTGCTCCTGCCAATTTCCTATGTAATTATGGCATTCTCATGGACTGCTACAACTATCAATCTATGGAATGTGAATGTTTCTATGTTGTCCTCATCCATAAACTAGTATATGAAGGTAGTCATAAAATCTATTGTCACTATTGTATGGTAGGTGGTCCTATAATAAGTCAATTGATCAACCTCTATCATCAATTTTGCCTACACCCATGCCAAGTTCATTATATATTATTACTACATTATAACCAATTAGTCTATGAGAGTCTAAACTAGCTAGCTATCATCAAATCCACCTAATATTATGGCCTTTTCCAAAGTCGTATCCCTGTCTATAGTTTGAATCAAGATAGTTTGCTACATAAAAGAGGTCTTGGATGATATTATACTTCTTCACCATATTTATCACTATCTTGGCTAGGATTGAGTTCCTCTCTAACTGCAATACTACCAAAGTGGATTGAAGGCTAGTTACATACTATGCTAGTGCATTTTTCTATACCTTCATAATAAACTAAAGAAACCTACTAGGCCCTACCTCATCTATCATGATCATTTGCATAGCCATTGCTCCTACTAATATCACCCCTTGTCTCATTTGGTGGTACTATTGGTACCATATTAGTATTGTTGGAACCACTTGCTATGATCCCCTAGGTTACCTCCCTGGTTGCATTTGCTTTAATTTTCTTAGACCAACTACAATGGTCCTCATGGATGGATGTTCTAATAGAACCCCTAGTAGTAAGTTCTAACTCCAGGGTCATCACTCCATAAATATGACATCACTAGGTCTAATATCACTGGGTAGGATCTAGATACATGTTAAGGTTAGTTGTGGCCTAAACCCTCACTTCTATCTTGACCTCTACTGCCACTTTACACCCCTTGGAATCTGTTCTTATATTCTAAACTATTAGACTAACCTATCAAAATGGAAGATCTAATGCTATCCCTATGGTATTACTAACCATTTGAATCTCTAAATTTTACATCATCAATAATCAACAAATAAAAAATATGAGTTACCTTGAATCACAAATCCTAAACAATATCAAATCTATTTGGCTCAAAATTGAGGCAAGAATGTTTTTTAGTGATGTATTAATCATTCAATAAATGCATCAAAAAAGATGTAAATGTAGACACCCAATTTTAAGTGCATAATAAAGTATCCAAAACTCATGATCATCTTCGATAGCTAACCAATAAAGTGTTCAAACTACTTTTCAAACCCAAACTAGTAGCTTTTATTGGTCTACAAGCAAAAACATGAAGACTAAAGAAGTAGTGCTAGTGGTTCTTCTACTTGGATGGTAGTGCTTTTGTAAGCATTTGAAATTTTTTATTTCCTATCTAATTTAAACTAACAATAGTCATTTGGAACTAGTTTCATATCTTTAGAACTACTAATGCATTTGACTGTCATAATGATAAAATAAAAGGTATGGTAGGAAAGTAATCCATCACTCACAAAACTCCATTTATATTTGTAGGAGTACCCATGTGATTTCCATGATCACATACAAAGGGTCATGGTCTTAAGAAATAAAATATAATGACAACTCCATTTATAGGAGTACCCATATTTGAGGACCATGATCTAGAGGATATTCTTCTCCCAAAATAGTCTTTTATGATGAAGGTGAATTGTGGAGTGTTGGGTACAACAAAAAATGCACACCATAATAAAACAATTATTTTTGAAAGTAGGTTGGGAAATTAAAACTTTGGAGCACTATAGGTCAAAGTAGATCTTCACAAAACTAAAACAATTATTGATCAATGAAAAAATAATTAGGATTTTAGATCCACATCATTAGTATCAAAGTAGGTTGATCCTCCCCATGAGGGGGGATTTTCCTTGTGGAAATTCCCCCCTCCACCTTCCTTCTTCTCCCCTTCCATGTTAGATACTTATAATACCTACTATTATTTAATGCTACAAGCTTCTAGGAGGTGGCTATTGCCGCATATAATATCTAGAAGTATATTATTTAATAATGCCTACTTTTTGGACTTTGGATTGTGTTCCTCATAATTTTTCGAACATCATCTTTCATAGACACTTTTGGATAGTGAAGTCATACTAGTATTAACCTCTACATGCTAGCCTATAATAGTGAAACTCTACTAGATCAAAGGGGCAGTTGCTCGTATTTTGTAAAATTTGTTGGTGGTTATTCATCAATAATCAAGTGAAGCCTCATCTTCTCATCATAGCATCAAGAAACTACCAAGGCCATTAAATTTAAAAATCTATCTATAACTGAATGGTTGTTCCCTTTCAATGCAAGCTTATTGTTCTTGCCTTTTCTATTTTTACAACCATTTCATCATTGTCTACTAAATTTGTCTTTTTTTAAAAATCTAGTTTGTTTCTCATCACTTTATTATCCTTGTGGAAATAGGTTTTAATATCAATTAGATTAATTTGTATGTCTTTTTCTAACTGTCATTCTCCTTGTCTTATTATTTTTTTATGAAAACATATTCATAGTATACTAATCTTATTTTTATTTAAGTAAATAGCTCAACTCTTCTTATCTAACTATCAAATTTATCATAGTTGCTCTTTCTATTTTAATCTATTGTGTTCACTAGAATACCTGCACCCTCTTGGTCATGAGCTTTCTATTAAGACCAATTTGAAAGTTAAAGAGTCTTACTTCAAAGGGCTCATTTTTATATACATATAGAGAGAAGAACCACATGGTTATAATCATAACAATGCTACTATACCTTATTTCTGCTACAAAAAAGACCAAATCCCATAATTATTAGTCTTTCTTCATGGATAAAAAGCACCAATAACTTGTAGTCACTCCCCAGTGACACTTTTCACACTGATATTATAGCCATAATTTTATCTTTAACATCTACTATATTTATATTCCTTGAAATATAGTTTAATGATGATCAAGGAAGTTATTTATTCTCCACTAATTTTGGTAGACTCATTTCCTACTAATTCAATGTCCTTTTTTCTATCTTGTAGGTTTTAGAAAGTAGAAATTCATCAACAAGAGCATCATCAAACAATGATAGCACCAACAATGATTCTACCATTAAGGTATAAAATAAGTAAATTTTTAGCTCTATTCTATTTTCATAGATAAGAGATTATACTTCACATTTGTACTGTGGCTTTATTCATTATTTTATATTTTATTGATTAAGGGATAAGAAAGGGAAATGAATCATATCTTTAATAGAATCAAGGGCCATCCATAATATATAATCACATTCAAAATATATCTACATGTAAGCATTAGGGATTATTTGACTATATCACATATCTTTTCAATAATTTTGCATATCATTCAACAAGATATAGGGGAATATTTGAGGGATTTCCAATCTCATAACACCTTGTTAAAGGAATGGAACTCTACATTTCTAATCCTCCTCAAAAAGCAAGGAGCAAATGTGTTCAAGGACTTCACACCGATTAGTACTTGTAACATGATTACAAAATTCCTTTTTAAGACCTTAGTCAATATATTGAAGATCCTTCTCCCCAATATTATTTCTAAAAGCCAAGGTACATTTGTGGCAAATAGATAGAATATTGTGGATGGCATTATATCCATTCATGAAGTGTTGTACTACTTTTATCAAAGAGGATCGACTTATATGCTTTTAAATTTTAACATGAATAAGACCTATGATAGGGTGTCATGGGCCTTTTTGGATAAGGTCCTAGAATATTTTGGCTTTAACTCTAAATGGAGAAACTAGGTTACTCAATGTATATATATTCCTATGTTCCTAGTCATTGTGAATGGCCAAGTAGTAGGTTTCTTTCCCAATCAGATAGGAATTAGGCCATGGGAACCTCTCTTCCCTTACCTCTTAATTATAATGGTAGAGGCACTTGGTCGGGCCCTTGACTCAACTAAAATTTTAGTGCATATATCAATAGAGTTCATTACTCACCATCAATTTGTGGATGATACTATAATTGTAGAGGAGACTTCATTAAGATAATCCAAGAACATAAATAAGGTTCTCTAGGAGTATGAACAAACATTAGATCAAAGCATCAACTTTAACAAGAGTAAACTATATTTTTCAACACTCCAACTTCTAGATAAAATAGAATTGCTAGGATATTTGCTTGTGAAATTATGGAATTTTCCTCAACTTATTTAGACTTACCATAGTTTAAAGGAAGAGTTAGATATGAAATATAGAATGAATTGATAGAAATATTTCAACACAAATTAGTAGGGTGGAAAGGGGTTCTCCTATCTTAGTTTGGTAAAGTGCATCTTTTGAAATATACTCTTCAATCCTTACCAGTGTATTACCCCTCGATGTTTAAAATCCCCTCAAAATTTTCTAATATTTTTTAGAAATTTGAAAGAGGTTTCTTATGGTTAGGGGTTGAGAAACATCAAAAACTTCCCCTAGTGGATTGTAATAAAGTGTGTAGTCCTAAGAGAGAAGGAAGGTTGGGCATCAAGAGAATGCAAAATTTTAATGAAGCTCTTATGACAAAGCTTGGCTAGAGGTTAATCAAATAAAGTGGAACATCCAGGGTCAATATCATAAATATAAGTAATTAGAATCCTTCAACCCCTTATTTAGATGTGAAAATCCACCTTCAATAAAGGCCTATGTTATTGAAAGGATTAAAATAAAAAATAGGGATTTACAATTCCATATTGTTATAGGATACTTGGATAGCTGACAAACCCCTTTACACTTGGATAAAATGCAGGTAGATCATGGAACCCTTAAATTAAGATTTGGCATTTGGGTTAGTGACTATTTAAAATAAGGGTTATTGAAAAGGTGGAGAAATATCTCTATTCTTGGTGCTAATTAGGAAAAATAGTATCATGTGTATTTTACCAAAATACTTCCCCTCTCTTATTACATCCCTATAATCCCAACTCAAGACACCCTTATTTGGTCCCCTACTTCAACAAGAGTCTGCTCAACTAGGTCAAGTTATCTACTAACAAGGGATGAGGACCTTCCTAGATTCCTAGTCAATAGATTTTGGATGAAAGAATTAACTCCTAAAGTTGAATTTTTCTTTGGTTAGTCCTTTGAAATAAAATTTTAATAATAGATAATCTTAGAAGAAGAGGCTTCTATTTTTCAAACATGTATCCTTTATGCAAAGCTGAAAAAATGATTTCACACCTCTTTATCCATTGTTATTTCTTAAGGAAGGTTCTTAGTTTGATAGTTCAAGCCTTTGAATGCTCCTGGGTGGTCCCTAGATCTATCATTAGTTTTATTGAACAATGTATGCCCCTTCAAAAGTTCCAGACTCACTTGTTTATGGAATATATCCCTCTCTCATTTCTTTTGTGGTATCTGGTTAGAGCACAATAATAGGATTTTTAAAGAAAGTTACAGGGATGAGAGTCTTTTTTAGAATTAATAATGTGATCTAGGAGAACTTCACAATAAGTAAGCATGAGGAAGGGGTTGATCAAGAAACAAAGAGAGAGCTAATAATTGGAAATTAGAAGAAAATATCGAATATGGCCACAAGTCAAGGGAGGATATGAGAAAAAATACCAGATGAAAGAAACCTGAGGAGGAGTATGCAAAAATTAACTTCAATGGAGCCTATAAATAAAATCCAATAAAATATGGGGGAGGTGGTGTGATAAGAAATTTAAAACGATATATGTTAGGAGCTTACTTTGAGAATTACGAGACCCACACGAGTCATGTGGATAAAGCTAACATAATGATAACTGGTATCAATCTCTTGGCTCAACTTGACATTCCTAAGATAGTAGTGTAGGGGTAATACCTTAAAATAATTAACTATTTTCTTGGAAAGGGATAACCAAGCTAGACTATGGAAGGAATCATAAGGGATAGTTAAATTTTGCTTCAATTTTTTCAAGAGATGAAAATGCATACTTCCAAGGAAGGGAATAAAGTTGTTGATTATTTGGCTAATATAGGAGTAAACAACTATGAAGAAGACATGGATGGACCCGATGGACCCATATCCACCTCATGTGCTTTCAAATTTAGACCTAGATAATCAATTCGGCTTCGATAATGTGTAAATTCAATGAAGAGGATGAAGGACACTTGGGAGGAACTAAAGATAATGGTTTAAATAAATAAGGATGAAAACATAGAAGTTGTTATCCTATATAAAATGAATTAGAACAACCAAGATCATCCAACCTCTTGATTTTGAATGTAGTTTCTATGAGCTATAACTTCCATACTAGATTTTTTGTTGTTTCCTATGTTGTTTTTATGCTATATCTTCTAGTGGTTCAGATAAATAACAAGGATGAAGATATGAAAATTGTTATCTTGTAAAAAATTAAACAAAATAATTATAATCATCCAACCTCTTTATTTTGAATGTAGTTTCTCTTAGCTATACCTTCTATACTATTTTTTTTGTTTCCTATGTTGTTTTTATGTTGTATATTCTAGTGGTTCAAATCAAGAAGAAGGATGAAGTCATGGAAGTTATTATTATCCTATTCAAAATGAAGCAGAACAATTAGGACCTTCCAACCTCTTAATTTTAAATTTATTTTTTCTTAACAGTACCTTTTGTACTAATTTTTTTTATTGTTTCCTATGTTGTTTTTATGTTGTATGTTCTGACTAAGTTTGCTACATTTTGTTGCCCTTGGCCTCATCTTTTCCACTTTGCTTGAGGGATTTTTTTTCTTGTATAAAGGGTTTGGGAAATTTCAAAAACCCCTATTTTCACCTCTAATAAAAAAAAATATGAATCATCTTTTTTATTATTTATCAAAATAAAAAACATATAGTTTATAGGTCTAGTATGCCACACTTATTTGATGTATTTATAGTTATGATAGGGCCATTTTTATGTTTAATATATATAAAATATATATATACCTTAGGGAGAAACAAAAGTGTTATTAAATTAATTTAATAAACATAGAACTTAAACTCACAACTATCCCTATCCTCAAATCCAGATACCATGAATCTTCTACTTTTCATGAACTAGGATCCAGTGCACCTAGTCACATAAGCCAAGTTTGAGGCCCATGTGACTTTACCATGTCCCACTTTCATATAAGAAAGACTAGAATAAATCGAACATGTGTTTCAAGACCATTCAACATCAAAATAATTATGGGTGATCTATTTTGACAAACTACCAATCCAATTGTAACTGCCAACCTTGTGTATATAAAGGAATGAGAATGAGAAGGTAAAACATGGTATTTCATAGAAGTATAAGGAAATATAAAGAGAAAACAACATGTAGATTGAGATAAAAAGAGGAATAGGCATGTGTAGAGGTGAGGGTAATAGTCTAGGATGGATGTAAAATATTGGATGTATAACCATTTGGTATATTGGCAATACCATTACTATTCACCTTGAATTTCTTCTATGTATGCATCTACATGATAAATTTGTGTGCTATATGAATTTTATGTTGTATATTGCATGGATTAGTACATGTAGGATTGCAAATGTGAAAAAGGTATTTAAATAGACAATATGTTGATCAAAATGAAGCAATATTTAGTTGAGAGTGTAATAATTGTTCAAGGGCAAGTGTCATCACTTGACTCTATTGGTGCCATTAAACTAAGAACCATATTAAAGGGAACCATTTTATAAGGTGCCATCTAATGTGATCCATATTGGGAGTGTTTTCATGTAGTGTTAACATAGTACAATTGGTCTATGTAAGAGGATATTATCATGAAAGGTATCATCATAAAGGGAGTTTGCTAAAGGAAACCATCAGAGGAAGGAGTTATCTAGTAGTATCGTTAATATTGAATACTATTTATTGTTATCATATTCTTACCTCCATACAAACCATCACCATATGCTTTCCATCACTCAGAATGATGTTTGAGATCCATTGTGTAAGGATTCATCTAGCATTACCATATTGAAAGGAACCATCTATAACTTATTTTATGTATAAACCTTTATAATTGAATATATAAGTCCAAACCCACCATATTTGGCATTGTAATTTGTAGCATTATCATCTTGAAATCAAATTCAGGTAGAATTACTGCTAACAGAGGTTTTTGTTTAGTTGATATCCTTTGTCTAGACTACATCATTTGGTATCATAGTAGGAATTTTTTTATAGAGGTTTTTTATACATGTTGGAGAAGATATGACATAATAAGATATAAGAATATGGTGTGGTATTATGCCTTGGCCAACAAACATAGCTAACATATTAAGGGAAATCATTGTCAAATTGGATACAATTGAGACTACCCAAAGAAGATGTGTGCATCTTGAGGAGGTTAGTGATAGTGAAGAGGAGGAGATTGGTCACCAAAAGCTCAATATGAGAATCAAGAATAATAATTAGAATTTAAGTTGATTTAAAAAATATCTAGCATGGTACATAAGCTAAATATTGATACTCACAATTTTAATGCAAGTTTAAACCTAGAAGAGTTGATATACTACATAACAAGAATGGAGATATTCTTCAAATATAAATCGATGGTGGACCTAAAGTGGGTCAAATTTCCATATATGAAATTAAAATAACATGCATCAATTTTGTGGGATAATGTCCAAATGGAGAGACAGTAAAAAAAGGAGAAAATTCAAACTTAGAACATATTTATTTCTAAATTGAAATCTAAATGTTTGCATGCATATTATCAAATTGTGTTGTTTAGAAGACTATAAAACCTCAAACAAAAGCAGTTGGGATTGAAAGAGTATACAAACTAATTCTATAAATTGACCATAATATTAGATCATATTGAAGATGAAGAGGAGAAAGTGATGATACATAAATGGAATAATGTTGTCCATACAAGATGAAATTGGTATGGTTCAAATTAAAATAGTTGAAGAGGCTTATCAATATGCACATAAGGTGGAAGAGAAGTTGACCCAAAAGCAACAAAATAACTCTAGAGGGAGAGGAAATTATTTGATAGAAATATGATAGTACCATGGAGAAAGAGGGTAGCCAACTCATGATGGAGGAGAAAATGTCTCACAAACAAATAATTTAACCAAAGTACCCAAGAAAAGGGAGAATTATTGAGAGGACGAAGTGGATTTGGTAGAGTAAGAGGACATGGTTTTTCTTACAAATGTTATAGATGCTTGTAAGGACATAGAGCCTATGATTTATCTCAAGTTAAATAGATCAATGGGCATGGAAAGGAATACTATACCATATTACACAAGTGGATGAAGAAAGTTTAGCCTCATTGAAACACATAGAGGAACCAAAGAAAGGAGATTCACTTATGTTGAAAAAGGTATTGTTAAATCCAACCAAGGAGGTGAAATATAATGAGTAAAGAAGAAATTTAATTAGGATGATTTGTAAATCAAGAGGTAAGTGTTGCAAGGTTATTGTGGATAGTAGAAGTATAAACAATTTAGTGTCAACATAGATGGTGGAGAAAATTGGGTTGAAGAGAATTGAGCATTCAAATACTTACAAAGTATCATTGTTACAAAGTGGACACCAAAATTTACTAACTAAACAATGTATGATAAATTTTTCTATTGGTTCTTATAAATATGAAATTCTATGTGACATCATGCTAATGGATGCATGTTATATTTTGGTAGTTAGACCATGAAAATTTGATATAAAAGTGGTACATGATGGTAGAATAGACATTATTCAATTATTGAGGATGGTAAAATGTATACATTAAGTCAATTGAAGGACAAATATAAGATATTAAGAGGTGGACAATAGTCCTAAAGTTTTCCTAGCCTCATAAAAACAAACCTTAAAGGGCTTGAAGAAAGAGGAGTGTTATTTACCTTCATTACAAAATCTTCATTAAATAGTTGATATGTTGGAGGAATTTATAAATTTTCTATCTAAGAAGTTGTTGAATGTATTACCACCTATGCAATATATTGGTCATAATATAGACTTAATACCCAGAGTAAGTTCACCAAACAAAGTAGCCTATAGGATGGTACCCATGGAAAATGAAGAGATGAACAGAAGACAAGGGGCTGATTAGAGAGACCTTGAACCATGTGTAGTACCAGTCATGCTAGCATCGAAGAAAGATAGAGAATGATGCATGTGCATATACTCTTAGGATATCAATGAGATCATAACAAAATATAGGTTTTAATTACACCATATGGATGACTTGATGGATTGTTTGAGTGCAGCAAAGTACTTTACAAAGATTGATTTAAAGAGTGGTTATCATAAAATTAAAATTAGATAAGGAGAATAGTGGAAAACTACATTCAATACCAAATAAGGATTGTAAAAATGGCTAGTTATGCCATATGGGCTGATAAATTCATCGATCATTTTTATGTGACTAATGATTGAAGTCTTGAAGCATATTCGTGGTAAGTTTGTGGTGGTTTATCTAGATGATAGTTTGGTGTTTATTAGGAAAAAGGAAGAACATCTATTACACTACAGGTTAGTTTTGAAAAAGTTAAAAGAGGAGAAATTATTTATTAATTTGAAGAAATATAGGTTTATTAAGAAGGAATTGGTATATTTGGGCTTTGTCATTTCCAAGGTTGGTTTATAGATGGATTCAACAAGGGTAAAGGTAATTATGGATTGGACATAACTAAGAAGTATGTTTAAGGTAAGAAGATTTTGTTATAAAATAGAATACTTGATATTATTGAATGAAAGAAGCCTTGCTTAAATAGCAAAGGCATACAATCTAATCCATTGGATCATAACTAACTAAGCTAATCTTAGCCACATAAATTATCCTAGTAACAACTTAGGATATAATTTGTTATTCTAACACCCCCCTTAAGTGGTACTAGGATATACTAACACCCTCCACTTAAGTGATACTAGGAGGTAGTGAAAAATAACAAAACCAAAAAACAAGTGGCATATCCACAAGTATGAGTCCCGAAAACAATGTATGATAAGGTACTCATGTACAATATATCCAACAAAAAATATGTTGGAGAGATGATGAAAATTCGCAAGGGAGAAAACCACCTGCTAGAATAGAAAGAAGGAAGAGATGAAGGAAGATTTTCAACTCCCCTTAAGGACAACTTCCATCAAGAAGCCTGTAAAGGATCCATCAGATGTCTCATAAAAGTAGAGTAGCCTCTTCATTGAACTGAAATATACTCACTCCCAAACTGGTGCTTGTGACACATATCAAGGTCATGAACCATGAAAAAAGGTCACTCAAGAAAACCTCATGAAACCAAAGTGTCTCACACCAAAAAAAGTGTGAAGATAGTGTGGAAAGAACCACAAGGATCACAAGGGAAGTTGAAATTGACTCCACAAGCATAAGTAGTGGTTACCACCTATATGAACACAATGGGTTGATAACAAGGTCCAAAACTTGTGGACAAACAACAAAAAATAAGGGAATATGAGTGAAGCACCAAGGTAGCTATGAACGTGTCCTTATGGTGACCTCCTCATCCTATCGGAATGCATGGGTAACTAGTTGCTACAACCACTAGGTGAAATAGAGAAGATGACTAGATACTAGGATCACGTTAGCAAATGTTTGGGAGTGTCGGGTTCAACTAAGAATGCACTCCATGATACAAAAAATTGATCCACAAAAAAGTGTGGAAAAAAGTTTCAAAAACTAAAAAAATACTGCACCATCTTGTTCGTCTCGGAAAAACCTTTTTGACGACTATAAGCACCCTTATAATCAGATGTCAATATGGCCTTCATCTGCATAAAAACAATAGCTTTCTATTTTTCTTTAAAAAGAATATTCCAAAAAATTGGAATAAAAAATGATGTTTGGGATAAAAAATTCTCTCGCAGGAGAAATTACGTGGATCATCTTGACCTCCACATTACATGAAAAATTTTAGATTCCCAAAAAATTTACTTCTATGTTTTTTAATCAAAGAGTCATGGGCCCACCTTTAAAAACATTAAAGTGGGGGAAATGAAATATGACCACACATATTTTTTATAGTTCCCATACAAAATATTGGATTTCTTTTAAAAATGTTTCCTGAAGTTCATTATAACATTTTACCCCTACCCATTAAAATGCATGGGCCATTATCTTCCATATTTGAAATTAAAAGAAACCTTTAAAAAAAGCTTCCCCTCTATGTCATATTTATATTATAACTTTAGGGCTTGATGAGGGAGGGGGTAAAATTTTCTTTTAATTTGAAAAATTTAGATTTTTTTTTCCATATTGGAATGACTTCAACACGTCAAGTACATGACAGCCACCTAGAACTCATCGCATAGCAACACCATCGGATGACGAGCTCCTTCAACTCCATGTCGTGTCTAAACTGATGGCCCAAAAAATAGATGGCATAATAAAATAAAGCCCCAAAAAAAATAGATGGGCACATCATTAAGCAAAACAAACCCCTGAGCACTACTGCGATCCATGGTTTTCATATTCGTATGAAAAAAAAACAACGCAGCTTGAGTCCTGGCAGGGCCAATGTCATTCAACGGCAAATGTAGTTGGACTATCATCAGCATATGGTTCTTCCCGTACCTGACTATAGGATTATGCATAAGGGGTTGGACTCAAAATGTACTTGTAAAAAAATGGTGAATCCTAATCAAAATTAAGGTGAATCATGGAGAATCCTAAGCAAATCAAATCAAGCATCTTCACACCAAAATTTGGGGTATTTGAAGCCCTAAAATGTAAGGTCATATTTGGGGCTACTTTTGACCTATTAAATCATATTATAACTTCCTAAAAACACCACCATTAGATCAGTCTTTAAAATATCTTTCCAATGAGTACAAATATGCCTATGTTTGGATATATATTGTGGCAAATTAACCCTAAGAAAAAATTGGTCCTAAAAATTTTAGGCGAATGGGCCAACGTCGAGGGGCCTCATATTCACCAATTTCCAATTTTGAAAATCCTAATATTCGCCTATTTGGAAAATATTGATCACTATGCATAACCCTGCTTGAATGCCACCATTTGATCATCGGGGCTTGCAGATTGGGTTCACCGAATGCAGAGAGAACATGCATTTCTCCAACATGGCAACCTATTCCAACAATGGAAGATGAACAAAGTTACAGATGATTCTTGGTAAATTAGTTTGCAGTCATGACCCTGGAATTTGTCTATTGACCATCATTCGCAAAATGCAAATATCATTTGCATAGTAACTACAATGGAGAAGCGATGGAAATCTAAATCCGGCCAATGGAAACGCGTGTTGTTTTTCATAGTTTGAGCACCAATTTTTTGAGGTGCAGTCAGGCGACATGCATGGAAAATGGGTGGATATTTCCATACTTTCTCTGGCACAAGGTCGTGGACTTGATGCTTTGAGTGATGATCAAGTGGGAAAAACTATCGTAGTCTAAGTGCTAAATTTGTGGCAAACAAAGGCGCATTGATTTGCACCACTCGAAGTTTACTTTGGTGCGAGTTAAGTTCCTCACTGTCACATTTAATATATTTCCTATAGCATCTCATGGCGATGTTTTTAGTGACTTCAAAGGCTCAGATCCAACGACACTCCTCTTAACTGATGTGTTTTCGATAGCTTTACAAAATTTGCTGGAACATGGAGGATTTTTTTGCATGATCTCAGTTCTATTGGCGGTCACTGATCTCCCACTGCAGTCTTCAGAAAAATGATGCACACTATTTGGGATAGTCATCCATTTATTTGAACATTATAAAGTATTTCATACTTTGTGCTATTTTTTCACATCATAAGTCGTCTGTCTTTGCCAAAATTGGAGAGCTCCACTATTGTGATTGAAGTTCTCGAAAGTCCTTCATGGTTGGTAATCATTGGAGTTTGGTATATGTCTGAGTTGGGGATAAAAAAGCATATTTTGTTCTTTTTTCTCTGCATGTTGTTTTGTATTTGCAGAAAGACATACCGTATACGATGTTAGAAAATACAATACTTGATCTTATTGAATGAAAGGAGCCTTGCTTAAATATCAAAGGTATACAATCTGATCCATTGGATCATAACTAACTAAGCTAATCTCAGCCACATAAATTATCCTAGTAACAACTTAGGATATAATTTATTATTCTAATAGCTTTCATTGTTTGGAGAGTTTTAATAGGAAGTTTATACAAATGTTCAATGAAATTTGTGCACCAATCACATAAAAAATGAAGGATGGTAGGCATGAGTTCAAATGGATGAGTGAAATAGATAAGAACTTTCAAATCTTAAAAAATAAAGTCACAAAATAAATAATTTTAGCATTGCTATTCTTTACAAAAATTCCCAAGTAGATTGTGATGCAAAGAGAACTGCCATTAGAGGTATTTTGAGCCAAGAAGGTAATCTTATTTCTTATTTTAGAAAAAAATTAAATGAGACCAAGAGAAAATTTTTAATTTATGATCAAGAGCTTTATGCTATTGTGCAAGCACTTAAGAAATGGATGCATTACTTATTACAAAAAGAGTTTGTTTTGTTTGTGGATCATCATGCTTTGCAGTTCATTAACATCTAGGGAAAATTAAACCAAAGACATATAAAATGGGTGGAGTATATTTAAAGTTGATCATTTTTCTTGAGGTATAGAAGTGGTAGTTCAAATTGGGTAGTTTATATCTTAAGTAAAATACTTTTGTTGATGAATTCAATGAGGATTGAAGTTGCAAGTTTTGATACTATGAATGAACTTAATGTTGATGATTTGGATTTCAAAAAGGCTTGGATAATGTGCAATAACCCTATAATAGGAGATAGAACACCATGCCTTGATTATTTTATCCAAGAGTGATTATTATTCAAGGGGAAACAATTATGCATACCGCAAAGCTCAATGAGGAAGAACTTGATAAGAGAAAAATATAGTGGACTTGTTGGACATTTTGGAGTAGATAAAACCATGGGATAACTTTTTAATAGTTATTATTAGTTAGGAATAAGTGCAGGTGTATGAAGATTTATGTAGGGTTATCAGTTTTTTCAACATACAAAGGAGAGAAGCCAAAACATTGGGTTGTATCATCCATTACCAATACAAGAAAGACCACGGGAGGACATAAGTATGGACTTTGTTCTTGTATTACCTAAAACACAAAGAGGTAATGATTCTATTTTTTTTTTTTGATAGATTTTCAAAGATGACCCATTTTATATGTTGTAGAAAAACAAATAATGCTACTCATAGTGTTGATTTATTATTTAGAGAATTTATAAGACTACATTGTGTTATATAGAGATACTAAGTATGTATGTAACTTTTAGAGTATGTAGGTAACTTCTGGAGCATATTGTAGAAAAAAATGGATATAAAATTAATTTTTAGTTTAGATTATCATCCACAAATAGATGAACAAATTGACATTGTGAACAAAATACTTGGAAAAATGTTGAGGGTTTTAGTTGGTAAGAAGCCAAATTTATGAGACACTATCTTCGTATAAACAAAATTTATATATAACAATTCATTCAATAGAAGTACAAGCAAGAAACCATTCCAAATTGTGTATGGAATCCATCCAAGAGGTGTGGATGAGTTATGAAAACCAGATATAGTAGTAGAGGAATTTGTTAATTACATACATGATTTACACAAGAATACCATGAAATACAAGAAATATGTTGATCTCAAGTGTAGGAAAAACAGATTTTAGATTGAAGACTTTGTTTTGGCTCATTTATGAAAAGAAATATTCCTGAAAGGCACTTACAACAAACTAAATTAGAAAAATATTGGACTTGTAAAGTCTTGAGGAAGTTTGTAGCTAATGCTTATGAAATTGAACTCCTAAAAGGAGTAGACATCTCATCAAATTTTAATGTACTAGATTTCTACCCATATTATGAAAAACTAATTTATACTAATGATAATATTACTTATAATATTTTTATGAAATAATTTATACAAAAGATGCTATAGAAGGAATGGGATGAATTTGAGTTAGTAGTAGACTCTAGAGTGATCAAGAAGACAAAATATAGAGAATATTATAAATACCTAGTCAAGTGGAAGAATTGGGAAGTTAAAGAAGTGATGTGGAGAATGCTTCTTAGATTTCTAACCATGACATATAAATTATAGATTTTCACAAATGTTCATGATGTTTGCTCATGAAACATTTCTTTTTACCTAAAAAGTATGATGCAAGAGCATCCGCCATAAAATTTGTTATGGGAAAGTCATTTTGACAAACTACCAATCTATTCATAATTGCCAACATTGTGTATATAATGGAATGAGAATAGAAAGAGGAAATGTGGTGGTGCATAAAAATATAATAGAAAAGGAAGAGGGAATCGCATATAGAGTGAGATAAAAAGAGGAAGAGGTCTATGTAGAGGCAAGGGTAATAGTCCAAGATCAATTTAAAATATTATATGGATAAACTATTACGGTACCTAGGAATGGATATTTGGGGATATATTACTATATTGTATAAGGTTTGGCATGGGACACACATAACCCAAGGTTGATTGTATTACAATATTATATTATATTTAAATATAATATTACATTAGTAGTAGGCTCCCTAAAGTATAATTAAAATATGGGTATATAAATAAGAGATATTTATCATTGTAATCATCATGGAGATCAATCATATGTAATCATATTTACCCACAAAGTGGCTTATGGGACTTTTCCCTCCTTAAGTGGCACTCTCATCTTGGAAGATCTTATGGAGTCATTTTTTCCTTAAGGAGTATTATTGGTGTTGCCCTACCTTAAGGGTATTATCTATCTATTTCTCATTGTGTGGATTATTATTGTGATATTATTTGTAAATGGATGATTTGATATTTTTGCATATTGGTGAATTATTTATGTTAATAAGAATATTTTTTTGTAAAAAGTGGTAACAAAGCAACAATTCTAGCAAAGTGGGGATTATTTGTTTGGATTACAAAATTAGGGCATCAACTATGAAGTTACAAAATTTTTCTACGAGAAGATGATATTGATGTTAGGGATTGGTGGAAAAATTTTAAATCCTTGTATCATTATTCTCTTTGGCAAATTATGCTTCCTTATTGTCTTGAAGGAGAAGCTCTTTCTTGGTTTTATAGTTTTTGTAGTGCCCATAATTGTGAAATAACTTGGGAAAAATAGAGCAAGCATTCTTGAGTAAATGGGAACCTATTCAATTACCAAGAAAGTTAGATATTTGTATGAGATAATTTAAGGAAAGGGATAAAAATATAGATGCCCTGATGGGTTTCATAAAAGACCTTGAAAAGAAACTAGAAGGAATTCAAAATGAGCAAAATGAAATGAAAGAAGAGTGGGAAGTTTCAATAAATAGAATGAAGACTATGAAAAAGAAATAAAATTACTTAAAAAAGAGAAAGAGAAAATTTTTATGGAAGATAGTGAGAAGAATGAAGCCACATATTTGGACTTTTAAAAGCAAGAGAAGGATCGGAAGGGTTTAAATTCATCTAAAAGTTCTATTTTTTAGGTTCATGGAAGTATTCAAAATATGATTATGTTTAAGGGGTTGGCCCTAAAATGTATTTATAAAATGGGGTGAATCAATTTTAAAATCCAAAATTATTTATAATTTCAAAGTGAAAATGTCCCCTATTATTAGGGGTAATATTGGAGATTTAAACTTAAAATGGTCCAATTATTATAAAATTGGGGCAAATCTACCCAAAAAAATTTACACCCAAAATTTTTGGGCTAATGGGCCCCAGTCAAGGGTCCCCAATATTAGCCAATTGTAAATTTCAAAAATCAAAATATTTGCTAATTAAAGATGATTAGCAACTATGCATAACCCTGAATCAAAAGGAACATGTTATTATTTCCATTGACCCTAGTAGAAGATATAATTTTATTAGTATTGCTTTCGCTAAGAGGTTGCAAGTTCAAGCAACAAAAACTAAGGACATACAGTTGGAGGGTGAGAATGTTATATTTTTTGAATATTTGAAGATCACAATGAATATATATGTTTTACATTCAAATTTTCATGCTATTTAGATGGATGATGAGTATATTTTTCTTGGTTAGATTTTTTAGGTACTGTTAATATTAATGTGCAAAAGAAGCTTATGAAGTTATGGTATAGGAAAAAGAAATATAACATTGCAGGATATTTCTCATCTTAAGGAGCAAGGATCCAAGGAAAAATAATAAGTGATTGCAAAGAAAAATTTGAAGAACAAATAGAATAACCTACAATAGAATCCAAGAATGTAGTAGCAACAATAGAGTCCATGGAAGAAGTAGTATCAACTGAGTCCATGGAATTAACAGTAGCAGAGTCCAAGGAAGATTTGATAGAAAAGCACAACGACACACCAAACAAAGAGAACATGAAAGAACAATGTGTAGAAGAATTTTAAACAATGGATACAAATGTTGAGGAATAAAAGAAGGTAGAACATCAAGTTAAGGTTGCACCATATCGTCATCCACACCACCATGAGTGAAAACAATCTTGGAGGTATGGATCAAGGCAACAATATTATGGTTCTACATGGAATCAAAAGGGCACCAAGTATGGTAGTGTTTGGCAAATAAAGCATAGTGATCCTGGTTTTTAGAGTGGTTCATTAGCATTAAGGAACAAGTGGACCCATCATTCAAATTATTAAAATAAAGCAACTGAATCATGGAGCCAACAAAGTAGATTTGGTTACTCAAGTGAAAAATGATATACCAGCATCAACAATGACCACCACCAATCAATGTTTCACTAGGATGGATGGATGATTGAGATTGGTACCAGTTGCTAACATTGCTTAGCAAATCATAGTATCTTGTTTCTTTATATATTTTGAGGATGAAAAATTTTTGAGTGTGGCCACACATAATCCAAGGTTGATTGTATTATAATATTATATTATATTAGTAGTAGGCTCCCCAAAGTAGAATTAGAATATGGGTATATAAAGAAGATATATGTCATTATAATAATCATGGAGATCAATCATATGTAATCCTCTTTGCCCACAAAGTGGTTTATGGGACTTTTCCCTCCTTAAGTGGCACTCTCATCTTGGGAGATCTTATGGAGTGATTCCCTTATTAAGGAGTATTATTGGTGTTGCCCTACCTTAAGGGTATTATCTATCATTATCTCATTGTGTGGATTATTATCGTGATATTATTTGTGGATATGATTTGTTAATTTTACATATTGATGAATAATTTATGTTAATAATAATAATTTTATGTAACACAAACATTTGGTATATTGGAAATACCATCACTATTCACTACAAATTTCTTTTATGTATGCATTTGAATGATTAATATTTTATGCTATTTGAGTTGTATGTTGTAGATTGTATAGATTAATGCATATAGTATTGTAGGCGAGAATAAGGTATTAAAATAAGTAATGTATTAATTGAAAGGAAGCACGATTCAGTTGAGAGTTGTGTTGTTCAAGGAGAAGTGTCATCATATGACTTAGTTTTATCAACTTGAGAACCATTTTAAAGGGAACTGTATTGCAAGGTTTTGTATAATATGAGTCATCTTGGGAGTGTTGCCATGTAGTACCAATGTAATAAAAGTGGTTTATTTAAGGGGATGTTGTCATGAAATATGCCATCATAAAAGGAGCCATCTGAAGAAATCCATCAAAGCAAAGGATCCATCTAGTAGTGTAGTCAGGACTAAAGAATTGTGGTTGTTATCATATTCATATCACCATCCAAACCATCATTATATGCTTACCATCACCTATAATGGCATTTGAGAGCCATCATATAAGGAACCATATTGTACTACAATATTAAAGGGAACTATTTGTAAGGCATACCATCTAGGAACCTCGCCAACTAAATATAGAAGTTCAAACCCACTATCTTGAGCATTATTGTTTATAGCATCATCTTGAAACCAAATTCACAAAAAATTATTGCCAAGAAAGGTTGCTTTTCAATTGATACCCATAGCCTAGACTACATCAACATGGGGGTAATGGGTCTCTATATTTTAATTATCACTTATAGAACGTAAAACTTGAGAAAAGTTCTAGACTCAAAATGGTTGATGGCTCTACCCTTTTTACCCAAAATATATTGCTAAGGCTTTCTCTTCATGTTCTGTCTCTAGAGATGTTTTAAAGGATATCTAATTGATCCTTATTAATTATACCAAAGATTAGATCCTAATATCTTTCAATCCTACCTAGCTACATCTTTAGACAAGTTTATTTCTATGGAATATTTGAAACAACCCTATGGGAAATGATGAAGGATAAGTCATCGAGCCTTGACAATATACCTATGGAGTTTAACCAAATTTTTTGGTAAAACATTGACAATGATATTCATATGATGTGTAAAGAGGTATTTATGAAAGCTTCTTTTAGAGCATTCATTATTCAAGGCCTAATTAAATTGATCCCAACAAATTTTGAGAAGGACAACATTATTGGTTAACCTATTTTCCTTTTGAACATATCTTATAAAATTATTTCTAAAAGTTCTCCTACTAGAAGTTAGATCCACAAAATTAAAATAGTTAGCATGAAGTAAATTTGATTCATTAAAGGATGTTACATGATAAATAATTTTATGTTAACTTGGGAAGCTTTCCATTGGGATGAAGAATTTGGCCAATATCCTGTCCTTGTAAATATTTACATTGACAAAGGCTATGATAGGATGCATTGAGATTTTATTCTAAAAAATGGTTAAATGGTTGGGTTTTGGTTAGCATTTTTACAAACATATTGTGCTTCTCTTCAATGATTTATTTGTATGGGTACTAATCAATGGAATTCTATCAACTAAATTATAATTGCAAATGTCCATTAGATAAGGATGTCTTATTGTTCCTTTTCTCTATGTCATAATAATCAATGCTCTAAGGTATTTATGAAGAAATCATAATATATAAATCTTCTAGAGGGAATTCGTATTGTAGATCTATTTGAAACTGACCACTTGTGCCCTTCCACTTCCAACTTACTATTCGTGTCTTTGCTATTTTTATAGATATTTCATCCTTGTTTATTAATTTTATATTTTTCTAAACATCTAGTTTGTTTGTTATCACTTTATTATCCTCATAGCTATAATTTTTGACATTAATCAATTTTATTTGGCTTTCTTTGTCTAACTACCATTATCCTTATCTCACTATATTTTTATAAACACATCATCATAGTTAACTAATCTCATTTTTTTAATTAAATAGCTTATGTCTTATTATCTAACTATCAAGTTCATCGAAGTTGTACTTTCTATATTAATCTTCTATCTTCATCAAAATCCCTACACCCTCTAGTTAGGGGTTTTTTATTAAGAACAATTTGCAAGTTGAAGAGTCTTTCCTCGAAGAAATCATTCTACTATATGTACAGATGAAAGTTCCATAGGTTTGTAGTCATAGTGATGCTACTGTACCCTATTTATACTACAATAAAGACCAATATTCCATATGTCTCAATTTATACTCAAAGATAAAAAGTACCACCAGCTTGCAGAAGTATCGATGATGCTATCACTTCATAGTGGAGCTTTTGACATTGGTCTTATAGTCATCATTTTAGCTTTAACATGTACTATATTTCTATTTCTTGAATAAGGGTTTAATGATGATTGAGGGAGTTATGTACTCTCTACTAATATGATGGGAATATCTTGGAATTTGTGTATTGCTCCTAAGAAGAATGGAGGACTTGGCATGGTTTAAGATTATAAAAAAAATGTTTTTAAGCATAAATCAATGGTGCTTCTCATAAGCTTAAATGGTGGATGACTGCATGTAAAGACAAATTGTTAAATTCTAAACACTTTCAAGTTAGAGGATCTCTCCCTTTAATGAAAAACTAAGTTGCATGGGAAAATGATCCCGTATTTTGTTATGGAAACATAGTACCTTGTGTCATGACCTTAGTACTGGAAGGTCAAGTGTATGGTGGAACATAATTGTAAATTTAAAAAAAAAAAATTATTAGCCCTTTTCCCAGTCTTAAAGGAAAATATTTCCTTTAAAAAAGAATATGAATATAATTCTTGAATTCTATAATCATTTTGTTTGTTCCTTTATCTCTTGGAAATTAGTCTTATTGGCTCAAACCTTCTAGCTTGTTTGTATTTAGCATTTAATCAAGAATATTTTTTTATTCCAAATATTTTATTTATTAGATTGGGTACTTTAGTTGTGGATATCCTAAGAGATCAACATTGGTATAATTAGGTACATATTTAGGATTTCAAATCAAAAGTAGTCTATTTTTGATTGCTTACTACCTTTCCCATCTCAAACATACTCAACTCTAGATGACAAGGTGCATTTTTTTGAGTTTGAATTGGCTCACCTTGCTTCATAAATTTAAAAATTCAAGGTAGAAGTGAAATTTTATATGCTAGGATGGAGGTTCTTCCATTTTAAACTAGCCACATTTACGATTCTTTCATCCATTTTAGGATGTCTCCCCTATTGCACTTTTTGCTCTAATGTTGAATCTATTCCTCACTTATTTTGATATTGTGTTTTTGCTAAATGTATCTAGTACTTGTTAATTGTAGTCTTTCCATATTTTCAAATATCATAAAAGGTAATTTTATTTGGAAAATCCAAATAATATTATGATAGCCCTTTATGGGAATCTAGTAAACTCATTATCCTCAAACACATATGGAAATAGAGATGTGTAAGCATGTTTATTGGTTCGACTCCTTAGGGGATTTTTATGTAGAACTTATTGTCTCATATTTTGTTCTAGGTTTCCACCATTCACTCTCATGTGCATAATAGAGAAAATAATATGAAGTTGACAATGGAGAAGATCAACTATTTGTACCACCAGTTCTATGATTAAATATATTAGCATAGTGTAGCGACTTCACAAGTTAGGAACAAGATGGTGCAAATTTTAATAGAAATGTTTAATATCAAATTATGCTTTTCTACCATAGAGCACATAACTACCTTATTCTCATCAACATTCACTTTTTCTAGCAAATTCATAAACCAACTAGAAAAACAATGTTTAAGCAAGTTCATGATGTGTTAGTTGCCTATTTTAATTATAGTTTTGTTTATTTATGTATTATACTTTGTCTAACTAAAGGTAAATATATCCTCAACTTAATATTACTTTATATTTTAAGCATTTAATAAGTAACTATATTTTTGATAGTGTGGTCTAAAGAACACAAGCTTATACTAAGAGGGGGGTGAACAGTATAAGACCAACTTTTACTTTTATTTCCCAAATAATATTATTCAATATTATCAATGGCAATATCAATAACAGTAATAAAAACAATGCATAAATCATCACACACAATAGATACACCAATTTAACGTGATTCACCCAATGTGGGCTACTCCACGAAGAAAATATTTCTACTAAATTTTCTCAACAAATCTTCTTGGGAATCAATTCCCTATTATAATTTTTATGTACCTCTGTCCAAAGGAGACACCAATACCCTATGCTCTAATTTATGGATCTCTCTCCACAAGAGAACTCTTTCCCCTTTTCTCTGGTTCATGGAACTTGATCCATGAGATCTTTATCTCATCAACTAGTTCGTATATCTCTCTCCATAGAAGAACTCTATCTTTCGAGCCGGTTCATGGATCACACTCCATAGGAGAGTTATTTCCCCTTGCTCTGGTTCATGGATCTCTATCCATAGGAGAACTCCTTCCCCTCTACTCTAGATAATGATCTTCTAGAAGACTTCTGCCTCCACTACTCTAGCTTGTGGATCTCTCTCCATAGAAGACCTCTATCCTCACTGCCCTGGCTAATGGATCTCTATCCATTGGAGACTCTTGCCCTCTACTCTATCACCTCCAAAGCTTGCTCTCAAATTTGTCTTAGATCTGCATCAAACTTTGTTCCAAGTGTAGTACAAATCTTCTCTAACTCTATCTCAGGTCTAGCATAAATCTGATCACAAATCTGTACCAAAATTTATCCTCAAATCTATCCTCAAGCCTTAACACAAAGCTTGATCCAATCACAAATCAACTCTTCTTAGATTTTCCCCAAGCATTAACACAAAGCTTGAACAAATCAATCAATCAACTCTACTCTCAAGTCTTCACAAAGACTTGCCTCAAATATACCTACAAGTCTTCACCAAGACTTGCCTCAAATTTACCTATAAGTCCTCTTAAGAACTTGTTCAATCTGCTCTCAATTCTTCACCAAGACTTACCTCAAATATGCTCTCAAGTCTTCACCAAGACTTGCCACAAATTTATCCTCAAGTCTTCACTAAGACTTACTTTAAATATGCTCTTCAAGTCCTCTAAATAACTTGCTTAATCTGCTCTCAAGTATTCACCAAGACTTACCTCAACTATACCTATAAGTATTCACCAAGACTTACCTCAAATATACCTATAAGTCTTCACCAAGACTTGCCTCAATTATACCTACAATTCTTTACCAAGACTTACCTCAACTTTACCTTCAAGTTCTCTCAATAACTTGCTCAATATGCTCTCAAGTCTTCACCAAGACTTGCCTCAAATCTGCTCTTCAAGTCCTCTTACGAACTTGCTCAATCTGCTCTCAATTATTCACAAAGACTTACCTCAAATCTGCCTTCAAGTCTTTACCAATACTTGCTCAAATATGCTCAAAATTGTTCTAACACATGCTCAAAAGAGCTCACAATATATGCTCAATCAATATCAAATCTTGCTCACAATGTTATCAAATAGTTTGTCTAGTCTTCAAGGTAATTTCTTTAACTTGAAGCAGTTTAGACATATTCTATTCAGAATTTGTTTAACCTCTGGAACATATAGATAATGATGTACTCTATCAAAAACTCAATATGTTCTACTCAATCATTAAGTTTTTCGCTTTCACAAATCTAGTTTCTAATGTTTGCACATTCACTTTCAATATCACTCAAATCCAATGCTCAATAATTTCACTCAATCATTCAATAAATGAAACACAACTTGCTCACTAACCCTAAACAAGTGTTTTCAAACTTCTTCAAACAAAGAGCACAATGTGGGTCTCAAACCTTAACTCAAATATTTCTCAATCTCTATCTCAAATCAAATTATCCATTAACAAGATGCACTTAAAATTGCTCATTCATTTCCAACAATATCTATCAATATTTTTCACTCCACCTTATATTTCACAACATTCATTCCAAAATTTCAAACAAAATTTGATGTGCACATACCTCTTTGCTTTGATGGAGATATGTCTTCAAAACCTGTTTTACCCACAACCAAATCTTTTTACCAATTCTAGGTTAGATAGCAATAGTCTATCTCAAAATTTCCATAGGAATATTTATCTCAACAAATATTTCACCATACAAGAAATACAATAAAATGTCAAGTCACAAATACACTTTATCACTCCTTCACTTTCAAAATAATATTCAACATATATCAAAAATAAATTTCCTTGTTTACACCTTATAATCTCCAATACTTTCAAAATAATATTCAACACACATCAAAATAAAGTTCCTTGCTTACACCTTATAATCTCCAATACTTTATTTATTTTCTAAGCACCCAAAATAAAATATTTAATCAAAAATCCTTATGACTCCCTAAACAATTTCACACATGCCCTTTTTAATATCACGTGGCTTTAAAACAACTTGCGCTTTCCAAAAACCTTTGGTAAAATTTAATTCAAAATGCATACCTTAATAATTTATCCACAAAAAATATTGTGCACGTCTTCAACAACCAGCGCCCAAACTCGAATCTGTAACCTATGTTGTTGCAATGCCTTAGCCCAAGGGTAGGCTGACGCTTGGGCTACACACCCGCACGTGAACCAAAGGTCCACATTTTCGTATTAAAGTATGCCTCTCAAAAATTTCATCAAAAAAATTACTCCTTCCTCCACCAAAACAAATTGCGTGGGATTTGAAACCAAAACCTTCCCTTGATGAGCGCCTTAGCCACTTTCCAACTGTCATCTGCGCTAGACAACGCGAATGAAACTTAATCTTTCGTCGTCTCCTTTTATACCGCAACTTTTGCCTCAAACTCAGCGCAAACATTTTGTCTTCTTCCTTTCGAATTGGAGCGCACAAATTATATTATCACATGGGCATTCGAATTGCTTAGACTTTTGGAAATGAAAATCATTTCCTTTAAATACCTTTGCCTTTGGATTGAAACACGTCGACCCTCCTTCAAATTTGAATTTAAATTTGAATTGAATCTTTGAACCTTTAGTGCTATTAATTATTTAAATTAAATTTTAACCTTAGGTTAAAATATTTTAATTTAAATAAATTAAAAAATTTGTTAGCCTTTATAACTTGCTCAATGGATCTTATCAGGGATATCTTTTTTTAATGATTTCTTGGACCTTGTTAATTTTCACCTCTTCCTTTTGCCCAAATATTATAATATTAGATATTATTCTTTCTTTTTAAGTTTGCTTCTCTTTTCTTGGGTCTTCAATCTTTTTAGCCTTTTTAGGCATATAATATTTAAACTAAATATTATACCCTTTTCATTTTAATATTTTTTTTGCCTTTGAGAAAAATCAATCTTTTGACCTTAATAACAACAAAACTAGACATCAAACCTCATGACATCAATGACAATAAAACTTTGCTCAAATTTCCAACATGGTTTACCGACAAAGACGCCACTTGAATTATTGGTGATGTGACCCAGGTTCAATCCTCACTTGCATTATCAGTGATGTATAATAAATATATATATAAATATTACTTAAAAATTAAAAAAATAAATAAATAAAATAATAAAAAAAAAAATTATATATATATATTAATTATTAAGGTCATACCAACATTTTTGGTTAAGAATACTAGAACGATGCACTCACCTTATCAAACGAGAACCGATATTCAGCGGTTGGGACTAAGGAATTTGCATAGAAAACCACGAGACAAATTGATCGGTGGTTTTTCATGTCAAAAAATCCAAGATGTGGTCTCAGAAAGTATTATTGAAAAGACTTCTCCGGCATCTTTAGCCGAAAAAAAGTTACGCGAAAATAATTGTAGGACTGACCATTATTCGAAGCTATCAACTTGGTTTTAGTGGCCGACAAACTTCCATCTTATCCTCTACTCAATATTAACTCAATATCAAAGTATAGTGTCTGCCAGCCCACTCTGTCTACCTTTTCACGAAATTGTTCGATCAATTGCCTGGTCCGCAATGATTCCCGTCTACTAGCTCGAAAAAAATTTAATGTAATTGATGAAAGAAGTCTACTTAACGGTAGGTTCAGATTAAGTTTTATATGGGTTAAAATTAAGCATCATGATTTAATAATCAAAATAAAAATATAATTGAATAAGTATAATAAATAAATAACATTTTTAAAAAATTATGTTAAAAAAACAAAATAAATACTTAACTATAGGCTGGTATGAAAATTAAGAAGTCTTTCCCTTTCTCGAGGGGAAACAATACAGACATGGACTGCACTGCGGGCGAGTTGTTGGAAATATCAAAGGGGCTCCATGCTTCAGAAGAATTTGATACAGGCGGCCTCATGGAATGGCACGCAAGAAGCTATAGGTGGGTAGAGTATGTAGAGTCCCACTTTCCTAATATAGTTAGGACGTCCTCCATTAACGAGCATTTTGGCTCAGTTGTTCCACTGAGAGGCCTGCAACCGATCCGAGCAAAGAGTCTTGAAATTGGCAAGCATCACCAAGGCCGTGTTTTGTTTGGAACGTTATGTGCTGATGCGCACAGGATGGTTTCCATTACAACGGTCCTCCAAGATGAATGTGGAGATGGTGTTAGACTTGCAATCTATAACGCTCCACTCTCTATCTGGAGGGCCGTAGATGTGCGCAGGCTTTATCCCAAAGGAGCCAAGGTTGCAGTAAAAGAGCCTCACTTCAAGCGAGCCGATGACGGTCTGCTCATGGTATGTGTCGATAACCCTCAAAACATTGAGATTCTTAGTTTATCTGAAAGGGACGCAGAGAGTGCCCTAGTTGCAGACCTATTGGAATTGCGGGCTGAGGGGAACAAATGCTTCCGAGATCGGGATTGGGAAAGAGCCATCGAAAGTTATTCTATATGCATAGATTTGGCTCTCTTTCGTCAGAAAATTGGGCCTCAGCTTACAAGTTCTTTAAACATTGAGAAGGAAGTAAGGGATGCCATTGTCTGTTCCTATTCAAATCGAGCAGAAGCAAGGCTGATGTCGAAAGAATACGGGCAAGCTGTGAAAGACTGTGACGAAGCATCAAAACTCGACCCTCAGCACGTGAAGACCTTGTTTCGGAAGGGTCGGGCTTTCCATGCACTTGGAGAGTACGAGTTAGCCTCTCACTGCTTTCAAACAGCGCTACAACAATGCCCGACTGCCAAAGAGATTAAATTAGAGTATGAGAAATCGAAGAAGCTCAACGAGCAGAACCAGAAGGGTAAGTTCGATCTCTCTGCCTATTTTCTAAATGGTTGCAGACTAGAGGACGATTTCGAAATTAGCAATTATATAGGTCCCATCTTGATTAAGGAAGCTGTAAGGGGCGGCCGTGGTTTGTTTGCTACCGAGAACGTAGAAATTGGAGATGTTCTGCTGGTAGACAATGCCATTGCATCTACTTGCAAAGAGGCAATAAGCATCAGTCTTCTCACCCATCTTGATGATATGAGTGATAATGTCAAAGAGGATCTGGTGGCTAAAATCATTTCCTCTTCAGTTTCTTCTCCGAGGATATTGCAGCAGTTACAGTACCTTGCTGTATCATCTTCTAGCGACGTAATGGCAGTGCCACCTATGGATCTCTTTCGCATAAACAATGCCAAATGGGAGAGCTATGTTTGGAGGAGAAGAGAGGGTTTGGAGGTGGAGGAGGATAAACTCCCAAAGATAATGGAGAATTTGACATGCGTCACACAAACTAATTTAGGGAGGCAAGTTAAGCGCTATGGGCTGTGGGCGCTTCCATCTTTCATAAATCATTCGTGCTTTCCCAACAGCAATGCCATAGTTGTAGGAGAAGCCATGGTTATTATAGCTACAAGAAGAATCGCTGCAGGAGATGAAATTACAATATCCTACTTTTTCAGTCTTATGCCGTTGGTGGAGCGGGAGATGTACTGCAGTAGTAAGGGGATTCGCTGCGATTGTAAGCGGTGTCTTTTGGAACGACGTCTAGCACAGTCGCAAGCATCGCCCTTTGAGAAAATTGCTCGATCCGTGCAGTGCAACGTTAACGAGTCTAATTTCCCGAGTTTGCCAGTGATGAAGATGTTATTAAAATATGCCGTGGAATTGGAAGATGCCATGGATGCCTATGTCTTGTCTGCTGAAGAGAAACAACTGTTGCGAGCATCCTTTCATAGCGCCTACTATAATATTCTGGTGTTACCTGGTGGACATTCTCTCAGTGCCCGGAGAAGGTTGCCTTCGACAATCGAATTGGTCGAGGCCGGCCAGAATGCTTGCCCGGGCAATGTTCTTTCCTTTGGATTGATTGCAATGTCTGTCGCGAAATACCAAGGAGAAAACAGTGGTCTTTTTAAAAAGGCAAAGGAAGTATGCTTAACATTGTGTGGGAATCAAGATGAACGCGTTCTTAACGCTGTATTGAAGTCCGCGGCGAAAGGAAATTTCAAGCCCAGCCTTGTGGATTTCCGCTTCAGGAAAATGCTCTGATCTCATGCACATTGTTACTGATAGTTTCTTGCCAGAGCCGCTAGCGTTTCCTGGATGCAAATGGTGTGTAGAAGGTGCTGTGATTACACAGTATAGGTGTGATTCTAATATTAAGTAGCAGGTTTGCATAGAATCTCTGAAAAAGTCTATAAAAGGTTAAGAAATTGGGTTTCAGTCTGTCCTAAAATTCATATATAAATAAAATGGTGGTTTTTTTTAGTTAGGTTTTTATTTTTATTTTGAAAAGTTGAAGGTTTAAATTATAATATATTTAGAAGAAGATAGGTTAAATAATTAGGATTTATTTAAACTACAACATTTTCAGGAGGAAAAAGGCTAGATGATAGTCCTCTATTCAAACTACAGCATTTTCAAAAAGAGTATTTGTCAGTTGAGCTACCTAATACCTTAAAGAGATTTTTCAGATGATAGTCCCCTATTCAAACTACAGCATTTTGAGAAAGAGTATCTGTCGGTTGAGCTACCCTAATACCCTAAAGAGATTTTTCTTTACCCAATAAACTTAACAATCTTTTTACCCAGTAAACTTAAAATTTATAAAGACAATTATGTTACCAATTTATTTATATATAAAAATTATAAAAAAGTTTCCTTAAAATTTTAACAGCAATTTCAATAAAAATTATGAAACAGGTTTCTAATAGTCAGAGGGAAGTTTATAGCAAGAACAAAATATTAGCCTCATAGCTATACTTCTAACTAGAGATTTTAACTCTGAATGGAAGTTAATGTCACGCGAATACTGTAAGCTCAAATATATTCCCCGCATTGTTGTAGTTGTTGACAGGGGCAGTGTCCGTATTTTAAACAGTTGGGCTGCTAATATTAGGTATGGACAATGCCATCTCTGCACGTTGGGATGAAGTCAATTTCTCTTCTAAAGTTTGAGGTGTTTTTATGTAACGTATGAATATGATTGCGAACAAAAGGAACTTCTTTCGTTGTTTTTTTTGGTGGCTGTGATCAAATTATTTGTGAAGTTTTGATTGAACTTTAGAATAGATATAAGTTTGGTAACAACACGTGCAATTCAATTTTAAAGAAATATAATTTATAAAAAAAATAATAATAATTTTAATTAGAAGTATTTAAATTAATTATAATTTTTAAAATTATTTTTATTTTAATAAAAAATATTAAATATAATAAAAAGATAAATTTTAACTATAATAATTGAAAATCAAAAGTTTATTTATTTGAAATTTATAGATTTTTGTATTAGATGAAGTGGAGTTGTCTTTATCAATAAATATAGCTTTTTAATATATTACTACAAGATGCTAAAATAAGAGAACAAATTTTATTCTCCTACAAACATCAATAGACATAGCTTCTCCTACAACCATGTAATTGTTGTTATGAAATTATGAGTGATTTAAAGGAAATTTTGGAACCATACAATCTATGATAGTTAATTTCCCTCCCCACAATAATTTGTATGTTACATCATATTATCCATTATATTTATGTGTTTATCCTTGTTAAGATTAAAAACCTTTATTTTCGGGTGATGGAGGGAAGAAAGTAGAGAGGGGAGGGCTCTGGTCCCTCCCCTGCTCCCCCTCCCATGGCTCCTGGTTCTTGCCCAGTCCCTGGCTCAACCCAGGTCATCCCTCCTGGGGAGTGGTTGTTTGCAGATGATCTCCTGGGGGGAGATCCTTCTCCACTATCTGCGCCCCTCCCAGTCGGCTAGGGTTTCCTTGGTTTTTTTTTTGGACTGGTGCTTCCCAGGGATCCCTGTTTGGTTGGGGATCCCTTCCCTTTTTCCCTCAGGCTTCCCCTTGGGGTTTTTTGCAGGTTATTCGCGTGGATATGGTCCCCTGTGTTTCTCGATGCGGTGGAGGTGATGGTTTAGGGTTTGGACAGCTTTCTGGGGTCTCCCTTGAGGTCCTCATAGCTTTGGGGGTGGTCTGGGGGGCCTCTTTCCCCCTTTTGCTTGTGAATCCTCGGCGGGATCCTGGCTGCTGTTATTCCCGCGTGGAGGCTTCTTCGTGCTGGTTCTGCTCCTTGGTGGACACCCTGGGCATCTGGTTTGGCCTTGGGGGGGCTTTTCCCTGTCTGGGTTGTTCCCATTCCTAGTCCCAGTTCCCTGAAGCTGCCTTTGTGCTTGGACGGGATTCTTGGTCCCTGCTGCTGGGTTTCCTTTTTCTGCTGCATGTTTCATTCTTGGGGGGGTCTGATCTATGCACGCAGACCATAGATCCCACTGTTTTGGTTCCTAAGGATCCCATCCCTGTGACTGTTTCCTCTTCCCGCTCGGGATTCCCAGTCCCTGGATCCCTGGTCCCTTAACCTGCTGTTTCTTTTTGTTTTGCCGGGACGGGATCCTCTTCTATTTTCCCGGGGCGGGTTCATCGTGGTGCAGCTCTCTGGTCGCTTCCCGATGGGCTGGATCCTCTCTGTGCTGGCTGTCGACTTCCTACAGGATGGCTCTCGCTGAACGGAATGTTTTCCCGGTGGGCGGGATGGTTTCTCCACAGGGTGGGATCCGCCAAATCCGCCGGTTTTCCCGCAAGGCGGGATCCTTTCTTTTCTGCTGGTTTCCCGGATGGCGGGATTTCCCTGCTGCTTCCCGCTAGGTGGGACTGTTTGTGGTGGTTTTTACTGCTTTTCGCGAGGCGAGATTTTATTGTAACGGTTTTTCTTTGCTTCCTGCTAGGTGGGATCTTCTCGATGGTGGTTTTTGGCTACTCCCCGCTAGGCGGGATCTCCAAAACTACTTTCTTTCTTATTTGTTTGTTTCCCGCTGAGAGGGATTGTTTCATGCTTACTGTTACCGCTGGGCAAGATTTCTATTTTGGTGTTCAGTTTCAAGGGATTGATGCCCTAGGCCCATTGCTTATGTAATCAGGTTTTGGGATCCTTGTTAAAACCCACTGTAAATACAAACACTACTTACCAAAAAAAAAAAACCTTTATTTTCCTACAAACATCGTAGTTTTCCTAGTTGATAATATTTATTTGAAATAGATATATGGATGAACTTTGAAATAGATATATGGATGAACATGCATTTCCTCTTGCCAAGATAATTCAAAAAGGTACATCTACTAGATCTTTCTTAACATAATTCATATGAATGTATGGAGTGCTAAAGCATTTATGCTATTTTTATCTATGCTATTGTCTACTAACAAAACATGTCCATTTTACATATGCTTAATAGTAAAATATTATTGTTAATTTTTAAAGCTCAACCACATGCTACCAACTCTATAATGAACAACGGGGCAATATTTTTTTTATAAAGCCAAAAATCCTTTGTGGGACCGCCTTGGTCTGAGAGACCAAGGACAGGGAGTTCTACACTGTCAAAGTTACCCAGGAGTCGCACCCGATCTTGCCCACACGAACATTATCAATTGGATTTTGGATACCCAATTCAGCTTTTTGGTAGGTGGAGATTTTAACCTGGGACCTCTCTTGAAGGATTTCCCTCTCCTCTCCAACTCACCTGGGTGAACAATGGGGCAATATAATTAGTATAGTTGGGATATGTTTTGTTTTACATAGAGAGTTGGTCACAACCACATTATTTTTAGTAATTGAAATTACATAGAGAGTTGGTCACAACCACATTATTTTTAGTAATTGAAATTATATAGAGAGTTGGTCACAACCACATTATTTTTAGTAATTGAAAAGCATAGGGTTCAAAGCGTGTTGCTATGTAGATGATAGGAAAACCCTTCATTTTAAAATATATTTTTCATATGGAAGCAAATTTGGTAAGTAAACCCACACATTGTCAAATATAAAATGCATTAATTGAACATTTGATCTATGTATTTAACTTTGTATCGTATATTAAAATTATATACTTGATATAGTTGAATATTTCACCCCCTTCCACCTACACCTCCAACTATTTGGTAAAAAAATTATCTTTTATGAGGTTGATTTAAAACCAAAGTTATGAAATTTAGACACATTCAATAGATAACAATGTTTATTTTCTTGTTTTCTAGTATTGTTAGGTTTAGTAACTAAAATATAAATCCTTTAAAATTACAATAGAAATAATAGGTCACAAAGTGGTGTAATCCTTCTCATAGGAATATTTATGCAAGGGGAAGTTTATTCATGATTGCTCTATATATGTTTGTATGATAAAAAATATATATATTATATTTAAAATCATATAAAGTTGTAATAGACATTGATGCAACTCTTCTATATGGCACTTTGTAAGATCAATTTTTCTATTTTTATAAAAAATTGTTCTCCATGTCAAAAATGTTAGAATTCGTATTATTTTCTAGAAACTTATTGAAACATACATTCACCACAATCATGTGCAAAAAAGGAAGAAGAGCAAAATAAAATAGCTTATAGAAAAAATAGAGAAATGGATAAAAAATAAAATGTAAAAAGGAATAAATAGTGGGTGCTCATAGACACCCTAATATCTCACATATCATAAACTAATAAAATGGATATAGTGATACCAAAACCCCAATTAATAGCTAATCTCAAACCAACATTAACTTGACTTTGAAGTTAAATTATAATAATATAATAATAAATTATACCCTTTAACCAAGGTTATCCATAAAGGTGTATTAATGAATATTACTAAGGGTGAATACAAAGGGTGTCCTTGGCTTACATAAATATGCTCATATGCTTACACACAGATGTTTGTAGGCTTACATAAAAGAGTGTTCGTATTCTAAAATAAGAATATACCCATAGGATTATATATAGAATATTCATAGGATTACATCAAGATACTTAAAGGCTTACATAGCACTTGCTCATAGGCTATATCAAGAGCACCTATAGGTACTTCATCATTGTCAATATTGGTCTAATAAGATCAAATTATAAATATTTTAATACTTCACATTGATAGAATATATTAGAGATGATACATCTCCCCCTCCCATAATTAATGCTTGTATGGGCCAATGGATCTTGCTATCTTCTCTTTCCAAATATACATGACCTAGATAAACCTCTTCCTAAACATGAATCCATAACCCCACCTCCTAGATTAAGATGCTTTCCATGAGAAAATATTTAGCATACACTATGGTAATGACAATTTGTCCCTCAATCTCAAGAGAAGAAAGTTGAATTATGAAGTAATAGGCAAGTATCTAAATAATCAAACCAATTGCTAGAATGGACTCATAGAAACACGACATACCTTACATTAATCATACAAAACCTAATTCTCTTATATCCAAAAATATTACCAAGCACAACACTAAAAGTTGTTGGATCTAGAGCAAACATCAATTATGGAAAAATAGAAAAATTAACTTAAATTTTGAAAATTCTCAAACATAATATAACTAACCAACGATTGCACCATTAAGCTAAGATATAGTTATATGTTTGGTCCTCCATGAAGACATCAAGATTGTTGTGATAAAATAAATGAGAGAAAAATTTTGAACCTATGACCTTCTTGAAGAAAAAAGTTTTTAAATCATATGTGAGCTAGACACAATCAAATTTATTGACTATCATGTCACTGGACTATTGGAGTTAAAATTACCCTATAAAGAAGAATGACAACTAGGTTCGTTTTGCATAGAAAAGTTCCACAAAAAAATAGTAACAGGTCCTAAACTAATGTTGTTAATATATATAGAAAAATTATGTAATTTAAAAAAGGAATTAAAATTATTTTGTATGCAAAAGTTATGACCTATGGAATTTTGAGCATATTAAAGCTAAAAAAGAGTGAAAATAAATAACATACCTTAGAGAAAAATTTGGCCAACCAAATAATACCACTTTTCACCTCCATGTGCCATCTCTACTAATGCCACTCACTAATAGGACAACTAATTAAGAAGGTGAAAAATGAATACAATTATGACCGTGAATAATGAATTGTTGTTAAAATAAATGTAAATAAAAAAAAGCACCCTATGCCAACTATGGGTTTTGAACTTGGGAATATAGATGGAAAGTACCCTAATCTTGCTAGACTAGCCAAGTGTACCTACTAATATTTGATAAAAAGTATCTCTTTCTTCAATTTCAAATAAGTGATGCATTGTAGTGCTTTCAATGAACACAAAAAAAAATTAACTATGATGGTATTTGATCCTAAGACCACCAACTAGAAAATTAACATACAAAATATTACACCATAGCCAATTACTGGAGAGGAGATTGTACTTTCTACATAATATAATATTCTATCTACTAGAGAGATGAACCAACATACAAACCATTGTGCCATAGCTAACTGATGGAGAGGATATTGTGATTTCCACATCATATGATATTCTATCCATTATAGAGACATCTCAAAAACTACAAAAGAGAATGATATTGAGGTACAAATTCAATACTTGCCAACCACAACTAAAACACCTTTCTATTGTGCTAAACCATAGAGTTGGAAATAATTTTTGATTTCTTTTATTTCAAATCATATCACACAAAAAGGTAAAAAATCCACCCTTGACATTGTGTATCAAACTTCAAAATAAATACTTCTTGTTTGTAAGCAATACACTTTACCAATACACCATCAACACCTATGACTCTATTCCATGATAAAATATTTAAAGTTACACCTTATACCACTAGTTATAATCACATTAGTGTCCCATGAGGTAATAGCTCTATAAGGGCGCACTTCAAGAAAAAAAATAGGAATAGTTTTGTAAGGTCATGTTAATTTTTTTTCCATAAAAAACTACATATACCTCCTTGGCCTCTCCCACCACATTGTAGAATATTCTCATTTTAAAAATTCAAAATTTGAATTTTGCATGAAAAATAGGAGTTTTTATTTTTACCCAAAAATAGGCATTCAAATGACAAAATCTCCAAAAGTGTTGAACTAGGATCTCCCCTAAAATTTTGTAAGGAATCTAGAAGAATTAATGGTATATCCATATATAACATGGTTTGCTCTATATATCTTTTTAATAAAATTGAGTGAAGTTGTTTTGGCAATACAATATTACAATTCATAATATTTTTTAAAAACATCTCTAAACATACATTCACCACAATCATATATATAAAAAAGAAGAAGAGCAAAATAAAAGAGTAAATAGAGAAATATATAGAGAAAGAGATAAACAACATGAAAGAAAATAAGTAATAAGTTGTGGGTGCCCATAGGCACCCTAATATCTCAAGTATCACAAATTGATGTAATGGATCAGGCATTAGGGATATTTATAGTGATACCAAAACCCTAATTAATGGTTAATCTCAAGACAACATTAACTTGTCTTTGAGGTTAATAGATATTAATATAATACTAATTTACATCCTTCAATCATGGTTATCTATAAATATGGATTAACCAATATCACGAATGATGAATACATGAAGGGTTCCATTAGGGTGACAAATAGATGTTCATAGGCTTACATAGAACAATATCTATAGGTTTAAATGATGCCTATAGGCTTAGACATAAATGTAAAAGGTAAAAAATCCATCCTTGATGGTGTTTGTTTGGTTTTGAATGTAGAATTTCCCATATGTGAGTACTACACATTACCAATACACCACTAACACCTATAAATAGACATAATGATGCCCACATGGAGCAGTAAGGATTCAAAACTGGTATAGAACGAATCAATTTACACATATCAAGAAAATGCTAATGATTCTACTATTTTATGTTGAATTGGTCTATTCACATTCTCTGGATATTATTGATACTCGCATTTCTAAAACTTTTAAGATGTGATCTTTACCGCTCTCTAACCTATTGCATGTAAGCACAAGGAAAAAAGAAAAAGAGAAACCATATAATACAAAGCCATAGCAAACTCTCTAAAGTTACATCTTCTGCCATTGGCCATAACCACATTGGTGCCTTGTGAGATAATAGCTCCATAAGGGCACACTTTGAGAAAAATAAAATTTAAGATAACATATCCATAAGGGCATACTAATCAAAATTTCATATTTTCTACCACAACAAATGACATGTGCCTCCCTAGAATATCCCACCACACAATAAAATATCCCATGGAATATTCAAAATTTAAAAGTTTGAAATTCAAATATTAGAGGTAAAATAGGTATTTTTTAATGCAAAAATAGGAATTAAAAGGTTACTAAAATGAAAAAATATCCAGAAGTGCTAAACTAGGATCCCCCTAATATTTTGTAAGGAATCCATCAAAATTGACAGTTCAACCATATCTACCATGGTTTACTTTATACATCCTTTTTGTGTGATTGACTGAAACTATCATTTTGGCTATGATGTCATCTTGGAATTCATAATATTTTCTAAAAATATTCCAAAACATATATTCACCACAATCATATGCAAAAAAGAAAGAAGAGTGAAATAAAAGAGTGTATAGACAAAAAACTATAGAGAGATAAATGACATGAAATGAAAAATAAAAAAGTGGTAGGTGTTTAGACACCTTTATATCTCACATATCACAAACTTGTGCAATGGATTAGTCACTGGGGTTATTTATAGTGATACAAAAACCTTAATTAATAGTTAAACTTAAACCAACATTAACTTGACTTTGAGGTTAAATTATAATAACATGATAATAAGTTACACCCTTTAATCAAGGTTATCCATAAATACGGACTAACAAATATCACTAAGAGTGAATACATAAAAGGTTCTCTTAGGATTACATCAAGATGTCCATAGGCTTACATATTAGAGTTCCCATAGGCTAACATATTAGAGTGTTCATATGCTTATATAGAAATATGCCCATGGGATTACATTTAGAATGCTTATAGGCTTACATCAAGATGCCCGAAGGCTTACATAGCACTTGCCTATAGGTTACATCAAGAGAATCCATTAGTAATGTATCACTTTTTTCATTAGTCTAATAAGGTTAGATTACAATTATTTAAAATAAAATTGGTTCTTTAATATTGTATTTTTATGTGGTTGTTACACAAACATGATTACATAGGAATTTATTGTACAATATTTTTGGGAATGTGATGTTATAGTAGAATATACTTTGTTACAAATTAATATAATATTATTGTTAGAATAATTTATGTTCCAACAATAAAAATCTACATATTATGGGCCTTATGTTTTTGTATTTTATCAAGTATCACTTTATGCATGGAAAATATAAATCCATGATGATGACAATAATGCTGACATGGTTCTCTTATAACTATTTATGTCTACATAGAAGCATATAACATGGATTGACACCTTTTTTTTGAAGAGGTTAAAAAGCAAGGGCATATCAGGGACCACCCTTCCCATGAATTGAACTTGGGTCTCCATTAAGAGATCCCAATTAATTTTGCCAATGTGGTGTCCCTAATAGAACAAGGAGGATGGGATTGACACCTATTAGGTTGAATAAAATTCTATAAGTTGAAGTAGTGTTTAGTACCTACCTCTTTTTATGTATTTCTCTTTGTACTAAATATTGTCTTGAACTATAAAATGATGTGATGATTAGATATCTTAAATTAGTTGATGGAAACTATTATTTAAAAGATGTAGGATCTCATGAAGTAATTTTCTATAAAAATAGTACAAAAATCTATTGTTAATTGATTTACAATCCATAAGAGAAGTTTACTTGTGGTGTGTATTTATTCAAAATATAAATACTCAAAAAAAATGATAATAGGCATATCATGTTGCAAATATTCATAATGCATTTTCTTACAATTATAGTGAATTTTCTTTGGAAGTATTTAAAATAATATACAAAAGATATTAAATTATTTTAGATGCATTTGAGGATGTATTTTCTTTATACTATCCTATGTTTGAAATTGAAAAATTGCTTATATTTTTAAATTTTTTAATGCAATTGTGTAATGCATATCATGTTCTCTCTCTCTCTCTCTCTCTCTCTCTCTCTCTCTCTCTCTCTCTCTCTCTCTCTCTCTCTCTCTCTCTCTCTCTCTCTAATATGCCTTCATTATAATTTATTATATTAATACTTGTTAGACTGTGTAAGTTGCTCTATTGCATTGCATGCATCACAATTTCCCACTCCATCTTAAATACTCTTACAAGTGTGACAACTAATAATGTTGATATTGAATGCACTTTTGTTTTTAAGTAGGGCTTTGAAAGGGTTGTCATTTTCCTTTTACATCAACTTTAGTCAAATTGAGCTATATAGCCTATTTGGTGCCGCCAAAATTTGAACCTTGGTTTTGGCTACATCATCTATTTATCCCAACAATTGAACCAACAACTCGTTGGGTTTTTTGATTTAATAACGTGGGTTTTTGAGAGGGGTCATAATCCCCATGTACTAGTGTTTGAACTTGGGTTTTCTAAATAAAAAATAAAGATATACCACTATGGTATATACCCTACGAGATAAAATTTTGAGTTAAAAATATGGGATTTAACAAGGGGTTCCAATACCCTAGTACCAGGGCTTGAACTTGGGTCTCTTGAATGAAAACCCAAAGATATACCACTATTGTATCCCACATGGAATAAAATTTTTGAATTAAAAATATGGGTTTTTATGAAGGGTACCAGTCGCCTCATACCAAGGTTTGAACTTGGGTCTCCTAAATGAAATCCCAAACACATACCCCTATGGTATCCCTCACAAGACTATATTGAATTCACATATTGTTATAGACAAATAGTTTATATTGTCCATCAAGTGGATTTATTCTAAGAAATAAAATATAAATGAATTTTTATTTGTATTTTCATTAAACAATGGATAT
Source organism: Wollemia nobilis (assembly GCA_028583015.1). Classification (NCBI taxonomy): domain Eukaryota; kingdom Viridiplantae; phylum Streptophyta; class Pinopsida; order Araucariales; family Araucariaceae; genus Wollemia; species Wollemia nobilis. Next base: position 9,165,559 of record JAQPPZ010003077.1, on the reverse strand, counting down.
AAATTTTCCTTGTTGAATACCAAATTATAGTCAATATATTTAGATAATTTCCTAATATTAACACCTAAAATCCATCACTCAAATTCATTTCAAATTATCTTAACCTTTTACTAGCATATTAATTTTTATTTATAGTCATTTTATTTTTGGATTTCATGCACCTCATTAAGAAGATCATGATGTGATTTCTTATACATGTTGGAATATATTACATTATTTTGTACATACCAATGTACCATCATGGGTACATATATAGATTAGGAAAGAGTGTCTTAGATTAGAATTTACTTTATGCAATGTAATGCACAAGTGTGCAATGATATTTTGGCAATGTAAATGTGCATAGTTGTCCCTATGTACATGTGTCAATAGAGTAGGAATATGAAGAGTCATAGGAAGAGTGAGGGCCAAGAAACCTCCATATGAAGAGTCACATTCCATTCTATATATATGGATATATTGATGTAAAAGAGATATGGCATAGGAGCAAGAGTCACATATATAAGCAATGGAAGGTGATGTAGTATGATGTATTTTGATATCTTCATTCAATAAATATTTTTGAGAATTTGTTATTAGCATTCTTTGAGTTATTATATAGTATATTCTAAGTTTATATGCTTGATTTATCAACATTATTATATCTTTCATATTGCAATTATATTATCAATATTGTGGTAATATTATTTTGAGTATTTACTCATCAAAAGCTAACAGTGGTATCAGAGCCACAAGGGATCTTTGTTGATAGAAGTCATTATGATGAGGATAGATTATTCACATGAGATTTCACTCATGTTAGATTTATTGTTAGGTTGTTAGCCAAGTTGTTAGCTAAATTTAGCTAACTGTTGGATTATTGTTATGTAATTTGTATTATTTAAGCACTCATGAATAATATGAAACCAAGTTCAATGTGATTCCACATTAGTTGGTATCAGAGCAGGTAGTTCCTGAAATTCGAGGGGGAATTTCCACAATGGAAATTCTGCCTCCCACTCTGCAATTTCATTCTGCAATTTTTTGTAGAGTTAGGAAACTTAGTATTTCATTGAGATTCATAAAACCAGTGTCGATATTACGCTTCATGGAAAGTGAACTCCAGTTTGAAGGCCATATTGATTGTAGAGGATACAATCTACATAATTATGCCAAGCATATCAAAAATAACGATTTATCGAATGTTATTATAAATCAATCGATGTAAGTTTGATGATAAGTTTCTTTATTAGACAACTTCCATCAAGTTTATTGAGAGTCAAATACCACATGTGTGGGTAAGCCATGACTCATTGCCTCATAGGTGAATAGAGCCACGACCCTAGTGATGAATACATCAACATGCAAAGCCAATATGCCCTAGCATTTCCATCCCCGCACCACATCTGCTTGGGTTCTCATAGATCCCACCTGCTCAGTGCTACTTCGATCTACAGTGCTCTTCGAATCATTCACAATGAGCATTAACAACTTTTATCTGATTCACAACAATGATCCATAATTTACTTTGCATGTTTTTGGTGCTACTCACCTTCAATCACACTACATGGAAGTTGTAACTCTTAGCATCCTACGTGTCTCCAGATCAACCATAGTCAAGGCAACAAAGCCCTCATGGCAAAAGAGAAAAATGGGTTTATATATAGTGGGTCATATCTATTGGTAATTAAAGCCAAGATCTAGTCTCTAGATACTGTTGCTACCATTAAATGCGACCTTATCATCTTTCAATAAATGGATACAAGCTTCGTAGCATTGGATCTGCCATAACTATGGTCGAGGAATAAGGTAAGATCATAGACCTTGTTGTGCACAACAAAGAAGATAAGATCATAGATCTTGTTGTGCACAACTTGGTGCATACGTATTTCTAGATCTGCCTCAGCCATATTTGAATGTGATAATGAGCATTGGAGATCACAAGAGGAGCCTTAGTGCATGTTTTGGATCACATGCATTCCACATCAGTAGAGGCCCCTTCTATTTTGCCCATATGGTTTCATTATGGTTTTTGATATCCATGGCAAGATATTATCCTCTACATCCAAGCTGATCGACATAACTCCAGCTTAGTGCCTCATCAGATCTAGGTGGATCAATACTATCATACTCAAATATATAGGTGAATGCTCAACTAGACAGACATAGATCAATATTGTTTTATCCATATTAGTGATGTCAATCTGAGTAGCCCTACATAATCACCCTGGATCTTTGATCTTGGTGAATTTTCCCCCTATCATTGCATGATTTTGTCCCTATGTAATCACCCTCTCGATTATATTTTCTTTCATTTGCTATGAATGTTCCCCTTGGCCAGTGTTGTTTTTGAATATTGGATTGAGACCCCTATGATTTGGTTGTTTCTAGAGGGCTCTAATGGTGTGAACCTATTATTTTAGAAAGTTCACCTAGATCGAACCTTAATCATGTATGTTTTAGTCAATTTGGTTGTGCAATAGAAAATTATGGTGGATCAACGAAATTCGAGCCATCACCCATGAATAGATCCTCTATGCATGTTTTATCTAGTGTAATGGTGTCACATTGATCTCCTCTTTTGATGCCATGCATACTATTTTTTTGATAAATATTTAACTCCATGAAGTGTTGTGAGATGCAAGATATATTACCAATGGTGGGCACTAGCATGATAGCCACATGGTAGATTTAGTTCCTTAAGAAGAGGGAGGTCTCGTATGATGTTATGACCACAATATGGTGGTTAGGGAGCCCCAGCACACCACTTGGCTACATATTAGAACTATTTACCATTACCTTTCACCTGTTTATTTCTCGTCATAGTAACCTATTGACAGTAACTCCGTGGCAGCTTTGTGAGAAACAAAATTTTATTATTAACATGCAGGATTAATATCCCACACTAATCATGCAGGAAGGCTCATAGCCTTTAAAGGTTGTAAGAGACAGCAATGGTAATGCACAGTCAATGTGGTTGGCTATGCATATAACAATGAACGATGACCTTATTTTGTTGTCGATCTTAGTTTATGTGGAACCACCTGCATTTATTTCATGTTGATCGAATTGGGTTGATAAATAATTTTAAAGGTTTAAATTTTTAACCTTCAAAAAATTTCTTCAGAAAGGGACATTGTTTTTCCTCTTTTATTTTACTGTGTTTTTCACAGTTTTAGTGGTTTGATATTTTTGCAAGTATAGGCTTGCATATAGTCATTGGAAAAATCTTTTTGAGTTGGCTCTAATGGCATTATTCCTTTTCCATTTTGTAAAGGTCTTCCTTGACCTATGGTGCTCCAAATTTTGGGATGATAAAACCTTCTTTGGAACCTTTGTATTAGTCCTATTTTGGACTTTATTTTTGGCTCTAAGCCATTTGTAAGCTTTGTAAGATTTTTTCCTCAAGGATTTTTAATATGGAGTGCATGATCGGTGGTATCCGATACTCCTCAATACAAGTGAAACTTGTAAGTAATAATATCCTCTATAATACTTAGCGGTTGCATTGATTGGTTATCCATGCAATTCGATAAGATGGGAAGATTACCATAAGGACACTTGGAGGATTTGTGCCTTTGTTATTTTATTCTCTTGTTGCATTGAGCATCATTGTGAAGCTCCTGAGGTGATAGGCCCTGCATCGAATATCTTTGAGCATCATTGTGAAGCTCCTGAGGTGATAGAGGGTGTGAATATTACCCCTACACCGAATATATTTGAGCATCATTGTGAAGCTCCTGATGTGACATGTGCCTACACCGAATATTTTTGAGCTTCACTTTGGGGTTTCCATATCACCATGTTTTTAGAAGCATGATTGATGTGAGGAGAAGGCAATATTTTGAGAAAGAATAAAATATCCCATCAATCATAGTTTCCTTAGGTACTCTCTCTGTAGGAGTGGTATTAATTCCTTTGTGTTGATGGTTGTTATTTGTAATAGAGCAGAGCCTTCCAAAGGGTCTTCATTTTCTTTAGTAGTTTAAGGACTGTATTTTGGGTACTTGTACACTCCCATGTTCACTCCCACTTTTCTTGTAAAAGTATTGGAGTCCAATGCTTCTATGGTTTTTTTAAATAAAGGGGTAAATTTTATTGATAAAAAGTCTGGATTACAGAGTACAATTGAGCTTCCAACCAAGACTCAACCAAACAGGCTAAAACCACTAGACTAGAATGACACCCAAAAAAGATAACAAGAACAAACCACATTAAGTTTGTACATCCTTATGGATCAACTCCCACAGGCGTTGAGAGTTCCCAAATTGGAGACTCTCCTAATTATCGATACTCCAAGGATCCAGCAGCTCATAAGCCCTTTTGGCAAGGTAATCAGCAACCACATTCCATTCCCTTGGAATGTACACAAAGGATATAAATTTGAACTGTTCACTCGTTCTAAAAATCTGAACGGCTACAGAGGCCAACTGCCAATTAACTTCCTCCACCCTTTTATTGTTTAAAATATTAACCACAATTTGAGAGTCAAACTTGCAGATAATCCTATGCCAGCCAAGAGATTACCCCCTTTGCAAGGCCTCAAGAATTGCAAGAGCTTCCATAAAAATTTTGGAGTGAAGACCTTTATAAATGGAAAAGAAAAAAGTGACATCACTAGTAGAATCTCTCCCAACACCCCCAATGCCAGCATGTCTAGGATTTGTTAGAGTTAAAGTGCACTATGCCTTCACCTTGACACTTGTCAGTTTCTCTTGACAAGTGTCATGTGTTTCATATAGGCCTTCTGCCTATATATGTAACTCATTTTTATCAATAAAATATCTCCTTTAGTTTTCAGTCCTGACATTTGGTATCAGAGCAGGCTTTCCTTGCCCTGTGAGCTTGAGGGGGGATTTCCCTCATGGAAATCCCCCTCCCCCCATTTTTCCCCTCATTTTTTTCCCATTTGTTTCTTCATGCGAGGGAGTATGCTCTCCATATTTGATGGATCAGAAACCAGAAGCTTGAGGAAATATTAATGGTGGGATTATGTTTTAATTGTATGATGGAGGTATCGACAATGGCGCATCATGGAGATCCAAACGTTTAGATGCAGTTCCAGCATTTCTCAAGTTAAAGACGTAAATGAAGATTTACATCTACGGAGATCTACATTTGTTTTTTTTGGAATGCGCTCCATCCAGGAGCACTGTGAGCTCCTTGACGTAGTCGATGAACGCCTACGGTGGCTTCTGCGACAAAGTGTAGATCAGGATATTGAACGCGAATCAACTCCCGGGAGGACGTTCCCAACTGCCAGGCCAGTCACGCATGGGCCGGACCCCGATCTACGCAGAGCCCGAGAGATTTTTTTTAGCCGGCTCCATTCCGCGTCGTCGGAGCACCGGTGAAAAAAAAAATTCAAAGCCTGAATGTAGGCGGGTTAAATCGGCTCAAAACGTAGAATTAAGGCCTGTTTTTCACAGACGACTTTGCCTTCATCAGATTCGAAGACGAAACCTGTGAACGTAGAATTAAGGCCTATTTTTCAAAATTATAATTTCCATTTATATGGCATTCGCTGGAAATCGTAATGAATAGACTAAAGAGGAATACGAAGAGGAGTGTGGGATTTATTCTGTGAAGCAAACGGCTAGGAATCGAGGTTTTTGGTTTAGCGTATTTTATTGTTTTTGCTTAGGCTTTCAAACTGAGACGATCCTGGTTTCGAATCCTATCGAGGGGGAAAATGAGCACCAAGAAGGAGAGAGAGAGCCATGTGAACATGGCCAAGTTGGACGAGCAGGCCGAGCGCTATGACGAGATGGTGCAGTCAATGAAGAATTTTGCTAGGTTGGATTTGGAGCTGTCCATGGAGGCCGAGATCTTTTGTGTGAGGCAAGAAGACGACGGCATGTTGGAGATCTAGCATCTCGCCCCACAGTTTGTCGAGTTGGATGTCCACCAGACTAAGCTCGTTTGTGAGATCCTGCATGAGAATCATCTGGGCTATCGCCATGCCCATGTTTCCCATGCTCATTTGTCTTCAGGCACAAAGCCATGGATGCAGTTGTAGGTCTGAAACATGATCTTGGAGTTTTTGTCCGCCACGGTCGGCGGTGTCGCTCCATTTTTTTTGGTTGGGCACACGGGCAACGGTAAGAGTGCAACCAAAAATTCTATCCTTGGACGCAGTGCTTTCAAGTCACATCATAGTTCTTCTGCCGTCATGTTCGAGATCAGGCTCTGTGTCGTCGTCATCGTATTAAGATTCAAGTTCGGCTTCTTCCTCTTCCAGGTCGAGGTCAAGCTCAAGGTCGAAGTCTAGGTCTTTATCCTCGGATTCCAGCATCGACAGTTCATGGGATAGGAAGCCTGCAAGAAAGAGAAGCAGTCCAGTGAGGAGAGCTCACATGCAATTTGCAGTATGTTGTTATTAACGATGGTCGCGTAGTAAACGTGGTGGATACGCCTGGTCTCTTTGATCCTACCGTCTCTCCAGATTTTCTTGAAAAAAAAATTGTCAATGTATTAATCTCGCGTAGAAGGGATGCATCTACCACTGACCGTGATTCAGATCTACCATGTTGTTCTCTCCTCCATCGTAGTTTTTCAAGAAACGCACTTGGATTTCGGCACCTTTGACAGAGTTTTTTTTTTTTTTTTTGGAAGGCGGATATTACCCTTGATCACCAAGTTTCAAATGTTGATGAGGTGGAATTCGAGGAGCGGTGACAAATGGCGAGAACGGCGACAGGACAATAGTAATATTAGTGTAGAGGAGGAAGTTACGGATCTCGAGTGTTTTTACTTGGTGTCCATGATGCAGTCGTAATTTTTGGGGTACGATGTCCCCGATTTGACGTTGGTTAATCGACACCGAGAGGCTGCAGGCAGCAAACTATGAGAGGGCAAGGCAGGCTCAGCAGTACAAGGTGTCAAGGGAAATATTGAATCGTGCTCGCCAGGTGTCCATGCCCGTGGTCATCATGGCCGTCGGGGCAAAGGTCGCGGTGGCTGCCATTGAAAAGAAATACAATGACTAAAAGATCGTGGATGGAGGTAAACGTGCTTGGAGGTCCATGCACGACATGGCGTATGGTGGGCCCCACTTAAAGTGGTTTTCTTCTTGTTTTTAGTGGGGGACGTTTATTAAATTGTATGGTCAAATATGTTTTTTTTATTTGTCTTTTTAGCGGGATATTAAAAAACAAAGGCCCACATGTAATTCCCCTGTGTGGGAAAATTGAAAACTGTCTTATTTTCCACTTCAGTGCAATGATTACTTGTTGCCTTAGATAAGCATGATGGTTTTTTCCACATGATGAAGACCCCTTTGATGGTGGAATATAGGGGTATTTATAGTCGTTGGAAACATTTTTCCGCGACGGACACTATGGTGGTGTCATATTTTAATTTTGAGGCTGTTTCAATTGAGTTTTTTAGCCTCAAAATTTTCTCTACCTTGGAGTGCATTTTTGGTAGAACCCGACACTCCCAAGGTAATTTTATATGTGATCCTTGTACCTAGTGATCTTTTCTATACACTTGGCGAATGCAGCGGCTAGTTACCCATGCATTTCGGTGGGATGACATGGTCACCATAAGGACACTTATACTAGGGACTACAGACAAAGACACCCTAGACTCTATTTGAGGTTTTTTTGGATCTACTTCTGAAGACTACAGACGAAGACACTTCAGAAGATTCTCTTCTTTTCTTTTTCTCTCCTCCTATTTTGATCTATGGCTCATTTTATTGTATTGAGTGCATTTTCGACAGAGATCGACACTCTTAAATGGCTCGTTTTTCCTTTGTATTAGGTGCATTTTTGGCAGAGACCGACACCTTCTAGATTGAGTTCACCATGAGGAGGGATTTCATACTCATGGTGAATCTAGTCAGTGACCTACGAGAGGCAACATCATCTGAGGATGACCTGCAAAGGCAACAGACCTAGAAGTGGCTGACCCTGAGGCACCCATGATGACCTCGAGGCACTTAGACGGCTGACCCAGTGGCAACAGACCCATGGAAGTGGCTGACCCTGAGGCAACAGACCGAGATGTATACACAGTGAATCTAGCATTATTCACAGTTGGAGAGCCAAGCACAAAGAGCATGAGCCTAGACCAAATAAGAGAAGATGATAGGTTGTTTTAGATAAGTCAACATTAAGGGGGAATGTTACCTAATGTTGACTTGTTTTGTTTCTTCTTTAGTTAGGATAGTGCACTTTAAGGGGGAATGTTAGAGTTAAAGTGCACTATGCCTTCACCTTGACACTTGTCAGTGTCTCTTGAAATAAAACACTTAAAGAACCTTTGATATTTTCTATTTGACATATGGGTGATTTGGCCCCATTATAGTCGAAGTATTTAAAATATTTTTTATTTAGTGGAGGAGCCACTTTATGGACACTTAATTTAAAATGAAGGGCATTTTCTTTATTGGAAGGCTGGAAGTTTTTTTTTAAATATTTTTTCCACATGGAAGTGGAATGTGGAAGGCCCACATGGACCATGTAATTCCCCTGTGAGGGAAATTTTAATATTGTGTTCATTCTGCCTGAGAGCGATGCCGCTATTGAGCGATGTTGTCTTTTTTTTGCCTTAGATAGGCATGATGTTTTTTCCACATGATGAAGGCCCCTTTGATGGTGGAATATAGGGGTATTTATAGTCGTTGGAAACAGTTTTTCGTGATAGACACAATGGTGGTGTCATATTATAATTTTGAGGCTATTTCAATTGAGCTTTTTAGCCTCAAAATTTTTTTGCCTTGGAGTGCACTCTCGGTTGTACCCGACACTCCCAAGGTAATTTTATTTGTGATCCTTGTACCTAGTGACCTTTTCTATACACTTGGCGAATGCAGTGGCTAGTTACCCATGCATTTCGATGGGATGACATGGTCACCATAAGGACACTTATACTAGGGACTACAGACATAGACACCCTATACTCTATCCGAGGTCTTTTCCGGATCTACTTCTGAAGACTACAGACGAAGACACTTCAGAAGATTCTCTTCTTTCCTTCTTCTCTCCTCCTATTTTGATCTATGGCTCATTTTATTGTATTGAGTGCATTTTCGGCAGAGACCGACACTCTTATATGGCTCGTTTTTCCTTTGTATTAGGTGCATTTTCGATAGATACCGACACCTTCTAGATTGAGTTCACCATGAGGAGGGATTTCATACTCATGGTGAATCTAGTCAGTGACCTACAAGAGGCAACATCATCTGAGGATGACCTACAGAGGCAATAGATCCAGAAGTGGCTGACCCTGAGGCACCCATGATGACCCTGAGGCACTTAGACGACTAACCCAGTGGCAATAGACCCGTGGAAGTGGCTGACCCTGAGGCAACAGACCGAGATGTATACACAGTGAATCTAGCATTATTCACAGTTGGAGAGCCAAGCGCAAAGAGCACGAGCCTAGACCAAATAAGAGAGGATGATAGGTTGTTTTAGAGAAGTCAACATTAAGGGGGAATGTTACCTAATGTTGACTTGTTTTGTTTCTTCTTTAGTTAGGATAGTGCACTTTAAGGGGGAATGTTAGAGTTAAAGTGCACTATGCCTTCACCTTGACACTTGTCAGTTTCTCTTGAAATAAAACACTTAAAGAACCTTTGATATTTTCTATTTGACATATGGGTGATTTGGCCCCATTATAGTCGAAGGATTTAAAATATTTTTTATTTAGTGGAGGATCCACTTTATGGACACTTAATTTAAAATGAAGGGCATTTTCTTTATTGGAAGGCTGGAAGTTTTTTTTTAAATATTTTTTCCACATGGAAGTGGAATGTGGAAGGCCCACATGGACCATGTAATTCCCCTGCGAGGGAAATTTTAATATTGTGTTCATTCCGCCTGAGAGCGATGCCGCTATTGAGTGATGTTGTCTTTTTTCTGCCTTAGATAGGCATGATGTTTTTTCCACATGATGAAGGCCCCTTTGATGGTGAAATATAGGGGTATTTATAGTCATTGGAAACAGTTTTTCGTGATAGACACAATGGTGGTGTCATATTATAATTTTGAGGCTATTTCAATTGAGCTTTTTAGCCTCAAAATTTTTTTGCCTTGGAGTGCACTCTCGGTTGTACCCGACACTCCCAAGGTAATTTTATTTGTGATCCTTGTACCTAGTGACCTTTTCTATACACTTGGTGAATGCAGTGGCTAGTTACCCATGCATTTCGGTGGGATGACATGGTCACCATAAGGACACTTATACTAGGGACTACAGACATAGACAACCTAGACTCTATCTGAGGTCTTTTCCGGATCTACTTCTGAAGACTACAGACGAAGACACTTCAGAAGATTCTCTTCTTTCCTTCTTCTCTCCTCCTATTTTGATCTATGACTCATTTTATTGTATTTAGTGCATTTTCGACAGAGACCGACACTCTTATATGGCTCATTTTTCCTTTGTATTAGGTGCATTTTCGACAGATACCGACACCTTCTAGATTGAGTTCACCATGAGGAGGGATTTCATACTCATGGTGAATCTAGTTAGTGACCTACGAGAGGCAACATCCTCTGAGGATGACCTACAGAGGCAATAGACCCAGAAGTGGCTGACCCTGAGGCACCCATGATGACCCCGAGGCACTTAGACGGCTGACCCAGTGGCAATAGACCCGTGGAAGTGGCTAACCCTGAGGCAACAGACCGAGATGTATACACAGTGAATCTAGCATTATTCACAATTGGAGAGCCAAGCGCAAAGAGCACGAGCCTAGACCAAATAAGAGAGGATGATAGGTTGTTTTAGAGAAGTCAACATTAAGGGGAAATGTTACCTAATGTTGACTTGTTTTGTTTCTTCTTTAGTTAGGATAGTGCACTTTAAGGGGGAATGTTAGAGTTAAAGTGCACTATGCCTTCACCTTGACACTTGTCAGTTTCTCTTGACAAGTGTCATGTGTTTCATATAGGCTTATGCCTATATATTGTAACTCATATTTATCAATAATATAATCCCTTTAGTTTGATTACTCCTAACAGGATTACCCCTGGACGATCCATCAGTATTAATTTTTAAAACTCCTCTAGGGGGTGGCATCCACCTACCATCTTTCCTAACCTTCTTGCTGAGCTGAGGAACCCTACTAGGGCTAAAAGAGTTCACACCATCCCCAAAGAGACCAAGGGCTTGTTGTAACTTCTCCTCCCTAGAATCTAAAATAGGTTCCACATCACATTTGCTATGGATGGTTTCTTGAACCATATACAAGATCCTTTGCCAGATATGTTGAACAGCCAAACAATTGCCCTGAAATATGTGTTGGTTTTGTTTGAGCCACATTTTCCAAATGATGCAAGAAGGGCCTAAATTCCAAGCCACCCGAAGGAAGGGGGTCTTGGCTGGAAGTCTGTCCAGACTACTCAAAAACTCAACCAGGGATAGTACATGAAAACATGAATGGTTCCAAGCGCTCCACCAACGGTGCCAAATGTCTCTGGAAAAGGAGCATTGGAAAAATAAATGAGAAGAGTCATCCTCATTCTTACTGCAAAGGACACAAAAAGAGGGACCCTGAAATCCCCTCTTCCTCACATTATCCCAAGTGAGGCATTTATTATGAGTTACCAACTAGAGAAAGAAGTTACATTTTGGCCAGGAAAATTTGTTCCACACATTTTTCCACCAAGTGACAGGAAGACTCCCATACTTTTGCTTATCAAGAACCTAATAACCATAGGCTATCGAGTAGGTTCCCTTAGGATCAGGGTTCCAAGCTATAATATATTTACCCCTCAATAAATAATAAGACCTCCCTATAATAATAAGAGCAAGCACCTCTCTATCCTTGGCCAGTCCCCCCTGGGGCCATTCTTGCAGATCTTTCCACCTGTATATCTCCATATTTCCAAAAGGCTAGATTTTTTTAAAGTCCTCCACATGAGACTAGCCTTCTTCCAATTAAAAAATGCTTAGGGGATGTAACCTAGGATATTGATTCAAGATAGGAGGGTGACCATCCCAAGAATCCTCCCAAAAAAGAGCATTTGATCCTTGATTGCAAATCCATAACAAACCCTGCTTAATTAAATTAGATCCTCTTTTCAAAGTGTCCCAGATAACTAAACCTTTCCCAACCAAGCTGACTCTAGGGATCTTAGCCTCATAAATACCTCTCAAGTATTTACAAGATAATATTTTAGCCCAAATCTGATCTTGAGAGGTACACCATCTCCAATAAATTTTTGCAACCAAAGCCTACCCAAAAAGAGTTGTCTGTCACAACCCAATGCCTCCCTCTTGCACCGGCCTACATATAGAATCCCACCTAACCAAACTCCATTTAGATTGATCAATTTTTCCAGACCATAAAAACTATCTTGACAAAGCATCCATGTCCTTGATGAAGTGAGAGGGAGCTATTTGTATAAAGCATCTATAAATGGGTAAAGCTTGAAAAACAAATTTTAAAAGCAACACTCTAACTACAGTGGATAGCCATCTGAAATTCTAGTGATTCACCTTCCTTCTAAACTTATCAAGCATACACTACCAAGAATATCTAGGTAGAAGATGAGATAAAATTGGAATACCAAGATAAATGAAGGGGGAGTCCCAACCTAGAATCTTAGAATGCGAGCAATCCTGGCTTGAATAAAAGGAGGGGTATTGAAGAAGAAAATAGAAGACTTGTCCTCATTAATCAAGCTGTCCGGAAGCACCAATATATATGTCAAGAGACTATCTAATATTGCCAGCTTCCCTGATAGTGACAACTCCCAACAAAGCAATATCATCAACAAATTGAAGGTGGGAAAGAGGTGGCAAAATACTATCCCACTTCCACCCCTGAATGAGACCTTACATGACTTGATACTTGAGAAATATTCCCAACCCTTTCGCCATAATGATAAACAAATAAGGAGATAAAATATCTCCTTGCCTCAAACAGATTTGATGGCTCATTATTAATAAGAACAGAGAATGAGGAAGAAGAAACACTACTCATCACCCATCTAATCCATTCCTCCTCAAATCCAAAATTAGTAAGAACTTTCTGAAGAAAGGACCATCTGACCCGATCATAGGCTTTGGCCATGTCCAACTTAATGAACATAGTTTTCTCCCTAGAATTTTCCATTGAGTGAATATATTTTGTAGCAATAACAACCCCATCCAAGATTTGTCAGCCAGCAACAAACCCTTCTTTCCCCTTAGATATGATTTTGCTCAACCATATCTTCAACCTCTCAGCAATAATTTTTGTTATGATCTTATACACAACATTACAGAGAGCAATAGGCTTGAACATATCCAAGGAATTTTCTCCTTTTTTTTTGGGTATAAGCACCACAAAGGTAGAATTTAGGGCCCTTAGAATCTATTTTTTCTTTTGGGACTCATGGACCACCTCCAAAAGATCAAATTGTATTAAATCCCAAAAATCTTGATAAAAATTAATCGAAAATCCAATCTGGGCCTGGGGATTTTCCTTTTTTCATCTTTAATACAACATTTTCCAACTCCTCAAGGGAAATTGAACCCATCAAGTGCTCATTCATATCTCTAGAAAAAATCATTGGAATATAGTTTAGAATAATCTTTTCATTCTCATCATCTGATAGGGAGTCCTCCTTGAAGAGAGAGGAAAAATACCTCTTAGTCTCTTCTGAAATATCCCTGAAAGAAGAGAGTAGGGCACCCTGAGAATTCACAAGAGAGGTAATCAGGTTACCATTACGGTGAGCCTTAACTGAGTTATAAAATAAGGTTGTGTTCCTATCCCCTTCTTGAAGCCAATATACTCGAGCTTTTTATTTCCAAATAAATTCTTCCCTCAGTTCACATTCAGCAAGGTCTTTCACAGCCTCAGATTCCTTAACAAGAATCTCCTTCATGAATCCCTGATCTTTAATCTTCCTTGAAGCTTCTTCCATCCTCCTAAGAGTTGCCATCTTAGCCAAGGAAAGGTTCCCAAAATTCAGTCTATTCCATCTCTTCAATTTATGTTTTACAAATTGTAGTCGCTTCATAAAGGAATACATAGTGGTGCCATGAGGAGGTTTGACAGTGGTCCACCAGCCTCGCATGAAATCATGAAGCTTAGTATCACGAATCCACATAAGTTCAAACTTAAATGAGATATTATTTTTTAGCCCTAACTCCAAAGTAGAGAGTTTGATAGGCCAATGATCATATCCCCTACCCTCCAGAATCACAGAACTAGCACTTCTATTATTACCCATCCAATAACTGGATATCAAAAATCTATCTAGTCTCTTTGAGATGGAAGCTTCCCCACACCTTCTATTGTGCCAAGTAAAGATCCCATTATCTGGCTTGATGTCAACCAAGTTTAGGGCCTATATAGGAGAACTGAAGATAGAAGAAAAAGGCTTGAGATGGTCCACCCCACCACATTTCTCTTCCAGACAAGTGATAGAGTTGAAGTCTCCAGCCAAAATCCATGGGTATAGGGGAACCAAACTTCTCATAAAGAAAATGTGCTCCCACAAATTCACTTTACCATTGTAATCAACAGGAGCATACACATTTGTAATTTTGATGGTTTCACCAGATTCATTATCATGTCCGACCCTCAAAATAGACCATCTACTGGAAATCCAAGTAAGAGGGGATATCTTAACCAGATCCCATAAACAAGAGACACCACAAGCATATCCACATACACCAATACACTGGCATTACCCCCTTCTCCACAACTTGGGAGAAATATTGAAGATACTATCAATAGCCAATTTAGTCTCCTGAATAAACACCACATCCAAAGAATGCACACGAACCAAATCACGAACACATTTTTTTCTGGGGATGCTGTTCAACCCCCTTACATTCCATGAGAGGATAATCATTTTTGGGGGTTATAAAAATTGGATTCCAATGTTCTCGACAAGCCTTAATCCACCAAAGTCTCCCCCATTAACTTAATTTTATCCTGGTCCTTCTTTCGACCCACCTTCATATTCTTATCCGAAAAACTTTTTTTAATTATTTTTTGCTGCAATCCCAATACCGTAGGAGTTTTGCATTCCAAGGATGACTGCTTAAGTGCATGAGTAGGAGAGGGCATAACTAAATCTGTACCACTTTCCAAAATAGTTTCCCTTATAGGGCTATACCCAACCATGTCCCCTATACTCAGATCCAAAACCCTTTGTTCTTCATTTAAACCCCCTAGATCTGATTCCTTAAGTTCCCCCTCAAGAAGAGACATCTGATTCAGCCTTGTTATATTTGCATCAGGTAGTGACATTTCAGGTATCTTCATGCACTGATCAATATCATCTAATATTTCAAAATGGTTGAGTAGAGCATCTAGCTGGCTATCCTTAAGGCCTTTGTTTGCCCTTCGTCCTCTATTTTGGGCTTTTACCAGAACAAAACCTTCATTATCCCATTCCCCTTCCTTTATCGAGGCTTTTCCTTTATCCAAATTTTGTCCAGCCCGAAAGGGCCTAGGATTTTAAGCCACGGGCAAGACAAACTTAGGGAATTTTCTTTGTAGGTGGTCATATTCACAACAAATCCGACAATGAAATGGAAGAGCTTCATAGTCAAGTTTTTGAACCCATGTAGTTGATCCAAATTGTATTTCAATAAAATCTAGAATAGGATTATTTAAGTCAATTTCAACACAAATACGAGCAACAGAGATTGCCTTTTTATCCATTATCTATTGTGACAGTCCAATCGGCTTCCCAAGCAGAAGGGCAATCTTATGCAAGATATCAATTCTCCAGAATTCCAACGAGAGCCATGGAAGCCGCACCCATACTAGAATCCACGATGGATGCTCCTCTGATGGGTTGAAATCCACATGCTAGGGTTTAATAAAGAGTCCCACTTGGTTATAGAAATAAGGACCCCTTTCAAATGCTTTGTTACGATCTGCAATACAAGAGAAAACCACCATAAAATAGTTATTCGTAGTCAGCATCACCTCCACATTGCCTTCAGGATTCCAAGTCTTCCTGACCCAAGCCTCCACAAATGGGAGAGAAATTTGGATGCCCAAAAATTTGCCAATAATGGCATGTTTGGTTAGATACTCCACATATTCCACCACCAAGTCTGGTTGAACCACTAGAACTGGTTTGGCTTCACGTCGTTCCAAACATCCATTATTCTTTAACAAGCGGTTCCTGACATGCATTCCATTGGAACTATAAATTAAAACAAAAATAACAAAGGGAGAATTTTCCTACTTTTTACTTTAGTTAATAAATAAAGTGAAATTTTTCAATTAAAAAAATTGGCCATAAGGAATACCTTGCAAAAGTGGGAAAATATAGAATTTTGAGAAAAAAATTTAAATTGGACCCCATTAGAAAGTATCACAAGTTCTAAAAATAAGCTTCATTTTAATAGATTCCTAATGTTGTGAGAAAAATATCATTGATGAAGAGAAAATACAAGATCAACTCTATCATGATTTGGCAACTCAATTGCTCAAAACCCATAAATCATCTTTAGTAAGTTTGTAAACTAGATAAGAAGTTCATATTCTATGTTGTTATTGCCTATTCTCATAAATCATATAATGGAGAAGGATGATCAAGAATATTCAATGAAAGAGACCATCATTTAGAGTATAGAACATCCACGATGATCTCTTTAGAAGAATACCTATAACTCTACCTTAATTATTGAATACATCAATTAAATCACAGATCCATATGAAACATACTTTAATATAAAAAAATATTTATTTGTATACCTTAATAGTATAAATAGGGAATCAAATAAGAGAGACTCACACATGCTCTTATACCATATAAAAATACATATATAGAAAGAGGAATGAACAAAACCAACGTATTTGTTAGAAAAACAAGTAGACAAAGAAACACAATATGACTATAATGTATTTGAAAAATAGATGCCTCACTAAATACTAAAAAATGATCACTAATATATTTATGGGAAGGTTGAAAATGATGTATAAATACACTTTTAGTATAAAGGTACAAATTATTTGTCAAGATGACATATTATTGTTTGATACAAAATTTACAAAGATCACTAAACAAGGTGTCATTAATAGGTACATGTCACAATACAAAGATACTCATAGCTAAGTGAATACTGCAGATTCCAACAATCATATGATTGATTGGCTTACAAGAGGAATAATATGATTTGATAGGAATAGTTTATTTTTGGGTAGTTGTCATGCATAATAGTTATTATATATGCTTCTAATTGAAAAGGAATATACTCATGACAAGAATAATACAATTTGTGAGAAATAGTATCATATGCATTTAAAAGTAGTGGTTATGAAAATTAATCATTGTTTGTGATTTTAATTAAAAAATGAATACTTGCATATTTTGCACTATTGTCTCAAGATTTTTACTATAATAACTTATAATACGTATATTTTAATGTTATAAAAGTTCCATATAAATGTTTTACTCGTTGTACTTAGGAGAACATGAGGATGGAATTAGCAAAAGGAGTGTAAACCCTAGATGCAGTCAAGCATTGCAAGAAGAGGGTTATTTATAACCTTCTTGTTGTACTCAAGAGGACATGAGGATGGAATGGAGCGAAAGGGGTGCAAATACTAGGTGCAATCAAGCATTATAGAGGGTTGTTCGCAGTCCACTCACTATACTTAGGAGGATAGTAGTCGCTCTTTAGTCTATGAGAAAGCCTCTTCGATCAGAAGAAATGTCTCTCAAGGATCTTTGGGTTTATAGGTGGATATTTCTAATGAATCTCTACCCTCTATTAAGATTTTGGAGGATGAATTTGGGTTGGATTTAATTGATCATGAAGCTCAAACAGTTATTTTCAAACTTAGAGGCAAAAGACCAGGCTTGGAGGAGCTCAAAGGATACATTAAACTTTGGTGGTCCAATAAATTCCAAGTAACTCTGCTACCCAAAAATTTATTTTATGTTTTCTTTTTTTATTTAGTGGATAGAGATATGGTAATATATTATATATACAATTGATTTTTCAGACAAAGGGGTGTCTATATACAACCTTGGACTCCCAGCTTCACCCCCTTCACAGAATAAGTTGGCTTCCCAGTCTAGGTGAATCTATATGCTCTCCCTATGGATTTTTGGGAGGAAGGGATATTCACCAAGATTGGTAATGCGATTGGTGCATTCAAGTATATGGATGCCCAAATAGAGAAAAAATTTTCTAGTAAAATTAATGTGTAAAGCACGATTGGTTGTTTGGATGGATGTTTCAGTAACTTGGCCTCAATCCATTACTATCTCCTCAAGCAAAGGGGAATAGATCCAAAATATTGAATATGAAAACTTCTCCTTGAGATGTTATGGTTGTCAACAATATGGCCACCTAAAGAAGAGATGCTCGATCATTTTATCATGCTTTGATTCCTCCTTGGTGGAGAAGAAAGCCCTGCACATGAATGATCTTGAACATTCAAACATCTCAATTCACAAGGAAGAAGCTCGTCCTCTAATTGCACTAATTGTCCAACAAGAATCAAGTGAGAAACAAAAGACTCAACCTCAAAAGGAGAATTTGAATCAGATCATTGATAAAATCCAAATGGTTACTAAATACCATCCAATCAATTCCATTAAAATATTAGCACCTCAGATAGTATTCTTGAAGCTAATTATGAAACAATTTGTGAAAGTCAATTTTCTAAAAATGAATATCATACAAAATGTGTTACAACTAGATATTACCTTAGGAGCTTGAAGTGCAAAAATGCATTCTTAGATATTTCCACTCTGAAGGAGGAAGAACCTATGCTACAGAAGAAAAACAATCAAAAGACCCATTGGCTACGAACTCCATAACAACCCCAATGGTTTTGGACTATTATTTTTGTTATGATTGGGTGGTAGCTACATTTTTTTTTAAGTTTCTATTTTGGAAGTGGTCTACTAATTTGTCATGTTTTGGAAGTTGTTTTGTCAATATGTGGTATTCTAAGGTTCAACTATAGTAGTAAGTGGATGATAGTATTTTGTAAGGTTGTTGCAACATATTGTACTATCTTACACAACTTGATGTACAGGTTTGGGGACCCTAAAATCCCTTTTTACCCTAATAGAAAAAGTTAATATTTTAATAGTCCCAAAAGGGACACTGCAATGGCAAAAGGTATTTGTATCTCCTAGCGGAGACCTAATTTCAGTTCACATGGAGGGTGGTCCCTGACGTGCCCCCAAATTTTCAACCTATTAAAAAATAATATAAAAGTTTCAAAATATTATAAAATTAAATTTACATATACAAGTCTCCATTATTCTTGGGCCATCTTCTTCCTTTATCTATATTATGTAATTGAAAAAATATATATTAATGGGATAAAGGAGTGGATTCTAAAGTATTTAT
Organism: Wollemia nobilis; assembly: GCA_028583015.1. Classification (NCBI taxonomy): domain Eukaryota; kingdom Viridiplantae; phylum Streptophyta; class Pinopsida; order Araucariales; family Araucariaceae; genus Wollemia; species Wollemia nobilis. The sequence goes on along the minus strand of JAQPPZ010003077.1, from coordinate 9,146,290 downwards.
ACTTATTTTTCCACCTAAATGAAAAGGACAATTTCTTGAATCTTTACATCAATTTGAATGAAAATATTTGTTAAATGAGAAAACTTTGAAAGATATTATCAAAAGGAAAATTACTTTTATAATATGATTCAATATTTATGTTTTGAAAATGAGAGTAAGAAAGAAGCAAGTGTGAGTAGGAAGCCAATCTCACCTTCAAAGTTCTTGCTTTAGATATTTGGAAAATTTTAGAAGATGAAAATTCTTGCAAGGAAATGTTATTTAGCAAGAAAAAAAATTCATTTGAGGAAGTTTTTGTTGACAGTAATAATGCTACATTTGGAGGAAGTAATTTTACCAACCAAAAACAAAAGAGAGAACAAATCTACAATAACCGCTACCTATATGAAATGTGATTCACCAAAAGTTATTACTAAAAATGATATGATCAAGCATAACATTAGAGTTCTTAAAATCATAGGGTTAATAGGTAAATTCAATTGACAATGAATATGTTTTTCAGCAAGGATTGGATTTATGTTATTCAATGGATTTTCTTCCAATAGGGTTTCGTGTGCTTCTATCCAACTAGGAAGTTGAAGGTAAAATAATCAATAATGAAGGATGGTTTATGAAGTTAGAATGAAAATAATGAGTAATGGACTACGGTTTATGGATAGAGATGGTTTGTATTTAATACCATGAAGAAAAAATAAATTTGTAAAGAAGGAAACTATTAAATGGTTTCTTGTTTAGGTCAAGACTTGAGACTTTTGCACTGGAATAAGGTTTTGAATCATATTTGTAATACTTTATTGGAATTAATCCAAGAGGAAAAATTTATAAAAAGTCATAGATGAAATAATTTTCTATGTATATTCCAAAACCTTTGTCAAAATCAATAGTTAAATAATTTGAATCAAACATTTGTGCATATATCATAATTATGGTCTCAATAAGCATGTGTAACATCTCAAATATTTTTTAAATAAATAAGATATATATATATAGATAGATAGATAGATAGATAGATAGATAGATATAAAGATAGATAGATAGACACACACACTTTTTTTTTATTTGTTATATGAGATTAACTAGCAAAAATGCATATATCATCTTCCAATATGTGAATCTAGATCTCCATATTGAGAGCCTGTAATTTTATCACTTTAGCTCACTAGACAAAATGTTAAGGTTCACCAATGAGACTTTAATCATTTGAGCTCATGCCACTTACAAAATATTAAGGTTCACTCATGGTATTTTAACCACTTGAGCATAAATTATTAAGGTTCACTCATAGGATTTTAACCACTTGAGTATAAAATGTTAAGGTTCACTCATGAGATTTTAACCACTTGTACTTATGTTTCTTGATAAAATATCAAGGTTTCTCCTCCTATCTTAAGCACTTGAGCTCATGGCACTTGATAAAATCTTAGGGTTTTCTTCGATGTAAATTCATTTTAGCTCACTATTTGATATAAACCCCTTGATCTTCCATCTTCATCTTTATCTACATAGTAATAATTAAATAAATTGCAATAAAAAATGGCTAGTTTCCATCAAATATTTATATAGATATAGGTGTAGTTGATAGATTGGGTACATGTGTAAAGGTTCTTTCTAGCAATATCATAGTGTAAATGAAGGCAAGTATACAAAAAAGACAAAGACAGCTCTGGGAAAGTCTTGAAACCCCAATACCTTATATTTTCTTCTCTTATAATTTTTATTTTGTGGTCCAAAAGTCTAAAGACTAAATAAATACATTTGATGGGGCCAAGGATAGATTTTTAAAAACTAAGATCCCAAACATTTTAGTGCATGTTTGTTAGGAAAGATTGAATAGGTAATGCCAAACCCACAACACAAAGGAGACAAGGGAAATTCAAATTGAATATATCAGTTGATATTATGGCTAGCCCATCTCATGACAAAATAATAGTTTTAGAAGAAAGCATAGGGTATTTGCAACATGAGATGTTGGAATTGATCATAGTTATGAGAAAGCAATAAAGCATCATCATAGAACAACAAAAAATGATATTGAAACAAGTTATTTAAATCAATCTATTGGAGACATCACTGGTAGAACTAAAATTCGCCACTACCATGGGCTTGTGCAGTAGTAATGATTATATAAACAAGTCCCATCTTCAAAGTGAGTTGTAGATCAAGAAAGAAAAAGAAAATAAAGAGAATATGTTACAAATAAAATAAATTTAGGCAACAATTACAAACATGATGACAAAAAAACAAGAACTATAAAACAAATTAGAGGAGACTATATTATGGGCAGAATTGGTAAGAGATACAACAATCAAGCCAAAGTAACAAAGAGATTTAATAGAGAAACAAATCATGATGCAATCATTAGAAAAAAAGGAAAGATGAAATATGTCAATACACATCATCATTAAGGGAATAAAAGAGCATGGAGAATAAGAAAACACAGCCAACATAACAAGGATTTTTCTTTGTGACAAACTTTATTGGCATGGACAAATTCATCAAGCATGTAGACTAGGAAAGGTAAGGGAAGACATGAAAGCTAGACAAATTTCAGTTACAATGTTTAGTATAAGAAATAAAAGGCAAGTCCTTCAAAATAGAGGATTTCTACAGGGGTCACATTTTCACTTGGATGAGGATCTTACTCCTATACAAGAAGAAGAGACAAGGGCGGGATGAGAAAAAGTAAAAACAACAAGGAGTAAGGGTAAAAAGGTATGGTTGAAAAATGGGAAAGCATATATTATAAACAAAACAACCCAAAATAAATAGGAAATTGGGGCCTGCAAAGAACACTTACATTAGTGAGTTGGAATTGTCATGGATATCCATGGAGAAGAGGTCTTGGTCTAGGGCCCATAGCTAAAGCAAATGATGTAATTATACTAACAAAAACACAAACATGTTGGATTCAATATTCCCTATTACAAAGGCACAAAAAGATATCAGTATGAATTGAAGTAGTATAAAATGGAAAAGGACATGTAGTAACAATACCAATAAGAGAATCTTGAGGTAGACTCATACAAGTTGATAAAGAAGACCCAAATAAATAGTATATATAAATTTTAATCATAGATAATGACAAGTTGATTAGCATTACAACTTATCATTTTGCTCCATAGCAATCAAAGTTTTATAAGAAACATAGCTTAGATCATGAAGATCCATATATGGCATTGGCAAAAGATGTCATAAAATATAACAAGCTTGGATAGGTGGTTTTAGTGGCTGACTTTAATGTCATGACAAGAAATAGACAAGCAAACTCTTTAAAGATCAATGAAGGCATATATGATAATCTGCTAAGGTTGGAAGAAGAGGTGGATCACCATTGGTTAAGCTCCTTAGATGACAGACAAGGACCCATCACACATTATGGAGAAGAACTTCTTAAAATATGTAGCATAAAGGGATTGATCATCTACAATTGCATAAACATGTGACCTAGAAAATATACTTGTCAAACGCATAATGGACATGGTGTAGTTGATTATGCTATTTGCTCACCAAACTTTATTTTAAGGATAAAAGATCTAGAAATTAAAGCAATTTCCATGGAGATAAAATCTAATCACAATCCAATGTACATAAAGATCCAAATGGAATAAAGTGAGCAAGAACATCTTCAAGTAACTAAAAACAACATGAAACATCTTTGTGGCAAAGAAAAAGTAGAAAAAATTTAAAGAGTAGATTATGCAAAGAGAGGAAAGAAAGAGGACATATTTTCAAACTTATACTTATGATAGTAGTAAATTGATGGATATAATCAAAGAAGTTTTGGAATTATACAAAAAGTTAAAACCCATGAAAAGAAAAAATGAAACTTTCCTTGTAAATCCATGGTATGATCAAGAATGGAAGCAGCAAGGAGAACCTTGAAAGAACCAAGCAAAGAGAAAACAAATAGCAAGATATATAAATAGCTAGTAAAAACAAAAAAGGAAGAATACATAAGAGCAAGGCAAAAAGAGTTGATATATCTTGCAAAGCATAGCCCAAGACAATTTTGGAAAGAGCTACAACAAAGCACAAGGCACACAAAAAGCAATATCACAAGCTAACAATGGTTGTAGTATGTTATGCGGTTACATGAGAGAAGCCAAGAAAATGATACCCCTCCTATAATTGACACAATAAGAAAAACAATTCTAAAAGGTGTGAAGGAGAGCATTAAGAAAATAATAATGGTAAAGCTCAGGATATAGATGGTTTGCAAGCTAAACATCTCAAGTGTAAGGTTGTCATCTTAGCACCACCCATCCAAAATATTTTTAATGGCATCATTAAAGGAGGCTTTCCACTAAAATGGATAACCAACCTAGACATATCAATGCATAAAAATGGAGACACCGAAAATCCTTCAATCTTGATTAATCCTCTTTTTGCTAAATTGTTTGGTAGCATAGTAGAAAACAAAATCAGTTAGTGGAAAGAAAATCAAGGAAACAGGGCAATAAGGCAAGCAAGATTTAGACCAAAGTACTCCACAATAGATCATTACATTACATTAAGGCACCTAATAGAAAAGATATAGAATGAAAATGGAGAAGTTTATTTTATTTTGTGGACTTTAAAAAGGCTTTTGGCATAGTACCTAGAGGTAAATTATGGAAAAGAACTAAATAAATTGGCATACCAACCAACTATAAAGCAATTGTACACAAAATTTATAAGCAAGTGGTGGCAAAAAATTAGAACTCCAGACGGACTATTAGAGTGTTTTATGAGTGATATTGGGGTGAAATAGGGTTGTCCATTGTCACCTACTTTAATTGGCTTCTACATTTACAAATTGGAGGAATGGGTAGAAAGGATGGGAGAAGAGGGAATACAATTGGCTAATTATGTAGTGAAACTTCTTTTCTATGTCAATGACCTCATCTTGATTGGCAAGACACTTGATAGTTTAAAAGTTTGGGATGCAGGTAAACACTGGCATAACTAAAAGTATGGTCTTCTCTTCTTAGAGAGAGCAAAAACACCCATATATTTTATTTGAAGGAAATCATTTAAAGGTAATGACAGAATACAAATACCTTGGGTTAAATTTTCAAAGCAAAATCAATTGGGGAATATGGAGGATGAAATGAATACAAGCAAGATGAAAGGCACTCTACTCATTGCTAACAATACATCAAATTAGGATCCTTTTTGGGTTATTACTTATTCCATTGGTGCCATATGGGTGTGAGGTGTGGGCTAACAATACATCAAATTATAAATGGAGACAAATTGAAAAAATTCAAAAGCAACTAATTACAAATAAATTCATAATTAAAGCATCAATCCTATATGAGATTATACTTGTTAAAACAAAAACTTTTGCACTGGAAGCAAAAGCTATGATAAGGTATTGGAGTACCTAAAGAAAATACAAAGAATGGAAGATAGCAAGTAATCAAACAAACATCTAATAGAAGAAAAAACATATAGATGAAACAAAACAAAAAATGGATAGACAAATGGAGTATTAAATTTCATAAGGTGGTAAACTCCAATAAAGAAATCAAACAATATGTTAGGGAAGAATTTAAACTTGTCATGTAGATTGAAAATTTATGAAGAAAATAGTTATACATCAACAAGTTCAACCCAAACTATGAACACAGTCAAAAGTACATAAATGCAAAGATTAAATGGGAGGAAAAAACACTTATAACCCAACTAAGATCTAGTTTACATCATCTCAAATACAAAATTAGGAGATAAACAATTCTTCAAAAGACATAGTACAAACATGTGTCTTTTGCACACTAAAAGTAGTAAAAACAAAAAAAACATCATTAATATGCATATATATGCAATGTGTTTTTGAATGGCTTTTTTTAAAGAAGATATTAGTATAATATTACATTTTAAAAAATTATCTGTTTTGAACTTTTCATAATTAAATATAAATATATTATATAATTTTAGTTTATTTTTAAATTAAAATGAAAATATTAAAATTATCCGCCCATGTAGAGGAGTTGGAGAGCAAGTGGGTAGTTAAACCTCTCTAGTTGCTGAGAGGCCCAGGTTCAAATCTCTCGCCTCACATGTTGCGGATATGTTATGTAATGGTTCCCTCGTGGTCACAGTCTGTTTACCCCTTGTGGCCACCACCAAAAAAAAAAAAAAAAAAATGAAAATATTAAAACAACATACTGAAATTAAAAATCATAAACTTAAATTAAAAATTATATACATAGAAAGAAAGATATTAAAAATAAAATTATAAATACATCCTATACAATAGGGATAACCATAATCATTAGCCAAAATTGATATGCAGCCTTGAACAGCAAAGTTACATTCCAGCCTCATCTTAATACCTGATTGGAATTTCAGGTATTAACAGTAAAGTTACATCTAGTGGCATATTTTATTTCCACGTATGTTTGTTTAACATATCATTTTTCCAAACTAATAATAATCCACAACCAATTTGAATTTTATTGTGCTTTAAGGTATGTATCTTACTTATAGTTGGACTCTGCAGAAATGAATGGTATTGATATTAGAATTAATTTCCTCTTAGGACTGTGTGTTATTTTTTTAATTACTTTAAAAAATTTAAAAATAAGTGCACTGCAAAGATGCTATTTCAATGTTTTATATATTATATAAAAAAAAATTGTAGTGCAGATGAGGGGTAAAAAAAATAAATTTTCTTCGAATTTGAAACAGAAAATTAAATTTGATATCATGTGGAATAACAGTGAAAACCCAGGAGATAACCATAGACATTAGAGATTTTATTGAGAGAAAAAATACATCATTTTATTCTAAAAGGACTTGAATTATCAGTATACAATTGAAAAGCAAACAAAAAATAAAAAAGGTCCTTGATTGGCAAATAGGCCAAGACAATGAAAGAATTGAAAGAAGCAATTTTGGTGGAATGCTTAAATATTGGAACCACTGATTTCAAATACAAATCATATATTTACACCCACAATAAAAGGTATGGGATAATGTACACTGGCAAGCAATGAAATGGTGCCTCAAATAGGACCTGCTTCATCTCTTGTAAAGAAATTTTGTGTCATCCACATTATCCGAAGGATGACTGGATCTCTTCAAGTGTTCGCCCCTTGGTTTCGGGCACACACAAGGCCACAAAACCCAGTGTGAATGCACATACAAGACCATAGAGCATAAACGTCCCTGCAACATTATAGACAGACAATTAGTTCAGACCCACACAGCAAGACGTGATAGAAGCTTTGCCATTACTAACGTAAAAGGGTTCTTCCCGAGGTGTAGCCCAGCTAGTGAAGAATAATGACAATTTTTAAGGTGAATATTATTTCAACACTATTAAGGAGCATGCAAAGCCTTATGTAGTACTGTCAAAAGCTGGGAGGACCCAAGACTAAAGTTATAATTTGGTAAAAGCCCAAATAAAGTTGAACAGGGTCATGGCTTTTCCCACCCATTTAAGAAAAAAGTAACTGCTGAAAATACCTACTTACCAGAATAGCTCCATGCCATAAGAAGGTTAATAGACATTGTCACTGCCCATGATGTCATCCAATTTGCCAAAGTAGCTACACTGCCTGCAAAACCCTTCACATTCACTGGAAGTATCTGCAGTTGGAGAGGGATGAAGGATTAAATTAATATCAATAGCATTCTGATAAAACAATTCAACTCGCTGATGGAGTGATTTTTCATGAAACCAAAGCATTAAAACAATGGAAATAATTGTTATAAAAACTCCAATTTATGTCAAAAAGCAACAACCTGACCTACAAAATATCATGAAAAGTACTTTACCTCAGACATAATAATCCATGGTATGGCACCCATACCAAGGGAGAAGGAAACAATGAAAATCTGTAATGAAACAAACACTCAGTAAATGTCATGAGTCGTTATAAGACCAGACTGCCAAATGGCATCAAATGTCAGACTAGTTTCAATAACAAAATTCCCAAAGACAAACTACCGAATGATATTAGTTCTCAATATTCTTAAGTTTGATTTCAAAGCTCCACACTCACCAGCAAACTTGTTAGAGCCAAGACACTAAAGAATGTTTCATATTGAGAAGCTTCTGCTACATGGGTCTGCAAAAAGAAGCAAACAATTTTAGTTTTTCCATAACCAAATATGGAATTTTATAAAATTAGACACCTATTATTGTTTTATTCTTTGATTCCATGTAGAATCTTATCAAGATATACTCACATGATACAAAGCAAAGTTCAAATTTATCATGAAGATGCAACTTGTAAGAAAATTAATGAAAAGAAGAAAAAAAATAATTTTAAAAAATTACCTTCAAGTAAAATGAGAGACCAACAAGAAAATGGCATATTGCCATGCCTCCAGATGAGACCTTTTGACATCAACAAAATTCCATGTTAATCCTTTCAAACATCGAATCTAAGATTCATAAATCACACAACAGATAACCTTGACATCTGCAAAGTTTCTCTCACCATAAGGAGGAGACGTCGACCAGCTCTGTCCATTAGCCATACAGCAACCCCAGTCATGAACACCTGTAGCATCATCCCTTATGCATAAGTAACATGAGGCTGGCTAAATGTTGCGAGAGAACACCATAAATGCTTGATATTATATCAAATAATTGAGAAACTAATGAATAAGAATGAAACCTGAATGGCACCGAGTCCAAGTGATGCCGCATTAGCAGATGAAATCCCTGCAATTTTGAAGATAAGAAAAAAAACATTAATGTCTTGTCTCTAATGCAAACATGCTATCTTATTTCAACTAAAATATCTGCAATAACTGTTTGTTTCCTCAATTTTATATTCTAAAAGGCATCTAACAACTCATATAGTTTTGCAAATAACAATATGAACAAATACTTGACATAGAATATGATTGTAATATGCTTATCCAAGACGAAAGACTTACCAGCAGATGTGAAAATGGAAGTGCTGTAAAACATGATACCATTAACTCCACTGAGTTGCTGCAAAATCAACAATCCAATGCCAATCTGCAGCCTCCCATTTCAAGACGATTAGTATACAAAATAAGTCATAATCACTTCAAAGAAAACAAGTTGCCTTTCCCTACAAACCTGCTTCCACAAATTTACCAAAAAAAGATGATTTAGGACGTAGCTTACAGTGAGAGGAAGGGCGTATCTCCGCTCAACTAACTCAGAGAATTTAACTCTACTTTGCTGATTGTTCATCTCCATGATGCTCTGAATCTCGGTAAAAATTTTATTAGTTAGAGAATAATTCTACTATTAGAAAGAGAACATTAACTCCCAGTGCAATATTATACACTTAATCAAATCATTTAAGATGAAGCTACAGGAAACAAGAAATTCTATAAGAAAACTATACAATCTTCAAAAAGGAAAATTATGGAAAGCAAAACAAATGATAAAAATCAAAACAATTCTGAATACTGAGAAAATGTAAGAAGAGAAACATAGGAATGCAGTTGATGAAACAGAAAATAAAAAATCAGTTTATATAGGAAAAATCGTAACACCTTGATTTCAACCGCTTCAAGAGAGATATCAATGTCAGATCCTCGAAGAGCCTGTAATGAAGCTTCAAAATTTTCATCACCAATCTTTGCCTGCATTTAGTTTGCCACAATTTTACCAGGCATAAGTCCTTTGTACAACATGAGGCATTTTATAGGGGATCAAAGGAGGTTGCATGTTTTAATCATAATACTTCAAAACATACATCAGGTCAAATATACTCACCAACCATCTTGGTGATTCTGGGATAAAGAATAGCCCAAGCACCAAAAGGGAACAAGGTATTATGCCTGCAAAGATGAAGATGTAAGCATAACTTATTTTATAAACCTACCAAATCAGTTTTTGCAATAGATATACCTTGCAAAAATGAAATAGAACATACCTGCAATTGCAAGAGGCCTCCATGAAAGGAACAATCCAAACAGATATGCCAGCACAATACCAATTGTCACAGAAAGCTGCATGTAATATTGAAATTCACATCAAAACTGTGCTGCTTAAAGTCATCAGGTTAAATCTTCATCAAAAAAAAAAGTCAGGTTTGGCAAGAACAAACCTGATTTACTGCACCAAGACCTCCTCGCAAGTGTTTGGGTGCTATCTCAGATATGTATACCGGAACCTGAATGAACCATGCCATGTACAAAATGTCAAATGCATAGTTGCCCATGTAGATGTACACCCTTAAGTTGTATACCAATACATCCCAAGTTAAAGAGAACTAGCCTATTTCTAGGTTTGTGATCAATGGATTACTTACAGTAAATGAGATGACTCCAACTCCAAAGCCTGTAAATAATCTACCCCAGTACAAAAACGAAGAATCCTATAACCATACAGAAATAACAGAATCAAATAAGGGAATGTCCCTCTACTTGTAATTAAATGACTAGGAGCTTTTTAATTTCTTGAGATGATATTGTATCTAAAGTGAACTAACTTACCTTTGCAAAAGAAATAGCAAGCCATCCAAGAATATTTGGAATGGCAGCCACTAATAATGCCTGCACCCAAAAAGGGAAAAGGTCAACCAGAACCTAAATAAGCCAAAAAGTTGAAATGCTGAAAAATCACCATCTGAAATGAAGAGATTACTTGAAAGCTGAAACAAATATTATAAACCCCCTCACAACTAGCCATAAAATAAATAAACACTCTAAAGACAAAGTTAATAAAGTACCTATCACTTGAGGCTCAAGCAATTGCGTATTCAGAATCACAAATATATGATAGTTTTACTAGAGCAAACAGGGAATTTTTAAGGCACTCACCCCTTTCCTTCCAATAAAATCAGCAACTTGTCCGCTGATTATCGCACCCACCATGGCTCCAACATTGGATAAGGAACCAAATAAAGAGAACTGAGAGAAAAATTTAAACTCCCATATTAGGATGTACCGCCCAAAGCGGTCAGTCTTACACAAAAAGGATAATCTACTATGATAGAAATTCAAATGACACATGGCTTTCTAAAGCTTAATATGACATATTTTGTAACTTTATCTTGGAAATCCATTTTTTTATTGGCACTCAAATAAGAATACCTGTGAAAGGGTTAATCCAAGATCATCAATGATCCCCTTTTGAGTGGGAGATGAGTATCCGACCTGCAAGAACAATGTTATAGAAGCCTCACAAATTTCATCAAGTTGTCTCTTCTAGATGATAAAGACAATTAAGGAAAAATTACTCAAATAAAAATATAACTTACGCAGAATCCAAATTGTACAGGCCCCAAGGCAACAATGGTTGTACATAAAATTGCTGCTAAGACACTTCCTTGGAAAGTCTGAACATCTGAACCTTTACCGCCTTTACCACCACGACAACCAGATTTGGATCTGCTCTGCCGACTACTCCCTTTGTCTAATAGAGCCTGCTTGACATCTCCATTGCCAGCCTTGACTCCCCTTTCCAAATCATTCTTGTATCCCATTTGTTTTTAGAAGGGGGGAATCACCAGTCACCGGATCTTCTGCCAGTAAAAGTTTACCCTCCTGCACAAACCGACCCAAAGAACTAGCTTTCAATAGTACCATAAGATGATGATAACTTTCCATTTCACAAATGAACAATGTATACATAGCCAAATCCACTATCAATCAAATTAGAGTTATCCCCTTGGAAAAAATGTAGAAACACCATATGTAAAACATACAACATTGAAATCAAACATGCTAGCTAACAAATATATATATCGCTAACTAATTCAATAATACCTTTCCAACTAGATGAATATAGATGACAAATTCAACAACAATATCACAAATACACAATTAGAACATCTTCCCATGAAGGAAAGATTCAATTTGGGTTCTAGGGAAGCAACTCCAGATAAGCACATAAGACAGCGAATCTTTACAAATACTTGCACTGTAAGCATACCACAGCCATCCCAAACTCCAACATTATAATACAATAACCAACCCTACATTGCCAACATTGTGCAGCAAAAACAATCTACTAGCACTTCAACAGCCCTTTTCTAAGACTCAGAGCAAACTGTGTTTCACTTTTGTCTTTGATATCCCTGAATAAAGACTAAAAAATTCTGTCTCACACAGTTGTAGAAGTACTATGTATGGGACTTTGTATTTTGAAAATTAAGTATTGCTTATATGAACGTTGTGTATCACCCAAAATCACAAGTTGATGCAGGCATCCAAGCTTTGCCTCTCCGCAGAATTTTGGATGCTTTGTAGAGCCTGCCTTAATAACCAACATATTGATGGCCCTTCTTCTATCCACCTGAAATGGGTTTTTTTCTGGATTAAAAAAAGTACCTATCCCAAAAGCTGCAGACACCCTAATTAAGACCAGAAAAAACGAACCCAACGACACCCAATTGGCCACAATCCAAAGTGAACCCATCAGCTTTCTTTCAATTTATCCTAATGAAAATTCTCTTTTGGAACAATTTCATGAACACCAACAAAAGCACCAATGGCACCAGACCTGCAATTATGCAACCTCCCAACAAATGCTATAGACTCCTAATAAAAAAACACTAAGCCACTCAACACTCTAAAGGCACCACTTTCATGGGTTCTCCTGTTCTAAAATTTCACAGGCACCACTTTCTAGGTTCTTCTGTTTTAAAATTTCACAGGCACCAACATGAACGAAACAGAATGTATTCTAACATAAAATCGGAAAGCCAAAATCCAACATGAATGTCATCCAATTGGCAATTTCAGGAAGCATAGGAAGCATACCAGCAATATGGTTGTACAATCCTTTGACAATAAACGTGCCAATGCTCCTCCGACACCAAATTCTGAAAGTCAGTAGACCCGTCAAATGAATGTGTGCAAGCAATCAATCAATCCAAATTCCACCTGAGATTGAACAAAAAGGAGGAGGATTTACCTATTAATCAAGTCTACACACAACCAAAGCCAAGACACCCGCCACCTAAACAAGAAACCTTTCCTTTGACTGACCAAGAAGACAACCAACACCCTCTTCTATATACAACTTGTCTCTGTTTTGGATAAGGATGATTCTCATTGATGTCAATAGAAGTCATGCCATGCATACTTCGATGGATACACCATGTCCATCCCCCATAAAAATGACACGTCATCATGTGTGCCGTTGACGGAGTTAAGATCAGAAACTTGTCAAGTGGGCTCAGACCTACAAGGCTATACGCAGATAGGTCATCATAGGTTACTTAATTTCGAATTAAAGAGAGGAAGGTGTCAAAGTATGGGATATGTTCCCAATTGTAGTATTTGTTATATTTTTTTCATATTTCTCATTTATTTTATAAGACAAAGATAGACCAGATTCATTATGTTGATTCATTTATTTTAAGTGGTATATTTTTATGTTAGATTTTTGTTCATTTTTGTTTCATTTTAAAGTTTTTTTTATTATTTGCATCGTAATAATAAATGCAGTGTATTTTGGCTCTTGATTTTTTTATTTTTTTCTCTCACTTGTTTGATTTTGCAATAATTTATTTGCTTTTTAATATTAAAAGGTTGTATTTTCGAGGAAAGAAGACATTAGCGACCTCACAATACATGCATTAATATTAAATAATGCTTAGTACAAGTACAAATACTTAATTTTCATGTGATTTGCACGTTAACTTCTCAGTCACAAAATCAAGCAACTTGTGTGTTTGTAATATTTTTATTTTTTTTTACCTTGCGACTTGAATGAAAAGTAAGGAATTTGGACTTCAAGCAAGATTGGAATTTAGATACGAAAGATTCCAACCTCATGGATAATGTTTTTTAAGTTTATAGTTGTTTTATTAAATGTTTTTTTTTTCTTCTTAAGCAGGTTTTTTATCATAGTTTGAAAACTCTTATTTTGTAATTAATTTAATAGTTTAGTTTTGAAGATTTTATAAATAAAATATATATTTATATTATTATTATATATATTTTATATAATTTTAAAATTTAAAAATATTTTAAATTATAATTAAAAAGTTAAAAAAAAAAATTTATACAATAATTCAAAATGTTAAAACTAAAATTCTATAAATCTTAGAATCAAATGCTATAAATTTTCAGCCATGTAATTCTTACTGTAATCAATATTAAATGCAAGGAAAAAAATTGTAATGTTTTAGATAGTCAAACTAAATAAAGTTGTGCCATAATCTTATGCTTTTAATTTCTTGAATTCGTATCCATTGTATACATACTTACTTAAGGACATTTCTTAGAGCACGGTACAAATTTATTCTGATTTTTTTTATTTACTTCAGTATTTTTGTATACTTTCTTACCACAATGGTATAGTTCTTGAGAGGTCAAAGCTTCTAGATGGAGGCTTCAAGGTTTTTTTTTATTTTTGAAAAACAATATCTTAATTTAATATTTTAAAATTTAATTAGATTTTAAAAATTATGAAATAATAAAAATTTGAACACTTAAAATTATTTGCAAAATGTTTGGAATAATTTTAGTTTATTTATTGTTAGTTGATGATATTTATGTACCAATCATGGTAGTAGAACAAGTGTTGAAATTACACTAAGTTGGACTACACAGAATCAATAGTCATTAACCCTGTCAAATCCGTAAATATGATGTAAATACTAATTAAACAATCAAAAAACACTAACACGTTTTTGGTTGGGACAACTAGTTGATGTAGACCACACCAAGGTTAAAATATAAGCAACACCAAACAGCTTAATGTGATTAAAGTCTAGTTTCTCTTGAAAAATTAACAAGAAAATGATGCTTAGAACTTAAGAACTCCAAATTTTCCAATTATTGTTTCTACATTGGTATCAAGATGAAATTTTGTTATGTATTATTATTATTGACATCACACTTTGATTAAGTTTTATACTTAGGGATATTTTAATACTTATATATATATTTGGAAATAAGTATGTCTATATTTAATGTTTAAAGTGTGTGGTTGAAGATTGTATTTCATATAATAATTATATTTTTACATGATGATGTCATTTTTATTTTTTAAATTATTTTTGTTGTTATGTTCCTCAATTAAAATGGATCTAAAGTGGATTTAAATCAAATTATCTAATAAAAAGTAACAACTTATGTATAGAATGTACCTTAAAAGGTCTTAAAATATAAGATGAATATAAAATAGATGTAATAGTAAATTTAAACGAAATTTTTGGTTATTCTCACATATCAAGCTTAAAGTACTTTATTTTATAAATACAACTTAATTTCCATCAACTAACTTACTCTATATTCAAGCCTTTAAGCCTTATGATAGGATTGGAAGATTCTTCCCTCCATCTTCCACTAGAAAATTTTGCTCTATGTTTATATACTTGCCTTCAAGTCTTATGATAGGATTGGAAGATTCTTCCCTCCATCTCCAACTAGAAAACCCTAAGGTTTATAGCATTCTACTCCCTAAGGGTCATACCTTTGGACTCAAAAAGTACCTCATAATGAGCAATCCAGTGATTTTGAAGTACACATCATTCAATAGAGGCCCACAAGAAATGTTAACATACGATTAGTCTTGATTGGAAAATGTTTGGTTTTATTTTCATAAGGACAATAATTTAATGCTCTTCTTCTATGATCTTCATATGTATTAGTACCACAGAGGGATGAGGAGACGAAGAATTCAATGATGGATGGATGATAACGCAAGTGGCGAGTGCTCTTTTGCACTATGTGATGGTCAAGATAAACCATAGTAGAAAAGAGAAGAGATTTGAGATGTTGGTGAAGGTGTTGGTTGTGAGAATCCCTTCCACTTGCCTAGTATCCAATACTCTCAATTTTAAAGAAAAATTAATATTTTTGGAAGACGATAGGAATTCGATCAAGAGAGGATGAAGATACATTGAATATGGAAGCACTAGGCTTACCACGTGATATCAACATTATCACAAGCTAATGAGATACTATAAATCTTATGCCTCCTATACCACCAGAAAGTTGTTAAAGACCTTCCCTTACAAGTTGGCATTGGCTAACTTGTCTCATCAAATCTATGAGATAGAGTGGGATGGCTTCATGATTAATGCTTCAAGGGATATTTTAACATCACCCCCATTAAAATGAACAACATTTCTTTGCTATCATCATGGCCATCGATGAGAATATGGAAGGAGTCACCAATATTTGTATGCATAACATGGATAGGAGAGTCAATAAAATGTATGCCCGTGATTTTTTATGTAATTATAATTTGGTGGACTCTTTCAATAGGCTATGGTATTTTAGGAGTGCTCCATTCCCTACTCTAGATAGAACAATTTATACTACTACCTTTTGTCAACATATCTTTGTATTTTTAGAAATGAGTATCTTCAAATCAAATACCTATCTTGCCTTCACTTTTTTGGAAGAGGCCCATGGTATCACATAAATTTATCCTACTAATAGTGGTAATGGTAATGATAGTTACATCATGGTTGACTAATTATATTCTCTATTATATTCCACTTTAGTTTATTGTTAAAAACACAAATGGTTTTGTTGCTTGCATGGCCTTGTTCCATTCTATCAACCCTCTTTAGTTTTCACATTTTTGAGATTGAGAATTCATTTTGTTTTGTTATTTTTTACATTAAGAACTTTGTCATGGTATTTTACTATATTTTTCTTTGCTGTGTTCAAATGAAGTTAAGGTCATCAAAGATTAGTTTTACTTATTTTTCTTTATTAATAAATTTTTCTAACATAAACACTAAGGATAAAAGTTTATATTTTGAGGATCTAACGAACCGGACCATGAAAAGCCTTGAGGAAAAAAATTTAAATTTATAAACAGTTTAAGGTATTCCAAGTGAATCTGTGATATTTATTGGAAGTCTTTAACAAACATCTAGATATGTTGCCTCTATTGAAGAGCAAGTTAGATAAAGGTTGTTATTTTTATATATTGGAAAACTCAATTATTACCTACAAAGCGAAATACAAAAACATGGTTTGAAGATGATCCAAATTATGATTTGCTAGATTTTAAATAGGACGGAATAGATTCATTTATATGAAATACAAGAAAGAATAAGTGAATGCAATTGGCCAAATATCTAAAAATATTTTTTATGTAGATCAAAATATTTGAAAGGCAACATTCAACTTATAAATTATTTTATTTTATATAACTTTATCTATTCATATTTAATATATTAAAATTATAATAAAATTAAACAATAAATAAAATTATCATTGCATTCACTCTTATTATAATATTATTTTTAATTAATCTATCTAGAAAATTTAAAATATTTTTTTACTTTTAAATCATTCATTGGAATCATTAGATTTGCTCTAAGAGATATATGTCCGGACAAAGAGGCAAAGACAAAGGCAAAAGCAAGGAGGCAAAGGTAAATTCAAGTGATGGAAGTAAATTTCAAAAGTAGATGCAATGGCAAAAGTAGGGAGGTAGAGGTAGATTCGAGTGGTGGAGACAAATTCCAAAGGTAGAGGTAGATTCAAATGGTGGAGGTAAATTCTAGTGTGGTTGATAGACACATATGTAGTCAGTAAATCTTGGTGCATATGGTTTTTTTTTGGCAAGATCATAGTGTAAATGAAAACATATATTAAAAAAAACAAAGATAAAACCAAGAAAGCCTTCAAGCCCAAATACCTTATTTTCTCTTTTCTTGTTATTTTTATGTTGAAATCTAAATAAATGCATTTGGTGGGTTCAAGGTTACGGTTTGAAAAACTAAGATCCTAAATATTCTAGTGCATGTTTGTTAGGAAAAGTTGAATTGAATAATGACAATAGAGGAAAAAAAGAAGACAAATATTTTTTGAATTTATATTTTTGATAGCAATAAACCTATGAATACCAGGAGAGAAACTTGGGAATCATGTAAAACATTTAAACTTGCTAATGAAATTTTAGGAAGAATTAAAAATAGAATAAATAAAAACATTTCTCATCAAAATCAGCAACAAAAAAATACATTCTAAAAAATAATAAGAGGATGTTGAACTTTATAACTTTATTGAATAAATAATATTGTGACTCTTAATCTTATAAATTTTTCTTTAATCTTGTAAACCTAAATAAAATCATTTCATTTCAAATTAATTCAGAAACCTTTAAAAATAACTACCAATAACATGGAGTTGGAAAAAGTTTTAATGTTGCAATGAATGATAAAATTAATAAATACTAAACTGAGGTGTTGTAGGTGAGTTGGAGAGGAGACGACAATCCTTCAAGAGAGGTCCTAGGTTAGAATCTCCACCTTATCAAAAATTTGAATTGGGTATCCAAAATACAATTGATAATGTTAATACGAACAGGATCGGGCGTGACTCCCAGGTAACTTTGACGGTGTAGAACCCCTGATCATGGTCTCTTAGACCAAGACGGCCCCGCAAGGAGTTTTCTACTATTAAAAAAATAACTAGCTTATATATAAAGGATATATATCTAAAAACGTCGAGAGTTATCAATCTCGAGGCACCTATCTTGGAGATCACACCCCCAAGAAATGAGATAGGCACCTCGAGATTGATAACTCTCGGTGTTTTTAGATATATATCCTTTATATTTAAGCTAGTAGCATCTGTGGCCGCACAATTATTATATTAAAATATTTTTCAATGACATTTTTAAAAATATATATATAAATGTATTGATAAATATAACATGCCAAAAATATTTAAAATAGCTTTGAGTGAGATGAAAATGCTCAAGTGATAACAAATCTGAATCCCAATAGGCGGTGTTGATAAACACCTTATTATTTCAAGTATTGATGTTGATAAACACCTTATTATTTCATAGATTGGCTAGAGTCAATCATTTAAGCTCCAAAGACTTTAGTCGCTCTTCTTCTTCCTTTCTCTTAGCAACTCATTTTCTCAACTTTAGTTTTTCATATCGATCATATGAAAAGGGTGGTACTATTCTAAGTCCTTTCAAGGCCTTAACTCTTGATATGGCAAGAAAAACCTTGTCTTTATGTTTGTCCTATGTCAATTGTTGCTTTATCTAGTGTTAAACCTTGTGACTTATGAATTGTCAATCCCCAAGCTAATATTAATGGAAATTGTATTATCTTTCCCTTTTCTACTGGTGTTATTGGAACAATTCGAGGAGATGTATCATCAAATAGCATCCCTGTGTAGTTATCAAACTCCACCAAAACATATGTTGGTTGATTTGGTGGAGACCTTCCAAGTTTATAGACTATATTTCAAATATAGCCTAATGCACTGTTAACAAGTCCAGCTTTAGTCCATAAGTTGGTTGTTAACATAACTATTGCATTTTTTGCAATTAGTAACTCAACTTCAAGTTCTTCATTATCACCTCCTCTTGTATTAGTTCTTCCTCTTTTGTTGCAATACCACGTGCCACAGGATATTTTGATTTTAACAATTGTCTCCTGTTATGATTATGCATATTCTCATTCATGGAAAATAGATGGAAGCTATTGTCAAATTCTTTATTGTAGTTGCATCTAATGATGTATTGGTCCTTCTCATCAATAATTGTCAGTCATCAATAGTTGGATTTGCATCTCTGATATTTGTAAGAAGTTGACGAAATCTTTTTTGTTCTTCACTATTTCCTTCCTGTCGGAATACCTTATCCAATATTATGACTGTTGAAAATTCTTGCCATAATAATTTTGCATACTTATCGCTGGCATATGGTGGGCTATCCATCACAGGTGGTAACTATCCTAAATCACCGATCAAAATGATTGACCTTCCTCCAAAGCATATGTTAGAATATTGTGGAAATGCTTGACGAAGACGTGAATCTATTTGTTCCAATAATTTTTGGCCTATGAAGCTCATCTCATCAATCAATATATATTTTATATGTTGTAAATCTTCTTAAAAACTTGTTAATCTAATTCTTTCTAATTTTTCAAAATATACAACAGGAATTCGCAGAGTTCCATGTATAGTAGTTGCACCTATGTTAAATGCAGCAACTCCAGTTGGTGCAAGTAGTAATAGGGGACAACGTTCTGGAGATGATAAATTTTCAAGTAATTGATGAATTGCACCTATAAGATAAGATTTCTCTATTCCTAATGTTCCTTGTATTATCATGTGCAATGGAGGTACATTTTGACCTTCATTATAGTGTTCCTTGATTATATCAAAAGCTTTTTTTGTTTGATGCTTAAGATTTCATATGGATAATTCGAAGTGGTATCATCAGGAATGAGCAAGCCATTTTCCTTCATGAAGGTTATATGTTGTATTGCTTTTTTTTTTGTAATCTTCTCCTTGATATTCTATATTCCATGGTGCAAGTTTATCAAAATCTCTTCTTCCAAGCATATCCATTTCACTTACGTCCATGAGTTGCCCATGGTATAGTTTGGATATAATTTGCCATTCATGTTCAGTCGTATTTTGTTGTACCACTCCAACATTATCATCTTCAGATTCACTATAATATTCTTCTGTATTGTTTTGCCTACTTATCCTTTCAACATGCCATGGGTTGTAATTTGAATGACTCCCAATTTGAAATGATATTTCCACCATAAAGTCCGATATCTCTCTCTATATTTCTGAATGGTTTGTAAAGTAGCAACTCTGACCAACAAAACTCAACAAATTTTTCTGATTGTCATTCAGAAATGGTGATAAATCGTGGAAATACCCTCATAATAGCTGCTTCTTTTCTAGTTTTCCATTTGAAGTCATTTTTTCTCTTAGGATTATATATCCAAGATTTAGTTGCATTTATAAGTGAAACACTTTCCATGTTATAAAGTTGTTGCATATATCCGTCAATTAAAGATTTACCTTCTCTTTCGGTCTCATCTTCATCATTATGTTCCACCTCCTTGAATACTTTTTGTCCAACATTTAGAGGAACAAATACTCGATCGTATTCAACCAATGGAAGCTCTAATACCATATGACATGTTTCGTGTGCTCCTATATCTCTCTCTATAATTGTTTTTGTTAGAAGACGTATATATGCTCTTGTTGCTGGATCATCATTATTCTACATATTTGTTATTCGCATCAATATTTGTTGATAAGTTTCTTAGCTTTTTTTAGCTTTCGCAGCATACTTGGCAATATAGTTTATAACGGCATGCTTTGAAAGAATAGGTTGCCAATCTACATTTGCTCTCCATAACTGTAAAATATAACGATTATGTGTGTTTACTCGCTCATCATTTCTTGTTGGTTCATACTTCTTATCTCCTGTTTCAATATCTTTGTATAATTTTGAACCTTCTAGATTCAGAGGCCATGGTGCATTGTACCTAAATAAAAGAAATAAGATAAATGGTATTAGTTACAAAATTTTTATGTATATGTGGAATAGTTGAAATACTTTGAATTTACATCTCAATACCTGCAAACCATCTTCCCTTTTTTTTCGTAAGCAAGCACCCTCTCTACATAGCGTGTGGCGCTCTACACAGTTGAGAATCTCTTTGTAATCTAGATTTGCATCAATTTGCATAAGTTGTCGTGTATTCCTCAAACATGGATGTTGACCGAAACTTTATAATACCTGCAATTCACAACTATATAAATATAAACCTAAATATAAACTCATATAAATATAAATCTAAATAGTTATTTATATTTACCAGTATATTTCATTGATGAGGATCTCCTCGAGGATTCCATGCATGCACAATATTATCAAAATATCTTTATGCATTTTTAACTTGATTTTCATTTTTCCAATCTAAATTTTCCATATTCAGAGATCCCTCTAACCATAAGAAACCATGGACATATGGAGAGTCTCTATGTTGCCATTCGTATCTACACCAAAATTCTTTTACTTTCATTTTTTTGCAACACCTCCTTTCGAAATGTGGTGTTTCGAATATGCATGTAATAAGCTATAATATGAGGATAGTCAATAATATTTTGTTTTCTCCATTTTTGTGCTTCATGAGGATCAATTGGTGGATTTCCTGGCATCAATGCATGTAGGTCAGGCCAATACAGATCAACCGCACTTAAGGTGAAGAAAATAGTGGGTGACCCAATTTGATGTAATAAGTCATTTAACTCAGCACGACACTTTGTCCAGTAAGCTCTTGTGCCTCTTAACGATGTACCAAAACGCATTAAGCAATCTGCAAGATGGGATTAGGGGATATTTTCCATATGTTCACGCAGTTCATTGATTGTAATGGGTAAGTCTTGAAGACTCTTCTTTACAAATACTGTTGAAGAATTATGTGTACGATGTCGCATAATCATGATCATCATGAAATATCTAAATCTTGGATGTTTTCCAAAACGATGATCTCAATATCGAATTAGATTTTTTATGAATTCATGTAGATGAAGTTTTTCATTCTAGGCTGCAACCAATCAAAATTTCCATCTGCAAATAATATCGAAAAGGCCATATCCAGTAACCCTTCTGTAACATACTCATTTATAGGAGATGCTCCAATTCTAGGCCAATCAATAAGTGTTACAGGATCCGCATTAGGTTTGTTTACCCATGCACGAATGAGTTCCATCTCCCTCGGAGCATTAGGTGATTTGGAGGCCATTGATGTGGTGTGATCAATTATATTTCCTTCATCAGTCTCTAGAATTGGACCCATAAATACATATTCATTCGTATCAGAATCAAACTCCATATGGACATAATTAAGTTTATGAAAGACATTTGTAGTGGTGTCTATTGGGAGTTCACTCAAAACATTTTCATCAATTTGTACATCCTTATAAAACTTATAATGTTCAACCTTATACTTAAGATCTTGCTTAACCTTATACTTCAGAGCTTTGTATACTTTCTCTTTATTCACTGTAAAATTATAATTTGTACCACGTTGATTTTTTCTCCTAACAATAATGATTGGCAAATCACTTATTGAATGAGGCAATACCTTAGCAATTTCTTTCACCTCTTGAGTGTTGCAAGTGTGAATGCGTCCTCATAACAAGCTGCCTCGAAAAGGCTTGCTCTAGTGTGAACGTGTTGTGGTTTTTTGAAATGTCGACGATTTTTCGGCACGATTTTTTCTCCCCTTCTCCTCTATTCCTTCCCCTTATTCCTCTTATTTTTTCTCCTCTTATTCCTCCTATTTTTTCTCCTCTTATTCCTCCTCTTATCTCTCCTATATTCCCTTTCTATCCTCCTTATCTCCTATACTCCCTACGTCAGTTGTGTAATATAGTTTAAGTAAACTATATATATATGGCATGTAATCTAAGGTTTGAATAATAATACAAGTTTTTAAAATCAATGTGTAGTCTCCGGATTTGAATTGACCCTCATTCTGGTATCAGAGCCAGGGGTGCAGAAATTGAGGGTGCCAAGGAGGACGTCGATCGAGGAGGGTCTTGATAGAGACAGTCTATCATATCTATCGGCACACAGTTTGAGGTTGGTATGAAGTTGAGGTGGCACTAAGATACGAGCATACTGACACATGGCAGATCATGATTGTTGGATGCTAACGTGGCGGGTGTTGAGTTGGAGCCCTGACGTGGTGGACGCTAGCTGGCGACATGCAAACCGAGGTAGGTGTTGTGGTGGCTGGCTGAGGTGGCGGCTAGCAGTGACGTGGCATGAGGAGCGACACGTGGCGAGCGATGACGAGCAGGCGAGCTGACGTGGGCGCACAGTTCGTCTGACGTGGCATACGAGTTGGCAGGGCGACACGTGTCACTGTTCGGTTGGTTGCTGTGGCAAAAAACTGGCGGGGACGATTGCCCGAAGGAAATCAACTTTAAACGTGCTTGTTCGCGTTTAAATATTCTTCTTCTGCCTTTATCCCAACCCATGTGGGATTATTGTTTTTTTTAAAAAAATTGATGTCACGCTGTGTTTAATTTGTTCATTGCCTGTTTTGTTAACCTGTCGAACCGTGTAGCGCGCGTGGCAACATTGGCAGCTTTGCAGGCTATTGGTCTCGGGTTCGAAACCCGTCGACGCTCACCGAAACACTTTTTTATTTTTTTGTCATCGGAGCTGTGGAAAATAAAGGCACGTGGTGCCGTTTGTTTTTTCAAAGGGACTACGGGGAGTAGCGGCCAAAACCCCCCACCTGGAAGCTCGGGATCGCGAGTTCGATCCTCTACGCGACACATATATAAAGGTTTTTTTTATTATTACTTTATTTCTTTAAAGGTTTCATTAAATTTTTAAAGCTTTTTGAATATTAATTTAATAATTTAATAAATGCTTTTAATTATTTAAAAAAAGTTTTTTTTATATAATTTTTAAAAGCATATTTTATTATTAAATTAAAAACTTTTAAAAAGCTTTATAAGGTTTAATTGTAAACTTTTATAAGAGAAATTGTGAACCTATTGCCTGGCAAATTGTAAAATCGCCCAAGGGGGCTTAAAAAAACCTTGCAAAATTGTGTAATAGCCTAAGAGGCAAGCATTGTAAAAAGGGGAAAAAAAGTGACGGGAAGCCTTCCGGAGCGCCCGTTTATCGCTTTCAAAAAATTTTGGACTCCCGGGGTGCTACCCCTTGGAACCCCGTTCAAGGCTAAAAATTTTGTGTAATAGCCTCAGTGGTTGTAAAAGAGCGAAAATTGTAACCTCAGAAGCTCTAAGGAAGTTTTCTTTTTGCCTTGATGAGTAGATGATCAGATCTACCGGATGTTACCATGCTTTGTGCTCTCTACTACGGAGAGAGACTACTGAGTCATTTGATGAACGAGTTCGGAGAGACGGACTGCACGTTGTATTCAGTCAGTTGTAGAATGTTGTTATAGCCCACCAGAGGAACCCTGATTCTGGTTACGAGGCTGACTCTGAAGACAACATATTTGGACAATGAGTGGAAGAGTCTGATTCAGTAGAAATCGCACTTGGAGAACAAGCCAACGATAGTTATTCCCCACACTCTTTGGAGGTAGAGCCAGAGCCAGAGCCAGTTGAGCCAGTTGCCCCTGAAATCATCCTCATCAGCGACGATGAGGATTCTATTACCGACAATTTTGGGCATCCAGTACGGGGAGATCCACAACAAGAAGAACAAGCAATCAGTGAGAGAATTAAAAAAGCAAGATTTGATTTGAATTTGTAATTACTTTTCTTTGTAATTGCTTGTATTAGTCAAATCAAAGTTTATTTCCAATCAGTAGCCATGGCCTCAAATACTAGTCTTCCAATTCTAGAATTCAATGGTAGTGATTACGAATATTGGTCCATAAAAATGAAAACCTTACTCATTGGTAAAGGTTTGTGGGATGTAGTTGAAGAGGGTTACACAGAACCCTCTCCTACTGACTGGACCGCTTTAAGTGTTGCTGATAGAAAAGCTAGGAAAGAAGCACAGAAAAATAATTCCTCTGCCCTGTATCATTTGCAAGCAGCCCTAGATAAAAGCATCTTTCCTAGAATAGCTTCCTGTGTAACAGCTCAAGAGGCATGGAAGGCCTTGAAAGAAGGCTTCCAAGGGAGTGATCAAGTGAAGCAAGTCAGGCTTCAAACTTTGAAAAGAGATTTTGAGAATCTCAGGATGCAAGAGGATGAGAAATTTGGAGACTACTACATGCGAGTCAAAGCAGTAGTAGATAAAATGATCACTCTCGAAGATGACATCAAGCCAGAGATTGTGGTGAAGAAAGTGTTAAGAACACTTCTTCCAAAGTGGAACCATGTTGCAATTATCATTGAAGAATCGAAGGATTTGTCTGCACTATCCTTTGATGCTTTGATTGGTTCTCTACTTTCACATGAAGAGAGATTGCAAGAATCTCCTTCAACCAGCTATGGAGGTGATGACAAGGCCTTCGCATCTCAAGAAGGAAGAGGCCAAAGTAGAGGTCAACGAAGAGGAAGAGGCAAGAACAGTCCAAGAGGTGGAACCCCAAGCAGAGGAGGATCTTCCAATAGAGGTGGAGGTCAAAATAGAGGTGGTCAGCAAAATAGAGGAAAGAATCCAGGTCGAGGAAGAGGAAGTGATAAGTCGAAGAAAGTTTGTTTCAATTGTGGTAAACCAGGCCACTTTGCTCATGACTGTTGGTCCAAATCCTCACAAGGGAGCAGTAGTCAAAGCAGTCAGTATGGCCATTTTGGAGAAGAAGAAGGGACATCTAATCTCTTTCTCTCATATGGCCAATCAGATCAGAATTTGAATGACACCTGGATCTTGGACACTGGGTGTTCAAATCATATGAGTGGCAAAGAAGAACTCTTTGCTACACTTGATTCCTCCTACAAATCTCGCATCAAGCTGGGAGATGACAAGTCATTGGCAGTCGAAGGCATTGGAGCCATGGAGGTTCCAACACAAGAAGGCATCAAACAGGTGAATGATATCTATTACACCCCTCAACTCCAACATAATCTTCTTAGTGTTGGTCAAATGTTGGAAAAGAATTATAAACTTGTATTTGATGAGGGTAAATGTGTAATATTTGATAAGAATGATGGTAATAGAATCATTACATAGGTACCAATGACTAAGAACAGGTTATTTCCCTTGAATTTTGGCCAGCCAGGGGGAGTTCAATTGGTAAATATTGCTATTGCGAATCCAAGTGTGTTGTGGCACTTGAGATATGGTCACCTGAATCCAGCCAGTTTGAAATTGTTGACTTCTCAAGCAATGGTGACCGGACTCCCTAAAATTCAGGATCATAAGGAAGTCTGTGAAGGATGTGCTTTGGGAAAACATGCCAGGGCCAAATTTCCATGAGGGCAAGCATGGCGGGCCAACTATCCACTTCAGCTAGTGCATTCGGACATCTGTGGTCCAATGCAGACCAAAAGTCTTGGTAACAACTCTTACTTTCTTCTTTTCATAGATGATTTTTCCAGAATGTGTTGGGTCTATTTTCTAAAGCATAAAGATGAAGCATTTGATTGCTTCATTGATTTCAAAACAAATGTTGAAAAATAAAGTGGATATCATGTAAAATGTCTTAGAATAGACAGAGGAGGAGAATACTCCTCAAAAGAATTTTTGAAATTTTGTAAAGAAAATGGGATAAAAAGGCAGTTCACTACTGCCTATACTCCACAGCAGAATGGTGTGGCAGAGAGAAAAAACCGCACCATTGTAGAAATGGCAAGATCTATGCTTCAAACGAAGCATTTAAGCAACATGTATTGGGCTGATGCAGTCAGAACCAGTGTCTATATTTTGAATAGGAGCCCTACTTCAAGTCTGAAGGGAAAAACTCCTTACCAAGCATGGTATGGTAAGAAACCAAATGTCAAACATTTTAGAGTGTTTGGTTCACTGGCTTATGCTCACATTCCTGATGAGCAGAGGAAGAAGCTTGATCCCAAGAGTCAAGCATGCATTTTTGTAGGGTATTGTGAGTCCACCAAAGCCTATAGACTCTACAATCTGAAGACCCAAAAGTTTGTTCTTTCCAGGGATGTGATTTTTGATGAAGGGGGAGAATGGGGACATCCAAGATTTTTTATTGATGATGAGTCCCATGATGCAGGTTCTTCACAAATTCAGCAGGTGTCAACCAAGAAAGGCAAGGACACACCCCCTTCAAGCCCAAGCAGACGTTCTACTTCAAGTTCATCAACAACTTCACCAAGTCCTTCTCCACAAAGATCAATCAGTTCTTCACCAATGGATATTGATTCTCCATCTAGAGGTAAGAGAACACTCCAACATCATCCATCTTATCAGATGTTGGATAAAAATTTTCAAAGAAGATATACTAGAAGTCAAGCTAGTGAAATGAGTTCAGTTTTGCAAAGACTTGAAAATATGCATTTGTATGGAGATGATGACTCCCAAGAACCTCGGGGAGATGTAGTTAACTATGCTTTGATGACTAGTGCACAACTTGAACCTTCTAGTTATGAGAAGGCTTGTACTCAGAAGATATGGCAGGATGCCATGAAAGAGGAGATGACCTCTATAAAAAACAATGATACTTGGGAGCTGGTAGAGCTTCCTAAAGGGAAGAAGTGTGTTGGATGTAAATGGGTCTTCAAGACCAAATTCAATGCTGATGGAAGCATTGAAAGACACAAAGCAAGATTAGTAGCAAAAGGCTTCACACAAAAGTATGGCATTGACTATGAGGAGACATTTGCTCCTGTAGCCAGACAGGAGACAATCAGAACAGTTCTTGCTTTAGCTGCCCACAAAGGATGGAAAATCCAACACATGGATGTAAAAAGTGCTTTTCTCAATGGGTATTTGATAGAGGAGGTTTATGTTGAACAACCTCAAGGTTTTCAAGAGCAAGGTAAGGAACACCTTGTTTATAGACTGAAAAAAGCATTGTATGGCCTCAAGCAAGCACCACGAGCTTGGTACTCTCGCATTGATGGCTATTTCCAAGAATATGGGTTCACCAGAAGCAAAAATGAACCCACTCTCTACTACCTGAAGGAAGGGAAAGACATCCTCATTGTTTGCTTATATGTGGATGATCTTATATTTATGGGTAGTAATGAAAATATGAATATGGAGTTCAAACACTCCATGATGAAGCAGTTTGAGATGAAGGATCTGGGCTTAATGCACTACTTCCTTGGCATGGAAGTTCACCAGATAGATACAGGGATCTTCATCTGTCAACATAAGTATGCTCGGGACATGATTAAGAAGTTTGCCATGGAGCATTGCAAAGCAGTTGCAACTCCAATTGGACATGGGATCCAATTGAGCAAAAATGATGGAGCACCGAAAGTTGACGTGACCACTTTCAGGAGCATGGTTGGGAGTTTGATGTTTCTCACCAACACAAGGCCTGACATTCAGTATGTTGTTTCTCTTGTCTCTCGATTTATGGCTAGTCCATCTGAGCTGCATTTGCAAGCAGCTAAAATAATTCTCAGATATGTAAAGGGTACATGGGATTTTGGAATCCATTACCACAAATGTAAAACTATCAAGCTTGTAGGCTTCAGTGATAGTGATTGGGGTAGCAACATTGATGATAGGAAATCTACTTCAGGGAACTATTTTAGTCTAGGATCAGGACTAATAACATGGAGTTCCAAAAAGCAGACTGTTGTAGCATTGTCCTCTACAGAAGCTGAGTATATAGCAGTCACATATGCTAGTACTCAAGCCCTATGGTTGAGAAAAGTACTGGAAGAGATTGGAGAACAAAAAAGTGGTCCTACAAGAATCTACTGTGATAACATAAGTGCCATTCAGTTGGCATATAATCCAATCCACCATAGCAGAACAAAACACTTTGATATGAAGTATCACTTCATCCGAGATATGGTGGAGCAAGAGATTGTTGAGCTTAAATTTTGCCGCACTTTGGAGAATGTTGCAGACATCTTCACCAAAGGGATGGCTAAAGCTCAATTTATAAAGCTGAGAGACTGTCTAGTCAGTCCTCTCAACTTTAAGGGGGAGAGTGTTGCAAGTGTGAACGCATCCTCATAACAAGCTGCCTCGAAAAGGCTTGCTCTAGTGTGAACGTGTTGTGGTTTTTTGAAATGTCGACGATTTGTCGGCACGATTTTTTCTCCCCTCCTCTATTCCTTCCCCTTATTCCTCCTATTTTTTCTCCTCTTATTCCTCCTCTTATCTCTCCTATATTCCCTTTCTATCCTCCTTATCTCCTATACTCCCTACGTCAGTTGTGTAATATAGTTTAAGTAAACTATATATATGGCGTGTAATCTAAGGTTTGAATAATAATACAAGTTTTTAAAATCAATGTGTAGTCTCCGGATTTGAATTGACCCTCATTGAGAAAAACTTATTATGTGGCCTTTATACTTGTAGTGGCCTCTCGTAGCATGTGTTACCTATAATATGGGATTAACACGAGCTATCAACATTTCTTCAATTTGTGTCAAATTCGCAAGTTCAGGTGGTTGTAGTCCAGGATCCATATTATTCTCTGTAGAAAATTGATTAGGACATTTTTCTTATCGACACCTATTACATACTAGACCTTTGTCTGTCAAACACACCTTTATTCCAGGATAGCATTCATCACAAATATAACACATCGATGGTGATGCAAGATTGTCTAATTGATATCGAAATATAGTCTGCGATTCATTGCAATCCACACCATATGTTAGAATTTGTTCTATATTTATTGCTATACCTTCAATATTTCCTTCTCTTCGAGGCTGCGATGTCCTTTCTTGATGCATCTCCATGTTAATCTCATTGCATTCGCTTTGTCTGTTGAATGACAACTATATTTGAAGTATTTCTTCTAAGAAAAGAATATGCTTCAGATGCATTCATCTGTCGTACTACTTCATTGTTTTCAATATTTTCTCCATTACCTTGTTGTCTTTGTCTGTCTTGGTTAGATCGTCTAATTCTCTCAAGTGTTTGATGGAGGATTTGAAGTTCATTATTCACCTCGTTATCTATGTATATCATCTGTTGGTGCTCTCTTATGTCTTGTTCCTATGTCATTTGTGCACCAGACATTCTTTTTCGTTTTGTTTGTTTTTCTCTTTCTTCTTGTATCTTTTCAACTATTGATTCTGCCTTATGTTTTGCACGATTTTGTCTTTGTTTCTCATTTTCTCTTTCTCTTTGGCTAACTATCATCTATGCACGTCTCTGTCTCTGATATTCTCTTTGATATGCCAAATGTTGTTGCTTCTTTTCCTCCTTTGATATATTTATTTTTGGTGTATTTTCCATTTGTTCCTATAAAAAATATTTTAAATATTATTAGTTTAAATTAATAAATATTAAAATAGTACAATATATATAGATAAAAATAAAAAGTGATATTAATATTCTATAATAATAATATACATTATCATAATAATATTATAATATATATATTATAATAGTATATTATATAATACTATAATATATATATCCAGGCGTTGTAGGTGAGTTGGAGAGGAGAGGGCAATCCTCCAAGGGAGGTCCCAGGTTCAAATCTCCACCCTACCAAAAAGCTGAATTGGGTATCCAAAATCCAATTGATAATGTTGGTACGGGCAGGGTCGGGTGCAACTCCCGGGTGACTTTGACGGTGTAGAACCCCCTGTTTGTGGTCTCTCAGACCAAGGCAGCCCCCACAAGGGGTTTTTCGCTTAAAAAATATATATATATAATATATATATTATAATATTATAGTATTATAATATTATAATATTATAATAATATAAGATAGAATATTAATCTTATATTAATAATACTATAGTCCAACTTATAATACTAATATTATTATTATAATAATACTATAATATTATATTAATACTATAATATATAATATATACATTTTGATAAATCAATGAAACCCTATAAATTAATAATATAGTATTATAATATATATAATAATATAATATACTAAGTCAATTCTAGTATAAAATGTTTTGAGCAGTATCAAAGGTTTTTAGTATCGATTGTGTGCATTTTTAATTTCAATGATGTCAAGAATTTCCAATTATGCTACTTGGCACCATTTGCAGAATTACCTGTCCAACTAAATGACGCTGGTGAATGTAACTCTATATCATTGTTCAAACCTTTACAGAAGCAGTTCCTTATGAATTTCTCGCTATTCACAATTTACAGAAGTAGTTAGAAATCAATTACACTGCGGATTGTTTTTGGTATATTGCAATGGATGTTCATGTATTTATACAATATTTTATTAAATAGTTGCAACGATTAATTAGTCTGTTGTTTTAGTTTAAATATTTTAAATGTTTGCAACGACATAACATGTATGACCTATTTGCCTCCCACTCCCACTCCCTCTCCCTCTCCCTCTCCCTCTCCCTCTCCCTCTCCCAAACGTGTATGACCTATTTGCCTCCACTCTCCCTCTCCCTCTCCCTCTCCCTCTCCCACTCCCACTCCTGTCTGCCATTGCTCAAGGAGTTTTCTACTATTAAAAAATAATAATAAATACTAAATTGCTTACCTAAAGCATAGGGGACTTTAACTTTAATTTCCTACCAATCAAGAGTTATTCATACTATAACATTTAATTTCAATAATTTAATCATCTGATTGCCTACAAATCATAATGGAAGTGTTATTTATATTTCAATAAGCCAATCATTTGCATTTAACCCAAGGCAAGGACAAGGTGGATGTGTCTTGAGTAACGTAACTGCCCAAATTTAAAAATAAATATAAACTTACTTCACCTATGTATATATATAAAAAGACTTATTTTTATTAGAAATGCAAATATTTTACTTAAACAACACCATGTTGACCTATCCTTCTATTATATGGACGGTTGCAAATAGAGTTGGATAACCTATAATAATTTTTTATTTTTAAATATAAAACCAAATGTTTTAGTATCATCTTATGTTAAAATATATCCTTAATTTGCATTATAATTAGTTTAAAAAGATTTGAGAATTTGTCTTTTTGTTAAAGGCAATTACAATGCATTATGTTAGCATCATTGGTGGAGTATTCAAAGTAAATGTAAAATGCTATGCTCTATTTGAGAATAGAAAGAGACAAAACTGAATAACCTTAACCTTAATACAATTTGACTTGTAATTTCAAATATAACCTTAACCTTAAGGCAGCCTAGATATTTAAGCCTATAAATGGCACTCTTGTTTGAGGAGGATTAATATAAGGATATTTCATAACTTTTGAAACCACACACCAAACAATTTTGTTGAAAATTTAATCAGGTATTGTCTATTAGTTATCTATTAAATATAATAGATCTATTAGTTATAGATTAAATATAATAGATTAAATTTTAATTATATTTATAAAATGTTATAAGTTTACAAAATTTATAATATAAATTTTGTAAAGGTTTAAGTTAAATTTTTTATTAAATAATTTTATTTGATTAAATTTGGAAAGCACAACAATCAAATGGGATTAGTTATCCCACATGGACACCCTAAGGGTATGTGGTTGGATTGTTATCCAACCTAACCAAGTTCAAATCACAAGGAGGAAGGTCTCTATTGTGCCTCTCGAGAAGGGAAGGCCCGTGTTGTGCTCTTGAAAAGTGTGACCCAGCCACCTGTTGTACTTTGCCTTCACAAAAAATTGGTATTAGCTCAACCGGTTAGATTCCTCAGCATTCAAGAAGGAGACTTGGGTTCAAATCTTGTCAAGCTATACATGGATAATATCCAAAGCTTTGTTGTAATATCACTACATTGCATTAGCTCAACCGGTTAGATTCCTCAGCATTCAAGGAGGAGACTTGGGTTCAAATCTTGTCAAGCTATACATGGATAATATCCAAAGCTTTGTTGTAATATCACTACATGGTGATATTAATCAACTAATAAAAAATAAATAAATTTTTTTTTGGAAAGATTGATAAAGAAAAGGATAACCAAATATAATGTTTTAGAAACAAAATGTCAAGCTCAAAAGCTATAGTATAGAGTCCTCAATATTAAAACTAAGGAAGAAATCTAAATCTGAAAAACAAAAAAAAACAATAAGCTAAACTCAAGCAGCTATTGGAGCTTGCATATTAGTTGATAAACCACCATCAAAATCTCTTGGGGGTTTCCATGTTGCATGGAACATCTCCTCAAAACTACAATAAATAAGGAGGGTGTCGTACCTCCATCTACACCTTTGAGTTAGTATTGAAATCTTCAAATTCATATTTGTGTTGAAATTTTCATTGAATGATAATTATATAATTGTCAAATTATTACTATTAAGTATGTTGGAATCATTTCAATCCCATCTAACTTTTAATAATATCAATAAAATACTTTTATAGTTTCAGTTGTATATATTATAGATAATTTTTTCATTTTAATATAATAAATTTGATTTAAAAAAAATATTTATAAAAAAGGTTCAACATTTTGAAACTCCAAATAAAAGGTCCAAGGTTCAAATATGAAATAAATATGGTTATATTCATATTCACACTCAAAAAAACCAAAGTCTAATTAAATAAATGCATAGTCCTTATATGACCAATAACCTCATGGACAATAAAAACTAATTACTTTTTAATTTTTAAAAATAATATAACATTAAAATTTAATATGAACTTGATCTAAGAATATACATCTATTACTTTGATATTTTAACATGTTATATGGAGCTTTCATTAAGGATCACCTTAATCAAAAACTAAAAAAAATGCATTTATCATTAAGATTAACTAGGTCCTATTCAAGCAACATTTTTATGATTGATTTTTATCTTGTTTTTTAATAATAATATTTTCTATTTCTAATGAATGGTTACTTCTCCTTTATCAAATTAATTAGATCTTATCCAAGCCACATTTCTATGAATGATTATCAAATCAATTGAATCTTATCCAAGCCACACTTTTATAAATGATTTTTATGTTGTTTTTTATTAAAAATATTTTTCATTTCCATTGAATGACTACTTATCTGCTATTATATCTTTAATATTATTTTCATAAATATATTAAACCTCCTCCATGTAGTTAGCTTCTAAAATTTGAATTTTATTAATACCATAATTGAATTTTTATTTATCATAATGATTTTTATGTTGTTTTTTATTTAAAATATTTTCCATTTCTTTTGAATGACTACTTATCCTCTATTATATTGTTTTCATAAAGATATTAAATCTCTTTTATGTGGTTAGCTTCTAAAATTTGAATTTCACGAATACCATAATTAGATTTTTATTTATCACCATATTTGTTTGTTTTTATCATTTGTTATTATTTTTGTTTCTACATAGATATGTTGATATTTTTAAGATATTAGAAAAAAATGTTTTTGTTGAAACTTTAATCACTTCTTTTTCCTTAGAAGCATTAATATTTATGTGTCTCCCTTTTTTTCAATGGACTATATGGATTAAAACAGATGTCACCCGTATTATGTCCTGAAATTTTGATCACTTTCTTTTTCTTAGAAGCATTAATAATTATAGGTGTCTTCCTTTTTTCAATTGGCTATATGAGATTGAAACTGACGCCACCACCGGTATTACGTCATCACCACATAGTGGTATTACAACAAAGCTATCACCACATAGTGGTATTACAACAAAGTTTGATATTATTCATGTATCACTTTCAAGATTTGAACCTTGGTCTCCTCCTTAAATGTTAAAGAATCTAACCAATTGAGACAATGCCACTTGATACTTATATCTCCCCTTAATTGAACTATATCTTCGTACTTTTCAATGTTAATTTATTTTTATTTTATTTTATGTAGGTAGTGTGAAAAACCTTAAGATCGACCCTTAGGACTAGCATTTTCATCCCAACCATGACCCTTAGGACTAAGCATTCCCATCCCAACCATGACCCCTTGTATGATCGAGAGCTAAACTTATCAATAGAGGATTAACACACAACCACACACTATAATTTGAACCTTAGACCTCCTAAAGAAAAGCCAAACCTCGAACCGTTGCATTGTCCCTATATACTCCTGGGACTTCAATGTCAATTTTTTTCTCCTTGTAAGAAGTTTAGTGACCTTTGCATAGTATGCAAGGTACAACAAGTGGCACAACTAGGCCACCCTCCTGAGGGTATAACAAGGGGAGGAGACCTCCCTCTCTTTGATTTGAACAAAGGTAACCAAGATGAAATGCCAATGACATACAATTATAGTGCCTGATAGAGACTTTGCATAGTGTATGTTGAAGTTTCACATGATTAGACTAGGTAAGGAAAATTTTGCCTTATTATTACAAAACATATCACCTCTATTAATTTTACAAAGATTTTTTTTGAAAGCACCATCAAAATTAATTTTAAAAGTCACATATAAAATTGACCCGCAAGTTGGGGTATTTGACAAGATGAAAATTTTTGTGTTCAAATATTATAGTTAACCTTGGGTATGTGTGTGGAACCACTCAAACCTGACCTTTATGTGGACTTTGTAGTTGGATCCGAAAATGCTTGAGATACTTGGGTTAGCTCAACACATAAGTTAAAAAGAAAAATCTTAACTCTTTCACATTTTTATTTTACATGTGAATTTTTTATGTTAATTTTATTATGATAAATCATCTTTTATATATATATATATATATATATATATATTAAATAATTAAATAGTATTAACTAAACCAATTAAATTTGTTAATTTTAAAGAAGACTCAAATTCAAATCTTATTAAGTAATACATACATAATTTTTAAATTATTATAATACCAATGTATGACCCTATAATATAATAAAACACATTTCAATCTATACAATTAATTTAAAATATATCATTTTTATTATATATATATTTAATTTTTTGGGTTATTTTATGTGTTTATATATATATAACAAACTCTAAATAGTTGCTGCATTGTATTGTATTTCCTTTCATCTCTTTAGTCCATTGAATTTTATTGTTTTTTCAACACACTTGTGCAGGTGTCTTGCATTCATTTGTTTGCTTATTTAAAATTTTAAATGTGATGTCTTATCAAGGATATTCTCACCAATTTTTTCCCCACAGAAATTGGTGCAATATATTTGTCCAAGCTTGCCACGTCAAGGCATACCTATCTCTTAATTTGTAGTTCGTCTCCTATGTACTTCACTTAAAAGATGGTATTTTCGTCCAAATAAGTAACCTCATAATACAAGTATTAGTATTAAATAAACCTCTAGGAGTACGAATATTAGGTGATTTGCACAGTCACTTTCAAGTCACATTACATGGAAGATTACCTAATGTTTTAGGCCTTTGCAGGGATTATAGCGTGTATGGGAAGCTATTAGTCCTTCTGGGATGACTAATTATAGAGAGGCACTTTATAAACCATGGTTGTTGCGAAAGTTTTTTTCCTCAAATCATTAAAAAAAAGATAATAAATAAATATTATTAAAATTTAGCAATGATTGGATGAGTTCGTTGTGAAATATTATGATGTTAAAACTTAAGCTTCAAAAGTGAAAGATATTTGAATAAATAGGATAAGATGGTTAATTTAGACAGGACAAACCCTTAAATTAACTTTAAACCATGTATTTTTGAGGGGTGATTATACCGCTTGATTACTTACATAGTCTATGATGTAATAACTTTTAACATTTTAAAACCTTATTTTTGACGTAGATTTTAATTTTCACAAAATTGACACTTGTATATGAGCATTAATTAATTGTTCCTTATAGCCAATTCATATCTTAATTATCCATGTCATCTCTTATTTTGGTGGGATGCCCACGTCTTTTTAACTTTAGATCCTTCAGGCAAACCCTGTCCTCTTTAGGCACCATTTACATGTTACTCATAACACATCTTCTTGTATTAGTTGTGCCCTCTACCAAAATAATTGGAAAACATTTTAACAAGTTTTTTTTACGATTGAATAATCTATGTTCGAAGATTGTTTCCTTCCACCACCATGCATCAACCTTCATTATGTGTGTGAATTTGCAATAACTGTGAAACAATGCATTCATGCTTTCAAATTACATGAAACAAATATTTAGTCTAATATGTATGGAAAGAAATAAACAACATTCTTTGAAGCTTAAAAAGATGGTCATTTGACCGCAGTAGAGAAGCTATTGTTGTCAACTAATCTATCCAACTTAATCAAATAAACAATCATTACAACTTAATCAAAGAAACAATCAATGATTATGAGTGGACCTACTTACATACTATGATAATTAGAAGACACATAGGCTGGGTTTTTGTTTGTTTATTTATGTATTTGTCAATTTTTAATAAATAAAATCATCATTAACAATACATGCATGGTTATTCAGGATTGGTCATATATTTGTCATAATATCTTGCCTACTCTTAGCTTCGTGGATATCAAACTAGAAATTAGCCTTAACATCCTTGTCTCCCTTAACCACAACCATAGCAACATCGAAACCCTCATTATGCATGTGAAATCCCTAGTTAGTTGTCCAATATGAAGCTCTAGAAAGTGGAGAAACTCTAAGTTATACAATTATCTCCACCACAATTATGACACAACTTGAACCCTCACCTCAAGCAACAATAATATAAAGAGTAGGTGTCACTTGTAGCTACTACCAAGATGGGATCATGAGTTATTGTCATTGCATTATCACACCACAATCATGACACAACTTGAACCCTCACCCCAAGCAACAATAATATA
This sequence comes from Wollemia nobilis, assembly GCA_028583015.1. Classification (NCBI taxonomy): domain Eukaryota; kingdom Viridiplantae; phylum Streptophyta; class Pinopsida; order Araucariales; family Araucariaceae; genus Wollemia; species Wollemia nobilis. Next base: position 9,108,453 of record JAQPPZ010003077.1, on the reverse strand, counting down.
AAGAGCAGTCATCACTTGTAGCTACTACCAAGATGGGATAATGAATTATTGTCATTGCATTATTACATGTGTAATTCTAAAACCCTTCTCTACCTTTTATCTTTTCCCACTCTTTAAGTTTAAACCTTTTTACAGATTCTTTTGTTGATACAGGGTTTGTGTGCCACAAGTAGAGGGAAGTTGAGCCACACCTTGTATCATTAGATTTGTTGATAAGAACCTCAAACTAAATAAAGTACACAAGTAGGTCATCTTCATCAATGTTCGTATTTCCATAACTCAAGCATTGCAATCCTTCTTCTTCCAAACTTAAACCATCAATAGGCTCTAGCATAAGAAAACCCTTATCAAACTTACCCTAAAAAAAACCTACTTTTAATAAAGTTGTGTAAGTGATGCTTATGTCATCACAAATGTTAAAAAACATGACAAGATTAGAGACTTGAGGATCGAGGTTATGTGAGTATGCCACTTAGCGATAATTGAAGTGGTTCTTGTGGGATTTGAATTGAGAACCTACACTACTAGGTGCTACAACCTTAAGGTTGATGATCACTTGAAGGTCATACTATCTTTGTCACATGAAAGGTTTGGGGCTTGTCGAATTCTCTAACAATGACCCACAAAGTTCATGGAAGCTAAGTATGGAAGAAATAACATAATATATAAACGTTGAATTAGCATTACTCTCAATAAGTTTCCACTCACACATATCGTCACTTTCTCTTCTCAATGAGGAGGTGCAAAAAATATGGAGGATATTGTGGGTGAAATTTTATGCCCTTCACCCACTCTTTCCTTCAGGAAGTGATTCTCTTTGTTCAGAAGGAGATTGCCTAATTTTGAGGAACATTGATGGATGAGCGAAAGATATCAAGTGGTGGTGATAGCAGTGATGGGTGGCCTAAAGCAGCGGACGGATGGCAGATTGAAGCAAGGTGGATGATAAAATGTGCGGACGATCTGCCCTTGGCCTTGGGTGAAATTATCCATAAGGTCCGTCCACTTATCAGGCGGACCTTTCAAGCATCTAGCAAGGGCAAAAAATTCATATAACCCCGTCATTGGGGAAGACAGAAACTCCTACCCATCTCTAGCAAAAGTTACAAGAACAAATTAGGCGGAACTACGAAAAAATGTATGTCTTCTTCCTTGATGCCTTCATGGGTAGAAAAAAGGATAAACAAAGCACCTGCCTAATGCGCAAAGCTCCTGCCATAGCTCAAAATTCAAGTAGAATATGTACTCACTATTGCAGCTCTCCAATACCTAGTGCTTGTATGCAGAAGTGATAAATTTGAGGTGTGTTGCTCCCAAGGTGATTAATGCTAGTCATTTGCCGCCTAACTAGGGGATCGCCAACTAAGTAAAAAGATGAGGTAGATGAAAATTAATGAACTGGAAAAAAATTTCAGTGAATCCAAAGGCCCAGATCAAATTAGATGCACCCACCTCCTTCTAGAGGATCAGCGTCATCCCGAGGAACAACATACCAATTGAGCCCCTACCAGATTCAAGGGTTGTCTTCCCGCCTACTGCCATTAATGTTTAAATTTTAAATTTAATGTAAAATTACCTATAAATAGTGGAATATTGGTCATTCCCAAGGGCAACTCTTTAGCCATTACAATTCATATGTAAGGTTTTCACCACTGTGTAAATATAGATTCATCATTGTTTGGTCTTTGATTTTACCTTCATGTTTTTATTAAATGTATGAATGCTTATTTCTATTTTAGTCATTTGAGTGGTATCATATTATTATGCAGTCTGGATTTTGTGGGATTTGCTTAGTGACTCGGGAGTGTGAATTTATAAATACGTGTTGGGGGATTATTTCTGCTAAAGCTAGTTAGATATGAGCACTCTAATTTTGCATCATGGATTTCATGTACCTATTTGCTGGTTCTAGAATTTTCTCTCCGTCCATCGCTTTGAAGATTTTGATGAAGATATCATAGGATGACCTATTAGGTGTTGTGTATATGTTTCTGCTTAGGGTGCAGTTCTTGCATGTATCTTGATGTTGCTATACCCATCCTTGTGAGTTCTGGCTATGACTATTTTCCCATATCTTTCCTCTCTTTTCTCTTTTCCCACTCTGTGGTGTATATATATGGAACCACCCTCGAGGAAATGGCCTCCTCTAGAGATCAACCACCTCGTCCTAACTCAACAATTATTCGATGTTGGTGCTGGTATGCCCTCGCCCTCCATGCAGTGTCAGATTGACAACCAACAATTTTTGGCAACTCTGCTGGGGAACTCATTGAGTTTTCACATTTTAGGAAGTTAGAGTTTGGTGATACTCTAATTTACCCATATCTCCTCAAAATCACCTAGCGACACTAACTGCACAACACTTCCAAATCATGATACCAATCACTTGCTCGTGTTGAAGATCCAAAAATTCCAAAGGACTCAAGGTTTGATGAATAACCTTGATCTTTCTAGCAGAGATAGTATGTTCATCTAGTGACTCTGACTCCAACATCGATGGGATATTTGAAGACTAGTGCATTATAATTTCTTGCATTGGAATGAATCTAGTCCCCTTAGTCTCCCTGACCAGTATGATATTTTGAAAGCTACCTTCAATGCCCTAACAAAATATAGTGGCATCAAGGGACCTGTGAAGAAACACCTTGAAAATGTGGATTCTCTAGCCATATTTCATAATATCATGTAGGAAGATATAATGATCAGGTTGTTGGTCGCTTCTCTTGAAGGTAGAGCATGACTCTAATAACAAAAACCTATAGCCTAGGAGCATCTCTACATCGGAGGATCTGCAAGAGCCTCTCATGGATACGTTTGGTAAATTGGAGGACCCCTTAAAGCCTCTAAATTAATTTACATTTATCAAGATGAACCCTCTTGAAATTGTGGCGGACTTCAATGTCTGTTTTGAGAAGAGCTAGAAGAGAATTCCATGACAAATCCTCCCAACCTCTGCCTAGATGTATCTATTCTACATCTGAGATCTTGGTCCTAACATAAGCTTTGTTCTATACCAATATGGGAAATTATGTTTTCGTAACTTTATGAGGAAGTCATCAGAGCCGATCAATGTGGAGGTTCCATCTAATAAGTTTCCTTCAAGAGTTGGTGTTAGATCACGCAGTGAGCACACATCAGGAGCGAGTGTGCCAAGATGACCATGTCCATGAGGATAATGTGATAGATAAATCCCAGATTAAGTTGAGTCTGGGTAAGGACATAAAATCCCCATGAGTGGGAGATGGATCCAATGGTGGAGAAATAATCGACCATGAGATTGGCACAGTTGGCCAATCTAAAAAAGGGACAACATGAAAATTTGGTCCCTGACAGTTCACCACCTGAAGGGAGGAATATGGTGGTAAAAGGTATTGCCACCCTAGGTTCAAAATCTTAGGCAAAGTAATAAGAATTATGATTTCATCATAATTCTGATCCAGTGTGGATAGTGCCAAATGAATTATAAGCGATGTATTAAATACAATGTAATATGGTATGAACACTATAGATTCACAAGATGATTTTCATGTGACATCCTAGCTTAGGCGTGCCTGTCATACCATAATTTTATGACCAGTAAATAAAGCCTTGCAATATGCATGACCAATGTGTTGAGTATCACAATTTTTTTCAGCGATTATTAGAGCAACAAAATCCTATGAAAGGTTGCTACTTGGTCAGACATTGGGAAGCATCAGGAAAGGATTCCTCGAGAAGTATCTAGAAAATGTAACATTCCTTCTCCGTCTCTATGTTGTCTTCCTAGTTTTTTGTTCTTCTGTTTGTTGTGGTCGTGATCCCGTAGCCCAATGGATGCATCCAAAAATTTTCAAGGCCTCTTAACTCATCCTCAAGAGCTACAACAAGCCTTGGAACTCACAAATGCAAGCACAAGGTAAGGCGAGTATGCTATAAATATCCCCTATGGTTAGATGCAGATGGGGTTTGGAAGTTTTCGCAAACCATGGTTGAAACATAATGGCCTCTTGATTGATAACAGTCAATAAAAGAGGATCATTGCTGGATTGTGTGAAAAAGAAGGATTGGGATAGGAGAGATCAAAAATAGTGGAAATCTATCTGCTCTTGGAATTTCTTAGATCCTCTGTGGGTTATGTTTAAAGGGATTCAATCCATAAGAATACCTCGTGGAGAAGGGTTTATGCCCTATCGATTTCACTTGATAGGCTTCATATTGCTTTTCCCTTCATATCTCCCCATTACCCCACCCTTTCCTATCTTCCGTATTCCTCTCCCATTTGTTACCTGTAACTCTTCTAGTTGGTAACAAAGGCCTCCTTGTCTCAACTATTTCATGTTTTCCCTTCTTCCCATATGTGTATTTTAGCAAGATTTTCAAGTATTTACTTGTTGTTTCCACTACTTGTCTTCCTGCTGCTCTTGTTCGTAGTAGTCCTTTTTGTGTTGTCTGCTTTGGACCTATTCTTCTAGCTTTCTTTTCCTTGTTCCTCCTTTTTCTCCTATTGCTTGTGTCCCTATTCATTTTCCTCCACTTTGCTTTCCACCGTGTTAAGTGTATCACTTCTTCTGGCATATTTTTGTGTCTTGTCTCCTCCATTTGTTGCTTTCATCTTCGTTTTTTCCTTTTCTCTTCGTCCCTCCCTCCTATTATTCATCCCTCTATTTTAATCTTTGCATTTTCTTATCCTTCTGGGTTCTTTTTTTCCACAATATGGAAAACCCCTGTGAGTTGCTAGAAGTGTGGAAAAAATTTTACGCTCTTAACCCACTCTTCCCTTGAAGAAGTGATTCCCTTTTTCATAAGGAGTTTGCCTAATTTTGAGGAATATTGATGGATGGGTGGAAGATATCAAGTGGTGGTGATAGCAGTGATGGACAGCCTAAAGCAATGGGTGGATGGCGGATTGAAGCAGGTTAAATAATAAAATGGGTGAATGATCTGCCATTAGCCTTGGGCAGAATTATCCAAAAGGCCTGCCCACTTATCGAGTGAACCTTTCGAGCAGCTAGCAAGGGTGAAAAAATCATATAATCCCACCCTTGGGTAAGAAATAAACTCTTGCCCATATTCGACTAAAATTACAAGAACAAATTGGGTGGAACTACGGATAAATGTCCACCCTCTTCCTTGATGCCTCTGTGGGCAGAAAAAAGGATAAACAAAGCACCCGCCTGGCGTGCAAAGCTCTTGCATCACTCAAAATTCAAGTAGAAGATGTATTCTCTTGTACCTAGTGCTCATACGCATAAGTGACATATTTGAGGCGTGTTGCTCCCAAGGTGATTAATACTAGTCATTTTTTGCCTAACCAGGGGATCGCCAACCGAGTAAAAGGATGAGGTAGATGAAAATTAATGAACTGGTCAAAAATATCAATGAATCTAAAGGTTTGAATAAAACCAGACGCACCTACCTCATTCTAGAAGATCAACTCCATCCCGAGGAATAGTGTACCAGTTTAGTCCCTATCAACTTCAAGGGTTGTCTTCCCGCCTACCACAATTAATGTTCAAATTTTGAATTTAATGTAAAATTACCTATAAATAGTGGAATGTTGGTCATTCCCAAGGATGGCTCTTTAGCCATTACAATTCATATGTAAGATTTTCACCATTGTGTAAATATAGATTCATCATTGTTTGGTCTTCTATTTTTATTTCATGTTTTTAGTAAATGTATGAATGCTTATTTTTATTTTAGTCATTTGAGTGGTCTCATATTATTCTGCAGTCTAGATTTCGTGGGATTTGCTTAGTGACTCGAGAGTGTGCATTTATAAATACGGGTTGGGGGTTTATTTCTGCTAAATCTAGTTGGATAGGAGTGCTCTAATTATGAATCCTGGATTTCATGCACCTATTCGCTAGTTTTGGAATTCGCTCTCCACCCACCGCTTTAAAGAGTTTGATGAAGGTATCATAGGTTGATCTGTTAGGTGTTGTGTCTATGTTTTTACCTAGGGTGCAGTACCTACATGTGTCTTGATGTGACTATACCTATCCTTGTGAGTTTTGGCTATGACCATTTTCCTATCTCTTTCCTCCATTTCCCCTTTTTCCACTCTATGGTGTAGATATCTGGAACCACCCTCGAGGAACCAACCTCCTCCAAAGATTGATCGCCTCGTCTCAACTCGACAGTCGTTCGATGTTGGCGATGGTCCACCTCTGCCCTCCACATGGTGCCATATTGATGACCAACATATATCAAAGTAACCCTCCCAAAAAGTACAAAGACACTCTCCAATCATTTTATCTTTTCCACATAGCCTCCATGCATGTAGCTACATAATAAACTTCGTAAAAGGACTTGTCACTATGCAACTTTTGCTTTCTTAATATGTTTGTAAAAATATTTATGACATGACTTTTATGAAATTTGGACAAGGACTTGAAGAAAGTTTCTAATATCATGAATAGTATGTTTGGTCCATTTTATAAAACAAAATCTTTAATTTAAAACTAATCATTAAAAATAAATATATCTAATTTTAATGTTTAAATTGTATAGCTAAAATTGTTTACGATGCAATAAACACATATCTCATAATGATGTAAATCTTATTTTTATATTAAATTTTTAATCAACACAATTAATTTTGACTAAGACATTAATAAATCACAATTATTTATTGTCCATGACATCAATAAATATAATAGTAGTATGCAAATAAACATAATCATAACATAAAATTTAAAAAATTATTTATCGTTAATATTTAAATTATATAACTAAAAATTATTTGCTATGTAATAAATTCATGTCTTTATAATAATATAAATCTTATTGAGTTGGAAAATGTTAATTTTAAGATATTGGTCTCATTGATGGTTAGATTTAAATTAGAAATTGAGAATTAAGGCCACTAAATACTAATTTGTCAATATTTGCACATAGGTAAAGTATTCATGCAACTTTAAAGTTGATTTCCTCTTATCCAGGGCTATCTATTGTAAAATTCAATTTCAATATGCACCTAGCCCATGGCAATCCCAAACTTTTAATTGTCGCTAAGTAATGACCCCTAAACTGCACTACAACCCTAAAGAACCACACTACCATTAAAACCGTCCACACTTCCTCGCAATAGTAGCAAGCAATCTATGCAATAGTGTTGAACCCTTTGGAGGAGAAGCTTGGTAATGAATTAATGCAAAGTCGTAATAGATAGTTGTATTTCTCTTTTATGTCAATTAAATTGCATTTAAATGGTTTTGTTGGTGATAGTAACGATTAGAGGAGTTTAAGAGAGAGAAAGAGAGAGAAATTTGAAAAATCTTAGTTTTCTTTTCTTTTCAAAACCCTATATGCTTGTGGGATTTTTTTGTGTTGAGATCATGGAGTTACCAATTTTCATTGGAAAGGATGACATTGATGCTTGAGAATGGTGGATGAAGTTTAGATCTCTATATTCTAGGGATTATTTCTAGAAAATTCAACTTATAAAAATTTTAAGAGAGGAAGCTTATGTTTGGTGGAAAAGTGTTAAAAAGGAAAGGAATTTTGATTTCACTTGGGACGAAATAGAGCATGCATTCTTGAGTTAATGGGACCCATATAAAAAGATAGCTAGTTTGAAGGTCACCATAAAAGGATATGAAGAAGAAATAAAAAAGACTTCAGAGGGAATTGAAAGAAATGAATAAAGAGAATATAACCGAATAAAAAATACAGATAACAATGTGCAAGTTCATGGTTGCATTCAAAAGAAAAATATTAAGAAGCAAGGATCTAAGGAGAAGCAAGAAGCAATTATGATAGGGAAACAAGTTGAAGAACCAATAGAAGACTCAAAAGTTGAATTTACAATAGCAACAACAATAGAGTCCATGGAAGAAGCAACAACAAAGTCCAAGGAAGCCCTATCAAAAGTGCACAAGAACACACCAAAATAAGGGCATAAGAGAGAATATTGTGAAGAAGAATTAAAAAAAAAAAAAATTATTGAAGAATCAAATAAACATAATATTAGGTTAAGGTTGCAGCATATAAACATCCACACCACCTTAAGTGGCAATAATCTTGGAGGTATGACTTAAGGCATCAATATTATAGATCTACATGGAGTTAGAAAGGCATCAAGTATGGTAGTGTTTGGTAGAAAAAACATAGTGGTTCTAGATTTCAAAGGGGTACAATAGCATTAAGAAACAATATAACGAGCCATTCAAAATACCATAACCACAAATGCATAGAGCCAACAAAGCAATTATGGATATTTATGGGGTACAATGGTAGCTTGGCATCATCGAAGACCACCACTAATAAATATTTCACTTGGATGTATGGATGAACACAATTAAAAAATATCAAGAAGAAGGATACTGGATATTTGTGTTTACAAAGAAAATTGAAGAAGACTGAAAATAAATATCAAGAATTCAAACTTTTTTTTTTGAAAAAATATCTAGGTATCTAGCTATAGCATCTTAATTAAGATGAGAATTGAATATGTTTGTAGACTTTCAAGTTATATAGGAGAGAGTTGTGACTTGTCAAGGGTGGGGGACCTGAGTACAACCCCTTTTTCTCAACCAAAAAAAAATTAGGTTTATATGGGATTGAAATAGGTTTCATTCGTAATTTTTAATTATTATACTAGAGGAATTGGTAACTCGTTACAATTTTTTACGTCTCTTCATAGGTTGGAATATTCTTTTTAACATAGTCGACAATGCTAGTACAACATGCCTTCCGGTACTACGAGACTTGCTTGAGGAATTGGAACTGTGGTCTCCATGCTCCCACAAGAACATTTTGACCATTAGACCAAGCCCTTAGACCTAGTTTCATTCGTATTATATTTTAATTATAGTAATATTATGATAGTTTGATAACTATATATGTATCAATCTACAAGATTTGAAATTATTATTTTTTAATTTAAAAAGTATAATCAATTAAGTTAATACCATTTAATTAAATATATATTTTTTAAAAATTAATTATAAAATCATTTTTTGTTTAAAAAAAACTTCAAATTATTAAGAACACTCTTACATATTAAAAAATCTCTTACATATTGAAAAAACTCAAATTCTTAACCTCTTTACAACTAATATCCCTTATATTTATCTCCTTACAACTCTACCAATACTATAACACATTACATAAGTGCTAACCTGATGCAGGAGCATCCGGAAGCACCAGCAGCAGAAGCAGCAAAGTTCGAGAAAAATCGTGCTGAAGAGTCGGGAGAAGAAGAAGCAGGAAGCAAGAAGGAAGAAAAAATGGCCAAGTCAGAAAACCGTCGCGATTTCGCGACATGTCGCAAAATCGTGACAAAAATTGGCAAGGAGGAAGTGCAGCAGAAGGGGTCGCGATTTCGCGACGTGTCGCGAAATCGTGACAGTTTGCCGGAGAGGGACGAAGGCGCAGAAGGGGGCGCGATTTCGCGACATGTCGCGAAATCGTGACAGGTTGCAGAGCAGAGGAGAGAACGAGAAAACGGTCGCGATATCGCGACGTCGCGATATCACGACGTCGTGAAATCGCGACGCAAATTGGACAAGCGGGTGCGGAGGAAAAATGGTCGTGATATCACGACATGTCGCGATATCGCGACCAAAATGAGAAGCAAGTGCAGAGAGCCAAAAACGTCGCGATATCGCGACGTCGCGATATCGCGACGTCGCGATATCGCGACGTCGCGATATCGCGACGAGTTTCTCAGCGGAGGGGCAAGAGGCAAAATGGTCGCGATATCGCGACATGTCGCGATATTGCGACCAAAATGAGAAGCAAGCACAAGGAGCCAGAAACGTCGCGATATCGTGACATGTCGCGATATCGCGACGGAGAGAGAAAATGGCGCGGGAGGAAGAGAAAAAGATGGCGGGAACGATGTTTTTGAGGACTGTTCGAAATGGACACGTGGACTGCCACGTGTATCCTCGAAGTTGTAAAGGGCACGTGCCTTGAAGATTGCGCATTAAGGAGAGGGCAAGCCAAATTTAAACACGTGGTTAGCTACGTGTTTAAATTAAAAAGTGGAGAACACGTATTCGGGTTGTTGAGAACAGCCGCGTGCATTAAAGGAAGAGAACCACCATTTGAAAGTCTTTTCGACAAAACAACTATAACAGGGCATGGCCGGTATGGAGGAGACGGCAGTACAGGGTATGGCGATGGCTGCAGGTCGAGGAAGACCATGAATGCGAGCAGCAGTGCAGATCGGGCGGTGGCCCATTTATGATCGAGAATTTTGAAGCTTCGACAAGGAGGGAAATTCGAGCGGGAAGGTTGGTAGGTGGAGGCATTAATTGCGTGAGAGGGTCGGGGCCTCTATAAAAACCCATTTTATTATTTTAATCGAGACGGTGGACCGGAGAATACCCTTAGAGTCTAGGAGTGAGGAAGCGGAGAACCGAGCCGAGGGCCGGTGATTGTAAGCCTGCGGGCTGTGATTTTTCTGCATGTATATTTTTAATTGTTTTTAATGAAAAGGCAGGGTTTGTGCAGAAGGGTGTTTCCCGTGCCCCGTCAGTGGTATCAGAGCGGGAGTTCCTGAGTGCGTAAACAGACCGTCGACCGTGAGGCAGTTTGCGCCAGGACCTATGGGAGGGTTTTGAGAAAGAGAGAAAGAGAGAGTTTAGCATCCTCGAGCGTGTTAGCAGACCGCCGGACGTGAGGCAGCTACACCGGGATCGATTAAAGCTTGTGAGAAAAGCAAGGACATAAAAAAAAAAATGTATTCCCGAAGAAGACGGGACAGCAAGGAGGAAGACATGGTGTCGGAAGAGGAAGTCAAAGCATTGCAACGACAATTAAAAGCCTTGCAAAAGGAATGGTCCGTAATGAAATTACGGGAGAAAGAAGAACGACAGAAAAGGCGGGAAGAGAGACGGAGAAAGAAAGAAGAGAAGATGAAAGAGGTTGTAGAGGAGTATAGCAGTACCGGGACCTGCCCGGAAGAAAGCATAGATTTTTCTATGCAAGAAGAGGAAATACCACAGGCTGCAGCAGAAGTTTGCAGCAGTGGAGAAATCTGTCCGGTTGAAGACAGAAGTGTGGGCCCGGAGCCGAGGTCGAAGCAGTTTGCAGAGACAAGAGATGAGTCCGAAAGTGTTGCGGGAGGCAGCAACCGGACCCAGCGAAGTGAAGATCACTTCTTCACTTACCTCGGGTGTCTGATGCAGGAGCATCCGGTAGCACCAGCAGCAGAAGCAGCAAAGTTCGGGAAAAATCATGCTGAAGAGTTGGGAGAAGAAGAAGCAGGAAGCAAGAAGGAAGAAAAAATGGCCAAGTTAGAAAACCATCGCGATTTCGCGACATGTCGCGAAATCGCGACATAAATTGGCAAGGAGGAAGTGCAGCAGAAGGGGCCATGATTTCACGACGTGTCGCGAAATCGCGACCCGCGATTTCGCGACATGTCATGAAATCACAACAGTTTGCCGGAGAGGGACGAAGGCGCAGAAGGGGGCGTGATTTCGCGACTCGCGATTTCGTGACATGTCGCGAAATTGCGACAGGTTGCAGAGCAGAGGAGATAACGAGAAAACGGTCGCGATATCGTGACATCGCGATATTGCGACGCAAATTGGACAAGCGGGTGCGGAGGAAAAATGGTCGCGATATCGCGACATGTCACGATATCACGACCAAAATGAGAAGCAAGTGCAGAGAGCCAGAAACGTCGCGATATCGCGACGAGTTTCTCAGCGGAGGGGCAGGAGGCAAAATGGTCGCGATATCGCGACCAAAATGAGAAGCAAGCACAAGGAGCCAGAAACGTCACGATATCGCGACATGTCATGATATCGCGACGGAGAGAGAAAATGGCGCGGGAGGAAGAGAAAAAGATGGTGGGAACGGTGTTTTCGAGGACTGTTCGAAATGGACACATGGACTGCCACGTGTATCCTCGAAGTTGTAAAGGGCACGTGCCTTGAAGATTGCACATTAAGGAGAGGGCAAGCCGAATTTAAACACGTGGTTAGCTACGTGTTTAAATTAAAAAGTGGAGAGCACGTATTTGGGTTGTTGAGAATAGCCGCGTGCATTAAAGGAAGAGAACCACCATTTGAAAGTCTTTTCGACAAAACAACTGTAACAGGGCATGGCCGGTATGGAGGAGACGACAGTACAGGGTACGGCGACGGCTGCAGGTCGAGGAGCAGCAGTGCAGATCGGGCGGTGGCCCATTTATGATCGAGAATTTTGAAGCTTCGACAAGGAGGGAAATTCGAGCAGGAAGGTTGGTAGGTGGAGGCATTAATTGCGTGAGAGGGTCGAGGCCTCTATAAAAACCCATTTTATTGTTTTAATCGAGACGGTGGACCGGAGAATACCCTTAGAGTCTAGGAGTGAGCAAGCGAAGAACCGAGCCGAGGGCCGGTGATTGTAAGCCTGCGGGCTGTGATTTTTTTGCATGTATATTTTTAATTGTTTTTAATGAAAAGGCAGGGTTTGTGCAGAAGGGTGTTTCCCATGCCCCGTCAGTTATATTTATCTCCTTACAACTCTACCAATACTATAACACATTACATAAGTGCTAACCTCTTTACAACTAGTATCCCCTCTCTTCAACCCCTTACAACCCTGCCAATACTATAACACATTACATAAGTGATATGTCTTAAGACAAGATATTTGAGTAAAGTATAAAAGATGCTATAAGATGAGTTGATAAAGTTCAAAGATATTTGGGTAAAGTATAAAAGATGCTATAAGATGAGTTGATAAAGTTTAAAAAGAGATTATATATAATTTTATGTTAGTGTTGTTTGAATAATATTTTAATATAATTTTTAAAATTATATAATATATAATTCTTGTGAAATTATAACCGTGTATTATGTATTTAGTTATAATTGATTATATAATAGATTATTATTTTTTATTAAAATGTATAATAATAAAAAATGAAAGAAAATTACATTAATTTCTTTTCAAACGTATTAACAATTATCTAAATAAATTATGTTTTAGTTGGTTATATAGGATTGATACGAGGTCCATTTGTATTACATCATGACCACATAGTGGTATTGCAATAGTTTGATAATTATCCATGTATTGTATGACAAGATTCGAACCTGAATCTCCTTGAAATTTGAGGGATATAACTGATTGAACTAATCCCATTTGATATTCTCACATCATTCTTAGCCATCTTAACAAACTTATAAAAATAATTTTAACAAAACCAACAAAAGAACCATAATCCCAAATGTAACCAAAAAATAACACCCATTTATAAGTGTTTATGCTTAGCCAAAGCCTCTAGCAGAAGATCCATAAGTTGAAACTTAATCATAACTACTTATTACAACTAGTCACCACCAACCTTGTCCTATAGAATATCTTTATACTTCTCAAGAGTACCATTATTAACATGTACCTAAGTGATCAATCATGGAATAAGCATCTAGTTATATACCCAAGCCTCTTCATTCTTTTTGGATATCTTTGATGGTTATTGCAAGGATTCCAACTTACACCACTCGTTAGATTATAACCCTAAAAAACATTATTACATAATATTTGCATCTTGAAACTCAAAAAGAAAACCAACATTGAATTACAAGCAAATATCCAAACAATACAAATTTAATAGCCTAATACTCAAATACTCCATACTTCATACATGCTCAATCTACATTGTGTCTCTTCATTATATCCTTTCACACTCACATATAGACCTATATATATAATGGAATGTGACTCTTCATATGGAGTATTCTTGGCCTTCACTCTTCTTAAGACTTCACTTTTCTATTCTATGAAATCACGTGCACATGAACTATTATGCATATTTACATCATTAAATACTTTGCACACTCTAATAATACTTGTGCATTTATTACATTGCATAAAGTAAATACTTACACTCTAATCTAAGACACACTCCTAATCTAAAGATGTACCCAAGGTGGTACATTAGCATGTACCAAATAATGTAATATATTCCAACAACTTGGCCCTCAATGGGCTCTTTGGGTGGAAATTAAAAGGTCAAGTTTGCATGGAGCAAGTCTACCCAATATAACCTATGAACCATGTTGTAGAAATACCTACGAAACCTCAACAAAAGTGAATTGTTGTGCTATATATCCCCTATCTAGACCCCTTAGTACTTTTAAGATCAACCTCTATACTATCAATTATCATTGGCCCACCTATAGAAATATGCTTTCATACCATTTGATAAATGATTCAATTATATTTGGCCTACCTATAAAACTTTCCATTTTGTATTTATATGTTGGGTATGGGCATCAATGCATATTTTTTTTACATGCTCATAAGTTGTCTCCTTTTCTATAAGTGGTGTGTGGCCTTAGATCCCAATAATGTAGCATGGGCATGTCTACAAAAGGGGGTATGAATGGATGCACTCAATAGGTCATAAGTTTGAAACACTACTATACTTTTCCTCATTGTTTTCATAATGTATCCTCATTGAAACACTATTATACAATGGTGTTAGTGATAAGGGGTTGAATGGAGATTTAACATGGTAGATATCGAGTATATTGTAGGGATTTATGATCCAAAGGTCATGGTTTCAATCCATTTCCTCTCCTATATAGGCACTTTGGTCACTATGGAAAATAAGGGTAAGGTTATGTATTGTGTTTTCCCCTTTAATTCTTAGCATGTGCCTCGGGAACCCAACTAGCATTGGTTGTGTTAGGTGCTAGCTTTGTGGGGGATACATGTTCAATTTCCACTACCTCCATTGAAATTCCTTACAGTCATTTGATGTAAGTGGTTAATAGGTGGTAGTTGATTGATGATAGTCATCTATGAATCATTACATGCCAAGTAGTGAATATTATAAGGTTTTAGGAGCTAATATCTCTAAATAAAGGTCTAAGGTTCAAATATTGTGGGGGTAGGGTTGTACACCATATTTCGATGACCGAAATGTGGTTGGGGAAAATCATATATTGGGTAATCAATATATATCTCATATGGCCTATGGCATAACAAACGTTAAAAACTACTTCTAGAGACCATCATTTTTGCAAAAATAAGTATTTTCTTTTTTTCCAAATTATAATATTTTTTAAGCTTTTCGCATTGGTGGTATATTTCCAAGGGCTTGCTACAAGTGGGTGAATATATAATTGTATGAATGCCTTAAAAACCAATGTTTTCCATTTCAATTGGTAAAATTATAATGTGTGTAGAGTATTATAGAATGTAGATATTTGGTTCATATTTAGATAAGAATTGAAGACATTGAAATTAAACTTAGGATTCTTTGCAAGTATAAACAAAAGGATTATGAATGTTTATGACATAACATTGAAAGAAAACCTAGGATTATTTGTAGGCATAAACAAAATAATTCTGAATGTTTATGACATAATATGCTTTTGCAACTTTTGATGCTATCTTATTTCTTCTTGTTTAGGTTGCTATGAGAAATTGTAGGGCTTCCTATGAGATACAAGATTATGCAAAGTTTTTTAAATCAATGGAGGTTAAGACTAAATTGCTCAAGGGCAATTCCAATTATTCAAAGAAGTTAAAAGTAACTTGTAGATTCTATAATAGGGAAGGACATCCTATAAAAATCTGCTTAGTGAGGATAGAGAAGATTGAGGTAAAGTTTTTGTAGACACCAAATCCTAGCCACTTGTCATCCACGCATCATCCAATCACAACCATCCATTATTTATTTATATATGTATATTTATTTATATTTTATATATAAATATAAATATTTTATATATTTATATTTATATATTTATATATAATATATATATATATGAATAAATCTTAGCCACTCATCACATCTTAATCTCAGCCATCCATTTAACTTGATCCATGTCACATATCAAAGTTATAATCTTAGCCATTCATCATGTTTTAATCTCGATCGCCCATTGGTGTCATCAAAACCCTAACATGTTGAAGGTAAGTTATAAAAGATCATTCACTTTTGTGAATGAGGGTTAAGTGTTTCTTGAGGTTAGATATCATTAGAGCTCTTGCATCTATCATTACCCAAAATCCTAGCATTTCGCTAACACCTTCCCCCCTCGCCACTGCCACATCCTCCATTTTTGTCATAAAAAACCTCTATGAACCAGGTCAAGGTTTTGCAAAGCACCCCCCATCACTCTTGAACATTGTTGAGCATTCCTAGAATGCTATTGAGAATTCAAAGAATGCTGCAGGGCATTCACAACCCCTCCAAAATGCTCCTAGATGTTTTCCATAAGCAAATTTAAAGTCAACAAACCCTTAGACGCTTTCGGGCATTCACGTGCTACCAAATCGTAGAAACAGAGACATAGATCAGGCATATTAGGTATATTCTAATAAGGTAATATGTATTATTGCTTTTCAACTTATATTTTCTATGTTTTACTTGCATTTCATGATTATTGCACCTAGGGTTTGTAGATTTATTATTTAGAGGGTCTCACATAGTGGAGCCCTTGCATATGCTATTAATATTTTGTGTTGTGATCTGTGTGTAGGTTATAGGAGATATATTTATTAATAGTTGTTGTAGCTTGAGTGGTCTCGTAGGGATACACAAAGCCCACTCACAAATTGTTTGGAGTGAAGATGAATTGAAGACACCAACATTCATTTTAATGAGGGTTTTCAAACCCTCTCATTGTAATATTGTATCAAAAGCAATAAAGTGTATTGTAACCCTATATTTGGGGTAAATCTATTGTACAATTTGGATATCCAGGCTCCTTGAGTCATAATAAATTAGATCTATCATTTTGTGCATACATTGTGTTATTTGCTTTGATATATTGTTTTATTGGTGTTGTTCATTTTTACTTTACAAAATGGTGATCATGGTGGGACCCCCAAAGGGTTTCTTATTTTAATATACCTTGTCAATATTTTTATCTATGTTTTTTATTTTTGTTGTAGGTTTTTAAAGATTTGATCATGCAAAAATCATGAAACTAGGGTTTTTAGGAGTAGTAAGATTTGATTTATGGTTGCACGGATGCCCTACCACATTTTAGGGATGCCCTACCACATCTAGGAGACTCTACACCACGTCCAAGAGAGTTGGGAAGAAATACGTAGGCTTCCTGGTAAGTCTTGATCAAACCCCACCTCCATTTTTTTGCTTTTTAAAGAGAGATTGAAAAGAAGATATCTACTTTCTATTTAAAAAGCAACACATCTTGCATCTTAGGCATTCACAAAAATCTCTTCATATAGTTTGCACATAGGATAGATCTGCACTTGTGCATTCATCTTAGTTGCATTAGAACATTCATTACACTAGATTCAAGTTTTTGTTGTTTTGTGGTGTTTTTACTTTTTACCTTGTGTGTTGTTTGCAATAAAATAAAAAAGCATAAGTAGTTGCACTTTAGGCTAAAGTCTCTCACTTTTTACTTTTCTAAGTTGGAACAAGTCATTGGTACTCAAGCTTACTCCCACTATTGGAATCACTTGATGATTCAGGGTGGAAGAACTAGGTGAACCCTCCACTATTGGAATCACTTGATGATTCAGGGTGGATCTTAAGAGGTGTACCCTAGATTATTTTGAGGAACTTGGTATTAGTGTTCTTGGTCACCAACTTGGTTGAGTAAAAGAGGGTTTCTTGGCATTGTATGAACACCATAGATAATAAAATTTAAAAATAATCACACACAATTACATGCTTCACTTTCAACATCAGTGAGTTGGACTTCATCACCAACCATTGATCGAGATCAGTGATGGTGGGCTTCATCTCCATCCACTATCTCACCCCATAGACACCTTAGCAACCCATGAGTGATTTTTTTGGATTTCATCACCAGGAAAATCCTCACTTGCCATCCACCTTAGGAATCCATCCTGCATAGTAGTCTAGGCTTAGGGTCTACACATCAAAACACATAAACCACACAAAAAAAATTAAAATAAAACATTGTTGCAAGACATAGGATTCAATTGTTTGTTTGATTATATGTGCTTTTCATTGTCATTGCACCTTTCCACACACATCCCACACATCCACTACCTTTGCCCTACTTATAGCTTATGGTTTTGAATAGAAATCAAGCCAAAGTTATGAGTCAAGCAACCAACCACTTCATCCATGGAGTGTTCCACTTCTTCCTTAGCCACTTTTGTGGCTAACCCAACTAGCCTAACATAGATAAGCTATTTTGGTTTATCTATAGGACCCTCACACATAGTATTCACTTTGAATGTTGATGTGATGCATAGAGCCATTCACACCTCCATCCTAAAAATCGAGCCTTCTACACCAACTGATTCTCACATCACCTACATAGACATGGATAAATTTGGAGCTTATTTAAGACCAACCAAACTAGTCTTAGAATAACTTAACATCCCACATAACCAAGTTCCTTCTTCTCAGTTGGAACTTGCTCACTCACATCCCACCAACTTCAGCCAAGTCTACACCAACCCTCTTTTTGAGGCATCATCCACACCTTCACATCAAATGTCCCCACCACAATATAGCCAAATCACCTCCATCCCATCTACCTATACCACTACCTATACCAATCCACTCTATGAAGCACATGTCAATGCAGCTTCATAGATTCCATCTACCATTCCATCCACTACCCCTCATTCTATTGTGATTCCTTTCACAACTTACCCTCCACCAACATCCACCAATATTGCAAACACCTACACCTCACCCACATCCACCTCCATCACACCCACACAATCTACTTCAAAAATTTCCATACAACAAGCATGGCAACACCTCAACCAATTGCTCATGGGCCAACAAGATGCTCATTCTTGTTCCCAACAACAAACACATATAGCAAATTTCAAACCCCATTCCATTCCAAGCCAACACACCTTCTTCACCTCAAATCCATCTTGGGTATCACAATCTTCTCAGGTTTCTATACCCACACCCCCATTCACCCACATCAACCCCACTTCCACAACCCAACACATTCACATTCCCCAAACCTCATCTCCATTCCATCAACAACAATCATTCCATCACCAAGTCCAACAACATGCCCAACATCATCAAGTACCCTTCAATCCATCCAGCCATCAACATCACATTCCATCTCAACAATTCACCACTCCACACACCCCACCTCCACACAATCATCAAATAATTCAGGGCTTCCACACACATGGAGAAGACCCTAAAATCCAAGCAATGCAACAACATATTGATAGCTTGATTCTGCATACTCTTGGTATGATGTACCAAAAGCCTACCTTGAGATAGCTAATCAATCAACCTATTCATTTTTTGGTACCATCACCACCATATCCGATAGACTTCATAGTACCAAAATTTGACAAATTTAAAGGGACTGAGGACCCTAGAGAGCACATCAACACATTCATCCACTCATGCTTTCGAATTCAAGATCAAGATGCTTTGATGCTCAAAACTTTTCCTCAGACATTGGGAGGAGATACTTTAGACTGGTATAATCATCTACCTCACCACAATATTTACACATTTGAACAATTGGTAGATAAATTTTTGGAGAGGTTTTCCCTCAATGTTCACAAGAAAACCACATTGACTGACCTATACAATCTTAGACAATTCGAAGAAGAGTCAGTCTATGATTTTGGAAACCATTGGAGGGTAGTTATCACTAAGTTGCCATTCTCCCTACCAATGGAAGAATTGACTTAAATGTTTGCAAGGAGTTGCTTAAAACCCATCTCCTTGTTATTACAACTACAACAATATAGAACATTTGATGAAGCTCTCACTCAGGCTCATGTAATCGAAGAGATAAAAATCCAAGAGGGTGAGATAAAACCAAAGAAAAAATAATGGCAAAATAAGGGTCAATCAAAAGGAAATTATTTTGGCCAATCAAAACCAAGTCAAGTAAATCAAGTGGTCTTGAGTCAGCCGATAATGACTCAACAACAACAACCAATGCAACAACAACCACAACAAGTATCCTATCAAGCGGTTCCCCCACCCCAACAACTTCATAACATAATGCCAACTATGGAAAATCACCAATATCGATAATCTGCTTGATAAGACCGCATCTTCACACCTTTTCCTGAATCATATGCCTCCCTCTTCTATAGGTTGTATGACACCAATGCTATTGCCTTACCCAAAATCATACTAGAAGATCAAGTTAAATATGGCAAGAACTATAAGGAGCACTTATTTTATCCTTTCCATCAAAATAAAGGGTATGACATTAACACTTGCTTTACATTTAAACACATGGTGCAAGATTTGATAGAGCTAGGGGCCATCAAGTTTGATAGTCCCTTGGCCCAACAAAACCAAAACCTTGGTATATACCAAATACCACTTCCTCATCATGAGGAACAACAACAAATAATAGGGGGATCAAATATTATGACTCCTCCTAATCAATTCAACCATGTACAATAGTATCAAGGTTTTGTGGGGGCTATTCATGTAGTCACCCAAGGTCAAAGAAGCACCAATAGACAAAATGAACAACAATAGGTAGTTCAACCTCCTATAGCACCTCAAGCAAGTGTGTCTCCACAACCTACCAATTCATCATCACCCATCCATTTTTCTACCAATTCATCCCAACCAATTCACCTTCCAAGTCATCCATCTCAATCCACTCATCTTCCAAATCATCCATAAAGACCCATCATCTCACTAAGTAGTCGACTAACAACTAGCCTCAAAATGGCTTCAACCAAACTATCTATCTATGAGCTAATACAACAATCTCCCCCACACCATGAGGCATTAATGGAAATTTTAAAATCCATTGAACTTCAATCCCAAGACACTAATGCCTTCAATAATTTTATGGGGAGTATTCGAACATGCATGGAGCCTTCCATCACATTCTATGATTTTGAAATTAAATCAATTTCATCAGAATCGGTGGACCCTCCACTACATATTATGGCTCAAGTTGATAGGAAGCCATTTAAATGAGTATTGATTGACACTGGCTCCTCCATCAACATCATCACCACATCCACCCTTCAACATCTCAATATTCCACCATCACACATAACCAAATCCACCTTCACCTTAAGAGCATTCAATGATGCTCTTTGTTCCATAATTGGCACTATCATTTTACCCATAGAAGTGGGGGTAAAAATATTGCATACCATGTTCCACATCCTGGAGGGGTCCATGGCTTACAATGTACTCCTTGGATGCCCTTGGATTAGGGAGATGAGATGTGTTCCTTCCATACTACATCAATGCTTAAAATATGTACATGAGGGATAAATCCATTGCATACCAATGGATATCAAACCATTTAAGTATTGCAACTTCATTTCAAATCCCTATGAATCCACACTTCCATCCACCCACCTATTCCTAACCCCATAAACCACACCATCCACCACTTCTTCATCCAAATATCCTATTCTTGAGGAGCTTCCCATCACTACCCCACATCAAACTTCCACTTCCACACCCCCACCTTCATCATAATCGACTACATGTACATGTGGTCAAACCCAATCCACACCATCCACATCATCAACATCAACATCACCCATTATCACCACTCATTCATCATCACCCATCCAACCTACACCCACTACCATTCCATCCACATCAACATCATCAACCATCCATCAAACCCCTCAACCAAATCCATCTTCATCTCCACCAATTAATGTCTCACAAGTCGATTTAATAGATTATGAGATGCCATTCCAACATACATCCCTCCCATTATCTGAGTCACAAGTCATCCATGAGCCTTCCACTTCCACATCCACTCCATCCACCTCATCCACATCCTCACAAGTTGTAGTCCACCTCACCAATCCTGGCATTGGTGAATACATGGTCCAAGATGTCACAGTTACACCGCTAAGCATCCAAACTGTTAGGGATTATGGTCACCCATGTGACCCACCCTTATCCATAGGAGTGATGTATAATATGGGTTCAACACCTAATAGAATCAATTTTGTGTATGGGGGTTGATTCATCATCCGATCCACCTTCCCTAGATGAACCTAAGCAACCAATCCTTGCCAATATAGAACACATGTTAGGTTTCCCATCATGATACTTTCATCGAGTTAATTGGCAAGGATATGGCCTAGGATGACATGAATAGGGCATGCATAAAATCATTGAAACTCCATATCGAGAAGTGCATGACCATTCAGGTTTGGGATACCACTCTCATTCTTCCATTCCTCTTTTGAACAAGCTTTTCAAAGACTCAATCTAAATCATGAAGAGGATAACAATCACAATGATGACTTTGAGGAGGAATTTTATGAAGAATACATCATATCGATAGCTTCTGATGAATCTAAAGAGGAATCAATCCTAATCATTCCATTCATTGAATATGATGAGCATTATCTCAGAATGTTCCCCATCCATCAACCCATATTTCATTTGCTCCTCCCAAGGGAGTGAGCTGAACCAATTAGTGAACCACCACCTCCACCTCATCCACTTCACTGAAACATCATGTAACATATGTACATAAAAAAAAAAAAAAAAAATAAAAACTGCATTGCATTTGCATGGCCTTTTCATTTGCATTTATACGTGTTGCTTGTTGCTATTCAAGATTTCAAGGTTCCTTCATCGATTTTAGTAGATAAGACCAACCCACCCTTCATATTTCCAACCACCATTCTCCCACTAAGTCATCATGAATTCTGTTGACTTATTCACCCCACTCTGTAATCCATACGATTTGGCAAAACCAATTCCAATTGACATTAGCCTCATTGATATGGAATAGATTTCATCACCACCATCCTTTATCAAATTTATCCTTTTTGAGGAATTGTTAAGAGCTTCCACCACTTACATTCCTCCATCACCTTCACCTTCACCTTCACCCTCATATCCTAAGGTTTTCTAGGTAGACATGGAAGAGACTAAGCCAGAAGAGTTTGATAATGTCATTGATGACATTCATCTGATCCCAATACCCCATCAGCTTGAGGAAGGTTCTCACATGTCCATTGAAGATACTATAGATGTGAACCTTAGTTCAGATGTAGACAATCCACAAATCGTTAAACTTGGAAAAATTTTATCCATTGATGAACAAGAGCAATTGATAGCTCTCCTCAAGAGGAAGAAGGGCATATTTGCATGGTCCTATAAAGACATGCCTGGTCTTGACCCTAACTTGGTTGTCCATAATTTAACCTTGCATCCTGATGCTAAGTCGATCAAACAAAAACTGAGAAAGATGCATCCTACCATTGCCCTCATGGTCAAAGAAGAGCTTCAAAAGCTATTAGATGTGGGTTTCATTATACCCATTGACTATCCTGAGTGGCTTTCAAATATGGTACCCATTTGTAAACCTAATGGGGTGATACACATTTGCACTGACTTTTGAGATCTTAACAAAGCATGTCCTAAGGATGACTTTCCTCTACCAAACATCGATACTCTTGTCGACACTTGCACTGGCCATGAAATGCTTTCTTTAATGGATGGTTTTTCAGGATATAACCAGATTCGAATCAATCCTGATGACCAACACAAAACAACATTCACAACACCTTGGGGGACTTTTTGTTACAAGGTGATGCCCTTTGGCCTTAAAAATGTAGGTGCCACTTATCAATGTGCCATGACATACATCTTCCATGATTACATGCATAAGATCATTGAAGATTATGTGGATGATCTCTTGGAAAAATCTAAAACTCGACAAGAGCACATTGGTGTCTTGGAAAAAGTCTTTGATCGACTTCTAGAGCATAATGTAAGGTTGAACCCCAAGAAGTGTGTCTTTGGTGTCACCTCAGGCAAACTACTAGGATTCATTATCTCCAAGAGAGGCATTGAAGTGGACCCAAACAAGGTCAAGGCCATTATGGAGATGCCTCCCCCAATAAACTTGAAAGAGTTGCATAGTTTACAAGGAAATATCCAATCGATCCATCATTTCATTGCACAACTCTCAGACAAATGTAGGCCTTTCAATCACCTGCTACAAAAGGGGGTGACATTTTCATGGATAGATGAATGCCAAAAAGATTTTGATGATATCAAGCAATACCTGGCTTCTCCACCAGTATTAACTCCTCCTCATCTAGGGGTCCCCTTCCATATTTATGTTTCAACAATGGACTTTGCTTTAGGGACAATGCTTGCTCAAAAGAATGAAAACAACCGAGAGCAAGTTGTCTACTACATTAGTCGAACATTGGTAAGCTATGAAACTAGATATGCTTATGTAGAAAAATTATGCTTAGTAATGGTTTTTACCACTAAGAAACTTAGACATTACATGCTAAGTCACACTACATATGTCATAGCTAAATAAAATCCTCTGCATTACATGATGTCTCACACTTACAATAACACCCACACTACAAAATGGATAATGCTCCTAACTGAATTTGATCTTGAGTTCATTAGCCAAAAATCCATTAAAGGTCAGGTAATAGCCGATCAACTTGTGGAAGCTCCACTTCCTAGTGATCAACCCTTGATTATTGAGCTCCCAGATGATTCGATATTTACCATCACTGAACAAGAAGAAGATGTCATTCCTGAGGAAGATGTCGATATCACACTATTCTTTGATGGTTCTAAGTGCAAAAAAGGACAAGGTGCAGGAATCATGTTTCATACACCCTAGGGGGTACCTATTCCATTATCATTCAAACTTGATTTCCCATGCACAAACAATAATGTAGAGTATGAAGCCTTAATATTAGGACTTCAAGCAGCCATAGCTATGAGCATAAAGTATATCAGGATATTTGGTGATTCTCAACTTGTCATTCATCAAGTAAATGGAGAATACCAATGCAAAGAACCAGTCTTAAAACTTTATCATGAAGTAGCAATGAAATTGCTTACAAAATTTGATTGGTATGAAATTGATAGCTTGCCTAGATCGACTAATAGATTTGTAGATGTGATGGCCTCTCTAGGATCATTGATTCCAAAGAACTCTGAAGGAGAGGTACAACCATTAATTATCACAATGATCTCTAAATCTACAATTTCTCATGTTGAATCTAAAGATGAGAAGGATGTTTGCTTTATCCATACAGAGTCATATGAGCCTTGGTCTAGTCAAATAAAATCCTTCCTCAAGTTTGGAACACTCCCATCTGACATGTCATGAACTTCTAAATGAACTTTCAAACAAAATGTAGCTCGTTTCACTCTCTTGGGGGACGTGTTGTATAGACGTGGTTATGATGGAGTCCTCTTCATCTTGAGCCTACAGAGGCCCAAAGAGCAATATCAGAAGCTCATGATGGTACTTGTGGTGGTCATTTTAGTGGAATGGCCATCACAAAGCATATTTTATGCATGGGTTATTATTGGCCCACCATGGAACGTGATTATTGCACTTATATCAAGAAATATCAACAATGTCAACAACATGCTAATTTAACTCATGTACCATCACAAGCATTACAACCTATTCAAAGTATTTGGCCCTTTTCACAATGGGGTTTGGACTTGATTGGTAAAATCTCACCTCCTTCCTCGGGATAACATACATTCATCATCACAACCACTGAATACTTCACAAAGTGGGTTGAGGCAATTCCTCTAACCAATATGATAGGACCTAGGATTGTGGAGTTTATACTTCAACATATCATCTATCATTTTGGTATCCCCTCAAAAATCATCTCTGATAATGGTAAGTCTTTCAAGAACAAGGATGTTTGAGCACTTTGCAAGAAATATAATATCCAACATAGTTTCTTGACTCCTTATTACCCATAGAAAAATGGATAAGTTGAGGCAACCAATAAGACCTTGATTGCTATTCTCAAGAAATTAGTCAAATAAAATCATTGAGATTGGCATACTCAGATCCCCTTGGCATTATGGGCTTATCGAACAAGCATCTGCACATGCCTATTGGGGCAACACCATTCTCATTGGTCTATGGTGTCAAAGCAATCATACCTCTTGAGCTCGAGATCCCCTCATTATGAATTTCATTGTAGGAATTCATAGATGATGATACTGCTAGACAAGCACATCTTGACCAACTTACACTCCTTGATGAAAGGTGAATCAATGCCTTGGAGCATTTACGAGTATACCAAGATCATCTCAAGCGTGCTTACAATGCCAAAGTCCATCTACGTGAATTCCAAGTAGGAGATCTTGTCCTTAAAGAGAATCAACAAAACACCAATGCATTATCGCATCTTCATGATAAATTCATGGCTAATTGGTTAGGTCCATACATTATCACCCAAAAAGTGGGTCAAGGAACTTATAGACTTGCCAGTCTAGAGGGAGAAGAAGAGCCCGAACCACTAAACATCATCCACTTGAGAGCATTCTATGCTTAATGTGATTTTATATATATATATATATACATGGCTAATACACAAAAACATCATTCATACACATTGCATTTCATACATCCACATTGCACAAACACATTCATTGTCATTTCGATGCATTTCATCCACCATATTAGGGGTCATTTGTTAATTTTAGATAATAATTGATCCAATAAATCTTGTTGCCTTAATCAAGGGCACCCCCAAGTTCACATCCATTTCATTACACCATTTCACAAGTCAATTTACCATTTGCACTATCACTTCCATTACCCCTAGGTGTTTTCGGTCACTCAACCACTCCTAGTGTTTCAAGCAACCTCCAATACATGTCAAGTTTTCTCTAGGACCAAGGCACATTTTCACTAAAGAAAATCTTGAGTTCTAGGAATTGACTCTAACATTCTTGAACCAAACACATCTCACACATATTAAAAACATCTTGTGTCAAAGAGGGATAACACCATGATTGGGTTGAACCTCGAAGTAAAAAAGTCATCTTTGCTTGTCCCATTATGCACATAGTCCAAAATAAAAAATAGTGGTCTTCACCACTACTCACACTTCCAAAAATAAAAGAATGAGTAGTAAGGATAGGGTAAAATTCTCATCACACTTCGGTTGAGAATCTGATTCCCCAAAGCTCTAACTCTTTTACAAATCACACACCATAGATCCTCAAGTTGTAAGGATAGAACTACATTTCCATCTATATGGTTAGGTAGTCTGAATCCCCAAAGCTTAGAGATCAAATCATTGGACTATGGAGCTAATCTCCACCAGGGCTATAGATGCTTGACTGGTAGTGGAGTATGCTCATGCGTGGTGACACGTCTCTCTTGAAGAGACCTCTGATCACACATAAGGACAAGCTAGCTTCTTGGTCTCCTCCATGATAGGTTTTCATCTCAATTTACTCAATATGGGTTAATGAACTCACTTGCACACACATTGGTTCTTGATTGCCTTGAGTCATTACCATGCTCATGATTTGGTAAATGAACATTTCACTACACACACATTTGGTCTTAGAGAAATTAGATAGAACTTAGTGAGTTTGTTAGAAATCACTAGTATGTTTGAGTCTCTATAAAACAATTCCAAATCAGCCATCCATAAGCCAAAACACCATCCATATCATTACCACATCATTACATGAGTCTTCCATTTCACACACCACCATTTTGGTGCCCCTGATTAAACAACAATGATACACATGGTCAAGAAAAATCTAAACTACAAATGATCATTAGAGCATCAGTTCATTTGCATTATTTCATTAACATACACATCATCATTACATTATCATCCATCACATATACATATGCATTCACACAAACATCCACACAAATTCATAACACAAAAGTAAAAGCCATGTATATATATAAATCGCATGTACAATGAACGCCCAAAGGCTATATACAATGGAGCACCAAGGCTCATATACAAAAAGTGCCACACAACACTAGCTAATACCCATAAGTAGACCCCTATGACCTTGAAGGAGCCCTAGACCTAGAGTCACTATGCCTAGAGTCACTACGCCTAACAGAACCCACTACGGAGGAAGAAGGTCGATCTGGTAGCCCTTCCATAATGCTCCAAGGTGTTTCCCAGCCTTCGATTTGCCGTTGATAAAACCTTGAATGGTTGTGGGTGTTCGTGCACCATAAAATCACAAAAGTAGAGACATAGATCAGCATCGTAGGTATCATTTTGATAAGGTAAAAGGTATCATTGCTTTTCAACTTCCCTTTTTTGTGTTTTACTTGTATTTCATGATTATTGCACATAGGGTTTTTAGAGCTATTGTTGAGAGGGTCTCAAACAGTAGAGCCCTCGCATATGTTACTAATATTTTATATTGATAAACTATTTGGAGTGAAGACGAACCGAAGACACCAACATTCATTTTAATGAGTATTTCAAACTATCTCATTGTAATATTGTATCAAAAGCAATAAAGTGTATTGTAACCCCATATTTGGGATAAATTTATTGTACAATTTGGAGATTTAGGCTCCTTGATTCATAATAAATCAGATCTATTATTTTGTGCATACATCATGTTATTTGCTTTAATATATTGTTTTATTGGTGTTGTTCATTTTTGCTTTACAATTTCAAAATATAATCATCGATATTCCAGATAATGACAAAGATTCAAATATTTTTAGTCCATTAGAAAATCCATTACGAGAAGATGTTATAATATATAATGTCTCTTCTCCTTCACCCCCTCAATTCAGATTGTTAGACGATGTTGAGTTATGTGTAATATGATCTTATTGGCTAGGGTTGACATTGTATAATGTAATCATGTGCACGTCTATGAACAATTATTATGTAATGTAATCTATTATAAGTTCATGTAATTAGCCCTATGGGCATTATTTAAACCATGGATATGGTTAATCTTAATATAAGCCTTTGTAATGTCATATATGTACTCCACTCCATCCGACGAGCTTCGGGTTCAAGTCCCGGGCAACCCATATAAATTGGATCCAGATAAGGATTTAATAACTTGTAATTATTCTTTGTCTTTATGTTATGTTGGCATGGATTAATGTGATAAGTAATATTCTTGTTGGGATTTAAATATTTGATATATATACCCCCAATAAACCTATTTATTGCACTAGTATTATATCACTTGATCATAGTGCTCAATTTTCAAGGACACCCATCTAATTGTGTTTATCACTCTTTTCTTTTGGCTCTCTTTACTTCTTGTATAAGATTTAAGCTTATGCATTGTTTTTTTTATTATTGAAAAGTAATACAAAATATAATAAACACTATAATTGATACAATTACTTTAGATTTTTCAACATGTTATATGTGGCATTTACTAACGGGCACTTTCATCCAAATTTTAGAATATTTCATATGCTATTAGGTCAATTTAACCATAATCAAGCAACATTTTCATGAATAACTTCTAACTTATCCCCTTTATCAAATATATTTTTCATCTCCAATGGACATCCACTTTTTCTCTATCAAATCCTTTATATTATTTTCATTAAAAGATTAATCTCCCCCATTAAGTCACCTTCTAAAATTTGAATTTTATCAAGGCAAATACCAAGATTATTACAATTAACTAAATTGTTTGCCATCCTTTTTCCTTTTGTATAAGAATATAAATATTTCCAAAATATTATCTCCATTGGTAATTGGTGGACATAAAATATAATGTTATTATTGATTCAATCCCTACATCTACTTTTATTGACAATGTAATAAATTATAAATACCCTTCAATTGAAATATATCTTCATACTATTTCAATTATAATTCTTAATTTTTATAAAAAAGTGCCTTGACCCTGTATTAGTTTCATTAAAGTTTCATATAATATTTATTTTTTGGATTCAGGTAGTGTGATAAACCCCTATAACTGATGCATAGGACTGAGCAGTCCCCTCCCAGCCATAACCCCTTGTAAGGTTGAGAGCTACGCTTATCAATAGGGGATTAACACACAACACCATACAATCCGCAATTTGAACCTTAGATTAAAGTTTCATATAATTATGATTAAGTGAAGAAAATTTTATCTTATTTATTTTCAAAAACATCACATTTTATCTTCTCTATTTTAAAAACATCACCTTAAATTTTTCATAATCTTCTTTCAAAACACCATCAAAATTAACTTCTATTTTTTATGAATAAATGCAAATTCTATGTAGTGTTTCCAATGTCATGAATCATACGAATGTCTATTTAAATCCTCTTACCAATTTTTTTCCTCGAAAAAAAAGTCGTAATTTTATATTAAGTAAATATGAAATTACATTCTTCATATGCCTCTTTGGCATTTCTTCAAAATTTCAATAGTGACCTAAAAATCAGGTCATTTATACATCATAACTAGCTATCTCTATCATGCTAAGTTCTATCCTTAGGCACCTTCCCAATTTATCAAACAATATCCTTTAAATCACTAACTTCTGAGTTTTTTGAAAAAGTTGCTTTATCTGTGCTTGCTTTAACTAGAGTGTATTAATCCCCCTAGATAGAGATTTGGACCAGCTGTAGTGCATTGCCCTCATTGAATTCTTGTACTAAGCACATACCTGGATCAATCTGAAGTGCCTCCTTTGAGAGTTCATCTGCTTCCCTATTTAGTTCTCTATAAATATGCCAAAACGTAAAAGCTTCACTTCGATCCACAACTTCTTTTATTTGAGAGAAGATGGGTTGTAGAATCATGTTTTCCATCCTAAAAACACCAAGCATCCAATTTATTACCACTTGTGAGTCTCCATAAATTTGAATTTTTTGTATTCCTTTTGATTCTGCCAATTGAACCAACAATTTGAGGGCCATAATTTCAGCATAATTATTAGAACCTTCTCCCAATCTAACCTTGAATTTAAAATAATGAGAGTAAAAAATATATAGTAATCCTCCTGCTCCACAAACTCTAAGGACCCCTTGTCTAGCCCCATAAAAAAAATCCTAGGCCCCTAATTTATCAATATTTGGAGGGATGATTTGTCTGTTTACCTTTGTTGTTGTCAAAACCTTACAATTTTTTAAACTTCCAATGATTTGGGAGGAGACCTGCCAAGTAGGCTTCTCTTGATCCTAAAAAATTAATGCATTCCTAGTTAACCATACTCCCCAAGACACAAACAATGGGAGAGCTATAAAACCTTTGTAAGACCTATTTTCAAACCAATATTTTAAGCACTCTCCTAAGGAATCTTCTTGCCATCCTATAGGAAGCTTTAATTATGCTATAACCTCCCTCCAAACCTATCTAGTAAAGGAGCAAGCAACCAATAAATGATCAATTGTTTCATTGTTTGACTTACATAAATGACACCTTCCTAGACCATTCCAATTCTTCTTCTATAAAACCTCCCATGTTAGAACCTTATTTTTCATGGCAAGCCATAGGAACAGTCTTGTCTTCAATGGGGCTTTCTGCTTCCAAAGTGTCTTCCACCACCATGTTGGATTGTCATTGCTATCTTCCAATAGAGTCTTATACCCCAACTTTGGAGTGTACTCCCTCATAGCTCCATTCTTTGTCTAGACCAATTGATCAGTTTCCTCTCACAACTTGATATGTCCAACTTTAAGTCTCCCCACATATTCTTCCCACTGGTGTGCCTCTTGGCCCTGAAGCCCTAACATTGTTGCTTCCTTCCATCCCTGACTCCAGTTTGTAGAAGATTTTGGGTTAGTTGCTTGGGCAAGATTTCCAATCCCTTGTGCTCTTAGGGTCTGAATTATATTATTTGGTAGTCTGTGCATATCACCACAACCAATCCAAGGGTCTAATCCTAGTCTTATCCTTGAACCATCCCCTATTTTCTAGGCAAGCCAATCACCAACAATATAAAAGGCCTGAATCATTGCCTTCCAATAGATTGAAACATTATGTGTTTGCTTAATTGGGGCCCTTATCCACTCCTCAACTGTGAGTGGCTCTAAATACTTTTCATGTATAATCTTATTCCATAAGCCTTCCTTTGATATTATCTTCCAAACACACTTTGCTGCTAGAGCCTTGCTAAATAGGAAGATGTTCTTAAGTCCCCATCCTCCATTTTCCTTGGGCTTGGCTAAGGATTTCCATTTAACCAAGGGAATACCTTCCCTTTCCCTTTTCCCTATCCATAAGAATCTATAGCTTAACTATCTAATTTTTTCCAAAACTCCTTTTGGTATATGAGCCAAAGATTGCCAATATACTGGTATTACCTCCAACATAGACTTGACCAAAGTCAATCTCCCCCCAAAGAGAGCCATTTGTTGCACCAAATATTAATTCTTCCTTCCACCTTCTTTATCAACCAATTCCAGTCTTGTTTAGTGTAGTCATTGGGTTTCAAAAAGAACCCTAAATATTTAAACCCCTCTTGAAGATCAAATATGTTAAAGGGAAAAATTTGACCTATTATTATGGTTTGATTCTGATTCACATAGTTAAAATAAATGCTTGACTTCTGTGCATTAATCTGCATACCTGTTGCCAGACAAAAAATATCTAAAGATTATTTTAACTTCTCTGCAGCTCTTATTATTCCATCTGTGAAAAGGAGAACATCATCTACAAAAAGTAGATGGGTGACTTCCATCATTCTACCTATTTTAATTCCCTTTATTGCTCCTTCCCTCTTGGCTTCTATAATACACCTACTTAATCCCTCAACTACCAAAATAAATAATAATGGTGACAAGGGGTAACCTTGTCTAATACCTCAAGAAGCTTTGAAGAACTGAGAGGTTGACCCATTAACCAAAACTGCAAAAGAAATAGAACAAAGACATCCCATAATCTAGTTCACCATCTACACATAGAACCCAATATGAGTAAGTATCATTCTTAAATATAGCCAATTTACTCTATCAAAAGCCTTGGAGAGATCCAACTTCATCAACATTGTTGGTAGTTTCTTTGATTTTATGGTATGAAGACTTTCTTGAGTAGCACCAATTGCTTCATGAATTTGTCTACCATGTAGGAAACCAAATTGCTCAATAGATATAGAAGCAGAGAAGAACCTTTTAATTCTTGAAGCAATTATTTTTGCTATGATTTTATACACACAATTACACAAAGAAATGGGCCTAAAATCATCAAAGGAAGAAGGATTGTCCTTTTTTGGAATAAGAGCAATGAAGGTAGAGTTGAAAATTGTATTTACCCTTCCTTTTATCCTAGATTCCTCCACAACCTTGAGTAGGTCAGACTCCAAAATGTCATAGAGCTCGAGAAAGAATTCCATAGTCCACCCATCAGGTCCTGGACTCTTATCTTTTTGGAAGGAGGTTAAAACAACTTTGAGCTCCTCCTTTGAGACTTCCTTAATCAACTCATCATTGGCTTCCTCATCTATAAATATGGGAAAGAGAGAAGTTATTTTAACTATTTTAGCTATATTAACTTGACTAGGATCCTTGTATAGTTGACCAAAATGCCTTACACCCATGTCTGCTATTCCTTTAAAGGAGGAGACTTTACTTCCATCTTGTCCCTGTAACTCCCAAATTGTATTTTGTTGTTTTCTGTGGTTTGCAAAGCTATGAAAAAATTTAGTGTTCTCATCCCCATTTGCAATCCATAGTGCTCTACTTTTGAGCCTCCATCATGCTTCTCTCTCTGCCAACAATCTACTCTTCTCTTGTTCCAAAATTTTATACTTAAGCCTTATTTCCTCATCCATTTATTTTTCAAAGTCATCTGCTAGAAACATTGCAAGCTCCTCCTCAATCTCCCTCAGTTTTTTCTCATCCATCAGTTTTTTTATGGGCCCACTGAGCCACTATTGCCTTAACCCTTTTTAAATTTGTTGCAAATTGTATACTAGCATATTCTCTTAGACTAGAATCAAACTTCACCCATTTTGATTTGACTAGAGTTACAAAGTTATCCTCT
Organism: Wollemia nobilis; assembly: GCA_028583015.1. Lineage (NCBI taxonomy): Eukaryota > Viridiplantae > Streptophyta > Pinopsida > Araucariales > Araucariaceae > Wollemia > Wollemia nobilis. The sequence goes on along the minus strand of JAQPPZ010003077.1, from coordinate 9,074,855 downwards.
TTTAGCCACTCAAAATTAAATTTAAAAGGACAATGTGGTTTTTTCTCCTCTTTTGTTAAAAGAAGCATGATAGGGGAGTGATCAGAGTCACCTCCAACTTCAATCTATAAGTGCCATTTACCAAACTCTCTGCTACTAAGAATTTATCTAGTCTCTTAGAAATTCTATCAACTCTTGTCCTCATGTTTCTCCAAGTTGGGATAGATTTTATAGGCACCAAGTCTACCAACCCCTTGGATTCAAAATTTTGGATGAAGTAATTAGCTAGTGGATCAGTTCTAGCAACAAAACCCCACACTTCACTCCTCGAGAGAGTTAAGTTTAAATCACCTCCTAAAATTAAATTATTAGCTTCTAAAAACTTTTGATCCATAAGCTTATCCCAATACTGCATCCTATCTTTATATGGGCCATAAATGTTCACCACTATCACTATTTCCCCAAGCTCCACTGAAAAGAATTTGGTCCCTACTCCTGAGTCAAGCAATGCAAATTTGGTTAGCCTAAACTGATTTACCTTCCACCCTGTAGCCACTCCTCCTGAGGCTCCTACAACATCAAGGGCCAAAAAATCCCATCCTTTAAGCAATTTACTGAGATCTTCCATCACTTTCATAGCTAACCCTTTTGTCTCTTGAATTAGCAAAATCTCTGGATTATGAATTTCTACCAACCTACATAGAGCAACTTTTTTTGCACAATTGCCCATCCCTCGAATATTAAAGGAAAGTACTTTCATTGATTAACTGTGTCTGGGATCATCCCTGCTCTAAGGATCCCTTTTAAGGATGGTTGCTTGCCTTTTTGAACTTCACATAGGCTTTTATTCTTAGCCAATAAAGTAAAAACTCTTTTGCCCCTCCTACCAGTAAGACTTCTATCCCCCACATATTTATTGGGGCCTCCCCCAAATCCTTCTTCTCTTAGTCCTATTCTTCCTTTTAGGGATCGTAGGGGATACCTATGAGTTTCTGGGGACACAGAACCTTCCTAACCATAAGAAAATTGAAGAGGGGAAGCAATTTCAAAGAGATTTACTTGTGAAGCATTATTAAAAAATTTACCAGAGTCTAATCCAAGGTCTGGATCTACTTCCTTCAAGGAAGAGGAATTTAAGGGTCCTCCTTGCCCCTCAATTGCACCCTTACCTTCTTCTAGTGGAGACTTTGTATGAGATTTGGTAGTAGATTTGCTTTGAAAGCTTGTATCTGGGTCCAAGAGCATGACATCCAACTTTTGCTCTAAGAATCCTAGCCTTACTTTAATATGAGATGATTCTGAATCCATCACTTGATCTGGCACAAAAATATTTGTCTCCACCTTCTCTGCATTTTCTATTTTTTTCCTTGATTTCTCTAGCTTGTGTTCCTTATGCAATGATTCAATAATATAATCAGACTGTAAGTTATGTGCTTGAAGGGAAAATTGCATTTCATTCTCACCCTTAAAGATCCCTCTATCTTCCTTATGACACCAAACCTTCCTTGAAAAATTAAGAGAACAATCCCTTGCAATATACCCATAATTATGACAATGTGCACACCTAAAAGGCACACCAATATAGTCTAGGGTTTTAACATGCATCCCTTTGTTATACTTCAACACAATTTCCCCCACCAATCCATCTCTCTAATCCACATCAACAAGAATCTTGGCCATTGTCCTCATGCATGAGGATTGATACCTCTCATCCACCTCCAAGAAAGAACCAATGCAATTGCCTATGGCTTGGAAAACATCTCTAGACCAAAATTCTAATGGCAACCCTAGTAACTTTACCCATATAGGGTGAGAAGGTATTCGAGTGGTCCTAGGGTCAAAACAAGGGTCCCATAGTTTGAGAATTAACAAAGTTGACCCCCAAAACCATTTCTCTAACATAATATTTGCCACATCTTCCTTAGTCCTAAACTAAAATGACAACCATCCTCTTACTAGAAATAAAAAACTAGGCACATACCCTAGAACTTCCATCCATTCCTTGGCCATCCAATCTACCAAGGATTTTTTAGAAATTGCATGCCCATAGAACCTCCCAATAAGCATTTTCTCTAAGAGTTCAATGACTTCCCCCATTTTTACATCTTCTCCTAGAACTAATTTTGCTCTATTACTCTTCCTTCGAATGCACTTGGTTGCCTTTTACATGCTTCCAAGGGATTCTTCTTTGGATTTCCTCCTTTCAAATTCTTATGTTGTCCCTCATAGCCCTGATCAGAGAGTTGTGGCCTATTTTGAACTTGCTCTAAAGAGGACATATCCCAATCATCACTCTTGTCCAAGAGTTGTGTGTCTTCCTATAAAATCATCATTGGCTCAGGCCCATTCTTGAATGCTTCTAAAGGAGACTTCCTTCTTTCAAACTTCCTTCCACAATCAAATATGGAGACATCCTCATAAGGATCCATCGAGTAGTCCACTACTTCTTCTTCATGACCTTGTTCTAGAAAACCCCTAAATCTTCCTTCCTTTTCAAAATCTTGCATTCTCCTTATAGCCTCAAGGTTGGGGGACTCTCCATTAGTGTTTGCATTAGCAAAAATAGCCTCGATAGATAATGTCCCATTGTCTTTATCACCCTCTATTTCACTCACCATGGTGGTAGTCTTATCAAAAAAAACTCTAAAAATCTATCCTCTTAGCCCATGTCTTTACAACCTTAGGGTTAAGATACATGTCATGTGATGATGACTCCATCCTTAGTGGCCATAGCCCTAGTATATTCTTCTCATATTTCCCCTCCTCAACCATTGCTCTATTTTGCATTGAACTTGCCAACAAACCCCCTACAAATACCTCCTTCAAACCCTCTAATGAGCTGCTACATCTTGTTGGTGATACATCTTGAAACCAAGGGTTGTGTGACGGATCTAATAGTTGCAATGGTAGTTGTAGTAGTGACCCATATTTCTCCTTGTCCTCTTTGTATCCCCTTGACCCCTTCTTCAATCCCAAAGTTGAGATCTTAGACATCTCTGACATCCATCTGCACCTTAGTGCAACATCCTTGCTATTATTTTTTGGCAAAAGTGCAACAATTTTAAGATATTTAAACATGTTGGATTCTCCTTCAAACTGTTGAAGGCCCTCTTCTAGAACAAATTTTTCTTCTATTGTCCATTCATGAGCAAGCCCTGGGTTGTGCTTTAAGACCTATGAAATCCCACTATTGTTCTCCATCTGTATTTCCACTAAGTTCTAACTTGCACAGATTGTCACCTACCCAAACGACAAGTACTATGAAGTTTTAACAAATTGAAAATTTATTCTTTTATGGCTACCCAAACCTTCGTATTTGAAAAAAACCACAGACACAACTCCAAAAACAACTTTTACTTTTATCTAGAAAAGTAAATAGTAGAGAAAAATACTTGTTAAGACATGTACTAGGGTTTGAAATCCACCACCTGCTTCAGAGAATTGCTATGCTTTTTCCTCCTTTTTTTCATGCTAGGGTTTGATCTCCATCGTTTGCTCTAAAAAATCCTCACTTGCTCCAAAAAATTTAATGCTTGTTTCAAAAAATGCTTGCTCCAAAAAATCTGATGTCATCGCTTGCTCCAAAAATTCATAGTTTGCTTCAAAAAATTGCTTGCTCCAAAAAAATTGTCATTGTCGCTTGCTCCAAAAAACCCATTGCTTGCTCCTAAAAAATCCATTGCCACCACTTGCTCCAATATGCTCCAAAAAAATTGTTTCCGCTATGTAATTATAATGTTCACTTACCAAAAAATTAACAAAATTTAAATAGACAATACACTATCCTTTAAATTTAATAAATTTTTCTATGTATTATGTTTACCTATCTACTTTGATTTTATAGTTATATAGTTCCTTATTTATTTTTTAATTTTATATATAGTTTTGCATAATAATTCCAATTTTTTTATATCCATAAGCAGAATTGGTTACATCCATAGTTTCTACTACTAAGCAAGGTTCAAATCTTGGGGCTTCCTCCAATAACATCTATTCCACTTCGTTGCTATTTAACCCAATGTGAGGAGGAGCATCGAAGGCTCGGGATTGAGACCATTGTCATTGGGCTAGCATGCACGACTCAAGTTAGACTACTACCTTTGCACAAATGAACATGCTTCCAAGATTTAAACCTAGGTATTTTCTTGATAAACACCAAAACTTACCAATCTTCTAACCCTGGGAACTAAATAATTATAAAAAATTTAAAATAGACCTATTGTTTCTTATTTAAAGAAGAGACCAATTTATTTCCACAATTTTGTTCCACCATCATGAATAATGTGTTTCTTACTTTTTCTCAAACGACATCTCTTAGGATATATTTGGAACAAAGCATGTATTTAATGTTTATATTGTGTTGTTAAGGGTAGTTTGTCATATAATCGTTACATTTCTTGCTCACAATGCCAATATTATTTTTAAATTATCTTTATAAATATAATCATATGTGGCCAAAATATTAATAAAAATAATAGTATCATGCATATGGGAAAGTTGCTTTACTAGGGTTTGATGAGAAAAGTTGCTCTACTAGGGTTTGATGAGGAAAGTTTCTTTGCTAGGGTTTGGGTCTGCTGTCATTCATAAATTTGGCTGCTTTGGTTTTGGATACTGATATTACCACCAATTCGGTGGTCGCTCTCCTTTTTTATGGCTTCACCATCCGTAGATGTAACGGTTGTTACAGATAGTGGAACTCATGGCACCGAAGCGAGCTCGAAAGTTTATTCTGAAAGTGGTGGACGAGGTAATGATTCTTCTCCAGATGTTGTGCTCTCTCTTGATGTTGTTTCTCCAGTTGTAAAATGGTATGAGAATCATTGTCTTATAGCTTATTTTGTTGGTCGAATCCCGTCACAAGAATATTTTCAAAATTGGTTGAAACTTCACTAGGAAGCTTATGGCATTGTGGTTGCGGGTATCCGCAATCTTACTAAGGTTTTTTTTTGCTTTCCTTTAAAGAACCCTCACAAGTGCAAACTGTGGTTGCTAAGTCCAGTTGTTGGTTTCTTCGCAATACTTTGATGGTCCTCTCTCCTTGGACTCCTTTCCGAGTTTCAGATCAAGTTGCCTTGAAAGTGTCGGTTTGGCTTGAACTCCCTGGTCTTTCGCTGCCCTTATGGGAGTTTATTGATAATATTGTTAAACCCATTGGTCGGGTGATCTATCGAGAAGAAGAGTGGTTCTTCTCAACATGACCTAATAAGAGAGTCTGTGTTGAGGTTGACCTCACACAGGATCTCAAAGAATTTGTGGACATTCAGGTTGGTACAGAGCATTTTATGCAAAAAATTGTTTACTATAATTTACCTAATACTTGTTTTTGGTGCCAATCCACCATGCATCGTATCAAGGATTATCCGTTGGTTTCTCAAAAACCTTTGGTAGTTGCTCCTACTCCTCATACTATGCCTGCACCTCCCAAACCCTCTATTGAGGGTGATTGGATTACAATTTCTAATAAGAAGGGGGTGACCAACCCTAAGTCGATGCTTTCTAATGGAGATAAGGTTGTGAAGCCACCATCTCAACCTCCTATTGTTCCTGTTCATCCTATTTTGGCTCCTCAAGCTCCACCTACTGAGAAACCTCTCGAGCATAAATCAACCTCAAAAGAAGGGAATTCACTACCAATACCTCCACCCTCTAGGCATTCACGTAGTCCATCTCGGGATGGCTCACCATCATCGAGGGGAAGCTAAGAGGCTAAGCATCATCTTTCGACTATTGGTGACTTATTTCAACCTTCTCAGACCTCTTTATTTAATAGGTTTTTGGTGTTGGTCGATAGTGTGGGTAGTCCCTCGATTGTTGGTGATTTACTTCAACCTTCTTAGACTTCTGCATTTAATAATTCTTCGATGTTGGCTGATAGTGGGGGTAGCCCTATGGGAGATGACTCCATGGATATTCCTCCTCCATGAATTTCCTTTTGTGGAATGTTTGAGGACTTACAGAGTCCTCAAGAAAATTTTTTGTTCGATCTGCTCTGCAAAGTATTGGCCATGTTGATGTTATTTGTTTACAAGAAGTTAAGATTTCTGGTTTTTTGTTAGATGTTTCTCTCAGCTGTATTGCAGGTTCTTTTATGCACTTCACTACTCACCATGAAGATGGTCGGGGTGGTGTTTCTATTTCTATCTCCTCCAAACTTGAGGATTGTCTGCTTGGATCTGGTGAGGATCCTTCTCATCATGTGGTCTAGATTTTGTTGAATATTAATGGGAACACCCTAGGCATTGCCAACATTTATGCACCTAATGATGGGCCTAGTCGCTCTGCCCTTTGGTGGTACCTGGTTGATCACTTATCGATGGCATATTGGATTTTTTGTGGTGATTTTAATATGGTTGAGCATGTTGAAGATAAATTTTGTCACCTCTCGATGCGTTGGTGTGTTGGAGAGCATGAGGCTTGGTTTTTCTTAAATGTAGATGGGATCTTTTTGATCCCTTTTTTGTCAATGTAATTGCACACCTCCACCCTGGTTCACATGGTCCAATTTTTGTGCGGGTAATGATAGAGTCTGCAAGTGCCTTGATCGAGTTATGATGTCAGAGCAATAATTTTTTATTCTCCTCCATCAATAATAAGATTGTGATGGTCTGGGATCAATTCCTGTTATCAGATCATTTTCCAATTTCCTTTCAGATTGAGTGGAGTGGTCACCAATTTAATTTTTTATGCAATCAATTTTATTTAAATACTTCTTTATTGCAACACCTTGGCACCATTGTTACGATTGAGAGAATCTAGAATTTATTACCTCGACCTCCTCACTCTATCAGTTGGATTTCTTGGTGGAATGAAGTAATTGTTCGTACTACCTCTTTCATGCGGTATTTTGGCAAATATGTGGCACATGTCAGAAAGCATGCTCATTTGGTTGTTATGAAGGAGTATCAATGAAATTTATAGTTGCTGGAAAATGATCCGTATGATCGATAGTTGCAAACCAGGGTTGTTGGTCTTCACCACTAACTTATAGTCCATGAATGACATGAAGCTAGGGGGCTCAAATTTGGGCTCGTCTGCACTGGCTGAGGGTTGGTGATCGCCCATCCAAAGCCTTTTTCAAGTCTCTTCATTCTAGGTAGGCTAGGATCTAGATCAAGGCTATTCAAGTCTCTCATGGTAGGCTGACTTCTCTTCCTGATATTGCTTCAGCCTTTGTGGATCATTATAAGCTTATCTTTCAAGCACAACAAGATTCTCTAGAATGTCAGATGGTGCTCCAATAGTGTCTTGATGTTGTTCCTACTAAGTTGTCTGCTTATGACAAACTTCTTTGTGAGGCTCCTCTTTCACTTGATGAGCTTCATAATGCTCTTATGACTATGTCAGATGACAAGTCCCCTGGTCTTGATGGCTTTCCCTGTGAATTTTATAAAGCCACTTGGAAGTTTATTGGGCCTGATCTGCTCAATGTCTACAATGAAGCATTAGCCAATAATTCTCTAGGTAATATTATCAATCATGGAAATATTAAATTTATTCCTAAAGTGGGTAATCTTGAGCTTATCACTAGTTGGAGACCTATTACTCTGCTTAATGTCTCTTACAATATTTTGGCTAAAGCTTTAGCTCTCTGTATTCACAACATTCTCCTTATGATTATCATATTAGAGCAAATGGGTTTCATTAAAGGGTGTTACATCTTGGATAATCTTATTGTTGTCTAGGAAGGTTTAGAATGGGCTCGTATCTCTGGCCAAAAGCCCCTTTTCCTTAAACTAGACTTTGAGAAAGCTTATGATCGTATTGAGTGGCCTTTCATTCTTGCCATGCTCCAAGCTCTCGGCTTTGGCCCCTTTTTTATCAGGGTTATCAGTATGTTGTTTGTTGATGCTTCAGCTTGTCTTACTATTAATGGACTTAGGTCAGAGGATTTTGGTTTATTTCATTCTATTCTCTAGGGCTATCCTTTGGCCCCCTCACTTTACATCCTTGTTGTTGAAGCTTTTGGTTATCTTCTTGCCAATCAAGCATCTAAGGGGTTGATCAAAGGTATTATTTTTCCTGATATGTCCACCCAACTTATTAATGGGCACTTTGTGGATGATTCTTTTCTCACTATCAATGAGGATGAGGTTTCAGTTTCAACTACTTTGGTTTGTTTGGACACTTTTTGTAAGGCCTCGGGATCCAACATCCAATGGTCTAAGTCTCTTTGTTTTCACCTTGCTTCTTCTTCTATGCCTGCTTGGCTTAGATATTTTTCATGGCATTGGCTTCAAAGGGGTGAGCATTTTAAGTTCTTAGGAATCCCCTTTGCTTTTGATAGCTCACCCTCTAAACTCTGGTAGTATGTCATTGATATAATTGAAAAGAATATTTCTTGTTGGGCCTCGCATCCCCTTTCTCTTGCTAGTAAGTTTTAGGTTTGCACAAAGATTCTTGCTGCCACCCATGTTTATTACTCCTCCTGTTGGGCCCCTTCTAAGAATTCTTATAATAAGTTGGCTAGAATCCTTAGGGATTTTATTTGGGCCAAGGGGAAGAATTCATGTGGTTTTCATCGAGTTGCTTGGGATATTTGTTGCACGCCTACTGATAAGGGTGGGATGGGCATCATTGACATTTATAGGTAAAGCATTTCTTTGTGTGCTAAGTGGGTGGTTAAAGCTATTGAAGGCCCTAAAGCCTGGAAGGTTTTGATTCATCATTGTATTTCTTCAGGGCTACCTTATGGGCACAAATCTTGGGCTAATATTGGCCTCCATACTCTCATCATTACTTCTACTCCAGTTAAGATTCAGGGTTCCTTTGTTGTTAAAAGTATTTGGTGAGATTTTGAGGTGGTGAAACCTCATCTTCATTGGATTGGTGATGGTTTTCGTAATGGTCTTTCATTCAATTCTTAGAATATCTGGTGGTCTCCTATTCTATCTAACTCTTCAGTTCTTCTTGTTGATATGCTAGGGATTAAAGCTTTGAGGTTGTTTCACAAGGGCATCTACTATATTAATGATTTAGTGCACTCTCGAGACTAGATTCCTTGGCCTGATCTCAAACAAAAATTTAATCTTCAGAATTTAGATCTTCCTTCTATTCTTAAGATTCAAGAGCTTATACTTGATGTCATGCTTCATAAGCTCGACCTTCAACCCCCAAGTGCTTGGTGGAGGGATTGGCATTAGAATGTGGATACTCCTTTCAAGAACTACTCTTCTTCCTTGCTTTATCAACTTCTTAGTCCTGTTTCCCCTGGTGTTGATAAACTTAATGAGAGATGGTAGACTCACTCTACCTCCTATACTTGGATTGCTCATCTGAACCATATCTGGTAGTCTAACCTTGAACCCAAGATTACCTTTTTTCTCTAGTCTCTTATTTATCAAGGGCTTCCTATGGGAGAGAGACTTAGTAGGGTTGGTCTTCCTAATCCTAAGTGTCCAGCTTGTGGTCATTTTGAGACTTTCAAACATCTATTTTGGTTCTGCCCTCATGCTCAGTCTGCTTGGTCCTGGATTCACTCATTGTTCAAGCCCTTTCATCCTGAATTTTTTAGATGGTAGATGATATTTTTTGGAGATAATAGTTGTTGGCCTACCTATATTGTTGCTCTATGGAATTTCTTTCATGCTATTATTTTGTTTCAACTTTGGAAATCTAGGAATGTTGTTGTCTATTCTGGAGATTCAATTTCTAGTCAGTTTTCCTTGCATGAAAAGATTATAGTATTTTCTATTGTTACTATTCAGCTCCATTCATAATCTTCCAAGTTGACTCATGAGTTGGTGCATTTGATAAATCTTTTCAAGTATTAGTGCAAGGCTCCATGCACTATCAACATGGCTTCGCCTAACCTCCCTCTACCTTAAGGTCCCTCTATTTCTTTGAGGCCTTGGTGTAGCAGGTTGAGGGGGTGACATTATCTAGCATCAGGTTGTTCTGTTAGTGCCCATAGTAGGGCTCGATCTCCTCTTGGAGTGGCTCCCTTTGTTTAGTTATTCTGTTTATTCACCCTTTTAGGGGTTGGTTTTGTTTTTGGCCTCGGGCCTTGTCTTTACGATGTTGATTGTTTGGGTGGCCTTGCGCCTCGAGCTGTGATTTTTCCAGCTCCCTTTTTATTGTAACCTCTCTTATTTTTTATTGAATTTAATTTTTTATTATTATTTTTTTTAACATGGTGGAATCGGTAGCTGCCACGAATCTAGGTAGGATGTCCATCTTTTATGGCCACCACAGTATTTTGCAATGTCTACCTCAGAATCTGCCACACAGATCTTCACGTAGTTCGCCCCTATAACCACCATGCCACAATCATTTTAAACCTTTTATGCCGCTGAAAGCACCAGGAAAGGGATAAGCGTTCAGTCCGGCGAGGTCCAAGATTTGAACCTTGGACCTACGCCCTCCTTATGGGGTTTGGATAAACCAATTGGTCTACACCTCGGACTCTATTATTGAATATAATTGTTGGTTCCAATAAAAAAAGATCTAATATACGTAAATAATTATATTATAAATTTTTAATAATTAAAATTAATAAATATTATAATTATTATCTTTTGTATTTGGACAAACTCTAACTTTGATTCCATAAGTTTTATTTACATTTATTATAAAATCTTAATTTTGTTTTTTTAAAATACATAGAGAAATTGGTAACATCATTGGATGCTACCATTATAAACCCTTGTATGTTGGATTAGATGAAGTCAACAAAGTCCATTTGTTTAATAATATTTAAGTTATTATTCATGTATGTTTCATCAAATTAAATGTTAAATTTATTCTTTAAATTTTGAAATATTTAGAGAGCCCATGAGTTGAACAAAGAGAGTTTTGCTAGGGTTTGCACATAATATCACCGCCATTGGATCCAGAAGACTCATCATAGGTGAAGTGAGTGCATAGGACATACATGCAATAGATAGGAGAAATCAACAAGGGTCTACTGGCCCATGGAGGAGTCAAAACTTGGAAAAACCACAGGATGATGGCGAGATGATGGAAGGAGAAACTGGTATGAAAACCCTTTCTGCTAAATAGTTCGAGGATGGAAATAATACCAATATTATGTAGTTAGATCATCAGTATCCAAGGAAAGTGATTACAAACCAACAAGACCACTTATGCATAAAGGATCACAATAATTTTCAATTTATAACACAATCCTATGGGAGAAAGTCCCAACCAACAAAGAAATAACCCCAAGGGTAGAAGAGACCAAGGACCCAAATCCAAGGAGTAGATCAAAGGAAAAGAGATTTTATACAAAAAAACCAAATGGAAGCAAAGCTCTCCAAACCTGATATCCAAGCTCACCCGAAAGGACCAGCCATAGTAACACCTATGAAAGAGAAAGATAATGGGGAGATACCCTAGAAAATGAGCTTCAAAGATGTCCTTCAAGGAGACCAAGATCCTACAAGAGGTATTCACAATCCAATAATACCAAGAATAACATTGAGGATGTCAAAACTGGATCCAAGGAAAATGAAATCAAGATGCATCAGAGCAGCAGATGGATCCCCGACAGTAAATTTAGAACCAAATAATATTTGGAATGACATAGATGTCATGTAAAGAAGGGTATAATTTATCAATTTTTGGATTTTTGTTTAATCCTATTGATATTCAAGCTATAGGCTACCAAACAATGGAGAACCAAAGGTGAGTTTCAAAAATTTTATTATCCTAATGGGTTTTCTAAAGCATGGTTCTCAATTCTAGTTAATGGAACAACTGTTGGTTACTTTCAAAGTCGTAGAGGAATTCGGCAGGGGGACCGTATCAGCCCCATGTTATTCATCATTGTGGCAGAAGCTTTAGGTAGAACCATAAAAAATGCTTACAGTTCAAGGCTAATATTGAGAATAAGGCAACATCTCTCACTAGGGTTGTTTCTCACCAAAAATTCATCGATGATACCTTTATATTGACTAAGGCATTAGTGGTTGAGACCAAAATAATTAAATACATCTTGCAACTCTATGAGGACACTGGTGGTCAAAAAGTTAATTTCAGTAAAAGCAAGTTATATTTCTTGAACACCCCCATTTAGAGGCAAGGAAGGATTGCAAAAATTTTAGGGTGTGATATAGCAAACCTCGCCACTTCGTATCTTGGTCTCCCTCTTTTCATTGGTTCTCTGAGAGAGTCAATGTGGGACAGCGTTATTGAAAGAATTCAAAAAAAACTTATTGGATGGAAAGGTCATCTTCTATCTCAAGCAGGAAAGTTGACCCTCACTAAGGCCTCTCTTTAGAGCACTCCAGTCTATTTCCTCTTCGTTTTCAAAGCCCCTGTGCAGGTTTTCCAAAAAAATTGAGAAACTCCAAAAATAATTTTTATGGACTGGATCAGAGGAGAAAAAAAGGATACACCTTGTAGGATGGACCAAAGTGTGCAGACCCAAGGAAAATGGGGGCTTAGGTCTGAGGAAAATTGCTCATATAAATTTAGCTTTACTAGCTAAGTAGACATGGCATCTCATTTCTGGTGAAGAAAATGAATGGACAACTATCATCAAATGAAAGTATCTTCAAAATATGGAATTTCTAAGTGACTCAGTTCCAATCAGAGGTTCTGCTTTTTGGAAAGCAATTCTTAATTGTAAGGAAATCATAAAAAAAATATTTAAGATGGGTTTTAGGCAATGGTGAGAGGATAAATTACTGGAATGATAGGTAGGCTAAGGACGAAACACTGATGCAATATCCTAACTTAGCCTGAATTAGAGATATCATAGAAGAACTCATTGGCAGAAAAGTCTCCGATTATATGGTTGAGGACATAGGTAGAATGAAGTGGAAACAAATAAGAATTTAGGAATTTCAAGCGGAATCAAATGATATTTGTAACATTCTCGAGCAACAGTTTATCCCCATGAGACCCAAGGAAGATCAAGTGACCTGGGATCCTACGAAAAACGAGAATTTCACTGTTAAATCAACTTACAAGCTTCTGCTTGATGACGAGGATTTTGTCCTCCAAAAGGACTTAGTTTGGATAAAAAATTTAATTCCAAAAATTGCAGTCTTTTCATGGTTGGTTATCCAAGGAAGAATTCTAACCATTGATAATATGGTGCGTAAAGGTATTTGTATCACTAATCATTGTTATCTGTGCAGGGCTAATTGGGAGACCATTTATCACATTTTCCTTGAGTGCCCTTTTTCCTTGACTGTCCTAAGTGGGGTTTTTTAGGCCTTCAATATTTCATGGGTTTGGTGGTATTGTGTGAGATCATAATGGGAATATGATGCTTGTGTTTTCTAAATATTTGGGAACAAGGATGAACAATGAAGCTAAAGCTAGAGCTATGTGGAGAGGCCTTCAAATGACTCAAGACTTAGAAGGCAATTTGATCATAGAAGGAGACTCTATGCATGTTATAAATCTCCTCAATAATTGGAAAACACCTCCTTGGAGGATTAAAACAATTGTTGAAGAGGCTACGATCCTTTTCTAGGGAATACAGGACAGAAAAACCCAACATGTCTTTCGGGAAGCTAACAAAATTACTGATAAGCTGGCCAATTTGGGTGTCGATGGTGACAGACTTTTCAAATGGGAACACGGTGTCTCAAGTGAAGTAGAGGAGCTTATTCAAAAATAATGCCAAGAATGATAGTCAAATTTACCAACAGGGAAGGCACTGTAAGTTCGAAGGCTAGGATTATTCCTATCTCTTTTTTGAATTGGACTCATAATAAAAATTATCTGAGTCGTCGGTCTTCATGGATGCTGCTTGGAAATACCACAAAGACTAATGGGGACAGTCACATGTCAGATAACATGGCTCCTATTCATCTTAGTAATTTGATATTGGTTGATAATCACAGGGAAGGAAATAAACGACAATATAAGACTTCGAACCAAATCCACGTGGACCACCAGATAGCCACCACCATAAATCTAGACAACAGGTTCACTTCTTCAAGGCTGATTGGCCAAGATAGTATGTGGTACCAAAGCATGTCATATACGGAAGAAAGCAATTACCAAAGAATTATTAAGTGTAACTATCAATACAGAGCTTGTGGGAGTTTTTTTAGTACTCTGCTATGTGTGTCTGCAGCTTTTTATTTCTCCATTGTCTCAAGGAAGGGATCCGTGTCTGTTTTTTTTTGTAATTATGATGCATGTGTGTTTTCTTGGGGTATACCCAAAATGTTGTATGGGAAGTTTCTTTTTGATAACAGGCTATGTGCCTTACCGGATGTAATGGCTTTGGCGACATGTAGATTTTACATATATAGGATCCTTAGTAAGGATATGTTCATCAACAACCCTGGGCTGATTTTTGTAAAAGGTTTTGGGTCAACCTATAAAACCCGATATTAATGCTATAGTATCTTATCTACCAAAAAAAAGAGGATAGAGAAGACATATTTCAAGGAGGGCCATGGTTCTTTGGTAGATCAAGGCTCTTCATGAAGCCCTGGCATACAAAATTTAAAGCAAAGGAGGAAATGCCCTCAACTGGACCCGTTTGGGTCAGACTTTTTGGTCTCCCAACAGAATTTTGGAACCCACAAGTCCTAGCTGCAATTGGTAACACCCTAGGCACTTTCATGATGATAGCCAATAGTACTCAAAAGTTTGAACATTTTATTTATGCATGAATCTGTGTGTTGATAGATTTTGACAAACCCCTCCCAAAAAAGGTCACATTACAATTTGGGGAGGATACATGGGAACAATAGGTGGACTATGAGAATGTTCCCTTTAGATGCAAAATTTACCATGAATATGGCCATCTGGCTAAGGATTGCCCACATAAATTTTAGGAGCAAAAGAAAGAAGATAAGGAACAAGAGGGATTCCAAATACCAAAGAAAAAAAACACACAAAGAAAACCTGTAACTAAGGAGAAGGAAGTGCTTTCCACAAACATGTTTGGAAGCCTAGCCATGGATGACCTCCCAGATGAAGAAGAAGATGGAGCTAAAACAGAGATTCTAGAAACATAATTTGAGGAAGTACGAGGAGAAACAAATATGCAAGAAGTTAAAAGATCAATGGAGAAAATATTGATGGGGTAAAGTAGTAACAAGGGAGAACTAAACCAGATGATAATGAACTATCAAAGAAAGAATAAAGAAGAAAACAAAATAAATGGAAAAAGTACTTCATTAGATGGAACCACCAATAATGCATTGGTACCCTATACACAAGCATCATAAGCTATGAGGGTGAACTAGGAACCTAGTAAAAATATGAAGGTGGACATAAATCAAAAGGTGGGAAGAAAGTCCAACCAACATCATGTGGTAAAGGAAGGTCAAAAATTAATTGAGGAAGGTAAGGTTATGACACTTACCCATATTTTTAACCCTTGTTATTGATGAAAGTCATTACATGGAATATTAGAGGACTGAAAGGAAGTCCTAAACAAAATGAGATAAAAAGAATGATTCAGATAAATCGGCCACAAATGGTCTTCCTCCAAGAGATGAAGGTATCTTTTGAGGAAATGGATATAATAAAAATAAGGATATGGCAACCTAGTAAAGTAGTATCCTTGAGTTCCCAAGGAGCTTCAAGGGGAGTTACATGCTTGTGGGACCCCAAAGAACTAGTGGTACACTATACAATTGGTAATAAAGGATTGATTGGTGTGGTAGAAAAAATAGATAATATGACCAACAAATTCTCTATCTGAATGTATATGCCCCAAGCACCATTGAAGAAAAGAGGAAGTTGTGGAGGGACATAGACTATATCTCTTCATAATTTTTTGGAGCATGGATATTGTTGGGGGATTTCAACACCATTCTCTCTCTAGAAGAGAAGGTGGGAGGAAATCGAGCTCTAGATGGAGGTATAAATATCATGAGTGAGTACATGGGATACCTGCACCTCATAGATATCAAACCTGATAATGGTTTGATGACTTGGTCCAATAGGAGACTAGGCCCAACTTGCATTTTGGAAAGATTAGATAGGTTCTTGGTATCAAAAAATCTCTTGATATAGGGACATATCCCGAAGGTCAAAATCTTAAATAATGCAGGGTCGGATCATTGGCCTATAATGATAGAAGTCTAGAAAACTAATCCAAAACAAGCACCCTTTCGGTTCCAACTCATGTGGCTCAAAGATAAATCATTCAGACCATGAATGCAACAATGGTGGTAGGAAGGAAAACCGAGACATGGCACACAAATGTTCTATTTTTCCAAATGACTATAGTATATCAAAAACAAAATTAAGAGATGGAATTGGGAGGAATTTGGGGATGTCACAAAAAAGAAAAAGGAATTTATTGAATGATTGGAGGAGTTGAATGATCAGATAAGAAAGGAGGGGCTCATAGAAACTAGGGCCAAAATAGAACTAGATCTCACAAACCAAAAGGAGGAATGGGAAAGAAGGGAGGAGCTATTATGGAAACAAAAATCCAGAATCAAGTGGCTAAGAGAAGGAGATAAAAACACAAGATTCTTCCATAAGTCCCTTTTAGCCCAGAGGACATATAACTTCATCTCTTCTATGAAAAATGAAGAAGGGGAGATGATTCACACATGGGAGGGCATGAACTCGATAGCAATGAACTATTTTACAAATTTGTTCATGGTTGAGACCCTGGATCCAACAACCCAACAAGAAATGCTATAGGAGATACCCACACTCATTACAGGAGAAGAAAATGATATACTAGGTGCACTAGTAACAATGCAAGAATTGTAGGAGGTAGTGTTCAAAATGCAAAAGGGGAAAACTCTAGGTCTAGATGGATTCCCTATTGAATTCTACCAAGAATTTTGGGACATTGTGTAGGAAGACCTTCTGGAGGTGGTAGAAGAGGCAAGAAAAGCCAAGGAAATATTGAAGGAAATCAACAAAACTTACATAGCACTAATACCAAAGGCAAGGGAAGTAGAAAATATAAGTGGATACCGACCAATAGCATTATGTAATATTTTATTGAAGATTATCACCAAGGTCATGGTTGAGAGGCTAAAACCACTTCTGCACAAAATAATCTCCCCTGAACAAGGTGGATTCATAGAGGGTAGACATATAGTGGATGAGATAGTGCTTGCCCAAGAAGCAATACATTCTATGGAAGCATATAAATCCCCCACTATGTTTATCTGACTAGACCTATCTAAAGCCTATGATAGAGTGGATTGACACTTCTTAATCTAGGTTATGAGGAAATTTGGGTTCTCTGAGGAGTGGAAAAATTGGATCAAAGGTTGCATATCATCAGTCTCATACTCAATTATCATCAATGGATGCCCCACAAAGTTATTCCCAACATCAAGAGGTATTAGGCAAGGGGATCCCCTCTCCTCATACTTATTCATTATTCTAGTTGAATGTCTGGGGAGAACATTGGCTAAGAACATAGATACTAAGAGACTGGAGGGAGTTTTAGTTGCTAATGGAGCTAGCCTAATCACCCATCTACAATTTGTTGATGATTCCACATTGTTAGGAAAAGCAATAATTAAAGAAGTAATTAGAATAAAGCAAATCTTGAATTATTTTACCAAGGCAATAGGCTAGATGGTGAATAATGATAAATCCAAAGTAATCTTCTTCCATTGTTCACCTCGATAGGAGACCCTAGTATTGGATAGACTTGGTTTTTGAAAAACCTCACTCCTAGTTATCTATTTGGGGGTCCCAATCAAAATTGGTAGACAAAAGGAGGATTGGGCATGGTTGATAGATAAAATCAAGGGTAAAATTGGCAAATGGACAAATATGTGGCTATCATCAAGAGGGTGTATTACCTTAATCAAGTCAATGTTACAATCTATCCCCATCTATGTGTCATCGGTTTTGGATATCCCAAAGGTAGTGCTTCGAGAGCTTGATCACATAAGTCATAGATTCCTCTGGATGGGTGCTAAGGAGGAAAGGAAATGGACCTTGGTAAAGTGGGAAACTCTGTGTTTGTCAAAATAGGAAGGGGGACTAGGTTTTAGATCTATAGTAAAAAATAACAAGGCATTGGTTATAAAATTGTACTAGAGAATGATTAATAGTCCCAATGCATTATGGGCCAAAAATATATGAGCAAAGTATGTAGAGAACAAGACCCCAATAGAGATTGTCCGATATCAGTTGTCTAATAGAGGTTCCCCTATTTTAGCGATACTCAAAATAGGAGAGAAAATGATCAAAGAAAGGTTGTTTTGGATAGTTAATAATGGAAAATACATAGATTTTTGGTTAGACTCGTGGGATGGACATCCACCTTTGGTGACTCAATATCTAGAGTGGACCCTAGTGATGGAGGAGCTACATAGAAAGCAATGGATAAAAGTAGAAAAATACTCCAAGGACCAAACATGAGGACCAAAAGTTGGAAGATACTAGATTCCATTAGAAGAATGGCCAATCCAACTTCCAGAGAGACTAGCAAAGGAGATTGACCAAATCATACAAATGAGATCATTATCATGGTCCTATGAGGAGGATCAATTTGGATGGAATAGTAGGACTAAGGGGGTGTATATAGTAGTGTAGGGATACAAAGCATTATGCCCTAGCACCGCTCATCCGAATCGGGATCTATTCACACAACTCTGGATGCAAAAGTTATGGCCAAAGGTTAGGTTCTTCAACTGGTTACTCCTCCACAAAAGGGTACTCATAGGGGATAACTTATTGAAGAGGGGAGTCTATGGACCTTTCAGATGTACATTGTGTATGGAGGAGAATGAAACTTTCAACCACCTTTTTATAGAATGCCCCATAATGATGAAGTTATGGAAAATGTTGGCATCTTTGCTAGGTCTGCATTGGACCAATAATCAGTCTATAGAAGAGATCTGGAGAGGATGGAAGAATCAACAAGGAGTAGATGGTTATGTGGGGTAGATAGTGTGGACGAGGATGATGATCCTACCTTGGAACATCTGGAATGAGCAGAATAGAAGGATCTTCAAACAAGAGACTAGAGATATCCATTGTATGTGGGTGAAGACCATATCCAATATAACAGAGACTATCCAATTCATGCTGAAGCAACCACAAAAATCACATCAACGATGGGAGCAAATAGTGGCACGACTCAAGATCAGTCCCCAGATGGACAGAGCTAGAAGAGTCAAACCACGGGATAAAATGATGGATAGAACCCAAAAATGGCAACGACCACCACTGGGATTTGGAAAGGTAAATATAGATGGGGCATTGAGGGGTAACCCGAGCAAGGCCAGTGTAGGGGGAATAGGTAGACTACCGAATGGTACCCCGACATTCACATTTGCAACAAACTTAGGTACACTTTCCAACAACATTGCTTGAGGGATATGGCATTTTGAGAGGGATGCAAGAGGCTCTCAAGGCCGAATGGAATAGAGTGATAGTGGAGTCAGACTCTCAGTTATTGATCAACTACCTTAAATCCCCATTGAGAATCAAGAATGCTAGTTGGAGAATTCAAAGGATTGTAGAGAAAATCAGACGAATACAAAGCAATTTTGTAGAGGTGATATACACCCATATACCAAGAGAGCAGAATAAGGCAGTTGATGGTATGGCAAACTAGGCTTTGGACAAGGGAGACCTCATTTGCTATGGGCACCCTCCTAAGTGGTGGGCACAAGAAATAAGGGAAGAGCTTCTGCATATTCAATATATTGATGATAAAATTCCTGGTAATGTGTAGAGATTCAGTTTTTGTGACACCTTTTTATTGATAGGGATTTTGGTTCTTAGTACAATGGTTGAGATAGATAAAATTGATGTATCCAATGTCAAAACATGGGTGAAAATCCTAATGGCCTGGAAAGGCCAAAGATGTAATATGATTTGATGATCAATATAATATAATCACTCTTTTTACCAAAAATTGAAGAACTATTTAATAAAAATTTCAACACAATTGTCCGAGGGGGACAACGCAACGGTTCGAGCTTTGGCTCTTCTTGGGAAGGTCCAAGGTTCAAACCGCGACGTAGGTGAATGTGTGAGAGGGTGGATATGTAGTAGCTGTGTGTTAAATTTCTTATTGATAAACATAACTCTCAATTTTACGTGAAATTATGGTTGAGAGAACACTGCTCAACCCTATAAGTTAGTCATAAGAATTTCTCACAATAACTTAACCCAAAAAATAAAAAATAAAAAATTTCAACACAATTAGGAATTAATAAACTCACAACAAATTAACATATTTCGTTCCCTATACTTGACGTAGAGATTCGTTCAACAACTTGTCTACTAACACCTACACCTACTCGAAAGAAACGTGCTCATATTTAAAAGATATCCTAAACATTAAATATGAAATATGTATTTGATATATAAGTGGAGGGGATAGAATCCATAAAATTGGAAATATTTTATTTAAACCCCAATATCTTTGTTGAAATATGCTTCCTCTTCTTATCATATGGATGGGCGTAGATAACGAAGTGAGATAAAGATCATAATTATTGCTTTCAAATATAAAACCTTATGTTTCAATTTAAGATGTGGCCCTGAACTTGCATGGGGCTTTTTATAAAAAGTTGACTATGTTTCCATCATGTTTCGATTAATTGTATAGTAAAGATGTCATGGGTTCGAGGGTTCAAATCCTCATATATGTATTTTATATTACTTATAAATTAATTATAGTACAGGATTGAAAAGTAGGATTGTTTTAATTTTTAAGTAAAGAGAAATTATAATAATGGATGATAGAGTTATTGTAGTTAGTATTTATCAAGAAGAGATCCAGGTTCAAGTTTTAGGGAAGCTTGTTGCAAAAGTAGTAATTTGATTCAAATTCTTTAAATGCGTGCTAGATTGACGACTACTATACAAATTATAAAACAATGAGGTGAATAGGTTTGATGGATGCAACCCTTGTAGTTTGAACCTTGTGCTTGTCAGCTACTAAAAATAACGTGGTTGTAACCAACTCTCCTATTAAGCAATGTAACTAACTCTCCTATCAAATAATTCTAAAAAATATTATTATTTGCTTGATAGGAGAGTTGGTTACAACCATGCTATTTTTAATAGCTGGTAAGAGCAAGGTTCAAACTATTTGTATCGTTGTCAGTCTAACACGCATTTAAAGGATTCGAATCAAATTACTACATTTATAACAGGCTTCCCCAAAACTTAAACCTAGATAATCCTTTTTCTCCTACAGAAGTCAATGGCATAGATTTGCCCATGCTTGCTGGTCAAGACATATTTATCTCTTGAGTTTTAGTTGCCGTCCTATAATTAGGGCTTCACGTAAAAGGTGGCGTTTTCGAGGAAACAAGCACATAAGCAATCTCCTAATAAAATTAAATAATCTTTATTATAAGTACAAATACTTATTTTGCACGTTTACATGGAATTAAACGAATTTTTATTTAATTTTATTTTTCGTAAAGATGTTCATTGCTTGTGCCTTAAATGAAAGCAAGGAGTTTAGACTTGAAGAAAGATTCCAACATTATGGATAACATGTATCTTACCTTTTATTATAAGACATCTTTGATTTAGTTTAATATTAATTATGGATATTTGGAGCCGAGAATGTCAATTTTAATATTTAATTTGTGTGGTCGAGGATTGTTTGTTATGCAACTTAGCACTTGTTCCTAAGGGTACTTACACAAGAGAGGATGAATTTATTTAGGTAAGAATATATATATATATATATATATATATATATATATATATATATATATTTATTATTATTATTAATAGGTGTGTTGGTTATAACTATAACTATCAAGTGTAGAGTTTAAATTATAGGGGTTGCTTCCATCAAACTTATTCTACCTCGTTGTTGTTGACTCGACGTGAGGGGGACCACTAGTCATTCATGATTCATACTATTATCGATGGTCTAGCGTGCACTCAGAGGATTCAGATCAGACTACTACCTTTGCAAATAGGTTGCCTCCAAGGTTTGAATTTAGGTGTTTTCTTGGTAAGTGCCTTGCTAGACAAGCAACTACCAATCCACCTAGCCCTTGGAGATATTTATGTAAGAATATCATGTCGGGTCCCCTCACGCCAGGTCATCAACAACGAGGTGGTATAGGCTTGTTGTAGGCTTGTTGGGAGCAACTCATGTGGTTTGAACCTTGCACTTGGTAGTTACTAAAAATTGTGTGAATGTAACCAACTCCCATATATATATATATATATAAAGAATATCACGCAATATAATATTTAATTTATTAATGTTTAAGAGAACAATGCAATGGTTCATGCTTTGGTTCTTCTTCAATAGGTCCAAATTTCAAACCACGACGCATATGTGTGTTAAATTCCTTATTGATAAACTCAACTCTCCCCCTTATTGGCGTAAACTCAGCTACAAGAGACCAACAAAATGGACTCCAATCACATAACACAAATGCAATAATGGAAGAAAATTGCCAATTGATATTCTTCTCATTCCTGAATTCACACCCCTTCTACAAAAGATTACAATCTATCATATAGCAACCGAAAACCAAAGAAACCCTAAAACTGTTTTTTTTTCTAAAAATTGCTAAAAATAGAAATGATTCGGATTGCTCCCAAATTTGGTGCACATATCCCTCTTACAATAATGAACCTTAATTTAAAATATTAGGTCTCAACTTAAGGTATAACAAAAGATAATAAGCTTCTAACAGCCAAAAAACCCAAAAAACTCGAGAACCTATTCTAAAAGCTAATTTTAGAGCACTAGATGTCAAAGTTAGGTCCCAAAAACCAGATTTTTGGAGGGTCAATAGGATCGCGGATCATCCCGATGCAGAACACGCATGCCAAACCACCTATTAAATTTCAAGGCAAACAGGCGTACGGTTCACAAGTTATGGCTTCGGCAAGGTGCATCATTCTCCTATGGTGAAAAAGAACTCAGCTCCTGCGAGTTCAGCTAAATTGAAATCCTGTAGCTTCTGGTTATCAATTTTCTTTAGCTCTAACTCTGACTTTTTTTTCTAAAAACTGCTAAAAATAGAAATGAGTCGGATTGCGCCCAAATTCGGTGCACACATCCCTCTTACAATAATGAACCTTACTTTAAAATATTAGGTCTCAACTTAAGGTATAACAAAATATAATAAACTTCTAACATTCAAAAAAACCCAAAAAACCTGGGAACCTATTCTAAAAATTAATTTTAGGACACTAGATGGAGGAGTTAGGTCCCTAAAGTATGTATTTTTGGAGGGTCAAGCGCATAAGAGATGAGCCTGATGCAAAACACGCACACGGAACCACCTGTTAAATTTTAAGGCAAACGAACGTACGGTTCACAAGTTATGGCTCTGGCAAGGTGTATCATTCTCCTCTGGTGAAAAAGAACTTAGCTCCTGAAAGTTCAGCTGAATTGAAATCCTGTAGCTTCTGGTTATCAACTTTCTTTAGCTTTGATTCCGAAACCCAAGTGTTATCCGATTGTGGTAATCCTTCCCACTAAACCAGGTATTTGTTGTAGCTCCCATGTTTGGTGGTGATCACCTTCTTATTGAGCACCTGTGCAACTCTGTATTTTTTCTTCTTAGGCATATGTTGTGCCCAATTTACTATCTCTTGTAATTCGCCATCCTTGACAGTACCAGGATATTGAAATAAATCAAAAACATTAAAAATGGGCGAAATATCAAATTCATCGGGCAACTCCACTTTATAGGCATTATCATTGATCTTCTTCAAAATCCTGCATGGCCCAATTTTCTTAAGTTTCAATTTGTTATACGTCCCCTTAGGAAATATTTCTTTCCTAAGATGAAACATGACCATATCACCCTCTTCAAACCCTTTCACCCTTTTGTGTGCATCAACAGACTCTTTTTAGTGAGCATTACTACTCTAATTTTTCCCTCACTGACTCCTGCACTTTCTGGATAAGCTCAACAAATGCTTCTGCATCATCACTAACTTGTTCCCCAATTGGTAACTCAACCAAATCTAATACACCTCTAGGATTTTGACCATAAATAATTTGAAAAGGAGATTTACTCGTTGACTTTGTTCATTGAACTGTTGTATGCAAATTCGGCTTGTGACAAGGCTAAATTCCATTGTTTTAGTTTTTCTCCAACTATGCATCGTAAGAGGTTTCCCAAGCTTTTGTTCACTACCTCTGTTTGCCCATCGATATGTGGGTGGTAAGCACTACTGAACTGCAACCTAGTATTCAATGTTTTCCACAACATCCTCCAAAAGTGACTCAAGAACTTAGTATCCCAATCAGAAGTAATAGTCTTTGGAACACCATGCAACCGCACAATCTCATCAAAGAATAAGACTACAGTCCTAGTTGCATCATTAGTTTTTTGACAAGTAATGAAATGCACCATTTTTGAAAATCTGTCTACCCTCCACCCAAACTGAATCCTTACCCCTCTGTGTCTTGGGCAACCCCAATACGAAATCCATACTCAGATCGGTCCATGGTCCTGTAGGAACTGGCAGTGGCATATGTAATCCTGTATTTTGTGCATGGCCCTTAGTCATTTGACATACTCTGCATCTAGAGATAAACTTGATTATATCTCTCTTCATTTTTGGCCAAAAGTACTTCTCCTCTATAAGAGTGGTAGTTTTGGCTACTCCAAAATGACCGGCCAAACCTCCACTATGTAATTCCCTCAAGATGTTCTCTCTCATAGAGCCATTGGGAATGCATAATCGATTACCCTTAAACAAGTAACCATTCTATAAAAAATACTCTTCAAAAATAGTACAGGAATCGCCCCCTATCACACTTTTGCACTGTTGCACAATATTCCCAAAATTTGTATCATATTCATACATATCTTTAATCCCCTCAAATCCTACCACTTCATTCTCCATAGTGGTCAACAACAAGACTCTCCTACTCAATGCATCAACAACCTTATTCTGTTTTTGTGACTTGTGTTTCAGGATAAATGTATACTGTTGCAAAAATGAAACTGATATTCTCACAATGACACTGAGAGGGGGGGGGGTGAATCAGTGTAACTATTTAAAATTTGAATCTGCAACTTTTAATGCTTAAAAATGCAAGCTTAAAAATAGATATAGCAAGAATAACACAAGAGCATCACACAACACAAGATTTAACGAGGTTCACCGATTTGGCTACTCCTCAAAAATTGATTGTTTGGACTCCGATCCAAATCCAGCCTTTGCAAGGATTCAATCTTTACAAATAGTTTACCAGCACCCACTGGAAGGAGCACCAACCCCTGATTTATCTCGCTACAACGAGATAGGAGCACCAACCCCTTTTACCAAGCACCAACTTGGATTTTTATTTTGAATAATAGTTTGACATAAAAATGCCTTCTCTTTTACAAGACCCTCACTGGTCTATTGCTCATTCAAATCAATCTCATAGAAGCATAAAGAGAATTGTTAGAAACTCAATATCTTCTATTACAATCTAAAACCTCTCTTTTGATTTTTCAAGAATAATATTCGAGTTTCGGTTCTGTAGCTGTTATTCATACAACACTCTTACCCAACCACGCTTTTTGGTTTTTCAAGATAAAACACGGTTGCAGTAACCTCACTTACTACTGTTCGATTCTTTATACTTGATTTCCTCGAACGACTCTTTTTGAAATGGCTCTAATTTTCCCTCCAATTTTTCATGCATTTTCGGCTACGTTCAATCTGTCAAACCCTCTCTGACGCGCTCTATCTTTTAGCCGCTTTCTTTCTGACTTATTCTGACATTCTTCTCTGCACATTCTGACATGATAGCCTTTTTCTGCGTATCCTGACAGCCTTTTTGCGTATCTCGGCGCTCTGTTATTCTTCTTTCTTCTCTTTTGAATTCTATGCTACCTTTTACTTCTGCGCGTGACTGTGATTTCTTGATATACGCAACCTGTTAATGAATTTCTCTGTAATCGTGATTCTCGGTATATCCACCCCTGTAACAGCTGTTCTGTCTTTAATGCTCTGTTTCGTAACTTCCCCTTGTAACTCCAGTTAACTTTTACATGGTTGGCTGCATGATTTTCCTCTGCGCTTTCCCCGACAACTGTCACTTGTAACTGCAGATCTGACTCCAGTTAACTCTTACGTAACTGGCTGCATGATTTTCCTTTGCACTTTCCTTGACAACTATCACTGTGCATGCTTCTCGGCTTTTACCCGCCAAAACTATTACCTGTCGCGATATCGTGACATTTTTCCCCTTTGACTCTTTTCATGACTGTTGACCGCGAAAACTTGACCTGTCGCGATATCACGACGTTTTCTGCCTCCTAGTCCTTGTCTCGGCATGCACCCACGAAAATAGAACATGTCACGAAATCGCGACGCATTTGCTGCCTCTAGCTCTTTTCTGTCTCCTACCCGCTATCCTTTCTCTCTCTTTGCCTCTCTTTCCAAAAATGAGGACATGTCACGAAATCATGACACTTTTTTCTTTCCTGCACTCTCCTTCGCTTGCACCCTGAAAATGGAACACGTCACGAAATCGTGACACTTTTTCCGTACACTTTCTTCCTTAAATCTTACACCAAATGAGCTTTTCTATAGAGCGTGTTCTTTGCCTTTCACCGCAGAAAATGCAACATGTCATGAAATCGTGACATCTTTCGCATCCGTACAACTCTCTCTTCATGCACTAGCGAAATCAAGACATGTAGCAAAATCGCTACAACTTTTTGACTTTGCACTTTCCTTTGCTTCGACCTCAAAATCTAGCATGTAGCGAAATCGCTACAACTTTTCACTTAGTGCTTCTTCTCGCTTCACTGCGAAAGTCTTACATGTAGCGAAATCGCTACACCTTTGTGCCTTGCACTTCCAGCCTTGCTTTGGTTCATGAAACTTCAACATGTAGCGAAATCGCTACAACTTTTTGACTTAGCGCTTTTCTTTGCTTCTACCAGCAAAACTCGACATGTAGCGAAATCGCTACACTTTTTGACTTAGTGCTTCTACTCGAACTTGTCATGAAATCGTGACACTTTTCATCCTTGGCGCTTCTTCTCCGAACTTGTCGTGAAATCGTGACACTTTTCATTGCCTGCGCCTTTACTCCAAACATGTCATGAAATCATGACAGTTTTTCAACTTTGCTTCTTTCCTTCCAGCATGTCGCGAAATCGTGACAGTTTCTCTAGCTTTTTCTCTCTCCTCATTTTTGTCATGAAATCGTGACATTTTTGGCTGCGCCTTCTCTCTCCTCATTTTTGTCATGAAATCATGACATTTTTGGCTGTGCCTTCTCTCTCCTCATTTTTGTCATGAAATCGCGACAGAAAACATGTCGCGATATCGCGATAGTTTTCTTACTTGTCTTTTTCTGCAAATTTTTGAATCTGGGCCACTTCTTTCTTCTTGGAAATTCATTGTACTTGTTCTGACTGACCTCTGAACTGCATCAATTGCATCAATCTATCTGTGTTGACAACAATGACAATACTTTTGCAATGCTTTTGCTGCACCTTGCTCAACAATCTCCCCCTTTGGAATTGTTGGCAACACATGTGCAATTTCCTGTAATTTCAATTTCTTGTAGTAATTCTTCTCCCCCTTTGCCAATAATACCAAAGGGCTGCTACAGACTCCCCCTGAGTCTATGCACAACATTCTCAGTCATAAAGAATTTTAATGCTCCCCCTGAGAATGTGTTCCCCATAGCTAGTCAGTGCTTGGGTAGTGTGACTACTCCCAACTTATTCCGAAGGTACTCAAAAACTTCCTTGGGCAATGGTTTTGTGAATATATCTGCTACTTGCTCTGTGGTTGGAACAAACTCCAATTTGACCTCTCCTTCTGCAACTTTATCTTTCAAAAAGTGATACCGGATTGCAATATGTTTGGTGCGGGAATGCATAACCGGATTCTTTGAGATGTTGATTGCACTAGTGTTATCACATTTAACTGAAATTGGCTCATTGAAGTGAATACCAAGGTCTTTCAGTGTTTGTCTCATCCATAATATCTGTGTACAGCATGTTGTTGCTGCAATGTATTCAGCCTCTGCTGTGGATAGAGAGACTGATTCTTGTTTCTTGTTGTGCCATGCTACCAGCTTATCTCCAAGATAAAATGCTCCTCCACTGGTACTCTTTCTGTCATCAATACATCCGGCCCAATCTGCATCAGAATATGCAAAAAGAGTGAAGTCTTTTCCTTTTGGATACCATAGCCCATACTCCATAGTACCCTTGAGGTACCTAAAAATCCTTTTCACAGTTGTCACATGAGTCTCTTTGGGACTAGCTTGAAATCTTGCAACCATGCAAACTGCCTGTAAGATATCCGGTCTGGTGGTCATCAAATACAGAGAGCTCCCAATCATAGATCTGTACATTGTTTGATCAACATCTGGAGATTTGTCATCCTTGCTCAACTTGCAGCTTGTTGTCATGGGAGTGCTAACAGGCTTACTATCCTCCATTGTGAACTTTTTCAGCATTTCTTTCACATATTTAATTTGAGAAATAAAAATCCCCTTTTCAGTTTGATTAACTTGCAGTCCGAGGAAATATGAAAGTTCACCAATCATAGACATTTCAAATTCTTTCTGCATTTTATTTGCTATGTCTTTGCATGATTCATCATTTCTGCTCCCAAATATTATATCATCTACATAAACAACAAGGACAATGAAATTGCCATTCTCGGTTTTGATATATAAATTGCTATCCACCATACCTTTCTTGAATCCTTGCTTAGTGAGATAGCTGTCCAATCTTGCATACCAAGCTCTAGGTGCTTGTTTCAAGCCATACAATGCTTTCTTCGACTTGCAAACAAAGTTAGGATTATCACAGAGTTGAAAACCATCAGTCTGTTCAATATACACTTCTTCTTCAAGATTTCCATTTAGAAATGCTGATTTCACATCCATCTGATAAACTTTGAAATTCCTATGAA
This sequence comes from Wollemia nobilis, assembly GCA_028583015.1. NCBI lineage: Eukaryota > Viridiplantae > Streptophyta > Pinopsida > Araucariales > Araucariaceae > Wollemia > Wollemia nobilis. Next base: position 9,046,127 of record JAQPPZ010003077.1, on the reverse strand, counting down.
CTGCTAAAGCCAAAAATAGTCTGATTGCTTCAAGTCTGGCCATTGGTGCAAAAGTTTCTTCAAAATCAATCCCTTCAACTTGAGCATATCCTTTACAGACCAATCTTGCTTTATTCCTTACAACCTGTCCGTCTTCATTCAGTTTGTTTCGAAATATCCATTTAGTACCGATTATGTTTTTATTTTCAGGCCTTGGTACTAATTCCCAGGTTTTGTTTTTCTCAATTTGATCTAGTTCTTCATTTACTGCCTCCATCCAGCTTTCATCTGTGCTTGCTTCAATAATATTTTTGGGCTCAATGCTGGATAACAGAGAGTAGTTGTTTACTACTCTTCTTCTTGTTTGAATACCAACTGTGGGGTCCCCAATAATCTGCTCTCTGGGATGATTTTTCTGCCAGCTTCCTGTTTTGAATTTCTTGTTTTCTTCTATTTCTAAATCATCTGAATCTGATTTTTGTCTCTCTTCTTTTTCTTGATCTTCATCTTCTTCAATAAATTCTTCATAAGTCGGGTAGTTTTCATTATGGCTGATTTCTTGTTTCCTACCTTCATCAACCTTGACATCCGCACTCTCCACAATTTTCTTTAGTCTTTTGTTGTAGCATGTGTAGGCTTTGCTTTTTGTTGAGTAACCAAGAAAAATTCCTTCATCAGCTCTATCTTCAAACTTGCCAAGATTGTCTTCAGTTCGTTTAATGTAACACTTGTTGCCAAACACTTTGAAGTATTTTGTTGTAGCCTTTTTGCCAAACCACAGTTCATAAGGTGTTTTGCTTTCATGCGGCCTCAACATGCACCTATTCTGGATGTAAACTGCAGTATGAACTGCCTCTTTCCAAAACCTGTCAGCAATTCTGCTCTCTGTCAACATGGTCCGTGCCATTTCCTGCACAGTTCTGTTCTTTCTTTCTACTACTCCATTCTGCTGAGGTGTTCTTGCTGCCGAAAACTGTCTTCTAATCCCATGTTTTTCACAGTATTCTGCAAACTCATCTGAAATAAACTCTCCTCCTCTATCTGATCTTAAACATTTAATTCTTTTTCCTGATTGATTCTCAACAAGATTTTTGAAAGTTTTAAACATCTCAAAGGCTTCGATTTAAGTTTCAAAAATAGTACCCATGTCATTCTTGAATAGTCATCTATACACAGCATAAAATATTTGTATCCATTTATGCTTTCCGTTCTCATGGGTCCACATAAATCAGTGTGAATTAGTTCTAACGGCTTGCTCGTGAAGTACTCTTTTGCTTTGAAAGTGGCTCTGGTTTGCTTCCCCTTTTGGCATGACTCACAAATACTATTTGAAGGTTTACCAATAGTGGGTATGTCTCTTACTGCCCTTTTTGAGCTGATTTTTACCAGATTATCAAAGCTTATGTGACCGAGTCTCTTGTGCCACAACCAATTTTCTTCTTCCTGTCCAACCAAGCAAGCTCCTTCTGAAGTCTCTGAGAGAGTATATAGATTTCCAGAAGTTCTCAGTCCAGTGGCTATCAACTTCCCATTTTTTGTCTTTCTTACTTCACAACCCTGCTTCTTGAAAATTACTTCATGACCTCTGTCACAAATTTGACTTACACTCAGTAAGTTATGCTTCAGACCCACCACAAAAAGGACTTCTTTAGAGTTGATTTTTCTGTCACTTAACTTAACTGATCCTTTACCCACTATCTTGGCTCCATCATTGTTTCCAAATTTTACAGAACCACCTTCGTAAGTCTGTAACTTATCAAACTTCTGTTTGTCTCCGGTCATATGATTGGAGCATCCACTATCTAGAATCCATGGTGCAGATTTGTTCTGGGCTTTGAGAGTTGTTTGAACGATCAAGGATTCCTTATCTTTCTTAGGTTGTTCCTTTTCTTTCCACTGTGATTTGACAGCAGATCTGGTCACTTGTTTTGCCTTCTCCCTTTCATTGGCTTGTGCCTATTTTTCGAGAAATTTTCTGTTTTGTTTCAATCCAGTTGGTTGAAACTTTCTTCCCTGGTATTTATTTCCTGCAAAAGAGCTACGACAATTTCTTGCAATATGTCCGAAGTTATGACAGTTATAACATTCTACAGCATAATCTATCAAAGGTGAAAAAATATTTCTACTAGTGAAATTCCTTTGTTCTACATTATATCTACAATTTGAAATTTTATGACCATATGCATTGCATTTAAAACAATAACCAGAAAAGGAACGAGTGTACCTGGGTAATGGTTGTTGCCATGTTGTAGTAGGAGCCATGGGTCTTCTTCTTCTTTGATATGTGACTTTGGTGAATCCATCATTGGCGGTACTTCTTTCATGCTTGGCCTTATGGTTTTCTTTTGCATGATACGGTTTTTCTTGATCAACCCGGATCTTATCTTTATTCTTTATTGGTTCTATAGTTATAGCCTTTGAATCCTTTGAGGATTCTCCTTCATCAAAGCCCAAACCAAATTTGATGCCCGTAGGCCTTTGATTATTTAACATTTTATTCAACTTCGTAGAACTGTCTTCAAATTTATGATGACAACTCAATTTCCGATTCATCTCTTCTAGCTGCATCCTTAATCCAACTATGTCTTCTTCTAGCTTATTGCACTCATCTATTTTCACGGTTAGCTGTGCTTCAAAATCTTTAGACTTTTTCTTAAATTCTTCAGTCTGTACTTTCAAACTGATTATTAATTCGTTGGCATCCTCAAATTTTCTTGAAATCTTTTTATTCTTTTTCCTTTCTGTACTTAATTCTTCAAGTGCAGCAACCAACTCACCTTCCAGATCTACCTCAGCCTCATCCTCTAATTTTTCATCACACTCCTGGGTTTCCTCTGTTCTTTCTTCTTCAAAAGCCATGAACAAGGCTTCACCAGTTTCTTCTTCAGAGTCCTCACTGGAGTTGTCTTCAGAAGAGTCAACATTCTTGGAAATGAAACTTTTCTTCTTGAAGTTCCTTTTTCTAAAATGTGGTTTCTTCTTCCAGACACTTCTTTCTTGGTGTGTCCCTTCATCACTTTTGTTTTTCTCATTCATTGGGCATTTAGTTGCAAAGTGCTCGATGCCTCCATAGTTGAAGCACTTGAACGGTAGCTTACCTCTGTACTTTCCTTTTCCCTTTATTAGTTTCCTAACAAAGTTTGCTTCAGTTTCATCTGCAGATTCTTCTTCCTCAGATTCTTGTTTAGCTCTTATATTTTTCTGTGCTTGAAAAGCCGCTTCTCTGTCTGAGGGCTTAGTTTGTCCTATTCTCATTTCATATGCTGTTAAAGAACCATGCATTTCATCCATACTAAAAAAATTTAAATCTTTAGCTTCTTCTATGGTAGAAACTTTAGCATCAAATCTTTTATGGAGAGTTCTTAGTACCTTTTTCACAACAACTGCATCTTCTATTTCCTCACCGAGTCCTCTAATAGCATTTATGATTCCATTTACTCTCAGCATATAGGCCTCTATGTTCTCATCATCATTCATCTTTAATGCTTCGAACTGGGCTCGATGTGTTTGCAGCTTGGCTTCCTTGATCTTGCCATCTCCTTCATGAATGCTCTGCAGTTTGTCCCATATGTCTTTTGCCGATTTACAGCTCATGATCCTTATCAATTCACTGTCTACTAACCCACACATAATAGCATTCTTAGCTTTAGAGTTGTTCTCAAACTTTTTCTTCTCAGCCGCATCTGATGGAGGAGCAGAGGGTATTGTGTATCCATTTTCAACAGATTCCCAAATGTCATATCCCAATGCACACAGATATGTCTGCATCCTGAGTCTCCAGAAAGAGTAATTTGTTCCATCGAACAAAGGAGCTTTGTTGGAAGAAAATCCTTCACCATCGGCCATTGTGTATCTTCCAAGATCACCTTAGCTGATTAAGCTTGTTCAGGTACCTTGCTCTGATACCAATTGATATTCTCACAATGACACTGAGAGAGGGGGTGAATCAGTGTAACTATTTAAAATTTGAATCTACAACTTTTAATGCTTAAAAATGCAAGCTTAAAAATAGATATAGCAAGAATAACACAAGAGCATCACACAACACAAGATTTAACGAGGTTCACCGATTTGGCTACTCCTCAAAAATTGACTGTTTGGACTCCGATCCAAATCCAGCCTTTGCAAGGATTCAATCTTTACAAATAGTTTACCAGCACCCACTGGAAGGAGCACCAACCCCTGATTTATCTGCTACAACAGATAGGAGCACCAACCCCTTTTACCAAGCACCAACTTGGATTTTTATTTTGAATAATAGTTTGACATAAAAATGCCTTCTCTTTTACAAGACCCTCACTGGTCTATTGCTCATTCAAATCAATCTCATAGAAGCATAAAGAGAATTGTTAGAAACTCAATATCTTCTATTACAATCTAAAACCTCTCTTTTGATTTTTCAAGAATAATATTCAGGTTTCAGTTCTGTAGCTGTTATTCATACAACACTCTTACCCAACCACACTTTTTGTTTTTCAAGATAAAACACGGTTGCAGTAACCTCACTTACTGCGCCTGTTCGATTCTTTATACTTGATTTCCTCGAATGACACTTTTTGAAACGACTCTAATTTTCCCTCCAATTTTTCATGCATTTACGACTACGTTCAATCTGTCAAACCCTCTCTGACGCGCTCTGTCTTTTAGCCGCTTTCTTTTTGACTTATTCTGACATTCTTCTCTGCACATTCTGACAGCCTTTTCTGACAACCTTTTTCTGCGTATCTTGACAGCCTTTTTGCATATCTCGACGCTCTGTTATTCTTCTTTCTTCTCTTTTGAATTCTGTGCTACCTTTTACTTCTACGCGTGACTGTGATTTCTTGATATACGCAACCTGTTAATGAATTTCTCTGTAATCATGATTCTCGGTATATCCACCCCTATAACAACTGTTCTGTCTTTAATGCTCTGTTCTGTAACTTCCCCTTGTAACTCCAGTTAACTTTTACATGGTTGGCTGCATGATTTTCCTCTGTGCTTTCCTCGACAACTGTCACTTGTAACTGCAGATCTGACTCCAGTTAACTCTTACGTAATCGGCTGCATGATTTTCCTTTGCACTTTCCTCGACAACTGTCACTGTGCATGCTTCTTGGCTTTTACCCGCCAAACTATTACCTGTCGCGATATCATGACATTTTCCCTTTGAAATTTTCATGACTATTGACCATGAAAACCTCGACCTGTCACGATATCATGACGTTTTTGCCTCCTAGTCCTTGTCTCGGCATGCACCCGCAAAAATAGAACATGTCACGAAATCGTGACGCATTTCTTCCTCCAGCTCTTTTCTCTCCTACCAAAAAGGAGACATGTCACGAAAAATCGTGACACATTTCTTCCTCTTTTCCCTCTGCCCGTAAAATGGGACATGTCACGAAATCGTGACACTTTTCTTCCTAACTCCTTCGCTTGCACCCGGAAAATGGAACATGTCGCGAAAATCGTGACACTTTTTCTCGTACACTTTTCTCCGCATGCCTTGCGGGAAATTGGAAACATGTCACGAAATCAGACGCTAAAATTAGACTTTTCCTTAGCGCTGTTCTTTGCCTTTCACCCGTGAAAATGCAACATGTCATGAAATCGTGACATCTTTCGCATCCGTACAACTCTCTCTTCATGCACTAGCGAAATCAAGACATGTAGCGAAATCGCTACACCTTTTTGCCTTTGCACTTTCCTTTGCTGCGACCTCCGAAAATCTAGCATGTAGCGAAATCGCTACAACTTTTCACTTAGCACTTTCTTTTGCTTCGGCCAGCGAAACTCCGACATGTAGCGAAATCGCTACACCTTTGTGCCTTGCACTTCCAACCTTGCTTTGGTTCACGAAACTTCAACATGTAGCGAAATCGCTACAACTTTTTGACTTAGCGCTTTTCTTTGCTTCTGCCAGCGAAACTCCGACATGTAGTGAAATCGCTACACTTTTTTGCCTTATTGCTTCTACTCCGAACCTGTCACGAAATCGTGACACTTTTCATCCTTGGCGCTTCTTCTCCGAACTTGTCATGAAATCGTGACACTTTTCATCCTGCGCCTTTACTCCAAACATGTCACGAAATCACGACAGTTTTTCAACTTTGCTTCTTTCCTTCCAGCATGTCATGAAATCGTGACAGTTTCTCCAGCTTTTTCTCTCTCCTCCGATATGTCATGAAATCATGACATTTTTGGCTGCGCCTTCTCTCTCCTCAGTTTTGTCATGAAATCACGACATTTTTGGCTGCGCCTTCTCTCTCCTCAGTTTTGTCGCGAAATCATGACAGAAAACATGTCGCGATATCGCGACAGTTTTCTTACTTGTCTTTTTCTGCAAATTTTTGAATCTGGGCCACTTCTTTCTTCTTGGAAATTCACTGTACTTGTTCTGACTGACCTCTGAACTGCATCAACTGCATCAATCTGTCTGTGTTGACAACAATGACAATACTTTTGCAATGCTTTTGCTGCACCTTGCTCAACAGAAACCCATTTGGCATGCTTGCTATTTAACTTTTTTCTGAGAATTGACATACCTCAATGCTTCATGGTCAGTAAACAATACAAACTCCTTTGAGATTAAATAGTGCCTCCAATGTTGCAATGCTTGCACAATCACATAAAACTCCACATCATATGTAGAATAATTCTTCTTTGCATCATTCAACTTCTCACTAAAAATGCTACAGGTCGGCCCTCTTGACTTAAGACACCACCAATTCCAACAAATGAGGCATCACAATCAACCTCAAACACCTTACTGAAATATGGTAACTTTAGAATAGGGGCTTCTGACACCTTCTTCTTCAAGAGTTCAAAACTCTCTGTTGTTGTCGTAGTCCATACAAACTCTTTCCCCCTCGTGCACTTAGTTATAGGGGCAACAATACTACTGAAGTTCCTGATGAACTTCCTATAAAAGGTAGCTCATCCATGAAAGCTCCTTACTTCTGTTATAGATCGTGGAAGAGGCCATTCTAGAGTCACCTTCACTTTCTCATCATCCATTCTCATGCCATCTCTCAAGATTACAAATCCCAAAAACACTAAACTATCTTGAAGAAATCTACATTTCTTTAGGTTAACATACAATTTCTCCTTTTTGAGCATGTCTAACACTAATTTCAAGTGTAACAAATGGTCTTCTTCACTTTTACTATAAATCAAAATATCATCAAAATACACAACCACAAACTTACCATTATATTCCCATAGTACTCTGTTCATCAACCGCATAAATGTACTGGGTGTATTAGACAACCCAAATGGTATCACCATCCACTCGTACAATCCATCTTTTGTCTTAAAAGTTGTCTTCCATTCATCCCCTTCTCAAATTTTGATCTGGTAGTAGCCACTCTGCAGATCAATTTTACTGAAGTATTTAGCTCCAGCCAATCCATCCATCATGTCATCCACTCTCGGCATAGGATACCGATAGTTTATTATGATTTTGTTTATAGATCTACTGTCTACACACATTCACCAGTCACCATATTTATTTGGGGTCAATAATGTTGGAGTCGCACATGGACTCATACTCTTCCTAACTAATCCCTTATTTATCAACTCTGTCACTTGCCTACTCAACTCTGCATTTTGTGTCGGGTTCAATCGATAAGCTTCCTTATTTGGGAGTGCTGATCCTAGAATCAAATCCATGTCATGTTGGATATCCCTTTTTTGTGGTAGCCCATCTGGTAACTCCTCTGGTGTGATATCTTTATATTAACTTAGCAATTTAGCTGCTATTGTAGGCATAACCACTTCCTCTATTTCTAGCTTCCTAGTTGTTAAGGCATAATAGAAGCTAGCGTCCCTAATCTCTGCAAGAAACTCCTTCATTGTCAAAAAGCTCTTACTCGGCCCATCCTCCTTCAAAGGTATAAGAACTACCTTTACACCATCCTTTCAGAATGTGTAAGTATTCTTTCTCCCATTATGGTTAGTATCCCTATCGTACTGCCAAGGTCTTCCCAATAGAATGTGATATGCATCCATCGAGATCACATCACACCACACTTCATCCTTGTAAGTGCTCCCAATTGAAAATTTAATTAAACACCTCTGGTCTAGTGTTACCTCATTCCCCTTCTTAACCCATGAGATACGATATGGATAATGATGTTTTTCACATTTCAGGTGCATTTTATCAACCATGACATTTGACACCATATTCTCACATCTACCACCATCAATGACAATGTTACATACCTTCCCTCCTGATGTACACCTTGTTCAAAATATGTTCGTTCGCAACCAAGAATCTTCACCATCTACCCTAAAGCTTAAAGCCCTAAAAATAAAATATTACTATTTTTGGCAAATTCGTTTTTCCCATTTATTACTATTTTTGGCAAATTATTTTTTCATCAAAATTTGCCTTTTTTAATAATTACCATTTTTGGCAATTATTTTTGCGTTAGGGAATTCCATTGAGTAATAAACAAATGATTTTAAAACTTCTTTAAAAAACCTTCTAAAGATAGGTTCTTGCATCATTCTCCTCTGGTTGAAAAGAACTCTGCTCCTACGAGTTCCTTTGATCAAACTCATAATTGCTCTCCATATAGGGCCACACATCTGCAAGTACTCCTCAAAGTACCAATCTCCTTTCGAGGTTCTATATCTCAAACCTCCTGCAAGCACTACACATAGTGTCAATTCTTCCTTCAAGGTTTGAAAATAGCAAACCTCCTGCAAGCACTACACAAAGTGCCAATTCCTCCCTCTGAGGTTTTACATAAAAAAAACCTCCTGCAAGCACTTACACAGAGTGCCAATTTTTTTCTCCAAGGTTTTACAAACCTTCTGCAAGCACTACACAAAGTGTCAATTCCTCCCTTTGAGGTTTTACATAAAAAAAAACCTCCTACAAGCACTTACACAAAGTGCTAATTTCTTTCTCCAAGGTTTTACAAACCTTTTGCAAGCACTACACAAAGTGCCAATCTCTTTCTCTGAGGCTTTTACATAAAAAAACCTCCTCCAAACACTTACACAGAGTGTCAATTTCTGTCTCCAAGGTTTTACAAACCTTCTGCAAGCACTGCACAGAGTGCCAATTTTTTTTGGAGCCCCTTTGCTCTCCTCTGCTTTTCTCTTTTTTTTTTCTTCTCTTTTCTCCCTAGTAAGATCCAACTTGCTCTGATATCAAATGATGTAAAATCAGCTACAAGAGACCAACAAAATGGACTCCAATCACATAACACAAATGCAATAATGGAAGAAAACTACAAATTGATATTTTTCTCATTCCTGAATTCACACCCCTTCTACAAAATATTACAATCCATCATATAGCAACCGAAAACCAAAGAAACCCTAAAGAAACCCTAAAAATGTATTTTTTTCTAAAAACTACTAAAAATAGATCTTTTTCCTAAAAATTGCTAAAAATAGAAATGAGTCGGATTGCGCCCAAATTTGGTGCATGCATCCCTCTTACAATAATGAACCTTAATTTAAAATATTAGGTCTCAACTTAAGGTATAACAAAAGATAATAAATTTCTAACAGCCAAAATAACCCAAAAAACCCGGGAACCTATTCTAAAAGCTAATTTTGGGGCACTAGATGTCGGAGTTAGGTCTCAAAAACATGATTTTTTGAAGGTCAGGAGGATTAACAATCATCCTGATGCAAAAAACGTACGTGGAACCACCTATTAAATTTCAAGGCAAATGGGCGTATGGTTCACAAGTTATGGCTCCGGCAAGGTGCATCACTTATGAGAGGTCATGGTGGGATGGGGATGCCCAACCTTGAGCATCGGTAGTGAGGGTTTTTTCCAATTCTTAGGGTTGGGCATACCCATCCCACCACGATCTCTCATAAGGAGGATCACTAAGCTTATCAATAAGGAATTTAACACACATCCATACACGCACATACCACGAAATTTAACACACATCCATACACACACATACCACGGTTTGAACCTTGGACCTCCCAAAGAAGAGCTCAAGCCTGAATCATTAAGCTATCCCCAAACACAAAAATTATTTAATTTATTAATATAATATAAAAATAATTATTATTATATTACTTGAAAAGATAAGATTTTTGTTTATTTTTTATTTTAACAATGTTTTGGTCTTTATCAATTTTTGCACTTTTTTCATGCTATTCATCATGTGACTTAGTATCTATATATTTATGCTATTTTAAAGAACCTAAAGTGTAGTGAATAGCCTAAAGACACTTTGTTCTTTATGTTGTCCTAAAAGTCCTAGAGTACCTAAAGTGCAATGAATAGTCTAAAGACACTTTCTTATTTAAGTTGCATAAAAATCCTAAAGTGCAAGGACCATTATTCATAGAAACTCTGAATAGAGGTTCAAGGTTCAAATCCTGAGGAGAGTAGGGTTGTACATCATGCTTCAATAATTAAAGTATGGTTGAAGATATCCATATATATTGGGTAAACAATATCTGTCTCATATGACCTATGGCCTCATAGATTTTAAAAACTACTTTTACCCTTTTTACCCTTTTATGTTGCCTTAAAAACTTTAATTATAATAGATATCTTATAAGCTCTTTTATTATTATTTTAATTGATTATGTAGGATTATTGAGAGTAATTATGAGCTAGGAGAGAGCATAAGCCAAGATCAAGTAGGAAGTGTGAGCAGGAAACAAGAAATAGAAAGCAAAGTGTGATCAAGGAGTAGGTGCCACTTCTTGTTCTAGATCTTAAGAGAAACATAAATACTAAAGGATTCATGTGAAAAAAATCTAGGTGACATGGCAAGAAAGTCTTTTTTGAAAGTCCTAACTGAAAGTAATGATACCCTAGTTGGAGATAAGATGAATAACTAATCTATGGCAAACCCTATTTAGGTAGTCGAAACTATACCAGAAGTGATTATCAAGGTTGAGATGATTGAGTGATATAATGGTTCTTAAAGCCATAGGGTTAATATGTAAGTTCCATGGATTAGCTAGGTTTTAATGAGATTCAAAATTGGATCAAGTGGAAGTAGGGATTGAATTCAAAATACTCTATGAATTTTCTTTCAAAATGAATTTCTTCATTATCTTCTGTAGTTAAAAAATAAAGGATAAAATAATAGATGGGAGACCCTAGTTTAGGGGTAAAGATGTATTATATTTAAGACCATGGAATGAATTTTTTTGTGGAGATAGAGACTATTAAAATGCTTCCAGTGTGGATTAGGTTTTTTGGACTTCTTTATTAACTTATCAATAAGGAGGTTTTCAAGAATATTGGTAACACTCTAGCTAAATTCATCCAAGAGGGACCAACTACTAAGGAGAGAAGGCAAGTTGTACACACTCATATATGTATTGCGATGGATATTTCAAAAGATTTATTGCAATCCATTAGGATTAAATATGAATCAAGAGAATGGGATCAACAAGTGGATTATGAAAAATGTATTTCAATGTCGCAAATATTATGAAATTGGACACATGGAAAGAGGCTACAAAGTAAAAATAATGGAGAAATAGATAGAAAATTTTGAGCATGAGGTTAACTTCAATATGAAACAAGGAGATCAACTCATAAGAGAAGCTAGGTAAAATAAATAATTTTCCACTCCTAATAAAATGGCAAGAAATACCCTTCTACATCATCAAATGATAAAGGCTATTATAGTTCACTCAAATCAACCATTAGAAAAAAAAAGTGACATGAGGGATGAGAGTACAATGCACAAGTTCAAATATAGGAGCTAAAGTGCAAAGGAATATGGGGAGGTAAATTTTAAATCAAATAAGGTGAAAGAGGTCAAGCTTAATACAAGTAAATCATATTCATTTTCCTCAAGTAGCATAAAATCTTCTCCTTACAATAAAAATGAAAGTAGTACAAAGTGTATTGCTTGCACTTTAAGGTTTCAAGAGCAACACAATAAAGAAAATTATATGGAGGATATCTAAGGAAATTTAGGGTTTCTAGGTCAACATAAGAAAGTAATGACTATGGAGGATCATCTTTGCACATTAGGGTTTTCAGGGCAACATAAAGAAGAAAGTGTTAATGAGGCTATTCCTTGCATTTTAGAAGATAAGTCTCATTATGAACAATATGGAAAAATAGAATAGATTTATGAAGATGAGAGTGTTGGTGGGAATGAAAAAAGGAGAGAAAGGCCATCAAAGCATGAACAAAGAGAAAAATAAATTCAAAGGGATATTGATTTGGGAAACCAAATAAAAATATCACAAGTGTTAACAAGAAGTAGGGCTAAGCCCACTAATAAAAATAAAAAGTGATGATGAAAATAATATCATTGAATATTAGGGGTATGAATAAGACCCCTAAAAAAAGAGTTATTAAAAAATTAATAGGTTTTTACAGTCCCAAGTTTACTTTAATACAAGAAAAAAAATTAAGTAGTGAGAAATGTAAGGATGTTTTTATGAAGATTTGGAAGATCGGTGATTGTCTAGCAATTTCTTCTACATGAGTTTAAGGTAGTATTACAATAATATGGGACAAATGCAAATGGAATGGGCAATTATTAGAAGAAAAAAGTAATTGGGTTGTTGGAATATTTTACAAGAAAGAGGAAAACATCAAAATTAGGGTTATAAATATATATGCTCCATAATTGTTTACATAGAGAAAAATATGGTCTATAGGGAGATGATAGTGAAAAGGAGATCGAAGCATCAAATCTAGTGAGGGTTGTACTAGACAACTTGTGCTCTCGTACATGAGGGATATTTGCGGTGCATCATGGAGATTGATGTGGACAACGTCCCTCCAAGATCTCTATCAATTGATGGAAATCTATCATTGGGTGTTGTAGGAGACCATTTATCCAGGACGAAGACTGTATCATTGTCATTTCATGCCAGAGAGATAGAGACAATAGTCGACTCAGGGATTTTGGCTCCAAGAGTTGTATCACATGTCAATTTTGGTGGGATTGATGTTGTTCCACCCAATAAGAAAGAGAATGATCTCGAGCCACCGACTTCTAGTTTCAACTTTCATCCCCATAGAAGGCAAGTCACAAGATGAAGAGGTATTCATTTTTCCTTTCGACAACTTGCTAGAGGATCCCCTATTTAAGTTTAGGAATAAATCAACCAAGCAATAAAATTGGGAGGATGATCATCTAGGGATCGAGGGTATCTTCAGCCCTGCTCATGGCTTTTCCTCTAGATTTGAGCCACACCTCTATCGTGACTTGTAGAATAGTGTAACTCCAAGAGCAGACCAGGATATAAGTGATATTTCCAAAGGTAGTAACCCACGTTCCTGTTTAGGCTCCCCCAATAGATTGGGTGCCACCCTGTGGGGGAGCCAATGCTAGCTCCTCTTACACTCATGCATTGCCCAACAACCTGAATTTCAAATGGTAGTAATTCTCAAGCATCCCCAATACAACAATTGGAGGACCTTCATTCCAACATAAGATATAATAAAATCAAACTCACACCCTTAGCCCATGGACCTAAAGGATCCAAAAAAGGATATGGTAATCAACATGTACCAAAGGAGGGAACCCTCAAAGTAGAGCATGTAAGAGAAAATAAAAGCTCTGAAAAGGTAAATCAGTAAGTCAAAGAGTCAAGTACCTTTGATATTGAGTTGCAAGATGAATTTACTGAAGAAATAAAAGAATTAGAAGAGCAAATAGTTGTTTTATTATTTTCTAGAAGAATCCCCCTTGATGAGGAGCGCAATTATTGGTTTATCAAATTCTAATAATCCAAGGGTTCGATGATTGCCTCTCGCCATCACTTTGGATAATATTTAATTTCTATGACTTTCACCTTCAAATATTTACTTAAAAGTCCTAAAACTCAACACTTGGATGATTTTCGATCAACTGGTCTTTCTATAGCATTGGGCATTCCAATTTGACCTTGAGAATATGTCAAATATGAAATACCCCCTTTGGATTAAACTCCCTTTCTTAAACTTGATATGCACAAAGTACTTACCTTAGATAGTTGTTAGGTTTGAAAGACCATTATTCCTCCCATATGAGCCCTCCCACTTCATGCACTCCCACCCACGCATCTCGGTTGAGGCTGATGTCTCCAAGGACCTCCCGAGTAAGATCTTATTCAAAGCCCCTGCTATCCAATTCAAATAATGAATTAATTATCTCAACTTACCAAATGCATATTTCTATTATAGGCAACAAGGCCATATGATTAAAAATTGTATGATGAGACCTCCTAAAAAACAAAACCAACCTACTAGTACTCCTACTACCCATACACAACATGCAAGAAAAATAATACCACCTATTCAACGTTCTAGTTCTCATGATATGCCCCCTTTCCATGTTCATTTAGTGCCTCAAGTTGATAACTTGGCAGTTATCCTTATCTCCCTTCATCCCCCTCCAGCTTTTGAGGCTCTTATGGAGTAAAATCCTTGTGAAACAATTGAGGAGGGTTGGGTAACCCAAAATAGTAAGAAAAATAGGTGCAACCCATCACAAGATGCCTCTCCCCATCCTTCCAAAGGTATCTCTAGAGATCAACACCTAGAAGGTAAGGAGTGGAGCCATAGACCCACCAACTATCACTCCAAAAATACCTCCTTAGCCACATGTCAATCCAAGGGAAAAAGTAATTTGCATGATCATATGCAATCTATACCCACCCGAAATGCCTATGATGCCTTAAACAACGATATGTTAGATTAATATCCACAAGAATCATGTCTTGGAATGTGTGTGACATCATGTTGTGAGAGTGGCATTTTTCTACTCAAATAATCATAAAGAGAGTTTACCCATAGCTTTTACTATTGCAATACTTCAAAATTTTAGGTTTCAGACTCAAAAATACCCTTAAGACCCTATGCGGGGTTGGGGGTCTTGTGTACAAATCATGGTGAAGGGAGGGGGAGGGTTGTCCTATGCCTCTCTCAAGAGTTGTGAACTCCATTTTATTATTAGGAGAGGACCTGATGCACAAAGTAGTGTGGTGTAAAGTAATATTTGGTGGTAAGAAATTGGGTATTATAGTTGTTTATGTACCTAATGATGCAGTTGAAAGGGCAGTCCTTTGGGATTGGATGTGCTTCAATATTCTTAAACTAGATTGGGTAATAGGAGAGGAGTTCACTATGGTAGAATAGGAGAGAGACAGATTTGGGGGTAACACTCCATTTAAACAGTAAAAAGAAGCTAGATCATGGTCTAGGTTTAGAACGGCCTATAATCCTTATGATCCCAATTGAAACAAGAGTGTTGAAAATTATGGTTTTTAGTTTACTTGGAGCAATGCATGATGTGGGGATGCTCTACAAATGGAAAGATTAGATCACTTCTACATAAAAAATATTGATATCCTCAAAAAACAAATTTCTCATCCAATCTACTCAGTGGTAACTTCAGATCATCTCCCCATTACCTTGAGCGTTGGGTGTGTCCCCATAAGGAAACCCAAAAACAACTTGCCCTTCAAGTTAAACACTTCCTTGCTCAAGCGCAAAGATTGTGTTAATAGAATCAAGAAAGTGTGGAATCTCTTACTGAGGCCCTTGAGAGGGAGAGGGTGGGTTTTGTGGTGGGAGGAATCCATAAAAATAACAGTGGATTACCTTTGAGATTTTGAAAAAATCCTAACCTCTCTTCGCAAGAAAAAGAATTAATATTAAACATACTAATTAATGGTGATTAATTAATTAGCATTTAAGTTGCTTGATTTTGGTATCTAATTAGAGCAGGAAGTTGAGCAACTCGACCACTAATTAGCCATAATATTAGCAACATCCCTTCTCAAAATTAGTTGGGTGAAAAATAGGTAGAACTTCGACAACTCCAAGCTTATAAAGCCCGTGGGGTGCAAATCAAGGTTTATCTTCAGTGGATTCGTGAGGGTGATAAAAATTTTAAATTCTTATTTAATGACATTAAGAAGAAAAATAGATCTAAGAAGATAGAGGTTATTAAAAATACCATATATGGCCTACAAATTTTGATGGAGGACCTCCCATCCTTCATCCAAGAGCATTTTGCAGCTCTTTTCAATAGTGAAGGGCCCAATACGAAAGTTGAGTTTTTTAGAGAATGTTGTAAAAAATGCATATATCCCAAAGTATCTAAAGAATATAGGGAATTGTTGGACAAACCTCTTTCACAGGATGAACTTCATTCTACCCTCCTCTCTTTGGTCAATGAAAAATCCCTAGGCATTGATGGGCTTTCGAGTGAATTTTTTAAGACCCTATGGGAGACTATAGGAGCTGATTTTCTATGGATGTGTGAGGAGGTTATTACTATTGGAGGCCTTAGGGAGGCCACTAATAAAGGACTAATCAGGTTCATTCCCAAAATTCTTAAGCCAAAATTTCTTGTTTATTGGCATCCCATTACTCTAATCAAATTCTCTTATAAAATTTTGGCTAAGGCTCTGGCCAGAAGACCCCTCCTGGTGGCTGAAAAAATTATCTGCCTAGAGCAAACATGCTTCCTAAAAGGTCACTACATTTTGGATAATCTCCTTACATCTTGGAAAGGGATGGAGTGGGCTCGAGCACAATTGCTCAAGGGCCTTTGCCCTAAGCTTAACTTTGAAAAATATTACGATTGATTATAGTGGTCCTTCATCTTAAGCATAATTCATTGGATTGGTTTTAGCAACAGATTCATCAGTATGGTAGCTTCCATTTTTACAAATCATTATGCAAGAGTGGTTATTGATACAAAATTATCCAATAGCATTCTTGTGGAAAGATCAGTTAGGCAAGGCTACCTATTGGACCCCTATCTATTTGTAATTACAGTCGATGCCATTGGTTATATATTGGAACATGTAATTAAATAGGGGAGGATAATAGGTATCCCCCTTCCAAATGGCTCCCAACTTATCAACTCTCACTTTGCAGATGATTCAATGTTTTTTCCTTTGGAAAATTAGCAAAATATTGCGAACATCCTTGAGACAGTTCACACCTTCTGTAGGGCCTTTGATGAAAGAATCCAAGAATATAAGAATTATGTTATTCTATTTGGATTTGATGATAATCCAGATTGGATACCCACAACGTGGAAGTGGGTGCAAAGAGGAGAAATATCTAAGTATTTGGGCTTTCCTTTTGGTTTTGAGCTTTCACCCAAATCTATGTGGGATTGGTGTATGGACAATTTTACCAAAAAATTGGACTGCTAGAAATCTATGGAAATGTCTCAAGTAGCTAAAATCTAGATTGTTGGAAAAAATTTAGCCCCCTTCCATGTTTAATTCTAATCTCTTTGGATGCTGAACAAGGTTGGGTATAATAATTTGAACAATATGCTTTGAGAGTTTTTCTGGGTAAAAAACCCAACCAAACAAGGTCTCCTGATGGTCTCTTGGAGCACTTGTTATAGATCTATTTCATGTGGTGGGCTAGGAATCCTCAACCTTCAAGCACAGGACTACACACTCACAACTAAATGGATGCAAAGGGT
Organism: Wollemia nobilis; assembly: GCA_028583015.1. Taxonomy (NCBI): domain Eukaryota; kingdom Viridiplantae; phylum Streptophyta; class Pinopsida; order Araucariales; family Araucariaceae; genus Wollemia; species Wollemia nobilis. The sequence continues at coordinate 9,028,761 of JAQPPZ010003077.1, read as the reverse complement.
TATCATAGGGAATGGTCCATAGAAGATGTTGGTGAGGGAGTGTTTGAAAAACCCTTGGGTGGATGGTAAAATTTGGATAAATATGTCATTAACTGATGTTATTTTACAAGAACTTTATTTCTCTATAGAAGGTTGTAATATTCTCAAAGGGATTTGGAAAGCCTGGCAGTAGGCGCATCAATTTATTTTGTGGTAGCCACATTCGGAGCAAGGCCCTACAGATTTACTCCAGCACAACTTATGGTGGTCATCCCTCCTCACCCTTGATGTGTAACCTCTTGGCATGAGTCTATGGTATTCTACCAGGCATCTCTTCAAAATGGGAATGATTATGGTGGGTGACATTTGGGAGTTTTCTAAGTCCTTGTAAATTTAGTCAAAATTTGGCCTCTACCATACTAATAAAGCAGTAATTATGTGGATCCTTTCCATTGCCTCCAACATGCCCTTACCTCTATCTTCTCCACTGGAATACTTTTCCCTTGGAGTCATTGGAAATGGTTTAACAATCATAACTTTAAGCAACCAACCCTTAATTTTTAATACCAAGCCTTGCTTATTATGAATTATCAATAATTTGCAGATATGCTCAATAAAAAATGGAACTTAAAGCTCAATTAGGCCACTTGGGCAAGAAAATTCAAGTTGATCAACTCTACCCCAATTCAATGAAAGTTATAAATTCTTCTTTGGAATGCAGTCCTCAAAGGTCTACTTACTTAGAGCAGTCTAAAATTAATAGGCCAAGGGTAAGGTGATTTCACTTTTGTGGTTTGAAAGATATAATACATATTTTTTGAAACTGTACTCATACCCATTGTATTTGGTATGAAGTACATCAACTGCTCTACCCCTTACCACTGCCTATGATGAAGGATTAAGCCTTTTTGGGGATCAATCTGACACCCAACCACAAATTACTTCTCTTCATTACCAAGGAAACCATCATCTTTCATAAATTGAATACTCGATGCAAATACATTTTTGAAATTGATCAAAAAGATATCTCTAATCTCTAAGTAGCTAACATATTTGTTGTTTTAAAATACTAGTTGTAGATTGAGTCAGCAGGTCACACCCAAAATAATAAAGCACTACAAGAAGAAATTATAGCTCTAAAGAGGTGCATCTATGAGACCTCAGATCATAGCTTGGATGAAATGTACAAATTAAAAAATATGGTCGAAGAATTAAGCGAGCAAATTAGCTCAATAATTCATGATAACGTACACTTGATGAGCATTTGGGTCAAGTGGAATTAGAAGCCAACAACACACATTCCAATCCTCACATTAGGCTCCCATCGCAGCATGAGGTGGAGCAAGGTCACTTAGACTCTTTTCCTTAGAAAATGTTTTCCCAGCATGGTTGCTCCCCTAAAGTTTTTTTTTTAGACAGAGTGCAATGGTCTCTCCTCAATAGATAGTGTTGTGGCCACCCATTAGGGGAAGTGACCCAACATTCTCTAGTCATTCAACATTATGCTAGCACACATTTTTAGAGTCCTATCAAAGGTATTATTTTTCATCCCCATGATAGTCATTGGGGATATCTCAACTTTTGACATGGGTCACCAAGGGATCACCTGTGTGGCTATTTACTTCTAGTTCTTGTAGTCCGGTGCCCTGAGCATCCTAATATTTCTTAGTTCTCTTCTGTTTTTGCCCTTCATGGCCTCAAGTTGTAATACAATAATGGGAGCCTATTTGTGGTTTTTTTTGTGCTTATTTCTAGTGATAGGTGCCCTGCATGAACTTGTGAAAGAATTTGAGTATTCTTTGTCCCTTCTAGAGGGGATTATATCATGGTTTTGATGGCTATCATATGTTTAGGCTTGGAGGTAGGCATCTAGACCACAATTTGCCTTTATATTGTATTTTATCCTTTAAATTTTTGTGTAATATAAATTCGACATCAATTTCAATTAATATATATATGATCCAATGATAGTTACACTCATGAAAGATGTTGGAAGGATATTAGAATATTTTTGTTAAATAAAATGATAATTCGTTATGATTTATGGATTCTTAGGGGTGATTTCAACAGTGTTCTTTCTCCATTGGAAAATAATGGTGGGATTTCAAAATGGTCTAAATCAATGCAAGATTTTGCTTCATTTGTTAATTCATGATCTTTGCATGTTTTTGTTAGATACGATGATAATTCCTTGTGATCTATGGATTCATGGGGTTGATTTCAACACTGTTCTTTCTCCATTGGAAAATAAGGGTGGTATTTCAAGATGGTCTAAAGGGTGGAATTTCAAAATGGTCTAAATCAATGAAAGATTTTTGCTTCATTTGTCAATTCAAATGACCTATGGATGTTAGTTATTGAAGTTTTAAATATACATAGGATAATAGATGCATCGAGAAAAATCATATAGCAAAAATATTGGATAGATTATTGTTATTCAATAAATGGCTGCAAAAAACATACAATCTCTTAATACATTTTATTTTGAGCATGATTAGATCACAAACCCAATCTTATGACTTGTGATTTACCCAATAATTGTCATTCAAAGCCATTTCACTTCTAGTCTATATGGCTTCAAGACCCTAATTTTTTCCGTATGGTTATGTTATGATTAGAACACCTTTTTAGAGTCCTATCAAAGGTATGATTTTTCATCCCCATTATAGTCATTGGGGATATCTCAAATTTTGACATGGGTCACCAGGGTATCACATGTGTGGCTATTTACTTCCAGTGCTTGTATTTCAGTGCCTTGATCATCCTAATATTTCTTAGTTCTCTTCTGTTTTGGCCCTTCATGGCCTCAAGTTGTAATACAATAGTGGGAGCCTATTTGTGGTTTTTTTTGTGCTTATTTCTAGTGATGGGTGCCCTGCATGGACTTGTAAAAGTATTTGAGTATTCTTCGTCCCTGCTATAGGGAGTCTATCATGGCTTCGATGGCTATCAGGTGTTTAGGCTTGGAGGTAGGCACCCAGACCATAATTTGCCTTTATATTGTATTTGATCCTTTAAGTTTTTGGCTAATATAAATTCAACATCAATTTCAATATATATATATATATATATATATATATATATATATATATATATATATATATATATATATGCTGCAACTATAGTTACACTCATGAAAGATGTTGGAAGGATCTTAGCATATTTTTGTTAAATACAATGATAATTCATTGTGATATATGAATTTTTAGGGGTGATTTCAACACTGTTCTTTCTCCATTGGAAAATAAGGGTGGTATTTCAAGATGGTCTAAAGGGTGGGATTTCAAAATGATCTAAATCAATGCAAGATTTTGCTTCATTTGTCAATTCAAATGACCTTTGCATATTTTTGTTAGATACAATGATAATTCCTTGTGATCTATGGATTCTTGGGGGTGATTTCAACACTATTATTTCTCCATTGGAAAAGAAGGGTGGTATTTCAAGATGGTCTAAATGGCGGGATTTCAAAATGGTCTAAATCAATGCAATATTTTGCTTCATTTGTCAATTCAAATGACCTATAGATGTTAGTTCTTGAAGTTTTCAATATACATGGGATAATAGATGCATCGGGCAAAATCATATAGCAAAAATATTGGATAGATTATTGTTATTCAATAAAAGGCTACAAAAAAACATACAATATCTTAATACATTTTATTTTGAGCATGATTAGATCACAAACCCATTCTTATGACTTGTGATTTACCCAATAATTGTCATTCAAATCCATTTCACTTCTAGTCTATATGGCTTCAAGACCCAGATTTTTTCCAGATGGTTATGTTATGATGGGATGAATAAAAAATTGAAGGATCATGTATGTATATATTTTTTCAAAATATGAAATGTTTTAAGGAGCAAATGAAGATTTGGAATTCCAAATATTTTGGTAAAATTGTCAAAGAAAAAAAAAATTGAATCAAATTTATAATTTTACAAGAGATAGTAGAAACTCATGGAATGGATTAGGATTCTTATGTCAAAGAAAAACAATTATTTTATTATTATCATAATGCATGGAAAAAGGAGAAGCTATATTGGTTCCAAAAATCTAAGGAGAAATGACTCAAGGAAGGAGATAGAAATACAAAAAAAATATCATGTTATAACAAAAACAAATTTTTCTTTTCATCACATCAAAAATATTTTGACTCTAGATGGAAGAAATATTTAGGACGAAGAGGATATAAGAAAGGAAGAAATTAATTATTTCAAAAATATTTTGTCAAATACAAGACAAGATAAGGAGGCACAATATAAGATTTTGTAAAATATTCCATCAATTATTGCATAGGGACAAAATGCAATCTTGATGAAGAAATCTGTGGAGGAGGTACATGAAGCAATTTTCTCTTTCCATCCTAACAAGACACCTGGTCTAGATGTATTTTATGTAGTTTTCTTTCTAAAATTTTAGGATTTATTAAAGAATGATATGTTAGCTACAATTGAAGAGGATTGAAAAAGGAAGGTCATGATAAGTGAGATCCATGCAACTTTTATTACATTTATTCCCAAGAAAGGTGAGACAAAATATTTTGATTATTTTTGTCCAATAATCCTTTGTAATATGATTTATAAGATCATTTAAAAAATTATGGCAAGCAGGTTGAAAGTTATTCTAGGTTGTATTATCTCAAAGGAACAAGATGGTTTTGTTTGTAGTAAAAAAATTCTCAATAGTATAATCATTGCACAAGAAGCCATGCATTCTCTTCATTCCATGAAAAAATCAATTATGCTTATGAAATTAGATACAAACAAAGCATATGATAGGGTTTCCTAGAATTTTCTACATGATATTCTTAGAAATTTGGGTTTTGATTATAGGTGGTGTGGGATTACATATCATTATAGCACTTTGAAATATTCTATTTTGATCAATGGTTATCCTATTGGTTACTTCAAGTCATCTTGTAGATTTTATCAAGGTGATCCAATATCTCCTTATATATTATTATTCTTGTAGAAGCATTAGGGAGAGATTTCTCAAAGGCAAAAATGGAAGGAAAAATCAAAGATATTCAAGTTGTAAAAAATGATCCATTCTAATATCATTTCTAATTTGTTGATGATCCTTTTCTTTTAGGTCATTCCTTTATCAGTGAGGCCATGGAGTTTAAATTAGTATTGTCATGCAATGAGAATTCTATTGGTCAAATTGTTAAAAATATAAAATTTAGGATTTTTTATTAACACTACCCTAGATTTCCAACAAATTATTATCAATATTTTAGGGTTTAATTTTGAAAAAATTCCATCAACCTACTTGGGTATTCCTTTATCTCATAAAGAAAATAAAAAGGAGCTTTAGGTATCTTTTTAGATAGAATGAAAGCTTTTTTGATGTCACTTTCAAAATTGATAGTAGGTATAGCATAAAAATTTGATAAAATTCAAAGAAAATTTCTTTGGAAAGGTTGTGAGGAAAATTTTAGATTTCCTCTTTGTAAGTGGGATAGGGTTTGCAAAGGAAAGAATATTGGAGGAGCGGACTTGTGAAATTGCAGACTTATGAGTTTGGCATTAGGGACAAATCTTGGATGGAGATTATTCAAAGATCAAGAAAATAATTGGGAAAAAAATATTACTTGAAAAATATATAGGTTCTCTTAATGTAGTGAAATTATTTAGGATAAGAACCCTACCCAAAGGATTATCAACATGGAACTTCATATCAAATAGTTTGCAATTGATAAAGAAACATATTAGATGGTCAATCAATGAAGGGAATTATATAAATTTTTGGTTTGATGCTTGGTTGAAGCCTTATCCTCTTATCTCTGACTCAAAATGAAAACCATTGACTCAAGCATACCTAGCTTGTAAAGGTCCAAAGATCAAAGACTATATTATTATGAGTAATAACACCAGATCATGGATTTTTGTTAGTAACTTGATTGAAGGAGAGGAACCCAAACAAAATATAAATGAATTTCAAAAGATGCTTCAAGAGTTTTATTTATCAAATTTTACACCAAAGGATGATTTGGTTTGGAATCTATCAAAGGATGGTGGGTACTCAATCAAGTTAGGATATGAGAATTTAGAGCAATAAAATTTTTCTACTCTCAAATATTTTCCTTGGAAGAATGTTTAGTCATTAGAGGCTCTCTCTAAGGCCTCAAAATTCCTTTGATTAGCAGTTCAAAGTGAGTTTTTTATAGGAGAGGATCTACAAAGAAGATGATAGCATGGACTTCTTAGATGTGCCTTATATGAGAAGTATTTAGATACACGATATCATTTACTTTTTCATTATCTCTTTTCTCACATTATTTGGACCTACTTTTTAAAAAATATTAAAATATATTGTGTAGCTCCATCAACATTGAAGGAGTTGATGAAATATTGGATTAATTATTTCAAAGCTAAAATATATATTTTTGATTAGTTTAATTAAAAGTGGGTTTTTATCAAGGGACCCAAAACTTGATTACAACAAGTCAAAATACCAAATAAACAAGGCCATAGAAATGCCACAGGAAAGGACAATAGAAAACCTAGAGAAAATACAAAGGGATTGCCTTTTAGGACAAGCTAAAGGATAGCCTAATAGGACAAGCTAAGGATAGCCTTACAGAACAGGCTAAAGGATAGCCTTTGTATTCTATGGAGGATTGGAATTGCCATTATTTATTGAAATTTATGGCTTGAAAGAAATAATAGAATTTTAAAAAATAAATCACAAAACCATGTTCAAGTTTGGAATTGTATTATTCTCTCTCTTGTAGAATTTCTACAAATATTGAGCTCATCATCAAAAGTTTCAAGTACAAAAAAAGTGGTGGTAACAACTTGGTTACAAGATTTGAACATACATGGAAGAGTCATCTATGATAATGTAATTCAAACAAAGGATCTTCTTTGATCTAGAGTAAAATGGAAATGTGTAGAAATTGGATTTATAAAAATTACTTTTGATAGTGTTTTTAAAGGAAATTCGGAAAAAGCTGGTGAAGGTGGTGTTTTTAGAAATAATAAAGAAAAAATTCTCTTCACTTAATCAAAATCATATGAAAATCCAAATAACAACTATGCAAAGTCCAGGGCACTTCTTATAGGTATTAAAAGTGCAATAGAAAAATGATGGAAATATATTTCAATTGAAGGGATTTACACATTATTATCAATGTTATCAACAAATTTGGATGTGGGGATTGGATAAAAAATAATATTATTAGTGATATTATTCACCTATTACTAGATTCAATCTCTTGCAAATATGAGCATATTTATAGAGAAATAAATTGGGTCGCAGATAATTTAGCCAATTGAGCTATTGATCTTCATCTTGGTGAAATTCAAATTTTAGAAGGAAACTAGCCAAGTGAGAATTTATCTCTTAATCAAAATGATGTCAAGCATTTGATTTTGGAAACATAGCACTTGAGGAAGTTGAAAAATATATTTAATATAAAAAATGAAGTTGAATATGGTTTGATTGACCTAACAGTAAGTGTAAAAATTTGATATTCTGATGGAAGTGGCCCCCAATAAAAGCCACATATAACTTAAAAACAAATTATTATGTGGAATTGAGATAAGCCTCACTTATATTATATTATAACCACATAGTGGTATTACAATGATTTGATAATTATGAATGTATCACTTAACAAGATTTAAACCTAATTTTCCTTCTTAAAAGTTAATGATTGAATTAGTTGACCTCATCATTTTATTTGCATACTCTTTTATTTATTATACTTTATTTTTTGAATTTTTTCATATATATATATATATATATATAGATCTCGCTTCCTACTCATACCCGCTCAAAATATAAAATATATAATATATGTTTAGTTATTTTTAAAATAACAAGTTACTTGTAAAGTCCACAATTACTATTTAACTACCATTTTGCCTTTGAAAGTACAAGCTCTCTTTCTTGATCAGAATTATTCTATCAACATTTTCTTCATTTGAAAACAACCTTAATAATATCTTTTAAGCATCCTAAAAGGTTAAACATGTGGATTATGTTTTAAAATATCTTTATTTTAGTTTACAAATTTTTCAATGGCATTCATGGTTAAGTCTTAACCCAAACAATTGGATAGTTAGCATATAATACCTTTGAGGCACTACCTATAACAATAATGCAATCAAAAACTTAGTTGCCACGTCTATATTATGGTAATGTAAGTGGAGGGATCTAGTCCAACAATAACAAGACATTTTTTTAACTTGTCCCTAAGTAAAATCTAGATAAGAAAAAACATGGTTTTTTATAAAAATAATAAAATACCTGGTGTTATTAGTAATTCCTCACTTTAGGATATTTGGAGACACTCATGACTCACATTTTAGTGTCTAGCAAGTCCACATTATAAATGCAATCATGGAGAAATGCATACAATAGTTGATTGGAAAACACATACCAATCTATTCATTGAAAATGAGGACCTTGGAACCCTACTAAACACACATTTATAGAACTTATCTAAGACAAATTTATAATTTTAGAGCCATATAAATTTTATTGTTAAAACACATTTTGCTTACTGCTGGTGGTATCATTGATTCACTTGCTCTTGAATTTGTCCTTTTTTAGGAGTAGAATACATTTTCATTTTGATTATGTTCAAATTTTCCCAAAATTCACCAACTGAACCATTTAGAAACTTGGTTATACTCTACACAAATTTATAGAATTTTAAAAAGCTTTCTTAGTTAGTGTTGAATCAATTATCCATGTATTATTGCTTATAATATTAGAATAAAGTCACTTTCAAAAATTTAAAAATTTTAATCTAAGAGTGAGTGCGGGTCAGATGTAAGTGTGAGTCAAGAGTGAGTCTCACTTTTTTTAAGTAAATGTTATGAATGCAAGTAAGAAGAAATGCTTACCTATTGTTGTTCTAGATCATTGAGGAAATTCAAAAAATAAAGTATTCTTATGAGGAAAAGCTAGGTAGCATGGTAGGAATTGTTTTTTGAAAGTCCTAATTGGAAGTAAGGATGTCCTAGTTGCAAGTGTGGATGCCTTGGTTGGAACTTGGGATAAGAGAAAAGATCCTATCCAGGTAGTAGATGTTATACCTAAAGTAATTATTAAGGATGAGATGGTCAAGCATGACATAACAGTTCTTAAAGCAATGGGTTAATACATAATTTTCATGCATAGTGGTTAGGTTTTTCAAAGATTTAAAATTGGATCAAGTGGAAATGGGGATTGAATTAAAATTACTTTATGAATTTTATTTTGAAAGGATTCTTCTTAATTATTTTCTCTAATTACGAAATCAAGGATAAAATAATAGGTCATGGTCCATGGTTTAGGGGAGAGATGCATTATATTTAAGACTACATAGTAAACAAAATTCTATGGACTTAAAAAATATTAAAAGGCTTCCATTGTGAGTTAGGCTTTTTGAACTTCCATATCAATTTATCAATAAGGATGTTTTGATAAATGTTGGCAATAATTTAGGGAAATTCATCTAAGAGGGACCAATTATTAAGGAGCGAAGGTATGCTTTATATAATTGAACATGTGTTGCCATGGATATTTTAAATCCTTTTCCAAAATCCATGAAGATTAAATATAAATTAATAAATACAAGTGTGGAAATAGTTCATATACAACCAATAAAGATCTAATTTAATCAAGAAATTAGTAATTTATTAAATAGAATAAAAACTACACAACCCCAAATATATACAATAATTATGCTATATTATATTATAAATCTAATTTGTGATCATAAAACTAGATTTTATAGCCAACTTGAATATTCCTCGAGTCATGCAATTGAATCCCCTTGAATTCCTTAAATCCTCTTTTTTTTTTTTAAAGAAAAAAACCCCTTGCGGAGCCGCCTTTGTTTGAGAGACCACAAACAAGGGGTTCTACACCATCAAAGTCACTTAGGAGTCACACCCAACCCTGCCCGCACCAACATTATCAATTGGATTTTGGATACCTAATTCAGCTTTTTGGTAGGGTGGAGATTTGAACCTGGGACCTCCCTTAGAGGATTGCCCTCTCCTCTCCAACTCACCTACAACACCTGGGTGAAAACTAATTTATAGTGGAAAACACCCCTTTCGAGGTGCCACTTTCAACAGGCTGGGCATAGGAGGAATAGAGCCTTGTCGGCCTCTACCAACACATAGGACATTCCTAACTTACCATATATCTGTAGGATGGAGACAAGGGGAATGGAACCTGGGTCGGCCTCTACCAGCACCCAGGGCATTTACCACTGCACCACAATAAGAAGATCCTTAAATCCTCTTTTAATTCCTTGAATCCTTCTTGAATTTCTCTAAATCCTAATTACAATAGGTGTCTCACACCCACTATATAGACATCTTATATGCTAAAAGTAACATGACTTTTCTATATCAGTTTTCCTTATTTTCCAATTTTTACCTTCCTTTTCTATTTTTAGCATTCACCTATTTATAATTATGGGTTTTTACATTATGTAATTCATATGCACTTTTCTATTTTTTCAATTGCCTTTCTATTTTTAGAACTTATTTTCTTATTTTTTAATTGCCTTTTTATTTTTAGAATTGCTTTTCTTATTTTCTCCAACTCTGCATAAATAATAAAATAATTAATATTATTATTTATTAGATAATCAATTTTGCATCACAATCTCTAGCATTTTTCCCTTTGATGCAAAATGAATAAATGTCTAGCTTCATCTTCAGTTTTGCATGTGCCTACTTCAACAATCTCCTAGTCAAGATATTAGCAACTTGATCTTTAGTCTTGAGACACTCAATCTTCATCGTCTTCTCTTGCACCAAATCTCTTGCATAGTGATGCTTTAGATCAATGTGTTTAGTCTTTGAATAAAAACTATATTTTTGGACAATTGAATTGCCCCTTCATTATCACAAAAGATTTGAGTTGGCTCTCCTTGAGCCTCTCCAAGATCTTCAAGAACTCATCACAACCATACTCCTTGAGTACATGTCGATGCTAAAGCCACATATTCTACCTTTGTATATGAAAAAGCAACCATAGATTATTTCTTGGAACTCTAAGAGATCAATCCACTACTAAGAGTGAAACAATGGCCTAATGTAGACTTTTTATCATTAATAGAAGTTTCCCAATCCAAATTTATGAATCCAATAAACCTTGCATTCTTGGTTGATCTATAATGGATGCCATGATCCCTTGTGCCCTTCACATACCTAAATATCCTCTTCACTGCTTGAATATGCCTTTGAGTGGGGTTACTCATGAATCTTGATACTAATGAGACTAGTCTAGTAGCCATATGATACATAAGACTATCAATCATATTTCTATATTTCTTCTCATCAATGTTGGGACTACCATAATATCATATTAGCTTCTCACCACTTGCAATTGAAGTATCAACAAGTTTACAATCATATAACCCAAATTTCTTCAACATATCATGAACATACTTGGATTGAAAAATGAAGATTTCACCTTGTGATTGGTGAACCTCCATCCCAAGAAAGTACTTCATCAACCCAAGATTAGTCATCTTAAACTTAGCCATCATAGCTTCCTTGAAGCTCTCCAACATGTCTCTTGAACTACCTATAACAATTAAATCATCAATATATAGGTAAACATACTGAGTATTATTATCAATAGTTTAAATGTATAGAGTGGGATCATTTTTACTTCTTAGTGTTAGAGTATATTACATTATTTGGTACATGTCAATGTACCACCTTGGGTACATTATTAGATTAGGAGTTTATCTTATGTTAAGTAGTTACTTGGGGAAGAAGTAATAAATGCACAAGTGTTAGAATGTGCAATGATGTAAATGTGCATGTAGTCCACATGTACATGAGTCATAGGAATAGGTAGAGTAAAGCCCAAGGAACTTATCTTCCTATATATATGTACCTTGAGCTATAATAGATACATAGAGAAGTGTGTGTGAGAGACAAAGTTACTATAGAGTAGTGAGTAGGTACAATGTAGATCTTCATTGTAAAAATTTTGGAGTGTTCATAGTCCTCCATTATATTGCATTGTACTATTTTCGTGAGCTTTCATTAATGGTATTTTACTGAGTTATTGCAGAAGTCTATTCTCTTATTTTCTTACATATTTAAGTACCATTATCATATACTTACCATAGCCTACATATTTTACATCTTGTGGTTGCATCTCCATTAACATACATCACCAAAAGCTAATAGTGGTATCAGAGCACATGGTAGATCGATAGGAAATAGGGAGAGCCACAAAGAGAGATTGAGAGGAGTTCAAAAATATTAGTTCTAGAATTTTTGAGATTGCAGGTGGCTAGAGTCTTTCCACAGAGTTGCAAAAAAACTTGTGAAGACTAGGACTCAACGTTAATTCCACTAGATTGACAAATCAACTAGTGAAGTTCATTATCTCCATAATTATAGATTCTTCCATTCCAGTTTCTAACATCTTGTTGCAGGAAAAGGAGATTCAAAGAAATTTGGGAAGCTTCCTACATAGCGCTAGGAAGAATATCTTCATTAGAATCATTCCAGCACTTGCAACAACAAGTAGAAGACTAAATATTTTAGAGACCTGAGAAAAGATCCCATTACAAGAGTTGCAGACCTATAGATTGCAGAAGAGAGGAAAAGGCCATAGCAACCTTATTGTAGACTCAAGGAAGAAGAGACTCTAGAGATGAGTCCAAGAGAATATTGGAGATTGGTGATCTCCATTGAATATTGAAGCCTACAGATTGTAGAAGGAGAAAACAACTCAAGAAGCTGAAAAATACCTACAAGAGGTCCCATTGAAGAACTTCCAGTTTAGGAAGATAGAAGACTAAAGAAGGACAAGCAACAAGTCCCATTCCAGATTCTAGTAGCAGTAGATTTTAGAGATCCAGGAAGAAGATCTCATTGCCAACACTTCCACAGTAGAAGGTTGAAGGAAAGGTCTCATTGGGAAGACCAGAGAAGCTATGAGAGAGAAGACCCTAGAGAAGAGGTCTCAAGGAGAAACAAGGAGAAGGCTTGGTGAGCCTCATTGAAGGAGATTCAAAGAAGGCCATTGAAGGAGTTCCTAGGAGAACTCATTGGAGAAATTTACCACCAAGGAGAAGTTCTTGATAAAGGAATATTTTGGGATAATTATCACCATCCGACAACAAGCCCAAACGAAGATAGATTTGGCAAGAAGCTTGCCAAATTTTGGAGGAGATTGGTGAAGACCTCAAGACTTTTAGATTCTTGAGAAGAAGGCCTAGATTGAAGTCAAAATTTGACAAGGATATTGAAGGAGAAAGGAGCCAAACATTACTACCAAACCTGAAAGGTTTGAAGATTACCTTTGAAGGCTAGAAGGCTCATTCAGAGAAAGGAGATAGGGGTTTGTTGAATCTACAATAGAATACTGAAGGGTTCTTGAAGAAAAATCTCAACTACGATTTGGAGGAGTTCCCTACCAAATTTTTGAGATTCAAGGACAACATTTTAGTAGAGATATTGACTACTTTACAATATAAAATATTTCAAATTTGAGGATAGAAAGAAAGTAACAAGTTGGGCAGCATCAAACTTTAGATTTATAGAGTGCATTCTGAAGGAGAGTTGAAGTCACCTACTATAGTTTTAGGGCAGCAAATTAGAGGGTTTCATAGCTACAAATAGGTGAGCTAAAGAGTTTTTTTGAATAGCAAGAAAGAGCTGCAAGTCCATCCAGTAAAAGGTAGCAATAAGGTGAATCTAATCACCTTGCAATCCTTCATCTATAGAGTTTGTTAAGGTAAGCAACTTTGGTGCAATAGGTTCATCACTAAACATTAAGTTACTTAGTTCATTATTAAGTTTCATTAAGCACCATATCAGAGTTAAAGTTGCAAGGAGAAGGTTGCATTTTAAAGTCTTCAAGGGAGTGCAGAAGAAATTTTCTTTTAAGGTTTATATACCTGCACATTAAAATAGGAGTTAGATATATTTTGACAAAAAGAAAAATATCATCTTCCTATTATCTAGTTACAGAAAAGAAGACTTCATTAAGTTGCAGAGATTATAAGGAGCAATTACTAGTGCATGATTTAAGGTTCATTTGTAGGAGTAATAAGGTGAGATCAATATTGCACTATACTAGTTGTTCTTAAAGAGTTTCTTAAGATGCACTAAGTATTTTTAGTTACAGTGAAAATTAGTGCATACTTCGAGTTACTTTGAGAGTTCATTATTGCACTATATTAGTTATTCAAAGTTCACTAAGGATTTTAGTTAAAGTGAACATTAGTGCAAAGTTAAACCTCTCAAATAGCATATTAGTTGCATGGTTAAGAGCTTGGATTCATTGTTACTAAGCTATCCAAGTAAAGTGAGTTAGAAGGTCAGTGTTGTCTAGTAAGGAAGGCAACATAATTTTCTCTCAAGAAGCCACCTTATCAGAGAAGTTAGAGAGCTTGAAAAAGGAGACATTCGGTCTAAAACCTTGGTGCAAGTTAAGGTACACTATCTTAACTATTTACATTGCAAAAAGCACCATTCTTGTCCTTTAGAACAACAAGAGAAGGACAAATGATATAGCCTCTAAAAGGTATTACAATGGCCATCAATACATAGTTTTCAAGTGGCCATTCCAGCTAGTAAAGGGGTAGATTTTGAGTAAGATAAGAGAGCCAATAGAGGGCTCACATCAATCAAGTCTCAAGGTGTCTACAAGGCACCATATTCACCATTGAATCGAGCACCCATAATAGCAGTTACCTACAAGCATTAAGCCAACGTAAGGAGCTTGTTATCCAACACATATCCACGTAAGAGGGATAGCATAAAGTGGCTATCATCTATTGTATATCAACAAAGAAGGAATAGTGCTAAAGATGCAGTTACAAGGTGCATTACCCTAGGTTCGACTTAGACGAACCACCAGCTAAAATAAAGCACCTAAAGCCATCATTGAAGAGCCATAGAACCTCCATTGTAGCACCCTTGATACATCTTAGCTGGAGCCACCCTCGTAGCATCATTGTTCACTTGGAAAGAAGGCATAGAAGACAAGTTACTAAAGGCGTTTGTGGGCAAGAAGTACACAAAGAAAGAAACATTGGAAGGAGGTCTACATGCATGAAACCTGAGCACCACTTGCAACATGGAGCCCAGGCATCTTGTACCACTTGGCACAAAGGGTATCTTCACCCTATTATCTCTAACACTCAAGAGAAAGGCGCTCATCTGAGTAATGCCTTCCATCATAGTCTTAACGCCCAAGAAGGTATTCAACATGCATCATGTGGTCTAACGCTCTTCAAAGACTAGCACCACTGAAAGAGGAGATAGAAGGATCTTGGTAATACCTCATGCCACTTGGCACTCATTTAAAGACAAGGGAAGCACATTTATAGCCATTAGAAGTAAGAACATGAAAACACAAAGAGAGGAGGAAGTGCATTCTAAGCATGCATTGAATGCAGAGAAGTCAAGGGATATCTAAGTGGGATTAAGAGCAATATCAAGGTGTTTAAGAGCGAATATCCAAAGGAGTTGAAAAGGAGTCAAAGGAGCATTAAAGCCTGATAGCATACATGCTGCCATCACTGTCACACATCCACCATCGAAGGAATACAATGCCCACTATTCAGAAGGTTACAACATTATAGAGGTAAGGTTTTACCTTAATTAAAATTGCTTTCATTAAGGAGTGATAAGGTGTATAACTTAAGGTTGAAGTTCATTCATCATTTACGTTGGGAGTTTTAGCAAAATCAACCTTAATACATTTGAAAGCATATCATAGGAGTACATAGTATTTCAAATCACTTTAGTTGAAATACAAGTATTTTAATATTTGCAATTAAATACCATAGGAGATATAAGGGTTTCTACTTGGAAAATCAAAACTTTATTATATTGCAAATATTATTATTTTCTAATATTCCAAATTAGGGAGTTATAAGGAATACTACATCAAACATAGTTTATTGGAATTTAGAAAATCAAACTATTGGTTATTAAAGGATAAAGAAGCAAAATTATTGCTTACTTAAAAGAGTTGGAATTATTTACTTATACTTGTCCCATAGTCACATTAAAGGGACAAAAGAAATCCAACCATAGAGAACTTCATCAAATTGAAAAGTGCATAAGGAGAAAAGGAAATTAGGAGTTGAACATTATATCATCAAACCATTAGGGAGTCAAAAGGGATTCAACTCAAAGTAAACCTAAAAGCTAAGTCTACTATCAAGCACTTTATCAAAACCTTAGATTAATTAAATCACTTGGGAGACATAAGGAATCCTACAAAACCTAAGTCTTGGATAGGTTTTATCAAATTTGTTCATATACTCTATTTACTTGAGAAATATAGTATTCTACAAAACCCTTAATTAAAATATTTGGGAGGCAAAAGGAATACTACATATCAAAATTACAGAGCATACTTAAAAGTTAGTAGCTTGATCATAAACTCAATTTAGTAGGGAGTCATAAGGTAGTCTACTACAAAGGATCTATCAAAAGTGTTCTTAAAATATAAAGAGCTAAAACTAAGGAAGATGTCTACCTCAAAGAATACAATGAACAATGATATGAACAACACTATTAGAAAGGAAAGAGCAAGTGCCATAAAAATTGGAATCAAGAATTTACTTATAAAGTCTGAAGGAGACTTAGACCTTACTTCAAAAAGGATTCATAGTGAAGCTTTAAAAGATAACTTTGAAACCATGGAATATTATCTACATGCTCAACTCATTGAAGCAATTGATAATGGAAAGAGTGACATTCAAATTCCTTTAGACTTTGGTAGCATATTATATATGGCATTACTTACATTCAAATGTTACAAGGATGAGAATGTAGAACAAAAAGGATTGATAGAATTACTTAAAATAAAAATAGAAATGGATGAATCATACCTAGCAAAGATATTTCAATCCTCATGCAGTATTGATACTTCAAGTTCTACTAACACACAATCTTATCATGATGCCTTAAGTGTTTGTTTAGAATCTTAAATACAGAACCTGGAAAATGATAAAAAGGACAAAGGCAAAGAGAAGATACTTTTGCAAGAATCGGGTGATAGTACGACCACCTATGAAGGAGTGCAGTCCAAAGACAAGAATAAATAAGAAGAAGAAGAGGAACCAGATCAAGGAGGCATACAGTGCAAGGTGAATTAAAGATAATACAAAGAACCAAATCAAGTTGAAGAACATCTGAAAGAAGATCCATATTGAAGACTAAAGTCTTCAATACCCAAATAATGTAATACAGGGGGTGTTAGAGTATATTACATTATTTGGTACATGTCAATGTACCACCTTGGGTACATTATTAGATTAGGAGTTTATCTTATGTTAAGTAGTTACTTGGGGAAGAAGTAATAAATGCACAAGTGTTAGAATGTGCAATGATGTAAATGTGCATGTAGTCCACATGTACATGAGTCATAGGAATAGGTAGAGTAAAGCCCAAGGAACTTATCTTCCTATATATATGTACCTTGAGCTATATTAGAGAGAGTGAGAGAAGTGTGTGTGAGACAAAGTTACTATAGAGTAGTGAGTAGGTACAATGTAGATCTTCATTGTAAAAATTTTGGAGTGTTCATAGTCCTCCATTATATTGCATTGTACTATTTTTGTGAGCTTTCATTAATGGTATTTTACTAAGTTATTGTAGAAGTCTATTCTCTTATTTTCCTACATATTTAAGTACCATTATCATATACTTACCATAGCCTGCATATTTTACATCTTGTGGTTGCATCTCCATTAACATACATCACCAAAAGATAACACTTACAAATCCATTATCTAAGAACCATTTATAAATCCTTGAATACCAATTTGTAGGATCTTACTTAAGATCATATAATGTCGTCTTCAACTTGTATACCCATATCTCCTTGTCATCAATATCAAATTCTTGTGGTTGTTCTGCATAGACCTCTTCATCTATGATTCCATTTAGGAAAGCACTCTTGACATCTAGCTAATGTAATTTCCATTATTTTTGTGTCACTGTGGCCAACAATAGCTTTATGGTGTAAAACCTTTGGCAAAAAATATTACCTTGTGCTTGTCAATATTTCCATCAATATTAAGCTTGGTCTTGTACACCCACTTGGTTCCAACAATGTCGTTTTACTTATATGGTTGTACCAAATCCCATATTTCATTATTTTCTATTGATACCTCTCATTTTACATAGCTTCAACCCATTATTTACACTTGACCACTTCATCAAAGGTTCTAGGTTCACTAGAAATACAAGATAATGCATAATAAGTCAATTCATCATCATCTTGATCAACAACTTGATTTTCATTACCTTGTTGTACTTAAATCCAAGTTGTTCTCCTCTTGAAATTTTAATCCAACATTTGTGTAGGTGGATGTGGGAGAAACAACCTTTTATGCTTTCCTCCTTGGGATGTAGAAGATGAGCCACTTGATGCCAAAGTAGGTGATACCTCAATAGGTGTTGATGGAGTAGCTTGTATGTAATTTTATTTTAAATATTCAGCCATTGAGGGGTCCCCCTCACTTACAATCTCCTTCTCTTTTTCATAGTTATCTTCATAGACACCACTCTCAACAAAGATAACATCTCATAAAATACTAGTTTTCTTATATTGAGGATTATAGAACTTGTATACCTTGCTCTCATCACTATAGATTGTAAATACATGAGGCACACTTTTGGGATCCATCTTCTTTCTCTTCTTGTCATTAACATGTACATATGATAAACGTCAAAATACTTTAAAATATGCAACACTTGGTTTCTTACTATAACAAGTCTCATATGGAGTTTTGTTCTTAACTGCTATGGTAGGATACCAATTATGTAAGCAGTTGTCGTCCTCACTTCATCCTAATACATATTTTGTAAACCTTTCCTTTCAAGCATACTTCTAGTTGATTCCAGTATTGTCCTACTCTTTCTCTCTTCCACACCATTTTGTTGTGGATAATAAAGTGTGGTTAGCTACCTTTTAATGTCATGTGAAGAATAGTAATTAAGAAACTTTTTGGATCAAATTTTATCTCCTCTATCCATCCTCAAAGTCTTGATGGATCTTTTGCTTTCATTTTCAGCCATAGATTTAAATGTATAAAAGGCTGAAAACACTTCATATATACCCTTCAAGAATAAAACCCATACATGTCTAGTAGCATCATCAATGAATGTAATGAAATAGATATTCTTACCAATTCTTGGGCAAGATATAGGACCACATAAGTTAGAATGGACCAGCTCCAATGGTTGGCTAGCTCTCCACTTGCTAGAGGGAAACTTGTCCCTATGATGCTTTTCAAGTATGCACCCATTGCATGCTTCATATTTGATCTTCACTTGCACTTTTGGTAGCCCATGAACCATTATTTTTTGGTGAAGAATATGAAGACTACCAAAATTGAGGTGTTCATACCTCTCATGCCACAACCAACTTATATCCTCAATAGTGGCATAGCAAGTACCATTGGATGTCATATTGATCTTTAGAGGGAACATCATATTCTTTGTCATAGAATATATGTCAATCAACTTGTATCCTTGATTCTTGTCAAAGATAAGACACTCCTTGTTGTCAAATACCAATTTGAAACCTCTCTCAACAAGCTACCCCACACTTATCAAGTTGTACTTCATGTTGGGAGCATGATAGACATCATTGATGGTTCCTTTGCCATGTCTAGAGTTGATAGGTATATTGCCTTTGCCCACCACTTGAACCATTTTTACATCTTCCAATTGTACTTGAGTGTTGTGGCTATTTTCAATCTTGTTGAATTCATCTTTGTAATTAGCCATGTGGTTAGAGAAACCATTATAAAGAAACCAATATTGGATTCCACAGAGTCATCGTATGACATAGCATAGTTGTTATTATGCTTCATAGTGTAGATATTATTACTTTCATTGCTTTGATCTCCTTGAGTCTTGGTGACCAAGATTTTACAATAATTCTTCTTATATTTGGTCTTCTTGTAATAGTAACAAGTAATATTCTTCTTGTTTGGCTTGTTCTTTCATTTTGAGTTGTCTTGTTCCTTCCCCTTTTTGTTGGATATCTCTTAGGTGTCTTCGCCTTTATCTTCATACTTTATCGAATTTATTCCTTGAGAGTTTGAAATACTAATCTTAGTCTCAAGCGCTTGATCCAAATTGTTGATGTATTATTTCATCTTATCTTCATGAGACAAGAGTGAACCAACCAACTCTTCAAATTTTAGATTGTCCAAGTCCTCGCCCTCCTCTAGAGTGACAACTATGTATATCCAATTGGGTATTAAAGATCGAATTCCTTCCTAGAAATTTTTAAATCCTCATATTTGTCTCAAGAGATTGATCCAAAATTTTGATGTAGTATTTCATCTTGTCATCATGATACAAGAGTTAACCAGTCAACTTTTCAACTTTTAGATTGTCGAAGTCCTTGCACTCCTCCAAAGTGACAACTATGTGTAGCCACTTGGGTGTCAAATATATTAAGATCTTCTTGAAAACCACCTTCTCTTCAATAGATTCACCATAGACCCACATCTTGTGCATCATGTCATTCACCTTGACACAATAGTCTCCTATGCTTTCTCCTTCCTCCATTCACATGTTCTCAAATTTTATCTTCAAAGTTTGGAGCTTGGCTGCCTTCACCTTCTTCGCTCCTTGGTAGGAAATCTCTAAAGTTGTCCATACTTCAACTATTTTTTTGCAACTGACTATGTGAAGGTAGATGTTATCTATAACACTTTGAATATAGAAAAAATCTTTTGCATCGACCTTCTCCTCATCCTTTTTTCTAGTTTTTTAATCTTATGACAAGTTGCTCCAATTAGTCAAATCCATATAACCAGTCACTATACTATCCTATATGCATTTCCACACTAAGATCTACTTCAGCTAATCTTTTAGATACTCAAAATTATCTCCATTGAACAAAAGGATATTCATGGAAGAATTCTTGATGTAGATATTTTCTCTCCAACAAGATTTGTCAAAATTTTGGTTAAGGAATATTCAAGACAAATATTTAACCAAGAACTTATTTTTCCTTCTTTTAAGAACCAACAATAGCTTGGATCGATAATTTCAAGTCTTCAAGTTAGTCTTCAAGCTATAAACTAGTAAACTAGAACCCTTGGCTCTGATACCAGATGTTAATACAAGTGTGGAAAGAATGCATATACAACCAATAAAGATTTAATTTTAATCAAGAAATCAATAATTTATTATATAGAAGAAAAACTACACAACCCTAGATATACACAACGATTATGCTAGATTACATTGCAAAACTAATTTGTGATCATAAAAGCAAAGTTTATAGCTAACTTGAATCTTGTAATTGAATCCCCTTGAATTCTTTGAATCCTCCTTGAATTCCTTGAATCCTTCTTGAATTCCTTTAAATCCTTATTACAATAGGTGCCTCACACCCAATATATAAACATCTTATTTACCAACAATTTCATTTTTCTATATTTGGTTTCCTTGTTTTTTATTTTTACCTTCCTTTTCTATTTTAGCACTCACCCATTTATAATTATGGGTTTTTTACATTATGCAATTCATATGCACTTTTCTATTTTTTCAATTGCCTTTCTATTTTTAGAACTGCTTTTCTTATTTTTTAATTGTCTTTCTATCTTTAGAATTGTTTTTCTTATTTTTTTAATTTTCTTTTTTATTTTAGAATTGCTTTTCTAGTTTTCTCCAACTCTTTACATAAATGATAAATTAACTAGTTAATAAATAATCATATTAATTACTAATTAATTAATTTTGCATCACATTCTCCAACAAAATCAAGAGGGTGAGATTAATAAGTGAATTATGAAAATATTGCATTTTAATGTTGCAAATATTATGAGACTAGACACATGGGAAGAGACTACAAAGTAAAAACTATGGAGAAAGATAAATTTTTGGGGCATGAGATAAACTTCAATATGAAGCAGAGAGATTATACCATAGTAGAAGCTATATTAGATCAAGCATTTTCCACTCCTAAGAAAATGGTAAAGAAATCTCCTCCACCTTATCAAATGGTAAAGGTTGTTATAGTTTACTAGGATTATCCATTAGAACAAACAACGAACACAAGGTATGATGAAGTACAATATGCAAATTCTTGTTTCAAATCTCTTATAAATAGAGGGTTTGAAGCTTTATTTTTTCTCCCCAAGACTTCTAGATTTCTTCTAATCATGAATTCTAAGTGAAGCAATCTAAGAAGCTACCAACAAGTGTTGACAAGAGTCTATTGAAGTTTTTTGGATTTTGTGGAGATCTCTTCTGCTACATTTGATTGTGTGTTGTTGCCCTTGGTGGATAAGTGTTGGAGCCCTGAGGAGGAGTCTACTATCTTGGAGGTCTTCATCCTTTTGTTTTCTTTTCACGACAGCCAAGTTTTTTTGTTCATTTGCATTTCACACATTGCTAAATTCACATTTACTATTAGTTTATTTGCATTATTTTGTTGTATTTTCCTTCTGTTACGAAATCGTGCCCCATAATTATAGGGCATAATTTCATCAAAAGCAAAATCACGATCATCTTGTATAGGGCATGATTTTTCTGAAGCTAAGCTTGGGGCAAGAAGTTCACCCCCCAAACCCTAGACTTGGATTTCATGTTACATTTAGAACATAATTCCATAAACTGCATTCTATTTATCATTTTGTTATGTTACATTGTATTTAGTTTGTTCATCTTCCAAAAAGGTCAACTTTTACTTTTGCATTCTATAGGTCAGCTAAAAGGACCTAGGGGGCCTGACTGTTGCACCTACAAGTACAGTTATACAACGGCCTAAGCAGGCCCCCCAGCACTGATCATATTTTTCAAGGGTTTTTGTGAAGTTGTTTTGCAGGAAAGAAGTTGTGGGACATTGTT
The DNA here is from genome assembly GCA_028583015.1 of Wollemia nobilis. Lineage (NCBI taxonomy): Eukaryota > Viridiplantae > Streptophyta > Pinopsida > Araucariales > Araucariaceae > Wollemia > Wollemia nobilis. Next base: position 9,005,952 of record JAQPPZ010003077.1, on the reverse strand, counting down.
GGATGCAAGATAAAGCTTGGAACAACCATCGAATCATATAAGTGCCCTAGTAGATCTATAAGTTGTTTGTTGATTGCTTTCTATTCATTTTTGTTTAAAATATAGATCATAGGTGAGAAAAACATTTGATTAATTCCTAGGTATTTGAAAGAATAAAAGCATGTAGTGTGCATCTAGGTGTTTTAACCTTGTTTGTGCACCTCTCTTGGACTCTTGCTCAAAGGCATTGTTTTGCAATCCTAGGATTAGTAATCATTCAAGCAAAGAATCATTCTAAGGTTAGCTTGTCTTCTTGCATCTTGTATGTCCTGCATTGTTATTTCATTTTCATAGTGTAGTTTTAAAAACCAAACATAAGTGTGTGCTAAATTGACACATTCAAACATATTCCACCTCAGACTTCGAGCGAGTCCTAAAACCGTTTTTGGTGAATCCTTTTCCCCTCCTTACACCGACTGTAGAGTTATAACATATCCTCGTGGTTCACCTCGGCTCCAAGCAGATCCAACCGAGAATCGTACGCAGTAGGGCAGATTTTTCCCTCTACACTATTATTACATCATGACCACATAGTAGTATTACAACAGTTTGACAATTGTGCATATATCACTTGATAAGGTTTCAATCCAAGTCTCCTTAAAAATTGAGAAATATAACCAAGCTAATACTACTTGATTAAAAACCACTATTATTACATCATGACCACATAGTAGTATTACAACAATTTGACAATTGTGCATATATCATTTGATAAGGTTTCAATCCAAGTCTCCTTAAAAGTTGAGAAATATAACCAAGCTAATACTACTTGATTAAAAACCCCTACGATCGATGTTCAGGGCTAGGCATCCTCATCCCACCATGACCTCTCATAAGGTGGAGAGTTGAACTTAACAACAGGGAATATAACACGGTCACATAGTAATATCACAATAGTTTGAGAATTATGCATATATCATTTGACAAGATTTCAGTCCACATCTCCTTAAAAGTTGAGAAATATAACCAATCTAATACTATTTGATTAAAAACCCCTCCAAAAGACGTTCAAGACTAGGCATCCAGGCATCCACACATCCACCCTCTCACACACTTGCTCACACCGCGATTTGAACCTTAAGCCTCCTAAAATACCAAAATCCAAACCATTAAACTACCAAAATCCAAACCATTAAACTATACCCGGGTCTGTAACCTCAACCTTGCATTGTTTGGATACAAAAGATTGGAATGGACACATTCCTACTGGTTAATGTGTGGATTACGATTTCTTCCTTCCATTTCCTACGTTACTTTTGACATAAACGTAGTGCGAGACAAGAATATTTTTGTTTTATGTAAAAGAATATTTTTTTCCTTTTGGTACCTGCTATAACAACTTAAACATATATATTTACTCGGAGAAAATAAGGATGGTTATGATTTTTTTTTTGCCTGGTCGTATATTACGTGATCACAGTTCCATGCCAGTCCTATTTATAATGACATAAATGAGTGAGTGAAATTGTCATAACAGTCATGTTGTAGGAATTTATTTTTTTTACTTAGACAAGAGTTTTGACTGGATGAGATGTAATGGATTGCCTTGCTACTTTGATGAACGCCATCCAGAAGCAGGATCGGTCAAATCAAAATCTGCTAACTTATTTATACAACTCATTGTACTTTAAAATTGTTTTGTATTTATTAAAGTAATTTTAATTCTTTTAGGCACCCTACTGACAGCAAAATGCATGTATAAAAACAGGTAGACGAAGAGTATACTGTAGCTAAAGAATCCGAGATACGTAAGCTTAAATTCAAAACTTTTAAATGCATTTTAAATCAGCCAAACGAAATCTATTTAGACATGGAATTTCAGCACTATTCCTAACTCTTAAAATGAAATGATATTTTTTTTTAAATTTTTTTAATAAGTTATATGTAGTTTTTATTGGGGACCATTCTTATTATAAAAACAAAACATTGTTTTGTTTCCTTTATATTTCTAACAAGTTTATTAAAGTATATTTATCTTTGTCTTTCTTTCAAATATATTCTTCAAACCTTTCTATCAAAGATATTTTCAAAACTGCTAAGTTTCCATAATCAATTTTTTTTTAAAGGAATTAATAAGAAGAACAACCTTGCATGACACATAACTCTAACAGATAGAAGGAAAACGAACATAGCAGTTATCCATCAAAAAGGAAATCAGTTTGATTATTTTTTCTGTAGCAAAGACTCTTCCTCTTTTAGAGTAGCAAGATATGAGAATGCATTTTTGCACTTAAGCTCCTAAGGTAATATCTAGTTGTAACATATTTTGTAGGATCTTCATCTTTAGAAAACTGATAGTCATCAATTGTTTCGTAATTAGCTTCAAGAATACCATCTAAGGTGCTAATATTTTCCATGGCACTGTCTGGATGGTTTTTAGTAACCATTTGGTTTTTATGAATGATCTGATTCAATTTCTTCGTTTGAGGTTGAGTCTTCTATTGCTCGCATGATTCTTGATGGACAATTGGTGCAGCTGAAGGATGAGTTTTTTTATTTTGAACTGAGACATTTGAAGGTTTTGAATCATTCGCATGCAGGGCCCTCCTCCACCAAGGAGGAATTAGAGCACTGATCAGATGATCGTGCATCTCTTCTTTATGTGGCCATATTACTGACAACCATGACATTAGGGAGAAGTTTTCATATTCAATATTTTGGATCCATTTCCCTTTCCTTGAGGATATAGTAATGGATTGAGGCCTAGGAACTAAAACATCCATCCAAACAACCAATCTTGCTTTACTCATATTAATTTTAGTGGACATTTTTTTCTCTGTTTGAGTATCCATATACTGGAATGCATCAATGGCATTACCGATTTTGGTGAATATCTTCTCTCCCCAAAACTCCACATGGAAAGCATAAAGATTCATCCAAACTGGAAGCAATTAACTTCTTTTGTAAAGGGGTTGAAACTAAGAATACAAGGTCTTTATATAGACACCTCTTTGTCTGAAAAACCAATTATATCTATAATTCATTACCCTATATCTATCTGCTAAATTAGAAAATGAGATAGAAAAGAATTTTTGGGAAGGAGAGTTACTTGGAATTCTGTATTGGTCACCTAATATTTAATGTATTTTTTGAGCTTCTCCAAGCTTGGTCTTTTGCCCTTGAGTTTGTAGATAATTGTTCGGGCTTCATGATCAATCAAATCCAACCCAAATTCATCCTCTTAAATCCTAATAAAGGAAAAAGGTTCATCCACCTGTGAACCCAAAGATCCCTAAGGGATATTTCTTCTGATCGAAGAGTTTTTCTCACCGACTAAAGAGACGGTCTACGAACAACCCTCTTCCTTCAACGTTTGACTGCACCTATGGTTTGCATCTCTTTCGTTGTAGCTAAATTTATCGCTTTGCTCCATCACTTGACTACACGTAGGGTTTACACCCCTTTATATCCTTTTGGAAAGCTTTCATAGTGACATGCATAATTAAATTCAGGCAATGAAAGAATTACATCCTTGTGGACCATTCTTAGCACAAACTTGCACAATCATTTGAGAGGTGCCATTATGGCTTATGACATGCATTCCCATCTACAACACCATTGTTGTGCACTGGTCCGCGAGGGCTGAGGACCATATTGATGCTCTATCTTCTCCCTATTTACCAAAATTTTCAATTAATATATTTTTGGATAATAAATTTTAAAATTATTGTTTTAAAGTATTTTTTTAGTAGTGACAACAATACTCATTGTATTTAATATTTTAATATTTATAAATATTAATGTTATATAGTTTTTTTAATTGATTATATGGGATTGAAAGTGGTATTACAATAAATATTAGATATTATTTGTGTATCACTTGGCAATATTTTGAACACGAGTCTTCTTTTTAATATTGAGGAATCTAACCGGTTGAATTAATATCATTTGATATAAGAAAAAAAAAGATATATTAATTTATTTTTGGATAATAAGTTAAAATTATTATTTTAAAGTATTTTTTTAGTAGTAATAACAATTTCATATTCTTTAAACTCATTGTATTTAATATTTTAATATTTATAAATATAAATGTTATATAGTTTTTTTTAATTGATTATATGGGATTGAAAGTGGTATTACAATAAAGATTATATATTATCCATGTATCACTTGGCAATATTTTGAACATGGATCTTCTTTTTAATGTTGAGGAATATAAACAGTTGAATTAATATCATTTGATATAAATGTTATATAGTTATATTTAATACTAACCCAAGTGTTGTAGGTGAGTTGGAGAGGAGAGGGCAATCCTCCAAGGGAGGTCCCAGGTTCGAATCTCCACCCTACCAAAAAAGTTGAATTGGGTACCCAAAATCCAATTGATAATGTTGGTACGGGCAGGGCTGGGTGCAACCCCCGAGTGACTTTGATGGTGTAGAATCCCCTGTTCGTGGTCTCTTAGACCAAGGCGGTCCCGCAAGGGGTTTTTCGCTTTAAAAAAATATATATATATATATATATATATATATATATATATATATATATATATATTTAATACTATAATATAAATAAATAAATAAAAATAATAATAATTTTTGTATTAACAGGGTCAGGATATTTCTCCTTTTTATTTTATAAAATCTTGTTCTCATTTAAATATTTAAAAAAAATAAGATGATGAATTAAAAGTTAACTTTTGGATTAAGTAATGGAATATTTGAAAATGAGGAGAGCGATGAAATTAGGGTTTCTTGGGAGGGTGGGGATGACGGTGGGCGGGAAGGCTGTTCTGGGAGAGCACGGGAGCATCGACAGGTCGAACCAAGGGGTCAACAGGGTAGAGGGAGGGCAAACAGAGTCTGGGGACGCTGAGGAGTCCTTGCCAAGTCGCGGCAAGGATCCGCCAGACAAACGGGGAGATGGACCTCGAAAGTCATATGCTTTGGCAACAGCCTACGAAACCCTAAGTGGGCTCTTCTCCAAGGAGTTATTTCCGTCAGGGGACGAGTTGGACATCCCAGCAGAAATTCTCTCAAGCTTTGTGGATTTCAAAAAATTTACCCTCATTGGTAAGTTTATTGGTGGTCGTCCCGACATGGAGACCATTCGCAAGTGGGCGTCTGGCAAATGGCGGACCTCTGGTCACTTAGAGTTGGCTGCCCTAACCCGAGGTTTTTTCGCGATTAGGCTGAGCAACAAGGACTACTATAAAATCCTGGCTGGAGGGCCTTGGTTCTTGGGCCGTAGGAGTCTCTTTCTAAGGAAGTGGGGTTTGGAATTTAACCCCGATACCCAGAATATCAACATTGCTCCAATATGGGTTAGGCTCCCGAGTCTTCCCCTTTTTTGCTGGCATGAAAATGTAATCAAAGGTATTGCTCGGTCCATCGGGGAGCTGATCACTTTAGACCCTCCCACCAGAGCTCGAACTAGATTTGTCCAAGCTCGGTTCTGTGTTTTGGCGGACTTGGAAACGGACCTCCCATCCTCCATTACTCTGCGGTCTGGGGGTACTTTTCTACACAAGCAAGCTATTGTTTATGAGAACAGGGCCGGCTTTACGCCCTCAATGTAGTTCTCAAGGGCATCTTCAGTCCAATTGTCCTCTCCAAAAGCCGAGGAAGAAGGAGTGGGATCCCTGCAACCCTCTAGAGCATGGTGAAGGTCAGACGAAGCACCCTTTTGCAAAAGGCCATGAATCTCCAGGTCCATCCAAGGACCATCTCGAATACTCCTTACCAGAAGAGGAAATCACCACCCATCCGGACTCCGAGCAGTGTGGTGGGCGCCCCCAACTAGGACCACAGGGGGAAAATGAACAAGCCCCCCCCCTTATCACCACACAAGCAGATTCACCCAAAATTTATGATCGGAACTCTCCCGAGGCACAAAATATATTGGAAGACTACCTGCTGGGAAGAAGAGGTTACCAGCCTGGTAATATTAGCCCTCGAATTACGAGGAGTCAAAAGCGAGGGGTGGATTTTGGTAGTGAAAGAAAGCAGGGTCGTCCCCCCAACAAGGAAAAGAGAGACAAAGAAACTGCAGCTGATGTTGCAAATGGAACCCAACGGTTGCTGTTTCGGGATGACTCTGATTCTCTGATGGGTGACGCGCTTATCCCAAAACCTCCCTTCCAGCAAGGAAAGGGAAGTAAGAAGAACCTCAAATCGTACGGATGAAATCCTGGATATGAGAAGACTAAACGGAGTGGCCATTTGGGCCGGGGGTAAAATTTTCCGAGCGGGATTTTCAACGGTTTGTTTCGAGTCCAGTCATTTTTCTTGGATCCTATCCAACATGTATGCTTCGAATTCTGCCTCCGGGAAAGTAGAAATGTGGAAAGTTATTTCCCAGGTATGGGAGAATTTTTTGTAGTTTTCTTGGCTGTCTTCTTCTGCTTTCCGATGGTCCAGCTTCTCCGACTAGTTTTTGTTTTCCTAGTTATAATGGCCATGGTTTCTAGGATAATCAGGAAAAAATGCCTTACTTGTAGCCCTCGGGCAATTAGCAGCTTTTTGTTTTTTTTTCCATACAGATTTATTCTTCCAGGTTTATTCTTCCAGCCAAGAGGCATGAAGCACTATTTAGCAAGGCTGATTTTGTATATAAGGTTTTGGGATCCTCTATAAAAACCCATTGTTAACCTATTATAATAATTACCAAAAAAAAAAAAAGTTAACTTTTGAATAATAAATTTTTAAAATTATTGTTCAACAATATTATTTTTTATAGTAGTCTTAATTTTATGTATTCTGTAGCTGCAAGTTTATTGCAGTGGTAAGGGTTTTAGCTTCTCTTTGAGAGGTCTAAGATTCAAATCCCACTTAGTATGAGGAACAAAGACCCCTCATAAAAACATGTGTAAACTCATTGAAAAAATTGATATATTTTTTAATTGGTTATATGTGATTGAAGCGATCTTTTTTTATTTTTTATTTTTTAAATTTGGGTAGTGTGAGAAACCCCTACGACTGAGCATCTCCATCCCACCATGACCTCTTATAAGCCTATTGTTAGAAATATTGAGTTGTCATTGATATCAAAGGTAGAAATATCTTCAAGGATGAAATGTCGAGTTGTCATGATAATAAAGGTAGAGATATCTTCAAAGGTGACAAAGGCAGAGATATCTTCAGAGGTGTCAAAGGCAGAAATATCTTCAAAGGATGAAATGGTAAGTTGTCATTGATAATAAAGGTAGAGATATGCTTTAATATTTAAATGAAATATTTAAATATTAAAGTGGAAGGTTATATTTAAATCAAAAGGATTTAAATATATAAAAGGTTGAAAAAGTGGAAGGTCATATTTAAATCAAAAGGATTTAAATATAAAAGATTAAAGAATTTAAATCTGCATGGGCCGACCTCCTTGAGCGCACAAAAGAGAGTGTGAAAATTCAAATATTTAAATAATGAGGTTGACCTCCTTGAGCGCTAAAATCAAAATGCATATTAAAAGCCCATCAATTCATTTTGGTAAGTGATGAGATTTGAATATCCTTCGTGCGAAAATCGAGCAGCAAGAAGAAGACAAGAGGAGGAGAAGAGCACGTTTGGCGACAACGATCGAAAAGAGGAGTTAAATAATTATTCATGCTGCCTTTGGTCTCATTTGGGTGGCTAGCCTAGTCGGTTGCCTAGCTTGCGCTAAGGCATTGCGGAGCAGGAGGTTGTAGGGTCGAATCCTCGCGATGTTGTTTTGTTTTGGTTGGCTAAGATATAACGAAGAAGGGATTATATAGTTCGTGTTGCGCTTTTGATTTCACCTACTGGGGTAGCTTGTTTGGTTGCCTAGCCCATGCTAGGGTGCTATGTTGGTAGAGGTCAGGATATCGAATCTCCTCCGTGTTTGTCTGGGCTTTGTTGTGCAAGGTAAGGGTAAAATTTTTGTTTAATTTAATTTGAGTGGGAGATATAAGGTGTATCGTGGTTATTTTAAAATTGTATTTTGCATGCTATGAAAGGGAGTTATAAGGTATAAGGTTGTTATTTTTAAAATTTGTATTTTGCATGTTATAAAAGGAGATATAAGGGTTTTTGTTGTTAATAAAGCTTTATATTGTGAGTTTCAGAAAGGGAGATATAAGGAGTTATTTTTAAGCTTTATTGTGTATGTTTTTGATAAGGGTTTTTTAAGTGGTTGATTTGATATTTAATTAAGAAAAGAAAAAGAGAATTGCTAACCAAATTTTGAAGGGACAAACAAAAGGAAATTTATTTTTGTCAAGACAGGTTTGGAAAGCTCATGCAAAAGAAGATCATCATCATTGAGGCAGATTTAGAGGTATAGTGTTCTTTTCTCAAAGTGGTTTTAATTTGAGGAAAATATTTTATCATATGGTTGGAGGTATAAGGAATTATTGGATGTGCATTGTTTTTGCTTGAAATTGGAAGTAAATGTGCAAGGGTTATAGATCAAATTTATGAGTAAATTTGTGCATTGATTTGATTGAAATTGGGAATAAATGTGCAAGGGTTATAGATCAGATTTGAGAGCAAATTTGTGCATTGTTCATGATTGATTTTGGGAGTAGATGATAAGGATAAATTTATGCATTGTGATTGGTTTTGAAGTGAATGTGGAAATAAGCAAAATAGTATAGTCTCACACAAATAGAAAAGTTATTTTAAAGCAATTCAAAGTGTCACATAGTGCAAGGATAGTGTGAAAGGATTCAATTGAAAATAAGGACATTTTTAGCTATCTACAAAAGGGAAGGAAAGGTGCAAATCAACAATTACAAGGTCAGTTATCAAGTGCTAGACTAGAGCTACCTTTTAATGTAATAAATGTGAGACATGTGGAAGCGACAGACTTAATGAATGTGAAGAACATATTGGGCATTTGTTAGTGCATATCATTCTCTATATGTTCATGAAGATAAAATAATTCTTGATAGAATATGTTTGAATTACTTTATTTAAGGAAAGCACATTGAAGAATAGGTGAAGAACTTGACGATATCATTATGCAATATTTGGGAATAGATGAGGATTGTTTGTATACAATATTTGGATTAGGTTTGATCAGGATATGTGAACAGGTTTTGGAGTAGGTTTGAGCAGGTTTTATGAGCAGGTTTTGAAGTAGATTTGAGTAGGTTTTGTGAGCATATTTTATAGCATATTTGAGTAGGTTTTGGAGCATATTTGAGCAAGTTTTGGAGCAAATTTGAGCAGTATTTGTAACCAATATTTGAGAACAAACTTGAGTAGATTGGTGTACACAAACTTGAGAGGGTATTGGTGTCTCCTGTGGATTGGTATCCATGAACTTGAGAGGGGATTGGTGTCTCCTATGGATTAGTGTCCACGAAATTGAGAGGGGATTGGTGTCTCCTGTGGATTGGTGTCTCTTGTGGCTTGGTGCCCACGAAATTTATTGAAGAAATTTATAAGTAATATTTTATTGTGGTTTTCTCCCGAGAATGAGTTTCCACATAAAATTTGTCTCTTATGTGTGTGGTGATTTGTGCATTGTTTCATTATTGCAATTGATAATATTTGAAGTTATTGCTTTGGAAAGAAAAGTAAAAGTTTTATCTTATATTGTTCACCCCCCTCTTAGTATAAGCTTGTGTTCTTCAGCTGTAAGGGGTAAGAGTTGAGCTTATCAATAGGGGCTATACACACACCCACCTACTCACACACCCGTCCATGTCATGGTTTGAACCTTTAACTTTTCGAAGAAGAACCAAAGCCCAAACTGTTGGGTTGTCCCCTCAGACTATGATTGAAGCGATCTTATAACCAATTAAAATAATTTATGTATAACACACAACTCACACCATGGGAAACGATTGATTTTCCATGATGTACACCAAAATCCTCAAGTAGAACCAAAGCCCAAACAATTGAGTTGTCCCCTAGGACTATGATTGAAGCGATCTTATAACCAATTAAAATAATTTTAAGAATTATTTTTGTATAATACAACTCACACCATGGGGAACAAATGATTTTCTATTATGTACACCAAAACCAAAACTCGAACCACATGGAATTACACATGTTGTGGTTTGAACCCTCCCAAAGAGAAGCCAAAGCCCTAACCGTTGGGTTGTCCCAACTAGGACAACATTACTATTATTTTAAATACTTCTTATACACATCGTCGTGGGGTTGAGTCAGTATTATAAAAAAATGTAAACTTTTAAAAGTGGAACTTTGATCTCTTAAAAAATTACCAATTAAACTTATATTATATTATTTACTGTTTAATTTGAAATAAATAATAAATTTTGAATTGATTATTTTAAATAAATATTTTATTTATAATAATTAAATTAAATCTATTATTTTTAATTTATAATTTTTCATTTATTATGTGTAATAATAAAGACATTGGATAGTAAGACAAAGTAATAGAAGGATAATCCTAAAATCAGAGTCTCAAATATTAGGAGTTTTGGATTGGATGAGGAACTTTGCTTTGAAGACATGGAGGTTGAAGATTCTTGTCACCCAAATTAAGGAATCGTGGAGGAAATTAGATGATGTGATTCTAGTTTATGTGAATAGAGAACTAAATAAAGTGATAAATTTAATATGGATACTAAGAAAGAGGTACGGGTTCAGTGGGGCAGTGACATGGCTATTGAGGATGAGAGGATTTGGTTAGTTGGTGAGAAAATCCAGCATTTAGCTTATTTGGACAGCCATAGATTTGGCTCCAATACTGATTGTACCAACAATGTCTTTGAGGATGATTGGAACTCCATATATTTTACAATAAGCATTCCAACATATTTCTATCTTATGTCCATACCTACCACGATTCTTTTACTATTGTAAACAGGTGGACAATCCATGTAGAAATATGGTTCAAGAGATTTGGTTCCAATGCAGTTCTCCTTTTTACTATTGTAAACATGTGTTCTCGTCAGCAAAGGTTGGGAGGAATTTCATCCAAACTTATAAATGATATTTGTTTTAATATAAAATTTTCAAATTCTTTTTCAAAACAAATAACAATAAGGAGCAGTGCAACAATTTAGACTTTGGCTATTTTTTAAAAGGTTTAAGGTTCAAACCATAGCTTAGGTGAGTGTGTATAATTATACATAACAAAAAATAAAAATAAAAATAATAATGACATTGAATTTTTGCAGTGAGACAGGGTTCATCCCCACCGTCCATGTATATAAAGAGTAGGTTGGGAGGAATTTCATCCAAACTTATAAATGATCTTTGTTTTAATATAAAATTTTCAAATTATTTTTCAAAACAAATAACAATAAGGAGCAGTGCAACAATTTAGACTTTGACTATTTTTTAAAAGGTTTAAAGTTCAAACCATAGCTTAGGTGAGTGTGTATAATTATACATAACAAAAAATAAAAATAAAAACAATAATGACATTGAATTTTTGCAGCGAGACAGGGTTCATCCCCACCGTCCATGTATATAAAGAGTATCCTAACAGACAGTTGTCCTTATGACTAAGATGATGGTTGTTTCTTAAGTGATCTTGTGTTCAAACCCCTTGAAGGTGGTTGTTAATGTAATTTGTAAACGTTCTCCTGACAATGATTTGTTCATCCCCACCGTCCAAGTATCGATTAAAAAAATAAAAGAATACAGACATTGAACTCTCTAAAGAGTGACCTCAATATATCCAACTATGTTGTTAGTGTATGTTTAAAAATAAAAACAAAAATTGCACCGTTAGAATTAAATGGCACGCGGGGGCAACCATAAATTCCAACACCTATTTGTAAACTCAGTAAAAGGCCAAATAGCTGACGTGGCGGTATTCACCGAGGTTGACGGTGCCAGAAAGCGGGGAACAAAAGCAGGGTCCGAGGAAGGTATCCGTTTGTCATTATCATGGCGGAGCTGACATGGATCTTTCTTCCTCTGGAGGAACGTCATAGATAATTCCAAATCAGATTGAACCTTTGAAAAAGTTGGCCAATATTACTAAAATAATGACAACCGAAGTTATCCCGTTTAAGGGTCGGAGCTGAGTCAGCAAGAACAGAGACTGCCATAAACATAATTAATCCTTATCTATAATATATTTGGTGGGTTCGTGGGTTTGTTAGTTAGTATTTTTCGGTAGGTTATTTGGATTGTATTCTTTTGAATGATAAGAGGTTTGTTGAGTCTGTCTTTACTTAGTAGAGATTTGGTGGGTTGGTTTGAATGGTGAGAGGTTTGTTGACTATGTCTTTACTTAATAGGAATTATAGAGGTTTCCTACACAACCAAGGGTCATTAGTGTTTTCTTAAATTTTTTTGAAAAAGTTTTGCTTTTTGTTTTTGGAGTTGGATAGTGTGAAAAACCCCTACAATTAATGCTTAGGGTTGAGATGTTGAGCATTCTCATCTCAGCCATGACCTTAGACCCTTCGTAAGGTTGAGAGCTAAACTTATCAACATGGATTAACACAAACCATCCACAAACACGTCACGGTTTGAACCATAGACCTCCTAAAGAAGAGCCAAAGCCCAAACCGTTGTGATGTCCTTATATGACTTCTTTAAAGAAGTTTTATTATTAAAGGTCTTCTTTAAGGTCTCAATATTTTTTAGTTAGCGGTTTGACAATTCAAAACAAGATTCTTGCAAGAGAGGGTCTATAAAGAAGAAAAATTCAAAGCAAGATTGTTGGAGGAGAGAGTCTATAAAGAAGAAGATATCATGAATCTTTCAATGTGTCTTGTTTTTGCTTACACCATGTGGGACTACTTTTTCAAAAATATAAGAATATATTGGGTAGCTCCATTAACATTAAAAGAGTTGATCATATTTTAGATTAACTATCTCAAAGCTAAAACATTGTGCATTCTATGGAGGATTGGTCCTACCATTATTTGTTGAAATTTATGGGTTAGAAGGAATATCAATTTTTTTTAAAATAGATCTCAAAATCATGTCCAAGTTTAGAACTTTATTATTGTCTCTCTTGTAGAATGTTTGTAGACATAGTGCTCATTATGGGAAGTCTCAAATGCAATAAAAGAGGTGTTAGCCTCTTGGTTATAGGATTTAAATATGCATAGAAGGGTTATCTACGATAATGGAGTTAACATAATGAATTTGCTTCAATCTATGGTAAAATGACAATGTTCAAAAATTGGGTTTATCAAAAGTAATTTTGATGGTGCTTCCAAAGGAAGGTGGTATTTTTTGAAGTAATGAAGGCAAAATTCTCCTCGGTTACTCATAATCATATGAAACTTCAACTAATAATTATGTAAAGGATAGGGCACTTCTTACACAGATCAAAATTGCAATTGAAAAAAGATGGAAATATATTTCAAATTATTGATATTGTCAACAAAGTAGATGTGGGGATTGGATACAAAATAATATTATTGTTACATATCAATTGTTATCTTTGATTGCAAAACTATTTGAATATGATTTAATTGACCTTACAACAAATATATTTTTTTGTTAATTTGATAAGAATAACCCCTAGTAAAGAATAAAGATAATAATAACCTAAATGATGACAGGAGTAGGAGCGAGAGCTACAGAATGAGCAATATGGGGAGATACTATAGGGACAAATCTAAAAGCAAGTTCGAAGGTGGGGACAAAAGATGGAATAAATTTGGGGAACATCATAGGGCTTAACAAAGGGACCAAATTCAAGGGTTGAGCAGATAGGAGTGCATGCATGTCATGGGGGTAGAAGGAACACTCATTTGGAGCTACCCTCAAAGGAAAAGATAAGTTCTCGGGTTGGCCTCAACCTTATGATACATATTTTTGTCATAAATCCAATAAGACATTTTTAACGATGGATTCCCTCCATTTCAGTTAGCGAAAATGTTATAAGAGGTAATATGTTGGATTTGCAAAGAAGCCTAATCAAAAAATTCGTAGGAGTATGGCCAATCTTGGTAGCTTTGAAGAGATGGATCAAAAGTAAATGAGATTTTTAAGGGGAAGCTTAGGTCACTTTGATGCTAAAGGATTTCTTCTTGGTAACCTTCACCCAAGAGGAAGATTGTGACTACGTCTATGTGGGAAGGCCCTTGTTTTTGGGTAGTGCTAGTCTATACATACATCGTTGGTCACCAAGGTTTTACCCTCATATAAAAGTTACAAAAGTCCTAGTGTGGATATGGTTGTTCAACATGCCCTTAGAATTTTGGGAAAATAAGTTCTTTGAAAATATCAAAGACACATTGGGGGATTTTGTCTTGATGGCCCTTACAACTACAAACAAAGCCTAGGTTACTTTTACTTATATCTATGTGAGGGTAGACCTATAAGAACCCCTTATTAATGTTTGCTTTGATACCACTGTTAGCTTTTGATGGGAGGTAGTACAACCACAAGATATAAGATAACTAATCTAATTTAACTATAAACTAATGGCATAATAATATGCAGGAAAATAATAAGATGAACATCTGCAAATAACTCAAAAATATGTCATTAATGAAAGTGATAAAAATAGTACAATGCTATATAATGGAGGACATGAACACTCCATGAACATATATAAAAGGACTACATTGTACCATACTACTAAACTATAACACACACTCTCTATATTTACTGCTCCCTCTAAAACACTCACTATGAGGCCTTTATATAGGAAGATAGATTCCTTGGCCCTTAATCTACCTAAGACTTATGTACATGTGGACTACATGCACATTTACAACTTGCACATTGACACTTGTGCATTTATTAAAATACTTGAAGTAACTAACTAACTTTACTCTAAAGTAAACTTACTCTAGTTATGTATTAAAGGTGATACATTTACATTATCCAAATGATGTAATATACTCTAACATCCCCCTATATTACATTATTTGGGTATTGAATATTTTAGTCTTCAATATGGATCTTCATCTTCTTCATCTTGATCAGGTCCTTATATATATTGTAGATGGCCAAGTAAAGCATAGTGTAGTTGTCCTCTCATCCTTTTAATTTTGAACCTTCTATTTCTTCTTTTGCTGTTATGATATAGATTCTTCATTCTCTCCAATATGTTCCTCGAAAACTGCATTAGTATTATTTTGAAACACAAAAATATCTTGTGAGTTTTTGATAGAATCTAGAACATATATATTTCTATGGATTGATCCAGTAGCTTCAACTTTATTTTGATGTATAATAAGACACATATTAGCTCCATTTATGTATCTGAAGTCAATATTCCTTTTACTTTCTACTAACGATACTGAAATGAGATTAGATGTTAGTCCAGGAATATATATGACATTATGTAGCAGAAAGTTTGGAAATAATTTACTAGGTGACACACCCATATCCATGTATATGATAGTGATTGCCATCTGCAATTTTTAACTTGTAGTTGTTAGTGATCTCAAGACAATAAAACCAATGTAGATTTCCTGTCATGTGGTGGCTTGCTCCTGAATCAATATACCAAATGTCCTTTTCACTTTGACCTATGAAATTATTTGAACTTGAAGTGATTTTGCATATTTGATATGGTATATTGGATAGATTCTGATCTTGAGTCCTTTTGTAGTATGTATTATGATGAAATGTCTCTCTTTGATAGGGAATATAATATTATATGCTATAATATTATCCCTTGCACATGGATCATATTGTGCATCAATTAATGCTCACACGGATTGGGTGCATTAAATACTACTTTTGTAAAGGCATACATGCCTATAAATATATTTTTGATTTGAATGCATCACAATTTTCATTTGTGCCATTTCATACCATCTATTAAGAGTTTTTCCCACATTTATGGCTCAACTCATTCTTGGTGCAGATCCACCAATTTTCGGTGCTTCACACTACCGATCTCATGATTTTTGGTACTATCAAGTGAATATTTTGATCGCACAAACCATTTTTAGCAACCTCTCTACATACTTCGGTGGGCGCACATTTTTCCAATGCAACAAATTAACATCATTTCCTAAGGTTTGAACTTTTTTTGATGAAGTTATCAATTTTTTTTGGTAGGCGATCTATTTCCCAATTGGTGGTTTCAAATTGGTTTTTAATTTTCTACATGGGCATTATCCCACATCCACGGTGCACTCGCCATCCTCATTTTTATATTGCATCCATCACCAACGTTCATATAGCCAGCTTTGCTAGATCCCCATTACCTAGACATCCACCACGATGACCTACTTCATTGTCCTCTCTGCCCCGTTTTTCTAGTCAATCCCTACCACGTTGCGTTGATCCTCTAGTCTTCCCATTGCCACACCTACCTTCGATATTCCATCGTATATCGTCATCATTATTAGGGTCTAATTCAGTCTTGGTTGTCAGGTCGCACATCAATCCCTGCCACATCATTTTGATCCTCTAATATTTCCATTACCATGCCTACCTTCGATCTTTCGTCGTGTGTCGTCATCATTTTTAGGGTCTGAATCAGTCTTAGTTGTCAAGTTGCACGTTAGTTGTTTGTTTAGGCATGTCACATTAGTCCATGTCATCCGTGTTTAGTTGCCTACTACATTTATCTATTCATCTGGTTGTCTTGCTCTCCTTGTCCCCTATTAGCCTCGCTGATGTCACCTTGTCTAACATGTCCCCACATTTTTTGTCATCTCCTATTCGTTACCTGTTGACCATTGAAACCGTAGTTTGTTGTAATTGGACATTGGAAATCATTACAATGAAATTAAATGCTAGTCACTACATGGCCCTGTTGTTGTTCTTCAATGTCATTAGTCGTTACCTCTCATTAATGTTGATGGTAAATACCAATTGACCATTGAATACTTGCTGTCCTACTCACCGTTGGATTCTAAAAACAAATTTTTTCGTCCAAGTTGCAAACCAAACCACACATTTTGGCCTTCCAGGAGACCATTTGATTTTTCTACATTTACAAGGCCATCATTTTTCTAAGCATACCCTTGCATATACTTATTGGAAAGCTCATTTCAAGCTCTACCCAACTTCCATGGTGCTTTTTCCATTTGCCCCTATTTCATTTCTTGAATTGTATCCCAAAGATTCCTCTATCTTTCGGGCTTACATTTTTGCCTCGTGATCACCTATTCTCATTTTTTCATTCACACTGGCACCTAGTAAACTCTTGGCCACTCCTAGTAAATCTATGGCTACAAACATGGTCGTTATTAAAAAATTGACTAAAATCACTGTAGCCCATGAGGAAAAATGGTGGAAATGACTGCCAAGTTGCAAAACCTTCAATGTTCCTCCCATCCTCCTCGTCCAAGGTGTGAAGTAAAAATATATGAAGGCTCCCGAGACCCTGATGTACTCAATAGTTGGATCCTTGACATGGAGACATGGTTTGAATACACTCACACTCTTGATGAGGAAAAGGTTCCATTTGCAAAGCTCAAAATTTCCAACATTGCCAAAGTCCTCATATCCAATCGCTAAATTTGTACATGGGAGGAGATGGTACGAGTTTTGAAGGCCTCATTTTATCCATAAAATTATGAGGACTTATTGAATCAATGGCTACAACTCCGTCAAGGCAAGAGGGAATCTATACAGGATTTCATTCATCACTTCAACTACCTTTGAGTCTTACTTGGAATTTCAGATTCTGATAATATCTTGATTGCAAAGTTTAAAAATGGTCTTTTCGCACACTTTTATAGGGAGATCAAATATAATACTTGCACTAAATCGAACGATGCCTTCAAGCATGCGTAGCTAGCTGATAATTTTATGGCAAAACGAAGGGAGCCTCGCTACTCTTTCGGTGGATCAATAAAAGAGGGGCACAAGCATCAACCATAAATAATTTGATCTTATCACTTTTATTCTTCTATTACTTCCACTTCTTACTCATCCCATGCTTCTAAAAATTCATTTTCTTCTTCCTCTTCTTCTTCATTCTCTCATGCTCAAACTGCTAAATTTTGTAACTATTGTAAGAGGTAAGGCCATGATAAAACTCAATGTCCACAATTACAAAAGAAGAATCTTTTTATCCAGTCTGATGAGGGAACTTGTGATAACCCCATTGAGACTACTGGTGAAGAAGAAATTTATGAGTTGAGAGGGAAACTCAATAATGTAACACTCATGAATCACCATTCTAGAGCCGGTGATCATGACCATCTGTTTGTCACTCAGGCTCACTTGCTCCATAACTTTGTAGTATATTGTATAATCAACAATGGATCACAAAAGAACTTGATTGCATTGTCCATTATCGATAAGTTCAATATTCCTACATCAAAATATCCTTACCCCTAATCTCTTGGGTGGAAGGATAGCACAAACACATCACAAATAACACACACGTACACCATCGTATTTACATTTGACCCCAAGTTTCTAGATTCGATCATGTGTGACATCACATCCATGGATTGTTGTGGATTACTTCTGGGTAAACCTTACCAATATGATAGGTATGCTGCTTATTATGCCTATCACAATACATATACTTTGTAACATGAGAGCAAATCCTTTCTTGTCTGTAGTGTTCCACCCACTACACATCAGACTTGCACTAATTTACATCAGGCACGACCAATTGCTTTAATTTTTAGCACATCGCAGTAGAAGGTCTAGCCATAAGCACTTTTGTCCACTCCACCTCACATTCATCAAGCTTCTATTCCTATTGTACCTTTGATTGTAAATATGGTTCCACTAGTTATCCCAACTATTCTTGTTGTTCCAGCAGTTGTTCATGTTATTCCAATAGTTGTTCTTGTTGTTTCGATTGTTCCTATTGTTCCAGTAGTTGTTCTTGTTGTTCCAAAAATTGTTCCTGTTGTTCCAACATTTATTCCTATTGCACTAGTAGCTATTTCAATTGTACCAATAGTTCCTGTTGCACCAGTAATTGTTCCTGTTGTACCAGTTCCTGCTCCAGTTGCAACTCAACCTAAAGTTCCTCATTTGGTTCACACCACTCCACATCCTACCTCCTTCACATTGTAAATTTCAGCATTTTGTGGCATGTCAAAAATTTCCCATCATACATAATCATCCTCTTCATATTGGTAGTCCACATTGCATCTACATGGAGCCTCATTATGGAGCATCCCCATAGCCTCCGGGTTTCTCCCCAACTTCCTTCCATTTTTTAGCGCATTGGAATTCAATGCTTTTACGATGGGGATGAATGATAGGGATTAATATTATATTCTATAATATTAACCCTTTAACATGGATTATATTGTACAAAATTTAATGCTTACGTAGATTAGGTGCATTAAATGTTGCTTTTGTAAAGGCAGACATACCTATAAATATGCTTTTGGTTTGAATGCATCGTAATTTTCATTTATGCCATATTGTGTCATCTTCTAAGAGTGTTTTCCATATCACTATTTTTACTTTATCCATTATAGTGTATGAAAGGATCCTTTTAATACTTTTGATAGATCCTTTGAAGTAGTCTACCTTATGACTCCCTAGTTTAGAGTATATGAACCAATTTGATAAAACCTTTCTAGACTTAGGTTTTGTAGAATCCTTATGTCTCCCTAGTGATTAGAATAAGCTATAAGCTTAATAAAGTGCTTAGTAAGTAATAGTTCACCTTTTGAGTTGATTTTGTAATGTTTTGTAAATAACAATAATCAACTTCTATTTCACCTTATCTCTCCTAATGAACTATGCACTTATTAATTTGAAGTTCTCTATGGTTGGATTTCTTTTGTCCCTTTAGTATGAGTATGAGACAAGAATAAGTATATAATTCCAACTCCTTTAAGTAAATGATGAACTTCCTTTTATAGCCCTTAATATCCAATAGTTTAATATTTCTAAATTCCAATAAACTATTTTTGGTGTAGTATACCTTATAACTCCCTAATTTGGAATATTAGAAAATAATAATATTTGCAATAATAGAGTTTTAATTTTCCAAGTAGAAACCCTTATATCTCCTATGGTATTTAATTGCAAATATTAAACTATTTAAGTATATAAATCTCCTTTAAATTTGCTTTCAAATGTATGGTTGATTTTGCTATTATTTCCAAAGTAAATAATAGAAGAGTTTCAACCTTATACTATACTCCTTATAACTCCTTAATGAAAGCAATTTAATCAAGGTAAAAACTTTACCTTGATAATGCTCCAACTTCTAAATAATGAGTGTTGGGCACTGTCTTACTGTGCATTGCTCTCCTTCAATGGTGGATGTATGAAAATGGCAGTGAGTCTTTAATGATGCTTTGACCCTCTTGGCAACTTTGGCTTCAAACCTTTAATGTTATCCGCTCCTCTTTCACTGTGTATGGATACTCTTTCCTGCTCATTATGGATACACTTTTACTCCACCTTCGAGTTTAGGCACTTTAAATAGTGTGGATGCCTTTCGATTGTGGACAAGTGGCACTTGAGAGTTACATTAAAGATGGGCATTGAGACTTAGGTTATTTCAATGCTCATTCCTCCTTGCAATGATGATTGTGGCAAGTAACCTCCCAATGATGCTTGTAACCACTCAAAGATAGACGTTAGATTATTCCTTGAGCGTTCTTCTCTTGGACGTACATTGAGGAATGTGAGGGTACCTAGAATGGTTGTGCCAAGTGGCACAAGATACCTTGGCTCCAAATTACAAGTGGTGCTCAGGTTTCCTGCATGTAGACCTTCCCTCCAATGTATTATACCTTGTATATCCTTTTCCAACAAATGCTCTTGATAACTTATCTCCAATGCCTTCTTTCCAAGCCAACGTAGATGTTGTGTGGGTGGCTCCAGCTAAGGCGATGAGGAATGCTTTGATGGAGGTTCTATGGCACTCCAATGGTGGCTATGGGAGCTTTGTTTTAGTTGATGGTTCCTCTAGATTATACCTTGGGTAAAGCTCCTTGTACCTTGCTTATTCGTGCTTGTCTTTAGCACTATTCCTTCTACGTAGATAGCAATTGGTAATGGCCTCCTTGTATTGGCTTGATGTTATAGGTTTGATGCTTGCTATAGGCACTTGATTTGATGGTGGATATGGTGTCTTTAGACACCTTGATTCTTGAGCAATGTGAGCCCTTTGATGACTCTCTTTTCTTGCTCGAACTCTACCCCTTTACCTTGCTGAAATGACTGCCTTGTAACCATCCTTGCTTGGTCATTGTAATGCCTATAGAGGCTAAATTAATTATCCTTATTTTTTGAGTTTGAAAGGACACAAATGGTGCTTCTCATGCATGTAAATATTTTTGTAATAGTTAAGGTTTAGTACCTTAACCTACACCAGGATAATAGGCCGAATATATTCCTTTTTCATGCCCTTTAACCTTCTTGATGAGGTGGCTTCTTGAGAGCAATACTGCTATTATGTTGTCTTCTTTTGGTGACTTACTTTCACCAAGATATGCAGCAGGTTTTGGATGCTCAATAGTGTCTTTAGACACTTCACTCTTACCCAAATTTGTGCACTGTAACTTCCTTCAATGATAACCTCTTAATGCACTTTAAAACTTAAGGGTAACTAGTATTAATGCACCAATAATATCTCCAAGCTTGATGCTCTTAAGAATAACTAGAATAGTGTAGTAGTAATCTCACCTTATTACTCCTATAAATGAATCCTCAAAATAACTTGAAATATGCACTAATTTTCACTGCAATCTAAAAGTACTTAGTGCATCTAAAGAACAACTAGTATAGTGCAATATTAATCTCACCTTATTACTCCTTCAAATGAACTTGAAATATGCACTTAGTAATTGCTCCTTGTAGAGAACTATAATCTCTGTAACTTAATGTAGTCTTCTTTGTTGTAACTAGATAATAGGAAGATGATAATTTTCTTTCTATCGAAATATATCTAACTCCTATTTTAATGTGCATGTATAAACCTTAAAAGAAACTATCTTCTGCACTCCCTTTGAAGACTATAAAATGCAACCTTCTCTTTGCAACTTCTTAAAACTCTAATATGGTGCTTAATGGAACTTGATAATGAATTAATTTAAAGTTCAACTAATGAACCTATTTGCACCCAAGTTTCTTACCTTAATGATCTTTGTAGATGAAGGATTGCTTGGTGATTCGATTCACCAAATTGTTGCCCTTTAACTGGATGAACTTGCAACTATTCTTGGCTATCCTAAATAGCTCTTTAACTCACCTTTTTGCAGCTCTAAAAACCCTCTAACTTGCTACCCTTTAACTGTAGTAGGTGACTTTGATTCTCCTTTAGGATGCACTTTGTAAATCTAAATTTTTGCAGCTAGTAATGTTGTCCTAATTGCTGCCCTTTCATAGTCAATTTTTGCACTGAAATTTTATCCTTGAAACTCAAAAATTTGGTAGGGAATTCCCCCAAATCGTAGTTGAGTTTTTCTTTCAAGAACCCTTCCAGTATTTTATTGTAGATTCAACAAACCCCTATCTCTGGATGAGCCTTCTAGCCTTCAAAGGTAATCTTCAAACCTTTATGGTTTGGTAGTAATGTTAGGCTCCTTTCTCCTTCAACCTCCTTGTCAAATTCTAACTTCAATCTAGGCCTTCTTCTCAAGAATCTGAAAGTCTTGAGGTCTTCACCAATCTCCTCCATAATTTGGCAAACTTCTTACCAAATACTTCTCCCTTGGGCTTGTTTTTGGATGGCAATAATTGTCCCAAGTTCTTCCTTTGGTGGTAAATTTCTCCAATGAGTTCTCCTAGGAACTCCTTTAATGGCCTTCTTTGAATTTTAAAATAAGGCTCTCCAAGCCTTCTCCTTGTTTCTCCTTGAGACCTCACCAAGGTCTTCAATCTCGTAGCTTCTCTGGTCTTCCAAATGAGACCTTTCCTTCAACCTTCTACTATGGAAGTGTTGGTAATGAGATCTTCCTCTCGAATCTCAAAAATATGCTACTTCTAGAATTATGGAATAGGACCTTGCTAGTCCTTCTTCACTTTTGCAATCTATAGGCTTTAATGGAGATCACCAACCTCCAATCTTCTAAAATTGGGAGTTTTGTAACTAGACCTTCTAAGGGTCTCTTTAACTTCTTTAGGCTGATTTCTTCAATCTGTTATTTGCAATATTTAATGGAGATCACCAACCTCCAATATTCTTTTAGAATCTTCTTTGGAGTCTCTTGAATCAATAGTAAGGCTACTATGGCCTTTTCTTCTTCTGCACTCTACAAGTCTGCAATCTCTAGTAATGGGACCTTTTCTTCAAGCCTCCAAATATTCGTTCTTCTATTTGTTGCTTCTGGTGCTGGATTGATTCTAAAGAAGATATTCTTCCTAGATATTTTGTAGGAAGCTTCCCAACTCACTTTGAATCTCCTTTTTCCTGCAACAAAATATTAGGACTGTAATGGAAGAAACTCTAAATCTAGAGATGATGAATCTTCACTAGTTGATTTGTCAATCTAGTGGAATCCACGTTGAGTCCTAGTCTTCACGAGTTTTCCTATAACCCTATGGAAAGACTCTAGCCAAATGTAATCTCAAAAATTCTATAAATGAGATTTTTGGATTTCTCTCAATCTCACTTGTGGCTCTCCCTATTTCCTATCTGATCTACCATGTGCTCTGATACCACTGTTAGCTTTGATACCACTATTAGATTTTTATGGGAGGTAGTACAACCACAAGATGTAAGATAACTAATCTGAGATAACTATAAACTAATGGCACAATAATATGCAAGAAAATAATAAGATGAACATTTGCAAATAACTCAAAAATATGCCATTAATGAAAGTGATAAAAATAGTACAATGCTATATAATGGAGGACATGAACACTCCATGAACATATATGAAAGGACTACATTGTACCATACTACTAAACTATAACACACACTCTCTATATTTACTGCTCCCTCTAAAACACTCACTATGAGGCCTTTATATAGGAAGATAGATTCCTTGGCCCTTACTCTACCTAAGACTTATGTACATGTGGACTACATGCACATTTACAACTTGCACATTGACACTTGTGCATTTATTACAATACTTGAAGTAACTAACTAACTTTACTCTAAAGTAAACTCCTACTCTAGTTATGTACCAAAGGTGGTACATTTACATGACCCAGATGATGTAATATGCTCTAAAAATTAAAACAATAGATTTAGTTTCATGTATGGGTAAGCATTGATAGGAGGTTGACTATAAAAACATACCCTTTCAATGTTACCTTTGCCATGCATGTTGGTACTTAGAAAGATTTTGTTCAACAAAGAAACAAACAATAAAGGGAAGTCATAATAAGACTCATTTGCCATGGAGCCAAACCTATAAAAACAAATACAATAGATAGAACTAGAATTAGAAAAATTGGAACGAGAGGTTTTAGAAATAGCAAAAGAGAAGAAAATAGTTCCAAATACAGAAGAGTCCTAGGAGGATTTAGAAAAAGGAAAAAGTAATGCAAAATATGAAAAATTCAAAGAAGAGGAAATCACATAGGAGGTCCAAGAAACTTCCCTAAAAAATCTAAGGAATTATAACAGAAAGGAAAAGAGGTGAAATACAAGGGATAGGAGAAGAAACCTTCTCAAATAAGGGGAAGGAGTAATCGTAGACAAGCTGACACATGGAACTTTCAACGAATAAACGGGAAATTTTTAGGAAATACTTTGCAAACTAGGAAAGAAAAAAGAAGTGGAATATGGCAAACAAATTCATTTATAGGGGGATCCAAAACCCTAGCCAAAGTTAAAAAATGAAATTTTTATCCTAGAATGTGAGGGTTCTAAATGTCCCAAGCAAACATAGACTACTAAAATCCTGCATTAGTAGACTGTAACCAAGTCGATATGAGGAGCACCTTATTTTTTAGCAGTGCTAGTCTATACATGTGTTGATGGTTGATAAGGTTTAATACTCATACATAAGATGTTACGAAATTCCCAGTGTAGATATGGTTGCTCAATGTGCCCTTAGAATTTTGGGCAAAATAGTTATTTAAAAATATTAAAAACACTTTGGGGGAATTAATCTCAGTGGTCCTTAAAACTATAAATAAAGCCTAATCTATTTTCACTCACATCCATGTGAGGGTAAACCTACAAGAACTGAAAGGGAATATAATCAGATCATTCCAAGCTGCAAGGATATCAAGTGTTAACATAACACCACATTCAACCAAAACAAGAATCTAAAAGCAAATTGATAGCATAAGTTTACAAATGGATATGCAAAACAATGAGCAACAATATCATATATTATACATGAATAATGAACTTCCTCTTCAATGAGTACAATGAAGGTGCCTTGCTTATATAGGCAAGGATTATCAACCATAGCGGTAGGATCAAGCTAAAAATATCCCATAGCTCCTAGAAATAGTCAAATCTAAAAATATCCCCATAATATCTAAGAAATAAATATGTAACATCTCATAATATCTAAATAAGATAAATGAAATATCCACACATAAGTGGGTGGGGAAATACATGGAATAACTAAATAAAATAAAAATAAAATTATCTAGGTGAACATGAGCTAAGGTAAACAACCTACTCTAACAGCCCCCTTCAAGTGAAGCTAGGTGCTAAAAAGTAAAGTGGCATATCCACAATATGAGCCTCGACAACAAGGCCTAATTAGGTACTCATGTACAATGTGTATCTAGAAGCTCTTGAACCATAAGGTGGAAAACCATGTGGAAAAAAAAACATCTAGCTAGAAAGAGAGAAGAAAAAGTAGGAATGGAGCCAAGGAGTGCTCCCAACACCCTCCTAGGATTATGAGCTCCATGAAGAAGTCCTATGAAGAAGTGGATGCCTTTGCGATGAACAATGTGTCTCCCACGAAGAAGAAAGTAGCCATGAAGCATTCGTTGAATGTCTTCCCACTCCAAGTGAGTGTGAGAAGATGGGAATAAAATATAGAATGATGACGTAGAATCCTTCAAACTGAGTTGAAATGAAGAAGATGTCATCAATGAATTATAAAATGAATTTCCAAGAATGTAGAAGCCCAAACCAACACCAAAATAAGGTAGAATATAATCCCATTCAACATCCAAAAGATCAACATACACAAAACCATGAGTGTACAAAAGTGGAAGAGATGTGTGAAGATCATCCATCAAGGAAGAATCACCAATATCCAGTTGCATAAGTGATTATGAGCCCATGGAAGCAACAAGAGAAAGAAGTGGAGGCTTAGAAGCCTCAAAAGAATCAACATGATCTTCAAGATATCCAAGTGAGAGTCCAACTAAAGACAAAATATTTGTATCCAACTCTTGTAGGAGTACATCATCCAATGTGAAAGAAATAGGAGAAGAAAATGGTGGACAAGGTGGCTCACTCAAAGGAGGGCACACAAAAACAAAGTCCACAAATGAATAAGTACATGGAGGAGATACAATGTATACATCATCATCAAATAAATGAGTGATATCCTCATACATGTTAAGAAAATCACCTGTGTGACTCTCAATGAAGAGAGAGGCAACACCATCCAAGAATTCATCTGTATGTAAGGATGTAACATGCCATGAAATCTATGTTGTAGATGATGCAACATCAACATGATCATCCAGATAATACAAGTGTGGAGATGTATCCTATAAAATATATAAAGCAGGTACTATAACATCAACCTCATCATCCAAAACATCATGAGATAGTGACTCCAAAAATAAAGGTACATCACAAATGATGTCCTCCATGCAAGCAATTTTAAGAGAAGGTGCCTTGGGTAAAAACTTTATTTTCAACATATGATAAGCAAGGTGAGGTGTGTTATTGTGAACTCTAATAAAATTTTGAAGCTCCCCACAAACTGTATAATAAAGCATGTTAGAGATCCTTAAATTGTTCATGAACCATATCCTATACTCCTTATCCTTCACCATTGGTTTGTGTTTTGGAGTTATGAACAAAGGATCCAAACCTTCACTTTGACATAATGAAAAAAGTACCTTAAACCATGCTTTAAAAATTTCAGCATTTGCCTCTATGCTAAGTTTAAAAAAGAAGTTTCCAAGATGTCCTCAAAAGTAGAAGAGCCCCCCCCAAATCAAAAGGCATTATAATGTGAAAGGTCTAGTGTGATGTCACAAGGTGGTGCAAAATACCATAAAATCACATCAATGCACAAATGAAGCCTCTGAAATCTAAAAAGTCTCTAAAGGAATTACAAAAAGAATCCCATCCTTCAAAATAAGTGCCTCAATGAGGAATATTGGCACAAGAGGATGCACCACAACAAAGCAAGGGAATTCAAAGACAAAGGACTCCTCAAGCACAATAATGTGTAGGCTCCACCAATACTGAACACCAAGTAAGCTGATCATAAAGTTCCAAACTAAGTGGACAAATAGAAAATGAAGGAATATGAGACTTTATAACGATAGTCCATATGTTAGTTCAAGTGCAAAACCCTTTTTCACAATGCAATATTGAGAGTGCATTCATAAAATCATTGTAAATGTCTAAATACAGATCCAAAAAATCTAAAATTTTACATACATATCAAAAAAATGATTTTACAGGCATGGGAATATTTTTTTGCACATTATGCAAAACAATCTGCAAAAATGTAGAAGTTTTGATGAAGATATACGTATATTACTAAAAAAGTATAGGTGTTTGTAAAATAAATATATCTTGAAGAATACTGTTCCAAATGAGCTGAAATTTTGGGCACAACTCAAATGAATGCATCTACAAACCTCCAAAAACTTTCATGGAAAAATGGCATTTCTATAAGGAGATACATGCAAAATATAAAAACATGTTGGGTTGATGACCTTGCCAAAAAAGGAAATTCTCAAGAAGAAAAATGCGTAGGACATATCCAAGTAAATGAGGCTATTGCAGTATGGGCAAAAGATATTTTAGGAGGCTGGTGATGATTTGAAAATGGAAGGAGAGACACAAACTGGCCAAAAAACTCCACCAAGTACCCGATCATAAAAACTGAAGCTTCCACACCAATCTTCGAACCTGCAAGAGAAACAACTGTACAACACTCACAAATGGATGATTGCAACACCTATTGCTATTATACCATGAAAGGAATGATAATAAATCATTCAAAGCTGCAAGGATCTCAAGTGTTAACAGAACATCACATTCAACTAAAACAAGAATCTGAAAGCAAATTGATAGCATAAGTTTACAAATTGATATGCAAAACACTAAGCAACAATATCATATATTATACATGAATAATGAACTTCCTCTTCAATGAGTACAATGAAGGTGCCTTACTTATATAGGCAATGATTATGAACCATAGTGGTAGGATCAATCTAAGGATAAATATCCACCATACAAAAGGAATAAGTGATATGGTCCATAGATCTATAACCGCTATGGGGAGAAAGAATATCAACCCTCCAAATATACCTAAAGATACCCAATAACTCCTAGGAATAGGCAAACCTAAAAATATCCTCATAATATCTAAGAAATAAATATGTAACATCTCATAATATCTAAATAAGGTAAATAAAATATCCACACATAAGTGGGTGGGGAAAATACACGGAATAACTAAATAAAAGGAAAATAAATTACCTAGGTGAACATGAGCTAAGGTAAACAACCTACTCTAACAAGAACCGCTTATATTGGTAAGCATTGGTATGAGGTTGACTATAAACACATACCCTTTCAATGTCACCTCTACCATGCATGCAGACGCTTGGAAAGCTTTTATCTAGAAAAGAAATAACCAATGAAATGGAAGTCACAAATCACAACAAGACTTATTTTCCATGGATCTAAACATACAAAAGAAAATCCAATAGATAATAATAGCATTGGAACAATCAAAATGAGAGGTTTTGAAATAGCAAAAGAGGAGAAAATAGTTCCAAAGATACATGAGCCCAATGAGGGTCTAGAAGAAGTAAAAAGCAATGTAGAAGGTGAAAACGTTTAACAAGAGGAAATCATAAAGGAGAAGGAAGCCCAATAAACTTCCCTAAATAAATATAAGCATAACAAAAGAGAAAATAGATTAAATACAATGCAGATGAGGATTAGTCATCTTAGAGGAGAAGGGACACTCATAGAAATTTTGACACATAGGGATCTGGATGAGGAAAGGAGTGGTCCTTAGGAAATACTTTGCAAACTAATGAAGCAAAAAAATATGTGGAATATGGTAAACAAACTCACCTTATTGATGCCTTTACAGGGGGATCCAAACCCCTAGCCAAAGGTAAAAATAAAATTATTATTCTAGAATGTGAGGGGTCTAAATTCCTCATACAAACATAGACTACCAAAATCTTGCATTGGTGGTATTTTTACTAATATAGTATTATTATAGGGGAAATGAGTTAAAAAAATACATAGGAAAATATGGATCAAAAACAACTTCTTGGGAGATCCAATGCAGGGGGCTTCAAGAGGTTTTCTAACTCTTTGGTACCCAAAAATCTTTGATGGAGAACTACTTGATAAAAATTGGCATCACCTTATAATTTACTTCAAGCATATGATCACAAATAAAATAGGCTTCATCACAAATATTTATGCATGCAATTCTATTAAGCATAAAAAAAAATTGTAATTTACCTAAAGAAAATAGTCAAAACTTAGAAAAACAAAAATAGATGGCATCTAGGGGATTTCAATACCCCATTAACCCAAAATAAGAAGAAATAAGGGGTTCCTAGTTACACACACACCATGAGAGATTTAGTAGATATTTTGATAGAGATAAGCCTAATAGACATCCATTTTGAGGGGGTAGCTACACTTGTAATAATAAAAGTATGAAGGATCAAGGTATTCAATCTAATATTAGGATAGAATTTTGATGCCTATTGAATGATATATTGAGGGTTTCTAAATAAGAATTAAAACAAGCTCTTGAATTGGAGTAGGAGAAAATTCTTGGAAGCTCCAATGCAGGGGGATTCAAGAGGTTTGCTAACTCTTTGGTACCCAAAGATCTTTGATGGATAATTGGTTGATCAAAATTGGCATCAATTTACTTCGAGAACATGATCACAAGTAAAGTAGGTTTCATCACAAATATTTATGCATGTAATTATATTAAGTATAAAAATATTATTTATAATTTACCTAAATAAAATAGTCAAATCTTAGAAATACAAAAATATATGGCATCCAGGAGATTTCAATACCCCACTAGCCCAAAATAAGAAGAAAGAAGGGGTTCCTAGTTACACACAAGCCATGAGAGATCTAGTAGATTTTTTGATAGAGACAAGCTTAATAGACCTACATTTGGAGGGGGTAGCTACACTTGGAATAACAAAAGGATGAAGGATCAAGGTAGTCAATCTAAAATTAGATAGAATTTTGATGTCTCTTGAATGGTATATTGAAGGTTTCTAGCTGAGACTTAAAACAAGCTCTTGAATTGGATCTAACCATTTTTTTTTTATTTTGAAAATTAGGAGATATAGGGCCAAGAAAAACTACTCTCTCTATTTGAAAATGATATGGAAAACACACTTAGATCTAGAAGGAAATACTAGGCAATGGTGGGGTACATTTGTAACACAAAGCCACATATTCCAACTTTATCAAAATATGAAAATAATTAAGAATGAGTTTAAAATATGGAATTGTGAAGTTTTCCAAAATGTTTTTCTAAGGAAGATTAGGCTGGAGAATAGTTTAAAGAACATTGAGCAAAGGATGGAGGTGGAGAATAACACTAAGAAATTTATTTAGGAGGTAAATATGAATCTTTAAGAATACCATAACATTTTAACAACAAAAGAAATCCACCAAAGACAAAATTCTAGATCCTTATGGCTTTAGGAAGGAGATAGAAACAAAAAAAAAATTCATATCGTCAACCTAATCCATTGGACCAAGAACATAATCAACATAGTCACTCTAGATCAAGGGAGGTTATATATCAGGAGGAGAGGATTGAATTGGAAACTATCAATTTCTTCCATAACCTATTAATAGAAAAGGGAGGGATCAAGAGGAGGCCTCCAATGACCTCTTGAAAAATATTTCTCAAATGATCATAGCATAAAATATCAACCAATTAAATAAACCCTTCAAAAAAGAAGAAATTAAAGATACATTATTCTCCATAGAAAAGGAGAAAGCCTCAAGAATAGATGGGTTTTAGGCATGGTTCTTCCAAATTTTGAACATAGTTAAAAAGATGTTGTAGCAACTATAAGGTAAGCCAAAAAAGAGATGAAGGTTTTGAAGGAATGGAGTAATACTTTCATCACCATTGTCCCCAAGAAGGCCAAAGGAAAAATCTTTATTGTCTTCATACCAATAAGCCTATGTAACATAGTTTATAAAATATTGACAAAGGTGATCTCCCTAAGACTAAAATCCCTTCTCTCAAGATTGATCTCAAAATACTAGGGATGATTTGTTAAGGATAATCAAATTTTGGAGGGGTTGTAGTAGTTCATGTGGATCTACATTCCTTAATTAAAATCAAGAGGATGAGTATGCTAATTAATTTGGACATGAACAAAGTATATGAAAGGATCTCCTAGAACTTTCCTTAGAATATGCTTAGGAATTTTGGGTTTTGGGATGCCAAGAAAAATCTAGTCATGAGTTGTGTAAGGACTCTAAGATACTCTATCCTAATGAATGGAGTGCAAATTACTTTTCTTGCTAACTCTCAAGATTCAAGGTTAGGTGACCCATTATCCCCCTACTTGTTAATCTTACTTGTAGAAGCTTTAAGCCAAACCTTTCTAGAAAACTTAGACTAAAGAAATTTTAAGGCCTCAAGGTGGCAAACACCATGGATGTAGTTTTTCATTTGCATTTTGTGGATGATACAATCCTATTAGGACCGGTAAGAGTTATTTAAGCCAAATAATGGAATAAATTTCAAGAGATCTATGAGAAGGTTGTAGGTCAAAGAGTCAATAAGGAGAAAAGTTTGCTATATTTCATCAATACCCAGCAAGGATACAAGGCAAGCTAAAAGAAAATTTTAGGTTATAAACTAAGCTCCTTGACCTCACTATACTTGGGAAAACCTATTTTATAGGTATAGCAAATCAAGAACACTAGAACCATAATTTTTTATTGATTCTAAAGGAAACCAATGGGGTGGAAGGGGAAATGGTTGAGATAGGATGTGAAAATGCAACTACTACAGGTAACCCTTCAAGCCCTTCCCACTTATGTCATATCTCTATTAAAAATTCTAAGGGTGTGGTAACTAAGTTAGAATATATTCAAAAGAATTTTCTTTGGATAAGAATAGAGGAAAAGAGAAATTTTTCTCTCTTGAAATGAGAAATAGTTTACCAACCTAAGAAAAAAGGAGGTGTGGTTTTAAGAAGAATCGATTTGATGTGCATAACCTTGGGTGGGGAACTAGCATGAATATTAATGATAAAAATATACAACCTTTGGTCTATAATTCTTCAACATAAATACTTATAAGGTGGAGATCCTGAGAGAATATTCAATGAGGAAGGGTATTGCAAAGAGTCAATTATTTGGAACTATCCATTAGAAACAAATAAGATTTGATAAAAGTAGTGAAATGAAAGGTTGCTTGGGAGTGCATTGAATTCTAGTATGATATTTGGTTAGGGAGAATCCTCTATAGCAAGATGAGAGTCGAAATGCACTAGCCTAGGATGCATGGAACATTTGAGCAAACAAAGTTGGCAATTACTTACATAGGGATTGGGAGGGAAACATTAGGTGTATCATGAAGAAATGGAAAGAAAAGGAGAACCAATGGGATGGGTAAGTTCAAATCATTCTACAGAGACTTTATTCTATATATATTTATCTAAAGGGTATAGACATCCTTTACTGGTCAACAAGCCTAAATGGAGAATAGTCAATTAAAAGTGGTTATGAAAATTCAAGGTACTAATGAGAAGGTCTAGACAAAAATATGAAAAAATACAATGATCCCAAAGATTATCTTTTAGCTAGCTAGTTGCTCACAATATAATGCTAATGTGGTATGAGTTATTATATCATGTATAATGCATATACAAGTTTATTAGCCACTCAACACATGGTTTGTGAGGTTCACTAGGGGACAAGGGTAGTTGTAGGATGTTATACCATATTTGGGTAACCATTGTATTACATACCCTTTCACTTTCATAATGCAGGTTCATTCGAAGCATGAATATCTAACATGTGGTATCAGAGTAGGTACAAGAAAGAAATAATTCTCCTTTTGATCCTCCTCTAGCTTTGACATAGATAAAGAGAATGGCAAGGTGCACTTTTTTTGAAAAAATATCAAAGTGAGATAAAATAAATTCAAGGATAAAATTATCTTGCATAAGGTTGTGATCTTGAAGGAAAATTCCATGACACATTCAATAATTTTTAGGTTGAAAACCCTTGCCATAGGTAAAAAATTATTTCAAAGAATCAAGAGGGTTTCATTCCTTATTTAAGACCAAAGGTCATATATCCTAAGACAATCAAGCCAAGCTAAGCAAGAAATAATCCATTGCCATTAAAAGGAAAGAAAATGAAGCTATTGAAAGCTACATAAAATATTACAAATGAAGCTATTCAAAGCTCCATATAAATTTACAAAGGAATCTATTGAGAAAATCCACAAAAACCTACAAGGGAAGCTATTAAAAAGCTTCATAAATATTACAAGAAGAGGAAGTCATTAAAACTCCTAAAGGTTTGAAAAATTATTGTATAATAGGTTACAAGCTCAAAGAAGCTTACAAAAAAAGAGTAGAATATAAAGTTCTTCTATCTAGTATTGAAGGTGTCAATTACTAGTTGAAAGCAAGAAGTAA
The DNA here is from genome assembly GCA_028583015.1 of Wollemia nobilis. Lineage (NCBI taxonomy): Eukaryota > Viridiplantae > Streptophyta > Pinopsida > Araucariales > Araucariaceae > Wollemia > Wollemia nobilis. Next base: position 8,972,398 of record JAQPPZ010003077.1, on the reverse strand, counting down.
AATTTTATAAGAAGCACCCAAGCTTGCTATACAAACATTCCTTTAGGAACAAAAGAATTTTTTTGAAACAAAAGAGAAAACAAAACGTTGTCTCAATTACAACTAATGAGACAAGGTACAAGCCTCTGTCTCCATCCAAGCAAACAAAATGCTCTAAAACTAGAATGTAGCAAGGAATGTATGTTTTAACTAATAACCTAACAAGCAACTGAAGTCTTGGTACCACTCATTGGGTCCAAAGAAAGGAGCCCATGGAGGAAGAATTATTAACACCCCTATAACAAAAAAAATCAAAAGACCCCATGAAAGAATCAAGAAAAGGATATATATATATATATATATATATATATATATATATATATATATATATATATATATATGTATGATATATATATATATATATATATATATATATATATATATATATATATATGTATGATATATATATATATATATATATATATATATATATATATATATATGTATGATATATATATATATATATATATATATATATATATGTATGATATATATATATATATATATATATATATATATATATGTATGATATATATATATATATATATATATATATATATATATGTATATGTATATGCAAAAGAACAACTCAAAGGAAAAAGGTAGAGACACAAGATCAAAAAGACATGCACTCCAAAATAGTAGAAGAAACAAAAGAATGAAGACACTATTCAAAAGGAAGGATAAGAAGAAGATTACACCAATTAAAACAACGGTAGAGAAAAAAATAGATATGATTGCACTAGTCAAAATAAATCCACAAAAGAAAATTAAGATGCCTACACTAGTCAAAAAAATGTATAGAAAGAATCAACTCCACTAGTTAAGAGAAACTAAGAAGAAGATCACACCAAGATCCAAACATCACCTAAGACATCCTATAGTCTTGTGGACACTACTAAGAAAAAAAATAAAAGATTTATAGAAACTCTATGAAGCACTTGAAACATGAATGCACACCCAGAGTTAAACTACACACACCTAACATAAGATAAATGCTCACCTGAGCACATAAATAATCACAAGGCAATACATTCATTGATTAACATATGCTAAGTAGAAGAAAGAGATGAGTTACTAAGAAGAAGCAAATTGCTAGTCTGAGATATTGCTCGATAAAATAGTACTATCAAAGGTTTCAAAAATCATAGAGGTTAGACATCATGTTTTCCAAAAGAAAGAATGCATGCAAAATTGAAACAAGAAAGAAGGATCTTGTGGTGATTGTCATTAATACAATCAAGAAGTTGAATACCATCTAACATCAATAGTGGAAAGAAAACGAATGTAAAAAGAAAAATATAAAGAAAAAAATATTCCAAGAAATATTTTGTAGAGGAATAGATATTCCATCTCCTCATGGAGACATGATTCAATCTCATTTTTTAGGCATCATTTGAAATCCAAGTATAGGCATATATATAACCATCAAAAATAGATTTTTGAGGTAGAATCAATAAAAATAAGAATATTTGAATTTGTAAAAGACTACTATGGCTAGTGGAGCACCAAAGTTCTTATTTCCACATTCTCAATAGTTGAGGGAAAACAATTATGTTGCTTGAAATATGAAACTCATGACATAGCTTAAGGTTGAGAAAGTTTGGGGAGTAGCAAATGGAAGTACTTGTCCTAGTGTAGGAGTATAACAAACATAGTTTGACAAGGTAGATAGAAATATGAGATGAATCATCATCTTTGGAGTAGCAAATGATGTCCAAGAATACATTAGGGATATGATCACAACTAGGGATGCATGGGAGAATTTTAAGATAGTATTTGAAGCTAAGAATCAAAATTAGATTCTATTCTTCCAAAGCCAACTCTATTGTTTGAAGATGAAAAGTGGAAAAAATTTGGAAGCATGATTGAGAAGAATAGTAGAATTGTGAGCATCATTGAAAGCACTAGGAACTCTAGTATCTGATGAGCAATAAATTCTTATTATTTTAAGATTAATCCTAGTAAAGGATAATTTTTTTGTAACTACATGAAATATCTCTAAGCAAACTTAGTTTTGAGAAGTTGGTGAACCTACTTCAAAAGGAAGGGGTATCACATTCAAGACAAAAAAGAGGAACAAGTACCTCTTAATAAGAAGAAGTCATTTAGAGACATAAGGAGAAAAAATTCTTATCATAAAGAACATACATTAGTTACACATGCCCAACTCAATGATATATGGTATATTGATTCTGGAGCAACCAAACACATGATAGGAAGAAAATATTGGTTTCAAAATCTAAGGTATTCTAGACATGTAAGAAAAATTTCTCTTGGGGATGACACATCCTATGAAATAAAGGGCATAGGTGATATAAAATTGTGACTTGGATCACACAAATGCAAAATCATAGAAATTTTATATGTTCCAAGACTCACCAAAAATATATTGTCCACAAATCAACTACTTGATCATAATTTAAAGTTTGATTTTGATAAGCAACAAGGATCCAAAATTTGCATCATTCATGATAAAACCAATAATTCTAAGATTATTTCATATGGAAAATGAAAAGGAAAGATGCTTGAACATAACACAATGCATCATGACAACTTAGCATTGGTTTTCAACTCCAATATATCTGCATCACTTTGGCATCAAATATATGGTCATCTAAGTTATGGCCACCTCATTGCATTACAAAACAAAAATATGGTCAAAGGTCTTCCCTCTTTATAAAAGCATGTAGTCATTGTTTCTTACCTAGAAAGCAACATCGAGCTCCTTTCAAAACTTTAGAATACTAGGCCAAGGTATCTCTTGATTTGATCCATACCGATATGTGCGGACCCATGTCTCGAAGTTACAATAGAACTTGATATTTTCAATTTTTTTTTGAATATAATACCTAAAAAATGTGGGTATATTTTTTAAAAAGCAAAGATGAAGCTTTATTCGATTTTCAAAAATTTAAGGCCCAAGTAGAAACCTCCATAGGAATAAATATCCATGTCCTCCACTTAGATCAAGGAGGGGAATTTACTAGCAATGAATTTTCAATTTTTTTGAAAAAACATGGCATTTAATGACAACTGAAAACAACCTACTCACAACAACAAAATGGTATTGCAAAACATAGAAATAGAACAATAATAGAAATGGTATGAAGTATGTTGAAGGATTCATAACTTGGACACTCTTTTTTAGATAGAAGTAATGCATACAAAAATTTACTTACTCAATTCAATTCCCACTGCATCTCTTAAATATATCACTTCAGAAGAAATATGGAGTGAACACAAACCATCAATATTTGATCTTCAGGTATTTGGGTGTAAAGTATACATGCACATTCTAAAGGAAAAAAATAAATTGGATGAAAATATTAGCAATGCATATTACTAGGCTACAATGATTAATCAAAAGCCTACAAATTATTTGATCTAATATTCAAAGAAATTATATATTAGTCATGATGTTGTCTTTGATGAGGAAGGCAAATCACCTTCATCACCATCACAATAATCTTCATATAACTTAGATCCAATAATTATTAAAAGTGATAAAGAAAATATAAATGAAGAATTATTTAGTGATATCAATGATGATCTATCTACTCATGTACAACAGACAAGGAGAATGCCTAAGTGGTATACTAGTATATTGAAAGCATCTAGGAAAAATAGAATTCCAAACACCGAGCTCCTTTCAAAACTTTAGAATACTAGGCCAAGGTATCTCTTGATTTGATCCATACCGATATGTGCGGACCCATGTCTCGAAGTTACAATAGAACTTGATATTTTCAATTTTTTTTTGAATATAATACCTAAAAAATGTGGGTATATTTTTTAAAAAGCAAAGATGAAGCTTTATTCGATTTTCAAAAATTTAAGGCCCAAGTAGAAACCTCCATAGGAATAAATATCCATGTCCTCCACTTAGATCAAGGAGGGGAATTTACTAGCAATGAATTTTCAATTTTTTTGAAAAAACATGGCATTTAATGACAACTGAAAACAACCTACTCACAACAACAAAATGGTATTGCAAAACATAGAAATAGAACAATAATAGAAATGGTATGAAGTATGTTGAAGGATTCATAACTTGGACACTCTTTTTTAGATAGAAGTAATGCATACAAAAATTTACTTACTCAATTCAATTCCCACTGCATCTCTTAAATATATCACTTCAGAAGAAATATGGAGTGAACACAAACCATCAATATTTGATCTTCAGGTATTTGGGTGTAAAGTATACATGCACATTCTAAAGGAAAAAAATAAATTGGATGAAAATATTAGCAATGCATATTACTAGGCTACAATGATTAATCAAAAGCCTACAAATTATTTGATCTAATATTCAAAGAAATTATATATTAGTCATGATGTTGTCTTTGATGAGGAAGGCAAATCACCTTCATCACCATCACAATAATCTTCATATAACTTAGATCCAATAATTATTAAAAGTGATAAAGAAAATATAAATGAAGAATTATTTAGTGATATCAATGATGATCTATCTACTCATGTACAACAGACAAGGAGAATGCCTAAGTGGTATACTAGTATATTGAAAGCATCTAGGAAAAATAGAATTCCAAACACCTCTTCTACAAGACCAAGAACATGGAGTATGACTCACAACACACAAAATATAGATCTAATGAGTATAGGAAGCCCTTTAGTCTACTGCTTGGAGTAACATTATACACACTGAATATTAAGCACTATTGAGAAACAAGACTTGGGATCTTATTGATCTTCCACCCAGAAAAAAGGGTTAGACATACAATTTGTTATGAACCTCTCTTCTCATTACCATAAATCATTCACCATTGTGCAAAATTATTCAACATGCATCCAAAAATAAATTGCATAATAACAATCCACATAATAAAATAGAGATAATACCCTTGAGGTAGGGCAACACCATACAATACTCCTTATTGGAAGGAAGCTACCCCACAAGATCTCCAACTCCACGAGTCAAGACTTTTACAAAAATACTTCATATATGATCTTTGACAATGGGGTACATCTCTCTTTATAAAAAAGTGTGATGGTTCACCTTCCATGAGTTACAAGATCACCCATGTGGTGGTTCACCTTCCATGAGTTACAAAATGCATAATAATATGACAGTATTCCTTGACAGTTACATATGATAATATATTTTGATGGTTACATATATGATTCTATGACATACCTATTTCTAATTTGACATGTATCCTTCCTTACTCAATAGTTAATTTATGGCTCATACCATTATACAATACAATATTAAATTATTAAGTACCTATATTGGGTACCTAACATTCCATCCCCCTTACAAAATATTTCATCCTCGAAACATTAGAAGAGGCTAAATAATATGATCTTTTGAGCCATGCTGAGTATTGGTACCAATATTGATCATCCATAAATCCCAATGAAACTATGATTGGTGGTGCTCTTTGAGGCTAATATGCAGCATTATCATTTGTGTATCCAAAACTGCTAAGTTGGCTCTATGCTTTTGCCAATCTACTTTGATGATGAGTCCATTTGTTCCATGATGCAACTACACCACTTTGAAAACCAGAGTCAATATGCTTTCTTTGCCAAACCTTTCCATTGTGGATGCCAATTATTTTTATTAGGGTGGAAGAAGGGGTTTTGAAAGGGACCCCAAAATTTTTACAAGAAAACACCTACAGATCTACTCACAAACAAGACTACCAATAAAACTAAAACATTTCGAAATGCAACATACCACACAATGAATGGTCTCCCAGGACCAAACCAAATAGGAATCCCAAAGAGCAAAATACCCATAAGTAATTGGATTAAAATCCCATAACACCACAAAGGATAGGCAAATCTCTATTCTCATAATCAACATGACCTACATTATCATATTTTCCCTCCTGCCTTGTGCACCTTTTTACTTCCCTCATCCAAGTTTATTATTGTTTGGATTCCATTAGAAATATCTATCTCTATCTCTTTTTCTCTAATTTTCCTATTGGAAGGTCTCCCCTAATATTTAACAGTACCCACATCAATTCCTAACTTCTTTTGATGTCTGGTTTTTGGAGTTTGGGCAACTTTTTCTAGATTAGCTAAATTTCCTAGGTTATTTTTTATTTGATCTACCCACTTTTTCAAAACTATTTGGTTTTTCTCATCTTCATATTCCTCATTTTCTAACTAAATATTTCCATCATCCACCTTTTCCAAGAGGCCATTACCTTCATCTCCAAAAGTAATCTCTTGAAGCATATCAAAGGAATTTGGAGAAATAACAATATTCATTTGTGAGGAGGGTAAAACGTTACATACCTTCATCTTATCTGCCATAACTTGGTTTTCAAATGAAGAATCCTTTTGCATATCAGCTTTACTTCATTTTCAGGGATCTCAAATTCCAAGATATCTTCCTTTATATAACCCTCTAAGGATGAGGTCTTATGATTTTTGCTCTCAGGGTTTTTATATTCCAAGTATCTTTCTTCTTGGGACCCTCTTCTTCAATTTGTTTTTTTACCAAAATTTATGACCTTGGGAAGGAGGCTTCTGGTTTGGGCATGATCGAGTCAAGTGCCCTAATTTCTTACAAACCCCATATTTAACAAGGGGATTATCATATTCTAAAGGATAATTCCAAAACCCAATATCGAACCAAACTAAATAAAATTTGGTAAATTTCCCCCAGCTCCATATTGACACATATCCTGGCATAGACGAGATGAGATTTGGACTTGGTGGTTAGATCCACAATAATCATATGGCCCATTTCCTAGCAATACCAATAAAAACCTCCTCATTCCAGTAGTGAAAGAGGATATTTTGTAATATCACCCAAAATCGGGCCTACAAAAAATGTGGGTCTCTAGAAATTAGGTTCCCATCTCCTTAATAAAAGGTAATGCCTTCCAAAGAACCAATCCCCCCATAAAATTCTCTTTGAATCAGCAAAATAGTTAGCTTCACCATAAAAAATCCCTAGAGAGGGCAAAAATCTCCATATGATCATTCGGCCTCCACTTAGCAAAAGCCCATTTTCTAATCGCATCTAGGTCAGGTCTAACCCCCATAAATCTTCCTACCAAGTGATGGGAACCTTGTTCAATGACCATATTAACCAGGTCATCCAAAATAAAAATCTAGCCTTTTTTGAGAAGTAGATCAAACTTGGTCTTTGAGGACTTAGGCTTGCCCAACACCACTTGAGACCAAGATCATTTTCCCTTATCTTCTAGACCCAAAACATCAACATCTTGAAGAATTTTTGCACTATCTGACTCTACCTTACCATTTCCAACACCATCAAGACCGCAACTACTATTGGTTTTGATATCACTACCAGACCTGTTCCCGCTGGCTTATTCTTCAAAAGAATCAACTCTAGCCTGAGTTTGATCCATCACATATTGCAATATATCCTTGTGCTCTTTAGGCTCCAGATTTCTCAAGTCCTCCATAAAAAATTGTAGAAATTTTCTCGATACCACAAATGACATGTCATCTAACACTATGTGATCAATGAAAGCCTTAACATTTTGAACATGGTTGTTGCATAGAATGGATGCGAATATGAGTTTGTATAGCTTGACTTTTTACCTTGTATTAGTAATGGTTGTCACAAATTGCAAAGTGTTCATGATTTCACCCACCATTTCCTCAGTTTGCCATTTCCATCCTTCATGAAAACCCTAGTATTTCCAAACCCTCCATAAAATTACCATTTAGTGGGTATCCTTTTGATTCCACGTAGAACCATAATATTGTTACCTTAAGCTATACCTTTGAGGTTGTTGTCACTCCTTATGGTGTGGGTGGTGATATGTTGCAACCTTAACTTGATGTTCTACTTTTTTTGACTCATTTATTCCCTCATTTGGTTTAACCCTTGCTTTTACTTCTTTCTTGATCTCCTATTGAGATTCTATTTCAGATTATTTTCCTTATTCAACAACTTCTTGTTTTTCCTTACACTGAGAAATATCCTGTAAGGTTATATTCTTCTTTCTTAAATTTACATATTTCCTGCTAATAAGAGAAACTTGCAATATAAAAAAGGGTGCAAAAAGAGGGCTTATGTGGCCTTTGTGGTGGTTAATATAAAGAGAGGGTTTAAGTGACCTCTAGGTTGATTCTAGCAGAGTTTGGGTATCTAAACTGGTGGATACCTTGAATAGAGAAAATGGCCCTCTATTTATAGAATTTGGTAAGCTTAGGGGGTGTTGAGGTGTCCCCTAATGTGGTATACCTCATAAGTGCATTTGGGTGAGAAAATCACTCACCCATATACTTGTCATGAATGAGCATGGTTATGTGGAGTGGATTTGAGGTTAAACCCTAACTACAATAAGGTTAATCGTGGGTTAGTTGTTGACTTGGCTGAGGTGGAAGGTGAGTCATCCATGCCCATGCTTTGAAAATAAAAAAGTCTTCAAAACTCATTTATGAATTCAAACCCACATGGGGATTTGAAATGGATCAAGGGTTAGTTATGACTAGGGTTAGGTTGACCGTAGGTTAGTGTAACCACCAAAAAGGCTCACACCTAGTCTAACTATTGCAATTGATAAAAGATACACAAATAGGCATGCATAAATTGACAACAAGAAATGAAATGAATACAAGGAATCCTTTATTAATTTCAATGGAGTCAAATTACAGATTCGTCCCTCTTAGGGATACCCATTTGATACATCAATTACAATAGCGTCTAATCCCTCTCAAGGGTAGATGCGATCAAATGCCTTCTAGGGTGACACAAACTGCTCTAGGGTGTCGATGACCCTCTTCTCCATGATTAGAGGTATTTGCTGCCTTGCATCCCAAAACCCTATTAGTCCTGCATGCAATAAACAACAAGAAACATTAAAAACAAAGGAGGCCTCTCTTGATGAGGCTTTTAAGGGGATATTGCATAAAATATAACATAACTAGCATGTAATCAAGAAATTGCAAGAAAGTTAGTAAACCTATATTAATCATGAAATATTGCCATAAAACATGTACAAGGAAAAGCAATTACTATCTATCTATTGGCCTAGTTTATCAAATAGAGAGCATGGAAGCATGAAATAAACCATTAATAACACAATTGTAGAAATGAAAGAGAATGTACTAAAAATGCCTAATTATACTATTCGATGTCTCTAAAATGCTAATTAAACCTATAATAAGACTAATATGACCTAACTAATTAATCTGCAAAAGGAAGAACAAGGGAATCTACCCTCATTTGCTCACCGTGGGTCTGATGCACGGGTGGCACTGTTCACCATGGCTGAGAGCCGCGGCGGAGCTTTGAGTAGGTTTGCCCTCCAAATCAGGGCTTTCTCTCTGATCCACCTTGTCAAATTGATGTCCAAGGGTCACCTCTGTGTCCTCTGATAGGTTTGGTGGTTGAATTGATCTGATGGTGCATGGATTGCATGAATTGACATTTCTTGGCTCTCCTAGGCTCCTAGGGCTTCCATGGCAATTTGATCTCCAATTGGGTAGCAAAAGTATCCCTCTCAATGCATGTAGTTGGCTATGCAATTCGATAGGGCTTCACTGCTCAATTGATAAACTTTTCTTCCAGACTTATCCCCAATTTGGAGGGGGATCTTATAGCATTGGCCCAGGGCTAGGGATGGCTTCCTCATGAAGCCAAGATCAATATTGGGTGGTTGAGCTTGTTGGATGGAAGGATCCAGAACCTTCCTCACTCAAACCACTCCAATATGCAACCAATTGGCCATTGCAACCAACTTTGGGTCGGATGAAGGCTAACTGATTCTGAGTGCTGACCGTGGATGACATGCATGGTGAGCACTGCTAACCGTGGGTGTCAGCAGCGGCTAGCACTGACTAGGCAAAGGTGCCCAATTGAGTGGTAAAAACCACTGCTATACCTTGGATCTATCCAAAGGTCTTCCATATGGTCTTCTAGCATGTCCCATATGAGTAGTCACCTCGACATGACGTGTTTTAGGTGTCTACAGATGCCCCTTTTGAGATGCGTTGTGAGATTGAACAATGTTGAGCAAAACTAGACCTCCTAAAATGATGTCGTAGGTTGGATGATGATCATTGATCTGATCAACATTAGATGCCCCGAGTCCAACAAAAGGATGCGCATCCTCGAATCATTGCTTCTAACTCGATAGAAGGCTTAAATTTGAAAAAGTTTGCACTCATCATCAGACATTCGGATAGCATCAATGCCAAGTAGGCTTTCATGCTTGTCAATCCGAAAGGAAGAGAGTTACAAACTAACTGTCATATTTGCTATTTTCCCCAAGCAAAGGGGTAAGCTTATGATAGTCTTTAGCAATGATTCGCAAGGATGAACGCAATTTTGACAAGATCAAGGGATCTACTATTGACTTTGATTATGATTTGATATTATGACTACCCCCTCAAGCGATGAGTCGATGAGGGTAATGACAATTAAATGAAGCGACGAGGTCGCTTGACCACTATGAATGATCTTTGCACAAATTAAGATTTAGCATTTGAATACTTGGCAAGGCCTAATCAGCTATGATTACACCATTTAGAGTAATTGCCTATTCCTATCCCATGGAGCGGTCCAGCCATGAAGGCCTTCTTAGGGAATCAAAATGATAGCAATGTCCATTAGGCTTGTAGTGAATCATAATGTCGATGATATGCTAAAAAGTGTCATAGGAGAATCATGATGAATATCTCATTCCCGTGGAGCAATCCAGTTGTGTAGGCCTTCTTAGGGATTGAAATGAAACATAGCCATTCATAAATGATGAATTTACCCCAAATGTCCTTATGGTAATTTACTCATCTTGTCAGATTGCATGGATCGCAAGTCGCTGCAACCGCCAAGTGTATAGGGTAAATAACTGAATACGAGGTGCATTTGGCTTTTGATTTATTTGATTTTTTTGTTAATTTTGAATTTTTTGGATTATCTGGTCTGATTAATATCCTTGATTTGACCTTTTAAGGCTCTCCATGATGGGAATTTGGAGCAATTAATACGGTTTTCTAACCACGCTTGTCAAAAGCGGGCCAATTCCTTAACTACGGATGTCAACCACGGGTGGAAAACCCTAATCCGGGGACCACGAATGTCAACCGTGGGCCACATCAAAATCAAAAATTATATAATGTTTTTTTGCTTTGTAAATTTTCATTATTCACTTGACATCGATAGTAAAACTGAGAGCTCTAGGAGGTAAAAACTACATTCTGACATGGAACGTTATCGAAAACTCGACACACTTCCAATTTTCCACACCGATGGTCGATCAGCCAGAAGCTTCGACCAGTGGAGGAGCCGGTGCTTCTAAGGTAACTCAAAAACCGAGACCTCGCTTGTCATTACCGGATGTAAAATTAACCTCATTAATTAATCGGTAAATGAACTACACTAAACCATTGGTAACGAACTTCACTGTAGTTAGGATTTAGCGTAGGTTAGTTAGACGGGGGGTTTATTTTAATTTTTTGGGGTTTTTCTGAGAAGGGCAGACCCATTTAGGGTTTCTCTCCCTAGCCGTGGGCCCCAATTGGCATATTGGGGCTGCGGTTGTCATCCATGGTGGGATTCAAATCCCAATGGTCAAATTTTTGACCATTGGGCCGATCGTGGTTTCGACCCGCGATGCCCAATTTTTAGAAAATTTTAAAAAAATTATTTTTTTTGAGTTTTTCTAGGCACTTAATGTCATTTGTTGCATTTTTGGAATGCTTTTATGATGTTTTTGAAATTGGTGATCATGTTTTTACATGTTTTTGTATTTTTATGCATTTTTTGATTTGTTTTGACATTTTAGAATTATTATTTTTTTATTGTTTTTCTTGTTTATTATTTTTGTTGTCACTCAAACTTTGACCAACAGAGTGAGGGAGACCGATCTCCTTCATGACCTCCATGGTGATCTCACTGACGGGGAGCGAGAGTGGTTCACTACTATGGGGTTCGGCTACATCTTGGACCTCCCCACCATTCGGATTGATCAGGCATATCTGACTGCCTTGGCCCATCGTTGGGATGCGTGGACCAACACATTTCACCTATCGATGGGTGAGATGACTGTTACTTTGGAGGATGTGTACCACATATTCCATCTATCGATTGATGGTGAGCCTATCACCTCTTCTCCTACCATGGCTAGGAAGGCCGTATTTGATGCCATCTTTGGGAGATGAAGCGTTGAGGTGTAGGACCGTAATGCCCATGGAGGCATCCATGTCGGAGAGTGGTTCGAGACCCGATTCTTCTCACAGTGGGAGGCTATATTTATGCACTTGATTATCCAGGTAGTCCTCCCAGACTCTTCAGGTGTGAGGTTCCCTTGGAACCTCCTGGCTCGGACCAGAGAGGTGATGGTGAGCTCGACCCAAGATCCTCTCATTCTATCATGGGGGAGCACCCTGCTAGCATAACTCTACCATGAGCTGTATCAGATCACATGCCGGAGCAGAGTCGACATCAGCTGTAGCATCCTCCTCTAGGTTTGGGGCTGGCAACACATCTTGATCGAGCACCCTATTGATTTTCCTATGTCGATCACTGACATCGATGATGAGAGTCAGTGCTATGCCACCTACTGGCCCTAGGAGCGAGAGGGCTTCAAGAGTAGGTCTCATGCAGGAGACCTAGAGCACTATATTTGTAGATTTGCATAGCTCTACCCTCATCAGATATGGTGGTGACCATATATGGACTGTCCAACCTGGATAGAGGTAGGTAGGTACCTACATTGAGCGTGTAGAGATAGATGGATCTTCGACTAGAAGGTCGACATACATGAGTACCACTTCTACTCTCATGTGCTGAGGTAGTTTGGGATCCGATAGGATGTCCCAGAGTTGCCACTCATCTACAGACGCCTGGTCCTCGAGAGGGACCTGACTTGGCCCCAGGTGACTCCACTGGGGGATGATGATGATGACTTTCAAGAGTCAAGCTAGATGGATGTAAGTACTACTCCTGACTATGATGGCTGGTGGGCCGACTTCTAGTGGCATGGAGAGGGTCCTCTAGGCTGACCAACTAGTGGATTCATAGTAGAGGGCATAGAGGTGGATCCTCAGGGGTGTAGGACCCACTAGTGGATAGAGGGTGCATGGGGTGCAAGGGCCACTATAGAGGAGGGCCCATAGGTGGAGGTAGAGGAGGAGGTATTAGAGGAGGGTGAGGCACCTCTAGATAGTGAGATTGGGTAGTTGAGAGCCCAGATTGTCGACCTCCAAAGCTAGGTTGGGATACTGTAGACATAGATTCTACATAGGGATACTACCATCACCATGATAGAGGTGAAGCTCACTCATGGGGAGAGGTAGTGGTAGGGATATGAGGAGGAGAGGATAACTCTCCATGCATAGGTTACCATTACAGATACTCAGATCGCACAGCTCACTAGTGAGCGGGATGTGGCACAGGCATAGCTGAGTGTCATGACTACTAAGAGGGACTTCTTAAGGTAGTGAGGGGATATCCCTCATCTTCATAGGCTATCATACCACCTCTGATAGTACCCTCTACTTTGCTACCAGGAGGTCATGATCCCATGGCAGAGATCCGATGCCTTCATTCCCTCGTGGAGGAGGGTAATGAGCGAGATACAGTGCGTGCAACTCGCATCTCCCAACTGGAGGGCTACATCAGGTTGATAGGTGGGGAGGTACCAGAGGATACCCACACTACAGGGACTCAGAGGACCAGGTCTAGGACTAGGGAGACAGGGCAGTCTTCTGCTAGCTCGAGCCATAGGACGCACAGGATCGAGAGGACTCATAGGTCTTCGAGCACTCATGGTGCTAGCTCATAGAGGACTCATAGGGATGGTGGAGGCGATGGAGGTGCCTCACAGACTGGGGGCACAAGCCCTATCTAGTACAGATCTTTAGAGATGATTTTTGTACCAGTTTTGAGTGTAAGGTCGAGGACCTACACAGTTGTAGCCTACGGGTATTTTGATATACCTTGATACTATGTACTCTTTGACACATATATTTATATGATATGATAGTTCATCTCATTATATGTGTATTTTATTTTTGGTATTTTATGTTTATGTTATGCACATGGATGTAATGCAGATATTTGATTTATTGCTATATGATGTGATGTATGGATGACATGCACTAGCTATATGATGTGGATGCAGTGATATACATGTGTAGATGGACTACTTTATGATGCTATGTATATGAATGCAATGTTTGATGTTTAATGCAATTTTGATCTGCTTCACTTGTATGCATTTACTTTATGTTGTTTATGACATGATTTGTGCCATGTATGTATTGCATGTATTTTTGATGATATTGATTTATTGTAAATGGACATGTATGTTTTAATCACTTAAAACACAATGTATGCAATATGATATGAGATTTTAACAATCTAATGGATGACACCATAGAATGTATAACAATCATGGATTGTAATTGCTTTATCTCTTTGTGAAATATAGTACACCCATATGTGAGATGTAATGATGTATTGTTTTCTATTCATAAGCTTTTGTAAATTAAAAGAATATGTATAATATAATTAGTGGTCATCTAAATATCATTTCTGACATCCATCTAGTATCTAATATATATTACAAATAATTCTAATAAACAAACTCTCATAAAAGAAATTTATATTTGATGATTGCATTTGAAAATTTGATTGTTGCTATTTGGGAATTTTTGAGGTTTACCATGAGACTCAAACACCCTAGTTGACTGATCAAAAGTTGTATACTAACCATACTAGACTTCTGAAACATAAGGTTTTCTCTAGGATAGGCCCTAACTATTCATTATCCCTATGTGTGCAAGTGAGTATATTTGATAAGGCACAAGCATACCCCGATGTCAGGTGGGATTCTTTCAGCCCATTGCTAAGATTGGGGGTCCGCAAATGTCTTACCCAATCCTAGGTTTAGATTTTAGTTGGACTAGACCACTAGGTGATACAGGACACCTGAAGCTAGCTCTTCCACATTCAAACATTGGTCTGTACATAAGCGAGGTGCTAATGCATCAGACATATCATCATGCGTAAGGTATAGTAGTGCTGGCAATTCCATGGATTCAAGTTCACTCCCTTCTTTTCTTCAATTTTTTGGGATACTTGCTCATATAAAGTGATAAAAATCACTATTTATTTTTGTACTTTAGTGACAATAATCACTGTTTATTTTGTACTTTCCTTTATTTTTCTTTCTTTCTTTCTTGAGCAAGGGATTTGATACTGATTTGACTTCCTTTGTACAATTTTATCTTCATTTGACTTGACTTTTTGGAATTTATATTTGATAATTTGCTTCAGAAACTTCCTTTGGGGATTTTACTTTGGGGAACTATTTTTGGGATATCGATCTTATGATATCAATATGGGATATCAATCTGGGATGTCGATCTATGATATCGATCTAGGGTATCAATCTGGAGGATTGATCTGGGATATCACTCTGGGATATTGCTCATTTTAATGTAAGCAAGGGATTCTAGGTAGGGAATAAACTTGTCCTTTTGCCAATTACCAACATTTCCCATACCGTCCGCATAGGGGGATAAGCAAGAATAACTCTTTTCACCTCAGGATACCTGGTCCTGCTTCGTGGCTTTCATATTCCCCTAGTCCTTATTAGGATTGTTTAATTTTTTGATTAGTGATAGAATTCTGATATGCTAAGGGCTATACTAACTAGACCTCAACTACAAAAGCAAAGCAAGCTTTCTATCAACTCTTGAGAAGACCTCTAGGTATGGTTGAATGACCTAAAAAACCCTAGTATATTCTTCATAGCAACAAGATGGGTTGTGTTGAAAAACACAATTACTCACAAGGGTGATACATAGATGAAAAATATAGTGCATAGATGCATGATTGAAATACAAACGTGGTGTCATTTGTAAGATTGTTAACACAATTTTTTCCAATGCAAGTGCGATGGATGAATATGCCTAATGCAATGCAATGGTGAAATGCAAAATGAACTACAATGCAATGATGCAAATGAAATGCAAATGTTTTTTATTTTTTTTTCCAATTTTTATGGATTTTGACATTTGGTTTGACCAAAGAGCTTACAGACGCCTTTGGAGCCTTTTGGGATTGACCAAGTGGTTTTGATATACCCTTAGAGCCTTTTGGATTGACCAAGCGGTTTTAAGAAACCCTTGGAGCCTTTTGGGATTGACCAAGCGGTTTTAAGAAACCCTTGGAGCCTTTTAGGATTGACCAAGCGGTTTTAAGAAACCCTTGGAGCCTTTTTGGATTGACCAAAGGGCTTATAGATGCCTTTGGGTTTGGAGCCTTGGAGGGAAACCTTGGAGCTTTTGAGTGACCAAAGGGTTAGATGCCTTTGGAGCCTTTTGTTGGTTCTTAGGCATAGAATGCTTTAATATGAAGGATATTGAGAGGTTCAGGCTCTTCAACTCCTCCAAGCGATGTCAAGTGATATGTCCTAGGTCCAATATTCTCTGAGATCATATAAGGACCTAACCAATTAGCCATAAATTTGTCTCACATTTTTGGTGGTAAATTTGAGTTCTATTGGTTCTCTTTCAGCACAAGATCACCAACCTCAAAGTCTCTCAGATGGACTTTGCTATTGTAAGCTCATTTTAAGCGCTCTTGATAAATATGGAGGTGCTCAAGGGCATTCACACGACGTTCATCAAGTAGCATCAATTGATCTAGGTGAGCTTGTTATGTAGTGTCATCATCAATGAACTCTTTCAATGCGACGTGCAACGTTGGAATTTCCAACTCTAGGGGTATAATGGCCTCAATGCCATATACTAGTGAAAATGGAGTTGCCCTAGTGGGTGTCTGAATGCTAGTCCTATAAGCCCATAATGCAAGGGGTAGTTGGATATGCCAATATTTGTGGTGCTCTTGTACCATATTTTTCAAGATGGAGACCATTGTCTTGTTTGAAGCTTCAGCTTACCCATTTGCTTGTGGATAATATGGAGTCACAAAACTGTGTTTGATTCTATATTTAGACGTCAAAGCTCTCATAGTTTTGTTCTTAAATGATGTTCCATTATCTGAAACTATCTTGGATGGTATCCCAAAATGACTAATGATATTGGTGAGTATAAACTCAGTAATACATGCTCCAGTTGTCATTGTTAAGGGAATAGCCTCCACCCACTTAGTGAAATACTCAGTAGTCATGATAATAAAAGTATGTCAGCTCGATGATGGAGGAGAGATCTTACCGATGAGATCAAATCCCCACTGAGCAAATGGCCAAGCCTCTTGAATGGGTTGTAAGGCCTGTGATGGCAGGTGCATAAGATTAGCATGATGCTGACATTTAACACATTTCCTGACATACACATTGCAATCCTTCTCCATAGTGGGCCAATAATAACCCATACAAAGGATGCACTTGATGATAGCCATGCCATTGAAATGGCCATCACACGTACCATCGTGAGCTTCTAAAATTGCCCAAGATGACTCTTGGGGCTCAAGACAATGAAGGAGAACTCCATCGTAGCTTCTACGGTATAGGATGTCTGCTAACAAGACATACTTTGTCACTTTCTTCTTGAATGTGCATTTTACAACATGCAACAATCCTCGAGGGATTATACCAAGTCTAAGGAAGTCACATATCTATGATGTCCAGTTATGATAAGCTTCGACCTCGACTGACAAGACAACATGCTCCCCTTATGGTTCTACATTTGCAAATGTAGACTGGGAAACAACCCTGTGGTGAATGGTAGTACCACTCCCCATCGGATCCTATGAGATCATAGACCCCCAGGATGCTCTCTTCAGAAAGTCTCTGGCTCTGTAGAACCACTCATGGTTTGGTTCTACATGAATCATGTTGATTGACTCTTTGTTATCCAATGCTTCATGTTGCATAGTAGAATGTGACAACATTTTTACATGGATGGTAGTAAAGTCGACAGATGGATTCTGAGGGATTAGAGATCCCAAAGATGCCATTGTGTCTACGAATCTATTGGATGAATGAGGTATTGCCTCGATGTCATACCATTCCAGTCGAGCTAGATATGTGTCAACAAGATCCTTGTAAGCTTTCAATATCGGGCATCGACATTGAAATAGTCCCTTAACTTGGTTCACAATGAGAAGGGAATCACCAAAGATATTTAGCCTTTTTATCTTCATGGCGATAGTTATTTGGAGACCCAAAATTAGGGCTTCATATTCAACATTGTTGTTAGTGCAAGGAAAGTCCAACTTGAATGACAAGGGCATTGGAGCTCCTTGTGGCATGAACAACACTATTCCTGCACCACCCCCTTGCTCACACTTCGAACCATCGAAGAACAAGGTCATATCAGCTTTGTTGTTTGGTTCTTTGGGTTTGGGTGCTTCTGATAAGGCAAATACTACATCATCAAGAAGCTCTATGGTGAGGGGCCTACTATTTTTGAGAGGTACCTCAGCCAGTTGATCTGCTATGACTTGTCCCTTAATGGAATTTTGGCTTATGAATTCTAAATCAAATTCTATCAGTAGCATGATCCACTTCATAGTACGTGTATTATGATATGTCTTGCTCATCATATACTACAAAGGATTTTGTTTGGATATAACATATGTCGTATGACTCAACATATAGTGTCACAATTTCTTGGTAGCGAACACTACTGCTAAACATAGCTTCTCCACATATGCATATCCGATCTCATAGCTCACCAAGGTTCGACTAATATAATATATGGCCTGTTCTTTGCTTTGCACATTCTTTTGGGCTAGCATGGTTCCCAATGCAAATTCGGTTGCCGATATATATAACAAAAATGGCACATCTGGCCTTGGTGGAGCTAGCACTGGTGGCATCACCAGGTATTGCTTTATCTCAGCAAAGGTTGCTTGACAGTCCTCATCCCAATTGAATGGGACCCCCTTGTGTAGCAGTCGATTCATGGGTCGACATTTATCCGATAATTGAGCGATAAATCACTTTATGGATGCTACTTTGCCTTGAAGGCTTCTTAGTTCCTTGATGTTTGTGGGGGGACGCATTTCCAAAATAGCCTTGACCTTTTTCGGGTCAACTTCGATGCCTCATTTTGAAATGATGAATCCTAAGAGCTTTCCTAAAGTTACACCAAATACGCACTTCTTAGGATTCAACTTGACATTATGCTCTATCAAGCGATCGAAGACCTTCTTCAGGACCTCCGCATGCTCAGAATGCAATAATGACTTTGCCAACAAGTCATCCATATAATCTTCTAAGATTTTATGCATATAGTCATGAAAGATATATGTCATAGCCCATTGATATGTGGCACCAACATTTTTAAGGCCGAATGGCATAACTTTATAGCAAAATGTTCCCCATGGCATTATAAACATGGTTTTATGCTGGTCTTCGGGCTTAATCCAAATTTGATTGTAACCAAAAAAACCATCCATTAAGGAGAGCATCTCATGACCTGTAGTTGCATCTACAAGAGCATCAATATTCGACAATGAAAATGAATCCTTTGGTGTTGCCTTATTCAGGTCTCTAAAATCCGTACAAATATGGATCCTTCCATCAGGTTTTCCTACAGGCACCATATTGGATACCCATTTCGGATAGTCGATGGAGATGACAAACTCTACGTCCAACAACTTTTGCAACTCATCCTTAACCATTAAGGCTACTATTGGATGCATCTTCCTAAGTTTTTGCTTGACTGGCTTCTTTGATAGGTCTAGCGAAAGGTTATGAGTAACCAATTTCGGATCTAGACCCGACATATCCTTGTAAGTCCAAGAAAAGAGATCAGGTCTCTCTCTCAGTAGAGGGATGAGGTTGGCACACTCATCAGGAGTCAAAATTTCTCCAAATTTAACCTTCCTTGGATTGGTGGGATCATTACTGATATCCACTTCGAAGGTTTCCTCTACTAACATATGGGATCCCTCCTCAAGTTGATGAGGCATAGGGATCAAGTGGATGTCATATGTTGGGTTTATAGGTTCCTCATTGGAAGCATCCTCAGCATGATAGACATCATGTGCACAACCTGGTACAAAATGGAAAGGTTGCAACATTTCTTCATTAGGGAAGAAATATTCAGGCTCTAGAGGTGAATCAATATGATCCCAATCGATAGCATCTACATTTAAATGCAATGGTTTGGATGGATCGACTGGATTATGGAGTGGAGTGGTCAAATAAATGGAGATCATGTTGATGAAATGGATCATGTCTCCAGGACCACGTGCAAGTGACTCATCATTAGCAAAACTACCATCCCCGAGATGTGGTTCTAGGGGTATGGGGATCTCCGGATCCGGTCCATGAATAGACTATCGGATGGGATCATTGGGCTCAAGGAGCTCCATGTACATCGATGGATCGGGAAACACCATATGATAAATCATATTAAGATTTGATGGTCTCCCCCTAAGGTGAGGATGGATATTGATCTCTCTGCATATATCCTCAATCGTATAAGGTGCATTGCGATAGCGTAAGTAGGGAGGTCCTAAGTAGGCTCTCTCTATCTCATCTTCTTCATCACTATCATAATATAGGCCTTCATTGCTACCCACTAGGAATGGGATGCTCTAGAAAATGTGGCCCCATATGGGTTATCTCCTGATCACTATCATCATTATCTAGTAAAATTGGGTATAAGCACCGTAAATACGATACTACCGAATAGACCGGCTCAGCCTCATCCTTCGATTGATCGTCGGGTGAGGACTCACTATCCTCTCCTTCACTATAGCTAGGTCCACCTATCTCAAAAATGGACTCTGCTATATCCTCATCGGAATGCCCTTCCAACTCGAGATCTATCACTATGATAATATCTTGACCCTGCATGCCCATGTCATCGGCTGCTCCATGGATTTGTTGACCAAAGTTTTCTCTTGGTAAATCATCTGGACCGACGTCCACCAAGATATCCTCATGATATGTCTTGGGTGGTCCTATGGTGATGTAAGACACCATCCAGTTATCCCTCTAGAATGCAGAAGGATTAGGGTGATATGGATTGAAGTCAACCTCACCCCCCAGACTGAGGTACAGGTGGTCTAAAGATACCATGAGGAGTTTAGCCTATCCTCCACTATAGAATCCCAACCTGAACCTATCAGTAGGTAACTGATACTATGGTTCTATAGGCTTCTTACACCCCTGCTCGAATAGTCTGAGACCATAACCATGCCAATGGTAACGCTCAAAGTATCACATGGCATAGTCCGGGTTAGAAATATAATGAACATTCATGGTGAATGGTTCATTATCATCCTCATCCATGGGCATGGGAGATGTGATCTGGTCTAGCCCTCCATAGATGAAGTTGGTTTGGTTAGGTGGTACCCCTAATGGTTCCACCATCCCTATGGGAAGGTGATGGGCTCGTGGTCGGCCCATGTCATGTGCAGTCTCGATAATCGGTGTGAACATCACATTCTACACAATGTATTCCCCTAACCCAGGATTAACCAAATGGATGGTCACCTACGGTGCAGATGACCCTACTGAAGATGTAGGTGAAGTAGGCTGAGGTGCCTCTTCGACTCTTCCTTGAACTTCCTCTACTTCCATGGGAGTAGGGGTTTCAATGATAACTGACTTGGGATTTTGCTTTATCTTCTTTTTGCCCACCTTTTCTTTCAACTTCCTATCATCCCACTGTATCGTAGATGCAATCGGCCTAATGGAAGTAGTTGTTGTGTGCTCCGATATTTGAGATACGAATATTGTGGGTCTAGCACACACTTCTTTGATTATACCTCCTGGATATTTGATTGGTGATGTTGGTCACACATCTAGGTGCATTGAGGGGAGCACAAATTCCCCCGACAAATCTTCTAGATTCACGTATTTAAAGGGTTCTTCATCCGAAGGCACCACGTGAACCTATCCCTCATGAATGTATTTGATACATTGGTGTAGAATAGAAGGGATACAATACATTTCTCTGATCCAAGGCCTCCCTAGAAGTATATTATACTACATAGCACCTTCGATTATATGACACATCATCGGGATGGTCTTCAGTCCCACCTGGATAGGTAAAACTATAGTATCGACCATCGAGCATAATGCATCATTGAAAGCTCTCAATGTGAAGGTAGAAGGAATGATATGCATCTTGGGTAACTTCAAGTGAGTTAATGCCTTGGTAGTTATGATATTTATTGATGACCCTATGTCAATAAAAACCCTCTTGAATGGTTTATGATTCACGCACATGATGATATGTAGTGGTGGGTCTGCTATAATAGTGGAAACCATCTTGACTTTGTGGTCATGAAATTGAATGATCGATTCTTGACACTATTGCACGTGCCCCACAAAGTGTGTAAATGCTTCGAGATCCTGAGGCTGCACTTCTATGGACCTTAATATGTCCATGAGCATCTCCCTGTGCTTAGGAGATTGCTGAATAAGCTCATAAATTGACAACTTTGTTGGAGTTATCTGTAGGTTTTGAACCAACCTACTCTTGATGGTCACCACTAGTCTAGTTGGTGGGTCGGGCACATATTGGGCTGGCCTTGGAGGAGGTACATCTTGGACCCTAATAGGCATTGGAGGTTGATTCAGTCATTCATACCTCACATTCCTTATGACAATATTGACCATTCTAATGAACCCCTAGGTTGGTGGTTCGATGCAAACTTGGTTGACTTGGCCAACATTATTCTTTGGCACCTCATGATTAGGTAGAGGATTCTTATAAATCCCCATATTTTTATTGTCAGGCGCTTGCGGGTTGTCGACAAGAAGCGTACCTCTCTCGATCATATTTTGCACAAGATGTTTGAAGGACCAACATACCTCAATGTCATGGCCCTTCGATCGATGAAAGATGCAATAATGATCATCTTTATAGCCCTTAGGCTTAGGCTGATTTGGATCTACCATCTTGACTTCAGGTAAGTGTATAGCCTTCACCTCGCATAGCTGATGAAAAATCGAATTCAATGACTTCGATAATTGAGTGAATACGTGAGGTGGGTGTTGCTCCTTATTTTTACCCTTATAATTGTTATTGCATTGCTCGTACTATGTAGGCGGAGGTTGGGCCTGATAATTTTGCTTTTGTTGCCCTTTTTCTCCTTTCTGAAGGTTCAACACTACCTGATTAACATGGGCTGGCTTGGCCTGATGTCTCTTAGTGCTTTTCTTATGTCCCTCCTTATTCCTCAGCTTCAAGTTACCCTCCTGTAACTTGATGTCCTCAACCACCTTGGCTTGCACCAAAGCCTCTTCGAATGTCTGGTATTGCTGCAACTGTAGCAATAGCAAAATGTGTTTGGCATAATTCTTCATGAACATTCATGTTAATTCAGAGGATGGGATGGAGAATGGTAGCTTTACCATCATTTTCCTCCATCACTTTCCATAATCCATCACTGGCTCATCGTCATGTTGCATTAGAGCGGCCAGGTCAGATAAGTTTACCTTCTTCTTGACACCGAAGGAGAAGCATTCAAGAAATGCATCAGCTAGTTGTTTGAAACTAGTGATGTTGTGCCTCTTTAGTTGGTTGAACCACTCTCAAGCTGGGCCTGAGAGGGTCATGATGAAGGTGCATAGGAGCAAAGCATCATTGCTCTCAATATGAAAGCACATATCTAGAAAACTAGTCACGTGCTCCTGTGCATCTTCCTCTCCTTGAAACTTTTCTAGCCTAGGCATCTTGAAATGCTCAGGATATGTTGGAATAGGCACTGACATGCATAGAGGTTCATTGTGAATTTTGTTCAAGGTAGGCTTCTGATAAGCCGTCCCTTGCTTCTCTATGGCTTGGACCTTCTCTTCTAAGGTCTTGTAGGCTTGCGAGGAAAGAAACTCCTCCTCTCGAGATTGCCTTGGAGGCACCTTCGGAGGTAGGTTCTTCCTCGGTCGAGGTGGGGGACTAGGCTCACCCTCCTCCTCGAATTGGGAGATTTTAGGATATTCTTGTTCTAATTCCTCTCCCACTTCATTCTCATACTACCTATGCTCATGTTGCTCGGACGTTGGATGTCGATCTCTATGTTGAGTCGTATGGCGAGTATGGGTGTCTATGTTCTCAGGGTGTAACTCGAGTTGTGAAGCCACTCGTCTATCGACATGCTCCCTGATCTCACTGTGAGGATGTAAACCAGTGCTAGCCAATCGATCCTCTCTCTCTACATGCTCCTTCTGATCAAGGATGCATTGTTCATGCATGCATTGTTCATACAATTTCTGTCTGATGAACCTCTACCTCTAAG
The DNA here is from genome assembly GCA_028583015.1 of Wollemia nobilis. NCBI lineage: Eukaryota > Viridiplantae > Streptophyta > Pinopsida > Araucariales > Araucariaceae > Wollemia > Wollemia nobilis. Next base: position 8,948,214 of record JAQPPZ010003077.1, on the reverse strand, counting down.
TATTCTCATTTTTGAGGTATTCTTTTTCTATGTGAACATCCTCCAATTGATCTTGGAGAATCTATCATCTCTACTCTGACATCAGTCTATGAGCCCTATCAAGATGATCGGCCATCTGAGGCCTCAGAGGGGTGTGCTCTATTCGAGCGACTTTATGAGTATGTCCTCCAATGGACTGATTCACCACACTCTTGCCTCGGTCTGTAAAGATGACATTCATGTCAGGTTGTCTCCTATACTCAGTGCCTGCATGTGATGCAGGAGCACGCATGTCTCGAGAATGCTTGGAGCACTCTCCAGGTTCTCGGGCGGTCCTAATGGTGCCTCCACTACACATGCTCATCGGTCGAGAGGGTGCAGGCGTAGGCTTATATCCTAGATGCCCTAGGACCTTGTCTAGACCATCCAATTGTTTTCTATGCCATGGCTCATGAGGTGGCATACCATTTGCTCCCACTTTGGATATATCTATGGTAAACTTATTATGTTCACCCCTATAGGGAGTCTATGCGGGCTTGTGCTTGAAAGTAGCCCTCTCTGTTCACCCTTGAATGGGTAGATCTTGGACATGTCTATGCTCTAAAGGTGGAGGTCATGAGCCTCCCTTAGATACCTATCGAAGGGGTACCAATCTGGATCCCTTGATGACATATTCTTTAATGAAACCCATGGATCCACATGGAATGCGGTCATGGTAAATGCTACCATATGCGGAACCCCCATGCTGGGAAGTCCCATGCTCTGATCTGTGTCTAGAGGGATGTCTAGTACTTCCTCTAATCGGGGTATTCTCGATGGAATCCCCTCATGTAGAATTATCCCCTCTAATGCTCGTTGAACGATGTCTAGGAGGATTCTATGATTGAGGGCATTCTACATCGTGTTGTGCACTAGGTGGAGCTTGGGCTTCGATCTCGGGTCTATGCCCGGATCGGCCTCTCCGTGTTTGCACCATTATGTATCCTATGTCTAGATTTAACTTTTATTAGCATGCAAAGAATACAATGATGATTATCTCTTTTTACAATTTAAAATGAGCCCTAAACTATTTGATGTGTTTTCAATTTGTTGTATCAGTAAAGTAACTCTTATCATGTTTTGCAAAGTGTTGATGATTTTCTCAATTGTTTAATGGCTTTCACCTGTATGCTCGTAGCTCGACAACCTGGCTATGAACTCCAGGCCATGTAATCCCCCCAAAGTGTGGTAATGAAAGTCCACACCCAGGCAGGGAGCACAGGTCCTCCCAGATCCTCACCCATTTTCACCTAGTCAGTGTCATACCCTTCGAAGAGGAGTATATGCAAATTTTTTGGGCTACGAAAGGTTCTTGGATCCGGTATTGGTCTAGAACATAGGGTACGTGGGATTTGGGCCAACGGATGGAAATCACCTCCACCATCATTGAAACCCTACTAGTGGTTGGATGTGACTCCCAACTCACTAGCGTTTACTTTGAAATGTGGTGTGTGTGTGTTATTTTTAATTTGCATAAAGGAAAGATGCATAATACAACACTCACATGATCATTTCCTACATGATATGCATAAAAAGAACATTTTATATTCAGAAAGTATGCATGCTACATCCTACATGACCTTTTGACAATGCAACTTTACGATGTAAATGGCCTTTGATTTGGCCTCAAGCATGCAAATTCAACACACAAATTATTCTAGCACGCTGGAGTCTAGGGTGGACTACAATCAAAGGTCCACTATTCCTAGCAATGCCTAGTAAAAATTAAAAAATAACAACCCTAAGGACCTAATTCATTTTATCCTTATTTCATGGTTATCCTACTTAACTTTCATTTTTCAGTCTCTAGAAAAACACAGAGACAACAAACAAACATAGAGGGTGTTAGAAGGGCCTACCTCAAGTCCTCATCTGATAAAGCTTTAAAATCCTGCTCTATGATTGGTCTATTGCTAACCGTGGCTCTGATGCATGGTTGCGACTGTTGCCCATGCCTGTCAATCATGGGCTAAATTTTTGACCATGGTTGTCAACCATGGGGAGCACCTACCATAAAAACACCAAACACAGTTAGCAAATTATGGCAAAAAATATGGAGTTCCATCGTGATCGCCTACTATAACCACCAAAAAGGCTCACACCTAGTCTAACTATTGCAATTGATAAAAGATACACAAATAGGCATGCATAAATTGACAACAAGAAATAAAATGAATACAAGGAATCCTTTATTAATTTCAATGGAGTCAAATTATATATTCATCCCTCTTAGGGATACCCATTTGATACATCAATTACAATAGCGTCTAATCCCTCTCAAGGATAGATGTGATCAAATGCCTTCTAGGGTGACACGAATTGCTCTAGGGTGTCGATGACCCTCTTCTCCATGATTAGAGGTATTTGCTACCTTGCATCCCAAAACCCTGTTAGTCCTGCATGCAATAAACAACAAGAAACATTAAAAACAAAGGAGGCCTCTCTTGATGAGGCTTTAAAAGGATATTTCACAAAAAGATGCCATAACAAGCATGTAATCAAGAAAATATATAAAACATAGTAAACCTATATTAATCATGAAATGTTGCCCTATAACATGTACAAGAAAAGCAATTACTATCTATCTATTGGGTTAGTTTATCAAATAGAAAGCATAAACGCATGAAATAACCCACAATTGCACTAATTACCAAATTGAAAAAATGAAGGTAAATCTACTTTAAATGCTTAATTCCACCGGTTATATGTCTCTAAAATGCCAATTAAACCTATACTAAGCATAATATGATCTAATTAATTAATCTACAAAAAAAAGCACAAGGGGATCTTCCCTAATTTGCTCACCATGGGTATGATGCACGAGTGGCACTGTTCACCATGGCTGAGAGCCATGATGGAGCTCTGAGTAGGTTTGCCCTCCAAATCAGGGCTTTCTCTCTGATCCACCTTGCCAAATTGATGGTCAAGGGTCACCTCTGTGTCCTCTGATAGGTTTGGTGGTTGAATTGATCTGATGGTGCATGGATTGCACGAATTGATGTTTCTTGGCTCTCCTAGGCTCCTAGGGCTTCCATGGCAATTTGATCTCCAATTGGGTAGCAAAAGTATCCCTCTCAATGCATGTAGTTGGCTATGCAATTCGATAGGGCTTCGCTTCTCAATTGACTATGCTTCTCCAAGACTTATCCCCAATTCGGAGGGGGATCTTATAGCATTGGCCCAGGGCTAGGGATGGCTTCCTCATGAAGCCAAGATCAATATTGGGAATATTGGGTGGTTGAGCTTGTTGGATGGAAGGATCCAGAACCTTCCTCGCTCAAATCGCTCCAATATGCAACCAATTGGCCATTGCAACCAACTTTGGATTGGATGAAGGCTAACTGATTCTGAGTCCTGACCACGGCTGACATGCACGGTGAGCACTTCTAACCATGGGTGTCAGCAGCGGCTAGCACTGACTAGGCAAAGGTGCCCAATTGAGTGGTAAAAACCATTGCTATACCTTGGATCTATCCAAAGGTCTTCCATATGGTCTTCTAGCATGTCCCATATGAGTAGTCGCCTCGGCATGACATGTTTTAGGTGTCTACAGTTAGCTTTTGATTTTTTGGGTGAGGTGGAAGGTGATTCACGCTTGATCCATGCCTTGGGGCACAAAAGCCTCCAAAATTTATTTAAGACCTTAAATGTACACATGAGGATGTGTGGATCATGTGTTAAAATTAATCTTGATTAGGTTGACCCTTGGTTAGACCAAGGTCAAATGGGTGAGGTGGCACCTAGGCTAGTCAAAGAGTAGACTAGGTGAGGTGGCCATGAATTAGATTGACCATGGGGTGGAGTTTGACCATAAAGTGACTTTGACTAGGGTAAATATTTGACCAAGGTTAATCCATGATGGTGGTTGCATGAGGATCTAGAGTTAAGCATAGGAATGGGCTTAAGTAGCCCAAGGGGGCTTATTTATATGAATAGTGTTTTTTTATAAATGAATAGTATTTTGAGGCCAATTTATGCAAATTTCATGATCTTTACAAATTGATCAACTGTGATGATGGAAGAAGTGATAATATGTGACTTTTGGATGTTTATATTTACCCCTTTTGTACTACATTGTGTAAAGACATGATGCAGTGCAAAAATTGATGACACCACATTGGTGGTTTGATTTTCAAGAAAAATTTGTAATGGATGATTGTGGATGATGTATGATTGATTATGAGAGAGATGAATTGAGAATGAATTATTTGTGATTGATTATGACTCTTTGTAGTGTTGCAATTACTGATTTAAAAGGAGACACATGATTGTCTTGCTTTATGATCAATGTAATATGTCCTCTTGTGGCTGATCCACAACACACCCCAAAATTGGGGACCCACCTTTTTTGCATGCTTTCAAAGAAGATCTCAGTGACCTAGATGCTAAAAATCAAGAAAAAGGGCAAAAATGCACAAGTATAGAAAGTGTCGCGAAATCGCGACATGTCGCGAAATCGCGACCTGTCACGCCATCGCTGTCGAAAAATAGAAAAGTGTCACGAAATCGCGACATGTTGCTCCGTCGCGGCCGAAAATGAAAAGGTGTCACGAAATCGCGACATGTTGCAAAATCACGGCCAAAATGAAAAGGTGTCACGAAATCGCGACAAGTTGCTCCGTCGCTGCCAGAAAATGAAAAGTGTCACGAAATCGCGACATGTCACAAAATCGCGGTCAAACTGGTCAAACGGGGCAGGCAGAAAGGTGTCACGAAATCGTGACATGTCACAAAATCACGGTCAACATAGTCAACGACAGCAGATGGATGAAAGTCGCGAAATCGCGACGTGTTTGATTTTCGTGGCCCAGAGAGGAGAGAGAAAGATGAAGCAAAAAAGTGTAGCGAAATCGTGACATGTCACAAAATCATGGTCAACGTAGTCAATGGCAGTAGCTAAGCAGCCCGAGGTGGAAAAACGTCACGATTTCATGACAGGAAAGCAGCGAAGGTGCATGAAATGAAAAACGTCATGAAATCGCGATAGAATTGGGTGAAAAGGCATGAAACGAAAAACGTCATGAAATCACGAAACGAGCCGAGTTGTACGAAAAGCAAAATATGTCACGAAATCGTGACATGTCGCGTTTTTGCGGCCAGAAGCAGCAAGGGAGCCCGAGGTAGAAAAACATCGCGAAATCGCGACAGCATGCAGCAAAGATGCCCGAAGTGGAAAAGCGTCGCGATTTTGACAGGTTGCGGCAAGGGTGTACGGAGCAAAAAAACGTCGCGATTTCATGACAGCATATAGCAAAGCAGCAAAATAGAAAAGTGTCATGATTTTGCGATGGAAAGCGGGCCGATGGTACGAAACAGAAAAGTGTCACGATTTCACGACAGAAAACAACGAAGCAGCACGAAAGAGAAAATTGTCGCGATTTCGTGATAGAAATCTGCCCAGGTGTACGAAACGAAAAGCATCGCGATTTCGTGACATGTCGTGAAATCGTGACATGTCACATTTTCGCTGGGCGCGATGGCGAGAAAGGCTGCTGACAGGAAAACGTCGTGATATCGCGACATGTCGCGTTTTCGCGGCCAGGAAGGCGGACAAGGCTGCATGCTATTTTTTGGTCACGATTTTCATGGAACCGTTACAGAACGTGCAGAAAAGTGCGGGACACGTGGCGTACAGGCTACAGAAGCGTTACAGAGAAGATCAAACGTCTTAATGTCAAGCATAAAGCTAAAATACGAGCAGCCACTGGAAGATGAAACGAACCGTCGTGGAAGGAGAATCAATTCAACAACAAGTATAAATGCAGATGCACAGATTGGAACAAGAGGGTCGAAAACCGCTGGAGCAGAGTTGCAGTGCTAGAGGCCAGAGGGCCATTCTGGGCCTGCTTGGGGCTATTTTCCTTCCTTTTGCTAGTTTTGAGAAAACCAGAAGATCTGCTATTGTAACATGATTTATTTTTAATGCAGAGTGTTCAAAAATTTGCATCTTGTTGGCAAGAAAGAAGGAGTTATTTTCTGCATGCATGTTTTAATGTTTATCTTTCCCTTTTTCAGATTTCTAGGCTTATAGATGAAGTTTAATGCAAGTTCTCTTGGTTGCTTCATGCGAATGTCTAAATCTGAAAAATAACAGTAAACCCCAGAGACCAGCACTTAACTTACCTGGATTGTGCATGTTTGCAGGTTCAATAAGTTAGGTTGCATGCATGGAAACCTCACATCTTCGGTTTTGCCAGGACGGGATAGCATCAAACTGAATGCAATTTTAAATTTCTTTTCTTTTGCATTTTATTTTTCTTCTTGCTGCATTTTATTTTCAGAAGTTCCAATTTTATTTACAGGCTTTAAAATAAAATAAAAAAATTAAAAAACTTCAAAATCCATAAATAATTCCTTCATGCTATTGCATTTCATCAATTTACATTTTGAAGTTACAGCATGGTCATTTGAGGATCAAATCACATTTACTTTATCAGGGTTCAATGAACAATCACTAAGTTATCACAGTAAAATAAACCACAGTGCCCCTTGTTTTCAATTACTTGCAACCACTAAGGTGTTCCAAGCATTTAAAATGAATATCTTCATTTAAGATTACAATACATAGATGCAAAATGCTCACATAACAGGAACCTTGGAGAAGTTACATGTTTAATTTCTTTGCAAGCAGAGGATTTAGAACCCAAATCCTATCGGAGAGTGTGTTTTCACAATCGGGTGAAAATACCACTCAACAGATTGGCGCTAGAAGGAGGGCCTGAAGATGTTTATTTTATCGTGATTTTTAGATGCTACGGGTTTATAATTATTTAAGAATTTTAAATTGCTAAATATTTTAAGTACATTTTATTAGCATCTTCGGCCTCTAACACCACTCAACGGATTGGTGCTAGGAGGGCCGTACGGGTTTATTTTTAGTGTAATATAAATTTAAATTTTTGTATGCATTAGTCCTCTAACATTCAGCAGATTGTAAAAAGGACGGTCTGAATTTATTTACCTGTTCTATTTTAAGCAATTCAGGTATGTTGTATATTTTTCTGATTGTTCATACAGAATTAAAGTGATTTGATTTAATTTTTCAGAATTTTGGTCTCATGCAATTACTTTTCATTTGATTTTAATGAATACATCTCTTAGTTGATGCTAACTTGATTTTTCTTTTATATTGCAGGTTGAATATTCAACAGATTTGGTTCTAAAATTACATTTTAAGTTCACTAATGGCAACACTTGAGGAGCAAAGGGTATCCCTGAGAGCTGAAATAACATCTCTAAGAGAAAGAATGGTATCTATGATAGAGGATCATTATGAGGGTTTATCTATACCTGTGGTACCCTATCAAATTCCTAAAATGTTATTGGATTTTTTACGGTGTTTTAATCAAGAGGTGCCACTAGGATACTTGCAAAAACTGCATGTCTACAAGAGTTGCATTATGTCAATTCCAGATTTTCTATGAGGAGGTGGCTTGTAAGTTATTTGCATACATTTTGGATGATAGACCATTCTTTTGGTATAGCCAACTACCCATGGAGGTTAGGACTTCTTGGATACAACTAGAAGCAACTTATCTTTATCATTTTGGTAATCAGGTTGACTTAGAAATCTTGAAAAATCAGTTTACCTCCATATGTAAAGAGTCTAATGAATCCTTGAGTCAATTCAATGGAAGATTTCATGAGTTGCACTCCCAAATGTGGGAAAATTTTAACACATTAGAAGAGGAAGCCATGGAAGTATACCTAGGAGCCATACACCCCACACTTGCTTCACTCATTGAGGAAAAACTGAGTGGTTTGTCCCTAGAGAAAATCCATGAGGTCTTAGAAGAGATAGAACGACAAGGTCTTGAAGAAGAAAAGGCACAACATGTTCATATGAGAGATTGTTCTTTTGATGCCAACCTACACCAACCATCAAACATAGCACCCTCCACTCCAATGATATCTAAGGTAAATGATCAAGGGGATGAATTTGAATATCCAAATCTTACAACCACCTTAGATGTAGTCCACGAGGAGGTGCAAATTGCTAAGACAACATCCACTAGTGAGGATCATGTAGAGATACATGATTATCTAGATGAAGGGGTTCTAAATTCAACAATGTTTGATATATGTGATAAGATGGAACCTGCCATGGAATTAAATGAAGTGGTTGAAAGTAAAATGGGGAGAAAAACAATAAATGAATTTGAAGACATGATAAAGTCTCACCACTTGTTCTTGGAAGATACTATTGATGAGATGTGTAAAATTAAGGATCAAGAAATTCTTCACCCTTCAAATTGTGATAAAATTGTATCATGGGTTGCTAATTTGGACAATGATGGCCTTATAAATTTGAATTCAAGAAATAACCCACTTTTGGAAATAATTAAACCATCTAAAGAAGGTGAAGATGAATGTGATGAGAAACACATTGATCATTTGGAAAATCTTGAAGAAATAGTTGAACGTCACCGCTTGATTTTGGAAGATGATTATTATGATGCTTGGAAGAAGTGGGAAGACTTCACTATTTCCAAAGCTACTAATGAAACTTGTGTGCCAATTGATATGCAGGATGACATAATTGCCTACTCAAAGGAAGATATTACAACTCCTGTACGATTTGAGGATGTTTTGGAAGAGAGTTTCAAATCTCATCAAATTTTGGAAGATTATAATGATCCTATCGCCAAGGACAAAGAAGAAAGTGAATGGATGAATGAATCAAAAGATCATGTCATAAATACCATGGAGTTTCATATCACATGGATTTGGATGACAATTTTCACAATGGTTGGGGGAGATATGATAATGCATTCTTTTCTCACATCTCCATAAATAAAAATCATATTTTACTTGATATGCAGGATGGTGAGCCTTCTACATCATACGAAGATCTCATATTCGCAGGATTTGAAAAGGTGACAAAATTAGATCATGTTGAATATAAATTCATTGAAAGTGGGGATGCAAGTTTGCATGATGATTTTGAGGATTCAAATGAAGAGATACCATGGGTAGTGAACAAAGAATTGGAACCAAATGACAGAGAGATTGATCAATTGGAAGCAACTCAAATGAAGGATCATCAAGATGAGTCATGGGACATACACTTTGACCAAAAGCATTTGAGGGTTGAAAATTTGCATGACCATGTTTTGAATTTGATTGATAGTTGTGATGAAATGTCATTAAAGGTAAATGAAAAACAAGGTATAATTTTTAATCACACCTTTAATAACATGGTTTTAATGAATGGAAAAGAAGTTGATGCACTTGAATTGTTAAATCAAATTCATCAACAATTATTAATTGGATCTAGGATAAAAACTTTTAATGATCCTAATTTAGTAAATATCCTAGATGCTTGTAAATTGTTACATAAATTTGATTGGCCTACAAATTTGGAAAATAATTTGGCTTTAAAATTTGTAGAAATAGGCTCTTACTTACAAAATTGCATATTTGAAAAGGATAGCCTAATTCTAAATCAAGGAGGGAATTATGAAGTTCACATTTTAAAGAATAGACAAGATAAAATTGAAAATCATTTATTGTCTAATCATTTTAGTAATTTGATGCTCACCTATGGGAGTATTATTGGAACTAAATCAAATTGGTATGGTGAGCATGGCAAGTGGAAATTTGTTGCATTGTTTGGCTTAGTCTTGTTTGTGTTGGATTCCCACAACATTTGGCATGCATATCATGTCATATTTTTGTTGAAATGTTCTAATCATGTGTGGGATCCAGGAAAGTGATAATCCAAGCTTTGCATCATTTTGTATTATAGTGTACATTTGTATATAGATTTTGGTTTCTGGTTTTGGGTTTGTGTTTTCAAGTTTCATTTTGGGATTGCTATTTGGATTTGGATTTAAAGTTGTGTGTTTATTTGACATGTTTTGTTTGTCTATAAAAAAAAAAAAAATGATGATGAAAAAGTTGCCTTGAGATGCTAACTTATGTTCTAGATCGGGAGAATATGAAACATTGGAATTGTCTTGTAAAAGCTCCACAAGTAACACAAACAGTTTAATAATATCGTTTGAAACTTGTGATGCATGAAGTAGTCGGTTTTATATAGCAATATTTCATCTGCAATTCAAAAGACAATGCATTCATATTACATCTCACTTTGCACATACATGCCATCGTAGTTGCAAGTGCATTTCAAATGCAAATCATTAAAGTGTGTCAAATCCTCTTAAGGTTATGCTATCACATAAATAAGAAGAGAATCCTAAGGTTGGAAACTGAGTCTTGAGATATCTAGAACCAAGCACGTCTCATACATTAAAAAGGATCTTGAGCAAAATGATCAAAACCTAACTTGGAAGAAAAGGTTGGGCGAAAGAAGTATTTCATGTCTATCCTATTATGCAACATGATCCTTAAAACAGTGGTTTTGACCACTTCCATAGAGCTTAAAGCCTAAAATCGGAGTAGTAAGGATAGGGTTAAATCCTCATCGAACTTAGGTTGAGGATCCAATTCCCCAAAGCTTTGATTTGACCTACATGGAGTAGTAAGGATAGGGCATAAATTCTCATCTCGCTTAGGTTGAGAATCTGATTCCCCAAAGCTCCTATGTCTCATTTCATAATAAATCTTGGATTGGAAGGATCGTACTACTTGTCCTCTGCAAAGGATGGGTAGTCATCCCCAAGGTCTAAGCAACAAAATTAATATTTTCCATTTACATCTAAAGTTTGGATTGGAAGGATCGTACTACTTGTCCCTAGCAAGGATGGATAGTCATCCCTAAGGTCCAAGAAGTAAAAAAATAAATTTTTCCCATCTCATATTTATATTGGATTGGAAGGATCGTACTACTTGTCCTCTGCAAAGGATGGATAGTCATCCCCAAGGTCCAAAGAAATGAAGATAAGTTTTGGATTGTGGGGTTAAGTATGCCCATGCATGGCAACATGTCTTGTCTAAAAAACAAGACCACTGATTGTCCAAAGGGTTAGACTAGCATGACCATTTCTTCCATAATTGGTTAAATTATTTTGCTCAAGTGAGGTAATGAATTCTAAATCAGAATAGTAAGGATAGGGTTAAACTCTCATCTCGGTTGGTTGGGAGTCTGATTCCCCAAAATTCTGATTTCACATTCACTTGCACATGGGTTCAAGATAGTAGGGGCTCATAACCAACTTTGGGATATATAATAAAGCAATTCATATAGTTGATCCTAAGAGGGTTTGGCAATCTTGAATGTTTGTGTATGATACTAGAAGGTCTATGTTTTTAATTTAAAAAGCAAAATCTCCAAGCATATTTATTAGGTTACACAAATCATTCACAGTCTCATATATGCATTCATGTAAAACTGACAATGGAATGTTGATCAATTTCAAACGATAGGGAATGAAAACACATTGCACACACCGAGCTAATACTTGATGATTCTGATGATTCATGTACTTCTGATCTTTGGGCATTTGTTATATTGCTTATGTGCTAATGCATGTTTTTGAGTTTATATATGTTTCCAGGTTGGGTTCTCACCAAATGCTCAGGAGCATTTGACAACAAAGTCGCCATTTGTTGTGGCTGATCCACAACACACCCCAAAATTGGGGACCCACCTTTTTTGCATGCTTTCAAAGAAGATCTCAGTGACCCAGATGCTAAAAATCAAGAAAAAGGCAAAAATGCACAAGTATAGAAAGTGTCGCGAAATCGCGACATGTCGCGCCATCGCTGCCGAAAAATAGAAAAGTGTCACGAAATCGTGACATGTTGCTCCGTCGCGGCCGAAAATGAAAAGGTGTCATGAAATCGTGACATGTTGCAAAATCGCGAGAAATGAAAAGGTGTCACGAAATCGCGACAAGTTGCTCCGCAGAAAATGAAAAGTGTCACGATATCGCGACATGTCGCAAAATCCGTAAAAGGGAAGAAAAAATGTGAATGCAGGAAGAAAGGAGTGGGGGAAACGTCACGAAATCGTGACGTGTTTGATTTTCGCGGCCCAGAGAGGAGAGAGAAAGACGAAGCAAAAAAGGTAGCGAAATACGCGACATGTCGCAAAATCACGGGTCAAACCACAAAAAGGAAAACGCGATCGGATGAAAAAAATCGAAATGGAAAAGGGTAGGAAATATGTCGTGAAATCGCGACATGTTGATAGGGTGGAAAAGATTTAGTACGAAGCGAAAAAATGTCGTGATTTCGCGTGCGAAAGGGAATGAAAAGCGTCACGATTTCGCGATGGAAAGCGGGTCGATGGTATGGAACAAAAAAGTGTCACGATTTCATGACGAAAAAAAAGCAACACGAAAGAGAAAATTGTCACGATTTCACGACAGAAAGCCACCCAGGTGTACGGAGGAAAAAGCGTCGCGATTTCGTGACATGTCACGATATCGTGACATGTCGCTTTTTGGGCGTGATGGCGAGAAAGGCTGCTGGCAGGAAAACGTCGCGATATCGCGACATGTCACGATTTCGTGACATGTCGCGTTTTCGCGGCCAGGAAGGCGGACAAGGCTGCATGCTATTTTTTGGTCATGATTTTCATGGAACCGTTACAGAACGTGCAGAAAAGTGCGGGACACGTGGCGTACGAGCTGCGAAGCGTTACGAGAGAAGATCAAACGTCTTAATGTCAAGCATAAAGCTAAAATACGAGCAGCCACTGGAAGATGAAACGAACCGTCGTGGAAGGGGAATCAATTCAACAGCAAGTTTAAAAGCGGAGGCGCAGATTGGTGCAAGAGGGTCGAAAACCGCTGGAGCAGAGTTGCAGTGCTAGAGGCCAGAGGGCCATTCTGGGCCTGCTTGGGGCTGTTTTCGTCCTTTTGCTGGTTTTGAGAAAACCAGAAGATCTGCTATTGTAACATGATATATTTTTAATGCAGAGTGTTCAAAAATTTGCATCTTGTTGGCAAGAAAGAAGGAGTTATTTTTTGCATGCATGTTTTAATGTTTATCTTTCCCTTTTTCAGATTTCTAGGCTTATAGATGAAGTTTAATGCAAGTTCTCTTGGTTGCTTCATGCGAATGTCTAAATCTGAAAAATAACAGTAAACCCCAGAGACCAGCACTTAACTTACCTGGATTGTGCATGTTTGCAGGTTCAATAAGTTAGGTTGCATGCATGGAAACCTCACATCTTCGGTTTTGCCAGGACGGGATAGCATCAAACTGAATGCAATTTTAAATTTCTTTTCTTTTGCATTTTATTTTTCTTTTTGTTGCATTTTATTTTCAGAAGTTCCAATTTTATTTACAGGCATTAAAATAAAATAAAAAAATTAAAAAACTCCAAAATCCATAAATAATTCCTTCATGCTATTGCATTTCATCAATTTACATTTTGAAGTTACAGCATGGTCATTTGAGGATCAAATCACATTTACTTTATCAGGGTTCAATGAACAATCACTAAGTTATCACAGTAAAATAAACCACAGTGCCCCTTGTTTTCGATTACTTGCAACCACTAAGGTGTTCCAAGCATTTTAATTGAATATCTTCTTAGTCATTAATACACAGATGCAAAATGCTCACATAACAGGAACCTTGGAGAAGTTACATGTTTAATTTCTTTGCAAGCAGAGGATTTAGAACCCAAATCCTATCGGAGAGTGTGTTTTCACAATCGGGTGAAAATACCACTCAACATGTCCCAATTGTGGAAGGAATGAATGTCTTTGAAATTGCCTTTGATAGATTGTTGAGCTTGATTTTATTTGACAAGCCATTCATCCTTAGGTAGAGTAATTTCATGTGCTTCATTTGTGAGTGGTCTTACGACGACCACTCTGAGGAAGGGAATCCATGACTAACCTACAAACTTAGCTGTTGGTTTTCTCAAATGTTTGTTTGAATTAGATTTTTTTTTAGAAGAGAAATTTTAATTTTTGTCTACCCCAACAAAGGAGGGCTTATAATAGTCTTAGGCAAAGTTCTTGAACAAACACAATTTCCCATATTGAGTGTTTGATTATTTATCATACACAAGGTATTTTTATTATTTGATGTCTACCCACTCAAGCAATAAGTTGATGGTGAAAGAAATAGAAGACAATGATGAGTTGATTGAAAATATGAAAAATGTGGTGGAGTCATTTAAATAAAATGAAATATGTTGGCACATATGGCAATGGCTACGCATGAGGGAACAAATGCAACTTGAAAAATCATATTTTCATAGTACTATGTGAATATGAAGGACCTTGAGATTCACACGGTACTATGCAAATCTAGTTGTGTAACCCATGTGCAATATGTTTACATTTTGGAGGACCAAATGATGTCAAAATTGGATAAAGCGTATATCGTTGAAAATATATTTTAGAGCCTAATCCAATGGTGGTGGTTTTGTACAATTTGGAGAATATTTGATAGGGAAAAGTTGGGTTAAATATGATCCTACTTTTGGAAGTGATGAATGCATAATTTTTGGCCTTTTGGAAGGGAAATTTGGCAATGTGGTTAGAGGGATTGCTTGGAACATAGAGCAATCATCAATGGAAGTAGAGAGGGTGAATTAATGTATGATAGTATGGATTGGAAGAGTTAGACCTTAGGATGGATGGTGGATAGAGCCTCTCTAGTATTAGAGAGAGATAGAGACATAGAATAGGTTGTATGATTATGACAAAAGTTGAAGGTAGTGAAAGTTGTAGGAGAGAGCCATTTGAGGGTAAAGTGTGTTGATATGAAAAGTTTTTAATGATAGCATGATGACTTGAAGGGCTTGTATGCATAGGAGAGTAATAGGCATGGTGTTGATGGTTCCTTGAGTTAGTAGAGCCTACAACATCATAGGCTAAGGGATATACCTAGGAGCATAGTGATGTAGTAGTAGAAATGAGAGTTGAAGATCCTCCTAGTATGCATGAGGGGAGTGGAGATACTCTGGGTGAGTAGCAAGGTTGATGCAATTTTGAGGGTGGTAGTGATGCCACAATTTTTTATTTTTTATGTATTGTATGTATATGTATACGAGGTGAGGCTGATATGTGTGGGACGACATAAATTGTAGTTGATGGGTGTTTTTGATATGTGATATTCATGATGCAATGTTGATTATATGTGTGAACATTGTGTGAATGTGTTATTGTGTTGATATAACATAGACATGCATATGCCTTGATGATGTATGCTTTTGTGTAGATGTATGAGATGATGTAGATGTATGAACATATAGATAGATGAACATGTATGGTAAGAATGATTGAATTATATGTATACATATGAATGTGTAAACATACATAAAAATACATGCAATAAGATTTGGATAATCTTGCAAAGTGTAAATTAAGCAATGAATAGTAGTTGTGTAAAATATTATGAGTATGAGAAAATAAAACATGTTGTGAATGTTATGAATGCCAAGTGAGAAATAAGTTGATAGGTGATGCAAGTGGTAGATGAAAATGCAATGAAAGGCTATGCAAATTGATCCTAGTGAGTGAAGCTAACAACTGAATGATGAGGATGTGAAATGCCAATGAAGAGTACACTTGTATTTTGGAAAAACTAGTTGTGATGCTATCCGTTTTATTGTTTCCAAAAATGTGGGATGTGAGAAGAATTTCAAAGGATTCAAACATCATAGTTTGAGCAATCAAACCCATCTAGTAGTCGATCAATATCCTATAGAAATATCAACTATCCTGACTAAGATCAAGTTGATCATGGACCAATGTGTGTAAAGTGATGTTTATTTATTTATTTTAAGTGAGGTTGGATTAACCAATTGTAAACTTAATCATTTAAGCTAGCTCAATCACAATATTGTAGTGGTCAGTACAAAAGGTCGCTAATGTGATAGACATGTCACCACTTGGAAGTCACGCTCCACTACCAAATAGGCATCTATAGTCCTTATGGAGATTGGCCTAATAATTTATGGACCTAAGGACCTCAGGGATTCAATATTTTTGATAATGCTCTTGTCTTTTCTTTTTGATTTTTTTGTGGTGCTATTTTAGCATTTGATTTTATTTTATGCTTTTTTTGTAGCTTATCCTTTTATTGATCCTCAGGTTTAGATTATGCAAATAATTGGATGAGCGAGGTGGATTTCTCTAGGTGGCCAGTATATGCAAGGTGTTGCCTTTCCTATGCTCAAAATTTACTTAATATTTGAAATGTGTTGGTGGCCATGAAAGAACTCAAGTTAGCCAAGGGAAGCTTTGAAGTGCTTTAGAATTTAAAAATGTTGGATGAAGGTTGATTGAATTAACTAGAAATGGTCGAATCATAGAAATATTTATTTTATACTCATAAAAACCATTATCTTTGAGGGGTTGCACCCAAAGGGGCTTGGAAAATGGTATGGTGCTTTAACAATCAACAAATTTGAAGTTTGAAGGAGCATGGGAGGATGGAGGTTGAAGGAGCATGGAAGGAAAGAGGCTAAAGTATTGTGTAATGCTAGAGGTTGAAGGAGCATGGAAGGTTAAATGATGATTTGATCTTTGGAGTATCAAGGCTAAAGGAGTGTGGAAGGTTGGGTTGGCTAAAGGAGCATGGAAGGCTAGACTGGTTGAAGGAGCTATAGTGAAAGGCTAGGATGTTGGGTGGAAGGTTGGGATGGCTGAAGGAACGTGGAAGGCCGATAAGGTTGAAGGAGTGTGGAACATGCTAGGATATGAGTACGCTAGGATAGGCTATGAGCAGGCTATGCTAGGCTATGAGTATGCTACACTAGACTAGGAGTAGGCTATGCTAGGCTATGAGTACGCTATACTAGACTATGAGCAACCTATGCTAGGCTATGAGCATGCTACGCTAGGCTATGAACACACTACTCTAGGCTATAAGCATGCTACGCTAGGCTATGATCACATGAAAATAAATTTGACCAAATGAATGGTGCCTTTGTTAAGATATTTTTAAAAATAATTGATCGAATGCTTTGAGGTTTATGGTGAATTTCTTGGTTGCTAAAAGAGATTCAATTTTTCAATGACGATGAGGTTTATGGAGAAACCTTTCCAAAAGTTTTGTTGAGGTTTTTGTGAAACCATTTTTATGAAGGCAACGCAAAGGGTGCAACCTTTGAAAAAATGACACAATATTTTGAACCTAGCGATTGATTGTGATGGTGAAGAAAAGGGCATAACCTTTGATAAAAGGACACAACATTTTGAACCTGGTGAGGCAAAAGGTACAAATTTTGACAAAAGGACACAACCTTTTATACATGGTGATTTATTGTGATGGTGACGCAAATGGTACAATATTTGACAAAAGGACACAACCTTTTGAACCTGGTGATTGATTGTGATGTAATATGTTGGGTAGTCATCTCGTAATTATGGTTTAGAGCTATATTGTCATGTGTAGATGAAAAAAGGTGAAATGTTATGTGGAAGGAGGACTAATTACCCTAAACAAAAATATGATTAGGAAGAAGGTAAAATTTCCTCCCTAGTTGTAGAAGTGGTTTGAGAAGGGCATGCAATCCCTTAATAAAAAATATTATTTAGAAGTGGGGGGGAAAACTCTCCTGATCATGAGAAATTAGTTGAAATAATATGACATCCCTTGGTTGTGAGAGATGGGTGGGAAGGAGAGAAACTCTCCAGTCACTCAAATTAAGGAAAAGAATATGAAGAATTGATGATGAATAGGATACAAATGGAAAGAAGGAAGAAGGGTTTTGATTAGGAGGGGGTAATGGGATTGTCAATTTGGATGACTTCTTGATCGAGCAGATCTTGAACCTGATGTTTAAAGGTGTGATAATTATTAATGTCATGCCCTCATTGATGATGGTAAAGGTAAACCTAGTGTAATTTATACCATTTGGATTTCACTAGATTTTGATATTTGGGTCTTATATCAGGTAAGGTGATATGACCTACATTGCATAACTTCTAAAATATGTTTGGTAATGGCTCTTATAAAGGATTCCAAGTGTGTGGTGTACGTTGTGGATGCTATGGCCATTTGTGGGCTTGATTAGTTGGGTAAGGAATCTCAAATTGTTGATATCATTATTGATGTTGTTGAGATTATTATTGATGTTGTTGTTGCAGTTTCTCCTAGTGGATTTGTTGATTGCTAGTCACAAGATTGGTATGACTAGCATCTTGATAAGACGTACGATCATTGACATGATGAACTTATCAAGGTGTAATAGAATATACCATGGTACCAGCTTGTGGTTGTGGCCGAATATTTGTAGAGATGCTCAAAGTTTAATGTGGGGGAGCTAGAGATATAGCTCCATGATCAATGAGATCTTGGACCAAGTGTCAAAATATACAAGTATTGATATTGTGCCCTTATTGTCTATGATAGTCACATAATGTATGTTCTTGATAGCCCTTTGGTTTTGGGTGATTTGGATTATCTATATTAATATGAGGTAGAGCAATGTATCTAGTATCATACAACTTTTGAAATAGATTGGGTAGGGGCTCATACAATGGAGTCCAATTATGAGATGAGTGTTGAAGATATTGTGGGTGAGAGAGTGATTGATTGGGTGGTGAGGGAGCAATTGTTGACCCATGTTGTGGATAATGCCATTGGTGAAGATGAGGAGTTGGTTTAAGTGGATGCATTGCAATACCCCCTATGGTTGTATCATGATTAGGTGTATGACACCTACAGTTGTCTAGTTGTAACTCAAGATTATTGAGGTGCACTAAGATATGTTGCATATCAATGGAAGAAGGCACTAGTGGTATGGATATGGAACTAGCATGGATTCCAGTTGTGATGGGTGCTAATTGATATGGGTAAGAGTGTGCATATTGATGAGATGAAGAATATGGAAATGCAGGACAAGGAGGTTGCAGCATGCCAAATTGCTAGGTGATTTGAAATGGGAATAAAGGTGAGGTAAGAAAAGGTGGATGGCATGGCCCTTACTAGGAAGAAGCATGATAGGGAGCATGATGGTGCGAAGAGGAGAAAGTGGTCCTCACATGGGGGCTCATGGGAGGAGTAGGATGAGTAGCTTGAGATATTAGATCATGATCATAGGATGAAATCCTAGTGCACAATGTGTGAGGCAAGGATGAGTTATGTGAAGAAGCAAACAAAGTATGAGAATGGGTGGAGGTGATTTCCTCTGAATGCCCTAATGAATTGGTTGGAGAAGGGATCATAGTGGAAGCCTCCATAGCAATATGCACTTGTGTGTGTGATTTGGCCTCAATTGAGGACTATGATTCCAAGTGAAAAGTGATGGAATGAAGTTGGTAGGGTAGATCAAATGAGAATTTGACTTTTCTTGTGTGCTCTATGAAGGTTTTTGAACCTGTTTGTGGCTTGAAAAATAGATTTGCATGGTACTATGCAAATGTGATTCGTAGGGTACTATATGAATGTGATTCATAGGGTACTATACAAGTATATTTGAAATAGATAGTCGAGGTGGGATTTTGTGGCAAAATACTGTTGAAAACCAACAAGTGTGTTTTGAAGCTATTTTGGATGGTTTTGCAACAAGTTTTGTAACAAAAATTAGTTAGATGCAACAAAATGTTATGCCAAATAGTAAGCAAATATTTTTGTATTTTTGTGTGTTTCTGATGATGTTGACCAACCTAAAACCAAGAAGGTAGGTGGGAAATGGACACTATGAAGGTATGTTGAAGCACATGTTCTTACAACACCCAAAGGTACGCAAGGGAAAACTATGCGATAATGGGTGAATAGTGACTAATGATAGGCACAACAAGAGGTAACAAAAAGGGGGTACTCTAAAGAACCTCTTATGAAAGATATGACATTGTCTAAGACCTGCTACTAGCCCAAATGGGCTTTTGCTTCACCCTTGGATGAGCTTAGTCAAAAATGACATTACAAACTCATGAATTATATTAAGCCCTATGAGTGGGGGTGTCTAACCCTAACCTACTTTGAGGATCTATCAAGATTAGGGGATATTCTTGTGATGAAGTAAAAAAAATCGCTCATAGGGCTAACTATGAGTTCTAGGGGGTCAGCCAATGGAAGGAGATGAATTCCAACATAACTGGTCTTTATTGGGATTTGGTGATGAAATCCAACCTTACCAATATATATGAAATGTTCAAGTTCATGTATGTTACTTAAGAAAGTTGTAAATGTTGGAAAGTAACTACTTTAAGCAAAAGAAATGCACTTTCTCTTTTTTATTTTTTATTTTCAGAAAACTAAATACCTTTTTGGAAGAAAAATAAATCAATAGGAACTTAACTGTTTGCATTTTGTGAAAGGAAAGAAACCTTATTCTAAGGAGTAAAAGAAAAAAATTGCTTGATTTTAGTGAGCTATTCTAATATTTTCTTAGGCATAAATTTATGTACACTAGCCAATATATGCTTGTTAAGGTTATGGCTAGATGTCTCCTAGAGCTTTATGTATGAGACATAGATCAAAATATTGCTCTCATCTCATGGAGATGAAGAGGTTAGAAGGCCTCTTCGTACCTCATGCAAATACTTTATCTCTAAATGATGTAGATATTCAATTACCCAACATGTATGGAAGCAAAGGAAAGAGATTGTAAAAGTTTGACCAAAGTGATCTTTTGGGCCTTTCTAAACTATTAACAAGTGAAATTAAGTGTGACCAAATGAATTTGGGGAATTTTATAAAGTAAGAAAGTGAGCAAAAGAGATTTTTAAGGTGCCCAAAGAAATTTTTTGGGCTTACCTACAACCAGATGTTGCAGGAGTTTGTGTCTGGGATACCTATTGCAGAATATTTTTATTATGTGGGATTCGCATAGTACTATGCAAATTTGAATGTGCCTAAGGATTCGCACAGTACTATGTAAATCTAAATTTATTGGTTGGTTTTAGTAGCTTTGATGTCTGTGAGTTGGATTATGGAGTTTCACCTACATCAAAGAAGGAAAAAAAGTTAGTTTGAGTGCTTAGCGGAGGTGCTAAGCACCAAAACAAATAATTTGAAAGTAAGATTTGGGAAAGAAAACCCAAAACCAAGAAAGGATTGAGAACAAAAGATCCAAGAAATGGTTTCACCTTGGGGACACCATTTTATCTAGCGATTGTGGCCTATGAAGGCAAAGAGGTATGTGAGATAGCAATCTCAATGGGCGATAGGTGTATTTACCCCTTGACTTACCTGATTTTTGTTATGAGAAGCTCAAAGACTGATACCATGTTTTCAAGGATTGATTTCCAAGGCTTTTTGGAGGATTTGCATAGTATAATGTGAATCTACCTCTAACATTTGCACGGTATAGTGCGAATTTAACTGGTAGGCCAAAAAAGTACTAGAGGGGGACCTAAAGTGTGTGTCAATGTTTTGGGTGATCTCTTTCTGGTTTTGCAACACCTAGGACATAGAAAAATGAACAAAAAATAGAGTTAGCTAGCAAGAAAAGCAAGCCAACAAAATATGGTGGGGGTCCCACTAGACGTGTTATTGGAAATTATGATCTTCGTTGAGTTGCCTCCAAAACCTACAAACAAGAGCAACTTGCAATACAAAAAAGGGTGCAAAAAGAGGGCTTATATGGCCTCTATGGTGGTTAATGGAAAGAGAGGGCTTAAGTAACCTCTAGGTTGATTCCAGTAGAGTCTAGGTATGTAAGTTGGTGGATCCCTTGAATAGAGAAAATAGCCCTCTATTTATAGAATTTGGCAAGCTTAGGGGGGTTGAGGTATCCCATGAGGTGTCCCCTATGAGGAGTCCCATGTGAGGTGTCCCCTGATGTGGCATGCCTCATAAGTGCATTTGGGTGAGAAAATACCTCACCCACCTACCCGTCATGAATGAGAATGGTGATGTGGAGTGGAGTTGAGGTTAAACCCTAACTATAGTAAGGTTAACCATGGATTAGTTGTTGACTTGGTTGAGGTGGAAGGTGAGTCATCCATGCCCATGCTTTGAAAACCAAAAAGTCTTCAAAATTCATTTATGAATTCAAACCCACATGGGGATTTGAAATGGATTAAGGGTTAGTTGTGACTAGGGTTAGGTTAACCCTAGGTTAGATATTGACTTTTTGGGTGAGGTGGAAGGTGACTCACCCTTGACCCATGCCTTGGGGCACAAAAGTTTGCAAAAGTCATTTAAGGTCTTAAATGTACATAGGAGGATGTGTGGAGCAAGGGTTAAAGTTAACCTTGATTAGGTTGACCCTAGGTTAGACCAAGGTCAAATGGGTGAGGTGGCACCTAGGCTAGTCAAAGAGTAGACTAGGTGAGGTGGCCATGAATTAGATTGACCATGGGGTGGAGTTTGACCATAAAGTGACTTTGACCAAGGTAAATATTTGACCAAGGTTAAGCCATGATGGTGGTCGCATGAGGACCCAAAGTTAAGTGTAGGAAGGGGCTTAAGTAGCCCAAGGGGGCTTATGGAGATGAATAGTATTTTTGATAAATGAATAGTGTTTTGAGGCTAATTTATGCAAATTTTGTGAGCTTTACAAATTGATCAACTATGATGATGGGAGAAGTGGCAATGTGCGATTTTTGGGTATCTACAGTTCTACTTTTTTTATTCCTTCTTTCTTCCCTCATTTGGTTTGTCCCTTTCTTTTACTTCTTCCTTGATCTCCTATTGAGATTCTATTTCAGATTCTTTTGCTTCTTCAACAATAACTTCTTGTTTTTCCTTACACTAAGAAATATCCTGTAAGGTTATCTTATTCTTCCTATACCATAACTTCATAAACTATTTTAGCACATTAATATTAATAAACCCAAATAATGCAACCAAGGATAACCAAGAACAATATCTACATCATTCATCTCAATAGCATGAAAATATGAATGTAAAACATATATATCCATGCTGAGCTTGAAATCTAAAAGAAATTGAACATTTTTACCCTCAAGTTGTATGTCTTTGAGTTTCTTTGCTCGAACTTGCAACCTCTTAGTCAAATACATATTGATAAAATTATATTGGCTGCTAGGGTTAATGAAAACAATATATTTTTTATTTTGAATGCAACCATGAACTTGCAAAATAGAGTTTTACATTCAAACAAATATTTTTACCACTGTCTGGCCCTGACACACAAGGTGTAGTTTTCTTAGTCTGCACATTATTATCCATTGCCTCTAATCCCCATTTATTTAAAAATACTTCACATTTTTCTATGTATATCTATATTTATGAGCATAAGAAAATTTCTCATACCAAGAGAGAAATTTCTCTTGTAAAACATTAAAAAGCTTCAAATTCCATGTGAAAGAAAAAAATTTAGAAATTTTGTTCCACTTTCTCAACAATTCCCTAGCATCATTATCAACCCCTCTAGTGAATATTGGCAACTCCATTTTTTCAAAGTAGTTAGGGTTTTAAATAACCAAAAACTCTCAATTTTTTTTATAAAATCTCATCTATTCCCTTATTCAACAATTAAATTTACAATTTTTCTTCAAAACAAAACAAACGACAACTGATTTGCTTACCTGGATTGAAAGTTATGATTTTTTTTTCTTTTTTGTGCAACCCAAAAACAACACCAAAATCCCAACTTGCAACAATTGTAACTCCCTCAATACTTAACAAAATTTATCAAGTGAGCAGTCATTTTTGTAGTACTCAAAATAAACTACATGATGGTGCAAAAATATTATGAAAATGATTGCTAAAAAAATTAATACAATTTTTTCTTTTTGAAAAAATCACGTAGCCAAAAAATAGCACAAATAACCCAACTTCAAAAGCCATATCTTTCTCCCAATCCTGGGGAGAGGGGGAGGGACCTGCTCCCCCTTCCCTGGTTCTTGCCCAGTCCCTGATTCATCCCAGGTCATCCCACTTTGGGAATGGTTTGTAGCAAATGATCTCCTTAGGGGGAGATCCTTGCCCACTTTCTACTCCTTTCCTAGTAGTTTTTGGGGTTTCCTCGTTTGAAACCTGGGCCTGGTGCTTCCCAAGGATCCTCTAGGGTTTCCTACATGTTCCTGGGATCCTATCCTTGATCTCCCTCAGGCTTTCCCCTAGGGTTTTTTTGCAGGTTTTTATTGGGATCCAATTCCTAGGGATTTCTTGGTCTATGGTGGTTGCAGGTTGGGTTCTCGTTTGCTTCTTGGTGCATCTCATGAGGTTCTCTCTTCATCGATGTTGATCTGGGGGGTCAGTTTCCTCTTTGCTCATGTTTCCTCTCTAAGATGTCGCTGGTTGATGGTGGTATCATACCTTTGGGTGGGACCATGCTCAATTTCTTTTTCGAAGGCTTCTTCTTGCTAGATCTGCTGCTTTGTGGACACTTTGAGAATTTGCATGGCCTTAGGGGGCCTCTTCCTATGCTTGAGTTGTTCCCAACCCCAGTCCCAGTTCCCTGAAGTTGTTCATGTGCAAGGATGGGGATTCCTAGTCCTTTTTGCTAGGGTGCTTTGGGTTTTCTGTTGCATGTCTCGATCTTGGGGGGACCTGTGATCAATGCATGTAGACCCCTGGATCCCTCAGTTTAGGCTTTCATGGATCCCATATTTGTGTCTATTGTTGCTTTCTGCTTGGGCTTCATAGGTTTTCATTTTAGTTTCTTGTTCAAGGGCTTTTGCTTTTTGGTCCTGCTTCTTGGTGGACTCTCAGAGCTTGTTCTTGGCCTTGGGGGGGCCTCTTCTTGTTCCTGAGTTGTTCCCAGTCCCAGTTCCACTTCCCTGGAACTGTTTGTGAGCAAGGATGGTGGGTTCCTAGTCTTTTGTGGCTTCTGGGATCCTTTCTTTGTGTCTGCATTTGTTTTCCTTGGATCCTTCCAGCTTCCTCATACTCCTATTGGTGGGATTCAAGTGTTGCAGTTCCCCAAATTTGTTCTTTTGCTATTTTTCTTGTTGGGCGAGATTTTCCAAACCTGTTGGGTTTCCCGCTGGGTGGGATTTTTTGGTTTTCCTGCTAGGCGGGACTCTCCATACCTGTTAGTTTTCCTGCGCGGTGGGATTTCTCATTTTATTTTTTTTGCTAGATTTCTCGCTGGGCGGGATTTTCCAAATCTACTAGTTTTCCCATTGGGCGGGATTTCCAATCTGGTGGTTTTTGGTTGCTTCTCGTTGGGCGAGATTTTCAAATTCATCATCCTGCATGTTTTCTCGTTAGGCAAGATTTTTCAAAACTGGTGGTTTCCCACTGGGCAAAATTTTCCAAATCTACTGGTTTTCATGCTGGGCAGGATTTCCAATCTGGTGGTTTTTGGTTGCTTCCCACTGGGCGGGATTTTCAAATTCATCATCCTGCATGTTTTCCCGTTAGGCGAGATTTTTCAAAACTGGTGGTTTCCCGTTGGGCAAGATTTTTCAAAATTGGTGGTTTCCTGCTAGGCAGGATTTTTCAAAATTGGTGGTTTCCCACTAGGCGAGATTTTTCAAAATTATCTATTCCCACTGGGTGAGTTTTTCCAAACTGTCTATTTTTCGCTGGGCAATATTCTTCAAATTAATTGTTCTTGACCTTTGGTTTGGTCGGTTGACCTGTTGTAAAAAGGTTTTGGGGTCCTTTTAAAACCCGCTTTTAATATAATTTTAACCTACCAAAAAAAAAAGCCATAACTTTCTCAATACTTATCAGAATTTAACATATCAGTATTCATTTTTATAGTACTCAAAGTAATCTACATGCTGGTACCAAAATATTTTGAAAATGACTGTTAAAAACTTAATACAATTTTTTTTTTATTTAAAAAAAAAAATCACGTGACCAAAAAACAACACAAATAACCTAACTTCAAACAACCATAAATTTCTTAATACTTATCAAAATTTAAACAAATGAGCAGTCATTTTTATAGTACTTGAAAATATCTACACAATGGTGCAAAAACCTTCTAAAAATTACTGTTAGAAAAATATGACTCTTGTAAAATAAGATGTTTTTATGAAAAACATGCCCTAGCTCTGCAAAAACAACCTCATTTTGCCATAATTGTTGCTTTGATACCAAATGTTATTAACCTCTCTTCTCATTACCAGAAATCATTCACCAATGTACAAAAATATTCAACATGCATCCACAAATAATTTACATAATAACAATCCACACATTAAAATAGAGATAATACACTTGAGGTAGGTCAACATCGTAAAATGCTCCTTATTGGAACCCACTCCACAAGATCTCCAGCTCCATGAGCCAATACATCTATAAGAATACTTCATATATGATCTTTTACAATGGGGGTACATCTCTCTTTATACAAGAGTGTGATGGTTCACCTTCCATGAGTTACAAGATCACCCATGTGGTGGTTCACCTTCCATGAGTTACAAAGTGCATAATAATATGACAATATTCCTTGACAGATACATATGACAATATTCCCTGACAGTTACATATATGATTCTATGACATACCTATTTCTAATTTGACATGTGGCCTTCTTTAAGAGTTAATATATAGCTCATATCATTATACACTGCAATATTAAATTTTTAAGTACCTATGTTGGGTACATAACACAATTTGGATGGAAAGTTCATTAAATAGACATGAAAAGTGCCTTTCTCAATGAAGATAATATATAAATATACATGACTCAACGAGAAGGATTCATCATACCTGGACAAGAAACAAAGGTATGCAAATTAATAAAAAAATTATGGTCTCAAACAAGCTCCTCGGGCATGGTATATAAAGATAGATGAACATTTTGGAAAGTATGGGTTTAAAAGAAATTTGTATGATCCAAGTCTGTATCACAAAGAAAAAGGGGGAGATTGTATTCATCAATGTGTATGTAGATGATTTGGTCATTAGACGAATATTTGAAAGTATGATTCTAGTTGCAAAAGAAGAATTGAAGAAATATTTTGACATGATTGATCTTAGGTTATTACATTATTGCCTAGGATTGGAGGTAAAGTAGAACATTCATCAAATATTTGTTTCACAAAGCAAATATACCAAGAATCTCCTTGAGAAATATCACATGGAAGATTGTAAACCTATAACAACTCCTATGGAATCAAGTGTACAACTCTCACACTTTGATTCCTCTCCTCTAGTGGATGCAATGCTCTATCGATAGTCAGTTGGGAGTCTTATCTATGATGGATTTTTATCCAGATTAAATCATAGGTCCCAATATATAGGATCTTAATAAAATATAATATTGAAGCATACAAATCTAGGACCAATATAAATCAATCACATTCATAAAATAATAGCAATATTTCAGAATTATAAAGCTCACAATATTATGGATCAAATATACAAGATCTTTGTTACAATTTTTCGATAATGATTTAATACATGGAGATTTTCTCAATAATATAACCTTAGAAGATGACTCTTAAATGCTTGACTATTGCTCTCCTCATATATCCTGGAGATGCATTTTTTAATATTCCTCAAATATGACAAACTGCTCATGTCTTTTGACTTTACATCTTGCCATATACTATGTGACCCTTCACTTGTATACTTAACACCTACCAATATGACTCTTGACTTACTTACATGAAACATTGCACACTCTCACACTTTACACACTTGCACACTTTATTACATGATACTTGGAATATTCTCACACAATAACACATAATTTAGGGGAAATATAAATCACACACCCTAATCTAATATTTATAAATGTACAATTGTACCATGGGGATACATTAACATCTACAAAATAATATAATATCTCCAACAATCTACCTAACACAAGACCGCATATTATTTTTGTAGTGAGTTATCTCTCATGTTTCATGCAGGAACCAAATATGACATATTGGAATGTAGTAAAGAGAATTCTATGACACATACAAGGCACTACTAAATATGGTTTAAAATTCAAGAGGAATGACTAGTTTCTCTTAGTAGGTTATATAGATGTCGACTATGCAAGTTGTATCGATGATTGAAAATCCACCTCTAGCTATGTATTATTTTTAGGGTCTATACCTATATAATGGGGAAGCAACAAACAACAAATAATTGCTCAATCTTCCACTAAAGTAAAATATTGTGCAACAAGAGGAGTTGTCTGTGAAACAATATGGTTGAAACATATGTTGAAAAATATGGGAGTGCAACAAGATAAACCTACAATTATACATTGTGACAACCATGATGTACTAAAACTTGTTTGTAATCCAATTTTCCATGAAAGGACCAAGCACATCAACATGAAGTGTCATTTCATACATGAACATATTGAACAACAAAACATCCAACTCAAATTTTGTCCTACTTAAGAACAATGAGTAGACCTCTTCACCAAACCACTAGGATGAGTCAAATGTGAGGAATTCCAAAGTTTCCTCTCTAAGACTATGATGTAATAAGGAGAGGAATGTTAGGAGTTATTATATCATATATAATGTGAATATAAGTTGAGTAACCACTCAACACATGGTTTGTGAGGTTCACTAGAGGGAAAGGGTAGTTGTAGGATGTTATGTCATATTTGGGCAACCATTGTATTTAAACACCCTTTCACTTTCATAATGCATATTTAAAGCATTCAGATCTAACACTATGATGGATAATATTCAAAAGAGGGGCTTTCATGGGCCTTCCTGATACACTTTATGTGAAAAATATGAGGATATGTGTTATTGTATGTTCATAAAGTGTAAGTTTAGTACATAGATCTAGGAAGAGATTGAAAAGGACTATTTTTCTGGGTGGTTCTAACCAAGGGAGGTCAAGGACCAGTTAGCCCAATGGAGAAGTTCCTTAAAAAATGAAAAATTATTGGCTCTATGGAACATGGAGCCCTTAATATTCCTTTGGAATATTTGACTGAAACATAATCGACATACCTTTGAAAACATGAAAATGGGTGTGGTTAGAGTCTATAATCAAATCAAATCCTCAATGATAGAAAAAATTACCAAAGTGCAACTAAATGAAACACATACCTAAAGTGCAAGACATTGAAAATATGGTGCATTCATCTACCTTCTACCACAAGGAGTGTATAGCAGAAAGTATACAAAGAAAAGATAACATGAAAACAACCAAGGAAAGGGTGACATAAACTAAATATTAACATGAATTCTAAAGGGAATCCTAGTCGAATGGGAGGAGGAAGAGAGATGAGAGACAATATAGATAAAATAAGAGTGATGTTTGCAGATAACTTCAATGAGACTACCAATATTATGGAAAAATCTAAGGAATTTCTTGTTGGAGTTAATTTGACAAGGAGCATAAGCAAGTTAGAAGTGGAGTGTGATTTATAGGTGCTAGTGAATTGGCTCAACGACAAGAATAAATTGAACTTGTAGGTAATATATATGATAGAAAAATTTTTGGTTCTATGAAGTGGGTTTGAGGATACTAAGATTTAGCATACCTTCTATGAAGGGAATACTCTGGTAGACTATTATTAAATAAAGGGGTTTTAGAATAAAAAAGCTAGATTTGGAAGAAGGGTGAAGAGATTCCTGCCTTGATAAGGATAATCTGGGAGTCAAATCATATAAAATCAATAGAGCAAGAAAATGATATAGTTTGGGATCAATGTTTTGAAGGAATGATTGGTTTGTAGTATTTTTTTACCAATGATATAAGTAATATAGTTAAAGTTTGTACTTTTGCGTCTTGTAGGGATTAGAAAGGTATCCAATGTGGAAGATTTTATATTTGGTTTGAATACCCAATCAAAACCTCATTTATGATAATTAAAAAAAAGAAAAGAATAAGCCCAAATAAAAACCATACATATGATTAAATTTAAAATTCAAAATGTTACACATGCATATGCACACAAACATGAGACAACGAAGTTTGAACCCTTAAATTTGTCTAAATAAACACAAATATTTATTTAACTTATTATTTTTAAAATTCAAATAAATATAATTTTCTAATTATTTATATGAGATTAAAATAGGTCCTATGTGTTGTAGGTGAGTTTGAGAGGGTAGGGCAATCCTGCAAGGGAGGTCCTTTGTTCAAATCTCCACCCTACCAAATGCACATCAAGTACCCAAAATCCAGTTGATAATGCTGGTGCGGCGATGCAGGAGCATCCGACGACAGCAGGGCAATCTTGCATCAACCAAATTTTCTAAGTAATTTGTATGTTTCTTTTCTTTCCCAAGGCAGAAGTTTTGTAAAACAAGGGGGAAGTTTAAGTTTTGTAAAGCAAGTTCTTTCCCAAGGCAAAAGTTGGGGGGGGGGGTCGCGATTTTTTTGAAGGCAAAGGCACGAAGGGAGTTTTCGTCGCGATATCGCGACGTTTTTGAAGGCAAAGGCGCGAAGAGAGTTTTCTTCGCGATATTGCGACGTCGCGATATCGCAACGCTATTTTTGGCAAAGGCGAAGGAGGAGGGAAAACCGAGGCGAAGGCAAAAGCTGTCGCGATATCGCGACACAAACTAGACAAGGGGCTCGCAGGCGAAAATGGTCGCGATATTGCGACACAAACCAGACAAGGGGCTCGCAGGCAGAAATGGTCGCGATATCGCGACCGGTTGAAGGCGAATCAACAATGGACACGTGGACGGTCTCACGCATGGAAAAAGAGGTAGCGGGTGCAGATAAATTTTTTTGACAAGGCAACAGCGGTTCAGAGGAATAGTCTGACCAAAACGGCGGTTGCAGGGCAAGGGGAGTCTTTAATGTAAGCTTCCATAGCGGATCGGGGCAGTTGCCCATTGATGGAAGGAAATTTGAAAACGTAGCAGAGGAAGCGAACTTCCATATTTTTATTTCATGAATTCGATCAGGTGGGGGCATTAATTGCATAGAGGGTCGAGACCTCGATAAAAATTGGAATTTGTAATAGTTGGGGGTGGTGGACTGGAGAATGGGAAGAGGTAGTGCAGTTAGAGAAAACCGGGCCAGACTCTGGTCTTTGGAAGCCTGCGGGCTATTTTGTATGCATTTTCCAGCTAATTTAAGGAAATTTATTGAAATTTTCTAGATAGCCTGAATGTTTTGTTTTCGGTTCTTCGGTCCCCCGTCAGTGGTATCAAACCGAAAGTTCCTGAGTGTGTAACAGATCGTCGGACATGAGGCAGTTACACCAGGATCTGTGGAAAGGCTCGTGAGAAAGTGAGTAGAATGCCTCCGAGAAGAAACCCCATTGGTGGGAGAGGCATGGCGATAGCAGCAGAAGACTTCCGAGCTTTGCAGCGGCAAGTTCAGGCCCTGCAAGAAGAACTACACAAAGGAAACGAACCCAGAAGAGATGCAGACAGTGAAGACGAAGTAGATGAAGAAGAAAACCAGTTTGAAGAAGAAGAATAAGAGGCTGTAGATCCGGCACAAGCCAGACTGTACAGGGCCATATCCCAGATTGGGAAGAGGTCGAAGATAGAAGTTTCCACGTATTCTGGGAACCTGGATCCGAAGGAATTGATCAACTGGATCAATGATCTGGAAGAATACTTTGAGTATGAAGAAGTTGAAGATCCCGAGAGGGTCAGATTCGCTAAGACCAAGCTGAAGGGTCATGCTAGCATATGGTGGAAGGGAGTGCAGCTGGAGCGGAACAGAAGAGGAAAATAACGGATAACAAGATGGGATAGAATGGTGGAAAAATTAAAAAGATAGTTTATTTCGGCAGATTATGAGTTGGATCTGCTAAGGAAAATGCAGAGTTTGAGACAGATGAATAAAACTGTCCAAGAATACACGGAGGAGTTTTATAAAATCTCCATCAGAACTGGCCATTTAGAAGCTGGCAAGGATAAGGTGGCCCGTTATATCAATGGGTTGAGACCTAGTATCCAGGAAGAGTTGAGCTTAGTTCGGGTGAGCACCATTGAAGATGCTTACCAGTTTGCTCTAAAGGTTGAAGAGAAACTGAACAGAAGGTTGGAGAGTAAGCAAAGAGGAAGAGGGCACGAAGGAAAGACTGGTGGAAGAAAAGAGGAAGGAAAAGAGGAGAAGAAGGAAGAGGTTAGTAGCAGTCGGGATCAGAAGGAAGATGAGGAACCCAAACCCCAAGTTCAGAACAATGGCTACCCAAGGGGAAGAGGTAGATCTGGACGTGGGTATGGAAGAGGAGTGTTTCGGGGAACATGTTTCCACTGTGGAGAAGAGGGACATCGGGCATATGAGTGTCCCCAGCACCCCGAGAGGGTGAACAAGAAACATGTGGGTCTTGCCAGAGCTGTTGTGGCAGAGGAAGATGCTGAATCAGAACATTCTGAAGAAGCTGAGAAAGGAGAAGCAATGATCATGAGGAGAACCATGCTGATTGAAGAAGACAAACCAGAGCAGAGGAGAAGCCTGTTCCGCACACGGTGCAAAAGTGCAAGCAAAGTCTGTAATGTTATTATAGACAATGGGAGTACAGATAACTTAGTCTCCGAAGAGATGGTTGCTAAGTTACAGTTGGAAAGGAGAAGACACCCGCATCCATACCGGATTGCGTGGTTGCGGAAGGACCACAGAGCATGGGTCCGTGAACAATGCTTAGTCATGTTCTAGATTGGGAGATACCAGGATGAGGTCCTGTGTGATGTTTTCCCCATGGATGCTTGCCATTTGCTGTTAGGAAGGCCATGGCAGTTTGATCGGAGTGCAGTGCATGATGGTCGTGCAAATATGTACTCCTTGATGAAATATGGAGTGCGCCACAAATTAAAGCCATTACAGGCAGTGGATGAGAAGGTGTGCAACAATGCTAGAATTTGTCTGGTAGAAGGTAGAAAAAATTTTTTCCAGGAGACGGGGTTGAAGCAGGTTGCAGGGACAAGTGCTCGTTTGGAGATGTTACAAAATACGTGGACCGAACAACACAGAAGTGAAGGTCACTTCTCCATTTTACCTCGGGTGTCTGATGCAAGAGCATCCGGCAACAGCAGGGCAATCTTGCATCAACCGAATTTTCTAAGTAATTTGTTTTGTTTCTTTTCTTTCCCAAGGCAGAAGTTTTGTAAAACAAGGGGGAAGTTTAAGTTTTGTAAAGCAAGTTCTTTCCCAAGGCAAAAGTTGGGGGGGGGGTCGCGAAATCGCGACATGTCACAAAATCGCGACCCCAAAGGCTACGACAAGGCGAAGGCAGGTTTTGTCGCGATATCACGACGTCGCGATATCGTGACGTTTTTGAAGGCAAAGGCGCAGAGGGAGTTTTCGTCGCGATACCGTGACGTCGCGATGTCGCGACGTTTTTGAAGGCAAAGGTGCAGAGGGAGTTTTTGTCGCGATATCGCGAAGTTTTTGAAGGCAAAGGCACGAAGGGAGTTTTCATCGCGATATCGCGATGTCGCGATGTCGCGACGTTTTTGAAGGCAAAGGCGCGAAGGGAGTTTTCGTCGCGATATCACGACGTCGCGATGTCGCGATGCTATTTTTGGCAAATGCGAAGGCAGAGGGAAAACCGAGGCAAAGGCAAAAGCTATCGCGATATCGCGACGTCGCGATATCGTGACACAAACCAGACAAGGGGCTCGTAGGCAGAAATGGTCGCGATATCGCGACACAAACCGAGACAAGGGGCTCGCAGGCAGAAATGGTCGCGATATCACATGTCACGATATCGCGACCGGTTGAAGGCGAATCAACAATGGACACGTGGATGGTCCCGCACGCGAGAAAAGAGGTAGCGGGTGCAGATAAATTTTTTTGACAAGGCGATAGCGGTTCAGAGGAACAGTCTGACCAAAACGACGGTTGCAGGGCAAGGGGAGTCTTTAATGTAAGATTCCATAGCAGATCGGGGCAGTTGCCCATTGATGGAAGGAAATTTGAAAACGTAACAGAGGAAGCGAACTTCCATATTTTTATTTCATGAATTCGATCAGGTGGGGGCATTAATTGCATAGAGGGCCGAGACCTCGATAAAAACTCGAAATTTGTAATAGTTGGGGGTGGTGGACTGGAGAACGGGGAGAGGTAGTGCAGTTAGAGAAAACTGGGCCGGACTCTGGTCTTTGGAAGCCTGCGGGCTATTTTGTATGCATTTTCCAGCTAATTTAAGGAAATTTATTGAAATTTTCTGGAATAACCTGAGTGTTTTGTTTCCGGTTCTTCGGTCCCCCGTCATGCGGTCAGGACCGAGCGCAACTCCTCGATGATTTTGACGGTGTAGAATCTCTTGGTCATGGTTTCTCAGACCAAAGCGGCCCAATAAGGGATATTGTGCTAAATTAAAAAAAATAGATCCCACGTGTATTACATTGTAACCACATATGAGTATTATAATAGTTTGACAATTATATATATATATATATATATATAAGTTGACAAAAATATGAATCTTTTCCTTAAAATTTAAGAAATATAGTCAACTGAACTAATACCATTTGATTAATTCAAATAAATATCAAAATATAGTAAAATTGTATTTATCTTGTTATGTTGACTTTAGGGCTTTGAATAAAGGTTCAAGGTTGAATTTTGAGAGGGGCAAGGTTGTCCAATATGCTTTAACAATTAAAATACAATTAAATATCCATATACTAAATAAGCACATAGGTATTAACGCCGAGCGAAATTCCAACCATGGAATATGTCTAGACTTTATGTTGACTTTAGGGCTTTGAATAGAGGTTCTAGGTTGAATTTTGTGAGGGGCAAGGTTGTCCAATATGCTTTGACAATTAGAATACAATTAAATAACCATATACTAAATAAGCATACATGTATTAACTTAGAACGAAATTCCAACCATGGAATATGTCTAGACTTTAGGCCTTTGAATTGATGTTCAAGGTTGAATTCTATGAAGGGTAAGGGTGTGTTTTGACAATTAGAATACAATTAAATAATCATAGGTATTAACATTGAACTAAATTTTAATTATGAAATATGTCTAGACTTTAGGGCTTTGAATAGAGGTTCAAGGTTGAATTTTGTAAGGGGGTAAGGTTAACCAATATGCTTTGACAATTAAAATACAAGACAACGTGGAACGAAATTCCAACCATGGAATATATCTAAACTTTAAGGCTTTGAATAGAGGTTCAAGGTTAAATTTTGCGAGTCAAGTTATTCAATATGCTTTGACAATTAAAATACAATTAAGTAACCATATATTAAATAAGTAAACATGTATTAACATGGAACACAATTTCAATTATGAAAAATACCACTATACTTGCATCATTATATTTCAAAATTCCAATCATGGAATATGTCACTAGACTTGCATTATCACATTAACCAGTTAGAAAGCAAGAGGTTTAACCCCTCCACACACATATCCAAACATCACATTAACCAGTTAGAAAGTAAGAAGATCAGACCCCACACACGTCCAAACATGAAATATGCCACTAAACTTGCATCATTACATTTCGAAATTCCAATCATGGAATATGCCACTAACTTGCATTATCACATTAACCATTTAGAAAGCAAGAGGGTTAGCCCCCACATATATATGCCTAGACATCACATTAACCGATTAGAAAACAAGAGGGTTAGCCCCCCACACATGCCCAAACATCACATTAACCAGTTAGAAATCAAGAGTATCTGCCCCCCCCACACACATACCCAAACTCGATGTTAATAGGGATGAGATATCCGACGTAAACCATTAACCGGTTAGAAATCAAGAGGATCAACCCCCCACACACATACCCAAACTCGATGTTAATAAGGGTGAGATATCCCACGTAAACCATTATAAATCAAGAAGATCAGCTCCCTACACACACCCAAACTCGATGTTAATAGGGGTGAGAAATCCCACGTAAACTAGGACCAAGGACTTGCACCTTTAAGCTTGCTATCCCATTAGAAAAAAAGTATGACAAATGATGGGGATTATAAACCACTCAAAGCCCCCACACACAGTTAATGTAAAATTATTTATACACTGCACTAACAAAACAAACAAATATTTTCAAACTTTTGACCTCCATATTTTACCGTACTTTTTTTGGATCCAAAATATTCGAATGGACATATTTCTACCCGATCATGTGTGGATTGTGATATCTTGGATTCGAATGGACATATTGCTACCCGATCATGTGTGGATTATGATATCTTCCTTCCATGTCCCACATAGTGCGAGACAAGGATATTTTTTCCTCTTTGTACTTGCTATAACAACTTCAAAATATTTATTTACTCCGTAAAATAAGGATGATAATTATCTTTCTTTATTTATTTTCTGCTCGTGTATTACGTGATGAAAGCTGCATGCCAGTCCTATTTATAATGACATAAATGAGTAAGTGAATACGTGGGAACGGTCATGTTGTAAGAATTTCTTTTTTAAACTTAGACGAGAGTTTTGACCAGATGAGATGTAATGGATTACATTGCTATTTTAGGGTAATGAACCCTAACCGGAATCAGTCAAATAAAAATCTACTATTCTATTTATACAACTCATTGTACGTTTATAAAAAGAATTTTGTTTTGTTTAGTAACTTATAGATAGGTATTAATGTGGAACTTATGGAATATGTTACTAGATTTGTATCATCACATTAACCGGTTAGAAAGCAAGAGGCGTAGTCCTCCACACACATGCTCAAACTCATGTTAATAGGGGATGAAGAATCCCACAAAGTGGGACCAAGGACTTGCACCTTAAAACTTGCTACCGCGTTAGCAAATAATATGACAAGTGTTGGGGTTTATAAACCACTCAAGTCCAGTTAATGTGGGATTATTAACAAACATGCACAAACTACACTAACAAGGTAGATAGGTATTAATGTGGAACGAAATTTCAATCATAGAATATGCCACTAAACTTGCATCATCACATTAACCAGTTAGAAAGATAACAAATATTTAAGATAATATTATAAAAGTTTAATTAATTATTTGTATTATGTATTTAATAAATGGTTATTTTATCATATTTTAAAATTATATTTTAGTTAAAGAAGTAAAGTTTATAGTAGGTGTTAACCCCATAACGTTATCATTCTTCTAGATATTAAAAAGGAAAAAGAAAAATAGTTTTAAGTTTATTTATTTTTTAATTGGTTATACTTGATTGAAGCAAATTTTTTTAGGATTAAAATGGGTTGAAGTTTAATTGACTTCATCTAACCTAACGGAATAGGGTTTATAATAACAGTTTACCTATTCTCTTATATTTAATAATAATAATAATAATAATAATAACAACAACAACAACAACAAGGCTTTGGCTCTTCTTCAGGAGGTTCAAGGTTCAAACTGCGGAGTGTGTGAATGGGTGGGTGTGGTGGCTTTGTGTTAAATTCTTTATTGATAAGTATAGCTCTCGATTTTACGAGGGTTATGGTTGGGAGGAGACTACTTAACCCTGCGCATCAGTCATAGAGGTCTCTCACAATAATCTAACCAAAAATAATAATAATAATTTTATTTATTTTTTATTTAGTTATATGTGGTTAAAACAATTCCTTAATATTAAAATGATTTAACGTTTATACAATAACAATAAAAAATTAAATTTAAAATAAAAAATAAAAAATAATAATTAATTAATCTTATATTATTTAATATTTTTATTTAAATAAACAATGTTTGAGGATATTCTAATAGTACGTAGTCGGCATTTCATGTGAGTTCAAATTATGTGGAAGATCCTTTGCCCCTTAAAATGTAGCCTTAATTGTGTTATCTTTTATATTTAATATTACTTATAAAATAAAATAATTAAGATTAATAATTAATTATAAATTGATTATTTTTTAATAAATACTTTTATATGACATATACTGCTGCGTGTGGGTTGGCCGAAAAAGACCCCACTTGTATTGTCGGTCGGTTGAGAGACGCGGGTTCAACCCCACTGCAGATTATTGATTTAAAAAACAAAAATAAGAAATTAATACAGTTAAATCTACCTATTTTCAGCTTAAGATTCTTCCTCAATTTTGCAGATTAGAATTAACTGCCACGCGGCGGCACCCATACATTCCAACCCAAATTTGAAGACTCCCAAAAAGACCAAATAGCTGACGTGGAGCTAAAGACGCGATCCACCGTGGTTATCGGTGCCGGAAACCGGGGAACAAAAGCAGGGTCCAAGGAAGGTATCCGTTTGTCAATATTCTGGTGGAGCTGACATGGATATTTCTTCCTCTGGAGGAACGTCAGAGATAACTCCAAATCAGATCGAACCTTTGAAAAAGTTCCCCGACAACCGAAGTTATCCCGTTTAAGGGTCGAGGCTGAGTCAGCAAGAACGGAGACTGCCGTACACATCATTAATCCTTATCTATAATATAATAAAATCCGGTGGGCCACCTCGTACACGCATGCATGTATGTCATGTTATATGGCGCATGTATGTAATCATGTATGGTGTAGGAAGGCAAGGTGTCACGCAGTTAGTCAGTTGGTCGGTTGTACGACGTCGACACAAAGTTTTTTTTTGCCTCGTGCAGAATAGCCAGGTGGCGGGTCAAAAAGCAACCACGCGGTCAAAGGCAGGTGCACGTTGGATGCCAATCCTAGGGATCTTCTCTAATTTGTTTAGAAAATTTCTGTTACCGTCTGCCTAATTTGAATAGAACTAGGAATTTTCGGAAGTTGGTTAGAATTTCTAGAATTCCCCTTGCCCAACAATGCCTAAACTAAAAGTTTTCAATACCATGTTAAGATATATATTGTGGAAGGAAAATAATAATTATTTTTAATTTTAATTTTCTAATAGGAGAATTGGCAATATCTTCATCATTATATTATCTTTATGGGTGCAGTTTTATGGGTGCAGTTTTAGATTCGGAAAGCCACCACTATACCCCTTCCTACTTTGGTAAACTTTTACTTTGGGTGAAGGAGACCCAGATTACTTTCTAATTATCACAATATATTACAAAAGATGCTATCTTCGAAATAAAATGGTTTTTCATCAAATTAATAATATTTTAACTTTAAATAAAAGAAGTATTAATGAAGAATAATATATTAGTATAATAATACTATTGACATGAAAAATAACTAACAAATTAGAATGGTCTAAGAAAATTAATTGTAATATGAAATAAAAACAAACATTGAATAAATTAGAGTAAGATTTCATATGTTGTAGATGCATAATAAATGTTAAAGTGAATAATCTTATCCCAAACTTATTACATAAGACCAATGAATCCTTTGATTTTTCTTGAACCAAAATGTATCCAAGGATCTTCACATTTAAATTTAGAAGTGGAATTTATCCTTACAATCATGTATCCATGACTAATAATATTGGAAACGTGAAAAGTGAGTCATAGCACCATCTTGCTAGGATGGATTGGACTATTTATTATTGTCGTACATTATCCAACGCAGTCTCATATAGCCTTATGGAGAAATACGAACAAATAATGGTGTTGAACATAAAAAGGAATGCATCCCTTCTTTTCAAGATGTGGATCATCCTTCTAAATTTAGAAGGAATTTTTTGATATGATATTTAGTTATAATATCTTCATTATAAACAAATAGCAAATCACCTCATCACAACACAAAATCCTATTAAATAAGGATGATCTCACTATTATTTTTTTTATAATAAATATAAAATCAAAATATTGGATACCATATAAGATACTATTTTTAAAAAATAAAGTAATATTTTCATAATGTATATTTATTTTTAAATATTAATAATGTGTTATAATGTCCCAGCTCAACGGTATGGGCTTTGGTTCTTCTTGAGAAGGTCCAAGGTTCAAACCGCGACATGGGCTAGAGTGTGTGAGGGAGTGATTGTGTGGTGGTTGTGTGTTAAATTCCCTATTGATAAGTATAGCTCTCAGTTTACGAGGGGTCATGGTAACCCTGTGCATAGGTCATAGGAATTTCTCACATTAACCAAATAAAAAAAATAATACTTGTTATAATGAAACTTTAAACAATAATATATACACGTGCAAGATACTAATTCATGAAATATTTCTTCTTCTAAACTTAACCCTAGTTTATCTTACACTCCATGCATTACATTAAATTTAAGCATTTACTAGAGTAGAATACAAAGTATACTATTTCCAAAATAGTACAAAGTATACTATTTCCAAAATAGTAACTTTATTTTTTTAACAGGGGCAAATAAACATGCAACAAAAAGTATATGCGCACAAATAGAGCAAATATAGAATTGAAAACCATTCCTGTCTAGTTTTCACTTTCCATACCCATTTTTACTACATAAGTTAATTTGTTGAGAAAATTTCTGTTATCGTCTGCCTAATTTGAATAGACCTAGGAAGTTTAGGAAGCTGGTTAGAATTTCTAGAAGCCCCCAACAATGCCTAAACTAGAAGTTTTCAATACCATGTTAAGATACATATTGCGGAAGGAAAATAATAATTATTTTTAATTTTAAATTTTTAATAGGAGAATGGGCAACATCTTCATCATTTTATCTTTGTGGTACAGCTTTAAATTTGGATAGTCACTACTATACCCCCCATTCTATCTCAGTAAACTTTTACTTCGAGTGAAGGAGACCCAGATTACTTTTTAATTATCATAATATATTACAAAAAATAAAGACAAGTATTAGACTAAAAACTTATAAAGGGACCGTTTAAGAAAAAAAGATTAAAATACCAAATTTTCTATGCTATCTTCGAAATAAATTATTTATTCATAAAATTAATAATATTTAATAATATTTAACTTTAAATGAAAGAAGTATTGATGAAGAATAATATATTAGTGTAATAATGCCATTGACATGAAAAACAACTAACATAGAAACTAGAATGGTCTAATTTTGGGGAATTAATTGTAATATGAAATAAAAAACAAACATTGAATAAATTAGAGTAGGATTTTATATCTTGTAGATACATAATGAATTTTAAAGTGGATGATCTTATCCCAAGCTTATTACATGATACCAATGAATCCTCTTTGTAATTTTGATTTTCTTGAGCCGAAGATGTATCCAAGGATCTTCACATTTGAATTGAGAAGAGGAATTTATCCTCAAAATCATGTATTCATGACTAATAATATTAGAGACGATAATATAATCGTGAAAAGTTAGTCATAGCACCATCTCGCTAGGATGGATTTGACTATTTATTATTGTCGTACATTATCCAATGCTAGTCTCACACAACCTTATGGAGAAATACGAATAAATAATGGAGGTGTTGAACCATGAAAAGGAATGCATCCCTTATTTTCAAGATGTGGATCATCTTGCTAAATTTAGAAGGATTTTTTTGATATAATATTTAGCTATAATACCTTCATTATAAACAAATACCAAATCACCTCATCACAACACAAAATCCTATTAAATAGGGATGATCTCACTATTATTTTTTGATAATAAATATAAAATCAAAATATTAAATACCATATAAGATATTATTTTTAAACAATAAGGTAATATTTTCATAATGCATATTTATTTCTAAATATTAATAATACATGTTATAATGAAACTTTAAACAATAATATATACACGTGCAAGATACTAATTCATGAAATATTTCTTCTTCTAAACTTAACCCTATTTTATATTACACTCCATGTAGTACATTAAATTTGAGCATTTACTAGCGTGGAATACTAAGTATACTACCTCCAAAATAGTAACTTGGTTTTTTAATAGGGGCAAATTAACATGCAAGAAAATTTTATACATAGAAAGAACAAATATAGAATTGAAAACCATTCATGTCTAGTTTTCACTTTCCATACACATTTTTTACTACATAAGTTAACATGTGTATAAATTAATGAGTCTAAGAATTTATCTTCAATCACCTTAATCATGGTAGACCTAATGAATCTTCCCTCTAATATAGTTCTCCTTTTCCTACTGTACTGTTTTCTCTTCTTTCTTGAACTAGTGCAAAATGATCCCTCCTTTTCTCTTTTAACTCTTATACAAGTTTCTCAAATTAAAATAGAGTCTTCCAATAGAGACTTGGCATGTGTCCCTTTAGATTTTTCTTTAAAAAGGGGATAGGGAGATCACTCACCTCTAAGAGCATCATCTTACCAAATCTAAAATTTCTAATTTTTTTTTTAAAGTAATACTTCACTAATAACTAGACTATGTCCACACTTAATTAATACCATTAGTTCATTATACATATAAGTGATAAAGATCAATTGGAATATTTTAAGCATGACCATAATATGTGATGTAGATGAGAGGAGGGAATCCTCCTATGGACGAACTTCTCAAGCAATAATTATTTAATATATCTTTGACCACAAGATGCACGATAATCACACGTTCAATCAACAAGTTCAAGATGATCAAGAAAAATCTCAACTCTTCTGTGAGATGATAGAATTCCAAGATGGCAACATATTATGACTACAGTCCTATGAGATGACAACACTTCATTGCACAAGATGACAAGTTATCATGACCTCTATAAGATGATACTCCTTCGAGACAAAACTCCAAAAATCCTTGTACGACGTCATTCATTGTATGAAAACATTCATCATACACCAACATGCATTGTATGGTTGTTTTTGTTGTATGGCACAAGAATTATACGTTGGACTTCCTTCAATTATACAACATGGTGAGTTATTTGAATGATGATGTTTACAATGATAGCTTTCTATATTGTAAGGATCCATGACAACATTTTCTCATGCATACTGTGGTGATATTCAAGATATTATCATCATAAGACAATCATGTCTTAAGATGCCAACCTTGCATAGGACAATGATGTTCAATATGTCAAGACGATAAATAGTCAGTTTAAATACCTCCATATGAATGTTACTTTTCTCTTTGATTGACAATCCAACTTTTCTTGAACAAAGGTCACTTGAATAAAAACATGTTGGATGGTTTTCTCACTCAATACTTGCTTATTCCAAAAATTTCATTCACCTCTTGAATGATGACTGATTGTTATTTTATGGTCACTTTAGATTATCATTCACATCTACTTTGGATGGTCATCATACATCCACTGGTCCCAAAACAATGAATATTTGTACAACAACACCTCTCTCTTTGAGGTTTGAAGGGCAAGATGGTTTCTATTTTGTCTGCAACTAGAATCTTGCACTTGGATTTATAACATGTATACACAGATTGCCACAATAGACAATTTTACAAATAATATATTCATTGGTTACACATAAAATAGATCAATAAAAGTATGTATTTATTTTATTCATCTATGTATGTTGTTGTTACACATAACTTTATCAATCACCCTATGCTACAAT
The DNA here is from genome assembly GCA_028583015.1 of Wollemia nobilis. Lineage (NCBI taxonomy): Eukaryota > Viridiplantae > Streptophyta > Pinopsida > Araucariales > Araucariaceae > Wollemia > Wollemia nobilis. Next base: position 8,905,326 of record JAQPPZ010003077.1, on the reverse strand, counting down.
TACGCTTCTCTAGCTTGTAGTACTTTATTCTCATTGACCTCACTTTTTTTTGTGATTTCTTCTCTTCTTTTCTTGCCAATTCCTCTATCCACCTATTTGTAGAATTGACATTCTCCTTTTCATTTTCTCTACGTTCCTATATGTCTCTCCTAGGCCTCTCTTTTATGTTATTTTTAAGATATGCCTTTGTTCCCTCTCTTCTCTTTATTTTTTTCTATTCTTCTTTGTGCATGTTGTTTCTTCTTGATATCCAACTCTCTTTCACTTATCATTTTTTCTTCCTCCTCTTATATTTGAATTTTTCTTGCCTATAATTCCTCCTTCCTCTTATATACTATGCATATTGCTACATACACATGGTGGTAGTTACTAACGACATAATTATATTAAACCTTAATGCAATATAATTAATCTATTTATATGATCTTGCATCATACTCATCGGGTAAGAGGAAATATTTCATGAGCTGGAGCCCATGAACATGAATTGCTATTCTAAGCGATCACTATTTTAACTTCGCTATGTTCACAAGACCAACTTTGCTATCTTATCCTTTCCTTTCTCTAAAAACTACACCTTATTTTAAAGAATGCACTCAATATTCATTTCACTTAATCCCATTCCATCATTGCCATCCAACTACAATCAACATTAATTTTATTGGCTACTTGTTGGTGCCAACATATTTTTTTGGAGTGAGTATATCGTCCACAAATATCACAAGGATGTGGATTCTAACACTTAGTTGCTACATGTCGAGTTCCTCCACACTAACTGCAACAACCCCTCCTAGGACCTTCATCCTTTGTACTAATTTTTCTTTTCATAAAATTAGTCTCACTACTTCATGTTGACCTACATATCCAAGACCTTTATAATTTGGCCTTATATATGGAATTATGGGTATTTTCACACCTTCCCCATATATTCCCAATACTTTTCTAGTATATTCCATTATTCTCATTAACATGGAACCAATACCTTTGGTGTGTCTTTCAAAGCATCTAAATTCTTCCTTGTCATTTTGATCTTTGTCATCATTGTTCAAATACCACACTCTATCAAAATATCCTCCATATTTCAAGGTACCAATGTTACTATCAACTTGGACAATATGGCCTTTGTCATGGCCAACACAATACTCAATGACATCCTGACGTTTATCTTCCTCTCCTATCTCTTTTTTATTCTTTTTCTCTTTCTCTTTATCTACAAAAATAATCACCACACCATCGTCATCATTGTCACTTCTATATTTGATTTGGATCAACTGCCTCTTCCCTATGCTTATTATTTTTCTTGTTTATACCTTTACCTCCACTTAGTTTACATATTCTCTCAACGCTACAATTTATTCCTTCAATTTTATCTCATAACCCTTCAAGAATTATTTTTCATACTCAAGCACATTATAGGAATGGTGTCCACCATATTTCCTTTGTCCTCTAGTGGACTTAGTGTATATCTCTTGCCATCTTTCTCAATAGTGTAGGTGTTCACCCTACCAACATGTATTGCTTTTCTATCAAACTACCATGGCCTTCTCAACAAAACTTGATAAGCATCTATAGGCATAAAATCACATATTATCCCATACTTAAAAGAACCAATTTGAAAGTTCACCATACATTGTTCAAAAACCAAAATTTGATGCCTCTTTTGCAAACATGTTACTCTGTACAAATTTAGGTTTTTAAGCTTCTTCAGCCCAAGCCTCTCTATCATCTTTGTAGAAACTAAATTATTCATATCCCACTATCCATAATCATGTGCAATATTTACTCCTAATTTACAAATGGTCCTAAAAAAATACTTCTTTGCATAAGTTTATGCACATCCTCTACAGGTTTTAACAACATCCTCTTCATCATAAATGTCTCTCTGTGTTATTGTTCCTCCATTTGTTTTGGTGAGGTAATATTCTCTTCATATGCTTGTGTAATTTTGATTATGATCTTCCTTTCCACACCTATTGGTCTGCTGTGCTTGAGTACACTCATATTCTTTATGTCCTTCCAAGCATCTGTAACACTTTCCAATAAAACCATGTCCTCTACCTCTATCAAATCCACCTCATCCTCTTGACAATTCACCCTTTTCTCAGTTACTTTGGCTTAAATCACTTTGAGAAGTAATAACTTCTCCTTATTGCATATGCTACCCTCTACCACTATTTGATTGTTCTCTTCCTTTAAAATTGTTTTGTTGCTTGCTAGTCAACTTTTCTTCTACCTTGAGTGCATATTGATATACCTCTTCAACTATCCTAATTCAAATCCTACTAATTTTATCTTGTATGGACAACCTTAGTCCATTTATATATCTTTCCACATTCTCCTTGTCATCTTCAATATGACCTAATATTACAATCAACTTATAGAATTCTTTAATATACTCTTTCACTTCCAACTCCTTTTACTTGAGGTTTTGAATTCTTATAAATAATCCAATTTGGTACTCCATAGGTAAAGACTTATATTTTAACTTTGACACAAACTTTTCTCAAGTTTTGATTTTATTTGTCCCCTTTCACTGTCTCTTATTTTGGACATAATATCCCAAATCAAAGCATGTATCTTCAGCTGCGTACACACAAATTTGACCCTCTTTGGATCCTCCATAGATTTATAATCGAAGAATCTCTCCATTTTCATTATCCAATCTATTAAGTCTTTTAGGTTCAATCTTCTATTAAAATTGAGAGTATTCATATTTGGCTTACATCCCATGTTTGAGATTGCTTGAATTAATTATTGCTCTAGTTCTTCTCCTTGCTCCTCATATTGAGCTTCCATATGACCAATTTCTCCCTCTTTACTATAACTTATATCCTCAAGATGAATGCCTCTCCTTTGGGCAACCTCAATCACATCTAACCTAGTGATGATTCCTCTTAGCATTTTTATTATATCTTTTGGTTGGGATCCTATAACATGTAATATTCCTCTTACTCATTGTGTTATCTTCCTCTAGGATGTATCAGAACCAACTCAGATACCAAATGATGCAAATGATAGAAGGTAATTCTCCTATGGATGATCTTCTCAAGCAATAATTATTTAATCTATCTTCAACCACAATATGTATGGTAATCACATTTGCAATCAAGTTCAATATGATCAAGCAAAGTCTCAAGTCTTTTGTAAGATGACAAAATTTCAATATGGAAATGTCTTATGACTATAGTCCTAGAAGACACCAACACTTCATTGCAGAAGCAACAAGTTCTAATGACCTCTATAATATGATACTCCTATAGCCCTTATATGATGTAATTCATTGTATGACCACATTCATTGTATGTCAACATGCATTGTATGACATACAATGCATGTTGACATACATATGACATAATATTTGTATGATGGTCTTCCTTCAATTGTACAACATGGTGAGTTACTTGAATGATGATGTTTACAACGATAAATTTCTATAGGATGTAAGTGCTCATGATGAAAATTTCTTATGCATATAATAGTGATATTCAAGATGACATCACCTTAAGATGACCACATCTTAAGATGCTAACATTACACAAGAAGATGAAGTCCAAGGTGTCAAGATGGTAAACAACTAGTTTGAATACTTCCACGTGAATGTTACTTATCTTTAATCGATAATACAAATTTTCTTGAATAGTTACTTGAACAACAACATATTGAATGGTTTCCTTACCCAACATTTTCTTACTCCAATAATTCTATTCACCTCTCGAATGATGATTGGTTGTTATTTGATGGTGGCCCTAGATTGTCATTTGCGTTTGCTTTGGATGGTCATCACATGCCCACTAGTCCCAAAATGGTAGAGTTGTACACAAATACCTCTCTCTCTTAGGTTTTGAACAAAAATATGATTCTTGTTAAGTTTACAACTAGAATATTACACTTTAGATTTATAACCTGTATACACAAATTGCCATAATAGACCATTTTAAAATTAATATATTGATTGGTTACACATGAAATAGATCAATAAAATGATGTATTTGGTTTATTCATATATGTATGTTTCTATTATAAATATATTTATCAATCACCCTATGCTACAATAAAGCTTCTCTGGCTTGAAGTACTTTATGCTTATTGATCTCACTTCCTTTATGTGATTTCTTCTCTCATTTTCCTTCTATCCACTTCTTTACAGACCTGACATCCTCCTTTTTGTGTTTCTCTATGTTCTTAGACACCTCTCCTAGGCCTCTCTTCTAGACCATTTTTGAGACATGCCTTTGTTCCTTCTCTTCTCTTTATTTTTCTTCTCTATTATCCTTTATGCATGTCATTTATTCTCCCTTTCTGACTATTCTTCTTTTGCTTCTCTTCTTTTATTTTCTTCATTATCTTCTCTTTGAATTTTTCTTGCTTGTTTTTCCTCCTTCCTCTTCCCTACTATGCATGCTACTACACACACATGACGATAGTTACTAAAATGATCAACCAAAACTTCTTACTCATAACTATTTTGGTCATAATTTTATTAAACCTTAATGCAATAAAATTAATCTGTTTGGATGATCCCACATCATACTCACTAAGTAATAGGATATGTTTCATGAGCTCTAGCTTATGAACATACATTTCTCTTCCAATATATCACCATTTTAACTTGGCTATATTCACAAGGTCAACTTTGCTATCTTGTCCTTTCCTTTATTTGAGAACTAAACCTCCTTTCATAGAATGCACTTAGCATTTGTTTCACTTTATCCCATTTCATAAATTTCATCCAACCATAATCAACATGTATTTTGTTGGTTGCTTTATGTTGGTGCCAACACCTTTTGTTGGAACAATTATATACTCCACAAATCTCATAAGGATGTAGGTTCCAAAAATTAGTTGCTACATGTCCAGTTCCTCCACACTGACTACACCAACACATACTAGGACCTTCATCCTTTATACTAATTTTACTTCTAACAAAGTTAGTCTCACTACTTCCTATTGGACCTGTATATCCAAGGCCTTCATTTTTTGGCCTTATACCTAGAATTTTAGGTATTTTTACATCTTACCTATATCTTCCTAATCCTTTTCTAGTATATCCCATTCTTCTCATTAACTTGGAACCAATACCTTTGGTGTGCCTTTCAAAGCATCCAAATTCTTCATTACCACTCTAATCTCTATCATCATTATTCAAATACCACACACTACCAAAACATCCTCCACACTTTGAAGTACCATTGTTATTATCAGCTTAAGTAATATGTACTTTGTCATGGCTAACACAACACTCATTGAAATCCTAAAATTTATCTTCCTCTCCTATATTTTTTTCTTCTTTTTTTTTCTCTCTTTATCTGCAACAAGAATTATCACACTATAGTTATCATCGTCACTACTACTGGTGACCTGAATCAACTACCTCTTCCTTATCCTTATTCTTTTTATTGTTGCTACCTTTATATCCACTTGGTTTACATATCTCAACACTACCATTTCTCCCTTCAACTTTGTCTCATAATCCTTCAAGAATTATTTTTCTATACTCAAGCACACTATAGGACTACCGTCCACCTTATTTCCTTTATCCTTCAATGGACTTAATGTGTATCTATTTTCATATTTCTCAATAGTTAAGGTGTTCACCCTACCATAATGCATTCCTTATCTATAAAGCTACCATGGTCTTCCCAATAGTACATGATAAGCATCTATAGGCATAATATCATATAATATCTCATCCTTATAAGAACCAATCTGAAAGTTCACTATACATTATTTGGTTACCAAAGTTTGATGTCCCTTTTGCAACCATGAGACTCTATACAGATTTGAGTGTTTAATATTATTTAGCCCAATCTTCTCTACCATCCCTATAGACACTAAATTATTTGTAATCCCATTATCCATAGTCCATCTTACAACATTTAACTCTTGACTTACAAATGGTCCTAAAAATATCTTTTGCATAGGTTTATGCACCTCCTTTGCAGGTTTAACAACACCCTCTTCATCACAAGTGACTCTCCTTGTTTGGATTCCTCCTTGTGCTTTGGTGAGACATTATTCTCCTCATTCACTTGTGTAATTTGATTACAGGATTTCTTTCCATACTTTCTAGTTTGTTGTACTTGAGGATATTCATATGCTCTATGTCCTTCTTCTAAGTGTATATAACACTTTTCAATAAAACCATATCATCTACCTTGACCAAATCCACTTTGTCCTCTTGATGATTCAATCATTTTATTGGGTACTTTGGCTAAAATCACTTATGCTTCTTGCATATGTTGCCCTCAACCACTATTTGATTTTTCTCTTCCTTTAGAATTATTTTGTTGCTTGTGAGTCAAATTTTCTTCTATCTTGAGTGCATATTGATATACCTCTTCATATGTCCTAATTCAGAGCATACTAATTTCATCTTGTATGGATAACCTTAGTCCATTTATATATCTTTCCACCTTCTCCTCATCATCTTCAATATGACCTACTCTTATGGTCAACTTACAGAATTATTTCGTACACTCTTTCACTCCCAACTCATTTTTATGGAGGTTTAGAGTCTTCTAAACAATCCAATTTGATAATCCATAGGTAAACAATTATATTTCAACTTGGACACAAACTTTCTCAAGTTTAAATTTTATCTTTTCCTTTTTGTTATCTCTTAATGTGGAAATGATCCCACCAAATCAAAGCATGTCCCTTCAATCACATAATGCAAATTTGATCCTATGTAGATCATCCATATATTCATAATAAAATGATAGCTTCATGTTTGTTATCCAATCTATTAACTCTCCTAGGTTTAATATTCCATTAAAATTGGGAGTATCCATCGTTGGCTTACGTCCCATGTTTGAGATTGTTTGAATTAATAATTGCTCTGGTTAATTTCCTTGCTCTTCATCTCAAGCATTCACATGATCAATTTTCTTCTCTTCACTATCACTAATATCCTTAAGATGAGTACCTCTCCTTTGGGTAGTCTCAATTGCATATAACATGATGATGATTCCTCTTAAATTTTTTGTTATATCTATTTGTTGGGGTCTTAGACCACATAATATTTCTCTTCCTCATTGTGCTATTTTTCTTAAATATGTATTGTAAATAGCTCTAATACCAAATGTGCAGATAAGAGAAGGGAAACCTCCTATGGATGAAATTATTAAGTAGAAATTATTTAAACTATCTTCAATAAGTTCAATACAAACAAGTAAATTCTTAAGTCTTCTATGAGATGATAGAATTGTAAGATGGAGATATCTTATGACTGTAATTATATGAGATGATACCACTTCATTGCACAAGATAATTTCTCATGGCCTCTATAAGATGACACTCTTGTAGTCCTTATATGACACCATTCATTGTATGAAAATATTCATCATACAACAACATGCATTGTATGACAACAGAATTGTATGATGCATCTCCTTCAATTGTATGACATGGTGATTTATTTGAATGATGATGTTTATAAAGATAGCTTTCTATAGGACATAAGGGTCCATGATGACAATTTCTCATGCATACAATGATGATATTCAAGACAACATCACCTTAAGATGACCATGTCTTAATATGCAAACCTTGCACAATATGATAAAGTCTAAGGTGGTTAGAAAGTAAATAATTAGTTTGAATACATCCACATGAATTTTTCTTTTCTCTTTGATTTATAATCAAACTTTTCTTGAATGGAAGTCAGTTGAACAACAACATGTTGAATGATTTCCTCACCCAATACTTGCTTACTATAGCAATACCATTTACCTCTCTAATGATGACTCATTGTTATTTGATGGTGGCTTTATATTTGAATTTGTGTTTGCTTTGAATAGTCATTATACATCCACTAGTCCCAAAATGGTGAAGAGTTGTATAACAATACATCTCTCTAAGGTTTTGAATGATAATATGATTCTTGTTAATTTTGAAGAGATCTATATAAAATTATTCTAGAAATAATGCAGAAATAAACAACTTATAAGAAATGACAACACATAATGTACATAGAACACATGAGATTTACCCTCGTTCACCCGATATGGGCTACTCCAAAAAAACAAGAGCCACACCTCCTTGATATTATTATTCACTTCCTTTCCCGAAAATGGGACATTACAATAAATATAAAGGAAAATCTTTCAACCCTAAACCACTATGTGGTATTAGAATACAATGGGCACAATACCATGGGCTAAACCACCCACACCCACCAACGACCCACCAACCAAAACTTCTTGATGATAACCATTTTGGGTATAATTTTATTAAACCTTAATATAACAAAATTAATCTATTTAGATGCTCCTACATTAATATAATTTCTATAGTTAATTATAACATCTCACACAAGATGAGTAAATGTTACCGATTCTATTTTTTTAAATACTAAAGAAAGTAGAATATCCCTAGTAAAATCATGTAATATTATCATCTATAATGTAAAGTCTATATATTCAAAACTATAAAGAAGGACCATTGAGCATCTAAGTCCATAATAAAAAGGGCACATTAATGGCCCAAGGGTTAAAAAACAAGTCATGATATCCTTCCCCTAACGAAACTTGTTCCTATAAGTTTACCCAAGAAGGTGGGGTTATCTATTCTTGATTAAAGCTTTGACCTCCCATATGGTATAGTCTTGACACGAGTGATCCCAAAGGACTCTTACTTGGTCCATAGTATAGTCCTTCAACTATGAAGTTTGATGATCCAACACTTGAACTAGCTCCACATGCATACCCCTTTTCATGGTTTCCTACAATTCAAATTCCAATCCAAAATATGAGATGGATTTGATATAAATATCCATAATAAAAAAAATATGAAATACATTATTGTATTTTCCTATACTATATAACAAGTTTAATGTGTAGGTCAATGGTTCAATCCTCTTTAAAATATCAAAAGTTCCCATAAAATGAGGAGCCAAATTGAAACTATAATTATTGTGAATAGGGATCTTGTTGTGTCTTAATTAAAGGAAGACCTTATATATCATAATGTAGCTTTGATTAAAATGCTTATCATCTACCTAATGCTTTTGATGATATTGTTACTCCTTAACTAATACATCACAAATCTATCTCTCAACCAAATCCTAACTCAAAATATTCTCACATGATTGTCAATAAAAGGCCTCATAAGGAGACATCCCTATGGGAATCTAGAAGCTCTTGCTATAAACAAACTCCACTAAGAAAATATACTTTGATTTATTAGTCCATCATGTACAACCCTATCACATCTTCCAAAAACCCAAGTAATGTTTTTTGTTTATCCATATAATTTAGGGTGGTACGCTTATTAAAATTGATTTTGGTTCCCAAAGCCTTGTAAAAGCTGGTTCAAAATCAATAAGTAAAAAGTTGATCCCTATTAGAAATAATAATATTTAAAACTCATGTAGCTTATAATATCATTAACATAACCTCATGTAATGGCAAAGGCATCATATCTAGTCCTAGTTAGGTAAACTTGAGCAATCTTAGTCAACTTATCCACTACAAACATAATGGAGTTATGGTTATAAGTAGGTGCAGGTAATCCAACAATGAAATTAGTAGATACTGTTGAGCAAAGTGCAACAACAATATTATCATTTTTGTCAACACAGTCAGTCAGATAGATCTATTGATGCAGTGGACAAGAAGTTCAAAAGCTCTTCAGATGTAGAAGACAGGAGTTCAAAGGTTATTCAGAGCATGTACAGTGATTTTTCAAGAAGACCGAAGTGGCCCATATGCAAAAGATCAAAGAAAAAGACAAGTAAGAAAAGTGTCGCGATATCGCGACATATATAGTAGGCAAGAAAAACTGTCGCGATTTCGCGACATGTTGGAAGAGAGAGAAAAACAGGAAAAACTGTCGTGATTTCGCGACATGTTGGAAGAGAGAGAAAAAGTAGGAAAAACTGTCACGATTTCACAACATGTTGGAAGAGAGAGAAAAAGCAGGAAAAAACTGTCGTGATTTCATGACATGTTGGAAGAGAGAGAAAAAGCAGGAAAAACTATCGCAATTTTACGACATGTTGAAGAGAAAAAGGCAAGTGGAAAAATTGTTGTGATTTCGCGACATGTTGGAAGAGAAAAGAAAGTAGGAAAAAGTGTCATGATTTCGTGACAAGTTCAAAGAAAGAGCACAAGTAAGAAAAGTGTCACGATTTCACATGTCACATTTTCGTGACTAAAATAGGAGAGAGAAAGTAAGTTTGAAAAGTGTCACGATTTCACGACATGTCGCATTTTCACGACTAAAATAGGAGAGAGAAAATAAGTTTGAAAAGTGTCACGATTTTGCGACATGTCGCATTTTCACGACTAAAATAGGAGAGAGAAAGTAAGTGTGAAAAGTGTCACGATTTCGTGACATGTCGCATTTTCACGACTAAAATAGGAGAGATAAAGTAAGTTTGAAAAGTGTCACGATTTCGTGACATGTCGCATTTTCGCGACTAAAATAGGAGAGAGAAAGTAATTTTGAAAAGTGTCACGATATCGTGACATGTCACATTTTTACGACAAAAGAAAGAGAGGAAGTGTACGGAAGCAGAACTGTCACGATTTCGTGACAAAAGCAGAAAGCAAGACTTTGGAAGTAGAAGTGTCACAATTTCACGACAAAATCAAAGAAGTAAAGTACGAAAGCAGAAGTGTCACGATTTCATGACAAAAGTAGAGATGAAGACTTCGAAGACAAAAGTGTCGCGATTTCATGACAAAAGCAAAGAAGTAAAGTACGAAAGCAGAAGTGTCACAATTTCATGACAAAAGCAGAGAAGAAGACTTCGAAGGCAAAAGTGTCGTGATTTTGTGACAAAAGCAAAGAAGCTAAGTACGAAAGTAGAAGTGTCGTTATTTCGTGATAAAATCTAAGTTAAAGACTACAAAGGCAGAAGTGTCGTGATATCACGACAAAAGCAAAGTCAAAATATATGGAAGCAAAAGTGTAGCGATATCGTGACAAAAGAAAAGACGAAGTCTACGGAGCCAGAAATGTCATGATATCACGACAAAAGAATAGAGAAAGTGTATGGAGGCGAAAGTGTTGTGATATCATGACATGTATTTTTGCAGCAACAACAACAAAAGAAGCTATAGAGGTAAAAATGTCATGATTTCGTGATAGGTTGTAAAAGTGCAAGTCAAGAAGGAGAACCCGACGAAGACCGATGATAGTCAACTAAAATTAGGGTTTACAGCCGACTAAGATTAGGATTTACAGCCAACTAATATTAGGGTTTTTATCATAAAAAATATTGTTATAAAGGAGGGCTATTTGGAGAATTGGACGTTGTGAAAGGTGTGTGAAATACGGTCGTTGTGCATAGAGAGCAAGTCGTGTCAAATCATGCTAAGTGCAAAATTTGCAAAGAGAGCAGAGTGCGCAAAAGGGAGAAGACGATCATGAAGTTTGACTGTAACAAAGCAGAGTGTGCGAAGTGATTGCACAAAGAGAGCAGAGTGCGTAAAAGGGAGAAGACGATCGTGAAGTTTGACTGTAACGAATCAGAGTGTGCAAAGTGATTGCATAGAGAGAGAAGAGTGCGCAGAGATCGCAAAGGTGAAGAAGACCAGTCAGGGTCTTGCAAAAGCAAAGGTATCTTATTGTCAAACTTATAGATTCAAATTGAAGTCCAGGTTGTACCTTGGCATCAGGGGTTGGTGCTCCTTCCAGTTGGTGCTGGTAAATCAGGGGTTGGTGCTCCTTTCTGTTGGTGTAGATAAATCAGGGGTTGGTGCTCCTTCTAGTTGGTGCTGGTAAATCAAGGGTTGGTGCTCCTTTTTGTTGGTGCAAATAAACTAGGGGTTGGTGCTCCTTTCTGTTGGTGCAGATAAATCAGGGGTTGGTGCTCCTTTCAGTTGATGCTAGTAAATTTATTGTAAAGTTGGTGCTTTGCAAAGGCTGGATTTGGATGGTAGTATAAGCAGTCAATTTTTGAGGAGTAGCCACATTGGTGAGCCTTGTTAAATCTTGTGTTGTGTGATGCTCGTTTATTATACTTGCTGTATCTAGTAATTAGTTTTAACTGCTACGGTATTAAGAGCTGTAAATTTAAGTTTATAGAGCTGCACTGATTCACCCCCCCTCTCAGTGTCATTGTAAGACTAATAGATACTATTTCCCACTTCCATATGAGAATGTCATGTGGGTATGAAAATCTTATAGGATGTTAATAATCTAGATTCACCTTCTAACACTCTAAGAAACTATATAGATACTCAACAATATTGTATCTCACACCAAGGAAAATGTATATGTATTTCAAATATATAAATACACATTTTTCACTCTTGGGTGATCCAAATGTGGGTCCTTATGACATTCTATCTAGTGATTGGAACATAAAGCAACTCATTGAAGTAAAGTAAACTATAATTTTTGAAGCTATAGTCCATTGTCCTATATCCATTCACTTGTTGGAGGATATCATTAGATAGAACTAGATATCACTCATCACTAGGTAATTGTTCCAAGATGTGACTCCTAAAATCCATATAAATATACATTGCTGAATACACATCTTCTCCTACTAAGTGCATCTCATTTTGATATCCTTGCCTATGATATATAATATCAATGTTACATTCACAAAGAATCTTTGTCATCTTATGCCAAGCATTCAAGTTGGGATGAGTAAACAAATATCTAAGACTTTTATGTTCTATCCTCAACTCAAACCATAATCCAAAAATAAAGTGATGCCATATCTTAAGTACATATACCAATTCTACTATATTTGGCTCATGGGTAGGGTAACTAAGATCATGGACCTTAAAATTTCTACTCTCGTAGCCAATGACTTGTTTATCCTACTTAATAAATCTAAAAAATATCTCTATTTAAGCATTAGTACATACAAGGGAGTCCTTATTTATATAAAAAATTGCTAGAATTGATACATTAATGAGTAACTGTTCCATATTCTATAAGACTATCTCACACTTGTCATTCCATTTAAACTTATTCCCTTCCCTTTAAAGGGAAATGATAGGATGAGCAATATTGGAGAAACCAAATACAAACCTACTAAAAAACCTTGTTAAACCCATGAAAATTTGAACATTGATCATGTTAGTTGATGTGAACCACTCAAGTAGAGCTCTAATATTGGAAAGGTCAACAAATATTCTCTCAATATATGCTATATGTATCAAGTATTATATATCTATATAAAGAAATGAACATGATGCAAGAGCATCCAATGGTGTAAGAGTGATCTTGCATCACAAAAATTTGTATTTGTTTCATTTTATTCTAAATTTTATTTAGTTGTTTAGAGGATGGATAAATAGACCCAACATCGAAAGAATCATCCCAATATCTTGAGCGGTTTGGGAGATATGTAAATTTTAAGGTCTTCTACCCTATCAAAACTAGTGAAAATCTTGCTAGTAAAACTTGGAAGTCGATTTTGAAGGCCTCAGAGGCCTTTTTAATGGCTAAAATATGGCAGTATTGTATGTAAACATAATTTTAGGTCATAAACCCCTTCGATAGCTTTCCGAAAACATGTACCAATAGTCATTTCAAGTAACGAGTGATGAGTTATGACCTCGGGATGTTTACCCCTGAAATTCAAATTTGAAATAGATGGTTCTAGGCGGGAAAATGGAAAACAGGGTATTTGAGGGGGAATTTCGAATTTTTAAGCAGTGGGGTCTCTGTAAGCTCTACTTTTAGAACAGTAATACAAGAAAAACTTTGGCTCATTTTGCATTTTATTTGCTTTATGTGGATTGTATGTGGTTTGTGTAATGCAACTCTGCTTCAGAACATATGAAAAGTTTTTCATACAACTAGTGCTCTTAGATGAACTATATTACTAACTATAAATGCTCCTCATGATTCTATGGAGTGTAGGAATAGATCAAGATATCATCTAATAATACAAAAACAATATCCAAATATTATATTAATATGCTTATTCATAAATGTCATTAAGATATTTAAGGCTTAGTCAAACTAAAAGGCATTATTATAAAATCATAGTACTCATATCTAGCGTAAAATGCAACCTTGAAAATATCTTGCTCACTAATATGGAGTTGATGGTATCCAAGTCTCAAATATATCTTATAGAACACTTTGGATCACCTCATTTGAACAAATAAATCATTAATATGAAGCTATACTAGTGTCACATTGTTAGTTGGATGTTTTTATGATGTTAGTGTGAATCTATACCATGTGTGAAATAAAAATGTGACATATGACAAAACAAACACATAGTTAAAGGATGGTTCAAGTGGAAATTCCAATTTTTTTTTTGAAGTTTACATGATAGAATCGGTAGCCTCCACAAATCCAGGTACGTTGTCTGAATTTTTATGGCTACCATAGTGTTCTACACTATTCACCTCGAAAGCCACCACACCAATTTTTTGCGTAGTCCGCCCCTATAACCACCATGCCACAATCATTTAAAACCTTTTATTCCATTGAAAGCACCAGGAAAGGGACAAGCATTTAGTTTGATGAGGCCCGAGATTTGAACCTTGGACCTCCACCCCCCTTACGAGGTTTGGGGAAACCAATTGGTCTACACCTCAGACATAGAAATTCCAATTTTGAATGATATATATTTTGTTTAGAAAATTTCTATGACCATGTTTACAATAATATAAAGTGCTAAGTTACATACACAATGCAATTTTTTAAGGTACATTGAATAGATTATATGTTAATTTATTTAGGAATTATCAAAAGTTGATCTTAGTGGAAATAAAAAGGTTAAGAATTTCTAAAAGTCCCTTGGTAAGCAAGGCCTAGAGCTACAAGTTTTCAATATCTTGTTATCTTTATGGGGTTTGAATGAGTCATGGAGCATGTTGTATATATTAAAGTATATATATACAATAATTTCTGAACAACCAACCCCAATTATTTTCATTATGTAGTCTCTTAGCTATAGGGGGTGTCTAGATCAATGGGTTTAATACGATGAAAGTTTCAAAACCTTTTGAAATTACCTTAGTAAAATATTTGAAGGAATTGAGTAGAACAATATAGTAAGAGTTGATAGACAAAAGGTACTTATGTAGGATCAACTTAGAATAAGCAATAATGCCTTAAAATGTGATACAAATTGGTAAGAAAAATCTAAATAATAATATCTATAATATAGGATTTCTTATTATAAATATTAATTATTATTTTTAAATATCAATGAAAAAAGTATTTTATGGGTTGAAGTCTTATATATGAGAATATGTGATTTATAAAGGGTTTAATAGGATTTAATTCCCACGAGTGACATGATAATAGATTTTGTTGTAATGTAATAATAATATGGTCTAGTGAAATTCTATGATGGAGTGGTTATGATGTATTATAATTGGGATTCAACTCAACCCTATATAACTATTTCATTTCACTCCTAAATAAATCAAAAAATAAAGTTTTAGAGGTAACATTGAAAGAGAATCTTTGAGTAAAACAACAAACAAGGGAAAATAATAGGTATGCTCGACCGATTGATAACATTAGTTTAATTTTCATAATTAAAGAAACATTAGAATCATGAAAAATATCAAAACCTAGGAAAATAAAGAAAGCCAACGTCTTGGCAAACCCATGGTATGATGAAGAATACAAGGTTCTGATCATTTTGAACCTGATTAATATAAGAAGAAGATGAACCAAAAATTTTATGTAAAGTTGACGATGTTAAAGGGGAATATGTGAAGACTAGATGAAAATAACTCATACATATGGGAAAATACATCCCAAAACAATTTTGAGGGAGTAACAACTAAGAAAATATAAGAGGAAAACAATGTTACATAAAACCAATAACTAGACAATATTAAACAATTGTACAAAATAAAATTAGAGGACACCTTACAATCAACATAGAGATGTATTATTGTTAGCTTTTGATGCTTAAATCTTAATGTAAATAACCACATAATCAAATATAAAATTGCAATATAAAATACTCAATAACAACAATTATTTATTCAAATATAACTCACAAATAACTTCATAAATAACTCATAAAATAGACCCTAATAAATGTTCTTAAAAATAGTAAACTAATATAGAGTCACATACATCCTCTTCTTCACAATGCTCAGCACACACACACACACACACACACACACACACACACACACACATATATATATATAATATTGTGACTCTTCATATGGAGTACTCTTTGCCTTCACTCTTCTATAAGAATTTTCACTTTCCTATTCTAAGGACACATGTGTACTCTTACTTAATGGATACTTGTGCACATTTACACTCACCACACTTACACACTAAATTACATGCTATATGCATTTCTTGCACATTATTACATTACATAAAATATTTACTCACACTCTAATCTAGAACACACTCCTAATCTAATTATGTACCCAAGGTGATATATTAGCTTGTACCAAATAATGTAATATACTTCAATAATTATTTCAATTAAAGAACATAAAAAAATCATTGAGAAACTAGCCTTAATAAAGGGATAGGATATAGATGGGATACAAGAAGAATATTTCAAATGGTGTAGAACACCTAATACTACATACTAGAGGTATATTCAATGGAGTTATTCAAGAGACATTCCCAATAGATTAGACTAGTAACATAGTCATACAATTGTTGAAAAGTAAAGATATCAATAATTCATTAAATTACTAAATTATAAAGGTCAACCAAACCATGGAAAAATTGTTTGAAAGTATGGTATAATACATAATTAGTAATTGGGCTAAAGGCTAGATTAAAAGTATAAAAGGACATGCTAATTTTAGGCCATACTACTCCAAGGTCAACCACTGCATTACCCTTATACATTATATAGAGAAAATTTGGAATGAAAAAGGACAAGTTCTTTGGTCACTTTATGGAATTTGAAAAAGCCTTTGGTGTAGTGTCTAGAATCAAACTATGGATCAAGATAGAAAATATTGGGATATTGGATAAATACATTATAACAATTTAATATATTTTATAGATAAGTACAAGACAAAATCAAAATACAAACAATTTTATTAGAATGCTCTAGAAGTAATATATGATCAAGAAAGGTTATCTACTATGAATCATTTTGTTTAGTTTCTACATAGATATGTTGGAAGCATGGACATAAAAAGAACAAAGCAAAAGGTGTGCATATAGAAAATTATGTAATGAAATATTTTCTATACACCAATGATCTCATCTTAATTGCATATGCAACCCAAAGTTTTTAATACCATTTATAATATTTAAACTTGTTTTTATAAATAAGTAGAAATGTAAGTAAATAATGGAAAAATAAAAACCAAGGTAGTTTTCCTCGACAAGTCAAAGAGATAGCTAGACCTATAGTTTAATTGGTACATTATAAAATGTGTGAAAGAATAAAAAATCCTGGATTGTGCTTCTAGAATAAGCTTAGCTAGGAGATGTGACAAATAAAGTTAGTCCAAAGTGGATGGAGGGAACTCTACTCATTATTAAATAGATGTAGAAATACAAAATTTTGGAATTGGAAAACTATGATAATCCTATTTTGACTCCTCATACTGGTGGTTATATTGTAGCTTTGAAGTTTGGGCTAGGAATGCATCAAGACCGAAATTGAGGCAAAATGAATGGATTATAAAATGTTTGATCAAAAATAATTTCAAAATCAAGGTATTAGTTCCATATGAAATCCTATTAGCTAGAATAGACACATTCCTTATAAAAGCAACAATGCATCAAATAATAATATAAGTAAAGAAAAAATAAGTCTAGCAAATAATAAGTAGTCAAAAGTAGTAATACATGATAAATTAGATAAAAGAAAGAATGTGCATGAAACAAAATTAAAAATTGATTAAAATATGGGACATTAGTATACATGAGTTCCCAAATGATAATCAAGAGTTAAATATGCATGTGACAAAAAAGTTTACAATATGCTTATAAATAATAAATCCAAAAGAAAAAAGGTTGTATCATCTCATTGAAATTAATTCCACTTATGAACACCAACAAAATTCCTACATAGAAGCAAGGTTAAAATAGAAGACAAAGATGCTCATACTAATAGAGGACTAGCTTGCAAAGTGTCAAATGTGAAATAGGAAGGTGGTCAACAACCAAGAAATATTAGAAAAACAAGGTATATATTTTGTACATTAGTGGCAATAGAAATAGAGAGACATTTTATGTTAGATTATTTAACCTGTAGTGAAATTCAAGCTAGATACACTAACATTCAAGATGCCTAATTAATGTAAACATTGTCTAAAGAGATAATTATAGAAAAATAGGAAAATTATTGATCTAATCACCTTCTAAAAGAGGCTAATAGATCCTTAATGTTGTTATATTTGGAAAATATGTATATCCAATGAATTATATATTTATAGTCCCAAACACTATGTCTTATAAATGTAATTGAAGTAATTTCATTTTTTTAATGGGTTATATGGGATTGAAATGGGCCTCACCCCGTATTACATCATCACCACATAGTGGTATTATAACAAAGCTTAGATATTATCCATGTATCGTTTGGCAAGATTTGAACCTGGATTTCCTTGAAATGTTGAAGAATCTAACCGGTTAAGATAATGCCACTTGATTTAAATAATTTTATTTTATATAACCATATTAATTTTTTATATTGAAAAACATGTTAACAAACAAATTAATTTAATAATTATTTAAGATGCAATTATGTGCAGTGGTAAGTGGGATACATCAAGTATGGCTCAGCTTTAAATCTTTACATTTTGATGGTCGCTCCCATGGTAATGCAATTCATGACGAGGTAATTTAAACAATAACACCACATTAAGGTGATGATGGAAGACAAGTAGGTTGTTTTAACTTTATGTACAAATACCACAATATCAATGTGCCTTTATTTTTAAAAAATTAACCAATAGACATCTATAGTTAAATAGTTAAAAAATACAAAAAAGAAAATTGAAACTTAATTTTTTTAGTAAGTTATGTGTGGTTTTTATTAGGTGACACTTCCATTAAAATAACAAAATATCACCTTTATTGTTAGATCAACTAAATCATATACAACTTGTCTATTTATCAAAGATGTTCTCTATTTTTTTTTTATATCATATATATTCTTCATCTCCACCAAATTGCTATGTTTCTAGCATCAAGTACTTGAAACCATTTTATTAATAGATAAAATCTCAATTAACAAGTTGGTATTTAAAATATGAATTTTGCAAAGATGAAAATCAATATTGCTACTAGATAAATTATTTGCTACCTGGTTTCTTCTTTGTAAATATGGTCACATTTCAAAGATACTACCTCCAATAATAGTTGATAAACATTAATAATAATATATATTTTAATCCAATATGTACATCTATTTTTATTGATATCATTAATTATAATTTGTAAATCCCTTTCAATTGAAATATATTTCTATCATTTTGTATTGTAGTTTGATCCATGTAAGAAGTGCCCTACCTCTACATGGTACCAAATTTTGAATATTTTTATTTACAATATATCAAAGATAATTATTTGTGTTAAATCCATTATCATATTACCCTTCCATGTATATTCAAATCCTATAAATAAAAGGCTAGCACATGTTTTTTGTACTTGAGACTTCCCACGATTGACACCATGTTTGTAAACTTTCTACAAGAAAGTCAATAATATGGTTCCAAGCTGGGGCATGAATTTGAGATTTATTTTTGAATATTCTATTACTCCTTTCAAACCATAAATTACAACAAATAATATGAGGATCAATCCTCCACTTAATACATAATGCTTTAGTGTTAAAATAATTAATCCAATATTTCATCAATTATTTCACTGTCGATGGAGCTACCAAACATATTCTCATTTTTAAAAGCAAAACCAAATGGTGTGAGCAAGGGACAAGAAAGAAGTGAAATATCTGATATTTCTAGATCCTTATCACAAGACACACATAAAAGGCCCATCATATCCTCTTCTTTGTAAATTATCTCCTCTATAATCTTGGTTTGGACTACTAAAAAAAGGAAAGTTTAGGCCTTAGGCATGGCCTCAAGTGATCAAATATTATTACAAGGGAAATAATTGTGAGTAGAATATTTTTATTGCTCTAAATACTCATATCCCAACTTGATCGGGTATACATAATATTTCAATAGATTACAAACTTAGTCATGCTTTCACATAAAAATAGGTAAATAGGACTCTTTAAGGATTTTTTAAAACTCATATACTATTTGTTTGAGTTTATCTCCTTCAACCAAGTTACTAATAGAAATCCATTATTTAGATTTGTTGCTCATAGTAATATAAACTTGACCACTCTAATATATTTCTTGATAAATTGCAAACAATCTCATATGAAATTCCATATTTTTAATCTTTTAGGTAGGGTTAATTTCGTAGATAATTTCATTACATCAAGGGAACACATGCACATATATATTATTTAAGTAATATTTTTACCCTTAAGTAATATTTTTACCCAACTCTTTCTTTGATATTTTAAATAATCTCCATCCAAGTTTTATCCCTATTGCCAATATCATAAGTATGCAATTTTACAAGCCTACGCATCCAATAATATTTTGTCTATAAACCTTATCCCACTTATAAAGTGGAAACCTAAACATTTTTTCACATTATTTCCAAATAAAAATTTCTTTAGATTTTATCAAAGTCAGATGTTATACTTGCTAGCAATCTTGAAAGTGATATCATATATATATATCAATGTATGCATGTATGTATGTATGTATGTATGAATGTTTGGATTGTAATGTAGTCTTTGTGAGTTGTAGCCTTACATCTATGGTTAACAATTACATTTCGATCCTTCCAAATACAACTTTATTCTATCCAAATTCGAGTTCCAAAGTACCTTGTTATTTTCTTTATGAGACATGAATACCCAAATATGTTGGTGGAAATTTCTAATTTTAAATGGTAAAATATACACAATAATCCATTGTAAATCAAGTATAGTGTTAATAAAAAAGCTCCTAGAATTTATATTATAAACCAACCATCCAACAACCTTATCGTAGCATGATAATATTGATTTAAATTCCATGGCCTCACTAACTGAGGAAGTGACTTGAAAGAAAAGTATCATTAACAAGTTGAAGATGAGATTTAAAGGGACCATTTGTTGCAACTTGAATACCTTAGATTATAAATCTTTCCTCACTACCTCCACAAGGATAATAAATAGATAAGGAAATAGTTGGTCACCTTTTAAAAGTCTATGAGATGATTCAATGTATCAAGCTAGGAATAACTTAATCAAAATAGAATATTTTAGAGTTCAATAAGAACATTGAATTCATTCATACCAAACTTGATCAAATCTAATTTTTTTTAGAATATCATGTAGAAAACTCCAATAAACCATATCATATGGTTTGTCCATATCTAATTTCATAAGCAAACTTGATTTTTCTATGGAATCAAGGGAATGCATGACCTCCTATAAGAATTTTACACCATCAAGATTTTTTACCATGAACAAAAACACCTTATTCCTATGAGATAACACAACATAGAATTATTTTCAATATATTTGCCATAATTTTTGAAATGATTATATAAATCATATTGCAAAATCTTATTAGACAAAAATTATCAAAATATTTTGTCTTGTCTTTCTTGTGATCCAATTAAATAAATGTGGAATTGGTATCATTTATTGTAGCCTTATTTTTTCAATTCTCTTCAACCAAACTCAACATATCACTCTTCAATAAATTTCAAAATTTTTAAAAGAAATTGTACGGAATCCATTAGGGCCAGTTCCTTGTTAGGGTTGAAATGGAAACCTATCTCCTGCAAATCCTCTATAGAGATATTTATCATCAAGATTTTATTTTACCCCTATATTATAATTGGTGTATTTTGTAAAATCTTACCTTAAACTTCCTTATCTTTCCTAGCATTTGATGGAATATCTTTGAAATAGTTAATTTACTTACTTCTGTAATTCTTCCTCAAAATTTCTTGCATTGAGAGTTGAAATACTTTTGATGCAATGAAAATATAAATCTATTTTACTTGTAGCATGAAAGAATTTAATAATTTTCTCTCCTTATTTAAGCCATCTATCTCCAAATTTTAGGGGTCAATATGAATCCTTATTTTTCAATACATTATGATAATTGGAAAGTTATTGTTTTTCTTGCAAATAAGTATCTTCGTTCAACCCATTGATTTATATTATCAATTATAAATTTTTGAGATTGGATTCAATTACTTATCTTATTTACATATGTTACAAAAATATTTGGCATTCCAAATATCTATTTTTCCATCTTTTGAACAAACCTCTACATACATGATCCTTCAAAATTTGATTCATCCTAACATAACATAAGCATATAAAATAAATTAGGCTCCTAGATCCACATAAACTAAAACTAAAATGGATTTGGATGACCATTATTGAGTAAATCACATCTCGAGATAATGGATTTATGATCTAATCCTACTTTTAATTAGATGTTTGAAGAGATTGTATACACTATTTCTAGTCATGCATTGGCAAATATCCAATATTTTTTCTATATGAGTTTTCCAAATACATTTATTATCCCATGTATATCAAAAATTTCAAGGAAGAACATCCCAAAGGCTACTTGAATTAACAAATAAAGAAAAATCCTACATTTATTTAGACCATCTAGAAGTACCACCCTTCTTTTTCAAAAGAGATAGAACTATGTTGAAGTCTCCCCTAAGAATCCATATATCACAAATACAAATCATAATTATATTTAAAAAATATATTCTAAGGTCCTTCCAACATATTTCATGAGGAGTAACTATAGTTAGAACATATATATAAACCAATGTTTGATATTTTTCTCTTTCCTCTAAAATAGACTAACCAATTACTTTTTGCTTCTAACACTTATCCATCCTATTTGTATTTGTCTCGTATTGATGCAATACCTCTAGAAGCTCCTATAGAAGAAACTTTTAGACTATCTACCATATTCCAAATATTTTTTAACGAATCCTTACATTTCTCACTAAATTTTATTTATTAAAATAAAATAAACTTGGGATTATAACAACTAATTAAATCGTTAGTAACTCCTTTTTTTGGGTCTTGTTCATACCCCTAATATACCATGATACCTTTTCATCATCACTTTTTATTTTTATTTGTTAGATTAGCCTCACTTCTTGTTAACGTCTGTGATATTTATTTTTGGTTCCCAAAATGATATCCCTTTCAATTTCCTTTTCGCTTTGTTCTTGATTTGAGGTCTTCATTTTCATTTTCCATTCTCCACCAACATTTTCATATTCATCAATCTATTTTATTCTTTCCTACTATACATAATAAAATTTTTCTTCTAAATGTTTATGCTACCTTGAATAATTTGAAGTGCAAGCAATATCCTTATAAAAAAATTCTTCTTTATGTTTCCCTAGAAGCCCTAGAGTATAAGGATGATTCTCCATAGGTTATTTAAAAATCCTAAATGTTTCCCTATAAAGCTTTAAGTGCAAGAATGATCCTCCATAGTAATTAGATTTTTATGCTACCTTAGAATTTCTAAACTTTCATGGATGTCCTTCATACACATTTCTTTATTATACTACTCTTGAAACCCTAAGGTTCAAGCAATACACTATATACTACTTTCATTTTTATTATAAGGAGAGGATTTTAGACTAGAGAAATATGAGGATGATTTACATGGATTAAAATTGACCTCTTTTACCTCTACTTTAAAATTTGTCTCCCCATCTTCCTCTACACCTTTAATTATTTTTATATTTGAACTTTAGAATTGTATTTCCTTATCCCTTGTGTCATTTTTTTCTTCATTTTATAAATTTGAGTAAATTATAATGGCCTTTTTTATTTGATGATGTAGAGGGCCTTTCTTTGCCACTTTTTTTTTTTTTTTTTTTGAAAATTTTGAAAAAACTTGTATTAAAACAAAGATCAATTACAATTTGGGAAGAGACTTTTCCTAGCCGAAGTCAGAGAGAACACATGCTTACAATAGTAAAAGAAGATTTGCAATGGAGCCAAATCTCTTGAACCATTAACTAGCTAACATTCTTTGCCACTTTTTAGGATGTGAAAAAATGCTTGATTTGATCCAGCTTCTAGTATGATATGATCTCCTTGCTTTATATTGAAGTTTAGTTCATTTCCAATTTTGGTGTGTCTATTTCTCCATTGTTTTTACTTTGTAATCACTTGTCATATGTCTAGTCTCATAATGTTTGCAACATCATAATACAATGTTTTTATAATCCAATTATTGATTCCATTCTCTTGATTCAAATTTAATTTTAATGGATTGTGTTAATGATTTTGAAATATCCATAATATATATCCATGTGCATAGAGCATGCCTTCACTATTTAGTAGTTGATCCCTCTTAGATGAACTCGCTAGTGTATTTCTAATATTATTCAAAACCTCCTTATTGATAGTATAATGTTGAATTCAAAAAATAACTAATCGAAATAATAATTATTTTAATAGTTTTTGTAACCATAATTTTTTTCATCATGGTCTTAAATATAATGCATATCTTCCCCTAAATCATGGTCCAATTTACATTATTTTATCCTTAATTTATGAACTAGAGAAGATGACGAGGAAAAAATACTTTTGAAAGAAAAGTTAGAGTAATTTGAATTTAATCCCACTTCCACTTGATCAAAATTTGAATTTAACATTTTACATTTAAGAACCATTATGCCATATTCAATCACCTCATCCTTAATCATCACTTCTGGTATAATAGTTTCCACCTAGATTAGGTATGTTATAGATTCACTCTTCCCCGAAAATAAAATAGGGCATCCATGCTTCTATTTAGGACTTTCATAAATGGTTTTTCTATCATAATACCTAGATTTTTCTCATAAGAATCCTTAAGTGTATAAATTATTTCTAAATATTTAGAAAAAGAAAATATGACATTCACTCCTTACTTGCACTTGCTTCTTGTTGATACTTATTTCCCACTTGGACTCATAAAACTTGCGTACTTTTTAAAATAATAAAAGGTGAGGACTGCTCTTTTCTTGTACATCTATATTTGAAATTAGAACTTAATTACAAGATGACACTATTTTTTTTTAATAGGCTATATGTGGTTTCTATTGGGGGCCACTCCTATCACAATACCAAAATATTACATTTGCTGTAGTATATATTTTTATCATGACTCTCTTAAATATATTATTCAACTTTCTCAAAGTGTTGTTTACATAATCAACTCGACATCATTTGAATTAAGATATAAAATATCACTTGGACAGTTGCCTTCAAAATTTTGAATTTCATCAAGATGAAGATCAACACCATAATTCGCTAATTTATCTGCTACTCGATTTCCTTATCTATAAAAATTCTCACACTACCAGGAGATTGCCTCTAGTAATAGATAATGAACATCAACAATAATACTATTTTTTATCTAGTCTCCACATCCATTTTTGTTAATAGCATTGATGATAATTTGTGAGTCCCCCTCAATTGAAATATATTTCCATCCTTTTTTTGTTGCAATTTTAATCCCTGTAAGAAGTGCCCTAGCCTTTGCATAGTTGTTAGTTGAAGTTCCATATGATTTTGAATAAGTGAGGAGAATTTTGCCTTCACTATTTCTAAAAACACCACCTCCACCAACTTTTCCTAGATTTTCTTTAGAAGCACC
Source organism: Wollemia nobilis (assembly GCA_028583015.1). NCBI lineage: Eukaryota > Viridiplantae > Streptophyta > Pinopsida > Araucariales > Araucariaceae > Wollemia > Wollemia nobilis. The sequence continues at coordinate 8,879,720 of JAQPPZ010003077.1, read as the reverse complement.
ATCAAAATTAATTTTGATAAACCCAATTTATAAACATTTCTATTTTACCATAGATTGAAGTAGATCCTTTGTTTTAATTCCGTTATTGTAGATGACTCTTCCATTTATGTTCAAATCCTATAGCCAAGTTATTAGCACCTCTTTTTATTTTTTTGCAATTGAGACTTCCCATGATGAACACCATATTTTTAGACATTCTGCAAGAGAGGCACTAATATGGTTCCAAACTTGGGCATGATTTTGATATTTATTTTTAAAAGTTCTATTATTCATTTCAAGCCATAAATTCCAACAAATAATGGTAGGGCCAATCCTCAAAAGAATACATAATGCTTTAGCTTTATTATAATTTATCCAATATTTTATCAACTCTTTCAATGTTGATGGAGCTATCCAATATAGTTTCATATTTTTTTAAAAATAACCCCAAATGGTGTAAGCAAACGGATAATGAAGAAGTAAATGGTTTGATGTTTCTAAATCCTTCTCACACAAGGCACATCTGAAGGGTCCATAATATCCTCTTCTCTGTAGACTCTCTCTAGTAAGAATCTTACATTTAACTACTAACCAAAGAAATGTTGAGGCCTTAGGGAGAGCCTCTACTGACCAAACGCTCTTCCAAGAAAAATCATTGGGAGAAGAAATTTTTGATTGTTCTAAATTCTTATATCTCAACTTGATTGAGTATCCACCATCCTTTGATAAATTCCAAACCAAATCATCCTTTTGTGTAAAAATTGGCAAATAAAACTCTCGAAACATATTTTGAAGTTCATCTGCAATTTGTTTTAGTTTCTCTCATTCAACCAAGTTACTAAAATAAATTCATGTTCTAGATTTTTTGCTCATAATAATATAATATTTGACCTTTGGACCTTTATATGCTATGCACGATTGAGCCGATGGTTTCCATTTTGAGTCAGAGATAAGAGGATAAGGATTCAACCAAGCATCAGACCAAAAATTTACATAACTCCCCTTATTGAATGACCATCTAATATATTTCTTTATAAAATACAAACTCTCTGATATGAAGTTCCATGTTGACAATACTTTGGGTAGAGTTATTTTCCTAAACAATTTCATTGCATTAAGAGAATTTATATATTTTTGAATTAATATTTTTATCCAATTATTTCTTTGATCTCTGAATAGTCTCCACCCAAGCTTTGCTCCTAATGCCAAATTCATAAGTCTGCAATTTCACAAGCCTGCTCCTCCAATATTCTTTCCTTTGCAAACCCTATCCCACTTACAAAGAGGAAACCTAGATTTTTCCTCACAACCTTTTCATAAAAAGTCTTTGAATTTTATCCATTTCTATTGGCAGTCTTGAAAGTGACATCATATAAATAGGAACAAATTGCAAAGTAATATTTATGAGTTGTAGCCTTCATGCCATGGTTAAGAACTTACCTTTCCAACCTGCCAAGAAAGCTTTCATTCTATCCAAAAAAGAGATCCAAAGCTCCTTTTTATTCCCTTTATCAGATAAAGGAATACCCAAGTAGGTTGATGGAAAATTTTCAATTTTGAACCCTAAAATATTCACAATAATTTGTTGTAAATCTAGGGAAATATTAATGAAAAAGATCCTATATTTTGAAGTATTTACCAACTGTCCAGTAGCCTTATCATAACATGATAATATTTATTTGAAATCCATGGTCTCACTGATTGAGGGATGACCCAAAATAAAAGTATCATCAACAAATTGGAGATGAGATTCGAAGGGACCATTTTTTGCAACTTGAATACCCTTGATTTTCCTTCCCTTTGAAAAGGCTCTCCCTAATGCTTCTACCATAATAATGAATAGATAAGGAGAAAGAGGATCACCTTGATGAAGTCCACAAGATGACTTGAAGTACCCAATAGGATAATCATTGATCAAAATAGAAAATTTTGCAGTGCTATAACAACATTTAATCCACTCACACCAACTATAATCAAAGCCAAAATTTCTGAGAATAGCATGAAGAAAATTCTAGGAAACCCTATCATACACTGTTCATATCTAATTTCAAAATCATACCTAGTTTTTTCATAGAATGAAGAGAATGTATAGCCTCTTGTGCAATAAATATACCATCAAGAATTTGTTTACCCTGAACAAAGCCACCTTATTCCTCTGATATAAGACACCCTAGAATTCCCTTTAACCTGTTTGACATCATTTTTGAAATGATCTTATAGATCATATTACAAAGGATTACATGACGAAAGTTATAAAAATATTTTGTGTCATATTTCTTGGGAACCAAGGTAATAAAAGTAGCATTGATCTCACTTATTATAGCCTTTATTTTTTGAGCCTCTTCAACTACATCTAACATATCACTCTTCAATAAGTCCCAAAATTTTTGAAAGAAATTTACAGGAAATACGTCGAGGCCAGGTACCTTGTTAGGATGGAAAGAGAAAACTGCTTCATAGAGCTCCTCCATAAAAATCTTCTTCATCAAGCTTTAAGTTTATCCCTAAGTGATAAGTGATGGAATATTTTACAATTTTTTTTCTTGTGCCTCCTTATCTTGCCTAGAATCTAACAAAATATTTTTGAAATAATTGATTACTTCCTTCCTTATATCTTCTTCTTCCTCAACATTTCTTCCATCTAGAGTTATAATATTTTTAATATGATGAACATAAAAATTTGTTTTTTTTGTAGCATGCTTTTTTTTTGTATTTCTATCTCCTTCCTTAATCCATTTCTCTCTATATTTTTGGAACCAATATGACTCCTCCTTCTTCAATGCATTATGATAATCATAAAGTAATTATTTTTCTATCACATAAGAATCCTCGTCCATTTCATTAATTTCTACTATATCTTGTAAATTTTTGAGTTTGGATTCAATTTTCTTTTCTTTAAAAATGTTACTAAAATATTTGACATTCCATATCTTCATTTAATCCTTAAATATTTCAACTTTTGAACAAACCTATACATACATGATCCTTCAAATTTTGACTCATCCCACCATAACATAACCATCTGGAAAAAATCAGGGTCTTAGAGCCACATAGACTGGAAGCGAAATGGCTTTGGATGACCATTGTTAGGTGACTCACAAGTCAAAAGAATGGGTTTGTGATCTGATCCTACTCGCAATAAAATATCTGAAGAGATTGTATACTTTGTTTACAACCATTTATTGCATAACAAAAATCTATCCAGTCTTTCTACTATATGATTTTTTTCCAATGCATCTATTATCCCATGTGTATTGAAATCTTGAGAGACTAACATCCCAAAGGTCATTTGAATTGACAAATGAAGCAAAATCTTGCATTGATTTCGACCATCCTAGAATGCCACCCTTCTTTTCCAAAGGAGATATAAAAATATTAAAATCTCCCCCAAGAATCCATAGATCACAATGAATCATCATTGTATTTGACAAAAATATACTAAGGTCCTTCCAACATCTTTCACGAGGAGTAATTATTGTTGGAGCATATACATAATTACATTTATAATCCCAACTTTGATGTTTTCCTCTTTCCTACAAAATAATCCACCAAACCAATTACTTTTTTCTTCTAATAGTTGTCCATCCCATTTGCATTTGTCCCATATTATTGTAATACCGCCTGAAGCCCTTGTAGAAGAAACTGCTAAACAATCACCTGTCTTCCAAATATTCTTAAAAGTATCCTTACATTCCTCATTGCTTAATTTTGTTTCTTGTATTAAAATAAACTCAGGGCTATAACAACCTATTAATTCCTTAATAACTCTATTTTTAGGGATTTTATTCATACCCATAATATTCCATGATATTATTTTCATCATCAACACTTTTTATTTTTATTAGTGGGTTAACCCCACTTATTTTTAGCACCTATGATATTTTTATTTGGCTTCCTAGATCAATATCCTTTTGAGTTTATTTTTCTCTTTTTTCTTTTTGTGATAGCCTTCCTCTCCTTCTTCTATTCTTGCCACCACTCTCATATTCATCAATCTCTTCTATTTTTTCATATTGTTCAAAATGGGACTTATCTTCTAAAGATTTATGTTGCCCTAAAGAGTTGAAAGTGTAAGGAATAGCCTCAATAACATTTTCTTCTTTAGGTTACCCTAAAAAATCTAAACTGCATAGATGATCCTCCATAGTCATCATTTTCTTATGTTGTACTAAAATACCTAAATTCCCTTGGATATCCTCTACAATATTTTATTTACTATACTGCTCTTGAAATCCTAAAGTGCAAGGAATACGCTCCATACTACTTTTATTTTTTTTGTAAGGATAATATTTTAAGCTACTAGAGGATAATAAATATGATTTACCTGGATTAAGCTTGACCTCCTTTGCATCATTTGCTTTAAATTTTATCTCCCCATATTCCTTTATATTAAAATTTTTCCTCCCCTCTTCCTTCACACCTTTAGCTCCTTTTATATATGAAATTATGCATTTTTCTTCCTCATCTCCCATATCATTTTTTCCTTCTAATGACTAATTTGAGTGAACTGTAATGGTGAAGATTCGAGTGAACTGTAATAGCCTTCACCATATGATGATGTAGATGGATTTTTGTAGCCAATTTATTAGGAGTGGAAAATCCTTGATTTGACCTAGCTTCTCCTATGATATGGTCTCCTTGTTTCAAATTGAAACTACCCTCATGCCAAAAAAATTATATATCTTCCTCTATTTTCACTTTGCAATATCTTACCATGTGCCTAGTTTCATGATATTTGCGACATCAGAATGCAATAATCCACTTGTTGATCCCATTATCTTGATTCAAATTTAATCCTAATCGACTGTGGTAAAGGATTAGAATTATCCACAAAAACACATAATCGAGTGTATATAGCATGTATTCTCTCCTTAGTAGTTAGTCCCTCCTGGATGAATTCACCTAGGGTATTACCAATATTCTTCAAAACCTCCTTATTGATGAGTAGATAAGGAAGTCCAAAAACCCTAATCCACATTGGAAGCATTTTAATAGTTTATGTGTCCACAAAAAATTCTCATTCCAAGGTCTTAAATATAATGCATCCTTACCCCTAAACCATGGGCCTTCATCCATTATTTTATCTCTTATTTTTGAACTAGAGAAAATAATGAGAAAAAATAATTTTGGAAGAAAAGTCATGGAGTAGTTTGAATTCAATTCCCATTTCCACTTAATCCAATTTTGAATCTCAGAAAACTTGACCAATATCCATGAAACTTACAAATTAACCCTTTGGTTTTAAGAATCATTATATCATGCTCAATCATCTCATCCTTGATAATCACTTCTGGCATAGAATCTACTACTTGGGCTGGGTTTTCCATAGATTCTATTTTCTTCTTATTGCTAGGTAGGGCATCCAAACTTCAAACTTGGCCATTCACACTTTCAAGAAGCAATTTCACAAATGACTTTCTTTCTATGTTACCTATTTTTTTTGCACTCACTGTTGGCTGCACTCACTCCCAGCTTGTGCTTGCACTCACTACTAACTGCTCTCAATCTAAGCTTGTGCTCACACTCACTATCGAATGCACCCACTCCTGAATGGCTCGCGTTCGCTACTAGCTACACTCACTCCCAACTGGCTCACGTTTACATTACAAGATGAAACTATTGCATTCACTCCCGATTGGCTCATGTTTGCATTACAAGATGACACTATTGCATTCAAATATTTATTTAATAATTTATATTAATTGTTTTTTAGAATAAGTAGTTTACTAAAATATTATATATACTACAAACTTTTCCAATTCAAAAGTAAGTATTTGTGTAAAAATACTTAGAATGATATATTAACATTAGAAATTTGGGGTGCTTACGGATAGGAGACCTAGGTTCCAATCCCATGGGCGTGCCCATACATAGCTAGTAGCCTAATTCAACTTCTATGCATGTTGCACCTGATTGATGACGACGATCTATTTCCTACTTGTTCGACGGTCCCCTTCATGCCACATGTTGAACCAGACTGACAAAGACAGTGTGAACCCTATGCATCCGGCGGTCCCCATCTCACACCGGGTTACCATTAACGAGATGGTGGATGTGTTGGAAGCCTTTGATGATAGTTTGAACCCTGCCATATGCGCTGACAGTTACTAAAAAATGTGATTGTAACCAATTCATCTATGTAACAAAAAAAAAAACAAAAAGAATGATATATTAACATCATTTGTCTTTAATATTAATATTGATTGAGGTACTTGCATGCCAATAAATTAGATGAAAAAGTCATAGAAAATACTATTCATAGAAATAACATTAGATTAATGACTAGTAAGTTTAGGATAACAATTGTATAAAACCTTCTCTCATTGAAACATCACTTCATCCATACATTATTGGTAATAACTATGAGATATGATGGATTATAAAGCATTACATGTACTAAAATATTGATAAATCTATAAGTACATATTTAATTAAAAATACCTAAGTGTTAGAATCTAAAGTCTTATTTTCATTGCTAATATCTCATGATATCCTTCTTATATCACTTGAGGTACTTTTGTAGTGTATCCAAATAAATTGAACAAATACAATTTAAAAAATCGCATATAATGTTAGACTAGTGATTCACATTTAACAAAAATAAAATATCATAAACATTCACTCATTAAAATACTTAGCAAGGAAGACTTTGGAACTCTAAAGAGGAGGTCCAAGGTTCAAATACTACAGGGGTAGGATTGTACACTATGCTTTAGTAACTACAGTATGGTTGGATATGCATATATTGTGCAAACAACATCCTCTAGAAGAATCATCGTATATGGCTTATAGTATCATGGATGTTAAAATATTCCTCTTATAGAAGGTATCGTGCAACCAAACAATCCAAAACACATTCAAAGCTACCATATTTTAAACAAGATAAATCAAGTTCTATTTTGATATATTTATAATATCATAGTTAACATATAAATACGAATTACTTAATTATGAATTTTTCATTCAAGTTCATTAACAAGAACATAGTTTTATATTTCAACTTCAAAAGAAATATTCATTTATCATCTTGGATTTCTAGGGGTAATTAACATGCTAGTTTGCTAGCTCTATGTATAGTACAAAGGCATACCTTACCAACCCAAGACATAGCACGTTGTGGGTGCATATGGAACTTTAATAAACATATAATTAATATGAAATGTCTTGCTCATTAGACCATCTATTTACAACATGGTATTTTTTTCGACTATAGAATCAAGTCTAAACTTTTTTAAATTGTTACTTTACTTTATTCTTAAATTATTATAATTTAATTATAGATATCCCTACATTATAGAGATATTTCATGTGATTAATACATGATCAACTACAGGTTTAGGATTGAATAATGATTCCACATCAAGGTAGAAGTATTTCTTTTAGAACAAGGGGTTTAGCCAACTAGGTCTAATCTTTATTTTATTTTTTAAATTCCAATGGTTGCACATATGACCTTCCGTAATGTCTTTAGAAGGTTGATAATTGCAAATATTAGTGAGTTATCCTATAGAATTTATGAAATATATTATAAATAATTACTCAATGCTTTAAAGTCTAAATAGTATTTCAAAAGAATTATTTAAATTACTATAGTAATTTGACACAACTATAGCATAAATAAAAAAATCTTAATTAAAATCAATTAGCTAATTCTTTTATTTTATTGTCCTTTCTATCCTAAAAAATTTAAATTTTTTAAATTTTATTTATTAAAGATATTTTATTTCTTCACAATGTTTTCTTCTTCTTTATTATCTAAATACCAATGTCCTCCATAAAATTATTGCACATAATTTAATTAATTGTGTATGATGTAATTAATGTATTTATATATATATTTTATTATTATTATCTACTTGATAATATACGTATTGCTAGGAGACACATTCGTAGGTGAATTTTATTTTAAAGTGCCAGATCTATATTAATAAAATAAATTATAAGCTAAACCTTCTCTCTCTTTCTCTTTATGTGTGTATCTATCTATCTATAAGCTATGTGTGGCTTTTATTGGGAACCATTTCCATCAACACAACATAACATTACATTGTTATCATATATAGCTTACATTTATATCAAATATATTATTCATTTTCCTTTTTATCAGAGATATTCTTCATCTTTCTTAGATTACTACGTTTCTCCAATTAATTCCTCAATATCATTTTTATTAAGAGAAAATCTCACTCATTTTGTCGCCTTCTAAAATTTAAATTTTGCAAAGACAAATATTAACACTCCAAACAATTAAAATATTTGCTACCTAATTTTCTTCTTTATAAATATGTTACCCATAACAACTTTCCAGTTCCCCAATAACTCTATTTTTAAGGGGTCTTATTAATGCCCCTAATATTCAAAGATATTATTTTCCTTGTTACTTTTTATTTTTGTTTGTGGGATTTATCCCCACTTATTAATATTTACAATATTTTATTTCATTTTTCCATATGGATATCCCTTTGAGTTCCCTTTCTCTTTATTTTTATTTTTTGGATTTTCCTCTCCTTTTTCATTTGCATCAACACTTTCATTTTCATTAACCTATTCCAAATTTTCATACTATTCATAGTGAGACTCAGTACCTATAGGTTTTCCTTGATCTAAAGGATCAAAAGTGTAAGGAATAATCTCCAAAGCACTATTTTTTATGTTGCCTTGTAAACCCTAAAGTGCAAGGATGTTCCTCCATAGTACTTACATTCTTATGCTGCCCTAAGAATCATAAATTTCTATAGATATTATTCATCTTCATTTCTTTATTATGATTCTCTTTAAACTCTAAAGTGAAAGGAATAACCTCTATGCTACCTTCAATTCTATTGTAAGGAGAGGATTTTATATTACTTGAGAAACATGAAGGTGATTTACCTAGAATTAAATTGACCTCTTTTGTCTTCTTTGTTGTAAAAATTTCTCCATATCTTCCTTTGCAACTTTAATTCCTTAATTTTAACTTGCTTGTTGTACTTCTTCATCCCTTGTATCTTTCATTATTTTTTCTAATGGTTGATCCAAGTTTTGATGGCATTTGTCATTTGATGTTTTAGATAGGCTTTATTTTCCTCTTTGGTGAAATATCCTTGATCTAATCCAAGTTTTATTATAGTATCATCTCCTTTCTTCATATGAAATTTTATCTTATGACCAAAATTTTATCTCTTTCTCCACCATTTTCACTTTGGAATTTCTTACCATGTGTTTAATATTATAATATTTATGGTATTATAATACAATGTGTTTTAATCCACTTGATCCCATTCTAATGATTTAGATTAAATCATATATGGCAAAATTTTTTAAACATCAATAACATCACACATCTAGGCATATACAATGTGCTTTTGCTTCTCATTAGTTGGTCCCTCCTAGATGAATTCCCCTAGGGTATTGCCAATATTCTTCAAGATATTCTTGTTGATAAGCTGATACGGAAGTCCAAAATCCTAAGCCATACTAGAATCTTTTTAATAGTTTCTATCTCAATAGAAAAATTCTCACTCCATGGTCTCAAATATAGGGCATCTCTACCCATATATCATGGTTTAAAACTGATTATTTTATCTCTAATATTCAAACTAAAAATGACAAGGAAAAAACCTTAAGAAAGAAAATTCATAGAGTAATTTAAATCATTTCTCACTTCCACTTGATCCAATTTTAAATATTTGAAAACCCTAACCAATATCTATGGAACTTACATATTAATACTTTGGTTTTAAGAACCATTATATCATTCTCAATCATCTCACCCTTGATATTCATTTATGATATAAAATTTGTTGCTTGGACTAGAATTTCCATAAGTTCACTCTTATTATCTCTAATTGGGGCATCAATACTTCTACCTAGTGTGTTATTACTTTCAATTAGAGTTTTTAAATATGGATTTCCTTCTATGCTACCTAGATTTTTATTATATGAATCCTTTAATTTTTAAAAATTTCTAAATATTTGGGTAAGAAAAGGTGAGGCATGATCCATACTCACACTTGTTTCCTATTCATGCTCTCTCCCTAATTTTCCCAAATATCTAAAAAACGAAAATATGAAGTTCACTCTTGATTAGTATTTCTCCTAAAAATATTTCATTTTTTATATTGAAATATTGTGTATATATTTTAAATTTAGTTAGTTATAACAATGACTATAAGAGGAGGCCCAAGCCTCAAATACTACAATAGGTAAGTTGTACATCATGCTTTGGTATGCTCTAACAAAAATTCAATTTTGTAGTGATGATGTATCCATATAGAAATGCATCATTCAATATGGTGTATTGTATTGTGGTGTTGGCAGTTTTGACATTTTTTTTTTAAATATTAGTAAAAATTTATTGAAATCAATAAAAGCATACAAGAAATAGAGAATCCTAAAATAATAACCCTTACAAATTCTAGAAGAAAGATACCCCTAAAACCACTGAGCACTCGACCAAAAGACACCCAATAAACAATAGCCTCAACCAGGCATATCCCAAGCAAGCAAAATAGAAAGATGATGAGAACAATCCAATGGGAGTTGATCCTAGTCCTAATATTTAAGTCTTCCTAAAAATTAGAAGCCCATTTTGTCAAGAAATCAGCTAAACCATTCCATTCCCTGGAAATATGAACAAAGGAAATAAACTCAAGGTGCCGATAAATTTGAATGATCTGTCGAGCCACTAACGTCAGCTGCCAATGAACATTAGAAATATTATGAGTCTTCAAAAAATTAATAATGAGAGTCTGACTCACAAATTATCTTCTGCCAGCCCAAAGCATAATATTTTTCCAAAGAAACACGAATAGCAAGGGCCTCCATATAATTATTAGTTTGCTTTCCCTTATAATAGGAGAAAATGAAAAGAGCTGCACCACTACTATATCTTCCAACACCACCAATACCTGCATACCTAGGATTTCCTTTGGAATAACCATCAGTATTAATATTAAACACCCCCTGAGGTAGAGGATGTCATATGCCATCTATTTGCACTTTTTTTATTGAGATATCTTCTCCCAATCAAAAAATAAGGATGAGGACTATTCTCCACTAAACCTAGAACCTGCATCATCAAGATCTCAGACCGCTCCAAAGGAAGACTGATATGAAATTTAGAAGAAATATTTTCTTGAATTATACCAATAATCCTCTGCCAAATATGATATACAATTAAATTTCTACCTTGAAAACTTCTTTTTCTTTCAAGCCAAATCTTCCATATAATACATGAGGGCCCACAAATGCATGCAACTTGTAGAAAGAAAGCCTTAGCAAGAGATCTTCCTAAACTCCAAAACTCACCAAGAGAAGAGGCATGATAACAAGATTGTTTCCACACCATCCACCAAATATGCCAAATATCTCGTACAAACGAACACTGTAAGAGCAAATACCCTAAATATTCATCACTATTATCACAAAGGAAACAAAATGAAGGGCCCTAAAAACCTCTCTTTTGGATACTATCCCAGGTAAGACATCTGTTCCAAGTAGCCAACCACAAATGGAAATTACATTTGGACCAAGAAAACTTATTCCAAACCTGTTTCCACCAAGGAACCTTCTCATCCCCAAAATGCTATCTATCTAAAATACGGTAATCAAAAGCCACTGAGAAAACCCCTCTAAGATTTGGATCCCAAGCCAAAACATAATCATCCTGTAAAGAAGATCACTCTCTAGTAGCCAAAATATGAGCGAAATCTTCTCTATCCTGAACAAAACTACCTGTCGACCAATCTCTAGGATCTTTCCCCTAAACTACCTTCACTTGTCCAAATCGTTTGGCAACTTTATAATCCATCACCCTGTACCAAACATCAGCCAAGAAATAATTGCATAGGTCCTGAAGATAAGGAAACATAGATAAAATTGTAGGAAAACCATCCCAAGAACCATGTCAAAAAAGAGCCTTCGAGCCTTTGAGACAAATCTAGAACAATCCTTGCTTAACAAGAGTAGCTCCCTTCTTAAGGGTGTTCCAGATCAAAGAGCCTTTACCAGAAAAATTGTATCTAGGTATCTCAAATCCCTCAACCCCATTAAGATACTTAAAGGAAATAATTTTAGCCCAAGCATGGTCTTGAGAAATGCACCATCTCCAATAAATCTTGGTCGCCAATGCCTGATCAGAAAGAGAAGTCAAACGAAGACCTAAACCACCTTCCTATTTTGGTCTACAAATAGTCTCCCACTTAACCAAACTTCATTTTGAAGACTCCAAATTTCCAACCCATAAAAATATTCTTGACAAAGATTCAATCTCATGAATAAAACTAGCAAGAGGAACCTGAATCATGCATCGATAAGTACATGAAGCTTGAACCACCAACTTAAGAAGTAGCACTCTGTCTACAAAAGAAAACCACTTAATAGTATAATGAGAGACTTTAGCACCACATTGAAGTTTTTTATGAATTTTTTTTGATAGTTTTTGTTGTAAAAGGTGATGAAGTATAATGAATAACATTCCTTCCTTCTCTCAATTTATATCGTGCTAATTAATTTTGGCTTTAATCCTCTTTCTTTGATTTTAATGGAATTTGTGCTAGGAAATGATGGGGTTTAAGGTAAAATTAATGTTAATATTATGTTTAAAATGGAACAACAGAAGAAGTACTTTCCAATGTTGGCAAAATTGGTTTGAAATGGGAGTGCTTGTAATTAAAGAAAATTAAAAATAATTTCGTCATGTTTTTAGGCAAAATGCAGTAATGGATTTTAATGTATGCCTCCAAAACCAGTTTGAAGACAATGAAAGTTATGTCATGGGAAGTTCAAAGGTAAAAAGACATGAAATTATTTTTGCCCCAAGTGAGGGGCGAAAATATTTGTCACCTCTCCTTGGGGTGAAACATCTTTAATTTTTTTTTCAAGTACGACATGGCGAGTCAAAGAAGTGGTCAGGGGTGTATTCACCCCAAAGGAGGGGTGAATATCTCATTCACCTCCTTTTGAGGTGAACATCATCATTTAAAGGGAAGAGAAAAAACTGAAGTGGATGGTCAAAGAAAGCTAAAATATCAAAGAGACTTTCGCCCCAAGTGAGGGATGAAAATTTGTTTTGCCCCTCATTGGGGTGAAACCACATTTAAAAGCTTATTAAATTGTGGGCCCATAAATAAAACATCCAAGGTAGAATTGTAAAGCGAGTTCACCTCAAGAGAGGGGAAAAAATCTCTTTCACCCCTCTTAGAGGCGAAAACACAAACAAAAAAGTTAAAAGGCATGTTGTGGGGCCTGGTTTTTATTGTTAAAATAAAAGAGTTGAAAGTGCTTTCACCCTAAAAGAGGGGCAAAAATCCCATTCACCTCTATTTGGGGTGAATGTAGTTTAAAAAAGAAAATGAAACACGTTAAGCACCACGTTGAAAAGTCAAAAGAGAGTTCACCTCAAGAGAGAGGTGAAACTCCCTTTCGCCTCTCCTTGGGGTGAAACCACAGTGCAAAGGGAAGGTGCATCGTGGGTCCCACCTTGGTGAATTAAATAAGGTTGCAAAAGGGTTTCACCCCAAGTGAGGGGTGAAAATCCCATTCGCCCCTCCTTGGGGCGAACGTAAGTTTCAAAGGCATAAAATGTTGACAAGTCAAAGGGTGTTTCACCCCTAGAGAGGAACGAAACTTCCTTTCACCTCTCTTTGGGGTGAAACACAATTTAAAAGGTTGTAAGATGGTGCAAGTCATGGGCTGTTAATTGGGACATCAACAAAGGTAATGAAAAGAGTTTTCACCCCAAGTGAGAGGTGAAACTCCCATTCACCCCTCCTTGGGGTGAAATAATATAAAATGGTGCAAAGCACAATTCAAGGGCGCACAAAGGGTGATTTTGCTCCTTTTGGGGCAAAAAAAAGTGATAAGGTGCTAAGTGAGGTTGCAAGTAAAAGGATGAATTCATCCTCAAAGGAGGGCGAAACTCATTTTTTTCAATTCTAAGGAGTGAAACTATAAGAAATTTTTGGATTTTTGTGGGCACACGCTTCAAATGGAAGAATGGATTAAAAAGAAGTTGGAGAACCTTGCACACCCAGCTTCATTTCAAGAATATCTGTCACCACATTTGGGGAGAAATCAATTTTAAAACAACAAGGAGACTTTTCAAGGACACCAATCATGCAAAATTTTTGGGAAGGACCAGGGGGTGATGAAATTTAATTTTTGGGGCAAAGTCAACGGTTTTGGGCCCAATTTTAGCTGAAGATTTGTAGGATTAAATGCTAAAGGGTGATTTTGATTATTTCCAAGGTACCATCCACCGATTTCACCTTTTTTCAAAATAGCTTTAATATCCGTGGACTTTCTTGGCAAGGGTAAATTTCCAAGGCACAATGGTGACATAAATTCAATGACCAAGATTCCTGTTTTCCTCTAGTTCTGATGCGTCCCAATGCACCGACGTCCAAGTTTGCTAATTTCCCAGGAATCTCACCACCAAAGCTGGATCACTGCTCCCAAAGGAAGATTTTCGAGGAGGAAATTCCTCTTGCTGGTTCCTGATCTATGGACATTTTGTCTTCATATGTATTAAATGAAAGAGGTGAAATCCTCTATAAATACTAGATATTTTCATGTAACAAAGGAGGATAGACACTCTGCAGAAAAACACTTTGAGTTTTCTGCATAAATAGAAGGATACTCGGCTTCTGATTCCTTGAATGGTTTTGTGTGTGATTTCTTTCTGCTTAACATTTCTACTCATATTCATGTCTATTATTGGCTAATTTTAAATTTTGCATCTGGATTTAAATACTGCTGGTGAGGGAGTGAATACTGGAATGTCCTTTGGAAGTTATCTCTACAAATCGTAAGTGGTTCTTCTACCTTTCTTTCTGTTATATGTTGCTTAACACTTAATTTGAATTTCTACTGCTAGTCTATCCCCATCCTACATCATTCGGCTTATAGCCATATTTCCCATCTCTTTCCGCCATTTCCCATTTCTTTCCTGTAACTCTAAGCTTAAAATCGGTGTAGGATTTAGTAAGGGAGCCAGCCCTCTCTGGAGATTGGCCCGAAGGACATTTCTCTCCTTCGACCTTTCAATGTTGGTCGTGTCTAGGGTGCACAAATGTATGTTTTGTATTTTAGGCAGATATTTGACCAATAGTTTTTGGCATGCCTGGTGGGACTCACAAGTCTCATATTGAGCAATATACGTAGTATTAAGGTCTTGATGTTCACCTTTTTATTGTTGAGCTAGAACATCTGGTGACTCAGCTATACCCAGAAGCCTTCGAACATGAAGTTGGCGAAAGTTGTACTTCATGATCACAAGATCGAAGGCCAAAAATCTTGAAAACCCCATTGAGTTCTTTGAGCTTGACACCCAAAAATTAGGAGAACACCCTAGATTAGTCACCTCAACTCCTACATCAGTCATGACATCTTCATAGATAGTTGGTGTATTTTCCATTCCTTCAAGTCCAGCTAGTACTACTACTAGCATTCCTCCACCTCAAGCAAATCCTCTAGTCAATATGGCTTAGAATCCACCACCACAGCCACCAAGGTAGTTCCCAGCATGGAATAGCTTAGGAGCTTTAAATCTACAAGCTCAAAATCTAGTCCCTCAAGCAGCATTGAAGGCTTTGCCCACCTATGATGGTATAGGTAAGACTGCTTATGAGCATGTCCAAGATGTGGCTTCTTTGGCGATAATCCATGACATCATAGATGAAGATATTATGGTAATATTGCTCGTGTTGTCCCTCAGAGGAAAGTTGTTGTATTGGTACCGATATTTACCACCTGCTACTATCACCACATGGGACCAGTTGGTAGAACTATTGATTAAGAGTTTCCATGAGCAAGCTGATCCTTTTTCTTGTTGCACCAATTCACAAACATCCAAAGACATCCATAGGAGGAAATAGTGGATTTCAATGTCAGGTTCACTCGAACTTGGTAGAGAGTTCTTGATGGTCTTCGATCGACTCCTGAACAAGCCATGTTTTACTATCTTTGAGCTTTCAACTCCGACATTGGTATGGCCATCACAAGCCAATGTCAATACATTTCTATATTTGTACATGCAGACGCAGAATGCTGAAGTAGATCTGATTGCCATAGGTAAGCTGCCTCCAAAGGTAACAATACCTATTCTTCCTATCTTCCACAATATCTGTACTCTAGTGCATTTTCATAACCCATGCCTTCTATGTATCCTGTTCCTTCATGGAGCTCGAGTTCACCTCAAATTGCATTAGTTCTAGTTCCACAATTACCTACTCCAACTATTCCACAACTACCTGCTCCTCTTCCTATTCTAGCATTACCTTCTCTACCAGTACCTCTACCTTTTCTAGCACCTCCAGTGCCCTCAAATCTTGATCCTCAAATGAAATTATTGTAGGAGATGCAATCACTTAATTCAATAGTGAGGACAATGTCAAATGAAATCACATCCATTAAGAAGAAGTAAGTTGAGAGCTGACTTTTGATCAAGGAGATTTCAAATGCCACAGATTACTAGAGAGCAACCAACTTTGACTAGCAAAGGTCCTGAGAGAAATACAACCGTATTGGTAAATGAAGAAGTTGGTACATCAGAGTGAACATATTGGTGCTCTACCTGTAATGACCCTCATGGTGAAGATACGTGCATGGTTCATTTGAACTATGTACAAACATTAGCAAAAAGTTCTATCGGTGGACAAATCAATATGATCATGAAAGTCGATCATAATTTCATGGTCCCTTCCTTGGAGCAAGTCTCAGTTCTTACGAGGGTTGGGAAGAAGCTGGTAACTATTGATCCAGTAGAGATGGAGCCATTGAAGATCCCCATTGAATAGAAGGTACAAGGTGAAAAGGCACAACCACAAGCAAAAGCACCTAGTGCAATGCCTAAGTAGCAAGATTCTATCTTGTTGAAAGATCTCTTGCCCATGCGAGCTCAAGAGATGTTGTAGGTAAAGGCATCAACTTCACAACCTGCAACCGCTCAAGTACAAGCTGAGGTGAAAGAACAAGCCAAAGAATACCTCAAGTACCCATCATTGACCAAGCATCAAAGGGTAGAAGCTACTCAGTAGTACCAAAATAAATATGAGCCAGCTAGTGAAGGGAAAGACTCTGGTGCCTCTGACTATAACATTGTTGAAGAGATGAAGAGAATCCCTGCTAAGGTGAGTTTGTATGATGCATTGCAACTCCCTGGATAGGTTGATCTATTGCAGGAGTCTCTCAAGTCTACAAAGGATAAAAATAAAAACCCCACCCAGATAGTGTTAGCATAGACACTGATAACTTCTACCACTGGTAAGAATAGACCACCCCCATTCTACCTATCTCTCAGGATGGAGGGGTGGATTGTGCATAATTGCATGATCGATTTTGGTGTCACGACTACTATCATGCCAAAGGTAGTATGTGAGGTCATGGGGATGGAGTACATGAGGAGCAGTCCAGGCATCTTATAGTTGGATGGGACCCCAATCAAAATGGTGGGTGTGATTAAAGATATTCCCATTGTTCTGCATAACATGCCATAGATTACTATCATTTAGGAAGTGGTGGTAGTTGATTTAGAACCATATTTTAGCATGTGCCTTTCGAGAGAATTTATGATAAATCTAGGAGGATATCTTTCCCTGGACTATTCACACTTGGAGATTCCTTTCAAGGGAAGGAGAATCTGGATCTATAATGAAAAGCCTTCCACTTTTCATATAGAGAAACTTGAAGAAGAAGAAAAGTCCACAAGCTCGATCAACATGATGATAGAAGAGCTGCAAGAAATGGACTTGATGGAGGAAGCTCTTGTTGAGCTTCATTTGGAAGATGAATTTTCATTGATGGATTTTAATGCAATGGTGGAGATCGAGATCGGTTGCTACACCATAACCAAACCTGAAAAGGTTGAAGCTGAAGCTTCTGACTTCTAGGACCCTATCTCCGACTAGTTATGGAAGTTATATTTTGATGGTGCAAGATGCAAGAATGGTGTAGGAGCTGGGATTGTTCTTGTTTCTCCTTCGGGGGTACAAAAAATATACTCATACCGGTTAACCTGGAGTTGTACAAACAATACCATCGAATATGAAGCACTGTGCCTTGGCCTGAAGAAAGTGGAGAAGCTTGGAATCAAATAATTGTAGATTTTTGGAGATTTTGAGCTCATTGTCAATCATATTACGAACAAATGTGTATCAAAGCAACATTATTTGAAGGCCTACCATAATAAGGTATGGGATTTGTTTGAGTCTTTTACAACACTGAATGTTCAAGCAATTTTATGAGAATAGAATAAACACGTAGACATCTTGGCATCCCTTGGTGCTAACTTCTCTCCCATTGAGCAAGTGGTAAGGAGACCAAAGACCGTAAGGGTGATTTTTAGACCTTCGATCCCCAAAAAAACCTCTACTGGTAGGTGTTTGATAGCGATGAGCAGATAGTCAATTTCTTGATTAAGGAAGCTAGTAGTACAGAAGAAAGAATATTGGCTGAGGAGGAAATTGAAGGGATGATCCAGTTGAAAAATAATCACATTCCTAGGGGATTAATTTCGCTTGAGAGCCTATTTGACTAGAATGATAGAGCGGAGAAGCACAAGATTAAGGTCGATGAGAAGGAGTATAAAGAATTACAACTAGAATCTGATAAGGTGATCAAAGTCAAAATAGACTGTACTCTAGAAGAGCTCGAGGAAATTAAGGAGTTGTGTTATGAATTCCCTGACATTGTCGCATGGAGTTATCATGATTTGAAAGGGTATGACAAAAATGTGATTCAACACACCATTGAATTGTAGGAAGGGGTAAAACCCTTTCGATAGAAACAATGACCTGTTAATCCAAAAATTGAAGTACTGATGAAAGTAGAACTGTTGAAGATGCTGGAGGTAAAAATCATTTACCCCATCAAACACTCGACTTGGGTGGCAAATTTGGTTCTAGTATGAAAGAAGAATGGAGATATTCACCTATGCATAGATTTTCGTAATCTGAACCAAGCATCTCTGAAAGACCATTATCCCTTATCGTAGATTGACTAGATCCTCCACGTTGTTGTTGGAGCACAAATATTTTTGTTGCTTGATGGTTTCTCTAGCTATAATCAGATCTAGGTAAAGGATGAGGACCAACATAAAATAACATTTACTACCAAGTGGGGCACTTTTGCCTATCAAATAATACCTTTCGGTCTTTCAAATGTTGGTACCACTTTTCAAAGAGCAATGGATGTCACCTTTGGTGAGTTGCTGAATCGAATCATTGTGATATACCTTGATGATATGACTATTTTTTCACATCACAGGGAAGAGCATGGATCTCATCTAAGATAGGTGTTTGAAAAGTATCGAGAGTTTGGTATCTCCATCAACCCAAAGAAATCTATCTTTGTTGTCAAGGAGGGAAAGCTCTTGGGACATGTCATTTCAAAGGAAGGGTTAGCCATTGATCCTGCGAGAGCTGAAGCTCTCTTAAAATTGCCACTACCAACCAATAAGAAGGACCTACAGTCATTTTTTGGCCAAATCAATTTTATCCAAAAATTCATCATCGATTTCGCTCAGGTAGTGAAGCCAATGACTAAACTCCTGAAGAAAAATGTAGATTTCAAATGGATAGAGAAAAGGAGGCAGGCATTCCAAGAGATTAAGGAGAGAATCGTCCAAGCACCAGTGTTGATCAATCTAGACTATTCTAAGGATTTTATCCTTTACATAGTGGGTGAGCAGGAAAGTTATGCTATCATGCTTACGTAAAAGCGAGATGATGGGGATGAACAACCAATCACTTTTCTAAGCCAAGTCATTCAACCGCACTAGGAAAAATATAATTTTATTGAAAAGCAGGTTTATGCGGTTATGAAGTCCCTGAAGAAATTCTGATATTTCATCTCACAAAGCAAGATAATTGTCTACGTTATTCATCCGGATGTCAGGAATTTTATCATTCAAGGAGAGCTTGGTGACAAAAGAGTAGGTTGGATCTCCAAGATTCAGGAGTATGATGTAGAGATTCGACCGACCAAATTGGTTCATGGTCGGGCACTCTGTCAAGAGTTGGCTAAAAGCACTTCTTAGTCACCAGTACCATCACATGATGAGGTTATCAGTGAGAGCAATCTTGCTAACCAAGCAATAGGTAATCACGATTGGATAGAGGACCTAGTCAAATTTTTCACATCTGGAAGGTGTCCATCTCACCTCAATTCCTCATAGAGGTGAAGGTTTAGACTACAGGCCCTTAGATATGTCTTGTTGTCGAGTGGATTGTTCCACAAGAACATAGATGGAGTGCTCCTCAGGTGTATTAAAGAATCTAAAAAATAGAATATTTTGGAGGAGTTCCACTCTGGCTTGTCTGGTGGACACTATGCAGGGAGGCCTATGGCCTTGAAAATCATCTAGGATGGATATTTTTGGCCCACTCTTTTTGTAGATGCACACAAAGTGAGTCAAAGTTGTGATAACTATCAATGATATGTCAGTAGGAGTAAGAAGGCATCCTTACCTCTACATCCGATCTAGGTAGAAGCTCCATTTCAATAGTGGGGCTTAGAATTTATTGGGGTCATTGATCCCCATTCTTCTATTGAACATAAATATATTTTGATAGCAACTGACTACTTTACTCGATGGGTGGAGGCCATTCCAACAAAGAAAGTAGATCAAGTGATAGTCATCTCTTTCCTTGAGGGGTTGATTACCCATTTTGGTGTACCAGATGCCATTGTGATAGATAATGGGACTCCCTTTATTGGAGCAAAGATTATTGAGTTTGCAAGTAGGTATGGAATTTATCTAAAAACTTCTTCTAATTATTACCCATAGGGAAATGGCTTAGCCGAGTCCACGAACAAGAACTTGCTTCAGATTTTGAAGAGAACACTCGAAAGCAATAAAAGGAGTTGGCATCTACTGCTAAATCAAGCTCTGTGGGTGGATCACATATCGATCAAGAAGTCCATTAAAACTTCTCCTTACTCCCTAGTGTATGGCAAGGAAGTGGTTTTGCCTACCCACATTGAACTCCCAGTTCTCCAGACCTTGCAGATGCTCAGTGATGAGGATGATGAATCTAACCCCATGAGCGCAAGGTTAGCCCAACTTCTGTAGCTTGAGGAAGAAAGAGAGAAGGCATATGTTGCTTTCACTGAACATGCCAAGATGATGTAGAAGTGGTTCGACAAAAGGATGACTGAATAAAAATTTAAAGTTGGAGATTTGGTGCTTAAGTGGAATGAGAACAAAGCCAAGCCTAGAAAGCACCATAAATTTGAGGTAATTTGGGAAGGCCCATTCTAGATTTTAGGAGTAAATTCAGCCAATGCATACCACCTTCAGGATATGGATGGTCGGGAGCTATCAATCCTAGTTAATGGTCTTCATCTGAAGGCCTATTTTCGGTGACAAAATCAAGGATACAAGTATGTAAATATGTACAAAATTTATTTTTCCATAAGTATTTTTATTACTTTTGTCAATATATATATATATAAATTATAATATATATATATATATATATATATATATATATATATATATATAAATATTCGAAAATGTTTTTCTTCCTCAAAAATTAATTTCGAAAAGGTTTTAGGATAATATTATAGTTTGGAATTAAATTATTTTAAAATTTTTCAGAAGTGTTTGAAGGCTCCAAAGTTAAAAATTGATTTATTTTTAAATCAAAGGGGCAAGGAGAGGAAGAAATATAAAAAATAAAAAAAAAAAAAAGCTAAAGTGAGAAATTTTTAATTTCGCATGAAGTTTTTAAAAGTGGAGGGTAAAATTAAAATTGGAGCAAAGGCAAAAAGCAAAGTTTTAAATTTGCAACTCCAAGTTAAAAGTTTTTTTTGTTAATTTTTAAATTTGCTTTTTCTAAAATTGGGGCAAAAATCAAAGCAATGGATTATTTTAAAAGGAGGGATCCTGCATGAGAGGGCATCAAACAGGTTGAAGGTAGCATTTTTTAATGGGGGGGTTTGTAAGAGATGAATTTTAAAAGCGCCAGTTGATGTCTCACTACATTTTTGGAGCACGTAAAGCAAAGTGATTTCGCCTAGATTCGCCTTGGGTAATATTTTGA
The DNA here is from genome assembly GCA_028583015.1 of Wollemia nobilis. Lineage (NCBI taxonomy): Eukaryota > Viridiplantae > Streptophyta > Pinopsida > Araucariales > Araucariaceae > Wollemia > Wollemia nobilis. The sequence continues at coordinate 8,857,716 of JAQPPZ010003077.1, read as the reverse complement.
TGTTCCCAAGGAGTAAGATCTCTCAATTTCACCACAAGAGTGCTCATTGGTTCATATATGGTGAATTTATTTTTTGAAAGTGGTCGTTGAAAATACAAGGTGTGCTTTTCGAGGGTTAATGCGATGGAGCACAACTTCCAAAGAAGATTTTGGGTGAAAGGAGGATTAACAACAATTTGAAAATCATTGATAATCATGCTAGTTGAGTGGAACGAGGCCCATATTTGCTCGACTTCACCAAGAAGATACACCGTATTTACTCTGGTGGTTGGAGGTGCCATCTATAAATAAGACACAGGTAAAATTGTTCAAAGAAGAATTTTTTAAGTTTTGCTAGTGCATTTTTGAAGTTGGTGGTTGCAGGATTTGCAGAGCGCTCCCCAAGTTGCCAGAATATCCATGATGGGTAAAAAAGCTACAGAATCAAAAGGTGTCATTGAACCAAAATAGTCAAAGAAGAAAGCGAAGGGTGGAAAGAAGTCCAAGAAGGCCCAAAAAAATGAAAATATTGATTTGGACCCGTACTCTGACGCCATGGCAAAAATTGGAGATTGCATCATCACCAACAAAGGCATGGTCAAACTATGCCAGGATGTGGAATTTACAATCAGGTAGAGATTGACATCGGAGAGTCCATTAACTATGGCATATTATGCATAGTTGTTCTGGTACCTATGCACACCCGTCCATTCTTGCCCAGAGTTGGTGAGGGTAATTTCTAGATTTTATAACCCGATTACTAGGGTTGTTCGAAAAGCAAATGGGGAAGTGCTTTTCACCATTTCTTCCAATGTAGTTCGAGAAGCATTTTCTTGTGGGGTGAAGCCTCCCTCTGACATGGTATTTAAAAAATTACATCTCAATGAATAGGAGGAGAAGTATCTATCTACAGTGTCAATGCGATAGTTTATGGAGATGCAGTTAATCAAGGAGCCACAGCTAGGGTAGTTGCCAAATTTATCGAAACCACTCTCAAATTTTAAGAGCTTAGATTTGTTTTTGATGCTGGCATGGATTGTTGGCCTCCCCATAGATTCCATAGTTTTCAAGTGGTAGGCAGCGTTGGTGCAATGCATCTCACAAGTTGAGTTCTACGCCCCAACAACAATGACACTGGATAAAAATCCAATTTATTTTGATTGGGTAGATTTTATAGCATGAAATATGCACATTCAGTTGGAGAATATGAATACTGGAGAGGCGACATCATTCAAGCACACATCATTTTTAGTCTGGTATTTCTTTTTCCATATGCACCAACACTTTTCCTTTGTAGCTATTAAGCAAGTTGATGAGGCAAACAAGGTTTTTCCAGTTTACATGTGGACTCCCACTCTGTCAAGGAGGGAGTCATTTTATAACTTTAACCACTTGTTTTTGGGTCCTGCCATTGAGCTAATTTGTGACAAGTGTGAGAGAGTACCGCAGGCAATGAGAGAAGCGGTTGTCATTGCGGAGAAGGGTGACATTTTCTTGTTGACATAGGGTGTAGTTGTGTGAATCTTCGGCTTCACTGGCAAGCCATTCCTGCTCCCATACTTCACCATAGAGCATGTCTTTGCGATGGAGGTGGTGCGCCAGAATGATTATATTAATGATGTTTATGGAGCAGGACGAGGTAAAAGGACAACATGCACAATGCCCTTCAGATTTGGCAGTATTGAGGTGAGCCAAGTCGGTCAGAACCAGTTGCTCACAGAGGCTCTCCAAGATCTTGGTTTGGTGGAGTTGCCTCAGAGGTGGAGGTATGACCCATTGGGTCATTTTACAGCTTTGACCAAGGCCAAACAGTTTCATTGTTGCCCACGACCTGATATTCAACAACATCACAATAATCTAGAGGGGCATGATTTGGAGTGGCATATTGAGGCTATGATGTCACTTCCATCATGGCATGATTTTTATGAGCAAGAGGCTGAGTACAACCCCATAGTGCATAAGCAGCATATTCCTCCTCTGGGTCTATTCAGCCAGATGAAAATCCAACTGCCTACGTGGTCTGAGGAAAAGATCACAAATTAGTGGATTATGAGGGTCCACCGAGGAAAAATTACATCAGCTTATGGGTTGAAGATGGATGAAGCATTCTCCGATGCATATGATGAATTTTGCGACATTTATCAGCCCATCGCTTTCTCAAAGGTTGTACCTCAAAGTTTCCAAAAGTTTGACAGTGAAGAAAGCGTGGCCAAAGAAGACCGCCCAATAGTCGAAGAAGCGACACATGTGGAAGAGGAACAATCGTTGGTGTTTAAAATAAGGACTCAACGAGCAAAGAGAAATGTAGAAGAGGCATTTCCTTTTCCCAAGGCTATAAAGAAGCCAAGAACTAGTGCAGTTTCTTCATCTGCAGTAAATCCTCCTCCACCAGTATCAGTCGCTCAGGCTAGCATTTCCTAGGGTCTTCCATTGATTCAGGAGAAGTAGCTAGACCAATAGATGGAGGTCATAGATCTCAAAGTAGAGATGGAGAAACAACAAGCCCAAGAGGAACCTATCTCACAGCCACCTCCATCACCGACTCACATGGTGCCCGAGCCCGAAGGTACGTCTCTTTTTCCTTCTTCCACTCATGAGAAGTTAGTGACTATCACTTCTCTTCCCTTAGTTTCTACATTTGTTGCTCCTCCATTTGGCATACCTTCTTCTTCCATTTTGCTCCCCACTTCTCAGCCACCAGTCACTACTGCTCCATATTCTATTCCCTTCTCTTCGGTCTCCCTTTCTTTTAGTTCATTTGCATCTATCCCGAATCCATTTTCACTCCCTTCATCTTCCATTCCTATCACTTCTACCGTAGTTGTAAGTACACAAGCTCCTCCATGAGTGAGTGTGACTACAGCTGAACCTGGAACTTCCATCCCTTCCATTGTTTCCATTCCACCTCTTGTTTCTATTTCCACTTCTTCCTTCAAGCCAAACCTTCAATTCAAACTTTCATGAGTAGCAAAACATGGAGTCATCATTGTTTGAATTGGCTCAGAGATCCAAGCGCATAAGCATGGAGCACATAGGGAATATACGATACATATTTGATTCACTTAGTCTTCCTTTCCTATTCACCATAGATTCTTGGGCTAAAATAGTTGCAGTTTATGAGGCCACTTGTGCGAGTTTGAAAAAGCAGGAGGAGAAGGCAACAACAAAGTAGGAAGCAGCAGAGCAAGTGCAGGAAAAGACATCTGCACTAGAAGCAATGACTGATGCAACACGTAAGAAGGACCATTAAGAGCCCAATGGATAAAGGCCTGGGGTCGATTTCATCCACACGAGTTGGATACCCCTAGAGCCACCAAAAGTTTTGGTAGTTTTGACATCTTGCCACATTGAAGTTTTTATGAAATTTTGTTGATAGTTTTTGTTGTAAAAAGCGATGAAGTATAATGAATAATGTTCCTTCTTTCTCTCAATTTATATTGTGCTAATTAATTTTGGTTTTAATCCTCTTTCTTTGATTTTCATGGACTCTGTGTTGGGAAATGATGGGGTTTAAGAAAAAATTAATGCTAATATTAAGTTTAAAATGGAACAACAGAAGAAGTACTTTCCAGTGTTGGCAAAATTGGTTCGAAATGGGAGCATCTGTAATTAAAGAAAGTTAAAAATATTTTTTTCATGTTTTCAGGTAAAATGCAGTAATGGATTTTAATGTATGCCCCCAAAACAGGTTTGAAGACATCGAAAGTTATGGTGCAGGAAGTTCAAAGGTAAAAAGACATGAAATTATTTTTGCCCCAAGCGAGGGAAAAAAATCTCTATCGCCTCTCCTTGGGGCGAAACGTCTCTAAATTATTTTTCAAATACGACATGGCAAGTCAAAGAAGTTGTTAGGGGTGTGTTCATCCCAAATGAGGGGTGCAAATCCCATTTACCTCCTTTTGATGCGAACATCATAATTTAAAAGGGAAGAGAAAAAACCAAAGTGGATGGTCAAAGAAAGCTGAAAATTCAAAGAAACTTTCGCCCCAAGTGAGGGGCAAAAATCCTTTTCACCTCTAATTGGGGTGAAACCACATTTAAAAGTTTATTAACTTGTGGGCCCATAATTAAAATATCCAAGGCAGAATTGCAAAGTGAGTTTACCTCAAGAGAGGGGCGAAATCTCTTTCGTCCCTCTTAGATGTGAAAACACAAATAGAAAAGTTAAAAGGCACGTTGTGGGGTCAAATTTTTATTGTCAAAAACAAAAGAGTTGGAAGTGATTTCACCCTAAAAGAGGGGCAAAAATCCCATTTGACTCTCTTTGGGGCGAACATATTTTAAAAAGAAAATGAAACACATTAAGCGCCACGTTGAAAAGTCAAAAGAGAGTTTACCTCAAGAGAGAGGTAAAACATCCTTTCAACTCTCCTTGGGTCAAAACCATAGTGCAAAGGGAATGCACATCGTGGGTCCCACCTTGTCAAAGTAAAGAAGGTTGTGAGAAGACTTTTGCCCCAAGTTAGAAGTGAAAATCCCATTCACCCCTCCTTGGGGTGAACGTAAGTTCCAAGGCACACAAAATGTTGATAAGTCAGAGGGTGTTTCGCCCCTAGAGAGGAATGAAACTTCTTTTCACCTCTCTTTGGGGTGAAACACAATTTTAAAAAGTTGTAAGATGGCATTTCATGGACTGTTAATTGTGACATCAACAAAGGTAATGAAAAAAGCATTTTCGCCCCAAGTGAGAGACGACACTCCCATGCACCCTTTCTTGGGGTGAATGTAAATTAAAATGGTACAATGGTGATATAAATTCAATGATGGTGACATAAATTCAACGATCGAGATCCCTATTTTCATCCAGTTCTGATGCATCCCAATGCACCGACGTCCAAGTTCACTAATTTCTCAGGAATCTCACCACAAAAGATGGATTGCTGCTCCCAAAGGAATATTTTCAAGAAGGAAATTCCTCTTGCTGGTTCCTGATCCATGGATATTTTGTCTTCATATGTATTAAATGAAAGAGATAGAATCTTCTATAAATACTAGACATTTTTATGCAATAAGGAAGAGGAGAGACACTGCAAAAAAACACTTTGATTTTTTTGCATAAATAGAAGGATACTTGGCTTCTGATTCTTGGAATGGTTTTGTGTGTGATTTATTTCTACTTAACATTTTTGCTCATGTTCATGTCTGTTACTGGCTAATTTTAAATTTTGCACATGGATTTAACTACTGCTAGTGAAGGAGTGAATACTAGAATATCCTTTGGAAGTTATCTCTACAAACCGTAAGTGGTTTTTCTACCTTTATTTATGTTATATGTTGCTTAATGCTTGATTTGAATTTCCGTTGCTAGTCTATCCCCATCCTACATCATTCGGCTTATAGCCATATTTCTTGTCTCTTTCCACCGTTTCCCCTTTATTTCCTGTAACTTTGAGCTTAAAACCGGTGTAGGATTAGTAAGGGATCCAACCCTCTTTAGAGATTGACCAGAAGGATATTTCTCTCCTTCGGCCTTTCAATGTTGGCTGTGTCTAGGGCGCACAAACGTATGTTTGTAATTTAGGCAAATATTTGACCAACATGTGGATATTAAAAACTCTTTCCTTGCATTTTCTTCCATGGACATATATACTATAAAATTTGATAAATCATCAATATGTAAAGATAACACAAGTATCTTCACCTAAATTTCATATATAACTTTCATTTTATATTTATGATAAAGGATCCATGGTATCAAATCATTATCAAAATATCTTTCCTAACTCTTGGTATAGTTTAGTCAAACTTAATTTTCTAAAAATTTATATGTCCTTAAATAATATCATAAGATAAATTCAATGATATTCATGTCGAATGTATCTTAGACTATAATATCATATGATTGCACATAGAGTGTATTGACCTTACCTATGTATAAACTCTTCCATGATTAAAAAAACAATGCAGTATTTAGAAAAATATGAAATATCATTGATTGAATTTATATTTGGTTCTTATATTAGATGATGATTCATAGTAAGTATTTCTTTCATATCTACATATGATTCTATATGTAGTTAATGTTTCTTTTATGATAGTTAGACTTGATCCAAGGATAAATTATTTATCCAATATGTTATCCATATGCATCTCCTATGAAAACAAAATAATTAGTATAAAAATAATAATTTAATGGTACTTATGATATCATAATATCATCAATGACTATATTAGCAATACTAAATAGTTAATAACTAATGGAAACACAAGATAAGATTACATATTATTTAATATTAAATATATATAATCTTACAATTTATGTTGTTAATTTGCTTAATATTTATTGAATATGTATTTAAGGATCATCTTACACCTTTAATATAGTAAATTGATTTTTAATGTCTATGTGCAAACCCTATATTAAACTATAATTTAATTATTAGTAGTAAAGATGGTTTTCACCATATAAACACATTAAAAAAATGCGATCTTACAAGAATATTATTACACTAGTATCATTTAGGTTATTATCCTGGAAACCATCCAATAAGTTTAATAGGTCTTGGGTTATTTGATTATTATTGGATGAGCAAGGATGTTGGAAAAAATAGTATTATCAAGAAATGATAGATTTAGACAAAAGGAAGGAGTCATTTTTCATTACAACTTGTAAGCAACTCACAAAATGATTCACATATGGATGTAACCCATTAACACTTCATGTAATGATGATGTAATAAACCTAAAATATCCCACTTAATGCATCGATGTTTGATACAAGGATAGGAATTTGATGATTGGATTGAGAGAGTATATTAAATATCATTTGATAGTGACAATAATCTCACTATATTAAAAATTCAGTTATGGAGTATAAATCAAACTAACAAGCACCATTAAATACAACAATCAAGTTATATTAGCCAACAACATTGTAGTAGACAAGTAGTGAATAGTGATAGATGTACCTAGTCACATTTTGAAGTAAGGCATTGAGCCTCTACTTCACTCATGATCACAAAATTTGATCATCATAGACTTCATAGTATTCAAAATAGCAAGGCAACAATATTATCTCCTTGCATAGTACAATTATCTAAATATATTGAAGTGTCACATTGGACATCCACTTTATGAAGCATATCTCTAGTAGAAAATACAATCATCATCATTTATCATGTGCTTGATACAACCCCAATCATGTGATCATGAAATAACTTCAATATTAAGCATCTTTAATTTGATCAATATGTCAATCTTGAAAAGAACTTTTAATTACTATGTATAAGCTTATTTTCCAAAAGGTAATTTAGGCAAGATTATTTATATTATTAAATGTATCTCAATCAATTATCTAACCCTCAATAACTATCTCATTGATCAAGGAAATAAAAAAGTATTTTGAATCTTCAATTATTTCTAACATAAGGTATGTAGGATAAATATGGTCCATTCAAGTAGGATAGAATTAGAAATAACTACATTAGTCACAAAACAATGTATTTTATGCATTATTTAACATACATATATGTGTAAATTTCCACCACATATTCTCAACATGCACTCCATGTATGTATGAAATTAACTACTCTAGAACATATTTGGGAAGTTTATACATGCCACACAAGTGAGGTGGATTCCACCATCAATCATGTGCTACACATATCACATGAAATAAAAACATTCATTTAAATAAAAAACAAGAAATATTAAAACCCAAAAACCATTTTCACACTTCATTTGGGATAATAGGTATTTCATGTCAAACTATGATTTTGCCTAGCAACATGATGAAACACATCATATAATGGATGACTCATATTACATTATTTTAGGGTAAATTTAATCTGTTGATTTAAATATTTGAAATTCACATTCCATATATATATATATATATATATATATAATAAATATATATAACATTCAAGGACCGTTCCAAAACCCCTTCTATATATAATAAATAAATATATATATATATATATATATATATATATATATATATATATATATATATATATATATATATATATATATATATATATATATATATATATATATATATATATATATATATATATATATATATTTTATTTATTTATTATATATAGAAGGGGTTTTGGAAGGGTCCTTGAATGTTATACATTAGGATAAGCCCTGCAAAACTTGGCCAAAAACCAACTTCACAAAGACAAGAACAACTATAAAACACAACTTCTAGACACCCAACACCAAGAAAACCAAAACCATCTTAAAAAGAGGTCCAAAGGATAGAAAAACATAGCCAAATGTTGGTTTAAACACAAAACATGGCACAAGTCAAGAGCACCACAAAATGGGGTAAAAAAAAAGTCACAACAAGTGACCTAATACCCCCTGGGATCCATCACCCCTAAAAATAGTCTAATAATAGTCAAACCTTGCTTCTGTAGGAGCATAGCATTTATGTCCTATGTAGAAGAAATAAAAACATGAAGTGTGCTAATGAGAGAAGATTGGTAATCCACCACTAAGTTGATAAATGAGGTTATTGTATTAGGGTCAAGCAAATCAAAAGAATCAATACCCCTATGCTTTAATGAACCCAAACACGATACTACTTTTTTCTTCAGGGTAAGAAGATCCTCAGCCTATTGAATCTCAACATATATAGGCACCTTATCTACTTTAATATTCTTAGCAAAAAGTCATTTAGACCTTCTTGTGTTATCCTTACCACTACACATAGGTAAATTAACATCAATGCCCTTAAAATATTTCTCAACTTTTTTAATATTGATTTATTGATTGGGGAATTTGTCCTTTACCATATTCAAACCACCAGACTCTAACCTAGCCTCACCTAAATAATTCTTAGAGATCGAATAATTGGCCAAGGGAGTAGGTGCTTGAGCGATGGGTGGATTGGGAGCCACCCCATCCACCCCACCCCTAGAGAGGATCACATGCTCAAAAAAAACAACATAATACCTTGGTGCAGTGGGTCCATAATTTTTCCATATTTAACATGCTCAAAATATTTGGTCATGGAGCTAAACAAGAAGGCAAGAATTTTTATCACCTTGATATTTCACAAATTATTCAAAAACATTATGTGATAGATACCTAGAATGTCTTTACTATCATCCAAAGTAAAGTAATCCATGACTACCTCCACCACTCTATCTAGGGTTCTTGAAGTCCCTTCCTTTTTTACCCCTTTTAAAACTTGGGTAACTTTTCTCCAACACCCAAAAAAGTCTTAGCTCTCTCGCTAGAGAGTGCTTCTCTCTGTTATGTTTGAAATTGTCCATAGGTAATATTGTCACTTCCGTAATAAATGTGATATTGATCTCAAAAGAAATCCCACCACTCTCACCCCCTCTTGTTTCCAGGAGCGAGCAATCTATCATGATATATCCCTATTAAACCCATTAAAATTCACAAACAATTCAAAATCCCACCATTATCCAAAATCTTCCTCACAACCTCATCCACATACAAAATACTTGGTTTAGAATGAGGCCCTCCATTATAGAGAAAAAAAACCACAAGGAGATATTTAGATAATAAGGATCTAAGCTTCTAACAACACAATCAAGGGATGGAAGAGAAAAATGTCCAGCTAAATAAATAAAAATGTATGACCATTTTGAGTGCAAGTCTAATTTGAAAGCCCAAAAGGGACCATCTTGGGAAAAATTAACAATTGATAAACCCACTTCTTGACCACCAGAAAAGGTGGGATCATGAACCAAACAAAATAAATATTAGAGTCCAAAGTATTCCCCTCATACCACTTATCACAACAAACATACTGCCAACATGAGGGGATCAAATACAAAGGACCATGGAGAAAATCCAAGTGAATAAAAAAAATAAAACTTGAGATGATCAGGTTCACCTCTACAAAGGATTGGAAAGAGAATCAACAACCACCTTAAAATTATTGAGGAACACCACATATAGAAATAGTTGTACCAAATCCCCTTCTAGGACCAACATTGCAAGGCTCACATGCAAACAAATCGAGAACAAGAGCCAATCCCAATCGTCCACTTTTACCAATGATTTCTAGTTGGAGTGCCAACGAATAGGCACTACCACGTTAGACCACCAATAAAACTAGCATGAAAATGCAAGAATGAATTTGATCCAAGGGAAACATTGATCCATATCAAAGAGCATGATATCCCTCAAAGAAAAGAAAACACCCTAAGGCCCACCACCTTAGCACACACTCTAGCACCAAACAATAAGAGGTACAAATTCAAAAAGCCATCAGATAACCCTATCTTAACCAGGATCATGATCTTAATCAAGACCTCAAACCAGCCAACACTCCCACTCGCAGAAGCCTCAAAAAATTTCTTTACAGAAAAAAAAACTTACAAACCATCAATAAGTAAGATTAACTGAATCCAGTTGGAGAAGGCCTTATGGAAAATTATCTCTCCAAATAGATAGTCCATTAAGTCTTATGCCCATGTTTGCAATATATTCAACATGGTTGTTTCCTTCTCTAAATAAATGCTTTATCTCTTTATCCTCTTTAGACTGAAGGATCCATATAGCCTCCACAATCATAGCCTCAATGTTTCAACTAGGGACAGTATCCCTTGACCATATTTATAATATTAAGCGAGTCACCTTTGATACAAACTTTTTAAAACCCTATATTTTAAAAAATAAAGATACCTTGATAAAGGTCCTTGACCTCCATGACATGACATATCTAGATATCAAAAAATTTAGCAAATACCAGCACAAACCCACCTCTATCATCCCTAATTACCCCACCAACACCAACACTCTCAGGGTTACCCTTAGAGGCTCCATAAAAGTTTAGTTTAACCTAGCCTAAAGGAGGGGGCTCCCACCTCACAAGAACCTGAGGATTAGGACTAAGAGGAACCACAATCCTATGACTAGGATTGAAGCAATTTTTTTGAGCTCGATATCCTCATATCTACCCTCCTCCAAACCCAAAGAGGACACATTATCTAGGGTAGAAGCCAAGGATTTGGTGCAAATAGAGGCAAGATCACTCTTGAAATTCTTAAAAATTCTACTATTTCTCTCCTTCCACACATGCCAAAAAATATGCAATAAATAGAAGTTCCAAAAACATTTCAATCTTGGAGAGCAGAAAGGTGATAACCATTGCATGAAAACATCCACAAGAAAACTTGACACCACCCAACTTAGCCCCAAAAAATTAAGCATGGAGTTAAGAACTTCCACAGAGAACAAAATTTGATGAAGAGATGACTAGACTGTTCCTCATTAGCTCCATAGAGGCAAAAACTATTCGACATCAACCAACCCTTTTTTAAATATTTTTGATGGTCAATATCTTATTTTGAGTTGCTAACTAGAAAAAATATTCACCTTTGGAGTTAGGCCCTTAAACCAAATTTTAAAGGGTGGGACCCACAAAAGAGTCCTAAAAACCAAAAAAGTGTAGGTGGAGTTGACTAAGAAGGTCCCATCATGTTCCCCTGACTAATAAATCACATCCTCTTCATTTCTTTGCTTAATGACCTAAAACTTTAGCTTATTAGCAATGACTATCCATGATTCTAATTTAGCATTGTTGAGATCAAATTGATCTAAGGATTTCCAAACTTTCATTCCATTGACCACCTCAAAAAAGTTAGCCTCCTTTGACCCAAAAGTTGATTTTATCATAGGCTCCAAACACACCAAACTTGGGAATAGTACCAGAGGCTGGTCCATTGACCATGTATCATTCTAGAAGTTGATCTTAAGCCCATTGCCTAGATTCCACCTATTACCTTTTATGACTAATACCCTCAAATGTTGTAAACTCAACCAAAAGGCTAAACTATAAGTTGGAATAGGATCTATAAGTAAAACATTCTCCTGTCTTAGGTACTTATTCCAACATGATGTTGACCTAGCTAACATTGGATTGAATTACCATATTCCATACTTGTTTTGCAACCAAGGCCATATTCATATGCTAGATATTACAAATACCTAAGCCACCTTCCTCTTTAGATCCAAAAACTTTCTCCCAACCAACTAAATAAATATTTTTCTTCTCATCTGATCCCAACCAAAGGAATGACTTCTAGAAACATTCAATCTTGAATAAAATCATGTTAGGGATTTTGAACAAAGATAAGAAGAAAGTTGGTATGATTTTGAGGGTAGAATTTACTAGAGTAGCCTTTTCAACTTGACTAAGAAGGGACCCCTTCCACCCGATCAACTTCCTTTGCATTCTTTCCACCACTGGTTCCTATAGAAAATCTCGAATTCTACCTTTAAACAAGGTATTCCTAGGACTCATTCCATATTTTTAGATGGTTAAATAATATTATTTTTGAGAGAGTATACCTCCTTACTTAATATTTAATTAGAGTTCACATCCCTATTATCTATATTTAATGTCTCATCTAGATGAAAATGTTGTATATTTCTCTAGTATTTCTTCTAGTAAGACAATGCTCTTTATTTAGAAGTACCTCATCATAACACCTCAAATATTATAATAACAAATGACCTCTCAATAACCTCTCAATGTACCTCCTCTTGGATGTTGAATATAAAATATAATATTTTAACCTATCAATAACCTTTCCTTTGAAATTAGATGACCTTATCATGTTGATAGGTTCACTAGTGGCCCAATATTTATTGTATTTGCATATATTCAACTCTCAAACAACTTGCATCATTATTTGTATGTAAGATAGATCTTTTGGTGTCATATATATTTGATAATGTAATTCTTTTATTTCTGGAATGAAAATGCAACCAATGAAATTAGCTTCTTTGTAGAGATAAACTTGAATGTATCAAGTTGAACATCTCTTCTTACACTTGAACAACTCTATAGCTACATGACATCAATGTTCAAGCTTGTAGAACAAATAAAAACATAGGATGAAAAATAAACATTATATTCTCTTTAACTAAGTAAAAAACATGAATAATAATGCATGGTCTTCTCTACACAATATTCTAATCATTTTTTCATGCTCATAAACAAATAGACAAGATATTGTACATCCTAAATATTTGTGCTTATTCCACTAGGCTAGAATTTGCTTTTGCACATCACATGCATCCTCTTTGACAACACACACAACCTCCTCTAAATACTACCTTTGTCCTGTTCAATGATATTTTATTGGTTAGGAGTATTAGATTCCTAATTACTCTTCAAAACACATGATCAATTAACTCCTTGAAATGATCAAGGAGCAACCAAAAAAACTACAAACACCTAAAAATAAAATAATGTAATAAAAAATATAAAAAAATTCATGCATTGGTATCCTCTTGATATAATATCTTACTTTGGACACTTGTTAAAAAATCCTACTTTGATACCATTGGTGGATTACTAAGGATTTTGGACAAGTTGTATTATCAAGAAATGGTATGTGATACAAAAGGATGGAGTCAGTTGTCATAATGACCTTTAACCAACTCAAATATATGGGTAAGCCATTAACAATTTATCTAATGATGATGTAATAATCCTAAGAGTGTTCTCTTTCTTGGAACCTTAAAATCCTTGTTTAATTAATCTCATTGAAAAGGATAATTTATAGTAAATTCAATTATTTATACTATATTAGTTTTTTATGATTATAGTTACTTATTTGAACATTCAAATAAAAACTCATGTTACTTATAGTTAGGTTAATTAAAAAAGGATTTATCTTAACTCATGTAGTTACATTTTTTTTAAAATCTTAGACAAAATTTAGTTTTGTAGTGTTTTAATAATGATTTATTTTAAAACCTTGTGAATAAAAATATTCATGTATTCTCTAAGAACATGGTGGGCATTTGGATTTTTTTCAGGATTTAATTATTAATGTAATAAAATATTACCATATTCATTCAATTGATGATTTATTTCATAATATTTATGCTAAGGGAATTTTATATTTGTATTACTATAATTAGTGCTCTAAATTTCTTAATCACGACTTATTATTATTATTATTTAAACCTGAATTTAAGCTTTGAATTTTATTTTTTTTAATCATTACAATATCCTTAAGATTATGGATATTTATTTACTTTTAGTCACATTAAAATATATTACATGAACAAAAGAGCAACATACCTTCAAGTTAAAGTAGATAGGACAATCCAATGAATTAAATTGGTTTGAAGCCATGCCATAGACCACTTTTTAATCTCTTTCATTTTGTTGTATTAATTTAAAATGTGTTTGAAATAAAGTCAATTCGGTTAACATCATGACATTGTCTTATATAGATTTAGTATCGAGAGTTAAACTAATATTTTTTATCATAATTTTTTTACTTTAAATACTATAGTGTTTAGGTTTTTCTAGGGTTTAAGATTAGTGGACATAGATGTCTTTCTATTTTATTGAAATTTGAAATTAGGACTTTCTCAAGTTACGAAGAGGACCTCTAAGATTTGGTGACTTGAGTGGAGAATGAATGCTATGTGAGGATATTATAAGGGGAAGATGTATGTATTATTAGTATATGGGTTATGCAAACCAACATTTGCGACATAAATTTGATTTATATGAATACCTAAATATAAAAAAAGATAAATAATAAATTATTATAATAAGCAGATGTATAGCCATTAACCAGCTTAGTTTATTTTTAGTTTATTTGATGATATATTCTAAGAGTTGTTTTGGCACTCTTGTAAATATATATGTGCTTGTATGTGTTGTCCACTCAAAATATCATGATAATCCATTGTAGTAGTTAGATGCATCTAACACTCATGCCTTGTATAGAGCAACATAGTCTAAAAGTTGTATGAGTGAGGGATGCCCTCACAGGGCAACCTCTAAGATTTTTCTAAGGCTGGATTCTCATTTGATGTGATATTTAACTTTCACCTTTCTAAAATACTTGCATTCATTAAAGAAAAAGGGAGAGAAATTACAACAAATAAAAACCCTAATCTAATAGAGGCAATGTGTCAAGATCAAAATATTCTTCTATGCATAATTGAAATAAAATAAACACATGCATAATCTACTAACAAATAGATAAATGAACATAATTTTAATCCAAAATCAAGAATTCAAATACAAGATGTATATAAGAAACATGATAAATCAAAATTAGTCACTTCATATAGATACATCATAAGCCTTTTGCATAGAGATACTAGATCAAAGAATCTCAAATGCTATTAACAAAATAACTCAAGGCTCAAGTCCAGATTAATATATAGAAGAAAGTGAAAGAAAATATGCACATAAGGCAAGATATTAGGCATGAGTAGGAAATTTCCAATACCTTAAAATGAGGATAAAACTCCTATATATATGCAAAAAATAGGGTTTATTTACCTAAAACACTATACAAAAAATCCAAAATTTCCTTCCTAAATTGAGTGAGAGATTGGTCCTCATTCATTGTTGATGGGTTTGAGGTCTCTAGAATTCGAACTATCAATGTCATAGGGTTTAGGACCTTTGGATTTGGATCCTCCCCTACTACTATAAACTATTGTTACTAGATATTCCTTGAAAATTGAACACAAGATCCTTTAGTAATCAATATCACTAGATTTGATGTCTTTAGAACTAAAAATTACACCACTGCTATCTTTAAGATGCCAACTACTTTTCCTATAATGCCATGTCTAGGTGGGGTAGGTAGGTGGACTTGAGAATCTTTCATCACTACTACATTTATGAGCCCAACTACTTCTATTCTAGGAGATTGCCTATAGACTTTACCTAAAAT
Source organism: Wollemia nobilis (assembly GCA_028583015.1). NCBI lineage: Eukaryota > Viridiplantae > Streptophyta > Pinopsida > Araucariales > Araucariaceae > Wollemia > Wollemia nobilis. Next base: position 8,842,084 of record JAQPPZ010003077.1, on the reverse strand, counting down.
AAAGATGCTTACTTATCATGGAGATTCCTTACTATGGGAGGTGGAAGGTTGATAACAAAACTTGATTGGTTTCTATTGCCATTTTTCCATAATTATGGCCCACTGAATTGGGATGCTTCTTCTTGATTAGAAAATTGGTGTATTTTCTCTGGATCTTCTCCTTGTTCATGTATTCCTTCTTGATCCATTGATGATTGATATCAAATGGTTGATGCTGCTTCTTGATGCTTTATCATTTGTATAGTCATTTTTTATGACCTATTAGATCATTCTTAACCAAATATTTGATCGTTAGTATCATCTAACTATAGAGTGGGAAGATCATGTGACTGCCACATATATGATTTTCATGAGCTCAATCGGATGTGGAAGAATTGGTCTATAGACCTAAATAGATGTGGAAGATATGACTTGTGTCCATTGAATTTTTTGTCCTCTGACTATTGATAGAGGTTGAATTTTAGTTATTGCTAAAAAGTCTCTCATAGAAAAATCAAGCCATTGGCCAATTTTAGTTATTATAAAAAATGCTATAAGAGATGACACAGGCTATCGATTGCTGAAAACGGATAGTCCCATGGGACTTTGTAATCTAGATGTTTCAACATTCTACTTGATCTTCTATGAGTTATTTTTATTAATGTTAAATAACTCCTTAAGGTAGTTGGGGCCATTGACCATCAATATTAGATGGTCCATTGGACTTTATGACTCAAATATTTAAATATTAACTTCAAGTCTTCGTAGGTCATTAGATCTTATTTCCACCTAAGATCAATAGTGGATTTTATTTCGATGTAGATCTTAATGGAACAACTACTTACATATTTTATAGGGTGCCAATGTACCTACCACATGTCCAGATCTCAACCAATGGTGGTATTTATATTTGAAACCTCCTTCAACAACCTTATAAAATGGTGTAGACCATTGGATGAAAAATAATAAATCATGTGGTCTTGAAAATTCCTCTTTGATTGCTTTACTAAAAGAATAACACCCACCTTTAATTTTGAAAAATTCATGGTGCACACTACTTTGTTGCCTCTATAGATTGCTTTTCCTCTAGAAATTAGTGCCCATTGTAGATATAGAAAATCAATGATGTGCATGGATTTAGAAACGTTTGTCTCTATAAATTTTCAAATCAACACTTGCCATGATAAAAGACATTAGATGGTCCATGTGACTTCAAAATTTTAATAGATCTCCTTTACATAAACTGATGCTTTCCATTGATTTCAAAAATTGAAGGTGCACATGTCCTCTACCTCCTAACTTGTTGATTTACCTCCCGCTAAGGCCAACTTGTAAAATTGACCAAGGAAATTCCTTTGGGTGTAGTAATTTTTTATTATAGTTATGATGGCTAATAGGGTATTTTATACTTATTGAAGATAAGTAATCCCAAGAAATTTTAAAGCCTCATCCATTGGATGTCGAGTCAAACAAAAGAATGAAAAATTGAAGAAAATAGAAAGAAAGAAGAATTAATGCCAAGGTTATTGTGACTATTTCCTTTTTATAGAAGGCTCTTATGTGCTTGAGTTCTTGGAAGTCAATGGAAAAAATGAAGGTAAGGCAACTTTTTATGGATTTTATTTCCCAAAGATTGAGCACATGCTTGCATTGAATTCATGTTACATGAATTCATTTATTCCCTTTGCAAAGTGAGAGGGAAGTTTCTATCACCTTTTGGCATTAAATATATATCATTTAAATTTTATTCATATTTTATTGTAGAGCCAATAAATAAAGATTTCTCCACTTACAAAATTTCTATTCTTAGACCCATTGTCATCTTTTCATCAATGAATTTGCATTATATGTGCTACTTTCCTTTTCTACAAGGCCAGTGAGAAGAGACCATCATCTTTTCTAAGGCACTAAATTTATGCCATAAAAATTTATTCTTTTCCCATGCAAGGTTGGATAAAGGATGTTGTCTCATTGAATTCACATCATGTGAATTCATTTTTATTTTCATGAGTGTGGTGCAAAAATGGGCTACCACCATTTTCATTGTACATATTGTTTGTAGGTCATTCGTATTGGACCAATTTGTTGGTTGGTTCTAATAAATCTTAAATCTTTCTTTTGACAATTTCTGATGGATTGCTAATATGTCAAATGGCATTGCCATTGACATAAAATATCAACTCAAATATTCTCTCCAAAATAGGGGTAATATTTTCTAAGTGTGAGAACACTCATGCAAGAGGGAGCCCCATGAATCGAATAATCATGCATTTTATTTTTTGATATAGCTACTATTATTTCTTTAGGGATGGCCATCCATGTTATTGTTTTTTCAAGTTGCATTGACCATTGATTGCTTAATCGAAAGGTTTGTGCTACTCTTGAAGAGCTATTTTCCTTCTCTACCTCATCTATTAGTGTCATCCATTGATTTTATATTTGTATGGTTCATGCTACTTATGAATTGGATTTTTCTTTATTCACTCTTGATTTAGCATAAACCCACCATGTGTTATTTTCTTGTTGACATGATAATTGTTGTTACCTCAAAGATTTTATTTCCTTCATTATTTCAATAAGTAGTGTTGACCATTGATGACATGATCATATGACTTGCACCATTTTGAACTTAAGTTTCCTTGACAACTTTTGAGGCTATTCATACCATTGGTATCAATTAGAGTATTCCTTTTAAACTTCACTAATTAATCTGTGTTACCTCACCTCTTCACATCCCTTGGTAGTCTCTATGTTTATGCAAATAAAGGATTTTTTTTATTAATGGCATGGATAAAAAATTCAAACTTATTAAAAAGTAAACTAAAATATAATGTTAAGCATGATATATCTATATATATTTAGAAACATTAGAGCTTAAGGGTATCTTTTTAGATAGATCCAATTGACTAGGATCAACATGGTATTGCCATCAAGCATTGAAATATTGAATAAATTCTCATCGCATGTGGTGATAATGTAGGGGCCACTCCAAATGACATAAAATTTAGTATGACATCATAGTTTAATTTGGTCCTCATTCCATTTAAGCACATGCTTGCCAATGCCAAATTTTTAGGCAGTTGTATTTTTCCAAACCACATTTTAACCACTCGCTAATGCTTTAGAAACCATTCTTTGGTTGCCTCCTTTTGCTCTTTCATATTGAGAAATTCTCCCATCCTCATAATAATGACATCATTATCCTAGAGTTCCAAATGATGAAGCAACTATAATGCTAGCAAGTTTATAGATATGATAAGTCTTACTTCTCTTCCATAGACTAGGGTGTAAGGTGAACAACCTATAGCCTTATTTAGAGTAATCCTATTAGCCCATAAGGCTCTTTTAATATGGAGTTGCCATTACCTATAATTTTTTGAACCAATCCTCTTCAAAATATTGATAAGGTTCTTAATGGTAGATTTTTCTAAACTATTCCCCTAAGGATAGTAGTTAGAGTAAGCCTTCAAATATATGCCATATTGGAGGGTGAACTAAGTGATCTTGGCCCTAGTGAATGCCTTAGAATTTTTTGTGATAACCATGTTTGGGATCCCAAATCTAGTTATGATCTCCTCCAAGAAATAAATAATCACCCTCTTAGTGGCTTCTTTTAGTGGGACTACTTCCATGCACCTGATGAAGTTATCATTGGCTATAAGAATCCATTTGTGACCCTAACTTGATGGTGGATTGATCATGATAATAAAATTTAATATCCATTTAAAAATATATCATTTATTATTATGGGTTTCAAAGACATGGGTGCATTCCTCTTCCTTCCAGTGAATAATTTGCACCTATTACACTTTCGCACCCTTGGTGAGATTCTAAAATATGGTGGGTCAATAATACCCAACTCTCATGATCTTTCGAGAAATAATTTGAGATAAAAATGACCACCTAAGAATCCTTTATGGAATTCCCAAAGTAGAGGTTGAGTTTTCTCCATTATAACGAACCTTAGGAGAATGCTATCAAAGTTCCTCTAAGATATAACATCTTCAATTAATACATAATGGGTATTTTGCAATCTAAATGCCCTCTTTTGATCCTTGTTTAGGTTAGATGGGTACTATCTAGTTTACATATATCTAATCCCCTAAACCATCTATTTCAATACCTATTCATATAAATTTACTAATCATAGGTCCTTATCAGCTTCCTCATTAGCAATGTCTTTGACCAATATTTGGCACAAGGCTCTTCTCTTGATCAAATTTGTAGGCCTGATCTCCATATCATATTCCAAGATCTTGGTGATCCATATTGCTCTCTTCTCACTAATTTCTCCACACATTATATATTCATTTATGATGGAGTGGATGCCATAAGCAATGATATTATTATTAGAGACTATGTGTTTGAATTTATTCAAGCCTCTAATCAAGGTATACACTTAATTTTCAATAAATTTATAGATTTCCTCGTAGCCCTTCAAGGTCTAACTAAATAAGGCAATTGGGTGCTCATGGTGATTATCATATTTCTATGTAATTAGGGTTGTGATGATGAAATTACCTTTATATACATAAATGATAAAATCCTCATCAAAGTCTAGGTTCGCCAACGTCATGGTCTCAACTATAGCCTTATTTATTTCTTCAAAATTCGTCTTTCCTTATTCACTCCATTGGAATGGCTAGTATTTCTCTAGCATGAAAGTCATGGTCCTGAAAATACCTATAAAGTTTGATATAAACCTCTTGATGAAGTTTTCTTACCCAAAGAAATATTGGAGAGCTTTCTTATGTTGTGACAATAAGGGATTGAAAATGGCCTCAACTCTATTAGGGTTGATGGTAACTCCTTTAGATATAATGTGACCTAATAATTTTTATTGTAGTACACAAAAGTATTTCTTAGGATTTAGGTGCACACAAAATTATTGGTAATGCTTGAAAAAATTCTCTAGGTGTGCAAAGTGACCTTCCCTCCACTTGGAGAAGATAGTCAAGTCATCTAGATAGACTAAGATGATTTCATTAATTAGGCCTTTAAAGGCAATGCCCATGGCCATTGGAATTTTTGCACTAGCATTTTATAAGCCAAAAGAATTTTGTTGGTAAGAAAAGGTACCCCATTTAGTGGTGAAGGCTATTTTGTGCTAATCTTTGTCCTTTACTCACACTTGATTGTAATTAGAGAATTTTTCCAACAAAGAGAATCTTTTAGAACTAGAAACTATACAGAGGATCTAGTCCATTGAAGATATATGGTAGTGATCTATTAGCAAATCCTTGTTCAAGTCCTTAAAATCAACACAAATTAATTTCACCATTCTTCTTTCTCACGGAAACCAGATTGGATATCCATATGGTGTATGATGAGGCCTAGAAATGCCTCAATCATAGCATGTTTTGAACATTGAAACTGCCTAAAAACTCTTATGTTTAATCTGATATGCTAGTTAAGTTGATTCAATATGTTGTGTATTAACTATTTGCATGATCAATGTATTTGAAATATTATATTCTAATTTTTACAACTTTTTGCATAGTTTTATGTTATTTTGTTATGACTTGCTAAAATGAGAAATATGCTTAGGTTGATAGCAGCATTTCACTAATTATGTTTTGATATGTCTCAAGCATTTATTTTACCTAAGTTTAGCAAACAGTGCAAGCAAACTATTACTATGCAGCAAAAACTGGTTTTTCAATGTAAATTCCAGCCAGCTGCCAATGAATGGCAAGGCATGGAATTCACACATGGAAAGAGATGAAGACCATTGAAATCTGATCCTGAGAGATAACCCACCTGAGAAATGTAGAGGAAATCATTTAAAGAGCACACATTTGTTCATTCCGAAGTCTCTTCGGAATGAACAGACATCTTCGAAATGAGAAAACATAGTCTCTTCGGAATGAGCGGATCTTCGAAATGAGAATTGCAGTTTCTTCGGAATGAGCCACTTATCTTCGAAATGAAAACAGAATGTGCTTTTTGACTTGTTGACCGATTTTTGACGCTGGAAAAAGGGAAAGAAATATTGAAAAGGGTAAGGGAAAATATCTCCCATCTGACTTTGTCGTCCTTGCCGACCAAAGCCACCTTTTTATGGAAAGATCAAGTTTGATCCTCTTCTAGGATAAAACCAGGAAAAGTTGCAGCATAATAGGATTAGATATTTTTAGTTTGTAAGTAGATCTTAGGACATCTATAAATATGGCTCCCATTCAGGTTGAGCAAAGGTAGGTAGGGAAGTAGAGAGTAGAGAAGTAAGTATAGGAGAAAATAGGCAATAATCAGAAAAGTGACTGTTACAGTCCTGTAACAGGTTTTCAACAGAATTATTGTAATCATGTTCTTGAATCAATAAAGTGCACTATTTCTATTCATATTGTTGTAAATGAGTGTGAATAAGATCTAGAGAGAGAGAGACTCATACCTTCTTCTGGACAAGGAGGCTGGCCACTTCCAGACCTAGGAGGAGGACTAACAACAGGTTTTTATTCTGATTTTGCTGCAGTAGAATGAGTTGTAGAACTTGTCATTTCATTTCCTTGTAAACAGCTAACAGTATTTGTAATCTTAGCTTATTTTATGATTGGGATGATCTTGTGATTAATGGTTTGGTTGTAATCTCCACTTTCAGCAAGCTTTCAAAATACTGTAGATTATCATTTCTAGAATTTACTGTTTTCTGCAATTTCCTGCATTTTGTGTTTTGTTGTCAACCCCTGCACAGAAGATTGACAACCTTCTATTACAGAGCATTGACAGGGTTTAATTTCCATGCTATAATTAGGTTTCCATTACTGCAAAAGTAAATAGATTTCCTTTCTGCAATTATAATCAGAGTTCTAATTCTGCAACTATTATTTTTGCAACATAATTAGGTCTCATTCTGCAATTGTAATTAGGATTTCATTTCTGTAGTTAATGATTAGTTTCCATTTTTACAACTAGATTAAGGTTTAATTTATGCAATTTAGAGATAGGAAAGTCCTAAATCCCCCACACAATCGGTTTCACCAATAAGACCTGTTGCTCCAAATTGACCTAAGTTATAACCCTGTTCACCCCTTCTTCCGTAGATAGCCTTGTACACTGCCCTGGATTGACAAATTCATTGAGAATTAATGATGTGTATAATGACAATGCATCATTTTGGCATCGTTGCTAGGGAATAGTGTTGTTGGAAGGTGACAATAGTCCAATAGCTATTAATTAGACTAAGCTATGAAATTCAGGATAAAATCTGAATATAACAGCTGGTTAAAGTAACAACTATTGACCTATAATTTATGTCATTCAAGAGTAAACATGAATGAGTAAGCCTAGGGATGAAAAAGGTAGAATTACCCAAAAGGATCCCTGGCTTGTTCCATTAAGAAGATCTTCACGCCTAAGGGGTGAATCACCTGTGTTTGAACTACCAAAAATATTGAAAGAAAAATCACCAGTCTCATCATCATTAGAACATTATGAGAAAGAAAAATCATCAGACTCATCATCAACAGAGGATCTTGGACCTCTTGAGAGTGAAATTTGGATAGGTTTAACTATTCCCAAGGAACAGGAAACTATGGCAGAGGGAGGCAATCTAGATAGGGATGGCCAACATGGCTATGTCCATAATGAAGGAGATGATCAGGATATGCCCCAACCTTCCAGAACATTTGAATATCCTATCCATTTGAATCCAACACAAAACTCTCCCATGAAAACCATTTCACCTTCAGTACTTCCAACCTTTCGAGGTGTTGTATCTGAAGATCCTGATCAATTTTTGTTTGAATTCAAAGTAGTGTGTCAAACCTATGACTATGTAAATGACAATCAGAAACTTAAGGTTTTTCCCTCAACACTCAAGGACTCAGCATTACGCTGGTTCATGAGCTTAGAGCCAAATTCCATCCGAACTTGGGATCAAATGGAAACTGTGTTTTTAGACAAATATCAGGAGTATTGTCATGTAAGGAATAGGAAAGATGAGTTATTCAGGATTAAACAGGAAGATGATGAAACATTAGAAGACTATCTTGATAGGTTCTCCTTTGTTCAAAGGAGATGTGGACTTGTAGAACCAGAGTTATGCAAAACCATATTTTTGAGAGGATTACAAGATGAATCCAGAGAAGTATTGGATTTGATGGGAAAAGGGGATGTAAATACTCTCAGTAATGAGGAAATTGTGGGTCTCTATAGGAATTACTCTCGCACTAAGCAAGGAAGAAGAAAAAAAGTACAAATGGCACTGATGTGAAGGACCTAATAGAGGAACTTGCAAATTTTAAAACTGATATTCTAGTGCAATTGAATACAACTTTGGGGGAAATGTCTGCAAAAGCAAAAACCATAGAACCTTTGGCAATTTATTGCCCAAGATGTAGAAATAAACATGCTTTGCAGGAGTGTCCTTTGAATAAAACATCTATCTCAACCATTTGTAGTATCTGTTCAAAGAAGCATTCGACTGATAAATGCCACCTGCTACCACAACTCAAAACTATGTTAGAGAGTCAAACTGAGGAACTCAACTATGTTGGACCAAAACAAGGGGGAAATTTCTCTCAGAACCAAAATCCCCCTCATTTTCCTACAAATTGGGGGCATAATCCTTGGACTATGCCTTGGGGACAATCAGAACCACCCCAACATCCTTGGAATTATTCTCAATGGACAAATTCCCAAGAATGGCCACAAACAAGTTGGAGTAATCCAACCTGGAATCAAAATCAGAATAATCCATCATGGAATCAAAACATCCCACCCTGGAATCAGAATAATCCACATTGGATGCAAAATCAACCACAATGGAGTCAACAATACCAATCCTATCCAAGGCAGCAAAGAAATCAAGGTCAAACTCAACATTTGTTGCTTGCACCTAATCAAAATTTTCAAGAAAAATAGAACCAACCACAACAAACACAACAGGTGAAACAACCTCAACTTCCAGCTCAATCAGTCACTAATCCAAACAACATGAGATAGGCATCCCCTGTCTATGTGGTTGAAGCTGAAGAAAATGTTGAAATAAATGTTCTTGATTGTAGTAACATCCAACTTCATTCAGGAAAAGTTGTACCTAAACCTGTTTCAATTAAAATCAAGGAAAATGAAGAGCAAGAATCTTTGGAACCAAGAGTTAGTAAACCAACAATAGAGAAAGAAGAAGAAAAAATAGAACCATAGGCAGAACAATTACCTTCATCAAGGATAATTCCATATCCTGAAAGATTCAATACCAGAGCAAAAAATTCTGAGTCAGACCTGGTCAAGGAACTTAGAAAGTTAACTATATCATTGCCCTTATTGCAAGCCATTAAGGATATACCAATGATTAAAAGTACTATCCAAGATTTGTGCATTAGAAGAGCAGGAAGAAAAAAGAAAGCATTTCCCAAGACTGTTCAGGTTGAAGGAAAGATAGTTGATCTCTTGTCTGGAAAACTAGTACCTCCAAAGTATAGTGACCCAGGGAGTCCAGTTATCATAGTTACCATAGGCTCAGTACCAATATCAAATGTCTTAGTAGATCTAGGAGCTACAATAAATGTCATGACCAAGGATATAATGGAACAATTACAGCTCAAACATCTCAGTCCCACATTTACAGTTTTAGAAATGGCTGATAGGTCAGTTGCAAAACCTGAAGGTATCATTGAAGATGTCCCTATAGAAGTCTCTTCTTGGGAATTCCCTATAGATTTTTTGGTTTTACAGCCAAGAAATTTAGCACATGGATATCCCATCATTCTGGGAAGACCTTGGCTTGCAACTGTAGTAGCCTTCATAGACTGCAGATCTAGAAAAATGACTATTTCAAATGGTATTGATCTAAAATAGATCTCTCTGTATCCTCCTGCAAGACCCTCCAACAATTTTTTAGGTCAGTTATGGTTTCCTGATTCAGATGAAGAACCAGAAGAGGTTATTTCCACACTAGCCACCTTGGTAGTAAGGGAACACACAGAAGACCTCCATGACATAGAAACTTTAGAAAATGAAACGATCCTAATAAATGTTCTGCATGAACAAGGGTTAGAAGAGGAAGCAATAAATATCCATCAGTTGTTAGGGAATGAGGAGAACCAAAATTTTGAAGGTGAGCCATCTGTACTATCACAGGAAACATCAGTTTCACTACCACATGGGTGGCACCATCACCTAATTTTTCCTTCTCATTGTTCCATACAGGATATGCTTCCATTAGAAATCAATGAAACTAGAAACTTCTTATTGCCCTCTTAACTCCCTAATCACCAGGTATGAAGAAGTGAGTTCAGTCCTTCCAAATACAAAACAAATAGAAGTCCAGCCAGGCAAATTACTGAACATTAACAACTGGCTCACTAGGGAAGAGGAAGAAAAGTTGATAACAGTTTTGCAGAAGCATGTTCATGCTTTTGCATGGGACTACAAGGATATGTCAGGAATTCACCCTGATATATGCACCCACAGGATTTATACTGAAGAAGTCAAGCCAGTAAGACAACCCCAGAGAAGACTAAATCCTGCCTTGAGGGATATTGTAAAGGAAGAAATTGAAAAACTTCTAGAGGTAGGATTCATTTACCCAATTTTTGATAGCCAGTGGGTCTCTCCATTGGTTATAGTTCCTAAGAAAAATGGAAAAATGAGAGTATGTGTAGACTATAGAGAGCTGAACAAAGTGACATACAAAGACCATTTTCCATTACCTTTCATAGATCAGGTGTTAGATACCCTTGCTAGGTATTAGATACCCTTGCTAGAAAGAAATACTTTTGTTTTCTTGATGGATTTAGTGGGTATAATCAAATTCAGGTTGCACCTGAAGATCAAGAGAAAACAACCTTTACCTATCCATGGGGAACATTTGCCTATAGGGTTTTACCTTTTGGTTTGTGTAATGCCCCAACAACATTTCAGCGAGCGGTCTTAGCAATTTTTTTTGATCTGACTACCAACAGTGTTGAGATATACATGGATGATTTCACAGTATGTGGACAGACTTTTGACTTTACATTAGAAAATCTTGACAGAGTTTTAACTCACTGTGAAACATACCAGTTATCCTTGAATCCAAACAAATGTTTTATGATGATGGAGGAAGGAATAGTTCTTGGTCATCACATCTCTCCTCAAGGAATCCAGGTTGATCCAAAGAAGGTGGAAATTATCAAGAATCTTCTTCCTCCTAAAACTCAGACTAATGTCAGAAGCTTCCTAGGACACATTGGTTTTTACCACAGGTTTATTCCTAGCTTTAGCACAATAGCCAATCCCATGTTTGCCCTATTGACTAAAGATTCTGAATTCTCTTGGACTGCAAGGTGTCAGGAATCATTTGAAGCTCTAAAAGAGAAATTAGTAACTCCACCTGTGTTAAGAGGACCTAATTGGACATTACCATTTCACATACAGGCTGATGCTTCCAATACTGCAATTGGAGCAGCATTAGGACAAATTGACAATGGTGAACACTATGCCATCTACTACATTAGCAAGAATTTGATAGGAGCTGAGAAAAATTATACCACAACTGAGAAAGAATTCTTGGCAGTAATTTATGCCATCAACAAATTCAGGCATTACATCACAGGTTATCAAATATTTATTCACACAGATCATACCGCCATTAAGTATTTGATGAATAAGCCTATGGTAAGTGCAAGAATTATTCGTTGGTTACTATTGCTACAAGAATTTGATATCACAATAATCAATAAACCAGGAAAAGCTAATGTTGTAGCAGATTTCTTGTCCAGGTTGCAGAACACAGATAAAGGGGAATTAGTTGAGGACACTTTTCCTGATGAAAAATTATTTGCTATATCAGTCCAATCACCTTGGTTTGTAGATATAGCCAATTATTTGGTCATAGGGAAAGTTCCTCCACATTTCACTTCAAAACAGAAAAAATAATTGATCAAACAAAGTTCTTCCTTTGAGTGGATTAAGGGTATACTTTTTAAGTGCAGTCCTGACCATGTGTTACGCAGGTGTATCCGAAAGGATGAGGTATATGATATCCTTAGGGCTTGTCATGATGAACCCTCGGGTGGACACTATTCTGTAAAAAGCACAATTAGAAAAATTTTAGGGACAGGATATTATTGGCCATCTCTTCACAAGGATGTGAAAAAGTACATCAGGCATTGTGATGCATGCCAAAGAATGGGGAAACCCACTCATACAAATGAAATGCCACTACAACCTCAATTGGTTTTAGAGCCATTTGAGAGGTGGGGGCTTGATTTTGTAGGACCTATTGATCCACCTTCTCAAGGAAAGGTGCATATTCTAGTATGCACTGATTACCTGACAAAGTGGGTAGAGGTGCGTGCTTTCAAACATGCTCATGAAGAGAAGGTCACCGATTTCTTGTATACTCAGATTTTTCAGAGATTTGGAGCTCCCGGTCTATCACCATAGACCAAGGACCCCAATTTGCATCTAAAGTCATTGAGGCATTTACAGAATTATATGAAATCAAACATAGGAAATCATCACCTTACCACCCACAAGAAAATGGCCAGGTTGAGGTAACAAACAGGGAACTAGAATGAATCTTGACAAAAATAGTAGCTTTTCATAGGAAAAACTGGCTAGATAAATTACCTGAAGCAGTTTGGGCTTACAATACTACTTGGAAATCCACTACTGGATTCACACCTTATGAACTAGTCTTTGGTAAAAATCCCCTCTTACCTATTGAATTTGAGCTACTAACATTGCGCACAACATTGGAAATTGGAATTGAATTGTCATAGGCACAGACAGATAGGATTCTGTAGTTGAATGCATTGGATGAACTTAGGTTGGATGCTCTGCACCAAACTAAAGTAATTCAGGAGCAGAGGAAGTTGTGGCATGATAGTCACATTCAGCAGAGGAAACTTCAACAAGGAGATTGGGCTTTGCTATTTGATTCTCGTTATGAGGACTTCCCTGGAAAGCTGAGAACTAGATGGCTTGGACCTTACCAGATTGAAGAGGTATTTGACAATGGAGCAACTCGTCTATCTCCTATTGATGGGTCACGGAGAAAGTTGGTAGTGAATGGACATCGCCTCAGGGTATACCATACACCTCTGACTAAAGAGGAATTCTTGCAGCAGCTTGACAGTTTGGATGCACAACAGATGGAAGAGATTTCCTCTTCCACTTCAATACAATCAACATGATCATGGATTTCAAGAAAAGCAAAAAAATAAAATAAAAAATCAGAAAAAGCAGAAAACAAAAAGATGAATAAATTCTGATTGTGAATTCCTTCATGGGCATGATTTCAGGGAAATCATGAATTCCTTCACGGGCATAATCAGAATCAAGAAAAAAAAAGAGAAAAGGAGAGGTAAAAAAAAAAAAAACCAAGAAAAAAAGAAGAGAAAAATGAATAGCTCAGCAGTGAAAACCTTTCCTAAGGCACTACTGGGTTGGTATGCATGAAAACCAGTTTTCTGGCATGCATAACCTTGAAAATTTTTGAATCATCATTGTACAAATTCACCAACTACACTTGTTTTGAAATATTGCAGAAAATCTCAGCAGAACATCAACAAAAGCAATCATTCTTCAAAACTTGCATTAACTTGTTTTAATCAGGTATATGTTTCTTACATTTCTTCATTGTAAATGATTGGTATATAGTATATAACAATTAACCATTAGCATAAAAGGTATCCATAAGAGTTGGCATACTTAAAACATGTTTTGAGAATGAAAATATTGGTTTCTGCCTAATCTTCGAAACAAGAATGCCAAAAATAGTGCCTGCTATCTTCTTCAAATTAATTGTTGTATTGTCTTCGGATTGAAATTGTCTTCGAAATGACAGCAGAATGAATGTTGCACTTTGTCTTCGGAATGAAGCTTTGTCTTCGAATGAGAAATTGTCTTCGGAATGACAGCAGAATGAATGTTGCACTTTGTCTTCGGAATGACAGCAGAATGAATGTTGCACTTTGTCTTCGAAATGAAGCTTTGTCTTCGATATGAGGATTTGTCTTCGGAATGAAGTTTTGTCTTTACAATGCAACATGATCTTCGAAATGAGGATTTATCTTCGGAATAAGGATTTGACTTCGCAAAGAAGCATGATCTTTGGAATGAAGACTTGTCTTCGGAATGAAATCATAATCTTCGGAATGAGGTATTGTTTTTGCAATAAATCATCATCTTCGAAAAGAGCATTCAATATAACATTTCCACGTGGCATCCAAGGAAGGGAAAATATACGATTAAGTAAAAATTCTTTTGACTGTATACGATAAATGAACACGTGTCAGTTAGGATGTGGTTTGTTTTTGCACCCATTTAGAAAGTACCAGAATCATGGGGGACGTGACCAACAATATGCCACCATTTTTTTATGCTAATAATTATGCACGTAAGAATCTATGGGTGAAATAGAGGAGCTAAAAACAAGTGAGGTGGATCTGATGGTAAGGACATCTACGCAACCATTAACGGATAGGTGTTCAGAGAAAAAATAGAAATGTGTGCCACCCTTCCTTTCGAAGACATATTTGCTAAACACAAAATGATTATGAGGTATAGTGCTGAGATTACAGTTCATTCCAAAGAAGAAGAACAGGGCAATTGAAAACCTGGAACCAAACCCTACAAGTCTGCAAACACTAGAAACCAGCAATCCAGTAGAGGAATAGTAGCAGAAGTGAGTGGTTTTTAACGTACCCAAATAGGAAAATGGGGTGAAAGACAAAAATGGAACCAGTAGATACCACCCACCTCCGAGAGAATCCAGAAGTGCTACAGATTTTTGAAGATGGAGGGCTTATGCCATTTTTGGATAAGTTTAATGGGTCCTCTGAGGATTTGGCCGGCATGTTCACCCACACATTCAGAAACAACCGGGCACACATTAATGGCATGACAATTGAGGTAACCCCTAAAGTTTTGAGTCAAATTACTGAGCTTCCATTAGAAGGTCTTCCAATTTCTAGATCTAGCAAAAATACATTGGTGAATATAGTTAATCAATTTCTGGAAGAAAATGATAGGGAGCCAAAATATTTAACACATAACAACACATGCAAGGGGGTAAAAAGGGCCAGCCTACAGGAACCCTGGGATGAAGTGGCCACATGGGTAATCAAATTTCTAACTTGTGAAGGGCAGTATGTACTGTTATCAGGGCATCATCTCAAAATTTTAAACCATCTCAGACATGGTAGGCAACAACCAAAAGTTAGGGTAAATCTTCCCCTGTACCTACACCAAGAGTTGAAAAACATGGCAAAAATATATCAGGAAGGAAAAGGAAGCCCTCGCCACCATGGTCTCATTAAACTAGTCTGCCAACACCATTTTAGAGGAAACCCTAGGAGCTTTGATAGGTTTTACTCTACCCTAAATGATGTAATTTTTGGAGATGAAGATGAGGAGGAAGAAGAAATAGATATTACAGAGGTTGTTGTAGAAGAAGAAATAGAAACTACCATAGAGGCTATTGTAGAGAAAGAAACACACCCAACAGAAGCAACAGAGCACCTTGCTCCAGAACCTTCAACCTCACGAGCTAAGAAACAAAAAAAGAGAGGGTCTGGAACTGGCAGCAAAATAGAAAAATAGAAGAAGGTCCATTTTTTTGAAGTTGTTACTGATCTGTCAGAACAGGGGAGTGAAGCACCTAGCCAAATAGGGGAAGAAACAACAAGGGAAATAGAAGCATCTGAAATTGTCCCCACAACCCCTGCTGTCACCAAAAAACAAAGCAAAAAGAAGAAATTTGCATCAGGAACTAGGAGGTCTACAAGACTCCACTTGAGGGAAATGGCAGAACAGGTGATAGAAGAAGGAAGTGGACAAAGCAGTCCAGATGTCACAGAAATACAACCAGCCCCTGAAGACTTTCTAGAATTCCCTGAATAGATAATTGAGGAAGAGACTGGGCAGGATAGCTTGGAGGTGGCTACAGTTCAACAGGCCACAGAAATTGTAGATGCAATTATAGACAATTTCATGGAGCCTCCTGAACAAGAGCAGATAGTTGTTGTAGAAGAAGAGATAGTTGTTGAGCAGCCAACTACAGCTGATTTGTCTGCATCAGATTCTGAAGCAAAAATAGAGGAGGAAGACATCACAGAACAGCTGAGAGCAGCAAGAAGTGTTGTCAAAACACAAACCAGATGGATTGAAGAGAAAGAAAACATCATTGAGATGCAGGAAAGAAAAATTGCAGAATTACAATAGGAAGTGGCAGAATTGAGAAAAAGGCTATCACAATCTAAAAAATAGCCAACTGTATCCATTGATGAGGATGATTTGGCTCAATTACTTGTGGATTTATCTAGGGCAGATGACTCTGTTGAGGCAGACATAGGTGCTCATTCTGAAGCAGCACCCTTTCATTCTGAAGAAGTGCCTTCTCATTCTAAAGCATTGCCTTCTCATTCTGAAGATGCTTCAGAATTGGTAAAGAGCATAGAAAAAGATACTGGAGATGAGTCACCAGCACAGGAACAGTCCAAGCAGCAGCATGAAACTGTTCAAGTAAGTACTCCTTCTATTGAGGTCTCTGTATTTCAAACTGTTACACCTTCAGTAGAAATAGCAGATAAGGGGGTGCAAGTAGAATTACTGTCTGATGACAAACCAGTGGAAATAGCAGAAAAGGGGGTACAGGTAGAATTGTTGATAGATGATCAACCAGTAGAAGTGGCAAAAAAAGGGGTTCAGGCAGATCTGCTACCTAGAGTTCCACCTGTAGTTAGACTACCTAATACTGTATCCCTAGAACAATATAATGCAGACATAGCCAGTTGGGTGATTAAATATGAGAAGCTTGCCACTAAGATTGAAAAATTCAAGTTGGAAGGAAAACAGCTAGAGGCAAAGGAAATAGAGATCCAGGCATTAAAAGAAAAAGTGACTGATTTATGTCAGATTGCTGAGTTTTTGGTCTAATTCAGACGGTCGACCAGGTTTTACAGTCTTATTTTGAAGGAGAAATACCTCAGATGGCAGGTCATGAGGATTAGCTCAGGTCTCCCATATAAATTGGACACAACTGCAGATTTCCTGGAAGCATATTTTGATAGCCCTATAGAGCAAAAAAATCTCCTATGTGAACTATTTTTACACAGCTTCTTTATTCCAGAAGAAGTAGAATTTCACCCTCAAATTTACATAGGAGATGTTCAATTGAGGGCATTCATGTCCACTTTGCAAAATCACTTTTATTGGGACCAGGAGAAAAGGCAGAATAAAGAAATTGAATCAAGAGCTGAATTGTTAGTCAGAGCAGTTCAGCCAAATCACCCAATTATCACCAGACAACACTTCACCATGATGAATAGGGATGATGTAAAGAGGATGTACTTGAACAATTTGAGGGACTGTGTGACCAGATTTCAGAATTTTTGTAATGACAATTTTGTTCCAGCATTATCAATCTACAAAAATAGATGGGCTGAACTTTCCATGTCTTTACAGAAAAGAGAACCCATCTCCCCCATCAACTTAGAATGGTCCAGAAGAAGGGCAGAAGGAGTGATACAACTGATTGAAGTCATGCAACATCATTGGATAGGTCTCAGATTTAGGCCTCCAACCATTATTACTCCAGTTCCATTCTACTTTGAAGAAGATGCTCAACCTGATGAACAGTTTGAAGAATGGCTCAAAAACCTTCAGGAGAATAGGGGATATTATATAGGCAAGAAATTGTTCTACAGGTCATGGAATTTGAACATGGACATATGTGATTCCATAGCCCAACAGAATGCATGAGGACATGCATTAATATAAGTTGGGGGGAAAATGATGAGGCCTGGAAATGCCTCAATCATAGCATGTTTTGAACATTGAAACTGCCTAAAAACTCTTATGTTTAATCTGATATGCTAGTTAAGTTGATTCAATATGTTGTGTATTAACTATTTGCATGATCAATGTATTTGAAATACTATATTCTGATTTTTACAGCTTTTTGCATAGTTTTATGTTATTTTGTTATGACTTGCTAAAATGAGAAATATGCTTAGGTTGATAGCAGCATTTCACTAATTATGTTTTGATATGTCTCAAGCATTTATTTTACCTAAGTTTAGCAAACAGTGCAAGCAAACTGTTACTGTGCAGCAAAAACTGGTTTTCCAATGTAAATTCCAGCCAGCTGCCAATGAATGGCAAGGCATGGAATTCACACATGGAAAGAGATGAAGACCATTGAAATCTGATCCTGAGAGATAACCCACCTGAGAAATGCAGAGGAAATAATTTAAAGAGCACACATTTGTTCATTTCGAAGTCTCTTCGGAATGAACAGACATCTTCGAAATGAGAAAACACAGTCTCTTCGGAATGAGCGGATCTTCGGAATGAGAATTGCAGTCTCTTCGAAATGAGCCACTTATCTTCGAAATGAAAACAGAATGTGCTTTTTGACTTGTTGACCGATTTTTGACACTGGAAAAAGGGAAAGAAATATTG
Source organism: Wollemia nobilis (assembly GCA_028583015.1). Classification (NCBI taxonomy): domain Eukaryota; kingdom Viridiplantae; phylum Streptophyta; class Pinopsida; order Araucariales; family Araucariaceae; genus Wollemia; species Wollemia nobilis. Next base: position 8,823,712 of record JAQPPZ010003077.1, on the reverse strand, counting down.
AAAAGGGTAAGGGAAAATATCTCCCATCTGACTTTGTCGTCCTTGCCGACCAAAGCCACCTTTTTATGGAAAGATCAAGTTTGATCCTCTTCTAGGATAAAACCAGGAAAAGTTGCAGCATAATAGGATTAGATATTTTCAGTTTGTAAGTAGATCTTAGGACATCTATAAATATGGCTCCCATTCAGGTTGAGCAAAGGTAGGTAGGGAAGTAGAGAGTAGAGAAGTAAGTATAGGAGAAAATAGGCAATAATCAGAAAAGTGACTGTTACAGTCCTGTAATAGGTTTTCAACGGAATTATTGTAATCATGTTCTTGAATCAATAAAGTGCACTATTTCTATTCATATTGTTGTAAATGAGTGTGAATAATATCTAGAGAGAGAGAGAGACTCATACCTTCTTCTGGACAAGGAGGTTGGCCACTTCCAGACCTAGGAGGAGGACTAACAACAGGTTTTTATTCTGATTTTTTTGTAGCAGAATGAGTTGTAGAACTTGTCATTTCATTTCCTTGTAAATAGCTAACAGTATTTGTAATCTTAGCTTATTTTATGATTGGGATGATCTTGTGATTAATGGTTTGGTTGTAATCTCCACTTTCAGCAAGCTTTCAAAATACTGTAGATTATCATTTCTAGAATTTACTATTTTTTGCAATTTCCTGCATTTTGTGTTTTGTTGTCAACCCCTGCACAGAAGATTGACAACCTTCTGTTATAGAGCATTGACAGGGTTTAATTTCCATGCTATAATTAGGTTTCCATTACTACAAAAGTAAATAGATTTCCTTTCTGCAATTATAATCAGAGTTCTAATTCTGCAACTGTTATTTCTGCAACATAATTAGGTCTCATTCTGCAATTGTAATTAGGATTTCATTTCTACAGTTAATGATTAGTTTCCATTTCTGCAACTAGATTAAGGTTTAATTTATGCAATTTAGAGATAGGAAAGTCCTAAATCCCCCACACAATCGGTTTCACCAATAAGACCTGTTGCTCCAAATTGACCTAAGTTATAACCCTGTTCACCCCTTCTTTCGCAGATAGCCTTGTACACTGCCCTGGATTGACAAATTCATTGAGAATTAATGATGTGTATAACGACAATGCATCAGTGTACTTAATGGGATATATAATCCTAAATCAATCAATTTGGATAGATCCGTTTTATAAGAGGTTCAATATTTATATTGATAGGCCTCTACTTTTGACTCATAGGTTTAGCTTCAAGAGATAACTCTATTGTATGCTAGATGATGTTTTTATTGTACCCTTTTAGATATTCATATCTCCATGCTATCACTCTATCATCCTTTATACATAGGTGGATAAAAAAAATATCCTCTTAGGTAGTCACTTTTCCCAGCTTTAAGGTTCACCTTGGGGTGACTTGTACTTCTTGATAATATTCTTTGCTAGCTGACATCCCTTTCTTTCCCTTGAATTGATCATTTGGCCTAAATAATGCTTCTAATGTGACTAAGACTTTGGAAATATTATTGGTTCTCAATTGTATGATTTGATCTTCATATGTTTCCTTGATATTTAGGTTTAATTATTTTGATAATTTAGTTGTCTACTAAATAAAATGAAAAATATGTTCGTCACTATCAAATAACTACCAATGTACATCATTATTAGGAGTAACCAACCTCACCACCAACTTCATGCATTGATTATTTTGTATTTGATCACTCGTAGGATTGAATTGTGATCTAGTAATTGCCATACGATCAACATCCATATTTTGAGTCCTTAGTAAGACTTTGAAGTTAATAGCATAAAAATATTTGATTAGGTCCTAGACCCTATGTTTGTAAGACCTCATTAGTATATATATTTCTAAAAAATGAGATCTTACTTGCTTGATCACCAAATTGGTATAGTGGAAGACTTGCAATAGTTTGATACCTTTCTTCACAAGTTGGAAGCCAAACACCTTTTGGTCCAATATATGCCTAGTTGGTAATATGCACCCTAGAATTTGGCCAAATTTAATGGCTAAGATTTCTCCCAAGTTCAACCTCTAGAGTAGTCTAACTCCTTGTAATACTTATGAAATTGAAACAAGGATTTAAGACAAAAGAAAGAAATGGTAGGAATGGAAAGAAATAAGGGTTTAGGAATTACTTGAAAGTGGATGGGTATAGTGTAACAAGAATGAATATACACAATATAAAAGCCTTACACAATTAATTCTTAGTGAAGCCTAACATACCAACCATTAGCAAAAACTTGACAGAGTTTATTTAATGCCAAAAAATACTTTAAATATTCCAAAGACTATATGAAGAGCAATCCAAGTAGCGATCCAATGAGAAAAATTTGTTGTAGAAAAATAAACTAATCATACCATGTAATAGAAATAAATTAAAACATACTATTTACCCATAAAAATATAAATATGCAATCATAATGGAGTCAAACAACTTTCACTTTTTATTAATTGGTAGCAGTGTTTATACAACATATATTCAAGCAAAAACTATAAATCCAACCCTCATTATGAGGTGGATTGAGCTATTTATGAGCTTTTGTGAATCTTGTGGTGCAAGATTTTATGAGTTTGTTACCACAAACAACCTAATAGAGAGCACACATAGGATTAAAGGTTATTTTCTCACCCTACATTGTCATACTCATATGGCACATTTATATTTCTTCATTCTGCTTCAGCTTTGATGTGCCTCAAGTAGGTCTATTGATCTCCAACTGTCACCCTTTGAAATTTTTCTTGGCCATTATAATAGTCCATCACTTTCAATCCCAATTACCATGGTTTGGATAGTTGTAAAGCATTTAGATATTTATGGCTTCTAATAGGGGTGAGCTAGATGAAAGGGATGTTCTCAGATAGTTAATGCCATACCTTGTTGCAACATTAGACCTATTTTATCATTCCCAAGTTTTGTAGTGAAGTCAGGCTTGTTTGACTATTGGGAAGATATTCTATTCCAAAGTCAAAAATTTTGGACGGTTCCATTGCTTGGCAAAGTTTGAATTCATACCTCTTTAAAAAATACTTTGATATTTCAATTTTATGCAATTCTGGACCCTTTTAATGCTTTTACTTTATAAGCTTGACTTTGCTCCATCTTGGAATTTTGGCACACCATTGGATATTCATAGTGCTTAAGCTAATGTAAGCACTTAAAAAGTTTGGTTTCTCTCTATTCCAATTTTATGCATGGTTGGGTCACTCCTACTTGGAATACCCAAATTTATAATACCCAAATTTATTCCATCCCAACTTTGCATAGATCATAAATTGTGTTGTTTCAACTTCCTTGATTTTAGGATTTGTCACACATTTTGCTGACATCAATTTTATGAAAGTATAGGATTGATCAATTTTAGATTTTCTCATTACTAGATTCCTTTTGATACTTATCCACATTTTCTTCTAGCATCACTTTTCATGATTCTAGATTTGTTGCAAAGCATCTTGGCTACATTTAACCATAGCATGATTTTAATGCATTTGAGTCTTTACTTTATTTGCTTATGTTTCTTATAAAAATATCTAAATTAATTACCTTATCAAAATTCTATTAGTATGGTAGGTTATCCTGATTTGGAAGGGCTTACAATGTGGTCATCATATTGACCTAAATTCCTAAAACCTCCTAGGTATTTCTATTAATATAAATGAAGAACCTAGATGACCTTATTTATAGAATATGAGATTGAAATGAGGAAAAGGAGTTAGAAGATAAGCTAAAAAATTTTAGAAGGATAGGGACTACAAGAAGTGAAAAAATATAGGGGTTCTTGGAAATTGAGTGGCTAGAGGTGGTGGAGAGATATTCAGGCAGATAGGGTACGAAAGTGAAAGGAGGAGGGAAATATGAAAAGGAGAGAAGAATGGAAAAGGAATAGAGATACCTAGAATATGGTAACCCCTACAAAATTGGTCATTCCTTGAGCATAGTATACCATAGCTGAGAGATATTTTAGACCCAACAAACTAGCTTAGGTAAATATTTTAGAGCCTTTTATTATTTTAAGGCTTTATTTTCTTCACAAAGTTGCATTGAAATTATTCCTTGATGTCATGATCATTTGCATAGTGTCTAAGGGATTTATAGGTATGCATGGATTATTTACTATTCATTAGGATAATTATACTTAGATTTGCATTTCAGCAGAGTTTTGTATTGGCTTATATAGTTGAGTGGATAACGATGCCAACTAAGTGTCACAATGTTTATAGATGCCATCTTCTGAATTGAAACTTAAAAAAAATCTATGGCTTGTGTGGGAGGTTCACTTACATGCTTTCTCTTTTGTGCATTCAATGGAATGTTTCTAGCAGGGTCCTTCTCATTCCGTTGCCTTATGATTAATTCCATCATCATTGTACTAAAGTTCCATGCGATATGGCTTGTACAACTTCCTTTGCATTATGTGTGCCATCCCCTAAGGTCCTTTTAATCAGCTAGGGTACCTTCTACTGCTTGTAAACTCTAATTGGCTTATCCATTGGGATATGGAGTTATGAGGGATGATGAATAGTGTTGGAAGGGTAGATAACAAATGGATATGGAATGCAAAGTGCGACTAGGAGGGCAAGGGAGTGCATGGGAATAGGGAGCAGTTATATGGAGAAAGATATGGTGAATAAATAAAGGGAATATGAAAGGAATAATACCTATAGATAATGATATTATCCTATAGCCACATTCAAAGATCTTGTTAAATCTTTAGCTTTACCTTATTACATTATTATGATTTAGCCCACATTCCAATAAATATTTTACTGCAATAAGGGCTCAAACAACAATAAGGAAAGAACAATGAAGCTTCTCTTTGCTCTACATATTCAAAAAAATCCTAATTTGATCAATTTTGAAGAGTTTTCATAGTTGTGTTTCTTGAGATTATGCTTTGAATAATGTAATTATGTACAATCCTTAGACTTGGCCAAATAGAATTTCATCTCAACCTATGTTTATCTCTTCTGACCAGCTCCATCAACTTCTTGAATTGTCTCTCTTTCTCCTCTTTTGCTCCATGAATTTAGAGGAATTCTAGCTTAGTCAAGCTTAAAGAGCGCGTAGAGCTACATGTATTATGAAATTATTTCAAGACATGTTCTCTAGATGCCTCTTATTCTTGACCAAACAAAAATTCCTTTCAACCTATGGTTGTTTCATTACAGGTTGTGAGAGTGAGGTCTTCCTTATATATGATTTTCTATCTGGAGATCTTATTGATCTATCATCAATTCCATGCTTTCCCTTCTCTTTCCTAGCATTCACCTACTTTCAAGAGAAGACATTACCAATGTAGCTAACTCAACACCCCATACAATTCACTCTTGTTTTCAAAATCTCATGTGTGAACTATATAACACTTTTCAAAGGTGTTACTTCTACGATACAACTATACCTTTTGGTCAATGGCATTATTTTCAAATTTATATACGTAATGTAGGATTTATTTACATGCTAGCTATTTTACATAAAATTATGGAATGCTTCCCCACATTGGTGGAAATGAGCTTCACACTTTCATCAAATTTTATAATGGCTTGACCATATAATGCCAAATTTGAACCTCTATGGTATACTTATTGAAGTGTGTACCTCATTTTGGTTAAGCATTGGCCTTGATTTGACTTTATGAGAATTTCAATGCATCTTGAAGATGTGAATCACTGTGCATATTTCCATTGTACATTGGTTTGTGTGTCGGGTTGAAACTTGCTATTTGTAGAGTTCCCAAGAGCATGGTCATAATCAACCTTGGGTTTGACATATCATACTCTTCTACTGCACATGGTTTTTCTATGATCTTATTTTGATTTTACAACCATGTTTGCTACAATGTGTGACTCTCTAAGCCTTGAAAGAGCTCATAGCTAGTTTTTGGGCTTCGTTATTTTCCCAGGTTTGAAAAAATTACCACCTTAGAAATATGGTTTCCAATGTAGAATTTATGCTAGATAAAATCTTCTTCTCTCGATGAGTTAATCACCTTAATATGTGTACCTTGGAAGGCTTATTCTATTAAATTTACCTTCTCCTCTTTTTTTTTTTTTTAAATATGGTATGGATTGATCTTTTTGCCATATATCCAAACCATATTCTTGATGTAGGAAATAGTCATGTGGTCATGACCAAGGGCTAGACATCCTCATGATTGCTCCAAAAATTACTTGGATAAGCACATCTTGAATAATGGAAGCATATCAACAACTATCACATCTTGTACTATTGCAAGATCTGGGCATCTATGCAGTAATATTGGAACTCTTTTTATAAAACCAATTGCTTGTATTTGCTTCCCATTAAACTATACTATCTCAAAATATATCTAGGTGTAATTTAGATCCATGGCATTGCATACCACCTAGGGCATAACTATGAAAGCAAATTCTTTATCTATCACATAATTATGTAGTATCCAGCCTTCCAAGCATAGAAAAAAATAAAATAGAGGGGACTGGGTCTCACCCATGTTGCTAGGTTTTGGGAACTAGCTCTATTTTTTTATCTTCTTAAAGATAAGTTAATAAAATACACTTGTTCAAACACCAAAAAATTACCTTATAGGTTTTTTACTTCTTATGCCATACTGCTTCAAACATAATTTAATAGCTTTGATTTTAATAATTATAACTCAAATAGTTTTTGGTGTTGTTCAACTATTTTTACCCTTTGTCTCTAAGTTATGGTTGGGAAATACAACTTTTGGTAAGCCTCTATATTTTTTTGATTTAGATACATTTTTGGACTTAGCATTTTTGATATTAGTATTATAGTTTATAATTTTAGCTTTTTATTTTCTCATTATCCTTCACACAAACATGGTATTGGTTCTTGCTCTTCTTTTGTGGCTTATTCCACCCTTTGCTCCATCCCATGTCTCATACATTTTGGATTTCCAATATCCTAATCATATGTTGATAGAGAAACATGACCCAATTTTTCATTTATAAAATATTATTTTGGATCTACTATAAGAGCTATGACATTGCTCATCTATGAATTCACCTTTGAGTAGGGTTAGGGTTGGTAACTATCATCCCTATAACTAATATCAAATATTGAGGGATTGCACATGACTAAAGTAGAGAATTACTCTTGTCTTTGACCTCTCTTATTGGTTTATTTACCACACATATATTTATATCTATAGAAATGCACATCTTGGGGGTATAACGTAGTCCTTGTTTTAACAATCTACCCCTCTACCTTTCTAATCTCATTGGTCAAATGATAAATTAAAATTCTAAATTCTTATACTATTTGGGATTTTGAGATAGGTATAATGGGCATATCCTCTATCAAACATGGGTATGACTTAGGAGGCCTATTGTTTGATGAAGAAGGTAATATTGGTAAGAGGAACTATGCATTCATTTGATATGTTTGAGGGTAATGTTTCTTGCAAATATGAGCATATTTTTTATTGTGACAACCATTTGGAAGATTTGGAGGAATGTTTTTCATCGTATTGTTGGATTAAAAGACTTAAGTCAAGGATAAAATCATCAATGTAGTAGACATAAGCTCAAGCATATGATGGTCATATTTCTTCATAAATTCTTCTCTAGTTTCTTTTGAATACAATGAGGGTATCTTTGGATGGAGGAAAACTGGGCAAGTAGTATGAGTGGGTCTCTAGGATCATCAAACTCTAATATGGAGGATTAGGTAAGTAAAACCATAATTTAATTATTTTGTCTTCTAAGGACTAATACCGTAGTAATACTTTGCCTTTAAATATCAATCAAAGATCAAGCAAGGAGTCTAATCATCACATATTCAAAGATAATGTTATAGGAGTTTGCTAGAGCTGCTATATCTTGATAGTGATCACAAGATATTTTTTCTCTACTATCATAGATAGGCAAGGCTTTAAAAATGACCTTCAATATCTCATGGAGGTCTATGCAATTGAAGGACCCAACACTATTCCAAGCTAGATAGATATTTCTGACCATGGTTTGATGGATGAAAACCTTTTAAATACAGTGTTCTTAGCACTCTTCTCTATCATTACACAGTTATAGGTTTTATTTCTAGTAGATCTATCAATATTTCTAGTTCTTATATTAGTGGAGCCACAATTGAACATGTACTTTCTACTTAAGAGGTCAAGACTATTCACCAAAATCTTGAACCCTTTAGGTAAATGAGATTGATTGATTAAATTCATCCCATCAAGCATGCCAAAAAATGTTGGTCCAAAATTTTCCTATTTTATAATATGTACCCTAGATTTTTAGCCAATGTTGAATGATTGGGATTTCTCTCAAGTTCAACCTCTAGAGTAGTCTAGATCCTTGTAATGCTTATGAAATTGAAACAAGGGTTTAAGACAAAAAATAAATAGAAGGGTTAGAAAGGAATAAGGGTTTAGGATTTACTTAAAAAGGATGGGGTACAACATAACAACAATGAATATACACAACATAAAATCCTCACATAATTAATCCCTAGTGAAGCTTAAAAAACTAGCCATTAGCAAAAACATCATTGAGGTTATTTAATTCCAAATAAATGCTTTAAATATTCTAAAGACTATATTGAGAGCAATCCAATGAGATTTTTTTGTAGCAGAATAAACTAATCATATAATGTAATAGAAATAAGTTAAGGCATATTATCTACTCATAAAAATATGAATATGCAATTGAAATGGAGGTCAAATAACTTTCACTTTTAATTAATTGATAGTAATGGTTATACAACACACATTTAAACAAGCACTATAGATCCAACCCTCATTATGATATGGATTAACCTATTTATAAGATTTTCATGAATCTTGCAATGCAAGATTTTCAAGAGTTTTCTATAGGTCTATTAGAATAATAGCTATCAAAGAGTGCACATAGTATTGAAGATCATTTTCACACCTTGCACTATCATGATTATATGGAAGGTTTAGATTTATTTATTATGATTTAGCTTTGATGTGCCTTGAGTAGATCCATTGATCTCCAACTATCACCCTTTACAATTTTGCTTGGCCATTGCAATCATTTATCACTTTTATCCCCAACTGCCATGGGTTGCATTATTGGAAAGTATTTTGATTTTATAGGATTGAGATGGATGGAAGAGATGTTATTAGGTGGTTAATACCAAACCTCATCGTAGTGTTGGACCATTTTGATCATTATCAAGTTTTTCAGTGAAGTCAAGATTCTTTGACTATTGGGGAGATCTTCTATGCCAAAGTCAAAAATTTTGGATGGTACCCTTTCTCAATAAAGTTTGGATTCATGCCTCTTTAGACAATACTTTGATATTTTTTTTGTAATTCTAGACCCTTTTGGTGCTTTTACTTTATAAGCTTGACTTTGCTCCATCTTGGCATTTTAGTGCACCATCAAACTTTGATAGTTCTTATGTTGATGCAAAAACTTATAAAGTATGGTTTTACTCTATTTTTATTTTATGCACAATTGGGATACTCCTAATTGGAAGACCTAAATTTTTTCCATCCCAAATTTACGTAGGATTAGAATTGCATTACTTTGGCTTCCTTGATTTTGGGCTTTGTATCACTTTTTGTCAACATCACCTTCATGAAAGTTTAGAATTGATCAATTTTAGGTATACTCACTATTGCATCCATTTTGAGACTTCATCAACTTTTCTTCTAGAATCACTTCCCCTAATTTTGTATATTCTACAAAGAATCTTGGGTGCCTTGGACCATAGCCCAATTTTGATGCATTTGAGTCTTTACTTTCTTTGCTTATGCTGCTTAGACAAATCTCTCAATTAATTGCCTTTGCAAATTTTGAGTAAAATTTTGGTGGTATAGGTTAGCCTAATTTGTAAGAGCTTACAATATGGTCATCATTTTGGCCTACAATACCAAGGCATCATACTTAAAAACATTATTAAAGTAGGTAAAATATAATTAGTAGGACTATAGTATCTTTGTTCCTCTTGATGAAATCAAACAAATGCTATCACTAACTTTTCTTTTGATTTTAGCACCATAAAAGAATAGCCTCTACATGTCAATCAAGTCTTATTTGATCTTTATGATATTAGGGATAGAGATATTATATTCTTAAATCAAATTGGTCCCCATACAATTTTTCTCAAAAACTTTGTAGGGATCTCAATCCTACATCTTGGATGCCCTTTGGACCATTTGGTCATCAAGAATAGAAGAGAAAAATTCATCAACAAATAGGTCTAATCCCAATTGTACTTCCTCCACAATGAATTTTTTCTTATCATCTAACTTGATCGAAGGCAAATGATCCACATGGTGGATGTGGAGGGGATTTGATAAATTTTTTAGTTTAGTCCTATATCTAGTTGTAAGCAACATATGCATTCAATCTAGAGACAAGTAGCCTCATATATTATCAATGGAATACCTTAATAAGTAGATACCAAATGTAGTTGAGATATTGATCATTGCTATGTCATGATGGACTATGAAACTTAGATTAGATTGAAGTATGAGGAGGAGTCTCTATACCAATTCAAGAATTTGAACTAGAGTTCCTTCTAGTTGGATCTCTCCTTTGTTTATAGACTAATATGCCAACACCAATGCATCTACTAGTCTTCTAGGAATGACCAAAGTACTTGATCCAAAATCTACATGCACTAATGAATTAATTTATTTTCATAGATTATAGTCAGGTAAAACAACATCAATTTAGCTTGTGTTACCTCAAGGCCACATATCTACAATATCACGGGTATTTTTTCTTATAAAATACCTTTTGTCTCTCAAAATGTTCCTTTAGGTAGTTCATTTACTTGGGCATGGATAAGAAATCCCCTATAGGAATGGACATAATAGAATTATTTAGATTGTGTACCACATTAAATTATCCAATAGAATGGACTCTCTAAGGTCCATTCAATAGCCATTAAGGTTTGGGCCTATCTATAATATGTTCTCAGGCTCCGGTTGGTTTTGGAATTAGTGTGCATTGCTTAGGTGAATTCAATAGACTTAGGGTTTCATGGATACTTCTCTTAGTTTCCAACGGGAGGTTTTTCACATTTTGGTTAGGTGGAATTATAGGAGTACCTTTTTATGATTAGTTGATCTACTTTAGATTTTTAGGTTCACTTGATTAACCTTCATTTTATCCTCTATAAAATTCCTCTTGGAACTTGTCATGTAGTTCAATTGGAACTATGGTATCGCAAGTGTTGAAGTACTTGCATTAGCAGACATAATGTATACTTCCTCCTCATCCCAAGTTATTATATTTTGCTCAGGAATTGTAGAATTTGTTCTTAGGAGAGAGATTTATCGCTGGATGGAAGAGGGATGCGTAAGAAGTAGATGATTAGGCATGTACAACTTCATTTGGAACTTCTATGGTCTATTGAGGCTTTCCTCTAGGGTAAGAATTAGGAGGGTGGAAATTGGGGTAGGTGCAGTACCATGCATTAGGATCTTCCACATAATTATTTTTCATGGCAACTATATTCCTGATAGGGTTAGGAGAAATTGCTACAATGGGAGTTGTATAGGCACTATCTAATAGTTAGAGCTATGGGTTTGATTCACATTCCTATTGTATTGGAGACTAGAGCTATGATATCCATTTGGGGAGGCTTATAACTTTGAATAATCTGTTGGAAGGGAGGTATTAGATGACTTTAATATTGAAACCTCTAGGTATTAAATTTTTTGAGGGCTATGAACTCATTACAGACTAAGCAATTTTTTTATTTTGTCTAGCTCATTGGAGGAATAAGGACTTGTAAATAGGTATTCTAGAGTAGGAGTTGGTTGGACTATTGAGGGTGGCTAATAAGGAGTTTTTATGCTTGGAAACAAAGGCATAGGGGGTCTAGGAGCTAGCCTTATTATCTAGATCAAATTTTCTTGGCTAGATGGCTATTCCATAGGCCATTAATAAAGAATCTCCTCCTCTAAACTTTATCATCATAGTTATTTTAGAATTAATAGCTTTCAAATAATAATTGAATGCCATACCCAGAAGAGGTTTGATATCATCTAGGGTTCTATACTAGGTTTTATGAAATTGACCATTGAAATCATCCATTATATCAATGGGTGTTCTCTTGATTCTCAATAGTTTCTCCAATATAGACATGCCATTCACCATCTCTCTAAATATATTAACTATTAGATCCATGAGTTGGTCCTATAATTTGATTGAATTTGGAGAAAGGCATATGTACCATTCTTGTGCTTTACCTCTACATTATGTAGCCAATAGTTTGAGGGCTATATTTTGCTCCTTGATAATATGTATTATAGATATGTTGACCACATTATGCAAGTTATTGAAAGGTATGGTAGCATATTCACCAGTGAAGTAAGGTGGAAACTCGAGTGTTGAGGCTAGGATTAGGTCCTATGTTGCAAGCAGAATAGGTGGTTTTTGGGGGAATCTATCATTCCATGTCATGTACCTTCTCAAAGGTTGGTTTTTATTTACAACCATGTTATGACATCAAGATATTATTTTGGGTCCTTGGTTCAAGAGTAGCATTAGTACTTATAAATTTTTTTTTGCAAAGGACCTAGTAATAAGTATTGCACTCATAAAGGTCCTTTGTTCTTAATATAATCTCTAGGGGAATGCTTATTGTGCTTTAGTAATTAAGTTGGTTGATATTTTCACCAAAATCTCAACTAAAATGAATAAATGTATGCCAAGAAAACTATTGTGTACATATGGTGGTTGTTACAAACTTCTATTTCTTCCTTATATTTCTATGCATATAATTTTTTATGGGGTGAATGAATAATATTTGTCCTAATGAATATCCTAGAAAAAAAATTGTCCACATAGAATATCATGGCCATCCATTGCAATAACCATATCCATTCGACACTAATGCCTCACAAAGATCAACACATTTGGAATATCTATGATTGAGGGATGCACTCACAAGGAAACATCCAAGATTTGGCTAGGGTTGGATCCTTGTTTGATGTGATCTCTAATGCTCACCTTGCTAAAATAATTGCTTTCATAAAAGGAAAAGAGGAAAATTACAAAAAATAAAAACCCTAATCTAATAGAGGTGATGTGCCAAGATCAAAAGATTCTTCTATATATAACTGAAATAAAATAAACACATGCATCATCTACTAATAGCTAGATAAATGAACATAGTTTTAATTCGACATCAAGCATTCAAACAAAAAAATTATATATGAAACATGATAGAGTGAAAATTAGTCATAGTTTCATATATATCATAAAAATTTTGCATAGAGATGCCAAATCAAAATAGGTTCAAATGCTATTAAAAAAGAGACTCAAGATTTGATTTCAGATAAATACATAGAAGAAAGTGAAAGGAAATATACACATAAAGACCAACTATCAAGCATGAGTAGAAAATTTTCAATTCCTTACAATGGAAATAAAACTCCTATTTATAAGCAAAAACTAGGGTTTCATTTCCTCAAAATATATACAAAAAATCTAAAATTTTCTCCCTAAATCAAGCAGGAGGTTGATTTGAATTCAATGTTGATGGGTTTGAGGTATTTAGAACTAGAGCTATTAATTCCAAAGGGTTTATGACCTTTGTATTTGGATACTCCACTACTACTACCAACTACTTTTACTAGAAATTTCCCCCAATATTGAGCATAGGATCCTTTTGTAATTAATGTTGCTAGATTTGGGGTGTTTCGAACTAAAACTTCCATCACTATTATATTTAAGAAGCTAACTACTTTTTCTAGAATTCCATGTCTAGATGGTGTAGGCCTTGAGGATTTTCTATATTGATACCTTTATGAGCCCAACTGCTCCTCTTTTGGGATATCATGAGTAAATTTTACCTATAATAAATGTGTTTACTTGTCATGGAGGTTCCTTGTTGTGGAGGCATAAGGTTGATGAAAAATTTGATTGGTTATTGCCACCATTTCCCACAATTGTGGCCCACTAGATTGGATTGCTTCTTCTTGATCTGATGACTAGTGGAGATCCTATAGATCTTATCCTTGTTCATGTATTCCTTCTTGATCCATTGATCATTGAGATTGGATGGTTGGAACTACTTGATGCTTCATCATCTAAGTAGTCCCTCTTTTTCCATGAGTTGTTAGATTGTTCTTAGCTAGATCTTTGATTGTCGATGTCATCTGGATGTGGAATGGGAAGATCGTATGACTTCCACATATGTGATATCTATGAGCTCAATCAAATGTGGAAGATTTGGTCTATGGACCTAAATAAATAAGGAAAATATGACCTATGACCATTGATTCTTCTACACTCTAACCAATGATGGAGTCTACCTTTTAGTTATTACCAGAAAGACTCTCATAGATGATGCAGGCCATTGGTCAATTGTAGTTATTGAAAAAATGATAGGAGATGACATGGACCATTGATTGTTGAGATCAGATGGTCTACAAGACTTCACAATCTAGATGTTTCAAAATTCTTCTTGATATTCTATATGATATTTTTGTTAATGCTAAAGATCTCCTTACGATAGTGTGGGCCATTGATTATCAATATTAGATGGTCTATAGAAATTTATGACTAAGATGTTTCAATATTCATTTAAAGTCTCTATAGGCCATTAGATATTGTTTCTACCCAATATTGATGATGGATCTTATTTGGATATGGACCTTGATGGGACAACTACTTACTTATTTTGTAGGGTGCTAATGTGCTTGCCACATGTCCAAATCTCAATCAATGGTGATATTTTTCTCTAACAACTCCTTTAGGAGTCTTATGGAATGACACAAACTATTGGATGATCAATAAATATCTCACACAATCTTTAAAACTCCTATTTGACTGCTTTGCTAAAAAAATGGCACTCGTCGTTGATCTTGTAAAATGTCAAAGGCAAAGGAGTGTATGGAGAAGTTTGGGGAGTTTCAAAGAATTGAATATTAATGTGTAGATTTGAGAGTTTTAGAGTCTACAAAGGTATTAGAGATGCATAATTTGAACCTTGTATATTTTTTCATGTGTAAAAAATTCATCAACATTGGTGGATGCCTAGGAAAGAAGTTTGGAGGGTGGTTGAAAGTTCTGACTAAAAGTTTTTGGAGAGTTTTTTTTATTTTGAGTTTTGAATATTTAGATCATTTTAAGTTTTTGGTATCAATAATATGATTATGGATCTTCTTTGGATATGGACCTTGATGGGATAACTACTTACTTCTTTTGTTGGTTGCTAATGTGCTTGCCACATGTCTAGATCTCAACCAATGGTGATATTTTTATCTAAAAACTCCTTTTATAGTATTATGGAATGACACAAACTATTTTATGATCAATAAATAGCTCACACAATCTTTAAAACTCCTTTTTGATTGATTTGATAGAAAAATGGTACTCGTCGTTGATCTTGGAAAATGTCAAAGGCAAAGGTGTGTGTGGAGAAGCTTGGTGAGTTTCAAATAATTTAAGATTAATGAGTAGATTTGAGATTTGTAGAGTCTACAAAGGTATTAGAGATGCATATTTTTAACCTTGGATATTTTTTCATGTGTAAAAAAATCATCAACAACATTGGTGGAGGCCTAGGAAAGAAGTTTGAAGGGTGGTTGAAATTTTTGACTAAAAGCTTTTGGATAGAGTTATTTTTTTAGTTTTGAATATTTAGATTATTTTAAGGTTTTGGGGTCAGTAATATGATTAGTGACAAGAATTTTTAATATTTCTTATTTTTTGGATTTTTTATTACTTGTTATTGTTTTTTTTAAGAGAGAGGGAGTGAGTTATTAAAAATTATTATAGTAGTATTTTTTTGTGGCTACTCAGTTGCAAAAACTCATGAGATAGAGCTAATGAAGCATTTTATTTTATCTGGTTTATATGATATAGAAGCATCCAAATGTATGGACAATCTTGCATCATCAAAGAAAAATAAAGAAAGAAAAAAGAGGAAAAAAGAAAGAATAGAAAAAAGCAAGAGAAGAAATAAAAGAGGAAAAAAAGGAAGAAGGAATTACAATCAATCAATTTTTTTAGCATAAATATGAGCTTAAGTTGATGGAGAAACTAGTGGAGTTATTGGTGGTGGTACGCCAAGGCGATGATGATCACATTCTAGCATGAGGCATCTTGTCGACAAGGAGTCAACAAGGATTTTGAAGGGACCAACAAGGATTTGGCAAGGGACTAACAAGGAGTCAGTAAGGGATCGACATGGGATTGACAAGGGATCACTAATATTCTAGCAAAAGATATTTTATTTATTGCTTTACATTTGTAACAAAGAATTCAAATATTTTATTGTTGTGGTTTTGTGTGTATTTTTGTGAGAGGATCGAGCTACTAGAAGATGTTGTATTTCAATATACCCCCTCCTCTAGACTACATCAATTATACTATTTTGTGCTCTCATTACGGCTGATTCATAATATCAGGGATTTTGTACAACACATCTTAAGGAATATTGTCTTCTTTAGCTAGGATGGAGAACATAATGTTTTAATTATTTAGTTACTTGGTCATAGAAATGGGATTACAATCTAAATAAAGAGAAAGTCAAATAAAACACCCTTAGCTATCTACCATGTTACATTGCTTCAAATAAAATAGTTGACACATAATAATAATAATAATAATAATAATTATAATAATAATAATGTATTATCTAGTTATAGGGTATCCATTAAGGACCAACACGATAAAACCATAAGGTATCCACTTGAGAACAATATGATTATGCCTAAAAGATCCATTTGCTCTATGTTGATTGGTTTTAATATAGGAAATAGCCAAGCAATTTTACAACCCTCCAGTTCATAACAATGGTTGCTTTCTTTTCTCTGTTCAATGATAAAATATTTATTTTGATAATTTACAACTAACCACAAGCATTCTAACTAACAAAATAATTCATTTTAAATAACAAGTATTTGGTAACAATTAGAAATCCACATATCATAAGTTGTTTATCAAACATATGAATCATATAATGCATATCAATAAATAAGTCTTAAACTAGCAAGCATTAAAACCTATTTACTAAGAGTTTACTTCAAATTTAGTGCAATGGAAAACATTCACATCCATAAAACAAAGAGAACACCTCAAAATAAATGCTAAAATTAATCTCAACTAAGCTTGAATTAGATTTAAATTTATAAACATATAAAAAAATTAAAATATCTAAGTTTTTCTTTTAAAACTTCAATAAAAGTAATAGAAATCTAAACCTCAAATCATCAAGTCTTTCTCCCTAAATAGAGTCTAAAAGGTAGTTAAATAACAATTGAGTTAGTTAGAACAAACTGCATCCATATAATGGGAGGAATTTTGAATTATTTCATGATCATAAATAGAAATGCATTGGAAATCAAAACTAGTAGTTGTCAATTTCTCCTCAAGTGATGATTTGATAGAGATGAATTTGCCTAGATAGCCATGTATCTTTTTAGTGCTAAATGCTAGATCTACAAAACATTTCTAAATTTTTTTTAGAGAAAATTTATTTATAGATTTGATCACTTTGACCATCTTGTCTATAGTAATTTGGCTATTCTCTTCATATTGATGTTATTCAATTAAGCCCTTGTGGTTATCATATGGTTTCTCAATATTGATTTTTGTTGCCAGTCTATTCATTTCTCTAGCAACCTTGTCAATGATGGGATTGACCTCTTATAGTACTCCATGAGCATAGTTGATTCTTTCTTACATGATTGTGATCTAGGTAGAGCATCTATGTATCTTAGCAATAGGAAAATAGAAGTTAGTTCCAAGATTTGTGCTTTGTTGTTTAATATTCAAAAGACCAATTTTAGTGCGCAGGATCATTTTTTGTAGCGCATCAATTTTTCTCATTTCTATTTGACCTTTATTTTGGTATCCCTATATAAGTACTATTTTAGAAAAAACTTAATATTCAAGTCAGACCTTGCTCATATAGCTTTGATGGTTGCACTTTAATAATGTCCTTATGGTTCCCAATGATGTCTACAATGGAGATTTGTTCTTTTAAGGCATTTATTTGATAAGGGAATACACTATGGAGAAGTACTTTATTTCATTATCTACCATGATATCCTCTACTTTTGGAACTCTCTTCTCAAGTATTTCAACTTAGGCCCTTTCAAAAGTTATCTCAAATTCCAAGGCTTGAATGTGCTAGAATTAGTTAGTGACCCTCTTCTCTAAGTCTTTGAATTTGTATTGCTCTAATTTAGCCACTCCAATGTGCATCTAACTTATATCCATACTTTGAATTTAAACTACTCAGAAAATGGTCATATATTATACTCTTTCCATCACAACATTGTACTCATATCTCTTCTTCTTCCTAGAATATTTTCTCTTTTTGGATTTTTTGTCATAAATTTTTTTATTAAAATATATTCAATTTCAAGGTCCTATTGGAGATATTACATTATTTTACCCCCTTGTAATATTAGATGATTTATATTTGTATAAGGTATGTGTAAATATTATAGAAAGTACAAGGTGTTAGGATAGAGAATGAAGAGTCACATGATATGTGGCAAGATGAGAGTTTTGTCTTTATGAGAGGAATATGAAAGGTTGCATATCTTAGATGAAAGAGGAGAGCAATAGTCAAAGTACTAAAAAGTCATGTAAATTGATATATTAGAGGTAAATCTCCATGCAATGTAATCAATTTGAATCATTCTTGCAATCCTATGATATTGTGTATATTTAAATTATATTTGTGAGATATTATTGTTATTCCAATATTAAGTTTCATTGTTATTTATGATTAGTAGCATATATTTGATTTATTCTTGATCTTGGTTGAATCTTACTATGAGTTAATCTATTCAGAAAGCTAATAGTGGTATTATTTCCACAATAATATTACTTGCATAGGATCTGGGATAATCGTCACTATCCAATGAGAATACCAAATTAAGGAGAAGCTTATTTGGAATGGTGAAAGTGGTTTGTAGCCTACAAAACTAGAAGTAGTAGATTAAGGACAAAAATATTGAGGATAATAGTTTGGAGGTAGCAATCTTAAAAGTTAAAAATATTGCATTTGGAGACAACAAGTAAGTAAACTTGAAGGTAGCAATAAGACTTATATACAACAAGAGGTCTTGAGAATAGAAATATAAGAAGGCAACAAGATTGTAAGTTATAGAAGATAAAATTGAAGATTGATGCAAAGCATCATAAAGGACCACATGGGCAACAAGTTTTGAAAAGTAATAATAATTCAAGACAAAAAAAAGTATTAAGGATAGTAAGATTTGAAAATAGAGAAAAAACATCAAGAAAGACCTGGAAGCACATTTAAGACTTCAAAAAGACTTATGCATCCAAGACAACACACTGCTTAAGATATTGGTAAACAAAGATTGCAAATTCAAGATAAAATTTTAAGAAAACAAAAGAGTGTTGAAAGGCCCACAAAGTGGAGGTCATTAGAGTAGTAAGGTTGAAAGCAAGTCAATCTCAGTTCAGGCATACAAAGAACATCTAGAGGTAAAAAATGAAAAGGTAAAAATTAGTGATTTATTAAAATATTTAAGTTTACCTTTATAGAAAGAAATATTTATGTTTAAGAGGATAGAAATTTCCTACACATCAGTGAGACAACTAGATATATGCACCTATAGTAACATGGTTAATAAGAGAAGGCATATTATGTAAGAATAACATGGAAGAGTGCAACATTTGATAGAAGGATATAAAGGAAGAAAAGTGCAGTCCTCTAAGCTAAATGTAAAGTTTTAGAGTTAAGTGAAGAGTTATCCTTCAAATCAGAGTACAATGCAACCCTACATATTGGAAACCTATGTCAAATTCTAGAGATGAAGTGTCACCATTTGAGGTTGATAAGGAACAAAGTAGTGTGGTCATTTGTATCTGATAAGGGATAGTGAAGCATTGTCATTTGCAGATAAAAAGGATATTTTAAACCAACATCCAAACATCATCCTTGTAGTTCAAAAATCACATTGAAGCATCACCTTTGTAGTCTAAGAGAAGCACTAAAGCATCACATGAGAAATAATCATAAGGAAGTGAAAAATCCAAGATCAATTGGAATGATGGAAGAATGTAAAATCCAACATATTTTAGATGTTGAAAGAAGTGTAAGAGCTAGGTCAAACCAAGAGTCACTTGGATGTTGAAGGTAGAAACTGAGTGTTGAAAAACTTAATACCATATTCAAGTACCAAATATAGTGATTTGATTCAAGCATCAAGCAAAGAGTTCATTTGGCGAAGGTAGTGAAATTATTGGACATTACAAATATTGAAATGATAAGCACTAACCAAAGTATCATGCAAATTTCTAGGTTGATACGTTGAGGCTATGAACATGAAAAGGTAGAGTGAGTAACACTCATTTTGGAGAGTTACAAATAGTGGCCATTGCATGATCTTTCCAACACATCAATTCTCACACATTTGAGCCAAGAGAGCACAGTGAAATACTTTCAAAAATTGCAGTGCTTAAGTCACCATAGGGAGTGTGTCATTGAAGGAGGTATATTTAATTTGATAAGTTGATTTTTTATTTTTACTAAGGTTATAGGAGAGATAAGGCTAGTAATAGTTTAATTAAAGGTTAATTAATGATCGGAGTAATACGATGATTTATTATAAATGTGATTTAAGTGGAGAGATAAGGTTAAAGTTAATTTTTATAAATGGAGTTAAAAGGTTTGTTAAATATCCTTAAGTAAAGTGATTTATTTAAAGTTTTAGAATTTTTTAAATGAGAATTTGGAAAAATTTAAACTTTAATTTTTTTGAAATTTGATTAGAGAGTTAAAAGGTTTTCAACAAGAAAGGCTAGAAATTTTTAAACGTTTTTTGAGATAGAAAGTTTAAAAGAAAAAATTAATTATTGTAAATTTAGTTATTTGGGAGATAAAAGGGTTTCAACCTCAAACATTAGGAAAAATATAAATTTACAAAAATTCTTTCTTTATTAGTTTCCAAATAATTTGGGAGAAATAAGGAATTCAACATCATAGGTTTTTTAAATTTAGAAACTTAGAATCTATCATTCAAAATCTAGGGAGTTATAAGGTTGTCAACTTCAAGGAACATGGCAAAGAAAAAGCAAATGAAAAAGAAAAAAATGATCAAAAAATAGAAACACAAAAACCAAAACTACATGAGTTGTCAAAATCAATTGAAGAAGAAAACTTATGTTTTCAAGAACAAATATATATTTTCGATGACTCATTTTAAGATAATAAGGAAATTTTGCAAAAATTAAATTGTTGGAATTAAAAAATGATGACAAAAATTGAAAGTCAAGAGAAAACATCGATGAAGGAAAAAAAAGTTTTTCAATCAATCATGAGAAGCCAAAAATGAAAGTTTTTCAATGCTATAAAATTATCTAAATTTAAAACTTTATGAAGTAGAAATAAACCCTAAAAATATTATTACATTACCTTATGATATATGAAAGATAATATATGATATTACTTTCTAATTAAGTTCTAAAAAGCAAGAGGAAATGATTGCAGATTTGGAAAATAAGCTTGTTGATATTATTAGTGAAGTAGAACAGGGAGAATTTCTAATGCTTCAAAAATGCATGCAATATGTTCTTAATGATGCTAATGATTATTGTGAAAATAGTGTTACTGTACCTATTAGTCTATGGAAAATAATCTACAAGGGAATAATCACTCTAATGTTTCCAAGTTAAGAAAGTGAGGAAAGGTTGAAGAATTAGAGAACAAACCAATGATTAAAGATGTTTGTTGTGATACAAATAATTTAAGGCCCATGATGATAGATTCATGTTGTGATACTATAGAATTAAAATCATTGATGATAGATGCAAGTTGTAATACTAGTGATCTCCATCAAAAGGAAAAAGATACATGTGATTCTCATAAAAAAGAAAAGGAATATTGTGATGCAAACAATGATACTTGTGATTTAGAGATAGAAAAAACTATTACAAAAATAGATGTTATATGTGATACAAATAATCTTAATATAGTTTGTGATTTTTTCAAAAATGCTTATGCTATCAGAATTGATGTTGATTTGAATTCAAATTATGATAGAGATAGTGATGCTCAGAGTTGTGTTGATATTGATAGAGATTAGTCTAATGATATTTTTGGTTATTTTGAAAGGTATACTAAAGGAATTGGTTCAAAGTTGTTAAATAAAATGGGATATAAATATATAGGTTTTGGAAAACATGAACAAGAAATACAAGAGCCAATTGTACCAATAATAAGACCAAAATGTGAGGGTCTTGGATATACAAGATAGACAAACAACAAGAAATCAAGAACTAAATTTGTGATAGGAAATAGTAACATAAAATCTATGACAAGAATTGATATAATTAGTAATAATGAAGGACATAATAGAAAAAGGAAATTTTTAACAAAAAATAAATGCAATCATTATGGTAGATATGGACATAAGATAGAGAGATGTTGGAATCTCCATAGTTGTAAAATTTGTGGAGGACATAATCATTCACAAATATTTTATCTACAAAATGAAAATAAAGACTATCAATTGAAAATAGATTGTGGATGGATAAACATTAATAAATGGGATAATATAGAAGGAATGTTGTGTGGTTTCTACAAAAGAAAACCAAGTATGATCAATTTGTTTTAAGGATATTAACAATGGGTAAGAATTACCAGTGAAGTTAAGGATAATACCACTGGGTATGAAAAACCAATGAAGTTAAAGTACTTCATCTAGGTTAAATAAAAACTAGTGAAGCTAAGATTATTACAACTAGGTTGAAGAACAACCAGTGAAGATTAAAAATTTAGATTTTAGAAAGAACCAACTTAAGAAGAAAAGTTGGTCATTGCCATCCTGCTTCAAGTTATTGAAAATATTTATAGAAGTTTCATATTAATGCTATAGAAAGTTATCTAATATTGTGTTGCAATAAAAATCAATCTTCAAAATTTGAGAAGCTTCCTACAATGGATAGAGAATAATTTCATCTTTGATTGCTTGAAGGTCGTGAGCTTTCCTCATGCAGGGATTGGTTTGAGTTGTAGTTAAGTTTTAGGTATAGATATTGATAAAAGTTTCAGGTCTCAAAGATAGACCTTGAGAAGGTAGATTGAGTTTACCTATTCCAAGAATCTATTCGGAATAGAAGGCAATCTATAGTATAGATTTAGGTCTTGAAGATAGACCTTGATATTGATAGAGAAAGGAGACTCTAGAAGTGAGGTCCCATAGAAGCAGACAAAGGAGACCTATTAGAAAAGGTCCCATTGAAGGTAGATTAAAGAGACTCAGGTCCTTGATAAAATATTTATTGGTCCTTAGTAAGAAAAGAGACCATTAATATAGCTTGTTCTATAGAGATAGAAAGCATTTGTAGTGATGATCCTACAAATATGATGATATTATAAATATTTTGGTGGATGATCCAAATGCAGAATTCTAGAGGTAAAGATCCAAAGTCAGATCCATTGGAATTGACCCAAAGATAGAGATCCTAAGATGACTCAAATACATTTATCCAGAGGTAGGCAAAGATAATTGTATCCAACCATGACAGATTCAGAGCTAAAGATTAAAGAATGAATAAGAATAAGATAATGAAGAAAAAAATCCTTCCCACCAAATAATGTAATATAGAGGGTGTTGGATATATTACATTATTTGCCCCCCTTGTAATATTAGATGATTTATATTTGTATAATGTATGTGTCAATATTAGAGAAAGTGAAATGTATCAGGATAGAAAATGAAGAGTCACATGATATATGGCAAGATCATATTTTTTCTTTATGAGAGGAATATGAAAGGTTGCATCTCCCATATGAAAGAGGAGATCAATAGTTAAAGTACTAAAAAGTTATGTAAATTGATATATTGGAGGTAAAGCTCCATGCAATGTAATCAATATGAATCATTCTTGCAATCTTGTGATATTGTGTATATTCAAATTATATTTGTGAGATATTGTTGTTATTCCAATATTAAGTTTCATTGTTATTTTTTATTAGTAGCATATATTTGATTTATTCTTGATCTTGGTTGAAGCTTACTATGAGTTAATCTATTCAGATCACTAACAGGTCCAAGATATTTATATTCAAGGGTAAACTAATGGACCTATGAACTTCTCTAGTCTATTGCTCCATGCTTATTCCAACATGCTCGGGGATTGGTTCTAAATCCATCATATCACCAACTACTTATTTTATGGGTTATAAACTCTATAGTTATGAGATCTGCTTCTCTGATGTCCACTTCCTAAAGCTTTACTCAGGCTTCTTAAGGTGAGGCTTCCTCTACTAGAAGATTTATTCCCACTTGAAGAAATTTTTTCTACAAGTCTTCTCTTCGAGAATGAAGCCTTCTACTTAGCATTTAATTAGTCCATTAAATCAATATTTTATGTTGAATGGAATCCATCCTACAAAATGGCTAAGCTTGGACAAATACTTTCTCCTACAAATTTCTAGCTATTGATACTTAACAAGTTTTCAAAAAATCATACTCCTTTTTAAGATCCTTTTCCCTTGTTTGTATAGGAGTATCTTCTCCTACAACTATCCCTACAAGGACATCAATGTTTTATTTTAATTTAATGCTTTTCCTTTTGAATAAGTCAAAGTACTAGGTTGGGATAGGGTCTAAAATGAGCTGCCCAAGTGATGGCTTGAAATATACTTCTTCCTCTTTTAAATCACCTCTATCCAAGAATGTGCATCCATAGAAAGGTATTCTTAAAAATCCCTAGGTGTACATTCAAAAATTTGGGTCTTTTAGATAGACCATAAATACCATTTTAAATTTTCTTCATGCTGATAAAATATAATACATGAGCTTGTAACCAAAGCTTATCAAATCATGAGATAAATTGTGTATAATACCCAAAATTCCTTATGGTATAATCACCAATGGAAAAATAAATGGGTGAAAACACATGGATATGTGTCAATACATTTCTTTAATATAGCCATTGAGGCTACCCATCATTTGATAAGCTATTGCTTTGAGTAGTATTTTACTTGGTACACACTTGGGTAACAAACGAGGCTTCCCTTTGATGCTTGAGTAATATATGTACAATGGACTTAAATAAATAGGCCAACATATGGCTATAAAGCCTTATTTGTTTCCTCAACAAAGTAGGGGAACTAATAATT
The DNA here is from genome assembly GCA_028583015.1 of Wollemia nobilis. NCBI lineage: Eukaryota > Viridiplantae > Streptophyta > Pinopsida > Araucariales > Araucariaceae > Wollemia > Wollemia nobilis. The sequence continues at coordinate 8,798,659 of JAQPPZ010003077.1, read as the reverse complement.
ATTCAATAAAGAACAAATACACGGAAAAACAACAAAGTGAATATAAAAAAAAAATTATTTATTTTTCATGTTTTCCTTCCAGAGATTTCTAAAAAATATATGTATAGGTGGCGTTTTTGGATAGTTAAAAATGGAAACTTTTACTATTTTAAGTTGTGTGACTATGCATAGGTATATCTATTAAAAATGAAATCATATGGAACCTAGGCCTCTCTAAGGCTCTAATATTTTTTATTTTTGTAATCTTTTTGTTGTCATATTCGATTATCCTAGTTAGGACTATCACACCTCGTATAGAGCAACACAATAGGAACTCTCTCAAGAGAATGGGGTTTGGCTCAATCAAGGATCTTTGGGAGTATTTTACAAGGTTGAATCCTTGTTAGGATGTGTTTTTTGTTGAAGAATATTATATTATATTATATAGTACATGCTAATGTACCCCCATGGTATCTTATGGTACAATTGTAAATATGCAATAGATTAGGGTGTGAGTCTATAGTTTAGAAGTGTGAATTATATTTACCATTTGTGTATATTTTTATGTGTAGGATATGCATAAGTGTCATGTAATTATATGTGCAAGTGTGAAGAGTGAGAAAGTGCACAAGTGTCATGTATTAAAGTGTGCAAAGTGTCATTGAGTAAATTGTGCAAGAGTAAATAGAGAATCAAGAGTCACATATACAAGTGGAAATATGAGAATCCAAGAGGAATGAGAGGTTTATGATATGTGTGGAATAAGAAAGGTTGCATCTCCTAGATATGTGAGAAGATAAATATTAAAAGAGTCCAATAGTCACATTGTAAATATTATATTATGGAGATCAAGCTCCATGAAATGTATCAAAGAATGTAAGAAGTTTTATCAGAGAATATTGAAGCTTGTATACAATATTTGAATAATATTATTGTATGTTTTCTTCATGTTATTGCATGAATGATATTAGCCATTTATCTCTTATTATTGTTATTTTCATGAATGTTATGTTCATTGATTTTGGCCATTTATATTAAATTTCTCTAATATTTGAGACTACTCAAGATCTTGAATATTTGAGACCTATGATAATATGGCTAAAATACCAATAGTGATATTAGAGCTACATTGTGTAGACTCTATCAAAGCTAATTCAAGTAGTCTCTATTACTATCATTAGGAAAAATATTTACAGTGTGAATATTTGAATTTTAAGTGATAAGATTCAAAGTTACTATGAGTAGTTTCTAAAGCTAGCACCAAACTTGATTTTGGTATGAATATTGATAAGCTAGCAACAAAATAAAAATTATCATGAATTTTGAGGAAGATCCACATATAGAATAGTTTATGTTGGGTTACTAAGTACCCTGCCATTATTATTGAAGGAATTGATATTTATAGGTAAAATTTTTAAGTCAATTGAAAAGAACTTGGGCTAAAATACAAAGAGAAAAAAGTCAGCTTTAAGAAAGAAAATTTGAGGTTGCTATTAAGAAAAAAATAACAATTTGAATAGAAAAATAAAGTGGCCATGATCCAACGATTTTGTTCTATCCTTGAGATAGAATTATTTGATAAAAATAAGTAAGAATATGAAGTAAAGAATTGGTTAGAAATCAATGAAAGAGAGGAGATAAGAACCTGCTATGAGAGAAGAAAAAGGGAAGTGATCTAAGTTGGAGTATCTCCAACCATTTTTTGTTGATATTAGAAGACGAAAATGAGATATTGAGTGCCATTAGAAGCACAAGATTGGAGGTCATCTAAAAAATTAGAGTGACCAAAAGGGATGTTTAAAAATTTGAGGAAAAGGAAATATTTGATCCTAAGATAAGTTTAGACCTGAGAAAGTGCATCAAGATCCATAGCCCTAATAAAAAAAGGAAGTTATGCTATAACCTAGGAGAAATATTGTAAGAAATGTTTAGGCCTAAGGAAAGGAAGAGCAAAAGCTCTATAGCCCTAAGAAAATGAATTGCAGAAGCTCCATTATCCTGAGAAATGGAAGAGTCAAGATAGCAACATAGTAGCACCTGGCTTAAAAGCTAAGCTATTAAATCTAGGAGAAAAATTAGAAGATAAGTTTCTTGTCCAAGTTACATTAAGAGCACTTCTAGAAAATTATAAACATTTAGTCACTTCACTTCAAGTGCTAAATAAGGAAACAACCTTTGATGAATTAGTCAATATTCTTCAAGAGTATGAGGTGGGTAATTTATTCAAAGATGAAATGACTAATAATACTTTGATATCTAAGGAAAATACACCAAGTAACACTACAACATCATCATAATCTTAGCCTAGATGGAAACAAATATATTGTCACATATGTAGGAAAAAGGGTCATTCTACAAATTTTTATAGATATAATTCTTTGAATCAAAGAAATCAAATGAATATACCATTTCAAAATGTTCAACCAAGGCAATATCAACCTCAATATCAATATGGGCAACAAAAATAGCTACAATCAAGGGAAGAAAGTCAAAAGGGCAATTTAGTTCAAGAAATTCAAGAGATAGAAGAAGCTACTGAAGAAAATGTTCTTATACTGAAAAGGGGGTGAACCGTATAAGATAAAATATTTTGCTTTTTAATCCATATGATAACATCAGTAGTATTAAAGTAATAAACATAACATAAAACATCACACACATGAGAAACATGATTTAACATGGTTCACCCAATGTGGGCTACTCCACGAAGAAAATATTCTTTATAAACTTTTCTCAAATAAATTCTCTTGGGAATCCTTTCCCTATTACAATGTTTATAGACCTTTTTCCAAAGGAGATACCAATTCCCTCTGCTCTGGTTGGTGATCTTCTAGAAGAACTACTATTTCCATTGCACTGGATTATGGACCTCTATCCACTGAAGACTGTTAGAATTAAAGTGCACTACGCCTTCACCTTGACACTTATCAATTTCTCTTGACAAGTGTCATGTGTTCCAAATAGGTTTATGCCTATATATTGTAACCCATTTGTATCAATAAAATATATCTGATCTTGTTCATTCTATTTTAATCCCAACATTTGGTATCAGAGTATGTTCCCTCTCCTGCCTGTGAAACCCTTGAGGGGGGATTTCCCTCATGGAAATCCTCCCTCCCTCCATTTTTTTTTCTCCCCTCAAGTATGCTCTCCATCCATGAGATGGATCAGAAACTAGAAAGTTTAAGGAAAATTGACTACCAAATCTGTAATTTTTAAAGTGATTGGGGAGGCATCAAATCCATGCAGCATTTTTTTTTGAAGATGCACTCTCATTGCAGATATACTGGAGCCATTTTTTTGTGATGGGAGCATTTTCGTAGAGGTTCACACCAGTTTTTGAGATACGAAATAATTTTTTTAGTCGTGGAAGCCCATGGTATTTGTGCAGTCCTGTCGAAGTCGTGGCTAAGAATAAACGACGGATTCAACATACAATGTCGCTGTATTTTTTTACGAAGATACGCCCCGCTCTACCTATTTTCTGCTAATGAGCATGGTAATAGATCTTGTGCTGCCGTTGCTTATGGATCGAATACTATACGTGTTGAGGGCTGTGCCGGAACGTACGACAAATCCTGCATTTTTCTCAAGAGTTTTTTACTGCCTACCTTTTCTTTCAGTCGCATGTTATTTAAAACAAATTCCATGCAGTCTATTGTTACTGTGTTTCATCGATCGTATGTAGAAGATCACCTTTGCACACTTGCAACAGAGATCATGGAGATTTATAATTTTTGCTAAGTATTTTATGCTGTGGAGTTGACGAAGCAGGCATAAATCCATTCCTGAAGCACAGGAGCTATGAACAATTTTTTTTAGCTCAACGTAATCAAGGCCAGTTTTGATCTGCTAGCACGACATGATAATGGATGCTTCCATTTTCAAACATGTTATATTGGAGGAACGTAATGCTGTGTGCACAATCTGAGCATTTGTTGCATGCATTTGCGAGTAGATAATGATATCTTTGAAAGCAAGATGTTTTTTCTAAAGGCGTGAAGTGGAGCTCCAAAATTACGATGTGCTCGGTGCACTCAGTGTGTTACTCTTGGTCATTATCAAAGTTTGTGAGAGATCTCCGTAGATTTTGGTCCGCATGAGTTTGAATGACGATGTCGGCATCTGACTACAACCTGCGATTGATGCCATGACCTAACATGGGCTGTATGACTGTGTTTTTTGTTTTTCTATACTTTGATGCTTTTATGTACCTGGCAGCATTTTAACAGGCATATTTGGCATATATTATGTGGCAAAATGGTTGAGAGCGACATGAAAGCATTAAACCAGACACATAACACATCCGTTTCAGCAACATCGGCCCCTGCAGGCTTGTTATTTCTTTTTGAAACATGATTTTTTTAAAGCAACTCCAGTCCTCCTGAATTCTAAAAGCTGCAAGTGGGTAAAATATTCCAACTCGTCAAACTGAGTCAAATTCAGAAGGCAGTCAAGTGAGAAGAAACAAGTGGAATCATGTGTGTGTTTTTTATTGCCGCATAAAGACCAGAGAACATTGCCGTTGAAATTTTTGAGAGGGAGAAGCCATGCAAATGTGTATTTTTTTTCAATATTTCATGTCGATGTCGAGTCAAGAGGGATTTTTTTGCCACTAATATTATATTCCATCGATGGTTGAAGTTTTTATTAACCCGTTTATCCGTTGGAGTAAGTACGTGATCAAACTGCTATGTTTTTTTTTTGAAATGGACACTGGAGTCTAATCTGACTGGAGAGGAGGAGGATTTCAATGAGATGCAACAAAGTTCCCAACACATATTTATTGGCAAAAATCTCCAACATTTGCTTGTGGAGCGATCTAGGCGGAAAGAACGTGGTTGTGGGATCGTAGCAGTGCAATAATTTAATGGCTATTTTTTTGACCAAGAGATTAATTTCTGACTGCTTGATGCACCGAGAAATTTTCTACAAGTGGTTGTGCATCTAGAGCATGTGTCGCATCCATTTTTTCTTAATGCTCACCTGATTGGCAGATTATTTAAAAACTGCCATCATTTTTTCTATTTGCAGCAAGTTGTTTGTCAACTGACAGTGCTTGTGGAGAGAAGGACAAAGTATGAGTTGTTCAATTGCAACGTCTGGGAGTGGCACTACCAGAGAGATGCAAGGAAAAATGATGTTTCTGGAGTTAAATTCGTGAATCATCACTAATTATGCACCGTCAAATTGCAACTACACCACTTCCTATTTTTTTTCGTTGATGTACATTGGATACCAAATCATGGCTCATTTGATGTGAATGCTTTTTTGGTTGGTATGCCGCAATATTGTCTTTATGCAATGTATTTGCTAATGCGATGGAGGAGTCCAGTACCGTGAAATACCAGATTTTTTTTAATGATATTTACTACCACATTGACGACTATTATTTTTTAGGATGTTGAGATGGCCGACAGTATGGCCTATTTGGCCATTTTTTATTTTTTCCACAAAGAGAGAGTGGAAGTGGAAGAAGGCCTACATGGTCTGTTTATTGTACCTTATTGCATTTTTTAGGTGATGGCCTAGATGGCCCATGTAATTCCCCTGCGAGGGAAAATTTAAGATGATTGTTTTTCCCATAGAAGGAGGACTTATTGAGATCCAAATATAGCCATGTTTATAGTCGTTGAAAATATTTTTTTGAGACGAACACATTGGTGGTGTCCATTTGTAATTCTGAGGTTGTTTCATATGAATTTTTAAGCCTCAAAGTTTTCTACCTTGGAGTGCACTCTCGGTTGAACCCGACACTCCTAAGGCACTTATAAGTGAACCTAGTATCTAGTATTCTCCTCTATCTACTTGGCGGATGCAGTGGCTAGTTACCCATGCATTTTGATAAGATGAGGTGACTACCATAAGGACACTTATTCTAGGGACTACAGACATAGACACCCTAGACTCTATCTAAGGTTTTTTTTATCTACTTCTGAAGACTACAGACAAAGACACTTCAAAAGATTCTCTTCTATTCTTCTCCTCCATATTTGGCTTCAATGATTCATTTTATTGTATTTTATGGCTCATTTTTTCTTATATATTAAGGTGCATTTTTGGTAGATACTGAAACCTTCTAGATTGAGTTCACCATGAGGAGGGATTTGATAATCATGGTGGATCTAGTCAGTGACCTACAAAAGACAACATCCTCTGAGGATGACCTAGAGAGGCAAAAAACCTAGGAGTGGCTAACCCTGAGGCACCCATGATGACCCTCAGGCACTTAGACGGCTGATCCAGTGGCAACAAACCCGTGGAAGTGGCTGACCATGAGGCAACAGACCAAGATGTATACATAGTGAATCTAGAATTATTCACAGTTGGAGAGCCAAGCGCAAAGAGCACAAGCCTAGACCAAATAAGCAATAAAATAGGATGATAGGTTGCTTTTAGAGAAGTCAACATTAAGGGGGAATGTTACCTAATGTTGACTTTTTTTTTCTTTAGTTAGGATAGTGCACTTTAAGGGGGAATGTTAGAATTAAAGTGCACTATTTCTTCACCTTGACACTTGTCAGTTTCTCTTGACAAGTGTCATGTGTTTCATATAGGCTTATGCCTATATATTGTAACCAATTTGTATCAATAAAATATATCTCATCTTGTTCATTCTATTTTAGTCCCAACATTATACCAAATGTTGGGACTAAAATAGAATGAACAAGATGATATATTTTATTGATACAAATGGGTTACAATATATAGGCATAAGCCTATATGAAACACATGACACTTGTAAAGAAAAACTAAAAAGTGTTAAGGTGAAGGCATAGTGCACTTTACTTCTAAAACAGACTCCTACCCTCACTAAGAAGGCCTATCTTCATTGCCCTGGATAGTGGACCTCTATCCACTGGATACTGTTATCCTCTATAATCTGTCACCTCCAAAGCTTGCTCTCAACTATCTCTTAAATCTGCACTAAAAATATTCCTTTGATATAGCACAAATCTATTCAATCTCTATCTCTGATCTACACTAAACATAGTCCTTCGGTCTAGCACAAATCTACTCAATATATATCTTTGGTCTGGCACAAACCTATCCTTAAATCTACACCAAAATCTATCCTCAAGACTTAACACAAAGTTTCAATCAATCACAATTCAACTATGCTAGATCTGCTCCAAACCTTAACCCAATGTTTGAACAAATCAATCAATCAAATCTGCTCATAAGTCTTCTCAAAGACTTGTCTTAAATCTGCTCTACAAGTCCTTACTAGAACTTTTCCAATATGCTCAACAAGTCTTCACCAAGACTTATCTCAAATCTACATTGTAAGCTTCCACAAAAGCTTACTTCACTCAACCAATCACTCAATGAAAGCTTAGTCAACAATGATTATCAAACAAACCTCACATAACAATGATACTCATGATCTTGCACAAACCCTAGTTCAAGCATATGAAAACTTACTTCAATATTTCCAACAATGTTTATCAAACAATATTTTTATCAACAATTCTCACTCAAAAAAACCTTTAACAATTAAACTCAACAATGTTTATCAAACAATCCTTTTCAAGCATTTACAATATCCAACAATTACTGTCAAGGATAATGTGCCCTTACCTCTTTGTTTGAAGAAGATTTGACATCAAACATCTGTCTCAATCACAATCAACTCTTTGCCAATTTCAAAGGTTATATAGAAATGTATTCTCAATCATTCACTCAATTTTATCCCTCAAAATATTTCACCATACATAGCAATAAATCTTTATTACACCTTATAATCTCCACACTTCAAAATGCAAGCCAACAATATGTGTAAAGAAAATAATCACAATAATTTTCTTTATAAACCCTTATATTTTTAACACATCATAGCTTATCTCAATTAAAAATATAACCCCATTTTTCAACCTTATAACTCCTATTTCAATTTACTTTTTAGAAATCATAATAAAGAAATTAATCCTCAAAACCTTATAACTCCTATTTCAATTCACTTTTTTGAAAACACAATAAAACAATTAATCCTCAAAGACCTTATAACTCCCCCTTAGTAAAAATAACTCATGCCATATTATAAACCTTATAAGAAATTTAGTATTTAAAAAATTAAATACCTTGCTCTCAACGAGATTTGAAACCCTGCTTGCACCCTCCACAGTGCCCTAGATGTGGCCCACATGCCATGTGAGCTAGGTGTTCATATTGGCACCAAAAGGCACCTTGAATCTTCCTTTGGTACCCAAACCAAAAATATTTAACACATGCACCTTAGCAAAAAGCTACCACCAGGTTTCAATCATGAAACCTTCCACCTACTAGCACCTTAAGCCACAATCGTCTGCCATTGGCCCAACCGCTACGGTTGGCAACCAATCTCCAATCATCTTCCATTTATTCATTCGATTAATGTCATGTTTAAAAATTTGTCCTCTTCTCCTCTTATTTCATGCAGTTCTCCTAAATCACATGCACTTCGATTTTAATTTATTCAAAGGATAATATTTTATCTCCAAAGCATATGGTATTAATTGAAGAACACAAGCTTATACTTAGAGGGGGGCAAACAATATGGCACCCACATTTTACTTTCTTTCCAAACCAATATCAATTAGTGACACAATTGCAATAACCAAATATAGCAGTGTGCATTAATAACATAGATAGCAATAGTAAGCAAGTGTACAAATCATCACACACAATTGAGACAAAATATTTAACATGGTTTCCCAAATGTGGGGTAGTCCACAAGATATTCTCCTTATAATATTTCACAAAGAAATAGGGATCCTTATACCAATAAAAATGAATACTTTGATCTGCTCAAATCTAGGCTCACCTGATATTCTCAAGTGGGTTCCACTGATATGCTTAGCTAGGATATCCATTGATCTGCGTAGCTAGGCTATCCACTAATCTGCTTAGCTAGGCTATCCACTGATCTGCTCAGCTAGGCTATCCATTGATCTTCTCAACTAGGCTATCCCCTGATCTACTCAACTTGGCTATCCACTGATCTACTCAGCTAGGCTATCCACTGATATGCTCAGCTAGGCTATCCACTGATTTGCTCAACTAGGCTATCCACTAATCTACTCAGCTATGCTATCCATTGATCTGATCAGCTAGGGAAATGGTGTTGATGTGTTTTCTATTTCTATCCTGTCTCTTTCATTGCTCATAAATTTGCCTCAATGCCTTCTCACAAGGCTCAAACAATCCTGCTCAAATGTTGTCCCAAATATGTTCTCAAAGCCTTCACAAAAGGCTCAAACAATCCTGATCAAATGCTTTCTCAAATCTTTCCACAAATCTGTCCCAAAAGCCTTCTCAAAGGCTCAACAAATCATACACAAAATTTGTCTCAAATCTGTCCAGAAATTGTATTCCAAAATCCTTCCCAAAGGCTCAACCAATCATGCACAAAAGTTGTCTCAAATATGTCCAAAAATTTTGTCCCAAAAGCCTTCCCAAAGGCTCAACCAATCATGCACAAAAGCTGTCTCAAATATATCTAGAAATTCTGTCCCAAAAGCCTTCCCAAAGGCTCAACCAATCATGCACAAAAGTTATCTCAAATCTGTCCAAAAATTCTGTCCCAAAAGCCTTCTCAAAGGCTCAACCAATCATGCACAAAATCTGTCTCAAATCTCAACCACAAATCAACAAAGGCAAGGCTCAATGATGAACTCAACAATAGATAACAAATGAATGATGACAATACTCAATAGTGTGCTAAAAAATGAATGACAATGTACTCTTCAATGGATGACAATAATGATCCACAATGATCTCAACAATGTATGACAAATGATATCTCAAATGGATGACAACAATGCTCAAAAATGTACTCTCAAATGGATGACAAAAATGCTCAACAATGTACTCTCAAATGGATGACAACAATGCTCAACAAGGTACTCTCAAATGGATGACAAATGATCTCTCAAATTGAAACCTCTCCAAGAAATAACAATTAGGACTTCAACCAACCAAGGATAATCTCCACAAGTGATATAAATAGGTTCTCAATAATATCTTCCTCATGCAATCTCAATAAGCTCTTAAGAAACAAGCACAACTCCCTCAAGAAAAGAGCTCTCAAATAGCCAATAATTATCTCAAAAATGAAAGACAAATGTATCCAAAAGTGACTAGCAAATGATCTCCTCAATGGTCTCAACTAAAGCAATCATGAAACTCAAGCATCAATTTTATCCATAAAATTGATTTTCTAATCCATCCACTCCTCTCAATAGCCAAGGCACATAATCAAGCAATTTATCTTCAACTTAAAACCCTAACTCCTGTGCATGTCTTGTAACTCAAGGTAGCAATTAATTAAGTCTCAAGTTCCTAGTTTAATTTCTTAATTAAATCATGCACTAGGACATATAACAAGTTCAACACTTTTCAACCTTATGAATCCCTAATTTAATTAACACATACAACAAGCACCTATGCTTTTATTTTTAATTCCACACCTTATAACTCCACATACAATAATCACAAATATTTATTTCCACACCTTATATCTCCCTATCACACATGGCAATAACAAATATTTAATTCTACACCTTATAAATCCCTAAGCACATTAACACATACAACAAGCATTTATTTCCCTAAACTCCTTATGACTCCCTAGTTATCACAAAAATAATTTTAATGCACCAAAAATTTGGTAATAACAAATATTACCATGCGCTGGAGATAAATACCTTTATATGAAATTCATTGCCTTCGTAACCTTCGAAATCATATTTGCCAAAATTAATGCGCCTTCACACCTTCACGGGAGTCAAAATTCATTCCTCTCGCTTAGCACTATGAAGCGCTTACCACGTGGGTGCTAGCCCATGTTGGGATTTTAATCCCAAACACCCAAATTTAACCCATGCTCAAATTTGAAACTCGATTTTACTTTCTTAGAAAAACACTTTGCCCTTTGCAGGATTCGAACAACGAACCCACCTTGTACAAAGTTCATGCTCTACCAACTGCGCTATAGGCTCCTACGTGATGTCACTTTCCCGCATTATTTACTTGACCTTACTCTCAAATCGAAAGTTATTTATCCTTCTTTCTTTGTTGCTCCCCTTTCGACGACTCTCTCTTATGCGCTATTTCAAGTCTTCTTTAAACAAAGGTTTTTCACCTTTTATTTATATGCACCTCCATGCCTTTGAATGATGTCGGTGAATATTTATTTATCTCCCCAACCTTTGCACGTTGGCAGATAATATAATACAACCTCAGACCTTAGAATTATTAAATAAAAATCTAATAATTCACCTTTTAAGTTTGAATTGGGATATCTTCTTCATTCTTTTGAATTTCGTCATGAAACTTTTTGCACCTAGGTTTTATTGGAAAACCTTTTCATCCATCATAATTTGGAGAAGTCTTAGCATAGTGGTTTTAATGAAAAATCCTTTCCAATGGTTTTAATAAAAACCCTTTCCGTTGGTTTTAATAAAAAACCCTTGCCATTGGTTTTAATAAAAAACATTTGCCGTTGGTTTTAATAAAAACCTTTACCATTGGTTTTAATAAAAACCATTAATATAATATTTAAAAAGTTAAATATTTTATGCCTCTTGTGCAAAAAAACCCTATAAATATCCATGCTCTCCAAAATATCATAAATGATTATTTATGAAGTGCTTTTGTCACCAAAACTCAATGTGATCCATGTGACATCAATGACAACACAAAATAACTCAAATTGCCAACATTAATATGAATTTTGCTCTCCCTTTTAACACGTTGGTGGGTGGAAGAGGTGATCGACATCAGTGCCTTGAATTTGCTTGCTTGCCCTTTGTAACCCTAACCTTAGGGTTATTAAAATTTAATCATAAAATAATTTATAATTTATTATAATTAATTTATAATTAACTTAATAACTTTAAATTTAATTTAATTAAATTATAAATTAATTTATTATGAAATTATTATAATTAATTTAAATATTTAGGTCTCAACCTTAGACCTTTAATATTATAATACAAAATTATAATATTATTTTCTTGGGCCTTCCTTTTGCTCTTTAGACCTCATCTTTTTCCTTAGGCCTAGAATAAATCTTTCTCTTGCACTGATTACTGAAACTGACTCCTGACATACTTCTTTTTTAGCTGCTCACTGAAACTAACTCTTGAATGCTCTCCCCCTAACTCAAATTTCTTCCCCTTTGTCATCAATGGCAAAGGTCCACCTTTGGGGCTCAAGTCTAAGAATGAAGCTCTTAGCTTAGCCCCTCCTCCACCTTCTCTTGAGGTGGTTAATTCTGGGGTGGGAGTAGAACTACTCCCAACTTTTCTCGAAGGTACTCAAAGGTCTCTTTCGAAAGTGGCTTAGTAAAAATGTCTGCAATCTGCTCCTTTGTAGTAACATATTCCAACCTGACCTACTTGTCTGACACCCATTCTCTCATAAAATGATACTTAATCAGAATGTGATTTTTCCTTGTGTGCATCACTGGATTCTTTAGAATATTTATAGCACTTGTGTTATCACACAATATGGGAATAGGATGATCATGTTTTATCTTGAAATACTCTATAGTTTGCTTCATCCACAATACATGTGTACGACTAGAAACTGCTGTAATATACTCTACCTCTGTTGTAGATAGGGATACTGATGCCTGTTTATTGCTAAGCCAAGAGACTAAATAGTCTCCAAGAAATAATGCTCCACCACTTGTACTTTTTTTGTCATCAATACTACCATCTCAATCTGCATTTGTATAATATGTGAGAGTGAAACTATCACTTTTGGGATACCAGAGCCCAAAGTCCATAGTCCCTTTTAGATACCTAAGAATCCTTTTTACTGCTTCTACATGTGTCTCCTTGGGTACTGCCTGAAACCTTATCACTAATCCCACTACCTGCATGATATCTGGTCTAGTAGCTGTGACATACAATAAGCTGCCAATCATAGATCTATATAATTTTTGATTTGCATCTGGAGATTCATCATATTTACTTAAATTACATCTTGTAACCATGGGAGTACTTACTGGCTTGCAATATTCTAACTTGAATTTCTTTAGCATATCTTTTATATACTTGGTTTGTGAAAGAAACACCCCTTTCTTTGATTGTGAAATCTGAAGTCCAAGAAATAAGGACAACTCACCAAGCATAGACATATCAAATTCATTTTGCATGCTCTTTGTAAATTTTTGACACATCTTATCATTGTTTCCTCCAAAAATGATATCATCAACATAAACAACCACAATTAGTATGTCACTCCCTTCATTTTTTATGTATAAGTTACTGTCCACTATTCCTTTCTTGAAACCCTGTTCCTGTAGGTACTTATCCAATCCTGAATACCAAGCTCTAGGAGCTTGTTTTAGTCCATAAAGTACTTTCTTCAATATGCATTCATTTTCTAGTTTATCAATCAAATTGAAACCTTTTGAATGCTCATTGTAAACCTCTTCTTCTAGAACACCATTTAGAAAGGCTGATTTAACATCCATCTGATATACTTTGAAGTTTTTGAAGCTTGAAAAGGTTAAGAATATTCTGATAGCTTTAAGTCATGCAACTGGAGCAAATGTCTCATCAAATTCAATTCCCTCTACTTGTGCATAACCTTTGCACACTAATCTTGCTTTATTTCTGACCACCTGACCATCTTCATTTTACTTATTTCTAAATATCCATTTAGTGCCAATCATATTTTTGTCTTTTGGTCGTGGAAAAAGTTTCCAAATCTTGCTTTTCTCTATTTGATCTAATTCCTCATCCATTGCCTTAATCCAAAACTTATCTTCACTTGCCTGATTGAAATCTTTTAGCTCAATCTTAGATAACAAAGAAAAAATTGCTTTTTGAGATGATGTTATCATTCTTCCTCTTGTCTACCTCTCATATGGATTCCCAATGATTAGCTCTTTTGGATGATGATTTTGTACATACCTGGATGGATTTTTAGGAATACGTCTTTGTGTTTTTTCCTCTTTCATATGATTCCTCATGAAATTCTTCTTGACAACTTCCATATTCCTGATACATAATCTGTTGAACTGGTTCTCTTGAACCTATCTTCTCATCAACTATTACATTTATACTTTCTACAATAGTGTGTTTCCTTTTGTTGTAGCATCTATAAGCTTTACTCTTAGTAGAATAACCAAGAAAAATTCCTTCATCACATCTTGGGTCAAACTTGCCCAAGTTTTGCTCTTCCCATGTTATGTAACACTTGCTTCCAAAAACCTTGAAGTGCTTTACAGTGCCCAGTATTCCTTTCCAGAGCTCATATGGAGTCTTGTGATGGTTTACCCTCATTTGAGCCCTATTTATTATATATACTACTATGTTGATTGCTTCCCTCCAAAATACATCAAAAATATTGAACTCATTTAACATAGCTCTAGCCATATTCTCAATAGTCCTATTTTTCCTTTCAACTACTCCATTTTGTTGAGGAGTTCTTGTAGCTGAGTATTCTCTCTTGATTCCATGTTGTTCATAAAAATATACAAATTCATTTGAGGTAAACTCTCCTCCTTTGTCAGATCTCAAACACTTAATCCTTTTTCTAGTTTTATTTTTGACCCGTTCTTTAAATACCTTGAATTTATCAAATGCTTCCAACTTATCTTTTAGGAAAGCTACCCAAGTCATTCTGGAGTAATCATATATGAACAATATCAAGTAACTTTCACCATAAATACTCTATATTTTGGTAGGACCACATAGATCAGTATGTATTAGCTTTAATGGTTCTAATGACATATATCCCTTTGATTTGAAACTTGTTCTAGTTTGCTTTCCATGTTGGCATGGTGCAAAGATTGTGTTTTGTGGCCTTTTTAGCTTGGGTAAATCTTTGACAGCCTGCTTATTACTTATGTTGACTATATTGTCAAAATTTAAATGACCCATTCTTCTATGCCACAACCAACTCTCATATTATTGTGATAGAAAATATTTTTTCCCTTTAATTTCACTAAGCATATAGAGGTTATTTGGAGTTCTAATTGCATTTGCAATGACTTTTTTAGTTTCAAACTTTCTTATTTCACATCTATCTAGGTAAAATGTAACCATATAACCTTGATCACAAATTTGGCTTACACTTACCAGATTGTGTCTTAACCCTTTGACATATAGTACATTCTCTATTCTTGTTTTCCCATTATCTAAACTCAGAGTTCCTTTTCTACCATTTTTTGTTGATCCATTATAACCAAAAGTCATGGATCCTCTATTTGTTTCTTTGAGTAAAAGAAATTTATCTCTATCTCCTGTCATATGTCTAGAGCAACCACTATCAAGAAACCATTGTTCTTATTTATCCTAAGTATGAAGAGTTGTTTGAACTAACATTGATCTAGCCTTTTCATTCCCCCTTTTTTCTTTCCTAGTTGTTGAGGTTGTATTCTTTTTACTAGACCCAGGAAGTACCATTTTACACCATCTAGCCTTGTGCCCAAAATTATTGCATTTATAACATATGATATCATCATTCATAAGAGGTGCAAAAGAGTTGAAATTTCTATTGACATCATTTTTCACATAACCAGTGCAGTGTATAGCTCTATGACCATATTTTTTATAAGAAAATAAATAGCCATGGAAGATATTATGTAACTTGTTTGGATGCCTTTGAAAATGTGGTTGAGTGCTTTTCCTTTTGTGATTAACTCTTGTCCATGGTTCTTCTTTGCTTTCTTCTTTCCTGATGTCCTTTCCTTTCAAAGTATGAGTAGCGAGCTTATCTCTATTTGATTATTTATTGAAATCTGGATTCCTCCTTCTGTTTCCCTAATTTTATATTTTGTTGAATCTTGGTATTTTCAACTTCATGCCTAACAGATACAATTTCTACTTCTAATATTTTACATTTTGTTTCCCTTGCTCTTAATAGATCTGTCATATCTTGTTCAATTTTTTTTCCCTCTTCTACCTTTATCTTGAGTTTTGTGAGACTCTGTAGAAGTTATATCTTTGCTTCTTCATCTTCTTGAATTTGATCCTTCAAGCTTGAGTTGTTATTTATAATATTTTCAAGGTTCTTGAGAGTAGCAAAAAATTCATCTTTTATGTCAAACATGGTCTCTTCTTCACTCTCTGAAGTCATGTGTGTTTATGATGGATCCTCCAAGATTTTAGTCTTTTTACAAAGAGACCTGCTCTGATATCAATTGAAGAACATGTTATTATACTAAGGGGGAGGGGGGTGAATAGTATAAGATAAAAATTTTTGTTTTCAATCCATATGATAACATCAACAATATTAAAGTAATAAACACCACACAAAACATCACACACATGATAGACATGATTTAACGTGATTCACCCAATGTGGGCTACTCCATAGAGAAAATATTCTTTATAAATTTTTCTCAAATAAATTCTCTTGGGAATCCTTTCTCTATTACAATGTTTATGGACCTCTATCCAAAGGAGACACCAATACCTTAATAAATTTTATGGATCTCTATCCATAGGAGACACCAATCCCCTTTGCTCTGGCTGATGACGTTCTAGAAGAACTATTGCCTCCATTGCACTGGCTTATGGACCTCTATCCACTGAAGACTCTTGCCTTCACTTAGAAGACCTATATTCACTACCCTAGCTAATGGACCTCTATCTACTAGAGACTGTTATCCTCTATCCTCTGTTACCTCCAAATATTTCTCTCAACTCTATCACAAATCTGCACTAAACACAATCCTTCGATCTAGCACAAATTTGCTCAATATTTTTCTTTTATATGCACTAAATATAGTCCTTTAGTCTAGCACAAATCTACTCAATCTCTATATTTGGTCTGACACAAACCTATCCTCAAATTTGCACCAAACTCTATCCTAAAATATATCCTCAAACCTTAACACAAAGCTTGAATCAATCACAAATCAACTCTTCTAGATCTGCTTCAAACCTTAATCTAAGATTTGAACAAATCAATCAATCAACTTTGCTCACAAGTCTTCTCAAAGACTTGTCTCAAATATGCTCTATAAGTCCTCACTAGAACTTGTCCAATCTGCTCAACAGGTCTTCACCAGGGCTTGTCTCAAATCTGCTCAACAAGTCTTCACCAAGACTTGTCTCAAATCTACATTGTCAGCTTACTTCACGCAACCAATCACTCAACGAAAGCTTAGTCAATAATGCTTATCAAACAAACCTCACATAACAATGATACTCATGATCTTGCAAAAACTCTAGTTCAAGCATATGAAATCTTACTTCATTATTTACAATAATACTTATAAAACAAGGTTTTTATCAACAATTTTCACTCAAAAAAGCCTTTAACAATTAAACTCAATAATGCTTATCAAACAATCATTTTCACTCCAACTTAGCATTTACAACATCCAAAAATCACTCTCAAGGATAATGTGCTCTTCCCTCTTTGTTTGAAGAATATTTGACCTCAAACACTTGTCTTAATCACAATCAACTCTTTTCCAATTTCAAAGGTTAGATAGCAATGTCTTCTCAATCATTCACTCAATTTGATCCCTAAAAATCTTTCACCATATATAGCAATAAATATTTATACACCTTATAATCTCCACACTTCAAAATGCAAGCCAAAAATATGTGTAAAGAAAATAATCACAATAATTTTCTTTATAATCCCTTATTTTTTAACACATCATAGCTTATCTCAATTAAAAATATAATCTCCTTTTTCAACCTTATAACTCCTATTTCAATTCACTTTTCATAAATCACAATAAAACAATTAATACTTAAAACCTTATAACTCCTATTTCAATTCACTTTTATGAAAACACAATAAAACAATTAATCCTCAAAGACCTTATAACTCCCCCTTAGTAAAAATCATTCATGCCATATTATAAACCTTAGAAGCAATTTAATATTTAAAAAATTAAATACCTTGTTCTTGGTGGGATTCGAAACCCCGCTTGCGTCCTCCATAGGGCCCTAGCTGTGGCCCACATGCCATGTGAGCTAGGTGTTCACCTTGGCACAAAAAGGCACCTTGTGTGCCTTGAATATTCCTTCGATGCCCAAACCAAAAAATTTTAACACATGCACCTTAGCAAAAAGCTGTCATTGGGTTTCGATCATGAAAACTTCCACCTACTAGCGCCTTAAGCTATAGTTACCTATTGTTTGCCCAACCACCACAATTAGCAACCAATCTCCAAGTGTCTTCCCTTTATTCGCTTGATTACTACCACATTTAAAAATTTGTCCTCTTCTTTCACGTAGTTCGCACAAATTGCATGCACTTCAATTTTAATTTATTCAAAGGATAATGTTTTCTCTCCAAAGCATATGGTATTAATATGAATTTTTCTCTCCCTTTTAACACGTCGATGGGTGGAAGAGGTAATCGACGTCGGTGCATTGACTTTGCTTGCTTGCCCTTTGTAACCCTAACCTTAGGGTTATTAAATTAAATCATAAACTAATTTATAATTTATTTAAATCTTTAGGTCTCAAACTTAGACCTTTAATATTATAATATAAAATTATAATATTATTTTTTGGGCCTTCCTTTTGCTCTTTAGACCTCATATTTTTCCTTAGGTCTAGAAGCAATCTTTCTCTTGTATTGATTACTGAAACTGACTCTTGACATCAATGACAACAAATCTTGCTTATATTTCCAACAACTACATAAGGAAATAAAATTATAGCCCTTACAACAAGAATTATAGTTGATTATTATGATGAAGAAAATAAAAAGCAAGTTCTTCCAAAACTTTCTATTGACACTGATGTCAAAAGTAACAAAATAAAAGCAAAAAAAAGACTATAAAATAGATAATAATTCCAAGATAAAATTTAGAGCACATCAGGTCCGAGGTGTAGAACAATTGGTTCAACCAAACCCCGTAAGGGGGGTGGAGGTCCTAGGTTCAAATCTCAGGCCTCATTAGACTGAATTCTTGTCCCTTTCCTGGTGCTTTCAGTGTCCTAAAAGGTTTAAAATGATTGTGATATGGTGGTTAAAGGGGTAAACTGCACAAAGAACTATGTGTCAGATTCCAGGGCAGATAGCGCATAATACTCTGGTGGCAATACAAGCTGGACAAGCTACCTGGATTCATGGTGGCTACCAATTCCACCATGTAAATAAAAAAAGAAATATTTTAGAGCACATTAGAGTTGTAAAATTTGTGAGAAGACCAAACCAAGAATATATTATAAAACAAAAATTGAGGTTCACTATGGATGGATAAAAATAATAGATTGGAATAGTATCATGGATATGTTGAAATGTTTTTATGGTCATAAAGAAGTCTAATGAATACTATAGGAAATAGGTTAGTAGAGAAGCATCAGAGTTTTGAGCAGTTCCAGAGCTAGGGCAAAAGAACAAATGAAAGAATCAGAGATTGAAGAATTAAGTCTTCAATAACCCATCAATGTAATACAAGGTGGTTTTGGAGAATATTACATTATTTGGTACATGCTAATGTACCCCCATGGTACCTTACCCATGGTACCTTAGGGTAAAATTGTAAATATATAATAGATTAAGGTGCGATTTTATAGTTTAGGAGTATGAATTATATTTCTCCTTTATGTATGCGTTTATGTGTGGGATGTGCATAAGTGTCAAATATTAAGGTGTGCAAGTGTGTACAAAGTGTCATAGAGTAAAATGTGAAAGAGTAAATACAGATTCAAGAGTCATGTGTATAAGTGACAAGATGAGAAGCCAAGAGGAATGAGAGATTTATCTTATGTATGGAATAATAAAGGTTGCATCTCCCAAATATGTGAGGAGAGCAATAGTCAAAGAGTCCAAGAGTCACCTTTCTAAGGTTATATTGTGGAGATAAAGCTCCATGAAATGTATCAAAGAATGTAAGGAGATCTATTTGAGAATATTGAAGCTTATATAAAATATTTAAGCAATATTATTGTATGTTTTATTCATATTATTTCATGAATTATATTGGCCATTTATCTCTTATTATTGTTATTTTCAAGAATGTTATGTTCATTTATTTTTACCATTTATATTAAATTGCTCTAATGCATGAGACTACGCAAGATCTTGAATATTTGGCACCTATGATAATATAGTTAAAAATCCAACAATATTTATGTGCACTTCAAACTCAAAGGGAAAAGGAATGCAAAAGATAAAATAAAACAACTAAAAAAGACAAAAACCTAGACTAAAAATGTGGCAATGCACCAAAGACCAAATAAGATCTTGCACAATAGACCTATATTCTATGTGCTAGCATGAACATTTTCTCTCCTTGACACAGATGAGCCTAAATGAGAGTTATAGGTATACACAAGCATAAAGACATGGTTTAAAGCATGAAAACCATAGATGGATACTCAAAATAGATGCATAGGCCTCCCATAAACACACATATACACGTAAAACCCAAAAATAGGTAAAGACTACATACACACATACAAATATTGATCAGAGCATGCGAACCATATATGTATACCCAAAATAGACATGTAGGAATCATATATATATATAGATAATTTTACAAATATTATACTAGATGTGGGGGTTTGATTGCCCATTAGTTTTTCAGGAGCTAACTACTATTAAAAATAAATGAAAGGAAAGCTTAAAAAATTGTAGATGCAAATTGGTTGATCCTTTTTACAACCTATATTATTTTTAATCTATAGATTACAAAAAGAGAAATTTATCTCCAAAACTATGCAGAGATTTCAAAATTATTGTTGCTCTTGATTTTGGGTCATGTATTCATTGAATTCATTGTGTTCTTATGAGTCCTATAGATAGGGGATCAGACTAAGAATCACCAATACTCTAGAGTGATGCACTCTTTAAATGAGAGCGTATGACCCATTATAGATATAGAGCTTGGGACCTACTCAACCTTTTGGATAAAGAGGAAATAAAGGCTCTTTAAAACTTATAAAGGTTGAGGGCTCCCCCACCCCCACCCCCACCCCCACCCCCACCATTTAAAAGGTAAATAGTAACTTGATGGAATAACCTATGCTTTGATCAGGTCTCTAACCATTATGTGGTGCAATACTTAAGTTTTTTGAGTCCTTGGATACTCAAGTGCCCTTGATGTTACCATCTACCATATTCTGGATATTCCTAGAGTTTGAGCATGGGAAATTAATCACTTAGATCTAGGTATTTTCCTAGTATAGCCCTCGTCACTTCTACCTTTAATGTACCAACTGCTTCCCTAGATTGGTATTTCCTCTGGACTTAGAACCTTGATTATTATTTGACCTTAAAATTCTTAGATATTTCAATAAATTTTTTCTTTTGATATTTGGAAATGTTATATGCTTTGCAGACCATCAAAACTTCCTTGGATATTCCAAAACTTTTGATACTCAAAGTTTTACCTTCTTTGCATCTATTAAAAATTTTGATCTAGATTTTTGGTACCTCATATTTTACTTCCCAACTATTTTATCTTTGCTTTGTCCATCTTTCAAGATTTTCCAAGGTAACCTTTTTTAAGTGTAGTGAGAATTCACTACAATTCTATCAACTCATAGGGGATATTCAACTTAAAGAAGATAAAAAATAAAAAATAAAAATGTTGTCTTGTCCATTGGGCATGGAGTTAAGAAGAAGTGAAAAGACTTAGAGAATTTTTCATGTTTTTGCAGCATTTACAAAATTAGGATTAATCCCAAATTATGGATGAGGATTTCTCTTTGAGTTCTCTAGAGAATGTATAAAATGTTGGCTATTTGTCTTGTCCTATAATGCCAAGGGTGATACTTTGCTATGAGATATTTTATTAATTGCCCTTCTTTGATTCCATCCTTCCTAGAAAGCTTACAATTTCTTTGATAATATCATGATTATTCATTGTTTGCTAGCTATGTTGTTGATTCCCAATCCTTATGATCTATGCATCCCTTATTGAATTGCTTGGTGTACTTTCTTGAGAGCACTTAGGTCTTCCTATATTATATATATGTCACCATAGCTTTATCAACTTTATTTATAGATGATGTGTATTTAAAATAAATTCTTGGGGGATTGTTTTTTTTACCCACCAAGGGACTTACATGCAACTTGTTCATTTGAATTTGTAGTGTACACACCATAGTGAACCAAACTTCTACCACTCCCTCGTGTTCATCTTATTGAACATGTAATCTATGACCTCCCAAGGTCTTTGATGGGTTGGCCAAGGTGAGGCATGAGTCCCTAAGCTTAAGTAGGATATTACATTGGGACTCAACATAGACATCTTGTCGTCCCTTTTTGGCCACCCTAGTACTTTTTTTTTTCAATATAAATGGTACTTAGCCATGTGTTAATTTTATTACTTTGCTACTCTACTTCTTGTCTCTACCATATATTTTGATTAGCATTTTGGCCTATTTATCACTGGGTTGGTCAATCTTTCATATTACACACTCACTTCTTCTTTACCTAGGGTGATGAGGCTTGGGTTAAAGCTTAAGATATGCATGATTGGTTGGGACTTTTCTCTAGGAATAGTTTTCATGACATGTGAATTTGGATATGGGTGATAATAGGAAGCAAGTTCCTCCATGTAATCATCTTGAGTGAGAGTGGATTCCTTAATAGGATCAATAGGCTTTGGTTATAGATGAATTGGTACTAGGACCCTTTGTTGATCTTGATCGTGGGTCAAGATCAATAGGCTTTGGTTAGAGGGCTATCCAAGATTTTTTTATTTTCCTAAAAAAGGTCATTTTGGCTAAAAATGGAAATTACCCAAAAATAGTAATTGCTTATCTTTAGGGCTTTAAGATTTAGGATTTTGTTTTAGGGTTTATTTTGGGATATATATTCCCTTGGTATCATATTGTAAAGGGGGTGAAATATAGGAATGAGAAAATAAATTATTTTTCGATTTATTTTCATGTATTGCAATTTGTGTGATTGGGGGTTTACCACTTCATTTATATTTATCACAGTTTATGTGATTGGAGATTCTTGCTCTGACCTCTTGCAGCTAGATTTACACCATTTGGTATTAGAGAAAGTTTCATCTTGTTGAGGGAGATAAGGTAATCTTATCAATTATAGTTATTTTTCTATTCTTATTTTTTTGTTTCAAATAATACAGATCAATTTAACATGAACATAATCAATAGGAATATGCAGGAGCTACAAGCACAAGTTGCTCAACTGAATGGAATGATGACCTATATAAGGAAAAAATATCCCATATAATTTGTAGATCTAGATTCTGATAATGAGACTTTGGAAGAAGACAACAAGATAGAGGTTCATGATGAGGAAGAAGCAAGAGTTTAAGGATAGGCTAATTAGGGTATTGGAAGGAAATAAAGATGGAATCAATATTGATGTCACTAAGTACATAGGAGGGTTGAAACAATAGGAGTTGATAGACTAGTTGAATAGCATGGATAAGTTATTTGAGTGGAAAATCCTTTCAAAGGAACTGAAAGTGAATCTTGCATGCATGAAGTTGAAAGGACATGCATTGATTTGGTGGGATCATCTACAAAAGGAGAGGCAAAGAAAAGGAAAGGAAAATATTAGGGTCTAGCGTAAAATAGAAAAGAAATTGAAGGGGAAATTCTTGCCTAAATATTATGCCCAAACATTGTTTCATAGACTTAAAAGCCTCAAATAAAAGTATCAAAGCATCGAGGACTTCACCAATGAATTCTACAAGTTATCAATTTGGGTGGGTCTTAAAGAGTTAGAACATAAGGCTACAAGGTATGTGAATGGATTAAGTTATGCCATGATTTGGATCTATAGTGTAGAAGATGCATATTATTTTACATTAAAATTAGAAGAGAAACATAAGAGGAGAGGAGAGAGGAAAGGACCATCATCACCTCCAGCAATTGGGTGTGGTGGATTTAGTCCCTCAAAGGGAGAATCTACTAATACATGAAAAAAAGAAGAATCCGGGCAAGGTCATAGTAACCATGAGAGAGGTGGAGGATTTCAAAGAGGAAGAGGTAATGGTGGAGGATGCAATTGGGATGACCCACAAAGATCATATACTTATTATAGTTGTGGTGAGGAAGAACACAGAGATTTTGAGTGTCCTGCACTCTCTTGCAAAAGAAAGAAAATAAGGAGAACAAGCTAGAGTAAATCTGGTTGAGCCAGAAGAGCAAACTGATATAGGAGTTGCAATAGACATGGGGGAAAACCTCAAGATAAAGAGGATGATAATCATACTAAGTAAGGAAAAAGCACAAGATAATAATGGTGGTGATTATTGGATGTGTATGAATATATTTCGAACTAGGTGCACATCTGGAGGAATGGTATGTAAGATGATTATTGATATTGGTATTTGTGAAAATATGGTTTCATATGAAATGGTTGAGAAACTTAACTTAAATGCGATAATAACCTATATTTCTATCGCATATTGTGGTTCAAAAAAGGGAGCTACGTAACTATAGATAAGAGGTTTCTAGTTAAGTTTTCAATTAGGACTACATACAAGGATGAAGTGTGGTTTGATGTAATCCCAATAGATGCATTCCAATTATTGTTGGAGAGGCCTTGGAAATATGATAGGAAGGCTACCCATGATGGGAAATAGAATACTTACACATTCTATAAGGATGGAGTAAAAGTGGTCTTATTACCACAACAAGAAGAAGGGCAAAGTGAAAGCCTATTAACGACTAAGGATTTTGTCATAGGGATGAAAGAAGTTGAGGTTTGTTATGTGTTGACAAAAAATAAGGTGGATATTGAGGATGTTTCTAAACCACCTACAATAATAAAATTGCTAAAATAGTATGCATATGTCATACTAAAGAAGTTACCAGTTGGACTACCTCCAAAAAGGGGTATTCAACATCGTATTGATTTGATCCATGATTCAAATAGTTGGAAAATAGAAAGGAAAAAATAGTGGGTCTTAGCCTTATCACAAGCTAAGTTTAAATATAATAGTTCAATAAATAGGTCAAAAGGAAAATTTCCTTTTTAGATTCTTCATGTTAAGAATCCCAAGGGTGTGCTAGATTTGATTGTTCTATTGACTCAGGGTAAACTCAATGATGATGTAGAGGCATTTGCAAAGAACATACAAGAATTGTAAGGAGACAGAAAGAAGTTGTAATATGGTAATAAAAAGTATAAATCAATAGCAGATGCAATCAAAAGAACAAAAATTGTAGAATTTTGATAAGAGGAACTTATAGGAGCAGAGTTCTTTTCAACCAAAGGAGAATGATGCAAGAGCCTACCTTTCGGAGGGCATAACTTTTGATCCGACCATTGGATCAACTTGAAATTTTATGAGGAGGTAGATAATGAGGAGGAAAATACCATGGCTAGGCCACAAAGTGGTATAGATAATTGTTTTCATATCTTTTTGAGATTTTTCCGAGCCCAAATTCTTTCATCTAGTGCCTCAAAAATGGATTTTAGTGTTTTATTAGAAAACTCTCATATAAAAATTTAGAATTTAATAACTCCTTTTTTAGATATGTTTAGGTGTTGATATTTTCTAGGATCCTTAATATTGGTGATATGATGATGCGTATTAATTTAGAGGGCTATTCGAGCTTTTTTTATTTTCCTAAAAAAAGGTCATTTTGGCTAAAAATGTAAATTACCAAAAAATAGTAATTTCTTATCTTTAGGGCTTTAATATTTAGGGTTTTGTTTTAGGGTTTATTTTGGGATATATATTCCCTTGGTATCACATTGTAAAGGGGTGAAATATAGGAATGATAAAATAAATTATTTTTTAGTTTATTTCCATGTATTGCAATTTGTGTGATTGGGGGTTTACCACTTCATTTCTATTTATCATAGTTTATATGATTGGATGTTCTTGTTCTGACCTCTTGAAACTAGATTTACACCATTTGGTATTAGATCAAGTTGGATATTGTTGAGGGAGATAAGGTAAATTTATCAATTATAGTTATTTTTATATTCTTATTTTTTTTGTTTGAAATAACACATCAATTTAGCATGAGCATAATCAATAGGAATATGCAGGAGCTACAAGCACAAGTTGCTCAACTAACTAGAATGATGACCTATATAAGGGAAATATATCCCATAGAATTTGTATATCTAGATTATTATAATGAGACTTTGAGAAGTAGACAACAAGATAGAGGTTCATGATGAGGAAGAAGCAAGAGTTTAAGGATAGCCTAATTAGTGTCTTGGAAGGAAATAAATATGGGATCAAGATTGATGTCCCTGAGTACGCAGGAGGGTTGAAACCATAGGAGTTGATATACTGGTTGAATAGCATGGAGAAGTTATTTGAGTAGAAAATCCTTTCAGAGGAAATGAAAGTGAAGCTTGCATGCATGAAGTTGAAAGGACATGCATTGATTTGGTGGGATCATCTACATAAGGAGAGGCAAAGAAAAGGAAAGGAAAAGATTAGGGTCTGGTGTAAAATAGAAAATAAATTGAAGGGGAAATTCTTGCCTAAATATTATCCCCAAACATTGTTTCATAGACTTAAAAACCTCAGATAAAAGTATCATAGCATCGAGGACTTCACCAATGAATTCTACAAGTTATCAATTTGGATGGGTCTTGAAGAGTTATAACATAAGGCTACAAGGTATGTGAATGGATTAAGTTATGCCATACAAGGTGATTTGAGTATGATTTGGATCTATAGTGTAGAATATACATATTATTTTACATTAAAAGTAGAAGAGAAACATAAGAGGAGAGGACAGAGGAAAGGACCATCATCACCTCCAACCATTGGGTGTGGTGGATTTAGTCCATCAAAGAGAGAATCTACTAATATTGGAAAATAAGAAGAAACTGGGCAAGATCATAGTAACCATGAGAGAGGTGGAGTATTTCAAAGAGGAAGAGGTAATGGTGGAGGATGCAATTGGGATGGCCCACAAATATAATATACCTATTATAGTTATGGTGAGGAAGTACACATATATTTTGAGTGTCCCACTCTATCTTGCAAAAGAAAGAAAATAAGGAGAACAAGATAGAGTCAATCTAGTTGATCCAAAAGAGCAAACTGATATAGGAGTTGCAATAGACATGGGGGAAAACCTTAGGATAAAGAGGATGATAATAATAGTAAGGAAGGAGAAAGCACAAGATAATAATGGTGGTGATTCTTGGCTGCATATGAATATCTTTCGAACTAGGTGCACATTTGGAGGAATGGTATGTAAGATGATTATTGATATTGGTATTTGTGAAAATATGGTTTCATATGAAATGGTTGAGAAACTTAACTTAAAGTGTGAGAAGAAACCTTATTCCGTATATTGTTGTTCAATAAAGGGAGCGAGGTAACTATAGATAAGAGGTGTCTGGTTAATTTTTCAATTAGGACTACCTACAAGGATGAAGTGTGGTGTGATGTAATTCCAATAGATGCATTCCATTTATTATTGGGGATGCCTTGAAAATATGATAGGAAGACTACCCATGATGGAAGACATAATACTTACACATTCTAGAAGGATAGAGTAAAAGTGGTCTTATTACCACAACAAGAAGAATGGCAAAGTGAAAGCCTATTAATGACTAAGGAATTTTTCATAGGGATGAAAGAAGTTGGGGTTTGTTATGTGTTGACAAAAAATAAAGTGGATATTGAGGATATTGATAAACCACCTACAACAATAAAATTGCTAAAAAAGTATGCATATGTCATACTAGAGAAGTTACCAGATGGACTACCTCCAAAAAGGGGTATTCAACATCGTATTTATTTGATCCATTATTCAAATAGTTGGAAAATAGAAAGGAAAAAATAGTGGGTCTTAGCATTACCACAAGCTAAGTTTACATATAATAGTTCAATCAATGGGTCAAAAGGAAATTTTCATTTTTAGACTCTTTATGGTAAGAATCCCAAGGGTGTGCTAGATTTGATTGGTCTACTGACTCAAGGTAAACTCAGTGATGATGTAGAGGCATTTGTAGAGAACATACAAGAATTGCAAGGAGTCAAAAAGAAGTTGCAATATGGTAATACAAAGTATAGAGCAATATCAGATGCAAGCAAAAGAACAAAAATTGTAGAAGTTTGATAAGAGGAACTTATAGGAGCAGAGTTATTTTCAACCAAAGGAGAATGATGCGAGAGCCTACCTTTTGGAGGGCATAAATTTTGATCTGACCATTGGATCGACTTGAAATTTTATGACAAGCTAGATAATGAGGAGGAGAATACCATAGCTAGGCCACAAAGGGGCATAGATTTTTATTTTATATCTTTTTAAGATTTTTTCGAGCCCAAATTCCTTCATCTAGTGCCTCAAAAATGGATTTTAGTGTTTTTTTAGAAAACTCTCATGTAAAACTTTAGAATTTAATAACTCCTTTTTTAGATATGGTTAGGTGTTGATATTTTCTAGGATGCTTAATATTGGTGATACAATGATGTGTATTAATTTAGAGGGCTATCCGAGCTTTTTTTATTTTCCTAAAAAAAGGTCATTTTGGCTAAAAATGTAAATTACCCAAAAATAGTAATTTCTTATCTTTAGGGCTTTAATATTTAGGGTTTCTTTTGGGATATATATTCCCTTGGTATCACATTGTAAAGTTGGTGAAATATAGGAATGATAAAATAAAGTATTTTTTAGTTTATTTTCGTGTATTGCAATTTGTGTGATTGGGGGTTTACCACTTTATTTCTATTTATCATAGTTTATGTGATTGGAGGTTCTTGTTTTGACCTCTTGCAACTAGATTTACACCATTTGGTATTAGATCAAGTTGGATCTTTTTGGGGGAGATAAGGTAATCTTATCGATTATAGTTATTTTTCTATTCTTATTTTTTTGTTTGAAATAATACAGATCAATTTAGCATGAGCAGAGTCAATAGGAATATGCAGAAGCTACAAGCACAAGTTGCTTAACTAACTATAATGATGACCTATATAAGGGAAATACATCCCATATAATTTGTAGATCTAGATTCTGATAATGATACTTTGGAAGAAGACAACAAGGTAGAGGTTAATGATGAGGAAGAAGCAAGA
Source organism: Wollemia nobilis (assembly GCA_028583015.1). NCBI lineage: Eukaryota > Viridiplantae > Streptophyta > Pinopsida > Araucariales > Araucariaceae > Wollemia > Wollemia nobilis. Next base: position 8,769,765 of record JAQPPZ010003077.1, on the reverse strand, counting down.
GTTTAAGGATAGGCTAGTTAGGGTCTTGGAAGGAAATAAATATGGGATCAAGATTGATGTCCCTGAGTACACGGGAGGGTTGAAACCATAGGAGTTGATAGAATGGTTTAATGACATGGAGAAGTTCTTTGAGTAGAAAATCCTTTCAGAGGAAATGAAAGTGAAGCTTGCATACATGAAGTTGAAAGGAAATCCATTGATTTGGTGGGATCATCTATAGAAGGAGAGGCAAAGAAAAGGAAAGGAAAAGATTAGGGTCTAGTGTAAAATAAAAAAGAAATTAAAGGGGAAATTCCTACCTAAATATTATCCCCAAACATTGTTTCATAGACTTAAAAACTTTAGATAAAAGGATCAAAGCATTGAGGACTTCACCAATAAATTCTACAAGTTATCAATTTGGGTGGGTCTTGAAGAGTTAGAACATAAGGCTACAAGGTACGTGAATGGATTAAGTTATGCCATAAAAGGTGAGTTGAGTATGATTTGGATCTATAGTGTAGAAGATGCATATTAGTTTGCATTAAAAGTAGAATAGAAACATAAGAGGAGAGGAGAGAGGAAAGTACCATCATCATATCCAACCATTGGGTGTGGTGGATTTAGTCCATCAAAGGGAGAATCTACTAATACAGGAAAAAAAGAAGAATCTGGGCAAGGTCATAGTAACCATGATATAGGTGGAGGATTTTAAATAGGAAGAGGTAATGGTGGAGGATTCAATTGGGATGGCCTATAAATATCATATAACTATTATAGTTGTGGTGAGGAAGTACATAGAGATTTTGAGTGTACCACACTATCTTGCAAAAGAAAGAAATTGAGGAGAACAAGCTAGAATCAATCTGGTTGAGCCAGAAGAGCAAAATGATATAGGAGTTGCAATAGACATGGGTGAAAACCTCAGGATAAAGAGGATGATAATCATACTAAGGAAGTAGAAAGCACAAGATAATAATGGTGGTGATTCTTGGCTGCATATGAATATCTTTTGAACTAGGTGCACATCTAGAGGAATGGTATGTAAGATGATTATTGATATTGGTATTTGTGAAAATATGGTGTCATATGAAATAGTTGAGAAACTTAACTTAAAGTGTGAGAAGAAACCATATTCCTACAGTATATTGTGGTTCAATAAAGGGAGAGAGGTAACTATAGATAAGAGGTGTCTAGTTATGTTTACAATTAGGACTACCTACAAGGATGAAGTGTGGTGTGATGTAATTCCAATAGATGCATTCCACTTATTATTGGGGAGGCCTTGAAAATATGTAGGAATACTAGCCATGATGGAATACAAAATACTTACACATTATAGAAGGATGGAGTAAAAGTGGTATTATTAACACAAGAAGAAGAAGGGCAAAGTGAAATTCTATATATGACTAAGGAATTTGTCATAGGGATGAAATAAGTTGGGGTTTGTTATGTGTTGACAAAAAATAAGGTGGATATTTAGGATTTTGCTAAACCACCTACAACAATAAAATTGTTAAAAGAGTATGCATATGTCATACTAGAGAAGTTACCAGATGGACTACCTCCAAAAAAGGGTATTCAACATCGTATTGATTTGATCCATGATTGAAATAGTTGGAAAATAGAAAGGAAAAATTAGTGGGTCTTAGCCTTACCACAAGCTAAGTTTACATATAATAGTTCAATAAATAGGTCAAAAGGAAAATCTCCTTTTTAGATTCTTTATGGTAAGAATCCCAAGGGTGTGCTAGATTTGATTGATCTATTGATTTAGGGTAAAATCAATGATGATGTAGAGGCATTTGTAGAGAACATACAAGAATTGCAAGGAGTCAGAAATAAGTTGTAATATGGTAATACAAAGTTTAAATCAATAGCAGATGCAAGCAAAAGAACAAATTTTTTATAAGTTTGATAAGAGGAACTTATAGGAGAAGAGTTATTTTCAACCAAAGGAGAATGATGCGGGAGCCTACCTTTCGGAGGGCATAAATTTTGATCTGATCATTGGATCGACTTGAAATTTTATGAGGAGCTAGATAATGAGGAGGAAAATACCATGGCTAGGCCACAAAGGGGTATAGATGATTGTTTTTATGTCTTTTTGAGATTTTTCCAAGCCCAAATTCCTTCATGTAGTGCCTCAAAAATGGATTTTAGTGTTTTATTAGAAAACTCTCATATAAAACTTCAGAATTCAATAAATCTTTTTTTATATATGGTTAGGTGTTGATATTTTCTAGGATCCTTAATATGGGTGATATGATGATGTGTATTAATTTAGAGGGCTATCCGAGCTTTTTTTATTTTCCTAAAAAAAGGTCATTTTGGCTAAAAATGTAAATTACCCAAAAATTATAATTTCTTATCTTTAGGGATTTAATATTTAGGGTTTTATTTTAGGGTTTCTTTTGGGATATATATACCCTTGGTATCACATTGTAAAGGTGGTGAAATATAGGAATGATAAAATAAAGTATTTTTTAGTTTATTTTCATGTATTGTAATTTGTGTGATTGGGGGTTTACCACTTTATATCTATTTATCACAGTTTATGTGATTGGAGGTTCTTGTTCTGACATCTTGGAACTAGATTTACACCATTTGGTATTAGATCAAGTTGGATATTTTTGAGGGATATAGGGTAATATTATCGATTATAATTATTTTTCTATTCTTATTTTTTTGTTTGAAATAATACAGATCAATTTAACATGAGCAGATTCAATAGGAATATGTAGGATCTACACACACAAGTTGCTCAACTAATTGGAATGATGACCTATATAAGGGAAATATATCCCATAGAATTTATAGATCTAGATTCGGATAATTGTGCTTTGGAAGCAGACAACAAGATAGAGGTTCATGATGAGGAAGAAGCACGAGTTTAAGGATAGGCTAATTATGGTCTTGGAAGGAAATAAATATGGGATCAAGATTGATGTCCCTGAGTACGCAGGAGGGTTGAAACCATAGGAGTTTATATACTGGTTAAATAGCATGGAGGATTTCTTTGAGTAGAAAATCCTTTCAGAGGAAATGAAAGTGAAGCTTGCATGCATGAAGTTGAAAGGACATGCATTGATTTGGTGGGATCATCTACAAAAGGAGAGGCAAAGAAAAGGAAAGGAAAAGATTAGGGTCTGGTGTAAAATAGAAAATAAATTGAAGGGGAAATTCTTGCCTAAATATTATGCCCAAACATTGTTTCATACACTTAAAAACCACAGATAAAAGGATCAAACCATCGAGGACTTCACCAATGAATTCTACAAGTTATCAATTTGGCTGGGTCTTGAAGAGTTATAACATAAGGCTACAACGTATGTGAATGGATTAAGTTATGCCATACAAGGTGAGTTGAGTATGATTTGGATCTAGAGTGTAGAAGATGCATATTAGTTTGCATTAAAAGTATAAGAGAAACATAAGAGGAGATGAGAGAGGAAAGGACCATCATCACCTCCAGCCATTGGGTGTGGTGGATTTAGTCCATCAAAGAAATAATCTACTAATATTGGAAAACAAGAAGAATCTGGGCATGATCATAGTAACCATGAGAGAGTTGGAGGATTTCAAAGAAGAAGAGGTAATTGTGGAGGATGCAATTGGGATGGCCCACAAATATAATATACCTATTATAGTTATGGTGAGGAAGTACACAAATATTTTGAGTGTCCCACACTATCTTGCAAAAGAAAGAAAATAAGGAGAACAAGCTAGAGTCAATCTAGTTGAGCCAAAAGAGCAAACTGATATAGGAGTTGCAATAGACATGGGGGAAAACTTTAGGATAAATAGGATGATAATCATACTAAGGAAGGAGAAAGCACAAGATAATAATGGTGGTGATTCTTGGCTGCGTATGAATATCTTTCGAACTAGGTGCACATCTGGAGGAATGGTATGTAAGATGATTATTGATATTGGTATTTGTGAAAATATGGTTTCACATGATGATGAGGCCTGGAAATGCCTCAATCATAACATGTTTTGAACACTAAAAATGCCTATAAACTCTTATGTTTTATCTGATATGTTAGTTAAGTTGATTCAATATGTTGTATATTAACCATTTTGCATGATCAATGTATTTGAAATATTATATGCTGATTTTACAGCTTTTTGCATAGTTTTGTGTTCTTTTTGCTATGATTTGCTAAAATGGGATATGCTTAGAATAATAGCAGCATTTCACTAATCATGTTTTGATTTGTCTCAAGCATTTATTTCACCTAAATCTGCAACAGTGCAAGCAAACTATTGTTGTGCAACAAAAATCTGGTCTTTCCCATGTAAATTCCAGCCAGCTGTCCATAAATAGCAAGGCATGGAATTCACATGAGGAAAGGGATGAAGACCATTGGAATTTGATCTTAAGAGATAACCCACCTGAGAGATGCAGAAGAAATCACTGGAAAAGCATACATTTGTTCATTCCGAAGTATCTTCGAATGAACAGATATCTTCGAAATGAAAGAACACAACGTCTTCGAATGAGCGGATCTTCGAAATGAAGAATGCAGCATCTTCGAAATGAGCGGATCTTCGAAATGAAGCATGCAGTATCTTCGGAATGAGCGATCTTCGGAATGAGAATGCAGTATCTTCAGAATGAGCGATCTTCGAAATGAGAATTGCATTGTCTTCGAAATGAAGCCACTTATCTTCGAAATGAAAACAGAGTGTGCTTTTTGACTTGTTGACCGATTTTTGAAGCCGAAAAAGGGAAATAAAGGTTGGAAAAGGTAAAGGAAAAGATCTTCCATCTGTCTTTTGCCGTCATTGCCGACCAAAGCCATCATTAAGGGAAAGATCAAGTTTTAGTCCTCTTCTAGGATAAAACCAGAATTTGTTGCAGCCATTGTAGGATTAGATCTTTTGAGATATTCTTTGTTTGTAATCAGACCTTAGGACATCTATAAATATTGCTTCCATTCAGGTTGAGCCGAGTAGTAGCATATAGGATATAGAGGCAGAGGAAGTAGAAAGTAAGGAAGAAGCAAAAAATAGATAGAAATTGACTGTTACAGTCCTGTAACAGTTTTTCAACAGAATTATTGTAATCATGTCTTTTAATCAATAAAGTGCACCAGTTCTATTTCATATTGCTTGTAAATGAGTGTGATTAAGATTTAGAAAGAGAGAGAGACTTACACCTTCTTCTAGACAAAGAGGCTGGCCACTTCCAGACCTAGGAGGAGGACTAACAAGCAGGTTTTTATTCTGATTTTGCTGCAGCAGAATGAGTTGTAGAACTTGTTATTTCAATTGCTTGTAAATAGTTGACAATATTTGCAGTCTTAGTTTATTTATGCTTAGATTAACCTTGTGCTTAATGTTTTAGTTGCAATCTTACTTTCAGCAAAGCTTCCACTTTATTTTAGACTGTTATTTCTAGAATTTACTATTTTTCAGCAATTTCTTGCATTTTATGTTTTGCTGTCAAATCCTGCATAGAAGATTGACAACCTTCTATTACAAAACTTTGACAGTTTTTATTTCCATATTAGATCTAGACTTTCATTACTACAAAAGTAATTAGATTTCCTTTCTGCAATTAGGATCAGACTTTCAATTCTGCAACTGTTATTTCTGCAATATAATTAGGTCTCATTCTGCAATTGTAATTAGGACTTCATTTCTGTAGTTAATGATTAGTTTCCAATTCTGCAACTTAGATTAAGATTTAATTCATGCAATTTAGAGATAGGAATGTTCCAAAACCCCCCACACAACCGGTTCCACCAATAAGACTTGTTGCTCTAGATTGACCTAAGTTATAGTTGTTTCACTTCTTCTTCCGTAGATAGCCTTGTACACTGCCCTGGATTGACAGATTCATTGAGAATTAATGATGGTATAATGACTACGCATCATTTTGGCACCATTGTCTGAGGAATAGTGTTGTCAGAAGAAAACAAATAGTCCAATAGCTGTAATCAGACTAAGTTATGAGAATTCAGGTTAAAATCTGAATACAACAACTGAGGAAGATAACAACTATTGACTTAATTTATGTCATTTAGGAGTAAACATGAATGAATAAGTCTAGGGATGAAAAAGGTAGAACTACCCCAAAGGATCCTTGGCTTGTTCCATTAAGGAGATCTTCACGCCTAAGGGGTGAATCACCTGTGTTTGAATTACCAAAAAGATTGATAGAAAAATCACCAGTCTCACCATCACTAGAACATTCTGAGATAGGAAAATCACCAATTTTATCATCATCATAATATCCTAAGAAAGACAATTCATCAGACTCATCATCAACAGAGAGGCTTGGACCTCTTGAGAGAACAATTTGGGAAGCTTTAACTTCTCCCAACAAACAGGAAACTATGGCAGAAGGAGGCAATATAGATGGCCAACATGGCTATGTTCATAATGAAGGAGATGATCAGGATATACTCCAACCGTCCAGAACATTTGAATATCCTATTCGTCTGAATCCAACACAAAACTCTCCCATGAAGACCATTTCACCTTCAGTACTTCCAACCTTTCGAGGTGTTGTATCTGAAGATCCTGACCAGTTTTTGTTTGAATTCAAGGTAGTGTGTCAGACCTATGATTATATAAATGACAATCAGAAACTTAAGGTTTTTCCCTCAACTCTCAAGGATTCAGCATTGCGCTGGTTCATGAGCTTAGAGCCAAATTCCATAAGAACCTGGGATCAAATGGAGACTGTCTTTTTAGACAAATATCAAGAATATTATCGTGTAAGGAATAGAAAAGATGAGTTATTCAGAATCAAGCAGGAAGATGATGAGACATTGGAAGATTATCTTGATAGGTTCTCCTTTGTTCAAAGGAGATGTGGACTTGTAGAACCAGAATTATGTAAAACCATATTTTTGAGAGGATTGCAAGATGAATCCAGAGAAGTTCTGGATTTGATGGGAAAAGGGGATGTAACCACTCTCAGTAATGAGGAAATTATGGATCTCTACAGGAATTACTCTCGCACTAAGCAGAGAAGAAGAAAAAGCCGCACAAATGGCACTGATGTAAAGGACCTGATAGAGGAACTTGCAAATTTCAAAACTGATATTCTAGTGCACTTAAACACTACTTTAGGGGAAATGTCTACAAAAGCAAAAAACATAGAACCTTTGGCAATTTATTGCCCAAGATGTAGAAATAAACATGCTTTGCAGGAATGTCCTTTGAATAAAACATCTATCTCACCCATTTGTAGTATCTCGTTCAAAAAGGCATTCAACTGATCAATGCCACCTGCTACCACAACTCAAAACTGTGTTAGAAAACCAGATTGAGGAACTCAACTATATTGGACCAAAACAAGGGGGAAATTTCTCTCAATATCAAAATCCCCCTCATTTTCCTACAAATTGGGGGCATAATCCTGGTACTATGCCTTGGGGACAATCAGAACCACCCCAACGTCCTTGGAATTATCCTCAATGGACAAATTCCCAAGAATGGCCACAAGCAAATTGGAGTAACCCAACCTGGAATCAGAATCAAAACAACCCCTCATGGAATCAAAACAACCCATCTTGGAATCAAAACAATCAATACATCCTTGGAATCAAAATCAGACTAATCCACATTGGATGCAAAACCAACCATAATGGAATCAACAATACCAATCCTATCCAAGGCAACAAAGGAATCAAGGTCAAACTCAACGATTTGTTGCCTCGCACCTAATCAAAATTTTCAAGAAAAACAATAGCAAACACAACAAGTGAAACAACCTCAATTGCCAGCTCAACCAATCACTAATCCAAATAGTGTGAGACAGACACCTCCTGTCTATGTGGCTGAAGCTAAAGAAAATGTTGAAATTAATGTTCTTGATTGTAGTAACATCCAACTTCGTTCAGGGAAAGTTGTACCTGAACCAGTTTCAATTGAAATCAAAGAAAATGAAGAGCAAGAATCATCAGAACCAGAGAGAATCCAACCAACAATAGAAACAGAAGAATTGGAACCAGAGAGAATCCAACCAACAATAGAGAAAGAGACACAAGCAGAACAATTACCAAGGATAATTCCATATCCTGAAAGACTTAATGCAATACCAAAAATTTTGAGTCAGAATTGGTCAAAGAACTCAAAAAGTTGACTATATCATTGCCCTTATTGCAAGCTATTAAGGAAATACTAGAGATTAATAGTACTATCCAAAATTTGTGCATTAAAAGAGCAGGAAGAAAGAAGAAAGCATTTCCCAAGACTGTGCAGGTTGAAGGAAAGATAGCTGATCTCTTATCTGGAAAACTACTACCTCCAAAGTATAGTGACCCAGGAAGCCCAGTTATCATAGTTACCATAGGTTCAGTACCAATATCAAATGTTTTAGTGGATCTAGGAGCTGCAATAAATGTCATGACCAAGGATACAATGGAACAATTACAGCTCAAACATCTCAGCCCCACATTTACAGTTTTAGAAATGGCTGATAGGTCAGTTGCAAAACCTGAAGGAATCATTGAAGATGTCCCTATAGAAGTTTCTTCTTGGGAATTCCCTATAGATTTTTTGGTTTTACAACCAAGAAATTCAGCACATGGATATCCCATTATTTTGGGAAGACCTTGGCTTGCAACTGCAGCAGCCTTCATAGACTGCAGATCTGGAAATATGACTATTTCAAATGGTATTGATCTGAAACAGATTTCTTTATATCCTCCTGCAAAACCATCTAGCAAATTTTTAGGTCAGTTATGGTTTTCTGACTCAGAGGAAGAACCAGAAGAGGTCATTTCTACACTAGCTACCTTAGTAGTAAGAGAACACATAGAAGACCTCAGTGACACAGAAAATTTAGAAAATGAAACAATCCTGATGAATGTTCTGCATGAACAAGGTTTAGAAGGGGAAGCAACAAATATCCAATAGTTGATAAGTAATGAGGAGAATCAAAAATCTGAAGATGAACCATCTGTGCTATCATAGGGAAACTCTGTTTCACTACCACATGGATGGCACCATCATCTGATTTTTCCTTCTCACCTGTTCCATACAAGATATGCTTCCCTCAAGCAACAATAAAATAGAAACTGCTTCTTTTCTCCCATCTCAACAATGTCCTCTTAATCCCTTAATCACTAGGTATGAAGGAGTGAATTCAGTCCTTCTAAATACAAAACAAATAGAAGTCCAACCAGGCAAATTTTTGAACATCTACAGCCAGCTTACTAGGGAAGAGGAAGAAAAACTGATAGTTGTCTTGCAGAAGCATGTTCATGCTTTTGCTTGGAACTACAAAGATATGTCAGGAGTTCATCCTGATATATGTACCCATAGAATCTATACTGAAGAAGTCAAGCCAGTCAGACAACCTCAAAGAAGATTGAATCCTGCCTTAAGAGATATTGTGAAAGAAGAAATTGAAAAACTCCTGGAAGTAGGATTCATTTACCCAATTTCTGATAGCCAATGGGTTTCTCCATTGGTAATAGTTCCTAAGAAAAATGGAAAAATGAGAGTATGTGTAGACTATAGAGAGTTGAATAAGGTGACATACAAAGACCATTTTCCATTACCTTTCATAGATCAGGTGTTAGATACTCTTGCTGGAAAAAGATACTTTTGTTTTCTTGATGGATTTAGTGGATATAATCAAATTCAGATTGCACCTGAAGATCAAGAAAAGACAACTTTTACATGTCCATGGGGAACATTTGCCTATAGGGTTTTACCTTTTGGTTTGTGTAATGCCCCAACAACTTTTCAACGAGCAGTCCTAGCAATTTTTGCTGATCTGACCACCAAAAGTGTTGAAATATACATGGATGATTTCACAGTATGTGGACAAACTTTTGATTTTACATTGGAAAATCTTGATAAAGTCTTAACTCACTGTGAAACATACCACTTATCCTTAAATCCAGATAAATGCTTCATGATGATGAAGGAAGGGATAGTTCTTGGTCATCACATCTCTCCTGAAGGGATCCAAGTTGATCCAAAGAAGGTTGAAATTATCAAGAATCTCCTTCCTCCTAAAACTCGGACTAATGTCGAAGCTTCCTAGGACACATTGGTTTTTACCGCAGGTTTATTCCCAACTTTAGTACAATAGCCAGTCCTATGTTTGCCCTATTGACTAAAGATTCTGAATTCTCCTGGACTGCAAAGTGTCAGGAAGCATTTGAAGCTCTGAAAGAGAAATTGATAACTCCACCTGTGCTCAGAGGACCTAATTGGACATTACCATTTCACATACAGACTGATGCCTCCAATACAACAATTGGAGCAGCATTAGGACAAATTGATAATGGTGAACATTATACCATCTACAACATTAGCAAGAACTTGACAGGAGCCGAGAAAAATTATACAACAACTGAGAAGGAATTCCTAGCAGTAATTTATGCCATCAACAAATTCAGGCATTATATCACAGGTTATCAAATATTTATTCACACAGATCATACAACCATTAAGTATTTGATGAATAAACCTATGGTAAGTGCAAGAATTATTCGTTGGTTGTTGTTGCTGCAAGAATTTGATATCACTATAATCAACAAACCAGGAAAAGCTAATGTTGTGGCAGATTTCTTGTCCAGGTTGCAGAACACAGATGAAGGGGAATTAGTTGATGACACTTTTCCTGATGAAAAACTATTTGCTATATCAGTCCAATCACCTTGGTTTGCAGATATAGCCAATTATTTGGTCACAGGGAAAGTTCCTCCACATTTCACTTCAAAACAGAAAAAACAATTGATCAAACAGAGTTCTTCTTTTGAATGGATTAAGGGTATGCTTTTTAAGTGCAGTCCTGACCATGTGTTACGTAGGTGCATCCGAAAGGATGAAGTGTATGATATCCTTAGAGCTTGTCATGATGAACCCTCAGGTGGACACTATTCTGTAAAAAGCATAGTTAGGAAAATCTTAGGGACAGGATATTATTGGCCATCTCTTCACAAGGATGTGAAAAAGTACATCATGCATTGTGATGCATGCCAAAGAATGGGGAAACCCACTCATACAAATGAGATGCCACTGCAGCCTCAAATGGTTTTAGAACCATTTGAGAGGTGGGGGCTTGATTTTGTAGGACCTATTGATCCACCTTCTCAAGGAAAGGTGCATATTCTAGTATGCACTGATTACCTGACAAAGTGGGTAGAGGTGCATGCTTTCAAACATGCTCGTGAAGAGAAGGTCACTGATTTCTTGTATACTCAGATTTTTTAGAGATTTGGAGCTCCACGGTCTATCACCACAGACCAAGGACCCCAATTTGCATCCAAAGTCATAAAAGCATTTACAGAATTGTATGAAATCAAACATAGGAAATCATCACCTTACCACCCACAAGCAAATGGCCAGGTTGAAGTAACAAATAGGGAACTAGAACGCATCTTGACAAAAATAGTAGCTTTTCATAGGAGAAATTGGCTAGATAAATTACCTGAAGCAGTTTGGGCCTACAATACTACTTGGAAGTCCACTACTGGATTCACACCTTATGAACTAGTCTTTGGTAAAAAGCCTCTCTTACCTATTGAATTTGAGCTACTAACATTGCGCACAGCACTGGAAATTGGAATTGAATTGTCGTAGGCACAGACAGACAGGATTCTACAGCTGAATGCATTGGATGAACTTAGATTGGATGCTCTGCACCAAACTGAGGTAATTCAGGAGCAGAGGAAGTTGTGGCATGACAGTCACATTCAGCAGAGGAAACTTCAACAAGGAGATTGGGCTTTACTGTTTGATTCTCAATATGAAGACTTCCCTAGAAAACTGAGAACTAGATGGTTGGGACCTTACTGGATTGAGGAGGTATTTAACAATGGAGCAGCTCGTTTATCCCCTATTGATGGGTCACGAAGAAAGTTGGTAGTGAATGGACATCGCCTCAGGGTATACCATACACCTCTGACTAAAGAAGAATTCTTGCAGCAACTTGATAGTTTGGATACACAATAGGTGGAAGAGATTCCCTCTTCCACTTCAAAACAATCAACATGATCAGTGGATTTCAAGAAAAAGCAAAAAATACAAAAAAATAAAAAAAATAGAAAACAAAAAGATGAATAAATTCTGAGTATGAATTCCTTCATGGGCATGGTTTCAGGGGAAATCATGAAATTCCTTCATGGGCATAGTCAAGATCAAGAAAAAAAAAAAAAGAGAGAAAAGGAGAGGTAAAAAAAAAAAAAATCAAGAAAAAAAAGAGAGAAAAATGAATAACTCAGCAGTGAAAACCTTTTCTTAAGGCACTACTGAGTTGGTATGCATGAAAACCAGTTTTCTGGCATGCATAACCTTGAGAAATTTCTGAACCATCATTGTACAAATTCACCAAGTGCACTTGTTTTGAAATGTTGCAGAAAATCTCAACAGAATATCAACAAAGGCAGTCATTCTTCAAAACTGGCATTAACTATTTTTATCAGGTATATATTTCTTACATTTCTTCATTGTAAAATGATTGGTATATAGTATGTGACAATTAACCATTAGCATAAAAGGTATTCATAAGAGTTGGCATACTTAAGACATGTTTTGAAAATGAAAATATTGATTTCTGCCTAATCTTCGGAAACAAGAATGCCAAAAATAGTGCCTTTTGTATTATCTTCGGATTGAAATTGTCTTCGTAATGACAAAAATGAATGTTGCACTTTGTCTTCTAAAGAAACTTTGTCTTCGGAATGACAATTTGTCTTCTAAATGAAACTTGGTCTTTGGAATGACGACTTGTTGCATCATCTTTGGAATGAAGATCTGTCTTCGAAATGAGGATCTGTCTTCGGAATGAGGATCTGTCTTCGGAATGATGATTTACCTTCACAATACAGCCTGATCTTCAGAATGAGGATTGATCTTCGGAATGAGGATTAATCTTCGAAATGAAAATTTTGCAAAGAAGATTTGTCTTTGGAATGAAGACCTGTCTTTGGAATGAAGTCATAATCTTCGAAATGAGGATTTGTCTTCGGAATGAAGACTTGTCTTTGGAATGAGGTCATAATCTTCGGAATGAAATTTTGTCTGCGTAATAAGTTATAATCTTCGAAAAGAGCATTTCCACGTGGCATCCAAGAAGACAAGGTACGACAAAATCAAATTTTTTAGTTGCATGCGATGAAGGAACACGTGTCAATCAGCACATGGTTTGTTTTTGCACTCATTGGAAATACGGAGGACGTGACCAACCATATGCCACCAATTTTTAATGCCAATAAACATGCACGTGAGAATCTGCAAAACTAATGAGGTGGATCTGACGGCAAGGACATCCATGCAATTATCAATGGATAGGTGTTCGGTGCAACAGTAGAAATGTGTGCCACCTTTCTTTTCGAAGACGTGTTTGTGAAGTACAGTGCACAGGTTACGGTTCATTCCAAAGAAGAAGACGAGAAATAGGGCAACGAAGGTTTTAAACTAAAACTCTGCAAATCTGCAACATTAAATAGCCAAAAATCCAGTAGAAGAACAACAGTCGTAGTGTACGTTTTTTTAAATAGAAAATATGGGGCGAAAGATCAGAATAGAGCCTGCAGATACCACTTACCTCCGAGAAAATCTGGCAGTTGTGCAGATTTTTGAAGATGGAGGGTTTATGCCATTTTTGGATAAATTCAATGGGTCTTCTGAAGATTTGGCTGGCATGTTCGCCCATACGTTCATAAACAACCGAGCACATGTTAACGACATGACTATTGAGGTAAGCCCTAAAATTTTAAGTCAGATTACAGAGCTGCCATTAGAAGGGATTTCAATTTCTAGATCTGGCAAGAACACATTGGCAAATGTAGTTAATCAATTTGTAGAAGAAAATGATAGAGAACCAGAGTACTTAACCCATAACAACACATGCAAAGGGTTAAAAAGGGCCAGCCTATAGGAACCCTGGGATGAAGTAGCCACCTGGGTAATTAAATTTCTAACCTGTGAAGGGCAGTATGTGCTGTTATCAGGGCATCATCTATGAATTTTGAACCATCTCAGACATGGTGGGCAACAACCAGAAGTTAGGGTAAATCTTCCCCTGTATCTGTATCAAGAGTTAAAGAACATGGCAAAGAGATATCAGGAGGGTAAAGGAAGCCTTCGCCATCATGGCCTCATCAAATTAGTTTGCCAACACCATTTTAGAGGAAACCCTAGGAGTTTTGATAGGTTTTACTCTACCCTAAATGATGTCATTTTTGGGGATGAAAGTGAGGAAGAAGAAGAACCAAATGCTGCTGATGTTGCTGTAGAAGAGGAAACAACTGCTACAAAAAATGTTGCAGAAGATGCTACAGAAGAAACTGCAGAAGGTGCCCCTGAAGCTGTTACAGAACTACACCCCATAGTAGCAGCAGAAAACCTTGCTCCTGAACCCTCAACTTCACGAGCTAAGAAACAAAAGAGAAGAGGATCTGGAACTGGCAGCAGAGCAGAAAAACAAAAGAAGGTTCATTTTGCTGAAGCTGCAACTGATTTGTCAGAACAGAGAAGTGAAACAAGGGAAATAGAGGCATCTGAAACTGACCCCATGACCCCTGCTGTCACCAGAAAATAGAGCAAAAAGAAGAAGTTTGCATCTGGAACTAGGAGGTCTACAAGAATCCATTTGAAAGAAACTACAGAATAGGTCATGGAGGAAGAAGATAGACCAAGCAGCCCAGATGTCACAGAGATACAACCAGCATCTGAAAACTTTCTAGAATTCCCTGAATAGATAGCTGAGGCAAAAACTGAGCAGGATGGTTTGGAGGAGGCTACAGTTCAACAGGCTACAGATATGGTAGATACCCTTATAGACAGTCTCACAGAGCCTCCTGAACAAGAACAAATTGTTGCAGAAGAAGAGGAAATATTGGTTGAGCAGCCAACTACAACTGATTTGTCTGCATCAGCTTCTGAAGTAGAAATAGAAGTGGAAGACATCACAGAGCAGCTGAGGGCAGCAAGGAGTGTTGTCAAAACATAGACCAGATGGATTTCAGAGAAAGAAAGCATCATTGAGATGCAAGAAAGAAAAATTGCAGTGCTTCAGTAGAAGTGGCAGAATTGAGAAAACTATTGTCACAATCTAAAAAATAGCCAGCTATATCCAATGATGAAGACAATTTGGCTCAATTGCTTCTGGGTCTATCAAGGGCAGATGACTCTATTGAGGCAGACATAGGAGTTCATCCTGAAATAACACTCCTTCATTCTAAAGAAGTGCCTGTTCATTCTGAAGCTAGCACCATCTTATTCTAAAGCATTGCCTTCTTGTTCTAAGATGCTTCAAAAATGGTGAAGAGCATAGCAGAGGATGTTGAAGATGAGCCACCAACACAGGAACAGTCCCAGCAGCAAGAAAATGTTCAAGTAAGTACTCCTATTGAGGTCCCTGCATTTCAACTTGTTACACTTCCAGTAGAAACAATAGATAAGGGGGTACAAGTAGAAATACTATCTGATGACAACCCCATAGAAATAGCAAATAAGGGGGTGCAAGTAGAGTTATTAATAGATGAACAACCAGTGGAAGTGGCAGAAAAAGGAGTTCAGATAAATTTGTTGCCTAGGATCCCCCCTGTAGTAAGACCACCTAATACTGTGTCTCTAGAGCAGTACAATGCAGACATAGCTAGCTGGATGATTAGATATGAGCAGCTTGCCACTAAAACTAAAAAGTTCAAATTGGAAGCAAAACAGCTAGAAGCCAAGGACACAAAAATTTAGGCATTGAAAGAAAAGGTGTCTGACTTATGCCAAATTGCTGAATTTTTAGTCCAATTTAGACGACCAGCCAGATTTTACAGCCTTATTTTGAAGGAAAAATACCTCAGATGGCAGGTCATGAGGATTACTTCAAACCTCCCATATAAATTGGACACTATTGCAGATTTTTTGGAGGCATATTTTGACAGTCCTTTTGAGCAGAAAAATCTCCTGTGTGAACTATTTTTACATAGTTTCTTCATTCCAGAGGAAGTTGACTCTCATCCTCAAATCTACATTGGAGATGTTCAGTTGAGAGCATTTATGTCTACTTTGCAGAATCAGCTTTACTGGGATCAAGAGAAAAAGCAGAATAAAGTGATTGAAACAAGGGCTGAGTTGTTAGTCAGAGCAATCCAGCCAAATCACCTAGTTATCACCAGGCAACACTTCTCAATGATGAACAGGGATGATATAAAGAGAATGTACTTGAACAATTTAAGGGACTGTGTGGCCAGATTTAACAATTTCTGTGATCACAATTTCTTCCCAGCATTGTCAGTATGCAGAGACAGATGGAATGAACTTTCCATGTCTTTGAGGAAAAGAGAACCTATCTCCCCCATCAACTTAGAATGGTCCAAAAGAAGAGCAGAAGGTGTAATCCAGCTGATTCAGATCATGCAACATAACTGGATAGGTCTCAGGTTCAGGCCTCCGACCATCATTACTCCAGTTCCATTCTACTTTGAGGAAGATGCCCAGCTTGATGAACAATTTGAAGATTGGCTCAGAAACATTCAAGAAAATAGGGGGTATTACATAGGCAAGAAATTATTCTATAGGTCATGGAATCTAAACATGGACATATGTGATTCCATAGCCCAACAGAATGCATGAGGGCATGCATTAATATAAGTTGGGGGAAAATGATGAGGCCTGGAAATGCCTCAATCATAACATGTTTTGAACACTAAAAATGCCTATAAACTCTTATGTTTTATCCGATATGTTAGTTAAGTTGATTCAATATGTTGTATATTAACCATTTTGCATGATCAATGTATTTGAAATATTATATGCTGATTTTACAGCTTTTTGCATAGTTTTGTGTTCTTTTTGCTATGATTTGCTAAAATGGGATATGCTTAGAATAATAGCAGCATTTCACTAATCATGTTTTGATTTGTCTCAAGCATTTATTTCACCTAAATCTGGCAACAATGCAAGCAAACTGTTGTTGTGCAACAAAAATTGGTCTTTCCCATGTAAATTCCAGCCAGCTGTCCATAAATAGCAAGGCATGGAATTCACATGAGGAAAGGGATGAAGACCATTGGAATTTGATCTTAAGAGATAACCCACCTGAGAGATGCAGAAGAAATCACTGGAAAAGCATACATTTGTTCATTTCGAAGTATCTTCGAAATGAACAGATATCTTCGAAATGAAAGAACACAACATCTTCGAAATGAGCGGATCTTCGAAATGAAGAATGCAATATCTTCGAAATGAGCGGATCTTCGAAATGAAGCATGCAGTATCTTCGGAAATGAGCGATCTTCGAAATGAGAATGCAGTATCTTCGAAATGAGCGATCTTCGAAATGAGAATTGCATTGTCTTCGAAATGAAGCCACTTATCTTCGAAATGAAGAACAGAGTGTGTTTCTTTGACTTGTTGACCAATTTTTGAAGCCAAAAAAAGGGAAATAAAGGTTGGAAAAGGTAAAGGAAAAGATCTTCCATCTGTCTTTGCCGTCATTGCCGACCAAAGCCATCATTAAGGGAAAGATCAAGTTTTAATCTTCTTCTAGGATAAAACCAGAATTTGTTGCAGCATTGTAGGATTAGATCTTTTGAGATATTCTTTGTTTGTAATCAGATCTTAGGACATCTATAAATATTGCTCCCATTCAGGTTGAGCCGTAGTAGCATATAGGATATAGAGGTAGAGGAAGTAGAAAGTAAGGAAGAAGCAAAAAATAGATAGAAATTGACTGTTATAGTCCTGTAACAGTTTTTCAGCAGAATTATTGTAATCATGTCTTTTAATCAATAAAGTGCACCAGTTCTATTTCATATTGCTTGTAAATGAGTGTGATTAAGATTTAGAAAGAGAGAGAGACTTACACCTTCTTCTGGACAAAGAGGCTGGCCACTTCCAGACCTAGGAGGAGGACTAACAAGTAGGTTTTTATTCTGATTTTGCTGTAGCAGAATGAGTTGTAGAACTTGTTATTTCAATTGCTTGTAAACAGTTGACAATATTTGTAGTCTTAGTTTATTTATGCTTAGATTAACCTTGTGCTTAATGTTTTAGTTGCAATCTTACTTTCAGCAAAGCTTCCACTTTATTTCAGACTATTATTTCTAGAATTTACTATTTTTTAGCAATTTCTTGCATTTTATGTTTTGCTGTCAAATCCTGCATAGAAGATTGACAACCTTCTATTACAGAACTTTGACAGTTTTTATTTCCATATTAGAATTAGACTTTCATTACTACAAAAGTAATTAGATTTCCTTTCTGCAATTAGGATCAGACTTTCAATTCTGCAACTGTTATTTCTACAATATAATTAGGTCTCATTCTGCAATTGTAATTAGGACTTCATTTCTGTAGTTAATGATTAGTTTCCAATTCTGCAACTTAGATTAAGATTTAATTCATGCAATTTAGAGATAGGAATGTTCCAAAACCCCCCACACAACCGGTTCCACCAATAAGACTTGTTGCTCTAGATTGACCTAAGTTATAGTTGTTTCACTTCTTCTTTCGCAGATAGCCTTGTACACTGCCCTGGATTGACAGATTCATTGAGAATTAATGATGGTATAACGACTACGCATCATATGAAATAGTTGAGAAACTTAACTTAAAGTGTGATAAGAAACTGTATTCCTACAGTATATTGTGGTTCAATAAAGGGAGAGAGGTAACTATAGATAAGAGGTGTCTAGTTATGTTTTCAATTAGGACTACCTACAAGGATGAAGTGTGGTGTGATGTAATTCCAATAGATGCATTCCACTTATTGCTGGGGAGGCCTTGAAAATATGATAGGAAGACTACCCATGATGGAATACAAAATACTTACACATTATAGAAGGATGGAGTAAAAGTGGTCTTATTACCACAAAAAGAAGAAGGGCAAAGTGAAATACTATTAATGACTAAGGAATTTTTCATAGGGATGAATGAAGTTGGGGTTTATTATGTGTTGAAAAAAAATAAGGTGGATATTGAGGATGTTGATAAACCACCTACAACAATAAAATTTCTAAAAGAGTATGCATATGTCATACTAGAGAAGTTACCAGATGGACTACCTCCAAAAAGGGGTATTCAACATCGTATTTATTTGATCCATGATTCAAATAGTTGGAAAATAGAAAGGAAAAAATAGTGGGTCTTAGCCTTACCACAAGCTATGTTTACATATAATAGTTCAATCAATAGGTCAAAAGGAAATTTTCCTTTTTAGACTCTTTATGATAAGAATACCAAGGGTGTGATTGATTTGATTGGTCTATTGACTCAGGGTAAAATCAATGATGATGTAGAGGCATTTGCAGAGAACATACAAGAATTGCAAGGATTCAGAAATAAGTTGCAATATGGTAATACAAAGTATAAAGCAATAGCAGATGCAAGCAAAAGAACAAAAATTGTAGAAGTTTGATAAGAAGAACTTATAGGAGCAGAGTTCTTTTCAACCAAAGGAGAATGATGCGAGAGCCTACATTTCAGAGGGCATAACTTTTGATTTGACCATTGGATTGAATTGAAATTTTATGAGGAGCTAGATAATGAGGAGGAAAATACCATGGCTAGGCCACAAAGGGTCATAGAGATTTATTTTATGTCTTTAAGATTTTTTCGAGCCCAATTCCTTCATCTAGTGCCTGAAAAATGGATTTTAGTGTTTTATTAGAAAACTCTCATATAAAACTTTAGAATTTAATAACTCCTTTTTTAGATATGGATAGGTGTTTGTATTTTCTAGTATGCTTAATATTGGTGATACAATTATGTGTATTAATTTAGAGGGTTATCCGAGATTTTTTTATTTTCCTAAAAAAAAGGTCATTTTGCCTAAAAAATAGTAATTTTTTATCTTTAGGGCTTTAATATTTAGGGTTTCTTTTGGGATATATATTCCCTTCGTATCACATTGTAAAGGTGGTGAAATATAGGAATGATAAAATAAATTATTTTTTAGTTTATTTTTGTGTATTGTAATTTGTGTGATTGGGGGTTTACCATTTTATTTCTATTTATCATTTATGTGATTGGAGGTTCTTGTTCTGACATCTTGAAACTAGATTTACACCATTTGGTATTAGATCAAGTTGGATATTTTTGAGGGAGAAGGTAATATTATCGATTATAGTTATTTTTCTATTCTTATTTTTTTGTTTGAAATAATATAGAGCAATTTAGCATGAGCAGAGTCAATAGGAATATGCAGGAGCTACACGCACAAGTTGCTCAACTAACTGGGATGATGACCTATAAAAGTGAAATATATCTGATAGGATTTGTAGATCTAGATTCGGATAATGAGACTTTGGAATCAGACAACAAGATAGAGGTTCATGATGAGGAAGAAGCATGACTTTAAGGATAGGCTAATTAGGATCTTGGAAGGAAATAAATATGGGATCAAGATTGATGTCCCTGAGTATGAAGGAGGGTTAAAACCATAGGAGTTTATAGACTGGTTGAATAGCATGGAGAAGTTCTTTGAGTAGAAAATCCTTTCAGAGGAAATGAAAGTGAAGCTTGCATGCATGAAGTTGAAAGGACATGCATTGATTTGGTGGGATCATCTACATAAGGAAAGGCAAATAAAAGGAAAGGAAAAGATTAGGGTCTGGTGTAAAATAGAAAAGAAATTGAAGGGGAAATTCTTGCCTAAATATTATGCCCAAACATTGTTTCATAGACTTAAAAACCTCAGATAAAAGGATCAAAGCATCGAGGACTTCACCAATGAATTCTACAAGTTATCAATTTGGTTGGGTCTTGAAGAGTTAGAACATAAGGCTACAAGGTATGTGAATGGATTAAGTTATGCCATACAAGGTGAGTTGAGTATGATTTGGATATATAGTGTAGAAGATGCATATTAGTTTGCATTAAAAGTAGAAGAGAAACATAAGAGGAGAGGAGAGAGGAAAAGACCATCATCACCTCCAGCCATTGGGTGTGGTGGATTAAGTCCATAAAAGAGAGAATCTACTAATACAGGAAAAAAAGAAGAATTTGGGCAAGGTCATAGTAACCATGATATAGGTGGAGGATTTCAAAGAGGAAGAGGTAATGGTGGAGGATGCAATTGGGATGGCCCACAAAGATCATATACCTATTATAGTTGTGGTGAGGAAGTACACAGATATTTTGAGTGTCCCACACTATCTTGCAAAAGAAAGAAAATAAGGAGAACAAGCTAAAGTCAATATGGTTGAGCCAAAAGAGAAAACTAAAATAGGAGTTGCAATAGACATTGGGGAAAACCTCAGGATAAAGAGGATGATAATCATACTAAGGAAGGAGAAAGCAGAAGATAATAATGATGTTGATTCTTTGTTGCGTATGAATATATTTCAAACTAGGTGCACATCTGGAGGAATGGTATGTAATATGACTATTGATATTGGTATTTTTGAAAATATGGTTTCATATGAAATGTTTGATAAACTTAAATTAAAGTGTGAGAAGAACCTGTATTCCTACCGCATATTGTGGTTCAAGAAAGGGAGCGAGGTAATTCTAGATAAGAGGTGTCCGGTTAATTTTTCAATTAGGACTACCTACAAGGATGAAGTGTGGTGTCATGTAATTACAATAGATGCATTCCACTTATAATTGGGGAGGCCTTGAAAATATGATAGTAAGGCTACCCATGATGGGAGACAGAATAATTACACATTCTAGAAGGATGGAGTAAAAGTGGTCTTATTACCACAACAAGAAGAAGGGCAAAGTGAAATCCTATTAACAACTAAGGATTTGTCATAGGGATGAAAGAAGTTGGGGTTTGTTATGTGTTGACAAAAAATAAGGTGGATATTGAGGATGTTTCTAAACCACCTATAACAATAAAATTGCTAAAAGAGTATGCATATGTCATACCAGAGAAGTTACCAGATGGACTACCTCCAAAAAGGGGTATTCAACATCGTATTGATTTGATCCATGATTCAAATAGTTGGAAAATAGAAAGGAAAAAATAGTGGGTCTTAGCCTTACCACCAGCTAAGTTTATGTTAGTCTCACAATGACATTGAGAGGGGGGGTGAATTAGTGTAGCTCTTAAAAACTTAAATCTTCAATTCTTAATGCCTAAACAATGAAAGCTTAAAACTCAATAAAGCAAATATACCAAGAGAGCATCACACAACACAAGATGTACCAAGGTTCACCAGTTTTTGCTACTCTTCAAAAGTGACTGTTTGGGCTCCCATCCAAATCTAGCCTTTGCAAAATACTAAATTTACAATCAATTTACTAGCACCCACTGGAAGGAGCACCAACCCCTGATTTATTTGCAACAACAGAAAGGAGCACCAACCCTTGATTTACCAGCACCAACTGGAAGGAGCACAAACCCCTGATTTACCAGCACCAACTGGAAGGAGCATCAACCCCTGATGCCAAGCACCAACTTGGACTTCTATTCTAAAACTTGAAGATTGACATAAAGATGCCTTCACTTTTGCAAGACCCTGACTGGTCTATTGCTTTCTCAACATTTCTTACTCTTCACACAACACACACTGTGCTCACTCGGCTCTAGTGCACTCTCCTCGTGCTTCACATACCGCACACCTCTCTCGCTCTCCTCTTGCTCTCTTCGCAATATTAAATCCACCTTGCGTTAATCCCAAGCACTTTCACTCTATTTTAGTGTCACATTAATTCTCCATGTAGACCTCCTTTTATAACAAAGTTTTGACTCTATTTTTAACTTCTATATTTTTGCATGCAACCCATAACTGCTGTAACTGTCAAAGTGAATTTAGTTTACTGTTCTTATTTTAGCTGCATGATATTTCTCTATAACTGCACCTATAACTACACCTGTAACTGTCGTACCGAATTCCATTAACTCTACTTATTTTAGTTGCATGATTTTCTTCTATAATGGCACCTGTAACTGTCGTATCGACTTCTTCTGTAATGCACCTGTAACTGCACCTGTAACTGTCGTATCGACTTTAGTTAACTGTCACATATCTTCTTTCAACTGGGTTCTCTTCTTAGCTCATGAAAACATAACATGTCGCGATATCATGACACTTTTGCCTCCTTGCTTCTTTTGTTTGCTTGTATCCATGAAAATACATGTTGTGATATCACGACACTTTTGCTTTCGCACTCTTCCTTTTTACTTTTGTCACGATATCATGAAACTTTTGCCTTCTTACTTTCTCTCTCCTCCTAGAGTCACGAAAATGCGACATGTCACGATATCGCGACACTTTTCCTTCTCGGCCTTCTTGCTCTTTTCAAGTCGCGAAAATGCGACATGTCGCGATATCGTGACACTTTTCCTTCTCGGCCTTCCTGCTTTTTCCAAGTCATAAAAATGTGACATGTCGCGATATCGTGACACTTTTTCCTCCTTGCATTTTCTCTTCGCTTCGGACCGCGAAAATGCAACATGTCATGAAATCACGACACTTTTTCTTCCTTGCATTTTCTCTTTGCTTTGGACCGCGAAAATGAAACATGTCACGAAATCGCGACACCTTTTTCTCTCTCCTCTTTCTCTTTGCTTTGGACCGCGAAAATGAAACATGTCGCGAAATCGCGACACCTTTTTCTCTCTCCTATTTCTCTTGCAATATGTCACGAAATCGTGACACTTTTTCTACTTGTCTTTTTCTCTTCCAACATGTTGCGAAATTGTGACACTTTTTCTTCCGTACTATCTCTCTTGCAAAATGTCGCGAAATCGTGACACTTTTTCTACTTGCCTTTTTCTCTTCCAACATGTCACGAAATCGTGACACTTTTTCTTCCATACTATCTCTCTTGCAATATGTCATGAAATCGCGACACTTTTCTTCTTGCCTTTTTCTCTTCGAACATGTCATGAAATCGTGACAGTTTTTCTTGCTTGCGCCTTCTCCCCGAACATGTCATGAAATCGTGACAGTTTTTCTTGCTTGCACTTTCTCTCCAAACATGTCATGAAATCGCGACAGTTTTGCTTGCTTGCACTTTCTCTCCGAACATGTCATGAAATCGTGATAGTTTTTCTTGGTTGCGCTTTCTCTCTGAACATGTCGCAAAATCATGATAGTTTTGCTTGCTTGCGCTTTCTCTCCGAACATGTTGCAAAATCACGACAGTTTTTATTTCTTCTCAACATGTCGCGATATCATGATAGTTTTTCTTTCTCTCAACATGTCGCGATATCGGGACAGTTTTTCTTTCTCTCAACATGTTGCAATATCACGAAAATTTTCTTTCTTCTCAACATGTCGCAATTTTGCGACAGTTTTCTTCCTTGTGATTTTCTTTTGATTTTTAGCATATGGGCCACTTCGATATTTTGGATAATCACTGTACATACTCTGAAGAACCTCTTAACTCCTGTCCACTTCATCAACTAGAACCTCTTAACTCCTATCCACTTCATCAACTGATCTGTCTGACTGTGTTGACAACAATGACAATACTTTTGCTGCACCTTGCTCAAAAAATACTCTGAAGAACCTCTTAACTCCTGTCCACTTCATCAACTGGAACCTCTTAACTCCTGTCCACTTCATCAACTGATCTATCTGACTGTGTTGACAACAATGACAATACTTTTGCTGCACCTTGCTCAATGGTTTATATATAATAGTTCAATAAATAGGTCAAAAGGAAATTTTCCTTTTTAGACTCTTTATGGTAAGAATCCCAAGGGTTTGCTAGATTTGATTGGTCTATTGACTCAGGGTAAACTCAATGATGATGTAGGGGCATTTGAAAAGAACATACAAAAATTGCAAGGAGTCAAAAAGAAGTTGCAAGATGGTAATAAAAAGTATAATGCAATAGCAGATGAAAGCAAAAGAACAAAAAATGCAAAATTTTGATAAGAGGAACTTATAGGAGCAGAGTTGTTTTCAACCAAAGGAGAATGATGCGAGAGCCTACCTTTCAAAGGGCATAACTTTTGATTTGACCATTGGATTGACTTGAAATTTTAAGAGGAGCTAGATAATGAGGAGGAAAATACCATGGCTAGGCCACAAAGGGGCATAGATAATTATTTTTATGTCTTTTTGAGATTTTTCCAAGCCCAAATTCCTTCATCTAGTGCCTCAAAAATGGATTTTAGTGTTTTATTAGAAAACTCTCAAATAAAACTTTAGAATTTAATAACTCCTTTTTTAGATATGGTTAGGTGTTGATAGTTTCTAGGATGCTTAATATGGGTGATACGATTATGTGTATTAATTTAGAGGGCTATCCGAGATTTTTTTATTTTCCTAAAAAAAGGTCATTTTGGCTAAAAATGTAAATTGCCCAAAAATAGTAATTTCTTATCTTTAGGGCTTTAATATTTAGGGTTTTGTTTTAGGGTTTCTTTTGGGATATATATTCCCTTGGTATCACATTGTAAAGGGGGTGAAATATAAAAATGATAAAATAAAGTATTTTTTAGTTTATTTTCGTGTATTGCTATTTGTGTGATTGGGGGTTTACCACTTTAGTTCTATTTATCATAGTTTATGTGATTGGAGGTTCTTGTTCTGACCTATTGAAACTAGATTTACACCATTTGGTATTAGATCAAGTTGGATCTTGTTGAGGGAGATAAGGTAATCTTATCGATTATAGTTATTTTTCTATTCTTATTTTTTATTTGAAATAATACAGATCAATTTAGCATGAGCAGAATCAATAGGAATATGCAGGAGCTCCAAGCACAAGTTGCTCAACTAATTGGAATGATGACCTATATAATGGAAATATATCCCATAGAATTTGTAGATCTAGATTCTGATAATGAGACTTTGGAAGCAGACAACAAGATAGAGGTTCATGATGAGGAAGAAGCAAGAGTTTAAGGATAGGCTAATTAGGGTATTGGAAGAAATAAATATGGGATCAAGAAGGTTGGAACCATAGGATTTGATAGACTGGTTGAATAGCATGGAGAAGTTCTTTGAGTAGAAAATATTTTCAAAGGAAATGAAAGTGAAGCTTGCATGCATGAAGTTGAAAGGACATGCATTGATTTGGTGGGATCATCTACAGAAGGAGAGGAGAAGAAAAGGGAAGGAAAAGATTAGGGTCTGGTGTAAAATAGAAAAGAAATTGAAGGATAAATTCTTGCCTAAATATTATGCCCAAACATTATTTCATAGACTTAAAAACCTCAGATAAAAGGATCAAAGCATTGAGGACTTCACCAATGAATTCTACAAGTTATCAATTTGGGTGGGTCTTTAAGAGTTATAACATAAGGCTACAAGGTATGTGAATGGATTAAGTTATGCCATACAAGGTGAGTTGAGTATGATTCGGATCTAGAGTTTAGAATATGCATATTAGTTTGCATTAAAAGTAGAAGAGAAACATAAGAGGATAGGAGAGAGGAAAGGACCATCATCACCTCCAGCCATTGGGTGTGGTGGATTTAGTCCATCAAAGGGAGAATCTACTAATACAGGAAATAAAGAAGAATTTGGGCAAGGTCATAGTAACCATGAGAGAGGTGGAGGATGTAAAAGAGGAAGAGGTAATGGTAGAGGATGCAATTGGGATGGTCCACAAATATCATATACCTATTATAGTTGTGGTGAGGAAGTACATAGATGTTTTGAGTGTCCCACAATATCTTGCAAAAGAAAGAAAATAAGGAGAACAAGCTAGAGTCAATCTGGTTGAGGCAGAAGAGCAAACTCATATAGGAGTTTCAATAGACATGGGGGAAAACCTCAGGATAAAGAGGATGATAATCATACTAAGGAAGGAGAAAGCACAAGATAATAATGGTGGTGATTCTTGGCTGCGTATGAATATCTTTCGAACTAGGTGCACATCTGGAGGAATGGTATGTAAGATGATTATTGATATTGGTATTTGTGAAAATATGGTTTCATATGAAATAGTTGAGAAACTTAAATTAAAGTATGAGAAGAAACAGTATTCCTACAGTATATTGTGGTTCAAGAAAGGGAGTGAGGTAACTATAGATAAGAGGTGTCTGGTTAAGTTTTCAATTAGACTACCTACAAGGATGAAGTGTGGTGTGATGTAATTCCAATAGATGCATTCCACTTATTTTTGGGGAGGCCTTGAAAATATGATAGGAATACTAACCATGATGGAATACAAAATACTTACACATTATAGAAGGATGGAGTAAAAGTGGTATTATTAACACAAGAAGAAGAAGGGCAAAGTGAAATTCTATATATGACTAAGGAATTTGTCATAGGGATGAAATAAGTTGGGGTTTGTTATGTGTTGACAAAAAAGAAGGTGGATATTTAGGATTTTGCTAAACCACCTACAACAATAAAATTGTTAAAAGAGTATGCATATGTCATACCAGAGAAGTTACTAGATGGACTACCTCCAAAAAGGGGTATTCAACGTCGTATTGATTTGATCCATTATTCAAATAGTTGGAAAATATAAAGGAAAAAATAGTGGATCTTAGCCTTACCACAAGCTAAGTTTACATATAATAGTTCAATCAATAGGTCAAAAGGAAATTTTCCTTTTTAGACTCTTTATGGTAAGAATCCCAAGGGTGTGCTAGATTCTATTGGTCTATTGACTTGGGGTAAACTCAATGATGATGTAGAGGCATTTGTAGAGAACATACAAGAATTGCAAGGAGTCAGAAATAAATTGCAATATGGTAATACAAAGTATAAAGCAATAGGAGATGCAAGAAAAAGAACAAAAATTGTAGAATTTTGATAAGAGGAACTTATAGGAGCAAAGTTCTTTTCAACCAAAGGAGAATGATGCGAGACCCTACCTTTTGGAGGGCATAACTTTTGATCTGACCATTGGATCAACTTGAAATTTTATGAGGAGCTAGATAACGAGGAGGAAAATACCATGGTTAGGCCACAATGGGGCATAGATAATTGTTTTTATGTCTTTTTGAGATTTTTCCAAGCCCAAATTCCTTTCATCTAGTGCCTCAAAAATGGATTTTAGTGTTTTATTAGAAAACTCTCATATACAACTTTAGAATTTAATAACTCCTTTTTTAGATATGGTTAGGTGTTGATATTTTCTAGGATGCTTAATATGGGTGATACGATGATGTGTATTAATTTAGAGGGCTATTCGAGCTTTTTTATTTTCCTAAAAAAATGTCATTTTGGCTAAAAATGTAAATTACCCAAAAATAGTAATTTCTTATCTTTAGGGCTTCAATAGTTGGGATTTTGTTTTAGGGTTTCTTTTGGGATATATATTCCCTTGGTATCACATTGTAAAGGGGGTGAAATATAGAAATTATAAAATAAAGTATTTTTTAGTTTATTTATGTGTATTGCAATTTGTGTGATTGGGGGTTTACCACTTTATTTCTATTTATCATAGTTTATGTGATTGGAGGCTCTTGTTTTGACCTCTTGAAAATAGATTTACACCATTTGGTATTAGATCAAGTTGGATCTTGTTGAGGGAGATAAGATAATCTTATCGATTATAGTTATTTTTCTATTCTTATTTTTTTGTTTGAAATAATACATATCAATTTAGCATGAGCTTAATCAATAGGAATATGTAGGAGATACAAGCACAAGTTGCTCAACTAACTGGAATGATGAACTATGTAAGGGAAATATATCCCACAGAATTTGTAGATCTAGATTCTGATAATGAGACTTTGGAAGCAGACAACAAGATAGAGGTTCATGATGAGGAAGAAGCAAGAGTTTAAGGATAGGCTAATTAGGTTCTTGGAAGGAAATAAATATGGGATCAAGATTGATGTCCCTGAGTATGCAGGAGGGTTGAAACCATAGGAGTTGATAGGCTAGTTGAATAGCATGGAGAAGTTCTTTGAGTAGAAAATCCTTTCAGAGGAAATGAAAGTGAAGCTTGCATGCATGAATTTGAAAGGACATGCATTGATTTGGTGGGATCATCTACAGAAGGAGAGGCAAATAAAAGGAAAGAAAAATATTAGGGTCTGGTGTAAAATAGAAAAGAAATTGAAGGGGAAATTCTTGCCTAAAGATTATTCCCAAACATTGTTTCATAGACTTAAAAACCTCAGATAAAAGGATCAAAGCATCAAGGACTTCACCAATGAATTCTACAAGTTATCAATTTGGGTGGGTATTTAAGAGTTAGAACATAAGGCTACAAGGTATGTGAATGGATTAAGTTATGCCATACAAGTTGAGTGGAGTATGATTTGGATCTATAGTGTAGAATGTGCATTAAAATTAGAAGAGAAACATAAGAGGAGAGGAGAGAGGAAATGGCCATCATCACCTCCAGCCTTTGGGTTTGGTGGATCTAGTCCATCAAAGGGAGAATCTACTAATACAAGAAAACAAGTAGAATCTAGGCAAGTTCATAGTAAACCATGAGAGAGGTGGTGGATTTCAAAGAGGAAGAGGTAATGGTGGAGGATGCAATTGGGATGGTCCATAAATATAATATACCTATTATAGTTGTGGTGAGGAAGTACACAGATTTTGAGTGTCCCGCACTATCTTGCAAAAGAAAGAAAATAAGGAGAACAATTTAGAGTCAATCTGGTTGAGCCAGAAGACCAAACTGATATAGGAGTTGCAATAGACATGGGGGAATACCTCAGGATAAAGAGGATGATAATAATAGTAAGGAAGGAGAAAACACAAGATAATAATGGTGGTGATTCTTGGCTACATATGAATATCTTTCGAACTAGGTGCACATCTGGAGGAATGGTATGTAAGATGATTATTGATATTGGTATTTGTGAAAATATGGTTTTATATGAAATGGTTGAGAAACTTAAAGTGTGAGAATAACCCATATTCCTACCACATATTGTGGTTAAAGAAAGGGAACGAGGTAACTATAGATAAGAGGTGTCTGGTTAAGTTTTCAATTAGGACTACCTACAAGGATGAAGTGTGGTTTGATGTAATTCGAATAGATGCATTCCACTTATTGTTGGGGAGGCCTTGAAAATATGATAGGAAGGCTACCCATGATGGGAGAAAAAATAATTACACATTATAGAAGGATGGATTAAAAGTGGTATTATTAACACAACAAGAAGAAGGGCAAAGTGAAATTCTATATATGACTAAGGAATTTGTCATAGGGATGAAATAAGTTGGGGTTTGTTATATGTTGACAAAAAAGAAGGTGGATATTTAGGATTTTGTTAAACCACCTACGACAATAAAATTGTTAAAAGAGTATGCATATGTCATACCCGAGAAGTTACCAGATGGACTACCTCCAAAAAGGGGTATTCAACATCGTATTGATTTGATCCATGATTCAAATAGCTGGAAAATAGAAAGGACAAAATAGTGGGTCTTAGCCTTACCACAAGCTAAGTTTACATATAATAATTCAATCAATAGGTCAAAAGGAAATTTTCCTTTTTAGACTCTTTATGGTAAGAATCCCAAGGGTGTGCTAGATTTGATTGGTCTATTGACTCAGGGTAAACTCAATGATGATGTAGAGGCATTTGCAGAGAATATACAAGAATTACAAGGTGTCAGAAAGAAGTTACAATATGGTAATACAAAGTATAAAGCAATACCAAATGCAAGCAAAATAACAAAAATTGCAGAAGTTTGATAAGAGGAACTTATAGGAGCAGAGTTCTTTTCAACCAAAGGAGAATGATGTGAGAGCAAATGAATGGATTAAGTTTTTCCATACAAGGTGTGTTGAGTATGATTTGAATCCATAATGTAGAAGATGCATATTAGTTTTCATTAAAATTAGAAGAGAAACATAAGAGGAGAAGAGTGAGGAAAGGACCATCATCACCTCTAGCCATTGGATGTGGTGGATTTAATCTGTCAAAGGAAGAATATACTAATATAGGAAAATAAGAAGAATCTTGACAAGGTCATAGTAACTATGAGAGAGTTGGAGGAATTCAAAGAGGAAGAGGTAATGGTGGAGGATGCAATTGGGATGGCCCACAAAGATAATATAACTATTATAGTTGTGGTGAGGAAGTGCATAGATATTTTGAGTGTTCGTAATATCCTGCACAATAAAGAAAATAAGGAAAATAATCTAGAGTCAATCTGGTTGATCCAGAAGAGTAAAATGATACAGGAGTTGCAACAGACATGGGGGAAAACCTCAAGATAAATATGATGATAATCGTACTAAGGAAGGACAAAGCACAAGATAATAATGGTGGTGATTCTTGGCTACGTACAAATATCTTTTAAACTAGGTGCACATATAGAGGAATAGTATGTAAGATGATTATTGATATTGGTATTTGTGAAAATATAGTTTCAAATGAGATGGTAGAGAAAATTAACTTGAAGTGTGAGAATAACCCGTATCCCTATCGCATATCATGGTTCAAGAAAGGGAACAAGGTAACTATAGATAATAGGTGTCTGGTTAAGTTTTCAATTAAGACTTGCTACAAGGATGAAGTGTGGTGTGATGTAATTCTAATGAATATAATACACTTATTTTTTGAGAGGCCTTGGCAATATTATAAGAAGGCTAACCATGATGGGAGAAATAATACTTACACATTCTAGAAGGATGGAGTAAAAGTGTTCTTATTACCACATCAAGAGAAACGCAAAGTGAAAGCATATTAATGACTAAGGAATTTGTCATAGGGATGAAATAATTTGAGGTTTTTTATGTTTTTACAATAAATAACGTGGATATTGAGGATGTTGCTAAACCACCTGCAACAACAAAATTGCTATAAGAGTATGCATAAGTCATACCAGAGAAGCTACCAGATGGACTACCTCCTCCAAAAAGGGATATTCAACATCGTATTGATTTGATCCAAGATTCAAACAGTTGGAAAAAATAAAGGTAAAAATAGTGGGTCTTAGCCTTACCACAAGCTAAGTTTGCATATAATAGTTTAGTCAATATATCAAAAGGAAACTTTCCTTTTTAGACTCTTTACAATAAGAATCCCAAGGGTGTGCTAGATTTGATTGATCTACTGACTCAAAGTAAACTCAATGATGATGTAGAGGTATTTGTAGAGAACATACAAAAATTACAAGGAGTCAAAAAGAAGTTGGAAGATGGTAATACAAAGTACAAAGAAATAGCATATGCAAGCAGGAGAATAAAAATTGCAAAAGTTTTATAAGAGGAAATTATAGAAGCAAAGTTATTTTCAACCAGAGGAGAATGATGTGAGAGCCTACCTTTCAAAGGGCATAACTTTTGATCTGACCATTGGATAAAATTGAAATTTTATGAGGAGCTATATAATGAGGAGGACAATGCCATGGCTAGGCCTTAAAGGGGCATAATTTTTTTCAGGTCTTTTTGAGATTTTCCTGAGCTCAAATTCCTTCATCTAGTGCCTCAAAAATGGATTTTAGTGTTTTTTTAAAACACTCATGTAAAACTTTAGAATTTAATAGCTCCTTTTTTAGATATTATTAGGTGTTTATATTTTCTAGGATGCTTAATATGGGTGATACAATGATTTTTATTAATTTAGAGGGTTATCCGAGATTTTTTTATTTTCCTAAAAAAAGCTCATTTTGGCTAAAAATGCAAATTACCCACAAATAGTAATTTCATATCTTTAGGGATTAAGATTTAGAGTTTTAATTTAGTATTTATTTTGGGATATATATTTCCTTGGTATCACATTGTAAAGGGGGTGAAATATGGGAATGAGAAAATAAAGTATTTTTCAGTTTATTTCTGTGTATTGCAGTTTGTGTGATTGGGGGTTTGTCATATTATTTTCATTTATCACAATTTATGTGATTGGAGGTTCTTGTTCTTACCTCTTGTAGATGGATTTACACCATTTGATATTATAATAAGTTAAATATTGTTGGGGCATGGAAGGTAATATTGTCAATTACAGTTATTTTTCTATTCTTATTTTTTTGTTCAAAATAACATAGATCGGTTTAGCAAGAGGAAAGGAAGAGGAGGTTATGCTCATCTCAATAGGAATATGCAAGAGATATAAGGAAAATTTTCTCAACTGATTGGAATGATGGACTATATAAAGGAAATACATCCCACATAATTTATATATTTGGATTTTGATAATGAGACTATGGAAGGAGACAATGCGACAGAGGTTCATGATAAGGAAGAACCAAAGAGGAAGTAAGAGTTTAAGGATAGGCTAATTACGACCTTGGAAGAAAATAAATATGGATCAATATTTATGTCCCTGAGTATGTAGGAGGGTTGAAACCAAAGAAGTAGATAGATTGGTTGAATAGCATGAGGAAGTTATTTTATTAGAAAAGCCTTTCAAAGGAAAATAAAGTGAAGCTTACATGCATGAAGTTTAAAGGGTATGCATTTATTTGGTTTGATCATCTACAGAAGGAGAGGCAAAAAAAAGGAAAGGAAAATATTGGGATCTGGTGTAAAATAGAAAATAAATTGAAGGGGAAAACTAAAAATTATGCCCAAACATTGTTTCATAGACTTCAGAAACTTAGACAAAAGGATCAAAACATTAAGGACTACACCAATGAATTCTACAAGTTATCAATTTTGGTCGGTCTTGAAGAGTCAAAATAATAGAATGCTGCAAGTTATGTGAATGGATTAAGTCATGCCATACAATATGAGTTGAGTATGATTCAGATCCATAGTGTAGAAGATGCACAACAGTTTGCATTAAAAGAAGAAGAGAAACATAAGAGGAGAGGAGTGAGGAAAGGACCATCATCACCTCCAACTAGTGGACATGGTCTATTTAGTCCCTCAAAGGAATAATCTACTAATATAGGAAAACAAGAAGATTTTGGGCAAGGTCATAGTAATCATGAGAGAGGTGGAGGATTTAAAAGAGGAAGATGATATGGTGGAGGACACAATTGGGATGGCAAACAAAGGACATATACCTATTATAATTGTGGTGAGGAAGGATACAAAGCTTTTGAGTGTATGTACTATCCTACACAAGAAAGAAAAAAAGGAGAACAAGATAGAGTCAATATGGTTGAGGCAAAAGAGTAAATTAAGATAGCAGTTGCAACAGGCATGGGGGAAAACCTCATGATAAAGAGGAATATGATCATACCAAGGAAGGAGAAAGTACAATACAATAGTGGTGGTGATTCTTAGCTGCATATGAATATCTTTTGAACTAGGTGCACATCTAGAGGAAATGTATGTAAGATGATTATCGATAGTGGTAATTATGAAAATATAGTTTCAAATGAAATGGTTGAGAAACTTAACTTGAAGTGTGAGAACCCATATCCCTCTCGCATATTGTGGTTCAAGAAATAGAACAAGGTAACTATAGATAAGAGGTGTTTGGTTAAGTTTTCAATTGGACTACCTACAAGGATGAAGTGTGATGTGATGTACTTCCAATGGATGCATGCCATATATTGTCAGGGAGGCATTGGAAATATGATAAAAAGGCTACCCATGATGGAGGAAAGAATAATTATAAATTCTAAAAGGATGGATTAAAAGTGGTCTTATTACCACATCAGGAAGAAGGGTAGAGTGAAAGCCTATTAACGATAAAATAATTTATCATAGGGATGAAAGTTGGGGTTTATTACGTATTGATAGAAAATAAGGTGGATACTAAGGATGTTTCTAAACCTCATGCAACAAAAAAATTGCTAAAAGAGTATGTAGACATCATACCAAACGAGTTACTAGATGGACTACACCTAAAAAGGGATATTCAGCATTGTATTAATCTGATCTAATATTCGAACAGTTGGGAAAAAAAGGTAAAAATAGTGGGTCTTAGACTTAATACAAGCTAAGTTTACATATAATAGTTTAGTCAATAGGTCAAAAGAAAAATCTCCTTTTTAGATTGTTTATGGTAAGAATCCAAATGGTGTGCTAGATATGATTGGTCTACTGACTCAGGGTAAACTCAATGATGATGCAGAGGCATTTTTAGATTACATATAGGAATTGCAAGAAGTCAGAAAGAAATTGCAATATGGTAATACAAAGTACAATGCAATAGTAGATGTAATAAGGAGAACAAAAATTGTAGGATTTTGATCAGAGAAACTCGTAGGAGCAAAGTTCTTTTCAACCAAAGGAGAAAGATGCAGGAGCCTATCTTTTGGAGGTCGTAACTTTTGATCCAACTATTAGATCGACTTGAGATTTTATGAGGAGCTATATAATTAGGAGGAAAATGCCATGGCTAGGCCACAAATGGGTATAAATTGTCATTTTGATGCCTTTTTGATATTTGTTCGAGCCCAAATTCCTTCATCTAGTGCCTCGAAAATGGATTTTAATGTTTTCTTCGAAAACCCTCATGTAAAACATCACAATTTAATAAATCCTTTTTTAGACATGGTTAGGTGTTGATATTTTCTAGGATGCTTAATATGGGTGACATGATGATGTCTATTAATTTAGAGGGCTATCCAAGTTTTTTTCCTAAAAAAAGGTCTTTTTGGCTAAAAATGTAAATTGCCCAAAAAGAGTATTTTTTTTATCTTTAGGGATTTCATATTTAGGGTTTTATTTTAGGGTTTATTTTAGGACATATATTCCCTTGGTATAATATTTTAAATGGTTTGAAATACAAGAATGAGAAAAAAATTAATTTTCAATTTATTTTCGTGTATTATAGTTTGTGCGATTGGGGGTTTGCCAATTTATTTGCATTTATAATAGT
This sequence comes from Wollemia nobilis, assembly GCA_028583015.1. Taxonomy (NCBI): domain Eukaryota; kingdom Viridiplantae; phylum Streptophyta; class Pinopsida; order Araucariales; family Araucariaceae; genus Wollemia; species Wollemia nobilis. The sequence goes on along the minus strand of JAQPPZ010003077.1, from coordinate 8,734,301 downwards.
TTATGTGATTGGAGGTTCTTATTATGATCTCATGTAGCTCTATTTACACCATTTGGTATTAGATCAAGTTAGATATTATTGGAATATAGAATATAATCTTATTGGTTACAATTATTTTGCTATTCTTATTTTTCTGTTCGAAATAACACAAACCAATGTAGCATGAGGAGAGGAAGAGGAGGTTATACCTAAATCCATAAGAATATGCAAGATTTGTAAGCAAAAGTTGCTCAAATAACTAAAATTATGGACCATATGAGGGAAAGACATCCCAAAAAAATTATAGATCTAGATTCTAATAATGAGATTGTGCAAGGAGATAGCAAGATAGAGGTTCATGATGAGGAAGAACTAGAGGGAAAGCAAGAGTTTAAGGATATGCTAATTAGGGCCTTGGAAGGAAATAAATATGGGATAAATAATTATGTCCTTGAGTATGTAGGAGGGTTGAAAATAGAGGAGTTGATAGAGAAGTTCTTTGAGTAGAAAATACTTTCAAAGGAAAAGAAAGTGAATCTTGCATGCACAAATTTGAAAGGACATGCATTTATTTGGTGGGACCATCTACAGAAGGAGAGGTAAAGAAAAGGAAAGAAAAATATTAATGGTGTAAAATTAGAAAATAAATTGAAGGAAAAATTCTTGCCTAAATATTATGCCCAAACATTGTTTCATAGACTTCAAAACCTTAGATAAAAGGATAAAAGCGTTGAGAACTACACCAACAAATTCTACAAGTTATCAATTTGGGTGGGTCTTGAAGAGTCATAAGAACAAAAGGTTGTAAGGTATGTGAATGGATTAATTTATGCCATACAAGATGATTTGAGTATAATTCATATCCATAGTGTAGAACATGCCTATTATTTTGCATTAAAACCAAAACAGAAACATAAGAGGGGAGGAGTGAGGAAAGGATCATCATCACCTCTAGCTAGCGGGTATGGCAGATTTAGTCCCTCAAAGGGAGAATCTACTAATACATGAAAACAAGAAGAATATGGGAAAAATCATAGTAACCATGAGAGAGGTGGAGGATTTAAAATAGGAAGAGGCTATTGTGGAGAATGCAATTGGAATGACCCAAAAAGACCATATACTTGTTATAGGTTTGATGAGGAAGGGCATAGAGCTTTTGAGTATCTGCACTATTCTGCACAAGAAATAAAACAAGGAGAACAAGTGAGATTCAATCTGGTTGAGGTATAATAGTAAACTAAGATATGAGTTACAGTAGACATGGGGGAAAACCTTATGATAAAGAGAATGATGATCATACCAAGGAAGGAGAAAGCACAAGATAATAATGGTGGTAATTCTTGGATGTATATGAATATATTTTAAACTAGGTGCACATATGGAGGAATGGTATGTAAGATGATTATTGATAGTGGTAGTTTTGAAAATATATATTCAAATTAAATGGTTGAGAAAATTAATTTAAAGTGTGAGAAGAACCCATATCCCTATCGCATATCCTAGTTCAAGAAAGAGAACAACGTAACTGTAGATAAGAGGTGTCTGGTTAAGTTTTCAATTGGGACTACCTACAAGGATAAAGTATGGTGTGATGTAATTCTAATGGATGCATTCCACTTATTATTGGGGAGGCCTTGGAAATATGATAGGAATGCTACCTATGATGGGGGAAAGAATACTTACAAATTCTAGAAGGATGGAGTAAAAGTGGTCTTATTACCACATTAGGAAGAAGAGTAGAGTGAAATCCTATTAATGACTAAGGAATTTGTCATAGGGATGAAAGAAGTTGGGGTTTGTTACATTTTGATAGCAAATAAGGTGGATACTAAGGATGTTGCTAAACCACTTACAACAACAAAATTGCTAAAATACTATGCAAACGTCATACCAAAGGAGTTATGATATGGAATACCACTAAAAAGAGATATTCAACATCATATTGATATGATCCAATATTTGAATGGTTGGGAAAAAGAAAGAAAAAAACAATGGGTCTTAGCCTTACCACAAGCTAAGTTTACATATAATAGTTGGTCAAAAGGAAAATCTTCTTTTCAAATTACTTATGGTAAGAATCCCAAGGGTGTGCTAGATTTGATTGGTCCCAACTTAGGGTAAACTCAATGATGATGCAGAGGCATTTGCAGAGCACATATAGGAATTGCAGGAAGGAGTTAGAAATAAGTTGCAATATGGTAATACAAAGTACAAAGCAAGATAAAAGACAAGTAGGTTTGTAGGAGTTTGATCAAAGGAACTCGTAGGAGCAGAGTTCTTTTCAACCAGAGGAGAATGATGTAGGAGCCTACCTTATGAAGGGCATAATATGGGTGATACAATGATGTGTATTAATTTAGATGACTATCCGACTTTTTTTTTTCCTAGAAAATATCATTTTGGCTAAAAATGTAAATTGCCCAAAAATAGTAATTTTCTATCTTTAGGGCTTTAATATTTAGGGTTTATTTTGGGATATATATTGCCTTGGTATTGCATTGTAAAGGGAACTAGGAATGAGAAAATAAAGTATTTTTTGGTTTATTTCTTTGTATTGTAGTTTGTGTGATTGGGGGTTTACCACTTTATTTCTATTTATTATAGTTTATGTGATTGGAGGTTCTTGTTCTAACCTCTTGCAACTATATTTACATCATTTGGTATTAGAGCAAGTTGGATCTTTATAGGGAAGAGAAGGCAATCTTGTCGATTACAATTATTTTGCTATTCTTATTTTTCTATTAAAAATGACATAGATCAGTTTAGCATAAGGATATGAAGAGGAGGTTATGTCCAGCTCAACAGTAATATGCAGGAACTGCAAGTACAAGTTGCTTAACTGACTAGAATGATGGTATGTATGAGGGAAAGACATCCCATAGAATTTGTAGATATGGATTCTGATAATGAGACTGTGGAAGGAGATAACAAGACAAAGGTTCATGACAAGGAATAATCAGAGGGGAAGCAAGAGTCTAAGGATAGGCTAATTACAATATTGGAAGAAAATAAATATGGGATCATGATTGTATGCAAAAATCATACCAGAGGAGTTACCAGATGGACTACCCATAAAAAGAGATATTCAACATCGTATTGATTTGATTCAAGATTTGAATAGTTAGGAAGAAGAAAGGCAGAAACATTGGGTCTTAGCCTTACCATAAGCTAAGTTTACATATAATAGTCTAGTAAATAGGTCAAAAGGAAAATATTATTTTCAAATTATTTATGGTAAGAATCCCAAGGGTGTGCTAGATTGATTGGTCTACCAACTCAGGGTAAACTCAATAATGATGTAGAGGCATTTGTAGAGCACATATAGGAATTTTAGGAAGGAGTCAAAAAGTTACAAGATGGTAATACAAATTATAAAGCAACAATATTTACAAGCAAGAGAATAAAATTTGTAGGAGTTTGATCAGAGGAACTCACAGTAACAGAGTTCTTTTCAACCAGAGGAGAATAATACAGGAGCCTACATTTCAAAGGGTGGAAATTTTGATTCGATTGTCGGATCGACTTGAGATTTTATGAGGAGCTAGGTAATGAGGAGGAAAATACCATGGCTAGGCCACAATAGGGCATAGATTTCCATTTTCAAGCCTTTTTGAGATTTTTCCAAGCCCAAATTCCTTCATCTAGTGCCCCAAAAATAGATTTTAGTGTTTTTTTAGAAAAACCTCATGTAAAACTTTAGAATTTAATCTCTTTTTTTAGACATGGTTAGGTGTTGATATTTTCTAGGATGCTTAATATGGGTGATACGATGATGTGTATTAATTTAGAGGGCTATCCAAGCTTTTTATTTTCCTAAAAAAGGTCATTTTGGCTAAAAATGTAAATTGCCAAAAATAGTAATTTCTTATCTTTAGGGCTTTAAAATTTAGGGTTTATTTTGGGATATATATTCCCTTGGTATCACATTGTAAAGGGGGTGAAATCCAAGAATGAGAAAATAAAGTATTTTTCAGTTTATTTTCATGTATTATAGTTTGTGTGATTGGGGGTTTGCCTCTTTATTTCTATTTATCAGTCTATGTGATTGGAGGTTCTTGTTATTGCCTTTTATAGATGGATTTACACCATTTGATATTAGAATAAGTTAAATATTGTTGGGGTATGGAAGGTAATCTTGTCAATTACAGTTATTTTTCTATTCTCATTTTTATGTTTGAAATAACAAATATTACTTTAGCATGAGGAGAGAAAGAGAATGTTATGACTAGATCAACAAGAATATGTAGGAGCTGCAAGCACAAGTTGGTCAACTGACTAGAATGATGACCCGTATGAGGGAAATACATCCCAAAAAAAAATTAGATCTAGATTCTAATAATGAGACTGTGGAAGGAGACAACAAGACATATATTCATGATGAGGAAGAACCAGAGGGGAAGCAAGAGTTTAAGGATAGGCTAATTAGGGACTTAGAAGGAAATAAATATGGGATCAAGATTTATGTCCTTGAGTATGTAGGAGGGTTGAAACCAAAGGAGTTGATAGACTGGTTGAATAGCATGGAGAGGTTATTTGAGTGGAAAAGCCTTTTAGATAAAAAAAATTGAATCTTGCATGCACGAAGTTGAAAGGTCATGTATTGATTTGGTGGGATCATCTCCAAAAGGAGAGGCAAAGAAAAGGAGAGGAAAATATTAGGGTCTAGAGTAAAATGGAAAATAAATTTAATGGAAAATTCTTGCGTAAATATTATACCCAAACATTGTTTTGTAGACTTAAAAATATTAGACAAAAGGATCAAAGCATTGAGGACTACACCAACGAATTATACAAGTTATCAATTCGGGTGGGTCTTGAAGAGTCATAAGAATAGAAGGATGCAAGGTATGTGAGTGGATTAAGTTATGCCATGAAAGATGAGTTGAGTATGATTCATATCCATAGTGTATAAGATGCATATAAATTTGCATTAAATGAAGAAGAGAAAAATAAGATAAGAGGAGTGAGGAAAGGACCATCATCACCTTCAGCCAGTGGGTATGGTGGATTTAGTCCCTCAAAGGGAGAATCTACTAATATAGGAAAACAAGAACCTAGACAAGGCCATAGTACCCATTATAGAGGGGGAGGATTTAATAGAGGAAGACACTATGGTGGAGGACACAATTGGGATGGCCCACAAAGGTCATATACCTATTATAGTTGTTTTGAGGAAGGACACAGAGCTTTTGAGTGTTTGCACTATCTTGCACAAGAAATAAAATAAGGAGAACAAGCTAGAGTTAATATGGTTGAGGTAGAAGAACAAATTGAGACAATAGTTGCAGTAGGCATGGGGTAAAACCTCATGATAGAGAGGATGATGATCGTACCAAGGAAGGAGAAAGTACAAGATAGTAATGGTGGTGATTCTTGGCTATGTATGAATAACTATTAAACTAGGCACACATCTTGAGGAAATATATGTAAGATGATTATTGATAGTGGTAATTGTGAAAATATGGATTCAAATGAAATAGTTGAGAAATTTAACTTAAAGTGTGAGAAGAACCTGTATCCCTACTGTATATCATGGTTCAAGAAAGAAAAAATGGTAACTATAGATAAGAGGTGTCTGGTTAAGTTTTCAATTGGGACTACCTTCGAGGATGAAGTGTGGTGTGATGTAATTCCAATGGATGCATGCCACTTATTATTGGGGAGGCCTTGGAAATATGATATGAAGGGTACCCATGATGGGGGAAAGAATACTTACACATTCTAGAAGGATAAAGTAAAAGTGGTTTTATTACTACATTAGGAATAAGGGTAGAGTGAAATCCTATTAGCAACTAAGGAATTTGTCACAGGGATGAAAGAAGTTGGGGTTTGTTACGTGTTGATAGAAAATAAGGTGGATACTAAGGATGTTTCTAAACCACCTACAATAGAAAATTTGCTAAAAGACTATGCAAATGTCATACCAAATGAGTTATGAGATGGACTACCCCCAAAAAGGGATATTCAACATTGTATTGATATGATCCAAGATTTGAATGGTTGGAAAAATAAAGGTAGAAATAGTGGGTCTTAGCCTTACCACAAGTTAAGTTTATATATAAGAGTTCAGTCAACAGGTCAAAAGGAAAATCTACTTTTTAGATTGTTTATGGCAAGAATTCCAAGGGTATGCTAGAATTGATTGGTCTACTGACTTAGGGTAAACTCAATGATGATGTAGAGTCATTTGCAGAGCACATATAGGAATTGCAGGAAGGAGTCAAAAAGAAGTTGCAAGATGTACAAAGCAATAGTAGATGCAAGCAAGAGAATAAAATTTGTAGGAGTTTGATCAGAGGAACTCACAAGAGCAGAGTTCTTTTCAACCAGAGGAGAATGATGTAGGATCCTACCTTTCAGAGGGCATAACTTTGAATCCAACCATTGGATCGACTTGAGATTTTACGAGGAGTTAGATAATGAGGAGAAAAATACCATGTCTATGCCACAACATGGCCTATATTGCCATTTTTATGCCTTTTCAATATTTTTTTGAGCCCAAATTCCTTTATCTAGTGCCCCAAAAATGGATTTTAGTGTTTTTTAGAAAACCCTCATGTAAAACTTTAAAATTTAATAACTCATTTTTTAGAAATGGTTAGGTGTTGATATTTTCTAGGATGCTTAATATGGATGATACAATGATGTGTATTAATTTAGAGGTTTATCCAAGTTTTGTTTTCCTAAAAAAGGTTATTTTGGCTAAAAATGTAAATTGCCCAAAAATAGTAATATTTTATCTTTAGGGCTTTAATATTTAGGGTTTATTTTGAGATATATATTCCCTTGGTATTACATTGTAAAGGGGGTGAAATCTAGGAATGTGAAAATAAAGCATTTATTTATTTATTTCCATGTATTGTAGTTTGTGTGATTGGGGGTTTAACACTTTATTTCTATTTATCGTAGTTTATGTGATTGGAGGTTCTTTTTATGACCTCTTGCAGCTGAATTTACTCGAGTATTGCTAGGTAATGATTAAATTAAGTGGCAAAGTGGTGATGCTTGGATCTATGGGTCCTTTGGAATGTAGGGGGATTTCCAAGTGAATGCAACTTATGCTTTGAGAGTAGATAGACTAAGGCCTTCATTATAACCCCAATATAATATCTTCAACAATGACTTATTTTTATGTTCATTCTAGAGTAGAGTTGCTAGATGAGTTAGAAGCACTTCAATAATAAGGAATAGGCAAAGACCCTCACCAAGTTTGAGCCTAACTACTTGTAATTACAAGACCAATGATGTCACTGGGATCCCACCAAGTGTGCCATTAAATTATTTTTATATTTGATTATCCCATTTGGGATAATCATACCTCACACAAAGTAATACAATATGGCCTATCTTTAGAGCACAGGGTTCATAATAATCTGGGGCCTCCAAGAGTATTTTACATGGTTGGATACATACTAGGATGTGATATTTAGGTATACTTTGAACTAAAAGAGAAAAGGGGTGAAGGAGATAAAATAAGACAACTAAAAAGATAAAAACCTAGGCTAAAAATGTCATGATGTGTTAAAGACCAAATAAGATATCCCTATACAATAAGCCTAAATTTTATGTGCCAACATGAACACTTCCTCTCCTTGATATAGATGAGCCCATATACGAGTTACATTTATACACATGCATAAAAATATTATTCAAAGCATGAAAACCATAGATGACTACTCAAAATAGATGCATAGGACTTTCATATACACACATATGCAAGTAAAACCCAAAAATAGGTAAATATTGCAAACACATACACACATACAAATATGGGTTAGAGCATGATAACCATAGATGGATACCCAAAATAGATTCTTAGGCCTTTAATATATATATATATATACAAACAAATTTACAAATATTAGCCAAAAGTGAGGGTTTGATTGCCCACAAGCCGCTTAGGAGCTAGATGCTATACAAAACCTTTTATATACAAACTTTTTGATATTTTTTACAGCATGAACCACTACTATTTATAGATTACAAAATGGGAATTTCCCTAAAAAATTATGTAAATATTTCAAAATGGATGTTGCTCCTGATACCAGGTCATGTCTTGAAGTTGTTATGTCCTTTTGAGTCCTCTAGATCCAAGATCATTAGTACTAAGTTTTTTGAGTCCTTGGATACTCAACTACCTCTATTGTTGCCATCTACCCCATTTTAGGAATTCGTAGAGTATGATCATGGGAAATTAATATCATTTGGATTGAGGTTTTCTCCTACTATGGCCCCTATCACTTCTACCTTTAATGTACCAACTGCTTCCCTAGGTTGCCATGTTCTCTAGTCTTAGAACCTTGATTATTATATGACCTTTAAATTCATCTTTATTTTAGTCAAAACTTTTGTTCCAAAACTTCAAGAATGATATGTGCTTTGTATATAATTGAAACTTTTGTTCTTTTATTTTTCTTAGATCTTCCAATATTTCTAATCTTTGATTTTTGTCCTTCTTTGCGCCTATCAAAACTTTTGATATGGACTTCTGGTACATAATATTTTGCTTCCTACTTGTTTTACCTTCACTTTGTCCATATTTCAAGATTTTCCAAGGAAAACATTTTGAGTGTAGTGAGAATTCACTACACTTCCTAACGAAATTATCCAAAAGGAAAGAAGTGCAATTAAGTTTAACTCTATTAAGATAACAAAAACTACTTTCGGTAAAAAATATATAAAAAAATAGAATATGTCCAGCTTGCCCATAAGCCTAAAATTGGGCCATAACATATATTTCTTCGAGTCTAAAAATTTAAAATGACATACCTCTTATTTTGTAAATGAGGGGTCTTGTTCTCATTCACTCTACGATATATTCATTGCACCACATACATACATTTTGGCAACTTGGAATGAGTACCCATATTTATAAGTCTTGACTCCATGATATTCTCTATAACTCCCAAGTACTCGAAGTCATATTGTAACTACTTGTGCTTTGGATAACATTCTTTTATTTTTTGTAGATATCCATAAATTCCTTTACATCATCACCCATGTTAGTCATTGTTCTGTTATAATAATTGTTGTGTTGACAATAGTCTGGATCTTTTCTATTTTAGTGAATGTGAATATAATAAATGAAAGTATTTAGAGTATAAGACATTGTACAAGAACTCAAACACTTAGTTAATACAAAATATCACACTAATATAACATATAAAGCCTTTAGGGTATGCAAACTTAATGCATGATCATATCAACTTGAATTTGCATAGTTTGAAGTAAATTTAATTAATCAAAAGGTGAGTTAACTACAATAAGAAATCATACATAATATCCACAGTAAATATTATCTTGACATGACCATCAAATACAAAGTGGAGCAATTACTAAGAGCAATTAAGGTAGATAAATTATGTATCATTATGATGTCTAAATGCCAACTCATATTTATCACAACTTCCTATGCATTTATGAGGCAAGGGTGGTGAATAAATAAAGGTCTAGTCATTTGGAATCTTTAACTCCTTTTATCTTAACACGAGAAATATGAAAAATTATGATTACTTTTTGGGCTCTGCAAGAGTGAAATATAGATTACTTAAGGCTTAAGACAAGTGCATGGGATAGTTTTAAACCTGTTTTGCCTTTGTGCTTACAAAGCTTGTCCCTTATAAAATTCCAAAATGACTTTGTGTTTTATTGAAACATAGACAAAAATCATGAAATATTATATAATAAAAAAACAAAGGGTAGGATGAATCCCATTATTATGGGTTTAATGTGGCAAAATTATTATGACTTATTAGGTGAAATACAATAATATTTGAACTTAGTCTCTAGTTTTACAAACTTGAAGTTATTGCTTTCAAAAGTAGAAGAACAATATTCAACCATTTAATGAACTCGATATAACAATACTTCATAAACCTTAATACTCAAATTTTTCTTTGATTATAGTTATTTGGGTTTTGGTTCTTTTTATATCACCTTAGGTTGACCATGATTTACTTCCAACCAAGTATATATATCTCTAGCAGAGGTTATGATAGCTCAAGATAAAAATAACAATTATTTTTTAGTTTTATTGCTAAGGGGCACAAATATTAATATACCCTTAAGATGTCTAGAAATAAATTGGATGAAACATTTTGGTAAATAACACCACTAAACAAGTCATATAATGGATATTTAATGAATATTTTCTCTTAAAAAGTTGATAACCCACACATAAAATATCTAAGACTAATATAAAATGGGATCATTTTTTATAGAATCATGAATAGGTCATTAAATACATACATGAAAAAAAATCAAATAATTATAGATGAAATAAAAAGAAAATAAAATAAATACTCACAAAACCAAAACATATGTACAATAGGAAGGTGTCTTGTTACTCAAAATAATGTTTTAGATGATGATCATTCATAGGTAAATCTAAGGGAATCCATTCTAAATTTTGCAATCTAAAAGTGTTTTGGGTTACTTTTTAACAATTTGATAAGTACCCACCTATATATAATCATTTTTTTTGTGTTTATGTTTTAGTTCTCTAGATTTATATCTTAGTAAGACCAAGTATCCTTCTTTTAAATTTCTTTGTTGGACATTTTGAGTCCTAAAAGTTAAAATTGTCATTGATGTCAAGAAATGAAGTCAACATTAATATCAAGGTTTTTGTTAATGATCAAATTTGTCAAAGTTGTTATTTGATATCCAGGAAGAAGGTCAAAGGTCAAGATATTCAGTGCAAAGTTAAAAAGGAGATATAATATTTTTTTATAAATTATTTAAATCAATGAGAATTTAAATTTTATAAATAAATATTATTTACACCATGGAATGCAATGTGAAGGAAGCAATAATATTATAATGGTTAAAAGGATATAATATTATAATGTTTGATATTATAATATTAAAGTGATTTGGTTAAAATCCCAAAGTAAAATATTTAATATTTTACAATACCCAAATATGGGCTTGGAGTTTAAAATATTCAAAGCACTTTATCAAGGTTCTAATATTTGCCAACGTCTCATGGTAATGAAAGCTTCAAAGGCATCGATGTTTTACAAAGAATGGAGGAATTTAATATAAATACCTATGCCAAAGGGCATTGAACCTTATCCTTGCTTGATCAATTATTTTGCATATGAATTTTTTAAATAGAAGAGCTCATGAAATAGGGATTGCAAATTTTGTGTTTGATTTGCCAGCGAATAGAAATAGAGTGGAAAGCGTCAAATGGTCGAAGCCCAACCAAGCAGCTTGGCCTAGTGGCAAGTAGGAAGCTGGTAAAACGTTTGTTTGCAAAGGAGCCAATGTTCGAAATGTGGTGGTGTGCATTGGCAGGCGTGTTGGTTGAAGGCGCCAAAGGCACACATTTTTGCAAAGGGGCAAGATAGTGATATGTTTTGAAGCATGTGGTGCTTCCTCCATCTCAAATGAGCGTGTAGCTTGTGCGGTTGCTGGATTTACGGTAAGGCGTACATCATGGGTATTATTGAGGGTTTGAATCCCTCTAAAGGCAAGGTAAATATTTTGCATTAAATTTTTATTATTTGCCTAAGTTTGGAGGCATAAGGGTTGTTAGTAGAATTGTTTAGAAAGGGTGTTTGTTGGATAGTGGTGGTAGTTGAAAATTATCACTTGGATTAATAAGGAAGTTTTGGTTTTAATTATTTTTGATAAAGTCTTAAAATACTATATAGGCATATTGAAGGATTAAGACTTTTGAGTATTGTTTAATTTTAATAAGGGGTTTTTTGTGTTAAAGAATATTATTGTGAAGGTATTGAATATTATTTAAGTTGGAGTGATAAGGTGTAATTTTAGTATCATTTTGCATTATGTTTTGTTGATGAAATTATTATCTTCTAACCCTTATTGAGATTGGCAAAGAAGTAATTGTGAGTGTGGCATATTTGTGAGATCAACTCCTTGTCAAGAAAAAAGGTATGGGAAAATTATTTATTGGTTGAGTTGATTTATTGGCTTACTAGAAAATAAATTTTGGAGTGAAAAGGATTTGATTAGAGTTTCCTTTTCAAAAGTGCTTGAGTTAATGCTTCAAGGTTTTTTGGAATTAAGATTTGTGATTAAAACCTTGTTTGATAAGCATAGTTGTTGAATTCATTGGATTGTGTGAATAATTCAGTTAGGATTTTGAAAATAACATGAGTATCATTGTTACGTGAAGAGTGTTTTATAAGCATTGTTGTTGAAGTGAGTTATTATGCAAAGAACTTGAACTAGGGTTTTTGAAAATAACATGAGTATCATTGTTATGTGAGATTTTTTGTTGAGCATTGTTGGAAATATTTTGAGTTGATTGATATATGCTTGGACTAGGGTTTGTGAGAAAGGGGAGTTTCATTAAGTAATTGGTTGAGTTGAGTTGGTTAAGCCTAGTCAAGTGGTTGTATGAAGTTATTTTTCAAGTTCCATAAAAAAAAATACTCTACATTCTGATTTGAGTTGTGAAAGTGATTGAGCATTGAGTATAGAACATATTGAGTCTCTAGCAATTCTCTATTTGAGAAAGTAATTGAGCATTGGGTATAGAACATATTGAGTCTCTAAAAATTCTATTTATGCTTATATGAGATTGAGAAATTGAGAAAGTGATTGTGCATTGAGAGTAGAACATATTGAGTCTCTAACAATTCTCTTTATGCTTCTATGAGATTGAGAAATTTGAGAATTGAGTATAGAACATATTGAGTATCTAACAATTCTCTTTATGCTTCTATGAGATTGAGAAAATTGAGAAAGTGATTATGCATTGAGAGTAGAACATATTGAGTCTCTAAAAATTCTCTTTATGCTTCTATGAGATTGGACAAGTTCTATATATGGACTTGTTAAGCAGATTTGAGGCAAGTCTTTGAGAAGACTTGTGGACTAATTTTGTGTGAGCTTTTATAGAAGCTTACAATACAGATTTGGTTAAGTTCTAGAGAGGACTTATTGATCAGATTGGGACAAGTTCTATGTGAGCTTGTTGCACAGATTGGGACAAGTTATATGTGAGCTTGTTGAGCATATTGGGACAAGTTCTGTGTGAGCTTGTTGAGCAGATTGGGACAAGTTCTATGTGAGCTTGTTGAGCATATTGGGATAAGTTTTGTGTGAGCTTGTTGAGAATATTGGGACAAGTTATTTATGATATTTTTGAGTAGATTTGGACAGGTTCTGAGTGGACCTATTTAGCAAATTTGGATAGGTTTTGAGTGGACCTATTGAGCAGATTTGGACATGTTCTGAGTGGACCTGTTGAGAATATTTGAGTAGGTTCTAAGTGGACCTATTGAGAATATTTGGACAGGTTCTGAGTGGACCTATTGAGAATATTTGAGCAGGTTCTAAGTGGGGTTTTTGAGTAGATTTGAGCAGATTCTAAGTGGGTCTGTTGAGAAAATTTGAGCAGGTTCTGAGTGGACCTATTGAGAAGATTTGAGAAATTTTTGTGTGGACTTGTTGAGCAAATTTATGCTATACCGACTGGACTATGTTTAGTGCATATTTGAGTGGACTTGTTGAGCAGATTTGTGCTAGATCGACTGGACTATGTTTAGTACAAATTTGAGACAAAGCTTTGGAGGTGATAGAGTAGAGAGGATAGTAGTCTCCAATGTAAAGAGTTACATCAAGCAAGGGCAGTTAGGATAGGTCTTCTGAGTGGGTGCAAGAGTCTTTAGTGGAGAGATATCCACAAACCAGAGCAATGGAGGCATTATTCTTCTAAAGGATCACTAGGAGTAGAGGAGAAGGAGTTCCCCTGTGGATAGAGATCCACAAACCTAATTTAGGGGATCAACAACTCATTTGGACATAGGTCCATAAAAATTGTAATTGGAAAGGATTCCCAAGATATTATTTGAGAAATATTTTCTCTGTGGAGGTAGCCATATTTGGGTGAACCACATTAAATCTGTCTCTATTGTGTGTGGTTATTTGTGCATTGCTTTGATTATTGTTGTTGATATTGCTATCTATACATTGCATAATATTGATTTAGAAAGAAAAGTAAAAAGTGCTCTTATATTGTTCATTCCCCCTCTCAGTATAAGCTTGTGTTGTTCATTCTCATTATGTTTATTTTTTTATAATATATAATGATATTGTCCATGTAGATAACAATGCATTTATAAATCATATGTTTTAATGATATATCCATCACTTGTTGTAAAGTATCTACTAAATTTATTAATCCAAAATATAGCCTTTTGTAAGTAAAAGTTCCTCATTTCGTAGTGAAAGCAGTTTTATATCAATATTATTCCATGACAAGCACTTTTTTATATCCTAAAAACCATCCAATGTGGACATCATTTTGTATCTGGTTATTTATTGCAATATCTGGTCTATTGCTAGCATTAGATAACTATCTCTCTTAGATGTTTTGTTTACATTTCTAAAGTCTACACAATCTGATTTTGTCATTATTTTTTGTTACTAGTCCTATATTTGTTATCCATAAGGAGTGTCATCTCAAAAATATAATTTTGGTATATAGTAAATTTTTAACCTCTCTTTGTATGGATCCTTCTAGGATAGGACTAATAGATTTCAATTTTTGTATAAAATGTTTTGACCTTCCTTCAATGGAATTATATATACAATGGTTTCAATATTATACACTTTCAAGCCTAAAAACATCTTTAAACTCTTTGAACAAGTCTATTTCTAAATATTTTTCTTTGAGGGTGCAACATTTTTTTTAGTTTGACAAACTATGGTTTTTTGTCACTTCCTAGATTTATATATTCACTTGTTTCCTCTTCAACTTTAGTCTACCTAGAATTGATCTAGTGAATCTATTTTGCAAGGCAAATATTTTTTCTAGAGAAATTATTCCTTTTGGAATATTATTTGACTTCACGTTTAGATAGTGTTCTTTGTCCATTTCTAGTTTGTCATCCTCATCATCTTAATTTAATATTCTATCCTACAAATTCCTATAAATTATGAAGTAATTTGAGGATCTACTACTCATATTCAAATATTTTCCACTATGGCTTATGAGTAAGTTCAATCAAATAATAATTCAAGAGAATACTTGGGTTTGGAAATATAATGGTTGTAGAGGTGGCTAGGAAATCCACTATGTTATTTAAATCATAAGGTATGTGTACCAGGTTGAAGGCATCAAACTCAAGGATTAAGTCCCATATTTATTCTAGTAGGTTTTTAATAATGTATTTACGCATTGACACTTTTTCACAATTGTTTGATTATGAACTCCATATCTCCAAACACCTTCAATTTTTTTATTCCCTTTTTCAAATCCTATTGAAGACAATGATTAGAGATTCATATTATTCTCTATTATTCATGCACTAGAATCCTAATATCATAGCTTTGGCATGTTTTATATCCTTTGGAAAAAATAAAATTATTCAAGTACTAGTTCTTTTCTTAGACTTAGAACCATCAAAATACATTATCCATAAATCACTTCTTTTTTGGCTATGACAAAATAAGTTTCCATTCTTAAGTCTAATACGTTACCAGGTTATTTTACTAATCAAAATTGATCATAATATATTCATAATATTGGTTCCTATTAATTTTGATTTGGTTTGCTACTCCCTTCCATTCCCAACTTAGCAATAACCCATAAGCATTTGGTATGTCAGTCACCATTATGTCAATATAATATTATATCTAGGGTTCTAAGGTTACTTGTATTGGGATGTTAGGTAATTATTTCATCACTTTAACCTAATATCTATCTAATTAAATAATTTACTCGATGTCCTATGAGGTTTCAAATCTATCTTTCTACATACCGATATAGCCATCACATTTGTAGAAGCTACAAAATCAACTAGATAATTGTGTATTCTTTGCCCATTAATAGCAAGTGTAATAAGCAAAGAGGTAGTTTTGCTTTGTCCTTCTAGGAATTTTTCCTTCAATTGCATGTTGTCTCAATATATTGATAGTATGAGGTTTATTCAAATAATATAAAAGAAGCTTTCTTTATTTGGAAATTCATAACACTTCATGTATAAAAATATCTTCTTTAAATCTTCTATAATGTTATTTTTTGCTTCATTTCCCTTTTCAAAATATTTTTTTTGTTGATGGATCATTGGTAACTTAGAAATGGGTGGATGTTACAAATTTGTATGAGGTGGCTTATTATTCAATGAGGTGGATTTTGTCATAGGTTCCCTTTCTTATCTTTGGTTTAAAAAAGGTCAAGCCGCAGTACTTATGTAAGATTTGTCTTCTTCACTCCTCTCTAGATCCTCCTTTAAGATTATAATTGGAAGATTTTCCCATAGAACCATAGCTACATCTAGGTAATATCAAGGGATTTTCAACAAACATTTTGACTAAGAATATCCTTGAGGTCAATTAATTTATGTACATGACACCAATGTTCCATAGCTACATTATCTAATTCCACCAAATGGATCCCTAAGATGGGAGTATTCAAGTTCCATCCCACATTCATTATTTAAAAATGATTATTTCATTGAAAGTTTCTATATTTGTAATATCTTTGTGATTGGTCTTCATGACTAGGTCCTTCACCAATCCTCCTTTGCATAGATATCATTTGATTACTTAACTTTTGATTAACCCATTGCATGCTTTCCAAATTGGATGATATGTCTTTCAAATTTACCAAAAGATGTTTTCTATGGTGTTCTTGCATAATTCTTATATTTTTGGGGTAATTATTTTGAAAGGGGCACTACTTCAATAAGTGAAACAATTCTCATAAAAACCATTTGATTTTCTATATTGAGTTTCTCTTTATAGGCATTAGAAAAATTATTATTCTTTT
Organism: Wollemia nobilis; assembly: GCA_028583015.1. Taxonomy (NCBI): domain Eukaryota; kingdom Viridiplantae; phylum Streptophyta; class Pinopsida; order Araucariales; family Araucariaceae; genus Wollemia; species Wollemia nobilis. Next base: position 8,717,569 of record JAQPPZ010003077.1, on the reverse strand, counting down.
ATATTCATTTGATTTGAAATGTAATCCCTAGATCAAGACCTATGAGATAGAATTCAATGAATAACTCTTCATGAGGTCTTTTTCTACTAGAATTCAATGATATAATCTTTGGAAATTATAATTACATTTTCAAACCAGTTCATATTTTTCTTTATGAATTGATGCTAATTGCATCACCAAGCTCCTAACAAGTCTTATGTCAAAAAATTATTATTAAAGGTTCTTTTGAATTTATTCCAATCATGAATGGTTAAATAGGAAATCCCATAAAACCATGTTCTTATAGAACCTCCAAATGTAAAATGGAATAATATTATTTTTACATATTTGTATTCTATATTCAATTAGTTTATAGCTTGAGTAAACACTGCTAAATATTCATCAATAACCATAAATCCATCAACACTAAAGATTGGTATATATCTCTTAACATTTTGGGGTAAATCATGTATTATTGGGTGTTAGACTTACATTGTTTGTTTTCATGTAAATATAATTATTACATTTTGGGGGATGTTAATTATTTCATCCCATATATGGGTGAATGAGATCTCTTATGAGAAATAATGAGAAGTTGAAAAGTTTTGATGAAGGTGAAACACAAAAGGGTCACTTGAAAGTAAGAGACACCATAAAGTATAAATATGGATTATGTGCACAAATGCTGGTTGGAAAAATATGATAGAATATTTTGCAAAAATATATTTTGTGTTAAATTTATTTCTTGCCTTCCTCTATTTCCAACATTTGGTATTAAATACACCATAAAGAGTTTGTGTGATAATAGAGAGTGTGTTTGTGTGAGAAGGAATAACTAATGACATCTGATGACATGTCCTTATAATTTATTTTGATGTAATCCTAAGAATATATTTTTATGTTGTGTGAGGAACCAGTTCTTAGATAAAATACTACATGCAACTGGTATTACTAATTCATATGATACATTCCTTAGTTTAAGAGGAGTTCTAGTTTGCTACTAGTCATGAGTCCTAAAGGTAATGGCTCTATTTGTGTATTCCATTGTCTTCATCATATAAACACTCACCATACTATTTTTTCCTACATGAAAGATGTATATCATGGTTGTAACCATGGCCACAATTTATTTTATGATACATGGGATTGAAAATGAGAAGACAAATTATCTTTGTAGTAGACTTGAACATTTGATGTCGTGTAAAAAATCTAATTAAGATGGTGATTGTAAAATGAATTTATTTTGAAAGGTTTTGCATTACTTATTGCATGGTCCCTCGATGTTTGATAAACCTTGACTATACCCAAGAAGTGTATGCATCTAATATTTTTCATTTTGTTCCTGAATACAAAGAAAATTACATTTGGAAATAATTTTACAGTGAAACGCTCACATGGAGGCTTGTGAGAGTTACAAGATGATGATGATTCTATTGGGTAAATAAATAAATAGTCCCAAAATAATTGAAAGGTAGATTATTATAAATAATAAAGTGCACTATTTTTACTAGTGAGCATTCCAAAGCCTTGATGGTTATACATGCCATGCTCAATCCTTATTTGAGAGGTATAATGCTTTCAATTGAAATATTTCTCCATTTCACATCACAATTTTCATAGTGAAGTACTTGATGTTTGAAACAAAGTTTAAATTTTTTGAAGCATAGGTTGTGGGTTCAATTCACATAAAGGGCATATTTATAGTGTAGACACCTAAAATTCGTACATGCTCATCCCTAGATACTTGTAGACCTACATAGACACTTTTTGGTCTACATAAGTATTTATAGGTGCTCATAGGCCATTGTATGCATTCATAGACACTCTTAGGCCATTATAGGCCATCGTCAGCCTCCATAGGCCATCATAGGCCATCGTAGGCTATTATAGTTGTTTGTAGGTACAAAACCCTATAAAACTATACAAAACACATCCAAATGCCTCCTAATCATAGGAGGGCTACCTACAAGCCCCTTAAGGCCACCTAAGCCATTTCCTATGCCTAATTAAGGCTCCCATGGGACCATTCCCTACTAAAAATCCTAATTAGGCTAATTAGGATTCTAATTTGCAAGTGAGTTTCACTTAAAGTGTACTTTATCATTAAATTGGGTTTAATTAGGATTAAGAGTCAAATTAGCCCTAAACACGTATTTACACGTGTGCACCCTAAGTTAGTTAGGATATTTCCTAGGAAGCCCTAACTCAACCCTCACCTAACCTAGGGATTAGCTAACCCTAGTTAACCCTAATCCTAGCTCACACATGTGTGAGGATAGGATATTTTCCTTAGGGCATGTAAGAGGATGACTAAGCTTAACACCTCACAAACCCTAACCTAACCATGTTAGGACCTGACTCTAGGGTCTAGTAACCCTAACTACCCACTGACCTTGGTTTTCTCTATAAATAGTGGACCTATTCTCTCATTTATCCATCTCTATCACTTTTAGTTAACATACCTAGACTCTGCCAAAATTGTGTTAGAATTATTCCTAGCCATTTTATATCCAACAAAAACTGACCAACATCACCTGCAACCTGTTTGGACAGAAACTTTGTAGCAATAGTCAACATCAACTCAGTTTGTAGTCTGACCTATGAACCCGAGATCCATTTTGCATGCCACCATGCAAACCAAACCTATAAAATATTTACAACATCAAATTAGGCATATATCAGATTTAGATACTTACAATATTTCTATCAATTTACACCATATTTTTCTTCATATTTGAGTCGATTTGTCTTCATAACTATGGGGCTTGACCAAGGTAGGCCCCAAAAAACACTAAATCCCTTTTGTAGGACCAAATTAGATACAAAAGGACATAAAAAATTAGACTACCAATGGCACACACACACACAGAAGCCCACCTTCATTGAGGAACAATGAAAACACTATCAGATGCTTCATATTTGTGATGAAAATAGGGAATATAAATATCCATTGAAAGAGAAAATTATTTTGTAACCTCACGTCTAATGAATAAAGTAGAATTTTGAATATATCCTATCATATTTAGAAATGTTTTTTTCCACTCGCATCATTCTAGCATGCCTGGTGGGACCCCCACGAAGGTTATTTTAAACTAGTTGTTTTTGGTTGATCTAACTCAATTTACGGTTTTAATTTGTTGTTTCAGGTATTTTGAACTCAAAATAGAACCAATAAAAACCATGAAACACTTTAGGTTTTTAGAACATGAGTATCAGGCCTCCAAACCTAGTTTGTACCTCGAACTATGAACTAGCAATCCAGTTCGCATGCCGCCCTGTGAACTCTGCTAAATCTCTTCAGACAAATATGCAACTATAGAGGTCTACAACAGAGACAATAATAAGTTCATATAACACCACATGAGTCAATTATTTCTCTCTAGACCCCACTCTTTTCATAATTCCTTTATGAAGAAATTTCCCTCTCACCATGCATCAAATCAGTTTGTGAAATTTATTTTTACAAAAAAATCAATTAGGGTTTTCAGTCATTTAAAAATTAGTTAGGTTGAATAATTTTAGATTTCCTTTATAATTTTTAGACTGAAGTTACTTTTCCTTTTTCAAGTCATTAGATCATATTGCCATTTATTTCCATATTTTTGTAAATCATTTTCAAATTATCTTTCACTTCATTAGATAGATTTTTGAAATCTCGTTCCTAATTTGCATTTACGTCAGACTTTTCCCTTTCTCTTTTTAAAAGGAATTTCAAATATATTTTCAAATTTGCATTTAGAATAGGTTTTTTACCATCTCTTTCATGTCATTTCAAATTTTATTTCAAATATCTTTTCAAATGCAATTATATTAGGGTTTTGCCATATCTTTCATATCATTTCAAATCTCTTTTAAAATGCAATTAGATTAGGTTTTTGCAATCTCTTTCCCAAAATCCAAAATCCTTAGGGTACATTTCAATTTCTTTTAAATTTTGCAATTTAGTTCTCAATTTCCTTTCATGTCATCTAATTAGGGCTTCAATTTTCTTTCCAAAATCCTTAGGATACATTTCAATTTATTTCAAATTTTGCAATTCAGTTCTCATTTTCCTTTCATGTCATTTAATTAGGACTTCAAATATATTTCCCAAATCCTTAGGGTACATTTCAATTTCTTTCAAATTTCGCAAATCACATTTCAATATATTTGCATATAATTAGATTAAGGTTTCTAACCTCTTTCACAAAATCACATTTAGGTTAATTTTTCAATATCTTTTCAAGACATTAAACTAGGATTTCACATCTCTTTCCTCTTTGCTTGCCTTTGTGCTTTCTAGATCATATTTCATTTTCAAAATGCATCTAGGGTAGTTTTATTTTGAAAATGCATCTAGGGTTAGTTTCATTTTGAAAAGGCATCTAGTTAGTTGTTTTTATTTCACCTTAGCAGTAGCAAATACACGATAACACACCCACATGGCATACATAGTGGTGATATTGGACTTCATTCCCAATCCATCACTCGAGACTGGTGATGTTGGAATTCATGTCCTTCTACCAGCTCACCCCCTAGACACCATAGTAGCTATAATTCATCTCCTTCCACCAGCTCACCCCCTAGACACCATAGTAGCCTCCAAGAGTGGTTTTATGGACTTCATCACTAGAAAATCCCCTACTCTTGAGATTGGTTTTTTGGAATTCATCACCAAAATGGACCTTTAGAGTAGACTAGTATTAGACACCTTTGTTCATAAGGCTCACATAATCAGTGTACATGTAACTATCATTCTTGACTAAGCTCACCTGAGGGTGAAGCAAAAGCATGGGTATGCCGATATAAGGTCTTAGATAGTACCACCTCTTCTGATGAGATGTTTGTAGACTTATTAGCACATTTTGAGTTCCACCCCATTTGGTTATCATTTTACTACACCCTTCCATTCAGGTCACCATTTTCCTGTCGTGACACTGTTTTATTTTGTGCACTCTTGGGTGTTGCAGGAGAATCTGTGTCGACAATATTCCCATTCTTCATAGAGTTTCACCCCACTTCCCATGATATTTTCTATAAGCATATCTCAACATCAAAACACACAAAAACAAATAAACATTTATTTTTCTGTATTCAATATTGATTCTAGTTATGCCTTTTTTGCATGCTCACAAAACTAGTTTCAAAAGTTTGTAGACTTATTAGCACATTTTGAGTTCCCCGCCATTTTGTTATCATTTTACTACACCCTTCCATTTAGGTTTTCATTTTCCTGTTGATACACTATTCTATTTTGTGGACTCTTGGGTGTTGCAGGAGGTTCTGTGTCAAAAACATTCCCATTCTTCATAGAGTTTCACCCCACTTCCCATGATATTTTCTATAAGCATATCTCAACATCAAAACACACAAAAACAAATAAACATTTATTTTTTTGTATTCAATACTAATTCCAGTTATGCCTTTTTTGCATGCTCACAAAACTAGTTTCAACACATTCACCTATTAGCAGCCCATCTATTGGCTATCTGTAGCCTGTCACTTTTGGTTTTATATTAGATTCATATCCTGAGTCTAGTTCATAGGTAAACATGTGAACCAATTCCCAGTTCACATAGCAACATGCAAATCCTATTTTGAGATACTGAAGCCTTCCAAATTTCATTGGGTTACCCAAAAACCTTGCACAGAGCACACCCAAAACTCTATATTTTCATTTATGGGTAATTTGAGGACATTTTCACCACACCTTCCTCTCAGACCTCTATCTTTGAGGTCTACACTCCTTCGTCACTACCACCACCTATGTTCCATTCTACCAGAATATATGGTATGTCATCTTATATTCCTCCTCCACCTTTAGTTGCTTCCATATTTTTACTCCCTCTACCTCCACCATTTTAGGCTCTACCTTCCATCCCCTTTTCTTCCTATGATATATGCTACCCCTCTTATCCTTCTAATACCTCACATTATTCCATTCAACCTGACTTCACTCTCCGCTCATTTGGTCATATGTAGGTACCATATTTTTGTACATCATCTCACCCACAACTTGCACCATATACCTTGATGCCATTACATACCTTTTTCATGACAACTTATTATTGGTCATCATATCCCACTACACAACCATTACAAAAAATACCTGTGCAACAACCACATAATCTACAACCATAATATCTTCACCCTCAACCAAAATATCTTCTTCTCAATAGCATATCCCATATGCTCCATCATATTATGTCTTTCAACAATAAAATCCACAAGGACATCTACATCACGTTCCTACTTCACAATGGGAAGAAAAAAACTCCAATATCCCCATCACTCTCAATCTATGCCTACTTCATCATAGTTCATCATACCTCCATCAACCAAAATTCAAATCTTATAAGAGAAATTTAAGATGCTAAATATTTACACAATTGGTTATGTATCCCAAAAACCCACATACAAAGAGCTATGCAACAAACTCGTCCATCCATCAGTTCTTGTCCCTCCTTACTTGTATTGCTTCAAAATGTCTAAATTCAACAAGTACAAAGGTAAAGAACACCCTCAAGAACACGTCAACAACTATCTCTTTACGTGTTACCAGCTCCATAGTAGTGATCCCCTCATGTTGTGTACCTTCACTCCCTACCTTGGGGGATAATCTCTTTACTAGTACAACATGCTCCTATGCCATCACCTGTTCAGATTTGAAAAGTTGGCCAATTCGTTCCTCCAACATTTCTAAATCAATATAAAAAATAAGACCAACTTCTCTAACATCTATGACTTGCATCAGGTGGATGATGAACCTATTACAAATTTTGTTTCTTGATGTATATCAATCATCCATGACCTAGCTCACAACCTTCCCTCCTTCGAACTAGTCATGCTCTTTTCCAAGTGTTTCTAGAAGCATATATCCACACCTTTGCCACTTCATCAAAATCACATGTTTTATGAGGCCATTGCTCAAGCCAAGCTCAACGAGGAAATTAAAGTCCAATCTGGAAAGACCAAGCTCAGGAAAAAACCATCTTACAACTTAAATTTTTTGTTCAATTAGAATGCACCAAATAAACCCTACTCAAAATTACCATAAAGCAACCAAGTGACAGTAGCTTCTATAGCTTCCCCATCAATCTCAATACCTCCTCCATCATAACAAAAATTATTCCAAACTAGTGCACCCATTCCATCTAAACGACAACAAGCTCATGGTCTTCGAACTCAACTTTAGCAACGTAATTTGAACCCACTCTTCAATTCCTTGCTATCTCTATTTTAGATATTATACAACATAGGTCATATCACCTTACTTGACATTCATCCTATTAATTTGAATCAACCCAAGCCTCGAGAGTATGTCGAGCAAGCCTTCTACACATACCATTAATAGTGCAACCATGACATAATATCTTGTCACTCATTCCATGGCCTTGTCTAGGACCTCATCGATTGGGGTACCATTTAGGTTTTAAACCCCCTTGTACCACAAAACCAAAATTTGGGTATCTATAAAAACCCACTACTTGAACACAAGGAAACTAATCCCCAAGGAGCCCAGTATAATCCAAAATGCCAGTCTAGATAGGTTAACAATGTTTAATATGATACTCTCTCATGTGGTGTGATCGATATGATTAACCTCACCACTTGCACCTAGCGCTATCCATCGTACCAATCATTTTACCTCCAGTATCATTCACTTCTCTCAAAATCCTTACAACATCACATGCTTCACCATCCTTACCATAAAATTTCATTACTATTTATGGTAGCCTCACACATCAGCTATGCAATACCCTTGTCAGGTTATCCATTTTTGATCTATTGCAACAATATCAACCCCATTGTGAGGCATTAAATGACATCCTTCAATCTATTGACCTTTAAAATCATGACACCAATGCCTTTATGAATTTCATAGCGAATATACCTCATTGCATGTAATCATTCATCAGTTTTCATGATCATGAGATTACTAAAATCATGGATGAGGGAGTTGATCCTCCCCTCCATATCTAGGCAACTATCAATGATGTCACCTACAAGTGTGTCCTCATCAATACCGGTTCCTCCATTAGCATAATCTCCACTACTGCTCTTCATCACTTACATATTCCACCTACCCACTTTGCCAGGCCATCGCTTGACCTTCACACCTTCGATGGTTCTATGCGACCCATCGTAGGTTCCATCATCCTACCAATCCATGTAAGCATTAGGATCATATCCATTTTATTCCATTTTACATGGATGACCATGGATCAGAGACATGCAATGTGTTCCTTCCACCTTGCATCATCTCAAGTATTTTTATGATGGAATAGTCCATTACGTTCTAGATTATGGTAACCCATTCATTTTTTACAACATAATTGACCTCCCACTAGGACCTTCATCATATTCTACATAGGTATTTCCTATTCCTTCATGTCATCAAGTAGATACCTCTACATCTTCTCACAGAACTATTTCAAATCCATAAATCTTATCAGGGACACCAGCACATCCCCTTACATATTCTTCTCACATACCTTCATACTCCTTTATTGATCCCCACCTTCCATATGTGTCTTTCTCACCACCGTCCTCGTGGCCTCCTCCATCCTAACCTTATTCTTCCTCACATCCACCTCCCATGTCTATGCCTTTTTTGCCACCATATTTGTGGCCTCCCACTCCGTCTCATACCTCTTCCTCCACAAAGCCTCCTCTTCTCCCTACTTCACAAATACCCCAAATTCCCTTTCATCCTCAACCTTGATCTTTCACATCTTCTCATAGCCCTACACCTTGGCCTACTCCCACTACTTCACAGTTTCCACATGTGGGTCGTCTAATCCCTTCTACTATGATTGAATGTCATGATTGGGAGCAGTGATCCTCTCACCTTGATGAACAATTACTTCATATCTCCACCACCACTATTCAAGGTTCTCAACTCTCATCCTCATCCTCTAATGTAGATTCACCACATCATCCATCATCCCAAGTCTACATTTTTATGATGAACTCTGGTCCATGTGAATAAAATGTTCACAATGCTCACGTTTGACCTTCTAAGATCCATTCTACCCATTATTTTAGTTTCCCTTCAGCCTTGGTACTAACCATTGGTACCATATTTTCCCTAGGACCACCAAAAAATTGTACCAACTTCATCTACATAGGTCTAGACTCATCGCTCCCAATAGTTGTACCCTTGCCATCACAATATAGTTTTTGTGGTACCTTAGAACACATGTCCAACACACACTTCATCTTACACTACCTTTGGTGTTTACATTGGCATATATTTGGACTAGGACATTATGGTTAAAGCTTACGATAAATCAGGGCTTGGATATCACCCTATAGCTATGCTCAAAGATGAGATTCAATATCTCTCCCTAAATGCCCTACCGATTCCTACACATGCACTAGAATAATATATTGACACTAACATCCTAGATGAGAGTATTTCTCCGTCTTCCACTATCAACATTCCTTGAACCTTCTTCCAGGAAACATCATTTTCTGACACTACCATCGTATATTGTATCAATGAGCTAGTTGACTAATTTTTTGCCCTTTCCCTCACAACACCTTACCTAGAGCATATTGATTTGCCTCCCCTTTATCACCTATGCATTCCTTCATACATCCACATCATCGATGAAAAAATCATAATTCTATAAGTTGATCTCATTCCCCACTCATGGTGCTACACCCACCATTAAATTTACCACATCATTCACACACTCTTAAGTCTACATCTTCAGACTCGTCATCTAACATTGTTTCCACCACTTCCATTAACATGGTTGATATTTATTTATTCTCTCTACTTCGGTATACTTCTCCTACATATCACATTGAGACACCCAATTCAAATTTCATCAAATTCATGCACATCTCCTCCACACCTTTTTCACAGGACTTCTTATTATCATCGCCCGTCCTACGTGCTGCCAACGCACCTTCACCGTCTACTCCGTCCCACATCCCATGGGTCAATAATACAAAAATATAACTAGATGATGAATTTGATTTTCCTAAGGTTATTGATGACCTCCATATTATCCCTATCTCTTCCCATATTCAAGATGGTTCCCATAAGCTTGTGGAAGATGCCATCGACATCGACATTGGTGACGACCCCATAAAACCACATATTTTTAAACTCACTATTAGCCTCTCCTTAGAGGAATGTGTCCTATTTACCACATTCCTTAAGGAATACATTAGAGGCTTTGATTTGTCTTACATGGATATGCCTAGACTCGATCCCTCTCTAGTGGTTCACAATCTCACTCTCAATAGCAATGCCAAACCTGTCAAACAAAAGTTGCAATGTATGCATCCTATAGTCGCGTTAATGGTAAAATTTAAGCTCCAAAAGCTCCTTTATGTAAATTTCATCCAACCCATTGACTACTCATAATGGGTTTCCAATATGGTACCAGTACCTAAACCCTCCGGTGAAGTTCATATTTGCACCAATTTTTGTGATTTGAACAAAGCCTGTCCCAGGGACAATTTCCCCCTCCCAAACATTAACTCCCTAGTTGATTCCATCATAGGCCACAAAATTATTTCCCTCATGGATGCATTCTTTGGTTACAATCAAATTAATATAAACCTCATTTATCAACACAAAACATCTTTCACAACCCCTTGGGGGAATTTTTGTTATAAGGTCATGCCCTTTGGCCTTAAAAATGTTGGAGCTACTTATCAGCATGCCATGACTTATATTTTTCACAACTACATGCATAAAATTATGGAATATTACATCGATAACCTCATCACCAAATCCAAATAAAATTCACAACATCTCATAGATCTACGTAAGATCTTTGATTGCCTTCTAGAACACAATGTTCGCCTTAACCCAAAGAAGTGTGTCTTTGGTGTTACTTTTGGTAAAATCCTAGGGTTCATTATTTCTCAGTGAGGCATTGAAGTAGACCCTAACAAAGTCAAAGCCATCATTGAGATACCTCCACCCACCAATCTCAAGCAACTACGTAGCTTATAGGGCAAAATTCAATCTGTTCATAATTTTATTACCCAGTTATCGGATAAGTGTAAGTCATTTAACCACATTTTACAAAAGGGGGTCACATTCAAATGGGATGCAAACTATCAACAAGCCTTTGATTCAATCAAATCCTATCTCACATTGTCACCAGTTCTATCTCCCCCACACCCACAACTACAATTCATATTGTACATTTCTGCTATGAATTTTACACTCAGCATATTATTAGCCCAAAAGAATACACTCAACCAAGAGCAAGCCATATATTACATCAGTCGTACATTGTTTAGCTATAAAACTTGATACACCTACATGGAAAAGCTATACCTAGTTGTAAGCTATGCCACTATATGCTTAACCATACCACATTTGTCATCACTTGTGATAATCCACTATGTTATATGATGAACAAGAGTTATCATAACTCTCACACTGCCAAATGGATTATGTTTCTTATTGAATTTGAACTTGAATTCATGTCCCAAAAATCCATCAAAGGACATGTTATCGTTGACCAATTAAGCATATTTTATGTATGGGATACTATTGGCCCAAAATGGAGCATGATTATTGTATGTCAAGCAATGCATCAAATATCAGTAACACGGTAACCTAATACACTTACCCTCACAAGCACTCCAACCTATATAGTCAATGTGGCCTTTCTTCCAATGAGACCTAGATTTTATTAGCCAAATCTCTCATGCTTCTTCAAGAAACCATAAGTTCATTATCACTGCCATCGAATACTTTACAAAGTGGGTTGAAGCCATCCCACTTGTTCAAACCATGAGAGCCAAAATCATGACATTCATCACTGACCACATTATGTATCGCTTTGGGATCCCTTCACAAATAATCTTCGACAATAGCACTCCATTAAAAAATAAAACTATTTGTGCCTTATGTGCTAAATTTAACATTCATCATAGCTTCTCTACCCCATACTACCCATGGGGTAATGACTAGACTAAAGCTACTAACAAAAGTATTTGTGATATTCTTTGTAAAATGGTCATAGAATCTCATCGTGATTGGCATAATCAAATACCATTAGCCTTTTGGGCCTATTGCATGAGTCTTCATACTCCCATTGGAGAAAAACCCTTTTCTTTAGTCTATGGTGTTGAAGCCATTATGCCTATAGAACTCTAAATTCAATATTTTTGTATATCCATGAAATATTCAATTGATGATGGCACTTCTCATCAAGCTCGATTGGATCAAATCACACTTTTGGATGAACGTTGCATCCATGCCATAGAGCACACTCATTTTTATCAATATCGTCTTAACCATGCCTGTAATAGTAAGGTAGTGTGAATTCTAGATCAGAGACTTGGTTCTCAAAGAGAATCAACAAATTACCAGTCAACCCCACCAACAGTGAGACAAGTTCACTCCCAATTGGCTAGGCCCATTCATGATCACACACAAATTTAGTTATGGTGATTATCAATTAGCAAACCTCAAAGGCCTCACAAAACCTGAACCCATTAACATATTTCACCTATGTACATTCAATTCCTTTCTAGACTAGGTACACATCCCCTATGGTTGCACATACTATCATAATTATGTTGTACATATCACCAGTCCACACTACACCCCACACACACACCTCTTGCACTTTTTTTTCCACAATAGAAACATCTTTGATTTATATGTTATTTTTATACTATGCATATCTTTTGTTTTATAGGTTTATTACCATCAACTATGACACACTTGTAAATATATGATACACTATATTCACACCTCTAATATACTACAATTTCATCATGTAAGAACCCCCACCACCTCCTTCAAAACTTATCACCTTGGGTAACCATGTCGAGCCACCAAGACCTGTTCACGTTCCCCAATTGTCCACTCTACTACATTCAGACCATAACACATCTCATAGGTCTTATTCACCTCACCATAGTGACTCCTCTTATTCTCATCATTTTTGTGATAGTCAGATTTTATTATCCTCCTTCACAAATTTAGATGAACATACTCACTCACAATACCGTCAAGTGAGAGACCCCTCTCCCCCACCTTTGTGGATAAATGAGACCCATACATCCCACCCTCTTCAACTTACCACACACCATTGGGCTACTTTCCTCCTTACAAGTGAAATTAATCTGCTTGCAAGCACCCCTTAGGACTATCTCCACCTATGCTAAAAATGATGTCACCATATGATCAAATCCCTTCACTAGCATATCTCTCAATCCACTTCCTCACATGCCCTACCATCTAAACCACACCATTCCTTATAGTTCTCTCACATGCTACCCATCCTTTGAATACCTCCCATACCCTTTTGTGGTATTCCACTCTAGCTGCAGCCTCCACCACCTCATTCATTTCACTCTCCTCCTCCTTCCCCTAGTTCACTCTTGTATTCATGTCCATATCCCAATCCCATTATTATACTAAAATCCCACTCTTTGCCCACCTCATTTCTATCACCTCCTTGATGCAGGAGCATCCAATGAAAGGCAAAAATACCGCAAAGAAGAAAAAGTGTCGTGATATCGTGACATGTTGGCAAAGGAGAAAAGTGTTGCGATATCGCGACATGTCGGAAAAAAAGAAAAAAGTGTCGCGATATCGCGACATGTCACATTTTCATGACCAAAGGACGAGAGAAGACACAAGGGAGGAAAAGTGTCACGATATCGTGACATGTCACATTTTCATGACCAAAGGACGAGAGAAGGCGCAAGGGAGAAAAAGTGTCACGATATCGTGACATGTCGCATTTTCGTGACCAAAGGACGAGAGAAGGCACAAGGGAGAAAAAGTGTCGCGATATCATGACATGTCGCATTTTCGTGACCAAAGGACAAGAGAAGGCACAAGGGAGAAAAAGTGTCGCGATATCACGACATGTCGCATTTTTGCAACCAAAGGACGAGAGAAGGCGCAAGGGAGAAAAAGTGTCGTGATATCGTGACATGTCGCATTTTCACGACCAAAAGACGAGAGAAGACGCAAGGAAGAAAAAGTGTCGTGACATGTCACATTTTTGTGACCAAATACGAGAGAAGGCACAAGAGAGAAAAAGTGTCATGATATCGCGACATGTCGCATTTTTGCAACCAAAAGATGAGAGAAGGCGTAGGAGAGAAAAAGTGTCGTGATATCATGACATGTCGTATTTTCATGACCAAAAGACGAGAGAAGGCATAGGAGGGAAAATGTGTCATGATATCGTGACATGTCGCATTATCATGACTAAAATAGAAGAGAAAGAGTAAAAAGGAAAAAGTGTCACGATATCACGACATGTTGGCAAAGAAGAAAAAGTGTCGTGATATCACGACATGTCGTATTTTCATGACCAAAGAAAAAAAAAGGGGTAGGCGGTTACAGGGGCCGTTATAGAGAAAATTATCGATCAATGGGTATACCGAATGTCATCATTGGTTGACAGGCGGACAGAGTCTACAGTGGCAGCACTGAACAACACATGGCACCAAGGTGCAATGAAAGCAGACGAAGATCAAGAGTCAAAAAGAAAAACATTTCAAAAGTAAAAACAACGAAGAGGCATGAGAAAAGGGAAATGAAGAGTCACGCCAAAAAAATTATAAGGTGGAATAAAATGCATGCACAGGAGGTTGGAAACTGTGGAGATAGATTTTCTTCCATTTTATTTGGTAGATTGCTGCCACTTATGTAAAATATTTTCTAAGTTGTTGAATAAGAATTGGGTTTGTTGGTTTGATTAGAAAGCTTGGCTCCCCATCAAGTGGTATCAGAGTGGGAGTTCCTGAGTGTGTAAACGTATCACCGAACGTGAGGCAGTTTACACCAGGATCTATGGTTAAGGGTTGTGAGAAGAGAGTGAGGAAGAATACCTCCATGAAGAAACCATGGTGGTGGGAGAAATGTGGTACCTAAAGGAGATTTCAGAGCTTTACAGAGGCAAGTGCAAGCCCTATAAGAGGAGTTGCGAAGAGGGGTTGAGCCAAGGAGAGAAGACCATAGTGAATATGAAGCTTGGGAGGTTGATGATCCATCAGATGAAGAAGAAGCAATGGATCTTGTAGAAGCTAGATTATTTAGGGCCATATCTCGGATCGGGAAGAAGAAAAAGTTTGATGTCTCCACGTATTTTGGGAATCTCAATCCAGATGAGTTGATTGATTGGATCAATGATATGGAGGAATATTTTGAGTATGAGGAGGTTGTAGATCCATATCGGATCAAATTGGCAAAAATGAAGTTGAAAGGCCATGTTAGCATATGGTGGAAAGAAGTGCAACTAGAAATAAATAGAGGAGGAAAGGAAAAGATAACCAGATGGGATCGAATGGTAGAGAATTTGAAAAGGCATTTTATTCCTACAAATTATGAATTGGATCTGTTGAGGAAAATGTAGAGTTTGAGACAGTCAAAAAAATTTGCCAAAGAATATACAGAGGAGTTTTACAAAATCTCAATTAGAACTAGCCATTTTGAGGTTAACAAGGAGAAGGTAGCCCGTTACATCAATGGATTGAGAACCAGTATTCAAGAAGAGTTAAGTCTGGTTAGGATGAGCACCATTGAGGTTGCTTACCAGTTTGCTCTAAAAGTTGAAGAGAAGTTGAACAAAAGGTTTGAGGGTAAGCAGAAAGGAAGAAGTCATGGAGAAAGAACTAGTGGAAGAATAGATGGAGGATGAGATGAGAAGAAAGAAGAAGCTAGAAAAAGTCAGGATCAGAAGGGAGATAATGATTATAGATCTTGTGGTCAGAACAACTACCCAAGAGGGAGAGGTAGATATAGTCGAGAATATGGAAGAGGAGGATTTTGTGGAACCTATTTCCATTGTGGGGAAGAAGGACATCGGGCATATGAGTGTCCCCAACACCAAGAGAGGACGAATAGGAGACCTGAGGGTCATGCCAGAGCTGTTGTAGCAGATGAAGGTGTTGAATCAAAAAATTCTAAGGAGGCAAAGAGAGAAGTTATGGTCATAAGGAGAATCTTGTTGAATGAGGAGAAAGAACTAGACCAGAGGAGGAGCCTATTCCGCACAAGGTGCAAATGTTTAGGTAAGGTCTGTAATGTTATTATAGATAATGGTAGTACTGATAACTTTGTCTCTGAAGAAATGGTTACTAAGTTATGGCTAGAGAGGAGGAGACACTCGCATCCATATCGGATTGCATGGTTTTGAAAGTACCATAGGGCATTGGTCATTGAATAGTCCTTAGTCAAGTTTAATAATGGGAGATACCAAGATGAGGTCCTATGTGATATCCTACCTATGGATGCTTGCCATATGCTGTTAGGAAGACCATGATAGTTTGATCGTCGTGTAGTGCATGATGGACATGTCAACACTTACTCCCTAACAAACGAAGGGGTGCGCCATAAACTAAAGCCACTGAAGGAGATAGATGAAAAGATTTTGTTGACAACAATGAGAGTAGAAGTTGTGGGGTTTGAAGAACTTAAGGGTTTGTACCCTGAAGACCTAGATTTTGCTAAATCTTGGAGAGCTTGTATAGCCCTAGTTAAAAAGAAGGTAACAAAATAGTACAGAAGTGAAGTTCACTTCTCAATCCACCCCGGTTGTCTGATGCAGGAGCATCCAATGAAAGGCAAAAATACCGCAAAGAAGAAAAAGTGTCGTGATATCGTGACATGTTGGCAAAGGAGAAAAGTGTCGTGATATCGTGACATGTCAAAAAAGAAGAAAAAAGTGTCATGATATCGTGACATGTTGCATTTTCATGACCAAAGGACGAGAGAAGGCGCAAGGGAGGAAAAGTGTCACGATATCGTGACATGTCGCATTTTCGCGACCAAAGGACGAGAGAAGGCGCAAGGGAGAAAAAGTGTCACAATATCGCGACATGTCGCATTTTTGTGACCAAAAGATGAGAGAAGGCACAAGGGAGAAAAAGTGTCGCGATATCATGACATGTCGCATTTTCACGACCAAAGGACGAGAGAAGGCACAAGGGAGAAAAAGTGTCGTGATATCACGACATGTCGCATTTTTGCGACCAAAGGATGAGAGAAGGCGCAAGGGAGAAAAAGTGTCGTGATATCGTGACATGTCACATTTTTGTGACCAAAAGATGAGAGAAGGTGCAAGGGAGAAAAAGTGTTGCGATATCACGACATGTCACATTTTTATGACCAAAATATGAGAGAAGGCATAGGAGAGAAAAAGTGTCGCGATATCACGACATGTCGCATTTTTGTGACCAAAATACGAGAGAAGGCACAGGAGAGAAAAAGTGTCGCGATATCGCGACATGTCACATTTTCACGAACAAAATACGAAAGAAGGCACAAGAGGGAAAAGGTGTCACAATATCGTGACATGTCGCATTATCACGACTAAAAGAGAAGAGAAAGAGTAAAAAGGAAAAAGTGTCATGATATCGTGACATGTTGGCAAAGAAGAAAAAGTGTCGCGATATCATGACATGTCGCATTTTTGTGACCAAAGAAAAAAAAAGGGGCAGGCGGTTATAGGGGTCGTTACAGAGAAAATTATCGAGCGATGGGTATATCGAACGTCATAATTGGTTGACAAGCGGATAGATTCTACAGTGGTAGCACTGAATAGCATGTGGCACCAAGGTGCAATGAAAGTAGATGAAGATCAAGATTCAGAAAGAAAAAACATTTTGAAATCCAAAACAACGAAGAGGCACGAGAAAAGGGAAATGGAGAGTCACGCCAAAAATTTTAAAAGGTGGAAGCAAAGGCATGCATGGGAGGTTGGAAACTGTGGAGACAGAGTTGCTTCCATTTTATTTGGTAGACTACTGCCATTTCTGTAAAATATTTTCCAAGTTGTTGAATGAGAATTGGGTTTGTTGGTTTGATTAGAAATCTTGGATCCCCATCACTCCTCCATCGATATCCAACACATCCTATCTCGACTCGACAACCTTGAGTTACACCTAATTCTTTATCAATTTTATTCCCCTCCATGCCATTCCATTACAACCCATATTACATTACCTTCTTTTAGGCCTATCCCTCACCCTTGAAAGTGACCTCCATCGGACCCCAGGTCCACAATACAACCAACCATCCCAACTCCACCTTCTTCATGCTCATCACCATCTGATCCATACATATACCCTATCACAATCCATTTTGCACCACTTTCCTAAAAATTCCACCAACTACTCCATGAGTCTTTTGATACTACCTAAATCTGTCCCATTGACCCCTTGCACCCTAAGCCATGAAACTACAAAGAGAACCAATTTTGCATTTATCATCGACAACTGAGGTATGAAATTTGGGCAGGCCGCACATTTGAAAGCCTGGTTTAGGACATGCTATCACCCATTGACTACACATGCCCTCTCCCCTCCCAGAGCACAAAGCACCACACCTCATATCATTCCTCACCCTATGCCATCATATGAGTCTTTCACATCTACACCCCATTACTTCCAATAGTTATCCAACTATACAAATCATCAAAATCCTAGCCACCTCATCACTTCACCCAGTCACTCATGATTAGATCTCCATCACTTTACATATCCTTAGTTTTATCTCCTCTTTTTCATTCTTTACCATATTCCACTTTCTTCTTTTGACTACCCTACATATTGTATGGTCATGCTTCGAGTGACTACATACCTATGCTAGATTTTCCTTTTTCTTCTCCTTCTTCATATTCTATATGGTATTATTGTATGGTCATGCTTCAAGTGGCTACATACCTATGCTAGATTCCCCTCTTTTCTCTTCTCTTCCCCATTCTATTCAGTATTGTTGTATGGTCAAGCTTCAAGTAGCTAAATACCTATGCTAGATTCTAGTTTTCCTTCTCTCCTACTCTTCTTATTTTACCTCTTATCCCCCATCATCTACTTTCATCACTTTTTATTTTCGATACTTTTTATTTTGCTTCTCAGTCTTCTTAATCTACACGATCACACATTCACTTTTACATGTACATGTCTTTCATGTTTTACGCTCCCCACATGTTGGGGCAACATCATCTATTACATATTTTTCTTACAAAACCTCATCTCATTGTAGTCTCACATAATTCTTCTTGTAGATAATTTCTTGCATACTATTTATCTCTTGCTACATCCATTGCATATACACATTGTTCCTCTTTTACATCTATATTCATGCTTGTACATTCTCCCTATAGAAATGTGATCATGATAGGATTAAAATATACACTTGTTAGCATCACCAATTGGTTGTCCACTCCCCTTTCTTAGTATTATGGAATATACGATATTTTGTGTTGTTTTGACCACTCACTAGTTAATTCAATCAAACATCACCTCTAGCTGATAAATTCTTACACTTCTCACAACTTTATTTGGTTGGTTCAATTTCTTTTAGGGACCATTCACACGTCACATTTAAAAATATATATATTCTAGGGAATACAACACCTTGCATGGATATCACCATCTAGTGAATGGTTTCTCCTACTTATCCTATCATTTGCATGATCAACATACGACCTGGGGATAAACAAAGGGATGAGCATAAGAAAAATTGGAAAATGAGTAGAAAACAAAAGACAATGACCACATTCCAAAAAAAGAGAACCACAAAATAAGAATCAAAATAACGAGGGACAAAAAACAAAAGGAAATGCCTCTAACAACACTAATATTATCCTTGATCTCCTTTGATCCTTAAGTTTAACATAACATCACAGGATAATTTTTATCTCCAACAATAGGCCCTAAGCGCTTGCCTACTAGTGGAATAGTCTTATAAGTGGTGACACATCTATAACATTAGCAACCTTATTTTGTGCATATCACTACGCACTTATGGATGAGTTAGCTCTTTTGGCTATGTTTATAATGGGTTAGTCCTACCTCCCTCAAAATGGATATATGAACATTACTCACCACACACACTAGTCCCTGATAGACTTCGATCCAGTCAGATTAGTTATGGGTTGTGATTTGACCTTTTGCTCAGTTTCTCATGAGGTTTGATTGTTATAACTATGATTGTCAAGATTATCACATAATACCTATACCATCCTACATCCTTGATATGATGAAACATATCATATTTTTACTGGTTTTGCTATGATATGAGTGCTTCCTCTATGTATTTCAGCATACACATACATGCATCATTGCATCTATCCTACATTCATTCATTCATTTATATTACATAATTTCATATTACATTTAATCTATAGCATTATCATTCTCCTACATTTTACCACATGCACATATATTCATCCATCATTATAGGGGGTAAAACTACCCTACCACGTATAATTCCCAAAATTTGGATCTGCAAGAGAGAAGCATTTGGGGTGAACCATGGGGGTATATTTTTCTCTACACTCAATGCTATGTGGGAAGGGTTCACCAAGAACGGTTTAAGAACTCACTCCAAGTCCTTTGGTTTTCAATAATATTTGATGTATGAGATTCAAGACAAACACCTAGATTTGACCTTTCTAGATCTATGCTATAAAAGATAAAGGACAATGCAAAAATATAGAATGCAAGAATACAAGATCTAACCCTAGAATGATTCTTTCTAACCTAGTATTCTAAATAGATAACATTTAACCAAGTGCTCAAGAAGTAATTCAAAAACAAGATTATCCCTAAGTGCACACTATGTTGTTTTATCTTTTAAATGCCTAGAAAATAATTACATATATTTCTAAAAAATTATATCTAGGGTTCATAATAGAATCATAAAGCACTCAAAAAATAGCCTAAATACTAATCATAATACTTAGCTTATCCAATCACCTAGCCTTGCTTTTATCCCTTAATCCAATGCTATCAACAATTCCTGTTAATGCAAGATAATTTAACAAACACTTGAAAAATGTGATTAGCATTAGGGTGTCTGTTTAGGCTACTGTATAACAATACTTGGAGGTGTAGCGGTCAAGCCCCCTAGGTCCTTTTAGCTAACCTTTGAGAATTAAAAGTAGAAATTGATATTTGAAGGAAAACAAACATAATACAATATAGCATACAAGAATGATGAAATCACAAAAATAGAATACACCACTATGCTCTAAATGCAGTCTAATATGTAATGATGAAAATTGGAACAACATATTACCCCCAGTTTTAGCCCAGGTAAAATCACACCCTGTAACATGTGAATGTGATAACGCAAGGTGAAATTGCATCCCATAGAAGACCATGTGTGATTTCATATAAGTGAGATGAAACATCTCATATTGTAGCAAAATAATGAAACTAAAATGGAATGAATGAAATCAAACATGTAACATAACGCTTTCACCTGGTAGAGAGAGAGGAAGCAAGCAGAAAGGTTTGAGACATCCCAAGTAGTTGATCTCTCCTTAGGGATTCAACAACAATCCACCAAGAGTTAGCAACATCAATCCAATGCAGAAAACAATAAACCAAACTTCGCACTATTAAGTTGCTTGCGAGAGACAAAGAAGAAGGATGCAAAATGAGTAAAAACACTTTATGAGAAATCAAATATTAGCAAGCAAGACATTATCAATCCTTAGAATGGTGATTATGTGAGCGTGTGTGAAAAAGTGAATTCAAACCCTCCTTGTATAGCGTATTTGAAGGTGAAAAGAGTAGGCAAACCAAGGAGGGTCGATGAAAACATGCCAAGCCCAAAAAATTAGGGTTTCAATGTGTTAAACCCTAAAAAGATAAAACCATGCCCCGTTAGGGTCAACCATAATTTTGTAATGCGAATTCATACCCCATCAAGGATCGGATGCAATTTTGCATAAAGAGGGAAAACAGGAAAAAAGAGGTGAAGGGGCCTTACCCTTGCCCTAAGCAAGTCTATAGGGTCCTCCAAATGGCTCTAGGAAGATTGCTCACTAAAGTGGATCAATTTTATATGTCTAAATTTTTCCCCCTCTTTGACGCATTTATGGCCTAATAAATGTGTCAAAAAAAATGTGTCAACACTCACAAACATAAGAGAACAAGTAGAAATAGGGAGGCTAGTTTAGAATAAAGGGATGGTGCAAAAATAGTGTTATTCCAAACACTTTCATGTTTTGCATGCAAATAGATGCATTAGGAACATTAATACCTCTAAGGCCAGGGTACCCCCTCAAGTTTTATGAGGGACATGTTCCTCATAAAAATTCAAAAAGGTAAACTCATAAGAAGAAGAAGAAGAAGAAGCAAGAAGAAACAAAAAAAGAAAAAAAGTGTGCAAAAATAGGGTTAAAAGTGAAAATGGGGCAAAACCCCAATTCATTTTAATTGTGCAAGAAAGCAGAAAAGGAGCTCTAGAGAAATGGGGGAGATGGTGCTACCAATATATCGTTCATCGATCATGAGGGGCAAAGCCAGTACGAAAGCGGAGCAAGCATAGGTAGGGTCAAAAACCACACTTGCAATTTGAAAATTTTCATTTTTTTTGTAATTTTTGGATGGTTTTATGCCAAAATTGATTGTTTTATCATGTACGACCTAGGCACAGTCTCGTGGCTCGACCACAATTTCACCTTGGGTAGTAGCGATGAAACTGTGCCTGGTAAAAACAACTAGGGTGGATGACGTAGGAGTGGCATTCAGTTTTAGGTTGTGGTATAGAGGAGTCATACCCTAGAGGGTCTCCCTACTTGTTATGATATAGAGGTTCCAGGTGATGGGCTCGGGCATGCAGTGAGATTTTCAAGAGGTAGCTCGTAGGGCTACAAAGAGGTCTTAATAAGGACCAACAACTCCAATACAAAGGTAGGCTCAGGTCAGTATTGAGTTGGTGATGGAGGACACCAACATTGTTGAGACCAGGGAGGTAGGGGTATCTGGGGTTTCCCCCATAGAGGCCAGGGTACCACTATGTAAAGTATTAGGATAGGCCTTCACATCAATGGTAGCTAGATAGTATCAAGCTTTAGGATGATGGGATCCATAGAAGAAGGCAGAGGTATTACGAGCATAGGTAGTGATTCTACAAAGGTAGGTGGACCTACTCTAGAAGGATAGGTCCAACCAGATCGAGGGACTATGGGGCTTGCTAAGTAATGCAGAGAGAGAGGAATGTGGCTCAAGCAAAGGCTGATCATCTTCAAGGAGAGGTGAGCCAGCTAGACACAAAGCACTAAAGGGCTTAGGCAAAGGGGATGGCTATCATCAAGAGTAGCCAGGCTAGCGATGAGATCTACCTTCTACAGGTGGAGCTATAGAGGGTAGGGGAGAGGTTGGAGGTGGCCATTAAGTGAGCTACCCTTTACAAGATTATGGAATTCTAGTCAGTGCTAGTGGAGTAGAGAGCAACACTTCCCTTATCTCTTTGATCATCTAGCAAGTCATAATATCGATCATGGACATTCACGACATCATCATCCATGGGTATGCGACTACCTAGACCACATCCTACTTTGAGAAAAGTAGAGGAGATAGGCTATCATAGCTAGGGCTAGGGATTGGGATTAAATGCCAATTTTAATTATGACATGCATCCTTAGGGATTGGTTGAGTGTATTGGGACTGGATTATGGTACACCAACCAAACACTAATGTATCTCTCTCTTTTTCATTAAGTAATACGTAGCTGCTTATTTTTATATTTTGTGAATGTGTGCATGTGACTTGATTTTTATTTATATGTTCTTTAATTTAATGTTTTATGCATGCAATCTATCTTAATCCAAGGCTATATGAAATGCATGGATGAAATATATTAAAGAAAGAAATAAAATATGAGACAAAGACAAAGAAAGAAAACCAACAATACGAAGAAGAAGAGAGAGGAGATGAAGAGAAATACAAAGAAGAAGATAATCCAAAGGTCAACCATATAAAATAGATAAGGATGGGTGAAACATAGTATTGAAATCAGCATAGGTCGCAAGGGACCAATGTGACTAAATATTATGAATCATATCAAAAGAAGAGGGATCTAAACCCGCTATGGGTGTAGTGCTCACCGAGAGGGATAAAGTGTTGGATTTTGACCTGATATGGGTGGTTGCTCACTAATTTACTGTTATGGGGTGATTACCCACTAGGATATATGTCAAGGCCTACTAAAAATGGTCAATGATCTTATCTTATAATGGGGTGTTAATCTCATTGAGTCAAAAGGAAGTATAACCCTATAGAATATCATATCCGATAAGATACTCCCTTTTGATAGAATATCATATCATATCCCATGTGGGGTGTAATATAAGGATAAAATATATATTAGGTGAGTGCTACCCTTGATAGGGGTTTAGGTAAGAAAACAAGATAGTGAGTGTGTGCAATTGTGCTAAGAAGACAACTTAAGAAGGACAAAGGAAGGAACAAAACACACCTATCTCCTTGTTAAAAGAAAAGGTAGACAAAGAAAAAGGAAAGCAATGGAAAAGTGATAAGGAAATATTAATGAATTATCATCCTTGATCTAAGAGATACTTTCACTATTTCCAAGACCAAGGAAGATAAAACTTGAAGAAGTAAAAAGCAAGAAAGAAGACTAAAGAACAAAGCCTTAGGTGGAGATGTTACTAGGCATCAGAACTCTAGAGAGAGTGCAATGCATGTGAGCTACGACCTAACTAGGTATCATCATATGCCATTGTCACAATATCCCTAAAATCTATATGATAAAACAGAGTTTGAATAGACAATCATGCAAAATATGACACAAGCATGCAAGTTGAATTAAATGTTAGGCAAACAATGCAAAAGGATGACAAGCAACAATGCAATATGGACAAGCAGACGGATGCAAATAAAAATGTGAATGCATAGCTAAATGAAGATTGATTGATTAATGCAACTTCTAATATTTTATTTTTCTTATTATTATTTCTTTGAGATTGATTAATTTAAGCAAGCAAGATGAAAGTCGACACAAAATCTAAGTGTGCCACCTTTCTTAAAATAAGAAACAAGCATACCATGAACTGTTTTATCAAAGAAATTTCTAAAATGTAAGCCTTCTTGATAATTAGAATTACAGAGAGGATCATTCATAGCTCTTTCTTTGGCAACCATAGCATGATAATCAATGTAATATTGAACACAACCATTCATTTTAGCATAAGGAGGAGCAATTCCTAACTTTGCAAGGTCATTATAGGACAACGAAGTAGGGTCCTCTTTTAAAATTGAAGATTTATTTTTAGAGCATATAGAATCAATAATATTAAAAAATAAGACATCAGAAGAATAAGGGGGACCATCATCCTCATCACCCATTCCTGAATTTTGATAATCCATATATTCAGCATAAGTCATAAGATGATCATCATTCTCAAATGGTAAAGGTTGGTCTTTACTAGGTATAAAACCTATGCCACATCTTCTCGGCCATATCTCAATATCCAAAGGCTCTTGAATGACCTTCTATTGTGGCCCTAAGCCTTTACCTACATATCCCATACTATATATGATCTATTTAGGAAGTGGGTAATCATTGGAAAGGTAACAATGAGCAAAAGAATGCTCAACAGGAGGGGTTTCTACCACGTATTTTTTTCTCAAAGGTAGTTTCTACGAAGATAAAGGTACACATGCTAATGTGTACAACATCACCTTTCTTATGGGGTAAACCCATGGTTCTTGGATATGGTGGTAGCTTGGCTAGATCCATAAGAGGTTCTTGAAGAAACTGATTATCATGATCCTAAGATGAAAAATTTAAGATATGTTCCTCACTCATTTTTAAATTTTAAAATTAATCTGATATTTGAGATGAGGAACATGGAGAAACCATTGAAGATATTGAGGGACATAGGTTGAACTCAAATTGAGCTCGATTTACATTTGAATATAATTCAAATGGTTGAGGGTCACCCGGAATGGTGATAACATGATTCTTAAACTCAAAATTGAGACATTGATGAAGAGTAGAAGGTATGGCCTTCATTGCGTGAATCCAAGGATATGAGAAGAATATTAAAAGAGGCAAGACAATATACCACATAGAAAAAAAGTATCCAATATTTTAGGCCCAACCTTGAGAGGAAGAGATATGACACCACAGGCCTCTTGGGACTTGTTATTCAAAGATTTTATAATAATATTATATTTTTTTAAGTCTTTCTCTTTTAATATAAATTTTTGAAAGAATTGATATGTACACAAATTAAGGGATCAATAAAAATTCGCTTGATAAAGGTACCCCAATAAGTGTAGTGATGTAAAGTGAAGAATATTCTTGCAAGCTTGATGAAGGTTTATCATCATATGAAAATAAGATATGATGTATCCCAATAGAAACTACGATATCAACTATAGAATTGGGTGAAATATCTGAGGGAATTGATTGTTGCTTTAAAAATTCCATCAAAGCCTCTCTATGATTAGGAGAATTTTGTAAGATCTCTAAAACTAAAATCTTTGTTGGAGTACTAGCCAATTTCTTCTGAAGATCGAATGAGACCTTAGGTTGTGGTCTCAATACAATAGGTGAAATCCCTATATCTAAAACTTTCTTCTAATTATTCTTCAATACTAAACTGGGTTGTAATACAAAATTATATCCTTGCTAAGGATGCTGAGTTTGAGCTTGCCTTCTTGTAGTTATGAAGAACACAAGCTTATACTAAGAGGGGGGTGAACAATATAATATAAAACTTTTTACTTTTCAATCCAAATGATAACAACAATAATATCAATACAATAATGAAATAATGCACAAATCATCACACATATGAGAGACATAGATTTAAAGTGATTCACCCAATATGGGCTACATCCACGGAGAAATATTTCTTATAATTTTCTCAAAAAATTTCATGGGCACCAACCCATAAGAGACACCAATCCCCTATTATAATGTTTGTGGACACCAATCCATAGGAGATACCAATCCCCTCTCAAGTTCATGGACACCACTCCACAGGAGACACCAATCCCCTCTACTCTAGTTTTATGGACACCACTCCATAGGAGACACCAATCCCCTCTACTCTGGTTTTGTGGACACCACTCCACAAGAGACACCAATCCCCTCTACTCTAGTTTTGTGGAAACCACTCCATAGGAGACACCAATCCCCTCTACTCTAGTTTTATGGACACTACTCCACATGAGACACCAATCCCCTCTGCTCTAAGTACTTCTTAGATCTTCTCCCAAACCTAATCACAATACTACTCACAACTCTACTTAAATAAGCTCCATAACCTACTCACAAATCCTATGCACAACTTTTCTTAAATCAACTCCATGAATTACTCACAAATCCTACTCATAACTCTACTCAAATAAGCTCACAAAATCTGCACAATATGTACAAATTAGTCTTCAACTTTGCTCAAAATCTGCCCTTAATATTGGTTAAAAATTCTCTCAAATATTCTTTAAAAAATTTCCCTCTTCTTAAGTTTGCTTTCTTCAAACCAAAAGTATTTTACCCAATATTTATTGTCCTTATAAACATATAGATAATAATATAGTGGTGTTGGAAGCTTCAAATAGTCACAATACTTTTCACATTCATTAAGTATGTTGCTTCCACTTATTCCACACTAATCACATTCAGATCTAGCATTAAATAGCTTACTTGCATGTTGACTTGGAGACTCTAGTCCTTTGTATTTCTCAACTTCCAATTTACCATTCAATAGAGAAAAGAATATGCAACACAAAGTCTTCAAATAATATGTAGACAAGTCCTCCTTTACTCGGAAATAAATCATTTTCCCCTTATATTTCAACTTTACTAATTTTCAATCATCATCACAAATGCACATAGCTTTTAGATTACTTTATCTATGATTTTAACTTATTGGAAGTCATACCCATACCTTAACTCAATCATGAATATCTTACTTTCTTCCTCCCTGATAATTTGTTGCTTTCCAGACTTAAGGTGATTGCTTTGTCTATATCATAGAATCGTTCGCCTGTCCTCTTTGCTTCACAAACTTGTCTTCAATTTTGAACTAGCAATGATTTATTTGCCCTTCTTGAAATCACTTTCGTAAATCTACTTGGGTGCACCTCAAACCTGCACTATATCTAAATGCTTCTGTTGTAGATAAAACAACATCGTTTTTTTAGAATGATATGGTCATTCACTCAAAACCATCAACGCATTGAAGCTTTCGTCTACCTTTTTCTCTCCAACCCATGCTTACCTTTCACTTCTTTCCAATCATAGATAATTAGTCAATAATAATAATAATAAAGCTTTTTAACTCATTTTTAAACCTTTCACCTTCACTATTTGTGCCAAGGTATCCACCCACATTGTCAACAATTTTCCCAGAGTTCCAAGCGTTCAGTAATCCAACGATTTAAGGTATATGCACTCCTGTTTGTTCCTGCGCTCAAATCCGTGCATGTAAAAAAAAACTTCTCTTTTAAATATGTCCTCGGTGCTAATGATAATTCATCTCTAAATGACAAGCCTTCAATATTTCTCTGTTACATTTTTAGGGTAGTTTCTAGGTTGTGCTTCAACGCTTGCAATCACCTCACACAAAAACATCTTCTTGATATTTTCAATCATAAAAATGCATCTCCAAATGATGTTTGGTGCACTTCTTATTTCGTAGATAAAAACCAATAGTTGCTTATGTCTTCTATGCTCTCCTTTTACCAAACAACAAATAAAAAATATAAGCAATTCATGTTACCTTTGTTTTCTGCCATCCACACTGCAATTTCTATCTCTCACACTTCCATCGTTGTTATTTCACACTGCAATCATTGTTCAACACACTACACTCACTTCCTCTCACACCGCAATCATTGTCTCTCACACTATAATCATTGTCTCTTACACTATAATTGTTGTCTCTCACACTACAATCACTGCCTCTCACATTGCAAACCAATCCTCAATCAATGCATCTCATTTTCAATTGTTGTTCTTTATGTTACACTCAAGTGTTACCATATTCCTCAAATCTGCCATTTGCCTTCTCTTACTTCTACGATGTCATCGAATCTCATAATGATTTTTTCATTAAAAAGGGCCATACAAAAATAAATGTTTATCCTTCATTTATATGCCATATTTACTTTTGCTTTGGTGCATAGAAGTTGGCTTGCTTAACTTCAATTTAAATATTTAAATTATTTAAATTTAAACCCTTCACTTTTATAAAATATTTATATCTTCAATATTTATACTTGCCTTGGGTATTTTCTTTGAAACCTTCTCTTCATGAAATATTTCTATCTTCAACTTTAGACTTGCCTTGAGTATTTTGCTTAAAAACCTTTCCTTTATGAAATATTTATATCTTCAACTCAATCTTATATTTGCCTTGAATGATTTACTTTAACTCACCATGGTCCTTTGACATCGATCACTCAATCTTCTATTTACCTTGAATAATTTGCTTTAACTCACCATGGTCCTTTGACACCAATGACAACTCAATATTTTCAACAAAAAAATATTCTTTTACTACAACTGGATTCCCAATTTGCCCCCCTTGAAAATCTACTCCACCTCGCTAAAATTCTTTCCCTTTCACATAAATGGCAAAGGGCTCATTGGGGCTAAAAGATAAGACACTAAACACATCCCCCTCACCACCTCCTTGTCTTGAGGTGATCAATTTTGAGATGGGAGTAAAGTTACTCCCAAATTACTATGCTCCTCTTATTATTTAATTTTCTTTCTCCAAAATTTGGAGATCATATCCTTTTGCACATTTTGACTATCCTTCTTCTTGCTTGACTTTGAGAGCTTAGGGAGCACTGTTCTACACCATTTAGCTCTATGCCCAGAATTGTTGCAATTGTAACACATGATGTTGTAATCCTTGAAAAGTGCAAATGACTTGAAATTTCTTTTGGTGAAGCCATAATCATTCTTACCATGAACCTGGAAGAAATATTCATCTTGCCTTGGAGGATTTGGGTGCATGGTTCTTTCTCTATTTTTTCTGTGATGGTCCCTATTCCTTGATGGTGCATTGTTTTCTTCCTCATTGATGCTTCCACTTCTACACATATCAGTATAGGTCTTAGGTTCCTCTTCAATAATTTTATTTGATGTCTTTGTTCCTTTTGAGCTTGAATCCTCTTTCTATTTCTCTTGACCTTCTTCAAAACCAAGTCCAGTCTTCATAAATGGAGATATCTGAGCTTTGATAATATCATCCAAGTTTTTTGAGCTTTTCCTAAACTGATATATCTTATCATTAAATTTTTCAAGTCCCTTAGAATAACAAATTTTTTGTTCTAGTATTTCACACTCTAGTTCTTTTTCCCTTAACTGTTCAACCATACCTTCTTCAATTCTCCTTGTCTCTTCAACATTTACTTTTAAGTCGGTGAGATCTTGTAGAAGCTTTTCTTTTATTTTCTCATCCTCTTGTACTTGAGCCTTCAATCTTGAGTTCTTCTTTCTAACCCTCTTTAACTATTCAAGAGAAACAATAAGTTCCTCCTCCATGTCAATTGTGGCTTCCTCTTCATATTATTAATCTTCCACTTCTTCTTGGTCTTCAACAACAGGATCATCTTATTTATCTTCTATGGCCAAAAATAATATTTCTTCTCTTTCACTATCGAATAGGCTTTCATCACTGTCACTGGAAGAATCACTTTCTTATTCAACATAAAAAAATTTCTTGTCTTTGAAAGATATTCTTCTCATGTTTGACTTGACCGTGCCTATTTTTATTTTCATGATGAAATTTTATTTATTTTTCTTATATTTGTTTTCTTATTCACTACTACTGTTTCCATCCTATGGACAATTAGATGCATAGTGACCAAGGTTACCACAATTAAAACATTTCACAGACTGCATACCTTTGTGTTTTCTTGGACCCTTCTTATTTCTTCGCACAAAATTAGCTTCTTCTCCACTGCTTGATTCTTCATTTGATTATGGTTCTTCATTATTTGTCTTCTTTGAATCTTTAAATGCTACCTCTCTTTTTGATGTTTGATCTTTCTCTATCCTCATATCATAGGTTGTGAGAATCCCATGTAGCTCATCCATGCTCAAAGTTTTGAGATCCTTCATTTCTTCAATTGATGAAACCTTTGCATAAAATACCATGGGAAGTGACCTCAATATTTTCAGAATAATCTTATAGTCTTCAATACTTTTTCCAAATTCACAAATGGTTTTGACAACCTCATCAACATGGAGTGGATACATAGCAATATCTTCCTCATATTTCATCTTCAAGTCTTCAAACTTTCTCCTATGGGTTTGAAGTTTTGCCATCTTCACCTTGTCATCTCCTTCATATGTTCTATGTAATTTTTCATATATTTCTTTTGTTGAAATTCATTGCATGAACTTCACAAAATTTGATTCACATAATCCACTTAATATTGTATTCATTGACCTGACATTATTTTCATATGGTTTCTTACCATTTGCATCTATGGGAGGAGTTGTATGTGCTCTGAACCTATTCTCAATGGATTGTGATATATCATATCCATGTGCCACCAAATAAGTCTTCATCCTTATTCTCCAAAAAATATAGTTAGTCCCATCAAACAATGGAGCTCTATTTTATGAACCTTTCTTGGTGAGCCATTTGTGTTCTTGTAATATCTTCCTTCAAGATATTAGGCTTTCATGAAGGAACCCGCTCTAATACCAATTGAAGAACACAAGCTTATACTAAGAGGGGGGTGAATAGTATAAGATAAAACTTTTCACTTTTCAATCCAAATGATAATAGCAATAATATCAATGTAGTAATGAAACAATGCACAAATCATCACACATATGAGAGACACAGATTTAACGTGGTTCACCCAATATGGGCTACATCCATAGAGAAATATTACTTATAAATTTCTCAACAAATTTTATGGGAACCAACCCATAGGAGACACCAATCCCCTATTACAATGTTTGTGGACACCAATCTATAGGAGACACAAATCCTCTCTCAAGTTCATGGACACCACTCCATAGGAGACATCAATACCCTCTACTCTAGATTTATGGACACCACTCCATAGGAGATACTAGTTCACTTTGATCTAGTTTTGTGGACACCACTCCACAAGAGACACTAATCCCATCTGCTCTAGTTTTATGGACACCACTCCATAGGAGACACCAATCCCCCCTGCTCTAGTTTTGTGGACACCACTCCATAGGAGAAACCAATCTCCTCTACTCTAGTTTTATGGACACCACTCCACAGGAGACACTAATCCCCTCTGCTCTAAGTACTGCTCAGATATAATCCCAAAACTGATCATAATACTACTCACAACTCTACTCAAATTAGATCCATAACCTACTCACAATTCCTACTCACATCTCTGCTCAAATTGAAAGCATGAGATTTCGAAATAAAAACAGTGAGATGCAATAAAAAGACAGAACTGGCTAGATACATGAAATAACACGGATAGAATTAAATTAAAAACAGGAGCACAACCCTTTCACATTAATTCTGTTCGGTTACAATGGCCTGATTCTTATTACAAAGAGTGCACAATGATTTTCTTCCGCATGCCCACATGCAAACTGGACAGGCCGGTGTTGCTGCCGCTGGTTGCCGATGAATCTCTGCTTCTGCTGTTCTTCCTGTATTCAAAGAAACAATAACAACGTTTAATAGCACCTGTTAAATGAAAGTAGAACGTCTGTCTTTAGGAAGCAATGGAAAATGCATGCGAAGGATTATTGAATGTGTGAACGAAATAACTCTATGAAAACCTGCAATTCTCACGGGGAACAACATACATATTCGAAAACAGCATATGTTATAGAATCATAAACTGTTTTAATCATATTTGAAAATAGCATGTATTCCGAAAGCATAAGACTTAAGCTATGCTTTAATATATTCGAAAGATACATATTTTAAAACATAAACGTGAGCTATTTTAAAACTTCCGTAAACAGACATATATTAAATTAACAAAAACATGTGCGGGATGCCCAAGCGGGCCGCTCCCGTTAAATCCTGATCTCGGCACCAATCCACTGGGAATGGGCCCGAAATCTCAAAGGAAAGAGTTGTCATCGAATTGATGGATTAACATGATCCAATGTCGGGATTGAAGGTTCAGGTGAACGCAGTCGAGTGTTCAGTGTAACAGCACTTTGTTGCTTTTAAAATGCTTCGTAACTTCTTTTTTTTCATTGTATCGAGCCGGTTTTTATAGAGGGTTCGGCCTCTGAGAGCATTAATGTTAAAACCCTAAATCCGTAAGGGCCCCCTTAGATTTGATCCTTATCGGGCCATTATGGGACATGGCTCGCATCGACGGATCGAAGTTATGAGGCGTGGCCTCGGATCGGATATTTTGCTAAACCGCTTGTCATCATTAAAGCTCGTAATGCCGTTTGATGCTGATCCATGGGGTCTCTTTGAGAAGGGGCACGTAGAGGTGCCACGTGGCGGTCATTCCTTGGATGCGTCGAACTGCATCTTTTATATGGTGACGTGTCGGCTTTGATTGGCGGGCGTATGGCTGGGGCAGGTCGCGATATCGCGACGTGTATGCGATATCGCGACGGTCCGATATCGCGACGGAGCGGGGGTCGTGATATCGCGACTGGATCGGTCGCGATATCGCGACATGCGCTTGTCGGGTCGCGATATCGCGACACTTGGCTAGGGTTGGTTTTTGCTAAGTTTGCTTAAGGCTTTGAGTTTGTTAGGTTCTGAACGACCAACTTTGCTTTGATTCATTTTTCGACCCTCCGAATCGTTGTGCAAGTGGTCAAGACCACTCGTTTGACCTCTAAAGGCTGCCCTGAAAGTTGTGTATGTGCATGCGATCAGTGTTTGTAGTCACTTAATCGAATGGTGCTATTTTGGTGTCTACAGATGCCCCTTTTTGGGAAGCGCTGCGGGTGACGCAGTGCTGAGCAAAAATATACGACCAAAGCACTAATGATTAGGGTTTCTTGGTAACCTAACCAACTTTTAATGCCCCAAGTATGGAAAGGGCATGCATTCTTGAATCCTTGCTTCTGACGAGCTAAGGAATTTGATTTCAAGTGTTAACCTATTTTGGTGAGGTGTGACTTGAGCTTGGACATTGATCAGTCATGATTAGGCAAAGGGCGTAACCTTTTATCCATAGGGGAACCTTGTGTTCATGCTTCGGGAATGCCAAGTATTTGATCAATTTAATGATTGCTTGTTTACTGCCCCAAGCAGGAGCGTGATTGTCTTTGTCAATGATTCTTTGAATGCATGTCATTGCCTTGATTGGGTGTGTGGTTGTTGATTGGTGACTAAGTGTGACTACCCCCTCAAGCGACGAATCGATGAGGGAATGACCTTCGTGAGAAAAGCGACGAGTCGCTTGACCCAAGATGACTTAGGTTAGGGTGCCTTTAGATGTTTTTCCATTTGAGCACGTGCAATTTCCCGACATTTGGACCTATTTTTGGTGGGTGTTAACCCTTTTGGTGATGCCATAATGGGGTGAAATCATCAAAAACCCGTCTTCCCGTGGAGCGGTCCAGCTATGATAGCCTTCTTAGGGAAGTAGGAGAATGAGAATTTGAGCCCCGACATCGATTTTCTATGCCAAGAGGTTGAGTGCAAGAGCACTCGTGTCTGGCAATGCTTATTGCTTCTTTTTTTGTGTTGCATTTTTGTGATGTTTTTGTTGTTTTGATTTTCTTTCTTTACGTAGATGTCATGATTTTATGCACAATGATTGATGTTGATGGGTGCATGCTACTTGATATGGATGGATGCATATGGTATGATAATTACCAATGTTGTATGTTGATTTAGTTTGATGGATGCATGATGAATGCAAATGCATGTGATATGCAGAAATGAAATGGATGTATGGACTTGGTGATATTTGGTTATGGCACCATAGACTGTTTAGAACTCCATTACTTTGCTATGTACAAATGTGGTGTTTCTTCTTTTTGTATTTTTTGATGGTATTGCAAGGATGAAAAGTAGTGTAATTGGTTTAGAAATGTAGCTAAGGTTTTCCGAGACTCAGACGGTTTTAACTCACTAGCCATGACTGTACTTTATCTTACAAGACTTTTGAACAAGGTATGAATCGGACTTGTTTTTAACCAAGTTATTTCACATCCCTGTGTGTGCAATTGAGTTCATTTATGTGGTATTTGTCAGGATACCGCCAGTGCCAGATGGGCTTTCAACCGAACCTGTACTGAGGATCACCTAATTAGCTCCACTAACTCCTTTGTTGTATGTAGTTAGATTAATCTGCGATGTCATCCAGGATACCATAAGCTAGCTCATCCACATGCAAACATTGATCTGTACACAAGTTAATGTGACAGATATATCGTCATGCGAGAAGTTTACCGCCAGTGACCGATAGGCTATCAACCAAACCGGTACTGAGGCTTGCCTCATGACCTGTCAGAATGCTGAGAGTTCCAGGGATTCAAGGTCAACTCCCTTCTTTTTTTCAATTGTATTGGGATACTTGCTCGTTATAGTGATAATAATCACTGTTTATTTTGATTTATTTTTCTTTTCTCTTGAGCAAGGGATTTGGATATGGAGTGACGATAATCACTATTCTTTGTGCTTTTTGAGATGTGCACTGTAGGGTGTCAAATTTTGAAGTTTTGACATTTTGCAAATTTTTGACGTTTTGCAACTTTGGGATTCTTAGGGAATTGGGTAGGGAGGATGCTTGTCCTTTTGCCAACTCTCAACATTCTTGGGGTCATTCGCACAGGGGGATGAGCAAGATAACCGTTTTGCTTATGGTAACCTGGATTACTGTGCAGGTTTCATCCTTCGTTCACACAACTCGGGAATTTTTATGTGTTTTAATTTGTGTTGGGATGTTACGTAACAAGGTGTATTGCAAGTGTAACTCTACCTTCGTAAAATCTGTTTGACTTGATACATTTCATTGCTAAAGAGCAAAATGATGACTGAATCACGAAAAACTCTTGATACATTAAGAGACCACTGACTCTGGTGTGGTAAAGTGCATGGTGTTTTTGCTGTTTTTGTAAAATGGAACAGTGTGGAACAAGATGGACTAGTAGAACCATGACAGCCTATGGTGCCTTTTGACCTATACGACCATGAATATGCAATGTATGGATGCAATGCTTAATGCAGCTACATATTTTTGTATTTTTGATGGATTGATTTTGGTGAATATGAAGATGAATTGCGAGAAGAACTCTCTATTTGATGAATTTGAATATGCCTAGAAATGAGATGCAAATTTTTGTTGTTTTTGGTGATTTTTGTTGTTTTTGAATTTTCATGATTTTTGACCAAGTGATTGTGGAAATCCTTGGAGCGTTTTGGGATTGACCAAGCGATTGTGATAATCCTTGGAGCATTTTGGTTTGACCAAGCGATTGCAAGAATCCTTGGAGCCTTTGGGATTGACCAAGCGATTTTGATAATCCTTGGAGCATTTTGGTTTGACCAAGCGATTGCAAGAATCCTTGGAGCCTTTGGGGATTGACCAAGCGATTTTGATAATCCTTGGAGCATTTTGGTTTGACCAAGCGATTGCAAGAATCCTTGGAGCCTTTGGGATTGACCAAGCGATTGCGATAATCCTTGGAGCATTTTGGGATTGACCAAGCGATTGCAATAATCCTTGGAGCCTTTGTGGGATTGACCAAGCGATTGTGATAATCCTTGGAGCATTTTGGGTTTGACCAAGAGATTGCGATAATCCTTGGAGCTTTTGGGGTTGACCAAGCGATTGCGATAATCCTTGGAGCATTTTGGGTTGACCAAGCGATTGTGATAATCCTTGGAGCTTTTGGGCTTGACCAAAGGGTTGATGGACACCTTTGGAGCATTTGGTGTAATCCACTTGCTCTTCAGGGAATAGAGGTACCCCCAGCTTGACAATCTTTGTGCACCGGATCTGGCTCTATAGGAATTGGCACGAATGGATCGGCCTTATGCACGGATAGGAGGACAGGGTCTGCCTTCGACACTGATGGTGCTATGATATCTCTGGGTGGAAGTTGCTCGCGACCTTCCCCAAGGAGTGGGATGGACATGTGATGTCGGTGGGCTGGGTCTATGCGCCACTCATGCCCTAGTATTATGTTTATCTGTTGACATG
This sequence comes from Wollemia nobilis, assembly GCA_028583015.1. Taxonomy (NCBI): domain Eukaryota; kingdom Viridiplantae; phylum Streptophyta; class Pinopsida; order Araucariales; family Araucariaceae; genus Wollemia; species Wollemia nobilis. Next base: position 8,680,723 of record JAQPPZ010003077.1, on the reverse strand, counting down.
CTTCATCGATATTTACGGGATGTCGATGCTGTCGTATGTGATTGCTTTGAGCTATCTCTGTTTCATCCTCACCTTCGGACAATGTGTATAGCTCATCAGAATCTGGAGATTCTGAGATATGGAGGACTGCATCATCAGGTAGCCCTACAACCAGGGGTTGATCCTCTTCGAAAAGAGCCTCATGTAAGTTGGGCATTGGGAGCTCCAAAATCTTGGTCTCTAGCGACTCTAAGTGCTCCAATGTTTTGCATGTATCAGGGGATTTGAGCTCCTCCTCTTTGGTTTGTTCTTGTTGAGGAACTTGGGGTTCATGGAGGGGTAGCTGAATAGCACCCCCTATGTCTTGGTGGGGCTGTTCATCCCGCTCTTCTTCTTGTTCTGATTCCTCAGAAGCTTCGAACAATGTGTATAGCTCATCAGGATCTATAGATTCTGAGATATGGAGGACTGCATCATCAGTGAGTACAGTTAGAGGTTGATCCTCTTCGAAAAGAGCCTCATGTAAGTTGGGCCTTGGGAGCTCCAAAATCTTGGTCTCCACCAACTCTAAGTGCTCTAGCTCTTTGCATAGATCGGGAGATTTGAGCTCCTCCGCTTTGATTGGTTCGTGTTGAGAAACTGGGGACCTATGGAGGGGTAGCTGAATAGCACCCCCCATGTCTTGGTAGGGCAGTTCATCCAGCTCTTCTCTTTGCTCTGATTCCTCAGAGGCTTCTTGGTGACTTTCTAAGGGTGGCCCATAAACTCGAGTGGGTTCCTGAGGAAGGCACTCGTCATTGTTTATAGGAGTAGCCTCCTGCTCATGTCTAGGAGGCATTGGGGGTGATGCTTGATAAGGTCGCAGAGACTCGTCTCGCACCTGGGGGTTGTGCTCCTCATATTGTTGTGCTCTTTGGATGCAAGGGGTTGGCGCCTTCTCAGGTAGTTTATAGCGCAACTTATCCGCTTTGCGCTGCATGTATAAGTTTTCTAACTCCTGGCGACCTTGTTCAACCTGCGTTATTTGAGCTTGGCGGACGACTTTTCTGGGGACTGCCGGGTCGATGTGGTCTACCCTATTTTGCTCAAGAGGTTCGGATTTGTGCCTCTCATAATGTTTTGTTTTATGTGTGTGAGGGGTTGGAGTCCTCTCCTGCACAGTGTGTTGGAACAACTCCTCCTCCTGGTGTTGAAGGTGTTCTTTATTTAGAAGATACCATTGCTCTAACCGTTGTTGTTCTTGCTCAAGTTGCGTGAGTTGCATCCGATGTGCGAAATGCTTGACAGATTCTAAGATAGTTGGTCTTGTCGCCTCATGTGTAGAAGGCCTAGATGCCTCTCTGACATATCTATCTTGGTCGTAGTGATCCAAGATCTCTAGAGGCCATCTCTCTCTGATGGGGGTGGCGGCATTTATTTGAGGTACTGGCCTTAGAGTGTGACCATGATATCTAGCAGGTGCGGAGGCGTATTGCTCCCGCGATGTGTATTGTTTTTGAGGAAGGTAGGAATCTTCCTCATGCTCTCTTTCATAAGTGAGCACGATTTGGCGGACGGAATTGGCTTGGCCTGCCTGAGGAGCCTTGTGCTCTGGATTTGTCCTCGTAGTCCTGACAACTGGAGGGGTTGAAGGAGGGATAGTGTAACCATGTGGTTCCTCCCATCGAACCCTAGGTTGACTCAGCGCTTCATCGCGCGGTGACCGCTCGTAACGAGCATCTAAGGGAGCTCTCCTATGGATGTACCCCTCATGGGAGGATGTGTGTTGAGTGCTATGTTGAACAGGAGTGCTCCTAGAAGGGGTACCCCCATAGTCCTTATCTATTAAGGTGTGGAGGGGACCGCCTTGTGTGTCAGGCCGCCAAGGTGGTATGACCAAATCCTTGGGGTTAAAGGGAAGGCGACTAGCGCCCTCTCTTTGTGCACCTTCCACAGCGTCCGCCCTTGATTGGGCTTGGCTACGGGTGTACACCATTGTGTTGCTTCTCTACTATCTAAGCAGATTTTATCTCGTTTATGATGATTTGTCTTTTTGTCTACACTAAGCAGAAATGAACACACACATACACAAAACCGTGATTATCTCTTTTAAGGATTAAATAGTGTGTCCTAAACTGGTTTAGTGCATTTTGATGTTTCGTTTTGTGTTTGCAATTTTGGAAGAACGTTTAAATGCATAATGTTGGCTCATATGACTCCCATAAATGGTCGCCCCTTCAATATACCATTTGTCGGACCGATATACCAACCTCTCTATATACCCGCCCTTACGTGAGGGAGACTATAGGTACGTGAGAGCAGATGGTACGTGGAACATAGGTGGTACGGAAGGGGAATCGCTCTGTTTATGACACCTACCATAGAAGACTTATCCTCGCGTGCATGGGAATCACCCCAGCAACACTCGGTCAGCTTTCGTCAGGATTTACGTCTAGCAACAATCGCGATCGAGGTAATGGATGCAATATCTCAAGCCAAAGTGATAATGGAATCCACCTTTGGTCTTGCTCAAGGGTTGGGGTTTTACGACCAACGCCTTGGTTTAAAGTACCACGTGGTGTGTGGGATTCATTTTACTTTGCAAATTTGAAACAAGCAACCGAAAAAGAAATCTTTCCCTATGCCAGACATATACTACAAACTGGAAAACAGCAAGTAGAAAATTAAAAGTTTACGACTAAAGCAAGAAAAATTAAAAAAATCCTCTACCCTTCTTTAAATAAAGCAAGAAAATTTTAAAAAAATTCCTCTTATCTTTCTTTAAATAAAGCAAGAAAAATTAAAATTCTTCTTATCTTTCTTTAAATAAAGCAAGAAAAATTAAAATTCTTCTTACCCTTATTTAAATAAAGCAAGAAAAATTAAAATTCTTCTACCCTTATTTAAATAAAGTATAAAACAATTTTTAAGCCGTCCAAACTAAAAAAAAAAACAGAAGACCGAAAAACAGAAATTTTGACAGAAGCTATAAAAACCCCTACCTCTTTTCTGCCTAACTGGATGTCTCTGATTTTCTCTGAAAAATGCGCAGATTCGTAATCGTCCCTGGGTGAGACGAATAGCGTACCTGTAAAAAGCAATTTTTAGATCAGTAACTTAATCCAAAAATAAAAACTATGGACCTGGGTCCCACCGTGATCGCCACTGAAAGCATGAGATTTCGGAATAAAAACAGTGAGATGCAATAAAAAGACAGAACTGGCTAGATACATGAAATAACACGGATAGAATTAAATTAAAAACAGGAGCACAGCCCTTTCACATTAATTTTGTTCGGTTACAATGGCCTGATTCTTATTACAAAGAGTGCACAATGATTTTCTTCCGCATGCCCACATGCAAACTGGACAGGCCAGTGTTGCTGTCGTTGGTTGCCGATGAATCTCTGCTTCTGTTGTTCTTCCTGTATTCAAAGAAACAATAACAACGTTTAATAGCACCTGTTAAATGAAAGTAGAACGTCTGTCTTTAGGAAGCAATGGAAAATGCATGCGAAGGATTATTGAATGTGTGAACGAAATAACTCTATGAAAACCTGCAATTCTCACGGGGAACAACATACATATTCGAAAACAGCATATGTTATAGAATCATAAACTGTTTTAATCATATTTGAAAATAGCATGTATTCCGAAAGCATAAGACTTAAGCTATGCTTTAATATATTTGAAAGATACATATTTTAAAACATAAACGTGAGCTATTTTAAAACTTCCGCAAACAGCATATATTAAATTAACAAAAACATGTGCGGGATGCCCAAGCGGGCCGCTCCCGTTAAATCCTGATCTCGGCACCAATCCACTGGGAATGGGCCCGAAATCTCAAAGGAAAGAGTTGTCGTCGAATTGATGGATTAACATGATCCAATGTCGGGATTGAAGGTTCAGGTGAACGCAGTCGAGTGTTCAGTGTAACAGCACTTTGTTGCTTTTAAAATGCTTCGTAACTTCTTTTTTTTCATTGTATCGAGCCGGTTTTTTATAGAGGTTTCGGCCTCTTGGAGCATTAATGTTAAAACCCTAAATCCGTAAGGGCCGCTCAGATTTGATCCTTATCGGGCCATTATGGGACATGGCTCGCACTGACAGATCGTAGTTATGAGGCGTGGCCTCGGATCGGATATTTTGAAACCGCTTGTCTCATTAATGTTCGTTGTAAAATCTGTCATTTTACAGAGCCATGGGGTCTCTTCGAGAAGGGACACGTAGAGGTGCCATGTGGCGGTCGTTCCTTGGATGGTCGAATGCATGCTTTTGATTGGTGACGTGTCTGCTTTTGACTTTGGCCAGGTGTTGGCTCGGGGCCCAAAGTGTCACGATATCATGACACTTTGGGCCGGCTTTGGCTCGGGGCCCAAAGTGTCGCGATATCGCGATGCTTTGGGCCGGCTTTGGGTCGGGGCCCAAAGTGTCACGATATCGCGATGCTTTGGGCCGGCTTTGGGTCGGGGCCCAAAGTGTCGCGATATCGCGACACTTTGGGCCCGCTTTGGGTCGGGGCCCAAAGTGTCGCGATATCGCGACACTTCGGCCAGGGCTTGGTTTTTGACAAAAGGCTTGGCGCGGATAAAGGCTTTGAAGTTTGTTAAAGGCTCTAGAACGACCGACTTTGCTCTGCTCATTTTTTGATCTTTTAAACTGTTGTGCAAGTGGTCAAGACCACTGTTTGACCTCTAAAGACTGCCCTGAAAGCTGTGTATGTGCATGCGATCAGTGTTTGTAGTCACTTAATCGAATGGTGCTATTTTGGTGTCTACACAAATCATCTCACAAAACTTGCTCAAATCTATATTCAACTTTGCTCAAAATTTACCCTTAATATTTTTCAAAACTTCTCTCAAATTTGCTTTAAAAATATTCCCTCTTCTTGATTTTACTTTCTTCAAACCAAAAGTAATTTACCCAATATTTATTTGTACTTATAAACATATATAGAATGATATACTAGTGTTAGAAGCTTCAAATAATCACAATACTTTTCACATTCATTAAGTCTATTGCTTCCACTTATTCCACACTAATCACATTCAAATATATCATTAAATAGATTACTTGTGTTTTGACTTGGAGACTCTAGTCATTTGCAACACAAAGTCTTCAAAGAATATGTAGACAAGTCCTAATTTACTAAGAAACAAATCATTTTTACCTTTTCTTTCAACTTTATGAATTTTCAATCATCATCACAAATGCACATAGCCTTCAGATTACTTTCTCTATGATATTAACTTATTAGAAGCCATACCCATACCTTAACTCAATCACCAACTTGCTTTCTTTATCTCTGATAATATGTTGCTTTCCAGACTTGAGGTGATTGCTTTATCTATATCATGGGATCATTCACCTGTCCTCTTTGCTTCACAAACTTATCTTCATGTTTGAACCAAAAATGATGTCTTTGTCCTTCTTGAACTCACTTTCGTAAATCTTCCTATGTGCATTTCAAACATGCACTATCTTTGTATGCTTCTACTGTAGAGAAACCAACATCATTGTTTTGGAATGATATGGTCATTCACTCAAAACCATCAATGCCTTGAAGCTTTCATATTCCTTTTGCTCTCCAAACTATGCTTACCTTTCACTTATTTTCAATTGTAGATAATTAGTCAATAATAATGACAAAGCTTTTTAACTCATTTTCAAACCTTTCAACTTCACTGTTTATGCCAAGGTATCTACCCACATTGTCAATTATTTTCCTAGAGTTCCAAGCATTCAGTGATCCAACGATTTAAGTTGTATCTGATGACAAATTAATCTCCTACACTCCTATTTGTTCCTACGCTCAACTCTGTGTATGCAAAAAAACTTTTCTTTGAAATGTATCCTCGATGCTAATGATAATTTATCTCTAAATGACAAGACTTTAATATTTCTCTGTTACATTTTTAGGGTATTTTCTAGGTTGTGTTTCAATGCTTGCAATCACCTCACAAAAAAATCTTCTTGATATTTTCAACTGAAACAATGCATCTCCAAATAATTCCTTATGCACTTCTTTTTTTGATGAATACCAATAGCTTCTTATGTCTTCTATGCTCTCATTTTACTAAACAACAAATAAAAAATATAAGCAATTTATGTTACCTCCATTTTTTCCCATCCACATTGTAATTTCTATCTCACACTTCCATTGATGTTCTTTCACACTGCAATCACTATTCTCCACACTGCACTTGCTGCCTCTCACACTACAATTTTTGTCTCTCACACTATAATCTCTATCTCTCACATTGTAATCATTGTCTCTCACACTGCAATCGCTACCTCTCACACTGCAAAACCAATCATCAATAAATGCATCTCATTTTCAATTGATGTTCTTTATGTTGCACTCAAGTGTTACCATATTCATCAAATCTACCATCTCCCTTCTCTTACCTCTACGATGTCACCAAATTGCATAATGATTTTTTCATTAAAAAAGGCCATACAAAAATAAATTTTGAATTTATATGCCATCTTTACTTTTTCTTTGGCGCCTAAAAGTTGGCTTTCTCAACTTCAATTTAAATATTTAAATTTAAACCCTTCACTTTTATAAAATGTTTATCTTCAATATTTATACTTGCCTTGGGTATTTTCTTTGGAATCTTCTCTTCATGAAATATTTCTATCTTCAAATTTAGACTTGCCTTGAGTATTTTTCTTTCAAAACTTTCCTTTATGAAATATTTATATCTTCAACCCAACCTTATATTTGCCTTGAATGATTTGATTTAACTCACCATGGTCCTTTGACATCAATCACTCAATCTTATATTTGCCTTGAATAATTTGCTTTACTCACCATGGTCCTTTGACATCAATGATAACTCAATATTTCCAACAATCTCCCCCTTTGTCATCGATGACAACCATTTAAAAAAAATCTTTTACTACAACTGGATTCCCAATCTGCTCCCCCTGACAAGTTGCTTCCCCTCACTGAAATTCTCCCCCTTTGACATCAATGGCAAAGGGCTCATTGGGACTAAAATATAAGACACTAAACACAACCCCCTCACCACCTCCTTGTCTTGAGGTGATCAATTTTGAGATGGGAGTAAAGTTACTCCCAAATTACTATGCTCCTCTTCTTGTTTCATTTTATTTCTCCAAACTTTGGAGATCATATCCTTTTGCACATTTTGACTATCCTTCTTCTTGCTTGACTTTGAGAGCTTAGGGAACACTGTTCTACACCATTTAGCTCTATGCCCAAAATTGTTGCAATTGTAACACATGATGTTGTAATCCTTGAAAAGTGCAAATGACTTGAAATTTCTTTTGGTGAAGCCATAATCATTCTTACCATGAACCCTACAATGTACAAATTTATGACCAAAATGATTACATGAGAAACAATAACCCTGGAAGAAATATTCATCTTGCCTTTGAGGATATGGGCGCATGGTTCTTTCTTTGCTTTTTTTGTGATGGTCCCTGTTCCTTGATGGTGCATTTTTTCTTCCTCATTGATGCTTCCACTTCTAAACATATTAGTATAAGTCTTAGGTTTATCTTTAATCATTTTATTTGATGTATTTGTTCCTTTTGAGCTTGACTCATCTTTCTATTTCTCTTGAACTTCTTCAAAACCAAGTCCAATCTTCATAAATGGAGATCTCTGAGCTTTGATGATATCATCCATGTTTTTTAATATTTTCCTAAACTGATATATATTATCATTAAATTTTTCAAGTCACTTCCTTAGAATGACATCTTTTTTGTTCTAGTCTTTCACACTCTAGTTCTTTTACCCTTAATTGTTCAACCATACCTTCTTCAATTCTCCTTACCTCTTCAAACTTTAATTTTAAGTCGATGAGATCTTGTAGAAGATTTGCTTTTATTTTCTCATCCTCTTGTACTTGAACCTTCAATCTTGAGTTCTTATTTCTAACCCTCTTTAACTCTTCAAGAGCAACAATAAGTTCTTCTTCTATGTCAATTGTGGCTTTCTCTTCATCTTCTAAATATTTATCTTCACTTTCACTATTAGAGAGACTTGAATCACTGTTGTTGGAAGAATCACTTTCTTCTTCAACATAAAAACTTTTCTTGTGTCTATCAAATATCTTCTTCTCATGATTGCCTTGACCGTGCCAATTTTTCTTTTCCTGATGAAATTTTCTTTATTTTTCTTATATTTGTTTTCTTCTTCACCACTACTTATTCCCTCCTGTAGACGATTAGATGCATAGTGACCAAGGTTACCATAATTAAAACATTTCACAGACTTCATACCTTTGTGTTTTCTTGGACCCTTCTTATTCCTTCGCATAAAATTAGCTTCTTCTCCACTGCTTGATTCTTCACTTGATTATGGTTCTTTATTCTTTGTCTTATTTGAAGCTTTAAATGCTGCATCTCTTTTTTATGTTTGATATTTCTCTATCCCCATCTCATAGGCTATGAGAATCCCATGTATCTCATCCATGCTCAAAGTTTTGAGATCCTTCATTTCTTCAATTGCTAAAACCTTTGCATAAAATCTCATGGGAAGTGACCTCAAGATTTTCAGAATAATCTTAGAATCTTCAATACTTTTCCAAATCCATGAATGGTGTTGAAAACCTCATCAACATGGAGAAGATACCTAGCAATATATTCCTCATATTTCATATTCAAGTCTTCAAAATTTCTCCTATGGGTTTGAAGTTTTTCCATATTCACCTTGATGTCTCCTTCATATGTTCTTTGTAATTTTACCTATATTTCTTTGTTGAAGTGTGTTGCATGACCTTCACAAAATTTGATTCACATAATCCATGTAATATTACATTCATTTCCCTGGCATTATTTTCATATGGTTTCTTACCATTTGCGTCTATGAGAGGAGTTGTAGGTGCTCTGAACCCATTATCAATGGATTGCCATATATCATATCTATGTGCCATAAAACAAGTCTTCATCCTTATTCTCCAGAAAGCATAGTTAGTCCCATAAAAAAATGGAGCTCTATTTTATGAAAATCCTTCCTGGTGAGCCATTTGTGTTCCTGTAAGATCTTCCTTCAAGTTGTTAGGCTTTCATGAAGGAACCCACTCTAATACCAATTGAAGAACACAAGCTTATACTGAGATGGGGGTGAACAGTATAAGATAAAAAATTTCAATTTTCAATCCAAATAATAACAACAATAATATCAATGCAGTTATAAAACAATGCATAAATCATCACACATATGAGAGACAAAAATTTAACGTGGTTCACCCAATCTGGACTACATCCACAGAGAAATATTACTTCTAAATTTCTCAATAAATTTCATGGGAACCAACCCATAGGAGACACCAATCCCCTATTACAATATTCATGGACACCAATCCATAAGAGACACTAATCCCCTCTCAAGTTTGTGAAAACCACTCCACAAGAGACACCAATCCATAAGAGACACTAATCCCCTCTCAAGTTTGTGAAAACCACTCCACAAGAGACACCAATCCCATCTGCTCTAGTTTTGTGGACACCACTCCACAAGAGACACCAATCCCCTCTGCTCTAGTTTTGTGGACACCACTCCACAAGAGACACCAATCCCCTTTGCTCTAGTTTTTTGGACACCACTCCATAGGAGACACCAATCCCATCTACTCTATTTTTGTGGACACCACTCCATAGGAGACACCAATCCCCTCTACTCTGGTTTTGTGGACACCACTCCATAGGAGACACCAATCCCCTCTACTCTAGTTTTGTGGACACCACTCTATAGGAGACACCAATCCCCTCTTCTCTATGTACTACTCAGATCTACCCCCAAACTTGATCATAATAATACTCACAACTCTACTCAAATCAGATCCATAACCTACTCACAAATATTTCTCACAACTCTACTAAAATCAGCTCACAAAACCTGCTCAAATCTATCTTCAACTTTTCTCAAAATCTGCCCTTAATATTGTTCAAAACTTCTCTCAAATCTGCTTTAAAAATCTTCCCTCTTCTTGAGTTTTCTTTCTTCAAACCAAAAGTATTTTACCCAGTATTTATTTGTCCTTATAAACATATAGAGAATGATATACTAGTGTTGGAAGCTTCAAATAATCACAATACTTTTCACATTCATTAAGTCTGTTAATTCCACTTATTCCACACTAATCACATTCAGATATAAAATTAAATAGCTTACTTGCATGTTGACTTGGAGACTCTAGTCCTTTGTATTTATCAACTTCCAAATTACCATTCAATAGAGAAAATAATATGCAACATAAAGTCTTAAAAGAATATGTATACAAGTCATACTTTACTCATAAACAAATCATTTTTCCCTTATATTTCAACTTTACTAATTTTTAATCATCATCACAAATGCACATAGCCTTCATATTACTTTCTCTATGATCTTAACCTATTGGAAGTTATACCCATACCTTAACTCAATCACCAACAACTTGCTTTCTTTCTCCCTGATAATTTGTTGCTTTCTAGACTCAAGGTGATTGTTTTATCTATATCATGGGATCGTTCACTTGTCCTCTTTGCTTCACAAAATTTTCTTCAATTTTAAACCAAAAATGATGTTTTTTTCCTTCTTGAACTCAATTTTGCAAATATGTCTGGGTGCACCTCAAACCTGCACTATCTCTGTATGCTTCTACTGTAGAGAAACCACCATTGTTGTTTTGGAATGATATGGTCATTCACTCAAAACCATCAATGCCTTGAAGCTTTCATCTTCCTTTCACTCTCCAACCTGTGCTTGCCTTTCACTTCTTTTCAATCGTATATAATTAGTCAATAATAATAAAAAAGCTTTTAAACTCATTTTCAAATCTTTCACCTTCACTATTTGTGCCAAGGTATCTACCCACACTGTCAACAATTTTCCTAGAGTTCCAAGAATTTAGTGATCCAACAATTTAAGTTATATCTAATGAAAAATTAATCTCTTGCACTCCTGTTTGTTCCTACACTCAACTCCATGCGTGCAAAAAAAACTTTTCTTTGAAATGTGTCCTCAGTGCTAATGATAATTTGTCTCTAAATGACAAGCCTTCAATTTTTCTATGTTATTTTTAAGGGTAGTTTCCAGGTTGCACTTCAACACTTGCAATCACCTCACACAATTTTTTTTTCTAGATCTATTCAACTAGAACAATGCATCTCCAAACGATGTTTGGTGCAATTCTATTTTCATAGATAAGAACCAATAGTTGCTTATGTCTTCTATGCTCTCCTTTTACCAAATAGAAAATAAAAAATATAAGCAACTCGTGTTACCTTCGTTTGCCACCATCCATACTATAATTATTGTCTCTCACACTTCCATCGTTGTTCTTTCATACTACAATCATTGTTCTCCAAAATGCACTTGCTACCTCTCACACTGCAATCACTATCTCTCACACTGCAATCGTTGTCTCTCACACTGCAATCATTGCCTCTCACACTACAAATCAATCATCAATCAATGCATCTTATTTTTAAATGTTGTCCTTTATGTTGCAATCAAGTGTTATTGTCTTCCTCAAATCTATCGCAGTGTTTTTCTTGGAGGATGTATTCATTTCACAAAAACTATCATCAATATTTCACAAGGATATCTCACATAATTTTGCCATACCTTCATTTGTAAAGCTACCATTAGACATTTTCAATAGTGTCTCTCTCAATTTTGTCATACCTTCATTCACAAAGTTGTCATGAGACATTTGCAATAATATCTCTTTCAAGTCTGTAGTCTCACTCTGTGATGCATGTCTTCGTTCACCCAAATCCCGTGAAATCTTTACAATTATTTTACCTCGCTCAAATCTTCCTTATCTTACCTCTATGATGTTGTCGAATGGTATAATGATTTTCATTAAAAAGGCCATACAAAAATAAATTTTGATCCTTCATTTATATGCCATCTTTACTTTTGCTTTGGCACCTAAAAGTCGGCTTGCTCAACTTCAATTTAAATATTTAAATTATTTAAATATAAATATTTAAATTTAAACCCTTCACTTTTATAAAATATTTATATCTTCAATATTTATACTTGCCTTGGGTATTTGCTTTGAAACCTTCTCTTCATGAAATATTTATATCTTCAAATTTAGACTTGCCTTGAGTATTTTGCTTTGAAACCTTTCCTTTATGAAATATTTATATCTTCAACTCAACCTTATATTTGCCTTGAATGATTTGTTTTAACTCACCATGGTCCTTTAACATCAATAACTTAATCTTATATTTACCTTGAATAATTTGCTTTAACTCACCATGGTCCTTTGACATCAATGAAAAATCAATATTTCCAACAAGTTATCCCAACCATGCCAGCCATATTACCATAGGGAGGAGGCTCATTCTTATGTGCCACCTAATTTGCTATCTATTGGTTATGTTTTGGTAATGAATCTTTAAATATTTCCATATATTGATTGGTAGTCACATTTTGTTGGATAGGTACTTGATTATTCAATACTTGAGAATTACTTAAGTCAATGCATCTTGCATCAATCAAATCTTGAACTACATGTTTCAACTTCTTGCAAGAATTTGTCCAATGTCCTTCCACTCTATGATATGCACAATGCTGACCTGCCTTATACCAATGAGTTGTAGTATCTGGTTGTCTAATAGGAGGTAACTCAATTGCCTTAACTTCTAAAAGTTATTTCAAAATTGCTTCCATAGACATACTAAGCCTTGTAAAGTTCCTTTGTGGAGGTTTCTAAAGTACTATCTTCTCTAGGTTGTTAGTAACATTTTTAACAAGCCTACCATCCATTCCTCTATCACCTCCTATGTGTTGATTCTTGTGTTGAGACTTAGTAGGTTTTTCTTCTTTTACCTTGAGTTGGCCTTTCCTGATGAGAGCCTATTCTACTTTTCTTGTTAAATCAATTGCTTGATCAAAAGATGAAATATTAGTATTCTCTAAAGCATAAGATAATTGTTCTTGTAAATGACCAATGAATATCTCAAGCATGTATTTATGAGGTAAATTATATCACAAACACCCAATTAAACTTCTCCAATGAGCAAAACATTCTCAAAATCTTTCTTATTTATTTTGTTTAAAATTATAGACATCTTTCATTGTCACTTATTTTTCATTGTAAGCACCAAATTGCTGAAAAAATAATTCTATCATCTCTTCAAAACTATTTAAGGAATAATTAGGCAACCAATAGTACCTTTCTAATGCCATGCCACCAAGAATTTTAGGAATTTTTTTAAATAGCAATATATCATCATAAATGAAATCATGGCAAGCTGTTCTAAATCTTCTTAAATGCTCAATTGGATCTTTTTTACCCTTAAAAATAGGTAAAAATGGCATAGGAAAATGTTTATGATAAGTCTTAATAGCAACAATAGGATCCAATGGCTGATTACACATTTTCTTATAACTATAAGTAAAACTTGAAGGCTGAATCATTTCAACTTTTGAAACCAACTACTTCACCATATTTGCAAAATTCTGCACTTCTAGGTTATTGTTATGCATTGTTCCCACATTCCCTAAAGGTGGAACATATGTGTTTTGAGGAACCAATGCCTAATTTAGATTGGATGCATGGATACTACTGTTATATGTGGTATTTTGTGAAAATGGATAGCTAACATTTTGTGGGATAGAAGAAAAATTGTTGATATTAGAAGATTGAGGAAGAAATTGAAAATATTTTTGAGTAATACTACTAATTGAAGGATCTTGTAAATATATTCCAAGGTTGGTGGTTGTAGTAGTATCAAAAAATGAGTTCAAATTATCAAGATGCAATTATTTAGGCACAATATTTTCTTGGTTAAGCATAGGGTAGCTTATTGGAGGAGGTGAAGGAGTCTCATCTCTTTCGAGGTGAGCCTCTCGATCCATACCTCCCAATATTCTATTTCTATTAGCTTTCATAAAGCCCCAAATATGCTTAAATGATGAAAATACAAAGCTACCATTAGGTCCCTCATAAGGATCAAAACTCATCTTAGTATCCATGTTGTCTTGTTCTTCTGGATCTAAGTTAGGATCTTCTCTATCAATCTGATCATCTTCCAAAGGAATACAATCATATTCAAGATGCTTTCATTGAATTCTAAGGGTAGGAACCATTAGAGAAGTGAAAGGATAGAAGAGAATGCTAACAACAGAAAAAAAAATATTTTTAAAGATGTTATTAAGGTTTTTCAACCACACAAACAAATTTAATGATCTTGCTTAAAAAAAGTTGTAAAAATAAAGGAGGTGTTCACTTTGGGTTCACCAAATATGTAGAGGGGAAAACTGCCCTACCGTGTACAATTCCTAAAATATGGATCCACAATAGATAAGCCATTGGGGGGAACCATGAGGGTATGTTGTTCTCCAAACTTGGTGATAGGGGGTAAGGTTCACCAGGAATAGTTTAAGGACTCACTCCAATTCCTTTGGTTTTCAAGAATGTTTGATGTATGAGATTCAAGACAAACACCTACATTTGGCCTTTCTAGATCTATGTTATAAAAGATAAAGGACAATGTAGAAATATAGAATGTAGGATTACAATAGCTAACCCTATAATAATTCTTTCTTTTGAATGCTTTCTAACCTAGGGTTCTAAATAGACAACATTTAAGCAAGGGATCAAGAAGTAATGCACAAACAAAATTATCCCTAAGTGCACACTATATGTTGTTTTATCTTTTAAATACCTAGAAAATAATTAGATATATTTCTATAAAATTAGATCTAGGGTTTATAATAGAATTATAAAACACTCAACAAAAAGCCTAAATACTAATCATAATACTTAGCTTATATAATTATTTATCCTTACTTTTATCCCTTTGTCCAATGCTATCAACAATTCTTATTCCTACAAGATAACTTAACAAACACTTGAAAAATGTGATTAGTGTTAGGGGGCCTACTTAGGCCACTATATAACAATAGTTGGAGGTGTAGAAGTCAAGCACCCTAGGTATTTTTAGCTAACCTTTTATAATTAAAAGTGAAAAATAACCTTTGGAGGAAACAAACATAATACAATATAGCAAACAATAATGATGAAATCACAAATACATAATACACCACTATGCTCTAAATGCATTCTAAGATGCAATGATAAAAATTGGAACAACAGATTACCCCCAGTTTTAGATCAAGAAAAATCACACCCTGCAATAGGAGACTACAATAATGCAAGGTGAAATCATGCCCCACAGAATATCGGGTGCGATTTCATAGAAGTGAGATGAAACATCTCAGATTGCAATGAAATAATGAAACTAAGATGCAGTGAATGAAATCAAACATGCAATAGAACACTTTTACCTAGAAGAGAGTTATGAAGCAAACAGAAAGGTTTGATACCTCCTAGGTAGTCAATCTCTCCTTAGGGCTTCAACAACAATCCACCAGGAACAGGCAACAACAATCCAATGCAACAAACAATCAATCAAACTTCACACTTCAGTTGCTTATGAGAGAAGAAGAAGAAGGATGCAGATCGAGTAAAACACTTTGTGAGAAATAAAATGCTAGCGAGCAATAAATCACCAATCCTTAGAATGTCGATTATGTGAGCGTGTGTGAAAAATAAATTTCAAACCCTTCTTATATAGTGGATTTGAAGGTGAAAAGATTAGGAAAACCAAGGAGGGACAACGTAAAACATGCCAAGACCAAAAAATTTAGGGTTCCAATGTGTCAAACCCTAAAAAGGTAAAATTACACCTCTAAAGGCCGACCACAATTTTGCATTGAGAAGTCACGCCCCATCAAGGATTGGGTGTGATTTCACATAAAGAGGGAAAAAAGGAAAAAAAGAGGGGAAGGAGCCTTACCCTTGCCCTAAAAAAGTCTGAGTCCCCTAGAGGGCTCTAGGAATATTTCCCACTAAAGTGGATCAATTTTTCATGTCTACATTTATACATTTATCTATCTATATTCTACATTAATGCATACACTTAATGAAAAATCACACATTCAATCACATCAAATCATGACACATATATATAAAGTTGCAACCAAAATGTGTGTCCATATATATATATATTACGATAAAAACTGCCCTCAGCCAGACAACACATCTGGATACCCATTTGGCCATTTTCACACTTTGTGCATGCATTTCAAACAAAAATAGCATGCAACCATACATTCACACTCAAAATTACATTTCCACATTTTAAAAATTCACATACTTTGAAATAAAAACTAGTTTACATCTTGGGTACTTATTGGTAGGGTCCCATGTCATCCACCAGTGCTCACTTGCCCTCTTGTCATCTTCACACTGACTCAAAATATCGTAAGTGCTTCACTGCACAAAATCTTCCTCACTCTTCTCTCTATAACTTCTCACAATGCAAATAACCTTCACACGCATAAAAAGAAGTCTTATACTCCCAACAACCCTAGTTCACATGTTACCATGTGAACTCTAGTCTAATTCACATGTTGTCATGTGAACTATAGTCTAGTTTGCATGCCACCATGTGAACCAACCCTCCTGGCACCATTTTAATTTTTTCTTCACTCCTGTAGCTTCTTCTTCCTTTCCTACCATCGTTTTCCTAATTTTTCCACCTTTTATCATCATTTTCATCTATCAATTGACTCATCACCACATTTCCACATATCATCTATATAAGTAATTATTCCTCGTTTGAGGGGTATTCATATACAAATACACTTTGCATACGATCAAATAATAAAACATCCAATCACGGATATCACCTCTATTTACAAAATATTATGCTGAAGATTATCTCAAGATAAACCTCATCCTAAATCAGACATTTTTTAAGTCAAGAGAGCCACATGCACTATCAGATACATCTTGCTTTCATTCATGTATATCGATACCAACCACATACTGAATGTTATACTTGAATTATCCATACCACTCAACTCAAATGGTTTGATATATATCATCATGCACTCATCAATCAATCAGAAGCAAAAATTTGAATAGGTAGTTGTTCTATTCATAATTAGACCATCTTATGTTGATCACAAAAGCAAAGCAGTATTAAGTTTCCCTCACAAAAAACCAGCACGACATTGTAAAATATTGTACTAAATTATTAAATCATCAATTTTACCATCATCTTCTTAAATACATCACCATATTCTTATATCATATTTTTTGCACTAAACTCTATTTTATATAGCATAGTACAAAAAAGAGTAAATGTAGACACCTAAAAGTCATACATGCTCATCCCCAAATACTTGTAGATCTACATAGACACTTGTAGGCCTACATAGGCATTCATAGGCACTCATAGGCCATCGTAGGTCATCATAGGCCATCGTAGGCCATCATAGGCCTCCATAGACTATTGAAGGCCATCATAGCCGTCGTAGGCCATACAAGTTGTTTGTAGGTACAAAACCCTACAAAACTATACAAAACATATCCAAAATGCCTCCTAATCATAGGATATCTACCTAAAATCCCCTTAAGGCCACCTAATCCTTTTCCTACACCTAATTAAGGCTCCCATGGGACAATTCCCTACTAAAAATCCTAATTAGGTTAATTAGGATTCTAATTTGCAAGTGAGTTTCACTTAAAGTGCACTTTATCATTAAATTGGGTTTAATTAGGGTTAAGAGTCAAATTAGCCCTAAAAATATCCTCACACATGTGTGCACCCTATGTTAGGATATTTTGTAGGAATCCCTAACTCAACCTTCACATAACCTAGGAATTAGATAACCCTAGTTAACCCTAATCCTAGCTCACACATGTATGAGGCTAGGATATTTTCCTTAGGATATGTAAGAGGATGACTAATATTAACACCTCATAAACCCTAACCTAACCATACTAGGACCTAAATCTAGGGTCTAGTATCCCTAACTACCCTCCCCCCCACCTTGGTTTTTCCTATAAATAGTGGACCCATTCCCTCATTTATCTCTCTCTCACTTTTAGTTAACATACCCAAACTTTGCCAAAATTGTGTTAGAATTCCTCCTAACCATTTTACATCTGGAAAACACTAACCAACATCACCTACTTGTTCGAATAGAAACTTTGCATCAGCAGTCAACAATAACTCAATTCATAGCCCAACCTACGAACCCGAGATCTAGTTTGCATGCCACCATGTGAACCAACCCTACAATAGATTTACAACATCAAATCAGGTATATATTAGTTTTAGATACTTCTTACAATATTTCTATCAATTTACATCATGTTTTTCTTCATATTTGAGTCGATTTGTCTTCATAACTATGGGGCTTGACAAAGGCAGACCACCAAACACACTAACTTCCATTTTATGGCCCAAATCAGGTACACAGAAGCCCACATTCATTGAGGAGCAATGAAAAACACTATCAGATGCTTCATATTTGTGATGAAAACAAGGAATAAAAATCTCCATTGAAAGAGAAAATCATTTTGTAACCTCACTTCTAATGAATAAAGCAGCATTTTGAATATCTTCTGTTAGATTTAGAAATGGTTTTTTTTCACTCCCTTCATATAGTTGTTAAGAAATTTATTTTTTTAGACTATAGTGATTTTTTCAAAATAAAAAATAGGTTCATTAAGAAATTTAAACAGTGTATAGGTGCATTATATTGGGCAATTTGTTTTCTAAAAGTCATGAAATGGAAACAAGAAAAGTTGCAATTAAAAAAATAAAAAAGAAAATCCAAAGTGCTTGAAATTAAAAATTCCTATAGTCTATAGTGATTTTTTGCAAAGAGAATTGTAATTTTTTTATAAAAGGTGCATTTTTTACAATGACCAAAATCTTTTTTTTTAAACAAATTTTTCTATCAAAAATAATTTTATACCTAAAAATAAATAAAAAACATGTGCTTCACAAAATCACAACATTTGGTATAAACAATGCCTCTAATTTGTGTTTATAGGTAATTTTGTCATGTATAACGATGTCTATGCATCGACCCTATAAATCATTAGGGAGGAATAAGGACACATTTTCTGTGATATTTTGTTTCACTCCATTCATTACCTAATTTGTTACTATCATTAGACGTATATCCTAAAATTTAAAAAACCCAAGTATATAGGGAAGTTATGCCTATGTATGAGGATTTATTTGTAAGTAGGTATCATTGATAAGGAAAAATCCTTTTTAGTACTATCTTGGTACCATGTATTGATCTATTTCATGTATCTTAAGGTCTCTCTCACAGACGACCATGTATATCAAGAGGAGTAGTTCCTTCCATGTATCAACAAGTATATATGGAGTATTGGTATATAAAAATGATTGGTATGTAGGACTAGTGTTATATAGAAAAGGATATTATTTTTGGAGACATAAGGAACCTTTTCCATGGCTAAATAAAAACCTTTGTACATTAAGGGTCCAATATGGTGAGAGCATTGAACAATTTCTTCAAAGAACTATAGACTTGGAATAAAAGTTGACACCATGGGAGAAAAGGTATATGGTAAGCTCTTAGGTTTAGTTATACTTAGAGCTCTCCTAAACCATTTAGAACATTGGTGCCACCTCTCCAAGTATCAACTAGAAGAGTGTGATTTGAATAATTAGTAAACATCCTTCAATAATATGAAGTAGAAAATATGTTGAGAGATGAGTTATTCAATAATACCTTTATCTCAACATAGAAATCACAAAAATATTCAAATGGAACTTCCACTTCTACTTCATAACAAAAGCAACCTCAATGGAGAAGGAGAAAATATTGTATATTTTAGGGGTTATTATATCATAGACAATGTGAGAAGTCAAGTAGTATAACCACCCGTCACAAGGCTTATGCATGTTGTATAGGACACGGTAGTTGTAAGATTAGTTGAAGGCTTATTATACCTAAAATAGACATCTTATTTACTTAAATACACTTAATTTATATAATATATTCATTGAAGCATTGATTTATAACATGTGGTATTAGAGCAAGTAGAAGGAAAAAACAATTCTCCTTCTAATGCTCCTCTAGATTCAACATAGAGAAAGCTAAGAGAGCACTCTATTTGTGAAAAGAAGTTTCAAGGGTAAAAAATACCATATATTAATTTGTCACCATGAAGAAAAATTCCATAGTAGAATAAATGTTTTAGGGTGAAAAAAACCTACCAAAGTAAAAATTATTCAAGCATTAAAAGGGTTTCAGTCCCTTCTAAGACCAAAAGGTTATAAGCCTAGAACAACCAGACCAATTTTTACAAGAAATAAAATCGCTTCGTAAAAAGAAAGGAAGACATAAGAAGCTCCTTAAAAGAACAAGGAAGCCATAGAAGCTCCTCAAGATTAAAATAATATAAATAAGTCATTAAATCTTCTTAAAGCATTGCAAGAAGATTGTAGAAGAAATAGTTGCCCTTCAAAGGGTTAAAGCATAGTCCACAAGGATTATAAAGGGAGAACCAAAAACTCAAAAAAAATAGCAACATTGAATTGCAGATCAAATTATTGAAGGAAATTCTTTTCAATAAAATAAGTGGAAGATCCTTCATAAAAAAATAAAATTATCGATCTAGGATCTCAAAGTATTCAAGGAAGACCTAAAAAAGTAGTAAATCAACTATAGAGTAGTTCAAAGCACTCAATAGAAAAGGAACATGTGCATAATAGGGAATCATCAATAATTAAAATTAAAATAAGCAAAAAATTTGAAGAAAGATAAACCTTCAAAGTTCCAAATAGAGAGATGAAAAGCATAGAAAAAAATTCATCAAAAACATTTTTTGGATCTGATAGAATGTGCAAGAAGCAAAGCACAAGGAGATTGTTTAAATGATGGTCATGGACCTTCTTCAAATTTGAAATATCATTCCAAAATCAAGAGAAATGAATGGATACATTCACAAATAGTTTTTAAAACTAGTCAAAGTAGATAAGCCCATATATTTTTGGAAAGAAACAACCTAAAGAATGAAGAACCTATATTAAAACCAACTCTCATAAAGTGACAAGACATATGCATCAAACATTAATGCCTTACAAATAATTTTGGATGTGGTGAAAATCCATATATATTGAACAATGTGGTAAAGCATGCAAGGAGAAGAATAAAGAAATATAAGTAGAATAATATCCAAAAATAACACCTTCTATGAGCACCCAAGCAACCTAGAATACCTCAAACATAGAGAAGTTAAATAAATAGGATACTAAAAGAACAACAAATATTGGAAAGGCTCTAATATAGTGCAAGTGAAATCATCTAGAAATAATAAAGAAGTTATCTAAGGTGGAATAGATCGATCATAAGATATAAATTATTGAATACAACTTCTAGAATTCTCTCAGACAGTTGAAAAGAGATCAAGTTTAGAAACTTTCGTCAAAGGAGTCAAAGGAAAAAGATATTGCAAATCATCACATTTTTAAAAGCTCAATAATATGACTAAGATCAATAGCCCAAAATAAGTACCACATAGATTCAAGAAGAAAGGATATTCAAAATAAATGAATGTATCAACTTGAACATAAAAAGCACAACACATTATAGTCAAAAAGTGTCTCATTTGTTCTAATCCATAACGTGGCTTAATTGGTTACTCCATATAGGCTAATTTGAGGCTTATCAAAGCCTATAATAGATTTAAATGCTCCTTTTATTATTGTAAAAGAAACATAAGAAAGGTATTTTTGGAAGGAATGAATATTTCAAAGAATAATCCATAGAGGAAGGATATTCCATCTAATTAATATTTTCCCCAAAAAGACAAAGTTTTTTGTATTTTGAATATATATGGTTGTCAAAAACTATTTATTAAGGTGAATTCAATAAAATAAGAAAATTCAAATTTTGTAAAAGTGTACTATGGCTAGTGGAGGACCAAAGTTTTTGTTACCAAATTCCTAATTATTGAGAGATACCATTTATGCTTCCTAGAAGTCCAAAATAAAGATATAGCTTGAGTTTGATAAAATATGAAAAGTAGTAGATGGAACCATTATCTATACTACTATAGAAGAATAAGATCAAATAAAATTCAACAAGGCAGATAGAAATTACAAGACTAGTCATCATGTTTGGAGTAATAGATGAGGTCCAAGCATACATTCAGGATTCAACCATAGCCAAATATGCATGGGAGAATTTGAAAATAGTATTTGAATCAAATAACAAAAAACAAATTCTATTCCTCTAGAGCTAGCTCCATTGTATAAAGATGAAGAGTGGAAAAAAACTAGAATCATTCATGAGGATAATTGTAGAGTTGCGAGCATCATTACAAGCACTAGAAGAAAAGGTGAACCTACTTCTATCCCATAAAATTGCAATATTTTTGTGACTACATTAAATATTACTTAGCCAGCACCAAGCTTTGAAAAGTTGATGAACCTACTTCAGAAAGTAGAGGTCTCAAATACAACAAATGAAAAAGAATAGTTACTACTTACAAGTCAAAAATGGAAGCAACCATTCATAATAGGCACGAGACCTCCATAATGCTTCTAATAAAGAAATAATTTTCAAAGATATCAGAATTAGAGAAATTATTCTTAAATAAGTACGTTCCACATGCAAAAGATGTGTGAACATTGTGGCATAAATAGTCACACCATGAGGAAATGTTGGCATAATCTATTCAAAAATATATCCCCTTCATGAGAGATAAACCAACATCAAAATATGTCATCTTAAAAAAATCAAAATCAAAGTTGGAGAAATGCACGATAAAAATACATAGCTAAAAAGAATCAAGTTAAAGAAGAAGAAATAGTTTATGAATGATATTTGTACATTGCTCCAGCACAAGTAAGACAATGAAATGATGTTTAGTATGACTCCAAACAAATGACAAGCCAAGAAAATTAGGTCCATTCAAATGCAACCAAGGACATCAAGAGCCAAGCACCTAAGAGTGAAGATGTACACTCAAAATGTGATTCCTCACCATCCATAGAAGAATTTGAAATAGAAGACAACAAAGAGAATGAGAAATTAATACAATAATTTCAAACATAAATAGCACATCAAAGAAAGTGTGAATATATATCTTTCCATAATTGTCTTCTTTAGATGAATAATATAAAGAGGAAATAGACGATGATTGATCTCACTACATTAAGAGACAATCAAAACTTAAAATAGAAACTAGTTAGAACAAAAGATATGACAACACACAAAAAGTATTGGAAACTACTCAATTCAATAATCGACACATGTTGCATGGTAACACATTACACTGAAGATCATAGGAAGCAAAAATACATGATGCATCATGAGTAAAGGGTTAATCTAATGAATGAAGCCATGACAAAAGAGAAAATATAAGAGGTAATTGACCTCACCACAGTAGAAGATATTTATCAAGATAATATTTGGCAATAATTATATATGGTAGGAGAACATTGAATCTCATTAACAGTTGATGTATGTAATGAAGATCCTTCATATTGAAAAAATACAACTCATGCATTGATTTCTACATGTATTGAATGACTTTTATGTTTTGTGTTGGACATTTTGAGTAGATGAGTTTTCATTGATGTCAAGAGTGAGTGGTCATTGATGTCAAGCTTTTAACACCAGTGAGTGGCAGTTTTAGTGGGCAACATCAGTTTCAGGTTCTCCAATTAGTACAAAAGGAGAGCCTGTTTTCAGTTGATCAAATCCAGTTCCAGGAGGTCAAGATGAGGTCCAAGGTGAAAAGAAGAAGCCCAAGAAAATAATATTATAATATTTCTTTATAATATTATACAGGGAAGTTTAAATTAATTATAAATTAATTAATATAATTTTATTATAAATTAATTTATTAATTAATTTTAATATTAATTATATATTAATTTATGGTTATTTTAATAACCCTAAGGTGGGTTATTAAAGTCAAAATTTGAATTTTTAGAATTCGACCATCGAGTGCCGACATGGAAGTCATATGGTAAAGCATGTATAAAAGGGATTCTTCCACCTTAGTAAATTCTAACATGCATTTGAATTAATCGTGTGGTATGCGAAGGAAAAACATGTGAATCGTCTGTAGAAGGAAGAGGGTTTTCATTGGCTTTAAAATTTCCAAGTGGCAGGAAAAATAACAACACCCACCGAGGAAGGTGCCTTGGTCACCAAGTGCGGGTAGCACAGTTGGCAACCACGGTGGAAGCAAAGTGCTAAGGGTAGTAAGTGGTGGAGGTTTGAATCCACATGAGTTTCTTTTTGGAAGCATCGACGATGGATGAAGGAGATAAGAGGAAGGAAGCTTCCCTTCCTTCTCATGGGTGCATATATCCCACATGGTGGGCACAAAAACACTAAGGCACTTGGCGGTTGGGAGACGGCGGTTCGAAACCTGCTGAACCCCCTTTTGGGGAAAAGACAAAGGTATGCCATTTTTGAGTTAGCGTCGAAATTTTTGGAGAAATAAAGTTATGCACTAAAGTTTAAAATAATTTTATTTTATAAGGTTTTAAGGGGAGTTATAAGGTGTTGATAATTATTTTATGTGCTTAATTTTTGTAAGGGGCATTTAAGTGGTAAAGTGTTATATCTTTGATATTTGTGAGTAGTTAGAAAGTTATAGGGAGTTATAAGGTGTAAAATTTGGATTAAATTTTATTGTGCCTTTTGATCAAGAAGAATATCCTTGTGAATATTTTTGAGATAAAATTGTTGTTATCTGTTGTGGTTGCTCCACAACGTACCCCAAAATTGGGGACCCACCTTTTATTTTGAAATGTTTGTGTTTCTGAGGGTCTTGATCTCATTTGAATGATGATTTTGATAAGTCCCATCTAGGGCATCTGTAGATTAGTTCCACAGTTCTTTGTGTGTTTTTTTATTCTGTCTTCAGTAGTCTTCCTTAGGAGTATCGATGAGATCGCGAGTGTGCATGTATCATTTCAATGTCCTTTCGTGGAGTTGCTAAGCATCCTCTTTGAATTTGGTTGGAGGATCATTTGTTAATTTCATATTATTGATTTGCTTGGGTTACATGGTTTTATCTTATGATGTTTTAATTCATTTTAATATTTGGAAATTACACTAATTAAAACATTATTAAATCCATTAAACCAAAATCATTTGAAAATAAAAAATTTAATTAACCTAAGCAAAAGAAAATAAAATAAAAACCGGAATAAAATAATATATTATTATTATATATTATATATATAATAATAATATATATTAATCAAAAAGTGAATAAATTAAGATGTATATTTCATACACATATAACTAAGCAAATGAACATTTAAAAAAATAAACATATATTTATATATGTCAATATATATAAACGTTCACATATATATATAATGTTTAATATAAAAATAAAATAAAAGGTATATATTATTATTGTATATTCTACATATATAATAATAATATGTACAAATAAAAATTAAAAATTAAAATGAAAATTAAAATTAACTTTATTAAACCCAGTTTATAAAGTTCAATATTTAAAATATTTCTCTTTTCATTTATGTTGCGCCTGATTCTACTCTTTGCGTTCGGTGTTATATGTAGGTACGCGATGGCCACGACAAATTTCACACCCGACGGTGAAGTAGAAACCAGTGGGGTCTCCCAACGACTTGGACGTTTTTTAGGGCGTGAGGAGCATTCGACCAACAATTGCCGACATGGAAATAGCTTCATAATATGGAATGGGAAGCATGTGGGTATACTGGCGGCGTGAATTACATGGCAAAATTTAGTAGAGGCAGATGGATAGCGTGGAAAGTTATGCATTGCGGTAGTAGCATAACATGGTTGGGATAGACGACAACTTACGAAAGCGAACATGCCAAAAGAGATACATTCTGACGGAGATAGTGTGGCCGTGTGCAAGCGAGCAAACATAGGCGATCTGGACTTCTAATATTTAACAAACTTGCAAAAGACGTAGATTCGAGTAGTGGGGATAGCTCACGATGGAGGTTTAAAAGTAATATGATGTGGCATTACTTGAAGGAACCTGACGACGAAGGTGCCAACGAATCACGCGATGGACCAGAACGTATGTGAGGAGTGATGCAGACCTAATGGTGGGTGACCAACGTGGCAGAGACCGGTTGGCAAGTGTACATGCAGGTGGTTTCAAATATTTAAAACATCACATTAGAGTAAACTGGGATGGGTCGAAGACGATCGCACGGGAAAACATGGACCCAAAGTTCGACAGAACGGTTAGAAGACCAGCAGCAATGTTGAAAGCATACGACAGTGTGGCAGCCAATAGCGTAAATATGACACGACAATAGGGAACTTACCAGCTGATGCGGCCAGGGTTTCCAAGTGTGAAGTGAGACGGAGGGTTTGCAAAAAATGTAACATTGGAGACAACACTCATAACACGTATTTGGAGGCTTCATGTGATAGGGAAGCAGTGTGTAATTGTAAAGGTGGAACCCTAGGTGAATCAAGACCATTAGTGTGGATAATGACAATGTTCTCACATCTACGAAAGCATGAAAATAGATTGAAGTAGACATTATGAGCACAGGCTAGTAGATGATATGTCAGGCTTAGGCAGAGTATCATGTAATCAACAACCATAGAGCACATTAGGGTATATTGCGCAGGAGAAAATAAAGAACGTATTGAACACCGTGAAATCCTAAACCTAATGCTTTGCTTTATCTGCCCGAGCGCAGGGAAGAGGGATGTTTAAAGTCATTTCGTTCTATGAGCTAAGGTTTTATAGATCGACCACGATGTATACAGGGCCCTGCTACAGGTCGGAGGGCGGTAGTGTCGACAATCCATGAAGGTGAGAAAGAAAACCAGGAGCCAAGAGCAGGATGTCACCGCAGTTGGGTTATAGTCTAGAGCACATAGGAAATGGCAGGTCGGTATGTAATTTTACGCAGAACCTCCATTTTATTTGGCTCCGATCATGTGAGAGTTGTAAGGGTTGTAAAGCCCTTTGGATTTTGGTTCTATATATTGTGATCTACGGGAGTTATAAGGATATGTAATATTTGAAGATTTTTAAATAGTTTATATTATAATATAAGTCACGGGAGTTATAAGTATGTGGAGTAAAGAAATGATATAAAGTTTTTTTTTTTTTTATTATAGACTATACTGTATAAGAAAAGGGAGTTACAAGGGTTAACACTTTGAAGTTAAAGCTTTTCTTTTACATTATATATAAAGGGATATATAGGGATTAGAAGCTTCGAAAATTTAAAGTGTTATATTATGATATAAAAGGGTAAAATTTAGATGTTCATCAAGTTATGATGTTAAAAGGGGAATTATAAAGAAAATAAAATAATGTGAATTTTTATTATTATTTTATTTTTACTTTGGTTTAACATCATCAAAAAGGGGAAGTTGAAACGAACCAAGTAATGGAAACTTTAAATATCCAAGGAGGGTATTGTACAAGGGCTGGAAATTTTTGTAAACAAGATTATTTTTGAAGAATCAAATGCTTCCATTTTGGCAAGAACAAACCTTGTGAGCAAAACCAAAAGGATATTATGTCTAAGACTACTGAATTTATGATTTATCTTTATTGCATTTCATTTTGATTTGTATCTATGTGTTGATGCCATTAAAGGGTTACACTAGGTGAATGTTGAATAAAATGCAAATGTGCTTTGTCCTTTGAGTCTCGCACTTGGTCTAACTTGATTGTGTTTTCTGCAGGTCCTTTAGATCAAGTTACCTCTAGATTCATCTCATAACTTGGGGTTTTGCAGGGAGGGGATTGTGAAACCAAAATTTGATGTCATTTTTTGTTATTTTCCAACAGTTTTGTAAATATTTATGTTGTTTTATTTTTTGCAATTAGTTTAATCTATTTTCACTTTACCTTGTTATTTTTTTTATTCTGGTCAATTCCAAAATTTTTGGTTTAGTTGTTCTCTTCTATTTTGGTCATTTCCAGAATTTCTACATTCATTTTCTTTCCATTCTGGTCATTTCTAGAAGTTTTGCATCTAATTTCAATTTTTTTTTCTGGTCCATTTTTCAAAATTTTATTTTACATTTCTTTTCATTTACTTCCATTCTGGTCCTCATCCAGAATTTTTGCACCTCCAAATTGCACTAAGATAATTTTCAAGATAAAAATAATCTTAGGAGGGGGTCACTAACGCCAACTTGACATTAATAACAGATAAAGTAAATGAACACTAACATGCTAACTCGCTAACCATTACTAACACCAAATTCTGACTTAGTTGTAGTAGAATGCTCATAATGAATATAAAATGAATTTGTTAACTATAAAATGAACCTCATATTAAAGGTATGGAATCTAAAATTAAGTAGACTATTCCACACACTCTTACATTTTACACCTTTAATTTGAAAATAAAATGAGCTTACTAACTAGGATTCAAGGTAAATCAGTTAAACATCAAGAGCATTAAAAGGAATCTCTTTCACATTTGCTAAGTTCACATGCACTTTGAGGATTAAAGGATCATGATCGCTAAGCATTATATGAATTGGATCATCAAGGCCCCTTGTTAACTGTCACTTGCAAATTTTAAGTTTATTCTGGTATATCTATATTATGTTTTAATCATTATCGATTACAGGTATGTATGGAATGTTTGCTTACCAGAACCTTGGATAAATACGTATTTTTATCTAATTTATTTGCAAGAGAGAGTTTTCAATTTAATACTCTGATTGTGGTGATCATTTTGCAATAGGGTAAAATATTCACTCAAAATTTTAGCGCTAGAAGGAGGACATTATTTCATAGCTTTGTGATTTAGATATTTGTTTTCTAATAGTTAATGTGGGTAGTTTTATTTCCACCCTATTGTGCTTGTAGGTACAATGTTTATTCAGGTTTTACCGTGAGTAATTTGTGAGAACCATTGTAGAGCTTTAGTTTTCCCAAGTTGGCCCAACTTGAGTACATTGCTACTAGGTCTAAAACCACTGGGAAAACCATTTTTCAAAGTCTTTCTCCAAATTCTAGGAAACCCAAGAAAAAAACTCAAGAGATCAAAATCCCACCCAACATAGTTGATCTAGGGTCATATTTAGATTTAAGTACGTCTAATGGGTCTACATACATTGTTTCCATTGTGACAACTACATCAAGTGTATCTATCTCCATCACTTCAATGGTTTCTATCATTCCCGTAGGGTCATTACCATTGAATAACATGGCCCAACAACTAGATCTTTGGCATGGTACATTGGGTATTCCCTTGAATATACCAGGGGATGTTCATGACATACCTAGGCATATTGAGAGGTCGCTACCCAAGTTCATACATGATGGTCCCATTACAGTTGAGGAGCATGTCCAAATTTACAAAGATTATATGATTAGACAAGGAGTTAATCATGAAGATGTGACTTGTCGAGTTTTTCCTAACATTTTAGACCATATGACTCTTGAGTGGTATAGGAATATCCCCGTAGGGTCCATTACTTTGTGGGTCCAATTGGAAGCAGCCTTCATTAACCAATTACAGTTATTGTTAGATCCTTCCATTATCTATAATCAGTTTGTGTCCTATAAAAGGTTATCCAATGAGCCTATTAGGACATTCAATGCTAGGTTCCAAAAGCTTTACTCGAATGTAACTCACCACTTTACAGTAAATGTTGTTGTGGCACTTCAATTAAATTTTGGAGCTCTAGACAATCTAACAACCCTATTTTCTAGGAGAAATCCTCAGGTTACAACCCTTACCCTGGCTTATACGGAGGCCATGACCATTGAACAACAAATGACATCGCAAGGCATGGGATTGGCCCAATTGGCCATGATGGGACAATATGGTACCTATAGTTATTTTGCCATGATGAACTATATTATGGCACTACAAGTGCCAATGATGAATGTCATCCCATATAATCAACATAGTTTGTTCATGCCCACCTATTCACCCTTTCCTACCTATCCTAACGTATCCATTACACCCACCACATCCTTATTGGTAAAAAATCATATGACCATGCCTGTATTCAGTGTGATCAATAATCACTTGATCATGCCTAGATTTAGTGCAATCAATAATCAGTTGATCATACCTATATTTAGTGCAATCAACATCTAAAGCCCAATGACCTATCCATTAGTCACACTTCTTCAAAGCATGAATCCTGGGTGGAACCAAAATTCTTAGAATCAAGCCATCGTACCCATTCCAAAGGTGTCTAATGTAGGAAATGCATTTGAATCCGGCACTACAGTCCCCCAATCACAAGGGTCTGAGTCTAGGATTGATGAATTGGAAAAGCAACTTATCAAACTGACCAACCACATGGGACACCTACATAAAAATCCTGTACAATCCTCTGGATATAATCAAAATCACAACCATAGATTAAAGTGACCATACAACACTCATCCCAATAATGGGCACGTACCTAATCCTGTAGGCAATCAAGTAGATAATTTGGAAGATTTTGGTGAATTAGAGCCTTGTGATGAGGAATTGCCCCATTTGTGCCAAGGAAAATAGGATCCTTTGGTGACTGAAGTTGTTTACTATCAATAAAATGAGGAAGAGGAGGAGGACACTGAGGTCTTAGGATAAGAAGATGATAAAACTTTGGAAGTCCGAGCAATTAGACATTTTGGGAAAGGAAATCATGGGTATTACACAAGAAGTTCTAAGAATCCCAAAACTTCCTCTACTCCTTCAAAAAACCCCCTACTTCCTTCGGATACAAAAGGTGATACTAATCCACCTCCTCCTCTGGTTATTAAAGCATTCAAAACAATGCAAAAGCTACCAAATTATAAAAAATCCACTTATGACTTAGAAGAGGATATGAAAAGGACTAAGGCTAATATCTCAATGTTCGAAGTTGCTAAAATTTTAGTTCAAGAAAAATATTTGCTGAAGGGGTTGAACCCACCTAGTCAAATTCATGAAGTTAAGGGCATCGAGTCCCAATTATTTTTTAGAAGAGAAAAATGAGAAGTGCCTCCTTTTATCATAACCATTAGGATTGCAATAAAAAACCTACATAATTATCTAATATATTTAGGTACCTCAGGTAACATCATGCCCCTTGAGATATGCCAAAATTTTGTATTCACACCAATTGCCTCTAAGAGTAAAGTTGTACAATTGGATATATCGATGATGGATGTGGTTGGAACTTTAAATGATGTCCTAATCCAGATCAATTTAGAACCTAGAGTTCAACATCATGTGGACATACTTGTGCTTAATATCCCCACCAAATATGGCATGGTATTAGGAAGAGATTGAAGTAAGAACCTGAATGCTTACATCATTACATATTCTTCCCATATGTGGTTACCTTGGAGAGGAATAGCAAACCAAATCCGGGTGGATAGTGAGCCAAGGATCAAAGAGATGATAACATAGTATAATAGGCCCAACGAGATTCAATTTGCTAAAACTGGGTTAGGGGCCTACACATTTGACATAGAAGAAGCTATCGAAGAACCTAAAAAAGAAAACCTTTCTTATAGCACTTCGGAGGAGGATAGTTTGGTTTGGACTCTAAGATTTTATGGATCTAGGTCAAAACAAGGGGCTGGAGCTGGTATCTAACTTACATGTCCCGATAGCAAGCCTATGCTAGCTTCCTATAGATTACAGTTTCTAGCCACCAATAATGTGGTAGAATACAAAGCGTTGATTTTTGGACTTCAATTGGCCCTGAGAAAAAGGTTAAATATCTCAAAGTTTTGGGATATTCGGAGTTAGTGGTTAAACAAGTGAAGGAACAATATGCGTGTCGGGATAAAATATTAAGCCTTTACAAAACTAGAGTTAAGGATTTTGTAGATAAATTTTATGCTTTTAATATCTCCCTTATCTCTAGGAAAAATAATTGAATGACAAATTCTTTAGCCATAGCCGCAAGCATGCTCAAACCTGTGGACCATAAAAAATGCAAAAAAAAATTAATTGAGTTAGTGCCATGCCCCTCGATACCAGATAATATTACCAACTTCCAAGTATTCGATAGTGACAGACATATTTTCAATTTTGTCACTAATTTTGGTATTTTTGAAAATGATGTGATAGATGAAGATACAAGAGGGCAAGAAGAAGCATATTTGGAAAGTGAAACAACTCAAATTATGAAAAAAATGCCAAATGATTTGGTTTCACTAAAAAATATATTTGATATCGGATATCAAGCAAAAAGAGGCAAAAAGGTACCACCCCCTAAAGAAGCATGTGATCTAATCAATTTAGGGAGTGTAGAGAATCCATGAGAGGTATTCATTGCTAAGGCATGTACGAGACAAGAAAAGGAGTCTATCTCTCATTTGTTAAAGGAATATGTGGATTGCATATCATGGAGTTATAAGGATTTGAAAACCTATGATCAAAGTGTGATAATGCATATAATTCCATTAAAACCAGACTCCAAGCCTTTTAGACAGAGACAAAGATCTTTCAACCCATTATTAGAGCCCCTAATAGAGAAAGAGGTGAAGAGATTGTTGGAAGCAAAAATTATCTTTCTTGTTAGGCATTCAACATGGGTTGCCAATCTGGTCCCTGTGAGAAAGAAGAGTGGAGAGATAAGGTTATGTATAGACTTCAAGAATCTGAACAAGGCTTGCCAAAAGGATAATTACCCATTGCCTACTATCTATGAGATTCTTCAAAAGGTTAATGGGTTAGAAATGATATCATTCCTGGATGGTTATTCAAGATACAATTAGATTCTTATCCATCTAAATGACAGAATGAAGACAACCTTCACAACAAAATGGGGTACATTTGCATATAAAATAATGTCATTCAGATCATTGAATGCAGGTGCCACCTTCCAACGTGCCATAGATTTTACATTCAAAGGGTTCATTGATAAGTGTATCATTGTTTACATTGATGACATTCCTATTTTTTTAAGAAAAGTGAATATCATGTCAGGGACTTGAGAAAAGTACTTCACATATGTAGAGAACACAAGATTTATCTTAATCCAAAGAAATGTATTTTTGGAGTAACATAAGGTAAGCTATTGGGCCATGTAATTTCAAAGGATGGGATTGCTATTAATACAAAAATAATAGCCACTATACTAGCCATTCCTCCACCCAATAGCAAGAAAGAGTTAAGATCATTCTTTGGTAAAATCAACTTTGTAAGGAATTTTATTTCAGGATTTGTCGATATTGCCAAGCCCTTGAATGACATGTTAAAAAAGGATGCTCAGATTAAATGGACAAACTAAAATAGGGATGCTTTCAAAAGCATCAAATATGCTATCTCTAGAGCCCCTGTTTTAATTAGTCTAGATTATGCTAAACCTTTTTATGTCTATACATTTGCTTCAGATCATTCTTTTGTGAGTGTCCTAACCCAAAAGAGCAAGGGTAACATTGAAAATCCCATTGCTTTCTTGAGTGCTCCTTTGAAGGATGCAAAATTGAGATATTCCATCTTAGATAAACAAATGTATGCGTTGTTCAAGACCATTAAGAAATTCAGGCATTACATAGTCCATAGTAGGATTTTTGTTGTGGTTCTTGACCCTGCCATTAAGTCTATGTTTTTGCAAAATGAGCTAGGTGAAAGAAGGGGAAAATGGATTTCAACCCTCCAAGAGTTTGATCTAGAAATCCAACCCATGAAAATAGTTCATGGACAAGGTTTGGTTAAGTCAATTGCAGAAATTGATCCATTGATCTCATGCCAACATTACAATGTAGAAGATATAACTAAATATGATTGGTATGTTGATATAGTGTATTTCCTGCTGAATGGTAGGTGTCCATTGCATTTAAATTCTATGCAATGTATAGCTTTACGTTTGAAATATATAAACTTTCTAATTAAATCTGGTATTTTGTAAAAGAGAAACCACAAAGGAATTTACCTTCGTTGTGTTGATCAAGAAGAGGCGAACCAAGTACTTAAGGATTTCCATGGTGAGTATGGAACTACACATGGGTCAGCCAATGCAACGACACATAAAATCCTTAGGGTAGGGTACTATTAGCCCCATTTTTTCAAAGATGCACATGCTTATGTGAGATCATGCCACACATATCAAGTTTCAGCCAATAGAGAAATAAATGTTGCAATGCCATTATAGTCTGTGGTAGAGGCCAGGTCTTTTGCATAATGGGGATTAGATTTTGTTGGAATCATCAATCCTAACTCATATGATTCTCATAAATATATCCTTACTGCCATGGATTACTACACAAGGTGGACCGAAACCATTCTAACTAAGCACACTACCTCAAATGTTGTTATTAATTTTTAGAGGATAATATTGTGACTCGTTTCGAAATGCCCAACGCAATTGTAAGTGATAACGGATCTGCATTTTCTTCTTTAGAATTTGCAACTTGGACATATGATAATATGGTAAGCTTGAAATTCTTCTTAAATTATTATCCACGAGGTAATGGTTTAGCGAAATCCTCTAATAACTTTAATTACAAAAAAATTAAAATGAAAATGAAAATTAACTTTATTAAACCCAGTTTATAAAGTTAAATATTTAAAATATTTCTCTTTTCATTTATGTTGCGCCTGATTCTACTCTTTGCATTTGATGTTATATGTAGGTACGCGATGACCACGACAGATTTCATACCTGATGGTGAAGTAGTAACCAGTGGGGTCTCCCAATGACTTGGACATTTATTAGGGCATGAGAAGCATTTGACCAAAAAATTTTGGTGTGGAAATACCTTCATAATATGGAAATGGAAGCATGCGGGTATATTGGCAACATGCCTTACGAGGCAAAATTTTGCAGAGGCAGATGGATAGCATGGACAGTTATGCGCTACAGTAGTAGCATAACATGGTTGGGATAGATGAAAACTTACGAAATAGAACATGCCAAAAGAGATACATTTCGATTGAGATAGTGTGGTCATGTGCAAGCGAGAAAACGTAGGCGATTTAGACTTCTAATATTGGCTAAACTTGTAAAATACATAGATTCGAGCAGTGGGGACAGCTCATGGTAGAGGTTTAAAAGCAATATAATGTGGCATTACTCGAATTAATCCGATGATGAAGGCACCAGCGAATCATGCGATGGACCAGAACATACATGAGGAGTGATGTAGACCTGGTGGTGGGTGAACAATGTAGCAGAGACTGGTTGGCAAGTTTACACGCAAGCGATTTCAAATGTTGAAAATAGTACATCAGAGTAAATTGGGATGGGTCGAAGATGTTCGCGTGGGAAAACACGGACCTAGACTTTGATAGATCAGATAGAAGACTAGTTGCAGTATTGAAAGCATATGATAGCATGGCAGCCAATAGCATAAACATGACATGATAATGGGGAACTTACCAGCTAACACAACCAGGGTTTCCAAGTGTGAAGTGAGATGGGGGGTTGGAAAAAAACGTAACTTTAGATACAGTGGTCATAATACGTATTTGGCGGCTTCATGTGACAGCGAAGTAATGTGTAATTGTAAAGGTGGACCCCCCGGTGAATCAAGACCATCAGTGCGGATAAACAACGATGTTCTCACATCCACGAAAGCAAAAAAATAGACTGAAGCAGACATTATGAGCACAGGCTAGCAGATAATTTTTTAGGCTTAGGCAGAGTATCATGTAATCAGTAGCCACATAGCACATTAGGGTATATTGTATAGGAGGAAATAAAGAACATATTGAACACTGTGAAACCCTAAACCTAATGCTTTGCTTTATCTACCTAAGTGCAAGGAAGAGGGATGTTTAAATTCATTTCGTTCTATGAGCCAAGGTTTCACAAATCGACCATGATGTATACAGGGCCCTGCTATAGGTCGAAGGGCGGTAGTTTCGATAGTCCGTGAAGACGAGCAAGAAAACCAGGAGCTAATATCAGGATGTCGCCATAGTTGGGTTGTAGTTTGGAGCACACAAGAAATGGTGGGTCAATATGTAAGTTTATGCAGAACCTCCATTTTATTTGGCTCCCATCATGTGAGAGTTGTAAGGGTTGTAAAGACCTTTGGATTTTGGTTCTATATATTGTGATCTACAAGAGTTATAAGGATATGTAATATTTGAATATTTTTAAATAGTTTATATTATAATATAAGTCACGGGAGTTATAAGTATGTGGAATAAGGAAATGATATAAAGTTGTTTTTTTTATGGATTATAATGTATAAGAAAAGGGAGTTACAATAGTTAAGGCTTTGAAGTTAAAGCTTTTATTTTACATTATACGTAAAGGGAGATATAAGGATTAGAAGCTTGGAATATTTAAAGTGTTATATTATGATATAAAAGGGTAAAATTTAGATGTTCATCAAGGTATGATGTTAAAATGGGAATTATAAAGAAAATAAAATAATGTAAATTTTTGTTATTATTTTATTTTTACTTTGTTTTAATATCATCAATAAGGGGAAGTTGAAACAAACCAAGTAATGGAAACTTTAAATATTCAAGGAGGGCATTGTACAAGATCTATAAATTTTTGTAAACAAGATTATTTTTGAAGAATCAAATGCTTCCATTTTGGCAAGAACAAACCTTGTGAGAAAAACCAAAAGGAGATTGCGTCTAAGACTACTGAATTTATGGTTTATCTTTATTGCATTTCATTTTGATTTGTATCTATGTGTTGATGCCATTAAAGGGTTACACTAGGTGAATGTTGAATAAAATGCAAATGTGCTTTGTCCTTGGAGTCTCGCACTTGGTCTAACTTGATTGTGTTTTCTACAAGTCCTTTAGATCAAGTTGTCTCTAGATTCATCTCATAACTTGGGGTTTTGCAGGGAGGGGATTGTGAAACCAAAATTTGATGTCATTTTTTGTTGTTTTCCAGCAGTTTTGTAAATATTTATGTTGTTTTATTTTGTGCAATTAGTTTAATCTATTTTTACTTTAGCTTGTTATTTTTTTGATTCTGGTCAATTCCATAATTTCTATTTTAGTTGTTCTCTTCTATTCTGGTCATTTCTAGAATTACTACACATAGTTATTTGTCATTCTAGTCATTTCCAAAATTTCTACATTCATTTTCTTTCCATTATGGTTATATCTAGAATTTTTGAATCTAATTTCAGTTTTTTATTTTGGTCCATTTTCTAGAATTTCATTTTGCATTTCTTTTCATTTACTTCCATTTTGGTCCTCATCTAGAATTTTTGCACCTCCAAATTGCACTAAGGTAATTATCAATATAAAATTAATCTTAGGAGGGGGTTACTAACACCAAATTGATATTAATAGAAGATAAAGTAAATGAAAACTAACATTCTAACTCGCTAACCATTACTAACACCAAATTTTGACTTAGTTG
Source organism: Wollemia nobilis (assembly GCA_028583015.1). NCBI lineage: Eukaryota > Viridiplantae > Streptophyta > Pinopsida > Araucariales > Araucariaceae > Wollemia > Wollemia nobilis. The sequence goes on along the minus strand of JAQPPZ010003077.1, from coordinate 8,643,691 downwards.
TAGTAGAATGCTCATAATGAATATAAAATGAATCTGTTAACTGTAAAATGAACCTCACATTAAAGGTGTGGAATCTAAAATGAAGTAGACTATTCCACACACTTACATTTTACACCTTTAATTTGAAGATAAAAGGAGCTTACTAACTAGGATTCAGGGTAAATCAATTAAACATCAAGAGCATTAAAAGGAATCTCTTTCACATTTGCTAATTTTACATGCACTTTGAGGATTAAAGGATCATGATCGCTAAGCATTATGAATTGGATCATCAAGGCCCCTTGTTAACTATCACTTGCAAATTTTAAGTTTATTCTGGTATATCTATATTTTGTTTTAATCATTATCGATTACAGGTATGTATGGAATTTTTGCTTACTAGAACCTTGGATAAATACGTATTTTTATTTAATTTCTTTGCAAGAGAGAGTTTTCAATTTAATACTCTAATTGTAGTGATCATTTTGCAATAGGAAAAAATATTCACTCGACATTATCTAAAATTGAATTGGCACAAGAAGGTTTGGCTATTTTGAGATAGGTTTTGAAGACACTTCTTCATCAATCAAAAAGGTATGGGCACATATTTCTAGTAAGTTTTTGTTGAGTGTTGTGAATGCTAAGTTGGAGTGAAAAGGATTGGTTGGTAAGCATTGTTGAGTGTGTTTTAAATTAATGCTTCAAGGTTTTTTGGAATAAATGTTAAAGAGATTAACCTTATTTGATAAGCATTGTTGTTGAAGTGATTGGTTGAGTGAAGAACTTAAAATAGGGTTTTCAAATATCATGAGTATAATTGCTATGTGATATTACTTGATAAGAATTGTGTTTGAAGTGACTAATTGAGTGAATAGATTGAACTAGGGTTTACAAAGATCATAAGTATCATTGTTATGTGAGATTTTTTGATAAGCATTGTTGGAAATAAATGAGTTAGTGTTCATATGCTTGGACTAGGGTTTGTGATCAAGGATTAAATTCATTGAGTGAGTGGTTGAGTAGACTTGGTTGAGTCTAGTCAAGTGGATGTGTTGAAGTGATATTTTAAGTTATGTGAAACAAAGTTTTCCATAATCTAAATTTATTTGAGAAAGATATTGAGTGTTTATGAGTGTGAAACATATTGAGTCTCTAAAAATTATCTATATGTTTCTGTGATAAAAGAGAGATTGAAAGTGATTGAGCATTGTGGTAAATGTGAAGCATATTGAGTCTCTAACAATTCTCTTTATGTTTCTATGAGATTGGACAAGTTTTAGTGAGGATTTGTTGAGTATATTTGAGGTAAGTTCTAGAGAGGACTTGTGGATAGATTAGTGTGAGCTTTTGTGGAAGCTTAAAATACAGAGTTTGAGGATAGAGATTATCAACCAGATTGGACAAGTTCTAAAGAGGACTTGTGGACAGATTAGAGTGAGCTTTTGTGGAATCTTACAAGGCATATTTGAGATAAGTCTTTGAGAAGACTTGTGAGCAGAGTTGATTGATTGATTTGTTCAAACCTTGAGTTAAGGTTTGGGGTAGATACATCAGAGTTAATTTGTGATTAAGTCAAGCTTTGTGTTAAGGCTTGAGGATAGAGATTTGTTCTAGACCGAAGGACCATGTTTAGTGTAGATCATAATATAGAGATTGAGGACAGATTTTTGCTAGACCGAAGGATCATGTGTATTGCATATCAGAGGATAGAGATTGAGGATAGATTTGTCCTAGATCGAAGGATTGTTTTTAGTACATATTTGAGGATAGAGTTTGGTGCAGATTTGAGGATAGGTTTTTACCATACCAAAGACAGAGATTGAGCACATTTTTGCTAGACCAAAGGACTATGTTTAGTATATATTTGAGATAGTACTGAGATCTATCTTTGTAGGTGATAGAGTATAAAGGATGACCATCTCCAGTGGATAGAGGTCCATTAGCTAGGGTAGTGTGGACAGGTCTTCTAAGTGAGAACAAAAGTCTTTAGTGGATAAATATCCATAAGCTAGTGCAGTGGAGGTGTTATTCTAGAAGATCACTAGCCAGAGTAGAGGAGAAAGGAGTTCTCCTATGGATAGATATCCTCGAACCATATGAGGATATTGGTGTCTCCTATGGATAGATATCCATGAACCTGATTAGGATATTGGTGTCTCCTTTGGATAGAGGTCCATAAATATTGTAACAGGGAAAGGATTTCCAAGAGATTAAGAAAATTTTAGTAAAATATTTTCTCCGTGGAGTAGCCTACATTGGGTGAACCACATTAAATTGGTGTCTCTATTGTGTGTGATGATTTGTGCATTGCTTTAGTTACTGTTGTTGATATTGCCATTTATTATATTGGATAATACTATTTGGGAAAGAAAATTAAAAAGTGGTCTTATATTGTGCACCCCCCTCTTAGTATAATCTTGTGTTCTTCAATTGGTATCAGAGCTGGTTTCTTTAGAAAAGGTTTAACAGCTTGAAGGAAGATCTTACAAGAACACAAATGGCAAAGAAAGACAAAAGTATAATCATAAGACATAAGAAGAAAATAACACACATGGTCATGAAAGAAAAGGAATATGAATTCAATGTTGTTATTTTAGGAGGAATAATGGAAATAGATTCAAGAGATGAATAAAGCAGTGGAGAAAAGGCCAAATTAATAAATGTTTGTACCAGATGTACGAAGACAGGTCACCTTGTAGTTGATTGTTCACAAGAAAGTGAAGAATATTTTGTTTGTGGTCAACTCGATCATGATGCAGGTTATTGCAATGAGTTTAGTAGCGGTGAAGATGAATATGATACTTTTAGAATTAAATTCCTAGAGGATGGTTAAGAAAAGGATAATAGGGATAGTCAAAATAGGTATGAATAAGAAACTCTACTTTGGACAATAGAATAAATTAAAGACCAAATAAAAGAGAAAAATTTAGAAAGATAAAAGGAGGAAGTCACTCTTAAGGAACTTGTTGAGTTGAAAAGGGAGAACCTAGAATTAAAGTTTTAAATACAAGAGGATGAGAAATGTAATACAAAGCTTCTACAAGATCTCTCTGAATTGAAAGTTAAGGTTGAAAAGGTAAGGAGAGCTGAAAAAAATATGGTTGAACAGTCAAAGGTAAAAGAGCAATAATGTAAAATACTTAGTTTTGATCTCAAAGAATTAAAAAGGGAGAACTCGGGATTAAGGGTTCAATCTCAAGAATATGAGAAAGCAAAAGCAAATTTTATACAGGAACTCACCAACTTCAAGATCAAGGTTGAAAAGGCAAGAAAAGTTGAAGAAGGTATGGCCAAAAAATTAAAAACAAAAGATCTAGAGTGTGAAAGATTATAACATGAGATAGTTTCACTAAGGATGGAAGTAAAAGGCTCTAAGGACAAGCTACACGAGTTTGAGAAAAAATCAAAGAATTTGGATAGGATTATCAATGCACAAAGATCATCAGTCACCAAAACATGACTTAGTTTTGAAAAGGAACATGGGAAATAAGAAACAAAAAAAGGAGAGTCAAGCTCAAGCACCAAAGAAGAAGAAGCTTCAAAAGAAGAGTAAAAGAGAGAGTGAGACTCCTGAGGATAAGTTGGACAATAGAAAGTTCAAGGAAAGAAATAATGCACAAAAAGAGAACAAATGGAAGATGAAACAACATAGGGTAAAAGAGACTAAGAGACCAATGAGGTCAAGGCTAGGAAATTTCAATGGTCAATGTTTCTCATGTCACAGATTTGGGAACAAGGCTTCACAGTGCAGGACACATGAAAGACAGGAATATGGGAACTTCAGGAACATGCAGTTATTTCATGGGTATTGCTACTCATGTAATCAGTTTGGTCACAAGGCAATGAATTGCAGGGTTCATGACAAAAATAGATATGGCTTCACTAGGAGAAATCCCAAGACATTTGCACCTTCAAGGAATAATAACATTAAGTGTTATAAGTGCAATAATTATGGACATACAAAAAAGTGGTGTAGAGTAGACATTCTAGAACCAAACATGAACGGGAATAGGAATATAGACATGAACAGGAACATGAACATGGATATGAATAGGAATATTCAGGGAAATCAGAAGAATCAAATGAGAAAGAAAGTGCACAAAGGTAAAGAGTAGTGCTTTCTGGGAGTAGAAATACTCCTACCCCAGAATTAACCACCTCAAGAGGATGTGTGGGAGGGGCTAAGCTAAGAGACTCATTATTAGCCCCGAGCCCCAAAGGTGACCCTTTGCCATTGATGTCAAAGGGGGAGAGATTTGAGTAAGGGGAGATATTTGGTTTAAGGAGAGAGCATTGAGTCAGGGGGAGAAATTTCCCAAGGGGAGCAGAACAAGAAAAAGGCCAAGTTTTGGTAAAAGGAATTTGGGTTGCCATCAATGACAAAGGGGGATATTGTTGGACATTTTGATTAGATGAGATGTCATTAATGTCAAGAGCGAATTGTCATTGATGTCAAGAGTGAGTGGTAATTTATGTCAAGATTTCAACACCAGTGAGTGGCAGTTTCAGTGGGTAGCATCAATTTCAGGTTCTCCAATCAGTGTAAAAGGAGAGTCCATTTTTAGTTGATCAAATCCGGGTTTAGGAGGTCAATATGAGGTCCAAGGTGAAAATAAGAAGCCCAAGTAAATAATATTATAATATTTCTTTATAATATTATACAGGGAAGTTTAAATTAATTATAAATTAATTAATATAATTTTATTATTAATTAATTTACTTAACTTATAAGTTATTTAAATTAATTATTAATTAATTTTGATATTAATTATATATTAATTTATGGTTATTTTAATAACCCTAAGGTGGGTTATTAAAGTCGAAATTCGAATTTTTGAATTCGACCATCGAGCGCCGACATGGAAGTCATGGTAAAGCGTGTATAAAAGGGAGTCCTCCACCTTAACATAAAGTCTAACATGCATTTGAATTAATCGTGGTATGCGAAGGAAAAACATGTGAATCATCTACGAAAGGAAGAGGGTTTTCATTGGCTTTAAAAGTTCCAAGTGGTAGGAAAAATAAAAACACCCACCGAGGAAGGTGCCTTGGTCACCAAGCGCGGGTAGCGTAGTTGGAAACTATGGCGAAAGCAAAGTTCTAAGGGCAACAAGTGGCAGATGTTCAAATCTGCATGAGTTTCTTTTTGGAAGCATCGACGGTGGATGAAGGAGATAAGAGGAAGGAAGCTCCCCTTCCTTCTCATGGGTGCCTATAGCCCACATGGTGGGCACCAAAGTGCTAAGGCACTTGGCGGTTGGGAGACGATGGTTCGAAACCCGTTGAACCCCCTTTTGGGGAAAAGACAAAGGTATGCCCTTTTTGAGTTAGCGCCGGAATTTTCGGAGAAATAAAGTTATGCCCTAAAGTTTAAAATAATTTTATTTTCCACCCTTGTTCAATGCCTTGTGATTCAAATTTGGTTTTCTAGCAGGCTTTCCCTTCCTGCCCATTTTTCCTTTGGTGCAAAGGAAGACGTCTTCCTCTGGTGCAAAGGATTACGTGTTCCTTACTTTGTTCCTTTGGGTTGTCCTTGCCTATCCTTTTGTCCATCCTTGGACAAATTCCTTTTATTTCATTATGATGTTTTGTGTTGTATTCTGATCCTTTGTAATCATGTTTTGGGATCCTTGACAAAAACTCACTTTTAATCTACCAAAAAATATATATTTTTTTTTTTATAAGGTTTTATAAGATGTTGATAATTATTTTATGTGCTTAATTTTTGTAAAGGGCATTTAAGTGGTAAAGCGTTATATCCTTGATATTTGTGAGTGGTTAGAAAGTTAGAGGGAGTTATAAGGTGTAAAATTTGGATTAAATTTTTTTGTATCTTTTGATCAAGAAGAATACCCTTGTGAATATTTTTGAGATAAAATTGTTGTTATCTAAACTTGAATTGGCACAAGAAGGTTTGGATATTTTGAGACAGGTTTTGAAGACACTTCTTCATCAATCAAAAAGGTATGGGCACATCTTTCTAGTAAGTGTTTGTTGAGTGTTGTGAATGCTAAGTTGGAGTGAAAAATATTGGTTGGTAAGCATTGTTGAGTGTGTTTTGAATTAATGCTTCAAGGTTTTCTGGAATAAAGGTTAAAGAGAGTAACCTTATTTGATAAGTATTGTTGTTTAAGTGATTGGTTTATTGGTCTTATACTATTCACCTCCCCCCCCTCTTAGTATAAGCTTGTGTTCTTCATTTTGGAGTGCATGATTGGTGGAACCTAACACTCCTAAATATCAAAGTACAAAGTCTATATTAAGGGGAAAATTTTCTCTCTCAAATTCTAACATCCTATACATTATTATTTGGTCATAAGTAATATAAATATTTTAACTATGATGTAATAAGAGGAGTAATGCTAGTATTTATTACATCATAAACCATGCACAAAGTCAAGTGGTATAACCACCCCTCACAAGGCTTATGCATGTAGTCTACGACAAGGAAGTTGTAATATTAGTTAAAGGTTTGATATGCCTAAAATAGGTATCATATATATTTAAATATTCTCCATTTCCATAATACAATCATCAAAGCATTGAGTTCTAACAATATTAATGAAAAAGGACATAATACAAAATTTTGTAAATACAATTATTTGACTCATGGGAATAAATTTCAAAGACTTCCTTAAAGAATGTATTAGTAAATCACAACATCAACAAGGGAAATATCAACTAAGGCCACAACAACAAGGTGCATATTGCTTAGGGTGAATCAAAATCAGATTGTGAAGAAGAATGTGAAACAACATATAAAGTCCTCATGGCCAAGAAAGTGTCAAAACTAAGAAATAAAGGAGATGGTAAATAAAATAAGAAATAAAGGAAAATTTAAAAGTGTATGTCATTCAAATATAATTAAGGTGTAGAATTTTAAAAACTAAGGTGTTGTTTGTAATCAATTATCAAAACAATTGGTAAAGGATACTTTGAAAACAGTGCTACAATCTCTATTTGTGTTGTAAAAATAATGTGTGGCACTATTCACTCTTGACATCCTTGAAGTGTAATGTAGAAAGCAAATAGAAAATTTTGAAAAATTGAAGGATAACCCCATGATGAAAGATGTTTGTTGTGACACAAGTGATCTTTAAAGGATAAGTTTTAGCTATGGTACACGTGATTTGGTTCCTACAGTGGTTTATGTGTGTTATGATACATGTGATCTCATATAAAGGGAAGACATAACTTATGATACAAGTGATTTGAATATTATTGGTGATATAAAATATCATGTAGTAGATGGTTGTATTGGCCATGATAAAGTCCATATTATCAAAGTTGAGAGTGACAATGATTGTCTAGACTGTTTTGGTGGTCATTGTGATGATTATGTATGATATATAAATATTATTGGTGATAGTGATAGATATCAAAGTGGTGATGAAGTATTTGGATGCTTTGAAAAGCATATCAAAGTTATTTGTTTAAACATAATGAGAAAAATGGGATACAATGGTATAATTTTGGGAATATATGGGAAAGATGTGGTCCATAATACTAGATATAAGATAAAAGAATGAATAACTTGGATATACAGGTCAATAATAAAGTAATGACATAAAATTTGTGAATAATCATGTGCAAAAGCTCCTAGGTTAAATTGTTGTAGTCATTGTAGGAGATCTGGACATGTTATAACTACGTATTGGATTTTTTGTCCTTGTGAACTTTGTGGAGGTAGTAATCACTTCAAAAGAAAGTGAAAAAAAATATACATATGGATTATGGATGGATGAATGCATTAAAATTAGATAAATAAAATAAATATTGAATGGTTTTTATAGGAGAAGACGAAGTTTGTTAAATAAGATAAATGTAAGTTTTTGCATGAAATATTTTAGTCTTGGGAAACTTGATTTAAATGATATTTGTATCAAAATATGACCGAATATATGCTTGGAATACCTATAGTGAAACATTTTGTGGAGGATACCAAATATGTAGAAGGTTCCAAAAAAATATAATTCAATGCTAATTTTCTAGAGGTGATGACCTAAAGGTAGATCCAAAGGCTAACCTAGAAGTGAGCTAGAGGTAAAGGACCTAGAGGTTATGGTGACCCATAGATGATCCTAAGGAAAATAACCCATAGGAAAACCAAAGGTGATGGTGACCTAGATGTGACCCAAAGGCAATTATGATCCTAAGACAAGGCCTAGGGGCAACGACCTAGAGGTAGACCCAAAGACTGATTCAAGAAGACATATATAGTGGATATTATATAGATCTAGAACTACCAAAGCTAAATCCAAATCCACTAGATCCAAATCTAAAGCTAAAACACAATTCCAATGTACCACCTCTAGAATCATGGGGGTATAATAATCTTTATACCAAATAATGTAATAAGGGGGTGTTAGACTTCATTAAATTTATTTTTGCTATGCAAATGTAATTATTATATTTTGGGGAATGTTAATTATTTCATACTATATATGGATGAAGAGAAACTCCTATGAGAAATAATTGGAAGTAGCAAAGTTTTGATGAAGGTGAAGCACCAAAGGATACCTTGAAATTAAGATATACCATAAAGCATAAATAAGGATTATATATAGAAATTCTAGTTGGCAGAATATGATAGAATATATTGTGTTGAATTTGTTGCTTTTCTTCCTCCATTTTCAACATTGGGTAATGTCTTGTTTAGACTCTTCCTCTAGATTCCTCTTAAAATTCCTAAAGTTTAAATTCTTATTTAGACTCCTTTAATTCAAATTTATTTAGGCTATTATGATTATCCCTTTTCATTAGAATGCTCTAGGGTATTCCTTGGAGGTTATCCAAATAGTTTGGCAAGGATGCATATCACATCCCTATCATATTTAGTAGTGTTCTCTATTTCTATCAACCTAGTCTCTAAATTGTGGACTAGGGATTCTATAGAAAATATGTCTCCTCCATACAAAATCATGACTTTCCTTCTCATAGGAGCTTGACTAGTGCTCTCTTGTTACCTGGTTTCTTTAGAAGAGGACTCTTATTTGAATTATTATAAATGTATTACCTTTAAGGGCTGAGTTATCTCACCACCAGTGCTTCCATTTGTATCTATCCTAGAACTCATCTAGCATTCCTACATAGATGAAGTTGTTGGTTTTCCTTACTTTAAAAAAATATGTGTACTTCTCTTTATAGTTGTTGATACCCTCTTTAGTTTCTTTCATTGTTCTAATGACTCTTCCTATGATGTGTGGGTGTCTCATAAATATTATCCTATTGTATGCCCTAGAAAGGTTTTCCATGTGTACCTTGGCATGGATTTTTATAGCATACTCATTATGAATAATTTGATTAGGCCATGATGTGCTAAGGTCTTAGACTAAAATAATTTATTTAACATTATAGGATAAATAAGGATATGTTAATGAGGAATCTATGCCTCAAGTGGGTGAGTAATTTTAAATGACATGCAAAGGGAGTTGGAATATTCCTTTGCAAGTAATGAATTTTTTAATTACTAGAGCCACCTCTAGCTAGGGGGTTGGTAATGAAAGTTTACGAACTCTTTTCCTAGTGTCTCAAATTGTCTTTTCTAATACCAATAATGCATCTCTCAGATCTTTAGTATTGGTTTTTATTTTAAACCATATTTATCCTTCTTTAGGCAACTCGATAATTCTTGCTATGCTTTCCTCTAATACTATGATGGTGATCCCTCTTACTATGGTGGGATATCCATAAAAGTATCAAATGAATTTAACTATGATATCATCATCATATCCATATAACCATTCAAAAATTGTAACCACCCAACATCTTTGAGTATCTAAACAACATTCAAATTCTTTCACAATTTAGCAATGTTAATGGGTTCTTGTCATTGGAGATCACCACCTATTCTAGATCCTTCCCTATTAAGTTGGATATTTTATTTTTTCTAGATATGGATTTGATATAAATATTTTAAATTGTTTTCTATTCAAATTATTTAGGGCAACATGGTCATCATATCCAAATTGAGTATTTATGCCAAGATAATTATTTCTAGGTATTCCTTTATTTTCGAAGGCTATGCATTGACTATGATTGGACATGATAAGATGACCAAATTTTCTTCTACCTTGGTTAATGATGGATGTTGTCCCAACATCAATAATGAGATGATTGGTATATCAAAATCTAGTTTTCAAGCTAATTATCCTATCGATCTAGATAGGGTTTCATTGATTGGCCCTATTTTACTCTCCTCTTTTTTCTAGTTATATTTTTTTAAATTATAGAAAATTCTAAGGATAGATCTAAGGTTGGGTAATGTTAGGTACTATACAATTTAAAATAAATTAAAATGCTAAATGAGTATTAAAGGGTTATTTGAGTTACATGTGGAATTGGATACTAGTTGCCCTCTAGTGAAATCAGTGTGTCATGTTGTTGTTGGAAGCTCTGGTTATTACTATGTTACTCTGATATTCGTGTAATAGTAGTGCATAATTGAGCAAGAAGTTATGCATATTTTACAATAGATAAAATTGCTACAAAAATTTCTAGTATGTTGATTTATGGGAAATTTACCAGTTCCCTAGTTTTTAAATTCCCTAAGTGTTCTTTTTAATTTTTTTCAAAATTTTCAAATTTTAAATGTACATAGAAGTCCTACCAGAATTTTATTTTTTAGGGTATCTATGTTCCAGTAGTGCTTGAGGGTTTCCATAGCCAAAATTTATTTGCTTTTTTAGATTTGTTATAGCAATAATGGAGAGGACCTCCATGGTGTCCATTTTCTAGGTACTTAATGTCTTAATGAATTCATCCTTGGACAATGGATTGTAATAGAGATCTAATTGATGGCCATTGACTCTAAGGGACATTATATTTGAATCCATTGTGCTAATTATTATAACACTATTAGGGCCATAACCACTATGTTCTCAATTTATCTTTGTGATCCTTGTATTTTAATTATACAATAGTTTCTAATTATCCGATTCAAATTTTTTTAGTCTTGATGAATAAGTCATACCATTGGGCTATTTGCTATTAGCCCAATATAGTATGAAATAAGGCTTCTTAGTGGTTCTCATCCAATTTTTTGACTAGTCTAATATTTTCTTTTATGCTATTAAAATTTCCATGCCAAGATCAAATGTTGTTCTTAATGTTTTGATTTCAAATTCAATTGGAAGGATAACTCTCTTTCCATATACCAACTCATAGAATGAAAAACCTATATTTGTATTTCAAATTTTCTTGTATGTTCATATGGATTTTGGTAATCTAGTAACCCAATCAATATGGTATAGTACGATTATTTTTATGATAATATTCTTCAACTCTTTATTGGTAACTTCAACTTGATTGTTCACTTAAGGGTAGTACATGGTAGAATTTCTATGCCATATTTCATATTGTTCCACTAGGGATGCCATAAAATTGGAAGTAAACTATGGTCCCCAATCTATAACTATCTCTCATGGTACACCAAATATAGTGAAGATCTCTTCATATAGAAAGGTTATGATCTGTTCATCTCTAGTCTATATAAGTGGTTTGATTTCCACCCTCTTGGTGACATAGTCCATATATATGTGGATATACATTTTTGGTCTAATGGGGATCAATTGGCCTCACAAAGTCCAACCCCTATTTTTTTTAATGGTTCGATTACCAACTGTTGTTGTAGTAGCATCTCATCAACTTTGGTAGGTTTTCCTATTCATTGACAACTATCACACTTGCAAATGTAATTCTTGGCATCCTTATAAATGGAAGGCCAATAGTAACCTACATATAAAATTTTTTTAGCAGTCCTCCTTACAATAAAATGGCCACCACATGGTTCATCAAGGTAGTCTCTTAGGATATTATACATCTCTTTATTTCTAACACATCACCTCATAATATTATTTGGTCTAGTATGGTAAAGGTATCCACCAATCTATGAGAATGATGCACTCCTAGCCATAAGTTTGCATCTTTCCTACAATAAAAATTGGTGTGGGAACTTCCTTATAACCAAAAATTTAGTGATATTTGCATACCACTGAGTGTTAGTAGATACAACAAATAAATGGTCATCAAGGAAGCTATCTTCAAAAAAAAAATTCACTACTAGATGTAAGCTTACATAGGAAATAAGCCACTATATTTTATGTCATAGTTTATCAATGAATATAATGTCAAATTCTTGTAGAAACAACATCCATTATATGATTTGTACATTCATTACTAACTTATTCATTAGATATTTAATAGCATAATGGCCTATATAGATAAATATAGGGTAATTAGTGATGTAGTAATGAAATCAAGTAAATGATCATCAAGGAAGCTATCTTCAACAATTTTATTTTCACTACTAAATGTAAGCCAAGATAGGAAATAAGCCACTATATTTTTATGTCATAATTTATCAATGATTATAATATCAAATTCTTATAGAAACAACATTCATTATATGATTTTTACATTCATTACTGACTTATTCATTAGACATTTAATAGCATAATGATCTATATAGATAAATATAGGGTAATTAGTGATGTAGTGATGAAATTTATTGATAGCATAAACAATAATAATGTAGAGTTCAATACAAGATAATTTTTTACTATTAAAGTAGATGCCATAACTTTCTTGACCTTTTTGGCTAGGTATGATTCCTAAGGGCATGTTTGAGTCATTAGTATGAATGTGGAAAGGTAGACTCTAGTTTGGACCTCTAAGAATTAGAGTGTCCATGAGCTTATCATTGATTTTTTGGAATATGTCTTGAAAGCTAAGTGTCCATTTGAATTTATCTTCTTTAGCTAATAAACTAAATAGGGATGCTACTATTTTGTTGAAATCTTGTATGAATCTATGGTAGTATCCAATATGATTGAGAATACTTCAAACATCCATCTACTTCTTGAGTATAGAGAGATTTTTCGGTTCACCTTTCATGCACACCCTGTGAAGAGTAAACAAAAAACATGAGTAACATATAATGGGAATAAATCCCTCTCACTTTAGGATCTTTTTAGTTATCCAAGGTGTGAATTATAGGGTCATATCTAATGTATTCACTCTTTTCCACTTTTGGATAGCCTATGTGACTGCCTATTTTACCTGCAAGTGATTTCAACCTATGACCATTGTTTTCTAGTGGTGGTTTGTCAAGTTCATTTATCATATTTGCATTTGTGGATTGATCTAGCTCTTTGAATTTTAGCAGATTGAATGAATAAATAATCTTAAAGAACATAAAAATGGATCACTTCAAAATAAAAATAAAGAGAGTAGGGTAGAGAAGAAAAGAGAGGATATCTAATCTAATTGCAAGTTATAACCATTGAAATTAATTAAACTACTCAACTTCACAACAAAACAAAATCAAATGAAGTGTCCAACTTTCTAAGATCACCTTCTACCTTGAGCATGGGATAAAACAACAAGGAATAGAAAGAAAACTATAAACAAAAGGAAGATTAATATCAATTGGTGTTTCTCACCAGTAGTCAAGATTGCACAATAAGAACAGAGCAAATAAAACATAGACCAGAACCTCAAGCCTTTAATTTCCTTAAACACACTGTAAACAAAATGAAGCTTGATAGCCTAACGCAATCTCAACAATCACAAATTTACAACCAAATTAAATAAAACCTAAGTGAGACAAAAATAAAAGATAGTGCACTTATCATAGTCTAAAAAATATTAGGCTCCTAGCCATGCTATTTCAAAAGATGATGTCACACCAACCTCAGGTACAGAATGAAGAAAAGCGAACAAAATTTGCTAAATATTGCAAGAAGTCTTCTATTCCAAGTTTTTGCATCTTGATTTTACATTCAATGGAAGTATATATAGACTCAAGACATACCTTGATCTTTTTAAAATATCTTGCTTCCAAGGATTTAAACCCTAATATAAAAATCCTACCATCGGGGCTTTACATAATAAAACATATTTTAATAGAGTTCTACTCAACTCCAACTACTTCTGAATATATCCTCGAATATCTTGCCATAAATGGAGAAGATACAATCTGATATTATGATGATTGTGCACAGATATTTTTCTTTTAAGCCAGTTGTAGATGCTTCTATGTAGTGTGCATTACTTTGGTCATGCCTCATCAATTCTTCATTCTATAAAATATGGTTGGATCATTAATTTTACATGTCTTTCATATTTACATGATGTTCTTTCCCGGTTCACATTAAAGTTCTATATTTGTTATCACATCCACCATTACTTATGTTATTACGATGACCACCAGCAATTTTTTTGCAAAAATAGAAAAATACGGCAAAGGTTAGATAATTAATAAAATAATCATATATTTTTATTTTTTTCTTAAGGTTTGGACCTTTTGATTTTTTAATTTTTTTAATTTTTAAATATCCCTAACGTGTGTGCTTTTAATTTTAGGGCAAAAATTATATTTAAAAAATTAGTTCTAAATGCCTCATCTTTTTAATCACAAAAAAGAGAGTGAGGAGAGAGAGATAACAAGGAGTGGGAGAGAACAAGGTTTTTTATTTTCCAAAATGAAAAGACTTAACTCTTTTTTTAAATGCGACTGAGAGATGACCTTAGAAAATAGTGGAAATTTGGAGATCATTAAATTGAATAAATTGGCAATTAAAATATGAAGCCACCAAAAAAATTTGCTTGGGGCATGAACCAATGTTTTTGGCCAAACTTAAAATGAAAATGAATCATCATGAAGATCCACAATTTTGCCTTGGTTTCTAATAATTTGATTTTTGGGTTCTATGCTATGATTTATTTTTGCATTTTGCCATAGTTGACCATTTGGACCGTGGGGTGGAGCAAGGTTGATGAAATTCATGGTAAGCTTATTCCCAAGGAATATGGTGCTAAGCCACAATTTATTTTCAAATTCCCCTTTAGTTGACCACTTTGACCACAAGAAAGAGCAAGGTTGTTGAAAATGTTAGTAGTGGTCCAAAGCAAGCTTTATGATGAAGTTGGTGCTTGTAGAGGGGGAAAACTGCCCTACCGCATACGATTCCCAACAAAAGGTTGGATCCACAAGGAGGGAACCTTTTGTGGGGTGAACCACGGGGGTATGTTGTGCTCTACACTCGGTGCTAGGGGGATGGGTTCACCAGGAATGGTTTTAGGACTCGCTCCAAGTCCTCAGGATATGCAAGAAAAGTTTGATGTATTCAATTTTAAGAAAAACACCTAAGTTTGGTCTTTCTAGTTCTAAGCTAAGAAAGATAAATGACAATGCAGAAAATAGAGTATAACAACTGAAAATAGAATGCAAGCATACAAGAGCTAGCCTAATATGATTCTTTATTTTGAATGCTCACTAACCTAGGGTTTGTTCCAGAAAACCTTTAAAGCAGAAACATACAAAATAAATGCACAAAAATTATCCCTAGATGCAAACTAAATGCTTTTCACTTTTAGATGCCTAAGAATTAAATTCAGATCAGATTAGAAAACCAACAAGATAAATCAGAACACTTAGCTTTAACCGGTGGTTGATCCTAGCTTTTGATGCTTCTTGTCCAATGATATCAAAATACCTGTTCCTGCAAGATAATCTAAGAAACACTAAAAAATGATGATCAACGTTAGGGGGCCTGCTTAGGCCATTGTATAATAGTCCTTGGAGGTGCAACAGTCAAGCCCCCTAGGTCCCTTAGATGACCTTTCAACACAAAATCAAAAATTGACCTTTGGAGAATTAATCATAAAATAAATATGCAAAAATAATAAAAATAGAAACAAAATATGCCAATATGCTCAGTATGCAGTAATGAAGCTAACCAAACTATCAGAAAATAGAACTTGCCCCCAGATTGATCTTAGGAAAAATCATGCCTCACAAAAAGTGGGTGCGATAACGCTTCGATGAAGTCACGCTCCATCAGAACGGGGCATGATTTCACTTATGTGGGCTAAAACCCTAAATTAGGGTTAGCAAAGTCATGCCTCAATAGAATCGGGTGTGATTTCACTTCAAACACACAAAAAATAAAAGTGCATGCATAGAACGTAAATTAAATGCAAAATCACAGAGAGCGAAACCTAAATGGAGAGCACAGAAGCAATAGAAGAAGGCTAAGTATCCAAACTGGCACTCTTTCCCTCTAAGCCACAATGCACATCCACCAAGTTAAGCAACAATCCAATCCACGTAATAGGAAATCAAAATCTAAAATTCGCACTTTGGGTTAGCTTGTAGAAGACACAGAAAGCAGAGTGAAATAAAAGTAGTAAGCGAGTGTTAGAAGATAAATATCGCATGAGCATTAGTAAGTTCGTGATCATGATATATAAAAGAGTGAGATTGCTCTTCCTTTTATAGATGATCAGGCGGGCACAAATAAACTCATAACCGATGCAAAAATACGTTGGAGGGTTTAAACCTAGGTCTAAGTGGGCCAAGAAGAAAATAAATAAATTAAAATGGTGAAATCGTGCCCCATCCTAATGGGGCACGATATCACTTCGTGAAGTCGTGCCTCATGAAAATGGGGTATGATTTCGCTAAAAGATAAAAGAAAATAAAAAGGAGGGGTAAAGAGGTCTTCCCTTGCCCTTGGTAGGGGTTGGGGACCTCTTAGGGGTTGCAAGGAAGATTACCCATTGAAAGTGGGTCAATTTTTTGTGTCTACATTTTGCCCCCTCTTTGATGCATTTATGGCCTATTAAATGCATCAAAGAAAGGATGTAGGCACACACACTAGGAAACAACAACAAGCAAAAATGGGATGGCTGGTTTAGAAGAAAGGGGTGGTGCAAAAATGGTGTCATTTCGGACACTTTTAATTTTACATGTAAATCGAGGCATTAGGGACATTAATGCCTCTATAGGTCAGGGTGCCCCCTCGAGTTTTTATGAAAAAGTGATGTTTCATAAAAAATAAAAAGAACAAAAGAAGAGAGAGAGAGAAAGAAACAACCGAGCAAAGCAAAGGGGTAAAAAAATAGGGTTTAAAAGGTAAAAGGGGTAAAACCCTAATTCATTTTCATCATGAAGAGGAGAGAAAATAGAGCTCTAGGAGAGAAAAGATGATGGCACTTCCAGTTCATCGAGCAGCGGTCATGAGGGGTGAGGTCGGGGCATGAGAGTGGGTAAGGATCACTTTTCCTCTCCTCATGCATAATTTGATCTCATTTTTTATGAATTTATGAGGGTTTTGAGGGATTTTTGGGGAATTTTATCGTGAAAGTTGATGGATTTTGTGCCTTAAACCAGGCATGACTTTGTGGACTGATCATGATTTTGCTTTGGGTGGAGCATGATGAAATATCACTCGAAAGAAATTAGGTATGATTTCATGAAGTCACACCCTAAAAATAGTGGGCACGATTTTGTGAAAGTGAAGTCGTGCACCCAAAAATGGGATGCGATTTTGCAAAAAGCTAAGGAAAAAAGAAAAGAAAAGAAAGAAAGAGAAGAGAAAGAAAACAAGTAGACCCAAAGTGCAATTTTCAAATTGTAATCACCTTATGCTTAGATTTAATGAATGATGTTGGATTTAATTTTAATTTTATTTATGAAACTGATTAAATTTTGTTTTGTGAATGTAACTAGGTATTCTCGAGAGTCGAGAGTGGCGAGTAGGGGCTCTGGTAGAGTTGGATGCTCTAGGGTAGGTAGAGAGAGATAGGTTAGTGGTGGTGGGGTTGGACCATGTGGTGAGGATGCCATGGATAGAGATGGATAGGGTGATGTTGACCACCCTAGCAGAGAGGTGGTATCCGGAGTCTTCCACTTTTTGGTTATCGATAGGGGAGATGACCATCACATTAGAGGATGTGTGGTAGATTTTGAGGATCCCCATCATGGGGAGAGAGGTCTATGGAGCATGAGGGTAGGTGACCACTCTTCAAGGTTTTCGATAGGTTTTACCCACTAGGTGTGAGAGAGCACCATAGTAGTAGATGACCTAGTCGACCGTTATGGAGTGGACCCTCTGACCATTGTGCTCTCAGGGGTTGTGGCTGGGCTCTTGACATGCCACACTAGTAGATGACACTTGCCATGGGTACTAGCAGGAGTAGTAGTAGACATGTGATATCATGAGGTTTGATTCACATGGGGCCCTTATGTGTTGGCTTACTTATATAGGATGTTGTACAATATCATGTATAAGTGGTATATAGGATTGGTTTGCATGACTTTGCTCTAGGTGTGGTGTTGGGAGCACATTATGGTGTAGATATCGAAGGCACTACTAGGACCATTACCTGACCTAGAGTGGCCAATAACATATAGATGGTTGATATCCCTAGAGAGGATCATGAGGGCCTATGTAGGGAACCTACCACTAGCTAGGTGGGTGATCGATGAGCTTTGGGAGGTGAAGCTCATCTGGTGACCATGGAGGCTTCACCCTAGTTGGGTAGAGGATAGGATAGAGCTAGCTAGGGTGAGGAGGATCATATGGTTGAGGTCAAAGAGGGGGAGCTAAAGGTATTCAGGTTTGATCGAGTCTTATGGTAGTTCGAGATCTTATAGGGAGTCCTAGACCTAGGGGACTACTAGTATCGAAGGGTGACCTAGGATCCAATAGGGGTTGGAGGTGAGCTAGACCTCACTATATGGGTTGAGGAGGACATAGATGATCCTCCTTATGTTGACCTAGGGGTAGACAATGTAGGGGTGGCCATCAGGTATAGGTGGTGGTATAGAGGAGTCATGCCCTAGAGGATATCCCCACCTATACTAGTATAGAGGTGCTAGGTGATGGACCTAGGCATGTAATGGGTATTTTGAGAGGTAGCTCATAGGGCCATAGAGAGGGCACAATAGGCTCCTACTATTTTGAGATAGAGGCTGACATGGGTCTAGATCCGGGTGGTAGAGGAGACCATCCCAGTAGTAGAGACTAGAGAGGGAGGGGTGAGAGATACCCCCACATAGGTAGAGGGGCCATAGGTTAGAGATCCTAGGGAGGCATCCACATCAGTAGTGGTGGGAGGCTAGAGCTAGGGGATAGAGGAGCTATGGGTACAACTAGCTTCTCTACAGACATAGATGGCCCAAATGTAGGTTGAGAGGGACACAACATAGGTGGAGGCTACCTGAATTTAAGGAGAGGTGGCCTAGATGGATGGAGAGTGCTAGTGGGCTAGGGCTGAGGGGATGGCTATCATTGGGAGCATCTAGGTAGGGGATGCGGTGCAGCTCCTTCAGGTGGAGCTATGATGGATAGGTGATAGGTTGGAGATAACTATTTAGAGGGCCACATTTTATGAGATAGCTTACTATGTAGCTATCCCTCTAGAGTGGAGGATGGAGCCTCCTCCATCCCTTCAATCAGTGAGTAGATCATGATCCTGATCATGGGTATCGATGATATCTCAATAGTCGGTGTCATAGTCGAGGTTGCCTCCACCTCAGGGAGGGCTAGAGGGAGTTGGCTCTTGGAGTTAGGAGAGGATAGGCTAGGGATCAGGATGATGCACCAATTTTTTATTGTGGTGTGCATCCCTAGGTTGAGTGTATCGAGTCTAGATTGTGGTACACCAACCTCACATGATGTACTATTTTTTCCATGAGTAATACATAGCTACGGATATTATTGTGATTTTATGCATTCTATGTGTAATGATTTAATGCATGTTTTTATATGTTTTACTTGTTTATTTTAAGTGTTTTTATGTATGCAAACTATCCTAATGCAAACTACATGAGGATGAATGAATGCAAAAGGAAAGAACAAGAAGGAGGAAGAAGAAATAAAATCAGACAAGAGAAAACAAGAGAAAGAAAGAAGAGAAGAAAGAAGAGAGAAGAAAGAGAAGAAGATAGAGAAGAAGAAGAGGAAATAGGGGGTCCAAAGGTCAATCATCAAAAAAGGAGAAGAATGAATGATCCATAGTATAAGACTAGCGTAGGTTGCAAGGAACTAGTGTAGCCAGACACTATAGATCGTATTAATGAGATAGCTAGACCCGCTATAGGTATAGCACTTGCATTAATGTGAAAAAGTGTGTGTGGAGTTTTGACCCACTATGGGTGGTTGCTCCCTTATTGATTGTTATGAGGTGATTACCCACTAGGATGTATGTCGAGGTCTACTAAAAATGACCAAGGAGCTTATCCTGTAATGGGGTGTTGAGCCTGCTGAGTCAAAAGAGAGTATGACTCGATAGAAGATCATGAATAGTGCAATACCCTCTAGGATGTATAAGTATCCCATGTGGGGTGTAATATGTATAAAAATAGTATGCAAGTGCTATCCTATATTGGGACTTTGAGAAAGACTTTGTGCAATAAGAGTATTCAACATAATGAAGAAATCGAGAAAAGGAGAAGAAGCGATCATAAGAAGAAAAGAAGAAGGAAGGAAAGAATCCCTAGGGGGGATCTTGCTAGGCATCAGAGTCCTAGTGAGAAGTGCAATGCATGTGAGCTATGTCCTAACTAGGTATCATCACATGCCATTGTCGCAAGATCCCCAAAAATCTATATGAGCAAGCAGTCATGAACAATCAATCATGCATTTATGACAGGCAAACATGCAAGGTGTTAGGTTAGATGTCAAGCAATCATGCAAGGATGACAAGCAATAATGCAATATGAGCAAGCAGGTGAATGCAATGGAAAATGAAAATGCAACTATATGAAATTTTTTTTTATGGAGAGTTAAAATCAATGCAAAATCTAAATGCACCATACATCTTATCAAAATAAATGGGTGTGCCATGAGGTGTTGGATCGAAGACATCCTCAAAATCATGGAGAAGCTCTTTTAAGGCTCTTCGTTCAACATCCATGGCACGATAATCACAACATTTTCTAATAGCACCATTATTTTTAGCATAAAAGACATCATACAAAGATTCATCATTTTCTTGCACAGAAGCAATGTTATTTTTAGAATGAACAAAACCAACCATATTACAAGACATTATCTTTGGAGGAAAAGAAAAATTAACACTTTTATTATCATCTATTGACAACTTTTGATATTCCATATATTCTGCATAATTCATAAGATGATCATCATCCTCAAAAGGTAGAGGTTGATTCTTATTAGGTATAAAACCTATACCACATCTCCCAGGCCAAATCTCAACATCCAAGGGTTCTTGAATACCCTTCTGTTGTGGTCCCAATCCTTTACCTGCATATCCCATATCGGATAAGATCTTCTTAGGAAGGGGATAATCATTAGTGAGATAGCATTGAGCAAAAGAGCGCTCATTGAGAGATGGGTTGCTACCATGAATATTTTCTTTGGAAGCCATACCTCCGAAGATAAAGGTGCACGTGCCAATGTGTACAACATCACCCTTCTTATGAGGCAAGCCCATAGTTTGGGGTGAAGGTGGTAGCTTGGCTAGATCCAGAAGAGGCTCTTGAAGAAACTGATTATCATGATCCAAGGAGAAAGAATGGGTTTTATGTTCCTCACTCACTTTTAAACTTTGAAGATGCTCAAAGATTTGAGATGAGGAACATGGAGAAATTATTGAAGAAATAGAAGGACAAGAATAAGAATCTAATTGAGCTAACTCTATATTTGAACAAAATTCAAATGGTCGAGGGTCACCTAGAATGGTGACAACTTGATTCTTGAATTCAAACTTGAGACATTGATGAAAAGTAGAAGGGACAACCTTCATTGCATGGATCCAAGGTCACCCAAGAAGAAGATTAAAATATGTAGGACAATGTACCACATAAAACAAAGTATCCAATATTCTCGGCCCCACCTTTAAGGGGAGAGATATGACACCACATGCCTCTTGGGACTCATTGTTGAAAGCTTTAATGATGATATCAGTTTTTGTTAAATCTTCCTCTTTTAATCCAAATTTTTGAAAGAATTGATATGTACACAAATTGAGGGATGAACCATTATCAATCAAAACTCGCTTGATAAGGGTATCCCCAATAAGTGTGATGATGTAAAGTGAATGAATCTCCATGTAAGTTTGAGGAAGGTTTATCATCATCTGAGAATGAGACATGATGTATCCCAAAAGAACCTACGGTGTCAACTATGGCATCAGGAGGGATGTCTGGGAAAACAGATTGTTGTTGTAAAAATTTCATTAAAGCATTTCTGTGATCGGGAGAAGTCTGCAAAAGTTCTAACATTGATATCTTTGTTGGAGTACTAGCTAACTATTTTTGAAGATCAAATGAAACCTGTGATTGTGGTCTCAACACTATAGGTGGAATCCTTGTAGCTGAATCTCTTCTCTGATTCTCCTTTAGAACTAAACTAGGTTGAGATACTAAACTCTATCCTTGTTGATGTTGTTGATTCTGAGCCTGTTTCCTTGTAGTTACTCCAACCATACCAACCACATTACTATGGCATAGGGAATCATCTTGATGAGCCACCTGATTGGTTGTTTGTTGCTCATGCTTTGGTAGGGGATCCTTAAATATCCCCATGTCTTGATTTATTGTTGGAACTTGTTGAGTAGGAGTTTGATTACTTATTGATTGGAGATTTCCTAAATCAATGCATCCTGCATCAATCAAATCTTGAACCACATGCTTCAGCTTCTTACAAGTGTTTGTCCAATGTCCTTCTACTCTATGGTAAGTGCAATATTGATCTACCTTATACCAATGAGTTGTAGTATCTGGCTGTCTTACTGGAGGTAATTCAATTGCCTTAGCATCCAATAGTTATTTCAAAACTGCTTCCATAGGGATATTAAGTCTTGTGAAGTTCCTTTGAGGAGGCTTCTAAAGTACAATATTTTGTAGGTTGTTAGTGACATTATTAATATGCCTACTATCACTATTGCCTCCTATATGCTTATTCTTATGTTGAGACTTAATTGGCTTATCTTATTTAACCTTAAGTTGACCTCTTCTAATGAGATCTTGTTCCACTTTTCTTGCTAACTCAATTGCTTGATCTAAAGATGTGACAGTAGTAGTTTCTAGTGCATAAGATAATTGTTCTTGTAAATTACCAATGAATATATCAAGCATATCTTTCTGAGACACAGGTTGTCTTAATCGACCAACTAAACTTCTCCAATGAGCTAGAAATTCTGAAAAAATTTCTTCTTTACTTTGCTTTAAATCATATAGATCTCTCATAGTCACTTCCTTTTCAATGTAAGCACTAAATTGATGAACAAACATCTCTGTAGTCTTCTCAAAACTCTTCAAAGAATAGTTGGGCAACCGATAATACCATTCTAATGCCACTCTAGCAAGACTCTTTGGAAATGTTTTCAATAAGAGCATATCATCATAAACAAGATCATGGTAAGCTATCCTGAATCCTCTTAAATGCTCTATTGGATCTTCAGTCCCTTTATAGATTGGTAATATTGGCATAGAAAAATGCTTAGGATAAGGTCTAGTAGCAACAATAGGATCCAATGGTTGACTACACATTTCTTTATAACTGTATGTAAACCCTGAAGGTTGAATCATATCCATCCTTGAAACCAATTGATTCACTACACTTGCCAAATTTTGCATCTCTGAATTACTATGTATGTTCCCTAGACTTCCCAAAGGAGGAATGTATGTATGTTGAAACCCTGATGTTTGATTCAAGTTTTGGATACTTTGGTTGTATGTGGCACTTTGTGAGAATGGATAACTAACATTTGGTGGAACAGAAGCAATAGTGTTGATATTAGAGGATGAAGGAGGAAATTGAAAGCAATTTTTCAAGCCACTACTAGTTGGAGGGACTTGCAGATTCCCTCCAACATTGGTGGTATTAGTAGTAGCACAAGTCACTTGGTTCTTCAAATTGTTTTGATGCATGGATTGAGATATAGGAATATCATGATTAAGCAAAGGAGACCTATTGGGAGGGGAAGGAGTAGCATCCTCTTTTTCAAGATGAGCTTCTCGTTCTACATATTCCAATAGTTTTTCCTTATGAGCTTTCATGAATTCCCAAATGTGATCAAATGATGAAAAGACATAACTACCATTAGGTCCAACAAAAGGATCAGGATTAGTTTCAGTTTCCATGTCTACCTCTTCTTGCTCTTCTGGACCTACATTAGGGTCTTCCCTATCAATCTGATCATCTTCCAAAGGAACATAATCAGACTCTAATTGTTTCCTCTGACTTCTAAGGAAAGGAGCCATTAGAAGTAGTGAAAAAAAATAGGGAAAACACTAACAAATAAATTTTAATTACTTAAATATTTTTCAAATAGAATTAATGATCTTGCTTAAAGTTTGAAAGAAAAGGAGGTGTTCACATCGGGTTCACCAAAGATGTAGAGGGGGAAAACTGCCCTACCGCGTATGATTCCCAAAAAAAAGGTTGGATCCATAAGGAGGGAACCTTTTGTGGGGTGAACCATGGGGGTATGTTGTGCTCTACACTCGGTGCTAGGGGGATGGGTTCACCAGGAATGGTTTTAGGACTCGCTCCAAGTCCTCAGGATATGCAAGAAAAGTTTGATGTGTTCAGTTTTAAGAAAAACACCTAAGTTTGGTCTTTCTAGTTCTAAGCTAAGAAAGATAAATGACAATGTAGAAAATAGAGTATAATAGCTGAAAATAGAATGCAAGCATACAAGAGCTAGCCTAATATGATTCTTTATTTTGAATGCTCACTAACCTAGGGTTTATTCTAGAAAACCTTTAAAGCATAAACATACAAAATAAATGCATATAAATTATCCCTAGATGCAAACTAAATGCTTTTCACTTTTAGATGCCTAAGAATTAAATTCAGATCATATTCGAAAAACTAATAAGATAAATTAGAACACTTAGCTTTAACCAGTGGTTGATCCTAGCTTTTGATGCTTCTTGTCCAATGATATCAAAATACCTGTTCCTACAAGATAATCTAAGAAACACTAAAAAATGATGATCAACGTTAGGGGGCCTACTTAGGCCATTGTATAACAGTCCTCGGAGGTGCAACAGTCAAGCCCCCTAGGTCCCTTAGATGACCTTTCAACACAAAATCAAAAATTGACCTTTGGAGAATTAATCATAAAATAGATATGCA
This sequence comes from Wollemia nobilis, assembly GCA_028583015.1. Taxonomy (NCBI): domain Eukaryota; kingdom Viridiplantae; phylum Streptophyta; class Pinopsida; order Araucariales; family Araucariaceae; genus Wollemia; species Wollemia nobilis. The sequence goes on along the minus strand of JAQPPZ010003077.1, from coordinate 8,618,813 downwards.
AAAATAGTAAAAATAGAAACATAATATGCCAATATGCTCAGTATGCAGTAATGAAGCTAACCAAACTATCAAAAAATAGAACTTACCCCTAGATTGATCTCAGGAAAAATCATACCTCATAAAAAGTGGGCGCGATAATGCTTCGACGAAGTCACGCTCCATCAGAATGGGGCATGATTTCACTTCTATGAGCTAAAACCCTAAATTAGGGTTAGCAAAGTCACGCCTCGATAGAACCGGGTGCGATTTCACTTCAAACACATGAAAAATAAAAGTGCATGCATAAAATGTAAATTAAATGCGAAATCACAGAGAGCAAAACCTAAATGGAGAGCACAAAAGCAACAGAAGAAGGCTAAGTATCCGAACTGGCACTCTTTCCCTCTGAGCCACAATGCACATCCACCAAGTTAAGCAACAATCCAATCCACGCAATAGGAAATCAAAATCTAAAATTTGCACTTCGGGTTAGCTTGTAGAAGACATAGAAAGTAGAGCGAAATAAAAGCAGTAAGCGAGTGTTAGAAGACAAAGATCGCATGAGCATTAGTAAGTTCGTGATCGTGATATGAAAAGAGTGAGATTGCTCTTCCTTTTATAGATGATCAGGGCAGGCACAAATAAACTCACAACCGACGCAAAAACATGTTGGAGGGTTTAAACCTGGGTCTAAGCGAGCCAAGAAGAAAATTAAATTAAAAACTAAATTAAAATGGTGAAATCGCACCCCATCCTAACGGGGCACGATATCGCTTCCATGAAGTCGCGCCTCATGAAAATGGGGCACGATTTCGCTAAAAGACAAAAGAAAATAAAAAGGAGGGGTAAAGAGGTCTTCCCTTGCCCTTGGCAGGGGTTGGGGACCTCTTAGGGGTTGCAAGGAAGATTACCCATTGAAAGTGGGTCAATTTTCCGTGTCTACGGTGCTAATCCATGATTTAATTTTCTATTTCACTATTTTGATCAAGTCAGACCGTAGGATGGAGAAAGCTTGTTCCAAGTCGTGATTTTGCTCCCAAACCCTTGTAGTTCAAAATTAGGCAAAAATTCAAAGTGATTATATTTTTATTAAATATAACAAACATGTAAAATGGTCAAATGGGTATCCAAATATGCTAAGAAAATATAAAAAACTTTTTTGATCAAGAGATATTGCATTTAGAAGATCACAATATGCAACAAGAAACTACTATTTTTGGGTTGAATTCGCATTTAATACTCTAAAATTTTGATATCATTAGGAAGAGTATATCAAAATATTTCATCCTAAATTTGAATCACCTCAAAAAAAATCTTATATCAAAAGATATGATGATTTTAAATTTGATGTGAATTTAGGGTAAGATGAAGAATTTTAAAGAACCCTAAAATTTGATTTTAATAATTTGGACCTTAGGAAAACTATTGAAGATTAAATTTTCTGAAATATTTAATCTAAAATAATACCATTGAGGTGTAAATATCCAAAAAAAATCAATTAGGATCAATGCTTTAGGCAAGCAATTTTGACACCTTGATGTGGGCAAAATTTAAAATCTTGATGAAAGCAAAATTTGGAAATAAAATCAAAATACTTCAAGAGGGTCCCCTCGGAGAAAAATTTATTTATCAAAAGATCAAAATTTTATGAACAGTGGAGTGTGTTGCTTCTCAACAAGATTCTTGTTAATTTATACTTTTGCAAGATCTACTTATATACCTTTTGAGGATATATGGTGGCCTAGGACAATACCTTCTATAAGTAGCATGTAACATTTTTCATTGCTAAGATATAGGTTAGAATATTGGCATCATTTTAGGACCTCAAGATTATATAAAGCCTAGTCAAAGGAATATCCATATACTATGAAATCATCCATATAGATTTCTACATAGTCATAGGTGAGGTCTATAAAGATGCTTAGGATAGCTTGTTTAAATGTTGGTCCATTGTACAACTCAAGTGGAAGTACTTAGTAAGCAAACATGCCCCAAGGATAGTTGAATGAAGTCTTGTCTTGATCCTCTAGTGCATTGCAAATATTGTTATAGTGGCTAAATCCATCTAGGAAAAAGAATTATTTCTTTCCTACAAGTGTATTGAGCATCTGGTCGATAAAAGGTAAATAAAACATATCTTTCTTAGTGGCTTAGTTGATTTCTCAATAATAAACATAGAATTTATATTTACTTTTTCTTGGCAATATCACAAGTAGAGAAACCTATTGATTAATAGAGATAGGGTAAATAGAACTAGCATTCAATAATTTTTACAATTCTTTTACAATCTCATGAAAATTTAGGTTTATTTATCATTGAGTTTGTATAATAAGTTTAAATTCTTCTTTGATGTGAATATTGTGTATGCAAGTGTCAATTTGTATTCCTTTAATATTGTGATACTCACCAATGAATATAGTACTATGATTTTGTAACACTTCTTGCAACTATTGTTCTTGATCCTTATTCAGTTGTGCATTTATATTGAATGTTTTCCTAGGTACAAGTTTGATTGTTTTGATTCTAGGATCACTTGTGTTGATATTATATTTGAGGAGGAATTTGTTGAAGAAGAAATGGTGGGGGATAATTTCATGAAATTAGATGAAATTATGGCTAGGAATAGTAGATCCAATCAAAGAATCAAGAGGACAAGGGTTGTCCTCTTGCTCTTTGAGATAAAAGAATCTATTCAAAGGTGATGTTTGAGTAGAAGTTTGTTGAATGTAATTTATGTAGCAATGTATTCCTCTACTTCATATCATTTATCTATGGTCATAATAGTTTCCATAGTAACTTCATCCTTTATCCATGGTGTTATTTCCCCATTCATTGATGGTTGTGCTATTTGGTAGAGAGTTAGCCTTTTTCATGTTATTTACATTGGATATGGTCATGGCTCCTAACTTATAATTTATAAGTGTCTATTATAGGTAGCCAAGGTCTTTATAAAATTAGTGAATATCCCCCAAAAGTGACCTTAGGACATAGGACCATGAAATTATCCAAGTAATTTCATGAGTCAACAAATATGGTGACATTTTCTAAGATGACCTCTAATTTTATTGTTGATAAGTCAACTATTTGAAGGACTATAGGTGATTACTTCCTCAAGGTTAATAAGTGTTTTTAAAATTAAATTTACTCCTATATAAACATTGATTATATGGATCTATAGATCAAAATATTTTGAAACTACTATTTTTCCTGGTATAAGATCTGCAACTTGTCCCACAATGTGAATTATTTATGGGTCCTTGTATTTTGTTAGGATTTTTGAGATACAATTATCAAACAACTTTGGTGTAAATGGTCACATATTTTATTGCTTAAATTAAAGGGATATTAACACACATATTATTCAATTCTCCTATAAAATCAAATTTTGGTTGGGTGATTATTTTTGTTATTTTAACCTATTTGGAAATGGTGCTATGGTAGGAGGATATGGTATCCAATTTGTATGGTTTAGTGGTTTTCTCCTATAGCTAGTTATGAATTTGTTTATTCAAATTCAACTATGGATTCATTTGGTTCCTTATACTCTACCACAATTGGGGTTGTTGGATATTTTAAGGTTCTATCTGGGTGGAGTTGAACTCCATTAAATCCTATTGGACTAATAATATATGTTCCTAGAGTATCATCATTGTATACTAGTGTGGCTTATTTATTATTTGTATTAGGTGTAGGTTGGGCTAGAATTTGAGGTGCTCTTGGTGCTTGTGGTTCTATATTAGGTTGTGGATGTAGCAAGTTTTCTTGAGAGGGAGGGTTTACTTGAGATTTTTTCCAAGCCTACTATATTTACCAAGGCTATTGAATTGGCCATGATAGTTGATATTTCCATGGATATTGATTTGGTCATGTTTGTTAATTTATCCATTATTTATTTGGTCACTAGCTAGTAGAGGAAGGTTGTCATCCCTTAGATGGGTACCAAGTAGAAGGAGGAAGGGGAAATACATCATTTATTTATCAATATGAATGTAATAAGTGTGAGTCATTAGCTTTACCTAATAATTGTGTCCATGGCTGCTATGACCTCCTCTTGTCCAATAAAAAATACACTTTTCTTATATTCCTCATTTCCTTGAGATAATACTTTAAAATTTAGTAGTGATGGATAGTCATTGGTGTCATGGGAAGCCTCACTAATGTTATAAATCCTTGTTTTGTTAAGATGATATTAATGAAAGGGGTGTATTTTGGGGCACTTAGGAAAAAATATAAAGAGAGTCTTTTTATACTCTTCTTGCTTTTTCTTGGCTTAAAGTTTCTCCGATTGAGTAGCTATTAAAGTAAGGATTTCTATCTTAAAGTCCTAAAGATTACCTATTTCTATCTTGGTGAGTCCCCCTACTATCTTATGTGCTACAATAGTTATTCATAGGCTCTTATTATTTCTAGCCATCAACCTTGAGTAATTTCTATAAATTTCACATATGTCCTCGTAGGGAAATTGTGATACGTCACCTAATCCAATATGGTTCAAGGCTTCCAATCAATTTTCTTGTATTACTCTTAAAAATATGATTTTGATAGAATTTGGATTTGTTTCGTACTATTTTGACCTCTATATGATATATTGAAATCATTCCATATAGTTCACCAATGCCTCATCTTCACTCTATATCATGCAAAAGATCTCATCCCTAGAGTCTCTTCCTTTGTAGTAGTCTTAATTCTTATTAAAGAACTATTCATGCATCTCTATCCATATTTAAATGGTATCTCTTCCTAGCCCCATAAAACATTTTAGTGCTACATATTTTAGGATGGCCAAAAATAAATTTAGATTTTATGCATCACTCTAATAATCATAACTCCTATAGAGTACATCAAATTCAAAAAGTAAGGTGTCATGATATTTACTTGTAAGCCCGTGAAAATGAGACAATGCTAATGATGATATATTATTCATTAGTGTTTCTTCCTTAGGGGTAAATACGAGAAATTCAAATGTTGTTGGTCTAAATTTTGAGCTTGTTTCCTCTCTTTTATCCATGGTAAGCAAGTTGATAGCCCAAAGGGTTCCAATACCTAATTATTTTAGGATCAATAAATTATACTAATTTCACTTTATTATTTTGGCTATCTTCTTTAGAATGCCCAAAGTAGAAATCAAACATTTCTTAGGCCCAACTTCCTTACGTAGTTGTCCTATAGTAGTTCTAGTAATATGCTAAGCTATTGTTGGATGTGCTGCTATAGTTTATACAATGAGTTCAAAAGGAATTGATTGCAACACAACTATAGATAATGGTGTAAGTTTATTACATTGAGTAATAGACTCAAGTGCTAGATTATTTACCATAAATTGAGGTTTCTCAGTTCCAATTATCTCATTTAAATTTTGTATTTGCTTTATTATAGTGATGAATTTAGCCTCTACCAGTTCTTATGAGTCTTGAGGACCCTTAATGGTAGGATAATTAACTTCTATTGTTTTTACTTCTATTATAACTACAATAGTTACTGCAATAGTCTTAAAGATAGGTTGACCAACTAAAATTAGCCTTGATATGTTTTCTTTGATAGGTTAGGGAATGTCTAATAGGATACAAAGTTAGAAAAAGTTATCCCAACCTTATGAAAATTAAATTTAGACTGTAGTATTCCTAATTTATTTTTATTTGTAGGTTCTTCAAATTGGTCTATAGGATACACAAGCTTTTCAACAAGTTTAAATGTTAGGTTTACCTTAGAATTGGTAGAGAATATTGCTACCTTTATTGGATTATATAAAAGATTAGGTAGCTCCTATGTGATTTTTGTTATAATTTTAGTAGATATTTTTTAATCAAGTTGGTCTAGTCCAATGACAACTACTTCCTTATTGCAGTTTACTCTCTTTGTATCTACAACACTATTCTTTAGAGCTGAAGTGACTCTTCATTTACCTACATTGGATGGTGTCTCACACCTTTCAAATATCTCTTCTTTTCACCTATTTCTAGAGTAGATTGTCCATCTCTTCTTGGTGTTTTATTAGTATTTAGGAAGGAATATTCTTTTACTATCTCTCTTACAATGTTGCAAGATGATTTAAATTGGAATAGTAATCATAGAATGTAGGTTATGTTGATACCAAAAAGTGATGGATCCACTTTATATTTGTCAATATAGGGGTCATAAGACTTATGAGGTGTATTGAACTATATATGTAGATAATCTTCCCCAAATTCATCCTAAGCTTAGTCAATTATCCTTATCCTTGGACTTGCACCTATGAACTAGGCATGCATGAATGAATAAAATTAGTGTTTAAAAACTAGTCATAGAGGTTCTATGATAGCCTTGTTCTTGTGGTGTTTACTCAAAAACACCTTCAAATTATATAGATTTAGTCTTCATTGTTACCAAAAAATTAACAACTAGCTATGTTGACTTTAAAATAGAATAATTCAATACTGACAAATTAACTTAAATCTAAATAAGAAAAATATCATAGAATTCTAAATTGGTCTGAGAAAAAATAATATTTAACAACTGAAATAAACTAATATTATGAAAGTAGCTATATTACTCATAATAATTACCTTGAACAAAAATGAGAAAGTAAAGACTAAAGGAAATCAACTTTCCATCAATCATCCATGAATTGGTCTAGGTTTATAATGAATTATATGTGACCCCCTCTAAAGAATAATTATAAATGTGATAAAAATAATCCTTTGTTCAAAAGAAAATAAGACTACATATAGCTTAAGGGTTTTGTAGCAAATGGAGAATATTGCAACACTTTTCTTAGTACAATACCATAATGATGTCACAAAATAAAATATTTCATGCACTCAAATAAAAGTATTTCTACATAATATTACTATCCTCCCTTTTTTCTAGGTTACTCTCCTTATTATATAGGGGAATAGTATCTTATTACAACACATAGATTGCTAAAAATAAGAAATTACAAAAACATGACTAAACTATAAAAGGTTCCTAGTCTAACAGTCCCACCTTTAGCCAACAACATTTTTGTGTGATTCCTATAGTGGTTATAGCTTGTTTCTTCCCAAGTAACTACCTATTGTCCTAAATCCTTCTACTTCATCTTTTTCTTAAGGTCATTTGCACCTACGACTAGAAATTATCTTTTTCCTTGAGGTTGTTACACTAGGTCCTATTTTCTTCCCACAATACCCAAATTTATCTTTTTGGAGTAGAATAGATTTTCTAGTTATAATTTAGAATGCTTGTATGTCCTCTTGTTTTATATTGCAAGGTATCCTCTTTATCACCTTCTAAAATAATGTTTATCTATATTATTCCTTCCTAACAAAATTTTAGTAGTAGAACCAATTTTCTATAGCAAAATGTAGTACCTTGTAACAAACAATCCTATGTTAAATTCCACCTACAACATCAAAACCTATAGAAAAGTACTTTATTCATAAGGAGTTAGTAATACAAGTATATAGAATCTTAGAAAATGTGTTCATTATTCATAAATAAATAATAAAATCAAATAGACACTAGATATTTTGAGAATAGGAAGTTATATAAATTATACTTATTATTGAGACTCCTAATACACAAAATAGGAAACAATTAGTGGATAAAATTTCATGAACTACTCAAAACAAGACCATTTTAGGCCCCCATTAGTCCATACCTTTTGTACCTACCTCATGGTTATATGATGTGTCCTTATCTTCCTCCATACTAGTAATATGGCTAGACTTCTTGCTAGAAAATGGGTCCTATTATCATAGGTTGATAATTTCCAAGATCTAATAATCTCCCATATAAACTCATTTAACCGTTCAATGACAAAATGAAATATTTATTGAAAATAAATCTATAAAATCATGCATAAATTCAATCCTTCTATTTATGATACAAAGCATTGTCTTCAATATATAGATACATGAGACTCTTTATATACATGACTCTTGACCTTTGCTTTCCTCAAACTCATAGGAGAACCAACTCTTCACATTCCTCTATTTACATAATAAATATCACATATTACATAATTATAAAGTCTCTCATGATTTCACATAACTCTTTACTTCTAAACTTAACTCTTCACTCATACAACTCACACTTACTAACAAGACACCTCACACTCATAACTCACACTTACACACATGATACCTCACACTTACATGCATGATGCCTCACACTCAAAGCTCACACTTACACACATGACACATCACACTCATAACTCACACTTATACATATGACACCTCACACTCATAACTCACACTTACACATATGACACCTCACACTCATAACTTACATGACATGCCCTAATCTAAATATTTACAAAGGGACCAAATAGTGTAATACCTCCAACACTCCCTGGGGATGCCTCCTAGGCCATAAAATAAACTTTCTAATTTGACCAATGAAGAACCATTAGGTTTATCTTCTCAGTCCTTCAACAACTATGAAAGCATCGACTACTTTTGATGTGAATAAGAATAACATAACACTAGATCACCTTAGTAAATTATCAACACTCAAATTGATCCAACACATCTAGGAGGAAGGTATAATTGTACATTTAATAAAGTACTCTTTGTGTGACAAATATGCTTTATGGTATAGGGGATTACCAAATAATTTGATTACAACTTAGGAATAAATTAGAGAATCCTTCATGGGAAAAACCAATGTTGTGTATGTCGAGTTTTCACTTATAGGAGTACTATTTTTTTACCAAGCCTTAGATATTTTTTTTTTTTTGGTAAATAAAATTCTTCATTAATTACCGGGTTTTGCAGGTTAACCCAAAACCTATTACAATATCCAGCCTTCTGCTGAGATTGTAGATCCTAGTCATCCTTGAAACTTTCTTACTAGAACTTGTGTTGAATCCCCTACAACACCTTACTAACAAGGCACACCCATACCTAAACATAACTGTAAACATTAATTATGTTGACAAAAAATTAAAGTTTGGAACTTTGCACTTGTGAAACCTATTGCTTGCCCATTTCCTATTCTTTGTCGGAATCTTCCAAGGCTTACACCCTGTTACCTTCATTTCCAATTTGGTATGATTTAGAGGGAAACCCCATAGTTATTACCAGCTCCATGGGGAAAGAACACCCATTCATCTTTCTCCTTAACGGGTAGGTTTATTTTCATGACTAATAATGTTTTCCACTTCACGTGGCACATCTTGTGTCCATGTCACAAAACTACCAACATCAACACCTATGTCGACTAATTTTTCAGCTGACTTGTTGGCCTCACGGTACACGTGACGAGCCCTTTTGTTATGTCTTGCCGCAAAAAGGATCCTCACTTCATGGATGAATCTCTCAATTCTCCATGGAGGTTTTTTACCATTGGTTAATAGGTTGATGATGTTCATAGAGTCACCTTAAATCATCAAGTTACCTTGAGTTGCTTGGGCTACTTGCAACCCTCTCCAAAGGGCTCTAGCTTCTGCTTCATTATTAGTTCTGATTCCCAATGGTTCAGTGAAGGCCTTGACCAGATTTCCTTAATGATCCCTAATTATTCCTCCATCTCCAGCTCTTCCCGGGTTCTCCTTGGCTGCACCATCAAAATTTAGTTTAAACCAACCCTAGGGGGGTGGCTCCCAAGAAATCCCATTTCTAGGATTGGGCAAAGGAATGGAAGGTTTGTCCTCAATACCTAAGGCCCGAGATAATTATTTTTCTTGGGGAGGAATTGAGTGGTTCTCATCCACTAAGGTGTTAAGGTTTTCTTTCGCAAAGACAATAATCCTGTTGAGGATGGTTTTTGGGTTTGAATGGTATCCTTAAAGGCTCTATGGTTCCTTTCTAGCCAAATCTACCAGAGAAAATGATGCCAACAGATTTTCCATAGGTACTTAAGTTTTAGGCTAACAAAGGGTTGAGGCCATTGATGGAACACTTTGGATATAAGAGCAGGCTTAACCCACAAGATCCTAAAGGCTTGGAAAAGTTAATCCAAGATGTACTCCGCTATCGGACACTCTAGAAACAAGTGTTGGGTTGTCTCCCACACTACCCTGCACATGTAGCAACGGTTAGCAATAACCATACCTTTGGATAACATATTGTCCATAGTGAGAATTTTTCCTTGAATCACCAGCCATGAAAAAAGGATATTTTAGGAATTAAGCCTTTGATCCAAACCAAACTCGGTTGAAATTTTTGACCTTCCACATTGAGAATCAAATTATAGGCAGACTTAACTGTGAAGTCACCACTTTTAGTCTTAGCCCAAACAATGTGATCTTCATCTTCTCCATAGGGAATAATTTGTTGGGTTAAAATGTTATAAAGCAAACCTTAGATATTATCTAGCTAGATATAACCACTAAAATACATGTAAGACTAGGTTATTCTTTCTATTGGAAATAATGAATACCATTGTGTGCTTGTAGGCATAATTGTATCATATAAAATCTAGGTTAAGAAGGCTAATGAACTAAAAAATGGACTAGTTTTTGTTATTAAACCCTAGATTTTGTGACTGATAGAGATTATTTTGATTGCATTAGGCACCTATAGTTAATGCAGTACTCTGTATCTTGAAACTTACCAATCTAGTTGTTCAAATTTATTCATTAAAAAGGGAACACGATGATCTATTTGTTTTGAATTTTTTTTCCATTAGAATGTTGAGTTTCACTTTACCACAACATGAAACATGTTGACCCTTGTTATTCTTTGAAACAACAACACAAAACTTTATATGTTAGATGTCTTTTTGTAGTATTATCCAACTTATAGCATTGCAACATTAGCTTGAGTTCTTATGTGTTATAGGGAGTGCAACATCTATTGGAAACATATGAGAAGCTTTTATCTTGGAATATGGACCCTGTTTAATATAATAAAGAAGAAAATTCAACACCAAATGCTTTGTATTAGCAAGAAGAGATTTAGGTTATTTGGCTTTGTAGAGGATAAAATAATATTTTGTTATTCTTTGATTTAGAGAAAATGAATATCATTCCCTTAAGGAAAATTTAATTGTAGGGAGAATAATATGAATATGATTTTTGGTTGATATATATTCTAGAACGTGTTCTCTTCAAAGAAATAATTATATACTAGTTATCTTTGAGAAGAAAGATCTTGCTATTATCTTTCAAAGAGAAACTATTAGGTATGTTATTTTATTTGAAATGATTTTTTAAGCTTACAATGAGGTTATATTATTTAAGCAAGTTTTAAGCTTTGAAATGTTGTATTTTAATTGAAGAATAGTTTATTTTCTTAGAATGAATAAGGATTTGTTTCTAATGGTATATATAATATTTTTAAATAATAAATGCATGTTTATTAGTTATCCCGAGGCTTATGTAGATAAGGGAAACTAATATAGAGAGAATTATGGGGTTCTCTCATATGAAACAATGTTTTGCAATGATGGAAGGAAATCAGAATTTGCATGTATATTACTTTTCCTAAGATTTGTGTGGATAGGGAAAAGTAATATGGAGAGAAATATGGGATTCTCTCATGCACGAAATACTTGTTATTTGTATGATGCATTTGCATAGGTGAAAGAGCATATATATATATATATATATATATATATATATATAAGTTGTCCTGATCCCTCACTTTGTCATCATCATGCTCTGGAGAGAAGACACAACCAGATTTGATGTGAAGGGAATTGTATATTTTATATTTGTATTTTGAACTCTTGAATGTAAGTTTTCAACTTCAAATCATTGTAATTTGTGAGATATGTAAATATGAAGGGTATATTGTGAAATGTGGATATTGGGGAAACTCATGTTATTATGAAAGTTTAACTACTCGATTTTGGATATGATGTAGTTATTTATGGGTTTAAGTTATAATTGTTCCTCTTGTATATTCCTTAATTTATTGTTATAAAGGAAATGGAAATAGATGTTGAAAGTGTAATATGGAAACATTTATTTTATTATGTTATGATGTTCAAATCTAGTATGAGATGGAAATATTTGAATTGTCATATCTTTAGCAATATATTATGATGCTTAAATCTAGAGTTTCATTTCCTTTATGAGAGAGTTATGATTATTTTGAAGTGTTACACTTATGTAATGGAAAGGGCTTCTTGGGAGGGAACAAAACTTAGTAGCCATGTTAGATCCCTTAAATAAGATGAAACCCAAAGTCTTGAGAAAAGTTATGAGGAGGCAACACTCAAGTTATCATGAATGACACTATGAGAATTAAATATCGGGTGTACCTCAAAAATAAGGAGGTTCTTGGGGAAGTCCTAAGCAATGAAGCTTGGACTATTATTTCTACCATGGAGGTTATAAATTTGTTTGCAATAAAATCTAGTGATGGCATCTTGAACGATGAGGATCGGGAGACCATGTGTATTATCAAGCAGAGTGATAATAGCCTTAATTAGCCCATCATGGAAGTGTGGTAATTAAGCACTAAAAAAATAGTTAACTCACAATGGAAGTGTGACAGATAGGCTTTAAGGAATTATACCAAAGTGATCCTACATAGATGGACTTATGTAGGATTAGGGAAATGGCATCCCCTTTTTGATGGACTAAAAAGAGATAATCCCTACGTTGTGGTCAAATTGTCTTATACTTGGGGAGAGTGTAAGAAATGTGAGAGGATAACTTAAGGAGTCTATTCTAACTTTGGAGGTTTAGAAAAGTGAACCCCAATGTTTATGGGATGTCAGCCTATAATGTTCAGTTGAGAGTCGTCTAAAGTGATAAGGTCTTAAATATGGTTATGCCTTGTTAATAATGAAATATGATTGGGACTTCTTTATGAACCTTACCTATTTTTGTTTTTTAAATATCTCTCTTGGGTTGGTTTAGTTGGGTTGTTATAGAAAATAAGAAGGCCCATGGTGTGATTGATCTATATGGTGAAAAATATATAACCATATTAGTAGCATCTTATATCCAAAAAGACTATTGGAACATTTTTAGGAGATGTGTGACTGCACTAAATCTACCCAAACTAGTATATTGGAGGTAGAGCTTGCAAATTTGGATATGGATAGGTTTAGAAATTTTGATGGGTACATCAACTAACTTAAGAAAATACAAGCTATTTGTATTGTGGAGGTACAGGTAGGAAATAAGAACTTGATGTTATCAACATGGTGTTCAACAATATTTTTGAGACATAGCATAGTTGTCATTGTATTTAAGATGATTCAATTATATTTTTTTCAAAATCCTACTCCATCTATTGATTATGTGTTAAAATACCTTATTCATCACCAAGATCAATAACAATAGATTATGAATTGTTGTCTCACCATTTAGGATTCTATAAAAGAGGTGACTAAAATCAATATTAATAACAAGTGGAGGAAAGGAGAGATGAAATCCAAAAAATCTTTCAAGAAGCTAGTTTGCACTTTTTTAAGAAGGAAGGATGCAAGGCTTAATTTTATTGTTTGTAAATTAAGAAGCTTGAAGAACCAACTTCACTCAATTTAGTTATTATTGGTGATTATTCCTCATATACACATATAGTTGTTCACTCAACTTCCTGGATATCTATACATTTTAAAGAGTGGATTATAGATTCAAAGGCAACCTAACACATGATAAAGCTTTGTCATCCATTGCATGAATATTAATGATAACACTGTGAAAAGTGTGTTATTATTGGTGATTATTACTCTTTACAAGTAGATAAACATGGTGAGGTAAAAATTGGCTCCTCCTCATTGGATGAGGTTGTTCATGTTCTAGATATGGAATGCAATCTTCTTTCTATTTATCACATCATTCATACAAATAAGAAATTTGAGTTTTAGTCAGATAAATGGATGATTAGGGACATTGATGATGGCTTTAAGATAATTACCTCAAGATATTGTGATGAGTTTGATCAAATTTATAAGATTATTAAGATATCTTCTTCTTCATATTCTTAATATAGGAGAGAATTTATGATTATGACGGTATAGGTAGATGACATAAGCAAAATATGATGCCACAAACTTAGATATATTGGCTATGGATCTTTGAGGTACATGAGTTAGCATCAATTGGTTATTGGTCTTTATCCTATCTCTCCTCTAGTTGTATTAATGAGGGGTTAATCTTAGGAAAGCATCATTGAAAGTCTTTTCTAAAAGGGACAACTAGGCATACTACACAACCCTTAGACATTTTTCATAGTAATATTTATTGGTACATGGAGTCATCATATCTACCCAGGAAAAAGTACTTGGAGTAATATTTGTTGGTACATGGAGCTATCATATCTTACCTTTATTGATGATTTCTCTAGGTATATTTGGTTGTACACCATTTGCAAAAAATATGGAGCTTTTGGAAAGTTTAAAGATTTCAAGGATCTTATGGAGAATAAATTTGAGAGGAAGAGCACATGCTTGAGGACTAATGGAGGAGGTAAATATGTTAGTCATACCTTTGGTTATTTTTATCTCTGTGATATTTCTTTTTAGAGGATTGTTCTCTAAACCTTAGTGTAGAGTGGGGTTGTTGAGTCGAAGAACTAGGTAATTATAGAAATGATTAGATGTATGTTGCATGTCGATTATATGGAGCTAAATTTCTATGCAAAAGATATAAATTGTATAACTCATATCATCAATAGGATTATGACTTAGACCAATTATGACATGACTCCTCTTAAGAGATTGATAGGAAACAATATTTATATCTCCAAGTTCTATATCTTTAGATCCATTATATAGGCTCATATTTTTGAAGATGCAAGGAATAGGGTTGATGACAAGAGATATAATTCTATTCTTATGGGATATATTGACACATTAATTATGATACTATAAAGTAGGATGTCATTATTCAAAGAGATATGAACTTTCGATAAGGTTGTGGTACAATATTTTGCTTATGTGTGACGATAATAAAATATCACATAAAATATCTCAAGTATTTTCTAGTAGTTCCTCTTGTTCCTTTTGACATTCTCATTTGTTATATTCTAGTTGTTCCAACTTCTCAACCTCTTATCTTTTGGATACCTCTCTAGCACTCTACCTAGTTTTAAATCCTATATATAATTAGCTTGATCCTCCCATGTCTTGTGTGATAGTGTTGGAGGTTAGGTGTATATTATGCTTAGTATTGATACTCTAATCCTATATTATGATGCTACTTCTATGCTAGATCTACCATATCCTTCCATAATTTACTTAATTCCCAAGTAGTTCTAGACCCCCATTCAGGATGCTTAGTCCATTCTCTCTTAGAAGTACCATAAAAAGGCCCCATATCAGTCCTTAGTATTAAGATGTGATGATTCTAGAGATCCATTTTTTTTTTGGTAGGTTAAATTAAAAGTTTTTGGTATTTTTCAGTTTTCTAGAGATCCCTTCACTTACTCTTATGCAAAGGGTTATTCAAAGTGAGATGATTATGGTTTCCAAGTATGAGTCATTGATGAAGAATCAAACATGAGAAATTATTCCTCTTTTTGAAGAGAAGAACATTGTTGGCTATAAATAGATATAAGACCAAGTATAATTTCAATGATTAGGTGGAGAAGCAAAAGGTATACCTTATTCTTAAGTGTTTATTTTAGAAGTAATGAATTGACTATTTTGATATCTTTATCCTAGTCACATGGATGGACTTTGTTCAAATGATTTTATCTATTGTTGTTTCTTATGGATAGGAGGTATATCAGATAGATGTAAAGAGTGTTTATTTACAAAGATATTTAGTAGAATATCTCTATGAGATAATCACCTAGTTTTAAATTTGATGGATTCATTCCCTTAGTGTTTCAACTAAGTCCATCCTTATACAATATTAAGTGGGATCCTCATTCTACATATGACAAGATTCATTCTTTATTTCTTAGTTATAGATTTTGACAATGCAAGGTAAAGCATGATGTCTATATCAAAAGAATTAGATGGTTATATTTTGGTGATTGTATTATATGTTGGTGGTATTCTCATCATGGGGATCTTAAAATCTTTGATCTAGGAGATGAAATCATTACTTCATGATACTTTGAGATGATAAGTTTGGGCTTCCATTATTTTTTAGGAATTTAGATTGATTAGTCACCCTCTAAGATCACCATTTATCATCCCAAGTATGCTTCATATATTCTATAGTGATTCCAAATGGAGGACTTGTTGAGTGTTAATTTTACCCAATTATAAAATTACGTCCTCCCTTAGAATTTTAATCCCAAAATCCCCTCTTGCAAATAAGTTAAACAAACAACTTCTCCAAGGTCTCCGCTATATTAGCATTTGCATGTGTATTACTAATCTCAATAAAAATATATCAATTCAATGCTAGGAACACCTTAGTGATTGCAAGTAATTGTAAACAAGGGGCATGTGTTGGTTTATTTTACCATGCTACTTTAATGATTGTTCATGAAACCCACATAAAAGTAAATGTGAATTGGCCCTCATATGACCACGATGTAGTGCCTTAGTTCCTTTTATCTTGAGGATTTTAAGGTAGATTTTATCTTCCCTCATTAATTATATTCTAATCAAGTTTAACATTGCATTAAATCCTACCTTAAACATGAAAATAAAGATTAAAATCTATCTATGAATGTGAATCCGAAATGATGAATAGGCTCCTTAAATATAGCTTCTTATAATTGAAGATAAAGACAACCTTTGCTATGAATAATAAATCATTCCTCTTTGGTGAAATTGATTTTCACAAAGAGACCATAATTTATAGCCTTGAAATAATGGCTTTAAAATATCATTTAATTATCCCCCTTTAATTAAATACTTTTCATAAAGGAAAATAATTTAATGCTTCAAAATAATAACCTTCAATGTAATGCTTGAATTTTCTCTCTTTGATAAAATCAGAATTTTTATGAAGAGAAAGCAATTTAATATTCCAAAATTGGTAGCTTATGAAATATCATTAAAATTCACCCTTCTTTGATGAAATTGGATTTTTCATAGAGGGAAGTTCATTTTATGCTTGTAAATAAAATATAAAACTGAAAAAATATCAGATTCGGTCTCAAAATGAAAAAAAAATGAAACTTTGAAATTTTAAAATCTGCAATAAAACAACATTAAATAATTTTTTTAAAATTCGAAATGACTCCGAAAAAAAATCATAAATGTGTAAAATAAAACTTTGATGTACATTCTACGCAGCTGTGCAATTATTTTTGGATTTTGAAAAATTTTTAATTTTTATTTTAATGTCTGAAAATCAAAAAATAAAGTTAGAAAAAATTAAAAAATGAAAAACAAAAAACAAAAAATGTTGCAACTCTTGATTTTTCCACAGATCCTGCAAGCATGAAATTTTAAATAAAAACCAACATTAACGTTACCCTATTACGCAGTCAAACAATTAATGCGGTGCGAGCTTCTAAGGAATGGGTGCAATAAAATGAAAATAAAAATAGATTAACCATTAAAATACATAAAATCTGCCATATCTCCATTATATTGCAATAAAAAATGATATTCGGGGTTTACAAAATGTGCAGAAACTTGCCCCTCAAAAATGCATCAAATGGGGAAAAACAGTCCAGCGATTGGCAACAATCTTCAAAAATGTGGCCCTCCAACATGGTGCAGCCAACTCTAAAAAAATCCAACCTTTGTTCCAGTTTTGAATGCAGAATTTAAATTTTTTCAAAAGGACCCTTCACTTCCTTCTTCCTTTCCCAAAATACCTTTTTTGCCCTTTGGATGTTTGCTGCCCAATTTTTTGTTTTGTTTTCGTTTCTTTTGATGCTTGGCTTTCTTTTGTTTTGTCCAACGTCATGTTTTCTTTCTATTTTCGAGTGCCCTTTTATTTGATAATGCTCCTTCTAGTGAGCATTTCATGATAATGCTCTCATAATAAAAGAAATGGAATGTTTCCCTTTACTAATGTGGTCATAACATTGACTTGGACACAGTATGTTTAACCAGAAAACAAAACTAAGATTATCAAACGAATCCCAAGCCACTAAAATCTAATTGACACACAAAAAACCCTTGAAATAACACTAAAAGGACACACGAACACACAAAAGCCTATCAAGACTCCAAAAGAAAGTGGCAGAAAACAAAAGGCACTAAAAAACAAGGAACCTTGGAATTAAATTGCAAATATTGAGGATGGGATATATCGAAATTATCGCTCCAAGGACACCAAAATGCTCAAAACACTAAATTTAAAGTGGGTCCCCAAGTTTTGGGGCTAGTTGTGGAGCAGCCACAACAGGACTATAAACTTGCTTAAAATTCATGTGCGTCTAGTTTAAATCTATGAGTAGTTTTTACTATACCTTTAGTGGATGCCACTTTGTACTAGTCACTTATTAGGGGACTTCTCTACCTCACCCGCACTTGATAAGACATTACTTTTATTGTCATATACTATTTTAAGTATATGCAAGGAACACATGAGATTCATTGGATAGCAAATTTGTAGATCCTTTAGTATATTAGAGGTACATATCATATGGGTATTCACTACTTAGAGCACCTCTAATTTTGACAAGGTTCTTCGATGCAATTAATCTGGTGATATAGACTAATAATGCTCCACTATAAGGATTGTTAATAGTCTCTTAATTCTATAGATGTTAGTCCATTTTCTCTTAGTCTTATACAAAATTTAAGTCATATGCCATAATTGAGACAACCAAAAATGTCTAGTGAATGTTCATGATCTTGGAATAGTTGGGTATCCCATAGTAGTTTTTGTTCACCCTTTATTGTGACAATTGGAAATCCATCGAGCTTATCTATAATATAATGCTTCATCAATATACTAAGCACATTGAGGTTTAGATGTACTACATTTTATGGATTCATTTTCATAGGATGCTTTATCCAATTCATATACCATAAATAAAGTAGACAATAAACATCCTAATCAATGTCATGCTTGAGGTACCATTTGTGAGTTTGTAGGAGTGATTTAGAGTAGGAGAGTGTCTCTGAAGTGGGTATCACTACTAAACATATTTATCCATATACCTCATTTAGCTTAAGGGGAATGTTGGAATATGTGGTCTTAACCTTAACTTAAGACCACCACTTTTATATTATGTTTATTGCATAGTCCTATGGGTCATGATATACAATATATAGGTGGGTTTATGGTAATATTTTAATAATAAACCTCAAGATCAGTTTTTTATCCTTGACCTAAGGTCACATGTAATAGGGTGCTTATACCAACTAATTCCAACTACTTCTTTAATGGTTGGAGTGCTTATTATTTCCTTTAGTGAGAATACTTTGGTGTCTATGGACACCATATAGATTGCATTGTGTTTATTTATGAGTTATTACTTCATTTTTATAATGTGTTGGTTTTATTTCTTTCTAGAAGTACTATTAAACTTGACACATCCTTTGTAGTAAATAATGGTGATATATTCTAGTGGTTCTCAATCCACTACCTTTTCATACCCATCTTGATTGTAACTATCAACCAAAGCAAAGAAAATTTTATGCTCCTTATCCAATATTAAGAGGCAAATCCATAAATTTAATTGGATGTGTAAAACAATTATAGGTAAAATTCACATTTTATTATAATATATGCAAAATAATTATAGGTAAAATTCACATTTTATTATAATATATGCAAAATAACTATAGGTAAAATTCATATTTTATTCTAGGCAATCCAAAGTTAATTTTATGCCTCTTAAGTGGGTATCACTACTAAATGTTTTTATCCATAAAGTTAAATTTATGCTTCTTTGCATAACCAATGTTAAGATATAAATACACAATGTTAAGAGGCAGTAGTGAGCATATTTATAGAGAAGGAAATTGAGTAGCAGATAAATTAGCAAATTATGGTGTTGATTTCCATCTTGGTAAAATTCAAATTTTAGAAGACAACTAGCCAAGTGAGATTTTATGTCTTAATCAAAAATGATGTCAAGGAGTTGAATGTGGAAACATAGCACTTTGAGGAAATTGAAGAACATATTTTAGAGAAAAAATATGAAAAACTGTGATAAAAATGTATGCTACAACAAATGTAATATTTTGGTATTTTGATGGGAGTGGCCCCCAATACAAGCCACATATAACCTATTTAAAAAATAACTTAGCAGAGGTAAACTTTGTATTTCTTGCCACCTTTAAAACTTTAGAATTTGGACCATAATAATTTTAAGAGTGATATTTAGAAGTTTTGGATTGGATTAGGTACCCAAGTTTAGCACTTGGGAAACATCCATGTATGATATGTATTCACCTTTAAGCAATGCATAAAATAGAGTAATCTTGAAAGTAAGCCTTAAAATTTTAACTATTTTGAATGATATTAATTCATACAAAAAATAAATCCAACAACGTTTTAAGGTGAACTTAAGAAGTTAGATTTCTTAAATTCATCTTCATTTTTTCTTAATTGGATTTAATTTAAAAAAAAAAAACATTGAATGAAATTTCACGTAATTAACTTTGATTTTGATAGATTGAACTTTTTCTTAGATAAATTCAATTTTATTTGAATGAACCTTCCCATAGATAAGTTCAATTTCAATCAAACAATTTTTTTATAGATACATTTAAAATCAACCAAAAGAATTTTAGTAGTTTTGGTTGGATTAGTTACCAAAGTTTTGGTCTTGGGTAACATATAAATGAAAATTTTCATAAGGAAACTTTAGCCTCAACCAAACGATCCTTTCCATAAAGGAACTTCAACCTTAATTGAATGAACTACTATAGATATATAAAATATACAAAGTGTTTAATTCATTGGATGTGCAAAATAATTATATAAAATAAGAGAACTTTAGAAGGTTTTGACATAGTAGTTGAATCCATAACATATTATAATAAAATGTGAAACTTCATTTTAGATAGTCATCTAGATTCAAATCGTAACATGCTATAAAAGCATAGTTATGAAAAATGATGTTGTGAAATAACTATGTGCCAAATAATTCCTCAAAGCTAGTTGAACTCTTTTATAAGTGAATTGAAATCTACGCTAGACTTAGAAAAACTTTGGAAGGTTTTGTGAGTTTTCTATTGTCTAATTTCCCTATTTATGCTCCTTCAAAATTTGTAAATCCTAAGGTAGTTCCAAGGTACTATAATTTTTATGACTTAATGGGACACCAAGATCTATTGACATGAGATCCCAAATTTTACCTTTATCCTTGGGCATGGAGTCTACAAATTTGGAACCTCTATAGCAAAATTGTTAAAACTTTGGTTCTCCTTATCCAATATTCTAAGGAAACAGTCCCAATTTTGTTTACCATTGTTCATCACTTTAAAACTAGAGTGAAGTAAGGTCATTTACTACCCATGTTAGATATTCAAAAGTATTTTCTAACAATTCTTCCTATTTTCTAGTCATGTCTTGTATATTGGAATATATGGGCTCTAAATTCTTATAGATTTCAATTGCATCACCCTAATTGACTTTGTCCTTTTCTTCTTTAAATATAGCATCAATAGTGTTGTCATCCAAAATGTTCATTGTGGATCAGATATGATTGGCATTCCAATAGTAACCCCTATATTTCCTTGTTCATTTTGTGTTCTTGGGCCTTTAGAGATGTCAAGTTTTCTTTGTAAGCTTAGAGGTTTCTTTGAATATCTAGGATCTTCCTTAAATTCTTGACTAGGTCCTTTCAATCCATCTTGAAATGTTGTACATGTGACATTGTCATGGAGGAGAGAAGTCTATATACCTCTTGATATTCATCCATTGTAGATAGTTGTTCTTCCACTTGCTTTTTTATGTCATATTTTATAGTCTTTATTCTATAAAAGAGTCCAACTAGAAGTACTCATAAGCATTATTTACTTCCCCATTAATCTTACCATAGAGGGACTTAATCCATTGGATGTCATATACTACCTTGGGATCCATAGTTATCTTTAGGTGTCTTGAGGCTATCAACTTTGTAATCTTTTGATATTTTACTTTTAGGACCACTTAGGGTTGTTCTATTGGAATTTTCCCTTGTGTGAGTTATTCTATGAGGTATTTTATAAATTGTTGATTATTTTTAGCCTTAGTAATTCAAGGCCCTTAAATTGCTTTCTTAGCTAGTTTTTCTCTTAAATGTCCCCTCTTAGCACCTCATTTTTGAAGAACACAGGCTTATGATGAGAGGGGGGTGAACAGTATAAGACCAACTTTTACTTTTCTTTCCCAAACAATATTATCCAATATTATCAATGGCAATATCAATAGAGAGTAATCAAAGCAATGCACAAATCATCACACACAAGAGAGACACAAATTTAACGTGGTTCACCCAATGTGGGCTACTCCACGGAGAAAATATTTCTACTAAATTTTCTCAACAAATATCTTTGGAATCAATTCCCTATTACAATATTTATGGACCTCTATCCAAAGGAGACACC
Source organism: Wollemia nobilis (assembly GCA_028583015.1). Classification (NCBI taxonomy): domain Eukaryota; kingdom Viridiplantae; phylum Streptophyta; class Pinopsida; order Araucariales; family Araucariaceae; genus Wollemia; species Wollemia nobilis. The sequence goes on along the minus strand of JAQPPZ010003077.1, from coordinate 8,596,565 downwards.
AATCCCCTATGCTCTGATTTGTGGATCTCTCTCCACAGGAGAACTCTTTCCCCTTTGCTCTAGTTCATGGAACTTGATCCAGGAGAACTCTATCTCCTCAACTGGTTTGTGGATCTCTCTCCACAGAAGAAATCTATCTTCCCAACTGGTTCATGGATCACACTCCACATGAGAACTCTTTCCCCTTTCTCTGGTTCATGGATCTCTCTCCATAGGAGAACTCTTTCCCCTCTACTCTGGCTGGTGATCTTCTAGAAGACTTATACCCCCACTTCTATGGCTTGTGGATCTCTCTCCATAGGAGACCTCTATCCCCACTACACTGGCTAATGGATCTCTATCCATTGGAGACTATTTTCCTCTTTACTCTATCACCTCCAAAGCTTACTCTCAACTCTATCTCAAATCTACACCAAACTCTATCCCAAGTCTAGCACAAATCTGCTCTAACTCTACTCACAAATATGCACCAAACTCTGTCTCAAATCTGCACCAAACTCTATCCCAATTCTAGTACAAATCTTCTCTAACTCTGCTCACAAATCTGCATCAAACTCTATCTCAAATCTGCACCAAACTCTATCTCAAATCTACACCAAAATCTATCTCAAATATTTCCCCAAGCCTTAACACAAATCTTGATCAAATCACCAATCAACTCTGCTTAGATCTGCTCCTCAAGCCTTAACACAAAGCTTGATCAAATCAGCAATCAAACCTACTCTCAAATCTATCTCAAGTCTTTACAAGACTTCCTCAAATCTGCCTTCAAGTCTTCTCAAATACTTTCTCAAATCTGCCTTCAAGTCTTCTCAAAAGACTTTCTCAAATCTACCTTCAAGTCTTCTCAAAATACTTGCTCAAATCTTCCTTCAAGTCTTCTCAAAAGACTTGCTCAAATCTACCTTCAAGTCTTCTCAAAAGACTTGCTCAAATCTGCCTTCAAGTCTTCTCAAAAGACTTTCTCAAATATGCCTTCAATACTGCTCATAAAAATTGTACCAAATATTTCCAATCCTTGCACACAAACAAAGCTTATATCTTCAAACAAAATATATTCTACTCATAATTCGTTTAACCTCTGGAACATATAGAGAATGATATGCACTTGCAAATAGCTCAATATGTTCTACTCAATCATTAAGTCTATCGCTTTCACATGTCTCACATTTATTGCTCTTCTAGCATATGACACCTATCCTCTTGATGCACACACTTGCTTTCACAAATATGATTTCTAATGTTTGCACATTCACTTACAATATCACTCAAAACCAATGCTCAAAAGTTTCACCTAATCATTCAACCAATGAAACACAACTTGCTCACAAACCCTAACATAGGTGTTTCCACTTTCTTTCAACAAGGATGCACAATGTAGATTTCAAACCCTAACTCAAATATTTCCAACAATGCTTATCAAACAATCCTTTTCACTCCACCTTATGTTCAGAAATATTCACTCAACAAAACACTTTAAACAAAGATTGATGTGCCCATACCTCTTTGCTTTGATGGAGATATGTCTTCAAAACCTGTCTCACCAACAACCAATTCCTTTTGTGCCACTTCAAGGTTAGATAGCAATATTCTATCTCTAAAATATCCACATGAATTTTCCCTCAATAAGGTGCTCAATGAATTCTAAAAATAATGTTCTAGAACTCTTCTTTTGTTCTCAAGAACAATGCATTAAATCTCAACAAAATCTCTCAACAATTTGAATTTTCACTTTTCAACCCTTGAAAAATAATATTCAAAATACCCTACTAATCCTTATAGCTCCTTAACCATTTCACAAAAAATATTATCTAACCCTTATAACTCCCTAGCCAAGCACATAAAAAATAATGACAAAACCCTTATGACTCCCTAGCTAGGCACATCAAAAATATTTAATCAACTCTTATGACTCCCAAGCTAAAACACAAAAATATTTAATCAACCCTTATGACTCCCAAACCAAGGCACATAAAAATATTTAATCAACCCTTATGACTCCCAAACCAAGGCACATAATACATACCTCAACAAAATTTTAATCCTCCTCAAAGTACTATCATCGCTTCTTGAACCCACGACCTTGTTGGCCGCCATACCCTAACACAAGGGCAATCACCGCGTGGGCTAGCTACCCATGTGAACCAAAGGAGCATGAGCTCCTTGATATTCTCCACCATGCTAAAATCAAAATCCGACCATGCAAAGGAAAAGGGCCTTCATGTGAATCGAACATGACTCCTTCTACCCTCCATGCACTACATAAGCTAAGCTTGCCAGCTCGGCTACCACCTCACTTCGGGTGGGGACAAACCCCTTCCAAACTTTGACCAACATGCTACTCTGAAAATCATGAGAACTACTATCTTTTTCCTCCATCGAACAAAAATCGAGCAAGGAAATAATTCGGGAGTAAATATTAATTCGAACACACTTTTTCTTAGGCTAAACTTTAGCCTATAAATACACATGCCTTATTGTATTTTGACGTCGGCTCACTTGCAATTCAAAATTGGCACTTCAAATTTAATTATTATTTTTATTAATATTTAACCTTAGGCTTAAATATTAATTAGGCTTAAATATTAATTAATTATATTATTTAACCTTAGTGTTAAATAATATACTTAGCTCCTTCATAAACTCTTTGACCAATGCATTATCCAATCTTCTCTTTGAAGGGCCCTGATGGCCAAGATATTATAATATTAAAATATTATAATATTATTCTTTTTCACTTGCTCTCTTGCACATAGTCTTAAACTTGGGTCTTCAAGCCTCCTTCAAACCTCTTATCCATTAACTTAGAACCCATGGTCCTAAGTGCTTTGGAGAGAACCTTGCCTTGCTTTCATAGCACATTAACCTTTGACATCAATGACCATGCAACTTTGACATCAATGACAACCAAAGTGCTCAACTTTCCAACAATCTCCCCCTTTGTCATTGATGGCAACCCTTTTCTAAAATTTCCTTTTTCCTTTCCTTTTCCAAATCTACTCCCCCTGACTAAATGCTCTCCCCCTTACTCAAATATCTCCCCCTTTGACATCAATGGCAAAGGGACTCCTTTGGGGCTAAAGATAAGACTCTTAGCTCAGCCCCCTCCCCACCTCCTCTCCTTGAGGTGATTAATTTTGGGGTGGGAGTATTTCTACTCCCAGCATACAATGCTCTTTTTCTTTGTCAACCTTCTTTCTCAACATACCCTTTTGATCCTTTTGAGTGTCCCTGTTCTTGCTTGTCTCTGGAAGCTCTAGAAACTCTGTTCTACACCACTTGGCCTTATGCCCTAGATTATTGCACTTGTAACACTTAATGTTGTAGTTTATAGAAGGTACAAATATCTTGAAGTTCCTCCTAGTGAAGCCATACTCCTTTTTGTCATGAACCCTGCATTGGATTGCTCTATGACCAAATTGATTACAAGAGTAGCAATACCCTTGAAAGAGATGTCCATATTTGAAGTTCCTCTTAGTAAAACCATATTCCTTCTTTTCATGAGTCTTGCAATGCATAGCCTTGTGACCAAACCTGTTACATGAAAAGCAACATCCTTTGAAGAAATCTTGCCTTGAACCCATTGGTCTCTTAGTCCTTTCTTCTTTGTGATGATCCCTGTACCTTGTTTGTGCATTGTTTCCTTTCTTAGTGAAGCTTTTATTCTTTGACTTATCTTCATAAGTCTCAATTTCTACTTCACTCTCTTCCTCTGAACCTTCTTCTTCTTTTGAGCTTGAGCTTGACCCTTCTTCTTGTTTCCCTTGTCCTTCTTCAAAACCAAGTTCTATTTTGATAGATGAGGATCTTTGTGCATTGATAATCTTATCCAAAGTCTTTGAAATTTTCCCAAAATTGTGTAGCTTGTCCTTAGACACTTTCACTTCCATCCTTAGTGAGATTACCTCATGTTCTAATCTTTCACATTCTAAGACTTTTACCTCTAACTTTTCTTTAAATCTCCTTGTCTTAGCTATTGAGTTTGTCAGGTCTTGTATAAGCTTTTATTTTTCTTCATCACATTCTTGAACTTGAGCCCTGAATTTTGAATTCTGCTTTCTAACCTTTTTCAATTCTTTAAGAGCAACAATAAGTTCTACTTCTAGATCTACTATACCTTCCTCTTCATTTTTTAAATATTTTTCTACTTCTTGGTCTTCAATAGCATCTTCATACTTTTCAGATTTATCTTCAATAGGAGCACTTCCTTCCTCTTCTATTGCCAGAAATAGAATTTCTTCTTCTTCACTATCTGAAGGTCTTTCATCACTGTCACTTGAAGTCTTGCTTCCCTTATCAACATAGAAACTCTTCTTGTGCCTTTGAAAGAATTTATTTTCATGCTTTTTTTGACCATACCTATTTTTCTTTTCATACCTGGATTTTCTTCCTTCCTTTTTCTTATGATCATATTTCTCTTCATTGCTACTACTTCTAGCTTCTGGACAATTAGATGCATAGTGACCAAAATTTCCACAATTAAAACATTTCACTATTTTCATACCTTTGTGCTTTCTTGAGTCCTTGTTTCTTTTACCATAGTTAGCTTCTTCATCACTTCTTGACTCACCACTTGATTCTGGTTTCTTATCCTTTGTCTTATTTGATGCTTTGAAGGTTGCCTCTTTCTTGGAGTTGGGATCCTTTACCATTCTCATCTCATAAGCTATGAGAATTCCATGTAACTCATCCATAGTCAATTGATCAATATCTTTCATCTCTTCTATAGCTGAAACTTTTCCATCATACCTTGTAGGAAGTGACCTTAAAACTTTCTGAGCAACATCGGATTCTTCAACTTTAAATCCAAGTCCACGCATGGTATTAAAAATCTCATCCACATGAAGTAAGTATGTAGCAATGTCTTCCTCTTCTTCCATATTCAAATATTCAAACCTTTTCTTGTGGTTTTGAAGTTTTGCCATCTTGACCTTTTTATTTCCCTCATAGGCTTGCTTCAATTTTTCCCAAATCTCTTTTTCTGATTTGCAATGCATAACTTTCACAAATTCTGCTTCACGTAATCCACTTAGGATTGCATGCATAGCCTTGGCATTATTCACATGTAAGATCTTACCATATTTATCTATGGGAGGATTAGCTGTAGGTGTGAACCCATCCTCAACTGCTTGCCATGTCTCATATCCTTGTGACATCAAGTAAGTCCTCATTCTTATGCTCCAAAAAGCATAATTATTCCCATCGAACAATGGTGCCTTATTTGATGAAGATCCATTCTGAGATGCCATCTGTGTTCCTGTAACTTCTTCCTTCAAGTTGTTAGACTCTTTCGAAGGAACCCACTCTGATACCAATTGAAGAACACAAGCTTATACTGAGAGGGGGGTGAACAGTATAAGACCAAATTTTACTTTTCTTTCCCAAACAATATTATCCAATATTATCAATGGTAATATCAATAGTAGTAATAAAAGCAATGCATAAATCATCACACACAAGAGAGACACAAATTTAACATGGTTCACCCAATGTGGGCTACTCCATGGAGAAAATATTTCTACTAAATTTTCTCAACAAATATCTTGGGAATCAATTCCCTATTACAATGTTTATGGACCTCTATCCAAAGGAGACACCAATCCCCTATGCTCTGATTTGTGGATCTCTCTCCATAAGAGAACTCTTTCCCCTTTTCTCTGGTTCATGGAACTTGATCCAAGAGAACTCTATCTCCTCAACTGGTTTATGGATATCTCTCCATAGAATAACTCTATCTTCCTATATGGTTCATGTATCACACTCCATAGGAGAACTCTTTCCCCTTGCTCTGGTTCGTGGATCTCTCTCCATAGGATAACTCTTTCTCCTCTTCTCTGGCTGGTGATCTTCTAGAAGACTTCTGCCCCCACTGCTCTGGCTTGTGGATCTCTCTCCATAGGAGACCTCTATCCCCACTACACTAGCTAATGGATCTCTATCCACTAGATACTATTGTCCTCTTTACTCTATCACCTCCAAATCTTACTCTCAACTCTATCTCAAATCTACACCAAACTCTATCCCAAGTCTAGCACAAATCTGCTCTAACTCTAATATCTATCTAAATATGACCAAACTCTATCTCAAGTCTAGTACAAATTTCTCTAATTATAAATTTACAAATCTATCTCAAATTTACACAAAACTTCTACAAATTTGACCAAACTCTATCTCAAATCTATCCCCAAGCCTTAACACAAAGCTTGATCAAATCACTAATCAACTCTGCTCTCAAATCTATCCTCAAGCCTTAACACAAAGCTTGATCAAATCAGCAATCAAACCTACTCTCAAATCTATCCTCAAGTCTTCACAAGACTTGCTCAATCTACCTTCAAGTCTTCAAAAGACTTGCTCAAATCTGCCTTCAAGTCTTCTCAAAGACTTGCTCAAATCTACCTTCAAGCCTTCTCAAAATACTTGCTCAAATCTACCTTCAAGTCTTCTCAAAAGACTTTCTCAAATCTGCCTTCAAGCCTTCTCAAAAGACTTGCTCAAATATACCTTCAATATTGCTCATAAAAATTGTACCAAATATTTCCAATCCTTGCACACAAACAAAGCTTATATCTTCAAACAAAATATATTCTACTTAGAATTCGTTTAACCTCTGGAACATATAGAGAATGATATGCACTTGCAAATGGCTCAATATGTTCTACTCAATCATTAAGTATGTCACTTTCACATGTCTCACATTTATTGCTCTTCTAGCATATGACACCTATCCTCTTGATGCACACACTTGCTTTCACAAATCTGATTTCTAATGTTTGCACATTCACTTACAATATCACTCAAAACCAATGCTCAAAATTTTTCACCTAATCATTCAACCAATGAAACACAACTTGCTCACAAACCCTAACATAGGTGTTTCCACTTTCTTTCAATAAGGATGCACAATGTAGATTTCAAAACCTAACTCAAATATTTCCAACAATGCTTATCAAACAATCCTTTTCACTCCACCTTATGTTCAGAAATATTCACTCAACAAAACACTTTAAACAAAGATTGATGTACCCATACCTCTTTGCTTTGATGGAGATATATCTTCAAAACCTGTCTTACCAACAACCAATTTCTTTTGTGCCACTTCAAGGTTAGATAGCAATATTCTATCTCTAAAATATCCACATGAATTTTCCCTCAATAAGGTGCTCAATGAATTTTGAAAATAATGTTCTAGAACTCTTCTTTTGTTCTCAAGAACAATGCATTAAATCTCAACAAAATTCTCTCAACAATTTGAATTTTCACTTTTCAACCCTTGAAAAATAATATTCAAAATACCATACTAATCCTTATAGCTCCTTAACCATTTCACAAAAAAATATTATCTAATCCTTATAACTCCCTAGCCAAGCACATCAAAAATAATGACAAAACCCTTATGACTCCCTAACTAGGCACATCAAAATATTTAATCAACTCTTATGACTCCCAAGCTAAAACACATAAAAATATTTAATCAACCCTTATGACTCCCAAACCAAGGCACATAAAAATATTTAATCAACCCTTATGACTCCCAAACCAAGGCACATAATACATACCTCAACAAAATTTTAATCCTCCTCAAAGTGTTGTCATCACTGCTTGAACCCGCGACCTTGCTAGCCACCACGCCCTAACACAAGGGCAATCACCGCGTGGGCTAGCTGCCCACGTGAACCAAAGGAGCATGAGCTCCTTGATATTCTCCACCTTCGACGCTAAAATCAAAATCCGACCATGCAAAGTAAAAGGGCCTTCATGTGAATCGAACACGACTCCTTCTGCCCTCCACGCGCTGTGCAAGCCAAGCTTGCCAGCTCGGCTACCACCTCACTTCGGGTGGGGACAAATTCCTTCCAACTTTGACCAACACGCTGCTCCAAAAATCATGAGAACTCTATCTTTTTCCTCCACCATGTCCGAATGAAAATCGAGCAAGGAAATAATTCGGGAGTAAATATTAATTCGAACACACTTTTGCTTAGGCTAAACTTTAGCCTATAAATACACATGCCTTATTTCATTTGACGTCGACTCACTTGCAATTCGAAATTGGTGCTTCGAATTTAATTATTATTTTTATTAATATTTAACCTTAGGCTTAAATATTAATTAATTATATTATTTAACCTTAGTGTTAAATAATATACTTAGCTTCTTCATAAACTCTTTGACCAATGCATTATCCAATCTCCTCTTTGAAGGGCCCTGATGGCCAAGATATTATAATATTATTCTTTTTCACTTGCTCTCTTGCACATAGTCTTAAAATTGGGTCTTCAAGCCTCCTTCAAACCTCTTATCCATTAACTTAGAACCCATGGTCCCAAGTGCTTTGGAGAGAACCTTGCCTTGCTTTCATAGCACATTAACCTTTGACATCAATGACCATGCAACTTTGACATCAATGACAACCAAAGTGCTCAACTTTCCAACAATTTTCTTGCTAGAGGTGGCATCTTTGCTATTTTAGTTGTGTCACTTCCACTTCAAGATCCTAGTTTTTCTTCTAGATTAGTTCATTCTCAACCACTAGGTATTCAAATTTCATTGCTATGTTAAGAGCAAGTTGATTCATAAGCTAGACCATTTGGTATGGATCCATTATATTTAGGTCGAGATCAAACACTTTGGAGGTTAATTTAGTAGAAACTATTACCACTTTAGAGGTGTAAGATTCTATGGATTGACTAGATAGATTTTGTCCCCCCTCCTTGTTAGCTATGATGAAATTAGGATTGATGTCTTGGAAGTCATTTTCTTAGACTCTTTATATTATTTATTCTATTTATTTTTGTTGTATGTAAGGACATAATATTCCTTTGTGGTGTCTATCTCCTCAATATTACACAATAATTTTTATACAAAGATCATGCTTGGCCTTGTATCTATGCTAGTTTGAGAGGGTGCTCCTATAGACGTATCTCCTTATGTTGGGGAGGTTAGCACCATTGCTTGTAGGAGGAGCTATATGGCCTAATATGGTGGGAAAGGTTGATGTGTTGAAGAAGAAGGTCGATAAAATTACATGGTAATCAAGGTAAATAGAGTGGAAATAGTGGGAGTGGGTTGTGATGCTATCTATACTAGTGTATCAACTAGCGATGATATTATTGGTGAGGTCATAGATGATGGCGGTGATATGTTATATAAGACCAAGGATTACATAGTAGAAACCTAGGTGGTAGGTGATGGAAATAGGATGATAGGTATGATTCTATATCAAAAACTATTGGAGATGGTGAGCCTCCCTTGGCCAAATTTTTCATAAAAAAAAAATTATGAATTTATATGATATATTTAATAATATATTATATGGTTTTATGATACTTTGATGATAAATGACATGTTACTAATAGACTAGTATTTTTGCAGGAATAGACACCTTCGCAAGTGGGTAAGAAATGGATGGTTTATAGAGTCAAAATGGTCTGACAAATGAGATATATGTTTTGAAATTAGTTTATGCCTTTGCAATTTGTCATGTTATTCCTGCACTTACATGTTAGATGGTGTTAAGTGGACATTACTAACATGTTTTATGAAGGACTATGGTAAGATGGTTTAATGTTGCTTTAGTAAAAGGATTTAATGTTGAATATTGCTTTATTAAAATTATTAATTTGAATAAAGGAAAATTAATGTGCTAAACTTTAGAATAAATGAAATAAAGACATTTATAAAATAATTTATTGCTTTAGCTTCAAATTGAAAAATGAACCCAACATAGTAAAATGCAATTGCGGATAGTTATGAGTTTGTTACCCTGAGCGAATTCTCTTTGTTGTATTCCTTAAACCCTATTGAAGAGAGAAGAGGTGGGGTTGTTGGTTTATAGAAGATATAATAATGTAGGATTTTGGGAGTCTTACCATTATGCTTCAGAGGAGTGAAATATTATTTTAGAATTAAGAGGAACCAAGCAACAAATATTACACCATTGGAATGCAATCGACTTGCTTTTCCAAATGAATAGTTCTCACATTGAGGTACTCTATGATATTTCTTTTGAATGAAGTCAGTGTTTTCTCGAAAACAATGCAATGCTAAGATTGTATTCTCTGACCAAAAATTGATATCTCCAGGTTTAACCTCCTCCTTGAACGATAGAATATATGTATTCTGTTATAACCCTAGAAGTGTTATTTTATTTCATTTATTTGTTTATATTTTTTTTAAATAGTTGATTGATGTAGAATTTATGTACAATGGTATCACTGTTCAAAATACATAAATTCAATTTTTTTCTACCATATTCCCTATGCCTATAAAAGCATGCACATCAGTGTGTGGCATTTAGCAGCAAATGTTCCACATACACAAGTCTTGTTTGATACAAGCAGATGTTGTTCGTGTTGTGTAGAGTCGTGAAAAGCAAACACTTGAATTCAAAATTTAATTTTAGTTTTTATTAAACTCAAACCATATGTTTGAATCACCTCCCAATTGGTAGATGTGGATGCGCCACGTGTTTAGGCTGTGAGCTGACTGGATGCGTGACAAGTCAACTATGTGCTTTCTGTAATCATTCATGCAATCTCTATTTAGAACAACGTGAAGAATTTAAATGGAGACTTAATATTTTATGAATGAGTTTTATATAAGGCCTTAACATGCTTTATGAAAAGGGTAGGACCCACGCATATTTCAGAAAGCAACCTAATTTTTAATCAAATTAGAGTGGATAAAAGAATAATGTAGATATAAACTTATATTTGAGTATCTTTTGTATAAACTCCCGAAAATGAAAATAGGGTTTGTTGATATTGTATATGGAATATAATGAAGCTCATACATACTTTGTATTAAGAAATAAATTACAAATAATATCCTCGTAATAAGTAGACATTATATTATTCATTTATTATAGACATGCTTATATTATTTAAAAGGAAAATACAAGAGGTTAGGATTACTTTGAAATGTTTTATTATTGCAAAAATAGGTTTTGTAATGATATATGATAGGTGTTTGTTTATGACACTTACTTTAAGAAAAAACCTTAAAGTATATATATAAAGGTTATAAGGAAATGACCTATAGGTAAAAGATAATTCATTTTGTGTGAAAATGAATTTAATCTTTGAATTGGAACTATAGATTATAAGAAAGTAATCTTTAGAATAAATATATTACATGCTAGGTAAAGATGAATTAATATTATGATTAATCTATTATGGATTAGATGATCATTAATTAAAGGATAAGTTATTTTAATGAAATATTGAATTGATCTTTATATTGTGATTAAGTTGTTGCTTGATTCATTTTAGAATTATGTAATTATATGGTTGAAATATATAGATTGAAATTGAAATAGTCTATGTACTATGCTTATTTAATGACTCTATGAAAATATTATTTTATTATTGAAAAATGAACAAGTCTAGTTGGTTATTGCTTATGTATCTTTCTTTTGTAATATTATGTTATGGATTTTGGGAAGGATTAGTGATGTATTTATGTTGAATTGGTATTCTTATTATGAAAAGAAGAATATTTTGTATTATATATTGAAATGATGGATTGGGTATGGGATCCATTAAATAGAAAGGAACTTATGGGGGTTCCATAGTTAATATTTTGTAAAGGAATTACTTAAGGAGAGGACTCTTGAGTAATTGTAGAATGATGAATGAATGGGGTTTAATGAGAGGGAATTATGGGGTTCCCTCACTTTTGTAAAAAGGAATTTACAAATTCTTGTAATGCAAATACATAAGAATTATGGATATTCTCATGCAATAGATTGAAATTATGGTAAAAGAAATAATGAATCCCTTTTTGTAGATTATCTAATAAACTTGCAATGAAAATAAAGATAGACTATTTAAGGTTGGGTTTTTCCTGAAAGGGTTTCCCAAGATATATGATGTATCATTTGTGTTTATTTTGTAGAACTTTTTATGGAATCATATTAAGTATTTATAGATCTAATGCTATGAATTGTAAATGAAGAAGAAATGGATTTGTTTATTTTATTATATTTTTTATGGAAAGTAACATTGTAAAGAAAGGTAAATGATTAGATTTCCTTTATATCTTGCAATAGAATATAGATTATGCAATTGTGGCTTTTAAATTTGAAATGAATAAAGTTATTCTTATATTTGCCTTAGGGTTTGGAGATTCTTGCTTAAGAGGATTTATCCATAGAATGCTAACCTAATCTAATTAGATCCCTAATGTTAGGACCAAAAATAAGGGAGATGTGATGTGACAATACCTTAGGGTTACAATGGGAACTTTAGTAATAGATCATTGAAGTGTGCTCCAAGAGATGGTGAGCTTAGAATTCCATTGTAACTAAATTCTTGTGATGGGTTCTTCAATAGATAGTGAGATACCCATGTGAGAGATATCATGCAAATGATAGTCATAGGAACCCGAACGAATGTGGAAGAATTTCTATGGGGGATGTCATTTGGTGTGGTAGTCATTGGAAACCTTGATTGAATGATGGGATACTAGATGGGAGATACCACACGAGTGATAGTCACCTCCATTAAGCTATAAATGGGATATTTTAATGGTGCATAATAGTTTTATACTAAATGAAGTATGTGTAAAACTATAAGAAGCTTATGCCTAAGTACTAGTAAGGAATGATTGACACTAGTAAGGGATTTGGCATCCCTTTTCTCAAATGAACGAGATAGGATTAACCCACATGTTGTGGTCAAAATGTCCTTCAAAAGAGAGAAAGGAAATAGGGTGACCACTCAAAGGTTTCCTTTAAGCTATATGGGTAGTGTACAAGGTAAACCCCAAAATTATTGTGAGATTTTGGCCACTCCTATCCACCTGAGGGATGTTGCAGCATCTAGAACTTGGATTGTGGTAGAAGCTTCTATGGAAATTATTTTTATTGTCTTGGTTAAACTTGAACCTTAAAAAAATTGGGTTAGATTTTAGGTTCATTACAATTGGTATCAAAGCATGATTGTAGGTTTTTAAGCTTCTCTAGGCTGAACTCTTATGTAGGAAAAGAAGTCTACCTTGGAAAGAACCTATCCATGATTTGATTTCATGTGCAACTTAGGAAGGATAGAATATTCCCATGGGGGTGATGGTTTAGAAGGAATAAACCAGACCATTGATCAAAGGGTAAATTTTATTTTTATTAAGGCACCTTACATGGATTAAGTGTGTTAGGTGATACTTTTGATTGACTGCTAGCCACAAATACTATTTTTTGAAGAATAAAACTAACTAGGTAGTTGGAGGTATATGGAATGATACCTAATTTAAGTTGCTTATCTAGTAAGGAATTATGACACCAACAAAATATGAGGGAGACAAGGATATTTCCAATATTTTGGAATGGTAGAGGATTCTAGCAAATATATTGATGATATCATGACCTATGAGATACCCCTACTCCAACAAGTACATATGAAAATGACATAGTTAGAGTCCATAGTATGGGTCCTGTGGGATCAAATAGACCAACATCAATTGATACTATAAATCATTATCGAGCAAGGGTACTCTAGACGTGGATTTCATGAGAAGGGTAAGACATGAAACAAGTTTTCTAAGATAATATGTTATACCTATGGAGGTCCTAATTATACCAGTCGATGTCCACTTAAATATGATACTAGTAAATGACCTGGATAGCCAAATAATAGGATCTATGCAATCACAGGTAGCTAGGATCTAGATGGATAGGCTACCCCACTTCTTTTGAATGGTATGATCTTTCATAATAATGTTAAGATTTTTATATATAGCAAAGCAATAGATAGCTTCATTTCACCTAGTTTATTCAAGGATATAGTAGAAAGACCAATATTCTTGGTGGGAGGGTGGAAAGTAGAGTATGGTTTTGGATAAACCTACTCTATGGATCAATGTTATCCAAAAAATCAAGTCACCTTACCCAATGGCTCTAGAAAATTGCACCTATACATAGCTCCACTCCATGCCTTTGATTTTATTTTAGGGATGGATTGGCTGAAATCCCATGAGGCTATAATCAATTTCCACAAAAGATGGATTTATTACACTAATAGTGATATATAAAGAAGGTGAATTGTTAGTGAATAAGATTCCTTTCGACCTCAGTTGATTTTATAAATGTAACTAAATAAGACCATGAGAAAGGATGGAATTATTTTCATGGTCAATTTTACCAAAGTGGAGATAGATAAAAAGGAAGAGGTGTTTGAAAAATACACAATCTTGGAGGAATATAGGGATGTTTTTCTTAAATATTTGCCTGGATTACCACTAAAAAGGAAATTTGACTTCACTAAACTAAGCCAACACATAGAACCCCATATAGGATGAATCCTATAGAGATGCAAGAGTTTAAGGCACAAATCTAGGGGTTGTTAGAGAAAGGGTTGATAAAACCTAGTGTGTCACCATGGGGTGCACTTGTTCTCTTTGTAAAGAAGGATGGATCGATGAAATTATGTATCAACTATAGAATGTTGAACAAAATGACCATCAAGAATAGATATTGCCCAAAATAGAGGATTTGTTTGACCATTTGAAAGGGGTAACCATATTCTTAAAAATTAACTTCAAATTAGGATATAACCAACTGAGAATTCATGAGGAAGATACTCATAAAACTACCTTAAAAACTTGATATGGGCACTACAAATTCATAGTGCTATCTTTTGGGATGACTAATGCACCAGCATCCTTCATAAAATTGATGAACAATGTGTTCAAAAGACAGTTAGATAGTTTTTTTTTGAAATTTTTAGATGGCATTTTGATATATTCCAAGAACAAGGAAGGGCATGATAAGCATTTAATGATAGTACTTGAGTTGTTAAGAGAAAACCAACTTTATGGTAACATCTCTAAATATGAATTTTATGTCCCCAAGGTATAGTATCTTGGGCATATTATATTTGTAGACTGAATATCAGTAGACCTAAATAATATAGAGGTCATTTTGAGTTGGCCACAACCCACCAATGTGACTAAAGTACGAAGTTTTATGGGCATCATAGGCTACTATAGATGCTTTGTGAAAAATTACTCTAAGATTACCTATCCTATTACCAATATTTAGAGAAAGGAAAAAGAATTTAAATGGATAGATAAGTGCAAGGTAGCTTTTGAGTTATTAAAATAGGAACTTACTACCACACCCATTCTAAAAATCCTAGACCCACAGAGGAACTTCTCAGTATGCATAGATGGATCGTTGGAAGGATTAGGAGGGGTCCTATCCCAAGAAGAATTAGTGGTAGCATATGAGTCAAGGAAAATCAAGAAACATGAAGTAAATTATGCTACACATGACTTGGAACTTGTAGTAGTGGTGCATACCCTTAAGATGTGGTGACACTATCTGCTAGGTAAAAAAATTGAGCTTAGCACCGACTATCAGAGTTTGAATTATATCTTCACTCAACCATTTTTGAATGTAAGATAGAGATGGTGGATTGAGTTCCTAGTAGAATACAACTTTGGTATAGAGTATATAAAAGGTAAGTAAAATAAGGTTGCAGATGCCTTGAGTAGATGAAGGTATATAGCTTCTATAAAATGTAGTCATGTGGACTTGATGGAACAAGTCAAAAAGATGCAAACCCCAATATCGGTTTTGCAAAGATATTCAAGTAAGGTTGATAAGAAATCCTAAAGATAATAGTGATTATAGAATCAAGGATGGACTCTTATTCTTTAAAATAGAATCATCATACAAAAAATATGTGACTTAAGGAAATTGATCATGCTAGAGGTGCATAGATATCCTTACTCTGCTCATCCTAGAGGGGTCAAGATGAGGGAAAATATGAAGAAGACCTTCTATTGGACAGGGATGAAAAAATGACATAAATGAATTTATCACTAGATGCATGAAATATTATACGGTGAAGGCTAAACACTGATATCCAACAAGCTATTTATTTCCACATGATATACTAGTTCAAAAATGATAGGTAATATCTATGGATTTTATTGTGGGACTACCTACGAATAGATTCTAACATGATGCAATCCTTGTTGTAGTGGAAAAATTAAACAAGGTTGCACACTTCATTACAGGGAGTACAAAGGACAATGCAGTTGTGGTGGCTAATAGATTTACCAAAAAAATATTTAGGCTACATGGATTCCTTAGAGTAATTATATCTGATAGAGATTCTAGGTTTACTTTTACATTTTTTCAAGCCCTACATCAGGGGCTATTGGCATGATACTGAATAGTAGTTTAGCTAACCATACGAATATTGATGGTCAAACTGAAAGATTCAATCAGGTTTTGGATAACATGTTTTGCATGTTGTAGCACCCTAAAATTGGCGCAGTGAAACCTTAGTAATTACATTCACTCTAGTAAATAATTTAAATTCAAATTTTAACCTCCCAAACCGCCCGTTAACCGTCGGTTAATCCGTTTCCCCCTTTCCCGTGCCATTTTTAGAGGTTGTTTTGACCGTTTGACGATATCGTCGCCGATCAGACGATATCGCCCCAGATCTGACGATTTCGTCTGGGCTAGGACGTCCAGACGATCTTGTCCCAAAACTAATTTTGCACAATTAGCTTCTATTCCAACGGGTCTCTAATCCGGGTGAAAGCGTGTCTACGCCGTTAGAGACCCTCCCCTATTGGAGATCTCCCAAATAGGGATGATCTCCAACCTCCTAACCTCCCTCCTAAGCCTATTTAATCCTAAGCCCTCCCCTTAGCACCCCCCTAGCTGATAATTCCTGTAACCCGACTTCATACACGTTAAAACATCCCAAATTCATATTTGCATTAGTTCTATACCAATTTTGTTGTAGGTACCTTAGTGTTTTTCAGCCGAAGCAAGCTTACATCGTCGTCGACGATCCTGTTCAGATCGGAGGCGATCCTGTCGAATCAGAGACGATTTCGTACCAATGCGAGATGATTTCGACTGCAGTCAACATTGAGGCAATCAGTGCCTAAAGTTTGCATTTCTTCATCTTTTCTCTACTGTTTTATTCTACAATTAGCTAGTTTATTCAGTATTTTATGCTATTCTGCATTTTGGAGTTCACCCATCTAGATCAAATGCATAATTAAGTCATAATTATTATTAAATTAGCATAATGCATTCATGTTTCTATTTTTAAGTTTCAGTTTGATATTGCTACTGTCATTTTACACTATTTCCCTTTGTTAGAATAGTTGTATTTTCTATGTTTTGCACCTATTTCTCTGTTTGCAGGTCTCTGATGAATTCGTCAGATCTCAGATGATCTTGTCTGATCTCAAACGATTCTCATCAAATTCCAGACGATCCTGACTGCTTCAAGAATCAGAATCTTCATCAGACATCCGGATCAGGTATTCTTCCTTTAACATTCTTTAATTTCTCTATTTTTCTGTCTTAATTCTGTTTTTCTGTATTCATTTAATCTGCATCTTCATATAGAATAGCTTAGACGCATTTTGGCCAAACCTAGGACTTGAATGCTTAAGGCTAAAATGAACACATAAAACACATTCCCAACCTAGGCATGGAAACTGCCATTGAATGTTTCCTGGTGAACCCACCATCCATCGAAAAATCACCAATATACACCTCCCTTGAGAGGCGGGACCTTCGCAAGGCCTCTCGATCCGAGGTACCACGCCATCCTTTTCACATCCCCCTTCCGGGCACGGATCCTATAGCCTGAAGGTAAGGGTGTGAAAAATTTGGAGCGATACATTTTGGTGAACCCGACGTGAATGCATTTAAAACCTTTTGAAAACAAAAACAAAAAAAATATATATATATATATATGTATACAAGAAAAACAAAAACAAAATCATCATTTCAAGTTTGTATGTTTTAGATTCAATTCTAAATAGTAGATGCTAAATATTACTTTTAGAAGTACTAAAGAAACCATGAGTTTTTACTCAAATCAATATGAGCCCATCAGTAATGTTGGAAGAATTCAGCCAAATACATTTGTTGATTATGACCAACCTCATCCCTATTCAACATCACCTCCATCACACTTTTCTCATTTTTCATCCTTAACCCAACAGAACAATCCCTTTTCCAATCCTCTTCATAACGATATTATCTATTCTCCCATATATCCATATTATGTCTATCAATCCACATATAATCCTCCACCACCTTTTCAATACTCTTCTTTCAATACAACACATCCATTTCAACAAGAAAATACTTATTCTTCCAATTCTACCATGCACTCACCTCATACTTCGCAATCTTCCTATCATCATTCTACCCATAATAAAGAAAGTAGAGGTGAGAAACCATTAGGTCCTTTTATGACGAAATTCCTAAGGCATTTATCAAAAACCTCTCAAAAACCTTCATCACGTAAATTTACTAAGCTCAATCAACCAATGGATATAATTCTCAAGCATTTACTTGACACAAATAAGATTGAACTCCCTTCCATAAGACAACTTGATACCACAACAGATTGGTTTAAACCTGAGCTACATTGTGAATATCATAGAGTAGATGGACATATGACACAAAATTGTAAAGATTTAAGATGTGCAATTCAAGATTTGATTGATAAGGGTCTTTTTAAATATAAAGGAATTACAATCTACAACCGATTATAAATCTCCAGTAAACAATCAAACTCCTACACAACAAATACCAATAATCAATCAAGACATGGGGATCTCCCAAGAACCCCTATTCAATTATCAACAACAAGAAACCAATCAAATATTGCATGTTAATGTGTCCCATCATGATGATATTATTAATATTGTAACAAAAACTACAAATGAGCAACCTCAAGTTCAATCAACTCAATCTGATATTCAAGATATGGATTCCTCATTTGACCAACCTTCAAAACTATCTTTGGCTCTAGAGAATGATCCAAAATGGAATGTAAGCATAGAAAGCTCATATTTAAAATCAAAATTTCAATCTGAAATCCCCTTTGATAGCCAACAACAAGTGATTAATCCTCAAGCAAAGATATCCCTTTTAGAAGTATTACAAATTTATCATAAGGAAATTTTGTTCAAAATACCTAGCCAACAATTTGTTCCTCATCATATTTTCTCTAAGAACATAATTAATGGTGTAAACCCTCTTGAGGTTAACCATATTTCATTCTATGATGAGGAGATTCCTTCCTCTACTCCACAAGAAGACTACTATCTTTACATTACAGGATCTAGTAAAGAAACACTTGTTAGAACTATCATGGTAGATAATGACTCCTCTCTTAATTTATGCACTTATCAATTATTCCAAAAACTCAAATTAAAGGAAGAAGATCTTAATGAATCAAATGTTATTATAAAATCTTTTAACAATGAAATTCAAGAAGCTCAAGGTACTATAATTCTTCCCTTTAATATTGGATCCAAGATCCTGGATACTTTATTCTATGTAGGATATTGTCCTTCACCTTACAACCTACTTCTCCAGAGTCCTTGGATTCATACGATGAGGGTTTTCCCTTCCACTCTTCACCAATGTTTGAAGTTTGAACTTGCAAATAAAATTGTTACCATACATGGTGACCCAACACCATTTGAAGAATATTTAACGGTTGAAACATCAAGTTCTATACATTCTCTATTATCACAATTATCTTCTATCCATCACTTTTCTTCATCCATATATGATCATCCTTGTTTACCAAATAACACCCATGCATATCTTTCACATATACTCTCTCCATCTTATCAAGACTTGGAATATAGTGATAAGAATGAAGAACTTTCTTATCCTTCTGACATTTTATTTTGTAACATGATCAATTTTACACATATAAAAGTCAAATCTTTTGCTACATTATTCTACATTATAACAAAGCTTTTGTTATCACTACCTTTTATTCATCACCTTCTATTCTTACCTTCACCTCAACCAGATTATCCTTCAAAACCTCCTTTGATTTTGAAGCAACCTTAGACATGCTATACTCAAATAACCTTGTATAGTGTATATAGATCATCTTGTATATACCACCAATTTCAATTCATAAATTAAAATCAAAATACAAAAAAAATCAAAATCCTCAAAATCTTCAAAAAAAATACTAATGCAACTAAGGACCTTAAAGGTAAATTTGAGCCCAACTGGCTTGGACCATACATTATCACTGCTAAATTTGAATCAGGAGCATACAAATTATCTACCTTAGATGGTAAAGAACTTAAAGAACCCATGAATATTTTGCATCTTAAACGTTACTATGTATAAATTTGGTCATTTCATCCTTGTATATATTTGTTTAAAATATTTCAAAATCACTATCTTGTATTTCTTTCAATTTATAAATTCAAAAACACCAAAAACATTCATAATCATCAAAATCTTCAAAACTATTTGTTGTATTTATTTATGGCACTTGTTAATTCTTTCAAAAATAATAAAAATGATAAAAAATCAAAACAACAATATTCTTGACTCTTTCGAAACCAAAACAATATAAAGAAGAAAGAGAGAGTCAACATTCTCAAAACTTCTCAAAAATAATTTATATATATTTTCTTACAATTATTGCAATTATATGTTTCAAATTATTTTGGATAAATTAGCATTTATTTGGAATCCCTCACTTTCACAAACACAAAAATAAATATCTTGATTTTATCTGGCATGATTACTAATCTCTCTTATATCAAAGTCCACAAAATTCAATTAAATAAAGTTTGAGCATAGAGAATTGATCTTGTTATTTACTTAAACCAAGCACATCTTTTCACAATAAAATGATTATATTTGTAATTTCCATGCTTTGCTACATAGTAGAAGTGGTTTCTTGAGCGAAAAGTTTCCCCTGCTATCCTATCATGCACATGGTCTAGAATCTTTGAGAATTGGCAAAAGGACAAGCTCACCCCTACCCAGAATAAAAATCCCTTGCTCTACAGCTAATCCGAGCAAGTATCCCTAGTATAGAACAAAAAGAAAAAGCAAAGTTCAAGAAAAAGAGAAAAAAAAGAAAAATGTTATTTTATATCATTACAACAATATTTCAAGCATTATCTCAATTATCAAGCAAAAATACAAAAATAAAAAGAAAATAAAAGCAAAAGAAAGCAAAAAGCAAGAAAGCAATAAAATCCCTTTCCCTACCCTTTGAAAAGAAAAGAAGGGTTGATGAGCTTGAATCCCTGGAATTCTCAATTATTCGAAAACTGTGAGGTAAGCCCCATAACGAGTGGTTTGTGCCCAACCCGCTTGGCCTTGGGTAACTCCTAGCGTGGCGATATGTCCGTCACATTAGCGACCTTCTTTTGTACAGACCTATGTCTCCTTATGGATTAGCTAGCTCTTGATAATCCGACTTACATAGTAGTCTAGTATGGTTATATGCATCTACATCATGGTTAATGAACACTTATTTGGTTTCTTCAAATCACTTGTATCATATTATCTTGCTCAAAACTGGTAAATGAACATAGCAATTGCACACACATTTTATATTTGAGAGATTTTGTGTATCATTATGATAAATCAAGATTGGAAATGAATTCACATATGCACATGGGATTCCTTATAAATCTAAATTTTGTCTTTAAAATACTTTGAAATATTTTTTTTGCAAATTGTTTGGAATAATTCATTTTCTTCTTTCAAGTACAGTTGTTTAGACAACTATATGCATAATAGAAAAATCAAAATTTCTTTCAAAACCATCCAATAAAAACATATATATATATATATATATATATATATATATATATATATAAATATATTATCGACTTTCGCGACGATGGTATAGTTCCAAAACCAAAATTGGAATTTTATGCCTAGCGCAAGTCCTCATCTTCATATTTTCTATTTATTAAAAATCAACCATGCAATAAAACAATCTATTTTCTTCTTTGATTTTCGCGATGATGGTATAAGTCTATACCTACATATTCTATGCCTAGCGCAAACCATTGTAACAATTTTTATTCCCCATTTATTTAAAAATCATGAAAACCATATGACTTAAATCATTCTATTATACAATTATGCTTTACAAACAAACAAACACATTATCATTATTTCATGTCATTATGTCAACCTTCAATTTTGCAATGATGGTATAATTCCTAAGGAATTATCCAAAAAATTTATCACACTTAGGAATTTATGCCTAGCAAAAATCATTTTAACATTATTTCATGCATACTATTTTTATGGAAATCTGAAAAACAAACCATCATCATCATCATTTGCACCATTGCACCAAAGTCTTAAGACAGTCTCTTAAGCACTCTTTTACTTTTAACAATATTTCTATACTGGGATTAGCTTGACGACCGAGTGAGCAGCGACTCCATGAAATGGTCTATAATAGCGACAATGTCCTTTGAAATTATTGTTAGAAGTCTCTTTTTATCTTTTATCACATTACATCACAAACAACCAATTTGTTACATCAGATTATTTCATTTAAAATATTACAAACATGACATCAAAATTATAATATTTCCAATGACATAATTACATGAATCAATCAAATCAATCAATCAAACATAAAAGCATCATAAAAATACATAGACACAAGTCATATGATCAAAAATATATCTCATCTCATATATATATACAAATATATACATCATATCAAAATTGGATTGGTATGCCACAATCTGTACCTCGGCATACTCAATCCTCTATCAAAAATAATAAATGCTATCATATCAATCTGTACAATGTAATGCAATAGTCTAGCCTCGAGAACCCCTCGAGCTCTCAACCTCATCTCCTCCCCCGCCCTGAGGTGGACGAGGTGGCCCCATCGTAGTATGTGTAGTACTACGAGTCCTAGTCGTCGATCGGGACGAAGTCCTCGATGACCCGATCCTGATCGGATCTGCGATGTTAGCTGGTAGGGGTAGTCTATCCTCCTCTGGCACCATCTGATAGTATAATGTCTGATAGAAAGTGATTTGGGCAATAGCCCGTGTCAGCTCCCTAGTGCTCGCCCCTCCGCCCCGTGCCCTGAGGCATGCAATCTCGTCTCGGAGCTGTGTCACCTCAGCTCGATGTCGTGCAGCCTCCTCCTGTAGGGTCTGCACCTGTGCTTGGAGATGGATCGTCTCCGCTCGAAGAGTCGTTGTCTCGCTACTCTCCCCAGTGTCGACACCCTTGCCCTTATCGAGCGATGGTGGCCTCTCTCTCTATGGAGAAGGGGGTCTCTCCTCCCTCCTCTCCCACTGCCATGGCCTCTCCTGTGCTTGTGGCCTCCTCAGCTCTCTCCCATCGTGACCCTGGGCCACCTCCATAGCCGCCTAGCATCGCCTCCCTATCCGACGCACAACTACATGTATCGGACCCTGAGCCCTCGTCATCCGAGGAGGGCGGATGCCTACGTACCAAGCATCGTAGCCATCGGCTACCCCTACGTCATCCCCATCCACTGGCTGAATGGGGGCATCGTCCGAGTCCTGACTCCAGAAGCGCTGCATGTCTGGAGCCCCGCTCACTGTGGTGTTATCCCGGACAGTCCGAGAAAACTCGTAATCCCTGAGAGATGGGATCCCCTGCTGTAGACCGAACTATCGCAAAACTCGGTCGTAGCGGTGGAGCTCCACCTCTCCCCTCTCCATCCATAACCAACAAACTCGCCTAATGTGAGCCAACTCCTGTCCATCCTCGGCCCACCCTGGGTGCTCTCGCCATGGCCTCCAGGTGATCTGGTCTGGGACAAGGTCATCCAGTAGTCTCCGGGACATCGGTAGGTCAATCCGCCACTGTGACCCTCTTCGAAGCCACCAGTAGAAAACTCGGGGCCTCTCCCCGTCAATCCCTATCAAAGGAAGCCCTATCGGCCTCCGCACTGCAATGTGCTCCCAACACCAAACCTGTAGGAGCGATGTCATAACTAGACATCGATCGCCCTTGTACACGACCCCAT
Organism: Wollemia nobilis; assembly: GCA_028583015.1. Lineage (NCBI taxonomy): Eukaryota > Viridiplantae > Streptophyta > Pinopsida > Araucariales > Araucariaceae > Wollemia > Wollemia nobilis. The sequence continues at coordinate 8,572,758 of JAQPPZ010003077.1, read as the reverse complement.
GCAGGATCCTGTACAACCGGCATAGAACAAAGCTGCCCCAAGCAAATCTGTAACCATGGTCTCGCATATCACAGATCACATCTGCTAGCATCCATGGTACCTTGCACCCGCTCTGGTGGCATAGCAGAAGTCCACCAACCACTCTAGCTAAAACCTGTGTGAGTCTAGATGCCCCAGGCATCTGACGCAGCGCCTCGATGTTAACTCCGCCCTTCTCCAGGGCGAAGCTCGGGTCACCACACAACCGCCCCATAGCATGGCCCTGATTGGCCGCAGGAGTGATCAACCGTCCTTGTATGGGGATCCTCAGAATCCTCCATACATCCTCTAGTGTGGGAGTCATCTCCCCTATGGGTAGCCAAAAATAGGAAGAACCCGGATACCACCTCTCTGCTAGGGCTATCAGTAGCCCCATGTCTGTAGACACTTGTGGCATTTCTGCCACATGCTGTAAGCCGGCCTGTGCCAGCTGATCCCGCTCTGCCTGTGTTAGAGCGGCCAAGTCATCTCTCAAACCTCCATATTTCCATTCCCTACTCTTTAGCAAACCTCTCTGCAACATAAACAACAAAACAACAAAAAATCATTAATAACAATTCAAGTGATTAATAATGCAAGTTAAAATAAGTTCAATTTTATCAAATGATGATATCGTCCACTATTGGACGATATCGTCCCAAATTTGAGCAGAATCGTCTCCCTTTCATCGATTTCGCCCTTAGACGAAATTGGCGAACTTGAGACGATTTCGTCGAAATCGGGACGATTTCGTCCCAATCGGGACTCTAAACGGCCCAAAAATGGCCGCGATGCTCAAAATTCATTTAAAATTCACCTAAAAAGCATGTAAATTCAAATTAAACCATTCTAAACTAAGTTTAGACTCTTACCCGTAGCCCGCGTCGGACCTCTGTCGATCTGTGCGCCGTCTCCACCATTTTTGCTTGCAGAGCTCTAAAACCAGAAAAATGAACAGTAAAAATGAATTAGGGTTTTACCCTATTTTTCTTAATTTTATTCAAAACATAATTAAAAACATTTTAACAAATTTTGCTTTTCCACGTTTTTACCTCAAACGTTCGATTTGGGTAAAAACACGGAGGGGGCACCATAGTAAGTTGTCGTACGATTCGACCAAGAATCGTCGCCTAAAAATGGGAATAATTTTTGCTTTCTCGTAGATCGAGAAGAACTCATCTTTAACGCATTTTCTTCAGAAAATTCGCTAAAGAGGGGGCAAAATGTAGCACCCTAAAATTGGCGCAGTGAAACCTTAATAATTACATTCACTCTAGTAAATAATTTAAATTCAAATTTTAACCTCCCAAACCGCCCGTTAACCGTCGGTTAATCCGTTTCCCCCTTTCTCGTGCCATTTTTAGAGGTTGTTTTGACCGTTTGACGATATCGTCGTCGATCAGACGATATCGCCCCAGATCTGACGATTTCGTTTGGGCTAGGACGTCCAGACGATCTTGTCCCAAAACTGATTTTGCACAATTAGCTTCTGTTCCAACGGGTCTCTAATCCGGGCAAAAGCGTGTCTGCATCGTTAGAGACCCTCCCCGTTGGAGATCTCCCAAATAGGGATGATCTCCAACCTCCTAACCTCCCTCCTAAGCCTATTTAATCCTAAGCCCTCCCCTTAGCACCCCCCTGGCTGATAATTCTTGTAACCCGACTTCATACACGTTAAAACATCCCAAATTCATATTTGCAGTAGTTCTATACCAATTTTGTTGCAGGTACCTTAGTGTTTTTCAGCCGGAGCAAGCTTACATCGTCGCCGACGATCCTGTTCAGATCGGAGGCGATCCTGTCGAATCAGAGACGATTTCGTACCAATGCGAGACGATTTCGACTACAGTCAACATTGAGGCAATCAGTGCCTAAAGTTTGCATTTCTTCATCCCTTTTTCTGCTGTTTTATTCTGTAATTAGCTAGTTTATTCAGTATTTTATGCTATTCTGCATTTTGGAGTTCACCCATCTAGATCAAATGCATAATTAAGTCATAATTATTATTAAATTAGCATAATTCATTCATGTTTCTGTTTTTAAGTTTCAGTTTGATATTGCTACTGTCATTTTACATTGTTTCCCTCTGTTAGAATAGTTGTATTTTCTGTGTTTTGCACCTATTTCTCTGTTTGCAGGTCTCTGACGAATTCGTCAGATCTCAGACGATCTTGTCTGATCTCAGACGATCCTGTCAAATTCCAGACGATCCTGACTGCTTCAAGAATCAGAATCTTCATCAGACATCCGGATCAGGTATTTTCCTTTAACATTCTTTAATTTCTCTGTTTTCTGTCTTAATTCTATTTTTTGTATTCATTTAATCTGCATCTTCATATAGAATAGCTTAGACGCATTTTGGCCAAACCTAGGACTTGAATGCTTAAGGCTAAAACGAACACATAAAACACATTCCCAACCTAGGCGTGGAAACCGCCATTAAATGTTTCCTGGTGAACCCACCATCCGTCGAAAAATCACCAATATACACCTCCCTTGAGAGGCGGGACCTTCGCAAGGCCTCTCAGTCCGAGGTACCACGCCATCCTTTTCACATCCCCCTTTCGGGCACGGATCCTATAGCCTGAAGGTAAGGGTGTGAAAAATTTGGAGCGATACACATGTATTGCATGGATTAAAAATCTAAATGGGAAGATTTTTTGCACCTGGTTGAATTTATCTACAATAATGGTCATCATGCTTCTTTGGGACTATGTCCATTCAAAGCACTATATGGTAGAAGATGTTGGATACCTCTCTCATGGAAAAATCTAGAATACTAGATTGCCATCAAGTTGGACGTGGTTCGAGAGATGGAGGAACAACTAAAGATGATTTTACAGAGGCTAAAGGAAGCCTTTGATCGTCAAAAGAGTTATGCCAATAGATAGCACACACCTAGAGAATTTTTTATGGAAGATAGAGTATTTCTCAAAGTAAAACCCATGAATAGCACCATAAAATCAGCTACGTTAGATCCTATATATTTTTGACCCTTTGAGATCATCGAGAAGATAAGTCTAGTTACCTATCGTCTTACCTTACCATCCAACCTATCAAAGATCCATGATACTTTTCATGTATCCCTACTTAGGAAATATGTAGTTGATCCTAACCATGTATGGAATTTGTCTAACTTGCAAATAAACAACCTTACAGTAATTAAAGTACAATTGGTAAATATTATTGAGTTTCGTTCTAAATAGATGAGGAACCAAACACTGGAGCATGTAAATTCCAATAGGACTAGTACTCAAAAAAATGCTACGTGGGAAAGTAGTTGATATGCAAAAATATTTTCCATATTTATTTGAATGAATAAAATGTAATTTTTGTCTTATTGCAAGATGTTGGTGAAACACAGAGGACTATGTTTAGTCCAAGGGGGTAGCATGTCATGACCCTCCCCTGGCCAACCTTTTCATAAAAAAGGATTTATGAATTTAAATGATATCATTAATGATAGATTATATGGTTTTATGATACTTTGATGATAAATGACATATTACTAATAGACTAGAATTTTTGTAAGAATAAACACCTTCATAAGTGGGTAAGAAACTGATGGTTTATAGAGTCAAAATGATCTAACATATGATATATCTATTTTAAAACTAGTTTATGCCTTTGCAATTTGTCATGCTTAGTAAAAGGATTTAATGTTGAATATAGCTTTATTAAATTATTAATTTAAAGAAAGGAAAATTAATGTGCTAAACTTTAGAATAAATGAAATAAAGACATTTATAAAATAATTTCTTGCTTTAGCTTCGAATTGGAAAATGAAGCCAACATAACAAAATTTAATTGTGAACAGTTATGAGTTCATTACCCTGAGCGAATTCTCTTTGTTTTCTTCCTTAAACCCTCTTTAATAGAGAAGATGGGGGGTTTTTTGTTTATGGAAGATCTAATAACATAGGATTTTGAGAGTCTTACCATTATGCACTAGAGAAGAAAAAGAGTTTTTTGGAATTAAGAGGAACCAAGCAATGAAGATTACACCATTGGATTGTAATCGAATTGCTTTTCCAAATGAATAGTTCTCACATTGAGGTACTCTATGACATTTTTTTTGAATGGAGTCAATGTTTGCTTGGAAATAATGTAGTGTTAAGATTGTATTCTCTAACCAATGGATTGATATCTCAAGGTTTAACCTCCTCCTTGAATGATAAAATATATGTATTCTATTATAACCCTAGAAGTGTTATTTTGTTTTCATCTATCTATTTGTATTTCTTTATAAATAGTTGATTGCTCTAGAATTTACGTACAATGGTATCATTGCTCAAAATACATAAATTCAGATTGTGTCTACCATCTTCCTCATGCATAGAAAAGCACGCATGTTAATGTGTGGCATTCGATAGTGAATATTCCACATCCATGGGTCCTGTTTGGTGTAGGCGAACGTTATTCACATTGCGTAGATCCATGAAGAGGAAACACTTGAAATCAAAAGCTAATTTTAATTTTTATTAAATTCAAACCATATGTTTGAATCACCTCCCAATTGGTAGATGTGGATGTGCCACGTGTTAACTGTGTGTTTTCTATAATCGTTTGTGCAATCTCTGTTTAGAACAATGTGAAGACTTTTAATGGAGACTTGATATTTTATGAATGAATTTTATATAAGGCCTTAATATGCTTTATGAAAAGGGTAGTACCCATGCACATTTTGGAAAGCAACCTAATTTTTAATTAAATTAGATTGGATAAAAAGAATATTGTAGAGGCAAACTTATATTTGAGTATCTTCTGTATAAACTCCCAAAAATGAATATTGTATATGGAAGATAATGAAGTTCATACATACTTTGTATTAAGAAATAAATTACAAAGAATGTCCTCATAATAAGTAGACATTATATTTATTCCTTTTATTATAGACATGCTTATAATATTTAAAAGGAAAATATAAGAGGTTAGGATTACTTTGAAATGTTTTATTATTGCAAGAAGGGGTTTTGTAATGATATATGATAGGTGTTTGTTTATGAAACTTACTTTAAGAAAAAATATTAAAGTATATATATAAAGGTTAGAAGGAAATGACCTATAGGTAAAAGATAATTCATTTCGTGTGAAAATGAATTTAATCTTTGAATTGGAACTTTAGATTTTAATAAAGTAATCTGTTAGAAAACAAATATTACATGCTAGGTAAAGATGAATTAATATTATGATTAATCTATTATGGATTAGATGATCATTAATTAAAGGATAAGTTATTATAATGAAATATTGAATTGATATTTATATTGTGATTAAGTTGTTGCTTGATTCATTTTGGAATTATGTAATTATATGGTTGAAATATATAGATTGAAATTGAAATAGTCTATGTACTATGCTTATTTAATGACTCTATGAAAATATTATTTCATTATTGAAAAATGAACAAGTCTAGTTGGTTATTGCTTATATATATATATATATATATATTTTTTTTTAATATTATTTTATGGATTTTGGGAAGGATTAGTGATGTATTTATGTTGAATTGGTATTCTTATTATGAAAACAATAATATTTTGTTTTATATATTGAAATGATGGATTGGGCATGGGACCCAGTAAATAGAAAATAACTTATGGGGGTTCCACAATTAATCTTTTGTAAAGTAATTACTTAAGGAGAGGACTCTTGAGTAATTATAGAATGATGAATGAATTGGATTTAATGATATGGAATTATGGGGTTCCCTTGCTTTTGTAAAAAGGAATTTACAAATTCTTGTAATGCAAATACATAAGAATTGTGGAGATTCTTATGCAATAGATTGAAATTGTGGTAAAAGTAATAATGGATTCCTTTTTGTAGATTGGCTAATAGACTTGCAATGAAAATAAATATGGACTATTTAAGGTTGGGTTTTTCTCGAAAGGGTTTCCCAAGATACATGACGTGTAATTTGTGTATCTTTTGTAGAACTTGTTATGGAATCATATTAAGCATTTATAGATCTATTGCTATGAATTGTAAATGAAGAAGAAATTGATTTGTTTATTTTATTATGCTTTTTTTTTTGAAGTAACATTGTAAAGAAAGGTAAATGATTAGATTTCCTTTATCTCTTGCAATAGAATATGGATTATGAAATTGTGGATTTTAAATTTGAAATGAATAAAGTTATTCTTAGATTTGCCTTAGGGTTTGGGGATTCTTCCTTAAGAGGATTTATCCATAGAATGCCAACCTAATCTAATTAGACCCCTAAGGTTAGGACCAAAACTAAGGGAGATGTGATGTGACAATCCCTTAGGGTTACAATGGGAACTTTAGTAATATATCACTAAAGTGTGCTTCGAGAGATGGCAAGCTTAGAATTCTATTGTAACTAAATTCTTGTGATGGATTCTCTAGCAGACAATGAGATAACCATGTGAGAGTTAGCATGCAAATGATAGTCATAGGAACCCGAACGACTATGGAAGAATTTATATGGGGATGTCATTTGGTCTAGTAGTCATTGGAAACCCTGATTGATTGATGGGAAACCAAATGGGATATGCCACATAGGTGATAGTCACCTCCATTAAGCTATCAAGGGGATATTTTAAAGGTGTATAGCAGTTTTATACTAAATGAAGTATGTATAAAACTATAAGAAGATTACCCCTAAGTACTAGTAAGGAATGATTGACGCTAGTAATGGATTTGGTATCCCTTTTCTCAAATGAATGAGATAGGTTTAACCCACATTATGTGATCAAAATGTCTTTCAAAAGAGAAAGGAAATAGGGTGACCACTCAAAGGTGTCCTTTAAGTTGTATGGGCAGTGTACAAAGTAAACCCCAAAATTATTATGGGATTTTGGCCACTCCTATCCACCCAAGGGATTTTTGTAGCATTTGGAACTCAAAATGTGGTAGAAGCTTTTGTGGAATTTATCTGGATTGTCTTGGTTAAACTTGAACCTTAAAAAAATGGATAAGATTTTAGGGTCATTATAGAGAACATAAGATTATTATATAGAGAAATAAATGGTATCAATGGATGGTGATAGGGAGGTGAATATGGTTGTAATAGTGGCCATGATGATGGTCATTCCAAATTTAGAAGGAGATACATCTTAAGGAATTTCCTCTTATTGAGTTTAGTTGTCAACTTTTGTTGCTCTTGCATCATTGTGATATCATGAAACATTGATCCATACCTCTAAAACAACTTTACCTCTTGGTTATATTCTACCTTACTACTAAAATAACTATTAGCAATATCATAGGCATGGCATATGCTAATTTCAAGAACTATTCTCTTCTTTAATATCTAGGAGCTTGATGGGTTGACCATTGATTCACTAATAGTTTTAGCTTATTTTAATGCTTTAGGTTCCTTCTATCCTAGAAGGAAGAGAATTAATTATCAAATAAAACATATCTAAAAGGATTTATGATTATACCTAATTTATATTGCACCTTATACCATGCTAGGATTTCCTATCCATATACCCCAATTTTCTTAGTACTCCTAACTTTTTATGGTTTATTTTTATGGTCACAATAATCCATAAATTTGGTGTAGAAGGTGTGACACTATAGTGGGTTATTATAGCAAATTTATGTTTTTTTATATTTGTATCCATGGTTGCTCCCCAAAGTGATAAAGGTCAATTCTTGATTGTGGTTTATCTCCTTTTATATGTTACATCTATTTTCATGTGTAAAGAAGGTATCTAACTTGTTACTCCTTAATATATTCACAAATAATATTATGGATCATAGGAATAATGGTATCTTATCTAATCCACTCCCATTTATATCAACCTCAAATTTTTAACTTTGTAGAACCCCATGTAGCTTTGGTGTGATCTTCATGGTCAATTGCATAAAGGTGGTTTTATTCTACTCTTAAAATACTTTAGATTCACATAATCAAGTTGTTGCACATACTCTAGATTAAAAATATAGTTATATATACATATGACCAACTGGAAATACATGGCTAAAAATTTATATAGGTAGATGAAGGATCAAGTCCTCCCTAGGAAGAAATATCCACTTGGTCATTACATTGTCCTCATGAGCTTTCTTGCCTTATATAACAGCCTTGATGCTTTGTCCTTGAAATTTTCCATGATTACTTTATACGAATCATCATAGAAGAAGTAGGACATCTTGACTACTTTTCAACAAGATATTTCCATGCGTTCAACCACTAAAAGAGGCTTACCATTTACTTCCATTGGGTCTATCTAGAGGGTTTAGAAACAATGTTTATTTTGGTATATAATGAGGTAGACCAAGTAGGAGGTGTAGTTGAAGGTTTTATTCACCAAATACCTTCCACTATCTATATATTTGGCCTATTATGTACTAGGAACACTCAATAATTTATGAATGCATGGGGTAGTTTTACATAGGGTGAAGTAGGAAAATATGCTCTTCATAGAACTTTAAATTATTTCTTTGTTCCTAGACTATAACTATTCTATATAAGACCATCTACAAAACCTCTTTAAATATCTCTAACTCTACTAGGATGCTAAAATATACTGGTAGGTTGGGCATTTTAATATAATGTATTAAGAAATCCTACCAATAGGTGATTGTATAGTAGTATAATTCTTTTTGCATTTTAAGGTTTCAAAATATCCATATTATTGTCATCTACCTCCTTGAGTAATATCCTTATGTATCCATCCATTATGTTAAAGTCATCTTCAATCCATTGATGGATTATGCCACTTCTTTCCAAAGGGTCATATTTCTCAATAATTATCTCAACCAATTTAGGATAGCTCCATACTTACAACACTAAGTTCATTGCAATCTTCGATGTCCAGGTGAGGCTTATGCTTCATGATGTTGGAGTATATTATATTATTCGGTACATGCTAATGTACCCCCATGGTACCTTCATGGTACATCTTGTAAATATTATATTAGGGTTGAGTCTTAGTGTGAGTAATATTTTATGTAATGTAATAATATGCAAGAAATGCACAAGTGTCATGTAAGTGTGCAAGTGTAATGTGAGTCTACGTGCACAATTGTCTTTATATTGGAGTGTGCTAAGTGAAGATTCATGTCTATGTGTGCGTGCAATATTGAGTCATGTGTATGCAAGTTTCAAGTAGAGAAGCCAGGAGTCATGAGACTTAGCATACGGAAAGGAATAGTCAAGTATACAAAGAGTCATTCTACTATGGCTATATAGTGCTCCATAGAGAAGCAAGAAGAGCATCGAACATTGAATATCAAAGTGTAGAGAGTCAAGTGCTATATTTTTAAGAGAAAGAGGAGTAATAAATTTTGCATACATTTGAGCAACTAATATTGTAAGTTGTGCTACATGCTTTGTACATGTATGATTCAAGCTATTTATATTCATAATTGTTGCTTATTAATGAATGCTAGTTGATATATTATAACCCTTGATATACATATTAGTTTGCTCATATTATTTTATTTACATCATTATCTTAATCTTATTATTTTACGGATATCTTATATTTGATTATGTGGAATTTATCCTTTGAGTTTTACTTTAATATTAAGGCTTCAAAAGCTATCAATGGTATCATAGCTACAACAAGGATTTTCTTGTACAGGTTGAATTTATTTAGCTGCATATAAAATAAACTTTGTCCAATTTGAAAAAAAATTGATTTAGAGTCTATTGAATATAGACCTAGACTCTATTGTAAGGTAAAATTAAGTAGAAAGGATAGAGTCTTTCCACGACCAAAGAATAGCTAGTGAAGACAAGGACTTATCTATTGGAGGGTAAATCAACTCTAAGATAGTTGATCATTACAGGGGATAGCCAATCCTTGATATTAGAAGGATTTTAGGGACATAGATTATCAGTACCACTGATTTCTATCAATATAGAAGGAATTTGAAGGATTCAGTACAATCAAGTCATCTTGATATCATTTGAGTTCTTAGGTGTGGCCTAATACATTGTTGGAGATAAAGTTACAACAAAGATTGATCATTAGAAGAGTGATAACCTTCCTATAACATATAGAGAATACTTTCATCTTCAAGTGCAAGAGAAAATAGAAAAGGATATATCAAGAACTGGTGTATCTATTTTATAGTCATATTTCATCAAGCAGATATTAATTGAAAGTTGTAAAAATATTCAGGTCTTGAAGAGAGACCTTGATAGAGATAGAAGAACAACAAAATATTGAGGTTACCTATTCTGAGATATTATTTAGAATAGAGGTGTTCTGTGAGGAGAACAAATTTTGAAGAGAGGTCTTCACAAAGAAATTTCCATCAAGTTTCAAGTTATACACCTTGACATAGAGGCTTGATAAGAGCAACCATATAATAGAAGAAATTCATATTGGAGAAGATCCAAGCAATAATAGATATAATGAAAAATATATTTTTTTTATTTAAGAGGATTAAGAGAAGGCTCTATTTTATAGTCAATAATTACAATGATCATTAAAAGATGAATATAGAATCTCAAGGTATGAGCTTAGAATAGATGCCCAAGGATCAAGGTGTAAAGGATAAAGGTTTAGGAGAGGCGCACTAAGATAAAGTTTTAGGGTCCAACTATTTAGAAGAGATGCCCTAGGATAAACCCTAGGATAAAGTTTCAAGGTGCAACTATTCAAAAGAGACACCCAAGGAAGATTTTTAGGGTGTAGCTATTCAACTCAGAGCAGAGCAACATCAACATCAAGGGGTGATTTTTTTATAGAATTCATTTAATTTATTTGATGAGGAAGAACAAAGAGCATCCATATACCAAATGTAAGCATCTTTATACCTACAAAAAGGGAGCATAATAAGCACAGTAGCAGCATATACAGATTTGAACTAGGAAAATACAATGCAAGAAAGAGAATAGTTGTGTTGGAGTTCAAAGCCACATAGGATCCAAGTAAGAGAAAATGCAACAATCAGTCTCCAAGAGTTGATCCAAAACAGGAATAGGAATGACAATAGTCAATATCCATGAGCCAAGTCAATGTAGGAAGAGGAAATATAGTAGTCAGTCTCCATGCATGGATCTTGAAAGAGGAAACAAAGAGAAAAGGGAGCAAGATAAAAGTGAATGTTGGTAGTGCTAAAGAATAAAGTAAACATATCTAAGCAATGGCAAAGAAAAACTTTGGAAAGTGAAATCTAATCACTGAAGATAGAACATTGGTAGAGAAGTGTAACACTTGCAGACTATTCAGGTAAGCACCAATGTTTATTGAAAAGAATCATCCATGAAGCCACTAAAGAGTAACACCCAAACCAAAGGAAAAATATCTAGCATCCCACATAAATATTAATGTTTGAATTAGAGGTAGAAGATCTAACATCCCACCAAAAGTGAAATATCCAAATAGGAGGCAAAAGATCTAATGTCCCACCTAAAGTGAAACATCCAAACCAGAGGCACATATTGGTAAATAAAGACTATACACGAGTTTAGAAATGCAGTTCAAATCATTCAAAGCATTCAAAGGTGGAAAGATGCGCTATGCAAAATTTAGAAGGTAATATTTGATTTTAGGGCTTTCAAGTTTTTTAAAGGAGTTATAAGGTAGAAGTAAAAAATTTAATATTTTATTAAGTTTTTTGAATAATTAATTTTCTATTAAGAAGTGATAATGTTTAACTTATTGTTTTTTATATGGAGTGCTAAGTACATTTATATTTCGAATTCTTATAAAGTTGGAGCCATAATGTTTATTCAATAGTTGTTTGATTTTCTAAATTTGACGTTTAATTTTATAGTTTTTTGAAAAATTGCAGATTATTGACTCTTTGTAAGTTAATTAATTTAGGATTCAAAAGGAGTTCAACATCAAAATTAGGAAAAATTAAATTTGCAAAATTTGTATTTTCTTAGTTTCTAATATTTGGGAGACGAGGATTTCTACTTCATAAAGTTTTTAATTTAGTAACTTTAAATTTAGGGAGTTGTAAGGTAGTCTGCATCAAAATTCTTATGAGTAGTACTATATCAAACAACAAGTTTTTTCTTTTTGAGTCTCAACTTCTAAAAGGACCAAATTATGGGAAAAATAAAGTGAAATCAATTCTAATAGTTTAAAAACTTTGGGACATAGTTAGTGGAGCACAAATGAAACTAACTGAAGATGATAGAGAAATTCAAAGATATGAAGATAGTGAAGCCAAGGCACTTATGATAATAAATTTTGCAATAACTAATGAAATACAACCTTATATAAGTACAACAAAAAATTCTATAGAAGCTTGGAATACTCTAGGAAAAATATCTGAAGATAAAAATAAAGCTACTATTTCAATATTAAATCTTAGTTATACTCTTTAAATGTTAATAGTGATGAAAGTATTGAATTATTTCTTATAAATATAGTAGATATAAAAGTAAAACTACTAACTTTAAGATAAAAAGTGGAAGACAAATTTCTTGTTCAAGTGACAATAAGAGCACTTCCAAAAACTTATAAGCATTTACATCTTTGCAAGTTCTAAGTAAAGATACTTCATTTTATGAGTTAGTCAATATTCTACAAGAATATGAAGTAGAAAACTCAGCCAAAGATAAAATGAATAACAATACCTTAGTATCAAAGGATAATTCACAAGGTAATCCTGCTTCAACTCCAAGATACCGATCCAAATGGAGCACTAGATATTGGCAAATATATAAGACAAGGAGACAACAAAAATTTCTTCAAATATAATTCAATGAATTAGTTCCAAGAAAATTAGATGAATCAAAGTGGTCAAATAAATAAGTCATTACATCAAAGACAATATCAATATCAATACAATCCACAATGACAACAACAATTTCAATGTCTATAGCCTTGTCAATATTAGTAAATCAACCTCATTTGCAATATATAGAGGAAAATAAAAAAGGACATCTAGCTTAAGAAATTCATGAAATTCAAGAGTTAGAAGAAACTACTGAAGAAAATGAATTCAAAGCTCTTTTAGAAAAATTGATAATCAATGAAGATGGATTTCTCTCACAGGGTTTGAAAACTACTAATATTGCAGTTGATCAAGATACAAGAAGGCAACATGATAGGAACAAGTAAAAATTAATAGACTAAAAAAGTAGAAAAAGAATATTAGGAAAATTTAGAAGAAAGCAAAAAGAGAACAAAGCAAGCACAAGTCCTAGGATCACTTGAAGATTGAAGATCAAGATGAAGACCATGATTGAAGACTAAAATCTTTACTAACCAAATAAAGCAATATAGGGGGGTGTTAGAGTATATTACATTATTTAATACATGATGAGGGTTAAACTAGAGGTTACTCCCATGAGGAGTTCCCAGTGTCTCAAAAACAAAGAGCTTCAAAATCTTGGGAAGCCGAAGGAAACTAAGGAAATCGATGAGGACGATTCCAATGACCCGGTGGAGAAGTTCCTATAGAAGTACGTAATCAAGACTACTTCAGCTACTATTTATCATTTGGTAACTACCTATGCTGCTATTGGAGGAGCCATTTCACAGCTGAAAGAGCACAAGAATACTCTTAGCCTTATGTTCTATTGTAACAGCTTTGATGAAGATACTCCCACAAAATCCACTGATGTTGCTAATCTTGAAGATAAGGAGGATGAAGTTGTGGAGATCGCTAAGGATATTTTTAAGGATATCCCTAAGGAGGATGAATTTGATGAGCCCACTGCTGTCTAAGTGGCTTATTTGTTGTTGTTTTTGTCCCTTTGGGGTTTCTTCCTTATCGGTTTTTAACTGTTTTTGTTTTCCTCTGCTAAATTTGGTCCTCAAGGATGCTATTTTTGTGAATTATGCATCCTTTTCTATCCTAATGTTATAAGGCATTAGGGCACCTTTCAAATGCCCTCTTTAATGAAATATTTTAACTTACCAAAAAAAATATGCCCTAATGGTACCTTCATGGTACATTTTTGTAAATATTATAATAGGGTTGAGTCTTAGTATGATTAATATTTTATGTGTGTCTGTGCAAGAAATGCACAAGTGTCATGTGAGTAAGTGTGCAAGTGTAATGTGAGTCTATTTGCACAAGTTTCTTATATGTAAGGATGCACAAGTGTATTTATATTATAGTGTGTTAAGTGAAGAGTCATGTCTAGGTGTGCATACAAGATAGAGTTATGTGTATGCAAGTGTCAGGTAGAGAATCCAAGAGTCATGAGACTTTGCATATGGAAAGGAATTATTAAGTATATAAAGAGTAATTCTACTATGGAATAGCAAAGTGTAGAGATTCAAGTGCTATATTTGTAAGAGAAAGAGGAGTAATAAAGTTTGCATACATTTGAGCAACTAATATTGTAAGTTGTGCTACATGCTTTGTATATGTATGATTTAGGATATTTTTTTTTTTTTGGTAGATAAGATACTATAGAATTAATATCGGGTTTTACAGGTTGACCCAAAACCTTTTACAAAAATCAGCCCAGGGTTGTTGATGAACATGTCCTTACTAAGGATCCTATATATGTAAAATCTACATGTCGCCAAAGCCATTACATCCGGTAAGGCACATAGCCTGTTATCAAAAAGAAACTTCCCATACAACATTTTGGGTATACCCCGAGAAAACACACTTGCATCATAATTACAAAAAAAATAAATAGACACGGATCCCTTCCTTGAAACAGTGAAGAAACAAAAAACTGCAGACACACATAGCAGAGTACTAAAAAAACACCCACAAGCTCTGTATTTATAGTTACTCTTAATAATTCTTTTGTAATTGATTTCTTTCGTATATGACATGCTTTGGGACTACATCCCGTCTTGGCCAATTAGCCTTGGAGAAGTGAACCTGCTGGCTATATTTATGGCGATGGCTATTTGGTGGTCCACGTGGCTCTGGTTCGAAGTCTTATATTATCATTTCTTTCATGCCCTGTGATTATCAACCAATCTCAAATTACTAAGATGACTAGGAGCCATGTTATCTGACATGTGACTGTCCCCATTAGTCTTTGTGGTATTTCTAGTAGCATCCACCAAGACTATAGCTCGGATAATTTTTATTGTGTCCATTTCAAAAAAGATACGGGAATACTCATAGCCTTTGAACTTATAGTGCCTTCCTGTTGGTAAATTCAACTATCATTCTTGGCATTCTTGTTGAATAAACTCCTCTACTTTGCTCAGGACATCGTGTTCCCATTTAAAAATTCTATCACCATCGACACCCAAATTGGCCAGCTTATCAGCAACTTTGTTAGCTTCTCGAAAGACATGTTAGGATTTTCTATCCTGTCTTCCCTGGAAAAGGATCCTAGCCTCTTCAACAATTGTTTTAATCCTCCAAGGAGGTGTTTTCCAATTATTAAAGAGATTTATAACATGCATAGAGTCTCCTTCTATGATCAAATTTCCTTCTAAGTCTTGAGTCATTTGAAGGCCTCTCCACATATCTCTAGCTTCAGCTTCGTTGTTCGTCCTTGTTCCTAAATATTCAAAAAATGCAAGAATCATATTCCCATTATGATCTTGCACAATGTTGTCAACGCTTGCTTTGCCAGGATTTTCTTTACCTACTCCATAAAAATTAAACTTAAACCAACCCGTAAGATGTGGGGACCACTTAAAATTGGCTCTAGGGTTGACTACCCTAGGCACAGACTCATCTAACAAGGTTAAGCTTAAATATTGAGCAATCGTGGTCTCCTACAGATGAGGTTTACAACTATCAAAAGGGATAAGGTTCACATTCTCATTGGCAAAGGATAGGATCTTGGCAATGATAGTTTGATGATCATGGATAGACTCATTAAAGACTCTATGGTTCCTTTCTAACCACACCTACCAAAGATAGTGATTGAGAAAAATTTTCCACATGTATCTAAGTCTTTGTATTGAAAAGGGGTAAGGCCACTGGATTAAAAAATCAAGTACGGTGGTTGTTTCAACCCAAGAAATATTGAAGGCCTGAAAAACCCCACTTAGGATAGTCAAGGAAAAAGGGCACTCAAGGAAAATGTGATAAATGGTCTCCCAATTAGCCCTGCACAGATAACAGTGATTAGTGGTACAAATACCTTTACGCATCATATTATTAATGGTTAGAATTATTCCTTGGATAACCAGCCATGAAAAGACTACAATTTTGGAATTAAATTTTTTATCCAAACTAAGTCCTTTTGGAGGACAAAATCCTCGTCATCAAGCAGAAGCTTGTAAGCTAATTTAACAGTGAACTACCTATTTTCCACAGGAGTCCAGGTCACTTTATCTTCCTTGGGTCTCATGGGGATAAACTGTTGCCCAAGAATGTTACAAATATCATTTGATTCTACTTGAAATCCTTAAATCCTTATTTTTTTCCACTTCATTCTGCCTCTATCCTCAACCATATAATCGGAGACTTTTCTGCCAATGAGTTCTTCTGTGATATCTCTAATTCGGGCTAAGTTAGGATATTGCATCAGTGGTTCATCCTTAGCCCACCTATCATTCTAGCAATTTATCCTCTCACCATTTCCTAAAACCCATCTTAAACCTTTTTTGATGATTTCCTTACAATTGAGAATTGCTTTCCAAAAAGCAGAACCTCTGATTGGAACTGAGTCACTTAGAAATTCCATATTTTGAAGATACTTTCATTTGATGATAGATGTCCATTCATTTTCTTCACCAAAAATGAGGCACCACGCCTACTTAGCTAGTAAATCTAAATTCATATGAGCAATTCTCCTCAGACCTAATCCCCCATTTTCCCTGGGTCTGCACACTTTGGTCCATCCTACAAGGTGTATCCTTTTTTTCTTCTCTGATCTAGTCCATAAAAATTATTTTTGGAGTTTCTCAAATTTTTGGAAAACCTTCACAGGGGCTTTGAAAACGGAGATTAAATAGACTGGAATGCTATGAAGAGAGGCCTTAGTGAGGGTCAGCTTTCTTGCTTGAGATAGAAGATGACCTTTCCATCCAGTAAGTTTTTTTTGAATTCTTTCAATAACCCTGTCCCACATTAACTCTCTCAAAGAACCAATGAAAATAGGGAGACCAAGATACGAAGTGGGGAGGTTTTCTATATCACACCCTATAATTTTTGCAATCCTTCCTTACCTCTGAATGGCGGTGTTCAAGAAATATAACTTGCTTTTACCGAAATTAACTTTCTGACCAGCAACGTCCTCGTAGAGTTGTAGGATGTATTTAATTCTTTTGGCCTCAACCACCGATGCCTTAGTCAATAGAAGGGTATCATCGACGAATTGTTGGTGAGAAACATCCCTAGTGAGAGATGTTGCCTTTATTCCTGATATTAACCTTGAACTACAAGTATTTTTGATGGTTCTGCCTAAATATTCTACCACAATGATGAATAACATGGGGCTGATAGGGTCCCCCTGCCGAATTCCTCTGCAACTTTGAAAGTAACCAGTAGTTGTTCCATTAACTAGAATCGAGAACCATGCTTTAGAAATGCATTATTTGATCAAATTAACCCATTGGTGGTGAAAACCAAACTTAAGAAGGACAAAAATCAAAAAGTCCCAATTTAGCCTATCAAATGCTTTGTTCATATCAAGCTTGAGGCCAAAAATAGACATGTTAGTCTTATTAGCAGAGTGCAAAGCTTCATGAACTATGATAAATCTATTCAAGATTGACCTACCCTAGATAGAGCTTCCCTATCATGGATCTATGATGCGGGGCAAAACATCTCTCATTCTATTTACAATGGCTTTAGTTAGGATCTTGTAAGAAACATTACACAGACTGATTGGCCTGAAGTTAGCCATAGATTCAGGGGTTTGCTTCTTAGTAATTAGAGAAATAAAAGTAGATTTGAGACCTTTTGGGATATGATTGCTTGCTTGGAATTCTCTGACAACAAAAATTACATCCTCACTTACGATGTCCCAAAAATCTTGATAGAAATGAGGGGGAAATCCATCGGGTCCCAGGGCTTTTTCTGGCTCCATGCAAAACAAGGCTTCCTTAATTTCCTCATCAGAAAATGGAGCTAGAAGCTTAAGGTTTATATCCTAATTTATTATGCTAGGAATGGATTGCAAGAGAATATCTTTGGCCTCCTCATTGCACTATGATTCTTGACCAAGGATAGAATTGAAATAATTTACTGCGTCCTTTATGATTTCTGTTAAGTCCTGAGTAATAGAACCATCTATTTTTTAAAAAAAAAATTATCTTGTTATTGCTTCTATTTCTAAGCATGGTGATGTGAAAAAACTTGGAATTTGAATCTCCATATTTCAACCAAAGAGCCCTTGATTTTTTCCTCCAATAGATTTCCTCACAGGCCAAAATGTTATGAAACTTTGCTAGTTTTGTTTGTTCCTCCTGCCTAGTAGTTTCATCAGCATCACCATGTTGAATCCTCTATTCAATTATCTTCAAAATTTCAACAACCTATTTTTTATTTTCAAAGAGGTTCCCAAAGACCTTTTTTTCTAAGTTCGAAGCTTTTCCTTAACAAACTTTAATTTTCCAACAAGTTTAAAAGTTGCACTATCCCTAACAGGCTGCTGCCACCACTGAATTAAGTTATCTCTGAAAATGGAATGTTTGATCCACATAGATTCAAATATGAAAATTTTCTTGAAGGACAGAGATTTAGGTATCTCCAACAAAATGGGATTATGATTAGAGGTAATTTTAGGAAGGGCTTGCAGGGTAGAATCATCAAACAGAGTTGTAGCCTCCTTTGATAGAAAAAACCTATCAAGCCTTTCTTGAATGAGATGACACCCTATCCATCGATTGCTCCAGGTATAATTTGCTCCTCTAAGTTTTACATCCATCAACATGTTGGAGTTAACAAAGTCATTGAACTCATCCATGCTCCTGATAGGTGGTCCATTTCCATCCATTTTTTTTGAAGGGTAAAGAGGAGTGTTAAAATCCCTAGCCAGAATCCAGGGGACATTATGGAAGATTTTACTCAGATTGCCTAAGTACTCCCATAGTAGAGATCTCCCTTGAATTGAATTCGGGGCATAAATATTTGAAAGGATCCACAACCTATTGTTGTTTATTTCCTTAAATAAAACACTAAGAACCCTGTCATATTTCTAAATAATGGTGCCTTCTACTATCTAAGGATCCCACAAAGTCATAAGGCCTCCAGATGCTCCTCTGGCTAATTTGCAAACCATATCCCCTTGATTCTAGATTTTTTTGCTACTTTTTTTGACTAAATCTCATTAGTTTTTTTCTTGCAACATGATAATAGTTGGATTCACTTGATTTCTTATTGCACTGACTTCCCTGTGTTTGGGTAGGCCATTGAGGCCTCTCACATTCCATGAGAGGAACTTCATTTAGATTTTTTGGGATTTCTTCCTCTCCCCCTCCATTGAGGGGATTTTCCTAATTTGTTGTCTTCAGAACCCATAATAACCTATTGAAACAAGGTTCTCTATTTTCCATTGGCAATGTCAGTATCAGTTTTAATTTTTTGATGCTCATCATTTGATATTCTCCCTCTTCTTTTTTCATTGCCAAAATCTATAGGAGACTTCATAGTGCTCCTATTTTTTTTAGGACTAAGGGGAGGTAATTTGTTGCAGAACTGGACTGCCATATTCCTCAGTCTGAAGAGTTTCACATATCTCCACCCTTACATCCAAATATTCTCCTTTTTTCCTGTATTCCCCTGGTCTGGGGGACGACCCCTCAATAGGATTCACCTGGCTCCTAGTGATGATGTTACAAAGATGATATTTTTTATTTTCCAATGCCTCAACTTTCTTCCTAAGTTATTCAGCATTAGGGTTTGGCTTTGGGATGCCCACTAGGCTTGAAGTATTTTCAGCATTGGGGTTTAAGGATCCCGACTTGGATGAGTATTCTAGAGATCGGGTATTAGGGTTTCAGGTTTGAGGATCCTGACTTGGATGGGGATTCTAGAGAGTCAAAAAGGTTAGCCTGAAGGTTCTAGGCTTCCATGTCTTTCGATAATCCTCCTACTCCCATATTGGATAGAATTGAAAATTTATTTGAAACTAGAGGATTGGAACTTACCTGAGTATTTTGGTTGCCAAAAACCTATTGTTTTCCTTTGTCTTATTAGGACCCTGCACCCTCTCTTTTCTTTTTTTTGTAGACATAGTTTTCCTGATTGAAATCGCCTCTGCC
Organism: Wollemia nobilis; assembly: GCA_028583015.1. NCBI lineage: Eukaryota > Viridiplantae > Streptophyta > Pinopsida > Araucariales > Araucariaceae > Wollemia > Wollemia nobilis. The sequence continues at coordinate 8,552,704 of JAQPPZ010003077.1, read as the reverse complement.
AGGGAAACTCCTCAAATTTTCTTTGTCTAGCATTCCCTACTACTTTTCTCTATTCATTTCCAGGTTAGGGCACTGATTGCATAGATGTCCTTGATTTTTGCATTCTGCATAGAATTTCGGTCTGTTCTCGTATTCTATCGAATGTTTTTGATAGTATTCTCCATACTCTAGCTCCACAAACCTTGGCAATTCATTATCCAAATTAGCATTTACACAGATTCATGCATGAGACATCCTTGTCCTAGCAAAGGTAGTATGGTCAATGGATATCAGGTCCCCCATAGTTCTGGCTATGCCCTGCAGCCAATATTCATTGAAGAACTAGTAGGTAGACTCGGGAGACGAACCCAAATAGGGGTAATGTTAATATTTTGCTTTTCAAGGTTGAAATATTCACCCCATCGTCTGAGAAAAAATCTCCTTTTGCCCAAAAACTAAGGACCTCCTGTTAAAATACGGTTAGCATCCTCCATATTGTTAAAATGGATAATGAAGAACCCTCGAGTTAGAGCTACCAACTCCAAGCTACCTATCGGTCACCATTTACCCATCGCCTAAGCCCTGATAGTCTCCATGTCCGACATACCTCCCAAAAACTTGCCTACTAGGGAGAATTCTTCCATTGAAATAAAAGGGCTCATGGAACTTGTTGGGGCCAAAATTTTATTATTTACTGGAACTAGGGGTGGAAGAGAGAGAACCTCATTTATTTTTCCTCTAAGAGTCTCAGCAAAAGATATCCACTTCTTGGGCCCCGCATTGTCCTTCGTATATTTTTTTTTGGGGTCTTTCTGAGAAGGTTCGGGCCCCCGCGTGATGCCCGCATCCAAATCTACCACAGCCTGACCACCTTCCTCTATATCCTCACTTGATCCATGCTCGAGGTTCCCATGTGCCCCTTCTGTACCTACTCTACCTCTGCCACCTTGGCTGAGATTCCTACCAAAAAAATTCAAACCCTCACTCCCGCCGCACCCGCTAAACCTCAACTCACTCATTCCTGATGATGCAATAAATTTATCTAAAATTTTGAGAGTGCATCTCAAATGCCCTCGATAACTCTAGAATGTGATTTAGGATATTTACATTCATAATTGTTTCTTATAAATGAATGTTAGTTGATATATTATAAGCCTTGATATACATATTAGTTTGCTCATAATATTCTATTTACATTATTATCTTGACCTTATTATAATGTGATTATCTTATATTTTATTATGCAGAATTTATCCTATGATTTTTACATTAATATTAAGGCTTCAAAAGCCATCACATGAATCAGTTTTGAGCCTTAGTTTGAACATCCTTAAGGATTTTTTCTTTACCTGTTTGATTAGATGCACGTAATTCCCCTATTCAACCCTATGATAGAATCATCAAAAAATTCTTTTCTTATCTTAAGAGGAGGGAAACCTTATCTCTTTCTCTTTTCTCTCTTATTTTTCTGCATGCCTCTTGATTGTTCTACCTCCTTTGGAAGGATAAAATTGGGCAACACTGAAACAAGTGTGGGAGGAGAAACTATAGAGGAAGGAGGTGAGATAGGATGAGGTTTAGACATAAGCTGGCAGAAGTGGAAGTCGTATCCATGATGACTTGATATGAAAGATGACTATAATGGAAGCAAATGATACATTTTTGGAAGAAAGATGAAAATTTGTTGTCACAAAAAATGAAGTAACTTGCTCACAATTCATAGTGATTCACTCACTTTTTGAGTGCTTAGAAATAGTTGGAAAATAGAGTAATTTGCTCATAATTTTAAGCAATTCATTTGGTTAAGAAAGGGATTTGCTTGTCTTATGGAACCTACTAAAGTTTTTCTCTAGAGTGGTTTACTCTAATTTACAAGCAATTCACTTGACTTATGGTAGTTAGAATATTTTAAAATGGTTAAGCAATTCCCTTTTGGGAGATCAAGCAATTCACTTAATAGCAAACTATTGTATTTTACCTTCGAATCTTTACCATTGGAGGTTTCAATCAAAATGCATGGTTTTAGAGTGATTCAATCAATATTAAGTGAACTAAAATTTCACTATACCAAGGAGAGTGTTATGAACATTTACTTCTAATTAACAAAAACTATTCATCAATATGCAAAAAAACCAAACATACATCTGCAAAAAAATCCACAATAACAATCCACATAATAATATAGAGATAGATAATACCCTTGAGGTAGGATAATACCAAATATTACTCCTTAATAAATGAATCACTCCAATATCCATTCCATAAGCAATAATATTATAAAGAATACTTCATATGACTTAATCTACAGTTGGAGGTATGTCTCTCTTTATATAAGAATGTTATGGTTCACCTTTCATGAGTTAGAAGGTCATCCATGTGGTGATTCACCTTCCATGAGTTACGAAGTGTATAATATTATGTGTGACTCATGCCATAATACCCATATGCAATATTATTTCACCACAATCCTATTCCTAGGTACCTAACATTCCATCCCCCTTACAAATATATTTTATCCTTGAAACATAGGAAGAAATTAATAATATGATCTTGTACACCAAGTTGAGAACTGGTATAGATCTTGATCATCTATCCATCCTAGTGAGACTCTAATTAATGGTGCTCTTTGTTGATGGCAATATATTATTGTGACACTTGAATGTCCATAATTATTCATTAGGTTATATGTATGTCCATTGTAGTTCCTCTATTGCTCTATGAATTGTCTCCTTGATTATTGCCTCTCATGGTGGTGTGGATGGTGATATACTTCAACCTTAGTTTATTGTTCTATCCCTGGACTCTATTTTTGCTTCTTCCTAGAATTCTAATATTGCCTCTTCCACCTCTATTTAGGTTCTTCTACATTGATTATTTGTTCCAGAGTTTCCTATGACTTTGATATGATTTCTTGGATAATTGCTTTTCTTTCTTCTTCAAATTATTTCCCTACACTAGATTCCTATTTTTCCTCGAATCCTTGCTTCTTACACTGAGAAATATCCTATAGTGTTATCTTATTTTTTAGGTACCATAACTTTATGAACTTCTTTTATACATTAATGTTAATATTACCCAAAGAAGGCAACCAAATATAACCAAGAACTATATCCACATCATCCATATCCATAAAATAAAAATCTAAATGTAAAACATATTTATCCATGGTGATATTCAAATATTCAAAAATATAAACATTCTCACCCTCAAGTTGTATGTTTTTTATTTTCTTTGCCTAAACTTGCAACCCCTTAGCCAAAGCAATATTAATAAAATTATATTTGCTACTAGGTTTAATGAAAATAATAACTTTTTAATTTTGAATGCAACCATGAACCTCTAAAATAGAATTTTTAGATTCACACAAATATTTCTAACCATTGTTTGGGCTATCTAACACAAAAGGTGTGGTTTCTTTAGCTTGCACATTATCTTCCTTATCTTTTTATTTTTCCAATTTACTAAAATTTTCCAACTCTCTTTTTAATTCCTTTTGGTCATCCTAGAGCCTATCTATATTTTCATCCTTTTTTTGCAATTCTCATTTGCTTATAAATGTAATTTCAAATTATTCCCTTGTGTATGTAAAATTATAAGCATGATCAAAGTTTATAAATCAACATAAAGTTTTCCTTTTAAATTAAAAAATAAAGTTTCCATTTCCATATCTATTCAGAAATAATTAAATATTTTCCACCATTCCCAGCATCTCTATCATTCTCTCCAGTGAATAAACAAAAAGAAAGAATTCCAATGTAGCTAGGGTTTTAATAAACCAAAATTTCTTAAAAATAAATTTTCTCAAATTTCATTTATTCCTTTCCTTCAACAATTTAATTTGTAAATATTCTTCAAAAAAATAATTGGTAACTGATTCACTTACGTAGATTGAGAGATATGTATTTTTCCCCTTTGGATGATTTTTTTGCACAACCAAAAATAATATTTGTAGCTTAAATTTACACAGCCATAACTTCCTTAATACTTATTAGAATTTAACAAGTGACCATTTTTTTTGTAGTACTCAAAAATATCTACACAATGGTATAAGAATCTTCTAAAAATAACTGCTAAAAAGTTATGATTTTTTTTCTTTTGAAAAATATTTTGCACAACCAAAAAACAACATAAATAACCCAACTTCAAACAACCATAAATTTCTTGATACTTATTAGAATTTAAAAAATGACCATTAATTTTTATAGTACTACAAAAAATATACCCAACGATGTAATTTTTTTATAAATGACTACTAAAAAAGATAATATGATTTTTTTTCTTTTGAAAAAATTTTGCGCAGTCAAAAAACATCATAAATAACCCAACTTCAAACAACTGTAACTTCGTCAATGCGTATTGACATTTTATAAATAACTAATTATTATTATATTAATAGAAATTATCTACACAATGGTAAAAAAATATTATGTAAGTGACTACTAAAACATATATATATAGCCCCTACAAGATAAGATATTTTTCTAGATAAAATGTGTCGTAGCTCTGCAAAAACAACCCCACTTTGCCAAAATAAATGCTTTGATACCAATTGTAATGAACCTCTACTGCTCATTAACAAAAATAATTCACTAGTATGCAAAACAATCAAACATACATCCACAAGAAATTCTACAATAACAATCCACACAATAAAATAGAGATAGATAATACCCTTGAGGTAGGACAACACCAAATATTGCTCCTTAAAGAAGGAATCACTCCAAATATCTACTTCAATTTCCAATACTATTACAAATAATATATAATATGATTTAATTTTACAAATGAGGGCACATCTCTCTTTATACAAGAATGCAATGTTTCACTTCAATGACTTAGAGCATCACCCATGTGATGATTCACCTTCCATGAGTTACAAAGTGCATAATATGATAATATGACACAATGCTATATATTAATATATTTTTTTATGTGACCCATACCGATATACAAAATTATATTATATCCCTACACTCATATCCTTAGGTATCTAACAAACTAGCCAATTCTTGCAAAGGTAAGTCCATGTTAGGCTCAACCTAACCAGTTAGGGCATCAAATATGCTATCAAGAAATTTACTCCAAAAAGTCACTTCTACTTAGAGAATGTGAAGCACAATGCATCTTTGTAATATGAAGGAATGGAATAAGGGACCCTCTTGGCATAGGGGGTTTAATAACCCTCATTCCACACAATCCCTTTTCCATGCTCTATGTAGGCCTATTTGGGTAGGGTGATTGTCCCAAAAGGGGTCAATCTACTTACCTAGGTAATTATCTTGTGATGGGGTGTACTTGGTGAGTGGGATGCTCACTTTTATAGGCAATTTTCTTTCTAAAGCAACTCCTTAACCCTTATACTTGACAATTTTTTTTTCTTATTTTTAGTTTTTTACAATTGTATGAAATGTCACATGAGTAGATGCTATGACATGCTAACTAGGTCCATGGAGGACAAGAAGATATAATGACTACAATTTTTTAAAAGAAAGCAATGATTGAAGTGGTATTTTGAAAATAGAAGATAAATATACGTATTTACATATTCTTCTAGCCAAAATTATTGTTGTTAGATTAGGTAAAGGTGCTTCCTATTCATGGAAATTGACAATGTACTCCCCTCCATGGTGGAAATTTTATAGATATTTAGACCCATAATATTTTGAATTTAATAGGACCTACTTCACAAGGAGTCAAACTTTTGGTGTTCCCCTAGTTTTTCCTATGTTGGAAATATTAAAATATTTTGTTGTCATTGATGTCAAAAGATGCATAAGGCATAAATATTTTATGTTCAAGGTTTGATGAGCATGTTACAAGGTTGGAAAAAATAAAGCAAGGCAAATAGAATATTCTTCAAAAGGGATGAAGTTACAAGGCTGGAAAAAAAATAAGGCAAATATGTTAAGGAGTATAATATTTAAATATTATAAAGAGGATTTAAAAAGGACAAATGGACCAAGGTGTAAAGGACAAGAGGAGAAAATATTTAAATACAATGGACCAAGGTTTACAGGACAAGAAGAAAAGTATTAAATACAAATGGACCAAGGTTTTAAAATAAATATTATAATATTTTTAAAATATTATAATGCAAAGTTTCAAAAAGGAGGATGGCACCAAAATGCACGTGGAGGAAATAAATTTGAATTGTTTCTAGCACCGACGTAGTCCAAGGTAAATGATGGCACATGTATTTATACCCTAGGTTTTGCCTTAGGAAATCACCACTTGCATTTTGTGCATCGATTCTCATTTGTGGAGTGAGCGAGCGAATGACAAAGACAGTGAATGTTTCGAGGTGCAAGGTTTGGAAGATATCCATGAGAACATTGATTGACATCACACCTGCTAGCACAGTGTAGTTGGTCGCTGGTCATGTGTTAGAGAGCTAGGCAGAGAGAGGTCTTGGGGTTGAGTCCCCTCAACAACAATTTTGGGCATAATAGCTTTCATTGTTTCGAGGTAGAGTTGAGTTAAATCATGTGTGCCACATTTTTGTGTCACCAAGCCGTGATAGCAAGGTTGATCATTAAGCACTTTGGAGAATGTTGTCCTGCACGTTGACAGAGCTTGAATCATGGCAGCATAAGAGGTATTTGGTTTTTGTTGAGATTAGAGGTATAAAGTTTGATTAGTTTAATTTTTGCAAGGTTTAATGTGGTTGGGTAGCAAGTTGTTCTAATAACTTTATTAGAGTAAAGTATTGTTGAGAAATGTGTGTCCAGGAGCTATAAGGGTTGTGCAAGTATTTCAAATTTATTGAAATTTTAGAAGGGAGTCATAAGGTGCAATAAAATTCTTTTATTTATGTAATGCTTGCATGAAATAAATTAACATTAAGATTCTTTGGGTATTGTATGAGGATTAAAATATTGCATTATTAGAAAGGAGATAAAAGGGTGTACTTGTGATCATTGTAATTTGTAATCCGTGCACATCATAAGAAAAAAATTTAAGGGTTCTACATGTTGTATTCTTGTGAAGACGAAAGGAAATAATAAAGTATTATTTTCAAGTTTTACTATGCACATCTTTTGAGAAGGATTTTATATGGATGACTTGAAAAGTGTTTTACTAACCCTTGAAGAGGTAAAAGAAATATAAGTTGTTCTTGAGACAGGTTTTTATGGGCACATCTTCATCAAAGCAATTTTGAGGTATGGTGATATAACTCCCTCTCTAGGTGGTTGTACTTTGAGGAAACATTTTTAATGTGGAGATAAAAGGTTTGATTAGTGTGCATTGTTGGAAATATTTGAGCTAGGGTTTGAGAACAAAATTGTGCTTCATTGTTGAATGAAATTGGAGACACATGTGCTAGGGTTTGAGAACAAATTGTGCATCATTGATTAGTGAAATTGGAAACACTTGTGCTAGGGTTGAGAACAAGTTTATGCATCATTGTGAAGCATTTGGGCATTGATTTGAGTGACATTGAAAGTGATTGTGAAAGTGTTTGAAATCAAGTTTTGTGAAACAATTTGTGTGTTAGGCCTTGAGTTACTTTGGAAGAGAACATATTGAGCATTTGCATTGCATATTATTCTTTATATATTCTTGAAGTAATTCTGGGTAGAAAATGTGTAAATTGCCTAGTTGAAGAACGCATTTTTGAAAGAGATACAATCATTATTTTGAATATAATTTGTGTGAAAGATTTAGGATTGGTTGAGCATGTTTTATGAGTTGTTTTGAGCATGAGTGATGAGTAGTCTTGAGAATAATTGAGAATAATTTGTGATTTTTTTTTAGCATGGGTGATCTTGAGCAGAGTTGAGAACAGGTTTGTGAGCTGGTTTGAATAGATGTCTTGAGAAGGCCTGTGAGTAGTTTTGTGTAGAGATAGTAAGCAAATTCGAGAAGGCTTGTGAGTAGTTTTGTACAAATATAGTAAGCAAATTTGAGAAGGCTTGTGAGCATTTTTGTGTAGGATGTGTGAGTAGTTTTAAGGTAAATTTGAGCAAGTATTATGAGAAAAATTGAAGCAGATTTGCGACAGAGTTGAGATAGATTTGAGAATGTAATGTGTGTAAATTTGGGACAGAGTTGAGACATATTTGTGCATGTAATATGTACATATTTGGGACAGAGTTGAGACATATTTGTGCATGTAATGTGTGCAGATTTGGGACGTAGTTGAGATAGATTTATGCATGTAATATGTGTAAATTTGGGATAGAGTTGAGACATATTTGTGCATGTAATGTGTGCAAATTTGGGACAGAGTTGAGACAAATTTGTGCATATAGTGTGTGCAGATTTGGGCTAAATTTGAGAACAAATTTGTGAGCAGACTTGAGCAAGTTTTATGAGAAGATTTGAAGTAGGTTTATATATATTTGTGAGCATACCTGAGTAAACCTCGTGAGTAGGCTTGGAGCAAAGTTAATCAAATGTGTGTACCATATTTTGAGGTGACCAAAGTAGAGGGGATAGAGTTCTCCTATGGATAGAGTTCCATGAACAAAAATTGAGGGGATAGAGTTCTCTTGTGGATAAAGGTCCACAAACCAGAGTTGAGGGGATAGAGTTATCCTATGGATATATTTCCATGAACCATAGTTGAGGGGATAGAGTTCTCCTATGGATAGAGGTCCACAAACCAAATTTGAGGGGATAGAGTTCTCCTATGGATAGAGTTCCACGAACTAGATTTGAGGGGATAGATTTCTCTTGTGGATAGAGATCCACAAACTTGAGCATAGGGGATTGGTGTCTCCTTTGGATATAGGTCCATAAAAATTGTAATATGGATTTGGTTCCCAAGAGATTTATTGAGAAAATTTATAAGAAATATTTTCTCCGTGGACGTAGCCCACATTGGGTGAACCACATTAAATTTGTGTCTCTTATTGTGTGTGATGATATGTGCATTGCTTTGTTGTTGCTATTGATGATATTGGTTAACATTGCTTTGGAAATATATTGCAATTGATAACATTGGATAATATTGTTTGGGAAAAAAATAAAATTTTATCTTCTACTGTTCATCCCCCCTCTCAGTATAAGCTTGTGTTCTTCATCCTATTCTTCATCCCATTTGAATATGATATCTACTTTTTAGTCCATATTCATGGCTCGCTTGTTGAACCACCTTTTGATGACTTCCTTATGTTGCACCATTCTTTTGAAATCCTTTTATATTTCATCTTTTAGGGCCAATAATTCATTCAACCTTGCTTGCATGGGCTAGATGTTGATGTTTTCTAGTTCAAGCTTCTACAACACTTGGATGGAAGGGACCTCTAAATTGATTGGTAATACAATCTCTTTGTTGTAGACTAACTTGTAGAATGATGAACTAGTGGATGCTTTTGATGTTACTCAGTCTTATCATGATGATTTGAACAACTTGGTTTGTCAATCCCTTGTGACTCAAAAATAGTTCTCTTAAGGATCTTCATGATATTCTTATTAGTTAACTCAGCTATCTTATTTTCCTAAGGATAGTAATCAATGGATTTTTAAGCAATAACCCATATATTAGGGTGAACTATTATATTGCCCCCTAAAGTATGTAGCATTATCTAGGACTATGGTAGTTGAAGCCCTAAATTTGGTGATGATATCTTCTAGTAATTGGACCACTATTTCCTGATTATATAATTTTATTAGGGCTACTTCAACCTAATTGGAGAAATAATATGTAGTGATGAGGATATATCCATACCCCATACTAGACAACATATCATTTTTTCTTATGAAGTATAGGACCCATTTTTGGAATGTTTGTCATAATGATGAATTTTAGGGGCATTGGCACTCTTCTTTTCCTTCCTCTAAACATGCAATAGGATCTAAAATCCTTTCTCCATTGGTAGCAATTATCAAATATGGTAGCCTAGTAATATCTAACCTCCTATATTTTATGATTTTTTGTGGATGTAGAGTAATACCCTCATTCATCATGGTATTTTTTGATTAGGGCCTCTCTACTTACATCTTCAATGCAATGTAGCAATACATCATCATATCCACTCCTAAACAATATGCCATAAAACCAATAATAGTGTGTTGTTTTTTGCCTAAATCGAGTTCTTTTTTGTTATCATCACTTATTATACCTATCTTATGGTTATATTCCTGCACATGTCACTCATCCAACCTATTCTATCATTCACATTTATTTATTCTACTAGAGCAGTCTAATATTTAGGGGTTGTTATCACTAGGATTTCACATAATGCCCTTCTCTTGATGAGCCTAGTGGGTTTGATCTATCTGTCAAATTCTTGAATTTTATTAATCCACCTAGACCTCTTCTCTCCTAAGTCACCATGAAGCATGATGGATCAAACATAAGGATGTACTATGAAGACTATAGTTTTAATTTATGATAGGTAACACTTGAACTTATCAAGAAATTTCATGATGGCTAACACTTATTTTTCAATAATAATGTGTCTATATTCATAGTTATGGATGGATTTGATCATAAATGATATGGGATATTCTTTTTCTTTATCATTCTTTTGGGTTAGGATTATGTCAATTCTCTCATCTATACCAAACATATATAGCCTAAAATATTTAGAAAAAATTGGGTTGATCAAGACTAGGTCTCTAGTGATGGCATCTTTAACATTTTGGAAATCCTTATTTCCCTCATCAGTCCATTATAAGATGTCATTCTTTTATAATATTTGGGTAATATGTCTAACCATCCAAGCAATTTTTTTATGAATTTAGAAATGAACTAGAATTGACCTAGGAATGACTTGATTCTTTTAATTGAATATGGAAATAGGAGGTCTTATATGGCTTTTATTCAATCAAGGTCTATAAATAAACCTTATTTTGTACTATGTGGCCTGGAAGTTTACCTTCTTGGACCATAAAAATATATTTTTTAGGATTGAGCTCTCTACACCTTTGGAAGATTGGCTCAAGATATTTTATATGATTACTCCTATGTTTAGAATATATAGTTAGATCATAAATGTATATGAGACTTATCTCACCTATAAGAATGATAAATTCTATGTCCATACATATTTGAAATGTTGCCCCTATGTTTGATAAGTTGAATGTCATTCCTTGATATGAAAAGGTTTTCATTTGGTGGTGAAGGTAATATTATGCTAGTTATCATATTTGATCTACATATAATTATACCTTGAGAAACCATTATGAAGAGACAACATCTATGACCCAATTACCTTTTATAGAAACGATAGTGATCCTTTAATGAATCCTAGTTTAGATTATTAAAATCAATGCATAGCTTTATGTCACCATTTATCTTATGCACAAGAACCAAATTGGAATCCTAGGTGGAATATTTTATTGGGAATATTATCTAGGCCTATAAGAACATTAAAAAGTCCTTTTTCATTATCGTCTTCATTTTAGGGTTCACTAGCTACTATTTTTGTCTGAATAGCCTAAATCTTGTATCCAGCTCAATGGTGTAGTCAATGATATTTTGGTCATGGACTTTGATATCTTTATATGACCATGCAATGATGTCCCTATACTTTCCATATAGATATTTGAAAAGGCCCATTTTGTCTTGAGTGTAATATTTTCCAAGTACTAGGTTCTTCTCTTCATCTATTTTGATAATATGATATGTGGAGGATTTCACATTCTGGTTCATTTTTCGTATACTCTCATCTAGGTTAAATAGGATTTCTACAGTGGTCAATCCTTTGTAAAGTAGATTCCTCTTTAGTTGTATGACCCTATCCTTGATGTAAACCCTATACTCATTCTTCTCTTTAGTGTATTGGGTTTCGCTAATAATAAATTATATGATCTATTCATCATTTTTGAATACATACTAATGATTAGAATTATCAATGATATGTGGTCTAAAGACTACCTATAATTCTTTAGGTTTATCCCACTTATCATTATTTTAGTTAAATCTAGTTACCATACCTATAATCACTTCTTTCTTGTTGTTCAAGTATTTAGAATTTGCTTTGATTCCATATGTATCAAAACTTTCTAGTAAATCGATGGGAGGCAACAAGTTGTGACGGATGGAGCAGCAAGGAGGAGGAGCGAGAGGTCTGGGGGCATCAAACCCTAGGTGTGGGAATTCAAAGGGCAGATCAGCAGACGCGGCAGGTGGGGGCTCTGGCGAGATAGCGAGCCCCCGAGCGGAGGATGTGGACAAGGAAGTTCTATTGGAACAGATCCAAGGGCGTTGGACGGATGCGGTTGAAGATATCTCGAGGGGGACCAGGACTCTATGCGTCAGGATCAAAGGAAGACCCAAGAAGGAGACAAAGAGAAACCTGGCAACTGGAGACCTTCATATCTTAATGCTCTTCGCGGTAAGCAAAAATTATCCGACTCTTGTTTTAATCTAAAATCTGTCAATGGTAGGTTGCACATCCCGCATACCTTAGCTCAGCATGTGGCTATGGAGGGCGAACATCTTTGGTGGCTAAATTTATGGGGGTGAGGCCGGACTTGGAAGTCATAAGGAGATGGGCCATCCAAAAATGGCAACCAAGGGCCGGTATGATGATTAAGGCTTTACCCAAGAGTTTTCTTTTGGTGACATTTCAATGTGAACAGGACATGGAAAGGACTCTCCAAGGAGGTCCTTGGTTTTTTGGGAAAAGGGGCTTGTATCTGAAGCGTTGGTCCCCCGATTTCAACCCCCAGACTCGAGTCTTGGATTTGGCTCCTATTTGGGTTAAGATGCCAGGATTACCTCTGCTTTTTTGGAACGAACAAATATTGGTTGGGATAGCTACAGAGATTGGAGAACTAATAGCTATTGATCCTGCAACCTTGAGCAAAACAAGACTTCTGTCTGCTCGCATGTGTGTGTTGGCGGACCTGAGTAAAGAGCTCCCTAAATCCATTATTTTGTCGTCTATGTTTGGCCTTCATACTCAGGTATTTGAATATGAAAATATGTCTTTTAAGTGTAGTTTTTGTGGGAAGGTAGGGCACCAGGGTATCCACTGCATTTCCAAGAACCAGCCCCCACTCCAAAATACTGATCCTCAAACCCAAATAATATCCCTCCCCCATGAGATCTCCATTCCTACCCAACCTGGGCCTCAAGGACGTGGAGCTCGAAATCTGAATATCAGAGACCCTGTTCGCCCTATTGTAAGCAAGAGGCAACGTTTTAACCCTCCTCCCAAAAATTCCTATGCCCCAAAACCCTCTCACAGGGGATCTGGTCCCTTTGATGGGAACCCTCAAGCTCAACCTGCTCCTAAGATGTTACAGCAAGCCTCAGAGCCAAATCACAAAGGAAAGAACCCCATAGATCAACGCCCTAGGGCAAGTAAGTTTGATTGGGTGATACGGGAGGCCTATGGAGGCTCGGTGGAAGTGGTCCCATGTTCTGCAGAGGAATTTATGGGAAGAAATTCCAAGGAGATCAACATCCCAATGGAGAACAGTTTTGATGCATTAAATCATTTGAAGGGAGATCAGATGGACAGCCAAGAAGTGGAATTTGAGGTAGAGGAGACTCAAGAGAAGGATTTAGAGGAGAAAAATCAGAGGAAGGAGTAGGAAACTAATAATACAGGCAAGGATACTTAGGAGGAAGATGTGAACCACCAAGATCAGTGTAACCCCAAAGCAAGGAAAAAAGAATCTACTAATCAAGAAGCTAAGAGCACGGAATCATCTCCACTGTCAAAAAGACCAGTTAACCTGGAAAGCCAGATTGTTACCCCAAATACCAAGACTGACCTACCCAAGATGGTTACTAGAAGCCAAGTGAATCCCAAGGAACTTCAACCTAGAGCGGATGTATGGGGATATGGTTCGGTAGGAAGAGGGAAACCTAGCAATGTTGCCTTAAGGCAGAAAGAAGCAGAGCGAGGAGTGGCTGATGGCACTCAAGCAGTATTGCTCTTTGGGGCGAAGGCTCGAGGATCCAAAGCCCATAAATGAAGATCCTTTCATGGAATATTCGTGGGAGTAATCCTACAAAAATAAGAGCTTTGTATGCTCTTAGACAAGAACACAAACCGGATATGATTTTACTGCAAGAAACTAAAATGGAGGAGAGTAGAGTTATTCCTTTTAAGAATAGGACTTGGCGAGAAGTTGAAGTAGTAGGCCAAGAGGCCCCTGGAACAGCAGGAGGGTTACTCGGTTATGTGGAACAAAAATGTGATTGATAGTAGAGTGATTCTGATGTCTAGTTGGTTTATTTGTCTCTTATGTGTGGATAAAACCACACAGGAAGAGTGGATCTTAACGAATGTATATGCTCCAGTTAGACGAGGATTGAGAAGGGTTCTTTGGAGTCAACTAGCTGAATTGAGGGAGACGGTCCCCAACTACCCTTGGATTGTGGCGGGGGATTTCAATTGCTACCTTAATCCCGTAGATAAATTGGGGGGCTCTCAAAGAATAACTGTCGATATCTACGAGTTTAGAGATTTTTTTGAGCAACATGAGCTGATGGATGTGGACTTGCGTAGATTCTCTTATACATGGTCTAACAAAATATTGAAGGAAAACCAAATTCAGATAAGATTAGATAGGTTTCTTCTTTCTCAAGAATTCCTGGAGAGGTTTGGGGACTCTTCATTAACGGCACTCCCAAGAATCGGGTCCGATCACAACCCAATTCCGTGGGAAACAGGGGAGGACTCTAAGAAAAGATACATCGGACCCTTTCGATTCGAACTTATGTGGTTCCAACATCGGGATCTCAAGGATCCGGTTGCCCAATGGTGGGACAAAAAGTATAATGGTTCGAAACCGGCCCAAGTGGCATGTAAACTAAGGAATGTGAAGGCTAACATTAGAGAGTGGAACAAAACTTCCTTTGGCAATATTTTTGTTAAAAAGGCAGAACTAAAAGACAAGATCAATGAACTACGGGAGAAGTTGAAGTCGGAGCGACTTATAGAGGATCCGAGAAACCGGGAGAGGGAGTCATTAGCCGAATACCACACGATGCTAGGATTTGAAGAAACCTTTTGGAGGCAGAAATCTAGACTGCGTTGGTTAAAGGAGGGTGACAGAAATACAAAGTTCTTCCATGTCTCTACTCTTCGCCACAGGAGTACTAACAAAATTAAGGAGATCAAGATGGCCGATGGGTCTAACACCAAAGATATGGAAGACATAAGGAGGGAAGCGGTTGAGTACTTTAAATCGTTGCTAGAAGATGTAAATCCGACTATTGAAGAAGAGGACTCTCTGTTGGCAGCCATTCCACCCTCGTAACTGATAATCTTAATGGATTCTTACTTAGTCCTTTCACAAAGGAGGAAATCAAGAAGGTCGTTTTTGACATGGATGGTAACAACTCCCCAGGACCGGATGGCTTCCCTGCAGCTTTCTTCCGAAGTTTTGGGATATCCTAGGCAATGATGTAGTGGAAGCTATAATTGAGGCTCAAAAGGACATGGAAATCCCGGAAGGAGTTAATGCTACTTTTTTAGTTCTCATCCCTAAACTAGTGGGAGCAATGGAATTTTCCAGTTTCGCCCTATCGGTTTATGTAACACTCTGATGAAGATTCTCACAAAAACAATCGCCAATAGGCTGAAGGTTATCCTTCCTTTCATCATTGATATGAACCAAGGTGGATTTGTGAAAGGGCGACAAATATTGGATGGTATCATCACAATTCATGAGGTTATTCATTCAATGGTGACTAGTAAGGAAGCAGGTATGTTACTAAAGCTTGATATGAATAAAGCCTACGACCGGGTCTCATGGCGGTTCCTCACCAAGATTTTGGGTAAGTTTGGTTTCTATCCCCAGTGGATTAAGTTGATTTTTAGTTGTATCTCTACTACAAGATTTTCTGTCATGGTGAATGGATCACCCTTCGGTTACTTTAAGAGTGAAAGGGGGTTGCGACAAGGAGATCCTTTGTCTCCATACTTGTTTATTATTTTAGCGGAAGCATTGGGTAGGAACATTTCATCAAGCGGTGGCAGATGGTCAATTGGAAGGTTTTAAACCAGCCTCAACAACGAGGCGAGTGTCTCACCAACGAGTTTGTGGATGATACAATCATTGTGTCCAAAGCCTCGGTGCCTCAAGCTAGGAAGTTGAAGAGAATTTTAACCAAGTATGAGACAGAAGCAGGACAGTACATAAACTATAAGAAGAGTAGCATCTATTTCTTTAACACGCCTGGTGGGAGGGAGGAAAGAATAGCTAACCTCTTCGGTTGTGGAAAGGAGCTTCTACCAGCAACTTATCTAGGTATGCCTATGTTCGAAGGAAGAATGAAGGCTACTTTGTGGAACTCAGTCATTGACAGGATCTCCAAAAAGTTAGCAGGGTGGAAGGGCAGCCTTCTCAGCTCCGTAGGAAAAGCCTTATTAGTTCAAACTACTTTACAGAGCATTCCAATTTATCGCATGTCTCTATTTAGAATGTCCGCAAAGGTCCGAGCTACATTGGAGCTAATTCAACGCAACTTCTTGTGGTCAAGTTCGGAGGAGAGAAAGAGAATTTCGTTGGTAGCATGGAATCAGGTGTGTGCAAGCAAGGATCAGGGGGGCCTGGGGTTAAAGAGAATGAAAGAATTGAATCAAGCTCTGATTGGCAAACAGGTATGGAGATTTATCAATAATGATCAATTGGGATGGGTAAAAATTCTTAAGGCAAAATATATCAAAAATAATCAGGACTTCCTGAAAGTCGATAATCTTCCTAGAGGATCCTATTTTTGGAATTGTTTGCTCGAATGTCGGGAGGTAGTCGGGAAAGGCATCGGATGGAGAATTGGTAATGGAAGACAAGTGGACTTTTGGAAAGACCCGTGGTTGGAAGAGGCCCCTCTGAAAGATAACTTAGACCTTCGGGTCCTCCAACATAAACTTTCGAAGGAAATGGGAGGAAAAGTAGGGGATTTTATTGTCGTAGCACGGAAACTTCTTCTTGGAAGAAAATCACAGATCATAATCTGTCAGAGCAAGAGAAGGTGGCCCTAACCAAACTCAATGATGCTTTAAGGGTGTTCCCGATCATCCCTGGGGGAGGAAGAGACAAGGCAATTTGGGGCAAAACTACAAGTGGGATCTATTTAGTAAAAATTGCCTATAAGTTAATCCACTCAGGATTCAATGGCTGGACTCCGACTTCTGTTATTTGGTTAAATAATTTAACCCCAAAAATAGCTTTCTTCTTTTGGTTGGCAGTTCAAAATAAGATCCTGACAATAGATAATCTGCAAAGGAGAGGTTTCCAATTCATCAATCGATGTTTCTTGTGTGAGAAAGCAATAGAATCGTAAGTCATATATTTCTAACTTGTGATTTTTCTTGTACCAGTCTTCCAAATGATCCTGTCCAAATTTCATATAGATTGGGTCTGTCCAAATAGCATGTCTGACTTCTGCATACAATGGGCTTCCCCCTTCCGGGCAAAGCTTTTGACTTGGCTCTGGAAGCTCAGCTTACCCCATTTTTTATGGGGGATATGGAATGAGAGAAATAAGAGAGTATTTAAAGGACGTAAGAAAGATCCCAGGTTATGTGGTAATAAAATAATCAGAGCTTTGAAAGAAAACTGGAAAACTTTCTTCTTCAAAAATGAGACCATGTCTCTAAGGGAAAGGAGGATTTTGCGGAACTGGGGAGAGGAACTTCCAGACCTAGACATTACAACCAACCCACGGGATGGTGTCAAGTGGATACCCCCCACACAAAAGTGGGTTAAGTTTAATTTTTACGGGGCAGCTAAAGGAAATCCGGGGGCTGCAGGAGCAGGAGTTTTGAGAAATGAGGAAGGAAAAGTGGTCCTTGCCTTTCTCGAGCCTTTGGGAACTCAAACAAATCATTTTGCCGAAGCCCGAGCCTGCATGCAGGCAATGAGAATTGCCAGACTTGAGGGTTATAAGGAAGTTATCTTTGAAGGGGATTCGCTTAATATAATCAAGGCAATTAAGGAGGATAAAGACCCCAGCTGGACCATATTGGAGCTTATCCTAGAAGCAAAGATTCATAAATCTCATTTGGTTAATGCCCGAATCCAACACACCTTCAGAGAAGGGAACCAAGCGGCGGATCTAATGGCAAATATTGCGGTTCGTTGGGGAGATGCAAATTTGGAAGGATAACTTCCCTCAAGAACTATTGGTGTTGGTCGCTAGAGAAGAGCTAAGATCAAACCTGTTAGAGCATCAGGAGATCGGAGGGGCTGATGATGAGTAATCCGACAGGATGGAATTAGGCGAGAAAAGGCATCCCATTTCGTTGGGGCACGGGAGGTGACAAGTGTACGATGACAGCAACCTAGTGTTAGTAAGTGCTAGGTGTTGTTTGGTTTTTGTTTTATCCTGAATAGTCAAGCGAAAAGTATAGGACTGTGAACTCTAAGTATGGCTTAATGTGAGTCTTAGAAATATCCATTTTGTATTTTGATTATACGGGCTTGATGCTAGAACCAGCCCATTTTGACTTTGTAAAAGGTTTGTGGACCTTATAACCACCTCTACCTTATACCAAAAAAAAAAACTTTCTAGTAAATCCTAGACCCGATGTTTATATGAATTTTTATGCTTGTTGTTTATGGTGCATTGAGAATTAACCTAATTTATTATTAGTTTAAAGTTGTTATATATTCTTATAAATTTAATTCTTAACTTATTGGTCTTTCTTAATCAGATACAAAATATCTTATACTCTACTGCATTTTTCATACAATTGAACAACAATACACATGTGAAATGAGTCTATGTACCCTATGGATCAATGAATCAAACACCAATACCTACCCTATTTATGGTTTCCCAACTTAGCAAGGTTGAGAGGTTAGACGGTGCTTTTATGATGATATAGTTTCCCAACTCAATCTCTTTGTAGTTATCTTTGAATATTGTTCATCTTGTAGTATACTAATTATCATGTTGACTTTTGAGTTCTAGTTATCTTCAATATATTCATCATATTCCATGAATTTAACGAGCTCGTTATAGTTTATAGTACCCTCTTCATCCAACTTATACAGTAAGTAGTTGCAAGGTTACTCATTTGTTATCATGATCATCCCATACTTAGGGATGTTCAAATGGGTATAATCCATTTCTAGGTAATTATAACCTGGTAAATTGTTGTCCACTCTCTAGAAAACATGTCAAAGTATGAAGGGATATCAATGACTATTAATTCTTGCATTGATATGGATTGTAATTAATATTTATAATTAGTATATATAGGCTTAGTCTTTTGATATGCAATTTATCTTCATAGCATAATATGTTAGGTTTACTTTATCTGGTAGGCACATTTGATATGGTCTTATCCTATAAGTAGGATTTTTATGCATCTAA
This sequence comes from Wollemia nobilis, assembly GCA_028583015.1. NCBI lineage: Eukaryota > Viridiplantae > Streptophyta > Pinopsida > Araucariales > Araucariaceae > Wollemia > Wollemia nobilis. The sequence goes on along the minus strand of JAQPPZ010003077.1, from coordinate 8,533,488 downwards.
CAAGGCCCATTCTCCTATTGTAACAACCCAAAACTACCAACCCAAATTTTTTGAAAAGAGCACTGACAATCAAAGGCTCACAAGGGATTCACCCCTAATTTATTTATCTTAGCATACAAGGCTACACCACATTTGAGTTCTAAGTTGCTTTAGACAACACTCAGTGAATAGGAGTGGCCAACTCCTATGGTTCTTTGGGGTTCACCTTACTAAACCTAATCATTTAGAAGGATGCACAAAGTGGTTTTCCCCATATTATCACATACCCTCATTGGAATAGGACCATATGACCATGGTGAAGGGATTATTCTTTAAGACCTACATGCCCTAAAAGGGAATGCTTATTCCCTAACCTAAATCTAAATCCATTTAGGTAGGTGAATAATTTTAGAGCCTTGGTACTTAGTTACCATACCTCCATGGGCTAAATAAGATCATTTCCACTTTGATGACAACTGACATGATCATTTAACCCTTCTCAATCAAGAGATCATAATTATTGTCTTATGAACATTTACCCAAACTTGCATGTTCAAGGTGTGATAGTTCATAGTTACCTTAGCTATTGCATACACACAACTCCTTCTAGGTCTCATATCCACCTGGTTATTGTATTCACACAATGCCTCCCAGGTTTGGGCTTTATGACTTAATACAGGAAGAATCCTACCCAACCTAAGATAGATAAACAATTCTACACCATTAAGAAGCATGATACATAAATCATCAGTTGGTAAAAAATTCAAAAGCTCCTCTACTAAAAGCCATATTTATGCATTACATAAATCTTGATATAAATATTAAGCAAAAACTACCTAAACCATGATAGCATTAAACCACATTACTTAAATTCCAAGGCTTTATCAAACAACTTCAAGTAACATTCTATTCATCCAATGAAAAGAGCTAAGGAACTCAACAATATATTCATTTCCATATTTAAAGCATCATCATACTTATCTAAGAAATAAAGGGATACTTAAAACATCTCTTCATTGCCTATAACAAAAATTAAACTTTAAAGCCACATAATATTTTCTTTAATATAAGAATCAAATTTTACAAAATTTCCCAAGCAAATACAAGTCTTTGCTCATTTACACCACTTATGAAGAACTAAAGAAAACACCTTCTGAGATCTCTAGCCATCTAAATCTCTACAAGCTTCATTGATGGGAAAACCACCCAGTATTTGAAGTTTACTTAGGTATTAGGATAGCACTATATGGAATGCAAATTAAATTATGCCATAATCTAATATGCAACATCCATGCACATATCATAAATAAGATATAAGAAAATAAACCCTCTTCTCTAGTCAAAAGACTCAGAATAACCAACAATAAAACATTCCAAGAGAAACCCATACTTCTCTTTATAATGATCCCTTAATCCACATGGATCTCAAGAATCATTATAATTACTTCTCATTCAAAACAAAATTAAATATTTTCATAACAATTTAAGATAAGCCCATACTTCTCTTTATAATTATCCCTTAACCCATATGGATCTCAAGAATCATTATAATTATTTCTCATGCAAAACAAAATTAAACATTTCCATAACAATCCAAGAGAATCCCTTCTATTTATAATTATCCCTTAACCCACATGGATCTTAGGAATCATTATAATTATTTCTCATGCAAAAAAAAATTAAAACATTTCCATAACAATCCAAGAGAATTCCATTTTTATCTTTATAATTATCCCTTAACCCACATGGATCTCAAGAATCATAATAATTATTTCTCATGCAAAACCAAATTAAACATTTTTATAACAATCCAAGAGAATCCCATACTTCTCTTTATAATGATCCCTTAACCCACATGGATCTCAAGAATCATTATAATTATCTCTCATGCAAAACCAAATTAAAAATTTCCATAACAATCCAATAGAAGCCCATACTTCTATTTATAATGATCCCTTAACCCACATGGATCTTAGGAATCATTATAATTATTTCTCATGCAAAACCAAATTAAACATTTCCAAAGCATCTAAGCACTTTATTATATTCAATATAATCAAAGCATTCTAATCACTTAAACACTTTATTATACTAAATATAATCAAATTATTCTAATCACTTGAACACTTTATTATACTAAATATAATCAAAGCATTCTAATCACTTAAACACTTTTTTATACTAGATATAATCAAGGCATTATAATCACTTAAATACTTTATTATACTAATTATAATCAAATAATTCTAATCACTTAAACAATTTATTATACTAAATATAATCAAAGCATTCTAATCACTTAAACACTTTCTTATACTAAATATAATCAAATAATCCAATCATCAAAACATAGGGAAAGCTTAACCTTTAATATAATTAAGGTACAATACCTATATAATAAATAAAACAACCTTTAATAAATCAATTAATACATTTGAAAATCCTAAATAACAAGAAGATCAACACAACATAGTGTCATCTAAAATATTAAACTCAAAAATATTAAGGTATAAGGTAGCCAAAACCTTACCACCTAAAGCTTAACCTAATCTAAAGATGATCGAAGTGAAGAACACAAGCTTATATTGAGAGGGGAGGGGGTTAACAGTATAAGCTAAAAAATTCTCTTTTCTTTCCAAAGCAATAACTTAAAATAATATCAATGCAATAATCAAATAATGCACAAATCACCATACACATAAGAGACAAATATTTTATGTGGAAACACCCTCTCGAGAGAAAACCATGGCAAAATATTGCTTATAAATTTCTTCAATAATTTTTGTGGGCACCAACTCATAGGAGACACCAATCCCCTATACAAGTTCATGGACACCAATCCACATGAGACACCAATCCCCTTGCTCAAGTTCATGGACACAAAATACAGGAGACACCAATCTCCTTGCTCAAGTTCATAGACACCAATCCATAGGAGACACCAATCCCTTCTCAATTTTGTGGACACCAATCCATAGGAGACACCAATCCTCTTTCTTAAGTTCATGGACACCAATCCACAAGAGACACCAATTCCCTTGCTCAATTTTACTCTAAAACCTACTCAAATATGCTCTAAAACCTACTCACAAAACCTTCTCAAATTTGCTCCAAAACCTGCTCACAAAACCTTCTCAAATCTGCTCCAAAACCTGCTCACAAAACCTTCTCAAATTTGCTCCAAAACCTGCTCACAAAATCTGCTCCAAAATATGCTTACAAAACTTGCTCAAATTTGCTCTAAAATCTGCTCAAATATGCTCCAAAACCTTCTTGATAATGACATCAAGTTCTCCACCTTTTTCTCAGTTTGCTTTTCACTACTAAAAGTAATTCAAACATATTCTACCCGTAATTCATTTTTTCTTCATGAACATATAGAGAATGATATGCACTAATGTAGTAATCTTCAAATGGCTAATATGTTCTTCACATTTATTAAGTTTGTTGCTTCCACATATCTCACATTTATTACATTTTAAAGTTACCTCAAGTCTAGCTTAGATAACTTGTGTGTTGACTTGGATATGCTAATACCTTGCTCTTATTCCACTATCATGTGCACCTTTTCTTCTTCTTGAAATGGCTGAATTATCCTTCCTTGTCAATTGAATGCTTGGGTGAATATGTGCACTTAATCCTCTTACTCTATTCCTTGAAGCCTTGACTTATTTCAAATTTGTGCCCTCCAAATTTACCTCAATAATGATGATCTTCCTTTTACATGTGCTTTCCAAATCTGCCTTGATAAAATAATTTTCCTCTTCCAAATTTACCTTAATAACAATGATCTTCTTTTGGAAAAATAAAATAAAACTTTATAACAACAACATGAATCTTATATCTTCCTTTCTGTAATTTGCAAAAATAGAAGTTTAAAAACACATGACTCCTTATATCTCTCTTTTATAAAATTTGCAAAATAAAAATTTATAGTAGAAATAAACTAACTCCTTATATCTCCTTTTAATAACTTACAAAATAAAACATAATAAAAACCACAAGACTCCTTATATCTCCCTTATATCAAATTAAAAACTTTATAATAACCACAAGACTTCTTATATCTCCCTTATATCAAATTAATTAAAAACCTTATAATAACCATAAGACTCCTTATATCTCCCTTATATCAAATTAATAAAAAAACTTTGCCCTTACCTCACAGTCGTGGATGAGATTCGATCAACTGACCTCTAGAAGCGTAGCGTCCTAATGCGATCTTGAGACTGCCTGAGCTAACGAGGTGGATGAAACCAAGAAGCATGATGAAATAATTTACGTCTTTGTTGCACTATGTCAATCAACAAAACCACAACAAAAATTGACATCAAGAAGATTTGATCTACAAATCTTTTGTATAGTAGCTCCCTAACACGGGCTAAACAATCGACTAGGCTATCCTAGTGGATGAAACCAAAGGGGCACACAAATATATTTACCTCCTTCACCATGCTATCTCAAAGAAAAAAACACAGCAAAATAGGCATCAAAGATATTCGACCCTCTAACCTTCTGCACCGCAACATTCTAGCACAAGCTAGGAAACTGGCTGGACTAGCCACTTGGTTGAGATCAAAGTGGTGCAATCAACTAGTTAAAACCTTCTTCTGCTACATTGCTAAACTTGTGCTCCTCTCCTCCCTTGTCTTCTACTCGTTGTCGCTCTCTCCATGATGGATATTTGAATCTTGCATTTTTTCCAAAGTGAATTAGTGCCTCATATTTATATGCTTGTCATTCGTGCCCAAGGAAGTCGGCCCAACATTTAAATATTTGAATTTTAATTCCTTTTGCATGGTGCACTCAAGGAGGTCGGCCCATTATAATATTTAAACCTTTATACATTTAAATTATATTTAAATCCTTTGATTTAAATATAAGCCTCCCACTTTAAATATTTAAATATTTCATTTAAATATTAAAGCATATAAAATCACCTTTGAAGATATCTGCCTTGAACATTAATGACAACTCAATATTTCATCCTTGAAGATATTTCTGCCTTTGATATCAACATTTCATCCTTGAAGATATTTTTACCTTTGACATCAATATTTCATCCTTGAAGATATTTTTACCTTTGACATCAATGACAATTCAATATTGCTAACAATCTTCCCCTTTGTCATTGATGGCAACCCTACAATGAAACTATCCTTTATTACAACATGATCACAAGCTGCTCCCCCTAACTAGATGCTCCCCATTACTAAAATTCTCCCCATTTGACATCAATGGCAAATGCTCCTTGGGTCTATAAGATAAGACACTTGACAGTGTCCCCTACTCCCTACTCTTACTGAGAAAATCAATGATGAGATGGGAGTGAAAATCCCAAATTACTATGTTTCTCTTCTTGTTTTATTTTATTTCTCCAAACTTTGGAGGTCATACCATTTTGAACATTTTTACCATTATCATTTTTGCTTCACTTCAAAAATTTAGCAAACACTGTTCTACACCATCTAGTTGTATGCCCAAAATTATTATATTTGGAACATATGATGGTGTAGTCCATGAGAGGTGCAAATAAATTGAAATTCCTCTTGGTGAAGCCAAAATAATTTTGAGCAAAAACCCTGTAATTTATAGCTTTATGACCAATTTTATGACATGAAAAACAATAACCATGGAAGTAATATTGAAATCTATCTGATTGCCTTGGAGGATATTGTTGCATGGTTCTCTCATTATTATTTCTGTGATGGTCCTTGGATCATTATGATGCTTTGTTTTCTTCCTTCTTAATGCTTACACTTCTCAACACATCAGTATAGATCTTAGGTTCCTCTTTAATCATTTTATTTGATGTCTCTTTTCCTTTTGAGCTTGACTCCCCCTTTTGTTTTATTTGCCCTTCTTCAAAACCAAGTCCAGTCTTCATAGTTGAAGATCTTTGTATTTTGATAATATCACCCGTGATTTTTGTGCTATTCTCAAAACCATGTAGCTTATCATTAAATTCTTTCACTTCCCTCATTAGAGATACAACCTCATGTTCCAATTTTTCACATTTCAACTCTTTTGTCTTTAATTTCTTATCCATACCTTCTTCAATTCGTTTTTCCTCTTCAACTTTAACTTTCGGGTCAATGAGTTCTTGTGACAACTTTACCTTTGTCTTCTCATCCTCTTGTACTTGATTCTTCAATATTGAATTCTTCTTTCTAACCCTCTTCAAATCTTCAAGAGCAACAATTTCCTCTTCTATGTCATCCATGGCTTCTTCTTCATTTTCTGAATCTTTTTCTTCGTATTGGTCATTGACAACGGGAGCATCTTCTTTCTCTTCTATGGCCAAAAATATAATTTCTTCTCTTTCACTATTTGAGAGACTTGCATCATTATTGTTGGAAGAAACTGCTTACTTCTTCAACATAAAAACTATTCTTGTGTCTTTGAAAGATCTTCTTCTCATGCTTGTTTTGACCATACCTATTTTTCTTTTTATGATAAAATTTTCTTTCTTTCTTTTTCTTATATTCCTTTTCTTCTTCACTACTACTACTTCTACCTTGTGGGCAATTAGATGCATAGTTTTAGGATCCTATCCTAAACATTCATTATTAATAACAAATATAATATATTTCATATCCTAAAGTTAGTATATTTAATAATATAATTAATAATTAAAAATTATTTATTATATTATATATTTAGGGTTAGATAGTTATATAGTCATAATAATTAAATACATTAATTGTTATGTAACAACACAATGAAGTGACATGATGATTAGGGTTAGGTCAGTATATATAATTATCCAAATCATTCATTTGAGGATATCCAAGAAATATATAATATATGATTTATTAAATCATTGAAGGGACTTCCCGACAATTCAAAAGTGATTCTTTAGTTTTAGGTTATTTATTATTTATTTATCAATTTATTTATTTCTAGGAACCCTAGGTTCCTACCATATGGTATCAAAGCCTTATGGATCCAACCATATGGGACATAAATATCAAGGAAATGAAAAATGACACCACAAAAATAAAAAAATAAATGAAAAATAAATGGAATGTTTTGATTGTATTATAGAGTATTTAATTAAAATGCAAGAGGAGGAGACCCTAGCCATGGAATCCCAGGTAAAGGAGGAGCCCATAGCCAAGGAATCCCAGGTAAAGGAGGGGCCCATAGCCATGGAATCCCAGGTGGAGGAGGAGCCCATAGTCATTGAATCTGAGGTGGTATCCATTGCATCTTCAGAGAAGAAAGAATTAGGGAAGGAAAATGCAATTGAACAAATTGCTCCAAACCCTAAATTATTTTTTTATTTGGATGAGCCCATAACCATAGAACTTCCGAAAATACCTATTGCACTTTGGGAAGAAAGTAATCGAAACCCTAAAATTTTGAAAGAGAAAAATGAAGAGGAGGATATCCAAGACAAAATCCTGTAAAAAATATGTTTTGCAGATCTACCTAAGGGTGATACACACAGCCAAAAGATGAATTCAAAAAATCACTCAAGAAATTTCTCTTTCGAAACTGGACAAGCACTGCAAAAGGTTACATGAAAACAATCATTTTCGATTAACCCATATGAAAGATAAAAAGGGCATTGCCTCATTTAAATTGAGATATTATTTTCTATCTCCTTTGAGGCCACCTCCATGGCCACCTCATTTTTCTTCTCTCCTGACATAAAAACATACTAGTGGTCTCCTCTCCAATCATCAAAAAAATAAAATTAGGCTTGCACGTAAAATATAGTGGTGAGAAGGAATTGAAAAAATATCGATTTTATCAAGAATAGGCTTGCGAGTAAAGTTGCATCTAGAGCGTCACACACACATGCAATTCCATAGCTTTAAAATTATAATAGATATTTCTTCAAACATATTAGAAGTTTCGTGAACAGGAATCTATTGTCCCAGTTACTGAATAGAAATCTATTGTACCAGTTATGATATGCTTTCACGAAGACAAAATTTAGGGTAATGTGTCGCAAGCATCTGAGAAAAAAAAAAGAATTTTCATGTACAAATGCAAATTCACATTAAAAGTAGAAACCACATGTCGAATAATCCCTTTCTAGTGTTCTGGTTAGAACTCTGTTGTACACTGAATCTTTGGATACCATAAGAACGGAATGGGCTCATCATAATGTATGGCATTATCAAAATGCTGACATTCTTCCACCCCACCATGATAGGAGAGAGAAAATAGAAGATATATTTGAATAAAGAAATCGATTAAAAATTCAAAAGAGAGAAAGTAACAAAAATATCTTCCATTAAACAATACAGGTAGCAATAGCATATCATTATAACTGTATTCCTCCAGATTAAAGCGAATACTGGGCATGCTTATCTTCTGGTCCAAGCAAAATTTTAGACCGTTTTCGCTGTTGAAGACGGTACTCGTTTCTTTCTGAGGATTCAGGCTGTCATCAGTTTTTACACAGGAATGGCTGGGAGGAGCATTAATAGCAGCCTGATCCATTTGCAAAGGGGCCGAGTAGCTGGAATGAAGATCTAACAAGCACATATTATCTAAAAAACTAGTCACAGAAGGCTCCTCTCGCTATACTAATAAGATTTATGAACTTCTACAAGGATTTGACACACTAGAACTTCATGAACATCTGCTTGCTTCATCTGCTTAGACTAAATGTTGATTAAAATAGGGAGCAGGCTTGAAAATTGAATATGTTACCAGTTTTTGCTGTTGCAGTTGTGACCAGAAATTAGATGCCACAAAATTTGCGTCTCATGCGGCCTCATGAAATTGACAGGAGATTAAGGTTTAGGTTAGCACTATGAATATTGGAATATGGGTAAGTTTAAAGGCTCAAGTAGTGTTTAGCCAATCGGGCAGCAGTCTCAAGCGTAGCTCTTTCCCATGGGTTAAGAGAAGCAAAATAAGAAGACATTGAAGAAGCAAGAAGGTCTATAATTGGCCTGTGAGTCATAGGATCGATTTCCTTCTGAAGTAGTCGTTTCTTCAAACGTGTATTCCAGTAGTTCTTAATCCCGTTGTCTGTCCGGCCCGGCAGATGGGAAGCTATTGCAGACCACCTGAACATTCGTAATACAGTATACACCTCTCAATTTTTATTTCTTTAAAGCGATGAAAATTACACAATTTATATATGATGAAATTAATTTGAAGGTTCTGTTTGATTACTTGTTTCCAAGCGTGGCATGGAGTCGCAGTATGGTTTGCTCCTCTTGAAAACTGAATTTTCCCCTCGTAATATCGGGTCTCAAATAATTTGTCCATCGTAATCTACAACTTTTTCCACACCTAAGTAAGCCTGCATCATCAAAACATTTTATGATTTAAAAAAAAAAAAGCCTTGTTACCACAAACTGCTCATATAGCCTCCAAAAGAAGTTGTTCTTCTCATATATCCTCCTCGGTTTGGCCATTCTACCTATTATGTGACAACATCAGGTCTAGATGTCAAAAATTATACTTGAAAGCAGCCCTGTTAGAAGATAGCAGCTATGGAGAAGATTTTATAGTCATCCATTTAAAAAGGTCACAACCGAAGGATGTTACATGCTCAATACCATGTTACTACAACATTCAGATTTGTCCATGGATGAATTGCAGTCAATGACATATAAAAGAGATATGGTTGGTGGTTATTATTAAGAAAGGAGGCTTAATAGACATTCGTTCGTTGTTGTGGTAAAGGCCCTACTTAATCCCTAGATAACACAACAAAAGGAAGATCATAGGCGTAGCCTTCAACACACCAGCTACATGTGTGTCTATCACCTTTCTGATAAGTTTCTATGAGGAAGAAGTGTTGTGTAGCCACCTCTCCTGTTTGTGCATCAATCTGACAATAAGAAACAAGCTAATATCTCAACTCATGAAATGTCCATATGGAACTCAAACATACAGGTCATGCAGATGCAAGACATGTGATAGTTATTAATGAGGAACATAAAAGATTTATAGTTGGCCGAATTCCTGTTATCATAAGATTTACCAAAGAAAGTATTGCTAGAGATGTCATTAATGATATGAAGAAAAAGATAAAATTATCTAGTCCCAATGCGAAAATACACTTGCTTGAGGTGTCCTACCTTAATAATTGATATTGTACACCATAAGTGTTATCAAATAGTGAAGGCACTGAAGGATTGACATAATGGAGTTCATCTCATATTCATAACCATAACCGTTAGGATTTTTGACTAGCAAACAATATTTCTAAAGCGTTCAAATCAAATATGCAGCGCACTCGTTGAAAGGTAATTCTGTACACCCACAAAAATGTTGGTAGCTATTAATTCCAATCAATTTCTTCTATGCCACATGTTTTATACATGATCAAAATCAAGACTTTATTTGTTGCCTTTGCTTGCCCATTCACCCTGGGGTAATACAGTCTTAAAAAAGAATCAAAAATCTTGAATTTTATCACCAATGATCTCATTGACTAAATGGCCTCCTCTTCATACAGAAATCAAGTCATGCTCCTTGCAAATTTATCAGGTAAGGCTCTCACTTCCACCCATTTTGTGAGATATTTAGTGGCTACTACAATATACCTACACTTCCTTTTATGACTAGTTCACAATGGGCCCACAAAATCTAAACCCCACCTCTCAAAGAGTTCTTGAGGTTGTGATGGATGTAGTGGCATGAAGTCCCTTTTTAATGACTTTCTCATTCTTTAGAACGTGTCACATGCTTTCACATAGTTTTTGGCATCATGATATAGGGTATGCGACCATATCCCTGCCAAAAACACTTTCATAGTCGTTGCATCTGGATCCATGTGGCCTCCTACCAATCCTTCATGTGCCTCCTTCAATGCTTGTTGTACTTCATCCTCTGTCATGCATATTTGTAAAATGTGGTCTTACCCCATCTTGTACAACAAACCTACAATCAACGTAAATGGTATTGCTTTCAAAATCACCTTTCTTTGTTCAGTCATCGTCATCTCCTTTGGCAGCTCTCCTATCGATAAATATTACCTTATATGTTTATACCAAACTGTTATCACAATTATCATGAGAAATTATGTGTCATAGAATTCATCCTATATTCCTACCTTTACAAGTTCTTCAAAGTGAATCCTCGATAGCTGGTCCACTATTATGTGCTTCTTCCTAGGTCTTACTACCACCTGAAACATGAACTCTTGCAGGGTGACGAGCCATCTACTCACTCGTCCATAGATCATCGATTTATTGATCAAGTACAACAATACCTTATGGTCCACATAAAAATCAAAGGAGTTTTCTAACAAATAGTACCTATACTTTTGCACTACATACACCATACCTAGTGCTTCCCATTTTTTTGTACTATAATTTTTCTCTACCCTATAAAATAACCTACTTGTGAAGTATATGGATTGATCTAATCCAAACTATCCTTCTTGATCCAATGCACAACTAATTGCAAAGTTTGAGGTATCCACATGTACATGGAATTCTTTCTCCCAATCTAGGTAAACTAGGATAGGCACCTTAACCAGGTGCACCTTCAAACCCTCAAAAGCTTCCTGGTGCTCCTCTACCTATTTGAAAGGAACACCCTTGCACATAAGAGAATCTAATGGATAAGAATTTAGTGCATAGTTCCTAATGAACCTTCTATAATAGCTCACTATCCCTAGAAAGGTATTTACCAAGCTCACATCATGTGGCTCCTCCATCAATAGTATCACCCGAATTTTATCCAAATTGGGCTTCAACCCTTCTTGGCATACAATATGCCCTAAAAAAATTTCATGTGGCACCATTAAGACACATTTGTTTGGATTCAATGATATCTGAGCTTTTCTACACAAGCCCATACATTCTTCCAACACCTTTAAATGTTCTTGCATCTTGCCATAGAGGGACCAATCATCTAGGAAATCTCTAAAGTTTCCTGTGGATATTTTGTCAAAGATGTACAATATGATTCGTTGGAATGTTACTGGTGCATTACACAGTCCAAATGACATGCGGTTGTAAGAATATATCCCATTATCTACTACAAAAGTGGTCTTTAGCTTATCCTCCTTTGCTATTCTAATTTGGTTATATCCCGATAAATATCCAAAAATGAGTAGATCTCGTGTCCAGCTACTTCTTCCAAGATAGAATCTGTTAAAGGAATTGAAAAGGGATTTATGGTTATGATGTTGAGGCTTCGAAAGTCTACACAAATCCAAACTTTGTTTATCTCTCTATTCAAGGTGATCACAATTGGTGACACCTATTCACTTGTAACTTTGAATATTATGTCGATGTCTAGCATCTTCTCTATTTCAGCATTCATCGAAGCTGCATATTTTGGGTTCATCTTGTACAGTCACCTCCTTACTGTTCGTGTGCCTTCAATTAACAAGATTCTGCGCATGCATAGCTTTGTTGGTACTCCCTTCAAATCCTTGTATCCCAAAACAAAGACGTCCTTATATTCTATAAAAAAATTAAATGCCCCTACTTTTAGTATCAAATTCCAATCATCTCTGCATTTGGTCATTTTCTCTTCTCCTTATTATCCCAAATTCACCTGGATCATTCCATTTAAAATAATATCTATTTCGTCATTTGGGTTATGTAATTGTATCCTCCAAGATACATACCTAGATTACTTCCTGTGCAAGTTATCTAGTGACTTCATGCATTGTAATAAATGTCCATGTGCAAGTTCTACATGTGCAAGGTGTCCTATGAAAAACTAGTTAGAGTGTTGGGTAAGCATCCTATTTTGCATATATAAGGATGGCCTCTTAGATAGATAGAAGCAATACAAGTAGATAAAATCTGGGAGATATTATTCAATAGCGTAGGTTAGTGGATTATGTTCCACACCATTTATTGGTGATGGATATGATGTAGATCTATAGCTTTATTAATGGAGTGCTCACTTCCTCCATAGCTACATTGTAATATTTTATAGCTTTTATATTTCAAAATTCTTCAGTCATCTAGCAAATCTACTTTATTACATCTTATTCTACATCTTGTGATTGTTATCTCTCATGGCTCATGCATCAAAAGCTAACACATTCTAGGTCCTTTGTATTTAATGGATTTAGGTTCTTTCACTGCCTTAAAAACATTAATGGGGTGGGTTGGATTATCTTCAATGATAGTTTCCCCATTGTATATTTCATAAAATTATTGGAAAATGTCCACTTCTCTCTTTCTTTATCTTTATCTACTATTGTTTGATTTTTAATGTCTTCGCCTATCTCAATCTCCTCATCTTCCTCTACTTCATTTCATGCATTGATGCAAAAATATTGGGGAGAGAATATTTCATAATCTTTGATTTGCCAATGGAGTAAACCTTTTTATCACCATTCTCATCCTTTGTAGATTCTTCCAATTGAAACACTCCTTCATATAGTTCATATCCGATTTCTTCATATGATTAAGAGTTTTTTGATTCATATGAAGTTGCAATGTCCTGGATTACTGCCTGGTTTTTAAGTTTGATCATATACTTATGTTGGCCTTTCTTGAAGATCAGATGCTCATTCTCCTAATTGTGATTCACTTTTATCGTTCACAACCACCCACATCCCAGTAATGCATCATACGCTGGCTTCTGCATAGCTATTATAACAAAATCTAGGACAAAGTCCTGTTTTGCTATGTGCACTTTTTGGCTCATTAGTACTCCTATCATTTCAATGCCATATTGATCAGCACCATATAGTCTCAAATTCAAAGATATTAATGTGGGATGGCCAATAATCCACAATGTTCTCTTTGACATCACATTCACACCTGATCCTCCATCCACTATGACTTGATTCAACTTATGGTCCTAGATATCCATATGAACCAAAGCGAACTTCTTTCCTACTTCAATAATTAGTATGGTGGGTTAATGAATTATTCTTGCTTGATGTTGGCTACCTATCGTACTTCACATTTCTTCTTTGCTTTCATAACTTCTTCGAATGTAGCATACAATTTAGGTACTATATTGAATAGATTGGCCACTTTTACTTCCACCATTGTATTAAGTACTTGAGTCACCAAGCCTTCAATGGATGCCTGCTTGTTCGTTATGATCTCTGCTTTCTTTAAGGTTTTCTCCAGAGCTAGCCTTTCTTGTTTCTCCTTATCCAACTCTATCTTAATCAACTCTTGAGCTTCCTACCATCGCTCCTTCTCCTTGGTAGGATTTGGGTATTGCTCAATTTTCCTAGCCTGTGCTCTCGTCACTGCTAGTACTTCATTTTCTTTTTCTATTTCCACACTCATTTCTCCGATGTCAATTAGATTGACATTCTGTGTTCCGCTTGAACTTGCTTTATTTGGGCAATTGGCTTCCTTGTGGTTCCCTAGACCACACCATATACACATTTGGGTAGCATTGCTACCATTAGTGTTTTTTGTATTTTGAGTCTTGGGGTAATTATTTGCAAAGTAACCCCACTCTTGTCAATTCCAACACTGGATAATTGGTCTTCCTTTAGAGTCACACTGCAACCGACTTTATGCTTCTTGTCTTTTTCCTCAACGATTATTCCTGAATCCATCACTCGTTACACCTTATCCATTCCATGATACATTTGGTTGTTCTTCTTATTGGACTATTAGGATCTTATGCCTTACCCTCTTCAGATTAAATGGATAATCAGCCACTAGATGTCCTGCTATATCACATATATTACAATATATATTCATTGGGAAATTGACACTCGTGTGTCCTTCCATTGTACAGTTCGAACACTAAATATCCTTTCGATCATTTTGTACTTCTTTCACTTCTTTCATAATCTTATCAAATTATTTTCTAAAGGAGTGTATTGCACTTTGGACTTTATCATCCGCATCGCTATCGGAATCATCATTTCTTGGATGTCCTCCAATTCTTGCAATGGTTTGTTTGGCTTCACTTTCAAAGTTCTTCGCCTTCTCCAGTGCTTCTGCATACGTAGATGATGGTATTGCTTTCATTTTCTTCCTATATTTATGTAGTAATCCATCCAAAAACCAATATTTTGCCATTCCCTATGCAGATGGTATCTACATTTTATTTGTCAATTATTTTAATATTTTGTTATAACTCTTCATCTTCATCTGGTTTTTATTTCATTGTAAAAATATTGATAATTATCTATGTCATCTCTCAATGGTTAAAATTCTTCTATGAAAGAATATTTCAAGGTGTCCCATTGTGTAAATGGTTGAGTACTCTGCTTTTTCAGGTACCAATCCATAGCCATTCCTCGCAAGGTAGCCAAAAATAGTTGTAACCATTTTACCTCTTACGATACTCCATTTGCTCTTCAAATGGTAATGCAAGTTCCTATGTGTTGTGTCGGGTCTTCTTTCCCTTCCTCAATGAAGGGTGGGCATTTATGTTTACCCGCTCTATTGGCAACATTCACCATGCCACTTAATGGTGATTGTTGTGTTGTATTCCACTCTCTATCTATTGTAGTTGGTGCAAAATCATGTTCAAACACGTATTCAAATTGCCTTCTCCCTGACTCACATACATCCCTACTTCATGAACTCCTTCTTGAATACATAAGGTGCAGTTCTGGTCTTCTTCTCCATGAACCTTTGCATAGTTGCTCTGGTACAAAGCTTTCCTCTTCTATATCTAGTGGCCAACTCTCCTTCGTTGGTTTAGGTCTTACCATCCGCTCCTCACCTCCAATGTGAGATACGTCTTCTGTTATGTGATTTCATTCTTTATCTTCTATTGTCACCAATAATATCTTCCACCTTTCTTACACTTCTCACAGGTTATTATCTTTCAAAGGATTCCACACTTGTTCCACCTCAGGTTGTGAAACTTCATCTTGAGGTTGTGTTCTTTGATTTGCCAATTTTGCACTTCATTGTAACAGTATCTGGTTCCTTCCTCGATTTCCTCATGACCTAGAATCTATCATTCACCTCTTTGACTTGTCATAGATACTTCTTAACCCAAAGTTAGTTTAGGCAACAACACCAAATGTAGATGGGTGAGTATTTTCCTGAGATGAGGGAATGATAGGAATTAGGAAGGAATAGGATAACAAACTTGACTAGGCATCATGTTATCAATTGGTTGTATTAATCTGAGATGAGTAGTTCACTACAAATATCTAGTCTAGATGAGTAACTAGTATATACAGGTAAGACTAGATGTGTAGGCTTCAGATGTATTCTAGTCAGACGTGTATGGTCTAGACGGGTTGGGTTCTAGATGACTATGCTACTTAGACAAGTAACCTATCAGATGTCTAGACTGCCTAAACATGTAGATTTCTTGATGTGTAATCGTTTGATGTTCCAAATAGGTAGTGCAAACATCATAGATGGATGGTACAAAGGAACAAACATCACAGTTGGGTAGACATCTCATATGGGTTACACAAGGTTTAGAAAAGTACCTAACAAGGCCTAGACAGGTAGGCCTAGACGTCAAACAATGGGTTTAGATGAGTAGGCCTAGACATATACTATAACTTGCATCATATTCTAGCCCATGACCATTACACCTATAACTGCATAACAACAAGAACAATGCAAGTCTACACCGATCTATCTCGTACAAGCCATTGATCAATACCTACAATACGACAATACATTCACTATGCAATCACACAGAACACACACTCTAGAACAATAATTGTTGTATTCACAATGGATCTGCATTTATGTCAAGTATGGAAAAATTACAAAAATGAATAGGGGGTACTTATAGGGCAAGCCTAGGCGGTTACTACAACCAACCTGGATCAACCGTCCCAAATTCCCTATGTTAACGCTTAACAATTCTATTTTGCAGCATAACAACCAGTCTTAGATGTCTAACAAATCCTAGACGTCTTAACTAATTCTAGATGTCTTAACTAATCAGTCTAAGACATGTTAACAAATGATGACTAGTTTTGTCCTTTAGTGCATTTCTATTAATCAATCCAAATTACATCATGGTGGCTGATTTTACATTGCAAATCCTTACATTTATCAAAATGACTTATACATTATCAAAATTGTATCTCAAAATTGCTCATGTCTTGTAGACATTCTATCAAACATTTCATCATGTAATGTCTTCTTTGAACTGTTGTATACACAACTCAGTTAGACATATTAGAAGTTTATAATGGGATTGAAGCCTTTATGAGAAGTAAAGAATAAGAAACCTGATTCATGATCGTAGGAGATTTTAATGCCATAACCAAGCTAGATGAAGAAATTGGGCGAATTAGAAAACCAACCCAAACTATGAGAGATTTCTTAATTTTTATTTAAAATAATAATCTTTGGAAGGTTGAATTTGAAGAAGACAACTATACATGGACCAACAACAAAATATGCCAAAACCTAATAAAAAAAAATCAGATAGGTGCATTCTCTCAAATAATTTGCTAGATGAAGGGACTTATGCTAAAATTATGACCTTGTCAAGGATTGGTTCAGCCAATAAAAGTTAAAATAGTGGTAAGTGAACTCAAAAAGCATCATAGTTTAAATATGAGTAGATGTATCAAGTGGCATTAGCTCAATCGTTTAGATTCCTCAACATTTAAGGATGAGACTAAGGTTCAAATATTGCCAAGTGATACATGGGTAATATCCAATCTTTGTTGTAATACCACTATGTGGTGATGATGTAATGAGGGTGGGGTCTGTTTCAATCCCATATAACCAATTAAAATATATATGAGTAAATGTGGTAATACCATCCTCAATTTGTTGATATGATAGGACAAACATGGAATACTTCAAAAAACAATGGGTTGTATACACTTCCAAAAAAAATTAAATAAATGACTTATTAAAGAATGGAACAATAACACTTTTGGAAATATTTTTAAGAAATAACTAAAAGATATAATTTCCAAATTCCAAAAATGTGATCATAATAATCCATGTTTGGAGGAAAGGGAGTTACTTAGTGAATATCATAATATTTTGAGTAAGGAAGAGAAATTTTGGAGATTAAAATCAAGATAGACTTGGTTAAAAGGAGATAAAAACAGACTTTTTTCATTTAATGGCTATAATACGGATATCAACATCCAGAATTAGTAGAATTAAATTAGTAGAAAGCATTTGGATTAAAGACAAAAGTGAAATTAGAAAGGATCCAAGGTCTTTTTATCATAATATTCTAGGATTAGAGGAGTTTGAATTTCTTAATGATAAACTTCTACAAGAAGTTACTTTAGTTATAACCATTGAAGACAATAGAAAATTGATGGAGCCTATTACTTTGGAAGAAGTTCATCTAGCTCTTTTCTCTTTTAATAAAGATAAATCCCCAAGTCCATATGGTCTCTTCACAACATTCTATCAACATAATTGGGATATAGTTAAGGATTCTTTATTGGTGGTAGTGGAACAGTCTAGGGTAAAACAATACATACCTAATAAAATAAATGCAACATATCTCACCTTGATTCCAAAAAAGAAGGATGCAAAATTGTTTGATTTATTTCAATCTATAAGCCTATTTAATATGGCATATAATCTTATTTTTAAAGTGATGGCAAATTGGTTAAGACCTATAGGTCAAAATGACTATATCAAGAGAAATAAGGTGACGATGAGCTCCTAAAAATTTTGAAGTATGAAGGACCAGCGTGGTATCACAACTTTTCTTAATTTTACTAGCACGAAGGACCAAAGGGGCCTAAGGACCAAAAAGTATCATGATTTCATGATAATTCATGTTTCCACTAGCGAAGAGCACCAAAAGAGCCCAAGTGTCGAAAAGTGTCACGATTTTGTGACAAGTTTGGATTTTGATGGTGAGGAGCACCAAAAGAACCCAAGTGCTAAAAAGCATTGCAATTTTGTGATAATTTATGATTTCATTGGTAAGGAAGACTAGGAAGGCTCAAGTGTCGAAAAGTATCACAATTCTACAATAAGGCCTAATTTCACTTGCGAGGAGCACCAAAAGATCCCAAGTGTTGAAAAACATCATTATTTCGTGATAAGTTGTAATTTCACTGCCAAGGGATACCAGGAAGGCTCAAGTACCAAAAAGAATCATGATTTCATGACAAGTTTTGATTTCGCTAGTGAGGAGCACCAAAAGAGCCCAACTATCAAAAAGTGTTGTGATTTTACAAGTTTTGATTTCATCGGCAAGGAAGACCAGGAAGGCTCAAGTGCCAAAAATTATCATGATTCCATGACAAATTCTAGTTCTACTAGCGAGCAGCACCAAAAGAGCCCAAATTCCAAAAAGTGTCACAATTTCATGATAATTCATATTTTAGTTGCATGTCTATGTAGTGTTTGTTACTAGTTATAGCGAGCACAATATTATGTAATATTTTTTAGTTAGCCATGGTCATTGCAAGATCTACGAATATGGACACATCAAAAGAGTGATCGATGGATCAGATTCTAAGCTCATCTCCACTACCTACCTACATGCATGGAGAAATGCACCAGTGATTAGAGTTTGAGCATTCTGTTCCATTTTTGGACCAATGATACTGCACAATCCTAGCATATTGTTATAACAACTTTTAATTAAGCTAATTTTGTATTTTTAAATATTGAACCATAGAGGTGTTATAAATAAGAGTATCAACCTCTTGTTTAAGTGTTGGCTCTTAGGCATTTACAAGTTGTATGGATTAAGACTTTTTTGAAGGAGCAATGCAATAAAGATCTTCTTTTAACCTTTGGTTCAAATATCTTGCAGAACAAGTATGTATGAATGGATAGATATTTCTAATTTAGCTAAGTAAATGTGCATGACATTAATTCTACTTTTTGTATTCTTGTTCATGTTTTTTTCTTAGTTCTGGAACTACTAATCCGTAAATCTAAATATTGACTAGACGTGTTCTATGTGTGATAAATAATTGGTTGGTCCATTAGGAGGTTGTAGTGATTGCTTCATTTTATGGTTTTCTCCCATTTCTTATTATTGTTTAATCTGCACCATTCAAGTTCTAACCTTGACTACATTTATATCTCCTTCAAGCACTTTAGTCTCTTCCCCCATTACACTTTAGCTAGATAGAACTTCTCAAAGGAACTAGCCTTCTCTAGAGATTGAACATGTTAAGTCTTGTAGTTTGACTGTTCATTCAATTTTGACCATGTTTTGGGTGCAATAACCAGCCATAGGCAAAAATTTGGACCAACAATTTTTGGTACGCCCGGTGGGACCAAATCCCACTACATACGTAGGTTAAATATTTGGTGTTTATCTTCAATTTGTTTAAATTTAAATCACCTAGTGACTCTGTTTAAAATATCAAATCTAGAAAAGCTTTATATCCATTTTCTAGTTAGTATTTGAAATATATGAGAACCAGATCAAAAGCTAAAAATTTTGAATAACCCATTGAGTTCCTGGAATTGCATCTTGGTAGTCTTAGAGTAAACCCTATATTATCTTCTAGATCAACCTTTTACTTTGTCGTTACTACCATATCAACCAATGTTGTGAACCCTCCCCTTACGATTACCTCTAGTACAACTACCAACAAATCTTCTAGCATAGCCAACCCTACTTGTGCAACTTCAGTCAATACAATAGTGATAATGGTTGCCATCCAAAATAAGAACATCCAACCCTACCCTAAGTGGAATAATGTGAGTCCCCTGAATCTGGCAGTCCAAAACCCCATTTTCCCAGCATCTTTGAAGGTACTATCCACATATGATGGCACTAGAAAAACCACTTTTGAACACTGTCATATGGCATCACTAGCAGCAATTCATAATATCATAGAGGAAAATATTATGGTAAAGTTGCTGGCCAAAATCAAGGTCACCTTAAAGCTCGGTGTTTATCTCTCAAACCCTCTAAAGAAATGGCTAGCTCCAATTCCCATGCTAGGCATCTAGGCAACAGGTTCCAAGGAAAGAAGAACCATGTTAGGCCTTACTAAAAAAATTATGAGTTTGGCTACACTTAAAGGAAGCAAGTTGTAGTTTTAGATCTGGTGGATGACCAAGCTAAGGTTAGCTCTCCCTTTCTTACCCTAACAAATTTGGTGTATTAGCTAAAAAATTTATTTTTGAGCCCTTTTATGAAACCCTATTGCACGAGTTTGTACCCCATGGACTCGTCACTTTTGTCCAAGGTGAAATCCACTCCCCACTCAGATCTAGACCTTCCCATATTCCTTCTAAACCTTCGCCTACCCCCGAAATGCATATTAAAATTTTTAGTCCTACTCCTATCAATACTGACTCTAAAATTTGTAACTTTAACTCAGCCAAACCTGAGTTCAGCCCTATCAACAACAATAGTTATAAGAAAACCTCTGTGGATATCGGTAGTGAGAAAAAAAAACTGAAGACCTTCCATAAATGACCAAAAAAAGAAAGAAATATATAATGAAATTGCCAATGGTATTCAAAAGACTCTTTCCCAAGACATTTTTAGTTAAGAGAAAGATGAGTCAAAAAGATCCAAACCTCCCTGATAGCAGTCAAGGGGAGGCAAAAAAAATTCCAAAATTTCTAAATGAGGATCCTCTCATGGAATGTGACAGGCCTCAATAGTTTTGTCAAGCATAGACTTGCATGCACTTTGAGGAAGGAATACAGGCCCACTATCATGATTATGCAAGAAAAAAAGATTGACCAAAACAAAATCTAAAAAAATTGCTAAATCTATTTGGAAGAATAGTGATTTCAGTTTTAGCCCTGCTCAAGGCATTTCAGGGGGATTAATTTATCTATGGGATTCCAGTAAAGTTAAAGGTAGAATAATATTTTTATCAGAGAGAGTTATAAACAATTTGTTCCACTATAAAGACTAATTATTCATGTTTTTTATCCAATGTTTACACCCCCAACAATCCAACCAGTAAAAATATCTTATGGGATACCTTGACACACATGAGGAATGCTTTCAAAAATATTATGTGGATCCTTGCTAGAGATTTTAACTCCCCTATTTTCCCATCAAATAAGCAAGGGGGGAATATCACTCCATCCAGAACCATCGAATATTTATATAATTTTGTAACTAACAATGAATTAATGGACATTCAAATTAAAGGAGCAAAATACATGGAGCAACAAGAGAGTAGGGGATCAACATATCCAAGTTAATATTGATAGATTTTTCTTTCTCAGAAGGCTATTCCTGTTATGGGTGATGCTAATCTCATTTGTCTCCTAAGAGTTGTCTCTAATCATTATCCCCTTTTGTTTGAAGCTAAAAAAGGCCCCAATTTCAAGATTCCTTTCAGATTTTAAGCCATGTGGATGCAGCACCTTGATCTTCGTAACCAAATCTCTGATTTGTGGCAACAAGATTTTTTTGGGTCTTTCATTACTCAAGTTTCCCATAAACTCAAGGTTGTCAAGTAAAACCACAAAATCTGGAATAGAGAAGTTTTTAGCAATATTTTTTAAAGCAAAAAGTAGATTATGGATAAACTAAAAATTATTGAACAACAAATATAGAATGGCCTACTAAGTGACCAGATCAGATTTGAGGAGAAACAGTTTTTAGCAGAGTATCATAACATTTTGGACAAACAAGAGATGTTCAAGAGGCAAAAATCCATAGCCCTTTGGCTCAAGGAGGGTGATTCCAATACAAAACAATTTCATGCTTCCACCCTCAGACACAGAAGTTCAAATAAAATTAGGGAATTGACTAGAGGTGACGACTCTATTACCAAGGTTATTTTTGAAATTCAAGATGAAGCCTCTTATTTTTTTAAGATCTCTTGGGTACCCAACCCCAAAATTTTGATCGAGCCAAGAATCAGTTACTCAATCACATTCCTACCTTGGTCACTCCAAAAATGAATTCCTTGCTCATCAAGCCTCTTTCTTTAGATGAGATCAAGCAAGATTTATTCACTATGCACTTTTATAAAGCCCTTGGGCTTGATGGTTTATCCCTCTGGGATTTTCAAACCTTTTGGGATATTATAGGGCAAGATGTGTGCAAGGCAATCACTAAACTTCAACATGCAAAATCCATCCCCATAAGTATTAATTCTACCTTCATATCTCTTGTTCCTAATGGGCCTATGTGCAAATCTATGGTGGATTTTTGATGCAGGAGCATCCAGGGCAGCACAACAATCTTGCATCACCAAAAAATACAAGCAAAAGAAATAAGCAAAAAAGTTCTAAGTTTGAAAAAATATGCTAAGGTTCAAAGGTGTCGCGATATCGCGACACCATCAGCATAACGGTAGGCATAAAATACATTGCCGCGATATCGCAACATAAAAGTTGTCACGATATTGTGACACCAACAGCAGAATGGCGGGCGCAAACTTAATGGTCACGATATCGCGACATCACAGTTGTCGCGATATCGCGACACCAACAGCACAACGGCGGGTGCAAACTTAATGGTCGCGATATCGTGACACCATCAGCACAACGGCGGGCACAAACCCAAGTGTTGCGATATCGCGACACAAATGTTGTCGCAATATCGTGACACCTTCGATCAAGGGCGGAAGCAAAAACTCAAGTGTTGCGATATCACAACATAAAGGCTGTCGCAATATCGCGACGGACTTAGAGCAAAGTTGGAGCAAACAAAAAGTGTCGCGATATCACGACACATTGGCAAGCAAAGTCAAAATCCAAAAAAGTGTCGCGATATCGCGACGGATGGACATGGAGAAAAAAACATCGCATTTTTGCGACCCGGCTAGGAGAGAGAAGAGCGAGATGCAGAGGTGTCGCAAAAACACGACATGTTACTTTTTCGTGGCCTGTGGCAGAACGATAGTTGGCAGTTCCAAAAGTCGTTAAGGCAGTTCTAGGGAATCGTTGCAGCGGTTATAGGGACGGTTGCGAACGGCGGTTGCAGCAGAACCTATGATGATAAAAAGGGATTTTTTTGAAGGATTGCATATGCTGGGGAGAGGAAGGCTACGGCTTCTTTTAGCATTTTTCTTACTATGTAATTTTTCATGGTCTGAATTGTAAAGCTTCCATGCTTCGAAATAAAATTGCGTCTTTGAAATAAAATTGCGTCTTTTCTTGGTTATTAAAATTGGCTCCCCATCAAGTGGTATCAGAGCAGTAAGATTTTGATTGTGTGAGTAGAGCGCCACACATGAGGCAGCTTGCACCAGGATCTGGGGTTACGGGTTCTAAGAAACAGTGAAGCAAAATGTCGTCATGAAGAAATCATGGTGCTAGAAGGAACGTGGTTCCTAAAGGAGACTTTCGAGCATTACAGAGGCAAGTGCAGGCCCTACAGGAAGAATTGCGTAGAGGAGTAGAGCCAAGAGGAGAAGACCAAAGTGATGATGAAGCTTGTAGAGTTGATGATCCATCTGAAGAAGAAGGAGAAGCAATGAGTTCTGTAGAAGCTTGAATGATTAAAGCCATTTCTCAAATTGGGAAAAGGCCGAAGATTGATGTATCCACATATTCTAGAAATTTAAATCCAAAATAATTAATTAACTAGATTAATGATATGGAGGAATATTTTGAATATGAGGAGGTTGAAGATCCAAACCGAATAAAATTTGCCACAACAAAGTTGAAAGGCCATGCTGGCATTTGGTGGAAAGGAGTGCAACTGGAAAGAAATCGTAGAGGAAAATAAAAGATCACCAGGTGGGATCGAATGGTTGAAAAACTGAAACGACAGTTTATTTCGATAGATTATGAATTAGATCTGCTAAGAAAAATGCAAAGTTTGTGCTAGTCCAGCAAGTCTATTAAAGAATATACAAAGGAATTTTTTAAAATTTCTATCAGAACCGGTCATACAAAAGCAAATAAAGAGAGAGTAGCTCGTTACATTAATGGGTTAAGAACCAACGTGCAAGAAGAGTTGAGTCTGGTTCGAATGAGCACCATTGAATATGCTTACCAGTTTGCTCTGAAAGTGGAAGAGAAACTGAACCGTAGATTTGATAGTAAGCAAAGAGGAAGAGGTTGTGGTGGAAGAACTGGTGGAAGAACCGGTGGAGGTAAATATGATGACCAAAAGCAGACTGGTGAAACCAGCAATCACCAGGAATAGAAGGAGGAAAATGCTTACCGACCCCGTAATTAGAACAATGATTATCAAAGGGGACGAGGTAGAGGTGGACGCGGATATGGAAGAGGCAGATTTCGAGGAACCTGTTTCAATTGCAGAGAAGAGGGGCATCGATCATATGAGTGTCCCAAACACCAAGAAACACTGAACATAAGGCCTAAAGGTAATGCCAGAGCTGTAGTTTTTGAGGATGGTGTTGAATCTGAGCACTCTGAAGAAGCATAGCACGGAGAAGTGATGATCACAAGGAGAACCTTGTTGAATGAAGAGAAGGAACCAGATTAGTGAAAAATCTTGTTTCACACGAGGTGCAAATGTTCAGGTAAAATTTGTAATATTATTATTGATAATGGTAGTACAGATAATTTGGTTTCTGAGGAAATGGTACCTAAGTTAAATCTAGAAAGAATACAGCACCCACATCCATACCAGATTACGTGGTTGAAGAAGGACCATAGAGCATTGGTCAGTGAATAATGCTTGGTCAAGTTTCAAATTGGAAGATACTAGGATGAGGTCCTGTGTGATATTTTGCCGATGGATGCTTGCCATTTGTTGTTGGGAAGACCATGGTAGTTTGATAGACATGCAGTGCATGATGGGCATGCAAATACCTATTCCCTGACAAAAGACGGAGTACGCCACAAACTGAAGCCATTGAAGGAGGTTGAGGAAAAGGTATGCAATAATGCTAGAATTTTTTTAGTAGATGGCAAAAAAAAATTGGATGGTCTAAAGAGGGATTCAATGTGTTATGCATTAATTCCTGCTGTAAAAAGAAAAGAAACTACTGACATTCCAGCAGAAGTTACACAGTTGTTAGCAGAATTTCTTGATATTATATCAGATAATGTGCCTGAGGGTTTGCCACCAATGAGGAAGATTAGTCATCAGATTGACTTAATGCCAGGATCTAGCTTACCCAATAAGGCTGCCCATAGAATGTCTCCTGTAGAAAATGAAGAATTGAACCACCAGGTTCAAGAATTGTTGATGAAGGGTTTGATTCGAGCAAGTTTGAGCCCTTGTGCAGTGCCAGCAGTACTTGCACCAAAGAAGAATGGTGAATGGCGAATGTGCACTGATTCCCGAGCATAAAATTACCATTAAATATCGCTTTCCATTACCCAGAATGGATGATTTAATGGATTGCTTGAGTGGAGATAAATACTTCACTAAGATTGATTTGAAGAGCGGATATCACTAGATATGTGTTTGAGAGGGTGACGAATGGAAGACAGCTTTTAAAACCAGAGAGGGTTTGTATGAGTGGTTAGTTATGCCATTTGCATTAACTAATGCACCCAGTACGTTTATGAGGCTGATGAATGAAGTATTGCATGACTTTCTGGAAAAGTTCGTGATAGTTTATCTAGATGATATTCAGATTTTTAGTAAAACATTGGACGAGCATTTGTTGCATGTTCGAACAATTTTTGAAAAACTGCGTGAGGAGCAGTTATTAATTAATATACAGAAGTGCAGTTTTGTGCAGAAAGAGTTGATTTACCTAGGATTTGTCATCTCAGAGGAGGGTTTGAAAATGGATCCTGAAAAAGTGAAGGCTATCATTGAATGGCCTGCCCCACGAAATGTAACAGAGGTAAGATCGTTTCATGGTCTTGCAAGTTTCTATCAAAAATTTATTAGAGACTTTAGCAGTATTTGTGCGCCCCTAACAGAAACTATGAGAGGGGATAAGAGAGAATTTAAGTGGACTGCCAAGGCAGGTACCAGTATGGACATATTGAAAAAGAAAGTGATAGAACAACCCATTCTGGAACTTCCCGATTTTAATAAAGTGTTTTAGGTTGACTGTGATGCCAGTGGTAGTGCCATTGGAGCCGTATTGAGCCAAGAAGGTAAACCTGTTGCATATTTTAGTGAAAAATTGAATGATGCTCGCAAGAAATATTTTGTTTATGATCAAGAATTCTATGCTATAATTCAGGCTCTTAAGAAATGGAGACATTATTTGTTAACCAAAGAGTTTGTTTTATATATTGACCATCAAGCTTTGCAGTATATAAATAGTTAAGGTAAACTTAACCAGTGGCATTTGAAGTGGGTTGAATTCCTGTAGAGTTACACCTTTGTCCTGAAGCATAGAAGTGGCAAATCTAATAGATTTGCAGATGCCTTGAGTAGAAGGCACAATTTGTTGATGGAAATGAGAGTGCAAGTTGTTGGGTTTGATGAACTCAAGAGTTTATACCCAGCAGATCCAGATTTTGCAGAGGCATGGACGGCATGTGTGTCTCCTACTACTGTGGATCGCACTAAGTGGTTGGATTTCATGATCCAATATGGGATGTTGTTTTGGCATAACTAGTTGTGCATTCCACGCAGTTCCATGAGGGAAAATTTGATCAAAGAGAAACATAGCGGAGGACTAGTAGGGCATTTTGGTCGAGATAAGACCATTGCTCTCGTTAGTGAGAATTACCATTGGCCGTAGTTGTAGCCGGATGTGACCAAATTTGTGCAGGGTTGCAGAGTGTGCCAGATGGAAAAAGGAGTCAGCCATAATATAGGAATGTACCAGCCATTGCCTGTACCAGAGAGACCGTGGGAGGACATCAATATGGATTTTGTTCTTGGTCTGCCAAGAACACAACATGGAAATAACGCCATTTTTTTTGTTGTTGAAAGGTTTTCGAAGATGGCTTTTTTTATTCCATGTCAGAAGATAAGTGATGTTGTTCATATTGCAGGCTTGTTTTTTCGGGAGATTGTGCGCGTTCATGGTCTACCCCAAAGCATTGTCTCGGACAGAGACCAAATTTGTGGGTTATTTCTAGAGAACCCTGTGGAAGAACCTGAAAATAGAATTGAAATTTAGTTCTGCATACCACCCGCAAACTGATGGCCAGACCGAAGTAGTCAACATAAGTTTGGGTAATCTTCTACGATGTTTGGTCAGAGATAAACCCAAGGGATGGGATCTGATTTTACCACAGGTAGAATTTGCTTACGATAATTCTATCAATCGCAGTACTGGTAAATCCCCATTCCAGATAGTGCATGGGAACAGCCCGAGAAATGCTTCTGAGTTGAGGCCGATGGATAAGGGTGACAAGTGCAGTGCTGAAGCTGAAGACTTTGCAACACACATGAAGAATTTGCATGAAGAAGTACAATAGCATATCAGTCAAATGAATGCTACTTACAAAGCCCGAGCAGATCAGAAGCGGCATTTCAAGGAATTCTAGATAGGAGATGAAGTCATGGTTCATTTGCGCAAGGAACGTTTTCCTACCAAAACCTACAATAAGCTAAAAATGAAGAAGTTTGTACCATGTCGAATCATAGGTAAACAAGATTTAGGAAATGCCTATGAAGTAGATCTACCGAGTGAGATGAATATTTCACCCATCTTCAATATTTCAGACTTGGTTGAATATCATGCAGGCAGTTGTAGCGAACCACCCAGTCCGGATCTGTGGAACATTCCTGCATCCACTCCAGACAAAGAATAAATTGAAGACATACTCGACACTCGCAAAGGCAGAAGTACCCGAAATAGGCAATATTCGGAGTATTTGGTCAAGTGGAAGAACCGACCTGTCGAAGATGCCACATGGTTGTCCAAATCAGAGGTTGATCGTCTGGGTTTTCCTCTGACCGTCCAGAAGTGAGGATCACTTCTAAAAAAATCTACCCCGGGTGTCTGATGTAGGAGCATCCAGGGCAGCACAACAATCTTGCATCACCAAAAAAGATAAGCAAAAGAAACAAGCAAAAAAGTTCTAAGTTTGAAAAAATATGCTAAGGTTCAAAGGTGTCGCGATATCGCGACACCATCAGCATAACGGTAGGTGCAAAATACATTGTCGCGATATCGTGACATAAAAGTTGTCGTGATATCACGACACCAACAGCATAACGACGGGCGCAAACTTAATGGTCGTGATATCGCGACATCACAGTTGTCACGATATCGTGACACCAACAACACAATGGTGGGCGCAAACTTAATGGTCGCGATATCGCGACATAACAGTTGTCGCGATATCGCGACACCATCAGCACAATGGCGGGCACAAACCCAAGTGTCGTGATATCGCAACACAAAGGTTGTCGCGATATCGCGACACCTCCGATCAAGGGCGGAAGCAAAACTCAAGTGTCACGATATCGCGACATAAAGGCTGTCGCGATATCGCGACGAACTTAGAGCAAAGTTGGAGCAAACAAAAAGTGTCGCGATATCGCGACACATTGGCAAGCAAAGCCAAAAGCCGAAAAAGTGTCGCGATATCACGACGGATGGACATGGAGAAAAAAATGTCACATTTTCGCGACCCGACTAGGAGAGAGAAGAGCGAGATGCAGAGGTGTCACGAAAATGCGACATGTTACTTTTTTGTGGCCTGTGGCAGAACGACAGTTGGCAGTTCCAGAAGTCGTTAAGGCAGTTCCAGGGAACCGTTGCAACGGTTATAGGGACGGTTGCGAATGGCGGTTGCAGCAGAACCTATGATGATAAAAAGGGATTTTTTTGAAGGATTGCGCAGGCTAGGGAGAGGAAGGCTGCGGCTTCTTTTAGCATTTTTCTTACTGTGTAATTTTTCATGGTCTGAATTGTAAAGCTTCCATGCTTCGAAATAAAATTGCGTCTTTGAAATAAAATTGCATTTTTTTCTTGGTTATTAAAATTGGCTCCCCATCAATTTTAGACCCATCAGTTTGTGTAATGTGATTTATAAAATCCTAACCATAGCTATGGCACTTAGAGTGAAAGAATTTCTTCCCCAAATCATAGATCCTTGCCAATGCAGTTTGGTAAAAGGAAGATCTATAACTGATGGTATCATAACTTTACATGAAGTCCTCCATTCTATCTCTAGCAATAAAAAATTTGCCCTGGTCCTTAAAATTGATATGAATTAAGCTTTTGGTAGGGTCAATCGATAGTTCCTACTTGTTGTCCTTCTCAAGTTTAGTTTCCATAGAGAGTGGATTAAACTTATTCAAGTCTACATTTCTAGCCCCTAGTTCTCAGTGTTAGTCAATGGGTCTATAGTAGGTTACTTCCCAAGCAACATAGGTCTTAGGTAGGGGGATCCCCTGTCACCTATTCTCTTCATTATTCTTATTGAATCCCTTGGAAGAGCTTTTAAAGTTGCTTGCTCAGATGGCACGATATCTGGTATTCAAGCTGCTTCCAACATGAGACCCCTTTCTCATTAGTAGTTTATAGATGACACTATATTAGCCACCCATGCTTCAATTTGGGAAGTAAAGTTAATTAAAGGTATTTTAGATCTCTACGAAGAGGCAGCAAGGTAAAAGATAAACTATACCAAGAGTAAAGTTTTCTTTATCAATACCCCCTATCTAGATAGGTCAATATTGCTCGTATTCTTCAGTGTATCATATTTGAGCTTTCCACTATCTATTTAGGGCATTCCTTGTTCACCAGTTGCCCTAAAGAGTCTATGTGGAGCAATGTTATTGAAAGAATCAATAAAAAGCTTGTAGGTTGGAAAGGGGCCCTCCTATCCCAAGAATCCAAAGCCACTCTCACTATGGTCTATCTTCAAAGTATTCTTGTTTATTTTATGTCAGTATTCAAAGCCCTAGTTTCTATCTATAAAAAAATTGAACATATTCATAAGAGATTCCTTTGAGTAGGTTCAGAGGATAAAAAAAATTTTCATCTGGTCAGCTAGGAAAAGGTTTGCTTACCCAAAATTCAAGGAGTGTTGGGTCTTAGAAGAATTAGTAATATGAACATGGCATTTTTGGCCAAGAAGGCTTGGAATGTGTTTACCAATTGTAATCTTGAATGGGTTTCCATCGTCAATAAAAATATACTTACATCTGGAATTTTATGGATGAAAATATTCCTAAATTTGGGTCCACCTTCTGGAAATCAATCCTCCAAACCATACCTCTTATTCAAATGGGAGCTAGATGGGAGCTTGACACAAGAAACATGATAATTTTTTGGTCAGACAGGTGGATATCCAATCAAATGCTTAGTGAGAACAACGGAGTCTCAATGGTGCAACCTTTGCTGGATACTCTCATAGGCAGAAAGGTGGTTGATTTCATAGACTCTTTAGTCTAACCTAAAAGATGGAAAGAGCTTCACATTGCAAATGTTGATGCCCAAATTTCAAATGCTATCATAGAATTATCAACATTATTGAGGGCAATTGTAATTCCATTTGGTATTCTCATGATACCCCTCTCTGGAAAGAAACTGACTTTGGTATTTTTTTCTATCAAATCTTCTCATTTTTTGATTGTCACTCCCAAAAAAATTTTCATTCCTTTAAATCTAGTTTAGCTTAAACACCTCATACCTAAAGTTGCTATTTTTTCTTGGTTGGCCATCTAAAACAAGATCCTCACTACTAATAATATCATGAAAGAGGGATGGTTGTTCCTAATAGATACCATATTTTCTTGGCGACCTGGGAATCTGTCAACCACATATTTATAAAATGTTTTCTCTTCCACTCTACCATGGATCATCTCACGTGTACCTTTCACATCTCTTGGGCCCAACCCAACTCCTTGGCTCTTTTTTTCTCCTAGTGGAACATGCCTTTAACAAATTATAGGTTGTCTTCTACGTGGAAAGTTTATCTTTTTCATCTCCTATGGTAGATCTGGCTCAAAAGAAATAGTAGAATATTTTCATACACCCTCAGGGACTCTATCTTTGTTGCCAACAAATCCATCACCTTTGCTATTAAAAATTCTAAGCTTTTCCCTTGCACCAAACCACCTGAGTCTACCCTTGAGTCCACTATTTTCTATTCCCTCAGTATTCCCCATAGTCCTAGCTCTACTCCTTCTAATCCCCATCCCATAATTGGTGCTCATTGGACTCCTCCTCTTGTAGGATGGCTTAAACTTAACTATGATGGTGCTTCTAAAGGAAATCCAAGTGTAGCGGGTTCTAGAGGTCTGGTCAGGGATCACAATGGATGACTCATACTGGCCTATGCTAAGTTTCCAGGCATCCAAACTAATCACTATGTTAAAGCTCATGCATTGTGGAGAGGGCTAGAAGTTCTCAAATATTACACAAGAAATTTACAAATTGAAGGTGATTCCATGAATGTTACAAAATCTATTATCAACGACAGAATTCCTTCATGGAACATGCACACTATTATTCAGGAAGCTAAGGTCTTGATGCAAAATTTTTACAACACTACAATTTGCCATGTGTATCGAGAAACTAACAATTCTACTAATTTGCTCATCAATGTTGGGGTTAGTCACAGGAATCTATCCATCTGGCACCAAAATTTCCCTCAAAATATTCTTAATGTTGTTGTTGTTGACTTGGAAATGCACAACCGACCCTGAGAGGTATGCTCACCTCAAAAAGTTTGATGATGGGAGTGACAAAACTACTTCTTCAATGGGCATCTTCAACTCAGTCCACAACATGATCCTCAGTAGCATCATTAGTGGCATGGATAGCATCAACACCTCCCTGAAACTATTGGTCAAGAAACATGGCCAAAATAGCTTTGTAGTTGAAGAGATTGTTGATGATTAGAGTTGGGTTGTTTTGTTTTTCAAGCTTTGTTCCCTTGCATGGGAATTTTGGTACTAATATTTTGACCCCTGCGTGGGCACTGGTTTGATTTTACTTTATGTTCTCCTTAGCCCCTACATGGGCTCTCTCTTTCGATCTTTATTTTTCTATTAAACAACCCCTACATGGGTCTATTTTTTCTCTAGTCTAGTTCATGGAGTGGCTAGGGTGTAGACACCATGTTTTGTGCTTCTCTACGTACTTTTCATCATATGCTTATGTTTTTATTTATGGGCACCAGTTAAAACCCATATAATATAATTTCTACCACCTACCAAGAAAAATATCCTTAAGAGGAAAAATGTTGTACTAGTATAGAACTATCCTAGACCAAACCATAACCACATGGGTTGAACTTTTTGATAAATTGGTAGAAGCATTTAATGAACATGCCAACCCTTTCTCCCTACTCACTTAGTTTACTATTATGCAAAAATATCCATAAGAAGAGATAGTTGATTTCAACATCAGGTTCAATCGTACATGGAGAAGGGTACCTGATGGCCTCAGACTAGCAAATTAGCAGACAATATATTATTATCTAAGGGATTTTAACTCAGATCTAGGGATGGAAATAAGACAGTCTGAAGTATTTACTTTTCGATAAATATTTTAGGAATCTTTAAAAGTAGTGAAGGACATTATTTCTATTGGAATATTACCACCCAAAATGATAATACCTATATTTTCATAGTTCCCTTAGATCCCTAGTACAAGCACATCATATCCTACTTTAGCTTCTACAATAGATCTCCCAAATTGGTCTAGATTACCAACTCCCCCAGCAATACAAACTCCCCCAACATTTTCAGCTTTTCCTCTAATACTCGCTTTACTAGCACTTGATCTTGAGTTGGTAGTTCTCCTGGAAATACATACAACCATGAAAAAAATGACCAATGATATGACTTCAATGAAGAGGAATTTGAAAGGAACTTTCAACCAAGAAGGTTTTCATAGGAAACAAAATATCAAGTTTCAATCAGCAAGTACCCAGAGAAATTGAGAACAATATATGCTAATCAAGAAAATGAACCTTCTATGTCCCCAATTGAATCCAAGCTCCACATGTAATTATCCCCATGGAGATATTTTATGTATGGTTCACCAACATCATGTACAGATGATAGCTATTTAGAAAGCAGAAATAGCTCATAAAGGATAAGTCGACATGATTAGGCAAACTAGTCAATAATTTTATGATGTCATCTATGGAGTAGGTTGTAGTCTTAACCTGGTTAGGTAAAAATCCCCTTCAAGTTTATTCCAAATAACTCAACCCCCTGAAAGTGAATTCGATAGCAAAAATTCAAGCTAAAAATGGGATTATTCATGAACATGTACCCCTAAACTTAGTTCAGAAGCAGAAGGTAGAAACAAGCAAGAACGATATACCACTAAAGGATACTAGAACTCAATAATAGGCAAAGGATAAATTGAAGTACCCTTATTTAACCAAAATATAAAGAATAGAGGCAAATCAAGGGTACAAGAACAGATACAACCCACCTACAAAAGAAAAGGAAAAACAACCTGACATACCTACCTTTATTATAGTGGAAGAATTGAAAAAAACACATTCAAAGGTAAGAATGTATGATGCATTGCTCCTCCTAGGGTATATTGAATTGCTGCAAGACCCTCAAGTCAATAAAAAATAAAACTAAACCTCAATCCCAATTTAATTTAGCTCAAGGTAATTCAATACTGACCACAGGAAAAAAATAGGCCTCCTCCCTTCTATTTATCCCTACAAATGGAAGGATGGGTGGTATACAATTGTATGATATACTCGAGTGTAGTAACTATAGTGATTCCTAAATTTGTGTGTGATATCATGGGAATGGAATACACCAAAAGTAGTCCAGGATTACTGTAGTTAGATGGCACCCCAGTCAAAACTATAGGGGTGATCAAAGATATCCCTATAGTATTGAATAGGATACCCCAGATTACAGTTATACAAGAAGTAGTAATAGTAGACTTGGAACCTTATTTTGGAATGTGTCTTTCAAGATAATTCACAACCAAAATAGGAGGATATGTCTCACTTGATTATTCACATATGGAGATTCCATACAAAGGAACAAGGATTAATATTTTCAATGAGAAACCTTCTTCTTTTCACATTGATAAGATAGGGAAATATGACAAGCATGCAAACGTGTCGATAATTACTTAAGAAAACGAGGAGATAGATCTGATGGATGAAGTTTTGGAAGACCTCAAAACCGAAGACCAATTCTCTTTGATATATTTTAATGCTATGATTTAAATAGGGATTGCAATGTATTCGATTACAAAACCTAAAAAATTTGAAACCCTTATTTTACCAAAACAAGATCCCCTACCAATCAAATTTGGAAGCTTTTCTTTGATGGTGCCAGGTGCAAGAATGGAGCCGGGGTAAGTATAGTACTGATCTCACCAATAGGGGATGAGAAGGTCTTCTCATATAGATTAACATGGAGTTGCACTAACAATGCAACAGAGTATGAAGCACTATATTTAGGTTTGATAAAAACTGAAAAGCTAGGGGTTAAATAGTTGTAAACATATGGAGACTCAGAGTTAATCGTCAACCAGGTCACAGAGAAGTGTGTTAGCAAGCAACACTACTTGAATGCATATTTAAATAAGGTATGGGATTTATTTGAAGCTTTTGTAGCGCTAAATATTAAACCTATTCCTAGATAGCATAATACGCATGTTTATTTACTAGCATCTATGGGAGCCAACTATTGCCCTATAGCCAATGTTATACAAAAGTAAAAATAGTAAGGCTAATATACATACCTTCAATCTCATATAAATACATCTTCTATTAATTTTTTGAGAATAACGAGCAAGTATTAGACTTCTTGATACATGAAATTAATTATTCAAATGACCTAGCCTTAGAGGATGAGGAAGATGATGGGTTGATTCAACTCAAAAATATCCATATACCCAAAGGTATGATAACTCTTGAAAGTTTGTTTGACAACAGTGATCGACCATTGGGCCACAAGATGAAATTTAATAAACAAAAGTACAAAGAAATGCAAATAGAACATGGAAAAGTGCTCAAATTTGGGGTCCAATGCTCAGTAGAAGAAGCTAACCAAGTTCAAGAACTATGTAGAGAGTTCAATGCTATTATGGTCTGGACATATACAATAAAGAAACAATACAACATACTATCGAACTTGAACCAAGATCAAATCCCTTCTGACACTATCAACCCAAAAAAATAAGTACTAATAAAGCAAGAGTTATTGAAACTACTCAATGCCAAGATAATCTACCCTATCAAGCACTCCACATTGTTAGAGTAATATTCCATTACTTGGGATATTTACCATTTACTCCACTAGGTAAAAGAGTAGTTACTTTTACATTCTAGATATTTATCATTCTTATCCTAGATTAATATTTAAATATCCTAGGCTAGTTGTTAGTCAGTTGGCGCTATTTCCTATGGTTAGCATAGTTAGTTTTGATGTGGTTAAACAACTTATTTTGTAACTTATATTAGCTTATCTATTTCCTAATGTTAGGCTAATGTTTTTCGATTAATATTATTGTGCAAACTATTCCGCTCACTCTCTTTTCCATATTGGCATCAGATCTGAGAGGGTAGGCAAGGCGAAGGGAGTTATTCCCTGGTTTTTCCTACCCAGGTCAAGATTATTTTTTTTCTCACCCGAAGGATGAGCCTGGTGCCAATTGGCAGCACCCATACCACCTCAACAGGTGAGCTCATAGGCTGCACAAGCACTGTGTTTATTAGGACCACCATGCAACCCACAGGGCCCATACGCGTCGTGCAGGCCCATCAGCCTGATTAGGCCCACAGGGCCCACACACGATGCGTAGGCTGGATATCGACCAAGAGACTGTAGGCCTGATCGAGCTATGACCCAATCCCGCCCATAGATCTGACAGTAAGAGGCTATCAGACCTAACAGGCCCACGTGGAGAGGCCCACAATAGGGCCAATGCACCCCTCTGATCATCGTTGACCGAAGAGGAGACTTCGACGACTGACGATCAAATATAGGTGACCGACAGATGGGGCCTTCGAGGCAGGCAAGCGTGCCCTCCTAGGATGCTGATCACCACGTGAGGGCAGGAGAACCCTCCATGCATTGGTCGACCACCATGTGAGGGCAGGCGTGCCCTTCATGGGAGGACACAGATCCCAATCAATGTTCGAGATCCGAGAGGGCAGGCGGCCCTCCGATCACCGATGATCGGATCAAAGACCCCAACCTGACACGAACACCTCAATACTAAATCTACGTGCGATCCAAGTCAGACACACTGATGTGGACCTGACACCTGGTGTTGCTGACTAGATTGGGCACACAGACCGAGGCAAACATGCAAACTAACACTGGCACGCACCCTGAGGTGTTGGCTGGCCGAACACATGGACTGACGTGGCAATTGATTGGTCATTGGGTGCTTTGTTGGCATAACATGATTGGTTCATTGGAAGGGTGAGGTGGCATCATCTAAATGGTTGAGCTATGAGGTAAAAATGCGGGCAAAGGTGACTGCCCGAAGGTAGTCATGTAGAAAGGAGAGTGTTTCCTGTTTTAAACAGGGAAGCACGCTAAAAAATGTCCATGTGGGATAAATAAATCCCACTTCCTTTTTTTTTTTTCCTGTTGCGTTGCAAGAAAGTTTAGAAAAGGGACCTCGCTTCCCTTAGCTCTCGTCCAATGGTGTAGCCAGAATGGTTGAGCGTCCAGTGCCAAGGCTCTGACTGATGGGAGGTCAAGAGTTCGACTCCCGTCGATACAACACCAAGCCATTTGGCTAACAAAACAAAAAAAATAGACCAAGGTATTTTTTTTGTATAATTTTTTTTTGTTTTTTATTTTTTTTAATAATTTTAATACATTTTTTTATATTAAATCATTTTATTTTTATACTAAAGTGATTTGTTATGAAATAAAGTATTTTTATTATTAAAATTTCAAAAAATTATGCATTAAAACTAAAATTAGAGGCTATTTTTTTTGCAAAAATTTATAAAAGCATGCTTTTGTTTTTCTCTCCACAAAGGATATAAGACATTTAAGAGCATTTTTTTTGCAAAATTAGGAGACCTATATTCTTCTCAAAACCCTTGTTTATTTTGCACACAAAAGAGGATCAAACTTGAATTCTTTTTTTTGCCAAATTGTAACACAAGGAGACAAAAATTTGCAAAACGTCAAAATTGAAGAGTGCATTTGTTTTCTCCAAGGAGATATAAGACATAAAATTGCACATTTTTCTTGCAAACTTGAGAAGAAATTGTAACCTTGGGTCCACAAAAACTAAGTCGTGTGTCGACTAGTTCTGGAAGCCTTCCAAACGCGGGTCGTGTGTCGACTTGTCTTGGAAGGAGTGCTCAAATTGTTCATTTTGCAAATTTAAGGGGGGAAGACAACATTGTTTTTTTGCAAAATTGTAAACAAAGTGGAGATAGAAAATATCATTTTTTTGCACAACACATATACACATTTGTTGCAAAAACTTAAAGGTGCATTTTCGATTTTACTCGACACCTTAATTGGCAAACTAGGTGATAATGATTTTGAGGCCATTTCTTGTTTGATTGTTGCATCATTCTTTTTGCAACTATAAGTCATATAATCAAGAACATCCAAACCTCAAAATTTCACAAATTTGTGTACATCCATGCACAAATTTAAAGCCAATTACACTTGATATTCTCTCCTAAATCAACAAAACCCCTAATTCACTCTTATTTGTTTGGCTTAATTTCCTCAAAATTTCCATCCTTCTTGAAGGGAGTTAAGGCGGGTGCCATTAAATATCTATTTGAGTGAATTATGTTTTGGTACTCTTTTAGGGTAATCAAAAGAAAGAACAAGTTTTTAAAAATAAGGAACCTTAAAAAGTTGCAATCCTTTGCACTAAGGGGGGATAATTCCTTTCTTCCTTCAAAACACAGATTTTTGACTAGAGGGAACTAAAACTTGTAAAGGCAATCATAAAAGTAGCCTTTTCTTTTAGACTTCATAACAGCAATCATGCTTGAAGTTCTCACAATAAGGAAGGATGATTTGGTGACTTTTTTGATAAAATTACCTAGAAAGCATAGTTTTGCACAAATTGTAAAAATGACAACCATGACACCATTCAGTGTTGGTTTCCAAACAAGCAAAACTAAAATGGCAAAGGCACATCACAGAAGCCATCTTTCTAGTGAAGTGTCTCATTCTGATTCTGATTCTGGTTCAAAGAGAGCACACAGAGTGCTCATGGCTAAAATAGTATTGTAGAGGGAAAACACATGTGTCACCTTGGGCAAAAGCACCATTTTCTCTCTCTCCTCTTTTTGGCTTCATAAATAGCATAAGTATTTTGTTTGAAGACCTTGCAATAAGGGGTGCTTGTACCTCTTTTAGGCTTCATAAATAACAAATTCTAGGTTTTTTGAAGTACTTGTAACAAGAAAAGCGACTTTTTGTGATGTAAAATTGTCTAGGAGGCAATATTTGTAAAATCCTTCACCACACTCTTGCATTGCACACTTTTTGCAATTGAGGGGGGATATAAATTTCTTTTCTTCACTGATTTTTGTAAATAGGGAAGAAGGCTTATAAGGGTGCATTTTCGGCTTTGACCGACACCTTAGTCACACTTCCTTCAGAAATTGAATACACTATGTTTTGCAATGAGAAGGGGGGAACTTATAAGGGTGCATTTTTGGCAGTGACCGACACCTTAGCTACCTTATATTTTGCAAACTCATATTGTAAAATGAATGAACCTTGTATGAAGTGATCTATTCTACTACACCTAGCGATTGCAGTGGTTGGTTACCCATGCAATTTGGTTGGATGATGTGATTACCATAAGGACATTCGTTGGCATGAAGAAAAAGTGAGGAATGACCCACTTTTTGCATAGGAGCAGCTAGAGCACTATGACAGAGCAAAGAACCAGCAGATCAAACATCTTCTTCACTGTATTGGGGTAGTTATATACTTTACCCAAATATTGTTGTATAGAGGGATATGTATGTATTACCCAAATAATGTAATAAGGGGGGATGTTAGAGTAATATTCCATTACTTGGGATATTTACCATTTACTCCACTAGGTAAAAGAGTAGTTACTTTTACATTCTAGATATTTATCATTCTTATCCTAGGTTAATATTTAAATATCCTAGGTTAGTTGTTAGTCAGTTAGCGCTATTTCCTATGGTTAGCGTAGTTAGCGTTAATGTGGTTAAACAACCTATTTTGTAACCTATATTAGCCTATCTATTTCCTAATGTTAGGCTAATGTTTTTTGATTAATATTATTGTGCAAACTATTCCGCTCACTCTCTTTACCACACACATGGGTCGCTAACCTTGTACCGGTTAGAAAGAAGAACGATGATCTCAAATTGTGTAGATTTTAGGAATCTAAACAAGGCTTTGCTAAAATATACCCCTTGTCTCAAATAGATCAGATCTTAAATATTGTTGTAGGGGTAAAGAGGTTCTCATTTCTAGATGGATTTTTTATTTACAATTAGGTTTAGGTCAAATATGAAACCAACACAAGTTTACGTGCACCACCAAATGGGAAACATTTGCATACCAGTGAATGCCTTTTGGCTTGTCTAACGTAGGGGCTACTTTCCAAAGAGCAATGGACTTAGCATTTGGGTAACTTGTAAATAAAATAATAGTCATTTACCTAGATGACATGATAGTGTTCTCTCATAGAAAATAATATCACGTTGGGCATCTTCGGATGGTTTTCAAAAATTATAGAGAGTTTGGCATTTCCTTGATCTAAAGAAATCAATCTTTATTGTTGAAGAAGGAACTCTATTGAGACAAGTTATTTCTGAGAAAGGGCTAACAATTGACCCATAAATAGTAACAACTCTCTTAAATCTCTCTTTCCCATTGAACAAGAAAGGTTTGTAGTATTTCTTTGGACAAATCAACTTTGTACGAAAGTTCGTTGCAGAATTCACACAAATAATAAAGTCTATGACTAAATTGCTTAAAAATAATGTCAACTTCAGGTGGATAGACATGAGGAAAGAAGTATTCAAAAGGGTTAAAGAAGTAATTTCCCAAGCACCTGTACTCATCAATCCGGCTTACTCAAGGGAATTTATCTTGTATGCAGTTGGTGAACAAGAAAGTGATGTTGCAGTTCTCACACAAAAGGGAGAATACAAGGAAGAAAGACCTATTGCATTCCTAAGCCAAAATATGCAAGAACATGAAGAAAGATATAACTTCATTGATAAACAATTGTATGTTGTCATGAAGTCCTTAAAAAAATTTAGATATTTTCTATCCCAAAGCAAGACCCTGGTATACGTGGTGCATCCTAACGTTAGAAACTTCATAATACAGGGAGAGCTTGGTGAAAATAGAGTTGGGTGGATGTCAAAAATTTAGGAATATGATGTAGAAATCCACCCAACTAAGTTGCTAATGGGTAGGAAATTATGTCAAGAATTGGCAAAAGGAGCTAGGATAGACTATGTGGCTTGTCAAGCACCAGAACCAGTCCAAGAAATTGGACAACCCTTAGAAGATTCATATTGGTTTGATGAACTCACAAACTACTTCCAAACAAGGAAGTGCTTGATGAATCTAAACGCTTCACAAAGAAGAAGGTACAAGTTGTAGGTCTTGAAATACGTTCTATTACTTGACAGTCTATATAGGAAGAATTTGGATGGTGTTCTTCTGAGATGCATCAAGGATGATAAAAAATACAAGATCCTAGAAAAAATCCATAGGGGCTTATCAGGAGGATACTATTCAGGAAGGACCACTACATTAAAAATACTTAGGACAGGTTGTTACTGGCCTAACATCTTCTCTTATGCTTTCAATATTACAATAACATATGAAGAATATCAAAGGTATGTGGGGGAAACAAAAATGCTTCCTTGTCGCTCAAGTCCATCCAAGTAGAACAACCTTTTCAACAATGGAGTTTAGACTTCATAGGGGTAATAGAGCATCAACCAAATACAAGTATATTTTGACAGTATTAGGCTATTTGACCAAATGGACAAAAGCAATACCCACAAAGAAAGCTAACCAAGAGGTGGTTATTGAGTTCATTGAAAGTATGATTACAAGGTTTGCTATACCCGATGCACTGGTCAGTGAAAATGGCTCATCCTTAATTGGAGTGAAGATGAATAATTTTGCTAGTAAGTATGGAATCTACCTAAAGACTTCTTCCAACTATTACCCACAAGAAAATGGCCTTGCAGAATCAACCAACAAAATTTTACTAAGGATCTTGAAAATAACTCTGAAAGACAACAAGAGGAGTTGTCATTCCTTGATAAATCAAGAAATATGGGCTGATAGGATCACCATAAAGAATTCTATCAACACATATCCTTATGCTCTAGTTTATGGAAAAGAGACTATCCTCCTCATACACACAAACATACTAGCCCTGATATTGCTCAATCAAAATCAAACTGAGGAAAGTGATCCAATGGAAAACAAATTAATGCAGTTGTTGCAATTAGAAGAACAAAGGTAACAAGCCTTTATGCAATACCAAAAGCACCTAGGGGAAACCAAAGGATAGTTTGATAGGAATACTACCTTCAAGAAATTCAAGGTTGAAGACCTGGTCTTAAGGTGGAGTGAGAACAAAGCAAAATCGGGAAATCACCAAAAGTTTGACTCCTTTTGGGAAGGTCCATTTGAGATAATTGCAAAAAATCAACATAATGCTTTCCAAATTCATGACAAATAGGGAATAATTCAATCTATCCCTGTCAATGGTTTCCATTTGAAACTATATTTTCATTAAATAATTTCCCATGTGTTGTATTTTATGTATTATATGTAACTTCATGCATGTTTTCTTTTATTTTCAAAACCATTTTAGTAGTAAATATGATTTTTAAAAGGAATAAACTAACATGGTTCTATGACAACTCATCGTATCATGGTCAAAATTATCAAGACACTCTCAATAGCCGTAACCGTGCAAGAAGCAAGAAAACTAGTTTTGAACTTCAAGAAACAATGGAAAGTGTGATGCCATAAATGCTACATCGATTGTGATTTGCTAGGAAAATGTGGTGCATAAGTTGAAGTAGATACAATTTCCAAATCGATTCGACAAAATGAACGACCAACTACTGGAGTTACTGCATGTTGCCCTAATTCCTGTGCAAACACTATATATGGCCGAGAAACCCTAGTAGTTTCTATTTCTTCTAGAATATTCTTGTAAAATTGAGATCACTCGATCAAATTTTTCTCCTAATAGTGCTTAAAAAAAAAAACCTTACCAATATTTAGTTCATATAGGTGAAAGTATCACAATGGCATCTTCATCTTCAATCGTTGGAATTGCAATGCACAATGAATATGATAGAAACATCCCATTTCAAGACAGAGACGCTCGAATCATGGACAAAGTGGTCACATTCAAGGAAATTAAATGGCTAAGATAAGACATCGAAGATAGACTCCAAGAAGGTATTAATCTATCCAATCCCAAGACTTTTGCCTTCCATTCTTTGCTTTCCTTTTACATCTGCGATCTAGTACACCCATGTCCCAAACTTATGCTCATAATTGTTGAGTACTATGATCCTAAGTGAAGAATTATCTAGAGTAAGATGGGTAGATGCTTTTTTACCCTTAGCCTAGAATCTTTCATACCTGCATTCACCATAGGATATGTCCCTACCTTTAAGCCCCAAGAGTTTCGCCCAAAATTTTAAATCAAATACTATATCCTAAGCAAAGCCATGAAATATTTCATAGAGATACAAATTAAGAAGCCACCAGTAGGGAAGAACTTGACTGAAACCCCTATTCCCCTCATCGATATCAAGCACCAAGAGTTATACTCAATGCTGGAAGTCATAGTGGGTTTGTCGTTAGATGAACAGGTTTATGGTTGAAAAATCACCACTGCCTAGTGTATCTCTAACCCCAAGTTTTACAATACCTATATCATGGACCAGGAAACTTG
Source organism: Wollemia nobilis (assembly GCA_028583015.1). Classification (NCBI taxonomy): domain Eukaryota; kingdom Viridiplantae; phylum Streptophyta; class Pinopsida; order Araucariales; family Araucariaceae; genus Wollemia; species Wollemia nobilis. The sequence goes on along the minus strand of JAQPPZ010003077.1, from coordinate 8,490,047 downwards.
GACACCAATTTTTCCAATTGGCCAACCTATATATACCAACGAATCCATGAAAAATTGAACAAATTAAAGAGAGGTGCCCAATTTTTCTTCCAGTACTGTTCTCACCTTTCCCGAATTTTCTTCTTCTTCATGGTGAAAGAAATATTTTTCATACCAATATTAAATCATGACGATAAGGGAAGAGAGTTTCCAATGGACTTCTATGCTCACCACTTCAAGACCTACTATAACTTCAATAAGGAGTTCTTAGGACTTGCCTTGAAGCTCATATATGGAGAAATGGGTAGACTACCTCCAATGATGAAGATTGTCCTACAGAACCAGCATGCAAAACAAGGATACTGGTTCATACTTATACAAGGTGTAGTCATCAAGTTATATGGGTTTACCGAGAAGCCATTCTTTCTTCCACACTATGTCACAAACCGATTTTTCACACTGGAATATTGTAGATAGATCGTGTACATAAATGATAATTTTGGTACATGCATAGGCAAAAAAGGGACTTGCTTTCTACTATTCAAATTTGAAGGCATAATCCTATCAAAAAATTGGTAACATGAACAAGTTACTCAGGTTATTAGAGATATGAGGCTGGTAGAGTTACTCCAATGATGGATATTTGACCCCATCAATAAATTTATAGAAAAACTAGAAATTCTTAATAGCGATAAAATCAAAAAGTTTAAAAAGACATACACGGAGCACATAGAGAAGCAAAGGAACAATCTCGAAGATGAAGAACTAGAGTGGCATATAGAGCAGATGCATTTGTTGCCTCCCTGGCATTATTTCTATGAGCAAATTGCATATTATGATCCCGAGAATAAGAAAGACCATTTCTTGGAAGACAAGACTATTTGAAGGATTTATAAGAGAAAATTTTGGACAGAGGCTAAAATGCATGCTTGGTGTTCATGAGATGTGAAACTAATATGACCACCTCAAGATATGGTATCAAGAATGATGATGAATTTTCCCTCAGATACGACCGATACTTTGAAACATGGGCAAAAACCATTTGAAACAAAATTTTCCTAAGTTGCCATAGTACTTGAAAAGAGGGAACTGTTGCAAAGGGTATTTCCAAGAAAATAGACACAGAAAGGGGAAAATAATTTTCCAAGTTCCACTGTAGATCACTGCAGCTACAACACCTTTCTCTTCTTCTATAAAGAGGACAACAAAAATATAACATAGGAACAGATGAAAAAGTATGTAAAAGTACCCACCATAATGCAAAACATGGGTTATGAAGGATAAGGCCTTGAAAAACATGGCCAAGGAATCACGAAACCCATCCAAGTGCAACAAATATCGAAAGGTTTAGTCTTGGAAGTAAGAACTACCAAAAGTAGGAGTTCAATATCATATGCTCTAACATTTGTAGTACCAGGAGAAGATACACCTCCTCTAACTGAGGTAACACAAGTGTAGGCCCAATGGTTAGAATCAAAGACAAATTTTGATGAACTCACTCTTATAAGAATATCTAAAAGAAAAGCAACATAGGCATATGAAGAGAGAACATAAAATAAGAACAAGCAAGAAAATGGCATAGAATAAGTAGTTACTCCATATCAAGAAGATGTAGAAAAAATCCCTCATTTACTAGACATAAGCATCCCTAAGCAAGAAGATATGGTTGAGCAACCTCCAATCACTGAAGAAACACTACAACCTCAATATGAGGCTTCAAGTATGGCAATTTCTTCCTTTCCTCTTCTTCCTTTTGCTAATCCCTAAAAGAAACTCCCTTCCATTTCTAGTGAACAAATTGTACAGTCCCCTCCCTAGAAGCATCCATCTTCACGTCCACAACATCCACCTTCACCACCATCATCCCAACCACCTCCATTTGTTCTATTCAAAATAGTCCACAATTCATCTCTCATGATTGAAATGATTGTTGCTTCATGACTCTCATCCATGAAACCGACCCAGGTCACCGACATAGCCTCCATAGCAATATCTACCACATCGCCCACAAGTATATATTCCATACTTGTAATAGTCTCATTCTCCTCGGTTGGTCATTTTCTATTATTACATTCCCTCTCCACTTCTTCAATCGATGCTCATCCTAATGTTGCAAGGATCAAGAAGTTTAAGAAGACCAATAAAATATCCTATGACTAGTGGAATGAGAAATACACTTAGTCTTCCAAAAGGTCTACTCACTACATAGAAATGATGGCTCTTGATCCAAATACCATTGAAAGGACAAAAATGAAGATTACTCTCTTGGTGGATAAGTCGGTGGAAGCCTCAACCATTGAATATTACCAGGTTGAGACAATGGTAGAAGACATCACTTAGCTTCCAATGCAATATGAGTATGGATATGCAAGAGTTCATCTAGAGAGCATTTATGTCCATGGAGACTACTTCAAAGAAAAGTGTAAATGAGCTGAGAAAACAGTCAAATATCTTGAAGCATCATTAAGTGAACAAAGCAATGTCGAAAAAGCACTGAAGAACGAGGTCAAGAAATGACAAGACAAGTTTCAGGAGATGGCCAGATACAAACAGGAAGCATAAGATGACAACAAGCAGAATTAAATCCTAACTGGATAGCTCAAGGACCTCCAACAATAACTTCCATAAGAAAGAACCAAAGCCATAGAATTCTCAAGGGATAAAGTAAAATAGGCAAGAAAAGAAATGTTTGAAGATATCCTAGAGATGAGCCTTAAAGCATGGCCTATACTACTTTATCTGAAATAAGTGAAGAGGGTATTAGAGATGGCAGAAGATGAATTCAAAGAATCTGAAGGTTTCTTACGGATTGTCTACAGCCATAAATATCCAAGCTCTGGTCGAAAGTAGATATGGATGAATAGCAAGTAGGACCCCCAACCAAGAGTGATATAACACCTGTTGCAGTCAGATCCTTTTTCAAAAGACATAGGCTCATGAACCAAGGCTAACAATTCATCTAAGACCTCAAAGTTGAAACCAAAGGGATATTGAAATATTTGAGTCTAGCTAATAAATGTGGATTCTTTGGATTTTGGGATGAGTATTTTAACCTCTTAGGATAAGAACTCAAAACTACCTTGAAGGTAGCCATGGAGGAAGAATATAGCATAAATGAATGACCAAAAATTGTGCAGTAGGGACATGTTTTCAAGATCGTACAAGATCTTACTCAAATCAAATCTTTCTTGTATGAGTTGATAGTGAAATCTAAGGCCCTCTCCTATGATATTGTCTCTGAATTGGAGTACATCCATCACTAATTCACAAAGACATCAAATATCAATAGAGAAACCTAGGAACGGGCTTGTAAAGCCTACAACAACATTGCTAAGAGGTTGTAATATCAAGGAGATAACAGTAGAACTTAGATAAATGACGAAATCAAAGGCAGAGTAGGAGATATGGAGGAGACACAAAAGTGGAAGAAGACAAAGAGTAAAAGGAGAGAAGTCCTCAGGTAATCAAAGAACTGAATGAAAAGGCCATCCATTCATCTTTTTTGCCATCTCATTTGTCCCTCTTCCCTCCAAAAATTTCTATCTATACATCAACCCCAATTTATCATTTTTGTTCTATTTCTTTTGATGGACTCTACTCACCTAATGGATAAAGACTCTAAGTTCTAAATTTTTGATAGCAAACTACCCTGAGAGGCACCAATAAGGTAGGTCAAAATGACTACATCAAGAGAAATAAGGTCATGATGAGCTCTTATAAATTTTAAAGTATGAAGAACAAATGTGGTATCATGACTTTTCTTAATTTTTCCAAGAAGGGCCAAAGGGGCCTAAGTTTCAAAAAGTATCGCGATTTCGTGACAAGTGTTTTCACTAGCGAAGAGCACCAAAAGAGCCCAAGTGCCAAAAAGTGTTGTGATTACGTGACAAGTTCTCATTTCGATGGCAAGGAGAACAAAAAGAGCCCAAGTGATGAAAAGCATCGTGATTCTGTGACAAGTTCTGATTTCATCAGCAAGGAAGACTAGGAAGGCTCAAAGCTTGAATAGTATCGCGATTTTGTGATAAGTCCTGATTTCACTGGTGAGAAGCACCAAAAGAGCCCAAGTGCTAAAAAACATTGTGATTCTATGATAAGTTCTAATTCTGCTACCAAGGAAGACCAGGAAGGCTCAAGTGCCAAAAAGTGTCACAATTTCATGATAAGTTTTGATTTCACTGGCGAGGAGCACCAAAAGAGCCCAAATATCAAAAAGTATGACGATTTTGCAATAAGTTCTAATTACATTGGCAAGGAAGACTAGGAAGGGTCAAGTGCTAAAAAGTATTATGATTCCATGACAAGTTATGATTCCATTGGCGGGGAGCACCAAAAGAGCCCAAGTGCTAGAAAGTATCATGATTCCATGACAAGTCATGTTTTCACTACAAGTCTATGTAGCAGCTATTACTAGTTACAACGAGCATGATATTCTATAACAGTTTTAGCTAGCCATGGTCATTGCAAGATCTACGAAGATGGGCACATTAGAAGAGTGACGAACGGATCAAATTCTAATCTCATCTCCACTACCTTCCTACACACATGGAGAAATGCACTAGCGGTTAGAGTTTTAGCATTATGTTCTATTTTTGGACCAATGATATTGCACAATCTTGGTATATTATTATAACAACTTTTTATTAAGCTAATTTTGTATTTTAATATATTGAACCATAGAGGTGTTATTAATAAGAGTATCACCCTCTTGTTTAAGGGTTGGCTCTTAGGCATTTACAAGTTTTATGGATTAAGACTTTTTGGAAGGATCAATGCAATAAAGATCTTCATTTAACCTCTAGTTCAAATATCTTGCAGAATAAGTATGTACGAATGGATGGATGTTTCTAATTTAGCTAAATAAATATGCATGATATTAATTCTGCTTTCTAGATTCTTGTTCATTTTTATTTCTTAGTTCTAGAACTACTAATTCATAAAGCTAAATATTGATTAGACGTGTTCTATGTATGATAAATAACTAGTTGGTCATAGTTATTGCTTAATTTCATGGTTTTCGCTCATTTCTTGTTGTTGCTTAATCTACACTACATCATGTTCTAGCCTCGAATATATTTGTATCTCTTTCAAACACTCTTTTCTCTTCCCTAATTACACTCTATCTAGTTAGAACTTCTCAAAGGAACCAGCCTTCTCTAGAGATTGAATAGGTTAATCCTTGCAGTTTGACTGTTTATTCAATTTTTGCCATGTATTAGGTGCAATAAAAAACCATAAGAAGGTTTTGGACCAATAAGACCACTGTTAGACACAATTATTTCAAAAGAGAAATGAGGATTTGTGAAATAGAGAAAAATACTTGAAGAACATGTGCTTATACTGAGAGGGAGGGTGAACAATATACAATAAAAATTTTTGCTTTTTAACCCATATAATAACATCAACATTACTAAAGCAGTAAACATCACATAAATCATCACACACATGAGAGACATAATTTTTACGTGGTTCACCAAAATATGGCTACCTCCACGGAGAAAATATTTCTTATAATTTTTTCTTAAATAAATTCTCTTGGGAATCCTTTCCCTAAAATGTTTATGGACCTCTATCCAAAGGAGATGTTGATCCCGTAAATTTGGTTCATGGATCTTTATCCACATGAGAACTCCTTCTCCTCTGCTCTGGTTGGTTATCCTCTGGAATACTACTACCTCCACTGCATTGGCTTGTGGATATCTCTCCACTAAAGACTCTTGTTCCCACTCAGAAGACTTGTCCTCATTGCCCTGGATGATGGATCTCTATCCACTGGAGACTACTATCCTCTCTGCTCTATCACCTCCAAAGCTCTATCTCAAATCTGCACTAAACATAGTTCATTCGGTCTAGCACAAATCTGCTCAACAGGTCCACTCAGAACCTGCTCAAATATGCTCAACAAGTCCACTCAAAACCTTCTCAAATATGCTCAACAATTCCACTCAGAACTTGCTCAAATCTGCTTAACAAGTTCACCCATAACTTGTCCAAATCTGTATTGTAAGCTTCCACAAAAGCTCACACAAAATCATTCCACAAGTCTCCTCAAAGACTTGCCTTAAATATGCTTAACAAGTCCACACAGAACTTGTCCAATCTCATTGAAACATAAAGAGAATTTTTAGAGACTCAATATGTTCTACACTCAATGCTCAATAACCTTTCAATTCAAATCAGAATATAGAATAGTTTGTTTTAAGGAACTTGAACAATTACTCCACACAACCACTTGACTAGGCTCAACCAACTCTATTCAACCAATCACTCAAAGAAACAACCCTTTCTCACAAACCCTAGTCCAAGCATGTAATAACCAACTCAAAATTTTTCCAAAAATGCTCAATAATAAATCTCACATAACAATGATACTCATGTTCTTTTCAAACCCTAGTTCAAGTTCTTTGCACAACAACTCACTTCAACAACAATGCTCATAAAACAATGTTTTACATAACAATGATACTCATGTTCTTTTCTAACTCAAGTTCTTCACACAACCAATGGCTTCAACAACAATGCTTATCAAACAAGGTTTTAACAACTCTTAATTCCAGAAAAAACTTGAAGCATTAACTCAAACACTCTCGAAAAGAAAACCCTAATCAAGTCCTTTTCACTCCAAACTTATTTTCCAGAAAACCAATCAATCAACTCAACTATGGAAGAATGTGCTCATACCTTTTTATTGAAGATGAAGGGATCTCATAAATCTGCCACAATCACACAAACTTCTATGCCAATATCAAGAGGTTAGAAGATAATTTTTTCTCACAGAAATAATATAAATACTCAATTACACCTTATCACTCCACCTTTAAAAAACAACCATCAACATACATAAATTGTTTATCCAATCACACCTTATAAACTCCCATCTAAAAATAAATTCAACATCCACCAAAATAACTCAAAACCTCTTTAATAAATAAATGACAAGAAGAACTTTGGCAAGAATCAAATCCTCTTTCTTTAAAAACCTTAATAACATAAATCCCTTCTCAACAAAACAATCTTTCAAAAACCTTTTAACTCCAAGTAGCACAAATTAATTTTTAGTAAAAATAATCCTTCACAAACCCTTAAAACTCCAAACACAAATAAAAAAATAAATTTTCACAAACTCTTATAATTTCAAACACAAATAAATCTACACAAACCCTTATAACTCCAAATGACCCTTTTGAGAAAAACCTTAGGCAAAATTTAAATAAAAAATTACCTTTGCCACTAGTGGGATTTGATCCCACGATCTCTGCCTCCCCAAGCGCTCTAGCCGCAGGCTTGACCACCGCATGCACTAGGCACACATTTTAGAACCAACGAGCACTTCATGCTCTTTCTCTTATTCCTGGTGCTCGAATCGAATGCGAACAAAAAGACCTTCCTTGGCACGTCCACGAGAATCGAACATGGGCACTTCCTTTTCCAATGCCTTTGCAAGGCATGTGCCACCAATGAACCAATGTGTCCTATGTGACTCAAATCATGTGTTGTCCTCTTTTTGTTTTCTTCCCCGATAGTAATAAGACAAAGCTCTTTGTCTTCTTCCTCAACGTTCACGATGCATGAAATACTTTCAACCTTTTCACATGGGAGTTAATTCGTTGAGGGGTAAGTTTCAAATTCCTCTTTGGGAATTAATTTATACACAAAACACCATTCGAATTTAGACATCGACGCTCCTTAATTTTGATGATGTCAGCATTAATTTAAACCTTTATATAATTTATAAATTATTTAAATTCAATAGAATTTAAATTTTATAAATTATATTTTAAAACTTTTGACTTTAATAAAATTAAAGTCTTCCATGGGGTCAATTTAAACCTGCAACTTGTACTCCACTGATTTGATTTAAAATATTCTACCACCATGGTTTTAATTAAACCTTCACTGAATATTATTTTTCCAACTTATTCTTCAACTCTTTGCTTGTTCCTGGTGTTAATAATGGTGTGCTCCATGTTGTTGATGATGGCTCCATTTGTTCACTTTGGCATCAATGATGACTTTTTCACCTTGACATCAATGACAACTACCTCAGGTTAAAATTTCCAACAATCTCCCCTTTTGTCATTGATGGCAACCCAAATTATTTTAACTGAAAACTTGAGCTTTCCTTTGTTCTGCTCCCCTGGGACACTACTCCCTCAATTACCAAATCTCTCCCCCTTACTCAAATCTCTCCTCATTTGACATCAATGGAAAAGGATCACCTTTGGGGATTGGGGCTAAGAATGAGCTTCTTAGCTTCACCCCTCCCCCACCTTCTGTTAAGGTGGTTAATTCTGGGGTGAGAGTCTCACTCCCAATTTTCCTCGAAGATACTCAAAATTTTCCTTTGAAAGTGGCTTAGTGAAAATATTTGCTATTTGTTCCTTTGTGGTAATGTATTCTAACCTAGCCTGTTTATCTGTCACTTGTTCTCTCATAAATGGTACTTAATTGGAATGTTCTTTGTCCTGGAGTGCATTACTGGATTTTTTGAAATACTTATAGCACTTGTATTATCACATAGTATGGGAATAGGATGATCATGCTTTATCTTGAAGTCTTCTAGAGTTATCTTCATCCATAGCACCTGTGTCAATTGGCTATTGCTGCAATATATTATGCCTCTACTGTAGATAAAGATATTGAAACCTACTTTTTACCTAACCAAGAGACTAGACATTCTCCAAGAAAGAATGCTCCTCCACTTGTGTTTTTTTGTCATCAATGCTATCGGCCCAATCTACATCTATATAAGTTGTTAGTGTGGAACAGTCACTTTTGGGATACCAAAGCCCAAAATCCATATTCCCTTTTAGATACCTAAAAATTCTTTATACTGCTACCACATGTGTTTCCTTAGGTGCTACCTAAAACCTTTCCACTAATCCCACTGACTGTACTATGTCTGGTCTTATAGTTGTAACATATAAAAAGCTGCCAATCATAGATCTATATAATATCTTATTTGCCTCTGGAGATTCATCATCCTTACTCAACTTGCATCTAGTGACCATAAGAGTACTTACCAGTTTACAATCTTCTAACTTGAATTTCTTTAACATTTCCTTTATATACTTGGCTTGTGAGAGAAACACTCCCCTTTATAATTGTGAAATCTGAAGTCCAAGAAAGAAGGACAATTCACCAAGCATAGACATCTCAAATTAATTTTTCATTTTCTTGGAAAATTCCTTACACATCTTATCATTGTTTCTCCCCAAAATTATGTCATCAACATAAACAACCACTATTAGAAGATCACTCCCTTCATTTTTGATATATAAATTATTGTCTACCATTCCTTTTATGAATCCCTATTTTTGAAGATACTGATCCAATCTTGAGTACCATGCTCTAGGAGCCTGCTTTAAACCATAGAATACCTTTTTCAATCTGCATATCTGATCTAGTTTATCTGCTAGTATGAATCCCTCTATCTGTTCAACATAAACCTCTTCTTCTAGAACCCCATTTAGAAATGTTACTTGACATCCATCTGATATACCTTAAAGTTATTGAAACTTGAGAATGCTAGAAACATTCTTATAGCTTTGAGTCGTGCAACAGGAGAAAAAATCTCATCAAAGTCAATTCCTTCTACCTGTGCATAACCTTTGCATACTAACCTTGCTTTATTCCTAACCACTTGTTCGTCTTCATTTAATTTATTTTTGAATACCCATTTTGTGCCAATCACATTTTTGTCTTTTGGTCGAGAAACAAGTTCCCAATTTTCGCTCTTCTCTATCTAATCCAATTCCTCATTCATTGCCTTAATCCAAAATTCATCCTCACTTGCCTGGGTGAAGTCTTTTGGCTCAATCTTAGAAAGCAAAGAAAAATTTGCTTGTTGAGATGGTTTTATTATTCTTCTCCTAGTTTGTCTTTCCTCTGGATTCCCGATGATCTGTTCTTTTGGATGATGTTTCTGTACATACTTGGATGGATTTTTGGGAAGAATTCTTCGTGTTTCTTCTTCTTCTTTATCTGATTCCTCACAAAATTCTTCTTGACAACATCCATCTTCTTGATACATAATTTGTTGAATTGGTTCTCTTGAATCTATCTTCTCATCAATTGTTACATTAATACTTTCCACCATAGTGTGTGTGTTGAGCAAGGTGTTGCAAGAAGTTTGTCATTGTTGTCAACACAGGCAATTAGATCCAATGATGTTGTGGACAGACATTGTAGGAGTCATTCAGATGCAGTAAGATACGAAAAAGAGATGACCCAGTTTCAAAATTTCGAAGAAAAAGACAAGTGAGAAAACTGTCGCGATATCGCGACATGTTTTCTGTCACGATTTCGCGACAAGTCGGAGGAGAGAGAAGGCGCATTCGAAAATGTCACGATTTCATGACAAGTCGGAGGAGAGAGAAGGCGCATTCGAAAATGTCACGATTTCGTGACAAGTCGGAGGAGAGAGAAGGCACAGTTGAAAATGTCACGATTTCGCGACAAGTCGGAGGAGAGAGAAGGTGCAATCGAAAATGTCACGATTTCGTGACAAGTCGGAGGAGAGAGAAGGCGCAGTTGAAAATGTCATGATTTCATGACAAGTCGGAAGAGAGAGAAGGCGCAAGGCAAACTGTCACGATTTCGCGACATGTCGGAGGCCAAGAAGCTAAGTCGAGTAACTGTAGCGATTTCGCTACATGTTGAATTTTCGCTGGCCGAAGCTGGGAGAAAGTGTTAAGAGAAAAATATGTAGCGATTTCGCTACGAGTCAAAAGTGCTCAAAACATAGGTGTAGCGATTTCGCTACAAGTTGAAAAAGCACAACTCAAAGGTGTAGCGAGTTCGCTACGTGTCAAATTGCACAAAACAAAGGTGTAGCGATTTCGCTACAAGTTGAAAAAGCACAAACAAGAAGGTGTAGCGATTTCGCTACAAGTCCAAAAATGCACAACGTGAAGGTGTAGCGATTTCGCTACCGCATGAAGCAAGAGTTGTACGGAGGTCGAAAGCATCGCGATTTCATGACAAAGCTGAGGATGACGTCAGAAAAATTGAAAGTGTCACGATTTCACGATAGGGTGAAAGAAAAGCCGCTGGAAGCCGAAAGCGTCATGATTTCGTGACAAAGCTGAGGATGACGTCAACAAAACTGAAAGTGTCACGATTTCATGACAGGGTGAAAGAAAAGCCACTGGAAGCCAGAAGCATCATGATTTCACGACAAAGATGAGGATGACATCAACAAACGAAAGTGTCACGATTTCATGACAAGTTGCAAGAGAAGTGTGAAGGAAGCGGCGATTTCACGACAAGATTGAGGATGACGGCAAAAGTTTGAAGTGTCACGATTTCACGACAAGAACGATGGGAAAGCTATCAAAGGCCAAAATGGTCGCGATTTCACGACAACGAAGGGCATGAAGGCGTACGGCTACAAAAAGTGTCACGATATCGCGACATGTTAGTATTTCGTAACAACAGTTACAGAAAGGTGACAAAACTGGCAGTAGCATTTGAGGTCAAAAAAGTTGAATCGAGGCCGACAAATTTTAGGGTTTGCAGCCGACATCTTCTAGGGTTTATGGCCGACATCTTCTAGGGTTTTACAATGGATGTTATTAGGGTTTTGAATCCGACGTCCTTAGGGTTACATCCGACTATGATTTAAGATCTGTCTTGAAATTTCTTCTATAAAAAGAGGACTACTTCGAGTCTAAAAAGTGCGTTGCGATGAGATAATGTGCGAATGCGAGAAGAGTGATTGCGCAAGTGAAGTTCGGTCGAGTAGAGTGCAAAGTCATAGTTCGAATCTGCATATCGTAAGCGCAATGTGTAGAGATGGAGTTCTAAGTTCAAAATGTTAGCGCGCAAACAGCAGAAGTGTCGATCATCCGGTTGCAGCAGAGATTGCGAAGAAGTACACAGAAGCGATCGGACAGTGCGAAGAGTTTTGCGTAGAAGCAGAATGCAGAAAAATAGCAGACTATAAGGAATAAAGTTTTATTCTATCATTTTTATTATCTTTATTGTCCTCCAAGTTGCAGCTTGGTATAAGGGGTTGGTGCCTCTTTCCAGTAGGTGCTGGTAAAATAGGAGTTGGTGCTCCATTCTGTTGAAGCAGATAAAGTTAAGGGGTTGGTGCTCCTTCCAGTTGGTGCTGGTAAAGGATTATGTAAAGTTGTAGCTTTGCATTGACTAGGATTTGGATGGTAGTCCAAGCAGTCATTTTTGAGGAGTAGCCACATTGGTGAACCTCGTTAAATTGCTGTGTTATGTGTGATGCTTTCTTGATGCATTTAGTATCTCTTTTATCTGCTTTAAACTGCTGCTGGATTTAAAACCATATGTTTTAGAAATTTTAAAGAACACACTGATTCACCCCCCTCTCAGTGTCATTGTGATTACAACAATTGGTATCAGAGCCAAGTACCTGAACAGGCTTAAACAGCTAAGGTGATCTTGGAAGTTACGCAATGGCAAGTGGTGAAGGTTTCTCCTCGAACAAAGCACCATTGTTTGATGGGACTAACTATGCGTTCTAGAAAATTAGAATGCAGACATATCTTAGTGCTTTGGGTTTTGACATCTGGGGTGCAGTAGTTAATGGTTACAAAGCTCCTGCTACCGCTCCAACAGACATTGCTGGTAAAAAGGCATTTGAATATGATTCAAAAGCAAAAAATGCCATCATGTGTGGACTAGTGGACAGTGAGCTAGTCAAGGTCATAAATTGTGAATCAAGCAAAAGATATATGGGATAAACTAGAGAACATCCATGAAGGAGATGATAGGATCAAGGAGGCCAAGCTTCAAGCACATCGAGCTCAATACGAATCTTTAAAGATGGACAATGATGAGAACATAGAGACCTTCATGCAAAGAGTCAATGGGATCACCAATTCAATCGGAGGTCTCGACGAAGAATTAACCGATGCCGCTATCGTGAAAAAGGTATTAAGATCGCTCCCTCCTAGATTTGATTCTAAAGTCTTCGCCATAGAAGAAGCCAAAGATCTAAATAGTTTTAGTATGGATGAGATGCATGGTTCTTTGACTGCTTTTGAAATGAGAATAGGAAGGTCTAATCCCACAGACAGAGAAGCAGCTTTCAAAGCCCTAAAAGGCAAAAGCACAAAACAAGAGTCTAGAAGAAGAGGATGCTTCGGATGAAATGGAAGCAAATTTTGTCGTAAAGTCGAGAAAAGGAAAAGGAAAATACAAAGGAAAGCTACCTTTTAAATGTTTCAATTGTGGAGGCATTGGACACTTTGCTATCAAATGTCCTCTCAATGACAAGAACAAAGGTGAAGAAACTCAAGGATCAAGAAAGAAGTGAATGGAGGAAGAAAACAAACTACGTAAAAGGCAATTTCAAAAAGAAAAGCTTTATCTCCCGAAATGCATAATCTTCAGAGGACAGTTCTAGTGAAGACTCGAAGAAGGAACAGTGAGGCTCTCTTTATGGCGTTTGAAGTAGAAGAATCGAAGAGGCAGAAAACACACAAAAGAGAGAAGGAATGAACTCGAAGTATCTATTGAAATAGGTGAGGCTGAAGTTGATTTAGAAGGTGAGCTGGTTTCTGCTCTTATGGAATGGAAATCTGAGAAAAGAAAGAATAAAAAATTGTTAAGGAAGCTTGAGGATGCAAATGACATTATAGCTAGTCTAAAAACACAGACAGAGGAGTACAAGAAAATGTCCGAAGATCTTGAAGTACAGGTAACCATGAAGATAGATTACTGTTGCAAATTGGAAGAAGAAAATGTTAGTCTTCGAATACAGATACAAGAGCTGGATCAAAAAATTAGTCGTCATTTAAAACGTGATGAAAGTTCGATGAAGCTGGACAAAATCCTAAGCGATCAAAGACCCACAGGTATCAAATTCGGTCTGGGCTTTACCGAAGGAGAATCATCAAATGGACCAAAGGCAAGCAATGTTGAATGTGAAAAGAGTAAAGACAAGAAACAGGTCGTTGAAAGAAAAACAAATCGAGCAAAAGAAAGCAAGTAATGCCACTCCTGAAATAGGAACCGACAATGACGGTTTTACCAAGGTCACACATCAAAAGAAAAGAAGATCCAAGGCTCCCGCAACAACTTGGCAAAAACCATCTTTCAGGTTCAATCATTATTTCTATGGTTTCTGTTTTAAATGTAATGGTTATGGGCATAAAATTGTGGACTGCAAGTACAATATAGGTCCTAGAAGTTTCACTAGTAGAAATGCTTTTGCTCCTCTAATGAGTTATGCAGGAGAATGCTTTAATTGTCACAACTTTGGGCATATTGCTAGAAACTGTCACAGTATTTCTATTTCAAATCAATCTCGTAAAAGAAGAATTCAACCATATAGGGCAAAACAAAATAGAATTTCTTCTGAAGGATATGTGCAAGATTCTGAAAAGGGGAAATCCAAGCTAGAACCCAACACCACAGTTAAAACAGAATGGAAACAAAAAGAACAATCTCAGGAAAGAACAGGAATCTTTAATAGTGCAGATGACTTTTAGAGCTCGTAATAAATGTGTACCGTGGATCCTTGATAGTGGGTGCTCAAGTCATATGACAGTGATAAACAAAAATTTGAAAAACTACAAAAATATGAGGGTGGCTCTGTGAAGTTTGGAAATAATGATGGAGCCAAAATTATAGGAAAAGGGTCTCATCAAAATTAGTGAAGGGAAAATCAAGTCAGAAGAAGTTTTATTTGTGGATGGTTTGAAACATAACCTGTTAAGCGTTAGTCAAATCTGTGATAAAGGTCATGAAGTAGTCTTCAAGAAGCAGGGTTGTGAAGTCAGAAAAATAAACAAGTGGGAAATTGATAGCAACTCGGTTCAAGGACGTCTCGGTAATCTGTACACACTCTCGTAAACTTCAGAAGGTACGTGTTTTATTGGACAAGAAGAAGAGAACTCGGTTGTGGCATAAGAGGCTTGGACACATAAGTTTTGATAATTTGGTGAAAATCAGCTCTAAACAAGCAAGTGAGAGATATTCCAACCATTAAGAAACCTTCAAACAGTTGTTTGTGCTTCATGTCGAAGGGAAAGCAAACCAGAGTGTCATTCAAAACAAAAGAGTACCACACTAGCGAGCCTTTAGAACTTATTCATACCGACTTGTGTGGACCCATGAGGACTCAAAGCATAAATGACGACAAATACTTTATGCCGTGTATCGATGATTATTCCATAATGACATGGATATTCTTCCTAAAAGATAAAACAGAAGCTTTTGAAATGTTCAGAACCTTCAAACAGCTAGTTGAGAATGAAACAAGAAAAAGGATTAAATGCTTGCGATCAGACAGAGGAGGAGAATTCATTTCGAATGAATTTATAGAATACTATGAAAAATATGGTATCAGGAGACAATATTCAGCAGCCAGAACTCCTCAGCAGAATGGTGTAGTAGAGAGAAAGAACAGAACTATACAAGAAATGGCACGCACCATGCTGGCAGAAAACAAAATAGCAGATAGATTCTAGAAAGAAGCAGTTCACACAACAGTATACATTCAAAACAGATACATGTTAAGAACTCATGAATGCAAAACACCTTATGAGTTGTGGTTTGGTAGAAAAGCAACAAAAAAACATCTCAAAGTATTTGTCTGTAAGTGCTACATCAGAAAAACTGATGACAACCTTGGGAAGTTTGAAGATAGAGCAGATGAAGGTGTCTTTGTTGGTTATTCTCCAAATAGCAAAGCTTACAAATGCTACAACAAGAGACTCAAGAAAATTGTGGATAGTGCAGATGTTAAATTCGATGAAGGGAGGAAACAAATAGTTAACTTTCAAGAAAACTACCCAATCTACGAAGAAGTCATTGAAGGAGATGAGGTGCATGGAACAAAAAATACGTCTACGGTTGATGCAGATAATTTATCCGATGACTCAGAGGTGCAAGAAAACAGAAAATTCAAAATAGGCAGTTGCAGAAAAATCATCCTAGAGACCAAATAATTGGAGATCCCACAACTGGCATTCAGACAAGAAAGAAAGTAATAAGTAATTACTCTCTTTTATCCAGCATTGAGCCCAAAAACATAGATGAAGCAAGCAAAGATGATAGCTGGATGAAGGCAATAAATGAAGAGTTGGATCAGATTGAAAAGAACAAAACTTGGGAATTAGTACCCAGACCTGCAAATAAGAATATAATCGGCACCAAATGGATATTTCGGAACAAATTAAATGAAGACGGACAGGTCATTAGGAACAAAGCAAGACTGGTTTGTAAAGGGTATGCACAGGTCGAAGGCATTGATTTTGAAGAGACTTTTGCACCAATGGCCAGATTAGAAGCAATTAGAATGTTTCTCGCCTTAGCAATCCACAAGAACTTTAGAGTTTATCGTATGGATGTAAAATCTGCTTTTTTAAATGGAAAACTTGAAGAAGAGGTCTATATTGAACAACCAGATGGCTTTCAAATTAGTGAAGATCCTAACCTTGTCTGCAAATTAAAGAAAGCACCGTATGGATTAAAACAAGCACCACGGGCATGGTATGCAAGGCTAGATAATTATCTTTCTCAACAGGGATTCAAGAAAGGATTAGTGGACAGTAATCTGTATGTAAAAATAGAAGGTGGGCATCTCATTGTTCTAGTTGTCTACGTAGATGATATCATATTTGGCAGCAACAAAGATGAATCTTGTAAAGACTTAGCAAATAAGATGCAGAATGAATTTGAAATGTCTATGATTGGTGAACTGTCTTACTTTCTTGGGCTACAAGTTAATCAAAATGAGAAAGGCATATTCATTTCCCAAATTAAGTATGTAAAAGAAATGTTAAAGAGGTTCACTATGGAGGACTGTAAGCCAGTAAGCACTCCCATGACAACAGGTTGCAAGTTGAGTAAAGAAGACAAATCTCCACCTGTAGATCAAACCATGTATAGATCAATGATAGGAAGCTTACTATATTTAACAAAGCAACTGGACTCGATATTCTCGCAGGCGTTTGCATGGTAGCTAGATTTCGAGCCGACCCCAAAGAGACTCATGTGACAAGCAGCTAAAAGGATTTTTCGGTATCTCAAGGGCACCATTGAGTATGGGTTGTGGTATCCAAAAGGCAAAGACTTCACTCTTATATCATATTCGGATGCAGATTGGGCTGGATGTGTTGATGACAGAAAGAGTACCAAGTGGAGGTGCATTCTATTTGGGGGACAGATTGGTTGCATGGCATAAGAAGAAGCAAGAGTCAGTTTCTTTATCTACAACTTGAGGCAGAATATATTGCAGCAGGAACATGTTGCACACAAGTCTTGTGGATGAAACAAACTTTGAAAGATCTAGGTATTAATTTCAGTGAACCAATATCGCTAAAGTGTGATAACACCAAGGCAATTAACATCTCTAAGAATCCAAGAATGCACTCACCGGACAAAGCACATTGCTATAAGGTATCATTTCTTGAAGGAGAAAGTTGCAGAAGGAGAAGTTAAATTGGACTATGTCCCAACTACGGAACAAGTAGCAGATATTTTTACAAAACCTTTGCCCAAGGAAGTATTTGAGTACCTTCGAAGCAAATTAGGAGTAGTCACACTTCCTAAGAAGTGACTAGCTACAGTGATCACTTTCTCAGGGGGGCATTTGAGTATTTGACTATTCTTTTGCTCATGATCATAATTTGTGCCACATGCAACAAATTGTGCCTGAGAAGTGTGAGGATGGACTCGTGGGGAGTTTGCAAGCAGCCCTTTGGTATTATTGACAAAGGGGGAGAAGAGGTACAGGAATGTACACAGTGTTGCCAACAATTCCAAAGGGGGAGATTGTTGAGCAAGGTGTTGCAAGAAGTTTGTCATTGTTGTCAACACAGCAGCTAGATCCAATGATGCAAAGGATGGACAAGTGTAGGAGTCATTCAGATGCAGAAGATAGAAAAAATTCAAAGAAAAAGTCAAGTGAGAAAACTGTCGCGATATCGCGACATGTTTTCTGTCGCGATTTCGCGACAAGTCGGAGGAGAGAGAAGGCGCATTCGAAAATGTCACGATTTCACGACAAGTCGGAGGAGAGAGAAGGCGCATTCGAAAATGTCATGATTTCATGACAAGTCGGAGGAGAGAGAAGGCGCAGTTGAAAATGTCACGATTTCGCGACAAGTCGGAGGAGAGAGAAGGTGCAATCGAAAATGTCACGATTTCGCGACAAGTCGGAGGAGAGAGAAGGCGCAGTTGAAAATGTCATGATTTCGTGACAAGTCGGAAGAGAGAGAAGGCGCAAGGCAAACTGTCATGATTTCGCGACATGTCGGAGGCCAAGAAGCTAAGTCGAGTAACTGTAGCGATTTCGCTACATGTTGAATTTTCGCTGGCCGAAGCTGGGAGAAAGTGTTAAGAGAAAAAGATGTAGCGATTTCGCTACGAGTCAAAAGTGCTCAAAACATAGGTGTAGCGATTTCGCTACAAGTTGAAAAAGCACAACTCAAAGGTGTAGCGAGTTCGCTACGTGTCAAATTGCACAAAACAAAGGTGTAGCGATTTCGCTACAAGTTGAAAAAGCACAAACAAGAAGGTGTAGCGATTTCGCTACAAGTCCAAAAATGCACAACGTGAAGGTGTAGCGATTTCGCTACCACCAAAAGATCAGAACTCAAAGTTGAAGCAAGTCGAAAGCACAAGGCACAAAGGTGTAGCGATTTCGCTACCGCATGAAGCAAGAATTGTACGGAGGCCGAAAGCATCACGATTTCACGACAAAGCTGAGGATGACGTCAGCAAAATTGAAAGTGTCACGATTTCACGACAGGGTGAAAGAAAAGCCGCTGGAAGCCGAAAGCGTCACGATTTCGCGACAAAGCTGAGGATGACGTCAGAAAAACTGAAAGTGTCACGATTTCACGACAGGGTGAAAGAAAAGCCGCTGGAAGCCGGAAGCGTCGCGATTTCACGACAAAGATGAGGATGACGAAGAAAGCAGACAAGAGAAGCCGGAAGAAGCGTCCGATTTCGTGACAAGATTAAGGATGACGTCAGCAAAAGTTCGAAGTGTCACGATTTCGCGACAAGAACGATGGGAAAGCTATCAAAGGCCAAAATGGTCATGATTTCGTGACAGCAAGGGCATGAAGGCGTACGGCTACAAAAAGTGTCGCGATATCGCGACATGTTAGTATTTCGCGGCAACAGTTACAGAAAGGTGACAGAAGTGGCAGCAGCGTTTGAGGCCGAAAAAGTTGAATCGGGGCCGACAAATTTTAGGGTTTGCAGTCGACATCTTCTAGGGTTTACGATCGACATCTTCTAGGGTTTTACAGTGGACATTATTAGGGTTTTGAAGCCGACGTCCTTAGGGTTACAGCCGACTATGATTTAAGATCTGTCTTGAAATTTCTTCTATAAAAAGAGGACTACTTCGAGTCTGAAAAGTGCGTTGCGATGAGATAATGTGCGAATGCGAGAAGAGTGATTGCGCAAGTGAAGTTCGATCGAGTAGAGTGCAAAGTCGTAGTTCGAATCTGCATATCGTAAGCGCAATGTGTAGAGATGGAGTTCTAAGTTCAAAATGTTAGCGCGCAAACAATGAAGTGTCGATCATCCGGTTGCAGCAGAGATTGCGAAGAAGTACACGTAAGCGATCGGACAAGTGCGAAGAGTTTTGCGTAGAAGCGAAATGCAAAAAAACAACAGATCGTAAGGAATAAAGTTTTATTCTATCATTTTTATTATCTTTATTGTCCTCCAAGTTGCAGCTTGGTATAAGGGGTTGGTGCCTCTTTCCAGTAGGTGCTGGTAAAATAGGAGTTGGTGCTCCATTCTGTTGAAGCAGATAAAGTTAAGGGGTTGGTGCTCCTTCCAGTTGGTGCTGGTAAAGGATTATGTAAAGTTGTAGCTTTGCATTGACTGGATTTGGATGGTAGTCCAAGCAGTCATTTTTGAGGAGTAGCCACATTGGTGAACCTCGTTAAATTGCTGTGTTATGTGTGATGCTTTCTTGATGCATTTAGTATCTCTTTTATCTGCTTTAAACTACTGCTGGATTTAAAACCATATGTTTTAGAAATTTTAAAGAACACACTGATTCACCCCCCCTCTCAGTGTCATTGTGATTACAATAATACTTTTAATAATTGGTTCTCTTGAATCTATCTTCTCATCAATTGTTACATTAATACTTTCCACCATAGTGTGTGTTATTTTGTTGAAGCATCTGTAGGCTTTACTCTTTGTGGAATAACCAAGAAAAAATCCCTCATCACATCTTGGATCAAACTTGCCTAAGTTTTGGTCTTCCCGTCTTATGTAACATTTGCTTCCAAAAATTTTGAAGTGTTTTACAGTCATAGGTCTTCCTTTCCAAAGCTCATATGGAGTCTTGTGATGATTTACCCTCATTTGAGCCCTAGTGATTATGTATACTGTTGTATTTACAACCTCTCTCCAAAAACCATATGATAACTTAGATTCATTCAACATATCTCTAGCCATGTTTTCAACAGTCCTGTTTTTCCTTTCAACTACCCCATTTTGTTGAGGAGTTCTTGCTGCTGAATACTCTCTCTTGATTCCATGTTGTTCACAAAACTCTACAAATTCATTTGAAGTAAATTCTCCTCCTCTATCGGATCTCAGACACTTAATCCTCTTGCTAGTTTCATTTTCAACCAGTTCCTTGAATGCTTTGAAATTTTTCAAAGGCCTCTGACTTCTCTTTTAGGAAGGTTACCCAAACCATTCTAGAATAATCATCTATAAACAACATAAAGTAGCTCTCACCCTGAATGCTTTGTGTTCTGGTAGGACCACACAAATCAGTATGTATTAGGCTCAATGGCTCAGATGACATATAACCTTTTGACTTAAAGGTTGTCCTAGTTTGCTTTCCATGTTGACAGGGTGCACAAATTATGTTTTGAGGTCTTCTTATTTTGGGTAAATCTCTAACTGCATATTTATTTCTTATATTGACTATGTTGTCAAAATTCAAGTGACCCAATATTCTATGCCATAACCAACTCTCATATTCTTGTGATAGAAAGCATTTTTCCCCTTTGATCTCATTGAGCATGTATAAGTTGTTTGGGGTTCTTCTTGCATTGGCAATGATTTTTCTAGTTTTTGTTTTCCTTATCTCACATCTATCTAGATGGAAAGTAACCATGTATCCTTGATCACAAAGTTGACTTATACTCAGCAGATTGTGTTTTAATCCTTTAACATACAAAACATTCTCTGTTCTTGTTTTTCCATTGTCTAAACTTAGAGTTCCTCTTCCACCAATCCTTGTTGATCCATTATCACCAAAACTTATTGATCCTCTATTTGTTTCTTTTAGTACAATGAATTTGTCTTTGTCTCTTGTCATGTGACTAGAGCAACCACTATCAAGATACCATTGTTCTTCTTTATCCTGAGCATGAAAGGTTGTTTGTACTAACATTGATCTAGCCTTAACATTTTTCTTTTCATCTTTCCTAGTTGTTGAAATTGTTTTTCTAGACTCAGGAAGTATCATTTTACACCATCTAGCCTTGTGCCCAAAATTATTGCATTTGTAACATGTAACATCATCATCCATGAGAGGTGCAAAGGAATTGAAATTTCTATTGTATCTTGCATGATGAATACAATGTATAGCTCTATGACCATATTTATTGCAAGAAAAGCAATGACCATGGAAGAAATTATGTAACTTGTTTGGATGTCTTGGAACTTGTGGAGAAGTCATCTTCCTCTTGTGATTAACTCTTATCCAAGGTTCTCCTTTGCTTTCTTCCTTTCTGATATCCTTTGCTTGCTTATCCTTGTTTGAGGTTTCTGCTTTCTGAAGACTTGATTCCTCTTTCTGTTTCTCATATTTTGTATCTTGTAGTACCTTGGTCCTTTCAACTTTATTCCTTAGGTGAATAATTTCTGCTTCCAATATTTCACATTTTGTTTCTCTATCTCTTAATAGATCTGTCATGTCTTGCTCAATATTCTTTCCTTCTTCCACCCTAATCTTGAGATCTATGAGATTTTGTATAAGTTCCATCCTTGCTTCTTCATCTTCTTGAACTTGTTCCTTCAAGCTTGAATTTTTCTCTCTAAGTCTTTCCAATTTTCTGAGAGCAACAAAAAATTCTTCTTTTATGTCAAACATAGTCTCTTCTTCACTTTTTGAAGTCATGTGTGCTACCAATGGATCCTCCTCCAAGTTGTTAGTCTTTTCATGGAGGGACCGGCTCTGATACCAATTGAAGAACATGTGCTTATACTGAGAGGGGGGGTGAACAGTATACAATAAAACTTTTTGCTTTTTAATCCAAATAATAGCATCAACATTACTAAAGTAGTAAACATCACATAAAGCATCACACACATGAGAGACATAATTTTTACGTGGTTCACCCAAATATGGCTACCTCCACGGAGAAAATATTTCTTATAAATTTTTCTCAAATAAATTCTCTTGGGAATCCTTTCCCTACAATGTTTATGGACCTCTGTCCAAAGGAGATGTTGATCCCCTAAATCTGGTTCATGGATCTCTATCCATAGGAGAACTCCTTCTCCTCTACTCTGTTGGTGATCCTCTAGAAGACTACTACCTCCACTACATTGGCTTGTGGATCTCTCTCCACTGAAGACTCTTGTCCCCACTCAGAAGACCTATCCTCACTACCCTGGCTGATGGATCTCTATCCACTGGAGACTACTGTCCTCTCTGCTCTATCACCTCCAAAGATCTATCTCAAATCTGCACTAAACATAGTCCATTCGATCTAGCACAAATCTGCTCAACAAGTCCACTCATAACTTGCTCAAATCTGCTCAACAAGTCCACTCAGAACTTGCTCAAATTTGCTCAACAAGTCCACTCAAAACTTGCTCAAATCTTCTCAACAAGTCCACTCAAAACTTGTCCAAATCTGTATTGTAAGCTTCCAAAAAGCTCACACAAAATTAGTCCACAAGTCTCCTCAAAGACTTGCCTCAAATCTGCTCAACAAGTCCACACATAACTTGTCCAATATCATAGAAACATAAAGAGAATTGTTAGAGACCCAATATGTTCTACACTCAATGCTCAATCACTTTCTCAATTCAAATCAGAATATAGAATAGTTTGTTTTATGGAACTTGAACAATCACTTCACACAACCACTTGACTAGGCTCAACCAACTCTACTCAACCAATCACTCAATGAAACAACCCTTTCTCACAAACCCTAGTCCAAGCATGTAATCATCAACTCAAAATATTTCCAACAATGCTCAACAACAAATCTCACATAACAATGATACTCATGTTCTTTTCAAACCCTAGTTCAAGTTCTTTGCACAACAACTCACTTCAACAAAAATGCTTATAAAAAATTCTTCACACAACCAATGGCTTCAACAACAATGCTTATAAAACAAGGTTTTAACAACAACTCTTTATTCCAGAAAACCTTGAAGCATTAACTCAAACACTCTCGAAAAGGAAACCCTAATCAAGTCCTTTTCACTCCAAACTTATTTTCTAGAAAACCAATCAATCAACTCAACTATGGAAGAATGTGCTCATACCTTTTTATTGAAGATGAAGGGATCTCATAAATCTTCCACAATCACACAAACTTCTATGCCAATCTCAAAGAGGTTAGAAGATAAATATTTCTCACAAAAATAATATAAATACTCAATTACACCTTATCACTCCACCTTTCAAAAACAACCATCAACATACATAAAGTATTTATTCAATCACACCTTATAAACTCCCAACTAATAATAAATTCAACATCCACCAAAATAACTCAAAACCTCTTTAATCAATATTAATGACAAGAAGAACTTTAGCAAGAATCAAATCCTCTTTCTTTAAAAACCTTAATAACATAAATCCCTTCTCAACAAAACAATCTTTCAAAAACCCTTTTAACTCCAAATAGCACAAATCAATTTTCAATAAAAATAATCCTTCACAAACCCTTATAACTCCAAATTAATTAAATAAATTTAAACAAAAAAAATAAATCTTCACAAACCCTTATAACTCCAAATGACCCTTTAATAAAACCTTAGGCAATATAAATTTTAATAAAAAATTACCTTTGCCACTAGTGGGATTCGATCCCACGATCTCTCCCTTCCCCAAGCACTCTAGCCATAGGCTTGACCACCGCGTGCGCTAGGTGCACATTTGAGAACCAATGAGCACTTCATGCTCTTTCTCTTATTCCTGGCGCTCGAATCGAATGTAAACAAAAAGACCTTCCTTGGCACGTCCACGAGAATCGAACGTGGGCTCTTCCTTTCCCAACGCCTTCACAAAGCATGTGCTACCAATGGACCACCGTGTCCTATGTGACTCAAACCATACGTTGTCCTCTTTTTGTCTTCTTCCCTAACACTAATAAGACAAAGCTCTTTGTCTTCTTCCTCAATGTTCACGATGCACAAAATACCTTCAACCTTTTTGCATGGGAATTAATTCATCGAGGGGTAAGTTTTAAATGCCCCTTTGGGCATTAATTTATACATAAAACCACCATTCAAATTTAGACGTCGGTGCTCCTTAATTTTTATGACGTCGGCGTTAATTTAAACCTTTATATAATTTATAAATTATTTAAATTCCAATAGAATTTAAATTTTATAAATTATATTTTAAAACCTTTGACTTTAATAAAATTAAAGTCTTCCATGGGGTAAATTTAAACCTGCAACTTGTACTCCATTGATTTGATTTAAAATATTCTGCCACCATGGGTTTAATTAAACCTTCATAAAATATTATTTTGCCAATTTATTCTTCAACTCTTCGCTTTGTTCCTGGTGTTAATAATGGTGTGCTCCATGGTGTTGATGATGGCTCCATTTGTTCACTTTGGCATCAATGATGACTTTTTCACCTTGACATCAATGACAACTAACTGAGCTCAAAATGTCCAACAATCTCCCCCTTTGTCATTGATGGCAACCCAAATTATTTTAACTAAAAACTTGACCTTTCCTTTGTTCTGCTCCCCCTGGGACATTGCTCCCTCCTCTTTTCTCATACCAAATATCTCCCCCTTACTCAAATCTCTCCCCCTTTGACATCAATGGCAAAGGGTCACCTTTGGGGCTCGGGGCTAAGAATGAGCCTCTTAGCTTAGCCCCTCCCCCACCTTCTATTGAGGTGGTTAATTCTGGGGTGGGAGTCTCACTCCCAATTTTCCTCGAAGATACTCAAAATTTTCCTTTGAAAGTGGCTTAGTGAAAATATCTGCTATTTGTTCCTTTGTAGTGACATATTCTAATCTGACATGTTTATCTGTCACCTGTTCTCTCAGAAAATGGTACTTAATCGGAATGTGCTTTGTCCTGGAGTGCATTACTAGATTTTTTGAGATACTTATAGCACTTGTATTATCACATAGTATAGGAATGGGATGATCATGCTTTATCTTGAAGTCTTCTAGAGTTCTCTTCATCCATAACACCTGTGTACAACTGGCTACTACTGCAATATATTCTGCCTCTATTGTAGATAAAGATACTGAAACCTGCTTCTTACTTAACCAAGAGACTAGACATTCTCCAAGAAAGAATGCTCCTCCACTTGTGCTTTTTCTGTCATCAATGTTGTCGGCCCAATCTGCATCTGTATATGTTGTTAGTGTGAAACTATCACTTTTGGGATACCAAAGCCCAAAATCCATAGTCCCTTTTAGATACCTAAAAATTCTTTTTACTACTACCACATGTGTTTCCTTAGGTGCTGCCTAAAACCTTACCACTAATCCCACTGATTGTACTATATCTGGTCTTGTAGCTGTAACATATAATAAGCTGCCAATCATAGATCTATATAATCTCTGATCTACCTCTGGAGATTCATCATCCTTACTCAACTTGCATCCTATGACCATGGGAGTACTTACCGGTTTACAATCTTCTAACCTAAATTTCTTTAACATTTCCTTTATATACTTGGCTTGTGAGAGAAACACTCCCCTTTCTGATTGTGAAATCTGAAGTCCAAGAAAGAAGGACAATTCACCAAGCATAGACATCTCAAATTCATTTTGCATGTTCTTAGAAAATTCCTTACACATCTTATCATTGTTTCCCCCAAAAATTATGTCATCAACATAAACAACCACTATTAGAAGATCACTCCCTTCATTTTTGATATATAAATTACTATCTGCTATTCCTTTTCTGAATCCCTATTCTTGAAGATACTTATCCAATCTTGAGTACCATGCTCTAGGAGCCTACTTTAAACCATACAATACCTTTTTCAATCTGCATACCTGATCTAGTTTATCTGCTAGTATGAATCCCTCTAGTTATTCAATATAAACCTCTTCTTCTAGAACCCCATTTAGAAATGTTGACTTGACATCCATCTGATATACCTTGAAGTTCTTGAAACTTGAGAAGGCTAAAAACATCCTTATAGCTTCAAGCCATGCAACTAGAGCAAAAGTTTCATCAAATTCAATTCCTTCTACCTATGCATAACCTTTGCATACTAACCTTGCTTTATTTCTGACCACTTGTCCATCTTCATTTAATTTATTTTTGAATACCCATTTTGTGCCAATCACATTTTTGTCCTTTGGTCGTGGAACAAGTTCCCAAGTTTTGCTCTTCTCTATCTGATCCAATTCCTCATTCATTGCCTTAATCCAAAATTCATCCTCACTTGCCTGAGTGAAGTCTTTTGGCTCAATCTTAGATAGCAAGGAAAAATTTGCTTGTTGAGATGGTTTTATTATTCTTCTCCTTGTCTATCTTTCATCTGGATTCTCGATGATCTGCTCTTTTGGATGATGTTTCTGTACATACCTGGATGGAGTTTTAGGAAGAAGTCTTCATGTTTCTTCTTCTTCTTTATCTGATTCCTCACAAAATTCTTCTTGACAACATCCATCTTCTTGATACACAATTTGTTGAACTGGTTCTCTTGAATCTATCTTCTCATCAATTGTTACATTAATACTTTCCACCATAGTGTATGTTATTTTGTTGAAGCATCTGTAGGCTTTACTCCTTGTGGAATAACCAAGAAAAATTCCCTCATCACATCTTGGATCAAACTTGCCTAAGTTTTGGTCTTCCCATCTTATGTAACATTTGCTTCCAAAAATTTTGAAGTGTTTTACAATGGTAGGTCTTCCTTTCCAAAGCTCATATGGAGTCTTGTGATGATTTACCCTCATTTGAGCCCTAGTGATTATGTATACTATTGTGTTTATAACTTCTCTCCAAAAACCATCTGATAACTTAGATTCATTTAACATAGCTCTAGCCATGTTTTCAACAGTCCTATTTTTCCTTTCAACTACCCCATTTTGTTGAGGAGTTCTTGTTGCTGAATATTCTCTCTTGATTCCATGTTGTTCACAAAACTCTACAAATTCATTTGAAGTAAATTCTCCTCCTCTATCAGATCTCAGACACTTAATCCTTTTGCTAGTTTCATTTTCAACCAATTCCTTGAATGCTTTGAATTTTTCAAAGGCCTCTGACTTCTCTTTTAGGAAGGTTACCCAAACCATTCTGGAATAATCATCTATAAACAACATAAAGTAGCTCTCACCCTGAATGCTTTGTGTTCTGGTAGGACCACACAAATCAGTATGTATTAGGCTCAATGGCTCAGATGACATATAACCTTTTGACTTAAAGGTTGTCCTAGTTTGCTTTCCATGTTGATAGGGTGCACAAATTATGTTTTGAGGTCTTCTTATTTTGGGTAAATCTCTAACTGCCTATTTATTGCTTATATTGACTATGTTGTCAAAATTCAAGTGACCCAATATTCTATGCCATAACCAACTCTCATCTTCTTGTGATAGAAAGCACTTTTCCCCTTTGATCTCATTGAGCATGTATAAGTTGTTTGGGGTTCTTCTTGCATTGGCAATGATTTTTCCAGTTTCTGATTTCCTTATCTCACATCTATCTGGATGGAAAGTAACCATGTATCCTTGATCACAAAGTTGACTTATACTCAATAGATTGTGTTTTAACCCTTTAACATACAAAACATTCTCTGTTTTTGTTTTCCCATTGTCTAAACTTAGAGTTCCTCTTCCACCAATCCTTGTTGATCCATTATCACCAAAACTTATTGATCCTCTATTTGTTTCTTTTAGTACAATGAATTTGTCTTTGTCTCCTGTCATGTGACTAGAGAAACCACTATCAAGATACCATTGTTCTTCTTTATCCTGAGCATGAAGGGTTGTTTGCACTAACATTGATCTACCCTTAACATTTTCCTTTTCATCTTTCCTAGTTGTTGAAATTGTTTTTCTAGACTCAGGAAGTATCATTTTACACCATCTAGCCTTGTGCCCAAAATTATTGCATTTGTAACATATAACATCATCATCCATGAGAGGTGCAAAGGAATTGAAATTTCTATTGTATCTTGCATGATGAATACAATGTACAACTCTATGACCATATTTATTGCAAGAAAAGCAATGACCATGGAAGAAATTATGTAACCTATTTGGATGTCTTGGAATTTGTGGAGAAGTCATCTTCCTCTTGTGATTAACTCTTATCCAAGGTTCTCCTTTGCTTTCTTCCTTTCTGATATCCTTTGCTTGCTTATCCTTGTTTGAGGTTTCTACTTTCTAAAGACTTGATTCCTCTTTCTGTTTCTCATATTCTGTATCTTGTAGTACCTTGGTCCTTTCAACTTTATTCCTTAGGTGAACAATTTCTGCTTCTAATATTTCACATTCTATTTCTCTGGCTCTCAATATATCTGTCATATCTTTCTCAATCTTCTTTCCTTCTTCTACCCTAATCTTGAGCTCTGTGAGATTTTGTATAAGTTCTATCCTTGCTTCTTCATCTTCTTGAACTTGTTCCTTCAAGCTTGAATTCTTCTCTCTAAGTCTTTCCAATTTTTTGAGAGCAGCAAATAATTCTTCTTTTATGTCAAACATAGTCTCTTCTTCACTTTTTGAAGTCATGTGTGCTACTGATGGATCCTCTTCCAAGTTGTTAGTCTTTTCATGGAGAGACCCACTCTGATACCAATTGAAGAACATGTGCTTATATTGAGAGGGGGTGAACAGTATACAATAAAACTTTTTGCTTTTTAATACAAATAGTAGCATCAAAATTATTAAAGTAGTAAACATCACATAAAGCATCACACACATGAGAGACATCATTTTTATGTGGTTCACCCAATGATGGCTACCTCCACGGAGAAAATATTTCTTATAATTTTTCTCAAATAAATTCTCTTGGGAATCCTTTCCCTACAATGTTTATGGACCTCTGTCCAAAGGAGATGTTGATCCCCTAAATCAGGTTCATGGATCTCTATCCATAGGAGAACTCCTTCTCCTCTGCTCTGGTTGGTGATCCTCTAGAAGACTACTGCCTCCACTGCACTGGCTTGTGGATCTCTCTCCACTGAAGACTCTTGTCCCCACTCAGAAGACCTATCCTCACTACCCTGGCTGATGGATCTCTATCCACTAGAGACTACTGTCCTCTCTACTCTGTCACCTCTAAAGCTCTATCTCAAATCTGCACTAAACATAGTTCATTCATCTAGTACAAATCTTCTCAATATGTCCACTCAGAACTTGCTCAAATCTGCTCAACAAGTCCACTCAAAACTTGCTCAAATCTGCTCAACAAGTCCACTCAGAACTTGCTCAAATCTGCTCAATAAGTCCACTCAGAACTTGCTCAAATCTGCTCAACAAGTCCACTCAAAACTTGTCCAAATTGTATTGTAAGCTTCCACAAAAGCTCACATAAAATTAGTCCACAAGTCTCCTCAAAGACTTACCTCAAATCTGCTTAATAAGTCCACATAGAACTTGTCCAATCTCATAGAAACATAAAGAGAATTGTTAGAGACTCAATATGTTTTACACTCAATGCTCAATCACTTTCTCAACTCAAATCAGAATATAGAATAGTTTGTTTTATGGAACTTGAACAATCACTTCACACAACCACTTGACTAGGCTCAACCAACTCTACTCAACCAATCACTCAATGAAACAACCCTTTCTCACAAACCCTAGTCCAAGCATGTAATCATCAACTCAAAATATTTCCAACAATGCTCAACAACAAATCTCACATAACAATGATACTCATGTTCTTTTCAAACCCTAGTTCAAGTTCTTCAAATTTAAAAAAATTCTTCACACACCAATGGCTTCAACAACAATGCTTATCAAACAAGGTTTAATAACAACTCTTTATTCCAGAAAACCTTGAAGCATTAACTCAAACACTCTCGAAAAGGAAACCCTAATCAAGTCCTTTTCACTCCAAACTTATTTTCTAGAAAACCAATCAATCAACTCAACTATGGAAGAATGTGCTCATACCTTTTTATTGAAGATGAAGGGATCTCATAAATCTGCCACAACCACAAAAACTTCTATGCCAATCTCAAAGAGGTTAGAAGATAAATATTTCTCACAAAATAATATAAATACTCAATTACACCTTATCACTCCACCTTTCAAAAACAACCATCAACATACATAAAGTATTTATTCAATCACACCTTATAAACTCCCAACTAATAATAAATTCAACATCCACCAAAATAACTCAAAACCTCTTTAATCAATTTTAATGGCAAGAAGAACTTTGGCAAAAATCAAATCCTCTTTCTTTAAAAACCTTAATAACATAAATCCCTTCTCAACAAAACAATCTTTCAAAAACCCTTTTAACTCCAAATAGCACAAATCAATTTTCAATAAAAATAATCCTTCACAAACCCTTATAACTCCAAATACATTTAAAAAAAAAAATAAATCTTCACAAACCCTTATAACTCCAAATGACCCTTTAAGAAAACCTTAGGCAATATAAATTTAAATCAAAAATTACCTTTGCCACTAGTGGGATTCGACCCCACGATCTCTACCTCCCTAAGCGCTCTAGCCACGGGCTTGACCACCGCGTGCGCTAGGCACACATTTGAGAACCAACGAGCACTTCATGCTCTTTCTCTTATTCCTGGCGCTCGAATCGAATGCAAACAAAAAGACCTTCCTTGGCATGTCCACGAGAATCGAACGTGGGCTCTTCCTTTCCCAACGCCTTCGTAAAGCGTGTGCTACCAATGGACCACCGTGTCCTATGTGACTCAAACCATACGCTGTCCTCTTTTTGTCTTCTTCCCTGGCACTAATAAGACAAAGCTCTTTGTCTTCTTCCTCAACGTTCATGATGCACGAAATACCTTCAACCTTTTCGCATGGGAATTAATTCGTCGAGGGGTAAGTTTCAAATGCCCCTTTGGGCATTAATTTATACACAAAACCACCATTCGAATTTAGACGTCGGTGCTCCTTAATTTTGATGACGTCGGCGTTAATTTAAACCTTTATATAATTTATAAATTATTTAAATTCAATAGAATTTAAATTTTATAAATTATATTTTAAAACCTTTGACTTTAATAAAATTAAAGTCTTCCATGGGGTAAATTTAAACCTACAACTTGTACTCCACTGATTTGATTTAAAATATTCTGCCACCATGGGTTTAATTAAACCTTCATAAAATATTATTTTGCCAATTTATTCTTCAACTCTTCGCTTTGTTCTTGGTGTTAATAATGGTGTGCTCCATGGTGTTGATGATGGCTCCATTTGTTCACTTTGGCATCAATGATGACTTTTTCACCTTGACATCAATGACAACTAACTGAGCTCAAAATGTCCAACAAATACTAGATGGGATCATAGTAGCTCATGAAGTTATGCATTCAAAAATTTCAAGAAAAGAGAAAGCAATGATTTTAAAACTTGATGTAAGGCCTATGATAGGGTTAAATGGTATTTTCTTTTTGTAGTATTAGAAAAGTTTAGATTTGGGAAGAAATGGATCAGATGGATTAAAGCTTGTGTCTCTATAGTTTTTATATTTAGTGTTGGTCAATGGGCTAGTAACATAATCATTTATAGTCAAGAGAGGCCTTGGACATGGACATCCTATATCACTATATTTGTTTATTATTATGGTAGAGGTTTTGGGTAGGAACTTGAAGAAGGCTTATAGAGATGGTGCTAATAAGTAGAATTAAGGCTAGTTAACATCAACAATATACAACCCTTTTTTGGAGGGCAAGGATAAATGAGGTGAAAGATTAAATAACTTACTACAGGAATACGAAAGAGCGTCGAGGCAAAAATTTAATAGGATAAAATCCAAAATTTACTTCCTAAACAACCCAACTAAAATCAAAGTAGGGATATACAGTTTAATTCAAATGGAGGAGGCAACTTTGCTAGCAATTTATCTAGGGATGCATTTATTTGAGGGGAGAATGAGGATAGAATTTTAAAATCTAGCTATAAGTAAAGTTTAGAATAAACTACTAGCATGGAAAGGTAGATGGTTATTGTTAGCAGGAAGAGTGCAACTAATTAAATTAGTTTTATAGGCCATTTTAACTTATTATTTGTCCTTGTATACTATGTGGTCAGGATTACATGATAAAAGCAAATCTCCTTTGGTGAAATGGAGCAAGGTGTGTGATGATAAAACTAGGAGAGGTCTTGGTTTAAGAGTTCTTATATATGCAAACTTAGCTCTTAGGGGAAAAGTAATTTGGAGATTATACAAAGAGAGTCAAATACAATGGGTAAAAATTCTTCTAAGTATGTTGAGCCCAATGACCCAAGTTTAATATTTATTACATTCTCTCTTCCAAATGGTTCTGCACTATGGAACAATTTAAAAAATCAATTGATCTAGTGATTAAAAGTTTAAGATAGGTGGTGGTAACTAGAGAAAATTTTATATTTGGATGGATATTTGGTGTGGTAAAAAACCACTCAATATATATCTAATATTGAAACCATGGATGAGATTACTTCAAGATAAATATGATAGGGTTTCAAACATCTTGTACAAGGATCAATACGGAAGATACAAATGGAAAGAATATTTTTTACAAGTATACAAGACATTGATGCTAGAAGACAATTGAGTAGAAAGATAACAACAATGATTATTTTGAGGGGATCCAAGGATAAATTGATTTGGGAGTTGAATAGCTCAAGAGAATACATGACAAGAAGTGGATATAATATAAAGCACCATAAAAATAGAAATATCAAAAGAATATGGAGAGATATTTGGGATAGCCCAAGAATTCCTAAAGTCAAAATGTTTGTTTGGCTAGTAGGTCATAAAATAATTTTATCCTAGGATAACCTTATGAAAATGGGTTTTCATGGCCCCTCAAAATGTGTTATTTGTAAAAAGGAGGAGATTATAGACCATCTCTTGATAGTCTGGAAACTATGGCAATGGATACTTAATATTTTTGGTAAATGTGTGGTGATGAATGGAAGAATTAAAGAATGGTTAGAACAATGGCAAAGCACTTTTAAAAGTGATGCTTTACAAACAATATAGGATATATAAAACTATACAATACTTTGGACTGTATGACTAGAAAGGAATAAAATAATATTTAAGGGAAAGGAATACAATTTAGAGCTAATAAAAACAAAGATTTGTTTAGCCATAGAGGAGTCTAAACCAACCCTATCAACTCACCCAATCCCTAATTTGGAAGCAGAGAGCCTTGATAGATGGAGTAAAGTCATAAAATAGAATTTGATGTTGGGGATAGGAGAAACAAAAAGAAGAAAAAGAATATAAAATGGAAACCACCAGATGTGGAGTTGTTCAAGTTGAATTTTGATGGAGCATCTAAAGGAAATCTAGGACCACCGGGATGAGGAGGAATAATTAGAAATAATAAGGGAGATATTTTGTCTCATTACGCTTTCAATATTGGATTTAAGACAAATAATGAAATTGAAGCTTGGGCAACTTTGGAAGGGTTGGAAACATGTAAACAAATGAAATGGAGCAAAGTATGGATGGAAGGTGATTCACTCATAGTAATAAATACAATTTTGAGAAAACAAAGGCTCCATGGAATATACAAGAGATAATTAAGGAAATTTAATATCTTGTTATAGAGTTTGAAGAATTGGGTCTTACACATACATTAAGGGAAGGAAACAAATGTGCAGATAAGCTAACCAATAGAGGGATTTTAATTGAGGATCGTGAAGCTAAATTTTATTTTCCTTGGTTAGATAAATTAGTAAGTTTAATTGATAATGATTAAGATTCACTTTATTTTTTCCATTGGTAATATCTACTTTATTTTATAACATTAATGTGCTTTCATGTAAACTATGTATTACAATTTTTGTGGTTGCACTTGTGCTTCAGGAAAGAAACTAGCAATCCCGATCTAGTATAGTGGGTTATGATAGTATGATGTTTTGGAAATATTAATCTATAGTAGAGATAAAATTTTGGTATTGTGAATATTGTTGTAGGAAAATGTCAAGAAGGATGTTGAATTCTAGAATATTTATATTCACATAGAAAATTGAAAAATTTCCAAAAAATGAAAATCAAGAATTCAAACATTTTATGTAAAATGATGTAGGTTTCTAGCTATAGCAACTCAATTGAGATGAGAATTGAATCTGTTTATAAACTCTCATGCTCTAAAGAAGAGAGTTTTGATTTTTCAAGGATGAAGAACCCAAGTACAACCCCTTATTCTCCATAGATTTAAAAATAAAATTCTTACGAGATTGGCCACTTGGCAAGAGTTTACAAAGTGAAAACTATGAACAAAGAGACATACAATTGGTCATAAGAAAAAATTCAAGGCAAATCAAGGAAATCATACATTAATAGAAGGTAGATTAGATCAAGGATATTCCACTCCTAAATAAGGGGCAAAGAAAGCCTATCTACAACATCTTATGGAAAAGCCCACCATAACTCACTTAGATCAACAATTAACATAAACAAAGAAGGATATAAGGGATGATAAAATACAATATGTAAGTTCAATTTTAGAAGGAATTAAATGTGCAAAGGTAAATACGGAGGAAAATCCAAACACAAAGATGATAGAAGAGGTCAAAACCTTTCCAGGTAAATCATCTTCATTTTCCTCAAGTAGTATAGAATCATTTCTTGGTAATAAAAGTTGACATGGTATAGAGGTTATCCCTTGAACTTTAGGGTTTCAAGAGAATCATAATAAAGAAATCAGAATTGAGGAAGTATGTAACAATTTAGGATTTTTAGGGAAAAATGAAAATTTAATTGCTTTGGAAGAGCATCCTTGCACTTTAGGGTTTCCAGGGCAATATAAAAAAGAATGTGGTTTCCAGGGTGGTAGTCGAACAGTCTAGGGTAAAATAATTTATACCTTATAAAATAAATGCAACATATCTTAGCCTAATTTCAAAAAAGAAGGATGTTGAATTATTTAATTTTTTAGATCGATAAGCCTATGTACTATGGCATATAAGATCATTTCCAAAGTGATGGCAAATAGATTAAGGCCATTGTTAGACAAAATCATTTTAGAAGATCAAGGAGGTTTTGTGAAAGGGAGACAAATTCTGGATGGGATCATACTAGCTCATGAAGTTATACATTCAACAGCTTCAAGAAAAGAGAAAGTAATGATCTTAAAACTTGATATGAGTAAAGTTTGTGATAGGGTTAAATGGGATTTTTTTTTGTAGTTTTAGATAAGTTTGGTTTCGAGAATAAATTGGTTAGATGGATTAAATATTCTGTCTCTACAATTTCTTATTCGGTGTTGGTCAATGGGTTAGTGATAGAATATTTTAAATCCAAGAGAGGCCTTAGACAAGGAGATTCTCTATCTCCTTATTTATTCATTATTATGGCAGAAGTTTTGAGTAGGAACTTAAAGAAGGCTTAAAAATATGGGATTATAAGTGCACTCAAGGTTGTAGAAGACAGTTCCAAACAATAAAAAATGAGGAACTGACTGTGAAAATGTCCCAAGAAATTTTGAATATATATAGCAAATGTGGATTTATGCTATTTTGTAATGCCATTTTGTATAAGGTATAGTGTTGCTTAGTGTAATCAGCCAATCATAAGAGAAGGATTAAATATACAAAAGGACAAAATGGTCATTATTTGGTTTAAGGCTAGTTAAGGCAGACGTCTAGTTAGTGTAGACGTCTAAACTGTTAGTTAGACGTCTAACTAGTTGGTTGGGCAAACGGTTGGATGGTTGGCACAGGTAGTTGGAAATCGCTCCTACAACATTTTAAATACCCCCTTACTTTTGCATTATATCTTCGTGTTATACTATGTATGCTTGAGTGTCATTGCATATTGTGTTGTTATTCTCATGCAAGTTGGAGACTCCGCCTAGCAGGTTGTTTACAGGTACTTGGAAGCAGGAGCCATGATATCAGTCATCTGATGCCTAGACATCTGCACCCAGACGTCCAACCCCTAGACGTCTAAGTCCCAGATGTCTCGCTCACAAAAATCCAATCCCTAGACATCTAGCCATCTGACGTATTCCTTCCAGGTGTCTCACCCTCTGACATCTAGTCCAAGACGTCTAGCCTTCTAGCCTCCCAACCCCAAACGTCTAGTACCCAGATGTCTGGACCCAACCAACTGACTAAGAGACCAGTCAGACGTTTGACCCCTCTGATGTCTGAGTTACCTTATACCTCAAGATCTCATGTTGATTCCTTGTCTCGTTTGTTCGATCAGTTCACCTCTCGTATCGGGAATGTACTCACCCCTATCTACATTTGGTGTCGTTGCCTAAAAAAAATTGAACCTTGAGTCTAAGCGATATAAGTGACAAAGCTAATAGGTGAATTATTGATCGTAGGTTACAATAAAGTACATAGGTACTGGTGCGAAGAAGTGCATGACTGGTGAATTTAATATCATGAGAGGTGATAGAGATCTCCCACCTGGACATAGAGAGAGTTTGGAATCCTGAGGAGGAAGAGAGTACGAACATAGGAATACTATCGATGACTGTAGAAGATGAAGAGAAAATAGTGGAAGAAGGGCCCATCATTGAGGAAAGGACAGTGACACCCAAACCAGCGGGAGACCGTTGGCAAGAGGATACTGAAGGAGAAGACCTTGTATCTGAGCAACCATGTGAGGGTTTGTGGGGTGGGCGACCGGAACCAATATTGGTATATTCATGAAGGAGATCATAGAATAGAGACCAATTGGAGTTGGCAAGAACGTTATTTGGATATAATTTGCACCATCAACAGTAGACAGACAACCAAATCAAACAACACAACCATCAACATCGAGTAATCTGAGACAAAACATAAATCAAATGGCAAGTATTGGTAGTAATACAATACAACTTTTTTAGGCAAGGGAAAAGAAGACCCGTTAAGACACATGGGAACTTGCATAACCATTTGGGGAGCAAATGGAGTCACACAGGATACAGAATGACTTCAACTATTTCTAGCCACACTACGTGGCATGGCGATTGACTGGTATTTAAAAAAGCAGAGTACACGAGCCTTTGTACGATGGGAAGACTTGAGAAAAGCATTCATCGAAGAATTTTGACCATTAAGAGATGATACAAACATCATCACGAAACTATGCATAACAAAACAGAAACCCGATGAGGATGTCAAGAGTTACAATAGATGACTGAAGAAGTTAACTGATAAAATAGAAATGCCACCTGCCGATGGCATGGTGAAACGTTGGTTTTTATATGGATTACTGGCAAAATATAGGAAAAAGATGAAGGCAGTACCTTCCTCAACATATGAAGAAGCATTGGAGAAAGCAAATAATTTCGAAAGCGAGAGTAAGTAGATGACTATGGGGATTGGAGCACATATGAAGCATAATGAAGATTTTGACAATGATGAAGAAGATAAAGTACAAAGCACAATCCACTCATTTAAAAGAGAATTTGATAAAATTTTGAAAGAAGTCAAAGGGGATACTCACAAAGACCGAAAAGAAATCTGGTGCTCGGACTACAAGACAGAAGGACATACAAATGTCAACTACTCGAAGATGGCATATTGTAACATCTATAATATTGTAGGACATTCCATCACAGACTGCCCATTCAACTTGAAAAGTAAACGACATCAGACTATGACCATACAACAAGAAGGTAGTCGAGAGGGTGGTGAAGATAGTGCGCCATAGTAGACATCTAGTGCAAAGCAGACATCTAGCCTAGGAGGATTGTCATCAAATGAGCTAGGCAAGTAGACATCTAGGGCATAGCAGACGTCTAGTCTAGGAAGAGTAGGCATCTGACAGATAGCCAAGCAGACATCTGGACAGGCAGAGTAGACGTCTAGGTAGACGTCTGAATCAAAGAGCAAACATCCAAACTAAAATTGCAAATATCTGGCATCCTAGTAAGGTAAACGTCTAGCAAATTCTTAGACGTCTGGTTGGAAAGGATAGACGGCTAGGAAGGCAGCTAAGCAGTTGGAGCAGGAAAGATGAGTCACAGACCTAGCAAGGCTCCAAGTTAGACAAAATCAGAAATAGAGTCTATGTCGGCAAAGAGGCTACGACATCACCTGGAGCATGAGGTGCGTGGACAAGTGGATAACCCAGGGTAGACAAGAATGCGGAGGGAGGCAACAAAATTGGCTAGCAAAAGGAGCAAGGAAGTCCAAAAAGGTGGAAAAGCACCAATTCCCTCCAAAGTGATTACATGGACTTATCCTACGGGTGATTTTTACCAACAATGGTGGGCAGAGGCAACTTATGATATCCCTGTCAAGGGAGGACTTAAGGAGTCAGGAGTACATTTTATACTACAAGTCTCAAACTTTGATAAAGAGTTCTTTAAGGGTTATCTAATTCAATTGCTGGAGAACTATGATGAGGACAACTGCAGGAAATATGTGCGCATAGGAGATAAGGTGGTGACAGTGGACTTCTCTCTTGAGTCATTTTAGCACGTATTTGGACTACCCAGGAAGGGTAAGCCAATGGTGAACGAAAGGGTAGACCCCAAGAAGATGCCATAATTGATTATGAGTGTCACTACTCGGGCCAGGGCATAAGTGGATACAATGCTTAACACCCATGGTGGAAGAGGCATCAAACATATGCAGTTAAGACATACTAGGCTAGAAGTGATAATAAACATCATTATGGCCAGATTATCAAGGGAACAGAGGAGTTCAGATTTACCCATATGGCTGATTTCGTACTTATAAGGAATAGATAGAGGAGTTGCTTATGATTGGGCACAACATCTGTCGCTCTGCATCCAGGCATTCCTGTCAAGAGTAACAAAAAATTTCTCCATGGAATTTCATGCCATTGGGCTGATTTTAGACTCAGCCATGAGAGCAGGAGTACGATTCCCGACTTTGGATCGGAGAAGAAAATTCTGGAATTAGCCCCAAGTGTCTTGCAGTGGATGGATGCACAACCATTGGCAAAGAGGACTACACCAACGAAGAAGGTGAAAGTGAAACAGATATGTCATAAACCATTGAGGCAGGAGAAGACGATGACTGCTTGAAGGGGAGGATACCCAATGGCTAGGAAAGCAAACAACCACAGAGCATACAGTTACCCAGTCACCATAAATAGTACAAAGGAAGAAGAAGGGATGGTTTGATGAGCCACCCTCAGCTCTCTCTAAAGATGCATTGCAAACCATTCAACAGAATTTAGAGATATCTCACTCAATACAAAGACAATTAGAAACTCATTAGGGGGTGGAGATGGATCTCAATATTCCTTCAGCCCTTCACAATTCGACAACAGGAGCATTCTAGGTTGGTGCCAGATCACCAAAGCCAATTGGGGACTCACTGGTTAGACCAACTGCATTTACGGCAACATTAGGGGCAGTATCAATTGATGAGCTATTTTTTGTGAATGAGGAAACATAATTAGGTAATCCAGGAGAGATTATCACACCTGTAGCGAAGGAAAACTGAATCCTAGAGGAAGCAAGAACTGTAGGACACTCACGGGAAGACCCTATCCAGGTAGAGGAAAGATAAATCTTGCAAGAAGAGGTGGTTGAGATAGGGGGAGAACAACCTCCAGCTAGGACCGATTTAGAGAAGGGTAGAACCGCAGATGAGCAGTCATAAGTCAACAACATCCAAGGGAAAAGAGGCAGTACAAGAGGAAGAACAGGAGGAGGAACAACAAGAACTATGGTCTCAAGTGTTTCAGGTACTGGTGCCAAATTTTATGGACTCGTCAGACAACATGGATCAGCAAACGGTTGACTATTTTTCATAATTAACAGAGGTTATGGATAATATACGCTTGCAGTTTGAAGCAGCGTGCATGGGCCATTAGAAGTAATGGCAAGGAATGATAGAGGGAGAGATGGAGAAATTGGTCAGTTGGGCAGCACAAGGACCATGGTGGAAGGGCATCTCAGAGATATATCAGGACATCCCATGGACTTTGTCCATTTTTGGCTTGACCATAATGGAGGGGATTGCACAATTGCCATAGAAGACACCTCCTCTCTATCTGGAGCCAGCACGAGTGTATAAGTGTGGACATAGCAACAAGAACCCTCAACAACCTACAGTACCAAGAGCACAGGCGAAAGTAGCTCCTAAACTATTACCAGTATATGCACAAATTAATTTCATTGCCCATGTATTGTGTTGGTTGGGGGAAGGTTTGAAGTGTGTACACGCAGCTAAGAAAGTAGTTGATGAAGAACTGTGAACTGCTCTAGAGACGATACAATGAAAGGAGATGCTCCTATATGAAGGTATGAATAGGATAGATGGCATGAGAAGGAAACTTGATAAGCTCTAGAAGACCATGGAGTACCTTGGCATGCAACTAGAAGAGAAAACTCGACAAATCTCGCAGTTGGAAGCAGATAATTCCTAGTTGACGAAGGCTAAGGAGTTACTAGTTAAGCATACAATGGAATTAGCAGCATAGAAAAACCAGTATGAGATTACATGGCAGAAGAAAGAAGAAGTCTGGCAAAAGAAACAGGTAAGCTTGAAGGAGGAACTGTAGTAGGCACGCCAAAGGGAGGCAACTCTACAACAACAATTAGCATAGAGAGCACCTTCGTCTTTTGCCTTAATTTTTGAACAATGGATGAAGGAGATCTTCAGGAAGAGGGAGACTGAGTTGTTGGATGCTCTCAAACAGACAAAAAATCGTGCTAACAACCTTGGGGTGGAATGTGCTAAGTTTTATAACTATACCAACCAACTCAAGGAGGAGAGGGAGTTGTTGAAGATGTAGATGAAGGAGTATGAAGATATTATAGAGGCTGTCAACATTAAGAATCTAGTTCCACCTAAAGCAGAGACAGAGACCCCACAAACCAAGCGAAGAAAGTCACTGAGGACATCGACTTCTTCGAATGGGAGGATAGATATAGACGACAGTTCCAGATAGCAGAAAATGAGGAACTGACTGTGAAAATATCCCAAGCAATTTTGAATGTATATAGCAAATGTTGATTTATGCTATTTTGTAATGCCATTTTGTATAAGGCATAGTGTTACTTAGTTTAATCATCCAATCAGAAGAGAAGGATTAAATGTAAAAAAGGACAAAATGGCAACTATTTGGTTTAAGGCTAGTTAAGCCAGACGTCTAGTTAGTGTAGACGTCTGGCTAGTCAGACGTCTAAACTGTTAGTTAGACGTATAACTAGTTGGTTAGGCAAACGGTTGGGTGGTTGGCACAGGTAGTTGGGAAACTGCTCCTACAACATTTTAAATACCCCCTTACTTTTGCATTGTATCTGTAACCTTCTAGAGAGAATAAGACAATGCTTGAAAATATTCGTGTTATACTGTGTATGCTTGAGTGTCATTGCAGGTTGTGTTGTTATTGTCATGCAGGTTGGAGACTCCGCCTGACAGGTTGTTTGTAGGTACTTGGAAGCAGGAGCCATGATATCAGCCATTTGATGCCTAGATGTTTGTACCCCAAATGTCTAGTCCTAGACGTCCAGCCCCTAAACATCTAAGTCCCAGATGTCTAGCTCCCAGACATCCAGTCCCTAGACGTCTAGTCCCAAGACGTCTAGCCATCTGATGTATTCATTTTGGGCATCTCATCCTCTGGCGTCTAGTCCAAGACGTCTAGCATTCTGGCCTCCCAGCCCTAGACGTCTAGTACCCAGATGTCTGGTCCTAGCCAACTGACTAAGAGATCAGTCGGACATCTGACCCCTCTGATGTTTGAGTTACCTTGTACCCTGAGACCTCATGCTGATTCCTTGTCTTGTATGTTCGATCAGTTCACCTCTCGTATCAGGAATGTACTCACCCCTATCTATAAATGTTAGTAATAACATCGATAAAATCATCCATCAACAATTTGTAGATGATACAATCCTTTTTGGAAGGGCAAGGATTAATGAGGCCAAAGCTTTGAATACATTTTTAAGAGTACAAAAGAGCTTTAGGGTAAAAATTTAATAGAACTAAATCCAAAATTTACTTCCTTAACACTCTTGCTAATATCAAAGTAAGCATTTGCATGTTGCTTCAAATTGAGGAGGTAAATTTACCAACAACTTATCTTGGGATACCTTTATTTGAGGGGAGAATGAGGATATATTTATGGAATCCAGTTATTAGTAAAGTTTAGAATAAACTTCCAGTTTGGAAAGGTAGATGGTTATCATTAGTAGGAAGAGTGCAGTTAATTAAGTCAGTCCTATAAGCAATTCCAACATATTATATGTTATTGTATTCTATGCCAAAATCAGTTGAAAAAAGTTTAATATATATTATGCAATCCTTTTTATGGTCAGGTTTACATGATAAAAGGAAATTTCCTTTGGTGAAATGGAGCAAGTTATGTGATGATAAAACTAGGGGGGTCTTGGTTTAAGAGTTCTTACAGATGCAAAATTAGCTCCTAGGGGAAAATTTATCTGGAGATTGTACAAAGAGAGTCAAAGATAATGGGCAAGAATTCTTTTAAGTATGTTGATCCCAATGACCCAAGTTTAATCTTCATTGCATTCTCTCTACCAAATGGTTATGCTCTTTGGAATGGTTTAAAAAATCTATTGATTTTATGATTAAAGGTTTAAGATGGGTGGTGGGAACTAGAGAAAAAATTTCTATTTGGATGGATACTTGGTGTGATAAAAAACCACTCAATTTAGATCCAATTTTGAAACTATGGATGAGATTACTTCATACAAATATGGTGATAGGGTTTCAAAAATTTTGTACAAAGATCGAGAAGGAATATACAAATGGAAAGAAGACTTTTTACAAGTATACAAGACATTGATTATAGGAAGCAATTGAGTAGAAAGATAACAACTGTGATTATTTCGATGGGATCCAAGGATAAATTGATTTGGGAGTTGAATAGCTCAAGAGAATACACAACAAGAAGTGGATATAATGTTCAACACCAACAAAATAATAATGTCACTAGAATATGGAAAGATATTTAGGATAGCCAAAGCATTCCTAAAGTTAAATGTTTGTTTGGCTAGTAGGTCATAGAAGAATTTTATCCTGGGATAGCCTTATGAAAAGGGGTTTTCATGGCCCCTCTCAATGTGTTTTTTGTTATAAGGAGGAGGAGAGTATAGACCATCTCTTGGGACATTGCTCAATAGTCTGGAATCTATGGCAATCGATTCTTAATATGTTTGGTAAATGCATGGTGATGAATAGCAGAATTGAAGAGTGGTTAAAGCAATGGCAGAGCACTTATAAAAGTGAGGCTTTACAGACTATATGAGATATATCAAAAGATACAATACATTGGACTATATGGTTAGAAAGGAATAGAATAATATTTAAAGGAAAGGAAAGAAGTTTAGAGGTAATAAAAAAGAAGATATGTTTAGCAATAAACCAACCCTATCAACTCATTCAATCCCTAATTTGGAAGTAGAGAGCCTTGATAGATGGAGTCAAGTCATTAAATGGAATTATGATGTAGGGTACAAGAGAAGTAAAACAAAAGCAAAGAATAGTGGAAACCACCATATGTGAAGTGGGTCAAATTGAATTTTGATGGAGCATCTAAAGGAAATCCAGGACCAGTAGGAGGAGGAGGAATAATTAGAAATAATAGAGGAGAGATTTTATCAAATTATGCTTTCAATAGTGGATTTAAGATAAATAATGAAGTTGAAGCTTGGGCAGCTTTAGAAGGGTTAAAAATATGCAAACAAATGAAATGGAATAGAGTATGGATAGAAGGTTATTCTCTCATAGTAATTAATGAAATTTTGAGGAAAGCAAAGGCTCCATGGAACATACAAGAGATAATTGTGGAAATTCAATATCTTGCTAAAGAGTTTGAAGAAATCATGTTTACACATAAAGTAAGGGAAGGAAATAAATATGAAGATAAGCTAGCCAATAGAGGGGTTTTGATTGAGGATCGTGAAGCTAAATTCTCCTTTCCATGGTTAGAGGAAGTAGAAAGTTTAG
Organism: Wollemia nobilis; assembly: GCA_028583015.1. Classification (NCBI taxonomy): domain Eukaryota; kingdom Viridiplantae; phylum Streptophyta; class Pinopsida; order Araucariales; family Araucariaceae; genus Wollemia; species Wollemia nobilis. The sequence continues at coordinate 8,445,867 of JAQPPZ010003077.1, read as the reverse complement.
TTGAAGCTAAGAAAAAATGTTGATTGCCTGAATCAATTTATGATTAAGATTTAATTTAATATTTTCCATTGGTATTATATGCTTTATTTTGTAACAATAATGTGTTTTCTTTTAAACTATTTATTATAATTTTTGTGGTTGCACTTGTTTTTTAGGAAGGAAACTAGCAATCCATATTTGGTAAAGCAGACTATGATAGTGTGGTTTTTTACAAATATTACTCTACTATGATGCAAGGCATAAATAGTAGAGGTGAATTTTTGGCATTGTGAAGGCTGCTATAGGAAAATGTCTAGAAAGTTGCTAGCAACTAAATTCTGGATTAATTGTATTCATACAAAAATTTGAAAAGATCCAAAAAACGAATATAAAAAATTTAGACTTTTTATGTAAAATGATGTAGGTTTCTAGTTATAGCATCTCAATTGAGATGAGAAGTGTATCTATTTGTAAAATCTCAAGCTCTAAATAAGAGAGATGTAATTTGTCAAGGGTGGGGGACTTGAGTACAACCCCTTATTATCCAACAAAAAAAAATATTTTATCTAACATTCTTTAGCATCCATATCATCCTTGTTGGTGAATATTGGCAACTCCATGAGCTCCACATTAAAAAATTCACAATGTAAGCTAAGGTTTGTTGAAACTAGGGTTTTATCAAAATAAAATTCCTCATCACTAAATTCAATCCTAAATGTAACATTTACAAGTATGGCCAAATTTTTTCTTCAAAATGCAACAAATGATAACTGATTTGCTTACCCAAACTTAAAGATATCTCAAACTTGTTCTTTTGAAAAATACAACTTGAAAAAATATCACTATTATTGACCAAAATGACTAACTTCACAAGGTCCTATCTCTCTCAATACTGCTCAAATTCCTTCATGTAACCACTTGTTTTGAAGATTTTCAAATTTTAAACAAGACAATGTAAGAATAATCTAAAATAGAAAAATACATGTAAATATATGGCTCCTCGAAGATGAAACCTTCTTTTTTTTAAATTACCCCAATTTTGTAATAAAAAAAGAATCCCCACTTTTTCAAAATCGTTAATCTAATGTTAGTTAACATGAAACTTTATTCTCATAAAAAAATCATTTACCAATATGGAAAATACCAAAATATCCATCCACAAATAATAATCCATAATGTAAGAATCCTCACAATAACATAGATAGATAATACCTCTAGGACAAGGCAACACTAATACTACTCCTTAAGGAGGGAATAACTTCACAAGATCTCCCAAGATGAAAGGCCACCCTATGGGAAAAAACTATTACAAGATAGTACTTGATAGGCACAACGAATAACTTTTTTGAATTTAGCGAAAAACCCCTTGCAAGGCTGCCTTGGTCTGATAAACCACGACCAGGAGTTTCTACACCATCAAAATCACCCAGGAGTCATACCTGACCCTGACCGCACCAGCATTATCAACTAGATTTTGGGCACCTGATGTGCGTTAGGTAGGGTGGAGATTCGAACTAAGGAACTTCCTTGGAGGATTGCCCTACCCTCTCCAACTCACCTACAACACATGAGTATGCACAACAAATAACTTATAATGATAATATCCCTTCTATATATCCAACATCTAATGCTACTTTACATAGGGTATAACCCTAACCTTAACCAACTCCTAACCTATGTCCAATTAATTATTAGAAAATAATATTTCAATATAATAAATCTTGGGTTATGTGTGGTCCATGCCAACTATCCATAAAATCTAAGATAATATTATATTCTATTATACCTATCCCTAGGTACCATAACATGATCATTGCATAAGAGGCCATACACTCTCTTTGTTCCATTTAAAAAAATAGCCATGTCTCTAAAACTAGACGTGAACAAAGCTTATGATAGGGTTTGCTAGAGTTTTCTATATGATACTCTCAAATTTTATGATTTTGATCAAGGTTGGTGTGAATCTATTAGACGTAGTTATAGCACACCAAAATATTCTATTTTGATCAATGGATCTCTTATTGGATACTTAGAATCATTGTGTGGACTTTGCCAAGGTAACCCATATCTATTTGTCTCTTCATTATTTTTGCTAAGGCATTAGGAAGAGCTTTCTCAAAGGTAAAATCAATGATATTTAAGTTGTAACAAATAGTCCCATTGAAACTGATCACTAATTTTTTGATAATATTTCTTTTAAGTCATCCCTTAGCGAACAAAGTCATGAAATTTAAACCAATACTATTATGCTATGAGAAGGATGTTGACAATTGGTTAACACTATGAAATCCAAGATATTTTATTAACGTTGCCTTAGATTTACAAAATTGCTATACATATCTAGGTATTTTTCATAAAGAATTGAATATTGGAGGGTCGAGCTTGCAAAATTTTCGACTTATAAGTTTGACATTAGGGGTAGAATTTTATTAGATATTATTCAAGGTCAAGGAAAAAGATATTGCTTTAAAAATATATAGGTTATATGGATACGATAAAATTGTTAGGCAAACACACCGTGCTTAGGGTTCAACAATATGAAACTTCATATTAGAGAGTTTATGTCTGATTAAAAATATATATTAGGTGATTAGATAGTAAGGGGAGTTTTACAAATTTTTGATCTAATGCTTGGTCAAACTGTTATCCTCTTATTTTGATCCATAAATGTAATGAACCTATTTGGCATGTAGGGGTTCAAAGGTCCAAATTTATATTTGTATGGGCAATAATTTAAAATCATAGATTTCTATTAGTAACTAGGTTGATGGAGAAAAACTCAAACAAATAGAAAACTAACTTCAAAATATGCTTTAAGAGTTTTATTTGCAAATTTTTAGATAGAAGGATGAACTAGTTTATAATCTATCAAAAGATTGTGGATACTCACTCAAGTTCAGATATAAGGTTTTAGAGCAATCAAAATTTTCTCCTCCTAAAGGGCCTCAACATTTCTTTGGTTAGCGGTTCAATTTTTTTTTATAGTTGCGAGTCTACAAAGAGGAGGATATCATAGTCTTTTTTAAGTGTGTCTTGTGTAAGAAGGATCTAGAAACATAAGATCTTTTGTTGTTCATTGTCCTTTTGCTTACACCATTTAGGGCCATGTTTTCAAAATATGAGAATATATTAGGTAGTTCCATCAAAGTTAAAAGAGTTGATCAAATTACCCGTGAGGGATACCATAGTGGTAAGTCCTTAGGTTTTCATCTTGGAGATTTAAGTTCAAAGCCTAGTATGAGAGGACCAGGAGCCCTCATAAAGACTCATCTAAACTCATATTTTTTATGGTTAGAGGAAGTAGCAAGTTTAGCTAAAAGTGACAAAAAAATGTTGATTACGTGAATCAAACAAAGATTAAGATTTACTTTAATGTTTTACATTGGTAATATTTGTTTTATTTTACAATATTAACGTGTTTTCATATAAACTATTTATTACAATTTTTATGGTTGCACTTATGCTTTAGGAAGGAAATTAACAATCCAAATTTGGTAAAGTAGACTATGATAGTACGATGTTTTGGAAATATTACTCTACTAAGATGCAATGCATAAACAATAAAGGTGCAGTTGTGGTATTGAGAAGGCTAATGTAGAAAATATTAAGAAGAAGGATGTTGAATTCTAGAATATTTGTATTCACACAAAAAATTAAAAAAGATATAAAAAATGAAAATCAAGAATTCAAACATTTTATGAAAATGATGTAGGTATCTAGCTATAACAACTCAATTGATATGGGAATTGGATCTATTTGTAAACTCTCAAGCTTTAAAGAAAAAAGTTATGAATTGTCTAGGGTGGGGGATCCAAGTAGAACCCCTTGTTCTCCAACAAAAAAAAAAGAGTTGATCAAATGTTAAATTAATTGTTTCAAAGCTAAAACATTATACATTCCATAAAGGTTTGGTCTTGTCATTTTTTGTTTGAATTTATGGATTGAAAGGAACAATAAAATTTATAAAAACACATCTTAACATTACTATCAAATTTCAAATCATATTATTACCTTTCTTACAAATTATATATATATATAAAAGAAACCTTTACTACCAACGCTTTTCATCCCACCATGACCTCTAGTAAGGAGGAAAGTTAAGCTTATCAATAAAAAATTTAACTCATAACCACACACATTGTTGTTTAAACCTTGGACCTCCCAAAGAAAAGCCAAAACCCAAACCGTTGTGCTGCCCCCTTGGGACACCTTTCTTACATTTTTATACAATTCATCATGAAAAATCTAAAACATGATAAAAAAATCCTTACCTTTTAATTAAATTAATTATATAAAAAAGTGTTTGTAACAACACCTTTGAGCATCGTCTTCCTCTCTTAATAATCTAAGACCACAACACCTTGTTTATAAAAAAGTGCCTTGCTTGCTACTTTCCATCCCACTATGACCTCTAGTAAGCGAGAGAGTTAAGCTTATCAATAGGGAATTTAACACATAGTCACACACATCGGTGTCTCAACCTTGGACCTCCCAAAAAAAAGTCAAAGCTAAAACTGTTGTGTTGTCCCCCTTGAACACCTTTCTTACATTTTTATACAATTCATCATTAAAAATCTAAAATATGATAAAAAAATTCTAACCTTTTAATTACATTAATTATATAAATTTTATCTCGCCTTTGTAGCACAAGTGGTGAGGAGAAGGCAAGCTTGGCCCTGTTGAACAAGAGGTCCACGGTTCGAACCTCGACAATACAAAGGGGATATACGGTTGGATTAAAACCCAAAGAAAAACTCCCTAGTGGAGTTGTTGTAACAGGTTGGGGGATTCTTGGTCAAAACCCTCACTTCTTAATATTAGATAAATTTTTCACCTGGGGTGCAACGCAACGGTTTGGGCTTTGGCTCTTCTTCGGGAGGTCCAAGGTTCAAACCGTGGCGTGGGTGAGTGTGTGAGAGGGTGGGTGTGTGTCTCCCTAGTGGAGTTGTTGTAACAGGTTGGGGATTCCTGGTCAAAACCCCCATATATATATATATATATATATATATATATATATAAATAACATCTCTAGCAACACCTTTGAGCATTGTCTGACTCTCTTAATCGTCTCACACCACAACACCTTGTAAAAGTGCCTTCCTTAGGATTGTAGCTTAAGTTTTTTTTTTCAATTGCTTATATGGGATTGAAGTAGGCTCCATTCCAAGGTTCAAACCGTGGTGAGTGTGTGAGGGAGTGGGTGTGTGTCTTCCTGGTGGAGTTGTTGTAACAGGTTGGGGGATTCCTGGTCAAAACCCCGATATCTTAATATTCCTAAAAAAAAAAAAAAAAAAATTATATAAAAGCGGGTCTCTAGCAACACCTTTGAGCATCGTCTTCCTCTCTTAATCGTCTAAGACCATAACACCTTGTTTATAAAAAAGTGCCTTCCTTAAGATTGTAGCTTAAGTTTTTTTTTCAATTGCTTATATGGGATTGAAGTAGGCTCCATCAATATTACATCATCATCACCTAGTGGTATTATAACACCTTATTTATAAAAAAGTGCCTTGCTTAAGATTGTAGCTTAATTTTTTTTTTTCAAATGGTTATGTAGGATTGAAGTAGGCTCCATCAATATTACATCGCTACCAAGTAGTGGTATTATAGTAGCTTGAATATTTATTTATTTATTTATTTTACATAGGGGAATTGGCAACTGCTTTCCTTTTTGAACAACTGGTCACAAGGTCAAATCACATTGCCTCCGGTCGTAGCGTCAAATCATGGAGCTACCACTATAACCCCTACCTCACCTTGATAAACACAGCTCGGAGTGAGGGAGTCCATCGGTGGCTTGGGGTTGGTATCGCCATCATCAAGCTGGCGCACACTCAACGGATTCTAGTCAGACTACTACCTTTGCCCTAGAGTGGGCATGTCCGCAAGGTTTGAACCTAGGTCTCCTCTTGGTAAATGCCCAACGTCTTACCAATCCACCTAACCCTTGTGAACCTAGTAGCTTGAATATTATCCATGTATTGCTTGGCAAGATTTGAACCTAAGACTCCTTAAATGTTGAAGAATACAACCAATTAAACTAATACCATTTGATAAAATTATAACTTATATTAAACACTTAATGCTTGTTCATTTTAGTGGACCAAATATTCATATTTAACCCTGCCTCAAGTTTACATTACATTCTTTGAGGCAACAAGTGAATAAATGCATAAAATTATTATACAAAGTTGAACAAGATTTTTTGCCATTTATGTGTCAACCAAATGCTTGTGGTGAAATGTGGGGACATATTAACCATTTCTCATAAAGTTTTGAAATATTAGACCAAACATCATTCTTGATAATTTACTAGTGAGGTCTAGGTGAAGTGGTAATAAGAGTCACTTGAGACTTTAGATTTTATATATTAATTTTATTAATTAGTTATATGAAATTAAAATTAATTTTATGTTAATTATAATTTTATTAATTGATTATATGAAATTGAAATGAGTTTTATTTGAATTAGATCATATAATTATATAATATTATAAATTTAAAATGAAAAATTATTAATTAGTTATATGAGAAAATATATTTTACTTATATTATATTATATAATCATTTGCTATTAAATATATTTTTTAAAAGAATAATTTTATATTATTTAATATAACATAAAGATTACAAGCTGGTTAGGTGCTACAAGCAAACCAAGGATGCATGTAGTTAGAGCTGAAATCTTACAATGACAAAAATGCTTATAGGAAACAAAATCTTTTTCTTAGTATATTCAAAATAACTAGAACAAATAATTAAAATAAAGAAGTCCTTGGTCCACAACAGTTTGTAGAACAAATAGAGCCAATATGCTTAGTTTGTATGATAATCTCTTAAGTTCTCAAAATTTATGGTTTTAAAATTTTTTATGCAAGCTGAAGAATGATGTAAAAAAAAGCCTTCATTGATCTTTTTATGTGTCAAATGGTTCCACTTCTCATGAATGTAATGCCAATTAATCTGTTAAAATTTTATCAAAGTTTTAAATACTTGATTCAGCAATAGCTGAAGCAAAATAAATTTAACCCCTTATTTGCCAAAGAAAAATTATATGATCAACATTTACTATTTAATATTAAAGTGGAATGAAATTTTATTGTAAAAGTATATTACTAAAAATAACAACTTATAAAAAGAAAAATATCTTAATAATATTATAAGAAATTAGCCCCATGACTATCTGAATTGGTAAGTGCTTGTTTGACTAAAAATAACAACTTATAAAAAGAAAAATATCTTAATAATATTATAAGAAATTAGTCCTAAGACTAGTTATTGGTAAGTGTTTTTTTTTTTTTTTAAGTAATACTTCTTATACACATCCACCATATTGAACCGGGTCACATCATCAATAATGCAAGTGGCATCATTGTCGTAGACCACACACTCAGGGATTGGTAAGTGATTGGTAAGTGATTGTTTGACCACACACTTACCAAGAAGATATGCAAGTTCAAACTTCGGGGTAGCCTATTTGCAAAAATAGTAGTTTGATCTGAATCTTCTGAGTGTGTGTCAGATTGACAATGACAGTGCGAATCTCGAGTGACCGATGGTCCCCTTCATGCCAGGTCAACAATAACAAGACGAAATAGGTTTGGGGGAAGCAACCCCAATGACAGTGTGAATCCCGAGTGACCGGTGGTCCCCTTCATGCCAGGTCAACAATAACGAATGCTAGATCAATAATAACGAGACAGAATAGGTTTGGTGGGAGCAACCTGTTACATACCTAAAATAATATAACGTCAGCTATATTATGAAGTATTACATTTAAATCACTATTTATCCAAGTGTAGAATAAATAAATGATTATCTCTCATTATCTTTTTATTATTTCATTTGTGATCTTCGCATATTGCCTTTACGACGAGGGTGTGCCCACCTCAAGTGGCGTTTGATTAATTTTATACTTCCACTGCATTTCTTATTTGCAATCCGATATTCGTTCATTCTGTCTCGAAAATAGTGGTGTGATCATTGTTCGTAAATAGTTGATCTATATCTGTGTTTTCATTGTAAAGAATGATAGAAATATCCTTCCAAGTGATATCAGGAAGACAGGTTTCGGTTCAGCCAGGGCTTGCGGGTGGGTTCGTGCCAGTTCGTAACCACAGCCGAGTTAAAACCGAGGCGTGACAAATAAATCACTGAATTCGCATTTCATGTTGTCCGATCAGAAGAAAATGCTGCCAGAAGTTCCAGAATTATTCCGCGTCTTAAAAAGAAATTCATCCGGCACCATCCCAGACATTTCAAGCAATAAAAAATGATCGGAATCCACGCGAAAACGTCGAAGAAAATTATACAGTGCGCTCTGTCTAAATACGTAAGTCGCGGACCAATCAGGTGGCGAGAAAATTAATTTATTAACTTCCGTCTAAGGTACGCAAATCGTATTTCTAATTTAGTGGGAAAATATATCCCACATTGAGCGGGTGGAGGAAACGAAGGCGTTTAAAAAGAAGTCCTCACATCAATTAAAACGTGACTTCGGTCACATGCATATTGAGCCTCCTCGCGCGTAGGTGTCATCATTTCGTCTTGCTTGAGTCATTCGTCCTTGTTGGTTAGTGTTCCATCGCTTTGGTGTCCTTGTTTTTGGTTACGGGTTAGTTTGGGTAATTCGTGTTTCGTCGCTTCGTCGTCCTCGCTGTCAGTCCTCGCTGTCGCTAGCTGTCCGTGTCGTGGTCAGTCCTCGCTGTCACTGTAGTTGTGGTCAGTTCGTCATCCTCACTGTTATTCCTCATTCATTTTTGTGTTGTATATAGCTTAGTTGTCCTCGTTTGTGTTGCGTCCTTGGTGGTATAGTCCTCTCACAGTCGTGTCACCTCCGTTGTCTTTCGGTGGTCTTGTCGTCCTCGTTGTTCGCGTTGCGTCCTTGGTGGTATAGTATTCTCACAGTCGTGTCACCTCCATTGTCTTTCGGTGGTCTTGTCCTCCGTCCAGGTTAGTCAAGTGTTGTGTCTCGCTCAAGTGTAAAGTTGTCATCGTCGGATAGTGCTAAAAGTTGTCACGAACTTATCTAAAGTTCTCCTCAAGGAGCCAACAAAATTCAACTCCGCGTCGCAGTTGGAGTGGCATTTAAGGCGGAAAAACAACAATTTTTTTTTGCCAAAAGATAAACCAACATTTTGCAGAAATTGAAGCTCAAGGATTACTCAGCAAGAAATTTGGAACAGTGCATGAGTAGAAATTGGATAAAAGGACCTGACGGTAGACTATCAAGTTCGGAGATGACCAATAACAACACAAGAAGACCTCATCGAAGCCCAGGTACAAAAAATTCTCCTTCTCCTTTTCAAATTGGCAGTTATAATCCGCATCATCCAATAGTAGACCCCATGGCTACTAACCTTTCCCCAACTCACGACAACGTCACACAAGGAGAATCAGGCAACTCTGCCATTAACACTGATGAAGCTCTTCGAGAATTACTAGCTGGTATGCGCCAAATTAATGACACCCTAATTAAACTAGTGAGCACACAAAACCAACCTAATCCCAATACTAATCCTCAAAATCACTCCCATGAACAAAGGAATGAAGAAAATGATGACCAGGATGAAGATTGGGAGCAGCGAAGAGGCAATCAGGATAATTACGGGAATCGCTATCATAGACAGCGATATAACCAAGATCAGGAAAGGGATATGGGTTATCACCAACCGAAAGGCCCTAATAATTTTCCACACATTGATATGCCCACTTTTGAGGGTTATGATCCTCGTGGTTGGATAGCCAAAATGGAAGGCATTCTCGACTTATACCAAATTAAGGATGTTGATAAAGTCCCTTTCGGTGCATCAAAATTAGGCACTGAGGCTTACCAATGGTTTGTATGGCTTAAATGCGAGAAAGGAGCTATTGTTTGCTGGAAGAATTTCACTACCTATTTTTTAGAAAGATTTGATGAAGGAGCTACATCATCATACATAGTAAGACTGTTATCTCTTAAGCAAGAAAGATCAGTTAGTGAGTTCATTTTCGAATTCACCAGTTTACTATCGTATGCATTACACCTCAGTCCAGACACAGTGGTAGGAGCTTTTCGCAATGGTTTGAAGAAAATATTAAGGTGGAGGTGGACCTTCAAAATCCAACCTCGTTGAACGATTGCATAAGAATAGCCAAGCTAGCTGAGAAGAGAATTCAGTTGTATACACAGCATGAAACTTATAATCATCCTTCGTATGGCAACAACTCTTTTCACAAAAATGATCATCCATCAAGATACTTCTGCTATAAATGTCGCAATCACCATCCCAAAGAACAGGCATGTGCACAAAAACAAAACTTTCATATTGAATGCGCTCAATATGAAGGAGAAGAAGAAGAAACATACCACCAGGAAGAACCTATTCAAGAAGAACTATCGATTGTTCTAGAAGAGAAGGAAGAGGATACAATGGCTATTTCAGTGCATGCCCTCATGGGGTTAACAACCCACCATACAATCAAGGTACCGGGATTTCTCCGCCAAAAAAAGGTAAATGCACTAATTGATTCAGGCAGTACCCACAATTTTATCGACATCAAAACAACAAAAGCTTTAAATTTATTTATTAATTCGTCCAACAAAGACAAATTCCAAGTTCTAGTAGCCAACGGGGTGAACGCTCAATGTATTGGGCAAACATCTAAAGTTTCCATTAAAATGGGAACTTATACTTGGTATGGATCTCTCTTCGTAATGAATTTAGGGAACTCTGATGTCATTTTGGGAGTAGAGTGGTTGGAAACACTAGACACGGTTAGCTTCAATTTCAAAAAATTATTTGTGGAATGGAAGGAAAACGGACAGGTCATTCGCTTACAAGGCATTACTACTCCTCCATCACAGATGGTGAGCTCTCATAGTATGGAGAAAACATTACAAAAGGTTGGATACGGATTCATAGATCAAATTAATTGTTTGAAAAAGCAATCTCGAGCAACTTCGGGTATTTTTGCTCCAGATTTACGGGACATCGAAGCACATTACGCAGAGGTCTTCCACGAACCAAAGGGACTACCTTCCCAAAGATCCCATGACCATGCCAAGGTGATCGGCCAAAAAGTGAACTCTCAGTCAGAATTACCAATACTAGATACAGAAGGGCGTATATATCTCCAGCCGGAAGCCATTCTACAAAGCAGAACACGCATACAGAGCTCTCGTCACATCCAAGAATTTCTCATCAAATGGCAAGGCCTACCAGATAAAGTTGCAACCTAGAAATCTGAAAGTATTTTCCAGTCATTTCCAGCTTTGAGGACAAAGCTTTCCGAGGAGGGGAGTCATGTTACATACCTAAAATAATATAGCGTCGGCTATATTATGAAGTATTACATTTAAATCACTATTTATCCAAGTGTAGAATAAATAAATGATTATCTCTCATTATATTTTTATTATTTCATTTGCGATCTTCGCATATTGCCTTTACGGCGAGGGTGTGCCCACCTCAAGTGGCGTTTGATTAATTTTATACTTCCGCTGCATTTCTTATTTGCAATCCAATATTCGTTCATTCTGTCTCGAAAATAGTGGTGTGATCATTGTTCGTAAATAGTTGATCTATATCTGTGTTTTCATTGTAAAGAAGGATAGAAATATCCTTCCACAACCCTTGCACTTTAAACCCTATACATGTTGGTTGCTCAAAATAATATGATTGTGACCATCTCTTATGTAAGGAAAAAAAATATTATAATTTTTTTAAATAATTACAAATATTGAAATTTTCACATATATTGAAGAAGTTAACTAAATAAACTCATTCTAAGAGACTGGTATCATTTGATATCTCAGTATATAGGTTATATTTAAAAAAAACACCTTTATTTTTATTTTTGGTGGATTATTTTATTTTTGGTTGCTTATTGAACCCATACTTTAACTGTCTTTTATTTTTATTTTTCGCTGCTAATTGCACCAACATTTATCTATCTATATCTATCTATAGAGGGTCTGCACCACCATTTATCTATCTATAGAGGACTGAGAAAGGCTGTGCTACTGGATGCAGCTTAAAATTTACCCTCTTCATCTCTAAGACGACAGGGAGAACAGTAACAAACTCCATGTATTTAACATTAAACAAATAATGCAAAGACAACAACACTCGCCTTAGACTGTCCAATAGTGCCGTTTTCTTGTTTTAACGTAAATTCCAAGACCGTCAACAAAAGTCCGTCCGCCGCGCCACTCGAAGTTCGCCCCAGAGCAAACAGTACAGCGTAAAACCATATAAATTCAAAGAAAGTGTAATTGGAATACGAATACGCAGAAGTCAGAACAACTATACAGTCGTCAATGGCGATCGCTGCAAACAGCAGCATATACTCCTCCCTTCTATCAGGTATATTTTACCTTTAGAGTCTCGTATTTGACCTTTTATTTCTCTGCTTCATATTCGAGACAGGAAGTCTGGCTATTTTTAATCATTTACTTCATGGCCTGGGGTTTAAAAATTTGCTCTACCTATGCGTAAGTTGTTCCGGCATTTCATAGCGTTGGTGATTCTCAACATTGAGTTTTTTCTTTTTTCAAATTATTTTGGCAAATAAAACGTGGAATTCGAATTTATTAGATCTGTATGCGATCATCATATCTGATCTTTTTACTTGTAGCAGGGCGCGCTCTGCCTTTGCATTGTCAGAGTTGCCATACAGATGATCTGAGCTCATTTGGCTGGAAAACAGTAATGTACGAGGGACATAAACTTGGAGCGACCACACACAGTACGTGTCGTTGTGCCATCCGGTATGTAATTGCATAGTTAATGTGAGGTTTTTGTGTTTATATTTGCAAATTGCTGCGTTAGTAGTATTCGCAAGACGATGATTCTAGAGTCACAATAAGGTTTCACGGAAACCCTCGTAAAGCATATGCGGAGGTAAGACCATTGAGGTTTTACTGTTTGTAAAGTCGAGTAAATTCTGCTGTGATCAGGTATGATCACGGGGTCCCCGTGTCACAGGGCCGAGGTTATTCTCCTCTAATCAGGTGGAAGCACATTGACTTTTATTTTTTATTTCTAATATTGTGTTACATTAACTTGTTTATGGACATTAATATAATTTCGAACTTATCTGTGGACATTAAAATAATTTCTTTCTTACGAACCCCGAGTTTTCTTGTGAGCTTGGACTAACATTTGAGCTCTGAGCTCTCACCAGATGAAATTCAGTGTAGATATAGTGTAAGTCCCAACACGGCAGTAGTAACTGTGACTCTATTAGTACATGGAACTTTGCTTAGAAATTGTTGTCTCTCGTTTATGTCGTCACATTTGCACATTCATTTTTTGGCAAAGGTAGCTTGTTGTTTGTTCGCTGGTGATTGGTCCCTTATAATGCTGTAAGAACACTGTAGGTGGAAAGCCATTCAGAGATCATTTGGGCCACAGAGGAAACTTCTTGCAACTCCAGTTGACTTTGCTCCAGCAGTTTCTTGTCTATGTCTGAGGGTTTTTGGGGTTATTTTGAAGCTAGATTGACATTACTTTGTGGTTGAAATGAATCTTCTTGAATGGAAGTTCAACTTTCTTAAGGAAATCGTGTAACATATGTGTTAAGTATCTAATCCTTTACTGTTAGGTTACAGATGAATTAAATGCATGAATGTCACATCTGCATTAGTGCATGTTTGCATGATTGAACGAGTTTATGAGCACATGTGCACATTGATGCATGTCCCGTGTGTTGGTGATACATGTAAATAAGAGTCGTCATATGCATTAGTGCATGTTTGCATGAATGAACGAGTGTATGTGCACATGTGCGCATGGATGCATGTCCTGTGTGTTGGTGATACATGTAAATAAGAGTTGTCATATGCGAGTGTTGTCATGTACATTGCAGTAAATGTTATTAATAATGTAATGTAATATTATAGGTTATTTTAATGTTTTGATATATATGGGTAGTTTGGTGGTAGTTAAGTAATTGTCAACCGCCTAGCAGTCCTGTATACGTGCATCATCTATCTTGGGGAAGGGAGGTTGGTGTTAGACTGTTTTGTCAAACAATGATGTTGGTTGATTCTTTTCAAGGTAAGTTTGTCTGTGTTGTACGCTTGACCTGACCATAATCTATTGCAGATAATTGGGTTGTAAGACACTTGCTATGTGCAGAGTGTATCCTCATGCATCTGTAAATTATTCCCATTGTGTACCTTTGTTATGTCTTGATAAAGAGATTATATTGTTGTTTTATTCTATTTCTACATAGGTCTCCATCAAAGTGATTTTTTTTGAGTGAGTCGTTGGCAGCAATACTTTGGTTGTATACCAATTTGTGTAAATCTTTCAGAAGACATATACAAATGTGTGCCTCTGGAACAAGATATCAATGGTTGTGACTGTCAAAGCTGAGCAATTATAGTGATGATGATGGTCTGATAGTTGCTTGTATGGTGTTAGGTTTATAAGTTTCGAGAATACATATACAATTACGAGTCTTGGAACAAAATGGTAATGGTTGTGACTTTTTAAAAGAAACTAGCATAGTGATGGTATAGTAATCCTGTAGTTGGTTGCATAGCAGTATGTGTAAAATTTTCAGAAAACATATGCAAATGTGCACCTTGGAACAAGATGATAATAGTTGTGAGTGTTTAAATTGAGCTGATGTAATAATGGTATAGTGATCCCATAGTTATTTGCAGAGCAAGTTGTAGAAAAGTTTTTAGATTGCATGTATGAAAATGTCTTGGAACAAAATAAAAATGGATGTGACTGCTCAAACAGAGCTAAAGTGGTAATGATATAGTCGTTCCGTTGTTTGTACCTGGTTCAAGTATTCTCTTGCACCTTTTATTGACATCATGACTAACAATGGTTGTTGTATGTTGCACTTGTGTTTGTTAAAGGCCTTTTGTTATATGCAACTAAAAGATTTGATAAAATGCCAAGCAAATCTATCTAGAGTCAATATTGATAGAAAAATATGAGCAAGTCAAACTTCTGTGAGATTACTTTGTTATGATATTAAGGAGTTGGACATGCTTGGGACCTTCTGAGCACATGGAGCAGTAGTGAATTCAGCAGCACTTTGATTATTATCAGCATCAGAATTGTAATAGCTGACAACAGCATAAGCATGACATCACTACTTGTTGGTCGTTTTCATTCTTGCCAGCAGAAGGGTTGTCAAACAGAGATTTGGAACTGCAGCAAGTCAACCAACATCATCTAACTTATCAGAATGGCTACCAATGTCCATGTCGGTAGGTAGACGAGAATATCATGTTCGTGAAGGACTCTCTGCATAATCATCATCAGCAGAAATGTATATGCATCACCAGATCCAACATTATTATCAGAATCAATAATTTTCCAACCACACTGTGGAGTAAAAGGGGATGGATATTGAACCAATTGTGATTAGTTATCTCTCTGCATTGGCCAGCCACCTTTGCCATTATCAAAATTATCTATGGGAGCCAATACAGGCCTCTGTACGAGGAGTAATGTTTCTAATAAATATGCCTTCGGTGTATTGTCTCCACCTTATCCTCTTTTTCAACAAGGGTCAAAATGAAGAATCTTTCTTAAATCTTAATCATTAATATGAAGCTGCAATGAAACCTGTGAAGCAATTGTACAAAATTTGACTTCAATGAAGAAGTGAGTAAATTTCCTCCACTTTCTTTAGTCACTACAGATCTTGAGTGGCATAATGTAGCCATTTTTTTTGGCTGGATAATAAGGGGTTGTACTTGGGTCCCCCACCCTTGACAAATTACAACTCTCTTCTTTAGAGCTTGAGAGTTTACAAATAGATACACTTCTCATCTCAATTGAGATGCTATAGCTAGAAACCTACATCATTTTACATAAAATGTCTGAATTCTTGATTTTCATTTTCTGGATCTTTTCAATTTTCTGTATGAATACAAATATTCCAGAATTCAGCATCCTTCTTGACATTTTTCTATAGCAACCTTCACAATACCAAAACTTCACCTCTACTATCTATGCATTGCATCTTAGTAGAGTAATATTTCCAAAACATCGCACTATCATAGTCCGCTTTACCAAATCTGGATTGCTAGTTTCCTTCCTGAAACACAAGTGCAACCACAAAAATTATAATAAATAGTTTATATGAAAACACATTATTGTTATAAAATAAAGTAGATATTACCAATGGAAAACATTAAAGTAAATCTTAATCATTATTTGATTTAGGTAATCAACATTTTCTTGTCAGCTTCAACTAAACTTACTACTTCCTCTAACCATGGAAAAGGAGAATTTAACTTCACGATCCTCAATCAAAACCCCTCTATTGGCTAGCCTATCTGCACATTTGTTTCCTTCCCTTAATGTATGTGTAAACCTAATTTCTTCAAACTCTTTAGCAAGATCTTGAATTTCCACAATTATCTCTTGTATGTTCCATGGAGCCTTTGCTTTCCTCAAAATTGCATTTATTACTATGAGAGAATCACCTTCCATCCATACTCTGTTCCATTTCATTTGTTTGCATATTTTTAACCCTTCTAAAGCTGCCCAAGCTTCAACTTCATTATTTGTCTTAAATCCACTATTGAAAGCGTAATGAGACAAAATATCTCCTCTATTATTTCTAATTATTCCTCCTCCTCTTGCTGGTCCTAGATTTCCTTTAGATGCTCCATCAAAATTCAATTTAACCAACTCCACATCTGGTGGTTTCCACTTTATATTCTTTGCCTTCTTTTTGCTTCTCTTGTACCCAACATCATAATTCCATTTAATGACTTGACTCCATCTATCAAGGCTCTCTGCTTCTAGATTAGGGATTGGGTGAGTTGATAGGGTTGGTTTAGACTCCTCTATGGCTAAACATATCTTCCTTTTCATTACCTCTAAACTGCTTTCCTTTCCTTTAAATATTCTTCTATTCCTTTCTAGCCATACAATCCAAAGTATTGTATCTTTTGATATATCCCATATTGTCTGTAAAGCCTCACTTTTATAAGTGCTCTGCCATTGCTTTAACCAATCTTCAATTCTGCTATTCATCACCATGCATTTACCAAACATATTAAGAATCCATTGCCATAGTTTCCAGACTATTGAGCAATGTCCCAAGAGATGGTCTATACTCTCCTCCTTTTTACAAAGAACACATTGAGAGGGGCCATGAAAACCCCTTTTCATAAGGTTATCCTAGGATAAAATTCTTCTATGACCTACTAGCCAAACAAACATTTTGACTTTAGGAATGCTTGGGCTATCCCAAATATCTCTCCATATTCTAGTGATATTACTATTTTGTTGGTGCTTTACATTATATCCACTTCTTGTTGTGTATTCTCTTGAGCTATTCAACTCCCAAATCAATTTATCCTTGGCTCCCCTTGGAATAATCATAGTTGTTATCTTTCTACTCAATTGCCTCCTAGCATCAATGTCTTGTATACTTGTAAAAAAATCTTCTTTCCATTTGTATCTTCCTTCTTGATCCTTGTACAAAATGTTTGAAACCCTATCACCATATTTGTCTTGAAGCAATCTCATCCAAGGTTTCAAAATTGGATCTAAATTGAGTGGTTTTTTATCACACCAAGTATCCATCCAAATAGAATTTTTTCTCTAGTTCCCACCACCCATCTTAAACCTTTAATCATTAGATCAATAGATTTTTTAAACCATTCCAAAGAGCAGAACCATTTGGTAGAGAGAATGCAGTAAATATTAAACTTGGGTCATTGGGCTCAACATACTTACTTAGAAGAATTCTTGCCCATTGTCTTTGACTCTCTTTGTACAATCTCTATATTACTTTTCCCCTAAGAGCTAAGTTTGCATCTGTAAGAACTCTTAAACCAAGACCTCCCCTAGTTTTATCATCACACACCTTGCTCCATTTCACCAAAGGAAATTTCCTTTTATCATGTAAACCTGACCATAAAAAGGATCACATAATATAGATTAAAATTTTTTCAACTGATTTTGGCATAGTATACAATGACATATAATATGTTGGAATGGCCTGTAAGACTGACTTAATTAACTGCACTCTTCCTGCTAACGATAACCATCTACCTTTCCAAGTTGGTAGTTTATTCTGAACTTTACTAATAATTGGATTCCATAATTCTATCCTCATTCTCCCCTCAAATAAAGGCATCCCTAGATAAGTTGTTGGTAAATTTGCCTCCTCCATTTGAAGTAACCTGTAAATTCTTGCTTTGATATTAGTTGGAGTGTTAAGGAAGTAAATTTTGGATTTTGTCCTATTAACTTTTTGCCTTGATGCTCTTTCGTATTCCTTTAAAAAGTTATTCAAAGCTCTGGCCTCATTTATCCTTGCCCTTCCAAAAAGGGTTGTATCATCTACAAATTGTTGATGGGTGATGTTGTCGATGTTATTACTAACCTTAAGTCCACTTATAAGCCCATATTTGTAAGCCTTCTTTAAGTTCCTACTCAAAACCTCTGCCATAATAATGAACAAATAAGGAGATAGAGGATCTCCTTGTCTAAGGCCTCTCTTGGCTTTAAAATATTATGTTACTAACCCATTGACCAACATTGAATAAGAAACTGTAGAGACACAAGCTTTAATCCATCTAACCCATTTCTTCCCGAATCCAAACTTTTCTAAAACTGCAAAAATAAAATCCCATTTAACCCTATCATAGGCTTTACTCATATCAAGTTTTAAGATCATTGCTTTCTCTTTTCTTGAAGTTGTTGAATGTATAACTTCATGAGCTACTATGATCCCATCTAAAATTTGTCTCCCTTTCACAAATCCTCCTTGCTCTTCTGAAATAATTTTGTCTAACAATGGCCTTAATCGATTCACCATCACTTTGGAGATAATCTTATATGCCATATTACATAGGCTTATGGGTCTAAAAGAATCAAACAATTCAACATCCTTCTTTTTTGGAATTAGGGTAAGATATGTTGCATTTATTTTATAAGGTATGTATTGTTTTACCCTAGATTGTTCCACTGCCACCAATAAAGAATCCTTCACTATATCCCAATTATGTTGGTAAAAAGTTGTAGAGAGCCCATCTGGACCTAGGGATTTATCCTTATTAAAAGAGAAAAGAGCTAAATGAACTTCTTCTAGAGTAATAGGCTCCATCAGTTTCCTATTGTCTTCATTCGTTATAATTGAAGGTACATCTTGAAGAAGTTTATCATTAAGAACTTCAGTCTCCTCTGATCCTAGAATATTTTGATAAAAAGACTTTGCCTCTTTTCTAATTTCACTCTGATCTTCAATCCAAACCCCTTCTATTGATTTAATTCTACTAATTCTGGATGTTGATCTCTGTACTATAGCCATCCTATGAAAAAACTTTGTATTTTTATCTCCTTCTTTTAACCAAGTCTGTCTTGATTTTAATCTCCAAAATTTCTCTTCCTTACTCAAAATATTATGATATTCACTAAGCAACTCCCTTTCCTCTAGAGCTTGGATTATTATGATCACCTTTTTGGAATTTTGAAAGTTTATCTTTTAGTTCTTCTTTCTTCTCAAAAATATTTCCAAAAGTGTTCTTGTTCCATTCTTTTAATCTAGACGTCATAGATTTAATTTGTTTTGGAAGAGCATACAACCCACCATTTCTTAAAGAATTCCATGTTTGTGCTATCATATCAACAAATTGAGGATGGTCTTCCCACATCTGCTCATATTTAAAATATGATATTTTTTGAATTCACTTACCACCATTTTAACTCTTATTGGCTAGTGATCTGAACCAATCCTTGTTAAGGTATTAATTTTAGCACAAGTTCCTTCATCTAGCCAATGATCTGAGAGTATGCATCTATCTAATTTTTCTGCTATTAGGTTCTGGCCTCTCTTGTTGTTGGTCCATGTATAGTTGTCTTCTTCAAACTCAACCTCCCATAGATTATTGTTTTGAATAAAAGCTGAGAAATCTCTCATACTTTGGGTTAATTTCCTAATTCCCCTAAATTTTTCATCCAACTTGGTTATGGCATTAAAATATCCTATGATCATGAATCGGGTTTCTTGGTCTTTACTTCTCATAAAGGCTTCAATCCCACTCCAAACTTCTAATCTACTTGATTGAGTTGTAGGTCCATAGACATTGATAAGGATGAAATAAATATCTGCAAAGTAGCAAGTGACTAAAGAGGCTATCCAATGCCTAGTTTTATGAATGGTTACATAGGAGGTTCTAGAAGGATTCCAACAAGTTAGAATTCCCTCTGCCGCTCCTTCAGAATCCATAGCATCCCATTCACATCTTGCCCATACTAATTTCATAGTTTTTGAAACTTCTTTTGTCATTTTAGTTTCCTGGATACAAAGAATATCAGGCTTATTACTTAAACATAGGTCCTTGATACACCTCTGCTTTGAGGGGGCATTAGCACCCCTTATATTCCATGAGATGATAATCATGTCTCATTAGGGGCTATTGGCCCCGCTTGCATATTACCAATATCATTTTGTTGTTTGGTAAAGAGAAGTTCAACCAACTTAGTTTGTGTTCCTTTCTCTATGTTTGCTCTTGCTTCCTTGGATCTTGCTTGATAATTTGAGGGTTTTCCTCTTTTTGCCTTGCCTATATCAGGAGTAGGTCTTATTATTCTATTCCTCAATATTCTTTCACAATTTTATTTTTCATCATATTTATCCTCTCCTGGCTCTACTACAGAAGCTTTTGACTTGTCTTGCTCATTTTTTGGTATTTCCTTATTAATGGTAGAGGTATTAACTTCTAAAACTGCATTTTCTTTACCAATTTTTTTCTCCTGAATGGTGCATGGTACTTCAAGAGAGTCTTCAAAATCTGATGAGACACATTCCTTAGGTTCATCGAGAATGTTCTTCCTTAAATCAGGATCATATTGAATAGATGGTTCCTTGTTAATATGTTGAACCTGTTGTACTGTGTCCTCTAAGTTTTGATCTACTTTTTCTTCATAGGCTAAAGCCTCAAAAGAGTTGGTATTTCTTCCAATATCCTTCCTTACTGGTCTCCACTATTTATTTTCTTTCATTTTTCTAGATCTATTTTTTGGAAGTTGAAAACCATCTTCATCCATAACCATTTGTAAGTTTCTCTTGCAGTTTTCTACATATGATTATGTTGGGCTCTTCTTAGGGCATGATCTCTCAATATGCCCCACCTCATGACATCTTCTACATCTAAAAGATATGTTTTCATAATCTATGGTTTGGGTCCACATCTTATCCCCATACTTAAGAATGATTGATTCTGGTAAAGCTTTACTTATATCAATCATGACCAATATCCGAGCATAAATAGCCAAGAATCCATCTTTTGTAGTATCTGAAATCTCAAGGAATTCTCCTAGAGTGTTGCCTATTGCCTTGAAGGTATCTATTTCCTAAAATTCAATGGGTAACCCAAACATCCTAACCTAGATTGGTACTAGGGATAGATTTACATTTTTAGGTGAAAAGCCTTCATACCAGTAAGTAAGGAAGAGTCTTGCTCTTCCCATAAACCAAGGACCCCCTTTTAGGATTTTTTCTCTTTCTTCCCTAGAACAAAAAATGGCTAGGAAGAAACCTTTGGGAAGAAAGGATAGAATCACTCCTGGAGACTTCCAACTCCTATCAATCCATTTTCTCAAGGCTGAAGCCCCTGGCCAATACCCATTAAATTTACCAAAAATCGCCCTATCTTGGAGCAACGAGGATCTCTCTGAGGTGCGCTCACTAACCTCTACCACTAGAGATGATTCTAAGGATTTAACTATAAATCGGTCCATGGAAAGGAAACTAAAACTCAAAATCTATTGAAATTTATCAGAATATCCTATAGCAAATATAATATTTGATAAAAAATTTATAATAATTTGCATGCAAAATTTCTAAGATAAAGAAGGGAAAAAAACTTAGCTGAAAAATTCTATGTCTAGATAGAATGTCTTGCCTCACTGAAGTCCTAGCCCTTCATTGCTCTTCCCATCATCCGAACCCTAGCTGACAAATATTTGCAATTTCGTTTTTCACGACTTGAAAAATCGTCACTGCCCTTGTTTCGGATGGTTGACTTCACAGGGTCGTATCTCCCTCAATATTGCTCGGATTCCTTCATATGACCACTCATTTTAAAGCTATTCAAATTCCGCACAAGTTGGTCCAAGAATCAGCTGAATCGGATAACCCTTCACGAAGATATGGCTCCTAAAAGATGAGACGTTTTTCAGAAAAAAAAAAACCTAATCCTTCGCGGCATAATCTAGCTATAATTTGGCCATAGAATTAGAATATTAACTTTTTGTGAAAGCCATAACCTAAAAGAACTCCGATAAATATTTATCTAAAGAAAATGTGCATTTGACAAGAATCCTTCTCTAAACAATAATTACAAAATGACGGTAAAAGAAACTATGCATGAATAATTCAGGTAAACTACAAATATTAATAAGCCCATAACAAAATTTAGTTTTGCTCATAACAGAACCTATGATATGCTTTTTGCTAATGAAGAACCACCTCAAACAGGACTGTTTTGGAGTCAAAAGAGGAAGGCCGAAATTAGATCAAATCTGTCAACCTGTGTTTTACAAGAATTTGGTGTACTAAAAGAGAGGGGTTGACCAAAAGATACCAATAAATTTGACCAAGGCTTATATGTATAAGTTTTATATTTGTTAATCAGTCCTACCTAAGAGTTCCACTTAACATAAAGTCCACTATTAAGAAAGGAGTGAATAATTTTTTTCATCTTCTTAAATATTGTTCACCATCTCATTTTGGCTAGTAACACTAGCTTTAAATACCACCACAAAGGACTAATATTTCCACTCACATATGATTGTATCATTAAGTTGTATTCCTCATTGTATTCTTTTTACTTTTTAAGTTTTTCAATCTTTAGTGAATTATAGGTGTTTATTGACACAACCCCATGTCTTGTGTTCTCTTTCACACGTTGTTATTTTCTTTTCAATGAATATGGGTAATGTGTTGATCCCATTAGATTCTCTTTGCAATGTTCTTTTGTTTCTCTTTCTCTTTGATTCTCAACCTTTCCATCTTTAGAAGCATTGCTATCTTGGATCTTCATTGTTTCTCTTGTTGTGTAACATCTTGCAAAGTCATCTTCTTTTTCGTCTACCAATGCTTCATGGTTTTTTTTTTGCACGATAATGTTAATAGTTCCTATTATCCTAAGGTCTCTAACCAAGGTATCTAAGCACAATATCCAAACCATCCATAACTACTTCATCAAAACTAAATTGCATGAAACTTGGAAATGGTAATGGTTTCTGAAATTGAAATACAAGTCCCCAAACTATTCGGAACGACTAATTATAAAGAAAAAATAGATAGTTTTAAAATTTATAAACAAATTTGAATTCAATAGATCACAAATGGATGGCAAACACATTTATTTATTAAATCCCGTATACATTATAATGCTTAAAGCGTAATGTCAAAGGTCAGCCTTTATGGATAAGGCTATACATGTCATGCAACAGTCAACTACATTGATATGCTATAAACTTATCCCTTAATCTTCAAAATTCATTAGTCAGTACCAAAATTGGAGAAAACCCAACTCCTATGGCTTGAATAAAAGGTGTGAGAAAGATTTCATCAACCTTGATCAAGTGCAGCTATAGAAATATGAAATATCTAAGTCAACATTTTCAAAATTCACGTCATAATATTTTGTTTGTGGATCAGAACATGCAAAAACTAAATCCTTTGCCTATTTTGATCACAATCTGTTTTTATTCACTAAGTAAATGAGTCTCTATGTGCTCTGGTTCCTTTGTGTTGCCAAAGAGCTTGCCACTTGTTCTAGATTCTTTGGCTTCCTTGATCCCAACCTGTTTCATTTTCAAGTTATCATTTATATTGTTCCCTTTCTCTTCGTCTTATTTTAAATTTGTTTTTTTATTAAAGTGGGTCATATGTGTCCTATGTGGGCCTTGCACAATGCTTGTAATGTCCCCATCCTAGTCAGCTAATAGAGCGTAATATGGACTTGCCTATTCATAAGGTTCCGTAGGCAATGTCGAGTGTTTAGGAACCACTAGGTGTTATGGAGATATTGTTGGACGATCTGCATTCACAGTTGTCAGCTTTCAGGACCGTTTCTGGCAGTATTTTCAGAGACTTACTATTTTTAGTAAGTCAGTTAGGGTTGGATTCTCGGGAAACGGAAAGTACGATTGGCATCTTCGGCTTAATGGGTATCCGTTTCCGTATTTTGTTTGGTGGTTGGGTGTTAGGAGAGCAATAATTTTAATGCCCGAAGATTTATAAGGTTATATTTAAATATAAAAGTTAAATATATTAATGTTGGGCATATTTTATTGATAAAGGGGGGCCTTATGACCACTTGATTTAAAGGTCATATAATAAGCTTTGATTAAAAGTTATTTTAAATGTGTTTTTCCTCCCTAGGAAAGTGGGACGACCCCTTCCAGGGGTTCTTTTGTGAAATGAAAATCAAATTATCCCACATTGCTCATGGAAATGGGATTGACCAACTTGAGAGAAGAATAAATAGAGCTTGTGAGAGCATTTGAAGACATCTTTGGCAATTGTATTCTCTTGGAGTCTTTGAAGGAGAGCTTGCATTGTGCAGGAGTTTCTCATTGCTGCTTTGTTGTGACGAAAACCACAGCAGAGGACACCATTGTTGGGAGTGAAAGATCTCCTTACTTTGGTTAGTTGCATTCTCAATCCTTGGGAGTGACTTTGAGCAGAATTGGAGGCATACTTCAGTATCAAATTGATGTTTCTTGTGAGAGTTTGAAGACATTATCAGCTGTACATTATTTGTACTTCAACCCACAAGGAGGCCGTACCATTTTGAGGTGAAATCAGCTTGTGCAAGGGGAAAATTCAGCTAGGGTTTGATTGTATTGTAACCATACTTCCTCATACAGCCCAGCCGCTTCATATAGGAGTGAATTTAGTCAAGTTCGTGGCAGATTGGAAGAGTCCTTGGCAGCCGTACAACTTCCCAGCCTGGCCGTACAACTCAGAGAGGGACGTGGGACTTGGGTGTTGAGACGCCTTGTTTTTTGGAGCTTTCCAAGCTTGCATTGTCATTGTCTCAATAGAGGGTGTTTAAAACTGCCACTAGTTTGATGGAGAAGTTTGTAATTTGAAAGTTATGAGCAAAACAATGAGTTTTCTGTAGCTGACATGCAATTTCCAGTTTATATCAGACCTTCATATTTCCGGGTATTCTCATTTTAATGCAGTTTCCTTCATTGGGTTTGTTTATCTATATTAGAGGAAGCTTGTGTACAAATTTGGTAGCATCCGGAGTTGTAGAAACAAAGTTAGAAGCATTTCTTTATTTCAGCAGTGTGTGTTTCTTTTTTCTTTCATATATTGCAAAATACACAAAACCCAAACCAAAACACCAAACCGGAGTGATAAGTGGCAATCTCAGTTGGGGGTTGCACATTACAGTGGTATCAGAGCACAGGCTCAACTCTGCCAGCCTGTGAGGTTTAGCACATGAGTGACAGGGCCTCAGTTGATGATGAGACAGTTGCACAGTTATATAGTCTTCAGAGGGTAAAGTCATTCAAAGTCCGTGGAGTACTTAATGGGCAGCGTGTGACCACATTGATTGATACGGGTGCCACGCATAATTTTATAGATGCAGGACTTGTAGCAAAAAGAGGACTTGAAACGGAGACTTTTGGTGGATTCAAAGTTTTGGTTGCCAATGGTACTACAGTAAATTGCACACATAAGATCCCCAATCTTTGTATCAAGTTAGGTGACTATGAACTCAAAGATGAATTTTTTGTGGTGAATATAGGAGATGTGGATGCAGTTCTTGGTATGCATTGGAGAGCTCATTGGGAAAAAATTGAAGTTCTGAAAATGAATAAAGAAAAGAGTAACCGGGAGATATTCAACGAAATGATTAAGGAACAACAGGAGTTACAGAAAAAATTCAAACAGTTGGCTGATATGATGGCAAATGCTATGCCTACAATCCATTCTTGGGAAAAAGTTGAACCTCCAGCATGTTATGAAAAGATATACAAGGAGTCAAACTACTATGATGAAGAGGCAAAACACATAAGAGCCACTACTGAAAGAAAACTCAAAAGGGAAGTGGGAGTTGAAGAAAAAAATTCATCTCATGAGGTATGCTCTTTTGAAAATCAAAATGACTCATTGATCACACATGCCTCCTTCGTTGATGTAAATGTGCAAGAGGAAAGGAATCAAACTGCGGAATTGACTTCAAATTTGGGCTTTCCTAATGAGATAGATGCACATAATGACAAAATTGTGGAGATGAATTGTACCAACTCAGAGGAAGGACGAATGGTGTTTATTGCTGATTACAAAACAGCCTACACCAATGTGACCACTAATGCAAAATCAAATGATGAGCATGCTGAAAGTGATGCATACTTTAATTCAGCACCTAGTAATATTCATTTATTACATTCCAATGAAGACAGTACAGGAGAATTTTGGTCTAGTACCCAAATCCAATCATTGGTAAAAAATGTAACTGATGAGTCTCTTGCTGACTGTCATACATTCTCAGATTCAGTGCGGGTTGGCTTTGATGGTATAGGTGAACAGGCAGCAATTTTTATAACAGCTTCTATGGAGGTGACATTTAATCATCGTGATGATGATTATTCAGACCATGAGCAGAATATTCCTCTTCAGATTTCACCTGGAATTGATTTACAGGATAGTCGGGAAAATGTGGTGAAGCATGATGTTTGGATTGAGCCTGCTGAAATTATCAGACCAACAATTAAAGGTAAGAAACTCATTCATCCTTTGGCTCATAATTCTATGCATATCAATAGGAGATGGATGTTTGGTACTATGGCATTTCATCATGGTTTTCATAAAGCAATACACATCTATCTTCAACCAAGAATATGGGATCCTGGAACTCTTCTTGAGCATTGGGCAATAACAATCAAAGGTTGTCCTCCATATAAGAAGCACAATTTCCAGGATAAGACAGTAGCTATTACCTGTTGTCATGGTGTTGAGAGTGCTTGTGATCAGCCTTTCAAGAGGTGTGATGATACCTTGAGGCATATATATGTATTCCTAGACATCAAAGATGATGGGAGAAGAATACCCTGGATGTTTGCTGACCGAACTTTATATGATCCTTCTTTTGAGTTGCATGATGTTAGGTTGGGAGAAGAGCACGATTTAGATGCCGAATTGATACTCATAACTAATGATGAAGGATCACTCTTAGCAAGCTTGAGGGCTGATTGGTATAATTTATCACATGGAGACAAGGGTTGTTGTATTGTTGGACAGCAGCATGGTGGAGCTATGTCAGCATTGAGTAACACAACCCAGGATCGTGTGCATATGATGTTAGTCGCTATGGATGATGGGTTGCATTCTTCATTGGGAGACGAGTTGTATTTTTCTTCAGGAGAGGAGACAGATTTCTGCCGGATTGATTGTATGTTTCATCAGGATGGAATTTATATAGGGATACGTTGGCACCAAACTTTTCAGGACATAGAGCTTGACCACTACAGTTATTCTAGTTCAGACTGGGAGGATGAGCAGATATTGCAGCATCCAGCTCTCCAATTGCTTGTGGGCAAGCAATTTCAGGGAGGGAGGACTGTAATGTCCCCATCCTAGTCAGCATCATGATGCAGTGTGAGACTTGCCTACTCACGGGTTCCCGTAGGCAGGAGGGAGTTGTGTGGGGACCCACATGGACAGTTTGGATGATGTCAAGGCGGGTGGAGCTCTTGATTGCCAGTCTTCTGGACCGTTTTGGGCATCTTTGCAGGGACTTACTATTTTTAGTAAGTCAATTCTCTGGAGGTTTCAGTGGAAGCGGATGTTACGGATGGACAGTAGAGCTTAATGGGTATCCGTTTCCGTATTTTGTTTGGTGGTTGGGTGTTAGGAGAGCAATAATTTTAATGCCCGAAGATTTATAAGGTTATATTTAAATATAAAAGTTAATTATTTTAATGTTGGGCATATTTTATTGATAAAGGGGGGCCTTATGACCACTTGATTTAAAGGTCATATTATAAAGACTTGATTAAAAGTTATTTTAAATGTGTTTTTCCTCCCTAGGAAAGTGGGACGACCCCCTCAAGGGGTTCTTTTGAGTAAAGTGAAAACAAATTATCCCACATTGCTCATGGAAATGGATTGACCAGCTTGAGAGAAGAATAAATAGAGCTTGTGAGAGCATTTGAAGACATCTTTGGCAATTGTATTCTCTTGGAGTCTTTGAAGGAGAGCTTGCATTGTGCAGGAGTTTCTCATTGCTGCTTTGTTGTGACGAAAACCACAGCAGAGGACACCATTGCTTGGGAGTGAAAGATCTCCTTACTTTGGTTAGTTGCATTCTCAATCCTTGGGAGTGACTTTGAGCAGAATTGGAGGCATACTTCAGTATCAAATTGATGTTTCTTGTGAGAGTTTGAAGACATTATCAGCTGTACATTATTTGTACTTCAACCCACAAGGAGGCCGTACCATTTTGAGGTGAAATCAGCTTGTGCAAGGGGAAAATTCAGCTAGGGTTTGATTGTATTGTAACCATACTTCCTCATACAGCCCAGCCGCTTCATATAGGAGTGAATTTAGTCAAGTTCGTGGCAGATTGGAAGAGTCCTTGGCAGCCGTACAACTTCCCAGCCTGGCCGTACAACTCAGAGAGGGACGTGGGACTTGGGTGTTGAGACGCCTTGTTTTTTGGAGCTTTCCAAGCTTGCATTGTCATTGTCTCAATAGAGGGTGTTTAAAACTGCCACTAGTTTGATGGAGAAGTTTGTAATTTGAAAGTTATGAGCAAAACAATGAGTTTTCTGTAGCTGACATGCAATTTCCAGTTTATATCAGACCTTCATATTTCCGGGTATTCTCATTTTAATGCAGTTTCCTTCATTGGGTTTGTTTATCTATATTAGAGGAAGCTTGTGTACAAATTTGGTAGCATCCGGAGTTGTAGAAACAAAGTTAGAAGCATTTCTTTATTTCAGCAGTGTGTGTTTCTTTTTTCTTTCATATATTGCAAAATACACAAAACCCAAACCAAAACACCAAACCGGAGTGATAAGTGGCAATCTTAGTTGGGGGTTGCACATTACAATGCTCATACAGCTTCTTAAAAACCAAAAATCTGGGCGCTTTTTTTTTGCTTTGTTTCTTGGGTTAACCTCTGAAACATAGGGAGTCAAGATGTCAAATTTGTAGGAGTTTCCTAGTTTTTGAAATGGGGAAAGGAGGGCACCATAGGAATTTCTTGTGCATAAGCATTAAGATGTAAAACAAGTTTGTCAATAATGGGTTTTGTGTCCTGGATGCTTTTTGTGTGAACCTGCAACCTCTTAGCCAAATCAGTATTTATGAAGTTATAATTTATTGGGTCTTATGGAGACAATTACATTTTTCCTTGGATTGCATACATGAGCTTGGAAAAAATCTTTGGGTGGGTCCAAAGCCTTCGGACTCCTTCTCTTGATTCAAATGTATGGTTCTTTCTTCATTGCTATCATCTTTCTCTTCTTCTTCTTCTTCCTTCATCAGTTTTCATCTTGTGAAGAATGTTTCTTGAGTTTCTTCTCATGCGAGTTTACAACCTTTCTCAATGCAGAAACTAATCCTTCATTAAGGGATTCCCCTTAAAAGATATTATTACTTTCAAAAGTAGATTTAGAAATATGTTTGGATTTAAATATAAAGCACCATTTTCTAGCATCAATATTATTATTTCTAAAACTTTTAGGAATCCTCATGAAGCACTCATATAAAAAATACCAATGAATGCAAAGGCTTCGAGAAAGCTAGGGTTTCAACCCGGTGTTGTAGGTGAGTTGGAGAGGAGAGGGCAATCCTCCAAGGGAGGTCCCAGGTTCGAATCTCCACCCTACCAAAAAGCTGAATTGGGTACCCAAAATCCAATTGATAATGTTGGTGTGGGCAGGGCTGGGTGCGACTCTCGGGTGACTTTGACGGTGTAGAACCCCCTGTTCGTGGTCTCTCAAACCAAGGCGGCCCCGCAAGGGGTTTTTCGCTTTAAAAAAAAAAAAAAAAAAAGCTAGGGTATCAAGGAGATTTCCATTCCATAGATCTTTTTTATCATCATAGATTTGAATATCGTAGAAATCAAAATCTCCTTTAAAATTAATTAAACGTACTAAATTTAATTTTCGGATCAAAATTTATGGAGATTTTCCTTTGTTTTAAAAAAAATCACATTAAAACACTGTCACCACAATTGTTTCTGAAGGTTGACTTCATAGGGTCATAAATCCCTTGATACTGCTCTAATTTCTTACCGTGACTGCTTGTTTTTCAAAGTTCTTGAAGCAGTGAAAAAAATGGTGCAAGAGTTGCTTGAACCTGATGTATCTATGCAAAGATATGTCCTTTACAAGCTGAGGTGCCTTTTTGGAGTTAACTCTACAAAAAAATCTTCTTATCCAAAGAAAACTCCATGTGCCAAAGGTGCTGCTCTAGTACCACTTGATAAGAATCAAAAGTAGTTAATAACGTAAGTAATGGTCCAATATGCAAAGTTATATACGATCACATGTTATAGATCCTTGCAACAAATGGACTCATGAAAATACCCTTAAGGTAGCACATCACCATGAAATACACTTCAAGGAACAAATAAGTACAATACTTTGCTACTTGACATCCTAAAACACATTATGTCAATACCATAGTTGGAAAACTTACAACTCGACAAAAACATGACACTCCAATTTTGGAGAGTTTCTTGGCAATTCGGGAAAACTTGGCAAAAAAGACATCAAACAAAATAATTTAATTAAAAAAATACATTTAGAACAGAAATTAGAGAGCCAAAAAATTGAGTTTCTATTAGATTTTTATAAAAGAGAACTACAATTACAATTCATGATCATAAATGCTCATAAGATACTAACAAGATATTATAATACAACAACTTAAGCTAGGTGGTGAGCCCATAAACACCATACCATGGCTCATGAATGAATGATAGTAGAGAGGTTGGGTTGCCCATGATAAGACGCTCCAACCTTGTGACCCAATAATATAATACTTACATACTAAATCCAAAGAACTTTAAGTTCAAATAATTTAATAACCTTTATCATTTATGTCTTGAATTATTCCAAAGTTGTTTCACTAATTAGTTAAGTGTACTTCATATATGGTTAGTTTTTGAGTTTCTTTAATTAAAACAATTTTCAATTGAATATAATTTTTCATTTGTTAGGTGAACTTCTCATGGATTTACTATGTATTGCGAAGTACTACCTTGACCACAACAAAAATCATAGAAGACTTTGACTAAGTTTTCATCGATTCAAACCTCAATCTATTGTTTATGTATTTGTAGGTTTTAAAAAAATAATAGATTAATAGAAAATTCGAAGCTTATTCACCAAAAATATCAAGTTCTAATCTATACATGCCAGTTTTGCGGAGTTCTTGTCGAGAAATGGGCGAGTTTTGATGTTTCAATGATTTTCTTAGTAGTCGAAAAACAACTGATTGAGGTCTGAATCGATGAAAACTTAGTCAAAGTTTTATATGATTTTTGTTGTGGTCAAATTAGTGCTTAGCAAGATTTCCAACTATGGCCAATACAACAATACCAATGCCTTACTTATAATATCTTGATTAATAACATTAGGGGCAAGTAAAGCCTTTACTCACTAGTTACCCTTGACTATTTGACTCAATACAATGACCTAATACAACGAACCTAGAGATATGTATTCCATTTTAACTACTCCATAACCCCAACCCTTGTCTAAATTAAAGTGTCATATCCCTTGGTAGGTATCAAAGAACTTGGAAAACTTCTAATAAGAGAAAACTCCCACGAACTTTTTTTAAAAAGGATTTAAGGACGAGGTTCATCGGGCTTTACTTCCTAGCATTGCTTTTGATGTTAACAACCTTCTTATGAAATTTCATTCAACTATGTCTTCCTTTGAGGAATTTATGGCCAAAAGACAATAGGGCCTTGTTTTAGAAACTTTTTGTGTCACCATCACTTGGTTCTTTGTAAGTTATACTAACTTGGTATGCTTTCAAGTTACTTGTGATGGATCTCATATGAATCACACCTCCCCATTGAGAAGGATTTTGGTCCCTCAAATTCTCATTTGAAGAAGATGAGAGATTTTTTACTTTATGCCTTATTTATTCCCTCCACCCCATCTCTCCCTTTATTTATGCAAGTGATTTCCTAGTTCTCTATGTGGAAGTGCGTTTGATCTTTCAATCAGTGGCTTATTTTTTATCCCAAGTGGAATTTAGTTGATTTGTTGTGAGCTTTTCTATCCTTGAATTTATTCATAGTCAATTGAAGTCCATTTTAGCTTCTTACATGGTTTGTTGTGCACTCTTTGGTGTCTTGGCTCTTTTCCATGTGGATTATATTTTCATGCTCAATTGATTCTATCAAGGTAGTTGGGTAGTTGCCAACCGCCTATTGGGTCCCATGATAACTATATCAATGCCATTTGCCTCGGTCGAGGTATGATGTTGGTTCGGGATGTTGATCGTCTATGTTTGTTGCGTATATGGTTAGTGTCTTGCACTTTCGGCCAGCCATGATGTATTCTAGTTGATTGACATATGAATGATACATGCTATATATTTATATGTATTTGTAAGTTCTTACCATTGTGCATCTTTATTTATATATAATGGAATTATATTGTAGTGTGTTGCAATTCATCTTTGAAAGGAAGTTAGACAAATGCGGAACAACTTCCTACTTAATCTTTAGAGGAAAGTAGTGCAAAACAGGCCTAGACTTTCAATTCAACAAGCAAAATCACATATATCTCACACAGGAAGCAACATATACCCTGGGAAACCCTTTCGGGAAAAACCCAGCAATCAAGGAGCACTCAAAAATTGTATTATTCAGTAATCAACAATCTGCTTTTTACAATACAATTCCCTCCAAGAGTATCCACTTCTTCAGTCCTATTTATCAGCAAAGCTGGAAATAGACCTGCAATAACATAGTTGGAAATAGACCTGCAGTAATGCAGCTGTCCTGCAGTGACACAGTGCTGGAAATAGACCTGCAGTAATGCAGCTGTCCTGCAGTGACACAGTGCTGGAAATAGACCTGCAGTAATACAACTGTCTTGTAGTAAACTTGCAGTAACATAGCTGTCCTGCAGTAAAACCATGGTCTAGTTCACCGGTTTCCTTTATATATACTCTTAACATAAGACATGAGACAGTTAAGATTTGCAAGGTGTATGACACCTATTGTCTTCAACTAGATAAAGAATATTATTTCATGTTGAATTAGTTTCTTATTGCTTTTTTTTGTTTTTCTACTCTTTTTTCTATATTTTTTTTTTTTTATTATTATTATATATATGAAAATTAATAATAATAATATTGCATTTCATTTCTCCCACTTGTCATATACCTTACAAGAGCAAAAGAGAAACACCAACAAAAGAGTGAACTAATTGGTAAGGGCAGAAATGCCCATACCCTTGCAACACCATCTGAACTTCTCAATGCTCACAGGCTTTGTCAAAGCATCTGCAACATTTACTGAAGTATCCACCTTCTCAAGCATAACCTTCCTATCCTCCACCATGTCACGAACAAAATGATACTGCACATCAATGTGCTTTGTCCATGCGTGAAATGTAGGGTTCTTTGCCAAGGCGATAGCACTCTGACTATCATAGTTAATTTTTACTGCTCCTTGACTCAGCCCAACATCTGAACACAATTTCCGAAGCCAGATTGCCTCCTTATTGGCATGAGTAGCTGCCATATACTCTGCCTCTGTAGTGGATAAAGCGACTATAGCCTGCCGCTTGCTCATCCAACTAATTGCACCACCAAATAGGCTAAACACATAGCCATTGGTTGACCTCCTGCTGTCAACATCTCCTGCCCAATCTGAGTCCACAAATCCTTGTATGTCTAGCTGCTTGTTGTGAAATTTCTTGGTTGTCAAGGATCCTTGATAACAAATAGAGTAATCAGAAGTACCTTGAAGATATCTGAAAACCCTCTTCATTGCTGCCCAGTGATCCTTTCCAGGATTTGCCATAAACCGGCTCAAGACTCCCACTGCTTGGGCAATGTCCGGTCTGGTGCAGACCATAGCATACATGAGGCTCCCAACCGCACTAGCATAGGGTACATGACTCATGTCCTCCATTTCTCCAGGTGTAGAAGGACACTGCTCAACAGAAATTTTTGTTCCCACAGAAATAGGGACACTCACTGGTTTGCAATTCTTCATGTTAAAACGCTGCAAGACAGAGTCAACATACTTTCTTTGACTTAACCAAAGTTTTTTGTTGGCTCTATCTCTTCTAATCTCCATCCCTAGGATAAACTTAGCAACTCCTAAATCCTTCATTTCAAACTGTAGTGAAAGCTGAGATTTCAAGACCTTAATGATATCCTTATTGTTACCAATTAGCAACATGTCATCCACATACAAAATGATAACAATAAAATGACCACCCTCCTACTTATAATAAACACAGTGATCTGATTTGGATCTAACAAATCCCAACCTCAAAACATAAGAATCAAATTTCTTGTACCACATTCTAGGAGACTGTTTAAGACCATAAAGAGATTTCTTTAACTTGCAAACTAAGTTTTCCTTACCCTTTTCCACATAGTGTTCCAGCTGTTTCATGTAGATCTCTTCCTCCAAGTCTCCATGCAAGAAAGTTGTCTTTACATCCATTTGCTCAACCTCAAGATTAAATGCAACAACAACAGATAAAAGGAATCTAATGGATGTAAGCTTTGCAACTGGAGAAAAGATCTCACCAAAATCTATTCCCTCCACTTGGGAATATCCCTTAGCAACCAGCCTTGCTTTATACTTATCTACCTTGCCCTTAGAACTGAATTTCTTCTTGAAAACCCATTTGCAGCCAACAGGTTTCCTTCCCTTAGGCAACTGAACTAGGTCCCATGTGCCATTCTTCTTTAGAGCTGCCATCTCCTCATCCATGGCCATCTTCCAAGACTCACTGTCATTCATCTCCATTGCCTCCTTCACAGTTCTAGGCTCATCAATGTTAGTAGATAAAGCAAAAATACAATTTAAACCAGGTGGGCTATACCTATTTGGTTGCTTTCTTGGTCGTGTGGACCTCCTAACCCAATGGGGTTGAGGTTGAGGCTCCTGATCCTCATCGGACTCGTCGTGACTATCCGAAAGATACTCCTCATTAGGCCCATCATGAGCATCATGCTCATCATCATCATCATGGACACCATCATCTCCATGTGCAATTTCTTTGCTTGTTTCTGGTTCAAATTGCACAACTTGTTTTGATGTTTTACTTTGCTGCTCCTCCTTTGAAGAATCCTTGATCTCCCTAAAGATCACATCTCGGCTCCAAACAACCTTCTCTGTGACTGGGTTCCAAAGCTTGTATCCTTTTATCCCATTGCCGTAGCCAATGAGGATACATTTCTCCGCTTTGTAATCAAGTTTCGATCTCTTTACCTTAGGCACATGCACATATGCCTCGCAGCCAAACACTCTAAGGTGTCTCAATGAGGGCTTTTTGCCCGTCCAAACCCCTATAGGGGTTTCATCAACAAGAGCTGATGTAGGAGACCTGTTAATCAGGTAACATGTTGTACTAACTGCTTCAGCCCAAAACTTTTGTTCTAGACCAGCATTGCTTAGCATACTCCTAGCCCTCTCCATCAATGTCCTGTTCATCCTTTCGGCAACTCCATTTTGTTGAGGTGTATAAGGAGTTGTCTTACACCGCTTAATTCCATGCTCCTTGCAAAAACTATCAAATTCTTTGCTACAAAACTCTCCTCCATTGTCTGTTCTAAGAGACTTAATCTTTCTTCCTGTTTGGTTCTCAACAAGAGCTTTGAACTCTTTGAACTTAGCAAACACTTTAGATTTTCTTCTTAGAAAATAAATCCATGTCATCCGTGAATGATCATCAATGAAAGATACATAATACAATGATTTAGATAATGAAGGTACATCAATTGGACCACATACATCACTATGCACTAAATCAAGTAAATCCATGCATCTATGAGAGCTCGAGTAGAATTTAACTGATTTCTGTTTTCCATTAAGACAATGTTCACAAAACTCGAAATCAAAGGAAACATCATTTATCCCCTCAACGAGGTTTTTACTCACCAAGGTTTTAAGACCTTTGTCACCAATGTGACCAAGCCTATAATGCCACAACATAGTCTTATCCGCTGGTAAGCTGCTATCTGGAACTGATGTATTGTTGCATGCAATCGTCTTAGCATCAAGACGAAACAATGTCCCATCACGTACTCCTTTAGCAAGCACTATTGATCCACGAACCATAGTGACTCCTCCTTTGTTAAAGATCACTTGCACACCCAAGTCATTTAGGCTACTCACGGAAATGAGGTTTCGTGCCAAACCAGGAATATGCAAGACATTGGTCAAGGTCTTGGTCATGCCATTTGAGAGTTGTAAAGAAACTCTCCCTCTACCAACAACCTTAAGGGACGAGTTGTCCCCCAAGTACACACTCCCACTATCACCGTCTTGGTACTCCGTGAAGTACTCTCGATGTGGAGTCATATGGTATGACGCTCCTGAATCAATCAGCCAAACACCATCCCTAATGTGAGTGGAAAAGGCAGCCATGAATGCATCTCCTGCATCCTCCCGAGAAGACTTAGAATCAAAATCCTCATCGGATTCATGCTTGTTCTTATGCTTCTTCTCCTTGCAATCTTTCTTCACATGCCCCTTCTTCCCACAATTCCAACATTTGATCTTTGTTAGAGTGGGAGTCTTGGATCTTCCCTTGGACTTGGACCGGCCAACTATCTTCTTCCCCTTGTTCCTTTCTTTGGATCTGCCATGAACAACCAACACATCCTTGACGCCTTCCATGGTTTTCCTCCACATCTCTTCTGAAAGCAAGGTAGAGACTATCTCCTCCATCTTCAACTTGGTACTAGTGGAGCTGATAGCCATTACTATGTTGTCCCAAGAATCGGGTAATGAACATAGTAAAGTGATACATTGGTCCTCATCCATTTTTACTTCGACGGATCTTAGCTGCGAAATGATAATGTTGAATTCGTTCAAGTGTGTTGCTATGGAATCTCCATCCCCCATCCTTAGGGAATACAATTTCTTCCTCAGGAACAATTTGTTCACAAGGGATTTGGCTTGGTAGATTGAAGCCAACCTATCCCACAAGATTTTCGTAGTAGGGCACTCACTTACATTCAAGAGCACGGAGTCGGCCAAGCATAACCGAATGAGGCTCCGTGCCTTCCGATCCATCACCATCCAATCTTCATCCATCATAGACGCAGGTTGACTTCCAGAAACAACAGCCCATAGATCTCTATCTATGAGCAGATCCTCCATTTTAAGCTTCCATAGCTCAAAATTTGTACCGTTGAATTTTTCTATCTCCAACCATGATGTACTTGCCATCTTGAAATAAAATCACTTCCCTTGTGCACAGCTCCCACTCAAACCAAGATTAATAGCAAAAATTCTTTTTCCTAACTAAGGATCTCAAAAGCTGGCCAAGCTCTGATACCAATTGAAAGGAAGTTAGACTAATGCGGAACAACTTCCTACTTAATCTTTAGAGGAAAGTAGTGCAAAAACAGGCCTAGACTTTTAATTCAACAAGCAAAATCACATAAATCTCACATAGGAAGCAACATATACTCTGGAAACCCTTTCGGGAAAAACCCAACAATCAAGGAGCACTCAAAAATTGTATTATTCAGTAATCAACAATCTGCTTTTTACAATACAATTCCCACAAGTATCCACTTCTTCAGTCCTATTTATCAGCAAAGCTGGAAATAGACCTGCAATAACACAGCTGGAAATAGACCTGCAGTATTGCAGCTGTCCTGCAGTGCACAGTGCTGGAAATAGACCTGCAGTATTGCAGCTGTCCTGCAGTGACACAGTGCTGGAAATAGACCTGCAGTAATGCAGCTGTCCTGCAGTGCACAGTGCTGGAAATAGACCTGCAGTAACACAGCTGTCCTGCAGTAGACCTGCAGTAACACAGTTGTCCTGCAGTAAAACCATGGTCTAGTTCACCAGTTTTTCTTCCTTTATATATACTCTTAACATAAGACATGAGACAGTTAATGTTTGAAAGGTGTATAACACCTATTCCCAACATGTAAGTATATATATATTTTAAATTTATAAAATATTTTATCTTTGTTCCACAAAATTCAGGGACAGGGATGATGGGATGACTTTTTGGGATGGTGGGATGCTTTTTTGGATGACGGGACGACTTTTTGGAATGACAAAATGCATATCCGAGATGGCCCCCAAATGCAAACGAGTCTCCATGGAACATAGTTTTTTATATATGTTGAATTTGTTTTCAATTTTTTTAGAGTCGAGGTTGTTTCAAATTGTTTTCTTGTTGAATTTAAGTTTGGACTCAAACCTTATGACATCAAGTTCTACATTTTGGCCTTGTTGCCTCTATGAAGTTGGGTTGAATTTGGTGACATGAAGTTGTGACGATCATCTTGCTTCTAAAGATAAACAATGACGAGAATGGTAAAATTAAAGTGTGGTCGACAACCATAGTAGTTCAAGCATCCCTTTGCACCCTCAACAATGGGGAATATGGGAGCCTGAGTCCAACAATGACGTAGACTTATTCATTGACATCAACGAAGGGCTAAGTGACGATAGAGGAAATTCGAATTGACAAGAAATGCTGATAGACATGATTGCAGTGGGTTGTGCATTGAACAGTGCATGGAAGGGGAGTTTGACATTGGAGCAACTATAATGTGGCATATCTTATAATGCATGGGACTAAAGTCTGACATTAGAGCAATTGTAGGTTGCTGTATTTTGTGTGTGAGTTCTATATTTGGATGATGAAGGATGCCGTTTAGGGGAGGAAGCCTACCTTTTAGCCGATGAAGAATGTTGTAGTGGTTTGGAGGACAACCACAATTTGGGTTGTTGATGAAACTAGTTTGACTAAAGACATTGAGAATAATGGATGAGTTGGGCCTATAACTCTCAACAACAAGATGGATGAATTTTGAGAACGTCGTCGAAAATGTGTTTTGGGCTATCATGGAGTCATTATCCAAGGTGGAGGTCAAATTCATTGGAGGTAGCATTGTTTAGTAGAAAGACATCATCATGTTTGTTGTCTAGTCTAGCGATGTTGTCCAGGTGGTTCAATTTGTTGTTTTCGCTTGAGGATAGGCCGTCCTACCTATGGAGTATGATGCACATGCCATCTAAGTGATTGTAGCCTTTTTAACTTAGAAGCAATCCGTTCGAGGCATGAAGGGGAAATATCGTTTAGCATCATCCTTCTCTTTTAGCAAGCCATTTGAGAGTATGTCTTTCAATGCAAAGAAGTGAGGGAAGTTGTTGAAGAGGAGAAGCACATCGTCAACTTGTTTGTTGTCAAAGGGGTGATCTTAAGGTGCCCTTTCATTGGTCATTGAACATGCCCACCAACACCTAGCCATTGGACATGTCAATTGGTGCTTGGGTGTTGAACATGTTGACACAATTGGATGATTCAATTGGTGATTTGTTGGTGGGCGTGTCGATTGATGACTTGCCATTAGATGTGCTAATCGACACCTTGTTGCCAACCATGCCAATAGGTGCTTGATTGTTAGACTAGCTTACTGGGAAGCCAACTATGACCTTGCTAACTAGTGTATAGACGACACTTTGATGCTTGAGGTGTCAATAAGCCCTCATCAATTGGCATGTTGTCTACCCTACTATTTAAGTAAACCAAAATTGAGTAGACATTGCCATTTGAGAGCGTGCTATCTACAACTTGTTCAAAAATGTGTTATTCAAGGAGCATACAAAGGATGCTGCCCCTCGACCTCGTAAGGGGTGCTGGCCCTCGACCTTGCAAGAGGGACCCCACCCCCTTGAACCCCAATGTAGGTGGTGACAAGTGCTGTATGTTAGACTTGCATTGTGGCTAGTTGCAAAATATGAATGAAACAATAAAAAGTGGAAAAAGTGTGACAAATGTTTCAAGTAGTGCATTTAGTGCTTCTATCCCAATTCATGAGTTGGTTTGCAGGTAGAAATGACAACTGTAAAGTAGGGGGTGAATGTAGGCAAATGAGTTGGCACTTACTGAAGAAAGAAGGCGGTAGATGTACAATTTTTAGACATGAAGGAAGAAAGAAGACTAAGATCATTTACTGAAGAAGATGCGCAAAGGGTGGTGGTAACAAGAGAAGAACCACTTGATCATGAGCCATGGAGCGAGGGAAGTGAATATGAGGATATGAGTTTGTTGGATAGAATTGGTCTTCAACAACGAATGTGAAGGGAAACGCAACAGTTACAAGAGCAGTATGAGCAACTACAACAAAGAAATGAGTAGCTAAGGGCACAAGCGGATCATGAGATTGTGAGATTGAGGGATGATATTCAAGCTAAAAGATAGGAAAGGCTGGCAATAAATAAAACTCTCTGGAGAGATATTTGAATTCCCCTCATCTATAGAAGGTGAAGCAAGGAACTAGAGAACAAACTCTAGTAGTGTTATCCTTTACCAGTAATAGTGATGATTCAAGTATTGACAGTTTTAGCACAAGACTCAGAAGATGAGGAATAAGGGACGCACCGGTGTTACAGTGAGATCCCCAGGTGGAAGAAAGGAGTAATGTCACCAACTTTGAGGAAGAAAGGTAGACAAGGAGAAGAATTGGACATCCACCAACAAGTACAAATGATCCTTTGGGGAGTCAAAGCAGTTCACAAGGACTGTTAGGCAACCCAGGAGGTGTGTGTAGAGTAGGCAACTTAGGTAGTCTGGGAGGACTGTTAGGTTCCCTAGGCCGTTTGAGTTTGTCCAACCAAGGGGTGAGGTTGGTTGGCCTCTTTTCAGGTAGTCTGAGGGGAAATTTTTTCCCTTCAACTACCCCTAGGTCGCGTTGTTAGTAGGGTGGTCCATCAGGATACTTTTTGATCATGCAAGAAACAACAAAGTTTTGCATAGCCATCAGGTTGGCCCGTGAAGACCACCTAGTGGTTATAGCCCGAGTAGGAAACGTCGTAGAAATATGCGACAAAGAAGACCTCAGATGGACCTCAAACAGTCTGGAGGAAGGAATAGACAGTCCCAAGTCAGGGAGGTCCGCTTAGGAGAAGGAAATGTGTCTGAGTTTGGTGGATTGTCGTGGAGGAGAAGGTGACGACGGAGACAATTAAGAAGGCAAGATGATGAACAATCGATCGAATGAGACAAGAGCATAGACAATGACAAAATGAAGAAGTGGTAGAGTCGCTTGTCGTACAAGTGGAGCAAGTGAAAGTACTTGTACAATAGATTGCTGTACAAATGCATGCCATTGTCATACAAGTGGGACTTGTACAACAAAAGGTCGTACAAATTCATCTTGACGTACAAGTCAGGATCTGCCATACAACTTGAAGTGGATGCTGTACAAGTGATCATTATATGGTAGATCGTCATACAAATGTAGCACAAGGGGATAGTTGTACAAACGCAAGGAGTTGAATGATAGATTAGGAGGAAATACATTGTTAAGGTAGAAGATGCAGTGGAAGCGGTAGTATGCGCCGCCATACGAATCAGACGACCAAGATAGACTCAAACGTTTTTTTTTAAAGGGGAAAAAGACGAAAAATTATGTCGTTCAGTTACCATGCAAGATGACAAGGTTGCGAACATGCAGTTAATGAGTGGTTATTGTATGGGCACCAACCGAAATTTTCCCTCTAGGAGCGTTATAAATACATGCATTGGGGAAGGCTTAGGCATTTCATTCCCCAACGCCGACTGACGGTAAAGAGAAGTAGCCTAGCATGTAGGAAAGGTGGATGCAGTATTGAGGAAAGGTAGTCATACGAAATTGCAGCAACAGAAGAGGAAGCTATACGGAATTGCAACAGTGGAAAGAAGCAGCCGTACAACATTGCAAGTTGGAAGGAAGCTGTCGAAAAATGAAAGGGCAGATTGAACAGGTGTGCCCTGAGGTGGAAATTGTTGTAGTACCAAAGAAGAATACATTGAAGGGCGGTGTTGCAGAGGGAGTGACTGTGCAAAAAGAAAGCGAAATTGCAGTCGTATGACGACTATATAGTCGTATGAATGGTTTTGGAAGTGTAGAATTTTCCAATTGCAGAGGCACATGAGGGTTTGTAGATTCATTGTAGAGGCTTCGTACGGATGGGGTAGAGTAGACAACAGAGCGACTCAGGCAACGCAAAAAAGGGTAAATGAGGAGGTTTTCATATAATTGAGTGAGGAAGGCTTTTGTACAAACCATGCCGTACAAGCAGTTAGAGTTGTGCCATACAAGTGCGGACCTGAGGGGTGCCATACAAGTGGAGGCATCAGATAATAAGGCCATACAAGCTAGGTGAGTTGCCTGTCATAAAGGCGGAGGATGTGTATGGTAGGTGTTATACAAGCACTAGTGCAGTCGCAGTTGGAGTTGAGTGTTGAAGGGATGCAAAAGCGTTCGAGTATTGCGAAGAGGATACACTGGTGGAGTAGCAGCAGAGGAAAGCTCTACCTGATTCAATGTTGGAGTTGGGGTCTTGTTCATGAGGAGAGGGCGTTAGAGTAGCTGCAAGGAGAGGGCTTGCAGAGCGTGTACGCACAAGGGAGAGTGTCGTGAAGACATCAAATGAGAATGTACCAGTAGGTATCATGGTGTATACTCTGGGGAAAGGCCGCGATCCAACACTCCCAAGGAAAGAGAAGTGGAGGCTGCACCTTAGGAGAAAGAGAAGAGCAAGGGACAAGATAGGATGGCCGTACCCTTGCAGAAGATGACCTGCCAATAGCTAGCGGGAGAGTTTTGTCAGAATTGGTGGTAGGAGCATGTACATGATCACCCATTGAAGGCCACATTCAAGGGTGCAAGAGTGCACCATATCTTGTAGATTCCAAATTTTGAGGAGTTCTTTAAGAAGTTTTTGCTCCAATGCTACAAATGTATGATCCACGATAGAATACGAGTAGATTCATGATTGGTGACCATGAGGTGCAAGTGGTGTTCTCACCTAGTAATTTTTGGAAGACGTTTAGATTGTCGAGTTCAGTGATATCGATGAGAAAGGAGGCAGTGAAATTGCACCAGTGGAAGGATTTGATGGACAGAGTCATTGGTCTTAGTCAAAAGGAGA
The DNA here is from genome assembly GCA_028583015.1 of Wollemia nobilis. NCBI lineage: Eukaryota > Viridiplantae > Streptophyta > Pinopsida > Araucariales > Araucariaceae > Wollemia > Wollemia nobilis. The sequence goes on along the minus strand of JAQPPZ010003077.1, from coordinate 8,402,765 downwards.
TGACAAAATTGTTGAAGCATGGGAGCCGCGGATTGAAGATGTAGGAACTGAAGACATCAGAATTGTAGCGTACGATGAATGTGGTGATGTCAAAGATCTCAAGAGAGTAGAGAGCCTCGAAGATGCCCACTTGGCTCATACTGTATATGGAAGGGATAATGGCTGGTGTTGCATACGATTGGGCATCATACGTGTCATATCGCATCAAGAATTTTTTGATGTGGTACACGTGGAATTTCTCGATGGCGTTTCATACCATTTTGATCATAATGAATGCTATGATGTAGGAGAAGTTGTGGTTTCCTGGTTTGAATCCGTCGAGGATGTTTTCGGAGCATCAACTGACAATATATAGGTGGGTCCATGTGATGCCACTTACAAAGCCAAGTACCCCAATGAAGAAGAAGGGTACTGTGAAGAAAAGGAAGGAACAAGAGGCTTTGAAAGAGGAGAGTGCAGATTCACAAGAAATTGATGAGCAACTCCAAACAAAGGAATTGCTGCGGAAGGAGAAGAGCCGTAGTAGGTTGGAGCAACAGTGGATGGGACCTCAACCTCAACATTAGCAACAATCACAGGTACAACTCTTACAACAGGCCACAACAAAAGTAAGTGGCAAAGAGCAAAGGATGACAAAGGGTTGAAAGAAGTTCTTGCACATCAGGAGACTCAGGCTATGTAGGAAAGCACTGTAGCTAGGAGGATGACTTAGGAGAGGGTTGTAGTGGGAGGACAACAGCCATAGGACACTTTTGTGCAGGTGGTACATGAGACAAAGAGAACCCAATAGTTGGAGAAGAGGATTGTGCAACAAGCGTAGGAACCAATTACTGTGGATGTGGACATAGAAGTTTAGACTGTAATGGATGTTGCATAGGAAGAGGGTGCAAGGAGTATTTGGGTGGAGAATGTCAACTCACCCTACAGTTTTGTTAGTACACCAGTGTAGTTTGCATAGCAAGTGGATCCATGTGCATCACCCCTAGTGGATGAGGATGTGCAAATAGAGATCACATCTAGAGCACAGGAGGTGGCACCAACACCAGTATTGCTGAAGGAGAGAATGAAAAAAGGAAAGGAAATTGCATCAGAGTTTAGCTTGTGGTAGGGAGGCAAGGGGAGCCAACCATTGGAGGAGCCAAAAAGAGAGTAGCAAACCGTGGTAGAGGCCACAATTACTAATGTAGGACAACCAATTCAGGAGGGCAAAGCAGCCAAAAGACCAATCAACTTGACATGTCACGATTGAGAGGACATGGAGAAACAACCACCGAAGATGACACAGACATGTAGTTGGCCGAATATATGAGTAAGCATTTCATGATGCCAAACTTGAGACCACCAGTTCTAGGAGAGAAAATTAATGAATAGGTTGATGCAAATTTTGAGAAGATGACTGGATTGTTGGAGAGAGTATGCAAAGAATTCAAAGTTGGATGCATGGGAGAGTGATGACTATGGCATCTGAGATTGGATAATGAGTTAGGCAAACTGGTGCATTGGGCTCGCGATGATGAGCGTATGAAGAAGTTTGCCGAAATATACCAAACACAACCATGGGAGCTAGAAGGTAGTGTTAAATTGATGTTGGGATTGAAGAAATTGCCAGAGAAGACTCCAGTACTCTACATACATCCACCTCGAGTGTACATTGATGAAGTGATTTTCGTAGCTTGTTCGAAAGAGGAAGGAGGTGTCGAGTATGTTAGGCTTGCACCTAAGATGGTTAGATCGTATGCAAGAATGAATTTCTTAGCATACATGATTTAGTGGTTAGTCATAGGACTAGAAAAGTTTCAGGAGAAGAACGTGGAGTAGGCTGATCGATTAAAGGAGATGAAGACCCAACTTCAGTAGGTGTAGGAGGATGTCGGAGCAGAATTGGCGAGGTTGAGAAAGGAAGTTGAGGAGAAGGTCAAGGCACAGGAGGAGCAGGATCAATTAATCAGGCAACTAAAATCTGAATGTGCGGTGAGAGAGCGGTTGTTGGAGGTGAAAACTCAAGAGGTCAATCACCCTGATAAATGAATAGGTGAAAAGGATGAGCAGTTGACGATGGCAACAAGAAGAGAGGCTGAAACAACCAAGAGGGAGGCTGAACCCGCAAAGAGGGAGGCCAAGATGAAGGCTAGATTGGCAGAAGTTGAGTAGAGGACGAATCATTACGATGTGTAGTGTGCTTGATAACAGGCCTATGCCAAGAGATTGAAGGGAGAAACTAAGGCCTTGAAATTGTAAATCTAGGAGCTTGGAGGCATACCTATTCCTACACCTCAATAGCAAAACCCAAGTCCCTAGGAGCAGAAGCAGTCGTTGACAAGGACGTAAACCAATTTAAAGGGGGAGGGCAGATGTAGGAGCCAGTTTTGACCAACTGAAGAAATAGTGTACGTAGTAGTAGGAATAAGTGTGAAGTGAAGACATACAATGTAAGTGTAAATATGAATGCAAATGAAATGTAATTTTGTAGTGGACTTCAAGGGTGATGATGTCATTGTTTGATTAAATGCAAATATAAAGTAACTATGGCTAATGTATGTAATGGATATTTGAATTGGGGAAGTAGTTATGGGTGAGGTCTCCTGGGCGACAATTGTTGGCAATTGCTAGGCCCCAAGGTTAAATAGGACCCCCCCTTCGTTTGTGCAGTATCATAGACCATATGTGTAGTACGTTGACCCTAGGAGAGTGCGAGAGAGCACCTAGGCTTGTCTAGTCTATGAATCCATTGTTGCATTGTATTGCCGAGGCAAATGTTCTATAATGTATGTGTTATACAAGTTGAGTAATACAATGATGATTCATCCTTCATCTATGATATATGTATTTTGTGTGATATTGTTGCATCTAGTAGTTTGGTAGATTGTGTGTATATCAAGTTCTGTGTGCAGGTGTGGAAGATTTGCAGCTAGATCATTGTACAAGGAAGTTCTAGTCTAGAGCGCTGTACGAGTGGAGCCATGGGAAGTGTGATACAAGTGGATTCCATTGTGCTGTACAAGTGAGTTGCTGTTCAAGTGTTGTCGTACAAGCACTTGCCATACAAGAACAAACTTGCCATATAAGTGGATCACTTGTGTGTCATGGAAGTGCATGTCATTTGATTGCCATTCAAGTGGAAATGAGACAGTGTGAAATTGCATTCATTGTAGTCTTGTGTGGCCTCTAAATCTGTCATTTTGTTCCTCCACCATTGGGATACTCACCTCTGAGAGAGAGAGAGAGAGAGAGAGAGAGAGAGAGAGAGAGAGAGAGGGGAGGGGATTGTATAGGTGCCCTTGATATTTGTAGAGAAGAATGATATCACACTGATACCATGGATTTGGTGGTTGAGGTGTATTTATAGCAAATACCTAAATCCCAACATTAACAACTACATATTTCATTTACCTAGAACAACGTGATGCTCAAGGTTAAGTCAAGTTCAACCATAAGTTGCTAAATTCTTAATGAAGATTTAGATAACCATACAAGTGGTTTAAACAATCTTGCTAAGGGTAAATACATCAAACTCTTGTTGATAGAATTACATAAAAAATGCCTATAGGATTACATTAAGGTTGCTTGTAGGCTTACATTAACCACTATTGGCCTTTGCCCAATAACATTAGATTACCATCTTCCAACACCTCCCCATAATATGAGCTTGGGGCCAAGGAGAGAAGTCATTAGGGTGATATTATCTCCCCCCTATAGTGAAATCTTGATTAGGCTGAAGAGTATATGTACTGCCAAAGATTATGTGAACCTCTCGCATCATCTGGGAGCTTGCCAATGTCCCCGATAAGGTAATCTTTGCTACTCCAAGATGCTCTTGCATTTGCATAAGAAGCTCCTTAGGCATGGCCATAGTTAGAATAACCGCTTTTGGATACTCCCACACATACAAAAAAATACCTCTCCAACTCCAAGGCTCTCTAACACTTGAATAAGAAGGTGCTCGATCATGACCGTGATCGTGATGGCCGTTGTCTACTATACTAAAGACATATGAACTGGGTCAAACATCCCATGGGTATGAAGTTGTGACTCCATCTCTTGGATCAATGACATTGAGCTTCCCTTGAAAAAATCATCGACATACAATGCATGGTCCATAATATATCCATCAAACTCAAAACTGGATGACTATAGCATATAGATCCTCTCCTAAACTTCACCGTGAGGAAGGATGGTTTTCATACCCATCTGGTGTATACAAAAGGCAATAGTGTAGAAAAGCACCCAAACAAAGTCGATCCAAGCAATAGGAGCAAAAAATGTCAAATAACCAACTTCTCTTATCAAAGAGAAACCCATAGGAGTAGGGCATACCCTATGCTGACCATTGGACATATACTCATCTTTTCATCATCAATGTCCATCCAAATTGAAGCCTTTGAATAGCCAATTCCCTTCATTTGAAAGAACCTTGTACAAACAAGGTGTACCTTGTGCTGGCTATGAGATGCATACTCCTGCTTATCGCCATCATTATGCATGTCCTTGGTTAGAGGAACAAGCTCACAACAATCATCAATGCTCTTTCTTATGGACAAAGTAACAATCTCGAAGCAATCATCAATATCCTTGCCCTTCATCAAAGAAACAAGCTCATAACAATGATCAATGCTCTTGCTTATGGGCAACGGGGCAATCTCACATCAACCATCAATATTCTTGCCCTTGGTCAAAGGAGCAAGCTCAAAACAACCATCAATGCCCTTGCTCATGATTTGAGGAGTATTCTTCCAACAATTGTCAATGTTATTGCATGTGGGTAGAGGAATAGTCTCTCAAGTTGGAATTCCATATTTTGTCAGCTAAAGAGGGCTCATATGCCTCAAGAAGCTGTAGCTATTGTGCCCATGTCAATGTTTGCTGATATCGCCTATCTTAGTCACTGTATCACCAAATGTTGTGCTAGGTACCATGTTCCCCGTGGATTTGGAATACATGCCTTCAAGGATGTAGAGGTCCAATAAGCCAAGTGAATTGTAACATGTGCATGTGAGAGCTTATCCTCACACTCATCATAAACTTGTGCAAGGAAAGAATCATCATCACTCCCCTTCTTGGATTCCTCCTTAACCTAGTGATCCTCTTTTGTCAAAAAATACAAGCAAATGATAAAAACAATTGTGGTAAATGGTCCATGAAGATCCTACAAGAATCTATTGTTTTGCTCATAGTTGAGAAAATCTACAAAAAATCCCGATTTTGCCGATTTTTTCCTGAAAAATTCTGATATGCATGAAAAAAGCTTTTATCGTGCCTCAAGAAGTTGTAGCTATTGTGCCCATGGCCATGTTTGCTGATATCGCCTATCTTAGTCACCATTTCACGAAAATTCTATGCTAGGTAGCATGTTCCCCTTGGATTTGGAATACATGCCTCCAAGGATGTAGAGGTCCAATAAGCCAAGTGAATTGCAACATGTGCATGTGAGAGCTCATCTTTACACTCATCATAAACTTGTGCAAGAAAAGAATCATCATCACTCCCCTTCTTGGCTGCCTCCTTAGCCTAGTGACCCGCTTTTTATCAAAAAATACAAGCAGATGATAACAACAATTGTGGTAAATGGTCCATGACGATCCTACAAGAATCTATTATTTTGCTAGAACAAAACAAAAAGGACACCCACCATTGCAAAGAGCTTGAAAAATTGTGAAATTTGAAAAACGATCTGCAAACGCTTTCGTATACAAAAGTTATGACCTTTGGAAGTTTGCCCCCCAATGCACGGGAAAAATTGCCAAAACCATCCGAAGTCAAAAATTCAAATTTACCTGTGAAGAATTGGAAGGCTCCACGTATCATAGATCCAACAAGTAAGAAATCAGCACTTGCCTCCCTTGTTTGTTTTTCATTGGGCATGCAATAAATAGTTTTTCGCTAAATGCCAAGTTCTGGCTAGTTGATGACCACTATATATAGCAAAATCTTGGGTTTTGTTGGACATTTGTGTGCCATGTCAACAGTCCATGTTGTCACATCATCTGTTTGAGAGGGTTGAAATAAGCAATGCGTCATCCAACTCAAAAGGTGGAGGATGTTGAAGCCTTGACCAAGTGCCCCACAATGCCTTACCCTTCTTATTCCAACCAAGGTAGCATAAAGCTGCTTTGAAAATTGCAAGGTCATCATCAAATGCTAAAGCGAATTTGAAGTGCCAATACCACCTATGATCCTCCCTCTAGTGCAGACCATAGCGCCCACCATGTTGCTTATTAACTAAGCGTTGGTCACCATGCTCAACATCCTACCAAAAGGGAACCTCAACGGAGATTTGAACATGATAGCCACAAGCAATGAATTGTTGTGCTCTACTGCCAAGCCATTGAGCAACTTGCAACAAAGAATTTCATCAATCACTCTTAATGTTGTGCTAGCTTTGCGTTGCTAGGCCAATGCTTTATTGTGCATTTGTCGGTTGCCATGGGTCGTCATTGCCGACTTGAGCCACAGTGTCGCGATGTATGCTTTGCACGTCTCAACCACGTTTTGACAACCAACCATTCAATGCACGGGCTTCCATGGAGGTTACTTTCTATTGGCGTCCCTATCATCTAACTCATTGTTCGTTACAATGCAAAATGAAGGTTTGAACTCAAGACCTCAGGGAACCTAGTTGCCAAAACAACTCCTTCCAACCATACGACCTATTGCCTTGTCAATAAACAAAAAATGCACTTGTAGAACCTGAAGCTGAAATAATTGGTTGCGAGGCATGGAGTTGAACAAATGCCACAAATGATTTGTACGTGTTGTGCTTGGAAAAATATTAGGCAATGGGATCTAGTGCCTTTAAATCATATTGTGGTGGCCATCAAAGCAAAGGCACGGGTGAGCAGACAAGGCCTGATAATTGACTTATTTTTGCTAGCTAGGTGGACGGGTGCATGTGCCTTCTTTGTTCTGCATGATTCATCAACTATACCTCTGCCTTCTTCATCAATATACCCAAAATGCGATTGGTGTGAATTGAAATGACAACCTACAACTATCAAAGCCTTATCACAAAGGCTTCTTGTCATTAAGCCATGGCCTGGAAGAACAAAGAACTGCCCCTTTGGGCTGTTATTTCATTGATATTGTGTCTTGCGTCATCTCTCACTCGTTGTCTGCTGTTTTTCCATAGGAAAAGGAATATTTTGTAGAATATTCCAAAAGATTTTGAATTTCAAATCTTAGAGGGAGAAAACCAAACTTTTTTGATGGAAAAAAAGATGCCAAATGGCGGAATCTTGAAAATTGCTTAGCTGAGACCCCCCCCTGAAATTTCTGCAAATAATCACAAAATGCTGATGTTTGTCCATATCTGCCATGGTTTGCCTTGTACAACCTTTTTATGGAACACAACCCATCAAGCCATCCTCTTCTATTGAAGCAACATAAGAGTTACTGGACCATTCTTGCAACTTTGTCAAGTGGCTTGGAGGTCTTTGCGATTTACCAAACATTGCCTAAGATTTTTTTGGCAATTGGGAGTGATAAAGAAAAAAAATTCAGTTGCTTTTTCTCTCCCTTTTTTTTCCCTTTATCTTTAGCCCAATTGTCGGGTTTCGTCTTGTTTTTATCTTAGTTATTTTTCTTTGTTGGGCTTTTAGCCTGCTATTTGGCAGTCATTATTGTACTTCTTATAGTCCCTTGGGTCTTTTTTGACCCACCGTGGACATTAATAATATCCTTGCAAACTGTCCTCTCATCCATGCTACACTAGTTCAAAAAACTTCCGAGTAGGGAAGGGATTTGATACATTTAAAGAATCCATTGGATGCAAAAGATATCCATCAATACACACCACTTAATCTATCACGTCTGTCATGTCTATATATGATTCCTACATTTAAGGCATATCTGGGAGGATCCATCACAGTAGTTTAGGTAAAAAGATTGAGTGTCAGGATAGGAAACTATGAACTTGTTAGTGAATATTTTCCTTGAACCAGCTAGGTTATTGTGGCATAGCAAGACCCTCAAGATCCAAGCTCCAACTAGGGGTTTTTAGTAAAAACCTTAAAAAATTGTCTGACAAGTACTTTCTGTTGGTGTATTAGTCATGCACCTTATTCCTTTAGTTCACTTAGGATATTACCTAGGAGCTTATATTTCTTTTTCTCATATTATTTATTAGTGGGATATTAGCTCATATAGCTTTATGCTTGCTAGTTGGCTATCTTGTCTTATTAGCCTCTTTTTCTAGGGTGGATATTCATTCCCTCCATTTCTCATCCATGGCTCATGTTGTGCCCCATTATGGATGGTGGATAGCCATTCCCTCCTTTTTCTTGTTTGATCCTACGATCCTCATTGTACACCCTTGCCTCTATCAACAAGTGCTTCCCTCTCTTTGAGAGTCAGTTAGATAGTTAGTATTATCATTCTATCAAATTCTTGTTAGATTATTGTAGCATCTGCTTATGCTTTCCATTAATCTATAGAGCTTTCATTGTGTTATTTGATTCTTGTTGATAGCGTGGTGATATTGTTTTTTCAAACAACTAAATCTTGGGAAATATAGGATTGTTAGATCCTTTCAATTCTAACATGGCATCTAGAGCTTAGATTGTTTGATATCACCCATAGGTTTAGGATCTTAGGATTGCTTTTGTTCAATCTAGGATCTCCATTATTGCAGTTTTTTGTAGGTTTGAAGACTTTGAAGGCTTGTTTGGAAGTTTGGAGGAGATCAAATCTGTCTCCAACTGCCCAAGATCAACTTCAACAAGTTTCAACAATTGTGAAAGTTTGGATCTTGCCTCTTAGGGTTTGGCCATCATATGCTCTTACCTCGCCCTTTTTTGGGGATCTTGGTGATCAGAAAGTGGGCCCAAACCTCTGTTGCAGGTCCCTTTTTCAGGCCTAGGCCGTGGCTTTTTAACTGCAAACCCGCAGCCCCGCAGCAAAATTTGGAGGCCGTTTCTCCCTCTTCCGAAATCTGTTTTGAGTCAATTTTTTTTGATCCTGACTGATTTTTCGAGGGCTTCACACAGGTGCAGTCAGAATTCAAATTTGGTGGATGGATTTTTCAAAAAATCCCTTTTTTCACTGCTGTGTATTAAAAAAAAAATTCTGCTTTTTTCAGTTTTACAATAGAATTTCTAAAATTTTTTCTTGCTGACTTAGGGCTTCGCACTAGTGCAGTCAGAATTCAAATTTGGTGGATGGATTTTTCAGAAAATTCCTTTTTTCCCTGCTATGTATATAAAAAGAAATTTTTTGCTTTATTTAGTTTTATGGTAGAATTTCCAAAATTCTGTCTTACTGACTTCTTGTCTCAGCAGAACATTGTAACAAATAACAATCACTGAAATAAAGTGCCAAAATTTTTGGGGGGGTCATTCATTTACATAGTTCAATCTCTTGGGAGGGTTGCAAGGCATGTTCTAAGTGCCTCTTGTCTCTTGTATTGCTTTCCTTGTTTGTGTTTGGGTTAAAATGACTTCAATTGATCTATTAACACCCCACAATTATCACACATGGAACCTTAAAATGAGACAACTATTGCATTCTAAAGGATTATGGCAAATGTTGACACATACACCATCCTAATTCACAAAGGAATATGAACAATTTGCTTACCTCAACAAAGTGGATGAAGCTATGGGAATCATTGGGTTACACATGAGTGATAGTCTACTTTTTCACATAGTAGATTGTACTACACCTATTGAGATTTGGGAAAATCTTGAAGGAATGTTTTTTGGGAAAGTGAATCAATTCCGCTCTTTGCAATCGGAAGTTGAATTGTCATCTCTCTTCCCCATTGAGTTCACCACCATAGAAGATTATCTTGCAAAGTTTAAGTATTTTTTGACCCAATTGAAGGGGAGTGGAAAGAAGAAAAGTGATGAAGAGTGCATTTTTCTCATTTTATACAAGTTAAAAGGCCCCTTTCCAATATTCTCCTCTACCTTTTACTCTAGTATAGATGCCTTAGGAAACACCTTTGTTATGTCCTCACTTGAGTTATTTTGTGAGCGTCTCACTAGGGAACAATCCAAGCTTGACCAATTAGATGCACTTCCTTCCATAAATCAAGCCTTAGTAGCATCCTCATCTTCCAAAGGTAAAAGAAAATCTAGGCCTAAGCCCAAACCAAAGCAAGAATCCACTCCACCTCCTACCAAATCCACTACAAAGCCCTCCAACCCTCATTCTTCTAAATATAATGAGTCTTCCTCTAGGAATAAGAAAATGTCTAGGGATACTTGTGCCTTTTGTGGTAAAGAAGGCCATTCTGAGTCTAGATGTTGGAAGAAAATTGAAACCTTAGGAAAAACCTTGCAAAAGCATAAAATCTCTCTTTCCACTCCCTCTTCAACAAAAGACAAAGGAAGGGCCCTTTTAGCACATGCATTGGAGGCATCATCACATAGTTGGATTATGGATTCGGGAGCTTCTCATCACATGACTCCTTCTAGAGAGCTTCTTTCCTCTCTTAGTCATAGTTCCACTTCCAACATTGAAGTTGGAGACTCTTCTAGCATTGCAGTTTTGGGGACAGGAACTATTGAGTTAGATGGTGGGTGCATCAAGGATGTCTTATATGTGCCCAAACTTTCCAGTAGTCTTCTTTCCATATATCGGATTAGTTATTCTAGAGATGGAAAAACAATTCTCTTTACCCCATATGGTGTTGATATTAGAGAGTTTTTGGAGCCAAAGACTATTGTTGCTATAGGGGTCATTGATCATATTGCCCATCTTTATAGATTTGAGGGATTTGATTTTGGAACTTGCCATATGGTGTTGATATTAGAGAGTTTTTGGAGTCAGAGACTATTGTTGCTATAGGGGTCATTGATCATATTGCCCATCTTTATAGATTTAAGGGATTTGACACTTCATCTTTTGGAACTTGCCTTGTTGCTCATGCAGACTCTATGAGCAAACTTTGGCATGAGATATTTGGGCACCTCAACTACAGATATCTACAACAGTTAAGCACACAAGACATGGTGATAGGTCTTCCTAGGGTCTCTTGTTCAGATGGAGTTTGTTTAGGATGTGCACTTGGCAAACAACATCAAGACCCTTTCCCAAAGGGAAAGGCTTTGAGAGCTTTGGCAACCTTAGAGTCGGTTCATAGTGACTTGATCTCTTTTTCAACTCCATCATTTCTAGGGGCCATGTATGTGCTTACTTTCATTGATGACTTCTCTAGGCGCACTACGGTGTACTTTATTAAGTACAAAAGTGAAGTGTTTGCCCATTTTAAAGTCTTTAAGGCCTTTTTTGAGAAGCAATCTTCTTGTTATATCAAGAAGCTATGCACAGATAATGGGGGGAGTTTATAAGCAGAAAGTTTTCAAATTTTCTTGAGAAGCATGGTATACTGCATCGACATTCCGTCCCTTATACCCCTTAACAAAATGGTGTAGCTGAAAGGAAGAACAGGACTTTGAGGGAGATGGCGAACTACATGCTTCACTCTCGGGATATTCTATCAAGGAAGTGCATCTAATTGATCAAGCTTGGATTGTTCCTTAGGGAGACGCTCACAAAATAACTCAAGTGAGGGCATAACAAAGGCGTTTCCCAAGGCATCTATACTAGAGTAAAAGGTAGAGGAGAATATTTGAAAGGGGCCTTTTAACTTGGATAAAATGAGAAAAATGCACTCTTCATCACTCTTCTTCTTTCCACTCCCCTTCAATTGGGCCAAAAGATACTTAAACTTTGCAAGATAATCTTCTATGGTGGTGAACTCATTGGGGGAGAGAGATGACAATTCAGCTTCCAATTGCAAAGAGCGGAATTGATTCACTTTCCCAAACATTCCTTCAAGCTTCTCCCAAATCTCAATAAGTGTAGCACAATCTACTATGTGAAAAAGTAGACTGTCACTCGTGTAACCCAATGATCCCCATAGCTTCATCCACTTTGTTGAGGTAAGCAAATTGCTCATATTCCTTTGTGAATGAGGATGGTGTATGTGTCAACATTTGCCATAATCCCCTAAATTGCAATAGTTGTCTCATTTTAAGTTTCCATGTGTGATAATTATGGGGTGTTAATAGATCAATTGAAGTCATTTTAACCCAAACACAAACAAGGAAAGCAAATACAAGAGACAAGAGACACTTGGAACGTGCCTTGCAACCCTCCCAAGAGATTGAACTATGTAAATGAACGACTGCCCCAAAAAGTTTGGCACTTTATCTCAGTGCTTGTTACAATGTTCTGCTGAGACAAGAAGTCAGTAAGAAAGAATTTTGGAAATTCCGCCGTACAATTGAATTTTTTTTTATTTTTATACATAGCAGTGAAAAAAAGATTTTTTTGAAAAATCCATCCACCAAATTTGAATTCTGACTGCACCAGTGCGAATCCCTAAGTCAACAACAAAACATTCTAGAAATTCTTCTGTAAAACTGAAAAAAGCAGAATTTTTTTTTATACACAACAATGAAAAAAGGAATTTTTTGAAAAAACCGTCCACTTTTCAGATGACCCACAACACTTTTCAGATGCACATGGAATTTTTGAGTGGGATACAATTATGGCCGAGGAGTATTCTTCCTTGATGAAGAATCACACGTGGGATCTTGTTCCTCTTCCTAAGGGAAGGAATCTGGTTCGATGTAGATGGGTCTATCGAACCAAGTATGCAGCCAATGGTTCTATAGCCAAGTACAAGGCTTGTCTTGTGGCAAAGGGATTCTCATAGGTTGAGGGGATTGATTACTTTGAGACATTCGCTCTTGTTGCCAAGATGGATTCCATTCACCTTGTACTTGCTCTTGTTGCTTCATAGGGATGGTTAGTTTATCAGATGGATGTGAAGAGTGCCTTTCTCCATGGTGACTTGCATGAGGAGATTTACATGGAACAACCACCAGGATTTTCACAAGACCCTTCACTTGTTTGTCGGCTTAGAAGGTCACTCTATGGTCTCAAGCAAGCTCCTCAAGCTTGGTATGAAAAGATGGATGCCTTCTTGCTTGCTTTCGGATGTACACGCTGCCATTCTGACCATTTAGTATACATATCGAGGACTGGAAGGATATTCTCGTACTTGTTCTTTATGTTGATGATCTCATCCTCACTAGTAGCTCCTCTAGCATGATTCAGACTACACAACGCTCCTTGATGGAGCATTTTGATATGACATATTTGAAACATTTGCACTTTTTCCTTGGTCTTTAGATTCCATAGTTGTTTTCAAGGATTTCCATGTCAGCATAAGTACACACTTGTTTTGCTTCATAGATTTGGCATGGCTGATTGCAAGTCAGCCCCTTCTCCATTTTAGTCAGACATCACTTTGACTTCCACTTGCACCACACCTCGATGTGATCCTACCTCATACAGACAGTTGGTTGGTAGTCTTATCTACCTAACACATACTTGTCCTGATATTTCTTTTGTTGTTGGGCTCATCTCCCAATTCTCACATGATCCACATGAGAGTCATTGGAAAGCAGCCAAGCGTATCTTGAGATATCTTCAGGGCACATCACACTTTGGTATTTTGTACACACCAGGGGCTTCAGAGATTGTTGGTTATTCAGATTCAGATTGGGCAGGCAGTGTTGATGACCGGCGGTCTACTTCAAGGTTTGTCTATTGCACTTTCATCGACAGAGGCTGAGTACAGAGCAACAATTCTTGGCAGCTATGAGGTTCTTTGGCTTTGCCGATTATTGATAGAGTTTGGTTTTTCGCCTGATCATCCTACTACTCTTTGGTATGACAACCAAAGTGCTATTCACATCTCTCGCAATCCAGTAGAGCACCAACGCACTAAACATATTGAGATCCATATGCACTTCACTCGACAACTTATCTAGGATCGAGTTCTCAGTTTGGAGTACGTGCCTACACATGAGCAGATTGCAAACATCTTCACTAAACCTTTCTTATCGCCTCGTTTTCTTGAATTGCGATCGATGCTTGGGGATCTTCTTGAGTCCTTCACATTGATATTATATTGTACATGGGTACCTCATTAGACCTAGTTGCCAGGATCCATATTTGAGGTTATGCCTCTTTCATGATATTGTACACTTTCTCCTAAGTTTCACTTAAGGGGGGGTGTTGTGTATTAGTCATGCACCTTATTCCTTTAGTTCACTTAGGATATTACCTAGGAGTTTATATTTTTTTTCCATCTTATTTATTAGTGGGATATTAGCTCATATAGCTTTATGCTTTGCTAGTTGGCTATCTTGTCTTATTAGCCTCTTTTTCTAGGGTGGATATTCATTTCCTCCATTTCTCATCCATGGCTCATGTTGTGCCCCATTATGGATGGTAGATATCCTTTTCCTCCTTTTTCATGTTTGATCCTATGATCCTCATTGTACACCCTTGCCTATATCAGCAAGGGCTTCCATCTCTTTGAGAGTCAGTCAGATAGTATTATCATTCTATCAGATTCTTGTTAGATTATTGTAGCATTTGCTTATGCTTTCCATTAATCTATAGAGCTTTCATTGTGTCATTTGATTCTTGTTGATAGCTTTAGATATTGTGGTGATATAGTTTTTTCAAACAACTAAATCTTGGGATATATAGGATTGTTAGATCCTTTCAATTCTAACACTTTCACAAACTGCTTCAAAAATAATTTCGCTGTGTCAGTAAGTGAAACCACTTTTGACCCATTCTTATCCCATGTAAGATTTCACAATACTTTCCAGAAATGAATAGAAGCATACATTCACCACATGTTTTATGGAAAGATCAATGTGTGTGTGAGAGAGAGAGAGAGAGAGAGAGAGAGAGAGAGATAGATGAGGTGCCCTTGACCACTAAAGGTCACTGTAATATCAACAACGTCACTATAATATCGACAAGGTCACTATAATATCAACATTAACAATTACATATTTCATTAACCTAGACTGACATAAATGATAAGGGTCAAGGTTAAGTCAAGTTTAACCATAAGTTACTAAATCCTTAATGAAGGTTTAGTTAAGGTTAACCATACAAGTGGTTTAACCAATCCCGCTAGGTATAAATACGACAAACCATTGCCCATGAGCTTACACCAAGGTTGCCCTAGGCCTACATCAGCCGCTGTTGGCCATGGCAAAGTAAGGTCAGATTGCCATCTTCCAACACTGCTATGGGTTTTGTTTATGAAGGTATGGACTGCTACAATAAAGCAATTGCAAAGGCTTTTAATAATGTTGAATCTGATTAAAAACAAATATGGGACATAATGGATTAAGGTGGAAGATGTTGCATAATCCTATGCATGCTGCTGCATGTTATCTAGACCCAAGATTATTTGGGTTAAAGAGAAACAGTGACAAATAAGTGATGAGTGGCCTTTATAAAGCCATTGAAAAACTAAATCCAGATCCAGTTGTTGCGAAGAAATTAGGAGGGCAGCTCAGGGCATACAGATTAGAAGAAGGGATATTTGAAACTTATGCAACAAAGGAAGATAAAGCAGATACTCTTCCAGGAGTATAGTGGGTTTTTTATGGAGCAAAGATACCTGAGTTACATAATTTTGCAATTCAAGTTTTTAGTCAATGTTCAAGTGCATCAGTATGTGAAAGAAATTGGAGTCGATTTGAACACGTCCACTCCAAAAAAAGAAACAGGTTATTATGTAGACGATTGGGTGATCTTGTTTATGTTCATGCAACTTGAGATTGGCAACAAGCAATGCGACCAAAGACCCAGAAAATTTGGATTATCCATCAGCAAGTGTGAGTCTATCAGCCTTCCATGTGCTCTTGATAATATAGAGCTTGATGATGTAACAAGTGGGCATAAGAAAGTGGAGCAGCAAGAATGAAACTTGTGCTGCAGTATATTTTGTTCTAACCTTCAGACAATTCCGGTATATGTTTGATTTTGAGACTATCATCAGGAGTTATCGTTCTAATTCAGCAAATTTTTGGTTTCTAAGTTTGATATTTAACATTTATGCCAAAACTACTATTAAATGATTAATTTTGTCTATGTTGGTTTTGATATATTTATATGGGATGTAGGTTATGCATGTTTTCAATCTAGTCTTAAGTTGCTCTATTACATGGATGTTGATTTACTTTTGGTTATATTTGCTTTTTATTTAAATCTATGAAATTACAAATACTTTTGTAGATTTTGCTATCTTGAATAATTTGTCAAATTTTATGTCAAACTTTTATTATTGCCGAATTTATTTTGAATATTGATCTTTTACTGAATTTGAGTCCATACTGGAACTGTGTGACATAGGAGGATTCATGATCTGGCAGAAATTCTTTAGTAGAGGCTCTCAGAGTTTTTGGTTGCACAACCTTTGTTCATTTCCAGTCAACATAAATATTAGCTGGATGACAAAAACAATGGATGTATTTTTCTGGGTTATAGTATTGAATCAAATGCATATAAATTTTATGTCTTCGCTGTTTAAAAGGCTATGATGAATATAGATATCTTTGACAAGAACCTCCAATGGATCTGAATCCATCTTCTTTTAAAGAAGAAAATTTATAGATTGATAAAGATGATGTTAAAACACTATTCACTTCAATAGACATCCCATCATCTCAATGTGGTGAGAATAAAACATCTATTCCATATCAAGGGAAGTGAAAAGAGGAACAAAGAGAAAAGAAAGTAGAACAAGAGTTGTATCATGAGCAATAAGAAGAAGAAGATAGTATTGTAAAAAGACCAGGTGCTTTTATTGAAATTGGAAAGACAGAAAGTCAAATGAACTGTACAAAGATGGTAAGCGCTCAATTATTGGATTAGGTAAATCTTACTTTGATAAGTGAATTTATTTAATTCACCTGATCCGGATACATTTGATGAGGCTAATAGAAAACAAGTTTGGAGAGATTTTACGAAGGTGGATAACATTATTGTGACAATGTGAATGCAATAAAAGTGAATAATAAACTGGTTTTTCATGCGCACATTGATCATATAGAAGTAAACTATCTTTTCATTCAACAACTTGTGGAAAAGAGAGAAATCAAGATGCAATAATGCGCAAATCAAAGAGTAGACAATCGATGTTCTCATGAAACCTCTTGATGCATTTACCATGTTTAGACTCTTTTTGTTGTACTATGGACAGGTAGTAAGTGAGCATGGACGCAGACAAGTTGGTGACTTTAAAACATAGCCAGAGACATTTTGAACACCATCTCAGGAGATCCTGAAGCCGGCATCAGGAAAATGAACTAGGATATCCAAAGGGAAGTTGTTTGGCAGGAAGAGAATGTCGGCTGGTGAGTATCATCAATGACATCTGCTTAAATATCAGCAAGAAGGAAGATTTAGACCAGGAGAGAGTATTTTGCCAAATGATTTGGGAGGCCTTTTGAGGTTTCAGGGTGTTGCCTCTTGACCTTGCAAGGGGAAGTACAAGCCTACAAGGGGACTCTTGCTCCCTTTATCCCTGCCACAGGCAACGATGGGTGTTTCCTATTGGATTTAGGATGCTGCCAGCTACAAGATGATGGGCATTAAGCTGTTGGATAGGGAATTTGTGTTGGCTTAGTCATCATGTGAAGGATTGTGTAGCCTTGATCACATTGTTGGTTATAAAGCAAAAGGGTAATTTTGCTCAAGTGATTGCAGATATTGGACATGCAGAGGTCATATAGAACATGAAAATGCAAGAGCACGAGAAGCCTTGAGAAGCGAGAGAAGTCTCTACCCTCTGGTGATTTAGTTGGTTTGTCTATGAGGATGCCATTTGGCATAAAGGAGGGTGTAGATGTAGGCAAACAAGTTGGTCCACATGAGTGCATGTGTCCACAAATTGTACATAGTTGTGTTGTATGTTATGTGATAAGAATCATTGATGTGATGATGCATATATCGTTAAGGATGCTTTTAATGTTTCTACTTTCTAGTATGCAGGTAGTTAAGTAGTTAGGTGGGTATGGTAGTTACTGTCCACCTATCTCCACTTGTAGGGACTACTTGTATATATTATTGTATGCATCGAGGCATGTTGATCAAGTGTGTTGTATGTTTGAATGGGCCATATTCACCAATGTATTCCAAATGATTGGAATGCAAAGGATACATGCCTTGTGTACTTCATACTTGTGTGGTGTTGTCTTTCCTTATACAATATGGAAGTGGACTGCGGTTTGTTGCATTTTGTACTTGTTTGCATGACCAGAATACTCCCACACACTACAGATGGTAGTAGATTATATGTAATGTTCATAAGGTAATTAATAGGTAGGAGTTTGTTGAGAATTAGGGTTAGTTAACAATTAGGATTTAGTTGACAGTTAGGAGTTAGTAGGCAGTTAGGATTCAGTTTCATATTTTATTTGGTGGAGGATACATAAACACAGTGCAGATTTGAGCACGAATTTCTGACTTTTTAAATTCTTCAGTTGTGTTTCTACCTTTCATCTTATCTCTCTAATTCAGAGTGCTTTCCTTTCCAACTCTCTAATTTTTTGTGTCTCATACTGAATATAGCCAACTTCATTTCCTTCCTTGCTTTTTGAGAAGCTCTTTTGATACTTCTCTCCATAAAGAGTGAATATTCTGTGTTGACATCACTAAAATCTAGTTATTTTTTTTATAGCTTTCTTCCACCACAGCTTCTGGCATTTCTACTGCGTGAAGGGACCAAGTAGCAGTCCTCTGTGTTTATTTCTCAGAGTAGAAAAACAAGACATTGAGCTCACGGAGAAGCCTGCAGATCATCCAAAAATCAGGCCCAACATTAATGTTAATTTGGGTAAGTGATCATCGGATGGCATTAGCTCAACCGATTAGATTTGTCGACTTTCAATGAGAAGACCCAGGTTCGAATCTTATCAAGCGACACATGCGTAATAGCCAAATTCTAATACCACTACGTGGCCATGATGAAATATGGGTGGAGCCCATTTCATTCTCATATAACTAATTTAAAAAAAAGGATAAGTGATCAGAACCTGTATTGGAGTTTCTACTAACATAGATCTAGCACTTGCTGGTTGTCTGTTTGTAGGATAGCATAAAACAGGCCAATTTTGGCCTGAATACTAACACAATTTCTCTGCCTATTATGGCTTCCAACCATTCAGACAAATTTATTCTATCCGTAGTGCGATCAGAGTTCCTGAGTGAGTGTTTGTAATAATTTTACACATGTTTTACTGAAAATTCAAGTGCAAATAGAGTGATTATCAATTCTGTACTTCTTCACTAACCCTTTGTACTCTGGCAAGGAATTTGTCCTCCATTTCTTCAACTAGATCTTAAAATCAAATCAATGGGAACATGGTCAGAATAAAATCCCTAGGTTAAAATGACAGTCAGAAATTAAAACTGTGACTAAACAAAACCCTACTGAAGTTCCTCCTTTTCATTGATAATAAGAGCTATTAACCAGCAGGACCCTCCATACAGTAATGCCATGCCCCTCTTTTAGCTAAATTCTTTTTAAACAATCTTTTACAAATGAAGGAGTTGTCCTTTTACAAGTGGAGCAGCTTTTCCTCCTGACCGTCCGCTGGAACATCTAAGTTGAAGAATTTGAAGAATAATTTTGCAGTGTTCACTCTGCTGGTAGTGGAAGATTTTGTAGAAGTTGGTGATGCTAGTGCAAGATGCATCTGTGGGTTAACTTTTGTTTCCCAGCAATTTGAAGAAACACTTCTAAATTCTTCCATAGCAAGAGAACGACAGGATACAACTCAGATGAAACTGCATTTGTTCTCTAGTAACACGAATTTTGGAGGGCACCCTTTGGATTAAGTCTTCAACCACTCATTTTTATCACTTTTGAACTTGTATAATGCCCACGCATACAAAGATGCCAACTTTATCCCTTGTGTTCCTTTTAATCACATATCATACGTAACTGGTTATAACTAATTGGGATGCCTGACCAAATGTACAGAAATATTTTGTACTTAAATCTTTCATGGTATGACTTAAAAAATATATGCTTTATTAGCCTTTATAACATCAACTTCAGGCCTAGAATTAGGACGCACTGCTTGCAGTCAGATAAATTTTACACCAAGACATATAGACACTGCAATACGAATAGTTAACATTTCAGTTAGGCTGGCTAAGGTGAATTGTGTGCGTCTTCAATTTGAGTCCTTCTTAGTCTGTTTTTGATTTTTTAACATAATTGTATGAAGTACCCAACAGGGTGCATGTATATCTCTAATAAAGCTTTTTTGTTGACCAAGGCATTGTTTTTTTCCTTTGAATTTGTTATATGAGGTTGAAACAGCCCACCCATATTACATCATGGCTGCATTATAATAGTATTTCAACAAACCACATTACCATGGTTTACAGAAAACCATATTATCATGGGCCTCCTTTCAGAATGCTGGGATTTGAACGTGGGTTGCGCTCATACGATTGCATGCCATTTACAGTTCTCTCCACAAAGCTTTGGACACTGACCAAGGCATTGTTTCTTGTATCTGAATGAAACATTGCTGTAATTTGGAAACCCCTGCATTTGAACTGTCGTTTTTTTCTACATAATTAGTAAACACATGCAGCAGATAATTTCTGTTGTAAAATACGTGAACAACAGAGTTTAGAACATTCATTGACATAAAGATTTTTGGAGTGTTGTCTCTTTTATTGCTATTTCTATTATTTGATATATTGTTAGGCTAGTCTTTTTGAGTTATATTCTCTCAAGAAAAAATACTTTTTGGCAGTTTTGACAGTGGGAGCCAATCATTTGGATCATCAGACTGTTTTCAAGTCTTTAGAGCAAAAAAGCTTCTGCACACAAAAGTTCAAGTTGCTGCAGATTACTCGGATTCAAAGTCTGGTGCTTTTGAGCACCATGATGAATTAGGTTACCATCCTCTTGAAGAAATAAGCGAGGGTAAAAATCCTGAGGGAGAACAATTAAGAATGTCAGATGCTGAAATTGCTAGGAGTACTGTTGAGGTACTTCACATGTGTTCTAGCAGTTCATTGCTCTGTGCAAAAGAAAGAATTCTTTTTAACTTTAATTCTGTATTACGAATGATATAAAACGACTCTTATATAGAAACTCATTCATACAAGTATCTTTTAAACTTATAACTGTAGGCTAATAACAGTGCAATACTAGTGCCTCCGGGAATTGTACACCGTGAGTCACATGAGGCGGCTCCCTTGACCGAGTTACAATATGTTATTGATGACTATGGAGGTTTGTAAAATGTTTGATGAAAATACTTTGGGTTACCTTGCCAATACAAGGGTTATTATTGTTTTTATATTGTTGATGTAAATTTATTTTCAAGAACCATAACATTCATTTTAGGTTTCACATGAACTTACTCTTCTCACATATAGTGTTACAGAAATCTATTTTGAGTTGAACAATGATGAGAATATCTTGCGAAGCCCTAGGGCCAGGAATCCTGTGGTGCGATGACTCATGCAATTCTTTTATCTATTGGTTGATGTTTAGGGTATTTGGTGTTTTTTTGTGCACATAATCTGTTGATAATCTTGTTTAGTTTGATTGGCAATATGGCTAGAATGTTTTCATTGGACTGGATGATTTGCAAATCTATGGAGAGCAAAAGAGAATGGCATTTGAATATTATAACAGTTTGCACACCGATAACAGTAGTGACACTACCAACAAAGATATTTCTAAGGTCTGTGCAAACAAATATATTATATTCTTTTTTTCCTTGTGGTCAATAATTGCAGCACCTTGAATTTTTGAGAAACTCTTTTCATTTCTCTTTGATTTCTTTGTAGGACTGGAGTTCTACTAGTCATGAAGAAGATGACTTGGAACATTCTGAGCCTCTAAGGGACTGGGCAAAATTAGATACGATGACCATGGGTCATCGAATGTACTTTGCAAAAAGGATAGCCAAGGTAAATTGTTCACTTTATGAAAAAGGAAACAAATTTGTCCATTTATAATGGTTTGCATTGGGATTGGTATGTTGCAGTTATCTAAAAAGGGTAGTCCTGCCAAGATAGCATGGTCATATAATGACACCAGGAATTTAATCTACACAGTTCCAGTTAAACCTGCAGTCTTGTTAAGTCTACTTTTATATTCATTGCATGTGATGTAGTTCTTAAATAACATGCTCAAAATTTACTACTGTTATGTTGCTATCGTTGACATGGAGCTTTGTTGATTTGTTCTGAATCTGGTTTGCTCAAAGACTTCTGGCATCAGTCTCAAACATTGATGTCCTTTGTCTGCTATCATTAGTCACTGAAGCTACACAGTAAACAAAAAATGCATATCAGGCACCTCTTTCATAGAATTATAAATCAAGACTGTTTCGATGATATGGTCAAAGTTTCTGGAATTATATTTCATGACAGCATGACATAATCCTCTAGGCATTTGAATAAATATGTTGACTTAATTGAATTGAACAAGAAACCCAGTATTAGATACCCTTGTTTGTTTCAAATCTGTTATGTCATATGTATTGTAAAAATAAGCCACAATTAGGTCCAAATGTTTTCCTAGATATTGTGGATAAGTGAGAAGGCTTATAGATTATAATTTCTAGCCCATACTGATATAATTTGAAAACCTTTTTCTATTTATTTCACATTTATTATCTCTACTTAAAAGAGTCTTTCATGGTGTATAGTGAGAGGGTAAGGGATTGTATGAATTGCTATTGAAGCTTCTAGCATTAGCTACAATGCACTTCATTCAATCACAATCAAATTTTTCAGATACAACTACACAATCATCCAGACTTCATCAATATTTCTAAATATCCTGCTTGAAGCATTGACAAACTCACAATGTAGCAGCAAAACATTGGATTCAATGCTCTTGATCTTGTTGTCTGTCTGTTAATATTGTTTGATTTGCATTTTAATGTCTTGATGGCTTGTCCTTGTTCCTTGTAAATGTGGGGGGTCTCATTTTGTCTCTTGGGAATTGAAACTTGCAAGTGTCTTTTGTGCATTTGTTCAACGCAATTGCAATCCTATTTAATGTTTTGTATGACTACCCAACACATACCTCTTTTTGGTGTTGTATAGTATTCTACTCACGACACAGAATTTAATAATTTATCAATTTGTGATTCTGTCATGAGCTATACAACTACAACTTTCAATCTTCTTAGTTGCACATGATTCAAATCCTCAGTGACCTCTGTTATTGAAATTTGGCATCTGTCCTATAAAAGTAATCTCCTCTTCATTCTATCTTAATTTCTCTACTTCCTATGGAGATCATTAGAATTTAGGATTTTTATTTGTTCTATTCTTTTGCTTTCTTCCTCTATGATGGGAGTGTCAAAAACTTTATTTGTTCCTTTTTCCTTTGCATTTCTGCTCTGGTGGGAATGATAAAAATCAGTTTCTGCTTGCTTCAAAAACTTTTTTATGAATGATGTCTGTAGACTCTGTACAACTGATTTTTTTGTATGGTTACAAAAATTTATAACTGATTTTGTTTACTGCATACTATCATACCAGGTTTGTCCAATAAGAAATCTGAACAACATTCATTGCATTATTCTATCTCTATTCTAAAATCTAAGAGGCAGAAGAAACAGGATATAAGTTGATAGGATTGTATGATATGAGTTTATTATGATGAGCAATTGAAAGTATGAGGTTGGCACATCTTAAAAATTACGTAGAAAGATTCTGTGCAACAGTATAAGCACTGTAGAAGAGAGAGAGAACAATCCAGGAATTAGATATTCTAATGACATAAGAAAGCTAAATGGTGGAACCGTTTCCATATATTCAACTGTCTACATGCTATTTGCACCCCTAATTAATGCATATGCTGCAGGGAACTTTCACTTCTTATTTATGAACATCAAAATACATGGGGCCTACCGCATCCAGAATTTTAAGGAAAATGTATTAGATAATGAAATAATTTGCCTACATTAGAAATATGAGAACACCGCCTTCTAGAGGTGAAGTAGGTTACTTAGTGGAAAATCTGAAGTCATTATTTCTCAGCGTGCTTAATTTTAAAGCTTATTTGCACTTGTTTATCAACTATTCATACTACGCCGTTTGCATTGTCTAGCACATTTTAGTTATGCAAAGCCAATGCTATAGAATTCCATTGAATTTAACTGTCTGCATGTGTGTGTGGATGCTTTTTTCTTTTTGCCTGAGGTTTGTCCTACTATATTCATGGGCGATGTCCTTTGTAGTTTTTACTGGCTTGCAATTTCTCTTTTAGCTATTGCTTCCATTATATTTTTATTGACAGTGTTTTTCTTATGTTGCTAGAATTAAGGATCTATACAATTGAAAGCTAGAACAATCCAACAATTGGTGATTTTGTTTTTCTCTCAAAGTAAAACTACGTATTAGGTCACATCTTTTCCTGAGGCTTCAAAGTTTTCTTCCAAACTTTAGTAAACGAATAAGCAAATTATTTGGGCTTTGAAAGAATGGTAATCTTTGTGATTTTTCTTCTGTTTAGGTGGTGTCCAGTAACTACTCAGAAAAGATGGACAGACCGTCTAATGGCATTGCAATTATTGGACTTCTAAGGCCTGCTTTAATGGAGGAAGAATCTTATCTACGAAAGTTTCTGTATGATGCAGATTATTCAAGTGGAGATGACAACTATATAGAAGAAGGCAGTAAAGCTTCTTCATGCCTTCACAGTGATATTGAAGACATAGAAGGAGGAAGTGAATAATGAAAATCAAAGATTTGTGAAATAAAAAAGATAATTGACTGCACAGTTTATAAATCCAAAAAATTGCTTTTCCAGTTAATTTTTAGGATGATTAGATCTGTTTTTCTCTATTTTGGCCCTGCAGATCAGTCCAGTAATGCATATCTAGCTGATGAAGGGGATAATTCGGAATGGGAAAATATTGCCAATTCAAAATACATGGATATAACAGCTGATCCTGATTTAATGTCCATGATGTTGCCTGAAGATGAAGCAACTTGGCCACTTGTATCAGAAAGTGACAGTGAGTCGAGGAATTCATCATTGTTCAAGCTTGAGATTCTTAGTATTCGACTTATTTCTGTTTATGGTAATCAGGTAAGTAATGACCAGCTAGATAATTTTTCACAGTTATTGATTTTCTCTTCCCTATATTGAAAATGTTGCCCAAGAATACAAGTGCCATGCTAATGTAATCTTATAAGATAATTACAAGTGTGTTTATGTCAAACAGTACACCAGACAGTGTTGTAATCAAACTTGAATCAAAGTGTAATCTCTATTCCTACCTTTCTCTAATATAAGAGGTGGAGTCAAAAGCTCTTTTTTTACAACTTTATAACAAGTCCTTTCAAAGGCATGCTTGCTTCCAAAGTGGCAACACCGGTGGGAGTTTAAAAACGTTTTCTTGGCAAAGTGAGGCATTATATGTCTTGAAAGTTTTATGCTTAAGAATAAGGTAATCTACACAAAAGATGATGTTCTCAAAATTCTGAAAGGTAGGAAAAGCAAATTTGAAGGAGGCATCCTATATTTGATATAAAATGTTAATGAGGAAACACAACCATTCTTTAGATTAGCATAAGGCGCGCACACACACACACACACACACACACACACACACACAGAGTTGTCTGCTATTACCCACGGTGAAGATTTTTATGGATAATTCTAGGATTGCGAACTAGAATTATCACCTGTGTTATATAACTATTGCACATATGAAAACTACTCTTCCTGGATAATGTTGTACATAAACTAAACAGCAGAAAAATACTATTTTCTTGTTATAGTTAGGAAAAGGAGTATCAAGCTTGTGCATAAACAGGGGGCATAATTTTTCTTTGTTGTTAAAAGTTGAGATTACTTAAAGTTCATCGTGATGATTTGGCTCCCTTGGCCTAAGTTTTGTAAGAAAGCAACTATTGTTATGTGGTATTTGCTAAGGAATTATAGACACAGAACCCGACATGAAACCAACACTTCATACAAATTAAGTTGAGCAGAAAAACAAGAAGTTGAAAAGCGTCCAAACTCTCCATTTGGTGCATTACTTGTTCCAATTAAAAGGAAAGGGAACTATGAGGGTGCATAGACCTAGAGCATGAGATATGATTGCAATAAAAGATTAATGCCCTATAACCTGATTTGAAGACCTCCTAGATGTCCTTAGAGGAGTCTTTTCAAAGTCAGATTTAACCTGCTAGATGTCCCTAGAGGAGTCTTTTCTAAGTCAGACTTAAGAAGCAGTTATCACTAGGTCAAATAAGGAAATTGATGTTGCTAAGACAATTCAAAACTGTCAATAGCCATTATGAATTCTTGGCTATTTCATTTGGCCTGACAAAGGCACTGACAAATTTAACAGAAATCATGAACAGTATTTTGATTTCTATACTTGGGGAAACTTCTGTTGTGTTCCAAGAAAACATGTTAATCTTCAGCAAGAACGAGAAGGAACACATAAAGCATTTACAGACAGAACTCAAGTACCTTTGAGAACATGAATTCTATACTAAACTATTTAAGTTTGAATTCTCCAAGATGAAGATGAAACTTCTAGGACACAATTTTTGACAAAGTCATACAAGCAGGTCCTATAAACATATATTCCATGACTCTAAGTTTGTATTGAAGATTCATTCACAAGTATTATAAAATGGTCTCACCTCTGCAGAAATTACAACTGAAAACAAAAAGGTTTAGGCGGAAAGAAAGACAAGACACCCTTAAGAGAGCACTACCTGAAGTTTTCATCTTTATATTATCACACCAAATCAAACCATTTACAGTACATACAGCAAATAGAGGATACGTAATAGGAGCTATACTTTCCAAAAATTACAAAGTGAGAGCCTATGAAAGTAAGAAAATATATCCAAACAGAGATATCTCATGTTTGACATATTCTTTTGAGTCTTGGAAACATTACTTTAGGAACAATGACTTGGAAGTATATTTATATATATCTCAAACCATTATCACTCCACTCCAGAAGGAGATCTGTGTAGTAGATGATATAGATGGCCTTCATCTCCAACGTACTAGACCAAAACTCCTCTAATAATGTAGGAAAGAAGAATGTTATAGCAGACAATTTCACTCAAGTCTACTTGACATTAAAAGAAAACTTGAAGAAATTGGAGAAGCACAAACAAGTTACCAGGGAAAAAAATATCAATGACTTCCTTAGAGAAAATGAAGTAGGCAGCTCTGATCTTCTTTGTCAATTGGCTTGCCTATATTCTTCTTTCATTGCAAAAGTGATATATTTTCAGTTTCTCACATCTAAATGTTAATGTCTTTCTCATAGGTTTTACTTGTTCTGCAGTCTGTTGTCAGCCTGGAAGATTTTCAACAGGCTGAACCGGATATTCTTGCAAATTCTTCTTCAGCAATTATAGCTCGTTTCAGTGCTGGTGGTGGAAAAATAAAACGTGCTCTTAGGACTCTTTGCCGCAAGAAACATGGTCTTGATGTTGAGGTATAAGTTCATGAATTATCTGTGTGTAAATATTTGGCTGCATATCTTCATGTATTGATATATGAATAAAGCTTTCTGGACTTCTTTTTCCTAGAAAGTGCATCATAGAAGTACATTGGAAAGATTTTATCAGCATTTTTTTTGTTGGAGTGTCTTTAGTTGAGATGGGGCATAAAGTAGTTACTCATTGTCTGATATTATTCTAGCACACATTTCTAGAGATTATCTGGTTTAAACCTAATAGTTTTTTATTTGCTAGCCATCTGGGAGTTTTGATTAACAGACCAAAAATATGGTTATAGGTTTGTGTCCAAGGTCCTTGCAAAGGTGTTACCCAGTTAGTTTAATTATTTGTGCCAGGAATACGACCACTGACAACGATCTGTGAATTGTTTTTTTTTAACCTTCTTCATGCACTTTTATCCTACTTTAATGCTTTTGCTTTGAAATTACGTGCTTCTTATGTTTAAGCATTTTTGAAGGTAATGTTCCATTTATAAAAAATAGTTTTAAGGTGGTTTAGAGTTATTTGAAATTTCATTGCTAAAGGCGGGAAATTGTTCTTTACATCAAGTTTATTGCATTTCCTCAACTATTGTTTTTATTATTAGTTTTTAGTTTACAATTTCTTATTCTTCTTTCTCCAATTACTAGAGGAGAATTTGTATTTAAAAATGCAATGAAGCATTCAAGCAATGGAGTTGGATTACTTTAACCCATATGATCCTTCAAGTGTAAACCAAAGTCAGTTGAAGTATAATATTATTGTTTTGTAAGAGAGTTTATGATTGAACATGTACAAGGACAAACAATATTCTTTTGAGGTTCTTATCTAAATCAAGTATTCATCTGAATCCAATGCAACGTTTATTTTCTAGCATCTGATGTTCACCTGAGGTGGATTTGGATTCAAAGGGACATGTCCCTTGCCCATGTTGTATTAATGTATTTGTATCTGTGTGCTATTTCCCTTTAGCTTTGTTACTTGATTGTGTCTTGGGACTTTCAGCTTGAGGGGTGACTTTATCTCCTTGGTATGGACTGCCACTCTAGACATTTGACAACAACACTTTTGGGCTGGGTGCTCTTTCTTTAGCTCCTAGTCCACATTGGATTCCCTTTTATATTGTCTATATATATATATATATTTTTTTTTGAATAATACTTGTTATAAACATCTGCCGTGGGGATTGAACCCGGGTCACATCATCGATAATGCAAGTGGCATCCTTTTATATTGTCTATATATTGATACTCTGGGAGACATATTGTAGGGTCACATTGTTGTGGCTTTCCCCTTGGCTAATATCGAGGTTGTATGGGTGCATGGGTGGGAGGGTATCAAGGTTGGGTATGGAGAACCGGGTACGGACCCCATAATTTGGGTACATTGGTGTGAGGGTGTTGGAGTATTCAGGGTTCACAATCTTCAGATCATAGAGACTATGTTGTAATAAAAGTAGAAAGTTAAAACATCAAAATCATCAGAAACTTTGGTAAGACAGTAAACTGAATTTAAAATGAGAGTTGGAGAGGCATTGGACATCTGGTGCACCATGGGTACATTGTCTTGCATGGAGTGCACCTTGGGTGCAAGAAGGGTTGTGTTTTGCACTTGTGTCTGAGTACCCAATACGGGGGTGTCTTGGATGTGAGCAAAAGAAATGTTGTGTACATGCACCTGGACAACATAGTAGTAACTTGTTTATTAGTATTTACTTGTGAATTCTCTCTTATTGTTCTTGTTGAGGATTTTTCTCACACCCTCACACTTTCTGTTGTCACATTGACATACTCAGCCTGTTTACCTACTTTACTTATATGTGAACATTAATAGATTTTCATTTCATTTCAAAAATTTGATATGGTAATAATAAGTATACGTATAGAATGGATTTGATTGAAAGTGATGTTGCTCCAAATATGTGTCCACAAGTGAATATCAAGAAAGCTTGTAATTTTCCGAGTTATACTCTTTTTGTCACTTTATTTGCAATAAAGGTAAAGGTAAAGTAGTTTTTAATGTCTGCAAAGCCATGGCCATATGGGATGATCCTCATGGAGGATGTTGTTTACCCAATATATGTTTATCCAACCGATTGTCTCTTATCCCTTAGTCTTTTCTGTTGGAATATATTACATTATTTGGTACATGCTAATGTACCACCTTGGGTACATCTTTAGATTAGGAGTGTCTTAGATTAGAGTGTGAGTAAATATTTTATGTAATGTAATAATGTGCAGGAAATGCACAAGTGTCATGTAGTTAAGTGTGCAAGTGTGATGGGTGTAGATGTGCACAAGTGTCTTTTATGTAAGAGTGCACGTGTCCTTAGAATAGGAAAGTGAAGGTCTCAAGAAGAGTGAAGGCCAAGAGTACTCCATATGAAGAGTCACATTCTATTATATATGTGACTAAGCATTGTATGAAATCTGAGTGAAGGAGAGGAGAGAATGTGAGAGTATGGTGTATATAACCTTTATTCAATATCATGTTACTATTTTTGTGAGCATTTGTTAGTGTCCATTTTATGAGTTGTTACAGTAGTTATATATGAGTAAAATATTGCTATTATTATATATTTTATATTGCAACTTTATTTGAGATCTTGTGGTTATTTGCATTGAGTATTAAGCATCAAAAGCTAACAGTGTTATCAGAGCTACAACGAGATTTTCTTGCACAGGTTTGAAAAGTTGCAAACAGTCTAAGGACATTTCTACTGGTCAAGGAGAAACTAGTAAGGTTGAAGATATTACCTCTGGAGAAGGAAAACTAGAGAAGATAGTATTTCCACTGTGTTGAAGAAAAACTAGTGAAGATTAAAGATAGATTGAGTTTACCTATTCCAAGAATAAATTTGGAATAGAAGGCAGTCTACAACATAGTTTTAGGTCTTGAAGATAGATCTTGATATTGACAAGATTAAGAGACCCAAGAAGGAGGTCCTATTAAAAGGGTTGATAGTAAAAGCAAACTTGAAGGTAGAAGAAGACCTCAAGTTGCATTTGGCTAGAGTATTTCCACAGGGTTGCAGAAAAACTCGTGAAGACTAGGACTCAACATAGATTTCTTTCCACTAGATTGAAGAACAACTAGTGAAGATTATTGATTTCTATTTTTTGGACATTTGAATGTATTTGATTGTTGTTGTCTAAGATTTTGTTGCAGAAAATTAATTCTCAGAAGTTGAGAAGCTTCCTAGAACAGATAGAAAATAATTTCACCTTCGATTGCCTGAAAGTCTATGTGCTTTCCTCGCACAGGAATTGTTTTTGGAATTGCAGTAAAATATTGGAGATTGAAGGCCTAAGAGAAAGGTCTCATTGGAGAATTTGAAGAATTGAAGATAGAAGAATTTGAAGATTGCAGAAAGAAGATTGAAGATTGAAGAGACCCAAAGAACTCCCATTGAAGATTGAAGACTGAAGATTGAGGAGACCCAAGAAAAGAGGTCCCATAGCAGATTGAAGAGAGAAGAGAGGAAGAGGCTAGAAAAGCCCTATTGAAGATTGAGAAAAAGGAGACCTGAGAGAAAAGGTCCCATTGAAACTTGGAAGGAGAAAGAAGGAGAATAGAGAAGCCCTATTGAAAAATTGAAGTAGCCATTGGAGAAGATCTGAAGAAAGTTCGAGGTAGAAGATTGAAAGAAGAAATTTTTGAAAAGAGGTAATCACATCAAAAATTGGGACAATTGTCGCCATCTGACAACAAGCCCAAAAAGATTTGTGAAACTGATTCAAGGAGAAAGTTTTTGGCAAGAAGTTTGCTATATTTTGAGAGAGTATCTTTGGAAGACTTCAAAACATTCGGATTCTTGAAGAAGAGGTCAGCAAAGAGGCCAAATTTGAAAACAGAATTCAGTGAGAGCTAAGGAGGAGAAAGAGGATTGAAAGAGGCCACAAGTTGATATTTTTGAAGGCAGTCATTAAAGTTTAGAGGGCTGATTTTTGAAGGAGAAGAAATCAGAACTTTGGAGCAGCATTTGAAGAGTTTTGGACTGCAATTTAAGGCAGCGAATTGAAGGAGATAGAGGCAGTTTTTGGACAGCAAAAAGGCAGCATATTAAACAGCATTTGGTGCTGCAAGTTTCAGAGTTTGAGACAGCATTTTAAGGAGAAATTAGAACTGCACGTTTCAGAGATTCTTGGCAGCATTCTGAAAGGAGAAAGGAGAAGTTTTGGACAGCATATTTGGAAGAAGATAAAAGCTATTTGTTGATAGCGTTTTGAGAGGTGAAAGGAAGTTTTTGGAGAGCAAGTTGAAAAGAGGAGAGAGCAGATTTTTGAGCAGCAACTTAAACAAAAGAAAGAGCTGCAAATTGAAGGTATTAGACAGCAAGTTTTGACAGCGATAAGGTGAGCTAAATCTGCAAAGAAGCAAGCTACAAAAGAGACCAAAAAGGTTTGAAAAATTGGTGCTTAAAAGTGTATTTCGTTTATGTGAAAGAGTGGATTTAATTCAAGTTTAATAAGCACCATATTCTAGAGTTTAAATCAGCAAAAAGAAACTCTAAGTTTAGTGTCTCCAAGTTGATGAAGGAGGCATCTCAGTTATCCTTGAATCTACATTATAAAACAGAAAAAGTAGAAGTTAAAGATTGCATAAGGCAGGAGTTCAAAAAAGTTTGCAAATTGGTACTTTGATAAAGCATAAAGGAAGTGGTCTATTTCAAGTGTTAAAATCAGCAAAATAAGTGCAAAAGGGTGTTAAAGAGAGCAAACAGCCAAGCTTTGAAAAAGGAGCTCTCAAAGCCATTGAACCAGCTCACATATTGTTGATAAGCCGAGCTACAATCTGTTGTAAAAGTGAGCACACAAAAGCAAGGCAATACTAGTGGTAGTCGAAGTTGAACGGAGGAGAGCCACCATGTTGGAAGGGAGAGAGTCACTTAGGTTGAGGATGAACCACCGTGAGCGGAGAAGCTATCGGACATAGAAGGAAGAACTACCATACTAAAAAGAAGAGCCACCAAGTTGAGGAGGAGCAAAGTCTCAACACCACCATTAGCTCCATTCAAGGAGCTCAAACGCGGTCTACAAACGGGCAGCTGAGAAGACATTCTACGGATGTCGAAAAGCTAGGCATTGAGAAGCCAAAACGTTGAAGGAGCTGAGTTAGGGTAAGTTGGAACGAAAGCTAAGCGCCAAGGAATCAACCACCATACAAGTGAGCGTCTGAATTGCTATTGGTGAGAAGCCACATGTCAATTGAAACGTCCAAGATGCCATAACGTCACCAAACAAGGCAGACTAATGCTTCTGGTTCCATATTGCCAAGTTTTACGTAGTAAGGAGGAGCGTTAGAGAGTTGAAGCGCTAAAAAGGAGACAAACAATCATGTGGTACGTGAGTTGAAGAGTAAAAGACATTGTCTGCCGTTTGGCACATTGAATACAGAACGTCGAACAATCGCGGTAGAGGAGGTAGAACGTTGTCGTTAGAAGAGCTTGAGCAAAGCCGAGGGGAGGCAAAGAGTTCTTGGTTGGAGACAAAGCGTTTGTGAAGGGATGTTGAAAGGAAAGGAAGGCCGAACTTTGAAGTGAACAATAGATTTGTAGCGAAGAAGGAATTTAAACAGAGCACCGAAATAAGGAAGACCAAAGGTTTGAAACATTTGAAAGATAATTCGTTGCATCCTTTGGTGAAAGGCATCAGTTGGTAACGTCTAGATTTGAAAGCGCCATTCAAAATTAAAGTGCCACATGTTATAGGGAAAAGAGGAGCGCAGCCACCTTTGAGGGAGAACGAAACGTCTCTCACCTACCTTAAATGCATGGACGCCACGTTTCATAACGAACGAACGAAAGCGAATAAGCAAGACATTCATTGAATACTGTGATAAGTTGGTTAAGCGCTTAGGAGAAGTGAATTTTCACTAAGGAGCACATTTTGAGGAGAGGTCAAACGCTTTTAACCGGAAAATTCATGTGCTTCATTAAGGAGGTAAGGTGATTTGAATTTAATTTTGGTCTATTAACTAAGGATAGGAGAAATAAGGTTGATAAGTAATATTTTATCTAAGGTTACATTTAATTAATCTATTCCAAGTTAGATTAATAATACTAAAGGAGAGATAAGGGGTCTAATTAAGAGATTAAACCTTAGAAGCAATATGGATTATTTTTGGAAAGTTTTGAAGACCATTGAAATAGTTTTTGAAGAATTTAATGAGAATTATTTTTGAGTTTTTGGGAAGTTTTTGAAAAGTTTTGTAATTGATTTATTAAGTTTTGTGAAGCATTTCTAAATATTTGCAAACTGATAATTTTGGAGAAATAAGGACTACAACATCAAATTGGGATTACTATTATTGCAAATATTAATTTCTAAATTTATAATTTGAGAGTCAAGGTATTCAACATCAACATAGGTTTTTGAAATTTAGAATTTATTTAATCATTTATATGAAATTTGGGAGATATAAGGAATACAACATAGAGTTTTGGAAAGTTGGAAAATTACATTGACATTAGTCTCTCATTCAAAATTAAGGAGACATAAGAAATTCAACTTAGAAATTTGAGAATTGAAATCTTCATCAGAAAACTATTGTTTGATCATATATCCAATCATTAGGGAGACATAAGGTTGTCAACATAAAGTTTTTGAAAATTGCAAGATTGTATCAAAATTGTCTTTAGTTCTTTGTTCAAAATTAGGGAGACAAAAGGGATTCAACTCAAAGGTTTAAAAGTTTGAAAGATATATCATTCAAAGCAAATTATGGATTATTGGTACATAGATTCTAAAGCAAGTAAACATATGATTGGAAATGAACAATGGTTTAACTCTCTAAAAGGAAAATATGAGAAATCATTTGCTATAGGAGATAGTAAGACTTATAAAGTAAAAGGAATAAAAAATGTTCTAGTCAATCTAATTAATGTTTTATATGTTCTTGGATTGACTACCAACATTCTTTCAGTTTCTCAACTTATGGATCAAAATATGACAATAGAGTTTAAAGTCATCAATGGAAAGAAACAATGTCATATTATCAAACAAGGAAAAGAAAAATGGATCAATTATGATCCAAACTTATCTTCCATATTCATACACCATAAATCAAAGAAGCTTAAGCAGGTTGTAAATCAACTAATGAAGAATCAAAGAATAGAGATGATGAAGCAGAAGTTTTCATACAGGAAAAGAAAGGGTCATATGACTCTAAAGACAAAGGAAAAAGAAAGATTCTTATGCAAGAATTTGATGACTATGAAAGAGTTCAAGAAACTTGTAATCTTGAAAGCACAAAGACTAGAATATACTAACCATTCATTTGATTAATATACAGAAAGGGAGCAAACTAAAGAAAGCAAGAAAAGATTGTACGAGATACAGGAACAAGATGAAGACCATATTGAAGACTAAAGTCTTCAATAACCAAATAATGTAATACAGGGGGTGTTGAAGTATATTACATTATTTGGTACATGCTAATGTACCACCTTGGGTACATCTTTAGATTAGGAGTGTGTCTTAGATTAGAGTGTGAGTAAATATTTTATGTAATGTAATAATGTGCAGGAAATGCACAAGTGTCATGTAGTTAAGTGTGCAAGTGTGATGGGTGTAGATGTGCACAAGTGTCCTTTATGTAAGAGTGCACGTGTCCTTAGAATAGGAAAGTGAAGAGTCTCAAGAAGAGTGAAGGCCAAGAGTACTCCATATGAAGAGTCACATTCTATTATATATGTGACTAAGCATTGTATGAGATCTGAGTGAAGGAGAGGAGAGAATGTGAGAGTATGGTGTATGTGACCTTTATTCAATATCATGTTACTATTTTTGTGAGCATTTGTTAGTGTCCATTTTATGAGTTGTTACAGTAGTTATATATGAGTAAAATATTGCTATTATTATATATTTTATATTTTAACTTTATTTGAGATCTTGTGGTTATTTGCATTGAGTATTAAGCATCAAAAACTAACATTTACTTGCATCTTAGGATTTACTCATTTTTGGGTCCATCCTTGGAGGATGTGATGAGATGTAAAATAGTTTTAATGAAGTTCAATTTAGTCTCTAGATTAGTTTATTATCACTTTAATAGTAATTATAGTGCTTTGGAAACATCGAGTCCGATTGACCTAATGTGGTCATTGTTGGACATCAATAAAATCATCTTATCTGATAAGTAGAAATATTTTATATTAAAACATTCTATTGTAGAATATTACATCTATTTCTAATGTATGGTGGCTAGGAATAATCCAACATCCATAGCAAGAGGCACTACTTAATCTAATGCATAATAGGACTATAGCAAGATTCCTCAAGCCTAGTTTAACCATTAACAAATTTATTTAACCTTATGATCTACTCCAAACATGAATGAGAAATCATAAACAGATTTTATCAGGTAGAAATACCTTGTACATAGTCATGATCACCATCTTGTCCTAGAAGGAAGCAATGGGTACCTCTTTGGTTGCAAACTTGGGGGATTTCTGTGTGTTGTTTGCCTTTGGGTTTCCCTCTCCACTATCTAGTCTGCTTCTTACATTATGAATTCTGTCAATAATGGTTGCCATATTAAAATATTTCCATGTGGGCATGCCTTTATACATTTCAAATGTTTAGGTATATTTACAAGTTCCTGCACAACGCACTGCTTACCATCATTGGATTCCTTTATAATTTCATTTATTTTACCACCAAGCTTTTGGATTTCCTTTTTCAATGTTCAAATCACTGATAGAAACCATGAGAGCCATCATTTTGTGACCCTCCCTCTTGTTGAGGATTCTCATGCAGATCAAATTATTTTATAGGAGATCTCCCTGAGACAAGAACAAGAGCTCCATGATCACCTTGGACTCCCTCTTCCATAGAAGACTGGTCTCAGGCTTTTGTTCAAGTGCCTAGGTAACTGGTGTAAATGATCCTCAGCCTTCCTCTTCTTGGATCTGTGTGGGTTCTTTTCAAACAATTGATCACAAATGACTTTTTCCTTTTCTTTCCTGGTGTTGCATCTGAGACCTCGATCATTATTACCGCTTGAATTTTGAAGCAAATTCATCTTGGAACCCCTACTTTCTGCTCTTTTCCATTCTTGATCTATAATATGATAGATTTGATGAGCTGTCAGGCTTAGAGGAATCATTCCTCTTGTTGAGACATGTTTGTATGCACATGATGCACACATGCTTTTAAGTTGATTCTCTAAATATTGAAAATCTTGAAGGAGGTTTTCATTGACGTTCTCACAAGCTTGGTATTTTTTTTTTCGTTGTCATCCTCATAGAACTTGGTCAGTTTTAGCAGTCAAATCAAAAGCATTAGCGGCAATGCTTGACATCCATCTGTAATGCCTTTTTCTGGTCAGTCTTCTTCTTATCTGGAAACTAAGAGAGAAGATCCAGGACACTTTGGAACACAGCCTTCATTGCACCAGCTTGGCTATATTTTGGTCGATGAAAATTCAGCACACAATGCTGGTTGGGTTAAGAGAATAGCAACTAAAGAAGAGGACAGCAGCCTTTCTGCAAATACATCTTTTCCTTTTGTATATTTCGTTTTGACAACTAGCTGGAATAGCTTGATCAAGAGGGCAACTTTCGTTCAAATAGGAAACAACTGCATTTGAAACACTGTCCTTCTCATGTGCTTTCTACAGCCCACTTGAGAGTAATAGACTGCTTCTAAAGTAGACAAAAGCATTCCCACCTCCTTCCCCTTGGAGATAAATATCTTGTGTTTACATGGACGATGATGAGCACTCCTGAAAGCTTCTGCTTTGGCAAAAGTGCACCATCTGATCTTTTGAAAATGTTTAGAATCCTTCCATCGCTGGCATACACGAACAGACGAATCTAGACATGCCATTGACCAAGGTTCCTTATGAGCATGGACAGAAAGTGTGCACTAAAAGAGATCATATTTCATATTTGATTTCCTTCATCATATGGACCTAAGGAGGCTGGCCTGTCCCAAGTTGCCTTTTTGACATTTTTAATTTGGATATTCCAAAGAAGAAACATTGTCTTCTTCATCAACTATTCACCTTTATCCATCTGATAGACATGTACTCCACATGCTTCTGCATGCATTCTATCCAGAGGTGATATCCCTATTCTTATTCATTCATCATAACCGTCCAAGGACAATAAACTTTGGTTGGTAATACTTAAAATTGCTCAAAACACAAAGCTTCCCAATTTTCTGCAATGCATGGAATGAAGTGAAGAGGGAGACAACAATGAAAATTGGCTGTAATGATATTATCTGGATCATTAAGGGGGGAAATTATTATCAAAATAGTTGGATAGAACAAAGACACAAAGCCAGGTTCTCTTACAAAGAGAGAATAATTCAAGATCAATTGAAAACAAGACTACCAGGATATTGGGAAATCTTCCCTCATAGCAAACTTTTCTCTCCTTACAACTCTTTTGTCCCTCATCTAGCGAACATGTGTATTGATTTTTTTTCTTTCATATCAGGCATTGGAACCATTTCCAAAATCATGATAATCCTCTTAGAGGGAGCCAGATTTGGCTTCAATTTTTGAAATTATCTCATTTAGTGAGGCATTTTAATTCCATAAATATTCTACCATGCACTTATGTTCTATTCGTGATTATGAATCCAGACTAGAGCCTATATATGACAACCAATCTGGCAACCAATGATTTCCGTGAAAGGTGTGGGTAAAAAAATGCCTATGAACTTATGAAAATACCTTATCTTATCATTAATGTCTTTCAAATTCCAATGCTTATGTCAAAATTCCTTGACAGGATTCAATAATTTGCTTAGAATCTCCTTCTGCTATGAGATGGATTACCTCATGTCGATGGCTAGCTTCATACCTTAAAGCAATGCTTCCATCTGCCGCATTGTTTGAAAATTGGCCCAATCAAATGATCTTTTTAGCCACCATTTCTCCGGGACTGTATTACTGTAGCTTCAACACTCCTTTAGTCCTGCTTGGGGAAAACAACAATATTAATGCCTGCAAGTGACCAAAGGAGATTAATGGGACTCAGTTTATATGTGGTTACACTAACCAGGTGGAGCCACTCAAAAGAATTCACATTTACAAAGAATAGAGTAGAGTACAAAATTATGAACTTCAACCCAGAATGGGTGGATCATGCATGTATGTGGAATGGCATAATGTGGTTTGCACCATATTCATGTGGTACCTTAATATTAGTTGCGTTTTGGCTGAGTGCTGTTAATTACATATTCTACATAATGGTAACTACCATGTGATCTATATCATTTACATGCATTCATGTCAAGGTTTGTTAGCGCCAATGTACATTAAAGTCATTCTTATGTCATGTTAGTCTTGCTTATGTAACTACTGATTAGGCGGTGATTAGTTCTGATGTATTTATGAACTAATTAGGACAGTTACATTGCTAATGAATGTATATATTCTAGAGTTACCTTATCGAATGTTCCTGTCGACTGGTTTACACATATCTGCATATCAGATATAATTATGAAAACCATAATCAGAATATATCCAAATACATGGATATTGTGTCTGGACATATCTGATTACATGCAACTAATTTAATCGTATCTAATACATCTGAATATGGCCTGGACAGCAGACACGTAAGGATATATAGCCCCAACATGAGATTGAAAAATAAACATACAATTCCGTAGACAGCAGTTCCAAGCAGAAATAAAATTATGATGCTGTCTGACGTGAATTTCCTATGAAGAACTACAATTTTGATGATGTATAGCCATTTTGGTAATGTAAATGACAAATTGCAATGTAAAATCAGCCAATCGAATGAATATGGCTCGATTAATAAATGTGCACAAAATGACAAACGCAGCCGTCTTTGTGTTAAGACGTCTGGATTAGTTAGACGTCCAGCCTAACTAATCAGACGTCTGGCTGTGTTAGACGTCTAGA
Source organism: Wollemia nobilis (assembly GCA_028583015.1). Classification (NCBI taxonomy): domain Eukaryota; kingdom Viridiplantae; phylum Streptophyta; class Pinopsida; order Araucariales; family Araucariaceae; genus Wollemia; species Wollemia nobilis. The sequence continues at coordinate 8,363,573 of JAQPPZ010003077.1, read as the reverse complement.
ACCGTCAGTTAGATGCTAAACGCAATTGTTAAGGTAAATAGGCGGTTGGGATGGTTTGGACAGGTTGGTTGCAGTAACTACCTGATCCTACCTATAAATACCCCCCTATTTCATTTTGTAAGATATCCATACTTGTCTATAATATAGAGACGTTGTGCAACCACTGTTAGTTTGGAATTCCTGTTGTACAAGATTGCATCTGTGTTGTAGTGTTGTGTTGCAGGTATTGATCATCGTTGGTACAGAAGCATGTATTGTCGTGTGTTGTTTTCATGTTGCAGGATGTGCTAAGGGATTGGAGACCGGAATGTATAACTGGAGACGTCTATACCCCTTTGGAATGGTCTGAGTGCGTACCAGACTAGCTGTTTGACCCCGTCGACAACTGTCCAGACGTCTAGCCGACTGTCTAGGCAGATGTCTAGTCCAGACGTCTAGCCGTCCAGTCAGTCGCCCAATCTAGATGTCCATTTCAGATGTCTAGCCAACTAGTCCTGACATCTAGCCCTCTCGTCCAGGCGTCTAGCCATCCTGTCCAGCCGTCTTGCCTAGACGTCTGGCAGCCTGTTCCTGACGTCCAACCCTGACGTCTAGCCGTCTGTCCGTCTAGCCGTCTGTCAGATTTGCAGAACATGATGACTGGTATACCTTGGCCTATCAATTCCTCTTGGTTCATCGTCATTCCCTCGTCTCGGGAAGTTATCCTTGTCTACATTTGGCACTGTTGCCTAAAATAAAAAAAAAAACTTTGGATCGAGAAGTACAGGTGACAAGACAAGGAGGTGAATGACACAAGGTAGAGAGGGAGTCCAAGACAGCTAAGAAGAAGTGCACGACTGGCGAATCTAAGAATGCAGGACGAAGAAGAAGTTTTAGAACCTGAAATGGAAAGAGTGTGGGATCCAGTGGAATACGAGAATCCAAGAGTAGAGATGCTATTGGTGACAGCAGAAGGCGAAGAACAAATAGTAGAGGGAGTCCCTGGTATTGAGAACGAGGATTGGACGGTAACACTTGAACCAGCGGAGAGGAGTTGGCTGGCGGATATAGTAGGAGACTTTGTACCGCAGCAACCACGTATCGGTTCGTGGGGAGGAAGACCATAACCACATCTCGTGTATTCGTGAAGAAGGTCGCGAAGTGGCAGTAGGAGGCTATTTGACCAAAATTTCGCTCCATCAACAGTAAAAAGAGAACCAGAAAGAGTTCCATCACACTCACCGCCAAGACATTCGCCTAGTGGGACAAATACAATGGCACAAACTACGCCTCATATGGAGCGACAAAAATGTCCACCTTTCCATGGGGAAGGAAAGGAAGATCTAGCCCATCACGTGGGAACTTGCATTACCATTGGGGAACACATGGGGTAACACAAGATGCAGAGCGGTTGCGATTATTTCCAGCCACCTTGCGGGGAATGGCAATGGATTGGTATTTAAAACAACGTACCTAACCTTTCACCCAATGGGATGCCCTGAAGGATGCATTCATTGAAGAATTTCGACCATTAAGAGACGACACAGAGATCATCACTGAGATCTTTGCTACAAAACAAAAATCGGATGAAGCTAGAAGACTGAGACGATTCACAGATAAGATGGAAATGCCACGAGTGGACAGAGTGGTAAAACGTTGGTTCTTGGATGGATTGCTACCGAAATATCAAAAGAAGATGAAAGAAGTACCATCCTCGACATATGCATAAGCCCTCGAGAAAGCAAAGAACTTTGAAAGCGAGGCCAAGAAAACAGCTGCAGGAGTCGGTGGACAGTCAAAACGAGAAGAATCTGACAGTGATGAAGACGACAAAGTGCAAAGTGCAATACATTCCTTTTGAAGAGAATTTGATAAATTATAAAAGAAGTCAAAGGAGAAACATGGAAGGATAGGAAGGATATTTGGTGCTTTGATTGCAAAACAGAGGGACATGCCAACGCCAATTGTCCAAAGAAAGCGTATTGCAACATATGTGATAGTGCAAGTCACCCAGTAGTGGATTGTCCATTCAATCTGAAGGGAGCAAGGCACCAAACGTTAACAATCCAACAGGGAAACCAATCGGATGCTCCAAGAAATTGACAAGGTGCAATAAGCAGTGGATACAGAAATAGCCACAGAGGGGGAAGACAAGGAGGACATAGTTGACTACAGTACAACTTTGAAGGGAGATTTGTAATTCAGTGTCGAAATTGTCAAGAATGGGGTCATTTTGCGAAGAATTGCCCCCAGCCTTAGAATACGAACACTATTGGCAGTAACAATGTTACGCAAATGTGTAGGTGGTGTGGTCCAGGGAACCACAAGGAGGCTAATTGCCCAAATAAGGCAAGTTACAGTGGAACACAGAATGTCAATTTAATTGACATTGGTGAAATAAGTACGGTGATGGAAAGAGAAGATGAAGTCCTAGCTGTAACAAGAACGCAGGCTAGGAAATTGGAAGAATATCCAAACCCTGCCAAGGAAAAAGAGCGATGGCAGGAAGCACAGGAATTGATAAAAACATAACTAGACAAGGAGAAGCAGGATACGCTAGTTCTAGAGGAAGCTTTAAAGAAGGTGGAGATCCCAAAGGATAAACGGGCATCAATAGAAGGCTTGGTGACGCAGGTGCTAAATACGGCCGTGGAAGTATAGGTGTCTAGTCTATTCAACATAGTACCTGAGTTATACGCTACAGTGGGAGAAGTTGTAAAAACAAAGAAAAGAGAAACCCGACAGGTAGCACACATCAAGCAAGGACAGTTCATGGATCCAACGATACTGATGATTGAGGCAGGAAAGAAGCCAGCCTTGGTTAACATGGAGATATTGGACCGTAAGTCTAATCAGGTGATTGTTGATGGAGGATCAGGCGTGAACGTAATGCCCGAAAGAACGTGGCAGAGTATTGGTCAACCCGCAATAAGATCTCCAAATTTCAAATTGTATGGAGCCGATCAGTATGGCATCGAGACAATGGGAGTGCTAATGAGCCAAAAAGTGCACATAGCGGAACAGGATTTTGTACTGGATTTCGTGATAATTGCAATCTAGAAACCAACATATGATGCATTATTGGGACGTGGGTGGTTGCAAACAACAAAAGTAAACCACAATTGGGAAAAAGAACATTTGACCTTCAATAAAGGCTAGCATAGATACCTAATCAATCTAAAGAACCTGACAGTAAGCCAAGAGATTGCAAGTTCTGATGACTCAGGAGTTTCTTCCTCAGATGAATGGTCAGGATATGAACCAGATGAAGAGGGAGTGCTACACCTAGAAGATTGCACGGAGGATGAGTATAACAAAGACAAAGGCATGCTCCACTGGCAACAGGAGGACTATGAAATTTTACCTCCCCAATGTTTTTGCATTGATGCAGGAAATGAAATCCAAGAGGACGAGAAAAAGGAACCAGAAAAGGCAAAGAGCAGTAAGAAACAAACAACAAAGAAGGATAAGGATCGAGAAAAATGGACATTCCCCAAGAATTTTGCAGAATACACGATGAGAGACGCAGTCATTGAAGACAAACCTGCTCACCCCATCGAGGTTCTTAAAGCAGAAAATGAACCTGAGTCCATTAAATATGAATGACCGAAAATGATACAGGTAAATTTGGGAGAATATGGTGAGGAAAAGTTGATTAAATGTGGAGATGATTGGGATCCAGTACTGAAGGGAACGACTTTTAAAATCTTTATGGAGTATAAAGATGTCTTCGCTTGGATATATAAAGACTTGAAGGGAGTTCCACCAGAACTCTGCGTACACAAGATTCCTCTGATTGAAGGTGCGCAACTTGTAAGAAGGCGACCATACAGGATGAATCCCAAATACGCAGCACTGGTGAATGCTTAAATAGATAAAATGTTGGATGTAGGCATTATTTTCAAAGTTACAAGTGAGTGGGTGTCACCGATCGTGATTACCTTGAATAGGGAGGTTGATAAGATTCAAATTTGTGTAGACTTTCAAAGCCTCAATGCCGTAACTATTAAAGATCCCTTTCCGATCCCTTTCACAGATTCCATCCTGGAAGAAGTAGCAGGACATGAGATCTATTCATTTTTGGATGGGTTCTTAGGGTATAACCAGATTAGCATTGCAGAAGAAGATAAGCTAAAGACAACCTTCGTGGTAGAAAACGACATATACGCTTACAATTGTATGCCATTCGGGTTGTGCAATGCACCAACTACTTTTCAGAGAATTATCTTATATATCTTCGAGAAGATGTCCACAGGGAATTTTAAAGCCTTTCTCGACGATTGGTCATTATATGGGAAGACACAAGAACATTTGAAGTCATTGGAGGAATGTATGAGCTTGTGTAGGCGAGCTTGGATATCATTGAATACAGGCAAATGCGTCTTGATGGTACCATACGAGAAGCTGCTAGGGCATATTGTATGCCAAGAGAGTCTTAAGCCCGATCTAGATAAGATTCGGGTAACACTGCTGATGGAAGAACCTTATGACGTAAGCTTGGTGAAAACCTTCTTGGGAACAATGGGATACTACAGAAGGTTTATTCGCAATTATGCATTAACTTCTCATCCACTAGATGCCCTTACACGTAAGGGTATTCCTTTCCATTGGACAGAAGAACACCAAGGAGCTTTTGAGAGCTTGAAGGCGCATTTGTTGAAGGCACCTATCCTAGTTTTGCCAGACTGGGAGGAGTTCCATGTACATGTTGACGCCTCAAATTATGCTATTGGCTGCGCATTGGCTCAGGAAGGTCAATTTGGGTTGGATCAGCCCATCTACTTTGCAAGTCGGCTATTATCTCGAACCGAGAAAAACTATAGAACAACAGAGCGCAAAGCACTAGGAATAGTGTATGCAGTACAAAAGTACCGACACTATTTTTTGGCTAACCCCTTCGCTTTTTATGTAGATCATCAGGCGCTATTGTACTTAATTAATAAGCCAACAATTTATGGACGAGTAAGTCGATGGCTCGTCACTTTGCAGGAATTCGTGTTTCGAGTGGTAGTGAGACCAGGGAAGAAGCACGTAATTGTGGACCAACTGTCAAGGATTCAGTCAGGAGAGCCTGCAGGAGGAATACCAGACGAATTCCCTGACGCACAACTGTTCATGATAAGTGCGATACCTACATGGTACAAACATATTGGGGATTACCTATCGACAGGAGAGCTACCAAAGGAGATGACGATAACTGAGCAGCAAAAGGTGATTACAAAATCTGCACCCTTTACCTTGATTGCAGGATTGCTATACAAGATGGGCGAGGATGTGTGATGGAGGATGAAGTACAACAGACCCTGAAAGGGCCGGAGGACATATGGGACCTGTTGGTTACGAATCTGCCACTAGGAAAGGATTTAGGTCTTTGTGCCCTAGATTCGCCCAGCAGATTGAAAGGCCGGAAGGAAGGGATGCCTTCCGTGCCAATCTCCGGAGAAGGCCGGCTCCTATACTAATCTATTTGGGGGTTTTTAGATAAGGGAACAGGAAAGAGATTGTAAAATGCAGAAAGAGATGTAAATATCATGTGTTTCGGGTGGGAAAGAACAAGCAGCACGATCACTAGCTAATATCCAAACCAACAACAATCAAAACAAAAGCATGTAACAAAAACTATCACCGTTACTCCTTCCTATGTATCCTTCATTCAGTATTCCAGATTCAATTAAATGCCAATGCTCTAATCCAGGATTCAGAATTACAGCAATCAGAAAAATAAATGAACATGGAGCAGAAATACTTGCAGAAGGCAGCATAAAAGAAAGAGACAAATGAGAGAGCCAAGGATGCTTTTGTATTGATGCAAATGTCTGGTTACAGCAAAGCTTTCTAGCAATATGTCCCCCCTCCACCCCTTTTACAATGAAGTTCTTCTGCTATTTATAGCAGGAATTTCCCCCCAAATTACAATTATGCACGGAACCCAAGACCTGCAAAAAGCGCTGGGATTAGACCTCTGCTACGAGTGTACTTGCAGCAAGGTCCACCTGGAATTGGTACAGCTCCGGACAGATTTGGTGGGTGAGATGTCAGGTCTGATAAATGCGGTAGGTTTAGTACAGTTTGCCATTCAATGTTCACCTACCCTGTACTCTGGCAGCACACCTTCTGTCTCATCCTGACAGGTCCGAATCCCGAAATCCGTGTGTAGTCCTCGGTCTGCGGTTTACTGACGTATGGGGGCTTGACCAAAGTCGCCGGCTGAAAATAGCGACCTCGGGAGTCGCTCCAGAATGGAGCGAACCCGGGACACACTGACTTAGAAATTTTGGCAACTTGGTCCTCTTTGCTCGCATTTGCTGACTGGGGGAAGAACGACGGCGGTCGCTGAAAGAAGGCAGCGACGACGGGAGTCGCTCGAAAAATGAGCGACCGACGTCGGTCGCTACCTTGGTGCCTTAGCCAAATTTCTGAACTTCCTCGCCCGCTATCGCTGAAAAATGGCAGCGACGCCCGACATCGCTCCAAAACGGAGCGACCGACGTCAATCCTTGAGCGCTGCCTCTACTTGACTTGCTTGGCGACGACGGGCGGCGACGGCGATCGCGGGCGGACCTGAGCGACGACGGGAGTCGCTGGAGTCTTGAGCGACGCCGGGAGTCGCTCTACACTTAGAATATTTTCATCTCCTTTTCCTCCTCTCGCCCACGGTCGCTCAAAAAGGGGAGCGACGACGGGAGTCGCTCGAGGGATGAGCGACCGACGTCGGTCGCTCCCAAGCCAACACTTAGAAATATTTTGCATTTTCCCCGTCGAGGTTCGCTGGAGGCTGCGGCGATGACGGGCGTCGCTGAAAAATGAAGGCGACGACGGGGGTCGCTCGAGCTTCAACACTTAGAAAAATTTCACCATTTTTCCCGTCTGCTTAGCCGCTTGAGAATGCCGTCGATCGCTGGAGGGGAGAGGCGAAGCTGGGAATCGCCCGAAAGAGGGAGCGACTCCCGGAATCGCTCCAAAATGGAGCGACCGCGGGAGTGCCCCATACTTAGAAATTTTTGGGCTTTTCACCAGACTCACCGAGACTGCTGGAACACTTGGAAAACAAAGCATAAAAACAGAAAACTGAAAACATGGAAACTGGAAACTGCATGAGCGAAGCTGGAAAGGAAGGAAGGAGGGAGGCAGCAACAATTTTTCAGATTTTTTCAGAATTTGTACCCCTTAACAAAATGTGGCAACATTCCTGGCGGCTCGCGGGGTATCGAGCTCGCCTCGATGCAAGGACCCATGCCTTCATCCTTTGGGCGCAGAGTCATCTCCGGTCCCTGCTTCTTTCTGCTGCTGCTGCTCTTGCTCAACCTCTTGCTGCTGCTCCTCTTCTGCGCTGTCCTCTGCGGACTCTTCTCTTGAACCTTCCTCTGAATCCTCACCAGACTGCTCCTCGCCTTCTTCTTCTTCTTGCTCTGGGGGATCAAGGCGATCGCGGACATGCTCATAAGTGGCCCGAGCCTGGGCCCAAGTTGCTTCTTGGAAGGGCTCTAGGTCGCTGATATCTTTCAGCATACGTTTGAACGCCTCAACCTGGAGCATGTCGATCATGTTGAATCTTTCTCCCAATTCATGGAGGCAGGTGCTGATTTTGCAGAATCTAGACACCAACTGTGTAACCTGCTCCTCCAGAACTGGATCCGCCCAGTTGTCTATCTCCGATGTGTCCGCCTCGAAGGCTTCCCAGATCGGCATCAACTCCTCCCTGGGCAGGCAGTTTCCATCTTTAATGAAGGTTGGAAACCCGAGTGAATCAAGGGTTTGGAAGGGAATCAGGCAGATGCTCTTCTCCTTCTCCAATGCATCCAGCATCTTCCTGGCCTTCCTGATTCTTTCTGTTTTTTCAAAATACGAATGCAAGGTTGCCCTTGCAGCAGCCCAATCTAGGGCGATCTGTGACATGGGGGGAAATCGGAGGCCCTGGCGCTCGTATTTTTCAAGTTTAACCGCCAAGTCGAGCCACTGCTGAGCTTGGCGCTCGGCCTCCTCTACCGCAGGCTTTCCCTGGGCAGATACTTCTTGCACCCTGGAGATGAATGCAAGAACTGAGAGCGATCTGGAGACGTGGGTCTTGAAACCCTTCAGCAGGCCAGCTCTAATCTCCTTAACTCTGTCTTTTGAAAAGGCAGCGGCCTGTGACGCTTTCTCCTCTAGCTGCCTCTGAATTTCTTGGAGCTGCCCTTGTAATTCTACAACTTGCGCCTGTGCTCCCTTGACCTGTTGTTCTGCAAACCTCCTTCTGATCTGTCACCTCCTTTTCTAGGGCTGCTATTCGCTCTTTCAGTTTCTCGGACTCCTCTTGGGCACTCTCCAGCTGGGCTCGCATCTTCGCCAAATCCTCCTCCAGCTGCGCCTTTTCGTCCTCCACCTGGTAGAGGTGTTGTTTCATCTCCTGATGCTTCACGAACAACGTATCAGCCCTCAGATGGATCCCTCCTATCTCATTCTCCACGACGACGTCATCCAGGCTCTTGTCCTTGCGGTGGTGCTCATAGTCGTCGGGAGCCATGTCTTTGATAGGCTTTTTCACTTTAGGGACCCTTTTTTCTTTGTAGATCACCCTCTTGTCCAGGTCGAACCTGGCGCGCTTCTCCACTACAGCCAGCTCTTCGCCCCTCCTCTTCCTGACTCCCTGGAAAAATCTGAGAGAGCTTTGAGCCGCTTGGGCTGCCATAGGCTGGTCGGCTGATGTCTGCAGCTGTCGCTCTATAAGCTCCAGTTCTCCGTACATAGGGTATGCCAGAGGCAAGTTTTGCTGAGGCATCTTCTCAGTAGTGAACAGAGAAATGGGGGCGGCGCCTGAGGATTCAGTCGCTTTTGAGGGCGACTGGGCTTGGGAAGCAGTGGGAGGTTCTTGAGGAGGCGGAGACGGGTTTTCAGGGACTGCGGCCGCGGGGGACGAAGGACGAGGGGAACAAGGGACTTCCTCAGCAGCGGCGGCCGACTGTGAATGGCCTAGGGTTTGGAAAGCGTTAGGGTCTAAGGGAAACTGGCCGAATGTCTGCAGGCCTGGCAGGGCAGAGGCAGTGGGTTGGGGTTGTGTGATAGGGGACTGAGATGATGCGGCAGCGATGGGTTCAGCTGAGGAGGAAGAAGGGGCGGCAGGCAAAGCCTCAGAAGATTTTTGGGAGAAAAGAGGAGACGTACCTGCGTGCTCAGAATGAGCTGGCGTTTTGATGACTTGGGTTACCCACGCGTCCGTTTCTTTTTCTGGGGTGTCCTCTGTGACAGTTATGACCTCCTTGGCAGCAACTTTTTTCTGCTGAGTCGCCGTCGTCTGTTGCGCAGCCTCCTTCCTGGACTTGGCCTTTTTCTCCTTTGACCTCTCAGATTTCTTCCTCTTTTCTTTTTTGGGTGCGACCGCCTTTTTTGGTGCAGCCGAGGCTAGGGCAGTGGGTGTTTTAAACCTCAATTTCACCTTTGTTCTCAAAGGCTCCAGACCTTCTTCTGCCGCTTTGGCCACCTGCTCAGATTCTCGCGGCTTCTCAGATTGCTGCGACTTCTCAGGAGTCGAATGCACCATGGGTCCTACCCCTTGGCTCCTTTGTACTTCACTGCTTGAACTCCCTTGCGCAAGTGACCGTTGGGGTGGTGCCCGCCCTTTATATTTGCGACGGATGCCTCGGGGCACGATGTCACGGAAAACCAGGGGCTGCCACGTGTCAACATTGTTGTCATAGAGGTCAGAGAACTCATGGTCATTGGCTAGTAGCTTCTCTGACTTTTCTTTCTTCGTGTGGCACCTTGTTATCCACCACTGCGCTATCTTGTCGTCGTTCCAGCCCAGCGCTTTCACCTTCGGCAACATTTTCTTGTAGCCCGTGGAGCTTGTTTTGTGATCATCATTCCGCACAGGATCATACTCCGCCTCGATGCAGTAGAAATCGTGCCACGGCGGGAGCGACTGCATCTCTTCAACGTGCCACTCCAGGTCGCTTCCTGTCGGATTATTCCTCTCCGCCATGATCTCTTCTTGGCGCGGGCAGGAGTGTAAATTCTTCAGCTCTGTGAATTTCTTTATCACATCAAGCGGATCATACTTCCAGCGCTGGGGAAGCTCCACCAGGCCGAAACTCAGGAGGGTGGCCGCTAGATATTCATTCTGCCCTGTCGTGTGGACCTCAATGTCGCCCCAGATGATCGGGTACTTGAAGATGTGGCCCCATCTTCTCCCTTGACCATACTCCTGGTCTGCGTAGTCCATCTGCCGCGCTGCCTCTAGGGCAAACTGATATTCAGTGCAGAAATACGGCAGAAGGAAGGGTTTGCCTTTGAACCCGAACACCCTGATGACAAACCCCTGCGTCAGCTTAAAAGTGTCGCCTATTTCTCCCCGTATAATATGATTTTTCATGTCTTGGGGAGCGCACGCACATGTGCCGTAGAGGAGTGCCAGGGCTGGGCCCAAGAATTTCAAGTTGAACTCGTAATGCGATTCCCTCCTATACAAGATCCTGGTCCACTCGTATACCGGCAGCTGCACGCCATCTTTGTCCCTGCCCTGGACCGGAATTGTATTCATTTTATCATGCATGCGGAACAGGAGCAGCCACGCCAGGAATGAACAATATCTGAAGGACTGGCTCCTTCCCTCCTTTAGCTCCACAAGGCCCGAATGGATTCCGTTCACCACGCAATCTGCCCAGTCGAAGAAGACTGGTTTCGTCTCCGGCCTCCTGGTGATGGGGTCATAAAATTCTCCGTGCAGGATACACTCGGCGATGGAAATCTGGTACGGGTGCACCACCGCGTCAGTGCCGCAGCCTAGAACCCAGGCCAGCATAGCGTAGATGGACTGGCTCTTGAAATTCTCCTGCGGTATCGGCTGCGTCGGCCAATGTTTAGGCGGCAGTGGTTGATGCAGCTGGGAGTCGAGGAATTTCCTCATCTTCTGGTTGTCTACGCACCTGCCTGTCTGCTCGCCCAGGTTTACCCTTCTGACAGTGTAATTGCGGTCCGGCGAATGCCCTTGCGCGAAGGCCATCTGCACCGTTTCCTTGTAGAGAGAGAACAACACTGTTCCCTCGTGGTCGCAAATTTGCCGGGTGCTGGGCTTGTAATATCTGGCGACGGCTTCGACCAGCTCCGGGCAATGGTGCACTGGCGGGCACAGGAACCAGAACAAGTGTGAGTGATATGACGCTGCGAATGGGTGCGAAGTGGGCACCTTCTTCCACCATTCTCCCACAGTGCGCCGCAGCTGCGTAATACTGTGCGAGTAGTCGCCATCCCTGTATTCTCCCAGGTGATCTACAGGCGGCGGAGGGGGAACCTTTTTAGCTGCACTCTTCGCTTTTCCTTTTCCCTTCTTCTCCTTCTGCAATTCACTCTCAGGCGTGCTCGAAGCTGCCTGCTCGGGGGCTTTACCCTTCTCTGCGCTCGACTTCTTACCCATGGCGGCGAAATAATTTGAAACTTCAGTTGCCTGCTGGTAAAATTCGGAATTTTATCTCTGGCGCAGCTCGAAATTCGTCTGGTTTAACTATGACGGTAAAATGAGCGACTGAGCCCCTTTTATGGAGATAGGTGAAAAGCTGGCATTAATGGCGAGTGCTGGAATTAAAGCCCGGGTGCACGAAGTGGGTGGGGGGCGCCGTTATTTTTCGTGGGCCGTGCGTAAAATCTTCATTGGGGAACGCAACTCATCATTGATTGGCCCAATGTTCGTCCTTGCCTTTAATGAAATCTGCATTGGAAACCGCATCGTCATTCCTCCTTTTTAAAACGTGCGCCTTGAAGACGTCACCCGCCGCCACCTTGGCACGCGCCACGAGGTCCGTTATTTTTGAAATCCGCGTCGGGGACAATGGTCGCTCGAAACTGGGGGCGATTCCTGGAATCGCTGAAAATGTGAGCGATTTAGAGCTTTTGGCGTCTCGGCGAGCGACCGGCGTCTGCTGGGACTTAGCGAAATTTTAAACTTTGTTTTCCGCTTGAAGTCTCCTCCTTGCCAAGGTTCGCTCAAAAAATGAGCGATTACCGGCGTCGCTATGAAACTGGAGCGTCCGTGGGAGTCGCGAGAGAAATGAGCGACGGTGGGCAGGTTACACTTAGAAAATTTCTACAACTTTTCGCCCTTTTCAACCCTCTAGCCCGCCGAAGTTCGCTCGAAGAGTTGAGCAATGATGGTCGTCGCCTCCAAAATGGAGCGACGGTGAGCGCCAACACTTAGTATTTTTCTTCTTCACACTGCTTGGACTCCGACGGCGCTCGCTCAAAAATGTGAGCGATTCCCGGCGTCGCTCAGAAGATAAGCGACTTTAGGCGGCTCTTCCATACTTAGAAAGTTTTTATGCCGTTTTCCCCTGATGCACCTTGATTACCAAACTCGCATCCCGCCCGCGCGATTCCCGGAATCGCTGAAAAAAGTGAGCGATCTTGGGCCTTTTTGGGGTTTTGGAGCGATCGCTGGCTTCTCTCTTAACTTTGGCGCCTCCCAGGATCGCCACCTTTTGAGGGCGATTTCGGCCGTCGCCTAGGTTTGGAGCGACTTTGAGCGTGGGGCCCTTGCCTTAGCAGTTTTCTTCTTACTTTGGCCCCCCGAAGTTCGCTGAATTTGGCGAGCGATTTCAGGAGTCGCTGAAAAATCAAGCGACGACGGGCTCCTAGGGAGTTAGACAAATTTTATCCCTCTTTCCCATTGGTTGAGCCGCCTGGAACATGGCCAGAGTTCGCTTGAAAACTTGCGCGATGATGGTCGTCGCTGGCTGAACTGGGCGAACCTCAGCATCTCTATCTCCATGAACACTTAGTGAAATTTTTTAGTTTCTTCTGCCCTCTCACTCCCTTAAGGAACTTAGCAAACCCTGCCTTTCTCCTCTGCTACCAGGCACTTTCTCTACACAAAACACTTGGCTCTTTTTCTTGGATTAAAGCAGGAAACTACCTCTACTGAAAGCAATATTTACATTCAGGAAAAGAAACAAACTTAAACTGCAGAAAAGGAAATATGTACAAGGGAAACCTCTGGAACTTCTCAATGGTGATAGGCTTTCAGATGAAAGCCATTAACTGGTATTGGGAGGATCTGACCCTCCATATCTCTCAGCACAAAGGAGTTGAACTGGTTCACTCGGGCGACCTGAAAGGGGCCTTCCCAGAAGGCATCAAATTTATCATGGTTACCTGGTTTTGCCTTCAATGAATCCCATTTCAGCACTAGATCCCCGATCTGGAAGACCCTGGTTGTAGTCCCTTTCGCGAACCAGTTTCGTGTGGTTTCTGTGTGCTTCAGAAAAGCTTCATAAGCTTTCTCTCTTTCCTCTTCGAGATGCAGCAACTGAGCCAGTCGGGCATCAATAGGATCCATGTCACCCTTTTCGTCATCCAGCAACCAGAGTGCGGGCATTTCAACATGGGTGGGCAAAACAGCCTCTTTCCCGTAAACAAGCGCATAGGGCGACGTTTTGATGGATTTCTTGAAGGATATTCGGTCTGCCCATAGCGCTCGGTCCAGGTGCAGGTGCCAAGACCTCTTGTTTCTTTCCACAGTCTTCTTTATGATCTTCATGAGGTTCTTATTCGTGGACTCAGCTAGGCCGTTTCCCTGCGGGTAGTAATTGGAGGACATCTTGTGATAAATCCCGTACTTGCTGGTAAACTCTGTGAGTACAGCCCCCGCAAACCCTGGCCCGTTGTCTGTCACAATAGCCTCTGGGATCCCAAAGCGGGTGATCAGGCTTTCAAGGAAGGCGATGACCGTCTCTTGGTCGGCATGCTTGGTAGGTATCGCCTCCGCCCATCGGGTGAAATAGTCGGTGGCAGTCAAGATGAACTTGTGCCCTGCCGAGGAATTAGGAGATATGGTCCCGATGAAATCAAGGCCCCATTGCTGGAACGGAGCCTCAGCTTGGATCGGCTGGAGTGGCATTGGCGCATTCTTGTTTCTGCCAGCGAACCTCTGACATTTTTCACATTTCTGGCAGACTGCATGTGCATCTGAGAAGAGGGTGGGCCAATAGTAGCCCGCTCTGATAATTTTTAAGGCCGTAGGCCTTCCTGAGAAATGTCCTCCCGACATTCCAGAATGGAACTCGTCGAGGACCTTTTGCTTTTCTGTTCCCTTGACACATCGCAAGAGAACACCATCAACATTCTTGAAAAATAGCCCCTCGGGGCGCAGTACATATTTCTGAGACTGGAGCCTGAATCTCCTTCTCTGAGAGGCGTTGAGGTAGTCTGGACACATCCCGGTACTGAAATACCAAATGATTTCATCAGTCCAGTCACTGTCTTCTGCTGAAGTATTGGCATAGTTTCCTTCCAGGACTGGGTCATCCCATTGGCAGGCGGCTACTTCTGCAGCAGCGCTTCTCGCTAGTTCTTGGCACAGTGCCCGACCTCTGACTAGCTTGGTGGGTCGAACCTCTATGTCGAATTCCTGAATCTTGGCGATCCAGCCGGCTCTTTTGTTGCCCAGTTCTCCTTGGATGATGAAACTTCTGACATCTGGATGGACAACAAATACCGTGGTCCTGCTTTGGGAGATGAAATGCTTGAATTTCTTTAGGGACCTCATGACTGCGTGTACTTGTCTCTCAATGAAGTTATACCTCTCCTCATGCGGCTGGATTACTTGACTCAAGAAGGCAATCGACCATTCTTTGCCATCATCCCCTTTCTGCGTCAGGACTGCAGCATAGCTTTCAGGCTCTCCCACGGCGTATAGGATGAAATCCTTCGAATAATCCGGGTTAATCAGCACAGGTGCCTGAGCAATCCTAGCCTTAATCTCTTCAAAGGCCTGCTTTCTCTCCTCCGTCCAGACAAACTCAGCATTCTTCTTTAATAGTTCGGCCATGGGCTTAATGACTTGAGCAAAGTCGGGCACGAACTTCCTCACGAAGTTAATCTGGCCAAAGAAGGACTGCAGCCCTTTCTTGTTAATTGGGATCGGCAAACGGAGAAGAGCCTCTGCTCTGTCAGGATCAACTGCAAGGCCTTTCTCGGAAATGACATGGCCTAATAGCTTCCCTTCCTTCACAGCAAAGACTGACTTCTTGGGATTGATGGATATGCCAAATTCTCGGCACCTTTCAAAGACTTGCCGCAGATGGGAGGCATGGTCTTCTCTCTTGTGTGAAAACACAGTCATGTCATCCAAGTAGATGACGATGATTTTGTTGAGCAGCTCACGGAATGCCAGGTCCATGGCTCTTTGGAATGTAGCCCCTGCATTGGACAGACCGAAGGGCATGCGCTGATAGGCGAACGTCCCCCATTTGGTGGTGAACGCCGTCTTATGTTGATCTTCGTCCTTCACCCAGATCTGATTATAGCCAGAAAATCCGTCCAGGAGAGAGAACCGCTGAGCTCCGGCGACCACATGAAGAATTTGATCAATTTGCGGGAGTGGGTAGTGGTCCTTCAGCGAGGCCTGGTTCAGATTGCGGAAATCCACACAGAGGCGAATGTCTCCATTCTTCTTTCTGACAGGAACCAGATTTGCGACCCAAGAAGAATGCTTGATGGGATAGATGATTTTTGCCTCCAGCATCTTCAAGAGTTCGGCTCTCATCAGAACCTCGATCTTCGGATTGACCGGTCTTTGCCTTTGTCTGCAGGGTTTCACACCTTCTTCCAGCTCTATGGTGTGTTGGATGATTTCTCTGTCGTACCCCTTCAAGTCCTGGTAGCACCAAGCGACAATGTCTGGGTACTCCTTGCACAAGGCCCGAATCTGCTCCAGTTCCTTTGGAGTGCAGTCTGTTCCAACTTTGATCACCTTTCCGGGCTCAAGCTCCAGGTCCATGTATTGCTTGGAGTCTACTTTGATCCGGTGAGATATTGCTCTATCATTCTGATCAAATAGGCTCTCTAGGGTAATCAGTCCTTTTGGGACATGATTGTTCTTTAACTGTATCAACCCCTCATACTGCTCGTCATCAGGGTCTCTACCTTCAATGGTGCTAGCTTCATGTATCAAGAAATTGACGATTTGCTCGTCACAGTCGAACACCTGCCAGTGGGTGTCCCTATCAGGCACAGAAGGCCTGTAAATAGTACGAACCGGCTTCGGCTTCTGGATAGTGTCATCAGTCGGGACGTACCTGGCTCCAACAGACGCCAAGATATCTGCATGTTTATTTTTCTCGCGGGAGATAGCCTTAACGTTCAAGGAGTCAAATGACTCCATCAGGTCCCAGACACGGTTGCGGTACGCCTTGAGGTAATGCTTCTTGGAGGAGCACTTATTGGTTATCTGCTTGCACACCAGCTCTGAATCTCCAAAGATTTGCAGTTGCTTGATCCCCAGTCTCTCCGCTTTCTTCAAGCCTAAGCACAAGGCTTCATATTCGGCTGCATTATTCGTGCAACTCCAGGCCAGCCTGTAGCAGTAATCTTTTTGCTCTCCCGAGGGTGAGACTAGAAGGACCCCTGCCCCAGCGCCGTTCTTGCATCGAGCGCCGTCAAAATATAGCTTCCATAGCTCATTTGGGGCAGGGCCTATGTCTTCTTTCGCCGTCTCTTTGGGCTTCTCGGGCTGGGTAATGGAGTAGCAACCTATGTCTGATTCAATCATGGCATTGAAGTCCAGCAAGGAGAACTCATCCTCCACTTGTAGCTGTTCTATGGCCTCTTCCACTAGGTCCACTTCTGCCAACTCTTCAGTCATTAGATGGACCGTTTCATTATGCTGCCCTTCCTCGGGTATCTTCTCAACTAGGAAAGTGGATGGTTTCTCATTGTATATTTTCACTTTCCTCCCTTTGAAAGGGACTTCCATGTGTGAGTAATCAAGAGACAAGTATCCGCCCAGCTTGGCAGTAAACTCCCTCGAGAGGCACATGCCGAAGTAGGGCTCCAAGTCCACGACCACAACCTCTTGAATTACCACGATCTCAGGCGCTTTGTGCAACTGGATAGGAATGTCTTTGATGACGCCCACCGTTTTCACGGGAGTGCCATCTAGCTGCAAGACACCTTGACTGCTCCGCGTGTATTCCATGCCAATTTCTTCACAGACAGCCCTCGGCATGACGGTGGTTGATGCACCGGAATCAATCATGCAATTGTGTACCACATGCCCCTCCATCCGCAGAGACAAGTAGAAAGGCGGTGGTCTGTTCTTTCCGGTGATTGAAGTGGTCAAGGGCTGAGCTAACACGGGTTGTGGTGGCTTTCCTCCTTTAACGGTCTTCAGAGACTCTTGCAACAGGTCCACCTGCCCAGGGAGCTGGAGGGCATCATACATGCTTATCTTCGTCGGGGTCTTCTTGAGCTCATCAACAATGTTGTAGGCCGAAGTAGATGGTTCCTCAGTTTCTTTCGTCGGCTCGTACTTGGTGCGATATTGCTGCGTTGCCTCAACCCTTTGCCGCTTTGTCAACGACGGGTACTTAAGCTTTTCTCGTGCTTGTTCCTTGGTTTCCACTGGAGGTTGAGTCGCAGGAGCTTTGACTGGTGGTGCCTTCTCTTTGGCGGGTGAAGGCAATGGTGCTTTGTCAGGAGCTTCTGCAGCAGGTTGCACCTTCTCTCTTCTGGTATATACCTTCAAAGGCTGCATCTGGGCCGCATCCACCTCAATGGGCTTCTTTCCACCCTTGGTCAGAATTGACACAGGATCCTCTTCTGAGACCGCAAAGTTGCGCTCTTCTTCCCGAATCATATTCACTTGATCCTCCGGGTTGCTGCTGGCTAGGGTTTGGACATAATGCTGATGCAGCATGCAACTATCTTCCCCGTGAGGGTCATTGCAGGTGGAGCACCAGTGCACACGATCTGAAGTGCTCGGCTCAGCGTTGCTAGCAGCATTTCTTGTTGGAGGCCTATGGGCCTGGGCTGCTTGATCTCTTGTTTTGTAAATTTTCCAAACCCTAGATAACTGTTGTCCTATGTTATTTTAAAATAAATCAGATCTGAGAATAATTTATTCAAACATGCAACAGTCACACAGATGGCTGGAAAACATAAACAACGTGAACAGCGGAAGTTAAATATATTTCTGAACCTGAAATATTACAAATAAAAGAGGCTACAGCTACAGCAGAACACTTCTGCTCTCTTGCTGCTTTTCTAGCCAGCAAGCACTGTTCTTCTCCTCCTAAGCTTGTATTTTTCCTTCAACAATCTGTTCTCCTCCCATTCTTTTCTGTGTCTTTGTCCATGTATCTAAAACACTCTTGATCTTCTCCTTTTATCCTTGAAAAAGGTAACCCTAATCTCTCTAACCCTAAGATTAGATCTCATCTCATCTTGAGATGTAAGGTTAAAAATAGAAAATCACTTAAGTGAATATCAAAATAGAATCACTTAAGTGAAGTACAAAATAGAATCACTTAAGTGAACTTAAAAATAGAAAATCACTTAAGTGAATTTCAAAATAGAATCACTTAAGTGAATTACAAAATAGAATCACTTAAGTGAACTTAAAAATAGAAAATCACTTAAGTGAAATTCAAAATAGAATTAGAAATGTCTCGAACCACTTCTAGCACGTTCATACTGAAGCCTGTGCAAGAAGTTCTTGTCCGAGCTACATTTCTCAACACTCCCTCTTAGCGAGGAAGGAATTCTGCACCAATCCAAGTTTGTCTCTGAATGCTTCAAACTTCCCTTTCACTAAGGGCTTGGTCAGAATATCAGCTACCTGCTGATCTGTGGGAATATACTGGAGCTTTACGGCTCCCTTATGAATCTGCCATCCCATAGATGAAGCTAAAGACATAACTGCTCTAATGGAAGTGTATCTGGCGACTGGAGCAAAAGTCTCCTCATAGTCCACTCCCTCTTTCTGGGAGAACCCTCTCGCCACAAACCTTGCCTTGAACTTCTCGATGCTGCCATCTGCGGCATGCTTAATTTTGTAGAGCCACTTGGAACTCACAGCTGACTTCCCCTCCGGTCTTGGCACTATGTCCCAAACATCATTCTTCATGATGGAGGTGTACTCCTCCACCATGGCATCCCGCCAAACTTGTTGGTCTGTTGCCTCCTGAAAACTGGTAGGCTCTGAATTTATGATGTTACTCATCAATGCCATGTAGCTTGAAAACTTCCTTGGAGGTCTGCTCTCCCTAATCATGTTGCTAGGAGCCTCAACATACTCCTCGGCATCCCTCAATGTCTGTGTAAGCCATTGAGGTCTCTGATAGAGCTGGAAGGGGCTAATGTCTCCACCTCCTCACTGAAGGTTGTTGTTGAGGGAAACCACGGTGGGTGGTAACCCGCGGACCCTGGCTCAACCTTTGGAGCTTCTTGCTCCTCATTCTCTATCACTTGGAATAGGCTCATGGGACTTCCTGGATGCAACGTCCTCCTCAAAATTTACATCCTTGCTCACTATTGTCTTCCTCTTCTCTGGAATATAAACACTGTAAGCTTTTGAAGTCTCACTGTATCCTACAAATAAACCCTTCCTTCTTTGGAGGGCTCCAATTTGGTCCTCTTCTCTACTAAAACATGGATATAAAGTGGACATCCAAAGATGCGGAAATGACTCACCTCTGGTTTCACACCAGTGAATGCCTCCTCTGGTGTCTTGTCCTCCAAGATCCTGTGAGGACACTTGTTTTGGATGTAGACTGTTGTGTTGCATGCTTCTGCCCAAAGAAACATTGGCAAGCCCTGGTCATGAATCATGGCCCTAGCAGCCCCTATGATGGATCGATTCTTTCGCTCTGCAACCCCATTCTGCTTGTGGGTTGTATGGAACAATCAGCTCCCTCTTGATTCCTGCCTGCTTGGAGAAACCATCGAACTCCTTGGAGGTATATTCACCCCCATTGTCTGATCTCAAGACCTTGATCTTCTTCTCTGTCTGGTTCTCAACTAGAGCTTTGAACTCCTGAAACCTGCTAAAGACTTCATCCTTGGTCTTTAAAAAATAGATCCATGTCTTGCGAGAGAAATCATCAATAAAGGAAACATAGTACATGCTACTGACATCGGTCCACAAACATCCGAATGTACTAGATCTAGTATCTTCTTAGACCTATGCTCAATTTTTGGGAAAAAAACCTTGGTGTGCTTGCCAAGCGTGCACCCTCTGCATACTCCCTGTTGCTCAATGTTGAACTCCTGAAGACATGTGACTATATCCCTTAGAATAGTCAACACTCTATGATGCATGTGCCCCATCCTCTTGTGCCACAAACCACACAAGTTATTCTTGCTATGAACTAGGGCTCGAACAGGTTCACCACGCAACTTTGTATAAAGCTGCCTTCTCTAACCCCTATTACTTGTGCTTGTTTCCGGGCTAGATTCTTTTGGTCTAATAAGGACATCTTGGTTCTTGAACTCCTTTGCATAACCCTTATCCTCCATAACTGAAGCTGAAAGCAAGTTCTTCTCGAGACACTGGAACAAACAAAACATCATCAAAGTCTAAAGATTTCCACTGATTG
Organism: Wollemia nobilis; assembly: GCA_028583015.1. Lineage (NCBI taxonomy): Eukaryota > Viridiplantae > Streptophyta > Pinopsida > Araucariales > Araucariaceae > Wollemia > Wollemia nobilis. Next base: position 8,343,252 of record JAQPPZ010003077.1, on the reverse strand, counting down.
GAGTCGAAAAGGAATGGTACCAATTCCTACAATCTGGATATTTGGTATCATCACCAAGCTCAACTTTGAACCCCTGAGTCCTGCTCTTGTAGGCTGGTAAAACATTTTCGGGCCGATGTCATGTGTCGAGATGCCCCACTATCCACATACCAAGCATTCCTTGGAACCGTGCTGGTAGAAAGGCAAGAGCCCAATGAGAAATCCTTCTCGAATTTGGCAGCAAACTCACTCATCGAGTTTCTGCGAGAGGCTGCTACCTGCATCTGCTGCTGCTTCCCTTTGCCCTTCTTGTCTGGACACTGTGATGCATAATGGCCGTGCTTATGACAAATGAAGCACTTGATCTTGCTCAAGTCCTTCTTCCCTGACTGTGAGGTTGACTCCTCATTCTTTACCTCACCCTTGTTGGGTCCTTTACCTTTGCCCTTCTTGGTTTGCCCAAAAAGAGCTAGGTTATCGTCACCACCTTTCTTGTTGGCCTTTGACTCCATCCGAGTCTCCTCCTGGATGAAATCATCCCACAGTTTCTCAAATTTGGGAAGGTTCTCACGAGCACAAATGCCTTTGACAAATGGTTCCCATGAAGCTGAGAAACCATTAAGTGCCACGTTCACCAACTCTGTGTCTTCAACCTTCTCCCCTACTGCTGCCAATTGATCACGAATCTGTGTGATCTTCATTAGGTAACTGGTAACGGTGTCAGATCTGGTCATCTCCATAGATCTGAGTTTGTTCCGCAATATCATCTTCCTGTTTATGTTCTCGCTCTGGTAGAGGCTAACCAGGGCATCGAACATCTCCTTTGCCTTAGTCTTCTCGGATATGTGAGGAATCGGGTGATCCTTCACTTGCATCCAAGATCATCCGCTTGGCCTTCACTTCCTTCTTTTTGTGAGCTGCCAATTCCTGCGGATCTATAGGCAAAGTCACATCAGCCTTGACAATATCCCCAGAGATCATTCTCTTCCAATAAGAACATTACCCTAACTTTCCAGGGCAAAAAATTGGAGGCACCTTCCAATCTATCCTCAAATCTGAGGCTAGCTGCTGCCATTTCTGAGATCTGCTGAAATATTAATGACTGAAAAAAAACAGTCCTGCAAATAAGCTTAGTCCTTCAAGCCAAAAAAAATATGAAACCCTAACTGCTTTTTTTTTATTATTTGCTTGAAACCCTAACTGTTTTTTTTTATTTGCTTGAAACCCTAACTGCTGAAATATTAATGACTCAAAAAAAACAGTCCTGCAAATAAGCTTAGTCCTTCAAGCCAAAAAAAAAATGAAACCCTAACTGCTGTTTTTTTTTTGCTTGAAACCCTAACTGCTGTTTTTTTTTTCTTAATATCCAGCAGTGATCTACTGCTGTAAACCCTTGAGGATCTCAATCACAGAACCTAGCTCTGATACCATGTAAATTTTCCAAACCCTAGATAACTGTTGTCCTATGTTATTTTAAAATAAATCAGATCTGAGAATAATTTATTCAAACATGCAACAGTCACACAGATGGCTGGAAAACATAAACAGCGTGAACAGCGGAAGTTAAATATATTTCTGAACCTGAAATATTACAAATAAAAGAGGCTACAGCTACAGCAGAACACTTCTGCTCTCTTGCTGCTTTTCTAGCCAGCAAGCACTGTTCTTCTCCTCCTAAGCTTGTATTTTTCCTTCAACAATCTGTTCTCCTCCCATTCTTTTCTGTGTCTTTGTCTGTGTATCTAAAACACTCTTGATCTTCTCCTTTTATCCTTGAAAAAGGTAACCCTAATCTCTCTAACCCTAAGATTAGATCTCATCTCATCTTGAGATGTAAGGTTAAAAATAGAAAATCACTTAAGTGAATATCAAAATAGAATCACTTAAGTGAAGTACAAAATAGAATCACTTAAGTGAACTTAAAAATAGAAAATCACTTAAGTGAATTTCAAAATAGAATCACTTAAGTGAATTACAAAATAGAATCACTTAAGTGAACTTAAAAATAGAAAATCACTTAAGTGAAATTCAAAATAGAATTAGAAATGTCTCGAACCACTTCTAGCACGTTCATACTGAAGCTTGTGCAAGAAGTTCCTGTCCGAGCTACATTTCTCAACACTTGTCAGCATGGGAGGAGGATATGGCCTCCTAGGAATAAATTCCTGCTGGGCCTGCTTCTTTTTCATGATCGCCATGTCATTGGACAACGTCCGGTAACCAAAAGCAAGAGACTGCACCTCTTGCAGAATTTTAGTTTGTATATCAATACTGGCTGGTGCCGGCTGGGCCGACAGAGACAATGGTGCCAATGGCGGGGCTGGAGGTAATGCCGGGTATTGTGGAGAAGCGGTAAGTGATGGGTATTGCGGGGCAGACGGGAGCGGAGGCGTCGATGGAGAGGGGAAATGCACCTGGGGGGCAGAAAATTGAGTGACCACTGGTGCAGGGTTCCACGATGGGTTCTGATATGCAGCTGATGAGGAAGGCGTTTGGGCAGACGCTGGTGGGTACTGTGATTGAGGAAAGTCAAGGTAAATTGGCGTCGACATCCTAGGTGGGAGTCTACCAATAGCAATTAAATCCAACTCCGCCCTCCGGGCTAGATCGTACAACTCGAGAAAAGTGTTGATATGGGAGAACTTGATGATCATGCTGATATCCAAGTTGAAGGCTCTGAGGTAGTAGTAAGCAGCCTATCCATCAGTTGGCCGCAGCTCGACGCGCACCCTTTTCCAAGACCTTACGAACCTCACATTGAAGTCCGATATAACCTCTTGCTGGTGCCGTTGGATGGTTTGAAACTGATGCAACAGTGAGGATGAATCTGCGGATTCATTAAATCCCTTGACCAGCTGCCCCGCAAACTGAGCCCATCTAGTGATAGTACTGCTCGACAAAGTTCTATACCAGTATAAGAGCTTCCCTCGCAGAGAGAGAGCCAACAACCGGGTCTTGACACTTTCATCAGTGATGGCATGGAGCGCAGCTAAAGCCACGATGTCTTGAATATGTTCATAAGCCGTCTTCCCAGTTCCATCATACGTGGGAATGGCCTTTAGAGTAGCATCTGGAACATCTTGCCTAGCTAGGCTGAGGGGTCCAGTGGAGTCATAGGGCGGGAATAGCTCAAGAGCATTCTGTTGGTTTTGATTTGGCTGAGGATTAGCCATATCTGCGTTTTGATCGGGCTGATTAGGATCGTGGTAAGCTTCGGTGCTATCTGAAGTTGTATCTTGCTCCTCAGCTTCAGCTTCCTGCTCAAATGCTTCGTCTTGATAGGCGTGGTAATCAATCAGCCTCGGGTGCTCTCCTGCAGCGTTAATGTCAAGCTCATAAAACTCAGGCACCTCCTGTCTCGCGTTCCTAGCTCTCCATATTGTATGCATGAAGGAGCTTTTGATATTGGACCAGTCTTCGAGACTTAGAAGATATTCAGGTTCAACAGAGTCGCCAGGTGTTTAGATCTGACAGTAGCGAAGCGAACACCGATACTTCAATACTGCTTATGAGGTGAGACACTCGTGTCCCACCGGGCGTGCCAGAGAAACTGTTGGTTACGAATCTGCCACTAGGAAAGGATTTAGGTCTTTGCGCCCTAGATTCGCCTAGCAGATTGAAAGGCAGGAAGGAAGGGATGCCTTCCGTGCCAATCTCCGGAGAAGGCCGACTCCTATACTAATCTATTTGGGGATTTTTAGATAAGAGAACAGGAAAGAGATTACAAAAGTGCAGAAAGAAATGTAAATATCATGTGTTTCGGTGGGAAAGAACAAGCAGCACGATCACTAGCTAATATCCAAACCAACAGCAATCAAAACAAAAGCATGTAACAGAAACTATCACCGTTAATCCTTCCTATGTATCCTTCATTCAGTATTCTAGATTCAATTAAATGCCAATGCTTTAATCCAGGATTTAGAATTACAACAATCAGAAAAATAAATGAACATGGAGCAGAAATACTTGCAGAAGGCAGCATAAAAGAAAGAGACAAATGAGAGAGCCAAGGATGTTTTTGTATTGATGCAAATATCTGGTTACAGCAAAGCTTTCTAGCAATATGTCCCCCCTCAACCCTTTTACAATGAAGTTCTACTGCTATATATAGCAAAATTTTCCCCCCAAATTACAAATGCGCACAGAACCCAAAACCTGCAAAAAGCGCTGGGATTAGACCTCTGTCGGCTACGAGTGTACCTACAGCAAGGTCCACCTGAATTCTGGTACAGCTCAGGACAGGTTTGGTGGGTGAGATGTTAGGTCCGATAAATGCGGTAGGTTGAGTACAATTCGCCGTTAAATGTTCGCCTGCCCTAACCTTGGCAGCACACCTTTTGTCTCATCCTGACAGACCCGAATCCCGAAATTCATGTATAGTCCTCGGTCTGCGGTTTGCTAACGTATGGGGGCTTGACCAAAGTCACCTGCAGAAAATAGCGACTCCGGGAGTCGCTCCAGAATGGAGCGAATCCGGGACACACCTTAGACATGTTGGCAACTAGGTCCTCCTTTCTTGCATTTGCGGACTGGGGGAAGAACGACGACGATCGCTAAAAGAAGGCAGCGACGACGGGAGTCGCTCGAAAAATGAGCGATCGACGTCGGTCGCTACCTTGGTGCCTTAGACAAATTTTGAACTTCCTCGCCCGCTATCGCTGGAAAATGGCAGCAACGCCCGACATCGCTCTGAAACGGAGCGACCGACGTCAATCATTGAGCGCTGCCTTTACTTGACTTGCTTGGCGACGACGAGCGGCGACAGTGATCGCAGGCGGACTTGAGCGACGACGGGAGTCACTGGCGATCTTGAGCGACGTCGGGAGTCGCTCAAGACTTACAATATTTTCATCTCTTTTTTGCCTCCTCTCGCCCACGATCGCTCAAAAAAGGGGAGCGACGACGGGAATCGCTCAAGGGATGAGCGATCGACGTCGGTCGCTGCCCCAACACTTAGCAAATATTTCTTTTCCCCAACCGCGAACCGCTTGAAGACTACGACGACGACGGGCGTCGCTGAAAAACATTAGCGACAACGGGGATCGCTCGAGAATGGAGCGACCAAGGGAGATTCAACACTTAGCCAAAATTTCATCATTTTTCCCGTCTGCTCAGCCGCTCGAGAATGCCGTCGATCACTGGAGGGGAGAGGCGAAGTTGGAATCGCCCGAAAGAGGGAGCGACTCCCGGAATCGCTCCAAAATGGAGCGACCGTGGGAGTGCCCCATACCTAGAAAATTTTGGGCTTTTCACCAGACTCACTGAGACTGCTGGAACACTTGGGAAACAAAGCATAAAAACAGAAAACTGAAAACATGAAACATGGAAACTGCATGAGCGAAGCTGGAAAGGAAGGAAGGAGGGAGGCAGCAGCAATTTTTTAGATTTTTTTTAGAATTTGTACCCCTTAACAAAATGTGGCAACAAGACCTAACGCAACAAGTAAAGTGTTGTTGGCGGGCCTATGGTGGCCTACTCTGTTTCACGATGCCAAGAATTTTGTTAAGGCATGTGATATGTGCCAAAGAACAGGGAAGCTAGTGAAAAGAGACTTCATGCCACTACATCCATCGCAACCTCAAGAACTCTTTGAAAGATGGGGTTTGGATTTTGTAGGTCCATTTAGAACAAGCCATAAGAGAAAATGCAGATACATCGTAGTCGCAACTGAATATTTAACGAAATGGATCGAAGCAAGGGCATTACCTGACAATTTGGCAAGAAGCACGACTTGCTTTTTGTACGAACAAGTGATCACATGATTCGAAATACCTCTTCAATTGACAAGTGATAGAGGAGGTCATTTTGTTAATGAAATTATTCATAATTTGATGAAGGAATTTAGGATCTTTCATTCCTTGTCAAGTCTGTATTACCCCAGAGCAAATGGGCAGGTGGAGGCGAAAAATAAGATCTTGGTTTCTGTTTTGTACAATACATGTGCAGTTGAAGGTGCAGATTGGGAAGAGCGCTTATCAGCAGTTTTGTGGGCATACAGAACAAACCGACCACAAACCACACACCCTTCCAATTGATGTATGGGCAGGAGGCGGTGGTACCAGTAGAATTCCTGGTACCCAGCTTGAGAGTAGCTATTGATACCCGCCTAAATGATGACGTAAGCATGGAGGAAATACTCGCATCATTGGTACAGCTAGGCGGGAAAGGGGTGTTAGCACAGTGGCCAACGGAGATTACTTAGCAACGTCGGAAATATTGATGATAAGCACCTTCAAAAAATGAACCTGAAGAATGGTGATTTGGTTCTCAAGTACAATGGAAAAAGGGAGATCAAGCCAGGAAAGCTGAAGATCCTATGGCTTGGACCCTTTCAAGTAGAAATGTTGGACAATGGGGTTGTTCGATTGAAAAAGTTAGATGGAACAATTTGCCTCGAAGCAGTAAACGACTCCAAGTTGAAAGTGTATAAGGCACAAGCACATATTAATATGATCAACTTGGAAACTAAGGAGGACACCTCTGGTAATCCAAATGAAGAAGAATAACCAGGTATACGATCCTACGAACACGGTGAACCAAATAACACAGTTCGAGAGGATGAACCATCCCACATGGAATGGTTGTTTGGAAGAGAAGAAGATCTGGTTACAGAACAAAGAGAGTTGGAACCTAATGTACGAGTTCTAGAAAGCGAAGCAGAAATTCGGCTTCAGAACATTGCGTACTTAGCTTCACAAGGACAAATACCAGAAGTGGAGGATTATGAAGGACAAGGAACTGAAATCTTGCAACGAATGACATCAGAAACACAACGATTGCAGGAGTATGAGACTCTTCGTCAGTATAATACGCAGTTGAGAGAGCAAGTTATTCAAGATAGGATGCACATAGAGCAGAATGGGCTGAAAGAGATCAAGATAATTCCAAAAGAAGCCCGAACGATAACTCGCCAGATAGTAGTGTATTCTCCATGGATCTAGACCACTCAGTACCAGAACGCCTTAAGAGGTAGGAGAATCGAAGGCTGCAGATAGGAGGACTGGAAATAAGAGAAAATACAGGGAACAAGGTAGTGCCCTCAACAGATTCAAATAGTTCATCTACAGAAACACTAAGGATTATCCTGAATATGGACGACTCTTCAAAAGCAACATCACCATTAAATAAGCATTCACGATGACAAGGGAAATCACCAGAAAAGAGTAAAGCAAGGAAATCTCAGCAAAACTTGGCTTCTAGTAGCACATACCAGATAAGTCGAGAAGAAGCAGCCGAGATCCTGTGGCGAGATGTCAGGGAAGTAATCGAACGACCGAAGTATAATAGATGGTCGGAAAACTCAAGTGAGGACAAGAATCAACCTTGTAACCTTGACATACCACAAGCCAGTCCTAACCCAAACCGTCGTAGACAAAGAGATGAAATCCACAGCTAGAGAGCAGGGGTTAGATTCCTTGAAACGACACAGGTGATAGAAGATGACGAGTCTATAAGCCCACAAGATGAGTACAACGAAGGAGTAGATGAAGATGCGGTGCTTGGAGAACCAAAACCAAGTGGATGGAGAACACCATATGTAGGAGCCATGAGACGCCCAACGAAATGTGAAGAAGTGGCCAGGTATCGTATGGCTACACTCGACTTACGACAACATAGAAGAGAAGTAAGACGATTGCAGCAATGAGTTCAAGAAACCTTGGAACGACCAATGAATACAGCAGGAGAAGGAAATGACTCAAGTACGGATTCAATTTTCTCGGACGAATATCAAGAAGCCCTAACTCACTGTGACCACAACTACACTTTGAGGAAACAAGAGGATGACAAATATTGGTAAGGGCTGATAGAAGATTGAGGATCTTACACCAATTGACACCCGTACACTTGCAACATCCACTTGAAACACGTGCACAACTGATACACCAGGCCCGAAATAGAGACAATTTGGGCAATCTCGGGAGTTCATTAGGACCTTCGAGAATGCCTGACCAAGGGAGGAGCGTGATTGACCTCCATCCCGGTAGCTCGAGAGGAAGAAGTTCCCCTCCGGCTACCCATAGGTCGACTAGTCCACGGACTGGGCCGCAAGGACCATCTGAGGACATAGTCCAAGCCAACCCATCACTACATGTTCCTGAGAATAGACCTTTGGGTCTACCTCAACGAGCTCGTAGGAACCGAAGATGTCATCACGAACGACTGAGGGACCGACCAAATATCGGGCAACCGGGAATACGACAGCCCCACATTAGAGAGATTCGACCGGCAAGAGGAAGAGGACAAGTCACACCAACTCGTGGAAGACTAGGACCCTGAAATAGGAATCCCTACCAGAACGAGGTAGACCAAGGATGGGCATATGTTTGTCAACAGATTGATAGACTTCAAGGACGAGACCATGGAAGGGGAAGACTCAATCATAATATGGGACAGAAGGAGAATCATCCTTCCAAAGATCAAACGTAGGGACAACCGATGGTCTTTTACTTGGATGACTGTGTGATAATTCAACAGGGCGACGAAAGAACGGAATAAGTCTTCTTGGAAGGAGCAAACCGTTTGGACCCTGAAAGTAGCCGTCTGGATGATGCAACCACACGTCTGGATGAGGAGAGCCGTCCAGAAGATGTCTGGCAGGAAGGCAGCCCTCCAGCAGACGTTTGGCAGGAAGGCAGTCGTCTGGCAAATAGGGCAAGTCAGGATGTCGTCCGGAGAAGCAGACGTCTAGCAGAACCACAACAAACGTCTAGGCTGGCATCACGTCATCAGTCGACAGAGGCAGAACATCCAGACTGGCGATTTATTTCACGAATAACGAGAAGACGCGATGAACAGTCCCAGACAAAAACCCCCCAGAGTCAGAATAATCGCCGTAGTTGTCAGCAGACGGAAGAAGAAGAAAATGGCGATGGGTTTAGCAGTTTCGAAACAGGGAGTCGTCAACAGGAAGATGGCGCGTCGGATACTTTCGAAGTACGCATTGGCATTGCCGTGCGCTTCACCTGATGGCGTTAATACTATTAGACGCAGTTTTGAAAAAGATGAAAAATAAAAAGAAAAAGACAAAAACACAGAAAAATACCAAAACAACAAAAAGACGAAATAAGGTGAAAGACGTTAGACGTCTGATCCATGCAAAACTGGCGACATGGCGAGCATGCAGACGACTGGGAGTTAGGTGGTGGTTGAAGAGGCAGTTACCAGGGCGGCAACAATCCTATAAATTGGAAGCGTCGGGCATCAATTGTACAATCGCTTTCAGTTTTGTGCAGGCAACCGGAGCGCAGAAGAAGTGGAGGCGAAGCGCACCAAGATTTCTTTTGCAAGACGAAGCGTAGACGTCATTGAACTGGCAGTCGCTAGCTTCGTGAAGGATTTTTATTTTTCAGTGCAAGTGCAGAAACCCTACTTCAGAAAGAAATACAACTTCGTCACGAAATTGCTAGGGCATCTGCTTGACGAATTGCCATCAACGCGGCCAAATCAGCAGACGTCTCAGGGAAGAAAAAGACATTCGGAAGAAGACCCAACCGTCAGCCTTACGTCGCAGCCATCTGGAGAAACGAGTTGTTTGATCAAAGGAGCCGTCCAGCACAGACGACTAGCTGATCGCCTCAGACGTCTAGCCGTCCAGCCCAGACGGCCAGTCGTCCGTCTCAGACGTCAACCTAAACAACCAGTCTAGTGTCAGATTCAAACGTCTAGCAGGAGTGAGCCGTCTGAAGCACAGAAGACGTCTTGAGAGGAGAAGATGAGCCATCAGAAGTCTGGCCAAGTTCCAATGCAACCTGAAGCAGTACCCGAGTCAGTTGTGGCAAAACGACTTCGACATCAACAAGAGATGATGCGGGGCCAAGTGCCAAGCCCAGACAAGGGGCAACTCGAGGGAAACGGGAAGCAGCAGTACAAGCGGAAGTCCAATTAAGTAGCAAGGAGCAGATCCCGATTGAAGACATTACTTGGACTTGCCCTGCAGGAGATTTTTGCCGACAATAGTGGGCGGTAGCAGCACCAAATATTCCGATAAAGAAGAATATGCTAGTTGTCGGAGTGAATTTTATTCTGCAAATACCTAGCTTTGATAAAGAATTTTTCAAGAGGTATCTGGTCCAAATGCTGCAAACATCTAAACCAGTTCGGAACACTAGCATGGTTCAGGTTGCTGATCGAACCATAGAAATAGACTTCTCTCTTGATGCGTTTAGGCGAACATTCGGACTCCCCAAGAAGGGCAAACCTGTACTCAATGAACGGGGAGATCCCAAGAAAATCGACAGTTGATATTGCAAGTTACTACCCTCAAGGAAGAAGAAGTGGAGAAAATGCTAGCTACTCATGGTGGGAGGGGAGTTAAACAATCTCAACTGAAGAATAATGAGTTGCAGTGCATTATGAATGTTCTAATGGTTAGACTGTCAGGGGAACAACGTAGTTATGATCTTCCCATTTGGCTGATCCCATATTTGCTCGGGATAGAATAGGGAGTACCATATGATTGGGCAACTCACCTAGCAGTTCGTATTTAGAACTTTTTGATGCAAACAACGAAGAATTTTTCGATGGCATTTCATGCCATTGAGTTACTTTTGGATGCTGTGTCAAGTGTAGGAGTGCAGATTCCAGATTTCGACGCACCTCAGCAGATCCTGGATTTAGCACCTACTATCTTACGATGGAAGGATGCCAAACCACTGGTAAAGAAGGCAACACCAGTAAAGAAGCAGTGGGTGAAGCAGGTCTCCCACAAGTCCTCAGGTCAAGAGAAGACGGTGATTGATTCAGAAGGGGACGATACAACACCACCCTCGACTTGAAATGGCTGCACCTTCACGTAAAGAACCCAAGCCAAAAAGGAAGAGGAGGCGACTGAGGAGAGAGAACCTGAAAAGGAAATGGCTTCACCTTCACTTAAAGATCCCAAGCCAAAAAGGAAGAGAAGGCGATTTGAATCCCCACCGCCTTCGTCTAATCTAGATTTAGTACAAGGGATTACAACAGAACAGATTGCTTGCAGTAAAGTGGTAGCTCAACGATTGGTACAACAGATGACAGTACCTTGGGAAAAGGTCAGTTTTGATCTTCCTCAGACTTTACAGAATACTGCAGCAGGAACAAGTGCGGGGACTATAGGACCTAGAGATTATTTGACAGAAGCTCATGTTCGGGCTCAGAGAACAGTACCAGATCTGTCTGTTCCACCTGTAGTTACAACAAATTCCTTTGCAGCTTCTCTGCGAGTTGTGTCTTTTGTAGATCTTGTTGCAGCAGAAGAAGTTAGAGCAGTAATACCCACGGAGATTCCGGTGGAACTAGTAATCAGCAGGGTAGAGGAAGCTTTACCTTCTCCAAATACAGCCAATCCAACACCTGGGACAGAGCAGCAACCCATCACAGTTGATGAAGAAGTCTCGTTGGAACAGGAGACTAATATAGAAGAGGGAGAGAAGCTACAGACAAACATGTCTCAGCAAGGGGTTGGATTAGAAAGCGACAGTAGTAAGGCTGTAGTAACAAAAGGCAAGGCAACCAAAAAGACCATTGATCTCTCCGGAAAAGGGAAAGAAACAATATAGGAGGAGGAACAGGAGGAACAAGAGGAACAAACTCAAGATGCATGGTCTGAATGTTTTCTAGTGCAGCTATCGAATCTCATGGATCCTTCGGATGATATGGACCTTATGAATGTTTCCTAGTGCAGCTACCGAATCTGCTGGCACCTTATCGCATACCTTGACATTTTTGTTAGGTATCTTTGCCAAATGGAATTTGAGGCGATAAATGCCTCCAATATATTCATAGCCACAAAAATTGCATTTAAAATCCCCTTTTCTTGGCCTTGGCGTTGCATACGCCCATGCTGGATCCAATGGTTTCATTTTTTATATACTTGCACATGGAAACAAGTAAGTTAGTAACAACAAAGTTACAAATTTACAATCACTCAAAAAAAGGAAAAAAAAACCTAAACCCTAAACCAAAAGGCTAGGATTTAGGGTTTAAAATTGAAACATTGACAGCTGAAAAATGGGCTTGCATACATAGTTATTAGGCAGCAATATTTACTTAAAAAAAGGAGGAAAAGAAAAACCTAAACCCAAAACCCTAGGGCCTAGATGAGGTTTAAGGGTTTAAACTTCAAGTTCAAAGTTCAAAATTTCAAATTCAAACATTAACAGCTAAAAAATGGGCTTGCATACATAATTACCAGGCAACAATATTTACTTAAAAAGATGAGGAAAAAAAACCCCAAACCCAAAACCCTAGGGCCTAGGGTTTAAAGTTTAAACTTCAAAGTTTTAAACATTAATAGCTGAAAAATGGGCTTGCATACATATTTATCAGGCAACAATATTTATTTAAAAAGAAAGGAAAAAAAAAACCCTAAACCTGAAATCTTAGACTAGGGTTTCGGGTTTAGGGTTCAAAGTTAAAACATTAATAGCTGAAAAATGGGCTAGCATACATAGTTATCAAGCAACTTTAAGCAATAACTTGAAGGGAGGAAAATAAAACCCAAAACCCTAGACTATGATTTAGGGTTTAATGTTTAACAAAAATTGATAGCTAATAATTTGGCTTGCATATATCAATTTAGTATCTACCTAAAAGGAGGAGGGAAAAAAAAAACCCTAAACCCAAAACCCTAGACTAGGGTTTAGGGTTTTGAAGTTGAGAAAATTGGAAAACAATCGTAATCACAAAACTATTTGCAAACAACCCTAATCTAATTTTAAACCTTGTTTTAAGTTGGAGGAAAAAAAAGAGTTTTCAAAGAATTTCTTACCTTGGATGAATCTTTTGGGCGGTTGTTGCTAATGTTGGCTGCCGGATTCCTTCACATTGCAATTGCTCGCTCCTATGATGCCCTAGCGTGTCTTGGTCGGGGTGGTAGCAGGTAGTCTTAGTTTAGAAGAGCTCAGGTGAAAAATGAAAGGAAAAAAAAAACTTTTTGTTTATATCGGCCGCAACCTCTGCGTGTGCGGTTGCGGCTGATTTTTTGAAGATCTTTTGTCATTTTTTTGAAAATATCGGCAAAAATCTTTGCATCACCAATAGTTTGCTGATTGCATCGACATTTAAAAATCAGCAAAAAATCAAGATTCTGCTGATTTTTTGCTGATTTTCTCAACTATGGTTTGGAATGAAGTACCTAAATTCTTAATATTTATCAATATGTTATGTTGCTATAATTATTTTGAGCATGATTTAATATGGCACTCTATTTCTTTGATGAGATGGTCATAAGTGTTGTTTAGGACTCTTAGGGCAGAAGGGGGGTTATTTTGGGCATGATATTAGAGCCATATTAGTAATCCCTAGAGTCAAGTTGTACCCAATCCTAGTTGAGTTGTGGTGAGACAATTTAACTAGGTAAATGTGAATGATACACCCTAAGCAATGAGGCTTGGGTGGTCATAGCGATGAGGCTTGGGTGGCTCTAATGATGAGGCTTGGGTGGCTGTAGTGATGAGGCTTGGACGAATTTCTAAGCGGTGAGTCTTAGCGATCTTAACGGTAGATTGGTATAGGACAATCTATTGGATCATTCACAAGGTAGTATAGTGGTGGTACCTTGAGGTGAGGCAAGCGTGACCATGATCATTACCAGGTGAGTGGTAATGGTCTTAGTTAGCTCATGGGGAGATGAAGCTAACTAATCACTAAGGCATCACGCCATGATAATCCTACATAGACGAATGTATGTAGGGTTAGGGAATAGGCGTCACCTTTAAGTATTATGGGCCTTAAAGGGTAATCCCTATGCCGTGGTCAAGTTGTCTCATACATGTGAGTGTATGGGAAATGGGGGGACCACTGGTGGCGTCTTTTCTAATGGTGAGGTTAGAAAAGTGAACCCCAGGAAAGTATGGGAAGTTGACCACTCCTGTCTACTTGAGTGTTGTCGGCAACGACAATGAACTCAAAAATGGTTATGCTTTAATACTAATGAAAATATTGGGTCTTCTTTGTGAGTTAATTCTTGAAAAAAGAAAAAAATTATTAGCTCTCTCCCTTGGGTTGAGTTTGTGGGTCGTTACAACTTCTATCCCTAGTGTTCATCTCATGTGTCATCGAGGACATCAACAAGTCTAGAGGAGGGGATAGATGTAGGCAAGCAAATTGACATGTCTGCATAATCAATGAATAAGTGCGTTGGAAGTCAAGTACGTGCACATTAAGAGTTTTGATATATTTGATGTTATAAAGTTGTGATGTAATATTGTATGTGACAATGTGTAATGATTAGTTATGTACGGATAAGTCATTAGTTATAAAGGGAGTCATGAAATGAAATGTAAGTGTAAGTCACATGCATGTCAAATGTAATGTAAGAAAATGAGGAGGTGTCGGGTAGTTAGTAAGTTGGAGGATGCAATTACCTTAGTTGTATAATTAAGACTCTTCCCTCATTCATTAGTGTTGTTTGCCAAAGTGTGTCGTTGGGTGGAGAGTGTGGTTGGCATGGTACTGGGTATAGACACATACGAGAGAGTAGATACATTTGCACAAACATTGCATTGAGGGAGATATTCTGCACAAGAATCTGGTTTGTGTATGTAAGAAGGATGTCGTACGCATTTCACCGTATAGTCTATTGTTAATGTAGGATCTACTCATATTAATTCATCATTTGTTATTGTCATTGTGTTCATCGTGTGTATTGTCATTGATGATTGCTTTAGTAGTTTAGATTTGATCTGTTGGTTGTACTCTTTCAAGTTCTGTTACATAGGGTTGCACCGGTCGTACAATGAAGTTGTTGTACATTGAATTGCAGTACAATGAACGTCGTATAGTGAATGTTATATAGTGAGTTGTCTAACGCCGTACAATGAAGTTGTTCTTCCGTATAGTGGAGACTATTGGCTGTATAGTGAAGTTCCTGGGCCTTACAATGAAGAGCCTAGGCCGTCCAAGACACAAGACAGGCTGTCTAGTGAATGTTAGCAGTCTAGTAAAGGGCAAGCCATCCTATTCATAGATTAGGCTGTTTGATATATGTTGGGTATGCATTGTAATTGTAAGATATTTACATTGTATGTTTTGCTCATTTAAGTAGAAATGGAATTGTGTTGCTATATGTTACTATGTTTTTTTTCCAATGGGTTATATGGGATTGAAATGGGCCCCACCCGTATTACATCATCACCACATAGTGGTATAGACACATACGAGAGAGTAGATACATTTGCACAAACATTGCATTGAGGGAGATATTCTGCACAAGAATCTGGTTTGTGTATGTAAGAAGGATGTCGTACGCATTTCACCGTATAGTCTATTGTTAATGTAGGATCTACTCATATTAATTCATCATTTGTTATTGTCATTGTGTTCATCGTGTGTATTGTCATTGATGATTGCTTTAGTAGTTTAGATTTGATCTGTTGGTTGTACTCTTTCAAGTTCTGTTACATAGGGTTGCACCGGTCGTACAATGAAGTTGTTGTACATTGAATTGCAGTACAATGAACGTCGTATAGTGAATGTTATATAGTGAGTTGTCTAACGCCGTACAATGAAGTTGTTCTTCCGTATAGTGGAGACTATTGGCTGTATAGTGAAGTTCCTGGGCCTTACAATGAAGAGCCTAGGCCGTCCAAGACACAAGACAGGCTGTCTAGTGAATGTTAGCAGTCTAGTAAAGGGCAAGCCATCCTATTCATAGATTAGGCTGTTTGATATATGTTGGGTATGCATTGTAATTGTAAGATATTTACATTGTATGTTTTGCTCATTTAAGTAGAAATGGAATTGTGTTGCTATATGTTACTATGTTTTTTTTCCAATGGGTTATATGGGATTGAAATGGGCCCCACCCGTATTACATCATCACCACATAGTGGTATTACAACAAAGCTAGGATATTGTCCATGTATCATTTGGAAAGATTCGAACCTGGGTCTCCTCCATGAAATGTTGAGGAATCTAACCGGTTGAGCTAATTCCACTTGATAACTGTATGTTACTATGTTGTATTTCATTTCTACAGTTACAATATTTGAGGTGTGGTCCCATATTCATTTTGCAATAAGTATTTCATTGCTTTTAGACTTTGGGTTTCTCTGGCTGCAAAAGGACATTGCTTCAGCACAACAATGATGTTAATATTCATCTGTTACATAACAAGAACTTCTGCTAAGTGTTGTTCAAGTGTCATAACCCCATGTTGAGTTCCGGCTTTAGTTTGTTCTCTCTAATATATTTGCTATTCTTATATCTTCCACTCTTTTTTTGATTATTTTACAGTTGAATTTGGGTATTAGTCTTCTGCTGCTAGATTAAAGTTTCTACATATAAAAGACAAATGTTACATGACAAAATAGTGATGTTTTGGAATAGAAACCTGTTGATGAAATGTTGCCTCTTTGTGGATTTGATAAAGAATGCAAAAATCAAGGATGCATCATTTTTTCGCCCTTGTCCTACACCTATGATTTTCATCTTCAAAAGTCATGTTGTTTCATGAATTGTTCAATCTTTGGATACAGTTTTCATTTTTCATTCTTGTCGTATTAAATTGCTAACTTGTGTTTTTCTGAGATAAGGTGAGTATAATGCAAATATTAACCTTATGAAGCATGTTTACTAGCTTTGTTGATTGAAGTGAAGTTTTCAGAGAAGACAGCCCCTTTGTGGGCAAGCTTTTATATGAAATTATTTGTGATTATGTATTTAGGATGCAACTTTGATTGGAGTGGACAGTCTTGGAGTGGACATAAGAGTTCACTGTGGAGCGAAAGTCCAAACAGTGCGCGTTGCATTCAACTATCGGGTATGTAGTACTCATACAAAGCAAAATCTATATGGTGTATTATATCTGTGGATGGTTATCATTTCTCTCATTGGTAGAACAGTAGGCTTATATGAAGAATATCTGTTCTTTAGTTAAGCTTCCTAGTGGCTAGAGGAAATATTTATAAATAGCAAGTCTGTTATGTAATAATTAATTTCTGTTACACAAAGCAGGATCTGAAAAGTTGATAAGAGTAAATATATGCTTATCCTTTTTTGTTTGTACAATTACAACCATATGACATTTATGTATAGCAACTGCTCTTAAGCTAGAAATTAGGTTGGCCACAATAATTTGGATAACCAGTGAGTGTAGTATATGGGAAATAGGGAAATAATCAAATCTTTAAGTGGTTTGTGATCTACAAGACAGCATGCAATTGCCATGCAATACTGAGCTAATCACAAGCTATGCTATCATCAGTTATTAACATTATGTTAGACTATCAACATGTGCTAGGTAACAACTGGCCATACAATTGTGAATATGAAGAAAGAATATGAATGGTTATGGTAAAAGATGATGATCTTGTATGAAACTGTATGTCTTGAGGAAAGTTTATTTGGATCTTATAGAATGTTGTCATATTATTTTGATCTTAGAATCCCACTGGGAAGGAAGCAACCCACCTTCTTTTTGGGTTTGTCCTTATGTAAGAAGAATACTGAGGGGATGCAATGGGAGATTGTAGACTGTGGACTGCAGATGTTTGATGCAGGCATTCTTCACTGAAAATATTTGGTCAAATGTCTGTCTAAGTTCATTTCTGATTCATTGGATCCATGTATAAGTGCATGGACTGTTCCTTGCTTAAGTTATAGATCCACTGTGTGAGGATAGTTTCTGTTATTGAAATAATTGTTTGTGGATCCTGAAAAAAAAAGAGAGCAGTCTAGAATAAAATATTCCAGATACATTCGGATAACTTGCAACCAATATAACTATGAACTTTTACCACATTTGACTGACAATGATTTTCTTTGAATCAATTTCAAATGCTATAGTAGTCATTGTGATTTTCTTATTTCCTTCAAGGCTTGGCAATATCTATGGGTACAAACACCATATTATATTTCATGCCATTAGAAGTTGTATAGGATATTCTATGCTATTGCATAGTTTCTTGAGTATTGAAGATTGGTTTAAATTGTTGTATGACTGGTAAAGAATTGCTGTTATAAGTTGGAGAAAAATAAAATAAAACATACCAATATTCAGCAAATGCTCAGCAAAAATAGAGAAACAATCAACAAATAAAAATTTAGAATGTTTTTAAATTTTCATTCTCACCTATAAAAAGATGTCTCTTTCTATTAAAAATCCACTCAATAAACATTAAAGTATTTATTATATAAGCAAAGATCATTTTCGTAGAATGCACATGTTCAATATTAAGGACCTTTTCTAGAACATGTTATTCTGTTTCTCTTGATGTCTAAGAAGCACTACCATACAACTCAAACTCGAGAACAACTTGACAAGCCGAAGAGTAATGATAGCCTTGGCACTTGACAAAACACTTGGTAATAACTCAAGAAAAATTCGACTCTGTTCCTTTTCATGACAGTAGAGTTGAATGCATGAATATGCAGCAATGTAGGAACAGTATTTGACTATGAGTATTTATATACAATACTTAAGCTGTTATAACAGTCAATGAGATCTAACCTATTAAAAAAAGCATACAATTTTATATCATATTTACTATATTAAAAAAACAGTCAATGAGATCTTGTTCAATCAACAAGATTTGCTTCTTGGTCAAATTTATACTACAATTTATATGGTAGTCAAATTTTAGAACAATCAATATGGTAATTGATTTCAAGTCAAAGTACAACAATGATAACATTGTTACAGAGCCGCAGACAATCAAATCTCTACCTAATAGCTGTTAAACACTCAATGCTGGCAGATTGGTAAACATCAGGAGCTTTTTAGTCAAATATTTCAGATTTATGGTTGAACAGCAGTTTATGGATCTTATAAAATTTGCAGAGCGCTTCCATCAAGAATGATGTCCTCTATTGATTCTTTGATATCAGTGGTCCTTGCTTGTCGCATATCCCTATTTTCATAGGTCATTGGTCAACAGAAAATAAACTTTAATTGTAATGGGCATTGGAAGGTTCATGTCTATGTATTAAATGCATCTAATGAAGAGGTTAATAGCTCATGTGGCACTAGTTGGCCTAGTTATCTTCTCTGAATTCAATCCATAAAATTTGAATTTTGTTGACTCAGATGACCAACCAAATGAAATTCAATTAAAGTTGCTGGTTTGCAAAACAACTTCAAGCAATGTGAAATGTGGGCAAATTCAGCAACATTTATTGGGTAACTTATGTGGGCATAAGTTAGACATGATTTAATAAACATTTCAAATTGAATTATAATTGGTTTTAATTAATTTATTTGATTTTAAGTTAATTTATGAATATATAAATATTTTTGGCTAAGTTGCACGAAACTTGGAAATAGACATAGTTTCCGAAATGGAAATGCCTTAGGAAAAAAATGTCCTGAAAGGCTCAAACCCTTTGGAAATGCAGAAACGGCAAAGGTTACTGTAATAGGCACCCCTGCAGTAACGGCAAAGGTTACTGTAATAGGCAAAGGTTACTGTAATAGGCAAAGGTTAATTTATGAATATATAAATATTTTTGGCTAACTTGCACGAAACTTGGAAATAGACATAGTTTCCGAAATGGAAATGCCTTAGGAAAAAAATGTCCTGAAAGGCTCAAACCCTTTGGAAATGCAGGAACGGCAAAGGTTACTGTAATAGGCACCCCTGTTTGCTGCTTTGAAGTATCTGAGGGTTTTTTGTTTTGTTTCCGTTTTTGTAATGTCTGATTTTTTTTTTCTGATGTTTTTGCTAATAGGTATGATATGCAATTTTTTTGGGGTTTTTGTGCTTTATAATGTGTGAACATATGCATATAGAAAAACTCTAAATTGCATAAACATAAACTGGAATGAAACAAACTAAAACCCAACACCAAACAACATTATTTTATTCAATTTTCTGACCTGGAAATGCAAGTACAGGTTTGATACAAAATTCTGGAAATAAACCATACACAACGTAACACACCAAAATGCTCATAACTTCATCAAACGGGCTCCGAATGACATGCCGTAAAATGCAACAATCTTGTACAAGCTAGGCCCCAATGTCTGGACAGCAAACACACCCGAAAGTTGACTGAATTTATTCACACTTCCCAAGGTAATGGTACGGCCTGCTGGAAAAAGGTACGGCCAGCAAAATAAATTCACTCCAGCTCCAAACCCTCATCAAAATGCCTCCATTCTCATCGCCCAAACTTGGAAAACATATGCTAGGAAACCCAAAATGAGAAACTTCCCGGATTAAGAGATATGAATGCTTTACACGTTCTCCAATGCACTTCTAAATGGTACGGCCAGCTCCAAGAACCCTCAAATCATACCACAAAACACTAAACTGAAGCACACCCAGATGAAAATGACCAAAAACTAGAAGACCCAGAAGATCTCCTCAAACACCCATTGAAGTTGCCGAAATCACAAACCCTACTGCTGCAAATCAAGCTCAAATCTGTGTCCCCTGAAGTAGAAACACCTAGAACTGACTAGGGAGGACCTTTAACCCCCAAAACCAGTGATACCAATGGAGGTTTTTTTCTCCAAAATCCAAAGTCTGTAATTGTTGAAGCAAATTTGATAGAGTTCTGTTATGTTGCCAAAAAGAAGATGTACGACCAGCCTAAACCCTGCAAGAACTTCACACCAAAAATACCAAATCTCTTGCAAACATACTGACAATAAACCCTTGAAAATATCAAACTGATTTGCCTCTTCAAATTCTCATTTGAAATGTAAATCCCGATTCCTGGATGAAACCGACAGATAATTATCCAGGGGTGATCTCTCACACCCGAGAATAATGCTCCCTGTGAAGGTGTTCGTCTCCACAAAGCCTTCGAAGTTCTGATGCCAGAGCCTCTGTCTCTCAGAGAAAATACAAATAACCTGAATGAATCCATAATGCTTGCAAGCTCTCCTTATATCTCCAATTTGCAACGCCCTAATTAGGGTTTGGAGGCACTTTTTTTAATATTTAAATTACTTTTCCCAAAGTTGTCTCAAAATTAAACTCCTAAGTCACCTTTATAAAATATTTATTTTTTTAACTTAGGGAACAAACCACTTTATCAAATAAATATTTATTTCCCCTAACTTAGGAAAAACACTTTATTAATAATATTATTTAATATAACGATTTAACGTTAAATATTAAATAATAAACATTTGGCCCCAAATAATCGACCAACTGAAAGAATTATGATCTTCGATGCACCTTGTCCAATCCCGACTGCAAACCCTAATCACCGCTCGTCCGCTGCACTGACTTACTAAAAATAGCAAGTACTGCCAAAAATAGCAAGTGACAATCCCGGACCATCAAAACTCCTCACAACCTCGCTGAACAAAAACCCATAAAATTCATCACCATTGAACGTCTCAGCTCCAACTTACTAAAAATAGCACGTTTCTAAAAATAGTAAGTGGTGGAAGAAAGCTCTGAAACAGCTCCAAAAAGAAGCAGAAGGAAGTTAGTGAAGCATTGATCACCAGGGAACAACTCAAATAGGGTTTCCAATCACCTCAGTTTAGCCTATGGGAACCCAGGAATAGGCTAAATTACCACAACTGACTGACTACTCAAAAAGGGGACATTACAGATTACACTTAATTAAAAAATAAAAATGCATTGTACTCTATCTAAAACTTAATAAATAGATGTTTTCTTCATTTATTTGTCATCACTTTAATTCAGTTTTGCTTAGTATCTACTATTAAGGTCAACCTTTATAATTAAGGTTTAGTATCTATGTTTTGTGCAAAACTAAACTATGTGGAATACACTATAAACCTAGATCTTAATCGTTAAAGTCATCAAAATCTGCTCCAAAAGAAGAGCCAACTTTTGTGGTACTAACAACATCTATATGAGAAGTACTTATATTGTCCTCAAGATTAGTTGCAGCCATTGAAATACCTAAGGATTTTTAGGATCCACATCCCCATATTTTGTTTTCTCTCTTTTGTACTGTTCTTTTTTGCTAGACACAAAACTAAGATTAGAATGTGAGAAAACTAGATCAGTATAAGGATCAGTATATTAGAATGTGAGAAAACTAGAAAACTGGAAGCAACACAAATAAGGAAGGATCGGTACATTGATCCAACAGTTCTGATGATAGTTGTCGGGAAGAAACCAACATTGACACATCGAGTTGCTGAAGCACAAGTTGACACGAGTAATCGTTGATGGAGGGTCAAGTGTAAATTTCTTGCCTGAAAAAACATGGAAATGGGGGCACCGTTTTTGTGGTCTCTTAACTTTTGGTTGTATGGCATAGATCTGTATGGGATATAGATGCGGGGAGTACTGACTGCACAAAAAGTGAAGATCGCTGATCAAGTGTTCATCATGGTTTTTGTGGTGATGGCTATGCAAAAACCAGCCTGTGATGTGTTTTTGGGACGTGGGTGGTTATGCATGGCAAAAATAAACCACAATTGGGAGAAGGATTGATTGACATTCAGGGACCAGCACAAGTATGTGATTAACTTGAAGAATTAGTTTGTGAGCGAAGAATTGGTGACATTTGATGAGTCCGAGAGCTCATCATCGGAGGATGAGAACAGACGTGAACCAAATGAAGGTGGTGTGCTGGAACTGGAGTGCATGGAGGATGAGGAGCACTTTGATAGTGGATTTCTCCATTGGTAAGTGGAAGACTATAAAGTCTTCTAGTGAAACTGTGTGTATCAATGCAGTAGAAGAGGACCAAGATGAACCAATATGGAGTATATATAAGATTGGCAAATGAAGTCAAAATACGAAGTCTGCAACCAAGGTTGAAGAGAAGTGGACTTCTCCACGAAATTTTGCAGAATATAGTGTTAGTGATGCGTTGGTCGATGAAAAGCCAACACGTCCATTTGATGTGATAAAAGTGGCAAAAGAACTTGACACCATACAGTACAAAGGACCAAAGATGGTGAAGGAGATGAAGAAAAGATGGTCCATTGTGGGGACGACTGGGATCCACTCTTGAAAGCAAAAACTTTCAAAATATTCATGTAGTATAAGGTCTTCGTATGGACTTACAAGGATTTGAAGTGGATTCCACTTGAATTGTGTGTGCATCAGATTTTGTTGGTTCTTGGTGCACAACCAATTCGAAGAAGGCCATACAGAATGAATCCGAATATGGACTTACAAGGATTTGAAGTGGATTCCACTTGAATTGTGTGTGCATCAGATTTTGTTGGTTCTTGGTGCACAACCAATTCGAAGAAGGCCATACAGAATGAATCCGAATACGAGACCTTAGTCAATGCAGAAATCGAGAAGATGCTAGATGCTGGAATAATTTTCAAGGTTGCGGAATGAGTGGGTGTCACCAATTTTGATTAATTTGAAGAAGGAAAGGAATTAGATCCACATCTACGTCGATTTTCAAAGTTTGAATGTAGTGACTATCAAAGACCCCTTTCTAATATCTTTCACTGATTTTATTTTTGAAGAAAATAGCAAGACATGATCTATTCATTCTTGGATGGATTCTTGAGCTATAATCAAATTAGTATAGTCGAGGAAGATATGTTAAAAACTACTTTCGTAATAGAAAATAGCATCTTTGCATATAATCGAATACCTTTAGGTTTATGCAATGTCCTTTCCATATTTCAGCGGATAATTTTGTATATATTTGAACAGATGTCCATAGGCAATCAAAGTGTTCCTGGGCGATTGGTCGTTGTACGGGAAGAAGGATGAGCATTTGAAGACATTGGAGTAATGCATGACTCTGTGTATGAATGCGCAATTGTCCTTGAACACAAAGAAATGTAAGCTATTGGTACCATATGGCAAGTTAGGACATGTTGTATGTAAGGATGTTTTGAAGACCGATCTTGACAAGATACGAGTTGTGATGAGCATGGAGGACCCATACGACGTAGTTTGTTGAAGTCCTTTTTGGGATATGATGGGTATTATCGGTGCTTCATCAAAAACTTTGCACAATTTTCATGTCCTTTATATGTGTTGACGTGCAAAAAAGTTCCTTTTTGATGGATGGAGGAGCATTAGAAGACCTTTGAGGAATTGAAGGCAAAGATGGTTTGTGCACCCATTCTGGTATTTCTAGATTGGAAAAAGGAGTTCCATGTCCGTGTTGATGCGTCTAGTTTTGCAATTGAATGTGGGTTGGCCCAAGAGGGACAACATTGGTTGTATTAGCTCATATTTTTCTAGTCAGTTGTCTCATGCACATAAAAACTACAACACTACGAAGGGGGAAGCCTTGGGGTTGGTTTATGTAGTACAAACATTCAAACATTATCTGCTTGCCAATCCTTTTGCTTTCTACGTAGACCATCAGGCGTTGGTGTGCTTAATTAACAAGCCGACTATGCACAAATGAATTAGCAGGTGGCTCGTCACTTTGCAGGAACTCATGTTTCGAGTGGTAGTTAGACTAGGAAAGACACAGATAATAGAAGATCAATTGTCAAGGATTTGCTTAGGAGAGGCTATTGAAGGAGTTTTGGATGAATTTTTGGACGCTCACTTGTTTCCAATCACTATGCTTCTGCTGTGGTACAAGTATGTGGGAGAATACTTGTCGACGGGAGAGTTGCCAAAAGAGTTGACAACCAAAAAGAAGAAGATTATTGTGAAATCAACATCCTTTCAATTGATAGTTGGATTGCTATACAAGATTGGACCTGATGGAGTATTGCATATGTGTGATGGACGAGGAAGTGAATGCAACATTGAAGGAAGCTCACGAGCGGTTGGCAGGAGCGCATATGGGACTAGATGCAATTGTGAGGAAGGTGCTTTTGGCAAGACTGTGGTGTCCCACCCTCTATCGTGATGCCAAGGAGTCTGTGACTACATGCAATACATGCCAAAGTGTTAGGATGTCGCTGAAGAAAGACTTCATGCCAATGCACCTATCACAACCACAAGAATTGTTTGAGAGATGGGGTCTCAATTTTGTTGGACCATTGAAGACTAGCAAAAGATGGTGTAGATACATTATGGTAGCAACTAAATATTTGACAAAATGGGTCGAGGCAAGGGTGTTGCTTGACAATTTACGTGTTTCTTGTACGAGTAAGTGACCACAAGATTCGGCATACCTCTTCAGTTGACAAGTGATTGTGGGGGACACTTTGTCAATGAGATTATTCAAAAGTTGACCATAGAATTTAAGATCTTGCATTTGTTGTCTAGTTTGTATTACCCCAAAGCAAAGGGGCAAGCGAAAACAACAAATAAGGTCTTTAGTTTCAATAATCTACAAAACATGTGGAATTGAAGAGGCTAATAGGAAGTAGAGATTGCCATCGGTCTTGGGGGCATATAGGATACATTCAAGCCAACAAGGAATCACACTTTGTTCCAATTGATGTATGGTAAGGAGGCAATTGTGTTGGTGGAGTTTTTGGTACGAAGTTTGAGAGTGGCGGTATAGAATCGCCTAGGTGACCAGGAGAGCCTAGAAGAGAGGCTAACGCCACTTATTAGGTTGGACAAGAGAAGAGTGATGGCTCAATGGGCCAAAAAGGTTACCCAACATCGTAGGAAGTTGTGGCATGACAAGCACTTGAGGAAGATGGATTTGAAGTTAGGTGACTTGGTTTTGAAATATAATGGGAAGAGAGAAATCAAGCTAGGCAAGTTGAAAACGTTATGGCTTGGACCCTTCCAAGTGGATGAAGTGGTAACAACGCATTGAGTTTGAAAAAACTAGATGGGACGTTGTGCCCCGAAATAGTTAATGGTTCGAATTAAAGCCATATAAGATGAAAGCAGAAGTCAACTTGGTGAATTTTGAACCAACTGAAGAAGGATCAAGTACAAGAAGACTGATAGTGGCACAAACTTAGTATTCAAAACCTTTCGTGGGAATCTTGATTCAAGAAATCGGGGAATTGAGTCGTACCATGGAGGAAGATGGTGCAGAGGAAAGCAATGACTCGGACAATGAACTTGTAGAGCAACTAGCTTGGTTGTATGAAGGGGAGAACACAAGGGGAGAAGGAGAAAATATGTAATCCATGATCGGATAGAAGGAATTGCAGCCTCACTCTACAAATCATAGACGAATTCGGGTGCATGTCAAATTTCCAAACGTGGAAGAACGGTTGAGATCACTAAATGGAGAAACATACAATGAATGGTGGTGGTGTATGTTGGGCAAGGAGGACCCCCAAAACAAGAGCCTTGGAGTGAGGAGAGTGAGCACGAATGCATGAGTTTGCTTGTAGCCATTGGTCATCCACAACAACAAATGAGAGAACAAACACAATAGTTGCGAGAGCAGACTGAGCGAGTGAATAATATAATGGAAGAATTAAGGAGACAACGTGCATGAAAATTGTTAAGACTGTATGGATGAAAGCGTCTCGAGTAACAAAAAATGTGCGAGAGATTGCATGAGAGGAGTAGCAGTTTGGAGTGGGAGCGTGCAAGGAAAATGTCTTGAAGGAGGATGTGGCGTTGCAAAAAGGAGATGTCTGAGAGAAGTGCAGCAAAGCGTTTCTATGGGAAATCCCTTCCCAAATATGATAGAAAAATATATTTTTTTGCAAGAACAAGGGTTGCAGCAAAGCATTGCCAAAAAGGAGCATGAAGAAAAAAACTGCAGCCATCCGGAGCGAAGGAAAAGTGGGGAAGTTTCAAAAAATAAATTTTTTATGTTGTATGGATCGGATGGACCATACAAACTATTGATGCAGGAAAAGAGTACGAGCTGAAGACAAGTGCACAAGCCGTTTGAAGGGTTGCAGATGTCGTCGAACAGAAGTTGGAAAAACACACAAGGGAGGCCATCTAAAAACAAGCCATCAAGGAAAGAGCCATTTGAGACTAGGTAGTCTGTAGTCGGGTTGTCCGAGATTGGGCCGTTTTAGGCTGAATCGTTTGGCAGGAGTCTGTCCAAGACAACGATTCGGAGGCAAGACATCAATAGTTGTGGTGCGTGCACAGTCAAGGCTGTACAATGAGAGTTGAGTAGAGGCAAGGGAAACAAAGGGAGGTTACGTGCCACGTGGAGCTGCGAAATGAAGAAATGTCATTAGGAAGACAATTGCAGATTGTTGTTGTTGGAAGTTGGCAAAATTCAAAGCCGAAGAGATTGACTATAGAAGTGATGCAAAGAAGGCCACAAGTTTCGAAGTGGATTGAACGGGTGGAACTGTAGTGGAGGTTTCCACCCAGAGTTGTGTTATAGGCAAGACCTTTTAGCCATGGGGAGAGCATTGGAGTTGGCTTTGGGAGAGTCCTAGCGGACTGTGTGAGTAGAAGAAAGAGAAGGCAGCATGGATGCAGAGTGAGGGAGAATGAGGCAGCACAGGATGGAGTTAAAATCGAGATCACGAATCGACACTCCTGATGAGTGTCATGACAATGAGCCAGCAACTTCACCCAAGGTGAAGAGTAAGGGGAAGGAGAAGATATAGGTTCGGAAGAGATGACCTGGACAACACCAACAAGAGAATTTTGCATATTTTGGTGATTGGAGCACCTTGATGGATCACTCGTTGAAGATTGTGTTTTGGAATGCATGAGTGCAGTTTATTTTGAAGGTTTTGGGCTTGGACAAAGATTTCTTTAATCCATACCTGTTATAATTACTGCAAACCTATGATGCTGAAAAAAATCAAAGCTACATAATGATTAATAACAAAGAGATTTGAGTGTCATACTAAGTACTTTCTAAAGAATGTTTGGATTTTTGAATTCCATGAGACTAGGTAAAGGAGGCAGTGAAGCCCTATTGGTTATGGGGTTTTGTTGACAAGGTTGCCAATCTTAGTCTATAGGAAGTGGCTAAGCTAACGAAGCATGGGAGCCATGGATTGAAAATGCAGCATCAGAAGTCTGATGAGCTGTGGTTTGCAATGAACATAATCATGTCTAGATTGTATGGCAAGCAAAGAGCCTTGGAGATGGCCACTTGGCTCATACCTTACATGGAAGGAATCATGGCCGAAGAATTGTATGATTGGGCTAGATTTCTATCAAACCATATTTAGAGTTTTCAAATGCGATATACTTAGAATTTTTCAATTGCTTTCGATGTTGTTGCTCTGATTTTGGATGAAGTGTCACAAGAGAAGATTCAGTTTCCAAGATTGAATCCTCATACTATTCCGAAGCATGCACCTCTAATTTTTAGATGGGTACATGTTGCCCCACTGATGAAAGCCAATACTTCAAGGAAGAAAAAGATAAGTGCATTGAGAAAGGCACACAAAGCATCATATGATGAGATGGACGCTGTAGTTGAAGGAAGTGAGGAATTTGATGGAGCTAGGGTATAGTTGCCAAATGCCAAGGAGTTGGTCAAAAAAGAGAAGAGGAGACAGAGCAATAGTGGCAATGGATGGGAATGCAACTGCAACAACAACTAGTGAGTCAAGGACCCCCACAACAGGCCATAGGAAAGAAGACAGAAGGTGGCAATGTGTAAAAAATGGTGGTGTGCTAGCAGACTGAAAAGCGTGGAGTGTCGCAGCACGTAGTGTAGAGGGGAACTCCAACACAATCAGGAAGTTAGGTTGTGTGAGAAGGCATTGCAAGTGCCATTGTAGGTATTAGAGCTACTTCAAGTGAGGCTACCATGAGCGGACAACAACCAAAGTTGTGGGAACCTGTTGCGCAAAATGAGCAATGTGCAAAGAAGTCATTACAATAGTATGATAAGAGAACTGTGTAGTAGTTTGCACATAAGATGATGGTAATTGTAGATGTAGATGAATTTCAAATTGCGGTCGATGCAATGGAAGCATCACCACTATTGGATGGAGCACCAAGAGGAAACTTTTTTGGTGATGTTTCAATACAAGTGGACAATGTTGATACACAAAAGAGTTGTAACACCACACTATTGAGACTATATGCAGATGTTGTGGATAAATGTGGGTCACCTTCATTGGATGGGGGACCATAGATGGAGTTTACATTTACAACACATACTACGACAAAGTCCAGCAGTGTCAAAGGAGAGTCGGGAGAAAGGACAACCTATACTAGGGTATAAACTATGGCAAGAAGGCCAAATGAGTGAACCGTTGGAAGAAGAGCTTGAGAAGGATATGGAGATGACGAAAACAATGAAGAAGACTATTGATGCAGTAGGAGAGAAGAATCAAGAGATTCAAGAAGGCAAGGCAGCCAAACAAAGAATCAACTTGACCGGTCATGGTGGGGAAGATGTGGAGACTACCATCAAGGATGACACAAATATGGAACTGGTAGAGGAGGATACGAGTGAGCATTTCATCATAAAAGTGCCAAACTTGAGGAGACCACCAATTTTGGGAGAAAATATGAAGGAATAGGTTGACACCTTCTTTGAAAGGGTGAGTGTGTTGCTTGAAAGAGTTCAAAGTTGGATGTGTTGGTGCTGGTGACTATGGTAGTTGAGAATGGAAAGTGAGTTGAGCTAAATGGTGCATTGGGTTCATGATGATGAGCGTATGAAGAAGTTTGCATAAATTTATTAGATAACCATGGGAGCTAGGAGTTGGTAGTAACAATGTCGATTTGATGTTGGAAATCAGAAATCTGCTAGACCAAACTCAAGTATTCTACCGATATCCATTGCGATTGTACGTGGACGAAGGAAATATGACACCGTATCTTGAACTCTATGATGTCAAGTATGTGATGTTGGCACTTGTGATAGTCAAATCATATGCTAGGATGAACTTTTTGGCATATCTAATTCAGTGGTTAGTAGTAGGATTGGAGACATTTTAGCAAATGGCTTTAAGCTTGAAGGTGGAGGAGGAGCTGGCTAACCAACTGCAGATGGTGGAAGGTGAACTTTGGCAAGCGCAATAGAATGCTGAAGCAGAACTAACTGGGATGAGAAATGAAATTGAGGCTATGAGGCAGATGCATGAACAATAGGATCAATTGATAGGATAGTTGTCCAAATGTGCAGTAAGGGAGGAAACTCTAGAGGGAAGGATAAAGGAGATTGCTCATAAGGATCAACCGATTGTGGAACAAGATGAGCAACTGGCAGTAGCTGCGAGGAATCAAAAGTAGCAAAGCAAGAGGTTGAGTTGAAAGGTAGGCTGGCAAAAGTTGATTAGAAGTTGCATCATTATGGCTTCTAGTGGGTTCGTTATGAAGCCTATGCCAAGAGACTCAAAAGAGAGAATGAAGCTTTGAAGCTGCAAATCCAAGAGCTTGGAGGAATACCTATTCCATCGCCTCAACCTCAATAGAGCCAGAGTCCCTAGGAGCAGCAATAGTCATTGACGAGGACGTCGACCAATCTAGATGGGAGGGCAGATGTAGGCACTAGTTTTGACGTCGCACCTCAACAAAGAAAATAGAAGAGTTGGAAATAAAATATGTGTGGAAGTCAAGTACGCATATGCCAAAGTTTTGTAATTTGAATAAAATTGTATGTTGTAATAATGCATGTAATAATGAGTCAAGTAACAATTATGTAGTTAAGAGATGAGGTGTTGGGGGTGGTAGTTGTTTGTAACTACCTTCCCCCCAATTTAAATACACCCGTCATTCATTTGAGCAGGTAGATTTTGTACATGTTAGAGAGAGTATATTGCAGACAGAGAGGGTAGATGGTACATTCACATGCACAAGCATCGCATTGTGTATGCCAAGAGCAGATGTTGTGCATGTAAGACGATGGCGTATGTAGTTAACTGCACAAGCTATCATTAATGGAATATCTTGTTCATATTTGTTCATCAATTGCTATTGTTTATTGTGTGAGAGCTACATGTATTGCCATTGATTGATTGGTGTAGTAGATAGATTCAAACCATGTTATCTTGTTTTCTTTCCCCAATACTATTTGTATTGGGCCGTCTGGGAAGTTACCAGGCCGTTCGTTATAGTTGCCAAGCTATCAAGACTAAAGGCAAGTAGTCTGGGCGAATGCCAAGCCGTTTGACTAGTGCCATCTATCTAAGGAGTGCATGTCGTCTGATTCTCAGATTGGGCTGTCTAAAGCAATGAACAAGGTTGTCAGAGACAAGGAGATGATGTAGGCTGTACAACTGCATCTTTGCAAGTTGTGAATAGTTAATCTATCAATCCAAATTGTTCCTCCAAGGGTGGAATACTACCACCATGCTATAGTGGTTTCCTCGTTATTTGCACATCAAACTCCTTGTTGTGGAACAGAGTCGACCATCACAATCTAGCTAGTAAGACCTATGTTGTTGCATCTTGTCCCATTTGTCCTCCTGTCGAGCCTTCAATTACCTTTTGCAAAGCATTTCCCTCTTCTTTCTTCATAAACCCTAGCATAGCATCAAGTCAATTCCCATTTTAAACAAAAACCACTTGATCAATTGGAATGCTTTGGACTTCAACACTATTCTTCGTTGTTCTGTTGCTGACAACTCTCTTGGTGGGTCTTTCGTTGATAGGTATATACCTATGTGTTCATACAAAGATGGCAGTGCTGCAATGTGAAACAACTGAAACCATTTGGAAATTCTTCCTACACTCCCTCCGTAAGCTCTCTTGAGTGGATGGGACAACTAGTTGACAATGACATTCTTCTTTCTTGGACTTACCACTACCCAAAACACAAACTCTTGCAATGTGATGAGCCACTTGCTAACACACCCATGGATGGTTGGCTTATTGATCAAGTACAAAAGTGGTTGACAACCGATGTAGAATGTTAATCGATTTGCTAGTAGATAATGACAAAATTCTGTACCTCATAGACCATTCCCAATGCCTTGTGCTTTGTTGTACTATAACATTTCACTACATGAAACAATAGCTGACTTGCAACTGACCCAACCTATGATTGCCCTCTAATGGCAATCTATAACCAAATGCAAAATTGGATGTGAAACTCGTTCCAATTTGACAACACCATAATTGGGGTATTGATCAATTTGGCCTTTAATTGCTCGAATGCTTGTTGGCGCTTCTTTGTCCACTTGAATAGAATACCTTTTTTTGTGAGCGCATCAAGGGCATGGGATATCTGCACAAAATTATTGATGAAACAATGGTAATATCTCATGTCTCAAGAAGGATTTCAATGAGTTGATGTCACACGACTCCCCTATATTCACAATAATGTGGATTTTTTCTAGATATTTCTTCAGCCCAATTTGACAGATGAGAAGCCACCATCAACTTGCATTTTTCAGGGTTCAATAAAAAGCAAAGCATTCATATAGAGTTACATGCATTTGTCAAGCACTTGTAGGTGCTCCTTTCACTTATACAATGACCAATTGAGGAAGTCTGAGAGATTCCCTGTCGACATCTGTTCAAAAATATACAAAATGATGCATGGGAACGCGATAGGCGCATTTTACAATTCAAATTGCATTTGGTTGTACGCATAGATTCTGTTCTCTAAAACAAAAGTAGTCTTCAACTTGTCTTCTCTGCAATGCTGATCTGGTTGTAGCCAAGAAATCTGTCCAAGAAGGAGTAGATTTTGTGATTGACCACTTCCTCTGGAATTGAATCAGTCAATAGAATCGGAAAGGAATTGTTAACAGTGAACTGCATCCGAACTCCTGAAATATTTACAAATTCTGATCCGTATGCTCTTGTTTAGGCTGATGATGATTGGTGATAGCCTATCGGTAATAATCACCTTGAAAATAATTCTGCAGTCAATGTCTTTTCTATCTCTACATTTACCAATGCCACATAGTTGGGGTTCATGCAGTATGGCCTACATTACATTGACTGTACTCTTGTAAATAATGATATCTGACGAATGCATCACTTGGAGTGGAATTTCCTTGAGGTCCTTATGGGTCTGTGCAAAGACTTCTTTCCACTTACTGAAAATTTTTAAATCAGTTGTCTTCAGGACTGGATCCTGCTCATCTCCTAGCTGATAATCTTTTCCTCATACATCTCTTCGAAGTTTACTTGCACCATCCATGGTCCTTTGTGCTTGATGGTGTCAGGTTCTTTGATCAACTTTGCTGCATTGAACAGATGTACTAGCTTCTCATCTATATATGCATTGCCACTAACATACTTTGCAAAGTTAGGGGGAAAAGACAACTCCTCCGCTGCACACGCATCTGTTGTCTCTACCTTGTTGACTGCAACACACTTTACTTGCCCACCTGAAAGGTGTCTAGCACAACTACCTTTCCTTTCATGTTGGCACCCTTATATTCTTCTAATGTCCAAGCATAGGCATGCTGGTTGGGATACTCCATGGTCCTCCTCCTTCCAATGGAGGAGACCAATGTCAGTGTGCACTTCATCTTCTATGCACTCTTCCAATTCCAGGGACGTTGTCTTCATTTAGTTCCATTGTGTGTCTTTCCTATTTCTTGTCATTATTGGATGTGGAAACATCCGACTCATCTAAGGGTGTAAGGTCCTCGCTCACTTAACGGTTGCTCATATCTATTGCTTTTATCTTGTGCTTTTGTAACCTAATGCTATCCCTAGTCACAACTAGAAGGTAGTTTGTGTAGAATTCTTTGATTGTGTGCTTCCATACAAAGGAAAGATATCTTATGTGTGGTCATGGATAAACTTACTGTTGCCATATTTTGCACGGGGTGCCATGTCTTCGAATTTTTGTAAGGATGCTGCTTTCCCTTCCCTCTTTCTTCTCTCCCTTTCTCCACTATCCCCTATCTTTTCTGCCATCAGTTTCATTCTCTCCATTTCCTCCCCCATATTTCCAACTGTTTCTCTGAGTGGGCAAAGAGCCCAAAACTTTCTAAGTGTTGCTGTTCGCCCGACTACGCAGCGCAGTCGGGCTGCGCTTGCCTATCTGTGCGCACCTGGGCAGAATTGTCAGAAACGTGCCCAGGAATTCTCTAAGTGTGGAGCCGCCCGACTTCGCAGCGAAGTCGGGCTGCGCTCCTAGTTTCGGGCGCACTTGGGAAGCTGATATTTGGAGCTGAGCCCAGAAAAATGCTAAGTCTTGAGCCGCCCGACTTCGCAGCGAAGTCGGGCTGCGCTCCCAATTTCATGCGCACCTGGGCGACGTCAATGAGAAGGATATCCAAAAAGTGGTTAAGTGTTGGGACCACCCGACTTCGCAGCGAAGTCGGGTGGCGCCCTCAGGTTTGTGCATAGTAGGGCGGCTTGCTTGAAGATATCAGAAATTTTCCTAAGTGTTGAGCTGCCCGACTTCGCAGCGAAGTCGGGCTGCGCTCGCTGAGTTGTGCGCACTCGGGCAAAGAACGTTAAAACCTGCCCAGAAAGTTTCTAAGGCACGAAGGCCTTCCCAACTGCGCTGCTTCCACCCTGCGCTGCCCGGTTGTGCTCCAATTTTGGGCGAAGTCGGGCAGGAGAAAAAGTATGAGCTTCAAAGGCAGATTTTTCCTCTTATTAGATTCCAATAGGTGTCCAGCCTTGAGATCCGAGTCAGAGATGCGACAGAAGGTGTGCGAGCGTGAACTGACTTATTGTACCGCAACTACCCTCATTCAAGTTGACTTGAGGTTTCATCTACCGCACTGCCACGTAGCTGCCAAGTTTTCAGGTGGACCTTGTTGCAAGTACATTCCACACCCGCAGAGGTCAACATCAGCCGCTTTTTGTCGCTTTTGTCAGCTTTGTCAGCTATTGTCAGGTCTGGGATCCTATGCCCAAAGTTGTAATTTGGGGGGAAATTTGCGCTATAAATAGCTGCGCCATATCATTGTAAAGGGGTGGAAGGGGGATATTCTAAGGGGTGGACCTTGTTGCAAGTACATTCCACACCCGCAGAGGTCAACATCAGCCGCTTTTTGTCGCTTTTGTCAGCTTTGTCAGCTATTGTCAGGTCTGGGATCCTATGCCCAAAGTTGTAATTGGGGGGAAATTTGCGCTATAAATAGCTGCGCCATATCATTGTAAAGGGGTGGAAGGGGGATATATTGCTAGGGAACTGCTGTAACTATGCGTTTGCTTCTGAATATAAAATATACTTGGCTCTATTGATTGTCTTTGTCTTGTATGCTGCCTTTACTGAGTATTTCTGCCTCGTGTTGCTTATGTTATTGCTTACTGTTATTCTGCTTTTCTGGATATCGGTATTTGATAGCTAAGTATTCCTGGAATGCGAAAGTGAAGGATACATAGGATGAATGGTGTTGATAGTTTCTGCAACATATTTTGTGTTTAATTGTTGTTAGTAGTGGTGATTGGTTGTTGTCGTGCTGCTTATCTTCCCCACCTGGAACAATCATATTTGTATTTCTTTCTGCATCTTTAATTTCTTTCCTGCACTCTGAGCTAAAACCCCCAAACTGAGGAAACATAGGAGCTGGCCTTCTCCGGAGATTGGCACAGAAGGCATCACTTCCTTCCGGCCTTTCAATCTGCTGGGCGAATCTAGGGCGCATTACAATAAATCCTATCCTAGTGGCAGATTCGTAACCAACACTTACCAAATATATCTGCTATGTACCTCTTACCACACAAATTGATGCTTATAAGATTGTTGATATTTTTATCTTAAAAAATATACAAAAGATAAAAAATTGCTTTGACATTAGCACAAATACCATCTATAAATAGTTAGGTAAACAAAGGTGTTATAAGTATTTTGACAACTATCTGAGATTCTATGTCAGCAATCAAAAGAGCAAGTAGCTTCACTTAACAGATTGTTGATACACTACCGCATACCTTGCAGTCATTTAGGATAGACTTGGAGGTAGGGAGGATGTGTGAACATGATGCAAAATTATTGACCTTTTGAGTAGCAACATGAGTTTTTTAGACCTTTGATGTTATTATGTACCATACAACCTATTTCACTTTGTCAAAAATCTTTCACTTCTCTTTAAGAGGTAATAGAAGATCTACTTCAATGCCTTCAAAAGGTATGCTTGATACAGCATAACAAGATTCAGTTCATTAGCAACTCCAGAAGCAGGAGATCACCAAGGAATTGTTTGATTATGATATGGCATTTTGGATGATGACCCTTTCAAGTAACTTCCTACGTGTTTTTGATATTACTAGTTATGAAGATGTTCTAATTTTGTACATCAGTAATTCATTTCCCTTTTGTATTCTTCAAACTCTCAAGCTTGATTCTACTGGCTAATCAATTTCACATTCTGCATGTTAAAGTGTATGTTGGTAACTCCTGAGCTCAATAGGCTTTCTATCCAAAGCGTTGAGTCAAACATGCAGTGCTTGTAGATATGAGAGTAATGAGAGTATGTTGAAACATATGTAAAAGATGCAACTGATTTGCATAAACAAAGATGAATGATTTTAGTGTTCATGCATTGCAATATTTGAATCCACGATAAACAATTGAAAGAAGTCTGGACTACTGATGCAAGTTGAACTCGATAAGCATGATCTAGCATCAGGTTTCAATGTTGACATAAGAGGACTGAACATCAGAGATCAGGACCTCAGTCACTGGCAAAGACTTTTAGCATGTTTGAATCCAACGATAGGTGTATATTAATGATAATAAGATTTAACAATTAGGAATGGGAATGTGGTGGTGCCACTTTTGTTTTGAAATCATGTGCATATAATCTTTGAAGGCTTAATGCATTTAACATTTAGGCCGAAAACTATTTAGTCCTATTTGACTTGTTAATGTTTAATTTTACATGGTTTTATGTTAAAAAAGTGGTTTTGTTATGGATGGAAAATATTTTATTTATTTCTGATTTAAAAATCTGAACTCTTGATATATTTTTAATGTAATTTTGTTTAGTTATATTGCTGAATTTTACATCAATAGTATACCAAGATATATCCTCTAAAATGGTTATCAGGGCCACAAAATTCTTAAAACAGATGAAGTATATCCTGTTGTTTCTTGCAATAAAGATCAAGAACTATGCAATTTGTCAGCAGAGATGCAAATTATCTTGGCTTATTCAATATTAACATGTTATTTGAAGTAATAGACTCATGTCCCTCTCACACACATTCAAAACTTTATAAATTTAACTCCAACAAACTTCCACTTCCAGCCCTTTCCACTCAACTAACTTCCTTTTGATAACAAGAATTTTGTCAGGATATATCCTCTTCTCAAGTGCTCTTGTTGGTGGCAAACACAAATTTGGATGCTCAAAATGAACTGAGACTTAGGGGGATTCATGGCCCTTAATGCTAACCATAATAGTTAGCTTTTATATTCCACATCATGCTATTAAAAGACTTACATTTGTAGTAAGGGCCTGTTTCTGAGGCTTTTGGGGGCCTTTGACACTCAGCGGTGTCTTTTTTATCATAAACTGTGGCAATACACCTAATTCTACTATTTTAGCCAGTCATATCCTGCATTAGCAATATACACACATATCAAATAATTTCTTAATAGCTTTTTGAGGAAGGTCTTTCTGCTATTGAGGTGAAAGTCAAACAGTCAATTAAGTAACAAGCCATTTTACTTGTTTTTATGATTACTACTAGGGGACTTGGTCAATTTAAGGATAGCATCAAGATAGTGTGGTTTAAGTTTCTAACTTCTTGGACATGAAAAGAACACGAATGAGCGTATGTATTAAACCTCAATGTCAGTGTCTACTAGTACAGAATATTCGTCCACATGTGAAACCTAGATAACATTGGAGGTCAAGATCTTTGATACTTCACCTTTTGATCTTTTGCTTTTGAAGCAATCAAACAGTAATAGTCTTCGTATGTTATTAGCCTTTGGCAGGTAACTCTCTGCTGTTTTGCACTGGTCATCCACATTTTTTTCCACGTAAAAACCAAAGAACAAACATGATGTTGCTGAGCCACAACTTTGCAAGCAAGAGATAAGTATAGAAATCTACTGGAAGTTCTTTGATAGCCTTGTGAGTGGGTCCCTTTTCCACAAAAATATATAGTTGCCAATCAAGATATCTTACAGGCTTGTGCTTATTGATCCAATCTCGTTCAGCTTCTACTTGAGATCACTATGAAAGG
Source organism: Wollemia nobilis (assembly GCA_028583015.1). Lineage (NCBI taxonomy): Eukaryota > Viridiplantae > Streptophyta > Pinopsida > Araucariales > Araucariaceae > Wollemia > Wollemia nobilis. Next base: position 8,305,552 of record JAQPPZ010003077.1, on the reverse strand, counting down.
TCCATGGGTAAAGGTATGACATGGGAACAATAATGGAGACAGTTAAATCCTCGTATTCAGCCAATGGGTTGCAAGCATCAGACAGCCTTCAATAATTTTTGTAGATTTAAGAGAAGGGATATTTCAACTTCAAAATGAAATCTAGTCCTGCTGATCTTTTAAACCTTGCACATGTTTATATTGGTTATATCTCAATGAATATCAGTCAAAGTGAGACTGATATATACTATAATTTTATTTCTGAAGTTTTTGGTCCAGTGTATAATCTTGACATCGCTCTTTGCACTAATTCTTTCTGGTTTATGGTAGATGAACTTTCATGAATTGGACTATTTTGTGCAGCACTGCAAAATAATTCCCTTTTTATTTCCCATTCTTTTTCCTACATGTTTTTGCGTATTCATTTTGCTGAAGTTGGTGGCATTGAGTTTAATATCAAAGTTACAAGGGTTGTATTATATTATAAACTGGATAGTCAATAAATCCATCAAAATTTAGCCTTCGGAATTTCCTTGGGTCTAAAGTATTCTATTTCTTACGTATGTGCATGAGATTGTGTCCATGGAAGTATTGGACATAAGTAACAAGACGCTTTATTGTGCTTTTATTACTTTCTGTGCAGGCTACTTCAGAAAGTGCTGCAAAAAGACAACTTCAACGCTTGTTATATCCGCATTTTCACCATAGGCGAAAGTCACGGGGCAATTGCTCCAGAGATAGATAATTGGAAACAGTTCTTGTATTTATTGAGTTTCCTCAAGGGTTTTTTGGGGGAAGTGCTGCCTGTGGAATTCAATCAATTATAATTAAGCATGGAAGCATTTGATTCCAATTTCTGACAATACCCTATATTACGTCAGGTGTTTATATGCACACATGCAGTTTTGAGTCTTCCATTAATTAAGAGTCTGTAAGCAATAAGATACAATCAGCTTCACTAAATTTTTATTGAAGTAAAATTTACTTTGAACCGCTTCATTTACAAAATTATATTTTGACTTGTGTTTAGCAGTTTTAGAATTCCATGTTGGAAATGGGGTATCCAACAGCAGCAGCTATAATTCTCTTTATCAAAAACACTCGTGGAGGAATTTCTCGCTGATCATGGGACTATTTGCAGCCACGTTTATTCTTAAGGGGCGTCAGTGGTTGATTGTCCAAGGGAGAGCAAAATGGCTTTATTTGCAACCCATGTACATAACAGAAGTATGACAATCTCTTTTCCACCGAAATAAAAAAAACAAAATTGCATGAGCAATTATCTAAGTTACGTATGGAATTCAAATTAATATTTATCTTATACTCTTTGAAGGGATCAAAATGTTCTTGTATGTACAGAATAATAGACAGGGATTCGTGTGTGTCTAAATATATATATAAAGAGACGGGGCATATGAAGAAGTATTAAACCGTGTTAATAACAGTAATGTTTTATGAATATGGCCTTACGCAGTGTGGAAATTTTTAAAATTTATTAATTTAAATAATTTAAAATAAAGATTGCTGCAGTCCAGTCATTGAATAGCGATGAAAAATTGAAGTGCACGAAATTAATTGTAAAATAAAAATGTTCAAACTTCAGTATTTTTAATAATAGAAAATAAAAATCCCGTTTTAGATCGCCAGTTCCAATCTCCAACTCCTATCTCTTACGGGGTCCCCCTTGTTTGGAGTAAAAGTTTACTGAGGTGGGGTGAGGGTATAGTGGTAGCTTAGTGGTAACTTTCCAGACTCAACCATGGGGTCCCCCTTATTTGGAGTAAAAGTTTACTGAGGTGGGGTGGGGGTATAGTGGTATCTTAGTGGTAACTTTCGGGACTCAACCATGTTCACGGGCAGGGGATTAAACGATGGAAAAGTTGCTGATTCCCTTCTATAACACACAAAAAAATAATAATAGAAAATAAAATTGCTGTAGGAAATTAATTGTAAAATATATTTTTAAATTTTATATTTTAAATAATTGAAAATAAAAATTACTGCATCAAAGCTGCAAGCTTACTGTAGTGGTAAGGGCTTTCGCCTCTCTTTAAGAGGTCTAAGGTTCAAATCCCACCCAGTATGAGGGGACAGGGACCCCTCATAAAAACATAAAACATGTGTAAACTCATAAAAAAATTTCTGCATGTGAAATAAAATTGTTTAAAATTTAATATTTGAAATAAAAATTGCAGTAAATTAATTGTAAAATAAAAAAAAAAGTTGAAGGTCAAGATCATATGAGACTAACCGTCGTAAAGGATATTATTTATCCAACAAAACTTTGGTAACTAAAGTATAGTGTACAATTCTAACCCTCGTTGGAAGAACCTTGAACCTTCTATTTGGAGTTTAAAAGTCTTGCAGTAAGGTCCATTCAAATTATAAAAGAAAATCTCGTAGTGGGTTAGACTAATTTTGAAATAAAAATATTATGCAATTAAAATTTATCTCGAACAACAAACAAACTGTAGTTATACTTACAACCATTTTATAGAGAATGTTTTTCTTTATTTTGTTTTTGTTGAAGGAAGTACAACGGGTGGCACAATTGGGATCATATTCGAGGGTACAACAAGGGCCTCCTTCCATGTGATTTGAATTTGGGGGTCATATTCGAGGGTACAACAAGGGCCTCCTTCCATGTGATTTGAATTTGGGTAGGTTGGATAATAGTCCAACGACATACGACTAGGGTGTCCCTATAGGATAATGCTTTTTTTTATTGGTAAGATTATTTGTTAGTTCTTTATTCATGAATATAATATCAAAATTTAATTATAAAATTTAATTATATAAAATTAATAAAATATACATAGAAACAGTTAGAATGCTCTAAATAATTTGAAGATTAATGGTTAGAATCAATTAAAAAATATGTAAATAACATTATACAACATTAATTTGTATAAAAAATAATGTTTGATTATTTTTTATTAATTTAAAAAACTAAAATTATTTGTTAGAACATTTTAGCTTTAATTCAAATAGATATTTCATAAAGTTCTTGATTCCATCCAACCCTCACAATGTCAATGTCAATCTAATATCAAATAATGCAATTTACTAATAAAAAAGGATTATGAGGTAAATAGCATGTCATAACCAAATAGTATTAAATGCAATAAAATACTTCGAACCTTCTTTACATATCAACTTTGGTCATTGTTTAAAAATATTTTGCAATCAAATTTTGGAGGATTACAACTATTAATGTGAATTATTTTAGTTTCTAACACTATTATCAAAGAGGGTTTGGTATTTTAGTTTCTAACACTATCACCAAAGAGGGTTTGGTAATATTGGTGCCAATGTAACCCACATTACTTCAACATGCTTTGTTAGCATTTTGTAATCATTCCATGTCTTTTTGCATTGGAAAAGAATTGACAATTCAAGTGCAACATCTCTTAACTTGACATGGGTTGTTGCTTCCACTAGTATTAATGAGGAAGATTACATAGGTAGGGATAAGAGGAATGGGTTGTTGCTTCCACTAGTATTAATGAGGAATATTACATATGTGGGGATAAGGGGAAAAAATCTCAACAAATCCTCTTTATCCTTTGATATGTTATTGATAAAGATAGGCATAGATAGAATTATTTTTCAATAAATTTGTTTAGTTTTACATGTTTTTGCCTATGTAAAATGTTAGTAGTAGAATGGTAGCAGTTGTTTACAATTAGTTGTTAGTTGTTATTTGTACCAATCTTTAAGATTGAATATCATGTAATATGTTTAGTCGATATTTGTACCAATCTCTAAGATTGTATATCATGTAATATTGGCATTTCGAATGCCTATAACTATATAAATTAATAAATTATTATTCGGAATTTTTCCCACATCATTTGGTATAAGAGCTTGTGGGGTATTTCCCTTTCCTCATGAAAATTTGTCATGACCCAGCTTGGAAGGACTCTTTAATGAGAAAAACTATGTATTGATAAATGATGATTTAGTACTTAGTTTTGATACGTTTGAACGATTTTATGCATTTATTGTTATGGTATATGGATATTATCTATTGATGTTGTACTTGGATGCAGGATTAGGTGCTCTTGTGGGTGGGCGAGAAATTTGACCACTAAGAACGAGATATCAAAAGGGAAATGATGCGACAAACGACTCTAGGGTAAGATGTACCTAGGGTAACAAGTGGTTACCGCATGTAGTTTGCATTCATGCATTCATGCAATTGTGCTTGTAGGTAGTCATCATCACCTGAAAAATCTGTTCATTGCAGAAGTTGATAACCTCAAAGTTATTGTAAAAAGTCTTTTGCGCACTAGATAGGAGAAGTAAGGAATGTTGGTGTATTACCCTATATTGTTTTGGTTTGTGTGTTTTCCTTCCCTACACTTGAGATTGCCTATTTTGTGTGGTGATAATGCCATTAATGGGAAATCAATTAAAAATATTTCATGATTTCTAAAAATATATTAATAAGATGGACTTATTAATAATTAAGGCATATTACCTTGAACATTAGATTTTAATGCTATAGTAATATTAATAAGGTGGATCTATTAATAGTTGCGATGAGTTAATATTTCTAATGTTGAGTGTATATTAATAAGGCAGACTTATTAATATTGATAATCATATTTTATACTTAATATTTTCTAATGTGGAATTTTATATATATAAAAGGTGGACTTATTATTAGATCACTTAAAGTGCGAAGGATTAGGGTTTTTTCTTGAAAAGTGTCTCATCTTTTAGGAGCCATATCTTCGCGAAGAGTTATTCGATTCAGTTGATTCTTGGACCAACTTGTGCGGAATTTGAATAAATTTAAAATGAGTGGTCATATGAAAATATTCGAGTAATATTGAGGGAGATATGACTATGTGAAGTCAACCATTTGGAACAAGGGCAGTGATGATTTTTCAAATCGCAAAAAACTAAATTGCAAAGTGCGAAGGATTAGGGATTTTTCCTAAAAAATATCTTATCTTTTAAGAGCCATATCTTCGCGAAGAGTTATCCGATTGAGTTGATTCTTGGACCAACTTGTGCAGATTTTTGAATAGCTTTAAAATGAGTGGTCATACAAAAAAAATCCGAACAATATTGAGGGAGATACGACCTTGTGAAGTCAACCATTTAGAACAAGGGTAGTGACGATTTTTCAAATCGCGAAAAACAAAATTGCAAAGTGCAAAGGATTAGGGTTTTTTTCTTAAAAAATGTCTCATATTTTAGGAGCCATATCTTCGTGAAGAGTTATCCGATTTAGCTGATTCTTGGACCAACTTGTGCAGAATTTGAATAGCTTTAAAATGAGTGGTCATATGCAAAAATATAAGCAATATTGAGGGAGATACAACCCTATGAAGTCAACCATTTGGAACAAGGGCAATGACGATTTTTCAAGTCACAAAAAACGAAATTGCAATTATTTTCCAACTAGGGTTCGAACAATGGGAAGAGCAATGAAGGGCTAGGACTTCAGCGAAGCAAGACATTCTATCTGTACAAAGAATTTTTCAGCTAAGTTCTTTTTTCCCTTTCTTTATCTTAGAAATTGTGCATGAAATTTTTATAAAGTTTTTATCAAATATTATATTTGTTATAGAACTTTTAGATAAATTTCATTAGATTTTGAGTTTTAGTTTCCTTTCCATGGATCAATTTATAGTTAAATCCTTAGAATCATCCCTAGTGGTAGAGGTTAGTGAGCGCACCTCAAAGAGATCCTCATTGCTCCAAGATAGGGTAATTTTTGGTAAATTTAATGGGTATTGGCCATGGGCTTCAACCTTGAGAAAATGGATTGATAGGAGTTGAAAGTCTCCATGAGTGATTCTATCATTTCTTCCCAAAGGTTTCTTCCTAGCCATTTTTTGTTCTACAAAAGAAAGAGAAAGAATCCTAAAAGGGGGTCCTTGGTTTATGGGAAGAGCATGGATCTTCCTTACCCGCTGGTATGAAGGCTTTTCACCTAAAAATGTAAATCTATCCCTAGTACCAGTATGGGTTAGGATGTTTGGATTACCCATTGAATTTTAGGAAATAGACACCTTCAAGGCAATAGGCAACACTCTAGGAGAATTCCTTGAGATTTCAGATTCAACAAAAGATGGATTTTTGGCTATTTATGCTCGAATATTGGTCATGATTGATATAAGTAAAGCTCTACTAGAATCAGTCATTCTTAAATATTGGGAAAGACGTGGACCCAAACTATAGACTATGAAAACATATCTTTTAGATTTAGAAGACATCATGAGGTGGGGCATATTGAGAGATCATGCCCTAAGAAGAGCCTAGTAGAATTATTTGTAGAAAATCGTAAGAGAAATTTACAAATGGTTATGGATAAATATGGTTTTCAACTTCCAAAAAATAGATCTAGAAAAATAAAAGAAAATGAATAGTGGAGACAAATAAGAAAAAATACTGGAAGAAATTCCAATTTTTTTGAGGCTTTAGCCTATGAAGAAAAAGTAGATCAAAACTTAGAGGACAGAGGACAACAATCTCAACATATTAGCAAGGAACCGTCTATTCAATATGATCCTAATTTAAGGAGGAACATTCTCTATGAATCCGAGGAATGTGTTTCATCAGATTTTGAAGACTCTTGAAGTTCCATGCACCATTCAGGAGAAAATAATTGGTAAATAAAATGCAGTTTTAGAAGATAATACCTCTGCCATTACTAAGGAAATAGTAGTTAATGAGTAGGATAATTCAAAAGCTTCTATAATAGAGCCAGGAGAGGATAAATATGTTGAAAAACAAAATGGTGAAAGAATATTGAGGAATAGAATAATAAGACCTACTCCTGATATAGGCAAGGCAAAAAGAGGAAAACCCTCAAATTATCAAGCAATATCCAAGGAAGCAAGAGCTAACATAGAGAAAGAAACACAAACTAAGTTGGTTGAACTTCTCTTTACCAAACAACAAAATGATATTGGTAATACGCAAGAGGGGCCAAAAGCCCCTAATGAGACATGATTATCATATCATGGAATATAAGGGGTGCTAATGTCCCCTCAAAGCATAGGTGTATTAGGGACCTATGTTTAAGTAATAAACCTGATATTCTCTGTATCCAGGAAACTAAAATGACAAAAGAAGTTTCAAAAACTATGAAAGCAATTTGGGCAAGATGTGAATGGGATGCTATAAATTCTGAAGGAGCAGTAGGGGAAATTCTAACTTGTTGGAATCCTTCTAGAACCTCTTGTGTAACCATTCATAAAACTAGGCATTGGATAGCCTCTTTAGTCACTTGCTACTTTGTTGATATTCGCTTCATCCTTATCAATGTGTATGGTCCTACAACTCAATTAGGTAGATTAGAAGTTTGGAGTGGGATTGAGGCCTTTATGAGAAGTAAAGACCAAGAAATTTGTTTCATGATCATTGGATATTTTAATGCCATTACCAAGTTGAATGAAAAATTTGGAAGAATTAGGAAATTGACCCAAAGTATGAAAGATTTCTCAGATTTTATTCAAAACAACAATCTATGGGAAGTTGAGTTTGAAGAAGACAACTATACTTGGACCACCAACATGAGAGACCAGAACCTAATAGCAGAAAAATTAGATAGATGCATTCTCTCAGATCATTGGCTAGATGAAGGAACTTGTGCTAGAATTAATACCTTAACAAGGATTGGTTCAGATAATTGGCCAATAAGAGTTAAAATGGTGGTTAGTGAATTCAAAAAAGATCATATTTTAAATATGAGCAGATGTGGGAAGACCATCCTCAATTTTTTTAAATGATAGCTCACACATGGAATTATTTAGGTAATGGTGGGTTGTATGTAAATAATTTAGACAACGTTCAAGATGAGAAATACGAAGAAAAATTCATTGATAACATTGCAACTTATATACATAGCATGGGGTGGTTCGGTTGGTTGAACCACCCAAGTTGGTTGGCGAACCAACTCAATAATTGGAGAGCGCTAGGCGCTTATTTTACCTACCCTACCAATTAATGAAATAACTTATGCAATATAATATGATATGCTAACATCCCCCCTTATTACATTATTGGCAAATACCAAGAGTATTGCGAAACAATTCAAATTTGACACGAGCAAGTGCCTTGGTGAAAATATCTGCAACTTGCGCATCAGTGGGAATGTATTGGAGCTGTATATTGTGCTTTGGAACTTCATCACGAATAAAATGACAACGAGTGTCAATGTGTTTGGTGCGATCATGAAAAATTGGATTCTTGACAAGATTCAAAACACCTTGATTATCGCAAAACAAATGCAGTGGAAGATTCCTTGGAAGGCCCATGTTTGTAAGAATGCGACGTAACCATATTATCTCGCAGACTGCTCCACTAGTTGCACGATATTCTGCCTCTATAGAAGAGATAGCAACCACCTGCTGCTTCTTACTATGCCAAGAGACAGGACCAGACCCAAGATGAAATATGTATCCAGAAGTTGATTTTCGATCATCAATGGATCCAACATAGTCGGAGTCCGTGTATCCTTGTAGATAGAACTTGTTATTCTTTTTGTATTCCAAGCCAAAATCTGTTGTACCACGGACATAATGTAGAACTCTTTTTGTTGCTTTCCAATGACTTACCTTAGGTTCCTGCATGAACCGTGAAAGATAACCCACAACAAAACTGAGATCAGGCCTGGTGTTGGTTAGATATAGGAGACTCCCAATCAGCTGGCGATAGAGAGTACCATCTACCTGAGGTGATTTATCATATCGTGATAACTTAAGTCCTTGCTCCATTGGAGTTGTTTTAGACTTACAGTTAGTCATTCGATATTTTTTGACTAATGTCTTGGCATACTTCTTTTGTGTAACTCTGATATGGTGCTTTTTCTGAGTTACTTCCAAACCAAGACAATAGTGAAGAAGTCCTAGATCTGTCATTTCAAAAGATTGTTTCAAATCATCTTTTACTGCATCAATCATTTTCTCTGAACTTCCTGTTATGATCAGATCATCTACATATAACACCAGAATCACTATATCAGAACCATTGTTCTTAATATAAAGATTCGCATCTGAAGGACTTCTTTTGAATCCATGCTGCACTAGGTGACTATCTATCTTGATATACCAAGCTCGAGGAGCTTGTTTGAGCCCATACAAGGATTTGATCAATTTGCAAACTTTCTGTTCTTGCCCTTCAACCACAAATCCTTCTGGTTGGGTCATGTATACTTCTTCTTGTAAGTCACCATTCAAGAAGGCACTTTTCACATCCATCTGATGTAACTTCCACCCAAACTGAGCTGCCATGGCACAAAGTACTCGAATGGTAGTCATCTTTGCAGTAGGGGCAAAAGTCTCTTCATAGTCTATGCCTTCTTTCTGAGCATAGCCCTTTGCAACAAGATGGGCCTTATGCTTATCAATAGTACCATCTGCTTTATACTTTACTTTGAACACCCATTTGCAGCCAATGGGCTTCTTTCCTGTAGGCAGATTGACTAGCTTCCATGTATTATTCTTCATGAGAGATGTGTGTTCTGCTTCCATAGCAACCTTCCACTGAGGCTCACTAAGTGCATCTTGAACTGTTACAGGCTCATTTTCATCCAATGCTGTCATATAAACCTGTTCATTATCCATATCTGTGTCTCTGTCTTCCTCTGCATCTACAGATAGATCATCAAACTGTTGACAAAGCTCATCAACCTCTGAAGATGATGCCTCTGCTCTTCTTTGTTGTGTCATACTCCGAGTGCATGGTCGATCTTGAGTTAGATCTGGAAGTGTATTCAGTTTAGAATCTCTCAATGTACTAGTATACCATTTTGGAACCTTCTTCTTTGGAGATGAGCTTTCTTTCTTAGGTTCTTCTTCTTCTTCAAGGTATACATTTGTAGATGTGATATCTGATGTGGAAGCTTCATCAAATACTACATCTCTACTTATATGTGTTTTCTTGGTTATAGGATCTATCAAGCGATATCCCTTTGAAAAACCATCATAACCAAGAAAAATACATTGCAGGGTCTTCTCATCTAACTTCTTTCTTTTCTGTTTTGGGATGTGCATGAATGCCTTACATCCGAAAACCCTCAGATGAGAAATGGAGGGTTTCTTACCACTCCATGCTTCTTGCGGTGTTTTTCCTTGTAGAGCTCTGGTGGGTGCTCTATTTAGGAGGTATGATGTTGTGTTCACTGCTTCTGCCCAATACTGATCCTCGAGATGTGCTCCCTTTAGCATACATCGAACCATTTCCACAATGGAACGATTTCTCCTCTCTGCAACTCCATTCTACTGAGGTGTATAGGCTGTAGTCAGTTGTCTCTTAATCCCATGTTCTTTCAAAAATGATGAAAAATCTTCAGAGGTGTATTCCCCCCTCGATCTGAGTGGAGGGTTTTGATGAAACATCTCGACTCCTTCTCAACAAGTTTCTTGAATTGTTGAAAGTACGAAAAAGCCTCTGATTTCAATTGAAGAAAGAAAACCCACATCTTCCGTGAGTAATCATCAACAAACAATTGAAAATACTTCTTTCCACCATAGCTGGTTGGCATAGGACCACACAGATCGGTGTGTACCAACTCTAAAGGTTTCTTAGCTCTGGAAGAGCTAGCTTCAAAAGGTACTCGGTGTTGCTTCCCTGCTAAGCAATCCGAGCAAACTGGTAAGACATGGGAGAGGTGAGGAAGTCCTCTCACCATCTCATATTTGCGCAATTCAAGCAAATATCCTAAACTGAGATGCCCATAACGTCTATGCCAGAGAGAAGTGGCCTCCTTTGTAGTTGCAGCCAGAGCAACATGAGGCGTTGAAAGAGCATCTAGAATGAACAAGCCATGCTTGTAGGATCCGGTTGCGACATGTTTACCTTTGTGGGTTATAAAACATCTCTTCTTGCCTTTCACAACTCGGAACACAACATCCATATTTCTATCCAACATTTGTGGAACAGACAACAGATTATTGGCTAATCCAGGGACATAGAGGACCTTCTCTATCTGACATTTACCATCTGGAAGAGAGACAAAAACATCCCCTTCACCCTTCACTTGGTAGACTTGATTGTCAAAAATTGTGACTGGCTTACCTTCTTTCTCCTCAAAAGTTTCAAACCATGATTTGTCTCCAGTCATGTGTTTACTAGCTCCTGAATCAATATACCATACAACATCTATCTGGGAAGATGAAGTATGGGTCATGAGCACCTTGTGTGCTCTTTCAGAGTCAAAATCTGAATCGGACCCAGGGGAGTCTGAGTCTGAGTTGGAGTCAGCATAAGCAACATGTCCCTTAGGTTGCTTATGTTTCTTTTTATATTTTTGTTTCTCTTTGCCTTTCTTCTTAGGAGGTTGGTCATTTTGTTGCTTGTTTTTGAACCAACACCTGTTGGTGTCATGGTTATTCATATCACAAATCTTGCAATATTGTTTATCCTTCTGCTGATTTTGCTTCCCTTTTCCTTTGGAAGAAGAACCCCCTTTTTGAAACTGACCTTGTTTCTTACCCCTTTGTTGGGTGGAAAGGGCATTATCTGGCACCTCATCTTTTTGAACCTGGTTTGCTTCTTCAGTCTGAAGCAAATTTACCAATTCCACAAAAGTTACTTGTCTACCAGAAACATTGAGGGAAGTGATCAACATCTTGTAGGAATCTGGAAATGCTCTCAAGATGATAGAATTCAAGATATCATCATCCATTGGTTTTCCCATAGCATTCAATTTGGCCTTCAAGTCAACCACTCTGCAAAGGAATAGATCAACTGTCTCCCCAAAATTCATATTGAGGGTATGTAGTTGAGTTTGAAGGTGTAGAATAGTGGACTGATTCTTTCCTTCATACACAGTAATCAAAGCATCCCAAGCTTCCTTACTGGTTTTGGCATCACAGATATGAGGTTGGACCTCATCTGTAGTAGCAAGCAGGAGAAACATGAGACCTCTTTTGTCCTTCTTATCCCAAGCTTCTTGATCTATTCCTACTGTTTGAGGGCGTTTTGTAGTGCCAGTCACTACATCCCATAAATATTCCACCTGAAGAATGGCTCTCATCTTTGTCTTCCATGGAACAAAGTTAGGACCTTTCAGCAACTGTGAATCTGAGAGATACTTGTGAACAGTGGCCATTGTGAAGGTTCCTTATATCACCAATTGGTCTCCCTTTCTTTATACCTATCGGATCTATATATCGTAACTACTCAATATATACCTGCCCTTACGTGAGGGAGACTGTAAGTATATATGAATAGCACACCACTCAATATGTACCCGCCCTTACGTGAGGGAGACTATAAGTACATATACGAGACACGATATATTGAACTTAGGCGATACTGAAAGGGCATCGTGTTGTTAATGACACCTACCATAGAAAGTTTATTCCGCATGCGTGGGGCGTAACTTCCCCTAAACACTTTGGAAAAACCTTCGTCAGGATTTATGCCTAACAACAATCACGATGTGGGTATGAAATGAAGTGAACAATAGAACTGGTTTGCCTTATTTCTCCCTAACGATTGATAGAGAACAAGCTCAGACGTCATTTTTGTAGCTATATTAGGCGGCGGATACAGTAGCCCAAAGCATGACAACATTACCTATAAGTGTGGGCCAGAGGTATCACAAATACCGAACGTTGTTGTGCAATTGAATTGCACGAGTAGGTTTAAAAATTTGGGGTCTTGTTTGTTTGTTATTTTATGATTGTTAATGCAAGAAAATAGAATATTTAAATGCAATAAATACAATCACAAATGCCCACAAATTTGAACTACTCTAGGTGTCGGTTTCCACCAAAAATGCACCTATTACAATACCAGTTTTAATCACTTTCATCAATTTTTATCTCCCCCATTTGTATTATAATTTTGTAAAATAATACTGCTGTGATCCCCCCTTTGGGTTTTAAAATAAATAGGGAAGAGAGAAGAAAAAATTATTGTACCTAGACCAAAGATCAAAAAAACATCTTTGAGCATCAAAATGCACTATCCGAGCATCAAAATGCAGTATCCGGGCATCAAAATGCACTATCTGGGCGTAAAAATACACGATCAGGCATCAAAGGATGTTGCATAGGCATAAAAAAAAACATTGGACATCAAAAGAGCTTCGACGGGCATCAAATGATGCGACATAGGCGTCAAAGGTGTAGCGGGCGTCAAAAAAGAAATGGATGCGCAGGCACAAAGTGAGCACAAGCGACTCGTAGGGAGTCAAACTGAGAACCTCTCTCCAAACAAAGGAGGCACTAACCAAGTGCATAGGAGAGCACGACAAGAACAAAGAAGGATAAGATCCTTCTTCACCTGCAAGCAATGCATTGTGGAAAAAAAATGAATAATCCCACATGCGTTGTGCTACAGTAGTGGGGTGCTTTATTAGTACAAAATTGCACTAATGTTTTCGATTGCCTTCTAGTAATCAATCCCTCCTTTTACCGAACCTTTGTCCTATGTGGCTTCTTACGTGCACTCTCGGTCCAATTTTGTGTTGCCACATGTCCTGGTCTTGCCTCGTTTCATGTGCTCTGGTCTTGCATTGTTTTGTGTACCTTCTGCTTGCGTCTGGTGCCTTAGTCTGCCCGTTATGGGCCTGTCTCCAGCCGTGTTTTGTGTGCCTTGGTCTACCCATTATGGGCATATATCTAGCCTTGTTCTACGTACCTACTGCCAAGTCAGCAGTTAGGATCTCCTCGGGCCTCATGCTCGGGCCTCGTGGATCTCCTCTGTCTACCAAGTCTCCACGCCTAAGCTTTGGTACCATAAAGAATTTAGATAGCGTTCAATATGAGAAATACAAAGCAAAATTCATTGATAACACTACAACTTATATACATAGCATGGGGTGGTTCAGTTGGTTGAACCACCCGAGTTGGTTGGTGAACCAACTCAATAATTGGAGAGTGCTAGGCACTTATTTTACCTACCATGCCAATTAATGAAATAAATTATGCAATATAATATGATATGCTAATAGTATGCTCTTCCAAACTAAATTAAAGCTATGACATCTAGATTAAAAGAATGGAACAAGAACACCTTTGGAAATATTTTTGAGAAGAAAGAACTAAAAGATAAACTTTTAAAATTCTAAAAAGGTGATGAAAATAATACAAGCTCAAAGGAAAGGGAGTTGCTTAGTGAATATCATAATATTTTGAGTAAGAGAAATTCTAGAGATTAAAATAAATACAAACTTGGTTAAAAGGAGATAAAACACAAAGTTTTTTTATAGGATGGCTATAGTACAAATATCTTCTAAAATTGGTAGAATTAAATCAATAGAAGGGGTTTGGATTGAACATCAGAGTGAAATTAGAAAAGAGACTAAGTTGTTTTATCAGAATATTCTAGGTTTTGCGAAGACTGAAGTTCTTAATGATAAACTTCTTCAAGATGTTCCTTCATTTATAACAAATGAAGACAATAGGAAATTGATGGAGCCTATTACTTTAGAAGAAGTTCATTTAGCTCTTTTCTCTTTTAATAAGGATAAATCCCATGGTCCAGATGGGCTCTCTATAACTTTTTACCAACATAATTGGAATATAGTGAAGGATTCTTTATTGGTGGCAATGGAACAGTCTAGGGTAAAACAATACATTCCTTATAAAATAAATGTAACTTATCTTACCCTAATTCCAAAAAAGAAGGATGTTGAATTGTTTGATTCTTTTAGACCCATAAGCCTATGTAATATGGCTTATAAGATTATTTCCAAAGTGATGGCAAATAGATTAAGGCCATTGTTAGAAAAAATCATTTTAGAAGAGCAAGGAGGTTTTGTGAAAGGGAGATAAATTTTGGATGGGATCATAATAGCTCATGAAGTTATACATTCAAAAACTTCAAGAAAAGAGAAACCTATGATCTTAAAAATTGATATGAGTAAAGCCTATGATAGGGTTAAATGGAATTTTCTTATCGCAATTTTAGATAAGTTTGATTTTGGAAAGAAATGGGTTAGATGGATTAAAGCTTGTGTCTCTACAGTTTCTTATTTAGTGTTGGTCAATGGGTTAGTGACATAATATTTTAAAGCCAAGAGAGGCCTTAGACAAGGAGATCCTCTATCTCCTTATTTGTTCATTATTATGGAAAAATTTGAGTAGGAACTTAAATAAGGCTTACAAACATGGGTTTATAAGTGGACTTAAGGTTAGTAATAACATCGATAACATCACCCATCAATAGTTTGTAGATGATACAACCCTTTTTGGAAGGGCAAGGATAAATGAGGCCAGAGTGTTCAATAACTTTTTAAAAGAGTACGAAAGAGCTTCATGGCAAAAAGTTAATAGGACTAAATCTAAAATTTACTTTCTTAACACTCCTAATATCAAAGCAAGAATTTGTAGGTTGCTTCAAATGGAGGAGGCAAATTTTCCAATAACTTATCTAGGGATGCCTTTATTTGAGGGGAGAATGAGGATAGATTTATGGAATCTAGTTATTAGTAAAGTTCAAAATAAACTTCCAACTTGGAAAGGTAGATTGTTATCATTAGCAGGAAGAGTGCAATTAATTAAGTCAGTCCTACAAGCCATTCCAACATATTATATGTCTTTGTATTCTATGCCAAAATTAGTCGAAAAAAGTTTTATCTTTATTATGCGGTCCTTTTTATGGTCAGGTTTACATGATAAAAGGAAAATTTCTTTGGTGAAATAGAGCAAGTTGTGTGATGAAAAAACTAGGGAAGGTTTTGGTTTAAGATATCTTACAGATGCAAGCTTAGCTCTTAGGGGAAAAGTTATCTAGAGATTGTACAAAGAGCGTTAAAGACAATGGGAAATAATTCTTCTAAGTAAGTATGTTGATCCCATTAACCTAAGTTTAATATTTACTGCATTCTCTCTTCAAAATGGTTCTGCTCTTTGGAATGGTTAAAAAAATGTCAAAAAACGGAATAGAAATATTATTGATAAGCATAGTTAAATATAACATACGTGTTAGGCTAAGAGTAGCCTAAATAACTAAGTCCCCTAAATAGCTAACTATAAGCTAACAATAATATATTATAACAATACAATATAATATGTTAACGACATTCCAAATAATGGAATATACGCTAACATCCCCCCTTATTACATTATTTGGGTAATGTAATAACTACTAGCTATACTATCATCCCCCCATACAACAATATTTGGGTAAAGTATATAACTGCCCCAATACAGTGAAGAAGAAGAAGAGAAATGAAAGAATGATGGCTCGTGCTTTGTCTTCGGCTCTGGATCTGGCTCTAAGCATACCTCTAGGTCTATCTCTAGATCTGCCATTGAATCTGCCTCTGGATCTACCTGTAGATCTGCCTCTTTGGGCCTGTCTTTAGGTCTGTCTCTGGGTCATTATCTCTGGGACTACCACTTGGTCTGTCACTAGATTTGCCTCAGGGTCTACCATAGATTTTACCTTTTCGTTAGAAGCCATACAATATTTCTTTCATCATGGTCCATTGTGTGTGATATGTCCATCCACAATCAATATGAACCTTGTTGGCCATTTTCACTTTGTACCAACAACTAGAAGAAGAGTGATTCATACATCCACATGAATCACAAGGATGTAATTTCCAACACTTAGCTGCAACATGTCCTACCTTTCCATAGTGACTACAACAATGCTTTGTAGGAGATTTAGGTTTTACAAACATGGAATTATTGGTACTTGCATGTCCAGTATAGCCAAGGCCTTCATTCTTTGCCCTAACATTTAGCATTATTGGAGTTTTAATGCCTTGTTCATGTTTACCTAATCTCTCACCATTGAATCCCATTTTCTTCATCAGTTTGGAACCAAATCCTTTGGTGTGTTTTTCAAAACACCCAATTTCATCATCTTCATCAATGCTTTTAACAATATTACATTTATCGCTATTGATGAGATTATGGTGTTCTTTTTGAGGACGTTTAGTTTTTAAGTCACTAGTGTCACAAGCAAAATCTGCTACTGTGATGAGATCACCTGTGCTACAACTGATATCTACCATAGAAGGTAGGAGGTCACCTGTATCACAACAAGCATTGGCCATCATGGGCTCAAGGTCACATGTGTCACAACAAGCATTCACCACCATGGGCTGAAGGTCACTTGTGTCACTACAAGCATCGACCATTAGGGGTTTGACCTCTGTTTCCTCACTAAAGTCCCTGTACACTTTATGTTGGGCAATATCAAGAGAAATCAATGATATGTAGACTGCACTTATGACGCCTATAAGGATTTGAACACCATTCTTCTGAAGGTCTTCAAAATATTCAAAATATTTGAGAATAGATTTTACACCACTGCGTAGTGTAGAATATTTTTCATCCTCATAAAAATCCATTCCTTCCATCTCTGGTGGAAAGTAAGGACCTTTAACTGATTTTTCAATAGCATCAATTTGTTTAGGGGCTTGCTTTTTCTTTGATCTGCCCATTTTTAAGGTGTCGGTCTCTGCCAAAAATGCACCTTTTACAATGAATTTTGTAAAAATAATTTGACTAAGGTGTCGATCACTGCCGAAAATGCACCCTTATAAGTCTTCCCCCTTGTTTTTGCAAAATTATATCTCTCCTATTTGCAAGATAGGAGATGGTGGAGAGAAAAAAATTATCCCCCCCTTTTAGTGCAAAAAAAATGCAACAATGAAGCCTCAAAAAGCTCTTACAAAGCTTGCCTCGTAGGCAGATTAGCACAATGTGTCACCAAAAAAATCCCCCCTATGTGAAGTACTTCAAACAAAATTTGTTTGCTATTTATGAAGCCTAAAAAAAATGGGTTTGAGGTTGATGATTTTATGCCTTTGGTGATTCCTTTGACAAGGTTTAAAAATATCACCAAAAAATAATCCTCCTTGATTTTGGTTACAAAGGTATGTAAAAAAAATTATTTTGAAAGTAAAAAAATCTTAATTTTAATGAATTTTTTTTTAATTTAATTATAACAATTTATTTTTAAAATTTATAAAAATAAATTTAAGAAATTGTAATTTAATTAAAAACAAAATGTAATCATAAAAAACAAAATTTAATACTAAACAACATATATATATATATATATATATATATATATATATATATATATATATATATATATATATTTTAAAATACTTTTGATTCTGGTCGAGGGTTTGTTTTGAACTCGTGACCTGCTAAGTGCTTGCATCTTAGCATTCAGAGGCCTACCACCCCGACTTCCACTGTCGGTGGTAGTGAAGAGCACGTTGTGCTCTTTATTCTTCCCTCCGGTCGGTGCCTCCTTCAAGCGAGTGGCGTTATGCTTCGGGCATTGCTCTGGGCGGCGCTATGCTCCGAGCAGTGCTGCTTGCTCCGGGCGGCACTATGCTTCGGGTAGCGCTGCAACGCTTTCAACAAAAAAAATGTTGATCTTTTGCGTAACCTCCTCGAGTGGCACGACGAAAAGTCTCCTCTTTGGGTGGTGCTGTTATAGGCGATAGGTTAGGAGAAGCGATTTGCAAAATGGTGGGCGACAGGTTTTGCTCTCCTCTCCTGCAAATGTGCGATTTAGAACATCGCTCTCCATTTTCGTAATCGTTGCTATTGTATAAACAACGTAGGAGCTATGCAGTACTTTGCTGCTATGGGTTATTTGCACCATGATGGCTCTCCATAGATGTCTTGAACCTTGACGAAACCTCTACGGTGGGCAACTCTCTTTTGTGCATGCGCGGGACCTTGTGGTGCTCGTCTCTTAGCGGTGCTCCCTCGCTATCAACAATGTCTCTAGCTGAGGAATATCACGACCTACAAATCTGACCAAGCATCCAACATGGCAAATCGAATCACCGCAAATCACATGCAAGAGTGTCGTATCCGTTCACTGCTGCCACTCTCCAATTCAAGCAATAAATATTTATTGTCGGATCTAGCAAAACACAGCGATTTCAATTTTTTTTTACAAATTAGCAACAGGTGGTGCCAGTAATAGATTTTTCCTACGCTCAGATGTATACGTGTTCGAGGCAGTTTCAGTCTCACATTTAGGATGAAAGAACAATAGCCCAAAATTTTTTGATCTACGAGTCCACGATCTGAACACAGGATCGATTTTATGCTCTGCAGAAAATCCTACCAACAAAAAATTCGTCCAGTGCAAATCGAGTGCCTATCACTGCCCAAACGCCTATTGCGACACACACATAATTATCATATACACAACAAATAAATGTCTGCTAAGCGACATCTAATCTAGGGTTTGATCGAATAGTTTTCGTAGATGAGCAACGTCTTCAATCACAGGACGATTGACACAGTAGAAAACATGTCAGAGATTGTATTTGGTTGCAATCTCAACACCTCTTCACTCCTTTGCAAACACACGGATGGACCGACAAAAATAAAGATCGAGTTACATTGCACTCAATATCCCACATCTTCCACGAAAGAGCTCTCACAACTCTTTAAAAGAAATAGAATGCATTATGGTAGATGTCTACCTTAGGGTAGATGATCCCATAGTTTGGCATTTTGTCAGCCTCTACGTTGCTAAGAACTTAGCACGTTAGATCTCTCCACGTGTTCCTCCTTTATTGCGTAGAGTTCGCCTACCTATCTAGGCTCAGTCACCCATCATGTCAGCTATAGTCCATAGGTCCACGTGTAGTTATGGGAGTCCTCCACGTGTGCCTAGGGTCCACAATGTATAGCTTAGGTGGCCACGGTCTAGGTAGGATTAGGTAGGAGTCCCTTTCGTCTACCACCCGCTTACGCAAGGTCGGCCTACGATTTGCATAGTTGACCACTAGAGTCCCACGTCAGACCCACGAGAGTCCCATGTTAGACCCATGTTAGTGTCCTCGAGTCTTATGTATCCTCATATCTAGGAGTGAAGAGCTCCCCACTATAGAGTTTGCTATCCACCTCAGATCTAGTCACCAGCTCCAGATATTTCAGAATTAAACTCAAATCGTATCGCCACTAACCGAACTCCTCTCAGGCTACAATTGAGCCGAGAGCTTCAATGCTTTGATACTGATATCGAGTCCATCGACAAGTCCATAGAGGTTTCCTCTGACAGATCATGTCAGTCCGGCTTGTCCAAGTCGCACAACGATCAACATGGTCAGTATCTCGCCTGTCACACAACCTACAAGACGCTCAGGTCTTGTAGTCTCAGATCTACCCTGAGTCAGCCTACTCACGGGCTACAGTAGGCGCTTATGCTGACCTGGTCTCGTTAGTCTAGGGTGTCACCACCAAATGGTTTAAAAAAAAATGAAACCAGATTTAATCGAGAGGAGGCTTTCCTCCTCCCACTCTGATACCATGTCAAAAAACAAAATAGAAATATTATTTATAAGCATAGTTAAATAGAACATACATGTTAGGCTAAGAGTAGCCTAAATAACTAAGTCCCCTAAATAGCTAACTATAAGCTAACAATACAATATAATATGTTAACGACATTCCAAATAATGGAATATACGTTAACAAAAAAATCTATTGATATTATCATTAAAGGTATAAGACAGGTGGTGGGAACTAGAGAAAAAATTTCTATTTGGATGGATACTTGATGTGATAAAAAACCACTCAATTTATATCTAGTTTTGAAACCTTAGATGATATTGCTTCAAGAAAAATACGATGATAGGGTTTCAAAAATAATTTACAAGGATCGAGAAGGAAGATACAAATGGAAAGAATATTTTTTTACAAGTATACAAGAAATTAATGCTAGGAGGCAATTGAGTAGAAAGATAACAACTGTAATTATTCTAAGGGGTGCGAAGGATAAATTGATTTGGGAGTTGAATAGCTCAGGAGAATACATAATAAGAAGTGGATATAATATTCGACACCAACATAATAATAATATCACCAGAATTTGGAGAGATATTTGGGATAGCCCAAGCATTCCTAAAGTCAAAATGTTTGTTTGGCTAGTAGGTAATAAAAGAATTTTATCCTGGGATAATATTATGAAAAGGGGTTTTCATGACCCCTCTAAATGTGTTTTCTAGTAATAAGGAGGAGAGTATTGACCATCTCTTGGGACATTGCTCAATTATCTAGAATCTATGGCAATGGATTCTTAATATGTTTGGTAAATGATAAATACCAAAATTGAAGATTGGTTAAAGCAATGGAAGAGTACTTATAAAAGTGAGGCTTTACAAACAATATGGGATATTTCAAAAGATACAATACTTTGGACTAAATGGCTAGAAAGGAATAGAAGAATTTTTAAAGGAAAGAAAAACAGTTTAGAGGTAATGAAAAAGAAGATATGTTTAGCCATAGAGGAGTCTAAACCAACCCTATCAACTCACCCAATCCCTAATTTGGAAGCAGAGAGTCTTGATAGATGGATTCAAGTCATTAAATGGAATTATGATGTTGGGTATAAGAGAAGAAAAAATAAGGTAAACAATATAAAGTGGAAACCACTAGATGTGGAGTGGGGTAAGTTGAATTTTGATGGAGCATCTAAAGGAACCCCAGGACCAATAGGAGGAGGAGGAATAATTAGGAATAATAGAGGAGATATTTTATCTCATTATGCTTTCAATTGTGGATTTAAGACAAATGCTGAAGTTGAAGCTTGAGCAACTTTAGAAGGGTTAAAAATATGTAAACAAATGAAATGGAATAGAGTTTGTATGGAAGGTGATTCTCTCATAGTAATAAATGCAATTTTGAGGAAAACAAAGACTCCATGAAACATACAAGAGATAATTGTGGAAATTTAAGATCTTGCTAAAGAGTTTGAAGAAATTAGGTTTACACATATTTTAAGGGAAGGAAACAAATGTGCATATAAGCTAGCCAATAGAGGGGTTTTGGTTGAGGATCGTGAAGTTAACATCTCCTTTCCATGGTTAGAGGAAGTAGAAAGTTTAGTTAAAGCTGAAAAAAATTGTTGATTGCCTAAATCAATTAATGATTAAGATTTACTTTAACGTTTTTCATTGGTAATATCTATTTTATTTTGTAACAATAACGTGTGTTCATTTAGACTATTTATTATAATTTTTGTGCTTGCACTTGTGTTTCTAGAAAGAAACTAGAAATCCAGATTTTGTAAAGCGGACTATGTTAGTACGATGTTTTAGAAATATTTCTCTAATAAGATGCAAGGCATATATAGTAGAGGTAAATTTTTGGCATTGTGAAGGCCGCTATAGAAAAATGTCAAGAAAGATGCTAAATTTTGGAGTAATTGTATTCATACAGATATTTGAAAAGATCTAGAAAATGAAAATCAAGAATTTAAACATTTTATGTAAAATGATGTAGGTTTCTAACTATAGCATCTCAATTGAGATAAGAAGTGTATCTTTTTGACACTCTCAAGCTCTAAAGAAGAGAGATACAATTTGTTAAGGGTGGGGGACCCGAGTACAACCCCTTTTTATCAAGCAAAAAAAAAGGGTGGACTTATTAATATATACATATATACTTTATAAACATTAGAAAATTAAAAGTATTAAAGATAATAAAAATTAAAAAAATACTTTGCATTGATTAAAATTAAAAAGAACGAATCATTTTTGGGTGGTTGAGAAATTTGTTACTTGAATGGACTATCTCCTTGAACCTTATTAAGAAAATTGTTGAGTGGTAATTTTTCCCAATTGCAAAACCATACTCAGTTTGTATTTTGATTAGAAAACCCTTTCTTGCAAAGGAATAGAATTTTTGCAAGATTCCTTTTACTTAATGTGTGCATGTATGCTTGTGAAAATGTATCAAATAAGTGCTTGGAATACCTTAGTGATTTGCAAATAACTATTAACAAGGGGCCTGTGTTGGTATTACTTTATTATGCTATGCTATTAATTGTTCATTAATTAAAAGGGCTTGATTTCCCTTATGTACACAAGTAAAAATGATGAATGAGTGTAAGAAATTGATCTTAATACATTTTATTTTTTATTTGCAAAGGTGATTTAATTCATTTATCTTGGAGTGTTTTAAGTAGATTTTGCCTTCTTTTGCTAAGCAAATTTCAACAAATTTTATTTGTTAAACTTTCCTTTGTGCATGAAAGAAAAGACTAAATCTATCTTTGAAATGTGAACAAATAATGAGTGGATTCATTTTATGTTGCTTTGGGCATGAAAATAAAGTAATCTAAATGAATAAATTTAAAATGTAGCGGCCTTTGAAATGTCATATAAATTACCCTCTTTAATAAAATTGTAATTTTCATAAAGGATAGTTGATTTATTGCTTTGAAATAAAAATGTAAAGCCTGAAATTTGAATCTCTTTAAAATGTGAAATCATGTTAAATTCTGAAATTACAAATTCCTTTTAAAAACTGAACTTTAAATAATTTTTGTAATTTCGAATTTGCTTCAAAATTTTACGAAAATTGCTCTAAATGAAACTTTAGAGCTTATTCTTGGAATTCGTGCCTCTTTTTTGGATTTATTTATTTTTAATATTTTTTATTTTATTTGACGAGGTTTAAAAAATGAAAAATATAGGGTTAGAAAAATAAAATAAAATGAAATAACAGAAATAAAACAAATTGTTGCAATCTAGAAATTTCACACAGACCCTGCAAACATTAGTATCCTGCAAAAACCAACATTAAAGTGATTCGTATTCACGCAATCTAACATTTAATGTGGTGCAATATTCTAAGGGAAAGGTGCAATATATTAAAAATGACAGATAAGTTAACCATTAACATGCATAAAACTTATTGCGTTTCCAATGTATTGCAAAAAAAAAAGATTCTCAATATACACTTAATAAATATGTAGAATACAAACTTCCATTGGCATCAATGGTGAAAAATCCAGTCCAGCGACGTGGAAGGAGAGGATCCAGGACAAATCTAGTGCCAACGTTCTGTTTCCACCTACAATCTTGCCCCAAAAGTCTCCAGCCCCGTTTCTCTCCCTCAATGATATATTTAATGTTTCCCCTTTAACTCTTCGTTTCATTATGAAACGCTCAACCAACATCCTTTCGTATTCTTTTGCATGCTCCTGTATGTCCTTGAACAGATAATGTTTTAAATGTATGAAATATTCTACCTTCTTGGTAACTGCCACTTCCACATATGCCCTTGTTGTGTAGCGTGCCCTAAATTCCCAAGCTAGAATTTATAATGAAACAAATATTCTATGTTTTTATATTTATGTTAAAACCCCAGAAAATTGGCCACGTAGCCAAACCAACTAGAAGATAACAAAAAATTTGGGACGTTTGACCAAACACCTTGTGCTCTAATGTCTGACCTTGCTCATGCTAGCCGAAGAAAACAAAATAATATCACCTTAAGCACCTGCCAAATTCATCTTCACAACGTTAGATGTTGTTTGTTCATTATTTAGCCCTATTTTGGTGGCAAGCATTACCATTTCAAATTCTTCCCAAACGCACTGTTGAAGATGCCAATCTTCATGAAAAATGACCAACTATCAAAGCTTTGCTCCACGTTGTCATGCGAATCATTTGGCTGGACTTCATGCAAAATTTATTGTTGTTGGGATTTCCACTCCGGCCTAGACGAGATGTTTGTACGTACGACCTCTAATTGACATCCACGACGTCCTTCCAAGTCCTGTTGACTCTTCTTCTCTTTCCCAGTTTCTATCCCTCACTGGAATTTTGACTGCACTTTCATTCGTCGAACACATACCTCAAAATTCAAATCAACACCAAAAACAACTGTATCTACCTAGCAGACCCGGTTCCCGATGTTTGCTCCAAATGATGATGGAGGTCCACCTTCATACTGTATCCTTATCAACTTTACGGTCTCCCAAGCTTGGACTTGCAGAAAAAAATTTCTTGCACTATGATGTTGTCGAGTGATTGCTTCCATTAATCCGATGCTCGCTCTGTGATGCTATTTTGTCTAATCTACATGGTCTAGGTCAGATCATCACATCCCGATCTAGGCATTAGGTCGGTCTGTCCATGTGTTCGTCGGGCATCGCATACCATGTCTTCCAATGCATCTGTCCATCCACATCGACGCACTGACCCGTCCATCCACGTTGATATGTTGAGCCCCATGAACCTACAAAAATAACCACGCTTTTTAGATGTTTTAAACACAATACTAATTCTAAAAACCTAACCTAACAAAATAAAACAATTAAAACTAACATCCGGTGATAACACTAATTTTAAATAAAACTTAAAATAATAAAATAAAACACTTGAAACTAAAATCTAACATTCGAAAAAGAGGCATCGAAATGTAAATGAAAATAAAATTTATTCCCCTTTTTTAATTTTTTTTTTATCTTTTAATTTTTAATTTATTTTATTATTATTATTATATTAAATTGTTTTCTTGAGATAAATGGGAATAAAATATTTAAAACGACAACACACCATAAGGAGGGATTTCTTTAGCAACGCCCACTGGAGCAAACTGATGAAATCATAAAATCATCTCTAAAAAAAAAACCTAAATTTTAAGATGGGTCCCCAGATTTGGGGCAAGTTGTGCAATGACCACAACAAAAATGAAAAGGAGTAGAAGAGTTCAAATTCTTTTGAAAGAATGAGAAGATTAGAGACTTCGTTGAGGCATAGCAAGAAGGATTACACCAACATAACTCACGTTCATTTTCTTCAACCAAATAACTTCAAGGAATTAAAGGTAATCTGTATTATTGTCTTTCTATAAGAAGTGATTGTTTTGGTTTTTAAGAAAACACTGTGGAATACATTATATATGCTTTGAACACATGTTTATATATATATATATATATATATATATATATGCCTGTGAAAATGAAAACCCTCTTTGCTAA
The DNA here is from genome assembly GCA_028583015.1 of Wollemia nobilis. Classification (NCBI taxonomy): domain Eukaryota; kingdom Viridiplantae; phylum Streptophyta; class Pinopsida; order Araucariales; family Araucariaceae; genus Wollemia; species Wollemia nobilis. The sequence goes on along the minus strand of JAQPPZ010003077.1, from coordinate 8,279,887 downwards.
TTGTTCGTTTTAAAAATATTGAATTTATTTTCTATCCCTTGAAGCTTACTTTATACAAGTTTGTGCACTTTTTGATTTTGGGTTCGACATCACTTGAAAAATACCCGAAGTTTTTATGTCCTAGATGTTGCCACCTGGGAGCGCTGTCTAGTTGCGAGCATAGTGCGCTCGTGCTATGTCTAAGTTTTTACCCAAAAATTTAAACCTTAGACTTTGAAATATTAGAAATTCAAACCTTTTTTTAAATATTTTCTAGGGCCACACGATGTGGATCCCATGCTCGAAGTCAAGATCAATTGTATCATGCCTTATCAAGTTTGTCTTGCTTGGGAGTTACCTAAAACTTGAGGCACATGTGTTTGTTTTGTAGATCAGGTAAAATGCATAAAGGATCTGGGGTGTTTGATTTATGTAGGGGGTGCTTGATCTTCTAAATCAATGTTATAGTAGTGGAAAAGAGGGTTGTGGGCTCCTTTTTATTATTTGATTGAATTTAATAATAACGGCTTTAATGTTTTATTTATTAAAAACTATTATGCTTTTGAGGGCCTTTCATGCCCTAATGAATATTGTGGGGTCAATGCACCTTTTATTAACATCTAATTTGTTGCTTGACCATGCACCAGAGTATAAGGGACATTTTATGCCCTAAGTTTTTTTAATTAATTTGATGGATTATCTTTTGCTTGGTGGGTTTGTATATTGAAACATTTGAGTTTTGTGAAAATAATAAACAAGAAAAAGGGTTTGATCTTGTTTTATCTTCTTAGAAAATAATCCACGATGTTTCATTGTTTTGAAAGCTTTGAGATAAGATAAATGAACTTTGTTTCATAAGGGTTTTAGAAAATGAAGTACTTTTTTTTTAAAATTTACATGGTGGAATCGGTAGCTGCCATGAATTTGGGTAGGTTATCTAGCTTTTATGGTTGCCACAATATTTTGCGTTGTCCGCCTTGGAAGACGCCACATAGATCTTCACACAGTCTGTCCTTATAACCACCATGCCACAATAATTTTAAACATTTTACACCAAAAATGAAGTACTTTGTTAAATGAATTAAATTATTAATATTGCTTTTAGTAGCAAATAAATAAATTAAAAAAAGGTCATTGCCATTAGTGAAATGGTCTTATTAGGAAATTAAAAGTGTTAAGGTATCTTTTTAAAAAAGAGGTTTTATATTATAAAAAGGGAGGGTCTTTTTATAATATGGTTTCTTTTATTTTAAGAGAATATATGTTAGGGTTTTATTTTATTTAGTAATGTTTCATTAATTTCAAGTAGAAATTAAAATGAATTATAGGAATGTTTTACAAAAAGAGTTTTGTATTATTAATTCAATATTCACTACTTCTATATTTATTTATTTCAAGAAATAATATTGTTGGATATTAATTTATTGTTTTAAAAGATAGAATGGATTATTAAATAGTTTATGTTCATTCTATAATTTGGGAATAAAATGAATATAAGTTATATGTTTGTTTTATTTTATTCTTTTATGATAAGGAAAGTCTTATTTTATTTATGGAAGAATATGGTTAGTTGATATTTGGACGTGGAATCTTAATGATTAAAATGAAACTTATGGGGGTTTCATTTAAAAGCATTACATGAATTGATTGAGAAATTTTTTGGGGTTTTCCTCTTTATACAAGTTTGTGCACTTTATATATTGTATGGATGCATTGGAAAGAAACATGTATTTAGGTTTGCATTTTCATCATAAAGGAGTTGTATTGATCCTTTACCTATCCACTCGAAAGAATTTAAGGAGAGTATAAAAAAAAGGAAGACTTCAGATGACTTTGGAGAGGTATTTCTATATCAACTTTATGAAAAGAAAATAATTATTATGTATATTTGAGATGGGTATTGTAAAACGAAGGTGTATTTAAATATGAAAAGTGAATCTATTTCCTTGCTTTGAATAGATAAATTCTATATGTTAGATAGAGGAATTTGATTAAAGCTTTAGCATTGCAATATCACTCTCATTATAAAATGTATGTTTTAAAGTTCATATACACCTTTTGATAAAGTATATGTACTTTATTTTATACAAGTAAATTGTAAGAATGTTAAATGTTATGATGAAGAGAGAATGTAAGAGAAAGAAGGAATTAGTTCTTTCATGCTTCATTATGGGATTAGGTTTTGTATCCATGGGGGTTATCCTTAGATGGCCAAGCCTAGAAGAACCTTAAAGGATGGATCCAAACCTAAGGTAGTTGTGGTGTAGCAACACCTAAGGGTTTTTGCAATGGGTACTTTCGATAAAGGATCTTCGAAGTGGACCCAAAAACAAGAAATATTTGATAAAAATTCAAGTGGAGTAGCTTGAATCCTCTTTTCCAACCGTGGAGGTTTGGATCCTATTAGCAAATTGGATTTGGTGATGGAGCCCCAAATGATGTTGGGTGTCCATGTGAGGGATATCACGTAGAGTGATAGTCACCTCAATTAAACCATCAAATATGGGATAATTGAGCACCATAGTTTTATACATGGTGTAATGTGTAAACCAAGAGGTCTTATGTCTAAGTACTAGTATAGAAGGATTTAAACCAGTAAAGAAATTGATACCCCTTTTCTTGAAAGACTGATATAGGGTTAATCCCTATGCTTTGGTCAAGTTATTCTACATTCACGGGGAGTGTTAGGAAATGGGGTGACCATGTATAGGCATCCTTTAAGCCATAGAGGTGTACAAGGTAAACCCTAGAGAATATATGAGAGATTGACCACTCATATCCACTTGAGGGATGTTTGTAGCATCTTGCACTCAAAATAAGCCTTTGTGATTAAAATCTTATTTGGTACATCTTTTGTGAAATTTATAAAAAAAATATCTCTCCCAGGTTGGTTAGATTTGGGTTGTTACAGTTGATATCAGAGCTCTAGGTCGTAGGACTAGTAGATTCCATGGATTAAAATATAGGATTAGTCAAACTTGATGAGCATTATTGGAAGAACAGATCTTCCATTAGGGATGGCATCTTACGTGGAGTAAGAATGACCATCAATATCATCTGTAGATGATAATACTCTATCATTAGTTTACATGAAGGATGTAACTAACTAGGGGTTAGAAGTACAATTCAAAGAAGAAATTGTAACCTAACTCAACTCTTCCTTGTGTGTGGCTAGGAACTATGGCACCAGGATTAAGAAGAGAAAGACGAGGATCTTCCAAAATGCTAAGGCAACCTAGATCGGATAGTGCTGAGGCTAGACCCTCAGGAGAAAGTTTAAGGAATTCAAACAGAGAGGTGGAGAACCTCATTGCTATTGTCTCTCTATTGCAAGAGCAAATAGAGTAGCAAAGGGACCAACCAACATAAGCAAATGTTGGAGACTATAATGCATTAGACCTTCTAGAATAGAGATCTTGTGGCTAGACATAATGAAACTATTGTTACTAGAGACTAGGAAGTCAAGGCCCTTATTGAGTTAAAATTAGCTAAGGATCTAAAAAATGTGAAAACCTTCAAATTCACTAGGTGAGATATGGGTGAATTACCCAAGGCTTGGCTGAATGAGCTAGAGACCTATTTATCCATTAAAAATTATTCCTCAGTAACCCGAATGGTTTGGGCCACTATCCACTTGTAGGAAACAACGTTGGAATGGTGGACCACTTTTAAAACTAGAAAAAAGGTTGAAGCTATAAATCTATCATTGGAAGGGTTTGTTGAAGCCTTTAAGAAGAGGTTCCTCACAAAGCAACATTAAGTGGATAAATTTGAGGAATTATCCACCCTCCTCTAAGGAACAAAGACAATCGAAGTTTGCCACCATAAAATTTTAAATTTATTGAAGTATGTACCACTTTATGAGCCGAATGAGAGTATGAAGGTACACAAATTTATCTTAAGCATAGACCCTTAGCTTCGATTATCTATAAATATGCATAAGCATGAAAATTTACAGAAAGCTTATGACCTGGATCAACAAGAAGATTCCAACCTATAGATAAATAGGACTCCTTTTGATTATGCAATGTTATTTAAAGTGGATTAATAAATATTGAGAAAAATAAATAGCATTGACTTTATGCAATAGGAAAAGGAGCAGAATTAAAATAGTAAAGGTAACCCAATGTTTGAGAAGGATAACGATGGGAAACAAAGGGATTTTTGGAAGAAATTCTAAAAGAGGAATAACAATTATAATCTTCAAACTCGTAGGCAACCTGACATGGCTTAGTAAAAAAATCCAAAGGAGTAGAATTAGGAAAAGCACCTAGGTCCCAAGAGTGGTTGTTATGAATGTGGGAGTCCATACTATGCAAACCGATGTCCAAATCGGTTAGGAATAAGTAAAAGAGCAAAGGAACCCAACCACAAGATTTTTGCAACCACGAGTAATCGAAACCTTGATGGGTAAGCCACACCTTTACTCCTAAATGGTAAGATATTTGATAAATATATCAAGATTTTGAAAGATAGTGGCACTACTGATAGTTTCATCTCTTCTAGTATAGTCAAGGATATGCCAAAAATACTAGGATTTTTGGTACAAGGGTAGAAAATCAAATATGATTTTGGATAGACCTACTTAGTGGATTAGTGTTTTCCCACAAACAAGATCACCCTACCCAATGACTCTATATTATAACACCTATATGTAGCCCCACTACATTCCTTCAACATCATATTGGGTATGGAATGGTTAAAGGCTCAAAAGAACTTTATTAAATTTTAAGATAGATGGGTTGACTATACAAATTAAGATAAGTAGAGACCGAGAATCTACAATGAGCAAGGGTTATTTCGATTCTTGTTGTTATCAGCTATGCAATCGAAGAAGACCATTAGAAAAGGAGGAAAGATTTTTGTTGTAAAGCTAAATAAAGTTGAGAATGATAAAAAGGAAGAGGTGTTTGGAAAACACCCAATTTTGCAAGAATTTAGGGATGTGTTCCTTGAAGACCTTCCTAGACTTTTGCCAAAGCAAGAGTTTAATTTCACCATTAAAATTTTGCTAGGATATGAACCTAGAAATAGAACTCCTTATATGATGAATCCTATCGAAATACAAGAGTTGAAAGTGTAACTTTAAGGGTTTCTAGAAAAGGGGACCAGGGGTTGATCAAACCCAATGTGTCATCATGGGGTACACCCATCCTTTTTGTTAAAAATAAATATGATTCTCTCATATTGTGTATCGACTACCAAATGTTGAACAAAGCAATAGTTAAAAATAGATATCCTTTGCCTAGGATTGAAGATTTGTTTGATCAACTTAAGGGTGCAACCATATTTTCCAAGATTGACTTGAAATCAAGCTATCACCAATTGAGAATCCACGAGGAGGACACTCACAAAACTATTTTTAAGACCTGATATGGGTATTTTTAATTCACAATATGACCTTTTGGGTTGACCAATGCATCGATAGCATTCATAAATCTGATGAATAGTGTATTTAGAAAGTAGTTGAATCAATTTGTATTGATATTTTTGGATGATATCCTAATATATTCTAGGAATAAGGTAGAACATGATAGAAACTTGAGGATAGTGCTTGAGCTACTAAGGAAGAACCAAATCTATGACAATTTATCAAAATGTGACTTCTATGTCCCAGAGGTGCAATATCTAGGGCATATCATATATGCAGAAGGAATTCCAGTAGATTCCAAGAAGATTGAGACAATTTTGAGTTGGCCACCACTCACTAACGTGTCTGAAGTATGGAGCTTCATGGGTATTACGAGTTATTATAGATAAATTGTGAAGGAATATTCCAAGATTGCCTATCCAATAAACAATTTTCAAAGGAAAAGAAAGGAAATTAAATAGAAAAATAAGTGTGAGGTTGATTTTGATTTGTTTAAGAAAAAGCTTACTAAAACACCTATACTGAAGATTCCAGATCCTCAAGGGAACTTTTCAATTTGTACTGATGCATCAATGGAAGGGCTAGGAGGAGTGCTATCCCAGGATGAATTAGTTGTAGCATATGAGTCAAGGAAACTCAAGAAGCATGAGGTGAATTATGCTACACATGATTTGGAACTAGCAGCGGTTGTGCATGCACTCAATATGTGATGCTATTACTTGCTAGGAAAACCCTTTGAGTTAAGAAATTGATCATTAAATTTTGAAGTACATATTCACTCAACCTATGCTCAATGTTAGGCAAAGAAGATGGACCGAGTTCTTAGCTGAGTATAACTTTGATATAGAGTATATCAAAGGCAAGAAGAACAAGGTCGTTGATGCCTTGAGTAGAAGGTATATAGCTGCTTTAACCTGTAGTCACATAGACTTGATGGACCAAGTTAGAAAGAAGCAATCACAATATCAATATTGCAATTGCATTCAAGAAAAATGACAAGAAATCTTGGAGAAAACAAGGATTTCGACATAAAATATGGGTTTAGCACCCTAAAATTGGCACGGTTAAACCTTAGTAAAAAGATAAAATATTAAAATTTGAATTTCAACCCCAAACTGCCCGTTAAACCGCCTTTTACCCGCTTTCCCCATTTTTCGTGCCATTTTTAGGATTTGTTGTGACCGTTGGACGATATCGTCGCCGATCAGACGATATCGCCTCAGATCGGATGAATTCATCTGGAGCAGAACGTCCAGACGATTTCGTCCCAAACTGATTTGTTCATAATTAGCTTCTGTTTCAACGACGTCTCTAACCAGGGCAAAAGCGTGTCTGCGCCGTTAGAGACCTTCCCCGTTGGAGATCTCCCAGATTGGGATGATCTCCAACCTCCCAACCTCCTTCCTATGCCTATTTAATCTTAGGCCCTCCCCTTGACCTACCCCTGGCTGAATTCCCCTGTAATTTGATCTTTGTGTGCGTTAGAATACCCTGAATTATCATTTGCATTTGTGCCTTTCTAAGTTTTCTTGCAGGAACCTCATTGTTTTTCAGCCGGAGCAAGCTCAGATCGTCGTAGACGATCCTGTACGATCTCGGACGATCACGCCGCAATTCAAGATGATTTTGTATTTTGTAGGCGATTTCGACTGTAGCCAACATTGGGGGCAATCAGTGCCCTGAGTTTGCATTCTTTCTCCACTATCTACTGTTTTGCTTTGCATTAGTTAGACTTATTACTATTTTGCATCCTGGAGTTCACCTCATATAGTGTAGATGCATGATAAGGTTAAAGTCAGTCATTAAGATAATGCATTTCATTTAATTTATCATCTGTAATTGTTATTCTAGCATTCATACTTTCATTTCCATCATTTTCCCTTGCTTTTGCAATTGTATTTTTTGTTCTTGGTATCCATTTCTGTAATTACAGGTCTCTGACGAATTCGTCTGACGATATCGTCAGATTAGAGACGATCTTGTCAAATTAGAGACGATATCGTCAGATTAGAGACGATCTTGTCAGATTAGAGACGATCTTGTCAGATCAGTAGATCAGGGACGATCCTATCAGATTAGAGACGATCCTATCAAATTCCAGGCGATCTGGACTGCTTCAAAAATTAGAACCTCCATCAGACATCCGGAATCAGGTATGACTTTTCTCATCTAGCTTATTCTCTGTGTTTTCTATTCAAATCTATTTTTTGTATTCATTTAAATCTGCATTTCATATAGAATAGTTTAGATTCATTTGGCCAAACCTAGGAGTTGAATGATCAAACATAAAAATGAACACATCAAACACCCTCTCAACCTAGGCGTGGAAATTGCCATTCAAAAGTTTCCTGGTGAACCCACCATCCGTCGAAAATTCACCTTTATACACCTCCCCCGAGAGGCGGGACCTTCGAAAGGCCTCTCAGTCCGAGGTATTGTCCCATCCTTTTCACATCCCCCTTCCGGGCGCGGATCCTATAGCCTGAAGGTAAGGGTGCGAAAAATTTGGAGCGATACATTTTGGTGAACCCGACGTGAAAACTAAAAACCTTTTGAAAACAAAAAAAATAATATATATATATATATAAATATGTATGTATACAAGAAAAAATATAATATAACAAAATCATCATTTCAAGTTTGTATGTTTTAGATTCAATTCTAAATAGTAGATATTAAATATTACTTTTAGAAGTACTAAAGAAACCATGAGTTTTTACTCAAATCCATATGAGCCCATCGGTAATGTTGGAAGAATTCAGCCAAATACATTTGTTGATTATGACCAACCTCATCCCTATTCAACATCACCTCCATCACACTTTTCTCATTTTTCATCCTTAACCCAACAGGACAATCCCTTTTCCAATCCTCTTCATAATGATATTATCTATTCTCCCATATATCCATATTATGTCTATCAACCCACATATAATCCTCCTCCATCCTTTCAATATTCTTCTTTCAATACAACACATCCATTTCAACAAGAAAATACTTATTCTTCCAATCCTACCATGCACTCACATCATACTTCACAATCTTCCTATCATCATTCTACCCATAACAAAGAAAAGAGAGGTAAGAAACCATTAGGTCCTTTTATGACTGAACTCCTAAGGCACATATCAAAAACCTCTCGAAAACCTTCATCACGTACATTTACAAAGCTCAATCAACCAATGGATATAATTCTCAAGCATTTACTTGATACAAATAAGATTGAACTCCCTTCCATAAGACAACTTGATACCACAGCAGATTGGTTTAAACCTGAGCTACATTGTGAATATCATAGAGTAGATGGACATATGACACAAAATTGTAAAGATTTAAGATGTGCAATTCAAGATTTGATTGATAAGGGTCTTTTTAATATAAAGGAATTACAATCTACAACCGATTATAAATCTCCATTAAACAATCAAACTCCTACACAACAAATACCAATAATCAATCAAGACATGGGGATCTCCCAAGAACCCCTATTCAATTATCAACAATAGGAAACCAATCAAATATTGCATGTTAATGTGTCCCATCATGATGATATTACTAATATTGTAACAGAAACTACAAATGAGCAACCTCAAGTTCAATCAACTCAATCCGATATTCAAGATATGGGTTCCTCATTTGACCAACCTTCAAAACTATCTTTGGCTCTAGAGAATGATCCAAAATGGAATGTAAGCATAGAAAGCTCATCTTTAGAATCAAAATCTCAATCTGAAATCCACTTTGATAGCCAACAACAAGTGATTAATCCTCAAGCAAAGATATCCCTTTTAGAAGTATTACAAAGTTCTCATAAGGAAACTTTGTTCAAGATACCTAGCCAACAATTTGTTCCTCATCATATTTTCTCTAAGAACATAATTAATGGTGTAAACCCTCTTGAGGTTAACCATATTTCATTCTATGATGAGGAGATTCCTTCCTCTACTCCACAAGAAGACTACTATCTTTACATTACAGGATCTAGTAAAGAAACACCTGTTAAAACTATCATGGTAGATAATGGCTCCTCTCTTAATTTATGCACTTATCAATTATTCCAAAAACTCAAAACAAAGGAAGAAGATCTTAATGAATCAAATGTTATTATAAAATCTTTTAACAATGAAATTCAAGAAGCTCAAGGTACTATAATTCTTCCCCTCAATATTGGATCCAAGATCCTGGATACTCTATTTTATGTGGCATATTGCCCTTCATATTACAACCTACTTCTCAGGAGTCCTTGGATTCATACGATGAGGGTTGTCCCTTCCACTCTTCACCAATGTTTGAAGTTTGAAATTGCAAATAAAATTGTTACCATACATGGTGACCCAAAACCATTTGAAGAATATTTAATGGTTGAAACATCAAGTTCTATACATTCTCTATTATCACAATTATCTTCTATCCATCACTTTTCTTCATCCATATATGATCATCCTTGTTTATCAAATAACATCCATGCATATCTTTCACATATGCTCCCTCCATCTTATCAAGACTTGGAAGATAGTGATAAGAATGAAGAACCTTTCTTATCCTTCTTACATTTTATTTTGTAACATGATCAATTTTACACATATAAAAGTCAAATCTTTTGCTACATTATTCTACATTATAACAAAGCTTTTGTTATCGCTACCTTTTATTCATCACCTTTTGTTCTTACCTTCACCTCAACCAAATTATCCTTCAAAACCTCCTTTGATTTTGAAGCAACCTTAGACATGCTATACTCAAATAACCTTGTATAGTGTATATAGATCATCTTGTATATACCACCAATTTCAATTCATAAATTAAAATCAAAATACAAAAAAATCAAAATCCTCAAAATCTTCAAAAAAAATACTAATGCAACTACAAACCTTAAAGGTAAATTTGAGCCCAACTGGCTTGGACCATATGTCATCACTGCTAAATTTGGATCAGGAGCATACAAATTATCTACCTTAGATGGTAAAGAACTTAAAGAACCTATGAACATTATGCATCTTAAACGTTACTATGCGTAAAAATTGGTCATTTCATCATTGTATATATTTGTTTTGCATATTATTTCCTTTTAGTCACTTCTTTAAAACATTTCAAAAAAAAAATCACCTTGTATTTCTTTTAATTCATCACTTAAAATTAAAAACATTCAAAATCATCAAAATCTTCAAAAACATCTTTTATTTTTGTACTTCTCAAACTGTGAAGTATTGCAGTTATATTTTCAGTTATTTTGGATAAATTAGCATTTATTTGGAATCCCACACTTTCACATTCACATGAATAAATATCTTGATTTTATTTGGTATGATTATTAATCTCTCTTATATCAAAGTCCACAGTTGAATTAAATAAAGTTTTGAGCATAGAGAACTGATCTTGTTATTTACTTGAACTAAGTATATCTTTTCACATTAAAATGATTTCATTGCAAATTCGATATGATGCTACATAGTAGAACTGGTTTCCTGAGCGAAAAGTTTCCCCTGCTATCCTATCATGCACATGGTCTAGAATCTTTGAGAATTGACAAAAGGACAAGCTCACCCCTACCCGGAATAAAAATCCCTTGCTCTACAGCTAATCCGAGCAAGTATCCCTAGCATAGGAAGAAAAGAAAAAGTTCAAAGAAAAGAGAAAAAGAAAAAGGTTATTTTTCATCACAACAATATTTCAGCATTATCTCAAATATCAAGCAAAAATACAAAAGTACAAAAAAAAAAGAAAGAAGCAAAAGAGAAACGCAAAAGCAAAAATGCAATAAAATCCTTTCCCTACCCCTTGAAAAGAAAAGAAGGGTGAATGAGCTTGAATCCCTGGAATTCTCAATTATTCAAAAACTGTGAGGTAAGCCCCATAACAGGTGGTTTGTGCCCAACCCGCTTGGCCTTGGGTAATCCCTAGCGTGGCGATATGTCTGTCACATTAGCGACCTTCTTTTGTATAGACCTCTGTCAGCTTATGGATTAGCTAGCTCTTGATAAACCTAACTTACATAGTAGTCTGGTACGGTTACATGCATATAAATCATGGTCAACGAACATTCATTTGGTCAAGGCAAATTACTTGTATCAAATTATCTTGCTCAAAATTGGTGAATGAATAATACAATCGCACACACATTTGTATTTGAGAGATTTTGTATCATTATGATAAATCAAGATCGGTAATGAATTCACATTTGCACATGAGGATTCCTTATAAGTCTATATTTCTCTTTGAGATAATTTAAAATATTTCTGTGAATCTTTTCGGAATGATTTTATTCTTTTATTTCAGAATTTGTTGTTTGTATAAGAGCAATTACATACATCTTCTCACAAAATCTTAAAAATAATTTCAAACAAAATTTTCATATTATTATTTTTCTATTTATCAAAAAAGTCATAATTATCTTGCTTGCAATAAAACCAACAATCTCTTTTCTTCTTTGGATTTCGCGATGATGGTATAAGTCTATACCTATAATTCTATGCCTAGCGCAAACCATTGTTCTAATTTTATGTTCCATTTATTTTAAAAACAAATTCATCAAAACATGTGACTTGCATCATTATGTTACACAATTATGCTTTACAAACAAACGAACACTTATTCTATTTCATGACATTATGTTCAAATTCAATATTGCAACCATGGTATAAATTCTAAGGAATTGTTCAAAATTTTATCACACTTAGGAATTTATGCCTAGCAAAATCATATTTTAGTATCTCATGCATACTATTTTTTTATGAAAATCTGAAAACAAATCATCAAACCATCATCATTTCTATCATCACAACACAAAGTCTTAAGACAGTCTCTTAAGCACTCTTTTACTTTTAACAATATTTCTATACGAGGATTAGCTTGACGACCGAGTGAGCGGCGACTCCATGAAATGGTCTATAACAACGACAATGTCCTTTGAAATTATTGTTAGAAGTCCCTTTTTATTTCTTTTATCAAATCACACCACCACAACCAATTGTTCACATCAGATTATTTCATTTAAAATCTTACAACATGACATCAAATTATAATATTTCAAACGACATAATTACATGAATCATCAATCCAATCAACAAACAATTCAAACATTAAAGCATCATAACAACATATGAACAAGTCATATCATCAGAAACAAGATCATATATATATATCAAAAAATTATATACATCATATCAAAGTTGGATTGGTATGCCACAATCTATACCCTGGCATACTCAATCCTCTCAACAATCTCTCAAAATCTATAATCTCTAGCACCTAGCCTCGAGAAGCCCTCGAGCTCTCAGCCTCATCTCCTCCCCCGCCCTGACGTGGAGGAGGTGGTCCCATAAAAATGAATAGTAAAAATGAATTAGGGTTTTACCCTATTTTTCTTAATTTTATTTAAAAATCAACATTTTAATTTTGCTTTTCCACGTTTTTACCTCAAACGTTCGATTTGGGTAAAAACACGGAGGGGGCACCATAGTCAGCATTCGTACGATTCGACCAAGAATCGTCGTCTAAAAAATTGAGTATATTTTTTGCTTTCTCGTAAAACGGGAAAAACTCGTCTTTAACGCATTTTCTTCGAAAAATTCGCTAAAGAGGGGGCAAAATGTAGCACCCTAAAATTGGCACGGTTAAACCTTAGTAAAAAGATAAAATATTAAAATTTGAATTTCAACCCCAAACCGCCCGTTAAACCGCCTTTTACCCGCTTTCCCTATTTTTCGCGCCATTTTTAGGATTTGTTGTGACCGTTGGACGATATCGTCGCCGATCAAACGATATCGCCTCAGATCGGACGAATTCGTCTGGAGCAGAACGTCCAGACGATTTCGTCCCAAACTGATTTTTTCATAATTAGCTTCTATTTCAACGACGTCTCTAACCAGGGCAAAAGCGTGTCTGCGCCGTTAGAGACCTTCCCCGTTGGAGATCTCCCAGATTGGGATGATCTCCAACCTCCCAACCTCCTTCCTATGCCTATTTAATCTTAGGCCCTCCCCTTGACCTATCCCCTGGCTGAATTCCCCTGTAATTTGATCTTTGTGTGCGTTAGAATACCCCGAATTATCATTTGCATTTGTGCCTTTCTAAGTTTTCTTGCAGGAACCTCATTGTTTTTCAGCCGGAGCAAGCTCAGATCGTCGTAGACGATCCTGTACGATCTCGGACGATCACGCCGCAATTCAAGATGATTTTGTATTTTGCAGGCGATTTCAACTGCAGCCAACATTGGGGGCAATCAGTGCCCTGAGTTTGCATTCTTTCTCCACTATCTACTGTTTTGCTTTGCATTAGTTAGACTTATTACTATTTTGCATCCTGGAGTTCACCTCATATAGTGTAGATGCATGATAAGGTTAAAGTCAGTCATTAAGATAATGCATTTCATTTAATTTATCATCTGTAATTGTTATTCTAGCATTCATACTTTCATTTCCATCATTTTCCCTTGCTTTTGCAATTGTATTTTTTGTTCTTGGTATCCATTTCTGTAATTACAGGTCTCTGACGAATTCGTCTGACGATATCGTCAGATTAGAGACGATCTTGTCAAATTAGAGACGATATCGTCAGATTAGAGACGATCTTGTCAGATTAGAGACGATCTTGTCAGATCAGTAGATCAGGGACGATCCTATCAGATTAGAGACGATCCTGTCAAATTCCAGGCGATCTGGACTGCTTCAAAAATTAGAACCTCCATCAGACATCCGGAATCAGGTATGACTTTTCTCATCTAGCTTATTCTCTATGTTTTCTGTTCAAATCTATTTTTTGTATTCATTTAAATCTGCATTTCATATAGAATAGTTTAGATTCATTTGGCCAAACCTAGGAGTTGAATGATCAAACATAAAAATGAACACATCAAACACCCTCTCAACCTAGGCGTGGAAACTGCCATTCAAAAGTTTCCTGGTGAACCCACCATCCGTCGAAAATTCACCTTTATACACCTCCCTCGAGAGGCGGGACCTTCAAAGGCCTCTCAGTCCGAGGTATTGTCCCATCCTTTTCACATCCCCCTTCCGGGCGCGGATCCTATAGCCTGAAGGTAAGGGTGCAAAAAATTTGGAGCGATACAATGGGCTTTTGTGTTTTAAAGATAGGGTTGTCATACCAAATATTGGTGATTTAAGGAGATTGATGATGCAAGAGGTGCATATATATCCTTATTCTACTCACCCTAGAGGGGCTAAGATGAGGAAAAATATGAAAAAGACCTACTAGTCGGGTATGAAGCGAGATATCATTGATTTTGTTGCTATATTCATGGAATGCTAGAAAGTGAAAGCTGAGCATAGGCATCCAATAGGATTTTTATACACACATGATATACCTATGCGAAATGGTAGGTCATATCTATGGACTTTATTGTGGGACTACCTAAGAATCAGTACCAACATGATGCAATTCTTGTGGTGGTCAACAAATTGACTAAGGTTGCACACTTTATTCCTAGGAGCACTAAGGATGATGCTCTCATGGTGGCTAATAGATTTTCCAAAGAGATGTTTAGGTTGCATGGGTTTCTTGAATTGATTATCTCGAATAGAGACTCTAGATTTACATCTACATTTTGTCAAGCTCTTCATCGTACAGTTGGCACAAAGCTGAACGTAAGTTCTACATACCATCCAAAAATAGATGGTCAAACTAAGAGGATAAACCAGGTCTTGGAAGATATGCTTTGCATGTATTGCAAGGACTAAAAATATTTGTGAAAATAATTTTTGCATCTAGTGGAATTTGCATATAATAATGGTCATCATGATTTCTTGGGTATGGCCCCGTTTTAATCCCTGTATGGCAGGATATGTAAGACACCTCTATCTTAGAATAATTCAAAGTATCATATTACCATCGAACCATACATGATACACGTGATGGAGGAACAACTTAGGATGATAAAGTAGAAGCTTAAGGAAGCTGTCGATTGTTAGAAGAGCTATGCTGGTCTTAAGAGATCATCTAGAGAAATGTCTATGGGAGATAGAGTATTCTTAGGAGTTAAACCCATGAAAAGCACCATCAAGTCTACTAAGTTGGATCCTGATATGTTGGCCCTTTTGAGATCATTGAGAGGATAAGTCTAGTAGTCTATCATCTCGCCTTGCCACCCAACTTGTCAAAGATCCACCATACTTAGGAAATATATTGTTGATCCTAACCATGTGTGGAATGTTTCAAATTTTCAGATAATTGATCCCTTTGTGATTGAGGTAAAACCTATGAAGATTCTAGATTTTCATTCCAAAATGATGAGAAAGCGAAATTTATAACAATGTAAGGTCTAGTGGGATAAATATTTTGACAAAAATACCACTTGAAAAAAGTGGATGAGATGAGAAAATATTTTCTTTATTTATTTTAAAGTAGAATTAATATGTAATATTTATTGCAAGAGAAACACAGAGGACCGTGTTTAGTCCAAGGGGGGTAGTATGTCATGACCCACCTTGGAAGGACTTTCTAATATGAAAAACTATGTATTGATAAATGATGATTTAATGCTTAGTTTTGATGCATTTGAAGGATTTTATGCATTTATTGTTATGGTATATGGATATGGTATTGTTGATGTTGTGCTTGGATGCAGGATCAGGTGCTCTCATAGGTGGGCAAGAAAGTCGACCATTGAGAATGAGATATCGAAAGAGAAATGATGTGACAAACGACTCTAGGATAAGATTTACCCAAGGTAACAAGTGGTTACTACATGTAGATTGCATTCATTC
Organism: Wollemia nobilis; assembly: GCA_028583015.1. Lineage (NCBI taxonomy): Eukaryota > Viridiplantae > Streptophyta > Pinopsida > Araucariales > Araucariaceae > Wollemia > Wollemia nobilis. Next base: position 8,263,816 of record JAQPPZ010003077.1, on the reverse strand, counting down.
ATTCATGCAATTATGCTTGTAGGTCATCATCATCACTTGAAAAATCTGTCCACTACAAAATTTGATAACATTGAAGTTATCGTAAAAATTCTTTTGCGCACTAGATAGGAGAAATAAGGAATGATGGTGTATTATCTTGTCTTGTGTTGGTTTATGTGTTTTTCTTCCCTACAGTTGATATTGTTTGTTTTGTGTGGTGATAATACCATTAATGGGGAATCAATTAAAAATATTTCTTTTTTTTGGTTACAGATGAATTGGTTACAATCACAAATTTTTAGTAACTGTCAGCACAGCTGACAGGGTTCAAACTATCAACGAAGGCTTCCAACACAACCACCGTCTCGTTAATGGTAACCCGACGTGATATGGGGACCGTCGGACGCATAGGGTTTGCACCGTCTTCGTCAGTCTGGTTCAAACACGTGGCATGAAGGTAGAGGGACCGTCGGACAAGCAGGAAACAGATCGTCGTCTTCAGACAAGTGCAACACGTAGAGGAGTCGGATCGGGCTACTGGCTATGCATGGGCATGCCCGTGGGATTGGAACCTAGGTCTCCTCTCGGTAAGCGCCCCAACTTACCAATCCACCTAGACCCACGGACTATCAATTAAAAATATTTCATGTTTTCTAAAACTATATTAATAAGATAAACTTATTAATAATTAAGGCATATTACCTTGAACATTAGATTTTAATGTTGTAGTAATATTAATAAGGTGGATTTATTAATATTTACAATTAGTTAATATTTCTAATGTTGAGTGCATATTAATAAGGCAAACTTATTAATATTGATAATTATATTTTATAATTAATATTTCCTAATGTGGAATTATAAATAAATAAATAAATATATATATATAAATATATAAGGTGAACTTATTAATATTGATAATTATATTTGATAATTAATATTTTCTAATGTAAAAGTAATTATATATATATATATATACATATTAATAAGGTGGACTTATTAATATATACATATATACTTTATAAACATTAGAAAATTAAAAGCATTAAAGACAATGATAATTATGAAAAGACTTTGCATTGATTAAAATTAAAAATAACGAATCATTTTTGGGTGGTTGAGAAATTTGTTACTTGAACGGACTATATCTTTGAACCTTATTAAGAAAATAAAAAGAAGAAGAAGAGTTTAGATATTTTTGGGAGAACACGAAGGTCAGAGACTTCGTTGAGACAGCAAGAAGAATTGCACCAACATAACTCACATTCGTTTTCTTTAACCAAATAAATTTAAGGAATTAAAGGTAATTTGTATTATTTTCTTTCTATAAGAATTGATTGTATATGATTTCTATAACACTGTGGAATACATTATATATGCTTTGAACATGTGTTTTTTGGAATGTATATTTATGATTGTGAAAATGAAAAACCCTCTTTTATAATTGTTTACTTTAAAATATTAAATTTACTTTCTATCCCTCAAAACTTACTTTATACAAGTTTGTGAACTTTTTGATTTTGGGTTTGATTTCATCTAAAAATTTCTCAAAGGCTCTGCATCCTAGACATTGCCACCTAGGAGCGCAGTTTGGTTGTGAGCACAGTGTGCTCATGCTACGCCCAAGGTTTTACCCCAAAATTTAAACCTTAGACTTTGAAATATTAAAAATTCAAACATTTTTTTAATATATATTAGGGCCACACTACGTGGACAGCATGCTCGAAGTCAGGACCACTCGTATGATGCCTTATTAGTTTGTCCTACTTGGGAGTTGCTCGAAACCCAAGGCACATGTGTTTGTTTTTGTGGATCAGGTAAATACATAAAGGGTTTGGGGTGTTTGATTTAAGTAGGGGTGCTTGATTTTCTAAATCAATGTTATAGTAGTGGAAAAGAGGATTGTAGAACCCTTTTTATTATTTGATTGAATTTCATAATAAAGGCTTTATTATTTTCTTTATTAAAAACTATTATGCTTTCGAGGGCCTTCCATACCCTAATGAATATTGTGGGGGTCGTATACCTTTTATTGACATCTAATTTGTTGCTTGACCGCACGTTGAAGTATAAGGGGCATTTTATGCCCTAAGTTATTTTAATTAATTTGATGGATTATCTTTTGCTTGGTGGGTTCGTAGATTGAAACATTTGAATTTTATGGAAATAATAAACAAGAAAAGAGGTTTGACCTTGTTTTATCTTCTTAGAAAATAATCCACAATGTTTCATTGTTTTGAAAGCTTTGAGATAAGATAAATGAACTCCATTTTATAAGGATTTTAGGGAATGAAGTACTTTGATAAATGAATTAAATTATTAATATTTCCTTTAATAGCAAATAAATAAATTAAAAAAGAGAGGTCATTGGTGTTGGTGAAATGATATTATTAGGAAATTAAGTGTTTTTTAAGAGTGAGTGAATAGTTGAGTTGGTGTGAGGTAGCAAGCTGAGTTCTGTGATCCGTACCATGGGTCCATTCAACTCTAGTTCAAATCACACTAGCTACCATAAGCCCTTTTATGACCTTACTTGAACAAGATTTGTTCAATAGGTTGTACAACTTGGTCTACATATCAAACATAGACAAGCATAAGCTATCCGCTTGAGTGGATGAGTTGGTTGATCACGATGGGGAACTTAACAAAGGGTGTTGGTTGTGGCTTACCTGGGTATGATTCCCACTTCCTCTTGCAGGTACACAAAAAAACCATTCCTCATTGGTTGTTTGGGGGTCTAAAAGGTTTCTTTGGTGTCCACCCTAAACCAAAGTTTTTATCAGCTTGAGTGGGTGAGTTGGTTGATCACGATGATGAACTTAACAATAGGTGCTGGTTATGGTTGACTTGGGTATGATTCCCACTCCCTCTTGCAGATACAAAAAAAAACCCATTTCTCATTGGTTGTGGTCAAGGGTCTAAGGATTTTTTTGATGCCCATGGGTCCATTCAACTCCAGTTAAAATCACACTAGCTACCATAAGCCATTTTATGACCTTACTTGAACAAGATTTGTTCTATAGGTTGTACAACTTGGTCTACGTATCAAACATAGACAAGCATAAGATATATGCTTGAGTGGATGAGTTGGTTGATCATGATGGGGAACTTAACAAAGGGTGTTGGTTGTGGCTTACCTGGGTATGATTCCCACTTCCTCTTGTGGGTACACAAAAAACCCATTCCTCGTTGGTTGTTTGGGGGTCTAAAAGGTTTCTTTGGTGTCCACCCTAAAACAAAGTTTTTATCAGCTTGAGTGGGTGAGTTGGTTGATCACAATGAGGAACTTAACAATAGGTGTTGGTTATGGTTGACCTGGGTATGATTCCCACTCCCTCTTACAGATCCACAAAAAACCCATTTCTCATTGGTTGTGGTCAAGGGTCTAAGGATTTCTTTGGTGCCCACCCTAAACTAAAGTTTTGTCTAGAAGGACTAGGTGGATTTACTAAGAAGAGACCTATGTTCAAACCTTTGGGGCATGCTTGTTGTAAAGGTAGTAGTCTGATTTTAATCCTCTGAGTGTGTGCCAAACAGAAAATGACTGTATGAATACCGAGTGATCGGTGGTTCCCATCATGCTAGATCAAAAATAACGAGGTGGTATAGGCTTGTTGGGAGTAGCCCCTATGGTTTGAACCCTGCACTTGTTAGTTACTAAAAAAAGTGTGGATGTAACCAACTCCCCTATGTATATAAAAAGGTACATTTTAAAAGAAGGGGTTTTATATTTTAAAAAAGGGGGTCTTTTCATAATATGGTTTCTTTTATTTTAAGAGAATCTATATTAGAGTTTTATTTTTTCAATGAGTTTACACAAGTTTTTATGAAGGGTCCAAGTCCCCTCATACTAAGTGGGGTTTGCACCTTAAACTTCTCAAGGAGAAGCGAAAGCCCTTACCACTGCAGTAAGCTTACAACTATATATTAGGGTTTTGTTTTATTTAGTAATGTTTCATTAATTTCAAATGGAAATTACAATGAATTATAGGAATGTTTTAAAAAAATATTTTTGTATTATTAATTCAATATTCACTATTTTTATATTTATTTATTTAGAGAAATAATATTGTTGGATATTAAATTATTGTTTTAAAAGATAGAATGGATTATTAAAAAGTTTATGTTCATTCTATAGTTTGGGAATAAAATGAATATAAGTTATATGTTTGTTTTATTTTATTCTTTTATGATAAGGAAAGTCTTATTTTATTTATGGAAGAATATGGTTAGTTGATATTTGGACGTGGAGTCTTATGTTTAAAATGAAACTTATGGGGGTTTCTTTTAAAATCAAATAGAAAAGTATTGAGGGAATACTTTGTTTGCATTGCATGAATTGATTGAAAAAAATTATGGAAAAGAAACATGCATTTAGGTTTGAATTTTCATCATAAAGGAGTTGTACTAATCCCTTACCTATTCACTCCTTGAAAGAACTCAAGGAGAGTCTAAACAAGGGAAGACTTTAGATGACTTTGGAGAAGTTATTTTTATATCAACTTTATGAAAAAAAAAGAACTATTATGTATATTTGAGATGGGCATTGTTAAACGAAGGTGTATTTGAATATGAGAAGTGAATCTATTTTCTTGCTTTAAATAGATAAAATTCTCTATGTTAGATAGAGGAATTTGATTAAAGCTTTAGCATTGCAATATCCCTCTCATTATAAAATGTATGTTTTAAAGCTCATATACATCTTTTGATAAAGTAGATGTTGTACTTTATTTTATACATGTAAATTGAAAGAATGTTAAATGTTATGATGAAGAGAGAATGTAAGAGAGAGAAGGAATGAATGCTTTCATGCTTCATTATGGGATTAGGTTTTGTATCCATGGGGGTTATCCTTAGATGGCCAAGCCTAGAATAACCTTAAAGGATGGATCCAAACTTGAGGTAGTTGTGGTGTAGCAACACTTGAGGGATTTTGCAATGGACACTTTTGATAAAGGATATTTGAAGTGGACCCAAATATGGGAAGTCTTTGGAAAATATTCAGGTGGAGTAGCTTGAATCCTCTTTTTCAATCATGGAGGTTTGGATCCTATTAGCAAATTGGATTTGGTGATGGAGCCTCGAATGATGTTGGGTGTCCATGTGAGGGATATCATGCAGAATGATAGTCACCTAAATTAAACCATCGTGAAGATGGGATAATTGAGCATCATAGTTTTATACATGGTGTAATGTGTAAACCAAGAGACCTTACACCTAAGTATTGGTATAGAAGGATATAAACTAGTAAAGAAATTGATATCTCTTTTCTCAAAATACTGAGATAGGGTTAATCCCTATGCTTTGGTAAAGTTATCCTACATTCACAAAGAGTGTTAGGAAATGGGGTGACCATGTATAGGTATCCTTTAACCCACAAAGGTGTACAAGGTAAATCCTAGAGAATTTATAAGAGATTGGCCACTCCTATCCACTCAAGATATGTATACAACATCTTGCACTTGAAATAAGGTGAAGCCTTAATGATTAAAATATTATTTGGTATATTTTTTGTGAACCTTAGAAAAAAATCTCTCTTCCGGGTTGGTTAGATTTGGGTTGTTACAAAATTCCCTCTCTCCCTTCTACAATTCTCTCTTGTTCTATAAATAAAGGGTCTAGCATTTTGAATCTTGCACCTCATGTTTGCCCTTATATTTAATCAGTTATGTTTATCAACATGTGGATCTATGGAACATATATGGATCGACTAGAATATTTCTTGGATATGCATATTGGATCATTGTTGAAGCCTCCAAAGATGGATCAATGAGCTAGAATGCTAGGTAAAATCAATCAAAAGTGATGAGCATGTGTTTTAGCTTGTTCTTGGAGTGATTTTATTGTCAAGCAACAACAAAGTCATCAGATTTGAGCAAAGGAGAGCTTCGTCAACTATAGTTTTATTGTTGAAGATAATACCATGATGGTGGTACTTACAACTCCATTTGTTGTTTGCAAAGCTGGTTTTACGTCCATGGAATTTGGAACATGGTGGTCATGTGGAAAGATGATCTCAATAGCCCACATGCAGATGTCAGCATTCCAGAGCATCACCATCCAGCTGAGTAATGATATTGTTTTCGATACCACCCCGAGGGATGCTCACTGCCTTCATTGGGAAATATTTCCTTAACCCTGAAAACCTAGAGGAGTAATCAATTTGAAGCTAACAGAGATTGTAAAAAGAGGTGATGTCTCTAATGGTGTCGAAGAGGAAACATTTTTATTCCTTGTGCATGACATACATGACACGAGTTTCAATCTTAATCATCATATAAATTTGGTATCTATGGTGAGTATTATGGTGTTGACACAACTATAAATGATACCCATAGAAATTATGGGAAGATTTTTAAACTATGGTTGTCATACACCAAACAACTTTATGGACATAATAGACCCATGCATATTCTAATTTATATTTGGAAGCCTTTAATACTACCACATGAAGGTAATTTCAGGTATGTGGAATGAAGGTAAGTTTTCTTGAAGGAGAGAGGAGTAACCACTTTATTGCGATGGTAAAATGATTGGCGTATGGTGACAATTTCATATCTTGTTGGATCGTTGCAAAAATTTTGGCATAGAGTAATTTATTTGTGTTTTCTCCATTCTATCCCATATTGGTGGGATTTGAGTGCTTTTACCATTTTAAAAGGGCTCTTGGAGAATTATGGTAAACAACTAGCCAAACTGGTTGGCAAGTGGTGAGTGACTTGCCAACACAAGTATCTAGCTGATCATCGCCAATGCAATTTTGATTGTTGCATGGTTACAATTTCATATCTTGTTGGACTGTTGCATGGTGCCAATTCAAGGATCTCTATTATCGAGTAGAGCCTTCCAAAGGGTCTCTCTCTTCTTTAAGTCTGAGAATTTCATTTTGGACACACTTCCATATTCTCTCCCACTTTCTTGTAAAAGCATTGGAGTCCATTGCTTCTATGGTGGGAAGGAATGATAAAGATAGGCATAGATAGGTTTATTTTTAAATAAATTTATTTAGTTTTATATGATTTTTACCTATGTAAAATATCAACGATACAATACCGGTAGTAAAATGGTAATTTTTAGCAATTAGTTGTTAGTTGTTTGTACAAATATCTAAGATTGGATATCGTGTAATATTGGAATTTTGAATGCCTATAACTACTTTTAAATTAATAAAATACCATCTAGGATTTTTTCCACATCACTCATCCACTTGTTTGAATAAATTAGTTCTCATATGAGGCATGGGGCTTACATGGAGTTATTCTCACAATTGTAATCACACACAATATTTGAAAATATTTATGGATTGGGTTTTGTTGTGCTCCAATTTGTACCTCCAAAACTTCTTATATTGGAATTTAAGATAAATGATATGGATAAGTTTGAGATGTAACCCTTGTTAAAATGATAACCAATGTTTAGTAAGTTAGTTGGAATTTTGAATGGTCCATGAGTCAATGTTAAATATGAAATTTAAATGTTTAATTTAGAAAATACCATTTGCTTGGATTTTTTTTTCTATATTACAGTAAGTTGTATGGAATTTTAAATATTAAATATTGAAATGATGTCTAAGCACATTAGAAGAAAAATCTTAACAAAGTGAAGTGTGAAGAAAATTTTAGAGTAAAGCATTCCAAAGAAGTGAGATAATGAAGAAAATTGAAGTTGGTAACATATGCAATAGAATATGCTTATTTTAGTATTGTCAAATTTGTCCTCATAACAATCATGCATCCAAGAAAATTTAGTAGACTACCTCTATTTAAAATTAGGTTGCAATATATTATTTTCCATAGAGAGAAAAGTTTTGACAAAAAAAACCCATAAGAAAGAAATAATTAGAAGATAGGATCAGGTAAAGAACATTATAAAAGAGAGAACTAAGCAATAAACTTAGATCCTTTGTCAATATATCTTTATCCAAAACACACTTAATGGGAGCATACGATTTGCAAGGAAAAATACCTATAAAACCAAATAGACTAGATAGGAAATAAAAAAACACACCTACCTACATGCACTTATAAATGATGTTATGGGACTATGAGAGCGTGATGATGATACCCCCTTAAGTTTTAACTTCTTTATCAATATTTTGAGGTTTGATATCAAGCTTAATAGAATAAAAAGTGGATCATTCTTCAATATGCACTAGATGATTTCTTGAATACACTTTGCTCATATTCTATGTAAAAACACACTTTGCCTATTGGTAGAGATCTCTTCTATGCTACAAACAATCATGATCACTTTGTCATACCAAATAATAGATAAAATTTCCAACTACATAAACACATGATTGATTGATAGAAGCCTTCAACATGCTTGCTTAAAATTTTAACGATATTATATGGCAAAGTATGCATTATAAGTTTTAAAAGATTCTCCCACTATTAATTTAACAAGAAGGAACAATAAGTTGTAAAAGCTTGGCATCATTCTCCAACCATAATAACTTAACAAGCTTGACCCACACTCTTTAACCATAAAATATCCACCCTTTATATATATATATATTTAATAAGCTATGTGTGACTTCTATTAGGGGCCACTCCCATTACGAAAATAAAACATTACATTGATTTCATTACATTTCTAACAAGTTAATTAAAGCATATCCAACTTTGTATTTCTATCATAGATATTCTTCATTATCCTTATATCAAAGATATTCTTCATCTTCCTTAAACTGCTAAGTTTCCACAATCAACTCCTTTTATATATCAAATGCCTTCAAAAATTTAAATTTTGTCAAGATGAAATTCAACATTGTGAATGGCTAAAATATTTGTTGCCCAACTTCTATATCCAAAAATATCTTGTCTATAACAACCTCACAATTTATTAATATATTTTTTTAGGGTTCTTATATCCCTTAATATTCCAAGATATTATTTTCATTATTACTTTTTGATTTTATTTGTGGGTTTATCCCCACTTCTTGTTAACACTTGTGATATTTGCTTTTGTTTTCCCATATCAATATCCCTTTGTGTTTATTTTTCTCTTTGTTTTTGCTTCTTGGGTATTCCTCTTTTTTTTTTCATTTCCAACAATACTTTCATCTTCATCAATCTCTTCAATATTATCACATTGCTCATAGTAAGAATTATCATCTTTATTTTTTCCTTGTTCTGAAGGATCTAAAGTGCAAGGAATAACCTCAAAAGCACAATCTTATTTATGTTGCATTGGAAACCCTAAAGTGCAAGGATGCTTTTATGTAGAAATTACCTTATTATTCTACCTTAAAAACCCTAAATTGTTATGGGTTTCCTCCAACCTCATTTATTTATTATTTTGCTCTTGAAACCTTAAAGTTCAAGGGATAACATCTTCACCACTTTCACTTTTATTACCTAAAGAGGATTCTAAACTACTTGAGAAAAATAAAGATATTTTACTTGGAATAAACTTTACCTCTTTTGCTGTTTTTGTTTTAGGATTTATCTTCACATATTCTTTTGCACCTTTAATTCCTTCTGAAATTTGAAAATGATATGGTAGACAGGCTTTATTTAACTCTTCTTTGGAGTGGAATATCCTTGATCTAATCTAGCTTCTATTATTGTATGATTTTCTTGCTTCATCTTGAATTTTATCTCATGGCTAGAATTTTTCTTTCTTCATAGTTTTCACTTTGTAAACTCTTTCCATGTGTCCAATATCAAAATTATTGTGGCAACGAAATGCAATATTTTTATAATCTACTTGTTGATCCCATTCTCTTGATTAAGATTTAATATTAATGGATTGTGGCAAATATTTTAAAATATCCATAGCAACACATTCACGTGTATATAGTATGCTTTCACTCCTTAATGGTTGGTCCTTACTTGATGAATTCCCCTTAGGGTATTTCCAATATTCTTCAAAACATCCTTATTTATAAGTTGATATAGAAGTCCAAAAAACCTAACCTACATTGGAAGTTTCTTAATAGTTTCTATGTCAACAAAAAAAATTTCATTCAATGGTCTCAAATAAAGTGCATATCTTCCCCTAAACCATGGGCCACCAACCATTATTTTATGTCTAATTTCTAAACTAGAAAGGATGATGAGGAAAAATCCTTTAGGAAGAAAATTCACAGAATAATTTGAATTCAATCCCTACTTCCACTAGATCCAATTTTGAATCTCCAAAAACCATGGCCATGATATATGGAACTTACATATTAACCCTTTATTTTTAAGAACTATTATATCATGCTCAATAATCTCATCCTTGATACTTACTTATGGTGTAACATCTACTACCTGGATTGAAATTTCCATGTATTCACTCTTCTGCTTATCTCTAATTTGGACCTCCATACTTCCAACTAGGAAATTCATTTTTCTAGCTAGGGCATCTTGAATTCTCATTAGGGCTTTTAAGTATGAATTTCCTTCCACAATAGCTAATCAGGCTCACTCTTGGCTTGCACTCCTTGGTTCACGCTTCCTCTCTAATCACACTTGTCTACTTCTAGCTTATACTCTCTCTTGCCTCACAGTTGCTCTTGGTTTGCACTTCCTCTTGGCTCACAATTACCCATGTATCTTATTTTTCTTGGTGTTCCTTCACCTCAATAATTATTTAAAAATAATGTTCGATATATTCATGGTAAGGGTTTGAAGCATTCATGCACTTTGAATGAACCTACCACTCTTTTTTCATGTTTAAATCCTGACTCACACTCCCTCTTAGTTTACACTCTATTTAGGCTTACACATGCTCTTGGATTGCATTCTCTCCTGGTTCACACTTAGTCCCAGCTTGCACTTCCTCTTGGCTCACAATTGCCCTTGTCTCTTCCTTTTCTCAGTATTCCTTGGCTTCAATAATTTTTGGAAATAATGTTCCACGTATTTATGGTAAGGGTTTTGAGCATTGATGCACTCTCAATGAACCTGCCATTCTTTTTTCATGGCTGAATCTTGGCTTGCACTCCCTCTTGGTTCATACTTTCTCTTAGATCTCATTTACTCATGGCTTGCACTCACACTCACTTTTGGTTGCACTCACTCACACTTGCTTTTGGCTACACTCACTCGCACTCACTTTTGGGTACACTTACTCACACTCGCTTCTCAGAGTAAGTGGTATCATTTGGTCATTGAGCATAAATTATGGGTGAATGAACCTACACCATTCAATTGGATGTCTCATTAATCAAATTAGATTATTAATTAATTTATCAATTAATTAAAGTAATTAATTAATTATGTAGTACATGCTTTTACTATTTTTAAAATACTCCTTGAATGTAAATTTATTGTGCTTGCTATTACACTTGTATTTTTGAAGATTTTGAAAGTGATATCATAAACTTGTACTTGGTCAAGTCCTTTCACTCTTTTCAAACTTTGGTTTTGGACTTGGGTTTGTTGTTCTATATTTTTTAAATGCTTTTATGCATTTGTAATCCTTTGGGTATCTGTTATTGTATTATAGAGTTCAAGATCAATGGCACCAGACACTCCATTCTATGCCATGTATTGAATCTCAATGATTTGTGCCTTTTTCCTCTATATTTTGCAAATCTTCCTTATAGTGAATCTACTATAATATTGAGGTGCCTAAATGGAAAGAATGAGAATTTATTGTTACTTTGAGGTGCATGCTTCTAGTTTTGAAGCATGAATAATGTGAGGAGCAGATAATATTTTGTGGAGAAGATTGAAAAAAATTCTTACCAATGCCCTTTTGAGCATTTTTTGCATTTAGGTACTTGGGCAATTGTATGCTCTCAAGTAGTGTCTCTAGAGATTGCATGATCTTTAGGATTAAGTAGAGCCTTTGAGATGATTGTATGCTCTTTATTACCGATTAGAGCCTTCCAAAGGATCTATCTCTTCATTAAGTTTGAGGATTCCATTTTGGGCACACTCCCATATTCTCTCCCACTTTCTTGTAAAAGCATTGGAGTCCAATGCTTCTATGGTGGGGAGGAATGATAAGGATAGACATATATAGGTTTATTTTTAAATAAATATATTTAGTTTTATATGATTTTTACCTATGTAAAATATCAATGGTAAAACATCGATAGTAAATTGGTGTCATGACCCTCCCTTGGCAGAATTTTTATGTGGTTGGATCCATGCTTTATTGTGTTGCTTTTATTTTAAGAAATGATCAACCATTTCATGGATAGTTATGTAAAACATTCATAATATGGAAAATATGATATATTTTGTTGAAGGAATTATTGACCATTCCGTATGATAGGTTATGTAAGACATATGGTTCACAGAAATGATACTTGATCTCATTTTAGTTTTTTAGGGGATTTGAAGCTGACTTGGTACTTACTTTATGAACTCTTGCCAACCTTTTATGCACATATAAACTTAGGCCTACTGGAATAACGTATGCTTGTGATTACATAGAGTGAGAAGACTGTGGTGTTGGATAAATATCATTAGTATGATTTTTCATGATGTGGAGGTGTTAATATGTAAAAATAAACTTTTATTTGTTTCACAACTGAAACTTCTACTTTTGATGTTGATACTAATCCAAGTTCTGGTTGATGCGAATACTATGCTAGCAGTAATGTTGAGTTCATTGTGGATGCTTTTGAACAACGAGAAAATCATTAACAATATGGAGTGGGAGGTTACAAAGGGAGTGGAATGTAATTGGCAAATAAGGGGGGATGAGCTTGATGGTCATCAGGAGAGTTAAGAGTAATTGGAGATAGGTAGAGAGCTCAAAGGAATTCAAGAGAGGAGTGAGTGATTGGAGGGAGAGGAGTTGTTCTGGTGATCGCTAAAGAAAATCGTGTAGAGATCTTGCATGGATTTTAGTTAGACATCGAAAGGTCGCTTTGATATCATAGGATATCATTATGATTTATATATTTGAATGTTTTCACTTGGAATTTAAATTCTAGGATTGATATATTGACTGGACCCTCTTTTAAATCTCTAAGTATACCTGTTATGCAATCCAATCTCTTGAACCAATGTTAAGAAGATGGATGTTATGCAATCCACTCTCTTGAACCAATGTTAAGAAGATGTTATGGGGTACTTTGACCCTATAGAATTATATCTTTTGTCATGAAATTCATTATAATCTTGGAAAAACCTTACATTTGGAAACCATTGCCGAATGTACCATGATCTATCTGTAGCTTCTATTGTGCAGTTGGTATGGTGTGAAAGTGTTTAGAGTATTTACAAAGTTAAGTTGTGTTTCATTGCTTATAGATCAATATTCTCAATATTCTCCTATCGAAGTTAATATCTGGCTAGTGATTTTAAAGTAAACCGTAGCTATGTAGGAGTTCTACCGAGTTTGACTTAGGTTGGTGATAGGGATTACCCATTTAAGAGTAATAAAATATATCTAGTCTAATGGTATAGTTATCTTATCAAAAGGCTCCTTGTTGATATTTTTAGCACACCCAATAGGGGCTGAGGGGTTGTTTGTGGGAGGATATAGAAACAACTTGTAACCTTAGTATGTAAGCCACTAATTATTATACGTCTAGGAAGGAGTCTGCTATAATTTTATATGTGAAAAGTAGAAGCCATGTAGGCTCAAAGATTAACCTATAGGGAGTGGTATTAAATTAAAATCTTCATGATGAAAATATTGATGTACACCTTAATAGAATCTATAGGTTCCTTTTTGTCAAAGCATTGCCTATCTATCTAGTGGGAGAAAAAGTTATATGATTAGAGTATTGGAAATTAGTTTGAGCTAGGATTACTAGTAACATGGCTTGAGGTCTTAGTGTATCTATGTTGCCAAGTGTCGAGTAAAAATAAACTTGCAATTCCAATGTGAATCAATTAGAAGATATTTTGGAATAAATATTGATAGAGTATCAATATATGTATGTTAATGACTTGGTTCTTTGGTATTTGTGTAATATTTGAAAGGAATGAAGAGATATATCTCAGCAAATATGTATTAGTTTTGTATTTTCAGGTTAAATGACATGCTTTGAAAATAAAGAATATTTTGTGTGGTATTTTTCTTTTAATGTATTAAAAAAATAAATTAAAGACGTGGATGAGAGGCAGAGGATGCTCTCAAACTTGATACCTAGGTGAGATAGTGCTTGAGGAGGAAATCAGTTGCCAACGTGGACTTGGAAATGAGCCATGAGAATTGATTTATGGAATCTCTAAATAATGTTAGTTTACAACTATGTTTTTAAAGGATATTGCTCATTGTAATGCCATTAGAGGATTGGTTATTTTAAGAAAAAATATACAAGGAGTACCTTGTTTTGGATCATGTAAACTACTTGCACTTGTATGTATAATTTGTAAGACTAATTGTTGTTGTTAGGACTTGAGAACATGGTCTGTCCTCGAAAGGAAAGAGGATATTATGTAGAGTTCTATTTCATTGTTGAGATTCGATAATATTGAGATGATTAATAAAGATTTCAAATTTCAAGGCTAGAAGACTTTTTATGTGGTTGGATTAATGCTTTACCGTGTTGCTTTTATTTTAAGAAATGATCGACCATTTCATGATTAGTTATGCAAAACATTCATAATATGGAAAATGTGATATATTTTGTTGAAGGAATGATTGACCATTCCGTATGATAGATTATGTAAGACATATGTTCACATAAATGATACTTGATCTCATTTGAGTTTTGTAGGGGATTTGAAGCTAACTTGGTACTTTATTTATGAACTCTTGCCAGCCTTTCATGCACATATAAAAGTAGGCCTATTGGAATAATGTATGCTTGTGATTACATAAGGTGAGAAGACTATGGTGTTGGATAAATATCATTAGTATGCTTTTACATGATGTGGAGGTGTTAGTATGTGAAAAAAAACTTTTGTTCATTTCACAACTAAAACTTCTACTTTCGATGTTGGGACTAACCCAAGTTTTAGTTGATGCAAAAAATATGCTAGCAGTAATTTTGAGTTCATTATGGCTACTTTTGAATGACAAGGAATCATTAACGATACAAAGTGGGAGGTTACAAAGGGAGTGGAACATGATTGGCAGATGGGGGAGGATGAGCATGATGACCACTGGTAGAGTTGAGAGTGATTTGGGAGAGGTAGAGAGCATAGAGGGATTCAGGAGAGGATGAGCGAGTGATTGGAGGGATAAAAGGAGTTTTTCTCGTGATCACTAAAGAAAATCATATAGAGCCCTTGCATGGATTTCAGTTAGATTTCAAAATGTCACTTTGATATCATAGGATAGCATTATGATTTATATATTTGAATGTTTTTGCTTGGCATTTAAATTCTAGGATTGATATATTTACTGGACTCTCCTTTTTGAAATCTTTGAGTATACTTGTTATGCAATCTGCTCTCTTGAACCAATGTTAATAAGAGGTGATGGGGTACTTCGACCTAGTAGAATTATATTTTTTTTGTGCAATTCATTATAATATTGGAAAAAGCTTACATTAGGAACCCATTCCAAAATGTACCATGACTGATTTATAGCTTCTCTTACAAATTTGATATGGTGTGGAAGTTTTTAGAGTGTTTACAAAGTTAAGCTATGTTTCAATGCTTATATATCAATATTATCCTATCAGAGTTAATATTTGGCTAGTGCTTTTGAAGTAAATTGTAGTTGTGTAGGAGTTCTACTGATTTTAACTCAAGTTGATGATGGTGGTTTCCCATTTAAGAGTAATAAAATATGTATAGGTTAATGGTATAGTTAGCTTATCAACAGGCTTCTTATTGACATTTTTAGCACACCCAATAGGGGCTGAGGGGTTTTTTGTGGGAGGATATAGAAACAACTTGCAACCTTAGTATGTAAGTCACTAAATATTATACATCTAGTAGAGAATTTACTATAATTTCATATGTGAAATGTAGAAGTCATGTAGGATCAAAGCTTAACTTGTAGGGAGTGGTATTCAATTAAAGTCTTTGTTATGAAAAGATTGATGTACGCCTTAATAGAATCTACAATCTCCCATTTATCAGAGTGCTACCTATCTATCCAATGGGAGCAAAAGTTATATGATTAGAGTAACTGAAGTTAGTTTGAGCTGGGGTTGTTAGTAACATGACCTGAGGTCTTGGTGTATCTATATTCCCGAGCATCGAGTTAAAGCAAACTTGCAATTCCAATGTAAATATGAGTTATAAGATATTTTGGAATAAATATTGATAGAGTATCGGTATATGCATATTAAAGAATTGGTTCTTTGGAATTTTTGTAAGCTTCGAAAGTGATGAAGAGATACGTGTTAGCGAAGACGTATTAGCTTTGTAGTTTTGGATTAAATTATGTGCTTTGAAAAGAAAGAGGATTTTGTGTTGTAGTTTTCCTTTAATGTATTAAAAAAAGAAACTAGAGATAGGTGGACGAGAGGCGGAGGATGCTCTCAAACTTGATACTTGGGTGAGATAGTACTTGAGAAGGGACTTAGTTACCAACGTGGACCTGGAAATAGGCCATGATAATTGATTTGTGGAATCTCTAGATAAATTCAATTTCCATCCATGTTTTTAAAGGTGATTTCTCATTGTAATGCCACTAGAGGATTGGTTATATTTTAAGAAAAAAGAGACAACAAGGAGTGCTTTGTTTTGGATAATGTAAATTACTTGCACTTGCAAGTATACATTGGAAGACTAATTGTTGTTGTTAGGACTTGAGAACAAGGTTTGTCCTAGGAAGGAAAAAGAACAATATGTAGAGTTCTATTTCATTGTTGAGATTCGGCAACATTGATATGATAAAATAGATTTCTGATTTCAAGGCTAGGTTTTCCCTTTGGGGTTTATCCTAAGGTAAAATATTTTGTTGTGTGATCTTGAATGAATCTCCTTTAAAACTGGTGCACTTTACCTATGAGTTTTATTAAAAGAAAATAATATGTTAATTATTATAGATGAAATCATCAATAAAGTGGATGCACTTTACTTATGAGTCTTGTTAAAGGGAATTCATATGTTTATTATTATAGATGGGATCTTCTAGAAAATGGATGCACTTTACCTATGAGTTTGTTAAAGGAAAAATTATATGATGATTATTAAATGGAAGTAACTCCTACTTAAGAGTCATTGTTAAATAAATATTAGATGATGACTATGTCCTTGGATATGCCTAAGCCTACAAATGCCTGCTTATGAGGGTATAGTGGTTAGAGAGTATTTTCAAGGTAAAAGATTTTGTTAGGGATCATACTTTCTTTGAGAAAATAAATATATATCGAGTACTGGTACTATGACATCCTGTAATTTTGACAATAAAAACTTGAGAGTGGTATATCATTTTCCAAGTAAAATAATGAGGGCTTTGGAGGATTAGGCAAGGGACTCTAGCAAACAAGAATAGTGAATTATTTAAGTTTTAATAAATCCTTTGATGTAAATGAATGAATTGGACTCTACCATGCTGCCCCACAAGTAAGAAGGGAAAGAGGCTTACATTGGATTTGCTAGCTCATCAAAATATGAGAAATATTGTTGAATCCCATATGCTTAAGCACATACTTAGATGGATTTAAGTAGAGTGTGACAACTGGCACATTGTTTTCAATGGATTGAAAAGAAGCAAGTTAGCTCGTTGGAAGGTAACAAGAAGGATAACTTGCATACCAAGAGTTAGAACCTAGTGCACTTACATATATAGATGT
This sequence comes from Wollemia nobilis, assembly GCA_028583015.1. NCBI lineage: Eukaryota > Viridiplantae > Streptophyta > Pinopsida > Araucariales > Araucariaceae > Wollemia > Wollemia nobilis. The sequence continues at coordinate 8,246,238 of JAQPPZ010003077.1, read as the reverse complement.
ATGTAAGTTGTGGGGATGAGTGTGCCTCAAGGAAAGGACTAACTAGAAAGACCTAGTTGTTTGGAAGGGAATTATCGATGAGAGATAATTATCTAAAAAAAAAATAGTTGAGGGAAAATGGGTTGTGACTTTTGTTATCATAGCGCTTGGTTAGTTGGGATACAAGTTTCCTTGTACAAGAATAGATAGGGTGTAATATGATGTACACCATAAAAAGACTATACCTATAAGGATAGTGTATCTATTAAAAGTAGACCTTGATTGTCTAGCTAGAGTAACTAGGAATGTAGCTACTAGTAGGAGAAACAATTCAAGGATAAAAATTATGAACTAATTCCTACTTGTCTCTCCTGTGTGTGGCTAGGGATAATGATGCCCAAGAGGAGAGAGAGTGCTACCCCATCGATGAGACAAAAATGATAAATAATGTAGAGGTTGAGATAGCAGATATAGGTATGGATGCTCCTAATAATGAAAGGGATGATATTACTACAATAGTTTCCTTATTAAGAGAACATATGAAAACATGAAACAAACTATTGGAGGCTATAGTAAATCAAGATTCACAAGTTGGAAATTCTAGAGTGAGATAAGAGAATAAAATATCTTCAAAGGCACAACAAGCTAGAATTTGACTTGGGGTAGAATTGCATAAGGACATGAAACACCTAAAATCCTCCAAGTTCAATGGAGAGGAATATGGTGATAAAGCCAAATCTTGGTTGAAGGAGATAGAGAATTTTTGTAACATGAAGAACTATTCCACTCGTACCCAAATATCTTATGCCACTCTACACCTACAAGGTGTTGGCTTGGATTGGTGGAAAATGGTCAACAAGGAAAAAGGAATTGTAGTGGTAGTTGATTTGAAATGGGAAGAATCTATAGTAGCTTTCAAAGAAATATTCCTCACCAAACATTTTAATACCAAAATTTTTGAGGAATTCACCAAACTTAGGCAAGCGACTAGGATTGTGGAGGTATATTCCCATAAATTTGTTAAGATAATGAAATATGTGTCCACGTATAATGAGAAAATGAAAGTCCATAAATTTATTCGAGGGGCGAATCCTATAATAGGGTATGAGGTGAACATGTGATAACCTAACACCCTTCATAAGTATTATGATCTGGATAGGAAAGTTAAAACTTATCTCAAGCCCTACTTTGACTATGAAGGGGCATCTGATCAAGATAAAGAGGCATTGAGAAAAAGAAATAGTGTAGGGTTCATGAAATAGGAAAATGAATAGGCAAATAAGAGTCCCCCTAGATAGGATAGAAGGAATAATAGGAAATAAGGAAATTTTAAGAAAAGGTTCAAAGGAAAGAATTGAAATCCTAACAATCACAACAACGGTGATAACGGACCACCACATCAGGGTTAGGCCAATCCCTCACTAGAAGTGAAAGCAAAAGATGAACAAAAGAAGAAAATACATCTAGGACCCAAAGTAGGATGTTATGAATATGTCGATCCATATTACATCAAAAAATATCCACTCAAAGCAGGGTCAAGTTTGAAGGGACAAGAACCTGCTTATAAAGAACCAACACACAAGATTTATGCAGTAACAAGGAGTGAGAATATGGACTGACAAGCCACTCCACTAATGATAAAAGGTAAGATATTTGGTACAAATGTTAGAATTTTGATTGATAGTGGTGCCACAGATAGCTTTGTTTACACAAGCTTAATTAAAGATATACCAGAAAGGTCAAGAATCTTGGCACATGGTGGAAGGTTGAGTATGGCTTAGGTCAAACCTACTCTATATATCAGAGTTACCATATTATAGAAATAATTTTTTTTTGGTAAGTAGTGTTTGTATTTACAGCGGGTTTTAACAAGGATCCCAAAACCTGATTACATAAGCAATGGGCCTAGGGCATCAATCCCTTGAAACTGAACACCAAAATAGAAATCCCGCCCAGCGGTAACAGTAAGCATGAAACAATCCCTCTCAGCGGGAAACAAAAAAATAAGAAAGAAAGTAGTTTTGGAGATCCCGCCCAGCGGGGAGTAGCCAAAAACCACCATCGAGAAGATCCCGCCCAGCAGGAAGCAAAGAAAAACCGTTACAATAAAATCCCGCCTCGCGGGAAGCAGTCAAAACCACCACAAACAGTCCCGCCTAGCGGGAAGCAACAGGGAAATCCCGCCATCCGAGAAACCAGCAGAAAAGAAAGGATCCCGCCTCGTGGGAAAACCGACGGATTTGGCGGATCCCGCCCTGTGGAGAAACCAGCCGCCCACCGGGAAAACATTTCGTTCAGCGAGAGCCATCCTGTAGGAAGCCGACAGCCAGCACAGAGAGGATCCAGCCCATCAGGAAGTGACCAAAGAGTTGTACCACAAGGAACCCGCCCCGAGAAAACAAAAGAGGATCCCAGCAACAGGGACCAAGAATCCCGTCCAAGCACAGAGCCCGCCGAGGATTCACAAGAAAAAGGGGGAAGCTGTCCAAACCCTAAACCGTCACCTCCACCGCACCAAGAAACGCAGGGGACCAGATCCACGTGAATAACCTGCAAAAAACCCCAGGGGGAAGCCTGAGGGAAAAAGGGAAGGGATCCCCAACCAAACAGGGATCCCTGGGAAGCACCAGTCCGAAAAAACAACCAAGGAAACCCTAGTCGGCCGGGAGGGGCGCAGATAGTGGAGAAGGATCTCCCCCCAGGAGATCATCTGCAAACAACCACTCCCCGAGAGGGATGACCTGGGTTGAGCCAGGGACTGGGCAGGAACCAGGAGCCATGGGAGGGGGAGCAGGGGAGGGACCAGAGCCCTCCCCTCTCCACTCTATGACAACTTAGATCTATTATTTAAACTACATTTTAGTAGTAGATCTCATATTATAGAAATAATTTTACCTAGTGGTATAACTGTAGGTTACCTTTATGTAGCACCGCTATATGCTTTCGATGTAGTCTTAGGAATAGATTGGTTGCAATCCCATAAGGTCGTAATTATTTTTTAGGAGAGATATATTGAATAATTAGAAGATGATAGGAAGGTATAGAGGGTATATACCCTATAAGGGGATTTTTAACCCTAGATCCTCTTTAAAATGCAGCTTAAGAAGGCAATGAAGCGAGGAGGAACAATTTATGTAGTGAAGTAAAATGGAATAGAATATGAAAGTAAGGAAGAGGTATTTGAAAAATACATAGTTCTTCAGGAGTTCAAAGATGTATTTCTAGAGGAATTACTTGGATTACCACCTAAATGTGAATTTGATTTCACAATTGAATTTCAAATTGGAACGAAGCCAATTCATAGAGCTTCTTACAAAATTAATTTGATTGAAATGCAAGAGCTGAAAGTGCAGTTACAAGGATTTCTAGAGAAGGGATTAATTAGACCGAGCGTGTCACCATGGGGTGAACCAATTCCATTCATCAAGAAAAATGATGGTTCCTTGTGACTATGTATAGATTATAGGATGTTGAATAAGGAAACCATTACGAACAAATATCCTTTAACCAAAATCAAAAACCTCTTTGAATAACTTAATGGTGCAACTATCTTTTTAAAAATTGATTTAAAGTTAAGATACCACAAATTGAGGATCCGAGAAGAGGATTGTTAGAGGTTAACTCCATGAAGGTGCAAAGTTGGCAAGAAATTTTGCCAAGTCACATTTTTAATTTATCTCTATCCCTACCCCTACTTTGTCTCCTCCTTATCCTCCTTCTTCTATCTTCTTATCTCCTTATTCTCGCAACTTCTTCTATCCATTTTCTCCTTTATCTCCTCCTTCCATTTCATATTATTTGTTGCAATGGAGACTATATATTGTAAGGTTTGCACATAATTGAATTTGGAATAAAGTTTTAATTTTTTGCCTCCATATCTGTCACACTCTGGTATCAGAGTAGGAGGGTCCAAATACACATTTTTCAAGGTCAAGTAGGAGTTGACCTGTGAAGGTCCAAGCATGCATCTCGAGGCACGGATCCTGAGGTGTGCATAGTAGACCTGGTAAGATAGTAGGACTACCCAGATCTGGATACGAATATCAAGGGATGAACAGTAGATCTAGCATACACTTTGAGGTGACATACAGATAGACCTTGGATGCAGTTGATGCATGAATACACGTGGATCGAGGCAATGACAAACTGACACGTGGTGGATAGCCACTAGATGCAGACCTGACACAAACACTGATGATAACTTGACGTGGATGCAAATGCTGGTTGACATGGACAAACACGTGGCAACAGTAGAGACATGGACACTAACGTGGACAAAAATATTGTAGCAATAGAGGAATGACACGTGGCAATGGCTGAGAGTGGATGACATGGAAAATTTATCTGACATGATAGGACACATGGTGCAAGAGGAGAAATGGCGAGTTAGAAATATCTGGTTGGATTTCAAGCAGTAAAAGGGCATAGGATGATTTCCTAAAGGCAATCGATAATTTCCTCATGCTTCCAGGTGAAAAATACTCTCTTTGTCTTCAGCCAGGTGCATGTGGGATAATGCACCCACATTTTATTTAAAAAAAAAATTATATTCACCACCATTTTAATTAGCAGCCATCCCTTGTTGGATTCACGACTGGCATGTAGACCGAGTGGCTAAGACTGTTGCTTGTTGTGCTTCGGATCCTGGGTTCGAAACCCATCGGGAGGAAAAATATCAAATTTTTATTTTTTAGTATTTGTTTGTTCTCCAACATAGAAAGGGATAAAAAGCACGGAGTGCCATGGTGGTGTTAAAAGTGACTTCGGGCGCGTTGGTAAGGACACTCGACTAGGGTTTGCGAGGTCACGAGTTCGACTCACATGAGATCAAAAGGTTCAATTTTTTTTCTATTTAAAAGTTTTTTTAAAGTTCATTTAATTTTTTATTAAAGGTTTTAATATTTCATTTAATAATTAGAAACATAATTGCTTTTAAATCAGCCTGTTTTATATTTTGATTTTTTAAGCAATGTTTTTTAATTATTAAATAGAATAATATTAAAATACTTTAAAAAGTTTTTTTTTGTGAACTTTAAAAGAGAAACTTTGAACCTATTGCCTCAGAGGTATTTTGTAAAATCGCCCAAGGGGCTTGAAAAAAACTTGCAAATTGTGTAATAGCCTAAGTGGAAATATTTGTAAAAAGGGGAGCATAAAAGTGACGAGAAGCCTTCTAGAGCGCCCGTTTAGCGCTTCCAAAAATTTTTGGACTCCAACGAGATCTCTAGTGGCACGAGGCGCTGCCCCTTGGAACCCCGTTCAAGGCTGAAAAAATTTTTGTAATAGCCTCAATGGTTGTAAAGGAGTGAAATTTGTAAGAGTAAACATCTGTAACCTCAGAGGCCCTAAGGGGAATATTTTTGCATTGAAAAACTTCATGATACGATCTATCGGGTGCTATCATGCACTGTGCTCTCTTTTACTGAGAGAGAACGCCGAATCGTTTGATGAAAGAGTTTAGAGATACGGTCTGCATGTTGTGTTCAGCCAGTTACAAAACATTGTCATAGCTCATCAGAGACGTCCCAATTTTGGATACAAGGTAGATTCTGAAGACAACTCCTTCGAAAACATATTTGAGCACTCAAATTCAGTTGGCATTGCACCTCAAGAACCAACAAATCCTCAGATCAGTAATAGTGATTCAGTCCAAATACTAGAGCCAACTTCACCATAAATTATCCTCATCAGTGATGACGAAGATTCGATTGGTGATAACTTTGGGAACCCGATGATTGGAGAGCCTCAAAAAGAAGAGCAAGCCATAAGTGAAAGAGTAGATCAAGCTAGACTTGATTTAAATTTGTAATTGCTTTTCTTTGAAATTGATTGTACTAGAAAAATAAAAGTTTGTTTCTAGTTTCTTGTCAGTAGCTATGGCCTCGAATGCTAATCTACCCATTCCAAAATTTAATGGGTATGATTATGAGTACTGGTCTATCAAAATGAAGACCTTACTCATAGGTAAGGGGTTATGGGACATAGTAGAAGAGGGTTACTCAAAACCCTTCGATTGGACTACATTAAGTGCAACTGATAAGAAAGCAAAGAAGGAAGCACAAAATAACAATTCATTTGCTCTTTTTCATCTTCAAGCAGCATTGGATAAAAGTATTTTCCCCAGAATTGCATCTTGTATAACTACCCAAGATGCATGGAATGCCTTAAAAGAAGGTTTCCAAGGAAGTGATCAAGTGAAGCAGGTCAGGCTTCAAACACTGAAATGAGATTTTGAGAATCTCAAGATGATTGAAAATGAGAAAGTTGGTGACTACTGCGTTCGAGTTAAAGTAGTCATTGACAAGATGGTAACACTTGGAGAAGAAGTCAAACCAAAAACTATTGTGAAGAAAGTGTTGAGAACACTTCTTCCAAAATGGAATCACATAGCAATCATCATCAAAGAATCAAAGGATCTATCTACACTATCCTTTGATGCTTTAATTGGTTCATTACTTTCACATGAAGAGAGATTACAGGAATCTCCTTCAACCAGTTATGGAGGCGATGATAAAGCCTTCACATCTCAGGAAGGTTCCAAAAAAGGACAAGGTAGAGGCCAAGGTAGAGGTCAGAGAAGAGGCAGAGGTTAGAGAATAGCTAAAGAGGTGGAAATCCCAGCAGAGGAGGAACTCCCAATAGAGGTGGAAGTCAAAGCAGAGGTAGTCAACAAAGCAGAGGTAGAAATCAAGGTCGAGGAAGAGGAAGTGACAAATCCAAAAAGGTTTGTTTCAATTGTGGCAAACCAGGTCACTTTGCTCGAGACTATTGGTCCAAATATTCTTAGGGAAGCAACAATCAAAGAAGTCAGTATGGTCATTTTGGTGAAGAAGAAGGGACTTCTAATCTCTTTCTTTCTTATGGGCAATCGGATCAAAATCTGAATGATACTTGGATTTTGGATACTGGTTGTTCCAACCATATGAGTGGCAAAGAAGAACTCTTTGCTACAATAGATTCCACCTATAAATCCCGAATCAAGTTGGGAGATGATAAAGCATTGCAAGTTGAAGGCATTGGAGCCATGGAGGTTCCAACGAAGGAAGGCCTCAAAAAGGTGAATGATATCTACTACACCCCTCAACTCCAACATAATCTGTTAAGTGTTGGAAAAATGATGGAAAATAATTATAAACTTGTTTTTGATGAGGGAAAATGTGTAATATTTGACAAGAATAATTGTAATAGAGTCATCACACAGGTACCTATGACCAAAAATAGGTTATTTCCCCTTAAGTTTGGACATCCAGGGAGAGCTCAACTTGCAAATATTGCTATTGCAAATTCAAGTGTGCTTTGGCACTTGAGATATGGTCACCTGAATTCTGCTAGCCTAAAATTGTTGACTTCTCAAGCGATGGTGATTGGACTTCCTAAAATTCAGGATCACAAGGAGGTCTGTGAAGGATGTGCTTTGGGAAAGCACGCCAGGTCCAATTTTCCAAGAGGACAAGCATGGAGGGCTAGCTATCCACTGCAATTAGTGCATTCGAACATCTGTGGTCCAATGCAGACACAAAGTCTTGGTAACAATTCTTATTTTCTCATTTTTATAGATGATTTCTCTAGAATGTGTTGGGTTTATTTCCTGAAACACAAAGATGAAGCTTTTGATTGCTTCATTGATTTTAAGAATGATGTAGAGAAACAAAGTGGATATCATGTAAAATGTCTCAAAATAGATAAAGGAGGAGAGTACTCTTCCAAAGAATTTTTGTAATTTTGTAAAGAAAGTGGGATAAAAAGGCAGTTCACCACTGCCTATATCCCATAATAAAATGGTGTGGAAGAAAGGAAAAATCGCACCATTGTAGAGATGGCTAGATCGATGCTTCAAACAAAGCATCTAAGCAATATGTATTGGGCTGATGCTGTAAGAACCAATGTTTACATTCTAAATAGGAGTCCTACTTCTAGTTTGAAGGGGATCACTCCTTACCAGGCGTGGTATGGCAAGAAGCCAAATGTAAAACATTTTAGAGTTTTTGGTTCTTTAGCATATGCACACATTCCTGATGAAAAAAGGAAAAAGCTTGATCCCAAGAGTCAAGCATGTATTTTTATAGGATATTGTGAGTCTACCAAAGCCTATAGACTCTACAATTCGAAGACCCATAAAATTATCCTTTCCAGGGATGTGATTTTTGATGAAGGGGGAGAATGGGGTCATCCAAGAATTTTTGTTGATGATGAATCCCATGATGTAGGTTCTTCACAAATTCAGCAGGTGTCACCCAAGAAAGGCAAAGACACACCCCCTTCAAGCCCAAGAAGAAGTGCTACTTCAAGTTTATCAACAACTTCTCCAAGTCCTTCTCCACAATGATCAGTCAGTTCTTCACCGATGGATATTGATTCTCCATCCAGAGGTAAGAGAACACTACAACATCATCCCTCTTATCAGATGTTGGATAAATTTTTTTAGAGAAGATACACTAGAAGTCAAGCTAGTGAAATGAGTACAGTTTTGCAATGACTTGAAAATCTGCATTTGTATGGAGATGATGACTCCCAAGAGCCTCAGGGAGATGTAGTCAATTATGCTTTATTGACTAGTGCACAACTTGAACCTTCTAGCTATGAGAAGGCTTGTACTCAGAAGATATGGTAGGAAGCCATGAAAGAGGAGATGACCTCTATAAAAAACAATGATACTTGGGAGCTAGTTCAACTTCCTAAAGGAAAAAAAATGTGTTGGATGTAAATGGGTCTATAAGACCAAATTCAATGCTGATGGGAGCATTGAAAGACACAAGGCAAGACTGGTAGCAAAAGGCTTCACATAGAAGTATGGCATTGATTATGAGGAGACCTTTGCTCCTGTAGCTAGATAGGAGACAATCAGAATAATACTTTCCTTAGCTGCCCATAAAGGATGGAAAATCCAACACATGGATGTAAAAAGTGCCTTTCTCAATGGGTACTTAATAGAGGAGGTTTATGTTGAACAACCTCAAGGCTTTCAAGAACAAGGTAAGGAGCACCTTGTTTATAAACTAAAAAAAACACTGTATGGCCTCAAGCAAGCACCAAGAGCATGGTACTCTCACATTGATGGCTATTTCAAGGAATATGGGTTCACTCGAAGCAAAAATGAACCAAATCTCTACTACCTAAAGCAAGGTAAAGACATCCTCATAGTTTGTTTATATGTGGATGATCTCATATTTATGGGTAGTAATGATAAGATGAATATGGAGTTCAAACACTCCATGATGAAACAATTTGAGATGAAATATCTGGGATTAATGCACTACTTCCTAGGCATGGAAGTTCATCAGACAGATAGAGAGATCTTCATATGTCAACACAAGTATGCTCAGGATATGATCAAGAAATTTTCTATGGAGCATTGCAAAGTAGTTGCAACTCCAATTGGACATGGGATCCAATTGAGCAAGGATGATGGAGCACCGAAGGTTGACATGACCACTTACAGGAGCATGGTTGGGAGTTTGATGTTTCTCACCAACACAAGACCTGACATTCAGTATGTTGTTTCTCTTGTCTCAAGGTTTATGGCTAATCCATCTGAGCTGCATTTGCAAGTAGCTAAAAGAATTCTTAGATATGTAAAGGGTACATTGGATTTTGGAATCCATTACCAAAAATGTAATACTGTCAAGTTAGTTGGCTTCAGTGATAGTGATTGGGGCAGCAACATCGATGATAGAAAATCTACATTAGGGAACTGTTTTAGTCTAGGATCAGGACTAATTACATGGAGTTCCAAAAAGCAGATTGTTGTAGCATTGTCATCTACTGAGGCCGAGTATATAGCCATCACATATGCTAGTACTCAAGCCCTATGGTTGAGAAAAGTTCTTGAAGATATTGGAGAACAACAAAGTGGTCCTACCAGATTATACCGTGATAACATCAGTGCCATTCAATTGGCATATAATCCTATCCACCATAGCAGAACAAAACATTTTGATATGAAGTATCACTTCATCCGAGACATGGTGGAGCAAGATATTGTTGAGCTTAAATATTGTAGCACTTTGGAGAATGTTGCAGACATCTTCACCAAAGGCATGGCTAAAGCTCAATTTATAAAGCTGAGAGATTGTCTTGTCAGTCCTCTCAACTTTAAGGGGGAGAGTGTTAGAGGTTAAATCCACAAAGGTGCAAAGTTGGCAAGAAATTTCGGCAAGGCATATTTTTAATTTATCTCTATCCCTATCCCTACTTTGTCTCCTCATTATCCTCCTTCTTCTATCTTCTTATCTCCTTCTTCTCATAACTTCTTCTATCCCTTTTCTCCTTTATCTCCTCCTCCCGTTTCATATTATTTGTTGCAATGGAGACTATATATTGTAAGGTTTGCACATAATTGAATTTGGAATAAAGTTTTAATTTTTTTCCTCCATATCTATCACAAGGATACTCATAAGACAACCTTTAAAAATTGGTATAAACATTATGAGTTTACAATATTACCTTTTGGTCTATCAAATGCTCCAACATTTATGAACTTGATGAATAGTATTTTTAAGAAGCTTTTGGACAGATTTGTTCTTGTGTTTCTAGATGATATTTTGATATATTCTCACAATAATTCAAAGCATGATAGACACCTTAAGATAGTTTTGGAGCTACTAAGGAAGAATCAGTTGTACGTGAATTTGTCAAAATGTGAATTTTATGTATCAAAAGTGCAACACTTAGAGAATATTGTATCAACAGAGGAGATCACAATAGATCCTAAAAAAATAGAAGCTATACTAGCTTGGTCATCACCAACAAATATGATGGAAGTCTGGAGTTTCATGAGTTTGATTGGATATTATAGACATTATGTGAAGGACTATACCAATATAACCACTCCAATAACTAACCTTTAGAGGAAGGGAAAATAATTCAAATGGACGAATAAATATGAGGGAACATTTGATCTACTCAAACAAAGACTCACCATATCTCCCATACTAAAGATACCAGATTTTGAGGGTAGTTTTTTCTGTGTGTACAGATGCATCATTGAAATGTTTGGGAGGAGTTCTCTCACAAGATGAAGTAGTAATAGCCTATGACCATAGGAAATCAAAATAACATGAGGTCAATTATGGAACCCATGATATGAATTAATAGTAGTGTTTTTGTTCTCAAAAACTGGTAACACTATTTTATAGGGAGACCCTTTGATTTGAGAACAAACCATCAAAGTTTGAAGTACATATTTACTCAACCTTTTTGAAGTACATATTTACTCAACCTTTGCTAAATGCTAGGTAGAGAAGGTGGATGGAATTTCTTGTTGAATATGATTTTGGCATTGAATACATCAAAGGGAAGGAAAATAAGGTTGTTGATGCACTTAGTAGGAGAAGACACATAGCTATATTGTATCACATCCATGTAGACTTGATGGAACAGGTTAAGGAAATGCAAAAACAGGATGTATTTTGTAATCAAATTCAAGAAATAATGAAAATAAAACCTAATGAAAGTAAATATTTTAGCAACAAGGATGGTTTCTTGTGCTTTAAGAATAGGGTAGTAATACTTGAAGTTGGTGATTTGAAGAAAATAATCATGAATGAAGCACATAGGTCTCCATATTATGCTCAACTATGAGGGGTAAAAATGAGAGAGAATATGAAGAAAACCTTCTACTGGCTAGGAATGAAGAGGGACATAACTGAATTTGTCTCCCAATTTCTTTAATGCCAAAAAGTAAAGGTAGAAAATAGACATCCTATAGGAATATTGTATCCTCATGAGGTACCAAGGTAGAAATGGTAGGTAATTTCAATGGATTTTATTGTAGGGTTTCTAAAAACCAGATTCCAACATGATGCAATCCTAGTTGTGGTTGATAGATTGACCAAGGTTGCACATTTTATACCCCAAAATACCAAGGATGATGTTGTAGTTGTGGCTAACAGATTTTCCAAAGAAATTTTTAGATTTCATGGTTTTTTGAAAGTGATCATTTCATATAGAAACTTGAGATTCACATATGAGTTTTGGCAAGCTTTACATCATGCCATTGGTACTAGACTAAACATAAATTCTACATATCACCCATATTATGATGGGTAAACTAAAAAGGGTGAAACAGGTATTGGAGGCCATGCTTTGCATGTATTTTATGGACTAGAAGACCTATTGGGAAGATTACATACACTTGGTAGAATTTACCTACAATAACGGTCACCATTCGATCTTAGGCATGGCTCCAATTCAACTCTATATGGTAGAAGGTGTAGGACACCATTATCATGGGATAATCCAAAGGACCAGATTGTACTTGGACCAAACATGTTAAGGAAAATTGAGCAATAGTTAAGAATGATCAAAGAAAGGCTTAAAGAAGTTGTGGATCGTCAAAAAAGTTATATCGATATTAAAATATTACCAAGAGATTTTACAGTAGGTGAAAGAGTTATTCTGAGAGTGAGACCAAGGAAAAGTGCCATCAAATCCATAAAACTAGATCCTCATTTTTTTGAACCCTTTGAAATTATAGAAAATACCAGTATTGTGGCATATCAACTTGCCTTACCACCCAGTTTGTCAAAGATTCATGACACCTTTCATATTTCTTTGTTTAGAAAATATGTTGCTAATCTTGATCATGTGTGGGACTTTTCTAAACTGTAGATTATAGATATAGATGCTATAGAGGTTCAACCAATAAGAATACTTGAGTTTCATTCCAAATCAATGAGGAAAGGAACACTAGAACAATGTAAAGTCCAGTGGGACCGCTACTTCGAGAGAATTGCTACTTGGAAGAAAGTAGCAGATATGCAGAGACACTTTCCTTTTATGTTTGAGAACAATATGTAATCATTAATTATGTTTGATAACAATATGTAATTATTAAGTTATGTTTGAGAATAATTAGTAACTGTTAATTCATGTTTGAGACAATCAGAAATACAAAGGACTATATTAAGCCTAAGGGGGGTAGGATGTCATGACCCTTCCTTGACAAACTTTTTATGTGGTTGGATTCATGATTTATTGTGTTGCTTTTATTTTAAGAAATAATCAACCATTTCATGACTAGTTATGCAAAACATTCATAATATGGAAAATGTGATATATTTTGTTGAAGGAATGATTGACCATTCTGTATGATAGGTTATGTAAGACATATGTTCATAGAAATGATACTTTATCTAATATGATTTTTGTAGGGGATTTGAATCTAACTTAGCACTTAATTTATGAAATCTTGCCAACCTTTCATGCACATCTAAACTTAGGCCTATTGGACTAACATATGCTTGTAATTAAACAGAGTGAGAAGACTATGGTGTTGGATAAATATTATTAGTATACTTTTGCATGATGTGGAGGTGTTAATATGTGAAAATAAACTTTTGTTCATTTCAAAACTAAAACTTCTACTTTAAATGTTGAGACTAACCCAAGTTCTGGTTTATACGAATATTATGCTAGCAGTAACATTGATTTCATTATGAGCACTTTCGAACAATGAGAAAATTATTAACAAGATAGAGTAGGAGGTTACAAAGGGAGTGGAACATGATTGGTGGATGGGAGGGATGAGCATGACAACCAATAAAGAGAGTTGATAGTTATTGGGGAGAGGTAGAGAGATCAGAGGAATTTAGGAGAGGAGCGAGTGATTGGAGGGAGAAAAGGAGTTGTTCTGGTGATTGTTGAAGAAAATCATGTAGAGCCCTTGTGTGGATTTCAGGTAGATGCTGAAAGATCACTTTGATATCATAGGATAGCGTTATGATTTATATATTTGAATGTTTTCACTTGGAATTTAAATTCTAGGATCGATATATTGATTGGAGTCTCCTTTTTTAAATATTTGAGTATACTTGTTATGCAATCTGCTCTCTCAAACCAATGTTAAGAAGAGGTGATGGGGTATTTCGACCTAGTAGAATTATATATTTTGTTGTGCAATTCATTATAATATTGGAAAAATCTTACATTAGGAACCCATTTCCAAATGTACCACGATCGATTTGTATCTTCTCTTGCACAATTGATATGGTGTGGAAGTGTTTAGAGTGTTTACAAATCTAAGCTATGTTTCAATGCTTATAAATCAATATTCTCCTATCAAAGTTAATATATGGCTAGTACTTTTGAAGTAAAACATAGCTGTGCAGGAGTTCTACTGAGTTTAACTCAAGTTGATGATGATGGTTTCCCATTTAAGAGTAAGAAAAGATGTTTAGGTTAATGGTATAGTTAGCTTATCAACAGACTCCTTGTTGACATTTTTAGCACACCCAATAGGGGTTGAGGGGTTTTTCATGGGAGGATATAAAAACAGCTTGTAAACTTAGTATGTAAGTCACTAGTTGTTATATATCTAGCGGAGAATCTGATATAATTTCATATGTGAAATGTAGAATCTGTTCAGGGTCAAAGCTTAACTTGTAGGAGTGGTATTCAATTAAAGTATTCATGATGAAAATATTGATGTACACCTTAATAGAATCTACAGGATCCTATTTATCAGAGCACTGCCTATCTATCCAATGAGAGATAAAGTTATATGATTAGAGTAATAGAAGTTAGTTTGAGCTGGGGTTGTTAGTAACATGGCCTGAGTTCTTCATGTATCTATGTTCTCGAGCATCGAGTAAAAGTAAACTTGCAATTCCAATGTAAATATGAGTTAGAAGATATTTTGGAATAAAAATCAATAGAGTATCAGTATATGTGTGTTAATGACTTAGTTCTTTGGAATTTTTGTAAGCTTCAAAAGGGACAAAGAGATACGTGTTAGAAAAGACATATGAGCTTTGTAGTTTTGGGTTAAATGACGTGCTTTGAAATGAAAGAAGATTTTTTGTGGTAGTTTTCTTTTATTGTATTAAAAAAAGAAATTGGAGACATATGGACAAGACATAGAGGACATTCTCAAACTTGGTACCTAGGTGAGATAATGCTTGAGGAGGAACTCAGTCACCAACGTGGACCTAGAAATGGGCCATGGGCATTGATTTGTGGAATTTCTAAATAAAGTCAATTTACAAATATGTTTTTAAAGGTGACTGCTCATTGTAATGTTATTAGAGGATTGGTTATATTTTAAGAAAAAGAAGACAACAGGGAGTGTCTTGTTTCAAATCATGTAAATTACTTACACTTGCATGTATAATTTGTAAGAATAATTTTTATTGTTAGGACTTGAGAATAGGGTTTATCCTCGGAAGGAAAGAGAATAGTATGTAGCATTATATTTCGTTGTTGAGATTCAACAACATTGAGATGATTAATAAAGATTTTGGATTTCAAGGCTAGGTTTTCCCTTTGGGATTTCTTCCAGGGTAAAATATTTTGTTATGTGATCTTGAATGAATTTTGTTTAAAATTGTTGCACTTTACCTATGAGTTTTGTTAGAAGAAAATAATATGTTGATTATTATAGATGGAATCTTCTTTAAAACTGATGCACTTTACCTATGAGTTCTTTTAAAAGAAAATAATATGTCAATTATTATAGATGGAATCATCAATAAAGTGGATGCACTTTACTTATGAGTCTTGTTAAAGGGAATTCATATGTTAATTATTATATATGGGATCTTCTATAAAATGGATGCACTTTACCTATAAGTCTATTAAAGGAAAAATTATACGATGATTATTACAAATAGAATATTCTTTGAAATGGAAGTAACTCCTACTTAAGAGTCATTGTTAAAGAAATATTAGATGATGACTATGTCCTTGGATATGTCTAAGCCTATAAATGTGTGCTTATGAGGGTATAGTGGTTAGAGAGTATTTTAAAAGGTAAAATATTTTTTTAGGGATCATACTTTCTTTGAGGAAATGAATAGATATTGAGGATTGGTCCTATGGCATCTTGTAATTTTGACAATAAAAATTTGAGGGTGCTATATCATTTCCCAAAAAAAATAATGAGAGATTTGGAGGATTAGGCAAGGAAGACTCAAGCAAACAATAAGAATGAATTCTTTAAGTTTTAATAAATACTTTGATGCAAATGAATGAATTGGACTCTACCATGCTACCCCACAAGTAAGAGGGGAAAGAGGCTTACATTGGATTGGATAGCTCATCGAAAGATGAGAAAGATTGTTGAATCCCATATGCTTAAGCACATACTTATATGGATTTAAGTAGAGTGTGACAACTGGTGTACACTTTTCAACGGATTGAAAAGAGGTAAGTTAGCTGATTGGAAGGTAACGAGAAAGATAACTTGCATACCAAGTGTTGGAAATTTTGAGTTAGTTGTGTTGTCATTGATGTCAAGAGTTAGTGTCAGGAGTCAGTGCAGGACTTGGCAAAATAAGGGTTACAATATTTAAATTTTAATCCCAAGAGATTTGGTTTAAGAGCTTCACATGTTTGGTCAAAAGGATGGTTAAATGCCCTGGAGAAAAGGCCTAAAGGAAATAATATTATAATATTAAAGGCGGTCAGAAAAAGTCTAAGAGCGAAAGCGAAAAATACCTAGGCCTAATAGAAATAATATTATAATATTTTTATTATAATATTAAAGGTTAAATTAAAGCCTAAGGTAATTTATAAATAATATAATATTTATATTATAAATTAATTTATAAAAATAATATTATTAAAACCTAAAGTTGGGTTGGGCACAAATTTAATTTAAACTTTTATTCCCTTGTTGAAATTCGAAGGATAGAAGCATATGGTATAAATACCATAGCATTTGTATCACAAATTCAAGTCTCCGAATATCTTAGAGCACATGCGAGTGTTGTGGAATGCGAAAAAAGTCGTGAGCAAAACAAGAAGAGGAAATTAATTTTTTAATTACAGTCGAAACATGAAGGTTAAAGTGACAAGGGCATGCAGGGTTAATACCAACCAAGCGGTTGGGCT
The DNA here is from genome assembly GCA_028583015.1 of Wollemia nobilis. Classification (NCBI taxonomy): domain Eukaryota; kingdom Viridiplantae; phylum Streptophyta; class Pinopsida; order Araucariales; family Araucariaceae; genus Wollemia; species Wollemia nobilis. Next base: position 8,229,429 of record JAQPPZ010003077.1, on the reverse strand, counting down.
AGTGGTAAGTTGTTGGCGTGTAAGGCACAAGGTATGCGGGAGACCCGCATTCGAGTCTTGGTGGCTACGAAGGGACAAAGCATTTTGGTGGCTTTGGTGTTGGTGGAAGAGACAAAGCACTCAAAGCACTTTTGCCTCTCACGTGAGTGCCTAGCTCATGCGACAACTTGGTCGTGGCTAGGGCACAGGTGGTGGCTTGACTTGGGATTGAATCCCACCAAGGAGTGAAAAGGTAATTTATTTTTGTCATCTATGCAAGTGGTCTAAAGTCGTATGTTGTGTGCCTAGGGAGATATAAGGTGATTAAAAGGTTTTTATTTTAATTAAATGTTGTGAAGAATTTAGTTATTATTTTAAAGTGAATTGCATTATTTTTGGATAAGAGGTGTTAATTATTTTGAAATGTAATTTTAATGTGGGAGATATAAGGTGGTTAAGATATATTTTATTTTTATCTTAAGTTGAAGATTGAGAAAGATTTAATTTGGCTTAAAAGTGAATTGAATTATTTCTGGAAAGGTGTGTTGATTATTTGATAATGCATTTTTTAGTAGGGAGATATAAGGGAGTTAGTTTGATTATTTTATGCATTAAAATTTTGAAGTGGATTATTGTGAAATTAAGTTGATTGAACCATTTTTAGTTTGGAGATTATAAGGTGTACTTGAAACTTGGTATTTGTGTATGGTGAAATAAATATTGAGGAGAATTTTGAGTTGAGATTTTGAGATAGATTGTTGCTACCTAACTTGGAATTGACAAAGAGGTTTTAAGACAGGTTTTGAAGATATATCTCCATCAAAGAAAAAGGTATGGGGACATATTCCTTGTGAGTAAAATAATGTTGGGATAAATGTTGTGAAATGATAAGTTGGAGTGAAAATGTTTGTTTGATAAGCATTGTTGAAAATAATTGAGTGAGCTTTCATGTGCATGGTTAGGGTTTGTGAAAGATCATGAGTATCATTGTTATGTGATATTGTTTGATAAATATTGTTGGAAATACTTGAGTGAGCCTTCATGTGCTGATTAGGGTTTGTGAAAGAACATGAGTATCATTGTTATGTTAAAATTGGAATCATCTTGAGTCAAGGGTTGTGTTCCATAAGTGAGTTGCTGGAAGCATTGTGAAACACTTGTTTAGGGTTTGTAAGCAATTTGTGTTTCATTGAGTGAATATTTTGAGTAAATTTGGTTGAGCATTAGTGATTGAAAGCATTGGAGTGATAGTTCAATTTATGTGAAACAAATTGTTCTTTATTTTTTAATTGATTTGAAAGTGAGTTTGAAAATGATAGAGTGATTTGTGAGTGTGAAACATATTGAGTTACTTAACATTCTCTATATGTTTCTATGATTAAACAAGATTATGAGTGAAACTTGTTTGTGAGATTGAAGAGGTTTTTTGAAAGAGATTAAGTTGAGTTTTTATATGCAAGTTTTGTAATTGAGTTGAGCAAGATTTTGTGAGAGCTTGTGTGTAGATTTGAGTAAGTCCTAGAGGGGACTTAAGAAAACTTTTTTGTGAGCTTTTGTGGAAGGTTACAAGCAGGTTTGAGGTAAGTCTTGGTGAATACTTGTAGATAGATTTTTGTGAGATTTTGTGGAAGATTATAAGCAGGTTTGATGCAAGTCTTGGTGAATACTTGTGGATAGATTAGTGTGAGCTTTTGTGGAATCTTGCAATGCAGTTTTGAGGTAAGTCTTAGTGAAGAATTGTTGAGTAGATTAGACAAGTTCTAAAGAGGACTTGTGATGCAGGAGCATCCAAGGGCAGCAGAGCAATCTAGCATCAACCAAATTTTTCTAAGTATTTTGCAAAGAAAAATATGTGTCGCGATATCGCGACACAAAAAATGTCACGATATCACGACCAAAACAGGAGATAGAGAAGTAGTGGACAGAAGGTCGCGAAATCGCGACATGTGAAATTGCAACATGTCGCAAAATCACGACCAAAGTAGGGAAGCAAAGGCACGAAGGACACAAGGTCACAAAATCACGGCCAAAGCAAGGAAGCAAAGGTGTGAAAGACACAAGGTCACAAAATCATGACATGTGATTTCGTGACCTTGTGTCTTCTGCACCTCGTGAAATCATGACCAAAGTAGGGAAGCAAAGGTGCGGAAGACACAAGGTCATGAAATCATGACCAAAGCAGGGAAGCAAAGGCACGGAGGACCGAAGGTCGCGAAATCGTGACATGTCACGATTTCGTGACCAATGCAGGGAGCAAAGACGCGGAGGATGAAAGGTCATGAAATCGTGACATGTCACGATTTTGCGACCGAAACTGAAGAACGGAGGCGCGATAGAAAAATGGCGCGATATCATGACAGGTCACGATATCACGGCCAAAGCGAAAGCGAGAAGGCATGGAGGAAGGAATGTCACGATATCGCGACCGAAATAGGAGAGAGAAAGCACAGAAAGGAATTGTCACGATATCGTGACATGTCACGATATCACGACCAAAAGAAAAACATGCACTCCAAGCTTTCATAAAGGCGTCCCTTCGTGCACGACAAGTTAGCGGTAGTGAAGCAGCAGTTTCAGAGGAAGATTCCAACAAGCATGTTGGCCACTCACGCAGGATATCTAGAGACGCATTTATAGCAACTAACAACAAAGCAGCAGTTCGAGAGAAGATCCCGTTGGGTATGGCGACCGATCACGCACCTCACCCGAGTCTCATCAATGCAACTTTCCAGTATTGTTCCAAGTGGCAATTGCAGATCGTGGGAAGTTTGAAAACATAGAGGATCGGGACCTCGATAAAAACCCAAGGATTGTAATGAGAAGGGGTTGGCAAAATGGTAGATTGCTGTATATTCTCTGTAAAATATTTTTGAAGCTACTGAATAAGAAATTTGGCTCTTGTTATTTTTGTTTTTTGTCTTGTGCTAGATCTGTTCTCCACCAAGTGGTATCAGAGCCGGAAGTTCTTGAGTGTGTAACAGATCGTCGGACGTGAGGCAGTTACACCAAGATCTGTGGGAGGGCTTGTGAGTGAGTGAGCAGAATGCCTCCAAGAAGAAACCCTATTGGTGGGAGAGGCATGGCGGCAGTGGAAGATGTCCGAGCTTTGCGGTGGCAAATGCAAGCCCTACAAGAAGAGATGCGTAGAAGATTGGAGCCAAGAAGAGATGAAGGTAGTGAAGAGGAAGATGACGAAGAAGAAGGCCAACCTGAGGAAGAAGAAGAAGCAGTAGATCCTGCTCAAGCCAGACTATACAAAGCCATATCCCAGATTGGGAAGAGGCCAAAGATGGAGGTTTCCACGTATTTCGGGAACCTTGATCCGAGAGGAATTGATCGACTGGATCAACGATGCGGAAGAGTACTTTGAGTACGAGGAGGTTGAAGATCCTGATAGGGTCAGATTCGCTAAGGCCAAACTGAAAGGTCATGCTAGCATTTGGTGGAAGGGAGTGCAGCTGGAGCGAAATAAAAGGGGAAAAGAGAGAATAACAAAATGGGAACGGATGGCAAAAAAGCTGAAGAGGCAGTTCATCCCTGGTGATTATGAGTTAGACCTGCTAAAGAAAATGCAAGGGTTGAGGCAATCAAGTAAGTCTGTAAAAGAATACACAGAAGAGTTTCATAAAATTATGATCAAAACGAGGCCACTCAGAGGCCAACAAGGAGAAGGTAGCCCGTTACATTAATGGGTTACGAGCAAGTATTCAAGAAGAATTAAGTCTAGTCCGGATGACCACCATAGAGGACGCTTACCAATTTGCCCTAAAGGTTGAAGAAAAGCTCAATAGGAGGTTTGAGAACAAGCAAAGAGGAAGAGGTCATGGCGAAAGAACCGACGGAAGGACCGGTGGAAGAAGAAATGAAGATTCTCAGAAGAATGGAGAAGGTAGCAGTAATCAGGAACAAAGGAGAGAAAATACCTACCACCCTCGTAATCAGAATAATGATTACCGAGGGGGAAGGGGTAGAGCTGGACGTGGCCAGGGAAGAGGAAGATTCCATGGAACTTGTTTCCAGTGTGGAGAAGAGGGACATCACCAATACGAGTGTCCACAACAATGAGAAAGGAATAATAGGAGGCCGAAAGGAAATGCCAGAGCCATGGTCGCTGATGAAGATGCTGGGTCTGAGCATTCTAAAGAAGCAGAGAGAGGAGAAGTCATGATCGTGAGGAGAGTCTTACTGAATGAAGAGGGGGCCACAGATCAAAGGAAAAGCTTATTCCGCACAAGGTGTAAATGCACGGGTAAGATTTGCAATATTATTATTGACAACGGTAGCACGGATAACCTGGTTTCAGAGGGAATGGTTACAAAGCTACTAGAGAGGAAGAGACACCCGCATCCATATCAGATCGTGTGGTTGTAGAAAGACCATAAGTTTTTGGTCAATGAATAGTGCCTGGTAAAATTTAGTATTGGGAATTACCGTGATGAGGTCTGTGCGACATTCTGCCCATGGATGCGTGCCATTTGCTGTTGGGAAGGCCATGGCAGTTTGACAGGTGTGCGGTTCATGATGGCCATGCCAACACCTATTCCGTGACAAAGAATGGAATGCGTCATAAACTGAAACCCTTGAAGGAGGTGGAAGAAAAGGTATGTGGCAGTGCCAGAATTTGCTTGGTTGACGGGAGAAAATTTTTAGATGATTTAAAGCATGAACATATGTGTTATGCATTAATTCCTAGAGTCAGGGATACAGAATGCAAAGATACCCCAGCAGAAGTCCTAGATCTGTTGGAGGAATTTCCAGATATTATATCTGATAATGTGCCTGAGGGTTTACCCCCAGTAAGGAAGATCAGTCACCATATCGATTTGGTGCCAGGATCAAGCTTGCCCAATAAAGTTGCACATAGAATGACGCCTGTAGAAACTGAAGAGCTAAACAGGCGAGGTCCAGGAGTTTTTGGAGAAGGGACTAATTCGGGAAAGCTTAAGTCCATGCACAGTACTTGCAGTGCTAGCGCCAAAGAAATATGGAGAGTGGAGAATGTGTACAGACTCTCGAGCCATCAACAAGATCACAATAAAATATAGATTTCCATTGCCAAGAATGGATGACATAATGGACTGTTTGAGTGGAGCCAAGTACTTCACCAAGATTGACCTCAAGAGTGGTTACCATCAGATCCATGTCAGAGAAGGAGATGAGTGGAAGACAACCTTCAAGACCAGAGAGGGTTTGTATGAATGGTTGGTCATGCCATTTGGGCTGTCCAATGCACCAAGTACCTTCATGCGGCTGATGAATGAGGTACTCAAAGAGTTTTTAGGCAAATTTGTCATTGTCTATTTAGATGATATATTAATATTTAGCAAAACCCTGGAGGAACACATGATGCATATCAGAAGGGTTTTTGAGAAGCTGCGGGAGGAGCAGTTATTAATCAATCTAAAAAAGTGTAATTTTGTAAAGAAGGAGTTAGTGTACTTGGGATTTGTCATCTCAGCAGAAGGTCTAAAAATGGACCCAGAAAAGGTGAGAGCTATCATCGAATGGCCTACCCCGAGAAGCACAACAGAGGTAAGATCATTTCATGGTCTAGCCAGCTTCTACAAAAAATTCATTAGAAATTTCAGCAGCATTTGTGCACCCCTCACAGAAACAATGAGAGGAGATAAGAAAGAGTTTAAGTGGACCTTAGGAGCAGATAGGAGCTTTGATCTGTTGAAGAAGAAGGTCACGGAACAACCTATTTTGGCACTCCCGGACTTTAACAAGGTATTTCAGGTAGATTGTGATGCCAGTGGTAGTGCAATAGGAGGCTGTCTTGAGTCAGGAAGGCAGGCTTGTTGCCTACTTTAGTGAGAAACTCAATGATGCTCGAAAAAAGTATTCAGTTTATGATCAAGAATTTTATGCAATAGTTCAGGCTCTAAAGAAGTGGAGGCATTATTTGTTGCCAAAAGAGTTTGTTCTATTCACTGATCATCAGGCCTTACAGTACATTAACGACCAAACAAAACTGAATCAGAGGCACTTGAAGTGGGTTGAGTTTCTCCAAAGCTATACCTTTGTGTTAAAGCACAAAAGCAAAAAATCAAATAGAGTTGCAGACGCCTTAAGTAGAAGGCAGAATTTGCTGATTGAAATGACAGTGGAAGTGGTAGGATTCGAAGAACTAAAGGGTCTATACCCTGAAGATCCTGATTTTGCAGAGGCCTGGACGGCTTGCTTGGCACTGTTACTGTGGACAGGACAAAGTGGTTGGATTTTCTAATCCAAGATGGAATGTTGTTCAGGGGAAGTAAATTATGCATTCCAAGGAGTTCCATGCGGGAGAACTTAATCAAGGAGAAGCACAGCGGGGGACTGGTTGGACATTTTGGTCGGGATAAGACCATTGCCCTGGTGAGTGAGAACTATTACTGGCTGCAACTGCAGAAAGATGTGAAAAGGTTTGTGCAAAGTTGCAGAATATGCCAGATGGAAAAATGCGTGAGGCGGGAACACGGGATTATATCGGCCGTTACCTGTACACGAGAGGCCATGGGAGGACATCGGCATGGATTTCATTCTTGGGTTATCGAGAACACAGAGGGGAAATGACTTCGTATTTGTGGTGGTTGACAGATTCTCCAAGATGGCACATTTTATTCCCTACCGAGAAAACAAGTGACGCGGTTCACATTGCGGGGTTATTTTTCAAGGAAGTGGTACGACTTCACGGTCTACCAAAAAGCATAGTTTTTGACAAAGATACAAAGTTTGTTGGTTATTTTTGGAGAACATTGTGTAAGAAGTTGAAGAAAGACCTGAAGTTTAGTTCTGCATACCACCCACATACTGATGGATAGACGAGAGGTGGTAAATAGAAGTCCGGGTAATTTATTAAGATGCTTGATAGCAGATAAACCCAAGGGATGGGATTTGGTTTTGCCGCGGGGCGGAATTTGCATACAACAATTCTGTCAACAAGAGTACAAACAAGTCCCCATTCCAAGTCATATATGGAAACAACCCAAGAAATGTTTATGAGCTGAGGAAATTAGAGAAAGGGGAAAAGTGCAATGCCGAGGCTGAAGAATTTGCGAAACAGATGAAAAGCCTGCATGAAGAAGTGAAGAAACAAATTGCAAAAATGAATACTCAGTATAAAATAAGAGCAGACCAAAAGCGGCGGTTCAAAGAGTTCGAAGTGGGAGATGAAGTCATGGTCCATCTCGGGAAAAGAAATATTTCCAGCCAAAACTTATAACAAGTTGAAGATGAAGAAGTTTGGGCCATGCAGAATACTGGAAAAATGGGACTCAGGCAATGCATATGAAGTGGAATTGCCAAGTGGGCTTGACATTTCGCCTATTTTTAACATATCAGATTTAGTGGAATACCATGAAGGAAACAATACAGAGGCACCAAGTACAGAATTGTGGAGCATTCCAGCGTCTAACCCAACCACAGATGAGATCGAGGAAATATTAGATACTCGTGAAGGCAGAAGCACAAGGAACAAACAGTATTCTAAATATTTGATCAAGTGGAAGGGCAGACCTGTAGAAGATGCAACTTGGCTATCAAAAATAGAGGTTGACCGCCTGGGTCTTCCTCTCAAAGATCAGAAGTGAGGATCACTTCTCAATCCACCCCGGGTGTCTGATGCAGGAGCATCCAAGGGCAGCAGAGCAATCTAGCATCAACCAAATTTTTCTAAGTATTTTGCAAAGAAAAATATGTGTCGCGATATCGCGACACAAAAAGTGTCGCGATATCACGACCAAAATAGGAGATAGAGAAGCGACGGACAGAAGGTCGCGAAATCGTGACCAAAGCAGGGAAGCAAAGGCGCGGAGGACACAAGGTCACGAAATCGTGACATGTCACGAAATCATGACCAAAGCAGGGAAGCAAAGGCACGGAGGACCGAAGGTCGCGAAATCGTGACATGTCGCGATTTCGCGACCAACGCAGGGAGCAAGGGCACGGAGGACGGAAGGTCACGAAATCGTGACATGTCACGATTTCATGACCGAAACTGAAGAACGAAGGCACGATAGAAAAATGGCATGATATCGCGACAGGTCGCGATATCGCGGCCAAAGCGGAAGCGAGAAGGCATGGAGGAAGGAATGTCGCGATATCACGACCGAAATAGGAGAGAGAAAGCACAGAAAGGAATTGTCGCGATATCGCGACATGTCGCGATATCGCGACCAAAAGAAAAACACGCACTCCAGGCTTTCATAAAGGCGTCCCTTCATGCACGACAAGTTAGCGGTAGTGAAGCAACAGTTTCAGAGGAAGATTCCAACAAGCATGTTGGCCACTCACGCAGGATATCTAGAGACGCATTTATAGCAACTAACAACAAAGCAGCAGTTCGAGAAGAAGATCCCGTTGGGTATGGCAGCCGATCACGCACCTCACCCAGAGTCTCATCAATGCAACTTTCCAGTATTGTTCCAAGTGGCAATTGCAGATCGTGGGAAGTTTGAAAACATAGAGGATCGGGACCTCGATAAAAACCCAAGGATTGTAATGAGAAGGGGTTGGCAAAATGGCAGATTGTTGTATATTCTCTGTAAAATCTTTCTGAAGCTACTGAATAAGGAATTTGGCTCTTGTTATTCTTGTTTTCTGTCTTGTGCTAGATCTGTTCTCCACCAACTTGTTGAGAATATTTTAGGTAAGTCTTGGTGAAGACTTATTGAGCAGATTAGACAAGTTCTTGACAGGACTTTTGGATATTTGAGGCAATTCTTTATGAAGACTTGAGAGTAGAATTGATTGATTGATTTGTTCAAGATTTGAGTTAAGGCTTGGGGTAGATCTAGCAGAGTTGATTTATGATTAGATCAAGATTTGTGTTAAGGCTTGAGGATAGATTTGAGGACATAGTTTGGTGCAGATTTGAGGGCAGGTTTGTGCTAGACCAGAGACAGAGATTGAGAAGTTTTGTACTAGATCGAAGGACTATGTTTAATGAAAATTTGAGATAGATATTGAGTAGATTTGTGCTAGACCGAAGGATTGTGTTTAGTGCAAATTTGAGACAGAGATTGAGAATATTTGTGCTAGACCGAAGGATTGTGTTTAGTGTATATTTGAGACAAATATTGAGAAAATTTGTGCTAGATTGAAGGACTGTGTTTAGTGCATATTTGAGATAGATATTGAACATATTTGTGCTATATCGAAGGACTATGTTTAGTGTAAATTTGAGATAGATATTGAGTAGATTTATGCTAGATCGAAGGATAATGTTTAGTGCAGATTTGAGTAGAGCTAAAAGCAAGTTTTGGAGGTGACAGAGAAAAGGATAGTAGTCTTCAGTGGATAGATATCCATTATCTATATTAGTGAGGATAGAGGTCTTCTGAGTGAGGACAAAGTATTCTATGGAGAGATATCCACAAGCTAGAGTAGTGGAGGTAGTAAGTCTTCTAAAAGGATCACTAGCTAGAGCACAGGGGAAAGAGTTCTCTTGTGGATAGAGATCCATGAACTTGATTAGGGTATTGGTATCTCCTTTGGATAGAGGTCCATAAAAATTGTAATAGGGAAGGATTCCCAAGAGATTTTTTGAAAAAAATTTAGTGAAATATTTTCTATGGATGTAGCCCACATTGGGTGAACCACGTTAAATTGATGTCTCTATTGTGTGTGGTGATTTGTGCATTGCTTTTATTACTGTTGTTGATATTGGCATTGATATTTTACATAATATTATTTGGTAAAAAAAAATAAAAAGTGGTCTTATACTGTTTACCCCCCTCTCAGTACAATCTTGTGTTCTTCAATTGGTATCAGAGAGGGTTCCTTCGAAAGAGTTTAACAACTTGAAGGAAAATATCACAAGAACACAGATGGATTCTCATAATGGATCTTCAGGGAATTCGACACCATTATTCAATGGGAACAATTATGCACTTTGGAGTATGAGAATGAAGATTCACCTAATGGCACTTGGAAATAAAATTTGGCAAGCAGTTGAGGATGGATACATACCACCAACAAATCCACTTATAGATAAATATGGTAAGCTCCTAAAACTAAATAATTCAAAGGCAATGAATGGAATTTTAAAGGGTTTGTGTGAAACAAATTTTATAAAGGTTATGCATTGCACATCAACAAAGGAAATTTGGGATAAGTTGAAAGGTATATATGAGGGAGACAAAAAGGTCAAAAGGGCAAAGTTGTAAAATTACAAAAGAACATTTTAAGACCTAAAGATGAAGGATGAGGAAAACATTGTTGCATACCTACTTCGTGTGGATGATGTTGTTAAATCCATGCAAGGACTTGGGCTTAAAGTTGAAGAAATAGATGTTTGTGATAATATTTTAAGGCCACTCCCAAAAAGTTATAGTGAAAATATTTCAGCTATAGAAGAGTCAAAAGATATTGAACTTTTGACAAGGGATGAATTACATGGAATTATCACAGCTTTTGAGATGAGAATAAAAGAACCTATTCCCTAGAAAGAAGAAACCTTAAAATTTACAAAAAACACAAAGGGTAATAAGTCAGATTCAAGTAATGAATCATCCTATGATAAGGAAGTAAATTATGAAAGAAGGAACAAGGACTCAATAAATTATAAAGGTAAAAAATTAGTTAAGTGTTATAAATGCAGAAAATATGGTCACTATGCAACTGATTGTCTAGAAGCTAGAAATAGTAGTGGTGATGAGAAATAGGATCATAAGAAAAAGGAAGCGGGAAAATACATGTACCAAAAGAAAAGCAGGGATGGACAAGGCAAGCAAGGAAATAAGTTTTTCCAAAGGCATAAGAAGAGTTTTTATGCAAATAAGGCAAGTAAGAGTTCAAGTGATAGTGATGGAAGCTCCTCAAATAATGATGAAGATAAAATTATATTTCTAGCAGAAGAAAAATAAATGGTTAGAAACATGACACCAATAATTATCAAATATTTTAGATGTGGTAACTTTGGTCATCTTGAAGATATTTGTACAAGGAATGGATTTAGTTTCAATAAAGATGAATATGAATATGCTAGTGAAGGTCCAAAAGAAGAAATTCTACTTATGGCAATAGAAGAAGGAAGTGCTTCTAGTAGAAATGAATCAGAAAAGAATAAAGATAATATTGAAGACAAAATAGTAGAGGAAGAATAAGAAAATTTAGAGAAAGGAGAAGTTGATCTTGAGGGTGAGCTTATTTATGCTCTTGATGAATTAAGAAAGGTAAGAAAGCAAAACTCAAAACTCAAGCTTCAATTTCAATAATGTGATGAAGAGAAAGGAAATCTTATAGAGTATCTAACCAAATCAATAGCTAAGACAAGGAGATTTAAAGAAAGTTAGAAGCTAAGGTTTTAGAATGTGAAAAATTAGAGCATGAGGTAGCTTCACTAAGGAAGAAAGTAAAAGAGTCTAGAGACAAGCTACATAGGTTTGGGATAAGCTCAAAGAAATTGGATAATATTATCAAGGTACAAAGATCTTCATAAAACAAGACAGGAGTTGGTTTTGAAGAAGAATATAAAGGACAAGGAGAGGAGTCAATATCAAGATCCAAAGAAGAAGAAGCTTCAGAAGAAGAGAGTGTAAGAGAAAGTGAGACTTCTAAGGATGAGTTGGACAATAGAAAGTTCAATAAGAGAAGGAACAATGCACAAATGAGGAACAAATGGAATAGGAAACAACACAGGGTAGAAGAGACTAAGAGACCAATGGGATCAAGGCAAGGTTTCTTCAATGGACGTTGCTTCTCATATCACAGGTTTGGGTACAAGGCTACATAGTGCAGGACACATAAAAGACAAGAATATAAAATTTAAAAAACATGCATGTCTTCCAAGGGTATTGCTACTCTTGTAATCAGTTTGGTCATAAGGCAGTTAATTGTAGGGTTTATGATAGGAATGGATATGGATTCACAAAGATGAACTACAAGATATTTGCACCTTCAAGTAACCACACCATTAAGTGTCATAAGTGTAATAATGTTGGGCATACAACAAAGTGGTGTAAAGCAAAATTTCTAGGGACAAACATGAACAAAAACATTCAAAAAATCAGAAGGATCAGTTGAGAAAGAAAGTGGACAAAGGTAAAGAGTAGTGTATTATGGGAGTAGAGATACTCCCACACCAAAATTAACCACCTCAAGAGAGGAGGTGGGGGAGGGGCTATGCTAAGAGTCTCATTCTTAGTCCCAAGCCCCAAATATGGCCCTTTGCCATTGATGATAAAGAGGGAGATATTTGAGTTAGGGGGACAACATTCAGTCAGGGGGAGCAGTTTCTCAGGGGGAGAAATTTTGGAAAAAGGAATGGTTAAAAAAAGGGGTTGCCATCAATGACAAAGGGGGAGATTGTTGGAAATTTTGAGTTATATGTGTTTTCATTGATGTCAAGATTCAGTGTCAGGAATCAGTGCAGGACTTGGCAAAATAAGGGTTAAAGTATTTATATTTTAAGCCCAAAATATTTGGTTTAAGAGCTTCACATGATTGGTCAAAAGGACGGTTAAATACCCTAAAGAAAAGGCCTAAAGGAAATAATATTATAATATTAAATGTGGTCAGAAAAGGTCTAAGGGCAAAAGAGAAAAATACCTAGGCCTAATGAAAATAATATTATAATATTTTTATTATAATATTAAAGGTTAAATTAAAGCCTAAGGTAATTTATAAATAATTTATAAAAATAATATTATTAAAACCCAAAGTTGGGTTGGGCGCAAATTTAATTTAAACTTTTATTCCCCCATCGACGTTCGAAGGATAGAAGCATATGGTATAAATACCATAACATTTGTCTCACAAATGCAAGTCTCCAAATATCTTGGAGCACATGCGAGTGTTGTGGAATACAAAAAAATTCATGAGAAAATCAAGACAAGAGGAAATTATTTTTTTATTTGTAGCTGAAACATGAAGGTTAAAGTGACAAGGGTGTAAAGGTTTAACACCAACCAAGAGGTTGGGCTAGTGGCAAGTTGTTGGTGTGTAAGGCGCAGAGTACGCGGGAGACCCGAATTTGAGTCTTGGCGGCTACGAAGGGACAAAGCATTTTGGTGGCTTTGGCGTTGGTGGAAGAGACAAAGCGCTCAAAGCACTTTTGCCTCTCATGTGAGCACCTAGCTCACATGGCAGCTTGGCTACAGCTAGGGCGCAGGCGACGACTTGACCTGGGATCAATGCAAAGGTACTTTATTTTTGTCATATGTGCATTGGTCTAAAGTCGTATGTTGAGCGCCTAGGGAGATATAAGGTGATTAAAATATTTTTATTTTAATTAAAGGTTGTGAAGAATTTAGTTATTGTTTTAAAGTGAATTGCATTATTTTTGGATAAGAGGTGTTAATTATTTTGAAATGCAATTTTAAGTTGGGAGATATAAGGTGGTTAAGATATATTTTATTTTTGTCTTAAGTTGAAGATTGAGAAAGATTTAATTTGGATTAAAAGTGAATTGAATTATTTCTGGTAAGGTGTGTTGATTATTTAATAATGCATTTTTTAGTAGAGAGATATAAGGGAGTTAGTTTGATTGTTTTATGCATTAAAATTCTAAAGTGGATTATTGTGAAATTAAGTTGATTGAACCTTTGTTAGTTTGGAGATTATAAGGTGTACTTGAGACTTGGTATTTGTGTATGGTGAAATAAATATTGAGGAGAATTTTGAGTTGATATTTTGAGATAGATTGTTGCTACCTAATCTTAGAATTAGCAAAGAGGTTTTTATTGTGATTAAGACAGGTTTTGAAGACATATCTCCATCAAAGAAAAAGGTATGGACACATCTTCCTTGTGAGTGAAATAGTGTTGGGATGAATGTTGTGAAATGCTAAGTTGGAGTGAAAAGGTTTATTTGATAAGCATTGTTGAAAATAATTGAGTGAGCTTTCATGTGCATGGTTAGGTTTTGTGAAAGATCATGAGTATCACTGTTATGTGAAATTGTTTGATAAGCATTGTTGGAAATACTTGAGTGAGCCTTCATGTGCTGATTAGGGTTTGTGAAAGAACATGAGTATCATTGTTATGTGAAAATTAGAATCATATTAAGTCAAGGGTTGTGTTCCATAAGTAAGTTTTTGGAAGCATTATGAAACAATTGTTTAGGGTTTGTAAGCAAGTTGTGTTTCATTGAGTGAATATTTTGAGTAAAGTTGGTTGAGCATTAGTGATTGAAAGAATTGGAGTGATAGTTCAATTTCTGTGAAACAAATTGTTCTTTATTTCTAGATTGATTTGAAAGGGAGTTTGAAAGTGATAGAGTGATTTGTGAGTGTGAAAAATATTGAGTTACTTACCATTCTCTATATGTTTCTATGATTAAACAAGATTATGAGTGAAACTTGTTTGTGAGATTGAAGAGGTTTTCTAAAAGAGATTAAGTTGAGTTTGTATATGCAAGTTTTACAATTGAGTTGAGCAAGATTTTGTGAGAGCTTGTGTGCAAATTTGAGTAAGTACTAGAGGAACTTAAGGATAGATTTATGTGAGCTTTTGTGGAAGATTACAAGCAGGTTTGAGGCAAGTCTTGGTGAATACTTGTAGATAGATTTGTGTGAGATTTTGTGGAAGCTTACAAGCAGGTTTGAGATAATTATTGGTGAATACTTATGGATATATTAGTGTGAGATTTTATGGAAGCTTACAATATAAATTTGAGGTAAGTCTTAGTGAAGACTTGTTGAGCAGATTAGACAAGTTCTAGAGAGGACTTGTTGAGCAGATTTAAAGTAAGTCTTGGTGAAGACTTATTGAGAAGATTGGAAAAGTTATTGAGAAGACTTGTGAATAGATTTGAGGTAAGTATTTGTGAAGACTTGAGAGCAGAGTTGATTGATTAATTTGTTCAAACTTTGAGTTAAGTATTGGGGAAGATCTAGCAGAGTTGATTTGTGATTAGATCAAGCTTTGTGTTAAGGCTTGAGGACAAATTTGAGGATAAATTTTGGTGCAAATTTGAGGGCAGGTTTGTGTCAGACCAAAGACATATATTGAGCAGATTTGTGCTAGACCGAAGGACTGTGTTTAGTGCATATTTGAGATAAATATTGAGTAGATTTATGCTAGATCTAAGGACTATATTTAGTGTATATTTGAGACAGAGATTGAGCAAATTTGTGCTAGATCTAAGGACTGTGTTTAGTGTAGATTTGAGAAAGATATTGAGTAGATTTGTGCTACGTCGAATGAGTATTTTTAGTGTAGATTTGAGATAGATATTGAGCAAAATTGTGGTAGACCAAAGGACAATGTTTAATGCATATTTGAGCAGAGCTAAAAGCAAGTTTTGGAGGTGATAGATAAGAGGACAATAGTATCCAATGGATGATGATAGAGGTATTTTGAGTGAGGACAGAGTCTTTTGTGGAGAGAGATCCACAAGCCAGAGTAGTGGAGGCAGTAAGTCTTCTAAGAGGATCACCAGCCAGAGCATAGGGGAAAGATTTCTCCTTGGATAGAGATCCATGAACTTGATTAGGGGATTGGTATTTGCTTTGGAAAAAGGTCCATAAACATTGTAATAGGGATGTATTCCCAAGAGATTTGTTGAGAAAATTTTAGTGAAATATTTTCTCCATGGACGTAGCCCACATTGGGTGAACCATGTTAAATTGGTGTCTCTATTTTGTGTGGTGATGTGTGCATTGCTTTGATTACTACTATTAATATTGGCATTGATATTTTACATAATATTGTTTGGGAAAGAAAAGCAAAAAAATGGTCTTATATTGTTCACCCCCCTTCTCAGTATAAGCTTGTGTTATTCACCAAGTATTAGCACCTAGTGCACTTACATAGATTTATGTATGTAAGTTGGGGGGATGGGTGTACCTCAAGGAAAGGAATAAGTGGAGAGACCTAGTTGTTTGGAAGGGAATTATAGATGAGAGATAATAACCTTAAAAAAAATTAATTGAGGGAAAATGGGTTGTGAAAAATGGTAATTTTTAGCAATTAGTTGTTATTTGTTATTTGTACCAATCTCTAAGATTGCATATCGTGTAAATATTGGAATTTTAAATGCCTATAACTACTTTGTAAATTAATAAAATACCATCTAGGATTTTTTCCACGTCAATCATCCACTTATTTGAATAAATTAGTTCTCATATGAGGCATGGGGCTTGTATGGAGTTATTCTCACAATTTTAATCACACACAATATGGATGTGCTCCAATGTGTACCTCCAAAACCTCTTATCTTGGAATTTAATATAAATGATATGAGTAATTCTGAGATGTAACCCTTGTTAAAATGATAACAAATTTTTAGTAAGTTAGTTGGAATTTTAAATGGTCCATGAGTCACTGTAAAATATAAAATTTTAGTGTTAAATTTAGAAAATGCCATTTGCTTTATTTTTTTTTCTATATTACATTAAGTTGTAAGGACTTATCAATATAACATATTGAAATTATGTCTAAGCACATTAGAAGAAAAATATTAACAAAGTGAAGTGCAAAGGAAATTTTAAAGGAGTAAAGCATTCCAAAGAAGTTAGATAATGAAGAAAATTAAAGTTGGTAACATATGCGATAGAATATGCATATTTTAGCATTGTCAAATTTATCCCCATAACAATCACACATCTAAGAAAATTTAGCAGAACACCTCTATCTAAAAGTAGGTTGCAATATATTATTTTCCATAGAGAAAAGTTTTGACAAAAAAAACCCTTATGAAAAAAATAATTAGAAGATAGGATCAAGCAATACCTTATAAAAGAGAGAACTAAGCAATAAAATATAATCCCTTTGTTAATAGACTATTAGTTTTGAGGAATATACATGGAAAGAATGAAAACAGACTATTAGTTGAAGGCACATGCTTCTAGTTTTGAAGCATGAATTATGTGAGGAGCATACAACATTTTGTGGAGAATATTGAAGAAAGTTCCTACCAAGGCCCTTACATTTGGGTACTGGGGTGATTGTATGCTCTCGAGAAATATATCTAGATATTGCATGCTCCTTGTGATCGAGTAGAGTTATTTGTAAGCCTTAACGAAGTGAAAATATTGATGATGAGTCGTACACAAGCCACAAAGACAAAATATGAGGAAATAACAACAAATAGGAAAATAGTAGAGCTAATGGGGAGGAGCCATATATGGCTACAAAAAAACATGTAAGGTTGATACTGTGGAGGAGTACCTCAGGGTCTAGGCTAATGGTAGAGATATAGAGCCATGATTAGATAGGGCTAACATGGGAGTCACAATGAAACTTTGAGAGGTGTGCAAGAGGGATGAAGTTTTCAAGAGAAATTTTTTGGGAGGAGGCCACACAAGAGTTCTATGGAAGCAAGTCTTATGACCTCCAGTAGGTCTTTGGATACTGCTTTGGGTACTTCATGTCCCTAAGTTGCACATGGATGGTGAACATTGACTCTAGCACTCAAGGACACCTTCATGGGAGAACTTGCACTTGAAACATTTGTGTTCAATATTTCTTCTAGTTTAGCCTTAACTTGAATTAATTTAAGAGAAGCCATTATTAAATTTATAATCCACCTTCCAAAAGAATCCAAGTATTTCATATTAGTCCCTAACTAAATTAACAACTTCATATTTTCAATGACATAAGAGGACCCTCCACTCGTAGCATAATTAAAATCAATGCTCTTATTAGATCCACCAATTTGGTTAACATTTACATTGGCACTGATAGGATTGGAGTTGACATATTTAATGCTAGGATTGGGGTACTCAACACCAAGTATCACATATAATTATATGTTGTATGACATGGTTAGAATAATCTCTACATATAACTTCTTGGCCAGTTGCATCAAATCCTACACAAAGAGATTTTTGAGGTTCTCTTGGTTAAGCATCATGTTGGCTTCTTCACAAATATCATGAGAAGAATGTAATAAAGAGAAAGGCTATCAATTCAAAATTATCAAGAGGTATAACAAACTTAATCCACAAATGAATCAAAATGCTCAAATACCAACTAATCAGGACAAAACAAACTTGCATGTGTATTCATTCATAATAAAAGGTATAAATAGGTATTTCCAATATTGACAAAATAAGATGACATTGAATGGGCTTTTTAAAATTCCCTTATAGGTGTAACACCCCTCCTTGGTAGAGCTATTATGGAAAATAAACTATGTTTAACATGATTATGTAATGGCATATTTTCTTTCATATCGATTAAATAATGGAATGATTTCTTTCTTTAAGTATGGAATGTGGTACTACCAATGTATTTGTGAACCACCTACCATGAAGGATATCTAGGGAAATGATGATGATGAATTGTTCATCAACAAATCAGAGTAACATGGGTAAATACCTTTCATGTAGATGCATTCTTGTAGGCTTGTTGAATATTCACACCATTGGGCCAAGAAGTTGCTTGCTCAATGAGCCTCCTCAACAAGGTTGGTGATAGCTTAGACTATCATAAAAGACCACCTTATTGGGGATAAAACAATGGTGTAGGATATTATTGTTTTTATGCCATGCTTGTCTATATTTGACCTTGGTTGTTGTGCTAGAATATTTAATACTTTTATGGTTTCTTGTTTGGTAGATTAAATACCTTGGTAAAATGAGTATTGTTTGGACTCTATATTCATGTCTTACTTGCACCAAAATATTAATAAGTTACAATGCAAGGTGTGCATTGATATAATTAACTTATTATGCTTTGAGCATTAAGTTAAGAATGACATGGTAACAAAGCCACCCATCCTTGGAAGATTAAGAGGCTTCAGTTTTATTAATGCCTTGAATAATGAAACTGCCCAAGCATGAGGGTGGTGCATAACACTTTTTGGGTATTTGGTGTGCTTAAGTCATGCAAGTGATGCTCCTTCTTTAAATGATATGGAAGGAAAATGTAGGGTGATGAATGTGGGTGGAGGCAGTGGAGTTTTAGTGGTAAAGAAAGAAGGGTTTTTGAAAGCAAGCAACAATGTGGAGGGTGTTCTCAGGCGAGTGGAGCTTTAGTTTTTCAAGTGCTTCCATTATGGTTGCTTTCACCTTTGATTTAAGATTTTTCTTGCAGCTTTGCACTTCAGTTTTTGACCCATGAGATTATATTTTGTTGTTGTTCTTCTATCTTGTGTTGATGGTATTTTTATCCCTTCTTGCATCCCATATTAGCTCTTCTTGGTTGTAGAGAAACCAAGTTGATCCACATCTTGAGCTTGAGTCTTCTTGTTTGCAAGCTTGTTTGATGTTTGTAGGGTGGTGATATTTTTGTTGGCCTATGCCTTCTGTTACATCACTGGTCACCTATGCATATAGTACATCTTGTTGAAGCTTAGTTTATATAGAATAGGTGTTAGTATCTTCATGTTCTATCAATTGATAGGGTGATGTTCTCTGGAGTAACTTGTTTGTTGGTGGTTGTACTTACTCAATGGATACCTTGTCCTTTATTTCATGTTTTGTTGCTCCTTATTAGTCCTATTTTACCAATGCATGTAAGGGAAGCTTTGGAGAGCTTTGTGTTAGCAATATTGAATTGTCATTAATGTCAAAGGCAGAGATATATTCAAGGATGAAATATTGATGTCAAAGGAAGAAATATCTTCAAGGATGAAATGTTGATATCAAAGGCAGAAATATCTTCAAGGATGAAATATTGAGTTGTCATTAATGTTCAAGGCAAATATCTTCAAAGGTGATTTTATATGCTTTAGTGATTGAATAAAATATTTAAATATTTAAAGTGGGAGGCTTATATTTAAATCAAAGGATTTAAATATAATTTAAATGTATAAAGGTTTAAATATTATAATGGGCCAACCTCCTTGAGCGCACCATGCAAAAGGAATTGAAATTCAAATATTTAAATGTTGGGCTGACTTCCTTGGGCATGAATGACAAGCATATAAATATGAGGTACTAATTCACTTTGGTGGAAATGCAAGATTCGAATATCCATCGTGGAGAGAGTGACAATGAGTAGAAGACAAGGGAGGAGAGGAGCGCAAGTTTGGTAGCATAGTAGAATAAGGTTTTAACTAGTTGATCATGCTATTTTGATCTCAACCAGGTGGTTAGCCCAACCAATTTCTTGGATCATGCTAAAGCACTACAGTGTAGAAGGTTAGAGGGTCGAATATCTTCAATGCTTGTTTTACTGTGTTTTGTTGAAGAACACAAGCTTATACTGAGAGGGGGGGGTGAACAGTATAAGACTTAACCAATTAATAATTTTAACTTTAGATAGCAGTGGCATCAACACAACATTAATCAAGACAGAAAGCATCACACATTGAAGACCCATTTTTAACGTGGTTCACCCAAAATGGTTGGGCTACATCCACAAAAACTTTTCTCTAAAAGTTATCTCAAGGTTCTTTGGGAATCCTTCCCAATTACAATGTTTATGAGCCTCGGCTCAAAGGAGATACCTTCTCCCAATCAGAATTTATGAGCCTCTGCTCAAAGGAGATACCTTCCCCTCTGCTCTGGAAATGATCCCTCAGAAGATCAACTAGCCTCTACCTCTTGCCAGCCACGTGGAACTCCTTTCCACCGAAGACCTCCTGTCCTCAATGCTTAGCCTAAGAGACCTCTGCCTTCTATGATCACGTCCACAGTAGCTCAGCAACCAAATATGTCCTCAGGTTCTTCTCATAGAACCAATACATCTCTGTCCTCAAGTTCTCTGATAGAACTATCAAACTCAGCTCACAAGTCCTCTGCTCTCTCTGCGCAATCACAGCCGCATTTTGGTCGAACTTCAACCTTTGCACTGTCTGCGCAAACACAGCGGTACTTAGAAAAATTCACCATGACTCTTCGCTCACTCTGCACACTTCGATCGAATTTTGCACTCTGCTCTCGGCGATCGAACTTCTCACTCTGCGCTCTATCAGCGAACGTCACAACGCACAACTCTCCAACTCTTCAAAATAGCCTGCCTTTTATAATAACACTTTTAAGATCAAAACCTTACTCTTAGTCGGTTGTAACCCTGATATTTAGTCCACAACCCTAAACTTCATCGGCTGCAAACCCTAATCTTCGTCGGCTCAAATTTAACTTTGTCGGCTTCAACTGCCTCTGTAACTCTTCTGAAGCTTTTGCCGCGAAACAACAACATGTCGCGATATCGCGACACCTTTGCAACCGTACACTTTCTTTTGGCTTTTGTCGCGATATCGTGACACTTTAGCCTTTGACGACTTCAACTAAGCTCTTGTCGCGATATCGTGACACTTTTGTCTTTGTCAGCATCAACTTTGCTTTTGTCGCGATATCGCGACACTTCTCCCTTCGTCGACCTCCTTTCTGCTTTTGTCACGAAATCGTGACATTCTCCTCTGCAGACTTTGACTTCACTTCATCGTGATATCATGACACTTCTGTCTTCATAGCCTTCCTCTCTGCTTTTGTCATGAAATCATGACACTTTTGCTTCCTTAGACTTCCTTTTTGTTTTTGTCATGAAATCGTGACACTTTCTCCAACTGAACGCTGCCATCTCGATCTGTCGTGAAATCATGACACTTTCTACATCTGTTTGCTTTCTCTTCAACTTGTCATGAAATCATGATGCTATCAACTTTTCGTACGCTTTCTTTGCAACCTTTCATGAAATCATGACACTTTCATACGTCTTCTTTGCAACCTGTCATGAAATCATGACGCTTCTCATTTCAGACTCTTCCCTTTGCTGCATGTCATGAAATCATGATAGTTCTTACTTGGAACATTTTCATCTGTAGCATGTCATGAAATCGTGACACTTTTCGTGTTACTTTCTCTCTCTTCAAACTTGTCATGAAATCGTGACAATTCACACTACGGACTCTCTCTTCTGCATTATGTCATGAAATCGTGACACTTTTTCTTTCGGACTCTCTCTCCTGCAACATGTCATGAAATCGTGACACTTTTTCGTCCGTTCAACCTTCCTTGCAATATGTCGCGAAATCGTGACACTTTTCCTTCTTTGCCTTCCTGCACTTTTGAGTGCGAAAATGCGACATGTCATGAAATCGTGACACTTTTCTAACTTGCTTTCTCTCTCCTGCTTAAGTCGCGAAAATGCGACATGTCGCGATATCGCGACACTTTTCCAACTTACTTTCTTTCGAACCTGTCATGTCGTAACCTTCATCAAAACAAATTATTTTACATCAAATCAAATTCCTTCAAAAGCTTCTTGACATCAATGACAACTTATACACTTGAGCAAAGGCAATGTACCCAAGGTACCCAAAATTGCCAACAATCTCCCCCTTTGTCATTGATGGCAAACCTTTATTGAAAACACGTCTCAAGAGCCAAAACTGAAACCAACTGTGCTAACAAGCTGGAAACTGTGCCCACAACCGAGAATCTTCCTCTGAAGTTTTTCTCCCCATGACTTGAAGCTTTCCTCTTCACTTGAAGCTCTCCCCCTTACTCATATCTCTCCCCCTTTGTCATCAATGGCAAAGGGTCACCTTTGGGGCTCGGGACTAAGAATGAGCCTCTTAGCTTGGTCCCTCCCCCACCTCCTGATGAGGTGATTAATTCTGGGGTGGGAGTACAACTCCCAATTTCTCCCTTAGATACTCAAACGTATCTCTTGGAAGAGGTTTGGTGAAGATATCTGCAATCTGCTCTTTAGTAGACACATACTCTAGCTTGACCTGCTTGTCTTGCACTTTCTCCCTTAGAAAGTGATACTTGATGGAAATATGCTTTGTCCTTGAGTGCATTATAGGATTTTTGGAAATACTTATGGCACTTGTATTATCACAAAGTATGGAGATGGGTTGTTCATGCTTGACTTTGAAATCCTCCAAGGTGGTTTTCATCCATAAAACTTGAGTACACCCAGCCACTACTGCTATGTATTCAGCCTCTACTGTAGATAAGGAAACTGAAGGTTGTTTCTTACTTAGCCAAGAAACCAAACTCTTTCCCAGAAAGAATGCTCCACCACTAGTGCTTTTCTTGTCATCAGTACTGCCTGCCCAATCTGCATCTGTATAGGCCATGAGGGTGAAATCATCACCTTTGGGATACCAAAGCCCAAGGTCCATAGTGCCCTTCAGATATCTGAATATCCTTTTAACTGCTATAACATGAGAATATTTTGGAGCTGCCTGAAATCTTGCTACTAACCCAACTGCCTGCATGATATCTGGTCTGGTAGTTGTAACATATAATAAACTGCCAATCATTGATCTGTACAACTTTTGATCTACCATTGGAGATTCATCATCCTTACTCATCTTGCACCCTGTAATCATTGGAGTACATACTGGTTTGTTGTCCATCATCCCAAATTTCTTCAACATTTCTTTGATATACTTCCCTTGAGAGAGAAATACACCATCTTTTGATTGAGCAATCTGAAGACCTAAAAAGAATGACAACTCTCCAATCATAGACATCTCAAATTCCTTCTGCATGGTGTTAGCAAAATCTTTGCACATCTGAGTCTTATTTCCCCCAAAAATAATATCATCAACATAGACAACCATAATCAACATATCATCATCTTCATTCTTAATATACAAATTGCTATCTGCCACGCCTTTCCTGAAGCCTTGCTCATGAAGATAACTGTCAAGTCTTGAGTACCAAGCCCTCGGTGCTTGCTTTAACCCATACAAGGCCTTTTTTAGTTTACACACATAGTCTGACTGTTCTGAGAGAGACACTCCTTCTGGCTGTTCTATGTAGACTTCTTCTACCAACACGCCATTTAGAAAAGCTGACTTTACATCCATTTGATATACCTTGAATGATTTGAAGCTTGAAAGTGCCAAAAACATTCTGATAGCTTCAAGACGAGCAACAGGAGCAAACGTCTCTTCGAAATCAACACCTTCTACTTGAGCATAACCTTTGCAGACTAACCTAGCTTTGTTTCTGACAATTTTTCCATCCTCATTGAGTTTATTTCTGAATATCCATTTTGTGCCAATGACATTCTTGTCCTTAGGTCTTGGAACCAAATCCCAAGTTTCACTTTTCTCTATTTGATTTAGCTCTTCATCCATTGCTTTTACCCAAAACTTATCTGCACATGCTTCCCTGAAATCTTTTGGCTCAATCTGAGATAATAATGAAACATTTGTAGAATCATGTGAAGGAATGACTCTTCTTCTTGTTTGCCTGCTATTTGGATCACCAATGATCAAATCTTTGGGATGATGTTTCTGAACATATCGTGAAGGAGTTTTGGGAAGCAGTTGTTGTCTTTCCTCTTCTTCATCCGAAACCTCTCTGAATTCTTCTTGACAAATTTCATCACTGAGTTCCTTGACTGGTTCTCTTATCCCTGTCTTTTCATCAATTGTTACATTTATGCTCTCTACAACTGTATGAGTTCTTTTGTTGAAGCATCTGTAGGCCTTGCTTCTGTTGGAATATCCAAGAAAGATTCCCTCATCACACCTAGGATCAAACTTACCCAAATTCTGATCTTCCCTTCTGATGAAGCACTTACTCCCAAACACTTTGAAGTATTTTACTGTAGTTGGTCTTCCTTTCCACAACTCATAAGGAGTTTTATGATGATTGACTCTAAGTTGGGCCCTGGTGATAATGTAGACTGTTGTCTTGACTGCCTCTTTCCAAAAGCCATCTGAAAGTTTTGACTCATTTAACATAGCTCTAGCCATATTTTCAATAGTTCTGTTTTTCCTTTCAACTACTCCATTTTGTTGAGGAGTTCTTGCTGTTGAATATTCTCTTTTGATTCCTTGTTGCTCACGGTATTCCACAAATTCATTTGAAGTGAACTCTCCTCCTCTATCTGATCTTAAGCATTTGATTCTCTTGTCAGTCTCATTTTCAATCATTTCTTTGAAAGCTTTAAATTTTTCAAAAGCTTCGATTTTTCTTTGAGAAAAGTAACCCAAGTCATTCTAGAATAATCATCTATAAACAGACATGAAGTAGCTTTCTCCCTGAATGCTCCGAGTTACGGTAGGGCCACATAAATCAGTATGAATAAGATCCAATGGTTTTGAAGAAGTATACCCTTTTGATTTAAAAGCTGGTTCGAGTCTGTTTTCCATGTTGACAAGGACCGCAAACGATGTTATGGGGCCTTTTTATTTTGGGCAAGTCTCTAATTGCTTCCTTGTTACTAATATTGACAAGATTATCAAAGCTCAAATGCCCCAATATTTTATGCCATAACCAACTCTCATCTTCTTGAGTTAGAAAACACTTTTCCTTTTTTATCTCACTTAGCATGTAAAGATTGTTTGGAGTCCTTGTAGCACTCGCAATGAGTTTTCCATTTTTTTCTTTACTTATCTCACATCTATATGAAAAGAAAGATACTATGTGCCCTTGATCACAAAGTTGACTCACACTTAGAAGATTATGTCTTAGGCCTTCTACATAAAGCACATTTTCTATTTTGGATTTCCCATCCAAACTAAGAGTCCCTTTACCACAGATTTTAGTCGACTCGTTATCTCCAAAGCTGATCTGTTCCTCTGTTTGTTTTTTTTAAGACCAAAAACTTTTCCTTTTCACCAGTCATATGTTTTGAACAACCACTATCAAGATACCATTTTTCTACTTTGTCTTGAGCATGAAAAGCAGTTTGAACTATCATTGACTTAGATTTGATCTCATTTCTCTTTTTAGTGAACTCAAGGCTAGATCTATCCAAACCGCACATCCTTGCTATATGCCCAAAATTCTTGCACTTGTAACACATGACATTTTTATTCATAAGAGGTGCAAAAGAGTTAACATTTTCCTTACTATGGCTATTCAAAGACTTATTGCAATGCATAGCTTCGTGACCAAATTTCTTGCAGGAAAAACAATAGCCATGGAAAGTATTATGTAACCTGTTTTGATGCCTTGGATGGTTGTTCTTCTTGTGACCAACTGGAATCCACCGCTCTTCAGGATGAAGATTGATCTTGCTTGAAGACCCTGTTTCATAAATGGTGATACCATCCTTCTTTTGCTTTTCACATGGAGTATTTTGTCTGAGAGTCAACTGTTCCAACTTCACTCTAAGAGACATAACCTCTTCTTCTAGTTTCTCGCAATCAACTTCCTTTCCTTTTAGAGCCTCTGTCAGAACCTGTTCAATCTTCTTCCCTTCTTCAGCTAGAATTTTGAAGTCTATAACACTTTGAGACAATTCTGATCTTGCTATCTCTTCTTCCTGACATTGATACTTGAGAACATAATTCTCTTCCCTAAATTTCTCAAGCTTTCTTAGAGCCAAGAAGAATTCACCTTTGAGATCGAACTCAACCTCTTCATCTCTTTCTGAATCTGTATGTTCCTCTGATAGATCCTTCTCCAAGTTGTTAGGCTCTTTCTGGAGAGACCGGCTCTGATACCAATTGAAGAACACAAGCTTATACTGAGAGGGGGGGGTGAACAGTATAAGACTTAACCAATTAATAATTTTAACTTTAGATAGCAGTGGCATCAACACAACATTAATCAAGACAGAAAGCATCACACATTGAAGACCCATTTTTAACGTGGTTCACCCAAAAAGGTTGGGCTACATCCACAAAAACTTTTCTCTAAAAGTTATCTCAAGGTTCTTTGGGAATCCTTCCCAATTACAATGTTTATGAGCCTCGGCTCAAAGGAGATACCTTCTCCCAATCAGAATTTATGAGCCTCTGCTCAAAGGAGATACCTTCCCCTCTGCTCTGGAAATGATCCCTCAGAAGATCAATTGCCTCTACCTCTTGCCAGCCACGTGGAACTCCTTTCCATCGAAGACCTCCTGTCCTCAATGCTTAGCCTAAGAGACCTCTGCCTTCTATGATCACGTCCACAGTAGCTCAGCAACCAAATCTATCCTTAGGTTCTTCTCATAGAACCAATACATCTCTGTCCTCAAGTTCTCTGATAGAACTATCAAACTCAGCTCACAAGTCCTCTGCTCTCTCTACGCAATCACAACCGCATTTTGGTCGAACTTCAACCTTTGCACTGTCTACGCAAACACAGCGGTACTTAGAAAAATTCACCATGACTCTTCGCTCACTCTGCACACTTCGATCGAATTTCGCACTCTGCTCTCGGTGATCGAACTTCTCACTCTGCGCTCTATCAACGAACGTCACAACGCACAACTCTCCAACTCTTCAAAATAACCTGCCTTTTATAATAACACTTTTAAGATCAAAACCTTACTCTTAGTCGGTTGTAACCCTGATATTTAGTCGGCTACACAACCCTAAACTTCGTCGACTGCAAACCCTAATCTTCGTCGGCTCAAATTTAACTTTGTCGGCTTCAACTGCCTCTGTAACTCTTCTAAAGCTTTTGCAGTGAAACAACATGTCGCGATATCGTGACACCTTTGCAACCGTACACTTTCTTTTGGCTTTTGTCGTGATATCGTGACACTTTAGCCTTTGACGACTTCAACTAAGCTCTTGTCGCGATATCGCGACACTTTTGTCTTTGTCAGCATCAACTTTGCTTTTGTCGTGATATCGTGACACTTCTCCCTTCGTCGACCTCCTTTCTGCTTTTGTCATGAAATCGTGACACTTCTCCTCTATAGACTTTGACTTCACTTTTGTCATGATATCGTGACACTTCTATCTTCATAGCCTTCCTCTCTGCTTTTGTCATGAAATCATGACACTTTTGCTTCCTTAGACTTCCTTTTTGTTTTTGTCATGAAATCGTGACACTTTCTCCAACTGAATGCTGCCATCTCGATCTGTCGTGAAATCATGACACTTTCTGCATCTGTTTGCTTTCTCTTCAACCTGTCGTGAAATCGTGATGCTATCAACTTTTCGTACGCTTTCTTTGCAACTTGTCATGAAATCATGACGCTTTCAGCTTTCGTACGTCTTCTTTGCAACTTGTCGTGAAATCGTGATGCTTCTCATTTTAGACTCTTCCCTTTGCTGCATGTCATGAAATCGTGACAGTTCTTACTTGGAACATTTTCATCTGTAGCATGTCATGAAATCGTGACACTTTTTGTGTTACTTTCTCTCTCTTCGAACTTGTCACGAAATCGTGACAATTCACACTACGGACTCTCTCTTCTGCATTATGTCACGAAATCGTGACACTTTTTCTTTCGGACTCTCTCTCCTGCAACATGTCACGAAATCGTGACACTTTTTCGTCCGTTCAACCTTCCTTGCAATATGTCGCGAAATCGCGACACTTTTCCTTCTTTGCCTTCCTGCACTTTTCGAGTCGCGAAAATGCGACATGTCGCGAAATCGTGACACTTTTCTAACTTGCTTTCTCTCTCCTGCTTAAGTCGCGAAAATGCGACATGTCGCGATATCGCGACACTTTTCCAACTTACTTTCTTTCGAACCTGTCATGCCGTAACCTTCATCAAAACAAATTATTTTACATCAAATCAAATTCCTTCAAAAGCTTCTTGACATCAATGACAACTTATACACTTGAGCAAAGGCAATGTACCCAAGGTACCCAAAATTGCCAACATTTGTTCTTCAAGATAGTGCAGAGAAGGAGGTAAATATATTTGTGTGTCCCTTTGGTTTCATCCATTGGGATAGCCTAGTCGGTTGTCTAGCCCATGTTAGGGCACTGCTGTACAGAAGGTTTGTGGATCAAATCTCCTCGATGTTATTTTTTGTTGTGGTTTTGTTGATTGACATAGTGCAACAAAGATGTCAAGTATTTCATTGTGCTTCTTGGTTTCATCTGCCTCATTAGCTCAGGCAGTCTCAAGCCCGCGTTAGGGTGTTGCGCTTCTAGAGGTTAGTTGATCGAATATCATTCACGATTGTGAGGTAAGGGCAAAGTTTTTTCATTTAATTTGATATAAGGTAGATATAAGGAGTCGTATGGTTATTATAAGGGTTTTAATTAATTAGATATAAGGGAGATAGAAGAAGTCTTGTGGTTATTATAAAGTTTTTAATTTGATATAAGGGAGATATAAGGAGTCTTGTGGTTTTTATTATGTTTTATTTTGCAAGTTATTAAAAGGAGATATAAGGAGTTAGTTTATTGCTACTATAAAGTTTTATTTTGCAAATTTGATAAAAGGGAGATATAAGGTGTCATGTTGTGTTTTTAAAGTTCTATTTTTGCAAATTATAGAAAGGAAGATATAAGAGTCATGTTGTTGTTATAAAGTTTTATTTTATTTTCCCAAAATAAGATCATTGTTATTAAGGAAAATTTGGAAGAGGAAAATCATTTTGTCAAGGTATATTTGGAAAGCACATGTAAAAGGAAGATCATCATTATTGAGGTAGATTTGGAGGGCACATATTTGAAACAAGTCAAGGCTTCAAGGAATAGAGTAAGAGGATTAAGTGCACATATTCACCCAAGCATTCAATTAACAAGGAAGGACAATTCAACCATTTCAAGAAGAAGAAAATATGCACATGATAATGGAAGAAGACCAAGGTATTAGCATCTCCAAGTCAACACACAAGTAAGTTATCTAAGCTAGACTTGAGGTACCTTTAAAATGTAATAAATGTGAGATATGTGTAAGCAATAGAATTAATGAATATGAAGAACATATTAGTTATTTTGAAGCTTACTACATTAGTGCATATCATTCTCTATATGTTCATGAAGAAAAAAGGAATTATGGGTAGAATATGTCTGAATTGCTTTTAGTAGTGGAAAGCAAACTGAGGAAAAGGTGAAGAACTTGATGCCATTATCAAGAAGGTTTTGGAGCAGATTTGAGTAGGTTTTGTGAGCAGGTTTTGGAGTAGATTTGAGTAGGTTTTATAAGCAGGTTTTAGAGTAGGTTTGAGAAGATTTTGTGAGCAGGTTTTGGAGCATATTTGAGCAGGTGTTGTGAGCAGGTTTTGGAGTAGATTTGAGTAGGTTTTGTGAGCAAGTTTTGGAGCAGATTTGAGTAGGTTTTGTGAGCAGGTTTTGGAGTAAACTTGAGCAAGGGGACTGATGTCTCCTATGTATTGGTGTCCATGAACTTGAGCAAGGGGATTGGTGTCTCCTATGGATTGGTTTCCACAAAATTAATAGGGTATTGGTGTCTCCTATGGATTGATGTCCACGAACTTGAGCAAGGAGATTGGTGTCTCCTATGGATTGGTGTCCATGAACTTGTATAGAGGATTGGTCTCTTGTGGATTGATTTCCATGAACTTGTATAGGCGATTGGTGTCTCCTGTGGGTTGGTGCCCACAAAATTTATTGAAGAAATTTATAAGCAATATTTTGCCATGGTTTTCTCCCGAGAAGGTGTTTCCACGTAAAATATTTGTCTCTTATGTGTATGGTGATTTGTGCATTATTTAATTATTGCATTGATACTATTTGAAGTTATTGATTTAGAAAGAAAAGATAAAATTTTTAGCTTATATTTTTCACCCCCCCTCTTAGTATAAGCTTGTGTTCGTAAATTGGTATCATATCAGATTCCTTCATGAAAGCCTAATATCTTGAAGGAAGATCTTACAAGAACACACATGGCTAGCCATGAAGGTTTTTTGTCAAATAGGGCACCACTATTTGATGGGACTAACTATGATTTTTGGAGCATAAGGATGTAGAATTATTTGATGGCACATGGCTATGATATATGGCAATCCATTGAGGATGGGTTCACACCACCTAAAACTCCTCCCATGGATAGAGATGATAAGAAACTATTTGAAAATAATACCAGGGTAATGAATACAATATTAATCGAGTTATGTGAATCAAAATTTTTAATGCAATGCACCTCAACAAAAGAAATATGATACAAGTTACAAAGAACATATGAAGGATACGACAAGGTTAAAATGACAAAACTTCAAACACATAGGAGTAATTTTGAAGACTTAAAGATGAAAGATGAGGAAGATATTGCCCAGTATCTACTCCAAGTTTATGAGATTGTCAACACCATTCATGGAATTGGAGAAAATATTGAAGACTCTAAAATTGTTTAGAAAATATTAAGGTCACTTCCCATGAGGTTTGATGCAAAAGTTTCAACAATAGAAGATATGAAGGATCTTAAAACCTTAAGCATGGATGAGCTACATGGAATTATCATAGCCTATGAGATAAGAACTAAAAAAGATCAAACATCCAAATGGGAAGCAATATTTAAAGCTTCAAATAAGACAAAGAATAAGGAACCAGAATCAAGTGAAGAATCAAGCAACGAAGAAGAAGCTAACTTTGTGCAAAGGAATAAGAAGGGTCCAAGAAAACATAAAGGTATGCATTCTGTGAAATGTTTTAATTGTGGTAACCTTGGTCACTATGTGGTAGGAACCTAGGGTTCCTAGCAATAAATAAATTTATAAATAAATAATAAATAACAAATAACCTAAAACTAAAGAATCACTTTTGAATTGTTGGGAAGTCCCTTCAATGATTTAATAAATCATATATTATATATTTCCTGGATATCCTCAAATGAATGATTTGGATAATTATATATACCGACCTAACCCTAATCATCATGTCACTTCATTGTGTTGGTTCATAATAATTAATGTATTTAATTATTATGACTATATAACTATCTAACCCTAAATATATAATATAATAAATAATTATTAATTATTTATTATATTATTAAATATACTAACTTTAGGATATGAAATGTATTATATTTATTATTAATAATGAATATTTAGGATAGGATCCTAACATGCCACCCTCCTTTGAAAAAGCTTTGTCCTCAAAGCTGGAAAAAAACTAAAAAACATGTTTCTACCTATCCCAAGATCACATGCTCCCTTGTATTTAATTTTATCACCCTGCTTCCATGTTTATCTCGAGGAGTGTTGCAAGAGATTGTTAGTGAGATATGCAAACTAAATTCATCATTTCCAACTCAATCTCATTTCTTCTTGAAATATGCATCAATTACCATCTTTTTATTTTGTAGTCTCAAGGTCTAGATGGAATATACGCATGCTGTCATGGTTCATAGAGCTCAAAATTATTGAAGTTTAATTATTTACAAACTTATATTAATGAGGTGATTTCAATTTTTTTTTTTCAAGGCAAGTAATAAAGCAACTAAGGTTTTATTCCTTAATTCTCCTTTTACCCTCATTAAAGGCCTTGCATCAATGTCTAAGGTTGGAAGTTGAATGAAATTACCTTTCAATGAGTGCGTTGCATATTTGATTTGAACGCTTCAGAAATATTGTTTGCTAGTCAAAAATCCTAACGGTTATGGTTATGAATGTGAGATGAACTCCATTATGTCAATCCTTCAGTGCCTTCACTATTTGATAATACTTATGGTGTACAATATCGATTATTAAGGTAGAACACCTCAAGAAAGCGTATTTCTGCATTAGGACTAGATAATTTTACCTTTTTCTTCATATCATTAATGACATCTCCAACAATACTTTCTTTGGGTAATCTTACGATAATAGGAATTCGACCAACTAGAACTCTTTTATGTTCCTCATTAATAACTATCACATGTCTTGCATCTGCATGACCTGTATGTTTGAGTTCCATATGGACATTTCATGAGTTGAGATATTAGATTGTTTCTTATTGTCATATTGATGCACAGACAAGAGAGATGGCTACACAACACTTCTTCCTCACAGACACTTATCGGACAGGTGATAGACAAGCATGTAGCTGGTGTGTTGAAGGCTACGCCTATGATCTTTCTTTTGTTGTGTTGTTTGGGGATTAAGTAGGGCCTTTACCACAACAACGAACAAACATATATTAAGCCTCATTTATCAATAATAACCACCACCCATATCTCTTTTATATGTCATTGACTGCAATGCATCCATGGAAAAATCTGAATGTTGCAGTAACATGGTATTGAGCATGTAATGTCCTTCGGTTGTAACCTTTTTAAATGGATGATTGTAAAATCTTCTCCATAACTGCTATCTTCTATTAGGGCTGCTTTCGAGTACAAATTTTGACATCTAGACCTAATGTCATCACATAATAGGTAGAATGGCCAAATCGAGGAGGATATATAAGAAGAACAACTTCTTCTGGAGGTTATATGAGCAGTTTGTAATAACAACAAGGTTAAAATGGCAAAAATTCAAACCCATAGGAGTAAGTTTAAAGACTTAAAGATGAAATATGAGGAAGATATTTCCAAGTAACTAGTCCGAGTTTATGATATTGTCAACACCATTAATGGACTTGAAGAAAATATTTAAGACTCTAAAATTGTTTAGAAAATGGTCACTTCCCATGAGGTTTGATACAAAAGGTTCAACAATAGAAGAGATGAAGGATCTTAAAACCTTAAGCATGGATGAGCTACATGGAATTCTCATAGCCTATGAGATGAGAACTAAAAAAGATCAAACATCCAAATGGGAAGCAATATTTAAATCTTCAAATAAGACAAAGAATAAGGAACCAAAATCAAGTGAAGAATCAAGCAACGGAGAAGAAGCTAACTTTGTGCAAAGGAATAAGAAGGGTCCAAGAAAACATAAAGGTATGCATTCTATGAAATGTTTTAATTGTGGTAACCTTGGTCACTATGTGGTAGGAACCTAGGGTTCCTAGCAATAAATAAATTGATAAATAAATAATAAATAACCTAAAACTAAAGAATCACTTTTGAATTGTTGGGAAGTCCCTTCGATGATTTAATAAATCATATATTATATATTTCCTGGATATTCTTGAATGAATGATTTGGATAATTTATATATACTGACATAACACTAATCATCACGTCACTTCATTGTGTTAGTTCATAATAATTAATGTATTTAATTATTATGACTATATAACTATCTAACCCTAAATATATAATATAATAAATAATTATTAATTATTTATTATATTATTAAATATACTAACTTTAGGATATGAAATGTATTATATTTATTATTAATAATGAATGTTTAGGATAGGATCCTAACATGCCACCCTCATTTGAAAAATATTTGTCCTCAAAGCTAGAAAAAAACTAAAAAATATGTTTCTACTTATCCCAACATCACATGCTCCCTTGTATTTAATTTTATCACCCTGCTTCCATGTTTATCTCGAGGAGTGTTGCAAGAGATTGTTTGTGAGATATGCAAACTGAATTCATCATTTCCAACTCAACCTCATTTCTTCTTGAAATATGCATCAATTACCATATTTTTGTTTTGTAGTCTCAAGGGCTAGATGGAATATACGCATGCTGTCATGATTCATAGAGCTCAAAATTCTTGAAGTTTAATTATTTGTAAACTTATATTAATGAGGCAATTTCAAAATACTTTTTTTTTTCTTCAAGGCAAGTAATAAAGCAACTAAGGTTTTATTCCTTAATTCTCCTTATACCCTCATGAAAGGCCTTGCATCAATGTCGAAGGTTGGAAGTTGAATTCATGAATCACACACCCTTTAAACTAATGTATGGACAAGATGCGGTGGTGCTAGTTGAATTTTTGGTAGCAAGTTTGGGGATAGCAGTAGATAATCATTTGAACGATGAAGATAGTATGGAAGAGAGACTCACAACATTGGTGCAACTAGTGGAGAAAAGGGTGATGGAACAATGGGCAACAAATATAGCTTAGAAAAGAAGGAAATATTAGCATGGAAAGCATCTCAAGAAGATGTATTTGAAGGTTGGTGAACTAGTACTTGTTGAGTGGTATTTTCACCCAATTGTGAAAGTACACTCTCCCTTAGGATTTGGGTTCCAAATCCCCTCTTGCAAAGAAGTTAAACAAACAACTTCTCCAAGGTCTCCGCTATATTAGCATTTGCATATGTGTATTAGTAATCTCAAATAAAGATATTCAATTTAAATGCTTGGAACACCTTAGTGATTGCAAGTAACTGTAAACAAGGGGCAATGTTGGTTTATTTTACCATGAAACTTTAGTGATTGTTCATTGAACCAAAATAAAGCAAATGTGAGTTGGCCCTCATATGACCACGATGTAGTGCCTTAATTCCTTTTATCTTGAGGGTTTTAAAGTAGATTTTATCTTCTTTATTAAGTCCAAATATGGCTTCTTATCATGAAGATGAAGATAGCTTTCAATGTGATCGATAAACCATCCCTCTTTGGTGAAATAGGTTTTCACAAAGAGGCAATAATTTATGGCCTTAAATTAAGGGCTTTAAATGTCACTTTAACTTATCCCTCTTAAATGAAATCAAATTTTCATCAAGATGAACAATTAAGTGCTTTGAAGAAATGACCTTCAATGTAATACTCAAATTACCCCTCTTTCGTAAAATTAGAATTTTTATGAAGAGAGGGCAATTTTAGGCTCCAAAAATGGAAATTTGTGAAATGCCATAAAACATAACTCCTTCAATGAAATTGGAATTTTCATGAAGGGAATGTCATCATAGGCTCATGAATGAAACATGAAACTGAAAAAAATGAAATTTGACCTTAAAATGGAAATTTTCTATTTTCGGATTTTTTAAAATCTGTAATAAAACAACAACTTCGATGAATTTTTAAAAATACTAAACAACTCCGAAAATGAAATTTCAAAGTGCGTATTGGAAGTCTGAAGTATAACCTACGCAATGGTGAAATTATTTTTGGATTTTGAAATTTTTTAAATGTTTATTTTAATGCCTGAAAATTAAAAAAAAGTTAAAATTTCTGGAAAAATAAAATGCAGAAAAATGAAAAATGAAATGCAGAAAACTGAAAATAAAATGCATTCAGTATGATGCTATCCTATTTCGACAAAACCGAAGATGTGAGGTTTTCATGCATGCAACCTAACCTATTGGACTTGCAAAACAAGCACAATCCGGATAAGCTAAGTGTTGGCTCCTAGGGTTTTAAATGAGGTTTTCAGATTTAAACATTCGCATGAAGCAACCAAGAAACTTGCATAAACTCCATTTACAAGCCTAAAATCTGAAAAGGGGAAAAATAGACATTTAATCTTGCATGCAGAAAATGACTCCTCCTTTCTTGTCCATAAGATGCAACTTTCTGAAATTTTCTGTATTAAAAATTTGTCATTTTACAATAACAAAAATTTCTGGTTTTCCCAAACCAGTCCATGGAAGAAAAATAGCCCAAACAGGTCCAGAATGGCCCTCTTGCCTTCAAATCTGCAACTCTGCTCGCAGCAGTTTCCAACCCCTCAAAACATCCTTGCCTGGCGTATTTAAAATTTTTAGGAAGCTTTTCGTTTCATTTTCCAATGGTTGTTCGTTTCACCTTCCCTTGTGCATGCATGTGTTTTGGTTTCCAAAAAGGCTTTTCGTTTCTATTTTGTGGCCCTTCGTTTCATTCCCATGGTTTGGCTTCCTCTGTTTGGTTTTCTTCACTTTTCGTTTGATTTTAAAAAAATGTTTCCTTTTCTCCACATGGGCATGCGTCCGCTTCCTTCCATGTGTAACGACCATCTTAAATGATTTCAAATCATTAAAGATTCCTTATGTAACGTTTTGTCTTATTCATTGGATTTTGTCCTTATGTGACAAATTACCTTATTCAATCTTCGATTTATTCCTTATAGGTCCACGTCATTATGCGGTCTTCGCTTTCACTATCCTGGTGTTCATCACTAATATCAAGCCTGTCCACTACTCTGTTCCCTTGGAAAATCGGACATGTCGCGAAATCGTGACACTCTTGTCTCTCTGCCTCCCTTTTGAGTCGCAAAAATGCAACATGTCGCGATATCGCGACACTTTTGTTTCTCTGCCTTGCCCTTTTGAGTCACGAAAATGCAACATGTCGCGATATCGCGACACTTTTGTTTCTCTATCCTTTTGAGTCAAAATGCAACATGTCGCGATATCGCGACACTTTTGTTTCTCTACCCTTTTTGAGTCATGAAAATGCAACATGTCGCGATATCGTGACACTTTTTCCTTTGCTTTGGACCATAAAAATGCAACATGTCGCGATATCGCGACACTTTTCTCTTTGGCGAAAATGCAACATGTCGCGATATCGACACTTTTCTTTCTCTTTTGGCCGCAAAAATGCAACATGTCGCGATATCGTGACACTTTTTCTTTCTTGTTCTTTCTCTTCTCTTTTGGCCGTGAAAATGCAACATGTCGCGATATCGCGACACTTTTTCTTTCTTGTTCTTTCTCTTCTCTTTTGGCCGTAAAAATGCAACATGTCGCGATATCGCGACACTTTTTCTTTCTTGTTCTTTCTCTTCTCTTTTGGCTATGAAAATGCAACATGTCGCGATATCGCGACACTTTTTCTTTCTTGTTCTTTCTCTTCTCTTTTGGCCGTGAAAATGCAACATGTCGCGATATCGCGACACTTTTTCTTTCTTGTTCTTTCTCTTCTCTTTGGCCATGAAAATGCAACATGTCGCGATATCGCGACACTTTTTCCTCCTTGCTTTTTCTCTTTGCTTTGGACCATGAAAATGCAACATGTCGCGATATCGCGACACTTTTTCTCCTTGCGGTGTTTTGCTTTTTCTTTGATCTTTAGCATATGGGCCACTTCGGTCTTCTTGGAAAATATGCAAAAAGGTGGGTCCCCAATTTTGGGGTACGTTGTGGAGCAACCACAACAAATGGCGACTCTATTGGGAAATGCTCCTGAGCATTTCGGTGAGAACTCAACCTGAACACCTTCAAAACTCAAACACAAGCGTCAACAAATATCCCAAGAATGAAACTAGATGAGAAATACATGAAGCATTAGAATTATTAAGCATCAGCTCGGTGTGTGCAATGTGCTTCATTCCCTATCGTTTGAAACTCGTTCAACTTTCCATTGTCATTTTCACTTATGATTCGTGCGTATGAGAAGTTATGGATGATTCCTGTAGGATTTAACGTATGGTGAAGATGCTAGAGATATAACAAGCTTTGCAAAGGCTCAAACTTTCTAGTACCATGAACAAACATATTAAAACTATCAAATCCTCTTAGGACCAAATATGAGTATACTTGAATTAATTTACTAGATCCCAAAGTTGGTTATGTGTCACTACCATTTTGAACCCATGTGCAAGTGTAAGTGAAATCAGAGCTTTGGGGAATAGGATTCCCAACCTAAGCGAGATGGGAATTTAACCCTATCCTTACTACTCTGATCCGGAGTTCATTACCTCATCTTGAACAAAATGATTTAACCTGTTATGGATGAAACTGTCGAGCTAGCCTATCCGTTTGAGCAGTCAGTGGTCTTGCTTTTAGACAAGACATGTTGCCACGCATGAGCATACTCCACTTCCGATCAGGCGTCTATAGCCCCGGTGGAGATCAACCCCATAATCCAGGATTTGACTTTACTTTTGATTTCTTGAACCTTGGGGATGACTACCCATCCTTGCAAGGGACATGTAGTACGATCCTTCCAATCCAATATCAATGATGCAATAAAAGTAGAATGAAAAATATTTGCTTTGGAACTTCAAGTTCTTGAGTGTAGATCACGCTTTTAATTTCTTAAAGCGTGATGGAGGCAAAATAGAAGCTTTGGGGAATCGGATTCTCAACCTAAGCGAGATGAGAATTAGACCCTATCCTTACTACTCCATGAAGATCAAATCAGAGCTTTGGGGAATTGGATCCTCAACCTAAGTTCGATGGGGATTTAACCCTATCCTTACTACTCTGATTTTAGGCTTTAAGCACTATAGGAGTGGTAAAAACCACTGTTTTAAGGATTATGTTGCATGATAGGACAGACACGAAATACTCCTTTCGCCTCACCTTTTCTTCCAAGTATGGTTTTGACCATTTTTCTCAAGATCCTCTTTAATATGTGTAGAACGTGCTTGGTTCAAGATAGTTCGGGCATCATTTCCCAACCTTAGGATCCTTTTAATATATGTTATGTAATAACCCTAAGAGGATTCGACACCTTTTCAATGATTGTATTTGAAATGTAGATGCAACTGAGATGAAATGTATATGCAATGTGAAATGTAACATGAGATATGGATGAATGCATTGCTCTTTTTGAAATGCTGATGGAGTATACCACCTATTTTGCCATAATTTGTAAAACTGACAACTTCATGCATCACAAGTTCCAAACGATATTCTTTAATGTGTTTGCGATACTCGTGGAGCTTTCTGCAATACAATTCCGATGTTTCATATTCTCTTAGTCTTAGTCAACATTCATAAGGACATAAGTTGACATCTCACTTTTTTTTTTTTCAAGACAAACCAAAAGTGTCCAAAGGACCAACACACAAAACTTAAAACCAAAATGAGATCCAATCCAAAACCAAAACACGAAAACCAAAAGTATATACAAATGTACAATATAATACAAGATGGTGCAAAAGTTTGGATTATCATTTTCCCGGATCCCAAACCTGATTAGAATTCTTTAAAAGACATATGACGTGATACGCATACCAAGTTTTGTAGGAATCCAACAAAAACAAGATCAAACCAAACAAAGAAACAAACTTCCACTTGCCCCTCTCACCATACCAATTTGATTTAGTTTCATTAATAATCCTATGGTGGAGTTTCAAGTTTTCAAATTGATTAGACAATGATTGATATTCAATTCCTTTATGTCTATTCTTTAAGATGTCCATTCCGCACTTTGATTCATGGTGTAGAAATAAGCTTTCATTTTCATTCAATAAAGCCATAACATTAATAATATTTGAATCAAACCATTCATTAGGCAAACCTTCATTCGAATTTTGCATGGTGAAACCAAAAAGGTGAGATTTTACCTTTGGCATGTTTTCATTTGACCTTACTTGAAGAGGATTTGAAAATTCCTCTTTTCTCTCATGACATTCATCATCATGTAGCACTTGTTCTTTCTCCATGACTTGTTTATCAAAGGCACCAAACTTAGGTACCCAATTGAAAATATGTCCATCCCTTTCAAACCATAAGTCTTGTCTATCTAGGGGTGGGTTAACTAACACATTTCCATGATCAATCACTTGGGTTGTTTTGGGTAACGTGAGATTTTCAATTGGATCATCAATGATATCAAACCCAAATGATTTAGGTTTTGTAATTTTCTCATTTTGAAATGGCATAATCATTGTAGCACAAGTAAGTGGATCAAGATTTTCAATTTCTTTTCCTTCAAAGGAATCTAAAGCAAATGACTCTCTTTCTTGATTCATGGTTGTAGAATCCTTATCATGTTCCAAAATTTGATGAGATTCGAATTCCTCTTCCAAAACTTTCTCAAATTGTACAGGATTTATAGTATCCTCATGTGAGGAAGCAATTGAGTTATCCTGCATATTAATTGACACAACAAGTTTGTTAGAAGATTTAGATTGATAATATTCTTCCCATTTCTTCCATGAATCATAGTAATCATCTTCCAATTTCAAGTTGTGATGCTCAAGTACTTCTTCTTCATCTTCTGATTCATCAGCATGTTTCTCATCCAATTCATCTTCACCTTCCTTAGATGGTCCAGTTATTTCCAAAAGTGGGTTATCTCTTGAATTCAAATTGGTAAAGCTATCATAATCCAAATTTGTAACCCATGATTCAATTTTATCACAATTTGGAAGGTGTGGATCCTCTTGGTCATCACTTTCGAGAACATCATCCAAAGTGTCTTTCGAGAACAAGTGGTGAAATTCGATTATGTCTTCAACTTCATTTGTTGATTTTCTTTCAAATTCATTTTCAGCCACTTGTGATGGCTTAGGAGCTTCTATAATGGGATCAATTTTTGAATTCCGTGTCATATAGTTGCTCCAATCCTTTGCAAGTACATCTGACCAAATCATATCCACATAAGTTCGTTCATCCAAATCCTCCTTTTTGGGTAATGATTCTAGATATTTCTTTTCCAAAACAAGATGGTGATCATTTGATTCCAACTTCTTGTTACCCATCCATAGAATTTCTTCTCCAAAAACTTCATGCTCTTCAAGACTTTTCGAATAGGTATTTACTTCAACGTGAGTCACCTCAAAATCTCTTGTATCACTTGAAGAAGCATAACATGAAACATCATTAAGATCGGCATTATGAATTTTCTTCCTAGGATGATTTGGATGCATACATTGACGTGCTCATTTTTGTGGTGGAACATGCCTACATACCTTCTTAACCACTTTCTTTTGCTCTTTTACTTTCGATGCGAACTCTTTGGGTTGAGTGGTAGAAGTAGTAGGATTAGTTGGATTGATACCCATGGACAAAGCTTGAACATTTGTTGCAATGGTTCCATGGGTGACCACATGATTCTCTAATTGAGGCATAGTTGGATGGATGGAAGTACTTGTATAAGCACATGTGGGAGCATAAGTTGGTATGGTAGGATAAAGTTGATTGTAGGGAAAAACATTTGATATCAAATTTTGTTGTGCCCATGCTTGATTTACCATCGAGGTTTGATTGCAAGCCCCTAGTTGTCCTACCATAGTTGATTGCTCCATTCCATAACCTTGTGGCCTCAATTGTTGATCTACAATCATAGCTTCTATGTAGGCCGATGCAAGATCAGTAACCAAGGGATTCATCCTAACAAATATGGCAAACAATGGATCCAA
Organism: Wollemia nobilis; assembly: GCA_028583015.1. Classification (NCBI taxonomy): domain Eukaryota; kingdom Viridiplantae; phylum Streptophyta; class Pinopsida; order Araucariales; family Araucariaceae; genus Wollemia; species Wollemia nobilis. The sequence continues at coordinate 8,188,170 of JAQPPZ010003077.1, read as the reverse complement.
TGCTCGAAAGTATATTTGAAGAGCACCACTTTCCTCAATAGTATAGGGAGAAATTAATCTCGCATAAAGCTTTCGAAACCTCAAGTTGAAACTTCTCACTGGCTCATTAGGTTCTCTTTTGCAAGAAGTAAATTGTTGATATATCGTGAGAGGATCAATGAGCAACCTAAATTGATTGATAAAATCATCTTTCAATTGAGTCCAAGATGTAATAGAACCAGTGGGTAAATTGATGTACCAATCATATGCCACCTCATCTAGGGTTCCAGGAAACATTCTACATGCCACATCCTCATGTTCGACATTCCATCTAACTAGGATATCCACATAGGCTTGAATATGTTCCTCGGCTAATGTTGGACCATTGTGTTTAAATTTGGGCAAACATTTTTCTACGTTCTTGGGTAAATCATGAGAATCTCCACTAATGTTCAAAGGATTAACATGTATCCCATACCACGTTCCTACAGTTGTAGCCATTAATGAAACTCAAAGAATAACTTCAAAACCAATTTGTTAGTCATGAATAAAAGAAGGAACCATGACAAAGCAATATTCTAAAAATGTAAATTAGTTTCTGATTCACCGGATCGCATATGCGCAAGTGAAGAGCATACTCCTAGTGTTGTAGGCTTTCTGATTCACAAGATCGCATTACACGCAAGTGAAGAGCATAATACCGACAACAACTACATTTTAGACAAAATAATTCCTTACAAATAAGCATGAAATGACTAGCAAATATCAAACATGTAACGTATGAATAATCATGTTAGCATCAACCAAGAGATGTATCCATTAAAATCAAATGAAAGTAATTGCATGGAGACAACCTCGTTAGTCAAGACCAAAATTTTTCAAAATCAAATCAAAACACATTATTCTTGTATGAACAATCAAAAGCGTTAGAACAATGCATAGCAATTCATGTCCTCCTTTTAACACTACAAGGTTGTATTGTTAAAAGAGGGCTAAAGATAATAATCAATAGGGCATGAAATATTCAAAATTTAAATCCCTATAGCATTTAAATCACACTTGAAATAAACCAATTCAGGCCCTCCTTCTAGCGCCAAAATGTTGAGTGGTATTTTCACCCAATTGTGAAAGTACACTCTCCCTTAGGATTTGGGTTCCAAATCCCCTCTTGCAAAGAAGTTAAACAAACAACTTCTCCAAGGTCTCCGCTATATTAGCATTTGCATATGTGTATTAGTAATCTCAAATAAAGATATTCAATTTAAATGCTTGGAACACCTTAGTGATTGCAAGTAACTATAAACAAGGGGCAATGTTGGTTTATTTTACCATGAAACTTTAGTGATTGTTCATTGAACCAAAATAAAGCAAATGTGAGTTGGCCCTCATATGACCACGATGTAGTGCCTTAATTCCTTTTATCTTGAGGGTTTTAAAGTAGATTTTATCTTCTTTATTAAGTCCAAATATGGCTTCTTATCATGAAGATGAAGATAGCTTTCAATGTGATCGATAAACTATCCCTCTTTGGTGAAATAGGTTTTCACAAAGAAGCAATAATTTATGGCCTTAAATTAAGGGCTTTAAATGTCACTTTAACTTATCCCTCTTAAATGAAATCAAATTTTCATCAAGATGAACAATTAAGTGCTTTGAAGAAATGACCTTCAATGTAATACTCAAATTACCCCTCTTTCGTAAAATTAGAATTTTTATGAAGAGAGGGCAATTTTAGGCTCCAAAAATGGAAATTTGTGAAATGCCATAAAACATAACTCCTTCAATGAAATTGGAATTTTCATGAAGGGAATGTCATCATAGGCTCATGAATGAAACATGAAACTGAAAAAATGAAATTCGACCTTAAAATGGAAATTTTCTATTTTCGGATTTTTTAAAATCTGTAATAAAACAACAACTTCGATGAATTTTTAAAAATACTAAACAACTCCGAAAATGAAATTTCAAAGTGCGTATTGGAAGTCTGAAGTATAACCTACGCAATGGTGAAATTATTTTTGGATTTTGAAATTTTTTAAATGTTTATTTTAATGCTTGAAAATTAAAAAAAAGTTAAAATTTTTGGAAAAATAAAATGCAAAAAAATGAAAATGAAATGCAGAAAACTGAAAATAAAATGCATTCAGTATGATGCTATCCTATTTCGACAAAACCGAAGATGTGAGGTTTTCATGCATGCAACCTAACCTATTGGACTTGCAAAACAAGCACAATCCGGATAAGCTAAGTGTTGGCTCCTAGGGTTTTAAATGAGGTTTTCAGATTTAAACATTCGCATGAAGCAACCAAGAAACTTGCATAAACTCCATTTACAAGCCTAAAATCTGAAAAGGGGAAAAATAGACATTTAATCTTGCATGCAGAAAATGACTCCTCCTTTCTTGTCCATAAGATGCAACTTTCTGAAATTTTCTGTATTAAAAATTTGTCATTTTACAATAACAGAAATTTTTGGTTTTCCCAAACCAGTCCATGGAAGAAAAACAGCCCAAACAGGTCCAGAATGGCCCTCTTGCCTTCAAATCTGCAACTCTGCTCGCAGCAGTTTCCAACCCCTCAAAACATCCTTGCCTGGCGTATTTAAAATTTTCAGGAAGCTTTTCGTTTCATTTTCCAATGGCTGTTCGTTTCACCTTCCCTTGTGCATGCATGTGTTTTGGTTTCCAAAAAAGCTTTTCATTTCTATTTTGTGGCCCTTCGTTTCATTCCCATGGTTTGGCTTCCTCTGTTTGGTTTTCTTCACTTTTCGTTTGATTTCAAAAAAAATGTTTCCTTTTCTCCACATGGGCATGCGTCCGCTTCCTTCCATGTGTAACGACCATCTTAAATGATTTCAAATCATTAAATATTCCTTATGTAACGTTTTGTCTTATTCATTGGATTTTGTCCTTATGTGACAAATTACCTTATTCAATCTTCGATTTATTCCTTATAGGTCCACGTCATTATGCAGTCTTCAGTTTCACTATCCTGGTGTTCATCACTAATATCAGACGCACTGTCCACTACTCTGTTCCCTTGGCAAAAATCGGACATGTCACGAAATCGTGACACTCTTGTCTCTCTACCTGCCTGCCCTTTTGAGTCATGAAAATGCAACATGTCGCGATATCGCGACACTTTTGTTTCTTTGCCTTTTTGAGTCACAAAAATGCAACATGTCGCGATATCGTGACACTTTTGTTTCTCTCTCTTTGAGTTGCGAAAATGCAACATGTCGCGATATCGCGACACTTTTTTTCTCTCTTTGGCCGTGAAAATGCAACATGTCGCGATATCGTGACACTTTTTCTTTCTTGTTCTTTCTCTTCTCTTTGGCCGTGAAAATGCAACATGTCAGGATATCGTGACACTTTTTCTTTCTTGTTCTTTCTCTTCTCTTTGGTCAAAAATGCAACATGTCGCGATATCGCGACACTTTTTCTTTCTTTTCTCTTTGGCCGCGAAAATGCAACATGTCGCGATATCGCGACACTTTTTCTTTCTTGTTCTTTCTCTTCTCTTTTGGCCGCGAAAATGCAACATGTCGCGATATCGCGACACTTTTTCCTTCTTTTTCTCTTTTCTTTGGCCGTAAAAATGCAACATGTCGCGATATCGCGACACTTTTTCTCCTTGCTTTTTCTCTTTGCTTTGGACCGCGAAAATGCAACATGTCGCGATATCGCGACACTTTTTCTCCTTGCGGTGTTTTGCTTTTTCTTTGATCTTTAGCATATGGGCCACTTCGGTCTTCTTGGAAAATATGCAAAAAGGTGGGTCCCCAATTTTGGGGTACGTTGTGGAGCAGCCACAACAGTACTTAAATACAATGGGAAGAGAGAACTGAAGTTAGGGAAGTTGAAGACTTTATGGCTTGGACCCTTCCAAGTGGAAGAGGTATTGGACAATGGGGCTATCCGATTGAAGAAGTTGGATGGTACAATTTTTTGCAATGTGGTAAATGGTTCTAAGTTGAAGGTGTATAAGGTACAAGCATAGATAAACATAATCAACTTAGAAACCTTGAAGGATACTTATGATAAAGCAATCAAAGGAGTACGACCAGGTATACAATCCTATGAACATGGTGGGCCAAGTAATTGTTTTTGAGAGTATGATCCAGCCAACCTAGAATAGCTATTTGGAACTGAATGAGAACCTGTGATCGAGCAGAGGGATTTAGAACCTCGAGAGGGAGAACAATGATGATTACAAGTCCATGTTTAATTTCTAAATAACAAAGTAGAGGAGTAACTTCAAACCCTCTCACATTTTTCTTCACATGGATGAATACTATAAGTAGAGGAATATGAAGGTCAATAACCATAAGCTTTGTAATATGTCTTAGGAAACATAGAGATTGCAAGAGGAATATGTGATCCTACAACAATATAATACGCGATTGAAAGAACAAGTAATTCAGGATTTGGATAGAACCATGCAGGAATGCACCAAAGATAGGAGGCACGTAGAGTGGAATGGATTAACAGATATTAAGGAGAATTTAGAGGAAGCTTAGATGGCAATTCATTGGAAAAGTAGCCTATTTTTTGTGGCTTCAAATAATTCATCCTTAACACCATCAACAATCCACCTTCGCCACTCTCAGAGGTAAGAGAATCAAAGGCTACAAGAACATGGACTGGATATGCAATACAAAGGAGTAAGGAAGAATATAGGAAATAATATAGAAGGACCCTCGAGGAATAATTTATTTTCCTTAGACTCTAGTAGCTCATCTCCAACAACATTGAGAATTATCCTGAATACTGAAGACTCCTTAAGAACTACTTCACCATTAATCTGATGTCCTCAAAGACTAAAGATCTACATAACAATAGGGGATGAGGGAACCACATCACATTTTGGTTGCCAATTGTAATTATAGAATCAGTCTAGAGCAAACAACTAAGATTTTATGGAGAAATATCAGAGAGGTACTCGAATAGCCAAGATATGGAGGATGGCAGGAAGACTCAAGTAAAGATGAGAATCAACCTTGGGACCTTGATATACTCTACGCCAACCCCAACCTTGATAAAATGAGACAAAGGGATGAGATTCATAGTCAACGTGCAAAGATTTAATTCCTTGAAAAAACCCAAGTGATTGAATATGAGGAGTCACTTAATCCATAAGATGAAGAGGATGAAAGAATGATTAATACATTGAATAATGAGGGTGCGGTACCAAGAATACCAACTAATTATTGGCAAATGGTAGCATACGAAGAATCAATACAAAGACCTATCAAGCTTTGAGAGGTGGAAACCTATCGATTTACTATAATGGAATTACACAAACATCGAAGAGAAGTATGAATATTGCAAAGAAGGTTTCAAGAAATCTTAGATTGACCAAAGAACACTACAGGAGAAGGTAACGATTCAAGTATGGATTTGACCTTCTCAGATCAATACAGGAAAGCCTTAGCCCTATGTGCACCACAAAGATGCTTTAAAGAAGTGAGGTGGAGATAATTATTGATAAGCACAGATAGAAGATTAAGAATCCTAAGCCAACTAACACCTGAGAATCAAGCACACATGGAACCAAGTATGCAATTAGAACTTATGGAACAAGCCCAAAATAGAGGTGACTTGAACAATATAAAAATTTTATCAGGACTATTGGGTAACCCAAGCCTACCTAACCAAGGTAGGAGTGTGGTTGGTTTCCATATCGGTAGATTAAGAGGAAGAAATTCCCCTCCTGTTACCCTTAGGTTGACTAGTCCACAGATTGGGTCGCAAGGACCACCTGTGAAATTAGTCCAAACTAAACCATCACTATGTGTTCCTGAGGCTAGAACATTTGGCCTACCTTAGTAAGTTTGTAGGAACTGAATATGTCATCAAGAATGATCGAGCGACCAATTGAATCTTGGGCAGCTAGGAGTGCGACAACCCCACACTAGGGAGATTCAATCAAAATGGAGAAGAGGATGATTCATATAGACTCAAGGAAGACATGGATCCAAAGGTAGGCATCCCTATCAAAATTAGACACATGAAATATGGACAATAGTTCAAAGGTAGATAGATAAATTACAAGGGTGAGGACAAGCCCTAGGATGAGCCTATCGAAATATCGAACGAAGAGGAAATCATCATCTAGGTGGAAGGATGGATGATAGAAAATATCACAAATGGATGGAGTTCCACTACCTAGATGATTGTATGATCATCCAACGAGCAGATGGAAGAATTGAATGAATCAACATAGATAGTGATAGAACCCATCTAGATGACGAGTAAACCCATCTAGACAATGATAGGACCTATCTGGATTATGTTTGTCCTAAGTTGACATGTCTGGATGGAGGTAGAAAAAGTTTGGAAGATATTTGTACTAAACCAACACATCTAGATGTGGGTAGAACACATCAAAATGATGTTAATAGTAGAAGACATCTGGGTGTAGATCATCAGAGTGGTGAACAAGGGACTCATTTTTAGCCAATATAAGGGAGAATTCATCCTCTTACTGATGAATGAGCAGATTGACATATCATTTAAAGAAGAAATGATGGATATGATGAACCTCAGATAGAAACCCCTCTAAGCCATGGTACTCATCAAAATCATTAATAATTTGAAGTGCAGGATGATGGCCATGATTTTAGCAGTCATGGGACTGGTAACCATTAGCAAGAAGTTGTCTCATCAAAAATGTTGGAAGTATGCATTGGCATTGCCATGCACTTCACTCAATGTCGCTATGGATAAAAGTACATTTAAAAAATAATAAAATCAAATAAAAATAAAAGAAATTTGAAAAAATCCAAAAATAGAAAAATATGAAATAAGAAAAAAAACAAAAATAGAAAAATACAACATACATCTTTTGCATGCAAAAATGGTGAGGTGGTGCACATCTAGATGATAGGATGATAAGTGGAAATTAAACAGGTAATTATAGGGGTGACAATGAGCCTACAAACTAGATGCTCTAGGATGAAGCATTCATTCTATCATGATCATTGCAGGTGGAGCACAAATGTAGTGCAAAGGATTTGGAACTATTGGTCATCAAATCTACCTAGGAAAGGATTTGGGTGAGTGTATGCACCCTAGACCTGGACCAACATTGAAATTCCGAAGGGAAGAGATGCCCCTCATGCCAATCTCTAGAGAAAGGCTGGCTCCTATGCTAAAATACTTTGGTGTTTTGAGATAAGGGATGCAGGAAAGAGATAAACAGAGTAAGGATGCAGGAAAGGGATAAAAAGAGTTAGGGTTAGAGAAAGAAATAAAAAAGGGGTAAGGGAAGAGAGATCGTGGGAGAGAACAGGAAGCACGATCACTAACTAAAAACTTGAATAGCAGCAAAGAACACCAAGAATAAATGAAAGAAATGCCACATTAACCTTCCTATGTATCCTCTGAGCGAGCTCTAGGATTCTCCTTCTCCCTTTCGTCAAAATTTAGGGTACAGAGTAATGACAATTAGGACAAGTGAATATAATAGAAACCACAACCCACTAGGCAGCATAAAAGAAAACCAATATGGCATTTTTCCTCTCATATGTATCCTTCAGGCGAATTTCAGGGTACTGTCCCCAATCGCACACCGAATTTAGGATTCAGAGTTACAGTATGCAAATGAAGAAAGATAAAAGAAATAAACACAGAAGGCAACATACAAGAGAGAAATTGAGCCCAAATTTCTTTAGTATTAATCGCAGGACATCAAGTTACAGCAGCTTTCTAGAAAAAAGTTCCCCCCCTTTCTTACATTACAATGCCTGGGTTTTTATAGAGGAACCGACCCTCTGAGTCATTATTACATAGGATGGAGGAGTACATCCTTGGAAGCTAAGAAGTTGGCCCTTTGCGACTCTCATGACTGATATTTCATAACCTTTGCCAAAACTAGCAGCTGCGACTGGGTCAATCGGGGAAATACGCATTAATGAGCTGCCTGAGTGTCCTCAGCTTTTGGGTGCAGTGCTCGAGAGGTCGCCATGCTTGTCGGGCTCTCCTTCTGGAACTGATACTTCATTTCCAATTGCCAAAAATGAGCAGCGGTCTTATCGGGCACGTAAAAATGCATTTATGAGGCACTTGATCGCCTCGGGAAAATACCCGGCTTGGAACACGTGCCCTTGAAGCGCTTCACAAGATGCTCATTTACAACTTTGCTTCGCAATGGACTTGTTGTCAAAGCAATAACTCCTTAATTTGTACTTCACAAAATGGAGCTTCGCAAAACTGCTTCGGGGGGTGTGAGTGCCAAAGCATATCTCTTTCGCAAAATGGGCCTCTTCATTCCTCGCCACTTCGTTGACAAAATTGCTTCGCTGATGCCTTGGAGAAATACTTCGCCGAGATCCTCTTTCAAAACTATGGTTCGGGAAGGTTTTGTCTAAAGCAATTTCCTTCAAAATATGTTGCATTTTTTATGGACGTTACTACTTCGGGTGAAAGTACTTCACATGAAAGATGGCCAAAGCAGATGCTTCGCAACGACTTTTTGCGAAGTAGAAATGGTTCACTGGTGCGGGGAGCCAAAGTGGATGCTTCGGTGGCTTTTCGATGAAGTGTTTTCAATGTTGCACTCTCTTCAAATCCCGCTTTACAAAACTTTCACCCAAAGTAGCCTTTTGAAATGCTTCGGGTGCGAAGTAGTTTTCATTCTTCTTCCTTCGTATTTTTCCTTCGGCAACACCACTTCACAAAAATCTCGCCCGAAGTAGCCTCTTGAAATGCTTCGGGTCCGAAGTAGTTTTCTTGCTTTAGCTAGTTTGGTCCGCGGTCTGTCTTCGACGACGCTGTTATTTTGAAATGCCGCTTGAATTCTGCTTTGCAAAAATTTTGTCCAAAGTAGTTTTTGGAAATGCTTCAGGTGTGAAACTCTTCTTTACGCCTTGCCAAAATTTTTGCTTCGACAACGCTGCTTCACGACTTTTTCGCCCGAAGTAGTTTTTTGAGGAACTTTGGGCCCGAAGCTCTTTTTGCCTTTCTTGTATTCTCCTTCGACAATGCCGCTTTGCCAAATTTTTCTCGAAGCAATCCCTGGAAATGCTTTAGGTGCGAAGTTCTTTTCATACTTCTCTTCATTCTTTGGCGAAGCTATTTTCCCTAGCTTGTTCGTAGCAAAGATATTTCTTCTTCATCTTATGTACAAAGGGGTGGCAAGGAAAGCCAAAATTGTTGCAACTTACAAATATTTCCAAAAAAACAACCAAAAGAAATACTTTACAACAAAGAACACTATACAAAGTTTCGATTTTTTCCTACCCCATTGTGCAATGTGACAATTGTCAACATTCTTGGTGGCTCGTGGGGTAACGAGCTCGTCTCGGTGGAAGAACCCTCAGCTTTGATCCACTGGGCCAGAGTCACCTCTAGACCCTTCTCCCTTTTCCACCTCTAAGGATGCTTCCACAACTTGTTCTCCTTCTTCTTTTGCTTCGTCCTCTTCCTCTTCTGCTCCTTCTCCTTCTTCTGCTCCTTCTGCTGGCACGGCTTTCTGCTACGGTGATGGGACAAGACAATCGCAGATTTTCCTCATGGTTTGGTGGACATGAGCCCAAACACCTTTTTGAAATGGCTCTTGGTCTTCAAGTGCCTTGACCAAAAAATGGAACCAATCAATCTGCCCAATGTCAGCATGTTTGATTCTTATACTTAGGTCATTCAGGCAAGCCACAATTTTGTAGTGTCTCAGGATGAAGTCAGTGACTTATCCTTCTGTGATCGGCTCTTCCCACTCATCTATTTCTAAGACATCACTTTCAAAATGGAGCCACACCGGCTTGAGTTCTTCCCTGGTGAGAAGGTTTCGATCATCATCTGTGAAACTCGGGAAACCTAAGGAAGAAATATCCTCGAAGTAACCCATTGATGTGCCCTGATCCTACTCAAATATGTCTAGGGGGTCCTTTGCCTGCTACGCTTTCTTCACCTTGGAGAAGAAGGTGCGAATAGTGGCTTAGGCTTTAGACAAATCTCTAGCCGTTTGACTCATAGCAGCAACCTGCAAGTCCTGATATCTAATACTTTGGACCTAAAAATCCAGCTTGAGTCGCATTTTGATTTTTTGGATGACCTCATCTACTATTGGCCCTTTCTTAGCAACAACATACTGAGCTTTGATGACATATATTAAAGTTGACAGGGCACTGGAGGCCCACGATCTAAAACCTTTGAGCAAGTGTGAGCAAATTTCCTTGATTCTACCTCTGTCGAACAACTCCAGGTTTGCTTCTTTGAACAACTTCTATTGAGCCTGCATGATTTTACTTTCGAGCTCCTTAGCTTTTAGCTCATTTTTAGCCTATTTCTATGCTTGGTGCTCAGCAAAACACTGTAATTGTAGTATCTGCTATTTCAGGGCATGTGTTTCCTTCTTCAGTAGCTTACACTACTCCTATGAATCCTCTAGCTTGGAGCAGATTCTAGCCAGCTCTTCCTCCAACTTGATATTGGTGCTCTCTGCTTCAAACTTGCGTTGATTAGCAATATTCGCATGCGCTTGAAAAGTCTCGATTCTGACGTGCATGGATGCGGATTCATTATCTATATTCAAATGTTACAGGTCTTTGGTCTTCTCCTGGTAATCATAATCATCCAGAGTCATTTCATCTAAAGGCTTTTGGACCTTAGGGACCTTCTTCACTTTATGTAACTTTTCGCCCTTCAAGTCGAAGACATCACATTTTTCAACCTGGGCCAGAGATCGCCCTCTTTTCTTCCTTGCCTCATTTAGCATTTTTTCTGTGTTCTACCGAGCTAAGAGTAGCTTCTCGACTAAGGGGCATTCCTTTATTAAGGATAGATCTGATTTAGAAAAGGCTAGATCTCCAACCGAAGGGGTGAACAAATATAAAGAATCAATGGGGAATGCCTCCCTAGAAGGTTCAGAGACGGGTGTAGTAGGAGCTTTAGCAAGCGAGACTATGCTGTGAGCGATGGGAGAATAGATGCAGGGCTCGACATTGGAACATTGCCTTTGCCTTGACTAAGGACTGAAGGAATGGTGGCATGGGTGGGCAAAGTAGTTTCAACTGGATTGTCTCGGTCGGACGACTCGGGTGGAGTGGAGCTATGTAGAGTTGGACTGGCAATGGGAAGTACGTGAGTGGGTGATTGACCTTGTATGGGAGGAAGATATTGATAGGGACCTTCAATCGGGACCACAATGGATGTGTCAGAGACCAAGGTGAAAGGAAGAGAGTGCATACCTACATGCCCTCCTGGCAGAGCGGCCGTGGTGACATCTTGGGTGATTGGCTCTTGTTCCTTTTGGGCTTCAACACTCCTAACCTCCACAAATTCTACTTTGGGGTCTCCTTCTTGTTAGAGGAGCTCCTCCACATCAATGACGTCTATGTCTGGGATCGTCTCAGCACTTGGTGGCCCTACATCTTCAATATTTGCCTCGGTTGGGCCTGATGCAGGCTGTTCAGCAGGAGCACTTGCGAGCTTTGTGATGAGGCCTGGAAATGCCTCAATCATAACATGTTTTGTACACTAAAAATGCCTATAAACTCTTATGTTTTATTTGATATGTTAGTTAAGTTGATTTAATATGCTGTATATTAACCATTTTGCATGATCAATGTATTTGAAATATTATATGTTGATTTTACAGCGTTTTGCATAGTTTTGTGTTCTTTTTGCTATGATTTGCTACAATGGGATATGCTTAGAATAATATCAGCATTTCACTAATCATATTTTGATTTGTCTCAAGCATTTACTTCACCTAAATCGCAGCAAGATGCAAGCAAACTGTTCTTTGTGCAAGAAAAGCTGGTCTTTCCCATGTAAATTCCAACCGACTATCCATAAATAGCAAGGCATGGAATTCACATGAGGAAAGGGATGAAGACCATTAGAATTTTATCTTAGGAGATAACCCACCTGAGAGATGCAGAAGAAATCAATGGAAAAGCATATATTTGTTCATACCAAGATATCTTCGGAATGAACAGATATCTTCGGAATGAAGGAACACAGCATCTTCGGAATGAGCGGATCTTCGGAATGAAGAATGCAGCATCTTCGAAATGAGTGGATCTTCAAAATGAAGCATGCAGTATCTTAGGAATGAGCAATCTTCGGAATGAGAATACAGTATCTTCGAAATGAGCGATCTTCGAAATGAAAACTACATTGTCTTCGGAATGAAGCCACTTATCTTCGGAATGAAGAACAAAATGTGTTTTTGACCTTTTGACCGATTTTTGAAGCCGAAAAAAGGGAAATAAAGGTTGGAAAAAGTAAAGAGAAATATCTTCCATCTGTCTTTGCCGTCATTGCCGACCAAAGCCATCATTAAGGAAAAGATCAAGTTTTAGTCCTCTTCTAGGATAAAACTAGAATTTGTTGCAGCATTGTAGGATTAGATCTTTTTGATATTCTTTGTTTGTAATCAGATCATAGGATAGCTATAAATATTGCTCCCATTCAGGTTGAGCAAGATATATAGAAAAAGAGGTAGAAAATAGAGTAAGGAAGCTAGCAGAAAATACAGAGTATAACTAAAAATTGATTCATTACGATCCTGTACTGATTTTTCGATAGAATTCTTGTAATCATGTCTTTTGATCAATAAAGTGCACCAGTTCTATTTCAAATTACTTGTAAATGAATGTGATTAAGATTTAGAAAAAGAGAGATACTTACACCTTCTGGACAAAGAGGTTGGCCACTTCCAGACCTAGGAGGAGGACTAACAAAGCAGGTTTTTATTCTGATTTTGCTGCAGCAGAATGAGTTGAACTTGTTATGTCAATTGCTTTTAAATAGTTGAAAATATTTGTAGTATTAGTTTATTTATGCTTAGATTAATCTTGTGCTTAAAGTTTTAGTTGCAATATTACTTTCAGCAAAGTTTCTACTTTATTTTCAGATTGTTATTTCCAGAATTTACTGTTTTTTAGAAATTTTTTGCATTTTATGTTTTGCTATCAAAATCTGAACAGAAGATTGACAACCTTCTGTTACAGAACTTTGATAGTTTTTATTTCTACATTAGATCTAAAATTTCATTACTACAAAAGTAATTAGATTTTCTTTTTGCAATTAGGATCAGACTTTCAATTCTGCAATATAATTAGGTCTCATTTTGCAATTGTAATTAGGACTTCATTTCTGCAGTTAATGATTAGTTTCCAATTCTGTAACTTAGATTTAGATTTAATTTATGCAATTTAGAGATAGGAATGTTCCAAAACCCCCCACACAATCAGTTCCACCAATAAGACTTGTTGCCCTAGATTGACCTAAGTTATAGTTGTTTCACTTCTTCTCCCGTAGATAGCCTTGTACACTGCCCTGGATTGACAGATTCATTGAGAATTAATGATGGTATAACGACTACGCATCATTTTATGTGGGGTTGCTTTGGGTGGCTCGGAGGCACTTGAATTTGCTCTTGTCTCTTTCTTTTATTTCTCTCCAATGGTTGCTTTGCCTCTTTGATGCTTGTGTCATGGCCTTTCGATGGTCCCTGTGGTAGTGTCGTTGGCGTAGCTTCGACCTCTTCTTCTTCCTCTTCTTCTGAGGTATCTTTAGGTCCTCTTGGGATTTTGCTCGATCTTGGGGTATTTGGGGGAACAAAATCCGCAAAGGATATATACTTCCAAGTTTCAACATTGGCTTCGTAAAGAATGGCGAAGTATTTATCTGCTACCAAGAGTCCATAAGAGTTCATATTTTGGCGATGGACTCTCATTATCCACCACTCCCGAAGTTTTTCCTCGCTCCAATTCTTCAATTCCTCCTTTAAATCATCCTTTGCTTTTCTCCAAAACATGGAGCTTGGAGTTGGGAGGGGGTATTGGTCAGGATCAAACCCGACCTTTAAGGGGTAGAACTCATGCCAAGGAGGTAATGTTCTCATTCTCTCCAAATGCCACTCTAGATCTTTCCCATTGGGATTATTCCTTTGTTCCATAATTTCAGGGTGGGGGCAGATGTGGAAATTCTTGAATTTTAAGTGATCCCTCATTACACCCAAGGGATCATAGAGCCATTGTTGAGGGATCTGGAGTAGGCCAAAATCGGAAAGATTTTACTCCAAGAAAATGCTCTATTTCAAGGCAAAGACTTTGATTACACCCATCCTGAAAGGGAAGTCACAGGTATGTGCCCATTTTCGATCGTGGCCATACACTGAATTTGTAGCATCGCTCTGTCGAGCGACTTCCAATGCAAACTGATATTTAGAGGGGTATACTAGTAACAGGAAAGGCTTCCCTATGAAACCAAATAGGTGAATCATGAGTCCCTGTGTCAATTGAAAAACATCTCCCATTTTTTCCTGCACCACTCTATCTCTCAAACTGAGGGTCACCCGAGGGTAAGAGCCTTTCAACAAATGCATGTTGGGTCCTAAAAATTATTGATTAAAAGAATAATAGGACTCTGTCCTCAATAGGAGGGGAGTCCATTGGTACATCGACAGAGGATTTCCATCCTTGCCTCTTGGAGAAATAGCGATATGGGGGAATCGCTTATGAACCTGGTAGAAAAACAACTAGACAAGAAAATAACAGGGTGCGAAGTACTGGCTTGTTGTCGAATTCTTCATGCTGGTGAGCCTCGTGTGCAAGGTTCGGGCCACCCATTCTACCCAGTCAAAGAAAACTATGTTGGTGTTTGGTCTTGAAGCATCAGGGGCATAGAATTCCCCTCTCTAAATACATTTGGCCAAAGACACCTGCCAGGGTTGCACTGAAGCATCTGTCGACAGGCCCACCACCCATGCAATGATGGAGAAAATATCCTTGTTTTTGAAGGCTTCCAAGGGTAAGGGCATCTGGGGTAGCTTGCTTGAAGGTAGCCCACTTTTGAGGTTCTCGTGCAGGAATTTCAATATGTAGCTGTTAGAGGTGAACCTCTCCATTTGTTCGCTTAAAATGACATTATGAAAAAAATAGCCCTTGGATGGACCTTGTTGTGGCATGAAGTTTGCTTGTACATCTTCCTTCAAAATGGAAAACAATTTGTGACCCGAAGTGTCCAACACTTTCCTGGATGCAGGCTGGTAATTTTACGTGATAGCATAGATTAGCTCGGGACAATGGTGAGCAGGCGGGGTCAAATACCAATAAATTTGAGAGTAATATGCAACAACTCTCTTATTCTTTGGGGTGAGTCTGCTCGTCATAAACTCTATGGTGCATCGGAGGTCGGACACACCCTTAGAGAGCTGCGTGTCTCTAATATTCTCCCACCCATCAATTGGTGGTTCTACAAGATGCTCCTCCTCAAAGTCGTCCTCTTTTATCTGCTGCTTTTTAGGGCAAGGGGTAAGACTTATCTTCTTTGGAGTACGTTTTTTCTCTTCTTTGCCCTTCTTTGTTTTTCAAGGCCTACAACTTCAGGCTCTTTCCCCTTCTCTTTGGAGTTTTTCTTCCCCATGTTGAAAATAATGGCGGAAGAGTCCTTGATACAGAGGGCTTCAATGCGAAGGGCTTAGATGCAAAGGGTAGGAGAATTGTAGAGTAACCAAAGGCTCTTAGTCTTGCACGAATTGATGGATAACTAACCTCCCTTTTGCTAGAGCTTCACATTTTATAGCCTAAAAAGGTAACTACCTCAATTTATGGCACCTACCAAATTTAAATTAATGCTTCAAACGGAGGAATTTGCCTTACCATTTGATTGGCTCTATAGCAGCATAGTACACGGGGTCACGTGATTTGGTAATCATGAAATGCAAACTACTGCCACCTCATACCTCGATGCGGCTTTTACATTAACCGAATCACCTCGGGATGTGCTCCACCAATTTTGCCTTAAATTCATCTGCTTTGAACTATTTTCTAGGTTGTTGTCAGCATGTTCTTCGAGGCACATTTTAAATCCTTCCATCTCGTGTGTCATTGGTTCGATGAAGTTGAAATCAGCATTGAAAATGATTTGCAATGAACCTTTGGTGCGGACTGCTTTTCGACACTTCAAGCCCGAAGTAGTTCTCCTTTGTTGTGCTTTGCAAGGACTGCCTATCGAAGCTCATGTTCTTGAAAACTACTTCACAAAGGCCCCTTTTAAAATCTACTTCGCAAAACTTCTGCCCGAAGTAGCTGTTGGAAATGCTTCGGGTGCGAAGCTCTTTTCGTGCCTTTGTTTGAATTTTGGTTTGGCCCTTTTGAGGGTAAAGTGCTTCGCAGTGAACTTCCTTGCAACTGCTACTTCGCATAAAAGTCCTCGAAGGAGATTTTGAAGTGTAGTACTTGGATTTTGCAATCTCGAAACAGGATGTATATACAAACAAAAATTATATACAAGAGTACATATACATTTTTTTTTTATATGCAAGAAAAATAATGTTTTACCTCAGCGGTGAAAAGTCTTTAGATGAAGACCATTGACAGAGATCGGCAAAACCTAGCCTTCTGCATCTTTGAGGATGAAAGAGTTGGCTGAGCTTACCTTTACAATTTTGAACGGCCCATCCCAGAAGGCGTCAGCTTGTCATGATTCCCAGGATTGGCCTTCTAGGAGTCCCACTTCCATACCAAATCTCCCACTTTGAACATGCAATCGGATGATTTCTTTTTGAACTAGTCTCGGGTGACCTAAGCATGTTTAGAGAAGTTCTGGTAGGCTTCCTCGCGATCTTCCTCTAGCTACAACAGATGAGCTAATCTGTTTTCCATTAGACTAACTCCATCTTCTTCTTCTAACAAGTGCAATGCAGGGATCTCCACATGGGTGGGTAAGATGGCCTCCTTGCCGTAGACCAGGGCATAAGGTGAAGTCTTTATTGACTTCTTGATAGAAATTCTATCGGCCCACAAGGCATGATCTAGAAGGAGATGCCAAGTCCTTTTGTTCGTCTCTATGAGCTTTCTTAGCACCCTCAACAAGGTCTTGTTGGTGGACTCTACCAATCCATTGCCCTGCAGATAGTAGTTAGAGGAGACTTTATGATATATCCCATGTTTGTAGAAGAAATCGTTGATTTTGATGCCTAAAAAACCAGGACCATTGTCCATAATAATTGCTTCGAGAACGTCGAATCTGGTGATTAAACTCTCTAGGAAGGCGATTACAGTATCTTGATTCACATGTTTCATAGGGATCGCTTCGGCCCACCTGGTGAAGTAGTTAGTTACCGTCAGGATGAAATTATGTCCCATAGAGGAGTTCAACGATATGGCCCCTCTGAAATCCAGCCCCCATTGCTGAAAGGGTGTCTCTACTTGTATCGGGCGAAAGGGCATCAAAGCATTTTTGCTTCATCCGATGAACTTTTGACACTGCTCGCATTTGCGACAAATCACGAAGGCATCAGCAAAGAGTGTGGGCCAATAGTAACCCGCCTTGATGATCTTCAGAGCCTTTTTTCTCCCTGCGAAGTGTCCTCCAGATAGTTTTGAATGAAATTCTCCCAAAACTCTCCTTTTATCATCATATTTTATGCACTTAATAAGGACACCATCAATGTTCCTAAAAAATAGGCCTTCAGGGCGCAAAGTATATCGGGTGGATCGCATCCTGAAATGCCTTCATTGTGAAGCATTTAGATGCGAAGGACATCTGCCAATGTTGAAGTATTCAACTATTTCACTAACCCAATATTTCTCATCCTCTTCTTGGTTGGCGAAGCATTCTTCTACTAGCGAGTCATCCCACTAAGATTTTGTAGCTTCGACCGCTATGCTCTTTGCCAGTTCTTGACATAATGCACGACCGTGAACTAGTTTTGTGGGCTTGATCTCAATGTCAAATTCTTGTATCTTGTTCACCCAACCAGCTCTCTTGCTTCCCAATTCTCCTTGGATGATGAAATTGCGCACATCGGGGTGAATGAAAAAGACCGTAACCCAACTTTGGGAGATGAATTGCTTGAATTTCTGAAGAGACTTCATTACTGCATGCACCTGACATTCTATGAAATTGTATTTCTCTTCATGGGGATTGATCACCTGGCTTAGAAATGTGATGGGACGCTCTTCACCGTCTTCCCCCTTTTGTGTTAGGACTGCAACATAGCTTTCGGGTTCCCCTATGGCATACAGTATAAAATATTGACTGTAGTTAGGGTTGATCAGGACCGACACCTGAGTGATTCGGGACTTAATCTCTTCAAATGCCTCCTTTCTATCTTCTATCCAAATGAATTTCGTGCCCTTCTTCAAAAGTTTAGACATCGGCTTGATGACTTGGGCAAAATTAGGGACAAACTTCCTCACAAAGTTGATCTGGCCGAAGAAATATTGAAGTCCTTTCTTGTTTGCTGGGAGTGGGAGTTTTGTTAGAGCCTCAGATCTGTCGAGATCTACAACGAGGCATTTTTTTGATATCGCATGTCCCAACAACTTTCCTTCGCTGACTGCGAATATGGACTTCTTCGGATTGATTGAAATGCCAAACTCTCGACATTTTTCAAAAATCTGTTGCAGATGTAAGGGGTGATCCTCCCTTCTTCGGGAGAAAATGGTCATGTTATCTAGATAGATGACGATAACCTTGTTTAAAATCTCACCAAAAGCTAGATCCATCGCTCTCTAGAAAGTGGCACCAACATTCGAAAGGCCAAATGGCATTTTCTAGTAAGCAAATGTCCCCCACTTGGTGGTAAACGTTGTTTTATGCTGGTCTTCATTCCTGACCTAGATATGATTGTATCTAGAGAAACCATCAAGTAGGGAGAAGCATTGAGCTCCAGCCACCGAGTGCAAGATCTAATCGATTTGCAGAAGAGGATAGTGGTCCTTGAGAGAAGCCTGGTTCAGGTTGTGAAAGTCCATGCATAAACGTATATCTCCATTTTTTTTTTTGATGGGGACTAGGTTTGCTACCCAAGAAGAATGTTTTATGGGATAAATTATCTTTGCCTCGAGCATTTTTAGGAGTTCGGCCTTCATCAGGACTTCGATCTTCGGTTTAAACAACCTTTGCTTTTGTCGAAAGGGCTTGAATCCCTCCTGCAACTCAATTGTATGCTGGATCAGTTACCGATTTTATCCCCTTAGATATTGATAAGACCAAGCCACTATGTCAGGATACCTTTTGCATAGAGATCGGATCTGTTCTAGCTCCTCTGAAGTGCAATTTGTTCTAACTTTTATTGCTTTTCCAGGCTTGAGCTCCAACTCTTGATACTGCTTGGCATTAACTTTGATCCTATGCAAAACTGCTCGATCGTTCTGATCAAAGAGGATTTCTAGGGTAATCAATCCTTTAGGAAGGTGGTTATTATTCAATTGAACTAGTCCTTCATACTCCTCACCGTCAGGGCTTCTGATTTCGATAGTGGCTGCTTCTTGAATCATGAAATTCACAATCTTCTCATCATTGTCAAAGACTTGCCAATGCAGATCTTTGTCTAGGACAGAGGGTCTGTAGACCATTATCACAACTTTGGGCTTGTGCACCATGTCTTCTGTTGGAGAGTACTTGGCTATGATGGATGCCAAAACATCGGCATGTCGGTTATTTTCTCTTGGAATAGACTACAGATTGAGAGATTCAAACTGGTCAAACAAGTCTCATACCCTATTTTGGTAGGACTTGAGATGATGCTTCTTTGAAGTGCACCTGTTTGTGACCTGGTTGCATATCAGTTCAGAATCTCCAAAGATTTGGAGGTGCTTTATGCCTAACTTGTCAGTATTTTTGAGTCCTAGGCATAATGTTTCATATTCTGTTGCATTGTTGGTGTAGCTCCATATCAACCGGTAGCAATACTCATTTTGCTCTTTGGATGGTGAAACTAGAAGAATCCCTGCCCCAGTGTCATTTTTACATCGGGCACCGTCGAAGAACAACTTCCATAGTCCTTCTTGGGCACTTGTTCTATTCTCTGGTTGGGTGTGTTTCTTAGGCTTGGTGATCGCATAACATCCTATCTCGGTCTCTACCATGGTGTTAAAGTCTGCCAATAAGAACTCATCTTCATAACTTTGCTACGCAAGAGAATCCTTGACCAGGTCCACCCGCTCTACTTGCTCCACTATTGCGTTCACTGGATCACTGCTCTCTTCTTCGGACATCTTCTGCACAAGGAAGGAAGAAGGTTTTTCATTATAGATCTTCACCTTCTTTCCTTTGAATGGAATCTCTAGATGAGAGTAATCCATAGACAAATATCCACCCAGCTTTGCTGTAAATTCCCTTGACAAGCACATACTAAAGTATGGCTCCAGGTCGACGACCACTACCTCTTGTATGATCGTGATCTGAGGCATATTATGTAATCGAATAGGAATGTCCTTGATCACTCCTATAGTATTCACTAGGGTACCATCCAACTAGAGTACACCTTGAATGCTTCACGTATATTCCATCCCTATTTCTTCGTAGACTGCTTTCGGCATGACTGTTGTAGCGGCCCTAGAGTTGATCATACAGTTATGTACAATATACCCTTCCATCTATAGAGATAGGTAGAATGGAGGCGGTCTATTCTTCCCCGTAATGGATGTGGATAGGTTCTTCACAAGAGCAAGCGTTGTTGCCTTTTTTGCTTTAGTCATATTCAAATATTCTTGCAGCAGGTCCACTTGTCCAGGTAGTTGCAGTGTATCGTACAAGCTGATATTGGATGGAATCCTCTTTAACTCCTCTACAATGTTGTATGCCAGGGAACTGAGCACCTCGGGTTCCTTTCTCGATTCATACCTAGTGCGATACTACTCCGTAGCTTCAACTCTTTGTCGCTTAGTTAGTGAAGGAAACTTGAGCTTTTCCTTAGCCTGCTCTCTTGTTTCTGCCTGAGGTGGTTCGACAGAGGCCTTTTGAGATTTTTCTTTGATCGATGCAGGTGAAGGAGCTTCGTTTGAGGCCAAAGAAGATGATTTTCCTTTCTCGGGTAGAGCGTGCACTTTTAAGGGATCCATCTGAGTAGCATACACTCTATTGCCTTCTTTCCTCCTTTGGTAAGCATTGCAACTGACTCTTCTTCACCAATCGCCAGGCTCTGACTCATTTTCCTGATGACGTTGACTTGACTGCCATGACTACTACTCGCCAACATTTGTACATAGTATTGGTGCAACATGTAGGTATTCTCTTCATGCGGATCATTGCACGTAGAGCACCAATATACATAATCGAGAGTGCTCGAAGCTTCATCAATCACAGCGTTTCTTGCCGAAGCCTTCCCTTGCTAAAATGCTTGGTCTTTGGTAAGCGCAGGTGTAGGATAAGACCTTCTCAGTAGAAATTCTTGTTGCGCTTGTTTCTTCTTCATAATGGTCATGTCATTGGACAACGTCTGAACTGTGGAGTTCAGAGACTACATCTCTTGTAGAATTTTAGCTTGCATATCATCGGCTTTTGGAATGAGTGGCAATGAAGCCATCGTCGGTATTGGAGGTAGGGTAGGGGGTTGAAATGGTGCTGGAAATACAGGGAATGCCGAAGTGACCGTGGGCTGTGGAGTTGAAAATGTGGGAAAATGAATTTGTGGAGCGGTGATTTGAGACACAATAGGATTCGGGTTCCAAGATGAGATCGAGAGTGCAGGGGTTGTAGAGATCTACGAAGCAGCTGCGCTCGCATACTGAGATTGAGGGAATTCGGGAAGTATTGGCATCGACATCCTTTGGGGAAGCTTTCCCATAGCTATCAAATCCATTTCTACCCTCTTGGCTAATTCATACAACTCAAGAAAAGTATTGATGTTAGAATATCTTACCATGATACTGATATCAGGGTTGAAATCTCGAAGGAAATAGTATGTTGTAGCTTTGCTGGTTGGCCGAAGTCCAACTGGTACTCTCTGCCAGGTTCGATCGAACCTAACATTGAAGTCTGTGATCTCTTCTTGTGGATGTCTCTGGATTGAAGTGAACTGATGCATGAGAGAGGTAGGATCGGAGGACTCATTGAAGTTTCCCATCAACTGCCTGGCTAACTGGTCCCATCCCATAATAGTACCGGGTGGTAAATATCTATACCAATAGAGGAGTTTCCCTCTAAGGGAAAGAACCATAAGCTTTACCATAATGCGCTCCTTTGTGATGTGGATCACAGCCAGAGATATTATGTCCTGGATGTGCTCCAGAGTAGTCTTCCCAATTCCGTCAAACATTGGGATCTTCTTTATAGCAGTAGACGGCACTTGCCCTTGTCCCGCTAGATTTAGCGATGACAAATAATCCCATGCTGGGAACAACCTGGGCGGCGGTTGCTGTTGCATTTGTTGTTGTTTATATTGTTGTGCCATACTTGCTCCTAGATTTTGAGAAACAAGAATCCTCGAAGCTCCTCCTTGATTAATAGGATGACTAATAGAAACAGAGGCACTAGGATGCTTCGGTGAGTTGGGAGGATTGGGAGGAAAACTAGATGCTATGCTATCAGAAGTTAGGCCTTATCTGTCAACAACAGCCTCTTGCGAGGATGTTTCACGTAATAGTGACTCGAGGGTGACCAAACTTGATCTCTCCCCAAAGGCGTCAATATCTAGCTCAAAGAACTCGATTTCCTCTCCTCTATTCCTAACTCTCCATCTTGTTTGCATGAAGACACAGACTTTGGTACTGGTCTTTACGACTTAAAGATTCTCGGGTAAACAGAGTCGCCAGATGCTAAGAGTCTTTCGATAATGAGAGCATCGGTTCTCACTACCACTAATCAGGTGAGACTGATCGGGTCACACTGGGAACTGGTTAGAACTATTGGCCCCGATGGAGATAGGTTTGAGATTCGTGTTCTTAAAATATGGGACCTTGGTCCCACCGGGAGTGCCATAAATTTTTGGTCATAAAATCTGCCTAGGAAATTATTTGGGTGAGTGTATGCGCCCTAGACCTGGACCAATATTGAAATGCCGAAGGGAAGAGATGCCCCTCATGCCAATATTCGAAGAAAGGCCGACTCCTATGCTAAGCTACTTTGGTTTTTTGAGATAAGGGATGCAGGAAAGAGATAAACAGAGTAAGGATGCAGGAAAGGGATAAAAAGAGTTAGGGTTAGAGAAAGAAATAAAAAAGGGGTAAGGGAAGAGAGATCAATGATTTAAATTAGGAGAGAACAGGAAGCACGATCACTAACTAACAACTTGAATAGCAGCAAAGAAAACCAAGAATAAATGAAATAAATGCCACATTAACCTTCCTATGTATCCTCTGAGCGAGCTCCAGGATTCTCCTTCTCCCTTTCATCAAAATTTAGGGTTCATAGTAACGACAAATATAAAAAAAACCACAACCCACCAGGCAGCATAAAATAAAACCAATATGGTGTTTTTCCTCTCCTATGTATCCTTCAGGCAAATTTTAGGGTACTGTCCCCAATCGTACACCGAATTCAGGATTTAGAGTTACAATATGTGAATGAAGAAATACAAAATAAATAAACATAGAAGGCAGCATACAAGAGATAAATTGAGCCTAAAGTTCTTTAGTATTAATCGCAGGACATCAAGTTACAACAACTTTCTAGCAAAAAGTTCCCCCCTTTCTTACATTACAATTCCTGGGTTTTTATAGAGGACCCGACCCTCTGAGTCATTATTACACAGGATGGAGTACATCCTCGAAAGTTGAGAAGTCGGCCCATCGTGACTCTCATGACTGAGATTTCATATCCTTTGCCAAAACTAGCAGCTGTGACTGGATCAACTGGGGAAATATGCATTAATGAACCGCCTGAGCATCCTCAAATTTTGGGTGTGGTGCTCGAGTGGCCGCCATGCTCGTCGGGCTCTCCTTCTAGAACTGATACTTCATTTCCAATTGCCAAAAATGAGCAGTGGTCTTATCAGGAACGTAAAAATGCATTTATGAGGCACTTGATCACCTCGAGAAAATTCTTGGCTTGGAACACGTGCCCTTGAAGCGCTTTACAAGATGCTCATTTACAAATTTGCTTCGTAATGGACTTGTACCAAAGCAATAACTTCTCCTTAATTTGTACTTCATAAAATGGAGCTTCGCAAAACTGCTTCGGGGGGTGTGAGTGCTGAAGCATATCTCTTTCACAAAATGGGCCTCTTCATTCCTTACCACTTTGCTGACAAAATTGCTTCGCTTATGCCTTGGAGAAATGCTTCATTGCGATCCTCTTTCAAAACTGTGGTTCGGGAAGGTTTCGGCCAAAGCAATTTCCTTCAAAATATGTTGCATTTTTTATGGCC
Organism: Wollemia nobilis; assembly: GCA_028583015.1. NCBI lineage: Eukaryota > Viridiplantae > Streptophyta > Pinopsida > Araucariales > Araucariaceae > Wollemia > Wollemia nobilis. The sequence goes on along the minus strand of JAQPPZ010003077.1, from coordinate 8,164,137 downwards.
GCTACTACTTCGGGTGAAAGTACTTCGCATGAAATATGGTCGAAGCAGATGCTTTGCAATGAATTTTGGCAAAGTAGAAATGGTTTTTTGGCGTGGGGAGCCGAAGTGGATGATTCGGTGGCTTTTCAATAAAGTGTTTTCAGTGCTGTGCTCTCTTCAAATCCCACTTCGCAAAACTTTCGCCCAAAGTAGCCTTTTGAAATGCTTTGGGTGCGAAGTAGTTTTCATTCTTCTTCCTTCGTATTTTTCCTTCGACAACACCACTTCGCAAAAATCTCGCCCAAAGTAGCCTCTTGAAATGCTTCAGGCCCGAAGTAGTTTTCTTTCCTTAGCTAGTTTGGTCCACGGTCTTTCTTCGGCGAAGCTGTTCTTTTGAAATACCACTTGAATTCTGCTTCGCAAATTTTTTTTTCGAAGTAGTTTCTAGAAATGCTTCGGGTGCGAAGCTCTTCTTTATGCCTTGCCATAATTTCTACTTTGGCAACATTGCTTCACGAATTTTTTGCCCGAAGTAGTTTTTTGAGGAAATTCTGGCCCGAAGCTCTTTTTGCTTTTCTTGTATTCTCCTTCGGCAACGCCGCTTCACCAACTTTTTCCCGAAGCAATCACTGGAAATGCTTCTGGTGCGAAGTTCTTTTCATACTTCTATTCATTCTTTGGTGAAGCTATTTTCCCTAGCTTGTTCGGTAGTGAAGTTATTTCTTCTTCATATTATGTACAAAGGGGTGGCAAGGAAAGCCAAAATTTTTGCAACTTACAAATATTTCCAAAAAAAACAACCAAAAGAAATAATTTACAACAAAGAACACTGTACAAAGTTTCGATTTTTTCCTACCCCATTGTGCAATGTGACAAAATTGTCAACAGGAACCAAGGTAGGGTTACTGATGCACCAAGCTTTGTTCAAGACAAATCTAGATGCCATTTTGATTGGAAGTCATATGTTTTATGACAAATTATATGATTTTTTGTGCAAGTGCAGCAATCCCATCTTCCAATTTGTAGGCAGATGAAGGATGAAGCATGAAAGAAGAATCATGCACATTTTTTGGCTATGCCTCATCCAAATATGTGACGTCTGAAGTCAACCACTTGCATATTAGACATATAGGGGTAACCATATGTGACTACTACCTATCTAACTATGTACCTATCTATAGATACCACCCATTTTAATACAAGTAATCGTCAAGAGTTTGCACAGGTCAGTTGAGATTAGATGTCTGGAGGAAGTAGATGTTTGGTAGGATAAACATATACAATAGTAGACATCTAATAGACCTAGATATCTATGGGAGGAGATGCTTGGTAGAAAAATATCTGAGGTAGGAGATGTCTAGTAGGTTGAGACATTTAAGGAATTAGATTCTTGAAGTGAAAAGATATCTAAGGGAGAAGACGTCTGGCAGGAAGTTGTTATCAAATATTAGAGCAACTTTAGATTAATGAATCTAAGGCATTTTGGAGGAATTCAAACGTCGATTATATCATGATCCAAAGTTGTACCAAAATTAGTTACTAGCAAAATACTTAATCATCATTAGGAGAATGAAGGAATGATGTGTAAATAAATACCAAACCTTGATCAAGTGGTAGCACATGCAAGGAGAACCCGATAATTTCAAAATTTTAATATGGTTTTGATTGAAGATATTACTTGGATTCATGCCACAGTAGATTTTTATCAACAATGGTGGGAGTAGGCACCAACCAAGGACCCTATCAAGCATAAAATCAATGTTGTAGGAGTCAATTTTATTCTACATATTTTGAGCTATTCAAAGTATTTCTTCAAGGAGTACCTGATCCAGATGCTATAAACCTATGATCTGTTAAGCAATACCAGCATAGTACATATTGGTGATACATATATAGTAGTTGATTTTTCTATGAAAGCATTTTGATGCACATTCAAACTCTTGAAGTAGGGAAAACCCATGGTGAATGAGCGGGTAGATCCCAAGAAGACTCTAGTTGATCTAGAGTATCACCACATTGACCAAGGTAGATATTGATGCTATGTTAGCAACCCATGGTAATCGTGGAGTCAAGCAACCACAGTTGGCCAATAAAGGGTTATAGTGCATCATGAACGTAATAATGGCTAGACTATTAGGAGAACAATGAAGCTCATATCTTTTGATTTGGTTGATTCCATACTTGCAGGGGATTGACCAAGGAGTGTCTTATGATTGGGTAACTTACTTGGTGCTTCGTATATAATTTTTTTTATGAGAGTGACCAAGAAATTTTCAATGGTATTTCATGCCATTGGATTATTGTTAGATATAAAATTTAGAGTAGGAGTACTGATTCTAGATTATGACCCTCAGTAGAAGTAACCAAAATCAACACTAATAATTTTGTACTGGAAAGATGCTAAGCCACATGTGAAATACCAAATGTTGGTGAAGAAGCCATGAGTGAAGCATATTTCTCATAAGCCTTCACATAGAGAAGGGCCATTGATAAAATTAGAAGGAGAGGATACTACACCACTGCTTGAAGAGATAAGGCCCACAAAGCAAATGGTTTTACCCATGCAAGAAGTGCCTAAGACAACATGAAAGAAGTAGAAATTTGAGCCACCATCACTTGATCCTGTGGATGTGACCACAACTGATAAAATCGTATGCAATCAAGAATTAGCTCAAAAAATTGAGCAACAACTAAGTGTACATGTTGTGAAAGTCAATTTTCCAATTCCTACAGTTTTTCAAGAAATTCCAACATGACCTAGTATTGTTGTCCATATTGGACATACAAAGTAATTGGAAGAGGCCCAATTTTGGGATCATGAGGAGTCACTTGAAGCACCCCTAGAATCCCTATCTGTCCAAACTTATTTTACAAAAACCTTCTATGTTTTCTCGTTTGAAGATATGCTTACAGCAATAGAAGCCAAGGTAGCATGTAGATTAGTAGCTATTGGTGTCCCCAGAGAAGCTACAAAGGAGATGGTGAGTGAGGGACTACCACCCTAGACTGTTGTAAATCCAACAATATGGACACAAGCGCACCCTATTACAATCAAAGAAGAGATCTCTTTGGAAATTGAGATCATATTAGTACCAAGATAGAATCCCTAGCCAAACATAGAACCTCGGCCTATTGTTGGGATAGATGGTGATAACAGTTAAGCCTAAGTACGTCAAGAATAATTTATCATCATAAAATAGAAAGCAGCCAAGAATCCCATCAACCTATCTGAGAAGAGAAAGGTTATGTTGCAGGAACAAGAGGAGGAGGAGCATGAGGATGCATGGTCAAAATGTATTTTGTTGGAATTGTCTAATTTTATGGATCTATTAGACACTATGGATCAGTAGGCGATAAACTATTTTTCTAGCCTTACCCATGGATATTTTGCACCTATAGTTTGATGCAAATTTTGTTGGTTAGTGGAATAGATGGCAATTTATGGTGGAAGAGGAGCTAAACAAGTTTATGAAATGGGATGCATAGGGATATTAGAGAGAAAAATTTTCTAACATCTATTAGTATCAATCATGGACTTTGCCTATTGTGCACTTGAAAACTATGGAGGGAATGGGACAACTACCCAAAAATATACCTAACCTCTACTTGCAATCAACACAAGTGTATGTTTGTGGCCATGGCAATAACCCTTCTTCCCAACACTCCACTAAACACAGATCACAAGCGGAGTTAGTATAATGTTACCAATGTATAGTTAGTTTAATTTTCTAGTCCATTTGTTGTGTTGGCTAGCAGAAGGAATTAAACACTTGCATTCATCTAGGCAGACTTTGGATAGAGAATTGTAATTGAAAAAGGTTGAATTGTAAGAGAAATAGTGATTTCTATCAGAAGGGATTACTCAGTTGGATGATATCTTGAAGTCCATTCAGGAAAAACAACAAATGATAGACCTTAGTGCTCAGATTTATAATAGGGAACAAGTGATTATCATCATTGAGGATAAAATATTGAAGCATAAGGAGGCTAAGGAACTACTGGTAAAGTAGACTTTAAAATTAGTGGCTCAAAAAAGTTAGAGTGCAAAATATTGGTAATAGGAAAGTGAAACATTGCGTAAGGAGTTGCTCCAATCACAACAACATGAAGCAACTCTTAAGGCTGAATTAGCCTAGAAGGTATTATCATCCTCAACCATGACAACACAATAAATGAAAGAGATGTTCATTTAGCATGAATTGAAATTGTTGTCTAAAATTTAGGGTATAGAAACACAAACCAACAACATGGAAGTAGAATGGGTCAAGTACTACACTTACCCCAAGCGAGTTCGAGATGAATGTGGAGATTTTCAAATCAAGGTATAAGAATTGGAGGAGGTACCCCAGGTTGCAACACCAAAAGATGCCGACACACCAACAAGACAACATAGAAAATTGCTGAGGACATCAACTTATTCGAAGGGGAGGATAGATGTAGATAACAGTTCAAAGAAGACATGACATGATGAACTATTTGACAAAATATCTACAATACACAAGTAATTTTGAGATACAATTTTTATAATGTATAATTCATTTTGATAAATGTAAGGATTTGTAATGTAAAATTAGCCATAATGATGTAATTTAGACTTATTAATAGAAATGCACTAAAGGATAAAACTAGCCATCATTTGTTAACATATCTTAGACTGATTAGTTAATACATCTAGAATTAGTTAAGACATCTAGAATTTGTTAGATATCTAAGATTGGTTGTTATGCTGCATAATAGAATTGTTAAGTGTTAACATAGGGAAGTTGGGACGGTTGAGCCAGGTTGGTTGCAGTAACCACCTGGGCTTGCCCTATAAGTACCCCCTATTCATTTTTGTAATCTATCCATACTTGACATAAATGCAGATCCATTGTGAATACAACAAGTATTATTTTGGAGTGTGTGTTCTGTGTGATTGCATAGTGAATGTATTGTTGTATTGCAGGTATTGATCAATGGCTTGTACGAGATAGATTGGTGTAGACTTGCATTGTTCTTGTTGTTGTGCAGTTACATGTGTAATGGTTGCAGGCTAAAAATGATGCAAGTTGCATTAGATGTCTAGATCTACCCATCTAAACCCATTGTTTTATGTCTAGGCCTATCCGTCTAGGCCTTGTCAGGTACCCATATAAGCCCTATGCAACGCATCTATTCATCTGTACCACCCATCTATGATGTCTGCACTACCTTTTTGGGATGTCAACCAGTTACATGTTAAGTAATCTAGACGTTTAGGCAGTATAGATGTATGATAGGTTACTCATATAAGCAACATAGCCATTTAGAACCCAACCTGTCTATAAAATACACGTCTGAATAGCACACGTTTAAAGCCTACAGTATATTCTTACCCATCTAGACCGGTTACTCGTCTAGACTAGATGTGTGTAGTGAACTACTTATCTCAGACTGATACAACCAATTGATAACATGATGCCTAGTCAAGTTTGTTGTCCTATTCCTTCCTAACTCCTATCATTCCCTCGTATCAAGAAAGCACTCACCCTTGTGTACAAGTTGTATGTCCATAGACATTGATAAATATGAAATGAATATATATAAAGAAGTATGTGACTAAATAGGATATCCATTATCTAGTTTTATGAATAGTTACACAAGAGGTTCTAATAGGATTCTAATAAGTTATAATTCCCTCTGCCATCCCATAATCTATAGCATCCCATTCACATATCACCCATACCTCTTTCATAGTTTTAGAAATTTGTTTTATCTTTTATCTCCTAGATACAAAGAATATCATGCTTATTACTTAAACAAATGTCCTTGATACACCTCTACTTTGAAGGGAGATTAACACCCCTTATATTCCATGAGATGGTAATCATATCTTATTAGGGGCTACTAGCCTCACTTGCAAATTACCAATATCATTTTGTTGTTTGGTAAAGAAAAGTTCAACCAACTTAGTTTGTGTTCCTTTATCTATGTTTGCTCTTGCTTCCCTAGATCTCACTTGATAATTTTAAGGTTTTCTTCTTTTTGCCTTGCCTATATTAGGAATAGGTCTTATTATTCTATTTCTTAATATTCTTTCACAATTTTCTTTTTCCTTATATTTATCCCCTCTTGGCTCTACTATGGAATATTTTTACTTGTTTGTTGGAAGTTAAATGGTAAAAAATTTGTCAACTTTTGTTTTGACCTTACCTTTTTGCCCCCATTGGATGACATCCTAGTCAACATGATTGGGCGACAGATAGATTGGTGGACGGTAGGAGCATTAGACTTCTAATTCCTTTTTTCTATTCCTCCCTATTTCTTCTCTTCCTAATATCTCTCCAACTACATTGTAAACACTATATAATGTTTGTAACTCGAATTATTTATCTAATTTGAATATTGAAGATTTGACTTTCAATATCTGGTATCAGAGCGTAGGAGGAGTGTCTAGGTTTTCAAGGCCAGGCATGATTCTCGAGGAGGCCCAAGGAGGCCCATAGGAGTGTCGAGGCTAGGCATAATTTTTGAGGAGTCCCACAGGGTGCGAATCCTAAAGCCAAGCGAGCAGGCCAACATGAAACCCGAGGACACACGAAGGCATGATTCTCGAGGTGGACTACTGAAGGTGAGGTGAGGCCCATAGACTAGTAGCAGTAGACCGGACACGTGGTAGTCAGTAGGGCTGACATGGCAGAGTGGACCGAGGCTGACCGGACGGTGATGTGGCATAGCTGACGTAGATGGCACATGGATCGAGGAATGTTGACTAGGCGGTGACGTGGCAGAATGCTGACTAGGCGATGATGTGGTGGACACACAACAAGGAAAGACTGACGTGGCGAGTGGACAAGCAAGGAGAAGGTGACGTGGTGAAAGGCGATTCACCCAAAGGGAGCAAAAGGGCAAGGTTCGATTGCCCAAAGGCAATCAAACTATCTACCATGCACCCATTGTTTTAAACACCCTCTGCACCGAAATCCCAATGCATGTGGGATAATAGGTTTTAATTTTTTTTAATTAAATCGCGTCGCCCTCGTGTTTAAATAAATGTGAAGGAGTTTACAGCCAAAAGCGGCTTGTAGCACGAGTGGTAAAGGGTCGATTGTTGCATGGGGGAGGTCACGGGTTCGAAACCCAGCGACATAAATTTTTTTTTATTATTGGCATATGGTAAAGGTCTTCGAAGGTCGCATAAGAAATTGGCATTAAAATTTAAAAAAAAAAAAGTTTTTATTTTTTATAATTTTTTAAAGTTTTATAATAAAGTTTATTAATAATATTAAATTATATTGTTTTTTTTTAAGTTTTTTAAAGAAAACCAATATTTTTTATTATTATTTAACTTATTATTATAATAACTTTTAAAATTATAATAGAAAGAAAACTATATAATTTTTTTTGGAAAAACATTGCCTAAGAGGCAATTTATTGTAAAAGAAGGAGCTTTACACCTGATTCGAGGAATAAAAAATTGTAGTGGAAAAATATGTTGTGATAGCCTAGAAGGCTATAAAAACTGGAAATTTTTTTCCTTTTTTCTGTAACAAGCCTGAGAGGCTTAGTATTTTTTCCTTGTAAGAGAGACAAAAGACCAAACTGAAATTTGTAAAGAGGCATTGATGATAAGACCAAGTGGTTGTTATCATGCCCTATGTGCACTTTTGGTGAGAGAAAACACCAAAAGTTTTGATGAAAAAGTGAGAGCTTATGGGCTACATATTGTGTTTAGTCAGTTGTAGAACATAGTAATAGCACACCAGAGGCATCCAGACTCAGGGTACGAGGTAGACTCTGAAGATAACTCTTTTGGGAGTAGATTTGAGCAATCCGAATCCGTAGAAGTTGCACCACAAGAATCAGAATATACTCATTATAGTAATTCAGTGGAAATTCTAGAACCAGAATCACCTGAGATAATATTGATCAGTGACGATGAAGAACAAGTAGCAAACAATTTCGTGAATCAAGAAATAGCAGCGCCACAACAAGAGGAACAAGCAATCAATGAAAGAGTGAATCAAGTCAGATTTGACTTAAATTTGTAATCTCTTCTTTCTTCTTCTTTCTTCCTTCTAAAAGCATAGTGCTTTATTGTAACCGAGAAATAAAGAGAGTGTTTTAGTTTATAGCAACTATGGCCTCACATAACAATCTACCAATTCTAGAATTCAACGGATATGACTACGAGTATTGGTCTATCAAAATGAAGACCTTACTCATAGGGAAAGGTTTGTGGGACATAGTAGAAGAGGGTTACATAGAACCCTCAGACTGGGCAACATTGAGTGTCGCAGATAAGAAAACAAGAAAAGAAGGACAAAAGAGCAACTCTTCTGCTCTTTATCATCTCCAAGCAGCATTGGAGAAGAGTATATTCCCTAGAATCGCCACTTGTACAACTGCACAAGCTGCATGGAAAGCTTTGAAATATGGATTCTAGGGAAGTGATCAAGTGAAGCAAGTGAGGCTTCAAACTATGAAACGAGATTTTGAAAATCTCAAAATGAAAGAAGACGAAAAAATAGGTGACTACTGTGTCAGAGTCAAGGCAGTTGTAGATAAAATGGTTACTCTTGGTGAGGAAATTAAGCCTGAAACAATTGTAATGAAAGTGTTGCGAACACTTCCACAAATATGGAATCACATAGCCATAATTATAGAAGAGTCAAAATATCTTTCCACTTTAACATTTGATGCATTAATCGGGTCGTTAATGTCTCATGAAGAGAGATTACAGGAATCTCCTTCAACCAACTATGGAGGCGATGATAAAGCCTTCACATCCAATGAAAATACTAGAAGAGGACGTGGAAGAGGTCAAGGCAGAGGCCAAAGAAGAGGTAGAGATAGAGGCAACTACAGAGGAGGCAATCAGAATAGAGGAGGCAATCAGAACAGAGGTGGAAACCAAAATCGAGGAGGAAATCCAGGATGAAGTGGAAATCAAGGATGAGGAAGTGACAAATCCAAAATAGCTTGTTTTAACTGTGGCAAGCCAGGTCACTTTGCTCGTGACTGTTGGTCAAAATATTCTCAAGGCAGCAACAGTCAATATGGAAATTATGGTGAAGAAGATGATACCTCTAATATTTTTCTTTCATATGGACAATCAGAACAAAATCTAAATGACACATGGATTTTGGATACTGGTTGCTCAAACCATATGAGTGGCAAAGAAAATCTATTTGCTACTCTAGATTCCACTTATAAATCCCACATCAAGTTAGGGGATGATAAAGCTTTGCAAGTCGAAGGCATTGGAGCCATGGAGGTTCCAATGAAAGAAGGACTAAAGAAAGTGAATGACATCTACTACACTCCAAAGCTCCAACACAATCTGCTAAGCATTGGGCAAATGATGGAGAATAATTACAAACTTGTTTTTGATGAAGGAAAATGTATCATTCTTGATAAAAACAATTGTAATCGTGTCATCACACAGGTCCCAATGACCAAGAATCGATTATTCCCTCTCAAATTTGGTGAGCCAGGGGGAGCTCAACTTGCAAATGTAGCTATAGCAAATCCAAGTGTGCTTTGGCACTTGCGATATGGTCACCTTAATTTTGCTAGCTTGAAACTGCTAACTTCTCAAGCTATGGTGATAGGACTTCCCAAAATCAATGAACAGAAGGAGGTCTGTGAAGGATGTGCTTTGGGAAAGCACTCAAGGTCAAAGTTTCCAAAAGGACAAGCGTGGAGAGCCAACTATCCACTTCAGTTAGTGCATTCGGACATCTGTGGTCCAATGCAGACAAAGAGTATCAGAAACAATTCCTATTTTCTCACTTTCATAGATGATTTCTCTAGAATGTGCTGGATTTATTTCTTGAAACATAAAGATGAAGCTTTTGATTGCTTCATAGATTTTAGAAACAATGTAGAGAAACAAAGTGAGTGTTATGTAAAGTGTCTTAGGACAGATCGAGGAGGCGAGTACTCCTCAAAATAATTTTTAAAATATTGTAAAGCAAGTGGGATCAAAAGGCAATTCACCACTGCCTATACCCCACAACAGAATGGTGTGGCAAAGAGAAAGAACCGCACCATAGTTGAGATGGCGAGAACGATGCTTCAGACTAAGCATCTAACTAATATGTACTAGGTTGATGTTGTAAGAACCAGTGTATACATTCTAAATAGAAGTCCAACTTCTAGTTTAGATGGTATCACTCCTTATGAGGGGTGGTATGGAAAGAAACCAAATGTAAAGCACTTCAAAGTTTTTGGTTCTTTAGCATATGCACACATTCTTGATGAGAAGAGGAAGAAGCTTGATCCCAAAATTCAAGCTTGTATATTTGTAGGGTATTGTGAGTCTACCAAAGCATATAGACTCTACAATCCCAAGACTCATAAAATTGTACTTTCCAGGGATGTAATTTTTGATGAAGGGGGAGAATGGGGTCATCAAAGAATTTTTGTTGATGATGAGTCCCAAGATGTAAGTTCTTCACAGGTACAACAGGTGTCTCCCAAGAAAAGCAAAGGCACACCACCCCCTCCAAGCCCAAGCAGGAGTACTACATCAAGTACTTCAACCGCCACTCCAAGTCCTTCTCCACGAAGATCAGTAAGTTCTTCACCGATGGACATTGACAGTGACTCTCCATCAAGAGGCAAAAGAACATTACAACATCATCCATATTTTCAAATGTTGGATCAAAATTTCCAGAAAAGATACACTAGAAGCCAAGCTAGTGAAATGAATATAGTTTTGCAGCAACTTGAAAATTTGCAATTGTATGGGGATGATGACTCCCATGATCCTAAGGGAGATGTAGTCAATTATGCTTTATTGGCTAGTGCACAACTAGAACCAGCTAGCTATGAGAAGGCTTGTACTCAAAATATATGGCAAGAAGCCATGGAAGAGGAAATAACCTCTATAAAAAATAATGATACATGGGAGCTAGTAAAGCTACCCAAAGGAAAAAAATGTGTTGGATGTAAATGGGTCTACAAGACCAAATACAATGTTGATGGAAGCATTGAGAGGCACAAGGCGAGATTAGTAGCAAAAGGTTTTACTCAAAAATTTGGCATTGACTATGAGGAAACCTTTGCTCCTGTTGCACGACAAGAGACAATCAGATCAGTTCTTTCCTTAGCTGCCCATAAAGGATGGAACATTCAACACATGGATGTGAAAAGTGCTTTTCTGAATGGATACTTGATTGAGGAGGTTTATGTTCAACAACCTCAAGGCTTTCAAGAACAAGGAAAGGAGAACCTTGTTTATAAATTGAAAAAAACACTATATGGCCTCAAGCAAGCACCAAGAGCTTGGTACTCACGCATTGATGGCTATTTCAGTGAGTATGGATTCACTAGAAGCAAAAGTGAACCAACTCTTTACTACCTAAAGCATGGTGTAGACATTCTCATAGTTTTTTTGTATGTGGATGATCTAATATTTATGGGTAGTAACACTAAAATGAATATGGAGTTCAAAAACTCCATGATGAAGCAATTTGAGATGAAAGATCTCGGTTTAATGTGATACTTCCTAGGCATGGAAGTGCATCAATCAAATAGGGGGATCTTCATATGTCAACACAAGTATGCTCGAGACATGATCAAGAAATTTGCCATGGAGCAGTGCAAATCGGTTGCAACTCCAATTGGACATGGAATCCAATTGAGCAAGGATGACGGAGCACCAAAGGTTGACATGACCACTTACAGGAGCATGGTTGGGAGTTTGATGTTTCTCACCAACACAAGGCCCGATATTCAATATGTTGTTTCTCTAGTTTCAAGGTTTATGGCAAGTCCATCTGAGCTGCATCTACAAGCAACTAAAAGAATCTTAAGATATGTAAAAGGTACATTGGATTTTGGAATCCATTACCACAAATGTAATTTTGTGAAATTAGTTGGCTTCAGTGACAGTGATTGGGGCAGCAATATAGATGATAGGAAATCTACATCAGGGAACTATTTTAGTCTAGGGTCAGGACTAATTACATGGAGTTCCAAGAAGTAGACTGTTGTAGCATTGTCATCTACTGAGGCTGAGTATATAGCTATCACACATGCTAGTACTCAAGCCCTATGGTTGAGAAAAGTCCTTGAAGAGATTGGAGAAAGTCAAAGTGGTCCAACTCGACTGTATTGTGATAACATGAGTGCCATTCAGTTGGCATACAATCCAATCCACCATAGCAGATCAAAGCATTTTGATATGAAGTATCACTTCATCCGAGACATGGTGGAGCAGCAGATAGTTGAGCTTAAATATTGCAGCACTTTGGACAACATTGCAGATATCTTCACCAAAGGCATGGCTAAAGCTCAATATATAAAGTTGAGAGACTGTATAGTCAGTCCTCTCAACTTTAAGGGGGAGAATGTTGGAAGTTAAATGGTAAAAAATTTGTCAACTTTTGTTTTGACCTTACCTTTTTGCCCCCATTGGACGACATCCTAGTCAACATGATTGGGCGACAGATAGATTGGTGGACGATAGGAGCATTAGACTTCTAATTCCTTTTTTCTATTCCTCCCTATTTCTTCTCTTCCTAATATCTCTCCAACTACATTGTAAACACTATATAATGTTTGTAACTCAAATTATTTATCTAATTTGAATATTGAAGATTTGACTTTCAATATTGTTCTATTTTTTTTTTTGGTGTTTCCTTATTAATGGTAGACGTATTAACATCTAACACTATATTTTATTTACCAATTTTTTTCTCTTGGATGGTGCATGATTGTGACACATTCTTTAGGTTTATCGAGAATGTTCATCCCTAAATCAAGATCATATTGAATAGACAATTCCTTGTTAATATGTTGAACTTATTGTACTATATCCTCTAAGCTTTGATCTACTTTTTCTTCATAGGCTAAAGCCTCAAAAGATTTTATATTTCTTCCATTACCCTTCGTTATTGGTCTCCAGTGTTTATTTGTTTTCATTTTTCTATTTATATTTTTTGGAAGTTGAAAACCATCCTCATCCATATTCATTTGTAAGTTTCTCTTGTATTTTTCTACATATGATTATGCTGGGCTCTTATTAGGGCATGATCTCTCAATATGTCCCCCCTTATGACATTTTATACATATAAAAGATATGTTTTCATAATATATGATTTGGGTCCACATATTATCCCCATACTTAAGAATTATTGATTTTTGTAAAGGTTTACATATATCAATCATGACCAATATTCGTGCATAAATAGATAAGAATCCATTTTTGTAGTTTTTGAAATCTCAAGGAAATCTTCCAGAGTGTTGCTTATTTAATTGAAGGTATCCATTTCCCAAAACTCAATGAACAACTCATATGTTCTAACCTAGACTGGTACTAGGGATATATTTATATTTTTATGTGAAAAGCCTTCATACCAAGAGTAAGGAAGAGCCCTGCTCTTCCCATAAACCAAGGACCCCTTTTAGGAATCTATCTCTTTATTCCCTAGAAAAAATGGCTAGGAAGAGAGATAGAATCACTCCTAGATACTTCCAATTTGTATCAATCCATTTTCTCAAGGCTAAATCCCCTAGCCAATACCCATTAAATTTACCAAAAAATGCCCTATCTTTGAGAAACAAGGATCAATCCTCTATGGTTTTCTCACTAACCTCTACTACTAGAGATGATTCTAAGGATTTAGTTATAAATTTTTCCATGAGAAGGAAACTAAAACTTAAAATCTACTAAAATTTACCAGAATATCCTATAGTGAATATAATATTTGATTAAAAATTATAATAATTTGCAAGCAAAAGATAAAGAAGGGAAAAATAAACTTAGCTAATTTTTTTTTATGTCTAGACATAATGTCTTGCCTCATTGAAGCCTTAGCTCTCCATTGCTCCTCCCATCATCCAAACCTTGGTTGACAAACATTTGTAAATTTATTTTTCGTGACTTGAAAAATTATCACTGCTCTTATTCCGGATGGCTGACTTCACAAGGTTATATCTCCCTCAATATTGCTTGGATTCCTTCATATAACCACTCATTTTAAAGCTCTTCAAATTATGCATAAAGTGGTCCAAGAATCAACTGAGTCTCATAACAATTATGAAAAGAAAATACAATGTTTTTTATAATCCACTTGTTTATCCCATTCTCTTTATTTAGATTTAATATTAATGGATTATGGAAAAGGTTTTGAAATATACATGGCAACACATATTCTTTTATATATAACATGCTTATGCTCCTTAATAGTTAGTCCTTCCTTGATGAATTCTCCTAGGGTATTTCCAATATTCTTCAAAACATTTTTATTGATAAGTTGATATGGAAGTCCAAAAAGCCTAACCCAAATCCAAAGCTTCTTAATAGTTTTTGTCTCAATAGAAAAATTTTCATTCCATGGTCTTAAATAAAGGATATCTCTCCCTAAAAACCATGGGCCACCACTCAATATTTTATCTCTAATTTCTAAATTAGAAAATATGACAAGGAAAAAACCTTTAGGAAGAAAACTCACAAAGTAATTTGAATTCAAAATCCACTTCCAGTTGATCCAATATTGAATCTCCAAAAACCTTGGTGGTCACTTTTGGTGCAATATCTGCTACTTAGATCGAAATTTCCATATATTTATTCTTCCACTTATCTTCAACTTGGGCATCCATACTTCCAGCTAGGGCATCCTTACTTCCCACTAGGGCTTTCAAATATAATTTTTCTTTCAAACTAACTAGTGGGGTTGGGGTTGGAGATTACTCTTGGCTAGAAATCCCTCTTGGTTTACACTTTATCTCAACTCGCACTCGATCTTGGCTCACAATTCCTCCTAGATTGCACTCCCTTCTAGCTCACACTTGCTCCTGTATCTTCTTTCTCTTGATATTATTTTGCTTGGCATTTTTTTGAAACAATATTCATCACATTCATGATAAGGTTTTGAAGCATTGATACACTCTAAATGAATCTACTACTATTTCACCATTTTTGAAGATCTTAATATTGGATTGCACTCCCTCTCGGTTCACACTTGCTCTCGACTCATACTTCCTCCTAACTCACACTCTTGCCTAGCTTGCACTCCCTCCTCGCTCACACTCACTCTTGTCTTTTCTTTCTCCTAGTGTTTCTTTACTTTGACAATTTTTTGAAAATAATATTCTTCACATTCATGGTAAGGGTTTGAAAAATTGATACACCTGAATGAATTTGTTGCTCGTATTCCATATCTATTTTTGTAATTATAATTGTAAAATCTAACTTATCACATTTTTAAAAAAGGAAGCTTTTAATTGGTGGGTATGGTTTGTTAATGAAAAGCATTATAAGTATGCTTAGATAGACATGAAGAAAGCATTCATGTGTCATTACAACCCATGTATAAATATAGTTAGATTTAAGGATACCATTAAGGTATATGAAGAATAAATACACAAGATTTAGGAGGAATAGAAAGAAATTAAAAGGGAGTTAGAAATTTTCAAGGGACATAAAGGAGAAATGCATATGGATGATAACGTGAAGGTTGCAAGAACTACACTGTTGGCATTGGATAAGTAATAGCATGGTCAAAGGGGCTTATTTATATTTAAAACTTCTATTTTACATATTCATTATAAATATTCTAATTGCTTAAATTAACTAAAACCACAAATAAAATTGGAAGGAAGTTAAATTATGTAGAATGAACATAAATAGCAAAAATTTTAGTAATAACACTAAATAGTTTACATTGTATCATAGAATAATTCTTGGGAACAACATTTATTACAAGTAAGCTCAATAAAATATAATCCCTCAAGATTTCCTCACCTCTCTTACAATGAAATAAAAACAAATCAAGCTACCTTAACGATCTATGAATAGCCAAAAATAGATTAAACCAAAGTAGTTATCTAACCCTAACCCTAATGATCTACGGTCACCCTTTATTTCAAAAGGGATTTCTATTTATAACTAACTAAACTATTACAATGAAATAAAAAGAGTTAGGACATGAGATCCTAACACTACATCTCCCTTCAAAATCAAGATTTGCCCTCGAAGTTGAAGATGAGAAAAATATTGTTGGAGTTGGGGTAGCATTTCGCACATGATATCTTCATAATGTAACCATGTCATTAAACCAAGAGCTCTATAATGGTTCAATTGCATGGTTATCATAATTGCAAAACCAAAAAAACCTCTAGTTTGAGAATGATTGAGCCTTCATCGTCTAGTTTAAGTAGTATTGGTTGAACTTTAATGTATTGTCCCAAGGCCTTCTTCAAGCAAGATACATGAAAGACAAGATTTATCTTAGAAGATGGTGGTAAGTATAACTTGTATATTCTAGGTAGTTCTCATGCATAGGCTATTTATTCTACTCTTAATAACTTGAAGGTCCTACTTTGATATCTGAAGGATAATATAACAATGACCACTTGGAACACTTGGATTATACCTAATTTTCTAGAAGTAGCTTTAGGGCTTGATCAAAGTGAATCAAATGCTCTTTCTAAGTTCTAATATAATTAATAATACCATCAATAAACACTAAGATGAATTTTTGGAGAAAGGGCCAAAAATTTGACTCATCAAACTTTGGAATGTGGATGGAGCATTTGTTAACCCAATATGCATAGCCAAAAATTTATAATGTTCCTCATGTGACCTAAATGTCATTGTAGGAACATCCTTATCATTGATATGTATTCAGTGGTACCTATCTAGATTGAATAAAATTTTACCACATGTACCTCATCTAAGATCTTATTTATGACTAGAATTGGAAACATGTCCTTATTGGGGATTTTGTTTAATGCCTAAAAATCTACACATAATCTTCAAGACCCATCTTTATTTCACATTGTAAACACTGAATTCTGATCATATCCATAATTTCTTTAAAACTTGTCAACATTTACTTCATCTAGCCAACCAAGCATATAAGGACAAAATTTTGGGGTATTTAATGCTCTAAATCAAAATCAATATACCCAAAGCTATATCATTGATGTCATTATTGACAATATGGCAATGCTTTTACCAGATTATCAAATCTCATATTTTCCTACCTAGTCAACTTGAAAATGGTTATTTTAGCATTAATGCACTATCCTTAGTACCATTAGCACTCATGATCTAGTTCTATTAACTATCAAAATATTAAAATAAAGGTAGGCAACTGACAGGCACCAGTTGCTTATAAAATCTAGACTTGACATCCTAATTATGCCTACCATATCATAGTTCCATTCACCCAATATAATTGACAATCAAGATCTCCAAATATTCTCTTTTTAAATTTCATCCAATCTACCACCCCCTTACATGCCGACCTTCTATCAATATCCCTCCAATATTGTTGTCCCTCTTTATGGTACCTACCACCATGAAAACCTGCCAATTGTGGTATATCCTTAAATGAACCCTCCAAGGGAACCATGGCCTCCATAAAGCCAATCCTTGTGAAAGCCTAGGAAAAGAACCTTCTAACCTAAAGAAACCCTATAAAATTTTTAAATCAATCCATATTTTAGCATAACAAGACTCTAGTCAAATCATTAGCTCACATGTGTTCCACATCACGTGTGGGAATCTTATTCATCCTAAGCTTGAACTAGTGGAGATGAAGTTTTCCTCTCTTGACTATTCAATTTTCTTGAAATACAATTTGGAGCTTGTGCATAAGGTAAAGTTCTTGATATCATCCTATAGTTGTGTTGGCACAACCATTTGGGATAGATCTATCAAATCAACATGATTTTGGCTCTCTAAACCATCTCCATCCTTTGCATAGTATTTTGTCATTATACATTTAGATTAATTATAGCTTGTGATCTTGATTGGATTTTAGAATTTATCTTATTTGTAGATATATTTGTATCTCAACAACATTTTCTCATCACAATCAATCTCTACACCCTAGTGCGCAAAATTCCACAATTCATAATGGATTTCCAAATTTAGGAGCCCACCTTTTTTAAATCTACACTTGGAAGTGTCGTAGAACTATAATACCAATAGTGCTACTATTGCAGAGACTATGTTTTATAGTAATTCTTTTTTATCATAGATCAAAAAATGTTGTCCATAGTTGCAAGTGTCACTAACGCTATTGCTTAACTATGGTGCTTTTGATTTGTATGTGATAGATAACATTTTGAGATTTTGTTTTCAATATTTTCTTGTGAACAAGGGCCTAATGCCAACCAAGGAAGTGATAGACATCCACTAACTCAAGCAGACTCCTCTACATCCAACCATGTATTTATTCTATTTGTTTTGTAGGCATCTATGGAAGCAAAAGGACAAACAAAAGTGTCATCAATTGTCAAAATCATCAACAACACTTCTATAACAAGCATCACTAATGCCATAAAATAAAATCAACTTAGTTTATATCTTTTAGTCATCTTATTAGGATTAATATTCTATTTCTATCACCTATCTATTATCTATTTGTTTATATTTTCAATTCATTTTTTAATTATTAGAGAAACAGTAAAAAGGAATAAAAAATATACTCATATTGTCTTAAGGGACCAATCATTTGGCATTTTTATTATTTATCGAGCTAACCTATAAACTAGTCTTACATCATCATAAAAAATCTAAATCACAAATTGAAAACTAGGTTGAGTGTATTGCATTCCTCCTTGAACCCTTTCTTAAATAACAAACATATGACATTTCATCATTCAAAAATCAAAAGCATATAGGCAATATTGTTTTATTAAATATGTAGTTAGAAAGTGTTAAGTTAAGGTAAGTTAGTAAACAAGGATATTTTAGGAAAATGTAGGTGTTTTCAAACTTAAACACAAAATATTAGACTCTTAAGAAACTTCCCCTATCCTCAAATTGAGATGTTTTAGACCAAACACCAAATGAGGACAAGGGATTCAATGTGATACCCATTTACCAATTAGAGTCCCTAAATATTTTTATCATTTCACACATGCCAAAGTACAAGTTATGAATATGGATTAGTGCTTAGTCATATAACTTATGCTTTCAATAGTTCTTGGATCAAATTTTTAATTTATAAATTTTTACACACAAGAATATTTGTAAGGACAAATGTTGGGTGGTAGGTTCCTTGGAATGATTTGTATAATATGATTATGTGCATGCTATGGGGGTATTCCATAAGGTTAATTAAACCCCTAAGTGTACTTATTAAGGAGTATTTATAATTCTAGGGATTGATCAGTTAGATAAAACTCTACGAACTACACTAAGAAAAGTTAAACCACGACTCCCCCATACCATTTTGAAGTAATTTTTCCATGTGGTGAGAACTGATGACTTTTTTTGGTCTAGTTGTCAACCTCTAAAGAGTGTATTATTTATCATCTATTATGAATTACATCTGTATTTCTAAAAATTCCCACAATATATGACCTAATGCGAGCAAACATTGAGCACCTAAGACTATGTCACACCCTCCTAATGGAAGCACAAACATGCCAAATTTTAGATTATAGTCTCCTAAAATAATTTTGGTATTGCACCATTTATGTTTTAAAGGAAGAGTACCTCCATTGGATACCATAATTTCAAAGCTATTGTATAGGTACAAGTATCACTTTGTTCATTTCAACACTTTGGGATTAGGAATCTGAGTGCTACGTTTATCAATGAGAATTATTAGAGGATATTTCTTGAAATACCCTTGGACCCTCATAGTATAAGGTGTAGTCATATTGCTAGGACCTATAAGGATATATTAGTATGGGATATTTCATAATATTTATGTCTTCATGATGTTCAACATTTGATATTTCATTAGGTTCATTTGGCCTAAAATAGGTAGAGGTTAACTCAACATCTAGTAGGTATAACTTTTGTTTAATGCACTTATGACTTGGACTGTATTTTGTATCATAATTATAGTAGAGGCTCTTACCTTGTTAAACTTTCATATTTGCCTCACTTATTCATTTGATGGGGATGGTTGTGTTTCCTACACCTAGAAATGTAGAAGGTTTTTAGAAAATTTTGGAATTAGGGAGGTACATATATGTGATTTTGTCTTACTAGTTTATCTTTAGCCAACCTTGCTAACCTAATGATGTCCATCATATTTTTTGGGTTAAAAATTCTTACCCATATCTATATTTCTTCCTTTAATCCAATGATAAAGCAACTTGTAAAAAATGCATTAGTCACCCCTTCTATCATGTTTGTCAATTGTTTAAATTCCTTTTGATAGTATTTTTGGTCCAAAATCTGCCTATGTGGATGAGATGATGTGCCTTGGATCTCAACCAAGATTGGAAGACCCATAAAAGCTTCTAAGTCAACATTTAAAGAAGGTCTGTTCCTTATAAATCTAGCTAAAATAAAATAGGATTTAATATTAAAGTGACAAATAAGAAATGTAATAAGGGTCTAGGGTTAGAAATTCAATTAAAGTGGGTTAGGATTCAAATAACAATAATGAGCTATGTTGCATAAGAGTCTTACACTCTCAATATAATACAAGGATTAATAGACCAACATAAATCTTATAGAACATCATTTAAATTAATTCATATATAGCTTAGCATTCCATAGATCAAACAAACAAAAATCCAAACAACTATCCAAATTAGCAAAATAACTTTGATAGAATTCACCATTCATTTAATGCAAATAGAAATTCTTAACAATATAACTCATGCAGTTATAAATCTTGAAATATTTTATGATAGAGACCAAACAACACTTGAAGTATATTGAAAGGCAACAATCATCATACAACATATGCAAGTTTTAAAAGCTAAAGAGTCAACCCTATATTAGAAGTACATTGAGCTATTTATAGATTTTTATTATAGTTTGTTAGATCAAATGACTATACAAAACTATCTAAAGGTCTGATAGGGGCGATTGTAGATAATGGACATCACTTTCCAGCTTATCCTAGCCTAACTGCCTTGACTTAGTTATGCTAATGTTGCTAGTTTTGATCTTATCCACAAGCTTACCTTCCACATGTTTTTAGCAAGTCCTGGGCTTGTTGTGATAGTCACTTTTTACAACTTTGTTTAATAACCCAATTATCTAAGAACAGGCATACAATGGAGAAGCATTTGGGTCATTTGGATTCTCTAACAAAGTTGATTATATTTGAAAGGGACAGGTTCAAGACCACTGTATATTGTTAGGGTTCTTATGCTCTGCCAAATATTATCTTAGTTAAAATCTAAGTCCAACCTACTTTTATTCTAGACTTTTTTGTCTCCTAGGTGATGTCAAATTCCTCAAATTTTTGACCTTATCTGCATACTTAACAAAATTTTAAAAATGGTCAACATGATTCAATGTTGAGTGCCAAAATTTTATAGCCCCCATGATGACGTAAGCCTCTTTGAAAGTTTAACCCTCCTTTACATTGAACTCTATGCCTTAGCAAAAATTTGCATTGATTATCAGGTCAATATTCTAGATGCCACATTTTTATTACCCTTATGCTTATGTCAGCCTTCCAAAACTATGGCCTACTTCTATGCCTTGGCTAATTTTTAAGTTTGACATTTGTGTTAGATTTTTTAGCATCTTGGGATGACATCAGTCTCACAAAAATCTAACTGTCTCCCTTTAGACTTAGCCAAAATTTGAGTTTGATGCTATGAAAAAAAATGGCACTCTCTTGCCTTAACATAAATTTAAGCTCAACGGGTTGTATTATGTATTCAACCATATTATTATTATTCATCTAGGCATATATCAATTACTTATAGTAAAAACAAATCCTATAGCAAAGTTGCATATGTGGGCTATTGTATTGACCCACAAGTCTCAAATTGTGACTTTGTTTGAGCTTAGTTAAAGCTATGGTAAAATCCTCATATGCATTAGGACCAAATTAGATGAGTAAGTTTTCATATAAGTCATCCCATGAAGGTGTTGTTCCCTTAGATTTATGGAACCATTGATACCATTGTATTGCTTCTTGCTCTAGGTTGAAAGAGGCTATATGTACTTTTAGAGTATCTTGAGTTTGATATAGATTAAAATATTGATTTTCATGTGTTATCCAACCAGTAGGATCTTCAACATCAAATTTGAGGAAAATTAATCTTATGGTGTGAGTTATAGTGGTTAAGGCATGTTGTGCTCCTAAAGTATTTTATGGTTTTTTTATAGGTTTAGTGGGGGTGTGCTAGTGTTCACCCTATTACAATATGTCTTGTACTTCTTGGATCATGAAGAGACCTATGGTTAACATTTGAATGTTTTACATGTTGTGTTGCATTTGATCCATCATATCCAACTTTTTCATCCCATTAATCAAAGATTCCCAATCAAAACTTTAAAATTGATCTTCCCACTATTGTATGTCCTTAACCTCTTCACTCACTTTTTTCTAAAGTAATATTTTATGATCATTGCTCTCCAATCATTTTACGAAAGATCAAGTGTTCAAAATTTTTTATGGGTGTTGTATACCAAAATAATCAATGCAAAAAGGCAATCATAATGCACCTAGCCAAAAATTTGACCTTTTTTAGAAGCCAAAAATATTTATCAATGTTATATATCAAAACGATCATTGTGACATGTCGATCACAACGGGATAGATCTCAAAATAATATTTTCGATGCCCAATACTCTTTTTTATTTCTTTCCATTTCATTAGATTGCTAAATTCTTCATAGTTTATGAGATACTAAGCCCTTTTGTTTTTTACTATTGATTGGTGCCCTTCCAAAAACCCCTGTAATACCTAAATATTTTTATTGTGCCTTAGTTACTCTTTCCTTATAACTATTGACCAGTTTTGGAAACTCCTAAATATCTTGACTATACCTTTGTTGTTTTTTTCCAATAACTATTGCATAGTCTTAGAACTCTATTATGTATAAATGTACCCTAAGTCAAAATTATAACGTCCTTTGAGTCACTCTCTTGATATACCTAAAAGTCCTTGTTTCTTTTAGGTGTGCTAGGTTAGGGTTTATTTGGATTGTGGGCTTCTAAATATATTGATCTTGTTCATAGATATTTTTTGACCTAATACTTCATGGCATTGTGGAGGGTTCCACCATTCCCATAGCCACATTACTCCTCTCAAAATTATGATGTGATTACCTTCTTGAGGCTAACTACTTACTAGTGCACCACAAGGTAAAAATATTTTCTTATTCCTATGGGGTCTCCTTATATACCCAATAGTACATGGGAGCTCATATTTGTGTATAGATTTTGTCTAAGGCCTTGGTATTAGAAACAAATTACTCCTCACTTTACTAGATTCTTTATGGATAATCTAGCTTAGCCAATACTAACAACTATTTAAAGGAAGCACAAGTTTTTTGAATAAACACAAATAGCAATTATTTTATTAAAAATACTAAATATTTTATTGTATTATAGGCCACTTTGAGGGGGAAACCTTTGTCATGAGTAAACTCAATATAATATAGTTCTTCATAACATTGTCAACTTTATTACAATGATATATATAAAGATAACATAGGCTACCTTTATGCTCTAGGATTAGCTAAAAATATATTAATTGAAAATAGCTATCAGAGTTATCTAACCCTAATTCTAATGATCTAGGGTCACCCGTATATTCAAAAAGGGTTCTCACTCACCACTAACTAAATAATTATATTAAAGTAAAAAGGTTTAGGATGTGAGGTCCTAACACTAATAAGCATGCTTTAAGAGGAATAGAAGGAAATGAAAAGGAAAAAAATTCAAAGAACAAAAAAAAGAAATGAATATGGATGACAATGTGAAGGTTGTAGGAACCACATAATTGACATTATATGAGCAAAAAAATGGTCAAAGGTGTTTGTTTCTATCTAGATTTTTTATTTTATAGGTTCATGGATGCATTTAGAAGGAAAAGTTAATTGTTTCTATAAACCCTATTAGTAGGTATAATTTCATTAGTATCACTTTAGTTAAGAGGTTACCTATTTAATTAAAGAATATTAAGGACATACAACTAGAGTGTGAGGATGTTTAGATTTTTTAAGATTTAAGAATAACCAT
This sequence comes from Wollemia nobilis, assembly GCA_028583015.1. Taxonomy (NCBI): domain Eukaryota; kingdom Viridiplantae; phylum Streptophyta; class Pinopsida; order Araucariales; family Araucariaceae; genus Wollemia; species Wollemia nobilis. The sequence continues at coordinate 8,140,277 of JAQPPZ010003077.1, read as the reverse complement.
GGATAAATATGTTTTACGTTTATTTTTTATGGTAAATTTATGAATGATGCTGATATTGTTCTTGGTTATCCTTTGTTGGACTCACTAAATACTATTATCATTAATATAAAAGAATTTCATGATTTTGTGGTATAAAAAAATATCCTTGTATGTTATTCTCATCTTAAGAAGCAGGGATCTTGTACAAAATAAGAAGCTTTTCAAAGAGAACAAATTTAAGAACCAAAAAAGGAATTGAAAGTAGAGTCCAAGGAAGAAGAAATAGTAAATTCCAAAAAAGAACAATTATACAATCACAAGGACACACCAAAAGAAGGGCACATGAGAAAAGAGCATCAAGAAGAAAATAGAATAGTGGAACAAAAGGCTAAAGAGTCAAAGCAAGCAACACATGTGGATAAGGTTGTAGTATATTGCCACCTACACCAACATAAGTGACAATAATCATGGAGGACTACATAAAACATAAATATTATTATGTTCCTACATGGAGTGAGTAATGCATCAAGTACAATAATACATGGAAGAAAAAGAACAATAATGTTGGACTCTAATGTGATGCAACAAAAATATAGAACCATAAGAGCAATCATTTTAGATATCATAGTGGAGTAGTAGAAGAATGGAGCTAAAGGAGCACTAATAAACATTAGAGTGGTGAGACAATAACTTGAAATCATCAAATATGATCATCAATCAAGACTTTCACTTGGATGGATGTATGATCAAGATTGGTACCAATTGTCAATAATGCTTAGAAGATCTTATCATTTGGTTTCTTCTCATGTTTCAAGGATAAACTATTTTCAAGGGGGCAAGATGTTATGGTACCTAGGGATAGGTATATTGGGATATGATATTATATTGTATATGGGTGTTGTGAATAGTTTTCATGGGACACACATAACCCAAGGTTTATATTATACTATAATAATGAGTTTGATATGGGTTTAGGAATCATCTAGGGTTAGGGTTAACCCTATCTATAATAGCATTAGATATTGGGTATATAAAGAAGGGATTTTATTATTGTAAGGAAATAATTATTAATATCAAGTACTACCTTGTAATAATATTTTCCATGGAGTTCTTTCTCATCTTGGGATTTCTTGTAGAATTATTACTTCTGTAAGAAGTATTATTTGTATTTCCCTACTCTAAGGGCATTGTCTATTTGTGTCTAATTGTATGGATTATTGCATTGTGGATTGTTATTTGTGGTTGAATATTTTAGTATTTTTTGCATATTGGTGAGTGATTTATATTTATGAGAATAAAATTTTGTAATATGTTTTACCATCAATAATTTGTTAACAACAAACAAAACCACATTTTCCTTCAAGATAACACAATCCATAATGATTTTTAATCTATTTGTCAATATTTTTAAATTGTGTTATAAATCACAATAAAAAAGTTGAGTGAGTGAAAATTATCAAAATATTTTATCTTACCTTTCTTGCAAACCAATGCAATATATGTGGCATTGATATCACTTATTATAGTCTTCTTTTTCTCAGTCTCTTCAATAATGGCCAATATGTTCTCCTTCAACAAATCTTTTTTTTTTTAATATAGGAAATTTAATGGGACTAGGTTACTCATTAGGATGGAATGAGAAAATTTTATCTTGTAGATCCTCCATAAAGATATTCCTCACTAAGGTTTGATTTTGTCTTTGTGTGGTACTTGAAAATATATTGTACAAAAGCTTACCCTGATCCTCCTCATATTTCCCAAATTTTGATGGAATTTCTTTGATATAATTGGTTGTTTCCTTATTTAGTACTTCTTTCATTTAGAGTTAAAATATTTTTGATCTAATGAAAGGATACATTTTTTTATTTTTTTGCTGGAGAAAAAGAGGTTGTACTTGAGTCCCCACCCTTGAAAAATCACAACTCTCTCCTTTAGATCTTGAGAGTTTACAAATAAATTTAATTCTCATATCAATTGAGTTTCTATAGCTAGATACCTACATCTTTATTCATAAAAAGTTTGAATTCTTTATTTTCATTTTCTGAATCTTATTCATTTTTTTTTGCAAATATAAATATTCCAAAATTCAGCATCCTTCTTCTTGATGTTTTCCTACAATAGCCTTCACAATACCAAAATTCCACCTCTATTGTCTATGCATTACCTCTTAGTAGAGTAATATTCCATAACCTCATGCTATCATAGTCTACTTTACCATATTTAAACTACTAGTTTCCTTCCTGAAGCATAAGTGCAACCACAAAAATTATAATAAATAATTTATATGAAAACATATTAATGTTATAAAATACAACAAATATTACCAATGGAAAAATTCAAAGTAAATCTTAATCACTATTTGATTTAGGTAGTCAACATTTTCTTGTTAGCTTTAGCTAAACTTGCTACTTCCTCTAACCAAGGAAAAGAGAATTGAACTTTATGATCCTTTATTAAGACCCTTTTAACCTAATTTCTTCAAACTCTGTAGCAAGGTCTTGTATTTCCACAATGATCTTCTATATGTTCCACGGATCCTTAAAATTAAATATATTACTATTAGTGAATCATAATCTATCCATACTCTATTCCATTTCATTTATCTCCAAATTTATAACCCTTCCCAAGATACCCAATATTCAACTTCATTATTTGTCTTAAATCCATTTGTAGACACCAAATCCTAGCCACTTGTCATCCATCCAGGTCTTCCCACCATTTTTACCCATTATTTACATATATTTATATATATTTGTTTAATATATATTTAAATATTAATATTTTATATTATATTTTTATATATTTAATAAATGTGTATATATATGTGTAAATTAATCTCAGCCATCCATCTTGGTCTAATCCTAGCCATTCATCCACCTTAATCCATGCCACCTACCCAGATTTAATCTCCACCCTCCATCACATTTTAATCTTGACCACACAAATTGTGTCATTGAAACCCTAATGTGCCCTAGGGAAGATTATAAATAGGAGTCATTTTGATGGCTCAACCCCTAAGTTTCTAAGCCTAAGCAATTCGTGCCCAAAGTTTCCCCTAAGTTTTTGGAGTCCTCAAACCTCCAAGCATTTTTGTCATCTCCCCTCACTCGTCGTAGCCTCCGCATCCATCGCTGCCTATTTTGTTGCACAATATCTACTTCTACAAATTTGTTTCCAGTTCTCGAGCACCTCTAGGCATCTCCTATTACTATTGAGCACCTCTGGGTGCCTTTCCTCCATTGTCAAGTGCCTCTAGGTGCCTTTTGCCATCCTTTAGCGTCCCTAGGTGCTTCCTATTGCTTTCGAGCACTCATGGGTATCTCAAACCCTAGTTCTACTGACTAGCGAACCCTCGAGTGTCGCTAGGGCATCTGCACACCTATTTCCTACAATGACAACAATGAAAAATCAGAAAGCGACAAGTTCACAAGGTAAATCTTCCATTATTGTATTCATTTTTATTATTTCCGTATTTGCATGCAGTTTATCATTTGGCATTTAGGGTTTTTATTGATTTTTGAGGGTCTCACATAGTGGAGCCCTCACAGTTACTACTAATCCTCTTTTATCATTTTTTGTGTGCAGATCTAGAGATATACAGGCATTGAGCAGTTGTTTAAGCTGGAGTGGTCCAATCAATGGATATCTGAAGCCCACTCACTTCTGTTGGGATCGATCGAGCGTGAAGACACCACCCTGATTTGTTGGCTAGGGTTTCGGAGAACCCTAGCATATTGAGATTATTGTATTGAGCAATAAAGCTTTGTAAAAACCCCAATCTAGGGCATATTTGGTTGTAATATCATAAATCCACCTAACAATAAAAATCAAATTTATTTTTGTGCAATCACATGTGTTTATTTTGCTTTAATTGTTCATTTATTTAAGTTTAGTTATTTGGTGTTGTTCGATTTTGTATCTACAAATGGCGATCATGGTGGGACCCCCTAAGGGTTTCTTACTTTGATTTATCTTGTGATCTAACTTGTTGTTTTCTATTTTATCTTGCAGGTTTTTAGAATCATAGATCACACGATTTTTATAGAATCTAGATTTTTGGAACAACGTAGAAGTTGCAGAAGGTGCACAAAAGCCCTATGACATTCATGGGATATTCAAGAAATGCCCAAGTGCATTTCATAGGCATCACAGGTACCCAAGTGCATTTCATAGAGAAGAGGAAAAATATGTAGGCTTCTCTGTAAGCTTACCTTGAAACCCTAATCTCTATTTTATGCATTTTTACATTTTACATTTCTCTATTTTCTTTCAGATATTGGATTAAAAAGAACATAATAATATATCTATTAGAAACAATCATTCTAGTGTGCATTTAGGCATCAAAGTAGTTGTTGCATATAGTTGCATTTACACATAACACATTTCCATTTAAAAAGAATTCATGCTTTCTGGTGTGTTGCATCTTTTGTTTGCATATGAAATATTAAAAGCATAAAGTAGTGTGCATCCTAGGGTTAGAAATTTCTATTTTTATTAATCTAAGTAGGAACAACATTTAAAATACCAAAAGTACCCCCGCATTTGGTGATTCAAGGTGGAGGAGTAGATGAACCCTCCTCTGTTTAGAGAGTGGTCTTAAGCGGTGTACTCTACTTCCTTTGGGAAAATTGGTATTTTGATGTTGGATTCTGATTTAGATTGATGAAAGCAGTTATTTTATGACATTGTATGAGCACAATAGAAAACTGAAAACTTTTTAAAAGGAATTACACACACTGCACGTGGCACTTTTAATAGTAATGGTTGGATTTCATCACCAACCATTGCTTGAGATCTGGTGATGGTGGGTTTCATCTCCATCCACCAATATCTACCCCTAGACACCATAGGTTACCCTCGAGCAAACTTGTTGGATTTCATCACCAGTAAGAATCTCGTTGCCCATTCCTAGCCATAGTATTCACCCATTTTAATTTCATATTAGTGCATTCAAACACACAAAATCAAAATAAAAAATAAAAAAAACATTAAAAGGAGATAATTAATGAATGAGGTAAGACACAATTGTTGTATAAACATAGCATTGATTGTCTTCATTTGATTTCTATGAATTTCCATTTCTGCATTTCCTTTACAACACATTTTACATTTGGTTTAGTAGCTTATGGTCTTAACAAGAAATCAAAAAAAAAGCTTTAAACCAAAACAATACATCTATGGACTGTTCATCTTCATTTCCTACCACTTCTATGGTAAATCCCATCAGTGTGGTTCAGACAGATTGCACAGATTTATCTACGGGCCCATCACACACTATGTAGGCTAATGATGTCCCACATAGATACACCTCCACATCTCTTCCACAAACTGAATCATCTTCACCCACAATTGACCACAATATTACCCACATAGACATGGCCCAAGTAGAGGCTTTCTACAAATCGGCTAATTATGTCTTACAACCCCTCCATAATATCTCGGATCAAGATCCTTCTTTACAATAGGAACTTATTCCTTCCCAACCATCCAACTTCACCCAGGTGTACACTAACCCTCTTTTTGAGGCATCAGTTGCACCTTCATCCCATTTCTCCATTCCCCAACCATCATGTGCTCCTAGCACTTCATATGTATCCACCTATACCAACCCCTTGTATGAAGCACAAGTCAATGTTACTTCACAAGTACCCATTTCATCCAATCAAGTTGCAATTCCCATTGCCACTTGTCCCCCATCCACATCATCTATTCCATATTCATCCATGCCTTCCAATGATGATATGGAAATTAATGAAGCATGGGAACATTTGAACAAATTGCTTAAGAAGTGATAGACAACTCAACAACAAGTTCAAGTGAACCCTAGGCCTCAACCAATTTCCACTCAACCCACCTTCATCACACAAATTCCATCATGGGTACCACAATATTTTATGGTTTCCATCCCTATACCTCCATCCACCCATACCCATTCCATTCCCATAGGCCAACCCAACCATAGTCCTCATGCATTATCCCCTTTTCAATAATCACCATCATTTCTCAATCAATCTCATCATCATCAATTCCAATCCACTCTACCTATCCATCATCATCTTGTCACTCCACAACATCTTTCCACCCCTTCACAGAATCATCAAGTGATTCAGGGCTTTCACATTCCTGGGGAAGACCCTAGAATCAAGGCTATGCAACAACAGATTGATAATTTGATACAACATACTCCTGGTTACAATAACCAGAAGCCAACCTTACATCAATTAATCAATCAACCAATTCACCCTTCGGTACCATCACCGCCATATCCGACAGACTTCACGGTACCAAGGTTTGACAAGTTCAAAGGGACTGAAGACCCTAAAGAGCATGTGAGCACATTCGTGCACTCATGCTTCAGAATTCAAAATGATAATGCTCTCATGCTCTGCACATTTCCTCAGACATTGGGAGGAGATGCCATAGAGTGGTATAACCAATTGCCCAATCATAGTATTTATACTTTTGAACAATTGGTTGACCAATTATTTGAACGATTTGCCCTTAATGTAAGAAATAAAGTCTCATTGTCCGATATCTATGGTTTAAGACAACATGATGATGAGTCTATCTATGATTTTGGCAACCATTGGAGGGCCATCATAACCAAAATGCCATTCACCCTACCAATGGAAGAACTTATTAAGCTATTCACTAAGAGTTGCCTCAAACCCATTTCTTGGATGCTTCAATTGCAAACATATCACTCATTTGAGGAAGCTCTTGCCCAAGCTAGTGTCATCGAGGAGATAAAAATCCAAGAGGGCATACTTAAGCCAAGAAAGAAGGAATGGCAAAACAAGGGCCAATACAAAAGCAATTATTCTGGCCAAACCAAATCAACACAGGCCAATCCGGCCAATCAAGCCAATCACGTCAATCAAGTGGTCATGAGCCAATCGGTAATGGCTCAACAACAACCAATGCAACAACCACCATAACAAATTGCCTATCATGCGGTGCCCTTAGTAACCCAATCTATGCAAAACATAGTGCCAACTATGGAGAATCACCAACATCGATAATCTGTTCGACAAAATCATCAATACACCCCTCTATCTGAATCTTATGCTTCCATATTCCGAAGGTTGTATGACACCAATAGACTTGCTTTTCCTGAGGTCAAACCAGATGATCCCACCAGACATGGTAAAAACTATAGGGAACATTTGTTTTGCCCTTATCATAGATAAAATGGGCATGACATAAATAACTGCCATGTGTTTAAGGATATAGTACAAGACCTCATTGACTTGGGGGCCATCAAGCTTGACAACCCCCTAGCTCAACAAAACCAAAATCTTGGTATCTTCCAAACACCACTTCCTCATCATGAGGAGGTGCAATCCACAATGGGAGGGTCTAACATCAAGACCCCTCCCAATCAAGTTAACCATGTTCAACAGTACCAAGGTTTTGTAGGTGCCATTCATGTGGTAACCCAAGGTCAACAATGACAAAACAATCAACAAGATGCATGATAACAACCCATTCAATAACCCATGAACTCACAAGCAAGGGAGTCTCAACCTATTCCATCACCACCCATCCAAATTTCCCCAAATCCTTCTCCACCAATCCACATTCCCAACCATTCTAATCCATCAATTCATCCCATCAACCACCCCCAAAGGCCAATCATTTCTCTGAGTAGTCGGTTAACCACGAGTTTAAAAATAGCTTCATCAAAACTATCTATTTATGATCTAATTCAACAATCTCCCCAACATCGTGAGGCATTAATGGATATTCTAAAATCCATCGAACTCCAATCTCAAGATTCCAATGCCTTTAATAACTTTGTAGGGAGTATTCAAACATGCATGGAGCCTTCCATCACATTTTATGACTTTGAGATTAAACCAATCTCATCAGAATCGATGGACCCTCCATTGCATATAATGGCTAAAATTGATAGGAAGCCATTCAAAAGAGTCTTAATTGATATCGGCTCCTCCATTAACATCATCACCACATCTGCCCTCCATCATCTCAATCTTCCCCCCTCACATAACCAAATCCACCTTCACATTGAAAGCATTTAATGATGCTCTCTGCTCTACAGTTGGCACTATTGTTTTGCCCATCGAAGTAGGGGTAAAAATGTTGCATACCTTGTTCCACATCTTAGAAGGATCCATGGCGTACAATGTACTCCTTGGAAGACCTTGGATGAGGGAAATGAGATGTGTCCCTTCCATATTACATCAATGTCTGAAATACGTACACGAAGGGCAAGTACATTGCATACCAATGGATGTTGAGCCATTTAAGTATTGCAACTTCATCTCGAATCCTTATGAATCCATGCTTCCTTCTACCCACATTTTCCTCACATCATCCACCACATCATCAATCACTCCATCCAATCCTTCATCAAAATCTCCCATTCTTGAGGAGCTTCCCATCACCAATTCCAACCAAGCATCCACTTCTACACCTTCATTATCATCATCATTGACTACATGTACATGTGGTCAAACCCAATCCATGCCATCCACATCATCATCCCCTTCATTGGTCACAACAATTCCTTCACAACCAAATCCATCTTCATCAACCAATGTTTCACAAGTCAAATTATCAAATTGTGAGATACCCACATCTTCCCCATCATCCGAGCCATTAGCCAACCATGAGCCTCCCATATCCACTTCATCCTCATCATCCCAAGTTGAGGTCCACCTCACCAACCTTGGTATTGGTGAATATGTGGTCCAAGACATCACAATCACACCACTCAATATCTCAACTACCAAGGATTTTGGTCACCCATGTGACCCACCTTTATCTATAGGAGTGGTATACAATATGGGTTCGGTGCCTAATAGCATAAATTTTGTGTATGGGGGGATAAAATATTTGTCTAATCCTACTCCCCCAGAAGAACCCAAACAACCACCACCTACCAATATCCAACAAATGATGGGTTTTCCATCCCACTATTTTCATAGACATAATTGGCAAAGACATGGCTTAGGCTGATATGAACAGGGAGTACCTCAGCTTATTGATGTCCCATATCAAGAAGTGCATGACCATTCAGGTCTAGGTTATCACCCACTTCCCACCATATCTTCTTTTGAACAAGCCTTCCAAAGGCTTAATCTAAATTTAGAAGAAGAAGCCCTCCACCCCGATGACTCTAATGAGGAAATGTACGAAGAATTTGACCTCATGTCGATAGCTTCTGATGAATCTGATGAGGAATCAGAGCCCATCATTCCCCACACCGAACAAGATGAGTTTTATCTCAGAATGTTCCCCATCCATGAGCCCATATTTCACTTGCTTCTTCCACAAGAGCGAGCTGAACCTATCGGTGAACCACCACCTCCATCTCATTAATCCATCTCATCATCCAAAATTGTAACATATGTATATAATGCAAAAAATAGAAAAACATAAAACAAACAAAAATATTTTATTTTTCTGCATTTCATGTATATAGCATTTAGTTAAGTGCATTTATTTGTGTTGCTTGCTACTGTCCAGGTTTACCAAGGTCCTAGCATCGGTTCTTAGGCTCTATCCATCCCATCCATTTCACCTCCTCCATTTTCCCTTAAGTCAACATGAATCCTGCTGACTTATTCACCCCACTCCATAATCCATACGATTTGGCAAAGCCAATTCCTATTGACATGAGTCTTATTGATATGGATCAGATTTCCTCACCACCATCCTTTTCTGAGTTTGTCCTATCCAAGGAATTGTTAAGGGCTTCATCCAACTACATTCCTCCATCCCCTCCACCTTCACCTTCACCTTCACCTTTGAATCCCAAGGTTTTCCAGGTAGACGTAGATGAGGATAAGTCAGAAGAGTTTGATGACATATTAGATGACATTCATCTAATCCCAACTCCCCATCAACTTGAGGAAGGTTCTCACATGTCTATTGAAGATACCATCGATGTGAACCTTAGTTCAGATGCTGACAATCCCCAAATTGTCAAGCTTGGCAAAAGCTTATCCAAAGATGAACAAGAGCAATTAATTGCTCTCCTCAAGAGGAAGAAGGGAATTTTTGCATGGTCCTACAAAGACATGCCTGGTCTTGACCCTAAGTTGGTTGTCCATAATCTCACCTTACATCCTGATGCTAAGCCGTTCAAACAAAAACTTAGAAGGATGCATCCTACCATTGCCCTCTTGGTCAAAGAAGAGCTCCAAAAGCTATTAGATGTGGGTTTCATTGTACCCATTGATTATCTTGAGTGGCTCTCAAACATGGTACCCATTCGTAAGCCTAACAGGGTGATACACATTTGCACTGACTTTTGAGATCTTAACAAAGCATGTCCTAAGGATGACTTTCCTCTTCCAAACATTGATACTCTTGTCGACACTTACACTGGCCATGAAATGCTTTCTCTCATGGATGATTTTTTAGGATACAACCAAATTCGAATAAATCCTGATGACCAACACAAAACAACATTCACTACACCTTGGGGAACTTTTTGTTACAAGGTGATGCCCTTTGGCCTTAAAAATATAGGTGCCACTTATCAACATGCCATGACATACATTTTCCATGACTATATGCATAAGATCATCGAAGACTATGTGGATGATCTCTTGGCAAAATCCAAAACTCGACAAGAGCACATTGGTGTATTGGAGAAAGTTTTTGATCGACTTCTAGAGCATAATGTAAGGTTGAACCCCAAGAAATGTGTCTTTGGTGTTACCTCTGGCAAACTACTAGGGTTCATTGTCTCCAAAAGAGGCATTGAGGTGGACCCAAACAAGGTCAAGGCTATCATGGAGATGCCTCCCCCAATAAATTTAAAGGAATTGCATAGTTTACAAGGAAATATCCAATCGATCCATCATTTCATTGCGCAACTTTCTGATAAATGCAGGCCATTCAATCACCTGCTACAAAAGGGGGTGCCATTTTCTTGGACATATGAGTGCCAAAAAGCCTTTGATGACATTAAGCAATACCTAGCTTCTCCACCAGTCTTAGCTCCTCCTCGTTCGGGGGTCCCCTTCTATATTTATGTTTCAACAATAGAACTTTGCATTAGGGACAATGCTTGCACAAAAGAATGAAGAAAATCGAGAGCAAGTTGTCTATTACATTAGTCAAACATTGGTAAGCTATGAAACCAGATACGCTTATGTAGAAAAATTGTGCTTAGCAGTGGTTTTTACCACTAAGAAACTCAGACATTACATGCTTAGTCACACAACATATGTCATAGCTAGAGAAAATCCTCTGCGTTATATGATGTCTCGCACTTACAATAACACCCACACCGCTAAATGGATAATGCTTCTTACTGAATTTGACCTTGAGTTCATTAGCCAAAAATCCATTAAAGGTCAGGTCATAGCCGATCAACTTGCGGAAGCTCCACTACCTAGTGATCATCCCTTGATTATTGAGCTCCCAGATGATTCGGTATTCACTATCACCGAACAAGAAGAAGATGTCATTTCGAGAGGAAGATGTCGATATCACACTATTCTTTGATGGCTCTAAGTGCGAGAAAGGTCAAGGTGCTGGAGTCATGTTTCATACACCCCAGGGGGTACCTATCCCCTTATCATTCAAACTTGACTTCCAATGCACAAACAACACTGCAGAGTATGAAGCCTTAATCTTAGGCCTTCAATCAGCTATAGCTATGGGCATAAAGCATATCAAGATATTTGGTGATTCTCAACTTGTTGTCAAGCAAATCAATGGAGAATACCAATGTAAAGAACCTACCATTAAGCTTTATCATGAAGTAGCAATGAAATTGCTCTCTACATTTGAATGGTATGAAATCGATAGTTTGCCACGTTCGACTAATATATTTGCAGATGTGATGGCCTCTCTTGGATCATTGATTCCAAAAGACTCCTTAGGAGAGGTACAACCTCTAATTATCACAACAATCTCTAAATCTGCAATTGTTCGTGTTGAATCTAAGGATGAAAAGGATGTTTGCTTTATCCAGTCGGATCCATATGAGCCTTGGTCAAGCCAAATAGTAGCCTTTCTCAAGTTTGGAACACTCCCATATGACATGTCTCGAACTTCTAAATGCACTTTCAAGCAAAAAGTAGCTCATTTTGTTCTCTTGGGGGATGTGTTGTATAAATGTGGTTATGATGGAATCCTCCTTCGATGTCTCGAGGTTGTTGAGGCACAAAGAGCCATAGCTGAAGCTCATGATGGTACTTGTGGTGGTCATTTTAGTGGGATGGCCATCGCAAAGTGTATTCTATGCATGGGTTATTATTGGCCCACCATGGAATGAGACTATTGCACTTATGTCAAACATTGTAAGCAATGTCAAGAGCATGCTAATTTAACTCATGTACCATCACAAGCATTACAACCTATTCAAAGCCTTTGGCCCTTTTCACAATGGGGTCTTGATTTAATTGGAAAAATCTCACCTCCTTCCTCGGGACAACATACATTCATCATCACAACCACTGAATACTTCACAAAGTGGGTTGAGGCAATTCCTTTAACCAGTATGATAGGACCTAGAATTGTGGAGTTTTTACTTCATCATATCATTTGTCATTTTGGTATTCCCTCAAAAATCATCTTCGACAATGGCAAGTCTTTCAAGAACAAGGATGTTCGAGCACTTTGCGAGAAATATAACATCCAACACAGTTTCTCGACTCCTTATTACCCACAAGCAAATGGACAAGCTGAGGCTACCAACAAGACCTTAATTGCTATTCTCAAGAAACTGGTTAACAAAAATCATAGAGATTGGCATACTAAAATTCCCTTGGCATTATGGGCTTATCGAACAAGCATCCGCACGCCTACTGGGGCAACACCATTTTCATTGGTCTATGGAGCCGAAGCAATCATGCCTCTTGAGCTTGAGATCCCCTCCTTGCAAATTTCTTTGCAGGAATTCATAGATGATGACACTGCTAGACAAGCACGTCTTGACCAACTCACACTTCTTGATGAGAGGTGAGTCAATGCTTTAGAGCATTTACGAGTTTATCAAGACCACCTAAAGTGTGCTTACAATGCCAAAGTTCATCTACATGAATTCCAAGTAGGAGATCTTGTCCTTAAAGAGAATCAACAAAACACCAATGCATTACCGCATCTTCATGATAAATTCATGGCTAATTGGTTGGGTCCATACATTATCACTCAAAAAGTGGGTAAAGGTACTTATAGGCTTGCCAGTCTAGAGGGAGAGGAAGAACCCGAACCACTTAATGTTATACACTTGAGAGCATTCTATGCTTAATTATATTTATATATGTATATATACATGGCTAATACACAAAAACATTGCACTTCATTTGCACACATTTCATTTAACAACATAATTGCACTTCATACATTTCATTTCACAAATTGCATTTCATACATTCCATCCACATTTCACATTTCATATTAGGGATCATTTATTTAGTTCAAGGTTTTAATTGGTCCAATAAAGTCATGTTGCCTTAATCAGGGGCACCTTCACAACATCACCCACACCATTCCATAAAGTCAAATTGTCATTTGCAAAACCACATATCCATAATTCCTAGGTGTTTTTGGTCACTCAGCCACTCCTAGTGTTTTAAGAAAACCACAAATACATGTCAAGTTCTTTTTAGGACCATTACATATCTTCACTAAGAAAATATTGAGTTCTGGGAATTGACTCCAAAATATTCTTGAACCAAACACAATTTCACATCTTAAAAACATCTTGTGTCAAAGAGGGATAACACCATACTTGGTTTGAAACTCGAAGTGAAAAGGGTAATCCTCGCCTGTCCCATCATGCAACATAGTCCACAAAAATAGTGGTTTTCACCACTATCACAAATTTAAAAATAAAATAAATAGTAGGGAAGAATTCATTAAAAACTCTAAATATTTTACACATCACACACCACTGATCATTGGGTTGTAAGGATCATACTACATTTCTAGTCAGACGGTTAAGTAGTCATCCCAAAAACTTGAGAGATCAAAATTCTTGGACTATGGAGCTAATCTCCACCGGAGCTATAGACGCTTGAATGGCAGTGGAGTATGCTCATGCATGGCGACACATCTCTTTTAAAGAGACCTCTGACCGCACATACGGACAAGCTAGCTTCTTGGTCTCATCCATAATAGGTCACACCCAATTTACTCAAGATGAGTTAATGAACTCACTTGCACACACATTGGTTCTTGATTACCTCGAGTCATTACCATGCTCATGATTCGGTAAATGAATTCATTGCACACACATTTGGTCCTAGAGGGATTAGGCAGTTTTAGTGAGTTTGTTTGATACCACTAGTATGTCTGAGTCTCTACAAAACAGTCAGTTTTCCATATCAACATCCATATCTTCTTCCATATCAACATCCATATCTTCTACCATGTCAACATCCATGTCAGTTCATGAGTCTTTCACCCCACATATCACCAAGTTTGGTGCCCCTGATTAAACAACAATGTTAAAACATTGGCCAAGCAAATTCTAAACTATAAATGATCATTAGAACATTTGCATTACCACTTGCATTAATCATCCATAACACATTACCACTTGCATTAATCATCCATATACATATGCATTCACATAAAAGCATTCACATAAAAACATTCACACAAAAGCATAACACAAAAAGTAAAATCCATGTATATATATGTATAAATATCACATGTACAATGAGTACCAAAAAAGGCTACATACAATGGAGCACCAAGGCTCATATACAAAAGTGCATCTAAGCACTAGCTAACGCCTATGAGAGGACCCCTATGACCCTGAAGGAGCCCTAGACCTAGAACTATGCCTAGACTCACTAGGCCTAGATGACCCAAATATGGATGAGGAGGGCAGTTCTGGAAGCCCAATATCATGCTCCATCAACCGATCCTCCAAAGCTTGAACATAATTGTTGAGAAGCAACACACCCCCACTAAAAAATGAAATTCCATCCTTTGAAAATATTTAGCTTTCATTTTGCAGTGGGGACCCTCTTGATGTTTTCCAGGTTTTTATTCCAAATTTTGCTTGCCTCCTTCTTCTTCAAGTTTTGCATATATCAAAGTATCTAAGTAGGCTTGCATGTGGCTTTGATTTCATTTTAGAATTCATTTGTTTAAAATGTTAGAGTCATTCTGAGTAAAGAAGTTTTTTTTCACTAATATGTAAAAAAATACAGAGTACAGATGAACAAAATCATTGGAGTCAACCTACAATTTCTGGAAAATTTGCAAAGTGGAAGTAACTTGATGAAAACGTCGTGATTTTGCGATACATTCCATTTTTGGAAAAGTTGACATTTCGTGACATTTTCCATTTTCAAAAACGTCGCGATTTCACGACATATTTGGATTTGAAGAGCCGAGTGAGAAAAACATCTTGATATCGCGACAGGTTTTAACTGGGAGCAAGAAGTAGTGAAAACGTCACGATATCGCGACACATTTGAAGTGAAGGAAAAGCTTGATGAAAACGTCGTGATATCGTGGCATGTCGTATTTTTGCGTATATATCAAAGTATCTAAGTAGGCTTGCATGTGGCTTTGATTTCATTTTAGAATTCATTTGTTTAAAATGTTAGAGTCATTCTGAGTAAAGAAGTTTTTTTTCACTAATATGTAAAAAAATACAGAGTACAGATGAACAAAATCATTGGAGTCAACCTACAATTTTTGGAAAATTTGCAAAATGGAAGTAACTTGATGAAAACATCGCGATTTTGCAATACATTCCATTTTTGGAAAAGTCGCGATTTCATGACATTTTCCATTTTCAAAAACATCGCGATTTCACGACATATTTGGATTTGAAGAGCCGAGTGAGAAAAATGTCGCGATATCGCGACAGGTTTTAACTGGGAGCAAGAAGTAGTGAAAACGTCGCGATATCGCGACACATTTGAAGTGAAGGAAAAGCTTGATGAAAACGTCGTGATATCGTGACATGTATTTTTGCAACCCGTCACGTTTTCACGGTCAACAGACAAGGGGAAGAGTCAACGTGAAAACGTCGCGATATCACGACAGGTTTTGGAAAGAAAGTGCCAAGTGATAAAAAGGTCATGATTTCGCGACATATGTTGGTAGAAAGAGCCAAGTAACAAAAACGTCGCGATATCGCGACAGGTTTTGATTGAAGGCAAGTCTTGAGGAAAACGTCGCGATATCATGATAGGTTTTGAAAAAAGAAAGTGCAAGTGATGAACACGTCACGATTTCACGACAGTTTTGGACCAGAAGCTCCAAGTGCAGAACATGTCACGATTTCGTGACATGTCGCGAAATCGTGACATGTCACGGTTTTGCGACAAAGGGCCAAAACGAAGTGCCAAGTGCAAAGAGACGTCGCGATTTCGCGACATGTCGCGAAATCGTGACATGTCACGGTTTCGCGGCAAAGGGGATGAAACAAGCAAAGTAAAGAGGACATCGCGATTTCGTGACATGTCACGAAATCGACATGTCGCAATTTCATGGAAAAAGGGGCAAGAGGAACCAAAGTGCAGAACAGGTCACGATTTCGTGACATGTCGCGAAATCGTGACATGTCACGGTTTCGCGACAAAAGGGGCAAGAGGAACCAAAGTGCAAAAGAGGTCACGATTTCGCGACATGTCACGAAATCGTGACATGTCACGGTTTCGCGGAAAAAGGGGCAAGAGGAAGCAAAGTGCAGAACAGGTCACGATTTCGTGACATGTCATGAAATCATGACATGTCATGGTTTCATGACAAAAGGGGCAAGAGAAACCAAAGTGCAGAACATATCATGATTTTGTGACATGTCATGAAATCGTGACATGTCGCGGTTTCACGACAAAAAGGGCAAGAGAAAGCAAAGTGCAGAAGACGTCGTGATTTCGTGACATGTCATGATTCGCGACATGTCACGATTTCATGGCAAAAGGGGCAAGAGGAACCAAAGTGCAGAGCATGTCATGATTTCGTGACATGTCATGATTTCACGACACGTGTCAAAAAAAGAATCAAGCCGACATGTAATGAAAATTAGGGTTTTAATTTAATAATATTAAAATGCTAACCCTTGGTTTTGTCTTTTGCAGAAAGCCATCTAGCAGTTGCATACTAGCGGAAGTAATGGCGAAAAAGACAAAAATAAGCACGGATCAAGCGAAGGCCGTCAGATGGAAATGTGAGATGCCGAGAATTTTTGGTCCATCCAGATTTTATGGATCTGGCCGCAAAGAGACTTTACGGTGACTAAGCAACTGCCTCATTTAATGGAATATGTCGGCAATTGACCGAAAAATGAAAATATCTACACACAGTTATCGAAATTTGCCGATGGACGCATTTAACAGGAGAATTTATGGTGAAAGTAATGGCGTGTAGAGAATTTCAACTCAGAGGCGGCTCTGCGAAGATAAAATGTCAGAGAAACCGGTGACTCATCCGAATTTCTCTAAGGAATTAATGAGACGCTCTCGGAAGATGCACCAAAAAGATGGAAGATACCTTCACACGTAGTGCCCATTTATGGAATATATCGATGACTGGCCAGAAAACGAAGATATTTACTTATAATTATAGATGGATGAGAATAATATTAGATCTTGCCTTCTCCATTTATGGCAAGTAACTGCACTAAGATTTGCAGAATGGTTAGGTTTTATCAAAACTCTATTTTAAAAGGGCCTTATATTGTAAAACCTGGGTAGTAGAGTTTAAGTGATAAGATTTAGGGTTTTGGAAGAAGATATTTTTGAAAAGATCAGGGTTTGTCCTGAGTCTATATATACTTCTTTCGGATGTAAATTCTAGAGGCGAAAACTTAGAATAAAAAGCTATTGGAGCAATTTCCTGCAAATCTTGTTTGAATGCTTTGTTCTGGACCTGGAGTTGGTGTAGTTTCATTTTTCTGTGATAGCATGGCCAGGAGCCTAATCTCTTTCAGATTGCGATAAGTTCATCTTCTTTTGTTTTCATTTCATTAAGGTTTATTTAATTTATGTTGTAGATCTGTGTTATCAAAGATTGGGTATGCTACTAGGCTTCATTCTTTTTATTGTATGCTAGGGAAAATTATAGATTTAAGGTTCGGGCCTGTTCTAATTGCTCTGTCCTCACTTGTGCGAGCTAAGTCTGCTGGTGAGAGATACCAATTTCAACTGACTTCCCTTCTGTTTGTGATTTTCTTTCAGATCTATTTTGTCTCTATCTTATGCTCTTAGTGGAAGGTGATCTTAGAAAGTTGGACACTTTCCTCTTTGATTTGTTCTATTGTGAAGCTAACCGGTATAACTAAAATTGGTAGTTTTGGTTTTGCAGCTAAGTTAGGTAAACTTCTCTTTCTGCCCTACTCTACTCTCTCTGTTCCATCGATTGAATGATCCATTTTTATTTTCTTTAGAATTTGTCTTTTATTTAAAACTGCTAAAACATAAAGAGCTAGATCAAAGAACTGATTGTAAATATGAGTGTCCACAAAGATAACCAATTCCAAAAACATTATTGAACAAGTCCAGAACCCGTTGTAAGGTAACAGACAGTCCACTTGAAACTATTCCAGAAGCGAAAAAGAGTGAATAGACATTCGACCCAACTCTGTAACTCACACCTTGGATATCCAGCAAGATCCTAAAGTGAGTGGGATTTATCCCTTATAAGTGTTATCGGGTTTTCATGCTCATTCTTCACAGGGTGTGTATAAAAGTCGAACCAACATTTAAAATTGGCGCTAGAAGGAGGGCCCTGAACTTTTTTCAGTATTGTAAGTTGTTTGTGTAGAGTCTGGTGTTTTATCTTTTGAATCCTTTTCCCTCCTCCTCAGCTCTTTTAAACTTGTTTGTTTGAGTTTTTGCCTAAACAGTGGAACTCAACACCAACATTTAAAATTGGCGCTAGAAGGAGGGCAAGAACTTACGTTCTTAGTGCGCTTGAGTTGAGAAATATGATTGTATGTGGTATTTAACAAATACTATATTTTATCCAGAGTCTGGTAGCCTTTTTCCCTCCTCCTCAGCCTTTTAAAACTTGTTTGTTTGAGTTTTTGCCTAAACAGCGAAACTCAACACCAACATTTAAAATTGGCGCTAGAAGGAGGGCCTGAAGTTCAATAGTTTGTTAAGGATTGTAAGGTTGTAAGTGCTGGTGAAAAAGCTGGATTCTAATTATAGAGTAACAAGGTCCCACTCCAGAGCTGGAGAGCTCCTTGTGCTTGAGTTAGAAACCCCCAGAAGAAGCGGCCTCAGAAGGGCCAAGTCCTTGTCTGAAATAGTTTTGTCACCACTTGTAGTTACTCCAACTACAACTGAAAGTATCATCGTCAATCAAGTAGTAATGGCAAATTGGTTGGGTTCCACTGCCTTAAATATCCCGGGTGCAGCCCATGACCTGCCCAGAAATCCTGAGAGATATCTTCCCAGATACAAGCATGATGGAACTAGGACAGCGGAAGAACACCTAGTAGCATTCAAGAATGCTCTAAAATTGTTAAATGTACAGCATGAAGATGTGGCTTGCAGATTGTTTCCGTTCACTCTCCAGGAGGGAGCTTACGACTGGTTTCTGAATCTCACTAACGATTCTATTACCAGTTGGAATGACTTGGAAAAGGTTTTTGTATCACAGTTTGGTGAAGTGATAGATCCCAGTGTATTATATCAGCAATTTTCTAGTATTAAAAGAGAAATAAATGAATCTGTCAGATCTTACAATGTCAGATTTCAGAAGGCTTATGGTAGACTGACTGGTTATTATGTGCCAAATGCAGACCTGGCATTAGAAATTTTTAGGAATTCTCTAGATCCAATGACTTCTGTTTTCTTGAAAAGAGATGCCTCTATTACCAATCTAACAGAGGCTTACGAAGAAGCTTTGGTTCGGAAAGACAGTTGGGACCTCAACCTCTGAATGCTCATCAAATTCCTTTGGTCACACAAGGTACCCCTATCTTCAATCCCATACCACATCAGATGATGTTGCCAGTACATCAAACTCCACCATCAGGAAATCCATTGGCTGTAACACCTGCTGAAAATGTACAGAATCCGGATAAAGAATCTGATAACACAAGAGTTGAGGAAGTTTCAAGGGTGGTCCAAAAGTTGGCAAATGACTTTTTGACTTTCAAAAGGCAAGTGTCCACCGACAAAAACCCAAACAGATTTCCTTATCAACAAAATAGATTCACTCGGCCCCCATACGAACCCAATAAGGATTATAAAGGTAAAGGGCATGATGTAAATATTTGTGACTTGGCTTTGCCTAACTGGTGCAGGGATACATGCCACTTCTCAGCACGGGGAATTGGATTGCTTGGAGTTCTGTAATGCCTTTGAAGCTCTATCTGGTGAGTTGGTTTCTCCTAAACATCAAAGAAGCTGCGGATGCTCCAAGTTCATCCAAACATAGTGCAGCTATGGTGTTAGATTCTTTCACTTTCCCAGAAGAATCAGAGAATGTTGTGGAGCTACCCATGGATGAAGTGCAAGCCTTTCAACAGTACAGGAGGGACAACTACAACCTCAGAAATAGAAATCCGGAGCCCAACACTACATCTACCCCTCCGGACAACTCCCACAGTGTTCCTCCAGATCCATCTTCAAGCAATAACCCATCCCCACCCAAGGGAGGAAATCCGAGAGGACCAGATGCATTTGTCCCTCCACTCAATAAGGGATATAATATAGTGGAGGACATGAAGAAGATCAAAGCTAATATCACTCTCCATGAGTTAGCCCAAATTTTTGAACAAAGGGATAACCTGATCAAAACATATTTTGAACCTACTACCAAACCTTTGGAAAAGGGAAAGAAGATGGCAAATGCAAATGTGGCCATGTATAAAGAGAATACTGAAGTTTCACCTTTTCTACTGACTGTCCAAATATTTGGGAAAAATTTACACAACTGTTTGGTAGATTTAGGTGCTTTACCAATGTCATGCCTCTAGCCATCTGTCAGCAGTTGGGTTTGACCCCCATGAACTCCGAGATGAGAGTCATCCAATTGGATAAGTCTGAGGTTAAAGTGGTAGGTGAACTTCAGAATATACACATCCAGCTAGCATCTGAGCCGAGAGCGCAACACAAAATTGACATTCAGGTGGTGGATATTCCTGTAGGATACGGAATGCTTCTGAGCAAGGATTGGTCAAAATCCTTGAATGGGTATTTGGCTACTGATTTTTCGCATATGTGGTTACCCTGGAATGGTTTTGCAAATCAATTAAGAATCAACAGAGAACCAAGATATAAACTCATGATCACAGAGTATAATGCCAAGAATGAGACTGTTAATCTTGTTGAGGGTTGTTATATCGGGGTTTATAATTTGACAACTACTCAAAGGGAGAAACCGGTTAAAGCTCACCAAGATCACGATAATGAAGTTGGAATGCTTCATATTGATGGAACTAAATCTAAGCAAGGTTCTGGTACAGGGGCTGTTCTTAAAGGACCAAAAAATCAAACCGATTTTATGTCTTATCGCTTGCAGTTTCCCTACACGAATAATTTGGTAGAATATGAAGCATTAGTACCAGGATTAAAATTTGCTTTACATTACTTTGATCATGCAGATACGAAAGCTCATGTGTTGGACTTGGTTGATTTGCAGGGTGGACGACTTCAAGCCGTAGAGCATTTTAGTCGACACCAAGAGACAGTCAAGCGTCGGCTTGACAAAAGAGCCAGAGTGAAGGCCTTCAATCGTGCAGACCTGGTGTTTCTATGGGACAAAGCCCATGAAAAGAAAGGTAAACACACCAAGCTGCAACCTCTATGGATAGGGCCATACCAGATTGCCGAGACCCTAGGTAATAATGCTTTTCGCCTACAGGACCTGGAAGGTAATTTTTTGAACCTTCCTATGAGTGGTCAATATCTAAAGCATTATTTCTCAGTTGTTCCATCAAATACATCGTTTGAATAAATCACAAAGACGTTGTAACATGTGTATATATTGTAAATAAGCTTTGAAGTAGTTTTATTTTATTTTATTTTGTTTGATTTTAAAGTTCTGTGTTTTATCCTTTGGGGTCTGTACAAAGTAGTTTTATTTTATTTTATTTTATTTTTTAAAGTTCTGTGTTTTATCCTTTGGGGTCTGTACAAATTTCTTTTAGCTTTTAAAGCTTTGTTTTTTTTAAGGTTTTGCCTAGGCAACAAAGAAAGAGTCAGCCTTTTATTCTGAGTTCAAAATCTTGTGTTCATTTTGTTTTATTCTAATTAAGAGATAGTCTGCTTAAATTGAACAGTGGAACTATTTTGTTATTCAGAACAACGGTAGAAAGATAATTGGATTTTGTGTCTTGCTTGCCACAATTATTTTAATTATAAAGAAACTACTATACTGTTGGGCTGAAGAAACTCCCAGGGAATCCAAGAAAAGTTGGTCGTAAGAGGGGACTCTGATTCGTGAAATTATTTGAGTGTCCATAGAGGCTAGGCTGAAGCAGTTTCCAGATCGATGAAGAATAAAAAATTTTTTGTTTTTAGCAGGGCTTTCCAGATTTCGGTATATTTCAAGAGAGAGAGAAAAGGTGAAAGTTGAGCAAGGCAACATAAAACTGGCACTCTTTTATTTCCCACAAAAAAAAAAAGGAAGGAAGAAGTTATGTAATGAAAGAGATAGCCAAGGCTCCAGAAGATGTTTTCTTTTACCAAGTTGTAGATACCACCTCATAGTTGTGGATCAGGGTCGTGAAAATCTAAAGAGTAACTCTGTCGGGGCTGTAAAAGGCTAAACTAGTAAACAGAGCCCTACTCGGTTTCCCCTTTCACAATCTAGAAAAGCTGATCAATCCAGAGTACAACATTCGAAGGCCCAGTCATTCTTGAAGAAAGTTTTATACGCTTATAATTGCACATCAGAAATCTTCCTTAAGTGATTCAACCTAGTATGTCCTTGGGAAATTTTAACAACTATCAGGTAGTAGTTAAATTATTTTGAAGAATATTTGTGGCAAGGCATGGTACATGGTCTATATTGTTTTGAAACTAGAGTCCTGGATTCTAAAATAGTGCTACTATTTTCCCCACAGATATCGCCATTTGTTGAGAAGCAACACACCCCCACTAAAAAAATGAAATTCCATCCTTTGAAAATATTTAGCTTTCATTTTGCCGTAGGGACCCTCTTGATGTTTTTCAGGTTTTTATTCCAAATTTTGCTTGCCTCCTTCTTCTTCAAGTTTTGCATATACCAAAGTATCTAAGTGGGCTTGCATATGGCTTTGATTTCAATTTAGAATTCATTTGTTTAAAATGTTAGAGTCATTATGAGTAAAGAAGATCTTTCACTAATATGTAAAAAAATGCAAAGTACAGATGAACAAATTCATTGGAGTCAACCTACAATTTCTGGAAAATTTGCTAAGTGGAAGTAACTTGAGAAAACGTCGCGATTTCGCGACATTTTCCATTTTTGGAAACGTCACGATTTCACGACATTTTCCATTTTTAAAAACGTCGCGATATCGCGACATATTTTGGTAGAAAAGGCCGAGTGTATGAAACGTCACGATTTCGTGACAGGTTTTGGAAGAAAGAGCTGAGTTTCGAAAACGTCGCGATTTCGCGACATATTTGGTGAAGAAAATCTTGTGAAAACATCGCGATATGGAAATTTGATAAATTGTGATTTCGGATAGTTTGGAAAGAAAGTGCAAGTGATGGAAAAGGTCACGATTTGCGACATATTTGGAAAAAGAGCAAAGTGATAAAAACGTCGCGATATCGCGACATGTTTTGATTGAAGGCAAGTTTGAGGACATAGTCAAGTGTGAAACGTCGCGATTTTGTGACATTTGGATGGAAGTGCAAGTAAGAGGAAAAGTCATGTTTTGTGACATGTCAAAAAATCGCGACATGTCACGGTTTTGCGGCAAAGGGCCAAAGAAGCTAAGTGTGGAGGACGATCACGATTTGTGACATGTCACGAAATCATGACATGTCGTGGTTTCATGGCAAATGGGCCAAAATAGTGCAAAGCAAAGAGGACATCATGATTTTGTGACATGTCGAAAATCGACGATGTCAGTTTCATGCAAAGGGGTAAGAGGAAGAAAAGTGAAATCACGATTTGAATTGATCGTGACATGTCACGGTTTCACGACAAAGGGCAAGAGGAACAAAGTGAGAATAGTCACGATTTTGTGACATGTCAAATCGTGACATGTCAGGTTTGGAAAAGGGGCAAGAGGAACCAAAGTGTAGAATAGGTCACAATTTTGCGACATGTCACGAAATCGTGACATGTCGCGGTTTCACGGCAAAAGGGGCAAGAGAAACCAAAGTGCAAAACATGTCATGATTTTGCGACATGTCACGAAATCATGACATGTCGCGGTTTCGCAGCAAAAAGGGGCAAGAGAAACCAAAGTGTAGAACAGGTCATGATTTCGTGACAAAAGGGGCAAGAGGAACCAAAGTGCAGAGCATGTTGCGATTTCGCGAAATGTCACGTTATCACGACACGTGTCAAAAGAAATCAAGCCGACATATAATGAGCATTAGGGTTTTAATTTAATAATATTAAAATGCTAATCCTGGTTTTGTCTTTTGTAGAAAGCCATCTGGCAGTTGCATACTAGCGGAAGTAATGGCGAAAAAGACAAAAATAAGCACGGATCAAGCGAAGGCCGTCATATGGAAATGTGAGATGTCGAGAATTTTTGGTCCATCCAAATTTTATGGATCTGGCCGCAAAGAGACTTTACGGTGACTAAGCAGCTGCCCATTTAATGGAATATGTCGACAATTGACCGAAAAATGAAAATATCTACACACAGTTATCGAAATTTGTCGATGGATGCATTTAACAGGAGAATTTATGGTGAAAGTAATGGCATGCAGAGAATTTCAACTCAGAGGCGGCTCTGCGAAGATAAAATGTCAGAGAAACCAGTGACTCATCCAAATTTCTCTGAGGAATTAATGAGACGCTCCCGAAAGATGCACCAGAAAGATGAAGATACCTTCACACGCAGTGCCCATTTATGGAATATATCAGCAATCGACCAGAAAATGAAGATATTTACTTGCAGTTACAGATGGATGAGAATAATATCATATCATGCCTTCTCCATTTATGGCAAGTAACTGCACTAAGATTTGCAGAATGGTTAGGTTTTATCAAAACTCTATTTTAAAAGGGCCTTATATTGTAAAACCTGGGTAGTAGAGTTTAAGTGATAAGATTTAGGGTTTTGGAAGAAGATATTTCTGAAAAGATCAGGGTTTGTCCTGAGTCTATATATACTTCTTTCGGATGTAAATTCCGGAGGCGAAAACTTAGAATAAAAAGCTATTGGAGCAATTTCCTGCAAATCTTGTTTGAATGCTTTGTTCTGGACCTGGAGTTGGTGTAGTTTCATTTTTCTATGATAGCATGGCCAGGAGCCTAATCTCTTTCAGACTGCGATAAGTTCATCTTCTTTTGTTTTCGTTTCATTAAGGTTTATTTAATTTATGTTGTAGATCTGTGTTATCAAAGATTGGGTATGCTACTAGGCTTCATTCTTTTTATTGTATGCTAGGGAAAATTATAGATTTAAGGTTCAGGCCTGTTCTAATTGCTCTGTCCTCACTGTGCGAGCTAAGCTGCTAGTGAGAGATACCAATTTCAATCGACTTCCCTTCTGTTTGTGATTTTCTTTCAGATCTATTTTATCTCTGTCTTATGCTCTTAGTGGAAGGTGATCTTAGAAAGTTGGACACTTTCCTCTTTGATTTGTTCTATTGTGAAGCTAACCGGTATAACTAAAATTGGTAGTTTTGGTTTTGCAGCTAAGTTAGGTAAACTTCTCTTTCTGCCCTACTCTACTCTCTCTGTTCCATCGATTGAATGATCCATTTTTATTTTCTTTAGAATTTGTCTTTTATTTAAAACTGCTAAAACATAAAGAGCTAGATCAAAGAACTGATTGTAAATCTGAGTGTCCACAAAGATAACCAATTCCAAAAACATTACTGAACAAGTCCAGAACCCGTTGTAAGGTAACAGACAGTCCACTTGAAACTATTCCAGAAGCGAAAAAGAGTGAATAGACATTCGACCCAACTCTGTAACTCACACCTTGGATATCCAGCAAGATCCTAAAGTGAGTGGGATTTATCCCTTATAAGTGTTATCGGGTTTTCATGCTCATTCTTCACAGGGTGTGTATAAAAGTCGAACCAACAATAACCCTATCGATTCCAAAGACAATGTACATCATACCTCTACCTACGATGCCCTTCTAGCAGCTCTACTTGGAGCCTTGTGATCTTGTTCTCATCTCCACCTGCTATCAATTATACCTCTAGCTCTATCCTCAATCGACCTATATTTACCTATTGAATCATATCTCTACCTCACAATTGAGCTATCTTTGCATCTCAAGCCACTATCATAGCATCTCACTCCACCACCTGGTGCTCCAGCCTCACTCGATCATCCTTGTTCTAACTAGGAGGCCCATCCAGAATATCCTCTCTATCCTCGACTGCTACAACACCTATGGAAATTGGATCAACTCCACCTCCTTCATGCACCTTGTAACCACCCATATAGTCTACTGCACCTATCGTAGATGATATCCATCACTTTTCCACATGACACCTCACCATGGCCTACATATAATCTGAGCTATCATCAGTCCAGCCCATAGATCCTTGTACCACTACCTCATCTGACCAGGACAACTCAGCTAGACCTCCTTTGCCACTGGCCACCTCATAGCATAGGGCTACTCCATATCCCATCCTCTCAACGGTAAGCCTAGAGGTCGAGCCACACTAAAGTGCTCCCAACCCTAGCATTGTAGTAGCACAATACAACCTAGTCCCTAGCACTTTTTCCTCTTCACATCATATATCTCATGGTATAACTACACCAATAAATCAGGAGCCCATGCATACACCCGTGGTGTAGCAACCATGTTGCACACCAACCCAATAAGGTTCCAAGGTAACTAACATCTAGTGTTGTTTGGGGCCACTATGTTGGCCAACACAAACATTGCCAAAGTGGAAAGGGCATCCAATTTCTTGTCCACATACATGGACAAGTAAGTAATCCCTCCACAGTCTCCCATCCATCCCAAAACATGTGGCTCAACTCAACCTTCTTTTTGTGTCCAACCTTGACATGAAAGCCCTCCACCAATAACTCGAGGATGTAGCAAACATCCTTAAGTGTCACAGTCATCTCTCCAATAGGGAGCTGAAAGGTCCCCCTATCTGGATCCCACCTCTCTGACAAGGCTGAAATGTACCCCTCATCAGCCCTTAAAACATCTATCTTGGCTGCCATTTCCAGCCACACTACCTCCAACCAATCTAAATCCTTACTTTGCAATGCCTTTCTCATCCTAGGAATGAGAAGCAAGAACCAATGTTAAGCCTCTAAAATATTCAGTTATAACACAACACAAAAACACTAATGTTAATACATGCACATTACTAAAAAAAAACAAAGGAATATTTTTGCACAAAAATGAGAGAAGGTCAAAAGAGCTTACCTTGGTGAAGTACACACCTGCTCCCACTCCCGCATCCACTCCCTCCACTACCATAGCTTTCGTAGCTCACCAACTACTCATCCCACTCCACTCACTTCACTCCACTCCCTTAGATGCAACTTCCAAAATTTGTAGACACACAAATGAGCTTGGTTTCTCCTTTTCAAGTCTTATATATCTATTTTAGGCAAATGTAAATTCCCATGGGTATTTCCTGGTGTATAGAAGTGCCCACATATGTTTAGAAATATGCCAAATCCTGATGAGTGTTTACGCATGCAATAAGCGCCCACCGACATTTGGATTTAGAATTGACAAAAGATAAAATCAATGCAAAATAGTGGCTTACCTCCACAAAATCATTCCAAATTACATCCATGCATCCAAATCATAATATTATCAGGTTTTGTGAAGGAATAAATATATTTGGATGCATAATTTTAGTTTGCACCCAAAGGCGTAAAAATCACTTATCAAATTTCCAAATGCTCCAAAACGGTCCAAATTTTTACAAAACAATCATAATCATCATTATCATCATCAATGCTTCATTTTCACATCATTTCCAATCATCAATCATAACATTTGTAAATTTATCAAGTTCAAACAAAAATTCAAGTGAACCTCATATCTAGTAGTTTATTCTATCTACTTGGCGATTACAACGATTGGTATCCATGCAAGTCGGTAAGATGAATACACTAGCATAAGGAAACTTGTCCATATTTACTATTTCATATATCCTTGTTAAAAATCACTATCACATTTTGGTACTTCACATTTTGAGTGAAACCATGCCAAGAACAATTTGCACAAAAGTTATCATTGATGGCCTAGTTTGTGGGGCTTGAAACATGGACAAAATCACATTTCATCACTTCCCATTTCCTTGATATTCATCATGATGACTAGCCTTAGCTAGGGTGATTGGTTATGACCTAAGGAATTACTTGAAAATCACTTGTCAACCCTCCAAAGTTAAGTATTTTTATTCTTTCATCTTCATCTTTGCATATCAATGATGCTAGAAGTCACATTCTTCAACAACATCAAATCACCCCAAATTTGGGGTAACCACATTTGGTTTTGATTTTCCCACAATGGGATACATCCTAAATGATCATGGATCATCCACCTTGATACATGCCACCTGCATAGATTTAATATCCACCCTCCATCACATTTTAATCTTGACTGCACAAATTGTGTCGTTGTGTCGTTAAAACCCTAATGTACCCTAGGGAAGATTTTAAATAAGAGTCATTTTGATGGATCAACCCCTAAGTCTAAGCCTAAGCAATTAGTGTCCAAAGTTTCCATTAAGTTTTTGGATTCCTAAAGCCTCCAAGTATTTTTTTCATCTCCCCTTGCTTGTCGTAGCCTCCACATCTGTTCTCGCTTATTTTGTTTCACCAGAACTACTTCTGCAAATTTTGTTCCAGTTCTCGAGCACCTTTGGGCATCTCTTATTATTATTGAGTACCTCTAGGCATATTTTCTCCATTATTGAGTGCCTCTAGGCAATTTATACCATCCTTGAGTGCTCCTGGGTGCTTCCTACTTCTGTCGAGCAGCCGTGAGCATCTCAAACCCTAGTTTTGTTGACTAGCAAACCCTCAAGTGTTGCTAGGGCATCTGTGCACCTATTTTATGTAACGATGATAATGACAAATCAGAAAGCAACAAGTTTACAAGGTAAATCTTCCATTATTGTATTCATTTTTATTATTTCCATATTTGCATGTAGTTTATCATTTGGCATTTAGTTTTTTTATTCATTTTTGAGGATGTCACACAGTGGAGCCCTCATAGTTACTACTAATCCTATTTTATTATTTTTTATGTGCAGATCTAGAGATATACAGGCATTGAGTAGCTATTTAAGATAGAGTGGTCTAGTCAATGGATATCTAAATCCCACTCACTTTTTTTGGGATCAATCGAGCGTGAAGACACCACCCTAATTTGTTGTCTAGGGTTTCAAATAACCCTAGCATATTAATATTATTGTATTGAGCAATAAGTAAAAACCCCAATCTGGGGTATATTTGGTTGTAATATTAGAAATCCACCTGACAATAAAAATCAAATTTATTTATGTACAATCACATGTGTTTATTTTGCTTTAATTTTTCATTTATTTAAGTTTTGTTATTTGGTGTTTTTCAATTTCATATCTACACTATTATTGAAACCATAATGTGATAAAATATCATCCCTATTATTTCTAATTATTTCTTTTTTTGTTGATGGTATTGGATTTTCTTTATATGCTCCATCAAAATTAAATTTGACCACCTCCACTTTTTATGGTTTCCACTTTATATTCTTTGCCTTCCTTTTGTTTCTCCTATACCCAACATCATAATTCCATTTTATGACTTGAATCCATCTATCAAGGCTCTCTACTTCAAGATTAGGGATTGGGTGAGTTGATAGGGTTGGTTTAGACTCCTTTATGGCTAAACAAATCTTCCTTTTCATTACCTCTAAACTGCTTTCCTTTCCTTTAAATATTATTTTGTTCCTTTCCATCCATATAGTCCAAAGTATACTATATTTTGATATATCCCATATTATCTGTAAATCCTCACTTTTAAAAGTGCTCTACCTTGCTTTAACTATTCTTAAATTTTACCTTTCATCACTAAGCATTTACAAAACATATTAAGAATCCATTGCCATAATTCCTAAACTATTGAACAATATCTAAATATATGGTCTATACTCTCCTCCTTTTACATAGAACACATTATGAGGGACCTTGAAAACCTCTTTTCATTAGGTTATTGTAGGATAAAATTTTCCTATGAACTACTAGCCATACAAACATTTTGAATTTTACGATGCTTGAGTTGTCCCAAATGTCTATCCATATTCTTGCAGTATTCCCATTTTGTTGGTGCTTTATATAATATCCACTTATTACTATGTATTCTCCTAATATATTCAACTTCCAAATCAACTTATCCTTGACTCCCCTCAGAATAATCATTGTTGTTATCTTTCTACTCAATTGTCTCATAGAAACAATCTTTGATATACTTGTCAAAAAAAACTCTTTCTGTAGCGACCCCAGGATGCACGCCCCGCTCCTTTTTAACTCTACTTACAATGTTTATTGAAAATCCAAGATGAAATGGAAGACAATGAAAAAAAGCATATAACACGAAATAACAAAGATGGATCTCTTTATTTGTATTGAAACTCGGTTACATGTTAGTCCCTCTTAGGGATACCTATTTCGATACAATAAGTTACAAATAGGCAAAAAGTGCCCATTTCGTGAAGAGGTGGTGCACTTATAAATGCTTCTCGGTTCCACACACAAAAATGTATGAGGGCTTATAGATGCCTCCTTATCTAGGTCTGTTTCCTAGAGGGATCCCTTTTGCTCTCGTATATTGCAAACTTTATCCGATGAACCTGTGGCCCTGCAAACAATAAAACAACAACACACACTTAGATGTTCGAGATTGCCTCCCTAGATGAGGTTGTTAGTAATAAAAAAATTTAATAGAAATATGATGAAACTATGGCATGAAATCATGTAAATATATTCTAATGATATGAAAACATGAAGAAATAGAATAAAAGAAGTTATGTCTAAAACCTAAGCGAAGCCTGCAGGCAACTATCCAAGACAACGACCACTAAGGTAAACCTTGCTCTCTTTACCCCAAAGTTATGGGTCAAAGCCTGTATCTGGTATCAAAATAATAGGTGTTATGATCTTTAAGTTGTTAGGGTTCCATCGTACATGTGATATCCAAGGGAACTCTCCAATTCTCAAAATCTCTCTTCAAAAATATGTCTCGATGATCTATGTCTCTATATGTCTCTCTCTGATCTATATATATTGGTGCTCTTAGGCTTGCACCTTTTATAGTGTGAAACCCTAGGTCTATGTCCAAGCCCTAGGAATGAATTTCTCATGCGTAGTGCAATTTAGCATGAGAATATTTTGTCCTTTGTCTATGTTTGGATGTCGGTTAACTGAAATCTAACTGCCTACTTGAGTCTCCTATGCGAACTGGTTGTTAGAATGAGAAGCTTTTGTTCTTTGTTTATGTTTGGAGGTCAGTTAACAGAAATCTAACTACCCACTTGAGTCTCCTATGCGAAATGGTCATTAGCATGAGAAGATTTTGTCCTTTTTTTATGCTTGGAGGTCAGTTAACTAAAGTTTAAATGCAAACTCAAGCCTTCTATGTGAAATATTCATGAAAAGGAATGCAAAGTTACTCCCGCTCACCTTTATTGCATGCAGACTGCCACTTACACCTGTGATTAAGCCTGTTTGTCGGTAAACTATTTCTTATGGCTTAGTCGTTGTCATTTGCAGTGGCTAATATATGGTCGTTGTGATCTACAGTGACTAAGGTATGGCCACTCTAGGCTTGAGCGGCTAGGATATGGCGACTCTTGGCTAGAGCAACTAGGCTTGGATGGCTTGAAAAGGCTTCAAATGAGTAGTGAGAACCACTATTGATGCTTGGAAAGTCCAATATTATGTCTTATGATCTTATGAGTGTGTCTATGTGAGCAACTCCCCTAAGCATGACACGATTTAGGTGTCTACAGATGCCCATTTTTTCGATGCGCTGTGTGGAAAACACAACACTGAGCAATGATTTTTTTGTAGGGTGTATGCTGATTAATGGTCTGATCAACGTCGGATGGCCCAATCATGCAAGATGGCATGCATCCCTTGAATCATTGCCTCAATGTTTGGAGGACTTAGCTCCATGGCTTTTTCATGTTAAATTGCACTCATTCCTCAAACTCAATTGGGTAGCTTCAGTTGCTACAACAATTTCGATCGGTAGGAGAGCTACAATTGAATATGCCATGTCTGCTTACGTTCCCAACAAACAAGGGAAATTTGTTATTGTTGTATGCAATGATTCGTAGGATGAATATTATTTTGTTATGATCAAATTATCTTTTGTTGATTTTGATTATGATTATTTTGAAGTTTTGAATTACTTCCTCACAATGAATTGGTGAAGAAATGACAATGAATGAAGTGACAAGTTGCTTGACCAATATGACTAATCTGGTTCCTTTCTAGTATTTTTTGATTTTAATGGGCAATCCCACATCCAAGTGTGATTCCAATTGCTTATGATAATCATCCATCCTTATCCCGAGGAGCAGTCTAGCTATCAATAGCTTTCTTAGGGAGTTAGGATGAGTGATTCTATTTATATTTAGAGTGTATCACTTTGACTTAATGTTTTTGGTATCATAGGGTAATTAGGATGATCCTTTCGCACCTATGGAGCAGTTCGACCATATTGTTCTTCTTTGGAATTGAAGGGTGGCACATCGTAATTCCAAAATAAGTGGTTTTTGCCCTAAGTGGCCTTATGGTAGCCTACTCATCTCATCAAAATGCATGGAGTGTGAATCGCTGCAATCATCAAGTGGATAGAGTAAGTAACTAGGTACGAGGCCTGCTTGAGATTGTACTTTTATGGGATTTTTTTTTGTTATTTTCAACATTCTGATGATTTCAAACCACCAAAGAGTGTTTATTTGTTGTTTTTGTGGGATACCTCAAGGAGGAAGTCCCTTATTTTGATCTATGGATTTGGCTGTTGTTAGGTCCAATGGCCTCTGAGTTTCTGCCTGTGGCCACTGTCACCTTGAGTGGCCAAGAATTTTGGGCCACTACTGTCTATAGTGGCCAAGGCATAATTAAAGAAAAATAAAATTTGCATTTCTAGGGTTTGACCTCTCATTTTCACTGTTGAAGATTCACTTTGGGAGCTCTAGTGTGACAGTGATGGTTGCAACTTTGGAGTTTGCTGGCATTGAAGACATGGCTGCACAAGGTGAGACATCAGCTGCTAGAGGAGCTGGAGCTTCTTGGGTATTTCTCTTTTCTAAATCCTAACCCTCTTTTCTCTTGTCTGAGTAAAACTGAACCTCACTAAGTAATGGGCAAAATGAACGTCACTAAACCTGTTGGTAATGAACAACTACATAGTTAGGCTTAGCTTACCATTTGCTATGGTGGGTTAGTCCCTAATTTTTGTTTTCTATTAGTGGATTTAGCCTAGGGTTTAATTTTTCTATTATTCACCTGTTCTTGCCATGTTAACCATTTTTAACTTAGCTTAGTTTTTGATGCCTGAGTGGGAATTTGCTTTCTATTTTTTTTGTTTTCCCTTCCTTTTGATTTGTTTAAGTCATTTTGCAAATTTTGTAATTTTTTTGGTGTTTTTAGGCCAAGGGTTCATAGGTTTGTCGTGTCACCCCCTGGTCGCTGTCGCTCTGAGCGATTGGTTTTGAGCCACTGTCGCTCAGAGCGGCCAATTTTGAACCCCAATGATAAAAAATTTGATCGTTGGGTCTTGGTTGCTGCTGCCTCCAATGGCAAGGTTTCGGTCATTGTAGGCAACATCGACTAAACCCTTAGCCATTTTTATTGCATTTTTTTGCTAGTTGTATTTTTATGACATATTTTGATTTTTTGATTTATTTTATTAGGTGCAATCTTGTCCTTTTTGCTTAGAATTAGAATAATCCATACTCTTTTGCACCATTTTCAATTTTATTGTGAATTATGCCTTAGATGCATTGTAGTCATGTTTTGTCTTTCTTCTGCTTTGCTTAGATCCTTACTGCTCGGGCTCAAGACCCAAAGCTCCTGCTTGACCTACTTCCTAGCTTTGATGATATGGTCTGGGCATGGTTCAAATCCTATGGGCTACAATATGTCATTAGGCTATCTTACATCATGGTATATTAGGCTTAACTTACGACTCTAGCCCATCGTTGGGACCTGCGGACTAATACCTTCCACCTCTCGATCGAAGAGATGACCATTAAGTCGAAGGATGTATATAGGATCTTTCGGATTCCATTTGATGGGGTGGCCATTGTCTCTTTGGCCACTACTGATCAGGTGGTTGTCTTCACTCGGGTGTTTAGAGGGCACTCTATGGATGCTCTCAAGGACACCAAGTTTAGAGGAGTTTCCATTAGCCACTAACACAGGGAGGGCATATTTACGATGAGGCATGTCGTATAGTTGATGGTTATCAGCAATGTTCTTATCCCAGATTTCTCAGGTTTGAGGTTCTTGTGAAACCTTTTGGCGATTGTGCATGATTTATTGGATAGCAAGGAGCCTATCATCTATGCATGGGGTAGATCGCTATTAGCTCAGTATTATGATGAGTTGTACCACATTCGTCAGTGAGGACATGTCAGCATTACTTACAGCTTACTCCTATAGGTTTAGGGATGGGAGCATATTAGGGTAGATTGCCCTAAGGGGATCTTAGCCAAGATTACAATGATCGATGCTCGGACACAGTGCTATGCTGCTAGATGGACTCGAGAGCACAAGGAGCACAAGAGTCACACTTTTGCAAGGGAGCTATCCCGTTACACTAATGCTTTCACTAGAATTTTTTCTGAAGATGTCATGTGGTGCCCTTACCATGAGTGTCCTGCTTGGTATGATCCAATTAGCTTTACTGCCAGGACACAACGTAAGCAATGGCTCATTGGTCCTAATATTACCATCTAAAAGTATTTCTTCTACTTGCAGGTTCTTCATCAGTATGGGTTGCAATAGGATGTGACCTTGGTATCATTCTTGTACAGGCAGCTCACAGTAGAGGACCTACCTCCATGATAGATTATATAGCTTTCATACTAGGAGGATGCCCTAGCTATTTACCCTAGAGTTGCTAGGGGCGTTACAGAGGAATACACTCAATGGTGGGGTGATCAGATGTTGCATGGTGTCGATAACCTAGGGCATGAGGATGATGGTAGGGATGATGTTGCAGATCCGATAGGACACAAAGTTCAAGCCAGGATCAAGGTATGGGTCTAGCCAGTAGAGCAGGTGGCAGTGGAGGACCTTGATGTTACTGAGAGGAGGAGGAGTTAGAGCCCGAGGAGAGAGACTCTCCTCTAAGAGAACAGTTGCATGAGGTCTAGGCTAAGCTTTAGGCAACTAAGATCCAGGTACAGGGGTGAGATGCTACCATTGAGCATCTCACAACACAAAAATAGGCTCTAAAGGCTACTATTGGGGGTGGCGATGCTAGGATGCATTTTGTTGTTCCTCCTTCTACATCATAGGAGGTTACAGTGGTAGGTTCAGGAGTAGAAGTGGGATAACTTTAGTCTTTGTTGGATGAGCATGAGGAGTGGATCTGGGGACTTATGGATCACATCACCATTATTTAGGTGTAGCTCAGGAGGCATGGGATTGTCCCTAAGGATCCAACTGGTGCGGGTGGTTCGCAGGTCAGTGGGCGCTCCACCTCAGGGTAGTATTCCACTCGTCCTAGCCATAGGACCCAAATCAGACAGAGAGACCAACAAGCTCACATAATTTGACTCACGACATCGCCACAGGGGGAGGTGGCACTAGAGGAGGTTATTTAGGGGGCTTAGGCCCAGTATTTGATTGATGCTTTATTTGGTCCTTGATCCATTTTTGAGGTTGACTAACGTATATGAATGTAGTCCATGGGCATTTTTGTACATCCATTGGACTTGACACAAATACTTTTATGATATCTTTGCATTATGACTTATTATATGTATCGTTTATTGCTCATGTTTTTGTTATTATTTTATTTTATGATATGATGTAATGATGGTATTATGATTATTTGATGACTATTTTAGATGATAGATGATATTGAGGATGCTTAGATAGATTTGTTGATGCTTATATGATTTTATGATATGATGCAATGTATTTTGATGATGAATGATGAATTCATGATTGTATGCAAATGGATATTGCCTATATGTTTTATGATGTGCTTTATGATGTGATGATGAATGATTAATGAATTGTGTTTGTGGATGCGATGTTATTGCTTAAATGCATTTTTTAACTTTGCTTTAATTGTATGTATCTAAATTATATGGTGGAATGGTATAAACAAACTTGTATGTTCTAATCACTTAAAACATACGGAATGCATATGACATTGACAATCTTAATGGGTGATACCGTAGAAAGTAGAAAAATAATCATGAATTTTAAATAATCACTCTTATCATAAGAATTGATTAAGTATTCATATATGAGATGTAATGGTGTGTAATGTATTTTCTTAATAAGTTTCTATAAATTAAAATATATAAAGTAGTCAGTGGCCGTCTATATACTATTTCTAATATATATGTGGTATCTGTACTACTATGTTGATACCCCCTAATTTATAGAATCTTATAAATAAAGTGATGGTGTGAATAATGTTATGATTTGTTGCTATGTAAGAATTTTTGGGGCTTTCCAAAGATTCAAACACTCTAGTTATTCTATCAACAGTTGTCTACTTACCACTTAGAATTTTGAAAAGTAAGGCTTTTACCATGGACCTTGTTTTTAATGATCTCTGTGTGTGCATGTGATTGTATATTTTGAGGTAGAACTCAAGCATTTCCTCCGATGTCAGACAGGATTCTTTCAGCCCATTGCTAAGATCAAGGATCCTTAAGTGTTCATATCATCCTTATTTTGGACTTAGTTAGACTATAACACTAGGCAATATTGGGTTACCTAAGCTAGATCATCCACATTCAAACATTGGTATACACAAATGCATGAAGCATTTGTGACAAACATATTGTCATGCATAAGGATTTCTCCTTCCAATTTTATACAATGCTGAGAATTCCAGGGATTCAAAATTTATTCCCTTTTTTGGCTTCTCTTTGGCTTTGGATATTTGCTCATATGTAGTTATGAAAATCACTTTTTGTTGTTATTGAATTTTCTTTGAGCTAGGATTTTTTTTTAGCTATGTTTTTTTTTTTTTGAATTTATGATTTGTGTATTGGATTATTGCTTTGAAATCTGGATTGTATGATTGGCCTTTTGAATATGTACTTTGCTTTGGGATTTTGCTTATTTTGATTTAAGCAAGGGATTTGGATAGGGTAAAGCTTGTCCTTTTTCCAATTATCAACACCTTTAAACCGGTTGCAAAAGGGGATAAGCAAGGAAAATCCTTTTCGCTTAAGGTAACCTAGACCACTTTTTGTAGATTTCATCTTTTCCTTGTACCAACTAGGACTTTAGTATTTCCATTAGTGATGGGATCTTAAACATCCAAGGAATTATCACAGCTAGACCTTACCTTCTACTAATCAAAGTTGTTTTCCTTAAAATTTGATAAGATCACTAGGTGTGGTTGATTAACCGAAAAAACTTTAGTTTATGTATAGCAACAAATAATGGTTGTGTTGAAAAACACAATTTCACACATGTGTTGATGGTTGTATGGCTTTGAATGATTTGCACAACAAACTATGGTATCACTTTTAAGGCTTTCCTGCCATATGCCATTGTAATGGATGTGAAAATGCAATGCAATGATGTGGATGCA
Organism: Wollemia nobilis; assembly: GCA_028583015.1. Taxonomy (NCBI): domain Eukaryota; kingdom Viridiplantae; phylum Streptophyta; class Pinopsida; order Araucariales; family Araucariaceae; genus Wollemia; species Wollemia nobilis. Next base: position 8,102,483 of record JAQPPZ010003077.1, on the reverse strand, counting down.
AAATGTGAGATGCAATTGTTTTTGTATTTTTGATTTTATGTTGTTTTTGTATTTTTGCTTAATTTGACCAAAGGGCTTTAAGTTGCCTTTGGAGATTTTGTTTGATTTTGACCAAGCGGATTGGGTACCCTTGGAGCTTTTTGAATTTATTTTGACCAAGCGGTTTGATTTACCCTTGGAGCCTTTGAATTGATGTTTGACCAAGCGGTTTGAATACCCTTGGAGTGTTTTGAATTAATGTTTAACCAAGCGGTATGAGTTAACATTGGAGCCTTTGATTGATTGGATTTGACCAAGAGGTTTGAATAACCCTGGAGTGTTTTGTATTGATGTTTGACCAAGTGGTTTGAGTTACCCTTGGAGCCTTTTGAATTGATGTTTGACCAAGCGGTTTGAATTACCCTTGGAGCCTTTGATTGATTGGATTTGACCAAGCGGTTTGAATACCCCTGGAGCGTTTTGAATTGATGTTTGACCAAGTGGTTTGAATTACCCTTGGAGCATTTTGAATTGATGTTTGACCAAGTGGTTTGAATTACCCTTGGAGCCTTTTGAATTGATGTTTGACCAAGCGATATGAATTACCCTTGGAGCCTTTGATTTGATTTTGACCAAGTGGCTTGAATACCCTTGGAGAGTTTTTGAATTGATGTTTGACCAAGTGGTATGAATTACCCTTGGAGCATTTTGAATTGATGTTTGACCAAGTGGTATGAATTACCATTGAAGCCTTTGATTGTATTTTTGAAATTTTATGTTTTTATGCTTTGTTTAAAGTTTTTGACATATTTGAATGTTTTTGTGTTTTATGAAATATTTGAATGTTTTTGTGAATTTTGACATATTTGAATTTTTTTGAATTTTATGGAATATTTGAATGTTTTTTTAAATTTTATTTGTAGAATACCTTTAAGTGAATGATATTGAGAGGCTCAGGCTCCTCAACACTATCTAATTATATAAGGTGATATGCTCCAGACCCAACTCTCTATAAAATCATGTATGGGCATATCCATTTTATCGCAAACTTGTCTCGTAGGTGCAATGACAAATTCGAGTTATGTTGGTTTTCTTTGAGCACTAGATCTCCAGCCTTGAATTTACTTAGGTGGACTTTACTATTGTAAGCTTGCACAAGGTGATTTTGGTAGATGCGAATATGCTCTAAAGAATTGACTCGACATTCATAAAGAAGCATCAACTGATCAAGGTGGCCTTGTTGCGCGACATCATCATCTATGAAGTCCTTTAATGCTATGTGTAGAGTCAAAATTTCCAACTCTAGTGGCATGATGGACTTAGTGCCATATAATAGTGAGAATGGTGTTGCCCTAGTGGGCATCCGTATACTAGTCATGTATACCCATAGTGCAAGAGGTAATTACATGTGCTAATCCTTGTGATTGTCTTGCATCGTCTTCCTCAAAATGGAGACTATTGTTTTCTTTGAGGCTTCTACTTGCCCGTTTTCTTGTGGATAATAAGGCATTGAAAAATTGTGCTAAATATGGTATTTGTTCATTAAATCATGCACATTTTTGTTCTTGAAAGATGGCCCATTATTCGATATTATCTTAGAAGGGACCCCAAAATGACTTATGATATTATGAAGTATAAGCTCCACAATCCTTGGTCTAGTTTTTTATGTTAAGGGGATCGCTTCTACCCATTTAGTGAAGTATTCTATGGTTGTTATTATGAATGTGTGTTGGCCTAAGGACGGGGGTGAGATCTTCCAAATCAAGTCTATTCCCCATTGCGAGAATGGCCATGCTACCTGGATTGGCTGCAAGGCTTGTGATGGCAAGTGTGTTAGATTTGCATGATGCTGGAACTTACTGCATTTCTTGACATACTTGCAATAGTCATTTTTCATTATGGTCCAATAGTAACCCATTCTCAAGATGCGTTTAATGATGGCCATGCCACTGAAATGGTCTCCACATGTTCCATCGTGAGCTTACAAAATTTCCTAGGATGCTTCCTGGTGCTCAAGACAAAGGAGTAATACTCCATCATATCCTCATCTGTAGAGGATTTATCCTAGCAAGATGTATCTTGTTTCTCTCTATTTGAACGTTCACCTTTCAGTATGCAATAAACCTTGAGGTACTATTCCAAGCTTCAATAAGTCCCACAGTTGGGAAAGCCAATCCTGATAAGCCATAATTTCTATAGAAAATATGGCTTGCTCTTCCAAGATTTTTGAGCTAGTGAACACGGACTGAGGAAAAACTCTATGGTGTATGGTTGCACCACACTCCATAGGTCCTTAGAAGATCAAAAACCCCTAAGGTGTTGTTTGCAATAAATCTCTGGTTGCAAAGGACCAATCCTAATTTGGCTTGATGTTGATCATGTTGACTGATTCTTGATTATCAAAAGCTTCACGACATATTGTTGAGTGTGAAAGCACTTTCACATGAACGATTGTAAAATTAGCAGACAAATTCTAAGGGATTAAGGATCCCAAAGAGGTCATAGTGTCTGCAAATCTATTCGATGTGCGAGAGGTTGCCTCAATGTCGTACCATTCTAGCCAGGCTAGGTAAGTTTCAACAAGTTCCTTGTAAGTTTTAAGGAGTCGGCACCTACATTGGAATAGTCCTTTGACCTAGTTTACTATGAGTAAGGAGTCACCAAAGATATTCAATCTTTTAATTCCCATTGCTACGGTTGTTTGGAGTCCAATGATCAATGCTTCATATTCTTGTGTTGTTGTTTATGCACAGGAAGTCTAATTTGAATGATAAGGGCAATGGAGCACCCTATGGTGTGATAAAGATAATCCATGCTCTGCCACCTTGTTCACACTTTTAACTGTCAAAGAACAATGACATGTCTCTTTCTTTCTTAGGTTCATTGAGTTTTGGCGGATCTGATAATGCAAACACCACATCATCAGGCAATTCTATAGTGAGAGGCTTATTATCCTGAATAGGCACCTCTGCTAATTGATCTACTATGACTTATCCCTTGATGGAATTTTGGCTTAAAAACTCTAGATAAAATTCTATCAATAGAATGATCCACTTTGCGATACATATATTATGATATGTCTTGCTCATCATGTAATGTAAAGGGTTATATTTTGATATGATGTAGGTAGGTCGTATAGCTCAAAATGTAGTGTCGTAACTTTCTAGTTGCAAAGACCACTACTAAACACAAATTTTTGACATACGCATATCCTAGCTCATAACTCACCAAGGTGCGACTAATGTAATATATGGCTTGCTCTTTATCTTGTGCATTATTTTGGGCTAACATGGTGCCTAATGCGAAATTAGTAGTCGATATTTAGTAAAAATGGTATATCTAGCCTTGGTGGAACCAATACTAGCGGTGTTGCTAGATAAATTTTGATCTCTGCAAAGGCTTGATGGTATTCTTCATCCCAATGAAAGGGAAATTTCTTGTGTAGCAACCGATTCATAGGTCTGCATTCATCTAATAATTATGCGATGAATATTTTGATGGATGTTATTTTGCCTTGTAGGCTATGCAATTCCCTAATGTTGGTAGGGGTGGCCATTTCCAGTATAGTCTTTACCTTTACAGGATTGACTTTAATGCCTCTCTTGGATACGATGAATCCCAAAAGCTTGCCAGAAGTTACACCAAATACACACTTCTTAGGATTCAATCATATGTTGTGTTCTATGAGGCGATCAAAGACTTCTCTAAGGACTTCGGCATGCTCTTGCCGCAACAGGGACTTGTCCAGTAAGTCATCCATGTAATATTCTAATATTTTATGCATATATTCATGGAATATATATGTCATGGCCCACTGATATGTGGCACCAGCATTTTTTAGACCGAATGGTATCACTTTGTAATATAAAGTTCTCCATGGAGTATTGAAAGTGGTTTTATGTTGATCTCTGGCCTTAATCCAGATCTGGTTGTATCTGGAAAAACCACCCATTAGGGAGAGCATTTCATGACCTGCAATTGCATCTACAAGAGCATATATGTTTGACAACGAGAATGAATCCTTTGGTGTTGCCCTATTTAAATCTCTAAAATCCGTGCAGATACAGACTCTTCCATCAGGTTTCCCTATGGGTACCATGTTTGACACCCACTTAGGGTAGTCAATAGGAACTATGAATACGACACTGAGAGGGGGGGTGAATCAGTGTAGCATTTCAAAAACTTAAATCTGCAACTCTTAATGCTGAAATAATGAAAACTTAAAACCAAAAATAGTAAGCATAACAAGAGAGCATCACACAACATAGGATTTAACGAGGTTCACCAATATGGCTACTCCTAAAAAATTGACTGCTTGGACTCCCATCCAAATCCAGCCTTAGCAAAGCAATCAATTTTACAATCTATTTACCAGCACCCACTGGAAGGAGTACCAACCCCTTATTTATCTGCACCAACAGAAAGGAGCACCAACCCCTGATTTACCAGCACCTACTGGAAGGAGCACCAACCCCTGATGCCAAGCTGCAACCTAGACTTCAATTGTGAATGTTAATGTTTGATAGGAAAATACCTTTGTTTTCACAAGATCCTAGCTGATCTAATGCTTACTCGATCTCTTTCACTGTTCACAAGATACATGCATCTATTGCACTACTACAGCCGAACTTAGTGATCGACTTTGCCCTTTGTGCTCTCTGCACACTCTACTTTCTCTACGCACACGCTTCTCACACTCTATGTCATTCCAGATGAACTATTTTCTTCGACCTTTTCACACTCTGCTCTCTGTGTGCATTCACAACCACACTTCGAACAACTCGACACGACTCTTCGCTCACTCTGTGCACTTTGCCATCATCTCGCCGCTTCTGCGCTATCTATGCTCTTACGGCCGCATATTGCACACTTCGATACTCACACAGATTGACACACAAATCTCCAAATAGCCCTCCTTATATAATAGAGATTTCAAGATGAAAACCCTAATCTTGGTTGGTTGCAAACCCTAATCTTAGTCAGCTATGATCTAACTGCGTCGACTTCTACTCATGAAGATGTTCAGGTTAACCTTTTGTTCTTGCGCACTTATGACCTGTCATGAAATCATGACATTTTTGTCTCTATGGCTTTTCTTGCTGCTGTTGCCATGAAAATACAACATGTCGTGATATCGTGACACTTTTCCCTCCGTATGCTTCGTCATGGATTTTGATCGCAAAAACATAACATGTCACGATATCGCGACACTTTCGCCTCCGTACTGTTCCTTTTTCCTTTTGTCATGATATCGCGACACTTCTACCTCTTTAGACTTCCTTTTTACTTTTGTCATGATATCGCGACACTTCTACCTCTTTAGACTTCCTTTTTACTTTTGTTGCGATATCGTGACACTTCTACCTTTGTAGCCTCTGACTTTCTTTCTGTCGCAAAATCATGACACTTCTGTCTTCAAAGCATTTGTATTTCTTTTTGTCATGATATTGCAGCACTTCTGTCTTCTTAGCCTCCGTCTTTACTTTTGTCATGAAATCATGACAATTTTGCTCTCGAAGACTTGCTCTCTGCTTTTGTCGCAAAATCACGACACTTTTGCTTTCGCACTTCACTTCTTTGCTTTTGTCACGAAATCGTGACACTTGTGCCTTCGAAGTCTTCTATTCTATTTTTGTCGTGAAATTGTGACACTTCTCCTGTTGAAGTCCTGCTTTCTATTTCTGTCATGAAATCGTGACAATTTCTACATTCGTACACTTTATTTTCAATCTGTCATGAAATCATGACACTTTTTGCATCCGTACTCTTTCTCTTCAACCTATCATGAAATCGTGATAGTTATCACTTTGAACTCTTCCATTTGCAGCATGTCATGAAATCATGATAGTTCTCACTTTGAACTCTTTCCTCTGTAGCATGTCGCGAAATCATGACAGTTCTCACTTTGAACTCTTTCCCCTATAGCATGTCATAAAATCATGACAGTTCTCACTTCGAACTCTGCAGCATGTCGTGAAATCACGACAGTTCTCACTTCGAGCTCTGCAGCATGTCGCAAAATTGTGACACTTTTCATTTTACTTTCTCTCTCCTCAAACTTGTCACAAAATCATGACAGTTCTCACTTCGGACTCTCTCTTCCAATATGTCGCAATATCGCGACATTTTTTCTTACACTTTCTCTCTCCTCCAATATGTCGCGATATCGTGACACTTTTCTTACTTGTCTTTTTCTTTGATTTTTTGCATATGGGTCACTTCAATATTCTTGGAAAAGCACTGTACATACTTTGAATTGCTTCTGAATTTCCTGTCCACTACATCTGAATAACTTCTGAGCATCTGAAATTCCTATCCATTGTATCAACTGATCTATCTGACTGTGTTGACAACAATGACAATACTATTGCATATTCTGAACAGCTTTTGAACTTCCTATTCACTACATCATGACTGTGTTCACTGCATCAACTGATCTAATTGTTTGTGTTGACAATAATGTTACTGCACCTTGCTCAACAATCTCGCCCTTTGGAATTGTTGTCAACACACATGCAATTACCTGTAACTCTTCTCCCCCTTTGACAATAATACCAAAGGGCTATTGCAGACTCCCCCTGAGTCCATGCACAACATTCTCAGGCAAAAAATTTTACACTTAGTAAAAATTAAAAACATGAGCAAAAGATAGACAAAATCACAAATGCTCCCCCTGAGAATATGATCCCTGTAGCTAGACAATTCTTGGGAATATCTCTCACTGGTCTTTTTGAGCTGATATTACTAGATTGTCAAAACTGATATGATCGGACCTCTTGTGCCTCAACCAAATTTCTTCTTCTTGTCCAATCAAGCAGACTCCTCCTTCAAAAAGTGATACCGGATAGCAATATGATTTGTGCGTGAATGCATAACCGGATTCTTGGAGATGTTAACGGCACTGGTGTTATCACACTTAATTGATATTGGCTCACTGAGGTTAAAACCAAGTTCTTTCAGGGTTTGTTTCATCCACAAAACCTGTGTACACCATGTTGTTGCTGCAATATATTCTTCCTCAGCTGTTGATAAAGAAACTGACTCTTGTTTCTTGCTGTGCCAAATGATCAACATGTCTCCAAGATAGAATGCACCTCCACTGGAACTCTTTCTGTCATCAACACATCTTGCCCAATCTGTGCCTGTTATTGAAAAACAATCTACAAGCCTTCTCAAAGACTTGCCTCAAATCTACTCAACAAAATCTGAACTCTTTTTCGAATTGCTTGGAATTATTCCTGCAAACAGACCTCACTTGTACCAACTTTTGTCCAACACTGCACTGACACTGCAATTCCATTGTCAATTCTGAATTTCAACTGTGCAAATCAGGAGAGGACATTTTGTCAAACACTTCACAGCCAACCATAGTGCACCTTACTCAACCTCAACCTTATTAACCTTGGATTGGCACTTTATCAATAGTTAAAACGAAACTGTCTATGAATTAAATATTTTTACCAAGGCGTCATGAAAGATCTAACAATCTTCACACCAATGAGAGAACAGATATACACTGCTTTTATCAAAACACAAATACGTAGCTAGGGCAAATATCTTTCACTAACCAAATTCTCTGAACTGAAATAATCCATAGCTTTGAACAGTGGTAGTAAGAACCAACAACAGAACAACAATGACATATATTAATACTACCAATGGTGACGACTCTCAATTTAATCTTCATCCTTTACGACACTTCCACAAACAACTGCATGAACTGAAACATACTTTTGACACCTATATTGCAACTCCCCCTTACTACTTGCCTTTCATCCTCAGATAACCCAACAGACACATAGGAGCATTAAAATAAAAACTTTTTCAGATTGCTCCCCCTGAGGATGTGTTACCTGGAGTTGCTTAATGCAGTAGAGGAGTAGTCTCCTTCAGACCAAGGAGACACGATTTCCTCTCTTCTTTCTTTCTCCAGAATTTCTTGACCACGGGCTTGGGTTTTTCAACTACATCCCTATTTTGCACCTTTTCATGAACTCGAACATTTCTCTTGTGTGGTTGTCTCTTGTGCATCCTTGATAAATGCTTATTTTCCTTTCTTTTATGCACATGATTTATTCCCTGTCTGAGTTGCGTTCTTTGAGTCTGATGAAATCTACTGTTTTGCCTTAGATTAGATACATAAGTACTTGGACAAAACTTTTCTATGTGCCCATGACCATTACATTGAAAACATTGTACATATTGTTCACTCAGAAATGCAGAAGTATTTCTACCAGCATAACTCTTTGATTTATTATTCAAACCACAATAAATTGCCTTGTGACCATACTGGTTGCATCTAAAACAATAGCCATTAAAAGTATTATTATGAATAGAGTGAGAGTAATAGAACCTCTTTTGTTGTGGTTGCTTTGTTGTAGATCTTCTTTGATATTTTCTTCCTTTTGAAGATTCAGCTTCAAACTTATCTTGCTTCGATTCTTCAACAGTGAACTTCTTCTTTTTTGCATATTTGGAAGACGAGGGTTGTTCAGCTTCAAATCCAAGACCACGCTTATCCGTGGAGCTTCTCTGTTGTCTTATCATTTTATCTAGCAATTTTGTGCTCTTCTCAAATTTGAGATTTGTATTGGCCTCTTCTAGTTGTTTCTTCAATAAAATAATCTCTTCTTCTTGTTTACAGCAAATCGTCTCTTTCTCATTGATCTGCAACCTGAGAGTTTCTTCAATCCTTTTGGACTCTTCTACTTGCAGCTTCAGATTACTAACAACTTTGTTAGATTCCTCTTCATGATTGCTACATACATCAATTTTATTATTCATCTCTTCTGTCTACATTCTTAAACCATCGATCTCTTCTTCTAGCTTACTACAATACTCTGTTTTCCTAGTTAATTGCATTTCGAGATCTTCAAAAAATTTCTTGTATTCTTCTATTTGTACTTTCAAACTGGTTATTATATCTTCTGCATCCTCAAGCTTTTTACCCAGAGCTAAAATTAGTTTATGTTCCCAATTTGCTTCTGCATCACTTTCTCCTTCATCACATTCCTATTCTGAATCTATTTCTTTACCAATTTTGAACGGATCATCTTCATCTTCACTGCTACTAAACCCATGGCACTGACATTCATTATGACCAATTTGACCACAAACGAAACATTTTGTACCTTGTGAACCTGCATCATGACCGAGTTGTCTCTTAGCCTTTTCTCCACTATTTGATTCTTTATTTTCTTTCATGACCCTATGTGTTCTTTTTTCTTGTGTCTCATGGTTCCACTTTTGCCTTTCTTTGCCATTTGTGTACTAATCCAAGATCAACCCAGATTGATTAAGCCTAAACTGGGAACTTGGCTCTGATACCAATTGTTATACTTAGTACGACACTGAGAGGGGGGGTGAATCAGTGTAGCATTTCAAAAACTTAAATCTGCAACTCTTAATGCTAAAATAATGAAAACTTAAAACCAAAAATAGCAAGCATAACAAGAGAGCATCACACAACACAGGATTTAATGAGGTTCACCAATATGGCTACTCCTCAAAAATTGACTGCTTGGACTCCCATCCAAATCTAGCCTTAGAAAAGCAATCAATTTTACAATCTATTTACCAGCACCCACTAGAAGGAGCACCAACCCCTTATTTATCTGCACTAATAGAAAGGAGCACCAACCCCTGATTTACCAGCACCTACTGGAAGGAGCACCAACCCCTGATGCCAAGCTGCAACTTGGACTTCAATTGTGAATGTTAATGTTTGACAGGAAAATACCTTCATTTTCACAAGATCTTGGCTGATCTAATGCTTACTCGATCTCTTTCACTGTTTGCAAGATACACACATCTGTTGCACTGCTACAGCCAAACTTAGCGATCGACTTTGCCCTTTGTGCTCTCTACACACTCTGCTTTCTCTGTGCACATGCTTCGCACACTTTGTGTCATTCCAATCAAACTATCATCTTTGACCTTTTCACACTCTGCTCTTTGTGCGCATTTGCAACCGCACTTCAAACAACTTGACACGACTCTTTGCTCACTCTGTGCACTTTGCCATCATCTCGCCGCTTCTGCGCTATCTGCGCTCTTACGGTTGCATATCACACACTTCGATACTCGCACAGATCGACACACAAATCTCCAAACAACCCTCCTTATATAATAGAGATTTCAAGATGAAAACCCTAATCTTGGTCGGTTGCAAACCTTTATCTTAGTCGGTTGTGATCGAACTGCATCGACTTCTACTCATGAAGATGTTTGGGTTAACCTTTTTTTCTTGCGCACTTACGACTTGTCATGAAATCGTGACATTTCTATCTCTGTGGCTTTTCTTGTTGCTGTTGCCATGAAAATACAACATGTCGCGATATCGTGACACTTTTCCCTCCGTACGCTTCATCATGGATTTTGATCATGAAAACATAACATGTCGCGATATCGTGACACTTCCGCCTCCATACTGTTCCTTTTTCCTTTTGTCGCGATATCACGACACTTCTACCTCTTTAGACTTCCTTTTTACTTTTGTCGTGATATCGCGACACTTCTACCTCTTTAGACTTTCTTTTTACTTTTGTCACGATATCGTGACACTTCTACCTTTGTAGCCTTTGACTTTCTTTCTATCACGATATCGTGACACTTTTGTCTTCAAAGCCTTTGTCTTTCTTTTTGTCATGATATCATGACACTTCTGTCTTCTTAGCCTTCGTATTTACTTTTGTCATGAAATCATGATAGTTCTACTCCCGAAGACTTGCTCTCTAATTTTGTCGCAAAATCGTGACACTTTTGCTTTCGCACTTCACTTCTTTGCTTTTGTCACGAAATCGTGACACTTGTGCCTTCAAAGTCTTCTATTCTGTTTTTGTCATGAAATTGTGACACTTCTCCTATTGAAGTCCTACTTTCTATTTCTATCACGAAATCATGACACTTTCTGCATCCATACGCTTTCTTTTCAATCTGTCATGAAATCGTGACACTTTTTGCATCCGTACGCTTTCTCTTCAACTTGTCATGAAATCATGATAGTTCTCACTTCGAACTCTTCCATCTGCAGCATGTTGCGAAATCGTGACAGTTCTCACTTCAAACTCTTTCCTCTGTAACATGTCATGAAATCGTGACAGTTCTCACTTCAAACTTTTTCCTCTATAGCATGTCGCAAAATCGTGATAGTTCTCACTTCGAAATCTACAGCATGTCATGAAATCATGACAGTTCTCACTTTGAACTCTATAGCATGTCATGAAATCGTGATAGTTCTCACTTCGGGCTCTTTAGCATGTCGCAAAATCATGACACTTTTCATTTTACTTTCTCTCTCCTCAAACTTGTCATGAAATCACGACAGTTCTCACTTTGGACTCTCTCTTCTGCAGCACGTCACGAAATCGTGACACTTTTACCTACTGCTTCTCTCTCTTTCAATATGTCACGATATCATGACATTTTTTCTTGCACTTTCTCTCTCCTCCAATATGTCGCGATATCGTGACACTTTTTTTACTTGTCTTTTTCTTTGATTTTTTTTGCATATGGGTCACTTCAATATTCTTGGAAGAGCACTGTACATACTTTGAATTGCTTCTAAATTTCCTGTCCACTGCATCTAAATAACTTTTGAGCATCTGAACTTCCTGTCCATTGTATCAACTGATCTATCTGACTGTGTTGACAACAATGACAATACTGTTGTATATTCTGAACAGCTTTTGAACTTCCTGTTCACTGATTCATGACTATGTTCACTGCATCAACTGATCTAACTGTCTATGTTGACAACAATGACAATACTGTTACTGCACGTTGCTCAACACTTCGGCATGCTCTTGTCGCAACAGGGACTTGGCCAGTAAGTCATCCATGTAATATTCTAATATTTTATGCATATAGTCATGGAATATATATGTCATGGCCCACTGATATGTGGCACCAGCATTTTTGAGACCGAATGGTATCACTTTGTAACAGAATGTTCTCCATGGAGTACTGAAAGTGGTTTTATATTGATCTTCGGCCTTAATCTAGATCTGGTTGTATCAGGAAAAACCATCCATTAGGGAGAGCATTTCATGACCTGCGGTTGCATCTACAAGAGCATCTATGTTTGACAACGAGAATGAATCCTTTGGTGTTGCCCTATTTAAATCTCTAAAATCCGTGCAGATACAGACTTTTTCATCGGGTTTCCCCATGGGTACCATGTTTGACACCCACTCAGGGTAGTCAATAGGAACTATGAATACTGCATCCAGTAGTTTTTGCAATTTGTTCTTCACCATCAAAGTGACGGTTGGATGCATTTTCCTCAGCTTTTGCTTGACTAGCTTCTTCATGGGATCCAATGAAAGGTTATGAATGACTAACTTTGGATATATCCCTGGCAATGTCTTTGTAAGTCCAAGCAAAAATATTTGGCCTCTCTTTGAGAAGAGGAATTAGGATGGCTTGTTCCTCTAGAGATAGACTTTCTTCAAACTTGACTTTTCTTGGTTGGGTAGGATCATCGCTGATGTCCATCTCGAAAGTTGCTTCTATAGACATATGTGACCCATCCTCTAGTTGATGAGGCATGGGTATAAAATGAATATCATCGATGATATTCACAGGACCTACTGATTTAGGTTCCAAAAAAACATGGAAGACGTCATACGCACAACCTAAAGCAAAATGGAATGGTTGTAATATCTCTTCATTGGGGAAGAGGTCTTCAGGCTCTATGGGTGAATTAGCATGATCTCAATCAATTGCCTCTACATCAAGATGTAATTATTTGGTAGGATCTACTGGATTATGAAGTGGAGTTTTCAAATCAATGGAGATCATGTTGATGGATGGAATGAAGTCTCCAAGACCACATGGGTGCAATATTGTCTCAGGGTTTTCCCTTCCATACTCATGATGAGGTTTTGGAGGAATGGGAATTTTTGGATCTGGCCCATGAGCAAGACAGACAATAGGATAATTGGGCTTTAATCACTCTCTGAATATAGGCAAAGGGGGATTGACCATCCTATGAATGGCAGCTAGGTCAACAGGTCTCCCTAAAAATTGTAAATGAGGGTCTATGGCACAGAGATCCGCCCCTCTCTCTACTAGCTTGTTCACTTACTGTAAGTGGTGAGGTCCAAGATAAGCCATCTCGATCTCATCCTCAAATTCATCATCACTTATCCAGAAACCATTAACATTGGTATGCGGTCCTAATACAAGGGGCTCATATCTTGACCCTAAGTAGGCCATATCTATTTCATATTCATATTCCTCGTCACTTATGAAGAATCTATTTGCATTTATCTCTTGCCCCAAAGTTAGGGGTTGGTGGCTTAGGCCTAAGTAGGCTATTTTTGTTGAGTCTTCTGATTCATAGTCACTTTCATCTGATGTATACCCAATCTCATCATGGATGGACCATGTGAATATTTGTAAATAGTGAGGCCCCTGGTAGGGTAAACCAAGTTGCACCTCATCATCACTTGCTTCATATCCATTCTCCTCATCCCATGAGTTTTACCCTATTGGGGTGGAATCAAATGAGATGTTTGGATGATAAATTTTTGGTGGCGGTATGTTTACCTGGGCCACTTGTCTATTGCTCAAATTTCTTGTTCTTAGGGGGTGATAAGAAATTAAATCAATGTCTTCTTCTAACCCTAAGCTTAATCTTTCCAATGTCATTGTAAGAGAGTCATCTCGACCTCAAATATAATAGCCTAATCCAAATTAGTTAGAGGGAAGCTGATATTGTGGCTCATATGGCCACTTGCACCACTGCTCATATATGCCAAGGCCATAGCCATGCCAATGGCAACACTCAAAGTAGCTTAGATAAAACTCAGGGTTAGAGAGGTAATGAACATTGATCATGAATAATTCATCACTATCATATTCTATGTCTGAAGACTTATGGGTGCAGTCCAGGCCGACATAGACAAAATTGGTTTGATTGGGAGGGCTTGCAAGTGGAACCACTGTTCCCACTAGTAGCCTCAAGCCCTTAGGCCTTACCATGTCTTGTGCAGACTCAATGATAGGTGTAAAGGTGATGTTATGCACAAGGTACTCCTCTATTCCTGTTCTTGCCAAATTTATTGATGCATGCGACGTTGATGACCCTACGTATGACACTGGTGAAGTAAGGTGATAATCACTTTCTTCATCCTGATCCTGAAGATCTTCCTATTACATAGGACTTGGAATTTTAGCAATGGCTATAGTTGGCACTTATTTGGGCCTTTATTCCTTAACTAAGGGTGCTTTTAGCTTTTGATTGTCTTTTGGTTTTGATGTTTATGGTACGTTAGAAGCATTGACTACTTTGAGTGCACCAGGAGGTGTTGAAGTGCATGGGTATTTTCTTACCTCTTTGTCTCCGTTATCCACTTGTGTGGTTGAGGATGAATGTGCTACGTACAGTTGAGTATAAGGGATTACAAATTATCCTAGAATTTCCACCTGATTGACGTATTTAAAATGCTCTTCATTGGCCATAACCACATAGAATTTTTTCTTGTGCACATATTTGACACACTGGTGCACACACTTCATGGCCCTTATCTAAGGGTGCCCTAAGAGGATGTTGTACTGCATATTTCCTTTCAAGACATGACACATCATCGGGATGGTCTTATGCCCAACCTTGATGGGTAGGACTATCGTTCCCACAGTATTGCATAAAACATCATTAAAAGCTCTCAATGTGTAAGATCCTGGAATGATATTTGACTTGGGGATCTTGAGGTGCTCTATTGCAGTTGTGATAATATTTATCAATAAACCTATATCGACTAAAACCCTCTTGAAAGGTAAGTTGTTGATTGTTGCTCCAATGTTTAGTGGAGGTTCTGGTAAGGTAGCAGGAACTGTCTTAATATCATGGTCATAGAATCGGATTACAGGTTCTTGGCATTCTTGTACTTGTCCCACAAAGTGATTGAATGCATTCGCATCTTGTGGTTGGAACTCAATTGTTCTTAAAATCTCCATTAGAGTCTCCCTATGCTTTGGGTACTATTGTATGAGCTCATAGATGGATAACTTAGCTAGAGTCATCCATAGATTTTGCTCCAATATACTCTGAATAGTCACCACAGGTCACGTTGGTGGACCTGGAAGGTTTTCTTACCTCTACCTAGGAGTGGTTGAGATGTTCATGGGAGCTACAGGCGGTTGTGGTTGACCATACCGCCTAGTCCTTGTTGCTATGTTAACAATCTCAACCATCCCAACGCATCCATGGGTAGGTATATCAGCTCAAACCTGATTTACTTGGGCCCCTTACTCTTGAGGGACCTCATGATTAGGCAATGGGTTTCTGTATATGCCCATGTCTCTATTATCGAGAGCCAGTGGGTTGTCAACTTTGAGTTCTCCCGCCTCAATCATGTTTTGCACTTGATGCTTAAAACCAATACAAGCCTTAATGTCATGCCTTGGTATCCTATGATAAGGGAAAAATAGATCTTCCCTATATCCTTTTGGATTAGGATGGTTGGGATCTATAAGAGGTATATCAAGAAATCTGATCCCCCTGGCCTCACTCAACTGATTAAATATTGATTGCATTGATTCTGTCAGAGTAGTGAAATAACGAGACAACTTGCATTATCGGTTTCTTCCCTGATTGTTCTTTTGGTCGTAATTGATTGGCGAGGGATGCACTTGATAGTTCTGAGGTTGTTGTACACCCCATCTTTGGGTGTAGCCAATACGACTTGATTGATTGGAGCAGGGTTGGCCTACTTCTGCTTATACTTTTCATTCTTACCATTCTTGTTCCACTCCTTTTTGTTTTAGAGTTTAATGGTTCCCTAATCTACTTTTATTTCTTCGATGAGCTTGGATTGTTCCAAAGGTTCCTCAAACGAAGGATACTGCTAAAGTTATAGTAAGAGGGAGATGTTTTTGGAGTAACTTTTTGTGAACATGCGAATGATCTCTTCTGTGGGAATGGAAAATGATAATTTTGCCATGAATTTTATCCATCTATTCCCATAATCCATTACTGTCTCATCATCATACTGTTTCAAGTTGATCAGGTCTGAAAGGTTCACTTTATTCTTAGCACCAAAGGAGAAACACTTTAAGAATGCGTTTACTAGTTATTCAAAATTGGTTATGCTATGCTTAGGTAGTTGGTTGAACCATTGAGTGGCAGTACCTAAAAATGACATTATGAATGTTCTTATCATGAGAGCGTCATTATCTTCAAGATGAAAACAAGCATTGATAAAATTGGTGACATGCTCTTGTGCATCCTCTTCACCCTTAAAATTTTCTAACCTAGGTATCTCAAAGTGCTTAGGATATGAAGGGCTAGGGATTGATGGGCACAATGGTTGATTGTGTATTTTGTTCAATATTGGTGAGTTCCCAACTGCCTCTTGTTTCTCAAAGGTTTTCATCTTTTCAGGAAGATCTTGAAATGCCTTTGATGCATGAATTTCCTCCTCTTGTAAGCCTATTCACAATGGCAACGGAGGTAAATCTCTATCCATTTGATTTGTTCTATATTCCTCTCTCCTAGGAGGGGACTCAGGATTGTCATCTTGGTTTGTTGTGTTTGCCCTTCCCCCATTAGTTGGATTTCGTTCATGGTTTGGTGGGGGGTTTTCATTGTGGGATATCTTGTCTAGTGCACCTCTCCTTAGGTGAGTCGACGCATCTAGTTATTTGGTGGTCACCACCATTTATCTATAATTTTTTAAGAGCTAGCTATTTAGCCTACTCTCTTAAGCGCTGGTCATGTTGGTGCAAGAGTCTTTCTCTTTGTTTATCTTGTTCGAAAGCTCCCACTAGCTCTCGCTCCTTACGTAATGCATTTTATAACTACCTCATTTAGTTAGTTTGCACTATTACAGAAGACTCATGTATATCTGACTCTATTCTTGTTGTCTTAACTCGTAGATTCCTCGAGGAGGTTTCTGTTGTACCTATACTATTGCTAGCTAATGCGACTTGTTTAGTGTACTGTTGAGTATACCTATAATAAAAATCCAAGCATCTACTACGGGGTCACTCTGAGGTACCCCCAGACTAGGATATGTGTTTAGAAGTCACAGTTCGTGAGCTTCCAGATGCAAAGTTCTCAGTAGCTACAGTTCTTTGAGTTGGTCATGTAGGAAACCGATCCAACCCATCTAGATGTCTTGTTTTCCATGGCTGGTCTCGTGGGATGCCATTCACTCCTATGAGGTCATAGTCTACGGGAATATTTCCTTTTGTGTGAAGGGTTTCTTCTCTATGATTCCCATGACTAGATGTAGCTCTAGTTTCCTACCCTTCAGTAGGCAGCCTTGTTTCATATGTTTCTTGTGAGTCTTGAGGTGTTGCAATTCTTGTTTGCCTTCTTGATGAAGAGGGCTTTGTGGTAACATGTTTTATCCATGTGGATGGATATGTAGCAGTCTCGTCATCCCTATGTGAAGAATGAGTCTTAGAACCTTCTTTATGTCCATATGAGGAGGAATCCCTTGAAGCTTCCTCACATCTTTGAGATGTTTTCATGTGTTTAGAGGAGGCCCTTGAGGTCTCCTCATGGATGGTTGTGAAGCCTCTTTTTATTTATGACTTTGTTCCATGATGTGGTTCCTTGCTTGGGGTTTCTCGAGGAGATCCCCCAAGGGTTGAGTTATCACCCCTTAGGCTCGTGGATCTACGTCTCATGGTCTTACGGGTAGGTCGTTCAATGTTACTACGACTCCACCTATGGGTATGAGTTGCTTTTGTCTCTCATTCGGTATTAGACCGAGGGTGCTTACTTCTTTTTTTGACCATGTTGTCATATGAATTGATCTTTTGAGTTGCAATTTAGGAATAACCACACAATACCAAGCAAATGTTTATCTTGATTATCGATTTAATTATACCCTAAATTATTTGTTGTGTTTTGATGTGTTGTTCTTTTGGTTTCTCTGCTCTTGTTCTTGTATTAATAATGAGAAGACTCATCCATAGTGACAATCAAGTACACACATGCCAAACATGATTTTATCAAAAGAAGCTAGGGTACACCACTAAAGACTCAATGGAGGGTTCGTCTAGCTCTTCCACTCTGAACTAATGATTTTTCCAACAGTGGGAGACATTTTGAGCACAAGTAACTTAGTGTCACTATAAGTAAGTTTCTCAATCCATTTCTAGGAAGCTCTAGGGAGTAAACCAGTGGAAGGAGATGAATTCCAATGTCATTGGACTGAATTAAAGGTTGGTGATGAAATCCAACTCCCCAATGTTTAAATGAGACATGCATGTGTGGTGTTCATTTCAAGTTTGCATAATATAAAGTGCATCATATAGTAGCAATGAGTCTTTCCTATATGCCTAAGTGCAAAAATACGTTTTAATATTTAGAAAGATGCATGAACTACTATGATTTGTATGAGTGCACTTTATTTCGTGCAGTTATGGCCTCTAGTAGGGCCTCAAATCAAACAAACAACATACAATGTCTAGCACGTTGGATTATAGGGTGAAATTTTTAGGCATAAGCCATTGTTCCTAGCAACACCTAGTGGAAAGTTTAAAAGAAGATCTAAGATATGCGAAATGCTTAATTCTTTCTCCTTTTATTCTTTCAATTTCTAAACATAAATGTGCATTAAGTTCTCTATTTTAGACACACAAAAGCAGATAGAAAGCTATAAAATATTAGAGAAGCTATACCAAACTTTGATCCAACTCAGAGAGTTGGTGTTTTAACCTCTACTGCACTCCAGTTCTGGTTACTGTTGACTAGAGCGACTGGTTCTTGGTTGCTATAGCTCAGAGCGGCTACGATCTATTGGTCGTTGCAACTCAAAGCAGCTAATTTATGGTCGTTGTAGCTCAAAGAGGCTAGACCTGCACATAAAATTAAGTTAGTATTCTGATAGAAAATGAAAAATTAGTGGAGGTCCCACTGTTATCGCCATCTGTAGCGACCTTGGGATGCACGCACCGCTCCTTTTTAACTCTACTTGAAATGTTTATTGAAAACCCAAGATGAAATGGAAGACAATGAAAAAAATCATATAACATGAAATAACAAAGATGGATCTCTTTATTTGTATTGAAACTCGGTTACATGTCGGTACCTCTTAGGGATACCCATTTCCATACAATAAGTTACAAATAGGCAAAAAGTGCCCTTTTTGCAAAGAGGTGGTGTGCTTATAAATGCTTCTCATTTCCTCACACGAAAATGTATGAGGGCTTACAGATGCCTCCTTCTCTAGGTATATTTCCTAGAGGGATCCCTTTTTCTCTTGTATTTTACAAACTTTATTCGATGAACCTGTGGCCCTGCAAGCAATGAAACAACAACACACACTTAGATGTCTGAGATTGTCTCCCTAGATGAGGTTGTTAGTAATAAAAGAATTTAACAAAAATATGATGAAACTATGGCATGAAATCATGTAAATCTATTCTAATGATATGAAAACATGAAGAAACAGAATAAAAGAAGTTATGTCTAAAACCTAAGCTAAGCCTACGGGCCACTATCCAAGACAGCGGTCGCTAAGGTAAACCTTGCTCTCTTTACCCCAAAGTTATGGGTCAAATCATGTATCTAATGTCGAAATAATAGGTGTTATGCTCTTCAATTCATTAGGGTTTTGTCATACATGTGATCTCTAAGGGAACTCTCCAAGTCTCAAAATCTCTCTTCAAAAAAATGTCTTGATGATCTATGTCTCTATATGTCTTTCTCTTTGATCTATATATCTTGGTTCTCTTAGGCTTGCACCTTTTATAGTGTGAAACCCTAGTCCAAGCCCTAGGAATGAATTTCTCATGCGTAGTGCAAGTTAGCATGAGAAGCTTTTATCCTTTGTCTATGATTGGAGGTTATTTAACTGAAATCTAACTGCCCACTTGAGTCTCCTATGTGAACTGGTCATTACATGAGAAGCTTTTGTCCTTTGTTTATGTTTGGAGATCAGTTAACTGAAATCTAACTGCCCACTTGAGTCTCCTATGCAAACTAGTTGTTAGCATGAGAAGCTTTTGTCCTTTGTTTATGTGTGGAGGTTAGTTAACTAAAGTTTAAATGCAAACTCAAGCCTCCTATGTGAAATTTTCATGAAAATGAATGCAAAGTTACTCCTGCTCACCTTTATTGCATATAGACTACCACTTTTGCCTATGATTAGGCCTGTTTGTCGACAAAATTCTTCTTATGGCTTAGCCGCTATCATCTATAATGGCTAAGATCTGGTCACTGTCATCTATAGTAGCTAAGGTTTGGCCACTCTAGGCTTGAGTGGCTAGGATATGGCCACTCTTGGCTTGAGTGGCTAGGCTTGGATGGCTTGAAAATGCCCCAAATGAGTGGTGAGAACCACTGTTGATGCTTGGAAAGTCCAAGATTATGTCTTATGATCTTATGAGTGTGTCTATGTAGGTAGCTCCTCTAAGCATGACACAATTTAGGTGTCTACAGATACCCCTTTTTGTGACACACTGTGTGGAAAATGCAACGCTGAGAAAAAATGTAGACTGATCTATTTGTAGGGTGTATGGTGATCAATGGTATGATCAATGTCAGATTGAGGAATCATACAAGATGGTGTGCATCCCTTGAATCATTGCATCAACATTTGGAGGACTTAGCTCAGTGGATTTTGCATGTTAAATTGTACTCATTTCTCAAACTCAATCAGGTAGCTTCAACTACTACAACAATTCCAACCGGTAGGAGAGCTACAATTGAATATGTCATGTCTTCTTATGTTCCCAAAAAACAAAGCAAATTTGTGATTATTGTATCCAATTATTCGTAGGAAAAACATGATTTTGTTATGATCGAGTGATATTTTATTGATTTTTATTATGATTATGTTGAAGTTTTGAACTACTTCCTCACACAATGAATTGGTGAAGAAATGACAATGAATGATGCGATAAATCGCTTGACCAATATGACTAATCTGGTTCCTTTCTAGTATTTATTGCTTTTAATGGGCAATCCCACATCAAAGTGTGATTCCAATTGTTTATGATAATCATTCATCCTTATCCCGAGGAGCGGTCCAGCTATCAATAGCTTTCTTAGGGAGTTAGGATGAGTGATTCTATTTATGTTTAGATTGTATCACTTTGACTTAATATTTTTTTGGTATCATAGGGGAATTAGGATGATCCTTTCACACCCATGGAGCAGTCTGACCATATTGGTCTTCTTTGGGATTGAAGGGTGGCACATCGTAATTCCAAAATAAGTGGTTTTTGCTCCAAGTGGACTTATGGTAGCCTACTCATCTCATCAAAATGCATGGAGTGTGAATCGTTGCAATCATCGAGTGGATAGAGTAAGTAACTAGGTGTAGCACCCTAAAATTGGCGCAGTTAAACCTTAGTAAAAAGATAAAAATTTGAATTTTAAACCAAACCACCTGTTAACCGCCCGTTACCCACTCTCCTCATTTTTTGCACCATTTTTAGGATTTGTTTTGACCGTTGGACGATATCGTCGACGATCCGACAAAATCATCCCAGATCTGACGAATTCGTCTGGAACAGAACGTCCAGATGATTTCATCCCAAAACCAAATTTTCATAATTAGCTTCTATTTCAATAGCTTCTCTAACTTGGGTAGAAAGCGTGTCTGCGCGGTTAGAGTCTCCCCCTTTGGAGATCTCCCAAATTGGGATGATTTCCAACCTCTTAACCTCTCCCTAATCCTATATAAACTGGGATTTTCTCAGTTTATCCCCCTAAACCCCCTAGCTGACGGATTTCCCTGTAGAGTTAGTTCCGTATGCATTAGAGCATCCTGACACCACCGTTTGCATTCTGTATTTCATGTTTTCTTGTAGGAATTTTACTATTTTTTAGTCAGAGCAAGCTCGGATCATCACAGGCGATTCCAGACGATTTTGAACGATCCTGTCGAGGAGTGTATACGATCTCGTACGATTGGAGGTGATCCTGACTGTAGTCCATATTGGGGGCAATCAGAATCCAGAGTTCGCATTTCCTTATTATTTTTTGCATTTCTTTGTGCATTATCTTAGGCTATTATATTTATGCATCCTGGAGTTCACCTCATTAGCATATATATATGATGAAGTCAAAATTAATTGTCAAATTGATGCATTTCCTTTTAATTGCTATTTAGATCTATCATTTAGGAAAATTCATCGTTATTCCTATCATTTCCCCTTGCTTTTGCAGTTGCATTTTTGGTATTTTGTATCTGTTTTTGTGATTGCAGGTTTCTGATGAATTCGTTTGACGAATTCGTCAGATCGTCAACGATCCTATCTGATCTCAGACAATCGACTATGATCTGAGATGATTCTATGCAATTTCAAATGATTTTGTATGATTTGGACTTCTACAAACCACAAAATCTTCATTCAGACATTCGAAATCAGGTATATTTTGCCCTATTTAGCACATTCTCTGTGTTCAACATTTATTCATGTTTTCTATATCTGTAAAAATTAGCATCGGCATATGATCTGATCTCAGACGATCGACTATGATCTGAGATGATTCTATGCAATTTCAAATGATTTTGTACGATTTGGACTTCTACAAACCGCAAAATCTTCATTCAGACATTCAAAATCAGGTATATTTTGCCCTATTTAGCACATTTTCTATGTTCAACATTTATTCATGTTTTCTGTATCCGTAAAAATTAGCATCGGCATATAGATTAGCTTAGATTCATCTTGGCCAAACCTAGTGTTGAGTGGTATTTTCACCCGATTGTGAAAACACACTCTCCGATAGGATTTGGGTTCTAAATCCTCTGCTTGCAAAGAAATTAAACATGTAACTTCTCCAAGGTTCCTGTTATGTGAGCATTTTGCATCTGTGTATGAAAGATATTAAATTAAAATGCTTGGAACACCTTAGTGATTGCAAGTAACTGAAAACAAGGGGCACTGTGGTTTATTTTATTGTGAAATAAATGATTGTTCATTGAACCCTTATAAAACAAATGTGAGTTGGCCCTCATATGACCACGATGTAATGCTTTAATTCCTTTTATCTTGATGGTTTTAAGATAGATTTTATCTTGCATTAAATCCTCAATGATGAATAGGGTCTTCAAATGTAACTTCAAAATGTCACTTTAACTTATCCCTCTTAAATGAAATCAAATTTTCATCAAGATGAACAATTAAGTGCTTTAAGGAAAAGACTTTCAATGTAGTACTCAAACTACCCCTCTTTCGTAAAATTGGAATTTTTATGAAGAAAGGGTAATTTTAGGCCCAAAATGAAATTTGTGAAAATGCCATAAAACATAACCCCTTCAATGAAATTGGAATTTCCATGAAGGGAATGTCATCATAGGCTCATGAATGCAAAACAAAACTGGAAAAATGAAATTTGACCTTAAAATGGAAAATTTCTATTTTCGGATTTTAAAATCTGTAACAAAACAGCAACTTCGATGAATTTTTAAAAATACTAAACAACTCCGAAAATGAAATTTCAAAGTGCGTATTGGAAGTCTGAATTATAATCTACGCAATGGTGAAATCATTTTTAGATTTTGAAATTTTTTTAATGTTTATTTTAATGCCTGAAAATAAGAAAAAAATTCTGAAATTAAAATTTTTGAAAACAGAAAATTAAAATTTGCATCAAAATAATTGCTGAAAATGCGGCAATGCAAAAGCTCCTTCGGTTTGATAGCACCCCATCCCGCAAAACCGAATACGTGAGAGTTTCGTACATGCAACCTAGCTTATTTGACCCGCAAAATAAACACAATCAAAGTAAACTAGGTGTCGGCTCCTAGGGTTTTAAATAATTTCCAGATTGCGAGACATTCACATGAAATAACCCAAAACAATGGCATAAATTTCACATACAAATCTGAAATTTGGAAGGAGAAACATAAAACAATTAAAATAGAGCATGCAGAAAATTTCTCATCCTTTCTTGCTAACAAGGCCTGAAATTTCTGAAGAGAAGCTTTGGCATTCAAATTATATTCCTAAGTTTACATATCAAAATCTGCCGCCATTTGGCCATGCCACAAATTCCAGTCCCTTTTTACAATATTTCGGTGGAGTATTTAAACTTGCAGGAAAGCTCTTCACCTTCGTAGCCCTTCGTTTTTCCCTTTTCCTGCGTTCAAGCCTTGGCGTTTGGCTTTTCCTTTTTACTTCAAGGCGTAACCAAAATTCCCTATTGTTTTGTTTACACGATGCCTTTCATTTCGATAACGTCTTGATGAGTGATGCCAAGTGGCGCACTTAATTGGTTTTGGGAGAGCGAACATTAATCGTAAGGTCTTGCCCATAACAAAACGCTCCTACGCCTCTGTTTATATCTGCCCCCGAAATCATTGAATAACATTATGGAAACTATTATGAACAGTTATGACTATACCATAATAGTTATTCTCAAAGCAAAGGCACACTTTAATTTATAACGTTTCCCCATAATTATGAACACGTGCCACTTGGCATTTTGCTTTGGTTTATATGTCCTCTTCGACGCCGTAGCGAAGGTCCACGTCTTGTCTAGCCGGTAAATCACCCGCGACTCTTGTATCGCGTGGCCACCCCTCATGTCCTCACAGGCCTGTATGCATTTTTTGGTAGTCCACATCATCATTGTCTTTCGACATGTATCGCGTCACTCAAAATCTCGTCGAATACCTGGTAATCTTCCGCCAGGTCGCTCACTACACTGTCGTCCCACTCTGACTGCCCGTCCGACGAATTCGGTCAAATATCTCATCTATGTATTCTGTTGGAACTTTGTTCCACTTTAATGCCTCTGCTTCACTGCACCGGTTCTACCCTGTAACCGGTCGTTCTCTGTTCGTTGCCCTGGACTTATCCCTGCGCTATCCTTTGGCATGCGCTCATCTTGGATTCCATCCGCCGTGCCTGTAACTACTACACCACGCCACCGCGGGCCCGAAGCTGTCATGTTCTTCTATCAGTTCCATTCGGTCGTTCTTCCCAGCAAGGTTCGATCCTTACTTCAATCCCCGCGTCATTTGGCAAGGTCTAGCACCCGGGCTCTGTCATCGCTTGGAGTCGTCCACATTGCTGTCATGTCGGAGCCACAAACCATATACGTATCCGCCGTGGGGTGAACTCGGGTCACGTCTCCGAAATTGCGAGACCTGCACTTTAGACAAACAACAAAGTTAAGAGAAAAAACAAAAAATAAAAATAAAATAAAATAAATTTCCTTACTAAACGTCTTTGCCTAAAGCGTGCATCACCCTTATTAAAAACAAAGCAAAATCCTTTTTTATACTTTCATTAAAACCAAAAAAGCAACGGCTTTATATATATATATGAAATTTTACCTTCCTTTTTATTATTATTATTTTATTTTATTTTATTTTTTTTTACTTTTCATTTTAAACTTTCACATAAAAGTTAACACAAAATTAATCGTAAAAATCACCAACAACAATGACGATAAAAAATTGTCAACCAAAATGAACAAATAAAAGTTGTCGACAAGAAAATATTGTCGACAAGAAAAAGTTGTCGACAATAAAATATCATCGACAAGAAAAAGTTGTCGACAATAAAATATCGTCGACAAGAAAATACTGCCAACAAGAACCGACAACAATTGCAAAACCTACGACAAAACGAAGGATTAGACACTAAAAATGAAATGTCAACACCCGGATATCAAAACGAAAAGGTGGGTCCCCAATTTTGGGGTGTGTTGTGGATCAGCCACAACAAATGGCGACTCTGCTGTCAAATGCTCCTGAGCATTTGGTGAGAACCCAACCTGGAAACATATATAAACTCAAAAACATGCATTAGCACATAAGCAATATAACAAATGCCCAAAGATCAGAAGTACATGAATCATCAGAATCATCAAGTATTAGCTCGGTGTGTGCAATGTGTTTTCATTCCCTATCGTTTGAAATTGATCAACATTCCATTGTCAGTTTTACATGAATGCATATATGAGACTGTGAATGATTTGTGTAACCTAATAAATATGCTTGGAGATTTTGCTTTTTTAAAAAAAACATAGACCTTCTAGTATCATACACAAACATTCAAGATTGCCAAACCCTCTTAGGATCAACTATATGAATTGCTTTATTATATATCCCAAAGTTGGTTATGAGTCCCTACTATCTTGAACCCATGTGCAAGTGAAAGTGAAATCAGAACTTTGGGGAATCAGACTCCCAACCAACCGAGATGAGAGTTTAACCCTATCCTTACTATTCTGATTTAGAATTCATTACCTCACTTTGAGCAAAATAATTTAACCAATTATGAAAGAAATGGTCATGCTAGTCTAACCCTTTGGACAATCAGTGGTCTTGTTTTTTAGACAAGACATGTTGCCATGCATGGGCATACTTAACCCCACAATCCAAAACTTATCTTCATTTCTTTGGACCTTGGGGATGACTACCCATCCTTTGCAGAGGACAAGTAGTACGATCCTTACAATCCACTATAAAGATGAGATGGGAAAATTTTATTTTTTACTTCTTGGACCTTTGGGATGACTACCCATCCTTGCTAGGGACATGTAGTACGATCCTTCCAATCCAAACTTTAGATGTAGATGGAAAATATTAATTTTGTTGCTTAGACCTTGGGGATGACTACCCATCCTTTGCAGAGGACAAATAGTACGATCCTTACAATCCAAGATTTATTGTGAAATGAGACATAAGAGCTTTGGGGAATTGGATTCTCAACCTAAATGAGATGAGAATTTATGCCCTATCCTTACTACTCCATGTAGGTCAAATCAAAGCTTTGGGGAATTGGATCCTCAACCTAAGTTCGATGAGGATTTAACCCTATCCTTACTACTCTGATTTTAGGCTTTTAAGCTCTATGGAAGTGGTCAAAACCACTGTTTTAAGGATCATGCTGCATAAATAGGATAGACATGAAATACTTCTTTCGCCCAACCTTTCCTTCCAAGTTAGGTTTTGATCATTTTGCTCAAGATCCTTTTTAATGTATAAGACGTGCTTGGTTCAAGATATCTCAAGACTCAGTTTCCCACCTTAGGATTTTTCTTATTTATGTGATAGCATAACCTCAAGAGGATTTGACATACTTTAATGATTTGTATTTGAAATGCATTTGCAACTACGATGGCATGTATGTGCAAAGCGAGATGTAATACGAATGCATTGTCTTTTGAATTGCAGATGAAGTATTGCTATATAAAACTGACTACTTCATGCATCACAAAATCAAACGATACTATTAAACTGTTTGTGTTACTTGTGGAGCTTTTACAAGACAATTCCAATGTTTCATATTCTCCCGATCTAGAACATAAGTTAGCATCTCAAGGCAACTTTTTCATCATCATTTTTTTTTTTTTTTTATAGACAAACAAAACATGTCAAATAAACACACATCTTTAAATTAAAACTTATTCAATCCAAAACCAAACTGCAATCCCAAAAATGAAAATTTGAAAACACAAACCAAAAACCAAAAACCAAAATTTATATACAAATGTACACTATAATACAAGATGATGCAAAGCTTAGCTTATCACTTTCCTGGATCCCACACATGATTAGAACATTTCAACAAAAATATGACATAATATGCATGCCAAATGTTGTGGGAATCTAATACCGGACCAAACAATGCAACAAATTTCCACTTGCCATGCTCACCATACCAATTTGATTTAGTTCCAATAATACTCCCATAGGTGAGCATCAAATTACTAGAATGATTAGACAATAAATGATTTTCAATTTTATCATGTCTATTCTTTAAAATATAATCTTCATAATTCCCTCCTTGATTTAGAATTAGGCTATCCTTTTCAAATATGCAATTTTGTAAGTAGTAGCCTATTTCTACAAATTTCTTAGCCAAATCATTTTCCAAATTTGTAGGCCAATCAAATTTGTGTAACAATTTACAAGCATCTAAGATATTTACTAAATTAGGATCATTAAAAGTTTTTATCCTAGATTCAATTAGTAATTGTTGATGAATTTTATTTAACAATTCAAGTGCATCAACTTCTTTTCCATTCATTAAAACCATGTTATTAAAGGTGTGATTAAAAATTATACCTTGTTTTTCATTTACCTTTAGTGACATTTCATCATTCAAATTATTTAAATTCAAAATATGGTCATCCTTTTCAATCCTCAAACACTCTTGGTCAAAGTGTATGTCAAGTAATCTGCTTTGATGATCACTTATTTGAGTTGCTTCCAATTGATCCATCTCTTTATCATTTGGTTCTAATTCTTTGTTCACTATCCATGGCATCTCTTCATTTGAATCCCCAAAATCATCATGCAAACTTGCATCCACACTTTCAATGAATTTATATTTTGTCCCCTTTTCAAATCTCGTGAATATGAGGTCTTCGTATGATGTAGAAGGTTCAACATCCTGTATATCAAGTAAAATATGAGTTTCATCTATAGGGATGTGAGAAAATAATGCATTATCATATCTCCCCCAACCATTGTGAAAATTGTCATCCAAATCCATGGCATGAAATTCCATGATATTTATGACATGATCTTTTGATTCCTTCGTCAATTCTTTTTCTTCTTTGTCCTTGGTAATAGAATAATTATAATCTTCCAAAATTTGATGAGATTTGAAACCCTCTTCCAAAACATCCTCAAATCGTACAGGAGTTGTAATATCTTCCTTTGAGTAGGCAATTATGTTGTCCTGTATATCAATAGGCACACGAGTTTCATTAGTAGTTTTGGAATGAGTAAAATCTTCCCACTTCTTCCAAGCATCATAATAATCATCTTTCAAAATCAAGTGGTGACGTTCAACTATTTCTTCAACATCTTCCAATTCATCAATGTGCTTCTCATCAAATTCATCTTCACCTTCCTTAAATGGTTCAATTATTTCCAAAAGTGGGTTATTTCTTGAATTCAAATTTATAAGGCTATCATTGTCCAAATTAGTAACCCATGATTCATTATCATAATTTGGAGGGTGAAGAATTTCTTGATCTTTAATTTTACACGTCTCATCAATAGTATCTTCCAAGAACAAGTGGTGAGACTCTATCATGTCTTCAAATTTATTTATTGATTTTCTTTCCATTTCACTTTCAACCATTTCATTCAATTCTATGGTGGGTTCCATCCATTCACATATATCAAACATTGTTGAATTTAGAACCCCTTCATCTAGATAATCATGTATCTCTACATGATCCTCACTAGTGGATGTTGTCTTAGCAATTTGCACCTCCTCGTGGACTACATCCAAGGTGGTCATAAAATTTGGGTATTCAAATTCATCCCCTTGATCATTTACCTTAGATATCATTGGAGTGGAGGGTGCTATGTTTGATGGTTGGTGTAGGTTGGCATCAAAAGAACAATCTCTCATGTGAATATGTTGTGCCTTTTCTTCTTCAAGACCTTGTCGTTCTATCTCTTCTAAGATCTCATGGATTCTCTCTAGGGACAAACCACTCAGTTTTTCCTCAATGAGTGAAGCAAGTGTGGGGTGTATGGCTCCTAGGTATACTTTCATGGCTTCCTCTTCTAATGTGTTAAAATTTTCCCACATTTGGGAGTGCAACTCACGAAATATTTCATTGAATTGACTCAAGGATTCATTAGACTCTTTACATATGGAGGTAAACTGATTTTTCAATATTTCTAAGTCAACCTGATTACCAAAATGATTAAGATAGGCTGCTTCTAGTTGTATCCAAGAAGTCCTAACCTCCATGGGTAGTTGGCTATACCAAAAGAATGGTCTATCATCCAAAATGTATGCAAATAACTTACAAGCCACCTCCTCATAGAAAATCTGGAATTGACATAATGCATTCTTGTAGACATGCAGCTTTTGCAAGTATCCTAGTGGTACCTCTTGATTAAAACACCGTAAAAAATCCAATAACATTTTAGGAACATGATATGGTACCACAGGTATAGACAAACCCTTATAATGATCCTCTATTATTAATACCATTCTCTCTCTTAGAGATGTTATTTCAGCTCTCAGGGATACCCTTTGCTCCTCAAGTGTTGCCATTAGTGAACTTAAAATGTAATTTTAGAACCAAATCTGTTGAATATTCAACCTGCAATATAAAACAGAAATCAAGTTAGCATCAACTAAGAGATGTATTCATTAAAATCAAATGAAAAGTAATTGCATGAGACCAAAATTCTGAAAAATTAAATCAAATCACTTTAATTCTGTATGAACAATCAGAAAAATATACAGCATACCTGAATTGCTTAAAATAGAACAGGTAAATAAATTCAGACCGTCCTTTTTACAATCCGCTGAATGTTAGAGGACTAATGCATACAAAAATTTAAAATTATATTACACTAAAAATAAACCCGTACGGCCCTCCTAGCACCAATCCGTTGAGTGGTGTTAGAGGCCGTATATGCTAATAAAATGGACTTGAAATTTTTAGCAATGTAAAGCTCTTAAACAATTAAAAACCCGTAGCATCTAAAATCACGATAAAATAAACCCTTTTCGGGCCCTCCTTCTAGCGCCAATCTGTTGAGTGGTATTTTCACCCGATTGTGAAAACACACTCTCCGATAGGATTTGGGTTCTAAATCCTCTCGCTTGCAAAGAAATTAAACATGTAACTTCTCCAAGGTTCTCGTTATGTGAGCATTTTGCATCCGTGTATGAAAGATATTAAATTAAAATGCTTGGAACACCTTAGTGATTGCAAGTAATTGAAAACAAGGGGCACCGTGGTTTATTTTACTGTGAAATAAATGATTGTTCATTGAACCCTTATAAAACAAACGTGAGTTGGCCCTCATATGACCACGATGTAATGCTTTAATTCCTTTTATCTTGATGGTTTTAAGATAGATTTTATCTTGCATTAAATCCTCAATGATGAATAGGGTCTTCAAATGTAACTTCAAAATGTCACTTTAACTTATCCCTCTTAAATGAAATCAAATTTTCATCAAGATGAACAATTAAGTGCTTTAAGGAAAAGACTTTCAATGTAGTACTCAAACTACCCCTCTTTCGTAAAATTGGAATTTTTATGAAGAAAGGGTAATTTTAGGCCCAAAATGAAATTTGTGAAAATGCCATAAAACATAACCCCTTCAATGAAATTGGAATTTCCATGAAGGGAATGTCATCATAGGCTCATGAATGCAAAACAAAAGCTGGAAAAATGAAATTTGACCTTAAAATGGAAAATTTCTATTTTCGGATTTTAAAATCTATAACAAAACAAGCAACTTCGATGAATTTTTAAAAATACTAAACAACTCCGAAAATGAAATTTCAAAGTGCGTATTGGAAGTCTGAATTATAATCTACGCAATGGTGAAATCATTTTTAGATTTTGAAATTTTTTTAATGTTTATTTTAATGCCTGAAAATAAGAAAAAATTCTGAAATTAAAATTTTTGAAAACAGAAAATTAAAATTTGCATCAAAATAATTGCTGAAAATGCGGCAATGCAAAAGCTCCTTCAGTTTGATAGCACCCCATCCTGCAAAACCGAATACGTGAGAGTTTCGTACATGCAACCTAGCTTATTTGACCTGCAAAATAAACACAATCAAAGTAAACTAGGTGCTGGCTCCTAGGGTTTTAAATAATTTCCAGATTGCAGACATTCACATGAAATAACCCAAAACAATGGCATAAATTTCACATACAAATCTGAAATTTGGAAGGAGAAACATAAAACAATTAAAATAGAGCATGCAGAAAATTTCTCATCCTTTCTTGCTAACAAGGCCTGAAATTTCTGAAGAGAAGCTTTGGCATTCAAATTATATTCCTAAGTTTACATATCAAAATCTGCCGCCATTTGGCCATGCCACAAATTCCAGTCCCCTTTTACAATATTTCGGTGGAGTATTTAAACTTGCAGGAAAGCTCTTCACCTTCGTAGCCCTTCGTTTTTCCCTTTTCCTGCGTTCAAGCCTTGGCGTTTGGCTTTTCCTTTTTACTTCAAGGCGTAACCAAAATTCCCTATTGTTTTGTTTACACGATGCCTTTCATTTCGATAACGTCTTGATGAGTGATGCCAAGTGGCGCACTTAATTGGTTTTGGGAGAGCGAACATTAATCGTAAGGTCTTGCCCATAACAAAACGCTCCTACGCCTCTGTTTATATCTGCCCCCGAAATCATTGAATAACATTACGAAAACTATTATGAACAGTTATGACTATACCATAATAGTTATTCTCAAAGCAAAGGCACACTTTAATTTATAACGTTTCCCCATAATTATGAACACGTGCCACTTGGCATTTTGCTTTGGTTTATATGTCCTCTTCGACGCCGTAGCGAAGGTCCACGTCTTGTCTAGCCGGTAAATCACCCGCGACTCCTGTATCGCGTGGCCACCCCTCATGTCCTCACAGGCCTGTATGCATTTTTCGGTAGTCCACATCATCACTGTCTTTCGGCATGTATCGCGTCACTCAAAATCTCGTCGAATACCTGGTAATCTTCCGCCAGGTCGCTCACTACACTGTCGTCCCACTCTGACTGCCCGTCCGACGAATTCGGTCAAATATCTCATCTATGTATTCTGTTGGAACTTTGTTCCACTTTAATGCCTCTGCTTCACTGCACCGGTTCTACCCTGTAACCGGTCGTTCTCTGTTCGTTGCCCTGGACTTATCCCTGCGCTATCCTTTGGCATGCGCTCATCTTGGATTCCATCCGCCGTGCTTGTAACTACTACACCACGCCACCGCGGGCCCGAAGCTGTCCTGTTCTTCTATCAGTTCCATTCGGTCGTTCTTCCCAGCAAGGTTCGATCCTTACTTCAATCCCCATGTCATTTGGCAAGGTCTAGCACCCGGGCTCTGTCATCGCTTGGAGTCGTCCACATTGTTGTCATGTCGGAGCCACAAACCATATACGTATCCGCCGTGGGGTGAACTCGGGTCACGTCTCCGAAATTGCGAGACCTGCACTTTAGACAAACAACAAAGTTAAGAGAAAAAACAAAAAATAAAAATAAAATAAAATAAATTTCCTTACTAAACGTCTTTGCCTAAAGCGTGCATCACCCTTATTAAAAACAAAGCAAAATCCTTTTTTATACTTTCATTAAAACCAAAAAAGCAACGGCTTTATATATATATATGAAATTTTACCTTCCTTTTTATTATTATTATTTTTTTATTTTTTTTACTTTTCATTTTAAACTTTCACATAAAAGTTAACACAAAATTAATCGTAAAAATCACCAACAACAATGACGATAAAAAATTGTCAACCAAAATGAACAAATAAAAGCTGTCGACAAGAAAATATTGTCGACAAGAAAAAGTTGTCGACAATAAAATATCGTCGACAAGAAAAATTTGTCGACAATAAAATATCGTCGACAAGAAAATACTGCCAACAAGAACCGACAACAATTGCAAAACCTACGACAAAACGAAGGATTAGACACTAAAAATGAAATGTCAACACCCGGATATCAAAACGAAAAGGTGGGTCCCCAATTTTGGGGTGTGTTGTGGATCAGCCACAACACCTAGGAATTGAATGATTAAAGTACAAAATGAACACATCAAACCCACTATCAACCTAGGCGTGGAAACTGCCACTCAAAAGTTTCCTGGTGAACCCACCATCCATCGAAAATTCACCCTTATACCCCTCCCCGAGAGGCGGGACCTTCAAAGGGCCTCTCGGTCCGAGGTATTGTCCCATCCTTCTCGCATCCCCCTTTCGGGCGTGGATCCTATAGCTCGAAGGTAAGGATGCAAAAAATTTGGAGCGATACATTTTGGTGAACCCGACGTGAAAACTAAAAACCTTTTGAAAAAAAACCAAAAAAAAAAAAAAACATAAATGCATTTAGAATCAAAGATTGCATATCATATTTAGATGGTAGATTATAATAAAAGATGAGCTGTCACCATTAATGTTGAGAATCAATTAGCAGCTATAGAGATTACTTCTTTGCTTAGAGTATCTCAAACATATAGAGTCCCACCTTTATGGGACGAACTTAATAGGAGATTGAATCTCATTTCATCTAGATCAACCGAACTTAGGCAAATCAAGAGGTTTGTCCTAGATAGAATCCTGGATCCCGATCAAGTGACCTTGTATCATGAGCTTCAGAGAGCTTGCCATAGGTGGTTACCAGATAAAAGAGCCCTTGTGTCTTCTGAATTGTACACCTTTGAGGAATACCTCGATAATGCAGTTGTAGTACATAAATTTCTATCTCGTATAGAGGATCAAGAGGTCGTTCTTACGGATAGAAAGAGATGGAATAGAGTTCCTAGAGTTGTGTTATATCGAGAGTATTGCCATGAGCTCTATTTTTACAAGACGGAGTCAGAAGTAGATAATATCACCATAGCACACTTTGTCAAGTTCTTGAAAAACCATTTCCAATTTGAAGAGGAGCATTTCATGACTCCTGATGAACTTGATCCTATCAATGACATCTATAAACTATTTATAGAAAACTAAGCCATTCTTTTATTATTATTATTTCTTGCATTTAGTGTGTTGTTTGTTGTCTTTATAATCATAAAAACAAAAAAAAAATAAAATAAAAATAAAAACAAAACAAAATCATAAAAAAAATCAAAACATTTTCTTTTAAGCATTATAGTAGGTATATAATTAAAATATATACCTCCCAAATTTGTTGCAAATATATTAATATATATTTGCTAAAATCTAAATTTAAACATAATGACTAGACTCAGGAATGGAAAACAGACTGAAGTAGAAGAAGATTGGTTAGGAAAAACGGTAAATAAACCAGATGTCCTTCCTGAAGACCCAATTCAGGAAGAAGGAACCCTAGACCAACAAGAAGAAGAATTTGTTGAAGGAAATGAACAAAGAGAAATTGTTAGAGAGGAAGGATCCTCATCTCCTAA
Organism: Wollemia nobilis; assembly: GCA_028583015.1. NCBI lineage: Eukaryota > Viridiplantae > Streptophyta > Pinopsida > Araucariales > Araucariaceae > Wollemia > Wollemia nobilis. The sequence goes on along the minus strand of JAQPPZ010003077.1, from coordinate 8,067,699 downwards.
AATATCTCCGGAAGGAGCTGTTACTTTTGAGAACATGGAACATTTCTGGAAGTTCCTCAATACTAATATTGGCACTCTTAATAGAGCAATCCATATGGACAAGGATCAAATTAGTGACACTCAAGCAACCCTAGAAGACATATATCACACACGCACTAATCCCTTGTCCTTCGTTGATCAAGAAAGTGATCAAGTCTGGACCATCCAATTTGGATATGGCCGCTATAATCCAGAACATGCAACAACAACAGGTTACCCAACCATCTAGAGTGCCTGTTACCAAGCCTAGGGTTATTCCCACACAAAAGAAACCTTCATTCACTGCTCTATTTTGCCAAGTTATTGATCAATATACCTCAAATCAACAAAAGCCTAAAACAAAACCAAATACCAATTTCCAACAATCTGGGATACAACATAATGCTACAACAAATCTTCTTCATAATACTCTTCCTACCAACCATTTGCATAACAACAATATAGCATCTAATCCTTACGTCACGCCATCCTACGCTCACAAATCCCATACTCATGTACCACCAAACCAATATGGTGGACAAACTGGTAATCTGGAAGCCATGGTGAAATAGTTAGTCTCCCGCATGGACCAGATAGATCCCTACCGTCCCTCGTACAATTATCGAGAGATGTGTAGTCAGCCTCTAGATCCTATAGTTGTAGCACAACCATATCCTAAACACTTTCCTATGCCTGTCCTACCTATATACAAAGGAACCGAAGATCCCATAGAGCATCTTCGTATGTTTAGGATAGCATGTCATGATATATCACATGATGACTTGTTATTACTAAAAATGTTCCCAAAAATTTTAGGAGGGATGGCATTAGAGTGGTATTATCAACTACCCACTCATTCTTTGAGGAATTTCGAAGAAACCGTCGAGTCTTTTGTGCATCAATTTAGTGCCTACATTGAAAGGCATGTAACCATTAAAGATTTGTACAACCTAAAACAAGACAAAGATGAATGTTTTGCTGATTTCTTAGCTCGATGGAGACAGTTGATAGGAAAATTGCACTTTGTGTTACCTTATCAGGAAATGTTGGATATCTTTATCAATAATTTACAAGAACAACTATCCTATGAGTTATCAATCGCTACCTTGACCACCTTCGATCAAGCTATAGATTTAGCTCGAAGAGTGGAAGATGCTCTCATTAGGAGAGGTCAGCTCAAAAAGAAAGATGATGAGAAAACATCCAGAAATCAATATAAAAATAAACAAGTTGTGGGTGATGGAGTCACTGATAGTAGAAATATCGCTAATGTTAATATTACGAAAACAACAGAGAAGTTTATATTGAAACCTCCTGATAAACCACCCCAAGAATTTACTAGGTTAAATCAACCTTTATCAACCATTCTCCCGCAATTACTAGCACGAGGTTTGATCCAATTACCAAATATCCGGGAACCTGATCCAACTATACCCGGATACAGAGCTGATTTACATTATGATTTCCATAGAGGACCTGGACACGCTACCAACTCTTGTAAAATATTAAAACATAAAATACAAGACTTGATTGATAACAATGAGATGGAGGTGCAAGCCTTTCAACCTAAACAAAATCCTCCTAATAATGCTCAAAAGAACATCCCCCAAAATCAGAATCAAAATGCCAATCAATCATTGGACATATTTCAACATCCTTTACCAAAGCATGGTAAAGAGGTGGCTAATCAAATTGAGCATCATAATGTTCCCCCTCCTACCCGATATGTAGGAACTATTAGTGGACATTTACCTATTCATGATCCGCAAATATTTGACACAACTTTATCCATGGTTACGACCAGACCTCTACATAATATTCGGACACTTGATCTTAGTGATACCGAATATGAGACTAAAAGTGACATGGAAATCACCTCAAATCAATCGAATAGTTCTGAAGATGAATCAGATCCTATTCAACCCATCACAAATTCTATGGTTCCGGAAGAACCATTTCCTAGAAGAGTCACTACTAGACCATCTTCTCACCAATTACTTTCTAATGAACAAGTCATAAACGCTAGACCAAGACCTATTCATCATCCACAAAATAATATTGTAGGTACCATCGGAGTTGTTACTCGACAACAAGGCTCAAAATTCTCAACAAGATCAAACTCAGAATGATGGATCAGCTCCATTTGTTTTGAAAAATCCCAATAAAGGGAATCATGCGCCTAATGTTCAACCTAAACCTCCTTATAATATTAATGAACAATTATCAAATACTACAGCTAGAATTTCCCTTTTGGACCTTTTAAGATCTTCTCCTACCCATAGGGATGAATTAATGCTCACATTAAGCCAAATGATGGTACCACAAAATATTCAATCTGAAGCCATGTCCAATACTATCATAACTCGAGAAGTCGATTGTATTGACTTTCGGGATAGAGATATACCACAACATAGTTTACATAAGGATAACCCCTTATATATTACTGCCCTAATTGGAGATGTAGCAGTTAAACGAGTCTTGATTGATAATGGTTCATCTTTAAACATATGCACTTTTGACTTCTACCAAAGATTTGGGTTTAGAAGTGATGAAATGAAAAGAACTGATATGATTATAAAAGCCTTCAATGATGAAACACAAGAAACATGTGGAGTTATTACTATCCCATTGCAAGTTGGTCCTAGAACCTTAGACATGACCATGTTTATTGTACATTGCCCTGCATCGTACAATATACTCTTGGGTCACCCTTGGATCAACGCGATGCGAGCTGTTCCCTCAACTTTACATCAGTGTGTTAAATTCGAATTTAAAAATCAGTTGGTTACCATTCATGGTGATCCTAGACCCTTTGATATGTGTGCTTTGGCAGAACCTGTTGGAGTTCAATTTTGCCCTGCTCTGTCATCCACACATCCTAATTCTAATCATCCACCTAAACGTGTGAAACACACACCCATAACATCATCTACCTCTTCTCCATCAGTTCCACCTTCACATATGCTCCCTCCATCTTATCAAGATTTGGAATATAGTGATAAAAATGAAGAACCTTCTTATCTTTCTGATATTTTATTTTGTAACATGATTAATTTTCCACATATAAAAGTCAAATATTTTGCTACATTATTTTACATTATAACAAAGCTTTTGTTATCGCTACCTTTTATTCATCACCTTTTGTTCTTACCTTCACCACAACCAAATTATCCTTCAAAACCACCTTTGATTTTGAAGCAACCTTAGACATGCTATACTCAAATAACCTTGTATAGTGTATATAGATCATCTTGTATATACCACCAATTCAATTCATCAATTAAAATCAAAATATAAAAACATCAAAATCATCAAAATATTCAAAAACATCTTTTATTTTTGCACTTGTCAATTCTTGAAGTATTGCAGTTATATTTTCAATTATTTTGGATAAATTAGCATTTATTTGGAATCCCGCACTTTCACACTCACATGAATAAATATCTTGATTTTATTTTGTATGATTATTAATCTCTCTTATATCAAAGTCCACAGTTGAATTAAATAAAGTTTTGAGCATAGAGAACTGATCTTGTTATTTACTTGAACCAAGTATATCTTTTCACATTAAAATGATTTCATTGCAAATTCAATATGATGCTACATAGTAGAAGTGGTTTCTTGAGCGAAAAGTTTCCCCTGCTATCCTATCATGCACATGGTCTAGAATCTTTGAGAATTGACAAAAGGACAAGCTCACCCCTACCCAGAATAAAAATCCCTTGCTCTACAACCAATCCGAGCAAGTATCCCTAGTATAGGAAGCAAAAGAAAAATTCAAAGCAAATGAGAAAAAGAAAAATATTATTTTGTATCATCGCAACAATATTTCAGCATTATCTCAATATCAAGCAAAAATACAAAAAAAAAAAAAAAGAAAAAGAGAAAAGCAAAAGCAAAAGCAATAAAATCCCTTTCCCTACCCCTTGAAAAGAAAAGAAGGGTGAATGAGCTTGAATCCTTGGAATTCTCAATTATTCGAAAACTGTGAGGTAAGCCCCATAACAGGTGGTTTGTGCCCAACCCGCTTGGCCTTGGGTAATTCCTAGCGTGGTGATATGTCTGTCACATTAGCGACCTTCTTTTGTATAGACCTATGTCGGCTTATGGATTAGCTAGCTCTTGATGACCCGACTTACATAGTAGTCTAGTACGGTTACATGCATATAAATCATGGTCAACGAACACTCATTTGGTTAATTCAAATTACTTGTATCAAATTATCTTGCTCAAAATTGGTGAATGAACAATACAATTGCACACACATTTGTATTTGAGAGATTTTGTATCATTATGATAAATCAAGATCGGTAATGAACTCACATTTGCACATGAGGGTTCCTTATAAATCTACATTTGTCTTTGAGATAATTTAAAATATTTCTGCAACTCTTTTTGGAATAATTTTATCTTCTTATTTCAGAATATCTGTTTAGTATAAAAACAATTACATACATTGTTTTCAAAAATCACAAAATTCTTTCAAACAACATATGACAAACATATAATCAAATAAAGTCATGTTCATATTATTATTTTCTGTTTATCAAAAATCAAAAATCAATCATGCAATAAAACTAAAATATCAATTTCTTCTTTGGATTTCACGATGATGGTATAAGTCTATACCTATAATTCTATGCCTAGCGCAAACCATTGTTCTAATTTTATTTTCCATTCATTTTAAAAAAATTCATAAAAACATATGACTTACATCATTATGTTACACAATTGTGCTTTAAAACGAACGAACACTTATTCTATTTCATGTCATTATGTCAACATTCAATTTTGCAATGATGGTATAGTTCCTAGGGACTTATTCAAAATTTTATCACACTTAGGAATTTATGCCTAGCAAAAATCATATTTCTTTAAATATCTCATGCATAATATTTTTTATGAAAATCTGAAAACAAATCATCACCATCATCATTTTCATCATCACAACACAAAGTCTTAAGACAGTCTCTTAAGCACTCTTTTACTTTTAACAATATTTCTATCTTGGGATTAGCTTGACGACCTAGTGAGCGGTGACTCCATGAAATGGTCTATAACAACGACAATGTCCTTTGAAATTATTGTTAGAAGTCCCTTTTATTTTTCATCAAATCACACCACAAAAACAACCAATTTATTTACATCAAATTATTTCATTTACAATTTTATAGCATGACATAAAATTATTATTATTTCCAATGACATAATTACATGAATAATAAATCACAAAATTCAAAATTAAAGCATCATACAACATATACACAAGTCATATCATCAAAAAGATATATATATATATATCAATCAATTATGTACATCATACTTGGATTGGTATGCCACAATCAATACCCTGGCATACTCAATCCCCTCAAAAAATATAATAATATAATCTATACTCTATAGCAGCTAGCCTCGAGAAGCCCTCGAGCTCTCAGCCTCATCTCCTCCCCCACCCTGAGGTGGAGGAGGTGGTCCCATAGAGGTCCGGGCTGTGTCTCGGGTCCTCATCATCGATCGTGAGGATGTCCTCGATGATCCCATCATGATCGGCTCCACAATGGGGGTTGGCAATGGTATCCTCTGGTTCTCTGGAACCATGTGATAGTATACCCCCTGGTAGAATGTGGTCTGAGCAATAGACCGCACTAGATCTCGAGTGCTCCCCCTCTGCTCTGAGCCCTAAGGATGTAGCCTCATCCTGTAGTGTCTACACCTAAGCCCAGAGGTGGGCAACCTCAGCTCGAGAGCCATCATCTCGCTGCTCTCCCCTACCTCGACACCCTTGCCCTTATCGGGTGATGGTGGTCTCTCCCCCTGCTAAGAAGGGACTCCCCTCTCCCTCCTCCCTATCTCCTGTGGTCTCTGTGGAGCCTAACCCATCCTCTGGCATCTCTCCTATGGAGACCATCGCTACTCTCTCCCATCGTGACCCCGTGCTACCTCAATAGCAGCCTGGCATCGCCTCCCCATCCGTCGCACCATGGCATGCACTGGACCCTATGCCCTCGTCATCCAAGGAGGGTGGATGCCTACGTACTAGGCATCATATCCATCTATAACCCCAGTGTCATCACCATCCATTGGCTGGATGGGGGCATCATCTGCATCTTGACTCTAGAATCGTTGCATGTCTGGAGCCCCGCTCAACGATGGTACTATCTCGAATAGTCTAGGAGTACTCGTAATCCCTAAGAGAAGGGATCCCCTGCTGTAGACCGAACTATCATAGAACTCGATCGTAGCGGTGGAGCTCTACCTCTCCCCGCTCCATCCTCAACCAGCAGACTCGCCTGATGCGAGCCAGCTCTTGCCCATCCTCTGCCCACCCTGGGTGCTCTCGCCATGGCCTCCAGGTGATCTAGTCTAGGATGAGGTCATCTAGCAACCTCCATGACATCGACAGATCTATCCGCCATTATGACCCCCTCTGTAACCACCAGTAGAAAACTCGAGGCCTCTCTCGATCAACCCCTATCAGTGGGAGCCCTACCGGCCTCCGCACCATGATGTGCTCCCAGCACCAAACCTACAATAGTGATGTCAAGACCAGACATCGACCTCCCTTGTATACGACCCCATGTAGGATCCTATACAAGCGGCATAGTACAAAGCTGCCCCATGCAAACCTGTACTCGTGGTCTCTCATGTCACAGACCACATCTGAGAGGAGCCATGGTAATCTGCACCCACTTTGGTGGCACAACGAGTAAGCCACCTACCACCCCTACCAACACTCGAGTCAACCTAGATGCCCCAGGCATCTGCCTTAGAGACTCGATGTTCACTCCCCCTTCTCCAGGGTGAAGCTCGGGTCTCCACTCAACCTCATCATCGCCTGGCCTTGATTGGCCGTAGGAGTCATCAGCCGTCCCTGTATGGGGATCCTCATGATCCTCCATACGTCCTCTAGTGTGGGAGCCATCTCCCCTATCGATAATTAGAAGTAGGATGACCCCGGATACCATCTCTCTGCTAGGGCTGTCAGTAGCCCCATGTCTATCGGTACTTGTGGCATCTCTGCCACATGCTGTAGATCGACTCGTGCTAGTCGGTCACGCTCTGCCTGATCAAGCGTGGCTATGTCATCTCATAGCCCACCGTATTTCCACTCCTGACTCTTTAGTAATCCCTTCTGCAAAACAAACAATAAAACAATAAAATTTATTAATACATTAATCAAGCTTAATTTCTTAAAAATGATGATATCGTCCACCATTGGATGATATCGTCCCAAATTGGGTAAAATCATCCTTTGTAGGATGAAATCGTCTCCTATTTCGCAACTTGGGGATCACCCCTTGTTGGACGGGATCGCCCCTAGATCACCGATTTCGCCCTTCGATGAAATCGATGATCTAGGGACGATTTCAATGAAATAGGGATGATTTCATCTCGACGTCGTCGACGGCCTAAAAATGGCCGCGATGCCCCAAAACAATCAAAATTTAAAACAAAAAATTGCACAAATTAAATTCAAACCTAATTCACTAGGATTAGATCCTTACCCGTAGCCCACGCCGGACCTCTGTCGATCGGTGCGCTGTCTCAACCATTTTTGTCTGCAGAGCTCTAAAACAGTAAAAATGAATTAGGGTTTTACCCTATTTTTCTTAATTTTATTTAAAACCAACAACATTTTTTTAATTTTGCTTTTTCATGCTTTTACCTCAAACGTTCGATTTGGGTAAAAACACGGAGGGGGCACCATAGTCAGCAGTCGTACGATTCGACCTAGAATCATCATCTAGAAAATTGAGTAAATTTTTGCTTTCTCGTAAAACGGGAAAAACTCGTCTTTAACGCATTTTCTTCGAAAAATTCGCTAAAGAGGGGGCAAAATGTAGCACCCTAAAATTGGCACAGTTAAACCTTAGTAAAAAGATAAAAATTTGAATTTTAACCTCAAACCGCCCATTAATCGCTTATTACCCGCTCTCCTCATTTTTCGTACCATTTTTAGGATTTGTTTTGACCGTTGGATGATATCATCGACGATCAGATGAAATCATCCCAGATCTGATGAATTCATCTGGAACAGAACGTCCAGACGATTTCATCCCAAAACTAAATTTTCATAATTAGCTTCTGTTTCAATAGCTTCTCTAACTTGGGCAAAAAGCGTGTCTGTGCGGTTAGAGTCTCCCCCATTGGAGATCTCCCAAATTGGGATGATCTCCAACCTCCTAACCTCTCCCTAATCCTATATAAACTAGGATTTTCTTAGTTTATCCCCCTGAACCCCCTAGATGATGGATTTCCCTGCAGATTTAGTTCCTTATGCATTAGAGCATCCTCGCACCATCGTTTGCATTCTGTATTTCATGTTTTCTTGCAGGAATTTTATTATTTTTCAGTCGGAGCAAGCTCGGATCGTCGCAAGCGATTCCAGATAATTTTGGATGATCTTGTCGAGGAGCATAGATGATCTCGTACGATTGGAGGCGATCTCGACTGTAGTCCAGATTGGGGGCAATCAGAGCCCAGAGTTTGCATTTCCTTATTGTTTTTCTGCATTTCTTTGTGCATTATCTTAGGTTATTATATTTATGCATCTTGGAGTTCACCTCATTTAGCATAGATGCATGATAAAGTTAAAATAAATTATTAAATTGATGCATTTCCTTTTAATTGCTATCTGGATCTATCATTTAGGCAAATTCATTGTTATTTCTATCATTTCCCCTTGCTTTTGCAGTTGCATTTTTGGTATTTTGTATCTATTTTTGTGATTGCAGGTTTCTGACGAATTCGTCAGATCATCGATGATCCTGTCTGATCTCAGACGACCGACTGTGATCTGAGATGATTCTGTGCAATTTCAGATGATTACGTATGATTCGAGATGATTTGGACTTCTACAAACCTCAGAATCTTCATTCAGACATCCAGAATCAGGTATATTCTGTCCTATTTAGCACATTCTCTGTGTTCAGCATTTATTCATGTTTTTTGTATCCATAAAAATCAGCATTGGCATATAGAATAGCTTAGATTCATCTTGGCCAAACCTAGGAATTGAATGATTGAAGTATAAAATGAACACATCAAACCCACTCATCAACCTAGGCGTGGAAACTGCCACTCAAAAGTTTCCTGGTGAACCCACCATCCGTCAAAAATTCACCCTTATACCCCTCCCCCGAGAGGCGGGACCTTCAAAGGGCCTCTCGGTCCGAGGTATTGTCCCATCCTTCTCGCATCCCCCTTTCGGGCGCGGATCCTATAGCCTGAAGGTAAGGATGCAAAAAATTTGGAGCGATACACTAGGTACGAGGCCTACTTGAGATTGTGCTTTTATGTGATTTTTTTTTGTTATTTTGAACTTTTTGATGATTTCAAACCACCAAAGTGCGTTTATTTGTTGTTTTTGTGGGATCCCTCAAGGAGGAGGTCCCTTATTTTTATCTATGGATCTGACCGCTGCCAGGTCCAACGACCTCTGATTTCCTGCCTGTGGTTGCTGTCGCCTTGAGCAGCCAATAAGTTTGGGCCACTAACATCAGCAGTGACCAAGGCATAATCCTTTAATAAAATTTGCATTTCTAGGGTTTGACCTCTCATTTTTACTATTGAAGATTCACTTTGGGAGATCTAGTGTGACAAAGACGGTTGCGACTTTGGAGTTTGCTTGCGTTGAGGACATGGTTGCGTAGGGCAAGACATCAGCTACTAGAGGAGCCAAAGCTTCTTGGGTATTTATCTTTTCTAAACCCTAACCCTCTTTTCTCTTATCTGAGTAAAACTGAACCTCACTAAGTAATGGGTAAAATGAACCTCACTAAACCTATTGGTAATGAAAAAACTTCGTAGTTAGGCTTAGCTTACCTTTTGCTATGGTGGGTTAGTCCCCAAATTTTGTTTTCTATTAGTGGCTTTAGCCTAGGGTTTTTTAATTTTTTTGTTATTCTCCTGTTGCTGCCATGTTAACCGTTTTTTAACTTAGCTTAGTTTTTGATACCTGAGTGGGAATTTGCTTTCTACTTTTTTTGTTTTCCCTTCCTTTTGATTTGCTTAAGTCATTTTACAAATTTTGCAATTTTTTTGGTGTTTTCTGGCCAAGGCTTCACAGTTTTGTCGTGTCGCCCCCTGGCCACTATCACTCTGAGCAGTTGGTTCTGAGCCACTGTCGCTCAAAGCGGCCAAGTTTGAACCCCATTGGTCAAAAATTTGACCGTTGGGTCTTGGCCTTTGCTACCTCCAATGGCCAGGTTTCGGCCGCTGTAGGCAATAGCAGCTAAACCCTTAGCCATTTTTCTTGCATTTTTTTGCTATTTGTTGCATTTTTATGACATATTTTGATTTTTTGATTTATTTGATTAGGTGTAATCTTGTCCTTTTTTCTTAGACTTAGAATAATCCATACTCTTTTGCATCGTTTTCATGTTTATTGTGAATTATGCCTTAAATGCATTGTAGTCATATTTTGTCTTTCTTCTGCTTTGCTTAGATCCTTACTGCTCGGGATCAAGACCCAAAGCTCCTGCTTGACCTACTTCCTAGATTTGATGATACGGACTGGGCATGGTTCAAAGTCTGTGGGCTACAATATGTTATTAGGCTACCTTACATCATGGTAGATCAGGCTTACCTTATGACTCTGGCCCATCAGTGGGACCCACGGACTAATACCTTCCACCTCCCTACTGACGATATGACCATTAAGCTAGAGGATGTATATAGGATCTTTCAGATTCCATTTTATGGGATGGCCATTGTCTCTTTGGCCACTACTGATCAGGTGGTTGTCTTCACTTGGGTGTTTAGATGGCACTCTACAGATGCTCTCAAGGACATCGAGTCTTGAGGAGTGTCCATCAGCCACTAAAATAGGGAGGGTGTCTTTACGATGAGGCATGTCATATTGCTTATGGTTATCAACAATGTTCTTATCCCAGATTGCTCAGGTTTGAGGTTCCCGTGGAACCTTTTGGCGATTGTGCAGGATTTATTGGATAGCGAGGAGCCTATCATCTATGCATGGGGTATATCGCTATTAGCTCAATGTTATGATGAGTTATACCACATTCATCGATGAGGACATGTCAACATTGCCTGTAGATTGCTCCTCCAGGTTTGAGGATGGGAACATATTAGGGTAGATCACCCTAAGGGTCTCTCGGTTGAGATTACAGTGATTTATGCTCGAACATAGTGCTATGCTGCTAGATGGGCTCGAGAGCACGAGGACCGCAAGAGCCACAATTTTTTAGGGGAGCTATCCTGTTACACTGATGCTTTCACTAGAGTTTTTGTCGGAGATGTTGTGTGGTGCCCTTACCATGAGTGTCCTGCTTGGCATGATCCAACTAGCTTTACTGCTAGGACACAGCATGAGTGATGGCTCGTTGGCCGTAAGATTACTATCTGAGAGTATTTCTTCTACTTATGGATTCTTCATCATTATGGGTTGCAGCAGGATGTGCCCTTGGTACTGTTCTTGTATAGGCACTTCATAGTAGAGAAGGATATACCTCCATGATAGATTATAGAGCTTTCATATGATTAGGATGCCCCAGCTATTGACCCTAGAGTTGAAGGGGGCATTACAGAGGCATACACTCAGTTGTGGGGTGATCGAATGTGGCATGGTGTCGATAACCTAGGGTGTGATGATGATGGCAGGGGTGATGCAAATCCGATAGGATGTAGATTTTGAGCCAGGACTGAGGTATGGGTCCAGCCAGCAGAGCAGGTGGTAGTGGAGGATCTTGATGTTCCTGAGAGGAGGAGGAGTTAGAGCCTGAGGAGAGAAACTCTCCTTTGAGAGCGCAGTTGCATAAGGTCAAGGTTGAGCTTTAGGCAACTAAGATCCAGGTACAGGGGTGAGATTCTACCATTGAGCAGCTCACAACAAAAAAATAGGCTCTATAGGCTACTATTGGGGGTGGCGATGCTAGGATGCAGTTTTTTGTTCCTTCTTCTACACCATAGGAGGTTCCAACGGCAGGTTTAGGAGTAGATGTGGGACAACTTCAGTATTTTTTATATGAGCATGAGGAGAGGATTCGGGGACTTGTGGATCACATCACCATTCTTTAGATGTAGATCAGGAGGCACAATATTTTACCTAAGGATCTAGCTAGTGCGGGTGGTTCGTAGGTCAGTGGGTGCTCCACCTTGGGGCAGTCTTCCACCCATCCTAGCCAGATGACTCAGACTCAGACAGAGATACTGATAGGCTCACATCATTCAAATCGTAACACCAACATAGGGGGAGGTGGCACTAGAGGAGGTGATATAGGGGGCTTAGGCCCGATATTTGATTGATGTTTTATTTGGTTCTTGATCCATTTTTGAGGTTGACTAACCTATATGAATGTAGCCCATCAACATTTTTGTACATCCATTGGACTTGACACACATACTTTTATGATATCATTACATTATGACTTATTATATGTATCGTTTATTGCTCATGTTTTTGTTATTATTTTGTTTTATGATATGATGCAATGATGGTATTATGATTATTTGATGAATATTTTAGATGATAGATGATATTGAGGATGCTTAGATAGATGTGTAGATGCTTATATGATTTGATGATATGATGCGATGTATTTTGATGATGAATGATGGATTCATGATTGTATGCAAATCGATATTGCCTATACATTTTATGATGTTCTTTATGATGTGATGATGAATGATTAATGAATTGTATTTGTGGATGCGATGTTATTGCTTAAATGCATGTTTTAACTTTGCTTTAATTGTATGTATCTAACTTATGTGGTGGAATGGTATAAATGAACTTGTATGTTCTAATCACTTAAAACATATGGAATGCATATGACATTGACAATATTAATGGCTTGAGTGGCTAGGATCTGACTGCTCTTGGCTTGAGCGGCTAGGCTTGGATGGCTTGAAAAGGCCCCAAATGTGTGGTGAGAACCACTGTTGATGCTTGGAAAGTCCAAGATTATGTCTTATGATATTATGAGTGTGTCTATGTGAGCAATGTCCCTAAGCATGACATGATTTAGGTGCCTACACTTTCCATTTCTATCTTATTTCCTAATCCTTGTATATAATGTTTGAAAACCTATCACCACATTTGTCTTGAAGTAATATCATCCATGGTATCAAAATTGGATCTATATTGAGTGATTTTTTATCGCACCAAGTATTCATCCAAATAGAAAAAAAATGGGGGGCACAGGTATACTTGCTCCACTTTCCTGCTCCCCCCTCTCTGCCCCTGCTCTTGTTTCTAGATCCCTACTCTTTCTAGATCCCTATTCGTGGGTGGGCTATTTTTGCAGATGTTTTAATATATTTTTTTGCCTAGTCCCTTACCCTTTCTCTGATTCCTATTCGAGTTGGTGATTCAACTCTTTAGGGTTGTGCTTGACTATTTTTTTGTAGTTGTAGGGTTTTCCAATGAACCAGTCCCAGATGACTTGGTGTGGTTGGTTTCCAATGAGTCCAGTTTGAGGGGGTTGTGGATTTCGAAAGAGGTGTGACTATGTTTACTCATTATGGTGGCTTGGGTTATCTATTTGCATATTTCGTGGCTCTGAGGATGACCTATTTTTAGCATCTAAAAATAGCCCCTTTCCCAGATCTAGGTTCTCACTACCCTTGGTATATCTTAGCAAATCCAATGTTGGTTCTTTTTTCGATTTCTCATGGTTGTTTTTGCTACAGTATATTTTTTTGATCTTGGGATGGATCTTGTGCTTCTTCGTGCAACTGTAGCTCTGGTCCCATGAGTTAATCCCAAATAATACCTAGATGGGACTGGCTGCTCTTATTTTATGGGTGGTTGTTTTTGGCTTGGTAGTGTAGTTCTTAAAGATCTTGGTGGGAGACCTCGTGACTAATCACTTCCTGCACTTACCAAGATTTTTTATGTAACCTCTATTTTCAATTATCCTCCAGTAATGGGTTTTCATAGTGATTGTTGTTTTTGGGATTCTCTTCAGCTCGCATTTTTTCAGTCTCCTTTGTAGTGTGATCTTGTAGCCTATCAAGATTCATGATGATTGTTGATCCACTTCATAGGCATTTTTACTACTCTATGGGTTTTAACTGCTCTTCCTCACGTGTTGGTGGCTCCTTGGATCTATGCAGGACATCCCAATATATCATCTCAGTTTGCTTTCCTGGTAAAGAATCGGTTCTTTCAAATTTTAAATAAATTTTGTTCCCATTGTCTTGGTTTTAGTGTCTAGTTTCCTGGATGGGAATCTAGAACTTTATTGCCTTTTTTAGCACATTCATTTCATGGTTGATTGTTGTAAATTTTGATTTATGGGATTCTTTGGTGGGCCTTCTTTGAATTATTTCTATACAAGTTTATCCTTGGAAGGTTTCAGTTTCCCAATGTGGGTGGGATTTTAAATTTTTTTTTTTTTAATTTCTTTTGCATGGGTGGAATTTTTAATTTTAAAATTTTCCAGGATGGGCAAGATTATCCGTTTTGATCAATGGGCTCCTTTGGTATGCATTTTTTGAATTATTTTCATATGGGATTATCTCGCATCCCACGTTTGAGTTGTTCCCATGTATGGATTGATCATGCATACAACTTGATCCTGCATCCCAATTTGATCCCACGTACGTGATGATCCCGCATCCTAGTTTGTTTATTCAATTGGTGATGGTTCCTCCGGGACTGTTACCTTGTGCTCCTTTTGATGTTCTTAAGGCCTACCCTTTGGCCCTTTGGATGGTCTTTTGACCTTTTGTAAAAAGGTTTTGGGGCCCCTTTCAAAACCCACTTTTAATGAATTTTTTTATCGATAAAAAAAAGATAGAAAAAATATTCTACAATTCCAACCACCCATATTAAACCTTTAATCACTAGATCAATTGATTTTTTTAAAGCTTTCCATAATGGAGAACCATAATGTAGTGATAATATAGTAAATATTAAGCTTGGGTCATTGGGCTCAATGTACTTAGAAGAATTCTTACCCATTGTCTTTAACTATATTTGTACAATCTCCAAATCGCTTTTCCCCTTAGGGCTAAGTTTGCATATGTAAGAACTCTTAAATATAAGTCTCCCCTAGTCTTATCATTACACACATTGCTCTCTTTCACCAAGGGAAATTTCATTTTAACATGTAATCCTAACCACAAAATGATCGTTTAATATAGATTAAAAAAATTTCTACTGACTTTGGCATAATATACATGGACATATAATATGTTGGAATGGTCTATAGGACTGATTTAATTAGCTACACTTTTCCTGCTAATGATGACCATCTACCTTTCCATGTTGGTAGTTTATTCTAAATTTTATTTATAACTAGATTCCACAATTCTATCCTCATTCTCCCCTCAAATAAGGGCATCCCTAAATAAGTTGTTGGTAACTTTACCTTCATTTAAAATAACCTGCATATTCCTACTGTGATTCTTGCTAGAGTGTTTAGGAAATAAATTTTGGATTTTATCCTAATAAATTTTTGCCATGATGCTCTTTCATAATCCTTTAATAATTTATTCAGATATTTGGCCTCGTTTATCCCTACCCTCCCAAAAAGTGTTGTATCATCTACACACTGTTGATGGGTGATGTTGTCAATGATATTACTAGCCTTAAGTTTACTTATTGGCCCATCTTAGTATACCTTATTCAATTTCCTTCCCAATACCTTTGCCATAATAATGAACAAATATGGTGATAGGGGATCTCCTTGTCTAATTCCCCTCTTGGATTTAAATGGTTTTGTTACTAGCCCATTGACCATAATTGAATATAACACTCTAGAGACACAAGATTTAATCAATTTGACTCATTTCTTCTCAAATCCAAAATTTTCTAATACTACAAAAATAAAATCTCATTTAACCCTATCATAGGCCTTTTTTATATCAAGTTTTAATATAATTGCTCACTTTTATTGAAGTTTCTAAATGCATTACTTTATGAGCTACTATGATCCATTTTTGAGGTTGACTAACCTATATGAATGTAGCCCATCAACATTTTTGTACATCCATTGGACTTGACACACATACTTTTATGATATCTTTGCATTATGAATTATTATATGTATCATTTATTGCTCATGTTTTTGTTATTATTTTGTTTTATGATATGATGCAATGATGGTATTATGATTATTTGATGACTATTTTAGATGATAGATGATATTGAGGATGCTTAGATAGATGTGTAGATGCTTATATGATTTGATGATATGATGCGATGTATTTTGATGATGAATGATGGATTCATGATTGTATGCAAATCGATATTGCCTATATGTTTTATGATGTTATTTATGATGTGATGATGAATGATTAATGAATTGTATTTGTGGATGCGATGTTATTGCTTAAATGCATGTTTTAACTTTGCTTTAATTGTATGTATCTAACTTATGTGGTGGAATGATATAAATGAACTTGTATGTTCTAATCACTTAAAACATATGGAATGCATATGACATTGACAATATTAATGGCTTGAGTGGCTAGGATCTGATCGCTCTTGGCTTGAGCGGCTAGGCTTGGATGGCTTGAAAAGGCCCCAAATGTGTGGTGAGAACAACTATTGATGCTTGGAAAGTCCAAGATTATGTCTTATGATATTATGAGTGTTTCTATGTGAGCAACGTCCCTAAGCATGACATGATTTAGGTTCCTACACTTTCCATTTATATCTTATTTCCTAATCCTTGTATATAATGTTTGAAAACCTATCACCACATTTGTCTTGAAGTAATATCATCCATGGTATCAAAATTGGATCTATATTGAGTGATTTTTTATTGCACCAAGTATTCATCCAAATAGAAAAAAATGGGGGGGCACGGGTATCCTTGCTCCACTTTACTGCTCCCCCCTCCCTGCCCCTACTCTTGTTTCCACATCCCTACTCTTTCTAGATCCCTATTCGTGGGTGGGCTATTTGTGCAGATGTTTTAATATATTTTTTTGCATAGTCCCTTACCCTTTCTCTGATTCCTATTTGAGTTGGTGATTCAACTCCTTAGGGTTGTGCTTGACTATTTTTTTTGTAGTTGTTGGATTTTCCAGTGAACCAGTCCCAGATGACTTGGTGTGGTTGGTTTCCAATGAGTCTAGTTTGAGGGGGTTGTGGATTTCGAAAGAGGTGTGACTATGTTTACTCATTATGGTGGCTTGGGTTATCTATTTGCATATTTCGTGGCTCTGAGGATGACCTATTTTTAGCATCTACAGATAGCCCCTTTCCCAGATCTGGGTTCTCACTACCCTTGGTATATCTTAGCAAATCCAATGTTGGTTCTTTTTTCGATTTCTTATGGTTGTTTTTGCTACAGTATATTTTTTTGATCTTGGGATGGATCTTGTGCTTCTTCGTGCAACTGTAGCTCTGGTCCCATGAGTTAATCCCAAATAAGACCTAGATGGGAGTGGCTGCTCTTATTTTATGGGTGGTTGTTTTTGGCTTGGTAGTGTAGTTCATAAAGATCTTGGTGGGAGACCTCGTGACTAATCACTTCCTGCACTTACCAAGATTTTTTATGTAACCTCTATTTTCAATTATCCTCCAGTAATGGGTTTTCATAGTGATTGTTGTTTTTGGTATTATCTTTAGCTCGTATTTTTTCAGTCTCCTTTGTAGTGTGATCTTGTAGCCTATCAAGATTCACGATGATTGTTGATCCACTTCATAGGCATTTTTGCTGCTTTATGGGTTTTAACTGCTCTTCCTCACATGTTGGTTGCTCCTTGGATCTGTGCAAGACATCCCAATATATCATCTCAGTTTGCTTTCCCGAGAAAGAACCGATTCTTTCAAATTTTAAATAAATTTTGTTCTCATTGTCTTGGTTTTAGTATCTAGTTTCCTAGATGGGAATCTAGAACTTTATTGCATTTTCTAGCACATGCCTTTCATGGTTGATCGTTGTAAATTTTGATTTATGGGATTCTTTGGTGGGCCTTCTTTGAATTATTTCTATACAAGTTTATCCTTGGAAGGTTTCAGTTTCCCAATGTGGGTGGGATTTTAAATTTTATTTTTTTAAATTTCTTTTGCATGGGTGGAATTTTTAATTTCAAAATTTTCCAGGATGGGCAAGATTATCCGTTTTGATCAATGGGCTCCTTTGGTAGGCCTTTTTTGAATTATATTCATATGGTATTATCTCGCATCCCATGTTCGATTTGTTCCCATGTATGGGTTGATCATGCATACGACTTGATCTCGCATCCCAGTTTGATCCCACGTATGGGATGATCCCACATCCTAGTTTGTTTAGTCAATTGGTGATGGTTCCTCCAGGACTGTTCCCTTGTGCTCCTTTTGATGTTCTTAAGGCCTACCCTTTGGCCCTTTGGATGGTCTTTTGAACTTTTGTAAAAAGGTTTTGGGGCACCTTTCAAAACCCACTTTTAATGAATTTTTTTATCGATAAAAAAAAAATAGAAAAAATATTCTCCAATTCCAACCACCCATATTAAACCTTTAATCACTAGATCAATTGATTTTTTTAAAGCTTTCCATAATGGAGAACCATAATGTAGTGATAATATAGTAAATATTAAGCTTGGGTCATTGGGCTCAATGTACTTAGAAGAATTCTTACCCATTGTCTTTAACTATATTTGTACAATCTCCAAATCGCTTTTCCCCTTAGGGCTAAGTTTGCATATGTAAGAACTCTTAAATATAAGTCTCCCCTAGTATTATCATTACACACATTGCTCTCTTTCACCAAGGGAAATTTCATTTTAACATGTAATCCTAACCACAAAATGATCGTTTAATATAGATTAAAAAAATTTCTACTGACTTTGGTATAATATACATGGACATATAATATGTTGGAATGGTCTATAGGACTGATTTAATTAGCTACACTTTTCCTGCTAATGATGACCATCTACCTTTCCATGTGGGTAGTTTATTCTAAATTTTATTTATAACTAGATTCCACAATTCTATCCTCATTCTCCCCTCAAATAAGGGCATCCCTAAATAAGTTGTTGGTAACTTTACCTTCATTTAAAATAACCTGCATATTCCTACTGTGATTCTTGCTAGAGTGTTTAGGAAATAAATTTTAGATTTTATCCTATTAAATTTTTGCCATGATGCTCTTTCATAATCCTTTAATAATTTATTCAGATATTTGTCCTCGTTTATCCCTACCCTCCCAAAAAGTGTTGTATCATCTACACACTATTGATGGGTGATGTTGTCAATGATATTACTAGCATTAAGTTTACTTATTGGCCCATATTAGTATACCTTATTCAATTTCATTCCCAATACCTTTGCCATAATAATGAACAAATATGGTGATAGGGGATCTCCTTGTCTAATTCCCCTCTTGGATTTAAATGGTTTTGTTACTAGCCCATTGACCATAATTGAATATAACACTCTAGAGACACAAGATTTAATCCATTTGACCCATTTCTTCTCAAATCCAAAATTTTCTAATACTACAAAAATAAAATCTCATTTAACCCTATCATAGGCCTTTTTTATATCAAGTTTTAAGATAATTTCTCACTTTTATTGAAGTTTCTAAATGCATTACTTTATGAGCTACTATGATCCATTTTTGAGGTTGACTAACCTATATGAATGTAGCCCATCAACATTTTTGTACATCCATTGGACTTGACACACATACTTTTATGATATCTTTGCATTATGATTTATTATATGTATCGTTTCTTGCTCATGTTTTTGTTATTATTTTATTTTATGATATGATGCAATGATGGTATTATGATTATTTGATGACTATTTTAGATAATAGATGATATTGAGGATGCTTAGATAGATGTGTAGATGCTTATATGATTTGATGATATGATGCGATGTATTTTGATGATGAATGATGGATTCATGATTGTATGCAAATCGATATTTCCTATAATTTTTATGATGTTCTTTATGATGTGATGATGAATGATTAATGAATTGTATTTGTGGATGCGATGTTATTGCTTAAATGCATGTTTTAACTTTGCTTTAATTGTATGTATCTAACTTATGTGGTGGAATGGTATAAATGAACTTGTATGTTCTAATCACTTAAAACATATGAAATGCATATGACATTGACAATATTAATGGCTTGAGTGGCTAGGATCTAACTGCTCTTGGCTTGAGCGGCTAGGCTTGGATGGCTTGAAAAGGCCCCAAATGTGTGGTGAGAACCACTATTGATGCTTGGAAAGTACAATATTATGTCTTATGATATTATGAGTGTTTCTATGTGAGCAACGTCCCTAAGCATGACATGATTTAGGTGCCTACACTTTCCATTTCTATATTATTTCCTAATCCTTGTACATAATGTTTGAAAACCTATCACCACATTTGTCTTGAAGTAATATCATCCATGGTATCAAAATTGGATCTATATTGAGTGATTTTTTATTGCACCAAGTATTCATCCAAATAGAAAAAAATGGGGGGGCATGGGTATCCTTGCTCCACTTTCCTGCTCCCCCCTCCCTGCCCCTGCTCTTGTTTCCAGATCCCTACTCTTTCTAGATCCCTATTCGTGGGTGGTCTATTTGTGCAGATGTTTTAATATATTTTTTTGCCTAGTCCCTTACCCTTTCTCTGATTCCTATTCGAATTGGTGATTCAACTCCTTAGGGTTGTGCTTGACTATTTTTTTGGTAGTTGTAGGTTTTTCCAGTGAACCAGTCCCAGATGACTTGGTGTGGTTGGTTTCCAATGAGTCTAGTTTGAGGGGGTTGTGGATTTCGAAAGAGGTGTGACTATGTTTACTCATTATGGTGGCTTGGGTTATCTATTTGCATCTTTCATGGCTCTAAGGATGACCTCTTTTTAGCATCTACAGATAGCCCCTTTCACAAATCTGGGTTCTCACTACCCTTGGTATATCTTAGCAGATCCATTGTTGGTTCTTTTTTTGATTTCTCATGGTTGCTTTTGCTACAGTATATTTTTTTGATCTTGGGATGGATCTTGCGCTTCTTCGTGCAACTGTAGCTCTGGTCCCATGAGTTAATCCCAAATAATACCTAGATGGTACTGCCTGCTCTTATTTTATGGGTGGTTGTTTTTCGCTTGGTAGTGTAGTTCTTAAAGATCTTGGTGGGAGACCTCGTGACTAATAACTTCCTGCACTTACCAATATTTTTTATGTAACCTCTATTTTCAATTATCCTCCAGTCATGGGTTTTCTTAGTGATTGTTGTTTTTGGGATTCTCTTCAGCTCACATTTTTTCAGTCTCCTTTGTAGTGTGATCTTGTAGCCTATCAAGATTCACGATGATTTTTGATCCACTTCATAGGCATTTTTGCTGCTCTATGGGTTTTAACTGCTCTTCCTCACATGTTGGTTGCTCCTTGGATCTGTGCAGGACATCCCAATATATCATCTTAGTTTGCTTTCCCAAGAAAGAACCGATTCTTTCAAATTTTAAATAAATTTTGTTCTCATTGTCTTGGTTTTAGTGTCTAGTTTCCTGGATGGGAATCTAGAACTTTATTGCCTTTTTTTGCACATGCCTTTCATGGTTGATCGTTGTAAATTTTGATTTATGGGATTATTTGGTGGGCCTTCTTTGAATTATTTCTATACAAGTTTATCCTTGGAAGGTTTCATTTTCCCAATGTGGGTGGGATTTTAAATTTTATTTTTTTAAATTTCTTTTGCATGGGTGGAATTTTTAATTTCAAAATTTTCCAGGATGGGCAGGATTATCCGTTTTGATCAATGGGCTCCTTTGGTAGGCCTTTTTTGAATTATTTTCATATGGAATTATCTCGCATCCCACGTTCGAGTTGTTCCCATGTATGGGTTGATCATGTATACGACTTGATCCCGCATCCCAGTTTGATCCCACGTACGTGATGATCCTGCATCCTAGTTTGTTTAGTCAATTGGTGATGGTTCCTCCAGGACTGTTCCCTTGTGCTCCTTTTGATGTTCTTAAGGCCTACCCTTTGGCCCTTTGGATGGTCTTTTGACCTTTTGTAAAAATGTTTTGGGGCACCTTTCAAAACCAACTTTTAATGAATTTTTTTATCGATAAAAAAAAAAATAGAAAAAATATTCTCCAATTCCAACCACCCATATTAAACCTTTAATCACTAGATCAATTGATTTTTTTAAAGCTTTCCATAATGGATAACCATAATTTAGTGATAATGTAGTAAATATTAAGCTTGGGTCATTGGGCTCAATGTACTTAGAAGAATTCTTACCCATTGTCTTTAACTATATTTGTACAATCTCCAAATAGCTTTTCCCCTTAGGGCTAAGTTTGCATATGTAAGAACTCTTAAATATAAGTCTCCCCTAGTCTTATCATTACACACATTGCTCTCTTTCACCAAGGGAAATTTCATTTTAACATGTAATCCTAACCACAAAATGATCGTTTAATATAGATTAAAAAAATTTCTACTGACTTTGGCATAATATACATGGACATATAATATGTTGGAATGGTCTATAGGACTGATTTAATTAGCTACACTCTTCCTGCTAATGATAACCATCTACCTTTCCATGTTGGTAGTTTATTCTAAATTTTATTTATAACTAGATTCCACAATTTTATCCTCATTCTCCCCTCAAATAAGGGCATCCCTAAATAAGTTGTTGGTAACTTTACCTTCATTTAAAATAACCTGCATATTCCTACTGTGATTCTTGCTAGAGTGTTTAGGAAATAAATTTTGGATTTTATCCTATTAAAATTTTTCCATGATGCTCTTTCATAATCCTTTAATAATTTATTCATATATTTGGCCTCGTTTATCCCTACCCTCCCAAAAAGTGTTGTATCATCTACACACTGTTGATGGGTGATGTTGTCAATGATATTACTAGCCTTAAGTTTACTTATTGGCCCATCTTAGTATACCTTATTCAATTTCCTTCCCAATACCTTTGCCATAATAATGAACAAATATGGTGATAGGGGATCTCCTTGTCTAATTCCCCTCTTGGATTTAAATGGTTTTGTTACTAGCCCATTGACCATAATTGAATATAACACTCTAGAGACACAAGATTTAATCCATTTGACCCATTTCTTCTCAAATCCAAAATTTTCTAATACTACAAAAATAAAATCTCATTTAACCCTATCATAGGCCTTTTTTATATCAAGTTTTAAGATAATTGCTCACTTTTATTGAAGTTTCTAAATGCATTACTTTATGAGCTACTATGATCCATTTTTGAGGTTGACTAACCTATATGAATATAGCCCATCAACATTTTTGTACATCCATTGGACTTGACACACATACTTTTATGATATCTTTGCATTATGAATTATTATATGTATCGTTTATTGCTCATGTTTTTGTTATTATTTTGTTTTATGATATGATTCAATGATGGTATTATGATTATTTGATGACTATTTTAGATGATAGATGATATTGAGGATGCTTAGATAGATGTGTAGATGCTTATATGATTTGATGATATGATGCGATGTATTTTGATGATGAATGATGGATTCATGATTGTATGCAAATCGGTATTGCCTATACGTTTTATGATGTTATTTATGATGTGATGATGAATTATTAATGAATTGTATTTGTGGACGCGACGTTATTGCTTAAATGCATGTTTTAACTTTGCTTTAATTGTATGTATCTAACTTATGTGGTGGAATGGTATAAATGAACTTGTATGTTCTAATTACTTAAAACATATGGAATGCATATGACATTAACAATATTAATGGCTTGAGTGGCTAGGATCTGACTGGTCTTGGCTTGAGTGGCTAGGCTTGGATGGCTTGAAGAGGCCCCAAATGTGTGGTGAGAACCACTATTGATGCTTGGAAAGTCCAATATTATGTTTTATGATATTATGAGTGTTTCTATGTGAGCAACGTCCCTACGCATGACATGATTTAGGTGCCTACACTTTCCATTTCTATCTTATTTCCTAATCCTTGTATATAATGTTTGAAAACCTATCACCACATTTGTCTTGAAGTAATATCATCCATGGTATCAAAATTGGCTCTATATTGAGTGATTTTTTATCGCACCAAGTATTCATCCAAATAGAAAAAAATGGGGGGGCACGGGTATCCTTGCTCCACTTTCCTGCTCCCCCCTTCCTGCCCCTACTCTTGTGTCCAGATCCCTACTCTTTCTAGATCCATATTCGTGGGTGGGCTATTTTTGCAGATGTTTTAATATATTTTTTTGCCTAGTCCCTTACCTTTTCTCTGATTCCTATTCGAGTTGGTGATTCAACTCCTTAGGGTTGTGCTTGACTATTTTTTTTGTAGTTGTAGGGTTTTCCAGTGAACCAGTCCCAGATGACTTGGTGTGGTTGGTTTCCAATGAGTCTAGTTTGAGGGGGTTGTGGATTTCGAAAGAGGTGTGACTATGTTTACTCATTATGGTGGCTTGGGTTATCTATTTGCATCTTTCGTGGCTCTAAGGATGACCTCTTTTTAGCATCTACAAATAGCCCCTTTTCGAGATCTGGGTTCTCACTACCCTTGGTATATCTTAGCAGATCCAGTGTTGGTTCTTTTTTTGATTTCTCATGGTTGTTTTTGCTGCAGTATATTTTTTTGATCTTGGGATGGATCTTGCGCTTCTTCGTGCAACTGTAGCTCTAGTCCCATGAGTTAATCCCAAATAATACCTAGATGGGAGTGGCTGCTCTTATTTTATGGGTGGTTTTTTTTGGCTTGGTAGTGTAGTTCTTAAAGATCTTGGTGGGAGACCTCGTGACTAATAACTTCCTGCACTTACCAAGATTTTTTATGTAACCTCTATTTTCAATTATCCTCTAGTCATGGGTTTTCTTAGTGATTATTGTTTTTGGGATTCTCTTCAGCTCACATTTTTCAGTCTCCTTTGTAGTGTGATCTTGTAGCCTAACAAGATTCACGATGATTGGTGATCCACTTCATAGGCATTTTTGCTGCTCTATGGGTTTTAACTACTCTTCCTCACATGTTGGTTGCTCCTTGGATCTTTGCAAGACATCCCAATATATCATCTCAGTTTGCTTTCCCGAGAAAGAATCGATTCTTTCAAATTTTAAATAAATTTTGTTCTCATTGTCTTGGTTTTAGTATCTAGTTTCCTGGATGGGAATCTAGAACTTTATTGCATTTTCTAGCACATGCCTTTCATGGTTGATCATTGTAAATTTTGATTTATGGGATTATTTGGTGGTCCTTATTTGAATTATTTCTATACAATTTTATCCTTGGAAGGTTTCAGTTTCCCAATGTGGGTGGGATTTTAAATTTTATTTTTTTAAATTTCTTTTGCATGGGTGGAATTTTTAATTTCAAAATTTTCCAGGATGGGCAAGATTATCCGTTTTGATCAATGGGCTCCTTTGGTAGGCCTTTTTTGAATTATTTTCATATGGAATTATCTCACATCCCACGTTTGAGTTGTTCCCATGTATGGGTTGATCATGCATACGACTTGATCCCGCATCCCAGTTTGATCTCACGTACGTGATGATCCCGCATCCTAGTTTGTTTAGTCAATTGGTGATGGTTCCTCCGGGACCGTTCCCTTGTGCTCCTTTTGATGTTCTTAAGGCCTACCCTTTGGCCCTTTGGATGGTCTTTTGAACTTTTGTAAAAAGGTTTTGGGGCACCTTTCAAAACCCACTTTTAATGAATTTTTTTATAGATAAAAAAAAAATAGAAAAAATATTCTCCAATTCCAACCACCCATATTAAACCTTTAATCACTAGATCAATTGATTTTTTTAAATATTTCCATAATGGAGAACCATAATGTAGTGATAATATAGTAAATATTAAGCTTGGGTCATTGGGCTCAATGTACTTAGAAGAATTCTTACCCATTGTCTTTAACTATATTTGTACAATCTCCAAATCGTTTTTCTCCTTAGGGCTAATTTTGCATATGTAAGAACTCTTAAACATAAGTCTCCCCTAGTATTATCATTACACACATTGCTCTCTTTCACCAAGGGAAATTTCATTTTAACATGTAATCCTAACCACAAAATGATCGTTTAATATAGATTAAAAAATTTCTACCGACTTTGGCATAATATACATTGACATATAATATGTTGGAATGGTCTATAGGACTGATTTAATTAGCTACACTTTTCTTGCTAATGATGACCATCTACCTTTCCATGTTGGTAGTTTATTCTAAATTTTATTTATATCTAGATTCCACAATTCTATCCTCATTCTCCCCTCAAATAAGGGCATCCCTAAATAAGTTGTTGGTAACTTTACCTTCATTTAAAATAACCTACATATTCCTACTGTGATTCTTGCTAGAGTGTTTAGGAAATAAATTTTGGATTTTATCCTATTAAATTTTTGCCATGATGCTCTTTCATAATCCTTTAATAATTTATTCAGATATTTGGCCTCATTTATCCCTACCCTCCCAAAAAGTGTTGTATCATCTACACACTGTTGATGGGTGATGTTGTCAATGATATTACTAGCCTTAAGTTTACTTATTGGCCCATCTTAGTATACCTTATTCAATTTCATTCCCAATACCTTTGCCATAATAAAGAACAAATATGGTGATAGGGGATCTCCTTGTCTAATTCCCCTCTTGGATTTAAATGGTTTTGTTACTATCCCATTGACCATAATTGAATATAACACTCTAGAGACACAAGATTTAATCCATTTGACCCATTTCTTCTCAAATCCAAAATTTTCTAATACTACAAAAATAAAATCTCATTTAACCCTATCATAGGCCTTTTTTATATCAAGTTTTAAGATAATTGCTCACTTTTATTGAAGTTTCTAAATGCATTACTTTATGAGCTACTATGATCCATTTTTGAGGTTGACTAACCTATATGAATGTAGCCCATCAACATTTTTGTACATCCATTGGACTTGACACACATACTTTTATGATATCTTTGCATTATGAATTATTATATGTATCGTTTATTGCTCATGTTTTTGTTATTATTTTGTTTTATGATATGATGCAATGATGGTATTATGATTATTTGATGACTATTTTAGATGATAGATGATATTGAGGATGTTTAGATAGATGTGTAGATGCTTATATGATTTGATGATATGATGCGATGTATTTTGATGATGAATGATGGATTCATGATTGTATGCAAATCGATATTGCCTATACGTTTTATGATGTTCTTTATGATGTGATGATGAATTATTAATGAATTGTATTTGTGGATGCGATGTTATTGCTTAAATGCATGTTTTAACTTTGCTTTAAGTTTATGTATCTAACTTATGTGGTGGAATGGTATAAATGAACTTGTATGTTCTAATCACTTAAAACATATGGAATGCATATGACATTGACAATATTAATGGCTTGAGTGGCTAGGATCTGACTGCTCTTGGCTTGAGCGGCTAGGCTTGGATGGCTTGAAAAGGCCCCAAATGTGTGGTGAGAACCACTATTGATGCTTGGAAAGTCCAATATTATGTCTTATGATATTATGAGTGTTTCTATGTGAGCAACGTCCCTAAGCATGACATGATTTAGGTGCCTACACTTTCCATTTCTATCTTATTTCCTAATCCTTGTACATAATGTTTGAAAACCTATCACCACATTTGTCTTGAAGTAATATCATCCATGGTATCAAAATTGGATCTATATTGATTGATTTTTTATCGCGCCAAGTATTCATCCAAATAGAAAAAAATGGGGGGGCACGGGTATCCTTGCTCCACTTTCCTGCTTGCCCCTCCCTGCCCCTGCTCTTGTTTCCATATCCCTACTCTTTCTAGATCCCTATTCGTGGGTGGGCTATTTGTGCAGATGTTTTAATATATTTTTTTGTGTAGTCCCTTACCCTTTCTCTGATTCCTATTCGAGTTGGTGATTCAACTCCTTAGGGTTATGCTTGACTATTTTTTTGGTAGTTGTAGGGTTTTCCAGTGAACCAGTCCCAGATGACTTGGTGTGGTTAGTTTCCAATGAGTCTAGTTTGAGGGGGTTGTGGATTTCGAAAGAGGTGTGACTATGTTTACTCATTATGGTGGCTTGGGTTATCTATTTGCATCTTTCGTGGCTTTAAGGATGACCTCTTTTTAGCATCTGTAGATAGCCCCTTTCCCAGATCTGGGTTCTCACTACCCTTGGTATATCTTAGCAGATCCAGTGTTGGTTCTTTTTTTGATTTCTCATGGTTGCTTTTGCTACAGTATATTTTTTTTATCTTGGGATGGATCTTGCGCTTCTTCGTGCAACTTTAGCTCTAGTCCCACGAGTTAATCCCAAATAATACCTAGATGGGACTGGCTGCTCTTATTTTATGGGTGGTTGTTTTTGGCTTGGTAGTGTAGTTCTTAAAGATCTTGGTGGGAGACCTCGTGACTAATAACTTCCTGCACTTACCAAGATTTTTTATGTAACCTCTATTTTCAATTATCCTCCAGTCATGGGTTTTCTTAGTGATTGTTGTTTTTGGGATTCTCTTTAGCTCGTATTTTTTCAGTCTCCTTTGTAGTGTGATCTTGTAGCCTATCAAGATTCACGATGATTGTTGATCCACTTCATAGGCATTTTTGATGCTCTATGGGTTTTAACTGCTCTTCCTCACATGTTGGTTGCTCCTTGGATCTATGCAGGACATCCCAATATATCATCTCAGTTTGCTTTCTCGATAAAGAACCAATTCTTTCAAATTTTAAATAAATTGTGTTCTCATTGTCTTGGTTTTAGTGTCTAGTTTCCTGGATGGGAATCTAGAACTTTATTGCCTTTTTTAGCACATGCCTTTCATGGTTGATCGTTGTAAATTTTGATTTATG
This sequence comes from Wollemia nobilis, assembly GCA_028583015.1. Taxonomy (NCBI): domain Eukaryota; kingdom Viridiplantae; phylum Streptophyta; class Pinopsida; order Araucariales; family Araucariaceae; genus Wollemia; species Wollemia nobilis. The sequence continues at coordinate 8,038,952 of JAQPPZ010003077.1, read as the reverse complement.
GGATTCTTTGGTGGGCCTTCTTTGAATTATTTCTATACAAGTTTATCCTTGGAAGGTTTCAGTTTCCCAATGTGGGTGGGATTTTAAATTTTATTTTTTTAAATTTCTTTTGCATGGGTGGAATTTTTAATTTCAAAATTTTCCAAGATGGGCAGGATTATCCATTTTGATCAATGGGCTCCTTTGGTAGGCCTTTTTTGAATTATTTTCATATGGGATTATCTCGCATCCCATGTTCGAGTTGTTCCCATGTATGGGTTGATCATGCATACGACTTGATCCCGCATCCCAGTTTGATCCCACGTACGTGATGATCTTGCATCCTAGTTTGTTTAGTCAATTGGTGATGGTTCCTCCAGGACTGTTCCCTTGTGCTCCTTTTGATGTTCTTAAGGCCTACCCTTTGGCCCTTTGGATGGTCTTTTGACCTTTTGTAAAAAGGTTTTAGGTCACCTTTCAAAACCCACTTTTAATGAATTTTTTTATCGATAAAAAAAAAATAGAAAAAATATTCTCCAATTCCAACCACCCATATTAAACCTTTAATCACTAGATCAATTGATTTTTTTAAAGCTTTCCATAATGGAGAACCATAATGTAGTGATAATATAGTAAATATTAAGCTTGGGTCATTGGGCTCAATGTACTTAGAAGAATTCTTACCCATTGTCTTTAACTATATTTGTACAATCTCCAAATCGCTTTCCCCCTTAGGGCTAAGTTTGCATATGTAAGAACTCTTAAACATAAGTCTCCTCTAGTATTATCATTACACACATTGCTCTCTTTCACCAAGGGAAATTTCATTTTAACATGTAATCCTAATCACAAAATGATCGTTTAATATAGATTAAAAAAATTTCTACTGACTTTGGCATAATATACATGGACATATAATATGTTGGAATGGTCTATAGGACTGATTTAATTAGCTACACTTTTCTTGCTAATGATGACCATCTACCTTTCCATGTTGGTAGTTTATTCTAAATTTTATTTATATCTAGATTCCACAATTCTATCCTCATTCTCCCCTCAAATAAGGGCATCCCTAAATAAGTTGTTGGTAACTTTACCTTCATTTAAAATAACCTACATATTCCTACTGTGATTCTTGCTAGAGTGTTTAGGAAATAAATTTTGGATTTTATCCTATTAAATTTTTGCCATGATGCTCTTTCATAATCCTTTAATAATTTATTCAGATATTTGGCCTCGTTTATCCCTACCCTCCCAAAAAGTGTTGTATCATCTACACACTGTTGATGGGTGATGTTGTCAATGATATTACTAGCCTTAAGTTTACTTATTGGCCCATATTAGTATACCTTATTCAATTTCATTCCCAATACCTTTGCCATAATAATGAACAAATATGGTGATAGGGGATCTCCTTGTCTAATTCCCCTCTTGGATTTAAATGGTTTTGTTACTAGCCCATTGACCATAATTGAATATAACACTCTAGAGACACAAGATTTAATCCATTTGACCCATTTCTTCTCAAATCCAAAATTTTCTAATACTACAAAAATAAAATCTCATTTAACCCTATCATAGGCCTTTTTTATATCAAGTTTTAAGATAATTGCTCACTTTTATTGAAGTTTCTAAATGCATTACTTTATGAGCTACTATGATCCATTTTTGAGGTTGACTAACCTATATGAATGTAGCCCATCAACATTTTTGTACATCCATTGGACTTGACACACATACTTTTATGATATCTTTGCATTATGAATTATTATATGTATCGTTTATTGCTCATGTTTTTGTTATTATTTTGTTTTATGATATGATGCAATGATGGTATTATGATTATTTGATGACTATTTTAGATGATAGATGATATTGAGGATGCTTAGATAGATGTGTAGATGCTTATATGATTTGATGATATGATGCGATGTATTTTGATGATGAATGATGGATTCATGATTGTATGCAAATCGATATTGCCTATACGTTTTATGATGTTCTTTATGATGTGATGATGAATTATTAATGAATTGTATTTGTGGATGCGATGTTATTGCTTAAATGCATGTTTTAACTTTGCTTTAAGTTTATGTATCTAACTTATGTGGTGGAATGGTATAAATGAACTTGTATGTTCTAATCACTTAAAACATATGGAATGCATATGACATTGACAATATTAATGGCTTGAGTGGCTAGGATCTGACTGCTCTTGGCTTGAGCGGCTAGGCTTGGATGGCTTGAAAAGGCCCCAAATGTGTGGTGAGAACCACTATTGATGCTTGGAAAGTCCAATATTATGTCTTATGATATTATGAGTGTTTCTATGTGAGCAACGTCCCTAAGCATGACATGATTTAGGTGCCTACACTTTCCATTTCTATCTTATTTCCTAATCCTTGTACATAATGTTTGAAAACCTATCACCACATTTGTCTTGAAGTAATATCATCCATGGTATCAAAATTGGATCTTTATTGATTGATTTTTTATCGTGCCAAGTATTCATCCAAATAGAAAAAAATGGGGGGGCACGGGTATCCTTGCTCCACTTTCCTGCTTGCCCCTCCCTGCCCCTGCTCTTGTTTCCATATCCCTACTCTTTCTAGATCCCTATTCGTGGGTGGGCTATTTGTGCAGATGTTTTAATATATTTTTTTGTGTAGTCCCTTACCCTTTCTCTGATTCCTATTCGAGTTGGTGATTCAACTCCTTAGGGTTATGCTTGACTATTTTTTTTGTAGTTGTAGGGTTTTCCAGTGAACCAGTCCCAGATGACTTGGTGTGGTTAGTTTCCAATGAGTCTAGTTTGAGGGGGTTGTGGATTTCGAAAGAGGTGTGACTATGTTTACTCATTATGGTGGCTTGGGTTATCTATTTGCATCTTTCGTGGCTCTAAGGATGACCTCTTTTTAGCATCTACAGATAGCCCCTTTCCTAGATCTGGGTTCTCACTACCCTTGGTATATCTTAGCAGATCCAGTGTTGGTTCTTTTTTTGATTTCTCATGGTTGATTTTGCTACAGTATATTTTTTTGATCTTGGGATGGATCTTGCGCTTCTTCGTGCAACTTTAGCTCTGGTCCCATGATTTAATCCCAAATAATACCTAGATGGGACTGGCTGCTCTTATTTTATGGGTGGTTGTTTTTGGCTTGGTAGTGTAGTTCTTAAAGATCTTGGTGGGAGACCTCATGACTAATAACTTCCTGCACTTACCAAGATTTTTTATGTAACCTCTATTTTCAATTATCCTCCAGTCATGGGTTTTCTTAGTGATTGTTGTTTTTGGGATTCTCTTTAGCTCACAATTTTTCAGTCTCCTTTGTAGTGTGATCTTGTAGCCTATCAAGATTCACGATAATTGTTGATCCACTTCATAGGCATTTTTGATGCTCTATGGGTTTTAACTGCTCTTCCTCACATGTTGGTTGCTCCTTGGATCTGTGCAGGACATCCCAATATATCATCTCAGTTTGCTTTCTCGAGAAAGAACCGATTCTTTCAAATTTTAAATAAATTTTGTTCTCATTGTCTTGGTTTTAGTGTCTAGTTTCCTGGATGGGAATCTAGAACTTTATTGCCTTTTTTAGCACATGCCTTTCATGGTTGATCGTTGTAAATTTTGATTTATGGGATTCTTTGGTGGGCCTTCTTTGAATTATTTCTATACAAGTTTATCCTTGGAAGGTTTCAGTTTCCCAATGTGGGTGGGATTTTAAATTTTATTTTTTTAAATTTCTTTTGCATGGGTGGAATTTTTAATTTCAAAATTTTCCAAGATGGGCAGGATTATCCATTTTCATCAATGGGCTCCTTTGGTAGGCCTTTTTTGAATTATTTTCATATGGGATTATCTCGCATCCCACGTTCAATTTGTTCCCATGTATGGGTTGATCATGCATACGACTTGATCCCGCATCCCAGTTTGATCCCACGTACGTGATGATCCTGCATCCTAGTTTGTTTAGTCAATTGGTGATGGTTCCTCCAGGACTGTTCCCTTGTGCTCCTTTTGATGTTCTTAAGGCCTACCCTTTGGCCATTTGGATGGTCTTTTGACCTTTTGTAAAAAGGTTTTGGGGCACCTTTCAAAACCCATTTTTAATGAATTTTTTTATCAATAAAAAAAAAATAGAAAAAATATTCTCCAATTCCAACCACCCATATTAAACCTTTAATCACTAGATCAATTGATTTTTTTAATGCTTTCCATAATGGAGAACCATAATTTAGTGATAATATAGTAAATATTAAGCTTGGGTCATTGGGCTCAATGTACTTAGAAGAATTCTTACCCATTGTCTTTAACTATATTTGTACAATCTCCAAATCGCTTTCCCCCTTAGGGCTAAGTTTGCATATGTAAGAACTCTTAAATATAAGTCTCCCCTAGTCTTATCATTAAACACATTGCTCTCTCTCACCAAGGGAAATTTCATTTTAACATGTAATCCTAACCACAAAATGATCGTTTAATATAGATTAAAAAAATTTCTATTGACTTTGGCATAATATACATGGACATATAATATGTTGGAGTGGTCTATAGGACTGATTTAATTAGCTGCACTTTTCCTGCTAATGATGACCACCTACCTTTCCATGTTGGTAGTTTATTCTAAATTTTATTTATGACTAGATTCCACAATTCTATCCTCATTCTCCCCTCAAATAAGGGCATCCCTAAATAAGTTGCTGGTAACTTTACCTTCATTTAAAATAACCTGCATATTCCTACTGTGATTCTTGCTAGAGTTTTTAGGAAATAAATTTTGGATTTTATCCTATTAAATTTTTGCCATGATGCTCTTTCATAATCCTTTAATAATTTATTCAGATATTTGGCCTCGTTTATCCCTACCCTCCCAAAAAGTGTTGTATCATCTACACACTGTTGATGGGTGATGTTGTCAATGATATTACTAGCCTTAGTTTACTTATTGGCCCATATTAGTATACCTTATTCAATTTCCTTCCCAATACCTTTGCCATAATAATGAACAAATATGGTGATAGGGGATCTCCTTGTCTAATTCCCCTCTTGGATTTAAATGGTTTTGTTACTAGCCCATTGAATATAACACTCTAGAGACACAAGATTTAATCCATTTGACCCATTTCTTCTCAAATCCAAAATTTTCTAATACTACAAAAATAAAATCTCATTTAACCCTATCATAGGCCTTTTTTATATCAAGTTTTAAGATAATTTCTCACTTTTATTGAAGTTTCGAAATGCATTACTTTATGAGCTACTATGATCCATTTTTGAGGTTGACTAACCTATATGAATGTAGCCCATCAACATTTTTGTATATCCATTGGACTTGACACACATACTTTTATGATATCTTTACATTATGACTTATTATATGTATTGTTTATTGCTCATGTTTTTGTTATTATTTTGTTTTATGATATGATGCAATGATGGTATTATGATTATTTGATGACTATTTTAGATGATAGATGATATTGAGGATGCTTAGATAGATGTGTAGATGCTTATATGATTTGATGATATGATGCGATGTATTTTGATGATGAATGATGGATTCATGATTGTATGCAAATCGATATTGCCTATACATTTTATGATTTTCTTTATGATGTGATGATGAATGATTAATGAATCGTATTTGTGGATGCGATGTTATTGCTTAAATGCATGTTTTAACTTTGCTTTAATTGTATGTATGTAACTTATGTGGTGGAATGGTATAAATGAACTTGTATGTTCTAATCACTTAAAACATATGGAATGCATATGACATTGACAATATTAATGGCTTGAGTGGCTAGAATCTGACTGCTCTTGGCTTGAGCGGCTAGGCTTGGATGGCTTGAAAAGGCCCCAAATTTGTGGTGAGAACCACTGTTGATGCTTGGAAAGTCCAAGATTATGTCTTATGATATTATCAGTGTGTCTATGAGAGCAACGTCCCTAAGCATGACATGATTTAGGTGCCTACAATTTCCATTTCTATCTTATTTCCTAATCCCTGTACATAATGTTTGAAAACTTATCACCACATTTGTCTTGAAGTAATATCATCCATGGTATCAAAATTGGATCTATATTGAGTGATTTTTTATCACACCAAGTATTCATCCAAATAGAAAAAAAATGGGGGGGCACGGGTATCCTTGCTCCACTTTCTTGCTCCCCCCTCCCTGCCCCTGCTTTTGTTTCCAGATCGCTACTCTTTCTAGATCCCTATTCGTGGCTGGGCTATTTATGCAGATGTTTTAATATATTTTTTTGCCTAGTCCCTTACCCTTTCTCTGATTCCTATTTCAGTTGGTGATTCAACTCCTTAGGGTTGTGCTTGACTATTTTTTTTGTAGTTGTAGGGTTTTCCATTGAACCAGCCCCAGATGACTTCGTGTGGTTGGTTTCCAATGAGTCTAGTTTGAGGGGGTTGTGGATTTCGAAAGAGGTGTGACTATTTTTACTCATTATGGTGTCTTGGGTTATCTATTTGCATCTTTCGTGGCTCTAAGGATGACCTATTTTTATCATCTACAGATAGCCCCTTTCCAAGATCTGGGTTCTCACTACCCTTGGTATATCTTAGCAGATCCAGTGTTGGTTCTTTTTTTGATTTCTCATGGTTGCTTTTGCTACAGTATATTTTTTTGATCTTGGGATGGATCTTGCGCTTCTTCGTGCAACTGTAGCTCTGGTCCCATGAGTTAATCCCAAATAATACCTAGATGGGACTTGCTGCTCTTATTTTATGGGTGGTTGTTTTTGGCTTGGTGGTGTAGGTCTTAAAGATCTTGGTGGGAGACCTCGTGACTAATAACTTCCTGCACTTACCAAGATTTTTTATGTAACCTCTATTTTGAATTATCCTCCAGTCATAGGTTATCTTAGTGATTGTTTTTTTTGAGATTCTCTTCAACTCACATTCTTTCAGTCTCCTTTGTAGTGTGATCTTGTAGCCTATCAAAATTCATGATGATTGTTGATCCACTTCATAGGCATTTTTGCTGCTCTATGGGTTTTAAATACTCTTCCTCACGTGCTGGTGGCTCCTTGGATCTGTGCAGGACATCCCAATATATCATATCAGTTTGCTTTCTCGAGAAAGAACCGATTCTTTCAAATTTAAATTAAATTTTGTTCTCATTGTCTTGGTTTTAGTGTCTAGTTTCCTAGATGGGAATCTAGAACTTTATTGCCTTTTTTAGCACATGCCTTTCATGGTTGATCGTTGTAAATTTTGATTTATGGGATTATTTGGACTGTTCCCTTGTGCTCCTTTTGATGTTCTTTAGGCCTACCCTTTGGCCCTTTGGATGGTCTTTTGACCTTTTGTAAAAAGGTTTTGGGGTACCTTTCAAAACCCACTTTTAATGAATTTTTTTATCGATAAAAAAAAAATAGAAAAAATATTCTCCAATTCCAACCACCCATATTAAACCTTTAATCACTAGATCAATTGATTTTTTTAAATATTTCCATAATGGAGAACCATAATGTAGTGATAATATAGTAAATATTAAGCTTGGGTCATTGGGCTCAATGTACTTAGAAGAATTCTTACCCATTGTCTTTAACTATATTTGTACAATCTCCAAATCGCTTTTACCCTTAGGGCTAAGTTTGCATATGTAAGAAATCTTAAATATAAGTCTCCCCTATTCTTATCATTACACACATTGCTCTCTTTCACCAAGGGAAATTTCATTTTAACATGTAATCCTAACCACAAAATGATCGTTTAATATAGATTAAAAAATTTCTACTGACTTTGGCATAATATACATGGACATATAATATGTTGGAATGGTCTATAGGACTGATTTAATTAGCTACACTTTTCCTGCTAATTATGACCATATACCTTTCCATGTTGGTAGTTTATTCTAAATTGTATTTATAACTAGATTCCACAATTCTATAGTCATTCTCCCCTCAAATAAGGGCATCCTTAAAAAAGTTGTTGGTAACTTTACCTTCATTTAAAATAACCTGCATATTCCTACTGTGATTCTTGCTAGAGTGTTTAGGTAATAAATTTTAGATTTTATCCTATTAAATTTTTTCCATGATGCTCTTTCATAATTCTTTAATAATTTATTCAGATATTTGGCCTTGTTTATCCCTACCCTCCCAAAAAGTGTTGTATCATCTACACACTGTTGATGGGTGATGTTGTCAATGATATTACTAGCCTTAATTTTACTTATTGGCCCATCTTAGTATACCTTATTCAATTTCCTTCCCAATACCTTTGCCATAATAATGAACAAATATGGTGATAGGGGATCTCCTTGTCTAATTCCCCTCTTGGATTTAAATGGTTTTGTTACTAGCCCATTGACCATAATTGAATATAACACTCTAGAGACACAATATTTAATCCATTTGAACCATTTCTTCTCAAATCCAAAATTTTCTAATACTACAAAAATAAAATCTCATTTAACCCTATCATAGGCCTTTTTTATATCAAGTTTTAAGATAATTTCTCACTTTTATTGAAGTTTTGAAATGCATTACTTTATGAGCTACTATGATCCTTTTTTGAGGTTGACTAACCTATATGAATGTAGCCCATCAACATTTTTGTACATCCATTGGACTTGACACACATACTTTTATGATATCTTTGCATTATGACTTATTATATGTATCGTTTATTGCTCATTTTTTTGTTATTATTTTGTTTTATGATATGATGCAATGATGGTATTATGATTATTTGATGACTATTTTAGATGATAGATGATATTGAGGATGCTTAGATAGATGTGTAGATGCTTATATGATTTGATGATATGATGCGATGTATTTTGATGATGAATGATGGATTCATGATTGTATGCAAATCGATATTGCCTATACATTTTATGATGTTCTTTATGATGTGATGATGAATGATTAATGAATTGTATTTGTGGATGCGATGTTATTGCTTAAATGCATGTTTTAACTTTGCTTTAATTGTATGTATCTAACTTATGTGGTGGAATGGTATAAATGAACTTGTATGTTCTAATCACTTAAAACAGATGGAATGCATATGACATTGACAATATTAATGGCTTGAGTTGCTAGGATCTGACTACTCTTGGTTTGAGCGGCTAGGCTTGGATGGCTTGAAAAGGCCCCAAATGTGTGGTGAGAACCACTATTGATTCTTGGAAAGTCCAAGATGATGTCTTATGATATTATTAGTGTGTCTATGTGAGCAACGCCCCTAAGCATGACATGATTTAGGTGCCTACACTTTCCATTTCTATATTATTTCCTAATCCTTGTACATAATGTTTGAAAACCTATCACCACATTTGTCTTGAAGTAATATCATCCATGGTATCAAAATTGGATCTATATTGAGTGATTTTTTATCGCACCATGTATTCATCCAAATAGAAAAAAAATGGGGGGGCACGGGTATCCTTGCTCCACTTTCCTGCTCCCCCCTTTCTAACCCTACTCTTGTTTCCAGATCCCTACTCTTTCTAGATCCCTATTCGTGGGTGGGCTATTTGTGCAGATGTTTTAATATATTTTTTTGCCTAGTCCCTTACCCTTTCTCTGATTCCTATTCGAGTTGGTGATTCAACTCCTTAGGGTTGTGCTTGACTATTTTTTTTGTAGTTGCAAGGTTTTCCACTGAACTAGTCCCAGATGACTTGGTGTGGTTGGTTTCCAATGAGTCCAGTTTGAGGGAGTTGTGGATTTCGAAAGAGGTGTGACTATGTTTACTCATTATGGTGGCTTGGGTTATCTATTTGCATCTTTCGTGGCTCTAAGGATGACCTATTTTTAGCATCTACAGATAGCCCCTTTCCCAGATCTGGGTTCTCACTACCCTTGGTATATCTTAGCAGATCCATTGTTGGTTCTTTTTTTGATTTCTCATGGTTGCTTTTGCTACAGTATATTTTTTTGATCTTGGGATGGATCTTGCGCTTCTTCATGCAACTGTAGCTATGGTCCCATGAGTTAATCCCAAATAAGACCTAGAAGGGGCTGCCTGCTCTTATTTTATGGGTGGTTGTTTTTGGCTTGGTAGTGTAGTTCTTAAAGATCTTGGTGGGAGACCTCGTGACTAATAACTTCCTGCACTTACCAAGATTTTTTATGTAACCTCTATTTTCAATTATCCTCCAGTCATGGGTTTTCTTAGTGATTGTAATATTTGGGATTCTCTTCAACTTGCATTTTTTTAGTCTCCTTGGTAGTGTGATCTTGTAGCCTATCAAGATTCACGATGATTGTTGATCCACTTCATAGGCATTTTTGCTGCTCTATGGGTTTTAACTACTCTTCCTCATGTGCTGGTGGCTCCTTGGATCTGTGCAGGACATCCCAATATATCATCTCAGTTTTCTTTCCTGGGAAAGAACTGATTCTTTCAAATTTTAATTAAATTTTGTTCTCATTGTCTTGGTTTTAGTGTTTAGTTTCCTGGATGGGAATCTAGAACTTTATTGCCTGTTTTAGCACATGCCTTTCATGGTTGATCATTGTAAATTTTGATTTATGGGATTCTTTGGTGGGCCTTCTTTGAATTATTTCTATACAATTTTATCCTTGGAAGGTTTCAGTTTCCCAATGTGGGTGGGATTTTAAATATTATTTTTTAAAATTTCTTTTGCATGGGTGGAATTTTTAATTTCAAAATTTTCCAGGATGGGCATGATTATCCGTTTTGATCAATGGGCTCCTTTGGTAGGCCTTTTTTGAATTATTTTCATATGGGATTATCTTGCATCCCACGTTAAATTTGTTCCCATGTACGGGTTGATCATGCATACGACTTGATCCCACATCCCAGTTTGATCCCACGTACGTGACGATCCCGCATCCTAGTTTGTTTAGTCAATTGGTGATGGTTCCTCTAGGACCATTCCCTTGTGCTTCTTTTGATGTTCTTAAGGCCTACCCTTTGGCCCTTTGGATGGTCTTTTGACCTTTTGTAAAAAGGTTTTAGGGCACTTTTCAAAACCCACTTTTAATGAATTTTTTTATCAATAAAAAAAAAATAGCAAAAATATTCTCCAATTCCAACCACCCATATTAAACCTTTAATCACTAGATCAATTGATTTTTTTAAAGCTTTCCATAATGGAGAACCATAATGTAGTGATAATATAGTAAATATTAAGCTTGGGTCATTGGGCTCAATGTACTTAGAAGAATTCTTGCCCATTGTCTTTAACTATATTTGTACAATCTCCAAATCGCTTTTCCCCTTAGGGCTAAGTTTGCATATGTAAGAACTCTTAAATATAAGTCTCCCCTAGTCTTATCATTACACACATTGCTCTCTTTCACTAAGGGAAATTTCATTTTAACATGTAATCCTAACCACAAAATGATCGTTTAATATAGATTAAAAAAATTTCTACTGACTTTGGCATAATATACATGGACATATAATATGTTGGAATGGTCTATAGGACTGATTTAATTAGCTACACTTTTCCTGCTAATGATGACCATCTACCTTTCCATGTTGGTAGTTTATTCTAAATTTTATTTATAACTAGATTCCACATTTCTATCCTCATTCTCCCCTCAAATAAGGGCATCCCTAAATAAGTTGTTGGTAACTTTACCTTCATTTAAAATAACCTGCATATTCCTACTGTGATTCTTTCTAGAGTGTTTAGGAAATAAATTTTCGATTTTATCTTATTAAATTTTTGCCATGATGCTCTTTCATAATCTTTTAATAATTTATTCATATATTTCGCCTCATTTATCCCTACCCTCCCAAAAAGTGTTGTATCATCTACACACTGTTGATGGGTGATGTTGTCAATGATATTACTAGCCTTAAGTTTACTTATTGGCCCATATTAGTATACCTTATTCAATTTCCTTCCCAATACCTTTGCCATAATAAAGAACAAATATGGTGATAGGGGATCTCCTTGTCTAATTCCCCTCTTGGATTTAAATGGTTTTGTTACTAGCCCATTGAATATAACACTCTAGAGACACAAGATTTAATCCATTTGACCCATTTCTTCTCAAATCCAAAATTTTCTAATACTACAAAAATAAAATCTCATTTAACCCTATCATAGGCCTTTTTTATATCAAGTTTTAAGATAATTTCTCACTTTTATTGAAGTTTCTAAATGCATTACTTTATGAGCTACTATGATCCATTTTTTAGGTTGACTAACCTATATGAATGTAGCCCATCAACATTTTTGTACATCCATTGGACTTGACACACATACTTTTATGATATCTTTTCATTATGACTTATTATATGTATCGTTTATTGCTCATGTTTTTGTTATTATTATTTTTTTATGATATGATGCAATGATGGTACTATGATTATTTGATGACTATTTTAGATGATAGATGATATTGAGGATGCTTAGATAGATGTGTAGATGCTTATATGATTTGATGATATGATGCGATGTATTTTGATTATGAATGATGGATTCATGATTGTATGCAAATCGATATTGCCTATACGTTTTATGATGTTCTTTATGATGTGATGATGAATGATTAATGAATTGTATTTGTGGATGCGATGTTATTGCTTAAATGCATGTTTTAACTTTGCTTTAATTGTATGTATCTAACTTATGTGGTGGAATGGTATAAATGAACTTGTATGTTCTAATCACTTAAAACATATGGAATGCATATGACATTGACAATATTAATGGCTTGAGTGGCTAGGATCTGACTGCTCTTGGCTTAAGCGTCTAGGCTTGGATGGCTTGAAAAGGCCCCAAATGTGTGGTGAGAACCACTGTTGATGCTTGGAAAGTCCAAGATTATGTCTTATGATATTATCAGTGTGTCTATATGAGCAACGTCCCTAAGCATGACATGATTTAGGTGCCTACACTTTCCATTTCTATCTTATTTCCTAATCCTTGTACATAATGTTTGAAAACCTATCACCACATTTGTCTTGAAGTAATATCATCCATGGTATCAAAATTGGATCTATATTGAGTGATTTTTTATCGCACCAAGTATTCATCCAAATAGAAAAAAAATGGGGGGGCATGGGTATCCTTGCTCCACTTTCCTGCTCCCCCCTCCCTGCCCCTGCTCTTGTTTCCAGATCCCTACTCTTTCTAGATCCCTATTCATGGCTGGGCTATTTTTGCAGATGTTTTAATATATTTTTTTGCCTAGTCCCTTACCCTTTCTCTGATTCCTATTCGAGTTGGTGATTCAACTCCTTAGGGTTGTGCTTGACTATTTTTTTGTAGTTGTAGGGTTTTCCAGTGAACCACTCCCAGATGACTTGGTGTGGTTGGATTCCAATGAGTCCAGTTTGAGCGGGTTGTGGATTTCGAAAGAGGTGTGACTATGTTTACTCATTATGGTGTCTTGGGTTATCTATTTGCATCTTTTGTGACTCTAAGGATGACCTATTTTTAGCATCTACAGATAGTCCCTTTCCCGGATCTGGGTTCTCACTACCCTTGGTATATCTTAGCAGATCCAGTGTTGGTTCTTTTTTTGATTTCTCATGGTTGCTTTTGCTACAGTATATTTTTTAAATCTTGGGATGGATCTTGCGCTTCTTCGTGCAACTATAGCTCTTGTCCCATGATTTAATCCCAAATAAGACCTAGATGGGACTGGCTTCTCTTATTTTATGGGTGGTTGTTTTTGGCTTGGTAGTGTAGTTCTTAAAGATCTTGGTGGGAGACCTCGTGACTAATAACTTCGTGCACTTACCAAGATTTTTTATGTAACCTCTATTTTCAATTATCCTCTAGTCATGGGTTTTCTTAGTGATTGTTGTTTTTGGGATTCTCTTCAACTCGCATTTTTTCAGTCTCCTTTGTAGTGTGATCTTGTAGCCTATCAAGATTCACGATGATTGTTGATCCACTTCATAGGCATTTTTGCTGCTCTATGGGTTTTAAATACTCTTCCTCACGTGCTGGTGGCTCCTTGGATCTGTGCAGGACATCCCAATATATCATCTCAGTTTGCTTTCCCGGGAAAGAACCGATTCTTTCAAATTTTAAATAAATTTTGTTCTCATTGTCTTGGTTTTAGTGTCTAGTTTCCTGGATGGGAATCTAGAACTTTATTGCCTTTTTTAGCGCATGCCTTTCATGGTTGATCGATGTAAATTTTGATTTATGGGGTTCTTTTGTGGGCCTTCTTTGAATTATTTCTATACAAGTTTATCCTTGGAAGGTTTCAGTTTCCCAATGTGGGTGGGATTTTAAATTTTATTTTTTAAAATTTCTTTTGCATGGGTGGAATTTTTAATTTCAAAATTTTCCATGATGGGCAGTATTATCCGTTTTGATCAATGGGCAGTTCCTCTGGGACCATCTACCTTTCCATGTTGGTAGTTTATTCTAAATTTTATTTATAACTAGATTCCACAATTCTATCCTCATTCTCCCCTCAAATAAGGGCATCCCTAAATAAGTTGTTGGTAACTTTACCTTCATTTAAAATAACCTGCATATTCCTACTGTGATTCTTGCTAGAGTGTTTAGGAAATAAAGTTTGGATTTTATCCTATTAAATTTTTGCCATGATTCTCTTTCATAATCTTTTAATAATTTATTCAGATATTTGGCCTCGTTTATCCCTACCTTCCAAAAAAGTGTTGTATCATCTACACACTATTGATGGGTGATGTTGTCAATGATATTACTAGCCTTAAGTTTACTTATTGGCCCATCTTAGTATACCTTATTCAATTTCCTTCCCAATACCTTTGCCATAATAATTAACAAATATGGTGATAGGGTTTCTCCTTGTCTAATTCCCCTCTTGGATTTAAATTGTTTTGTTACTAGCCCATTGACCATAATTGAATATAACACTCTAGAGACACAATATTTAATCCATTTGACCCATTTCTTCTCAAATCCAAAATTTTCTAATACTACAAAAATAAAATCTCATTTAACCCTATCATAGGCCTTTTTTATATCAAGTTTTAAGATAATTTCTCACTTTTATTGAAGTTTCTAAATGCATTACTTTATGAGCTACTATGATCCCTTTTTGAGGTTGACTAACCTATATGAATGTAGCCCATCAACATTTTTGTACATCCATTGGACTTGACACACATACTTTTATGATATCTTTGCATTATGACTTATTATATGTTTCATTTATTGCTCATGTTTTTGTTATTATTTTGTTTGATGATATGATGCAATAATGGTATTATGATTATTTGATGACTATTTTAGATGATAGATGATATTGAGGATGCTTAGATAGATGTGTAGATGCTTATATTATTTGATGATATGATGCGATGTATTTTGAAGATGAATGATGGATTCATGATTGTATGCAAATCGATATTGCCTATACGTTTTATGATGTTCTTTATGATGTGATGATGAATGATTAATGAATTGTATTTGTGGATGCGATGTTATTGCTTAAATGCATGTTTTAACTTTGCTTTAATTGTATGTATCTAACTTATGTGGTGGAATGGTATAAATGAACTTGTATGTTCTAATCACTTAAAACATATGGAATGCATATGACATTGACAATATTAATGGCTTGAGTTGCTAGGATCTGACTACTCTTGGTTTGAGCGGCTAGGCTTGGATGGCTTGAAAAGGCCCCAAATGTGTGGTGAGAACCACTATTGATGCTTGGAAAGTCCAAGATGATGTCTTATGATATTATCAGTGTTTCTATGTGAGCAACGCCCCTAAGCATGACATGATTTAGGTGCCTACACTTTCCATTTCTATCTTATTTCCTAATCCTTGTACATAATGTTTGAAAACCTATCACCACATTTGTCTTGAAATAATATCATCCATGGTATCAAAATTGGATCTATATTGAGTGATTTTTTATCGCACCATGTATTCATCCAAATAGAAAAAAAATGGGGGGGCACGGGTATCCTTGCTCCACTTTCCTGCTCCCCCCTTTCTAACCCTGCTCTTGTTTCCAGATCCCTACTCTTTCTAGATCCCTATTCGTGGGTGGGCTATTTGTGTAGATGTTTTAATATATTTTTTTTCCTAGTCCCTTACCCTTTCTCTGATTCCTAGTCGAGTTGGTGATTCAACTCCTTAGGGTTGTGCTTGACTATTTTTTTTGTAGTTGTAGGGTTTTCCAATGAACCAGTCGTAGATGACTTGGTGTGGTTGGTTTCCAATGAGTCCAGTTTGAGGGGGTTGTGGATTTCGAAAGAGGTGTGACTATGTTTACTAATTATGGTGGCTTGGGTTATCTATTTGCATCTTTCGTGGCTCTAAGGATCACCTATTGTTAGCATCTACAGATAGCCCCTTTCCCAGATTTGGGTTCTCACTACCCTTGGTATATCTTAGCAATTTCAGTGTTGGTTCTTTTTTTGATTTCTCATGGTTGCTTTTGCTACAGTATATTTTTTTGATCTTGGGATGGATCTTGCGCTTCTTCGTGCAACTGTAGCTCTGGTCCCATGAGTTAATCCTAAATAAGACCTAGATGGGACTAGCTGCTCTTATTTTATGGGTGGTTGTTTTTGGCTTGGTAGTGTAGTTCTTAAAGATCTTGGTGGGAGACCTCGTGACTAATCACTTCCTGCATTTACCAAGATTTTTTATGTAACCTCTATTTTCAATTATCCTCCAGTCATGGGTTTTCTTAGTGATTGTTGTTTTTGGGATTCTCTTCAGCTCGCATTTTGCAGTCTCCTTTGTAGTGTGATCTTGTAGCCTATCAAGATTCACGATGATTGTTGATCTACTTCATAGGCATTTTTGCTGCTCTATGGGTTTTAACTGCTCTTCCTCAGATGTTGGTGGCTCCTTGGATCTATGCAGGACATCCCAATATATCATCTCAGTTTGCTTTCCCAGGAAAGAACTGATTCTTTCAAATTTTAAATAAATTTTGTTCCCATTGTCTTGGTTTTAGTGTCTAGTTTCTTGGATGGGAATCTAGAACTTTATTGCCTTTTTTAGCACATGCCTTTCATGGTTGATCATTGTAAATTTTGATTTATGGGATTATTTGGTGGGCCTTCTTTGAATTATTTCTATACAAGTTTATCCTTGGAAGGTTTCAATTTCCCAATGTGGATGGGATTTTAAATTTTATTTTTTAAAATTTCTTTTGCATGGGTGAAATTTTTAATTTCAAAATTTTCCAGGATGGGCAGGATTATCCGTTTTGATCAATGGGCTCTTTTTGTAGGCCTTTTTTGAATTATTTTCATATGGTATTATCTCACATCCCACGTTCGATTTGTTCCCATGTACAGGTTGATCATGCATACGACTTGATCCCGCATCCCAGTTTGATCCCACGTACGTGATGATCCCGTATCCTATTTTTTTTAGTCAATTGGTGATGGTTCCTCTGGGACCGTTCCCTTGTGCTCCTTTTGATGTTCTTAATGCCTACCCTTTTGCCCTTTGAATGGTCTTTTGACCTTTTGTAAAAAGGTTTTGGGTCACCTTTCAAAACCCACTTTTAATGAATTTTTTTATCGATAAAAAAAAATAGAAAAAATATTCTCCAATTCCAACCACCCATATTAAACCTTTAATCACTAGATCAATTGATTTTTTTAAAGCTTTCCATAATGGAGAACCATAATGTAGTGATAATATAGTAAATATTAAGCTTGGGTCATTGGGCTCAATGTACTTAGAAGAATTCTTGCCCATTGTCTTTAACTATATTTGTACAATCTCCAAATCGCTTTTACCCTTAGGGCTAAGTTTGCATATGTAAGAACTCTTAAATATAAGTCTCCCCTATTCTTATCATTACACACATTGCTCTCTTTCACCAAGGGAAATTTCATTTTAACATGTAATCCTAACCACAAAATGATCGTTTAATATAGATTAAAAAGATTTCTACTGACTTTGGCATAATATACATGGACATATAATATGTTGGAATGGTCTATAGGACTGATTTAATTAGCTACACTTTTCCTGCTAATTATGACCATCTACCTTTCCATGTTGGTAGTTTATTCTAAATTTTATTTATAACTAGATTCCACAATTCTATCCTCATTCTCCCCTCAAATAAGGGCATCCTTAAATAAGTTCTTGGTAACTTTACCTTCATTTAAAATAACCTGCATATTCCTACTGTGATTCTTGCTAGAGTGTTTAGGAAATAAATTTTGGATTTTATCCTATTAAATTTTTGCCATGATGCTCTTTCATAATCTTTTAATAATTTATTCAGATATTTGGCCTCGTTTATCCCTACCCTCCCAAAAAGTGTTGTATCATCTACACACTGTTGATGGGTGATGTTGTCAATGATATTACTAGCCTTAAGTTTACTTATTGGCCCATCTTAGTATACCTTATTCAATTTCCTTCCCAATACCTTTGCCATAATAATGAAAAAATATGGTGATAAGGGATCTCCTTGTCTAATTCCCCTCTTGGATTTAAATGGTTTTGTTACTAGCCCATTGACCATAATTGAATATAACACTCTAGAGACACAATATTTAATCCATTTGAACCATTTCTTCTCAAATCCAAAATTTTCTAATACTACAAAAATAAAATCTCATTTAACCCTATCATATGCCTTTTTTATATCAAGTTTTAAGATAATTTCTCACTTTTATTGAAGTTTTGAAATGCATTACTTTATGAGCTACGATGATCCATTTTTGAGGTTGACTAACCTATATGAATGTAGCCCATCAATATTTTTGTACATCCATTGGACTTGACACACATACTTTTATGATATCTTTGCATTATGACTTATTATATGTATCGTTTATTGCTCATGTTTTTGTTATTATTTTGTTTTATGATATGATGCAATGATGGTATTATGATTATTTGATGACTATTTTAGATAATAGATGATATTGAGGATGCTTAGATAGATGTGTAGATGCTTATATGATTTGATGATATGATGCGATGTATTTTGATGATGAATGATGGATTCATGATTGTATGCAAATCGATATTGCCTATACGTTTTATGATGTTCTTTATGATGTGATGATGAATGATTAATGAATTGGATTTGTGGATGCGATGTTATTGCTTAAATGCATGTTTTAACTTTTCTTTAATTGTATGTATCTAACTTATGTGGTGGAATGGTATAAAAGAACTTGTATGTTCTAATCACTTAAAACATACGGAATGCATATGACATTGACAATATTAATGGCTTGAGTGGCTAGGATCTGACTGCTCTTGGCTTGAGCGTCTAGGCTTGGATGGCTTGAAAATGCCCCAAATGTGTGGTGAGAACCACTGTTGATGCTTGGAATGTCTAAGATGATGTCTTATGATATTATGAGGTTGTCTATGTGAGCAACGTCCCTAAGCATGACATGATTTAGGTGCCTACACTTTCCATTTCTATCTTATTTCCTAATCCTTGTACATAATGTTTGAAAACCTATCACCACATTTGTCTTGAAGTAATATCATCCATGGTATCAAAATTGGATCTATATTGAGTTATTTTTTATTGCACCAAGTATTTATCCAAATAGAAAAAAAAATGGGGGGGCACGGGTATCCTTGCTCCACTTTCCTGCTCCCCCATCCCTGCCCCTGCTCTTGTTTCCAGATCCCTACTTATTCGTGGGTGGGCTATTTGTGCAAATGTTTTAATATATTTTTTTGCCTAGTCCCTTACCCTTTCTCTGATTCCTATTTGAGTTGGTGATTCAACTCCTTAGGGTTGTGCTTGACTATTTTTTTTGTAGTTGTAGGGTTTTCTAGTGAACCAGTCCCAGATGACTTGGTGTGGTTGGTTTCCAATGAGTCTAGTTTGAGGGGGTTGTGGATTTCGAAAGAAGTGTGACTATGTTTACTCATTATGGTGGCTTGGGTTATCTATTTGCATATTTCGTGGCTCTAAGGATGACCTATTTTTAGCATCTACAGATAGCCCCTTTCCCAGATTTGGGTTCTCACTACCTTTGGTATATCTTAGCAGATCCAGTGTTGGTTCTTTTTTTATTTCTCATAGTTTCTTTTGCTACAGTATATTTTTTTGATCTTGGGATGGATCTTGCACTTCTTCGTGCAACTGTAGCTCTGGTCCCATGAGTTAATACCAAATAATACCTAGATGGGACTGGCTGCTCTTATTTTATGGGTGGTTGTTTTTGGCTTGGTAGTGTAGTTCTTAAAGATCTTGGTGGGAGACCTCGTGACTAATCACTTCCTGCATTTACCAAGATTTTTTATGTAACCTCTATTTTCAATTATCCTCCAGTCATGGGTTTTCTTAGTGATTGTTGTTTTTTCGATTCTCTTCAGCTCGCATTTTTTCAGTCTCCTTTGTAGTGTGATCATGTAGCCTATCAAGATTCACGATGATTGTTGATCTACTTCATAGGAATTTTTTCTGCTCTATGGGTTTCAACTGCTCTTCCTCACGTGCTAGTGGCTCCTTCGATCTGTGCAGGACATCCCAATATATCATATCAGTTTGATCCCACGTACGTGATGATCCCGCATCCTAGTTTGTTTAGTCAATTGGTGATGGTTCCTTTGGAACCGTTCCCTTGTGCTCCTTTTGATGTTCTTAAGGCCTACCTTTTGGCCCTTTGGATTGTCTTTTGACCTTTTGTAAATAGGTTTTGGGGCACCTTTCAAAACCCACTTTTAATGAATTTTTTTATCGATAAAAAAAAAATAGAAAAAATATTCTCCAATTCCAACCACCCATATTAAACCTTTAATCACTAGATCAATTGATTTTTTTAAAGCTTTCTATAATGTAGAACCATAATGTAGTGATAATATAGTAAATATTAAGCTTGGGTCATTGGGCTCAATGTACTTAGAAGAATTCTTGCCCATTGTCTTTAACTATATTTGTACAATCTCCAAATCGCTTTTCCCCTTAGGGCTAAGTTTGCATATGTAAGAACTCTTAAATATAAGTCTCGCCTAGTCTTATCATTACACACGTTGCTCTCTTTCACCAAGGGAAATTTCATTTTAACATGTAATCCTAACAACAAAATGATCGTTTAATATAGATTAAAAAAAATTCTACTGACTTTGGCATAATATACATGGACATATAATATGTTGGAATGGTCTATAGGACTGATTTAATTAGCTACACTTTTCCTGCTAATGATGACCATCTACCTTTCCATGTTGGTAGTTTATTCTAAATTTTATTTATAACTAGCTTCCACAATTCTAGCCTCATTCTCCCCTCAAATAAGGGCATCCTTAAATAAGTTGCTGGTAAATTTACCTTCATTTAAAATAACCTGCATATTCCTACTGTGATTCTTGCTAGAGTGTTTAGGTAATAAATTTTGGATTTTATTCTATTAAATTTTTGCCATGATGCTCTTTCATAATCCTTTAATAATTTATTCAGATATTTGGCCTCGTTTATCCCTACCCTCCCAAAAAGTGTTGTATCATCTACACACTGTTGATGGGTGATGTTGTCAATGATATTACTAGCCTTAAGTTTACTTATTGGCCCATCTTAGTATACCTTATTCAATTTCCTTCCCAATACCTTTGCCATAATAATGAACAAATATGGTGATAGGGGATCTCCTTGTCTAATTCCCCTCTTGGATTTAAATGGTTTTTTTACTAGCCCATTGACCATACTTGAATATAACACTCTAGAGACACAAGATTTAATCCATTTGACCCATTTCTTCTCAAATCCAAAATTTTCTAATACTACAAAAATAAAATCTCATTTAACCCTATCATAGGCCTTTTTTATATCAAGTTTTAAGATAATTGCTCACTTTTATTGAAGTTTCTAAATGCATTACTTTATGAGCTACTATGATCCATTTTTGAGGTTGACTAACCTATATGAATGTAGCCCATCAACATTTTTGTACATCCATTGGACTTGACACACATACTTTTATGATATCTTTGCATTATGAATTATTATATGTATCGTTTATTGCTCATGTTTTTGTTATTATTTTGTTTTATGATATGATGCAATGATGGTATTATGATTATTTGATGACTATTTTAGATGATAGATGATATTGAGGATGCTTAGATAGATGTGTAGATGCTTATATGATTTGATGATATGATGCGATGTATTTTGATGATGAATGATGGATTCATGATTGTATGCAAATCGATATTGCCTATACATTTTATGATGTTCTTTATGATGTGATGATGAATGATTAATGAATTGTATTTGTGGATGCGATGTTATTGCTTAAATGCATGTTTTAACTTTGCTTTAATTGTATGTATCTAACTTATGTGGTGGAATGGTATAAATGAACTTGTATGTTCTAATCACTTAAAACATATGGAATGCATATGACATTGACAATATTAATGGCTTGAGTTTCTAGGATCTGACTGCTCTTGGCTTGAGCGGCTAGGCTTGGATGGCTTGAAAAGGCCCCAAATGTGTGGTGAGAACCACTATTGATGCTTGGAAAGTCCAAGATGATGTCTTATGATATTATCAGTGTGTCTATGTGAGCAACGCCTCTAAGCATGACATGATTTAGGTTCCTACACTTTCCATTTCTATCTTATTTCCTAATCCTTGTACATAATGTTTGAAAACCTATCACCACATTTGTCTTGAAGTAATATCATCCATGGTATCAAAATTGGATCTATATTGAGTGATTTTTTATCGCACCAAGTATTCATCCAAATAGAAAAAAAATGGGGGGGCATGGGTATCCTTGCTCCACTTTCCTACTCCCCCCTCTCTACCCCTGCTCTTGTTTCTAGATCCCTACTCTTTCTAGATCCCTATTCGTGGGTGGGCTATTTGTGCAGATGTTTTAATATTTTTTTTTGCCTAGTCCCTTACCCTTTCTCTGATTCATATTCGAGTTGGTGATTCAACTCCTTAGGGTTGTGCTTGACTATTTTTTTTGTAGTTGTAGGGTTTTCCACTGAACCAGTCCCAGATGACTTGGTGTGGTTGGTTTCCAATGAGTCCAGTTTGAGGGAGTTGTGGATTTCGAAAGAGGTGTGACTATGTTAACTCATTATGGTGGCTTGGGTTATCTATTTGCATCTTTCGTGGCTCTAAGGATGACCTATTTTTAGCATCTACAGATAGCCCCTTTCCCAGATCTAGGTTCTCACTACCCTTGGTATATCTGAGCAGATCCATTGTTGGTTCTTTTTTTGATTTCTCATGGTTGCTTTTGCTACAGTATATTTTTTTGATCTTGGGATGGATCTTGCGCTTCTTCATGCAACTGTAGCTCTAGTCCCATGAGTTAATCCCAAATAAGACCTAGATGGGGCTGCCTGCTCTTATTTTATGGGTGGTTGTTTTTGGCTTGGTAGTGTAGTTCTTAAAGATCTTGGTGGGAGACCTCGTGACTAATAACTTCCTGCACTTACCAAGATTTTTTATGTAACCTCTATTTTCAATTATCCTCCAGTCATGGGTTTTCTTAGTGATTGTAATTTTTTGGATTCTCTTCAACTTGCATTTTTTTAGTCTCCTTGGTAGTGTGATCTTGTAGCCTATCAAGATTCACGATGATTGTTGATCCACTTCATAGGCATTTTTGCTGCTCTATGGGTTTTAACTACTCTTCCTCACGTGCTGGTGGCTCCATGGATCTGTGCAGGACATCCCAATATATCATCTCAGTTTGCTTTCCCGGGAAAGAACCGATTCTTTCAAATTTTAAATAAATTTTTTTCTCATTGTCTTGGTTTTAGTGTTTAGTTTCCTGGATGGGAATCTAGAACTTTATTGCCTGTTTTAGCACATGCCTTTCATGGTTGATCATTGTAAATTTTGATTTATGGGATTCTTTGGTGGGCCTTCTTTGAATTATTTCTATACAATTTTATCCTTGGAAGGTTTCAGTTTCCCAATGTGGGTGGGATTTTAAATTTTATTTTTTAAAATTTCTTTTGCATGGGTGGAATTTTTTATTTCAAAATTTTCCAGGATGGGCAGGATTATCCGTTTTGATCAATGGGCTCCTTTGGTAGGCCTTTTTTGAATTATTTTCATATGGGATTATCTCGCATCCCACGTTAAATTTGTTCCCATGTACGGGTTGATCATGCATACGACTTGATCCCACATCCCAGTTTGATCCCACGTACGTGATGATCCCACATCCTAGTTTGTTTAGTCAATTGGTGATGGTTCCTCTAGGACCATTCCCTTGTGCTTCTTTTGATGTTCTTAAGGCCTACCATTTGGCCCTTTGGATAGTATTTTGACCTTTTGTAAAAAGGTTTTGGGGCACCTTTCAAAACCCACTTTTAATGAATTTTTTTATCGATAAAAAAAAATAGAAAAAATATTCTCCAATTCCAACCACCCATATTAAACCTTTAATCACTAGATCAATTGATTTTTTTAAAGCTTTCCATAATGGAGAACCATAATGTTGTGATAATATAGTAAATATTAAGCTTGGGTCATTGGGCTCAATGTACTTAGAAGAATTCTTGCCCATTGTCTTTAACTATATTTGTACAATCTCCAAATCGCTTTTCCCCTTAGAGCTAAGTTTGCATATGTAAGAACTCTTAAATATAAGTCTCCCCTAGTCTTATCATTACACACATTGCTCTCTTTCACTAAGGGAAATTTCATTTTAACATGTAATCCTAACCACAAAATGATCGTTTAATATAGATTAAAAAAATTTCTACTGTCTTTGGCATAATATACATGGACATATAATATGTTGGAATGGTCTATAGGACTGATTTAATTAGCTACACTTTTCCTGCTAATGATGACCATCTACCTTTCCATGTTGGTAGTTTATTCTAAAATTTTATTTATAACTAGATTCCACAATTCTATCCTCATTCTCCCCTCAAATAAGGGCATCCCTAAATAAGTTGTTGGTAACTTTACCTTCATTTAAAATAACCTGCATATTCCTACTGTGATTCTTGCTAGAGTGTTTAGGAAAGAAATTTTGGATTTTATCTTATTAAATTTTTGCCATGATGCTCTTTCATAATATTTTAATAATTTATTCAAATATTTGGCCTCGTTTATCCCTACCCTCCCAAAAAGTGTTGTATCATCTACACACTGTTGATGGGTGATGTTGTCAATGATATTACTAGCCTTAAGTTTACTTAATGGCCCATCTTAGTATACCTTATTCAATTTCCTTCCCAATACCTTTGCCATAATAATGAACAAATATGGTGATAGGGGATCTCCTTGTCTAATTCCCCTCTTGGATTTAAATGGTTTTGTTACTAGCCCATTGACCATAATTGAATATAACACTCTAGAGACACAATATTAAATCCATTTGACCCATTTCTTCTCAAATCCAAAATTTTCTAATACTACAAAAATAAAATCTCATTTAACCCTATCATAGGCCTTTTTTATATCAAGTTTTAAGATAATTTCTCACTTTTATTGAAGTTTCTAAATGCATTACTTTATGAGCTACTATGATCCATTTTTGATGTTGACTAACCTATATGAATGTAGCTCATCAACATTTTTGTACATCCATTGGACTTGACACACATACTTTTATGATATCTTTGCATTATGACTTATTATATGTATCTTTTATTGCTCATGTTTTTGTTATTATTTTTTTTTATGATATGATGCAATGATGGTACTATGATTATTTGATGACTATTTTAGATGATAGATGATATTGAGGATGCTTAGATAGATGTGTAGATGCTTATATGATTTGATGATATGATGCGATGTATTTTGATTATGAATGATGGAATCATGATTGTACGCAAATCGATATTGCCTATACGTTTTATGATGTTCTTTATGATGTGATGATGAATGATTAATGAATTGTATTTGTGGATGTGATGTTATTGCTTAAATGCATGTTTTAACTTTGCTTTAATTGTATGTATCTAACTTATGTGGTGGAATGGTATAAATGAACTTGTATATTCTAATCACTTAAAACATATGGAATGCATATGACATTGACAATATTAATGGCTTGAGTGGCTAGGATCTGACTGCTCTTGGCTTGAGCGTCTACGCTTGGATGGCTTGAAAAGGCCCCAAATGTGTGGTGAGAACCACTGTTGATGCTTGGAAAGTCCAAGATTATGTCTTATGATATTATCAGTGTGTCTATGTGAGCAACGTCCCTAAGCATGACATGATTTAGGTGCCTACACTTTCCATTTCTATCTTATTTCCTAATCCTTGTACATAATGTTTGAAAACCTATCACCACATTTGTCTTGAAGTAATATCATCCATGGTATCAAAATTGGATCTATATTGAGTGATTTTTTATCGCACCAAGTATTCATCCAAATAGAAAAAAAATGGGGGGGCATGGGTATCCTTGCTCCACTTTCCTGCTCCCCCCTCCCTGCCCCTGCTCTTGTTTCCAGATCCCTACTCTTTCTAGATCCCTATTCGTGGGTGGGCTATTTGTGCAGATGTTTTAATATATTTTTTTGCCTAGTCCCTTACCCTTTCTTTGATTCCTATTCGAGTTGGTGATTCAACTCCTTAGGGTTGTGCTTGACTATTTTTTTTGTAGTTGTAGGGTTTTCCAATGAACCAGTCCCAGATGACTTGGTGTGGTTGGATTCCAATGAGTCCAGTTTGAGGGGGTTGTGGATTTTGAAAGAGGTGTGACTATGTTTACTCATTATGGTGGCTTGGGTTATCTATTTGCATCTTTTGTGGCTCTAAGGATGACCTATTTTTAGCATCTACAGATAGCCCCTTTCCCGGATCTGGGTTCTCACTACCCTTGGTATATCTTAGCAGATCCAGTGTTGGTTCTTTTTTTTATTTCTCATGGTTGCTTTTGCTATAGTATATTTTTTTAATCTTGGGATGGATCTTGCGCTTCTTCGTGCAACTGTAGCTCTGGTCCCATGATTTAATCCCAAATAAGACCTAGATGGGACTGGCTGCTCTTATTTTATGGGTGGTTGTTTTTGGCTTGGTAGTGTAGTTCTTAAAGATCTTGGTGGGAGACCTCGTGACTAATAACTTCTTGCACTTACCAAGATTTTTTATGTAACCTCTATTTTCAATTATCCTCTAGTCATGGGTTTTCTTAGTGATTGTTGTTTTTGTGATTCTCTTCAACTCACATTTTTTTAGTCTCCTTTGTAGTGTGATCTTGTAGCCTATCAAGATTCACGATGATTGTTGATCCACTTCATAGGCATTTTTGCTGCTCTATGGGTTTTAACAGCTCTTCCTCACGTGCTGGTGGCTCCTTGGATCTGTGCAGGACATCCCAATATATCATCTCAGTTTGCTTTCCCAGGAAAGAACCGATTATTTCAAATTTTAAATAAATTTTGTTCTCATTGTCTTGGTTTTAGTGTCTAGTTTCCTGGATGGGAATCTAGAACTTTATTGCCTTTTTTAGCGCATGCCTTTCATGGTTGATCGTTGTAAATTTTGATTTATGGGATTCTTTTGTGGGCCTTCTTTGAATTATTTCTATACAAGTTTATCCTTGGAAGGTTTCAGTTTCCCAATGTGGGTGGGATTTTAAATTTTATTTTTTAAAATTTCTTTTGCATGGGTGGAATTTTTAATTTCAAAATTTTCCATGATGGGCAGTATTATCCGTTTTGATCAATGGGCAGTTCCTCTGGGACCATCTACCTTTCCATGTTGGTATTTTATTCTAAATTTTATTTATAACTAGATTCCACAATTCTATCCTCATTCTCCCCTCAAATAAGGGCATCCCTAAATAAGTTGTTGGTAACTTTACCTTCATTTAAAATAACCTGCATATTCCTACTGTGATTCTTGCTAGAGTGTTTAGGAAATAAATTTTGGATTTTATCCTATTAAATTTTTACCATGATGCTCTTTCATAATCTTTTAATAATTTATTCTATATCCTCGTTTATCCCTACCCTCCCAAAAAGTGTTGTATCATCTACACACTTGTTGATGGGTGATGTTGTCAATGATATTACTAGCCTTAAGTTTACTTATTGGCCCATCTTAGTATACCTTATTCAATTTCCTTCCCAATACCTTTGCCATAATAATTAACAAATATGGTGATAGGGTTTCTCCTTGTCTAATTCCCCTCTTGGATTTAAATGGTTTTGGTACTAGCCCATTGACCATAATTGAATATAACACTCTAGAGACACAAGATTTAATCCATTTGACCCATTTCTTCTCAAATCCAAAATTTTCTAATACTACAAAAATAAAATCTCATTTAACCCTATCATAGGCCTTTTTTATATCAAGTTTTAAGATAATTTCTCACTTTTATTGAAGTTTCTAAATGCATTACTTTATGAGCTACTATGATCCCTTTTTGAGGTTGACTAACCTATATGAATGTATCCCATCAACATTTTTGTACATCCATTGGACTTGACACACATACTTTTATGATATCTTTGCATTATGACTTATTATATGTATCATTTATTGCTCATGTTTTTGTTATTATTTTGTTTTATGATATGATGCAATGATGGTATTGAGGATGCTTAGATAGATATGTAGATGCTTATATGATTTGATTATATGATGCGATGTATTTTGATGATGAATGATGGATTCATGATTGTATGCAAATCGATATTGCCTATATGTTTTATGATGTTCTTTATGATGTGATGATGAATGATTAATGAATTGTATTTGTGGATGCGATGTTATTGCTTAAATGCATGTTTTAACTTTGCTTTAATTGTATGTATCTAACTTATGTGGTGGAATGGTATAAATGAACTTGTATGTTCTAATCACTTAAAACATACGGAATGCATATGAAATTGACAATATTAATGGCTTGAGTGGCTAGGATCTGACTGCTCTTGGCTTGAGCGTCTAGGCTTGGATGGCTTGAAAAGGCCCCAAATGTGTGGTGAGAACCACTGTTGATGCTTGGAAAGTCCAAGATTATGTCTTATGATATTATCAGTGTGTCTATGTGAGCATCGTCCCTAAGAATGACATGATTTAGGTGCCTACACTATCCATTTCTATCTTATTTCCTAATCCTTGTACATAATGTTTGAAAACCTATCACCACATTTGTCTTGAAGTAATATCATCCATGGTATCAAAATTGGATCTATATTGAGTGATTTTTTATCGCACCAAATATTCATCCAAATAGAAAAAAAATGAGGGGGCACAGGTATCCTTGCTCCACTTTCCTGCTCCCCCCTCCCTACCCATACTCTTGTTTCCATATCCCTACTCTTTCTAGATCCCTATTCGTGGGTGGGCTATTTGTGTAGATGTTTTAATATATTTTTTTGCCTAGTCCCTTACCCTTTCTCTGATTCCTATTCGAGTTGGTGATTCAACTGCTTAGGGTTGTGCTTGACTATTTTTTTTGTAATTGTAGGGTTTTCCAATGAACCAGTCGCAGATGACTTGGTGTGGTTGGTTTCCAATGAGTCCAGTTTGAGGGGGTTGTGGATTTCGAAAGAGGTGTGACTATGTTTACTAATTATTGTGGCTTGGGTTATCTATTTGCATCTTTCGTGGCTCTGAGCATGACCTATTTTTAGCATCTACAGATAGCCCCTTTCCCATATTTGGGTTCTCACTACCCTTGGTATATCTTAGCAATTTCAGTGTTGGTTCTTTTTTTGATTTCTCATGGTTGCTTTTGCTACAGTATATTTTTTTGATCTTGGTATGGATCTTGCGCTTCTTCATGCAACTGTAGCTCTGGTCCCATGAGTTAATCCTAAATAAGACCTAGATGGGACTAGCTGCTCTTATTTTATGGGTGGTTGTTTTTGGCTTGGTAGTGTAGTTCTTAAAGATCTTGGTGGGAGACCTCGTGACTAATCACTTCCTGCATTTACCAAATTTTTTATGTAACCTCTATTTTCAATTATCCTCCAGTCATGGGTTTTCTTAGTGATTGTTGTTTTTGGGATTCTCTTCAGCTCGCATTTTTCACTCTCCTTTGTAGTGTGATCTTGTAGCCTATCAAGATTCACGATGATTGTTGATCTACTTCATAGGCATTTTTGCTGCTCTATGGGTTTTAACTACTCTTCCTCAGATGTTGGTGGCTCCTTGGATCTGTGCAGGACATCCCAATAAATCATCTCAGTTTGCTTTCCTAGGAAAGAACCGGTTCTTTAAAATTTTAAATAAATTTTGTTCTCATTGTCTTGGTTTTAGTGTCTAGTTTCCTGGATGGGAATCTAGAACTTTATTGCCTTTTTTAGCACATGCCTTTCATGGTTGATCGTTGTAAATTTTGATTTATGGGATTCTTTGGTGGGCCTTCTTTGAATTATTTCTATACAAGTTTATCCTTGGAAGGTTTCAGTTTCCCAATGTGGATGGGATTTTAAATTTTATTTTTTAAAATTTCTTTTGCATGGGTGGAATTTTTAATTTCAAAATTTTCCAGGATGGGTAGGATTATCCGTTTTGATCAATGGGCTCCTTTGGTAGGCCTTTTTTGAATTATTTTCATATGGGATTATCTCGCATCCCACGTTCGATTTGTTCCCATGTACGGGTTGATCATGCATATGACTTGATCCTGCATCCCAGTTTGATCCCACGTACGTGATGATCCCACATCCTATTTTGTTTAGTCAATTGGTGATGGTTCCTCTGGGACCATTCCCTTGTGCTCCTTTTGATGTTCTTAAGGCCTATCCTTTAGTCCTTTGGATGGTCTTTTAAAATTTTGTAAAAAGGTTTTGGGGCACCTTTCAAAACCCACTTTTAATGAATTTTTTTATCAATAAAAAAAAAAATAGAAAAAATATTCTCCAATTCCAACCACCCATATTAAACCTTTAATCACTAGATCAATTGATTTTTTTAAAGCTTTCCATAATGTAGAACCATAATGTAGTGATAATATAGTAAATATTAAGCTTGGGTCATTGGGCTCAATGTACTTAGAAGAATTATTGCCCATTGTCTTTAACTATATTTGTACAATCTCCAAATCGCTTTTCCCCTTAGGGCTAAGTTTGCATATGTAAGAACTCTTAAATATAAGTCTCCCCTAGTCTTATCATTACACACATTGCTCTCTTTCACCAAGGGAAATTTCATTTTAACATGTAATCCTAACCACAAAATGATCATTTAATATAGATTAAAAAAATTTCTACTGACTTTGGCATAATATACATGGACATATAATATGTTGGAATGGTCTATAGGACTGATTTAATTAGCTACACTTTTCCTGCTAATGATGACCATCTACCTTTCCATGTTGGTAGTTTATTCTAAATTTTATTTATAACTAGATTCCACAATTCTATCCTCATTCTCCCCTCAAATAAGGGCATCCCTAAATAAGTTGTTGGTAACTTTACCTTCATTTAAAATAACCTGCATATTCCTACTGTGATTCTTGCTAGAGTGTTTAGGAAAAAAATTTTGGATTTTATCCTATTAAATTTTTGCCATGATGCTCTTTCATAATCCTTTAATAATTTATTCAGATATTTGGCCTCGTTTATCCCTACCCTCCCAAAAAGTGTTGTATCATCTACACACTGTTGATGGGTGATGTTGTCAATGATATTACTAGCCTTAAGTTTACTTATTGGCCCATCTTAGTATACCTTATTCAATTTCCTTCCCAATACCTTTGCCATAATAATTAACAAATATGGTGATAGGGGATCTCCTTGTCTAATTCCCCTCTTGGATTTAAATGGTTTTGTTACTAGCCCATTGACCATAATTGAATATAACACTCTAGAGACACAAGATTTAATCCATTTGACCCATTTCTTCTCAAATCCAAAATTTTCTAATACTACAAAAATAAAATCTCATTTAACCCTATCATAGGCCTTTTTTATATCAAGTTTTAAGATAATTGCTCACTTTTATTGAAGTTTCTAAATGCATTACTTTATGAGCTACTATGATCATGTCTAAATTCTCTCTCTTTTACAAACCCTCCTTGCCCTTCTAAAATACATTTTTTTCTAACAATGGTCTTAACTGATTTACCATCACTTTGGAGATTATCTAATATTCCATATTACATAGGCTTATGGACCTAAATGAATCAAAAAATTCTACATCCTTATTTTTTGGAATCAAGGTAAGATATGTTGCATTTATTTTATAAGGTATGTATTATTTTACCCTAGACTATTACATTGCCATAAATAAGGATTCCTTCACTATCTCCTAGTTATGTTGATAGCATGTTGTTGAGAGCCCATAAAAACCTGGGGATTTATCGTTATAAAAAGAAAAAAGAGCTAAATAAAATTCATCCAGGATAATAGGCTCCATCAATTTTCCATTTTCTTTATTTTTTATAAATGAAGGTACTTCTTGTAGTAGTTTATCATTAAGACCTTCAATCCCCTTTGGTCCTAGAATATTTTGGTAAAATTTTTTTGCTTCCTTTCTAATTTTGCTCTAGTCTTCTATCCAAGCCCATTATACTAATTTAATTCTACCTATTCTGGGTGTTGATCTATGTACTATTGCCATCCTATGGAAAAACTTTGTGTTTATCTCCTTTTAACCAAGTCTATCTTGATTTTAATCTCCAAAATTTCTCTTCCTTCTTAAAAATATAATGATTTTCACTAAGCAACTCCCTTTCCTCTGAGTTTGGATTATTGTGCTCACCTGTTTAGAAATTTGAAGTTTCTCCTTTAGTTCTTCTTTCTTCTCAAAGATATTTCCAAAAGTGTTATTGTTCTACTATTTTAATCTATATGTCATTGATTTAATTTATTTTGGGAGTGTATACAATCCACTGTTTCTTGAATAAATCTACGTTTGTGCTATCATACAAACAAATTGAAGATGGTCTTCCCACATATGTTCATATTTAAAATATGATATTTTTTAATTCACTTACCACCATTTTAACTCTTATTAGGTAGTGATTTGAAGCAATCCGTGTCAAGGTATTAACATTAGCATGAGTCCCTTCATCTAGACAGTGATCAGAGAGTATGCACCAGTCTAATTTTTCTACTATCATATTTTGGCCTATCCTAATTGTTGGTCCATGTATAGTTGTCCCCTTCAAGCTCAACCTCCCATAGATTATGTTTTGAATAAAAAGCTGAGAAATATCTCATACTTTGGGTTATTTTCCTAATTCCCCTAAAATTTTCATCTAGATTGGTTATGGCATTAAAATATCCTATGATCATGAATTGGGTTTCTTGGAATTTACTTCTCATAAAGGCTTCAATCCCACTTCATACTTTTTAACTGTATTATTGAGTTGTATGTCTATAGACATTGATAATGATGAAAGGAATATCTACAAAGCAGCAAGTGACTAATGAGGCTATCAAATACCTAATTTTATGAATGGTTTCATAATAGGTTCTAACTAGATTCAAACATGTTAGAATTCCCCTTGCCACTTATTTTGAATCCACAACATCCAATTCACATCTCATCCATATTACTTTAATAGTTTTAGAAACTTCTTTATCATTTTAGTTTCCTAGATACAAAGAATATCGGGATTATTACTTAAACAAAGGTCCTTGATACACCTTTGCATTGAGGGGTAATTAGCACCCTTTATATTACATGAGAAGTTAATCATGTCTCATTAGGGTCTATTGGTCTTGCTTACAAATTACTAATATCATTTTATTATTTGGTAAAGATAAGTTCAACCAACTTAGATTGTGTTCCTTTCTCTATGTTTGCTCTTATTTCCCCGACTCTTGCTTGCTAATTTGAAGGTTTTTCTCTTTTTACCTTAACATTATTAGAAGTAGGTCTTATTATTTTATTCCTCAATATTCTTTCAAAACTTTCATTTTCATAAGATTTATCATCTCTTGGCTCTACTGTCGAAGCTTTTGATTTATCTTGCTCATTTTTTGGCATTTCCTTGTTAATGGTAGAGGTATTAATATCTAAAACTACATTTTATCTACAACTTTCCTTCCCATAAATGATGCATGACACTTCAAGAGAATTTTCAAAATCTAA
The DNA here is from genome assembly GCA_028583015.1 of Wollemia nobilis. NCBI lineage: Eukaryota > Viridiplantae > Streptophyta > Pinopsida > Araucariales > Araucariaceae > Wollemia > Wollemia nobilis. Next base: position 8,005,102 of record JAQPPZ010003077.1, on the reverse strand, counting down.
AGATGCACGCTCCTTAGGTTCAATTGTAATGCTCATCCCTAAATCTAAATCATATTGAATAGACAATTCCTTGTTAATTATATCTCACTAGGGTCTACTGGCCTTGCTTATGAATTACCAATATCATTTTGTTGTTTGGTAAATAGAAGTTCAACCAAATTAGATTTTGTTCCTTTCTCTATTTTTGCTCTTATTTCTTTGACTCTTGCTTGCTAATTTGAAGGTTTTTTCTCTTTTTTCCTTAACATTATTAGAAGTAGGTCTTATTATTTTATTTCTCAATATTCTTTTAAAACTTTCCTTTTCATAAGATTTATAATCTCCTGGATTTACTGTGGAAGCTTTTGATTTATCTTGCTCATTTTTTGGTATTTCCTTGTTAATGGTAGAGGTATTAACATCTAACACTACATTTTATCTACAACTTTCCTTCCCCTAAATGGTGCATGGCACTTCAAGAGCATTTTCAAAATATAATGAGGCACACTCCTTAGATTCAATTGGAATGCTCATCCCTAAATCTAGATCATACTGAATAGATAATTCCTTGTTAATATGTTGATCCTATTGTACCATGTCCTCTCAAATTTGATATGCATTTTATTCATAGGCTAAATCCTAAAAAGAATTAGTATTTCTTGAAATATCCATTTGTAAGTTTCTCTTGTAGTTTTCTATATATGTTTATGTTGGACTCTTCTTAGGGCATGACCTCTCAATATGTCCAACCTCATAATATACTCTATATATAAAAGATATATTTTCATAGTCCATGGTCTAGATTCACAACTTACCCCTATACCTAAGCATGATTTATTATAATAAATATTTACATATATCAATAATGACCAATATTCAAGCATAAATAGCCAAGAATCCATCTTTTATAGTTTTGAAACCTCAAGGAATTCTCCCAGAGTGTTGCGTATTACCTTAAAGGTATCCATTTCTTAAAATTAAGTGGCCAACCTACACATCGTGATCGAGACTAGTGCTAGGGATAAATTTACATTTTCAAGTACAAAGCCTTCATACCAACAGGTAAGGAAGATTTCATGCTCTTCCCATAAACCAAGGACCCCCTTTTAGGATTCTATCTCTTTCCTCCATAGAATAAAAATGTCGAGGAATAAACCATTGAAAATAAAGGATAAAATCACTCCTAGAGACTTCCATCTCCTATTAATCCATTTTCTCAAAGCCAAAGCCCCTAGCCAATACTCATTAAATTTACTAATGATTGTCTTATCTTTGAGAAAAAAGGATTGCTACTCTGTGAGATCCACCCTAACATCTACTACTAGGGATGATTCTAATGATTTATTTGTAAATCGGTCCATGGAAAGGAAATATAAATTTATATCAACTAAAAGTTATTAGCATAATCTATAACACTTGTATTATTTGAAAATATACCTGCAATAATTTGCATGCAAAACTTCTAAAATAATGAAGGGAAAATGAAACTTAGTTGAAACTTAGCTAAAAAATTCTATGCCCAGACATAATTTCCCACTTCACCGATGCCCTTGCCATCCATTGCTCCTTCCATCATCTAAATCTTGGCTGAAAAATTTCTATAGTTTCATTTCCCATGACTTGAAAAATTGTCACTACCCTTGTTTTAGATAGTTGACTTCATAGGGTCATATCTCCCTTAATATTATTTAATCGGACAACCCTTTTCTAAGATATGACTCTTATAAAATGAGATGTTTTTCTAGAAAACATTTCCCTAACGCTGCCCTAGTTATAGATGGTTGTCTTCCTATGGTCATATCTCCCTCAATATTGCTTGGATTCTTTCATATGACAACTCATTTTGATGAAAGGATAACTTTATTTTCATAGTGACATGATAAAATTCAACATTTTTATCCCTTTTCTTGATCTATATTTTCCTATATTTTTCAGCCTAGTATCTTCCTTTATTAAAAAAATAATTTTTTTCTTGTATATAAATATCTTAGCTAATTTCATTAAATTCTACAATCTCTTGTAAACTATTGTGCTTGGATTTAATCTCTTCCTTTATTTTTAATAGGCTACCTAGATATTTGACATTCAAAATATTATTTTGTACCTTTAGATGTTTCATATTTGTAATAAACCTGTAGATATATGATTCTTCAAACATTTCTTTGTCATACCATAAACCATGTGGGAGAATAGAAAAGTATATTATATAGTGATTTTTCTATGGAAGAATAACAAAAGTGCATTACATAGTGATTTATGAGAATTAAAGAGTACAAATTTATCTTATGTTGATACTAATTATTTTTTGGTAAATAGTTTTGTTCATTGGCATTTTGATAGGGGTATGTGATAGTTTCCTCTTGGATTCATACTTTGAAATAATGGTTATAAAAATATTTTATATAGCATAAGAATAGAAGGTCATAGGTTCAAATTCATGCATTATATTTTTTCTTCACATGGATTGTAACATCCCCATTATTTTATTATCTTTTATTTGGAAGAATGTGATGTTGCTGCAAGTGTTTGTGTTTGCAGGTGCAGGTTTTCACTATGTAGCAAGGAAATTAGATAAGGCAAATACCACCTCCTAGCAGAGATAGAGGTTGAAAGCATAAGGTAAGGTGGGATATGATGTCGTGCCTCGTGCACCTTGGCCTGTGGGTACATGGAAGCCCACAAAAAAATTGCATATAGGTCATACTGCCTACTACTGTATTTTATGCATTTGTTTGATTGCTTAACTCTTTTGTTGAATAAAACGATCCTAGGTGATGTTAATATATATATATATATATATATATATATGAATATATATGAATTAAAATAATAATAATAATAAATATAAATAAATATAATAATAACATTTATATACATATTTATAAAAGAATAACTATCTTGTATTAATGAATGGAGGTTGAATAATCAACTGAGAATTATGCTATATATTTATGTAGATTATTTAAAACGAAATAAAAAGAAAACTTAATAGTTCTTTCTATGGAACTTCTAAAGGATTAAGATACCTAATCACTGTATTATCCTATCATTAATCTAGGTAATAGTTTATAGAAAGTAGAAGACTTTTCACATATCACGTAAAACTCATGTATTTTGTCATGTACCTTTGACCTTTTCGAGAAACTACCTGAAGTAACCAATAGTATCTTGTAAGCGTAAAAATTTTTAGTTAAGAATGTTTTCAAACTATTGAAGGTATAACGCATGCTTATTTAATATCATTGAAAGAAACACTCTTATCCAGTGGTCGAATGATATAAAGAACTCTACCAATAGTGAGTCAAGTATTTCTCTTAGTAGTTTTAGTACTTAAGTTGAGTTTGATCACAGATAGTCTCAGTGAAGCCTCCTTATGAGAAAGACTTAGAGTTTCCTTTGATAGATTTACTAAGAAATGAGTCTCCATTATCAACAAGCTACTATGTTCCCAGCTTGATCACATATCATAAAATTGGATGGATTGATTGTCAATATATAGATACTTGATTGTGAAATAATATGAATTCATGTTATATCAGTAACCATTGTATATTATTAAAACAAGTGTGAAACAAGTAGTTATGGATGATTCTAATTTATGAAAATTTATCTCTATCATCAATTTGAAGTCTAGTTTAGGATTAGATTGATAATGTCTTAAATTAAATATTATAATTTTTAGATATCATTTTTTACTTTATGGAATCCTTATAAACAAGGAAGAGCATGACGTATTTATAACCTACATTTAATGGCTAAGAAACAAAACCATTAAAGTTTAAAGATCTCTCTAGCTTGAAACATTACCATGACATACTCTTGAAACCGTTAAAACATATAATAATTATTCTCCAAAAATGCCAATAATGGCTATATACTACCGAGAAAGGGCAATGATAATTAACATTTGCTAAAAAAGGCTAAATCAATTACCCAACTCCAATAGCTCATAGTGGTGACTATCATGCATCAGAGGTAACCATTCTCCAATCATTAAGAAATGTATAGTGGTCCTATGCTATCGAGAGTAAAGGATGATAGAATGGGATGCCATCCCAAGATACCATATGAGTAGTATGTGAGGATGCTCATGAGCCTACTCCGGTTGTGGAATTGCCAACATGACTCAATCTGGGAGCATATTTGGGGTTGGAAAGTCTAGCAATAGATGGTATGGGTAACATTACCATCAATCAAAGTTGGGTTTGAGATATAGGATCTAAATGCCATGCGATGGCAAACCCTGATTAAACCTTAGTTTAAGGTCGATGGTCAGAACCTGGCATAGCTATGCTAACCCAAATCATGAATATTTAAAACTTGTTAGATCAGTGGACCATTATGGACAAGAGTAGGATTGTGAATCCTAGTCCACGATGCTTTGATATGGGGAATTAGTGCATCCACTTTTTTAGGGATTATGGACCATGGAAAGGCAACCCAATGCCAAGATCAAAGAAACTCGAGAAATAAGTAAGGATATTTTATGGCAATCTATCATGGGAAGTTGGCTGGTCCTGAGCACTTAAGATACCATCTGCAATGGTAAATGATCTTGAAGTGTGATTCTCTATGCCAAAGTACTAATACAAATTTGGGTGTACTTAATTAAATGTATGACAATTGTGTTTGATAATTCAAAATTTTAAATTTGTGTTTTGACAACCAGGTAAGTAGACCTGGGTTGTTACAATTGGTATCAAAGCCTAGGTTGCGAAACCTTAGGCCCTGTGTTTGAAAAATGACATAGCTCTTCTTGTATCCAGGATAAAATACAGGCTCCCTCAAAGAAAATTAATATCATTTCTTTTTTTTTCTCATATGGAGGATCTTGCATCAAAGCTGGAAATATTCCAACACCAGATGGACCAGATAACATCACTAATGAAATTTCTAGTGGATAGAATGGGGATTCAAAAAGAAATCATGGAACTTTTTATGAAGCAAAAAAATAAGAGAACCAAGTGGAAGATAAAAGTAAAATCCTCCAAAAAAGTCAAATCTACCATAAAAGGCCTCAAGTACATAAAGGAACCTGAACATAAAGGACTTAGTAAGGATAAGAAAGGGGAAACTAGAGCATCGATGCTAGGATGCTTCACCTATGGAGAGTCCCACTATGCAAAATGATACCCATTAAGAGTAAACCAAAATAAAACAGGTTGCTTCACCTATGAAGGGGCACATTATGCCAAAAATTTCCCATTAAGAGTAAATCATGAGAAAACACCCGTCAATCAATTTCATAATATATCTGGAGATCTACACCAAGATAAAAAATTCATATAAAGAATGAAGATACAAATCTAAATACTCTTGTACTTTGAGAGGTGGCAAGATATCATGAAATAGAAATTTGTCTAAATATGGACTTTTGTTAATCATACTAAAGAATTTAAGGATTTTAAGCAGTATCATGACTAAAGATACTAGTTTTTATAAAGAGAAATATTTCATTTCATGAATGAATATTTTCCTATATTTTTTAATCTAAATTTAATTTGATACCTATGTTGAAGGGTTGCACATATTATATGCATCAGCGATTTGCTAAAACTAATGACAAATAGACATCTCTAGAACAAATGTGAAATCTTGAGTTTAAAATATTGGCTAAAACTAACATTTTTTCAACTATGAAAATGAGGAAGGTTATAAAAATTTAGACACCAAATTTAAATCAGGTCGAGTAAGGACCTAAAGAAATAAAGAAAAACATGAAAAATGCCATATTATTAAAGCAAGAGAGAAAACAACATTTTCATCTAGTGGACTTTGCTTAGCCATAATGTTAGGATGGGTAAGGCTCTATTTAAGCCCTATGTGGGCATAGGTTTGGAACACCTTTTGCATGTGATGATAAAAAAAATCAAGTATAATCAAAATAGATACTGTGAAAAAAATGGAGTTATACCAGTGGCTCAAAGAAGTTACAAACCACCTAAAAGGCTATGTTGACCTAAAAGGACACCTAGATAATTTGGTGGTATAATTTTCTTTTGAGTCAAACCCTTAAAATAATTTAATAAAAAAGAAAAAATAGTTTAGTAGATTAGTAGGACCATTCGAAATAGTTACCAAAAAGTTTACAAATGACCTTGCCACATAATTCACCCAATAATTCACAGTACATTCCATGTATTCCTCTTACATTTTGGATACTTCATATTCACTGATTTTGGATCCGTAACTTATTGATGTTCACTGGTCCAGATTCTTGGATTTAGAACCAAGCAACTGAGAAAAAGGATAATTAATCAATGTAGAGTCCAATAGGGCCTCTACTTTGATAGGACCGCCACTTGGAAAAACATGGCAATAATAAAATAACAAAGGTACAAAACATGTGTTATATCTATGAAAAGACCATTATGTTAATCAATAAGCAAAATAAGAAGATAAAAGAAAATAACCAAAGGTGATCCCCATAGAATTTAAGCAACTTCAGGTAACCCCGTCCTCTTAGGAGAAAATGATATTGAAGTTAGCTTTTTTTTTATTTTGAGGGACATGTTGGAAAAGCCTGAAATTATGTCAAAATAGGTGGTAGAGTGAGTTAGGGTCTAGTCTAACCTATTCAACTAATCAAACATTTGTTGGTTTTCAAATTACTCTATCTTAAAAGGAAACAAGTTGGCACCTATAAGTAGCTCATTTTTATGTTTGATAATATCATGAGTGTAATTTGGAGACTGATAGATAGACCGAGAGGGTCAATTGATATTTTGTAGATTGATTAACAAACTGGGAGGGTCAATCATTATGTTATGTATTCATGCCATGTTGAGAATGAATTTATTTAAAAGCCTATACATGCATAGATAATCTATCGAGTAATAATCAGACTAGACACTAAGAAATGAAGGTCCAACTAGAATAAATTTTCCAGTGGTTCAAAGAAGCCACAGACCGGTAAGAAGAGCAATGTTGATCTTGAATGATCATCTTAAGAATTTTATATAAGCAACAAACCTATTAAGATATCCACACAAATTTACTAAAATGTCTCTATAATTATCAAAATGGGTCTTGCCACCTAATTTGTCCAAAATCCACAATACTTTTTATATATTCCACCTTTGTAAATATATAACTGATCTTTCGCCTATACTTGAAGTATCTCATTTGTAGACATCGGACCCATAGCTCATTGAGGTTTGACAGGTTAAATTCCTGGGATACAGAATGAAACAACTAAGAAAAAGAATAGTTGAATAGTGTAGGGTCCAGTGGGATCATTACTCAGAGAGAAATGCTACTTGGAAAGATGTAGTGGAGATGAAAAACAATTCCTATTCTTGTTTGAAAACTATTAATTGTATTTATATATTTGGTATTTTGATGCATATTTGGCATATTAAGTATTGTAATGTTGAATGTGGCTATTGCTTAATCCTTGGTTGTTTTCTTATGAGTATATATTCATTTATTTGTAAAAGCCTACAATATTATGTTATACAACATAGGGACTGTGTTGAATTATGGTGGGGAAGAATGTAACATCCCCATTATTTGATTATCTCTTTTTGGAAGAATGTGATGTTGTTGCAAGTGTTTGTGTTTGCAGGTCACTCCATAGTAGGGAAATTAGATAAGGAAAATACCACCTCCTGACGAAGATAGAGGTTGAAAGTGTCAAGTAAGGTGGGATATGATGTCATGCCTCATGCACCTTGGCCCATGGGTACATGGAAGCCCACAAAAAAATTGCATATAGGTCATACTGCCTGCTGCTGCATTTTATGCATTTATCTGATTGCTTAACTTTCTTTTGTTGAATAAAATGATCCTAGGCAATGTTAAAATATATATATATATATATATATATATATATATATATATATATATATATATATATATATATATATATATATATATATATATTTTAACATATATATATATATGAATTTAAAATAATAATAATAAATAATATAAAACAATAATAACATTTTTATACATATTTATAAAATTATAACTATCTTGTATTAATGAATGGAGGTTGAATAATCAACTAAGAATTATGCTATATATTTATGTCGATTTTTTTTAAAATACAATTAAAAGAAAACTTAATAGTTCTTTCTATGGAACTTCCAAAGTATTAAGATATCTAACCACCATATTATCTTATCATTAATCTAGGTAATAGTTTATAGAAAGTAGAAGACTTTCCATATATCATGTAAAAATCATGTATTTTGTTACATACCTTTGAATTTTTTTAGAAACTACCTGAAGAAACCAATAGTCTCTTGTAAGCGTAAACATTTTTAGTTAAGAATATTTTCAAACTATTGAAGGTAGAACGTATGCTTATTGAATATCATTGAAATAAACACTCTTATCTGGTGGTCTAATGATATAAAGAAATTTGTCAATAGTAAGTCAAGAATTTCTCTTAGTAGTGTTAGTACTTAAGTTGAGTTTGATCGTGAATAGTCTCAATGAAGCCTCCTTTTGAGAAAGGCTTAGGGTTTCCTTTGATAGATTTACTAAGTGTAGATACCTAAAACACATCATGTGTAGGGTACTACTCATATGGGCATGCTAACAGACCATATGAAGGATCTTGGACAACTCCAAGGTGAAGCAGTGGTTTTAACCACTCAATTTGGGAAGAATTGGCATACTCATCCTTAGCCGTGGTTGACACCCATGGCTAACAAATCTAGCTGTGCCTTAGAGCCACAACTAGCATTGAAACTATTTTTAATCTTGGGTTGATCCAAATTCAGTTACAACGGTCTGTGCAACAAACATTCAAACAATTTTGGATGGGGAAGCTTCAAGAGTTTTCCTCCAAACTGATCCAACCTCCTAGATCTTGATCTTGGCTTCCCAAGCAAACCAATATTAGAGATTAGGAATGCTATAAGACCACCCTTAAAATTAGGGAGAAGTCTGGAATGATCTTGAGTTGAAATGCAGCGAAGCTCTATTGAAATGGACAGTGAAGTGACAACCCTTTGAGGAGAGTCGAAGTGTTGTCCAATTGTGGAGTGACAAGAATGAATCCATCAATGAAGCTTCCAAAGGACTAAGAAGCATCAATCACAAAATTAAGCCAATCAAACATGAATCTTATCAAATTCAATCGCCAATCTATCTTGGCATAGAAAGGCAACCCTTGATCATCAATTCCATTTAGGGAATTAGATATCTAAGCCATGATTACAAGAGCAAAGACATTTGCACCTCAGCCACGTCTTAGTGCCAGCTGTGCCTCAAGCCCACGATGAGGGTTTGATATTTAAATTCCTTTATTTTAGCGGTATATTTCCATTTCTAGTTATTCAAATAGCTTAATCTAGCATATATTAACATTGTAGTAGACATTTGACTAGTCAATTTAGGATTTATATGTAGATTTGCTTCCATTTCCTTGCAATCATCAATGTAGACTAGTTTTATGCTTTTCAAGTTTTAATGGTTAATTAGGCCTTCTAATTTCTAGATTCCATGTTTTCTTTACATGATTTATAGTAATTTGGTGATTTATTGCATATATTCATAGATTTACATGATTTCTTGCTTTATTTATCATCAATTTATGCAATTATCTCAAAAGCCTCATCAAGAGAGGCCTCCTTTGTCATTAACCCCTTTCATGTTGTTTCTTGAATGCAAGGTTTATAGGACCTAATCATTTTCAAGGCATTCAAGGCAGCATATACCTCCAACCAAAGGAGAATAAGTCTATCTTTAGCCTTAAGAAGTTCGTGTACCTTCTGAAAATTCTATGGATTACACCACCCCCTCGTTTAGAGGGTCTTCAAAATCGTATCAATTGTATCAAAAATTGAGTATCCCTAAGAGGGACGTATTTGTGGTCTAGATTTGACAAAGTTTTAATAAAATAAAACCCTACTTTCTTGTTAAATTCATTATTGTCTATTCTTTATTGCTTTAATACTCGATTTCAATTGATGCACTAGTTAGGTGTATGCTTTTTAGATCGTTACACTAAGAAATGAGTCTCCGTTATAAACAAGCTACTATGTTCCCAGCTTGATCACATATCATAAAATTGGATGGATTGATTGTCAATATGTGGATGCTTTATTATGAAATAATCTAGATTCATGTTATATCAGTAACCATTGTATATGCTTAAAACAAGTGTAAAGCAAGTAGTACCGAGTGATTCTAATTTATGAAAATATATCTCTGTTATCAATTTGAATTCTAGGTTGGTATTAGATTGAGAATGTCTTAAATTAAAGATTATAATTTTTACAGATCATTTTTGACTTTATGGAATCCTTATAAATGAGGAAGAGCATGACGTATTTATAACCTACATTTAATGGTTTAGAAACAAAACCATTAAAATTTACATATCTCTTTAGCTTGAGACATTACCATGACATAATCTTGAACCCGTTAAAACATACAGTAATTATTGTTCAAAAATACTGATAAGGGCTATATACTACCGAGAAAAGGCAATGATAATTAACATTTTCCAAAAAAGGTTAAATTAATTACCCAACTTCAATATATCACAATGGCGACTATCATGTATCAGAGGTAATCGTTATCCAACGATTAATAAATGGACAGTGGTTCTACGCTGTCAAAAGTAAAGGATGATGGAATGGGACACCGTCCCAGGGTACCATATGAGTAGTACATGAGGATGCTCATGAGCCTTCTACGATTGTGGAATTTCCAACATGACTCAATCTAGGAGTAGATCTGGATTTAAAAATTCCAGCAATAGATGGTATGGATAACATTATCGTCAATCAGAGCTGGGTTTGAGACATTTGGTTTGAATTCCATGCGATGGCGGATCCTAATAAAACCTTAGTATAAGGTCGATGGTCAGGCACTGGCATAGCTACGCTAATCCAAAGCATGAATCTTTAAAAAAAATTATGTTAGTAGACCATTATGGACAAGAGTAGGGTTGTGAATCCTAGTCCACCATGCTTTGAGACGGGGAATTAGTGCATCCACATTTTCAGGTATTATGGGCCCTAGAAAGGCAACCTGATGCCAAGATCAAAGAAACTCAATAAAGGAGTAAGGATATTTTATGGTAACCTATCATGGGAAGTTGGACGGTCCCGAGCACTTAAGATACCATTTACAGTGGTAAATGATCTTGAAGTGTGATTCTCTATGCAAAAGTACTAATACAAAGTTGGGTGTGCTTATGTCAATGTATGACAATTGTGTTTGATAATTTGAAATTTTGAATTTGTGTTTTGACAACTAGGTGAGTAGACCTGGGTTGTTACATGGATTGAGTTATAGAAGAAAATATAAAAATATTTGTCTCATTTCTCATGTGGCTTATGGCTTTGTTGGTTAGATGGTATCAAATAATACTTGGTTTGTAGGTCATTAGTTCCATTTTTGGCATTATCTTTTGAGCATTTGAATAGGATGTTTGTGTCATGGATCTATTTTTTGTTTATTATTAAAAACCTCTTTATTTATATTAACTTTTATTTTCATTCCTAATAACATTGTGGGTTTGGTTAGATAATGAATGGTGGCTTAGATTTTCCCAAGATATCATAATTTTGATTCTTTTTGGTGACCATTCTTATCGGGGATGCATTATGTCTTGCCTTGATCAAGGCCCTAACAAGATTGATCTAGCTAGACTTCTTGTCTCACTAGCTAGTATGCATGAAATGAAGACTTTAAGAACAAAGAGCATAGGTTTTTGTGATGCTATCTTTGAAATATATTTATCTTCTTTTCTAGAAAGTCTCAAGACTTATTCAATGAGGGTACTTTATTTTTTAACCCAACATTAATGGCTTGTTGGACTATGTGACAAGAGTTAATATTTTTAATTTAGAAGAATATGATTCATATAATATTAATATCTTTACTTTAGGATGGAAGCATTGCATACTTATCTCTAAGGAGGAAGGTGCACCTTCATCTAACCTAGGTTCCTAGCCTTAATGGTTGGCAAGCTAGTGTTAAGGCTTCTTGTTATTAAAGGTAAAGAGTTCAAGTCTTAGGTGTGGCATTTTTTGAAGGAAATATTTTTGGTTATATGTTATTTACTTGTGTCCCCTCCCATCATATATTGGGAGGAACACTATATACTTGACAAGCCTATTGGTTTCTTGGCTAACTCAACTAGCCTCGAGTGCTCCTATTCATACCAACAATGATTTTAATTAATGATGACTTGGTAGCTAATATGAATCTTATTGGCATGTAGATATTTTATATGTATATAAATAAAAAAATGACTAATCAAACCTAGACAAGTGGCATATGATAATTCATCCAAGTTATATAGTGATAGATAGGTGTGGTAGAGAACCCCCTATCAATGAGGGATAAATGGGAGCATTTGGTTTGCCAAATTTTTGTAAGGGTTAAAGGCTTTAATGTTTTTACTATCTTCTATTGATAATAGGCCCAAATGTTTGAGGCCGTAACTTTTACATTTGAAATAATTTTAGGCCAATTTGATAGCGTGTCCTTAAGTCATGTCCCCTTCCTTCATCTATTACAATACACTCTATACTTGATAGGATTATTGTTCACTTGACTAGATCAACAATCCTAAGGTGATTCCCTCCAAATCAACCAGGGTTCAAATCCCATCCTCCCATTTCTTTGTTTTTGATGATGATGACATAGAATTCAATGATGACTTGGTAACCAACATAAATCCAATTGGGTTTTAAAACTTTTTATGTGTATGTGCAAAAAATAACCAATAAAACCGTAACACATAACATCCAATTATTTTCCCAAGTCACATAGTGGAAGAGAGGCATGTCAAAAATCCCTATCAATAATAAATTGGTTATAAATTATAGTTTGCTATTTTTTAAGGTTTAGAGGTATTAAGTTTTTCACTATATTTTCCTATGAATAGGCCCAAAATTTTGAAGTTCACATAGAAGCATTTTGGGACTATTTTTTTTAAGATTGTATGGTTTTTTGAGATATTTACATCTATGGTATTTTTTCAAGGATGTATTTCAAGTATGAGGATGTATCTTTCTATTATTTTCTTAAGGACCTATAATGCTCTTGTCAAGGTAGGAGATGACAATATTCTCGATAGCAAGAGAAATGATTCCATCCCATTAGATAACATTATAATCTTCTTGATGGTGAGGGAGGCTTATATATTCTTTGCCCTATTTGAGCATTCATTATGGGGGGATATGTTAACATCTCCCCGCATAATGAATGCTCAAATAGGGCAACATCTCTATTGTCTTATATTTTTAGCCCTAGTTTAGATTATAGGAGAGTGTTGGAATATTTGTAATCTAACCTGATGATGTCAACTTATGGGTGATTATCATGTAATGTATTTTATTACGATTTGATATATCGAGCCCTAGTGGAATTGGTTGAACCATTATCATGGTTAACCTTATAACTCATGTTTAACCCCATAGAATTTTATGTTATATCAACTTGGGCAATGTAATTATTTGTATTGAGGATTTGGTATATATACCCATCAACTAACTAATCCATTGCATCAATGTTATCTATAATTGGATGCTTATAGGTACTACTCTCTTCCCTTTTATCTATTTTGCATGTTGCTCTTTTCTATTCTATTTTATATGACTTGTTGTGAATATTGTGATTATGTCCATTTCTAGAAAGTATTGTAAAGTATGATATAATATCTATACTAATTTATTCTTATTGTAAGGATATAATTTTTTTTTTTAGCATTGCATCATCAGGAATGAGTGAGCTGAAGTTTAGTGGGTGCAGCAGGAGTGAGGGTTTGGATTTTTTGGGCAGGAATCTTAGCCAAGGCGGCAGAGGTAGAGCAGGTATGAAAGGGGTGGGTGAGAACCTCAAGCATGGATCAAGCAAGGATCCATAGGAAGCCAGTCAGGTTACGACAGATTTGGAGGTAGGCATCACGCAGGGGCCCGACCCTCAGAAAGACCCTAAAAAAAAGATATGAAGGATAATGCGGGGCCTAAGAAGTGGTTATATTTTGCTAAGACTCTTAGAGGAAAAAGAAAGGAGGTTATCTCTCTTCCGCCCCTAGTTCCAGTAAATAATAAAATTTCGGCCCCGACAAGTTCCATGAGCCTTTTTCTTTCAATGAAAGAATTTTCCCTGGTAGGCAAGTTTTTGGGAGGTAGGCCGGATATGGAGACAATCAGGGCTTGGGCGACGGGTAAATGGTGATTGGTAGGCAACTTGGAGTTGGTAGTTCTAACTAGAGGGTTCTTCATTATCTGTTTTAACAATATGGAGGATGCTAACTGCATTTTAACAGGAGGTCATTGGTTTTTGGGCAAAAGGAACATTTTTATCAAATCATGGGGTGAATATTTTGACCCTAAAAAGCAAAATATTAACATTACCCCTATTTGGGTTCGTCTCCCAAGTCTACCTGCTCAGTTATTCAATGAATGTTGACTGCAGGGCATAGCTAGAACTATAGGGGACCTGATCTCCATTGACCATACGACTTTGGTCAAGACAAGGACGACTCATGCACAAATATATGTAAATGCTAATTTGGATAATGAATTGCCAAGGTTTGTGGAGCTAGAGTATGGAGAATACTATCAAAAATAGTCGATAGAATATGAGAACAGACCGAAATTCTATGTAGAATGTAAAAATCAAGGACATCTATGCAATCAGTGACCTAACCTAGAAATGAATAGAGAAAAGCAGAAGTAGGGAATGCTAGATAGAGGAAATTTGAGGAGTTTCCCTAGCAGAGGCAATTTCAATCAGGCAAACTATGTCTACCAAAAAAAGAAAAGAGAGGGTGCAGGGTCCCAACAAGACAAAGGAAAAAAATAGGTTGTTGGCAACCAAAATACTCAGGTAAGTTCCAATCCTCTAGTTTCAAATAAATTTTTAATTCTATCCAATATGGGAGTAGGAGGATTATCGAAAGACATGGAAGCCCAAAACCTTCAGGCTAACCTTTATGACTCTCTAGAATCCCCATCCAAGTTAGGATCCTCAAACCCTAATGCTAAAATTACTCTAATCCCCATGGGCATCACAAAACCAAATCCTAATGCCAGATCTCTAGAATCCCCATCCAAGTCAAGATCCTTAAACTCCAATACTGAAAATGCTTCAAGCCCAATGGGCATCCCAAAGCCAAATCCTAATGTTGAAGAACTTAGGAAGAAATTTGAGGCATTGGAAAATAAAAAATCTCATCTCCCTAACATCATCACTAAGAGACAGGTGAATCCTACTGAGGGGCCATCCCACATACCAGGGTAATACAAGAAAAAAGGAGAATATTTGGATGTAGGGGTGGAGATATGTGAAACTCTTCAGACTAAGGAATATGGCAGTCCGGTTTTGCAACAAATTACCTCCCCCGCTTTAGTCCTAAACAAACCAGGAGCACTGTGAAGTCTCCTATATATTTTGGTAGTGAAAAAAGAAGATGGAGAATATCAAATGCTAAGCATCAAAAAATTAAAACTGATAATGACATTGCCAATGGAAAACAGAAAACCTTGTATCAACAGGTTATTTTGGGTTTTGAAGACAAAAAATTAGGAAAACCCCCTTAAGGGAGGGGGAGAGGAAGAAATACCAAAAAATCTAAATGAAGTTCCTCTCATGGAATGTGAGCAGCCTCAATGGTCTACCCAAATATAGGGAAGTTATTGCAATAAGAAATCAATTGAATCCAACTATTATCATGTTGCAAGAAACAAAAATTGATGAGATTCAGTTAAAAAAAATAGCAAAACAAATCTGGAATCAAGGGGATATGGTTTTAAAATAATCCAGAGGAGCATCTGGAGGCCTTATGACTTTGTGGGATCCCCAAATAGGATAAGGCACCATTATTTAGAAAGATGATAGGGTTCTTAGTGTTTCATTTAAGGAAATAAACAGCAACAGGTCGTGGATCCTTTCAAATATTTATGCCTCGACTTCAATTCAATGGAGAGCTCTACTATGGGATTACTTAGGCAATCTGAGTAAAATTTTCCATAATGTCCCCTGAGGCTGGGGATTTTAACACTTCTCTTTACCCTTTAGAAAAAATGGGTGGAAATGGACCACCTATCAGGAGCATGGATGAGTTCAATGACTTTGTGAACTCCAACATGTTGATGGATGTAAAACTTAGAGGAGCAAATTATACCTGGAGCAATCATAGGATAGGGTGTCATCTCATTTAAGAAAGGCTTGGCAGGTTTTTTCTATCAAAGGAGGCTTAAACTCTATTCGGTGATTCTACCCTGCAAGCCCTTCCTAAAATTGCCTCTAATCATAATCCCATTTTTTTGGTGATCCCTAACTCTCTGTCCTTCAAGAATCCTTTTAGATTTTAATCTATGTCGATCAAACATTCCAGTTTCAGAGATAACTTAATTCAATGGTGGCAACAACCTGTCAGGGGTAGTGCAACTTTTAAACTTGCTGGTAAATTAAAGTTTGTTAAGGAAAAGCTTAAAAATTGGAACAAAGAGGTCTTTGGGAACCTATTTGAAAATAAAAAATAGGTTGTTGAAATTTTGAAGATAATTGATCAGAGGATTCAACATGGTGATGCTGATGAAACTACTAGGTAGGAGGAACAGATAAAACTAGCAGATTTTCATAACATTTTGGCCTGTGAGGAAATCTATTAGACGCAAAAATCAAGGGCTCTTTGGTTGAAATATGGAGATTCAAATTCCAATTTTTTTCACATCACCACACTTAGAAACATAAGCATTAACAAGATAAAATTTAACAAAAAAATAGATGGTTCTATTACTCAGGTCTTAACAGAAATCAAAAAGGAGGCAGTAACTTATTTCAATTCTATCCTTGGTCAGGAATTGCAGTGCAATGAGGAGGCCAAAGATATTATCTTGTTCCTAGCATAATAAATGAGGATATAAACCTTAAGCTTCTAGCTCCCTTTTTTGATGAGGAAATTAAGGAAGCCTTGTTTAGCATGGATCCAGACAAAGCCTCGGGACCCGATGGATTTCCCCCTCATTTCTATCAAGCTTTTTGGGACATCGTAAGTGAGGATGTAATTTATTCTATCAAATAATTCCAAGCAAGCAATCATATCCCAAAATGTCTCAACTCTACTTTTATTTCTCTAATTCCTAAGAAGCAAACCCCTAAATCTATGGTTGACTTCAGGCCAGTCAGTCTGTGCAATGTTTCTTGCAAGATCCTAACTAAAGCCATTGTAAATATAATGAGATATGTTCTGCCCCACATCATAGATCCATGCCAAGGAAGATTTGTATAGGGCAGTTCAATCTTAGATGGATTTATCACAGTTCATGAAGCTCTACACTCTGCTCATAAGACTAACAGGTCTATTTTTACCCTTAAGCTTGATATGAACAAAGCATTTGATAGGCTAAATTGGGAATTTCTGATTGTTGTCCTCCTTAAGTTTGGTTTTCACCACCAATGGGTTAATTTGATCAAAGAATGCATTTCTAAAGCATGGTTCTCAATTCTGGTTAATGGAACAACTGTTGGTTACTTTCAAAGTCGTAGAGGAATTCGGTAGGGGGGCCCTATCAGTCCCATGTTATTCATCATTGTGGCAGAAGCTTTAGGTAAAACCATAAAAAATGCTTGTAGTTCAAGGCTAATATTAGAAATCAAGGAAACATATCTCACTAGGGTTGTTTCTCACCAACAATTCATCGATGATTCCCTTTTATTGACTAAGGTGTCGGTGGTTGAGGCCAAAAGAATTAAATACGTCCTGCAACTCTACGAGGACGTTGTTGGCCAGAAAGTTAATTTCAGTAAAAGCAAGTTATATTTCTCGAACACCCCCATTCATATGCAAGGAAGGATTGCCAAAATTTTATGGTGTGATATAACAAACCTTGCCACTTCATATCTTGGTCTCCCTCTTTTCATTGGTTCTCTGAGAGAGTCAATGTGGGACAGGGTTATTGAAAGAATTCAAAAAACACTTGCTGGATGGAAAGGTCATCTTCTATCTCAAGCAAGAAAGCTGACCCTCACTAAGGCCTCTCTTTAGAGTATTCCAGTCTATTTCCTCTCCATTTTCAAAGCCCCTATGAAGGTTTTCTAGAAAATTGAGAAACTCCAAAAAGAATTTGTATGGACTAGATTAGAGGAGAAAAAAAGTATACACCTTGTAGGATGGACCAAAGTGTGCATAACCAAGGAAAATGGGGGCTTAGTTCTGAGGAGAATTGCTCATTTGAATTTAGATTTACTAGCTAAGCAGGCATGGTGCCTCATTTTTGGTGAAGAAAATAAATGGACAGCTATCATCAAATGAAAGTATCTTCAAAATATGGAATTTCTAAGTGACTCAGTTCCAATCAGAGGTTCTGCTTTTTGGAAAGAAATTCTCAATTGTAAGGAAATAATAAAAAAAAGTTTAAGATGGGTTTTAGGCAATGGTGAGAGGATAAATTGATGTAATTACAGGTGGGCTAAGGATGAACCACTAACACAATATCCTAACCTAGCCTGAATCAGAGATATCATGGAATAACTCATTGGCAGAAAAGTCTACGATTATATGGTTGAGGACAGAGGTAGAATGAAGTGGAAACAAATAAGGATTCAGGGATTTCAAGTGTAATCAAATGATCTTTGTAACATTCTCAGGCAACAGTTTATCCCTATGAGACCCAAGGAAGATCAAGTGACCTGGGCTCCTACGAAAAATGGGCAGTTCACTATTAAATCAGCTTACAAACTTCTACTTGACGACAAGGATTTTTTCCTCCAAAAGGACTTAGTTTGGATAAAAAAATCAATTCCAAAAGTTGCAGTCTTTTCATGGCTGGTTATCCAAGGAATAATTCTAACCATTGATAATATGATGCGTAAAGGTATTTGTATCACTAATTTTTGTTATCTATGCAGGGCTAATTGGGAGACAATTTATCACATTTTCCTTTAGTGCCCTTTTTCCTTGACTATCCTAAGTGGGGTTTTTCAAGCCTTAAATATTTCTTGGGTTAAAATAGCCATTGTACTTGATTTTTTCATCCAGTGGCCTTGCCCCTTTTCAAGCCAAAGACTTAGATACATGTGGAAAATTTGTCAATCACTATATTTGGCAAGTGTGGTTAGAAAGGAACCATAGAGTCTTTAATGAGTCTATCCATGATCATCAAACTATCATTGCCAGGATCCTATCCTTTGCCAATGAGAATTTGAACCTTATCCCTTTTGATAGTCATAAACCTCATCTACAGGAGACCACGATTGCTCAATATTTAAGCTTAACCTTTTTAGATGAGTTTGTGCCTAGGGTAGTCAACCCCAAAGCCAATGTTAAGTGGTCCCCACCTCCTACGGGTTGGTTCAAGCTTAATTTTGATGGAGTGACTAAGGATAATCCTGGAAGAGCAGGTACTGGAGGCATTGTACGAGATCATAATGGGAATATGACGCTTGCATTTTTTGAATATTTGGGAACAAGGACAAACAATGAAGCTGAAGCTAGAGCTATGTGGAGAGGCCTTCAAATGACTCAAGACTTGGAAGGCAATTTGATCGTAGAAGGAGACTCTATGCATGTTACAAATATTCTCAATAATTGGAAAACACCTCCTTGGAATATTAAAACAATTGTTGAAGAGGCTAGGATCCTTTTCCAGGGAAGACAGGATAGAAAATCCCAACATGTCTTTCGAGAAGCTAACAAAGTTGTTAATAAGCTAGCCAATTTGGGTGTCGATGGTGACAGACTTTTCAAATGGGAACACGATGTCTCGAGCGAAGTAGAGGAGCTTATTCAACAATAATTCCAATAATGATAGTCAAATTTACTAATAGGGAAAGCACTATAAGTTTGAAGGCTATGAGTATTCCCATCTCTTTTTTGAAATGGACACAATAAAAATTATTCGAGTTGTCTGTATTGGTGGATGCTGCTTGGAAATACCACAAAGACTAATTGGGGTAGTCACATGTCAGATAACATAGCTCCTAGTCATCTTAGTAATTTGAGGTTGGTTGATAATAGCAGGGCAAGAAAGAAACAATAATATAAGACTTCGAACCAGAGCCATGTGGACCACCAGATAGCCACCGCCATAAATCTAGCCAGCAAGTTTACTTCTCTAAGGCTAATTTGCCAAGACGGGATGTGGTCCCAAAGCATGTCATATACGAGAGAAAGCAATTACCAAAGAATTATTAAGAGTAACTATCAATACAGAGCTTGTGGGAGTTTTTTCAGTACTCTGCTATGTGTGTCTGCAACTTTTTGTTTCTCCAATGTTTCAAGGAAGGGATCTGTGTCTGTTTCTTTTTTTTAATTATGATGTAGGTGTGTTTTCTCGGGGTATACCCAAAATGTTGTATGGGAAGTTTTTTTTTTATAACAGGCTATGTGCCTTATCATATGTAATGGCTTTGGCAGCATGTAGATTTTACATATATAGGATCCTTAGTAAGGACATGTTCATCAACAACCCTCAGCTGATTTTTGTAAAAGGTTTTGGGTCAACCTGTAAAACCTGGTATTAATGCTATAGTATCTTATCTACCAAAAAAAAAAACTTGACCTCTTCCACCTCATTAATTTTAATATTTTTTTATGCATCTTCTTTCACACCTTTAATTCCTTTTGAATTTGAACTTGCACTTTATAAGTCCTCATCCTTTTACATAGTTTTTTTTTAATGTTTAATTTGAATAAATTGTGAAGGCCTTCACCATTTGATAAGAAAGAGAGGATTTCTTTTCCATTTTTTATGCATGAAATTTCCTTGACCTAATCTAACATATACTATAATATGATATCCTTGCTTCATATTGAGTTTTATCTCATGAACAAAACTTCCATATCTTTCAAAATCATTCTTAATTTATAATTTCTCACCATGTATTAAGTCTTATAACATTTAAGACATAATAATGCAATGTTTTCTTAATCCACTCGTTGATCATATTCTACTGATTTAGATTTAATATTGATGTATTTTGGTAAATATTTCGAAACATCCATGACAATATATATTTGCATACACACGATATTCTTTCACTCCTTAATAGTTGATACTCTTGGATGAAATTCCTTGAGTATTACCAATGTTCTTTATAACCTCCTTATTGATGAGTTGATATGGAAGTCTAGAAAAGTATAAACCATACTAGAATCCTTTTATAGTTTTTATCTCCAAAGAAAAATTCTTAGTCCAAATTCATCTATCCCCTTAAACCACGGGCCACCACCCACTCTTTAATTCATGACTTCAAAATTGAACAATATGATGAGCAAAATCCCTTTGGAAGGAATGCCATTGAACAACTTGAACTAGATCCCCTCCATTTAATCCACTTTTGGATCTCTAAAATAACTTAACTAATATATATTAAACTTGCATGTTAGTCCTTTGTTTTTAAGAACCATTACATCATACTTTATCATCTCCTCCTTGATAGTCACTTTTGATGCATCCTCTACAACCAAGATGGGGATTGATACCAATTTATTTTTTTGTTTATCACTAGATAGGGCATCCTTACTTCCAACTAGGGCATCCATAATTTCACTTAGGAATTTCCTATATGACTTTCCTTCATTGTTACCTAGATTTTCCTCATCAAATCCTTCATTTTTTTATTTTTTTTTCAAATATTTAGAACAAAAAATTTGAAAGGAAGAATTGCTCCTAGATTTTGCTCATAATTTATCCTTGATCAAGCTCAAAATCATATATGCTTCTTGATTACACTTGCTATAAATCATATAGACTATTAATAATATTCATTATAAATTATTGTAGTAATAAGTTATGGACATATGAGATTAGGGATCCGTTTGCTAAACCTGCAAGGACCTAATCTCAATGTAAAAATATTGTATTTGAGGTTTTAATCTAAGTTTGGTGTATTATTATACAAACACCTAAGTTTGGTTGTATGAACAAATTTCAATGTATAACAAAAGTAACCTTTAAATTAATATGCATTAATGCATGCATACAAGAGCTAGCATATATGACTTTCCATTTTAAATGAAGACTATTACATACAACATATTAAGATTATTTCTTTATTTTCAATAAAGAGCACAAGAGAATGCACAATTAAGACTAACCTAATGCAAATTACATGTTTTTATGATTTATTTTCTAAATAAGAGAGGGGATAAATAGATTAAAAATTAAGCTATTCCTCTTGGATTTTATTTTCCTTCCAGTGCATCCTCAAGTAAAGAGCAGAGAATTGAAAACACAAAAAAATAGTAGATAAGCCTAACTAAATGAAGAAAACAACAAAGATAAAGGCAGATAATACCTAGTTTTGTGGTTGTGGAAAAAATATTACCTAGAACTGAATGCCAATAATTCTAGAAGTCATCACATATAATGTACTACAAATAATTTTTCCATGAACTTGTAACTAGAGGTATAATTGGATGGGAGCAAGTTTTTAGGGGGTATTATATGCTTAGGAGAATAGTTGGATTTATTTGTTGAATAGTCAAACCCCCACATCATTTAGACAACCAAGAATTTTGCTAAATAATAAAGTAAATAAATATGTATGTCAAAATTGTTGCCTGAGGATCATGAATAGAAATATTGCACTACAAATGAAATTGAGTGATAGAGTATCCAAGTGTAGTGACAATGATAGGCATAATCGTTTCTCGAGTTAAATAGGTAGTAATATAGCCCTATGAGTAGAAGTCAAACAATAAAATAAACTAGTAAGCATAGAGGTAAAGACAACATAATTGTTCTGAAGTCTAAATGGTAATGATATTGTCTTATATATAAATGAAATCATGATAAGGAGCTTGCTTTGCAAGGGGAAAATTATTTGGGTACCGATAAAGTGTAAACTATTAGGGTCCAAAATTAAATCTATCTTAGATAGACTATGATGAGGCCCCGACTAGTATAGACTGGTAAAGTGGTGGGTCAGGTAGAATTGTTGCCTAAATAGGAAAGGTGGAACTTTCATTCTTAGAGACTAAATGGGAATAAAAAAGGTCAAATATTGAAACCAAGGTTACAAAGGTGTCCTTGAGAAGTTTGGGAGCTAATAGCATAGAGGAAGGGGGCCTTGAAAAGTTCTACAAAATAGACAAATAATTACTTTATATCAAGTAAATGGGTGAGTATTTAAAATAAGAATAATAAGCATAAAATGGTAAGATTGTAAATAATGAGAACTTTAGCATCAAAAAATCAAGCCAAAAATATTAGCAAAAACCAAACATCAATGTAAAGAGGATAAGAGGAAAATGGATGAAGGAAAAAACCCAAGGAGAATGAGATAAAATCTCTTTCTTACCCCAAGCATGAATTCCTGCAACCACCAAGATGAAAGATTAACATAAAGTAAGATCTTAGAATAATGAGTAAATAAAATGATAGAGCTTTTCTAACATGGAGAGTGGTATTGTAATAGACACCACAAACCCTAAATTTATAGGAATTCTAGCCTTGGGTATCGAGCAAAGTGTGTTCATGGTAATGAAAATGGGAAGGCAAAACTTTTAAGCTTTAAATATTGAGGTAAGGGGATGTGGATACAAGAAGGATAACTTTGGGTGTTGAGACTAGATGGTGCATATCTGAGGGAGATGGTACCATTAACGACACGAGGCTTGAAAGAGGTAGAGAATCCAATATTCTTAATTTTTTGTCCTTGGGCGGTAAAATTACGACCTCAAAATCATTATTGAAAATCTTAGAGACTCAACCATTGTAGGCCAACAAAGTAGGGGACAGTTAAATTTACTTTGGATATTGAATAGGAAAGGCATTTTAGGAAAAAATGTTACCCTCAAAATTGCCTCTGGTGATTTTATGCTATCAATATTACTTTGACAGGTAGAATACTCAAAAATTTGGATCATCATGCTAAGTTATCTCAATTAGATGCTTGATAGCTAGTTAACATGTTATGTGTTTCAAATTTGGGTATTTATATTTACCTCTTTTTATACATTTATTGTGCAATAAATATGTAAAAAATAGTACTAGATACCTCTAGTTTCAAAGAAAAACTACTTCTTGGTGATTGTTATGTTGAGGTAAAGGTATGGTGCAAAAATCATTCATCTATGAGCATTTTAAAAATTTACCCCTTTATGGAACATTAATTACACTAATGCCCCAACTAGGGTGCCTCCTCAAGTTTCAAATGGAAGCCAACAATTCCGTAGGAAACTTGAATGGGATGGGAAAATACTGAGTAGGGTAGGAGAGATGTGGCAATAAGAAGAAAAATGGAGAGAGGGAAGGTGGGCTAAAAAGAAAAAGGAGGTAAAAAAAGAATTATTTTACCCTACACACTTGTTAAAATAGAGTTGTTGGTAGATAAAATGATGGCACAACTAGTGCACCAAGTAACCCTTATAAGTGGTAAGGGAGGACCAACAACAATGGGTATTTAGGTAGGTGTCAAATTTTTCGGCCCAAATTTTGATTTTGTATGCATTTTTAAGATTTTGTTGGTCATAAATCACAACTATCGAGCCAATGATACCATTAGGTACCAACAATATTGTGGTTTGCAATATCACTAGCCACCAATGGTTTTAATCCACCTTCATCATCAACATAGTATAAATAATTGGTGGTAATAGGCTATTAGAAATTTTGAACCATCGACTTCTTGGCATCATAGAATCATCATTGTTGAAAGGCCACCAACATTTTTATAGATGTAATTTCTATGGGTAGGTGGAGATTTTGCTATAAGAAGTGTTTGTACAAAAGGATGAATAGAAAAGTTAAATGATGGCTAAAGAATATAGGCTAATAAAGGTTATTTTTATTGTAGTTTGATGTCTTAGACTACTAGGAATGATATTTGTAGGTTTTTGATGAGCTAGTAGAGCTTATTACACCAAGGTATTGGGTCCTACAAAATTCTATTAGGATTTTACACTTCGTAGAGATGCCCAAAGTAGAGTTTGAAAAGGCTCTTTTAATTGTTTTAATAGAGCAGTGATACCTAGAGTCATTGATATTTCACCTTCATATAGGTGAAATGACCATTACACTAGAGGACATGTGTTGTTTATTACATGTACCTATTCGAGGTGCTTAGGTGTACAGGAACTAGGACAAAGATATGGGACTATAGGCTTTGATAGAGGATCCTATATTTTTGATAGTGAGGAGTGGTGTTAATATAAACATCATGTTTGAGGAACATCATAAAGACAAGATGATGTGCTTGTTATGTACGATAAATTCAAAAAAGTTCATTAGCCACATGAGTTAGAGGATCCTAACATGGGCTTTTACAGGGGTGATAGCACATATGAGGGATTATTAGGTCTAATTTACATAGGGTCCTATGATCTTGGTATGATTATACATGACCTCGTAGAAGGCCATCTATAGGCAGGGGAAGAACTTGACTTATTATACATTTCTCCAGGTCTAGTTCTAGGAGCACATTGCTATTAGATGACCTATTGGACTCGTAGGGTGCGTAGATGATACATAGATACTGATAAATTTAGGTGGATACAAAATTTCAAGAGGAAATAAGGTTCATTCAAGGGTTCACTCACATTGGCTTGCCAAGTGGTGGATGAGTCACATCATACGGAGACCTTGGTGCCACCATTATGGCTGGTAGGAGGACACCTTCAAGTTGGACCATGTTTTTAGGATTTAGTTGCTCATTAGTGACTAGGCAAAGTAGGGTCTTAATAGGTATGATTAGGTTATACATCATTTTACGTAGGTGTAATTGGTATCAAACATAAGGAACCTATGGTATCAAAGGGTAGACTAGGAGGTAGATGTTGGATCTCGACCAGATCTCACTAGTTTTCCAAATGTAAATGTTGATGATGTCTCTATTATGAATTTGGGAATTAGTGATCCTAGGATAGGTTCAGGTTATACACAATGGTATAGGAAAATTTGTCTAACAAGGGTTTCTATAGCCATCATAGTTAGGCCACTACCTATGAGTGTAAAATTTGAGGGAAATTGGAGGACATTCTGAAGAGGTGATTGGAGGGGTAGGATGGGGCATGAGTAGTGCCTGGGATAGAGAGGGTATTTTTGGTAGCACATATTGGAGTAGTTCCCCTATAGGCAAGAGCAAATCTAGGGTTATAGCTGTGATAAGGAGTAGATGTTAGGTCTATAGAGGAGAGAGGAGTAGAGGTAGGGTTGAGTAGGATTTAGGAGATATGATTGGGTGAGTAGAGGCCTTACAATATAGGATTAAGAACTTGGAGGTCCAAATTAGGGTCTATAAGTACATTATGGATACCAAGTAGGAGGTTCAGCAAATCAAGCTATTTGAGGTCTAATTTTTCTTCATAGGGACTCTATCTAAGAGGGATGGGGTCTAGGATAACAAGGTTTGAAGACTAGCAGGGCTAAGAGAAAATATAGAATACCTAAAATATAGTAATAAATCCAATAGATGGATACCATCACCTTTTAGGCATTATATTATTAGATGGTAGAAAATAGAGATACACACAAGGCTAGTTGTTAGTGGTGATTTTCAAGAGGGACACTACATATATTGAGGTAATTTTATTGAGAGAAGTAGCTTGTCTATAGATGGAGAGGCAAGAGGTAAAAGTAGAGGTACTAGTAGTTGGAGTAGGTGATAGTTTAAATTAGATTTTACTATTTATGAGGGAGTATATGGAGCAAGCTTGGGATGAGGCTAAGGTGGAGCAAGATTAGGTGACTCATTATAGGGTTCTCTACTATTAGGCCATATTGGAGGGCCAAAGACAATTGTCACCACCCACATCTAGGTCACAGAGAAGGTCGATTACCAAGATGCATCACATAGTATGGATATGGAACCACCACCTCCATCACTACCTATAGGATGGGATACAAGAGACACCAACTTGCAAAGCTAAAGCTACTACATTTTTAGAATCCAAATAATTATAGACTTTTTATATTCATTTGTACTAGATGTGTTGATTTTTTCTATGTGGAACACTAGTACTAAGGCATATGTATGCACCAAGTGTATCAATTTTGCTATGGTGGTATATTAGTCCTTGATTATTGATGTACATGAGAAGATTATGATGACATATAGATTTATTTTTTGGTGGCCTAGTGTGTCTTGTATGATGAATGCTCTTTGTGTAAGATAAAATATAGATTAATTAGGTAATTCTTAAATATATGTAATGGATAGGTTCCATGATGATGGATTTGATGTAACAAATTTAGATCATGATTTAAATTATTTTGTAATGATATGGTATTTTTGATAGATTTTTTTAGTATTTATTGTGCATAAATATACTAATTAGCTATGTATAAGATTAAAAAGATATAGATATGTGATGGTTATTTTGTAAGGAATGGTGGTCGGATGATGTATGTGATGTGATGAGTTATGGGATGGTTAAGTGGGAGATTTTATGAGAATTTAATATTTTTAATAAATAGTATGGTGAGTGGTCATGGTGAAAATTTTTCATATGATAAAAAATTGAGATAAATGGGTAATGATTAGTAGTCGGTTAGAAGTGGTTATAGAGTGCTTAAATTGATATAGTGAGGGTGTAGAAACACATATTGGAGAGTTTTACAAATATCTAATAATTTATTGATTTTGTGTTTAAGATGACTTGAGGAGAGCTCCAAATGGTGGCTAAGAAAATAGGACAAATGGAGGAGAATATTAGAAGGGTTGAAAGGTGTTTGTAGGGATACAATAGACCTAGTTTGGAAAGACTGCATGTGCTTCTAAAATATGTGACCAGGTAGGATCAAGGATTATACCTACAATATAGACAAAAGTTTTGCACAATGGCCAGTGAAGGCCTATATTGAACAATCATGAATGGTAGCCAATTAAGGTCTAAAGAATTGAATAGTGGTAAATATACACAACATTTACAAAATATTTACAGTAATATGTACAATTTCTAGTTAAGACCTAAAACTTGAGATAATGTGAATGATGACTAGTTAATACCTATTAAACAAATGCAAATGACAATGATTTAATGCCTATAGAGTTTAATAGTTGTAGAAGTATATACACTATATACAAAATATTTATAAGACTATGTACAATGACCAATGAAGGCCTTTGTGATCAATTGTGAATGGTGGCTAGTTAATACCTATTGAATAAGTATGAACAATAGCCTATTAAGTCCTATTGAACAAGTTGAACAATGACCAGTTAAGGCCTATATAAACAATTATGAATAGTGGCTAGTTAAGACCTATATGAAAAATCATGAATGACAACCAATTAAAGTCTATATGAACAAGTGTGAATAATGACCAGTTAAGGCCTATTGAACAAATTTAACAACAACCAACTAAGGCCTATATGAATAAACATAAATGATGGCTAGTTAATGACTATATGAACAAGCATGAATGAAGACCAATTAAGGCCTATATGAGCAAGTGTGAACATTGGCCTAGAAAGGTGCAAGAGAAAATAGTATGATGAGAAACATAATATACGAGATGTCAAAAGAATGAGAGTATGAATGAGGTTGAGTGGGTTTTTGAAATTGACCTAAAAAGGTGCTAGAGAGTGAATATGATCACCAAAATGAATAACAAGGAGCGATATGTTAAAGGAATGAGAGTGATTAAGAGAAAAAATGGCTAAAAATATGGCATAACTAATGTATTGAATGAAGATAATATTTTATAGGTCATTGCTAGGTAGGTTCATAAAATATTATGTGCTTGCCATACATTGGCAAAGAAAATATCATCCTTTGATTAGGGATAAGATTCGATAAATATGTAGGATAGGTGATCCAATAAGCTATAAATAATATGTGATGAGTAGAATAGAATGAGTGTATGGTTGGATAGGGTTTCATGCAAAAAAACTTTGTTCATCATTATCTGGCAACTGTGAAACATGTCCATAAAGTAGTGGTCAATGAGGCTTAGTCTCCATAGTCATGAAATGATCTAAAAATATGAGATGTAGAGGTGTCAAGGTTGAACTATACTGGCATAAGTACCTATAGAGGGATAGTTTCAATATTTTATATTACTTATTGGGTGCATAAAGCTATTACATATTTGTAAATCACTAGACAAGACCAACCCTACCTCCCTAGAAGCATATAGGTAAATAAGAGGACAAAAATGGTGGATTGAATGGGGTATGTTATTTCAGTTAGCTTAAGAGACATTGACAAGATAGTTGTATACCTATCGAGCAAATGATGATTCATGTGTTAAATACCTGACTTATCCTTCCCCATCATCTCAAGGACCCATAAGTTAACAAGGAGGTCAAGTGGGTAGTGAGGGATAGATAACAATCCATTATAATTTATTTATAATCCATTGTAAAGTGTTAGCTATATTCATCCATTGGCTTGGAAACTACAAATCCCTAGGTTAAATTAATAATATTACAAATAATGTTTATAAAGGTGGTGTGGGGAACTAAGTATGATTTTATGCAAGGCTAAATTTATAATATTATATGTTCATGAGGGAGGGCACATGCAGTATCTACCTACCCCATGGATACATGCAATTATTCTAGATTCATTAGGCAACAACCGTGGCATGTGACATCCTCTCATAAGCACACAAGCCAAGGTTATGATTATAATTGATGGATGAATAACTAATGAGGAATATTGAAACTAAAGTGTGATAAGATGAGCTAATGTACCAAGGGTTTAAAGTGACTATTTAAAGATTTTGTAGGGGACAAGGTACACACAACTTGTTGTTTAACAAGGATTTTATAATAAACTTACTCAGTTGTAGGTAACACATGCTTCATCCTCTAAGGAGATCCTCAAACATGGGGTCTAATTTAGTTTAGGTGGTCATGATGAGCTAGTATCCACATGGATAATTACACAATGGATACCCATAATTATGGTGGATTCACTAGATAGTTGCCAATGCATGGTACAAACTCATCTTGAGCATGGGATAATGACCCCTAGGTATCTTATATATTAATGATCATGAGAAAGAAAAAGAAAGAGGTACTAAGATCAATTGAGAAAAAACGTCATCATGATGTTACCATGAAGTGCACAGAGTGAAGTCAAACAAATGCACCAAAGAAAATATGGAGAGATCTTCTAGCTTCGTCACCAATAGAATATAAGTGAAGGTCATCTTATCTAGGATCATCAATACATCATGACAGATCTTTTAAACACAATTATGCATTAAACAAAAGCATTCTCATCCTAATATGATTTCACTCATTTGTATATGCAGTGCATGTGAAATAAGATATAAAAATATATAAAGTAGAGGTGGATAGTGTCTATCGGTGTCTTCATAAGAGCAAAATGATAATTTTATCCTTATATTCTATGTTGTTGGGAGTGTTTATAGAAGATTTCATATAATTGTTTGACTATGTCATGTTGCATTACAAGGACGTCAAGAGGAACTTATTGGAAAGGGGAGAAGTAGTAAGAGTAGATTCACTAGCATAATAGCATTATTGTGGTTTAATGTATTGGTGAATTCAAGTAAATGTGTGATTAGGACAATAAGGGTTGATAAGCGAATTTGTCCCATCATCCTTATAAATCAGTTTGAACGAAGGTAATTTTTTGATCAATGTTGGGGTATTTGTAAGATACCATAGATCCATCAAGAATGGGTAGGAAATTCACCTATGTTTCCCATGAGTGTACAAGGATGTAAGAGCATATAAGTAATAATGGCCTTTTCAAGAGGGACTACTAGCGTAGAGTCCTAGTGCATATGGAATGTGTGGAATTATCTAATTTAATTAAGATCATCCTAGCATCTTGACTATCCATTTTAGAAAGGTAAGATGAGAGAATTTTTTTCAATGAGTTTACATAGGTTTTTATGAGAGGTATTTGTCTTCTCATATCGAGTGGGATTTGGACCTTGGACCTCAAAAAGAGAGGCCAAGGTCCTTACCACTACAATAAGATTATAAATTAGGCAAGATGATAGAATTATAATTATGGTGTGTGAAAATATCCTTAGAATCTAGAATAAGAAGTGAGGCATTATCCTCCTAATGCTTGGTAGGTGTGTTTGATGATCTAACCAATCTATTGAAATGATAAGACATTAATTCCCCTTCAGATACTAAAAATAATATGAAGTGACAATGAGGGATAAGTGTTAGGGAATCGGGTGAATAATAATACATGAATGCATCAAGAAAACCAAATGGACTAATGGGAAGATTTACTAGCATTAGTGACCTAGTGCAAGTGCAATGCATGTGATCTATCCTTACTAGTGTTATCATCACATCCTGATGGATCCCCTAAATCTATATTTAGAAAATAAGCTATGCAAATGTAATCAAGTAAAATATATTGATAAGTAAACATGTAGTGATAAGAACAAGAAATAAACAATGATGCAAATTTATGCATAATATATTTAAGATACATGATGTTCATAGGATATTTAAGTTATTTATCGTCAAGAGTGGCTAGGTGGTAGGCTACTAAACTAAATTTTGTTATTATGACAAAGGGGCCTACCAAGTTAGGCTTGTTGGATCCTCAAATCCAGTTTTAAGATTTACCCTTAATTTTAAAATTTAATGGGTCTTGTGAAGTCCTAAGTCTAGGTTATCTGGTTGTTATGCCTAATTCAAGGTATTTTACTCCAAGTGTGGTAACTTTAAAATTTTTGAAATAATCCTCGATGAAGGCACCATATTTTAAAATTTTCCTTTTTGGCTATGGTCATGTGTATTCTTAAAATATCCTCAAAATTCTATTTTTGCAAAATATTAAACCACTGGTCCCCCAAATTTTCCCATGGTCCCTAAGGTTGCTTTTAAAAATTCTATAGTCATTGGTCCCCTTTAACGTTTCTCCTAATAAACTCCTATGTATAAGTTTCATTAGATGTTATTTCAAAATTCTAAAATTCTAGGTCATTTACACATCATTTCTTCCTTCTTTTTATGCACTTCATGTAAAATTCATGCCTAAAGGAGTCCCCCCAAAAATATAATGCCTTCCATCACCTAAGTTTCTTATCACATTAGCACATGTGATAAGATTCTCCCTTTCTCTACCTTAGCTTCTACGTCTGAAAGATAGGTCCTTGGAGTATAATTTTTCCCCATTTACTAAAGGCTAAGGTCATTGCTCCCACAAAAATGTATGAGTGGTCCAAACAATTAAAATTCCACCTAAGGTTTTATTAATGAAAAATGAATGGTGTAGATTAGAGTTACTAATTTCACCATTGTAACCTCATTGGAGCAACAAATTCCATTGCTATAGTCTTATTGGAGGAAAAATGAATGGCATAAACTAGAGTAGCTTTTCATCGTTGTAATATCATTGGAGGAAAAATGAATGACTCATATTAGAGCAACCAATTTCACTGTTGTGATCTCATTAGAGTAGGAAGTTTTACAGTTGTAATCTCATTGGAGTAGGAAATTTCATCATTGTAATCTCATTGGCTAGAAACCATGTGGTGCAAATTAGAATGGTGAAAACAAGCAATCTATTATGATTGGCTAGAAAATAAATTGCTTATTTTTCTAAGTTCTAAGGGTCCTGAGCACATAAAGCAAATGTTCCCCTCTTTTTTCAGCTTTCAAATTAATATTTCTCCCTAAGGTTTTCACCTTTAGAAATACCCATCTTCCATTATGTCAAAGGCCAATTATTCATGCATCAAAATTCCCCTTTGTAGTCAATTCCACCATGATAATTCTAGGATCCATTCATTTTTCTCCAAAGGTTTTAAGTTGTGCATAATCATCCTTATATATGGTTAAAAGTTGAAATACTCATTCACGGATACCTTAAGAGTAATATCAAAATTCCTAAGGACAAAGATTATGTCACATGAAATAAATCATAAAGTCCTTGATCCTAAACCCATTGGTTATCATTTTTAGAACCTTGTGCCCTTCATCTTCCACCCTCTTCATATTTTATAATATCCATTGTCAAGGAATGCCTATAAAAATAATGTCCTCGTCATATAGGTTCAAGGGTTGTCAAGACATAGACTCCAAGTTCCCCCTTCCACCTTAAACCTTATATTCAAATGCAAATCCTTGCATACATTAAAGTCTAGAATTATGGCCTTCTAAATAATAAATGTCATGCATAATTAAAGCTTTGCCTAAGTTTTTTTTACTAAAGAAAATATGTGTCGTGTATAAGAGCAAAAAATTTAACTATTTTAATTTCATTGGATTAAAGTGACAAGTTTGAGAGTTGCATTCTCATTGGAGCAGGGAACTTCATTGCTATATTGGTCAAAAATATGAATGGTGTGTATTAGAACGAAATAATTCAATGTTGTGATCTCATTGGCTAAAAATTGAGTAGTGTAGATCTGAGTGGAAATATTGAGCATTCTATATTAATTGGTCACCAGATGAACAACCCAAAATAGAGTGCTAAAAAGAAGATCAATGGCTTAGAATTGAGTGGAAAAATTGAGTGCTCCATTATGATTGGAAATAAGATAGACAACCTAGATGATAATTCTAAATGGAATATCAATGGTGTGAATTCGAATGGGAAAGGTTGAGCGTTACCTTCCAATTGGTAAAAAAATAGATTACTCAAATGACAATGGTAGTCAATGTGCATGACCTATATTTATTCAACAAAAGACTTGTACCCCAAAAAATGGATGTAATTTCATTTATTTTAATTTATAATATTTTCAACTAATGCCTTAAGTTCAGTTTATGTGAAAATGGATGGCCAAAATGTTTACCAAATGATCCAACAATGCATAGTTGAGCAGGAAAACTAGAGTGATGTATTCTAATTGGCTCATCGACTTTGTATATTCTAATTAAAAACAAATGATGTGGATCTTGGTGATGATAAATGAACTCAAGGCTTACAAATAAAAAAGGACAAAATAGATGTGCTTAGACCAAAGCTAGTGGGAAGTTAGCAATGTCTACTAGAAGATAAATCTAGTAGAAAAATATTTTATAATAAAAAATGCAATGAAAGAAGTACCTTTTTGAGAAAAAAGATATATTAAAACTTATTTGGCATGCTTGTTAAAGAAAGAAGTGACGTTTGACAAACATTCAATGATGAATCAGATTTAAACATACCACAACACACTAAACAAGGATTCTCCTTACAAATAGTCGAAATGGCTAACCAAATGACATGGTTGAGAGCAATTAATGTTAGTGCATCTGAGACTTACCATAAATATTTGCATGAAGTATTCACAATTCACTTACAATCAAGCATAAAAATATAGAAAGCTACACAGGCTACTTAACTCTAGAGAACTAAGAGAATTATAGAGATGACATTTGCAAGCTCTTCCCATGTTATCCCCATGAATGTTAAGGCTTGTATTGAAGTATTAGTAGAAGCATGACCTTATCAATCATTGAAAGAAAAATACATTGGATATACCCCAAGGAATTTTTTCTAGAATCAATTCCAAGCAAAAAAATTACACCCCAACAACAATGGGAGCTTGAAAATATAGCTATTTACAGCTATGAACCTTTACAAGAAGATAACTAGCATTATGCAACATCACTTAAATGGTTATTCAAGAGGATGTAAAGAGTTCAATTTAGAGAAAACCCTATCTGCAATAGATAGACAAGCAATTTAGGGAGGTTGATATGCCCAAAGGTTTACTATTCTATAGACTTTTTGTAATGGATAACAGTCGTGTATGATTCAAAACCAAACCATGCCAACTAGGCGGTCCTTAGAATCATGTAGAACAAAATCAAGAAGGTCTTCTAGCTGAATGCCTCCACTCTAATACTAGACAAACATGTAATTTTTGTGCAAGCCAAATATATGCTTGTTACTTCTTTTTACACTAAGTTGTTTAATTACAATCAAGAAATACCAAGCAAATTTCCTGTTCACAAATCTACTCTTCGTCCATGGTCCAAATATTATGTGGATATGATTAACATAGTACTAAGAAGCAAATATTTAGAGCGGGTCAACCAGAAAGTTATGTTTTTTATCGTTCAGTGCAATAAAACAAGGTAAATACTGATGTATAGGTGGAAAAATATCATAAGTGATAATATAAACACAAAATTAGCAGAATTATAAAATTACATTAAGTACAAAAGAGAAATAATGCCTCCCTTTTGTATTATTCTTTCCTAATTCATCTAATAATGAGATATATGGAGCCACACTTACGCAAGCAATTGTGAGGGATATAAGCTACAGATGTTCAAGACAGATTCCCCTGCATTCATGAAGGTTGGTCTAGTTATACTTACTTCTTCGAAAGATTCCTTCCAATCATTTATGAAATACTATGTGGTTATCACCCATGAATAATTGATGCTAGTGTGGCTACCTTTTTACATTAGAATAAAATAGCTAACTGCTTATTCATATAATAATTAACATACATTAGATTATTTGGAGCTAATATCCCACCAAAGGTGCTACCCAAATTTTTTCCTATGTCCAAAGCTATCTTAAAGACCACAAGACAAATTGCAAAAGAAGTGAAAATGAGGGCAATGAGAAAAAAGGCAAAAATTCCCTGGTTGGATATTCTTTGCAGATTAGGGCACTATGTATATAAATACCATCTTAGCCTTCTATGGGCTACTAAATGGGACACAGACTACGATGAATTTTTCAAAATCACTTAGAGACCCTATGACCCTCATGGTAATTATCACGAATCGATAAAAAATTTAATCTTTTCCCAAACCATTCATAGGGCATATAACTTTGAATATGCAATGCAACAAGTAATCAAAAGAAGAGAATCACTAGAATTGGTATGGAGGATGAGGGATAAGCCCCATTTATGGAAAGATATGGTGGGAAATTACCCTAGTGATTTGAGTATATTGATAAATGCTATAGTAAAGTCTACTGCCCTACTAATTCCAAATATCCCCCCTAAATACCTTCAAGACCCTATGTTAGAAATCATAAATTGAGAACCCGAACAAGTAGAAGTGTTGATGGAAGTGACTAATGTGGTAGAAGAAAAAATGGAAGACCCTCCAGTTTCTCAGTCTTCCCAAAGCACTGCCTTGGTCATAGAAAAGGGTAAAGAGATAGTTACTACTTCATCTACATAGTTTCATGCCACTCCTCTTGAGCTTGCTAAATCACTAATTGCTCCAAAACAAAAGCTTGAACTTGTAGTGAACTCACCTCAAGTGATTTCCAAGAGTATAATCATAGATAAAGAAGAACACAAAATATCCTCACTAGGGCTTGAAAAGATCCAAGATGTACGAGGATTATCTAACTTGTTGAGAGGGCACAAGATCAAAATTATTTCTTCCCCTAGTTCCCCAAGGCATAAAAGAGCTAGTCTTAAAATGAACCTTCTTTATATGATCATAAAAGTATCACCTTGGTACGAGTAGAAGAGGAATATATATAATTTGAGCCTGATGAAGGAAAGAAAATCCAGGATATGGAAGAAGAAAATGATCCCAATGTAGGATGGTGTACAGTCAAAGAACCTGGGGAACAAAGTGCTTATGATGAATCAATTTCCACCATTGAAATACCTTTGCCAAGGGATGTGAAACAAGCTCAAGTTGACTTAGAGAAAGGGGTAATACAAGCTATAGGGACCCAATTTCCATGATGAATTCAAGGGTTGTTGCACATGTACAACTCACACTTGAAGTTGGAGAAATAAATCTATGAGCTAAAAGCTAAAGCAACAAAAAAAGATCAGTTACAAATAGAAGTGGATAACCTTAGACAACAAATGTCAAATCCTCAGGCTATAGTCTTGACAACGGATCCCCTTATCAAAAAAAAAACATTGATTACTTTGACTTCTTATCTAAATACAAAAGAGAAATGAGAAATAAAATATAGGATAACCTAGGAGATATGAAGGAAATATTCTGCAACATCCATATGATCAAAATCTCTACAAATAACCTAGGACATCTTATCGAATGAGTTGAAAATAGAGTACAAGTAATATATCCCATATTATAGCAATTCAAAAAGTACTATGATCAAATAAGTGCAGGGCAAATAACATTGGAAGATGGCACATCCTTTTTTTATGCTAAAGAGTTCATTAAAATATCGATTATTTCTAAAAGATAGGCATACATGGTAGAAATGGGTCAAAGAAGTAGACACATAGGAGAAAGAAATAAATGAGGAGCTAAGTGAAGTTGTATTATCCCTTCAAGAATACTTATAGGTCTTTTATGTTGAGCACCTAATACTGAATAGAATACAGGACTTTGACTGTGATTTGGATAATGAGTTAGAATTGGCTAGGCAAATAAGCTTCATAAAAAAAATAGTCGACCACCTATGTAGTTTTTCTCAGGATAACAAAGAATGGGCTGAAATACAAAAGATTAAAATCATGCAAGATTTTAATATGTTGAAATTTACTATGACATTCTATGAAGAAGCATGGAAAATCATTGGCATCGCTATAAAGGACCTTTAGGAGGAAATAAGTAGAGGAAAAGGTATCATGGAAAGTAAATTCATATTATCCGTGGTAACCACCTCCCAAAAAAGATAGTGGATGAGAGGCAAAGGTTATAACAAGATAAAACTAAAGAGGTTAGTCAGAATAGTGTTGGGTCCACCACAGGGGAAGACAAATACCCAAGGACGGGTTAGCCATGAAGCATACATTTTTTATAGTTGTACTCAATTTTAAAGATCTAGGATCTTGGGGCAGCCAAATATTGAATTTAAAAATAAAGCAGCTCAAGACAACTATAATTTTTCTATAGCACCCCCAACAAATCATAGGAAAAATATGATGATAGATGGAGGGCTCATATGAAGATAATTATAACAAAAAAAAACACTCAAAGGCTATAAAATGGTGCTACTACAACCAAGAAAATGATCAAGTTTTTGCATAGTCGTTTTTCCAGAGGTATACTAAGAGTGCCCTTGATTTTGTTAACTATATTCTCTTTTGTGTCTTGTTTTCCACCCCTCATTCCTCCCCTTGAATGTGCAGGTATTATTCAAGATAAACAATTAGCTAAGATCATTTTCAACATTTGGATTGGAAGCTTGGATATTCTTTGTTTCTATTATTAGGATGAAGAATGGAGTTCCTCTGTTACATAATTTGAACAAGGAGAACCATTTGTATTTCTTCACAAATATATGAGCACTTTGCCAAACTCTAAATTGTAATATCTTGAAAGAAATTAATACAAATCTAGCTTCCTCCTGGACATTTATTTGGCTCAATTGTGTATCTATGGTCACATTTGTATGTTACATCATTTGAATGTATGAATATCACTTTCTTTCATTGTGTCTTAATTACATCTGTTACATTATTTGAATGGATCTAATTAACCCAATTTCTTCTTTCCCCTTCTTTATTTCTCATTAATGGTTTTAAAACTTCACTACAATTAATAATGGATAAGGCAACTATCATATTTTAAGGCACAATTAAAAATTTATTACAAATCTTGGTCAAATAACATCAACTTTTACATTTTTTTTTAATTTAGATGAACTTGAGCATATAAAGAAAAATTATAAGCTCACTTTAGGGGTATCCTAACCTAATTCAGTCTATCTAGAGTTTGTGATAATATTTTCTTGAATTAAAGTGGAAGATCCACCAGAGTCTGTAATACTGCTTGTGATCAAGAGATGTTTTGTGGTGTGATCCATAATTAAAGGACACAATATTTCCACAATAGATTTTGGCATTGTGGCTGAGGAATAAACTTGTATATATCTATAGATTATTTTTTGTAAGTTTATTTACCATCAATATTTAAAAATCTCATAGTTACAACATTCAACCAATAGTATTAGATATTGTTTCCAGGGAACAATCTAAGTTTTATCTTTATTTTTTCATAATTTTTCCCTATTTTAAGTTTCTAAAATTCAAATACAATGATCATGGGTTTTGTTGGTTTCTAATTTTTATTTTATTTTGCCATATTTCCTAAATCCCTTAAAGTGTATAACATTTTATGAGGTTGAGAGTATCAAGGTCGAGCAATCTTGACCATAACATCTTGTTCTTTTTGCACATACCGTGTTGGCAATTCTGACTAGTTGATACCCAAAAATTAAGAAATAAAGAAAGGAGCAACTTGTTCTAGCATCAACAAGAAGGACCGCTCGAGATATTCTTTCAAAACTATCAAATCCAGACGTATTTTTTTGGACTCATAACACAATTTCCTCATCTAATTTTTTTGTTTTTAGAGATAATTTAGATTCTACTCCTATGGATAATAGTTCTACTATTATTCCTCCTACTATTTTATTATAAGTCCTAGTAAAACTACCCCTGTAGTTAACATGGCCAACCCACCATCCAAATTTTATCAATGGAGAACCAATAGGTACCTCCCTTTTGTATTACCCCTTTTATTGCACCCCCTATCTGGAAAAGCTCATAAATACTCACCTAAGTTTCAAGGGAATAATGTTTTATTTAATGATCATATTAGAGATTTTTTATACCTTATGGATAATCTTGAAATAAATGAGGAAGATGTAGTTCTTAGGTTGTTCGTACAAACATTGGAAAAATATGCCAGAGAATGGTTTAACAGTATTCCAACTGGTACTATTCATAATTTTTATGAAATTGTAGAGAGTTTCCTTAAGAAATATGGTGAAAGGAAGAATGAACAGTTCCTTTTAACAAAATTGTCTACTATGAAAAATAAAGAGAATGATTCAGTAGGAGATTTTAATAGAAGATTTATCAATATTAGGAATAAAATCCTTGCTGAGTTAAAACCCAATGATGCTTGGTCAATCTATTTTTACAAAAATGTATTTCTAGGAGAATTTAATTTCTTTAGATAATAACAAGTAACTACTATCGATGGATGCATGGATAAAGCTATTCAAATTTAAATGAATATGATTTATAGTGGTAAGATGAAGCCTTATTCCTTAGATTTAATTTAGCTTGATAAGAAACATAAAAAAATGGGATTTACGATATTATAGAAAACAGATCAAGATCCTATGTAAAGGTTGGCTAATTAGATGACTGAGATGTTTAATACAATGAATAATAGATTAGCAAGAATAGAAAGAGGAAAAGGGAATAATAGAGATACTTCACATTATCAAAGTGATAAACAACAAGGGGATAACAAATCTCATTTTAGGAGAAACTTCAACAAAAGTTGGAATAATAACAAAACAGAAGAAGGAAACAAAAATAGAAACAACAAAAATTATTGGAAAAAGAGAGAAACAAAAAATATCTAGATGTTATTCCAAATCCCATTCCTTCTGTTAATATAACAACATTTTTTTAATTTTTATTGTTTTTTTTGTGATGCTCCTCACAACTTAGTTGATTGTGGAATCTATTTGAGTATGCATAATAATGTAGATCTTGAGGATGAGTCTAAAGAATATATAAGAATTAATGTTTGTTGGACTCAAGAAGATGAGTCTAGAGAAAAATTATTTGAAGAAAATATGGACTTATATGCTTCTAATCATCATCCTAAGATTCTAGTCGTTGATAATGTAAAAAACACAAGATTCTGGATATGACAAAATGAAACAAGGAAAATTGATCCTAATAGCAAAATATATTGAATAATTGGAAAGAATCCATGCCATAAATATGAGTAGAATAGTGCTAGGAAAGACAAAAAAAGTATCTACTAGTGAAAATAAAGGGCAGACAAGCCTAAACAAATTTTCCTATATTGACAAAAAATAAAAAGATATAAAGGTAATTTCTAAAGTAGTTGAAAGAGATAAATATTTACAAAAACAACAAAAAGAGGAATATTTAAAAACATTTAATGTCAAAAAATTGAATTTGATATTGGTTCAAAGATAACCAAAGAAAAAGTTAATATAAATTTGGTGAATTAATGACAGAACCAAAATACAAACATCAAGTTTGCAAAGCCTTTGGGTTAATAGAACAAACATGAAATTAGTCATGTAATGCCATCAAACTAGAAAATTATGATACTAGAACACCTTCTTCAGTCACACCATTTTATGTGTCCCTCAGGTATAAATCAGAATTAGGGGACCAATATGTGATTTATAATTGCATGCTTGATAGTGGTGCTTCACACAACATTATGCCTAAAAAAATTGTAGATTATTTGGGAATTATTTGCACAAGAGATTCTTCCCCTGTTTTGATAATGGATAATAGAAATACACCATGTGTGGGAGTAATAACTGGATTTCTAGTATTCTTAGACTAGTATCGAAAGAAAGGCATTGTAATGGATGTGGCAGTTGTGGATGCAGACCCTTTCTTTTATTTACTTTTGAGTAGATATTGGGATGAAAAATTGGGTGGTTCTATTCAGTTATATTGGTCTTATGCTACCAT
This sequence comes from Wollemia nobilis, assembly GCA_028583015.1. Classification (NCBI taxonomy): domain Eukaryota; kingdom Viridiplantae; phylum Streptophyta; class Pinopsida; order Araucariales; family Araucariaceae; genus Wollemia; species Wollemia nobilis. Next base: position 7,963,916 of record JAQPPZ010003077.1, on the reverse strand, counting down.
CCCTCTGTTAGGAAAATAAAATGCTACTCTTAGGAGAGAACATTTTAACAAGTATTCTATGGAATCGAGAAAATTTTATGATACTATGATTAATCTGGTTAATGTTGTTAAGGAGAAACAAATGAGAGTATATTCAGTTTTGCATACACCATTTTAAAAAGAATTTCCTGATGCTCAAGACATGGATCTAGATATCAGAGCAAAGGTTGATGCAAAATCTACTAGGATTTTAACTACGAAAATGTGGACCATGACTTGTGATGGGAAAAAGTCACAGTCTAAGGCTAGTGCAGGAATAAATTTGATAGGTATTAAAGGTGACCACTTAGGTATTCCTTATAGACTTGAATTTTATTACACCAATAATATGGCTAAATATGAAGCTTTACTATGGGGCTCAGAAAATCTAAAGAGTTAGGCATAAATTACTTGACTGTAAGTAGATATGTAGAATTAATCATTCAACAGGTTAAAGAAAAATATCAGGTTAAGCATCCAAGGATGAAATAGTACAAACAAGAAGTGCTAGATGAAATAGATAATTTTTTGGCATTTAATTTGTTGTATATTCTAAGAGAGGAGAATTATGTTGTAGATATGTTGTCCATAAATGCATTTGGTGCAAACTACTTAGAAATTAACACAGAGTATATGGAAAGGTTTCCTACTATTTCTCTTTATAAGCCATCTATACTTGACAATGTTGTTTACCTTTAAGTATTTCAGGATGATATTGATATTAAAAACTTCATGACTCTTCATAATCAATTTTCTAATGTAATATGTGAGGAAGAAGATGAAGAAATATTAAAATATGTAATTGGAGAGCTAGTTCAAGTAGTCCAACTAAAAATAAATAGAATCCCTAGGGGTTTTATCTCTTTAAAAATCTTATTTGATGATTTTGACAAATCTTATAAGCCACTCTTTCAAGAATCTAAAGCAGACGATGTTAACAATGGAATAGAAGAATAGCGTAGGCTTGTAAAAATAAATAAAGCTTTGTCAAGAAAGGAAAGAAAACAATACATTAGCTTTTTGAAAAAGAACAAAGATTTTTTACTTGGATTTATGAATATCTGAGGATGTTTAATATAGATGTTATGACTCATATAATACCTCTGAAAGAAGATGCAAAGCTCTTCAAATTTCAAGAAAAAATAGATAAAATTCAACTTCATGATAGAAAAACATGTATATGCCTTAATAAGAGCATTGAAGTATTTCAAGAGCATCTTTGAATCTAGCAAAGTAATAGCCTACATCCCTTACATAGCTATTAAATATGTTATTACCCAGTCTGAACCAATAGGTAGTGTTGCAATATGGATGGTAAAACTATTGCAGTATGATGTAGAGTTCAAAGCAGTTTAGATTGTTAGAGGGCAGTGTCTAGATAAATACATAGCTAACAGAGAAGGAGAAAGATGAACAACACTATTATGGTTGATGAGATGCATGAAGTTAGAAGAAATGATAATGTAGAATGCAAATGGTATGACGATATAATGATGTGTCTACAAATATTATTTTTCACAAGGATATGTCTCAAAACAAGATGATATCTATCACGTAGCAAGCCCAAAGATACTATGTGCAAGAAGGTAAGCTCTATTGGAGATATCCAAATGATATTCTACTGCTCTATCTCTTTGAAAAATAAATCCATAAGGTATTGAAAGAATATCATTTTGAATTTTACAGTGGTCATTTTGCACCAAAAGCCACTGCTAATAAAATAATGAGATCTAGTTATTATTAGCCTACCCTCTTTAAATATGTTCACAAATTTGGTAGAAGCTATTATAGTTGCCAAGTATTTACATGAAAGAAACATTTAACAGTTGTGCCTCTTAAGCTAGTAGTCATTAAAGATCCTTTTACTCAGTGGGGAATTGATTTGATTGGAGAAATTAACCCAATATCCTCTAGAAGATATAGGTGGATAATAACAACTACTGACTACTTTACTAAGGGGGTGAAAGTAGCTCCCCTTAAGAAGTCAACCACTAAGGTTTTAGTAAAATTCCTAGAAGAAAATATATTGAATAGAATTGGGGTCCCAAAGAATATAGTTACAAACATTGTCAACTACTTCACCTCTTTCGAAATGATTAAATTATGTCCAATTATAGCATAGAACTTTCTCATGTTGTAAATTACAATCCTCAAAGAAATGGTTTGGTTGAGTTATCAAATAACAATATGATTATCAGGATCAAGAGACCACTAGGCAAGAAAAAATAGGTTGGGATAGGGATCTAAAATAGGCTTTATAGGCAAATAGGTTATCTATAAAAAGAAACATAGAAAAGTCTCCATATGAGCTAGTTTTTGGAGAAACAAATAGAGAGAAATACCTTATCTCTACTTCTCCAAGATCATGGAAATCCAGATGTCCTGCAAAGAATATTAGATCAAATCGCACAGTTGCAAGAGGATAGAAGAGAATCCCTAAACAAAATGACATAACAAACACAAAGAATGGTGCAAATTTTTAATAAGAAGGCAAAAGGTAAAACCATTCCTTGAAGGAGATATAATTATATACTAGGACCCAAAAAATGATAAACATGGTGAAAAAGGTAAATTAGAGAGCCCAAATGGCTTGGACCATATCAAATAGTTTAGACTATTGGATAACACACTTACAAACTGTAGACTTTGGAAGGAGAACCAATGCAGATTCCAATCAATGGCCAACATTTGAAGTTGTATCAATCTTATTTTGGGGTTAGAATAGAATGAAGTTGCACTTGTATATTACCAAAAATAAATAAAAGGTGTTTCAAGTTCTTTAATTTGTTTTTAGGTGATTAGGCAAAGTGAGGTTAGTTTGGTTCTTAGGTCTTTAGGCCATATATTTCAACAATTTTCCTTTCAATTTTTCATTTTATAGCATTAGGTGATTAGGTAGGAGAATGTATGAATTTCAATATATGTTTTCAATTTATTTTAGGTAATTTTAAGAAAATTTTAACTAGATATTCTAAGGTTCTTAAGTGCTTCAATTTTTTACCACTTGTCCTAGTTGGAGCCTGTGTTGGATCCCCAAATCCAACTTTATCAGTTACCCTTAATTTCAAAATTTAATGGGTCTTGTGAAGTCTTAAGTCTAGGTTGTCTAGTTGTTACACCTAAGCTAAGGTCTTTTACTCCAAGCTTGGAAACTTTTAAATTGTTGCAATAACCCTCGAGGAAGCCACCATATTTTAAAAATTTCCTTTTTATCCATGGTCATGTCTATTCTTAAAATATCCTCAAAATTCTATTTTTGCAAAATCTTAAACCATCAGTCCCCCAAATCTTCCCATGGTCCCTAAGGTTGCTTTTGAAAATTCTATAGTCATTGGTCCCTTTTAATTTTTCCCCTCATAAACCCCTAGGTCCAAGCTTCATTAGATGTTATTTCAAAATCCTAAAGTCCTAGGTCATTCACACATCATTGCTTCCCCATTTTTACACACTCCATGTAAAATTCATGCCTAAAGGAGTCCTCATAAAAAATATAATGCCTCACATCACCTAAGTTTCATATCACATTAGCACATAGGATGATATTCCTCCTTTATCCACCTTAGATTCTATGTCTAAAAGATAGGTCCTTGGAGTATAATTTTCCCCCATTTACTAAAGCCTAAGATCATTGCCCCTACGAAAATATATGAGTGGTCCAAACAATTAAAATTCCTCCTAATATTTTATTAATGAAAAAGGAATAGCATAGATTAGAGCGGTTGATTTCACCATTGTAGCCTCATTAGAGTGGCCAATTTTATCATTGCGATCTCATTGGACGAAAAATGAATGGCACAGATTAGAGCGACCAATTTCACCACTACAATCTCATTGGAGGAAAAATGAATGGTGCATATTAGAGTGGTCAATTTCACCGTTGTGATCTCATTAGAGTGGGAATTTTCACCACTGTAATCTCATTGGAGTGAGAAATTTTACCACTATAATATCATTGGCTAGAAAACATGTAGTGCATGTTGGAGTGACGAAAACAAGCGTTCTATTATGATTGGCTAAATAATAAATTACTTTTTTTATATAAGTTCTAAGGGTCCCGAGCGCATAAATAAAATATTTCTCCCTTTTTTTTGCTTTCAAATTAATATTGCTCCCTAAGATTTTTACATTTAGAAAGACCCATCTACCATTATGTCAAAGGCCAATTATTCATGAATTGAAATTCCCCCTTGGCAGTATAGGCCACCATGATAAGTCTAGGATCCATTCATTTTTCCCTAAAGGTCCAAAGTTGTGCATAATCATATTTATATATGGTTAAAAGCCAAAATACTCATTCATGTCCCCCTTAAGAGTCATCAATATTCCTAAGGTCAAAGCTTATGTCAAGTGAAATAAATCATAAATTCCCTGAGCCTAAACCCATCGGTTATCAATTTTTTTAAACCTTAGGACCTTCATATTCCACCCCCTTCACATTTATAATATCAATTTCCAAGGAATTCCTTAAAAAATAATGTCCTCGTCATATAGGTTCAATGGTCGTTAACACATAGATTCAATGGTCGTTAACACATAGACTCCAAGTTCTCCCTTCCTCCCTTAAACCTTATATCCAAATGTAAATTCTTGCATACAGTAAAGTCTAGACTTATGACCTTCTAAAGAATAAATGTCCTGAATAATTAAAACTCTGCCAAAGTTTTTGTTACTAAAGATAATATGTGGTATGGATAAGAGCAAAAATTTCACTACTACAATTTCATTGAATGAAAGTGAGTGGCCTAGATTAGAGAGACTAAGTTGAGCATTGTAGTCTCATTTGAACGAGGAACTTCATTGCTAGATTGGTAAAAAAATATGAATGGTGTGAATTAGAGTGGAAAACTTCAGCATTGTGATCTCATTTGCCAAAAATAAGTGGTGCATATCTGAGTAGAAATATTGAGCGCTCTATCCCGATTGGCCACCAGATGAACGATCCAAAATAGAGCGCTAAAAATATCAATGGCTAAAACATAAGAAAAAAAATTAGTGCTTCATTATAATTGGCTATGATATAGATGACCTAGATGACAATGCTAATTGGAAGATCAACGGTGTGAATCCAAGTGGGAAATTTTAAGCACTGCCTTTCAATTGGTCAAAAAATAGATGACTCAGATGACAATGCTAATCAAAGCACACAACCCAGATTTATCCAACAAAAGACTTGTACCTTGATGAATGGTTGTAAGTTATTTATTTGAATTTATATTATTTTCAAGTAATACCTTAAGTTTGGTTTATGTGAAAATGGATGACCAAAATATTTACCAAATGATCCAATGGTGTGGAGTTAAGCGAGAAAACTAGAGAGTTGTATTATGATTGGCTCATTGATCTGGCACATGTTAATTAAAGATAAATGATGTGGACCTTGGTGATGATAAATGAACTCAAGGCTTGCAAATAAAAAAGGATAAAATAGACGTGCTTGGACTAAAATTAATGGGAAGTTTAGTGATGTCTACTAGTAGACAAATTTGGTAGGAAAAAAATTATAATAAAAAAAGCACCATGATAAAAGTACCTTGTTGAGAAAAATATGGATTAAAACTGATTTGGCACGCTTGTTAAATAAATAAGTGATGCTTAACAAATAGTCGACAACAAATCATATTTAAACATGCCACAACACATTGAATAGAGATTCTTCTTACCAATAGCAAAACTTAAGCATCGTATCATGACCGTTAATATAGTTGTGAAGGAAAAATCTGGTGAAGCTCAACTGGACAACCAAAGGATGTGTTTGAGGGCATTTAAATTCAGTGCATGTGGGAAATTTTATAAATATTTGCATGAAGTATCCAAAATTCACTTACAAAGAGCACTTACATTCAAGCACAAAAAATACAAAAAAGCTACACAGGCTATCGAACTCTAGAAAACTAATAGAATTACAAATATGGCATCCACAAAATCTTCTTGTGTCACCCTCATGAATTTTAAGGCTCATATTGAAGGATTAGTAGAAGTACAACCTTATCAATATCTGAAAGGAAAATTCATTGGAAAATATCCTAAGGAATTTGTTGTAGAATTAGGGCCAAGCAGAAACATTACACCCCAACAACAATATGAACTTGAAAATACAACCATTTACAACTATAAGTCCATAGAAGAAGATAACATCATGCAATATTACTTAAAGGGCTATTCAAGAGGGTGCGAAGAGTTCAATTCAGAGAAATCCCTATTTGCAATAGATGGATGAGTAATTTAGGGAGGTTGATATGCCCAAAGGTTTACTACTCTTTAGACCTACTATCATGGATAGCAGTTGTGTATGATTAAAAATACATTACAATGAGAGACCATGTCAAAAAAATGGTATTTAGAATCACACTGAACAAAATTAAGATATTCTAGCTAAATACCTCCACTCTAATATTGGACAAACAAGTAATTTATGTGCAAGCCAAATATATGCTTGTTACTTCTTTTTACACGAAGTTGTTTAATTACAATAAAGAAATACCAAGAAAATTTATTGTTCATAAATATACTCTTTTTCCAAGGGCCAAATATTATTTGGATATGATTAACATAGTAATGGAAAGCAAATAATTAGAGTGGGTCAGCCAAGAAGTTATGTTTTTGGCCATTCAGTGCAATAAAACAAGGCAAATGCTTATGTTTTTGTATTATTCTTTCCTGATTCATCTAATAGTGGGACATATGGAGCCACACTTATTTAAGCAATTGGAAGGGATAGAAGCTAAAAATGTTCAAGATAGACTCACCTACATTCAAGAAGGCTGGTCTAATTATACTTACTTCAAATATTTTTTCCAATTATTTATGAAATACTACATGGTTATCATTTAGGAATAATTGATGCTGGTGTGGCTACCCTTTTACATTAGAATAAAATAGCTAAATTCTTCTTCATAATATAATTTACATATATTAGATTATTTTGAGCTAAGCTCCCACCAAAGGCACTACTCAAAATTTTTCCTATGTTCATAGTTGTCTTAGAGATCACAAGATAGATTGCAGAAGTGAAAATAAGGGTTGTGAGAAAAAGGCAAAAAATTCTTGGCTGGATATTCCTTACAGATTAGGGCACTATGTATATAAAGGCCATCTTAGCCTTCTGAGAGCTATTTGGGACATGGACTACTATGGATTTTTCAAAATCACTTAGAGGCCCTATGACCCTCATGGTCATCATCACGAATCAGTAAAAAAGTTAAGCTTTGTCCAAATCACTCACAAGGTAGATGAATTTGAAGATGCAATGCATGGAGCTATTAAAAGAAGAGAATCACTAGGATTGGTATGGGAGATCAGGGATAATCCCCATACATGGATATAGATTGTGGCAAATTACCCTAGTGATTTGAGAATACTAAGAAACACTATAGTATAGTCGATTTCCCCACTAATTCCAACTGTCCCCCTAAAGACCTTTAGGAAATTGTGTTAGAAATAATAATCTGAGAGATCAAACAACTAGAAGTATTGATGGAAGTGACTAATGTGGTAGAAGCAAAAACAAAATATCCTATTTCTCAGTGTTCCCAAAGCACTTCCTTGGTCATAGAAAAGGGAAAGGAGATGGTTACTACTTCCTCTATATAGGTTTAGGACACTCCTCTTGAAATCGCTAAAGCACTAATTGCTCCAAAACAAAATCTTGAAATTCTAGTGAAATCACTTCAAGTGATCCCCAAGAGTATAGTCATAGATAAAGAAGAACATAAATTATTCTCATTAGTGCTTGAAAAGATCTAAGAGGGAAGAGGATTGTCTAACTTGTTGAGAGGGCACCAAATCAAAATTGCTTGTCCTCCTAGTTCCCCAAAGTATAAAATGCCTAGAATTGAAATGGTCTTATTGGATCCTCAAAATCCAACTTGAGTTCGCACCCCCTTCAAAATATATATATATATATATATACTATTTTTGGGAAATTTGTTATTTTTGGCCAAAAGCTACCCTATTTTAAGTAAAATCACCAAAAAATCCCGAATAGCCCCCTAAATTAACACACATTATTGCATTTTCCATATTAGGACTCCTAGAAAATCTCAACACCTATCCATTTCTAAAAATTCATTAAATTCCAAATTTTCTTTCTTTATATTTTTCTAAAAAAACACTAAATTCTATTTTTGGGGCACTAGATGAAGGAATTAAGGCTTGATAACACACTAAAAAATATTCAAGGCTTCTAAAGAAACCTTGCCATGACATTGTCCTCCTCTTTATCTAGCTCCACGTAAAATTTTAAGTCAATCCAACGGTTCGATCAAAAGTTATGGCCCCCAAAAGATAGGCTATTATGGGCCATTTTTAAGATCCAATTAAAATATAGTGAGAGGCCATCATTCAAATTTGATAATTACAGTTATAAAATGTTATTATTAGGAAGCTTTATATGAACCAGTTTTGTAGGTTTGATCTCGATGTCGAATTATTGTATCTTGCTGACCCAACCGGCTCTTTTACTTCCCAATTCTCCTTGGATGATAAAATTGCGCACATCAGGGTGAATGAAAAATACTGTAACCCAACTTTGCGAGATGAACTACTTGAATTTCCTAAGAGACTTCATCACTGCATGCATCTGCCTTTCTATGAAATTATATTTTTCTTCATGAGGGTTTATCACTTGGCTTAGAAATATGATAGGGCGCTCTTCGCCATTTTCCCCCTTTTGTGTCAGGACCACAGCATAGCTCTCAAGTTCTCCTATGGCATATAGGATGAATTCTAAATTATAATCAGGGTTGGTCAGGACCGATGCTTGAGCAATTCGACCTTTTATTTCTTCGAATGCTTCTTTTCTCTCCTTTGTCCAGATGAATTCTACACCCTTCTTCAAAAGTTTAGACATCGGTTTGATGACCTGGGCAAAATCTGGGACAAACTTCCTCACGAATTTGATCTTTTTGAAGAAATATTGAAGTCCTTTCTTGTCCACTGGGAATGGGAGTTTCATCAAAGCCTTAGCTCTATCAAGATCTACAGTGAGAAACTTCTTTGATATCGCATTTCCCAGCAACTTCCCTTCGTTGACTGTGAATATGGATTTCTTCGGATTGATTAAAATGCCAAACTCTCGGTATTTTTCAAAAATCTATTGTAAGTGTAAGGGGTGATCCTCCCTTCTTTGGGAGAATACGGTCATGTCATATAGATAGCTAACAATAACCTTATTCAAGAGTTCATCAAAATCTAGATCCATGGCCCTCTGGAAAGTGGCCCCTGCATTTGAAAGGCCGAATGGCATTCACTGGTAAGAAAATGTTCCCCACTTAGTCGTGAATGCGATTTTATGTTGGTATTCATCTTTAACCCAAATCTGATTGTACCTGGATAAACCATCGAGTAGGGAGAAGCATTGATCCCCAGCCACCAAATGCAAGATCTGATCGATTTGCAGGAGAGGGTAATGATCTCTGAGAGAAACCTGGTTCAGGTTGTGAAAGTCCACGCACAATCATATATCTTCGTTCTTCTTTCTAACTGGGACTAGATTCGCTACCCAAGAAGAATGCTTGATGGGATAAATTATCTTCACCTTGAGAATTTTTAGGATTTTAGCCTTCATCAAGACTTCGATCTTCGGATTGACAGGCCTTTGCTTCTGTCAAAAAGGTTTGATCCCTTCCTACAACTCAATTGTATGCTAGATTAGTTGTCGATCGTATCCCTTTAAGTATTGATAATACCAAGCCACTGTGTCAGGATACCTTTCGCATAGAGATCGGATCTGCTCTAGTTCTTTCGAAGTGCAATCAGTTCCAACTTTTATTGCTTTTCTAGGCTCAAGCTCCAAATCCTGATACTGCTTTGCATTAACTTTGATCCTGTGAGAAACTGCTCGATCATTTTGATCAAAGAGGCTTTCAAGAGTAATTAATCCCTTAGGCACATGATTATTCTTTAATTGAACTAGCCCATCATATTCCTCATCTTCAGGGCTTCTCTTTTCAACTGTGGTCGCTTCTTGAATCATAAAATTCACAATCTGCTCATCACTATCAAAAACTTACCAATGCAGGTCTCTATCTAGGATGGAGGGCCTGTAAATCATCCTCACAGCTTTAGGCTTATGCACTATATATTTTGCTGGAGAGTACCTAGCTACGATGGATGCTAGAACATCAGCGTGTTAGTTCTTTTCTCTTGGAATAGACTATATATTGAGAGATTTGAACTAGTTGAACAAGTCCCATACCCTGTTTTGGTATGACTTGAGATAGTGCTTCTTTGAAGTGAACTTGTTTGTGACTTGATTGCATACCAATTCAGAATCTCTAAATATTTGGAGATGCTTTATGCCTAACTTTTTTGCTTTCTTGAGTCCTAGGCATAATGCTTCATATTCTACTGCGTTGTTAGTGCAACTCCATACCAACCGGTAACAATATTCCTTTTGTTCTCCAGAAGGTGATACTAAAATAATACCCGCCTCGATGCCATTTTTGCATCGGGCACCATCAAAGAATAATTTCCATAATCCTTGGGCGAAGACCTTATCTTTTGAATTGATGTGTTTCTCAGGCTTGGCGATGGCATAACATCCCATCTCAATTTCTATCATGGCATTAAATTCTACCAATGAAAACTCATCTTCACAACTTAACTGTGTGAGGGACTCCTCGACCAGGTCCACCTGCTCTATCCCTTCCACTATCGCGTGCACAGGATCACTGCTCTCTCCTTCAAACATATTTTCTACGAGGAAGGTAGAAGGCTTCTCGTTGTAAATTTTTATCTTCTTTCCTTTAAATGGAATTTCCAAGTGCGAGTAATCCATAGATAGATATCCTCCTAGCTTCACCGTAAATTCTCTTGACAAGCACATACTGAAGTAGGGCTCAAGGTCAACAACCACCACCTCTTGTATAACTATGATCTGAGGCATTTTGTGTAGTCAGATAGGAATATCTTTAATCACTCCTACAGTCTTCACAGGATTACCATCTTACTGGAGCACGTCATGGCTGCTTCACATATATTCCATCCCTATCTCTTCGCACACTGCCTTGGGCATGACTGTTGTCACGGCCCCAGAGTCAATCATACAGTTATGTACAATATACCCTTCCATCTGTAAATATAGATAGAACAGAGGTGGTCGATTCTTCCCTATAATGAATGTGGACAGGGTTTGCACTAGGGCAAGTGGTGCTGCTTTTCTTGCTTTGGTTGTTTTCAATGATTCTTACAGCAAGTCTACTTGTCTGGGTAGTTGCAGTGCGTCGTACAAACTGATTTTGGCTAGAATCCTCTTCAACTCATCTACAATTTTATATGCCATGGAATTGGGCACCTCAGGTTCCTTTCTCGGCTCATATCTGGTGTGATACTGTTCCATAGTTTCGACCCTTTGCCGCTTGGTTAGCGAAGGAAGTTTGAGCTTCTCTCTAGCCTGTTCCTTAGTTTCCACCTACGATGGATTTGTAGGGGCCTGTAGGACCTTCTCTTTGATTGGTGTAGTCTGTCGAGATTCATTTAGGGTCGATGAAGGTTGTCATCCTTTCTCATGATGAGCATGCACCTTTAAGGGAGCCATTTGAGTAGCATCCACCTCTATCGACCTTTTGCCTCCTCTGGTAAGGACTGCAACTGGCTCTTCTTCATCAATTACCAGGTTTTGATCCAATTTCCTGATGACGTTAACTTGACTGCCATGACCACTGCTCACCAGTGTTTGTACATAGTGTTGGTGTAGCATGCAGTTATTCTCTTCATGAGGGTCATTACACGTGGAGAACCAATGTATATAATTGGAAGTGCTCGGTGCTTCGTTTATTGTAGCATTTCTTGCTGAAGCTCTTCCTTGCTGGACCGCTTGATCTTTAGTAAGCGTAGGTGTAGGATAAGATATTCTTGGTAGAAACTCTTGTTGCATGTGCTTCTTATTCATAATGGTCATGTCATTAGACAGGGTATACACTGTGGAGTTTAGGGACTAAACTTCTTGCAATATTTTGGCTTGCATGTCATCGGTTTTAGGAATAGGTGGCAATGGAGCCATTGTTGGTATTGGAGGTAGGGCGAGGTGTTGAAGTGGTGTTGGCAGTACAGGGAATTCTGAAGTGACCGTGGGCTATAGATTCAAAAAAGTGGGAAAATGAATTTGTGGAGTGGTGATTTGGGAGAAAATAGGATTCGGGTTCCAAGATGAGATTAGGTATGCAGGGGTTGCAGAGATCTACGAAGCGACTGCGCTCGCATATTGGGATTGATGGAAATTGGGAAGTATGGGCATCGACATCCTTTGGGGAATCTTACCCATAGCTATTAGATCTATCTTCACTTTTTGGGCTAACTCATATAATTCTGGGAAGGTATTGATATTCAAATACCTTACCATGACACTGATATCAGGATTGAAAGCCCAAAGGAAATAGTATGTTGCAACTTCGTCAGTTGGCCGAAGTCCAACTGGTATTCTTTGTCAGGTTCGAGTGAACCAAACATTGAATTCGATGATATCCTCTTGTGGATGTCTCTGGATCATTATGAACTAATGCAGGAGAGAGGTCAGATCGGTGGACTCATTGAAGCTCTGCATCAGCTGTTCAGCTAACTGGTCCCATCCTGTAATGGTACCGGGTGGTAAAGATCTATACCAGTAGAGGAGTTTCCCTCTAAGAGAGAGAACCATAAGCTTTACCATAACCCGCTCTTTTGTGATGTCATGAATTACTGCCAAAGAAACTATGCCCTGGATGTGCTCCAGAGCAGTCTTCCCAGTTCCATCGAATGTTGGGATCTTCTTTATAGTAGCAGGCAACACTTGCCCTTGTCCTACTAGATTTAGCGGTCCTGAAGAATTTCTATGCTGGGAATAATCTGGGTGGTGGTTGTTGCTGCATTTGTTGTTGTTGTTGTTGTTGTGCCATATTTACTCTTGGATTTTGAGAAACAGGAATTCCTAAAGCTCCTCCTTGATTGCTAACAGGACGACCAATAGGAATGGAGGCACTAGGATGCTTCGGTGAGTTGGGAGGATTAGGAGGAAAGCTAGCCACTGTGCTATCAGAAGTTAGGCCTTGTTCGTCAACAGTGGCCTCTTGCGAGGATGTTCCACGTAATAGAGACTCGGGGGTGACCAACCTAGATCGTTCCCCAAAGGTGTCAATATCTAGCTCAAAGAACTCAGTTTCCTCTCCTCTATTCCTAACTCCCCATCTTGTTTGCATGAAGGCACAAACTTTGGTACCAGTATCTATGACTTAAATATTCTTGGTTAGGCAGAGTCGCCATATGATAAGAGTCTTTCGATAATGAGAGCATCAGTTCTCACTACCACTCACAAGGTGAGACTGATCGAGTCCCACCGAGCGTGCCAAAAACTGTTGGTCATAAAATCTGCCCAGGAAAGGATTTGGGTAAGTGTATGCGCCCTAGACCTGGACCAACATTGAAAGGCCAAAAGGAAGAGATACCCCTCATGCCAATATTCGGAGAAAGGCCGGATCCTATACTAAACTACTTTAATTTTTAAGATAAGGGTGCAGGAAAGAGATGAATAGAGTAAGGGTGCAGGAAAGAAATAAAAGAGTAAGGGAAGAAATTTTAATAGTTTAATGGTGGGAAAGAACCAGAAGCACAATTGCTAGCCAATAACTTGGAACAAAAGCAAAGAACACCAAGAATAAATGAAATGAACGCAATATTAATCCTCCTATGTATCCTCTGGACGAGTTCCAGGATTACCCTTCCCTCCCATTGAAATTCAGAGTTCAGAGTTATGACGATGAAGAAGGAGTGAATATGACAGAAACACTATCCACAAGCAACATAAAAGAAAACTCATACAGTGTTTTCCTCCCTTATGTATCCTTCAAGAAAATCTCAGGGTTCCACTCCAATCACACACCTAAATCCAAAGTTCAGAATTACAGTAAGCAAATGAAGAAAAGATAAAAGAAATAATCGTAGAAGGCAGCATAAAAGAGAGAAATATAGTCCATAGCCCTTTAGTATTTATCGTAGGAATTTGAGTTACAGTAGCTTTCTAGAAAAAATTTCCCCCCCTTTTACATTACAATGCTTGGGTTTTTATAAGGACCCAACCCTCTGAGCCATTAATGCACAAAATGGAGGAGTACACCCTTGAAACCTGAGAAGTCGGCTCTTCACAGCCCTTGTGACTGAGCTCTCAAATCTATTATCAAAACTGGAAACTACGATCGGGTCAACTATGGAAAAATGCATTAATGAGCCACTTGAACCTCCTTGGCTTTTGGGTGCAGTGCTCGAGCAATCGGCATGCTCGTCGGGCTCTTCTCTAGGAACCGATACTTCATTTCCAATTGCTAAAAATGAGCAACGAGCTTACCGGGCACGTAAAAATACATTTATGAGGCACTTGATCACCTCGAGAAAATACCCGACTTGGAGTGCGTGCCCTTGAAGTGCTTCGCTAGATCTTCGTTCGTAACTCCGCTTCATAATGGATTTGAGCCGAAGCAAATCCTCCTTCTTGGTTTGCACTTCGCATGGTGGAGCTTCACAAAACTACTTCGGGGGTGGTGAGTGCCGAAGCATATTTCCTCCTCAAAATGAGGTTTTTCATTCCTTGTCGCTTCGCTGTCAAAATTGCTTTATTGATGCATTGTAGAAATGCTTCGCTGCAATATTCTTTCAAAACTGTGGTTCAGGGGAGTTTGGGCCGAAGCACATTCTTGCCTTTGAAAAATGTTTCGTTCTTCACGGTTGCTATCACTTCGGGTGAAAGTGCTTCGGATGAAATCTAGCCGAAGCAGATGCTTCACAACATCTTTCGGCGAAGTGGAAATGGTTTGCTGGTGGATAGCCCCGAAGTGGGTGCTTCAACAATTTTTTTGTGAAGTACTTTTCAATGTTGTGCTCTTTCAAATTCCGCTTCGCAAGTTTTCTGGCAGAAGTAGCTGTTTGAAGTGCTTTGGGCCTAAAGTAGTTTTCTTGCCTTAGCGATTTCGAACCGCGATTTTAGACTTTCCTTCTTTGGCAAAGATGTTCTTTTGAAATGCCGCTTCACAAAAATATCACCCGAAGTAGTTGTTGGAAATGCTCCAGGTGCAAAGCTCTTTTCATCCTTCATATCTTCCTTTGGTGAAGCTATTTACCTCTTCCCGCGAAGCTTTTTTCTTTAGTCCGCTTAGTAGAAAAGTTCCTTCATCTTTATTTTATGTACAAAGGGGGTGGCAGGGAAAGCCCAAAATTGCTGCAACTTACAAATATTCTCAAAAACAACAAAAGAAATATTTTACAAAAAGAAACACTGTATAAAATTTTGATTTTTCTACCCCATTGTGCAATGTGACAAAATTGTCAACAGGAGAAAGTGGTTGTGTGTCCATAGGTGTACTCAAAATGATGCCAATAGAATGGTTGGAATATTTCTCATAACTAATATTGATGGGTTCCTTAACCACGAGCTCTTGTGATTGTTCATTTTGTGAAAGTGAAGCTTCTTCTTTATCATGTGTATTTTATGGTGCTTATTCTTCATCTTGTTTGGAACTTATGAAAGTAGGAGCCAAAATAAGTGCTTGACTTAATGGCTTATGAACTTGCCTACAAATTAGCATCAAATTTGATGTGGGTGTAGTATTTTTAATCAAATAGGTTTTATCATGAAAATCCAATGTGTATGTGTTCCTTTTAGCATTATATACTACATTCCTATCAAATTGATAGGGTTTACCAAGAAATAGTCCACAACAATCAATATTTGTCATATCACATTTTACTTTGTCCACAAACTTATCACCAAAAGAAAAATTCAAGGTGCAAGTGTGTGTGATGTTAGATGTAGAGTCTACATCCTTCCATCCAAGTGCATAGGGTTGATGATGTGGCTTTGTGGGAAGATTCAACTTCTCGATAACGGACCTCGCAATAATATTCTTCTATGATCCGTTATCTATGATACAATCCACATAAAAATCATGTGTAATGTGGGCTCTAGTGACAAACAAATGGTCACGACCCCTTGTGCCAACACATTTGTGATGAGGGTAACTTTGTTTAGTTTATCCTTTAAAGCATGATATTCTTCTTCTGTCCTTGTAGTCACAATGGAACCATCTTGTGGTTCCTCATATGTAGGTTGTACAATTAGGGACTTCTTCTTCTTCATTCTTTCAAAAGTAAAGCATTTGGACTTGACATGATCATGTTTTTTACAAAAATCACAATACATTGAAGAAGAAGGATATTTAGAGTGAGAAGAAGAAGAATGTTCTTTGGGAAAAGTGGTAGGAGAAGAAAAATGAGGGGAAGAATGAGAATTTTTTCACATTTTGTTGATGTTGATTTTTTCCTTTGGAATTGTTGTCTAGTCGAGATTTGTATGAGGCATCAACTTTCTCCTCTATGAGAATGGCATGCTTGAATGCCATATCCAAAGTGAGGAAATCATAGAACTTGATTTCCCTAAAAATTCAATCTTGCAATCCACACGTGAACTTTTTAATAAAATCCTTTTCTGAATCTTTCACACCAAGAAGAATCCTTAGCCTCTTGAATTGACAAATTTAGTTAGCAATAGACATACTATAGTCTTGCCTCAATCTATACCACTTGGTTGTGAGCTCACTTTGGTAATTTGGTGGAAAAAATGTAATTTTTAGAATTTGGATCAATTCTTTCCAAGTCATGGCAGTATTATGACTTTGTCTTTCTACAATTAAAACTTTATCTAAGCCTATGATTTTGACTGTGGCAAAATCAACTTGGTCATCTTCAGGAATTTCAGCATAAGTGAACCAATTTTGCATATCTATAATCTATGTAGACAAGACATCAAGATCCCTTGATCCATCATATAATTTGACCTCACATTTAGCTTTGTTGGCATGATTGTGATGAATTTTGATATCATAAGGATTCAATTGCACAACATAGTTTACCTTATCTACCAAAATGTCTACTACAATAGTAAGGTTTTACATGTTTAATTTGAGGTCATTAGTCATGTGCTTATGTGTATATGTCAAACTAGGAGGATTAAAAATGGTTGCAAGAACTATCTAGGCTTTTAGGAACAAATTTGATGATTTTCCTAATGCAAAAATGTGCCTAGATTTTACAAAAATTTGCCTTCCAAATTTACAAAATGGGGCTAATTTAAGTGCTTTTACAAAAATTGCATCAATTTGTAATTACAAAAATAGCACTAAATTTCAGAAAATAAGCCCTTGAATTTGCAAAAATTCAACTTGTGGAGGCAAAAATTTGATCAATTTTGCAAAAATTGCTGAAAATTTGCAAAAAGAATTGTTGTAATTGACCAAAATTGTATAAAAATTAACCTTCTCTATTTTTGGCGATAAAATTTGAATTCAAATTTTTGAATTTTTTAAAATGATGACAAAATTCTTTGTCGTTGTGCTAAGACATGTTTTTGAAGTTTGGGCAAGCGGTCAACTCTCATGCCAAATAGTCCATGACCAGTCAACTACTAAAATTTCAATGATCAACAGTCTGCGACTTTAATCAACAACCGCTATGGACAAGTGTCCACTTTAAATGCTAGTAACAGGCATCACAAACATAATGCATGGAGTGTAATTGTAGCCTTGAAGGTCGCGCACCCAACCATCGGGTGCTACCACATGCAAGCATGGTAAGGGTGACCATCGAGATGTGGTTACCTCCTCTATTGAATGTTCACACTTTTATTTCCCCCTTTGACCTTAGTATGGGCAATGTGGGACTAAACTCACAATTAACTTTCCAGTCTCGTGCTTTTCGTCTACTATAAGGGATCATGATGTAGGAGCATCCAGCGACGGCCGAAAATAGAGCAAAAGTTGCAGAAGGCGGAGGGTTGCGAAAATGCGACATGTTGCGAAATCGTGACATTACGCAGTCGGGTGCAGAAGCTGAGGAGGATGTCACGATTTCGTGACATGTCGCGAAATCGTGACCATCACGAAATCGCGATGTAGATTAGCCAGAAGGTGAAGGCAAGGAAATTGTCGTGATTTTGCGACATGTCACGAAATCGCGACGTAGAATAGCCGAAAGGAGGAGCGAAGGAAATTGTCACGATTTCATGACATGTCACGAAATCGCGACCAGTGAAGAAGGGCAGAGGTGTCCGAAGGAAGATGTCGCGATATCGCAACATGTCACGATATCACGACCCAAAGGCAAGAAAGGGCGCAAAAAGGAAAAATGTCGTGATATCATGACATGTCGTGAAATCGCAACCCAAGGGCGATGAAGGCAGCAATGAAGGAAAACGTCGCGATATCGCGAAATGTCGCAATATCATGACCAAAAGGGAGAAGAAGCGTAGGAAGGCCAAAACATCATGATATCGTGACATGTCACGATATCATGATAGGAAGAAAAGTAGACACAGAAAGAGGAGATGGCGCATTCTCCTACTTTGGTCGCGATATCACGGCCAAAACGGAGAGAGAAGGCTTGAAGGAGGAAATGTCGCGATATCGTGACATGTCACGATATCGCGACGGGAGTAGGAGAGAGAAGGCACAGAAAGGAAATGGTCATGATATCATGACATGTCATGATATCGTGACCAAACAAGAAAACACGCACTCCCAGCTTTCTTAAAGGCGACCCTTCGTGCGCGGCAAGTTAGCGGTAGTGAAACAGTAATTTCAAAGGAGGATTTCAACGGTCATGTTGGCCACTCACGCAGGATATCTAGAGACGCATTTATAGCAACTTACAGCAAGCAGCAGATCGAGGAGAAGTTTCTGTTGGGTATGGCAGCCAGTCGCGCACCTCACCTAGAGTCTCATCAATGCAACGTTCTAGAATTGTTCCAGGTGGCAATTGTAGATCGTGGGAAGTTTGAAACGTAGAGGTTCGGGACCTCTATAAAAAACCCAGCATTGTAATAGGACCGAGGGGGGGGAAATACGCAGAAGAAACTCGAAAGGTCGAGTTGTAAAGTCGAGGATAGAGTTTCGGCTTAGAGGGTGTGCGTTTTTCCTTCTAGGGATGTAGGATCATGAAGTTGCATAGAATAGAATACCAAGTCGAGCACTGGTAATTTGTAAATCCTGTGGGCTGTCTTGTAATCCGTTTTCCAATTTTATGGATTAAACTATGGCCTATTTAGAGTGTGATTTTTTTATCTGCATCAAGTGGTATCAGAGCCACTGTTCTTGAGTGCGCAAGCAGATCGTCGGTCGTGAGGCAGTTTGTGCTAGGACCTGGTAGAAAAATGCATCCACGAAGAAGTCATGGCAGTAAGAATGATATAATGACAATAGAAGAGTTCGAGGAGTTGTAGAGCCAATTTAAAGCCCTACAAGAGGAATGGTTCAGAATCAAATTGCAGGAGGTAGTAACCAGACAGTGTAGAAGTGAAGATCACTTCTCCACCAACCTCGGGTGTCTTATGCAGGAGCATCCAACGGTGGCCGAAAATAGAGCAGAAGTTGCAGAAGGCGAAGGGTCGCGAAAACGTGACATGTCATGAAATCACGACATCGCACAGTCGGGTGCAGAAGCTGAGGAGGATGTCGTGATTTCATGACATGTTGCGAAATCACGACAGTCATGAAATCATGACGCAGAACAACCAAAAGGTGAAGGAAAGGAAATTGTCACAATTTGGTGACATGTCATGAAATCACGACCGTCGTGAAATCGCGATGCAGAACAACCGAAAGGAGGAGCGAAGGAAATTGTCACGATTTCGCGACATGTCGTGAAATCGTGACCAGTGAAGAAGGGCGAAGGCGTCCGAAGAAAGATGTTGCAATATCACGACCCAAAGGTGAGAAAGGGCACAGAAAGGAAAAATTTCATGATATCACGACATGTCACGAAATCGCGACCCAAGGGTGAGGAAGGCAGCAATGAAGGAAAACATCGCGATATCGCGACATGTCATGATATCGCGACCAAAAGGGAGAAGAAGCGTAGGAAGGCCAAAATGTCATGATATCGTGACATGTCATGATATCACGACAGGAATAGAAGTAGACACAGAAGGAGGAGATGGCGCGTTCTCCTGCTTTGGTCACGAAATCGCGACAGGTCATGATATTGTGGCCAAAACGGAGAGAGAAGGCTTGAAGGAGGAAATTTCACGATATCGCGACATGTCACGATATTGCGACAGGAGCAGGAGAGAGAAGGCACAGCAAGGAAATGGTCACGATATCGTGACATGTCGTGATATCGTGACCAAACAAGAAAGCATGCACTCCCAGCTTTCTTAAAGCTGACCCTTCGTGCACGACAAGTTAGCGGCAGTGAAATAGTAGTTTCAAAGGAGGATTTCAACGGTCATGTTGGCCACTCATGCAGGATATCTAGAGACGTGTTTATAGCAACTTACAGCAAGCAGCAGATCGAGGAGAAGTTTCCATTGGGTATGGCAGCCAGTCGCGCACCTCACCTAGAGTCTCATCAATGCAATGTTCCAAAATTGTTCCAGGTGGCAATTGTAGATCGTGGGAAGTTTGAAACGTAGAGGTTCGAGACCTCTATAAAAAACCTAGCATTGTAATAGGACCTGGGGGGAAAAATATGCAAAAGAAACTTGAAAGGTCGATTTGTAAAGCAGAGGACAGAGTTCCGGCTTGGAGGGTGTGCATTTTTCCTTCCTGGGACATAGGATCGTAAAGTTGCATAGAATAGAATACCAAGCCGAGCGCTGGTAATTTGTAAAGCCTACGGGCTGTCTTGTAATCCATTTTCCAGTTTTGTGGATTAAATTGTGGCCTATTTAGGGTGCAATTTTTTGATCTACGTTAGATCACCACCGATTGGAAAAACAACTAGCATCACCATAAAATGCTCTAATAGTCAGAATAAATAAAATCGAACCGCTATTATGTCTTTCTCATTCACCAAAAAAAATTTCTTTACGTTGGAATCGATTTTAGTTCACCAAAGACAGAGACACTTGTCAAAAGAGAGATTTTCATCACCGGGGAGTGCTAGAAAATGGAAGTCTCAATGAGGGGGCATGGACCCAGGCCTAAAACTCAAAGAGGTGCACTGGAGCTGGTTTCGAAAGATTGCATATCAGTTAGATATGGAGAACTCATCGAGGAATACCGATGTCATCGAAGACTATTGTAGAAAACTGGTAACAAGTCAAAAAATAGTGTACGACTATTGAAAATGGTAGAGAATTTTGAATCCACTAGAATAAAAAATTTACAACTAAAAACCTATGAACATGCAAACTGCACATCTGCTTCATCCAATCAACAAAAACCTGCTACTTTTTCAACTTTGGTTCATCGATTTCTTAGGGTTTATGATCCTTGCATTGTGATTGGGCATGATTTAAACCTTATAAATTATATAAATATTCCTCATGCGCATGGTTTTTTGACCACCTACATCAAGTATCCTTCATGATCACTTCGTGGATTTGTGATCAGTAGGAGAGGAGCTTCATGGATTATAAATAAGCTCTCCTATTTGTGGTCCAAGGATGTGCGATCGGGACACAATTGTGTCTGCGTTGGGCTAGTCATCAATTATTATTGGTAGTCCATCGGTAAGGCTGTGATCAAAGTCGGGTAGCAGTTAGAAAGAGGGAAGAGTCATCGACAAGGCTACGAATAGTAGTCAAGTGGTGGTTGGAAGGAGAAGAGAAGGGGTCTAGGAGGTATAAGGGAAGGAAAGGGGTGGGATGCAGGTAAGGGGTGATCAGTCACCGGTCAGGTAGAACAGCTGACCATCCAGTGAAAATAAATAAAAATTATTAGGGACAAAGAGCCAAGCTGATCAAGCTCTTGATCTTCTTCCAAATTTTTAAATAATCACATGCAACCTCCTCAAAGATGTAAAAATCCTCTGTATGTTTGAAACACCCTTTCACTTGGCACCCTATGCAACTTTTGGTATCCCGAGTGTTCTCTCAGCAAGGAATACCAATGTCCTCCTCTTGGCCACAAATTGGCCTCAAATTGTGGAATTTCTCCTCAAATATCTTATGATCTTCAAAGCAGATAATTTTTCTTCAACAAGAAAAATTTTCTTGCCCTCACAAGGCAAGTAGGTTTACCTTTTGGTTTTTTGCTAGGGGTATTCAGTGCAAGGATAAATTCTACCCTCTACCACATCTTGAGATTCATAAACTGATGTTGTGGCTAGCCTCAAACCAATTTTACACAAGCACCTACCTAGGATCTGATGCACTAGTTACAAAACCCAACTAGACATCTAGCAATAAAGTGGTAAACTTGCCCTTCTTACCAAAACTTTATCCTTCAGCTCTGATACCACTAGTATGGAACTCAAACATGAAGCTGATTTATTCATAAGTGCAATGAAATATATAGGCTTACAAAAATAATCACGTAGATTAAGTGGATGCAACAATTTTCCAAACATAGCCAACCACTTAACTAATAGATAACAATCTACTAAACAAGAATGCAACTAACTGCTAGATGAAAAATGACAACTCTAACAGTTTAACTAAACATCCAACAAACAACAACCTATTTCCAACATGGGCATATTATGCCTCACATGAATACAAAGTGCAATAAATAGAAAATAATAATAAAATAATAACTTAGGCTTATATTTAAGCCTAAGGTACAATCATATCCTCAACAATGTTATTATTGTAGTAGTTCTTCATCACTTGGTTTTATGACCATTGGTCTGATTGGATTAGAAAATGCCTTTCCTTATCGTAATTTGATGTTTTCATAATCAATTGCATTAAGTGTGACATGTTTTGTTGTCTTAGTAGCATAGGTAGGGGTTGCCTTCCTAAAATTTCCTAGATTAGCCATAGGTTGTGCTTGTTATAGAGGTTGTCTAATGTGTTATGACTGACTCTCTTATGAAGGATGTGTTAGTCCAAGGAACAAGGCTTGTTGTTAGTTTTGAAATATTTGTTGTCCTTGGTAAGGCTGATTTTATTGTGGATGAGATCCCCAGGTTGAGGCCCCCAATAAACACTTGACTATTATTATGACTAGAAATGTTGGACCATTTGTGTATGGTAGGGCATTGTCCAAGATACATTCCAAGGTTTATTCATCCATTTCATATGTTATTTTGGGATAGATTGATAAGGGTTGTAGTTGTTCCTTTGTCCTACAAATTTGAGTTCTTCTATGGCTTGTTGATTCATGGAGATGGTATTTTTGGTTTTTGACAAGAAATGACATTGGTTAGTGGAATGCTCCTTTTCATATATACTATAGATGACATTTTTATTAAGATGGAATTCATAGAGGGCTTTTTTCCTTTTGCACTTAAGGAAATATTCTACGAAGGGTTCATTAGTCTTATTCCTATCTTACATTCCATCCAATGTAGTATCAAGGTGTAATATAATATCTATTTTAAAATTTTCTAGTTCCTCCATTATTTCTCCTATGTCAATGTTAGTTTTTTACTTCCCTTAATAATACCCTTTGCTAACCCAAGTGCGAAAGTAGTTTCTACAAAGATCAAAAATATCTAAAAATTCAAGTTTGTGAATATCACCTTTCCCATGAGATTTAAGGCATCCGATGATTCTTCTTGTAACCCTCTCAAAATTATGATTTTACTGAATCCTTGATCTATTACTTCTCCACATATCTTTAGGACAAAGAAAATCTATTGAGATAGTCTTTCAAATTTTCTTCATCTTGTTTTTTCATTTGGAACAACTCTTTCTTGCGATCCTTAACCCTTCAATATTCATTCTACTTATCGAGAAATATTTTTTCCATATTGGCCCACATATGTATTGAGTCTAAGTTTAACCCCATAAACCACCTCATGAATGAATATTTTAATGTGGTTGAAAAGAGTTTAAGTTTTTGGTTGTCCTTTGTATAGTCATATATTTGACACAACACCTTAAACTCAAACAATAATTGGCCAGGATCTTCAGATGTGACCCCCCTAAATATTGATAGTGCTAAGGAAAAAATATTTTTCATATTAGCTTTTTCATTGGGTTTGAATTTGATAAGGTATGTGAAGATCCTATTTATATTAATACCCTTAGTACTATGATTCTCATACACATTACTTTGTCTGCCTACCATGTTAGAATCCTCCCAATAATTGTTATAAACTTCCTTGATTTTTTCTAATATTATGAATAGGTCTAGAATTTATGGAAAGCTACTAGATTGTTCTAAGGAATCATTGAGAGATCTCAATAATTCTTTGGTTGATAAATGTGGTCCACTAAAGCTTCCTCCGTTTTCACTTGAGTGGTCTAACACACTTATCCTAGATGATTCGTTTGTTAGCACAACCTTTGAGTTCGTTGGCAAGTATAACGACCTCCAAACTATGGTAGGATAAGGGTTTTGATCAGTTAATATTCCCCTAGAGTTTTTAGGTCTATGCATTCAAAATAAGGATTTTTTTAAATGAAGTGCAATCATTAAAGAAATAAAATTTACAACCTATAAAACCTAGAAATCCTTATTTCTTTATTTTGTTTTTATGTCATGAACTAGTTCAGGATGATACCTCACTAGATCCTTAGCAACACTAATATCCCTGACAATAATTCCAAAAATAATGGGTTTCATTATTCTCATTCACTTTAAATTTGCAATCCTGGGTAGCGTCCTTGGCTATATGTGCTAATTACTATAAGAGGTATTCTGATAAATGGATTCCTAAGCCTCTAAAGGAACTAAAGTCATACTAAATAGAAAAGAACAACTCAATACAATGGAAATCTTATAGAAAAAGTAATAACATAAAGTAAATATGAACAAAACTAAAATTACACACTCAAATTGATCGATGTCTAATACTACAAAAAATGCTCAAAAAAGTGCAAAAATTAACATTACTATAACAATATGCAGAAAAAAATGACAAATTACATTACAAAGTAAAA
The DNA here is from genome assembly GCA_028583015.1 of Wollemia nobilis. Classification (NCBI taxonomy): domain Eukaryota; kingdom Viridiplantae; phylum Streptophyta; class Pinopsida; order Araucariales; family Araucariaceae; genus Wollemia; species Wollemia nobilis. The sequence continues at coordinate 7,939,111 of JAQPPZ010003077.1, read as the reverse complement.
TAACAATGCCAAACTATGAAAAATATTAAATAACCCTTTATTAGTGCAAGAGAGTGGGCCCTTTCTCTTTGTATAATAAAGGGGAAAACTAACTCATATTAAAAACTAGTAAACCACACAGAAACACAAGTTAATAAAACATACTCTTAATTACAAGATGAATAACTAAAAGCTAGCTACAATAGTCACTTGCTCTCAGCTCATTTACATCCATATCTATATTTTCCAACCCCCTAACTTTCATCAAGGTGCATATTTATAAAACATCATTCCACCTACTTTGATACTACTAGTCGAGAGAGCCATTACTATAAACAAAAGCAAAAAATATTCGTCTATTCATCAACCACTTTTACCTAAGATTATCAAATAGACGTTACAACATACAAAACTAATAATCACCATGAGTTTGCATTGGTCTTTTTAAAACAAGGATAACATTTTTTACTTCTAGAAATAACATTGATTAATCAATAAAACAAAGCCACATGTGTTAATAAAAACAAGGTCCAATTAGGTCCAAGGTGTAGATCAATTGGTTCGACCAAACCTTGTAAGGGGGCGGAGGTCCAAGGTTCAAATCTTGGGTCTCACCGGACTGAATGCTTGTCCCTTTCCTGGTTCTTTTAATGGTTTTCAAGGTTTAAAATGATTGTGGCATGGTGGTTATAGGGGTGTACTGCACGAAGAAATATATGGTGGCTTTCAGGGTGGATAGAGTAGAATACTATGGCGACCATAAAATTTGGATAGCCTACCCAGATTCATGGCAGCTACCAATTCCACCATGTAAATTCAGGAAAAAAAAAAACAAGGTCCAATTCTAGAAAAATGCCAAAATGATATCCTTGATAAATGCAACTGATAGTTTGTCAACTACCGTGGTGACTTCTTTCTAGCTAGAATCCACAAAACAAGTGTTCTATTTGATTCCTTGCATAAATAGCTCCTCATGTCCTAGTTACTACCTTTACAACATGTCTAACATCCAAAGCATAGGAATGTGCTTCAAAAAGTGCTTGATAAAGTGTTTCAAAAGCTTGGTATGAAATAACTCTTCGTCATCTCAAAATAATTAGTGAAAATAACCAAAGAAAATGTGGAAATTAACCCAAAATCATTTAAGAAATGTAATTCTCCTATTCTAACTTGTCTAACTTAAATATCATGCTAAAGTATGTAAAATTCCAATATTAGTCATACATATGTTTCAATTAGAGGTAAAATAACATATCAAATCTCTTTTTAGATAAGGAATTTCTATGCCTCATCTTGTGTAGTTTTGAACCTTACTATGATGTCCAAGTTTTGAACCTTAAGATCATACTGAACATGATGAGTAGGTTGAAAGTCCAAAGGTTCTTCATGAGGATAAGGTTGCAATGTCAACATGGTGTTATTTATCCTTGGATTGTTTAGAAGTGAAGATTGATTATGAATGGTAGATATGGGGATTTGAGTTTTTTAATTTGGGTTCATAATATTGAGATTTGACAAAAGGATTTGAATTTAAAGGATTGTAGGATGGTTCTATATTGGGGGGATAATTTGGTCATTAAGGGATGGGATAGTTAACATTTTTTTTAATGGCTTCCCAAACATGGGTATGGAAGTAATATTACCCAAAGTGGGACATGAGAGGTTCCACCTCCTATAAAAGTTTTGATGGTTGTAGAGTTAATTTAATTAGCATTTGATACATTAGGGTTTAATTTACATTGATTAGGATTTATATTTTTAGGATTAACATTAATAGGTGGTTGGTCATATAAAGGATTTTTATTTATATTATGTTGACTAAGTGACATAAAACTAGAATTGGGTGGTTGGGGAGGATTTGAAGATCCTCCCTATTCAAAATAAATATTCCTATTAAAAATCTTTCAAAAAGGTTATTCAAAATAAATATCCCTATTAACAATCTTGATATGATTTGTTGATTGTGTTTAAAAAATGTTGTTATATGATTTATTAAATTAAAGTTTAGTCTACCTTGAGAATCCTCTTTGAGATTGAGGGAACTCATGGTTGAGGTATCATCCTTCTCATCCTCAAAGTTAGGATTTTCCTAGAAATTTGATTTTTGTTATCATCCCATACAAAAGTGACATTAGCATCCATTATTCCACTACAAAGTAATACCTCTTTTGGGCCATACGTTTACTATTTTAGGTAAGGAGATAAAGAGATTAATTAATTAAAAGTTGTTATTAAAAAAAAAATTACAAGAGTATAGAAATTATGTTTAGCACTTCTATCTCCTCCTCTCGATATACCTATCTTACCAATATACCTTAGGAGGATCTCTTAATATACCTGAATCTACTAAATATACCTAATCTCCTGATATACCTGTTAGTACATGCATGAAGCTCGATCCCCTTAATATACGTGGTTGTACGTTAGGGTAGACCTTGAGGTATGTGGATAAGAAATTTTACAAGGATCAACCACACCTAGATATGTGGTTAGAGATGATATGATAGAGGGTAAATTTCATTTTTAATATTGATTAAATGAGATATTATACACAAACAATATTAATTATTTTTATTTAAAGTCTAAGTAATTTGTTTCCTTAATTAGGTTGAAGGTTAAAATAAAGGAGGTTTTCATGTCAGGTTCACCAAATATGTAGGCACATGAGAGTAAGGATCCATTTGTTAAACACGGGAGGCTTACTCTCAATGTACAAATGTAGGATTTGAGGTGTTAGTCTAATTTTGGTGTGTTCTTTTACAAACACCTAAGTTTGATTGTAAGAGCTAATTTCAATGTACAACAAAAGTAACCTTTAAATTATTATGCATTCAAACAAAATGCATGGATACAAAATCTAGCCTATATGGATTTCCTTTTTGAATGAAGACTATTAATTACAATAAATCAAGTTTATCCTTTCATTTCAAGCAAAGGCATAAGATAATTCACAAACAAGACTAGCCTAATTCAAACTACACACACTTTTGATTTAATGCCTAAATAAGAGATGAGATAAACAAATTTAAAAAAACTATTATTCTTGGATTTTCTTATCCTTTTAATGTATCCTAAAGTAAAGATAAGAGAATTGAAAATATAGTGAAGCGGCATACAAGCCTAACTAAAAGGAGAAAACAACATATATGAAAAGAGATGATACCTGGTTTTATGGCTATGGAAAAAATATTGTGAAAAACTAAAAGATATTCAATGGAGTCACCACCAAGACTATACCACCAATGGTTCTTCTACGAACTTATAACCATAGGTATACTTGTATGGGAGTATTTGATTCTAGGTGGCTTCCTTTGCTAAATAATAAGACCCCTAGGTCCTTTGTACAACCAATAATAAAGTAAATAATCATGTATGTTAGAATCATTGCCTAAGGGTCACGAATAGCTATTAGATTTTGAGGATATATGCAGTGGGAGAGATCTATCATAGGTCCTAATAAAATGCAGAAAATATGAAAGAAAGTAATTCTGCAATATGACTAAAATATACTATAAATAGAAAGTGGTGAAAATACAATGCAGTATGGAGGTGATGGTCACTCCATTAATATAAGCTAAAGAACTACATTGTACTCCATACAGGAGTTCTACCACTATCTACTACTCTCTGATATAATGCACTTGATATGCTTGATATATCACTATGAGGCCCTTTATATAGGAAGATAGATTCCTTGGCCAACACTCTACCTAGTTGTACAAGGGGACACCTTGCACATTGACACTTGTGCATTTATTACATTGCTTGAAGTAAGTAGCTAACTTCCCCCTAAAGTAATCTCCTACTCTAACTATGTACCAAAGGTGGTACATTTACATGACCCAAATGATGTAATATACTCTAACTCTAACACCCCCTTGTATTACATTATTTGGGTATTGAAGATTTCAATCTTCAATATGGATCTTCTTCTTGAGAATGGTCTTGATCAGGTTCTTCTTTAGTTGCTTCAATGTTATAGCTTCTTGTCTTTTCCAATCCTCTATTCTTTGACATTAGATATCTTTGATGAACTAGTGATCTCATGATTTTGCATGTCTTAAGTGGATCATAATTGACCCAATTTCTCTCCTTTGGACCTCTGTATGACCTATCTCTCTGACCTTCATAAGTATCAACCTTGAGCTCATTGTTAGTAGATGCTTCTGGAATAATATTTTGAAAGTAACAATTTATTCTGTGTAGTAATATTTCTTCATGGCTTTTATAGTACTTGTATTTATAGTAGCAGAAGAAAGATGAGTGATTTTTCCCTTCACAGTATTTGCATGGATGGAAATTCCAACAATTGATCTTTTCATGACCGTATTGATTGCAATAGGTGCACAATAGATATGTTCTGACTGCTTTGTAGTCTATCTTAGGGATATCATGTTTATCTATATCCTTGACTAGATCCTTAAACCATATGTGCACAATTGAAGCTATTTCATTTTTACTTCTTTGTATGATGTCTTCTTGATCTATATTTTTTCCTCCCTTTTGAATGTGGTCTTTTGTGTTTTCATTGGTATAGTTATCATCAGTTTCATTAGAAGAATCTATTTTTTCGTAGCTATTTGTTTCAAACTTATTTCCCATATTATTGATTCTTCCTTTCCTTTTGCATTTTCCTTATTGTTATCCATTGTATTATCAATCATGCTTTTAATCCATATTGGTATTTTTCTCATTCCACTTCTAAGTGTATTGCTTAATGTGTTGGTAGTCATATTTATAGCTCCTTGGATTAGAGTATAAAGTGCTTTGATTTAATAAAACCTTTTTAGAACTTAGGTTTTGTAGGCTTCCTTATGACTCCAAATGGATTGAGTACTTGATAAACTTTGATGAATGCTATTATTATCAAGTTTTGTAGAATGCCTTATGTCTCCCTAGTGATTTTGGATATGCTAAATGATTGATAAAGTGCTTTTGAGAATAGTAGTTCAATTTTGGGTTGATTTTGTAAAGTTTTGTGAATAGCAAAAATCAACTTCTATTACACCTTATTACTCCTATTGAACTTAAGCACTTTCTAATTTGATGAGGTCCTAATGGTTGGATTTCTTTTGTCCCTTTAATGTGATTTTGAGACAAGTATACCAATTAATTTCCAACCCTTGATAATATTTAATGAACCTTCTTTTATAGCTTTTGATATTTGATATTTAATGTTTCTAAATTCCAATATCCTACTTTGGTGTAGTATTCCTTATAACTCCCTAATTTGGAATATTAGAAAACAATAATATTTGCAATAATAGAAATTTAATTTTTCTAGGTAGAAATCCTTATTTCTCCTATGTTTTAATTTGCAAATATTAAGCTATAATTCTCCTTTAATTTTGCTTTCAAATATGGTTGATTTCCCTATAGTTTCAACCTTATATTATACCCTTATAACTCCTTTTAATGAAATAAAATTAGAATAAGGTAAATTCTTACCTTTATAATGTTGCAAACCTCTACGTACTCGATGCTGAATTCAGACGTAGATGACAACAATATTTAGTATTCCTCCTGGCCGTTATGACCAATGGTAAGCTTTGTATTCTCCAATGTATGGGCGTAGATGAGATCGACTAGACTTTAATGCTTGTCTTGAACTCCTTCTATGATGGACAACGACTGATTTTTTATTCTCTTTTGACTGCAATATTTGGATAGTGGATGCCTCAAGTCTGGCTTCTTTGACCACCTTGACCAAGAGCTTTAAATGCTCTTCTCCTTTCTTATACGCTACAACTCCTTGCTGCTATGAATGCACTTCCTTCCTTAGTCTCAGGCACCTTAAATAGGAAGAGGATTTGTTGAATATGACAAGTGTCATGGTAGTTTTATTTCAATGCTCGAAGAAGACACTTGAAATTTGTTGGAGGATAGATGTTACAGTATTTATGTGAGTGCTTGTATGCCTTGGTTACAAGTGTCACCTCTTCTCTAACATAACCGATGTTCTCCCTATGTAATGCTTCCTTTCACGCATGCAAGCTTGAGCATTATTTTGAGTGCTCGTTAGGGTTTCTTCAATGGTGACAAGTGGCACCTTTTATATTTTGCATGAACCTTCCTCTTCAATGTATTCTTGCAAGCTTCCTCAATGCATTATTTTCAACTCATCTTTTGTTGTGTTTTCTCCTCAATGCTTCGATGATGCTTGGTATGTGAGTTGGTTCTAGCTGGGATAATGAGCACTGTTGTGATGGTTGTGAGCTAGGACTATGAGCAACACTACTCCAATGGTGTTTTGAATGCTCCTTGTGGATGTACATCTAGCTCTTGGGTATTGCTTTCTCTACGCTTGGATTTTCTCCTGCTTTCAAGCTACTTGTAATTCTACCTTTGTAGATGATAGCTTCTTCTTGTGCTATGCTATGTATGTTGTGCAGGTTGCTTATTGTGGCTATCCAAACCATGGATGATTTGAGCTCCTTGAAGGCCCCTTTTTACCTTGCTCGGATAGTGCTTCTCTATGACCACTTGGAGATGTTTCTTCCTTATGAAGAATGTGTCTTTATGACACTTAGACCTTGTCCTTTTTCCTACGTAGGATATAATATTATGGTGCAAGATAATGTAAATAAACTTGTAAATAGAATACCTTCTTTTTGCACCTCCTTTTGCACTCTTCTCTATTGGTTTTAATGGTAGATTTCTTGTAGGCAAGGGCTGATTTGACATTGTCTCCTTTGCTATACAACTCTCTCCTTTGCTTGGTTACTTTGGTAATAAACCCAAGCTAATAACCACGTAGATAGAAGCTTTTGTAGAAGTAATTTCTGCACTATTTTTTTTTGTAAATAGCCCTTAGTGCACCTCGAATCTGAGACTCACCAAGTCTCAATTTGTAGCTTCTTTTACTGATTTTGATGGTGGCTTTCTTCTCCACTCCTTGGAGGAATCTGATCTGATTTTGGTGGCTTCTTTGGGCCATGAAATATTGCAGGTTCTGTGCACCAAATAGTGTCTCTAGACACTTTGATAATCTGTTGGTTTTGTGCCCTTGATCTTTAACAATCAACAAACACAAACTAACCTTTTTGAGAGTAACTAGTTAAAGATCAACTAGTATAGTGCTAATGGATTAATAATGCACTTTAATGGTAACAATAATCTCACCTTATTGCTCTTGTAAATAAAATCTCAAAATAATTTCAAATGCACTTAATAATCTCTACAACTTTTAAGAGTAATCTGTAAAGAACCCTTAATGAATAATCTATAATTTTCACTACAATCAATATTGTAGGATGTAGTCTTCTTGCTTTCTAGATAGATAATAGGTAGGTGATAATTTTATTTATTTCAAAAAATATCCAACTCCTATTTAATGTGCAAATATATATTTAAAATGAACTCTCCTTTTTGCACTTTCTTGAAGACTATAATATAAGCCCTTTTCCTTTGCAACTCTAATCTAAATATGGTGCTTAATGGAATTTGATAATGAACCCTTATTTGAAGTTCAACTAATTGCACCCAAGTTGCTTACCTTTTAATGGCTTTTGTAGTAGATGTAGATCTTGGTGTTTTGATTCACCAAGTTGCTACCTTGTAATGGATGAATTCGTAACTTCTTGTTGGCTATCCAAAATAACTTCTTGCTTCACCAAATTATGGTCTCGAACCTTCTATCTTGAGCCTAGGGTTTGGTGGCTTGATCCTTCCAGTGATCTTCTATTTTCTGTTATAGATTCAGAGAACTCTTATCTCTAAACTGTGCCTTCTTGTTGTGAGAGGTAATCTCCAAGTCTCTTGGATTTGGTAGGCTTCTTCTATTTGAATCCTCCTTCAATATTCTTGTTGAATTCTGACTTCAAACATGATCTTCTTCTTCTCAAGATTCTGAATGTCTTGAGGTCTTCACTAGATTCTTCTTTGATATTTGGCACTCTTTACCAAATTCTTCTTCTCTTGGGCTTGTTTTCAGATGGCAATAATTGTCCCAAGTCCTTCACTATCAGGAGCTTCTCCTTGGTAGTGGATTTCTCCAATGAGTTCTCCTAGGAACTCTTTTGATGATGCTTCTACGAGCTCTACAACAAGGCTCTCCAAGCCTTCTTCTTTTCCTCCTTGAGACCTCTCCAAGGTCTTCTATCTTGCAACTTCTCTGGTCTTCCAACTGAGACCTTTTCTTCAACCTTCTACTTCTGGAAGTGTTGGTGATGAGATCTTCTTGGATCTCTAAAATATGTTGCTTCTCTGATCAGGAATATGACTCTGTTAGTCCCTCTCTATCTCTTCCAATATTGGAAGTTTTCCAATGAGACCTACTTTGGATCTCTTCAGCTTCTTCTGAAATAAGTCTTTAATCAGTAAAGGAGATCACCAATCTCCTATTTCATGGACTCTTCTCTGGAGTCTTCTTCTGAATCAAGAACTCTTCTTCTAAATTAGGAACTCTTCTCTGAAGTCTTCTTCAAAATTAAGGCTTCTATGGCCTTCTAAATAAGGTTCTTTTATCAAGGCTTTTATGGCCTTTTCTTCTAGATCAAGGCTTCTGTGGCCTTTTCTTTCTACAATGTGAAGTTTTTCAATCTTGCAATGGAGATCTCCAATCTCCAAACTTCACCATGACTCTTCTCCTAGAGTCTTTTTCTGCAACAAAGAACTAATCTCTGCATGAGGAAAGCACATAGAATTTTAGGCAACGAAGGTGAAATCCTTCTCTATCTATTGTAGGAAGTGTCCCAACTTCTGAGAGTTAATTTTCTGCAACAAAAAACTTTAGACAACAGTTAACATTAAAAAATCTAGATCCTTAAATAGTCTTCACTAGTTGATCCATCAAACTAGTGGAATGAATGTTGAGTCCTAGTCTTCACGAGTTTTTTTGCAACTCTATGGAAAGACTCTAGCCAAATGTAATCTCAGAATTTCTGTAACTAAGATTTATTTCAGTCCTCACTTGTGACTCTCCCTATTCCTATTGACCTACTGGACTTCTCTTATGATAACTTTTGTAAGTGGCGGTGCACAATGGCGAGTCTAGTTTACAAAAGCGCAAAGAGGAACTATGATGGATGTAGGTCCTCCTATTCCTATCTCGATTCACCGTGGCTCTGATACCACTATTAGCTTTTGAGGATATATGCAGTGGGAGAGATCTATCACAGGTCCTAATAAAATGCAGAAAATATGAAAGAAAGTAATTCTGCAATATGATTGAAATATACTATAAATAGAAAGTGGTAAAAATACAATGCAGTATGGAGGTGATGGTCACTCCATTAATATAAGCTAAAGAACTACATTGTACTCCATACAGGAGTTCTACCACTATCTACTACACTCCGATATAATGCACTTGATATATATACTTGATATGTCTCCTATGAGGCCCTTTATATAGGAAGATAGATTCCTTGGCCAACACTCTACCTAGTTGTACAAGGGGACACCTTGCACATTACAACTTGCACATTGACACTTGTGCATTTATTACATTGCTTGAAGTAACTAGCTAACTTCCCCCTAAAGTAATCTCCTACTCTAACTATGTACCAAAGGTGGTACATTTACATGACCCAAATGATGTAATATACTCTAACTCTAACAATAGCAATATTACACTATGAATAAAATTGGATGAGAGAGTGTCTAAGGATTCTAGGGACAATGACTAGAAAGATCACTACTTCAGTCAGATAGGTAGTGATATAGCCTTGTGAGCAGAAGTTGGACAATAAATGAACTAGTGAGCATAAATGCAGAGGCAAAAAAATGCTACCATAGTCTGAAGGGAAACAATTTCACCTTGTATGCATATAAAATCATGACGGAGAGCTTGGTTTATAAGGGTATAATTATGGGGGTACTGTTGAAGTGTAAACTATAAGGGTCAAAAAGCAAATTTACCTCAAATGTACTACAATGAGGCTTTAGCTAGTATAGGCTAGTAAAGTGGTAGGTTGGGCAGAATAATTGTCTAAATAAGGAAGGGGGCACTGTCACTTTGAGAGCCTAAATGGAAACAAACAAAAGTAAAATATTGAAACCAAGGCTATAAAGGTGTCCTGGAAATTTTTTGGAGCTAATACCATAGACGAATGGGGCCTTGAAAAGTGCTGCAAAATAGATAATTAATTACTTAAAAGCAATAAAATGGGTGAGTGTTTAAAATAATAATAACAAGTATAAAATGACAAGATTGTAAATGATGAGAAATTTAGCATCAATAAATAAATCCAAAAACATTAGTAAAACTCAAACATAAATGTAAAGAGGACAAGAGGAAAAAAGGGAAGGCAACAACCCAAGGAAAATGAGATAAAATTTTCTTCTTACTCCCAAGCATGAATTCATCCAAGCACCAAGATGAAATATTAAAACAAAGTGAGATCTTGGAGCAATGAGAAAAGAAAATGGTATATTTTTTCTAGCATGGAGAGTGTAGTTGTGAGAGGTACCCCAAGCCCTCAATTTATAGTATGTATAGACTTAGGTATGGAGCAAAGTGCATTCATGATGATGGGAATGGGAAGACAAATATTCAAACTTCAAATATTGAAGCAAGGGGAGATATATCCAAGAAGGGAAACTCTAGGTGTTGAGACCAAATGGTGTGTATATGAGGGGGATGATGTTGTTATTGGAATGAGGTTTGAAAGACATAGAGAATCCAAAATTCCTAAGATTCGATCCTTGGAGGGTGAAATTGTTGCCTCAAAATTAAATTTGGTAATCCTATGCCAACAACACCATGGACTTGATCATTGCAGGTCAATGATGTAAGGAATAATTAGATTTGCTTTAGATTTTGAGTGGGAAACATATTTTGAGTAGAAATACTACCCTCAAAATTTTCATTGGTGATTCTATGCCAACAATACCACTTTGATAGGTAAAATGCTAAAAAAATTGGATCATCATGCTAAGTTATCTCATTTGAATGATTGATAGGTGGTTTGCAAGTTAGGTGTTCCAAATTTGGGTATCTACACAAGTATAATCCCATGAGTTTAGAGTAATTGGATGGAAGGAGGAGTTACACACCCTAAAACCAAGGTTCAAATATCATAGGTAAGCCTTAGTATTTATATCTATGTGATTTAGAGCAATTGGTTATGAGTAAGAAGTATTACACTCTAAACTAAGGTTTAAATATCATTGATGAACCTTAAAATTTTAATCAAATGTCATGGTCTCAAATAGTGAAATACCTTAAATTTCAAGAAGGTGATGTATGTTTGAAATCTTGGCAAGATTTACATGCTTAATTACCAAACTATTGTAATTTATTATTATGTGTGGTCAATATGTAATACATGTTGGTGTGAGATGGATAAAATATCATAAAGGGACCTCTATATTTTGGGATCTATGATGTCTCCCCCTTTTAATTTTGAGAATAGGGATATTTGTGAGCCTAGGTCTAAGGTTTTATAGATTAAGTTAGATAACACCTACATTTATTCTAAGATTTTCCTTTGATAAATTTAATCTTAATTTGGTCCTATTCTAACTATAAATGCATCAATAAATGCAACAAACAAGCCCTATGAACTAAATTCTTTTGATTTTCAATTATAATAAAAAATGACTTCCTTTTAAAGGGTCAAGAAAATGATGTAACAAACAAGCCCTAATATGACTAAATGTAATTTTATTCTGATCATATGCAAGACTATAGTTGGTCCCCTAATACTATTAATGGTAACTTGTTCCTTCTTTTTCTTTTGTCCTTTAATGGATAAAAAATGATAATAAGCAAATAGAAGTAGATACAAAATAGACAATAGACAAATTCTATGATCTAAAATGGCCAAAACAACATATTGGAACTCAAAACCCAGTTTATCTCTTAGTTGCAGAAGCACTAGCAATGCTACTACTATTTGGTGGCACTTTTACTATTGATAGAAGCATTTCTGGTCTATGAAAGTGTTGTTGGTGCTACTATAGTCTAATGGTGCTTTCACTTGGGATTCCTATAAATCAAAAACCTAGAAAACAAATAGAAAATAACTATAGTGAGTAGTAAAGGGGTCTACCTAGACCAATGAAAAGGATATGAATCCCTTGACCAACATTAAACTCCTACTCATAAGAAGATAAATATATATAAAGGATAAAATGATGACTATGTGCTCAGTGGAAAAAAGTACGATTGAGAAAAAGATAACAAATCATGATACTTTCTAGTTGGTGGAACTTTTGCTTTCTCTATTAGGCTACAATTTTCAAGTCAAATTTTATATTATAGCAAATATAAAGTGCAATAGCACCACTAAAGCTATAATTTCACAATGCTTTCTCCAATAAATACAACAAAATATATGTTGGACTATAGACTTACGATTTTACAAATGACTAAACGAGGATCCTTGACCAGGAGGCACAGGAGTCTTGATGAAGATGATATGATATCGTAATTTATAATAAAGATATGTAAGCTAATGATGCAATAAAACAAAATGATAAATAGATACACTATGTGAATATGTAGAATTGATTAGTATGCGATGATCAAAATAATTACAAAGTAATAAAAAGAAATATATGATAAATCCAATAGGGAAGAGAGCAAACCAAGCAAGCTTGTAACCTCAATATGCCTTGCTTTATATCCCCTTATTGTGATGAAGAATCTAAGATTGCTATTGCTTGAGAGGATTGAGAGCTTCACTATTGGAATAGATCCATGTTCAATTTAACAAAGATTTGCTATCTTTAAAAATTTATGTGTCACATTTGATAGAGATATGTTGTTAAAAAAAAAAATTATGATCAATAAGGCTCCCCAACTATTGGATTTATAGGAACCTAGGCTCCTTGGAGAGTAGTTGGATGAAGTTGAGGGATTCTTTGAAAGTAACTTTTTAAAATGGATTCAACATGCAATTAATGGATGCAAGACAGGATAGGAAAATTTTGGGGATTTGGTTGTTGTTAAGGTTGTGGATCAAACTAATGTGATTAGATCCATTTTTTTGTGGATGACTTAGAAGGTACTAACTATCTACATTTTCCATTTTAGGGTTTGATAGTTAGTAGCACTAGAATCAATAGTGTTGGAAGTGCTAATGAACCTAATTCTAAGATCAAGATGATTGCTACTAGATAGTTTTAAAAGGAAATGATATTTTTTTTGAAATTTTACAAAAGTGCTACCAGGAAGTAGAAGCACCACCAATGATATAACTCGAGTCCTTGTGACTTTGCTTTTGGATCAATAAATGATTCTAAATTGAGTTTTGAGACAATTGAGTTAATTTCAATGCTTGATTGGCTAGTTGATGAATATATTGGTGAGTTTGAAGATCTTGATGATGCAATAAAAATTGGGTGTCTATATTTACCCCTTTTTTATGCATTTATTGGATGATGAATGCATCAAAAACTAAAATTTATACCCTATTTTTGAGATAAACATATTTGTTGTTGCTTAAGATTTATGATGTTAGATGATTGATGCATTTAATTTATTGATTATTGATGATGTTAAATTCTACCTTTTATGGCAATGCTAAATGTTGTCATGCCCTAGTGTGCCCCCTCATGTTTTGAGGTAAAATCAAGTGTGACCAAAGAAACTTGATTTGACCATGATTCACACTAGAGCATGGATAAAATATTGAGGATAAACAACAAAATTTGGATGGTATGGGTTGGGGTTAAAATGGTTTGGGTAAAAAATAAATCATTTTTACCACGAACAAAGATAATTAGGATATATAGAACCCTAATTGTAGCAAATATTTTAATGTCATGGTAGAAAATACCACTACACTGGGTAGATAGGGTGAGACCATGACTAGGAGGAGGAGAAGGAGGGAGTACTATTAGATGAGTCAAAGAGTAACAATAGTAGTAGCATGAATTTCATAAATTCTAATGATTTTGATAGGTGGGGTAGAACCTAGCATACCACCTTAGTCTATTGTGGAGACAAAGAGGTATGTACTAACACACTAGGTTGCTAGCCTACAAGCCATACTAGTAGTGGCCTAGATAGGGAAGGATTCAACTTGCACATAGGGTGGAGATAGATAGAATAGTTCACTAGACCTCAATGTTGTAGTAGATGATTTTGAGTCTAATAACAATGAGGTATGCTTCTATGACAAATTTTTTAGTGATAGGTAGAGTTAGCAATAGTCAATTGGTTGAAACCCTCTTGGACTAGATGGTTGCTACATAGTAGTGACATATAGTAGAGTTGACCCAAGTTTAAGTAGAGTTGATTATGGAAGTCGAGTGATCAACCTATTGTTGCACTTACACAACATACCCCAGTTTGCATGGATTGGGGATCCATTTTTTGAATAGTTGCATATTTTATTTTGTTTTACTCATATACGAGTAGTTATCCATTTAGAAAACTTTATTTTCCAATGGGAAGTTTCCAAATTTTTGTACACCTTAAGTTTTTCCATAGTGATTATTGTTATAATTATGCATTATAGTCCTCTTATAATGGAAAAACCTCTCTTATTTAAACAATCTTGGAAGATATTTACAACAAGTGCAAATATGTCTATATTCCCATACAAGTAGCACCTCAAATGGGCTTAAATCCAGCACTACAAATCAAGCAAACATACTTAGAAACAAGGATTATATTACCTTTAAGGCCCATATATCCTACAATACTTAATTAAAATTCATAAGACCACCTCCATTAGATGTGACTCAAAAATAAAATTTTGGTAAATATAAGTTTGCCTAGGTTTCAAGAAGAATTGACCTCCGAAATAGCCTAATTTTAATATGTTGTTTGATTTCCTTATTGATCGTAGTGCTTGCCTTTTCATCATAGAATCCACTTTTAAGGCCTATATATCCTATAATACTCAATGAAAAATCATGAAACTACCTCTATTGGACGCATTTTGAAAAGATATTTCTAACGAATATAAATTTTCTTATGTTTTGAGGAGGTTTGAGGCTCAAAATTTCTTATTTTCTTTAGGTTGTCCAAGTTGCCATGCCCAAAAGCCTATCCACCTTTGGACCTCGGCAAATCAATAGCCCATATGTATTGGAAGGAGATATAGATGGTGAAATATTAAAAACCCTTGCCAACTATCTAATATCAACAAATCAATGACCCACAAGGATTAGAAGGAATATATTATGAAACATTTAAAAACCCTACCAATCGTCCAACCTTAATAAATCAAAGACCCGTGTGGATTGCAAGAAGGAATAGGTGGTGAAACATTAAAGAACCTTGCCAACCGTCTGATCTCAATAAATCAATGACCCATAGGTATTAGGGGGTATAGATGGTCAAACATTAAAAAACCTTGCCAACCATATGATCTTGGCAAATCAATGACCCACAAGGACTAGAAAGAGGTATAGATGGTGGAACATTTAAAAACCTTACCAACCATATGGTCTCAACAAATCAATAACCCATGGGTAAATAAATATGTAATATGACTAAAATTATCGAAAAACATAGAAAATTTTTGGAAAACATAGGAAAAATCCAAAACATATAGAATGTTGTCGAAAACATAGTAAATTTCTAGAAAACACAAGAAAAAATCAAAAAATGTAAAATGTTGTTGAAAAACATAGAAAAATGCTTTAAACAGAATAAAAACCCCAAAAACATAGAATGTTGTTAAAAAACACAAACAATTGAAGGAAAAATGGATAAACATAGATAAAAAAATAAATGAATTAATTTTTCTTTATGTTTCTTCCTCCCACCATCGGTTTTCCATTGCATTTATTAACAATTTCTTTTGCAATTTTTATAGGTCACTAGGTATAACTACTCGAGGTAAGATTTGGAAAAAAAATGAAAACTTGGGTAAGTTGACAAGTCAATCAATATTCAATATTGAAAGTGTGTTGTAAGTTGTTAGGGTTAGTGCAAAGCATGAAAGAAATGGGAATTAATGCACGATCCACCTATGGCACTCGATGGAAAATGAATTAAAATTACTAAGAACCAACCAGTTTCAAGTAATTCTAGATCTCATAAGGATAGTAATTAATGTAGCATGGCCAAGAGGTACTTCACATCATCACAAGTTAACAATTGTAGTTGCAAGGAGAACATGATGAAATCCAAATCAATTGCAAGTGAACTGAGTGGGTAGTAAGCTTGAGATCCAAAAGATGATAGATGTGATAGTTTTAATGCTACATAGGAAAATGCAGAGTGTCAAATTAGGATATATATGATGAAGTAAACAATCAAACCTACTTAAAACAATTAATAGAGTAGGGGTCCAAAACATTCAAGACTAATAAGGCTCAATTCCAAAATTTACAGAGGAGAAAATTTAATGAGGCATGGCCAAGACATGAATCCCAATGAGATTGCATCATAAAGAGGTTGAAACAGCAAATGTAATGACATAAGCAATGCTCATATGGTGTTAGAATACAAAAGGTATTAAAATTCAGTGGAGTTAATACCTAGCCCACTTGATGAGACTAGTAGATCAATTAGCTAATTAGAAATAATTGTTCCTAAACTTTGTGCAAATAGTAGTTTAATGAGGGATAGATGAAAGTGATCCTAGGAAGATTATATTACAAACAAACTAAATATAAAATCCAAGATTTGGTGCACCCCATTGGAATAAATATAATAGTAATTAGAAATTTGTAAATAAGGGGCTATGTGAAGAGCCAAAAAAATTGTATAATTAAGGGCCCACAAGACAACGAGAATGATCACAAACCATTTATTAGATTTTTGTTCTAATTGGATGGATTTTTTTAACCAAACCTTATGCATCTCCTAAGATATGTTCTTGTGATTCACTAAAGTGGGTGAATCTAAAGTTGTATATATTTTATGTCATATCTTTCATAATAGTTAGGCTTTGAAAGTTTATGTTCAATATGTGCATGATGGTGGTGGTTGCATTTAATTTATTTCATAGTCTATTTATCTATAGAGATTGCACCATTCTAGACCTCAAGTTGTGTGAATACTACTCAGGCCAAGATTGGTTTTAAATTTTTTTGAAAAAATATTGGTTTTAAAATTAGACTTGTTTCGCTGAACTGAATGCTTGTCCCTTTCCTGGTGCTTTCAGTGGTGTAAAAGGTTTAAAATGATTGTGGCATGGCGGTTATAGGGTAGACTGTGAGAAGATATGTGTGGCGGCTTTCGGGGTGGACAGCGCAGAATACTATGGCGGCCATAAAAGCTGGACAGCCTGCCCGAATTCATGGCAATTGTTGGCAATTTTGGGTACTTTGGGTACATTGCCTTTGCTCAAGTGTATAAGTTGTCATTGATGTCAAGAAGCTCTTGAAGGAATTTGATTTGATGTCAAATAATTTGTTTTGATGAAGGTTACGGCATGACGGTTTCAAAGGTCTTTTGCAAACCCCAAGTTGGGAGGTTTAGAGATTACAGGTGGATGCATTGGTTTAATGCATTTGGGTCCAGGAGGAAGTATTTATTTAAATAATTAAAAACCTTGTTAAGGTTCCATTTAATTATTTTTAAATAAATAAATTATTATTTGCAATGGGTTCTCCTAATCCATGGCGCAAATGTTTTAACATTGTGGGCGCTAGCCAAGACCTCCATCGATGTGTTAAACTCCTCGTCGACGTCAAAGAGCTTATGGTAAATTGCATATAAATCTCCCTTGACGAAAACAAATATTGATCCCATCCAAATTTTGAAAGGAGTTGCTCGTTGTAAATTCGACTATGTCTTTGCTGATTTTCATGGATCCGCTGTTCGTTTGTCTGCACTCGTCATTTGTCGAATCCGTCGTAAAGTTTATTGTCGTCGTGTCATGGCAGAGGAAAGGAAGGGACTGTGGTTTCATTTTATCCCTATGCAGAAGGATCAAGGTTAACAGCGTGAGGTTTAAACCTCATCGGGTGCCTTTGGCGCACCGGTAGTGGCTAGGTTGTTGGCGCGCTACCCGAATGGGAGGTTCCACATTTGAATATCGCGAAAGGGTTTTTTCGTCGTGAAGTGGACGCAGCAGGTGGTGTTAGAATTCGTGTGCAAATTTCTCCATAGCAATTTTTGATGTGGCTAAGGTATTTTCGAAATTAATTTTTGCTAAGTGTTTTTGCGAATGGAGGAAGTTTGTTAGAGGGAAAAACAGCTTAGGAGTTATAAGGAGTTTAAAGCTTGTTTGTATTTTGATAAAAGATTCTTTTTGAAGATGTTGTTGAAATTTCTTATTGCATTCTTATGAGAGATAAATTTTATTTGTGATAAGACTATAAGGGAGAAATAAGGTGTATAAGGGTTAAATATTTCTTGTAATGTTGAGAGTGCTTTTGGTTGTTTATGGAAATGAAAGCATGATGTTTTAAGGTCAATTGCTTCTTGTGTGAAGTTGTGAAACCTTAAGTGGGCAGCTTTGAGATTGATATTTGCTTTCATTAAATTGGTAATAATCAAGCTATTCTTTACTTGGTTAAAGTGTTGGGCTTACTCCTTTGTTGATGATTTGAAAAGTTGTGTGTGCTATTGCGAGTTGAGTTGGTGGATGCTTTTGTTCAAACAATATTGGAGAGAAAAGGAGTTCTACTTGTTTCCTTTTCTGATGTTGATTGTGAAATGCTTCAAGGTTGTGTTTTGAGCTGAATGGTGTTGATTGAACCTTGTTTGATGAGCATTGTTGTTGAAGCCCTAATTGATGGTGAAAAGAACATGAGTATCATTGTTATGTGATTCTTTGCATAGTTGGCAATTGTTGGAGTTTCATGTTCTTGAAAGAAAGCATTCTATCCTATCCATTTCAGATATTGAGTTGAGTTTTTAGATTTGAGATTGATTTTGAGTTGAGTTTTCATATTTGAGATTGAGTTTGAGCTGAGTTGATTTGAGTTGAGTTTTGAGATTGGGAGTTGAGTATAGAACATATTGAGTCTCTAACAATTCTCTTTATGCTTCTATGAGTTTGACAAATCACATTGGGTCTCTAACAATTCACCTTGTGATTTCCTACTAAGAAAGTTTTTCTTGGTGAGCTTGCTGAGGTTTTGGACAGGTTTTGGTGGGGACTTGTGAGCAGGTTTTGGACAAGTTTCGGTGGGGACTTGTGAGCAGGTTTTGGACAGGTTCTGGTGGGGAATTGTGAGTAGGTTTTGGACAGGTTTCGATGGGGACTTGTGAGCAGGTTTTTGAACAGGTTTCGGTGGGGACTTGTGAGCAGTTTTGGATAGGTCCTAGCAGAGGACTTGTGAGCTAAGTTTTGATAGTTCTATCAGAGAACTTGAGGACAGAGGAGCACTGGTTCTTTGAGAAGAACCTGAGGACATATTTGACAAGTCTTTGAGAAGGCTTGTGTGTAGAGGATTGATTTGTTCAAGTGTTGGACAGATATTACAAACAGAGGAAGACTTGTACTAGACCAATCTACTGTGTTTGGTATAGGTTGCTTGAGCTGCTTGTGGATGTGATCATAGAAGGCGAGAGGTCTCTTAGGCTAAGCATTGAGGACAGGAGGTCTTCGATGGAAAGGAGTTCCACGTGCTGGCAAGAGGTAGAGGCGGTTGATCTTCCGAGGGATCATTTCCAGAGCGAGAGGGAAGGTATCTCCTTTGAGCAGAGGCTCATAAATTTAGATTGAGGGGAAGGTATCTCCTTTGAGCAGAGGCTCATAAATTTAGATAGAGGGGAAGGTATCTCCTTTGAGCAGAGGCTCATAAATTTAGATTGGGGAAGGTATCTCCTTTGAGCAGAGGCTCATAAATTCAGATTGAGGGGAAGGTATCTCCTTTGAGCAGAGGCTCATAAATTCTGATTGGGGGAAGGTATCTCCTTTGGGCCGAGGCTCATAAACATTGTAATTGGGAAGGATTCCCAAAGAACTTTGAGATAACTTTTAGAGAAAAGTTTTGTGGATGTAGCCCAGCCATTCTGGGTGAACCACGTTAAAATTGGTGTCACTTTGTGGATGATATTATGCATTGCTTTGATATTGCTTTGGGTATATTGCTTTACTATTTTGAAGTATAAAGGAAAAAGTAAAAAGAGGTCTTATACTGTTCACCCCCCCTCTCAGTAAGCTTGTGTTCTTCAATTGGTATCAGATTCGGTGCCTTCGAAAAGTTTAACAGCTTGAAGGAAAAGCTAGTAAAGAACACAATGGATCATTCAAGTAGTAATGCAGCACCTATTCTTGATGGGTCATATTTTGGTCTTTGGAGTGCAAGGATGAAGGTTCATCTAATGGCACTTGGTAATGAGGTATGGGAAGTGATTGAAGATGAGTACACTATTCCTGTACATGGTCCTAATACTAAAGAAGAAAGGCTCCTACATCACAACAATTCAAAAGCAATGAATGCAATCCTGAAAGGCTTACATGAAGCAGATCTCACCAAAGTGATTCACTGCAAGATAGCTAGTGAAATGTGGAGACAGTTGAAGGTGGTTCATACAGGTGATACAAATGTCAGAAAAGCCAAGTTAAGACACTTCAAAGGTATGTTTGAACAACTCAAGATGAATTATGATGAAAAGATTAGTGACTACATGCTTCGTATGGATGAGGTTGTTAACTCCATGAAAGACTTAGGTCTTGAGCTTGCTGAAAATGATGTTTGTGATAAGATTTTAAGATCTCTTCCTAATAGATTTAGTGAAAATATTTTTGCTATTGAGGAAGCTAAAGATTTGGATAAGTTGAAAAATGATGAGCTCCATAGTATACTTGCAGCATTTGAGTTGAGAACTCAAGTGAAGGTTGATGTCAAGAAAGAGGCATCTTTCAAGGCTACCAAGGAATCCAAGGGTAAACGACTTCAAGATAGTGATGAGTCTTCTAGTGATGAAGAGGCTTATTACAACAAGAAAGGCAAGTTCTCTAGAAAACACAAAAGTATGAAAAATATAAGATGTTTCAATTGTGGAAAGTTTGGTCATTATGCTACTAACTGTACTATTCCCAAGAATGAAAGTGATGAAGATAAACAAGATTCTAAGAGCAAGGATTCTGAAAAGCACAAGCATCACAAGAAGATCAAAGATGAGCACAACAATCAAGGAAAGAGGTATTCTCACAAGCACAAGAAGAGTTTCTACCTAGACAAAGCAAGTAAGTGTTCTAGTAGTGATAGTGAAAGTTCTTCAAGTGATAATGAAAATGAGATGTTGTTCATATCAAAAAAAGAGGAAGAACCGAAACATAGATTCATTATCATGAAATGTCTTAGATGTGGAAATTTTGGTCACCTTGAGGATGATTGCACAAATAATGATTTGGTTTCTAGTATGTATGAGGATGCTTCAGAAAACTATAAGGAAGATGCATGTATGGTTTTTGAAAAGGGTAGCACCTCTAGTGATAAGAAATCTGAAAAAGGCTTTGATGATTCAAAAGGCAATCAAATAAAGGATCTTGAAAGTGAACTTATTAGTGCTCTTAGTGCTTTGAAAAAGGAAAGAGAGAAGAATGCTAGACTCAAGGATAAGTTAGATGAATGTTGTATGGAGAGAGATGATCTTATAGAAAGTCTTGACTTCTCTATAGGTAAGACACAAGAACTCAAGGATGAGTTAGAGTCTAAGGTTCTTGAGTATAGTGAGTTAGAATAGAAAAATGGCTTCTTTGAAAGAGGAAACTAAAGAGTACAAGGATAAGCTTTACAGGTTTCAAGATAGCTCCAAAAAGGTTAAGTCACTCATCAAAGGTCAAAGAAAGACAACAGATAAAACAGGCCTTGGTTTTGTTAAGCCACACAAGGAACAAGTTGGAGAGTCTAGTAAGAGACTCCAAAAGGAAGAGAGTTCTGATGAGGAAAGTACTTCATAAAAGGAGTCCTTGAATGATAGATGCACAAAAATAGAAAACAGAATTCAGAATGAGAAGAAGAAGTTTTCAGGACCCAAGAGGTCAAATAAAGGAAAGTTTCAAGGTAGATGTTTTGCTTGTCACAGGTTTGGTCACATGGCTTCACATTGCATGGCTCAAGTGAAGAAGGTAAATGACAATTTCAGAAGTGCTAGTTTCTTTCAAGGGTATTGCTACTCTTGTCAACAGTTTGGGCACAAGGCAGTCTATTACAAGGTAAATAACAGGAACATGTTTGATCAGAACAGGTTTGGTCAGAACAGGTTTGGCCAAAACAATTTTGGTCAGAACAGGTGGATTCAAAGATCAGGTTTACCTCAGAGAAACAACATCGTCAAGTGTTTCAAGTGCAACAATGAAGGTCACATAATCAGACAATGTAGAGCTGAAATTCTAGAATACAGGAACAAGAATAGTGGCATGATCAGGTCCAAGGATCAAGGCATGGACAAGAACAGGGATGAGAACAAGAACAAGAACAGTGATAAGAACAGGAATATGGACAAAGAGTTCAAGAGAAGTCCCGGCAAGGAAGTTATAGACGCTGATGATGATCAATGCCTAATGGGAGTTTTACTCCCACCCCAGAATTAATCACCTCATCAGGAGGTGGGGGAGGGACTAAGCTAAGAGGCTCATTCTTAGTCCCGAGCCCCAAAGGTGGCCCTTTGCCATTGATGACAAAGGGGGAGAGATATGAGTAAGGGGGAGAGCTTCAAAGTGAAGAGGAAAGCTTCAAGTCAGGGGGAGCAAAACTTCAAAGGAATATTCTCAATTGTGGGCACAGTTTCTCAGTTGTTAGCACAGTTGGTTTCGGTTTTGGCTCTTGAGAAGTGTTTTCAGTAAAGGTTTGCCATCAATGACAAAGGGGGAGATTGTTGGAAATTTTGGGTACTTTGGGTACATTGCCTTTGCTCAAGTGTATAAGTTGTCATTGATGTCAAGAAGCTCTTGAAGGAATTTGATTTGATGTCAAATAATTTGTTTTGATGAAGGTTACGGCATGACGGTTTCAAAGGTCTTTTGCAAACCCCAAGTTGGCAGGTTTAGAGATTATAGGTGGATGCATTGGTTTAATGCATTTGGGTCCAGGAGGAAGTATTTATTTAAATAATTAAAAACCTTGTTAAGGTTCCATTTAATTATTTTTAAATAAATAAATTATTATTTGCAATGGGTTCTCCTAATCCATGGCACAAATGTTTTAACATTGTGGGCGCTAGCCAAGACCTCCGTCGACGTGTTAAACTCCTCACCGACGTCAAAGAGCTTATGGTAAATTGCATATAAATCTCCCTCGATGAAAACAAAGATTGATCCCATCCGAATTTCGAAAGGAGTTGCTCGTTGTAAATTTGACTGTGTCTTCATTGATTTTCGTGGATCCGTTGTTCGTTTTTCTGCACTCGCCGTTTGTCGAATCCGCCATAAAGTTTATTGTCGTCATGTCCCGACAGAGGAAAGGAAGGGACTATGGTTTCATTTTATCCCTGTGTAGAAGGATCAAGGTTAACAGCGTGAGGTTTAAACCTCATTGGGTGCCTTTGGCGCACCGATAGCGGCTAGGCTATTGGCACGCTACCCAAACGGGAGGTTCCACGTTTGAATATCGTGAAAGGGTTTTTTCGTCGTGAAGTGGACGCAGCAGGTGGTGTTAGAATTCATGCACAAATTTCTCCATAGTGATTTTTGATGTGGCTAAGGTATTTTCGAAATTAATTTTTGCTAAGTGTTTTTGCGGATGGAGGAAGTTTGTTAGAGGGAAAAACAACTTAGGAGTTATAAGGAGTTTAAAGCTTGTTTGTATTTTGATAAAATATTCTTTTTGAAGATGTTGTTGAAATTTCTTATTGCATTCTTATGAGAGATAAATTTTATTTGTGATAAGACTATAAGGGAGAAATAAGGTGTATAAGGGTTAAATATTTCTTGTAATGTTGAGAGTGCTTTTGGTTGTTTATGGAAATGAAAGCATGATGTTTTAAGTTCAATTGCTTCTTGTGTGAAGTTGTGAAACCTTAAGTGGGCAACTTTGAGATTGATATTTGCTTTCATTAAATTGGTAATAATCAAGCTATTCTTTACTTGGTTAAAGTGTTGGGCTTACTCCTTTGTTGATGATTTGAAAAGTTGTGTGTGCTATTGCGAGTTGAGTTGGTGGATGCTTTTTTTTCAAACAATATTGGAGAGAAAAGGAGTTCTACTTGTTTCCTTTTCTGATGTTGATTGTGAAATGCTTCAAGGTTGTGTTTTGAGTTGAATGGTGTTGATTGAACCTTGTTTGATGAGCATTGTTGTTGAAGCCCTAATTGATGGTGAAAAGAACATGAGTATCATTGTTATGTGATTCTTTGCATAGTTGGTAATTGTTGGAGTTTCATGTTCTTGAAAGAAAGCATTCTATCCTATCCATTTTAGATATTGAGTTGAGTTTTCAGATTTGAGATTGAGTTTGAGTTGAGTTTTCAGATTTGAGATTGAGTTTGAGCTGAGTTGATTTGAGTTGAGTTTTGAGATTGGGAGTTGAGTATAGAACATATTGAGTCTCTAACAATTCTCTTTATGCTTCTATGAGTTTGACAAATCACATTGGGTCTCTAACAATTCACCTTGTGATTTCCTACTAAGAAATTTTTTCTTGGTGAGCTTGCTGAGGTTTTGGATAGGTTCCGGTGGGGACTTGTGAGCAAGTTTTGGACAGGTTTTGGTGGGGACTTGTGAGCAGGTTTTGGACAGGTTTCGATGGGGACTTGTGAGCAGGTTTTGGATAGGTTCCGGTGGGGACTTGTGAGCAGGTTTTGGATAGGTTCCGGTGGGGACTTGTGAGCAGGTTTTTGGACAGGTTTCGATGGGGACTTGTGAGCAGTTTTGGACAGGTTCCGGTGGGGACTTGTGAGCAGATTTGGACAGGTCCTAGCAGAGGACTTGTGAGCTGAGTTTTGATAGTTCTATTAGAGAACTTGAGGACAGAGGAGCACTGGTTCTTTGAGAAGAACCTGAGGACATATTTGACAAGTCTTTGAGAAGGCTTGTGTGCAGAGGATTGATTTGTTCAAGTGTTGGACAGATCTAACAATGACAGAGGAAGACTTGTACTAGACCGACCGACCGTGTTTGGTACAGAGTTGTTTGAGCTACTATGGACGTGATCATAGAAGGCGAGAGGTCTCTTAGGCTAAGCATTGAGGATAGGAGGTCTTCGATGGAAAGGAGTTCCACATGCTAGCAAGAGGTAGAGGCAGTTGATCTTCTGAGGGATCATTTCCAGAGTAGAGGGGAAGGTATCTCCTTTGAGCAGAGGCTCATAAAATTAGATTGAGGGGAAGGTATCTCCTTTGAGAAGAGGCTCATAAATTCATATAGAGGGGAAGGTATCTCCTTTGAGTAGAGGCTCATAAATTCAGATTGAGGGGAAGGTATCTCCTTTGAGCAGAGGCTCATAAATTCTGATTGGGGGAAGGTATCTCCTTTGGGCCGAGGCTCATAAACATTGTAATTGGGAAGGATTCCCAAAGAACTTTGAGATAACTTTTAGAGAAAAGTTTTGTGGACGTAGCCCAGCCATTCTAGGTGAACCACGTTAAAATTGGTGTCACTTTGTGGATGATATTATGCATTGCTTTGATATTGCTTTGGGTATATTGCTTTACTATTTTGAAGTATAAAGGAAAAAGTAAAAAGAGGTCTTATACTGTTCACCCCCCTCTCAATGTAAGCTTGTGTTCTTCAGCAGCTACCGATTCCACCATGTTAAAAAAAAAATTAGACTTGCTACTTTACCAGGTTGGAACTGAATTCAAGGTAGTATAGGCTTGTTTGTCTTTCTTTTCTTTCCTCCTGCCCTTAAACCTTTGACTTATCTTTAGAACCTGTTTAAATTTGGAGGAGATTAATTTTAGTTTAAAACATTAAAACTAGCTTTCTACCATGCACAGTTTAAAGTTTCATATAGTTGTAAGCTAATTATTATCATTGTATACTATAATAATATGAATGCAATGAATGATATTGTTTGGGTGATTATAGTTTACATAGTTAATTTAGTTGTAATTCTTTATTTATATAGTGTAAGCTTGTTGTTTGTTTTGCAAGATTATAATCTATTTAGCAATATATTTTTAAAATTTGTTGACTCATGGTTTTATTTTTTAATTCAACCTTACTTCATTCTTTGTAAAGTCAACCAATTTAAGTAGGCGTAAGTTTTCTATTTATTCCTATTCCACATTTTGCAGAGTTGCATATATTTGGTAGTAAGTTAACCATTGGTATTTTACATATGTTATAATATCAATGTAATGGAATTATTTTCCAAATAGTTGTACATTTAAGGTTAGTACAATGTGCTTAGAAATATTATCTCGTAGAGTCATTCCAACAAAGGCTCCTTGAAGGAAAAATACCATTGACCTTTGGGTTTATCCACACCAGCAAATACTTGGCCATACCAAAACCTTGGGGGAAATGAATTCTCTTTCAAGTGGAGACATGCTTTATTCCAATTAAGTTGGATTACCCTTGACACACAAATAATTTAGCTTCGACCTCTTTATACCCAAAAAAAATGGAACTAGAGGGAATTCAGAGTGTACCATTTTCATGCTCAATACAACCCACTATAGGGTTTCCTACCATGTAGTCGTACTAGCAAATATTTGCCTTATTTTACAAACTAGGTCATAGACACACTCATGGTACATGACTCCATAGTCATAGCAGTCAGTGAGAATGCCACCATCATCTAGGGAGGAGTAGAAGCACCAAATACAAGGTCTTAGAGCTAACTACTCCTATCAGGGCCAATTTTGTAGTTGTGTATTTATGTGGATAGATAATGTATAGATAATTATAGATTTTGATGTTGATACATTTTATGATATATACATCGATGTTTATGGATCGATGATGATGTGTCAAATTTTATGTGGTGAAAGTTTTGTTATGTTATATTATGTTTAATTTGAGGTAGATGATCGATGATTAATGATTTGATTTAAATTATAAAATTATTAATTGATTAATAACATGTGGTTCATGGACTTAGATAAGTATATTTATAAAAGTAGTTTGAGGTTTATGATTATATGATGTAGACTGATGTGTGATTAATATTATAAAATGATGTACCCAAGGGGACTCTGGATAATATTGTGAGGCATAAAATAAGCTATATACATATATCCAAAGGGACTTCAGATATGATACAAGATAAAATATTTACCTAGAGGGACTTTAGAAAATACCATCAAGCATTGCTATAATACAAGATATGTACAAATATATAGATAATTATTTCCTAAGAGGACTTTAGATAATGTCATTAGGTATTGCTATAATACAATATATATAGATAGATATATATAGATATAGATAGATAGATAAATAGATACTTGCATAGGTAAACTTTAAATAATTCCAGAAAACATTGCTATAATATAAGATATATAGATTTATACAGATAAAAAATTATCCATGGGGACTTTAGCTATGATACAAGATAAATGATTTACCCAAAGGGAGTTTAGATTATGTCATTAGGTATTGTTATAATATAAGATATATACTACATTTGTTGCCCCCAAGAAATTCCAAAGGATCATTTTATGATTTATTTGAAATCCACAAAATAGATTTGCAATGAAACAAATGTTTGTGAGGGCTTAAGAGCCTTACCCCTAGAAAAATATCATAGAGGACTTATGTTGATATATTTACCTTTAAACAAATGTCTAAAGGACTTTTGCTTTGCTTGTAGACAAATTTCATACAAGAATTTTTATTGGTGGATTTACCTTTAAACAAATGTCTAAAGGACTTTTGCTTTACCTCTAGACAAATGTCATACAAGAATTTTGATTAGTAGACTTGCCTTTAATAAAATATCTAAATAAATTCCACTTTATGTGTAGAGAAATGTCATACAATACTTTTGATTGAGAAATTTTCCTTTAAACAAATGTCTAAAGAAATTTTGCTTTGTCTATAGAGAAATGTCATGTAGGACTTTTGATTTAGAGATTTACCTTTAAACAAATGTCTAAAGAATTTTTGCTTTACCTATAGACAAATGGTATATAGTAATTCTAGTTAATAGATTTTCCCCTAAAGTAGATGTTAAAGAGGACTTTAAGATGTGCCAAATGATGATGATTTTCCTCTAGAAAAATGTTGAAAAGGACTTTATTCATATGATTGATATGACAATGGATTTTTCTCCCAAGTGGTGGAAGAATCTATTGATGACATGTTTCTTCCATTCATGGTGATACATAGGAGACATGAGATGATAAGATTGATTTTATCATCAACACTTGTGAACCTCATAGTATTTACCATGGGGTAAGATGTTGGTGAGATAGTGAATGAAGAGATGGGAGAAGAAAATATAGACTTCATGATCTAATTGGAGATTATGGAGATTGCAAAACAAAGATAATTGTGTTGTGCAGATTGTGGATGATTAATAAGAGGGACTGGAATGTATTCAATTGCATTAGTCACCTAGTGTATAATTCGTGCTATCTAGGATCACCATTTGTATGTAATTATAGATTACTAACTCTCAATGATATAGATAATCCAAGTAGAGATAGACACGTGGATACATGTAGATACGAATTCAAGCAAATACAAAAATGCAGTGACAAACAACTAAAATCAAACAAGTAGTTAATGTAAATTTAAATATAATATCATTTAAGATGCATTATTTTCATTGGTGTTGAGCAAGGTGGAGCAACAGTATTGTCATTGTTGTCAACACAGTTAGATAGATCGATTGATGCAGTGGACAGGAGTTAAGAGGTTCTTCAGAGTATGTTTAGTGATTATCCAAAAGATCGAAGTGGCCCATATGCTAAAAATCAAAAGAAAATCACAAGGAAGAAAACTATCACGATATCGTGACATGTTGAGCAAGGAAGAAAACTGTCGCGATATCGCGACATGTTGAGAAGAAAGAAAAATTGTCATGATTTCGTGACATGTTCGAAGAGAAAGTGCAAGCAAGAAAAACTGTCACGATTTCGTGACATGTTCGAAGAGAAAGCGCAAGCAGGAAAAACTGTCACGATTTTGCAACATGTTCGAAGAGAAAGCACAAGCAAGAAAAACTGTCACGATTTCACGACATGTTTGAAGAGCAAGCAAGAAAAACTGTTGTGATTTCGTGACATGTTGGAAAAGAAAAAGGCAAGTAGAAAAAGTTTCACGATTTTGTGACATATTGCAAGAGAGATAGTACGAAATAAAAAGTGTCGTGATTTCGCGACATGTTGGAAGAGAAAAATGCAAGTAGAAAAAGTGTCGCGATTTCGTGACATATTGCAAGAGAGATTGTACGGAAGAAAAAGTGTCGCGATTTCGTGACATATTGCAAGAGAGAGAGTCCGAAAGAAAAAGTGTCACGATTTCATGACATATTGCAAGAGAGATTGTATGAAAGAAAAAGTGTCGTGATTTCATGACATATTGCAAGAGAGAGAGTCCGAGAGAAAAAGTGTCACGATATCGTGACATGTTGCATTTTCACTGTCCGAAGCGAAGAGAAAATGCAAGGAGGAAAAAGTGTCTCGATATCGTGACATGTTGCATTTTCACGGTCCAAAGTGAAGAGAAAATGCAAGGAGGAAAAAGTGTCGCGATATCGCGACATGTTGCATTTTCGCGGTCCGAAGCGAAGAGAAAATGCGAGGAAAAAGTGTCGCGATATCGCGACATGTCGCATTTTCATGACTTGAAAAGAGTAGGAAGGTAGAGAAGGAAAAGTGCCATGATATCGTGACATGTCGCATTTTTGCGACTTGAATAGAGCAGGAAGGCAGAGAAGGAAAAGTGTTGCGATATCGCGACATATCACATTTTTGCGACTCGAAAAGAGCAGGAAGGAAGAGAATGAAAAAGTGTCGCAATATCGTGACATGTCACATTTTCGTGACCCAAAGGCAAGAGAAAGAGCAAAGGAGAAAAAGTGTCGCGATATCGCGACATGTCGCATTTCATGACTAAAGGAGAAGAGAGAAAGTAAGAAGGCAGAAGTGTTGGGATATCACGAAAAAAGTAAAGAGGAAGAGTACAGAGGCGAAAGTGTCATGATATCACGACATGTGTTTTCATGGGTACAAGCCAAGAAAAGAAGCAAGGAGGCGAAAGTGTCGCGATATCACGACATGTTGTGTTTTCGTGGGTGAAAACCGAGAAGAGGACAAAGAGGCAGAAGTGTCACGATTTCGTGACAGGTCGCTTTGTCGTGAGCTAAGAAGAGAACCTAGTCAAAATAAGATATGTGACAGTTAACTAAAGTAGTACAACAGTTACAGGTGTAGTTACAGAGAAAAATCATGCAGCTAAAATAAGAACAGTTAACTGAAGTAGTACGACAGTTCAGGTGTAGTTACAGAGAAAAATCATGTAGCTAAAATAAGAACAGTGAACTGAAGTTAGTATGACAGTTACAGGTGTAGTTATAGAGAAAAATCATGCAGTTAAAATAAGAACAGTGAACTGAAGTCAGAACGACAGTTACAGGGCCAGTTGTGGGTTGCATGCGAAAATATGGAAGTTAAAAATAGAGTTAGAACTTTGTTATAAAAGAAGGTCTATGTGGAGAATTAAAGTGCTGCTGAAAAAGAGTGTCGTAAGAGAGCGTTAAGCAGAACCATGAGAGCTGTAAGAGTGTAGTAAGAAGCGTAGAAAGAGGGCTATAATAGGGCCGTAAAAGTGTAGTAAGCAAAGCCTTAAGTGTGTGTGGTGTTTTGGTGAATAGCGAGAAAGGTTGGGTTAGCAATAGACCAGTTAGGGTCTTGTATAAGCGAAAGCATCTTTATGTCAATCTTCTAGTTTTAGAACAGAAGTCCAAGTTGGTGCTTGGCATCAGGGGTTGGTGCTCCTTCCAGTTGGTGCTGGTAAATCAGGGGTTGGTGCTCCTTTCTATTGGTGCAGATAAATCAGGGGTTGGTGCTCCTTTTTGTTGGTGCAAATAAATCAGGGGTTGGTGCTCCTTTCTGTTGGTGTAGATAAATCAGGGGTTGGTGCTCCTTTCTGTTGTTGTAGATAAATCATGGGTTGGTGCTCCTTCCAGTGTGTGCTAGTAAATTGATTGTAAAGTTTTTGCTTTGCAAAGGCTAGATTTGGATGGGAGTCCAAACAATCAATTTTTAGGAGTAGCCAAAATTGGTGAACCTCGGTACATCTTGTGTTGTGTGATGCTCTTTTGTTATATTTGCTTTATTGGATTTAAGTTTTCGTTGTTTTGGTATTAAGAGTTGAAGATTTAAGTTTTTAAGAGCTACACTGATTCACCCCCCCTCTCAGTGTCATTGTGAGACTAAAAATTGGTTCCTTAAGTTCTTTTCCATCAAGTGTGGTAAGGTGATAGACACCTAAACCATACTAGGTAGTTATGATGTATGGACCTAGCCAATTGGGCCCAAACTTGCCTTTGAACTAGGTTTTAGTATTAGTATATTTTATTCTTTTTTAGGATAAGATCACCAACTCCAAGGGATCATGATCACACCTTTTTATATAGGTATATTTAAGCCTTTATTGGTAGACTGTTTGGTGTTCTAAAGCATGGAATCACTTTTTATTAGGCAATCCAAGCTGATTGAGATGGATATTACGATATTGGTCTCCAAAAAATATATCTTATAGAGAAATTCATAAAGGAAAATAATATTAGAGGAGCAGGCTTGCAAAAATACATACTTATTAATTTGAAAAAACCTTAGAGCTAGAGCTTTGGAAGAGAAAACTAGGGCATCAATTGGGTAGCCGAAGAGATTTATGGTTGTGGAATTGAAGACAATATTGCTACCCCAGGAGGACCCAATGGGGACACCTCTAGATCCTCTTTTAGAGAGACATAGCTGGTTAAAGGATAAATCTCCAACAGAGACTGAAGAAGCACAAAAAACCTACAATAAAAATGTTTTTTACAACTGCTGGAAATAGATCAACATCTCAATGAGTTAATGGATGCTTGCCACAGTCAGAATCAAGGCCAACGATTTTCATTGAGCAAAGGATGGTAGAAGAAATAGTTTTATATAGATCCAATCATGATTTAATCTATAAATTCATGGGTATTCGCCCTACCCTAAATTTTTTGCATTCCTAGGTCCGACAAAACTAGGAGCCTCTTGGTGAGTATTCTTTGTGGTTTATTAGCAATGGATATTTTATTGTTATTTTTTCTTCACTTGCAAATAGAAATAGGGATTTTGAATCAGAAAAGAGGAATCATAGTCCAATAAGATTATTTATTCAACCCTGTAGAGTGGGATTTGATCCTTGAATTGAACCCATTGTTGTCTCGATTTGGATTCGTTTATATGCACATCCAATGGATTTTTAGAGTGAGCAAGTATTGGAAATTATTAAAAATTTCCTTGGAAGACATTTGGGTGTTTCCAAAGACACAATGAAAGGAAACACATCTGTTTATGCTAGATTATGTATGGAAATGGATCTTAGCCATCCTTTGTTGGCAGAGGTTGAACTCGAACTTGCAAGACTATCTTGGATTCAACAACTGGATTATGAGGTATTGCCCTTCAAGTGTAAATCTTACCATAAATATGGACATTTTTCTCGATCCTACCCAAACAATATGAACATAAAAATAGAGGCTCCTCTAGGAATGTCAAATCTAAGGATGGTAAGTCAATAATCAATAAAGAAATAACCAACATTTCTCAGGGTAAAGAAGCATAGGGGAGATAGTTTTGAACAACCCAAAATAAGGATAAGGAAAAAGAAAAAATATGGTAAAAAGAAAACCCAACTCAAACCCTCCAATAGGTATAGGATATTCAAGACACTAGTGGACCAGGAAGAAGAACAATTCATGGAAGGAGTGGATGAGAATAATAAAAATAATAACAACCATGTTCAAGCCCTTCTTTCAACTCCTCCCATCCTAGAGTAGGTAATTGAGTGCAGTGAGTTACCGTAATCAGAGATTGCAGGGGTATCAATAGTGCATAACAAGAGCGGTCAATAATTAAGGATATCATTATGGGTATAGCATAAAATAACAAAAAAGGCCAACTCTAGGGATAACTCAAGTGGAAAAGAGATAAAAATTATCATCTCTCAAGGAGTGGGTAGAACATCAAATAAGGAATTGATAGCAGTTCAAGGAGACAAAATGATCACTACAGGATCGGTGAGACCAATAGATTTTTACTGCTCTCAAGGTAACCAATGATTATACAATCATGGAATTTTAGGGGTTTAAACATTAGAACCCATCAATATATTGTTCAAAGACTCTTAGAAAAATGTAAACTATATTTTTTGCTTATCTAGGAGACAAAAATATCATTGGATCTTATGTGTAAAATAGTAAATAGACTTTGGAGGGGTGTTGGTCATATGGAAGTGGCTACCCAAGGGGTATCATGGTGATAGTTACTTGTGGAACTCTCTTGAATGGACGGTAATAGAACATATAACTTGGAGGGGTGTCCTCACATCACATTCTAGGAACAATGTGACAGCTAAACAAATTTTAATCATAAATTTTTATGGGGCTCAAAACCTATATGGTCAGATGCATCAATGAAAATTTATGCATAACATGAGAGTCTCAAGGGAGGAGTTAGACTATATTTTTTTGGGGGATTTTAATGCTAAATAATCCTCTAGAGATTAGGAAGGGGGGACCCCAATTTTGGACCCAAGGGATCGACTTATGATTGCCCAAGTCCAAGCATTACATTTGGTGGATATTAAATTCCCTAGAACCAACTATACTTGGACTAATAAGAGGGAGCAACATAGCAGGTGAAGAATTTCGCAAAGTGATTGTACATTCTCATTGATTTGATTATAAACATTACAAAGCAATTTGAAGCTGTTGGTTAACCGATGAGTTGGTTAACCAACCTAATTGGAGATTGCCTACGAGCAATATTTTACAATAATGTAATACAACCCCATGCATGATATGCTAACATCCCCCCTTATTACATTATTGGCAAATTTCGATAGTGTCTCGAAATTTTTCATATTTGATACGGCCAAGGGCTTTGGTAAAGATATCTGCAACCTGCTCATCAGTAGGAATGTATTGAAGTTGTATATGGTGCTTTGGAACTTCATCCCGAATAAAATGACATCTGGTATCAACATGTTTGGTACGTTCATGATAAATAGGATTTTTGACAAGATTCAAAACACCTTGATTGTCGCAAAACAAATGAAGTGGAAGATTCTTTGGAAGGCCCATGTTTGTAAGAATGCGACTTAACCACATTATCTCGCAGACTGCTTCACTGGCTGCACGATATTCTGCTTCTGTTGAAGATAGAGCAACCACATGCTGTTTCTTACTGTGCCATGAGATTGGTCCAGACCCGAGATGGAAAACATATCCAGAAGTGGATTTACGATCATCAAGAGATCCAGCATAATCTGAGTCTGTGTATCCAAGTAAGAAAAACTTATTATTCTTTACGTATTCCAGGCCATAATTTGTACTACCATGAACATAGTGAAGAACTCTTTTTGCTGCTTTCTAGTGACTCATCTTAGGTTCTTGCATGAATCTTGAAAGATATCCCACAGCAAAACTGAGATCTGGCTTGGTATTTGTCAGATATAGGAGACTCCCAATCAACCGACGATAGAGAGTTCCATCTACCGAGGTGACTCATCGTATCGAGATAACTTAAGTCCTTGCTCCATTGGAGTTGCTTTGGACTTACAATTAGTCATCCGATATTTTTCCACTAAAGTCTTGGCATATTTTTTTTGGGTTACTCGAATATGAAATTTTTCTTGAGTAAATTCTAAACCAAGACAATAGTGCAGAAGTCCTAGATCTGTCATTTCAAATGATTGCTTCAAGTCTTTTTTCACTAAGCCAATCATACTTTCTGAGCTTCTGTAATGATCAGATCATCTACGTAAAGTACAAGAATCACTATATCAGATCCATTTTTCTTGATATAGAGATTTGCATCTGAAGGACTTCTTTCGAATCCATGCTGCACAAGGTGACTATCTATTTTGATGTACC
The DNA here is from genome assembly GCA_028583015.1 of Wollemia nobilis. Lineage (NCBI taxonomy): Eukaryota > Viridiplantae > Streptophyta > Pinopsida > Araucariales > Araucariaceae > Wollemia > Wollemia nobilis. The sequence continues at coordinate 7,904,350 of JAQPPZ010003077.1, read as the reverse complement.
AAGCTCGAGGAGCTTGTTTTAGCCCATACAAGGATTTAATCAATTTGCATACTTTTTGTTCTTTCCCCTTGACCACAAATCCTTCTGGTTGAGTCATGTATACTTCTTCTTGTAAGTCACCATTCAAGAAGGCACTTTTAACATCCATCCGATGTAATTTCCACCCAAACCGAGCTGCCATGGCACAAAGTACACGAATGGTAGTCATTTTTGCGGTAGGGGCAAAAGTCTCTTCATAATCTATGCCTTCTTTCTAAGCATACCCCTTTGCAACAAGCCAGGCTTTATGCTTATCAATAGACCCATCTGCCTTATACTTTACTTTGAACACCCATTTGCAGACCTATGGGTTTCTTCCCTTTTGGCAGATCGACTAACTTCCAAGTATTATTTTTAAGGAGAGATTGATGTTCTACATCCATGGCTTCTTTCCACTGTGGTTCATCAAGTGCAGATTGAACCGTTGTGGGTTCGTTTGTATTCAATGTAGACATATAGATTTTTTCTCCATCCTTATCGTCCTCTTTATCATTTTCTGTACCCACTGACAGATCATCAAAGTGTTGGCAAAGTTCATCAACCTCTGATGTAGATTCTTCTGCTCTCATTTCTTTTGTCATACTGTGAGTACATGGTCTATCAAGAGATAGATATGGAAAGGATTTCAACTTAGCATCTCTCAAAGTGCTAGTATACCATTTTGGAACTTTCTGTTTTTGTTGTGGAAGATGAACCTCCTTCTTAGGCTCTTCTTCATCTAGGTATACAGTTGTGGATGTGTATTTTGATGTGAGAGCTTCATCAAATATAACATCCCTACTTACATGTGTCTTCTTGGTCTTAGGATCAATCAATCGATAACCTTTTGAGTACTCATCATAGCCAAGAAAGATACACTGCAGGGTTTTCTCATCCAGCTTCCTCCTTTTCTGTTTTGGAATGTGCATGAATGCTTTACATCCAAACACTTTCAGATGAGCAATGGAAGGTTTCTTATCACTCCATGCTTCTTGTGGAGTCTTCCCTTGTAGAGCTCTAGTGGGTGCTCTATTTAGAAGGTATGATGCTTGTGTTTATCGCTTACGCCCAATATTGATCCTCAAGATGTGCTCCTTTTAGCATACATCGAACCATTTCCATAATGGAACGATTTCTTCTCTCTGCAACTCCATTCTGCTGAGGTGTATAGGCTGTAGTCAGTTGCCTTTTGATTCCATGTTTCTTAAGAAATGTTGAAAACTCTTCAGAGGTGTATTCCCCCCCTCGATCTGAGCGAAGGGTCTTGATAAAGCATCCCGACTCCTTCTCAACTAGTTTCTTGAACTGTTGAAAGTAGAGAAGTGCTTCTGATTTCAACTGAAGAAAGAAAACCCACATCTTCCATGAGTAATCATCAACGAATAGTTGAAAATATCTTTTTCCACCATAGCTAGTTGACATAGGACCACACAGATCGGTATGTACCAGCTCTAAAGGTTTTGCAGCTCGAGAGGAGCTTGTTTCAAAAGGCACTCGATGTTGCTTCCCTGCTAAGCAATCCGAGCACACTGGTAGGGTAGATGAGAGTGGTGGAAGACCTTTAACCATCTCATATTTGTGTAATTCAAGCAAATATCCAGAACTGAGATGCCCATACCGCCGATGCCGAGAGAGGTGGCCTCCTTCGTAGTTGCAGCCAAAGCAACATGGGGAGTGGAAATAGCATCGAGAATAAACAAGCCATGTTTGTAAGATCCGGTGGCAACATGTTTACCACAATGTGTGATAAAGCATCTCTTCTTGCCATTGACAACTCGAAACACGACTTCCATGTTTCTATCCAACATTTGAGTGACGGAAAGTAGATTATTGGCTAAGCCTGGAACATAGAGAACCTTTTCAATCTGACAATTACCATCAGGAAGAGACACAGAAATATCCCCTTCTCCTTTTACTTGATATACCTGATTATCAGCAATTGTGACTGGCTTACCCTCTTTCTCCACAAAAGTATCAAACCATGATTTATCCCCAGTCATGTGTTTGCTAGCTCCTGAGTCAATATACCATACATCATCTATCTGAGAAGATGACGTATGAGTCATGAGCACCTTGTGTGCTCTTTCAGAGTCAGAATCAGAATCAGAATCAGGAGAAGGTGATTCTAAGTTGGATTCAGCATAAGCTACATGGCCTTTAGATTGTTTATGCTTATTGTATTTTTTCTTATGCTTGCCCTTCTTGTGTGAACCTCTCTCATTTGGTTGCTTGTTTTTGAACCAACACCTGTTGGTGTCATGGTTATTCATGTCACAAATTTTGCAATATTTTGTATCTTTTTGCTGAGATTGCTTCCCTTTTCCTTTGGAAGAAGCACCTCCTTTTTGAAACTGGCCTTGCTGTTTACTACTTTGCTGAGTGGAGAGAGCATTATCTGGCATGTCATCTTTCTGGACCTGAGTTGCCTCCTCAGTCTGAAGCAAGTTTACCAGTTCCACAAATGAGACTTGTCTGCCAGAAACATTGAGAGAGGTGATCAACATCTTGTAGGAACTTGGTAATGCTCTCAAGATAACAGAATTCAAGACATCATCATCCACAGGTTTTCCCATAGCATTCAATTTTGCTTTCAAATCTGCCACTCTGCATAGGAATATGTCAATCTGTTTCTCCAGAACTCATACTGAGATTATGTAGTTGAGTTTGAAGATGAAGAATAGTGGATTGATTCTTCCCTTCATATACTGTGAGCAAAGCATCCCAGGCTATCTTACTAGTTTTTGCATCACAAATATGAGGTTGCACCTCATCTGCGGTAGCAAGTAAGATAAATACAAGACTCTTCTTGTCTTTCTTATCCCAATCATCTTGATCTGTTCCTGTTGTTTGAGGACGTTTTTCAGTGCCAGAAACTACATCCCATAAATCTTCCAACTGAAGTATGGCTTTCATCTTTGTCTTCCATGGAACAAAGTTAGGACCCTTCAGCAATTGAGAGTCTGAGAGATACTTATGAATTGTGGCCATTATGAAAGTTCCTTATATCACCAATTGGTCTCCCTTTCTTTATACCTGCCAGATCGTTATATTGTAACCATTCAATATACACCCGCCCTTACGTGAGGGAAACTATAGGTATATAGGAACAGTATACCACTCAATATGTACTCGCCCTTACGAGAGGGAGACTATAAGTACATATGAGAAGCACAATATATTGAACATAGGCGATACTGAAAGAGCATCGTGTTGTTAATGACACCTACCATAGAAAGTTTTATTCCGCATGCGTGGGGCGTAACTTCCCCTAAACACTTTGGAAGAAAGAGCTTTCGTCAGGATTTACGTCTAACAACAATCACGATGTGGGTATGAAATGGGAAAAAAACAAAAAAACTGGTTTGCCTTATTTCTCCCCGACGATTTATAGAGAACAAGCTCAGACGTCGTTGTTGCAGCTATATTAGGCGGCGAATACAGTAGTCCAAAGCACGACAGCATTACCTGTAAGTGTGGACCAGAGGTATCTCAAATACCGAACACTGCTGTGCAATAAATTGCACAAATAGGGTATAAATTTGGGGTCTTATATATTTTTTTAATTTATGATTGATAATGCAAGAAAAAAAAGTATTTAAATGCAAATAAAAAATCATAAATGCCCGCAAATTATAGCTCCTATTACAATTTCCCCCCTTTGTCTGACAATTTTGCAAGTGAAATTGGTGAACTCCCCCCTTCAAATTGCAAAAAAATAGAATTTGGGAAAAAAATACCTAGAGAAACTCTCAAAAATGGGTCTGGCAAGGCGTCACAGGCGTCAATGGTGATTTTCGGGCGTCAAACAGCCGCTCAGGGCGTCAAAAAACTGCGTTGGGCGTCAATGGTGTTGTTCGGGCGTCAAACAGCCGCTCAGGGCGTCAAACAACTGCGCTGGGCGTCAATGGTGCTATTCGGGCGTCAAACAGCCGCTCAGGGCGTCAAAAAACTGCGTTGGGCGTCAATGGTGCTGTTCGGGCGTCAAAAAACTGTCCCCGAAGGGAGTCAAAACCGAAACCTACTGTCCACCATGCAGCGCCCTGACCACGGGAGCCAGAAGACCCGACGAAACTACGTCGAAGATAGGATCGATTTAGATCCTCGGGGCCGGAGATAGGCAAAAAAATTTTTTTATCCCACATGGCCTATGCGGCCACTGTGGGAGGCTTGAAAAAAATGGAAGGCTCCATAGCCTTTCGGTTGCCTTCGGGCAACCACCCCCAGTCCAGTCCGCCCTTTTGCCTCAGCCGTCTCCCCGAACCGCCTCAGAGTCTCCCCGTCTTTGGTTTGCGTCGTCCCGTCTCGGTTTGCGTTCTGTCAGCTTTCGTCCGGTCGTGTCGTCTCCCTTGCCAGGCCCTCGGCCCTGCGTCCTGTCAGCTTTCGTTCGGTCCGCCAGGCTTCGTGTCGTCTCCCTTGCCAGGCCCCCTCGGCCCTGCGTCCTGTCAGCTTTCGTTCGGTCCGCCAGGCTTCGTGTCGTCTGCTTCTTTTCGGTCCGTTGCTCTATGTCAGGTCCGTCCGCCAAGCTGGTCTGTCCGTAGCTCTGATGCCATGAAGAATTTTGCGAAGTGATTGTACATTCTCATTGATTTGATTATAAACATTACAAAGCAGTTTGAAGCAGTTGGTTAACCGATGAGTTGGTTAACCAACCTAATTGGAGATTGCCTACGAGCAATATTTTACAATAATGTAATACAACCCCATGCATGATATGCTAACAGCAGGAAGGTGAAGTTAGATCATTTTTTGGTTTCAGATGAGACGTTTGTGAAATGGAATATAAAATTTCAAATTTTGGAAGGTCCAATTTTAGATCACTTTTTCATTTTGTTATAAGGGGATATCAAAACAGTGCACTATCACAAACCATTTAAATTTGAAAACTTTTATTACAAAAAGAGGAACTTCAAAAGAAAATTCCACATTGGTGGGAGGAGGGCCGCCCAACATATGGGATAGCAATGTTTATATTCCACAAGCAACTTCATTATTTCAAGGATCAACTAAAACAATGGAGGCAAGCTAACAAGACAGACTTCCAGGTCCAAAGAGCTCCATTGGTAGCCAAATATGATGAGGTTCAAAAACACTTCAAAGAAAAAACAATTATAGAGTAGCTCAAAGAAGATGATGATGCATTGCATAAAGCGGTTGAGGACATTGAAAACCAAGAGGAGACCTACTAGAAATAGACAGAAAGAACCACTTGGTTATTAGAAGGTGATAAAAATACCAAAATTTTCCATCGATCTGCTTGTGCTAGGAGACAAACAAACAACATGGAAGCTCTTCAATATGAGAACGAACACTCCTTTGATACAATTCCAGGTATGTATTTCCATTCAATGGATTATTTTTCTAAGCTATTTAAGAAAAATATGGTTCAATATGAAGAAGATCAAAAAGAATTTCTTGTTGTCATACCCTCTGTTATCTTTGAGGAATAAAATCAAACCCTACTTAAACCCATTGATAAAGAGGAACTGAAGAAAGTAGTCTTTGGAATGAGTGCCGAAAAAACACTAGGTCCAGATGGCTTTCCAATTGATTTTTTTTAGACCTTCTGGCATAACTTGGAGGAGGATGTAATGGTTGTTATAGAGGATTCCAAAGGTAGTAAAAGAATGCTTAAAACATTAAATCATACTTTTATTGCCTTAATTCCAAAATGGGAGGAGGGGTGCACATTTCATATTATAGACCTATTGCCTTATGCAATGTCATATATAATATAATCACAAATGTAATGGTTGAGCAGCTATAACCTCTTCTACATAGCATTATCTCCTCGAAGCAAGGGGGTCTTATAGAGGGTAGACAAATCTTAGATGGTGTGGTTCTAGCTCAGAAGGTAATCCATTTAATGTAAAAATCTGGTAATAGGGGAATGTTCATAAAATTGGATATGTCAAAGGCTTTTTATAGGGTGGAGTGGAGATTCTTTTCAAAGATTATGGTAGCCTTTATTTTCTCTCAGGATTAGATAGAATGGGTCATGATTTGTGTTTCTACTCCAACATACTCACTGTTAATTAAGGATCTTCCCTCACAACTGTTTGGAGCTACTCAAGGCCTTTATCAAGGAGATCTTTGTTCCCCTATATTTTTCCCATATTGATTGAAGGTTTGGGTAGACTCATCTTGAGGAGAAGACAACAATTTTTGCTAGCATGTATCAATGTGGGTGATGAAGTTTTGACTCACCTGCAGTTTGTGGATGACATAGGATTGGTGGGAGTAGCCAACTTCAGGGAAGCAAGAATGATTATAGATACACTTAATGTCTACCTTAGGGCCACAAACCAAGTCATTAATGATAAAAAATTTGAAGTGGTCTTTTTCAATCTTGATAAAATGCTTCAAGACAAAATTTTAGATATCTTGGGATTCACGAGGGCTTCTCTCCTAGTGGTATACTTGGGGTCCCTTTGCATTTTAAAAAACTAAAAATAAATATCTGGAGGAATATTTTGAATTGTATAAAGGAAATAATTAATAATTGGTCTCACAAATGGTTAAGCTATGGGGGTAGATTAATTTTTTACTGTCACTCATTCAGGCCATGTCAATTTATAAATTTTCTATCCTTGATTTCCCACATACCATATGGAAAGAGTTGGACAAGATGGCTAGAAAAATTTTATGGGGAGGAGTAAAAGAAGAGAGGAAATGGGCCTTAGTAGGTAGGGAGAAAGTAACCCAACCCAAGGTAAAAGGAGGTTTGGGAATGAGGAGATCAAAGTTAAATAATAAAGCTTTGGCTGGAAAGCTATACTGGAGGCGGATTTCCCAACCAACTTCTTTATTCAGTAAAGTTTTAACTAGTAAATATTTGGGACAAGTAAACCCAAATGAGGTGGTTTGTTTTCATTTGGATGGTAATGGATACTTAGTGTGGCAGACTCTAAATTTATGATCTCAAGTAGTAAAATATGGATTATTTTGGAAAGTGTGGAGAGGGGAGAAGGCACATTTTTTGATAGATTCTAGGGATCAATACCCACCTATCATTATTGAATTTCCAAAATTGCAACCAATAAAAATAGCCATGGAAACCAAGGGTTGGGTCCAAATTAAAAGTTATTTCAACACTATTCAACTGGGGGATTATAAGTTATAGGTAGAGATGAGGAGGATGAATTAGCTTGGGGATATAAGAGCCTTTGTGTCTAAACAGTGAAGGATGGATATGATAAGATCCTTCCAGAGCCTCCTCCTCATGCATATCAAGTTGAGAATTGGAGAAATATTTGGCAATCCAAGGGTTGGCCGAAAGTAAATTTTTTGCTTGGCAGTTCATGCATAATTTAATTCTTAATTTTGATAATCTTAGATGTATGGGAATTATTGGTCCATATCAATGTGTTTTATGCTACAAGAGTGAGGAAAAATCTGACCAATTTATGTTTGAGTGCCCATTCACGAATCAGATCTGGGAGAGATGGTTTTTATCTTATAAAATTTGAGTTAATGGTGATTTGAATCGGATTAATATTTGGGAAATATGGAAGGGGGGTAGATTTAAATCTAAATCTCTTTGTATCAGTTAGGAGCTTCGATTAAACTTCATTTGATGGTATGTGTGGTTGGAGAGAAATGGTAAATTTTTTAGAGAAACCTTTTCATCTTTAGATGGAGTTTGATAGGTCATTTGGAGCAAAGTCACAGATTCTGTGGCAGTATATGCAAAAGAGGAAACTCGGGTTGTTATAGGAACAATGGAGAAGGAATTTGAAGTTCAAGAGGGGCAGGACAAAGCTAGTTAGAAACCACCTCTAGAAGGATGGATTAAAATTAATATTGATGGAGTTGCAAAAGGCAATCCGGGTAGAGCTAGAATTGGAGTTGTTTGTAGGAATCATGTTGGAACAGTTCTCTATTGGTGAAGAACACAAGCTTATACTGAGAGGGGGGTGAACAGTATAAGACCTCTTTTTACTTTTTCCTTTATACTTCAAAATAGTAAAGCAATATACCCAAAGCAATATCAAAGCAATGCACAATATCATCCACAAAGTGACACCAATTTTAACGTGGTTCACCCAAAATGGTTGGGCTACGTCCACAAAACTTTTCTCTAAAAGTTATCTCAAAGTTCTTTGGGAATCCTTCCCAATTACAATGTTTATGAGCCTCGGCCCAAAGGAGATACCTTCCCCCAATCAAAATTTATGAGCCTCTGCTCAAAGGAGATACCTTCCCCTCTACTCGGAAATGATCCCTCGGAAGATCAATTGCCTCTACCTCTTGCCGGCACGTGGAACTCCTTTCCACCGAAGACCTCCTGTCCTCAATGCTTAGCCTAAGAGACCTCTGCCTTCTATGATCACGTCCACAGCAGCTCAACAACTCTGTACCAAACACGGTCGGTCGGTCTAGTACAAGTCTTCCTCTGTCTATCAGATCTGTCCAACGCTTGAACAAATCAATCCTCTGCACACAAGCCTTCTCAAAGACTTGCCAAATCTGTCCTCAGGTTCTTCTCAAAGAACCAGTGCACCTCTGTCCTCAAGTTCTCTGATAGAACTATCAAACTCAGCTCACAAGTCCTCTGCTAGGACCTGTCCAAATCTGCTCACAAGTCCCCATCAAAACCTGTCCAAAACTGCTCACAAGTCCCCACCAGAACTTGTCCAAAACTGCTCACAAGTCCCCAAACCTATCCAAAATTGCTCACAAGTCCCCACGAACCTGTCCAAAACTCAGCAAGCTCACCAAGAAAAAAAACTTTCTTAGTAGGAAATCACAAGGTGAATTGTTAGAGACCCAATGTGATTTTTCAAACTCATAGAAGCATAAAGAGAATTGTTAGAGACTCAATATGTTCTATACTCAACTCCCAATCTCAAAACTCAACTCAAATCAACTCAGCTCAAACTCAATCTCAAATCTGAAAACTCAACTCAATATCTGAAATGGATAGGATAGAATGCTTTCTTTCAAGAACATGAAACCCCAACAATTGCCAACTATGCAAAGAATCACATAACAATGATACTCATGTTCTTTTCACCATCAATTAGGGCTTCAACAACAATGCTCATCAAACAAGGTTCAATCAACACCATTCAACTCAAAACACAACCTTGAAGCATTTCACAATCAACATTAGAAAAGGAAACAAGTAGAACTCCTTTTCTCTCCAATATTGTTTGAACAAAAAGCATCCACCAACTCAAATCACAATAGCACAAAACAACTTTTCAAATCATCAACAAAGGAGTAAGCCCAACACTTTAACCAAGTAAAGAATAGCTTGATTATTACCAATTTAATGAAAGCAAATGTCAATCTCAAAGCTGCCCACTTAAGGTTTCACAACTTCACACAAGAAGCAATTTTAACCTTAAAACATCATGCTTTCATTTCCATAATCAACCAAAAGCACTCTCAACATTACAAGAAAAATTTATCCCTTATACACCTTATTTCTCCCTTATAGTCTTATCAAAAATAAAATTTATCTCTCATAAGAATGCAATAAGATATTTCAAACAACACCTTCAAAAGAATATTTTATCAAAAATAAAACAAGCTTTAAACTCCTTATAACTCCTAAGCTGTTTTGCCCTCTAATAAACTTCCTCCATCCGCAAAATACACTTAGCAAAAATTAATTTCGAAAGTACCTTGGCCAACATCAAAAATCGCGCTATGGAGAAATTGCGCACGAATTCTAACACCACCCACTGCGTCCACTTCACGATGTAAAACCCTTTCACGTTATTCGAACGCGGAACCTCCCGTTCGGGTAGCGCGCCAACAGCCTAGCCGCTATCGGTGCGCCAAAGGCGCCCGGTGAGGTTTAAACCTCACGTTGTTAGCCTTGTTCCTTCTACGCCAGGGATTAAATAAAACAACAGTGCCTCCCTTTCTTCTGACGTGAACACGAAGACGAAAACCTTACGACGGATTTACGACAAGCGACGAGTACAAAAAAATGAACAGCAGATTCACGAAAACGGCGAAGACACAGTCGAACAACAGGTTTACAAAAATGGCGAAGACACAATCGGAGAAGAAATCCGAACAACGGATCACGAAATCACAACGAGGAAGAAATCGAACAACAGATCACGAATTCACAGCGAGCAACTCTTTTCAAAATGCGGATGGGATGATTCTTGATTTTCATCGAGGGAGATTTATATGCATTTTTACCATAAGCTCTTGACGTCGGCGAGGAGTTTAACACGTCGGCGGAGGTCTTGGCTAGCGCCCACAATCTTAAAACATAGCGCCATGGGTTAGGAGAACCCATTGCAAACAATAATTTAATATTTATTTAAAAATAATTAAAGGGAACCTTAACAAGGTTTTTAATTATTTAAATAAATACTTCCTCCTGGACCCAAATGCATTAAACTAATGCATCCACCTATAATCTTTAAACCTGCCAACTTGGGGTTTACAAAAGACCTTTGAAACTGTCATGCCGTAACCTTCATCAAAACAAATTATTTGACATCAAATCAAATTCCTTCAAGAGCTTCTTGACATCAATGACAACTTATACACTTGAGCAAAGGCAATGTACCCAAAGTACCCAAAATTGCCAACAATCTCCCCCTTTGTCATTGATGGCAAACCTTTACTGAAAACACTTCTCAAGAGCCAAAACTGAAACCAATTGTGCTAACAATTGACCAACTGTGCCCACAACTGAGAATCTTCCTTTGAAGTTTTGCTCCCCCTGACTTGAAGCTCTCCTCTTCACTTTGAAGCTCTCCCCCTTACTCATATCTCTCCCCCTTTGTCATCAATGGCAAAGGGTCACCTTTGGGGCTCGGGACTAAGAATGAGCCTCTTAGCTTAGTCCCTCCCCCACCTCCTGATGAGGTGATTAATTCTGGGGTGGGAGTAAAACTCCCATTAGGCACTGATCATCATCAGTGTCTATAACTTCCTTGTCGGGCCTTCTCTTGAACTCTTTGTCCATATTCTTGTTCTTGTCATTGTTCTTGTTCTTGTTCTCATCCCTGTTCTTGTCCATGCCTTGATCCTTGGACCTGATCATGCCATTGTTCCTGTTCTTGTATTCTAGAAATTTAGCTCTACATTGTCTGATTATGTGACCTTCATTGTTGCACTTGAAACACTTGACGATGTTGTTTCTCTGAGGTAAACCTGATCTTTGAATCCACCAGTTCTGACCAAACCTGTTTTGACCAAACCTGTTCTGACCAAACCTATTCTGACCAAACCTATTTTGATCAAACCTGTTCCTGTTATTTACCTTGCAATAGACTGCCTTGTGCCCAAACTGTTTACAAGAGTAGCAATACCCTTGAAAGTAACTAGCACTTCTGAAACTGTCATTTACCTTCTTCACTTGAGCCATGCAATGTGAAGCCATGTGACCAAACCTATGACAAGCAAAACATCTGCCTTGAAACTTTCCTTTATTTGACCTCTTGGGTCCTGAATACTTCTTCTTCTCATTCTGAATTCTATTTTCTATTTCTGTGCATCTATCATTCAAGGACTCCTTTTCTGAAATACTTTCCTCATCAGAACTCTCTTCCTTTTGGAGTCTCTTACTAGACTCTCCAACTTGTTCCTTGTGTGGCTTAACAAAACCAAGGCCTGTTTTATCTGTTGTCTTTCTTTGACCTTTGATGAGTGACTTAACCTTTTTGGAGCTATCTTGAAACCTGTAAAGCTTATCCTTGTACTCTTTAGTTTCCTCTTTCAAAGAAGCCATTTTCTGTTCTAACTCACTATACTCAAGAACCTTAGACTCTAACTCATCCTTGAGTTCTTGTGTCTTAGCTATAGAGAAGTCAAGACTTTCTATAAGATCATCTCTCTCCATACAACATTCATCTAACTTATCCTTGAGTCTAGCATTCTTCTTTCTTTCCTTTTTCAAAGCACTAAGAGCACTAATAAGTTCACCTTCAAGATCTACTTCACCTTCCTCTATATCTTCCTCTATTTGTTTGCTTTTTGAATCATCAAAGCCTTTTTCAGATTTCTTATCACTAGAGGTGCTACCCTTTTCAAAAACCATACATGCATCTTCCTTATAGTTTTCTGAAGCATCCTCATACATACTAGAAACCAAATCATTATTTGTGCAATCATCCTCAAGGTGACCAAAGTTTCCACATCTAAGACATTTCATGATAATGAATCTATGTTTCGGTTCTTCCTCTTTTTTGATATGAACAACATCTCATTTTCATCATCACTTGAAGAACTTTCACTATCACTACTAGAACACTTACTTGCTTTGTCTAGGTAGAAACTCTTCTTGTGCTTGTGAGAATACCTCTTTCCTTGATTGTTGTGCTCATCTTTGTTCTTCCTGTGATGCTTGTGCTTTTCAGAATCCTTGCTCTTAGAATCTTGTTTATCTTCATCACTTTCATTCTTGGGAACAGATACGATCGGTAGCATAATGACCAAACTTTCCACAATTGAAACATCTTATATTTTTCATACTTTTGTGCTTTCTAGAGAACTTGCCTTTCTTGCTGTAATATGCCTCTTCATCACTAGAAGACTCATCACTATCTTGAAGTTGTTTACCCTTGGATTTCTTGGTAGCCTTGAAAGCCGCCTCTTTCTTGACATCAACCTTCACTTGAGTTCTCAACTCAAATGCTGCAAGTATACTATGGAGCTCATCCTTTTTCAACTTATCCAAATCTTTAGCTTCCTCAATAGCAGAAATATTTTCACTAAATCTATTAGGAAGAGATCTTAAAATCTTATCACAAACATCATTTTCAGCAAGCTCAAGACCTAAGTCTTTCATGGAGTTAACAACCTCATCCATACGAAGCATGTAGTCACTAATATTTTCATCATCATTCATCTTGAGTTGTTCAAACATACCTTTGAAGTGTCTCAACTTGGCCTTTCTGACATTTGTATCACCTGTATGAACCACCTTCAACTGTTTCCACATTTCACTAGTTGTCTTGCAGTGAATCACCTTGGTGAGATCTACTTTCTGTAAGCCTTTCAGGATTGCATTCATTGCCTTTGAATTGCTATGATGTAGGAGCCTTTCTTCCTTAGTAATAGGACCATGTACAGGAATAGTGTACTCATCTTCAATCACTTCCCAAACCTCATTACCAAGTGCCATTAGATGAACCTTCATCCTTGCACTCCAAAGACCAAAATCTGACCCATCAAGAATAGGTGCTGCATTGCCACTTGAATGATCCATTGTGTTCTTTACTAGCTTTTCCTTCAAGCTGTTAAACTTTTTGAAGGCACCCGCTCTGATACCAATTGAAGAACACAAGCTTATACTGAGAGGGGGGGGTGAACAGTATAAGACCTCTTTTTACTTTTTCCTTTATACTTCAAAATAGTAAAGCAATATACCCAAAGCAATATCAAAGCAATGCACAATATCATCCACAAAGTGACACCAATTTTAACGTGGTTCACCCAAAATGGTTGGGCTACGTCCACAAAACTTTTCTCTAAAAGTTATCTCAAAGTTCTTTGGGAATCCTTCCCAATTACAATATTTATGAGCCTCGGCCCAAAGGAGATACCTTCCCCTAATCAAAATTTATGAGCCTCTGCTCAAAGGAGATACCTTCCCCTCTTCTCTGGAAATGATCCCTCAGAAGATCAACTGCCTCTACCTCTTGCTAGCACGTGGAACTCCTTTCCATCGAAGACCTCCTGTCCTCAATGCTTAGCCTAAGAGACCTCTGCCTTCTATGATCACGTCCACAATAGCTCAGCAACCTGTACCAAACACAGTCAGTCGGTCTAGTACAAGTCTTCCTCTATCTGTCAGATCTATCCAACGCTTGAACAAATCAATCCTCTACACACAAGCCTTCTCAAAGACTTGCCAAATCTGTCCTCAGGTTCTTCTCAAAGAACCAGTGCACCTCTGTCCTCAAGTTCTCTGATAGAACTATCAAACTCAGCTCACAAGTCCTCTGCTAGGACCTGTCCAAATCTGCTCACAAGTCCCCATTGAAACCTATCCAAAACTTCTCACAAGTCCCCATCGAAACCTGTCCAAAACTGCTCACAAGTCCCCATTGAAACCTGTCCAAAACTCAGCAAGCTCACCAAGAAAAAAAACTTTCTTAGTAGGAAATCACAAGGTGAATTGTTAGAGACCCAATGTGATTTTTCAAACTCATAGAAGCATAAAGAGAATTGTTAGAGACTCAATATGTTCTATACTCAACTCCCAATCTCAAAACTCAACTCAAATCAACTCAGCTCAAACTCAATCTCAAATCTGAAAACTCAACTCAATATCTGAAATGGATAGGATAGAATGCTTTCTTTCAAGAACATGAAACCCCAACAATTGCCAACTATGCAAAGAATCACATAACAATGATACTCATGTTCTTTTCACCATCAATTAGGGCTTCAACAACAATGCTCATCAAACAAGGTTCAATCAACACCATTCAACTCAAAACACAACCTTGAAGCATTTCACAATCAACATTAGAAAAGGAAACAAGTAGAACTCCTTTTCTCTCCAATATTGTTTGAACAAAAAGCATCCACCAACTCAAATCACAATAGCACAAAACAACTTTTCAAATCATCAACAAAGGAGTAAGCCCAACACTTTAACCAAGTAAAGAATAGCTTGATTATTACCAATTTAATGAAAGCAAATGTCAATCTCAAAGCTGCCCACTTAAGGTTTCACAACTTCACACAAGAAGCAATTTTAACCTTAAAACATCATGCTTTCATTTCCATAATCAACCAAAAGCACTCTCAACATTACAAGAAAAATTTATCCCTTATACACCTTATTTCTCCCTTATAGTCTTATCAAAAATAAAATTTATCTCTCATAAGAATGCAATAAGATATTTCAAACAACACCTTCAAAAGAATCTTTTATCAAAAATAAAACAAGCTTTAAACTCCTTATAACTCCTAAGTTGTTTTTCCCTCTAATAAACTTCCTCCATCCATAAAATACACTTAGCAAAAATTAATTTTGAAAGTACCTTGGCCAACATCAAAAATCATGCTATGGAGAAATTGCGCATGAATTCTAACACCACCCACTGCGTCCACTTCACGATGTAAAACCCTTTCACGTTATTCGAATGTGAAACCTCCCATTCGGGTAGCGCGCCAACAGCCTAGCCGCTATCGATGCGCCAAAGGCGCCCGGTGAGGTTTAAACCTCACGTTGTTAGCCTTGTTCCTTCTATGCCAGGGATTAAATAAAACAATAGTGCCTCCCTTTCTTCTGATGCGAACACGAAGATGAAAACCTTACGATAGATTTACGACAAACGACGAGTACAAAAAAATGAACAACGGATTCACGAAAATGACGAAGACACAATCGAACAACAGGTTTACGAAAATGGCGAAGACACAATCGAAGAAGAAATCCAAACAGTGGATCACGAAATCACAGCGAGGAAGAAATCGAACAGCAGATCACGAATTCACAGCGAGCAACTCTTTTCAAAATGCGGATGGGATGATTCTTGATTTTCATCGAGGGAGATTTATATGCATTTTTACCATAAGCTCTTGACGTCGACGAGGAGTTTAACACGTCGACGGAGGTCTTGGCTAGCGCCCACAATCTTAAAACATAGCGCCATGGGTTAGGAGAACCCATTGCAAACAATAATTTAATATTTATTTAAAAATAATTAAAGGGAACCTTAACAAGGTTTTTAATTATTTAAATAAATACTTCCTCCTGGACCCAAATGCATTAAACTAATGCATCCACCTGTAATCTTTAAACCTCCCAACTTGGGGTTTACAAAAGACCTTTGAAACTGTCATGTCGTAACCTTCATCAAAACAAATTATTTGACATCAAATCAAATTCCTTCAAGAGCTTCTTGACATCAATGACAACTTATACACTTGAGCAAAGGCAATGTACCCAAAGTACCCAAAATTGCCAACAATTGGGAACTGCAAGGCCTGGAAAGGGCCACAAATAATGAAGTGAAATCCATAGCTATTAAATTTTCTTCTATTTGGGCAGTAAAACAAGGTTATAGGAGTATAATCCTAGAATCAAATTCTCAAATAATGGTAGGAGCTTTGGATTGCATGAGGAACCTTGCATTGAAGAAATTGAGGTTGAGGATTCTTGTCATTCAAATTATAGAATTGTGGTGGGAATTAGATGATGTAATTTCAGTTTAAGTGAGTAGATATCTAAATAAAGTGGCAGACTTCCTGGCTAAAATGAGCACTGAGAAGGAGGTAGGCATTCAGTGGCATAGTGATATGTCTATTGAGGATGAGAGGATTAGGCAAGTTGGTGAGCAAATCCAATGTTTAGCTAATTTGGACAACAATTGTAGAAATATGATTTAGGATTTTTGTGCTCCAATGTAGATCTTCTTTTACAGTTGTAAACAGGTGAACAACCATTGTAGAAATATGGTTTAGGATATTTGGATACAATGTAAATATTCTTTTACTGTTGTAAACATGTGCTTTCTTTGGCTAAGGCTGGGAGAAGGAGAAGTCTCATTCAAACTTGTAAATGATCTTTGTTTTAATATAATTTTTTCAAAAAAATACATACTTATGAGTTTGGCATTAGGGATAAATCTTGGATGGATATTATTCAAAGATCAAGGGAAAGAAGTGGGCCAAAATATAAATTTAAAAATATATAAGTTCTCTTGATGCAATAAAATTATTTAGGAAAAGAACCCTACCCAAAGGATCATCAACATGGAACTTCATATAATATAGTTTTCAATTGATAAAGAAATATATTATATGGTCAATCAATGAGGGGAATTATGCAAATTTTGTTTGGATGCTTGGTTGAAGTCTTATCCTCTTATCTCTAACTCAATATGGCAAACATTTTCTCAAGCATGCCTAAATTGTAAAGGTCTAATGTCTAAAGACCATATTAATATGAGCAACAACTCTAGATCATGGATTTATTTTAGTAACTTTGTTGAAGGATAATAACTCAAACAAATTGTAGATGAACTTCAAAATATGCTTAAGAAGTTATTTTTCAATATTTACATGAAAGGATGAGTTGGTTTGAAATCTATCAAACGATGGTGGATACTTGGTCAAATCAGGTTATGAGGATTTAGAGCAATCAAAATTTTCTACTCCCAAAGACTTTCCTTGAAAGATTGTTTGGTCATTAGGATCTCTTCCTAAGGCCTCAACATTTCTTTGGTTAGTAGTTCAAAGTAAGATTCTTATAGGAGAGAGTCTACAAAGAAGATGATATCATGGACCTTTTAGATGTGTCTTGTGTGAGAAGGATTTAGAAACATCAAACCATTTACTTCTTCATTGTTCCTTTGTTCACACCATTTTGGGTTACTTTTTTAAAGTACAAAAATATATTGGGTAGCTCTATCTACATTGAAAGAATTGATGAAATATTGGATTTATTATTTCAAAGCTAAAGCATTATGTATTATGTAGAGGATTGGCCCTACCATTATTTATTGGAATTTATGGCTTGAAAGGAATAATAGAATTTTTAAAAATAAATCCCAAAATCATGCCCAAGTTTGGAACCATATTATTGTCTCTTGCAAAATATCTATAAATATGATGCTCATCATGGAAAGTCTCAAGTGTAGCAAAATAGGTGCTAAGAACTTGGTTACAAAATTTGAACATACATGGAAGAGTCATTTGCGATAATGGAATTAGAGCAAAGGATTTACTTCAGTCTAGGGTCAAATGGATATGTTTAGAAATTGGGTTTATCAAAATTAATTATGATGGTGCTTCTAAAGGAAATTTGAAAAAAGTTGATGTAGGCGGTATTTTTTAAAATAATGAAGGCAAAATTCTCATCATTAACTCGAAATCATATGGAACTTCAACTAACAACTATGTAGAGGCTAGGGCACTTCTTACAATGATTAAAATTGCAATAGAAAAAATATGGAAATATATTTTAATTGAGGGATTTTCATAAAGTATCATCAATGCTATCAACAAAAATGGATGTGGAGAATGGATAAAAAATAATATTTTTGTTGATGTTCATCACCTATTATGGGAGGCAATCTCTTATAAATGTAAGCATATTTATAGAGAATGAAATTGGGTAGCAGATAATTTAGCCAATCATGGTGTTGATCTTCATCTTGGTTAAATTCAAATTTTAGAAGGCAACTAGCCAAGTGATATTTTATCTCTTAATCAAAATGATGTCCAGGAGTTGATTGTGAAAACATAACACTTCGAGGAAGTTAAAAATATAATAATGGAAAAATAAATGAAAAAGACTTATGAATAAAATGCATGTTGGATATGGTTTAATTGACCTAACAACAAATGCAATATTTTGGTATTTTGATGGGAGTGGCCACCAATAGAAGCCACATATAACTTAATGGAAAAAATTATATATAAAAATTATTAAAATATATGAATTCAACTAGCTAAATTCCTCAATTTTAAAGGGTAATACCTAGGTTTCAATATTGTCAAATGACATATGCATAATGTAAGCAAGTGAGCCCAAATATTTCACAAGTCCAGGTTTCCAAGATCATAGAGTTACACAAAATCACATTCAATAATAACACAAATATTGCACAATAAAAACTTCACTATTATATTCATAAATCATTCAATTACATAACTCATTCAATAATCTTTGTTACATAGCATAGAGCTTTATTTCCAATATATAATAATACTTTTTATGTTTACTCTTTTCTAACTCATAGGAGATGCAACCTTTCACATGCCTCACGTTATGACAAAGACTCTATGTTATGAACCTATGTTCTCATTACAATAAATCATTCACCAATATACAAAAATATGCATGTATCCACAAATAGATTCCATAATAATAATCCACATAATAAAATATAGATTGATAATACCCTTGAGGTAGGGCAACACCATATAATGCTCCTTATTGGAAGGAAGCCACTCCACAAAATCTCCAACTCCACGATATATGACTTTTACAATTAGGGTTACATCTCTCTTTATATAAGAAAATGATGGTTCACCTTCCATGAGTTACAAAGTGCATAATATTACAATATAGCACTATTATATATTATTATTAATGTGTGACCCATGCCATAATACAATATTATATTATATCCCCACATTCATATATTAAGGTAACTAACATTCCATCCCCTTACAAAAATATTTTATCCTCGAAACATAGGAAGAAACTAAATAATATGATCTTCTAAGTAATGTTGTCAATTGGTACCAATCTTGATTATTCCTTCATCCAAGTGAAATCTTGATTGATGGTAGTCTATGATGATGCCAATTTGCCCTTGTGCCACTTGAATATCCATAATTATTCCTTGGGTTCCATGTATGTCCATCATAGCTCCTCTGATGCTCTTTGCCTTGTTTCCATGATTGTTGCCTCTCATGGTGATGTGGATGGTGATATGCTCCAATATTTTGTGCCTCTATTTTATGTTTTTTCTCTTACTCCTCTCTTTTGGTTCATTTTTGGACTTTGGTTTAGCTTCATATTTGATTTCTACCATTGCCTCAAATTTTATTTCAAGTTCTTTTGCTTGTTCTTCAATTTGTTCTACAATGGTTTCATGGTTTTCCCTTGATTGTTGCTCTTTAAGCTAAAAAATATATTACAAAGTTATCTTCTTTCTTCTATACTATAATTTCATTAAAAAAAAGGTACATTTATGTTAATAGTTCCCAGAGAATGCGACCAAAGATAACCAAGAACAATCTACATATCACCCATCTCAATAGCATAAAAATATGAATGTAAAACATATTTATCCATGATGATCTTCAAATCTTAAAAAATTTGAACCTCTTCACCCTCAAGCTTTATGTTTTTACATTTTGTTGTTAAAACCAGTAAATTGTTAGCCAAGTCTTTATTAATGAAGTTATGCCTGCTACTAGGGTTTATGGAGACAATAATTTTTTCCTTTTAGATGCAACCATGAACTTGCAAAAAAAAATTATATTTAAACAAATATTTTTTAACATTGTTTGGCATCAAAAATGTGATTTCCCTAGCTTGCATATTATTATATTTTTTCCAAACCCCATTTACTTAAAAATGCAACTTCAAATCCTTTGCAATTTTACAAAAACTATGGTCATATTTAAAATTCTCATACTCTGTGAAGCTTCCCCTAGCAAAGAAAACCAAAGTTTACCTTTCCATTCCCGCTCAAAAAAATTAAATTTTATTTACACTTCATCAACCATTCCCTAGCGTCATTATCATCCCTTTTAGTGAATACTGGCAAATCCATGACCTCCATAAAAAAAAATTCCCAAGGCAGTTAAGGTTTTAAATAATAAAAAAATATTTAAACTATATATTTTTTAAGATCTCATCTATTTCACTCTTTCTTGGCAGGCTTTGGCTGCGAAACTTTATTGGAGATGGTGTACCTCTCAAGATCAAATTTGGGCTAAAATATTATCTTATAAATACTTGAGAGGTATTTCTGAGGCAGATATCCCTAGAGCCAGCTTTGGTTGGGAAAGGTTCCGTTATCCGGGACACTCTGAAAAGAGGAGCTAATTTAATTAAGTAGGGTTTGTTCTGGATTTGCAATCGGGGATCAGATGTTCTTTTTGGGAGGATTCTTGGGATGGCCACCCTCCTATCTTGACTCAATATCCCAGGTTACATTCCCTAAGCATTTTTTTCTTGGAAGCGGGATGGTCTCATGTGGAGGACTTTAAAAAAATCCAGTATTTTGGAAATATGGAGATGTACAGATGGAAAGATCCACAGGAATGGCCCCAAGGGGGATTGGTCGAGGATAGAGAGGTGCTTGCTCTTATTCTTGCGGGGAGGTACTGTTCTTCATTGAGGGATAAAGACATTCGGCTTGGAACCCTAATCCCAAGGGAACCTACTCCGTAGCCTATGGTTATCAAGTTCTTGATAAGCAAAAGTTCGGGAGTCTCCCTGTCACATGGTGGAAAAAGGTGTGGAATAGATTTGCTTGGCCGAAATGTAACTTTTTTCTCTGGCTGGTAGCTTGTAATAAATGCCTCACTTGGGATAACTTGAGGAAGAGGGGATTTTAGGGTCCCTCTTTATGTGTCCTTTGTGGTAAGAATGAGGATGACTCTTCTCATTTATTTTTCCAATGCTCCCTTGCCAGAGACATTTGGCACTGTTTGTGGAGTGCTTGGAACCATCCTTGTTTTCATGTGCTCTCCCTAGTGGAGTTTTGGAGTAGTCTGGGCAGACCTCCGACTAAGGCCCCCTTCCTCCAAGTGGCTTGGAATTTGGGCCCTTCTTGCATCATCTGGAAAATTTGGCTTGAACGAAACCGATGCATTTTTTAGGGAAGTCATTTGGCTGTTCAACAGATCTGGCAAAGGATCCTGTGTATGGTTCAAGAAACTATCCATAGTAAATGTGATGTGGACCCTCATTTGGACTCTAGGGAGGAGAAGGTACGATAGGCCCTTGGTTTGTTTGGGGTTGGTGTGAATTCTTCTAGCCCTAGTAGGATTCCTCAGCTTAGCAAGAAGGTTAGGAGAGAGGGTAGATGGAGACTGCCCCCTAGAGGAGTTTTAAAAATTAATACTAATGGGTCGTCCAGGGGCAATCCTAGACATGCTGGAATTGGTGGTGTTGGGAGAGATTCTACTGGTGTGGTCAGTTTTTTCTTTTCCATTTATAAAGGTGTTCACTAGCTCTGGCGATACTTGAGGCCTTGCAAAGGGGGTTTTCTCTTTGCTGGCGCAGGATTCTTTGCAAGTATGACTCTCAAATTTTGGTTAATCTTTTAAACAGCAAAAGAGTGGAGGATGTTAATTGGCAGTTGGCCTCTGTGACCATTCAGATTCTCGGAATGAGTGAAGAGTTCGAATTTATATCCTTTGTGCACATTCCAAGGGAATGGAATGGGGTTGCTCGATTACCCGGCCAAAAGGGCTTCCGAGCTATTGGATACTTAGAGTGTTGATAACTGGGAGAGTCTCCCGTCCGGGGATTCTCAACACCTACGGGAGTTGATCCATAAGGATGTTCGGACTTAATGTGGTTTGTTTTTTTTGGTTTTCTTTGGGAGTTGACCTTGTCTGGTGATTTAGCCTGTCTTGTTGCTTATTTGAGTCCTGGGTGGGGGCTCAGCTGTACTTTGTAATCTAGACTTTTTATCAATAAATTTTTACCCCTTTATTTAAAAAAAAAAAAAAAGATCTCATCTATTTCTTTCTTCATATAATGAAATCTGCAAATTTTGTTCAAAACAAAACAAACGACAACTACTGGTTTCTTTACCCGGATTGGGAGTTATGAATTTTTTCCTTTGCATAATTTTTTCGTGCAACCCGAAAAACATCAAAAGCTCATTTTTTAACAGTTGTAACTACCTCAATACTTATCGAAACTTAACAAGTAAACAATTATTTTTGTAGTACTTAAAATAATCTACATGTTGCAAAAAGCTTTTGAAAAAAACTGCTAAAAAATTTAATACTGTGTAGCAAAAAAAATCTCAACTTTAAAGAACCATTATTTTCTTAATACTTATTAGAATTTAACAAATGGGCAGTCGTTTTTGTAGTACTTGAAATGATCTACATGTTGGAACAAAAATATTCTAAAAATGATTGCTAAAAAAGAGATACAACCCCTGCAATATGTGACATTATTTTTTAAATGTGCCTTAGCTCTAAAAAACAACCTCACTTTACCAAAATCACTACTTTGATACCAAACATTATGAACCTCTCTTCTCATGAACAATAAATCATTCACCAATATGCAAAAATATGCATGCATCCATGTATAAATTCCACAATTATAATCTACATAATAAAATAGATATTGATAAGATCTAACAAGGATAAGGTAGTGGTTAGGGCTTTGGC
The DNA here is from genome assembly GCA_028583015.1 of Wollemia nobilis. NCBI lineage: Eukaryota > Viridiplantae > Streptophyta > Pinopsida > Araucariales > Araucariaceae > Wollemia > Wollemia nobilis. The sequence goes on along the minus strand of JAQPPZ010003077.1, from coordinate 7,881,517 downwards.
CTCTCTTCGAGGAGGTCCAAGATTCAAACCATTGCACACCCAGATAAGGATAGGTTAAATGGTAGCAGTCGAGTGTTTATCAGTTGGTTGCCCTAGTTCAATGCCCCCACAGTTGGGGGTCTCGTTGATTTTAGCTAACCCAACAAGCTAGGGTTTGTAGTGGCAGCACCCAAAGGTGTAACCAATTACCCTATGTATAAAAAAATAGAGATTGTATAATACCCTTGAGGTAGGGCAACACCGTACAATGCTTCTTATTGAAAAGAAGCCACTCCACAAGATCTCTAGCTCTATAAGCCAAGACTTCTACAAAGAATACTTGATATATAATTTTTACAATTGGAGGTACCTCTCTCTTTATACAAGAATGTGATGGTTCACCTTCCATAAGTTACAAATTGCATAATATTATAATATGATACTATTTAATACTATTATAAATTTATGTATGTTCTATTCCATAATAAATTATTATATTATATCCCTACATTCATATACTTAGATAACTAACATTCTCATGATTACATAACCTCCTATTTTATATCTTACAATATTATATTATATCCCTACATTCATATACTTAGATACCTAACATTCTTATGATTACATAACCTTCTATTTTATGTCTTAACACATCTTATATGACTCTTCACTTTTATATTTGACACTTAATACTTATTACTTGATAAATTATCACATAACACTCTTTACATTTTGACACATACTTTTGTCATACACACTTCATTCAATAGTACCAAATAATGTAATACCTCTAACACATAATTACAACCAATTGAAAAATTTCTATATAATCAAATAACATTAAATCAACAAGTTATATTCTTCGATATTTTAAAAGGATACACAATTTTAAATCTTGTCAGTTGATATATACATAATTACCAAACTATCATAATACTAATGTAATATTATAATAGAGGTGAAATCCATTTTAATTCTATATAGTTAATTTTAAACAAATTATATGAAAATATACAACTATATAATCATGATATAATCATATAATACAAGTGGGGCCCTTCTCAATCCCATACAATTTTATTTTATACGATTTTTGCAAGGTATATTTATTTTCTACTTATTTTCATTATATAGATTGATAAGAGCCTATTTTGCATTGCATAGTATTACAACAATCTTGCAACTATGTATGTATTACTTAGTAAGATTTGAACTTAATTTTTTTTAAATCAAATTTAACAAATTAATCCATATCATTTAATTATATGATTTATTTTTTATTTTATATATTTTATTTTATTAGTATTTTTTTTATTGAAGTGTGTGTGAGAAACTTCTATTGGCCGAACACACCCATCCCAACCATGACCCTTGATAAGGGTGTGAGTAAGGACAAAACACAACCATACACACCCACCACCTCACACACTCTCCATGTTGCGGTTTGAAACTTAAACTTCTCGAAAAAAAACAAAATACAAACCATTGTAATATCTCTCCCCAAACTATTGTGTTGTCCTTCTGAAACTTTTATTAATATTAAATATAATAATTTTAGTAATTTAATTGATTTGTTTAAATTTAATTTTTTAATCTATATGTTAATTAAAGGATAAACTAAGCCGTAATTGATATGTATTAAGATGATGACCTAACATTTTTACAGCAGGAAGAAAGAAATAAAGAATGGTAAAAGGTGAGGGCAGTAAGGAATGAAGGGAAATAGACATATTTAAGAAATGGAAATGCATACATCACATCTAAACAAATCCAAAACAAATAGGGAGTATGGCCCGCTCGAGAACATCTTACAATGGTAAGTTGGAACTGTAGAGGTTTCCCTTGGAGAAGAGGACCCGGGTTAGGTCCCATTGCTAGAGACAAAGATATAATCATATTGACAAAAACACATGAACATGATGGATGTAGGACTCCAGAATTTGTGGAATACAAAAAAATAGTAATATGGAATAAAGCAGCAGAAAATAGCAAAGGGCATGGGGGTATTATGGTTTTAATAAAAAAGGAATGGGATAGGGTCATTAAAATTGAAAAACAAGATGAAAACAAACAGTACATCTGGATAAAGATCCTAGAAAATAAGTCAGTTATTAGCATAGCAGCATGTTATTTTTCTCCCAAGAATTCTAAATTGTATAAGAAACATGACCTTAACAGAGAAGACCCATACTCCTCCCTAAAAAGAGACATTTCAATATACAGTAAGTTGGGGGAGATTATATTAATTGGAGATTTCAATGCAATGATAGCAAATAAGCAAGCTAACATTCTAGAAGGTAACGAAGATATTGAGATTAATCCTCTTTGGATGCCAAAAGAGGAAAATCAACAGTGGACTAGGACTTCAGAAGATGAGCATGGGGCTATCACGCAATATGGAGAAGAGTTGTTAGGTCTTTGCAACATATACAATTTGATTATTTGCAATGGGATAAACAAATGGAAAAATTCAGGAAAGCATACATGCAAAACATATAAGGGATAAAGTGTAATAGACTATGTAATATGCTCACAGAATTACATACCAAAAATAGAGGAGCTAGAAGTGGAAGATTCTCGAGTGGAACTTAAGTCAGATCACAACCCAATTGTTATGAAACTTCAAATGCATGGAGACAAACCAAGGGAAAAACACTTGCAAGGCAATCAAAATAAATATCCTCACAAGGGAAACATTATCTTAACAAATGAAAATCGGCAGAATTAAAAGCAGTATTAAATAACAAGTTACAGGAAAGGGAAGAACTACATCATAGTAGTAGATATTACAGTAAGAGTGAATGGTTAATGCACGTTATTCAAGAAGCTCTAAACAAATGCAAGAGAGCTAAACCTAAAAAGAAAGAAAGGAATAGCTTCCCAACCAACCCATGGTTTGATGAAGATTGTAAAAAAATACGAAGATTACGAAAGGAACCAACAGGTAAAACAAGAGTAAACAAAAAAAGCATATGAGAAACTGGTAAGGGAAAAAAATAATACACTAGAACAAGGAGGAAATAAATGATTTACTTAGGGAAGCATGAACCAAAAAAAATTTGAAAGGAACTAAGCGTGAAAAGGATGCAAACTGAAAATAACATAACAGTTAATCAGTGGTTGGAGTATTCAAAACAACTGTATCAGCGTAGTAACCAGCAGGAGACACACCCTACTATCATTGTTAAGAAAGAACTTTTCACAATTGAAGATATTATTCAAGGGATAAAAAATTTAGCAACTAACCCAGGTGTTGTAGGTGAGTTGGAGAGGAGAGGGCAATCCTCCAAGGGAGGTCCCAAGTTCAAATCTCCACCCTACAAAAAAATTGAATTGGGTATTCAAAATCCAATTGATAATGTTGGTGCGGGCAGGGTTGGGTGTGACTCTCGGGTGACTTTGATGGTGTAGAACGCCCTGTTCGTGGTCTCTCAGACTAAGGCGGCCCCGCAAGGGGTTTTTTGCTTTAAAAAAAAAAAAATTAGCAACTGGTAAAGCCCGTGACAGAAAATCTTCAAGCAGAGCATATAAAATGGGGGGTAGATATCTTGGCACCGCAAATCAAAGAAATTTTCAATGAGGTCATACAAAATGGCTTCCCTACCGAGTGGACAACTAGCTTGATCATTCCTTTGTTTAAAAGTGGAGATGTAAATAATCCCTCAAACTATTGAACTATCATGATCAACCCTCTCTTTGCAAAATTGTTTGGGAGTATGATAGAGCGTAGGATCAACATATAGGTAGAAGAAAACGGAAAGAGAGCAAAGGGGTAAGCAGGTTTTAGGCCCAAGCACTCAACTATTGATCACTGTATCACACTCAAACACATAGTGGAAAAAATATGGAACAAAAAAGATGAGGCTTTTTGTTGTTTTATAGACTTCAAAAAGGCATTTGACACATTCCCAAGGAAAAATTATGGAGTATAATGGAAGAGCTAGAGGTTCCAATTCACTACAAGGTAGCAGTTCACAGACTATATGAGCATGTAAAGGCTAGAATCAGAACACGGGAAGGGTTATCTGAATGTTTTGGTAGTGACATAGGTGTCAAACAAGGTTGCCCTCTATCTCCGACCTTATTTGGGTTGTACATTGACAAGTTAGAAGAATGGATAAACAAATTTGGGGGAGAGGGTGTGCATTTAGCCAAATATGTGGTAAAACTCCTCATGTATGCAGATGATGTAATTCTTATGGCCAAAACAGCCAAAGATCTAGAAGATCACCTTCAAGCTCTAGAACTCTTTTGTAAATAAGTTGGGATGCAGGTGAACATGAGCAAAACAAAAATTATGATTTTTCAGCAAAAAAGAAGTAACAACTCAAATTTCAGTTTGCAGGAGAACCGCTTGATGTAGTAGTAGAATACAAATACCTGGGCATAGACTTTCATGAAAAACTTAATTGGAATACATGTAGGATGAAAAGAACTCAAAGTGGTTGGAGAGCACTATATGCACTTCAAAACAGGTGTAGGAATGAGTTGTGGGACTGGAATACCACCAAGGTCTTATTTGGCCTACTTGTTACACCGGTTCTATTGTATGGTTGCAAGGTGTGGGCTAGTGGAACAACGAATGCAAAATGGAGGCAAAAAGAAAGGATTCAAAAATATTTAATCACAAACTTTCTCAAAATTAAGGCCACAACCCCTTATGAAATTATTCTAGCTGAAACTGGAATGTTCCCTTTAGAAGCAATTGCTATGACCAAGTTGTTATGTTACTTGAAAAAAACAAAAAACATGACAAATGATAGATGGCCTAGGGCAGCTAGGGACGAAGAGTTGCATAGGCGAAAGAATACATGGATGAAACAAAATCAGAAATAGATGAAACGTTGGGAAATCAAAATAAATGAATGCCCAAATGTCAACAAAGACATAAAAAATTATGTGAATGAAAAGTTCAGAAGTGAAATGTGGAAAAATACAAGCAGGAAAAAACAATATTATATTGCAAATTTTAACCCAACGTATGACCACAAGGAAAAAGCATATATAGGCGCTGAAATCAAGTGAAGGAAAAAATACTCATTGCTCAGATAAGTACTAAGCTCTCATAGGCTTAGATGTGAACAAGGAGATGGAAAATGCCTAAAGAACAATGGGAAGAAAGGATATGTACTCTATGTAGCACAGGGGCAGTAGAGACAGAGGAACACTTCATCTATAAATGCCCGATTTTTTCAGATATCCATGACAAATACAAAGAAACACTTGGGAACGAGTTTATGGCAGATTTATTTTAAGACAGTAAAATAAAAAAATTTGGGGAATTGCTAACACAAATCAGCAGGAGAAGGATCAACCTTCTCAAATATATTAAATATCATATGATATGATTTGAGTAATTGTACTTCCATATTTGAGGTCCCATAGACCATATTTGGGTCTCGCGAACGTAATTAAAATCTTTCATTTCATTTCAACAAGAGCATTTTTGGACATGTCTATAGGGACGCACTTTTACACAGGTTCTTTGGAAATTGGGGCTCTTCCTTCAAAGAAGGGAGATGTGATGTAATAATGCACAAATTATACAAGTTCGATTGGGAGCCCTTGTAAGGGAGTGTTTTGTTTGTTTTTTAATTTGGTTAGTGTTTTAAATTTTTTTTTATTTGGTGAGTGTGATAAACTTTTTTTTATTTGGTAAGTGTGAAAAACTTTTACTCATTTTATACATAATTTGGCTAGTGTTTAAAAAAAAATTGATTTGGTAAGTGTGATAAACTCTTTTTTTATTTGATAAGTGTGAGAAACTTTTACTTATTTTATACATAATTTTTTATAAGGTTAAGAATTAAGTTTATCAATAGTGGATTAATACACAAGCACATAAGCTGCAGTTTGAACCTTGGATTTTTCGAAAAAAAACTAAAGCCTGAACCATTGCGCTATCCTCCAAACTATCAAAAGGAGTGTGTTGCTACAATGCATGTTTGCTTTGGTCTTCCTTAAAGTAAATAATATGTTTAGGTATAATAAGGTGGATGCATGAGGAAAATATTATGATGCATTCATATTTTATTATTTATATGAAATTGAGATAAGTTTTATTTATTTAAAATATAGAGACTTTTTTTTTAACTGATAATAAGGGGTTGTACTCAGATTTTCCACCCTTAATAAATTATAACTTTTTTATTTAAAGCTTGAGAGTTTAAAAATAGATATACTTTTTATCTCAATTGAGATGCTATAGTAAAAAACCTACACCATTTTACATAAAATGTTTGAATTCTTTATTTTCATTTTTTGGATTTTTTCAAATTTTTATATGAATACAATTATTTCAGAATTCAACATCCATCTTGACATATTTTCATAGCAGCCTTCACAATATCAAAACTTCACCTCTATTATCTATGCATTGCATTTTAGTAGACTTTATAGTAATATTTTCAAATAGTCAGTTTTACTAAATTTGGATTGCTAGTTTCCTTCCTGAAACACAAGTGCAAACACAAAAATTATAATAAATAGTTTATATGAAAACATATTATTGTTGTAAAATAAATCAAATATCACCAATGGAAAACATTAAAGTAAATTTTAATCATTATTTGATTCAGGCAGTCAACATTTTCTTGTCTGCTTCAACTAAACTTACTACTTTCTCTAACCAAGGATAAGAGAATTCAACTTCACGATCCTCAATTAAAACCCCTCTATTATCTAGCATATCTACACAATTGTTTCCTTCCCTTAACGTATGTGTAAACTTGATTTCTTCAAACTCTTTAGCAAGATCTTAAATTTTCACAATTATTTCTTGTTTGTTCTATGGAGCCTTTGATTTTCTCAAAATTGCATTTATTACTATGAGAGAATCACCTTCCATCCATACTCTATTCCATTTCGTTTGTTTGCATATTTTTAATCCTTCTAAAGTCGCCTAAGCTTAGCTTCATTATTGGTCTTAAATCCACTATTCAAAGTGTAATGAGACAATCTCTCTATTATTTCTAATTATTCCTCGTCTTGTTGGTCCTGTATTTCCTTTAGATGCTTCATCAAAATTTAATTTAACCCACTCCACATCTGGTGGTTTCCACTTCATATTATTTGCCTTCTTTTTGCTTCTCTTGTACCCAACATCATAATTCCATTTAATGATTTGACTACATCTATCAAGGCTCTATGCTTCTAGATTAGGGATTGGGTGAGTTGATAGAGTTGGTTTAGACTCCTCTATGGCTAAGCATATCTTATTTTTCATAACCTCTAAATTGCTTTCCTTTCCTTTAAAAATTATTCTATTTATTTCTAGCCATACAGTCCAAAGTATTGTATCTTTTGATATATGCCATATTGTCTGTAAAGCCTCACTTTTATAAGTGCTCAGCCATTTCTTTAACCAATATTCAAATTATGTTATTCATCACCATGCATTTACCAAATATATTAGGAATTCATTGTCATAGTTTCCAAACTATTGAGCAATATCCAAAGAGATGGTCTATACTCTCCTCGTTTTTATAAAGAAGACATTGAGAGGGGCCATCAAAACCCCTTTTCATAAGGTTATCCCAAGATAACATTCTTTATGACCTACTAGCCAAACAAACATTTTGACTTTATGAATGCTTGGGCTATCCCAAATATCTCTCCAAACTTTGATGATATTACTATTTTCTTCATGCTTTACATTATATCCACTTCTTGTTGTGTATTCTCCTGAGCTATTCAACTCCCAAATCAATTTATCCTTGGCTCTCCTCGAAATAATCACAATTGTTATCTTTCTACTCAATTGCCTCCTAGCATCAATGTCTTATATACTTGTAAAAAAATCTTCTTTCCATTTGTATCTTCCTTCTTGATCCTTGTACAAAATATTTGAAACTCTATCACCATATTTGTTTTGAAGCAATCTCATCCAAAGTTTCAAATTTGGATCTAAATTAAGTGGTTTTTTATCACACCAAGTATCCATCCTATGAAAAATATTTGTATATTTATCTCATTCTTTTAACCAAGTCTATCTTGATTTTAATCTCCAAAATTTCTCTTCCTTACTCAAAATATTATGATATTCACTAAGCAATTCTCTTTCCTCGAGCTTGGATTATTATGATCACCTTTTTGGAATTTTGAAAGTTTTTCTTTTAGTTTTTTCTTCTCAAAAATATTTCCAAAAGTGTTCTTGTTCCATTCTTTTAATCTAGATGTCATAGATTTAATTTGTTTTGGAAGAGCATACAACCCACCATTTCTTGAAGAATTCCACATTTGTGCTATCATATCAAAAAATTGAGGATGGTCTTCCCACATCTACTCATATTTAAAATATGATATTTTTTAAATTCACTTACCATCATTTAAACTCTTATTGGCCAGTGATCTGAACCAATCCTTGCTAAGGTATTAATTTTAGCTCAAGTTCTTTCATCTAGAAAATGATCTGAGAGTATGCATCTATCTAATTTTTTTGCTATTAGGTTATGGTCTCTCTTGTTGTTGGTCCATTTATAGTTGTCTTCTTCAAACTCAACCTCCCAAAGATTATTTTTTTGAATAAAAGCTAATAAATATTTTACTTTGGGTTAGTTTCCTAATTCCCCCAAATTTATCATCCAACTTGGATATTGCATTAAAATATCCTATGATCATGAATCGGGTTTCTTGGTCTTTATTTCTCATAAAGGCTTCAATCCCAGTCCAAACTTCTAGTCGGTCCATAGACATTGATTAGGATAAAATGAATATCTACAAAGTAGCAAGTGACTAAAGAGGCTATCCAATGCCTAGTTTTATGAATGGCTACACAAGATGTTCTATAAGGATTCCAAAAATTTAGAATTCCCCTTATCAATCCTTTAAAATCCATAACATCCCATTGACATCTTGCCCATACTGCTTTCATAGTTTTTGAACCTTCTTTTGTCATTTCAGTTTCCTAGATACAAAGAATATCAGACTTATTACTTAAACATAGGTCCCTAATACACCTCTACTTTGAGGAGGCATTCGCACCCCTTTTATTCCATGATATGATAATCATGTCCTATTAAGGGCTATTGGCCTCGCCCGCGTGTTATCAATATCATTTTGTTGTTTGGTAAAGAGAAGTTCAACCAACTTGTTTATGTTCTTTTCTCTATCTTTGCTCTTGCTTCCCTAGATCTTGCTTGATAATTTGAGGGTTTTCCTCTTTTTGTCTTGCCTATATGAGAGTAGTTCTTATTATTCTATACCTCGATATTCTTTCACAATTTTGTTTTCCATCATATTTATCTCTTGGCTCTACTACAAAAGCTTTTGACTTGTCCTACTCATTTTTGGTATTTCCTTATTAATGGCAGAGGCATTAACTTCTAAAACTACATTTTCTTTACCATTTTTTTCCTGAATGGTGCATGGTACTTCAAGAGAGTCTTCAAAATTTTATGAGACACATTCCTTAGGTTAATCGAGAATGTTCTTCCTTAAATCATGATCATACTAAATGGACGGTTCCTTGTTAATATGTTGAACCTATTGTCCTGTGTCTAAGTTTTGATCTACTTTTTCTTCATAGGATAAAGCCTCAAAAGAGTTGGTATTTCTTCCAATATCCTTCCTTACTAGTCTCCACTGTTTATTTTCTTTCATTTTTTTAGATCTATTTTTTGGAAGTTGAAAACCATCTTCATCCATAACCATTTGTAAGTTTCTTTGTTAGTTTTCTACATATGAGTCTGTTGGGCTCTTCTTAGGGCATAACCTCTCAATATGCCCCACCTCATGACATCTTCAACATCTAAAAGATATATTTTCATAATCTATGATTTGGATCGACATGTAGTCTCCATACATAAGAATGACTGATTCTGGTAAAGCTTTACTTATATCAATCATGACGAATATACAAGCATAAATAGTGAAGACACCATCTTTTGTAGTATCTGAAATCTCAAGGAATTCTCCTAGAGTGTTGCCTATTTCCTTAAAAGTATCTATTTCCCAAAATTCAATGGGTAACCCAAACATCCTAACCCAAACCGGTACTAGGGATAGATTTACATTTTTGAGTGAAAATCCTTCATACTAGTGGGTAAGGAAGAGTCGTGCTCTTCCCATAAACCAAGGGCCTCCTTTTAGGATTTTTTCTCCTCTAGAACAAAAAATGGCTAGGAAGAAACCTTTGGGAAGAAAGGATAGAATCACTCTTGAAGATCTACCACTAGAGATCTCTCTAAATTTTCTAAATTTACTAAATTTTGTCCTATCTTGGATCAACAAGGATCTCTCTGAGGTGCGCTCACTAACCTCTACCACTAAATATGATTCTAAGGATTTAACTATAAATCGGTTAATACAAAGGAAACTAGAACTCAAAATCTATTAAAATTTATCACAAATTCCTATAGCAAATATAATATTTGATAATAAAAAAATAATAGTTTGTATGCAAAAATTCTAAGATAAAGAAAGGAAAAAAACTTAGCTAAAAAATTATGTCCAAATAGAATTTCTTGTCTCACTAAAGTCCTAGCCCTTCATTGCTCTTCCCATCATCCAAACCCTAGCTAACAAATATTTGCAATTTTGTTTTTTGCGACTTGAAAAATCATCATTGCCCTTGTTTCAGATGGTTGACTTCATAGAGTCGTATCTCCCTTAATATTTCTTGGATTCCTTCATATGACCATTCATTTTAAAGCTATACAAATTCCACACAAGTTGGTTCAAGAATAAGTTGAATTAGATAACCCTTTGCTAAGACATGGCTCTTAAAAGATGAGATATTTTTCAAGAAAAACCCTAATCCTTCGCGAAGCTATTTTGCCTTTTTAGTTTAGAGATATATTTAATTAATTAATGTAATTTAATATTTGGTTGAAAAATTTTATAAATGTAATTATAATTATATATATATATATATATATATATATATATATATATATATATATATATATATATATATATATATATATATTATGATACTTTGTTGAATCATACAATTGAAATTTATTCACTTCTTTTTAATCTAACTCTTCTCAAATGAAGCCCATATATTTTTCAATCAGTCACATTAAAAGCTTGTTTATGATTTTTAAAAAATTAATATGGAAGATGCTCTAAAGATGATTTTTCAATGCTTTATTTAAAATATTTAAAAGGTTGATTGTATTTTTTTCAATTGGTTAAAAGGTTGATGATATTATAATAGAAAAAATATTTTAATAAAAACAATAATTAGAATTAAAATAAATTTAGTAAATCAATAGAAGTAGTTTGATTTTAAAAACTTTAGAAAAGTTTTAATTACACTAGGATTTTGAAGGAAGAGATGAAAATAGAGAGTTGTAGAGGTTAACAATAGCTCAACATTTATACTTTTAGCAATCGTCATAATTTGAAATAGAATAAAGATTAATATGTGAATGATGATTATAAAATGGCATTACCTCAATTGATTATATTCCTTAGCATTGAAAAAGGAGACCTAGGTTTAAATATTTCTAAGTGATACATGCGTAATTGTAAAGTTATTGTAATATCACTACATGGTCATAATGTAATACAGGTTGGCTTCATTTTAATCCCATATACCATTCAAAAAATATGTGAATGATGAGTGACCATAAATTATAAAAGATATAATACGGGAAGGGTGTGTTTTAATCCCATATAACCTATTCAAAAAACGTAAGTGAATGATAAGTAACCATAAATTATAAAAATTGGTTTTCATGAAGATTAGGTAAAAAAAAAATAGCTCAACAAAATCAACTCACACTATTTTGAAGAGAAAAAAAACATTTATAAGTAAAAATGAAAAAAATAAAGAGGAGCAACAAAATGTTAAAGTAAATATAAAGAGGGTGGCGAAGAAATTAATTGAAAGAAAGAGAAGACTAAAGCAAATATATGGTGCATTGAAGGAAACTAACAGATTTGGTAAAAAAAATTATGGTTTCATAAAGAAAGTAGAAGTTTTATATGTTGAGTAGACTTCATGGTTGAATGGATTATTTGAGTTGTTGGTTGTTGGTTGGATCATGGGACAAAGGATGGATTAGAACTTTCGAATTTATGAGATTGTTAAACTATTTATTAAAATAATATCATTATAATATGAATAAGATTTATTACAATATGAATGGATTAATGAATGATAAAATGTTTTTTTAACTAGTTATTTGGGACTAAAATGAATTCCACTTGCATAATATAATGATCCATAGTTTAATTATTATGTATATATCTCTAAATAAGATTTATATGTGAACTTTCAACTTTTTGAGACTCCTAAACTATTTATTACAGTTGTGGTTGCGCTTATGCATCAAGAAGCAAACTGACAGTCTAAAGTTGGTAAAGTAGACCATGATAACAAGAAATTCTAGAAATATTACTCGTACTAATATGTAGTGTGTAGATAGTAGAGGTGGAATTTTGGTATTGTGAAGGTTGCTACAAGAAAATATCAAGAAGGATGTTGAACTTTGATTTGTGTTTACAAAGAAAATTGAAGATCCAAAAGATGAAAATCAAGAATTCAAACTTTTTATGAAAATATGTAGGTATTTAGCTATAGCAACTCAATTGAGATGAGAAATGAATATGTTTGTGAACTCTTAAGCTCTAAAGGAGAGAGTTGTATTTTGTGAAGGGTAGGGAACCCAAGTATGACCCATCTTTCTTCAAGAAAAAAGAATCAAATATATGGTGAAAGAAATAAAATTTGAATTCCTTGATCGAAATCCTTTGTCATCCAAATTATGTAGATCGTTATTATAGAAACTTATTTTATATATAAGTATAAAATATTGAAACAAAAGCTATGGTGATAAAACAATCTTCTTAAGCACAACAAAATGAAAAAGAATTAATTCTTGGTACAATCTAAAGGTTGAACTAAAAGCTATGGTTGTAAAAGAATTCTCACAAACACAACTAAAGAAAAATAATTAAGACATAAAAGGATTCATTATTTACACCCTTAACAAGAGTAATATAAGGTACTTGTAAGAAGAGTAAAGAACTCGTGCTACTAAGAGAAACATGCTTCAAAACTCATTTTCAATATATTATTTTGCATCAAAAGAGGTTTTTGGTTTTTATCTCATATATATATATATATATATATATAAGAAAATTATTTAGTTTTTGTGTTTTTAATTTTAAAATATTTGAAATGTTTTAATAACTTAATGATAATTTGGTTATGAAAGTTGTTCATGAGATTTGAGGTGGTTGGAAATGAAGAATTACATACTATTAACCAAGGTTCAAATTTCTTGGATGAACATTAATATTTAATCAAATGACATTAACTCAATAAGTTATATTCCTCAACTTTCAAGGAGGAGGCCTAAGTCCAATTCTTCCCAAGGGATACATGCATAATTACCAAGTTGTTGTAATACCACTATGTGGTCATCATGTAAGGGGACGTTGAACCCAGTGATTGAGAGAGTTCAAGAAATGTTAATTGGCTGGAAATGGAACCTTCTATCCCAAGCAGGGAAAGTTATTTTAACCATGGCATGCCTCCAAAGTATCCCAATCTATTTCCTTTCAGTGTTTAAAGCTCCCTCAAAAGTGTATGACAAGATTGAACAAACTCAAAAATAATTCTTATGGACTGGGGCTGAAAACAAAAGTCATTTCCATCTGGTATCCTGGGACAAAGTTTGCAGATCTATAGACCAAGGAGGAATTGGATTGAGAAGACTTAAAATTTTAAATATGGCATTAATGGCTAAACAAGCATGGAGATTATTATCAGAAGAGCAAGTGGAGTGGATCACTATAGTCAAGAGGAAGTATTTGCAAGGCATAGAGTTTCTAAATGAGACAGCATCCACAAATGGCTTAGCTTTCTGGAAAGGAATAATCTAAACAAATAGTCTGTTGAGGAAAGGACTCGGGTGGGAAATGGGGGATGGTAGATCAATAAACTTCTGGTTGGACAGGTGGATAGGAAATCAGCCACTTATTTAGGCTCAAAACATCAGGATTCTCAAAGACTTTATAGATGCAACCTTTGGATACAAAGTGGTTTATTTCCTTCACAAAACAAATAACAAGTGGAAAAGCATTCACAACATCCATCACCCTGAAGAATCAAGGGCCTTAGAAAGACTGCTCAATTCCATAATCATCCCCACAGGAGAAGTTAAATACAGCATTATTTGGGCCCCAACAAAATATGGAAATTTTGTAATCAAATCTGCTTATCAACTCCTCATTCCCCAAGAAGAAACCCAAATTCCTTTCAATTTGGTATGGATCAAACACCTTACCCCAAAAATTGCTTTCTTTGCTTGGCTTGCCATTCAAAATAAAATTTTGACAGTTGATAACCTCATTATCCAAATAGATGTTTTTATGCTTATCTAACTAGGAATCCTCCCACCACATCTTTCTCAACTGTCCCTATTCCATTTTCGTTCTTGACAACCTCTTCCAAAGGTTCCAAATCATTTGGGTAAAACCTCCTTCTATTGTGGAGTTCATTCAGTGACCTCAACCTATCCACCATCCCAAGATGAGCACAATCTGGAGGTTTTGTCTATATCATTTTCTTTGGCAAATATATTCTCTAATTTTTCCAAGGATATTTCATCTCTAACCAGTAGAAGTATTTCCTTTGCCAAAGAGAACGCTTTCATTATTTTGTATGATCCAAGGCCTTGTTCTAGGTTTGAATCTGTCATTCTTCATTCTTTGAACATTTCTCGGGACACGATTGTATCTCAACCCAATCCTAGAAGCAACATTAAATGGTGTCTCCCACCCTAGGTATGGGTCAAATTAAATTTTTATGGAGTAGCAAAAGATAATCCAAGCAAAGCAGGAATAGGAGGCATAATCAGAGATCATAACGGAAACTCGATTTTAGCATTTTTTGAATACCTTGGTGAACATTCCAATCATATGGTTGAAGCAAAGGCATTATGGATAGGTCTTGCATTAATCAAACATATTCCATGCACAATCATCATTGAAGGGGATTATCTCAATATTATTAATTACATGAAAAGCTCCAAAAGATCGTCTTGAAAAGTTAGAAGTTGCATTGAAGAGGCCATGAAACTTGCTACTCACTAGCAAGAAGTTATCTTCCAATATGCTTTTAGAGAAGCAAATAAGGTATAAACTGACAAACATTGGGGTTGACTTGGACAAACACACTACCACAGGAGGTACGTGCATTAGCCACTATTAAAAAATTGATAATGATTAGTTGGGTTACCATATTTTTTATAAGTTTCCTCACTATGTATAAGAGTTTTGAAGTTTCAAAAGGTCCTAGTAGGACAATAGGTGCCAAATTTCAAGAAGACTTTGAGGTATCCGTTTTCTGGCCCATCCTTTGAATAACAAATTCCATCATTTTCATGAATCCTCTCTATGGAATTGTCAGTTGGATGGTTGTCTCATGATCATCTGGACTTGTTTTGAACCCATTCATCTCATGAATCTTAATATACATCATTTTCATAATAGGTGGGTGTTCTGTCACATAACCCCTAACATGTCTGGTATCTATGTCCATTGTCATATGATCTTTCCGTTTCTCCAAAAAAATTGTGATTTTTCAACAGCCAGGAGTGTTAGTTCATTCCCAAAGCCTACTAATGTCTCAAACAGAAACTTTGGGAACAAATCAAAGGATGTTTTTTGCAGATATAGTGGGAACATCAACAACACAAATGGAAGTCTCACTCTTTCCAATTCGAGTGATCCCTATCGCATGAGGAAATATCATTGGCACCAAAATATTTTCAGAGATGTTTATTTGAAGATTGGTAAGATTTGCTCCAGGACCGAGACAGAAAATCTGACAATGCTAGGAATCATCATTTTTTAAAAATCCAGAAGTCTTGGAACCATCACCGAATGTGATAGGGTGGGAAAAATTTGTTGCATTAGAAGCAATTCAAAAAAATTACTTGCTTCTTCCCATAATTCTTAGACTTTGGGAGGAGCTGAGAAGAATCCAAAAGCTTCTAGCAAAAAGGTGGACGAATAGAAGGAGGCCATGGGCATTCCTGATCAGTAGATTATTGCTCGGATGTCGATGTTGTTTGGTCTGGGTAGTATCCAAGGGGCTTCTTTGTTTTTCTTGAGTTCGGAGTTCATCCTGTAGTCTTGAAGGATGGATCCTTTTCTCTGTGTTTGTTGTAGTGTTTTCTGTCGATGTAATAGATGAAGATTTACCTGCTTTTTTGAGGTTTTTGTATACTTCCTCTTGGGCTTAGGATGATGCTTGTTGTTCCCTATTGATGTAAAAGGTATTTGGGAGCCTTCATTTTCCTGGCATAATATAATATCAATTAACTTACCAAAAAATATAAGATCAATTTCAATCCCATAAAAGTTATTTAAAAAAAATACCAAAGTTTGATCATTTAACATTATGTTATCTTGGATGATCATATCTCCTTTTTAAAGTTATTTTCTAGTCAATCATATGGTGTTAAAATGGGTCTCACTTTACCATATCACAATAAGATGCTTAATATTTCAATAAATTGTATTATTAAGAGCTACATTATTTCAAGTGTCTCCATCATAGGGGTTTGTCCATTATCGCAATACAAGGATTTAAACTTAAGTTGCATTTATATGATTGCATTCCATTTATCATTAGTTCATAATGCTTTGAACAAATGTTAGTTCATCCATGGGATTAAAACCTTGCTTTATAGCATGTAAGTCTTTGTTTCCCACCATTTTTCCCAAACCCAGTAGGTCATTTTTTTGAGTTATTATACTACATATTTCTATTAAATATTAGTACATCTACAAGTGTCCAAATTTTGTCTTACAATCTAGACTTTTCTAGTGTCCAAATTTTGTCTTACAATCTAGACATTTCTAGTGCCCAAACATCTTCCACCTCTATTGACAAAGATTTCCAAAGGAAAGACATATTGTGATAATATTATGAGTTAATTTGTATTGAAGTTCGTGTTTTTATTATACTTTAGATTTAGTAACTTTGACTAAGTCATTTTCTCTTTGTCAATTTGATGTATTTAGAGATGTTAGCATTGAGCAAGTAGCTTGGTTCACAAGTTATCCTTAGACATATAGGGTTCCCTCTTATCTTTAAACTATCTTATCTATCCGTTTTTAATTTAATAAGAACTGGAATTGCTTCTCCTTCAATATTATTTTTTTTTTTTAGTTGATTGGCATTGCCAATATTTTAATATTGTGTTTTTCATAGTTGATTTTGTAGATATAATTTATAATTTAAATGTATCGGTTTTTCCATATATCTTTTTAATCTAGTGCGTGCAACCATGACCTTTATCCATAGCCATGCTAAAAAAAGGTTCTAGGTGGCATACAAATAGAGTTAGTGCTTCTCTTAAATTTGCAAGTCCAAGGAATTGAATTCATGTTTAAATTTTAAAACAAAGTAAAACATGTTACTCAAATAAAATGTTTAATAGATGTGGAAGGTTTATTGCATTGAAAATGTAGTTAGCCATGTACAATAAGTTCAATTATTGTGTTTTGTTTCAATAATATATTTTCTCATGATAAAATTTGGTGAAGTTGTATAAACTTTAAATTAAATTCTTCCATGATTTTAAACTTAGAGACATTATTTTATTTCAAATGAAAATGGAAAACTCGTATATTCTATTAATAGATATTCATGTAAATAAAGAATTGGCTATGAGTGAGATATTAGAATAAAACCTAAAATTCTATTATAATTATTGTTTATTTTCCTTATGAAAAGGATGTACAAGATGACAATTGATATTTTCATTTATTGCAAAGGTTAGATGTTATAAAGTTAATAAATTTAATGTTATTATATTAGTAGGAATTGAATAGAATCATCCCATAACCCTATTGTAAGTGTTGAGTAACACTTTATAATTGAAGAAATGTATAACCCTATTGTAAGTGTTGAGTAACACTTAACAATTGAAGAAATATATAATACTTAATGGTCTTCAAAAATCTAATAAATTCAAAACTAATATGTTATTGAAGAAATGTATAAATACTTAATGGTCTACAAAATCTAAATAAATTCATAAATAATAAGTACATTATATCTAATGATACATTCAATATATGTTTTTTTTCTGGATTAAATTGAAGTATTAATGAGTATGTTATAGAAAAAATGTATGAATATAATAATTGTCTCCAAAACCCAAATAAATTCATAAATAATAAGTATGTTATACTTGAGGATGTATTTAATATATGTCATAGAAGAAAATTTGACCAAAGTTACAATCAAAGAAGAAGCTAGTTGTCTTTCTACAACCTGAGTGGGCCTAATGGTGAAGACTTCATAACTTTAAAGAGGTCCAAGGTTTGAATCCTACCAGAGGTAGGGTTGTACACAAATATTCTATAACTAGAGTTTGCTTGGATAACCATATACTGAATAAACAACATCCTTCTTGAAAATCATCCCATATGGTCTATGGCCTCATGGACATTAAAAACTACCTTACCTTTTACATTCTTAGCAAAAGAGAGCATAACATTAGATTGTTTTTGTACCTATGGCCTCGTGGACGTTAAAAACTACCATATCTTTTACCTTCTTAGCAAAATAGAGCATAACATTAGCTCAATTTTGTATCAGCTACATATTGATTGTATTGATTGTTAATCCGATTAAAAGAGCAAATAAACAAAGAGCTAATTTTGTACAACACGTCAAATGCACTATTTAATCTGTCAAGATCCAATCTTTGAAAGAAAATTGATCTTCAATTTACTGACAGGAAACCTTTTATACTTTAGTTTATAGGTTATACACCAAAATAGAGAAGAAGATCGACACTTGGTTTGGTGAAATCAGTTTTGGAAGCCACCCATGTCGACTAGCACTCTCTAGCTACCATTCCCCACTCCCATAACAAAAATAAGTGTTTTCAATTCTTTGGTCAAGGAACAAACAAAAGGATGCAATGGCACTAGTTAAATGGAACATAATAGATAAACCAAAATCAAACAAAGGATGGGGCCTCAAGACTATACATAATTTTGGAAAAGCTTTAGTAGCAAAAAGTTTTGAAGATTGATAACCAACAAAGTATTATGGCAGGAAGTAATTCAAGAGAAATTCAGGCACCTTGTTCTTTGTAGATTGGATTAGACTACAAAATAAATCAAATCCACAATTATTTGGAAAGCACTAGTGAGAGCTTTTCCATTAGTTGGGAATTTCTTGGCTTGGAAAATAAGGAATGGAAAGGAAGTAAGAATAGGCAAAGATCCTTGGTTAGGAAGCAAAGAAGATATCAGCTTCCACAAAACATAATAGATTATCTCCATAGACAAGGAAAGATGGTATTGGCGCAAGTGGTATCAACAAAGAGTACTCATTTATGGAAACAAGGATGGCTCACAGCAAAAGAGCTAACATTAGGAGGAAATGATGCACATATTTGGCATGATTACACAAAGGAACTGGAAAGAGCAAATATAAGACTAAATCAGCAAAGAGACCTAATATGGTCCAAGAATCTAGCAAGTGGGCAATACACAGTTAGAGAAGGGTATAAAAGCTTTGAAAATAACAATGAGGTAAATCTTTGGTGATGAAGTAGAATATGGAAGGTAAAAGCTCCCCTCAAAACTAAAATTTGTCTTGTTAACTCTAGCCAAAAAAGAACTAACATGGTATGCTCTTCAAAGGAGGTCTTGGCAAGGACCAAGTCAATGTGTCATATGCAAAAGGAAGAAGAAACAATGGACCATATTTTAGTTCATTGCCCTTATGCAAGAGAGGTGTGGAATTCAATTATGCCTTTGACTCAAAGGAAAGGACAATGGCATGTTAGGAATCTTTCAGATAGCATGCAACAATGGTTCAAAGAAAGATAATTAAAGGAGTATAAATGTGTCCCTTTGATAGTGGGATGGGGCTTATGGTTGGCTAGAAATGCCAAACTATTTGTAGGTGAGAAAATTTCAGTGATTCAGGTACAAATGTAGATTAAATCCATTTTTTAAAGTCTAAAAAACTCCCCAAAACCAAAACTAAGTAGACAAATAGGAACATTAATAGTTGATACTATGAAGCCATGGGCCTTCTTTGGTGGAGCTTGACTAGGCAACCTAGGTAGGTGTGGGGCAGGGGGAGCACTTTACTTAAATTAAAATCATAAGATCACTTTCAAGATAGGTTTAGGGGAAGGAACAAATCATATGGCACAATGGAAAGCACTGATCCTCTTGATGAGAATAGCAATTGGGCAAGGAATTACAACTTTACAAATTTATGGAGATTCAAAATTAGTGATAATTTGGGTTGCAAATCATGTTGAGATGAAAAACTTGCTCCTTAGTCCTTTCTATGAGCAAGTGAAATTATTAGAATCTTCTATAACAAACATTTCATACAAGCACATTTATAAAGAACTAAATGTAGAAGCAGACAATCTTTCAAAATATGGTTTGAACCTTCCAACAAGCACTTGGCATAAGGAAGAAGTGATTAGAGGACTTGGGGTTTCCTCACAATCCTCCTATTATTAAGAATCATATCAAAGATCTATTAATAACAAAAAAAAAAGTTTTTTGTTAGGAAATGAAGTTATTATACAACTTTTTTCCAGCAGAGACTGTTCCTAGATGTCTAGGCAGCAGTACTAGACTTATAGGCAGTAGACGTCTAGGCTGTAGTACTAGACGTCTAGGCTGTAGTACTGCCAAACGTCTAGGCAACAATACTAGACGTCTAGGTAGCAGACGTCTAGGCTGCTAGATGTCTAGGTAGCACTGCCAGACGTCTAGGCAGCAGTACTAGACATCTAGGCAGCAGACGTCTAGGCAGTAGTGCCAAACGTCTAGGCAGTAGTGTCAAACGTCTAGGCAGCAGTGCCAAACGTCTAGGCTACTAGATGTCTAGGCAGCACTGCTAGACGTCTAGGCTACTAGATGTCTAGGCAGCACTGCTAGACGTCTAGGCAACTCTACTAGACATCTAGGTAGCAGATATCTAAGACAGACATCTTAATGCGAAAGATAAACAGGTTTAGACGCCTTCCTTGGGAGCTGAAACGAACAGTTTTTTGGAGGCTTCCATCAGGAGAGGAAACGAACAGTTTGGAGTCTTCCTTCTTCTTTGTAAAAGGGATGTGATCCCTTGCATATGTTATGTTGGTGAAAACGTTGTGAAACGTGAATGTAAAGTTTGCTGAAAATAATAAGAAAAGGAGAAGTTGTCATTGCCCCGTGGTTTTTCCTACACATTGTAGGTTTCCACATAAATCTTTGTGTCACTTGTGTTGTTTTCTATTCTTTGTTATTGTGTTTTCTCTTGCACGTGGAAAATCTGAATTTTTTCATATGGTGATGACCATCAGTAATTCATCATCAAGTTCTCTCAAATTTGATGATGTGGTAGTCGCTTTGTTGGCAGAAGAGTTGAGGCAAAAAACGTCTCTGGAACCCTCAACCAATGAAGCCCTATCTGTGAGAGGTTGATCTTTCGAGGGGAGTAAACAAGGTAGAAAACAGTCCAGACTTAAGTCTAAAGGGTCCAGACTTAAGTCTAAAGGACGTAAGCAGAAAGGGAAGTACTGGTATTGTGGGAAGCCAGGACACTCGAAGGACTGTTGGCAATTAAAGAATGGTGAAAAGCAAAATCAGCCATCAATTGAGGCCAGTGTAGCAGATTCAGGAGAGACGGCAACATGTGAAGCCTTATGTATCAGTAACAGCAGATCTGTTTTATAAACCTGGGTTTTGGACTCAGGTGCATCTTTCCACGTCTCCCCATAGAGACTGGTTTGACAAATATCAACCATACGGTGGTGGAAAGGTCTATTTGGGTGATGATCACCCTTTAGAAATTGTGGGAAGAGGGGATATAATGATTAGGCTGGACGATGGTAGAGAAAGGATGTTATGTGATGTGTGACATGTGCCCGATTTGAGAAAGAATTTGCTCTCAATCAAAATGATGGATAAGCTAGGGTATTTTGTCACTTTCAGTAAAAACTCCTACAAGATTACCAGAGGAGCTCTTGTAGTAGCAAAGGGAGAATCTTATGGGACCTTACACCGTTTATGCGGTGATACGGTGACAAACCATGCAACAGCAACAACTTCTATTCAATATGTAGTAATGCTATGGCATGAACGCCTAAGCCATATGAGTGAAAAAGGCCTCAAAATTATGCATGATAGAGGTATGCTTTATGGGATTAAATATTGTAATTTAGACTTTTGTGAGCACTATATATTTGGTAAACATAAGAGGGATCGATTTACTACAAGTCTTAGTAAGAGTTCTGATTTTCTGCAACTTATACATTCGGATATATTTGGACCTGTCCCCACTCAGTCCTTGAATGATGCCATCTATTTTTTGACTTTTATAGATGATTACTCTAGTAATATGGGTTTATTTTCTGAAGAAGTTGGAAGCTTTGCAGAAATTTAAAGAGTTCAAAGTACGGGTAGAGAAGAGTTTGGGCAAGTCGATTTTATGTCTCAGGTCAGATAATGGGGGTGAATATTGCTCCAAGGAATTTGATAAATTTTGTATGCATGAAGGTATTAAGCACCGGAATATCGTACCATACACTCCACATCAAAATGGTGTGGTTGAGCGGATGAATCGCACAATCATGGAACGTGCAAGAAGCATGCTTAGCGCAACCATGTTGGAGAAAAAGTTTTGGGCAGAGGTTGTTAATACAGGTGTTTATCTTATTAACAGGTCACCTACAGCTGCGTTGGATGGACAGATTGCGGAGGAGGTTTGGTGTTGTAAGTCAGTTGATTACTCTCATTTGCGTACCCTTTGGTTGTGATGTGTTTGCCCTTGTACCCAAAGAAAAAAGGTCCAAGCTTGACCCAAAGTCAAGCAAATGTGTTTTTCTCGGCTATGGAGATATAGTGAAGGGGTATAGACTGTGGGATCCTACTGCCCACAAGGTAATTTTTAGTCGGGATGTAATTGTTGATGAAAAATCCATGCAAAGGAAGGAGGTACGACAAACTCCTAATGTTGTACCTGTTGAAGTAGAATTGAGTGAAGATGAATATGCTGAAGTTTTTGATCAGCATGTAGAACAGCAAGTAGAGCAACCACAACGATCACAAGACCAAGAGCCACAATCGACATATCATTGGGTTAGAAGATCTACACGTCCACAAAAGTGTTCGGAAAGGTATTCTCATGTGTATCAGTCCTCTTTTGCTTTGTTAAATGATGATGGTGAACCAAGTTCATTTCAGGAAGCTAGAGTCTGAAAATGCAGAAAAGTTGAGGAAATCCATGGAGGAAATTGAGGCACTTCGCAATAAAACGTGGGAACTTGTGGATCTCCCATCTGGAAGAAAGACTGTTGGAAACAAGTGGGTGTACAAAGTGAAGAAGAACAATGATGGGCTGTTGGAACGCTATAAAGCTCGCTTGGTGGCAAAAGGCTATAATTTTCTCTCCAGTTGTGAAGATTACTACTATTAGAGTTCTACTTGCACTTGTAGCTGCACAGGATTTTGAATTGGAGCAGCTTGATGTAAAGACTGATTTCTTGCATGGTGATCTCGAGGAAGAGATATATGGATCAACCTGAGGGCTATGAAGAAAGAGGCAAAGAGCATTTGGTTTGCAAACTGAAGAAATCATTGTACGGGTTGAAACAGGTGCCAAGGATGTGGTACAGGAAATTTGACACCTTCATGAAGAGCCAAGGTTTCAGCAGGAGTGAAGTTGACCATTGTGCATACTATAAGAGGTTTGATGATGGCGGTTTTATTATTTTGTTGTTGCATGTTGATGATATGCTGGTTGCAGGCCCCAACATGAAGAAAATCATTGATCTCAAGGCTCAGTTGGCTAGGACATTTGAAATGAAGGATTTAGGAGATGAAGATACATAGGGACAGAAAAGGAAGAAATATCTAGTTAAGTCAAAAGTCATATGTGGAAAATATTCTGCAGCGCTTCAATATGCAGAATGCAAAACCAGTTAGTACCCCACGTCTTCCACACTTAAAGTTGTCTTCCAACCAATGTCCTAGAACAGAAGCAAAGAAGACAAGTATGTCTCGTGTTATCGTATTCATCAGCAGTATGAAGCCTTATGTATGCCATGGTGAGCACCAGACCGGATATTGCCCAAGCAATGGGAGTAGTCAGCCGATACATGGAAAATCCTGGTAAGGAGCATTGGAATGCGATGAAGTGGATATTCAGATATTTAAGAGCCACTTTAGATGTTCCCATTTACTTTGGATCGATAGATTTGCAAGTTACAGGTTTTGTGGATTTTGATTATGGTGGAGATAGAGATGGGAGAAAGACCACTACATGATATACCTTTACTATTGCTGGTGGAGCAGTGAATTGGGCTTCTAAGTTGCAATTTGTTGTGGCTTTATCAACCACTGAAGCAGAATACATTGCAGCAACTCATGCCAGCAAAGAGGCAATTTGGCTGGAGCAATTTTTGGGTGACTTCAAGGTAATGCAGGAAAAAATAAGTAGCATTGTGATAGCCAGAGTGCTATTCAACTAATGAAGAATCCAACATTCCATGATCGCACGAAACACATTGATGTCAAGTACCACTTTATCATAAATGTGGTGGAAGAAGGTAGGATCCTATTGCAGAAAATCGACACTGAAGTGAATCCTGCAGATATGCTTACAAAGTCGGTCAAGGTAGAGAAGTTTGAGTGGTGCAGATTTTCTCTGGGCTTGTGGAAAAAGTAATAAGGGCAACATTGGGCAATTGGCACTGGATGAAAATCTTTGGCAGAAGAATTCCTGAATATTGACTTCAAGTGGGAGAATGTTAGGAAAATAAGTCATTATACAGCTTTTTCCAGCATAGACTGTTGCTAGACGTCTAGGCAGCAGTACTAGACATCTAGGCAGCAGACGTCTAGGCTGCTAGACATCTAGGCAGCAGACGTCTAGGCAGCACTGGCAGACGTCTAGGCAGCACTGGCAGACGTCTAGGCAACAGTACTAGACGTCTATGCAGCAAACGTCTAGGTTGTTATCCGCGTTAAGACGTCTGCAGCCTAGACGTCTAGTACTGTTGCCTAGACGTCTAGTACTGTTGCCTAGACGTCTAGGTAGCACTGCCAGACGTCTAGGCAGCAGTACTAGACGTCTAGGCAGCAGACGTCTAGGCAGCAGTACTAGACGTCTAGGCAGCAGACGTCTTAACGCGGAAGACGAACAGGTTCAGGCACCTTCCTTGGGAGCTGAAACGAATAGTTTTTTGGAGGCTTCCGTCGGGAGAGGAAACGAACAATTTGGAGTCTTCCTTCTGCTCTATAAAAGGGATGTGATCCCTTGCATATGTTATGTTGGTGAAAACGTTGTGAAACGTGAATGTAAAGTTTGCTGAAAATAATAAGAAAAGGAGAAGTTGCCATTGCCCCGTGGTTTTTCCTACACATTGCAAGTTTCCACGTAAATCTTTGTGTCACTTGTGTTGTTTTCTATTCTTTGTTATTGTGTTTTCTCTTATAGGTGGAAAATATGAAGTTTTTCCTAACATTTTGAACAAGACCCTTGCCTTTATTTTATAGAAAGATAGGCTTCAAATAGAGTTTGTCTCCAAAATTGAAACTTGAGTTCTCAAATTTTGTACTTAGGTAAGAGTCATTCGAGAATTGTGATTGATCATAAAGTTATTCTTGCTTTCCACCTGTCAGTCTTGTTATTAGGATTCTATTTTTGGATTGTAAGTTGACTGTAACATATTATAGCAAGGAGGCCAATACTCCTCTCAGTTCAGTTTACCAACTCCTAGATAGGATGTAACTAAAATTCTTGAGGGTACTTCATACCCATAGCATTCTAATTTTTTTTCAAATTCATAAATGAAAATTACAGATTTTTCCAAAGAAAAAAAAAAGGTTCCTTGCGTTGTAATCTTCCACTCTACATTTGCTATCGAATACCTAAGAAATTCAATTAGATCCTTAAGACCTGGACAAAGATTGTATTCAACGTCAACTAGTCTGCTCGTATCACTCAATCCATAATTGGCAAGGAAATCTGCCACCAGATTCACTTCCCTGATGGTACGCTGCCATGAGATGGAATCAAACAATGGTGTCAACTCAAGACCTTCTATAAATATAATAGACAGTTCCCAATCTTGGCAAGATTTCTTAGACATTGCTCTCACCATAATCAGAGTCCCCTTCAATAGCCAACTTATAAATGCTCAATTGTACTGCAAGTCGGAGACCTCCGACTAGTGCGATGGCTTCAACCTCGTTATTAGTGAGAAAAGCGAAGGACATTGAAATAGGACTATGCCTGCTCCCAATGGTCCAAGATCACCCTCAGAAGCCTGTCAGAGTAAAGTTTCACTATATACAGAGGAGGGGTTTCCATGAGCTCTTTTGATCTACACACCTAGAAGGAGGTCTCTTGGCAAGAGGGAGAGATGTAAGGGACCATTTTTTATGCTCTATTGTAGCTGAAAAAGAGGTTGGATGTTTATGGGTTTTGAGCATGGTCTAAGCCTTCTCCAAGGCGGAGGATGTTATTTTGCTACAAACTTGTTGCAAGAAGAGAGTGATTTTTTAAGATAACATGATTCATTTTCAATAACAAGTTCACTTACAGCACACAAAGCTTGCCAAATTTTTGCAATGGAACCAGTGAATTTTCATCCTGAGTTGGGCAGTTCATTAACCTGCATTTTGTAATGTCAAAGCCAAAGGTGTGATTAGAAAACAGATCAATATATTTATGTTGTTGGCAATTCTGATTAAGGTCCAATCTCCATGCATTTGTTTTGATATTGGTCAGGATGACACCTTGATTATTGTAGTAAATCATCTATGACTTGGTTCTATTCCACAAGATCCAATTCTGTCTGTGGATAGGGAAGCAGTCATTACCATTGGGTTCCTTTATCTATAGCTTTTAAGAGATGCAGCATCTATGGGCTGAATTTTAACTATAATAATAAGATATCAAATAATTCTAATATTGATATTCAATAAAAATAAGTGACCGTTTATAACACTTTTATGACTTCCCTAGGTTAAAACCATACATGAGGAACAATTGTTTATTCCATTGTAGGCCCTTTCAATGCCATCTGCTGGATCATTAAAAATCATCAACAAAATAGTATTATCTGGGGAAATGAAACCCAGTCCATAATGAATCGAGAATCATCATTTGTTCCTGAAAAGAGTCCACAGCCATGAAAGGAGAACATGTCCTGTATAACTAGTGATCTGATTCAGAGAACCATCACTAAAACCAAATTGTTTGTTAATTAAGGACATCAACCAGATATTTATTAATTCAAGAATCCAACTGGCAAATGAGGTGATACAAGCACTGCTTAAAAGAGAAATATGTACAGATTCTTCCTTTGAAGAAATATAATTATTTGGTCAATGGGCAAGCACATTCAAATTGTTTTTGCTGCTTTCGACACAGTTCAAATTCATTTCCATAGTAGTTCATACATCCTGAATAGGAATCCATCTCCTTTGGGCATTTTGCATGGAGTTCTCTCAGCCTGTCAAACAGCCAATGTTAAATAATGAGTCTCTAATATTTGGCAATGGTTCTAAAATAAAAATGTATACCAGCAGCAATAATAGTAATAATAATAATATGCAAACTATGCCTTTATGACAAGTTCAATCTTTCAAGATTACAGAAGTAAGACTTCAATATGTCTGTGCAAAAGAAATCAATCAACAAGTATCTGCATTGTCCAGGGAGTTGCATCCTTGAATGGAGGTGATGGATGCGATAAGATATGTGATTCCCTTGCAATCCTCAACAAATTACAGATTAATATAACTGCCAACAAAGATCAAGATGACCCCTTGGGAAGCTTCAGGTGCCGCATGAAGCTCCAATAGCAGAGCAGCTGTTCAAAACAATCATAGTGATTTTTACTTCTACTAAAAATTGCAGTGTCACAACTTTAGGCTCAAATCTTTTATGAGGATGTAATGGAAGGGCAAATGCATGTCCATTGTCAATGAGCCATCATAAGTGGCCCTCGGTTGCCTTCAGTATAATGAGTTGGACCCTTCATTTAGGTGTTGGATCATTGTTATATGGGGGTTTTACTCTTCTAATGCTCCTAGTGAACTGAATTGGTGGGAATGCAATTGTCAAAGCAGATGACTAATTTGTTGCAAAGTGAATCTTTCAGATCAACTTAGGACAAAGCAGACTTGTTGAAATTTACACATTTAAATGGCCTACTAATATTATGGTAGAATACTGGCCAAACTTGGTTGATTTTGTGCTAACATGGAAATGACCACTTTCACTAGGAAATTTGAAATCGAAAATCCAATTACAGGGTCTGATCACTTGGCTACTCCAACTTAAATAATTATTAGGTCTGAGTTTGGGATAAACGCAATCTCTCACATATAGGCTTAAAGAATGAAATCATGTAACTGCTAGAGATCAACCCTCATCCTTATGCACCATGAAATGTTGGATAATGCACGGGAAGCAACTATTCAAAGAAGTAAAAATTCTACAATGTTGAGAGAGATCGTTGCTCTTTCAGGCATATTAAGGATCAAAAAGAGATCCTAACTCAAGCAAGCATGTCAGAGGAGAGGTCAATATTTTCAGTCTTGAGACACAAAATATACAGGAAAGAAACCTGAATTGGTCTGACAGCTGACTATGATAGAAGATAAAAGCTTTAGAAAATCATATTTTCAATATTTAAAGAACATGGAAGGATTTACATCCTGAAAGATTCCAAGGATGTTGAGAAGAGAAAAATGCATTGGAGATCTTTTGAGGTCATTTTCAAATAGTCTTTTCTTCCACTGCACATAACATCAGTCAACGGGGGCTAGAAAGAGTGTTGGTAACATAATCCCTGACAGGGTCCCCAAGTTCAAATGGTATATTCCTTTATGATGATAAAGGCTGATGAAATTATGTAATCTATTGATGACATCTAAGAAAATTATTTCCCAAAGATTAGAGGCTGACGAACTTATGCAAGCTACCCCAACATGTCAGATGGAAAATTCTCTATCATATGGCCTACCTGCATAGAATATGAGAGGGAATGCCTTGTGAATTTTATAACAAGCACCACCCATTAACTGGTGAAGATCTTAGATGTCAACAGCATAGGGAGGTTGATTAATGCTACGCTGACCAAGTTACACCCAAAAGGTTCTAAAATGGAGATAGAATAGCCTTGAAGTGGCTGATACAAAACAGGAGAAATATATTTTTGAAATCCTGTTTGCCGTTGCAGTGTTGCCTACTAATTAGTGAAGATGCAGGGAGAAGAGTTCTAGAAACATGTTGAAGAAAGCCTTTACCAGGATCTTCTTTCTACTAGCCAATTTTATTGTGAAGGATCAGATAATTGGAGTTGGTCACGTATAATACTCTTCATGTTTCCTCCCCTTCTAGGCAGGCAGGGTACTAAAAGTTGAATGCAATCAGAAGAGCCATTTGGAATCACCAAATACAGTAAAAAGACCCTTCTCTTATTGAATGGGACGTTTTCACTATACCAAAGAGGGGTGGATTTGACTGACATTAAAGTCGAGGGCATTATCCTGGAAATCAAATGGATGTCATAAACAGTTTGCAGAGATGCCCTATCAAAAGAATTGATTCACCATTCACTTGAGATGCTAGTTTCAGTTTTACATGCTTCAAAGACTACAAAGTCCCATAGTTACGAAACTTGGTGAGTTTAACTCGTCAAGTCCATGACTGAGTCAGCACTCCTGGGTTTTTTTGAGTTGGCTTGGCGAGTTTTTCTGGACTCGCCAAGTATTTTTTACTCGCAAGTTCTTTTTTCTAACTCCCAAGCCCAAAAAAAAAAATCCTCAAGCTGCAGCAGAGAGCAGAGATAAAGTGAAATCAGACCCACAAAAACACTCATTTGCATCCTAAACCCAAAATTTTCCTAGTTTTCAAGAATCTAACAGCCACCCAACAGTTACATTTGAGGTTAAAAAAAACAAAGTTTCAGCTGTCAATGCTTAAACCGTATGGCATTTTTTTCTTTAACTACTTGATTATTGTTTCCATGTGCAGCCACATTGATATAAAATGATGGGAAAAAGACACCCAGCTTGGAAGTATGCGAAGTATGGTTAAGGAAAGGGATGGTCTATTGTAACTTTTGTGGTGAAATACCACTTGCAAAGATAACTGGCCATAACGTCAAGCTATGTGATAACGTAAGTACAGAGGGAATGTGATGCCCTCTTTGCACATTATGAAGGGAAGAAATAAATAAAAAGAAAAACAAGCGAAGCCGAAGCTATGGCTACTCCTTGGCCTCGTACAAAGGGTAGCAACAGCACCTTTAGCTGTTTTCAACAGCATCGTAGTGGATCGAGTCCATTTGTGGCAAACCCAGGAAGTGGGACAGAAGAGTCATTTTTCATGGAATGTTCCATGCCAGAGTCACAACCCATATCTCAGGGTATGACTACATGGAACTAGGAGAGGCACAAGGCCACGAGGAAGGCTTGTGCAAGCTTTTGGTATTTTTACTACATTCCCTTCAATGTTGCGAGGTCTCCATATTGGTGGGGACTGGTTGATGCCCTCGCAGTTTGCGGCCCAGGATTTAGGCTGCCATCTAATGTTGATTTTACGGTCCCTCTCCTTCAAGAATTTGTGGAGGATATCTAGCTCTTGGTCAAAGAGAAGTGCAAGATGTGGAGAAAAAAGGGTTGCACGATATTGTTCAATGGGTGGACTGATGAGAAGAATCGGACATTGATTAATTTTTTGGTTGCTTCTACAAGAGGAATTGTGTTCCTCAAGTCATTGGATGCATCAACAGAAGTTAAGAGTATTGAAATGCTTGCTAGGTTGTTGGAGGAGGTTATGTTAGAAGTAGGGGAGGGAAATGTTGTCCAAGTTATCACGAACAACGCAACAGCATATGTGGCAATTGGAAGAATTTTGGAGGAGAGATTCCCCACGATTTTTTGGACACCATGTGTAGCCCATTGTCTCGATTTGCTTCTCAAAGACATTGGGAAATTACCCTGGGTGTCTGAGGTTGTAAATAAGGCCAAATGTATTACAAAATTCATCTACAACCATACGTGGGTTCTCTAGCTAATGAGGTAGTTCACTAATGGGAGGGAGCTTGTGCGAGTTGGAGTTACATGATTCACCACAAACTTCATTACATTGCAAAGCCTCTTTGATGCAAAGGGGGCATTGAAGAGGATGTTTGTGAGTGAGGAGTGAAATGGAGAAGATGCTGCTAGATATTGATTCTCCAGTCAGGGCCAGAAGGTGTATGATTACATGTTTGAGGAGCCAAACTTGTTTGTGGAAAGCATACTAAGTGGAAGAAACACATTGCACATGGGATAATTCTTTTTTCTTAAATGGTTTTGTCCATTAAATCTGTCCTAGTAACTGTCACAAGTTAATGGCTTTCAATTCTTCAATCAATGGGAACCATTCCTGGAAACCAAGCATTTTGCAAGTAGGGAGATGCTAAAGTAGTTCAGAAGCCAATCTCCCATACCGAAACCAAATATTCTAGAAATATTGTTCTCTAAATCAGAACAGCAATTTATTATGCAAATTTCACTCCCAACAGAATCTATTGTTTCAAAACCTGGATTGCTAAGAAGTCTTTGAAAATATTCTTTAAAAAGCTTATTAAATAGACTTTGCATCCCACAAAAGGCCATAATCGATATGCAATCTGAAAATATTATCAGATTGTAAACAGTAGCCAAGAATGGCTTTTGGCTTTGCATTTGCTTGAGGAGAATTACAAATAACAAAATTAAAATTTCCCTTGCTTGTGGCAGTGTGGGCTTTTGAATGATACTTCCTGTAATGTCCACATTATAGTGTCCCATTAAAACAACAAATTCCTTTCTTGCTATCAATATTTGTTTTATATGCATAGATATACTGCATTTATTCTATGCTAAAGAGAACACAGTGATGCCCCCACCTCCTGCAGCCTTCAGATTATGGAACTATAACTATATGACAATTGGTTTTATATGTTGATTAGGACTAATATGGATAATTCACAATTTGATTTGATCGATTTTGTCATGTCATGATCATTAGCAAATATGATCAGAAGATTCGTTTAATCAAGTGTCATTATTATTAGCTCTTGATAATGTGATTATTTTATGCATCATTTTGCTAATGATTGGAAAGAGAAAAGATACGTGTTTGTGTGTAGGTGTCGAAGGCCAACCAAGGTGAAGAGTACAAAATGTTCTTACAAAAACTGTTTTATGGTCTAGATTGTGTGTTTTGTCACCTCTATACCTATGATTTTCCTTTAACCCAAAAGACTTACATCAAGCATAATAATGAGAATTAAAGGAGAATAATCATAAAGAATTGAAAAGACAAATGATAAAAATAAAATCTTAACTGTTGACCTTGAGTGCTGATGTGGAGACTTTCAGATAGATGAGGTGGAATTGATGAGAGTGAGGTGAGCGTGATGGAAAACTAGGTGGCAGAAGGAACTAGGCAGTAGCTAGGTGAGTGAAAGAAGATAAAAGGAGGGAAGTGAGAACAAATAAGAAAGGAATAGAAGCAGGCGGAAGAGTTGCAAACCATGTGAGAAAGGAACGCAACTATCAGCCTGCAATATTCCCAGGTACCCTCCCAAGAATCATAACTTAATTTAGATCAATGGAATAGGATAAAAATCCTGAAATGTTCATAAATCCCCCAGAGAATTCAAGATCAATCAAAATGAGTTGATCTAAATCCCTTTTCCCCCATGAGTTAATCTATAGGTTGGTCATAACTGAATTCCCATATGCTATGTATGTATGTTTGTGGATATATCTTCCAAGTAAATTGCATGTGTTATGCTAAATGTGTGCATGTTTGTGGTTAAGTTTTGTGACTGATCACTTGTGTGGTCTCCCCGGGGTTCCAAGGATAGGGGCCATAGCAAGGGGATGTATGGGCATCCCCGTAGGACCAGATCGAAGTTAAGTTGTAGCTTGCTTGATACAACTATCTTGAGGATTGAGTGGGATATCCTTGATTGTTGATTTGGTGTGTAGACTTAACACACGAATTGAGTGGGCTCTCCTCAATTGTTGATTTGGTGCACTGAGCTATTACGAGGATTAAGTAGGCTCTCTTAAACTTATCAATCTGATATATTGGGTGTAAACTGAGGCTGGTTGAAGCTGCTCCAAGGCCAGAGTTCAGTTGGAGCTACTCTGTCCATTTGAGTGGAGTTGCATAGGCTTCCCCACGATTTGCTACAGCTCTAGTGAGGGAACATTGTTAGTATAATTCCTTATTGGCATGCACTTTAAGGAAACAAAAGTTGTACCCTAATCATTTTGTTGGTTTAAAAAATAAATAAAAACTGAAAAAATACATCTCACTAGCATCCTAATCCTTGGGTTGGTAAAAACTAAAACAAAAATTAAAAGAAATTACTCCCTATATATGTATTCTAATGATTTATGCTTCCTATATATGTTCATAAATCATAGTGTTTCAGATGTCTGCATGTCTACATAGTATGCCACAAGAGAGATCTATTTATTTATTTTTTTTTTTTTTTACCAGCCATTTATTTTTTAATTTTATTTTTGTTTTTTACCAACTGAAAGATTAGGATGCAAGTAAGATCTATTTATTTTTTAATTTTTATTTTATTTTTTACCAACAAAACAATTAGGGCATAATTTTTTTTCTTTAAAATAAAGTACATGCCAATAAAGACTGTATAGTAACAATGTTCCCTCACTAGAGTTGTGGCAGATCATGGAGGAGCCTATGCAACTCCACTCGAATGGACAGGGTAGCTCCAACCGAACTCTGGCCTTGGAGTAGCTACAATTAAACTCTGGCTACATCCATTATATCAGATTATAAAATTGAGGTAAGCCCACCCAATCCTCAAAATAACCCAGTGCACCAAATCAGCAATCGATGAAGACCCACTCAATCCTCGTGATAGTGATATCAAGTAAGCTACAATTTAACTATGATCTACTTCTACGAGGATGCCCATACACCCCCTGCTATGGCCCACATGCCTAGAACCCCAAGGAGACCACAGAAGTAATCACTCACAAACCTTATCCACAAAGATACGCTTATTTAGCATAACACATGCAATTTACTCATAAAATTTATCCACAGACATACATAGCATATGGAAGTTCAAGCATGACCAACCTCCAAATTAACTCACGGGAGAAGAGGGATTCAAGGCTTTATAGTTTATTGTTAATCACGCTCCATAAGGGGGATTTATTACAATTTCAAAATTGTTATTCTACTTCATTGATCTCAACTAAGTTATGATTCCTGGAAGATACCTATGAATATCGCAGGTTGATAGTCACATTCCCTCCTCCCATGCTTTGCAACTCTTCCGGCCACTACTATTCCTTCTTCGCCCATGCTTGCTTCTTCGTGCTTACCCCCTTTTTATCTTCTTTCAATCACCTACCTATTGCCTAGTTCCTTCTGCCCCCTAGTTCTCATCATTGCCACCTAGTTTTTCTTCACACCCACCTCACTCTCCAATTCCACCTCATCTATCCTAAAGCCTCCTACATCACCACTCAAGGTCAATGGTTAGAAGATTTTATTACTATTGTTTGTCTTCTGATTTCCTTATTATTATTCTCCTTCAGCTCTCGTTATTATGTTTTATGTAAGGGAAATTATAGGTATAGATGTGTAAGGGAAAATCATAGGTATAGTCGTGACCACACACACACAACACACACAGTTTGTACCATACAAAGACCACATAACAGTTTGTGCAAGAATATTTTGTACTCTTGCCCTTGATTGGCCTCAACGTTGGTGTCAAGGTTGGCATTAGTGTTGCAGGTTTCCCAGAGCAATTAGAATACCAATGACAATTAGGATATTTGTGTATTGGTTGTCAGCTTGTAAAGCTTGTAAACAAAAGTGGGTTTGGTCTTGTGATTTCGAAATATATTTGAATGTGCAATTAAAGTAGCATGTTATTGAAATATTATGATGGATAAATGTACAATTAAAGTAGAATTGTTAAAGATGTCTGAATGAAGCTTTTATGGTTAATTACAGCTTATGCCTTGGTTTAGGACTTCATTATTCTAAATAACTTCATGGTTGAAGTAGGAATCCTGAAAATGAGTGATTAAAGAAAATTGTATTTGCCAACATGTTTCTGGATTTTATACTTGAATTGGCTCATAATTGGGATAGTAATGCACAATGATCTGTGCACCTGTTAGAAAGTGAATGGATATATGGTAATAGTAGAATTGCTAAGAAATTGGAAATGTATATGTGTCAGGGACGTTGTCCTGCTGTTCACATCTGGAATAAATAATAGGGAATTAGATTGATGTATGTGATATGTTCCATAGAATAGGAAATCCTTTTAATTGTACATGCGACTTTAATTTGGTCCCTTGAGAAGGGCATAGGATTTGGAATTCTCAATTTTTGATTGTTAAATTATAATGATGCATAGGCATGTGTACTCTTTCGCTAATTTAGACTTATGAGACCTCAACTTATCCTTGATTCAAAGAAATTTTTAAACTTGTATTTTCCATCATTTAAGGGTTGTTTCAAACAAGGATGGAAGACACATATATTCAACCCTCCATAAACCAACTATTATCAAGGATGCAAAAGAGTGCATAATCTGTTCCAGAATGCATTCAACATCATTTAAATGGTACTACATACACATGCATCACAGATGATAAGCATATACGATAAATCAAGCACAAATGCCAACTGTTCACTAAGTAGAACATGCATTTGGGATGGGCAGGCAAGACATAGTATCAGATAGAAGATTTTTTTAGTTTTGTAAAGTTAATAAAAAAATATTCAACATCACTAGAGGACCTAAAACTCAAACAGTGTGCATGAGAATAAGGTACAGATTATTTGTAGTTTGTTAGCACCCACCTATCAACCTTTTCTGCAGATTATTGTTTTATAATTCTTCTTAGAAAAAGAAAATTAGTTTTCATATATTCTACTTGACACCACCAAAGCCTAATTGTGAGTAGCAGTGCGCAAGTTTGATTGGAGTTGACTACAATCCTTTGATAAAAAATCAAACTTTGCACTATATATCATTTATGTATGATATATTTCTTTAAAGTTATGCTCATGAATTGTTGTATTTTTGTATTTGATATATGTTTTAATTTTTCTCAACTGCATCTGGATTTTCCAAAGTTTTTTGGGATATTCCAAATGTTCAATTTTTGTTCGCCTCCAAAATGAATCTTAAAACAATAAAAACATCCAATTTACTATGATACTGAGACTTTTTAAATTAAAATAATAAAAACATCCAATAGTTTTTTTTAATAAGTTATGTGTGGTTTTTATTGGGGGCCACTCCCATTAAAATAACAAAACATTACATTGCTATCAGGTTAATTAAACCATAGTTGAAAAATTTAGACTCGACAAAAACTCAGCAAGGCCAACTCAAGACTTGGACTCGGACACAGCAAAAAAAAAGGGAAAAACTCAGCCAAAAAAAAGGGAAGAAAATGCATTTTTTCAATGGGAAAACATTTTTTTTTATGCATATCACAATTAATGAACATTATACAAATCCAGAATTAATACAGTAAGTGATACAAGCTTAAACTACACATGAAGGTGACAAAACACACTTCAATTAAGAAAATTTTAATGCATCCAAAGTTCAAATATTCTTGTACTGCTTATAAATTATCATATGAAAAGGTAAAAATTACAAAATGTGTCATGACAGTGCCTCAATAGGCCCACTATCCACATCTTGCAATGCCTTGGCCCTTTGTCCTAGCAAAAGCTCTAGTCTCTCGTTGTGGTTGTGCCTGTTGCCACATTTTGACTAAGGGGTAAAAATTTTGAAAAACTGCTGCACTATTTTCATGTTTGAATTCTCTCTCCTCTCTTTCTTCCCAGATCAGGCTTTGTCCAGGTGAAGGACCGAACCACAGAATCTCCGGTTAGTCTCAGAGCGAAGAACAGCAGCTGGGTTAAGAAGCACTTGGGAGACCTAAAAATCGTCTAAGGCATGGATGGCTCAGGTTCGCTCTCAAAGGGAGCGAACCTCAGCTTCGCTCTTCCCCGAGAGCGAACCCCAGCCTCGCCACGCCCCGGAGCGATCTGTAGCCGAAGACGTGGAAAAGGATTAAGTGAATAGCCCCCCAATATCGCTTCAAAGAGCAACGAATCCCGGAATCGCTCAATTTTTCGAGTGAACAACGGCACGAAGGGTGCAAAGGGGGCTAAGGGGTGACCTGGCTCGAGTTCGCTCCAAGGATGAGCGAACCTTGGTCTCGCTCGGGTTCTGGAGTGAACCGCAGCACGAAGCATTAAAAAATCTCTAAGGCAGGGAAGGCTCGAGTTCACTCCCGGAACGAGCGACCCTCAGCTTCACTCCGGCTTCAAGGCGAGGCACAGCTAAAATACGAAAAAGGTTTAAGGCCAAGCCCCCCAAGTTCGCTCCATCTCCCGACGATTCTCAGCATCGCCTCCACTCGCCAGCGAACCCCAGCGTCGGCATCACTCAGAGCGAGCGAGCGCTAAGGCAGAGCCCCCCAAGTTCGCCCCACTCTGAGCGACTCTCAAACTCGCTCCTCCCCTTGTGCAACTCCCAGCTTCGCTCCGTTTCTGAGCGATTCTCAGCATCGCTCTCCTTTTGCGGCGAACCTCAGTCCCAAGCCAAACATGAGCGATCCTCGGGTTTCATTCTAGACTTGGCAGAATTTCAAGTGAACCTCGGTAAGCAGGGTAGGTGGACATCTGAGGCGCATCAATGGCACACGAATTCAGGACGTCCTGTCAGGTCCCAAAAGAACCCCAAAGGGCAAGCTGCACCAACCGCATTGATGAGACATGCTCTCCCAACTGCAGAAATAGTTCGGAGCCGCTCTAAACACGGTTGAGCCGTACTCCAAGTACGTTGTCAGCTGACAGGGGTCAAATCTCAACTGCCCCAACAGTTTTGGGGGTTGAATATTAATGTAATCAAGGGGGAAATTCTTCTATAAAAGGCCACTCATTGCAATGTAATAGTGGGGGGAACATTTTGCTAAAGAGCTGTTG
This sequence comes from Wollemia nobilis, assembly GCA_028583015.1. Lineage (NCBI taxonomy): Eukaryota > Viridiplantae > Streptophyta > Pinopsida > Araucariales > Araucariaceae > Wollemia > Wollemia nobilis. Next base: position 7,843,515 of record JAQPPZ010003077.1, on the reverse strand, counting down.
TATTTGGACTTCTTGCTTTAATATTAAGACTCCTGGTTCTGATTCTGGACTTTTGCACTGTGTATGATGCCTTCTATGCTTATTTCTGTTAATTTTGTTTCTTCATTTGCATACAGTAAATTCTGAAATCTGGATTTAAGTGTGTGAATTAAGAACGAAGTCTGGATTTGCTAAAGGATATGTATCAGTGTGTGTTCAGTTTTAGTTTCTGCTATGTTTATAATATTGATTGTTGTTGGTTCAAGTAGGAGTTAGTAATTGTGCTGCCTGTTCTTCCCCTTGAAATAATCTACATTTCCCATCTCTTTCTGTTATTTACATTTCTTTCAGCACTTTCCCAATCCCTTTCCAGTTCCCTAATCTAAAACCAAGTGTAATGTAGTATTGTTGCATAACTTTATTATTATTAACATAAACCATTCACCAATATGCAGAAATATCAAATCATTCATCCACAATACATTATCCACAATAACAATCCACAAATGAGAGAGAGATAGATAATACCCTTAAGGTAGGGAAACACCAATAATAATCCTTAAGGAAGGAATAACTCCACAAGATCTCCCAAGGTGAGAGGCCACTTCGTGGGCATAGATGATTACATAAGATTATTCTTCAATGATGATTACAATGACAAATATCTCTTCTTTATATATCCATATTCTTATTCTACTTTGGGGAGCCTACTACTAATATAATATTATATTATAATATAATATAATATTATAATACAATCAACCTTGGGTTGTGTGGCCCATGCCAACCCTTATACAATATAATAATATATCCCCAAATATCTATTCCTAGGTACCCTACCATGCCACCCTCCTTACAAATGTTTCGTCCTCGAAACATATGAAGAAACATGATAATATGATTTGCTAAGCAATGTTAGCAACTGGTACCAATCTCGATCATCCATCCATCCAAGTGAAACATGTTGATGTTGGTATGCCATTTTGTTACTTGAGTATCCAAATCTGCTTCGTTGGCTCCATGCTTCTGCTGCTGTATTTTGATAACTTGAATGATGGGTCCACTTGTTCCTTGATGTTGATGATCCACTCTAAAAACCAGGATCACTATGCTTTCTCTGCCAAACACTACCATAGTTGGTGCCCTTCTGATTCCATGTAGAACCATAATATTGTTGCCTTGAACCATACCTCCAAGATTGTTGATGCTCATGGTGGTGTGGATGGTGATATGGTGCAACCTTAACTTGATGTTCTACCTTCTTTGACTTCTCAACATTTGGCTCCATTGTTTTAAATTCTTCTACACATTGTTCTTTCATGTTCTCTTTGTTTGGTGTGTCCTTGTGCTCTTCTATCAAAGCTTCCTTGGACTCTATTATTGTTGTTTCCATGGACTCAATTGTTGCTACTTCTTCCATGGACTCTGTTGCTGCTACTGCCTTCTTGGATTCTATTTCAGGTTCTTCAATTTGTTTCTCTACAACCACTTCTTGATTTTCCTTGGATCCTTGCTCCTTAAACTGAGAAATATCCTGCAATGTTATCTTCTTTTTCCTGTACCATAACTTCATAAACTTCTTTTGCACATTAATGTTAATAGTACCCAAAGAATCTAACCAAGGATAACCAAGAACAATATCCTCATCATCCATCTCAATAGCATGAAAATCTGAATGTAAAACATATTTATCCATGGTGATCTTCAAATCTTCAAAAATCTGAACATTCTCACCCTCTAGTTGTATGTCCTTAATTTTTGTTGCTTGAACTTGCAACTTCTTAGCCAAAGCAATATTAATAAAATTATATCTGCTACTAGGGTCAATGGAAATAATAACTTGTTCCTTTTGAATGCTTCCATGAACCTGCAAAATAGACTTTTTAGATTCAAACAAATTCCTTTGTCCATTTTCTAATTTATCTTCTACCAAAGGTATGGTTTCCTCTGTCTGCATACTGACATCTTTTTTATCTTCCCTGACCTTTTCCTCTTTCTTCTTGAGTAATTTTATTTCTTTTTCATAGTCTTCATTTTGTTTCTTGAAAACTTCCCATTCTCCTTTTATTGCATTCCACTCATTTTGAGTTCCCTGTAGTTTCTTTTCAAGGTCTTTGATGACATCCATTAGTCTATCTATATAATATGGATCCCATCTACCCAAGAATTCATGCTCTATTTCATCCCAAGTGTAATCATTATTCCTTTCTTTACAAAAAAATTTCAACCAATACCAAGCTTTTCCTACAAGACTCCATTGAAGGCTGATTTTCCATTGATAATTATTACAATGTAGAGATCTAAACTTTTTCCACCATTTTCTAGCATCAATATCATCTTCTCCAGAAAAAATTTGGAGTGCCATTGTTCATGCCCTAATGCAAACTAGGGTTTTATGGAAATAAATAACTTCCCACTGATTTGAAGCTAAAAATCCACATAGACAACTAGATCTACAATTTTTCTTCCAAACAAAATAAAGTGCAACTGATTTGCTTACCCGAACTAAACAAATTTCATCTTTTAAAAAATTCGCGACTTGAAAATTCGTCACTACCCTTGTTCTAGATGGCTGACTTTAGAAGGTCATATCTCCCTCAATACTACTCGGATTCCTTCATATGACCACTCATTTTAAAGCTCTTCAAATTCTGCACAAACTGATCCAAGAATCACCTGAATCGGATAAAATCTCGTAGAGATATGGCTTCTGAAAGATGAGACGTTTTTCCAGAAAAATCTGCGAAATTCGTCACTATCCTTGTTTCGGATGACTAACTTCAAAAGGTCGTATCTCCCTCAATACTGCTCATATTCCTTCATATGACCACTCATTTTAAAGCTCTTCAAATTCTGCACAATCTGATCCAAGAATCGCTTGAATCGGATAAACTTGCGCAAAGATATGGCTCCTGAAAGATGAGACGTTTTTCCAAAAAAAATTGCCCTAATTTTGCAATTTCACAAAAATCCCCACTTTGCCAAAATCGTTGCTCTGATACCACTTGTTGCATAACTTTATTATTATTAACATAAACCATTCACCAATATGCAGAAATATCAAATCATTCATCCACAATACATTATCCACAATAACAATCCACAAATGAGAGAGAGATAGATAATACCCTTAAGGTAGGGAAACACCAATAATAATCCTTAAGGAAGGAATAACTCCACAAGATCTCCCAAGGTGAGAGAGCCACTTCGTGGGCATAGACGATTACATAAGATTCTTCTTCAATGATGATTACAATGACAAATATCTCTTCTTTATATATCCATATTCTTATTCTACTTTGGGGAGCCTACTACTAATATAATATTATATTATAATATAATATAATATTATAATACAATCAACCTTGGGTTGTGTGGCCCATGCCAACCCTTATACAATATAATAATATATCCCCAAATATCTATTCCTACCAAGTATAGGAGCCAGCCTTCTCTGGAGATTGGCACGGAAGGCATCCCTTCCTTCCGGCCTTTCAATCTGTTGGGCGGGTCTAGGGCGCATAGATAGACCAAACCCTTTCCTAGTGGCAGATTCGTAACCAACAGTTTTTTCTGGCACGCCCGGTGGGACGCAATCGTTCCACCTCATAAGCAGTATTGAGGAAGTGATGTTCGCTTCAGTACTGTCAAATCTGAACATCTGGCGACTCTGCTAAACTCGGATACCTCCAAGTCTCGAAGACCAGTCTAAAGAAAATCACGTCTTCATGCGTACAAGATGGAGAGCTAGAAACGCAGAGGAAGAGACCGAGTACTACGAGCTTGACATCAACGCCTTTGGAGAACGTCCTAGGCTAGTCAGGCCGAATATCTCTCTGGACGAGGCATCATCGCAAGAAGTTGTCGTTGCTGAATAAGATCCGGCTTCAGATAGCACCGCAACTAGCTACCCCCGGAATCCTCCGAACTCTCCAGATCATCAAGGTCTTCCGGTTCTACCTAACGTTCAGTTAGGTGCTTCGGGCGTTCCTGTCCAGCCAAATCCAAACGCGAATATGGCTCAGAATCAGAACCAACAACAAAACCAGCAGAATCAGCAACAAAATCAACCGCCGAACCCGCCCAGGCTGTTCCCGGCCTGGAACCATTCAGGGCCGTTGAATTTGGCAGCTCAAGCCGCTATCCCAGCCGCAGCGCTGAAGGCCATTCCTACCTACGATGGCACTGGGAAAACGGCGTACGAGCATGTCCAGGATGTTGCTGCTCTGGCCACCATTCACGGTATCACAGAAGAAAACATTATGGTGAGATTGCTGGTCTTGTCCCTCAGAGGGAAGCTTTTGTACTGGTATAGATCCTTGCCGCCCGACACTATTGCCACATGGGACCAGTTGGCAGAAAGGTTGATACAAGGGTTCAATGAATCGACGGACCCTTACTCCTTGCTCCACCAGTTCACGACCATCCAGAGACATCCACAAGAGGAGGTCCCTGATTTCAACGTCAGATTTGCTCGGACCTGGCAGAGAGTCCCTGATGGCCTTCGGCCAACCTCTGAGCAAGCGGCATTCTATTTCCTCAGAGCGTTCAACTCAGACCTCAGTATGAATATCCGGTATTCTGGCGTCAACACTTTCCCGGATTTGTATACGCAGGCACAGAAGGCCGAGGCCGACTTGATCGCCATTGGCAAACTCCCGCCAAAGCCGACAATGCCAATCTTCCCGGATTTGCCTCAGTACCAATACCCCAGTACGTCCACTCAGTTCCCTCCCGCACCTTCCATGTACCCGATTCCCTCGTGGAATCCGAGTCAGGCGCCCAACTTTCCGCAGCTTCCCGCTCCCCAGTTCCACAGCTTCCTCCGCCCCCGCAATATCCGGCTTTGCCTCCACCTATAGCGCCGTTACCATTGCCGGCTCCTCCGACTGTTGACCCGCAAACCAAGCTTTTACAAGAGCTGCAGTCTCTTAACTCTACCGTGAGGACGCTGTCCAATGATATGGCAGTTATGAAAAAGAAGCAGGCTCAACAAGAATTCATGCCAAGAAGATATCCCCCTCCGGCGATCACAAGAGATCAAGCGGCTCAAGCCGGTAGACCTCCCGCGAGGAATGCTGCCATTCTAAACAGTGAAGAGCCAAGCACCTCAGACTATGTGCACTGGTGCTCCACTTGCAATGACCCACATGGGGAGGATACTTGTATGGTGCACCAGAACTATGTTCAAACATTGGCGGGCAGCATCCCTAGTGATCAAGTTAACATGATTAGGGAGGCGGACCGTAACCTCATGATCCCCGAGGACGAGCAAGTTTCAATTCTTACCAGAAATGGGAAGAAACCGATCGAGGTGGATGCAGCCCAGATGGAACCTCTGAAGGTGTACACCCGCCGTGAGAAGGAGCAACCTCCAGCAAAAGCTCCAGACAAAGTTCCCTTGCCCCCGCCGGCGAAAGAGAAACCCTTGCCGGCGAAAGCTCCAATATTGCAACCTCAAGGTGAAACCAAGGAGCAGGCCAGGGAGAAGCTCAAGTACCCATCACTGACGAAGCGGCAGAGGGTTGAAGCCACGCAACAATACCGCACTAAGTACGAAGCCGCGAAAGAACCAAAGGTATCCACCGCTTCGGCTTACAACATTGTTGAGGAGCTGAAGAAAACTCCCGCCAAGATAAGTCTCTATGATGCTCTGCAACTCCCCGGGCAGGTGGACCTGCTGCAGGAATCGCTGAAATCTACCAAGGGAGGAAAGCCAACGCAACCTGTGCTAGCTCAGACTCTGACCACCTCGGCCACAGGAAAGAACAGGCCACCGCCGTTCTATCTGTCTCTTCGGATGGAAGGGTGGGTCGTGCACAATTGCATGATCGATTCCGGTGCAGCGACCACCGTCATGCCGAGGGCAGATTGCGAGGAGATGGGCATGGAATACACACGGAGCAGCCCAGGTGTTCTTCAACTGGATGGCACTCCTGTGAAAACAGTGGGCGTCATTAAAGATATCCCCATCCAGCTGCACAAGGTGCCTCAGATTGTTGTGATACAGGAGGTGGTAGTTGTTGACCTAGAGCCGTACTTTAGCATGTGCCTCTCAAGGGAGTTCACTGCTAAGCTGGGCGGTTATCTCTCTCTGGACTACTCGCACATGGAGGTCCCATTCAAGGGAAGGAAGGTGAAGATCTACAATGAGAAACCCTCGACCTTCCTTATCGAGAAAATGGCCGAAGAGGGGCAGCAGGATGATTCAGTCCACCTAATGACGGAAGAATTGGAGGAGGTGGACCTGGTAGAAGAATCCCTGGAGGAGCTTCGAATGGAGGATGAGTTCTCCTTGACTGATTTTAATGCTATGATTGAGTCGGAGATGGGATGTTATTCCATCACCAAGCCCGAGAAACCAAAGGAGACAGTGCAGGAGAGCAAGGACTCTGCCCCGAATGAGCTATGGAAGCTTTTCTTTGATGGTGCCCGATGCAAAAACGGCGCCGGGGCAGGAGTTCTTTTGGTTTCGCCCTCTGGAGAACAAAAATATTACTGCTATAGGCTTGCCTGGAGTTGCACCAACAACGCGGCGGAGTATGAAGCCCTGTGCTTAGGGTTGAAGAAGGCCGAGAAGTTGGGGATCAAGCAGCTGCAGATTTTTGGAGATTCGGAGTTAGTCTGCAAGCAGATCACCAACAAGTGCGTCTCAAAAAAGCACTATCTCAAGGCGTACCGCAATAGGGTCTGGGACCTGTTGGAGTCCTTCGAGTCACTAAATGTTCAAGCCATCTCGCGAGAAAAGAACAAGCACGCAGATGTCTTAGCGTCTATCGGAGCCAGATACTCCCCGACTGATGACATGATGCAGAAGCCTAAGGCGGTAAGAACCATTTACAGGCCTTCTGTGCTCGATAGGGACACCCACTGGCAGGTGTTCGACTGTGACGAGCAAATCGTCAATTTTTTAGTTCATGAAGCAAGTACAATAGAAGGTAGAAACCCTGATGACGAGGAGTACGAGGGGTTGATACAGTTGAAAAACAACCATGTCCCAAAAGGACTAATCACTTTGGAGAGTCTGTTCGACCAGAATGACCGAGCGATCGCCCACAGGATCAAGGTGGATGAAAAGCAATACAGAGAGCTCGAATTGGAGCCAGGAAAGGTCATCAAGGTTGGAACGGACTGTACCCCAGAAGAGCTGGAACAGATTCGGGCTTTGTGCCGAGCATATCCAGATATTGTTGCATGGTCCTATCAGGACCTGAAGGGGTACGACCGGGAGGTCATCCAACATACCATCGAATTGCAAGAAGGGGTCAGACCCTGTAGACAGAAGCAGAGGCCGGTTAATCCCAAGATTGAAGTGTTGATGAGGGCAGAGCTCCTCAAGATGCTTGAAGCAAAAATCATTTACCCGATAAAGCACTCTTCCTGGGTTGCCAATTTGGTTCCGGTTAGAAAGAAGAACGGAGACATTCGCCTGTGCGTTGATTTCCGAAATCTGAACCAGGCCTCTTTGAAGGATCACTACCCGCTCCCGCAGATTGACCAGATCCTCCATGTAGTGGCAGGAGCACAACGCTTCTCCCTCTTGGACGGTTTCTCTGGATATAACCAGATTTGGGTAAGAGATGAGGATCAGCATAAGACGGCGTTCACCACCAAATGGGGGACGTTCGCCTATCAGCGCATGCCCTTTGGCCTCTCAAATGCGGGGGCCACCTTCCAGAGAGCCATGGACCTGGCGTTCGGTGAATTGCTGAACAAAATTATTGTCATCTACTTGGATGATATGATTGTGTTTTCACACAAAAGAGAAGAACATGCCTCGCACCTGCAACAAGTATTCGAGAGATGTCGGGAGTTCGGCATATCTATAAACCCGAAGAAGTCTGTCTTCGCGGTAAAGGAAGGGAAATTGTTGGGCCACGTCATCTCCGAAAAGGGGCTTGCTGTAGATCCTGACAGAGCAGAGGCCCTCCTCAAACTCCCGCTCCCAGCGAACAAGAAGGGCCTGCAATCTTTCTTCGGCCAAATCAACTTCGTGAGGAAGTTCGTGCCTGATTTCGCCCAGGTCGTCAAGCCGATGACCGAACTGTTGAAAAAGGACGCCGAGTTCGCTTGGACCGAAGAAAGGAAGAAGGCGTTTGAAGAAATTAAGGCCCGGATTGCCCAAGCCCCTGTGTTGATCAACCCCGACTACTCAAAAGACTTCATCCTTTATGCAGTCGGGGAGCCTGAGAGCTATGTTGCAGTCCTAACACAGAAGGGAGAAGATGGCGAGGAGCGCCCTATCGCATTCTTGAGCCAGGTGATCCAGCCGCATGAAGAGAGGTACAACTTTATTGAAAGGCAAGTACACGCGGTGATGAGGTCCCTCAAGAAATTTCGACACTTTGTCTCCCAGAGCAGGACGACAGTATATGTTGTTCATCCAGACGTAAGAAATTTTATCATTCAAGGGGAGATGGGCAACAAGAGGGCTGGTTGGGTCACTAAGATCCAGGAGTTCGACATTGAGATCCGACCCACAAAGTTGATCCGTGGTCGGGCGCTATGCCAGGAACTCGCGAAGAGCGCCGCTGCAGAAGTGACGACCTGTCAATGGGAGGACCCGGTGTCAGAGGGCAACTTCTCCAATCAATCTGCGGATGGCGATGACTGGACGGATGACTTAATATGGTACTTCAATACTGGGAGATGCCCAGACCGTCTCAACGCCTCGCAAAGGAGGAGGTTCAGGATCCAGGCCCGCAGGTATGTGTTGCGCCCAGAGGGGCTGTTTTTCAGGAACATAGACGAAGTCCTCCTAAGATGTGTTAGGGGGAGTGAGAAAGAGAAAATCCTCGATGAATTCCACTCCGGAATATCGGGGGGCCACTTGGCTGGAAGGCCGACGACCTTAAAAATAATCAGAGCGGGCTATTATTGGCCCACACTTTTCGCTGATGCATTCTCAGTTAGTCGAAAGTGCGACAAATACCAGAAGTATGATGGCCGGAACAAAAATGCCCCACTGCCCCTGCACCCGATCCAAGTCGAAGCCCCGTTCCAGCAATGGGGCTTGGACTTTATCGGGGTGATATCGCCAAATTCTTCGGCAGGGCACAAATACATACTGACTGCCACAGATTACTTCACCCGGTGGGTTGAGGCAGTCCCGACAAAGCATGCTGATCAGGAGGTAGTCATTGCCTTCTTGGAGAAATTGATTACCCGCTTTGGGGTTCCAGACGCGATCGTGACTGATAATGGCCCAGGGTTCATAGGTGCCAGACTCAGCGAGTTCGCCAGCAAGTATGGGATCTACTTGAAAGCCTCTTCCAACTACTACCCGCAGGGGAACGGCCTGGCAGAGTCCACTAACAAGAACTTGCTGAAGATCCTGAAGAGGACCCTGGAGAGTAACAAGCGGACTTGGCATCTGCTCCTTGATCAGGCACTGTGGGCAGACCGTACCTCCATAAAAAAGTCCATCAAGACGTCCCCGTATTCATTGGTGTACGGGAAAGAGGCAGTCCTGCCTACACATGTTGAAATGCCAGCACTCTGGATGCTGGATGATGAGAGGGAAGACCTTGATCCCATGGACGCCCGACTGGCCCAATTGCTGCAACTGGAAGAAGACAGGGAGAAAGCTTATGAAGCTTTCATGAAGCATACAGAGAGCACTAAGAACTGGTTTGAAAAAAGAACCACGGCCCGTGTCTTCCAGGTTGGGGACCTAGTGCTGAAATGGAATGCGTGGAAAGCGAAACCGGGGAATCATGACAAATTTGATGCCTTCTGGGAAGGCCCCTTTCAGATTTCCCGAGTTAATCAGTTGAATTCTTTCATCTTGCAGGACATGGAGGGCCGTACTTTGCCCATACCTGTCAATGGCCTTCACCTGAAGGTCTACCATCAGTGAGAAGCATCAAGAAATTTCCCCATGTACATAGTTTTATTTTTGCTGTTTTAATTTATGTTTTCCGAATGTAAATATGTTTTCCTGCTTTAAGAGCAAGTGCTTGCGCTCCATAGTTGAGCATTTTTGTCCCTCTGGAGTTTAAGAGAGCAGATCCAGGTTTCCCAGCAGAGAGAAGTCCTCAATCAGTGGCGAAGCCAAGGTTCGTCGGGGTTTCGTCCCGAAGACGAGCTTCGCTCGTCGTAAGAGCGAACAGGAGGCCCTCAATGATTTTCGAGCAGGGTCAAGGCTGACCAATTCCCAAGTAAAGGACGAAGTTCGCTCCGATTTCAAGCGAGGACGAGGTTCGCCCAAGGCTCAGGGCGAGACTTGGCCGCAAGAGGAAAAGTAAAGTTTGCCAAAGACCCCACCATGCCAAGGTTCGACCGCTTTGGCGAGAACGAGCGGGAGTTGAGCGGAGCGGGATCCGAGTAAGGCAAGATGCAAGTTGAAAATCCCGAAGTTCGCCTAATGTTTGTAGGAGCAGCTCGCTCGAGGTTGGAGCAGAAGGCATGGTGAGCCCCAAGGAATGGAAAGTGCGATGGCAAGAAATAAAACGGTCAAAATCCCTAAGGCAAAACCTAAAGGGAAGTTCGCTCGACTTAGAGCGAATCAAGTTTGGGTTGAGAAACTAAGTCCCCATCAAGTTCGCTCCCATGGAGCGAGCTGGAGTTCGCCCGGATTTTGAGCGAGGCACGAGTTGAAAGCATGTCGAAGTTCGCACTACCTTGGGGTGAGGGGGGGGGAAGGAAGCCAGCGGCGAGCGCGGGGGGAGTTGGAGGTTCGAGTGAGAGAGTTCGGGGAGTGGGAGCGACGGGTTCGAGGGCAAGGGGGGGTGGGTGACTTCAAAGCGAGATCGTGGAATGAGGGGAGGTTCGTCTTGGGGAGTCGGCATTTGAGGAGGGGGAAGAAAGAGCAGAATTTCTAAGTCCCCACCACATGGAGCGTCACTCACCTTGAAGCGAGTGCGAGTTCGCTTGTTCGAGCGAGGCCGAGAGTCGCCGAGAGTTTGGGCGAACTACGGATGAGAAAGTGAAGAGCCCAAGTTCGGGCGTCACGCTCCCCGAAGCTGGGGTTCGCTCTAATGTTGAGCGAACCTCAGCCCCATGTAACGACTAAACACAGTGAGCATCGGGGTCGAAAAACGCGGCGGCGGTTTATACTCCCAAGGCGCACATTGTTAATGAGGTTGGCCGCACGCATTCCTAAGCAGTTCGTTAGGGAAAAAGGACAGAGCCTCGGGATCGGAGATCGAGGGGTTTGCGCTTTCAAGAAAGATTTCGTGCATCATGGAATCACCAATCTTAAGAAGAGCACGACCACCAATGGAGAAGGATGTCTCCACCCACCTTCGCCCTAGGCATTTACTTCAAGTGTCCACCATTAATGGCGAAGTTCGCACCCGCTCCCATAAAAGGGGCGACGTTCCAACTCGCACATCCATTTAACTCCTCTAAATTTACCCTGCGCTGCACCAGAAGCCAAGAGCAGAGTAATTCATTAGCGAGCAACAACGCACCTGTGTTTCTTCGCAAGTCATCATGGGCAAAAGGAGTATTGAAGAGAAGGGTAAGGCGCCCAAGGAAGGAGCGGGGGGTGAGGAGGGGGGAGGGAGGGGGGGGGAGGAAAGAGAGAGAAGAAGGATAAAAAAGAAAAAGAGAAAGCCGAAGGGGGAATCGGGGTCAGCGAAGGTAGTAATTTCCCCACCTGTCGACAATTTGGCGAAATTCAGGGATGGTGCCTTCTCTCAGAGCATTGAACAACTGCGGCAGACCATCGACGAGAGGCGGGAGAAGGTTTCCCCCGCGAGCCCCAGGACTGCGGCATACTATTCCAATCTGTACTGGTTCTTGTGCCCCCTGTGCACAATTGCCCAGAGCTGGTGGCTGCTGTCACCAAATATTATAATCCGCTAACCAGACAAGTTCGGGATAGAGAAGGGAAGGTTCTGTTTTCACTTTTTCTGACACCGTCCAAGTCGCCTTTGCTCCTGGACAGCTGCCGAACACGGATTACACCATCAGAGCTATCAACACTGATGAGCAGACTGAGATATCAAGACACCCCACATATGCGGCGTTTCATGGAGTCTCAGCTGAGGGACCCACTACCAGCCAACCAGTGGCCAACACTGCCTGTCTCTGAGGCATTTCAAAAGCCCTGATATGTACACAATGCTAGCATGGGTGTTCGGGCTCGCCACTGATGCGGTGGTATTTCCCTACCAGGTCGCCCTTGCGGAATGCATATCGCATGGAGAATTCTACGCTCCCAGCGCCATGGGGCCGAACACGAAGCCAGTATTCTTTGATTGGGCGGACTGGGTAGCGCGCAACTTGCATTCTCGGCTGCAAGACCTGATGCAAGGAAAATCCCAGTCTTTCAGACCTTGCTCGTTCCTGGCCTGGCTCTTCCTCTTCCATATGCACAGTAAATTAAAGTCTATCCCCATCAGACGCACCGACGAGAAGGGCAGGCCACTACCTGTGTACCAATGGACTCGGGTGTTGTTGAAAAAGGAGTCCTACTACATGTTCAATCAGGCGTTCCTTGGCCCTGCCTTGGAGCTCATCCATGGCTCTTGCCCGCGCGTCCCCCGCGAGATGAGAGATGATGTGGTGCGGCGCAACCTGGGTGACACTTTCCAGCTCACACAGGGCTTCGTCATCCGAGTTTTTGGGTTTACTGGTAAACCCTTCCTTCTGCCCTACTACACCACAGAATATTTGTTCGCCCTGGAGATAGCACGACAAACTGATTACACAGATCAGGCCTACGGCCAGGGAAGGAAGTGGGGGCATATCTACGAGTTCCCGTTCAAATGGGGCGATATCGAAGTCAACGCCACCGGGCAGAATGAGTTCCTCGCGGCAACGCTCTTGAACTTTGGCCTGATTGAGCTCCCCCAGCGGTGGAGATACGACCCCCTGGACGTATTGAAAAATTTCCTTGAGATGAAAAGCTTCCACGTCTGCCCCCGCCCGGAAATCATGGAGGAGCGCAACAATCCGTCAGGGCGCGACCTTGAATGGCACATAGAAAGAATGCGGTCTTTCCCGCCGTGGCATGATTTCTATCACATAGAGGCGGAGTATGACCCGACGCAGAACCCAACCCACGATCCTAACTCCAAGGTCTTCAGAAAGATGGAGGGCAAATTGAAAGGGTTGGGTTGGACCCTAGAAAATATTTCAGACTGGTGGATCACGAGGGCCCATACGAAAAAGGAAGCGTCAGAGAAAATCCTCGTGGGCGACAACCAGTTCTCCACGCTCTACGACAACCATCATGACACGTGGCGGCCAATCCTATTCGGAGACCTCGTGCCTCGAGGCGCCCAAAGCCCAGGAAGGGTACAAAGCCCACCAAAGCAGCACAAGCAGCCACTCGGGCAGAGTGTGGGATCCAGCAACACAGCGAAGGAGGGCCAACAGTTGAACAAAAAGTGCAGCAGTCGGCTGAAAAACAGGATAGACCACCAAAACGGCCCGCTGACGCAACACAAGCAACGCCTCCCAAGAAGAAAAAGCCGAAGGTCGTGATAAAGTCTGCCAAGACCCCCTCGGAGAAGTCCGCCGGCCCAGCTCCAAGCGCATCTATCCCGACCGCTGTGCCGCAGAAGGAGGTGGTACCGCAGAAAGAAGAGATACGACAAAGGGAGGTTGTGCCACAGAGGGAGGTCGCACCAAAAGTTCCCCTAAAAGAAATCGTCAACTTGGAAGAAGACACCCCGCCGGAGGAAGAAGAGTGGGCGGCCCAAAGTCCCATAACGCAGCTTTTTACCACGTCAGCTCTCACAGAGCACGCAGGTACGCACTCTTTTCTCTCCCTCCCCTCTTCAGAACCTCCACCTGCAGCACCGTCTACTGTTGAACCCTTAGTTTTTGCATTGCCTTTAGGCAGCGAACCAGCGTCCACCCTCCCCCTCGCAGTATCCCATCCTTTCATTGAAGAAGTTCAACCTTCTACTTCTGCCCGTCTTGACCAGCAAGCATTTGGCTTATACGCTTCTGCCCCCAATGCATTTGAAACTATTGCCCCCCTCCAACCAGGCGCTGCTAGCCAAGGCCCATCACCTCCACCCAACCTCTCATCCTCGATAGGAGTGCTAGTTGAGAATCCGCCTTTGAACCTTGATAACCCTCCCGCTGCCATCCAGACCACAGCGCCCTCAATAGTTACCGAGGTCCCAATCTCCACCATCCCTCACCTGTCCGCAGAATCCATGCCTCAGCAGGATCTGCCTCTGCTCACGCCCATGTTCGGTGGAATGGAACTCATGGAGCAAGAGCTGGAAATGATAGAGGAACGCCCCATGGCGGATAGCTTAGTCCAGGCACAACAGAGCTCGTACAGATGGATCAAGGACCTCAAAAAGAGGAAGGCGCGAGAGCCTGCGGGAGTTGAAAAGCGCGCCATGTTCGATCCTGAGAGAATGGAGCTGCATAAGGTGAAGAAGATCCCAAAGGTTCAGAAACCCTTGGAGGACATGGCGCCCGAGGACTACACTTACCAGCGGGTAATCAAAGACTTGAAAACAGTCAATGTGGAGAACGAGGTGGGGGCCATTCAGCTCAAAGCAAGCACAGTTTACCTGCATCATGAGCACCTAAAGGAGCGCTACTTCGCAGTGGAAAATGAGAACCTGAAGATGCAAGAAACCCTGGCAAAAATGCAGGCCCAGCTGGATGAATCCAAGAACGAATCCGAGCAGCTGAGGCAGCGAGTGGCAGCTTTGGAGCAGGAAGTGGCCGAGCATAAAGATGCTGCCGAGCGCCATCTCAAGGAAGGCGAAGAAGCGCAGGCCAAGATAAGCAGGTTGGAAGCACAGGTTGAAGAAGCGCAACAGCAACTCGAGCAGAGGGAGGCGCAGATAGAGGTCTTCTCCAGGGACCGAGTGAAGGAGGTTCGCGCCAGTTTATTGAAGAATTTCTGAACTAGAGCCTCAAGGTCCTTGTCCGTCCTCATGTTTGTTTGGGAGGCCCAGCGAGCGTCCGCTCAGGGCAAGTCTGTTGTAGAGGAGGTCGAGCGCGAAGCAGAACGCTGGCTCAGCCTGGCCATTGAAGTTGAAATTTACGAGCGCAAGGACCTCCAAGTCCCCCCAATGACCCAGACTGCCCGAGAGTGGGCCACTGCAAGATCTACTCTGCATGCTTTCTTTGATAAGTTAGAGAAGGTCAGAAGGGCCAGGAGATTGCTAGATGCATTTGAGAAGGAGAAGAGCATCTGCCTGGCACATTTCCAAACCCTCACGCGGCTCGGTTTCCCCAGCTTCACAGATAATGATGGGAATTGCCTGCCTAGGGATGAACTGAAGCCGGCATGGGACGCTTTCAAGGAGGATACTTCTGAAATTGACGGTTGGGCAGACCCTATCCTGGAGGCGCAGGTGACCCAATTAATATCCAGGTTCTGCCAAATTAACGCCTGCCTAGCCGATCTGAGCCAGAGGGTTGACCAGGCTGATATGCTCCAGATCGAGACCTTCAAGCGCCTGTTGAAAGAGCTCCACGATCGCGAGCCATTCCAAGAGGAGGCTTGGACTCAGGTTAAGGCCACTTATGAGCGCATTCGTGACCGCCTTGCCCCTCCGGAGACCAACCAGGGACCAGAAGAAGAGGGAGAAGGTGAAGAGCACAGTGAAGAGGAGACAGAGGAAGGAGAGAAACAGGAGGAGGAATCCGCAGAAAGCAACAGTGAATCAGAAGAGGAAGCAGAGGGTGACTCCGAGCCCAAAGGATAAAGGCCTGGGGTCCTTGCATTGAGGCGAGCTCAATACCCCGCGAGCCGCCAGGAATGTTGCCACATTTTGACTAAGGGGTAAAAATTTTGAAAAACTGCTGCACTATTTTCATGTTTGAATTCTCTCTCCTCTCTCTCTTCCCAGATCAGGCTTTGTCCAGGTGAATGGCCAAACCACAGGATCTCCAGTTGATCTCAGAGTTAAGAACAGCAGTTGGGTTAAGAAGCACTCGGGAGACCTAAAAATCATCTAAGGCATGGATGGCTCAGGTTTGCTTTCAAAAGGAGCGAACCTCGACTTAGCCCCCCCAATATCGCTTCAAAGAGCGGCGAATCCCGGAATCGCTCAAGTTCTCGAGCGAACAACAGCACGGAGGGTGAAAAGGAGGCTAAGGGGTGACTTGGCCCGAGTTCGCTCCAAGGATGAGCGAACCTCGGTCTCGCTCGGGTTCTGGAGTGAACCGCAGCACGAAGCATTAAAAAATCTCTAAGGCAGGGAAGGCTCGAGTTCACTCCGGGAACGAGCGACCCTCAGCTTCGCTCCGGCTCCAGAGCGAGGCGCAGCTAAAGGACGAAAAGGTTTAAGGCACCGAGCCCCCCGAGTTCGCTCCATTTCCGAGCGATTCTCAGCATCGCCCCCACTCGCCAGCGAACCCCAGCATCGGCATCACTCAAAGCGAGCGAGCGCTAAGGCAGAGCCCCCAAGTTCGCTCCATTTCCGAGCGACTCTCAAACTCGCTCCTCCCCTTGTGCGACTCCCAGCTTCGCTCCGTTTCTAAGCGATTCTCAACGTCGCTCCCATTTTGCAGCGAACCTCAGTCTCGGGCCAAACATGAGCGATCCTCGGGTTTCATTCTAGACTTGGCAGAATTTCAAGCGAACCTCGGGAAGCAGGGTAGGTGAGCATCTGAGGCACATTAATGGCACATGAATTCAGGTCTCAGCCCATCCCTTCAGGACGTCCTGTCAGGTCCCAGAAGAACTCCAAAGGGCAAGCTGCACCAACCGCATTGATGAGACATGCTCTCCCAACTGCAGAAATAGTCCGGAGCCGCTCTAAACACGGGTGAGCCGTATTCCAGGTACGCTGTCAGCTGACAGGGGTCAAATCTCAACTGCCTCGGCAGTTTTGGGGGTTGAGCATTAATGTAATCGGGGGAAATTCTTCTATAAAAGGCCACTCAATGCAATGTAATAGGGGGGGAACATTTTGCTAAAGAGCTGTTGTATTTGGACTTCTTGCTTCAATATTAAGACTCCTGGTTCTGATTCTGGACTTTTTCACTGTGTATGATGCCTTCTATGCTTATTTCTGTTAATTTTGTTTCTTCATTTGCATACAGTAAATTCTGAAATCTGGATTTAAGTGTGTGAATTAAGAACGAAGTCTGGAATTGCTAAAGGATACATATCAGTGTGTGTTCAGTTTTAGTTTCTGCTATGTTTATAATATTGATTGTTGCTGGTTCAAGTAGGAGTTAGTAATTGTGTTGCCTGTTCTTCCCCTTGAAACAATCTACATTTCCCATTTCTTTCAGTTATTTATTTCTTTCAGCATTTTCCCAATCCCTTTCCAGTTCCCTAATCTAAAACCAAGTGTAGTGTAGTATAGGAGCCAACCTTCTCTGGAGATTGGCACGGAAGGCATCCCTTCCTTCCGGCCTTTCAATCTGTTGGGCGGGTCTAGGGCGCATAGATAGACCAAACCCTTTCCTAGTGGCAGATTCGTAACCAACAGTGCCCATGCCTCTTCATGTGCCTTTGCCGCTCACTCCTTCGCTAGGTTTTCAAAATCAACCATGGAAAAGAGAGGCTCTTGCTATTGCTGCTCCTCTGACTCTATGATCCATTCAAATGATGGATCAATCTCGTCTAAATCAATCACTTCGTAATTTGTTCCCGCAATGTTTTATGGTGGAGGTGAAGGTTGTAATGAACAAAAGCAAGATCATTCAACTTTTGTTGTGTGAGTCTATTGTGCTTCTTGGAGTGTATGTGCTCAAACATACTCCAATTGCACTCACAACCTGAAGCACTGCATGATTGACATAAAACTTTGATGGCAAAGCACTGTAGATTGGGCATATACGCACCAAAGTCCTCCCACCACAAATCTAGAAAAAGCCAAGAAAAAGGAAATTTAATAATTCATGTAAAATCGTAAATTGAGATTATTTTTTGAAACAAAATCAATAATAATTCGATGAGGGTTACCTGGCCTCAAAGTTGACCTTACTCGAATGCATTGCGTGGATGTGAAAAGAACGCCCTCACATCTCTTAAAAATTTGTAGTTCATCCTATATCTTATTGCGGGTTTGCTCATATAGCACCATCTAGTCAAGGCATTGCCCAAGGCCCAACATCACCTCATAATTGGCCTTGAATGAATCATCATAAAAAATGTGGTTGAGGTAGTACCCTATTGCATGAAGTGGGCTATGGAGCTGAGAAGTCCATCACTGGTCAATAATTTCCTAAATGGGATTGTAAATGGGCTCAGTATAATTATAAACTGAGGAAACTGCCTCTTTTGCCCTATCCATAGCTTCATATACATATCCCATAGGTGATTTTTCTCCATCAACAAGACAAAGAACCCTCACCAAAGGCTCTGACACTTGAATAAAAAATAAAATAAACATAATAATTTACAATTCAAAATTTGCAAATGGAAAAGTAATTTAATTTAAAAAAATAATAAAAAAAGTAGTCTTGTACCTTGATTACCTCATCCATGGTTGTCCAGAAGGCCTTCTCAAAGATATAGTCATACATTTTCTGGTCCTCACTGGAGAGTCGGTATCTAGTAGTGTCTTTGGCATTCCACTCCTAGCTCACAAACATCCTCTTCAATGCCCCCTTTGCATCAAAGAGGCTTTGCAATGTAACGAAGTTTGTGGCAAAGCATGTAACTCCAGGCCGCACTAACCCCCTCCCACCAGTATATTGCCTCATCAACTAGAGGACTTGCGTATGGTTGTAGATAAATTTCGTAATACATTTGGCCTTTTGTACAACCTCAAACATCCAAGGTAAATTCCCAATATCTTCGAGTAGCAAATCAAGACAATAGACTGCACATGGTGTCCAAAAAATGGTGGGGAGTCTCTCCTCCAACATCCTACCAATTGCTACATATGTCATTGCATTGTTCGTGATAACTTGGACAACATTCTCCTGCCCCACCTCTAACATAACCTCCTCCAACAACCGTGCAAGCATATCGGCACTCTTAATTTGTGTCGAAGCATCCACTGACTTGAATACAATTCCTCCTATAGAAGCAACCAAAAAATTAATCCATGTCCAATTCTTCCCATCGGTCCACCCATCAAACATGATTGTACAACTGTTGGTCAAGAATCTGCCTTAGGTATGAAATGTTTCATTCACACGCCCCAAACCCGGCCAACATTGAAAGGCCGAAAGGAAGAAATGCCTCCCGTGCCAATCTCCAGAGATGGGCTGGTTCCCTTGCTATTCTAACTTGGGGTTTGAGATTAAGGAACAGGAAAGAGATTATAAATAACTGAAAGGGATGGGAAATATGGCCTCAGGCCAAGTAGAACAGGGGTGATGGACAAGCAACACGATAACTTAATTGCACGTTGAATCAATAGCACTCAACACAGAAAACTAACAGAAATTAAAACCAGGCATCTAACATGTGCAATCTCCAAAATTATTCCAGCGTTCACCCTCTATCGGGAGTCAAATCTAGACATAGAATTATAACCCACATACAAAGCAGAGAATTTAATAGAAATATAAGATAGAAGACATACACATAAAGAGAAGTCCAGAATTAGAGCCAAATATTCTCTGTATTGATAGCAGAATTCAAGTTACAACAAGTCTCTAGCAAAACGTCCATCCTTTTACATTGAAATTGTCGGCTTTTATAGAGAATTCTGCCGCTGAAACATTAATGCACACCCACAAAACATCGCGGTGGCAGCAAAGATAAGATTTGAAAAATAAGCACTCATCAAACAGTAATGAGGCATGGCCTGAAATTGGTGACTCATGGAGAAGTGGTTGCATGACTTCAATGCGACCATGTGATTCGCCTGATGCATAGCCTCTTCATTTGCTGGAACCACCTCTACGGGAAATCGGATTCTGAAATTCGGGAAAATCAAATCCGGAAGCTTCTCTAACCGATTGCAATTGAACTAGTGGGGGCATCTTGATTCGTTGTATTTTGATGTTTCTGTAGAATTCTGGCTGAAGCAGGGAGGGCTAAACTGAAACAGGCGCTTTGCGAGTGTAGGCCCCACCTACGTTTCGTTGTTTTTTGGCCCGACATGGGCTTGCGCTCCAAAAACTGCAGCGAAATGACTTAGCTATCTTGGGAGCAGCACCGGCGTTGAAAAGTCAAAGGCGCTTGCGCCCCTCCTTAGGCCCGAAACTGCCTTGCGCTGGAAAACTGGAGCGAAACGCCTTGGAACCTTGGGAGCAGCGCTGGCGTTGAAAAGTCAAAGGTCATTTCTCCCCTTCCAACTCCGAAAAGGATTTGCTCTTGAATATTGGAGCGAAACACCTTGGAACCTTGGGAGCAACGCTGGCGTTGAAAATTCAAAGGTCATTTCTCCCCTTCCAACTCCGAAAAGGATTTGCTCTTGAAGATTGGAGCGAAACGCCTTGGAACCTTGGGAGCAGCGTTGGCGTTGAAAAGTCAAAGGTCATTTCTCCCCTTCCAACTCCGAAAAGGATTTGCGCTTGAAGATTGGAGCGAAACGCCTTGGAACCTTGGGAGCAGCGCTGGCGTTGAAAAGTCAAAGGTTGTTTCTCCCTCACTAGGCCCGAATTTGATTTTTGGTGGTACAGCTTCCCGGGGCCACAACTTTTGATCCGTTGACCTGATCGCCTATTGTAATATATCGCTGGAAAGCTTAAGAAAAGATCTACAACAATGAAATATCTAAAGATCATTTCATCCAATTTATCACCCTCTTTTAGGGCCTGCGAAAATGCCAACACTTTTGCATGTGTTTCGCTGATTTAAAGCTCCAAAGGGATTTCGTTGGCGAAGTGCGTTTCACACTTAGGCAAAATTTTGTCAAAATTTAATGTGGCAAAAATGCCAACATCAACCCCTCTTCCTCCATACCTTGTGTTGCTCTTCAAGCAACACCTGAATATCCTCCATAGATCCACGAAGGAGAGGGCCCCTAAAATTGTCATAAGTTGGCCACTTAAATCCTGCACTTTAAATTGTTAGGGCATATGCAAACCTTACCACATTGAAGGGAATGTTGAAAAAATACCAAAAACTTGCACAAGCCTTCCCTGCAGCCTTGTGCCTCTCCTCGTTCCACACGGTCATACCCTCAAGCATGGGTTGTGACCCTGATGATGCACAAAATAAAACTCTTCCATCCCATTCCCCGGGTGTGTAATTGATGGACTGGACCCACTTTGGCGGTGAAACCGGCTATAGGTGTTGTCGGTACCCTTTGTACGAGGTCAAGAAGGGGGGGTAGCCATGGCCTCGCTTGTTCTTCATTTTAGTTCTTTTCTCTCAATGTAGTCTAACATGAGGGCATTGCATTCCCTCTCAACCTCAACAAGCACCTTTGAACATAGCCTAACATCATGGCCTTGTTTCCTCACCAAGAGGTATTTGAGGCAATTTATGCCTCCATGAATTTTTTCCCAACAAAATTTGGAGTAAGCCTACCTCTTCTTTTCCCCATCCCTTGCAAACTGCCACGCTGCATCTCTTTTCCCCATCATTTTAATTATCAATGGATGTGGCTGCACATGGAAACAAGCAATTAGTTAGAAACTTAAAAAAAAAAGAAAAAAATGCCCTAGGGTTTAAGCATTGACAGCTGAAACCGAGTTTTCCTACCTCCGATGAAGCAGTTGGGTGGCTGTTGCAATTAGTTAGAAACTTCAAAAAAGAAAAAAATGTCCAACACTTTGAAAAGGAAAAAAATGCCCTATGGTTTAAGCATTGATAGTTGAAACCGACTTTTTTTTTACGTCAAAAGAAACAGTCGGGTGGCTATTAGATTATTTAAAACTGAAAAAAATAGGATTTAGGATGCAATCTAGTGTTTTTTTTGGTCTGGTTTCAGCTTGTCTTTGCTCTCTCAACAACTTAGAACGGAAAAAATGAGGGCCATTTGTTGTTTCCCTCTACATATGCACAGACGGCCAAGTCTTATTTGAGACTTGACAAATAAAAAGAGACTCGGCTGAGTCAAAAAAATTCACCGAGTCAAGTCCAAGTGACTTGGCGAGGCCAACTCGGACTCAAACTCAATGAGTTTTTTAAAAACTCGTGAGTTTTGTAATAGAAAATTAAACCATATCCAACTTGTCTTTTTATCAAAGATTATTTGTCTTTTTATCAAAGATATTCGCCATCTTCCTCAAACTGCTACATTTCCACAATCAACTCCTTAATATCATTTTTATTTAGAGATTAAATCTAACTCGTCCAATTGCCGTCTAAAATTTGAATTTTGCCAAGATGAAAATCAACACCGTAAATCAATTGGCATTAGTTCAACCAATTAGATTCTTCAATGTTTAAGGAGGAGATCTAGGTTCGAATCTTGCCAAACGATACATGGATAATATCCAAGCTTTGTTGTAATACCACTATGTAGTGATGATGTAATACGGGTGGGGCCCGTTTCAATCCCATATAACTAATTGAAAAAAAGAAAATCAACACCGCAAATGGGTCAGATATTTCTACCCAATATGTTGTCTATAACAACCTATCAGTTCCCTAATACCACTTTTTTTAGGGCTCTCATTCATGTCCTTAATAATCCAAGATATCATTTACATCATCAATGCTTGTTTTTATTTGTGGCCTTAGTCACAACTATTGTTAATATTTGAGATATTTGCTCTTGTTCTCCCACACTGATAAACCTGTAAGTTTTCCTTTATATTTACTTTTGCTTCTTGGGTCTTCCTCTCCTTTTTTAGATCCCACTAACAATATCTTATATTTTTTGTAATTCTCATAATGGGACTTATCATGCATGGGTTTATCTTTCTCTAAAGGGTCCGAGTTATAAGGAATAACTTTAAAGCCACTTGTATTTTGTTACCTAAAGACCCTAGAGTGCAAGGCAATTCCTCCTTTATAGTTTTTTTTTCATGCTATCCTAAAAACCCTACATTGCTATAGATATCCTCCATCCTCATTTCTTTATTATGTTGTTCTAAAAATCTTAAACTGCAAGAGATAACCTTTATACTAGTTTCATTTCTATTCCAAGGAGAGGATTTTTTGTTGCTTGAGGAAAATGAAGACGACTTTCCTTTAATAAAATCTCCCTCCTTTGTCCCCTTTGTTTTAGAATTTTATGTTGCATATTCCTTTACACTTTTAGTTCCTTTTGAATTTGAACTTGCACATTGGACTTCCTCATCCCTTTTCTCCTTATTTTTTTCTTCTAAATATTCGTTAGAGTGAATAATAATGGCCTTTATCATCTAGTGCTTCCATTATAGTATGATATCCTTGCCTCATACTGAAGTTTATCTCATGACCAAATTTTATTATCTCTTTTTCCATCATTTTCAATTTGTTATCTCTTGTTATATCTCCAATATCATAATTTATGTGGCATCATAATGCTATGATTTCATTTATACTACTTGACCGCTTTCTATTGATTGAGATTTAATATGAATCAATTGTAAAAAAAAAAAAAATTGAAATACCCATAACAACATAAATCTAGGTTATTTATGCCAATATTATTCTCAATACTTTTATTGATAAGCTAATACATAAGTCCAAAAATCCTGACCCACGGTGGAAGTTTTTGAATGGTTTTTATCTAGATAGAAAAATATTCACTTCATGATCTTAAATATTGGTATTTCTCTCCCTAAACCATGGGCTACCACCCATTATTGTATCCTTGATCTCCAAACTAGAAAATACGATGAAGAAATAACTTTTAGGAAGAAAATCATGAAGTAATTTGAATTCAATACCCAATTCCTCTTAGTCTAATTTTAAATAATCTAAACTCTCTAGCCAGCCTCCATGGATGTTACATATTAGCCTTATGCTTTTAAATACTAGTATACCATGCTCGACCATCTCATCCTTTATAATCATATTTGTTATAGCATATACTACCTGTATGGACATGTAATATGTTTATATTCCTCTTCCCTTATAATCGGGAATTGATACTTCTAGATACAACATCCTTAATTCCAATTAGGACTTTCAAATGTTGTTTTCCTTCCTTGCTACCAAGTGGGGCTCGCTCCTAACTCGCACTGACTCCCAACTCGCACTTGCTCTCGGCAAAGTGTGGTCCAAATATTACTGACTCCCAACTCACACTTGCTCTCGACAAAGAGTGGTCCAAATATTAAAAACATCCAATAGTTGATATGTACTTTATATTTTATTTCAATACATAACTATTCCAAATCGGATTCTTGTCATTGTTTTAGAGGTTTCGAATGTTAGGATTTCTTGAACCTTTCAAACGAATCAAATTTTTCGAACCTTGTAACTATGGAATCAGCTAAGGTTTCAGATATGTTTAAGTCCAAAAAGGGTAAAAAAGGGTTAAGTAGTTTTTAACGTCTACGAGGCCATAGGCCATATGAGACTGATATTGTTTACCCAATATATGGTTATCCCCAACCATACTTCGGTTACCAAAGCATGGTGTACAACCCTACCCCCCTCACGATTCAAACCTTGGAACTCTATCAGAGTTCTAAAGTCTCCACCTTTAGTCAACCAGCAACAAACAATACATGGATCTTCAATCAACTAGCAAAAAATAGTACATCAGCACAAACAACAAAACTAAAGAGAAAGAACATCAAAGATATTGAATCAACTAGGAACAAATAAGTACACTAATATAAACAACAAAATTAGAGAGAAAGAACAATATACTCATATTATTTACACTAAAATTTGTAACGTCCCTTTTTGGATGATAGCAGGTTGTGGGCCCCACTCACCTATTTTTGTGGAGCAATTGTGGTGAGTGGATGTTCGTGTGTAGGAGGCATAAGTATGAGTGATTATATGCATTTGTTTTGTATTGTTTTCCTGGTGAATAAAAGGGAAATTCCTATATTTTAGGGATCTTCCTAATTTTTAGGAGGTAGTACCGAGTTTTGAGTGGCCCTGGTGATTCCCCTAGATGTGTTCTATTCTACCTTGGCTTTCATTTGGTGTAATTCGGAGTCATAATGAAGATTTTAATGGATGATTATGGTTAAATTATGGCCTTGAGAGGTCTAGTCCAACTTTCTAGGCTACATTTGAGGAGGATGGACACTTTGGATGGTGGCATGCATATAGTCGTTGGATTCGGCTTCAAGTCTTCTGAATTGGGTCTTTGACACTTTAGGTATTTGAGATGCCAATCTCAAGTTATGACATGATCTTTGGGCAAAGGTCTAGTATTTCTAGACTTTGTGGATTTAATTTAATTTCATGTCATTTTGGATGCATTAGAATTTTGACTTAAGACCCAAGGAAAGGCTCTAATGACTAATGTTATGACATTTAATGTTAAGGGGTGTCACTTTTAATACATTAGAATTATTTCTAATGTGTGGAGTTTTCAAAGCACTTATTCTAACCTAGTGTTGGCAGCTAAGTAAAAGAAAAAAGTGAGCGCAGCTGTATAAAAGGGGAGTTTTTGGAAGAAACATTCACGGCTTGGCATTTCAAAAAAACCTATTCTACATTTTTCTTGGTGGCGGCTGTGTTCTAGCAGCAAGCTTGCGAAATTTGAGGACGGAAACCCTCAAATTTCAAGATCAGAGGGCTTAATTCTTTGATTTCAGTTGGTGGATATATATAGGGTCAGTACTTGGGCATTCCAACAAGAATTTAGAGCAGTTGGCTCTTCTTCCAGGATGGCTTTGAGCATCTATTTGGCAGATCATTCACTGCACTTTGTTTGGGTATTGATTATTTGGTAGAGGGTGGTTGTTATCTGGCTTAGAGAGTGTGACCAGCGCAGATTCAGTTGGAGTTTGTGGCTGATTGGTTGGGGTTTGGCTTGGGAGAGTTTATGAGCAGATTGGTCTTGACCCTCACTTCTTCGATTGTTCATCTCTCTCCATTTATGCCTTCTTTTTGGGTTCTTAAGTGGTATTAGTGAGCGGCCAGCTCTTCCAATGTAATATCTCTTCATCATTCAATGAATGTGATTTCCAAGTGCATTCCTCTCAATTTATTGTTCTATTTATATTTGTGGTATTGTTTCATATGAATACTGACGTTTTGTTTTTTATAGGAATATTGTAAAATCCCCTAACCAAAATACAAATTCCTACACATAGAATCCCTGAACAACAATATGTTTTTATATATTTTATAGGAAACAATACCACAAATATAAATAGAACGATAAACTGAGAGGAATGCACCTAGAAATCGCATTCACTAAATGATGAAGAGATATTACAGGAAAGCCAAGTCATGAATGTTTCTTCCAAAAACTCCCCTTTTATACAACCGTCCTCCCAATTTTTTACTTAGCCACCAACCCTAGGCTAGAATAATAAGTGCTTTGGAAACTCCACACATTAGAAATAATTCTAATGTATTAAAAGTGACACCCCTTAACATTAAATGTCATAACATTAGTCATTAGAGCCTTTCCTTGGGTCTTAAGTCAAAATTCTAATGCATCCAAAATGACATGAAATTAAATTAAATCCACAAAGTCTAGAAATACTAGACCTTTGCCCAAAGATCATGTCATAACTTGAGATTGGCATCTCAAATACCTAAAGCGTTGAAGATCCAATTCAGAAGACTTGAAGCCAAATCCAACGACTATATGCATGCCACCATCCAAAGTGTCCATCCTCCTCAAATGTAGCCTAGAAAGTCAGACTAGACCTCTCAAGGCCATAATTTAACCATAATCATCCATTAAAATCTTCGTTACGACTCCAAATTACACCAAACGAAAGCTAGGGTAGAATAGAACACATCTAGGGGAATCACCAAGGCCACTCAAAACTCGGTACTACCTCCTAAAAATTAGGAAGATCCCTAAAATATAGGAATTTCCCTTTTATTCACTAGGAAAACAATACAAAACAAATGCATATAATCACTCATACTTATGCCTCCTACACACGAACATCCACTCACCACAACTGCTCCACAAAAATAGGTGAGTGGGGCCCACAACTTTTTATCATCCAATAAGGGACATTAAAAGTTCTCCCCTCCCAAATTTAGTTGCCCTCAAGCAAAATAAAGTAGGATGATCCAAGATAGTAGCTGTCTCCCAAGTAGCATCCTCATGAGGCAGGCCCCTCCACTATATTAGATACTCCGTCAACACACGGTTCCTCAACCACTTCTCTCTAGTCTCAAGGATCTGCTCCGGCACTAGGACTAATCTTCCCTCATCATCAAGGGGTGGTGGCTTGGCTGAAGGTATCACACGTTGTTCATTGCCTTCTTCAAACATGACACATGAAAGACGTTGTGGATCCGATTGCTAGAAGGGAGCTCCAACTCATATGTCGCCTCGCCAATATGTTGTACCACTCTATTGGGGCCATAGAAACAGGGCTTAAGCTTCTCTACTCCACTCTTCTTCAAAGAAGACTGTCTATAGGGTTGCAGCCTAAGGAAAACCATATCACCCACCTCAAAGTATCTCTCAATGCAATGCCTATCAACATAGATATTTTGTTGGTTCTGAGCACGTCGCAAATGGTCATGTAAACTGGTTAAGATCTGCCTATTATGATCTATGTAATCACCAGCTGCAAATACCCGTGTCTCTGGAAGAGTCAACTCAACAAAGGTAGGTGTATCATACCCATATAGTGACATGAATGGAGACATCCCAATCGACATGTGATAGGTAGTATTGTTATAATTCTCCACTCTTCTGCAAAGAAGACTGTCTTTAGGGTTGCAACTTAAGAAAAACCATATCACCCACCTCAAAGTATCTCTTAGTGTGATGCCTATCAACATAAATCTTTTGTTGGTTCTGAGCACATCGGAAACGGTCAGGTAAACTTGTTAAGATCGCAACTTAAGAAAAACCATATCACCCACGTCAAAGTATCTCTTAGTGTGATGCCTATCAACATAAATCTTTTGTTGGTTCTGAACACATCGCAAACGGTCAGGTAAACTTGTTAAGATCTGCCTACTATGCTCTATGAAATCATCATTTGTAGGTACCTGTGTCTTTGGAAGTCAACTCAGAAAAGGTAGGTGCATCATACCCATATAGTGCCATGAATGGAGACATCCCAATCGACATGTGATAGGTAGTATTGTAACAATACTCCCCTAAATAGAGCCATCTCACCCAAGTTGTCTGATGATTGGTAGCAAAACTCCATAAGTATCCCTCAACCCACTTATTTACTATCTCGATCTGGCCATCCGTCCCAAAATGATAACTAGTACTCGAAGTCAGCTTTGTCCCTGTCAACCTGAATAGCTCCTACCAAAAAGCACTCATAAAGCATGCATCCCGATCACTAACAATGGTCCAAGGTAACCCATGTAGGTGAAAGGCCTCCCTAAAGAAATAAATGGAGAAAAAGTGTGCATATTTTGTCAACTGGTCTACAACCACAAAAATACAACTCTTCCCTCCAACCCGAGGTAAACCTGTGATGAAGTCCATGTACACAGCTTCCCATTTTTACTGAGGAATAGGAAGGGACTGAAGCAAACCTGTTGGGTGTGTAGTCTCATGTTTCATCCTCTGGAAAACATCACAAAAGCTTTGTAAAAATATGTTATAGGATGGATTTTGATTTGCACCTAAAGCTTTTCACTGATAATTATATAATGCCTTTTACGAACAAAGAAAATTTGATCCCTTAAATAACTATCTTCAGTTGGGAAAAGAATTACATACAAGTTGGGATGTTAAGAATCAAATCATAGGAACGTCAATTGGACAATACATATAACAAGATCTTAACAAATAATACATTAGATTATATAGTTCAGGTAAAATAAATTGATGACTTGAATTAACAAATTAAAAAAATAATAGTCATAATAGTGATAATGTTGTCTACACTAATGACATGAAATTACAATGTCATAAGGTTTTCTTCCAACACCCAAACTGAGAAGTCAAGTTTGAACAAGTGGAGAGTATCAAGAGATTGATCGATCAAACACATCATGCCATCAAAGTTTCAAGACTTACAAAATCTACTCAAAACATGCCTAGATGACAACCAAAAAAGAATATTAAAATATCCAATAAAGTAACCTACTCGAAGAATAAAGTTTGAACAAGATCTACTAAACAAAAGATTAACCCATGCCTAGATGACAATTGAATAAGAATGTCACATATTCAATAAAGCAACCTACTGAAATTAAATGAGCACATATAGAGAAATAATAAGTTTTCAAAAACGACATATAATCTCTCATACTTTAAGAGAAATGAAATGAAATATTATTAATGTCCACGGTGGGCCAAAAAAGACCCAAGGGACTATAAGAAGTACAATAATGACTGCCAGCTAGCAGGCTAAAAGCCCAACAAAGAAAATAACTAAGATAAAAACAAGACGAAACCCGACAATCGGGCTAAAGAGAAAGGGAAAAAAAAGAAGGGAGAGAAGAGGGGGGGGGGGGAGGAAGGGCTGCAGTCCAGAAGAGTGAAGTGCACGCCAAGAAGAACAAGGAGAGAGAGGGAGGGGGGAGGGAGCAGCCCAGGAGGGGCAAGCTCCAAGAACCCCCCAGAAACTAATCTCTCCTAGCAGTCGAGGCCGAAGTATCAAAGCTGAAGAAGTCCATGATATGTCTTTGTCCATCGCTAGAGCGGGACCCTAACAGACTGTGGGTGCGTTGTCTAGTGACCCTGCTCCCGTCCGAACTGGATGATGTGGGGCGTTTCCGTCCGGTGTCCCCTAGTCCGTCAGAGCTGGTGAAGTATGTTGTGATGAGCCGATGTTGAGGGGGGTGAGATCCATCTGGAGGAGAACTTTTATGTCGACGAAACTGAGTTACCTCCCTAAGAAAGAGTGCGAGACACCGCTGATCCGGATATCTGAAGAAGGTAGAAACAGATCGAGAGTTGTCCCTGAAAAGGCAATGGAATCTGCCTCGGATCTCGTAATAAATGGGACAGCAAAAAATGAAGTGATGTAGGGTTTCGGCTTCACCCAAGGAACAAAACAAGCAAATCCGCTCCTCCGTCGGAAGATGGTGATCTGACTCAATCCGGAGTTGGTGAGAACACACCCTGAGTTGCGCAATCGGGATCCGAAGACTATGCATTGTGTGTTGTTGAAGGTATTGGGGAGGAACTATTCTGCCCTCTTGAATCTGTAAGAAGTGCTCATAGTAGAAAGACAACTTGGGGGAAAGAGGGGCAACAGGAGAGATCCACGTGCATCTAGTGTACTGGAGACTAACATCCTTCCGGATCTCATGGAGCACCTTCTCCTTACTAAGCCGAGAGGGGGGGAGAACACCCAAGGAATAAGGGGGGAGCCTGTCTATCTGTATTTGAATGCTGGCCAGGAGGGCAAAGACCTGAAAATACCAGCACCTTCGACCTCCCCGAGAACTCGGAGAGAGTTCCATCGAGGAGCGAAGAGCGAGGTAAGGGTACTGCCTGCAACCCGCAGGGGTATCCCCTAAAGTACGGATCCTGTGAAGATAACCGATAATCAAGAAGATAATCTCAAGCTGGAGAGGAGAGGCCCCAAACTCTGCTAGAATAATAGAGCGGGGGACTGTGCCCTTGCAACGAATGAATCGCCGAAGAAAGAGTGTTTGTACTCGTTCAACCCGTGACCACTCAGTCGGGCCAAGACTAGGACCCCAAACCACTGATCCATAAGTAATAGTTGGCTTGACCAAGGCGTCAAAGATCCTCATCTTCACAAGTATATCCTGAAAATGTGCTTTGAAACAATTCCTCTCTAGCAAAGACAGAGTTGCATACCCCTTACACACCGGGCTTGGGCGGCGGGTTTCATACCAAAAGTGGGACCAGTGAAGAGAACCCCTAAGTACACATATGAGGTGGCGATCTCAACCTCTCGACCTTGGAAAAAGAAGTGGAGATGAGATAGGGCCTCTTTGGTAGTATTGAACACCATAACCTTGGTCTTAGAAAGATTCACCGTCAGCTGTCTCAAGTCACAAAAAGCGGCAAGTGTGTCCAGATGACGTTGAAGCCCCTCAGGGGAGGAGGCCAAAAGAACGTCATCAACAAAGAGGAGAATAGAAATCAGCACGTAGTGGAGAAGGCAACCATCCTCTGCGTGGGCGTTCTCCCTAATAAAAGTCTCAAGCTCGTCGATGAAGATCCCAAAAAGTGTCGGTGAAAGGGGGCACCCCTGTTTCACTCCTATGGTGCTAAGAATATTGGTTGAAAGCCCTTGAGGGGAGCGAAACCGACCCTTCACAGTCTCATATAACCGTGAAACCGCTGTCAAAAGCTGCCCAAAGATGCCAACTGACCGAAGTCTCTCAAGAAGTAAATGTCGAGGCACCGTGTCGAAGGCTTTCCTAAAGTCTACAAAGCAACAATAAACCTTCAAGGACTTGGAACGCGCCTCCTCAATAATAGCTCTGAGGACTAGAATGTGATCTGTGGTCTGGTGATCTTGCCGAAAACCAGCTTGGCCAATAGCCCTGTGACCCTCCTCCTCCAACCTCCGGGAGAGAAGCATATCCAATGTTGTGGCATAGAGCTTGGCAAAGATATGCCCAATCATGATAGTCCTGTAATTATTGGGTTCATGGGGATCCCCTGCCTTATGGATGGGGTGGATGATATGTTGAGTCCAAGAGTCAGGAAAACCACAACGAGAGATTAAAGAGATCAGTGAGGGGCCCAACAAGAGGGTCAATGCCATGCTTCAGAAATTCTGCCTGTAGCCCATCTAAATCTGTTGCTTTGCTCGTACAAAGCTTCCAAATAGCCTTCCTGACAAGCCCAGTAGAAAAGAGGTGGCACGAAGAAGGGGGGGAGGGGACAATAGGAGGCTGATTTGGGATGGTATAGAGGGATGAGGCGTGAGTGGTCCAAGAGGAAAGATTGATCCCATGAGTAATCCGATCACGGGGGAGGATAAGGCGCCAAAAGGATTTAGGAGACTGTTGAAGGGAGTGAATAAGATCAAGTCTATGCTGAGAGAGGAAGAGACGTTTCTTCTTCCGGATGAGCAACCTGTAATCTCTGTGGGAGGTGGCTTTGAGCTAGGGAGAGTACTGAATAGCAT
Source organism: Wollemia nobilis (assembly GCA_028583015.1). NCBI lineage: Eukaryota > Viridiplantae > Streptophyta > Pinopsida > Araucariales > Araucariaceae > Wollemia > Wollemia nobilis. Next base: position 7,811,670 of record JAQPPZ010003077.1, on the reverse strand, counting down.
GTTTCAACTTTCGGTGGGCAGACTTACATTCCTCGTCATACCAGATGTTCATGGGGCAATGACCGGGGGGACGAGGGCGAGGAGGGGGGCGGATGGTGTGGGGGTAAGAGTCCAACGTTGCTCTCCAAATGGCTTGGACCAAAAAAGCAGAACGATCGGTAGCAACGGGAAGAGAAGACAGCCCAGGGAGAACCTGACGCAAGCGGTCCATGTAAGTGGAGGAATAGTAATAGTCAAAGTCAATAGACACTCGAGGGGCGGGAGTGGAGGAAGGGGGTGGAGGAATAATAGGAAGGGAAACAACGGAAAAAGTCAAAGAAAGAACGGAGTGATCAGTAAGGGGGGAGGGTTGTCAGAAACGCTGAACCGAGAAATGAACGGGATGAGGGTGGTGGAGGAAAGAGCACAGTCCACAACACTGGCCCCACCGTTGTGAGGAAAACAAGTAAACCCACTAGAGTCTGGAAAACGAGATAGGCCGTTGAGAATAACGAGCCTGTTGGATTCACCCAACTCCAGAAGATGCTTTCCGTAAGCAGTAACCTGTGTGTCGATGGAGGTCCGAGCAAAACCAAGGTCATCAAGATCTAATTCCCGAATTTGCATCTCGTTTGTTGTGAGGTCGTGGAGAGAAACCTGCATAGATCCAGTCCGGGCATTGAAGTCTCCCAACAAAAGCACCTCCCCTGAAGCCGAGTACCTAGTAATGTCCTCATAAAGGTCTTGAAAAGGGTCCCCATCCATGTGTATAGCAAAATTGGACGTGGTGGGGGGGAAGTAACAAGTGGCAATGAAGATATCCCGAAGAGGTGGGTGACGACAAATTTTAATCCATAGAAATCTGGAGTGGGGATCTGAGGAAACCAGGGTCACAGAACCTTGGAGTCTATCCCTGATGAGAGCAGCAACACCTCCTGACCCTCGAACCCCCCAGAACGCCGAGTGAGTTGCCGACAACTGGACCACCAAAAGTAACCAGTGATAGTTGGCAAGGCCCGCTCAGGGCTCTCATGTGTCTCACAAATGAGAATGATATCGTGTCCACTAATCACATCATCAAGGGACCCTGGGGCAGACCATGTCATACCATTACAATTCCAACAAGCTACAACCAACTTATCAGTCCCCCCCCTTCCGTGCCGAAGGAGTCATTTAGTGGGTAAGGGTTTGGACCACCCTAGGGGGAGTCCTTGATCACAACACGCAGATTACGGATTATTGCCCATTTGTTGGCTTTTTTGGCTGCGGCGACCTGTTCTCTAGCTTTCTTCAATTCATCAACCTGGAGACGTGTAAGGTCCTCATCAAGAAAGATCCTGTCCTGAAGATTAAATAATTTCCGTTTGGCCCTTAAGGCCTTCATACGCTCTTCTGCGTTCTTAAAGCGGATGACCAATGTGGAATCAGGTGAGACCCATGCTTTCTCGAGAGTGATGTCGGTTAACTCGAGAGTGTTATGTAAGAAGGTGTTGCCAGCTTGAAGCGGATTTGTTGGTTTGGGCACCCCACGGACCCAGAGATTGAGAGCTTTAGCATTGCAAACCCTTTCCTCTTCAAATTTAGCTTGAACAACAAGCTCAACCAAAGGAGGGGGGTTCTTCTTCCTAGCTACAACCTGGACCCAAGATTGTTGGTCAGCTAATTTCCAACTCTGTTCAGTGGAAGCTTCCTTGAGACGTTCTTGTTCAGCAAAAAGAGCAGTTTGCTCTTCTCGGATTTTTGAGATTTCAGAGTGAAAATTAGAAGAATCTTGGGGAGATTGTTCGGTGTGAACAGTCTGTAGTTGATTAATAGTAGCTTGTTGATCTTGGATCTTACTCTGGAGATCCGTAATGACACGACTACCATCTTTCACTTGGTCTTGCAAAGAGAGTATGATGTTAGCCTGTGTATCCAACTGTTTCTGGAGAGAAGCTATCTGTTTGGAAAGGCGTTGGTAGGATGTTCCATAGAAACGTTGGGCAGACTTATGAGGAGAAGCCCGTGTTTCCCCAGTTCCTCCACCATCGAAATTCCCCATAATATAGAAGCCCTAGGGCCGCTCAAGAAACGACAACACTAGGGCTTGTTGTCACACCTAAAAAACCCTTGTTCCTTGTTCTGCCAGCGACATGTTCACGCAGCAACACTGTTTTGCCCACGACACTGTTCACATCGTGACACTGTTCACATCGTGACACTGTTCTGCCCAAGACAATGTTCACATCGTGACACTGTTCTACCCACGACAATGTTCACACCGCAAGAAATATATTAACAACCAAGTATTAAAGGACATAGGTCACCATATGAATTTGACTTTGCAATAAAGAACGCCATGGGGACTGAAATTTACAACAAAAGAGAAAACGATTTAACAAATGAGAACTTAACTCCATATAGATTTGTCAATTGTGCAGATTAAGAACCCCATCAACCATTAATCCCTTTATCCATAGAGTTTCAGGCTTTGAGGTGCAATCCTTTAATTACGTTTAAATGGAGTCTTTACTCTTATTAGCATAGGGTTGTGGTATCAAATGACAAGAGTTCAACCGATTAGATACCTCGACTTTCAATTAGAAGACCTTGGTTCGAAACTTGTTAAATACCTTGAATTTCAATGAGGAGACCCTAGTTCAAAACTTGTTAGACAACACAAAAAACATAATTGCCAAAAATATTTTTGTAATACCACTATGTGATCACCAAGTAATATGGGTGGGCTTGTTTCAATCCTATATAACCAATTAAAAAATCATAAGGTTGTGGCATGGTGAGCGGAACAATAGTCTTCGCGGTGCATCCCCTTGATTACATTAATAAACAATTCCTCACTCTAGGCCCATTTTAATCTTATACAACCAATTAAAAAAAAACATAAGGATGTGGCATGATGAGTAGAACAATAGTCTTAGTGGTGCAACCCCTAATTACATTAATAAGGGATTCCTTGCTCGAGGCTCATTTCAGTCCATACAACCAATTAAAAAAACATAAGGTTGTGGCATGGTGAGTGGAACAATAGTCTTGGTGGTGCAACCCCTTGATTACATTAATAAGGGATTCTTTGCTCTGGGTCCATTTCAATCCTACATAACCACTTTAAAAAAATAAGTTTGTGGCCACTTTAAAAAAATAAGTTTGTGGCATGGCCAGTGGAACAATAGTCTTAGTGGTGCAACCTCTTGATTAGATGAAAACAAGATTCCTTGCCCCTAGTTTCATCAAGTTATAGTAATTTGATCCAAAGGACGATCTAAACGGAGATATTGTAGTGGTAAGTTCTTGGGTTATCATTCAAGAAACCCATGTACTGCTTGTGGGTAGACTGCTTTTGTTCAATTCTCTAGAATATCGGGATACAGTTGACTTCGTCTTTACTCAACGAGCTAAGGATTATAAAGATTCCTTGTGAAAAAAACTTGATCCAAAGGACCTTTTGTCTTGCACTCATTACGGGATTGTAAATAGACTCGACTCCAATTCCATTTTCTTCCCATGGCATAATTTAAATAAAAATTACATCCAAATTAGCACTTCAATAAAAATTAGAGAATCCCATGGCATAATTTAAAGAAAAATTACATCCAACATAACACTTCAATAAAAATAATTACAAGATTTTAGAAGTTCTCTACCAAAAAAACACGTGATCCAAAGACCCTCTTGTCTTGCACTCGGTACGGGATTGTCTTGCACTCGTTACGGGATTGTCAATAGACACAACTCCAAGTCCATTTTCTTAGCATGGCATAATTTAAATAAAAATTACATCCAAAATAACACTTCAATAAAAAATTGAAAAGCATTTGCAATAACATTTGAAATTTTAGAATTTTCTACTGCTTCAGCAAAATTTTCCCAGACCAAAATTTGCGTCAAATCATGACCTGCTTCCGATCAACGTATTTAAATGCATGCAGAATCGGTTCTTTCGATCAATTTGGAAATAAGTTTTAAAAAGACCACAATTATCCATCGAACCTAAATTAACCCATCCTAGTAAACCCTAGCGTCACATTGCCAGATCGAAACCCTGATGAGTATTTCATTATCAATATCTTAATTACAAAATTGTATACACGGCATGAAAAAGAACGCCTCAAAAGTTCGGACACTGAAGACTTTAAATAAATAATTTATTTCTAAGAAAAAGAAAAGCATGTACTCACAGAGAAAAAACGCATCGGGTGACCTCCTGGCCCTGTGAGAGACATTTTTCGGGATTGGGATCGGTCTTCTTGCAGTGAAGAAAGTCTTTGTTTTGGGCATGGCATTTGGCAGAAATGTGCTTTGAAGCAGCCATCAGCACTGCGGATGTGGCCAGTGGATCTTCCACCATACCCTCACTTTCCATTTTATATATCGTTGCAGACTCTGTTGAGCGGAAGTCTACAACTCCAACCTCTATTTCAATTTGTTCGGAGTTTTGAAATATATACAGAGCCAATACCGAATTTAGACCACATGCCTCTCCTAAAAGTTTGGTGTGGTGTGGGTCATTTAGATAAAAACTACAGCAGATAGTGTTATTAGAGTTGCATAATCGTATTAACTCTTTAATTTTTTTTTAGAGACGATAGCTGCAGCACCCAAGGGTTAGGTGTTTAGAATGGAAGAACGCAGTACCAAAGGTTAGGTGTATTGGTAGCTGTTTGTCTGAGGCATTTATAAAGAAGAGATTTTTTCATATCTTGGAAATAACAATTTTCAAAGGTGAGAGTCTGTATCAATCTATCAATGCTCTAAGTGCATACTTTAAAAAATGTGGTCCCCAATGTATCTTAAAAAAGAAAGCAAGAGGGCCAGACCAATATTGTTTTTTAAATATATATAGATTTTTAAGAGGTTATATGGAATTGTGAATTTTTTAAAATATTATTATTTAATTTGTTATAACCAATTGAAATTAATTTTATTAGTATTATATAATAATTATATATAAAGCTTGGTAAATATGTATGTATTATTTGGCAAGAGTTTAATTTTAGTTTTTTCCTTAAAAATCAATAATTTAATCGGTTCCATTAACATCATTTCATATTATTATTAGTATTTATTTATTTTGAATATATGTTACGATTTTTGTTATAATTTATTATTTATAAATATTTTATTATTTATTTTTATATATAATTATTTTAATAAAAAAATTTATTGAGGTTAATGCGAGAATACCTATTACCGACGCTCAAGGGTAGGCATTGTCATCCCATCATGATCTCTAATAAAGGTGAGAGTTGAGCTTATCAATAGGGATCAAACACACAACCATATACACACCCACACACTCACACACTCACCCACACCATGGTTTGAACCTTAGACCTTCTGAAGAAAATGCAAAGCCCGAAATGTTTCGTTGTCCTTCAAGAGACAATTTATTTGGGTGGTGTGATAAACCCCTACAACCAATGCATAGGACTTAGTAATCTCCTCCCAACCATGATCCCTCATAAAGTCGAGAGTTACACTTCTTAGTAGGAAATTAACATAGCGAAATGTTACGGTTTGAACTTTAGACCTCCCAAAGAAGAGTCAAACCCCACTGGGACAAAATTTTATTTGGTTAGAGTGAAAAACCTCTATGATTGACACTTAGGGTTAGGCATCCCCATCCCACCATGACCCCTCATAAAAAAATATTTGGTTAGTGTGAAAAAAAATTATGATTGATGCTTAGGGTTGGGCATCCCCATCCCACCATGACCTCTCATAAAGGGGAGAGTTGAGATTATCAATAAGGAATTTAATACATAGCTGCACATGTCACGGTTTGAAAATTTGTGTTTTATTTTTTTATTGAGGTTAATGTGAGAAACCCCTACGATCGATGTTCAGGGCTAGGCATCTCTATCCCAACCATGACCTCATGTCATGGTTTGAAAATTTGTGTTTTATTTTATTTTATTGAGGTTAATGTGAGAAACCCCTACGATCGATGCTCAGGGCTAGGCATCTCTATCGCAACCATGACCTCTGATAAGGGTGAGAGTTGAGCTTATCAATAGGGGCCAAACACATAGTGATACACACACCCTCACACACTCGCTCATGCCACGGTTTGAACCTTGGACCTCCCGAAGAAGAGCCAAAGCCCGAACCATTGCGTTGTCCCGCTAAGACTTTATTATTAAATAATTTTACTTGTAATTTTTTATTTTCTTTATTTTAGTAATAAAATTAAAATTTATCTTTATTTTATATTAGATTCTTTTTTTTTAGTGTGAGAAACCCCTATGACCAACGCACAGGGCTAAGTAGTCTCCTCCCAACCATGACCCCTCGTAAAGCTGAGATCTATGCTTATCAATAGGGAATTTAACACACACACACCACATAGTCACCCCCTCACACACTGGCTCACTCCACGGTTTGAACCTTGGACCTCCCAAAGAAGAGCCAAAGCCCAAACCATTGCGTTGTCTCCCTTGGGACAAAAACATTTGTGGTTAGTATGATAAACCCCTACGACTGACAATAGGGCTAAGCAATCCCCTCCCAACCATGACCCCTCGTAAGGTCGAGAGCTACACTTGTCAATAAGGGAATAACACAACCATTTGGGTGTCAACAGGGTAGGCACAGGGGGAATGGAGCCTTGTCGGACTCTACCAGCATATAGGACATTCCCAGTTATACCTTGTATTAGCAGGGTGACCATAGGAAGAATGGAACATGGATTTGCACCTTGTATCTGTAGGGTGAACATAGGGGGAATGGAACATGGGTCAGCCACTACCAGCACCCAATACTTTCACCAACTATGCTACACAAGCAGATAGATTCTTTGTTTTTACTATCATTACTTATCTTTAGAATAGAGATTTAATGTATTTAAAAAAAATTATCTCATCTTTTAGGAGTCATATCTTCGTGAAGTATTATCTGATTCTTTGACCAACTTGTGTGGAATTTGAATAGCTTTAAAATGAATGATCATATGAAGAAATTTGAGCAATATTGAGGGAGATATGATCATGTGAAGTCAACTATCTAGAATAAGAAAAGTGATGATTTTTCAAGTTGTGAAAAATAAAATTGCAAATATTTATCACCTAAGGTTCGGATGATGAGAAGAGCAATGAAGGGCTAGAAATTCAGTGAGGCAAGATATTCTATCTAGACATGAATCTTAAAGCTAGGTTTTTTCTCCTTCTTTATCTTATAAAATTTACATGCAAATTAATATAAATGTTTTATCAAATATTATATTTGTTATAGGACATTCTGATAAATTTCAATAGATTTTGAGTTTTAGTTTGCTTTCCATTGATCAATTTATAGTTAAATAATTATAATCATCTCTAGTGGTAGAAGTTAGTGAGCGCACCTCAGAGAGATCCTCGTTGCTCCAAGATATGGCAATTTTTGGTAAATTTAAAGGGTATTAGCCAAGGGCTTCAACCTTGAGAAAATGGATTGTTAAGAGTTGGAAGTCTCCACAAGTGATTCTATTATTTCTTCTCAAAGGTTTCTTCCTAGCCAATTTTTGTTGTAGGAAAAAAAAGAAAAAATCTTAAAAGGGGATCCTTGGTTTATGGGAAGAGCAAGACTCTTCTTTACCCGTTGGTATGAAGGGTTTTCATAAAAAAATGTAAATCTATACCTAATACCAATCTGGGTTAGGATGTTTGGATTGCCCATTAAATTTTGGGAAGATACCTTCAAGGCAATAGGCAACACTACAAGATAATTCCTTGAGATTTTAGATACTATGAAAGATGGATTCTTGGCTATTTATGCTCAGATATTGGTCATGATTGATATAAGTAAAGTTTTACCATAATCAATCATTCTTAAGTATGGGGATAAGATGTGGATCCAAACCATAGATTATGAAAACATATCTTTTAGATGTAGAAGATGTCATGAGGTGAGGCATATTGAGAGGTCATGCCCTAAGAAGAACCCAACAGAATCATATGTAGAAAATGGACAAAAAAACTTACAAATGGTTATGGATGAAGATGGTTTTCAACTTTTAAAAAATAGGTCTAAAAAAATTAAAGAAATTAAATAGTGTAGACCAGTAAGGAAGGATATTGGAAGAAATACCAACTCCTTTGAGGCTTTAGCCTATGAAGAAAAAGTAGATCAAAACTTAGAGGACATAGTACAACACATTCAATATATTAACAATGAAATGTCCATTCAGTATGATCCTGATTTAAGGAAGAACATTCTCGATGAACCTAAGAAATGTGTCTCATCAGATTTTGAAGACTCTCTTGAAGTACCATGCACCATTTAGGAAAAAAAAAGTAAAGAAAATGCAATTTTAGAAGTTAATAAATCTGCCATTAATAAGGAAATACCAAAAAATGAGTAGGACAAGTCAAAAAGCTTTTGTAGTAGAGCTAGGAGAGGATAAATATGATGGAAAAACAAAATTGTGAAATAATATTGAGGAATAGAATAACAATACCTACTCCTGATATAGGCAAAGGCAAAAAGAGGAAACCCTCACATTATCAAGCAAGATCCAGGGAAGCAAGAGCAAACATAGAGAAAGGAACACAAACTAAGTTGGTTGAACTTTTGTAATGTCCCCATTGTTCATATTCTTATTGTACATAGTTGTGGTGTGAAGTTTTGGAGTGTTTTGTTATTTTGAAGGTATTTTTAGTGGAATTTAGTAATTAAATAAATAAAAAAAGAGAAAAGGGGGCCAATGTGTATTAGGGACATGATATTTTATTTTAAGGAGTTATAAGGTTATTTTATAAGTGATTCAATAAAGTGCCACCCCAACGAAGAAATATAACATGTCTATATAAAGAGGACAAGGGGGCTCATTTGCATCATCTTGGTCATTTTATTTCTTCTACTTTGTGTAATTGGCTGAAAAGCTGATACCATTTTCTTTGGTGGACGAAACCCTACGAGAGAACAATTCTTGTGGACGAAAACCTACAAGAGCCAACCTTGAGGACGAAAACCCTCTTGGTTTGCAAGGCCAAGGACGAAAACCCTTGTGTTTTGTGAGGGTAAACCTACCCAGGGTTTACATTTGGGCATTAAAGATCATATTAAGGAGCATTCAGGATTTATCCATCCTAGAAGGGCATTTGTGAGTTGTTTGGAAGAATTAAGGGAGCTTCTTCAGATTGGGGTTTTCATATTATGATTTTGCAGTGATTGTGTTGTTTTATTCAGCATCCAGGGTTTATATTAATGTTTCAAGTGTGATCTATGTAATTGTGGTTCCATAAAAGATAATATAAAATATTGTGGTGTGTTTGTGACAATCTTAGGGTTTTATGGTGTATTTTTTTGGGTTATTTACAGATCTGATTTTATTTGCATGGTTCAGAATTTTAGTAAGGAATATTACCATATCTACAACAAGGGTTTGAAAATTCATTTTGGGATGATTTGAAATAAATTGCATTGTTAGGGTGTTTCCCTAATTTATCACATTTCAATGGTATCAAAGCTCAACTTATCTTGTCAGCCTGAGGGTTACAAAGTTGTAGTAGGGTGTTGGTAATGGCTACTATCCAGGAACTCATGATAGAGCTGATGCAAAAATTTCAAGAACAAAATGAGTTTTTTACAACAATAATAGAACATCATACTAAGTGGTTGAAGCCTCCATTAGCAGTTGGAATAAAAACAGGGACAAAAGGAAACGACTCATTGCAACCAAGCACAGTTGTGGACAACGAAGAGGACAACAAGGAGGTTGAAAATTTAGAGAATGTTTCATGCATAACCGAGGTTCAGGTTGATTCTTGTATTGATGGGAATTTAGTTGATGGAGCTGAAAATGCAAGTGTTGAAATTATCTTCATGAAGAAGAATTTTGGTGATGTTCCTAGACCAAGCAAAGCAAATCAAAAATTTGAAGAAATGAAGAAAATAGCAGAAGACAAAGAGCAGCCTAAGGGAGAAGAATCTCAATCAGCAATTGTTGTCTTGTCACATGAGGTATGTTTAGTAGAATCACAAAATGTTTCCTTTGTGCATACACCTACATATGTTGAGGATGTAGTTAATAAAGATGACAAGGTTGTTGTAAAGGAGCATGATGTAGATGAGTGTGTTGAGGTTTCCAAATCGGTTTGTGGTAATGATGAATATGAGATAGATAGTCAAACCAAATACTCAAATAGAAGCATACACACTAGTTCCAGACCTTTTGTTTTGAAGAATGATGTGTGGGAGGAATCTATTCCTCATAAGGATCACCATACTCTTTCGGATCGGCTTTTAGTTCCTTGGGATCCGGGTGTTTTGGTACCAAGGTATGATGAAGGTGAATACATGGGAATCTTCAAATTAGATTTCAGTAATGATAGTTATTTCAGCCTCTTTGATTTGGAGAGTGAACATGAGCATCAATCTTCAAATGAAAAAATTTAGCCCTTAGATGCGTGGCATCCAGGTATTAGATATGATGAAGGAGTTGTTTGGGATGAGTTTCCTCTTGAAAAGGGAGCCCCCCCAACTTCATATCATGAATCATGCAATGGTAATGACATTGAGAGGACTGATTTTGGCAAATCAGAGTTACTGATATATAGTGTTGAAGGTGATCAAGAAAAAGAAAAGATAAATCTTGGAGGAGAAAGATTTGAGAAATGGGGTTGCTATCATTTCTGCCCTCATAGGGCTTTTATGGATTGCACTTTTGCCACTACTTTGAGCTACATGTTGGATGAGTTTGGGGGCTGTTGTTTAGGCAAAAACAAAGGCTGCTACTATTGTATTTTGATTGACCTTATGGGTTGCTATTTGGGAAAGAAGAGAGACTATCACTGTTGTTGTGACAAGGCTGATTGGAGCTGCATCTGCCAAGAATGTTATAGCTATGTTTACCATGAGTTTGAAGGATGTACACTTGTTGGTTCTGAGGTTGCACTATTCTTACTGAAGAGGACTGTTTTGTTGAGGTTCAAGGTTGCATTCATACTGTTGGGTGGAAGACGGTTTTGCACATTTTTAGGGACTGTTTGGTTTGAGGTAATAGGAGCATACATGGGACAGTTTTGGGATGTCCATTGGAGGTTGTACTTGGGGCTGAGACAATATTGGGGTAGCCATTGGAGCATATGTATAGGGCAACACTCATCTTTCATGGTATTCTTGGGTATCCTTGCATGGCATCACAATTGGGGAACCTACTTTTGCATGATGAGTAGAGCAACGATAGTTTTGATGATTTTCTTGGCACTCATGATTGTTTTTGTAAATATTTGGGACCCCGGGATCACGGTTAGTTTCAAGTTGATGATGATGAGATTGTGTTGGCATTGCTTGAGGACAAGCAATTTTGGGAGGGGCGGTATTGTAATGTCCCCATTGTTCATATTCTTATTGTACATAGTTGTGGTGTGAAGCTTTGGAGTGTTTTGTTATTTTGAAGGTATTTTTAGTGGAATTTAGTAATTAAATAAATAAAAAAAGAGAAAAGGGGGCCAATGTGTATTAGGGACATGATATTTTATTTTAAGGAGTTATAAGGTTATTTTATAAGTGATTCAATAAAGTGCCACCCCAACGAAGAAATATAACATGTCTATATAAAGAGGACAAGGGGGCTCATTTGCATCATCTTGGTCATTTTATTTCTTCTACTTTGTGTAATTGGCTGAAAAGCTGATACCATTTTCTCTGGTGGACGAAACCCTACGAGAGAACAACTCTTGTGGACAAAAACCTGCAAGAGCCAACCTTGAGGACAAAAACCCTCTTGGTTTGCAAGGCCAAGGACGAAAACCCTTATGTTTTGTGAGGGTAAACCTACCTAGGGTTTACATTTGGGCATTAAAGATCATATTAAGGAGCATTCAGGATTTATCCAGCCTAGAAGGGCATTTGTGAGTTGTTTGGAAGAATTAAGGGAGCTTCTTCAGATTGGGGTTTTCAGATTATGATTTTGTAGTGATTGTGTTGTTTTATTCAACATCCAGGGTTTATATTAATGTTTCAGGTGTGATCTATGTAATTGTGGTTCCATAAAAGATAATATAAAATATTGTGGTGTGTTTGTGACAATCTTAGGGTTTTATGGTGTATTTTTCTGGGTTATTTACAGATCTGATTTTTATTTGCATGGTTCAAAATTTTAGTAAGGAATATTACCATATCTACAGCAAGGGTTTGAAAATTCATTTTGGGATGATTTGAAATAAATTGCATAGTTAGGGTTTTTCCCTGATTTGGCACATTTCAACTTCTCTCTACCAAACAACAAAATAATATTGGTAATACGTAGGTGAGGCCAATAGCCCCTAATAAGACATGATTATCATCTCATGAAATATAAAGGGTGCTAATGCCCCCTTAAAGCAAAGGTGTATTATAGACCTATGTTTAAGTAATAAGCTTGATAATCTTTGTATCTAGAAAACTGAAAAGATAAAAGAAGTTTCAAAAACTATAAAAGCAATATGGGCAAGATGTGAATGGGATGCTATGGATTCTGAAGGAGCGACAAGGAGAATTCTAGCTTGTTGGAATCCTTCTAGAACCTCCTGTGTAACCATTTATAAAACTAGGTATTGTATAGACCCTTTAGTCACTTGCTACTTTGAAGATATTCATTTCATCCTTCTCAATGTCTATGAATCTAGAACTCAATTAGGTAGATTATAATTTTGGAGTGGGATTGAAGCCTTTATGAGAAGTAAAGATCAAGAAACTTGATTCATGATCATAGGAGATTTTAATTTCATAACCAAGTTGGATGAAAACTTTGGGGGGATTAGGAAATCGACCCAAAGTATGAGATATTTCTCATATTTTATTCAAAATAATAATCTATGGGAGGTTGAGTTTGAAGAAGACAACTATACATGGACCAACAACATGAGAGGTGAGAACCTAATGGTAGAAAAATTAGATAGATGCATACTCTCAGATCATTGGCTAAATGAACTTGTGCTAAAATTTATACCTTAACAAGGATTGGTTCAGATCACTAGCCAATAAGAGTTAAAATTGTGGTAAGTGAATTAAAAAATAATCATATTTTAAATATGAGCAGATGTGGGAAGACCATCCTCAATTTGTTGATATGATAACACAAATGTAAAATTCTTCAAAAAATGGTGGGTTGTATGCTCTTCCAATACAAATTAAATCTATGACATCTAGATTAAAAGAATGAAATAAGAACACTTTTGGAAATATTTTTGAGAAGAAAGAACTAAAAAATAAACTTCCAAAATTCCAAAAAGGTGATCATAATAATCCAAGCTCAAAGGAAAGGGAGTTGCTTAGTGAATATCATAATATTTTGAGTAAGGAAGAAAAATTTTGGAGATTAAAATCAACACAAACTTGGTTAAAAGGAGATAAAAATACAAAGTTTTTCATTGGATGACTATAGTACAAAGGTCAACATCTAGAATTAGTAGAATTAAATCAATAGAAGGGGTTTGGATTGAAGATCGGAGAAAAATTAGAAAAGAGGTAGTCTTTTTATCAGAATATTCTAAGATTAGAGGAGACTAAAGTTTTTAATTATAAACTTCTTCAAGATGTACCTTCAGTTATAACAAATGAAGAAAATAGGAAATTTAAGGAGTCTATTACTCTAGAAGAAGTTTATTTAGCTCTTTTATCTTTTAATAAGGATAAATACCCAAGTCCATATGGGCTCTCTATAGCTTTTTACCAACATAATTGGGATAGAGTGAAATATTCTTTATTGGTGGCAGTGGAACAATCTAGGGTAAAACAATATATACCTTATAAAATAAATGCAACATATCTTACCCTAATTCCAAAAAGAAGGATGTTGAATTGTTTGATTCTTTTAGACCCATAAGCTTATGTAATATGACATATAATATTATCTCCAAAGTGATGGCAAATTTATTAAGGCCACTGTTAGACAAAATTATTTTAAAATATCAAGGAGGATTTGTGAAAGGAAAACTAATTTTTGATGAGATCATAGTAGCTCATGAAGTTATATGTTCAACAAATTCAAGAAAAGAGAAAGTAATGATCTTAAAACTTGATATGAGTAAAGCCTATGATAGGGTTAAATGAGATTTTCTTTTTGTAGTTTTAGAAAAGTTTGGATTTGGGAAGAAATGGGTTAGATGGATTAAAACTTGTGTCTTTATAGTTTTTTATTTAGTATATTTTTTCTCAATTGATTATATGGGATTGAAACGGGCCCTGTACATATTACATCATTACCATATAGTGGTATTATAACAAATCTTAGAATGTTATCCATGTATCTATTTGCAATATTTGAACCTTGGTCTCTTCAAATGTTGAGGAATCTAACCGGTTGAGCTAATACCACTTGATTTTATTAATGAGTTTACACAAGGTTTTTATGAGGGGTCTTGATCCCCTCATACTGAGTGGGCTTTGAACCTTAGATATCTCAAAGAGAGGCCAAATACCTTACCACTACAATAATATTGCAGCTATAGTTTCTTATTTGGTTTTGGTCAATGGGTTAGTAATAAAATCTTTTAGAGCCAAGAGAGACCTTAGACAAGGAGATCGTCTATCTCCTTATTTTTCATTATTATGGTTGATGTTCTAAGTAGGAACTTAAAGAAGGGTTACAAAGATGGGCTTATAAGTGGACTTAAGGTTAGTAATAACATCACCCATCAACAATTTGTAGATGATACAACCCTTTTTGGAAGGGCGGAGATAAATGAGGCTAGAGCTTTGAATAACTTTTTAAGGAATACGAAAGAGCATCAAGGCAAAAAGTTAATAGGACAAAATCCAAAATTTACTTCCTTAACACTTCAACTAATATCAAAGCAAGAATTTGCAGGTTACTTCAAATGGAGGAGGTAAAGTTACCAGCAACTTATCTAGGGTTGTTTTTATTTGAGGGGAGAATGAGGATAGAATTATGGAATCCAATTATTAGTAAAGTTTAAAATAAACTACCAGTTTGGAAAGGTAGATGGTTATCGTTAGCAGGAAGAGTGAAATTAATAAAGTCAATCTTACAGGTGATTCCAACATATTATGTCATTGTACATTATGCCAAAAATAGTTGAAAAAAGTTTAATTTATATTATGAATGCAACGTTACCACCCGCTTACGAAGTATCCTCCTAAGCATAAGGTAAGGGTTCTTTTGCTTTTATAGCAACCTCCTTGCCCAATGATGCATTTTAATCAAACATATGCAATGCATCTACATGAGGGTTTTACCCTTGTGGTTGTTGATGATAATTCATCCATCATTTCTCTTTTTCTCTCAAATTTGGTGGTTGTTCCATACTAATCCATCTGTGAAAGTACTTGGTCTAGCAACCATAAATCTCATCAGTAGTACCATATTCTAAAAATAGCATAATCTAACTTTAGAAAGCATAAAGTACAACTATCAACTCATCTTGATAGAATAAAATAGAATCATGCATTAAATATCAACACACTAGTACATCAATCAAGCAACAAGGAAAAGTCCTGTTAGGGTGGGCCATTACAATCCACCAACCTTCTAATCAATTAAACTAAATCCACCTTTCTCATGCCTAAATTTAGAGTGTCATATTTGGGGCATTGATTTCCATTTTAAATCTTCATTAAAATTTACTAAAATACTTCTATTAGAATAAGCTCGATAAGAGATTTCCAACAAGTATACATATGCTTATACCTCTATAACAATCAATACCCCAAGTTTGCTTTACAAATAAATTCAAGCGTCGTAGATCCTCATTTCACAACGGTGAGAGTTGTAGATCTTTATTTCACAACCTCAAGAACTACAAACCCTTCTTTTGCAATGCTAAGTGTTGTAAACCCTTTTTCCACACTAACGAGCACTATAGATCCTCCTTTTGGAGCATCATGCATTATAGATCCTCATTTTGCACCTTCTACTGGTCAATATCCCCAGTAGTGTTGGGCATTGACCTATAGTAAATTGCTAGCGTTGCAAAATAAAAAATGAAAATAATAAAAAATGTTATTCCATTTATAAATTTGAAATAAATTATATCAAAAAATTAAATTACATTAAATAAGATTTTGTTTATAAATTTAAAATAAATTAGATTGAATTAAATTATTTTTTGTTTATAATAAATGAAAGCTAAATTGAAAATTAAATAAATTAAAACATATTTAAAATTAAAAACCTTCAAACGTTGCCAGCATATTGCAACAAACTCAATATTTTAGATATGTGGTAGGTCCAACTCTACAACCGTAAGCTGGCACATTAACAACTTTAGCCTCCCTGCCCAAAGTCTAGTAGTGCTCTTCAACTTGACGCATGCAAAAACTCTAAAGTTTTGTTTCCTAGGTATTGAACACGTTTTACCCTGACACAATTTCATTTATTGATTGTGTGGGCTAAGTTGAATGGGCCTCACCCAAGTATGACTACAGTAACTTCCCAAGTCAATTGAGTCTATTTTAGCATGATTTCATTGGTTGTCCATATTGTTTGAGTTTGGGTGTGTTGCTCAGACACACCTTGAGCTAACCTGACATGATTTTATTTGCTAATTATGCAGTCTATTTTTCCATTTGTTGATCGAACTACCACAACTAGACATGGTCATGACTGAGTTATTTTGAACCTTGTATTTCCCTCTGAGACAACCCTTTGAAACTATATAATTATCACCCTTGAGGAGAGCACAAAAAAATACCAAGCTTCACGATAATGAAATTCTATCGAATTTTTTTTTATCAAGTAGTTTTAGTAGCAAACATGTTATCGATTTTTTTCAAACTATGCAATCTAGCAAACAACTTGTTTTCAGCTCAATGATCTTAAATAGTCAAGGAGCCTCCAACAAGCCAAAAAGAGACAAATAACTTGCAACATTGGGTTCACCCTACTCTCTTTCTCTTGCTTACTTTGGCTTAGTCTTTCTTATCGTAGTGACTGGATATTAAATAGTTCTTACTTTCATAGCATTTTGGTTTGAATTGCTCCCTATTTTGTTGAAAACCTAATATTGTTAGCTTTATTATTTTAGCGTATTATTTTTTGTTTAATGTAGAAAGATCTGTTGTTGTTAGCCCTATTATTTTAGCATGTTATCTAGAAAAACTTGTTGCTATTTAGCTCTGTTAATTTACTACTGAAAGAGAAATTAGCTGCTATTTAACACTATTATTTCAATTTAATTGAGGAAGCTTATTGCTTTTTAGCTGCTTTCCTTGCCTATTTACCCTACCATTTTTTTGCTTGTGAGTAGTTTACCCTACCGTTCTCTACCTATAGTTGTTAACGATGTAGTTTGGTGTTATTTTGTTTGTAGCTATTAATATTTTTATCTTAGCAGCTATTAGGAACCTTCCAGGTTAAATAAACACATCCACATACATATTGCAATAAATATATCAAATCATGAAAGAATATAAATATTGCAATACAAAATAGAAATGCAACAACTAGATTAATCACAATGCTAAATCATGGGCTTCTTCGAGGGGGAAACCTCCTAAATAGAACTTTGATACAATATGCAAAGAGAGATACCTCCATCTATGCCCCCTTGCCTTTTTAAAGACTCTTCATAAACCTAATCCTAATGCGTAAGGGTTGGCTTCACATGCAAGTGGAGACCCAAGATAGAATCTTCTACTAAAGAACAATTACATTTTTAATAACGGTTACATTAAATGGCCCCACCTATTTAGGTGCCTCAAGTACCATGTACACGTTATAAAACATTGCATAATATCATTAGGATGGTGTTCCCATGTTAGAAAGGGGGTCATTACATAGTAATGTTAGGATGGGGTCCTAACATGCCCTTACCCTTCAAAAAGCTTTGTCCTCAAAGCTAGAGATGAGGAAATTGTTGTTGTAGTTGTTGGAGTGACTCCCATGTGGCATATTTAGGTTGTAATCCCTACCATTGCACAAGAACATTAGTGATGATACAATTGCAGAGAGTGCACAATATTTGATCCAAAATTCGTTTAGGCTCTAGAATGATGGATCCTTGTTGGTCTAGTTCTAGTAGTGTGGATTGAACCTGTACCTTGTTTCTAACAACCTTCTGTAGGGAGGATACATGAAATATTGGATGGATCTTAGAAGTGGGCATAAGGGCCAATTTGTAGGTGATTGAGTTGATCCATTGTAACACCTGGTAGGGACCATAAAATTTTGTTGTAAGTTTTTAGCACTTGTAGAGCTAAAGTGATGATTGCTTATAGGGTTACAGACGAATAAAAACCATGTTCCCCACTTCAAAGCTACACTCAAAATGGTGCTGATTAGCTTGTTGACACATACAATTGTAGGCCAATTCAAGATTTGTTTTAATTTGCCAGAGAATTGTTGCATATTGATGGAGAGTGGCATCTATGGATTGAACCTTGGAGCTTCCTAGAATGTATAAGGAGGATATTAGCGGAGGATGACCATATATTGCTTCAAATGGCATAACCTTGGTGGCAATGTGATATGAACTATTATACCACCATTCTACTAGAGGGGGGCATTGAGCCCATTATGTAGGATGTTATGATGCAAAACAATTAAGATATGTTTCCAAGCACTTGTTGATAATTTATGTTTGGCCATTAGTCTGAGGGTGAGAGGTCGAACTCATTTTGAGGTGAGTGCCCTCCAACTTAAATAGTTCCTATCAAAGGTGACTAATAAAAGTAGGTTCCCTATTTGACACAATAGATTCATGTATTTCATGAAGGTGCAAGATGGAGTCTAAAAATATTTTTAGCAACTATGAAGGTTGTGTAGAGATGAGCTAAGGAACATAAATGACCATACATTTTGAGAGAATCCACTACCAGTAGAATGACTAATTTTCCTCCAAATTTTGGTAACCCTTCAATAAAATCCATAAAAATATTTGTCTACGCCTATTTTAGGATTGGTAGGGATTGAAGGGTTCCTAATGTACAAACAATTTTGCCTTTCATCCTTTGACACCTATCACATTCTTCCATAAAATCTTGAATATCCCTTTTCATTCCCTTCCAAAAGAAATTGTGTTTGGACCTTTCATAAGTTTTATGAAATTTGAAATGTCCCACCATCGATGACACATGCATGTCTTGCAAGATGAATTCCTACATTTGTGAATTTTGAGGGACAACAAGTCGATCATGATATCTCAAGTCTTGTCCATCCTAGTCATATCTAGGGTATGAGTTGGGTTTTACTTGGATTTTTCCTTAGTCATTTTCTCTTTAAGTTGATTGGTCCACTAAGGAAGTGATGTGGATATAGCATTTGGCATACCCTGATCTTTATACAACCAAGATAATGCATCCACCACTATATTCTCCTTTCCTTTTTTATATGTGGTTTTATAATCATAGCCTAACAATTTATATACCCATCATTATTGTTCGGGTGCGGCTACCCCTTGTTCCAAGAAATACTTAAGACTTTGATGGTCTATTTTGATTGAAAAGTGATGCCCAATGAGTTATGGTTGCCATTGGTTAACATGTAAAATGGCTACCATCTCCTTTTTATTAGTGGATTTTTCCAATTTCTTGCCCTACAATGCTCGACTGGTGAAATCCAAAGGTCTTCCTTCTTGCATCAAAATTGTCCCAATTCCATTGCCAAAAGCATCACTTTAAATTACAAAGGTTTAGAAAAATTGAGCATTGCTAACATTGATGTGATTGTCATAGCTTGTTTTAATTCTTCGAATGCTTGTTTCGTTGGTTCTGACCAAAGGAATGAATTCTTTCTCAACATAGTTGTTAAAGGGGCCACTATCTTTCCATAGTTATACACAAAATTTTGGTAATACCCAGTGAGTCCCAAAAACCTTAGAAGATCTTTTGAGGGTTTGAGGCTTTGGTCATTCTTGGACAACCTGAATATTTTTAGGATCAAATTTAACTCCATCATTGGATACAAAGTGATCCAAGTACTCTACTTCTTGTATGCCGCAAGAACAATTTAATTGCTTGGCAAAAAGATGATTCTCAAATAAAAGTTGCAAGGCTTGATCCAAATGTTGGAGATACTCCTCCCAAGTGTGACTATAAATCAAAATATCGTCAAAGAATACTAGAATAAATTTGTAGAGGAAGGGATGAAAAATGGCATTCATCAAACTTTGAAAAGTGGAAGGTGCATTAGTCAAACCAAATGGCATAAACAAAAATTCGTAATGCTTTTCATGAGTCCTAAAGGCAGTTTTAGGAATGTTGTTTTCTTTTATTTGAATTTGATGGTATCTAGACCGCAAATCCAATTTGAAGAAAAATTGGATGCCATGCAACTCATTTAACAACTCATCAATTACTAGAGTAGAAAATTTATCCTTAATGTTTATTTTATTGAGTTCTCTAAAATCCTTACATAAACATCTTTTTCGATTCCAACAACATTGGAGAAGAATAGGGACTAATGTTGGGGTAAATAACCCCTGCTATGAGTAGTTCCTGCACCATATTCTTGATCTCTGATTTTTGGACATATGGATACTTGTAAGGGTGGACATTTGGAGGAAGACTACTCAAAATAAACTAGATTGTACAATGAGGGGGTAGTCCTTTGGGTTCCTCAAAACTATGACATGTCTTTGCAATAAAAGTTGTAATTCCTCTTGGGGATCCTTATGCTTGGCAACTAGGTCTTGCAAAGCAAATAGTTGGGCCAAAACTCTGTGGGGTGACTTTTTTAATAGTTTCTCCATCTAATGAGATGAAACAAGTTGATTAGCCCTAGGCTCCATTCCCCGTAGAGTGTACTTAGTTCCCTGTAGGCTAAATTTCATCCAAAGCTCAAAACATCCCATAATACTAGGTCCAACGTTCTAACCCACTATGCTCTCAATACCACATCACATTCTCCTAGGGCTAGGGAAAACATATCAATCTTAAGATTATATTCCCTTATTTGTACCTTGACATTTTGAGAATTTCCCTTACAAGCAAATTTCCTCCATTGACAATCATGACTTTAAAGGAATTACAAGTATTTATACAAAAATTACCTTGTTTTGCCACTCTAGGGTCAATTAAGTAATGTGTGCTTCTAGAGTTTATGTGAAATATTACTTTTTCTCCTTTGAAGTGCCCTAACACCTTCATAGTTGGGGGAGTTAATATTCCTACCAAGGCATGCACCAAGATTTTTTGTTGGGGTTCTTCTTGGGCTTTTAGTTGTTCTCATTGTTCCTCTTCTTGATGATACTCTTCCACCTCTTGAGGTTTGTTGGTTGTCGTCTCATCCACATCAAGCAAACACAATTTCTATTACATACATTTATGTCCTAGGGAATACTTCTCATCATAGCTATAACATAGCCCTTGGGCTCTTCCAGATTCCATATCTTCTTGAGATAAGTTTTTGATGGTAGGTGATTTATTGGCAGGATTTGTGTTGGTTTGGATTAAAATGGTGGTCAAGCTTATGAAAACTTGGAGGTGCATCCTTGAGCCTTAAATTTATCTTCGACCAATCTAGTCAATCCTATTTCCTGTTGTAATGTTTGTGGTTTAAATATGTTAACTTCAACTTAAATGTCATCCTTCAAACCACTCACAAAAGAAATTTGAAAGAATTCTTCATTCAAGCTAGTGGTATGGTTGGCCAATTTTTCAAATTGATCTTGATAGTCTTGAACAATTGAAATTTGTTTGAGTTTAGTAAGGTCTCTTGTAAAATCCTTACTCACTAGGGTCAAATTGAGTGAGTGGTTGTTTCTTAAATTCATCCCAAGTAATATAGGGGTGCACTTTTTTGAGTCATTGAAACCATTGCAGGGCATCCAATTCAAGATTAAAATATGCAACTGAGGCATATATGTTGTGGAATATTATGAAGACTGAAATACGGTTATACTCGATAGAACCATCCATCCAAATGCTTTCCATAAAATTTTGAAAAGTGTAATTTGGGTAGTTTGTATTCATTATTATTGTTTGTTTCCCATTCCATATTACTCAACCCTTTTCCCTTGCGATCAAAAAAACCATATTGACCAAATGTGTAGGTGTTACTGCTTAAACAACTATCCAATTCTGCAAATCATGTATTTACTCCCTCCATCTCCTTATGTTCCCCTATCACATAGGTTATGAAGTCTTGTAAAGTTTTTATTTCAACCCTTAACTAGTGTAGACCATCAAATATTTGTTTTTCTAAATGCTCCCCCCGTTGAGTCACTTGTGCGGTGATTTTTTATCCATGTGTTGTTCCACTTGTTGTCCTCTAATGCCTGTAGCCATACATTATGATTTTAGACCTTCTAAGGATACTTACTAAAAATAAAAAATGTTATTTTGGCAATTATTATTTTTAATAGTGGTCCTAAAGAATTGTTTGGGTGTTATATATCAAAATGATCACCTCAAAAAGATGAACACAATGGACCAAGTCTCAAGATGACATTTTTTGACACCCAAGATTTATTTTTAGTCAAGTGTCATCTATTTTTCTTCTAAAGCCTTTTTAAATCTAGAAAATTGGCTTTCTTCTCTATTTCCAACAATTGTTTTATGACATTTTTTGACACCCAAGATTTCTTTTTAGTTAAGTGTCATCTATTTTTCTTCTAAAGCCTTTTTAAATCTATAAAATTAGCTTTCTTCTCTATTTCCAACAATTGTTTTGTCTGCTATTGTTTGTCTGACAACTACCATGGGAAACTTTGTCTTATTCATTACTGACAACTACCTTGCTTGACTCTATTCCTAACTATTACTGACAATTGTCTTAGAAGACTATTTTGATTGTTACTGACAACTACACTGTCTAACATTATTCTCAACTATAACTAACAACTGCCCTCATAGACTCTATCTTGACTATTATTGAATCCCAATAGTTTCTTCATCTGTTATAGTATAGTTAATTCTGTGATAGGTGTAGTCTCCTCCATATGCTCAATTCTATGGTTAAGGTTCTTGAGGTTTGATGGTCGGTGTTAGGGTTTGACATATGACAAAATAGGGTAACTCTAGGTCAAGGTGTGTGCATTGTCCATAGCCCTCTATTATATCACAATGAAGAATGATAATGCTCGGACCAATATTTCAGGCCACTACTCAAGGAGGATTCCACACATACCCTTGAGCACACTATCCGCCTCTCTAACAATATGAAAGGGTAATTTTTTTGAGTGTTGTGCTCAGTCTATTATGGATAGATACATGGTCGAAAAGCTTCCTATGGCTAAAGGTTTCTTCTAAACCTAGGGGGTCTCTCGATATACCTAAAGATATGTGGGAGCTCAAGTTTGTATATGGGTGTTGTTTGAGGCCTGGGTATTAGAGTCTGATCACCCCTCACTTCACTAGATGCTTTATGAGCAATCTAACTTAGCCAATAACAACAACCCTTCCATGATATTTTAAAACCCCCGACATAGGGTTTCTAAACTATTAACTAGAACAAAAAAAATGGCTTGATTTTTACGAAGTCATTATAATAAATACAAATGAAGGAAAATTATACCTAATAGGTCGAAAAGGCAAGATAGAAATTGTTGTAGTCACAGGAAGACATGGCCCTGGAAAGTGCTTTGATACCACATGTTAGGAACCTTCCAATTCAATAAGCACATCCACATAAATATTGCAATAAAGACAACAAATCATGAAAGAGTATAAATATTGCAATATAAAATGGAAATGCAACAACTCTATTAATCACAACAAAATCACAATGCAAAATCATGGACCTCTTCGAGTGGGAAACCTCCTAAATAGAACTTCGATACAATCTACAAAAAGAGTTACCTCCATCTATGCCCCTTTGACTTTTTAAAGACTCTTCATAACCCTATCTCTAATGCTTAAGGATCACCTTCACATGCAAGTAGAGACATGAACTAGAATCTTCTACTAAAGAACAATTACATTCTTGATAATGGTTACGTTAAATGACCCTACTTGTCTAGGCGCCTCAAGTGCCATATACATGTTACAAAACATTACATAACATTATTAGGATGGGGTCCCTACATCAAAAAGGGGATCATCATATAGTAATATTAAGATGGGGTCCAAACAACATTGTAATTGTTAATATTCTTATTGTGCTCACCTATTAGTTGAATCTTGATCTATGCACATATCCTGATTGTTTATTTTACACATTTAAATTATCATCCCCTGCATCTACCATAGCTACATGTTTTACCTCTTGTTAGCTTATATTGTTGTTTACATCATCCGATTAGGTAGCACAACCATCATTTGTACCATTATTTCATGTTTTTATTGAATCTTTGACACTTTTGTAAAGAAAATAGAGGCTTGATTATTGTAAACAAGGAACTACATAATCTTCCTAGGATAAGAGGACCCTTCTACGCTGATCTGGTCCTTTTCCTGTCTTTGTTTTGCAAGAATTTGCAGCATTACCAGAAACAAACAAAATCTCCACACTATAGATTTGCAAACCCTGGAGTACCCTCATCCTCCAAGCAAAGGCCAAGTGTCTTCTACCCCAACTCTTTGCCTATGTTCCTACAACTCCTTGTTTACTATTTTTGCCATTAACTTAGATTTTTTATTTTTGTTTTTTGTTTTGTCACTAATTTATTTAACAACATATATTGCACTCAATATAACATTATAGAAAGTAAATTGTTTTTATGTTTTAAGCAAGATAACTAACTTGCACATAGTTGCATCTAGGTTAGACTGTTTGGCTGCACATATTTTTATTTTAACCTCTACTCTTTGAAAAAAATCTCTACTTTTATATATCAACCAAATTGAAATTAATTTATAAAGTTGGATTTTATCTTCTCACCTATCCTATTTTGATGTATCTCTATGCAAGGTTATGCTTATGGGGTCCTAGTTAAGACCCTTAGGTGAAAATGTTAAGTATTTTTTTTTGGTAAGTAGTGTTTGTATTTACAACGGGTTTTAACAAGGATCCCAAAACCTGATTACATAAGCAATGGGCCTAGGGCATCAATCCCTTGAAACTGAACACCAAAACAGAAATCCCGCCTAGCGGTAACGATAAGCATGAAACAATCCCTCTCAGCGGAAACAAACAAATAAGAAAGAAAGTAGTTTTGGAGATCCTCGCCCGAGGAATAGCCAAAAACCACCATCGAGAAGATCCCGCCCAACAGGAAGCAAAGAAAAACTGTTACAATAAAATCCCGCCTCGTGGGAAGCAGTCAAAACCACCACAAACAGTCCCGCCTAGCGGGAAGCAACAGGGAAATCCCACCATCCGAAAAACCAGCGAAAAGAAAGGATCCCGCCTCGCGGGAAAACCGACGGATTTGGCGGATCCCGCCCTGTGGAGAAACCAGCCGCCCATCGGGAAAACATTCCGTTCGGCGAGAGCCATCCTGCAGGAAGCCGACAGCCAGCACAGAGAGGATCCAACCCATCAGGAAGTGACCAGAGAGTTGCACCACAAGGAACCCGCCCTGGGAAAACAGAAGAGGATCCCAGCATCAGGGACCAAGAATCCCGTCCAAGCACAGAGTCTGCCGAGGATTCACAAGAAAAAAGGGGGAAGCTGTCCAAACCCTAAACCGTCACCTCCACCGCACCGAGAAACGCAGGGGACCAGATCCACGCGAATAACATCGCAAAAAACCCCGTGGGGAAGCCTGAGGGAAAAAGGGAAGGGATCCCCAACCAAACAGGGATCCCCAGGAAGCACCGATCCGAAAAAACAACCAAGGAAACCCTAGCCGAGTCGGGAGGGGCGCGAGATAGTGGAGAAGGATCTCCCCCCAGGAGATCATCCGCAAACAACCACTCCCCGGGAGGGATGACCTGGGTTGAGCCAGGGACTGGGCAGGAACCAGGAGCCATGGGAGGGGGAGCAGGGGAGGGACCAAAGCCCTCCCCTCTCTACTTTCTTCCCTCACCAATAAAATTCGAAAATGTTAAGTATTTACACAATACGAAGTTCAAGATTTATAACATATACTATATATATATATTTATTTATTTATTTTGAGGTGAGTAAAGTCTTTACCCATCTCTTAAATATATAGCAAACTTTATTTATTGGATAGGTTTTTGGGTAATCATTAAAATAAACTAAAAAAAATTAAATTTTTTTTAGTTATATTAATTTGAGTTGTAAATTTCACTATTTTTTTCTAAATTAAATAGATTAAAATTGTAATTAAAATAAATCAAAATTATAATTTAAATGCTTGTAATTAAAAATTTTCAAAATTATATTAAAAAACACGTCCAAAAACCTGGACTCTAAAGATGTTATTTGCTTAAAACAAATAGACTAGTCCCACGAACAACATAGCCTACTCTGATTTGTTGACATTGTAAATTGCTGCACATGTAATTTAGGTGATACACCATGACATTGCTTAGACCAAATAAAATGACTGATCACTGACCTTTGGACAAGGAAAATACGACAGTGAAAATGAGAAAGTACCAAAAATAGCTGTATTATTTAAAAAATAAAATAAAATATGTATCTAACCTACGAAGGAAGAAGGAAATAAACAGGAAATATTTGCTTAGCTGTGCTGCATTTTCATCTATCTAAATATAATCTCAAATTTTTGTAGAGTGTTAAGGGAAGAACATTCAGTGAATAGATAGGATTTTAATTTTGTGGATATTGATTGTGTCCTTAAAACTTCAGGTCTCATGTGAATACATAACATACATATCTTTTTAAATTCTTAAATAGTTTGTAAATATGTCAGTATTCTCAGCGTTTATTCAAATTTAGTGTCTTATGTTTGTGTATAATATGTTTGAAGATTGTGTTTTTGCAGTGATACCATTCAACTCTAATTTTTATACCTGCTGTTTCTCCATTCTTTATATTCACAGAAATCCTTTTCTCACCCGTAAATATTCTGAAAATTTGCAATTATTTTTCCTTTTAAATTGTGTCTGCTCTCTTTAGTCATGTTTGCCTACGATTCATTCTTTTGAGCTTCAAAGAATCTAATACATCCAGGCTTTCATCTGATATTGATGTTTTTTATTAAAAAAAACATTTCCTAAGTGCTACACGCCGGGAGCTGAACATAAGGAAGGGAAACATAAGCAATAGAAAGAGGAGTCATTGAGATAGGACTGTCAGGGTTAACCTCCATTGGTTGGAAAGAAGGTATCTCTCCCTCAGGAGTTAGATCCAAAACATTTCCATTGAGGAGCATGGTCTGGCTGTGTAGATCCTCATCTTTTGCTGTCAAGTGATACTCCAGTCTAGATTTTGTGGTACTTTCTTCCTTTCCATCTTGTGCACTAACATTTTTCTGGCCCTGTGTTTTAGAAAAGTTGAAATCTCTATTCATCTTTTCTGTGGAATTTGAATAAGTAGATACACCCACTGTGATGCTGTCCGTTTGGTTGAGATTGATCAAGAGTATAGTGATTCCTGACTGCCAAAATGACCACACTCAAAACTCGAGCAATGAAAAAACGGGAACTTTTTATTTGCAATGTTGAATTAAACATGATAAACACCCAAAAATGCAAAAATACTTCCACAGAATTGATCCTTTTCAATTTACTTTGACAGGGTAAATTTCCGAACAAAAATTTCAGGTTAATAGTACTAGGTCCAAAACATCTTGCAGAAATGGATGGACTACCAACAACATGATTCCTCTGGAAATGTCATAGAGTTGTCTTTCTACCTTTCTTCCTAAAGTGATTGGTGTAGATAGATGTAAGATGGATGCTACCATGCAAAACTAAAGCTGTAGTGAAAGCCAAGATGGAAGTATACAAAATATGTCCATGTGCTATGTTTGTACCATGCAAAACTTCTGATTGAATTGAAATAAGCTTGAATACTTACACCATTCTTAGTGCAATGTGCATAAGCACGCAGGTATTCTGTTCCCTTGGAACTTACAGAAAGAACACGTGTCCCCATTAGTTGGTGCCAAAGAAGTGCACTGAGTCACAAATCAAGAAGCATCAAGATTATGCTCGTGTCCAACAGTTAACAAGCAGTTTTAATTCTCTCTATCACCCCAATAAGGGGTTCGAATTTAGTGTAAATGTCTTCATTTTATCATATACACAAAAATGCTAGGGACTAAAAGAAACGATTGGTCTAAAAGCTTTACCTGTAGTAATCAGGATTTGGCACAAAAGTTGTTGTGTTTAGAAGACCATAATTACCACCAATCAAGCTTTGTCTGCAGTAAGACTTGGTATTGTATGTGGATGCCATGCCAAGCTGATCTAAATACCTGTACCAGTTGTAATGAATATTTTTGAAAGATTAGCAAATTGTTGCTTATAATTTCATGGTGGTAGACAAGAATCGGTAAGAAAATATAATATGCCAATAGGTAACATCATATAAGGTGCAGTAACTGTTACTATTCATGCACTGATGAAGATATACTGAGGTATGGAGTTCAATTTCATGCACTCAAAAATAATACTAATTTGAAGCTGATTTCTAAACTAAAGATTAGTTGTGCAAGGATAGAATGACTTTTTCTACCAGAGTTTGTATGGCACCATCAAAGATAGGTGTCAGTTTCCCAAGGAAAATACAAGATCCTTATTGCAATAAACGACCACATCAACTAACCCTTACAGTTACAGGGAAGAGTTTATCCTGCAATTACATTTCACTAAACAACAAAAATCTGTGGTCCGGCCAAGTCGTAGTCAAATATAAATAACACTGCCATTTATAAGATCTATATGAGTTTTTTTTTTTTAAAAACAAAACACTAATATCCATATATTCTCGATAGGTTGTGGCATAGCGGAAATGGTCTTGTGCTGACATGGGGCAGGTCATAGGGTGAATCATATTGGGGAATGGGCTCACAAATTGGATAACTGCCCCTCTCAACCCAGAGTCTTGTGCTGACATGGGGCAGGTCATAGGGTGAATCATATTAGGGAATAGGCTCACAAATTGGATAACTGCCCTTCTCAACCCAGAGCATGAACTAAGTTTGTTTTCAACGCAATTAGAATGCAGATAGGTTAGATATTGGTAAAAGAACCAAGAAAGTGAATATTAATAATAACAAAAGAAATAAGGAATTTTTTTGAAGATATCAAATGCTATTTTAGGACTGGCAAATCATAAACAAATGGAGGAGAAAGATTATTACTAAAACTAGTTGAAAAGGCTTGACAAATTTGTGATAAAATGCTCTTTCTTGTTCAGTCTTCTCAATCTTGCCTCGTTGCCTTCTATTCTTATAATTTTACTTGATCTAGATGATTGGAACTTGAAAAGTTTTTCTTTTAAAAATAGAAATAACAGTAAGTCTTCAGATAGGGATTCTGGGTGGTAATGCAATTTGCAATGTCTAACATAAAAGGTTAACAAAAGAAAAGCTTACCAAAAACTAGAGACAAAAGCATTAGTGACAAGATTGTGTCCACTGTTATATGCTCCACCAGCTTCACCAACCCAGGCACTTGACCAAGGTCCATAATTTTCCAAGATTGTTTTAAGGCTTTCAAATTGAGACTCTATTTTGCTAAGATAAGATGCGTTCAATATCTTCTCCACAAGGTGCTCATCCACACCTGGTAATACTAGAAGAGTTAAATACCATCTAAAACTCAATGAGATGGAAGAAATCTTCTGATGAAAAATATTATCTCCTGTACCTGGCCCGAGATTGTAGATGTGATGTGTAATAACATTCAATATATTTGGTCCCGTTTGTTGAACAAGTTCCTTGTACCAGTCAGCATCAAAATTACCATCAGGCGCAACAAGTTGGGGTTTTACCTGAAAATTCTTGTAAATCTCGTTCACAATCCTTTGAAGCTCAATTACATCAGCTGCATATTGCTTGGCACTGACATTCACTGAAACTTTTCCATTCAGCTCATTTCCTACTCCCAGCACATCATGTTTTTAAGATCAAACACTCTTCATAGTGCATTTACAATGAAATAATCATACAAGGTATATAACATTACTCAAAAAGATCTTATAAAGCATAAAGAAACGCCAAACCATCTTGAAATAGTATCTTACCTAATTCCCATGCATTTATTTGGTAGCCATGATCCGCTGTATACTGAATAAAATCATAAGCATTGCTTGAATCCCAAGGTCCTCCTGCAACACCCTTTGGTACTTCATACCTTCCATTCAATGCATTCAATCCAAATGCTACCACAGCCCTATATTCACACTTTAATATCAGATAACAACTTCATTAAGCAAAAATTAAAAAAAAAAAAATTGGAAGGATAAAGGGTCCAAAACTAAACTTACCCTGTTTTCTTGAAGAATGAGTTCAGGGCATCCCACCTTGACATAGGAAGGCATCCATTTGTGAACCGGAACATCAAAGAATCATTCTTGACAAAAGAATGACAAGGTTGCTTCAAATTTCCGACGTCATATATGACTTTGTCTTGCAATGATCCACCCAATCTTATTTTCAATGGATGAAAAGCTGCAAAAATATTATCCAGGTAATGATAAGTTGATAACTATCTATAAACATCAATTCATCCGGTTCAATCACCAATACAAAATTTGAAGGAGCTTGATCTCCCTATGGTGAAAAAGTCCTATTTTTCTCACCAATTGATACACGAGTTTGGAGTTAGTGATACACGTAGAAGAGATTTTGAATCCAAAGTCATGAACACTAGAAAAATTGCCAGCCAGACAGATCAAATTCTATTAATTTGTCATTAATCCACAAGTGGAAGAAGGGTTAGTCGATAATGCACATTGCAATCAGGCGAAAAGAAAGGTGAAATGCAATTAGCCTACCTTTCACAGCCTTCGCCAGTAGCAAGTTTTCAAGATCCTGCCAAAAGCCAAGTAGAGAAATTAGAAGTAGATAACAGCTGATTTTTTATTTGTTGCATTATGTTGAAGATTTTACAACAACATAATGCAAACCCTGTTTTGGATATCACAATTACAGTAACTTTCCTACAACTAATTTCAGGTTATATGTTATTTGTTTCTACAATATTACAATTTGTGGGGACAGCCCTTTTAGATCACATCTCATCTTTTTCCTGTAATATGAACACATTAATTTTTTGATCATGTGATAAGGAGAGGCAATTTTTAAAAATGCAACCACATTGTGTCACATGCAAGATTTCGTGGATATTTGATACAAAGACAAGGTTTTGTTGTGTTTTTTTGTGAAGTATTTCAGTTGGAATTGCAAGTTTTAAATCAAGCATTCTAGTAGTCAAAATTATATGCACCACCATATTTGTTCAATAAATTTTTGTATTGATACGGAATAAGGAAAGGCTACTAGAACATATATTCTAAAAAAAAGTGTAAGGTGGAATAAAACCTATCTCTACCATTCCAGCCCAGCTTGACAAACAAGACAATAGCCTTGTTAGTTACACTTGACTTAAAATTTTTTATGACCAAATTCTATGGCCATTTATCCTCCATCCCCGGCTACAGCTGAGCGGAGCATTTCACGCACGAATAGAGGGCCCAACTCTTCAGGAATTGAACGACCGAACCTTTAGGTCGAGGCCTCTCCCCCGCCGGCCTCTTTAAAGGCCTTTCCCGGAAACTTTCCCGAACGCAGTCTTGAATTCCTTTTCCCAAAGCATTCGCCCGCCTTGAGTGTGTTGGACTAACCGTCTCGGGGATTTGATTTAGTAGATTAACCGCGCCTCCCTTGAGTGTGTTGGACTAACCGTTGCATATACGGGATTTGATTTAGTAGATTGACGGTGGCACCTGGCCTGAGATTAACTATTCTATGAAGTTTTAGAATACAAAAATTGTACCAGACACAAACGTTTCAAAGTTTTGGATAACTGCAACTCTACAGTAATATCAACTACTCTAAAGTGAGTAGAGTAGCCTTACCCCCAAACCCCTTAAAATACGATCTCTTTTCTCTTTTTCTCCGACCGCTCTAGGTGTACAACAATTGAAATGAACTGTTTTAGAATAATTACAGTGACTATCACACCTTCTCAGCTGTTGTCAAACAACTATTATTTTTTTCATTTTTACCTTTTTCTACAATAATGTATTCCTTTGCTTCATCTTCGTCCTTGTCACAATTTTTTTAACAACATTTTTTTTATTTATAGGAATGATTCCTTTATTTTTTATCCTTCTCCTGGTCATTGGTCTTAGTCGTTTGTTTTTCTTTTTAAGCTTAACTTTAGCTTTGACCTTGTCCTTCTTTCTTACAATCTTCTGCTCTGTTTTCTTGTTATTCATCTCAACAACTTTAGTTAAAAAAATTAGTCACTTCGTTGAATTCTTTGTTCTTGGCAAAGGACTTCAAGACAGCTCATTCCTTTTTCAAACTTCTTCAATCTTCTATAAGTTGTGTTTTAAACTTTTGCATCTGTTTCAAACATTATAATATGTTTTCCGTCCTTGTCATCCTCTTCATAATTATGCTCTGATATCAACAGAGGGAGTATTTACTTACTCAAATTATGCTCTGATATCATTATATTACGAACCCGAAGTTTTGTAATAAGCAACACAGAAATATAACAAAATTATAGAACATATAATGACTATATTTACTCAAATTTCTGTACATAAAAAGTTTATTGCAGGATATAAAAAGGTTTTCTTTTCTCTAGAGGACTGGACACTGACATCTTTGTGAGGTATAGCCTTCTTCTGTACAATATTTTTCTTAAATCTTTAATACTGAACGTATAACAAAACAATTTCTTCTCTTCTCTGACTTATTCTAGGTGCCTTTCTCTTCTTCGTCTTCTTCTAAAATGTCAGTAATATAAAAAAAAGCGAAACAGATGCTAAACAATTTTAAAGTAGTTATGGAGATAATTTTGATTGATGTATCAACGTTATAGAGGTGGTTATTGCAGAGTGGTGAATAGATGAAGAGGTGACAGTAACTCTCATCGTTTCATGTACTGTATACGTATGTAATATTTTAACAGCGGAAGTTAGAGGAGTGAGTGTACAGAAGACATACTAAATTGAGAATGGAGGCATTTCCCCAGCTGCACGTTCCATAATCGCATTTTTCAGGCGGCCACCAGTCCAACGTCGCGCATATGAAGTCCTCGTTCGTCTCTGCAATGGCAGACTCTCCGTTAACTAAAACTTGCACATGAACGCTACTGCTATTCTCACACAGCCTTCCGCCCCAGTTTGCAACACATACGATTACCCAAATCCAAAAATACGAAAACGAGGAAGCCATGGAACAATCCTTATCCTATGGACGGTAAAAGCAGGCCATAGTTGGTGCACTTATATATATCAGGGGTGGAGATTTTTGTGCTTTGCTCAAAGCGCGATATAGACACCAAGGGTCTCAATCGTGCTTGCTTATTAATGGCGTCTGACTAGGGTCTTTATAACTTGACTGACTTTTTCTTTACCAAGCGAGACTCGCATCTTATCTTTTTCAGACTATTGCAGCCTATTTTAATAGGTGTGGACAGAAGCTGACAATCAAATCAACCAACCAAAACACAGTAATTGAGTTTCTAGAAAAAAATAATCACAATGTTGGCACACGCTTTTGTGACTGACAATGAATCCACTCTTATGAGGAAAATTCATTAATCAAATTATTACCCTTAGGGGAATGGGTTGGCTAAATCCACCAATAAGAATATGTTGAAGATCAGGGCGATCGGTAAAAAATAAGAAGAGTTACACTTTTTACTGGATCATGCATTATAGTGGAGTTACACTTTTTACTGGATCATGCATTATAGTGGATCTAACAACACTCAAAAAAGATATTATAAATTTGGTCTTAGGCTATTCTTCCATTACATGTCGAGGTGTTTGAGAAGAACTTTTTGATTTAGAAGCAACAAAGGTTTGAAAAGCACAACTCTTATTATTAGAAGAACAAAGGAAAAAAGACTTATACCAATTTTCAAAAGCATTTAATGTGATGAAGAGTTGGTTTGACAAGAAAGTCACATTTTGTAACTACTAAATTGGAGACTTTATTTTCAAATGGGATGAAGATAGATTAAAACCAAGGAATCACTAGAAATTGATTCATTTTGGTCTTCGATCACACCGCATCATCACTAAACGAAAACACAACACATATGAGATGTCAGACGACAATGGTTAGATTTAGTTGATGCCAGTAAATGACTATTACTAAAAGCACTTAGTTTAGGGTGTTACCACCTTTTGTATCATATGTACATAAAGATACAAAAAATAAATAAGCCACGATAATTTTGAAAATAGCTAAAAGTTGATTGGACAAAACTAAAATCAATTGATGATGATTTTGAAGCCCCATACGCTTATTCATGAGGAGGCCATAACAAACAAAATTTGACTGACATGCAAATCCCCTACATGACCTTGCAAAGCGTGAAAGTCAATCATCAAGAAAAGGTGAACATGTAGTTCAAATACCATAATAATTTTGCAACGATCAATATAGTGCCAATAAAGCAAACACTTTAGCAAAAATTCCACCTCGTAGAGTTGCTAAAGAATAAAATTATCAAGTCAATAGACCATCTTGAACCAGAATTGCATAACTAGTAATCAAAGTGATTCGTAGAAGTGATATACAAAGGAATATACAAGTGTAGACCGATTAGCAATGGCTAGGAATATGAAAGCACCTACTAACATTCAAAAAGCACAAAAGAAAAAGAAGATACTCCAAGACCGTACATGCAGAATTGGGGATACAAAAATCATCCTCAAGTCAAAACCAAAGAACCTTAAAGAAGCAGTTGAACAATGAGCAAAAGAGATGTTATCTACCAGCCCAAGTGCGTTTGTGTGGTATTCTTTTATATCTTCTTACATGTATAAGCCTATTCATCCCTATCTTGAATTAGTGCTAATTATTGCCCAATTCTACAATCCATAAATGAGAACAATCTAGAATTGTAGACGACAAGTATTATTTCAGCTCATACTTGATCTTTTCACTAAGGCCTTTGCCATAGGGGTTAAGCCCAAAACTCCCCCTAAGTATTTCATTGTTGAAGAACAAAGGAAGTGCTAAAACCTTAGAAGACACAAATAAGGGGTAAGCTTTTCAAACGTTGGTTGAACCAGCAGCTATACAATCCACCATCTGATAATGAACTCCCAAAACCCCAATTCCTATCTCTAAGTTCAAATTCCTTGACATGTTTTCAATGCTCACTATAATTTTTGGCTTACCCACTAACAAAGACGTCTATTATTACCAGATTGCCCTAGAATATACCATCTCTAATCCACACTACTATGATGAGTCTCACTCAAACTAGTTTAACAATCCTCGTTTCTTTGATTGGGCTAAGATTCTATGTGAAAGCATGCATGAGCAGCTCACACAACTGTAAATTTCAACATATGGCACTTTCCAATATCCTTCATACTTAGCTTGGATTTTCATGTACAACACCATAGAGAGTATGCCATAGATAGGTGCATATAGAGTAAATGACTAGGGATAAAAAGAGTAGTAGTAGATTGGATAACTCTAATTAGGGCTTTTGAGTTGTATAATCATTTTAACAAAGAATTTTTGGGGCCAGTGTTGAAGCTGATATACAAAAAAATATCACAATTACCCCAAACAACAATCGTGATATTGTAGAGCCCCCAAATGGAAGAAGGGGATTGGTACTTTTTAACAGAAGGAACAATGGTAAGATTATATAGTTTTATGGGGAAGCATTTTATGTTGTCGTAGTATGTAACAAACAGAGTGTTTGCGATGGATTATTATCGACAAACAGATGCTATAAACGTAGC
Organism: Wollemia nobilis; assembly: GCA_028583015.1. Taxonomy (NCBI): domain Eukaryota; kingdom Viridiplantae; phylum Streptophyta; class Pinopsida; order Araucariales; family Araucariaceae; genus Wollemia; species Wollemia nobilis. The sequence goes on along the minus strand of JAQPPZ010003077.1, from coordinate 7,776,119 downwards.
ATTTTGCATAGGCATAAAAAAGTTGCTACTTATGAGTATTTATTCACTTTTGAACCTATTACAATAATGATGAAAGGACAAGGGGAGGTGCTATATAATAAACTTAAAAATTTGGGATTTAGGGCAATACTGCACAAATGGAAGTATGATCCTTAGGATAAATTCAAGGAGAAGATAATATACTTGAACAAAGGTAAGCCACTAGCAATAAAAAAGGTTAGCCAAACTACCATTGAAAAACTCTGAAACAATTATGAGTATAATGAGCTTAATTGGAACATTAGCAAGATGCATGAGTTACCTCCTTGGAGAGATTTCTACGAGCCAAAATACGATTATGATCCAAAAAGGTATAAATATCATAGACTAACTCAAGATTAAATAGACACTATAGATAATAAGACTAGCTAGGATGAAGCCAAGATTATGAAATGATGGATTTTTAGATGTGAGCGAGGCACTCAAAAATACAGGTACCCACTATCAATGGATAAAATATTTTTCCAAAAATTTGACAAAAATATAGAAAAATGGAAGCCTTGAGAAGACCAAATTAAGACCAAAGTTGTTAACATCCAAGGTGAAGAAGTGCAAGAAGAAGAACCTCTAAAACTAGAAGGAGAAGACAAAGTAGAAGTCAAACAAGTAACTTCTAAATTTGCACGATTGCTAGAAGGAATACGAATTGATGATAATGTTGTGATAAGCTCAGAGAAACAAGTGCTTACATAAGAGATCTCAGAGATCAAACCAACAGGTTTTGACCTTCATCCCAATGGAACTACAATAAGAAATATATCCTAAGGGATCTCAAATCATAGGTAAAATGGGATACACTGGAGGAGGTCTAGGGAAAATAGCCACTAGGTCACAAGAGCTCATATAGGTACAACAACGAACCCAAAATCTAGCTTTGAGAGCATCTTTTTCTAAGTCCCTTGTTCCAAAAACAAAAAGGAAAAGGATTCAAAGACACACATCAAAATCCCCACTTAGACTAGTGCCCAAGTTTATTCTAGGACCGACAAAGAATCAAAGCCCCTAATATCACACAAGTACTAAGTAAACCCACTAATAGCAATGAGGAATTTGATGTAAGCATAAGGTCATATTTAAAATAGTTGTTAGGGATGCAATTGCTCAACTCCAACGAAGGGAAAACCAACAAGTAAAAGAAAAGTCAATCCTCTCAAAGAATTGAAAGAATAAACCCGCAAGAAATGCAATATCCAAGGACCACCCCCAACCACTAAATTAGTGACCAAGCTAGCAATAGAGTAGCCACAAACAATAGAGATAGGTATGCTTTCTCAAATATATACTACTACTTCTTCTACTTCTCTAATTTCCACTGATGTTTCTTCCTTTTCTCCATCACTATAAAGTTCTCCACCAAGACCAACACCTAAGATACCACAATATTTGAAACCCCTCTAGCCACATTCACTCCACAAATACAAATTCCTACAAGCACTACCATATCAATTATTTACAAAATCCCTCTATATTCCTTTCCCATCCTGCAATCCTCTTTCTGTAATTCCCACCATCAGAACATCCATCAATAGTACCATAAATAGACTTAAGGATATGAGCCAAAATACACAAGAATGGTAGAAAAAAAACCACCTATGCAAGTAGAAGAGCAGGTTCCTCCTAGGCTAATTACTGTAGTTGACCCAACCACTTATCGATAGTTGAGAGTCACAACCACCCTAAGGTTTGACAAGCTAGAGACTAAGATAACATTGTATAATTATCAAGTGCAAACATAAGCAATAGATATCTCTTGACTACCATTAGAAAACTCTCTATTCAATGTAGAGGTCCATGTCAACACCATCTATTTGCAAGGTGATAAACTAAGGGACAAATGTAAGCAATTGGAGGAGAAGGTTAAAAACTTGGAAACAATGGCAAAAGAGGAGCAAAATATTAAAAAAACCTTGCAAACTAAAAATAAAAATAAAAAATAGAATAAAATGATTATGCAATGCCCAAGTCGTCAACAAATGCAAGAGAAGGAGGAAATGAATGAAGTGTTGATAGAATAGATTCAGGACTTGCAATAATAGTTGAAAAGAGAGAAAGAACGAGCCAGAGCCTCTTGGTTCTCTAGGGAAAAATTGAAGCAATTAAGGAAGAATAATTGAAATAAAATCCTTCAGTATGGCCTAGAAGCTTACCCAATCATTGGATGCCTGAAATTTAGTGCAAAAGCCACAAAAGTGGCAAAAATGGACTTAATGCAAGCTCAGGCCGAACTGGAAGATAAAATAGGACAAGTTGAAAGCCCAATGAATTTGGCTGGAAGAATATTTGAACTAGTTGTGAAATCTATACCAAACAACCAATGGAATGCAACAATGACTATCTCTCAAATCATAATGAAAAGATACAAGTGGGTTCAACAAGGATAAAAAATTGTGGATAGGCTACAACTCAAAGTAGAAAGAATAATAAATCCAATAAAAGAAGCCAAAGAACTAGGATTTCTAGGATTTTGGGATAAGGATCTTGACTATGTACTAAGGAGGATCTTTAGGCCCAAATAGAATCAATAGCCAATGATGAGGAGGAGATATAATCAATGGCAAGATCCTATTGATAAAGCCCAAGTACTTGAGTTCATGAATATAATGACTATGATACAAGCTAAGATTCAATAGATGGCCAAAAGATATCAAAAGCCTATCAACTAAGAAAAATACATGATAAAATCATGGGACTCAAAAATCCTTCCCCATAGATCTGGGTATTAGTCTGTGAGTCCTCTAGAGAGCAAAGAATATCTTAGCCAATGAAGAGAATAAAGAGAATGAAAAAAGAGAAAGAGATACTACAATAAATGTTCCCCCAAATTAAAGTTATAAGTGCGAAAGACGATCAAGAGACACTTGACACATAAGGAGCAGTGCCAGAGCGATGAATGACCAAATCATGACACCTCCACACCATGAAAGTAAATACAAAGGGTAAGGTGTCCAAAAGAGGAGAAGCCACATGGAAAGTAAAAAAAAGGTATGATCTACTTCTATTTCATCTCAACATTCATTTCATCAATCATTCCATTCCATATTTTAAGTCATCCCTGCTCCCCCCACTTCACACAAAATCACTCACTCATCACGCCTCTAATTTCCTAAATTATTCTCCATCATATTGACTTCATTCACATTTCTTTTCACAATTGTTTTGACTTCATACCCAATAGAATCAAGCCCTTTGAGTTCTTAGTTTTTGCAAGAAAAAATTTCTCAAGAGACACCAAGAATGTAGGTCAAATTCATGACCTCATTTGTAATACAAGAAGCCAAGATATTTTTATTAAAAAAATAGCTAAGCGTTTTAAAGGATTAGGAGGTTGCATAAATCCAGGATGAATGAAGTTGGACCCTTCTTGGTGATGATGTTAGCGTGTCATTGTAAATCTCTAAAAATACACAAAATGAACAAAATCAGGATGTATAAAGCTAGGATGAACAAAGCCAAGCTATTTATGCAAGTGACATAAAAGGAGGGAAAGAAAGACTCAAAATCATGCAAGAAAAGGCGCTCAAGACCTACATGCACAAAGTCAGGATGTATGAAGACATGATGAACAAAATTGAGCTTTCGAAAGAAAATAAATCATTTTTAACACTAACCAAAGCATGCACTTTTGAGCAAAGATTGAGTGTAACGATCTTGGAGGATTTAAGCAAGTGACATCAACATCCCAACATTGAAGCTCAAAATCGTGTAACAAATTCCATAATTGAAAAAATCTAGAGTTGAATGATGTAGAAGCATTGAATGAACTAAAGAATGCACAAAGCTAGAGCTCATCCTAAGGCGACGTCATCAAAATACTAGTAAGGCCCAATTTTTTTCCAAGAAGCTCTACAAGCAAAGTAACGAGTCTGAATTCAAAACAAGTGCTTGTAAAACATATTTTTTAGATCTACAACCATCTTAATGCCTTTAAGCTATTCTAACTAATAACAATGAAGATTGACAATGACAGTTCTGACAAATCAATTACAAAAATTCATCCACTTATAGTAGGTAGTTGCTGATCAGCAAAGCAAATTACAAACATATTCAAATTCAAATACATAGTAAAATAAAAAATTGCCACCTCAGTAACATGAGCCTTCTCTGCCAAGTTGTTCTCATAATAGACTTGTAACTAATTATAAATATTTTGTTGTAAGTTTCAAAATACAACCTATAAATAAGTCGTGACACCTCCAATTGAGGGACTAACTCTGTAGTATTTGCCTGGATGCTTGCTAAATAATATTGCTACCAATTAATGAGAAATGATAGTTTTTTGACCTCCATTGCTATGTAATTATAGTTTTTTATAAGTGTATATTTACTTTAAGTCATTTCGGTTACACTTTCATGATTAGTTAATTTTGTTAAAGTGAATTTTATATTTGGATCACTGTTAGATTAATATTCATTTAAGTCTTTGGAATTATTAAAGTATGTAATTGAAATTATTAAATTTGTTATTGCATCTGATAATGATTGGTCTGTTAAGTATCATCTAAATTTATTGTGTTAGATTGTTATATAGTAATGTACAATATTGTTATACTATATCCCATCCACCCTTTGCTTATTTTCTTACACCCTTACTTTCTCTTAACCCTTTCATCCCTTTTCTCTTTAACCTAAACCCCTTATTTTATTTCATAAATATTCCAAAAAGTTAACCTTCTTCAGAGGTTGAATTGAGAGAAATCTCATTCATCCAAAAACATTGGTTGAAGTCTAGGGCGCATTCAAAATCCATAGACTAGGTGAAATTTATACCAATAATACATGAATAAATCATTGCTTTGGAGCAAAGATTCAATATTAATTTTCCATGTAGCATAGTTTGGACCACTTAACATGGGCATATGGTGATCCATATATTTTCTACTAAAAATCAAAGATCTATAACCAATCATGACAAAACCAAAACTACCAATATAGAGATCTTGAAAAACAATATGATTTGAAAAAAAAGGCTTTAAACACTTTTATATTTAAATGTTATGGCCCCCAAAATTTTATTCCTAAAAAAATAATAATTCACCCAAAAACATTTTAAAAAATCATAAAAGATAGTACCTTCATCGAATGAGAGGATGCCGTGTGTCATAGTGTGAGTGACTAAGAGGCTACTTGTGTGCTAATTATGAAGGGTATCGATGAACCACGCTATGTCAATTGTTATTGTATAACTCACTCTAAAATTTATGCATTACAAAGTCTATTTTTGATTGTGTAAGCTACTTGTCAAGTTTAAAGAGATTATGGAATGTGATTGGTTGATCTTTCTTTTATAGGTACTACGTGGCATACAAACTACCACATCAACCACTGTATAGAGAGCCACATTGGCCTCATCAAAGCTCCCCATATATCACCTTGAAGTACATGGCACTCCAACTTCCATGTGTCATACTGTATCACCATACTAGACTACCACCTCAGTTTCCATGTGTTGCATTGGTATTCGTGCACTACCTACCCAATCACTTGTATGGACCACCACATCAAATACCACATATTGCCTCAAGATGCATGTAACTACCAAATTGCCTATATAGAATACCACGTGTTGCCTCAGTATTCATGCCACCTTGATTTTATAGACTTCTACATGGCATTTGTATGACCCTACCACATCATCACTCTAGGACAAAAGAGATGCCATATCATCATATAGTGTATAATTGTGCCACATCATCAATTTTGACTTCATCATGCATGTGGAAGTAAAATATGTTGATTCGATCATCAAAATGGAGGGGGGAGGTTTGAACTCATGACCATCCATGCATAGAGTGCTAGCACCCATTGTGTACAACATCCTTTCAAGTGCCTTACTTAGGAAAGAAAGACAAAAGAGACAAAGACATGTAGACCAAAAATGCATGCCTCCTTTTCCTTATGGATGATGCATGGTTGCATTAGCATGATACACACACATAACCAATTACATGCCTTCCTACCAAATTCATAAAATATTCTTTAGAATATTTCAAATTTTAAATTTTAGAGAGAAATGAAAAAAAATTTCGAACACAATTTTGGGGTACCTAGAGGTAAAACGGGAAAAGTGTTGAATTGTGACCCCCCCTAAAATTTTTTAGAGAATAAAAAAAATTTAATAGTTTTTCCATATCTATTATGGTTTGATATACACAACCATTTTGTTAAATACAACCAATTAGACCCTCCTCTCATTCTTATGCAACAAAAAAATTGTTGAACCATTTTTACAACTTTGTCAAGTGGTTTGGAGGTCTTTGCTAAGCATGGAAATCTGTCCATGAATCCTCTAACACCAAGGGTCTACCTAAAAATACTTAGCTTCTTATTTTATTATTTTTCAATATCCAAGTAGTCTCTCATCTCATCAATGCTACTATTGGATATCAACATCCAAAAGAGAAAAGGAAATGGACTTTTTGAAAAATCCATAAAAGACAAATGAGATTATCAAAAAACCTCAAAGAACTCAATCCTAAAACTAGGGCATTCATCTAGTTAGAAAAATTAACACAGCAAGATTGAGTTCCAATGAGAGGAAAATATGAACCTATTAGTGAATATTTCTTCTTGAGGAAATATGCAAATTCTAGAGAGATCCTTGTGATCCAAGTCCACTAGGGTTTACCATTAGAAATACTTCTTCATATTACACTTCCAAATTAGAAAATTTTTCTATAATCTCCCATAAAAATTACCTTCAAGAGAATATGAAAGAGAAATTGGCAAATATAAACTAATAATGAAGATTCACACCCACTTTAATAACACATCAGATTTCACAATAGTTTCTAGAAACAGATGGAATTAAACATTACCTAGTATTGCTTGTAAAAATAAATACACAACATACGAAAAATACAATGTATGATGGGGTGTCCATAGACACCAAATATCTTTCCTCAAAGAGAATCAAAATTAAACTTAAACTAATAATCAAATGATTGGTAGATTAGATCTTGTAGTTAAGTGAGTGCAGCCAGAAGCAAGTGCGAGTGTGAGCCATAAGTGAGTGCAACCAAAAGCAAATCTTGAATAATCGATAAGGAGATGGATGGTCTGCAAGGCAAGCCCGAGGAAGGCCAGGCAAGAAACTCTAAGGTGTTTTCAGTGGTGTGTAGGTCTTAGAGAATCTGTAGAATATGTTTTTTAACCTAGGGATCCACTCATGGTTAAATGTGGTGAAAGGAAATCTCAAAGGAGTGGAGAAGCAATTTGATTTAATCCCAGATTAAGGAAAACTTATCATTTTAGATATCTTGGTAGACCTAATGATGGCCCAAGAAGCAATGAACTTAGTGGTAAAGTTTATCACTGTTCAACCAAATTTGGACACTATAAGAAAATGGATTTTGATGAAATGATGCACCCTAGGGAACATGGTGATAGTAATATTTCCTAAGGGTTCTTCATAATCAGACTAAAATATGAAGAGGATGCAGATCACATCTTATGGGGTGGCCCATGTTTTTTTGGATGTCGAGATTTGTTTCTATAAAAGTGGAGGCTTGAATTTGAACCAAATAAGTAGAGCATTCATCAAGATCCTATTTGGGTTAGATTGTCAGGTTTACCCTTCCAGTTCTGGCATGAGAAAATATTGATAGGTATTGATAAAGAGGTTGGTAGTTTTGTTGTGATCATTCTTGTAATGTAAGTAAAGTCAAGGTTGGTGTATGATAGGATATGTTTGAATGTCAATGGACAAGGAACTTCCCAAATCAATAGAACTCATTTCTAAAAATGGAAGTTGGGTGTAGTCTATCAAAAATGAGAAAAGTCCCTCAAGATGCGATTCTTGCAAGAAACTACAACATTCAAAAAAATTATGCCCTAATAGGAAGAAGGAGAGCAACCCTCAAAAAGTTTGGCAAAGGAAGGAGACTTCAAATTTGAGATCCAAAAGGGTGGGAGACCTATTCATTCCAATGGAGAAGAAATTAAATAAGGCTAATGTCCAAGAAACCCCTATCGTAGACTCAAAGATCCAAATAATGAAGGGAAAATTTTGGAAGAAGCAATTTACATGAACATCATAGATCAAAATCCCTCTATCATTGAGAAAATGTTTTTCTAGGAACCCTCTTATGACAAAGCTAAATTTTTAAACTAGAACACCTTTGTAAGTATTCAAAATGCAATGGTTAAAGTAGATTATGACATCTAGAGTAAGGAAACAAATCAAGAAAACATGGTCAAGCATTAGAGGGAGAAATTCAATAACAAGGATGAGAGTTATTTAGGGGAAACACCTCACCAGAAGAGAAAAAATTAGAATGGAGAGAGATTTAAGAATAGACCAAAAAAAGAAATGGATATAGAGGAGTGGGGGTCATCAAAGGATACATACATAGAAAAATATGAAGAGATTTTTAAAATTATTGACTCTCTTAAAGCATACCAAGAAAAGAGTGAATGTGGGCTCTTTTGTGTCTAGAGGAAGGTAAAAAAATAGAGTGGTTAGATCTAGAGAGGCAACAAAAAAAGTTGTAGATGATACTCAAAAGGTTTTAGATTTGGGTGGGGGGAAGAACCCACCAAAATCTAAGAAATAAATTTTCTATCTTGGAACATCAGGGGTATGAATTCCCTTGCAAAACACTGGGTACTTTGGGATATGAGAAAAGAATATAAACCTAATATCTTCTTGATTCAAGATACTAAGATTGATGAGTAGAATTTTCAATCGGTTAAAAATGTTATTTGGAAGGAAGCAAATATAGTGGTAAGTTTAGTGGTGGGAGCCTTTGGAGGTGTATGGACTCTGTGGGACCCTAGAATATTTGATGGTCAATGTATTCAAAGAAATGAAAGGTGCGTGTTTGTCCTCTTGACTTGTAAAATTACAAAATTTTCTTGGGTTGTTTCCAATGTGTATGCCCAAACACTAGGGAAGGAAGAAAAAGGGTTTTGAAGCTCCTTAGTAATCTTCATAAGGTATCTTAGTGGCCATGGATAGTTTCTAGGGATTTTAACAGATCCTTGTATCCTAGTGATAAGAAGGGAGGTAGTTTGGGTTATTTTAATAGTATGGAGGAATTTAATAATTTTATCTCTAAATGCAAATTGATGGATTTGGATCTAAAAGGGGCTAAATACACCTAGTCTAATAGGAGGTTAGGAAGAAACTACATTCAAATTAGATTAGATACAGTATTAGCATCCTAGTATTGGTAACTCACTATGATAACTATTCTCTGAAAGCCCTCTCAAGGATTACCTCTAATCATTCACCACTACTTTTGGAATGTTGGAGGGTAGAAGAGTTAAAGGTAGACCCTTCAAATTTGAATTAATGTGGATGTCACATCCTCCTTTAGCTCAAAATATTTTAGAATGGTAGAACATTGTTATTAGGGGATCCAAAATATTCCAAATCTCTCATAAGATGAAAAATGTTAAGAAAAATGTAAAGGTTTGAAACAAGGAGGTTTTTGGTCATTTAAAAGAGAGAAAAAGTAATCTTAATGCTATCTTGGAATAGGTGGAAGAGCAAATTCATAATTGTAGGCACTCGACGGAATTAGATAGAAAGAAAAGGAGCTTATGTCTGATCTCCACACTTTAGTAGCCCAAGAAGAAATCCATTGGAGACATAAATCTAGGGCTTTATGGCTTAAAGAAGGAGATTGAAACACCTGGTTTTTTCATCTCACAACTATTAGATATAGGGTGTATAATAGAATAAGAATATTTAAGATAGAAGAAGGCAAGCAAATAAAAGAGGAAGAGGATATTAAAAAGGATGCAATTTATTTATTTTTAAATCTCCTCAGCATGGAAGATGTAACAAATGTTGAATTAGTTAACAAATTGTTGAAGAATATTTCCCAAGTGGTGAGTAGTGAAATAAATATTTTTTGGACAATCCTTTCTCAGAGGAGGAGGTGTGTAGGGTAGTTTTGAGCATGTAGAAGGATAAATCCCCAGGTCTAGATGGTTTCCCAAAAGGTTCCTTTAGACTTATTGTTCATAAGGCTCTACACTCTATGAGGATGAGAGGATTAGAAGGCATGTTGTTGAAGTTGGATATGAATAAATCCTATGATAGAGTCTCTTGGGAGTTTCTCGATAAAGTGTTGTAGTTTTTTGGTTTTAGGGAAAATTGGAGACTTTGGATCATGGTTTGTATCTTTACTTCTCGGTATTCAAGGATAGTAATTGGAGAACTAGTAGGTTTCTTTCTAGGTAAAAGAGGGTTGAGACAAGGTGAACCTCTATTATCTTATCTATTCATAATAGTGGTTAAGGCTTTAGGAAGGAGTTTAACTGTAACAATAGATGCAACCTTGATTAAAGGAATTTGACCAACATCATTTTTAGATATAATTACTCATTAGCAATTTGTTGATGATACCATAATATTATCAAAGTCATCAATTGTGGAAGCTGAGAATATCATGCAAATTCTCAAAACCTATGAAACAACTTCAGGTCAAAAAATTAATTTATTGAAAAGCAGGCTATTCTTTGTTTAACACTTCCTGACTTTGACAGAATAAAATTACAAGAAATTTTGGTTACAGAGTGAACAACTTCCCCATTGTATATTTTGGAATACCTCTTTTTTTAGGTAGAATGAAAGGAGAATACTAAAACTCAGTGCTTGATAGATTCAATAGAAATCTTACAAGATGGAAAGGCTCTTCCCTTACTCAAGCAAGAAATTACACATCGGTGATTGAGGCCAACCCTCCAAAAACTGCCCATTTTCATGATGTCTTTATTTAAAATCCCAACATCGGTGATTGAGAAATTGGAGCTAATTAAGAGAAAAATTCTTTGGATTGGTGCATAAGAGAAATAGAGTACTAGTTTGGTGGCATGGGAGAAAGTTTGTAGGTCTAAGCAAGAAGGCAGGTTGGGCATCAGAAAAGTGAAGCAAATGAATAGGGCTTTAATGGTCAAAGCAGAGTGGTGGTAATTGATTGAACATGATAAATGTTGGGCTTAGATCCTCTCTAGAAAACATCTTGAGAATAAAATCCCCTTTGCTTATAGATTAAATCCACCTTTAGGATCATATTTGTGCAATAAGTTGATCAAAACAAGAAATATATTATGGAAAGGTTTAAGATGGCAGGTGGGAAGAGGTGATAAGATATGATTTTGGAAGGATGCATGGGTCACGGAGAGACCTTTAATTTTTTATGATTACTAGAAGTGCATCATTCAACCTTTAAAGCAAAAATATGAAAACATGGTTTAAGAGTACATCAAGGAGGAAGATTATTGTAGAGTGTGACACATGCTAAATTTGAAAGGAGGTGATGCAATTATGCAAAGTAGGCTTAATTCTCTCAATATTCGTTTACAACATTACTATCTATAGATCAATATAGTAGATAGGTTCTTTTGGGTCCTAGTACTTAAGGAATATTACTATTGAATTAGATTTTTCTATGAAAGAATAAGAAGAATCAAAATTTTCCATCACATAGAGTTTGGATTAAAAATCTCTTGCTGAAGGTGTATTTCTTTCTTTGGATGATATTGCAAAATTGGATATTGATGATGGATAATCTTAGAAGAAGAGGGAGGATAATTTCTAATAGGTATTATTTATGTTGTGGGGATGAGGAGATAGTTGATCATCTTTTTGTCCACTTTCCCCTTTCTTTGGAGGTCTGGCATGCACTCCTTCAGTTGCTTAAAATTCAATGGGTGACAATAAAGTATTTGGAGGCCTTATGGGAAAGATGGGTTAACCCTTATCATAGCTCCCGATTGAAGAAAATTTGGATCTTTGTCTTACCTCATTTCATTTGGCAAATATGGAGGGAGAGGAATAAATGAGTGTTCCAAAATAAGGCTAATAGTGTAGAGGTCATTATTAGGAGTATCAAAATTGCCATTGCTTAAAATATGGTTGTTAATATGGACAATTAAATCTATGAAAATGAGTTTGAGGAAGAAATATCAGTGGATTGGAGACTGTTGAGAGCTATAGGGAATCAGATTAGCTGGCCAAAGAGAAAGATGATATGAATTCCTCCCTCCTAGAGTGGCTAAAACTAAATTTTGCTAGAGACTCTAAAGGTAATCTAGGGAAGGTTAAAGGGGGAGTGGTTTTGAGATCTAGCTCAGGGGTAGTGCTATATTGTTATGTGGTGAAATTTGGCCATATATCAAACCATGTAGTAGAGGCAGGAGCCATGATTACATGAGTAAGACTTGCAAAAAATATGAATGTTAAAAATATTATAGTGGAAGGGGATTATATGAATATCATTAATTGTTTGAATGTTAAGCAAACCACTAGCTGGAACGTTGACATTATTATTCAAGATGCAATGAATATACTACTAGGCATGGAGTCATTTTTACTCTAGCACATCTACAGGAAAGGTAATATTGTGGTTGATGTTATGGAATCATGGGAGTTAAAATGGATGAATCCAAGGTATGAAATGATGTTTTTCCTAAGGCTTTGATGATTATAACTCTGAAAGAGGTTGCTAAGTTATAAGTTTCAAAGCCTTGGGGGAATTAATCATTGTAAAATATTTAGTAGCATGGGGTCAGTTTTCAATTAAACTAAACTAAGATTCATGAACTAAATAAAAAAGGCTGCATTTTTTGGTAGGTAAAATATTTTAATTAATTTTCGGGTTGAAGGGTCCCAATCCCTATTACATAGGGCATTCAGAATGCCAATAGTACAAAATTTGAAGCATCCCAAAGTCACAAGGATGAACATGAAGACAACCAACAACCTGTAAATACCTTATACAAACTGGCTCCAAGAACCGGACAAGAAGATTAAAACAAACATACAGACTTGAATCCATGACCAGGAGAAACAACAACACCACATAATTCAAAAATTAATGAGAAATGACGCATGCCTCCCTGGACATGTTGGCTGCTACCGTGAGTTGCTCCACTGCTATGAAAATATGATCGAACCATGGTGTTAATGGAAACACCCATGGTGTTGAGAAAAACACCTTTGAAATGACACTTGCTATCATTTGAAATTGTGCTCAACATCATTTTTAGCAGCATCGATGATGTCTTGAGGGAATGAGTCTTCCCATACGATGAAATCATTCTGATTGGCTGCCCTATTAGCCAACAAATCTGCAACCATATTGGCCTCTCTAAAAACATGTTGAACTGTGCTGAGCAGAAGCTGCCTAAGAATAGATTGGCTCTCCTGTATAATATTTTGAATATTCCACCCAACCTTGGAGTTATTCTTGACATGGTTAACCACATTTAGGGAATCCCCTTCAAAGATCATTGGGTTAGTTAGTCCTTTGTTGAGCTCAAGACTCCTCTAGAGGGCACGAGCTTCGACATAATTATTGGACTGAACTCCCAGGTTTTCAATGAATGCTCTGATGATCTTGCCCTCATGATCTCGAATGACTCCTCCAACCCCAACATCTCTAGGATTGCCTTTAGATGATCCATCAAAATTTACCTTGAGCCACCCTAGAGGGGGAGGGGTCCACTTGGCGGTGGCCCTGTAGTTGGTATGAATAGGGGGTCTGGTGCACTCAGAAGAGATGCTAAGGGATTTGAACAGGTGGGCTTCCAACCCAAAAGCTGGGGTTTGTGGATAGGGGACCAAATTTACATTCTCAATGGCAAAGCATAAAGCTTTATTGACCACCGCTTCTGGATCCCTTGAACGGTCATTGAAGATTCTGCTATTGCGCTCAAGCCAGATTTGCCATAGGGTATGATGCAACAATGCTTCCCACAAGAACTTGAGTCTGGGATTACGAAACACTTGGGGCCACTGGGTAAAAAGGTCAACAATTGAATGGGGCCAGACCCACTTGACCTGAAACATATTCAACAGAATTGAGAAAGCATTGTAGGCAAAGGGACACTCGATCAATAGGTGTTGAGTGGATTCCCAAGCCTGTAAGCACATATAACATCTATTAGGCACTATGACACCCCTCTTGATAAGGTTTTTTGTAGTGAGAATTCTATTTTGGAAAGCTAACCAAGAGAAGTGAGCGACTTTCGAAATGAGATGTTTGAGCCAAATTCTCTTAACAATAGCTGGGGCAAGTTGATTATGTTGCAGGTCCTAAGGGGATTCAAGCAAGAGGAAGGCAGACTTGACCGAAAAAGAACCATCATCACAACATTTCCAGAAGGGTTTGTCTTTTTCTTGGGCCATAGGGATGAAGCTTGATCTGAGAATTGCTTGCAATGAGATGATAGCTCTGTCTATATTTGCATCGTTTGTGCTGAAATGAAGTTGCTTCCACTTAGGGCATCCCTGATCTTGCACAATGAAGTCAGCAACTTTCGGGCCAAACCTGTGATCAGTTAGGGGTTTGAGAGCAACGATTTTTGGGTCATTGATAAGAGGCTCATCCCTAGCCCATGGGTCATGCCAAAAATCAATAGTTTTCCCATCTCCGAGCTGCCATCTGATTCCTCTTTGAAGCAGGGGTCTGGTTTGGATGATTGAGCGCCAAAAGTGAGACCCTATTTGAGGGGCTTCTTCATCTCTAAAGGAGTGATGCTGCAAATATTTTCTTTTAATAATTGAAATCCATTCCAAATTTTCGTTAGTGAAAACTTTCCAAGCCTGCTTAGCTAAGAGGGCATGATTCATTTTGTTGATTCTTCGAAATCCAAGCCCACCCTTATCTTTTGGAGAGCATACTTTGTCCCAAGCCACTAAGTGGAACTTTTTTTGATTGTCAGCTCCAGCCCATAGGAAACATTTTTGGATTTGTTCAATCATGGTCCCAACTACTGCAGGGATTTTAAACACTGATAAAAAATAAATAGGTATGCTTTGTAAAACTGACATGACAAGAGTAGCTTTACCCGCCTGAGAGAGAAGGACACCTTTCCACCCTGCAAGTTTCTTATGAAACCTCTCAATAACATTATTCCACATCGTCTTGGCAGGATTCCCCTGAAACATTGGGAGGCCTAGATATGAAGCTGGGAGGGCTGCAATAGAACATCCCAGAATATTTGCAATTTTGACTTGGCGGGGCACTGGGGTATTAATGAAATAAATCTTGCTCTTAGTGAAATTGATTTTTTGCCCCGCAGCTTCTTCATAGAGGTTGAGGATAGATTTGATGACTCTTGCCTCCGAAACTGATGCTGTAGTTGCCAACAAAGTATCATCCACAAACTGTTGGTGAGTTGAAGGTTGGAGATTGGATGCAGCTTTGATGCCAAAAATCAAACCCATGGAGCAGGCAACTTTTATGGCTCTTCCAAGGCTCTCAACTAGAATTATGAAGAGGATGGGGGATAAGGGGTCCCCTTGTCTCAGTCCTCTGGTACTTGGGAAGTACCCTGCAACAGATCCATTCACTAGCACAAAAAACCAAGAGGTTGAGATGCATTGCATGATCAGATATACCCAGTCATCATGGAAACCAAACTTTTGGAGAACTTTGGAGAGCCCTAGTGTTGTGGGCTGAGTGAATAAGTTCATGAATGGTTATGACCCCATCCACAATATTTCTACCTTTAACAGAGCTTCCTTGGTAGGGGTCAATCAAGGATGGGAGAATACCTTTTAATCTATTGGCCATAGCTTTTGTTAAGATTTTGTAGACAACATTACAAAGGCTTATGGGACGATAATCAGACAGGGCTTTGGAGTTGGGGCCTTTAGGGATGAGGGCAAGAAAAGTAGAATTAACATCCCTGGGAATGACTCTGGACCTCTGCATTTCTTTGATGGCTTGACAAAGGTCAGGGCCGATGATTTCCCAAAAGGTTTGGAAGAACCTTGGGGAGAATCCATCGGGGCCTGGGGCTTTGTCAGGTTGCATGGAAAAGAGGGCCTGGTGGATCTCCTCAGAACTTAAAGGTCTTAACAGATTGGCATTCATGTTATCAGTGATGATTCTGGGAATGTGCATGAGGAGGGATTCCATGGCTTGGATAGAATGAGGAGGGCAGGAACCTAAGAGGGACTCAAAGTGAAGGACAACTTCGTCACGAATTTCATGAATATTGGAAGTGAAGGTGCCATCATTTTTGATTAGACCCTTGATCCTATTTGCTCCTCTGTGCTTGAGCATTGAAATGTGGAAAAACTTCGAGTTAGAATCTCCTTCTTTCAACCACAAGTGCCTCAATTTTTGATGCCAGAACATCTCTTCCTTCTTCAATATGTTATGGAATTCTGATAGAAGAAGTTTTTCTTCAGCTCTCAGGTGGCATCCCCTTGACCCTGCTGAAACTAATTTTCAATTATTTGGAGTCTGTCCCTGATGTTCTGCTTGTTTTCAAAGATATTGCCAAAAATTTCTTTATTCCATACCTTCAGTTTGGCTTTTATAGACCGCAACTTCTGAGTAACTTGGCTAGTGAAAGATCCTGGGAAACTCTCTCCCCACCACTCAACAATGCGTGCTTTTAAGTCAGGGTGTTGAGTCCACATTGCCTCAAAATGAAAAGGAGTTTTGAAAGGTGGTCTGTTGGCAGTTTCAAAAATTAGGGGACTATGATCAGACCCAATATTTGGTAGGGCTTGCAAACTGGCATCTCCAAACAGAAGTAAAGCATCCTGAGAAAGAAAAAACCGGTCAAGCCTTTCCTGAATGAGATCACACCCTACCCTTCTGTTACTCCAGGTAAACTGGGATCCCCTTAGCTGAACATCCATTAGCTCATTTGCATCCACAAAATTGTTGAAGTCCCTTGTGATCCTGGGAGTAATCTCTTTCCCTCCTTTTTTCTCAGAAGGATATAGCGGAGCATTAAAGTCTCCAACAAGGATCCAAGGGATATTTATGAAAGCATCTCACATCTGAGTGAGGGTATTCCAGAGGTTCAGTCTATCCTAAGGAATATTCAGGGCATATACATTCGTCAACACCCAAGAATGCTTTGAAACTGAATCATGAAAAAAATATTGGAAATTCGCCCTTCACTGGAAATCACTCTTCCTTCCACCTTGGTTGGATCCCAAAGGTAAAGGAGTCCACCAGATGTTCCAGAGGTAGGGCTAAAGGAAAATTCACATTTTCTCCATATGATTTTGGCAACTTTAGGTGAGGACTGCATGCCTAATTTGGTCTCTTGCATTATAAATATTGTAGGATTTGACTCCTTTCGCATCGAAGCAACAAGTCTCTATTTTGTTGCTCCATTTAACCCTCTCGCATTCTAGGAGAGGATTCTCATTTGGAACTCTTGGAGGGTTTTCTGCCTCCTTTGCCTTGCTGCACAGGAGGTTTGGATCTCTTTGATTCTTCTCTGTTGGAAATTCCCAGTTCTTGAAAGAGAGTTCTTTGGGTGTCGTTGGCTATGTCTTCTGCTATATCTCTATTTCTTTGCTCCGTAGTAGAGGGTCTGCCTTTCTTTTTGTCACTTCCAACATCAATTAGGGATTTTTTAAAACTTCTGGTCTATTTAGGACTCCAGGCTTCAGGAGAATCATGAGACAACTCAGGGCTATCAACCTCGTCACCATGGGGATTGGGTGGGGGATGAGAAGGCCCAGACTTGTTGGAGGATGGGGGAGAGATGGGTGGGGGATTAGATGATGGCAGTGGGGGATTGGATGGTGGGGGTTGGTGAACATGCACCATGGCCGATGGGGATTTTGGATGCGGATCAGAGGATGGATGAGGAGGTTGTAGGGGAGGGTTTGCCTTCACGAGGGATTGTTCAGGGTGATTTGAGCCAGGGAATTCCTCTCTGGGAATCTCCTCATTATCATCATTTGCATTGAGATTTAAATTGTTGAATAAACTAAACCTATTAGAAAAAGCAAAAAGGGAACTTGCCTTATTCTTGTCACCATTTGGAGATGGGGGAGCAGGTTGCTTGCCTTTGGGCTCATAATGCAGACCCGCTTTAGCCCTCATTCTCTGCACCTCTCCTTTAGGTGGGCGTTGCATCTCCTAGTAATCATTCTGAGTAAGCCTCAGTTTTGGACACTAGTTTTGAAGGTGCCCCTAGGTGTGGCACTCAGTGCAAAAGGAGGGTTTGTTCTCATACTCCACCACTTGGCATCTATGGTATGACCCATAAATCAAGTTCACATGGGTCAAAAGTTGGGACTCCAAGTTTGCATTAACATAGATACGGGCCTATGTCATCCTCGATCGAGCACGCGTAGCAGGATCAATAGTGACAAGCTCCCCAATCGCGTGGGCAATCCCTTGTAGAACATCCTCATGCCAAAAGTGAGAGGGTAAATTTGGGAGACGGACCCAGATGGGAGCAAAGTTGATGCTCTGGGTTTCTGGATCAAAATCCACGCCCCACTTGCGGAGGAATAGGCTCCTTCTCCCAAAGAACCAGGGGCCACCAGATAGAATGTGGTCCACGTCCTCTTGAGTATTGAGTCGAATCATGAAGAAGCCTCTTGACATAGCAACAAGTTCTAGATAGCCCCTAGTTTTCCATTTCACAATCGCCCATCACCTGATAGCTTCCATATCAGGTCTTCCCCCCACAAACTTCCCGACTAGGGAAAAGGAATCTAAGGAAATGTACCCGACCATGACTTCTTTCGGTATTACATCACATCCATTAGGAATAAAGGTGCATGATGTAGTTGAGGAGGGTTTAGGCCTTCCCTTGACTATTTTTGCAAATGAGACTGCTTGGGATTTCCTATTTTGCAGCTATTTTATCCGGGGGTTCTTTCCCCCCAAAAACATCAGTCCCATCTTCTGAAACCATAGAGTCAGTCTTTCCTGGGGCCCCGTTCCCATCTTCCTGGTCTCCCATTCCATTCTTGGTCCCACTTCCATGCACGCCCATTCTGTTCCCTGCTCCCGTACTACAGATTCCCTGTTTCTCGCTCGACGAATATTCAAAATTTGAGGTTTCGCTCGCCATCGCTCCTCTACACTGAGGAATTTAAAAAAAATATTGCATATTGAATGAATATTAGGTAGAAGATTTTGAAGTTCTTAGGAAAAAAAGAATTGGAGATTTGATCTGAAGCTAATAAAGAATTGATTAAAACTCCTAAAGATTTTAAAGAAACCAGATGGACTAAATTTAAGAAATACTAAATCCCCATGGGATAGAGATAAATAAAAATTGATATATCTAAGTATGCAACATGCTCCTTTTTAGTCCAAATTTTGTAATATATAGGTGTTAGAAGTGATTTTTCTCTTTAGCAAATGTAGAAGTTTTGGGACCCTTTCAAAATCCCTTTATTTACCATGATAAAAAAAACTAATGATTGGTGAGGAGGGTTATTTACACCCAATTGCATGTTGCATTTAGGTCAAGGCTATGATACTAGCCCTCATGAATAAAGTATTCAAAAAACTATAAAATTATCCTTTTCAAGGTTTACATGGGCCCAAAGAGAAAACATAATAAAAAGTTAGCCATGGGCTCAAGAGAAGTTTAACCACCACATATTTCAATAGATACTTCATATTAATTTATTTTTATGCTGCTATTAAAACCTTAAGTGTTGTCCTATAAACTCTAAAGTGTAAGGATGATATTCCATATTGATTGTGTTCTTATATTTCCTTAAAACCCCTAAATTTCCATGGATATACTCCATACTAATTCTTTATTATGCTACTCTTGAAACCCTAAAGTGCAAGTGATAGAATCTATACCACTTTCATTTTAATTACAAGGAGGATTTTATACTACTTGAGAAAAATCAAGATGATTTACTTGGATTATACTTGACCTCTTTTGCCTTCTTTGTTTCAAGTTTGCCCCTATATCTTCCTTGGCACATTCCTTTTGAATTTGAACTTGCACATTGTATTTAATCATTATGGACCAACAAGACGTTGGATAAATTATATTAATCAAAACGATGTATATATCTAATGAAGATGATGGTGGTTTGTTTTGATAATAATCTATCAACCACACATTTAGGTATAACTCTCAAAAACCTAATTATATTACATGATGTACTATTTTCCTAAAATTCCCCTTTATTACATCATATTCTAAATAGGATCAGGAACACCAATAACTATACTAGGATAAACACAACTCTTCAAATATCTCCTATCACTAGTGAACTCAAATATATACTTAGTTCACCAAAGATACAAAATGATCATCAACTAGGATACACACACTAGTCCATGACTTACATAAGTTGTGAAGAGGAACAAAATCAATTGTTCATATCACTAAACACTCAATTAAGTATAAGGACAAACATGAGTATCCATTACTTTACATCAAAAGTGGATATACCACACACATTATCCATATTCACAATTGTAAATAGGAACACACACATTTCTATACATCATATCTGTGACTAAGGACACAACCAATCACAATCATATCAGTCTTCTTATGAATAGGGTCACACACTACTCATAAGATCATATGCAAATAGGAACACACTCTCCTATCTACAAAACCAAGACCTCCACTTATGTCGAATGAATCACCATCTCTACTAGATAATGCACTATAACTTTGAAATTAAATAATGGATCAAAATTGGGTCAAATGTATAACCCCCTAAACTAAACAATTTTTTGATCATGTGGTCTTCAAGTTCTATGGCATATTATCTTTAATAGGATAGTTGCATTGGGCTTAACACATTCTTTCTGAAGAGTATAAATAAACCTATGCTTTGAAAAGAATAATGCATTGACAAGCAAAATTGAATGTTCTTAAAGTCCCTGATAATGTTCATTTAAAATATTTGTTAATTTAATATAATACTAAGCCTCCAAGGTATGTTAATACCAAACATTTCCCTTGTGCATTCTATATGGGATAAAAGCATTCTTCTATTTAAAAAAATGACTTCCTCTTCCTACCTTAAAAGGATGCATGTACATGCTCCTCATTCTATGCAAACAATTGTAAGGTAAAAGCTTCAAATATATGCAATTAGAATGAATATGGGATTAAATTTTTTTTTTCTTCAAAATATATGTTTTTTTTCCTCATATGGTTAAATGGAGCTTATACCTTGTTGAATCTTCAATGATGATCTTAAAATACGATATCTTGGATTTGAGGATTTCCAATGTAAACACCAATTACATTTTTTGATGTTCACATCAAATTGGGGTTTACAAAATAGTTTCAATGTCAACAAAATGCCTCTACCACCACTATCTTTCAAATAATATCTCACGATATCACAATTCCATTACTTAGTTTATTATAATGAATTATAGTGTAGTATGGTCAATCTATAGTCATAATTTTGACTAAATATAGATAGCACTAAGAAGATTTTTAAATTAACATCTAATAGTTTCATCTTAATTAGTGAATCATTTTCTTTATGGAATGTATCTTCTATTCCATGTGGCTATATAAATATCTAGTAATTGACATGCTTGCATATTGCTTGACTTAGGTTGACTTCTTACTCAACAGTAATGTCACAACACCTACAATGAGTGTCACTCACAATAAAACTCTTAGAAATAACATCATTCAATGCCTTTGTTGCATAACACTACCAAGAAAAATCTCACTTAATAGGTTCTCAATCTTGCATGAATAATAAATCCACCACACTCAACTGATATTACACCTTCTTGCACTTCTATGCCACCTTCCATGAAAAAATTTAAACTCAAAATGCCTTTGCCTTTAGCATCACTTGTTCAAATATCCCATAAGATGAATCCTTTTGTAAGATGATAACCCATAACCTCATGTTTATTCAACACAAAGAGATGGTTTCACGCTATAAGATGACCTATTCATGTAGACTACATGGAAATATGCTTCACAACAATATTGAATTTTGATATTATGTTTTCTCTAGACAATTGACAATAAGTTTATTCTCACATGACAACCCTTAACTTGTACATGATGCAACACTCTCTTGATTCTCACATTAGTTACCTCCATGTTAGATTGCATGATTTTTCAATAGATTCAGATAGCCCTCTAAATATGATAGTCCTCAAATTCTATTGTAATATGGGTGACCCTATATTTGGATGACTTGTCCATAATAAAATACCCTTTCTCATATTGATATCCTATTTTAAATCTAGTCCTTCCACTTTTCTACAAGATTATCCTTCACGTTAACAATAAATGAACAACAAACATTTATACTTTGAGATGACCCTTGTATTGTCTAAATGGTTGCTTATGCACATAGATGGCCCATGGTCCATTTGTTGGTCATGCTGCTCAACAATTACCAAATGGCTTAGATGGCATTCATTTTTCTTGTTAGTGATCTTTGCCAGTCCTCACTTGTTTTTGTTTGTTGTAAGTATACCTTAATTTAAAGAAAACTTTAGTAAACTTTTCTTGGCATTTACTAGATGACTCTCACTTGGACAACCACTTATAAATAGTAATAAATCATCAACCTCTTCTCTTTGGTATGCAAATTGACGTTTTGATAGACTTCTTGTTGCATGAAACTCTTTAGATGGCATAGGAACAAATTGTTTTGTACTTCATCTTGATGATACACCCTTTCTGTACTTGCATGTTTGATCTTCACTTTTATTTCTTAGACAACTTTGTACATCAGATTACTTTTGTAATTCTATGCTAGACTTATTCATCAATGTTGATATCTTTCTTCACCATTCTTAGCATTCCAAGATCTCCTATTGTTTTATTCACACATTCTTCTTGAATGCTGGTATCTACACCACACCAATACTCAAATGTGGATATTTGAGATATCTAAAAATATTATATCATGCAAACTAAACAATACTCTCTAAAATCATGCAAAAATAATTTGGCACCATGTAAAATACTCTAATTTGAAGTTATTATTTCATGCTTTGGAACCACCAAGAACTCTAAGTGGTCTAATACCACATGATGAGTAACAAGATGTTCGAAAAAAAATGATGTATAAGTATAATGAAGTTGATGGTGGTTGGTTTTGCTAATTATCTATTAACCACATATTATGGAATAACTCTAGAATACTCTTACTTCTAGATACCTATTGATATTATATGATGTAATAATTTCCTAACACCTCATTAATTATATATTTGTTTCTTGTAGTGGTTGATTTAAGGAAATCATAATGGCCTTTACTATTTGGTGATGTAGATGGGATTTCTTTGCCACTTACTTAGAAGTGAAAAATTCCTTAATGTAATCCATCTTCTACTATGATATGATCTTCTTGCTCCATTTTAAAATTTGTCTCATATCTAATTTTTTGTCTCTTTCTCATCATTCTAACTTTGTAATCTCTTGTCATGTGTCTAGTCTCATAACATTTGCAACATCAAAATGCAACGTTTTCATAATCCATTTATTTATGTCATTCTCTTGATTCAAATTTGATCTTAATGTATTATGGCAAAGGTTTTGAAATATCCATGGAAACACTTATTTAGGTATATAAAACATGCCATTGTTCCTTAATGGTTGGTCTCTCCATGAAGAAAATTACTTTCGAAAGAAATGTCATGGAATAATTATAATTCAATCCCCAAGTCCACTCGGTCAAATTTTGAATATTTGAAAAACTTGGCTAATTGTCATCGAATTTATATTAAGCCTATGGTTTTTATTTTGTTCTAGTATAGCATTGCTACTTGGATAGGGTTTGCCATAGATTTGCTCTTCCTCTTATCTCCAACTAAGGCATCTATACTTCTATGTAGGGCATTATTATTTCTAATTAAAACTTGGAAAAATGACTTTTTGCCATGCTACCTAGCTTTTTGTCATGAAGATCCTTTATTTTTAATTTTTTTTAAAGAACTATTATATAATGCTTGATCATCTTATCATTGATAATCACTTTTGGTGTAACATCTACTACCTAGATAGAGTTTATAGATTTTTCTTCTTCTTATCTCTAACTAGGGAATTTGTACTTCCATCTAGGGCATCCTTACTTCTAATTAGAACTTTCAAAATTGACTTTCTTACCTTGCTACCTAGCTTTTACTTATAAGAATCCTTTAGTTTGAACTTTTCCAAAGATAGGCAACACCCATATTACATCATAAGCATGTGTATTATGTTCTTCTAATTAATTGTATGGGAGTTAAATGACCCCACCCATATTATATTTATTTTTATTTATTAAATGTGATTGAAACAACCATACTTGTATTACTTTATGACCAATAGTAGTAATATGAATAACTTGACAATTATAAATATATTGCTTGGCAAGATTCGAATCATGGTCTTCTTGAAAGTTGAGCTCATTTCACTTGCTAAAATGTTAAGATTCACTTGTGAGATTTGAACCTTAGTTTATGATGTGAAACTCTTCACTCCCAACCAATTGTTCTAAACCATATGTGCCCCATTCATATTACATCATTATCTATATTTTAACAAAGATCGTAGTGATACTACATCATTATATATATATATATATATATATATGTATCACTTGGTTAGATTTGAATCTAAATGTTTGCCTTCAAAATATTAAAGCATTTAACTTTTTACAATTTGATTTCTTAAGCTTTACCACTTTAATATAATCTTCATACAAATTTTTAAATAAAAACAAAAATTTAAAATTTTACTGGTGTATAATCCAAGGCCTATAAATTTTTAAATAAAAAGAAATCAAACTTGTTTAAATTTTAATTTTAAGGAATTCTTGTAACTAGCCTTCTAAGAATCAAAATATTTGCAATATTTTTTCCCTTGGTCAAAGTTATAGATTATGCTTGCCGGTTTGTTAGTGTGTATGGGCTAATTTTTATTATAGAAAATTATAGATTATAAATGTTAAAAAGTAAATAAAACTTTAGTATGATGGATATGGAGAAACAAGAAATTGGTTATGTAGACGCCCATTTTTTCACACTTTAGTCTTCCTTAACCCTTATCCACTAGCCTTCTAATCAACCAAACTACATCCACCTTCTTCATGTCCAAATTTTGAAGCATCATCTTTGGGACATTAACTTTTATTGTAAATTTTCATAAAATTTTACTAAAACACATCCTTTATAACATGATCAAAAAGAACTTTCCAATGAGTATACATATGTCTATATCCCTATAATTATTGATATAGGAAA
Source organism: Wollemia nobilis (assembly GCA_028583015.1). Classification (NCBI taxonomy): domain Eukaryota; kingdom Viridiplantae; phylum Streptophyta; class Pinopsida; order Araucariales; family Araucariaceae; genus Wollemia; species Wollemia nobilis. Next base: position 7,751,148 of record JAQPPZ010003077.1, on the reverse strand, counting down.
GTTGATCAATGAATCAATTCAAGTATTGTAGATCCTTCTTATGTAGTGTCGAGTGTTGTAAACTCTTCTTTTACAATATTGAGCACTACAATTCCTTCTTTTGCAGTGCTAAGCATTGCAAATCCTTCTTTCACAACGCTAAGCATTGCATATCCTCTTTTTATAGTGGTGTGCATTATAGATCCTTATTTTTCAATACCTTTAGCCGATCAATGTCCTTAGTAGTGTCAAGTGTTGACCTACATATTAACGACAAATCTAGCCTTTCTACCCAAAGTCTAGCTTTGTGTTGAGCCCCCAAAGGCTAGGTGGACCGGTACTTGTTTGTTCGACCAAGCACTTACCAAGAAGAGACAGGTTCAAACCTTGGGGGCATGCCTGTTTACAAAGGTAGTAGTCTGATCTAAATCCTCTAAGTGCGTGTCAGATCGACAATGACTTACCAACCCTAAGCAACTGGTGGTCCTCCTCATGTCGGGTTATAAAATAACGAGGTGGTATAGGGGTTATAGAGGGCAGCCCCAATATTATCCCGAGCAACCGATGGTCCCCCTCATGCCAGGTTATAAAATAATGAGGTGGTATAGGGGTTATAGGGGGTAGCCCCAAGATTTGAACACTGTTTGGTAGTAGAAAAGGAATGGGGATGTACTTGATTCCCTTGTTTATCAAAAAAAAATATTGACAACCATCCCTAGTGGTGTGGAAAAGGAATGTGGATGTACCTGATTCCCTTGTTTATCAAAAAAAAAAAGGTGTTGACAACAACCATCTCTAATGGTGCTCTCTAGAGGTTTTTTCCATTGATTCCCTTGTTTATAAAAAAATAAGTGTTGACAACAATCATCCCTAGTGGTTCTCTCTAGAGGTTTATTCCATTTTAGCATGATCTTGTATGTTGTCCATGTAGGTTGAGTTTGGGTGTGTTGCTCAGACACACCCAAAGCCAATTGTGCTTTATCCAAGTGTGATTTATTTTCCAGCTATACTAAACCCTCCTCTTGACTTGTCACAATTTTGTTTTCCAATTGTGTAGGCTATTTTTCTTTCATTGATCGAATCAACTACCACAATCTTACGTGGTCATGACTAATTTATTTCAAACCTTCTGTTCACTTTAAAATTCTATAAATATCATCCTTGAGGAGGGCACAAAAAATACCATGCTTTGTGTTAACAAAATTCTATCGAAATCATTTTGATAGAATACTTTTAGTAGAAAACACATCATTTTTCTTTTTAAAACTATGCATTCTAGTGAATAAATTATTTTTAGCCAATCTTAAATAGTCAAGATGCCTCCAACAAGCTAGGAAAGAGAAACAACTTCAACATCAGGTTCACCTTGCTCTCTTCTTCTTGCTTACTTTGGCTTAATATTTTCTATCACGACGATTGGATTTTAAATAGTTCTTACTTTCATAGTATTTTGGTCTAAATTGTTCACCGTTCTGTTGAAAACCTTTTGTTGTAAACTTTGTTATTTCAACGTATTATTTTTTGTTTATAATGGAAAAATCTACTGTTGTTAGCCTTATTATTTTTGCGTATTATTTTTTGGTTAATGCAAAAAAAAACTTTTGTTGTTAGTCTTATTATTTCAACATATTATTTTTTGTTCAACTTAAAAAAACCGGTTGCTATTTAGCTTTGTTCTTTAACTCGGTTATTTTTTTGAAGAGAAACTAACTGTTGTTTATCACTATTATTTTGGTTTAACTTGGAAAGCTTGTTATTTAGTTGCTTTGCTCACCTAATTACCCTAAAACAATTTTCCTATGATTAGTTTACCTTATTGTTCTTTGTCTATAGTTGTTAACAGTTTAGTCTACTAATATTTTGGTTGAAGTTGTTAATGTTTTATCTTGACAATATTTTATTTGTTAATATTTTCATTTTGCTCACCTATTATCTAAATATTTATCTTTGCACTATATATCCATACATATTTAAATTATCATACTCTACATCTTCCATAATTGTAATTTTGATCTCCTACTAGCTTATATTGTTGCTTGCTTTATTTGATTAGGCAACACAATCATAATTTGTATCATTGCTTCATGTTTTTATTGATTTTTTAGCACTTTCATAAATAAAATGGAGGTTTGATTGTTGCATCCATGGAAGTGCATTACCTTCTTAGGACTAGACAGGCCCCTCTACATTGATCTGATCCCTTTCCTATCTTTGTTTTGTAAGAATTTGCAATGCTATCAAAAAGAAAACAAAATATCTATATCATAGATTTGGAGACCTTGTAGTGCCCTCATCCTCAAGGTAAAGGCCAGGCATATTCTACCCCAATAGTTTTCCTCTATTCCTATAAATAATTATTTACTATTTTTACCATTAATATAGATTATTTTATTTCTATTTTTTGTTGTTATTGATTTGTTGAACAAGACATATTGCACTCAATATGATATTACAGAAAGCAAATTGTTGTTATGTTTTAGGCAAGAAAATGAACTTGCACATAGTTGGATCTAGGTTAGACTATTTGGCTACAAATACTTTTTTACCCCTGCTCTTCAAAAATAAATCTTTACTTTCTTATGTCATTCAAACTAAAACTATTAAACAACATAGGATATTGTCTTCTTACATATCTTGTTTTCCTACATATCTATATCAAGGTTAGGCTTATGAGGTCTAGGTTAGGACTCTTAGGTGAAAACGCTAGGTGTTTGCACAATTTACTCGTAAAATATAATTCATAATTTATAACATATATCATATACATATTAAGGTGAGAAAAATATCTACCTATCTCACATTTTGGTGAGCCCAACATTAACACCTTCGTAGGTTCCAAAGGATCTTTGTCCTAAGCCTAGCCTTAAATTAAGATAAAATTTGAAAAACTTATAAGACCACTTAATTTTGTTTGCATAGTTAGAAAATATGATGTGGATCCAAATGAAGCTAACAATTGCATTGAAATGTAGGGCTTAAATAGGCCCATATTACAACCAATTCCCCTTGAAATGAGCAACCATTTCCTTGGATTGAGCAACCAATTCCCAAATTGGGAAGATAAGCTTTATCCAAAATGCTCATTCATGGGATAGCCTCTTATCATTCTAACTCCCATTATCCCTCTAAAATATATTGGGGACAACTAGGTCTAAAGACTAAGTCCAACATGAGCTCATAAATCTTATGTTTTACAATTTTCCACAAATTATTTATTAGCCTAAAATAAGACTAAGTCTTTATTTCAATAGACTAAGCTTACTCAAATTATTCCCCATCATGCATCTCAACAACAGAAGCATCAGATTCCAATAATTTTAACAAAGAAGGGAAGTCACGAGACATGTGATAAGCAGAAAGCTAGTGAGTATGATGTGGAAACTATCCTCAACTGGCTATAAGGTATGAAGTAGTAGAGCTCTGTTGAGTTTGTCAAGTCTTTGTATCAAAAATTATGTCAATGTTTAGCGAAAGCTGAACATCTAGTACCACATTGATAGGATGATTTATGGAAGGAGAATTCCAAGGTAGAATTATGGTATGGCTTGAGGAGATCCACATTAACAACATCATGAATGTTGAGATGTACTGAAATATCAAGGAAAAAGGAATTCTCAAAAACTTGTTGGAGGGTGGCATAAGGCCCATAGTGAAGTGGTTTGATCTTGTTATGTGCATTTTCTGATAAACACCTCTTATCCAAGTAAAGTCAAACTTTATCTCCAACTTGAAAATGATGAGGGATACGATGCTTGTCCATTTCTTGATTTTGTTGTTGTTGAGTCTTCTACATAATTTGAACCACCTTTGACTGAAGGCTTTGCAAATGTTGAATGAATGGGTTTTCCTTATCTTGCTTTTTATAAATGTGCTTGGTAGCTGGAGAGGAAAAATATAAAGGTAAATCATATGGATCCAAGGGCTGGAATCCAAGATAAGCTTCAAAAGGAGAATGTCTGGTGGAGTTGTGAACTGCTTTGTTGTATGCATGCTCTATATGGGTGAGGATCAAATCCCACTTAGCTGGACTAGAGTGGTGATAGATCCTCAAAATTTGCACAAGTGTGTGGTTAACTACTTTTGTCTACCTATCTGATTGAGGATGGTAGGCAATGAAGAAGTTAATAAATACTCCTAAAATATTCCACAAAGATCATCGAAACTGCCCTAAAAATCATTAGTCTTGATTAGAAACAATGTTGCTAAGAAGACCAAAAGAGTGCTATACTGTGTTGAAGAAGATTTGAACTAGGTTAGGTGCATAACTGATCTTGCAACAAGGAATGAACTCAGCCATCTTGTTGAATTTATCCATAACTACAAAGACACAATTATGCTATCTAACTGTCATGACTCAACAAGTCCATGGAAATGCTTTTTTAAGAATGAGAAGGAATGGGTAACAGAATGCAGAGGCTCAATTTCTTGTTAGCCAGCTTTGAACGGCTATAAACTACACATTACCTCAGAAAGAGGAGAACATCTTACTGTATATGAGGCCAATAGAATAACCATTGCAAACGATGTAGTCTTTTATTTCCCAAAGTGTCCTCCATAGAGCATTGAATGCACCTCTTTCAAAATATATTGTTGATCCTCTTGAGGTACATCAAGTTTATCCAACTTATAAAGCGATTCTTCCTTTATATAGAAATCTTGAAGAGAACTTAGATTTGATGAGGAAGGATGCAAGAGTTGTTGGTAAACCTTTCCAAAATCTTGATCAATAGGATATTGTGCTAGCAATGTTTGGAAACCAATGTGGAAAGTGGTCACAACTATCACATATTGAGCTACTAGAGGATGACTCAAACAATCTTCCACTTTGTTACTTTACCATTTCTTGTATGTGATCACCAAGCAAAACTATTGCAAGTAAGATACCCACTCCATGTGACGAGCTTCCTCAATCTTGTTTTATGATTGAAGAAATTTAAGGGGCATTTGATCAGTATATACAATTGTTTCCTTTTCCTGAAGATAATACCTCCAACTTGATGGTTTGCACCAAAGCATACAACTCTTTATCATAAGTAGAATAGTTCTTCTTGGCAACTAAAAATATCTCATAATGATAGGCCACTAAATGGCCATTCTTCTTCAATACAACTCCAAGGGAAAACTACGATGCATGTCTCTATCTTAAAAGGTGGGGCAAGATCTGGAAGTACTAGAATAGGTGTTGTACACCATTTGTGTTTCAATATCTCAAAGGCATGAGCTTGATCCTTTGTCCATTGAAACTCAACTTTGACTTTGGTTAAGTGATGCAAGGGAGCGACAATAGTGGAATATATTTCAATGAAATTGTAGTAGAAATTTACAAGTTCGAGAAAACTCCTTAACTTGATGATGGAAGGAGGAGTAGGCCATTTGAGGAGGACTTCAACTTTGGTTGGGTCCACTTGTATGCCTTTTTCATTTATTACAAAGCCAAGGTAGGAGATGGAATATTGGCCAAAAGAACACTTAGGGAATTTGAAAAACAAATTGTTCTTTTGAAGGGTTTGGATAACCTTTTCTAAGTGCCCTAAGTGACTCTTCCAAGTAGGAGAATATACAAGGATATCATCCAAGTAGATGATTACAAACTTATCCAGACTTTCTCTGAACATTTCATTCATCAATCTCATGAATGTTGTTAGAGCATTTCTAAGACCAAAAGGTATATCAAGCCACTAAAAGAGTCCCATATTGGTCTTAAATGTTGTCTTCCATGTATCTTCAACCTAAATTATGACTTGATGGTATCCAATTTTTAGATCAATATTGGAAAAGAATTTAGCTCCTTGAAGCTAATCCAAAAGATCATCTTGTTAGAGTTAGAGTATATTACATCATTTGGGTCATGTAAATGTAACACCTTAGGTACATAGTTAGGATAGGAGATTACTTTAGGGGGAAGTTATCTAGTTACTTCAAGCAATGTAATAAATGCACAAGTGGAAATGTGCAAGGTGTCCCCTTGTACAACTAGGTAGAGTGTTGGCCAAGGAATCTATCTTCCTATATAAAGGGCCTCATAGTAGTAGATTATAAGCATATTCATCTTATCATCTTCATCTCAAGATCTATCAAGTACTCCTATATGGAGTACAATGTAGCTCTTTATCTCATATCAATGGAGTGACCATTTCCTCCATATTGCATTGTATTTTCGTCACTTCTATTTATAGTATATTTTAGTCATATTTTTGTTCCACTTTCTTTCGTGTTTTATTTATTTCATTGGGACATGTGTTAGATCTCTCCACTGCATATATCCTCAAAAGCTAACACATCTATCCTTGGAAGTGGATATTTATTCTTGATTGTTATCTTGTTCAATACCCTAAAATCAATACATAGCCTCCAAGTACCATCCTTATTCCATACAAACAAAATTGGAGATGCACAAGGATAAGTACTTGGCTTAATAAATCCTTTAGACAACAAGTCTTGGATTTACCTTTTAATTTCTTCCATTTGCACAATAGATTGCCTATACATTGGAGCATTAGGAAGAGGTGTTTGTGGGATCTTTAAATACATTGGAATATGATTGCAACAATGTATCAAGTGAAGAATATATTTTGTGCTTATGAATTGGTGCTTGTGTTCCTTCATTATTTGGCCTTATGAAAATGAGTGTCAATTCCTTTGCTTGATTTACTGCTTTGCATGCTTGTCTACAATTTAATATCAAATTCTTGGTGTGATATGTACATTTAATTAGATATTCCTTGTTATTTAAGTACAAAGTGTAAGTATTTTTGAAACCATCATGGATAGCCCTTCTATCATATTGATAGGGCCTCCCAAATAATAATCCAGAACAGTCCATAGGAATAACATCACACATAACATTATCCATAAATTTTGGACCAAAGGCAAAGGATACTGTGCAAGTGTGTGTGATTTTTGATGAGGTCCCATTATACTTACATCCTAAATAATAAGGACAAGGATGAGGACTCATAGGTAACTTCAATTTTTTGACAACAAACCTTGTAATTAGATTTTTTGTGAGTCATTGTCGATTATACAGTCAACAAAATAATCATGAGTTAGGTGAGTGCATGTAATAAAACAATTTTCATGGTCACCTTGAGAAGTATTCATGAGGGTCAAATTATTCGATTGACCCTCTAACTACTTATATGATTTTCCTTCCCTTCTAGCCTCAATAGAATTATCTTTTGGATCCTTATTGGAAGACTTTACAACCAAGGATTTCTTCTTCAAATTTTACAACTTATAACATTGATGCCTAAGATGACCTTTCTTCTTACAAAAATTACAAACAAATGGGGGTTTAGAAGAAGAAGGATTTTTGGATGAGGAAAAACAAGAGGAAGTAGATGAAGAGGGAGATAGAGAAGAAGTAGAAGAAGACTTTTTAACCTTTTGTTGTTGTTGATTTGTCATCTTAGTAGTTCCTTCAAATGATGAATATCGAGATCCTCTGAATTGCAACTTCTCCTTTTCAAGCTGTGCTTGATTGTACACCACATTCAAAGTTGTGACGAGTGTATATTTCAACTCCCTAAAAAGTGGTTCCTACAATCCACTCTTGAATTTTTTGATTAGTTTTGTAGTTAAGTCCTAGATTCCATTTAAAATCCTTAATTTGTTGAACTGATCGATGTACTCTTGGACAATCATGTTGTATCCTTCCTATAAACAAAGTCATTTGGAGTCAAGGCCTTCTACACAATTTGAAGGATAAAATGTATCCTTCAATGCTTTTACTAAATCATTCCAAGTGTCGATGAGATCCCAATTTTGTTGGTGGTTTGTTAGCAAGACTTTGGTTATGCCATAAAGTTTTAACTTAACAAAGGAGACTTTCTCATTATTTTAAATCTTGCTATCTAAACCATGTGTCCATATCAAGAATCCAACTATTTAGGACCTCGAGATCATGGAAACCATCATAAGTTTTGGCCTCACGTTTAGCTGACTTTATTATTAATGAATTTATCAGTCAAGAAGCTAACTACTGCAGCTTTTACAACCATTTGCTCTAACAAATCAATAGTTATTTGTAACATTGTGTAAGCTAGCAATGTGATTTACAAAAAGGACCAAATTGATGTCTAAGGGGGTTACAAAAATTGGGTGCTTTTTACCCAATTAATTGCAATAAATTGCAATTTTACAAGACTTAGAAGGGAAAATTTAAAAGGAATAGCACAAAAATATTCCTCCTTTCAGAATTATTAATTCTTCTTTTGCACAATTAAATTTTTTTTCCCCGTTTGCAAAAAATAAAATTGATTAATCTCCTTTTTTGTAAAAATTGAAAATTTGGTCCTTTTTCAAAGTAAAAATTAATTTTACCCCTATGCAAAAATTATAGCACCGAAGCATTGATCAACCGTTAAATTGAAAGTGCAATTCAAAAGAGTCATCGACGATCAATAGTGCATGGGAAAATTTGGTAAATGGGTGCCACAGGGCATGTAGCCGGTGCACTCTTTAGCTAGCATGCACTGGCTACTTCAAAAGGGTAAGACACCCTTTTTAAAGGCTTCAAAAGCCTTTTTTCCACTGAATGTGGGATACAAAATTTCCTCCTCGACAAAGAAAACAACAAGCTCACCTAGCCAACACCTTGAGCAATGTCACCTTGGGATTCATGGTCAATGAAAGCCTACAATAGGTTGAGATCCACCAATAGGGTTTCAGATCCACTTGCCTTGGAATACACGCACCAGTCAAGGCTAGGCTGGAAAATTTTGATCCAAAATATTCTTGGCCAATTACTTCAAGGTATAAAATTTTGCATTGGTTGGCTTCAAAATTTGTGTTGTGGGTGTTTGTGCTCTATGGCCTTGAACTTTGTGCTAGTTTAGGGTTTGTCAGGTGCTATGACCTTAGAATCTAATGCAAACCTATGGCTCCTCCATAGGTGTTAGGGTCACCAATGGCAAAGTAGGTTGGTCCCACTATTAGACATGCAGGCCTAACTCTGCAAGCGTCAGGGTTGTGCAAAGAGACCTGGAGTTGTCAAAAGGAAAGGGTCGAGCCAATGACCACCTACCATCAATCAATTTAGCCTTTTGTAGGTCATATGGATGACCTGAGATCACTGAAAGGCAGTGTTAAAGTCACATGAGGCAACAAGGAATAGTTGCCTGAGGATGGTAGAGGGTAGTTGTCTATGATAATGATCCTATTTTTAAAAATTAAATTATTATTTTTTTGTAATTTTTAATAAAGCTTTTACAAAAAATAATTTTTTTGAAGGCTTGGAAGCCTTTTTTTTAAAATAAAAATTACAGAAATCAAATTAGATCAAATAGCTAGTTAATAAAACAACATTTACAAAAAGCTTATAAATAAGTAATCAAATTAGAGGAAATTGAGAAGAAGAAAATAAACACATTTATAAAAGAAGAAAAGGACCTTCAAAGGTAGGATCAAACTCTACTAGTGATCTTCTGTTATAGAAGATCATTTAGGGGCTAGTTCTCATTTGTTGATGAAGCAAGTGAAGGAAGGTGGCACAAGTGGTCCTTTGGAGATCGTTCCTTTTGCAGTTGATCCTATAGTGGAGATGAGAGGTTCAAATGTATGACCTCATTTCACTCTTCCCTCACAATAATTTCCTCACAATAGTTCCTCCATTCAATTAAAGGAAATTGGTTCTCATAAGAAAGGCTAGATCTAGTTCAAGGGAACTAGAATTCACAAATGCAATCTTGGGTTGACTACAACAAAGAGATTCAAAAATATAGGATCTTGTTGGTTGGTAGTTACCCAAAACCAACAAGCAACATGAGGTTGGAAGTGCACCCAAAACCTCTACAACTCCTACGCTTTGATACCATTGATGTGGATCCAAATGAAGCTAACAATTGCATTGAAATGCAAGGCTTAAATAGGCCCATATTACAACCAATTCCCCTTGAAATGAGCAACCATTTCCTTGGATTGAGCAACCAATTCCCAAATTGGAAAGATAAGCTTTATTCAAAATGCTCATTCATGGGATAACATCTTATCCTTCTAACTTCCAATATCCCTCTAGAAGATATTGGGGACAAGGCCTAAAGACTAAATCCAACATGAGCTCATAAAACCCACATTTTACAATTTTCCACAAATTGTTTATTAACCTTTTGAGGAGCATATCATGGTGACTAGTGGAAATCTTAAGGAGGATCTTCATTACCTCTCATGTACCACCTTGGATCATGTACCTAGTGGTCACTTCCATGTATTACTATAATCCCATGTACCAATTATCTTTCATGTACTGATGGGTATATAGAGAGTGATTAAGTATATAGGGACCTTCAATATATAGGGAGGCCCTTAAGATATATTGATCATATCAATATATAAAGAGAAGGAGATATTAATATATCAAAAAATCTTCTTCTTAATCAACTCTTAAAACAATATCTAATTAATTGAGTCTCCTTATCCTTTATACAAATGACCAAAATATATTCTTCTCTTTTATCTTTAATCAAATTTCTAAACTTTAGAAACTTATTGAAACTAATATTCTTCCTATTTCAAATCTTCCTAGTGGTTGAAATACATTACATAATTCGTAAGGTAGTCCATCAATTGGCCAATTATCCTAAACCTCTAGTGGAATCTCATGCAGATACTTCCACCCTTGAGAACCCTAACTTTGAGAGAGAATATGAGGGTGCTACACCCTTGGGTTCTCTAATCCCCTTGCATGATGGATAAAAGAGGGTGCTTTGTAGGTCCTTTGATCATATGGTACTCTCTTTGTAAGAGCATAAGGATGTTTTCCTTGTCATTCCTAGGGATGATAAAAATAAGCAAATAACTTCTTTAGGGGAGAAATCCCTCATGGATAATCCCTTACAACTTAACCCCAAACTCTCAAACACAAATATTAATACATAAACTACTAATTTCACTTCTATAATTATAATCCTTGAGAATGTTGGGACATAAGATATCCTAGCATCCTCAAGATATCATCCATCGTTTCCTCCTCTTGAGGAATTGTTAAGGATCAATGTAAGTTACCCCGCATCATAATAACAAAGCAAAAGTTATGACCCTAGCTTGGATGTACCTCCTAGCACTCTAATCTCAAATCTATTTTTCAATATTTATTCTTCTAACCTCATTGACGTGAACATGAATTTCACTCAAAAATATATGCCCACGATCTCTAAGCATACATCTATTAATCCTTTTATTCCAAATAGATTGGGGATGATCCATATGATGTCATTTTCAAAATCATATGCCTCAATATCTCAACCTTATTCTTACATCAATTATCAAGGTCTTCTTATCCCATCACACATACCTCAAGTGCCATTTCTTCCAAATTGTAACCTATAACCTTGCAATTGGAGAAATTGAAGCAATAATTGACCTTTACTCAAGGATCCTCTTCCAACCACAAGTACTCCTATGAGGAATTATGTAATAAACTCTTTGATCCCATCATAGTTAGTTTTCCATTTCCCCCTAAAGCTAAAACCCCTAAGTTCTAGATGTATAAAGGGAATGAACATCCTATCAATCACAAGAAAATATTTGGAATAACATGTAGCAACATTGCCTATGATGAACTATTGCTAATATTTTTTTTCCTAAAAGTATAAGTGGTCTTGCCTTGGATTGGTATTTCCAAATATGAAGGCATTCTCTCAAAAACTTTAAAGACCTTGTCAAAATATTCATCAAACAATTCTCTATCTACATCGAAGAAAAAACCATAATTAATTACCTTTGCAAGTTCAAACAAGAAAAATATAATTTTTTTTTCAAATTCATGGCAAGGTGGTGAGCCTTTGTGGGAAGACTCCAATGCATCCCCCTACCTAAATAACTTTTAGAAATATTTATAGAAAATATTAATGAACAACTAGCCTTTTACCTAGAGACATCCAACGTGTCTCCCTTTGAAGATGCCATAAAAATGACCAAGAGAGTAGAAACTACCCTTTGCAAGAGGGGGCAATTGAAAACCAAATTTTATAGGAAGAAGGATAAACCTTTCTCACACACAAAGGGGTGGAACAAGAATAAGCACCTTATAGGCAATAGAACCACTAGCTCATACCAACCCAACCATGTGAATGTTGTAGAAACTCTTAAAAAACTTATTGCAGTCAAAGAACAATAACCCAAGAAACAATTCACTAAACTAGACTAAACCCCTTTGACCATAATAAAATAGCTTCTTGAAGCTAATATAATTGAGCTCCCACCCATTAAAATTGTAGATCTAGAAAGGGATAAACCTCATTGGTTTCACACTAAGGAGCATTATGCTTTCCATCATATTAATGGCCAATCAACCAATAGATGTAAGCATCTTAGGAACCTCATCCAAGACATGATCCACAAAGGTAAAGTTATTTTGTAGTGGCTCCAATTATCAACCTTCCACAAACCAAGAACTTGAAATATCTTAATATCCATTACCATACCATGACCAAAAGGTAGTTGATAATATTCTGTATAGGAATATCCTATCCCCAAATCAAAACATAGTGGGAATCATCTCATTCTTCTAATCACCCCAAACCATGTGCTTATTGCAAGATGAGTGAAGTAAAGAATCCTAAGGCTAGTATTTGCCCTTACGTCAACCCAACCTTATTAGTTACCTTTTCTTCCTCTCAAATTAATGATGTATTAAGGTCTTTTACTCTAAAATATCAATCTTATCGATCTAATAATCAATCTAAAAATAAAAATTATGATCAAATAAATATAAATAATAAATTTGAGATTGCTAATCCAATCCACCTTAAGAGTAATGATCAAGATAAATCTCACTATTTCTTGGACCTAGCCACACTCTCTTTATCTCCTCAAACCATAGGATTACCTTCTAAGAAGGATAAAATGATACAAACAAGAAGTTATTCCTTTGTTTGTGTCGGTATTGCTAACGATGAGCAAATCCATTGTAGTAACCCTTACTCGATCGAATGACAATATGACATGTATCCCATCCTAAAGTAGATGTTGTTAAATATGGGATATCAAGGCAAATTACTAGGACTACACAATAATGGCATTAAATATCCCTCAGAGGATGAATCCTAGCTAGGTTGTTGTGGTATAGGGAATATCCCCAGCCATAGCCAGCCTATTATCACTTTTATTTTATCTGATGGTGGTAATGAAGCCAATATTTTCTTTTGCAAGTCTCATGAAGATCATGTTTCTATAAACAGACTAGATTGGGATGATACAAATGAGGAGTACTCATTAATACTAGGTCTTAACTCCTTTCGATTCACACACTTTAATAGGTGTAAAAATATTAACCTCAACTTTCCTCAAATATAGTGCCCCTTTATAGCTATTGCACTTGAGTCTACATATAAATTTGTTGTGACTTCCCACTTATTTGTCTATTTGCAACACTACTTGTCTGCATCACTACCCAAAATCATATCTACTTGTATGCATGTGCTTGTCATTGCCTATTGTATATCTTAGGAGATCTGTGATGACATAAATAATGATCCTAGTTAGGATAAGTCATATTGCATTGCACTTCCACTAAGCGATTGATGCGAGTGGATCCTCCAAGTCCCCACATTTATGAATCGAACCAAGGTTCACATAATGACTCCATCTTAATAATCTAAACCCATCCTTATCAATCTATATTCATCACCCTATCATTATCAATGTGAATCAACACCTATCAATTTAATCATCTCTCTAGCAATTCAATTATCTATCTCTATTAATATAGCATTTATTTTTTTCAATCTAATTGTCTATCTATGATCTACTTCTATTAGCTAAATCTATCCATATTCATCAATGTAACCTATCTAATCTATCTATCTCTATCAATTCAAATCTTCTATCTCATTATCTGTCTTTATCAACTTAATCATCTAGCTCTATCAATCTAAGAAATTACTTTTCAAACATCTTTATATATCTCTAACTCAAATTTGATTTGGCATTTGGCTCAAATTATATCCATCAATTATTCTAAATCATAACAATCTTCTTACTATATGATGAATACTGCAAAGTTTGTAAGTGACGATGATAGCCTTATCGATCTTATCACATACCCTCCCACTCAACATCTTATGTATAGGGGTAACTATTAGTAACAAAGTATCTTACCTATTTGGGGCATTATTCCTTGTACCAATATGACATAGGTCCTCCATGACACTTCTTTGTGAGGTAAAACAGGTCCAAATATCAATCAAATACCTAAGACCAAGGGGTGAATCTAAATCACAGTGCCCAAGGTCAAGGGGTACCTTTCACACAAAATTTTCTAAGGCTAAGGAGAAAATCTAAATTATAGTGTCATAAGGTTAAGGAGCACCTCTTAATCAAAATGCTCTAAGGCTAAGGGGAAAATTTAAATCATGGTTCCCTAAGACTAAGGGATCATTTTTTAGTCAAAGATCCCTAAGGCTAATAGGTTAATCAATCAAAACATCCTAATAAATGAAGACATCCTATGGCTAATGGATGAATTTACTCAAATATGTCTTTAAATAGACCAATAAACTTAAATATGTGTTTTTATATACACCGATTAATAAAATGTCTCCTAAATGGACCAATTAAATTACAATTACTTTAGGAAAAGATAATCAAGTCCCCCATACAAAGCTAACTAAGTCATCTAGGCAAAGCTAATCAAGTCCTCTAGGTAAATCTCAACAATAAAAAGTGTCCTTTAGGCCCTTACCTAATGGTTAATTATCTTGAATCTAGCTAAGAGCTTGTCCAATAATTAGGCTAAGAGTCCACCACTTAGGAGTGAATCAAATTTGTACATATCATGTCCCCTTGGACACATCTTGAATCCACCTAAGCACTTGTCAAATAATCAAGCTAAGAGGCTAGCACTTAGAGGTGAATAAATTTTTTTACATATCTTATTCCCTTGGACACATCTCACATCGCTTAAGTGCTTATTCAATAATTAGGCTAAGAGGCTATCATTTAAGGATGAACCAACTATGTGTTTTTAAATAGACCCATCACAAGAGTAGAAAGATACTTCTTAGGACCTTGTATAAAGGTTAATCAATTAAAAATATACCTTTGAGCACCTCGTAAGAACATTCACCTTAAGCTGCTAACTTACTATAGTGGTAAGGGCTTTGGCCTCTCTTTGAGAGGTCTAAGGTTCAAATCCCACTCAGTATGAGGGAACTAGAACCCCTCATAAAAACATGTGTAAACTCATTGAAAAAAAGAACAGTCACCTTAGGATGGTCCCTAGATTTTTGCTCCAAGTCTATCATTAATTATCATTTCATCATAGAATTCTCAATCATCTAATTTTAATCATTTTATTTCAATATTTTAAACTTTCAATCATATACATTCCATCATTTCAAGCATCATAAAAAAAATTATCACCTAATTTTCATCACCCAAATTTTAATCATTTAATTGTCAATCACCAAAATATTTTGTAGAGATTTTGGTAATACCCATATCTCATATTTTCAGTCATTTCCCTCTTATTTCCTCCATCTTTCATCTTCATATTTTAAAAAACTTCCCTTTTCATTTAACTCAACTTTAATTCAACATTAGCCATCAAACATCAAAACTTAATCTAATTCCATAGCTATCAATAGACTCTTTTAGTCCATTTAACACACCCTTCTTGCTCATTTTCCTTTCCATTCCCCATATTTCATCACCACTTCTATCATAGCCAAATTGAATTTTCTTGGTTCAACTTGGTTTTCCCTCCAAAACTAGAGGGGGCACACCATGTTATGGTGGCATTTGATGTTGTCCAACCTCTCATCTTCTTCTTGTCCCAAAATTTAGGCATATATGCCAAATTTTTACATGCTCATTTATATAATAAACATGTCAAAAAGGGGTAAAATGTAGACATCCAATTTTATGCAATTTAGTCCTCCTTAACCCTCATCCACTAGCCTTCTAATCAAATGAACTAAATCCACCTTTCTTATGCCCAAATTGGAGTGTCATCTTTGGGGCATTAATTTCCATTTCAAATCTTCATAAAACTTTACTAAAATACTTCTATTAGAACAAGATTGAAAAATATTTTCAACAAGTATACATATGCCTATACCTCTATAACGATCAATATCCCAAAGTTGCTTGACAAACCAATTCAAGCATTGAAGATCCTTCGTTCATATCGTCAAGCATTGTTGATCTTTATTTCGCAGTGCCAAGCATTGCAAACCCTTCTTTTACAATGCTAAGTGCTACAAACCCTTTTCCACAATGTTGAGCACTAGAGATCCTCTTTTTGCAGCATTATGAATTATAGATCTTCATTTTTTAGCTCCTTTAAGTGGTCAATATCCCGAACAGTGTTGGGTATTGACCTGCAGTAAATTGCCAGCGTTGCAATATAAAAATTGAAAATAATAAAATAAGAAAAAATGTTATTTCGTTTATAATTTTAAAATAAATTAAATTTAAAAAAATAAAATAAGATTTTATTTATAAATTTAAATTAAATTAAATTGAATTAAATAAAATTTTGTTTATAATAAATTAAAGCTAAATGTGCTTTCAGCGACGTAAAAGGTTTAAAATGATTGTGGCATGGTGGTTATAGGGGCGGACTGTGCGAAGATTTGTGTGGCGGCTTCTGGGGCGGACAACGCAGAATACTGTGGCGGCCATAAAAAGCTGGACAACTTGTCCGGATTCGTGGCGACTACCGATTCCACCATGTAAATTCAAAAATAATAATAATAAATTAAAGCTAAATTGAAAATGAAATAAACTAAATCAAATTTTAAATTTAAAACCTTCAAACAAACACTACAAGCACATTGTAACAAACTCAGTATTTTAGTCACATGGTAGGTCTAGCTCTACAACCATAAACCAACACATTAGCTTCTAATAGTCTAATTTTAATATCATCAAAAAAGTGTTGATAGCAACAAACTCTAGTAGTGCTCTTCACCTTGATGTATGCAAAAACTCTAAAGTTCTGTTTCCTAGGCACTTAACATTTTTTGCCCTGAAAAAATTTCATTTATTGGTCGTGTAGGCTAAGTTGAATGGGCCTCACCTAGGTATGACTAAAGTAACTCCCCAAGTCAATTGAGTCTATTTTGGCATGATTTCATTGGTTGTCCATGCTGGTTGAGTTTGGGTGTATTGCTTAGACACACGCTGAGCTAACCTAACACGATTTCGTTTGCCAATTGTGTAGGTTATTTTCCTATGTGTTGATTGAACTAACTACCACAACTAGACATGGTCATGACTAAGTTATTTTGAACCTTATGTTTCCCTATGATACAACCCTTTAAAATTCTATAATTATCACCCTTGAGGAGGACACAAAAAATACCAAGCTTCATGCTAAAAAGTCTATTGAAATCATTTTGATCAAGTAGTTTTAGTAGTAAACATGTCATTTTTCCATAACTATGCATTCTTGCAAACAACTTGTTTTCAACTCATGATCTTAAATAGTCAAGAAGCCTCCAACAAGCCAAAAAGGAGAAGACAACTTGCAACATTGGGTTCACCTTGCTCTCTTTCTCTTGCTTACTTTGGCTTAATCTTTCTTGTCACGATGGCTGGATTTTAAAAAGTTCTTACTTTCATAGCATTTTGGTTTGAATCACTTCCTGTTTTGCTAAAAACCTACTATTGTTAGCCTTGTTATTTAGCATATTATTTTTTGTTTAATGTACGAAGACTTGTTGTTGCTAGCCCTATTATTTTAGCATATTATTTTCTATTTAACCTAGAAAGACTTTTGCTATTTAGCTTTATTAATTTCCTACTAAAAGAGAAACTAGCTGCTATTTAGCACTATTATTTTGGTTTAATTGAGGAAGCTTATTGTTGTTTAGTTACTTTCCTTGCCTATTTACCCTACCATTTTTTTGTTTGTGAGTAGTTTACCCTATTGTTCTCTACCTATAGTTGTTAACAATTTAGTCTAGTATTATTTGGTTAGTAGCTATTAATATTTTATTTTAACAGTTGTTAGGAACCTTATAATTTAAATAAGAACCTCCACACAAATATTGCAATAAAGATAATAAATCATGAAAGAATTGCAATACAAAATGGAAATGCAAAAACTATATAAAACACAACATAATCATAATACAAAATCATGGATCTCTTTGAGGGGACAACCTCCTAAATAGAACTTCGATACAAAGAGAGATACCTCCATCTATGTCCTTTGCATTTTGAAAGACTTCGTAAACCCAACCCTAATGCTTAAGGGTTGGCTTCACATGAAAGTGGAGACCCAAGCTAGAATCTTCTACTAAAGAACAATTACATTCTTAATAACAATTACATTAAATGACCTCACTTGTCTAGGTGCCTCAAGTACCATGTACACAATACAAAATATTACATAACATCATTAGGATGATGTCCCCACGTTAGAAAGGTGGTCATTACATAGTAATGTTTGGATGGGGTCCTAACATGCCCTTCACCTTCAAAAAGCTTTATCCTAAAAGCTAGAGGTGAGTAAACTATTGTAGTTGTTGGAGTGACTCCCTTGTGGCATCTTTAGGTTGTAATCCTCGCCATTGCACAACAACATAAATAATGATACAAATGCAAAGGGTGCATAATATTTGATCCAAAATTCCTTTAGGCTCTAGAATGATGGATCCTTGTTGGTCCAATTATAGTAGTGTGGATTGAGCCTATACCTTATTTCCAACAACCTTATTTATAGAGGAGACATGAAATACTGAATTGAGTTGATCCATCGTAACACCTGGTAGGGACCATAGAATTTTTTTGTAATAATTTAGCACCAATGAAGTTGGAGTGATGATTGTTTATAGGGCTACAGACAGAGAAAAACCATATCCACCACTTCAAAGCTACACTCATAATGGTGTTTATTAGCTTGCTGACACATACAACAATTATAGGCCAATTCAAGATTCATTTCAAGTTGTTGGAGGACTGTTGCATGTTAATGGAGAGTGGTATCTATGGATTGAACCTTGGAGCTTCTTGGAATGTATGAGGAGAATGTTGGTGGAGGATGACCATATACTACTTCAAATGGTGTAACCTTGGTAGCGATGATATATGAAGTATTATACAACCATTCTACTAGAGGGATCCATTGAGCCCATTGTGTAGGATGTTCTGATGCAAAGTAATAAAGGTATATATTCAAGAACTTGTTGATAATTTTTGTCTAGCCATTAGTATGAGGGTGGGAGGTCAAACTCATTTTGAGGTGAGTGCCCTACAACTTAAACAGTTCATGCCAAAGGTGAATGGTAAAAATAGGATCCCTATTTGACACAATAGATTTAGGCATTTCATGAAGGCACAAGATGGAGTCTAAAAATATTTGAGCAACTACGAAGGCTGTAGAGGGATGAGATAAGGAACATAAATGAACATACTTTGTGAGACAATCACTACCACTAGAATGATTGATTTTCCTCTAGATTTTGGTCATCCTTCAATGAAATCCATAGAAATATCTACCCACACCTATTTTAGAATTGGTAGGGGTTGAAGGGTTCCTAATGTACAAATAATTTTTCCTTTTATCCTTTGACACCTATCACATTATTCCACAAAATATTGAATATCCCTTTTCATTCCCTTCTAACAAAAGTGTGTTTGAAGCTTTCATAGGTTCTAAGAAAGCTGGAATGTTCCACCATCGATGACACATGCATTTCTTGTAAGATGAATTATATATTTGTGAATTTTAGGGAGAACAAGTCGATCATGATATCTCAAATATTTTCCATCATAGGCATATCTAGGGCATAAGTTGGGTTTTGCTTGGAGTTTGTGGATCTATTTTTGCAAACTGGAATTCTTAGTTGTTTTCTCTCTGAGTTGATTGGTCCACTAAGGAAGTGATGTGGATATAGCATTTAGCAAGCCTTGATATTTATACTATCAAGATAGTGCATCCATCACTATATTATCCTTTCCTTTTTTATATGTGATTTTATAATCATAGTTTGACAATTTAGATACCCATCACCATTGTTCGAGTGTGGCTGCACCTTGTTCTAAGAAATACTTAAGACTTTGATGGTCTATTTTGATTGAAAAGTGATACCCAATGAGTTATGGCTGCTAATGGTTAACAACATGTAAAATGGTTAGCACCTCCTTTTAATTAGTGGATATTCCCAAATTCCTACCCTATAATGCTCTACTGGTGAAAGCCAACAGTCTTCCTTCTTGCATTAAAACTGCCCCAATTCCATTGCCAAAAGCATCACTTTTAATTACAAAGGTTTAGAAAAATTGAGCAGTGCTAACATTGACGTGGTTGTCATAGTTTGTTTTAATTCCCTGAATGCTTGTTTCGTTGGTTTTGACCAAAGGAATGAAATCTTTCTTATCATAGTTGTTAAAGGGGCCATTATCTTTCCATAGTTATGCATAGACTCAATCCCAAAAATATTTGACGTAATATTTGATTTGAGGCTTTGGCCATTCTTGGACAACTTGAATATTTTTAGGATCCACTTTAAATCCATCATTGGATACAATGTGATCCAAGTACTCTACTTCTTGCATGTTGCAAGAACAGTTTGATTACTTGGAAAAAGGTGTTTCTCAGACAAAAGTTGCAAGGATTTATCTAAATGTTGGAGATGCTCCTCCCAAGTGCAACTATAAATCAAAATATCATCAAATAAGACTAGAATAAATTTACGGAGAAAGGGCTAAAAAATAGCATTCATAAAACTTAGAAAAGTGGAAGGTGCATTAGTCAAACCAAATGGCATAAACAAAAATTTATAATGCCTTCCGTGAGTCCTAAAGGTAGTTTTAAGAATATGGTATCCAAACCATAAATCTAATTTTAAGAAAAATTAGGTGCCATGCAACTTATCTAACAACTCATCAATTACTCGCATAGAAAATTTATCCTTAATGATTATTTTATTGAGTTCTCTAAAATCCTTACATAAACACCAAGACCTGTATTTTTCTATATGAACAATATTGGAGAAGAATAGAGACTAACATTGGGGTAACTAACCCCTGTTATGAGTAGTTCCTGCACCATCTTATTGATATTTAATTTTTGGACATATAGATACTTGTAAGGTTGGACATTTGGAGGAAGACTACTTAGAATAAGTTGTATTGCATGATCATGAGTACGACAAGGGGCTAGTCCTTTGGGTTCCTCAAAACTATGGCATGTCTTTGCAATAAAAGTTATAATTCCTCTTGGGGATCCTTATCCTTGTCAACTAGATCTTGCATAGAAAATAGTGTGAAATTTTCAATAGTTTCTCCATTATATGAGATGAAACAAGTTGAGTAGCCCTGTAGATTCATTCCTCATAGAGTGTACTTAGTTCCCTACTAGCTGAATTTCATCCAAAGCTCAAAAAAATCCCATAATACTGGGCTTAACATTCTAACTCACTATGCTCTCAATACCACATCACACCCTCCTAGGGCTAGGGAAAACATATCAACCTTAAGATTATATTCCTCTATTTGTGAAGAACACAAGCTTATACTAAGAGGGGGGTGAATAGTATAAGACCACTTTTTACTTTTCTTTCTCAATCAATATTATGCAATGTATAGATAGAAATATCAACAACAGTAATCAAAGCAATGCACAAATCACCACACACAATAGAGACACCAATTTTACATGGTTCACTCAATGTGGGCTACTCCACGGAGAAAATATTTGACTAAAATTTTCTCAATCAGTCTCTTGGGAATCCTTTCCCTATTACAATGTTTATGGACCTCTGTCCAAAGGAGACACCGATACCCTAATCAAGTTCGTGGATCTCTATCCACAAGAGAACTCCTTTATCCTCTTGCTCTGGATGGTGATATTCTAGAAGAATTGTTGTCCCCACTACTATGGCTAATGGATCTCTATCCACTGAAGACACCTGTCCTCACTGCCCAAGTGCAGCGACAGTATTTTCATTGTTGTCAACATAGTCAGATAGATCAGTTGAAGTAGTGGACAGGAGCTCAAAGGTTAATTAGAGTATGTACAGTGATGTTAAATGCTTATGAGGATGACCCACCTTTTTGCATATTTTCCAAGAAGACCAAAGTGGCCCATATGCTCAAGATCAAAGAAAAAGCAAAACACCGCAAAGAAAAAAGGTGTCACGATATCATGACATGTTGCATTTTTGCGGTCAAAAGAGAAGAGAAAATGCAAGGAGAAAAATTGTCGCAATATCATGACATGTTGCATTTTCACGGTCAAAATAGAAGAGAAAATGCAAGGAGAAAAAGTGTCATGATATCGTGACATGTTGCATTTTCGCGGCCAAAAGAGAAGAGAAAATGCAAGGAGAAAAAGTGTCGCGATATCGCGACATGTTGTATTTTCGCGGGCCAAAGCAAAGAGAAAATGCAAGGAGGAAAAAGTGTCGCGATATCGCGACATGTAGCATTTTCGTGGACCAAAGCAAAGAGAAAATGCAAGGAGGAAAAAGTGTCGTGATATCATGACATGTAGCATTTTCACAGATCAAAGCGAAGAGAAAGAGCAAGAAGGAAAAGGTGTCGTGATATCGTGACATGTTGCATTTTTGCGACTCGAAAAGGGCAGGAAGGAAGATAATGAAAAAGTGTCGCGATATCGCGACATGTCGCATTTTTTTGACTCGAAAAGGGCAGAAAGGAAGAGAAAGAAAAAGTGTCGCGATATCGTGACATGTCGCATTTTTGCGACTCAAAAAGGTCAGGCAGGCAGAGAAAGAAAAAGTGTCATGATATCGTGAGATGTTGTATTTTTGCGACTCAAAAAGGGTAGGAAGGCAACACAAGGAAAAGTGTCGCGATATCGCGACATGTCGCATTTTCGCGATTCGAAAAGGGCAGGAAGGCAGAGAAGCAAAAGTGTCAGGATATCGCAACATGTGTTTTCACGACTCGAAAAGGGCAGGCAGGCAGAGTAACAAAAGTGTCACGATATCGCGACATGTCGCATTTTCATGACTTAAGAAGGGCAGGTAGGTAGAGTAACAAAAGTGTTGCGATATCGCGACATGTCACATTTTCGTGACTCAAGAAAAGCCTCAAAATAGAAATGAACAGTAATGAAAGAGAAAACATACATTCATCGAAGGAGAAAAAAAATGCATGCACAAGGGAAAAGAAAACGAATAGTCAGACATGCAAAGAGAAAACAAACAGACATGCAAAGAGAAAACGAACAGTCATGACCAAGAAAACGAACAGTCATGGTAGGAGAACATGGTGTCAATTATTTGCATGTGACGTGTTTGACGAAATGCCTTCTCAAAATATACAAAAGGAGTTACAACTGGAGTTACAAAGAGAAAGGATGGTTATAAAAGGAGTGTTGCTTGGAGAATTTTGTAAGCGTGAGGGATTAAAGTGTAGCGGATTTGATCTTGCGAAGAGAGCGAGAGGAGAGTGAGAGGCGCGAGACAAATAAGTGAGAAGGGTGTGAATTATGGGCGATGTTGAGTAAGCAATAGACCAGTCAGGGTCTTGTAAAAGTGAAGGCATTTATATGTCAATATTCTAGTTTTAGAATTGAAGTCCAAGTTGGTGCTTGGCATCAGGGGTTGGTGCTCCTTTCTGTTGGTGCAGATAAATCAGGGGTTGGTGCTCCTTCCAATTGGTGCTGGTAAATCAGGGGTTGGTGCTCCTTTCTATTGGTGCAGATAAATTAGGGTTTGGTGGTCATTTCTATTGGTGTAGATAAATCAAGGGTTGGTGCTCCTTCCAGTTGGTTCTGGTAAATCAGGGGTTGGTGCTCCTTCCAGTTGGTGCTGGTAAATCAGGGGTTGGTGCTCCTTCTAGTTGGTGCTGATAAATCAAGGGTTGGTGCTCCTTCCAATGGGTGCTAGTAAATTGATTGTAAAGTTGATTGCTTTGCAAAGGTTGGATTTGGATGGGAGTCCAAACAATCAATTTTTGAGGAGTAGCCAAATCGATGAACCTCGGTACATCTTGTGTTGTGTGATGCTCTCTTGTTATATTTGCTTTATTTGATTTTAAGTTCTCATTGTTTTGGCTTTAAGAGTTTAAGATTTAAGTTTTATAGAGCTACACTGATTCACCCCCCCTCTCAGTGTCATTGTGAGACTAACATGTTGTCCCCACTACTATGGCTAATGGATCTTTATCCACTGAAGACACCTATCCTCACTGCCCTGGCTTATGGATCTCTATACACTGGAGACTGTCGTCCTCTATACTCTGTCATCTTCAAAGCTCTGTCTCAAATCTACACTAAACACAATCATTCAATCTAGGACAAATATGATCAATCTTTGTCTCTGGTTTGGCACAAAACTGTCCTCAAATCTACACCAAAATTTGTCCTCAAATCTATACTAAACACAATTCTTTGATCTAGCACAAATCTATCCTCTGATCTGCACTAAACACAGTCCTTTGGTCTAGCACAAATTTATCCTCAATCTCTGTCCTCTGATCTGCACTAAACATAGTCCTTCGGTCTAACACAAATCTGTCCTCAATATCTACCCTCAAGCCTTAACACAAATCTTGATCCAATCACAAATCAATACTGCTAGATCTGCCCCAAACCTTCACTCAAGATTTAAAAACTTCAATCAATCAATTCTTCTGACAAGTCTTCTCAAAGACTTGTCTCAAATATGCCTTGTAAGCTTCCACAAAAGCTCACACTAATCTATCCACAAGTCCTCTTTAGCAATCTGCTCTTAACAAGTCCTCACTAGAAATTGTCCAAATTCGCTCTCAATCTATATTGTAAGCTTCCACAAAAGCTCACACAAATCTGTCCACAAGTCCTCTCTAAGACTTGCCTTAAATCTGCTCAACAAGTCCACACTATAACTTTTCCAATCTCATGGAAAGATAAAGAGAATTTTTAGAGACTCAATATGCTTCACATTCATCACAATGCTAAATCACTTTCAATCACTTTTTTGGAAACATATAGAGAATTGTTAGAGACTCAATATGCTTCACACTCACAAAATTTCAATCACTTTCAATCTTTCTTTTATTACAGAAACATATAGAGAATTTTTAGAGACTCAATATGTTTCACACTCGTCAACACTCAACCTCTTTCTCAAATCAATTCAGAATATGGAATAATTTATTTCATAGAACTTGAACTATCACTTCACACACCCACCTGACTAGGCTCAACCAACTCTACTCAACCAATCACTCAATATAATAATCCTTGCTCACAAACCCTAGTCCAAACATATGAACACTCACTCAAATATTTCCAACAATGTTCATCAGCCAATCTCACATAACAATGATACTCATGATCTTTGCAAACCCTAGTTCAAGTTCTTCACTCAATCAATCACTTCAACACTTCAACAAAAATGCTTATAAAACAATCTTCACATAACAAAGATACTCATGATATTTGCAAACCCTAGTTCAAGTTCTTCACTCAATCAATCAGTTCAACAACAATGCTTATAAAATAATGTTTTATCAACAACTCTCAATTTCAGAAAACCTTGAAGCATTAATTCAAAACACACTCAACAATGCTTACTAAACAATCCTTTTCACTCTAACTTTGCATTCACAACTTTCAACAATCACTCACTAGGAAGAATATACCCATACCTTTATTTGATGTAGAAGTGACCTTGGAAAACCTATCTCAATCACAATTTTCTCTTTTGCCAATCTCAATGGTTAGATGATAAAATATCACACTAACTTTCTCTCAAAATAATTCTCAATTACAAAAATAATTAAACTTAATTACACCTTATTTCTCCTTCTTAAAATAATATCCAACAACACAAATCTTCAATCTAAACACTTCTTCCAAAACTCTAACTCATCAAAAGAACCTCTTAACATTTTAATTTCATCATAACCCTTTTCAGAAATATATCTCAAAAATAATCCAAACTCTACTTATGACTCCCTACTTAATATTGCATTAATTAAATAAACCACTTTATAAAATAATGCAATAAATCAATTTCTAAATTTTCTAAGGTAAAACAAATTTACCCCAGCCAAAATAACCTTTCAACACTCAAGTTAATATCATAACCTAACTTCCACCTTATTCCTCCTAAGACCTTAGCAATATGCAAATATAATTTCTAACTTTCACCTTATTCCTCCTAAGACCTTAGCACATGCAAATTAAAATAATTTTAAAAACTTTATTACCCTTTTTTGCAATCTGCGGGGCTCGAACTTGCACCACTCTCTCCATAGTGCCTTGGCCACGACTTCCATGCCGTGTGAGCCATGTGCTCCTTTGACGCCTTAAAGCGCAATATGCACTTTGACCTCCTCATGACCCTCAAGAGCCTTTGGCTCTTCCTTCGATGTGATGTCCGCTACCACACTTGCAATTCAGAGGCGCTTGATTAAATTTCGCATGAGCTTCGAATATTTTTGATGCACACCTTTTTAATCGAATGCCAAAATTTTGGTTTGTCTAAGGTATAAATACCTTATGCCCTCTTTACCATGCATCGACGGAGGATAATGTGCTAGGAGTCGGTGCTAACATTTGCCTTGTTAATATTTTAATTTATAATTATTTAAATTCAATAGAATTTAAATATTATAAATTTAATATTTTACAACCTCTTTGGATTTTATTAAAAATTAAAGCCTCCTTAGGTTTTTAGAAAAACTTTTTTAATTTGCCTACCTATGGTTTTAATAAAACCTTTTATTTTGCCCAACCATGGTCTTAATAAAAACCTTTTATTTTGCCAAACCATGGTTTTAATAAAAAGATTTTACATAATATTTAAAAATAAATATTATGAAGCTTATTTTGCCATTAACCTTTTGCATTACTCCTTTTGACCTTTTGACATCAATGATAATTTTGACTCAAAATGTCCAACAATTTGTACCTTGATATTTTGACAATTTTCCTTACAAGCCAAAGTTCCTCCATTGGCAATCATGACTTTAAAGAAATTATAAGTATTTATACAAAAATTCCCTTGTTTTGCCACTCTACGGTCAATAAAGTTATGTGTGTTTCTAGAGTCTATGTGAATTAGAACTTATTGTCCTTTGAAGTGCCCTAACATCTTCATAGTTGGGGGAGTTGATATTCCTACCAAGGCATGCACCAAGATTTTTGGTTGGGGTTCTTCTTGGGCTTTTGGTTGTTCTCATTGTTCCTCTTCTTGATGATCCTCTTTCACCTCTTGAGATTTGATGGTTGTCGTCTCATCCACATCAAGCAAATATAATTTTTGTTACACACATTTATGTCTTGGGAAATACTTCTCTCATAGCTATAACATAGCCCTTAGGCTCTTCTAGCTTCCATATCTTCTCAAGTCAACTTTTTGATGGTAGGTGGTTTGTTGGTAAAATTTGATGTTGACTTGGATTAAAATGGTGGTCGAGCTTATGAAAACTTGGAGGTGTGTCCTTGAGCCTTAAAATTTATCTTCAACCAATCTAGTCAATCCTATTTCATGTTGTAATGTTTGTGGCTTAAACATTTTAAGTTCAACTTTAATGTCATCCTTCAAACCACTCACAAAACAACTTTGAAAGAATTATTCATTCAAGCTAGTGTACGGTTGGCCAATTTTTCAAACTGAGCTTGATTTTCTCGAACAATTGATTTTTTTTAGTTTAGTAAGGGCTCTTGTAAAATCCTCATACTTGGGTCAAATTGAGTGAGTGGTTTCTAAAATTCATCCCAAGTAAGATAGGGGTGCACTTTTTTGAGCCATTAATACCATTGTAGGGCATATGATTCATTAAAATATGCAACTATGAGGCATATATGTTATGGAATATTATGAATATTGAAATATAGTTATGCTCGATAGAACCATTCATTTGAATCCTTTCCATCAAATTTTGGAAAGTCTAATTTGGGTAGTTTGTATGCATTATTATTGTTTGTTTCTCATTCTATATTACTTGACCCTTTGCCCTTATGATCAAAAGAACCATATTGACTAGATGTGTGGGTGTTATTGCTTAAACGACTATCTGATTCTGCAAATCATTCATTTACTCCCTCCATCCCCTTTTGTTCCCCTATCACATAGGTTATGAAGTCTTTTAAAGTTTTCATTTCAGCCCTTAACTAGTGTAGACCATCATATAATTGTTTGCCCAAATACTCCCCCCATTAAGTCACTTGAATGATGATTTTTTGATCCATCTGTTGTTTCATTTGTTGTCCTCTAGTGCCTATAGCCATACACTGTGATTTTAGACCTAAGGATACTAAAAATAGAATTACTATTTTTAGTAAGGGTGCTAAAGAAGTGTTTTGGTATTATATATCAAAATGATCACCTCAAAAAGGAACACAATGGACTAGGTCTCAAGATGACGTTTTTTGACACCCCATTTTTTTTTAGTAAAGTGTCGTCTATTTTTCTTCTAAAGCCTTTTTTCACCTAGAAAATTGACTTTCTTCTCTGTTTCCAACAATTGTCTTGCCTGCTGTTGTTGTTTTGATAACTACCATAGTAAGCTTTGTCTTGTTCTTCACTGACAACTACCCTACTTGACTCTATTCCCGACTGTTATTATTAATTGTCTTGGCAGATTCTATTTTGATTATTATTGACAACTGCCCTATTTGGCATTGTTCTTGACTGTAACTAACAATTACCCTGGAAGACTATATCTTGACTATTATTGAATCTCAATAGTTCCTTCACCTATTATAGTATAGTCAATTCTATGATAGGTGTAGTCTCCCCCATATGCTCAATTTTGTGGTTAAAGTTCTTGAGATTTGATGGTTAGTATTAGGGTTTGATATATGACAAAAATATGATAACTCTAAGCCATGGGTGTGCATTGTCCATAGCCCTATGTTATATTGCAACAGTGAATAATAATGCTCGGACCAATATTTCAAGCCACTACTCAAGGAGGACTCTACACATACCCTTGAGTGCACTATCTATCTCTTTAACAGTACAAAAGGGTAATCTTCTTGAGTGTTGTGCTCGATACACTATGGATAGATACATGGTCGAAAAACTTCCTATGGATAAAGGTCTCTTCTAAACCTAGAGGTTCCCCTGATATACCTGAAGATATGTGGGAGCTCAAGTCCATTTATGGGTGTTGTCTGAGGCCTAGGTATTGGAGTCCGATCATGCCTCTCTTCACTAGATGCTTTATGGGAAATCTAGCTTAGCCAATAATGAAAACTCCTCTATGATATTTTAAAACCCCTACATAGGGTTTCTAACCTATTAAATAGGACATAAAAAAAATATGGCTCAATTTTTATGTAGTCATTACAATAAATACAAACAAAGGAAGATTATACCTAATAGGTCAGAAATGCAAGATATAAATTATTGCAATCACAAAGGTAAGATTGAAATTGTTGTAGTCACAGTAGAACATGGCCCTAGAAAGTGCTTTGATACCACTTGTTAGGAACCTTGCAATTAAAGAAGTACGTCTACATAAATATCTCAATAAAGATAACAAATCATGAAAGAGCAAAAATATTGCAATACAATATGGAAATGCAACAACTACACTAATCACAACATAATCAAAATGTAGAATCATGGACCTCTTTGAGTGGGAAACCTCCTAAACATAAATAAGATACAATATGCAAAAAGAGATACCTCCATTGATACCCCTTTGGCTTTTTAAAGACTCTTCATTACCCTAACCCTAATGCTCAAGGGTTAGCTTCACATGCAAGTGGAGACCTAAACTAGAACAATTACATTCTTGATAATGGTTACATTAAATGACCCTACTTGTCTAGGTGTCTCAAGTGCCACATACACATTACAAAATATTACATAATATCATTAGGATGGGGTCCCCACACCAAAAAGGAGATCATTATATAGTAATGTTAGGATGGAGTCCTAACAACATTGTATTTGTTAATATTTTTATTTTGCTCACCTATTAGCTGAATCTCGATCTTTGCAATACATCTCCTATTGTCTATTTTACATATTTAAATTATCATCCTCTACATCTACCATAACCGCATTTTTTAATCTCTTGCCTATTTATATTGTTGTTTGCATCATCCAATTAGGTAGCGCAACCATCATTTGTATAATTACTTCATGTTTCTATTGAATTTTTAGCACTTTCATAAATAGGGTTTGATTATCGCAGACAAGAAACTACATAATCTTCTAGGACAAGACAAACCCTTCTACGTTGATCTGGTCCTTTTCTTGTCTGTATTTTGCACGAATTTGTAGAATTACCAGAAGCAAACAAAATCTCCATGCTACAAATTTGCAGACCCTGCAATACCCTCATCTTCAAGGCAAAGATCAAGTGTCTTCTACCCCAGCTCTTTGTCTATGTTCCTACAACTTCTTGTTTACTATTTTTACCATTAACTTAGACTTTTTATTCTGTTTTTTTGTTTTGTGACTAATTTATTTAACAAGACATAATGCGCTCAATATAACATTATAGAAAGTAAATTGTTATTATGTTTTACACAAGAAAACCAAGTTGCACATCGTTACTTCTAGGTTAGACTGTTTAGCTGCACATATATATTTTTAACCCTTGCTCTTTGAAAATAAATCTTTACTTTAGTATAATATCCAAACTGAATATAAAGTATGATTTTGTCTTCTTACATATCCTATTTTCCTGCATCTCTATGTCAAGGTTAGGCTTATAAGGTTCAGGTTAAGGCTCTTAGGTGGAAATGCTAGGTATTTACATAATTTACTCAAAAAAACATAGTTCAAAATTTATGACGTATACCATATATATATATATATTTTGAAATGAGCAAAATCTTTACCAATTTCTTAAATATGTAGCTAACTTTATTTACTGGATAGGCTTATAAGGTTCAGGTTAAGGCTCTTAGGTGGAAATGCTAGGTGTTTACATAATTTACTCAAAAAAAACATAGTTCAAGATTTATAACTATATAACTATATACCTATATATATATATATATATATATTTTTTTTTTTTTGAAATGAGCAAAATCTTTACCCATTTCTTAAATATGTAACTAAATTTATTTATTGGATAGGTTTTTGAGTAAACATTAAAATCAAACAAAATTTAAAAAAATTTAATTTTAATAATTTGAATTACAATTGTAAATTTCATTGATAAAAACTGTAATTTAAATAAATTAAAATTATAATATAAATACTTGTAATTAATAAATTTCAAAATTTTATTAAAAAACACATCCAAAAACTTGAACTCTAAAGATGTTAATCGCTTAAAAATAGACTACTCCCACAACCACATAGCCTAGCCTAATTTGTTGAGATTGTAAATTGATGCACAGGTAATTTAGGTGATACACCAAGACATTGCTTAGAAATTGATCACTGACCTTAGGACAAGGAAAATACGACAGTGAAAATGAGAAATTATAAAACAAATTGACAATATTATTTAAAAATAAAAAAATTTCTGTATCTAACCTAACCTAGAAAGGAAAAAGTAAATAAACAGGAAAGATTTGCTTAGCTGTGCTACATTTCCATCTATCTAAATGTAATCTAAATTTTTTTAGTGTTGAGCAAAGAACATTCAGTGAATAGGTAGGATTTTAATTTTGTGGATATTAATAGTGAGTTGGAGAGTAGAGGGCAATCTTTTATGGAGGTTCCAGGTTCAAATCTCCATCCTACCAAAAAGTTGAATTAGGTATCCAAATGGTGCAGGCAGGGTCGGGTGGTGTAGAACCCCGTGTTCGTAGTCTCTTAGACCAAGACGTCCCGCAAAGGGTTTTTCGCTTTAAAAAAACTCCAGGTCTCATATGAATACATAACATTTAAAAAAAAAAAATTCTCAAATAGTTTGTATATATGATTCTTAGCGTTTATTCAAATTTTGTGTATCATGTTTATGTGTATAATATGTTTGAAGATCGTGTTTTTGCAGTGATACCATTCAACTCTAATTTTTATAACTGTTGTTTCTCCCAATTTTTATAACTGTTGTTTCTCCCTGCTTTATATTCACAAAAATCCTTCTCTCACCCGTAAGTATTTTGAAAATATGCAATTATTTTTCCTTTTAAATTGTGTCTGCTCTCTTTAGTCATGTTTGCCTACGATTCATTCTTTTGAGCTTCAAAGAATCTAATACATTCAGGCTTTCAGCTGATATTGATGTTTTTTATTTAAAAAAACATTTCCTAAGTGCTACAGGCCGGGAGCTGAACATTAGGAAGGGAAACATAAGCAATAGAAAGAGGAGTCATTGAGATAGGACTGTCAGGGTTAACCTCCATTGGTTGGAAAGAAGGTATCTCTCTCTCAGGAGTGAGATCCAAAACATTTCCATTGAGCAGCATGGTCTGGCTGTGTAGATCCCCATCTTTTGCTGTCAAGTGATACTCCAGTCTAGATTTTGTGGTACTTTCTTCCTTTCCATATTGTGCACTAACATTTTTCTGGCCCTGTGTTTTAGAAAAGTTGAAACCTCTATTCATCTTTTCTGTGGAATTTGAATTAGTAGATACACTCACAGTGATGGTGTCCATTTGGTTGAGATTGATCAAGAGTAAAGTGATTCCTGACTGCCAAAATGACCACACTCAAAACTCAAGCAATGAAAAAACGGCAACTTTTTGTTTGCAATGTTGAATTAAACATGATAAACACCCAAAAATGCAAAAATACTTACACAGAATTGATCCTTTTCAATTTACTTTGACGGTAAATTTCCAAACAAAAAATTCAGGTTAATAGTACTAGGTCCAAAACTTCTTGCAGAAATGGATGGACTACCAACAACATGATTCCTCTGGAAATGTCATAGAGTTGTCTTTCTATATTTCTTCCTAAAGCGATTGGTGTAGATAGATGTAAGATGGATGCTACCATGCAAAACTAAAGCTGTAGTGAAAGCCAAGATGGAAGTATACAAAATATGTCCATGTGCTATGTTTGTACCATTCAAAACTTCTGATTGAATTGAAATAAGCTTGAATACTTACACCATTCTTAGTGCAATGTGCATAAGCACGCAGGTATTCTGTTCCCTTGGAACTTACAGAAAGAACACGTGTCCCCATTAGTTGGTGCCAAAGAAGTGCACTGAGTCACAAGTCAAGAAGCATCAGGACTATGCTTGTGTCCAACAGTTAACAAGCAGTTTTAATTCTCTCTATCACCCTAATAAGGGGTTCAAATTTAGTGTGTATTCATTTTATCATATACACAAAATGCTAGGGATTAAAAGAAACAATTGGTCTAAAAGCTTTACCTGTAGTAATCAGGATTTGGCACAAAAGTTGTCGTGTTTAGAAGACCATAATTACCACCAATCAAGCTTTGTCTGCAGTAAGACTTGGTATTGTATGTGGATGCCATGCCAAGCTGATCTAAATACCTGTACCAGTTGTAATGAATATTTTTGAAAGATTAGCAAATTGTTGCTTATAATTTCATGGTGGTAGACAAGAATAGGTAAGAAAATATAATATGCCAATAGGTAACATCATATAAGGTGCAGTAACTGTTACTATTCATGCACTAATGAAGATATACCGAGGTATGGAGTTCAAATTTCATGCACTCAAAAAGAAGACTAATTTGAAGCTGATTTCTAAACTAAAGATGAGTTGTTCAAGGATAGAATGGCTTTTTCTACCAGAGTTTGTATGGCACCATCAAAGATAGGTGTCAAATTTCCAAGGAAAATACAAGATCCTTATTGCAATAAACCTTCCAATCACAGGGAAGAGTTTATCCTGCAATTACATTTCACTAAACAACAAAAATCTGTGGGCAGTCCGGGCAAGTCGTAGTCAAATATAAATAACACTGCCATTTATAAAGTCTATATGATTTTTTTTTTTTTAAACAAAACACTAATATCCATATATTCTCGATAGGGCGGAAATGGTCTTGTGCTGACATGGGGCAGGTCATAGGGTGAATCATATTAGCGAATAGGCTTACAAATTGGATAACTGCCATTCTCAACCCGGAGCACGAACGAAGTTTGTTTTCAACGCAATTACAATGCAGATAGGTTAGATATTGGTAAAAGAAAGAAGAAAGTGAATAATAATAATAACAAAAGAAATAAGGAATTTTTTGAAGATATCAAATGCTATTTTAGGACTGGCAAATCATAAACGAATGGAGGAGAAATATTATTACTAAAACTAGTTGAAAAGGCTTGACAAATTTGTGATAAATCTCTTTCTTGTTCAGTCTTCTCAATGTTGCCTCATTGCCTTCTATTCTTATGATTTTACTTGATCTAGACGATTGGAACTTGAAAAGTTTTTCTCTTAAAAATAGAAATAACAGTAAGTCTTCAGATAGAGATTCTGGGTGGTATTGCAATTTGTAATGTCTAAAATAAAATAAAGATAAAAGGTTAACAAAAGAAAAGCTTACCAAAAACTAGAGACAAAAGCATTAGTGACAAGATTGTGTCCACTGTTATATGCTCCACCAGCTTCACCAACCCAGGCGCTTGACCAAGGTCCATAATTTTCCAAGATTGTTTTAAGGCCATCGAATGTAGACTCTATTTGGCTAAGATAAGATGCGTTCAATATCTTCTCCACAAGGTGCTCATCCACACCTGGTAATACTAGAAAAGTTAAATACCATATAAAACTCAATGAGATGGAAGAAATCTTCTGATGAAAAATATTATCTCCTGTACCTGGCCCGAGATTGTAGATGTGATGTGTCATAACATTCAATATATTTGGTCCCGTTTGTTGAACAAGTTCCTTGTACCAGTCAGCATTAAAAATACCATCAGGCGCAACAAGTTGGGGTTTTACCTGAAAATTCTTGTAAATCTCGTTCACAATCCTTTGAAGCTCAATTACATCAGCTGCATATTGCTTGGCACTGATATTCACTGAAACTTTTCCATTCAGCTCATTTCCTACTCCCAACACATCAATTTTCTCATCATGTTCTTAAGATCAAACACTCTTCATAGTGCATTTACAATGAGATAATCATACAAGGTATATAACATTACTCAAAAAGATCTTATAAAGCATAAAGAAATGCCAAACCATCTTGAAATAGCAGCTTACCTAATTCCCATGCATTTATTTGGTAACCATGATCAACAGTGTACTTAATAAAATCATAAGCATTGCTTGAATCCCAAGGTCCTCCTGCAACACCCTTTGGTACTTCATACCTTCCATTCAACGCATTCAATCCAAATGCTACCACAGCCCTATATTCACACTTTAATATCAGATAACAACTTTATTAAGCAAAAAAAAAAAAAAAAATGTTTGGAAGGATAAAGTGTCCAAAACTAAACTTACCCTGTTTTCTTGAAGAATGAGTTCAGGGCATCCCACCTTGACATAGGAAGGCATCCATCTGTGAACCGGAACATCAAAGAATCATTCTTGACAAAAGAATGACAAGGTTGCTTCAAATTTCCAACGTCATATATGACTTTGTCTTGCAATGATCCACCCATTCTTATTTTCAATGGATGAAAAGCTGCATAAATATTATCCAGATAATGATAAGTTGATAACTATCTATAAACATTAATTCATCCAGTTCAATCACTGATACAAAATTTGGAGGAGCTTGATCTCCCTATGGTGAAAAAGTCCTATTTTCCTCACCAATTGATACATGAGTTTGGAGTTAGTGATACACGTAGAAGAGATTTTGAACCCAAAGTCATGAACACTAGAAAAATTGCCAGACGGTTGGATCAAATTCTATTAATTTGTCATTAATCCACAAGTGGAAGAAGGATTAGTCGATAATGCACATTGCAATCAGGCGTAAAGTAAGGAAAAATGCAATTAGCCTACCTTTCACAGCCTTCGCCAATAGCAAGTTTTCAAGATCCTGCCAAAAGACAAGTAGAGAAATTAGAAGTACATAACAGATGATTTTTTATTTGTTGCATTATGTTGAAGATTTTACATCAACATAATGCAAACCCTGTTTTGGATATCACAATTACAATAACTTTCCTACAACAAATTTCAGGTTATATGTTATTTGTTTCTACAATATTCCAATTTGTGGGGACAGTCCTTTTAGATCACATCTCATCTTTTTCCTGTAATATGAAAACATTAATTTATCGATCATGTAATCAGGAGAGACAATTTTTAAAAATGCAACCACATCATGTCACATATGTTTTTCTTGGATATTTGATACAAAGACCAGGTTTTGTTGTGTTTTTTTGTGTGAAGTATTACAGTTGGAAT
This sequence comes from Wollemia nobilis, assembly GCA_028583015.1. Lineage (NCBI taxonomy): Eukaryota > Viridiplantae > Streptophyta > Pinopsida > Araucariales > Araucariaceae > Wollemia > Wollemia nobilis. The sequence continues at coordinate 7,715,051 of JAQPPZ010003077.1, read as the reverse complement.
TGCAAGTTTTAAATCAAGCATTCTAGTAGTTAAAATTATATGCACCATCATATTTGCTCAATAATTTTTTGTAGTGCTATGGAATAAAGAAAGGCTACTAGAACATATATTCTACAAAAAAAGTGTAAGGTGGACTAAAACCTATCTCTACCATTCCAGCCCAGCTTGACAAACAAGATAATAGCCTTGTTAATTACACTTGACTTCAAAAAATTTATGACCAAATTCTATGGCCATTTATCCTCCAATACAGTAAAGATTTCAGGTTTCAGTCTGGTCTTTCTCTAATAGTTGTAAAAGCTTGGTTTCTTAAAGCCTTACCTACTTCACCATCAATGACATTAAATGAGAGGATGTCGACCACTTCATAATCACTTGGCAAGAATCCTTGTTGATGTTGCATCTGTACATATTATCTACTGAAACATTTGGGTTATCTTTTTTGGAATAAAAGGAAACATAGTAAAACAAACAAGTGGAATTTGGGAAACTTCTTGGGCAACAATAGATAAAATGTCCTCCCAATTTGAGGATGACACTAAAGGAGGATTCAAAACTCTGGGTTTTCAAAATTTAAATACATCAACCCATGAAACAACTATCAATATGTGTGAGTTTGTTTTTGGACAACATTTTGGCTAGTTTGTTAACATATATCTTGTTGATGACTCTTTATGGACTGTAATGAGGATGAAGAGACTAGTTGTTATTACGATATATGGGACCTTCAATAATGCTTTTTTAGTGGAGGAAGCCACTGTGAAATGAGGCCCTTATATTTGAAATAAATCATATACAAATACAAAAACATCATAATAATCTTTAACTCATAAGAACACCACACAATTAAATATTGTCTCCAACACATTGAACATTAACACGTGTCTTCAATCTACTCTTTATTGTTTAATGTAGAGACTCATAATATTTGTCTCAACCTATCAAAGCTCTTCTTTAAAATTTCCTTAGTAAACTTATATTATAGTTTATCATTAGAGTTGCAAAACCTCAAGTCAACCTGTCCATCTGCTACAAGATCTGATAAAGTGATAATATATTCTTATATATTTAATACATCCATGGGATACTGAATTTTTTGTTATAAAAGTTGCAAATTTATCATCACAATATGTAATAGTCTTTTTCTAAATCTAACAATACTCTTCTGAACCAAATTGCTTGACATATTGTTGAAGTTACAACAATATATTCTATTTCTACTGATGACAAGGAAATTGTTGATTGCATCTTTGAAGATCATGAAATAACACCTGATCCAAAACTAAATACATACTTAAAAGTCATTTTACTGTCATCAATGAAACCTGTCAAGTTACTGTGTATCAAATCAATATAGAAGCATTAAATGAGGTATACCAATACCAAAATTGTATTTACCTTTGACAAACTTGAGTACTCTCTTATAAAGCACAAAAGTGCATCTGACTTAGTTTTGGCATTAATGTTGAAATTAAACTCATAGTGTACACTATATTAGATATAGTGGCAATGAGATACATAACTTTGTCTACTAACAATTTATAAATTGTAGAACCAACTTTATTGTTGCCATCAATTTTAACTAACTTGTCACCCTGGGTTAAAGATGTGTCAACTGACTTACAATTTGTCATTTTAAACCTACCAACTGGATCAATTGTATGCTTTCCTTGTAAAACAAAAATGTCATCTCTCAATTGTTTAACCTCCATGCAAATGAAGCACTAATCTCAAACCTATTATCTCGAATTCATTGTTTATTGTTGCTCTATAATAATGCATCGACAACTTGTTAGTATGAATACAAATTAATCATCTACATATAATCACACAATCAAAAAATCATACTTACCACGGATTTGGGATAGATATTGGACTCACTTGCACTTCTATTAAATCCATTATTATGAAGATGTCTATCTATTATATCATACAAAAAATTTTGAGCTTTGCTTGATTACATATAAATACTTCTTCAACATGTAATCCTTGTGTTCTTGACTTGCAATTTTATAACCTTATAATTGTTATACAAAATCCTCATCCAAAAATAGAAAGAAAAAAAATGCTAATTTTGCATCCATCTAGAAAACTTGTTACTTGAATCGAATTGCATGTATTAAAAAGATCCTTATAATATTCAATCTTGTAATGATAGAAAAAATTTCATTTGAATATATACTTGGTTGTTGTAACTCTTTACTACCAATGTTGCCTTGTACCTTTCAACTGATCCAATTGTCTTATGCTTTATTTTGTAGACTCATTTCACTCATATGACATCCTTGCCTTAGGAGATTAACGGATTTCCATGTTCCATCTCTTTCTATTGTATCTATTTCTTCACCCTTTGCTTCACGCCAAATTCTTTACTTCACAATATCTTTACAAAATCTTGGTTCAATTTTGATTTGAAAATCTATAAAAAAAAATAACAATCTGGTATGAATAATTTCTATTGAAAGTTATACTTTGATTTTTTTAAAGAGTTTTTACTTTTCTTAAAGGGAACTTAAACTCACAATAAAATTATACTAAAAATTACTATTAAAGATTGTAAGATCTAAAATAATGCTATCTTTTAATATCTTTAATTTAATTATAATTTTTTAATATTAATCTTCTTCTCACTGTTACACTGTTTTATAAAAAACAGGAAAATCATATTATAACGATTATCATTTTTCAAATGGATGATGTATTCGACAATAACCTTTTTTATTTGTGATCATACTTTTTACCACTTCTATTGTGCAATTTGTCTCTCTTAAGAACCGGAAGAGGTGGAAGTAAAACCCTTAAGACGAGGCACACTTCGATACTTCTGCCCTAAACCTCTTGTAAGGTCATGTCCTTCACACTTCTTATAGGATAACTATTTAATAAAAAAAAAAAGCTAAAGCTTTTGTCCAAAAGGAGTTTGGAAGTCACGTGATCTTGATCACAATCCTTGTCATGTCAACTGTTTTATTTTTTCATGAACTAGCACTCCATGTTGGACTCGTTAGCTAAAAATCATTTTAAATATATTTTCATTTAACAACCCTTCACTTTTTATGGAAGTCCGTAGAATCTCCTCTTATTCAAGATCACGTGAAGGCATGGGAATTCCGTCCAGAACACGTAAATGCAAATTTATGGTTATTTTTCTTATTATAGCAGAGTACTTTATTGTATCCGACTTAATTTCGCAATTTTCTATGCATCTGACTCCATAACAGGTTTATATCTTCCTTCTTATACTTAGAACAGCGGGATTTCCTAAAAGAAAAACCAGCTTTTTCTTCTTATTCCGGTAATAGATAGCTTCCGTTCCTGGTTTAGTTCAACTTAAATACATGAAACGAAAACAGGATTTGCCTGTAAAATATTCTTCCTTATAAATGTTACCAATTACTATTATTCTTTTATTTTAAAATTTCTTGAAGGATTGTTTTGGTTTGGAAAACTACGATCAAGGGTTTATACTGTCAAAATCAGTGTCTTGACTGCACCAGTATTATTAACTAGATTTTTTGGATACCCGATGATTAGTAAAGTAATAATTTGAACCATGGACCTCCCTTAAAAAATATTCTATCTCTAATTCACCTACAACTCATGGGTTGACTGTTAAACAAGGAAATCGATAGTAAACCTCCACCACTGAACAAAAAGCTCACTGTTCACTGTTTTTTTTCCTGACAATGACTGTTAAACAAAGAAAACGACAGTAAACCTACGGCCCTGAACAAAAAGCTGTCACTGTTTTTACCATGACGGGACAACGCATTGATGTAGTATTATGTATACATTAAGTTCGTACCTATTATACCCCCATTAGACCTCCAGTCGTATGGTTCTGTTATTAAAGTATTAATAAAAAAATCACTTGCTCGGTCTAATCTTTATACCGCTTACCCACGAAAAACACAGTGAATTTTTAAGGTAACCAAATACGGAAAGCCTACGAAACCAATAAACCTTAGTTAACATGGTTTGATCCTCTGAGTAAATAAAACGTAAAACTTAACAGGAAATAACTTACCTCAAATCATTAAGGTCATGGAGAAGTGGAGAGGGCCGGGAGAAGACTGTCATGTAACGGGAGGGCTACTCCGCTCGGAACACAGGGCAGGGCCTCTTGAGATAGGGATAGATTGGTTATTCCCTTCGCAAAGACTATCTCTTCAGGAAGACTCATGAAGAATGATACCGGCCTGCTTAAAAGTGGACTTCGCGGTGAGGAAGAGGCCTTAAAAGAGGAGGGGTGGAGAGCCGAGACCATGCCCGGCTACAGCTGGACGGGGCATTTCACGCACGAATAGAGGGCCCAACTCTTCAGGAATTAGAGGGAGCATTTCACACACGAATAGAGAGTCCAACTCTTCAGGAATTGAACCCTTTAGGTCCAGGCCTCTCCCCGCCAGGCCTTTCTTGAAACTGTGTAGCCTTAGTTTTAAAGGTTATGTGGATTGGTAACACTTTTCAAAAAATTAGGTTCAAACTTTGGTGGTGCCAGTTAGCAAAAGGAGTAGTCTGATCTAAATTCTTTGAGTGCGCGCCAGACCCACTGTACAAATCCCGAACAGTGGTTGCCATCAACCATCTCATGACCATCTCATGCAAGGTTAACGTGAGAAGCTGCATAGAACAATCCAAGATTTGAACCTACTTAATAGTAGAAAATGCATGTAAGTGTTACGGATTGTCTGTGCTACCAAAAAATAGTAGTGTAACAAAACCAAGGCGACCTATTCTCCGACCCACTCTAGGTGTCTTTTTCCTTCTAAAATATGAGCAATATAAAAGTAACGAAAGTGTTGTTAAACAGTTACAAAATAGTTATAATGATAGTATCAGACCTCACTTTGAAGTTGATGGGGTTTCCTTAAATAGCTTCCTTCTGTTTTTTTTTCATCTTTATTTCTTTTTTAAGAATAATGCTCTCTTTTGGTTCACTTTGAAGAATAGCTTCCTTCTTATTTTCAGAACAATGCCTTCTTTTCAGAAGAGACATAGCCTTCTTTTCCATAATAACTAATATTTCTAATACTAAACATATGATAAAACGATCTCTTAAACTAAAACGGTTGCTTAATCAGTTTTATAGTAGTTAGTGACGATCTCTCTCATCGTTTCAGATACTGTATGGGTATGTAATTTCATCTAAAAGAACAGCAGCGGAAGTTAGAGGAGTAAGTGTATAGCAGACATACTAAATTGAGGAGGGAGGCGTTCCCCCAACTGCAAGTTCCATAATCGCATTTTTCCGGCGGCCACCAGTCCAACGTGGCGCATATAAAGTCCTCGTCCGTCTCTGCAATGGCAGACTCTCCGTAAACTAAAACTTGCACATGAACACTACTGTTGCTCTCACACAGCCTTCCGCTCCAGTTTGCAACACATACGAAAACCCAAATCCAAAAATACGAAAACGTGGAAGCCATGGAACTCTGCTTTACTTGTTGCGAACCTATGGATGATAGAAGCAGGCCATAGTTGGTGCATCTATATACATCATGAGTGGAGATTTTTGTGCTATTGCCCACATGGACCTCAAATGTATCTATCAAAGCGTGATATAGACACCAGGGGTCTCAATCGTGCTTGCTCATTATCGACTTGACTGGCTTTCTTGCTCGATTCGCATCTTATCTTTGGCAGACTTTTGGCTGCTTTGAAAGCTTCTGCGTCTTGTGATCCTTGTCAATCTCATGCCCTTTATTTTTATTTTTTATATATTATTTAAATTATGAAAGGTACTGCAGTAGACATTTTAACTTTATTTTTAACTTTATTTTTATTTTTTATATATTATTTAAATTATGAAAGGTACTGCAGTAGACATTTTAACTGTATGTTTTTGATGTTTTGTGTCAGTGATTTCCGCTAAAAATCACCTCAATTCAAATCATAAAAAAGAATTTCCTGTTATAATACCCAACCCAGAAAAGTGTGGCCTAATGTAAAAAAAGTTTATGAAGACAATGTGGAGAACTTAAATCTTTAATTTTTTAAAAGTAGAAGTCCACGATTCCTCAAGATCTCGTCAAATTTGCTGTTTATCATAGTTTGTCTTTGCCAAATTGATCTCATTTTAACTAATTTTGGTCTTAAGACTTCAAAGATTTGTCATTTTTCCTGTGTTTGGTAGCCATTTGGAATATCCTGAGCGTGGCATTTGATTAAGCGTTGAATTTAAAGGATGAGGAATTGTTTTGCGAGCTTTCGCGTGGGATGGTAATGGTTCGTGGTCCCTCCCGGAATTTGAGGATCTGTGTGATCAGGTGGAGACAATAGATTTGTGATAAACACAATGACATTGCCGGCGTCCCGGACATGCCGTTTCTAATATTTGTTTTTTCCTTTTTCTTCTTTCTTTTTTAATTAATAAGGTTTTTTTTTCTTGTTTCCTCATAATTACGGTTAGAGTTTTTGTTTTTATTTGGAAAGGTTTAAGGTTTAATTTATTGTATATTTAGAAGATGATAAGTTAGATGGTAAGGGTTGAATATTAGTTAGTTAGAGTTTTTGCTTTTATTTAGAAAGGTCCAAGCTTCAATTTACAACATATCCAGAAAATAAGTTGAATAATAACATTCCAAATGTTTACCAATTAACTGTTTTAATTTGATTCTAAAATTTACAACCAATTTTATAAAAATAATATTGAAAATGTTACCTACCAACTACATTGACAGTACTAAAAATAAAATTATAATTGTAACCAGTAAAAAATAATAATATTAAAAATGTTTACCAATTAACTCCCTAAAAATTAAAATCTACAATCAATTTTATAACTTAAAAGGATTATGCTCTCTTGAAAGTTTGAGGTTCTTTGGAGACAATAAATTTGTTATAAACACAATGACACGGCCGCTTGGCGTTTTTAAGTTCTGTTTTTTTGCCTTTATAAATTTTGGTAGTAATAGTTAAAGGTTGGTTGTTTTTGAAGGTTAAAAGTTTATTGATTTTTTCTTATTTAATAGGTTAGGGTTTATAGTGGTGGTCTTGATGTTTAATTCAAAGTCTTGCAAGATATTATTTATTCTTTTTACATAATAATTTAACATTCTTCTTAATTCAGAATCTTCAGAGTATTCTTTGAAGGCTTACATGATTATTTAACATGTCTGCCACATAAATGTTGCTGTAATAATTTGATTTCTCCTTTCTTACTAGGTAAAGACAAAGTCAACAGAACTCAACCCACCATCCAAAAAATGGAAGTGAGACAGCCCATCATCAAGTACTTTGTAATTAGCAACTATAAATCCCTTTTGGGTTTTAATAAAATCTTTCTTAAAATAATATTTAATAATGTTTTGGGTCTTATGTGTTATGTATAACATTTAAAAAAAATTAATACAATATTTATATAATAAATATTTTTAGTAGTGATTTTTATTGGAAAAATTTAAGATGAAATATAAAACTATAACATGTAATCGACAAACAAAATAATAAAAAAATAAAAAAAATAAGTTAGATTTCATATTTTGATCTTAAATATTTATCTAATTGATTTTAATAGTTAAAATGGTTATGTGGAGTACACTACTTGTATTTGGGTTTAGTTCACCTTTACTAACGGATATGCTCTTCGAAAGTTTGAGGTTCTTTGGAGACAATAAATTTGTTATAAACACAATGACACGGCCGCGTGGCGTTTTTAAGTTTTGTTTTTATTTTATTTTATAAATTTTAGTAGTAACAGTTAAGGTTGGTAGTCCGTGGGTGGATTGGTAAGTTGGGGCGCTTACCGAGAGGAGACCTAGGTTCCAATCCCACGGGTTACCATGTACCGAGACGGTGGAAGTCCTGAGAGCCTTCGTAGATAGTTTGAACCCTACCAACTGTGCTTGTAGTTACTAAAAATGGTGATTGTAACCATTGCTTCTATATTTAAAAAAAAACAAAAAACAGGTAAGGTTGGTTGTTTTGAAGGTTAGAAGTTTATTGATTTTTTCTTATTTAATAGGTTAGGGTTTATAGTGGTGGTCTTAAAGTTTAATTCAGAGTCTTGCAAGATATTATCTATTTTTTTTTACATGATAATTTAACATTCTTCTTAATTCAGAGTCTTCAGAGTATTCCTTGAAGGCTTACATGATAATTTAACATGTCTGTCACATAAATGTTGCTGTAATAATTTGATTTCTCCTTTCTTACTAGGTAAAGACAAAGTCAACAGAACCCAGCCCATCATTCAAAAAATGGAAGTGAGACAGCCCATCAACAAGTACTTTGTAATTAGCAACTATAAATCCCTTTTGGGTTTTAATAAAATCTTTTTTAAAATAATATTTAATAATGTCTTGGGTCTTATGTGTTATGTATAACATTTAAAAAAAAATTAATACAATATTTGTATAATAAATATTTTTAGTAGTGATTTTTATTCTAAAAGTTTAAAATGAAATATAGAACTATAACATAAAATAAACAAACAAAATAATTAAAAAATAAAAAAAATAAGTTAAATTTCATATTTTGATCTTAAACATTTATCTAATTGATTTTAATAGTTAAAATGGTTATGTGGAGTACACTACTTGTATTTGGGTTTAGTTCACCTATACTAATGGATATGCTCTTCGAAAGTTTGAGGTTCTTTGGAGACAATAAATTTGTTATAAACACAATGACACGGCCGCGTGGCATTTCTAAGTTCTGTTTTTTGTTTTTTTCCCTTTATAAATCTTGGTAGTAGCAGTCTAAGGTTGGTTGTTTTGAAGGTTAGAAGTTTACTGTTTTTTTTTATATAATAGGTTAGGGTTTATAGTGGTGGTCTTGAAGTTTGATTTAGAGTCTTGTAAGATGTTATTTATTCTTCTTATTAGGTAAAGACAAAGTCAACAGAACTCACCATCCAAAAAATGGAAGTGAGACAGCCCACCAACAAGCACTTTGTAATTAGCAACTATAAATTCCTTTTGGGTTTTAATAAAATCTTTCTTAAAATAATATTTAATAATGTTTTGGGTCTTATGTTTTATGTATAACATTTAAAAAAAAATTAATACAATATTTGTATAATAAATATTTTTAGTAGTGATTTTTATTGTAAAAGTTTAAGATGAAATATAAAACTATAACATGTAATGGACAAACAAAATAATTAAAAAATAAAAAAAATAAGTTAAATTCCATATTTTGATCTTAAATATTTATCTAATTGATTTTAATAGTTAAAATGGTTATGTGGAGTACACTACTTGTATTTGGGTTTAGTTCACCTTTACTAATGGATATGTTATAATTTTTTGAAAAATAATTTGAATTTTTTTTGTATTAAAATAAAGATCATTTACAAGTTGGGATGAGACTTCTCCTAACCTTAGCCAAAGAGCACATGTTTACAACAGTAAAAGAAGATTTGTATTGGAGCCAAATCTCTTAAACCATATTTCTACAATGGTTGCTCACATGTTTACAACTGTAAAAGAAAATCTGCATTGGAGCACAAATATCCTAAACCATATTTATGGAATGGTTGTCCAAATTAGCTAAACACTGGATTTGCTCACCTACCTGCCTAATCATCTCATCCTCAATAGCCATGTCACTGTGCCACTGAACCCTTACCTCCTTCTCAATGCCCATCTTAGCCAGGAAGTCTGCCACTTTATTTAGATCTCCACTCACATAAACTAGAATCACATCATCTAATTCCCTCCACAATTCCTTAATTTGAGTGACAAGAACCCTCAACCTCCATGTCTTCAAAGCAAAGTTCCTCATGCAATCTAGAGCTCCAACCATTATTTGAGAATCTAATTCTAGGATTATCCTCCTGTAACCTTATTTTAATGCCTAAATAGAAGCATATTTGATAGCTAAGGCTTCCGCTTCATTGTTTGTGGCCCTTCCCAAGCCTTGCAGTTCCCAATAGAGCATTGTTCCAACATGATTCCGGCAAACCACTCCAATTCCAGCTCTACCCGAATTGCATTTTGCAGCTTCATCCATATTAATTTTAATCCAACCTTCTGGGGGTGGTTTCCAACTAGCTTTGTCTTACCCCTCTTGCACTTCAATTTCCTTCTCCATTATCCCTATAACAACCCGAGTTTCCTCTTTAGCATACACTGCCACAGTTTCTGTGACTTTGCTCCAAATGACCTGCCAAACTCCATCTAAAAATGAAAAGGTTTCTCTAAAAATATTGTTATTTCTCTCCAACCACACTTGCCACCAAATGAAGTTTAATCCAAGATACCAACCAATACAAAGAGCTTTAGATTTAAATCTACCCCTCTTCCATATTTCCCAAATATTAATCCGATTCAAATCAACATTTACTCGAATTTATAATATAAAAACCATCTCTCCCAGATCTGGCACGTGAATGGGCACTCAAACATCAAGTGATCAGTTGTTTCCTCACTCTTGTAGCATAAAACACATTGAGATGGACCAATGATTCCCCTACATCTGAGATTATCAAAAGTAAGAATTCAATTATGCATGAACTGCTAGGTAAAATTTTTTACTTTCGACCAACCCTTGGACTGCCAAATATTTCTCCAATCCTCAACCTGATATGCATGAGGAAGAGGCTCTGGAAGAATCTTATCATATCCATCCTTCAATGTGTAGACACCAAGGCTCCCATAGCCCCAAGCTAATTCATCCTCCTCATATTTACCTGTGAGAAATATTTATGCCAAGATTTTAGTCATAATGGGTGTCAAATCCGGAGGGATTGAAATTGGCCACTCATCCAACTTCTTAAACTGCTTAAACTGCTTAAACTATAATCCCCTAGCTGACTAGTGTTGATATAACTTTCAATTTGGACCCAACCCCTCGTTTCCATGGTTGTTTTTATTGGTTGCAGTTCAGGGAATTCAACAATGATAGGTGGGTATTGATCCCATGAATCTATCCAAAATCATGTCTTCTCCCCTCTCCCCACTTTCCAAAATAATCCATATTTCACTACCTAAGATCCTAACTTAAGAGCATGCCACACTAAGGATCCATTACCATCCAAAGGGAAACAACCCACCTCATTTGGGTTTACCTATCCCAAATATTTATTAGTTTAAATTCTACCAAATAAAGCAGTTGGTTGGGAAATCCACCTCCAGTAAAGCTTTCCAGCCAAAGCTTTATTATTTAACTTTGATATTCTCAATCCCAAACCTCATTTTACCTTGGGTTGACATACTTTCTCCCAACCTATTAAGGCCCATTGCCTCTTTCCTTTTACTCCTTCCCATAAAAATTTTCTAGCATCCAACTCTTTCTAATATGATATGTGGGGTAGCAAGGATAGAAAATTTATAAATTGGCATGACCTGAATGATTGACTGTAAAAAATTTAATCTACCCCCATAGCTTAACCATTTGTGAAACCAATGATAAATTATTTCCTTAATACAGTCCAAACGTTTCCTCCAGATATCTATTTTTAGTTTTTTTAAATGCACAGGGACCCCCAAGTATACCACTGGGAGAGAAGTCCTCGTGAATCCCAAGATCTCTAAAATTATGTCTTGAAGCATTTAATCAAGATTGAAAAATACCACTTTGGATTTTTTATCATTGATGACTTGGTTTGTAACCCCAAGGTAGACATTAAGTGTATCTCTAATCATTCTTGCTTCCCTGAAGTTGGCCACTCCCATCAATCTTGTGTCATCCACAAACTGTAGGTGAGTCAAAACTTCCTCACCCACCTTGATATCTATTAGCAAACCTTGTTGTCTTCTCCTCAAGATGAGTTTACCCAAGCCTTCAACCAATATGAGAAAAAGATAGGGAAAATAAGGATCTCCTTGACGAAGGCCTCGAGTATCTCCAAACGGTTGTGAGGGAAGACCTTTGATTAACACTGAGTATGTCAGAGTAGAAACATAGCTCATGACCCATTCTATCCAATCCTGAGAGAAACCAAAGACCGCCATCATCTTTAATAAGAAGCTCCATTCCACCCTATCATAAGCCTTTGACATATCCAAATTTTATGAACATTCCTCTATTACCAGATGTTTGCAATGAATGGATTACCTCCTAAGCTAGAACCACACAATCCAAGATCTGTCTACCATCTACAAAACCCCCTTGCTTCGAGGAGATAATGCTATGTAGAAGAGGTTTTAGCTGCTCAACCATTACCTTTGTGATTATTTTATATATGACATTGCATAAGGTAATAGGTCTATAATTTGAAATATGCACCCCCTCCTCCCCTTTTGGAATTAAGGTAATGAAAGTATGATTTAATGCTTTAAGCATTCTTTTACTACCTTTGGACTCCTCTATAACAACCATTACATCCTCCTCCAATTTGTCCTAGAAGGCCTAAAAAAACTCAATTGGAAAGTCATTTGGACTTGGTGTTTTTTCGATGTTCATTCCAAAGACTACATTCTTTAGTTCCTCTCTATCAATGGGTTTAAAGAGGGCCTGATTTTCTTCTTCAAAGATAATAGAGGGTATGACAACAAGAATTTCTTTTTGAGCCTCTTCATATTGCACCATACTTTCCTTAAATAGTTTAGAAAATAATCCATTGAATGGAAATGCATACCTAGAATTGTATGAAAGGAGTGTCCGTTCTCATCTTGAAGAGCTTCCATGTTGTTCGTCTATCTCTTAGCATAGACAACCCAATGGAAAAATCTGGTATTTTTATCACCTTCTAATAACCAAGTGGTTCTTGCTCTCTGTTTCCAGTAGGTCTCCTCTTGGTTTTCAATGACCTCAACCACTTTACGCAATGCATCATCCTCTTCTTTGAGATACTCTGTAATTGTTCCTTCCCTAAAGTATTTTTGAACCTCATCCCATTTGACCACCAATGGAGTTCTTTGGACCTGGAAGTCTATCTTATCAGCTCACCTCCATTGTTTCAGTTGATCTTTGACATAATGAAGTTGTTTGTGGAATCTAAACATTGTTGTCCCATATGTTGGGTGACCTTCTTCCCACCATTGTGGAATTTTCTTTCGAAGTTCCTCTTTTTGTAACCAAAAGTTTTAAATTTAAATGGTTTGTGATGATGCATTGTCTTGATCCCCCATTCCAACAAAGTGGCAAAGTGATTTGAAACTGGACCCTCCAAAATGTGAAATTTTTATTCCATTTTACAAATGCTTCCTCTGAAACCAAAAAATGATCTAACGTCACCTTCCTGGTATGTGGATCCCTCCTCTTATTAGTCCAAGTATAGTTGGTTCCAAGGCATTTAATATCCACCAAGTGTAATGCCTAGACTTGGGAAATCATAAGTCGATCCCCTGGATCCAAAATTGGGGTTCCTCCTTCCTGATCTCTAGAGGATAATTTAGCATTAAAATTCCCAGCAATAATCCAGTCTAATTCTTCCCTTGAGACTCTCATGTTATGCACAACTTTCTATTGATGCATCTGACCATCTAGGTTTTGAGTCCCATAAAAAATTATGACTAAAAAATATTTAGCTGACATTGTTCCTAAAATGTGATGTGAGGACACCCATCCAAGCTATATGTTCTATTGCAGTCCATTCAAGAGAGTTCCAAAAAGTAACTATCCCCCCGAGGCCCCTTGGGCAGCCACTTCCATATGACCAACACCCCTTCAAAGTCTATTTACTATTTTACACATAAGATCCAACGACATTTTTGTCTCTTGGATAAAAAAAAAATTGTTTTACATTTTTCTAAGTATTTGAATAGCAGATTGATGGGTTCTACCATTTAAACCCCTAACATTCCATGATTGTATAATCATTGATTACCTTAAGAGCAGTAAAAATCTATTGGCCTTACCGATCCTCTAGTGATCAGTTTATCTCCCTGAACTACTATCCATTCCTTAATTGATTTTCTACCCACTCCTTAAGAGCTGCTATTTTTTGATCTCTTTTCCACCTGATTTATCTTTAGAGTTGACCTTTCTCTGTTCTTTTTTGCTATGCCCATGATGACATCCTTAATTATCGGTTTATCTTGGTTATGCACTATCAATGCCCCTACACTCTCTGATTGCGGTAACTCACTGCACTCAATTACTTGCTCTATGATGGGAGGAGATGAAAGAGGGGCTTGAACATGGTTGTTATTGTTTCATTATTCCCATCCACTCCTTCCATGAATTGTTCTTCTTCTTGGTCCATTAGTGTCTTAAAATTCTCATACCTATTGGAGGGCTTGAGTTGGGTTTGCTCTTTACCATATTTTTTCTTTTGCCTTCTTCTTTTGGGCTATTCAAAACCATCTCCCTGTGCTTCTTTGCCCTGAGAAATATTGGTTGTTTCTTTATTTATTGTTGAATTACCCTCCTTAGGAAGATTTGACATTCCCAAAGGAGCCTCCATTTTTATGTTCATATTATTTGGGCAAGATCGGGCCAAATACCCATATTTGTGGCAACTCTGCATCTGAAGGGCAATGCCTCATAATCCAGTTGTTGAATCCAAGATAGTCCTGCAAGTTAGAGTTCCACCTCTGTTAGCAAAGGCTGGCTAAGATCCATTTCCACACATAATATTGCATAAAAAGTTGTGTTTCCTTCCATTGTGTCTTTGGAAACACCCAAATATATTCCAAGAGAATTATCGATAATTTCCAATACCCACTCACTCCAAAACTTCATTGGAAGTACATACAAACATATCCAAATTGGGACAGTAATGGGTTGAATTCGAGGATCAAATCCCACTCTCCAGGGTTGAACAAATAATCCTATCGAACCATGATTCGAAAGCCCTATTTCTATTGGCAAGTGAAGAAAAACTAACAATAAAATATCCATTGCTAATAAACCACAAATAATACTCACCAAGAGGCTCCCAATTCTGTTGGACCCAAGAATGCAAAAAATTCAGGGTAGGGCAAATACCCATGAATTTATAGATCAAATCATGATTGGCTCTATATAAAACTGTTTCTTCGACCATCCTTTGCTCAATGAAAATATTTGGCCTTGATTCTGATAGTGGCAAGAATCCATTAACTCCTTGAGATATTGATCTATTTCCAACAGCCGTAAAAAGCATTTTTAATGCAATTTTTTGTGCTTCTTCAGTCTCTGATGGAGATTTGTCCTTTAAAAAATTTGTAAAAGAACTATGTCTCTCTAAAAGAGGATCCGAAGGTGTCCCCATTGGGCCCTCCTGGGGCAACAATCTTGTCTTCAAGTCCACAATAACCATAAATCTCTTCGACTACCCAACTAATGCCCTAGTTTTCTCTTCCAGAGCTCTCCCTCCAAATTTCCCAACACCTGAATGGATATGTTATAATTAGAAAGTGGTTTTAGGTGATTATAAAAGCAATATATGTTTATATTATTTATTGGAATAAGATTAATAAATTAAATTATATAAATATTTGTGATTAGTAAAAATATTGTTTAATTTTGAGAGGAGATTCAGAGTTGGATCTTATTAAATGATATATGTATAATTATCAGTTTTTTTGGGTTATAATATCATTATGTGACCATATGATATGGGTAGCCCCTATTTAAATATTTTTGAAGTGATGATCTCTTTAAACACTATCACATTTAGAAAGAAAAAATTATGGATGTTTTATTTCTAAAAAGAGAGAGGCCATGCCATATAGTTGTAAAGGTTAAAAAAGAATCTCATAATCCAAAATTGTAAATCACAAGCATCAAATTAAATGAAAAATGATTTGGTTAAATGAAGATTTAACTAGATAACAATATAATCAATATAAACAAAAGGAATAGTAAAAAATTAAAGTAAAGAAAAAAACATGTTGTATTTCTTAGAACAAAATAATGTTACGACCATTAATAAATAAAAAGCTACTATACTAAACCAATAAATGAAATGACCCACCCCTGTTTGCAATAATTTTTTTTTTTTTGTTTTGCAATCTTGCCAAATGGACTCATACAAAATAAAATGTATTGCAAAATAGAGAACATTCAACTGCAAGAGTTCTTTATTTGAATTATTAGCTCACAAATACATTGGATTATAGACACTTGGGTGGATAGACCAGACCCAAAGAGTACATTCAATGCATAAACAAATATATTATCATAAAAATCCTTAGAATGAGAGCTTACACGATTATTGCAGGTCTGTTACACAAATCAAAAATATTTATTTCACCATGCAGGAGTAGTATGATTGCTAGAAGGTGTACAACAACCTTGAAGAAGTAGTGAACAACATCAACTGCCCAAACAGTGCCTGAAAGGAGTCACCCAATGACATAAATCTGAACTATGCACTACCCATCTACAAGTACCTTACCAAACTCTAAAAATGCTTCTCTTCCAAGTGGTATGAACTGTACCAGGAATGGCACGACTCCCATAAGTAAATTTTTTTGCCTTATAACCTCTGAAAATCACCTGTAATAGGGTCACCCTAGCCAGATGGATGGTTTGGTGGAACACCCATAACCTCTTTCACAAACCCTAGGAAGATCTCAAGATGTACGACCAACTAGAACTGATTGCCTTGAACCTTGAATGTAGGATGCCAAAATGTGGTACGACCTGGTACAATAACTGGTATGACCAGACTTACAATAGATTCAACACATAAAATGCCCTCCAAAAAATCCTACAATCATTGTGATAAAAAACCCCCAAAAAATCAACAATCAAATCAAACTAAATACCGAATCTTAGTTGAAGCACAAATCCCAGCTTTTGAATGAAAATTGGTTGATGATTGCTCAAGAGTGATCTTTCACACCCACAAGCAATGTTCCCTGTGAAGGTTTTCGTCCTCACAAAGCTATGGATTCCTGCTGCCAAAGCTGCAAGTCTCACCAGAGAGAAAATATCAAAATACCAGAATGCTCAAAAATGAGCTCTCAAAACTCCTTATATCTCCTAGAAATGCTATGCCATTTTTAGGGTTTTGATGGAACTTTTTAATATTTTAAAATTACTTTTTAGTTCGACCCCCTTAGAGCACTTTTCCTAAGTCACTTTATAAAAATAATAATATTTCTTTTAACTTAGGGAAATGAGCCACTTTATCAATTAAATATTTAATTTCTCTGACTTAGGAAAAAACACTTTATTATTATTTAATATAACACCAATATAACGTTAAATATTAAATAATAAACTCGAGACCCAATTATCGATCCAACTGTGAAGCATATTATCTCAAAACACCTCAAACATCATAAATTATCAACCTTGATCAGGACCACACCCAAAAACCCTACTTACTAAAAATAATAAGTACTGCAAAAATGGTAAATAACTGCACTGATCTTCGAAACACATTGAAACGGACTCCAAGAGCCAGAAACACATCTCCCATTGAAATCCTGATCAAACAACGTCCACCGACCACACTTACTAAAAATAGTAAGTACAACTATAAATAGCAGGTGATAGTCGAACCTCCAAAACATGCTAGCAGCATCTCTCTAAGCAAGAACCTCCAACACACCATCACCACTGACTGTCCAAACTCCAACTTACTAAAAATAGTAAGTTACTATAAAAAGTAAGTGATGGCCCACAACCCCGAAACACCTCCAAAAAGAGGCAGAGGAAAGTTGGCGAGGCACATAACACAAGGAACCAACCCAATTAGGGTTCCCAATCACCATCACTAGCCTACGAGAACCTATTAGTAGGCTAATCCACCCTAACTCATTGACTGCCTAGAAAGGGGACATTACAATCCGCCCTTCCCAAAGATTGCTTATCCTCAAGCAATGCCAAATCATACTCAAATCATCTGTCTGCTCTTGGTTGCAGTCACGTATGATCCCAGGGTCCCATAACAACCTCAAAAAAATTCCACCATGCTGTCATTGTGAAGAACACAAGCTTATACTGAGAGGGGGGTGAACAGTATAAGACCACTTTTTACTTTCTTTCCAAACCAATATCAATTAATGTCCTTAATTGCAATAACCAAATATAGCAGTGTGCATTAATAACTCGGATAGCAGTAGTAAGCAAGAGCACAAGTCACCACACACAATTGAGACACAAGATTTAACGTGGTTCCCCCAATGTGAGGTACTCCACGGAGAAAATATTTTACTAAAACTTTCTCAATCAATCTCTTTGGGAATCACTCCCAATTACAATGTTTATGGATCTCTGTCCAAAGGAGATGTTGATCCCCTAATCTCAAGTTCGTGGATCTCTTCCATAGGAGAACTCTTTCCCCTTCTGCTCTGGCTATGTGATCTTCTAGAAGACTCTGTCTCTCTATTGCACTAACCGGTGGACCTCTCTCCACTTGAAGACTCCTCACTCAGATCTGTCTTCAACTATGTTGGTTGTTGGATCTCTATCCACTGAGACTCTATCCTCTGTACTCTGTCACCTCCAAAGCTCTATCAATAGGCTCACTAAGAACCTGCTCAATAGGCTCACACAAAACCTGCTTAACAAGCTCACACAGAACTTGTCAAATATGCTCTAGCAAGCTCACCAAGAACTTGCCCAAATATGCTCTAGCAAGCTCACCAAGAACTTGCCCAAATATGCTCTAGCAAGCTCACCAAGAACTTGCCCAAATCTGCTCCAAAACTATCCTCAAATCTGTCCCAAAGGCCTTCTCAAAGGCTCAATCAATCATGCTCAAGTAGTACTCAAAATGAACTCAACAATGAATGGCAATCTCAACTCAAATTAACTTCATAGAAGCATAAAGAGAATTGTTAGAGACTCAATATGTTCTAATCTCACTCTCAACCCAAATCAATCTCAACTCAACTCATAGAAGCATAAAGAGAATTGTTAGAGACTCAATATGTTCTAAACTCACTCTCAACCCAAATCAATCTCAACTCAACTCAAATCAACTCATAGAAGCATAAAGAGAATTGTTAGAGACTCAATATGTTCTAATCTCACTCTCAACTCAAATCAACCTCAACTCAATTCAAGTCTTATAGAACCATAAAGAGAATTGTTAGAGACTCAATATGTTCTAACCTTAATCTCAACTCAACATAGAATGATGGAATAGTTTATTTCATAGAACTTGAACAATCACTTCACACATCACTTGACTAGGCTCAATCAACTCAACTCAACCAATCATCACAAGGAATAACTCTTTCTCACACAACCCTAGTCCAAGTATGTATCAACCAACTCAAATGTTTCCAACAATGCTCAACCACAAATCTCACATAACAATGATACTCATGTTCTTTTCTAACTCAAGTTCTTTCACAACCAATGGGCTTCAACAACTATGCTTATAAAACAAGGTTTAAACACAACTCTCAATTCAGAAAACCTTGAAGCATTCAACCAACCACTTTCGAAAAGGAAACCACAAACAATCCTTTTCCCTCCAATGATATTTCAGAAATCAACCACCATAAACAATCAATAGGAGAATGTGCCCATACCTTTTATGAAGATGAAAAAACCTCTTTGTAAATCTGCCACAATCACAAAATTCTTTTGCCAATCTTCACAAGGGTTAGTAGATCACAAAATAATCAACATTACTCCACTTTTCAATAATCATCACCAAGGCCTTTAATTGCACAACTTCCTTATCTCTCCTAAAACCACTTGTACCATAAAATAAAATAAATCAAAACATTGCATAACCTTTTCACTCCCAAAACCACTTATACCATAAAATAAAATAAATCACAATATTGCATACCTTGTCACCTCATGAAAGAATTAATCCTCTTGAAAAAGAACAAGGCAAACTTCACTTTTGGAACCCCTTTGCAAAATCAGAAATATCTCTTTACACACACCTTATTTCTCCTTCTAAATAAGTTAGTCAAATAGCCCTCGAAATAAGCTTTCTGACGATATATAATATGCCCCCTTTCCAAAATAAATTGAAACCTTTACATATATATATGCCAACCTCCATTAATTGCACATAGGTCGGCCCTCCATTAATTTAAACTTAAACTTTAAACTTTAATATCTTCATCACCGGAGGTCCTTTTTCGATGAAACAAAATTCCACCTTGGCTTTTAAGAAAATCCCTTTCCACATAAGCCCACCATGGTTTTAAATAAAACCTTTTATTTTTCCTGCCTTGGTTTTCATAAAAACCCTGTAAATATCCATGCTTTCCAAAATATCATAAATGCTTATTTATGAAATATTTTGGCCACCAAAACCAAATATGATCCATGTGACATCAATGACAACATAAAATACCTCAAATTAACTCAAATTTCCAACAATCTCCCCCTTTGTCATTGATGGCAACACCTCTAATGCAAACACCACAATCACTACAAAAACCATCTCTGAGAATCAAAGTTGCTCCCCCTGACTCAATACTCTCTATGGAGGCTGCTCCCCCTAACTCAATACTCTCTTTGGAGGCTGCTCCCCCTAACTCAATACTCTTTCTCCCCTTACTCAAATCTCTCCCCCTTTGACATCAATGGCAAAAGGGACACCTATGGGGCTAAAAGATATGACTCTTAAGCATAGCCCCCTCACCACCTTCTCTCTTGAGGTGATTAATTTTGGGGTGGGAGTACCTTTACTCCCATATTACATTGATTCTTTCCTCTATCAACTTCCTTCCATGTTTTTCTGATATCCTTCTCTTGATGAATTACTTGATCTTCTTGTCTTGAACCTGTTTGACCTTCTTGCCTTGAACCTATTTGGAATTGAGTCCTACACCATCTTGCAATATGCCCAAAGTTATTGCAATTAAAACACTTGATATTGTAGCCTTTGGATGGTGCCCATGTCCTGAATTCTTTCTTGAAGTAATTTCCATATCCATTCCTTTCTTGAACCCTGTATTGTGAAGCTCTGTTTTCATGACCATTATGACCATGACTTTTGAATTGTGTAGCTCTAAAACCAAAACCATGTTGCTCATTTCCTTTGCACTAAAAAGCTTTATGACCAATCCTGTTACATGAGAAGCAATGTCCCTGAAAACCATACCTTCTTCCTTTGAAGTTTCTTCTAGCAAAATCAAACTTCTTTGATCCATGGACCCTTTCTTGACCATTATCCTTATGATCATCTTCAACTTGTGCATTACATCCTTGAACCTTCTTTGTAGCATCTAAAACCTCTTCCTTAGTTTCTTCCTTGCCTTTCTCTTCAAGAATTTCTTTTCCTTTTGAACTTGATTCACCTATCTCAAAACAAGAACCAAACTGAATATTTGGAGCCATAGGAACTTTGGAACTTTCCTCACAAATCTTAGGTGCTTCCTTGCTTTCATATTTTAGAACTTCCTTTCCTTTTGAGTGTGATTCCCCAAACCTAAAATATGGGACCTTTGGTGCTTTGGAATCTTCCTCTTCTTTCTCTTCATTTGTGTCAAGTAGCAACTTGGCATCCATCTCTATAGCCTCGAAAATACATGTTTCCTTCTTAGTACAAATATCTTGACCTTTTGAGTCATGTGATGGATCAAACTTCTCATGTAGGGAACATCTCAATTCTTTTAGATTCTCCTTAACCTCTTGTAGTTGCTCATGGATAACATTGAAGTCTTCCTTTAGATCAACTGAGACATTATCCTCTTGTTTAACTTCTTCTGTTTGGAGTGAATGTTCTTCTTCTACTTCTCTTATTCCATAGAAAAACCCTTCTTCATCTTCACTGTCACTAAGATCATTATAATCTTCTATAGCAAACAAACTCTCAAGATTTCTTTGACCATGCCTGTTTCCTTGATGTGTCATCTCATCTTCACTATCATTGAAACCATTGCAATATCCTGATCTGTGATCTCTTTGACCACACACAAAACATTGTTCTCTTTCACCTTCTATTCCTAGGAATAAATGCTCTTCCTTTTCATCATCTGAATTGTCTCTATCACTATGATCTGAGCTATCACTTGCTTCTACAATGTAGTAAGATTTCTTTGCCTTACAAAAAATTTCTTCTTCTCATACCTATTTTGCTTGAATCTGTCATCTTTGTCATGCTTATGCTTTCCATCTTCTTTTCTTCTGTGACCCTATTTTTCATCATCATTGATTTCTTCATGTGGACACTTGTATGCATAGTGACCAAGATCACCACACTTGTAGCACCTGACTTTCCTTATATCTCTGAAATTCCTTGAGTCCTTATTCCTTTTGATGAAGTTAGCTTCCTCATCATTTTCTAAAACTCTATCTATTTCTGAAACTTTCCCTTTCTCTTTTTCTGAAGCCTTGAATGCAATCTCTTTTATTGGAGCTTGATGCTTACTTACCCTCATCTCATAAGCTGTGAGAGTACCTTGCAATTCTTCCATTGTTAACTTGTTGATATCCATTGTTTCTTCTATTGTTGAAACCTTTGCATCATATTTCATGGGAAGTGATCTCAAAACCTTTTGAGTAACTTCTGATTCTTTCATCTCAAAACCTAGGCCTCTCATAGTGTTAGTAATCTCATCAACTCGAAGTAAGAACTTTGCAATATCTTCAGAATCTTCCATTTTCAATTCCTCAAATATTTTTCTATGAGTTTGTAGTTTTGCCAACTTTACCTTGGAATCTCCTTCATAAGTATTCCTCAACTTGGTCCACATCTCATTAGCTGAAGTACATACCATGACCTTTGCAAAATCTATCTCACGTAGCCCACTCAAAATACAATTCATTGCTCTTGCATTGATCTCAACCAATTTCCTGGTAGTCTTATCTTCCTCGGGATCACCTTCAACCTTATACTCTTTTTCAACCATCTGCCATACCTCATATCCTTGTGATATCAAGTAGTTCTTCATCCTCATGCTCTAGAAAGCATAATTGTTACCATCAAACAATGGAGCCTTATTTGAAGATAATCCTTTCTGTGAAGCCATCTGTGTTCTTTGTAGAATCTGCCCTCAAGTTGTTAGCCTTTTCGAAGGAACCCACTCTGATACCAATTGAAGAACACAAGCTTATACTGAGAGGGGGTGAACAGTATAAGACCACTTTTTACTTTCTTTCCAAACCAATATTAATTAATGTCCTTAATTGCAATAACCAAATATAGTAGTGTGCATTAATAACTCAGATAGCAGTAGTAAGCAAGAGCACAAGTCACCACACACAATTGAGACACAAGATTTAACGTGGTTCCCCCAATGTGAGGTACTCCACGGAGAAAATATTTTACTAAAACTTTCTCAATCAATCTCTTTGGGAATCACTCCCAATTACAATGTTTATGGATCTCTATCCAAAGGAGATGTTGATCCCCTAATCTCAAGTTCATGGATCTCTTCCATAGGAGAACTCTTTCCCCTTCTACTCTGGCTATGTGATCTTCTAGAAGACTCTGTCTCTCTACTGCATTAACTGGTGGACCTCTCTCCACTTGAAGACTCCTCACTCAGATCTATCTTCAACTATGTTGGTTGTTGGATCTCTATCCATTGAGACTCTATCCTCTTTACTCTATCACCTCCAAAGCTCTATCAATAGGCTCACTAAGAACCTGCTCAATAGGCTCACATAGAACCTGCTTAACAAGCTCACATAGAACTTGTCAAATATGCTCTAGCAAGCTCACCAAGAACTTGCCCAAATCTGCTCTAGCAAGCTCACCAAGAACTTGCCCAAATATGCTCTAGCAAGCTCACCAAGAACTTGCCCAAATATGCTCCAAACACTATCCTCAAATATGTCCCAAAGGCCTTCTCAAAGGCTCAATCAATCATGCTCAAGTAGTACTCAAAATGAACTCAACAATGAATGGCAATCTCAACTCAAATTAACTTCATAGAAGCATAAAGAGAATTTTTAGAGACTCAATATGTTCTAATCTCACTCTCAACCCAAATCAATCTCAACTCAACTCAAATCAACTCATAGAAGCATAAAGAGAATTGTTAGAGACTCAATATGTTCTAATCTCACTCTCAACTCAAATCAACCTCAACTCAATTCAAGTCAACTCAACTCAACTCAAGTCTTATAGAACCATAAAGAGAATTGTTAGAGACTCAATATGTTCTAACCTTAATCTCAACTCAACATAGAATGATGGAATAGTTTGTTTCATAGAACTTGAACAATCACTTCACACATCACTTGACTAGGCTCAATCAACTCAACTCAACCAATCATCACAAGGGACAACTCTTTCTCACACAACCCTAGTCCAAGTATGTATCAACCAACTCAAATGTTTCCAACAATGCTCAACCACAAATCTCACATAACAATGATACTCATGTTCTTTTCTAACTCAAGTTCTTTCACAACCAATGGGCTTCAATAACAATGCTTATAAAACAAGGTTTAAACACAACTCTCAAATTAGAAAACCTTGAAGCATTCAACCAACCACTTTCGAAAAGGAAACCACAAACAATCCTTTTCCCTCCAATGATATTTCAGAAATCAACCACCATAAACAATCAATAGGAGAATGTGCCCATACCTTTTATGAAGATGAAAAAACCTCTTTGTAAATCTGCCACAATCACAAAATTCTTTTTCCAATCTTCACAAGGGTTAGTAGATCACAAAATAATCAACATTACTCCACTTTTCAATAATCATCACCAAGGCCTTTAATTGCACAACTTCCTTATCTCTCCTAAAACCACTTGTACCATAAAATAAAATAAATCAAAACATTGCATAACCTTTTCACTCCCAAAACCACTTATACCATAAAATAAAATAAATCACAATATTGCATACCTTGTCACCTCATGAAAGAATTAATCCTCTTGAAAAAGAACAAGGTAAACTTCACTTTTGGAACCCCTTTGCAAAATCAGAAATATCTCTTTACACACACCTTATTTCTCCTTCTAAATAAGTTATTCAAATAGCCCTCAAAATAAGATTTTCGATGATATATAATATGCCCCCTTTCCAAAATAAATTGAAACCTTTACATATATATATATATATATATATATGCCAACCTCCATTAATTGCACATAGGTCGGCCCTCCATTAATTTAAACTTAAACTTTAAACTTTAATATCTTCATCACCGGAGGTCCTTTTTCGATGAAACAAAATTCCACCTTGGCTTTTAAGAAAATCCCTTTCCACATAAGCCCACCATGGTTTTAAATAAAACCTTTTATTTTGCCTACCTTGGTTTTCATAAAAACCCTGTAAATATCCATGCTTTCCAAAATATCATAAATGCTTATTTATGAAATATTTTGGCCACCAAAACCAAATGTGATCCATGTGATATCAATGATCCATGTGACATCAATGACAACATAAAATACCTCAAATTAACTCAAATTTCCAACAATATCCCCCTTTGTCATTGATGGCAACACCTCTAATGCAAATCACCACAATCACTACAAAAACCATCTCTGAGAATCAAAGTTGCTCCCCCTGACTCAATACTCTCTATGGAGGTTGCTCCCCCTAACTCAATACTCTCTTTGGAGGCTGCTCCCTAACTCAATTTTCTCTTGTTCCCCTAACTCAATGCTCTCCCCCTTACTCAAATCTCTCCCCCTTTGACATCAATGGCAAAAGGGACACCTATGGGGCTAAAAGATATGACTCTTAAGCATAGCCCCCTCACCACCTTCTCTCTTGAGGTGATTAATTTTGGGGTGGGAGTACCTTTACTCCCATATTACATTGATTCTTTCCTCTATCAACTTCCTTCCATGTTTTTTTGATATCCTTCTCTTGATGAATTACTTGATCTTCTTGTCTTGAACCTGTTTGACCTTCTTGCCTTGAACCTATTTGGAATTGAGTCCTACACCATATTGCAATATGCCCAAAGTTATTGCAATTAAAACACTTGATATTGTAGCCTTTGGATGGTGCCCATGTCCTGAATTCTTTCTTGAAGTAATTTCCATATCCATTCCTTTCCTGAACCTTGTATTGTGAAGCTCTGTTTTCATGACCATTATGACCATGACTTCTGAATTGTGTAGCTCTAAAACCAAAACCATGTTGCTCATTTCCTTTGCACTAAAAATCTCTATGACCAATCCTGTTACATGAGAAGCAATGTCCCTAAAAATCATACCTTCTTCCTTTGAAGTTTCTTCTAGCAAAATCAAACTTCTTTGATCCATAGACCCTTTCTTGACCATTATCCCTATGATCATTTTCAACTTGTGCATTACATCCTTGAACCTTCTTTGTAGTATCTAAATCCTCTTCCTTAATTTCTTCCTTGCTTTTCTTTTCAAGAGTTTCTTCTCCTTTTGAACTTGATTCACCTATCTCAAAACAAGAACCAAACTGAATATTTGGAGCCATAGGAACTTTGGAACTTTCCTCACAAATCTTAGGTGCTTCCTTGCTTTCATATTTTAGAACTTCCTTTCCTTTTGAGTGTGATTCCCCAAACCTGAAATATGGGACCTTTGGTGCTTTGGAATCTTCCTCTTCTTTCTCTTCATTTGTGTCAAGTAGCAACTTGGCATCCATCTCTATAGCCTCTGAAATACATGTTTCCTTCTTAGTACAAATATCTTGACCTTTTGAGTCATGTGATGGATCAAAATTCTCATGTAGGGAACATCTCAATTCTTTTAGATTCTCCTTAACCTCTTGTAGTTTCTCATGGATAACATTGAAGTCTTCCTTTAGATCAACTGAGACATTATCCTCTTGTTTAACTTCTTCTGTTTGGAGTGAATGTTATTCTTCTACTTCTCTTATTCCATAGAAAAACCCTTCTTCATCTTCATTATCACTAAGATCATTATAATATTCTATAGCAAACAAACTCTCAAGATTTCTTTGACCATGCCTGTTTCCTTGATGTGTCATCTCATCTTCACTATCACTGAAACCATTGCAATATCCTGATCTGTGATCTCTTTGACCACACACAAAACATTGTTCTCTTTCACCTTCTATTCCTAGGAATAAATGCTCTTCCTTTTCATCATCTGAATTGTCTCTATCACTATGATCTGAGCTATCACTTGCTTCTACAATGTAGTAAGATTTCTTTACCTTACGAAAAATTTTTCTTCTTCTCATACCTGTTTTGCTTGAATCTGTCATCTTTGTCATGCTTATGCTTTCCATCTTCTTTTCTTCTATGACCCTATTTTTCATCATCACTGATTTCTTCATGTGGACACTTGTATGCATAGTGACCAAGATCACCACACTTGTAGCACCTGACTTTCCTTATATCTCTAAAATTCCTTGAGTCCTTATTCCTTTTGATGAAGTTAGCTTCCTCATCATTTTCTAAAACTCTATCTATTTCTGAAACTTTCCCTTTCTCTTTTTTTGAAGCCTTGAATGCAATCTCTTTTATTGGAGCTTGATGCTTACTTACCCTCATCTCATAAGTTGTGAGAGTACCTTGCAATTCTTCCATTGTTAACTTGTTGATATCCATTGTTTCTTCTATTGTTGAAACCTTTGCATCATATTTCATGGGAAGTGATCTCAAAACCTTTTGAGTAACTTCTGATTCTTTCATCTCAAAACCTAGGCCTCTCATAGTGTTAGTAATCTCATCAACTCGAAGTAAGAACTTTGCAATATCTTCAGAATCTTCCATTTTCAATTCCTCAAATATTTTTCTATGAGTTTGTAGTTTTGCCAACTTTACCTTGGAATCTCCTTCATAAGTATTCCTCAACTTGGTCCACATCTCATTAGCTGAAGTACATACCATGACCTTTGCAAAATCTATCTCACGTAGCCCACTCAAAATACAATTCATTGCTCTTGCATTGATCTCAACCAATTTCTTGGTAGTCTTATCTTCCTCGGGATCACCTTCAACCTTATACTCTTTTTCAACCATCTGCCATACCTCATATCCTTGTGATATCAAGTAGTTCTTCATCCTCATGCTCTAGAAAGCATAATTGTTACCATCAAACAATGGAGCCTTATTTGAAGATAATCATTTCTGTGAAGCCATATGTGTTCTTTGTAGAATCTGCCCTCAAGTTGTTAGCCTTTTCGAAGGAACCCACTCTGATACCAATTGAAGAACACAAGCTTATACTTAGAGGGGGTGAACAATATAAGACCACTTTTTACTTTCTTTCCAAACCAATATCAATTAATGTCCTTAATTGCAATAACCAAATATAGTAGTGTGCATTAATAACTCAGATAGCAGTAGTAAGCAAGAGCACAAGTCACCACACACAATTGAGACACAAGATTTAACATGGTTCCCCCAATGTGAGGTACTCCATGGAGAAAATATTTTACTAAAACTTTCTCAATCAATCTCTTTGGGAATCACTCCCAATTACAATGTTTATGGATCTTTGTCCAAAGGAGATGTTGATCCCCTAATCTCAAGTTCATGGATCTCTTCCATAGGAGAACTCTTTCCCCTTCTACTTTGGCTATGTGATCTTCTAGAAGACTCTGTCTCTCTACTGCACTAATTGGTGGACCTCTCTCCACTTGAAGACTCCTCACTCAGATCTATCTTCAACTATGCTTGCTACTGGATCTCTATCCATTGAGACTCTATCCTCTGTACTCTGTCACCTCCAAAGCTCTATCAATAGGCTCACTAAGAACCTGCTCAATAGGCTCACACAAAACCTGCTTAACAAGCTCACATATAACTTGTCAAATATGCTCTAGCAAGCTCACCAAGAACTTGCCCAAATCTGCTCTAGCAAGCTCACCAAGAACTTGCCCAAATATGCTCTAGCAAGCTCACCAAGAACTTGCCCAAATTTGCTCCAAACATTATCCTCAAATCTGTCCCAAAGGCCTTCTCAAAGGCTCAATCAATCATGCTCAAGTAGTACTCAAAATGAACTCAACAATGAATGGCAATCTCAACTCAAATTAACTTCATAGAAGCATAAAGAGAATTGTTAGAGACTCAATATGTTCTAATCTCACTCTCAACCCAAAATCTAATAATCACCACCAAACTAAAGAGAATTGTTAGAGACTCAATATGTTCTAAACTCACTCTCAACCCAAATCAATCTCAACTCAACTCAAATCCACTCGATAGAAGCATAAAGAGAGAATTGTCTAGAGACTCAATATGTTCTAATCTCACTCTCAACCTCAAATAAACCTCAACTCAATTCAAGTCAACCTCAAAAAAACTCAAGTTTTTATAGAACCATAAAGAGAATTGTTAGAGACTCAATATGTTCTAACCTTAATCTCAACTCAACATAGAATGATGGAATAGTTTGTTTCATAGAACTTGAACAATCACTTCACACATCACTTGACTAGGCTCAATCAACTCAACTCAACCAATCATCACAAGGGACAACTCTTTCTCACACAACCCTAGTCCAAGTATGTATCAACCAACTCAAATGTTTCCAACAATGCTCAACCACAAATCTCACATAACAATGATACTCATGTTCTTTTCTAACTCAAGTTCTTTCACAACCAATGGGCTTCAATAACAATGCTTATAAAACAAGGTTTAACCTCAACTCTCAAACTAGAAAACCTTGAAGCATTCAACCAACCACTTTCGAAAAGGAAACCACAAACAATCCTTTTCCCTCCAATGATATTTCAGAAATCAACCACCATAAACAATCAATAGGAGAATGTGCCCATACCTTTTATGAAGATGAAAAAACCTCTTTGTAAATCTGCCACAATCACAAAATTCTTTTGCCAATCTTCACAAGGGTTAGTAGATCACAAAATAATCAACATTACTCCACTTTTCAATAATCATCACCAAGGCCTTTAATTGCACAACTTCCTTATCTCTCCTAAAACCACTTGTACCATAAAATAAAATAAATCAAAACATTGCATAACCTTTTCACTCCCAAAACCACTTATACCATAAAATAAAATAAATCACAATATTGCATACCTTGTCACCTCATGAAAGAATTAATCCTCTTGAAAAAGAACAAGGCAAACTTCACTTTTGGAACCCCTTTGCAAAATCAGAAATATCTCTTTACACACACCTTATTTCTCCTTCTAAATAAGTTAGTCAAATAGCCCTCAAAATAAGCTTTCCGACGATATATAATATGCCCCCTTTTCAAAATAAATTGAAACCTTTACATATATATATATGCCAACCTCCATTAATTGCACATAGGTCGGCCCTCCATTAATTTAAACTTAAACTTTAAAATTTAATATCTTCATCACCGGAGGTCCTTTTTCGATGAAACAAAATTCCACCTTGGCTTTTAAGAAAAGCCCTTTCCACATAAGCCCACCATGGTTTTAAATAAAACCTTTTATTTTGCCCGCCTTGGTTTTCATAAAAACCCTGTAAATAGCCATGCTTTCCAAAATATCATAAATGCTTATTTATGAAATATTTTTGCCACCAAAACCAAATGTGATCCATGTGACATCAATGATCCATGTGACATCAATGACAACATAAAATGCCTCAAATTACCTCAAATTTCCAACACATTGTGCCACACTGATCACAACTAGGAACTCATCGTGCCAGAACTGCACTCTCCTCTCCTGTAGCCCCAAAACATCATCATCCTCAAAACCTGAACTAGGATACCTATAAGGACTGAGCTCTATGCCATGAAAAATCTCATGCCTAAGCATCTCAGTTTGGACTACTCCTGCACTCCCACTGTCCAACATGATCCTGGGCACCTAAAAATATAATCTGCTCAACAAGGAAACATGGTACACAACATCTCTCACCATGGTGACCCAACAAGGATGCCGATTAGCCTCCGATGAGTGGCTGATATAGAAGAGGACAACAATGTTAGATCTGAAAATGATCATCCTGGGAATGCATATGCTATCAAAAACCGAAAACAATATGTTGGCACTTAACCTCCCAGTGTCAAGAAAATGATCCCCATCATTCCAATTTACCCAAACAACTGTGAACATCAAAACAACATCAGTAGATAGATAATCTATCCACATGAAATGGCTGCAATAACTCTGATTTGATGCCCAAATACCCATCCAACATTGAACCTGGTTAGCTGCAATATTTATTTTCTTCATGTGAAACCAAAAACTAACCCGAACATAAAGCTGAATGGTCTGAAATTTAACAAACTTGCAGCTATCCAAGTCTGAAATTAACAACTTATAGTCTGATTTTTGAAAAATCAGCATCCTCAAAGAAGCACAACTGCTGCAACGCTGAAACATGACGACCAGAATGCAAAATCTGATCATATCCTCAACTGAAATGGCCTCCCAAAAAGTCACCAACTCAGCAAGTCTCCAATTTTTGCTCAAAATCTCTCTCCAATCCACTTGTATGAACACAAATGGATCTAAAAGGTGGTTGTTCAAAAGGGTAACAACAACATATCTTCCATTATTTTGATCAAAAATCACCCAAGGTATGCCTCTCCCATCATCTGATATGTCTAACAGCCCATGTACATGATCCTGGGTATAGAAACTTACCTCCAAAGGGGCTCTGTTATGCTGGAGCTGCATTACACCGATCATCATATGAATATCACCTTTAGAGGATTTGGTGATGCTTGAAGATTCAATATAAGGCCTCTCCACTCCAACATCCTCTAAATCATAATAGAACTCCTCTCCTTGTGGTGAGTCCACAAGGTCAATCATCAAGCCATAAGGACCGTGTTCCTTTCCCAAACTGTCATCATGCATCTCAAAGAGTGGATTGTCAAAAGATGAATCAGTATCCATCTCAGACAATGGATTGTCAACCAACTGAATACTCTCATTGTCCTCCTGCTCAACCTGCTGATCTAAACTTTCTTTTTCTGATTTCTTGGGATATTGAACTAGATTATAAACCTCCTGTATGCTATCCAGTTCTTCGATCACTTGCCCAATCTCCTTTGCTCTTTCCTCATTTTCTTGCTCTCTAAATTTTGTGACAGCAGCAAGTTCTTCTTCAGTTTGGTGCAATGCCATTTGAATACCTGTCAAAGAATCTCTAGTTGTACTAAGCTCAAGAGTGAGCTCATCCACCTTTACCTGTGTTTCCCTGACATGAGATAAGGCCTCATCTGCAATCCTGGTAGCCACATCTCTGTCTCTGATCATATGTAAGTAAGCTGATTTCATTTCATTCATTGTGCTCTCAATTCTTTGCAAATCAACAATGGAAATGATTTGTTCATACTGGTTTCTTGGTGTCTTTTGGATGACATTTTCAACAAATATTTTTGTGTCATCTAACTTAGATAACATGTGCACTTCATTTTCAGCAGACACCAATAGTTGGTTCTTCCATTTTTCATCATGGATATCAAGATCATGCAAATTTAATGAGTTGTTGTTAGAATGCATGCAAAAATCAGAACTAACCTCATACCTATCAGCAGTGTCTCCATGGCTGCCCCGAACTTCAAGTGTCTCTCCTTCGAAACTCGTCCCACCACCATCACTAGGATTCCAATCATAATCAGCTTCATGCATTAAAATTTTAGATTTGTCTACAGGATCATGCCTGTCAAAATCAACTCCCACTAGGATATCCTCTTTGCACATCTTTTGTTCAAAGGTTAGGACAACACTTTGGTCAAGAGGAAATTCATCCCAAAGTGGTTCTTCATCATACTTTGGTACCAAAACACCTGGATCCCATGGGACTATGAGTTGATTGCTTTGTTCAGAAAAAATATGCGCATTGTGCTCATCATGAGTGATTGTCTCTCTGAATAAATCACTTACCATGAGCCGATTGCTTTGTTCAGACAATATATGTGCATTGTGCTCATCATGAGTGATTGTTTCTCTGAACAAATCACTCTCCAAATCAAGAACATGGAAGCTATCATGAACACTCTTCTCCATAGATTCTGTCTGCATGTCAAACTGAAACACATTTGTCATTAGAGCATGTCTTTCTTCCTCTGAGCTATCATTACTGACATGGTGAAAGGATTCATCACTATATGCTGATTGGAAATCAACAACATGTTCTTTTTCTGGGATGGTGTTAGTGATCCCAACAAATTTATCATTGGCTTTCCTTCCACTAGTGTCATCAAGGCAACTGATAGTCTTGGAATCTTCACTGATTTGATCCACATTTACATCCAAGGTTGCTGATTTAACATCTTCATTAGGTGCATTTTCAACATGTGTAGATGCATGCATGTCAATGGAGTCAATTTGGGACTCAACCATACATACCTCATGTGATGTGGTATTTTCTTCATGCAAAATTTTTGTCATGAGCTCCTCTTCTTCACTATTCTCCTCATTGTGCAAGAAAGGTTTCAACTTCTTCACACACTGTTTGACAACACCGTTAACCAATTCATGTGCAGTTGTAGAAGCAACTAGATCTTACCTCCAAATGACCAATAACATAGATAAGAGTGGCTGGAAGATATCATCACTTTCATTAATGGTCAAAACCATAATGTTTCGCATGGCTGCAATAACATTATCAACATGTTCTTTTTTGGTTGTAGCCTTAGTTACCAAATTCATTGAATTTTTTAGATAAAATTTGAAATTCATCGAATTTAAAACCCTAATGAATAAGTTCGACGAATAAATCGTAAATTTAGCAAGGAACATTTTTTTGCAGAAAACAAGGAAGAAATGTACGTAGAAAGAGAAATATTAAATTCGTAAAATGTTTTCGTTGAATAACTAAAAATTCAAGTTAAAAATTTATCAATTTTTTTTTCCAAACCCTTCCATTCCATGATCGACTCTTTGCCCGACTGCCTCCAAACCCTGGCGATTTGAACACATGACTTGTCGTGTTTTTGCTTCAATAGCACATCCATTCCTCCTCTGCTTCCTCTTCCAATTAAAGAATGCCAATGGAAATCTTGAGAGGAATGTCACTTAAAATGCCTTATAGCCAAAGTTCGTGAAATGCTCGCAACATAAAATAAGAATATTTTTTTTAATCTACGGTTGGATCCATGTCAATCGCGGCAACCACGTGATCTCCTCCGTGAGTTGGAAATTGTAATCGTTTAACTGGGTGCGCTACCAACAGTGGGACCCTGTATTTCAAGCTCCACTAAGAATTCTAATATTGTTGAGTGAATGACATAATCATGAGGTAGTTCCATGATTCGAGCGTCATTGTACATGAAAAAAGAAAAAAAGTTATGGAAATCATCTTCTCTTAATTTATAATTTGTACTATCTTCAGAGGAACACATAAGAAAAGAACAAATAATGAAATTAAAAGTTATGCAAATCATCTTCTCTTATTTTACATTAACTTGTATATTATATTATCTTTATTTTACTGCCTTGAAAGAAG
This sequence comes from Wollemia nobilis, assembly GCA_028583015.1. Taxonomy (NCBI): domain Eukaryota; kingdom Viridiplantae; phylum Streptophyta; class Pinopsida; order Araucariales; family Araucariaceae; genus Wollemia; species Wollemia nobilis. The sequence goes on along the minus strand of JAQPPZ010003077.1, from coordinate 7,681,027 downwards.
GAACACATCATAAAAGAGCATATCAATTTAAATTCCTTCTTATTCACTCACTTAAATGCTTAGTTACTAAATTCCTAGAATATAAATTCGTAGTTACTAATTTATGTTAGATAATTTTTTTTTTAGATAAAATGTTAGATATGTTGTAAACTAGAAGTGAAATTTTATATGCATGAATTATTAGTAGTGGTAACTCTTCCATTTAAATTAAATTCTTAGTTACTAATTTATTTACATAATATTTTGAAAGGATATATGCACATTTATAATATATCGAATTTTATATGTCGAATTTTATTCCAAATTTTTAAACATGTCAAATTTATTTCAAACTTCAAGAGTGTCGAATTCGAACACAAACTCAAACTTGGTAACTAAGGCTGTAGCAATAAAATGCTAATTTTTTTTGTAAATTAACTCATCCAAAACCAAATCTAACATGATGTTGCCCAATCCAGTTTTTGCAAATGTTTCAAGTATGGTAACTCTCCTAGTAAAATGAGAACTTGTGACATTCCCTAACCCTTTGAAACTCTCTACCAACAACCACATTATCTTTCTCAATGTGTCATCGCTATAAGGGGCTTTAGGTGCTAAAATTCTCAAGATCTCACTCAAACAAGAAGTAACCATAAGTCTTACCTCCCTATCTGTGTGTCTCAACCATTCATGCTGATTTAAGGAAGTCACTGTAGGAATTATAGTTGTTTGTATTATCTTAGAAGGTGACTGATTTACCATGTGCAGACAATCCTCCACTTCCTTCAGAGTGCTGAGAAGATCATCCTTTGGCTGAGATAGGTGTCCAAGCTTAACCCCTACATTTAAAAGTTTATTGACCAACTCTTCTTCACTGTTTGATGCCATGCTACTCAAACTTGAATGTCAATTTCCACTCTACCCGATAGGATGGCAGGATACTATGAGCTTTGATACCATTGAAATGACCCACCCCTGTTTGCAATAATTTTTTTTTTTATTTTGCAATCTTGCCAAATGGACTCATACAAAATAAAATGTATTGTAAAATAGAGAACATTCAGCTGCAAGAGTTCTTTATTTGAATTATTAGCTCACAAATACATTGGATTATAGACACTTGGGTGGATAGACCAAACCCAGAGAGTACATTAAATCCATAAACAAATATATCATCATAAAAATCCTTAGAATGAGATCTTACATGATTATTGCAGTTTTGTTACACAAATAAAAAATGTTTATTTCACCATGCAGGAGTAGTACGACTGCTAGAAGGTGTATTGTAGCCTTGAAGAAGTAGTGAACAACATCAATTGCCCAAACAGTGCTTGAAAGGAGTTGCCCAATGACATAAATTTGAACTATGCATTGCCCATCTCCAAGTACCTTATCAAACTCTGAAAATGCTTCTCTTCCAGATGGTACAGACTGTACTAGGAATCACACGACTCCCACGTGTAAATTATTTTTGTCTTATAACCTTTGAAAATCACTTGTAAAAGAGTTGCCCTAGCCAAATGGATGGTTTGGTGGAACATCCAGATCCTCTTTCACAAACCCTAGGAAGATATCAAGATATACGACTAGCTAGAATTAATTGCCTTAAACCTTGAATGCAGGATGCCAAAAGGTGGTACAACCTGGTACACGAAACTGGTATGACCAGGCTTGCAATAGATTCAACACACAAAATGCCCTCCAAAAACTCCTACAATCACTGTGATATAAAACCCCAAAAATATCAACAATCAAATCAAACTGAATACCTCTGTGAATCTCGATTGAAGCACAAATCCCAGCTTTTGAATGAAAATTGGTTGATGATTGCTCAAGAGTGATCTTTCACACCCGCAAGCAATGTTCCCTGTAAAGGTTTTCGTCCTCAAAAAGCTATGGATTCTTGCTGCCAAAGCTGCAAGTCTCACTAGAGAGAAAATATAAAAATACCAGAATGGTTGAAAATGAGCTCTCAAAACTCCTTATATCTCCTAGAAATGCTATGCCCTTTTTAGGGTTTTGAGGGGATTTTTTAATATTTAGAAATTAATTTTTAGTTCGACCCCCTTAGAGCACTTTTCCTAAGTCACTTTATAAAAATAATAATATTTCTTTTAACTTAGGGAAATGAGCCACTTTATCAATTAAATATTTAATTTTTCTGACTTAGGAAAAACACTATTATTATTTAATATAACGCCAATATAACGTTAAATATTAAATAATAAACTCCATACCCAATTATCGATCCAACTATGAAGCATATTGTCTCAAAACACCTTGAACATCACAAACTGCCAACCCTGATCAGGACCACGCTCGAAAATCCTACTTACTAAAAATAGTAAGTACTACCAAAAATGGTAAATAACTGCATCGATCTTCGAAACGCACTGAAACAGACTCCAAGAGCCAAAAACACATCTCCCATCGAAATCCTGATCAAACAACGTCCACCGACCACACTTACAAAAAATAGTAAGTACAACTATAAATAGCAGGTGACAACCGAACCTCCAAAACACACTAGCAGCATCTCTCTGAGCAAGAACCTCCAACACACCATCACCACTGACTATCCAAACTCCAACTTACTAAAAATAGTAAGTTACTATAAAAAGTAAGTGATGGCCCACAACCCCGAAACACCTCCAAAAAGAGGTAGAGGAAATCTGGCGAGGCACAAAACATAAGGAACCAACCAAATTAGGGTTCCCAATCACCATCACTAGCCTACGAGAACCCAATAGTAGGCTAATCCACCCTAACTCACTGATTTCCTAGAAAAGGGATATTACAATAAATGCAACAAAAAGCATACAATGGAGGCATCAAGGATTTGTTTATAGAACATCAACAATTTATCTTCAAATGAGGTGAAACTATTACATTAGTTTTAAATATTATTTTGCTTTATTTTTTGTCCTAGAAATTTAGAAATGTTAAGACAAAAAAAAAAGTTGATATATCTAAATTTTATAAGCAATAGGTTTAAAACTCAAAGAAAAATATTAAGATAGTCCTTTTGGTGGTTTGGCTTGTTATGTTCATAATTGTTACAAAAATTTATATATCATTAAATTTGATGTTAACAAACAATGTTTTTTGAAAAAGTTTATACAGGTTTTTATGAGGGGTCTTGGTCCCCTAATATCGAGTGGGGTTTGAACCTTGGACCTCTCAAAAAGAGGCCAAAGCCCTTACCATTGTAGCAACTATATGTTAACAAATAATGTTAATAGCTTGAATTGAATTTAAAAAAATGGACTATATGGCAACTTGTTATTTTGTTGTTTTTTAATCTTCAATTTGTAAATTATCAAATCTATCCATCAAAGGTTCATTTATGTTTTTGGAAAAAAAGGAAGTCATTTTTGTTGGAGACTCTAATCATATGAAAAATAAATTTTAAACAAATATGTATATAAAAAGTAGAGATCTACTATATATGAAGCAACAAAAAAATAACATTAGTAATGGATAATCAAAGATTTTATTTAACATAGGTAACATGGCAACAATAAAAATAAAATTATTTTTACACATTATATGTGATTTTTAAATATTTATATTATTATTTTTAAATTTGTTATATCTGATTGAATCAGGTTCTCTCTATTGCATTTTTTGATTACAGAGGAGAGTTGGTTACAACCATTATTTTTAGTAACTATCCAGCGTAGGGTTCAAACCATAGGGATTGCTCCCAAACAAACCTATCCATTTTGTTCTTGTTAACCCGGTGTGATATGGGGACCACCAATTGCTCGAGATTCATACCATCATCGTTGATATGGCGCACACTCAGAGGATTCAAAGAAGACTACTACCTTTGCAAAGGGTTGGCTTTCCCCCAAGGTTTGAACCTAGGTCTCTTCTTGGTAAGTGCCCAACCACACCTGCACTTACCAATCCACCTAGCCCTTGGGGGTCACCTCTATTGCATCATGACTACATAGTGTTATTACAATAGTACAATTATTATGCATGTATCCCTTGACAATATTTAAACCTAGGTCTTGTTGAGAAATATATATTTTTCGGTTACATAGGAGAGTTGGTCACAACCACACTATTTATATAACTTACAAGTGCAAAGTTCAAACCATAGGGGCTGCTTCCACCCAGTTTGTCACAACCACACTATTTATATAACTGACAAGTGCAATGTTCAAACTACAGGGGCTGCTTCTATTAGAGATCATAAGGCAATAACGATATATTAATCATTGAGTGATTAAATACAATGCTTAGGCTATAGTTAGCCCATAGAAATAGCTAACCTACGCGCTAACAACTAACTAAATAGTGCTAACAAGATAATATTCGTTAATAAATAGATATTAATGAATATCTAATCTAGGTAGATAACTAAACTAATATACCCTAACAACCAAATGAGGTAATAATAGAATTACCATAGAATAGTAACTCTAACATCCCCCCTTATTACATTATTTGGGTAATAATATAACTGTCCCAATACAGTGAAGAAGAAGAGAAATGAAAGAATGTTGGCTCGTGCTTTGTCTTTGGCTCTGGCTAATAGCTCTGGCTCTGGCTTTGAGCGGACCTCTATATTTGTACCTCTGGGTCTATCTCGGGATCTGCCTGTGAATCTGCCTCTAGATCATTACCTCTAGATCTGCCTCTGGAACTTTATCTCTGGGTCTATCTTTAGGTCTGTCTTTGGGTCATTGTCTCTAGGACTGCCACTCGGTCTGTCACTAGATTTGCCTTGGGGTCTACCATAGGTTTTACCTTTTTGGTAGAAGCCATACAACATTTCTTTCATCATGGTCCATTGTGTGAGATTTGTCCATCCACAATCTATATGAACCTTGTTGGCCATTTTCATTTTGTACCAACAACTGGAAGAAGAGTGATTTGTACATCCACATGAGTCACAAGGATGTAATTTCCAACATCTAGCTGCAACATGTCCTATTTTCCACAATGATTGCAACAATGCTTTTTAGGAGTTGGAGGAGATTTAGGGCTTACAAACACGGTTTTACTGATACTTGCTTGTCCAGAATAGCCAAGGCCTTCATTCTTTGCCTTGACATTTAGCATTATTGGATTTTTAATGCCTTGTTCATGTTTACCTAATCTCTCACCATTGAATCCCATTTTCTTCATTAGTTTGGATCCAAATCCTTTGGTGTGTTTTTCAAAACACCCAATTTCATCATCTTCATCAATGCTTTTAACAATATGGCATTTGTCACTATTGATGAGATTATGGAGTTTATTTTTAGGAGGTTTAGTTTTTAAGTCACTAGTGTCACAAGTAAAATATGCTACTGTGATGAGATCACATGTGCTACAACTGATATCTACTATTGAAGGTATGAGATTGCTTGTATCACAACAAGCATTGGCCATAGTGGGCTCAAGGTCACATGTGTCACAACAAGCATTCACCATAATGGGCTGAAGATCACTTGTGTCATAATAAGCATCGAACATTAAGGGTTTGACCTCTATTTTTTCACTTCCCTTTTCACTTTATATTGAGCAATGTCAAGAGAAACCAATGACATGTATATTGCCCTTACAACGCCAATAGGGATTAAAACACCATTTTTCTGAATGTCTTCACAAGACACAAAATCATCGAGTATGGCATCTACACCACTACGTAGTGTGAGAAATGTGCCATCCTCATAAAAATCTATCCCATCCATGTATGGTGAAAAGTAGGGACTTTTAACTGATTTTGCAACATCATCAGTTGGTTTTGGGGCATTTTTCTTCTTTGATCTGCCCATCTTTGAAGGTGTTGGTCTCTATCGAAAATGCACCTATTACAAAAGAATTTTGCAAAAACTATAACTAAGGTGTCGGTCTCTATCGAAAATGCACCCTTATAGGTTATTTTCCCCCCTTGTTGCAAAAATTATTTTGCCAGAATATTGCAAGAAGTTCGACTAAGGTGTCGGTCTCTACCGAAAATGCACCCTTTTTAAGTCGTCCTTCCTTTTTAGCAAAAGATTTAGTGAGGAGAAGAAAATGATTATCCCCCCTATATTTGCAAAATTATGGTGGAGAAAAAAATGTTACTATCCCTCCTTAATGCAAAAAAAAATGGATGGAGAAAATTGTTATCCCCCCTTTAGTGCAAAAAAAAAATGCAACTATGAAGCCTCAAAAGGCTTTTTACAACTTGCCTCCTTCACTAAAAATGAAGTAGTTTTTTCAAAAAAAATATACATTTTAATTTGAAGTCTGAAAGTAAATAATTATCTAATCAAACAAAACTTGAGTAATTAAATATGATTATTCTTAATTAATTTTTCAAAAAGAAAATAGAATTAAGAAAATAAAAATAATATTTAATTAAAAAAAAAATTTTGACATTGAAAAATAACTTTCAAACAAAAAAATAATTCATATACCTTTGTAGAGTCGGGGGTTGGAACCCTTGACCTCCCTGTCGGCAGGATTTGAACTCGGGTAATGCAACCACACCAGGTACAGTGCTGGTTGAAACATAAGGGAAAATATTCCTTATTTAAATAGTTCTACGCTCAGAGGGGCAAAATGGTGCATCGATTGGTTCGACACCTTCGTCTTGGTCGGTTTGCCTCCTTCGGTTGTCGATGCTTTGCGAACGACGACGACGTGCTTCTGCGCACTATCTCAGCATGATCTGGTTAGCTTATCGAATCCCTATGCCTCGACAACTCGACAATACGTTCACAACAGAGGCAGAAGCAAATCCATTGTTGTTTCCGTCCTAACATAGAATCTGCAAATGAGATCTGATGCACCCATGATCGCACTCATTAGCAGGAGACTTGTAATCACTGAAGGTACTGGGCTGCAACGTTGGATCTGAATCTTTGTCGGATGCTTGCAATACCACCAGAGGTTTGGTGAAATCTTCTATGACACACACACAAAAATTTTGAACCTCCGTTTTATCAACGGGTTTGCAAAGTGGTGTGACGCCAATAATATTTTGCTATGATGCCACGACCTGGTTTTTTTGCATCCACCGTTTACAAGCTTCCACAGTAGAAAAGAAAAAATCTCGATCGTTGTATTTCAAACAGATCCATCGACTCTTTTCGTTGTGCCCAGATCTAGGCTGTATGTAAGATTTTATTAGCTCTAAGCTATAGATGACTTACTGCTGCAAATATCCTCTTACTGCACTCATCATAATGCTACGTTTGCCTTCTCTAGAGCTATACTGATGTCGTTTAAAACCAGTGTTTGATTTAAAAACGCGAGAAATGCATAAAAGCCAACTTTCAAAAAGACTATGCAAGATGCAACAAATTTGGTTGCAGATCTGTTGAGACATGACCCTCCAAAATTCTAGACGACGATCGGATTCTAGCGATAATGTGATCTTCAACCAAGGCGATCTCCTGTGCGCTCAAATTTTATATATCGTCCTCTTTCTCTTGCCCAGATCTACCGAGAATCGAGGAGATCATTGTAAGTTTACCAGGTGGTCATTTGTTGGTTTTATTTTGGCGATAATCGACTGAAAACAATGGTGCGAAGCGATAAGTGTTACTAGGGCGAAATGTCCCACATGTAGCCCATGAAGGGGATTTCAGTATTTTAAAAATAATACCACTCATAAAGCTATGTGACCACCTTACGGTGGTCAGTCCGCTCAACTACCCTTTTGCTCATCATACGCTAGTAGACCAGTCTAATCACCATCCAAGTATCCTCATAGGTCCACACGAATTCGATGACGTGTTGCCCACTTAGAGCTTAGTACCTCCAGATGTGTGTTGTGTCTGGTTAGATTGTACCAGTTAGCAGATCTACCTCATGAAGTTTAGATCCACGTCTGTTGTTAGCCTAGGTCCTCCATCGCGCTCGAGTCAACTCCTAGTGCCCTTGTCAGATCTACTTAGGTGTTGAGACGTCCAATTGTGTTTAGATCCATAGATAGGGTTTGTAGTCACATCTATCCATAGATTTGTTGTCGATCCAGGTCCAGTCATGCTTGCATGAGTCTCCATGTGTCATAGTGACTTGGTGGTCTGTTGATGTCATCGTCGTGTCCATCTAGCATACTGTTCGTCAGTCAGACCATCGACCTTAGTTAGATCCCACTTAGGTGTTCACACCCACGTAGGGTCTCATCCTGGTCTGATCTCACACTTGCATGAGTCTCTGTGTCATAGTGACTTGGTGGTCTGTTGATGTCATCGTCATGTCCGTCTAGCGTACTGTCCGACGGTGCTAGTCCAACATAGCTCTGACACAAATCTGTCAGATTCAAATTTGACAGACTGGTAGTAGGTCAGTCAGACCATCGGCCTTAGTTAGATCCCACTTAGGTGTTCACACCCACGTAGGGTCCCGTCCTGGTCCGATCTCACGTTCGGGAGTGTAATTGGACTACGTCAATCTACTGAGTAGAGTTAGAGTCTCGCGTCCTATCATATCTGGCTCACTCAATAGTATAGTTTTAGGGGTCGAGTTCACCCCTAAAAATACCTTGGATGCTTAGGTGTTGAGGCGTCCAATTGTGTTAGATCCGTAGCTAGGGTTAAAAATACCTTGGATGCTTAGGTGTTGAGGCGTCCAATTGTGTTAGATCCGTAGCTAGGGTTTGTCATAGTCACATCTATCCATAAATTTGCTATCGGTCTAGGTCCAGTCATGCCTGCATGAGTCTCCGTGTCTTGTAGTGACTTGGTGGTCTGTTGATGTCATCGTCGTGTCCGTCTAGCGTACTGTCTGACAGTGCTAGTCCAGCATAGCTCTGACATAAATCTGTTAGATTCAAATCTGATAGACTGGTAGTAGGTCAGTCAGTCCATCGGCCTTAGATTCCACTTAGGTGTTCACACCCACGTAGGGTCCCGTCCTGGTACGATCTCACATTCGAGAGTGTAATTGGACTACGTCAATATACTGAGTAGAGTTAGAGTCCCGCGTCCTATCATATTTGGCTTGCTCAACAGTCTAGTATTAGGGGTCGAATTCACCCCTAAAAATACCTTGGGAAGCGTGTTGATTTATCTCCTTCCAGATCCGTAAGTCCCATTCACAAGTTGGCTCGGGTGAGCCATGGCTATGATATCATATTGCTCTGATACCATATTGGAGAGCATAAGGCAATAATAATATATTAATCAAGGAGTGCTAAATATAATGCTTAGGCTATAGTTAGCCCATAAAAATAGTTGGTTGGCTGGGGTGAGCTATGGCTCTGATACCATATTTGAGAGCATAAGGCGATAATTATATATTAATCAAGGAGTGATTAAATACAATGCTTAAGCTATAGTTAGCCCATAGAAATAACTGCAATAACCACGTGGGCTACTTCCACCAAACCTATTCCACATAATTATTAGTGACCCGACGTAAAGGGGACCACTGGTAACTCAAGACTTGTACCATCATTGTCGATCTGACACACACTCAAAGGATTCAACCATCATTGTTGATATGACACACACTTAAAGGATTTAGATCAAACTACTACCTTTGCAAATAGACTATCTTAAGGTTTGAACATGTGTGTCTTCTTGATAAATGCCTAGCCAGACAAACACTTACCAATCCACCTAGCCCTCGAGGGCCTTTTCAACAACATTTCACTAATGTATAAAATACATATCTAATACAATATGGAAGCATGTTGATTTACCTCCTTCCAGATCCACAATTCCCATTCATAGGTTGGCTCGGGTAAGCCGTGGCTTTGATACCATATTGGAGAGCATAAGGCGATAATAATATATTAATCAAGGAGTGATTAAATACAATGCTTAGGCTATAGTTAGCCCATAAAAATAGCTATGGTAACCACATGGGCTGCTTCCACCAAACCTATTCCACATCGTTATTGGTGACCCGACGTAAATGGGACCACTGGTAACTCGAGACTTGTACCATCATTGTCGATCTAACACACACTCAAAGGATTTAGATCAAACTACTACCTTTGCAAATAGAATATCCTAAGGTTTTAACCTGGGTGTCTTCTTGATAAATGCCTGGCCAGACAAGCACTTACTGATCCACCTAGCCCTCGAGGGCCTTTTCAAAAACATTTCACTAATGTACAAAATACATATCTAATACAATATGGAAGCGTGTTGATTTACCTCCTTCTAGATCCGCAAGTCCCATTCATAAGTTGGCTCGGGTAAGCCATGGTTCTTATACCATATTGGAGAGCATAAGGCGATAATAATATATTAATCAAGGAGTGATTAAATACAATGCTTAGGCTATAGTTAGCCCATAGAAATAACTACGGTAACCACATGGACTGCTTCCACCAAACCTATTCTACATCGTTATTAGTGACCCGACGTAAAGGGGACCATTGGTAACTCGAGACTTGTACCATCATTGTTGTTCAGACACACACTCAAAGGATTTAGATCAAACTACTACCTTTGCAAATAGACTATCCTAAGGTTTGAACCTGGGTGTCTTCTTGATAAATACCTGGCCAGACAAGCAATTACCAATCCACCTAGCCCTCGAGGGCCTTTTCAACAACATTTCACTAATGTAAAAAACACATATCTAATACAATATGGTGAATTTTTTATTTAAGAGATCATGGGTTTTTATAATGTTTTACAAAATATATTTTTTCATTGTTTCAATAATATTTCACTAATGTACAACGTACATATTTAATAACCTCCAAGGGCTAGGTGGATTGGTAAGTGCAGGTGTGACTGGAAACTTACCAAGGAGAGATCTAGGTTCAAACCTTGGAGGAATCCAACCCTTTGCAAATGTAGTAGTCTGCTCTGAATCCTTTGAGTACGCATCAGATCGATGATGATGGTACGAACCTTGAACGATCGAAGGTCCCCATCTCACATTGAGTACGCATCAGATCGATGATGATGGTATGAAACTCAAGTGATCGAAGGTCCCCATCTCACATTAGGTCAACAAGAACAAAGTGTATAGATTTGTTGGGAGCAATCCCTATGGTTTGAACCCTGCGCTAACCAGTTACTAAAAATAGTGGATGTAACCAACCCAACTCTCCTATGTAATAAAAAAAAAATACATATTTAATACAATATGATGGACTTTTTTATTTAAGAAATCATGGGTGTTGTGGTGTTTTCCCTTCAATTCTTGTCTTTTCAACTTTTTTCATTTTTCATAAAAAACAGGAGTATTCGACCTCTTATGAGGTGATATCATTGTTCATTCCTTAATTATTATATTACATCAATCAATATAATAATTACATTTAACCTAGTGGCTAAGATGGTGGTTGTTTCTTCAGTGATCTTGTGTTCAAAACCTCTTGAGAGTGGTTGTTGATGTAATTTGTAAATGTTCTCCTCAAAAAAATTATATTTACATAATAACAAATAATAATATAATATAATCTAATACCCTTCTTATTACATTATTTAATATAAAACATAATAAAATTTAACACCCTTCTTATTACATTATTAGATATAAAAATCATTACCCATATAATTCTAAGGGTGGTGGGATGATACACTTATGTAGCACTAGCTTTGCTTTTGTAGTAATTAATTTCCACTAAATCTACCTCTTAGATCAATCATTGAATCTGCATCTAAATCAATACCTCTAAGTCTTTACCCACCTCTAGGTCATCATTGCTTTTAAGTCATCTTTTGCTTTTAAGTCATCTTTAGATCCCTCCATCTAAAAAGCCTTCGAAACCAATAAACCTTATCTTAACAGGAGACAAAACATAAATCTTAACAGGAGACAACTCGTGGTCTATAGTTCAGACGAAGTTAACACATTAGATTTTTGATCCGTTTATGCACTATATAAGTTGATGATTGGCTGATTCCTCTAAAAATTATCGTTATAATTATTTAATAATTATTTTATTAAAGGTAGTAGTCTAATTTAAGTTAGTTAAGTTGAGTGTGAGCCATTTTGATGACTATCCTACCAACCCCAAACCTCAAGATATGTGGTCTTCCCCTCACTTTGGGTCACTCCAGGACGTGTTCACCCAAGCAAAATAGGAGTTATAATGGTAGCACCACACTCCGGAACGTGTTTACCCAAACGAACGTCTAAAAAGTTAGAAAAGAAGGCAACTCCACACTTAACCTTATAACCAATTATTAAAAAAGAAAAATAGTTATTGATTCCTTTATATAAAAAATATTTTAAAATAAAAAGCATTCAAATTAAATTAGAGAGTAGAAGAGATAGTTTTATAAAAAAATATAATAATTTTATTTATTGATTTTTTTTGTATATTAAAAATTTACTGCAGGATGTAAAAAAGGTTTTCTTCTCTCCAAAATACTGGGCATCTCTGTGATAGAGTATTTTTCTTAGATCTTTAATACTATACTAAACATATGACAAAAATATCTCTTTTCTCTTATCCACTTTAGATGCTTTCTCTTCTAGAATATAAAAAATAAAAAAGAAAAGTTAATAAACAGTTGTACAATATTTCTAACGATAAATTTGATGGACGAATACATTTTATAGAGGTGGTTATTGCAGAGTGCTGAATAGATGAAGAGGTGACAATATCTCTCATCGTTTCAGGTATGTATACATATGTAAGATTATCTAAAAAACAGAAGCAGTGAGTGACTAGCAGACATACTAAATTGAGGAGGGAGACGTTCCCCCAACTGCACGTTCCATAATCGCATTTTTCCGGCGGCCACCAGTCCCACGTGGCGCATATAAAGTCCTTGTCCGTCTCTGCAATGGCAGACCCTCCGTTAACTAAAACTTGCACATGGACACTACTGCTGCTCTCACACAGCCTTCCTCTCCAGTTTGCAACACCTATGAAAACCCAAATCCAAAAATAGGAAAACGAGGAAGCCATGGAACAATCCTTTACTTGTCGCGATCCTATGGACGGTAAAAGCAGGCCAAAGTTAGTGCATCTATATACATGGACCTGAAATGTATCTATCAAAGCGTGATATAGTCACCAAGGGTCTCAATGGCGCTTGCTTATTATCGACTTGACTGGTTTTTTCTTTGAAAGCTCCTGCTTCTTGTGATCCTCGTCAATCCCATGCCCTTTATTTTTATTTTATTTTTCTATTAATTAAATTATGAAAACATTGTCAAGTATTTAGAGAAGTTGAATCCTTAGTTTTTTTTTTTTTTTAAGAAAAGTCTGCCATTCCTCAAGATCTCATCTATTTTCCTGTTTATTATAGTTTGTCTTGAGACATTACAGATTTGTCATTTTTCCCGTGTTTGGTAGCGATTTGGGGTACGCTGAGCGTGGGATCTGATTCAGCCTTGAATTTAAAGGATGAGGAATTGTTTTGCAAGGCTTCGCCGTCCCCTCCCGGAGTTTGAGGATCTGTGTGATCAGGTGGAGACAATACAATGACACGGCCGCATGGGGTCCGGCACACGCCGTTTCTAAGTTTTTAAGTTTTTTTTTTTTTCGTTTTGTTTTTGTTTTAAGGGCATTGTTTTGTTTTGTTTTTTATTTTAGGTGTATTGGTTTAGGGTTTAGGTTTTTTTTTTTTTTTTTAAGGAGATTTAGGTTCAAGTTTAAGTAAATTATTTAGAAGGGGATAAGTGGATTGAGTGTACTGTTTCAGTGACGTGACGGTGGGTCAAGGGTTTATAGTATCAACATGCTAGGATTTATAGTGATAGGGTAAAAGCAAAGGGGTTAAAGATTCCCTGTGGAAGAAAAGGGTTGTGCTAAATAGTATTTAATAGTGTTTTTCCCTTATGTTTTGTGTATAATATTTTTATTAAAAATTAAGTGATAATAATTTTTTTTTTTTTAATATTTTAGTATTAATTGTTATTGTAAATGTGTTTATATGTTCTGATGAGGATAACACAATAATTAGGTGTTGGTTTTTTTTTTAAAGAGGTATAAGGTTTAAACCACAACAGGTTTAAGGTTTAAACTAGTGTTTTCATTTTTTTTTTGGTTCTTGCGTACATCATCGAAAATTATTGGTGTGCTTTATATGTGTGAAAAAAATAATAATTAAAAAATTGTGTTTATATAATTTTGATTCTTGTGCACATCATAAAAAATTACTCATTTCCACATGATGGTGCCTAAAAAAACAAAAAATCACTGGTGTGCTTTATATGTGTGAAAAAACTAATAATTAAAAAATTGTGTTTATATAGTTTTGATTCTCTTGCACATCATAAAAAATCACTCATTTGGAAATGATGGTGCCTAAAAACCAATAATTAAAAAATTGTGTTTATACAAGATAATACTTAACACCAAAAAAACAAACATAATTTAATTTTTTTTAAGGTATGAGGGTTTGGTCCTTTGGTCAAAAACGTTCCTTTAGGAGCATGGAGACCATAGTTCAAATCTCTCAGGCCTTCTAGAGCTGCCAACTATATTAAAAAGTGAGTTTATCCGTTATAGTGGTAGTATAAGTTTATTTGTTATAGTGGTAGTAAGGAGCAAGATTCAAACACGCACAAATGCATTGAAAAATGTAACAAGTTACCTATTCTTCTAATTTATGTCAAAGGCATTGAAAAATGTAACGAGTTATTTATTCTTCTAATTTACCTCAAAGAGGCGTTGAAAAATTTAATGAGTTACCTATTCTTCTAATGTACTTCAAAGAGGCGTTGAAAAATGTAACGAGTTACCTATTCTTCTAATTTACATTAAAGGTAATTTTTTTAATAATAAATTTAACTACATTATGTCAGAGAATGAACCAACATTCCATTAAACATATGCAAATAAATAATACAATGAATGCCCGGATTAGTCCGTAACAAACGAAACTAACCAAACGGACTAAGCCCACTTTAGGTGGCAGTTCAAACTAATCTAGATACACCGCCTACCTAATAATGTAATAACTAAATACATACCAAAAATATATGATACGCTAACATCCCCCCTTTATTACATTATTTTGCAATACATAGAGAGTTGCGAAACATCTCAAATTTGACACGTGCAAGTGCCTTGGTGAAAATATCTACAACCTGAGCATTGGTGGGAATGTACTGAAGCTGAATTCGGTGTCTTGGAACTTCGTCTCGAATGAAGTGACATTGTGTGTCAATGTGTTTGGTTCTGTCATGATGCACTGGATTCTTAACAAGGTTCAAAACACCCTGGTTGTCGTAGAACAAGTGAATTGGAGATTTGGATGGATGACCCATACTTGTCAAAATGTGATGCAACCATATCACTTCACACATGGCTTCACGTGCGATGCGATATTCTGCCTCTGTAGATGAGATAGCAACCACCTGTTGCTTCTTGTTGTGCCAAGAGACAGGACCGGATCCAAGATGAAATATATATCCTGAAGTTGACTTACGATCATCATATGACTCGGCATAGTCGGAGTCCGTGTATCCTTGCAAGAAGAATTTATCATTCTTCTTGTATTCTAGGCCATATTCCATAGTACCATGGACATAGTGAAGAACACGTTTTGTTGCTTTCCAATGAGTAGTCTTAGGTTCCTGCATGAACCTCGAAAGATAGTTGACAACAAATACGATATCTGGCCTAGTATTCGTCAGATATATGAGACTCCCAATCAGTTATCGATAGAGAGTACCATCTACCTGAGGTGAATCATCATATCATGATAACTAAAGTCCTGATTCCATCGGAGTTGCCATTGGCTTACAATCAGTCATGCGATATTTTTCTAACAATGTCTTGGCATACTTTTTCTGAGACACCTTGATGTAGTGCTCCTTCTGGCTCACTTCTAGGCCAAGACAATAGTGGAGAAGTCCGAGATCTGTCATCTCAAAATATTTACACAAGTCTCTTTTGATGATAGAGATCATTGTTTCTGAACTGCCTGTAATAATCAGATCATCTACATAGAGTACAAGCAACACTATTTCAGAACCTTATTTCTTGAAATAGAGGTTTGCATCTGATGGACTTCTCTTAAATCCATGTTGCAGGAGGTGATTATCCATATTTATATACCAAGCTCGAGGAGCTTGTTTCAAACCATACAAGGACTTGACCAATTTGCACACTTTCTGCTCTTGGCCTTCCACTTCAAATCCTTCAGGTTGTGTCATGTAGACTTCCTCTTGGAGATCACCATTCAAGAAGGCACTCTTGACATCCATCTGATGAAATTTCCACCCAAACTGTGCTGCCATAGCACAAAGAACTCGAATGGTTGTCATCCGAGCAGTAGGTGCAAAAGTTTCCTCATAGTCAATGCCTTCCTTTTGTGCATAGCCCTTTGCAACAAGGTGGACCTTATGCTTATCAATTGTCCCATATACCTTGTACTTGACTTTGTACACCCATTTGCAGCCAATGGGCTTCTTTCCTTGTGGCAGATCGACAAGCTCCCAAGTTTTGTTCTTTTTTAGAGACTTGTACTCAACATCCATAGCAACCTTCCATTGTGGCTCACTAAGGGCATCTTGTACAGTGGTAGGTTCATGCTCATCAAGTGAAGACATAAACACCCTATCATCATCCACGTCCATATCCTCTGTTTCTCTCTCTGGATCTACTGAAAGCTCCTCGAAATATTGACAAAGATCATCAACCTCAGTAGTCTCTACTGCTGCTCTATCCTGTCGAGCCATACTGCGAGTACGAGGTCTATTCAAAGTCAAATATGGTGGTGTGGATAACTTTGAGTCTCTGATAGTACTTGTATACCATTTTGGATTCTTCTTCTATGGTGAAGAAGAAGAAGAAGAACCTCCAGTCTGAGGTGACGAAGGAGACTTCTCATTTTTAGATTCCACAAGATCTAGGTATACATCAGATGTGCTTTGTGATGTGAAAGCCTCATCAAAAACAACATCTCTACTGATATGAATCTTCTTGGTCAAAGGATCAATCAAACGATAACCCTTAGAGTGCTCATCATAGCCAAGAAGAACACATTTCAATGTCTTCTCATCTAGCTTCTTCCTTTTCTCTTTCGGTATGTGCATAAAAGCTTTACATCCAAAAATGCGTAGATGAGAGATGGAGGGTTTTCGACCACTCCATGCTTCCTATGGAGTTATTCCTTTTAGGGCCTTTGTGGGTGCCCTATTCAATAGGTATACTACTATGGTGACAGCTTCTACCCAAAATTGTTGCTCTAGATGGGCTCCTGTGAGCATACAATGAACCATTTCCATGATGGAACGGTTCCTCCTTTCAACAACTCCATTTTGTTGAGGAGTATAAGTAGTAGTGAACTGTCTCTTGATTCCATGTGCAGTCAAATATGCAAAAAATTATTTAGAGGTGAACTCCCCCCTCGATCTGAGTGGAGGGTCTTTATAGAAGTCCTTGACTCCTTCTCAACAGATTTCTTGAATTGTTGGAAGAAACTAAAGGCTTCAGATTTTAGATGAAGAAAGAAAACCCACATATTTCGTGAGTAGTCATCTACAAACAACTGAAAGTACCTCTTCCCCCCACAACTGTTTGGTGTGAAAGGACCACATAGATCGGTGTGAATTAACTCCAGAGGTTTCTTTGCTCGTGTAGAGCTCTTCTCAAATGGTACTCTATGCTGCTTTCCTGCCAAGCAATCAGAGCACACTAGCAATGTAGAGGAAAGGGAGGGAAGGCCCTTTACCATCTCATACTTACTTAGCTCAAGTAAGTAGCCAGAACTAAGATGCCCGTATCTCTTGTGCCATAGGGAAGTTGCCTCCTTTGTAGAGACTGTCATGGCAACATGAGGAGTAGAGATAGCATCTAAGGCAAACAAGCCATGCTTGTATGAAGTTGTTGCGATGTTTTTACCCCTCCTGGTAATAAAGCAACACTTCTTGCCATCCTCAACATGAAAATCAACAACCATATCTTTATCCAGAATTTGTGTGACTGACAACAAATTGTTTGCCAATCCTGGAACATAGAGGACTTTTTCAATCTGACACTTGCCATCAGGAAGGTTTACTGAAACTGTACCCTCTCCCTGAACCTTGTAGGTTTTGTCATCAACAATAGTGACAGGTTTGCCCTCCTTGGCCTCATATGTTTCAAACCATGATTTGTCGCCAGTCATATGCTTACTGGCGCCAGAATCAACATACCATACAGGATCCTTCTGCTTGGAGGTTGTGGTAGTCATGAGCACCTTGTGTGCCCACTCAGAATCGAGTCAGATTCTTCAACAACAACATTCACCTTGGGTTGCTTGTTTTTGTTTTGTGGTTTGTTATGGCCCTTGTTCTTAGGTTGCTTGTTCTTGTGCCAACACCTATTTGTGTCATGGGTGTCTTTGTCACAAATTTTGCAATATCATTTCGCTTGTTGAGGTTGTTTTCCCTTGGAATCCTTGTGAGAATTTCCTCCCTTCTAAAAATTACCCTTCTTCTTAGAACCCTTCCTGTTGGAATAGAGGGTTGTATTAGAAGATTCATCTCTTTGAAGTTGGTGAGCCTCCTCTTCCTGAAGCATATTGACCAACTCAACAAAGGTAACTTTTCTCTGTGACACTTGAAGAGAGGTTATCAACATCCTATAAGAATCAGGTAAAGCTCTCATTACTACTGAAGTAAGGAGCTTATCATCTACAGGTTCTCCCAAGGAATTCAATTTTGATTTCAACTCAGACACTCTACAAAGAAAGAGTTCAACTGTCTCACCCTGCTTCATACTCAAACTGTGAAGTTGAGATTGAAGGTAAAGAATGGTGGACTCATTCTTTCCCTCATAAATGGTTTGAAGGGCATCCCATGCCTCTTTACCATGTTCTATGTCAGCTATGTGAGGTTGAACTTCATCTGAAACAACAAGCAAGATGAGCACTCTTGCCTTGTTGTCTTTCTTGTCAAATGCTATCTGATCAGTAGTTGGAGGTGTAGCTAGAGTTGATCCAGCTGCTGGTGAAGGTCTTGTTGTTGTGCCAGAAACAACATCCCATAAATCTTCCATTAGAAGGATAGCCTTCATCTTGTTTTTCCATGGTGTGTAATTGGAACCTTTCAGTAACTGATGAGCATCAGTCATGTACTTAGCAGCCATAGTGAGGGTTCCTTATATCACCAATTGGTCCCCCTTTCTTTATACCTTTGCCAGGCCTTTATACCAAACTTTTCAAAAAAATACCCGCCCTTACGTGAGGGAGACTATAGGTATTTTAGAGATCAGAACGATAAGTGGAACATAGGCGGTACTGAAAGGGAATCGTCTTGTTTATGACACCTACCATAGAAGGTCTTCTATCCTCATGCGTGGGGCGTAACTTCCCCTAAACACTTTGGATATTAGAACATTCATCAGGATTTACGTCTAACAACAAGATCGATTAGGGTAGTGGAATGGAGTAAAAAAATAGCAAAAATTGGCAGACTTATATCTCCCCGATGATTGATAGAGAACAAGCTCAGACGTCATTGTTGCAGCTATGTTAGGTGACAGATACAGTAGCCCAAAGCACGACAACATTACCTGTAAGTGTGGGCCAGAGGTATCGTAAATACCGAACACTACGGTGCAATTGAATTGCACGGATGGGTTCAAATTTTGGGGACTTAGGAGTGCTTGATTTTACTTAATGAAGTAGTGCAAATGTAAAGGAAAAATGCAACATACATAAGAAAGCGTCCAAAAAATGAAGCTAAGGTGTCGGTTTCCACCGAAAATGCACCTTTTACAAAATGCCAATTTGTCAAATATGCTGAAAATTTTTCTCACTCTCCCCCTTTTTCAGTTTGAAGAAACTTGCAATGAGGAAAAAAATTCCCCCCCTTCACTTATGCAACATGTAGTTGTCAAAAAATGCCCCCCTTTTTCAAGTTTGAAAAATATTAATTTCTAATGTTATAAAAAAAAATTAAAGTTTAATTAAATAAATTTTTTCCTTAAAAGAAATATTTTTTAAAAAAAAAAAAATTTTTAAGAAAATAATTAAAGTATTTAATTAAACTAATTTTTTTAAAACATTAAGAAAAAAATAATCAAACCTAAAAAAAATTATTACCTTTGGGGGTCGGGTCGAAGGGGTTTGAACCCCCGACCTCGCTATCTATAGCGCCCTAAGCTGTGGGCGGCCAGCCACTCCAGATCCAACCTTCGGTGAGATAAAATGATGACGTCCTTTATCTTATCTTTGATCGTGTCAGAGCGCGTACTAGTCACCTCCACCGATGGCGGTTGTGACGTCCATTGCTCCTCCGAGACAACTCCTCCATTGTGCCAGCTATGCAATCTGGTTCAAAAATATTATCTTTTTCACCTCACTGACCTGCATGTCATGTGCATCTTGGATCTACAACTAATGATTCAGATGCAGATTTTGTGAAACCAAGATCCGTAGATCAAAGCTACTGCTATTCCACTAGTGATGCATCGTTCGTTGTCACAAAGAGAACAAACTCACACCAAATAATTGAGTATGCTATTTGACAGTCATAAGATAGTTTGAGGCTGATTGTTTGCTCCTGGTCAAGCATTGAAAATGTACTAAAACTTCCCTCATCAACTACATGATGGTTGTGAAGACGGTTTGGAAATCACTAGTAAAAACAAAACTGACACTAGATGCCCTCTATTTTTGGTATCGGTTCTATGTTGTCTGGTTTGACCGATCAGAGGTCGTCTACCAGATCTGATTTGCTGAAATGCCACACACAAGAGGGATCTGGCATTGTTGCACCGGGAGACACTTTGTAAATCGTTTGACTGTATTTTTTCTTTAGGGCTTGCAATGAATAATACATTTTGGTCTTCGTCGTCCTCCGCAAGCATGGGCAATGAAGTGCAGGTTTTAAAAATATTGGGATCTAATATCCCACATGCATCGTGTTAAAGACAAAAATACCTTTAAAAACAAAAACACGCATAGAAATAATCAACCACCTCACGATAGTCGATTAGCTTTCAACATACCTTTTGCCCATCGTGTTCGCATCCAATCTCGAGCCTAGTATCCGTTCGCCACGTGTCCGCCCAATCCTGGATCATGTGTCTGCGCCAGAGATCTAGAGGTATAGGTATTAGGTCCAGTTACCCGTGGAGTCTACGTCACCCATCAGAGTCTTCGTCAATCCTTTGAAAATGTGCTTGAGTTGCAGGTCCAACCTTGCCTAAAGAAACGTGCCCCTATTGTCTGCAGTCTCAAATAAAATGTCTAAGATCGAAAACGAGTAAATTCCCCTGTAGCTCTGATACCATGTCAGAGAATAAACTAGTATTTCATTAAACATATGCAATTAAATAGTACAATAAACGACCAAATTAGTCTGTAAAAAATGAAACTAACCAAACGGACCAAGCCCTCATTAGGTGATAGTTCAAAAAAACTAGATACGTCGCCTCCCTAATAATGTAATAACTAAATACATACCAAAAATATATGATACGCTAACATTATTTAAAAGGTGAGTTTGTTTTCCTTTGTATATACCAAAGGAATTGTTAATGAAGGAAGGTGAGTTGTGGGTTTGAATCCTACTCCTTCCTTAACCTCCAGTTATGTTGGGTAAAATTTTTAATGTAGTTGTTGCAACACAATCTTCGATTGATTCTACGAGCTCTAGTGGATTCAAACCGTGGTCTCCATACTTCCAAGGAAGTGCTTTGACCAATTGACCAAACCCTCAACCTTCCTTTAAAAGGTAAGTTAAAAGTCTACATTTTGATCTTAAATATTTACATAATTGTGTTTTAATCACACTAACCTCAATCATATATATATGATTGAGGTTAGTGTGAGAAACCCCTACAACC
Source organism: Wollemia nobilis (assembly GCA_028583015.1). Lineage (NCBI taxonomy): Eukaryota > Viridiplantae > Streptophyta > Pinopsida > Araucariales > Araucariaceae > Wollemia > Wollemia nobilis. The sequence goes on along the minus strand of JAQPPZ010003077.1, from coordinate 7,659,405 downwards.
AACGCCTAGGGCTGGACATCCCCATCCTAACCATGAGCTCTGATAAGGGTGAGAGCTGAGCTTATGAATAGGGTTCAAACACAACCATACACACCCACCACCTCAAAGATGAATATATATTGAATAACATGAGACCAAGGAGTTAATAATCTATCATGGGATGATACCTAGTTAAAATGGTAATGTGGGAGGTACTAGGGGCAACACAACAGTTTGGGGTTTGGTTCTTTTTCGAAAGGTCCAAGGTTTGAGGTTTGACTCTTCTTTGGAAGGTTCAAGGTTCAAACCGTGGTGTGTGTGCTAATACTCTATTGATAAGTTTAGCTCTTGAACTTACGAGGGGTCATGGCTAAGATGAAAATGCTCATCCCTAGGCATTGGCTGTAGGAGTTTCTCACACTAACCAAATAAAAAAAAAGCTTGTAGCTCCTTGTTTGTGGTTCAGTTCACCTCCACTTAAGTGTATCTAATAATTAGAAAGTGGTTTTAAGTGATTATAAGAGCAATGTATGTTTACATTGTATATTGGAATAAAAATGATAAGTAAAATTATATAAATATTTGTGATTAATGGAAATATTGTTCAACTTTGAGTTGGTCTAACCCTTTTGAAGGACATCTAGATTTGAATCTTCCTAGATGATATATATATATATATATATACAATATAAAATCAAATAGGGTTCATTTCAATCCTATAACCAATTAAAGAAAAATAATGATGAATGAATGAACAAGTAAATTTTTTTTCTTAGTGGATAGTGGAGGTCTAGACACAAAATTAAAAGTAAATAATAAACAAATTGAAGAGGAAGATAAATAAAAGAATAAATGTCAAAGAAATTATTACTAATGTTCTAAGGAAGAAGGAAATTATACAAAGGACCTTAAATATTAAGGATTATCATACTCAAAGAATTTAAAGAAAATAATTTTGAAGTGATAATGGGATCTTTTAAAACATTATCACATTTAGAAACAAAAATTGTGGATGTTCTTTTGCTAAAAAAAGAGAGGCCATGCCATATAGTTGTGAAGTTTAAAAAATAATCTCATAATTCAAAATAGTAAATCACAAACATTGGCTTAAATAGAAAAAAGATTTGGCTAAATAAAGATCTAACTAGAGAATAATATATACAAATTATGGAGTTGGAATCTGGCAAGAGAGTACTCATCTTCCTATAACAAATGATATCTCTTAGAAGCCACAAATTATGAATCAATAAAGCCAGGGCAATCTTTTTTGAAAATGACTCATTTTCAGGAGTTATATATTTGCATAGAGTTGCTTGCTTAATGCAATTCTTGTGCTATGAGGTTATACAATATAAAAATAAATAGGGTTCATTTCAATCCTATATAACCAATTAAAGAAAAACAATGATGAATGGATGACCAAGTAAATTTTTTTTCTTAGTGGATAGTGGAGGTCTATTTTTACCTTAAGAGAGCTCTCCTTAATTCCTTTGCAAGAATAATAAATAGATAATAAGATAGTGAATTATCTTGGCTAAGTCCAAAAGATGACTTAAATTATCCAATCAGGGAACCATTGATCAAATAATTTTTTTAGAGTGCTATAACAATATCTAATCGGATTATACCAACCTTGACCAAAACCAAACATTTTACGACTATTATGTATAAAACTCCATTAAACCCTATCATATGCTTTGTTCATATCTAATTTCATAAGCATATATGATTTTATGGAATGAAGAGAATGTATGGCCACAATTAAAAAATTATTTACCATAAGCAAAATTGTCTCGTTCCTATGAGATAACATAATTTAGAATGTTTTTCAACCTATTTGCCATAATTTTTGTAATAAATTATATTACAAAGGCTTATTGGAAAAATTGATCAAAATATTTTGTCTCACCTTTTATGGAAACCAATATAACAAAGGTGGCATTCATGTGAATTAGTATATCCTTTCTTTGACACACCTCTTCAATTGCAACCAACATATCACTCTTCATTAAACCCCAAAATTTTTGAAAGAAAATTGCAAGAAATCTACTAGGACCAATTGCATTAGGATGGGGAAAGAAAATTGCTTCATATAGTTCCTCCATGGATATATTCTTCAATAAGGTTTCATTTTGTTCTTCTATGATAATTGATGGAATATTTTACAAAAACTTATCCCTCGCCCAACATGTGACAATTTGTTTTGAAATAATTAAACCCTATCATATGCTTTGATATGCTTTGGTCATATGTAATTTCATAAGCATATATGGTTTTTATGGAATGAAGAGAATGTATATTATTTACCATAAGCAAAATTACCTCGTTCCTATGAGATAACATAATTTAGAATGCTTTCCAACCTATTTATTATCATAAATTATATTACAGAGGTTTATTAGACAAAATTTATCAAAACATTTTGTCTCCCCTTTTATAGGAATCAATATAATAAAGATGACATTGATGTGACTTAGTATATCCTAAATATGGCATTGATGTGACTTAGTATCACTCTTCACTAAACCCAAAATTTTGAAAGAAAATTGCAAGAAATTTATTAGGGCCAATTACCTTGTTAGGATGGGAAGAGAGAATTGCTTCATGTAGTTCCTTCATGGATATCTTCTTCATTAAGCTTTCATTTTGTCCTTGTGTGATAATTGATGGAATATTTTGCAAAAACTTATCCTATGCCTCATACTCCTTTTTCAATGCATAAAATAAATTTTTCCCTGCATTAGTCTATTCTTTGATTTCTACTAACACTTGTAATTTTTTTTTTAAAGCGAAAAACCCCTTGCAGAGCCGCCTTGGTCTGAGAGACCAAGAACAAGGGGTTCTACAACGTCAAAGTCACCCAAAGGTCGCACCCGACTCTGCCCGCACCAACATTATCAATTGGATTTTAGATACCCAATTCAGCTTTTTGGTAGGGTGGAGATTTGAACGTGGGAACTCCCTTGGAGGATTGCCCTCTCCTCTCCAACTCACCTAGAACACCTGGGTGCTCTTGTAAATTTTTCAACTTGATTCAATTTCCTTCTTTTATTTAAAATGTTACCAAAAGATTTGACATTCCAAAGCATCATTTATCTTTTCGATATTTCATCATTTAAATAAACCTATATATACATAATCCTTTAATTTTTTTTTATCCCATCTTAACATAATCATTTAAAATTAAGAGAAAGTAGGATCTTGAATCCAAAAACTTAAAATAGAACCTTGTATCCATAAAATAACTTTGGATAACCACTATTAAATTATTAAGTAAACCATAACGTATTTTTTTTTTAAAACCACTCTTGAAATGTCCAGTTTCTTCAAAACCATATATATATTTTTTTAAAATCCTTGAAATGTACAGTTTCTTCAAAACCATATATTTTTTTTTCTAAAATCCTTGAAATGTACAGTTTCTTCAAAACCATTTTTTTTTTTCTAAGAACTTGCTCTACGCTGCCCATGTTTTCTGGTGGCGTTTTCTAAGATGCAATTTCGTTGCCCTCTTATATTATATATATATTTTAATAATATTATTATTTTAATCTGCCAGTACGGCATCATGTTAGGCGGACACCGAAAACTGTATTTAAAAAAAAATGGCTGGTGGACACCGAAGACATGGATGGCTCAACTTTAGTCTTTAGAAATCTTAAACAATTTTGCTTAGGAGACTACATACGTAAGGAGTGACGTAAGACAGACCGGATGTTGCACCTTATAAAATATACATCCCTACTTCTCAGCCACACAGCAATAATTGCAGCAGCCTTTAAAAGCTTGGTCCGGAAGAAGAAGCCAAGGATGGCTCAGTCAGTTTACCAAAATCCCTCTATGCAAGAAGAAGAAGAAAGCAAGAAGTCGATTCCACTTATGAGGAGCTACCAAATGGGTCCATTCTTGTTGTCTCATAGGTTCTTTTCTTTACTCCCCTGTTTTTGGTTTTAGGTGGAGAATCGTTTCCTTTGTTTTCCAAGATAAGACAGTCACAAAATAATTTCAACTAATTTGGTTTGTTTTGTTTTGCAGGGTGGTTTTAGCCCCCTTAACTCGAGAACGATCCTACAATTACATCCCTCAACCACATGCAGTTCTTTATTACTCTCAGAGAACAACCCGGACCGGACCGGACCGGACAGGTGGCACATTGGAGAATCGTTGCAGATTTGCTCTTGAGGTTGTGGAAGCTGTGGCTGACGCCATCGGACCGGACCGTGTGGGAATAAGGCTTTCCCCCTTTACAGAGCATGCAGAAGCATTTGACTCAAATCCGGAGGCGTTGGGACTTTACATGGCAGAGGCTTTGAATAAATACAACATTTTATATGCACACTGTGTAGAGCCGAGGATGATTACAGCCTCGGAAAGACTCGATGCAACGGAGAAGAGCCTTGTTCCCATGAGAAATGCATTCAAGGGCACTTTTTTAGTTGCAGGCGGCTATAATCGAGAAGAGGGAAATGCAGCTATTTCTTCTGGCAACGCCGACTTGGTCGTTTATGGTCGTCTGTTCTTGGCGAATCCAGATTTGCCACACAGATTTGAGTTGAATGCATCCCTCAACAAATACAACAGGGCTACGTTCTACACATCAGATCCTGTGGTTGGCTACACAGACTATCCATTCCTCCAATCCTGGGATCTTCCATTTTATAAACAGGGGCACTAATAGAACTAGAATATTTAATATATTTAAGCATTTTCTATGTTCAAACCACCAGAGTGGTGTGTGGTGTATGATGTATGGTGTGTTCATGTGCGAGTGAAATTGCGTAAAAAATACGTGTTATTTTGTGGTGACATTCTTGCTTTCTGGAAGAAGATTTGCTAGGCAATGTCTTTCCTTTATTGACAAACTTCAGTGTTGATACCTTCATTGCCTTCAATTTTTTTTTTTCGAAGTTTATAAAATTTATCTTGCTTTTTTTTGTTATAATATTTTGAAATCTTTTATGGAAGTGCTTTATGGTGTGAATGGTTACTTCTTTTGAGGTCAACCTTTAATCAAATTTTGGTAGGGTTGTTTTATGGTTTACCCTTAAAAATCATTTTTAACAAAGAGTTTTTGAGTTTCTATGGATCAAAGGGAGAGGAGGATCAGAACTAGAGTTAGTTCTTTCTTCTACCTCCTTTAATATTACATATTAAAGTTCAATGCTTAGTTCATATATATATAATGCCTAATTTTGGCATAACAAACATCGAACTAAATTTACAACTGAAATGAAATGAAAGATTTTAATTATGTTCGCGAGACCCAAATATGGTCTATGGGATCTCAAATATGGAAGTACAATTACTCAAATCATATCATATGATCTTTAATATCTTTGAGAAGGTTGTTCCTTCTCCTGCTAATTTGTGTTAGCAATTCCCCAACATTTTTTATTTTACTGTCTTCAAATAAATCCGCCATAAACTCGTTCCCAAGTGTTTCTTTGTATTTGTCATGGATATCCGAAAAACTCGGGCATTTATAGATGAAGTGTTCCTCCTGTCTCTACTGCCCTGTGCTGCATAGAGTACATATCTTTTCTTCCCATTGTTCTTTGGGCGTTGTCCATCTCCCTATTTCACATCTAAGCCTATGAGAGCTAGTCCTTATTTGAGCAATGAGTATTTTTTCCTTCCACTTGATTTCAGCGCCTATATACGCTTTTTCTTTGTGGTCATACGTTGGGTTAAAATTTGCAATATAATATTGTCTTTTCCTGCTTGCATTTTTCCACATTCCACTTTTGAACTTTTCATTCACATAAATTTTTATGTCTTTGTTGACATTTACAACAAACTACAAATATTCTACAGCCAGAAAGGTTTTTAAAGAAGAGGGCCTGTGGCAGATAGGACCTTATCTATTTGAAGTGGATGGTTGCCCTCACCCATCAAAGCGCTCCTCACCCCAGCCTGAAGCATGAGTAATTGGAGAAGAAGGACAGGACCGACCAGAAATATGCATGTGGTTGCTTGAAGCCCCCAACCATCATTAGGCATAGACATAGATTGCGGAGTGATCACGGGTGCAGAATGTTGGGAGGTACATATCTGACTACTGCAACAAGCCTCCATAGTCATGGGATTTGCTCCGAGGAGGCTGACATCGTGCATGATGAGGCTGACATCGTGCATGATCAGGGCATCGACGTGAACAAGATCTGGCTGGGTGAGGAGGTGAACGATCAAGGGCCTTCCTGCTAACAGCACAAGGGGCATTGCCCCAGTATTTCAGCAAAGCTTGCAAATGGTCCAACTCCATAGCCACCTTTTAAGCCTGGTCACAGATCTGAAACCGCACATCATGAAAAACTTTGAGCTTGTCTAGACCTCATGATGGATGGTTATACCACAACTTTCCATATGGACTATGATGTAATAACTTCTAATAAAATATCCATAATATTTTATTGTAAATATAGGGTAGTTTTAATAAAAAATTCTTGGATTTTGTTGAATTAACTATATAATAGCCTTTTCATAGCACGAAAATATTGATTTAAATTGCATGGCCTCACTAACGAGGGATTACCCAAAATAAAAGTATCATCAACAAGTTTAAAGTGAGGTTTGAAGGGACCATTTGTTGCAATATAAATACCTTTTGTTTTTCATTCTATTTTTTCCTTTGAGAGAGCTCTCCTTAATTCCTTTGCAAGAATAATAAATAGATAATAAGATAGTGAATTATCTTGGTTGAGTCCAAAAGATGACTTAAATTATCCAATAAGGGAACCATTGATCAAATATTTTTTTTTAGAGTGCTACAACAACATCTAATCTGTTAACATCAATCTTGATAAAAACCAAACACTTTAAGACTATCATGTATAAAAATCCTTTAAATCCTATCATATGCTTTGTTCATATCTGATTTCATAAGTATAAATGATTTTTATGGAATGAAGAGAATGTATGGCTTGAATTAAGAAATTATTTACCATAAATAAAATTGCCTAGTTCCTATGAGATAACATAATTATAATGTTTTTCAACCTATTTGCCATAATTCTTCTAATAAATTATATTAAAAAGGCTTATTGGACAAAATTGATCAAAATTTTTTATCTCATATTTTATGGAAACCAATATAATAAAGGTGGCATTGATGTGATTTAGTATATCCTTCCTTTCCTAGGCCTCTTCAACTGCAACCAACATATCACTCTTTAATAAACCCCATAATTTTTGAAAAAAATTTGCAAGAAATCTATTAAGGCCAATTGCATTGTTAGGATGGGAAGAGAAAATTGCTTCATGTAGTTCCTCCATGGATATATTTTTAAATAAGGTTTCATTTTGTTCCTATGTGATAATTGATGGAATATTCTACAAAAACTTATCTTGTGCCTCATTGTCTCGCCCAACATCCACATTTTTTTTGAAATAATCAAATCCCTATCATATGCTTTGTTCATATCTAATTTCATAAGCATACATGGTTTTTATGGAATGAAGAGAATGTATGGTTTCAATTAAGAAAGTATTTACAATAAACAAAATTTCCTCGTTCCTATGAGAAAACATAATTTAGAATGTTTTTCAACCTATTTTCCATAATTTTTGTAATAAATTATATTACAAAGGCTTATTGGACAAAAATGATCAAAATATTTTGTCTCACCTTTTATGGGAACCAATATAATAAATGTGGCATTGATGTAACTTAGTATATCCTTCTTTTCCCAGGCCTCTTCAATGGCAACCAACATATCACTCTTCAATAAACCTCAAAAGTTTTGAAAAAAAATTGTAAGAAATCTATTTGGGTCAATTGCCTTGTTAGGATGGGAAGAGAAAATTACTTCATGTTCCTTCATGGATATATTTTTCAATAAGGCTTCATTTTGTCCCTGTGTGATGATGGAATATTTTACAAAAACTTATCATGTGCCTCATTATCTCGCCCAACATTTGATAATATTTTTGAAATAATTAAACCCTATCATATGCTTTGTTCATATCTAATTTCATAAGCATACATGTTTTTATGGAATGAAGAGAATGTATGGATTCAATTAAGAAATTATTCACCATAAACAAAATTGCCTAATTCCTATGAGATAACATAATCTAGAATGATTTTCAACTTTTTTGCCATAATTAATGTAATAAATTATATTACATAGGCTTATTGGACAAAAATGATCAAAATATTTTGTCTCACTTTTTATGGGAACCAATATAATAAAGGTGGGATTGATGTGACTTAGTATATCCTTCCTCTCCCATGCTTCTTCAAGTGCAATCGACATATCAGTCTTCAATATACCCCAAATTTTTTGAAAGAAAATAGCAAGAAGTCTATTAGGGCCAATTGCCTTGTTATGATGGAAGGTTATTTTGGGAAGAGAAAATTGCTTTATGTAGTTCCTCCATGGATATCTTCTTCATCAAGCTTTCATTGTGTCCCTATGTGATAATTGATGGAATATTTTGCAAAAACTTATCCTATGTCTCATTATCTCATACAATATCTCACAATTTATCGTCCAATATCTCATACTTTCTCGTCCAATATCTCACAATTTCTCGCCCAATATCTCACATTTTTTTTAATAATTAATTGTTTCCTTCATGACATCTTCTTCTTCTTCAATATTTCTTCCATTTGAGATATTGGGCGAGATATTTTTCTTTTTGTTGTAGCGTGAAAAAATGGTATTTCTATCTCCTTTCTTAAACCATTTCTCCCTAGATTTTAAAAAGAAATATGACTCCTCTTTTTTAATGTATTACAATAATAAAAAAGTAAATTTTTTCTTGCATATAAGAATTGTAGTCTATTCCTTTGATTTCTACCAACTCTTGTAAATTTTTGAGCTTGATTCAATTTCTTTCTTTTATTTAAAAATGTTATCAAAGGATTTGGAATTCCAAATCTTCATTTGCCCCTTTAGATATATCATTTGAATAAACCTATATACATGATGCTTTATTTTTTTCATCCATCATAACATAACCATTTAGAAGAAAGAAGGATCTTGAATCCAAAGACTTTATAACTGAAGAAGGTTAATTTTGTGGTAGGCAATAACATTGTGGCCAAATCATAGTGTTGCATGGATGCTTCTTGAATAAGGAAAGAAAAGTTATAGAATATTAATATAAGGATATACATAAAAGTAATATGTACAATTATTAAATATAGGCTCTGCTAGGGTTTGATGAGGAAAGCTGCTCTACTAGGGTTTGGGTCTATTGCAATTTATAAATTCAGTTGCTTTGGTTTTGGATATTGATATTGCCACCAATTCGATGATCACTCTTCTTTTTTATGGCTCCACCATCCGTAGATATAATTATTTTTATGAATAGTGTAACTCATGGCACCAAAGCAAGTTCAAAATTTTGTTCTGAAAGTGGTGGATGAGGCAATGATTCTTCTCCAGATGTTGTGCTCTCTCTTGATGTTGTTTCTCCAGTTGTAAAATGGTATGAGAATCATTGTCTTATAGCTTAGTTTGTTGGTCAAATACCATCACAAGAATATTTTCAAAATTGGTTGAAACTTCATTGGGAAGCTTATGGCATTTTGGTTGCAGATATCTGCAATCTTACTAAGTTTTTTTTTCCTTTCATTTAAAGAACCCTCGTAAGTGCAAATTGTGGTTGCTAATTCTAGTTGTTGGTTTCTTCACAATAATTTGATGGTCGTCTCTCCTTGGACTCCTTTCTGAGTTTCAAAGCAAGTTGCCTTGAAAGTGTCGATTTGGCTTGAACTCCTTGGTCTTTCGTTATCCTTATGGGAGTTTATTGATGATATTTTTAAACCCATTGGTCAGGTGATATATCAAGAACAAGAGTGGTTCTTCTTAGCACAAACTAATAAGAGAGTCTATGTTGAGTTTGACCTCACACAAGATCTCAAAGAATTTATGGATATTTCGGTTGGTATAGAGTGTTTTATGCAAAAAAATGTTTACTATAATTTACCTAATACTTATTTTCGGTGCCAATCCACCATGCATCGTATCAAGGATTTTTTGTTGGTTGCTCAAAAACCTTCGATGGTTGCCCTTGCTCCTCATATTGTGCCTGCACCTCCCAAACCATCTATTGAGGGTGATTGGATTACAATTTCTAATAATAAGGGGGTGACCAACCCTAAGTTAACGCTTTCCAATGGAGATAAGGTTGTGAAGCCACCATCTCAGCCTCCTATTTTTTTGTTCGTCCTATTTTAGCTCAGGCTCCACCTGTTGAGAAATCTATTAAGCATAAATCAACCTCAGAAGAAGGGAATTCACTATCAATACCTCCACCTTCCAAGAATTTGCGTAGTCCATATTGATATGGTTCATCATCATTGAGGGGAATCCAGGAGGCTAAGCGTCATCTTTCAACTATTGGTGATATATTTCAACCTTCTCGGACCTTTTTATTAAATAGGTTTTTTTGGTTGGTTGACAATGTGTAGTCCCTCGATTGTTGGTGAATTACTTCAACCTTCTCAGACTTTTGCATTTAATAATTATTCAGTGTTGGTTGATAGTGGAGGCAGCCCTATGGGAGACAACTCCATGGATATTCCTCCTCCAGGAATTTCCTTTCGTGGAATGTTTGAGGACTTACAAAGTCCTTAAGAATTTTTTTGATATGCTCTACAAAGTATTGGTCATGTTGATGTTATTTGTTTATAAGAAGTTAATATTTCTAGTTTTTTATTAGATTTTTCTCTCAACTGTATTGTAATTTCTTTTATGCACTTCACTACTCACCATGAATATGGTCGAGGTGGTGCTTCTATTTCTATCTCCTCCAAACTTGAGGATTATTTGCTTGGTTCTAGCGAGGATTCTTCTCATTATGTGGTCTGTATTTTGTTGAATATTAATGGGAACACCTTGGGCATTACCAACATTTATGCACTTAATGATGGGCCTAGTCGTTCTACCATCTGGTGGTACCTGGTTGATCACTTATCGATGTCATATTGGATTTTTTGTGGTGAATTTAATATGGTTGAGCATACTGAATATAAAGTTGGTTGCCTCCCGATGCACTGGTATGCTGGAAAGTGTGAGGCTTGGTTTTTTCTTAAACGTAGATGGGGTATTTTGATCCCTTTTTTTACTAGCGTAATTGCACACCTCCACCTTGGTTCACATGGTCCAATTTTTGTGCAGATAATGACAAATTTTGCAAGCACCTTGATCGAGTTATGATGTTAGGGCAACAATTTTTTTTATTCTCCTCCATCAATAACAAGATTGTGATGGTCTAGGATCAATTTATGTTATCAAATCATTTTCCAATTTCCTTTCAAATTGAGTGGAATGGTCACCAATTTAATTTTTGTGCAATAAATTTTATTTAAATACTTCTTTATTACAACACCCTGGCACCATTACTGCAATTGAGCAAATATGAAATTTATTACCTTGGTTTTATCACGTTGGTAGTTGGATTTCTTGGTGGAATGAAGAAATTATTCGTAATACCTCTTTCATGCGATATTTTGGCAAACATGTGACACATATCATAAAGCATGCTCATTTGGCTATTACGAAAGAGTATCAATGAAATTTACTATTACTAGAAAATGATATGTATGACAAATAGTTACAAACCAGGGTTGTTGGTCTTTACCACCAGCTTATAGTTGATGAACAACATGAAGCTAGGGGGCTTAGATTCAGGCTCATCTTTATTGGTTGAGGGTTGGTGATCCCTTGTCCAAATATTTTTTCAAGTATCTTCATTCTAGGCAGGCCAAGATCTAGATCAAGGCTATTCAAGTGTCTCATGATAGGCTGAATTATCTTCCTGATATTGATTTAGCCTTTGTGGATTATTATAATCTTGTATTTCAAGCACAATAGGATTCTCTAGAACATTAGATGGTACTCCAGCAATATCTTGATGTTGTTCCTGCTAAGTTGTCTTCTTATGACAAACTTCTTTGTGAGGCTCCTCTTTCACTTGATGAGCTTCATAATGCTCTTATGACTATGTCACATGACAAGTCCCCTGGTCTTGATGCCTTTTCTTGTGAATTTTATAAATCCACTTAGAAGTTTACTAGGCCTGATATGCTCAATATCTACAATGAAGTGTTAGCCAACAATTCTCTGGTCAATCATGGAAACATTAAATTTATTCCTAAAGAAGACAATCCTGAGCTTATCACCAGTTGGAGAACTATTACTTTGCTTAACATCTCTTACAATATTTTGGCTAAATCTTTAGCGCTCTGTATTTGTAACATTCTCCCTATTATTATCAGATCAGAGCAAACGAGTTTTATTAAAGAGTTTTACATATTGAATAATCTTATTACTATTTGGGAAGGTTTAGAATGGGCTTGTATCTCTGGCCAAAAGCCCCTTTTCCTTAAACTAGAATTTTAAAAATCTTATGATCATATTGAGTGGATTTTCATTCTCGTCATGCTCCAAGCTCTCAGCTTTGACCCCTTTTTTATCAGGGTTATCAGTATGTTATTTTTTTATGCTTTAGATTGTATTACTATTAATGAACATAGGTCAGAGGATTTTGGTTTGTTTCATTCTATTCGCCAAGGCTTTCCTTTGGCCCCCTTGCTTTACATCCTTGTTGTTGAAGCTTTTGGTTATCTTATTGCCAATCAAGAATCTAAGGGGTTTATCAAAGGTATTATTTTGCCTAATATATCCACCCAATTTATTAATCGACACTTTGCGGATGATTATTTTCTCACTATCAATGAGGATGAGGTTTCAGTTTTAACTACTTTGGTTTGTTTAGACACTTTTTGTAAGGCATCGATATCCAACATCCAATGGTCTAAGTCCATTTATTTCCATCTTGTTTCTTTTTCTGTGTCTGCTTAGCTTATAAATTTTGCATGGCATTAGCTTCAAAGGGATGAGCATTTTAAGTTCTTAGGAATCTCCTTTGCTTTTGACATCTTGTCCTCTAAACTCTAGTAGTATGTCATTGACAAAATTGAAAAGAATATTTCTTGTTGGGCCTCACATCCCCTTTCTCTTGTTGACAAGTTTCAAGTTTGCACAAATATTCTTGCTACCACTAATGTTTATTACTCCTCTTGTTGGGTTGTTTCTAAGAATTCTTATAAAAAGTTAGTCAGACTCCTTAGGGATTTTCTTTGGACCAAGGTTAAGAATTCACGTGGTTTTCATCACGTTGCTTGGGATATTTTTTGCATGCCTACTAATAAGGGTGGGATGGGCATCATTGACATTTATAAGCAAATCATTTCTATGTGTGCTAAGTAGGTGGTTAAAGCTATTTAAGGTCTTGAAGCCTAGGAGGTTTTGATTTATTATTGTATTTCTTCAAGGCTATCTTATGGGCGCAAAGCTTGGGCTAATATTGGCCTCCATACTCTCATCATTACTTTTGCTCTAGTTAAGATTGAGGATTCCTTTGTTGTTAAAAGTATTTTGTGAGTTTTTGAGGTGGTGAAACCTTATCTTCATTGGATTGGTGATGGTTTTCATAATGGTATTTCATTAAATTTTCAAAATATTTGGTGATCTCCTATTCTATCTAACTCTTTAGTTCTTCTTGTTGATATGCCAGTGATTAAATCTTAGAGGTTTCTTTGCAAGGGCATATGCTATATTAATATTTAGCGCACTCTCGAGATTGGATTCCTTGGATTGATCTCAAACATTATTTAATATTTAGAATTTAGATCTTCCTTCTATTCTTAATATTCAAGAGATCATACCTAATTTCATGCTTCATAAGCTTAACCTTCAACCCCTAAGTACCTGGTGGAGGGATTAGTGCTGGAATGTGGATACTACTTTCAAGAACTACTCTTCTTCCTTGCTTTATTAGCTTCTTAGTCTTGTTTCCCCTAGTTTTAATAAACTTAATGAGAGATGGCAAACTAACTCTACCTTCTATACTTGGACTGCTCATCTGAACCATATATGGCATTCTAACGTTGAACCTAAGATTAAATTTTTTCTCTAGTCTCTTATTTATCAAGGATTTTCTATGTGAGAGAGGCTTAGTAGGTTTGGTCTTCCTAATCCTAAGTGTCCATATTGTGGTCATTTTGAGACTTTCAAATATCTTTTTTGGTTCTGCTCTCGTGCTTAGTCTGCTTGATCCTAAATTATCATTGTTCAAGCCCTTTCATTCTAAATTTTTTAGATGGTAGATGATATTTTTTGGAGATAATAGTTGTTGGCCTTCCTATATTGTTGCTCTGTGGAATTTCTTTTGTGCTATTATTTTGTTTCAACTTTGGAAAGCTAGGAATGTTGCTGTCTATTATGGAGATTCAATTTCTAGTCAATTTTCCTTGCATGAATAGATTACGATATTTTTTATTGTTATTGTTCAGCTCCATTCACAGGATTCTAGATACTAGTGCATTTGACAAATCTTGTTAGATACTAGTGCAAGACTCCATGCACTATCAAAATAGCTTCACCTAACCTCCATCCACTTTAAGGTCCCTCTATTTATTTAAGGCCTTGATGTAGCAGGTTGAGGGGGTGACATTATCCAACATCAGATCATTTTGTTAGTGCCCACAATAGGGCTTGGTATCCTCTTGGAGTAGCTTCCTTTGTTTAGTTATTTTTTTATTGTTGATTTCTACCAAAAATATTACCCTTTATTAGTAGCGAGGTAGATTTACCATCTAGATATTGATTCCTTATTGTTGCATAAATCTTGTGTGTAGGTTCCTTGGGTACAGATTCTTGGTAAATCAGTTCCTTTTCTTTTGAACTTATTTTTGCTCTACATGGGTAATTGCTGGCATAATGCGGTCCTCCACATTCAAAACATCCTGTCTTGGATCTTGGATGATTTTTCTATTTCTACCCATCATCTACTTTCACTGATGATGGAGTGTTAGTATGTCCTTGATATGGTATTTTGTTACCATTGTTATGATTTTTGGAATTACGGTTCTTCCCTTGGAACCTTCTCGTGAACTTTCCCTACTTTTTATCATTCTTTTGATATTGTCTGGAGGAGTTCTTATTTGACTGTTCTTCTTCCCACTCTACAAATCCTACATTGTTTCTTTTCCTTAGTGCTTCTCTACCTTGCTCATCTAAACCTTCATAATCAAATTAGGGTTTGAGATATGTTTCAACTTTCCTGGAAAAATCATAGGCTTTCTCCAAAGTAGTAGATTCTCGCATATCTACCTCTTGCCCTATTCTAGTATCTACTCCTAGTATAAACTTATGGATCTTCATTTTATCATTGTATGCAAGCACATATTGCTTGACAAATATTTGATAATAATTTTCCACTATCCTAGTTCCTTATTGAATTTTAGTGAACTCCTCAAGCTTTTGGGAATAAAAGTGCTCCATGAGGAATCTCTCTTTAAAATCTACTACAAATTCTTCCCATTTTAAGTTGACTGTAGTCACAAGTTTTTGATCCTCACTAAGGGTTTCCCACCAATCCAAATCATCACCTTGCAAATGCAGTGTGGCATAGGATGTTCGAGTGCCAAAGGAAAAGTTCTTCATATTATAGTAAGTTTATATCTCTTTCACCCAAGCTTTGGCTTTATCTTCATCTTCTTCTCCTAGAACTTGGAAGACTTTAAACATTTCATTTCCTTGCCCAACTCGGTCTCAATTTGAAACCTAGGCTATTGTACCTCAGTAAGGGGTTCATTTACCTATCCCCCTCTAGAGTTTCCAACTTGTGATTCCCGCTTCAAGATGACATACAACAACTATTTTTGCATTTCTACCTACTCACGAAGTAGGACAACTATTGTGATAATATTATTTCCTTCATTACTAGGATTATCTAAATCTACATCTGGGTTCATGTCCTATACATTAGTCTATCGTGTCTACCTTGTCATTGGGGCAACCCTTTCTCTCCTATTTGGTGGTATTATCCCTGACCACACACAAGAGAGATAATAAGAGTTAGTTTACTTCATCAATTGCATTTCTAGTTATTCTAAACAAATAGATGAGACTATTCCCATCAACTATTCCACTTGAGCAAAGGTATAACCATGTATAGGTATGTTTTTATATCACACACCCCAACTAGTTTTATGTATTGAGTGCAATCCACTACAAACTAGGATCTAATACCAATTGTCATATCCTAAGAATTCCTCATCATATTTTTTTTCAATATATTCCTTTATAATATTGAATCTAGAAGTTACACTACTCACAATATTTCATAATACTATTATTTAACTTATTGAGTCACTTTCTAGCTTAGTCCCACCTCATCTCACCCATATCTACAAAATACATAGTCCTATTTATGAAAGTGTACTAGGTGAGAGGATTTCTTTATGTCCTCAACGACATGCTACATAAGTAATAGATTCTTCCCTTATCATCCTTCAAAAATGCTACTATAAGTCTTACTCACTACATATATCAGTCTATGTAGTTGTCTCATGCATCACATGTGTAAGTTCATTCTCTTTCTATCCTTTGAAAGGGTTACTTTGGACCTTACTCACTACATATGTCAGTCTATGTAGTCGACACTTCTCTTTTGTCTATAGAAGAGGTTCATGCTAATATCTACACTCTACATAAGTCTCTCTATGTAGGTGTATTAAGCAGGGTATGAGTAAGTCACCACTCTCTATCGTAGAGAGCCCAATAATATTTATTGACTACACAATAACTCTCGAGGTCTAATATTATTTTTGTTGAAAAAACACTTGACCCAATGGTTAATTGATCTTTCCTTATAGCATGATTAGAGCAATGACTCACTGAAACTCAATAACTCCTTAAATATTTAACCCTAGTTTACTCATACCCCTCTAAGGTTACCTTTAATAAAATCTAGTCTAGTCTTAAAAATTTCATTAGATATTTAAAAGCTCACCCTTTTGGAAATTAAGATGGCTTCCAATAAGAGCCTCATCATATATTAGCATAGCCATTCTCTTCTATAACATAAAGGTTCCTCAAATAAAATAAATCATCGATAACTAATTTTCTTTTTCTTATAATATTCTCATTATGTTATTGTAACCAAAGTTAAAAAGCTAGTTCATTAACAAGGTCATGAATTTACTTATACCTAACTCTTTTCTTAAAACACTCACCAGCACACAAACTCAATATTTAATACAACTCTCGGCCACAAAATTTGTATTAACGAGTTGACAAAAGATAGAGTCTCAACCAACTAGATATCTATACCATGAGTGTTACTGATTCATATATTTCATTTGGATTTACGTAACTAACATATCAACCTTCAGTCTCAGTTTGAAAATTATATGTTTCAGGTTTAACATAACGAAAATCTACTATTTGCTTAAATATTAAAAAACCTATTTTAATCAAATTCCATATAAATATGCATGTAGAAAAAACACAGAAGGTAACACTTCTCAAACTTGATCATTATAAAATCCACTGGCTTAATATTTGCCTAGTTACATTTTAGTATAAATCAACATATCCTTTCTAGCTGACAATCGACCATCACAAAATGAATTTCTATATTCACATAATAATGTTTACATTTAGTGAGGAATCACATCAATTATGTTGACCTACTTCAATATCTTGGGTCCTTCATTTCAATAATAATCAACCACATTCGCTTCTCTTCTTACCCAACTCACCACTTAGTGTTGTTAATGGTAGAAGCTTCAACAACCACCGAGAAAAGACTACCTTGGGAAGGGATCAAATATGGCTTCAAGAAACTCATTGCTTCTTTCATAACATGCATAATTTTAATAACAATAGGCACTCAAATGGTAACTCCTTTATAATTACCCAACACATACTTGAAGTCATTTCAAAGCAGTTTCATAGTAAGTCTCAAAACATTCAACAATCTTCACACAGCAGCTTATAACTATAAAAAAAATACTTTCCAATAATTAAATAAAATAAGATAAGAGATCATTTTCTTCCTTTTTCTACCAACCATTCAACCAAAAATATTTCAACAAGAAAATACTTCCGAGAACACCAATTTCAAGAGAATAGCAATTCAAAAGGACATATAGAAATCTCATCTTTAATATATACAAATAAACTATACCAACCAACGGTGATATGCATCTTTCAATTTCATATGCAAAAAACTAAATAAATACTCTAGTGAAAGCAACATTCATGAGCAACAAAAGTAACTTCATATCATGTTCAAGGATAGTAATAGTTCTTTTTTTTACACCTACATAATTTCCCAACCGATGTCTTATCAAAAATTGTAATACTTACCCCATCTGAGTAGAATCAATTGCACAATAATCTATATTAAGTATTCATAGGTTTAAATATGAAATTCACATGATAAAAGTATTGTTTTTAGATATTGTTCTTTGTACGAGATCATGCATTACAACGTTGATTTTAGTGAAACTAGAAGGTAAACATCTCCTACATCCGTGGACATCATGGGGAAAGTTTGACTTAACAATCCTCAAGCCATTGTTCACTATCAATTTTTGCACTCCTCAATTAAAGACAACTCATTCTTTCATTTATAACAAAAATAATGTAAAAGAGTAAATTTCAGGCTTCATGAGCAATTTTGCACAACATCCTTTTGGTCTTGGGGAGGACCATGTGCTTTATTTTGTGACTATGCTCTTTGGGATCGATGTTGTGGGTCCAGTGGGATTTTAGTTTCTTTCATGGCCTACCTGGGAGGGCCTCTAGTTTCCTTGTTGTTGTGTCCTTGTAGGACTTCCTCATATGTTATCCTTAAGTTATTCATTGGAGGTGTTGAAGGCTATCTAGGATTTTTGGCTGCATCCTTTCTGTCTGAGCTCTATCGTCTACAGCTGGGCTTCCTTGTGACTCCTTCCTCTTGGGTTCCTTGGGAACTTTCCCATTTATTTCCTATGGTATGTTGTTCTGATTCTACTATTTTCTATGTTGGGCTGACATATTTAAAGGATTCCTTCTTCACTACATGAGGACTTCATGGCCTATGGGGTTCCTCAGAATGTTGACCCACTTTCCAAGCTTATGAGCTTTGCATGAGGATTTTATGGCCTGAGGAAATCCTCAGATTGCTGCTCCACCTTTCAGGATTGCAAGGGATTCAATTTTTATCAGTTTGAGTGATTCTATGGCATACCTGGTTGGCTTCCCATTCTTTTTTAGGTAGGATTTACTGTAATCTCAGTTTCTCTGCTCCACCCTTTTGTGTAGGGTGGTTTCTTTGCTTTTGACTAGTTTTCCCCTACGTGGGAAGTTGTTTCTCTCATGGTTTCTGGTTTGATACCTATTCCATTTTCCCACCCTTGGGATGTTTCAAATTTAAATTTAGATGCTTATTTCCTTTCCCACCTTTGCGAAGTTTCAAATTTATTTCTAGGCGGGTTTTTTCTGTTTTCTTCTACCACCTTCTCCTTTCCCGCTTGGTAGGATTTTCAAATTTTGCTATGCATGTTTTTCCTCACTACCTTCTTGAATGATTTCCTAAATATTTTCCTCAAGGCTTTCCTCAAGCCTTTCCTATTGTCCTTCCTTGGACTGTTCCTCTTGAAGTTTGATGTAATCAGGTTGAGGGATCCTTGATAAAAATCCACTTTTAATTTAACTTAACTTACCAAAAACAAAAAAATAAAAATACACCACATCTATCATTCAGTTGGTTTCTTTTGCCCTAAAAAATTATTTAAAACCTTACTCAATATCAACATAAGTAATTTTAAACATCATGCATAGAAAATAAAACTAATCGACTTAGAAACTACTTAGGTTCACCTGTCAATGTCTTTCAAGAAGCGATTCCTCTTTCTTTTTTCTTTACCTAAATCTCTCTACTTTTATCCTGCCTTCTTTTTTCCCTTTCCTCCTTTCTCTAGTGAACTCCCCCATGAATTAGGGATCATTGCTCAACAACTTACCAACATTGTTGGATATTTTTAGTAATTGTGTTGTCATTGATATTAAGAGATAGTATCAGTGATGTCATATGTCAGTGCAAAGAATTGACAAAAGGAGAATTAAAATATTTATATTTTAAGCCCAAGAGATTTGATTTAAAGCTTCACATGATTGGTCAAAATATTGACAAAAGACCCTGAAGGAAGGAGATACCTAGGCTCAAAGGAAATAATATTATAATATTTATTATTATAATATTAAAGGTGCTCAAATAAAGTCTAAGGTTGGAAAAGGAAAATACCTAGGCCCGAGGGAAATAATATTATAATGTTTATTATAATATTAAGAGTTTAAGTTAAGCCTAAGGTTAATTAATTATAATATTTATATTATAATTAATAATATAAATTAATTTAATTAAATCCTAAAGTTAGGGTTGGGCGCAAAATATTTCATTTTAATATTTTCCCGTCAACGTTGAGAAAAAAATAGGATATGGTATTTATACCATATGATTTGGATGCAACAAAGCAAGTCTCTGTAAATTATATTGGGCATGCAAAGGGCTAAGAAATATTTTGAGCGATTTTCATGAGCAAAGAAAAGGTTTTAATTTTTATAAGGTTGAAGTGGACGGTGAACGAATAAAGAGGAGTGAGGGTGCACTCCCATCACCATCCACTCGGATGGTCTAGTGGCAAGGCCTAGTGCATAGGTTGTTGACAGGACAGATGTCCCACGTTCGATTCTCGATGGCATTGAACGTTAAAGGTTTTTGATGTTTTATTTTGGGTGTTGACGAGGAAGATAAGAAGTGGAAGGTGCTTGTTTGGTGTTGTGAGGGCGCGTAGCCTACGTGGCTACCAAAGCTGTGGCTAAGACGCTTGCCGAGTAGGTGATCGTGAGTTCAAATTGTGTGGGGTGCTTTGTGGAGTATAGGGTGCACACAAATTAATTTTTGCTTGTGGCTAAGGTATGAATAAATATTTTTTATTGTTTCCAAGTGTTTATTAAAGTTTGGAGTTTATAAGGGTTTCCAAGGATCTTTGTTGGCATAATTTGGAATTAATGTTGGATTGAAAGTTGGAGAGGATAAGGTGTATTCAAGGATTTTTTTATTGTAATTTGAAATTTATTTTGAGGATTGAAATTTGATTAAAATATTTTATTGATTTGGAGTTAAAAAGAGTTATAGGAAGATTGCCATTATAATATTTTTTGTGATTGAATTATTCATTGATTGAAGATTGATTTTTAAGGAAGGAGTAATAAGGTGTATTTGTCATTTGTCATTTTATGTGTATTACTTGAATGATGAAATATTTGTTGGGATAAATATTTTTGTGGAGATTTTGAGATAGGTTGTTGCTATCTAACCTAGAGTTGGCAAAAGGTTTTGGTTGTGAGTAAAACAAGTTTTGAAGACATATCTCCATCAAAACAAAAGGTATGGGCACATCTTCCTTATGATTGAAATATTGTTGGATTGAATGTTGTGAAATGCAAAGGTGGAGTGAAAAGGATTGTTTGATAAGCATTGTTGGAAATGTTTGAGTAAGTTTTCATATGCATGATTGATGAATGATTAAGAGAATATTTGAATTAGATATTGAATATTGTTTGAGTTAGGGTTTGATACCTACATTGTGCATTTTGATTGGAAGTACTGTGAAACACTTGATTAAGGTTTGTGATCAAGTTGTGTTTCATTGATTGAATGATTGAGTGAAATTCTTGAGCATTGGTTTTGAGTGATATTGAAAATGAATGTTCAAACATTAGAAATAATATTTGTGAAAGCAATAGACTTAATGACTGAGTAGAATATATTGAGTTTTTGATAGAGTACATCATTCTCTATATGTTCTAGAGGTTAAACAAATTCTAAAGAGAATATGTCTAAACTGCTTCAATTTAAAGAAATTACTTTGAAGATTAGACAAAACAATTGATAGCATTGTGTGCAAGATTTGAGATTGATTGAGCATATATTTTGAGCTATTTTTTAGCGTGTGTTTGGACAGATTTGAGTAAGCTTTTGTGAAAGCTTAAGGATAGATTTGAGGTAAGTCTTTGTGAAGACTTGTAGGAAAATTTGAGGTAAGTCTTAGTGAAGACTTGAGAGAAAATTTCAGACAAGTCTTAGTGAAGACTTGAGAGCAAATTTGAGGCAACTCTTGGTAAAGACTTGTGAGCAGAGTTGATTGATTGATTTTTTCAAGCATTATGTTAAGGCTCAAGGCAGATATGAGTAGAGTTGATTGAGTGATTTTTTCAAGCTTTGTGTTAAGGCTTGGGGTAGATAGTAGAGTTTATTGAGTGATTTGTTCAAGATTTGTGTTAAGGCTTGGGGCAGATATGAGCAGATTTGATTTGTGATTGGATCAAACTTTGTGTTAAGGCTTAAGGACATATTTGAGGATAGAGTTTGGTGTAGATTTGAGAGCAGATTTGTGCTAGAATTGAGACAAATTTAGAGCATATTTATACTAGACCAAGGATAATGTTTGGTACATATTTGATATAAATTTGAGATTAAGATTTGGAGGTGATAGAGAAGAGGATAGTAGTCTCCATTGGATAGAGATCCATTAGCTAAGGTAGTGAGAATAGAGGTCTTTTGAGTGAGGATAAAGGTATTCTATGGAGAGAGATCCATAAGCCATAGTAGTGGGGATAGTAGTATTCTAGAATATCAGAAGTCAAAGAAAAGGAGAAAGAGTTCTCCTATGTATAGATATCCACAAACCAGAGTAAGAAGAAAGAGTTATTCTATGGATAGAGATCCATGAACCAGAGCAAGGGAAAAGAGTTATTATATGGAGTTTGATCTGTGAAGTAGCTAGGAAGATAGAGTTCATCTATGGAGAGAGATCCATGAACCAGTTGAGGGGATAGAGTTTCCTTGGTCAAGTTCCACAAATAAAAGAAAAGGGGAAAGAGTTATCCTATGGATAGCGATGCACAAATCAGAGCAATAGGGGATTGGTGTCTCCTTTGGATAGAGGTCCATAAACATTGTAATAGGGAAGTGATTGCCAAGAGATTTATTCAGAATTTTGAGTAGAAATATTTTCTTCGTGGAGTAGCCCACATTGGGTGAACCATGTTAAATTGGTGTCTCTATTGTGTGTGATGATTTATGGATTAATTTGATTTTTTTTTTTTTTAGCCTGGTGGACTCGATAGCCGCCACGAGTCCTGGGCCAGCCGTCGGAAAGCCACCACAGTTTCTTGCGCAGTCCACCCCCAGAAGCCGCCACCAGAGATACCTCGCGCAAACCGCCCCTATACCACCAGGCCCCCGCCAATTTGAACCTTTTATGCCGCTGCCGCTCCTGGATGAGAGAACAGGCGTACAGTCCGACAAGGCCCGAGGGAATGGAACTCTGGTCTCCCCGCTCCGAAAGAAGCGCTTTGACCATTGAACCAGGCCCTCAGACCAATTGCTTTGATTATTACTATTGATATTTCCATTGATTATATTGGATTATGTTGTTTGGGAAAGAAAAGTAAATATGGTATTATACTGTTCACCCCCCTCTCATTATAATCTTATGTTCTTCGGTATCAAAGTTAGTTTCTTTGGAATATTTTAACAGCTTGAAGGAAAATATTACAGGAACACAAATGGTTTCTCAGAGTGGATATTCAAGAAATAAGGCACCATTCGATGGGAAAAATTATGCATTTTGGAGTATAATAATGAAGAATTACCTAATGGCACAAGGAAATGATATATGACAAGTATTTGAGGATGGATACACACCACCAACAACTCCACCTATAGATAAAGATGATAAGATGCTACATATGAATAATTCAAAGGCAATGAATGCAATATTAAGTGGTTTACATGAACCAGAGTTTGTAAAAGTTATGCATTGCACATAAGCTAAAGAGAATTGGGATAATTTGAAAAATACATATGATGGAGACAAAAAGGTCAAGATGGCAAAATTGCAAAATCACAAAAAAAAATTTGAAGACTTGAAGATGAAGGATGAGGAAGATATTACTACATACTTACTTCGTGTGGATGAGGTTTTTAACTCCATGCAAGGACTTGGGTTTAAAGTTGAAGAATCAGATGTTTGTCAAAGTTTTAAGATCTCTCCCAAAGAGGTATAGTGAAAAGGTTTCAGCCATAGAAGAAACAAGATATATTGAAACTTTGACTAGGGATGAACTACATGGCACACTCACAGCTTTTGAGATGAGAATAGGAAAGGATCCTATCCACTAGAAGGAAGAAACCTTCAAAGTATCAAAGAAACCAAAATACAAGAACACAGGTTCAAGTGATGAGTCATCTAGTGATGAAGAAGCAAACTATGGTAGAAGGAACAAGGACATAAGAAAGCATAAAGGTACAAAATCAGTTAAGTGTTTCAATTATGGTAAATATGGTCACTATGCATTTGACTATCTCAAGGATGGAAGTAGCAATGATAAAGCAAAATAGGATCATAAGAACAGGGAAGCAAGAAAATATAGGTGCCAAAAGAAAAATAGGTATGGATAAGGTAAGTAAAGAAAGAAGTTTTTCCAAAGGCATAAGAAGAGTTTCTATGCAGATAAGATAGACAAGAGTTCAAGTGATAGTGATGAAAGGTCCTCAAAAAATGAAGAAGAAGAAATTCTATTTTTGACAATAGAAAAAGAAGATATTAAGAAAAATATAAAAAGGGAACTAATAATTCTCAAGTGGTTTAGGTGTGGAAATTTTAATCATCTTGAAGATCATTGTACAAGGAATGGATTCAATTTTAGTGAAGATGAAATTAAGAAGTTGTAATGTGTTTTTATGGTATTGCAGGTCTGTTCATTAGCTCTTATTTGTGGAATAAAAAGTATTTGCTGAGATGACAATAAGGGTATAAGGTTCCTGCCGAGGTAACTTGAAATTCCAACTAAGAAAAATCCTAGTGAACCCAAAAAAAGGATACAAGCCCAAAAAAAATTACTAATTTTCCGGGACCCTGTTATAGGTTCTATCCAGAGCCATTTGGATCGACGATTCATAACAAATTGCGTCCTGAGATTATGAATATGAACCAATTTACTCAATAATCTGAGTATAAACTCAGATCCCAATTTTATTTGGGTACCAAAATTCATTCTCTCATATTCAATTCAAGCCAAGTGTATACCCAATAGAAAACAGAGGTATACAACTACTAACTTATTCAAAAGTTGATTGGGAGTTGGTTATTGTTCTTGCAACACTTTGATTTCCTGTCAGAGCTTGCCAACTCACACTCAAATGTGAGTTCATTTTTTGGGACTTAGACACTCTAAGGAATGACCGTAGATAGAGACTATCACTTGGTCTAGGGCGGACATAGCCAAGTGGATCAAGGCAATGGATTGTGAATCCACCACGCGCGGGTTCAATCCCCGTCGTTCGCTTATAAGAAATGTACTGGATCCAATTCTTTGTCTTTTTTATATGATGGGATTTCTATGGATTTCTATAGAGTAAAATGAGGAGTGGTTGACGCAAACTATAAATATATATATAAATATATATATATATATATATTTATTTACCCAAAAGAGAGGAAGATTTTTTTTCTACTGTTTAGTAGAAAACAGAGATATAGATGTATCTCTAGAAATAAAAAAGAAATAGAATGGAAAAGACCGAAGTCCCTTCAAATTTATTGAAGGATCGGTATCATACCAAAACTATTTCACTGGTGGGCTTATCATTGAGATAACCCTGACCGAATACATACACCACATCTATAACTAACGAAAAGCATTTGGTTATGGGCAGTGACCGAATTGAATCCCAGTAATAAATATTGTGAATAGAATCTGGTGAAGAACTAGGAGGAAGAAAAAAGCTCACCCGCCTTCCCGGAAGTTGTTCCGTTGATGATATTCTATTCAAAAGGTTATTTGAGGATCATAGAGAAACTGAATATAAAAACTTCGGGTTATCATGCATTTACCCATATTGGATTGGTTGGTTCAGCAAAAATATTTGTGCCAATAATAAATCTTATTCAATTTGTTGAAAGGGATGATGGATGAAAATTTGTCCGTAGATGGACAAATCATCGTATACCTTTTGATTCTATTAGATAGGATGCTCATGTGAAGAACACAAGCTTATACTGAGAGGGGGGTGAATAGTATAAGACCACTTTTTACTTTTTTTTATAAACCAATATTATCCAATATATCAATGAAAATATCAACAACAATAATCAAAGCAATACAAAAATAATCACACACAATAGAGACACCAATTTAACGTGGTTCACCCAATGTGGGTTACTCCATGGAGAAAATATTTCACTAAAATTTTCTCAACAAATCTCTTGGGAATACTTCCCTATTACAATATTTATGGACCTCTGTCCAAAGAAGACACCAATCCCTTAATAAATTTCATGGATACCTGGCCATAGGAGAACTCTTTCCAAATTTTTGGTTCATGGAACTCTATTCATAGGAGAACTCCTTCTCCTTTGCTCTGGATGGTGATTCTCTAGAAGACTATTGCCTCCACTGCACTGACTTGTGGATCTCTCTCCATTTAAGACCTCTTTCCTCACTCAAAATACCTCTATACTCACTGCCCTGGGTAATGGATCTCTATCCACTAGATACTATTGTCCTCTACTCTGTCACCTCCAAAGCTTGCTCTCAGCTCTACTCAATATCTATCTCAAATCTACACTAAATACTAACCTCAATCTAGTACAAATATGATTACAAGTCTATATCTAGTCTGGCACAAATATACCCTCAAATATGCACCAAAATATATCTCTGCTATGGCACAAATATATCCTCAAATCTACACCATACTCTATCCTCAAATCTATCCTCAAGCCTTAACACAAAGCTTGATCCAATCATAAATCAACTCTGCTCAAATCTGCCTCAAGCCTTACCACAAAGCTTGAACAAATAAATAAATCAATTATGTTCTCAAGTCTTCTCAAATACTTACCTCAAATATGTCCACAAGTCCTCTCAATAACTTGCTCAATCTACTCTCAAGTCTTCACTAAGAATTGCTTGAAATATGTCCATAAGTCCTCTCAAGAACTTGTCCAATATGCTCAACAAGTCTTCACCAAGACTTACTTCAAATCTATCCAACAAGTCCTCCAAAGAACTTGTCCAATATTCTCAACAAGTCTTCACCAAGACCTACCTCAAATATTTTCAACATGTCCTCTCAAGAACTTGTTCAATCTGCTCAATAATTCTTCACCAAGAATTGCCTCAAATCTACTCAAAAAGTCCTCTCAATAACTTGTCCAATTTGCTCAACAAGTCTTCACCAAGACTTACCTCAAATCTGCTTGTAAGCCTTCACAAAATCTTACACAAATTTGTCCTTAAGCTTTCACAAAATCTTACTCAAATTTGTCCTTAAGTCCCCTCTAGGACTTACTCAAATTTGTCCACTAGCTTTCACAAAAGCTTATTCAAATCAATTGTAAAACTTGCATACAAAACTCAACTTAATATTTTATAGAAAACCTCTTCAATACCACAAAAAAGTTTCACTTAGAATATTTTTTAGCCATAGAAACATATAGATAATGATTAGAGACTCAATATGTTTCACACTCACAGAAACACTCAATCACTTCCAAACTCTCTTTCAAATTAATTTAGAATAAAGAACAATTTGTTTTACAGAACTTGAACTATCACTCCAATGAATTCAATCAATAATTCTCATCCAACTTCACTCAACCATTCACTCAATGAAACACAACTTGATTTCAAACCCTAACCAAGTGTTTCACTAGACTTCCAACAATTCACACTATGGAACTCAAATCTTGAATCAATATGATTCCAAATTCACATAACAATGATACTCATGTTCTCTCACAAACCCTAGCTCAAGATAGTTCTCAATATCACATAACAATGATACTCATGTTCTTTCACAAACCCTAGCTCAAGATAGTTCTCAATATCACATAACAATGATACTCATGTTATTTCAACATCCATAAATCATGCATATTAAAACTCACCCAAACATTTCCAACAATGCTTATCAAACAAACCTTTTCACTCCAACTGTGCATTTCACAACATTCAATCCAATAATATTTCACCCATAAGGAATATGTGCCCATATATTTTGTTTTTATGGAGATATATCTTCAAAACCTATCTTAACCACAATAAAATCTTCTTTGTCAATCTCAATGTTAGATAGCAATAATCTATCACAAAATCTCCACAAATATTCTCTTCAAAAATTTATTCACTATACAAAAATGATCAAGTCTCAAGTACACATTATTATCTCCAAACTTCTTAAACAAAGATTCCAATTACTCATTTTCACTATAACCTCCTCTAGAAATTTAATGCATAGATTAAACCAAATTTCTTATTTATGTATTCCTACTCAAAAATTGCATTTCTAAAAATAATTGACATTCCAATCTAGAAATAATGCAATTAACTTTTAAAATTAGAATTAAAATATTTACCACCTTTAACAAAGGTAAAAATTAAATTTACCTTAACCTCCTTATATCTCCCTAGGCACTCACTATGCAACTTTAGACCACGTGCTCAATAAGCGCTCACTATGCAACCTTAGACCACATGCTCAATAAATAAATAAAAATTAAAGTACCTTTGCATGCTCCTCGGTGGGATTTAATCCCAAGTCATGCTGTCACTAGTGCCCTAGCCGCGACCTAACTGTTGCATGAGCTAGGCGCTCACTTGGGAGGGAGAAGCACCTCGTGCACTTAGTACCTTTGATCTGGTGCCAAAACAAAACACAAATAAAATTGCCCCTTCGTAGTCTTTGAGAATTGAGCACGGAACCTCTGCTCTCCCTGCACCTTACACACCAACCACTTGCCACTATCCAAATCAGTCGGTTGATGAGAAGGCTTTAAGCCTTGGTCAAATTATTCATCACATTTTTCGACTACCCTTTAAAAATTAATATCCTCTTCTAATGCTCACGAAATTTTGCACTTAGAAAATCTTTGCCCTTTCGCACATGCATAAAAAATAAGAGACTTACTTTTTGTTGGTAAGTTTTATGATATTTATACCATATGCCAAGCATCTTCGAACGTCGATGAGGAGGAAGAAATATTAAACAATTTTGCGCCCACCCTAACTTAGGGTTTAAATAATATTATTTTATAAATTAATTTATAATATAAATATTATAAATAATTTATAAATGACCTTAGGCTTTATTTTCAACCTTTAATATTATAATAAAAAGTATTATAATACTATTTTCTTTGGGCCTAGGTATTTTTCTCTTTCACTCTTAGACCTTTTCTGGCCTCCTTTAATATTATATTAATAAATATTATAATATTATTTCCTTTAGACCTAGGTATTTTTATCTTTCACCCTTAGACCTTATTTGATTTCTTTTAATATTATAATAATAAATATTATAATATTATTTTCTTTAGGCCTAGGTATCCCTTTCCTTTAGGGTATTTAACCATCCTTTTGATCAATCATGTGAAGCTCTTAAACCAAATCTCTTGGGTTTAAAATATAAATATTTTAACCTTCCTTTTGCCAAGTCTTGCACTAATCATAGACACTGACTCTTGACATCAATGACAATAGAACTACTTAAAATTTCCAATATCTTGAAGATCTAGAAGAAGAAAATATCCTCTTGGAAATAGAAGAGGAAGGAAGTGCTTCTAGTGGAAATAAATCAGAAAATAATGAAAAGGATCTTGAAGACAAAAAGGTAGAGGAAATATAAAAAATGAAGAGGAAGGAGAAGTTGATCTTGAATGTGAGCTTATTTTTGCTCTTAAGGAATTAAGAAAGGTAAGAAAGCAAAATTCAAAACTCAAGCTTCAATTTCAAGAATGTAATGAAGAGAAAAGAAAGCTTATACAATATCTGACAGATTCAATATCTAAGACAAGGAGATTTAAATAGAAGTTGGAGGTAAAGGTTTTAGAATGTGAAAGATTAGATCATGAGGTAGATTCACTAAGGAAGGAAGTAAAAACGTCTAAAGACAAGCTACACAAGTTTGGGAGAAGCTCGAAGAACTTGGATAAGATCATCAAAGTACAAATATCTTCATCAAACAAGACAAGACTTGGTTTTGAAGAAGAACAAAGAGAACGAGGAGAGGAGTCAATCTAAAGCTCCAAAGAAGAAGAAGCTTCAGAAGAAGAAAGTGAAATAGAAAGTGAGACTTTTGAGGATAAGTTAGAAAATAGAAAGTTCAACAAGGAGAGGAGCTGTTGACAATTTTGTCACATTGCCTAGAGGGGTAGTAAAATCAATTTTTTTGTAAAGTATTTCTTTTAATTTCATGAATTTGTTCCCTTGTTTTTTAGAAACAACATTTTCAAGCATTGCAGCAATTTTGGCTTTCATCGCCATCCCCATTGTATATAGAATGGAGATGCAAGAGCTTCACTACTAAGCAGGCTAAGGAAAAAAGCTTCACAGGAAAAGAAAGATAGCTTCGCCAAAGGAAAGAAGTAGGGGATGAAAAGAGCTTCGCACTCGAAGCATTTCAAGCAACTACTTTAGGAAAAAAATTTGCGAAGCGAAATTCGAGCAGTCCAAAAGAACAGCTTCACCGAAGAAGGAATGTCTAGTTCGTGGCCTGAGGTTGCCAAGGCGAGAAAACTACTTCGGGCCCGAAGCATTTCAAGCAGTCACTTCAGGCGAAAATCTTGCGAAGCAGAAGTGGAAAGAACACAAACATTGAAAAATACTTCGCCAGAAAACTACCGAAGCACCGACTTCAGGCCTCCCCACCAGTGAACCATTTCTACTTCGGTGAAAGTTGTCATGAAGCATTTGCTTCGGCTAGCTTTCGTGCGAAGCACTTTCAACCGAAGTGATAGCCGCCGTAAAGAACGAAACATTTTTCAAAGGCAAGAATGTACTTCGGTAGAAAATACCTCGAACCATAGTTTGAGGGAAGATCGTGACGAAGCATTTTGAAGACTCACCACCGAAGCATCCACTTCGGGCGAAGAACCTCAACGAAGCAGTTTTGACATGTCTTTCCAGTGAAGCAGCGAGAAATGAAGAGCCCTACTTGAGGAGGGATACCTGCTTCGGCACTCAGCATCCCCGAAGCTGTCTTGCAAAGCTCCACCATGTGAAGTGCAAACCAAGAAGGAAGATTTTCTTTGGATCAAGTCCATTGCGAAGCAGAGTTGCAAATCTAGCGAAACGCTCCAAGGGCACAAACTCCAAGACAGGTATTTTTTTGAGGCAATCAAGTGCCTCATAAATGCACTTTTACGTGCCTGGTAAACTCGCTGCTCATTTTTGGCAATTGGAAATGAGGTATCAGTTCCAAAAGGAGAGCTCGACGAGCATGGCGGCCGCTCGAGCACTGCACCCAGAGGCCAAGGACGTTCAGGCGGCTCATTAATGCATGTTTCCTCGATTGACCCGATCGCAGCTGCTAGTTTTGGTAAAGGATTTGAGAGCTCAGTCACAAGAGCCGCGAAGAGCCGACTTCTCGGGTTTTGAGGATGTACTCCTCCATTTTGTGCATTAATGGCTTAGAGGGTCGGGTCCTCTATAAAAACCAAGGCATTGTAATGAAAAGGAGGAGGAACTTTTTGCTAAGAAAGCGACTGTAACTTGAATCCCTGCGATTAATACTAAATATCTTTGAGCTCAATTTCTCTCTTGTATGCTACCTTCTGTGTTTATTTTTTTTATCTTTTTCTTCATTTGCATACTGTAATTCTTCATTCTGGATTTAGGTGTGCGATTGGGGACGAAACCCTAAAATTTTCCCGAAGGATACATAGGAGAGGAAAACGTTGTATTAGTTTTCTTGTATGCTGCCTATGGATCTTGTTTCTATTATATTCACTCTGTCCTAATCGTCGTAACTCTGAACTCTGAATTTTGACGAAAGGGAAGGGTAATCCTAGAACTCGTCCAGAGGATACATAGGAAGTCTAATATCGTGTTCTTTTCATTTTATTCTTGGTGTTTCTTACTACTGTTTCAAGCTATTGATCGTGATCATGCTTCTGGTTCTTTCCCACTTTTAACCATCAATATCTCTTCCCTTACCCCTTTTTATTTTCTTCTTGCACCCTTACTATGTTTATTTCTTTCCTACACCCTTATCTTAAACACTGAAGTAGTTTAGTATAGAAGCCAACCTTTCTCCAGATATTGGCATGAGGGGCATATCTTCCCTTCGGCCTTTCAATGTTGGTCTAGGTGTAGGGCACATACACTTTCCCAAATCCTTTCCTGGGTAGATTTGATGACCAACAATTTTTGGCACGCCCGATGGGACCCGGTAAGTTTCACCTTGTGAGTGGTAGTGAGAGTCGTGTTGGCAATTTTGGGTACTTTGGGTACATTGCCTTTGCTCAAGTGTATAAGTTGTCATTGATGTCAAGAAGCTCTTGAAGGAATTTGATTTGATGTCAAATAATTTGTTTTGATGAAGGTTACGGCATGACAGTTTCAAAGGTCTTTCGCAAACCCCGAGTTGGCAGGTTTAGAGATTATAGGTGGATGCATTGGTTTAATGCATTTGGGTCCAAGAGGAAGTATTTATTTAAATAATTAAAAACCTTATTAAGGTTCCATTTAATTATTTTTAAATAAATAAATTATTATTTGCAATGGGTTCTCCTAATCCATGGCGCAAATGTTTTAAGTTGTGGGCGCTAGCAAAGACCTCCATCGACATGTTAAACTCCTCGTCGACGTCAAAGAGCTTATGGTAAATTGCATATAAATCTCCCTCGATGAAAACAAAGATTGATCCCATCCAAATTTCGAAAGGAGTTGCTCGCTATAAATTCGACTGTGTCTTTGTTGATTTTCGTGGATCCGCTATTCATTTGTCTGCACTCACCATTTGTCGAATCCGCCATAAATTTTATTGTCGTCATGTCATGGCAGAGGAAATGAAGGGACTGTGGTTTCATTTTATCCTTGGTGCAGAAGGATCAAGGTTAATAGCGTGAGGTTTAAACCTCACCGGGTGCATTTGGCGCATTGGTAGCGGCTAGGATGTTGGCGCGCTACCCGAACAGGAGGTTCCGTGTTCGAATATCATGAAAGGGTTTTTCGTCGTGAAGTGGACGCAGCGGGTGGTGTTAGAATTCGTGCGCTATGGTGAACTTCCTCCATAGCGATTTCTGATGTTGGCTAAGGTATTTTCGAAATTAATTTTTGCTAAGTGTTTTTGCGGATGGAGGAAGTTTGTTAGAGGGAAAAACAACTTAGGAGTTATAAGGAGTGTAAAGCTTGTTTGTATTTTGATAAAAGATTCTTTTTGAAGATGTTGAAATTTATTATTGCATTCTTATGAGAGATAAATTTTATTTGTGATAAGACTAAAGGGAGAAATAAGGTGTATAAGGGTTAAATATTTCTTGTAATGTTGAGAGTGCTTTTGGTTGTTTATGGAAATGAAAGCATGATGTTTTAAGGTCAATTGCTTCTTGTGTGAAGTTGTGAAACCTTAAGTGGGCAGCTTTGAGATTGATATTTGCTTTCATTAAATTGGTAATAATCAAGCTATTCTTTACTTGGTTAAAGTGTTGAGCTTACTCCTTTATTGATGATTTGAAAAGTTGTGTGTGCTATTGTGAGTTGAGTTGGTGGATGCTTTTGTTCAAACAATATTGGAGAGAAAAGGAGTTCTACTTGTTTCCTTTTTTTCCGATGTTGATTGTGAAATGCTTCAAGGTTGTGTTTTGAGCTGAATGGTGTTGATTGAACCTTGTTTGATGAGCATTGTTGTTGAAGCCCTAATTGATGGTGAAAAGAACATGAGTATCATTGTTATGTGATTCTTTGCATAGTTGGCAATTTTTGGAGTTTCATGTTCTTGAAAGAAAGCATTCTATCCTATCCATTTCAGATATTGAGTTGAGTTTTCAGATTTGAGATTGAGTTTGAGTTGAGTTGATTTGATTTGAGTTTTGAGATTGGGAGTTGAGTATAGAACATATTGAGTCTCTAACAATTCTCTTTATGCTTCTATGAGTTTGACAAATCACATTGGGTCTCTAACAATTCACCTTGTGATTTCCTACTAAGAAAGTTTTTCTTGGTGAGCTTGCTAAGGTTTTAGACAGGTTCCGGTAGGGACTTGTGAGCAGGTTTTGGACAGGTTTCGGTGGGGACTTGTGAGCAAGTTTTGGATAGGTTCTGGTGGGGACTTGTGAGTAGTTTTGAATAGGTTCTAGTGGGGACTTGTGAGCAGATTTTGGACAGGTTCCAATGGGGACCTGTGAGTAGATTTGGACAGGTCCTAGCAGAGGACTTGTGAGATGATTTTTTGATAGTTCTATCAGAGAACTTGAGGACAGAGGAGCATTGGTTCTTTGAGAAGAACCTGAGGACAGATTTGGAAAGTCTTTGAGAAGGCTTGTGTGTAGAGGATTGATTTTTTCAAGTGTTGGACAGATCTGACAGGATAGAGGAAGACTTGTACTAGACTCGATCGATCGTGTTTGGTACGGAGTTTTTCGAGCTACTGTGGACATGATCATAGAAGGCAGAGGTCTCTTAGGCTAAGCATTAAGGATAGGAGGTCTTCAGTGGAAAGGATTTCCACGTGCTGGCAAGAGGTAGACGCAGTTGATCTTCTGAGGGATCATTTCTAGAGCAGAGGGGAAGGTATTTCCTTTGAGCAGAGGCTCATAAATTTAGATTGAGAAGGTATCTCCTTTGAGCAGAGGCTCATAAATTCAGATAAAGGGGAAGGTATCTCCTTTGAGCAGAGGCTCATAAATTTTGATTGGGGGAAGGTATCTCCTTTGGGCCGAGGCTCATAAACATTGTAATTGGGAAGGATTCCCAAAGAACTTTGAGATAACTTTTAGAGAAAAGTTTTGTGGATGTAGCCCAACCATTCTGGGTGAACCACATTAAAATTGGTGTCACTTTGTGGATGATATTGTGCATTGCTTTGATATTGCTTTGGGTATATTGCTTTACTATTTTGAAGTATAAAGGAAAAAGTAAAAAGAGGTCTTATACTGTTCACCCCCCCTCTCAGTATAAGCTTGTGTTCTTCAATTCGATGCTCGTCTCATTGCCAAAAGACTCTTAGCATTTGGCGACTCTGTTTAACCTAAAATATTCAAGTCGTAGAGACTAGTACCTAAGTCTATGCCTTCATGCAAACAAGATGGAGAGTTAAAAGTAGAGGAGAGGAAACTGAGTTCTTTGAGCTTGATATTGATGCCTTCGAGGAACACTCTAGGTTGGTCACCCCCGAGTCGCTGTTACGTGGAACATCCTTGCAAGAGGTTGTTGTTGAAAAACAAGGTCTAACTTCGGATAGTACAATAGCTAGCTTTCCTCCTAATCCTATCAACTCACCAAAGCATCCTAGTGCCTCCATTCATATTAGTCATTTTGTTAGCAACCAAGGAGGAGCTTCGAGAATTCCTGTTTCTCAAAATCCAGGAGCAAATATGGCACAACAACAACAACAACAAATGCAGTAGCAGCAACAACAACCACTGCCCAGACTGTTCCTAGTATGGAATTCTTTAGGATCGCTAAATCTAGCGAGACAAGGGCAAGTTCCACCTGCTGTTATAAAGAAGATCCCTACATTCGATGGAATAGGGAAGACTCCTCTGGAGCATATCCAAGACATAGTTTCTCTGGTGGTGATTCATGACATCATAGAAGAGCGAGTAATGGTAATGCTTCTAGTTCTATATCTTAGAGGGAAACTCCTCTATTGGTATAGATATTTACCACTCGTTACTATAACGGGATGGAACCAGTTAGCCAGACAGTTGATGTGAAGCTTCAATGAGTCCACCAATTCATCTTCTCTTCTACAGTAGTTCATAACAATTCAGATACATCCACAAGAAGAGATCGTCAATTTCAATGTTAGGTTCGCTTGAACCTGGCAAAGAATACCAGTTGGAATTCGACCAACTAACGAAGCTGCAACATACTATTTCCTTCAGGCTTTCAATCCTGATATTAGTGTCATGGTGAGGTATTCAAATATTAATACCTTCCCCGAGTTATACGAGTTGGCCCAGAGAGTGGAGATGGACCTAATAGCTATGGTCAAGCTTCCCCAAAGGATGTCGATGCCCATACTTCTCAATTTTCCTCAATCCCAGTATGCGAGCGCAGCTGCTTCATAGATCTCTACAACCCCTGCATACCCGATCTCATCTTGGAACCCGAATCCCATTGTACCACAAATATCTACCTCACAAATCTATTTCCCTACATTCCCGGTTTCATAGCCCACTGTCTCTTCGGCATTCCCTGTACTGCCAGCACCACCTCAACACCCCGCTCTACCTCCAATACCAACGATGGCTCCATTGCCACCTATTCCCAAGGCTGATGATATGCAAGCTAAAATACTACAAGAAGTTTAGTCTTTATCTAATGAAATGACCATTATGAAGAAGAAGCAAGTGCAACAAGAGTTTCTACCAAGGAGGTCTTATCCTACACCCGTGCTTACTAAAGATCAAGCAGTCCAGCAAGGGAGAGCATCGACAAGAAATGTCGTGATTGACGAAGTTTCAGGCACTTCTGATTACATACATTGGTGCTCCATGTGTAATGACCCTCACGAAGAGAATACCTACATGCTACACCAACATTATGTACAAACATTGACTACCAGTAGTCATGATGGTCAGGTCAACATCATCAGGCAATTGGATCGAAACCTGGTAATTTGTGAAGAAGAACAAATTGCAGTCCTCACCAGAGGAGGAAAAAGGTCGATAGAGGTAGATGCTACTCAAATGGCTCCTTTAAAGGTGCAGCAACCTTCTCAAGTCTTGAGCGAAGCTCCTCAACTTGCACCAACCAAGGAGAAATCCCAAAAGGCCCCTGCAAATCCACCTCAGGTGGAAACTAAAGAATAAGCTAGATATAATATCAAGCTTCCTTCGTTGACCAAGCGACCAAGGGTCGAAGCCACGGAGTAGTATCGCACCAGGTATGAGACAAAAAGAGAACCTGAATTACACAACTCTCTAGTGTACAATATTGTAGATGAGCTAAAGAAGATTTTGGCCAAGATCAGTCTGTATGACGCACTACAACTACTCGGATAAGTGGACTTGTTGCAGGAATCGTTGAAGACGACCAAAGCAAGAAAAGTAGTGCCACTCACCCTAGTTCAGACCCTATCCACATCCATTATGGGGAAGAATCAACCACCTCCATTCTACTTGTCTCTATAAATGGAAGGGTACATTGTACATAACTGTATGATTGACTTCGGAGCCACGACAACAGTCATGCCCAAGGCAGTGTGTGAAGAGATAGGGATGGAATATACGTGAAGTAGTCACGGTGTGCTCCAGTTGGATGGTACTCCCGTGAAGACTATAGGTGTGATTAAGGATATTCCTATTCAACTACACAAGATGCAAAAATGGTGTCGGGGCAGGGATTCTTTTAGTATCACCTTCTAGAGAGCAGAAGGAATATTGTTACCGGTTGGTGTGGAGCTACACCAACAATGCAGCAGAATACGAAGCATTATGCTTAGGACTCAAGAAAGCAAAAAAGTTAGGCATAAAGCATCTCCAAATATTTGGAGATTCAAAATTGGTATGCAATCAAGTCACCAACAAGTGCACTTCAAAGAAGCACTATCTCAAGTCATACCGTAACAGGGTATGGGACTTGTTTGACCAGTTCGAATCTCTCAATCTACAATCTATTCCATGAGAAAAGAATCAACATGTCGATGTCCTACCATCCATCACAGCAAATTAATCTCCAGCAGAAGACATGGTGCATAAGCCTAAAGCTGTGAGGATGATTTACAGGCCCTCTATCCCAGACAGAGATCTGCATTGGCAAGTTTTTGATAGTGATGAGCAGATTGTGAATTTTATGATTCAAGAAGCAACCACAGTTGAGAGAAGAAGCCCAGATGATGAGGAATATGATGGGCTAGTTCAATTAAAGAATAATCATGTACCTAAGGGATTAGTTACTCTTGAAAGCCTCTTTGATCAGAATGATCGAGCAATTTCTCATAGGATCAAGGTCAATGCGAAGCAGTATCAGGATTTGGAACTTGAACCTGGAAAAGCAGTAAAAGTTAAGACAGATTGCACTTCGGAGGAGCTAGAATAGATCTGATCTCTATGCAGAAGGTATCCCGACATCATGGCATGGTCTTATCAAGACCTAAAAGGATACGATCGGCAACTGATCCAACATACAATTGAATTGTAGGAGGGGATCAAACCCTTTCGATAGAAGCAAAGGCCTATAAATTCAAAGATCGAGGTCCTGATGAAAGTCGAGCTCCTGAAGATGCTCGAGGCAAAGATAATTTATCCCATTAAGCATTCCTCTTGGGTGGTGAATCTAGTCCCTGTTAGAAAGAAGAACGGAGATATACGACTATGCGTGGACTTTCACAACCTGAACCAGGCTTCTCTCAAAGATCACTACCCTCTCCCATAAATAGATCAGATTTTGCATTCAGTGGTTAGGGCCCAAAGCTTCTCCCTACTTGATGGCTTCTTAGGATATAATCAGATATGGGTTAAAGATGAAGACCAGCATAAAACCACATTCACGACCAAGTGGGGAACATTTGCCTACCAACGAATGCCATTCGACCTTTCGAATGCGGGGGCCACTTTTCAGAGAGCCATGGATCTAGCTTTTGGTGAACTCTTGAACAAGGTTATTGTTATCTATCTGGATGACATGACCATCTTCTCCCGAAGAAGGGAGAATCATCCCTTACATTTACAATAGGTATTCAAAAAATATTGAGAGTTTGGCATTTCAATCAATCCAAAGAAGTCCATATTTGCAGTTAGCGAAGGGAAGCTATTGGGGCATGTGATATCAGAGAAGGGTCTCATTGTAGATCCTGATAGAGCTGAGGCTCTACTGAAGCTCCCACTCCCAGTAAACAAGAAAGGACTTCAATCCTTTTTCGGCCAGATCAACTTCGTGAGGAAGTTTATTCCAGATTTCGCCCAGGTCATCAAACCGATGTTCAAGCTTTTGAAGAAGGACGCCGAATTCATCTGGATGAAGGAAATAAAAGAAGCATTTGAAGAGATCAAGGCCCAAATCGCTTAGGCATCGGTCCTAACCAACCCTGACTACAATCAGGATTTCATCCTATATGCCATAGGAGAACCTGAGAGCTATGCTGTAGTCCTAACACAAAAGGGGGAAGATGGCGAAGAGCGCCCCATCACGTTTCTAAGTCAAGTGATAAACCCCCATGAAGGAAAATACAATTTCATAGAAATGCAGGTGCATGCAGTAATGAAGTCTCTTAGGAAATTCAAGCAATTCATTTCCCAAAGTTGGGTTACAGTATTTGTTATTCACCTTGATGTGCGCAACTTCATCATCCAAGGATAATTGGGAAGCAAAAGAGTCGGTTGGGTCAGCAAGATACAAGAGTTCGACATCAATATTAGGCCCATAAAATTGGTTTACGGTCGTGCATTGTGTCAAGAACTGGCGAAGAGCATAGCGGCCAAAGTGATAGCTTGCCAGTGGGACGATTCGCCAGCGGAAGGATGCTTCACAAACTAGGAAGAGAATGAGAAGGACTGGGTCGGTGAGATAGTTGAATACTTCAACACCGATAGATGTCCTTCGCATCTAAATGCTTCGCAGTGGAGGCATTTCAGGATGCGGTCCCTCCGATACACGCTGCACCCCGAAGGCCTATTTTTTAGAAACATTGATGGCGTTCTCCTTAGGTGCATAAAGGAAGATGATAAGAAGAGAGTCTTGGGAGAATTTCATTCAGGGTTGTCTGGAGGTCACTTTGCAGGAAGAGCAACGACATTGAAGATAATCAAAGCTGGTTATTATTGGCCTACACTCTTCGTCGATGCCTTTGCGGTCTATCATCGATGTGAGCAATGTCAGAAGTTCATCGACCGAAGCAGAAGCACTCCTATGCCTCTCCGACCGATACAAGTAGAAATGCCCTTTCAACAATGGGGGTTGGATTTCATAGGGGTCATATCGCCTAACTCCTTGATCGAGCATAAGTTCATCCTGACCGCGACCAACTACTTCACCAGATGGGCCGAAGCAGTTCCCATGAAGCATGCTGATCAGGAGACCGTCATTGCCTTCCTTGAAGGATTGATCACCCGGTTCGGCATCCCAGAAGCAATCATAACAGACAATGGTCTCGGGTTTTTAGGCACCAAAATCAATGAGTTCCTCTATCGATATGGGATATATCATAAAGTCTCCTCCAATTACTATCCACAGGGCAATGGATTGGTAGAATCTACCAACAAGACTCTGTTAAGGGTGCTAAGAAAGCTTGTGGAGGATAACAAAAGAACTTGGCACCTCCTTCTAGATCGGGCCTTGTGGGCTGATCGGATTTCTGTCAAGAAGTCAATCAAGACATCACCTTACGCCCTGGTGTATGGCAAGGAGGCCATCCTACCAACTCATGTAGAGATCCCTGCATTGCAGCTACTGGAGGATGAAGAGGAAGTTAATCCTATGGAAAAAAAATGGCTCAACTATTGCAGCTAGAAGAAGACCATGAGAAGGCCTACCAGAGCTTCGCTAAGCATGCTCAGATCACCCGAGATTGGTTCAAGAAGAAATCCTCCGATCGCACGTTTGAAGTGGGAGATCTAGTTTGGAAGTGGGACTCTTGGAAGGCCAAGCCTAGAAATCATGACAAATTGGATGCTTTCTGGGATGGACCGTTCAAAATCGTGAAGGTAAATCCTGACCAAATATTTCATCCTCAAGGATGCAGACGACCAGGTATTGCCAATTTTTGTCAATGGTCTTCACTTGAAGACTTTTCATCTCTGAAGATCTAGCTAAAAAAAAAAAAGAAGGATGTTCAAATTTTACTTTTGTTTATAGTTTTTCATTCCTGATCTCTGAAAGGCTATGTTACGAAAGCTCCTTCGAGAAGTTTTGGTGTGAAGCAACTGATGTGAGATGCTTCATAGTGAAGCACTTTGGCTTCGAAAAGGTCCTCGAGAAACCGAAGGAGTCATCAAAAGGAATGGAGGCTTGAGAAATGCTTTGCAAAAGAAGTTCGAACGAAGCGGTTTTAAAAGAAGTTCGAGCGAAGCATTTTCCAAAGAAGACGAGCTTCGGGGGGGCTAGCCTTCCACGAAGCAAAGTAGTGATGCAGTGAGGGAGAACTACTTCGGGCCCAAAGCATAGAAAATCTACCCACATCGAAAGTTCACCACGAAGCAATTTTAGCATCGGTTTCACTTCGCCAACCCAATGGCATGCGAAACAAGGAGCATTTAAAACATGTCTTGGGGGACGCACCGACGACAACTTAGGGGAATGTTCGAGGCAAACAATTTTAATGCCAAGGTGGTAGAGCGCATCCCGAGAGAATTCCGTTGCAAGAAAATTTCACGCTCGAGTACGAGGTGGTAGAAGGTTAAGTTCCCAATGCAGGGGAAATCATCGAACCACATGGGCCCGCGTACCACGCCGCCGCAGAACCAATCAAAAGGCACGGCAACCTTCCCCATTCGAGTGTAAATTTAATTATGGTAGGTGCCATAAATTTAGGTAGTTGCCTTTTAAGGCTATAAAACGTAAGGCTCAGCGGTAAGAGGGGTGTTCATCAACTGCTAATGCAAGATTAAGAGCCCCGCTATCACTCTGTGATTCCTCTGCCCTTTGCATCGAAGTTCTTCGCATCGAAGCTCTCTACATCAAGGAGTCTACCGTCGCCCATATTCACAATGGAAAATAAAAACTCTAAGGAGAAATGGAAGGAACCTGAGGTAGCAG
Source organism: Wollemia nobilis (assembly GCA_028583015.1). Classification (NCBI taxonomy): domain Eukaryota; kingdom Viridiplantae; phylum Streptophyta; class Pinopsida; order Araucariales; family Araucariaceae; genus Wollemia; species Wollemia nobilis. The sequence continues at coordinate 7,617,865 of JAQPPZ010003077.1, read as the reverse complement.
CCTCGAAGAAGGGTAGGGAAGAGAAAAGACATACACCTAAGAAAATCAATCTCAACCCCCGCCCAAAAAAGCAGCCGATGGAGGAAGGAGAGGATTCTGAAGAAGAACAACTTGAAGAACCACCAATTGATGGGTGGGAAAAAATTTGGGACACTAAACTCTCAAAGAGTGTGGCCGAGCTCCGATGCACTATCGAGTTCATGACAAGCCGACTTTCTCCAGAGAACAAGAGGGCTATCGCATACTATTCTCAAATTTACTGGTATCTGACCCCGCCCGCTCACCATTATCCCGAGTTAATCTGTGCCATTGCGTAGAACTACTAGCCCTCCTCCAGGCAAGTGTTGGACGCTACAGGCCATAAATTTTTTTCAATTCTGAAGGAAGATGTGCAAGCTACCTTCGCGCCGCAACAGGGGCCACCCAAGGGCTATTCCGTTCGCAATGTCATCCTGAGTGAACAAATGGAGAGGTTCACTACCTCTACCTATATTCTAAAATTCCTAAGAGAGAACCTCAAGAATGGGCTCCCTTCAGGAAAGCTTCCCCAAATGCCCCTCCCCTTGACATATTTCAAGAGCATGGACATCTTCTCCATCATTGCATGGGTGGCGGGTCTGTCGATCGATGCTTCGGTGCACCCGTGGTAGGTGTCTTTGGTCGAATGTATTTCAAGAGGGGAATTCTATGCCCCTGATGCTTCAAGGCCAAACACCAACCCAGTCTTCTTCGATTGGGTAGAATGGGTGGCCCGAACCCTGCACACACGGCTTACCAGCATGAAGAATTCTAGGATGGGCCAGTACTTCGCACCCTGCTCTTTCCTTGTTTGGTTGTTTTTCTATCATGTGCATAAGAATTTTCCCCACATTGCCATTTCTTCGAGTGACAAGGATGGAAATCCTCTGCCTGTGTACCAGTGGACTCCCCTCCTATTGAGGACGGAGTCTTATTATTCTTTTAATCAACAATTCTTGGGACCTGCTATGCATTTTTTGAAGGGTTCTTGCCCTCGGGTGCCCCTCAGTTTGAGAGACAGAGTGGTAATAGAGAAGAAGGGAGATGTGTTTCAACTGACACAAGGACTTGTGATTCACCTATTCGGCTTCACAGGGAAGCCCTTCCTGCTACTTGTCTACCCCTTCGAGTACCAGTTCGCATTAGAGGTTGCTCGACAGAGCGATGCAATGAATGCCATCTACGGCCACGGTCGGAAATGGGCACACACCTGCGACTTCCCCTTCAAAATGGGGGTAATAGAGGTGTTTGCCCTAAAGCAACACATTTTCCTAGAGGAGAATCTTTCCAGCTTTGGTCTGCTCCAGATTCCTCAAAGGTGGCTCTACGATCCCTTGGGAGTAATGAGGGACCACCTCAGATTCAAGAATTTTCATGTCTGCCCCCACCCAAAAATTGTGGAGCAAAGAAATAATCCCAATGGGAAGGATCTGGAGTGGCATTTAGAAAGGATGAAGACCTTGCCCCCTTGGCATGAGTTCTACCCCATGGAAGTTGAGTTTGATCCCTTGCAGCATCCTTTCCCAACCCTAGACTCCACTTTTTGGAGGAAGATGAAGGACGATCTGAGGGAGGAATTGAAATATTGGGGCGTAGAACAACTAAAGGAATGGTGGAAAATGAGAGTTCATCGATAAAAGATGAAATCTTATGGACTCTTGGAGATGGATAAAGACTTCACGGTTGTTTATGGAGCCAATGCTGAGACTTGGAAGTCGACCTCCTTCGCCGACTTCATTCCCCCAAGTGTCCCAGGTTCGGGTGAAAGCCCAAGGAGAGATGATGATGCTTCAAAAGTCGAAGAAGTGGAGGAGGCAGAAGCTGCACCCGACACAAGTGCCATGGGGTCAGCGCAATCATCAAAGAAAAGGAAAAGGAAGAGGCAGGAGCAAGCTCAAGTGCCTCCGACCCACCCGAAGCGACCTCGCACGAAGCTCCCAAGTGTCCCCATCGGACAACCTACGATCGGCCTAGCCAAAAAAAATATCGAAGGGACGACATCACCAAGAGCCGAAGCAACCCTAGACATGGACATCATTGATGTGGAGGAACTCCTCCAATAAGAAGGGGTCCCCGAAGAAGAAGTAGTAGAGGTCACAAGTATCGAAGTTTAGAAGGAGCAAGAGCCGATCACACAAGAAGTCACTACTGCTGCTCTGCCAGGTGGGCATGAAGGTATGCACTCTCCACCCTTTTCCCTGGTTGCTCAAAGCATGTCCACCATGGTCCCGATCATGAGTCCCCAATAGTCTCTCTCTCCCTTGCAAGATCAATCACCCTCTCGTGTGTTGCCCCTTGCCACCTCGAGTCTTCCCCATGATCCCGTTAGCCCCACTCCATTCGAGTCATCTGGCCGAGACAAGTCTGTTGATACTACTTCGCCTGCCCATGCCACCATTCCCTTAGTTCCTAGTCAGGGCAAAGATAGTACCCCAATGCCAAACCCCATTCCTTGCTCCCCTATTACACACAGCATAGTTCCTCTCATCGAAGCTCCTGCTACACCCGTCGTCGAACCTACTGGTGAGGCATCCCCCGTTCATTCTTTATATTTGTTCACCCCTTTGGCTGGAGATCCAGCCTCATTTGAGTCAGAGTTGTCCTTGATTAAGGAATGCCCTCTAGCTGAGAAGCTGCTCCAGGCCCAGAAAAATACCGAAAATATGTTGAAGGAGGCCAAGAAAAAGAGAGGGCGCTCTCTGGTCGAAGTAGAAAAATGCACCATTTTTGACTTGAAGGGCGGAAAGTTACATAAGGTGAAGAAGGTCCCTAAGGTCCAAAAACCTCTGGATGAGATGACTCCAGTAGATTATGATTATCAAGAGAAGACCAAGGACCTGGAGCACCTAAATGTAGATAATGAATCTGCATCCATGCATGTAAGGATCAAAACCTTCCGCATGCATGCAAACATCGCCAATCAGCATAGATTTGAGGCTGAGAGCGCCAACATCAAGTTGGAAGAGGAGCTATCCAGGATCCGCTCCAAGCTGGAGGACTCGAAACAGCAGTGTGAGAAGATGAAGAAGGAAGTAGTTGCCCTAAAACAACAAGTGAGACAACTGCAAAGTGCAACTAAAACTCAGATCCAGGTATAGGCCGAAGCTGATCTGAGGGCCAAAGAATTTGAAAGTAAAATCCTGGAGATGCAGCAGTAGTTGTACAAGAAAGAAAGTCTGGAGCTATTTGATAGGGGCCGAATAAAAGAAATTCGCTCACACTTGCTAAAAGGTTTCAGATCTCGGGCCTCCAGTGCCCTATCAAAATTAGTCTATGTCACCGAGGCCTGGTATGCCGTTGCTCAAGAAGGGCCAAAAGTAGATGAGGTCATTCAAAAAATTAGAAAGTGACTCAAGCTGGATTTTGAGGTACAAAGTGTCAAGTATCAGGACCTACAGGTCGCTACAATGAGTCGACGGCTAGGGATTGGTCCCTAGCCCAAGCCATAGTTCGCGCCTTCTTCTCCAAGGTGAGGAAAGCACAGAAGGCGAAGGACCTCCTGGATATATTTGAGCATGAGCAACGTACATCAATGGGCTACTTCCAAGATCTTTCTTCCTTAGGTTTCTCGAGTTTCATGGATGATGATGGGAACCTTCTGACCAAGGAAGAGCTCAAGCCGATATGGCTTCATTTTGAAGGTGATGTCTCAGAGATAGATGGCTGGGAAGAGCCAATTACAGAAGGGCAAGTCACAGATTTCATTCTGAGACATTGCAAGATCATGGCCTGCCTCAACGATCTAAGCATGAGAGCCAAGCATGCCGACATAGGGCAAATTGATCGGTTCCATGTCCTGGTAAAAGTGTTACAAGACCGAGAGCCTTTCTCAAAATGTGCCTGGGCTCATGTTCGTCGAACCATGGAATGCATCCGCGATCGTCTTCCCCAATCACCGCAGCAGGAGGCCTCGCCAGAGGAGGAAGAAGAAGAAGGAGAAGCAGAGGAGAGAAGAAGAAGAAGAAGCCGTGGAAGCGCCCCCGGAAGGAGAAAAGGGAGAAGGGTCTGGAGGTAACTCTGGCCCAACGGATCAAAGCTGAGGGTTCTTCCATCGAGATGAGCTCGTTGCCCCATGAGCCACCAAGAATGTTGACAATTTTGTCACATTGCCTAGAGGGGTAGTAAAATCAAAATTTTTGTAAAGTATTTCTTTTAATTTCATGAATTTGTTCCCTTGTTTTTTTAGAAACAACATTTTCAAGCATTGTAGCAATTTTGGCTTTCATCGCCATCCCCCTTGTACATAGAATGGAGATGCAAGAGCTTCACTACTAAGCAGGCTAAGGAAAAAAGCTTCACAGGAAAAGAAAGATAGCTTCGCCAAAGGAAAGAAGTAGGGGATGAAAAGAGCTTTGCACCCGAAGCATTTCAAGCAGCTACTTTGGGCGAAAATTTTGCGAAGCGGCATTCGAGCAGTCCAAAAGAACAACTTCACCGAAGAAGGAAAGTTTAGATCGTGGCCCGAGGTTGCCAAGGTGAGAAAACTACTTCGGGCCCGAAGCATTTCAAGAAGTCGCTTCGGGCAAAAATATTGCAAAGCAAAAGTGGAAAGAACACAAACATTGAAAAATACTTCACCAGAAAATCGTCGAAGCACCCACTTCGGGCCTCCCCACCAGCGAACCATTTCTACTTCACCGAAAGTTGTCACGAAGCATCTGCTTCGGCTAGCTTTCGTGCGAAGCACTTTCAACCGAAGCGGTAGCGGTCGTAAAGAACAAAACATTTTTCGAAGGCAAGAATGCGCTTTGGCCAAAAAACCCCCAAACCGCAGTTTTGAGGGAGGATCATGGTGAAGCATTTTGAAGACTCACCAGTGAAGCATCCACTTCGGGTGGAGAACCTCGGTGAAGCAGTTTTGACACGTCTTTCCAGCGAAGCAACGAGAAATGAAGAGCCCCACCTTGAGGAGGGATACCTGCTTCGGCACTCGGCATCCTCGAAGATGTCTTGCGAAGCTCCACCATGCCAAGTGTAAACCAAGAAGGAAGATCTACTTCGGCTCAAGTCCATTGCGAAGTGGAGTTGCAAAAAAATCTAGCGAAGCACTCCAAGGGCACACACTCCAAGCCGGGTATTTTTTTGAGGCAATCAAGTGCCTCATAAATGCACTTTTACGTGCTCGGTAAACTCATTGCTCATTTTTGGCAATTGGAAATGAGGTATCAGTTCCAAAAGGAGAGCCCAACGAGCATGGTGGCCACTCGAGCACTACACCTAGAGGCCAAGGATGTTCAGGCGGCTCATTAATGCATGTTTCCCTGGCTGACCCGATCACAGTTGCTAGTTTTGGTAAAGGATTTGAGAGCTCAGTCACGAGAGCCACGAAGAGCCGACTTCTCAGGTTTTGAGGATGTACTCCTCCATTTTGTGCATTAATGGCTCAGAGGGTCGGGTCCTCTATAAAAACCTAGGCATTGTAATGAAAAGGGGGAGGAACTTTCTGCTAAGAAAGTGGCTATAACTTGAATCCCTGCGATTAATACTAAAGATCTTTGAGCTCAATTTCTCTCTTGTATGTTGCCTTTTGTGTTTATTTCTTTTATCTCTTTCTTCATTTGCATACTGTAATTCTGCATTCTGGATTTAGGTGTGCGATTGGGGATGAAACCCTAAAATTTTCCCGAAGGATACATAGGAGAGGAAAATGTTGTATTAGTTTTCTTGTATGTCGCCTGTGGATCTTGTTTCTGTTATATTCACTCTTTCCTAATCGCCGTAACTCTAAACTCTGAATTTCGATGAAAGGGAAGGGTAATCCTGGAACTCGTCCAGAGGATACATAGGAAGGCTAATATCATGTTCTTTTTATTTTATTCTTGGTGTTTCTTGCTGCTGTTTCAAGCTATTGGCCGTGATCGTGCTTCTGGTTCTTTCCCACTTTTAACCATCAATATCTCTTCCCTTATCCCTTTTTATTTTCTTCTTGCACCCTTACTCTGTTTATTCCTTTCTTGCACCCTTATCTTAAACACCAAAGTAGTTTAGTATAGGAGCCGACCTTTCTTTGGAGATTGGCACGAGGGGCATCTCTTCCCTTCGGCCTTTCAATGTTGGTCCAGGTCTAGGGCGCATACACTTTCCCAAATCCTTTCCTGGGCAGATTTGATGACCAAAAGGAACAAGACACAAATAAGGAATATATGGAATAGGAAAGAAGAGACTAAGAGACCAATGGGGTCAAGGCAAGGTTTATTCAATGGACATTGCTTCTTATGTCACAGGTTTGGACACAAGGCTATGCAATGCAGGATACATGAAAGACAGGGATATGGTGTCACTAAAAGGAATTTCAGAAATGGGCATCTATTTCAAGGGTATTGTTACTCTTGTAATCAGTTTGGTCATAAGATAGTAAATTGCAAGGTTCATGACAGGAATGGATATGGCTTCACCAAGAGGAACTTCAAGATATTTGCACCTTCTAGGAACCACAACATTAAGTGTTATAAGTAAAAAAATGTTGGGCATATGGCTAAGTGGTGTAAAATAGAATTTCTAGAGACAAGCAAGAACATGAATATTCAGAGGAATCAGAAGGATCAGTAGAGAAAGAAGGTGGACAAAGAAAAAGAGCATTGTATGCCTGGAGTAGAAATACTCCCACCCCAAAATTAACCACCTCAAGGAGAGGAGGTGGGGAGGGGGTTGAGCTAAGAGTCTTATCTTTAGCCCCAAAGGTGGCCCTTTGCCATTGATGTCAAAGGGGGAGATATTTGAGTTAATATTTGAGTTAGGGGGAGAGCATTCAATCAGGGGGAGCAGTTTCTCAGGGGGAGCATAATTGAAAAAGGAAAAAGGAATGGTTAAGAAAAAAGGGTTACCCTCAATAACAAAGTGGGAGATTGTTGGACAATTTGAGTAATTGTGTTGTCTTTGATGTCAAGAGACAATATTGGTGATGTCATAAATCAGTGCAAAGAATTGGTAAAAGGAGAGTTAAAATATTTATATTTTAAGCCCAAGATTTTTGGTTTAAAGCTTCACATGATTGGTAAAAAAATTGACAAAAGACCCTGAAGGAAGGAGATACCTAGGCTCAAAGGAAATAATATTATAATATTTTTTATTATAATATTAAAGGTGCTCAAATAAAGTATAAGGTTGGAAAAGGAAAATACCTAGGCTCGAGGGAAATAATATTATAATGTTTATTATAATATTAAGAGTTTAAGTTAAGCCTAAGGTTAATTAATTATAATATTTATATTATAATTAATAATATAAATTAATTTAATTAAACCCTAAATTTAGGGTTGGGCGCAAAATATTTCATTTTAATATTTTCTTACAGATATTAAGCAAAAAATAAGATATGGTATTTATACCATATGGTTTGGATGCAATAAAGCAAGTCTCCAAAAATTATATTGCGCATGTGAAGGGCTAAGAAATATTTCGAGTGATTTCCATGAGAAAATAAAAGGTTTTAATTTTTATAAGGTTGAAGCGGACGATGAACAAATAAAGGGGAGTGAGGGTGCACTGCCATCACCATCTGCTCAAATGGTCTAGTGGCAAGGCCTGACGCATAGGTTTTTGGCAGGATAGAGGCCCCCGTGTTTGATTCTCGACGACAAAGGAGGTTAAAGGTTTTTGATGTTTTGTTTTTGGCACCTACGAGGAAGATAAGAAGCAAAAGGTGCTTCTTTGGTGTTGTGAGGACACGTAGCCCACATGGCTACCAAAGCTATGGCTAAGGCACTTGACGAGCAGGTGATCGCAAGTTCGAATCACATGGGGTGCTTTGTGGAGTCTAAGGCATGCGAAAATTAATTTTTTCTTGTGGCTAAGGTATGAATAAATATTTTTTATTGTCGCCAAGTGTTAATTAAAGTTTGGAGTTTATAAGGGTTTCCAAGGATATTTGTTGGCATAATTTGGAATTAATGTTGGATTGAAATTTGGAGAGGATAAGGTGTATTCAAGGAGTTTTTTATTGTAATTTGAAATTTATTTTGAGGGTTAAAATTTGATTAAAATATTTTATTAAGTTGGTGTTAAAAGGAGTTATAGGAATATTACCATTATAATTATTTTTGTGAGTGAATGATTCATTGATTGAAGATTGATTTTTAAGGAAGGGGTGATAAGGTGTATTTGTGATTTGTCATTTTATGTGTATTACTTGAATGATGAAATATTTGTTGAGATAAATATTTTTGTGGATGTTTTGAGATAGGATGTTGCTATCTAACCTAGAGTTGGCAAAAGGTTTTGGTTGTGAGTAAAACAAGTTTTGAAGATATATCTCCATCAAAACAAAAGGTATGGGCACATATTCCTTATGATTGAAATGTTGTTGGATTGAATGTTGTGAAATGCAAAGGTGGAGTGAAAAGGATTGTTTGATAAGCATTGTTGGAAATGTTTGAGTAAGTTTTCATATGCATGATTGGTGAATGATTAAGAGAATATTTGAGTTAGATATTGAGGATTGTTTGAGTTAGGGTTTGAGACCCACATTGTGCATTTTGGTTGGAAGTAGTGTGAAACACTTGATTAGGGTTTGTGAGAAAGTTGTGTTTCATTGATTGAATGATTGAGTGAAATTATTGAGCATTGGTTTTGAGTGATATTGAAAATGAATATGCAAATATTAGAAGTCAAATTTGTGAAAGAGATAGACTTAATGACTGAGTAGAACATATTCAGTTTTTGATAAAATACATCATTCTCTATATGTTCCAGAGGTTAAACGAATTTTGAATAGAATATGTCTAAACTGCTTCAAGTTAAAAGAATTACTTTGAAGATTAGACAAAATAATTGATAGCATTATGTGCAATATTTGAGATTGATTGAGCATATATTGTGAGATATTTTTGAGCATGTGTTTGGATAGATTTGAGTAAGCTTTTGTGAAATATTAAGGACAAATTTGAGGTAAGTCTTTGTGAAGACTTGTAGGAATATTTGAGGCAAGTCTTAGTGAAAATTTGAGAGCAGATTTGAGGCAAGTCTTAGAGAAGACTTGAGAGCAGATTTGAGGCAAGTCTTGGTGAAGACTTTTGAGCAGAGGTGATTGATTGATTTGTTCAAGCTTTGTGTTAAGTCTTGGGGTAGATCTGAGTAGATTTGATTGAGTGATTTGTTCAAGATTTGTGTTAAGGCTTGGGGTAGATCTGATCAGATTTGATTGAGTGATTTTTTCAAGCTTTGTGTTAAGGCTTAGAGAAGATCTGAGCATATTTGATTTATGATTAGATCAAGATTTGTTTTAAGAATTAAGGACAAATTTGAGGATAGAGTTTGGTGTAGATTTGAGAGCATATTTGTGCTAGACTTGAGATAAAGTTAGAGTAGATTTGTACTATATCAAGGACAATGTTTGATACAAATTTAAGATAGAGTTGAGAGCAAGCTTTGGAGGTGATAGAGTAGAGGACAATAGTCTCTAGTGTATAGAGATCCATTAGCTAGGGTAGTGAGGACATAGGTCTTCTAAGTGAGGATAAAGGTCTTCTATGGAGAGAGATCCACAATCCAGAGGAGTGGGAATAATAGTCTTCTAGAAGGTCATCATCCAGAGCAAAGGAGAAAGAGTTCTCCTGTGAATAGAGATCCACAAACCAGAGTAAGGAGAAAGAGTTCTCCTATGGATATAGATCCACGAACCAGAGAAAGGGGAAAGAGTTCTCATGTGGAGTGTGATTCATAAAGAATCTAGGAATATATATTTCTTCTATGGAGAGAAATCCATGAACCAATTGAGGGGATATCGTTCTCCTGGGTCAAGTTCTATGAATTAGAGAAAAGGGAAAAGAGTTATCCTGTGGATAGCGATCCATAAATAAAATCATTAGGGGATTGGTGTCTCCTTTGGACAGAGGTCCATAAACATTGTAATAGGGAAGTGATTCCCAAGAGATTTGTTGATAAAATATAGTAGAAATATTTTCTCCGTGGAGTAGCCCACATTGGGTGAACCATGTTAAATTGGTGTCTCTATAGTGTGTTATTATTTGTAAATTGCTTTGATTACTACTATTGATATTGCCATTGATTATATTGGATTATATTATTTGGGAAATAAAAGTAAAAATTGGTCTTAATTTGTTCACCCCCATCCTCAGTATAAGCTTGTGTTCTTCAAACATTTCTCAGCCATTCAAAGCATGTCGTTCACAGCCTAGTTGGTGACATGATGACAATTTTAGTTTAGTTTTGCACACATAGAATAGGAATCTAACAACTAGGTGTTCACTTTTGATTGTTGATGCAACAAAAAAACCCAATATAACAATGTCACATTTTCACATGATTGTTTTGAATTTAAATTTTTTTTATTCATAAATATTTAGTGTAAAAAAAAAACAATACAAAACTTACTCTATGGAGCTCAATTATCTACTAAATAATTATTGTCTCAATCATAATTTCTAATAATTTCTTTACATAATTCCTTCCAATAATTTCATTATTCAAAAGAGATTTCTAGTATATAGATTATATATATAAAAGAAAATAGGAATAATAAAATCAACACCCATTTCCTTTTCAAATGATTACTTTCAAACCAAATGCAGTTTTAACATGAAAAAGATCATTATGTAGCAAACAAGTTTTTAGATCATGACATGCATCTTCAAGAATGGGACATTCATACCTATTGCCCAAAATAGTTTCAACTAATAACCCATCACATATTTTCCCTCAAGGTATCTTGTTCTCGGTGGTTGCTTCTTTCTTCTATCCACAAGAAATATTTTTCCTACAATAATTCAATTCATTAGCAACATCACATTCACCTATAAACATGTATGTCTCACAAAACTAAACATGGAATTATCCTACATCCCATAATAAGATTCACATATCATATTTTTCCATAATAAATAAGTGTTTTGCATACAAATCTGAAATAGTCAAACATTTCATCCACAAAACAACATAGCAAAGAATAAATCTATCAAAATGGAAAGTTTATCAAGGAAGGGTCATGAAAACTATACCTGAATTTTGACAACCATATCCAAATAAGCCAAAAACTAAGGGTTATAGAGAGGACTTACATTGCATCTATCATTGGCAAAATGGTCATGATATTCAAACTTGTTATGCATTCAATAATATTGTGCAAGATATGATAGAGCGAAATGAGCTTCAAATCGATAATCCTCTCACTAAAAATTACCAAAATATTGGCATATTCTAGGATCCATTACCTATGCATGGGGGCCAAGTAGAACAACCTAGACAAGTGAATGAGATACGTACAACCCCACCACATCATGGATTTATTGGGATTATTAGCATAGTGACAAGGAACCAGAGATACCCGAACCAACTGTAGGTCTAAAATTTACACACTCCTTTCCTTGAGGTTAATGGATATGTGCCTCGAAGGGGAATGAGAGAATAGTATATCTACACCTCAGAGAGAGATGCTTGATCGTGCCTTCTTATGGTGATTTTTCGACAAATTTTTTAGGGTTCACAAGGAAATATTTTATGGCATTTTCCACACCTAGGTTTTTGGAGTTTGTTTTGATGTGTTCCTTTTATCAAATCTCACATACACCTAGTTTTTGGCCAATATGCAACTATGCTAATTTATATGTAATTTTGATTTATATGCAAACAACAAACAATAGAAAAAAATCTTACATGAACAATGCAATGCCTAAAAAGTGATTTAACACTCTAACCTATATTTGAAAGTCTAATGGAGATTCTGATTTTTGATGTGGGCAAGATCGTACGCAACAGGGTCAATATCATATTACGATTTGCAAAATTATATTACGATCGAAAGAAACCTGTTTTGATTTTGACAGAAACTTGTAATTTTATGGGTAGAGTGTAGAGAATAGAAAATAGAATGTGCTAGAGACTTTATTAAATATAGATTAGCTCATGTATGGATTAATGAATGCAATACTATGGATTAATGAATGCAAGACTATGTGCTAGTTTATGCGATTTGGTGAACTCCAAGGATGCAAATGATTAAATCTAACTTTATATGCAATAGAAAATAAAGAATTAAATAATAAATATGCAAATGAGATGCTAGAAAATGCAAACCAAAGCTTGGGATTTCCCCTAAGTGAGTTGCAAGCAAAATCATATCACCGAGGACGAGATCGTATGTAGACTGACAAGATCATATTACGATTGCAAGATCATATCGATATGATATTGGCTGTATCATTCGATCTTACAAACAACAACAAAATAACCAGAGCTAAAATGCAAAATTCTATCGATGCATTAGGAGTGCCAAGAGGAATTCGAGGGGAAGGGTGTTTGATTAAATAGGATAAGCAAGCTGATGAAATTGGGCTAGAATATAAAGTGGGTTGCAACCTCCTCCAAGCTGGGTTGATTGGCGGATCCAATCCCGTACCTGTCGTATGGTTGCATAGGTAAAGACAAAAAATGTTGTAACTGGTTTGTCATTTATCTAAATGAGTTTTTTTAGTTTTTGAGCAAGATCGTATTACGATCGTAGAGATCATAGAGATCGTACACAAAATCGTACACAAGGCCGTAATACAATTTCGTAGATCATAGTACGATCTCATCAGCCTAATCTAATTTCATCAAAAAAGCACAAAAATCAAGGTAATAAATGCAACTGTTATCACTTTTGATCAATTTTTAAATATTTTTTGTCTTTTTATGCAAATGGGTCAATTTTAGGGTGTTACATTTTGCCCCCTCTTTAACATATTTTTGAAGAAATCATTACAAATTTTGTTGATGGTTTCAATTTTTAATGCAAGTTGTTTTAAGGTATGATACCCGCTTCGAGATTTTACACCAAATTCTGTGTTTGGGTAAAAACTTGACATTTTCTGTTTTTAGGGTGAAATAAAATAGAAAATAAAGTTAAAACTTAATTCATTTGTCACTTTATCTTTTGTGACTTTGGATCTCTAGAGAAAATATGACAGGAGCTTACCATTGCATCAATTTGGTCTGAGCTGGATACGGAGCACTCAGGGTAAGCATTTCTCACTCATGTAACTTAAATTTTTCATGTTTTTGTTTTTAATTTTGTTTTTAATTTTTAGGGCACGGTTGTCATTGCACAACCCTAATTGTGAAATCATAATGATTTTGTAGAATCATAGCGATTTCATGATATTGTATGATACGATATCGATAAGATCGGCCTGATTTCACAATATCATATCATATGATATCATAAAATAGATCTGATCGAGGTCGATAACAAAACGATTTTGATGATATCGTGATGTACAATATCATGAAACCAATACGATATCACCCGATTGATACAATCTCAGATGTTAATACAATTTTGAATAATTTGATACGATTTTGCTATCCTGTTATCGATTATCTAACTATAATTTTGTTGTTTTTGATAGATGGTTGAACTGAAGAACCGGGAGTGGAGACATGCCACTCTCCAAGAAGACTTGAATGCTCTCTCAGTTATTGAGAGAACATGCTTAGAGGCAGTGGGGTTGAGACATGTGGCAGAGATGCCACATATCCCAGTGGATGAGGTTACTGACAGCTTTGGTAGAGAGGTGGTATCCAGAGTCATGTTTTCGATTATCGATATGGGAGATGACTCATACTTTAGAGGACATTTAGAGGATCTTAATATTACCATTGAGGGGGGTACACATAGCTGCATATAGCAACCAAAGCTAGGTAATGAGGAGGTTGACCCTAGCTTCATATTGAAGAAGTGTGGGGTTGGTATTGACAGGCTTAGGGGGACAAAGGGAGTCTCTCACTTGATAGTTTTGCTGAGTGGCATCGTAGGAGGCCTAATATTATATCATCTTAGTGGATGCCACCTACCATGAACCTTAGTAGAGGTTGTTTTCGACATGAGAGACCAGAGTGTGCATTTTTCTTAGGGTTCATTCCTTCTTTGTAGGTTGTACATATTTTTGCATAAGGTGGTTTACAAGGCAGGGAAGGGTTTATTCTTGACGTCTTTTCTACAAGTGTGGTTCTGGGAGCACATAGTTATCTGATGACCTACGATGATTCCTCTGGTTTGAGCAGTATATGACCAGCCCAACGTAGAGGATGATATACTGAGGGTTTTTTATTGGGCTACACATGGAGATCATGAGATATGGGCTAGTCTCGATGTCATGAGATGACTCATGGATGAGTTACTGGCAAAGGATATTACATGGAGGTCTTGGAGAGAGATATCAGGGTGGGGGGAGGATGCATTTGATCTGGACCCCATCAAGTGAACCATTTGGCTACGGATGGACCAGGGAGAGGTGGAGTTGCATCACTTTGATCGGGTGCAACAATAGTTTGGGTTGCAGTAGGATATTCCTCAGAACAGGAATATGACCTTTGCTAGATCTACTTGGGATCCCATAACTATTAATGGGAATCCCAACTTGGCTCAATTTTTGGATCCTGACCTTGACGATGATCCGGTATAGACAAAATATAGGGATGATGTCGAGGTTACAAATCGATATCAACAGTGGTACGCTAGCATTAGGCCTACCTGGTTGACGCTACAAAGAAGCACAGTGCAGTAGGCTGCTAATCGGGTTTTTAGGTAGCGACGTGCAACCAGCCAGTAATAACATTAAGATACATAGATGTCCTCGAGGGGACCAAGTCCTCGCACTAGAGGTGGACATAAGCCTAGGAGGAGGCCAAGGAGGGAGGAGAGGAGATCATATCATCAACAATAGGATAGAGGAACATCACCTTATTAAGAGGAAAGAGGGATGTCGTCTCAACAAGAGAGGAGTCCTAACTTGCTTGAGAAGGGCAAGGGAGTTATGGATGAGGGGGAGAGCAGTGAGATGGTTGCTCTACAGGTAGAGGTTACTAGTATGAGGGAATAGAATGCCTCCTATAAGACTAATATTAAGACTCTAGAGGCATAGGATCCAAGCTTAAGAGCTAAGATTTAATCTCTAGAGAGGGAGTTGGCATAGGCTAGGGCTTAGGCAAGATAGGGGGTTGGGACTCAGGGAGCTATAGTTCTAGCCCCTATCTTCACGGATGAGGAGCATCTCAGGGGATGAGTTGGCTAGGGCTATTGGAAGGGCAACTTTCTACCAGACCCTATTCTTTATAGCAGTTCTTGAGGGACAAAGACAACTGCTACCTATGATGTACAAGCCTCTGAATCCTTCAAGTCACTCGAGATTGCATTCGACTACCAGGATGACCACTACTACTGGAGCAAGAGGATTCCAAGCACCATGATACCCTGGTGGAGACGATGATGCCCATAGCTCTAGAGGTTCTAGGGGGTGACCTTAGAAATTTTGTGATACTTTTTGCTTAGTGACTATGTTAATTTTTGAGGATTGTGGCATACCAATCGATGTCATTTTGTATATAGAATTTTGAGATATATATATATATATATATATATATATATTGATCTTCTTATTTTATGTGACTTTGTATGATTTGGCTATATTTGATTGAATTTTTATGGTGTTTAAATTTCTTATAATCATGCTTTTGATTTGAGTGTTTTGATCATGCTTAAAATGAAAATGATTTTTGTAACTGTGTTTTTGAAAAATATGTTTTTGCAAAATATGAAATAAATGGATTAGCAATATTCCTCGGAGGATGTTGTGTTGTTATATGACCGTTGGTGATATTTGTGCTCACTAGGTCATAAAGCGGATCCTGTTGTGAGGAATTTTTGTATTGCTAATAATAGGAATGTTTTTGTGGTGCTCAAGTATATTCTTGAGGCTTATGATGAGAAAAGGAGATATTTGATTTTGTTTGTGATAAAATTTGATTTTTGTAAAAAATATTTTGATATTGTTTGTGAAGATAATGCGATTTAAGCATGAAAATTTGGGAAGAATGACTTGTGCTAGGCATAAAGTTCTTAGTATGAAATTTTTTGGAACAATAGGTACTAAGAATTATACCATCATCGTGAAGTCGAAATGCAATGCATGATAATATAAAATTGTTTATTCTTTAAACTTCAATTAATATGAAGCAAATCATCATATCACATATTTAGGAAGATTAATAAATATGGAATTTTTTAGACCTAAAAATTAAGATAGTGTTTCGCGATATCGCGACATGTTGCATTTTCGCGGCCAAAGGAGAAAAGGTGTCGCGATATCACGACATGTTGCATTTTCACGGCCAAAGGAGAAAAGGTGTCGCAATATCGCGACATGTTGCATTTTCGCGGCCAAAGGAGAAAAGGTGTCGCGATATCGCGACATGTTGCATTTTCGCGGCCAAAGGAGAAAAGGTGTCGCGGTATCGCGACATGTTGCATTTTCGCGGCCAAAGGAGAAAAGGTGTCGCGGTATCGCGACATGTTGCATTTTCACGGCCAAAGGAGAAAAGGTGTCGCGGTATCGCGACATGTTGCATCTTCATGGCCAAAGGAGAAAAGGTGTCGTGATATCGCGACATGTTGCATCTTCACGGCCAAAGGAGAAAAGGTGTCATGATTTCATGACATGTTGCTTCGTCGCGACCAAAAGAGAAAGAGTGTCGCGATATCATGACATGTTGCACCGTCGTGACCAAGAGAGAAAAAGTGTCGCGATATCACAACATGTTGCACCGTCGCGGACAAGAGAGAAAAAATGTCGCGATATCGCGACATGTTGCACTATCGTGCCCAAAGGAGAAAAATGTCACAATATCGCGACATGTTGCATCGTCGCGACCAAAGGAGAAAAAGTGTCGCGATATCATGACATGTTGCATCGTCGCGGCCAAAAGAGAAAAAGTGTCGCGATATCACGACATGTTGCATCGTCACGACCAAAAGAGAAAAAGTGTCACGATATCACGACATGTTGCATCGTCATGGCCAAAAAGAGAAAAAGTGTCACGATATCATGACATGTTGCTTCGTCACGGCCAAAGGAGGAAAAGGTGTCGCGATATCGCGTCATGTTGCAACGTCGCGGCCAAAGGAGAAAAGTGTCGTGATATCATGACATGTTGCATTACCGTGGCCAATGGAGGAAAATGTGTCGTGATATCATGACATGTTGCAGCGTCGCGGCCAAAGAGAAAAAGTGTCACGATATCGTGACATGTTGCATTTTCGCGGCCAAAGGAGAACAAGAGAAAAGTGTCACGATATCGTGACATGTTGCATTTTCGCGGCCAAAGGAGAAGAAGAAAAAAGTGTCGCGACATCGCAACAAGTTGTAGCAACAGACCAAACCGATCCCCCTGGCAACATCTCATTGTGCAAACTTTGAACCTTGTTGGGTCGTGCCTTAGGCCAACGGGGAAGGAGTCTCTCCACGCTTGAATCTTGGATTTGCCTACTCCCCTATTAGCTAGGTTTTGGTTTAAGAGATTTGAATCCAATGCAAATCTTCTTTTATTGTTGTAGTATTGTGTTCTCTCTATCTATGGCTGGGAAAAGTCTCATCCCAACTTGTAACTGATCTTTGTTTTAATACAAGTTTTTTCAAAATTTTCAAACAAAAAAAAAAAATTAAGAAAGATGACTTGTGCTAGGCATAGAAGTCCTAGTGTAAAATTTGAGAAGAATAATTCCTAGGAATCATACCATCATCACAAAGTCAAAATGCAATGCATGATAAATGATTTTGGAATACAATTTCTTTTGGAGTGAGTTATTTTTGGAGATTTAATAAAAAAAATTATGTAATGAATGAATAATGATAAAATGTTGTCTAACAAATTTCAAAGAAATATTTTAACTTATTTCTAAGATAAAATCAAATTTATCAAGAACCAATGTGTGATGAGTGAGTTCATTATCCATCTTGATTTAATACAATGATATAAAATCTCTTAAGGATCAAATGTGTGTGCTTTGTGAAGTTAATTTACCAATTTTGAGTAAGGTAATGATACAAGCAAACTTTTATGAACCAATGTGTGTGCAAGTGAAGTGTTCATTAACCATGATTTTCTGCATGCCATTATATTGGACTACTATGTAAGTCAAGTTACCAAAAGCTAGCTAATCCACAAGTGGACATTGGTCTATACAAAAGAAGGTCGCTAATGTGACAAACATGTCGCCACACAAAAGGGATTACCCAAGGCCAAGCGGGTTGGGCACAAACCACATGTTATGGGGCTTACCTCATGGCTTTCAAATAACTGAGGAATTACAGGTATTCAAGTTCACTACCCCCTTATTTTATTCAAATTTTTGGAGTAGGTATTTCTTGCCCTTTTTTGAACAAGGGGGTTTTATTGCTTTTTCTTTTCTCTTCTTTATTTTCTTTTTATTTGCTTTTTCTTTCTATTTTTATTTTTTTCTCTCTTTTTTTTGGGATGCTTGCCTAGACTAGATGTAGGGCAAGGGATTTTATTTAGATAGGGGGGAGCTTGTCCTTTTTCCAATTCTCGGTATTCTAGACCATGCACATAATAGGATAGCAAGGGAAACTTTTTGCTTATGGAACTGAGACTACTATGTAGTATCCAATTTTGAATTTTGCAACCAATCATATTTATAATGTGAAAATGTGTTCTTGATTCAAGAAGTAGCAAGATCATTTCCCAAAACTCAAAATTCATTTAATGAATTTATAGTGTTTTTCGATACAAGAGAGATTTAAAATCAAAGTGATGAAATCAAAATTATGAAAAATGTGAATTAAGTGCATGGTTAAATATAACTTTTGAATTTATCTGAAATAAAATAAAATATAACTTAAATTTTGGAAAACAACACACATTGCTGCAAAAAACATTTTGAAATATTTTTGGAAATTTTTTATGTTTTCTTGTTTTTTTTGGTATTTTGATAATATAAGGGTTGCATATTAGATGATGAAGAAGTTATTTACAAGTATGTACAGAAATGGAATTCTTTTTTCTATGCATAATACTTTTTGAGATGCATGATGTTCATTGGCTCTTTAAGTTCTTTTCCTTCTAAAGTGGCCAAGTGATATGCACCTGACCCAAATTTAGCAGTGATAACAAATGGTCCAAGCCAATTAGGTTGAAATTTACCTTTTAAGTATTTTCTAGCATTTGTATTTATTTTATTTTATTTGAGTACTAAATCACCAATTTCAAAAGATCGATGACGTACTTTCTTTTCATATGATCTTTTGAGTTTGTCTTGGTAAGAGAGAAGATGCTTTAGGGAATGAATACTTTTTTCATCTAGAATTTCTAACTGACTTAGTATGCCAACATGATATTCGTCCCCTACTTCAGCATCTTAAAGTAAGAGAGCTAGAGAAGAAACTTATAACTCAAATGGATAAACTGCTTTAGCTCCATAAACCAAGATAAAAGATGATGTACCTGTAGGAGTACGAACACTAATTTGATAATCCCACAAGGTAGGATATAATTGCATGTGCCAGTAATGGCCTATTTTATTAACCAATCTTTTCAGTATTTTAATCAATGTTTTATTTGAAACTTCATCCTGGTCATTTTCTTGTGGATAGTAAGGAGTAGACCATCTATGTTGAATTTTATAATTTTGACATAATTTCTTAACATCTTTGTTCTTGAAACATGTTCCATTTATGAGATGAGAGTTTATGGGATTCCAAAACTACATATGATTTGATTAAATATAAACTTATAAACTTGGACTCCTGTGCAAGAAGCTAATGGCATAGCTTCTACTCACTTTATGAAATAATTTGTTGCTGTTATTATAAATTTGTGATCATTAGATGAGATAGAATTTATTTTACCAATGATTTCCAAACCCCATTTAGAGAAAGGCCAAGGAGATGTATTGGCTTGAAGTTCCTAAGTAGGAGTGTGAACAAGGTCTACATGTCTTTGACACTTATCACAATGAAACATATTTTTTTTAGCATCTTTTTCCATGGAAGGCCAAAAATACCCCATTTGAAGGAGTTTCTTAGCAATGGTACTTCCACAATAATGTCCTCCACAGGATCCATCATGGGCTTCACTTAAGGCTTTCTTAGACTCTTCTAAATTAAGACATATTAGTAAGATACCTTCAAAGGATCATCTATATAAGGTATTACCAATAATTACAAAGTGAATAGCTCGCTTACACAATAACCTATGTTGGTTTCTATCTAATCCTTCTGGTAAGGTTCCATTTTGAAGGAAATTGAACATATCTAGATACCAAGATTCTGGGGTTGTTTCATTAATCATAAACACATCTAATGGCTCTAGACATGACTTAGAGGAAGTAGGTTTTCAGAGTTGGTGAATGCTGATAGTAGCATACTTGTCATCTAACTCCAAAGGTAACAAAGAAGCAGCTACAACCATGGCATCAACGACATAGTTACTAGTGCGAGGGATGGCTTCTAAAGTTACTTTCTCAAACAATGAAATAAATTTAAGAACATATTCCTTATAAGGATGGAGCTTCTCATCCCGTGTCTGATAAACTTCATTGATTTAATTTATCACAACATGAGAATATCCAAATTCTAATAATATTTTAATTCTTAAGGATAAGGCGGCTCGTAACCCTAATATTAGAGCATCATACTCTGCAGTATTATTAGTACAAGTAAATTGCAATTTTAAAGACAAGGAAATAAGGTGATTTTGTGGATATATTAATATAATACTAGTGCCTACACCACTCATGCATCTGGCTCCATCAAAATACAAAGACCATGACTCAAACAAATCTTCTTCTAGGTTAAGGCACTCATAAGGAGCTTCTCATCCTACATGCTTGATGCTACTCGTTTTCCTCCACTATAACTCTGGCTTTGACTAATCTTCACTATAGCTCTTCTTACATATATTCCAACTTCAATATTGGATCTTCAATATCATTTATCTCAATGTCATCATGTATATTGCATGTGGGCTATTTCTATGCAAATATTTATATCCTTGGTTAATGTTTCTCTCTTCTCCAACACTCACTTTTTGTGGCTACAGTATTCTAATTCTCATATACTTTTCATATAGGAAATCACCTTCCATAAATGCTACTCTTGGATAACGTTGCGTACTTATCCTTCCAATACTCTAACATCTTATTCTCTCTTGTTTTTTTATTTTTAATTTATATGGTGGAATCGGTAGCCACCACGAATCTGGGCAGGCTATCCGATTTTTATGGCCGCCATAGTATTTTGCATTGTTTGCCCTAGAAGCTACCACATAGATCTTTGCACAGTCCACCCCTATAACCACCATGCCACAATCATTTTAAACCTTTTACACCGTTGAAAGCACTAGGAAAGGGACAAGCATTCAGTCCGATGAGGCCTGAGATTTGAACCTTGGACCTCTACCCCCTTACGGGGTTTGGACTTCTCTCTTGTTAACATTGCTTTATTGGCTAAATTTTCCTTTGTCTCTCTATACTTCAATAATATTGTTTTCTCCTGCAGTCATTGCTCTTCTAGCTAACACTACTTCTCTCCTCAGAATTCTAATAAAACACTACTATAGTTATTATTGTTTTGGCTATAATCTTATACTATAGTCATTGCTCTTCTAGCTATTTTTTGTGGCTAGAATCTTCTAATCCTAACATATTTTTCATGTGGTAAATCACCTTTCACAAATGCTACTCCTGACTAATGTTGCCCGCTTCTCCTTCAAATACTCCAATATATTCTTCTCTTTTGCTAACATTGTTTGGTTGGCTAAATTTGCTTTCTCTCCCAATACTCCAATAATATTCTTCTCTCCTATAGTCATTTCTCTTTGCTCCTCTCCTCAATACTCAAATAAAACACTATCGCAGTCATTGCTCTTTTGGCTAACACTACTCCTCTCTTTAATACTTCAATACTCTCCACTAATAGCCGATGGAGGCTAATAATTTGCTAAAGGTGGCTCTAACCAAACACAATCAATGTAGCTCTAATACCACTATTAGAAATCTAACTATACTCTCATAAGATCTAGCAATATAAAATATTCATACAAATGCATACATTCAATAACACATTTATTGAATAATATTATTGATGAATATTGAATACAAACAATGAGATGCAAGGTTTGTTCTCACTATATTACTATCTCACTGTTACACCAATAACATTGCTTTATCTTCATTATATACACAATATGGATATGAGACTCTTTATATTCACAACCCTTGAACTTTCTACTTACACAAAGTTTTCATATCATCACACATAGGAGATCTAATACTTCATATTTCTCATGGGATAAATACCACATAATAATAAATCTCTTATTGACTCCACATATCCACATAAAAACATATACTCTAATTATTGCACACACTAAATTATAAACTCTCACGTAACTCCTGACTTACATGACATCTACTATATACTCAAATATTTGCATAACTCTAATTAAACTATTTACATGGTCCTTACATTAATTTTTTCTTTCAATTGGTTATATGGGATTGAAACAGGTCCCACCCATATTACATCATCACCGCATAGTGGTATTACAACAAATCTTGGATATTTTCCATGTATTTCTTGGAAGAACCTTGGTCTCCTCCTTAAATATTGAGTAATCTACCTAGTTGAGCTAATGCCACTTTATCTTGCATTAATATTTCAATGTACCAAATAATGTAATACTTCTAACAATATCCTCCATAACTTCTTTATCGTGATATAAATGGATTTTATGGCGATGAGCTTAGTGGACTACTCATGGGGTGGATCTATGATATATTTCCTTGTTATAGGCCAAATGTATTAACCAAGGACGATTTAGTGAGGGATAAAAGTAAGGTATTCTGACATACTTTAGTGACACCTAGTTTTATTACTAATAGGTTAATCTTATGACTTTATCAATACCTAGTTGTTGAAGGGATGCATCCAACAATATCAATACACCAATTTTCTAAAGTACCAAGGAAAAATATAAAGCTCAAAGGTGTAGGTGATGTCCTATGATTTACAAGGATCAACACACATCACGATATTTACAATTAGCCATACAATCATTGAATATTATCAAATAAGAATATCATGCATCCATGATTCCTTTGGTTATAAAATTTTCAAAATATATCCTTGACAAACTTCATAATATAACTCTTAAATTAATTGTTTTTATTTTTTTTATCCAATTGATCATTGATATTTTCCATTTAGTCCCACTTGATGTAGAACACCCTATACAAATTAATAGGGTAAATATCCCAGGCAATATTTTCTTCACATTTGATGAAACACTGTTGGAATATTTAACCTCTATAAGGTACCTCTAAATAACTTAATACTTCTATGAAAATAGCTTCAAATAATAGTAAGCTTGTATTAGGAAACTCATAATCTTCACATCCTAACCCAATGTCATCATATATCCTCAAAAGAGCATCAATATTATTATACTTCTTGGTTGATCCACAACATCAAAGTCATATTCTTCCAAAATGTGTTTCCATATAGAAATCATTCTTGATGGATTTTGCTTCTTGATAATATACTTGAGGTCAACATTTCTATAATGATGGTGAACTTCATCCCCAAATGATGGTTCCTAAAATTATTTATAGAAAATATGATAGCTACCTTTCCCTTTTTATGGCTATATAATTCACTTTGGTAATTATCATTTTTCTTCTACCAACTAGATAATCATAGTGATTGTTTTCCTATTGAATCAAAGTACCTCTAACCACTATATCAGATGCATCTATATAGATGATGAGTGGATTGTTCAAGTATGGATTCTTCAAGACTAGAGTAGTAATTAAGGTTTGTTTTAGTTCCTCAAATGTATATTTGGCTTCTTTCTTAGATCATCCCTATGTTAAAATCATCTCTAATAATCCTTAAAACACAATAACGAATCATCATTGTGTTTCAAAAAAATATGCTAAGGTCCTTTCAATATCTTGATTAAGGAGTAACTATAGTTGGAGCATATACATGTATAATCCCAACTTTGATGTTTTCCTCTTTCCCATAAAATAGTCCAGTAACTGAATTAATTTTTGCTTCTAATAGTTGTGCATCCCATTTGTATTTGTCCTAGATTATCGCAATTTCATCAAAAACTCCTATAGAATATATTATCAATAAAACCTCCATCTTCTAAATCTTTCTAAGCATCCTTACATTTATCACTAAATTTTATTTCTTGTATTAAAATGAACATAGGACTATAACAACATATTAATTCCTTAATAACTCTTTTTTAGGTCCTTATTCATACCCATAATATCCTACAATATCATTTTCATCATCACATTTTATTTTTATTAGTGTGATTAGCCCTCCTTAACACATGTGATATTTATTTTTGGTTTCCCAAATCGATATCCTTTTGAGTTTTTTTTCTTTTTATTCTTGTTCTACCAATCTTCCTCTCCCTTTGCCATTCCCATCAACACTTTTATCTTCATCCATCTCTTCGAATTTTGCATACCATTCATTATGAGACTTATCTTTTAAATATTTATGTTGCCCTAGAGAATTTGAAATGCAAGGAATAACATCATCAATACTTTTTTTTATGTTTCCCTAGAAACCATAAATTTTCATGGATATCCTCCATATGCATTTCTTTACTATGCTACTCTTGAACCCTAAATTGTAATGGATACACTATATATTACTTTTATTTTTATTACAACAAGAGGATTTAATACTACATAAGAAAAGTGAAGATGCTATATTTGGAATAACCTTAACCTCATTTATCTCATTTACTTTAAAATTTTGCTTCACATCTTTCTTTGCACCTTCAACTCCTAAATTTAATCTTGCACATTGTACTTCTTCATACCTTGTATCAATTTTTTCTACTAATGGTTGATTTGAGTAAACTATAATTGCCTTTGTTATTTGATGATGTAGAGGGTTTTTTTGACCATTTTTTTGAGAGTTGAAAGTCCTTTATTTGACCCATATTCTACTATGATATGATCTCCTTGCTTCATATTGAAGTTTATTTCTTGTCCAAAAATTTCCATCTCTTTCTCTATCATTTTCACTTTTCAATCTTTTGCTATGTGTCCAGTCTTATAACATATGTGATAAAGGAATGTAATGTTTGTAAAATCTATTTGTTGATCTCATTCTCTTTATTATAATTTATTCCTAATGTACCATGATAAAAGTTTTAAAATATCCATGGCAACACATATTTGAGTGTATATAGAATACCTTCTCTCCTTAGTAGTTGGTCCCTCTTGGATGAACTTCCCTAGATTATTACTAAAAAATTTCAAAAAAATATTATTGATAAGCAAATAAGGCTGTTCAAAAAATATAATCCACACTTAAAGCCTTTTTATAATCATTCTCCACACAAAATTTATCACTCTATTATCCTAAATATAATACCTCTTTACCCCTAAACCAAGGGTCACCATCTATTATCTAATCCTTGAATTCCAAACTAGATAAGATGGTGAGGAAAATTATTTTTAAAAGAAAAGTTATGGTGCAACTTGAATTCAATCCCCATATCCACTTAATTTGATTTCGAATCTCCAAAAAACTAACATCCAAGTAACATATTAAACCTTTTTTTTTAAGAATCATTGTATCGTATTCAATCATCTCATCCTTGATAATCAGTTGTGGTCTAGTATCTTCTACCTAGATAGGGTTTGCAATATATTCATTCTTACTCTTTTCCTTAACTAGAGCATCCTTGCTTCTACTAGGGACTTTCAAAAATAACTTTCTTTCCATTTAGTTAGATTTTCTTCAAAAAAATCCTTTAGCGTTTGTGTTTCTCTTAAAATTTTGGAACAAGAAGTGTTCGCTTCTTGCTTGCACTTTGCTTTCTACCCATATTCGTTACATTTGCTTACTTTATAAAACAAGAAAAATATGAAGCTCACCCTTACCTCACACTCATTAAATAACATATATTTTTTAATTAGTTTTTTAAAGATAAACTTGTTTCTATAATATATTTCTATTTTTTATATAAAAAACAATTTATATTATTGTATTCAAATAGAAGAGATACATCGATTGTCTTTCCATGTAAATAGGCTTTTGATCTAGGATTGAGCAGATGATGTAGTGCTACATTATCTATCAATTGATCTACTATAGTAACCCATGTGTAATAGGAATAACCTAATATAGTGAATTAAATAACTAAATACATCTAATGCTATTACCATCAATAGATAACATAAAAAGAAGATCTTCTCTGGTCCATGTTGCCCACCATCTAGGGGATAGTCGTAACAAGAGAGGTTGAATTTATCTAGAGCCTAGTTGGCCATCGCATCTACAACTATATTTTATTCTCTAGGGATTCCATAGAAAGAAATATTGCTTGTACCATCTAAATCTTCTCAATTATATTCGTTAATATCTAGTCAAGCTTCATATTCTCCCCTAGATTATTTAGATGGTTGATGATAACTTGTGATTTAGATTCTATTTGGACCTTATTCCATCCTACCTTAACTTCCTCTTGGATCCCTCTAAGGATTTCATAACCCTCTATTAGTTTATTGGAAATAATACCAAGATTCTCTACAAAGGTGAAAACTAGGGTCCCATTTTATTGTGTTTCTATCCCTCCAACACTAGTGCTTCTTGGATCCCCCATGATGCTCCATCCATGTTGAATTTTCCTCAATCCTTTGGGGGAGGTTTCCACTTTTCCTTTTTGACCACTATTGGGTGCCTTACGGTTTCCATTTGTTAATTATCATGCTTAGGAATATTTTTTAGTCTGCTCATGATCTATTCCAATTGTTGGTGGTGTTCCTAGGGATATTTCAATGTATTCTAGACTGTCTATGCTATGTTGGTTGTGGTATTTTACCAAATATAGTGGATGTCCATAGACTCTTGTTTGAATATGTGGTTGTTCCTTTCCTTCCATATGTTCCAAAGTAGAAGAGTAGTTCCTACCCATACTATCTTTCTAATATGTTGGTCTACTCCATCTTATACAGTCCATTCCCTCCACATATGCTCTAGGGTGGTAAAGCTAGACCAACTAATACCAAGTAATATAACCATCATCTTCCACAATTTTGAGGCTATAGGACACTCAATAAATAAGTGGCAGATTGTTTTGAGGTTCTCCCCACATATCTCACACCTAAAAGGACCATGATAGCCTCTTGCATAAGTTGTTCCCTTGTTAGTACCCTTTTATGCAGAACAAGCCAAATGAAAAATCTCACCTTAGGCCATAAATTGTGTACCCATATTTGTTTGAATAAGTCTTGAAGCGATTCAAGAGTACTTTGTCATAGAATTGCATATCGACTTGCTACTGTATACTCCCCCTAACTCGTGTTGCCCCATCAAAGGGAATCCTCTAATTGAGATGAAGAAAGTGATATCATTTGTATAGTTCATTGGATATCTATATTCTACCTCTCTAGTATTTGAATTAGCCATTCAGCTATGGGGATCCAATTTATCTCAACTTCTAAATTTCTAGTTAAATACATATAATATTTTTCTACTTTTATCTAATTTTCTCTGTGTAGTTACTCCATGAAAGGTCTCCACTCTAGAAATTGAGCCACCAAAGGTTGGTGCCCATCCCAAGAGTCTATCCAAAATTTTGTGTGCTGACCATTATGAATTATCCAAAAGATCTCCTTCTTTATAAATCCCTATCCTATCTGTAAAATTGCTAAGATGAGGGATCATATGTTAGGGAGTTGGTGGAGAATAATGTCTACTAAAATTTTATTTTTTGTATATTTAGCTCTCATATTTTGGGTCCATAGCACATTGGGGTTGTTCAACATCCTCAAATACAACTTAGCCATTAATGTATTGTTGTCCTTAATCATCGATTTGAATTCTAGTCCCCCTTCATGTTTGTGAAGGTATAAAGTTTCTCAATGCACCAATGCCCATTTCCTTGCATCATTAGTGCCCCTCTAATGTAATCAATAATTTATATGGTCCATCTCTCTCAGTACTACCTTGGGAATGTCCAAAACTATGGAGGCATAAATTGGTGTAGATTGAAGGATTTATTTTATAATGGATATTTTCCCCCTAATGATAGCCATCGACTAGTTCATTTTTCTATTTTTCTTTTTACTATGTCCACTAGACAAGTCCAATCCTTCTTCTATCTATGTATTTTAAATGGAATGCCAAGGTAGGTGATGGGGAGGGAGGTATTCTGGTATCATATTTTATCAAGAACCATGATCTCTTGTCTAGGTGAGCAATAGAAGAAAATGACTTTGGATTTTTTCTCATTGATTTGTTGCCTTGTGGCTCTTGAGAAACAACTTATAATATGTTTGATTCTTGAGGCTTCCTTCATTGTTGATTTCCCTAACATAGTAAAGTCATCAAAAAACTAGAGGTGAGTGATTTTTCTGGCTCCATTTGCAATAGTGATTCATGTTAATGTTTGGTTTTCCCTATATTTGGCCACTGACCTTCTTAGGCATTCAACCATAATGATGAATAAATATGGAGAAAGGGGATCTCTCTACCTAGTACCTCTAGACAATGAATAATTATGAAGGGCATCCATTGATCAGAATTGAATAGGACACTAATGAAATGCATCCCTTGATCAAATTTGTCCATTACTGTGTGAAAAAAAATTGACCTATTACTTTGAGGAGGAAAGGCTAGTCCATCCTATCATATGATTTGGATAAGTATAATATAATGAACATGGATGCGGATTTATGTACTTTTATGGAGTGAAACTCTTAAGATAAAATTATCTCATCCACTATCTATCTACATTTCACAAAACCACCTTGTTCTAGTGAGATAATCTTAATAAGAATCGGTTTGAGCCTCTCTGTCATTACCTTGGTGATTACTTTGAGCAAAAAATTACATAAAGCTATTAGTCTAAACCCAGTAATATGATTTGCATCTTGTGCATTTGGGATCAATGCTATATATGTTTTGTTGATTTCCTTCAACACATTTTTATCTTTTTTAGCTTCCTCAACCACATCCAGAGAGTGTTCATGTAGGATATCCCAAAATTCTTGGTAGAATTCAATGGGAAATCCATCCAACTTAGGATTCTTTCCTTTATGTATTTTGAAAAATACTTGTTGTAACTCTTTGGTAGTTACTATTGTAATCAAAACTAAATTGTCCTCCTCTATTATTAGTGTAGGTATCTCCTATAACACTTCTTATTGGGCTTCCATATCCAAAGGTTTTGCTACGAATAGACTCAAAATAGTTTAATACAATAGACCTCATACCTTCCCATTTATGGATAGTATCTCTTGCTTCTATTCTCAAGAAGGGTATGAAGTTGTGTGACCTATGGTCTAGAAGAGATTTGTGGAAGAATCTTGTGTTTTAGTCCCCCTCTTAGAGCCATTGGATTCTAGATTTTTTATTCCATGATAACTCCTCCCTTTTTCTCATTCCTCTAGTTGGGATGTAAGTTAGATCTCTGTCATACACATACCCTCAATGAGGCCATCCATGTGGATCTATTTATTCAAATATTCAAGTTAGGCTATCACTTCCAACATTTTCTTCATGACATCTCCAAACTCTTCCTAATTCTAGGAACTTAAATCTAATGTATTGAAGCCTCCTCACAATGCAAAACATCCTGGTTCCATGCTGAAGTTTTCCTTCCTTCCATCATTGCTACACTCTTGGACTAAAAGAGTTATCTTTGAACCACATCAATTGAAATCTGAATGGTGAGTGTCTAGCCTTGGATTTTCATAGTTCTATCATGATCAACCAATGATCTAAGCCTACATTGTTTAGGATATTTACCCTAGGAATGTGTCCATGAATTAGAGAATTATGTGATAGAAAGAATATATCTAATCTCTCCAAAATACAGGTAGCACCTTATCTCTTATTAGACCAATTCATGAGACCATGGTTTGGTCTAGCATCCACAAGATGGAGTTTTTTGATGTATTCCTCCATGGGATCTATGCTCTCATATAATCTACCATTTCTCCCTAACTTATCTTTTAAGGATTGGATGGTATTAAAATATTCTTCTATTAGGGTCGATGATTTATGGAAATGGATAATAATGTATTTTATGTTCTTCCATTATTTTTGTTTCTCCTCTAAGCTAGTAGGTGCATAAACATTCATGCAAAGCATAACTTGGTGTGATTACCTACTCTAAATTGTTATCACCAAGAGACCCCAAATACCCACCATTTTTTGGATAACTACCTCTTTAGGGTCCCAAAGGCATGCAATATCTCCTAGTGTCCCCTGGGAGCCAAGGGATTCCACTATTATAACATGCCATACTTTCTTTACAATTGTTCCCATCTCTTCCATCAACATCTTCATCTCATAAAGGAAGACAAGTTGTGGTCAATTAGTTTATATCATTCTTCTAATTTCATTCTATTTTGAGGGACTTTCCTTGAGTCCTCTAATATTCCAAGAAATGATCTTCATTAGTATTAGGGTTAAATATGTAAATAAGGACATTGACCTTACCTTATGCTAGTATTTTTTACCCTTTTGCCACATGGTGGTGATTAGTTTTGCATCCTACCTTTTGATTAGTGTCCATTTTCATTTCTTAGTTGTCTCTTGGCTCGCCCCTCCTAATTTTGGAATAACATCCAAACTTGGCATATGTATGTACAACACTAGGTTATTGTTGGTAGATTTGGTTAGGTCTTCCCTAGGCTCTAGGTTTTTTGTGGTTCCTACATTTAATATATTGTTACTCTTAATTTAATTCTTCCCCTTGTTTTTCCATTGGTAGTTTGTTGTTGGATAGTTTACTACTTCTTATTTGTTGCTTTGCATGGCTAGGGTGGTGTCAAGGGTGCTATTTACCTCTTCTGACACAAATTACTTCCTCTCACAATGGAACTGTGTCTCTAGGATTTTGTCTCCTTTCTATCTTTCTCATCATACAAAAGGTCCTCAATGGGAAGATTGCAAAACATATTGTTTGACATCACTACCTGATTCTTCACTATCGATTTCTTTTGGATATTATTTTTTTGGGCACTTGGAACCCTTTATGATTTATTTTCTCTCTTCCTTGATTTGGTATCTTATGTGCACAATATCTTCCTAAATTATTTTATTCATTGCATATTCTACAACAAAAAGGTATGTTCTCGTAATCCACCTCCTGCTTCCATGCTTCCTCCCCAAGCTAGACAATGATATTTTTTAGAGAGTTTTGTTAAAATATATTAGAACACATATCCAAGCATAAATAAAATGTTCATATTTATATTTTCTATCAGAAACCATCATGAGTGTTCCTAGGGTATTCTCAATTGCCAAAAATATTCTTAGATTCTAAAATTCTACTAGTGGGCCAAACAACCTCACCCAAACTGATGTTGTGGATGACATATCTTCCTTCATTTTATAATTAGTATGCCAAGGTTTCATAAAGAGGCCAACTCATCCAATAAACCATGGTCCCTCTTGGAATATGTGTTCCCTATATTCTTTAGAAGCAAAAATAACAAGAAAATAACCATTGGGGTAGGCAGATATTTGGAATTCACCTTTTGTTCACCATTATTTAGCAACCTATAGTTTAAATGTTGAAAGGGTTGGTATAAACCCCATAAATATACATATCATTCCTCTCATCTCCATGTCTTATATTCCATTTTGAATGTCCTCCATATTCACCTTCACTATGGGGGAACCATTTGCCACCTTTAAACACCCCATCAAAATTTTTTGGGATTTGTCTTAGGCATCCTCAAAGGTCTTCGTGGTACCCTTAGGTTATTGATCACATTTGGCTAGGGCTATTACCATAAAGTGCATCCTTGAAATTCATTTGTGTGGGTAGCTTCCCTAACTCCTTCCCCATATTGGGTATTGGTACAATCGACCTCTTTTGGTAGATTTCCCTCAAAATAGTCTTGCTCAAGTTATGTACCATATTAATTTTCCCTACTTCATCTTCTCTATTCTAAACTATACCATGAATTTTGTTTATGGTTCTCTTCAATCCTCGTTTTTGTTTTTGTGGTAGACTATGATCTCTTGTCTCTTTTTGCACTGTAAACTGGAAGTGCTTGTTGCTTTTTCCTTCACTTTGTATGGCTTGTAAAAATTGTTTGTCTATTACATTTTGAATCTACTGTATTTCTTCAAACTACGCCAAAAATTCATGTTGGCTACTAAAGCCAATAGATCTTGTCCTTTATATTTTCTCTGCAATTTTATCTGAAACTCTTCAAAACCCTCATCCCAACTCTCTCAATTTTCAATCAACTACAATTTTCCACACAGTATTTAATACGAAGAAAGCCAAACCTAAACACAACATTCAATATATATTCCACCTTATTGAAGCTTTTACATATTTTAATAACTATTTTATATAAATTTAAGAATTCAAAACATTTATTATTGTTCTTAAAAGAAAAAATTTACATCAACTCTTTGTTATTTATTATTATTAAAAAAAATAAATTAGTAATTATTTTATTATTAAAATTTGTAAGAAAAAAATTAAAAATGATGAAAAAGCTCAAAAAAACAATTTCTACCATTCCCTTCTAAAACCAAAGGTTCTTCCATTAATCTTGACGTAAAAATGATGATACAAATTAGTTTATACGAAGAACAAAATCTCTTCTAACCCACTTTTGAAATGTCTAGTGTCTTCAAAACCATCCTTTTTCTAAAAACCCTAACTTGCTCTATGCCATTGGTGTTTTCTAGTTGAGTTTCCATAATAATATTCAACTCTTTTTATTGTTACTATATTATTATTCTAATCCGCCAAAACGACATCATGGTCGGGCCGACTGTTGATTCCTTATATCGTTTTCTGTAATTTTTTACTTTAATTCATCCATTATTTTGACTATTGATTCCTTATTTGTAATTTAATTACTTTGATTCATCCAATATTTTGCTTGCAATGCATAATAATATTCTAGAATGCAGTTCAAACCATGAGTTATTATTCTAAACTAGTTCAAATTATTGTATATTTGGAAGGAGATAGGTTGTATATCAAAGTTTAAATCATTGTATATGTATAAGGGGATAGGTTGTATATCAAAGTTCAAATCATTGTATATCTAGAAGGAGACAAGTTGTATATCAAAATTCAAATCATTGTATATCTAAAAGGGGATAAGTTGCTTGATCAACTGAAGTTCAATGTTAAATCTCATTCATTTATTATATGCCTCAAAATAATTATATAAATTAAATAAAATAATTGATTTATAAAAAAAATAATTAAAAAAAATTATATATTTATAGTATATCTATTATATACGTGACAAAAGGCGGATGGAGGGAAGAAAGTAGAGAGGGGAGGGCTCTGGTCCCTCCCCTGCTCCCCCTCTTATGGCTCCTGGTTCCTGCCCAGTCCTTGGCTCAACCCAGTTCATCCCTCCCAGGGAGTGGTTGTTTGCAGATGATCTCCTGGGGGGAGATCCTTCTCCACTATCTGTGCCCCTCCCAGTCGGCTAGGGTTTCCTTGGTTGTTTTTTCAGACTGGTGCTTCCTAGGGATCCCTGTTTGGTTAGGGATCCCTTCCCTTTTTCCCTCAGGCTTCCCCCTGGGGTTTTTTGCAAGTTATTCGCGTGGATCTGGTCCCCTGTGTTTCTCGATGCGATGGAGGTGATGGTTTAGGGTTTGGATAGCTTTCTGGGGTCTCCCTTGAGGTCCTCACAACTTTGGGGGTGGTCTGGGGGGCCTCTTTCCCCCTTTTGCTTGTGAATCCTCGGCGGGATCCTAGCTGCTGTTATTCCTGCGTGGAGGCTTCTTCGTGCTGGTTCTGCTCCTTGGTGGACACCCTGGGCATCTGGTTTGGCCTTGGGGGGGATTTTCCCTGTCTGGGTTGTTCCCATTCCCAGTCCCAGTTCCCTGAAGCTGCCTCTATGCTTGGACGGGATTCTTGGTCCCTGTTGCTGGGTTTCCTTTTTTGCTGCATGTTTCATTCTTGGGGGGGTCTGATCTATGCACGCAGACCATAGATCCCACTGTTTTGGTTCCTAAGGATCCCATCCCTGTGACTGTTTCCTCTTCCCGCTTGGGATTCCCAGTCCCTAGATCCTTGGTCCCTTAACCTGTTGTTTCCTTTTATTTTGTCGGGACAGGATCTTCTTCTATTTTCTCGGGGCAGGTTCATCGTGGTGCAGCTCTCTGGTCGCTTCCCGATGGGCTGGATCCTCTCTGTGCTGGCTGTCGACTTCCTGCAGGATGGCTCTTGTTGAACGAAATGTTTTCCCGATGGGCGGGATGGTTTCTCCATAGGGCGGGATCCGCCAAATCCGTCGGTTTTCCCGCGAGGCGGGATCCTTTCTTTTCTGCTGGTTTCTCGGATGGCGGGATTTCCCTGTTGCTTCCCGCTAGGAGGGACTATTTGTGGTGGTTTTTACTGCTTCCCACGAGGCGAGATTTTATTGTAACGGTTTTTCTTTGCTTCTTGCTGGGCGGGATCTTCTCGATGGTGGTTTTTGGCTACTCCCCGGGATCTCCAAAACTACTTTCTTTCTTATTTGTTTGTTTCCCGCCGAGAGGGATTGTTTCATGCTTATTTGTTACCACTGGGCGGGATTTCTGTTTTGGTGTTCAGTTTCAAGGGATTGATGCCCTAGGCCCATTGCTTATGTAATCAGGTTTTGGGATCCTTGTTAAAACCCACTATAAATACAAACACTACTTACCAAAAAAAATTATATACGTGACAAATAAATGGGATCATATTATATAAAAAATATTATTTATATTACTTCTCATTCATGAAAATTTAAGGGAAAGTTTTTTTGGTCATCTGCTTGGAGTTATTTCCATTAAGACACATAACTATTATCTGTTTACTATATTAAGTGACTTCTCAATAGATCTAGTGCCTGCTATTTTTGGTTAAATGCACATTACTTTGTACCTGTGCTTTTTTATTGGTTTGTCTATACTTCATGGATGATTAGCTCCATCTCTTTTTGGAACTATGCAAAAGTTGTGTTACCTTGTGGTGATATTCTTGCTCTCTTGAAGATTTATTTTGTAATTTGTTTGCTTTTCTTTTGCTTGGCAATGTCTTTCCTTTACTTGACAACTTTCAGTCTTGATGTCTTGATTGCCTTCAACTTTTTCTTGCAAGTTTATAAAATTTATGTTGCTTCTTTGTTATGATATTTTGATATCTTCTATGGAAGTGCTTCATGGTGTGAATGGGTACCTCTTTCTTTTGGGGTCAACCTTTAATCATACTTTGGTAGGGTTGTTTTACCCTTAAAAAATATTTTCAACAAAGAGGTTTTGAGCTTCTCTAGATCAAAGGGAGGGGATTATTAGGAGAGTTAGTTATTCCTTCTACCTCCTCTAATACCACATGTTAAATTTCAATGCTTCAAAGATTTACATTATGAAATGGTAGATATTTAAATACATAGAATGCCTAATTTTGGCATAGCAAACATCTAACTAAACTTACAACTATCCTTGTCCTATAGTGCATGCATAGACCTCATGATGGATGTTAATACCACATGTTATTTCACATGAACTATGATGTAATAACTCCTAACAAAATATCCATAATATTTTATTGTAAATATAGGGTAGTTTTAATAAAAAATCTTGGATTTTTTCGTATTAACTATATAATAGCCTTCTCATAGCATGAAAATATTGATTTAAATTGCATGGCCTCACTAATGAGGAATGACCCAAAAGAAAAGTATCATCAAAAAATTTAAAATGAGGTTTCGAAGGGATCATTTGTTGCAATATAAATACCTTTTATTTTTCGTTCTATTTTTACCTTTGAGAGAGCTCTCCTTAATTTCTTTGCAAGAATAATAAATAGATAAGATAGTGAATTATCTTGGTTGAGTCCAAAAGATGACTTAAATTATCCAATAGGGGAACATTGATCAAATAATTTTTTTTAGAGTGTAATAAAATCTAATCTGTTTATACCAACCTTGATAAAAACAAAATATTTTAAAACTATCATGTATAAAACTCCATTAAACCTTATCATATGCTTTGTTCATATCTACTTGCATAAGCATACATGGTTTTATGGAATGAAGAACATTGATCAAATAATTTTTTTTAGAGTGCAATAAAACCTAATCCGTTTATACCAACCTTGATAAAAACAAAATATTTTAAAACTATCATGTATAAAACTCCATTAAACCTTATCATATGCTTTGTTCATATCTACTTGCATAAGCATACATGGTTTTATGGAATGAAGAGAATGTATGGCTTCAATTAAGAAATTATTAACCATAAACAAAATTGCCTCATTCCTATGAGATAATAATATTTAGAATGATTTCCAACCCATTTGCCATAATTTTTGTTATAAATTATATTACAAAGGTTTATTGGACAAAAATGATCAAAATATTTTGTCTCACCTTTTATGGGAACCAATATAATAAAGGTGGCATTGATGTGACTTAGCATATCCTTCCTTTCCCAGGCCTCTTCAACCCGCAACCATCATATCACTCTTCAATAAACCCCAAAAAATTTATAAGAAAATTGCAATAAATCTATTAGGGCCAATTGCCTTGTTAGGATGAGAAGAAAAAAATGCTTCATGTAGTTCCTCCATGGTTATCTTCTTCATCAAACTTTCATTTTGTCCCTGTATGATAATTGATAGAATATTTGCCAAAGCTTATCCTATGCCTCATTATCTCGTCTCACATCTGATAATTTGTTTTGAAATAATTAATTGTTTCCTTAACGATATCTTCTTCTTCCTTAACATTTCTTCCATTTGAAGTTATAATATTTTTATGCTTACTGTAGCATAAAAAATGGTATTTTTATCTCCTTTCTTAAGCATTTTTTTCCCTAGATTTTTGAAAGCAATATAATTATTTTTTCTTGCATAAAATAATTTTTTTCTTGCATATAAGAATTGTAGTCTATTCCTTTGATTTCTACTAACTTTTTTTTTAGCTTGATTCAATTTTCTTCTTTTATTAAAAAATGTTACTAAAAAATTTAGCATTCCAAATCTACATTTACCTTTTTAAATATTTCATCATTTTAAATAAACTTATATTTAAGTGATCGTATAATTCTTTTAATAGTAGGATCTTGAATCCAAAAACTTCGTAACTATTTAAAAGAAAATAGAATCTTGAATCCATAAAATAACTTTCGATAACAACCATTATTAAGTAATTTTTTTTAAACCACTGTTGAAATGTCGAGTATCTTCAAAACCATCCTCTTTCTAAAAACCCTAACTTGCTCTAAGCCGGCCATGTTTTATGGTGGCGTCATCCACGATGAAATTTCGTTCCCCTCTGATATATTTTTTAATAATATTATTATTTTAATCTGCCGGTACATCATCATGGTCGGTGAACGATCGGTGGACACCCAAGACTGTTTAAAAAACAAAAATGGTTGGTGGACAGCGAAGACTGCCACTTTTCCTTCGGGATGGCTCAACTTTACTCTTTAAAAATCTGAAACAATTTTGCTTCCGAGACTACAGACGTAAGGAGTGACGTAAGACAGACAGGAAGTGGCACCTTATAAATATACATCCCCACTTCTCAGTTACACAACAAAAGTTGCAGCAGACTTTAGAAAGCTTGGTCCGGAAGAAGAAGAAAAAGATGGCTCAGTCAGTTCACCAAAATCCCGCTATGCAAGAAGAAGAAGAGAGTAAGAAGTCCATTCCGCTTATGGGGAGCTACCAAATGGGTCCATTCTTGTTGTCTCACAGGTTCTTTTCTTTACTGCCCTATTTTTGGTTTTAGGTAGAGAATAGTTTCCTTTGTTTTCATAAGACAGTCACCACAATAATTTCACCTAATTTGGTTTGTTTTATTTTGCAGGGTGGTTTTAGCCCCCTTAACTCGAGAACGATCCTACAATTATATCCCTCAACCACACGCAGTTCTTTATTACTCTCAGAGAACAACCCCCGGTGGTTTTTTGATATCAGAAGCAACTGGAATTTCTCCTTCTGCTCAAGGGTGGGTAATAAGTATTTTCGTTTTTTTTTTTTTTTTCATAGGAGTTAGGATAATGATTACAGATTAATTACTTGGAATTTGATTTGCCTTCTCAAAACAGTTATCCAGATACACCTGGAATATGGTCTAGAGAACAAGTTGAAGCCTGGAAGCCTATTGTCAGTGCCGTCCATGAAAAGGGAGGTATTTTCTTCTGTCAATTATGGCATTGCGGAAGAAATTCGCACGTGGGTTAGTATTATGATCATTTATGCCAAAATTTATTTTGCAAAATTTCTGAAGGGCCGTAGTGTATTTAGATTCTCTTATTACATGTCGATGTAGATTATCAGCCTGATGGCCAATCTCCAGTTTCATCATCAAGCAAAAAGTTATCAGGACAAACTGAATTGCCAAATCATAAGGATGTTGCAGATTTCTCTAATCCTCGTCCCTTAAGAACAGAGGAAATTCCTCTCATTGTTGCAGATTTTCGCAATGCCGCAATAAATGCCATTGATGCAGGTGAATTGAATCCAGCGATTTCATGTCTTTAGGCCTTACACCGAGATAAAATGTTTCGAATTTTTATGTTATTGTGTGACATAATTGTAGGGTTCGACGGTATTGAAATCCATGGGGCTCATGGATACCTTGTGGACCAGTTTATGAAAGACGCCGTAAACGACAGGACCGATTGTTACGGTGGCACATTGGAGAATCGTTGCAGATTTGCTCTTGAGGTTGTGGAAGCTGTGGCTGACGCCATCGGACCGGACCGGGTGGGAATAAGGCTTTCCCCCTTTTCCGCACATTCAGAAGCTTCCGACTCAAATCCTGAGGCGTTGGGACTTTACATGGCAGAGGCTTTGAATAAATACAACATTTTATATGCACACTATGTAGAGCCGAGGATGGTTACAGCCTTGGAAAGACTCAATACAACGGAGAAGAGCCTTGTTCCCATGAGAAAAGCATTTAAAAGGACGTTTTTGGTTGCAGGCGGCTATAATCGAGAAGAGGGGAATGCAGCTATTTCTTCTGGCAACGCCGACTTGGTCGTTTATGGTCGTTTGTTCTTAGCGAATCCAGATTTGCCACGAAGATTTGAGTTGAATGCATCCCTCAACAAATACAACAGAGCTACATTTTACACCATGGATCCTGTGGTTGGCTACACAGACTATCCATTCCTCCAATCCTGAGATCTTCCATTTTATAAACAGGGGCACTAATAGAACTAGAATATTTAATATATTTAAGCATGTTTTATTTTACCATCAATATAAAAACTAGTGCACGGCTTTGGACTTTTCTTTCAAAAGATTTAAGTTCAAACTATTCTCGAGAGTGCCTACTATTCTCGAGAGTGCCTGGTATATGGTGTGTAGTATGTGTTCATGTGTAACTTGGAGCGTACTTGGTGTATGGTATGTGGTGTGTTTACGTGTAACCTTAAAGAAAGATTTAAGTTCAAATTATTTTGGAGTGTACCTTTTGGTATATGGTGTGGTGTGTTCATGTGTAACCCTGAAAAAGATTTTAAATTCACACCATCCTGGAGCGTGCCTGGTAAATAATGTGGTGTGTTCATGTATAACCCTAAAAAAGATTCAAGTTCAAACCATCGTAAAACATACCTAATATATGATGTGTAGTGTGTTCTTGTATAACCCTGGAGCAGTGTGTTCTTGTATAACCCTGGAGCATAGTACCTGGTATATGGTGTGTTCATGTGTAACCCTGGAACGTGCGTGATGTATGGTGTGTGTTCATGTGTAACTCTGGAGCGTGTGGTGTGTTCATGTGTAACCCTGGAGCGCGTGGTGTAAGGTGTGTGGTGTGTGCATGTGTAAGCCTGCAGTCCTGGAGTGTGACTGGTGTGACTGGTGTATGGTATATGGTATATGGTATGTTTAAATAAAAAAAAATAGTGTATCCATCGACCTATCATTTCTATCTACATTATATGGAATCATAGTTTTTTTAATAAATATAATAATATATTTTTTATAAAGAGTCCAATAAATATATTTTAGGGTGGCCAAACTTTCCGTTTCACTTCGATTATTTTAAATTTTGTGGTCATCACCATCTTTCAATAACAATAATAATAATAATATTCTAAACCACGCCAGGCGGGGCCAACCATATTTATAGTTGAACGCTTTTAATTTATTAATGTGGACCAGCTGTAGTTACTAAACGGTTATTTATTGTTTATAATTTGGACCTAATACTTGTAAATATAATGTGGACCAGCTGTAGTTACTAAACGGTTATTTATTGATTATATGCAACTTACGTGACGAGCAATTATGTATACAGTGGTCACACGTCTAGGAACGAATAATATTTTCTAATAAAGAAAAGACAATTAAAAAAAGATGGTTGGCGTAGGCTTCTAGCCATGGCAAGATGAGTTTGGGAGTTTGACTGGTTTCTAGCCGTGGCTCGATGACGTTGGGGGCATCTGCCCGAGCAAATAAAGTCTAGTGTCAAATTTTAATTATCTATTATACGCATAAAAATAATTTTATATATTTTTTTTGGTAAGTAGTGTTTGTATTTACAATGGGTTTTAACAAGGATCCCAAAACCTGATTACATAAGCAATGGGTCTAGGGCATCAATCCCTTGAAACTGAACACCAAAACAAAAATCCCGCCCAGCGGTAACAGTAAGCATGAAACAATCCCTCTCAGTGGGAAACAAACAAATAAGAAAGAAAGTAGTTTTGGAGATCCCGCCCAGTGGGGAGTAGCCAAAAACCACCATCGAGAAGATCCCGCCCAGCAGGAAGCAAAGAAAAACCGTTACAATAAAATCCCGCCTCACGGGAAGCAGTCAAAACCACCACAAACGGTCCCGCCTAGCGGGAAGCAAC
Organism: Wollemia nobilis; assembly: GCA_028583015.1. Taxonomy (NCBI): domain Eukaryota; kingdom Viridiplantae; phylum Streptophyta; class Pinopsida; order Araucariales; family Araucariaceae; genus Wollemia; species Wollemia nobilis. The sequence goes on along the minus strand of JAQPPZ010003077.1, from coordinate 7,577,228 downwards.
GAGGAAATCCCGCCATCCGGGAAACCAGCAGAAAAGAAAGGATCTCGCCTCATGGGAAAACCGGCGGATTTGGCGGATCCCGCCCTGTGGAGAAACCAGCCGCCCACCGGGAAAACATTCCGTTCAGCGAGAGCCATCCTGTAGGAAGCCGACAGCCAGCACAAAGAGGATCCAGCCCATCAGGAAGTGACCAAAGAGTTGTACCACAAGGAACCCGCCCCGGGAAAACAAAAGAGGATCCCAGCAGCAGGGACCAAGAATCCCGTCCAAGCACAGAGCCCGCCGAGGATTCACAAGAAAAAGGGGGAAGCTGTCCAAACCCTAAACCGTCACCTCCACCGCACCGAGAAACGCAGGGGACCAGATCCACGCGAATAACCTGCAAAAAACCCCAAGGGGAAGCCTGAGGGAAAAAGGGAAGGGATCCCCAACCAAACAGGGATCCCTGGGAAGCACCAGTCCAAAAAAACAACCAAGGAAACCCTAGCCGGCCGGGAGGGGCGCAGATAGTGGAAAAGGATCTCCCCCGGGAGATCATCTCGCAAACAACCACTCCCCGGGAGGGATGACCCGGGTTGAGCCGAGTGTCAGGCGGGGAACCCAGGAGCCATGGGAGGGGGAGCAGGGGAGGGACCAGAGCCCTCCCCTCTCTACTTTCTTCCCCCCATCCAAAATAATTTTATATATTAATTAACTTATACTAAAAATCAATTTATAAGGGAAAAATATATTTATAGTATATTTATTATAAATAAACGTTGTTAAAAAAATCGTATACTTTATAGTTTTTTAATCAAAATGTACTAAAAAGTATTATTTATATTATATTTTATTTATAAAAATTTAGAGGAAGCATTTTTAGTTATATTTTTATATAGTTAAAAGAATGAGATAGAAACATGAACTATAGTATGATAATATATAGAGGGTTTCAATCCCTTGGGTCCTATAGTATTGGTGGGTGTGTCACGTCGGCTACGTAAAAGGTTTATCCCAATGCAACTGGAGGTTATAGTGGCGATAAAGAGCGAGATTCGAACCCACGAAGACGCGTAGAAAATTGTAAGTGATAAGGAGCGAGATTTGAACCCACGAAGAGGCGTAGAAAATTGTAAGTGATAAGGAGCGAGATTTGAACCCACGAAGAGGTGTAGAAAATTGTAAGTGTTACCGATTCCTCTAATCTAATAATAATAATAAAGCACGATAATATAGAGAAACAATGTTATATTTTGTTGATATTTTTTAATTATATTTGTTTTATTGTTTTTAAAATATATCTAAGGTTTTCAGTACTTTAATCATGTGGTTAGGATAGAGATTACTTATCAAAGTGGAATGCAAGAAAGAATTATAGCTAAATGATAGGTATCCCTATATATCGATTATGTATTATTGGATAACTTACATTATGGATCTAAGGAAAATAATAATAATCACAAAGACAATACTTTTTTGCTCTATTTGCATATTTTAAAGATTGAGAAAGAGTGGGTTTTAGATTTACTTTGGATGCCACAGGAATAACAAAAAATAACAAAACAAATTTTGATCAACCATGAGCCTTTAAACTTGGGGTGAAAAAATCAGATGACTTATCCCACATCTGGGATGTTGATCTTATGCATCTTGTTAGGATTATGAATTGAAGATGTACTTATAGAAAACATGCCATTTCATTGATGTTAAAAGTGTTATAAAATCACTCCTTTTAAAAATTTATCCCTTAAGCTACAAGTAGGATCTTTCAATGAAGAAACCCTTTACAAAATATTGTAGGAGTCTTCTATGAGCACCTCAATGGGGGGTGGGTTTATTGCACGTGCACCACCACTAGTTGAGTAGATCTTCTAAACCTACACAACCCAAGCAAAGAGCTAGTAGCAAGTGTGGGCCTGTCTTAATTAAACCCTGATTGATAAGAAATAAAACATATGAAATATAATCTATTGCATGATTACAAGACTAAAATGAGCTAAAAAAGAGAGAAAACAATGATTCTTACCTCTATTGTTGATTTGTTGGTCTGAAACTATCTGGAACTAGTTCTTGAAGGGAAATGTATCCTACGGTCTTGATGTGATCATACCTATCCTTGCGATCAACTTTGTGTTGATCAGACAAAAACTTCTTTCGAAGGGGAGGTTCTTCTAGTTCTATGGATGCTCCTACCCAAGTTTGGTAGCTATCTAAATCCACACCCGTGAGCAGTTTACAAAAGAGCAAGGGAAAACAAAGGCATACAAAAGCATCAATGGGGGTTAACACCAAAGAGGGTTGGAGTGCAATAGAGGCTAAATTGATTTTTGCAAAGTTTTGGTAAGTAAATGTGTGTTCTTTGAAAATGAAGGAAATGACCTTCTATTTATAAAATTTGGCCAAGGTTAGGGGGGTTGAGGTGTCCTATGAGGTGGAGGTGTGCACCATACCTCATGAATGTCCTTGGGTGGAGGAAAGTCCTCATCCACCCACATGCATTAAATGGGCATGGGTGCACCATGCCTCATAAATGCATGGGGTGAAGAAAGTCCTCACCCTCATTATGGCATGTGGATGCAAAGTCATCCATGTCATAAATGTATTGATGGTGCAAAGTCTTCATGGCTTTAAATGCATTTAATAGGCATGGGGATGTGGAGAGTAGGGGGTAGAGTAGGTTAAGGTGAAGTGGAGGCTAGGCTAGTCAAATGATAGACTAGGATGAGGTGGCCCTAGGCTAGACTAGGCTAAAGGAGGGTCACATGGTGACCAGGGGATAAACATAGGAGGGGGCTCAGATGGCTAAGAGGGACTAAAGAGGATGAAAAGTGATTTTTGATAAATTAACAAAATTTTGAAGGTTTTAGCAAATTAATCAACCATTAACACCACATAAGGGATAATGTGATATTTTTAGGTTTCTACATTTACCCCTTTTTGTACTACAATGTGTGAAAACACAGTGCAATACAAAAACATATGATACTAGATTGGTGGTTGACTATGAGAAGGATGATGAGTTGATGAATTATTATGGTTGATCATGATTGCTTACGACTTTTGGTGTGCCACAACAATTTTTGAGGGAAGAGATGCAAGATTGTCTCAAATCATGAATAATGTAAGATGCCCCAATTATGGAAGGGATGAATATCCTTGAAACTTTACCTTTGATAGATTGTTGAACTTGATTTTATTTAGTAAGTTGACCAGCCAGTGGTAGGTATCCTTAGGATACTAAATTGATTAAAAGTGGGCTTAATGGCCACCTCAATGTAGAAAATTCTTGATTAATCATATGGACATTAGCATGGAGCATATTAGATTTGATTTGGATTAGAGTTTGATTGAGAAGAAGAAATTATATGTTTATTTGTTCTAGCAAAGGAGGGTTTGTGATAGTTTCAAGCAAAGATTCTTGGACAAACATGATTATAAGATTGAGTGTTTGGATATTGGATATGCACAAGGCAACATTAGTGGAAAATATCTACCCCCTCAAGCAATGAGTTGATGAGTGAAGAAGCGAAACTCAACAACAAAGTGCTTGACATAAAAGGTCATGGCATAACCATAGAGTGGACAAGAATTTATGGGGTCCATATGGATGGGTATGATCAAAGGTCGTACAAACTTGTGTAGTCAAAATTTAATTGTATGTATCTACATGGTCGAGGCATGTAATGACCCAAAAATCAAGAAGCAAAAACACACATAAATAGTTTTTTTTTACTAGAGAGAGGGAGTCATAAACCCCTAACTAACCTTAGTTCGACTTAATGTTTAACAACCCCTAAGTTTCTCAAGAACTGTACCACACAAGAATCCCCTCACACAAGTCCCTTCTACGTAGGTATATCTCATGTTATGCACATAAATCCATCTATCTCATCAACCTTGATGAACTAGACTTACCACCCTCAATCATTAGAAGGTGTACACACATCTCCATATTTTTTGCAAGCCATTATACGTGTGTATGCTATGTGTACTGCAAGTTAAACTATCATTCTTATCCTCTGAAAAGCTATCTTAACTTTAGAACGATCTTCTAAACCTAGTTACAAATCCCCCTAAGGGGGTCTCAATCCCTTAGGTCACCCTCTAAGTTCACCTAGAACTTACTATTGTTTTTATAACAATTATTTAAACAAGAATATAAAAGATAGATATAGATACTAAATCCAACAAAACATAATTCATTATAAATCAAAGGACAACTAAAACATGAAGCAATAATTGAAGGATGAACAAGCAATAGAAAGGATCTAAATACAATCACATTCAATCAATAGAATACAAAGGTACCTCAGCCATATGGTTCATTTATTACATAAGTATGTATGGTAAACTCCATACTTTCAAACAATACATTACATCAATTTCATTTGGAAAATATCCCTATAAATCTAATATCTTTGCATAAATAAATAAGATGTAAGGTAGAGAGCAAACTTGTGCATTAGTCCATCTTATGACTTTGGTCCTCTCACTCTTCCATTGATCAAGTGAGGATAGTAGGGGATCAGGACACTCATAGTTCAGGATAGACATGCTTCTAAAATGCATTTGTTTATTTCATTTCCAAATTGCAACTATACAAATAACCCAAGCAATTCAACTTTCTAATGCATAGTTGACATCATAGAAAACTACTCTTTCTATTTCCCCTCTCATCTCCTCATGAGAGCTATTCAACCATGCATCAAGACCACATGCTCTACTCGTAATAAATGGTTTAACCCTTATTCAACAATCAAAGTTCCATACCCTTAATTGCTAAATAACCATATTCACATTCATCATCCAATTAAAGCCAACTACTTTAATCTTCAAATAAACCTTTTTCTTCATTTCATAAATTAAAGTCCCATACCCTTAATTTACAAAACAACCATATTCACATTCATTATCCAATTAAAGCCAACTACTTTAATCTTCAAATAAATATTTTTCTTCATTTCATAAATTAAAGTCTCATACCCTTAATTTACAAAACAACCATATTCACATTCATTATCCAATTAAAACCAACTACTTTAATCTTCAAATAAACTTTTTCTTCATTTCATAAATTAAAGTCCCATACCCTTAATTTACAAAACAACCATATTCACATTCATTATCCTAAATTTTACCATTTTAGATAATGAAATAACATTAAATATTCTTTCCTTTCATTACCCTAAAATCTACCATTTTAGATAATGAAATAACATTAAATATTCTTTACTTTCATTACCCTAAAATCTACCATTTTAGATAATGAAATAACATTAAAGATTTTTTCCTTTCATTACCCTAAAATCTACCATTTTAGATAATGAAATAACATTAAATATTCTTTCCTTTCATTACCCTAACCATTTTAGATAATGAAATAACATTAAATATTCTTTCCTTTCATTACCCTAAAATCTACCATTTTAGATAATGAAACAACATTAAAGATTCTTTCCTTTCATTACTCTAAAATCTATTATTTTAGATAATGAAACAACATTAAATATTCTTTCCTTTCATTACCCTAAAATATACCATTTTAGATAATGAAATATCTTTAAAGATTCCTTCCTTTCATTACCCTAAAATTTACCATTTTAGATAATGAAATAACATTAAAGATTCCTTCCTTTCATTACCCTAAAATCTATCATTTTAGACAATGAAATATCATTAAATATTATTTCCTTTCATACCATTTTAGATAATGAAATTGCATTTAGAGGTTTGATCCAACCAACCATACTCTATGCTCTCCCCTATGCAATGATTAACTAGCGGTCGACTCTAGCAAAGGGAGAACAGATTGACATGGAGTGTTTTATGACATAGATGCTGATAAGGTATGATTGAGATGGCTTTTGGCCCAGAGTGAACCAGAGTATAGGTGGAGTATTCAGGGTTTCCACGGTGTCAAATGATATCCACGATGTGGTCGGTTCATTCTAGCATCAGCGTAGCCCATGGTGTTATGCTTTATGCCCAAAGGTGGCTACCGAGTGGGGTTAAAACCTACTGTGCAATTCTTGCATGGCTACAGACGTCAAAGAAGGGTTGTATTTGGTGATCAAGCAAATATCTTACCTTGAGGTATACCTACTCTAAGTGTTGTCTATGTTACCAGAAACATATTGTCATTTGGAGCAATAGTCACGATGATAGATAGAGCATGGTACAACCAATCAACTAGACAAAAGGTGCTACCATATCCAGTTGACCAAAAAAATGGTGCTAAGGCTTGGTTGAGGAGGTTAACCATGGACACAAATTCATGATAGTTCATAAGTGATCAATGGGAGGATGGTCAAAGGACCCCTCACTAGTCTTAACTTTACACTTCTAAGGAAGCATGTTTACATAGCTTAAAGGAGTCGACATAAACAGGTGAGAATCCATAGCTTGGAAAAAGTCTAAACTAACAGATAAAAATATTAAACATATATGGAGTCTCAGGATTCCAACTTGGTATTACTCATTGCTGGTTGTCTATTTGGGTTGCACTCGAACTCCCGTCGCCTACTTCCTCTTCTTCCTATTGGGATTCTCCCTTAGTTTCATGATGCTTCATAGTGCTTCATCTCTCTGCCTTCTTATCCAACACACCCTTCCCTTTTTCCCATCCACATCCTCTTTCCAGTACACATCTCACATCATTCTCCTTGGATTTTTTCCATCGCCTACTCGCCATAACTCCCCATATGCACATGTCAGATGGTAGGGGGAGAACGTTCCTTCCTCTACCTTCCCAAGATGCTTTCCATAAAGAATCCATCCCTTCACGTCATAGGGAGCCTCGCACAGTTGGTCCGATTGTATATTCTACAAGGTGGTCTATCTGATTCTATGGAGGGTGGTCTTATCATATTTAAAACCAACATTGGTTGGTCATTTTGATTAAGCGAATTCCCCACCATTTCAATAGTCAAAGTCTATTCTCTATAAGTTCAATGAAATGCATTTATCTAGACAAATCGAGTGGTAATTTGCTTATAATGGGGTTCTTTTCAACCATTTCTTTTTTCTTTTAAAAATATTTTATTTATCAATATGAAATAAATCACATATTTATTCAAAATGAAAACTCTTTATCACTAAAATATAAATCAATCATTTATTTAAAATGATATGTCCTTAACATTCTAAAATAAATTAATAATTTATTTAAAATGAGATATTTTTGCTATTTAAATAAATAAATTATTTATTTATAATGAGATCTCCTTGTTATTCTAAATAAATCAATTATTTATTCAAAATGATATCTTTTCACTATTCAAATAAATCAATCATTTATTTAAAATGATATCTCTTTATTATTCAAATAAATCAATCATTTATTTAAAATGATATCTCTTTACTATTCTATTTACTAGGCCATACAAGGAGTTATGAAGACAACCTATTCATTCATAGCTCACAAATTATTAAGACAAATAGTACTGAAGTAAAAGATAATCATGCATGTACAACAAACAAAGAGGAAGTCTTTCCATAAATCTAGTCACCTGTCTCAACCTCTAGAACTTACAATAGCTACTAGGCTATCAATTTAGGGCTTAAGGTGGCTAGCTATTGATGATTATCCCTTAACCGAATGCATACCTATATGAAGGCATCCATCCTTATCACCTCTGAGTTGCCTTGTCATAACTTTCCTATTAGCTTTTGATACAATATCCAAAGGAGATAATAATCACGAGATGCAAAATAATATTAAAGAAAGTAAATCTGCAAGATGACTGAGATATGCAATAAACATAAATGATATATAAATGAATACAATGTAGCTATGGAGGAAATGAGCACTCCATCAATATAGCTACTGGACTACATTGCATCCATCACCAATGGATGGTGATCCACACATAACTGAACTACCTACTAAGATCCCTAAGCTATTGTGTCACCGACACTCCCCTTGCTTCTCTATACTAACAATGAGGCCTTCCTTATATAGGCAAAATAGGATACTTGGCCAACACTCTATCTAGTTGTACAAGTGACACCTTGCACATTTACAACTTGCACATTGACACTTGTGCATTTATTACATTGCATGAAGTAACTAGATAACTTCCCCCTAAAGTAATCTAATGTCCTAAGTATGTACCTTTGAAGATACATTTACATAACCCAAATGATGGAATATAAACTATTTCTAACACCCCCTGTATTACATTATTTGGGTATTGAAGACTTTTAGTCTTCAATATGGATCTTCATCTTCTTCTTGAGCTTTGTACTCTCCTTCTGCGTATTTTGTATTCAGGTTCAGCAGGTAATTTGTGTCTTCATATGATGTAGAGTAAGTTGTAGTTGAAGCTGAGAATTCTTCTTTCATCAGATGATCTTTGGCTTGTTCTGATTCATCTTCCTTATCTTCTATCCAGCCACCTTTATAGTTTTCTTTGCAAGTGTCTTCATCTGGTTCTGATTGTTGATGTATGAGTAGAGCATGATGAAGTTGTCCTCTCATATTTTTGTTTTTGATCTTCCTGAGCTTACCTTTTAGGTGTATTGGTCCTTCATTTTCTTCAACCTGTTCTTCTGTAAATATGTTAGCAACATTTTGAATCACAACATCTTGTGAGATTCCCATTGAGTCTAGGATGTATGTATTTTCATGGATTGAACCTATTGCTTTTATTCCATCTTGATTCATAATAAGACATGTATTGATCCCATTCATATATCCAAAGTTAATCATATAGTTGTTTTCTACTAGCTTGCTTACTGAGATGAGATTGAATGTTAATCCAGGAACATACAATACATTTTGTAGTAGAAGATTTGGAAATGATTTGTTGGGAGTTACACATCCATATCCATGAATAGGATAAGTTTGGTTGTCTGCAATTCTTAGTCTGTAACCTTTAGAGACTTCAAGACAATCAAACCAATGTATATTTCCTATCATATGATGATTGGCTCTTGAGTCAATATACCACATGTGCTCATGCTTTTTGAACTGGTTCCTATTGGAGCAAGTTTTATATTCATTATATGACATTCCTTTACTCATTTGAGGAGGTTGAATTTGAAGAGATAATATGTAAACCCTGATTGAAGTATATAAGCTTGATTTGATGAAACCTTTAGATTTGTAGGCTTCCTTATGTCTCCCTAGTAATGAGAGTATGAACACCTAATTTTAGGTTTTGAAGAAAGCTTATATCTTCCCAACTTGACTACCTTTGATCAAGTTTTGTAAAATGCCAAATAACTCCTTAATGTTTTTGGAGTATGATATAGTGCTTTTTGTAAAGATAAAGTTCAATTTTATGATTGATTTTGTACAGTCAAAAATCAATTTATCTAACACCTTATTTCTCCTAATTGAACTAAGCACTTTTTCAATTTTCAAGAGGTTTTAATGTTGGAATCCTTTTGTCCTTTTTTGAGAAATTTAAAGACAAGTAAAAATATAATTTCCAACTTTAACAATAAATATTTAATAACCTCTTTTATGACCCTTAGGTTTCAATTTCTAATTTCCAAAGACCTAGTTTGATGTTGTAACCCTTATCACTCCAAAGTTTGGAAAATTAGAAAATTAATAATATTTGCAAAATATCAAAGAAATTAATCCAAGTTGAATTCCTTATTTCTCCTAGGTTGAGATGCAAATATTATTTTAATTTGGTAAGTTATCCCCTATAGCTTTGCTTTCACTAAACTAAATTTTATACCTTAGTTTATAACCCTTATATCTCCAAAGTTGAAAGCAATAATAAGATGGGATTTCACCCTTACCTTTTTGATGCTAGACTCCCCACTCTTCAGCGCTCCCTTTGACTGAATATAACAGTGATGATATGGTTCCCTTGGGCACTGGAATCAATGGAGGTAGACGTCTTTAATGCTGGAACGTATACACTATTGAATATGGAAGATTTGACCTTCAAAAAACCTGGAGTCTTAAATGCTCCTTCTTCCTTCCTTCCACGTTGTGTTGACTGGCTTTGACTGTGTTTTCTCTCACTCTCTACTTGCTATAATATTCAAACTTCGGGCACTTTTATTGGAGGAGCAAACTCTGCTTGGTGACACGTGTCACGTCCATTACGTATGGGCACCCTTCTACGTAACTCCTTCTTGCTGGTCACTTTGTAACGCTTGCTCCTTCATGTGGGACTTGTGGATAACAAGTGTCACCACTTATGCTCGTCCATTGAGAGTCGTAGCTTCTAGTAGCACTTGAGAGTCGAAGCTTCTAGTAATGCTTGAGAGTTGAAGCTTCTAGTAATGCTTGAGAGTCGAATTTAAGTTTGAATGCTTGGGCATTTGAGAGGCAACGTTCTTGTAACGCTTGCTCTTTGAAGATAGATGCCAAGTGGCATTCACTCTCTCTGCATGTAGACCGTAATACCTTCCAAGGAGATTATTAACTCCTTAGGTCTTTTAGTTTACCATTCCTTTGCTTTGCTATGTTTCTTGAGTAGCAAGCAACCTTGTTTTCTGTAGGTGGATTGATGAGGCGCTATGGAGCTTGAGTAGCAAATTTGATGCTTCATTTGGTGGATGATCTTCACCAAGATAGTAGCTCCTTTTCCTTTAATGCTTCCAATATATTGAAACTTGTACATCTTTGTAGAGTAGATGTTGTTCATTTCTCCTTGGTAGAGATAGATACCTTTTAGATGTTGTCCATATTGTTGTTCATCTTATGTTGGTAGGAGTAGATACCTTTTTTTGCAGTGTAGATGTTGTTCATCCCACTTTGCTATCCATCTCATGTTGTTGTCGTATCATGTTGTTGTCCATCAATGAATGTGCACTCCTTTACGTAGCTTTGATGATGGCCTCTTGTGGGCTTTGTTTTGCAGGTTCATCCATCCAAGATGCGCCCTTCGAGTGGCTGCTATTGCTTGGGAAGAAGAGTGCTTACGTTGGCTACTTTTCCTATTGATATTGTGCCTTTTGGAGACACATCCAAATCTGCTCTTGGACTGTAAAAAACTAGATTTAAAATGGTGCAATAAAATGTACTATAGATTGTACATTAGCCTCCTTCTTTTGCACTCTTATTTCAGATATAAATTTCTGGTTTTATGGCAGATTTCTCTTCCTACAATACAAGGGTTTTGAGGTTGTCTTTTATGAGTAGACACCTTCCCTTTTTGCTTGGACACTTTTATATTAAATCCAAGCTTTAGACAATAGTAGATAGAAGCTTTTAGTTTATGCAATTTTCTGCATTTTATTTTCTTGCATTCACTCTTGTAATGCTTTGGATCTGAGACTCACCAAGTCTCAATGAAGCTTCTATTTCTATTTTAGGTTCTTCTCCAAGTTTTGGAGGATTCTAACCTTTTTGGGTGGCTTCTTTTGGCCACTACAAGTTGCAGATTTTAGTGCTTCAATAGTGTCTTTAGACACTTGATACAAATCAGATTTTGTGCCCTTCAAGAACACAAAAGCTAATTTTCTTTTGAGAGTAGTATACTAGTGCATAATAAATCTAATAGACCTTTTTTTAATGCACTAATAATTTCACCTTATCACTCCAATTTAACTCTCAAGATAATGCACTTTAATTAATCTACTACAACTATTCAAGAATAACCTAAAATGAATCTTTAGAAGTTATTCTACAAATTCACTACAACTAATATTGTAGGACTTAGTCTTCTTTTCTATTTTCTAAGTAGATGATAGGTAGTTGATAGATATAATTCTAAAATCTAATCAACTCCTAATTAATGTGCAAATGAACCTTAAAATGAACCTCTTTCTATTTGCACTTTTGAAGACTGTAATCTACTTTTCTTTATGCAACTTTAATCCAGATAAGGTGCTCAAATGAATCTTAATTAATGACTTAGTTAGCACCAGTAGTTGCATACCTTTTTTAATATTCTGTAGCTCCTTCTTCCACTTCTATAGAGGATGTAGATCTTGGTGCCTAAGATCACCAAGTTGTTGCTTCGAGTAGGGTTTTGCAACTCTTTGTAGACTATTCTTGAACAACCCCTTCTTCACCAAATGATGGTCTCAAACTTTCTTTTATGAGCCTAGGATTTGGTGGCTTGTTCTCCTCTTGTAATATTCTCCTTCTATTGTAGATTTGGATAAGTCTCTATCTCTGAAGTGGTGCCTTCTTGCTATGAGAGGTAATCTTCAAATCTCCTAGATTTGATGAGCTTCTTCTGTCTTCAAGTCTTCTTGTCAAATTCTAACTTCAAGCAGGATCTTCCTCTCAATATTCTGAATATCTTGAGGTCTTTCATTGGATTCTTCTTCTACAATTTGGCACTCCTTGCCAAATTCTCCTTCTCTTGGGCTTGTTGTCGGATGGCGATAATTGTCCCAAGTTCTTCACTATCAGGGGCTTCTCCTTGGTAGTGGATTTCTCCAGTGAGATCTCCTTTGATGATTTCTTCAATAAGGCTTTCCTAGCCTTTTTTTGGATGCTCGATGAGACCTTTCTAAGGTCTTTGATCTTACAACTTTTGATGGTCTTCACTTGAGACCTCTTCAACCTTCTACTCCTGGAAGTGTTGGTGATGTGATCTACTCCTAGATCTTTGATTCTATTACTTCTAGATTTGAGTAGGACTCTCCTAGTCCTTCTTCCAAGTTTGGAAGTCCTTCAATGAGATCTTCTCCTGATCTCCTTTGCTTCAGGTGTTGAATTGATTCTGAAGAAGATACCCTTCCTAACTATTTTGTAGGAAGTTTCCCAACTCACTAAATCTTCTTTCCCTACAACAAATATGTTAATACTAAAATCTTAATCTACTTCTGAATCAGATATTCCTTTCGAATTCCTTTTTAGGATCAAGGCTTCTATGGCCTTTTTCAGTATTAAGGCTTTTGTGGCCTTTTTTAATATCAAGGCTTCTGTGGCCTTTTCAATATCAAGGCTTCTGTGGCTTTTCAATATCAAGGCTTCTATGGCCTTTTTAATATCAATACTTCTATGGCTTCTTCTTCAAGGCTTCTATGGCCTTTTCTTCAAGGCTACTATGGCCTTTTTTATCTGCAATGGATATCTTCAGTCTCCTAGCTTCACCATACCTTTTCTTCAGAAGTCTTCTTCCATAGTGTTCTTCTCCTACACAAGAAACTAATCTCTGCACTATGAGGGCACGTCGACCTTCGGGCAATGAAGTTGGAGTCTCCTAGATTTCTATCATAGGAGGAGTACCAATCCTCTGAGAATTAGTTATCTACAATAAAAGAAACTTTAGGAAATAGTTAGAAAATTCTAGATATCTTGGATCTTCACTAGATGCTCTATCAATCTAGTGGATTGAGTGTTGAGTCCTGGTCTTCACGAGTTTTCCTATAACTTTGTGGAAAGACTCTAGTCAAATGCAATCTCAGTATTTTTTGGGACTGAGATATCCTTCAGTCCTCACTTGTGACTCTCCCTGATTCTATCACCTAGATTCTTCTAAGAACTTTTGATAGTGACTGGTCCAATGGCGCGTCAGGTTGACAAAACACTCAAGCTCAATAATGATGGTGATTTTCCTGTAGACCTACACAGACTAGATCTACCGTAGCTCTGATACCACTGTTAGCTTTTGATACAATATCCAAAGGAGATAATAATCACGAGATGCAGAATAATATTAAAGAAAGTAAATCTGCAAGATGACTGAGATATGCAATAAACATAAATGATATATAAATGAATACAATGTAGCTATGGAGGAAATGAGCACTCCATCAATAAAGCTACTGGACTACATTGCATCCATCACCAATGGATGGTGATCCACATAGAACTGAACTACCTACTAAGATCCCTAAGCTACTGTGTCACCGACACTCCCCTTGCTTATCTATACTAACAATGAGGCCTTCCTTATATAGGTAAAATAGGATACTTGGCCAACACTCTATCTAGTTGTACAAGTGACACCTTGCACATTTACAACTTGCACATGGACACTTGTGCATTTATTACATTGCATGAAGTAACTAGATAACTTCCCCCTAAAGTAATCTAATGTCCTAAGTATGTACCTTTGAAGATACATTTACATAACCCAAATGATGGAATATAAACTATTTCTAACATTCCCCAACCTCAAGTACCCTCATCTTCGGTGGATGACTCAACTTCTTCCACTTATGAGTGCACCTGATCCTACACATTGGCAATTTTATTAGCAGTATCATGCTCTAATATCTATTAATATCTCATAGCTGCTTAATTGCTCAAAATCAAGTATTAAAGCATCATCATATAATACATTGTTTTTCATATAAAAAAGGTCCATTTGGGAGGGTCATGGCATCCTCCCACACTAGAAATAAACACCGTACCGACTGTTTCTCAGTTTTACACAAGCATACACAATCAAAATTAAATTATTAAAACTTTTAGAGATCATAAAACAAAAAAGGAAAATGTTTTTGCATATCCACCACTTTCTCCCAAGTGGAATTCCTTTTCGAGAAATGGTCCCACTAGACCTTAAATTGCTCAAGGATCTAATTCCACATAGTTTTAGAGTGGAATTCGAGAATTCTTACTAGCATTACTTCAATTACCTCTGGATTTTCCATCTGTAAATCAGAAACATCCCACACATATTCAGGGTCAACAATATATTTTCTAATCAAAGATATGTGGAAAGTATTGTGGATTTTTATAGATTAGGAGGTAAAGCGAGTTGGTATGCAATCAGAATAATATTTCTAGTGATATCAAAGGATCCTACAAATTGTGAATCCAGTTTTGTGGACTTGATTACACTTTTCATTGGTTTGACCCTTAGAAACACTTTATCTCCCACCGAGTACTCTCTTGGAGTTCTCTTTAAATCAACATAACTCTTCTACCTATCAAAAAATTCCTTGAGTCTTTACATTATTACCTTCACTTGCTCTTCTATTTATCTAACCAATTCTAATCGAATCATAATTCTATCCTCTAGGTTGTCCCACAATAGTGGTGTTCTACACTTTCACCCATACAAGGCATCGAAAGGTGCCATTCCTAGAGATGAGTGATACCCATTATTGTAGGTAAACTCTACCAAAGGTAGGTAGTATTCCCAACAAGACGTGATCCATACAATACATGTGGAGCATATCTTCTAGTACTTGTTTTAACCGCTCTGTTTGACCATCTATTTTAGGGTGGTATGTTGAACTCATGTTCAACTTCATGCCTATTTCCCAATGAAGAGCTTTTTAAAATTCAGAAGTGAACTTGGAATCCCTATCTAAGATGAGTATCTCAAGAAATCTATGCAATCAAAACACTTCCTTGGAAAATCTATTAGCCACCACCTAAGCATTGTCCTTGGTTATCCCAGGTATAAAATGTGTAACCTTACTCAATTTGCCAACTACTACTAGAATTGTTTTGTGTTGGTACCTGGTTTTAGGTAAACCTACTATGAAATCCATTGATATGAACTACCATTTATGTGTAGGTATACTATGTGAATACAACTGTCCTGTGGGATGATTGTGCTCCATCTTAACCTTCTAAAATTCAAGGTATCGAGCGACAAAATTAGTTGTATAAGGAGATCTATGGGCTTCTTGCATTATTAGCTTTCTTAAATCCCTTAATTTTGGTATGATGATTCTACCTTTGTAGCACAAAAAGTTATCTATCACCCCAAAATCCTTATTGCCCTTAGGGTCTCTATCTATTCTAGCTCAAATTTCTTAGCAATATTCATCCTGATATTTCTCCTGCCTCACTTGGTCCATGAGATTTATGTGACTCCTAGTTATGGCTACTATGTGTCTCCTCATACTCAAGGCATTAGAAACCTTATTATCTTTTCCCTTTATGTACTCAATTTCAAAGTCATACTCAATGAGAAACTCGATCCACCTTCTCTATCTCGCATTGAGTATTGGTTGGGTAAATATGTACCTTAGAATTTGATGATCTGATTTTAACTCGAAAGGTCTTCCTACTAGATAATGGTGCTAGACCTTTAGAGCATGCACCACAGCGACTAGCTCTAAATCATGAGTAGCATAATTAACTTCATGCTTTTTAAGTTTCCTTGAAGTATAAGCTACTACTAACTCTTCTTGCATGAGTACTCCTCCTAACCCTTCCAGTGATGCATCAATGCATACTGAAAAATCTCCTTGAGGATCTGGAATCTTCAATATTGGTGTGGTAGTGAGTTTCTACTTCAACAAAGCAAAAGCATTCTCACATTTTTCCATCCATTTGAACTCCTTCCCTTTCTTCTGAAGGTTAGTTATTGTCGAGGAAATCTTTGAGAAATCCTTTATATAATGTCTATAATAGCTCGTTAACCCCATGAAGCTTCTTACTTTAGTAATATTAGTAGGGAGTGACCAATTTAATATGGCTTTGATCTTCTCCGGATCCACAACAATTCCTTCTACTGATATGATATACCCTAAATATCACACCTCTAAAACATAGAAATCACTCTTGGCTAGATTTTCGTAGAGTTGATTTTCCCTTAGTAACTCTAACATGATCTTGAGATGCTTATCATGCTCTTCCTTGTTCCAAGAGTATATTAGGATATCATCTAGAAATACAAGGACAAACTAGTCTAGGTGCCTTCTGAACACACTGTTCATTAAATTCATGAAGGTAACTGGGGCATTAGTCAGTCCAAAGGGTAGGACTGTGAACTCATAATGTCCATACCTAGTCTTAAATGTTGTCTTGTGAGTATCCTCCTCACGTATTCTTAACTGGTGATACCTTGACCTTAAATCTATCTTAGTAAACACCGTGGCATCTCTCAATTGATCGAATAAATCTTCGATTCTAGGTAGGGGATACCGGTTCTTGATTGTAGCTTTGTTCAGCATCCTGTAATCAATACACAATCTCAAAGAGTCATCTTTCTTTTTCACAAATAAAATAGGTGCACCCCAAGGTGACACACTTGGTTTTATCAACCCTTTCTCTAATAACCCTTGCAATTGTACCTTTAATTCCTGCATCTCGATAGGTGTCATCCTATATGGAGATCTATGAATTGGTTCTACTCTTGGCATAAGATCAATAGTGAAATCAAATTCCCACATAGGAGGGAGCCTAGGTAAATCCTCAGGGAATACATCCTTGAAATCCTACAAAATTGGATGTATCTCCAACACCTCCTTCTTTTGGTCTTCTCCAACTTCATTTAGCTTTATTACATAGACTATCCCTCCTTTTCTGAGGGCTTTCTTCAACTGCATAGCTGACAACATTTGGGGTTTGAATACCCCCTATTTGCTATGAATTCGTAGCCTTTCCTTGCCTCCTTCAAAATATTTGATCCATCTATCCTAGAAATTTATTATGGCTTTATGGGCCTGTAACCAATCCATCCCTAGGATCACATCGAAGGCATGAAGTGGAGCTACATATAAGCAACCTTTTGTAGTTCCATTAGCTAAAGTAATTTCCATCATCGGGAAACACTGGTTTACGGAGTAGGTCTATCCAAAACCATACTCAACCTTCCACCCATGAGCCAAATACCTTGGCCTTTCTAGCATATCTTTTGTTAACTTGCAAGAAATAAATCCATCAGTGGATCCACTATCAATTAATATATTTACTTGCTTATCAAAAATATTACCTTTTAAAATCAATGGGGTGGCTTGTCCCTCAATATTTTGACTCCTAGTTGCAGCGTAGATCTTGTGCATAGGTTCCTTTCCTTTAATGCTGGATGTACTTGGCCCTGGTCGGTGTGGGCACTAGTTAGCAAAATGTGGCCCTCTACAATGGTAACACCCATCCTTGGGCCCTTGTTGCTTTTCTAGTTTTTGCTCCTCGCCCTTGATCGTTGGAACTAAAACTTATGGTTTCTATGGTTGAGGCTTAGCATTATTGGGTTTGCTACCTTTCTTATAAAAATTCTTCTTGAACTTCTTTTGGCTTCCATTAGATTTCTTCTCCAAATTTTGAGGGTTCTTAGCCTTTCGATCTTGTTCAACCTCCCATTTTATAATCCCATTGCTATTCCTCTTCTTTAGTTCCTATCGATCTTGCTCGAACAAGGTTTCATATTTATAATAGAAATGTGACTCTGCTTTCTTGGCTAGGTCATATACCTTTTGCAATGACTTAGGTTCCTGCATATCTACATCATGCTTTATCCTAGATTGCAACCCATGAGTAAAATTATGAACCCGCATCTTCTCATTATAAGTAGGTACATACTTCAGCAATTTCACCAAATTTTTGTAGTATACCTCTACTAAGTTGGTTCCTTGTCTCAAAATGGCAAACTCCTCAAATTTTAGGGCATATAAATGTTCTGTGAGGAACCTCTTTTTGAAGATGATTATAAATTCCTTCCATGGAATGTCTATTGGTTCAATCTTAGTTTCCTCATAATAAGTTTCCCACCAGTCTAGGGTAGCTCCTTCAAGGTAAATAGTAGCCCAAACAGTTTGGGTTCCTGAAGAATATCCCTTTACCATGAAGAAAACTTCCAGTTCCCTCAACCAAGCCTCAACTGCATCTCCCTCTCCTTCTCCATCGAACTTGGAGATACATATATTCTTTAGATCTCTTACCATTTCCTTCTCCAAGAGGGTTCTAGCTTGTATCTACTTCACAGTTAGTCCCTCAGCTTGGTTAACTTCTGAACCTCTAGCTTGCGAATTTTGGTTCGAAATAGTTTCTAACACTTTTCTTAACTGATCTTGCATTGCAAAAACTATGGTAGTGAGATCTTCTATTCCCGTATTGTGTTTTTGGACCCTCATTATGGATCCCTTCTTCGACATTACTTTGTTGAGTTTGTCTAGGTGTAGGCCTTTCTCTCCTGGCCTTAGATGGCATCTTGATCTAATTTCAACCAAGAAAAGAATTAGATTATAGCTTCATCTTAAAATGAATCACTAACTCAAACCACATTACAAAGTTCTTCTTTCCAAATCATTAGAAATCTAACTAGGATAATATTCCAAGATTATGATGTATCATTAATACCAAAGCCCATACTGAGGTATCATAACATTCATCTTCCCTTGGGATCAACTCCATTAGATTCTAATAAGCAGAGACTCTAGGTCATCCCAAATTTTAGCTTAAACTTAAGCAAGCCTTCATTGGAGACTTCCAAATCTCTTTCAACACATAAGAAGCTCTATACCCTCGTACCTAGAGCTCTGATACCAAATGTAACGACCCAAAAATCAAGAAACAAAAAACACACAAAAAAAGAAAGAATTTTTTTTTTGACTAAGGAGAGGGATTCATAAACCCCTAACCAACCTTAGATCAACTTAATGTTTAACAACCCCTAAGTTTCTCAAGAACTATACCACACAAGATTCCCCTCATGCAAGTCCCTTCTGCATAGGTATATCTCATGTTATGCACATAAGTCCATCTATCTCATCAACCTTGATGAGCTAGAATTACCACCTTCAATCATTAGAAGGTGTACATGCATATCCATATTCCATGCAAGCCATTATGCATGGGTATGCTACGTGTACTACGAGTTAAGCTATCAATATTGTCCTTTGATAAGCTATCTTAACTCAGGTATGATCTTCTAAACCTAGTTACCAATATCCCTAAGGGGGTCTCAAGCCCTTAGGTTACCCTCTAAGTTCACCTAGAACTTACTATTAATTTTTATAACAGTTATTTAAACAAGAATATAAAAGATAGATCTAGATACTAAATCTAACAAAACATAATTTATTAAACAAGCAAAGGATAACTAAAACATGAAGCAATAATTGAAGGATGAACATGCAATAGAAAGGATTTAAATACAATCACATTCAATTGATAGAATACAAAGGTACCTCAGCCATATTGTTCATTTATTACATAAGTATGTATGGTAAAATCCATACCTTTAAACAATATATTACATCAATTTCATCGAGGAAATCTCCCCACAAATCTAATATATTTGCATAAATAAGCAAGATGTAAGGTAGAGAGCAAACTTGTGCATCAATCCATATTATGACTTTGGTCCTCCCGCTCTTCCATCGATCAAGTGAGGATAGTAGGGGATCAGGACACTCATAGTTTAGGATAGACATGCTTCTAAAATACATTTGTTCATTTCATTGCCAAATTGCAACTATACAAATAACCCAAGCAATTCAACTTTCTAATGCATAGTTGACATCATAGAAAACTACTCTTTCTATTTCCCCTCTCATCTTCCTATGAGAGTTATTCAACCATGCATCAAGATCACATGCTTTGCTCGTAATAAATGATTTAACCCTTATTCAAAAATCAAAGTCCCATACCCTTAATTGCTAAATAATCTAGGTTCACATTTATTTACTAAATTAAAGCCAACTACTTTAATTCATAAATAAACCTTTTTCTTCATTTCATAAATTAAAGTCCCATACCCTTAATTTACAAAACAAACCATATTCACATTCATTTATTCAATTAAAGCCAACTACTTTAATCCATGAATAAACCTTTTTCTTCATTTCATAAATTAAAGTCCCATACCCTTAATTTACAAAACAAACCATATTCACATTCATTTATTCAATTAAAGCCAACTACTTTAATCCATGAATAAACATTTTTCTTCATTTCATAAATTAAAGTCCCATACCCTTAATTTATAAAACAAACCATATTCACATTCATTATCCTAAATTCTACCATTTTAGATAATGAAATAACATTAAAGATTCTTTCCTTTCATTAACCTAAAATCTACCATTTTAGATAATGAAATTATATTAAAGATTCTTTCCTTTCATTACCCTAAAATCTACCATTTTAGATAATGAAACAATATTAAAGATTATTTCCTTTCATTACCCTAAAATCTACCATTTTAGATAATGAAACAATATTAAACATTATTTCCTTTCATTAACCTAAAATCTACCATTTTAGATAATGAAAAAACATTAAAGATTCTTTCCTTTCATTAACCTAAAATCTACCATTTTAGATAATGAAACTATATTAAAGATTATTTCCTTTCATTAACCTAAAATCTACCATTTTAGATAATGAAACTATATTAAAGATTCTTTCCTTTCATTAACCTAAAATCTACCATTTTAGTTAATGAAACTATATTAAATATTCTTTCCTTTCATTAACCTAAAATCTACCATTTTAGATAATGAAATTGCATATTAAAGGTTCTGTCCAACCAAACATACTCTACGCTCTCTCCTACGTAGTGATTAACCAGCGGTCAGCTCTAGCGAAGGGAGAACATATTGAAATGGAGTGGTTTATGACATAGATGTTGATAAGGCACAACTAATATGGCTTCTATCCCACATAAAACTAGAGTACAAGTGGAGTATTTATGGTTTCCATGATGTCAAATGACAACTGCAATGTGGTTAGTTCATTTTAGCATAGGAATAGCCCACAATGCTATGCTCTATCCCCAAAAGCGACTATCGAGTGGGGTTAAAACATGTTGTGCAATCCTTGCACGGTTATGAACATCAAAGAAGGGTTGTATCTGGTGATAAGGTGTATGAATTACCTTAAGATATACCTACTCTAAGTGTTATCTATATTACCATCAATATATTTTCATTCAAAGCAACAGTCACGATGATAGATAGAGCACGGTACAACTAGTCGACTAGACAAAAGGTGCTACCATATCCAAATGACCAGACAAAAGGTTCTAAGGCTTGGTTGAAAAGGTTAACCATAACCATGAACTCATGACGGTTTCGTAAGTGATCAACAAGAGGATGGTCAAAGGACCGCCTCACTAGTCTTAAATTTACACTCCTAAGGAAGCGGGTTTACCATAGCTTAAAGGAGCCAACATAAATAGGTGAGAATCCATAGCATGGCAATAGTCTAAAATAGCAAATGAAAATATTAAATATATCTAGAGTCTCATGATTCCAACCTGGTATTACTCATTTCTACTATCTATTACTCATTTCTACTATCTATTTGGGTTGCACTTGAACTCCCATCGCCTATTTTATCTTCTTCTCATTGGGCTTCTCCATTAGCTTCACAATGCTTCATCATGCTTCATCTCTCTACCTTCTTACCCAGCACGCCCTTCCATTTTCTCCATCTGTGTCCTCTTACCAACACACCTCTCACATTCTTCTCCTTGGCTTTTGTCCACTGCCTACTCTCTATAAATCCCCATATGCACCCGTTATATGATAGGGGAGAATGTTCCTTTATTCGCCTTCCTAAGATGCTTGCCATAAAGAAGCCATCCCTTCACATCAGAGGGAGCCTCGCACAACTAGTTCGATCTTATTTTATACAACGCGGTCTATCCGATTATTTGGAGGGTGGTCTTATCATATTTAAAACCTGTACAATCCTAAAAAGCATCAACCTAATCTAGTAAAAAATGAAAATCACATAAAGCACATACATAAATTGACAAAATAGAGATAACCAAAAGAAAGGTGTATTTTATTAAAATTGAGTCAATTCATGATTAAAAATTCATCCCTCTTAGGGATACCCAATGTGATACAATGTTACATTCATAAGAAATCTCTTGCAAGGGTAGGTATAATCCGCAGGCCTTTCAGGATGACACAAATTGCTCCAAGGTGTCAATGACCTTCTTCTCCATGATTAGAGGTATTTGTTGTATTGAATGACATGACCCTATTAATCCTGCATTCAAGAAACAACAAGAAGCAATTAGAAGCAAATGATGCCTCTCTTGATGAGGCTTTTAGAGGAATCTTGCATAAAGAATAACATAAAATCAAGAAAGCATGTAAAACTATTAATCTATGCAAGAAATGGTGAAATTGTAATAAAGCATGAATCTAGCTAAGAAACATCCTAATTAACCATTAGAAAACTTGAATTGCATGAAATAACAAGACTATGCTAAATTGAAAAATGCAAGGAAATGGAAGCAAATATACCTCTAAATTCTAGAATTAACCGGTCAAATATCTACTAAAAAATGTTAAACTATGTTGGATTAAGCTACTTGCATAACTAGAAATGGAAATATACTGCTAATATAGAGGAAAGAGAGCATCAAACCCTAGCCACGAGTGCTTAAAATGGCTAGCATTGTTATCTACGGCTAAGGTGAAAGTGTCATTTCTCTTGAAACCAGGGCCAAAAACTCTCAAATCCTCAAAGGAATTAGTTATCAAGGGTCACCTCGGTGTTCTAAAATAGATTGGTAGTTGAATTCACTGAAATTGACAATGGAAGTGTGTCAATTTTCAAGCTTGCTCCTCAAGCTCTTGAGATATCCATTGTTGCAAAGTTGATGATCAAATTGGATTTTGGTAGCATCTTGTTACTCTTCACAAGGTGCAATTGGATCTCCAATTCGATAGGGCTTCACTATAATGCAATTGAATAATTCTTTAGATCAACAATTTGGTAGCACTTCATTAGAGAAGACATCCAGGAATAAGAAGGGTTTGATATTTGAAATTGGGATCTTAAATAGACTCCCAAAAATCTTGCCCTAGCTTCATGGAGAAGTCAAGAACAAGAATTGACAGTTGGAAGGTAGCTTCTAGATGCTTCCAAGCCCAAACAACTTTGAAACCATTGCAATTTAATTGTTGCAACTGATTTTACTTAGCTTTGGTCACCCGAGTTTGTTACACGGCTAGCAACAAGTCTTAAAAGCAGCTAAAAAACCTAGCCATGTGTGTCACCCATGGCTAAGAATCCTAGCTACGGGTGACACCAGCAGCTAAGGCTAAATAGGCCAAAATACCCAAATTGAGTGGTTAGAACCACTACTTTTGCCTTGGAGCTATCCAATATCATTCACATGGTTTGTTAGCATGTACCATATGAGTAGCCACCTCAACATGACACATTTTAGGTGTCTATAGATGCCCCTTTTGAGATGCGTTGTGAGATCGAACTGTTGTAATCACAGTGACACTGAGAGGGGGGTGAATCAGTGTGATCTTTAAAATTTCTAATATATATAGTTTTAAATCCAGCAACTATTTAAAACTGATAAACGAAATATCAAATGCAGCAAGAAAGCATGACACACAACACAACAATTTAATGAGGTTCACCAATGTGGCTACTCCTCAAAATGACTGCTTGGACTACCATCCAAATCCAGTCAAATGCAAAGCTACAACTTTACAAAATCTTTTACCAGCACCAACTGGAAGGAGCACCAACCCCTTAACTTTATCTGCTTCAATAGAATGGAGCACCAACTCCTAATTTACCAGCACCTACTGGAAAGAGGCACCAACCCCTTATACCAAGCTGCAACTTGGAAGTCAATAAAGATAATAAAAATGATAGAATAAAACTTTCACGTTGTTCCTTATAGTCTGCTATTTTTTTGCATTCTGCTGCTTCTGTGCAAAACACTTCGCACTGTCCGATCACTTCTGTGTACTTCTTCGCACTCTCTGCTGCAACCGGATGATCGATCACTTCTGTGCGCTATCACTTTGAACATAGATCTCCACCTCTAAACATTTCGCTCTTCTATCACGCAATCACGATATGCAGACTCGAACTACGACTTCGCACTCTGCTCGACACGAATTTCACTTGCGCAATCACTCTGCTCGCATTCGCACTCAATCTTCACCCACTTTTCAAACTCGAAGTAACCCTCCTTTTATAGAAGAAATCTCAGGGACAAACCCTAAGAGGCGTCGGCTATGAAACCCTAGAAAAAGTTGGCTGCCAAACCCTAAAACCCATCGGCTGTAACCCTAAGTATGTCGGCTGCAAAACCCTAGGTATGTCAGCTGCAAAACCCTAGAAAAAGTCAGCTGCAAAACCCTAAAATTCGTCGGCCCAGATTTAACTTTGTCGGCCTCAAACTCTTCTGCCACCTTCGTCACCTTCCTGTAGCTTATTGCCATGAAATAGTAACACGTCGCGATATCGCGACACTTTTTGTGGCCGTACGCCTTCTTGACCTTGTTGTCGCGAAATCGTGACCCTTTTGGCCGTTGAAAGCTTTGCCACCGTTCTTGTCATGAAATCGTGACACTTCGAACTTTTGCTGACGTCATCCTCATCCTTGTCGCGAAATCGCGACGCTTTCGGCTTCCAGCGGCTTTTCTTGCACCCTATCATGAAATCGTGACACTTTCAGCTTTCGCTGACGTCATCCTCAGTCTTGTCGTGAAATCATGACGCTTTCGGCTTCCAGCGGCTTTTCTTGCACCCTGTCGTGAAATCGTGACACTTTCAGCTTTTGCTGATGTCATCCTCAGCTTTGTCATGAAATCGCGACGCTTTCGGCTTCCAGCGGCTTTTCTTGCACCTTGTCGCGAAATCGTGACACTTTCAGCTTTTGCTGACGTCATCCTCATCTTTGTCGTGAAATCGCGATGCTTTCGGCTTCCGTACATTCCTTGCTTCATGCAGTAGCGAAATCGCTACAACTTTGTGCCTTGTGCTTCCAACTTTGCTTCTACCCGTGAAATATTGACTCGTAGCGAAATCGCTACACTTTTGTGCCTTGCACTTTCGACTTGTAGCATAATCGCTGCACCTTTGAGTTCTGCACTTTTGACTTGTAGCAAAATCGCTACACCTTCGTGTTATGCTTTTTCAACTCATAGCGAAATCGCTACACCTTTGTGTTGTGCTTTTTCAACTCGTAGCGAAATCGCTACACCTTTGTTTTGTGCTTTTTCAACTCGTAGCGAAATCGCTACACCTTTGTTTTGTGCACTTTTGACATGTAGCGAAATCGCTACAACTTTTTGAATTTGACTTGTAGCGAAATCGCTACACATTTTTCACTTAACACTTTCTCCCTGCTTCGGCCAATGAAAATTCAACATGTAGCGAAATCGCTACAGTTTCTCGACTTAGCTTCTTGGCCTCCGACATGTCACGAAATCGTGACAGTTTGCCTTGCACCTTCTCTCTCCTCATTTTTGTCATGAAATCGTGACATTTTCGACTGCGCCTTCTCTCTCCTCCGACTTGTCGTGAAATCATGACATTTTCGGCTGCGCCTTCTCTCTCCTCCGACTTGTCACGAAATCGTGACATTTTCGACTGCACCTTCTCTCTCCTCCGACTTGTCGTGAAATCGTGACAGAAAACATGTCGCGATATCGCGACAATTTTCTAACTTGTCTTTTTCTTCGAATTTTTAAATTAATTTTTATTTTCTATTTTCTGCATCTGAATGACTTCTGAACTGTCTATCCACTGCATCATTGGATCTAACTGCCTGTGTTGACAACAATGACAAACTTCTTGCAACACCTTGCTCAACAATCTCCCCCTTTGGAATTGTTGGCAACACCTGTATACATTCCTGTAACTCTTCTCCCCCTTTGTCAATAATACCAAAGGGCTGCTGTAGACTCCCCCAGAGTCCATCCTCACACTTCTCAGGCACAATTTGTTGCATCTGGCACAAATTATGATCATGAGCAAAAGAATAGTCAAATACTCAAATGCTCCCCCTGAGAAAGTGATCCCTGTAGCTAGTCACTTCTTAGGAAGTGTGACTACTCCTAATTTGCTTCGAAGGTACTCAAATACTTCCTTGGGCAAAGGTTTTGTAAAAATATCTGCTACTTGTTCTGTAGTTGGGACATAGTCCAATTTAACTTCTCCTTCTGCAACTTTCTCCTTCAAGAAATGATACCTTATAGCAATGTGCTTTGTCCGTGAGTGCATTACTGGATTCTTAGAGATGTTAATTGCACTGGTGTTATCACACTTTACTGATATTGGTTCACTAAAATTAATACCTAGATCTTTCAAAGTTTGTTTCATCCACAAGACTTGTGTGCAACATGTTGCTGCTGTAATATATTCTGCCTCAGCTGTAGATAAAGAAACTGACTCTTGCTTCTTCTTGTGCCATGCAACCAATCTGTCCCCCAAATAGAATGCTCCTCCACTGGTACTCTTTCTGTCATCAACACATCCAGCCCAATCTGCATCTGAATATGATATAAGAGTGAAGTCTTTGCCTTTTGGGTACCACAACCCATACTCCATGGTGCCCTTGAGATACCGAAAAATCCTTTTAACTACTGTCACATGAGTCTCTTTGGGACTGGCCTGAAATCTAGCTACCATGCAAACTGCCTGTAGAATATCAGGTCTAGTGGCTGTTAAATATAGTAGACTTCCAATCATAGATCTGTACATGGTTTGGTCTACAGGTGGAGATTTGTCTTCTTTACTCAATTTGCACCTGTTGTCATGGGAGTGCTTGGTCGGCTTCTGAGTCCTCCATAGTGAACCTTTTTAGCATTTCTTTCACATATTTGATTTGGGAAATGAATATGCCTTTCTCATTTTGATTAACTTGTAGCCCAAGAAAGTAAGACGGTTCACCAATCATAGACATTTCAAATTCATTCTGCATCTTATTTGCTAAGTCTTTACAAGATTCATCTTTGTTGCTGCCAAATATGATATCATCTACATAGACAACTAGAACAATGAGATGCCCACCTTCTATTTTTACATACAGATTATTGTCCACTAAACCTTTCTTGAATCCCTGTTGAGAGAGATAGTTATCTAGCCTTGCATACCATGCCCGTGGTGCTTGTTTTAATCCATACAGTGCTTTCTTTAATTTGCAGACAAGGTTAGGATCTTCACTAATTTGAAAGCCATCTGGTTGTTCAATATAGACCTCTTCTTCAAGTTTCCCATTTAGGAAGGCAGATTTTACATCCATCTGATAAACTCTGAAGTTCTTGTGAACTGCTAGTGCCAAAAACATTCTAATAGCTTCTAGTCTGGCCACTGGTGCGAAAGTCTCTTCAAAATCAATGCCTTCGACCTGTGCATAGCCTTTGCAAACCAGTCTTGCTTTGTTTCTAATGACCTGACCGTCTTCATTTAATTTGTTTCGAAATATCCATTTGGTGCCGATTACATTCTTATTTGCAGGTCTAGGTACCAGTTCCCAAGTTCTATTCTTTTCAATCTGATCTAACTCTTCATTTATTGCTTTCATCCAGCTATCATCTTTGCTGGCTTCATCTATGTTTTTGGGCTCAATGCTTGATAAAAGAGAGTAATTACTTATTACTTTCCTTCTTGTTTGAACACCGGCTGTGGGATCTCCAATTATTTGATCTGTTGGATGATTTTTCTGCCAGCTGCCAGTTTTAAATTTCTTATTTTCTTGTGCTTCTGAGTCATCGATTAAGTCAACTGAATCAATTGTAGGTTTGTTTCCTTCTTCATTTACCTCATCTCCTTCAAAAACATCTTCATAGATTGGGTAGTTTTCCTCAAAGTCAGTTAACCGTGTTCTACCTTCATCAAATTTAACATCTGCACTATCCACAATTTTCTTGAGTCTCTTGTTGTAGCATTTGTAAGCTTTACTTTTTGGAGAATATCCAACAAAGACACCTTCATCTGCTCTATCTTCAAATTTCTCGAGATTGTCATCAGTATTTCTGATATAACACTTACAGCCAAATACTTTGAGATGTTTTGTTGTTGCTTTTCTACCAAACCACAACTCATAAGGAGTTTTGCTTTCATGAGTCCTTAACATATATCTGTTTTGGAGGTATACTGCTGTGTGAACTGCTTCTTTCCAGAATCTGTCTGCTATTTTATTTTCTGCCAGCATAGTGCGTGCCATTTCCTGAATAGTTCTGTTCTTTCTTTCTACTACACCATTCTGCTGGGGAGTTCTAGCTGCTGAATATTGTCTCCTGATGCCATGATTTTCATAGTATTCTAAAAATTCATTTGAAATGAATTCTCCTCCTCTATCTGATCGTAAACATTTGATCCTTTTTCCTGTTTCATTCTCAACTAGATGTTTGAAGGATTTGAACATTTGAAAAGCTTCTATTTTGTCTTTTAAGAAAAATATCCAGGTCATTCTGGAATAATCATCGATACATAACATAAAGTATTTGTCTCCATTTATGCTTTGTGTTCTCATGGGTCCACATAAGTCTGTATGTATAAGTTCCAGAGGCTTGCTAGTGTGGTACTCTTTTGTTTTGAATGAAACTCTGGTTTGCTTTCCCTTCTGACATGAGGCACAGACAATATTTGAAGGTTTTCTAATGGTTGGAATATCTCTCACTGCTTGTTTTGAGCTGATTTTCACTAAGTTGTCAAAACTTATGTGTCCAAGCCTCTTGTGCCACAGCCAGTTCTCTTCTTCTTGTCCAATGAAGCACATACCTTCTGAAGATTCTGAGAGTGTGTACAGGTTTCCAGACGTCCTTGAGCCGGTTGCTATTAATTTCCCGTTGTTTATTTTTCTGACTTCACAACCCTGCTTCTTGAAGACTACTTCATGTCCTTTATCACAGATTTGACTCACACTTAACAGATTGTGTTTCAGACCATCCACAAACAGAACTTCTTCTGACTTAATTTTCCCATCACTAATTTTGATAGATCCTTTTTCGATTATCTTGGCTCCATCATTGTTTCCGAACTTTACAGAGCCACCCTCATATTTTTGTAGTTTTTCAAACTTCTGTTTATCACCTGTCATATGACTTGAGCAACCACTGTCAAGAATCCATGGAACACATTTATTTTGAGCCTTGAAAGCTGTCTATACTATTAGAGATTCCTTTTCTTCTCTGAGTTGTTCTTTCTGTTTCCATTCTGTTTTGACCGTGGTATTGGATTCTAGCTTGGATTTCCCCTTTTCAGACTCTTGCACATATCTTTCAGAATGATTTCTACTTTGTTTTGCCCTATATGGTTGAACTCTTCTTTTCTGAATTTGATTTGAAACAGAGGTACTATGACAGTTTCTAGCAATATGCCCAAAGTTGTGACAATTGAAGCATTCTATTGCATAACTTATTAGAGGAGCAAAAGCATTTCTACTAGTGAAACTTCTTGGTCCTACATTATACTTGCAGTCAGCAATTTTATGTCCATAAGCATTACATTTGAAACAGAAACCATAAAAGTAATGATTGAACCTGAAAGATGGTCTTTGCCAGTTTGTTGCAGGAGTCATAGATTTTCTTTTCTTTTGATGTGTGACCTTGGTAAAACCATCATTGTCAGTCCTATTTTCAGGCCTGGCATCATTTCTTTCTTTTGCCTGATTAGTTGTTCTTTCAACAGCCTGTTTCTTGTCTTTCCCTTTTCCTTTCAACATTGCTTCCTTTGGTCCATTTGATGATTCTCCTTCAACAAAGCCCGGACCAAATTTGATACCTGTGGGTCTTTGATCGCTTAAAATTTTGTCCAGCTTCATCGAACTTTCTTCACGTTTGTAATAGCAGCTAATTTTTCGATCCAGCTCTTGTATCTGTATTCGAAGACCAACATTTTCTTCTTCCAGTTTACAGCAACAATCTATCTTCATGGTCACCTGAACTTCAAGATCTTCGAACATTTTCTTGTACTCTTCTGTCTGTATTTTTAAACTTGTTATAATGTCATTTGCATCCTCAAGCTTCCTTGACAGTTTTTTATTTTTTCTCTTCTCAGATTTCCATTCTATAAGAGCAGAAACTAGTTCACCTTCTAGATCAACTTCAGCCTCAGTTTTTTCAACAGACAGTATAGAGTTCATACCTTCTTCCTTCTCTGAGATTTTTGCCTTTTCAGAATTTTTGACTTCAAATGCCATGAATAGAGCTTCGCCTGTTCCTTCTTCAGAATCCTCACTAGAGCTGTCTTCTGAGGAATATGCATTCCTGGATATAAAGCTTTTCTTTTTGAAATTGCCTTTTCTGAAGTTAGATTTCTTTCTCCATTCACCTTTTTCTTGATGTGAAGTTTCCTCACCTTTGTCCTTCTCATTGAGAGGACATTTGGTTGCAAAGTGTCCAATTCCCCCACAGTTGAAACATTTAAAAGGTAGTTTTCCTTTGTACTTTCCTTTGCCCTTTCTCAACTTTCTGACAAAATTTGCTTCCATTTCATCTGAAATTTCTTCTTCTTCAGACTCTTGTTTTGTGTCTTTACCTTTTTGGGCTTTAAATGCTGCTTCTCTGTCTGTAGGATTAGACTTTCCTATTCTCATTTCATAAGCCGTCAAGGAACCATGCATCTCATCCATACTGAAATGATTTAAGTCTTTAGCTTCTTCTATGGCAGAGACTTTAGAATCAAACCTGTGAGGAAGCGACCTTAAAACCTTTTTCACAATAGTAGCATCATCCAACTCTTCGTCGAGACCTCTCATTGAATTAGTGATTCCATTTACCCTTTGCATGAAGGCTTCTATGTTCTCATCGTTGGTCATTTTTAGTGATTCGAATTGAGCTCGATGAGTTTGCAGCTTAGCTTCCTTGATCTTGTCATCTCCCTCATGAATATTCTCCAGTTTGTCCCACACATCTTTTGTTGAAACACGAGTTTATGATTTTGACCAACTCACTTGTCCACTAATCCACACATGATGGCATTTTTAGCTTTAGAATCATTTTCAAACTCCTTTTTACCGGTGCTGTCGGTTGGAGCAGTAGCAGGAGCTGTGTAACCATTGACTACTGCATTCCAGATGTCAAATCCCAAAGCTCGGAGATATGTTTGCATTCTGATCTTCCAGAAAGCATAATTTGTTTCGTCAAACAGTGGTGCCTTGTTTGAGGAGAAACCTTCACCACCTGCCATAATGTCACTACTGGGATCACCCTAGCTGATTGAGCCTGTTCAGGTACCTAGCTCTGATACCAATTGTTGTAATCACAGTGACACTGAGAGGGGGGTGAATCAGTGTGATCTTTAAAATTTCTAATATATATAGTTTTAAATCCAGCAACTATTTAAAACTGATAAACGAAATATCAAATGCAGCAAGAAAGCATGACACACAACACAACAATTTAATGAGGTTCACCAATGTGGCTACTCCTCAAAATGACTGCTTGGACTACCATCCAAATCCAGTCAAATGCAAAGCTACAACTTTACAAAATCTTTTACCAGCACCAACTGGAAGGAGCACCAACCCCTTTGCTTTATCTGTTTCAACAGAATGGAGCACCAACTCCTAATTTACCAGCACCTACTTGGAAAGAGGCACCAACCCCTTATACCAAGCTGCAACTTGGAAGTCAATAAAGATAATAAAAATGATAGAATAAAACTTTCACGTTGTTCCTTACAGTCTGCTATTTTTCTGCATTCTGCTGCTTCTACGCAAAACACTTCGCACTGTCCGATCGCTTCTGTGTACTTCTTCGCACTCTCTACTGCAACCGGATGATCGATCACTTCTATGCGCTATCACTTTGAACATAGATCTCCACCTCTAAACATTTCGCTCTTCTATCACGCAATCACGATATGCAGACTCGAACTACGACTTCGCACTCTGCTCGACACGAATTTCACTTGCGCAATCACTCTGCTCGCATTCGCACTCAATCTTCACCTACTTCTTCAAACTCGAAGTAACCCTCCTTTTATAGAAGAAATCTCAGGGACAAACCCTAAGAGGCGTCGACTATGAAACCCTAGAAAAATTGGACGCCAAACCCTAAAACCCGTCGACTGTAACCCTAAGTATGTCGGCTGCAAAACCCTAGGTATGTCAATTGCAAAACCCTAGAAAAAGTTAGCTGCCAAACCCTAAAATCCGTCGGCCCAGATTTAACTTTGTTGGCCTCAAACTCTTCTGCCACCTTCGTCACCTTCCTGTAGCTTATTGCCATGAAATAGTAACACGTCGCGATATCGCGACACTTTTTGTGGCCGTACGCCTTCTTGACCTTGTTGTCGCGAAATCGTGACCCTTTTGGCCGTTGAAAGCTTTGCCACCGTTCTTGTCATGAAATCGTGACACTTCGAACTTTTGCTGACGTCATCCTCATCCTTGTCGCGAAATCATGACGCTTTCGGCTTCCAGCGGCTTTCTTGCAACCTGTCGCGAAATCGTGACACTTTCAGCTTTCGCTGACGTCATCCTCATTCTTGTCATGAAATCGTGACGCTTTCGGCTTCCAGCGGCTTTTCTTGCACCCTATCATGAAATCGTGACACTTTCAGCTTTCGCTGACGTCATCCTCAGCTTTGTCGCGAAATCACGACGCTTTTGGCTTCCAGAGGCTTTTCTTGCAACCTGTCACGAAATCGTGACACTTTCAGCTTTTGCTGACGTCATCCTCATCTTTGTCGTGAAATCGTGATGCTTTCGGCTTTCGTACATTCCTTGCTTCATGCAGTAGCGAAATCGCTACAACTTTGTGCCTTGTGCTTCCAACTTTGCTTCTACCCGTGAAATATTGACTCGTAGCGAAATCGCTACACTTTTGTGCCTTGCACTTTCGACTTGTAGCATAATCACTTGCACCTTTGAGATCTACACTTTTGACTTGTAGCGAAATCGCTACACCTTCGTGTTGTGCTTTTTCAACTCGTAGCGAAATCGCTACACCTTTGTGTTGTGCTTTTTCAACTCGTAGCGAAATCGCTACACCTTTGTGTTGTGCTTTTTCAACTTGTAGCGAAATCGCTACACCTATGTTTTGAGCACTTTTGACATGTAGCGAAATCGCTACACCTTTGCTTTGTGCACTTTTGACTTGTAGCGAAATCGCTACATCTTTTTCACTTAACACTTTCTCCCTGCTTCGGCCAGCGAAAATTCAACATGTAGCGAAATCGCTACAGTTTCTCGACTTAGCTTCTTGGCCTCCGACATGTCACGAAATCGTGACAGTTTGCCTTGCGCCTTCTCTCTCCTCATTTTTGTCATGAAATCATGACATTTTTGACTGTGCCTTCTCTCTCCTCCGACTTGTCATGAAATCATGACATTTTCGACTACGCCTTCTCTCTCCTCTGACTTGTCATGAAATCATGACATTTTCGCTGTGCTTTCTCTCTCCTCCGACTTGTCGCGATATCGTGACATTTTTCTAACTTGTCTTTTTCTTCGAATTTTTTCTAATCGGTCACTCGGAATTGACTTTACATAATGACTATCCTTTGAATCTTATCTGCATCTGAATGACTTCTGAACTGTCTATCCACTGCATCATTGGATCTAACTTCCTGTGTTGACAACAATGACAAACTTCTTGCAACACCTTGCTCAACAATGACATATTTTAGGTGTCTACAGATGCCCCTTTTGAGATGCATTGTGAGATCGAACAATGTCGAGCAAAAATAGACCTCCTAAAATGATGTCGTAGGTTGGATGATGATCATTAGTCTGATCAACATTAGATGCCCAAATCATGAAAAGAGCATACATCTTTGAATCATTACCTTCGATGAGTTGAAGAACTTGATTCTAGTAAGCTTAAGTCAAAATCCTAGCCTTAGCGACAATTAGGAGATAAGCTTAAGTCAAATCCTAGCCTTAACGATAATTAGGAGATAAGCTTAAGTCTAATCCTAGCCTTGATGGTAATTAGGAGATAAGCTTAAGTCTAATCCTAGCCTTGATGGCAATTAGGAGATAAGCTTAAGTCTAATCCTAGCCTTGATGGCAATTAGGAGACTAGCTACCCAGTTTGCTTGAATTTGCTCTTGATACTTTGCTTATTTGCCCCAAGCAAGGAGGGTGCATGATTGTCTTTGACAATGATTCTTGAACGAATGCACTTTTGACAAGATCGAGGGATCTACGATCAAGGGATCTTCTATTGACTTTGATTATGATAATTGATATAATGACTACCCCCTCAAGCGATGAGTCGATGAGGGTAATGACAATTAAATGAAGCGACGAGTCACTTGACCTCTATGATTGACTTGAACAATTGAAGACTTTAGCACTTTGATACTACTTGGCAAGGCCTAACTCAGCCATGATTTCAACTATGAATAGTAATTGTACACCTCTATCCCATGGAGCAGTCCAGCCCTATGGCCTTCTTAGGGAATCAAGATGATAGCAATTCCAATTATGCTTGTGTTGAATCACTATGTTCGATGATCTGTTGAATCATTGTGAATTTTGATTTATTTAATTTTTTTGTTAATTTTACAATTTTTGAAATTTTGGACCTGTAGATATGCTTTAATGTCCAATATGAAACTCCTTATGATGAGAAAATATGTGCATTTATGACTTGAATGAAAATACCAAATATTTAGACTTCTTTGGAGCTTTTGGGGATCGATACTAATAATGCCCCAATTGATGCTTGCAAATGTTTTTGTTTTGATTTTATGTTATGGATGCAATGATGAATGTAATGCCTACATGATGATGTGATTATGCTATATGTATGCAATGTACGGATGACATGCACTAGCTAGATGATAGATGTTCTATTAGATTCCATGATCTATATGTATAGATGGACTATTTTGTATGCATATGGATGCAATGCTTATTGTTAAATGCATGTTTAATTTTGATTCAATTTTATGCATCTAATTTATGATGTTATGAATGCAATGTATGTAATGCATAATTTACATGATGAGGATTTAATGTAAATGGACATGTATGCTTTAATCACTTAAAACATAATGTATGAATGCAATATGAGTTTAACAATCTAATGGATGACACCACAGAATGTATAACAATCATGAACTGTAATTGCTATATCTTATTATAAGAATTAATCAATTGATCACCCATATGTGAGATGCAATGATGTATTGTTTCTATTCATAAGCTTTTGTAAGTTAAAATAATATGTGTAACATAGTCAGTGGTCATTTAAATATCATTTTTGACATCCATCCGGTATCTAACCTATATTATGAATAATCTTTAATAAACAAACTCTTATAAAGAGAAATTTGATATTTGATGATTGCATTGAAAATTGGTTGTTGCTATTTGGGAATTTTTGAGGTTTTCCATGAGACTCAAACACCCTAGTTGACTTATCAAAAGTTGTATAATGACCATACTAGACTTCTAAAAAATAAAGTTTTCGCTATGAAATACCAAGCTATTCATTACCCCTGTGTGTGCAAATGAATATATTAGGTAAAACATAAGCATACCCCAATGTCAAGCGGGATTCTTTCAGCCCATTTCTAAGATTGGGGATCCTCAAATGTCCACCTGATCCTAGGTTTAGATTTAGTTAGACTAGACCACTAGGCAATCCAGGCCACCTAAAGCTAGCTCATTTGTAAATTGCTTAGAACTACCCCTTCAATGACAAGCGAGATTCTTTCAACCCATTGCTGAGATTGAGGATCACTCTATGGCTTTCAAGCATTGATCATTCCAGGGATTCAAGCTCACCCCCTTATTTTCTTCAATTTATTGGGATACTTGCTCATATATAGTGATAAAAATCACTATTTATTTTGTATAGTGATAAAAATCACTAGTTTGTTTTATTTTTTTTTGAGCAAGGGATTTGATACTGATTTGATTTTATTTTGAATTTGATCTTGATTTGACTTGATTTTGGGATTTCATTCTAGGATTTTGCTCCTTCATTTGTAAGCAAGGGATTTATTCGGGTAGGGGGTAAACTTGTCCTTTTTCCAATGACCACTACTCTAGACCATTGCTCCTCACAAAATAAGCAAGTAACAAAACCTTTCACCTAAGGTGACCCGGACCACTTTTGTAGTTTTCGTCCTTCCTTACCCTAATTAGGATTGTTTAAATGTGTTTGATTAGTGATAGGATTCTGATATGCTAAGTGCTATCAAAACTAGACCTCATCTACAAAATCAAAGCAAGCTTTCTACCAAACTCTTGAGAAGACCACTAGGTATGGTTGAATGACTGAAAAACCTTAGTATATTCTTCATAGCAATAGGAGGGGTTGTGTTGAAAAACACAATTACTCACAAGGGTGATGGATGATGATGATAATGCATAGATGCATGATTGAAACACAAATGTGGTGTCATTTGTAAGATTGCAAACACAACCTATCCTAATGCAAGTGCGATGATGGATGGAAATGCCTAAATGCAATGCAATTAAATGAAATGCATATGCAAAATGAAAATGCATGATGCAATGTAATTGAAATTTTGAAAATTTTGCAATATTTTTAGAATTTTATTGCTTTTTTATTTTTATGGATTTTAATTTTGACCAAGGGACTTTAAATACCTTTGGAGCCTTTTGTGAATTGACCAAAGGGCTTATGATGCCTTTGGAGCTTTTTTGTGAGTTGACCAAAGGGCTTATGATGCCTTTGGAGCTTTTTGTGCATTTTTATGGATTTTGATGTTTTCCATATTTTTGATGTTTTGATATTTTTCAATTGTTTTTGAAATTTAAATGTTTTGAATGTTTTTGTTTTTTTTTATTGTTTTTAATTTTTTTTTGAATTTTGATATTTTATGATTTTTTTTTGTTTTTATGTTTTTAAAGGGGAAGGTACGCTACCTTAGGTACCCCCAGTGTGTGTGCCACTCAATGAAAGTGAGGAAGGTGTGATACCTTTAGAAGTCTCACTTTGCTTCATTGATCGTGATGTGGATGATGGGGAAGGTGTGACACCTTGAAGACCCCCAATGTGCATTGTGTTTGATGTGCCATGATTGGCTTGGCTAGGAGGAGTAGTAGAAACTGATCCCCCCTACTGTGATGTGCAATTTTGTGCACTGCCAATGTCTCACTGAGATGAGACAAGCGAAGGTGAAACATTGGATGATGCCATAGGTTGCATAGATCGATTTAGATATTCTTGTTTCTCTGTTACAACACTAATCATTCCCACAAACTCTTGGGGAGGTAGATTGATATGCACCTGGTTAGGTTGCTCAACTTGATTGGTAGGTGTTATGTTTGCTTCATGTGCATGCAAGGGGTCTTGGAAGACTCCTATCTGAAGCTCTTGCCTCTCGATCATATCTTGCACTAAATCTCTAAAGGGATAACATGTCTGGATGTCATGACCCCTTTGTCGATGGTAAACACAATATAGATTTTCCCTATGCACCTTTGATCTACGCTTATTAGGTTTCAAAGGATGGATCTCTGGAAGATTGATTCTTCGTGCCTCATACAATCGATCAAAGAGCGATGCTAATGTCTCTGGAAAATCAGTATATTGTCATTGTGGCCGACGTTGTTGGCCTTGTATCTGATTCTGTTGCATATGATTTTGGGCCAGAGGAGGTTGAGCTTGGTAATTATGTTGCACTGGTAGAGGTGGTGCACCCTGGTTTGAGGATTCGAGGATACTCAAAACAACTTGATTGACTGGGGTCACCTTTTGTTGCATGTTGCCACCTATAATATTCTTGTTTGGCCATTCCTTTTTGTGGAGTTGAATATCACCCTCCTGTATCTTGATGTCTTCAATGACCTTGGCCTGTGCTAAGGCCTCCTCGAATGTTTGATACTATTGTAATTGCAAGAGAAGGGAGATTTGTTTTGAATAACTTCTCATAAACATTCGAATGAGCTCTGTTGTGGGTAAAGTGAAAGGTAATTTTGACATCACCTTCCTCCATTTATTACCATACTCAATGATTGGCTCATCATCTAGTTGACAAAGGCTAACCAAGTCAGTCAAATTTATCGTTTCCTTAGCACTAGAGGCAAAATATTGCAGGAATGCATCGACTAATTGCTCAAAGGTGTATATGCTATGATGTGGTAGATGATTATACCACTCTAAAGCATCCCCAACTAATGTTG
Organism: Wollemia nobilis; assembly: GCA_028583015.1. Lineage (NCBI taxonomy): Eukaryota > Viridiplantae > Streptophyta > Pinopsida > Araucariales > Araucariaceae > Wollemia > Wollemia nobilis. The sequence continues at coordinate 7,538,856 of JAQPPZ010003077.1, read as the reverse complement.
TCATGAATATTCTTAACATCAAGGGGTCATTGTCTTGAAGACTAAAGCACATATGGATGAAGCTTGTCATGTGCTCTCGTGCATCTTCATCATATTTGAACTTTTCAAGTTGAGGCATCTTGAAATTCGATGGGTATGTCGGTGATGACACTGATGGATGCAAAGGCTGATTTCTAAGCTGCTTTAGTGTGGGTTTTTGATAAACCAATCTTTGATTTTGTTTTTCGAATGCATTTATCCGATCAGCTAGCACTTTGTATGGCCCTGATGAAATGATATGATCTTCATCTCGTCGCCTTTGATTAGGCAGAGGAGGTCACTTTTGATGTTGAGGTGGATGATAAGTATAATCATTAGGTACCTCATCATAACTGGATTCAGGGTAAGCATCTACTTCTTCCTGATGTTCCCATTGGGACTCTGCATATGATTCCTCATCGTATTGATCTTGGTACTATTGAGGAGTATGAGGTTCATGATGATAACCAGATAATGACCTATGATGTTGAACATGATTTTTGCGTGGCCGCGGTGAAATATTTTGAGATTGCACTGGGTGCCTTATGCGTTGTTGCATCCTCTGGGTGCTAGGCGTAAGCACCACTTTACGCAATGCATTTTGCACTTGCTCTTGTTGTATATTTTGTTGTTCTTGTATCTTTCATTGATACAACCTTTGTAGGTGTGCTCGTGGTGAGTCCACCCATTGTTGATTTAATTGTTGTTGATCCAACTGGAGTTGATCCGTATGTTGTTGGTTAAGTTGTGGCCTTAGTGCCTGATGTGTATGATCCTATTGTTCAGTTGTATGGGGGCTATGTACCCTCGTATTTGAAATATGGATGGGTTTATCATGTCTTTTCCCCCTAGTAGGATCTATTACTTGTTTTCCACGCTCCTTAAAGGTTGCATTGACCTGATATTTTGAGTTATGAGTGGGCTCTGTATAGTTTGACGATGTAGAGCCACAACGTGGTTGCCCCATGTACTCTTCATGAGGAGTAGGAGGATGACTTGGGTCCTCTTCCTCATATATGAGGAATGATGCATATTCAGGCTCAGATGTAAGCTCTGTATATTCAGACTGCACAGAATGCTCCCTATGAGGAGTAGGGGGGTGGCTTGCTCGACTAGATGGGGTGGTTTGCTCACCCAAGCTAGGCCATGGTGTATGTTCATGATCACTTTCTGATTGATGTATAGAGAAATTTGGGATGTGAACCTATGATATTGACCTACTAGGCTCCTCAGTGGGTGGATTGTTCCTTATATAGAATTCTATCAAGGTGTTCCAGTCAGGAAGGTTTCCTAGAGGACCTATGGGTGCTTCCTTAATAGAGATATCTTGAAGGTTTGACCCCCTATGGATGGTATTGATGCTATGATAAGACCTGGGATGCCATTCAGGGATGGCCATGTCCTCTGGACTGATTTGAATATGTTCAGTGGTTATGGAACCTGATTCCCTCTCTAGATTGGAGGTCTTGCTCACCATGGGAGGTCCCCCAACCATTTAGAAAATTATTTGGCTTCCAAAAAAAGTTGAAAGTGTTATATATCAAAATGATCAGTGCGATGAGCTGATCACAATGAGCTATAACTCAAAAATATGATTTTTGGGTCAAAATTTTGTATTTTTGAAATAATTGGCCAACCGGGGCTCGTGGGGAAATGCCCACTTTTAGGAATTTTTGGGAAATTTTGAAGCATGAAGAGTTAGGACTCAAAATTTTTGTGAGAGGTGCACAAGGGTATAACTAAGACAACAAAATAAATTTGGCAATTTTTGGAGTTGTCTAGACCATTTTATGACCGTTTTAGTGCAGTTTTTCCTTATTTTCGACTTCAAAAATAGAGTAATCATAAAACCAAAATAACTTTTTTGTTATAGCTCTGATTTGCATGATTCTCGATCTATTGGATGCAGAATAAAAAATTAATAAAAAATTATTATTATTAGGGTTAGGGTTTGGTCCCAGATCAAGGATCTTATGTTGATTACCCCAATAATAAAGAAACACACAAAGTAGACAATATGATTATCTCTTTTAAGGATTAGATGTGTGTCCTAAAACTGGTTTAGTGTGTTTTTGATTTGTTGATACTACAATCTAACTCTCATCATGTTTTTCAATAGTTGATGATATTCTCAGATTGTTTAATGGTTTTCACCTGTATGCTCGTAGCTCGACAACCTGGCTATGAACTCTAAGTCATATAATCCCACCTATAATGTGTGGTAATGAAGTCCACACACGATCAGGGAGCACAGGTCCTCCCGATCCTCACCCAATTCACCCATAGTCAGTGATATACCTCTCCAAAGAGAGATACATGCAAATTTTCCATGGGCTATGATGGCATCTTGGATCCGGTATTGGTCTAGTAACAAAAGGATCGAGGGAGTTGGGCCAATGGATGGAAATCACTACCACCATCATTGAACCCTACTAGTGGTTGGATGTGACTTCCAACTCACTAGCATTTACAATGTGTCATGGTGTGTGTGGTTCTTTTTACTTTGCATGAAAATAAAATGCATAAAACAACATTCACATGATTTTCCTACATGCTTTTCAAAAGAACATTTGATTTTAAGAGAATGCACGACTATGCTAGATGATTTTCATAGAATGCAACTATCTATGATGAAAATGGCCACTGATTGGGCCTCATACATGCAAACTCTAAACATACAATGTCCTAGACCACTAGAGACTAGGGTGGACTACAATCAGAGATCCACTATTCCTAGCAACGACTAGTAGAAAACTAAAAAAGCATCTAGGATTTCCCCATTTTACTTTTTGCTATATTTTCTAATTAACATCCATCTATTGCATTCTGCTTCTATAAAAACATAGATAGAAAAATATAAAGAGGGAAAATGATCCTACCTCAGATCCAAGTCTGATGATGGTGTTTGATATCTATTTTTTCTATTTTTTATTGATCGCGTCTGTCATGCATGGTTGCAACTGTTGCCCATGGTTGTCAGTCATGGTTACAACTATTGATCGTAGTTAAGATTGTTGACTGTGATTTTTAGTTATGGTTAAGACCTGCCATCAAAAAACATAGCAAGTTAGATTTTAGATCGCTTAAATTGTAGGGTTCCATCATGATCACCTTCTGTACGATCCTAAAAAGCATACACCTAATCTAGTAACAATTGAAAATCACATAAAGCATACATAAATTGACAAAATTGAAATAACCAAAATAAAGGTGTCTTTTATTAAAATTGAATCAATTCATGGCTACAAATTCATCCCTCTTAGGGATACCCAATGTGATACAATGTTACAATCATAAGAAATCCCTCGTAAGGGTAGGTGTAATCCATAGACTTTTAGAATGACACGAACTGCTCTAAGGTGTCGATGACCTTCTTCTCCATGATTAGAGGTATTTGTTGCGTTGAATGGCATAACCCTATAAACCCTGCATTCAAGAAACAACAAGAAATATTAAAAGTAAAGGATGCCTCTCTTGATGAGGCTTTTAGAGGAATCTTGCATAAAGAATATCATGAAATCAAGAAAGCATGTAAAACTATCAATCTATGCAAGAAATGGTGAAATTGTAATAAAGCATGTAAAGAAAGCATGAATCTAGCTAAGAAACATCCTAATTAACCATTAGAAAACTTGAAAAGCATGAAACTAGTCTAAATTGACAAATGCAAGGAAAATGGAAGCAAATCTACCTCTAAATCCTAGAATTAATTGGTCAAATGTCTGCTAAAATGTTAATCTATGCTAGATTAAGCTATTTGCATAACTAGAAATGGAAATCTACTACTAAAATGGAGGAAAGAGAGCATCAAACCCTAGTCATGGGTGCTTAAAGTGGTTAGCACTATTAGCCATAGCTACTAAGGTGAAAGTGTCCTTTCTCTTGAAACCAGGGCCAGAAACTCTCAAATCCTCCAAGGAATTGATGATCAAGGGTCACCTCGGTGTTCTGAAATAGATTGGTGGTTGAATTCACTAGAATTGGCAATGGAAGTGTGTCAATTGTCAAGCTTGCTCCTCAAGCTCTTGAGATCTCCATTGTTGCAAAGTTGATGATCAAATTGGATTTTGGCAGCATCTTGTTACTCTTCACAAGGTGCAATTGGCTCTCCAATTCGATAGGGCTCATATGGGATAGAGAAGACAGAGATCTAGGGTTTGCTCTTTGAAATTGGGGTCTTAAATAGACTCCCAAAATCCTTGCTCTAGCTTCATGGAGAAGCCAAGAACAAGAATTGGCAGTTGGGAGGAAGCTTCTGGATGCTTCCAAGCCCGAACCGCTTTGAAACCATTGCAATTTGATTGTTGCAACTAATTTTACTCGGCTCTGGTCACCCGAGTTTGTTACAGGGCTAGCCATGGGTCTTAAAAGTGGCTAAAAACCCTAGCCATGGGTGACACCCATGGCTAAGAATCCTAGCCATGGGTGACACCAGCGGCTAAGGCTAGATAGGCCAAAATGCCCAAATTGAGTGGTTAGAACCACTGCTTTTGCCTTGGAGAGGTCCAAGATCATTCATATGGTCTGTTAGCATGTCCCATATGAGTAGTCACCTCGACATGACGTGTTTTAGGTGTCTACAAAACCAACATTGGTTGGTCATTTTGATTCAGATAATTCCCCACCATTTCAATAGTCAAAGTCTATTCTCTATAAGTTCAATGAAATGTGGTTATCATGACAAATAGAGTGGTCACTTGCTTAAAATGGGATTCTTTTATTTCGTAATATAAAACAATCGTTTATTTTTTATTTTAAAAAGGTTTTCTTTATCAATCTAAAATAAATCACATATTTATTAAAAATGAAAACTCTTTATCACTAAAAGATAAATAAATCATTTATTTAAAATGATATGTCCTTAACATTCTATAATAAATCAATAATTTATTTAAAATGAGATCTCTTTGCTATTTAAATAAATTAACTATTTATTTAAAATGATATTTCCTTGTTATTCTAAATAAATCAATTATTTATTCAAAATGATATCTTTTTACTATTAAAATAAATAAATCATTTATTTAAAATAATCTCTCTTTATTATTCAAATAAATCAATCATTTATTTAAAATGATATCTCTTTACTATTATATTTACCAGGCCATACAAGGAGTTATGAAGACAACCTATCATTCATAGCTCACAAATTATTAAGGTAAATAGTGTTGAAGTAAAAGACTATCATGCATGTGCAACAAAAAAATAGGGAGTCTTTCCATCAATTAGTCACTTTTCTAAACCTCTAGAACTTACGATAGCTACTAGGCTATTGGTCTGGGGCTCAAGGTGGCTAGCTATTGATGATTATCCCTTAACCGAATGCATACCTATATGAAGGTATCCATCCTTGTTACCTCCGAGTTGCCTTGTCATCACTTCCCCAACCTCAAGTACCCTCATATTCAATGGATGACAACTTCTTCCACTTACGAGTGCACTTGATCCTACACATTGGAAATTTTGTTAGTAGTATCATGCTCTTCAATATCTATTAATATCACATAGATTCTTAATTGCACAAAATCAAGTATTAAAGCATCAACATATAATACATTGTTTTTCATATCACAAAAGTTCCATCTGGGAGGGTCATGATAAGGTACGCTTAATTATAAAGCGTGATCGCACGACAAAGTGGTCATTTTTTCCATGTGATTTGGAAGAATTGAGAGGAGAGGGATGTGTGAGGAAAAGAATTTGATGTGAAACATTGTCGAATTGAACACACAAATGTAAGAGATGGAAGAGGATAGTGTGGGACCTACTAGGGGAGTGCAATGCTGGTTAGTGTGATTTTTATCTTTGTTTTTTTCTATGTTTGTATTTTTGAAATAAAATGAACCTTAGGGCCCAATTTTTAGTGAAATGAAACTGTAGAAATAGGTTAGCTTAGGATGAAATGTTTTATGTATTGTATGTGGTGCATGCATACATGGTTGTGTTTGATTGCTTTTATTTTTATTTTTGGTATGGTTTATGAGATGAATGTGTGTGCATTTTGCATGATTTTTTATGATTTTGTGAAATATTTTTGCAATTTTTTAATTGAATTGGATTGTTTTTTAGCAAATGGGTATCCAAAAATACCCTTTGTTTTTCGATCGTATGGGTTCATATAGTCATGACAACCATATATTTGTTTTGAAGGATGGTGTGTGATAAGGGAGAATGATGGTAGGTCAAGATATTATGGCCAAGACACCAATTTAGGCCACTTTTTGATAGTATTAGGGATGTTGGAGTGAGGATGATCAAGACTGGTTGAGGACCATAGGGTTTTATGGGGTTGCTCAGATGGTGATCATACACTACGATCATGTGTATATATCAACATTGTGAGTGTTGGGATCCTGATAGGAACACCTTTCATTTAATAGGGGAAATGACTATCACCCTAGAGGACATCTCAAGATATACCGACTTCCAGTAGGAGGTCTACAATTATAGTTATGGGTAATCCATAGAAGGCCATAGTTATGGAGATGGCATTTGGACCTAGGTGGCAAGTGGTGAACATGAGGAGAGATAATATTTTGTATGAGCTATATTATGAGATAGAGGTACTAACATTGAGACTGCGCTAGTGATGGTATTTATCTCTAGCTATGTGCTACCATATTCATTTGGAATGAGGTTCCCATGGAACCTACAAGAGATAGTTTATGATCCAGTGGAGAGGTCGATGAGATATGCATGGGTGTCAATGTTACTAACACAAACTTATAGAGAGCTATACAATGTATGGATGACAGAAAAGATAGTATCAAGTTGTATCCTATTGATATAGCTATGGGTATGAGAGCATATTGTAGTGGTGAGGCCATATGGATTACACTATGAGGCACATATGTTGATGGAAGAGGATGTGCCATATGTGCTAAGATGGTGCATTGACAAGGAGAGACAGGTGAGGAGGGCTAATGAGGGGGATGTATTATACTATCAGGATAGATTTGGGAGTTTGAGGGCTTAGGACATCAAATGACAACCATGGATGGGAGCACCAACATGGGTAAAGGATCTGGGGTACCTATACCAGGTGAGGCAATTGAGGTGGGTCATCGATTGTAGGGGTACTGATGCCAGGAGCATCCAACGAAAAGCAAAATACCACAAAGAAGAAAAAGTGTTGTGATATCGCGACATGTTGGCAAAGAAGAAAAAGTGTCGCGATATCGCGACATGTCGAAAAAGAGAGAAAAAGTGTCGCGATATCGCGACATGTCGCATTATCGTGACCAAAAGACAAGAGAAGGCGTAGAGAGAAAAAGTGTCGCGATATCGCGACATGTCACATTATCGTGACCAAAAGACAAGAGAAGGCACAGAGAGAAAAAGTGTCGCGATATCGCGACATGTCGCATTTTCATGACCAAAATATGAGAGCAGGCGCAAGAGAGAAAAGTGTCGCGATATCGCGACATGTCGCATTTTCATGACCAAAAGACGAGAGAAGGCGCAAGGGAGAAAAAGTTTCGCGATATCGTGACATGTCACATTTTTGTGACCAAAAGACGAGAGAAGGTGCAAGGGAGAAAAAGTGTTGCGATATCACGACATGTTGCATTTTCGTGACCAAAAGACGAGAGAAGGCGCAAGGGAGAGAAAGTGTCGCGATATCGCGACATGTCGCATTTTTGTGACCAAAAGATGAGAGCATGCGCAAGGGAGAAAAAGTGTCACGATATCGCGACATGTTGTATTTTCACGACCAAAATATGAGAGGAGGCGCAAGAGAGAAAAGTGTCATGATATTGCGACATGTCGCATTATCACAACCAAAAGACAAGAGAAGGCGCAGGAGAGAAAAAGTGTCGCGATATCGCGACATGTCGTATTTTTGCGACCAAAAGAGACGAGAAAGAGCAAGAGGAAAAAGGTGTCGCGATATCGCGACATGTCGCATTATTGAAACTAAAAGAGGAGAGAAAGAGTAAGGAAAAAGTGTCGTGATATCACGAAATGTTGGCAAAGAAGAAAAAGTGTCACGATATCATGACATGTCGCATTTTTGTGACCAAAAGAAAAAAAAAAGGGCAGGCACTTACAGGGGCTGTTACAGAGGAAATTATCGAGCGATGGGTATATCGAACGTCATCACTGGTTGATAGGCAGACAAAGTCTACAGTGATAGCACTGAACAACACGTGGCACCAAGGTGCAATGAAAGTAGATGAAGACCAATATTCGGAAAGATAAATGTTTCGAAAGCCAAGACAATGAAGAGGCACGAGAAATGAAACGAAGGGCCAAAAAAGGGAAATGGAGAGTCATGCCAGAGATTTTAAAAGGGGAAGCAAAGGTATGCACAAGGGGTCAAAAAATTGCTGAGATAGAGTTACAGATTGAAGGCAAGAGGGCCATTTTGGACCTGTTTGGGTTGTTTTGCTTCCAGGGTGGGAAATGCTGTAAAAAAAAATAAACTATCTTTTGGAATAAAGGAGTTTATTTGGTAGACTGCTGCCATTTCTGTAAATATTTCTAGATTTTTGAATGAGAATTGGGTTTTATTTTTGAGTGAGAGTTGGGTTTTTGATTAGAAAACTTGGCTTTCCATCAGGTACATAGGTGGATTTTTTCTAGTATATCTAAGTACACAAACAATTCAAAGTGTGACAGGGATTTCCTGATCCATTGATGATATACTAGAGTATCAAGAGGGATAATGGGCCTCTATATATGGAGAGGGATGAGGATATAGTAGTATCATATGTAGATGATGTAGAGACTACAATAAATTTTGATAGGTGGTGGGTGACATAGAGATGATATCTAAAGTGAGAGGTAAGGGAGGATGTAGATAGGGAGGGGAGTGTAAAGGAAATTGACAATTTAAGGGATGCAACTGGTGAGGTAAATGAGGAGGAGGAGGAGGAGCCACTTAGGTGACAAGTACATAATTGTATAGAGGTAAGACTAGGCCCATCAGGGATGCCAATAGAGCAATAACCAAGAGGGGTATTTTAGGATGGAGATGTTGATGATATGATGTAGTGGGGTGATGTTATGGATGTCATGGAGGAGATTGATATGTTGAGATATTGGGTTAAACAAGTAGAGGTATGGATCATCAACAAGGAGGTATTCTAGGTATTGAATAGGATAGAGTTGTAGGCCAAGAGGGACAAGGTGACAACATAGAGAGATAGTCTCTAGGGGTTATTAGAGATTGCGATAGTTGAGAAGGACAAGTTACAACATGAGACAGATACAACTATTGGATAGAAGTATAGACTTCAAGAGGAGTTAGAGTGGTTGATGGCATAGGGTGACATGGTAGCTTTACAAGATGAGATTGTGAAGCTAGGATAGACTAGGTATGAGTTCAGGTCAAGCTGGCTAAGTGAGAGGGAGAGATTTGGATTATAGAAGGAGAGGATGATCACTCATGGAATGACATTTTTGGACTTCTTTGGTTCTTGATCTCGATGAAGCCATAGGAGTACATCATCAGTGGACCTAATAGCACCTTAATTCATAGAGCCAGCAACATCACAGACAAGTGGATAACCTCCAACACAAGGTGGTGATATGTAGTAGAGGTGCGACGGTAGGGGATATAGAGGATAGGAGGGGAGTGGAGAGACTCCCAGTGGGAGAAATTGTGATCTTTATTTTTTGTGTGGTTGATGGGCCATGATTTTTTGTAGTTTATTATTTTTGGTGAGATGATCATGATGATGTACAGTGTGACATAGATATAGATGTATATATTATGTAGGCTACGAGCATTTATGATGATGTACTCATGATTATTGATATATATATATATATATGTGTGTGTGTGTGTGTGTGTGTGTGTGTGTGTGTGTGTGTGTGTGTGTGTGTGTGTGTGTGTGTGTGTGTGTGTGTGTGTGTGTGTGTGTGTGTGTGTGTGTGTGTGGAGATGAGGATTTTAATGTGTCATGATGTGATGTGCTTTGGTTGTGTTATTGTGATATAGTATAATTTGATTGATTAACTTGTGTAATTAGATAGATGTGATATGATATGGTAGATGTGATTGATTTGATATGCTTGATGTGATAAATGATGATGATTTGATTTATATGCATGGTTTAGATGCACATGTGTTTATTTAATCAATTTTTGGATATGTTTATTTGAATTTCATAATCAAAATTGATATAATTAATAAATGATAAGTTAATAGTCATGTTAAGTCGATCAAGGAAAGCCTAAAATCGTATTATATTATATTGGCTTTTGATAAAGGTTGATTGGATCAAATAGAAGTGGTTGAATAATAGAAAAACAATTTATTACCAAGAAACCTCAGAATATGATTGTGTAGATGCAAAAAATTGACCCACTTGAGTGAGTCATTTTCCCTAGATCCTTAGAGAGACCCTCCAACTTTCCCAAAGCAAGTTTGGGCCTCTCTCCCCCTTCCTTTTCCCCTTTTTTCCTAGTTTTGACGAAATCATGGTCGACCCTTATGGGGCACGATTTTGCCTAGCTAGGGTTTTCTCTTAGAAAACCCTAATTTTTCAAATCGACCTCTTTGATGTCGATTTTCCCTTGGTTTTCCCACCCATCCTTGTTTCAAATCCCTTATAAATAAAGGGTTTGAAGCCTTATTTTTCCTCCTAGATCCAAGAAGCAAGCTAAGAAGAATAAGTTTTAATACAAGCAAGAAGTGCCTAATTGCAAAAGTGCCAAGTGATCTATTGAAGTTGTTTAATATTTGTGGAGTTCTCTTCTGCTGCATTGATTGTGTGTTGCTGCCCTTGGTGGATAAGTGTTGGAGCCCTAAGGAGGAGTCTACTATCTTGGAGGTCTTCATCCTTTTGTCTGCTTTTTCACTACCACCAGGTTGTTTTTGCTCATTTGCATTCATACATTATTAGTTTTGCATCTTTTATTAGTTCATTTGCATTATTCTGTTGCATTCTCTTTCTATTGCGAAATCATACCCCGTAATTATAGGGCATGATTTCATCAGTAGTGAAATCATGGTTGCCCCGTGTAGGGCATGATTTCATCTATGTCAAGCTTGGGGGTAGAAATTTACCCCCAAACCCTAGATCTGTATTTCATGTTATATTTAGAGCATAATAGCATAATTTACACTCTGTTCATCATACTGTTTTGTTGCATTATATTCTGTTTGTTCATTTTCCAAAAAGGTCAACTTTCACTTTTGTATTCTAAAGGTCAGCTAAAAGGACCTAGGGGGCTTGACTGTTGCACCTCCAAGCATAGTTATATAGCGGCCTAAGTAGGCCCCCTAATGCTGATCATATTTTTTGAGGGTTTTGTGAAGTTATTTTGTAGGATTGAAGTTGTGGGACATTGTTGGATGCAAGATAAAGCTTGGAACAACCACCAAATCAGATAAGTGCCCTAGTAGATCTCTAGGTTGTTTGTTGATTGCTTTCTATTCATTTCTATTCAAAATATAGATCACAAGTAAGGAAAAGCATTTGATCAAATTTCTAGGCATTTGAAAGAATAAAAGCATATAGTGTGCATTTAGGGTTTTTAACCTTGTTTGTGCATTTCTCTTGGACCCTTGCTTAAAGGCTTTACTTTGCAATCCTAGGGTTAGTGATCATTCAAGCAAAGAATCATTCTAGGGTTAGCTCTTGTCTTCTTGCATCTTGTATCTTGCATTGTTCTTTCCCTTTTCATAGTGTAGTTTTAGAAAGGCCAAACATAGGTGCATGCTTAATTGACACATTCAAACACATTCCACCTCAGACTTGGAGCGAGTCCTAAAACCATTCTTGGTGAACCCTTCCCTTTTTCCCACCGAGTGTAGAGTTATAACATACCCCCATGGTCACCTCGTCTCCCAATGGATCTAATCAAGAATCGTACGTGGTAGGGTAGTTTTCCCCCTCTACATATTTGGTGAACCTGACGTGAAAGACACGTCTTAGTGGCCAAATTAGGAAGCCTTTTCCTTGTTTGCTTTTATTTTGAAAATTTTTAAACAAGACCACTAATTTGTTTTCTTAGAATTAGAAGAACATTAATAAATATCTTAAAAATATTCTTGTGTGTCTTTCATTAGTTTTCTCTTCTATCCTTTTGCTTCTTCTAATGGCTCCATTCCTTAGAAGTCAGCAAAGGCATCTAGAGTCTGATCATATTCCCCAAGAAGATGATCAGATTGATAGAGAGAACCCTAACCTTGATGTAGAAGAGCAAGAAAATGTTGAAACTAAAATAAACTATGATCCCCTTGAAGGGCCCGATGGTGGCTACTTCTTTAAATCATTTGATCATGTTTGGGGTTTCATGAAATATCATAGGGTAGACTTACTTAAGGCTATGGAATAGGAAGCTCAACTCGAAAGAGGTGAGACTCCCCCTCCTCCAGTAGTCTCTCCTAGATGTGTTCATACTAACCCTTTGTTTGAATATTTGAATCATGGTAATCCTATCCATCAACCAACTTATGTCACTACTGTAACCACCAATATTGGAAGGAGTTCACAAGTTCTTCCAACTAGTAGTGCCACTCAAGATTATTTTCAATTTCCTCCTCATTCTGCTAAACTCAACATTCTTGCTTCTATTCCACCAACTATTAGTTATCCTCTCCAACAAGATACCACATATCATAACCCATACCATAATAGTATCAATACCTCCAACATGGGCCAAGTACCCTTTCAACAACCTACCTATACCCCTCCCTTAGGGAATCTAGGGGTATTGCACAACAATAATCCTGAGGTGCAAAGTTTAACTAATATGGTGAAACAATTGGTTTCAAGAGTGGATATGATTCAACCCCCTAGTTTCACCTACAACTATAGAGAAATGTGCAATCAGCCCTTAGACCCTATCGTTGCCGCTAGGCCCTATCCTAAGCATTTTCCCATGCTGATTTTGCCTATATATAAGGGAACGGAAGATCCAATTGAGCATTTAAGAATGTTTAGAATAACTTGCCATGATATCATATATGATGACATGTTGTTGCTAAAGATATTCCCTAAGAGTCTTGGTGGCATGGCATTAGAGTGGTATTATCAGTTGCCCAACCATTCTTTGAGGAATTTTGAAGAGACAACTGAATTATTTGTTCAACAGTTTGGTGCTTATGTTGAAAAGAATGTGACCATGAAAGATGTTTACATGTTAAAACAAGGTAAAGAGGAAAGTTTTTCAGAATTTTTATCTCGTTGGAGGAGTCTAGTTGGATGCTTGAGATATACCTTACCTCCTCGAGACATGCTTGAGATATTTATTGGAAATTTGCAAGAGCAATTATCTTATGCATTGGAAACTACAACTATCACATCTTTTGATCAAGCAATTGACCTAGCAAGAAAGGTAGAACAAGCTCTTATCAGAAGAGGACAACTTAAAGTGAAAGAAGATAGGACCACTAAAAATCAATATAAGAACAAGCATGTGGTAGGTGATGGAGTCATGGATAGTAGGCCTATTAATAGTATTGTTAACAACCTACAAAATATGGTGCTTAGCCAACCTCCAAAACCTCCACAAAGGAATTTCACAAGACTCAACATGCCTATGGTAGTGGTCCTAAAGTAACTTTTGGAAGCTAATATGATTGAGTTACCTCCCATAAGGCAACCTGATACCACAACTAATTGGTATAAGGTTGGTCAACACTGTGAGTATCATAGAGTGGAGGGGCACTGGATAAATTCTTGTAAGAGGTTGAAACATGTGGTTCAAGACCTAATTGATGTAGGATGCCTTGTTATAGAAGGTTCTCACCCACCAAAAAATCAACCTCCTACTCAACAAGCACCCACAACTAATCAAGATATGGGGATCTTCCAAGATCCCCTCCCTAAGCATGGGCAGTAGGCAGCTAATCAAGTGTCCTATCAGAATGTGCCACCTCCCTATGATAATATGGTTGGTATGATAGCAATAACTACAAGGCAACAAGCACAAACTCAACCGGCTCAACATTCTTAGTAAGAGATGAGCTCTTCATCCAACCCACCTTCAAAGCCCATCCTAGTTTTGAAGAATACTCAAAGAAGGAGTACGAGAGTAGAAACCCCACCTTTAGTGTTGAAACCTCAACCTAAAGTCTCCTTTGACATTCAACAATAGTTAGCTAGTACCCCAACCAAGATCTCTATCTTAGAACTCTTGCAAAATTCTCCTATTCATAGGGAAGCTTTGTTGGAACTTCTAAGACAACAATCTATCCCTGTAGACATTTCCCCTAGTGTTGTAGCTAATGTCGTAGGTTCTCTTGGGATACATCACATCACATTTTTGGATGATGATATGCCTTCCTCAGACTTACGAGGGGATTCTTCCCTTTACATCACAACATTTATTGGGAGAAATTTTGTCAAACGAATCTTGATTGACAATGGTTCTTCCCTTAATTTATGCACTTATCAATTTTTCCAAAATTTTGGATTAAAAGAGGAAGACTTAACTAAATCTGATATTATCATCAAGGCTTTCAACAATGAGTCCCAAGAGGCCTATGGCATTGTATCTCTCCCCCTTAGGGTTGGACCTCAGATCTTAGATACCTTGTTCTATGTGGTACCTTGCCCAACATATTTCAATCTTCTTCTCGAACATCCTTGGATCCATGCGATGAAGGTTATCCCTTCTACCTTTCATCAATGTTTGAAGTTTGAATTTAAGGATCAAGTTGTCACCATTCTAGGTGACCCTCATCCATTCAAATATTGTTCGATGGTTGAGCAAGCTCAGTCTGGTCTCAACATTTATCCTTCAGTTTCATCATCTGCTCCTCCAAGTTCCTCATCTCAAATATCTGAGCAACTCAAAAGTCTAAAAGTGAGTGAGGAACCTCGAATCAAAGTTTCATCATGGGATCAAGTTAATCATTTTCTTCAAGAGCCTCTTCTGGATCTTGCCAAGCTACCACCTTCACCAAGGACTATGGGTTTACCTCGTAAGAAGGGTGAAGTTGTACACATTGGCACGTGTACCTTTATCTTCGAAGGAATAACCTTTGAAGAAAAGATCAGTGGTAGCAACCCATCTCCTGTCGAGCATTCTTTTATTCACTATTACTTATCCAATGATTACCCACTCCCAAAACAAATCCTATATAACATGGGATATGTTGGTAAAGGTTTGGGACCCCAAAAAAAGGCATTCAAGAGCCTTTGGGTGTCAAAGTCTGGCCTGGGAGGTGTGGCGTAGGCTACATCCCTAACAAAAACCAACCTTTACCATTCGATAATGATGATCACCTTAAAACTTATGCTGAATATTTAGATCATCAAATATTGGAGTGGAGTGATGAGGACAAGGGACCCCCTTATCCCTCTAACATTTTGTTTTGTAATATGGTAAATTTTATGCATTCTGATGGTAAATATTCTACTTCTCAAGGAGACCCTACTTCACTATCTTACAGAGATCTTGCAAAATTAGGGATCACCCCTCCTTTTGTTAAGAAATATGGTTCAGTTAGGGTTTATGAAGATTTTTGTGCAAAGGCTATCGAAGAAAAAGCTATGAAGGAGATTCCTTGTGATTTTGATCATCAAGATGATCCCTATTCTAGATTTTTCTTTGATGGATCAGTCCCTTGTATGCCTATTCTTTTTGTTAAGATAGGAGGCACAATCAGACTATGTGTCGACTATCGTTCTGCTCACTTGCATTAACAAACTAAAAATAAAATAATAAACCACTAATTAGGCATACCTTGCATTTTCATTCATTGCATTCATTTGTCTATTCATACTGCATGCTTGCCTATCATATTTTGCATGATTTGCCTAACATTTTGTTGCATTTGCATCTCTACTTGTCATAATTGCATTGTTGCTTGCTCATGACTACTTGATCATATAGCTTTTTGGGGATCTCATGACAATGGCACGTGATGACACCTAGTTAGGTCATAGCTCACATGCATTGCACTCTCACTAGGACTCTGATGCCTAGCAAAGTCCCCAACCTAGGGCCCATCTTCATGCATTTCCATCATTTCATCTGCCCATCTCATATTTTTCTTATTCCTTGACCTTGAAAGTTTTCATTGCTTATATCTCTCCAAGTCAAGGGATATGGTTCTTGTTTTGCTCCATTGGCCTTGTCCATACACATTTTACACACATCACACCCCTATTGGATAGTACTCGCTAATTCATCACTCACACACAACATACCCCATATAGGATAGCTTCATGGCCACACGTGAGGGGCCACCTCCATTTCGACTATTTGTGAGCATACATCCTTGTTGGATTTTGTTCTTTATCTTCTTCTTTGGCCTCTTTGGAATTTTATTTATTCTTTTCTATTTTCTATTTCGTTGTGTCCACTTCACCTCTTTGTGTCTCATCGTCCCACTCATCCTTTCCATTTCATTTTTGCATTTCACTCTCATATTCATTTTTAAATTGCATTTTAGGCATTATGTTAGTTAGATTCATTCATTCCATTTAGTTAAGTCCATCATGCATTGCATCCATTATGTTTGTGCTCATAATCCATCATTAATTAAACATAAAATAATAATAAAAGCAATCACACATTCGCACACATATTTTTTCCTTTTATTGCTCTCTTGTTCTTGTTTTCTGCTTTTTATCTCTCCTCTTTTTTTTTTCTATTTTTTCTCCTCTATCTTATGCATTTGCCATTTCGAGTTTCATCAAGAATTTTGCATTCCTTCCAAAACTCAAGGGGTCACCCTAGCTTGAGAGGCATTAATGTCTCTAATGCCTCGATTTGCATGCAAAATAAGAGTGTTCAAAATGATACTGTTTCAGCACCACTCCTTTCTTCTAACCTAGCCACTCATTTTTTATTTGTTGTCCTCCACCCATAGGTGTCTACATCTTTTTTTGATGTATTTATTAGGCCATAAATGCATCAAAGAGGGGGTAAAATGTAGACGTGGAAAATTGACCCACTTGAGTGAGTCATTTTCCCTATATCCTTAGAGAAACCTCTCAAATTACCCAAATAAATTTTGGGTCTCTCTCCCCCTTCCTTTTCTCCCTTTTTTCTAGTTTCAACGAAATCATGGTCGGCCCTTATGGGGCACAATTTTGCCTAGATAGGGTTTTATCTTAGAAAACCCTAATTTTTCAAAGCAACCTCTTTGATGTTGGTTTTCCTACCCATCCTTGTTTCAAATCCCTTATAAATAAAGGGTTTTAAGTCTTCTTTTCCTCTCGATTCAAGAAGAAAGCTAAGAAGAACAAGTTTTAACACAAGCAAGAAGTGTCTAATTACAAAAGTGCCAAGTGATTTGTTGAAGTTATCTAATATTTGTGGAGTTCTCTTCTACTGCATTTATTATGTTTTTTTGCCCTTAGTGGACAAGTGTTGGAGCCCTAAGGAGAAGTCTACTATCTTGGAGGTCTTCATCCTTTTGTCTACTTTTTTGCTACCACTAGGTTGTTTTCACTCATTTGCATTCATATACTATTATTTTTGCATCTTTCATTATCTTATTTGCATTGTGGTGTTCTCTTTCTATTGTTAAATTGCACCCCATAATTATAGGGAATGATTTTATTAGTAGCAAAATCGTGGTTGCCCCATGTAGGGTGCGATTTCATCTCTGTTAAGCTCGGGGGTAAAAGTTCACCCCCAAATCCTAGATCTGCATTTCATGTTATATTTAAAATATAATAGCATAATTTAGACTCTGTTCATCATACTATTCTACTGCATTACATTATATCTATTTAATTTCTAAAAAGGTCAATTTTTGCTCTTGTATTCTAAATGTCAACTAAAATAACCTAGGGGGCTTGACTATTGAACCTCCAAGCATAGTTATATAGCAGCCTAAGCATGACTCCTAATGTTGATCATATGTTTTGAGGGTTTTGTGAAGTTATTTTGTAGGATTGAAGTTTTGGGACATCATTGGATGTAAGATATAGCTTGGAAACAACCATTGAATCAAATAAGTGTCCCAGTAGATATCTAGGCTATTTTTTTATTGTTTTCTATTGCTTTCTGTTCAAAATATAGATCACAAGTAAGGAAACGCATTTTATCAATTATCTAGGCATGTGAAAGAATAAATACATAGAGTGTGCATTTAAGGTTTTAACCTTGTTTATGCATTTCTCTTGGACCCTTTCTTAAAGGATTTTCTTTGCAATCCTAGAAAAAGTGATCATTCAAACAAATAATCATTCTAGGGTTAGCTTTTGTATTCTTGCATCTTGTATCTTGCATTGTTCTTTCTCTTTTCATAGTATAGTTTTAGAAAGGCCAAACATAGGTGCATGCTTAATTGACACATTCTGAAGAACACAAGATTATACTGAGAGAGGGGTGAACAATATAATACCACTTTCTAATTTTCTTTCCCAATAAATAATATGTAAAATATAAATTGCAATATCAACAAAAGTAATCAAAGCAATGCACAAATCACCACACACAATAGAGACACCAATTTAATGTGGTTCACCCAATGTGGGCTACTCCATGGAGAAAATATTTCACTAATATTTTCTCAACAAATATCTTTGGGAATCCTTCAATATTACAATATTTATGAACCTCTATCCAAAGGAGACACCAATACCCTAATCAAGTTCATGGATCTCTATCCACAGGAGACACCAATCCCCTCTGCTCTAGCTGGTGATCTTCTAGAAGAACTGTTGCCTCCACTACACTAGCTAATGGATCTCTATCCATTGAAGACTCCTATCCTCACTCAAAAGACCTGTCTTCACTACCCTGGCTAATGGACCTCTATCCATTGGAGACTATCATCCTCTATACTCTATCACCTCTAAAGCTTGCTCTTAGCTCTATATTAAATTTGCACTAAACATGGTTCTTTGATATAGCACAAATCTGCTCAACCTCTATCTCTAGTCTGGCATAAACTTGTCCTCAAATATACACCAAAATCTATCCTCGAATCTATCCTCAAATTTGCACTAAACATAGTCCTTTGGTCTAGCACAAATCTTTCCTCAAGCCTTAACACAAAGCTTGACTCAATCACAAATCAACTCTGCTAGATCTACCCCAAACCTTAACCCAAGGTTTGAAAAAATAAATCAATCAAATCTGCTCTCAAGTCTTCTCAAATACTTGTCTTAAATTTGCCTTGTAATATTCCATAAAAGCTCACACTAATCTGTCCATAAGTCCTCTCTAGAACTTATCCAAACTACTCAACAAGTCTTCACCAAGACTTACCTCAAATATGCTCAAAAAGTCCTCACTAGAACTTGTTCAATCTGCTCAACAAGTCTTCACCAAGACTTACCTCAAATATGATCAACAAGTCCTCACTAGAACTTGTCCAATATTCTCAAAAAGTCTTCACCAAGACTTACCTCAAATCTGCTTAGCAGGTCCTCACTAGAACTTTTCCAATTTGCTCAACAAGTCTTCACCAAGACTTACCTCAAATCTATTCAACAAGTCCTCACTATAACTTGTCCAATCTACTCAACAATATTTCACAAAACCTTGCTTTACTCTGTCCTTAAGTCCACTCTAGGACTTTCTCAAATATGCTCATAAGCTTTCGCAAAAGCTTATTCAAATCAATTGCAAAACTTGCATACAAAAATCAACTTTATCTCTTTCAGAAAACCTCTTTAAGCACATAAAGAAGTTTCACTCAGAATCTTGTTTAACTTATAGAAACATATAGAGAATGGTTAGAGACTCAATATGTTTCACACTCACAATAATGCTCAATAACTTTCAATCTCTTTCTTAAATCAAATTTATAATATAGAATAATTTGTTTCATGGAACTTGAACTATCACTTCAACACTTCCACTTGACTAGGCTCAATCAACTCCACTCAATCAATCACTCAATGAAACACTCCTTTATTACAAACCCTATTCCAAGCATATGAACACTCACTCAATTATTTCCAAAAATGCTTGTCAAACAATATCACATAACAATGATACTCATGTTCTTGCACAAAATCTAGTTCAAGATAGCTCTCAACTTCACGTAACAATGATACTCATGTTCTTTGCACAAACCCTAGTCAAGTATATGAAATCTTTACTCAATATTTCCAAAAATGCTTACCAAACAATATTTCTAGTCATCAAATTTCACTCAGAAAAAACTTTAACAATCAAACTCAACAATGCTTATCAAACAAGGTTTCTTATCATCAACTTTCACTCAAAAAAACCTTTAAAAATAAAACTCAACAATGCTTATCAAACAACTCTTTTCTCTCTAACTTAGCATTCACAACATCCAACAATCACTCATAAGGAAGATGTACCCATACCTTTTGTTTGTTGAAGAATTGAACTCAAAACCTGTCTAACATAATTTTCCTCTTTGCCAATTTCAAAGTTTAGATGAAAAAAATTATCACTCTAACACTCCCTCAAGATATTTCACAATTACAAAAATAATTAAACTCAAATACACCTTATTAATCCTTTAAAATAAGCATTCACCAAAACATATAAAAATAAATCTTTTATTAAACCTTATAACTCCACTCTCAAACAACTCAAACCACCAAATAATTAAATAAAAAATTATTTAATTTTATCAACCTTATATCTCCCTAAGATCAAAAATGCACCATACAACCTTAGAAGCACAAATCAATTTATAAAAAAAAAATTACCTCACAAAGTTCTCCCAACGGGATTCGATCCCACAACACAGCGCCTCTAGCACCTTAGCTGCGACAGCCAAGCCGCGTGAGATAAGTGCTCATGTGGAAGGCAAAAGTGCCCATGATGCTTTATCTTCTACTTAGGTTCCCAAAGCAAAAGGCTTTGGCATCATTGATGCCCAAAAACACTGCACAACCAACCCTACTGAGAGTCAAACACAAAACCTTGCATTCCCAAGGTGCTTCCACTTGACGCTAGCCCACCTGGATAGGTGGTGACAAGGCCTTCATGCCTTGTGCATTTTATTCCTTTGCTAACTACCAAAAAGGATCAACGAGGACTTCTTCCCTCTCTTGCTTATGAAAATTGCACACACAATTTTTGCTTAGGAGATAATTAAAATCATGGATGAGTTTGAAGCCTTTTAGGCTTGGGGTATTTATACCCATTCTTTAGAAATTATTGACGTCAACGGAGGAGATGGAATATGACATCGACGCTTTGCATATGCCCTTTATAACCCTAACTCTAGGGTTTATTAAATTAAGTTATAAACTAACTTATAATTAAATTATAAATTAATTTATAATGAAATTATTATAATTAATTTATAATTAATTTAATCTTTAGGTCTCAACCTTAGACCTCTAATATTATAATAAAATATTATAATATTATTTTTCTTGGGCCTTCCTGTTGCTCTTTAGACCTCATCTAACCACCTTGAATATTATAATTAGGGGTATTATAATATTATTTTCCTTAGGTCTAGAAAAAATTCTCTTTCTTGCATAACTGACTCCTTGACATCCTTCCTTTTGTACTGCTCACTGAAACTGACTCTTGACATTAATGACAACAAATCCTACTCATATTTCCAAAAATATCCCCCTTTGCCATTTATGGCAACCCACTTTATTTTTACCATTACTTTTACCTTTTCCTATTCTGCTCCCCCTGACTGAATGCTCTTCTCCTAACTCAAATTTCTCCCCCTTTGTCATCAATGGCAAAGGGTCACCTTTGGGGATCGAGGCTAAGAATAAAACTCTTAGATTAGCCCCTCCTCCACCTCCTCTTGAGGTGGTTAATTCTGGGGTGGGAGTATTTCTACTCCCATCATGCATTGATATTTACCTTTGTCCACTTTCCTTCTCATCCGATCCTTATGATTCCTTTGAATATTCCTATTTTTGCTTATCTCTGGAATTTTTTCTCTACACCACTTTGTTGTATGTCAATCATTATTGCACTTATAACACTTAATTTTATTATTACTTGGAGGTGAAAATGTCTTGGGATTTATCCTGGTGAAGCCATATCTATTCTTGTTATGAACCCTACGATTCATTGCCTTATGACTGAACTGATTACAAGAGTAGCAATACCCTTGAAATAGCTATATGTTTCTAAAGTTACCATATTTATTTCTTTCATGTGTTCTGCAATGAGAAGCTTTGTGCCCAAAACTATGTCATGAGAAGCATCATCCATTGAAATTGCCTTGCCTTGACCCCATGGGTCTTTTAGTCTCTTTTACCTTATGTTGGTACCTATTCCATCTGTTCCTCTTTTGTGCATTGTTCCTTTCCTTGTTGAATTTTCTATTGTCCAAATCATCCTCATAAGTCTCACTCTCTCTTACACTCTCTTCTTATGAAGTTTCTTCTTCTTCAAAACTTGAGGTTGACTCCTCTCCTTGTTTCTTTTGTACCTGTTCAAAACCAATACCTGTCTTGTTTGTTGACCATCTTTGTACCTTGATCATATTATCTATGATTTTTGAGCTCTTTCCAAACCTATGTAATCTATCCTTAGACTCTTTTACTTCCTTCTTTAGTGAAGCTACTTCATTCTCTAACATTTCACATTCTAAGACCTTTGCTTCTAACTTGTCTTTGAACTTTATTGTCTTAGCCATTGACTTATTTAGATCCTCTATAAGCTTTCCTTTCTCTTCATCACTTTATTGAAACTGAAGCTTAATTTGGGAGCTTTGCTTTATTATCTTCTTTAATGTATCAAGGGCATGAATAAGTTCTCCCTCAAGATCAACTTCTCCTTCCTCTGATTCTTCCTCTATTTGTTTACCTTTGAAAATATCTTCATTCTTTTTTTACTCATATTTTATAGGATCACCTCCTTCTTCTACTAATGCCATTAGAAGATTCTCTTCTGGTCCTTCAAGTGTATCTTCATATTCATCATCACTGAAACTGAAACCATTCCTTGTACAACTATATTCAAGATAACCAAAGTTACCACATCTAAAACACTTGATAATTATTGGTGACCTATTTTTAACTTCTTTTTTTTCTTTTTCTAGAAATAGAACTTCATCTTTATCATTATCTGAGGAACTATCATCAATATCAGTTAGTACTTATGTGCCTTGTCTGCATAGAAAATCTTCTTATGTCTTTGAAAAAACTTTTTTCCTTGATTGCCTTGTCCATCCCTGATTTTCCTTTGGTACTGTATTTTTCTGTTTCCCTGTTCTTATGATCCTGGTTTTCATCATCATTGCTATTTCTAGATTCTTGAAAATCAGTTGCATAGTAACCATACTTTCCATAATTGAAACATCTAACTGATTTCATACCTTTAAAATTTCTTGGATCTTTGTTCCTTCTACCATAATTTGCTTCTTCATCACTGGATGACTCATTGCTTGAATATGACTTCTTACCCTTAATATTCTTAGTAGCTTTGAAGGCTACTTATTTTCGAATATTAGGTTCCTTTTTTGTTCTCATTTCAAAATTTGTAAGAATGCCAAGTAATTTATCTCTTGTCAAAATATCACCATATTTTGATTCCTCTATATCTAAAATATTTTCACTAAACCTTTTTGGGAGTGATCTTAAGATCTTGTCACAAACATCAGATTCTTGAACCTCAAGTCCAAGTCCTTGCATGGAGTTAACAACCTCATCTACACAAAGTAGATAAGCACTAATATTTGTCCCATCCTTCATTTTTAGATCTTCAAATTATCCCTTTGAGATTTTGCAACTTTATCTTTTTTACCTTTTTATCTCCTTCATATATGCCTTGCAACTTATCGCAAATTTCTTTTTCTGATTTGCAATGCATAACCTTAACAAAATCTATTCTATGCAAACCTCTCAAAATTGTATTCATTTATCTTGAATTTTAATGATGTAGAATCTTACCATCTTTATCTGTAGGTGGAGTAGTTGGTGGTGTGTATCCATTTCCAACTGCTTCCCATATTTCATTGCCAAGTGCCATTAGATGAATCTTCATTCTCATACTCCAAAATACATAATCACTCCCATAAAATACTGGTGCTAAATTATCTAAGGATCCACTCTTAGAATCCATTTTTGTTCTTGTAAGCTTTTCCTTCAAGTTGTTAAACTCTTTCGAAGGAACCTACTTTGATACCAATTTAAGAACACAAGCTTATATTGAGAGGGGGGTAAAAAGTATAAGACCACTTTTTACTTTTATTTCCCAATAAGTAATATGTAATATATCAATGGAAATATCAACAACAATAATCAAATTAATGCACACATCACCACACACAATAGAGACATCAATTTAATGTGGTTCACCCAATGTGGGCTATTCCAGAGAGAAAATATTTCACTAATATTTTCTCAAAAAATATCTTTGGGAATCCTTCCCTATTACAATATTCACAAACCTCTATCCAAATGAGACACCAATCCCCTAATCAAACTGATGGATCTCTATCCACAGGAGACACCAATCCCCTATGCTCTGGTTGGTGATCTTCTAGAAGAAAAACTACATCCACTACACTGGCTAATGGATATCTATCCACTGGAGACTCCTATCCTCACTTAGAAGACCTATCTTCACTACCTTGGCTAATGGACCTCTATCCACTGGATACTATCATCCTCTATACTCTATCACCTCCAAAGCTTGCTCTTAAATATATCTCAAATCTGCACTAAACATGGTCCTTCGGTCTAGCATAAATCTACTCAATATCTATATCTAGTCTAGCACAAACCTATCCTTAAATATACACCAAAATCTATCCTCAAATCTACACTAAACATAGTCCTTCGGTCTAGCACAAATTTGTCCTTAAGCCTTAACACAAATCTTGACTCAATCACAAATCAACTTTGCTAGATCTACCCCAAACCTTAACCCAAGGTTTGAATAAATCAATCAATCAACTTTGCTCTCAAGTCTTCTCAAAGACTTGTCTCAAATCTACCTTGTAATCTTCCACAAAAGCTCACACTAATCTATCCACAAGTCCTCTCTAGAACTTGTCCAATATACTCAGCAAGTCTTCACCAATACTTACCTCAAATCTACTCAAGTCCTCACTAGAACTTATCTAATCTGCTCAACAGGTCCTCACTAGAACTTATCCAATCAATTCAACAAGTCTTCACCAAGACTTACCTTAAATCTGCTCAACAAGTCCTCACTAGAACTTGTCCAATATGCTCAAAATACTTTCACAAAAGCTTTCTTCACTCTATCCTTAAGTCTACTATAGGACTTACTCAAATCTGCTCACAAGATTTCACAAAAGCTTATTCAAATCAATTGCAAAAATTGCATACAAAACTCGTCTTAATATCTTTCAAAAAAACCTCTTCAATCACACGAACAAGTTTCACTCTGAATCTTGTTTAACTTATAGAAACATATAGAGAATAGTTAGAGACTCGATATGTTTCAGACTCACAACAATGCTCAATCACTTTCAATATCTTTCTCAAATCAAATTTAGAGTATAGAACAATTTGTTTCACAGAACTTGAACTATCACTTCAACTCTTCCACTTGACTAGGATCAATCAACTCCACTAAATCAATCACTCAATGAAATAATCCTTGCTTACAAACCCTATTCCAAGCATATGAACACTCGATTATTTCCAAAAATGCTTTTCAAACAATCTCACATAACAATAATACTCATGTTATTACATAAACCCTAATTCAAGATAGCTCTCAACTTTAGATTACAATGATACTCATGTTCTTTACACAAACCCTATTCAAGTATATGAAAGCTTTACTCAATATTTCCAACAATTCTTATCAAACAATGTTTCTAGTCATCGAATTTCACTCACAAAAATCTTTAACAATCAAACTCAACAATGCTTATCAAACAAGGTTTCTTATCATCAAATTTCACTCAGAAAAATCTTTAACAATCAAACTCAACAATGCTTATCAAAAAACCATTTTCTATCCAACTTAACATTCACAACATCCAAATATCACTCACAAGGAAGATGTGCCCATGCCTTTTGTTTGTTGAAGAATTGACCTCAAAACCTATCTTAAACATAATTTCCCTCTTTGCCAATTTCAAAGGTTAGATGACAAAAATTATCACTCTAAAACTCCCTCAAGATATTTCACAATTACAAAAATAATTAAACTCAAATACACCTTATTACTCCTTTAAAATAAGAATTCACCAAAACATATAAAAATAAATCTTTTATTAAACCTTATAACTCCACTCTCAAACAACTCAAGCCACCAATTAATTAAATAAATAAATATTTAATTTTATCAACCTTATATCTCCCTAAGCTCATAAATGTACCATACAGTCTTAGAAGCACAAATCAATTTATAACAAAATTTTTATTACCTCACAAAGTGCTCTCGATGGGATTCGATCCCACAACACAATGCCTCTAGTGTCTTAGCCATGGTAGCAAAGCCGCATGAGCTAGGCACTCACGTGGAAGGCAAAAGTGCCCATGATGCTTTATCTTCTACTTCGATGCCCAAAGCAAAAAGCTTTGGCATCATTGGTGCCCAAAAAAATTGCACCCTACTGCAAGTCGAACGTCTCACATTCCTAAGGTGCTTCCACTTACCGCTAGCCCACCTGGCTAGGTGGTGACAAGGCCTTCGTGCCTTGTGTCTTTTATTCCTTCGCTAACTATCAAAAAGTATCAATGAGGACTTCTTCCCTCTCTTGCTTATGAAAATTACGCACACAATTTTTGCTTAGGAGATAATTAAAATCACAGATGAGTTTGAATCCTTTTAGGCTTAAGGTATTTATACCCATTCTTTGGATATTATTGATGTCGACAGAGGATATGTAATATGATGTCGATGCTTTGCATATGCCCTTTATAACCCTAACTCTATATTTTATTAAATTAAGTTATAAACTAAATTATAATTAACTTATAATTAATTTAATAACTCTTTAGAGTTAATACAATTAAATTATAAATTAATTTATAATGAAATTATTATAATTAATTTAATCTTTAGGTCTCAACCTTAGACCTCTAATATTATAATAAAATATTATAATATTATTTTTCTTAGGCCTTCCTGTTGTTCTTTAGACCTCATCTGACCACCTTGAATATTATAATTAGGGGCATTATAATATTATTTTTCTTAGGTCTAAAAACAATCTCTTTCTTGCATAACTGACTCCTTGACATCCTTCCTTTTGTCCTGCTCACTGAAACAGACTCTTGACATCAATGACAACAAATCCTACTCATATTTCCAACACATTCAAACACATTCCACCTTGGACTTGGAGTGAGTCCTAAAATCATTCCTGGTGAACTCTTCCCCTTTTTTGCCCATCGATTGTAGAGTTATAACATATGCCCATGGTCACGTCAGCTTCTACTAGATCCAACCAAGAATCGTATATGATAGGGTGGTTTCCCCCCTCTATAGATTGAATAAGACATCATGATAATTGTGATAACTAGTGTGTGCTTATTGACTATTTGTGAAAGATAAAATGTTCTTATGTGCAACATGATTGACAAGATGACTTGACAAAGGATAAAACACTATACTTAGATGACAATGCTACAAAGACATGATGCATGCAAATGGGAACATAAATGTGCAACAAAAAATGCCATGGATTAACTATGCTAATTAGGATTGGTCAATGCATGTTCACGCATCCAAAAGGTGACCAAATTAGCATGCTATGAAATTTATTATGTTTATGCACGAATACAATGTGAAAGAATGATGAGAGAGAAGCGTAAATGTTTGGTAGTATCAACATGAATGAATGAGAAGTGTCAAAATATGAGGGAATGCCAACTCCCCTAGACAAAAAAATGGCTTGAAAGAGGGTGTACTCTCCTAGTCATTGAATTTATTTGAAGGAAAGGATAAATGATGAGGACACAAAGGTGGAGAGAGATGAAAAGGAAGATAAAGGAAGAATGTTGGACATTTTGAGTCCCTAAGCTAATAGTTGTCATTGATGTCAAAAGGACCTATGTAAGTAAGCACTATAATGTTTCTCCACAAAGAGCTTCATGAGAAGCAAAGGAATTGATCAAAGGTTCAAGAAGGGATGCATGGCATTTGGTTCCAAAAGGAGCTTCAAGGGAAGCTTAGCAAAAGGTTTTTATGAAAACCAAGGAAGGCAAGGAAAGGTTTTTTTTAAAACCATGAATGGCAGATTTGAAATGGGTTTTTCTTAAAACCCAAGTTGGCTTTTCATTTCATCGAAAAAGGTGCCCCGATGATGGAGAAATTTAATTTTAAAGGTTTAGTTTAAATTTTAATTTATTTAAAATTAAAATTAAAATTTTAAAATTAAATAAAAGAGTTTTCCTGCCATGTCCGCCGACGTCATATATTTTATCATCCAAATGTTCGAATATTTAAAGGGGGTTGATTTTATCAACCAAGGAGGACACAACAATATTTTCGCATTCTATTATCCTTTCCTTTGCAATCTGATGCAGGAGCATCCGGTGGCAGCAGAGCAATCTTGCATAAAAAAAAAAAAAAAATATCTAAGTGTAAGACCAACAACAGGGCAAAAGTGGCAGTAGGCGAAGGGTTGCGAAATCGTTGCATGTCACGATATCGCGACCAAAAGAGGAGCAAGCGATGCAAAATGTGGAAGGGTCACAAAATCACGACGTCGCGATATCGCGACGAAAAGCAGGGTAAGCGATGCAATAGGTGGAAGGGTCACGATATCGCGACATCATGATATCACGACCAAAAGCAAGGCAAGTGAGGCAATAGGCGAAAGGGTCACGATATCGTGACCAAAAGCAGGGCAAGCGATGCAACAGACAGAGGGTCACAAAATCACGACATCGTGATATTGTGACGTTGTGATATCACGACCAAAATATAGGGTCGACGACGCAGCAGACGGAGGGTTGTGAAATCATGACATGTCACAATTTTGTGACATGTCGCGAAATCGCGACGTCGCAAAATTGTGACCAAAAAGCAGGGCCGACGACGCAGTAGAAAAAGGGTCGTGAAATCGTGACATGTCTTATTTTCATGCCAAAAAATGAGTCAAAGATGAAGAGTCGAAAAGGGAGACGTGTCGAATATCTAGATGATGAAGTGACACGAGGAGGCAAAACGAAAGGTTCTGGAAGAGGAAATGAAGGGCCACCAGTTGGAAATGGAGTGTCACCTGAGTACCTTTAAAAAGGAGAGCAAAGGCATGCACAGGGGATGGAAAATTGCTGGAACGATAATATTTTCTTGTTGTATTTTCAGATTTGAGAAATTTTGTAAAGGCGCAATTCTTCTATGACTTATGTAATAATCTGTTGTGACTATAATATTGTGCTGTGACTGTAATATTCGGTTGTAATAGTAATTATTTGTTGCATGTGAATAAAATAAAACTGTTTTTTTCTCTCTGTAATTTTGGCTCTCGATCAAGTGGTATCAGAGCGGGAAGTTCCTGAGTGTGCAAGCAGATCACCAAAAGTGAGACAGTTTGCACCAAGATCTATGGAAGGACCTATGAGAGGAGTACAGCATAATGCCTCCAAAAAGAAATCATGGTCGCGAGAGAAATGTGGCGTAGGATGAAGATTTTAGAGCGTTGCAGAGGCAAGTGCAAGCCCTGCAGGAAGAGTTGCAAAAAAAGGTCGAACCAAAGGGAGAAGACCAGAGTGACGATGAAGCCTGGGAAACTGAGGGTCCATCAGATGATGAAGAAGCATTGGATCCTTCTAAAGCTAGATTGTTGAAAGTTCTAGCTCAGGCCGGGAAGAGACCAAAGTTTGATGTCTCTACATATTCTGGGAATCTCAACCCAAAAGAGTTGATTGACTAGATCAATGATATGGAGGAATACTTTGAGTATGAGGAGATTGCAGATCTTGATAGGATCAAATTTGCAAAAACAAAATTGAAAGGCCATGCTAGTTTATGGTGGAAAGGAGTACAACTCGAAAAAAATAAAAATGGAAAGGAGAAAATAACCAGATGGGACCGAATGGTGGAGAAACTAAAGAGACAATTTATTCTCGCAGATTACGAGTTGGACCTATTGAGGAGGATGCAAAGTCTGAGGTAGTTAGGCAAGTCTATACAAGAATACACAGAAGAATTCTATAATATCTCCATCAGAACTGGCCATTCAGGGGTTAATAAGGAGAAAGTATCCAGATACATCAACGGGTTGAGAATGAACATTCAGGAAGAACTCGGCTTGATTAGAATAGCCACCATAGAAGATGCATACCAGTTGGCCTTGAAGGTAGAAGAGAAACTAAATAGAAGATTCAAATGAAGCCAAAGAGGAAGGGATCATGGTGGAAGAACCAGTGGAAGAACCGGTGGAGGAAATTACCAAGACCAAAAGAAGACTGGGGAAACAAGCAAACCCTAGGAACAAAAAAAGGAGAATACCTACCACCCGCGTGATCAAAAAAATGACTACTAGAGAGGAATACGTAGACCTGGACGTGGGTATAGAAGAGGGGTATTCCGTGGAACCTGTTTACAGTGTGGAGAAGAGGGACACCGGTCATACGAGTGTCCTCAACACCAAGAAAGGACGAACAAGAGACCTAAGGGTCATGCCAGAGCTGCTGTGTTAGATGAAGGTGCAGAGTCAGAACACTCTGAAGAGGCAGAAGGAGGAGAAGTGTTGATGATGAGAAGAACACTATTGAATGAGGAAAAAGAACCAGAATAGAGGAGGAGCCTATTTTGCACGAGGTACAAATGTGCAGGGAAGGTCTGCAATGTTATCATTGATAATGGTAGCACAGACAACTTAGTTTCAGAGGAGATGGTTACTAAGTTGAATTGGGGAAGAGGAAGCACCCACATCCATATTAGATTGCGTGGTTGCAGAAAGACCACAGAGCACTTGTCAGTGAACAGTGCTTGGTCAAATTTCACATTGGGAATTACCAAGATGAGGTCTTGTGTGATGTTTTACTGATGGATGCTTGCCATTTGCTGTTGGGAAGACCATGACAATTTGACAGACATGCAGTGCATGATGGACATGCAAACACGTACTCTCTGACAAAGGATGGAGTACGTCACAAATTGAAGCCACTGAAAGAATTAGATGAGAAAGTCTGCAGTAGTGCCAGAATCTGCCTGGTGGATGGAAGACAGTTTTTAGATGGTCTGAAGAGGGATTCAATGTGTTATGCATTAATCCCTACTGTTAAGAAAGAACAGTACACATATGTTCTAGCAGATGCCGAACACCTGTTAGAAGAATTTGCAGACATCATATCAAATAATGTGCCTGAGGGTTTACCATCGATGAGGAAGATCAGTCACCATATTGAATTGGTATCTGGATCTAGTTTACCCAACAAGGTAGCCCACAGAATGACTCCTGTGGAAAGTGAGGAGCTGAGCAGGCAAGTCCATGAGTTGTTGAAAAAGGGACTGATTCGAGAAAGCTTGAGTCCATGTGCAGTATTGCAGTACTAGCACCAAAGAAGGATGGGGAGTGGAGGATGTGTACAGACTCCCGAGCTATAAACAAGATCACCATAAAATACAAATTTCCATTACCAAGGATGGATGATATTATGGACTATTTGAGTGGAGCCAAGTACTTCACCAAGATTGACCTGAAGAGTGGCTACCATTAGATTCAGATCAGAGAAGGAGATGAGTGGAAAATTGCTTTCAAAACCAGAGAAGGTTTGTATGAGTGGTTGGTCATGCAATTTGGGCTAACCAATGCACCAAGCACATTCATGCGGTTGATGAATGAAGTTCTGAAGGAGTTTTTAGGCAAGTCTATTATTTTCTATTTGGATGACATTTTGATATTCAGCAAAACCCTGGAAGAGAACCTAATGCATATCAGGAGGGTTTTTGAGAAGCTGAGGGAAGAACAGTTGTTGATCAACTTGAAGAAGTGCAATTTTGTGAAGAAGGAGTTGGTATACCCAAGATTTTTCATCTCAGTTGAAGGTCTGAAAATGGACCCAAAAAAAGTGAGGGCTATCATTGAATGGCCTACTCCAAGAAGCACTTTTGAAGTGAGATCATTTCATGGTCTAGCCAGTTTTTATAGGAAATTCATCAGAAATTTCAACAGTATTTGTGCACCCCTTACGAAAACAATGAGAGGGGATAGGAAAGACTTTAAGTGGACCCTAGAAGCAGACAAGAGCTTTGATATGTTGAAGAAGAAGGTCACTGAGCAACCTGTTTTAGCACTTCCAGATTTTAACAAGGTATTTCAGGTGGACTGTGATGCCAGTGGCAGTGCCATAGGAGTTGTGCTGAGTCAAGAAGGCAAGCCTGTTGCTTACTTCAGTGAGAAACTCAACGAGGCCAGGAAGAAGTATTCAATGTATGACAAAGAATTCTATGCGATAGTTCAATCCCTGAAGAAGTGGAGACATTATTTGCTGCCAAAAGAGTTTGTGTTATATATTGATCATCAGGCCTTACAGTATATAAATAGCCAGGGAAAACTAAACTAGAGACACTTGAAGTGGGTTGAGTTTCTATAGAGTTATTCCTTTGTGTTGAAGCACAGGAGTGGAAAATCCAATAGAGTTGCAGATGCCTTGAGTAGAAGGTAGATTTTGCTGACAGAAATGAAGGTGGAAGTGTTGGGATTTGATGAATTGAAGGGTTTGTACCCTAAATATCCCAATTTTGCAGAAGCCTGGAAGGCTTGCTTGGCACCAGTTACCTTGGACAGAACCAAGTGGTTGGATTTTCTGATCCAAGATGGAATTTTGTTTAGAGGAAACCAGTTATGCATTCCAAGAAGTTCCATGAGGGAAAACCTAGTCAAAGAAAAACACAGTGGAGGATTGGTCGGGCACTTTGGTCGAGATAAGACCATTGCCCTTGTGAGTGAGAATTATTATTGGCCGTAACTATAGCAAGATGTGTGGAAATTTGTGCAGAGCTGTAAAGTCTGTCAGATGGTGAAAGGTGTGAGATAGAACACCAGATTATATCAACCGTTACCTATATCGAAGAAACCATGGGAAGATGTCAGCATGGATTTCGTTCTTGGTCTACCAAGGACACAAAGAGGAAATTATTCCATATTTGTGGTAGTTGACAGGTTTTCAAATATGGCACATTTTATTCCTTGTCAGAAAACTAATGATGCAGTTCATATTGCAGGTTTGTTTTTCAAAGAAGTGGTACGGCTGCATGGTCTACCGAAGAGTATCGTTTTCGACAAAGATACCAAGTTTGTTGGGTATTTTTGGAGAACCCTATGGAAGAAACTAAAGACAGATTTGAAATTCAGTTCAGCATACCACCCATAGACAGATGGGAAAACAAAGGTGGTAAACAAAAGTTTGGGTAACCTATTGAGGTGCTTGATAGGAGATAAGTCCAAAGGATGGGATCTGATTTTGCCGCAGGCGAAGTTTGCATATAACAATTCGATCAATAGGAGTACCAACAAATCTCCATTTCAAATAATATATGGAAGCAGTCCAAGAAATGTTTCTAAGTTAAGGAAGTTGAATACAGGGGAAAAGTGTAGTGCCGAGGCTGAGTATTTTGTAGAGCATCTGAAGAACCTGCATGAAGAAGTGAAGAGGCATATTGCTAAAATGAATACGCAATATAAGACGAAAGCAGACCAGAAGCGGCGGTTTAAGGAATTTTAAGTGGGAGATGAAGTGATGGTCCATCTGAGAAAAGAAATATTTCCTACTAAAACCTATAACAAACTAAAGATGAAGAAGTTTGGACCGTGCAAAATCCTAGCAAAACGAGATTTAGGCAATGCGTATGATGTAGAATTGCCAAGTGGGTTAAACATATCACCCGTGTTTAATATTTTAGATTTGGTGAAATACAATGAAGGGGATAGTAGTGAGGCACCAAGTGTAGAGTTGTGGAGTATTCCAGCATCTACTCCAACCACAGATGAGATAGAGGAAATACTGGACACAAGAGAAGGTAGAAGTACCAAAAACAGATAGTATTTTGAATATTTGGTCAAGTGGAAGGGCAGACCGATAGAAGATGCAACTTGGTTTTCTAAAACGGAGGTTGATCGCCTAGGTCTCCCTCTAACAGTTCAGAAGTGAGGATCACTTCTCAATCTACCTCGGGTGTCTGATGCAGGAGCATTCGATGGCAGCAGAGCAATCTTGCATAAAAAAAAAAAATTCTAAGTGTTTTGCAAAGACCAACAACAGGGAAGAAGTGGCAGTAGGCGAAGGGTCGCAAAATCGTGACGTCGCGATATCACGACCAAAAGATGGGCAAGCGATGCAAAATATGGAAGAGTCACAAAATCGTGACGTCATAATTTTGCGACATGTCACGAAATCGCGATGTCGCAATATCGCGACGAAAAGTAGGGAAAGTGATGCAATAGGCGAAAGGGTCACGATATCACGACGTCGCGATATCGTGACCAAAAGTAGGGCAAGCGAGGCAATAGGCGGAAGGGTCACGATATCATGACCAAAAGTGGGGCAGGCGATGCAATAGGCGAGGGTCACAAAATTGCAACGTCGCGATATCACGACGTCGCGATATCGCGACCAAAATGGGTCAACGACGCAACAGATGGAGGGTCGCTAAATCGTGACATCATGAAATCGTGACGTCGTGAAATCATGACCAAAAAGCAAGGCTGACGATGCAGCAGACGGAGGGTCACAAAATCATAACATGTCACGATTTTGTGACATGTGAAATCGTGACATGTTTTATTTTTGTGCCAAAAAATGAGCCGAAGATGAAGAGTCGAAAAGGGAGATGTGTCGAATATCTGGACGACGAAGTGACACGGGGAGGCGAAACGAAAGGTTCTGGAAGAGGAAATGAAGGGCCACCAGCTAGAAATGGAGCGTCACCTAAGAACCTTTAAAAAGGAGAGCAAAGGCATGCACAGGGGATGGAAAATTGCTAGAACGATAATATTTTCTTATTGTATTTCCAGATTTGAGAAATTCTGTAAAGGCACAATTCTTCTGCGACTTATGTAATAATCTGTTCTGACTATAATATTGTGCTGTGACTGTAATATTATATTGTAACAGTAATTATCTGCTGCATGTGAATAAAATAAAACTATTTTTTTTTTCTCTCTATAATTTTGGCTCTCGATCACAATCGTCGATTCCCCCCTTTTGATTTCGTTTGCACACTGCATGTGGAACAAGGGAGTAAGTTTCAAGGCATAGGTGGAGAAGACAGAAATATAAGTCTCAAAGGATTAAAGCCTCCACATGGGAGGCCTAGCCCACATGATGGGTGGAGAGTGCGCTAAGGTGCACGACGAGGAGGAACACGGGGTCGAAACCACCTGAAGCCATTTTGCAAGGTATGCCATAATTCGATCATCAAAATTTTTGGGTGCATGAAATATTTTGAATTTGCTAAGGTTGTGTTAAGCATCGACTTTCATGGAGAGTATAGTGGATTTAATTTTTGCATATGGCTAAGGTTTGATATTTGATTAATGTGGGATATTGCCTAAGAAGACTGTGATTATTATTTTTTAAGTGCAAAAGTGTTGAAAGGAAGGATATAAAATATTTGAGTTATTTTATGGTATAAGTGGTTTTGGAGTGATAAGGTTATGCAATGTTTTGATTTATTTTATTTTATGGTACAAGTGGTTTTAGGAGTGATAAGGAAGTTGTGCATTAATTCTTAAAAAGGTTTTATAATTAAAAGCCTTGGTGAATATTATTGAAGTGGAGTAATGTTGATTATTATGTGATCTTCTAACCCTTGTGAGGATTGGCAAAAGAATATTGTGATTGTGGAAGATTTCCAAAGAGACTTCTTCATCTTCATAAAAGGTATGGGCACATTATCCTATTGATTGATTATGGTGGTTGATTATAAAATACCTTTGGAGTGAAAATGATTTATTGTGGTTTCCTTTTCGAAAGTGATTGGTTAAATGCTTCAAGGTTTTCTGGATTGAGAGTTGTTATTAAACCTTGTTTTATAAGCATTGTTGTTGAAGCCCATTGGTTGTGCAAAGAACTTGAACTTGAGTTAGAAAAGAACATGAGTATCATTGTTATGTGAGATTTGTGGTTGAGCATTGTTGAAAACATTTTTAGTTAGTTGATACATGCTTGGACTAGGGTTTGTGAGAAAGGATTGTTCCTTGAGGTGTTTGGTTGAGTAGATTTGATTGAGCCTAGTCAAGTGGATGCATGTGGTTGTTCAAGTTCCATGAAACAAACTATTCTATATTTTGGATTTGAGTTGAGAATGAGATTTGAGTATAGAACATATTGAGTCTCTAACAATTCTCTTTATGATTATATGAGATTGATTTAAGTTGAGATTGGGATTTGAGTATAAAACATATTGAGTCTCTAACAATTCTCTTTATGCTTATATGAGATTGATTTGAGTTGAGATTGGGATTTGAGTATAAAACATATTGAGTCTCTAACAATTCTCTTTATGCTTCTATGAGATTGATTTGAGTTGATATTGGGATTTGAGTATAGAACATATTGAGTTTCTAACAATTCTCTTTATGCTTCTATGATATTGAAGGGAGATATTGATTGAGCATTAAGTATAGAACATATTGAGTCTCTAAAAATTCTCTTTATGATTCTATGAGATTGGACAAGTTCTGTATGAGCTTGTTAAGCATATTTGAGACAAGTCTTTGAGAAGGCTTGTGGGCTGATTTTGAGTAAGCTTTTGTGGAAGCTTGCTATGCAGATTTGAGCAAGTCCTAGAGAGGAATTATTCAGCAGATTTGGACAAGTTCTGAGTGAGCTTGTTTAGCAGATTTGGACAATTTTTGAGTGAGTTTGTTGAGTAGATTTAGGCAAGTTCTGAGTGAGCTTGTTGAGCATATTTGGAAAAGTTTTGAGTGAGCTTGTTGAGCATATTTGACCAGGTTCTATGTGGACCTATTGAGCAGATTTGAGTAGGTTTTGTGTGGACCTATTGAGCAAAATTTAGTACGTTTTATGTGGACCTATTGAGCAGATTTGAGTAGGTTTTATGTGGACCTATTGAGAAAAATTGTACTAGACTGAATGTACTGTGTTTAGTGCAAGAGATTGAGCATATTTGTGTTAGATCGATTGAACTATTTTTACTAGAGTATTGAGATAGAGATTTGGAGGTGACAGAGTATAGAGGATAGAGTCTCAGTGGATAAATATCCAACAACCAAGACAATTGAAGATAGATATGAGTGAGGAGTATTCAAGTGGAGAAATATCCACCAATCAGTGCAGTAGAGAGATAGAGTCTTCTAGAAAATCACTAGCCAGAGCAGAAGGGGAAAGAGTTCTCCTATGGAAGAGATCCACAAACTTGAGATTAGGAAATCAACATCTCCTTCGGACAGAGGTCCATAAACATTGTATGAAAATTTTAGTAAAATATTTTCTCTGTGGAGTAGCCCACATTGGATGAACCATGTAAATTGTGGTGTCTCTATTGTGTATGGTGTTTTGTGCATTGCTTTAATTACTACTATTGATACTGATATCTATACACTACATAATATTGAATTAAAATAAAAAGTAAAAAGTGGTCTTACACTGTTCACCCTCCCTCTTAGTATAAGCTTGTGTTCTTCAAAGAAGAAGGTTGGGGAATAGAAAATGATATAGGAAGGAGAGAAGGGGAAAGAGGAGGAAAAGGACCAGCCATAGATATGTAGCCATTCATGCATGACCGTACAACAATGGCATAGAACTTACTAAATAAGAGAAGGAAATAAGGTTGAAGAAGTGAGGAAGGAGATGCAGTTAGAGAAAATTCAATGAGGAAATATATGATGGTAGTGGTTGATGGTAACTTTAAGAAGACCATAATGATACTTGAGTGAGATGTAATATTATCTTGAATCATGATCAATGTGAGATATCCCAATGATGAAAAGGATAAATATCATTGAACCTTACTATTGATAGATTATTGAGATTATTTGATAGAGTAAGCTGACTAGCCATTGGTAGGTATCCTCAGCATGCTACAAATTGATTGAAAGTGGGCTAAATGTCCACCTTAGTGTAGCAAATGCATGGGTAATCATAAATATATTGGCATGGTACGTACCAAATTTGATTAGATTAGAGTTTGAATTGAAAGGAGAAATTTCACTTTTCTCTTACCCCAGTAGAGAAGAGCTTGTGATAGTCTCAAGCAAAGTTCTTGGACATTCATAGATTCCAAGAATGAGTGTTTAGATATTGATCATGTTCTTGATATAATTTATAGGTAATGTTATTGATATGAGTGTTATGATGAATGATGGGATTTGATGTTGAACTCATGAATGCGATGATAGCCATTGATAAGAGGTGGATGGAGGGGGTCACTACAAAGGGGCAACTAGAGCAGGATTGATGGTAGAATAGATGATTATAGGGGTGGATAAAGAGGATCATGTCATAGGAGAGATATCCCATGATGTTACTAATTTTTGGTAACAATATTTATCATACCAATAAAATCTTGGTGTGTAGGGATGCTAGTAATATGATTAATTTATCAGGGTACAAATTGAGAAGTCACAATACTAGCTTGTAGTTGTGTTGGCATAAAAATAGGCACCAGATGAGCGAGGGTGTACCGAGCGGTCCTCAAACAACATTGAATGACTGCCTGGCCTAAGAGATGTTGGGGTGGTTGATCTCCAGAGAATGTCAGTTCCTTTGGTTCTAGCTACCTACGTCATAAAGAGTGAGAGGGGAAAATGAAAGAAGAGAGAAAGCAAATGAAGGCCATAGATAAAACTAATAAGGATGGAATATGGCCACATCAAAACACATGCATTCAATATTATTAGTATAAACAACTCACCACCTAACATCTCAACTCATCTCATCCTCAATTTATCGTTCAACATAGCCGAAAATGGAAAATTCCAAAACCAATGGGAGGATGTGAAGAACACAAGCTTATACTAAGAGGGGGGTGAAAAATATAAGATAGCACTTTTAATTTTATTTCTAATGCAATAACTTCAAATATTATCAATTACAATAATGAAACAATGCACAAATTACCACACACATAAGAGACACAAATTTAACGTGGTTTATCCAATATGGGCTACATCCACGGAGAAATATTGCTTATAAATTTCTTCAATAAATTTTTTGGGCACCAAACCAGGAGACACCAATCCCTTATTACAATGTTTATGGGCACCAACCCACAAGATACACCAATCCCCTATGCTCAAGTTCATGGGCACCAATCCACAGGAGACACCAATCCCATTTGCTCTTGTTTCATGGACACCAATCCATAGGAGACACCAATCCCCTCTACTCTAGTTTGTGGACACCAATCCATAGGAGACACCAATCCCCTCTACTCTAGTTCATGGACACCAATCCATAGGAGACACCAATCCCCTATCACTGGTTCATGGACACCAATCCACAGGAGACACCAATCCCCTCTCACTGGTTCATGGACACCAATCCATAGGAGACACCAATTTCCTCTCTCAAGTTATTGTCCTCAAATCTGCTCAAACTCTGTCTTCAACTCTTCTCAAACTCTATCTTCAACTCTACTCAAACTCTGTCTTCAATTTTGCACAAAATATGTCCTTAACTCTGCTCATCTATTCCCAAATTTTGCATAATAATAGCATCAAGTTCTTCACTTATTTTTTAGTGTGCTTTCCTCTACTAAAGCAATTTAGACATATTCTACCGGAAATATTTTATCTTCATGAACATATAAAAAATGATATACTATTGTTGGAAGCTCTAACTGACAAAAATATTTTCATATTCATTACATCTGCCACTTCCACATTTCTCACAAAGTGTAACCTTATTCTATCAGTATGTTGATCCTTTTCTTTTTCTCAATATTAAATTCACCATTCAATAGAAGGAAAATATGCAAAACCATAATATTCAAAGCAGATGTAGAAGAGTGCACATTTTATTCAAAACAAATCATTTTTCCTTTTGTCTTACACATCCACTTAATATTTCATTATTTTCTCAAATGCAAATTGTTTGCCTATACTTATAGGATCAACACTTAACCTTATAACTCCAACCTTATAACATCAAAAATAATTTTATAATTTCAACCTTATAAAATAAAAAATGATTTTATGACTCCAACCTTATAACATCAAAAATAATCTTATAACTTCAACCTTATAAAATAAAAAATAATTTTATGACTCCAACCTTATAACATAAAAAATAATCTTATAACTTCAACCTTATAAAATCAAAAATGATTTTATGACTCCAACCTTATAAAATAAAAAAATTGATTTTATATAGCACACCTTATTTCTCCAACACATAATACAAAAAGTTTATTATGAGATCTTAATACTTATCTCATGACTTGTTGTCCTGTGTCTTATTTATCATGAACAATGATGGCTTTTGCTTGTGACACTTCAATACTTTTGTTTTGAATGGCCTGCTATCACTCTTCCTTTTGCTTCACATGACATCTTCGTAGATTGCCTCTTACGTCTCATTGTTTCGACTCTTTCTCTATCATAAACACTGAATTTCTATCACAAATTACGGCTTATATTTTGGTGTAAATCAGACTTCTTAGGCTTACACTTGTAACATCTTCTTTCTTCATTCATGTGCACTTTCAAAACCTTTCGCTTACCTTGTTCTTTTAGCTATGCATTCCGTGAACCCTAACTTCCTGCCAAAATCCCATGCAACAATTTGCTCTTCCCTTGGATATCAACAACATACACTATATTTTCTTTGCTCCATTAATGTCACACAAATCACTTTGTAATTTTAACCACACAGATCATGTAATGAAAGCAATGCAAATTCTAAATCTGAGACAACAAACCTTCCCTTGATTTATCTTTAGTGCTTTCTCGAGCTATTAATTGTTGAAGATGTATGTCGCAAAGCTTTTCTTTGTGCCTTTGTGAAATTTACCTTTTGTTAAAACATCAAAATTGCACCTTCATGGAAGGAATTTTAATAAACTTATTTTGTGTATACCACAATCTTCTCTTTCATTTTTCTCTTGAATGTACTTGTTGGATAGTCCTCCAAACACAGTCGCAAGCTCTCTCTCCGAGCGTAAAATGAAAGGCTCTCACTCTTTGAACACAAAATGAAAGTCTCTCACTCTCCGAATGCAAAAAATAAAAGGCTCTCACTCTCCATTCTTTAAACACAAAATGAAAAGCTCTCACTCTCCGAACGCAAAAACTAAAGGCTCTCACTCTCCACTCTTCAAATGTAAAATTGAAAGGCTCTCACTCTCAACTCTCTGAGTGTAAAGATGAAAGGCTCTCACTCTCAGTATTCCAAACGCAAAATAGACTCTCTCTTCGCAGGCTCTTCTTCCTCCGAACATAAACTTAGGCACACAAAAATCACACTCCACCATAATGTTTGGATCATATATATGAAGAATAATTTTTTAATTTCAAACATAAGAGTCGGTCCTTTCATATACTTTTCAATTTATATTTAAATCATTTGATTTAAATACATCACACTTTAAAATATTTAAACCCTTTGATTTAAATACATCACACTTTTAAAACATTAGTTTAATATTTAAATATTTAATTTAAATATTCAAGTATACATCACCACTTCATATGCTCAAGCACCCTTTGAAACATACATCATTACTTTATTTTCAAGCCTCCTTTGACAATAATGACAACTCACAATTTCATCCTTGAAGATATTTCTACCTTTGACATCATTGATAATATTGACAACTCACAATTTCATCCTTGAAGATATTTTTGCCTTTGACATCAATGACAACTCAATATTTCTAACAATCTCCCCCTTTGTCATTGATGGAAACCCTACAACAAAAATTGTCCTTTATCTCAACATGATCACTAACTGCTCCCCCTCACTAAAATTCTTCCCATTTGACATCAATGGCAAAGGACTCCTTGGGGCTAAAAATAAGACACTTAACACAACCCCCTCACCACATCCTTTTCTTGAGGTGATTAATTTTGAGATGGGAGTAAAGCTACTCCCAACTTACAATGCTCTTCTTCTTTTTCAATTTTCTTTTTCCAAACTTTTGAGGTTATACCTTTTTGAAAATTTTGACTATCCTTCTTTTTTATTTATTTTGAGAGTTCAAGGAACACTATTCTACACCATTTTTCTCTATGCCTAAAATTGTTGCAATTGTAACAAATGATGTTGTAGTCCATGAAGGGTGCAAATGAATTGAAGTTCCTCTTGGTGAAGCTATAATCATTCTTATCATGAAACCTGTAATGTATAACTTTATGACCAAAATGACTACATGATAAACAATAACATTGGAAGAAATATTCATCTTGCCTTGGAGGATATGGTCGCATGATTTTTTCTTTGCTTTTTTTGTGATGGTCCCTGTTCCTTGATGGTGCATAATTTTCTTCCTCATTGATGCTTCCACTTTTCAGCATATCAACATAGGTTTTGGGCTCTTCTTCAATCATTTTCTTTGATGCTTCTATTTATTTTGATCTTGACTCCCCCTTTTGTTTCTCTTGACCTTCTTCAAAACCAAGTCCAGTCTTCATAAATGGAGATCTCTATGTTTTGATAATATCATCCAAGTTTTTGAGCTTTTTCTAAACTGATATTTCTTATCATTAAATTTTTCAATTCCCTTCCTTAGAATGGTAGCTTCATGTTCTAGTCTTTCACATTCTAGTTCTTTTACCTTTAACTATTTAGCCATACCTTATTCAATTCTCCTTGACTCTTCAACCTTTACTTTTAAGTTAGTGATATCTTGTAGAAGCTTTGCCTTTGTTTCCTTATCCTCTTGTACTTGAGCCTTCAATCTCGAGTTCTCCCTTTTCAAATCTTCAAGAACAACAAGTTCCTCTTCTATATCAATTATGGCTTCCTCTTCATTTTCTGAATCTTTCTATTCTTCTTGGTCTTCAATAACAAGATCATCTTCTTTCTCTTCTATAGCCAAAAATATGATTTCTTCTTTTTCACTATCGGAGAGGCTTTCATCACTGTTGTTGGAAGTACTTCTTGCTTCTTCAACATAAAAATCTTCTTGTATCTTTTATGTTGGCAATTTTGGGTACCTTGGGTACATTGCCTTTGCTCATGTGTAGATGTTGTCATTGATGTCAAGAAGGTCTTGAAGCATTTTGGTTTGATGTCAAAGATTTTGTTTTGATGAAGGTTTCAGCATGGACAGTAAGTTTCCAAGAAGATCAGAGTAGCCCAGTTGCAAAAGATCAAGAAAAAGACAAGTAAGAAAAAGTATGCAGGTGGCTGGAAAAACTGTCGCGATTTCACGACATGTTTGAGGAGAGAGAAAGTTTGGGAAAAACTGTCATGATTTCACGACATGCTAGAAGACAGAGACAAAACAGGCAAAACTGTCATGATTTCGTGACATGTTGGCAGGGAGGAAGAGTAGATGGAAAGTGTCGCGATTTCACGACATGTCACATTTTCGCGACTCGAAAAGTGCAAGAATGCAGAGAAGGAAAAGTGTCACGATTTTGTGACATTCTGCAAA
The DNA here is from genome assembly GCA_028583015.1 of Wollemia nobilis. Classification (NCBI taxonomy): domain Eukaryota; kingdom Viridiplantae; phylum Streptophyta; class Pinopsida; order Araucariales; family Araucariaceae; genus Wollemia; species Wollemia nobilis. The sequence continues at coordinate 7,495,557 of JAQPPZ010003077.1, read as the reverse complement.
GTAAGTTATTCAGACAAAAAAGTGTCGTGATTTCGTGACATGATGTTGAAGAGAGAGTCCGCAAAAAGAACTGTCATGATTTCACGACAAGTTTGAAGAGAGAGAAAGTTACATGTAAAATTTCATGATTTTGCGACATGCTGCAGAGGTCAAGTTGAGGACTGTCATGATTTCGTGGCATACTGAAAAGCTCAAAGTGAGAACTATCGCGATTTCGTGACATGCAACAAAGGGAAGAGCCTGAAAGGAGAAGCATCGCAATTTCGTGACAAGCTACAAAAGAAATCGTACGAAAGCCAAAAGTGTCACGATTTCATGACAAGCAGTGGAGAAAGCGTACGAAAGCCAAAAGTGTCACGATTTCATGACAGGCAGTGGAGAAAGCGTACAAAATCCAGAAGTGTCACGATTTCATGACAGGTTGCAATGAAAGCTTTCGAAAGCTGAAAGCATCATGATTTCGCGACAAGATACAAAGAAGTTGTACGGATGTAGAAAGTATCACGATTTCACAACAAAAAATAGTTAGCAAGTCTTAAACAGAAGAAGCATCATGATTTAACGATGAATTGAAGAAGGAAGAGCTCAAAGGCAAAAGCGTCACGATTTTGTGACATGTTCCAGTTTCACGAGCATATGGCACAAAAGAGCTTAAGGCAGCAAAAGCATCACGATTTTGTGACAGAGTTGCAGATGACGTCAACAGAAGCAGATGTGTCACGATTTTGTGACAAAAGCAGAGAAGAAGGCATTGTAGTCTAAAGCGTCGTGATTTCACGACAGAGTGAAGATGACGTCAGCAAAAATCATAAGTGTCACGATTTCATGACAAAAGCTGAGAGGAAGGCCATGAAGACTAAAGTTCCATGATTTTGCGATAGAAGTGAGATGACGTCAGCAAGAGGCAAAGGTGTCACGATTTCATGATAGAAGCACAAAGTAAGTCGACAAAGGCCAAGGTGTCACGATTTCACGACAACAGGCTATAGAAGGTGTACGACTGTAAAAGTGTCGCGATATCGTGACATGTTGTAGTTTTGCGAGAAAAGCTACAGAACAGCAAAGGCGGTTGAATCCGATAGAGTTAACCTTGAGCCGACAAAGTTTAGGGTTGTACAGTCGACGTTGTTTTAGGGATATACAGTCGACTAAGATCAAGAATCTAATATTGAGATTGTTGGTATAAAAGGAGGGCTGTTCAGAGAGTTTTATCATTAATCGAATGTGTGTATCAAACTTGCGCAAGCGAAGTCCACGATGCGCAAAGACCGAGTTGAGTCAATTCAAGTGAGGTGTGTGAGATGCAGCCATAACAATGCAGATAGCGCAGAAGTGGCGAGTTGATGCACTGAATGAGGAGTTTGATCGCAGTGTTGAATACAGTGCAAAGGTTGGATTTCAATCAAAGGGCGGCTGTGATTGCGGCTGTGTTTGCGTTGACAGATTTGTGTTTCATGTTCTTAAGAAAAGCATATTACATATATCTTATTCTTTTGAGATTTAAGATTCAGATTGGGAGTTAAGTATAGAACATATTGAGTCTCTAAAAATTCTCTTTATGCTTCTATGATGTTAATGAATCACATTGGGTCTCTAACAATTCTCTTTGTGAGTTCATGCTAAGCAAGTTGTCTTTGTGAGCTTGCTGAGGTTTTGGATAGGTTCCGGTGGGGATGTATGAGCAGGTTTTGGACAAGTCATTGAGAGGGCTTGTTGGACAGCATTGAGCAAGCTTTTGTTGAAGCTTGTGGAGCAGTTTGGGTAGGTTCTAAGTGAGAACTTGCAAAGCAGATCTGAAACAAGTCTTGAAGACTTGGGTGAAGATCAAGCCAGCATTAATGCAAGCTGGTGAACCATTTTTGTGAACCATATTTGAGGACCATTTGAGGACAGAGATTGATGCAGAGTTGAGAACAGATTTTTGCCAGATCGAAGGACTGTGTTTGGTGCAGACCTAAGAAAGAGGAAGAGGACATTTGTGCCAGACCAAAGGACTGTGTTTTGGTGCAAATTTGAGGACCAACATTGAGGTGATAGAGTGAGGACAGAGGTCTCCAGCCAGAGCAGGGAAGACAGGTGTCTTATGTGGATAGAGTTCCACTTGCTAAGGGCTGAAGAGGCAGAGGTCTTCTAGAGGATCACCAGCCATAGCAGAGTTAAGGGGAAGGTATCTCCTTTGAGCAGAGGCTCATAAACTTTGTAATTTGGAAGGTTTCCCAGAGAACTGTGATATGACTTTTAGAGAAAAGTTTTATCCGTGGAGTAGCCCACTTTGGGTGAACCACGTAAATTGTTGTGTCACTTTGTGGATGGTTTTTTGTGCATTGCTTTGATTACTGTTGTTGTTACTGCTATATTTATACTACATAATATTGAATTGAAAGCTATTTTGAAATAAAAAGTCAAAAGTGGTCTTATATTTTTCACCCCCCCTCTCAGTATAAGTTTGTGTTCTTCAATTGGTATCAGAGCGGGTTCCTTCAGAAAGTTTAATAGCTTGAAGAAAAAGCTAGAAAAGAACACAATGGATCATTCATGTAGTAATACAACACCTATTATTGCTGAGTCTTCTAGTGATGATGAGACTTATTACAGCAAGAAGGGCAAGTTCTCAAGAAAGCACAAAGGTATGAAATTTGTCAAATTTTTCAATTGTGGAATGGTTGGTCATTATGCTACTAACTATACTGTTACCAAGGATGAAAGTGATAAAGACAAACAGGATTGTAAGAGCAAGGATTCTGAAAGGCATAGGCATCACAGGAAGAATAAAGATGAGCAAAGCAATCAAGGAAAGATGTATTCTCACAAGCACAAAAAGAGCTTCTACCTAGACAAATCAAGTAAGTTGTCTAGTAATGATATTGAAAGTTCTTCAAGTGATGTTGAAAATGAGATGATGTTCATTTCAAAAAAAGAGGAAGAACAGAAACATAGATTCATTATCATGAAATGTTTTAGATGTGGAAATTTTGGGCACCTTGAGGATGAGTGCACAAATAATGAATTGTTTTTGAGTATGTATGAAGATGCTTTAGAAAACTGTAAGGAAGATGCTTGTATGGTTTTTGAAAAAGGTAGCACCTCTAGTGATAAGAAATCTGAAAAAGGGTTTGATGATTTAGAAAGCAAACAAATAAAGGATCTTGAAAGAGAACTTATTAATGCTCTTAATGCTTTGAAAAAGGAAAGAAAGAAGAATGTTGAACTCAAGGATGAGTTGAAGTCTAAGGTTCTTGAGTATAGTGAGTTAGAACAGAAAATGGCTTCTTTGAAAAAGGGAACTAAAGAGTACAAGGATAAGCTGTACAAGTTTCAAGATAATTCCGAAAGGGTTAAATCTCTCATCAAAGGTCAAAGAAATACAACAGATAAAACAGGCCTCGATTTTGTTAAGCCACATAAGGAACAAGTTGGGAAATCTGGTAAGAGATTTCAAAAAGGAGAGAGTTCTGATGAGGAGAGTATTTCTGAGAAAAAATCTGTGCATGACAGATGCGCAGAAATAGAAAACAGAATTTAGAATGCGAAGAAGAAGTTTTCGGGACCCAAGAGGTCAAATAAAAGAAAATTTCACGGTAGATGTTTTGCGTGTCACAGGTTTGGTCACATGGCTATACATTGCATGGCTCAAATGAAGAAAGTTAATGACAAATTCAGAAGTGCTAGTTTATTTTGAGGGTATTGCTACTCATGTCAACAGTTTGGGCACAAGGCAATTTTCTGCAAGGAAAATAATAGGAACTGGGTTAGTCAAAACAGGCGGATTCAAAGAATAGACTTTATTAATTGTTATAAATGCAACAATGATGGTCACACAGCTAGACAATGTAGAGTTGTACTTCCAAAATACAGGAACAGGAAAAGTTGTATGAACAGGTCCAAGTATCAATACATTGTTAAGAACAGGAATGATAACAAGAATAGTAGTATGAACAGGTTCGAGGATCAAAATAGTAACAAGAATAGGAATTTGGACAAAGAGTTCAAGAGAAGGCCCGACAAGGAAGTTTTAGACCCTGATAATGATCAGTGCCTAATGGGAGTTTTACTCCCACCCCTATTTTAACCACCTCATCAGGAGGTGGGGGAGGGACTAAGCTAAGAAGCTCATTCTTAGTCTCAAGCCCCAAAGGTGACCCTTTGCCATTGATAACAAAGGGGGAGAGATATGAGTAAGGGGGAGAGCTTCAAGTGAAGAGGAAAGCTTCAAGTCAGGGGGAGTAAAACTTCAAAGGCAGATTCTCAGTTGAGAGCACAGTTGGTTTCAGTTTTGGCTCTTGAGTAGTGTTTTTCAGTTAAGGGTTGCCATCAATGACAAAGGGGGAGATTGTTGGCAATTTTGGGTACCTTGGGTACATTGCCTTTGCTCATGTGTAGATGTTGTCATTGATGTCAAGAAGGTCTTGAAGCATTTTGGTTTGATGTCAAAGATTTTGTTTTGATGAAGGTTTCAGCATGGACAGTAAGTTTCCAAGAAGATCAGAGTAGCCCAGTTGCAAAAGATCAAGAAAAATACAAGTAAGAAAAAGTATGCAGGCGCCTGGAAAAACTGTCACGATTTCGTGACATGTTTGAGGAGAGAGAAAGTTTGAGCAAAACTATCGTGATTTTGTGACATGCTGGAAGACAGAGACAAAATAGGCAAAACTATCACAATTTTGCGACATGTTGGCAGGGAAGAAGAGCAGATGGAAAGTGTCGCAATTTCGCGACATGTCGCATTTTCGTGACTCGAAAAGTGCAGGAAGGTAGAGAAGGAAAAGTGTCACGATTTTGTGACATTCTACAAAGTAAGTTGTTCGGACGAAAAAGTGTCGCAATTTCGCGACATGATGCTGAAGAGAGAGTCCGCAAAAAGAACTATCACGATTTTGTGACAAGTTTGAAGAGAGAGAAAGTTACATGTAAAATGTCACGATTTCGTGACATGCTGCAGAGGTCAAGTTGAGGACTGTCATGATTTCATGGCATACTGAAAAGCTCAAAGTGAGAACTGTCACAATTTCATGACATGCAGTAAAGGGAAGAGCCTGAAAGGAGAAGTGTCACGATTTCATGACAAGCTGCAAAAGAAATCATACGGAAGCCAGAAGTGTCGCGATTTCACGACAGGCAGTGGAGAAAGCGTACAGAAGCTAGGAGTGTCAAGATTTTGCGACAGGCAGTGGAGAAAGCGTACAAAAGCCATAAGTGTCACGATTTCATGACAGGTTGCAAGGAAAGCTTTTAGAAGCTGAAAGCGTCGAGATTTCACGACAGGCTACAAAGAAGTTGTACGGATGCAGAAAGTGTCACGATTTCATGACAAAAATAGTTAGCAAGTCTTAAATAGAAGAAGCATCATGATTTTGTGATGAATTAAAGAAGGAAGAGCTCGAAGGTGAAAGCATCACAATTTTGTGACATGTTCCAGTTTTGCGGGCATATGGCCGAAAAGAGTTTAAGGCAGCGAAAGCATCGTGATTTTGTGACAGAGTTGCAGATGACATCAGCAGAAGCATATGTGTCATGATTTCATGACAAAAGCAGAGAAGAAGGCATTGTAGTCTAAAGCGTCGTGATTTCGCGATAGAGTGAAGATGACGTCAGCAAAAATCATAAGTGTCACGATTTCATGACAAAAGCTAAGAGGAAGGCCATGAAGACTAAAGTTTCATGATTTCATGATAGAAGTGAGATGACGTCAGCAAGAGGCAAAGGTGTCGTGATTTCATGACAGAAGCACAAAGGAAGTCGACAAAGGCCAAGGTGTCATGATTTTGTGACGATCAGGCTATAGAAGGTGTACGGCTGTAAAAGTGTCGCGATATCGCGACATGTTGTAGTTTTGTGAGAAAAGCTACAAAACAGCAGAGGCGGTTGAAGCCGATAGAGTTAACCTTGAGCCGATGAAGTGTAGGGTTGTGGAGTCGACATTATTTTAGGGATATACAGCCGACTAAGATCAAGAATCTAATCTTGAGATTATCAGTATAAAAGGAGGGTTGTTCAGAGAGTTTGATCATTGATCGAATGTGTGTATCGAACTTGTGCAAGCAAAGTCCACGATGCACAAAGACCGAGTTGAGTCGATTCGAGTGACGTGTGATGTAGCCATAACAACGCAGATAGCACAGAAGTGGTGAGTTGATGCGCTGAATGAGGAGTTCAATCGCAGAGTGTTGAAGTGCTGTTGTATTTACGAAGACAGTGCAAAGGTTGGATTTCAATCAAAGGGCAGCTGTGATTGCAGCTGTGTTTGCGTTGACAGATTTGTGTTTCATGTTCTTAAGAAAAGCATATTACATATATCTTATTATTTTGAGATTTAAGATTCAGATTGGGAGTTAAGTATAGAACATATTGAGTCTCTAAAAATTCTCTTTATGCTTCTATGATGTTAATGAATCACATTGGGTCTCTAACAATTCTCTTTGTGAGTTCATGCTAAGCAAGTTGTCTTTGTGAGCTTGCTTGAGGTTTTGGATAGGTTCCGATGGGGATGTATGAGCAGGTTTTGGACAAGTCATTGAGAGGGCTTGTTGGACAGCATTGAGCAAGCTTTTGTTGAAGCTTGTGGAGCGGTTTGGGTAGGTTCTAAGTGAGAACTTGCAAAGCAGATCTGAAACAAGTCTTGAAGACTTGGGTGAAGATCAAGCCAGCATTAGTGCAAGCTGGTGAACCATTTTTGTGAACCAGATTTGAGGACCAGTTGAGGATAGAGATTGATGCATAGTTGAGAACAGATTTGTGCCAGACCGAAGGACTGTGTTTGGTGCAGACCTGAGAAAGAGGAAGAGGACATTTGTGCCAGACTTAAGGACTATGTTTTGGTGCAAATTCGAGGACCAGAGTTGAGGTGATAGAGTGAGGACAAAGGTCTCCAACCAGAGCAGGGAAGACATGTGTCTTCTGTGGATAGAGTTCCACTTGCTAAGGGCTAAAGAGGTAGAGGTCTTCTAGAGGATCACCAGCCATAGCAGAGTTAAGTGGAAGGTATCTCCTTTGAGCAGAGGATCATAAACTTTGTAATTGGGAAGGTTTCCCAAAGAACTACGATATAAATTTTAGAGAAAAGTTTTATCCGTGGAGTAGCCCACTTTGGGTGAACCACGTAAATTGTTGTGTCACTTTGTGGATGGTGTTTTGTGCATTGCTTTGATTACTGCTATTGTTACTGCTATCTTTATACTGCATAATATTGAATTGAAAGTTGTTTTGAAAGAAAAATTCAAAAGTGGTCTTATACTGTTCACCCCCCCTCTCAGTATAAGCTTGTGTTATTCATTTTAATATCTTCTTCTCATGCTTGCCTTGACCATACTTGTTTTTTTTTCATGATAGAATTTTCTTTCCTTATTTTTCTTGTATTCCTTTTCTTCTTCTCTGCTACTACTTCCAACTTATATATAATTAGTTGCACAGTGATCAAGATTACCACAATTAAAACATTTCATAAATTGCATGCCTTTGTGTTTTCTCAGATAGTTCTTATTCCTTCTCATAAAGTTAGCTTCTTCTCCACTACTTGATTCTTCACTACTTTTGGTTATTTATTCTTTCCCTTCTTTGAAGCTTTGAAAGTTGCTTCTCATTTGGATGTTTGATATTTTTTGTCCTCATCTCATAGACTGTGAGAATTCCATGTAGCTCATCCATGCTCAAATTTTTGAGATCCTTCATTTCTTCAATTGCTAAAACCTTTGCATCAAACCTCATGGGAAGTGATCTCAAGATTTTTTGAACAATATTAGAGTCTTCAATACTTTCTTCAAGTCCACGAATGGTGTTGACAACCTCATAAACATGAAGTAGATACCTAGAAATATCTTCCTTATATTTCATCTTCAACTCTTCATATTTTATCCTATGGGTTTGAAGTTTTACCATTTTAACCTTGTCATCTCCTTTATGGGTTCACAAACTTTGATTCACATAACCCACTTAAAATTGTATTCATTGCCTTGGTATTATTTTCGTATGGTTTCTTACCACTTGCATATGCAGAGGAGTTATCGATGGTGTGAAACCATTCTCAATGAATTGCCATATATCATATCCATGTGCCATCAAATAAGTCTTCATCCTCACACTCCAAAAAGCATAGTTAGTTACATAAAAAAATGGAGCTTTATTTGACAAAAAATCTTCTTGGTGAGCCATTTGTGTTCCTATAAGATCTTCCTTCAAGCTATTAGTCTTTCACAAAGGAACCCGCTTTGATACCAATTGAATAACACAAGCTTATATTGAGAGGGGGTGAATAATATAAGATACAACTTTTACTTTTCTTTCCAAAGTAATAAATTCAAATATTATCAATTGTAATAATGAAATAATACACAAATCACCACACACATAAGAGACATATATTTAATGTGGTTCACCCAATATGGGCTACATCCATGAAGAAATATTGCTTATAAATTTCTTAAATAAATTTTGTGGGCACCAACCCACAGGAGACACCAATCCCCTATTACATTGTTCATGGGCACCAACCCACAGGATACACCAATCCCATATGCTCAAGTTCATGGGAAAAAACCCATAGGAGACACCAATCCCCTTTAATCTTGGTTTGTGGAAACCAATCCACATGATTTCAACCTTATAAAATCAAAAATGATTTTATGACTCCAACCTTATAACATTAAAAATAATATTATAACTTCAACCTTGTAAAATCAAAAATGGTTTTATGACTCCACCCTTATAACATAAAAAATAATCTTATAAATTAAACCTTATAAAATCAAAAATTATTTTATGACTCCAACCTTGTAAAATAAAAAAAAAATTATTTTATATAGCACACCTTATTTCTCCAAAACAGAATACAAAAAGTTTATTATGATCTCTTAATACTTATCTCATGACTTTTTGCCCTGCGTCTTATTTATCATAATAACGATGGTTTTTTTTTTTTACCCAGGTATTGTAGGTGAGTTGGAGAGGAGAGGGCAATCCTCCAAGGGAGGTCTCAGGTTCAAATATCCACCCTACCAAAAAGCCGAATTGGGTACCCAAAATCTAATTGATAATGTTGGTGCGGGCAGGGATGGGTGCGACCCTCGAGTGACTTTGACGGTGTAGAACCCCCTGTTTGTGGTCTCTTAGACCAAGCGGCCCCACAGGAGGTTTTTCGCTTTAAAAAAAAAAAATAACGATGGTTTTTTCTTGTGACACTTCAATGCTTTTATTTTGAATGGCCTATTGTTGCTCTTCCATTTGCTTCACATGGCATATTTGTAGATTGCCTCTTACGTCTCACTTTTCCAACGCTTTATCTAGCATAAGCAGTGATGTCTTTCATTGTGACTTTTTGTTGTAAATCACTACTTTTATTTTTGTGTAAATCAGACTTCTTAGGGTTACACTTGTAATGTCTTCTTTCTTCGTTCATGTGCACTTTCAAAACCTTTCGCTTACCTTGTTCTTTCAGTTGTGCATTTTGTGAACCCTAACTTCCTACCAAAGGCCCATGCAACAATTTGCTCTTCCCTTGGATATCAATAACATACACTATATTTTATTTTCTCCATTAATATCACACAAATCACTTTGTAATTTAACCACATTGATCATGTAATGAAATCAATGCAAATTCTAAATCTGAGACAACAAACCTTCCCTTGATTTGTCTTTAGTGCTTTCTCGAGCTATTAATTATTGAAGATGTATGCCACAAAGCTTTTCTTTAGGCCTTTGTGAAATTTGCCTTTTGTTAAAACATTGAAACTATGCCTTCATGGAAGGAATTTCAGTCTGCTTCTTTTGTGTATACCACAATATTCTCTTTTGATTTTCTTTTAAATATACTTGTTGGATAGTCCTCCAAACACAATTGCAGGCTCTCTCTCCGAGTGCAAAATGAAATGTTTTCACTCTTCAAATGCAAAATGAAGGCTCTCACTCTCCAAACGTAAAAAATGAAAGGCTCTCACTCTCCATTATTTGAATGTGAAACAAAATGCTCTCACTCTCTGAACATAAAAATGAAAGGCTTTCACTCTCCACTCTTCGAACGTAAAATCGAAAGGCTCTCACTCTCAACTCTTCAAGCACAAAGACGAAAGGCTCTCACTCTAAAAAATATAAATGCAAAATAGACTCTCTATCTTCGTAGGCTCTTCTTCCTCCGAATGCAAACTTAGGCACACAAAAATCACACTCCACCATAATGTTTGGATCATATATATAAAGAATAATTTTTGAATTTCAAACATAAGAGTTGGCCCTTACATATACTTTTCAATTTATATTTAAATCCTTTGATTTAAATACATCACACTTTTAAAACATTACTTTAATATTTAAATATTAAAGTATACATCACCACTTCATATGCTCAAGCACCCTTCGAAATATACATCATTACTTTATTTTCTCAAGCACCCTTTGACAATACTAACAACTCACAATTTCATCCTTGAATATATTTCTGCCTTTGACATCATTTATAATATTGAAAACTCACAATTTCATCCTTGAAGATATTTTTACCTTTGACATCAATGACAACTCAATATTTCTAACAAAGTGCATAAAATCCAGATAACAGAATTAGAGCACTCCTACCCTATTAGCTTTAATAGAAATAAAACCTCGATACCCAGGGATGGATGCAAATTCTAGAACTGCCCAAAAAGACCCACAAAATCTAGATAGCATAATTAAGTGAACAAGATCAGACAACCATCGTAGAAATAAACATCCATACTTAAGCGAAAATAGAAGTGAAGATAAATTGAAAGACGAAATAGTGATACACTTTTATTTACAAGGCGAAGAAGAATTACATATGAATTATAATGGCCATAGATCTACCCTTTGAAATGGTGAGCATTCCCCTATTTATAGAAGACTTTACAATGAATTCAAAATACAATATTGATGGCATTAGGTAGGAAGATCATGCTCAAATGGATGATGGTCCAAGAAGGAATGGTAGTTGTCATAGGAAATTAGGTGCTTCTACACATATTAGGGTCCTTGATCATTATGATAGCCTCTTGAATTCTAATCTACTTTACCCTTTCGTGCCATAAAAATAACAAAAATTGATTTCCTCTAAATTTGTGCATTTCAAATTCCTTCCTCGTGCCCATTGGCTATTTATACAGGGTAGCTAAGATCATTAATGCTTACTTATGGGGATCCTTGAAGCTTCCTTCTTGATGTATGATGGCCTCAATATTGTACAGGTATTTAAGCATCCTTCCTTGTTCACCATCTTCCCAATTCTCCACCTTATGGATGGGAGTTTGGGAGTAATACCCCCCATTCTGCCTTCCCATTCTTCCATCCACATTTGCGGATGTTCGGGGTCCCATTTTTCCATCCAATATCAGGGTAAGGATTTGGGATGCTCCTTGAAAATTTGTTTGTTTATTTATACACCTAACCCTATCCTTAGCCAGTTTATATGCACTTGGATGGCCAAAAAAATTTCCATCCTCCCATATTTTGCAACTTCTACATGGGGTAAGATTTTGTGATCGCTTCTTACTTCATGGTGTCCTATTCTTTTGTTCATCTGCTTTGACTTTGAAATCTACCTTAACCATCAATACATCAAAAATTGGCTGATCCTAAGATGTCATCACTTCAAAAAAAAAGAGTGGATGAGGAGGCATAAAATTTCACCCACACTCTTGGTGACTTACAAGGGTTTTTCATCTTGTGAAAAAAAGAACCCAAAAGGAAAAGGAGATATAATAGCTAAAATAGAGAGGAAATAGGAGGAAACAATGGAGAGGAAAGGAAGATGCATAGGAAGTAGGGGAAAAGGGTAATGACAAGGAAGAGAGAGCTAGAAGAACATGATGGAAGCAAAAAACATAAATATAACTATGATGGACAAGAGTAGCAAGGAGATAAGCAGTGGAAACAACAAGTAAAAGGAATAAATGAATACAAGGAGCCACAAGAGGAGAAATGGGAGATCAAGAAATAATTGAGACACAAGGAAGGATGTCAACGATCCATAGAGTTGCAAACAATAGACATCAGAAAAAGAAAATAAAATGGAAGAAAGGGGAATGAGAGGAGAGAGAAAAGGAAAAACAATCCAAGGATTGTCACATGGAATCAATAGGGTGAATTTCCAACTTCATGAGATGGCTCCATGAATTGTAATCTCCTAAACATACTCCACCAGGTACCAAAATAATTCCAAGAGCAGATAGATTGCCAAGGGTATTTTCCTTTCATTCTATAGCTCTTCATTTTTACACAATCCAACAAGGATCCTATTTTACTAACTACCATCCACTATGATACCATTATGTTTCCACTACGCTTTGTAGTTTACACTTCTTGGTCCCATATGCATCACTTGTGGGGTGCTATTTATAGTGTGCTCGCCTTACCTTGTACTTACAGCTACAAGTTCCAAGGCTTCTTGATACAACTCCCGAGGATGAGATAAGAGACCTTGATAATTTTCGGATGCATCCATTGGGATATGTGGTCATAACAACAAATGGAAAAAAATAAAAACTAGAAAGAGAACATAGAGGAGGAGAACTGTTACATTTCCAAGACAAATATTGTGGAACCTTTCTTGATGCTTTTCAATGTATGACCAGGAGGTAACCTTTTATTAGGATCAAATTCCTTGTAAGTCTTAAAAAGTATGATGAAACCTCATAAATGGCTATGCATAGGACATACCTTTATTTACTTGCTACAAAAATACGGTGTGTCAGGCATGCCTGAGCCTAGGATTTTTGTGTCATTCACTCTTTGAATATGCAATGGCCAGGACAAAGTACACCAAATTTCAGCCTTTGCTTGTATTGCATCTGGTACTATCCATGTTGGCTTAAAATTATGATGACACCATAATTATTTTCCTTTTGCCTAAGTTTTTGGGTACTCAAGCCCTCAAAATTTAGAGCGGTAACAACTTTTGCCACCCTATTATGCCTTTCAGGTGACAACCTATTAGGGAACATATTTTATACAATTCCTTATTGAGGTTGGCTGGTTGCACCAATCTCGTAGTTGACTCCTCCATTAAGATATCCTCTTCTTGCTCATGAGCATCCACATCCTCACTTTTTAAACCCAATTGAATCTGGGATGGATCTACTAAGTTATCCTTGTAGACATGGACATCATGGCATTCTTCTCCCTGAGATGTGCGTATTGTGTGACCTAGCAGTAGCTCCTGAAGGGAGCCGGTTGGATGTAGCGTCCACATCAAGATTTTCTTGACTCTGATAGCTTCCTTATAGAGCTTAGTAAACCTAGTTTCCTAGGGTTTATGTAGGAGGCTGATGTTAGGACCAAGAACCTAAATGTAGAATAGATACGCTTGGGTGGAGGTCTGAAGGATTTATCATGGAATCCTCCTCAAAGTTTTCTCAAAATGGACATTGAAGTTTGTCACAATTTTAAGAGGGCTTTTATTGGTAAATGTGAATTGATATATAGGCTAGAAGAGGTTATTCAATTCATAAAATATATCTATGAGAGGCTCCGCCAGGTTCAACCATGTAGAGATGCTCTTAGGCTACAAGGTTTTGTAACAAAGACATGCTCTACCCTTGAGAGAAGCAACCAATAGCCTGATTATTACATCCTCATGCATGATATTGTGAAATACGGTAAAAGAAGCCACATTTTCAAGGTGCTCCTTCACAGTTCGCTTAACACCATCATATTTTTTTAAGGCATCAAAGGCAACTTCTATAATATCATGTCGATCAGGGAGATTGAGGGGATTGAAGTTATTCCAATGCAAGAAATTCAGCAGAACCATAGTGGCATTGGTCTTCATGAATCCCATCAGAGTCGAAGTCACCAGATGAACATACTTTCTTCATTAGTGAGGTTAGGGTTGTTCATCAAACCTTGAGTCCTCTGAGAAATGAAAATCTTTCAACATATGAAGGTAACTGATCTCATGATCTGGATATGTTGTACAAAGGAGTTGTCAAGTGATTTTCAAAGATATGGGTAAACCAGAGTATCACCAAAATATTATGTCCTTAGACACAGAAACTCAATGAGTTCCCTAGTAGAGTCGCTAAAAACTATTGATGTGAAAATAGGTACTAGATGAGCAGAGGTGCACCCAATAGTCCTCGACCAACATTGAATGACTATCTGGCATGGGAGAGGCAGGGGTGATCAGTCTTTGAAGAAGGCTAGCTCCTTCGATTCCAAATACCTACGTTGCAAAGAGTGAGAGGGAAAAATAAAATGATAAGGAAAGCAAAGGGAAGCTATAGCCTAAACTGACAAGGATGAGATATGGTTGCATCAAGACACATGCGTTCAACATAACTAGCACAAGAAGTAGCACACCATCTAACATATCATCTCATATTATCCTCACTTTATCATTTGGTGTAGCATGTGAGGGTGAATTCTAGAACCAGTGGGAGGGTGCATGAAATCTAGATAGTAGAATTAGAGCGTTCCCACCTGATTGGATTTAACAAAAATAAAATCTTGATGCCAAGGGATGGATGTGAATTCTAGAACTGCCCAGGAAGACCCACGAAATCTAGATAGCAAAATTAAGTGAACAAGCTCAGATGGCCATCATAGAAATAAACATCCATACTTAAGAAAAAATAGAAGTGAAGATAAATTGAGAGACCAAACAGTGATATACTATTATTTACAAGGTGAAGAAGAATTACATATGAATTGTAAAGGCCATAGAGTCGCCCTTTGGAATGGTGAGCATTTTCCTATTTATAGAATATTTTATAATGAATTCAAAATATAGTATTTATGGCATTAGGTAGGAATATCACACTGAAACAGATGGATGATCTGTTGATGTCCTGGTCTAGGAAGGAATGGTAGTTTTCCAGAGGAAGTTAGGTGCTTCTACATAGATCAGGGCCCTTGACCATTCTGATGCACTTGGGTGGCTATGACATTTTTATATCCTCCCATATTTTATAGCTTCTATATGGGTGGGATTTTGGGACCGCTTATTACTTCATGGTGGTATATTCTTCCATTCATTTGCTTTGACTTTGAAATCTGCCTTAACCATAAACACCTCAAAAATTGGTTGATCTTAAGATGTCATCACTTCAAAAAAGAAGAGTGGATGAGGAGGCATAAAATTACACCCATAGGTTGTTGCATCCCAAGTTGAGAAGGTGATGTTTTAAATATACCAAGGTTGTGATTGGAATATGATATGGGATTGTCAACTTGTATGCCTTCTTGATCAATCAAATTTTGCACCAAGCATTTGAAAGAGTGATAATAATTGATGTTATACCATTGATAATGATGGAAAGCACAAAAGTGATGTTCATTGCACCATTTTGGTTTCACTCACTTAGAATATTAGGGTCGAACGATAGGAAAGATGAGGATTCCTATGTCCAAAAAATATTGAAATATTTGGGATAAGGATTCAAAAATAGGATTCCATTTGTGAGGCACACGATGGGCATGTCGAGTTTTTGTGACAAGTTGGTTAGATGGTGGTGGGGTAAATGTCTTCCAAGGGGTTGACAGTCATAAACAATCAACTACAACTCAAGGTTCTTGAGTCAATCTAGGATGTGTTACATTTTATTTGAAGGAGGAGTTGGAGTTGCCTGAGAAGGATTGAAAGGTATGGTAGCATGGGGAGGATAAAATTGGTAGTGATAAGAATATGATAAGGGGTAAGGTGGAGGAGGTGGAAATGAGGGTTGGGGAGCTTGTGATATGCAATATGATCGAGCCATATGGGATGAGAAACATGGTGTCAAAATAAAATGTGGAAGATATGATGTTGGAAGAAGATGTGGAATAGATGATCCAACTTGGTGCAAGGAGGACGAAGTGGTCCACTCACTGGGGTGTTTAGGTAGAGTAGTGTGAGTGGCTTGAAGCATTATACCTTAATCATGGGATGAATTCCTAGGTTATGAAATGCCACTTGGGTATGGTGATGAGAAATAGTAGATAGATTCTAAGGTGGAGTGGAGGTTTATTCCTCAAGATGATAAAATAGGTTTGTTGAAGGAGGAGGGGTTAAAAGGGATTGTAACTAGTTTTGGATAAAACTACACCTTTCTATACAATTCTGGCTGAAATTGGACCTATCTATACGGTCCTAAGTATGACCGTACTTATCTGTATGGTTCCTATCAAAAATATGTTACACAGTTAGGGATGATGAAAACATAGACATGGAGTGTTTTCTGATACGTTATGTTCTACTTTTTGCTAAAAAATTCACTAATCTAGCAAACAATTTGTTGAGTGTATATTTTTCCCAATTGCAAAATACCACCACATGCAGAGTATTGAATAGAAAAATCTCTCTTGAAAAGAAACCAAATGACAAACATTCAACTTCTCCAAGGTTCTGGTAAAATATCTAAAATATTACAATAATGCCAGAAATAATTCAATGATGCATGTGACCATAAACAAGGGGCCTTTGTTGGTTCTAAACAATGCTTAGTGATTGAAAGATCTAACTAAAAAGCCAGTGTAAAATAAAAGTAGTTCTTTTTTAGGGTTTTTTAAATTGATGCTACCCTGAATCCCTGTTAGTAAAGTATTTTATCTTCACTTAAAAGGTTTCAAATGATAAAATGTGGAATTTTCCACTTCATTTTAATGTCCGTGCCTTTAAGATGAAGTAAGTTTTAGATAGTTGGGTTCATTTTATCTTCCTTATGTTGATGCCACTACCCTAATAGTAGTTAGTAGAAGTTAGCGTGTTAGCAATGTTAGCAAAATTAGCTTTCATTTCTTATCTTAATTTAATGTGAAATAGCAGGTTAGTATCCCTCCTAAACCATGTGTTTTATCTGAAAGCTTAGATTAATGAATTTTGGAGGTGCAGAAATTCTGGAAAATGACCAGAATGGAAATAACTTGAAAGCTTAACAATTATGGAAATGGACCAGAATAGAAATGAAACTAAAAGGAAATTAGCAAAAATTCTGGAAAAGGACCAGAATGGAAATAAAAGAAACTGAAATTCTGGATGGACCAGAATGAAATGATTGAATGCTTGAAATAAAATGAACTTAACAAAAATGAATAAATAAACAATGCAGATTTGGTTAGCTGAAAAAGTCAAATTCTGAATTAGTTTAGCAAGCTCCTCCCTGCAAAATCCCAAGTTATGAGGTAATCATAAAACAACCTGAATTAATGGACCTGCAACATAAGCACAATACCATTAAATCAAGTGCAAGACTCAAAGGAAATAATAGAGAAACTACATCATCTTGACCTTCGCCTATTGCAACCCATTTCATGGCATAAGACAATGGCTAGAAGTCACTAAAATGCAGAAATGATAAGACACTAAAAATGTTAGTTTTATGATTAGAAACCCTCCTTTTGATTTTGCTCACAAAAGTTTGCTACCCTCTCAAAATCTGAAAAATGCTCTTTCTTATTGCTTTTCGGAATGTTACATCATTTCCAGCCCCCCTCTAAACAGGTAGGATAGCAAGGTATAAATAATGCTTAGAAGTCCTTTCGCTTCAACTTCTTTCACAATTAAAATAATAAATGGATATAAGAAAATAATCCATCATCATTTTTTGTGATTTAATACAATAAAATAACACTTCTAAACATTATTTTAAACAATAATAAAACCAAAAACATAATCTTACGTAACTCCTTATGTCTCCCCTTTCTCTTATCACATAGGCATTCTACCCAAGAACACCCCTTTGCACCCATCAAAATGAATAATAAAAAACATTTAACTATACCTTATAACCCCTACGATTTTAGGCCTCCTTTAAAACATTGAATATAATCAAACAACATTCACATTAAAATAAGGCAGGCCAATCTCATTCAACGAGATTTTCGTTGTGCTGCTCGAAACCAAGGCCCGATGGTATCTCTTCGAAGCCATACCAAATGTGCCCAAGGATTGGGATGACGTCCCCCATCCTGGGCACTTTGGTTTCCATATAACCTAGTGAGGCCATCACGCCATCGATGCAGCCATGGCACTATCAACACCATGTCGTGGTGCTACGATCGACGTAGCCATGGCACTATCAAAACAATGTCGCCATGGTGTTGCATTCGATCACAGCCATGGTGCTATCAACACCACGTCATGGGGCTACCATCGATGTAGCCATGGCATTGTCAACCCTTCGCCATGGTTGTCGAGCTCCTTGCTCTCGCACTCATGCTACACAATACCAATAAAAAACTTTCCATGCTCTCGAGGTAGACCTTTATCTCCATCGATTAGGGTTATGGGTTGCCCTAATAATGTTTCTTTGTTGGCTTGTTTGACGGCATGCCTCTGGTTTCAACCATTTCACTATCAAATCCGGTGCCTTATGTGTTGTCCTCCTGAAACCCTAATACTATCTTTGGACCACTTCCTCTTTTGCCAACGTTACGTAGCCTCGAACATTTTGGAATAGCCACCCTTGCCTTCGATCATTTTGAATAGCCGCCATCACCTTCTCCTCGCAATCAAACGTAACATGGTCAAACATATTATTATCACATCCTTTGTAAAGTATATTATAATAATATTATTATATACAATATAATAATATTATTATAATAATAACATTTTAGAATAAAATAATCATAATAATATTATTATAATAATAATATTTTAGAACATTATGATATAATCATAATAATATTATTATAATAACATTTTAGAACATCATAATAATATTACTATTATATACATAATATAATTAATGTAATTATATTAGGTAGATAATAGCATATTATTTTCTATCACAATTTCTTTGTACCTTTTGTATCCTCTTCTTGTTTTAGGTAATGTTTTGGTCAGGCCTTGCTTTATTAAACACATTCCATCACCTTAGATAGTATGAAGAACATTAAACTCTATTTATCAAAATGGATTTTAATTAATCTAAGCATTAATGCCTAGATTAATTAATCATTAAATATCAAATAACTAAAGCAATTAAAATCATTAACATAAATGGTCAAACATCACTATTCTTACAAGCCAAAGAAAACCAAAAACCTTTAATACCAAAACATGACAAGTGGGTCCCCAAGAAGCTTGGGGTGGTTGTGGAAACTCCACAACAAAATGGCGACTCTACTGGGAAATGCTCCTGAGCATTTCGGTGAGAACCCAAAAAGAAAATCTGAAAACACACTCCAAACCAGGAAGTAGCAAGCATCAACAAATGCATAAATAATGTCAATAGACTCATAAGAACAACAAAATATTAGAATCATGCAATATTAACTGTGTGTGTGAAGTACTCCACACCTTATTGTTTGTAACTTTTCCGCATTGCATCACCAATTTTACTTGACTAGAATTATCGCAATGAATATGGAGAGCTTTGAGGGTAAAAATTTTATAGCATGGGCAACACATTCTATGGTGGCTTGGGCAAACACCTCAAAAATGTCTAACCATCTTAGGATCAAATGTGTGTGCGATGAATTCATTGACCAGATCTAGAGCTTGGTTATGAGTCGTCATCATCAAGGGTCAGTGTGTGCAAGTGGACCTTAGAGCTTTGGGGAATCAGATTCTCAACCAAGGTGTGATGAGAATATAACCCTATCCTTTACTTCTCTCATCTTTGACCAAAATAATTAAACCGGTTATGGATGAGGTCATCAGACTAATCTATCCTCATGGCGGACATAAATCTCAACCTTGCGGGAGTCATGTCACCAGGCATGAGTGTACTCCACTGCCAAGTCAAGCGTCTATAGCCCCGGTGGAGGTTAACCCCATAGTCCAGTCTTCTTTGCTTGGCTTTGCTCTATATTTTTTTCCTTAAAGAATTTTGGGGATGACTACCCATCCTTCTAAGGGACAAGTAGTACGATCCTTACAATTCAGTTTAGAGTTTTGGGGAATCGGATTCTCAACCAAGGTATGATGAGAATTTGACCCTATCCTTACTACTCTGATTTGTAAATCATGCTAGTGGTGATAACCACTATTTTATGAGCATAAATATTGTAGTGGTAAAAACCACTATTCATGGACTATGTGCAGGGTGGGATAGACCAGAATTATCTTTTTGCCTCACATCCCCATCCAAGTATGGTTTCATATTATTTTACCCAAGATGTTGGACATGGACAGAAATGTGATAGATCCACGACAACTTCGGCAATAGTTTCCAAACCTAAGATCTTCTTAGTGTTCTTTGTGCCTTTGATCCCAAGATAATTGGACTTCACTTTCAGTGTTTGGGTTTAGCATATGGAGGTGGATTGGTCATGATGTTTATGTGATAAGAATGTGCCCTTGAGACATGGGTGGATGATATGCAAAAATCAAAGACTTCATGCTTCATGAGCTGCAAACAATATTCACATTTTCAAGCCCTTTTGCCATATGATTCCAATGTTTCACATCCTTTTAGTCTTGGTTGACATTCGTATACACATAGGCTGACCTCTTACTCTTACAATCAAATCCAAAAGCTGGACAACCTTGACACACTAAAAACTCCTGAAATCAAAGAAAACAAAATAAACAAGAAATAAAACTGACAAGACAAACAATCAAGCAAGTTGATTAGTGTACATATAATACAATGACTCTACCCTTAGGCCTAAAAATAATGCTTTAAATGAAGGCCATTGATGGGTAAGGCCAAATCCTTTCCATCCAAGGTTTTTAATCTGAAACTATTTTCACCTAGGACTTCGGATATTAGATAAGGTCCCAACCACAAGCAATCAAATTTTTCATGTTCTCCTCTTTTCTCATGCCTTTTATCCCACAACAAAACTAAATCTGAAGCTTTGAAGGCCTTAATTTTGGACCGTTTATCAAACCACCTTTTGATTATGTCTTGATGTTTTCTGAAATGAAGCATGGCTTCCTCCCTCTTCTCATCAAGATGCATTAATTGTGTTAATCTGGTTTCAAGTTTATTATCAGTCCCAATATAGTCTTTTATAAAATGTAAAGTTTGCAATTTCAGATTAGTGGGAAAAATAGGATCTTGCCCATAGACTAAGTGATAAGGAGATGTCCCAATTGACTCCTTGCTTCTGGTCCTATCTCGCCCAAAGGGAAAATTTTAACTTACTATGCCAATCTCTAGGGTTCTTTTCAAGTAATTTTTTGATTATGCATAATAAATTTTTATTTGATGATTTCGCCAAACCATTGCCTTGGGGGTAATAATTGGAAGAGAATTTTAGACTCACCTTATTGTCGTACGCCCAATTTGCAAATTCTAAAGAGGAAAAGGTAGAACCGTTGTCACTTACTATGGAGTTAGGCATTCCAAAATGAGTGACTATGTTTTCCTCTAGAAATCTAATCACAACCTCGGAGGTGGCATTCTTAGTAGGTATAGCCTCTGTCCACCTTGTGCGATGAATCGTAGCGGTGAGGATGAACTTATGGGAATCAGATGAGTTAGGATTTATCACCCCAACAAAGTCTAATCCCCATTGTGCAAATGGTCTCATCTCTACCACTGACTGCAATGGCATTGCTGCATTCTGCTCTCTGTTGGCTGCCACTTGGCATATGTGACATGTTCTTACATGTGTATGTGCGTCTTTAAACAAGTGGGGCCAGTAATACCCAGCTCTAAGAATCTGGTGTGTTGTCGCATTTGCTGACCCGTGTCCAGTTCCATACTTACCATGGAAGTCTTTGAGTACTTGGGTTGCTTCCTCTTGAGTAATGCAACGAAGAAAAATTCCTTCATGATTCTTCCTGTACAACACACCCGATTTAATCAAAAATCTAGCTGATTTTAAATGTAGTGCCCTTCGCCGAGTGGAATTCAAATGAGAAGGGCACTTACCATGCAACAAAAAATATACAATATCTACGTACCATTCCTCTGTAGTGATATCATTAACCTCATAGTTTTGGCACGTTATTGAAGGGTCAATTTCTGCGATGGCCTTGACCAAACCTTGTCCACGCACTATCTTCATGGGCTTTATCTCTAAGTCAAATTCTTGAAGGGTAGAAAGCCATTTCCCCCTTCTTTCACCTAGCTCACTCTGTAAGAACATGGACTTTATTGCAGGGTCAGGAACTATAGCAAAAACTTTACTATGCACAATGTAATGCCTGAATTTTTTTACAGTTTTAAACAAGGCATACATTTGCTTGTCTAAGACAGAATACCTCAGCTTCGCATCCTTCAAAGGAGAACTCAGAAAGGCTATAGGATTTTCAATGTTGTCTTCACTTTTCTGAGTTAACACACTTGCAAAAGAATGATCTGAAGCAAATGTGTAAACATAAAATGGTTTAGCATAGTCTGGACTAATGAGAACAGGGGCTTTGGAAATAGCATCCTTGATGCTTGTGAAGGCATCCCTTTTCTCACTGGTCCACTTTATCGAAACATCCTTTTTTAGCATATCATTTAGGGGCTTGGCAATCTCGACAAAACCTGAAATGAATTTTCTCACAAAGTTAATCTTACCGAAAAAGGACCTAAGCTCCTTTTTGCTATTGGGATGAGGAATATCCCGGATAGCGGCTATCCACTCTGGGTCTATAGCAATCCCATATTTTGAAATGACATGCCCTAACAACTTACCCTCTGTTACCCCAAAGATGCACTTTTTTGGATTTAGGGAAATTCCATGTTCCCTGCACCTTTGGAGTACTTTCCTCAAGTCTTTAACATGATCTTCCCTCTTCTTGGAGAAGACAGGGATATCATCCACATAGACAATAATGCACTTACCAATGAGCCCCTTGAATGCAAAATCCATGGCTCTTTGGAAAGTGGCTCCAACGTTCAACAAACCAAACGACATCCTCCGGTAGGCAAATGTTCCCCACTTCGTGGTGAAGTCTGTCTTCATCCTATCATTTGGATGTATGAGAATTTGATTATATCCTTGAGTATCCATCCAAAAATGACATCATTTCAGACCCATTTACCTTTTGGAGTATCTCGTCAATGGTGGGTAATGGGTAATTGTCTTTTTGGCAAGCTTTGTTCAAATTTCTAAAGTCTATGCACAACCAAATTTCTCCACTCTTTTTCCTAATAGGGACAATATTAGCCACCCATGTGGAATGCCTAATAGGGAAGATGATTTTGGCTTCCATCTAAACCCCTCCACTTCCTTCTCTATCAAGGGCTCTAGGATTGGGTTAACCGTTCTTTACCTCTATCTAAAAGGCTTGGAATAAGGCTTCAGAGGAATAGTATGCATGATTACATTCTGGTCATATGTTTTCAGCTCTTCATAGCTCCAAGCTATGCAATCAATGTACTCTCCTAAAACCTGAGCTATTGACTCCTTCTCTCATTGTGTGCATGCCTTTGCAATGAACACTTCACGTGGATCTACTGCACTCCCCAAATTGACTGAATTGCATGATTCCTTGGGGGATGGTATTTTTCTTTCCTTTTTCTTTTGATATCCAATATCAAACAACTTTTCAAGAGAGGCCCTATCACTTGGCATCTCGTTCCATACTCCGGTTGTTCCTACTTCTACTTGCCTCCTCTCTTCTTCGTCTATAACCTGATTTTCAAATATACCAGAATTAGTAACAAAACTAAAAATGTGTCTATCACTATCAAAGACCTGTAAATTCATGACATTGTCCGGTATGGAGGGGCAAGGCACTAACTCTATGGAAAATATTTTACATTTTTTATGGTCAGCGGGCGAAAGCATGTTGGCCGCTACGCCTAACGAATCAGCCATTTTATTATTTTTTCTTGAGATGAGGGAAATATTGAAAGCATCAAACTCATTAATTAATTCCCTCACTCTGGTTTTATAGAGGTTCAACCTCTTGTCTCTATAGGTATACTACTCCTTGACCTATTTGACTACTAACTCTGAGTCTCCCGATGCCTTAAGGCACTTTACCTTTTCTCTTAGGGCTAACTGAAGTCCAAAAATTAGGGCTTCATACTCTGCCACATTATTGGTGGCTAGGAACTATAGTCTGTAGGCAACAATCAAAGGCTTACTACCAGGACATGTGAGCTCTACCCTAGCTCCCGCACCTTGTTTTTATTTGGACCCATCAAACTTTAGGGTCCACACCCTCTTGTTTTCTTTCGATGTACCATGGTAAAGATTATCGTTTTGGGACCCTTCGGCTATGTCTTCTATGTCAAAATTGTAAACCCCTAATTCTGTTTTAGTAAACTGAATCTCATTGGGTTTATTATACTCTGTAATAATTTCCCTAAGTCTGGGCTCTCTGTCTACCCGAATTTGGTTTGCAACTCCTCTCCATGGCAACCACATATGGGAGGAATCAGTCACCACATAACCATTGAGATTTTTGCTCCAATCTCTACCCAAAACCATGCCATACTTGGTAGGAATATTTAGCACAAGGATATCCATGTAATGTTGGACCCTAGGCTCTGAGTTGATCTGAACTAGGACATATTTTACAACACCTACTACATCCACCATAGATCTGTCCAATTGGACCACCTTATTATTCGAATGAACAGGCTTAAGTCCTAGCTTTTGGCTTATCTCAAGAGGCATGATGTTGGCCGAGGCACCAGAATCAATCAAACAGTTGTGTAAATTCTTGCCTGTGATCCTAATGATTATGAGAAAATGGGGTACCTCTGGTTTCTCTTTCCTCATAGCAAGTTGGGGTTCTACAGATTTAACCTCATGAATTTGACTCAAGGAATTCAATCTCTTCCCCCCGATTTTATCCTACCCCAACAATTGAGAGACCTCATACATTGAGATATTGGCCTTGGTCCTTTTCATGTCTTCTTCCAAGTTATAAGTGGATGTTCCAGGATTTGACACTTTTGGCATTGTCCTAGGTGCTTCCAAAAATGGAGGTGGTGGATTCACATCACCTTTTGTATCAGGGAGGAACTGAAGGGTTATTTGGGGGAGTAGAGGATGTTTTGGGATCCTTAGAACTCCTAGTAAAATACTTGTGATTGGCTTTCCCAAAATGTCTAGCGGCCTGAGCTTCCAAGGCTTCATCCTCTTCCTCTCCTAACACATTCATATCTTCCTCCATCTCATCATTTTCTAAATAATGAATAACTTCAGACACCAAAGCGTCTGACTTTCTATGGCAATAGTGATGCATTTCCTCATCACATGACTCTGACTCATCACAATCCCCTAATGCATCAGCCTGATTGGCTATCGGATTGGGTACGCACCCATTGTTAGGTTGCGTATTGTACGGTCTTGTTCTCCTATGGTCATGGTTTCGATTGGGCATGGGATTTTGGGCAACTTGTTTTTGTAACCGAATGATGTCATTGCCCTATTTGATGGTCATTCTCTTGAGCTCTTCCAGCTCAGAATTGGAACCTTGTGGCTGGGACATGACAGCCCCAGATCCACTAATATTTCCAACATTAGCAACCTCTGGATTAGGCACTAAGGTTTGACTATGGGTGTTTTGGGTCCACCATGGACCCTTGGCCTATAGAGGTGCAACCATGGGATACATATTTGAGGCTTGAGTACTACTCACCTCAAATCCTGGCAAGGTTATCTGATTAGCAACCATCATTTGCGGAGTGGGTGGAATGGCAACATTAGGGTATGTCAAAAAATATGGAAGTGTGGGAGCGAATGGGTATGATTGATGATATGGCAAAGCATTCATCATGGGCATCTGAGGTGTCACAGCTTGATTCATCATGGCAAATTGATTGTAAGGGCCATATTGCCCTAACACGGGAAATTGAGGCATAGTGCCACCTTGCGGTGTCATTTGCTGCTCAATAGTCATGGCTTCAGCATAGGCTAAGGCCAACATTGTAACTTGAGGATTTCTCCTGGTAAACATGGTTGTCATCGGGTCTAAGGTTGCGAGGTATAATTGCAATGCCACAGTAGCATCTATTACAAAATGATGAGTCATGTTTGTGTAAAGCTTTTGGAATCTGGCATTAAATGTTCTGATAGGTTCATTAGGATACCTCTTGCATGACACGAATTGGTTATACATGATGGTAGGATCTAGCAATGACCTAAATTTATTAACAAAGGTAGCTTCCAACTGGGACCAAGATGTAATGGACCCTACAGGAATATTCCTATACCATTCATGAGCCATTTGGTCAAAGCTATTAGGGAAGAGTCGACAAGCGACATCTTCATGATTGACTCCCTGCCTAATCATATGGTCCTTGTAAATTTGAACATGCTCTTCAGATGAAATGGGACCATCATGGACAAACTTAGGGATAGACCTCTCAAGGTGCCTAGGTATGTCATGGACATCCCTAGGTATACTTAACGGAGAACTTTGGGTACCAAACCAGGGAACTGGTTGTTGCTTATGCTATTGTTGGGCCATATTAACCAAAGATAATGACCCTACTAAAGTAGTTGACACACTCGGGATGACGGGATATGGGTACACTTGATGTAGCTCTTGTGGTGGAACTAATGGGTGCACACCCACTAAAGGTATTCAGATTCAGAGGTCTGAGAGCTAGCCTTTCCAAATCTTGGCAAAGCGTCTCTAAACCTAATGTATCAGAAGGCTCGGATGGGATTTCGATCTCCTAGATTTTGTATCTCGGTTTCCTAGGTTTGGGAGAAAGACTTTGAAAAATGGTTTTCTCAGTGGTTTTAGACCTAGTAGCAATGCGTCTAGGTGGGTCCAGCCTGAGAAACTTAAATCTATTCTACTAAGGTTTCTCACAAACTAGTCAAGAGTAACATGTTGCACCTGCAAACACAATATTGTTGAACCAAAACTGACCATGTTAGCATTAGCAAAAAAAACTAAATCACAAAGCATAAAAGAAGGCCCTCCTTCTAGCGCCAAAGATGTTGAGTGTATATTTTTCCCAATTGCAAAATACCACCACATGCAGAGTATTGAATAGAAAACTCTCTCTTGAAAAGAAACCAAATGACAAACATTCAACTTCTCCAAGGTTCTGGTAAAATATCTAAAAGATTACAATAATGCCATAAATAATTCAATGATGCATGTGACCATAAACAAGGGGCCTTTGCTGGTTCTAAACAATGCTTAGTGATTGAAAGATCTAACTGAAAAGCTAGTGTAAAATAAAAGTAGTTCTTTTTAGGGTTTTTTAAATTGATGCTACCTTGAATCCCTATTAGTAAAGTATTTTATCTTCACTTAAAAGGTTTCAAATGATAAAATGTGGAATTGTCCACTTCATTTTAATGTCTGTGCCTTTAAGATGAAGTAAGTTTTAGATAGTTGGGTTCATTTTATCTTCCTTATGTTGATGCCACTACCCTAATAGTAGTTAGTAGAAGTTAGCGTGTTAGCAATGTTAGCAAAATTAGCTTTCATTTCTTATCTTAATTTAATGTGAAATAGCAAGTTAGTATCCCTCCTAAACCATGTGTTTTATCTGAAATCTTAGATTAATGAATTTTGGAGGTGCAAAAATTTTGGAAAATGACTAGAATGGAAATAACTTGAAAGCTTAACAATTATGGAAATGGACCAGAATAGAAATGAAACTAAAAGGAAATTAGCAAAAATTTTGGAAAATGACTAGAATGGAAATAAAAGAAACTAAAATTTTGGATGGACCAGAATGAAATGATTGAATGCTTGAAATAAAATGAACTTAAAAAAAATGAATAAATAAATAATGCAGATTTGGTTAGCTGAAAAAGTCAAATTCTGAATTAGTTTAGCAAGCTCCTCCCTGCAAAATCCCAAGTTATGAGGTAATCATAAAACAACCTGAATTAATGGACCTGCAACATAAGCACAATACCATTAAATCAAGTGCAAGACTCAAAGGAAATAATAGAGAAAACTGCATCATCTTGACCTTCGCCTATTGCAACCCATTTCATGGCATAAGACAATGGCTAGAAGTCACTAAAATGCAGAAATGATAAGACACTAAAAACATTAGTTTTATGATTAGAAACCCTCCTTTTGATTTTGCTCACAAAAGTTTGCTACCCTCTCAAAATCTGAAAAATGCTCTTTCTTATTGCTTTTCGGAATGTTACATCATTTCCAGACCCCCTCTAAACAGGTAGGATAGCAAGGTATAAATAATGCTTAGAAGTCCTTTCGCTTCAACTTCTTTCACAATTAAAATAATAAATGGATATAAGAAAATAATCCATCATCATTTTATGTGATTTAATACAATAAAATAACACTTCTAAACATTATTTTAAACAATAATAAAACCAAAAACATAATCTTACGTAACTCCTTATGTCTCCCCTTTCTCTTATCACATAGGCATTCTACCCAAGAACACCCCTTTGCACCCATTAAAATGAATAATAAAAAACATTTAACTATACCTTATAACCCCTACGATTTTAGGCCTCCTTTAAAACATTGAATATAATCAAACAACATTCACATTAAAATAAGGCAGGCCAATCTCATTCAACGAGATTTTCGCTATGTTGCTCGAAACCAAGGCCCGATGGTATCTCTTCGAAGCCATACCAAATGTGCCCAAGGATTGGGATGACGTCCCCCATCCTGGGCACTTTGGTTTCCATATAACCTAGTGAGGCCATCATGCCATCGATGCAGCCATGGCGCTGTCAACACCACGTCGTGGTGCTACGATCGACGCAGCCATGGTGCTATCAAAACAATATCGCCATGGTGTTGCATTCGATCGCAGCCATGGCATTGTCAACACCATGTCGATGGCTACCATCGATGCAGCCATGGCGCTGTCAACCCTTCGCCATGGTTGTTGACCTCCTTGCTCTCGCACTCACGCTACGCAATACCAACAAAAATCTTTCCATGCTCTCAAGGTAGACCTTTATCTCCATCGATTAGGGTTACGGGTTGCCCTAATAATGTTTCTTTGTTGGCTTGTTTGACGGTATGCCTCTGGTTTCAACCGTTTCACTATCAAATCCGATGCCTTATGTGTTGTCCTCTTGAAATCCTAACACTATCTTTGGACCACTTCCTCTTTTGCCAGTGTTACGTAGCCTCGAACGTTTTGGAATAGCCGCCATTGCCTTCTCCTGCAATCAAACGTAACATGGTCAAACATATTATTATCACATCCTTTGTAAAGTATATTATAATAATATTATTATATACAATATAATAATATTATTATAATAATAATATTTTAGAACATTATGATATAATCATAATAATATTATTATAATAACATTTTAGAACATCATAATAATATTACTATTATATACATAATATAATTAATGTAATTATATTAGGTAGATAATATCATATTATTTTCTATCACAATTTCTTTGTACCTTTTGTATCCTCTTGTAGCACCCTAAAATTGGCGTAGTTAAACCATCAGTAAAAGATAAAAAAAATTGAATTTTAACCCCAAAACCGCCCGTTAACTTCTCACCTCATTTTTTGTGCCATTTTTAGAATTTTTTTTTACCATTGGACGATATCGTCCCAAATCGGACGAATTCATCTAGAACAGAACGTCGAGACAATTTCATCCCAAAACCAAATTTTCATAATTAGGTTATGTTTCAACAACCTCTCCAACTCAGGCAAAAGCGTGTCTGCGCGGTTGGAGATTCCCACATTGGAGATCTCCCAGATTGGGATGATCCCCAACCTCCTAACCTCCCCCTAATCCTATATAAACTTGGTATTTTCTTAGTTTATCCCCCTGGCTGACCATTTCCCTACAACTTTAGTTTTTGTTGTGTTAGAACATCCTATCCCCCATCATTTGCACTTGTGTTTTTAAGTTTTATTGTAGGATCTCACTGTGTTTTAGCCAGAGGAAGCTCGGATCATCGTAGGTGATTCAACCACAATTTCGGACGATCCTGTCGAGATCGGCGATGATCTCGTACGATTGCAGATGATTTTGACTACAGTTCAAATTAGGGGCAATCAGAGCCCTAAGTTTGCATTCTCTATCTCTTTTTCTTATTTAATTGTGCATTATATTAATTTAATTATGTTCTACATCTTGGAGTTCACCTCATTTAGCATATTTGCATGATAAAATTCAAAATAAATTATTAAAACATTGCATCCCATTTGATTTGATATCTGGATTTATCATTTAAGCATTTATATTCTTATTTCTATCATTTTGTATCATTCTTGCAATTGTATTTTTGGTTTTTGGTGTCTATTTTCATGATTACAGGTTTTTGACGAATTCGTCTAACAAATTCGTTAGGTCATTGACGATCTTGGCTGATCTCAGATGATCTCCTGTGATCTGGATGATTCTGTACAATTATAGATGATCCTATCATATCCGAGATGATCTGGACTCCTACAAGCTTCAGAATCTTCATCAGACATCAGAAATCAGGTGCACTCTTCTCCATTTTAGATATTTTCTATATTTAGGATTCATTTATGTTTTTTGTCTTCATATAAACCATAAATTTCATATAGAATAGCTTAGATTCATTTTGGCCAACCTAGGAATTTGAATGATTGAACATAAAATGAACACATCAAACCCATTCTCAACCTAGGCATGGAAACTGCCACTCAAAGTTTCCTGGTGAACCCCACCATCCGTCAAAAATTCACCCTTATACCCCTCCCCCGAGAGGCACGACCTTCAAAGGGCCTCTCCGTCCGAGGTATTGTCCCATCCTTCTCGCATCCCCCTTTCGAGCACAGATCCTTTAGCTTGAAGGTAAGGGTGCAAAAAAATTGGGTGATACATTTTGGTGAACCCGACGTGAATCTAAAACACCTTTTGAAAACAATTCGAAAAAAAAAAAAACACATTATTAAGAACATCTAGAATCATTAGACAACCGTTAAATTTGCATATCATACTTAGATGGTAGATTATAATAGAAGATGAGTTGTCACCATAAATGTTGAAAATCAATTAACGACCATAGAGATTACTTATGTGCTTAGAGTACCTCAAACAAATAGAGCCCAATCTTTGTGGGACGAACTTGATAGGAGATTGGGTATTATTGAATCCAGATCTGCAAAACTTAGGCAAATTAAGAGGTTTGTCCTAAATAGAATCCTGGATCCTGATCAGGTGACTTTGTATCATGAACTTCAGAGAGCTTGCCATAAGTGGTTAGCAGATAAAAGAGCACTTGTGTCTTCTGAATTATACACTTTTGAGGAATACCTTGAGAACGCAGTTGTAGTACATAAATTTTTATCTCGTATAGAGGATCAAGAAGTCGTTCTTACAGATAGAAAAATATGGAATAGAGTTCCTAGAGCTGTGTTGTATCGAGAGTATTGCCATGAACTTTGTTTTTACATGTCAGGGTCTGAAATAGATCATATTACCATAGCACACTTTGTCAAATTCTTGAAAAACCACTTCCAATTTGAAGAGGAGCATTTCATGACTCCTGATGAACTTGACCCTATCAATGATATCCATAACTATTCATATAAAACTAACTCATTCTTTTTACTATTGTTATTTCTTGCAACTAGCATGTTGTTTGTTATTTTTATTCTCACAAAATAATAATATAATCACACAAAACAAAACAAAAAAACAAAAACAAAACATTTTCCTTTTAAATTATTATAGTAGGTGTATAGTTAAAATATATACCTCTCAACCCTATCACATATATATATATATATATATATATATATATATATATAAGTATATATATTTGCTAAAACCTAAGTTTAGCACAATGCCTAGAATTAGGAATGGAAAACAAACCGAAGAATATGAAGATTGGTTAGGAAGACCATTAACTGACCAAAATTTCCCTCTTGAGGACCAAGTTTTGGAAGAAGGAACCCTAGACCAGCAATAATAAGAGCTTGTTGTAGGAAATGAACAAGAAGAAACTGTTAAAGAGGAAGGATCCTCATCCCCTAAAATGTCTTCGGGAGGAGCTATCACTTTTGAGAATATGGAACAATTCTGGAAGTTCATTAATACTAATATTGGTGTTTTTAATAGAGCAGCCCATATGGACAAGGATCAAATTAGTGACACTCAAGCAACTCTAGAAAAATTATTTCAAACACGCACTAATCCTTTGTCCTTTATTGATCAAGAGAGTGATCAAGCTAGACAATCCAATTTGGATATGGCAACTGTGATTCAGAACATACAACAACAACAGGTTACCCAACCATCTAAAGTGCCTATTAACAAGCCTAGGGTCATTCCCACACAAAATAAACCATCATTTATTGCTCTATTTCACCAAGATCTTGATCAACATACCTCAAATAAAAAAAAACCCAAAACAAAACCAAACACCAATTACCAACAATCTAGGGTACAACATAATACTATTACAAATCCCCTTCATAATACTCTTCCTACCAACACTTTTCATAATAGCAATATAGCATCTAATCCTTATGTCACACCATCATACACTCATAGATCCCATACCTATGTCCCACCGAACCAATATGGTGGACAAACTAGTAATATTGAAACCATGGTGAAATAGCTAGTTTCTCGCATGGACCAGATAGATCCCTACCGTCCCTCGTACAACTATCGAGAGATGTGTAGTCAGCCTTTATATCCTATAGTCGTAGCACAATCGTATCCTAAACATTTTCCTATGCCTTTTCTTCCCATATATAAAGGAACCGAAGATCCCATAGAGCATCTTCGTATGTTTAGGATAGCATGTCATGATATATCACATGATGACTTGTTATTACTAAAAATGTTCTCGAAAAGCTTGGGAGGAATGGCATTAGAGTGGTATTATCAATTACCCACTAATTATTTGAGGAATTTCAAAGAAATTGCCGAGTATTTTGTTCATCAATTTAGTGCCTACATCGAAAGACATGTGACCATTAAATATTTGTATAACTTAAAATAGGACAAAGATGAATGCTTTGCTGATTTCCTAGCTAGGTGGAGACAGTTGATAGGAAAATTGCACTTTGTGTTACCTTATAGGGAGATGTTGGACATCTTTATTAATAATTTTCAAGAGCAACTATCTTACGAATTATCAACTGCTACCTTGACCACCTTCAATCAGGCTATAGACTTAGCTCGAAGAGTGGAAGATGCTCTCATTAGGAGAGGCCATCTTAAAAAGAAATATGATGAGAAAAGATCCAAAAATCAATATAAGAATAAACAAGTTGTGGGTGATGGAGTCACCGATAGCAAAAATATTTCTAATGTTAATGCTGTAAAGACAACGGAGAAGTTTGTACTGAAACCTCCTGATAGACCTCCTCAAGAATTTACTAGGTTAAATAAACCTTTATCAACTATTCTATCACAATTATTAGAACGAGGTTTGATTCAATTACCAAATATTCGGGAACCTGATCCAACTATACCCGGATACAGAGCAGATTTACACTATGACTTCCATAGAGGACCTGGACACACTACCAACTCTTGTAAAATATTAAAACATAAAATACAGGACTTGATTGATAACAATGAGATGGAGGTGCAAGCTTTTCAACCTAAGAAAAATCCTCCTAATAATGTTCAAAAGAACACCCCACAAAACTAGAATCAGAATGCCAATCGATCATTAGACATATTTCAACATCCCTTACCAAAACATGGTAAGGAGGTGGCTAATCAAATTGAACATCATAATGTCCCTCCTCCTGCCTAATATGTAGGAACTATTAGTGGGCATTTACCTACTCATGATCTAGAAATCTTTGACACAAATTTATCCATGGTTACAACTAGGCCTCTATATAATATTCAGATACTTGATCTTAGTGATATAGAATACGAGACTGAGAGTGATATGGAAATCACATCAAATCAATCGAATAGTTCTGAAGATGAATCGGATACTATTCACCCTATCACAAGTTATATGGTTCCAGAAGAACCATTTCCAAGAAGAGTCACTACTAGACCATTGTCTCACTGATTACTTTCTAATGAGCTAGCTATAAACGCTAGACCAAGACCCATTCATCATCCACAAAATAATATTATGGGTACCATTGGAGCTGTTACTAGACAACAGGCTCAAAATTATCAACAAGATCAAATTCAGAATGGTGGATCAACTCCATTTGTTTTGAAGGTTCCTAATAAATGGAATCATGCACCTAATGTTCAACCTAAACCTCCTTATAATATTAATGAACAATTATCAAATATTACAACTAGAATTTCCCTCTTGGACCTTTTAAGATATTCTCCTACACATAGAGATGAATTAATGCTCACATTAAACCAGATGATGGTACCATAAGACATTCAACCTGAAGCCATGGCCAATACTATAATAACTCGTGAAGTTGATTGTATTTACTTTTGGGATAGAGACATACCTCAACATAGTTTACATAAAGATAACCCCTTGTATATTACTGCTTTAATTGGAGATGTAGCAGTCAAACGATTTTTTATTGATAATGGTTCATCTTTAAATATCTCGCACTTTTGACTTCTACCAAATATTTGGGTTTAGAAGTGAGGAAATGAAAAGAATTGATATGATCATAAAAGCTTTCAATGATGAAACACAAGAAACATGTGGAGTTATTACCATTCCATTGCAGGTTGGTCCGAGAACCTTGGATACGACAGTGTTTATTGTACATTGCCCTGCATCGTACAATATACTCTTGGGTCGTCCTTGGATCAACGCAATGCGGGTTGTTCCCTCACATCAATGTGTTAAGTTTGAACTTAAGAATCAGTTGGTTACCATTCATGGTGATCCAAGACCCTTTGATATGTGTGCTTTGGAAGAACCTATTGGAGTTCAATTTTGCCCTGCTCTATCATCCACACATCCTAATTCTCATTATCCATCTAAATGTGTGAAACTCACACCCACAACATCATCTACTTCTTATCCATCAGTTGCACCTCCACATATAGCTCAACCATCTTCTGAAAAAATTGCATTAGGACCTAAGAAAGATCCTAATCCCACAACCAATGTCTCTTGTTCTAATCCTATAACTTCCATACCTTTAATAGACCCATCTATAAACTCCTCTACACCATCTACATCCACAAAATTTATATTTTCTGCATCAAAAGACATAGGGAATGTTCCTTCTACCTCTTATGCTCTCACTGACGAGCTCTTACCCGATCTATCTAAAATCCTTATATCAAAAGAAATGAATGCTTCTATGCAAGATTCCCTTATTTTAAATAATTTGTCACCATCTCCTCGTACCTTGGGCCTCCCACAACCTATGGGAAGTATTTATCAAGTCGGGAGATGTGCCTTTATTTATAAGGGATATGACTGGGGTAGAATACCCAAAAACATCAGATTTCATTATGATGGATATGCTCGATGTTATTTTACTAATGAATATATTAAAGCCAAACCTATAATGCTTAAATTGGGATATAAAGGTAAAGGTTTGGGACCTTTCCAGAATGGTAT
Organism: Wollemia nobilis; assembly: GCA_028583015.1. Taxonomy (NCBI): domain Eukaryota; kingdom Viridiplantae; phylum Streptophyta; class Pinopsida; order Araucariales; family Araucariaceae; genus Wollemia; species Wollemia nobilis. The sequence goes on along the minus strand of JAQPPZ010003077.1, from coordinate 7,460,337 downwards.
GAAAGAACCTTTTGAGGTAGAAGCGTGGCCCTCCCGATGTGGTGTGGGCCTATTTTCTAGTAAGGGTCAGCCATTCCCATTTGAGGATGATGACCATATTATATGTTACCAAGATTTTTTAGATAACGCGATGATTTGTGTTTAACGAATAAGACATTCACATGTAATATGCTATCTATAGCTTATCCTCAGATGATCGTTGAATCCGACGATGAGTTGGAGGGAGATATATTTCACGATGTCTCCATTGAGGAATTATTACATAATGGATTTTATTTTGATGGCTCTATACTTAGTATATCCCATCTTGAGGCCACGAATCCTCAAGACAAATTATCCAAGCTAACCTTGGAATAATTACAAGAATTGGGCATTTCACCCGCCCCACCTAATTTTGAGAGAGATCTACACATGGAAGTAGAAAATGTCATAAAAATTAACATTGGAAAAGAGGATAACCCCCACATAATCAACATTGGATCAAAATTGAGTCAAGAAAAATAGGATAAATACATTGCATTTCTTAAAGAATATGAAGATGTCTTTGCTTGGACATATGAATATATGCCAGGATTAGACCCTTCTGTAGTTATGCATCACCTAGTAGTGCACTCGGATGCTAAACCTGTTAAACATAAACTTAGAAAAATGCATCCTAAAGTGGCCTTACTAGTCAAAGGGGAGTTAGAAAAACTCCTAAATGTTATTTTTATACAAGCCATTGATTATGTTGAATGGATCTCGAATGTAATTCCAGTAACTAATAAAGAAGCTACTAAGGTTAGGGTTTGTACAGACTTTAGATATATTAATATTGCATGTCCTAAATATGATTTTCCCATTCCCAATATGGATCAGATCATTGATTTTACTGCTGGTAGTGGAATGATATCCTTAATGGATGGATTTTTTGGTTATAATCAGATCAGGAAAGCTCCTAAAAATCAGGCTAAAATAGCCTTTATTACCCCTTGGGGGACTTTCTGTTGGAAAGTGATGCCATTCGGGTTGAAGAATGCAGGTGCAACCTATCAACGAGCTATGACTTATATCTTTCATGATATGATGCATGATATACTACACGATTATGTAGATGACATTATAGCTCGTTCTACTAAAGAAGATGACCATTTAGATGACTTGAGAAAAGTATTTGATCGATTAAGGGAATATCTTATCCGATTGAATCTAGCCAAATGTATATTTAGAGTTAAGTCAGGTAAATTATTGGGGGTTATATTTTCTTTACGTGGCATTGAAATTGACCCTCTCAATATTACGTCTATCACTTATATGCCCACATCTACAAATATATCTGAATTACAAAGTCTACAATGTAAGCTTCAAGCTATCTGTCGCTTCATCGATAAGCTGACGGATAAAATTGGACCCTTTCTTAAGCTTCTTAAGAAGGATGTCTCTTTCCATTGGGACGAAAAATGTAAGGAAGCATTTGAACTCCTCAAACAATATCTTCTTAACCCACTTGTACTTTCACCACCTAAACCTGATCGCCCATTTATCTTGTATATTTTTGCTTCAAATTTTGCTTTAGGAGCTATTTTAGCTCAACTTGATGATGAGAAAAGAGAGTTCTAATTATTACATTAGCATAACATTAATTAGTTATGAAACCCGCTACACAACATTAGAGAAGTTATGTCTAGTAGTCGTATTTTCTACACAAAAACTACGCCATTATATGCTCAATCAGAAAACATATGTTATTACTAAATTCGATCCCTTGCGGTATCTCATGAGTCGATCTTATTTATCTGGTCGCACAACAAAGTGGGTTCTTGTGCTAAGCGAGTTTGAACTCATGTTTATAGGATAGAAGTCTATTAAGGGTCAAATCATAGCAGATCAATTAGTTGTTGCACCCTTAGAATCCACCCATCCCCTCGTCATTGAGTTTCCTAACGAATGCCTTAAACTAGAGGCAGATCATTCAGAGCAATGGTCCTTATACTTTAACGGAGCCCGATGCATGAGTGGTGCTGGTGCAGGTATTATTTTGATATCTCCACAAAAACATCTCATACCTCTATCCTTTAAATTAATGTTTGCCTATACTAATAACACTGCTAAATATGAGGCTCTCATCCTTGGATTACGAGTAGCCCTGGCACTAAAAATTAAAAATCTATTAGTTTTCGACGATTCTCAACTTGTTATAAATCAAATTAATGATGTTTATTAGACCAGATATGATAAATTGCACCCATATAAAGCATATGTATTACAATTAATATCTTTATTTGATCAAATTACCTTGGAAGCTATTCCTAGAACTAGTAATCATGCGACTGATGCCATGGCCACAACTGCATCTCTTTTACCCTTGGAGTTAGATGACGAATATGCTACCATCATTATTCATCGACTCCAAGAACCTGCTTCAATTAAATCATGCTTGGAACCTTTGGACATGTTTCTAATCAACGAAACTACTCCTAAACTTTGGTACATTGATATCCTCAATTTTCTTCAAAATGGGACCTTCCCTAAAGGTTTTAATAGAAACCAATGCTGGTTATTACGTAGACGAGCAAGTCACTTCGTCATAATTGGAAATACCTTATATAGGATATATTTTGAAGGTATCCTATTGAGATGTTTGAATCTAGAAGAGTCTAGATCAACTTTGAGTGAAGCCCACGATGGATCTTATGGGGGACACTTTAGTGGTAGCGCCATTTCTAAGAAGCTCCTTAGGATAGGATATTTTTGGCCTACCATGGATAATGATGCATATGATTATGTGCACCATTGCGACAAGTTCCAGAAACATGTTGACCTTGTCCATACACCTGCACAAGAACTGCAGGCTATTTCATATCCTTGGCCCTTTTCCAAATGGGGCTTAGACATCATCAAAAAAATCAATCCTATGTCATCTGATGGACACAAATTCATCATAACCACCACCAAGTATTTTACGAAGTGGGTTGAAGCTAGCCCTTAGCTTCTTGCACTAGAACTCAAGTTTCCAAATTTATTTTTAATCAAATTATTTGTAGGTTCAAAATTCCTGCGAATCTCATCTTAGATAATTGAACTTGTTTCAAAAATAAATATGTAAAAAAATTATGTCAAAACTATAAAATTCAACATCATTGGTCCACTCCCTATTATCCTCAGGGTAATGGCCAAGCAGAAGCATCTAATAAAACATTAATTAAAATCCTCAAAATATCGGTCAATAAATCTGGTCGTGATTGGCACATTCAATTATATCCTCGCTTTGTGGGCTTATCGAACTAGCATTCGTACTCCCACGGGCACTTCACCTTTTGTTTTGGTTTATGGCGCTGAAGTTGTTTTTCCCTTTGAATTAGAAGTTCCTTCTTTGGATCTGCTACTTCAAGATACTGAAGTAGGAGATAAATATCGTGCTGGCATATTTAGTCTATTGGAACTCCTAGATGAGAAGCACATTAATGCTTTGGAGCATCTTCGTGCCTACCAGAACAAGCTCAAACGAGCATATCTCAAGAAAGTTCATCACCCATCCTTTGAGATCGACGACATCGTCTTAAAAGAAAATCAAAAAATACTAGTGCAACTAAAGACCTTAAAGGCAAATTCAAGCCTAATTGGCTTGGGCCATATATTATCACTGCTAAATTTGGATTGGGAGCATACAGATTAGCTACCTTAGATGGTAAAGATCTTAAAGAACCTATGAACATTATGCATCTTAAGTGCTATTATGCATAAATCTGGTAATTTTGTCACTGTATATATTATACATATTGTCTTATTTTAGTAATTCATATAAAAATTTCAAAAACAGTAATATTATGTATTATCTTAATTCATAAATTAAAATCAAAAAAAAAAAAAATCAAAATCCTCAAAAACATCTTCTATTTTTGCACCTGTCAATTCTTGAAGTATTGCAGTTATATTTTCAGTTATTTTGGATAAATTAGCATTTATTTGGAATTCCTCACTTTCACACTCAAATGAATAAATATCTTGATCTTATTTGGTATGATTATTAATCTCTCTTATATCGAAGTCCACAGTTGAATTAAATAAAGTTTTGAGCATAGAGAACTGATCTTGTTATTTACTTGAACCAAGTACACCTTTTCACATTAAAATGATTTCATTGCAAATTCAAAGCGATGCTACATAGTAGAAGTGGTCTCTTGAGCGAAAAGTTTCCCCTGCTATCCTATCATGCACATGGTCTAGAATCTTTGATAATTGACAAAAGGACAAGCTCACCCCTGCCCAGAATAAAAATCCCTTGCTCTATAGCCAATCCGAGGAAGTATCCCTAGTATAGAAAGAAGAAAAAAAAAAAAAAGGAAATTCAAGAAAAATCATGAGAAAAAGAAGCATTATTTCAGTATCATTTTGTACCACTTGAGCAATATTTCAGCATTATCTCAGTGTCAAGCAAAAATACAAAAAAAAAAGAGAAAAGAAAAGAAAAAGCAAAAAGCAATAAATCCCTTCCCCCCCTTTTGAAAGAAAATAAGGGTGAATGAGCTTGAATTCCTGGAATTCTCAATTATTCAAAAATCATGAGGTAAGCCCCATAACAGGTGGTTTGTGCCCAACCTGCTTGGCCTTGGGTAACTCCTAGCGTGGTGATATGTCCGTCACATTAGCAACCTTATTTTGTACAAACCTATGTCCGCTCATGGATCAGATAGCTCTTGATGACCCGACTTGCATAGTAGTCTGGTACAGTTACATGCATATAAATCATGGTCAACGAACACTCATTTGGTTAATTCAATTACATGTATAAAATTATCTTGCTCAAAATTGGTAAATGAACAATACAATTGCACACATATTTGTGTTTGAGATATTTTGTATCATTATGATAGATTAAGATCGGCAATGAACTCACATATGCACATGGGGTTCCTTATAAATCTAAATTTTGTCTTTGCAATAATTTAAAATATTTATGCAAATATTCTGGAATAATTTGATTTTCTTACTTGAGAATATTGGCTTAGTGTAAAAACAATTAAATACATTTTTTCAAAAATCCAAAATTTCTTTCAAAACATGTTCAAAAATCTAGCAATAAAGTCACATTTCTATATTTTCGACTTTCGCAACGATGGTATAGTTCCTAAACCTAAATTGGAATTTATGCCTAGTGCAAGTCCTCATTTTTATATTTTTTATCTCAAAATCAAAAATCAACTATGCAATAAAACTATTACATCAATTTCTTCTTTGGATTTTGCGATGATGGTATAAGTCTATACCTAAAATTCTATGCCTAGCGCAAGCCATTGTTCTAATTTTATTTCCCATTTATTTAATCCATAAAAGCATATGACTTAAATCATTATGTTACACAATTGTGCTTTAAAAAGAATGAAAACTTTTCTATTTCATTTCATTATGTCAACATTTAGTTTTGCGATGATGGTATAATTCCTAGGCAATTGTTCAAATTTCTATCACACTTAGGAATTTTATGCCTAGAAAAAATCATATTTTTAATATTTCATGCATAATATTTTCATGGAAATCTGAAAACAAATCATCACCATCATCATTTTTCATCATCACAACACAAAGTCTTAAGAAATTCTCTTAAGCACCCTTTTACTTTTATTTCTCTCATACCAGGATTAGCTTGATGACCTAGCGAGCGGCGACTCCATGAAATGGTCATGTAACAATGACAATTTCCTTTGAAATTATTGTTAGAAGTCACTTTATTTTTCATCAAATCATACCACAACAACCAATTTGTTTACATCAGATTATTTCATTTAAATTTTATAGTATGACATAAAATTATAATATTTTCAACGACATAATTACATGAATAATCAATCAACCATTAAAATATTAAAACATCATAAAACATATGCACAAGTCATATCATAAAAAGAACATATATATATATATATATATATATATATATATATATATATATATATATATATATATATATATCAAGAAGTCTATACATCATATCAAAATGGATTGGTATGCCACAATATATACCCTGGCAGACTCAATCCTCTCAAAAATATATGGTCTATGTACAATGAGCAGCTAGTCTCGAGAAGCCCTCGAGCTCTCAGCCTCATCTTCTCTCCTGCCCTGAGGTGGAGGAGGTTGTCCCATTGAAGTCTGTGTTGTATCATGGGTCCTCGACATTGATCGTGATGATGTCCTCGACAACCCCATCCTGATCGGCTCTATAATGTTGGCTGGTAGCGGTATCCTCTGCTCCTCTAGAACCACATGATAGTACAACCCCTGGTAGAACGCGGTCTATGTAACAGCCCATGCCAGATCCAAAATTCTCACCCCTCTGCTCTGAGCCTTGAGCCATGTCGCCTCATCCTGAAGAGTCTGCACTTGAGCTCATAGGTGGGCATTCTTCACCTAGAGAGTCGCCATCTCGCTGCTCTCCCCCACCTCGACACCCTTGCCCTTATCGGGTGATGGTGGCCTATCCCTCTATTGAGAAGGGAGTCTCTCCCTCCTCTCCAACTACTTTTGTCTCTCCGAAGCCTATGGTACTCTCCGACATCTCTCCTGAGGAGGTCATTGTTGATCCCTCCCTTCGCAACCCCTCACTGCATCGATGGCAACCTGGCACCGCCTCTCCATCCGTTGCACTATAGAATGCATCGGACCCTATGCCCTCGTCATCTGAGGAGGGTAAATGCATGCATACCAGGCATCATACCCATATGCTACCCTTGCGTCATCCGCATCCACTGGCTAAATGAGGGCATCATCAGCATCTTGACTCCAAAACCGCTGCATGTTTGGAGCCCCGCTCAATGTGGTATTATCCTACACAGTCCGGGAGTAATCATAATTCCTAAGAGAAGGGATCCCCTACTATAGACCGAACTACCTCAAAACTCGGTCATAGCGGTGGAGCTCTACCTCTCCCCACTCTGTCCTCAACTAGATGACTCGCCTAATGCAAGCCAACTCCTGTCCATCCTATACCCACCCTGGATTCTCTCTCCATGGTCTCTAGGTGATCTAATCTGGGGTGAGGTCATCTAGCAACCTTCGGGACATCGATAGATCTATCCGCCATTGTGACCCTCTCTGGAGCCACCAATAGAAAACTCGAGGTCTTTCTCGGTCAACTCCTGTCAGTGGAAGCCCTACCGACCTCTGCATCGCAATGTGCTCCCAGCACCAAACCTGTAGCAGCGATGTCAGCACTAGACATCGACCTCCCTTGTATACGACCCCGTAAAGAATCCTATACAAACGGCATAATATAAATCTACCCCAAGAAAACTTGTATTTGTGGTCTCTCATGTTGCAGACCACATCTGAGAGGAGCCACGGTAACTTGCATCCGCTCTAGTGGCATAGAAGAAGGCCACCCACCACCCCTACCAAAACCTAGGTCAATCGAGATGCCCTAGGCATCTACCTCAAAGCCTCGATGTTCACTTTGCCCTTCTCCAGAGTGAAGCTTGGGTCACTGCACAATCTCATCATGGTGTGGCCCTGATTGGCCGAAGGAGTCATGAACTACCCATGTATGGGGATCCTCAAGATCCTCCATACATCCTCTAGAGTGTGAGTCATCTCCCTTGTCAGTAGCTGAAAGTAGGACGACTCTGAATACCATCTCTCTGCTAGGGCTGTCAGTAGCCCCATGTCTGTAGGAATTTATGGCATCTCGGCCTGATCGAGCGTGGCTAAGTCATCCCTAAGACCTTCGTATTTCCACTCTCAACTCTTTAGCAATCCCCTCTACAAAATAAACAATAAAACAATAAAAATCATTAATACATAATCATTAAAATCAATTTCATCTCATAAAAAAATGATATCGCCCATTATTGGATGATATCGTACCAAATTTAGTTAAATCATCCTTAATAGGACGAAATCATCTCCGATTCTTCAATTTGGGGATCACCCCTTATTGGACGGGATCGCCCCTATTTCTTCGATTTTGTCCTCAGACGAAATCGGCGATATAGGGACGATTTTGGAAAAATTGGGATGATTTCGTCCCGACGTCGTTGATGGCCTAAAAACGGATGCGATGCCCAAAACAATTAAAATTCAAGTAAAAAATTAAACAAATCAAGCTAAAAACATAGCACACTAGGTTTAGATCCTTACCCGCAACCCACGCCGGACCTCTGTCGATCTGTGTGTCATTTCTACCATTTCACCTGCAGAGCTTTGAAATAGTGAAAGTGAACAGTAAAAATGAATTAGGGTTTTACCCTATTTTTCTTATTTTTATTTAAAAACAACATTTTTTTAATTTTTTCTTTTTCACGCTTTTACCTCAAACGTTTGATTTGGGTAAAAACTCGGAGGGGGCACCATAGCAAACAGTTGTACGATTTGGTGGCTGTTTTCATGATTGCAGGTTTCTAACGAATTCGTCAGGTTGCTGACAATCTTGGCTGATCTCAGACAATCTCCTATGATCTGGATGATTCTGTACAATTACAGATGATCTTGTCATATCCAAGAGGATCTGGACTCCTGCAAGCTTCAGAATCTTCATCAGACATCATAAATCAGGTGCACTCTTCTCCATTTTAGATATTTTCTATATTTAGGATTCATTTATGTTTTTTGTCTTCATATAAACCAAAAATTTCATATAGAATATCTTAGATTCATTTTGGCCAACCTAGGAATCTGAATGATTGAACATAAAATGAACACATCAAACCCATTCTCAACCTAGGCATGGAAACTGCCACTCAAATTTTCCTGGTGAACCCCACCATCCGTCGAAAATTCACCCTTATATCCCTCCCTCGAGAGGCGTGATCTTCAAAGGGCCTCTCCGTCCAAGGTATTATCCCATCCTTCTCGCATCCCCCTTTCGGGCACGAATTCTTTAGCCTGAAGGTAAGGGTGCAAAAAATTTGGGTGATACACCTCTTCTTGTTTTAGGTAATTTTTTGGTCACGCATTACTTTACTAAACACATTCCATCACCTTAGATAGTATGAATAACATTAAACTCTATTTATCAAAATGGATTTTAATTAATATAAGCATTAATGCCTAGATTAATTAATCATTAAATATCAAATAACTAAAACAATTAAAATCATTAACATAAACGGTCAAACATCACAATTTAACATTCAATAAACAATTCAGGTGCAAGTGTGTTTGAGTATGATTGTGTGTTGATGTGTTTGGAATTGCTTAGGAATGTAATAGTTTTTGTGAGCTTTTTATGTGATTTGAAGTATTTTAGTGTCTGTTTCGGGTTTTGAGACTCCTAAAAATCAACCAAGGGTGGACAAATGAAATTTATATGGTGTGTCTATGCATGTTCCATGAAGGAATATAGAATGTACAAATGGATGTAGGCTTCCTAATGTGGGAATCGTACAAAGAAACCTCTTGTGCAAGAGGTGGCACTGTCTAAGACCTATGAAAACCGAATCAAAATTTTCTTCACCCGTGGCTGGGCCTGGTCAATAATGATAGTTGCGTACTCACAAATTATTTAGCCTCTTGAGTGGGGGCTTCTATCCTAAACTACCTCAAGATGATCCCAATGGTAGCAATATTTTTGGAGATGAAATCCAAAAAATTACATGAATGGCTACTATGATGTCTAGGGGGCAAGTCAACGGTTGTAGATGAGACCCAACATCGTTGATCTCAATTGATAGTTGGTGATGAAATCTAGCATCACAAATGTTTACTAGTAGTACATGCAAGTGTGTGAGAGTTTTTTTATTTATTTATTTATATGCACATACAAGAACTATCTAATGAATGTAAATGCAATTTTTTTAATTTCTATGAAAGTAAATTACTTTTGAAATGATATTTATGCTAAGGACGAGTAAGCAAGTTGTTGAAATAAATTTAAGCTAAAGGTAATGAAATGAGATTGCTTTTGAAATAAAGCTAGGCTAAGCAAAGAACTAAAATTACTTTTGAAATGAAGCTATGCTAAGCAAAGAAATGAAATTGCTTTTGTAATAAAGCCTATGCTAAGGCATAAAAGAAAATTTGCTATTGGAAGCAAACTATATGCTAAGGTTTACTTTGTTGTAAATCTATCTACACTAGTTAAGATATGTCTATTAAGGTTATGAATAGTTGTCTACTTAGAGCTTTATGTATGAATCAGATCGAGATTTGGCTCATCTCATGGAGATAAAGAAATTTAGGGATTTCTTCAAGCCATATGCATATATAATTATCCTATGCTCCTGAACGACAAGGGTGCAAGCATGAAATCAAAGAACTTGAAAAGGAGATTGCCATTTGAAATGAAAAATGCTTTTGAAGTTAAACAAAAAGGGAAATTTTACCTTTTGAAATGAAACCAAAGGGATTTGGTGCCTTTGAAGTGCAAAAGAAAAAGAAAATTATACTTTTTGAAATAAAATCAAAAGGATTTGGTGCCTTTCAAATTAAACATAGAGGAAATTATACTTTTTGACATGAAATCAAAGGGATTTGGTGCCTTTGAAATAAAATAGAAAGGAAATTATACTTTTTGAAATGAAATCAAAGGGATTTGGTGCCTTTGAAATGAAACAAAAAGGAAATTGTACTTTTCAAAATGATATCAAAGGGATTTGGTGCCTTTGGAATGAAACATAAAGAAAACTATACTTTTTGAAATGAAATCAAAGAGATTTGGTGCCTTTGAAATGAAATATAAAGGAAACTATACTTTTTAAAATAAAATCAAATGGATTTGGTGCCTTTGAAATGAAATAGAAATGAAATTGTACTTTTTGAAATGAAATCAAATGAATTTGGTGCCTTTCAAATGAAACAAAAAGGAAACTATACTTTTTAAAATGAAATCAAATGGATTTGGTGCCTTTGAAATGAAACAAAAAGGTAAATGTACCTTTTGAAATGAAATCAAAGGGATTTGGTGCCTTTGAAATGAAACAAAAAGGAAATTGTACTTTTTAAAATGAAATCAAAGGGATTTGGTTCCTTTGAAATGAAACAAAAAGGAAATTGTACTTTTTGAAATGAAATCAAAGGGAGTTGATGCCTTTGAAATGAAAATTTTAAAATTTTATGTAAAAGGGATGACAAAAGGACTTACCAAAGGTCCTATGCTATCTAAATGTTGTCTAGAATGAAGGATAAGCTTTAGGTGACTAATTTTGATGTATGGCAGCAACTCCATGGGTCTATGTGATCGATAATTTGATCATACCTATCTATAAATTTCATAGTACAAAAATTTTATCATACCTTTAGGTGACTAATTTTGGAGGTTCTCTTTGCTGTTGGTGGTTTGTTTGGTACAAAAATTTGGTTTTTGTGATATTTCCTATAAAAATAGAGGACAAAAAGTTAGATTTCTTCCAAATGTGTGTCGAAAGAAAACAAGACTAAAATATTAAATAAAATATGCAAAATGGAATAGAAACTAAATATGCTAAATTTGAAATGTTGGAAGGTGAGTGATTATACATCAAGATGTTTTTTGTGACATGGTTTGGCCTTAGAAGGCAATATGATGATAAGGTAAAGGAGGATCCAACCTTATACCTAGAAATTGATTTTGATGGCTAGGTAAAGGATGCAACCTTATACCTAGCAATTGATCTTGATGGTGAGGTAAAGGACATAATCTTATACCCACTTGTAAACTTCTATGGTCACCATGTTGATTATGAAGGTGAGGTAAAATGGTGCAACCTTATACCTACCTACAAATTTTATGGTTTCTTATGATAGTTGTGTAGAAACTGATATCTAACTCATGTGGGTCTAATTTTTGGAGTTTTTCGGTGACCATATGGATCTATACAGTTCTAGTATGTAGACAAAACAAGGCTTCTACCTTGGACCTGACTCGATGTTTTAGGGTTTTTGAAGGTCTATGCTAGATTTTTACCTAAAACACAAAAAACAACAACAAAAAGTTAGTGGTATGTAGGTCCCACCATGATCACCAAAATTTAATTATAGAAAATGTGCCTTTTCATTGATGTTAAAATAAGTGTTACAAAATCATTTCTTTTACAAATTTACCCTTTGGGCTACAAGTAGGATCTTCCAGTGAAGAACCCTTTACAAAATATTATTATGACACCGCATGAGTCTTCTATGAGCACCTCAATGGGAGGTGGATTTACTACACATGCACCATATCTAGTTGAGTAGATCCTCTAAACCTAAACAACCCAAGCAAATAGTTAGTAGCAATCATGGTCCTATATTAATCAGACCCTAATTGATAAGAAATGAAACAAATGGAATCTAATCTATTGCATGATTACAGGATTAAACTGAGCTAAAGAATAAAGAGAACAATGATTCTTACCTCTATTGTTGATTTGATTATCTAAAACTATCTACAATTGGTTCTCTAAGGTAATCGTACCCTAAGGTATGGTCTTTTTGTAACCGTACCTATCTTTATGATTGACTCTATGTTGATAAAAAAAAAACTTCTTTTGGAAGGGAGGTTCTTCTGGTTCTATAGAGGCTCCTACCCAATTTTGGTAGCTATTTGAATATGCACCTATGAGAAATTTACAAAAGAGTAAGGAACAACAAAAGACATACAAAAGCATCCATGGGGGTTAGCACCAAAGAGGGTTTGACTGCAATGGAGGCTAGAGTGATTTTTACAGAGTTTTGGTAAGTAAATGTGTGTTCTTTGTTAATGAAGGAAATGAACTTCTATTTATAGAATTTATCCAAGTTTTTTGGGGGTTGAGGTGTCTTATGAAGTGGCCTATGAGGTGGAGGTGTGCACCATACCTCATGAATGCTCTTGGGTGGAGGAAAGTTCTCATCCACCCACATGCATTAAATTGGCATAGGTGTATCATGCCTCATAAATGCATGGGGTAAAGAAAGTCCTCACCCTCATTATGGTATGTGAATGCAAAGTCATCTATGTCATAAATGCATTGATGGTGCAAAGTCTTCATGGCATTAAATATATTTAATGGGCATGGGGATGTGGAGAGTAGGGGGTAGAGTAGGCTAGGGTGAGGTGGAGGCTAGGCTAGTCAAAGGGTAGACTAGGGTGAGGTGGCCCTAGGCTAGGCTAAAGGTGTGGTTTCATGGTGATTAGGGGCTAAGTGTAGGAGGGGGCTTATATGGATAAGTGGGCTAAAGAATATGGATAGTGATTTTTGTAAAATTAAGCAAATTTTTAAGGTTTTTGCAAATTATTCAATTGTTAGCATTGCACAAGGGATAATGCGACATTTTTAGGTGTCTACAAATAAAAATGAAGAATGAGATGAATCATCCTTATATTTTAGTATTGTAGGGACATATTTCTTACCTACCAAGACCTATTGGATTTATTTACTTCTATTTGAATATGAAACTCAATCTATTGTTATATTATCTAGAACTTTATCAACATAAAAAAAAAGACTTGTGGCTAAGGTATAGGCATCTCTAAATATCCATTATGTATGATTGGATAACTTACATTTTGGAATTAGAGAAAAAATATAACATACATGTGGCTTTATTACTTTATTTTTATGTTTTTATATCATGTATAACTTTATTAGCATACATATACACCATGCACCAAGATCCAATGAGTTATTTTAAAATTTACTTATGTACATATAAATTTTTTGAATTGAGTATGATCATGAACAATAAATCAACATGCTCATCCCCACCTAAGACCGAATAATATGAGTACGGTTTGGACTTATAGTGTTTGTATCATAGGCCAAAAAAACCATATAAATTATTCTACCTTACATTATTCTATCATTGACTTACTTTGAGTTATTTAACAACCTCTTCAAAACATGAATCCTTTTAAAAAATTTAAGGTGGTAAGGAGTCAATTGAAAAAGAATGAATACTTTATTTATTTCTATAGGCATCATGTGGTGGAAACCTCTTTCCATATAATTTCTTTAGGTTAGCTTCTCCATTTCATTTACTAAAAATAGGTATGTCTTGTATGATTTCTTTCTCTAAAGCAAACCGAATAAATCAAACTTTTCTCATAAACTACTTAATTTATGACAATTTTTCTTACATTTCCATCACAAAGAAAAAGGTATAAACAAGAACTTAATTCCTTTTTCATAAATGAAAATAAAAATAATAAAATAATAAATGATATCACTATATTGCTTAGATCTTAACTATAAATTATTTGCATGCTTAATACATGCAAATTGAATGTTGCTTATATTTCCTTCTTCATCTTGAATCAAAATGTTATTCCTAAGACAAATTTGACCTACAGAAGGTCAACTCAATTTGGTTGACATCCATGTTTAAGAATTTATTAGAAATATACTTTAATCAGTATATGAATACTTATACCTTTAAAATTTTGCAAATAAAGAATCATTTTTTCCACTTTTTTGGTCTTACTTGCTACTTGCCCACCTAGTGAAGAATCACAATTGTTCATCTTGATCTTTCGATTCTCTCTTAATTTCTTTTTTTTAATTGAGGAAAATAATCATACTTGGGTTCCCCACCCTTGATAAATCACAAACTCTCTACTATAGATCTTGATATTTTATAAACAAATTCAATTCCCATGTCAATTAAGTTGCTATAGCTATATACCTACATATTTTTTCATAAAAATTCTAGATCCTTGATTTTTATTTTCTAGATCTTCTTTAATTTTCTTTATAAATAAAAATATTCCAAAATTTAGCATCCTTGTACTTGATATTTGAAGAACACAAGCTTATACTGAGAGGGGGTGAATAGTGTAACACCCACTTTTTACTTTCTTTCCAAACCAATATCAATTAATGTCATTAATTGCAATAACCAAATATAGCAATGTGCATTAATAACTCAGATAGCAATAGTAAGCAAGAGCACAAGTCACCACACATAATTGAGACACAAGATTTAATGTGGTTTCCCCAATGTGGGGTACTCCACAAGATAATATCCTTATAATATTTCACACAAAAATAAGGATCCTTATTAAATACAATGATTACTTTGATCTGCTCAAATCTAGGCAATACACTGATCTACTCAGGTAGATAATCCACTGATCTGCTCAGCTAGGAAACACACTGATCTGCTCGGGTAGGCAATCCACTGATCTACTCATCTAGGTACTCCATTTATCTGCTCAATAATATGACATAGAACTTGTCCAAATCTGCTCAACAAGATCACACAAAACTTGTCCAAATCTGCTCAAAAAGCTCACATCAAACTTGTCCAAATCTGCTCAACAAGCTCACACAAAACTTGTCTAAATCTGCTCAAAAAGTTCACACAAAACTTGTCCAAATCTGCTCAACAAGGTCACATAGAACTCGTCCAATTCTACTCAACAAGCTCACACCGAACTTGTCCAAATCTGCTCAACAAGCTCACACATAACTTGTCCAAACCTGCTCAACAAGCTCACACATAACTTGTCCAAATCTACTCAACAAGCTCACACAGAACTTGTCCAAATATGCTCAACAAGCTCACATAGAACTTGTCCAAATCTACTCAACAAGCTCACACAGAACTTGTCCAAATATGCTCAACAAGTTCACATAGAACTTGTCCAAATCTGCTCAACAAGCTCACACATAACTTGTCCAAATCTATCCCAAAAACTGTCCACAAAGCTATCCAAAAATCTATCCCAAAAGCCTTCTCAAAGGCTCAATCAATCATACTCAAGTAGTACTCAAATATCATCCACAAATCTATGAAGGCAAGGCTCAAATATGAACTCAACAATGAGTGGTAATACACTCTTCAAAGGATGACAACTATGATCCACAATGATCTCAACTCAAATCACTCTCATAGAAGCATAAGGATAATTGTTAGAGACTCAATTTTTTCTAATCTCAATTTCTTTCTCAACTTAAACTAGAATCAAATCAAAATATAGAATAGTTTCTTTAATAGAATTTGAACAATCACTTCTCACAATCACTTTACTAGGCACAATCAAATCAACTCAACCATTCATCACAAGGGACAAATATTTATCACAAACCCTAGTCCAAGCATGTATCAACCAACTTAAATGTTTCCAACAATTCTCAACCATAAATCTCACATAACAATGATACTCATGTTCTTTTCAAGTTCTTTGCATAACCAATGGGCTTCAACAACTATGCTTATAAAACAAGGTTTAACCACAACTCTCAAACTAGAAAACCTTGAAGCATTCAACCAACCACTTTCAAAAAGGAAACCACAATAAATCCTTTTCACTTCAATGATATTTCAGAAATCAACCACCATAATCAATCAATAGGAGAATGTTCCCATACCTTTTATGAAGATGAAGAAACATCTTTGAAAATCTATCACACTCAACAAACTTCTTTTTCAAATTTCAACAAGGGTTAGAAATCATGATTAATATCACAACAAAGAATATCCAAATAACACCTTATCACTCCTACTCAACAAAATGCATCATGTCCCCTTATGAAAAAATTTATCACTTTTGAAAAAGAACAAAACAGCCTTCACTTTTAAATCCCTTTACAAAAACTGAAATATCTCTTTAAATACATCGTATTTATCCCTCTAAGCAATTTAATCAAATAGTCCTTAAAATAAACTTTCCAACGATATATAATATGATATACTTCTAAAAGGAAAATCACCAGAAATCTCTCTTTTTCTAAACATGCATCACAACCCTTATCTCTCCTAAGGCAACCTTTGAAAAATAAAATATTAGGAAAAATTATTAACTTGCCTTTGTCCTCAATGAGATTCGATCCCTGGTCGTTGCACTAGCACCACTCTAACCACGACACCAACAACCATGTGAGCCAACCGCTCACATAGAACAATGAGTGCAAACCTTCTATTTGTTTGCCTTGAGCATGTCCTCAAACACCACGTGCGCCAAAAGAGTCCTCACTTTCACTTTGCAAAACTAGTGCTGATGAGATTTGAAATTCGGATCTGCTGGCGCTTCAACACCTTACGCACCTTCCTCTTGCCATTAGGCCACAAGCGCCTACGATGCTTGGTAAAGGACCTCCCATACTTTTATTGCCTCCTTTCTTCGTTGGATTCGAACGAGTTGCGATGCCTTTGCTCCATCTTCGAACGAACACCCTTTGCACGCTCTTTAACACACTGGCACCTTTTGCTTCCTTAGCAATTTGAATGCATCACAATCATCGAGGACATTAGGGGAATTAATCAAAATATTTGGTGGCATATTTATATATGCCTTCCTCCTTTATTTTGACGTCGGTGCTATAAATTAAACTTTAATATTATATGCCTCCTCCTTTCTTTTGATGTCGACGCTATAAATTAACTTTTAATTTTAAATTTAAATTTTAATTTTAAATAATTAAAATTTAGACTTAAATATTTAAAATTAAATATATCCATCACCGGGGCACCTTTTTCAACGAAATGAAAATCCAACCTGGGTTTTAAGAAAAACCCATTTCAAATCTGCCATCCATGGTTTTAAATAAAACCTTTTATTTTACCTGCCTTGGTTTTCACAAAAATCTTGTATATATCCATGCTTTCCAAAATATCATAAATGCTTATTTATGAAATACTTTGGCCACCAAAACTCAATGTGATCCATGTGACATCAATGACAACATAAAATACCTCAAATTTCCAACAATCTTCACCTTTGTCATTGATGGCAACATCTCTAATGCAAATCACCACAGTCACTGCAAAAACCATTTATGAGAATCAAAGTTGCTCCCCCTTGACTCAATACTCTCTATGGAGGCTTCTCCCCTAACTCAATGCTCTCTTTGGAGGCTGCTCCCCCTAACTCAAATATCTCCCCCTTTGACATCAATGGCAAAAGGGACACCTATGGGGCTAAAATATATGACTCTTAATATTAGCCCCCTCACCACCTTCTCTCTTGAGGTGATTAATTTTGGGGTGGGAGTACTTTTACTACCATATTACATTGTTTATTTCCTCTATCAACTTCCTTCCATGTTTTCTTGATATCCTTCTATTGATGAATTACTTGATCTTCTTGTCTAGAACCTGTTTGACCTTCTTTCCTTGAACTTGTCTGTAATTGAGTCCTACATAATTTTGCAATATGTCCAAAGTTATTGCAATTAAAACACTTGATATTGTAGCCTTTGTATGGTGCCCAAATCCTAAATTTTTCCTTGAAATAATTTCCATATCCATTCCTTTCTTGAACCCTGTATTGTGAAGCTCTGTTTTCATGACCATTATGACCATGACTTCTGAATTGTGTAGCTCTAAAACAAAAACTATTTTGCTCATTTTCTTTGCACTGAGAAGCTCTATGACCAATCCTGTTGCATAAGAAGCAATGTCCCTGAAAACCATACCTTCTTCCTTTGAATTTTCTTCTAGCAAAATAAAACTTCTTTGATCCATGGACCCTGCAGTGTATAGCCATGTGTCCAAATTCATTACAAGAAAAACAATGTCCTTGAAAAGCCCTTTGTTCATGCCTTAGTTCCTCATACCTTTCTTGAAAATTTTCCTTATGATCATTTTCAACTTGTGCATTGCATCCTTGAAACTTCTTTGTTGTATCTAAATCTTTTTCTTTAGTTTCTTCCTTGCTTTCTTCTTCAAGAATTTCTTTTTATTTTGAACTTGATTTGCCTATTTCAAAATAAGATCCAAACTAAATAATTGGATCCATAGGAAATTTGGAACTTTATTTATAAAACTTAGGTGGTTCCTTGCTTTCATCTTTAATAACTTCATTTCCTTTTGAGTGTGATTCCTTTTGGAAGTGAGATACGACCTTAAAATAAGTTTCCACTCCTTTTTGAACCTTTTCATCTAACATTTCATGTCTTGTCGTTATTACCCTTAGTTATTAATTCATCCTTTCTTCTATTCTTTTTGCATTTTGAAGCTCTTCTCTGAGATTACTGATTGTCTAAAGTAGCTCTTCTCTGATTTTGACATCTGTTCGAATCCTGTTTTCAAGATTTTTGTATTCTTCTTTCAGCCTTTTGACTTCTGATTTTTATTTTCTTGGCTCATCCTATTCCTTTTTTATTGCCAAAAGTGAGACTTATTTATCTTCATTGTTACTGAGATCATTATCATCTTCTATAGCAAACAAACTCTCATGATTTATTTTACCATGCATGTTTCTTTGATGTGTCATCTCATCTTCACTATCATTGATTCCATTGCAATAACATGATCTGTGATCTCTTTGACCACACACAAAGCATTGTTCTCTCTTCTATTCCAAGGAATAGATGTTCTTCCTTTTCATCATCTGACTTGTCTTTATCACTATGATCTGAGCTATCACTTGCTTCTACAATGTATTAAGATTTCTTTACCTTACAAAAAAAAATTTTCTTCTCATACCTGTTTTGCTTGTATCTGTCATCTTTGTCATGCTTATGATTTCCATCTTCTTTTCTTCTATGACCCTCTTTTTCATCATCACTATTTTATTCATGTAGACACTTGTGTGCATAATGGCCAAGATCACCACACTTGTAGCATCTGACTTTCCTCATATCTCTGAAATTCCTTGAGTCCTTATTCCTTTTGATGAAGTTAGCTTCCTCATCATTAATTGGATCTCTATCTATCTATGGAACCTTCCCTTTCTCTTTCTTTGAAGCCTTGAATGCAATATCTTTTATTGGAACCTGATGCTTACTCACCCTCATCTCATAAGCTATGAGAGTTCCTTGTAGTTCTTCCATTGTTAGCTTGTTGATATCCATTGTTTCTTCTATTGTTGAAACCTTTGCATCATACTTCATGGGAAGTGATCTCAAAACCTTTTGAGTAACTTTTGATTCTTTCATCTCAAATCCTAGGCCTCTTATGGTGTTAGTAATCTCATCAACTCGAAGTAAAAAATTTGCAATATCTTCAAAATATTCCATTTTTAATTCCTCAAATATTTTTTTATGAGTTTGTAGTTTTGACAACTTTACCTTAGAATATCCTTCATAAGTATTCCGCAACTTGGTCCAAATTTTATTAGCTGAATTACATACCATGACCTTTGCAAAATTTATCTCACGTAGCCCACTCAAAATACAATTTATTACCCTTGCATTGATCTCAACAAATTTCTTGATAGTCTTATCTGCCTTGGGATCACCTTCAACCTTATACTCTTTTTCAACCATCTGCCATACCTCATATCCCTATGATATCAAGTAGTTCTTCATTCTCATGCTCTAGAAAGCATAATTGTTATCGTCAAACAATGGTGCCTTATTTGTATATGATCCATTCTGTGAAGCCATATGTGTTCTTGTAGAATCTACCCTCAAGTTGTTAGCCTTTCTGAAGGAACCCACTCTGATATCAATTGAAGAACACAAGATTATACTTAGAGGGGGGTGAATAGTATAGCGCCCACTTTTTGCTTTCTTTCCAAACCAATATCAATTAATGTCCTTAATTGCAATAACCAAATATAGCAGTGTGCATTAATAACTCAGATAGCAATAGTAAGCAAGAGCACAAGTCACCACACACAATTGAGACACAAGATTTAATGTGGTTCCCCCAATGTGGGGTACTCCACAAGATAATATCCTTATAATATTTTATACAGAAATAAGGATCCTTATCCAATACAATGATTACTTTGATTTGCTCAAAGCTAGGTAATACACTGATCTACTTAGGTAGGAAATCCACTGATTTTCTTAGCTAGGCAACACACTGATCTACTTAGGTAAGAAATCCACTGATCTACTTAGCTAGGCAACACACTGATATGCTCAGGTAGGCAATCCACTGATTTGCTCAGCTAGGCAACACATTGATCTACTCAGGTAGGCAATCCACTGATCTGCTCAGCTAGGCAACACACTGATATGCTCAGGTAGGCAATACATTGATCTGCTCAGCTAGGCAACACACTGATCTACTCAGGTAGCAATCCACTGATCTACTCAGCTAGGCACTCCACTGATCTGCTCAACAAGCTCACACAAAACTTGTCCAAATATGCTCAACAAGCTCACATAGAACTTGTCCAAATATACTCAACAAGCTCACACAAAACTTCTCCAAATATTCTCAACAAGCTCACACAAAATTTGTCCAAATATGCTCAACAAGTTCACACAGAACTTGTCCAAATATGATCAACAATCTCACATAGAACTTTTCCAAATCCGCTCAACAAGCTCACACAGAACTTGTCCAAATATGCTCAACAAGCTCACACATAACTTGTCCAAATCTACTCAACAAGCTCACACAAAACTTGTCCAAATATGCTCAACAAGATCACATAGAACTTGTCCAAATATTCTCAACAAGATCATACAGAACTTGTCCAGATCTGATCAACAAGCTCACACAAAACTTGTCCAAATTTGCTCAATAAGCTCACACAGAACTTGTTCAAATCTGCTCAACAAGCTCACATAGAACTTGTCCAAATCTATCCCAAAAACTATCCAGAAATATATCCCAAAAGCCTTCTCAAAGGCTCAATCAATCATACTCAAGTAGTACTCAAATCTCATCCACAAATATATGAAGGCATGGCTCAAAGATGAACTCAAAAATGAATGGTAATACACTCTTCAAAGGATGACAACTATGATCCACACTGATCTCAACTCAAATCAATCTCATAGAAGCATAAGGAGAATTTTTAGAGACTCAATATGTTCTAATCTCAATTTCTTTCTCAACTTAAACTCAACTCAAATCAGAATATAGAATAGTTTCTTTTATGGAATTTGAACAATCACTTGACTAGGCACAATCAACTCAACTCAACCATTCATCACAATGGACAACTCTTTCTCACAAACCCTAGTCCAAGCATGTATCAACCAACTTAAATGTTTTCAACAATGCTCAACCATAAATCTCACATAACAATTATACTCATGTTATTTTCAAGTTCTTTGCATAACCAATGGGCTTCAACAACTATGCTTATAAAACAAGGTTTAACCACAACTCTCAAACTAGAAAACCTTGAAGCATTCAACCAATCACTTTTGAAAAGGAAACCACAATCAATCCTTTTCACTCCAATGATATTTCAGAAATAAACCACCATAATCAATCAATAGGAGAATGTGACCATACCTTTTATGAAGATGAAGAAACCTCTTTGGAAATCTGCCACACTAAATAAAATTCTTTTTCAACTTTCAACAAGGGTTAGAAATCATGATTAATATCACAACAACAATATCCAAATAACACCTTATCACTCCTACTCAACAAAATGCATCATGTCCCCTTATGAAATAATTAATCACTTTTGAAAAAAAACAAAACAACCTTCACTTTTGAACCCCTTTACAAAAATAGAAATATCTCTTTACATACACGTTATTTCTCCCTCTAAGAAATTAATCAAATATCCCTTGAAATAATATTTCCAACGATATATAATATGATATACTTCTAAAAGGAAAATCACCAAAAATCTCTCTTTTTCTCAACATGCATCACAACCCTTATCTCTCCTAGGGCAACCTTAGAAAAATAAAATATTAGAAAAAATTATTAACTTGCCTTTGTCCTCAACGGGATTCAATACCTGGTTGTTGTCCTTGCACCACTCTAACTGTGGTGTCAACAACCATGTGAACCAACTACTCACATAGAACAGTGAGTGCAAACCTTCTATTTGTTTGCTCCGAGTGTGTCCTCAAACACCACATGCACCAAAAGAGTCCTCCCTTTCACTTTGTAAAACCAGTGTCGACAAGATTCAAACATTGGATTTTTTTGCGCTTCAACACCTTACGCGCCTTCTTCTTACCGTTAGGCCATAAGTGCCTACGGTGTTTGGTAAGGGACCTCCCTTACTTTTATTGCCTCCTTTCTCCACTGGATTCAAATGAGTTGTGACGCCTTTGCTCCATCTCCGAACGAACACCCTTTGCACACTTTTTAACATGCTGGCACCTTTTTATTCCTTAGCAATTCGAACACATCACAATCATCGAGGACATCAGGGGAATTAATCAAAACATTTGGTGGCATATTTATATATGCCTTCCTCCTTTCTTTTGACATCAACGCTATAAATTAAACTTTAATATTATATGCCTCCTCCTTTATTTTGACGTCGGTGCTATAAATTAACTTTTAATTTTAAATTTTAATTTTAATTTTAAATTTTAAATAATTAAAATTTAGACTTAAATATTTAAAATTAAATATCTCCATCATCGGGGAACCTTTTTTGACGAAACAAAAATCCAACCTAGGTTTTAAGAAAAATCCATTTCAAATCTGCCATCCATAGTTTTAAATAAAGCCTTTTATTTTGCCTGCCTTGGTTTTCACAAAAACCCTGTATATATCCATGCTTTCCAAAATATCATAAATGCTTATTTACGAAATACTTTGTCCACTAAAACTCAATGTGATCCATGTGACATCAATGACAACATAAAAGACCTTGAATTTCCAACAATATTTTCTTGTGGTAGCTTTCGTAATGCCAAAACTCCACCTCCATTGTCTATGCATTGCATCTTAGTAGAGTATTACTTCCAAAACTTCTGGTTATCATGGTTTGCTTTACTAAATATGGACTATTACTTTCCTTCCTTAAGCATAAGTGCAACCATAAGAACTATAATAGATATTTGAGCAGTCTCAAAAAGTTGAAAGTTCCAATCCATACTCTGTTCCACAATCCAACTAACAACCATATAAAATGGAATCACAAACATTGATATTTTTGTTGAAGACCTAATGACAACATCTAACGAAACGTCTACTTTATCTATCATTGCAAACATTATGGCACATGCATGCTCTACAATATTTCCAACTATTAGTAGGAGGAGCTCCTTCCATATTTTTCTTGTTAGCTTCAGCTATACTTACTACTTTCTCTAACCGTGGAGAAGAGAAATTTAAATTCACAAACCTCTATTAAAGCCCTTCTAGTAGCTAGCCTATCTACACATTTGTTCCATTCTCTTTATATATGTAAAAATATGATCTCTTCAAACTTTGTACCATGGTCTTGTATTTCCACAATGATCTCTTATATGTTTCATGAAGCCTTTGCTTTTATCATTACTATTAGTGAATTACCTTCATCCATACTTTGTTCCATTTCATTTGTTTGCATATGTTTAATCCTTCCAATGTTGTCTAAGCTTCAACTTCATTATTTGTCTTAAAACCAATACTAAAAATATAATGTGAGAAGATCTTACCCCTATTATTTTAGATTATTCCTCCTTCTCCAACTGGTCCTGGAATTCCATTAGTTGCTCAATCAAAATTAAATTTGACCAACTTTGCTTCATGTGGTTTCTACTTTATATTTCTTGCCTTCCTTTTATCTGTCCTATACCCAACAACATAATTCTATTTAATTACTTGAATCCATCTATCAATGATCTCTACTTCGAGATTAAGGATTAGGTGATTTTATAATCCTCTATGGCTAAAACAATATTCCTTTTCATTACCTCTAAGTTGCTTTCCTTTCCTTTAAATATTCTTATATTTCTTTCTAGCTATACTATTCGAAGTATTGTATCTTTTAATGTATCCCAGATTATTTGTAAAACCTCACTTTTAAAAATGCTTTGCCATTGCTTTAATCATTCTTCAATTCTACCATTCATCACAATGTATTTACCAAACATATTAAGAATCCATTTCCATAGTTCCCATACTATTGAACAATGTCCCAAAAGTTGGTCTATAATCTCCTCCTTTTTATAGATCTTAATTTATGGACAAGTATGGATATCTTACAAAATGAGATAGGGGGTATTTATAGGTAAGTCTAGGTGGTTAAAACTGGCTCAATCATCCCAACTTCCCTATTGTTAACACTTAACACTATTGTTTAAAGTGTAACAACCTATCTTAGACATCTAACTCAGCAAGTCTAGACATCTAACTAATTCTAGACATCTTAACTAATCCAGACATCTAACAAATCAAGACATCTAAACAAATGATGGCTACATTTTTCCTTTTGTGAAATTAAACTAATCAGTCTGTATTCATTAGATCGATTGATTTTATATTGCAAAACATTTCATCAAATGACTCATACATTATCAAAATTGCTATACATAATCAAAATTATGGTTCTCTAGTAGATGTTTCATCACAATTTTGATATGTTATATCTTCTTCAAATTTTTATCTATAGTACGCTCACTTTTGTTCCCTCTCCCATCGCTACAAGCCTCTGTAGTAGCCTAAATTTTCTAGATCCTATTTTTCACCTTTACGGTATGCTTGCATCCATTGTGTCTGATCAAGACCCTACCTTCACTAGTCATTTTTGGCAAGAATTTTTTAAGTTGTAGGGAACTCAACTCAAAATGATTTTAGCCTATCATCCACAAACGAATGGTCAAATAGAGATTGTAAACAAATTTTTGGAGACCTACCTTCATTGTTTTGCCTTTGATCATTCTACATAGTGGGCAAAGTATCTTTCCTTGGTTGAATGGTGGTTTAACACTTCCTATCACACTACAACCAAGTACCTCTTTTGAAGCAGTTTATGAGTAGCCTCCATCACATGGCAACTCCAAGGTCCATGTCATTGACACTACACTCAACCGACATGTTGCAATCCTTCATCTTGAAGATGAATCTAGAATTGAACCTGAACTGGATGCACCAACAAGGTGATCAACATCATTTTGAGTGTAGCTTTGTAGTAGAAGATATGATTTTCCTCCATTTACAATCATATAAATAGTCCTCACTCCAAATTTGTAGGTGTCAAAAACTTACTGCCAAATACTATGGGTTCGACCAGGTTTTACAATAGATTGGTGCAACGGCCTACAAATTGGCTCTATCATCTACATCAAAGCTCCATCCTATCTTTCATGTATTCTCTGTCAAGAAGGTTATGGGCAATCAGGTATAGGTTCAATCTATTTTACCCAAGCTAGATGAAGAAGATTTTATCTTGCTCGAACTAGAATAATTGTTGAACCATAGATTGTGCACTCTTCAAAACCATGTAGTCATTGAGGTTCTATTTCAATGGCATGGACTACAACCAGAAGATGCTACTTGGGAGTCTCTTTAGTAGCAACACTAGTTTCCTCATCTACAAATTTGAATACAAAGCTTTTTAAGTGGAAGGGCAAGTTACAACCCCATTCTAACACTATTTTTGTAATTCTAATATGATTATGTAATGACCCTCTTTTAATGTGGTGACCCCTTTATAATGTTATTTTGTAATACTTTGTAATCATATATGGCAAGTAAGGCACCTATACAAGTGGGGTCATTTCATGTAACCGTTATCAAGAATGTAACTAATTTTTGGTAGAAGATTCTATCTCGAGTGACACTTTGCATGTAAGCCAACTCTTGAGCATTAGGTTAGGGTTGCATGAAGTGTATCTTTAACAGACAAGGGTTTATGAATGAATGTAATTTTTTGCAAATTAAAGTATTGAAATAGTTTACCCCCTTGAAGAGGTATATGATTATGTGTTGTTTTATGAGATTACTTTAATTCTGCATTTACATTATGTATTGAAATATACTCTTATTTCATGAAACTTTGTTTTAATTGCAATATTTATGTTAATGAGTTTATTTTTAATAGAAGGTTCCTAAAAAAGGCTCATTAATGTAAGGATTGAGTGTAAAGTCGGTTATATTAGTTATGTTCAAGTTAACAAGGTTAGTTATTTCTTTTTACATCTTTACAATCTATTTTCACTTTGCATGTTCATTTTTTCTAAAGAGCTCATTTTTGCCTGTGGTTTAAGTAAAAGTATCCTCATTAATAAATGAACAAATTTTTATGCTTAACATGTTCTACAATTTCCATTATATTCTAATTATCTTAAGAAATAAAGTGTTGACTTATCATTATAAGTTAATAGTTTTATGCATAACTATAACTTCCAAGAATAAGATATAGAAGAACATACTCTTGTTCAATAATGGAGATCAATAATATTGTACCATCAATAGTGTGATAGTGAGTCTCAAAGGAAAATAAATTAGAAGTTGATAATATTAGTAACTTATTTTGATGTTTGGTATATTGTATATCTATGCTTAAATTTTTAGCCATTATTATCAATAGTTATAGCAACTACTAACCTTCTTGTCCAAATCTTAACAAGGACATAATGGCTAAAGTATATGGACCCTTTTAAAGCTTCTATAAATGTAGGTGTTTATATTAGCATAAGTATCTACCTCAACAATCCTAGAGATGAGTCATAACAAGTTAAATTTTGTAAAGAAAGTACAAATAATACATGCTAAGGTTTTAATCATGTGACTTTATCACAATTGATATTAAAGCATTAAAACCTCCAAAATAATTAGGATACTATCTAAATAAAATGGCATGAGCTCAAGTGATCACATATATTGGTTCCCAAGGAGAAGATTCAAATTCAAATCTTGTCAAGCAATATAGACATTATTGCCTATGTTAATAACACTATGTGGCTTGGTGAAATATCGTGGTAACATGGTCATGATATAATAAAGTGGGGTAATTCCAATAACATATGACCAATTAAAAAAGTATATCTCAAATGTGTCTCCCTCTGAGGTAGTACAGTTGTCCAATATAACCAATTAGAAAATAATAATACTAGCTCAAATTTTTCACTCTTTGGCTAATTTTAGTTTGTTTTGACTAGATAAATGGAAGTTTTATCTCTCAAATATGACAACCTTATACATATTTATGCTTTTGAGAAATTATTATTATTAAGCATATACATGTCATTTATCCCTATACATGGTCAACTCATTTTATATCATGTTAAGTAGATATAATATTATTTTAAACTAGATACATGGCCATATTAGTTTCATTTCTAGACTAAGCCTAACTTCATCATCTTCGTTTTTTTATGCTTTATATATCATACATGTGTTTTTAAGTATTTATTAATACCCTAGAAGTTGCTTGTTCTTTAGTCTTGCATTAATTGATACCCCTAAGATCATAGCACTCTCATATTTTTTATTGGTTATTTGGGATTGAAACAACCCCACCCATATTACATCATGACCACATGGTGGTATTATAACAACTTGGTTATTATACATGTATCCCTTGGCAAGATTCAAACCTATGTATCCTCACTAAAAGTATAATAAATTTAATCAAATGAGCTAATGTGATCTGATCACTTTAAGGTTCAACCATGGATTGAAACCTTTGGTTGATAGTATGAAATAATTCACTTTTAAACAATTGCTCCAAATCCCTGAGGCTTAAAATGTAAATATTAATCTATAATATTTAAACCTTGGTGCAAGGTGTGAAACACTTTAGTTCCCACCAATTGCTCTAAATCCCATAGACATGGTACTCTCATTTTTACCATTGAATTTTTAAAATGATGAAACAATTAAGTATTACAAGTATAATGCCACTTTTATTATAGTAAATTGTTTTTTTTATATTAACAATTGTTTTGACAAAATAATGTTATTGTTTTTCAATGAGTTTACACAAGTTTTTATGAGGGATCCTGGTCCTCTCATATTGAGTGCGGTTTGAACCTTGGAACTATCAAAGAGAGTCCAAATCCCTTATCACTATAGTAAGCTTACAGCTAAAATAATATTATTGTTATTATTATCATTACTTTTTTGGGTAATTTTTCCAAGGCAATAACAACCTTTATATAATCCATTGAGTAATGTAGCTTCCCTCTTGCAAACTTTTCCTATGATCATGATAATAATAATAGGTTCACTTAAATTTTATATCATCATCACTTCAAGTCAATAATAATAATCATAATGTTAGTCTTGTAGAACCACTTTTGTGTTTATTTCTGGAAAATATTGTAAATCCTGACATAGTATCAAAGTGGGTATGGAGAAACACTATTTGGTCATGAAAAATGTTATTTGGAGCCTTCGATTTATTTTCTCTGTAAGTCTCTTTGATGAGATTTTATCCTCTGATTCATCTTCTCAAGAGTATTGGAGAAAGATCATGTGTTCTCTTCCAAAAATAAATCTTTAGAATTCAAATAGGGAATGATCACAATATACTGCTCCAAATTTGAACTCTCAAATGATCAAGAATACCAATTTTCATCCCCTCCTTGAGGTTGATTTGTGTGTTTCATAATTCAAATTTTGAAAATGAATGCTTCTCACCTTGTTCCTTTGTTTTGGTGCCCATGCAAGTAGGTGCACATAGTTACCTTCGTAGAGAAGGGGTGTGCCCCTACACAGAAGGTAGGGCGACCACTATGACTAGAAGATAAGAATCGAAGATGGGCTTGCCAAGAGCCCGAGTTTAAAACTTACTGCATGTGTTATTGGTTGAAAGGAATGATATATTGCATACTATTGAGACAGATGGAGGAACAAAATTTTGAAGCTCACTATTGCAACTCATATGTTTTTGTGTAGTGATAGCTCGTACTATAGGATAAGAGGTCATAGATTCGAATAGTGCCCCTCATTTTTCCAATATATGGATGAATGATCTATAGAAGTTTAGGATATTCCAATGTCATCATACATCATGGATGGATGGACAACATAAATATAATGAGACAAGATCTTGATTTTTAACTGGGTGTAGGTTAGGTATTTTACTGCTTTTGACAAAGGTCATGTGATCATAAAGTCCTTTCCACAAAAGGTGGTAGTAAATTCTTGACTAATGTATTGTGTTTAGCACTAAAGAGGTCACAGTTCAAGTCTCTCTGATGCTCAACACCTAATTTGTGAAGGAGATTTTTGTAGCCGACATGGTCATTTTTAGTGCAACTCACCACATTATTTTCTATTTATACCTCATCCACCAATCAAATGAAGTTAAGCATCATCAATATAGCAAAGCAAAGAAGCTAAAGTGGTAAAATAGGATTGGAGTGCAACAAAAAATCAAAATTCACCAAGTGACAAGTTAGGATTGGCTCTTACAACTTTGAGGTTTGGGCATTTATTTTTTACATTTTTAGGGTCCATTAGGGCAAATATTTTGAAGGCAATAACTTTTACACACATAAGCATTTTGAGCTCATTACTTTTTTAAATCACACGATTTTCAATCTCTATGCACTAATGACATTAGTTCTCAGACCTACTACAATGCTAAAAGTTAAATTATACAGGATGGATCACAAAACCCTAATTTCTCACCTTAATTGGATAAACTTATAGTATTTGGTGAACCCAAATTATTGGCCCATTACGCAATAAGAACCTATGGTACATATTTTAAGAAGATAAAGCAACAATCCTTGATAAAGAAACCTGTCACCAAAGAGAACAAGAGGCTCTTAGTCTATTTTCATTATTTATTAAACCATAATTATTTTTCCACATCAAAGAGAAGAGTGACCCTATCAAGGTATGGTTAAAATTGCATAACTTATTTAAAAAATTTAATACTACTAAATTAAGTCGCTTAGAATCAGAACCCTCCTCTCTTAAATTGGCTAAGTTTGATAGTGTTGAGGACTATATTGCGAGATTCAAAGCATTGAGAGTAGAGGTTGCATCTCTTAGAGGTAAAAAGAAAGATGATGTAGAATGGATGAAAATTGTCCTTACTAATCTCTCCCCTTATTTTCAGATGTTGAACTTGATGGTTCATATGATCCCTGTGTTTTTGGATTTCCAAATGACTTACTCTTGATCAACCTTTTCTCTCCTAGTTATTTTTTAGGTAGTAATGAGAAATTATGGTGGCACTACAAAAATACAAGTTCATACAAAGGAATACAAATCTAAGGAGGCTAAAAACTAAGGACCCAAATACGAGGCTAACTCTTCAAAGAAGTCAAATACCCTATCTAGATACTTTAAGCAGGAAGGAAATCTAGCAAAGAATTGATTTTTGAAATTGCAAAGGATTGAAGCTAAGTTTTTGAAGATTGGTTTAAGTGTATTTTGATTCATGGCCAATTTGGAGACCCACTTTAAATTCTGAATTTTATATGGAGTTTTGGCTTGCATTGAATAATTGATGGAGTTTGCTATGGTCTTAGCGATGAATATTTTTATGCTTGATCTCATTTAGTTGACCTCATATTTTACCACTGTAGTCATCCCATTTCAAATATCAAGATTAGTGTCACTCTTGCTTTACCATATGGTGCATTCTCCTAATATTTATCTAGCAGATTTGAACTTTGTTTAGGATTAATTTAATATTTTATATTAAATTATTCCTGAATCCAATCTAGTCATTACCCATGCATTAATAAAAATAAATAAATAAATAAAAATAAAAAAGAAGAAAAATAATAATAATAATCATGAAAATAAAATAAAAATAAAATATTAAGAAATAATTATAAGGGTTATGTAAATAGATAAGGTTTTGTATAGTAAGTTAATGTTTCATGGTGGGATTCAAGTACTGGAGTTGAACTGAGGAGCGACGGCAAGCATTTTATCTCAGGTAAGTTTTGGCGAGAATGTATCGGGTGCGGTAGTGGTAGGGAACCTTGAACCAGATGAGATCCCCAACTTTGCTATAGGGGAGGGCACTGATGAGTCAGATGTTGATGTTGAAACGAACCTTTCCGCTGGGTGGGAGAAAGACCCAGGGAAGGACCCCTCGGACAAGAATGAGGGTTATCCCAAGGTAAGTGGGACTGGCATTGGGCCCTCCGTTTTAGCATCTTATCTTGAAAAGGTCACGAGTACCAAATCGTAAAAATCTACCAAGGACTGAAGCCTTTTGATAGCGGTCAGAGAAGACTTAGTGATTCCAAAAATCCTAATGGCCGAATATTTTTTTGTAGAACATTCTCTGATTGGGAAGTTTGTGGGTGATAGGCTAGACATGAAATCCATTCAGTAGTGGGCCACTACCAAGTGGAAATTTTTAGGGAATCTTGAGATTGTAGCTCTCCCTAGAGGGTTCTTTCAAATCTGCCTTAATAATCCCGAAGATGCAACCCACATTCTAACATGGGGGTCATGGTTCTATGGGAAGAAGAGTTTGTTTATTCGCAGATGGAGGGAAGATTTCAATGCCAAAACTCAAAGCATAAATTTTTCTTCAGTGTGTGTTCGTCTTCTAGGACTCCCTACCCAATTTTGGCATGAAGATATCTTGCAAGGAATAGGCAGATACATAGGGGAAATGGTGACCATGGATTCAACCACCAAAACTAGCACCAGGTTGACCCAAGCCAAAATATGCATCAATGTAAATCTTGATTCCCAACTCCCAACTCGAATCAATCTAGTCTATGGGTCCTTATGCCATTGCCAGGCCATAGAGTATGAAAACAAACCGACTTTCTACATCGAATGTCAAACTTAAGGACACCTCAAATCCCACTGCCTCTCATTCATACCATAGAAGGAGGTAGATTATGTCAACCATATCTATAGGAACCAAGGTGTTCGCTTACTTGGGAAGACCCCAATGCAAAAGAACAAGAAAATATATAGCATAAACCCTCATCAGCAAGCACCAGGGCAAAACCCCATGGCAAAAAAAGGGAAGCAAAAAGTGCATCCAGAACAATAAGAGGACCAAGCTTAGGTAAGCTCCTTGTTCGCTAATATTTCAAGAAATATCATCCACTCTGATACAAAAATAAATAAAGGGTTATTCACTCAGCAAAAAAATGATATATCGGATCCACATGTTGACCTCCAAATCCCCACCATAAAAGAAATTATGTAGTATCCCCTTCCCACCAGTAGCCCTGTCTTATCTCCAGTCAAGCTAGCTTCCCTTGATCCCCCCCTAAAAATATTATTTTCCAAGAGGTTGCTGAGAAAAAAAAATAGATTTTAATCCCAAAAATACTCAAAGCTCCAAAAAAGCCTGTGTCAATGTTGGCAATGATAAGAAAATGGGAAGGCCCAATATCCAAGAGAAAATAAGAAGCCAAACTATCGAGGACATAGCTAATGGAGTCCAAAAAACCCTTGTACCTGAATTGTTTACTCACCCGAAGGAATATCCCAAATTATCGAAACCCCCTATGCAAAAGCCAAAAGGGGGCAAGAAATCATCTAAAGTTTCCAGATGAGGATACTCTCATGGAATGTGAGGGGTCTCAATAGTGCAGCCAAGCAGATGTTGGTTAGCACTATCAGAAAAGAAACCAAACCAACAATCCTCATTATTCAAGAGACCAAGTTAGATCAGTCAAAAGCATGCAAGGCGGGCAACACCATTTGGAAAAATAGTGGAAGCATTTTCAGTCTCAACCAAGGTCCATATGGGGGTCTTTTGTGCCTTTAGTATCCAGAGAAAGTGGATGGTATAGTAATATCATCCTCATATAGAGTTATAAATATCATATTTTTTGCAAAGACAAGGATCAATGTTGGATCTTGTCTAATATCTATGCCCCAAACAATCCCCTCAATAGGAGTTCTTTTTGGGACCAACTAAGTCAAATGAGGCAGACTTTCAAAAATTTCCCTTGGGTTTTGGTTGGGGATTTCAACTCCCCCTTTACTCCTCATATAAGGTAGAAGGCAATGACATCCCTACCAAAAGTATTCATGACTTCCATGGGTTTGTCACTAAGAATAATCTAATGGATATCCAAATTCGGGGAGCTCAATTCATATGGAATAATAGAAGAATAGGGAACAATCTAATCCAAGTTAATCTAGATATATTCTTTCTATATTAAGAAGCCATACCTCTATTTGGCGATGCCTCCCTCACTTACCTACCAAGAATCGGATCGGATCACAGTCCTATCCTGTTTGAAGCTAACAAGCCTCCAGTTTTTAGGACCCCTTTTAAATTTGAGGTAATGTGGTTCTCCACCCAATTTTATGTAATCAAATTGTAGGGTGGTGGCAATAGTAGGTGGACGGATCACCCATCGCTCAAGTTACCCAAAAACTCAAAATAATCAAAGACCACATAAAAATTTGGAACATGGAAGTGTTTGGTAACATTTTTTAAAATAAGGAGTAAATCACCAACAAGCTCAAAGTCATAGAAGAGCAAATTTAGAAAGGGCATATGAGCATACAAATTAGGAATGAAGAGAAAAAACTCCTTGCTGACTACCAAGGAAGAAATATACTAGGGACAAAATTCTAGAGCCTTGTGGCTCAAGGACGGGGACTCAAACACGAGATTTTTCCATGCTTCCACTCTTCATCACAGAAGCTCCAATAAGATTAGGGAGTTAATAAACAGTGATGGCACAAGTATGATAAACATCCACCTCATCAGAAATGAAGCAGTCACCTTCTTTGAAAAATGTTGGGAATAAATTCCATTGTTTTCAAATAGACCCAGGATCAGCTTCTTTAGCATATTCCAAATATGGTATCCCTTGAAATGAATGACATGCTCATCAAGGACCTTACCAATGAAGAAATAAAGCAGGCTATTTTCTCCATGGACCTTGATAAAGCTTCGAGGCCTAATGGCTTCTTCTCTAGTTTTTTTTAAACTTACTAGGATATCATAGGGCTTGACATTTGCAAAGACATTATTCACATGCAAAAATCCAAAGCCATCCCTAGAAGCACCAACTCCACCTTCATCGCCTTAATCCTTAAAGGCCTCGAGTGCAAATCCATGAATGACTATAGACCCATTAGTCTATGTCATGTCAAATCCCTGACAACAAGACTCAAAGAAATACTCCCGCTCATTATAGATCCTTGCCAGGGTAGCTCGATCAAAGGAAGGTCCATTCACAATGGCATAATCACCCTGCATGAAGTCCTACACTCAACTTCCCAAAACAAGAAAGCAACCTTTTTTTCTCAAATTAGATATCAGTAAGGCTTTTGACTGAGTAAACAGGGATTTCCTCCTAGTTGTTCTTCATAAATTTGGTTTTCACAAGGAATGGATAAATGTAATCAAAGGCTACATATCCAACCCTCATTTCTCAATCTTGGTTAACGAATCACTTGCAGGTTATTTTCCTAGTGGTGGAGGCATCAGGCAGGGAGACCCCCTGCCACCCATAATTTTTATAATACTCGTTGAATCTCTGAGAAGAGCACTTAAGAGTGTTTTTAGTGAGAAAACTATCACAGGGATCAAGGCTACCTTGAGTCTAAACCCGCTATCACATCATCAATTTATGGATGACATAATACTCGCTACCTATGCTTCAGTAGTGGAGGCCAAGATGATAAAAAAAATCCTTTATTTATATGAGAAAGCAGTTGGGTAACAACTATAACAAGAGTAAAATCTTCTTCATCAATACCCCCCTTTCCAGGTAGATTAAAATCAGGTGTATTCTTCAATGTAGCAATGGTGAGTTCCCTACTCGCTATCAGGGGTTTCCTCTTTTTACAGTCGTTCCAAATTGTCTATGTGAAGTCATGTGGTGGAAAGGATAAAAAAAATTTAGCTTGATGGAAAGGGGCTTTTCTAACCCAAGAAGGTAAAATCACTCTTACCGCAGCATACCTCCAAAGTATCTCAACCTATTTCCTCTCAGTCTTCAAAGCTCTTGCTTCAGTTTACACCCAAATAAATCAAATACAAAAAATATTCATGTGGGGAGGCACAGAGGAGAAGCAAAAGATTCATTTAGTTGGATGAGAAAAGGTTTGTCGGCCAAAAAACCAAGGGGGTCTGGGACTTAGAAGAATCAAGTATATGAACACTACTATGCTGGCTAAGCAAACTTGAAAAATCCACACAAGTTTCAATGCAAAATGGGTATCAATAATACAGAGGAAATACCTTCATCACAAAGAATTCACTGATGAAGATATCCCAAAAGAGGGATTAGCTTTTTGGAGGTCAATTATTCATGTCAGAGAAGTTCTCCAGAAAGGTTCAAGGTGGCAGGTGGGAACAGGTACTAGCATAAACTTCTGGACAGACATGTGGGTTAGTCATCATCCCCTAGTTGAAGATGATGAGATATTTGTCCTAAAACCTATCATTGATGGCACCATAGGCATCAAAGTAGCATACTTCATCCAAAATATCAATGAGTCTAAAATCTGGAAAGACATCAACATTAACTCAAATGATGGACACGTAACCAGGGTAATGAGGGCTTTGGCTCTTATGCTGAATACTACAGTGATTTCGATAAGTGGAAGAGAAGACTTTCTAATTTGGAAATAAATGGATAGTGGATGTTTTTCTATCAAATTTTCCTACCAACTTATCCTCAATCCACAACAAGCTCCCTTCTCTCCTAGCCAAATCTGGATCAAGTGCCTCATCCCTAAAGTGGCAGTGTTTTCTTGGATGACAATTCAAAACAATATTCTAACCATTGATAATCTCATCAATTGGGGGATGATGATACCCAACAGATACCACCTGGGAAATCCATCAACCATATTTTCACTAAATGTGATTTCTCTTATGTTGTGATGAGTAACTTATTGTCCAGTTTCCACATCAACTGGGTCCAACCCAACTCCCTGGTAGAGCTTTTCACTCAGTGGCCCAATCCTTTCAAAAAACCTCGATTGAAATCCTTGTGGAAAATGTGCACTCACCATTTCTTATGGCAGGTATGGCTAGAAATAAATAGTAGGGTTTTCTCTAACACTCCCAAGGACCCTACCTCCATTGCTAGTAAAATCATCAGGCTTGCCACAAAGAAATCCCTGCTCATCCCTTGCACAAAACCCCCTAATGTGGAATTGGAGCTTATTCTGTTTAGAAGTCTTAATATCCCTAAGGAATATAATCCTCGTGTCACTCATCCCCATCCAAGGCCCACATCTTCATGGAAACCCCCCCGATAGGATGGCTCAAGATCAATTTTGATGGAGCTTCTAAAGCAAACCCAAGAATGGTAGGGGCAGGAGGACTGGTCAGAGATAGCAACGACAATATTGTGGTCACCTTTGCGAAGAACCAAAGCATTCAAACTAATCATGTAGAAGAAGCCCATGCCCTGTGGAGAGGTCTCAACATCATCCAAAAGCACAAAGGGAACTACGAAATAGAAGGGGATTCTATAAACATCATAAATTATATCAACAATAGTTCCAATCCTTCATGGAAGGTCATGAATACCATTAGGGAATCCATAAACATGATCAAAATATAGGATAGTGTGATATGCAGACATGTGTATAGCAAGGCAAACAAATCAGCTGACCTCTTAGAAAACATGGAAATTAGTTAGAATTCCTTGTCTGTATGGGATAACAATTCACCCTCAAACATTATCAATGAAGTCAACCAAGAGTGGGCAAATCACGGGTCGAACTGATCAATGCCAGTTCAAATATCAGTGGGGTCGGCTCAACACTGTTCTATTTGGGGTGTTATCCATATATTATTTGCATCAATATTGTTTGGGGTGTTGTCCATATATTATTTGCATCAATATTGTTTAGGGTGTTTGCTATTAGGCTTATCGACTTTTAATCAAGATAGTTAATCAAGATAGTGCAAGTTCTGTTTGGGGTTGTCCATATATTATCTGCATCAATACTATTTGGGGTGTTTGCTATTAGGCTTATAAGCTTTTAATCAATGTATGGTGAACGGTGTTTATCCATGTACGGAAAAACTTTTTTAAAGTTTAGTATTCTAAACTGCTAGCCTCCCTTGAGGTTTTTGTAACTACTAGTTTTGGGATCTAGGAAAAAACCCTTTAATATAAGATACACTATTTACCAAAAATAAAATAAAAATAAAACAAAAAAAGGAAAATAATATATATATATATATCAAAATAAATCCATCAATGTGTTTTTTTATTGCAGGCTACTACTAAAAAATAAAAAAATGGCAGCACTCTAAAAGAAAAAATGTTACCAATAGAAATGATTACGCGATAGTTACAAGTTTGAGGAAGATAAAGGAGTCAAAGTGTAATGTTAAAATGCTACTACTAAAAAAAAAAAACGACAACACTCTAAAAAAAAATGTTACCAATAGAAATGATTACGCGATAGTTACAAGTTTGAGGAAGATAAAGAAGGAGTCAAAGTGTAACATTAAAATGTAAGTGCCACTTGGTAATAGTGTTATGAGAATATGAAGATATTGTTTGCCACATGCCACATCGTAGAAGGAATTCCAACCAAACAAGAGGAAGAGGGAAATGAATAGCCAATGTTGGAAATTTTAAATAGCCATTGAAGCTCATGAAGAAGGGCTAGAATTTTTTGGAGTAGAAGGGCATGAAAAGGATTGGAAGGCTCTCAAGCTACTACAAACAAATTTTCTCAGCTTGTATGCAGCTAAAGAAGATTTTAAATACAAGATTTATTGCAATTTTTTCTCCTACATGTATTGAGTTCATTCGATGATGTTTTATGCATTGATATGGTAGCATCATTTAATGTTTTTAATGCATGCTTTTATTCCTCAGACTCTTGCACTTAACTAGATTTATATTGTGTGGATGTAGGTCTACTTGGTTTTGTTTCAGTATTTGTGATCTTCTATTTTCTGCAGAATAGGAGGGATTAATTTACAATAGCTCACTTTGATCGCTTTTCTGCACTTTGTTTTCATCTTATTTAAATTTTTGTTTTCTCTAACCTTAGATTTTGTTATTATTTATTTTTCATTTTATTTTCTTTAAGCTCCATCAAACACTCAAAACCCTATAAGGGTTATATTTTTCTACATTAAAATTTGGGTTTTGAAGTAATTAAAAATATCCAAATAATTATTTCTGCAGGGCTAAAATATCAAATTATTTGGACACATTTAATTAAGACATTTATTAAGATTTTAAAACAAATAAAAAATTCTTGCACTCCATAGGTTCCATCATTTTAAAATTTGTTAACAAAGCAAGATAAAATCTATTTAAAAAAAGTAAGATAAAATGGATTAAATCACTGTTCTGGGATTCACATTTCAAATTTAGATTTAGTCATTTTATTTCATGCCCAAATAAAGCTTAACAAAACAAGATAAATTTTGTTTAATAAAGGAAGATAAAATCTATTTAAAAAAGAAAAAAATTAAATGAATTAAAGCATCGTTCTAGGATTCACATTTCAAAGTTAGATTTAGTCATTTTATTTTATGCTCAAAAAAAGCTTAACAAAAGAAGATAAAATCTACTTAAACAATTTGAGATAAAATGGATTAAATCATTGTTTTGGAATCATTATTTCAAAGTAGATAGTGGATCAATAAATACATATTTTTAACAATCACATGAGCAACAAAATTATTGCAAATCAAATCAATACTAAACCACAAGCCCCTTGTTAACAGTTACTTGCACCTCTAAGGTATTTCAACATATTTTTTTATATTTTCACAAACATTCAAGCACATATTAAGCAAATAAGAACCTTGGAGAAATTCTAAATTTCTTTGCAAGAGAGGGTTTTCTAACAATACCCTGACTGTGATGGTGATTTTGTAATTGGGAAAAATTATCACTCAACAAAATTGGTGCTAGAAGGAGGGCCTGTTTAAAGGTATTGGCTTTGATTTACAAAGTTTTGGTTTTAAGTTGTTCACTTTCATTGTTGGAAATTCTCTAATTGATGATGCATTGATGCTAACCTTTTACAAATTTGAGAATTGTTCCTTATTGTTAGGATTTTACTGATGCATTGTAATGGATGAACATGATGATTTATTCGTTAAAACATTTGAAAATTGTTAGTCATTTTACGCATCTCTGCAAGATATATTTCTTTGACTAGCAAAATTGGTACTAAAAGTTATATTCTTTAAGATCCACTAATGGCAGTTTTTGCTCCTTGGATGATTTGCAATAGCCCTTTAAACATACTTGGGTCTTCACATGATGTACCTATAGATTTTATGTGTTATCTACCCCAATTTAGGCATGATGGAACAAGGTCAACTGAAGCACACATTCATGCATTCAAAGATAGTATGATTCATTTGCAAATAATGCATGAAGATGTTGCTTGTAAGATGTTCCTTTGCAATTTGGATAGGTTTACACACGACTGTTTTATCAACCTACATTCAGGTTCAATCACCTCTTGGGTTCCACTGCAGGCAACTTTTCTTAATCATTTTAATCAAAATCCAGTTGACCCAATGCTCATAAACCATAATTTTGTCACTACTCGTAAAGAACCTGATGAATCCTTGCAGCTATTCACTGAGAGGTTCCACAAGTTATATACTCAACTGATGGTACCTTTTGTGCCTATAGAAGGAGATGTTTTCCAATTGTATTTCAATGCTCTTGACCCATTAACTTCCATGTATTTGTGAAGGGGTCCTCAAATCACATCGTTATCCAAAGCCTATACGAAAGCAATCACATTTGAACAACAATTGAGTTTTCAAGGTTTTGGTGTGGGTCTTGGATCATATAATCCTCAATCATTTGATACCTCCCTTACCCACCCAATAGTTTATTCACCTCAATCTACCATTCAAAATCAACAATTATTCTCAAATTCAAATCAATTTCAAAATACCCCAATGCCTCTGGATAATGTGGTGAATCAAACTACTATGGCTCAGGTTAATGATACCAATCCTCATGCAGACAATATGCATAGGTTAGTTTTACAACTTAGAAAATACATAGTTCAATTACAGAAACAAAAGCAACATACACATATTGACCATCATTCAAATCATGTTCATGAGACAAATTTCAAAGACACTCAAAGTGATACTCTCTTAGACAATGGAGGAGTCCTAGATCTAACTAGCATTGAAACATATGACAAGTCAGGACCTTCCATAGAATTAGATAAAATTGTTCAACGTATTCCAAATAATGACCAGATAGAAATGACAATCTCATATTCATTAGATGTAAATAAGGATTGTGACAATCAACTCAATCTAAATGTAGGAATTGATTCAATTTTGGAAACACTGGAACCATCAAAAGTGGATGAAGGTGAATTTGAAAAGGAATCTATAGATGTATCTGAAGATTACACAAAAGATATGGTTGAACTTCACCCCTTAGCTTTAGAAGATAATTATTATAATTGTTGGAAGAAATATGAGGAATGTTTTTCTTTTATACCTTATGATAAAAAAGTCTTCATCTGATATGCAGGACACTAAAGTTGCTATCTTACATGAAGAGCCTACAATTCCTATACAGTCAAAAAATCACATGTTGTTTGAAGACACAGAAGAGGAAAGGGTAAATGTGACTCATGATTTGTTGGTTAGGGATGATGAAAAGGTAGAATCCTCACTTTTGTTGTTGACTCATGAAATCCCTGGTAAGGATTTACATGATTCTCTCATAGATTCAAATGCAATGGATAATGAAATGTGGTGCGTTTTTAACCACAAATTGGAGCCAACTTCTAAAATTGTCACATCGAATAAAAAAGAGGAAAACATGTTTGAAATTTTGAATCAAGTTCACAAAAAATTGGTTGTTGAGCCTAGGATATAATGATCCCCATATGTCAGATATCTTAGATGCCTGTAAATTACTACGTAATTATGATTGGTCTAAAATTATGAAAAGCAGTTTGGTAGGCAAATTTTTAGAAATAGGGTTAAGCTTGGAAGAGCTCATGTCTAATCATGATAATGAGGATAGTATCTTGAACAATGAATCAAAACTGAGAATTCTCAACATGAAGGCAAAAAATATGACTGAAGATAAAAATTCAATAATACACCTCACATAGTAAAAAGAAATTAATTGAAGATCAGTCCTGGACCTTTAAGTCCAATGAATCAAAAACTAAGCATGAGAGTGCTAATAGAATTAAATGGGACGATGGGGTGAGAGAGGAAAAATAAAGGCCTTGGCGCTTGCGGATTTAATGCTATTATGGGATGATACCCATTAATATCAGCATGCCTATCATTATGGGCATCTCTCAAATTATGGTAATCGTGTTTGAGATCTTGGAAAATTTCATATGTGGAAAATTCTAAGTCTCGTTTTGTAAATAGTCTTGCATACAGTCTTCTGTTTTCATGTGCGCTCTTTTACTTTTTTTTTATTTTTGGAAAACATCCCAAAAGGGATGCCACTTTCGGGTAAGACCCAAGGAGGCAGGGGTATCCATTCCGCCAAAAACGCCCAGGACTCGGACCTGGCCTACCACCTTTGACATACTCAAGGAGCAAACAAACACACAAAACCAATTTAAAAATAAGTAAATAACAACAAAAATAATAAAATAAAATAAAAAACATGCTCCTTGAGTGTGTCAAAAACAAAAGCACAACCAAACACGCACAATAAGATAAAAGAAACCACAACACAAACCACATAGAAAAACACAAGAACCACATAACAAAACACAAACAAGACAAAAACAACAGAACACTACAAAGACATAACCCAAAAAAACATGAAAAATAAACACAACCAAAACCTAAAAAATTAAAAAAATAAAAATAAAAAACAACCAACAACAAACAATAAAAAAAAACAAAATACATAGAAAACACTCACACATAAAAACACGAAATAACACAAACAAAGAGAAACCCAAGAACAAGAACGAAAAAAACACAAGAACAATAACAAAAAACATAAAAAAAAACAAAACAAAATAACAAAAACACAAGAACAACAAAAAACAACACAAAGAACACAAAAACAAAACAAAACAAAAGAACCCACCCACCTTAAAAAACTAAACAAAAAAAAAGAAAAAGAAAAAAAAATGAACAAAACAATGACCTATCTAGACCAGAAGACTATTAAGGCAAGAATCAACAGAGGAAACAAAATAAAGAATAGAATGAGCTAGGGAACTAAAAAAAACTGAATGAACCAAAGAGAAGCAAAAAAAAAAAAACAAGAAGAAACTAGGTACCTTCGAAGCTGGAGCCATCCAAAGAAATGATAGAAAGAAGAGCTTCCCTAATTTGAGAAGCCCACCATATAGGAGGGTGGCCATAACAAGTAAGATCACCTTTGTCCAAAGCCCAATTAGCTAAAGCATCAACACTCTTGTTTTGATCTCTAACCACATGATTGTAATCAACTTTCAAAAATCCCATCTGGATTAACTGAATCTTCTCAATAATTCTTTTTATTCTCCAATCCACCTTATGATTCTTAGAAGGAGTCTTCAAGAGATTAATCATAAGTTGAGAGTCAGACTCAACTAACACCTTTTCCCATCCAACCTTAGTAGCCTCCTAAAGACCTCTAAGGATACCATACCCCTCAGCAAGGTTATTGGAAAGAATACCCAAATTCTCAGCAAAAGTAAAAACCAGGGAGCCATCTGAAAGTCTACCAATTCCTCCCACACTAGCTTTTCTAGGGTTCCCTCTAGAGGCTCCATCGGTATTGAATTTTCCAAAATCCTTAGGAGGAGGTTGCCAATTTCTAGTCCTATCCATCTTACTAATACTCACATTCCCTTTAAGTTGGTTGCCCTTAGAAGGTTTAATCTTCAATCTTTGCATCACTTGATCCCATCTTTGGTGGGAGTTTTGGGGGTGATTAAGGAGTTGATGGACTGATTCAACTAAGTTGGCTATGGTCTTTTGCCAAATATAGTGAATATCCTTCCTATCTTGATTAAAAATTTGGTTGTTCCTTTCATTCCAAATATTCCAAAGAAGAATGGTAGAACCCATCCAAACTAACTGCCTAATAAAATGATCAACACCCTCTTGATTAGGCCAATCCCTCCAAAGTTGTTCAAAAGTAAAAAAATTGGACCACTTGTAAGCCAAGTAAAGTGGCCATTCTCCTCCATAGCTCAGAGGCTAAAGTACACTCAATAAAAATATGGTTGATATTTTCTACATTCTCTTCACACATTTCACATCTAAAAGGGCCATGAAAACCACGCTTCATAAGTTGCTCACCAGTAAGCACCCTACGATGCAATAAAAGCCAATTAAAGAACCTCACCTTAGGCCAGAGCTTTTGAGCCCACAATCGAGAAAATATGTCAAAAGAATGGTTGGGATTATTATGGCATAAGGTCAAATAACCTTGAGCAACTGAATACTCACCCTTAGTAGTGTTGTTCCATCCAAAACAATATTTTTCATGGGACCAAGAGAGGGATCTCATATGAAGGATGCCTTGGATATCTTGTCTTTGCCTTTCTGGGATTTGAATAGGCCAGTCCTCAATAGGGATCCAATATCTACCAACATTTGAATTACCAGTATGGTATCGACAGTAATTAGCCACCTTTATCCAATTAGCTCGGTGAAGCTCCTCCATCCAAGGCCTCCAATCGGGAAACTGAGTTATCAAAGGCTTGTGACCATCCCAAGAATCTGTCCAAAAATTTGCATGTTGACCATTATGAATGATCCAAAATAATTTTTTCTTTATCAAATCCTCACCAGTCTTAAGAACTGCTAAAATGGGAGAACCTTTGGTAGGAAGTTGATAGCGAACAAGGTCTTCGGGACTTTTGTTCTCGGCATATTTAGCACGGAGATTATTGGCCCAAAGAGCATTGGGGTTATGCAACATCCTCCAATATAATTTAGCAGCTAAAGCTTTGTTGTTATTAATTGAAGACCGGAATCCTAACCCCCCTTCACTCTTAGGAAGACATAAAGTATCCCATTTCACCAAGGCCCATTTTCTTTTCTCCTTAGTACCACTCCAAAGGAAACGATGACTGATTTGATCCAATTCTCGAAGAACAACCTTTGGGATATTCAAAACGGAAGAAACATAAATAGGAATAGCTTGAAGGACTGATTTTACCAAGGTGATTCTACCCCCAGAAGAAAGCCACTTGTTGGTCCACTTTCCAATTTTCTTCTTGACTTTGTCCAACAACCAATTCCAATCTTTATTTTTCTGCCTTTGAATATTTATGGGAATACCTAAATAAGTGATTGGAAGAGAGGTCTTCTTATATCTTAATTTATCCAAGACCATGGATTCCTGTCTAGCAGAGCAATGAAAGAAAATAACTTTAGATTTGTCTTCATTGATCAACTGCCCGATAGCCTTAGAAAAACAGACTAATGATTTGCTTAATATTAGAAGCTTCCTTAATAGTAGCTTTACCTAAAAGAGTAGAGTCATCCACAAATTGAAGATGAGAGATAGGTCTAGCTCCATGAGCAATGGTAACTCCCTCAAGGG
This sequence comes from Wollemia nobilis, assembly GCA_028583015.1. Classification (NCBI taxonomy): domain Eukaryota; kingdom Viridiplantae; phylum Streptophyta; class Pinopsida; order Araucariales; family Araucariaceae; genus Wollemia; species Wollemia nobilis. Next base: position 7,415,530 of record JAQPPZ010003077.1, on the reverse strand, counting down.
TTTTGTTTTCCCTCTTTTTGGTTATAGTCCTACCCAAGCATTCAACAAGAATGATGAATAAATAAGGGGATAGCGGGTCACCTTGCCTAATACCTCTGGAAGCTAGGAAAGACTGAGAAGGCCTGCCATTGATAAGAACTAAGTAGGAAACTAAAGAGATACATCCCATAATCCAATCCATCCAATCCTTAGAGAAACCAAATTGCCTCAAAACTTTGATAAGGAAGTGCCAATCCACTCTGTCATAAGCTTTGGATAAGTCTAACCGAATGAACATGGAAGGAGAATTTTGCATATCCATGGAATGGATGGCTTCCTGAGCAAGAACTATCTCATCTACTATTTGACGTCCTTCCACATAACCCCCTTGCTCTGGGAAATAATCTTATGCAAAAGAGGCTTCAACCTTTCTGCCATGATTTTAGTAATGATTTTGAGAAGAACATTACATAAAGCAATAGGTCTAAAAGCTGAGATATGATCAACCTCTTGAGCTTTTGGAACAAGAGTAATATAAGTTTTATTGATAACCTTCAAAATTTCTTTGGCTTTCCTAGCTTCTTCCACCACCTCTAATAAATCAACATGAAGGATATCCCAGAACTCTTGGTAGAACTCAATAGGAAAACCATCAGGACCTGGGGTTTTCCCTTTTTGCATTTTAAAAACTACTTGTTGAAGCTCATTGATAGTAACAGGAGAAGTCAAAATAGAGTTCTCCTCAGAAGTGATAAGAGAAGGGATTGCTTGAAGAACATTATGTTGAGAAGCTGAGTCAAGAGGAGTAGCAACAAAAATATTGGAAAAGTAATCAACAACAATAGAGTTCATGCCATCCCAAGTATAAACAACATCTCCAGAATCTGATTTTAAGGAAGAAATAAAGTTGTGAGATCTTCGAGCTAGAAGAGATTTGTGGAAGAAATTTGTGTTTCGATCTCCTTCTTTGAGCCATTGAATTCTAGATTTTTGCTTCCATAAGATTTCTTCTCTTTTTTCCCATTCCTCAAGCTGAGTTGTGAGTTTAATTTCATCTGCACTTCTCTTCTCTGTGAGGCCATCTAAACGGATTTTCTTATTCAAATTTTCAAGATGAGCAATAACTTCATGTTTTTTTTATGAACATCCCCAAACTCTTTCCAGTTCCAAGTCTTGATTTTGGATTTAATGTATTGCAGTCTTTTGGAAAAATAGAACATCTTAGTCCCATGCCTAGGTTTACCTTCCTTCCACCATTGTTGCACATGAGGTCTAAAGGAAATGTCTCTAAGCCACATTAATTGAAAAAGAAAAGGAGAGAAACTCACATTGGTTTTCCACATTTCCACCATGACTGGCCAATGATCCGAACCAACATTATTAAGAGTCTTCACTTTAGGAATGTGACCATGGATTAAGAAATTTTCAGAGAGCAAAAACCTATCCAATCTCTCCATTATACAAGCTAAGCCTTGCCTTCTGTTAGACCAAGTCATAAGGCCATTATCCGGTTGGATATCCACAAGATGGAGGTTTGCAATATATTCGCTCATGAGGTCAGTGCTTTTGTCCAAATTTCTATTTCCCCCCTTTTCTCATCCAGAGAGAGGATGGTATTGAAATCTCCTCCGATCAAGATCCAAGCTTTAGGAAAATGAGAGATAATATGAGTAATATCCTTCCACTTGTCTTCTTTTTTCCTCCAAAGAAGTCGGAGCATAAACAATAATGCAGAGCATAATCTGGTTGGAATGTCTACTTTGAATAGCTATAGCCAACAAACCCCAACTGCCAACCATATGGTGAATAACTACCTCTTTTGGGTCCCAAAGACAAGCAATGCCACCCGAAGTCCCTTGGGAACTGAGGGAAACCACTTTTCCAGTGGCCAAATTTTATTGGCAATTAAGTCCATATCCTCCATTGACATCTTTGTTTCTTGAAGGAAAACAAGATGTGGATGATTTATCCGAATCATTCTTCTAATTTCATTTTGTTTTGAAAGACTCCCTTTGAGTCCTCTAATATTCCAAGTGATGATCTTCATTAATACCGGGGCTAAAAAATTTGGGAAGGGCATTAATCTTACCTTCCTCTACAAGCTTTTCACCTTCTTTTACCATATGATATTGATTGGTCTTGCGACCTACTTTTTGATTAGAATCCATCTTCAATTTTTTTTCCCTATTTCTTGACTTATTCCAATTGAATCTGAGATGGCTTCTAACCTTGAAGAATGCTCGTACACAACCAAAATTTTACTAGATGGTTCAACGGAGTCTATATTGGGACCTGCATTATTTGAAGTTTTGACATTTGAAATATTGTTTTTCTTGTGTAAATTTTCTCCTTTTTTTTCTCGTTGAAAACCTTTGATTTGTTGGTTTGTCTCTGAGTTCTTCCCTTCATATTTAAATTGTGTTTCTAAGATTTCAGTTTCCATTATTTCCTCTTCCTCACTTGGGACATCATTTGTGGAAAGGATTTCAAACATATTAGCAGATGACTTTGATTGATCCTTCATAACTGGTTTTTTTTTAGTGTTCTTCTTCTTAGGTATTTGGAAACCTGCTGAGTTTATATCTTCTTTCTTTTGATCAGGAATTTTATTTGGGCAAGCACTGGCCAAATGACCATATTCATGGCAAATTCTACAACGAAAAGGAATGTTCTCATAGTCCACTACTTGCTCCCAAGTGTCTTCCCCAAATTGTAATGTGATCTTTTTAGGTAGGGGTTTGTCAAAATCCATTAAAACACAAATCCGAGCATAAATAATATGTTCAAAATTTTGAGTACAATCAGCCAGTCATCATAAAAGTTCCTAAAGAGTTTCCAATTGAAGAAAAAATAGTAGGATTCCAAAATTCAATAGGGAGGCCAAAGAGTCTAACCCACACGGGAGCTATAGAAGGCATCTCTTCTTCGGCTTTAAATTTAGTATGCCAAGGCTTCATGAAAAGCCCTGCCCTTCCAAAAAACCAAGGACCCCCTTGAAAATTTTTCTCTCTATCTTCATTATTAGCAAATAAAACAAGAAAATAACCATTTGGATAAATAGAGATTTGTAACTCACCTTTAGTTTTCCAGATTTTTGCAGCCCAGACTTTGAAAGCAGATAGACTCGGACGAAAACCCACGAACCGACAAATTAGTCCTCTTTTTTCCAAATCTTCAATGCCAGTCTGAATGTTACCCATATCAAGCTTAACAATAGGAGTTCCATCAGTTGCTTTAAGACATCCTGACTCCGTTTTCCTGGGATCAATCTTAGGCATTCTTAGAGGTTTATGGGAAGCCCTAAGATTGATATTAGCATTGGGCTTGAGGTTGTCCACCATGAAGGGCATCCCTAAAATTCATTTTTGGGACTGAGTCTTCGAAATTCTTACCCTTGATAGGGGTTTTCATAGTAGAATTATTTTGTGGGTGCACCTTAGCACCAGATTCACTTGAGATATGAGCCATTTTTTGATCAATTGCTTGAAACTTGTTTCGTGATCTCTTTAATCCTTGCCCTAGATGTCGTGGAAAGGTATGGTTTTCACTTTTCTTTTGTGCAGCAAATTGGAAGTCGTTGTCACTCAAGTTCACAGTATGATCTGTTGAAAGACAAATTTCTAACCCATATTGTATCCCCTGCAACATTTCCTGCTAAAATATTGAGCATAAACCACAAAAATATTGGTCGCTAGGGCCCGAAGGCCCTAAAAACCAACCTCTGGAGCTGCTTGCACTCAACCCAGATGAAACCCTCGCATAGCCGCTTGCCAAATATATCGTTCACACATAGGGATGCGCTAGGATCTGTGTTGCTCCAAATGATATGAAAATTGGTGGAGACATTCTAGGGTTTTTCAGGCATCTACCCTCAAAATTTCAGCTCAATCCGAGTTCGGATGAGTGAGATATGGCCAAAACGAGTTCGACAGTTTCGGCAGTCCTCTTGTGCGCTCTTTTACAATGTTTAGATGTAGTTTTCATTTATTTTTTTGTTTTGTGATATTTGATTTCAAATATTTGTTTTGCTTTGTTTTTTTTATATATGCTTTGCATTTAAGTTTTGGTGTATTTTCGTGTTTTTCTTTTTATTTTCACAAATGTACTTTTGGGTTTGTTCCTTTGATTGAGGTAGTGTTTTACGATAACTACTAACTTATGGTCCCTTTGTTGATAATTGTTTCCTTTGTCATGTAGGATGGATTACCTAGTTTGGAATCAAGTAAAATTGGGGAAAAGGAAATGAAATTTTTTAGTAATCATTCTTAGATTTTGGACTAAAATAGTGGATTTTGAAATAATGAAACATTTTGTTGAAGCACCACATGTAGCTCACTATATTAAAGGGTATTCTTTAAAACCTTAAAGGATGAAGTCATTATGGTTTGCAAATTAAGGCAAAAATCTAATACATTCCATATTTAGCCTTAAGTGGTCTCTAACCCAGTTGGCATATGAAGAGAAATAAGGAACCCCAATAAACTAAATCAGAAAAGTAGTACTAACATAATCAAAAGAAGAAGATAGCAGATTCACACATTACACAATATTTATCCTGAAAACCCTCAACCGGGAAAAAACCAGCACAATATTATTTTATTATTACATTAACTTGATCATCTCCAATACAATAATATTCTCCTTCTATCTCCTCAAACCCTAATGCAAGTGCGATATATATAACAAAGGCACATGCATGAATTTTTACAATATCATGGGCAAAAAGCATGGGTTCAAATATAGTAACCCTAAAAGCCCATATGGGTCTAAAAATAACTTAAACCCTAAAAATTTTCTCAAGTAGGTACAAAGTGTCCAGTACCTTTTAGTGTTAGTCCCACCAAAATAACATGGAAAATGTTCAACATATTTCCAACAACATACAAATTTTGCAAAGCAATTAAATGCTTCATAAAAAAATAAAAAACATGCAAAATCCATTTCATGCCTAGGTGATTTAGATAGTCTATACCGAGGCTATAGATGCCCGACTGGCAGTGGAGCAAGGTCTAGAAGAGATTATGGTCATCTCCATTGGGGCTATAGATGTCTAGCTGACAATGGAGCAATGTAGAGGCACATCTTATGAGTGGCATTATATAGCCTAAATGCGAAACAAATGATGGAATCTGGATTGTTTGAAGAATGTAAATGAATCAGAGTGCACACACCGAGCAGGAGCAAATGGTCTGTTTGTTTTCATTTGAAGTTGTTTAACCCCATCTTCTCTGGATGTTGCTAGGTAGTTTTGTTTTTTTGATATTTGGTTTTCTTGGTTTCAGATCGGGTTCTTCATCCGAAATGCTCAAGAGCATTTCCTAGCAGAGTCACCATTTGTTGTGATTGTCGCACAACACACCCCAATTTGGGGACCCACTTTAAATTTTGATGTTTATATGGAGTTTTGGCTTGCATTGAATAATTGTTGGAGTTTACCATGGTCTTAGCAGTGGATATTTTTGTGCTTGATCTCATTTAGTTGACCTCATGTTTTACCATTGTAGTCATCCCATTTCAAATATCAAGATTAGTGTCACACTTGCTTTACCATATGGTGCATTCCCTTAATATTTATCTAGTAGATTTGAAATTTATTTAGGATTAATTTAATGTTTTATATTAAATTATTCATGAATCCAATCTAGTCATTACTCATGCATTAATAAAAACAAATAAAATAAAATAAAACAAAAAAAAAGAAAATTGTATATATATTTATATATATATCAAAATAAAGTCATCAATGTGTTTTTTTTTTTAAATTTAATTTCATTTCATTAATGGCTTTGTTTTGGGAAAGTTTAATTTAATTTTATCTATAGTTTTGTTTTAATTTAATTTTATTAATGTTTTTGTTTTGGAAATTTTAATCTCTGTTTTTTTTATTCCAAGATACTACTAAAAAGGAAAAAAAATGGTAGCACTCCAAAAGAAAAGAAAAAACATTATCAATAGAAATGATTACGCGGCAGTTACAAGTTTGAGGAAGATAAAGGAGTCAAAGTGTAACGTTAAAATGCTACTACTAAAAAAGAAAAAAATGACAGCACTCTAAAAGAAAAAATGTTACCAATAGAAATGATTACGCAGCAGTTACAAGTTTGAGGAAGATAAAGGAGTCAAAATGTAACATTAAAATGTAAGTGTCACTTGGTAATATGAAGATATTTTTTGCCACATGCCACATCGTAGAAGGAATTCCAACCAAACAAGAGGAAGAGGGAAACAAATAGCCAATGTTGGAAATTTTAAATAGCCATTGAAGCTCATGAAGAAGGGTTAGAATTTTTTTGGAGCAGAAGGGCGTGAAAAGGATTGGAAGGCTCTCAAGCTACTGCAAACATATTTTCTCACCTTGTATGCAGCTAAAGAAGGTTTTGAATACAAGCTTTATTGCAAATTTTTCTCCTACATGTATTGAGTTCATTCGATGATGTTTTATGCATGGATATGGTAGCATCATTTAATGTTTTTAATGCATGTTTTTATTTCCTTAAACTCCTGCACTTAACCAGATTTATATTATGTGGATGCAGGTCTAACCTGGTTTTGTTTCCAGATTCATGATCTTCTATTTTCTGCAGAATAGGAGGGATTAATTTACAGTAGCTCACTTTGATCGCTTTTTCACACTTTTTTTTCATCTTATTTCAGATTTTTATTATTATTTTTCTCTAACCTTAGCTTTTGTTATTATTTATTTTTCATTTTATTTTCTTTAAGCTCCATCAAACACTCAAAACCCTAGAAGGGTTATATTTTTCAGCATTAAAATTTGGGTTTTGAAGTAATTAAAAATATCCAAATAATTATTTATGCAGGGCTAAAATATCAAATTTTTTGGACAAATTTAATTAAGACATTTCTTAAGATTTTAAAACAAATAATTTTTTTTGCACTCCATAGGTTCCATCATTTTAAAATTTGTTAGCAAAGCAAGACAAAATTTGTTAACATTCAAGCACATATTAAGCAAATAAGAACCTTGGAGAAATTCTGAATTTCTTTGCAAGAGAGGGTTTTCTAACAATACCCTTACTGTGATGGTGATTTTGCAATTGGGTAAAATTATCACTTAACATCCAACATTGTATGATATAATATTAGATAAGCTTAAGGACATTCATTATGAAATGAAATGAAATGAAAGATTTTAATTACGTCTGCGAGACCCAAATATGGTCTATGGGACCTCAAATATGGAAGTACAACTGCTCAAATCATATCATATGATCTTTAATATCTTTGAGAAGGTTGTTCCTTCTCCTGCTGATTTGGGTTAGCAATTCCTCAAATTTTTTTATTTTACTGTCTTCAAATAACTCTGTCATAGATTCGTTTCCAAGTGTTTCTTTGTATTTGCCACGGATGTTTGAAAAACTTGGCCACTTATAGATGAAGTGTTCCTTTGTCTCTACTGCCCCTGTGCTACATAAATTACATATTCTTTCTTCCCATTGTTCTTTGGGTGTTGTCCATCTCCCTGTTTCACATCTAAGCCTATGAGAGCTAGTCCTTATCTGAGCAATGAGGATTTTTTTCCTTCCACTTGATTTCAGTGCCTATATATGTTTTTTCCTTGTGATCATATGTTGGGTTAAACTTTGCAATATAATATTGTCTTTTCCTGCTTGCATTTTTCCACATTCCACTTCTAAACTTTTCATTCACATAGCTTTTGATGTCTTTGTTGAAATTTGGGCATTCATTTATGTTGATTTCCCAACATTTCATCCATTTTTTATTTTGTTTCATCCATGTGTTCTTTCGCCTATGCAACTCTTCGTCCTTAGCTGCCCTTGGCCATCTATCATTTTTCATGTTTTCTGTTTTTTTCAACATAACAACTTGGTCATAGAAATTGCTCTAAAGGAAACATTCCAGTTTCAGCTAGAATAATTTCATAGGGGGTTATAGCCTTAATTTTAAAAATATTTGTGATTAGATATTTTTGAATCCTTTCTATTTGTCTCCATTTTGCCTTTGTTGTGCCACTAGCCCACACCTCACAACCATACAACAAAATTGGTGTAACAAGTAGGCCAAATAAAACCCTGGTGGTCTTCCAGTCCCACAACTCGACATTCCTACACCTATTTTGAAGTGCATACAGTGCTCTCCAACTGCTTTGAGTTCTTTTCATTCTACATGTTTTCCAATTGATTTTGTCATGAAAGTCTATGCCCAGGTATTTGTATTCTACTACTACCTCAAGTGGTTCTCCTGCAAACTAAAATTTGAGCTGTCGCTTCTTCTTTTTTTCTGAAAAAATCATGATTTTTGTTTTGCTTATGTTTACCTGCATCCCAACTTCCTTACAAAAGAGTTCTAGAGCTCGAAGGTGATCTCCTAGAGCTTTGGATGTTTTGGCCACCAGAATTACATCGTTTGCATACATGAGGATTTTTATCACATATTTGGCTAAGTGCACACCCTCTCCCCCAAATTTTTTTATCCATTCTTCTAACTTGTCAATGTACAACCCAAATAAGGTAGGAGATAGAGGGTAACCTTGTTTGACAGCTATGTCACTACCAAAACATTCAGATAACCCTTCATGTGTTCTTATTCTAGCTTTTATATGCTCATATTATCTGTGAACTGCTGCCCTGTAGTGAATTGGAACCTCTAGCTCTTCCATTCTGCTCCATAATTTCATCCAAATATCTAATAAGATTATTAATTTTATTTTATTGTAATATTTTATTATGTAATATTTATGGACCATGGTTAACCTTGTTATGGTTAAACCCATTTATAACTTGTAATTAACCTTAAGCTTTTTTGTTATGTTGGCTAAGGTTAAACTCTTTTATGTAATTAGGGCTTTTGTATTGATGTAAATACCCCCACTACTTATTTAATCATCAAAGTGTTGTGAATCTTATCTACGATTAATATAGTGATTCACAAACTCCTTGTATAGTTTCCTTTCTTTCATCCTTTTATACCTTCTATATAAGATTTGAGTGGATAAATTGTTTTTAAGAAATATTGTGAATTCCAACACAGCTTTTACATTATTATTAATAAGATTTTATCTTTTTAATAATAATATAATAATAGTTTTTTTAACCACCTTTATTAGTGAAATCCAAACAACATTAAAATTTTAAGCTTTAATATTGTTACAATATTCTTATTAATAATTATATAATAATGGTTTTTTTAAGCATCTTTATTAGTGAAATCCAAACAAAATTATAATTTTAAGATTTAATGTTGTTACAATATTCTTATTAATAATTATATAATGATGGTTTTTTAACCACCTTTATTAGTGAAATCCAAACAACTTTATAATTTTAAGCTTTAATATTATTACAATATTAGGGTTGCTTGCTTATATAGAAACCTTTATGCAATCTAATATTTTTTTTATTATTAGGTATATTTTAACATTTTAATATTCTTTATGCATTCAACTTTTCTTGTGTAAGTCTATTACGCTTCTTGGAATATATGTGCTCATACTCCAATTGTGCTCACAACCTAAAGCGTTGCATGTTTGAGATAAGATTTTGATGGCCATGCACTGCAAATTGGGCATAAATACACTATAGTCTTCCCACCATAAATCTAGAAACATTAAAAATAAAATAAAAAATTAATAAGTCACATGTAAAATAGTAAATTGAGATTATTTTTTAAAACAAAATTAAAAGACAATAAATAATAATTTGATGAGGGTTACTTGACCTTAATTTTGACCTCATTCTCTTGTATTGCTTGGATGGAAAAATGAGACCCTGACCTTCCTTATATTCCTGCATCTCTTCACATACCTTATCGCATAATTCCCTATGAGGGAACATGAAGCTTCAAGGCTTGCCATCACCTCATAATTGGATGAAATGTGGCATAATAAAAAAATTGAAGGTTCAAGTAGTATCACATTGCATGAAGAGGGCTATGGATCTAAGATGTCCATTGTGTATCAATGATTCTCTAAATAGGATCATATTTGGTGTGAACATATCCATAAGATGCAGCAATTACCTCTTTTTCCTTGTCCACTCATATACACATCTTATTGCAAATTGTTCTCCATCAATAAGACGAAGAACCTTCGCCAAAGGCTCTTACACCTAAAAAAATAAAAAAAATTATTTTACAATAAAAAAATTACAAATTACAATACAAGATTCTCAAATGGAAAAATATTATAAATTAAAAAAAAATTAATAAAATTAGTCTTGTACCTTGATGGCCTCATCCATGGCTATGTAGAAGGGCTCCTCAAACAAATAGGCATATACATTTTGCCCCTCACTGGAGAATCGGTATCTAGCAACTTGTTCGAAATTGTAGTCATCGCTCGCAAACATCTGTTTAATGACCCTCTTGCATTATAGATGCTCTACAATATCACGAAGTTTGTAGCAAAGTGTGTAACTCCAACCCACACTAGCTCCCTCTCACCAGTAAATCGCCTCATGAATCTAAGGAGCCATGCATGGTTGTAAATGAATTTTGTGATAGCCCTAGCCTTCTGTACAACCTCTGCCATCCAAGGTAATTTCCTAATGTCTTCAAGGAGCAAATTGAGACAATGGGCTACACATGGGGTCTAAACAATAGTGGAGAATCTCTCCTCCAAAATCTTACCGCCTGCGTTAAACGTTGTTGCGTAGTCCATGATGACTTGGACAACATTCTCCCCCTCAACCTCCAACACAACCTCCCTCAACAACCTTGCAAGCATTTCAACACTTTTAACTTGTGCCAATGCATCTACTAACTTGAGGAATGTAGTTCTTGCTATAGAAGCAACCAAAAAATTAATCAAGGTTATTCCCTTCTCATCCATCCATCCTTCAAACATGATACTGGAACCCTTCATCCTCCACACTTGGCAGTGGTCTTCAAGTAAAACCTGAAGTATTGAATAATTTAATCCCCTTTGATTTTTTGAAGTTTGTTTTTTAAAAAACAAAATTTAATCATGCATGTGTATAAATTTAAGCACAACCTGAATGTTGTCCATGGATTGTCGAAGGATAGGGCCCCAAGGTCATCAAAATTTGGTGCCTTAAATCCTATGCCACAACTTGTGGTGATATCTATCAGGCACCGCCTATGTGGAGACCTTGCCACAATGAAGAAAATGTCAAAAAAATACCAAAATTTGTCAATGACTGTCCTTGATGTGTTGTGCCTCTTAGTTGCACACGACCATACCCTCAAGCATGGGTTGTGCCCCTAGCATGGAACGCTCTACAAAATGGGACTCATATGTTCCACTCCCTGTGTGTGCAACTGATGGACTTATCTCTCGTGCTGAAACCAGCTAAAGTTGTTGCTGATAAAGGGAATTCGAGAAGGGGGGATGACATGGCCTTGGTTTTTCTTTGTTTGAAAATATTTTTTTTCTGTGAGTTAGAGATCATGGCATCTATAGTTTTTTTAATTTCTTCCGATACCTTTTGGCATGGCTTGACATCCTTGCCAATTTTCTTTGCCAAATGGAATTTGAAGCAGTAAATGCCTCCATGAATAAGAGTGTCACAAAAATTGCAAAAAGTTTCCCCTTTCTTTTCCCCTTCCCTTGCATACTGCCATGCTAGATCTCTTTTTGTCGCCATTTTTTATGCTTGCACATGGAAACAAGTAACAACAAATTTACAAACAATTAATTTAAAAAAAAATTATAAACCCTAAACCCTAGACTAGGGTTTAGGGTTTAAACTTGAAAGTTGAAACATTGACAACTGAAAAATGGGCTTGCATACATAGTTATCAAGCAACAATATTTACTTAAAAAGAGGAAAAAAAACTAAACCCTAATTAGGGTTTAGGGTTTAACCTTGAAACATTGATAGTTGAAAAATGGGTTTGCATATGTCATAATCAGGCAACAATATCTATTTAAAAGGAATAAAAAACTTAAACCCAAAACCCTAGACTAGGGTTTAGGGTTTAGGGTTTAAACGTCAAACATTGACAACTGAAAAATGGGCTTGCATACATAGTTATGAGGTAGCAATATTTACTTAAAAGAAGAAAAAAAAAAACTAAAACCTGATACCCTAAACTAAAGTTTAGGGTTTAAACTTGAAACATTGCCAGCTGAAAATGGACTTGCATACATAATTATGAGGCAACAATATTAAATTTAAATGAGAAAAAAAAAACCTTAAACCTTAGACCTAGTTTTTAAAATTTTTACCTTAAATTTAATCTTTGGGAACATGAAAGAAAACAAAAACATTTACAAATAGCTTTAATCTAAAACCTAGTTTGCAAAAACCTCATACTACAAAAGAGTTTCAACTTGGAAAAAAAAAAGAGCTTGCAAAAGTTTTTCTTAGCCCAGATGAATCCTCTGGGTGGCTGTTGGTGTCTGCCGGATTCCTTCAAACCATGAACAATTCGTTGTTAGAATGCCCTAGTGTGTTTGGTTTGGTGTGGTAGTAGGTAGGCAGTCCTTACTCCAATTTGCAACAGGTGAAAATGAAGGAAAGTGAAAAAAAAAAAACAAGTTTACACCTTTTTCCTCTACAAGTGCGAATTCTGGTATTTTTTCTGTCGAGATTCCCAATTTTTGAAAAAATCATGAAAAAGTCGACAATACCGGATACCGCGCCGAGTTGACTCAAATTTATGGCAGCATTGGAAAAAATCAGGAATCGACGATTTTCGTAACTATGTGCACAACCACGAAGAAGTGCACAAGCAGCAAGAAGAGGGGTTGCATTTGGTAGCTGAAGGCATGTGATATGCAAAAAAAGCTTGGTGTACCAGAGATCTTTGATGAGCCTAAGGACAGCGATAGTGGTGTTACTAGCATCAAGAACCATGAGGCCTGAACATGGTTTGATCACAAAGGGATAAAGGATAGAGCACAGGCTATTAAATCCTCGTTAATCATATTTTAGTGTTTTAGTACCATTGTATATGCTATAAACATAACATACAGAGATAAGGAAATACGTTGTATTGTAGTATTTTAATTTCATTTATGAACAGTAACTCAACAATTCAATCATCCAATGGATCACTGTTTGTATTCAATGCTTTCAAGTAAGTTGTCAAGAACTATAATTCTCGTCTTAATGTCTGTGTGGCATGCTTGTCCCAATTGTCTTGGAAATATGGATAATGGGTAGCCACTAGCAGATTTATATTTTTCTTAAACATTTTCTTCTTCCTTTTTGTCCTCGTCATTCTACAATGACTCTAAATTTCTCATGGTGTTGTAAAATGAATCTAAAAAGGTCTCATACCTGGCTTGGCTTGACAGTAAAATCAACAAAGATCACCTCAATCTTAAGATGGTTAATATTCAGCAAATAGGTTTTAAAACAGGTAATACATGTCAGAATGGGTAATATGTCACATGGTTACCTAGTACACACATAATGATTGACAGATACCAGTTAAACACACTAAACACTAACATTGTATAGCCTCATAATCCTAGATAAAATGGGCTGATGTACCAAGTAACAATAGACACGGTATTGTCTATCCTTGGGAAGTTCATGCTTACCACAGTTTGTTGTGTTTATCTTTCTCCCATAGACAACCTTCTAGAGATTACTGCTATTAATTGATCATTTCAGAGTTTGACACTACTTTTTGGATGAAATTAATAATCTTATTAGATACTAATTATATCTGAATTGCAGATATTTGATTTCTAAACACTAACGGAAAAGGTACCTCAACCTGTTAAATTCCTATACATGCAGGGGGCCTAGTTTCAAATCTTGCCAAGCACAAAATACATAATTGCCTAGTTGTTGTAATACCACTGTAGGGTAAAGATGTAATACAAGTGAAGCCATTTCAATCCCATATAAGCACTTAAAATTAAATAAATAAAAAATAAACTGGCTATATAACAATAGTGCAATTGCTTCATCTATTCCATCCACTGATGATAGAGGGACCACATAATTCTAATTAAATTCTGCAAAGGACCCAGAAAAACCTCAGCTAGCAAGAACAAACAATGAGCTATATGCTTGACCCAAAAAAGATTCTTTGAGGCAATAAAAGTAGAATACTCCATCCTCAAGTTAAGAAATTGATAATCCATATTCATCATTATTTGCAAATTAAAGTAAAACACACCATTAGTCATGAATTGCTACGCTTATGTAGCAAAACACCTATGCAGCAGATAATAGGCATTAAGAGTTCGAAGAAATGTCATAAATACATGTCCTAGGGGTTTGGAAACTCTTGAAATAAGCATTTGAGACCTTGACAAAACCTTCCATATCGGTAGCAAGCAAGCATATACATGGACTTCATACATCTGAAATGACATTAACTCTTCAAAACACCAATTAAAAGAACTGTCTAGCAAGTATGCAACCAAGGATGTTGAATGGCATTAGAAGGTTAGTCTCCACAAATTATGTGGAAGCCAGAATGCAGCTCTGCCTACCTTCAATTACATTGGCATTTCAACATGCATGAACTCACATCGATACAAACCTATGACGACAGTCCAGTCTTCCGTGGCTAGGACTTTTCAAGCATAAAGATGATGTAAAGAATGCTTTTAATCTACCATCATCCCTACAGAAAATCTTGGAATCCTTTCAAGGCAGAAAGAATCCCCATGCAGCTTCCTGAATGATAAAAATTAGCCACTTCGCTTTTCATCCCAAAAACGTGATAGCTTGAGGACATGTCAAAACATTACCAAACGATTCAACACTGCTCCCATGGGATGTAAAAGTTCCAGTTACATAAAGATATTGTGGTAACCAGAATGATAAATAGGAAAGAGCTGTCCACCACTTGATCATCTTTGTTTTCAGAGGTGCAGCGTCCCTAAAGCCGCCAAGAAACAGATGTACTACACTGCACACACGAAGAAAATGGCATGCACCCTATTTCACAGCCTGCTGTGAAAATTGACAGATCGCTAACCTGCTCTCCAATCAACTGTCTTCTCTTGGACTGTGGTAGAAGGTTAAACTTAACAATAAGATGAAAACACAGGAAACCAAGTTACTCCCAGTTTTCTTGTTAGCTTCACAGTTGTTGCCTCCAGAGACAAAGATGCTTTTAACTTTTCCACCTGTACATCAGGACAAGGTTGTCTTCATTCCCTTATAAGAAATATATTATCTCTCCATTGAATTTGTTTCTTCTTTTCTTTTCCTTAGGATGAGTGTGGTTGAAATATCTTTATGTCCTTTATGTCGGAACATTTTGCACCAACAGTGCATCAGATTTAGCTGTGGAATGAACTACTCCCACTTATGTTTGTTTGTCTGTCAACCTTGACCTAAGAAGAAAAAGCACTACTCGATCAGGTTAAGCTGAGAATTATAGATTACGTATGGAAACATCCAATTGCCAGCTGATGATGCAAATAGTCCCTTTTGGTGCCATCTCTACAACAAGCATGGCAGCTATTAATATATAGCCCCTCTGCTCCAAGCTGTAATAGAACTGTCAGTCGTAGGCAGACAAATTGACACGTCTACATAAATATGTGACAATGTGTGCGCATAAATTGTTTGTAATAGATTGTCATGTAGTGCTGTGTGTATGTGACAAAGTGTTCATAATAATGTGCGCGTGCAAAGTAGTTGTGGCAAAGTTTTTGTGATAATGTAATGTGATGGGGTATTTTAATATTTTATAGAAACAGGTAGTTTGGAGGTAGTTGGATAGTTGCCAACCACCTACTAATCCCATTATGACTGTAAGTATGCATCTATTGAGAGATGCGAGGGTGTGTGCATGTTGTAGTTGACTTAAGTGTATTGTTGGTAGATTATTCGTCGAAGTATGATGTATTGCAGATAGTTGTTGTGCAAGATACATGCTATGTGTGCAGTGTATCCATTGCTTTTGTAAGTATTCCATTTCTACATCAGTCAAGTCAAAGCAACACCCACCAGTGGGGTGTTATTGACTACTCAATATAATTGTCCTGCTAAGGAGAAGTAGAAGCCAGCAGAGAAATTAAATAAATATGCTTCATTGAGGCATTGGATTGTCTATATTTCCAAACATTCCAAAATTTAGCAACGCCTGAACAAGCTGAGCATACCTCCATCAGTATAATTTAAAGGAGCACATGCTGATGTAAGGATTCTCACTCAAAAGAACCTCAGAATTAGTACGTAGATAAAATGAATCTTGATGACACTTGTAAGGATTCTCACTCGAAAGAACCTCAGAATTAGTGCGTAGATAAAATGAACCTTGATGACACTTATCCTACTTACAATGCCCAACTTTCCCAATAGATAAAGACTTTCTTTGAAAGACAATAATACAGGTGATGATTGTATTTTACATCACATTTTGAATGCTATCTTGCTTTCTGTTGATGAGATGTTTTTCTCCCATACTCTAGAGGGCTTGAAGCGGCAACTTGATGCCCTCACCTTTTTTTTATGAGCTTAAGCAGATTGTGGACAACCTTGGTCGAATTAAGGTTATGATCTTCAACAACACCAAAGATGCTCCCTCCAGATCTGGTTCTCCTATAAAGGGGAGGCTGTAGAGATCACAACAGCTTACACTAATCTTGGAGTTCAGTTCACAGGTCCATCTTTCAGTTTAAAGCAAGCAGACCAGTCTCACCTTCCTAAGAAAGGTGACTCTATCTATTTCTTGAGTCTCAATGCTTCCAAATCCACTTTCAAGATATCCCTTCAAAGATTTGCTTTTTTGACACCACTATTAAGTCACTGCTCTGTGTGGTTCTGATATTTGGGGCCCCCATCTTTGCACCAACTGATTTGGCTTGAATTGAGCAAGTGAAAAGCATTAGGCCCTAATGGATGATCTGTGCAAATAACAATTCCACAGTGTACTTGTTGCCACATTTTGCACGAGGTGCCATGTTTTCAAATTTTGTAAGTATGTTGCTCTCCCTTCCCTCCTCCTCCTTTCCCTTTCTCCACTGTCCCCTTTCTCCTCTTCTGTCAGCCTCATTTCCCCTCTTTTTCCCCTTTGTACTTTCTTCGATCAGATTCCCAAAACAGAGCAAACATTCCTTGAAAATTTCTAAGTCTAAGAGCGCAACCCGACTTCGCAGTGAAGTCGGGGTGCACCCTTAAGTTCGAGCACACTCGAGAATGCGAAGTGCGGAAGAGGACCAAAAGGACCGAAATTTTGGCTAAGTACAGGAGCGCAACCCGACTTCGCAGTGAAGTCGGGCTGCGCTCTCTTTCCTGCGCGCACTTGGGAAGCAGCGGATCCAAAAATCAGCTAAGTGCTAGAGCGCAACCCGACTTCGCAGCGAAGTCGGGCTGCGCCCTCATTCCTGTGCGCAGTCTGAACAGCAGCCAAAATGACTAAGTGCTGGAGTGCGCAACCCGACTTCGCAGCGAAGTCGGGCTGCGCCCTCTGACTTGTGCGCACTCGAGCAAGATGTTTCAAGCGGCCCAAAAACAGTCTAAGGCACGAAGGCCTCCCCAACTGCGTTGTTCCCCACTTGCGTTGTCCAATTGCGCTCCGATTCCAGGCGAAGTAGGACACAAAAGAGAGACTGCCTTTCAAGGCAGATGCATCCCTCATCAAAATTTGACAAGTGTCCAGCCTCGGGATCCGAGCCAAGATGTGATGGGAAAAAGGACAAACGTGGGCCAAATTATCTAACACAGCTACCCTCATTTAAGCTGACGCAAAGTTCCATCAACCGCAGCTACCCGCATTCAAGCTGAATTGAAGTTTCATCAACCGCACTGCCACGTAGCTGCCAAGTTTTCAGGTGGACCTTGCTGCAAGTACAGTCCCTGTCTGCAAAAGTCAACATCAGCAACTCTTTTGCCGCTTTTGTCAGCTTTTGTCAGCTATTGTCGGGTTTGGGATTTTGTGCCCAGGATTGTAATCGGGGGGGAATTGCGCTATAAATAGCCGCACCACATCATTGTAAAGGGTGGAAGGGGGATATCCTGCTAGGGAACCATTGTAGCTATACGTTTGCTTCTAAATGCAAGATACACTTGGTTCTATTTGTTGTTATCATTCTTTATGCTACCTTTACTTAGCATTTCTGCCTCATGTTGCTTATTTTATTGCTTACTGTTATTCTGCTATCTAGATATCGGTATTTGATGACTAAGTATTCCTGGAATGCATAGATAGAGGATACATAGGATGTGTGACAGTTGTAGTTTCTGTAGTGTATTCTGTATTTAATTGCTGTTAGTAGTGGTGATTGATCGTTGTCGTGCTGCTTATCTTCCCCACCCAACTCAAATCATATTTGTATTTCTTTCCGCATTTTTAATCCCTTTCCTGCACTCTGAGCTTTAAACATCCGAGAAAACACATAGGAATTCGGCCTTCTCCGGAGATAGGCACGAAAGGCATTCCTTCCTTCCGGACTTTCAATCTAGTGGGAGAATCTAGGGCGCATTTCACTAAATCCTTTCCTAGTGGTAGATTCGTAACCAACAGTTTCTCTGGCACGCCCGATGGGACACGAAAGTTTCCCACCCAAGACAGAATCGAAGCATCGGTGTTCGCTTCATTGTTGTTAAAATCAGAACACCTGGCGACTCTGCAAGTACCTGAATATTCTCTGAGTCCGTGAGACCGGTTCAAGCATCTTCATGCATACAAGAAGGTGGAGAGCAAGGAATCCGGGAAACCATCCTGATCTTTATGAAATTGACATCAACGCTCCGAGAGAGCGCGTCAGGCTGGCTGACTACCAAGCTCGCATAGATGAATCTGAAATCGAAATCAAAGAGGCTGAAGTTGAAGAGCAATCTACATCTTCGGACGATACCGATATCGAGTACATGACCAGAGGAGAGGAATAAATGGCTGCTCAGCAAAATGATGATGAACTCTTCCCAGCGGTTGACTCCACGGGGCCCTTGGCCCTAGTCGGACAAGAGGTTGTACCCCCCGCTACCCTGAAGGCCATCCCTACTTATGATGGCTACGAAAAAACAACGTATGAACACATCCAGGACATTCTGGCCTTGGCTGCGCTACACTCTATTACTGATGAGAGTGTCAAGACCCATCTACTGGCTCTTTCCCTAAGGGGGAAGCTTCTCTATTGGTGGAGATCTTTGCCAGAAGGATCTATCAGGGGGTGGCCCCAGCTGGCAGGCAGGCTTGTAAAAGGATGCAACGAGTCTGTCGATCCCTCTTCGTTGTTGCATCAGTTCCAAAACATCCAACGACACCCATAAGAGGAGGTATCCGACTTCAACATAAGGTTTGCGAGGTCTTGGAAAATAATACCTCGCAAACTGCGACCTTCAGCAGGTCAGGCTACACACTACTACCTGAGGTTTTTCAACTCAGATATCTGCCTACTTCTGAAGATAGCCCGAGTTGATTCCTTCCTTGCCCTATATGAAGCTGCCCAACAAGCAGAATTAGACATAATCTCCATAGGCAGACTCCCGCATAGAGTGCAGCCCCCTATTTATCCTGATTTTCCTCAGTCCCAGTATCCATCGGCCTCTGGTGTGATGCCATCATCCTCAAGCCAGCACCCACAACAGCCGTGGAATCCGACACCAGTTATAAACCCCTATGGCCCGCCTCAAATCCATTATCCTAACCCGCCACCTCCGCCTCCGCAGTATCCCGCACTCCCCGCTCCCCCTTAGTACGCGACGTATTTTGCGCCCCTGCCATTGGCTGCATTACCTCCGCCGGCTCGGTTGGCACCTGCAGACAATGATATTCAAAATAAAATCCTCCAAGAGGTACGGGCTCTGGCCTCTGGGTATCATACCATGTCAAACGACATGACGATAATGAAGAAGAAGCAAGCCCAGATGGAGTTCCTTCCAAGGAGGCCATATCCTCCTCCGACGCTAACAAAATACCAAGCCGCACAAGCTCAAAGGCAACCCCCTGCAAGAAATGATACCATTGAGGATCAACCTGGAACTTCTGACCAGGTCAACTGGTGCTCCACGTGCAACGATCCACACTTAGAAGAAGGGTGCACGCTGCATCAACATTACCTCCAGACCTGGCAGGCAGCGCCATAGAGGATGAATTATACATGATCCTGTGTGATGAAGGTAACTTTGCCATCCCAGAAGAAGATCCTGCATTGCTCCTGACCAAGGAAGGCAGAAAGCCCATTGAAGCTGCCGCAGCCCAAGCAAAGCCATTAAAGGTATACGCCAAAAGAGAAAAGGCGCAACCTGCTGGACTACCACCTGACAAGTCACTATGGCCTCATGCAGCCAAAGAAAAGCTTCCTGTGCCCAAGGCTCCCGCGATGAAATCTCTCGCAGCTCAGTCTTTGGCCGAAACAAAAGAACAAGATCAGGAGAAGCTAAGATATCCATCGCTGATGAAGAGACAGAGAGTCAAAGCCACACAGCAATACCGGACTAAGTATGAGCCTACAAAAGAAACAGAGGGAGCCAACACTTCAAGCTACAGCATAGTTGACGAGCTAAAGAGGACCCCCGCAAAGATAAGTATGTACAAGGCTCTTCTGCTCCCCGGGCAAGTTGATCTGCTGCAGGAATCTTTGAAGAACATAAAATACGGGAAGCCAACGCAACCTACTGTGTTAGCTCAACCCCTGACAGTCTTCGCCATTGAAAAAAATAGGCCACCTCCTTTCTATCTGTCATTACGGATGGAAGGCTATATAGTACACAACTGCATGGTGGATTATGGTGCCTCCATGACTGTTATGACGAGAGCCGTCTGCGATGAGATCGGTATGGAGTATACAAGGAGCAGCCAAGGTGTGTTGCAACTAGATGACACCCCTGTCAAGACAGTTGGTGTCATCAAGGATATCTCGATCTGGCTGCATAAAGCCCTCGACATAGTGGTCATATAGGAAGTCGTTGTGGTTGACTTGGAACCCTACTTCGGCATGTGCCTCTCTAGGGATTTCACTGCAAAGCTGGGTGGGTATCTGTCTCTAGATTACTCACATATGGAAGTGCCCTTCAAAGGAAGGATACTAAAGATCTACAATGAAAAGCCTTCGACATTTCTAGTAGAGAAGATACCCGGAGAAGAGTCACAAAACGACATGGTTAAGCTGACAACTGAGGAACTGGTGGTGGTGGACATAATAGAACAAGCCCTGGAGCTGTTACAAGTGGAGGATGAGTTCTCCTTGCTGGACTTCAATGCCATGATCGAGACTGAGCAAGGCTGCTACTCCATCACTCAGCCTGACAAACTTGACCAGTCAGTAAGGAAAGAGGTAGGACCTGCACCAGAAAAGTTGTGGCAGCTCTTCTTTGATGGCGCCCGATGCAAAAATGGCGCCGATGCAGGGGTACTCCTGGTTTCCCCATCCGGGATCCAGAAGGACTATACTTACAGGCTAGCTTGGAGCTTTACTAACAACGCGATGGAGTATGAAGCCCTGTGCTTAGGTTTGAAAAAAGCAGAGAGACTGGGGGTGAAACATTTGCAAATCTTTGGCGACTCAGAGTTGGTGTGCAACCAAATTACTAATAAATGGGCCTCCAAGAAGCATTACCTCAAGGCGTATCGTAATTGTGTCTGGGACCTGATGGAGTCATTCGACTCATTGAATGTCAAAGCCATATCACGTGAGAAGAACAAACACGCTGACAATTTGGCATCTATTGGAGCTAGGTACGTTCTGGCTGATGACACTATCCAGAAGTCGAAGCCAGTTCGTACTATCTACAGGCCTTCTATGCCTGATAAAGACACCCACTGGCAGGTGTTTGATTGTGACGAGGATATCGTCACTTTTTTTATTACCGAAGCATGTACAATAGAAGGTAGAGACCCTGATGACGAGCAGTATGAGGGGTTGATACAGTTGAAGAACAATCATGTCCCAAAAGGACTGATTACCTTAGAGAGTCTCTTTGACTAGAACGATAGAGCAATATCACACAAGATCAAAGTAGACCCCAAGCAGTACGTAGACCTAGAGCTGGAACCTAGAAAAACAATCAAGGTCAGGATGGACTGCACTGAAGAGGAACTCAAGCAGATCAGATCATTATGTAGATAGTTCCCTAATATCGTAGCCTGGTGCTACCAAGACTTGAAGGGGTATGATAGACAGATGATCTAGCATACCATAGAGCTGGAAGATAATGCAAAACATTTTCGACAGAAGAAAAGGGTAGTGAACCTGAAGATTGAAGCCATGATGAAAGTTGAGCTCTTGAAGATGCTGGAAGCCAAAATCATCTACCCCATCAAGCATTCATCTTGGGTCACCAATTTGGTTCCTGTGAGGAAGAAGAATGGAGACATCCGTCTCTGCATGGATTTCAAAAATCTTAATCAAGCCTCACTGAAGGACCATTACCCGCTTCCCCAAATCGATCATATCCTCCACATAGTTGCTGGAGTACAGAGGTTCTCCCTCTTGGACGGATTCTCTGGATACAACCAGATATGGGTAAAGGACGAAGATCAGCACAAGACAACATTCACCACCAAATGGGGACACGTTCGCATATCAACGCATGCCCTTCGACCTGTTTAATGCCGGTGCTACATTTCAGAGAGCCATGGACTTGGCCTTCCAAGAGCTTCTCAACAAGGTCATTGTCATCTACTTGGATGACATGATTGTATTTTCTCACAGGAGAGAGGACCATGCTTCCCACCTATGGCAAATATTTGAGAGATGTCGTGAATTCGGCATTTCCATCAACTCGAAGAAGTCAATCTTCACAGTAAAAGAGGGTAAGCTGCTGGGACATGTCATTTCTGAGAAAAGCCTTACAGTGGATCCTGACAGAGCAGAAGCCCTTCTCGGCTTACCCATCCCAATCGACAAGAAAGGGTTACAGTCATTCTTTGGCCAGATCAACTTCGTGAGGAAGTTCATACCAAACTTCACACAAGTAATCAAGCCCATGGCCGAACTGTTAAAAAAGAATGCCGAATTCTTGTGGACTGACGAAAGAAAGCGGGCTTTTAAGGAGATCAAGGCTAGAATTGCGCAAGCCCCGATGTTGATTAATCCAGACTATTTCAAGGATTTCATCCTCTACGCGGTGGGAGAACCCGAGAGTTACACCGCAGTCCTGACTCAGAAGGGAGATGATGGCGAAGAACGCCCCATAGCGTTCTTAAGCCAGGTGATTCAGCCGCATGAAGAGAAGTACAATTTTATTGAGCGACAGGTTCACACAGTCATGAAATCTCTCAAGAAGTTCAAGCACTTCATCTCCCAGAGTCGGATAACTGTCTTTGTGATACACCCAGACGTCAAGAATTTCATCATACAAGGGGAGCCTGGTCACAAGAGGGCAGGATGGATTGCCAAAATCCAAGAGTTTGACATCGAGGTATGGCCAACAAATATAATTAGAGGTCGAGCCTTGTGCCAAGAGCTTGCCCGAAGCACTGCAACTGAGATCTCTGCCTGCAAGTGGGAAGATTCGAGAGCGGAAACCAACCTAGCCAAATCCTTATCAGAGGAAAGTGATTGGAAAAATGACCTGGTGCGATATTTTAGCACCAGGAGATGCCCAGATCACGTTAATGCCTCACAAAGAAGGACGTTTAGGCTAAACACCTTAAGATACATACTTCGCCCCAAGGGGAATTATTTCAAAAACATTGACGGCATCCTGTTGCGATGCGTCAGAGAGACAGACAAACCCAGGGTCCTCAGAGAATTCCACTCTGGGATGCCTGGGGGACACCATTCTGGAAGGCCTATGACCTTAAAAATCATCAGAGTTGACTCTCTTCATAGACGCACATGTGGTCTGTGTCAAATATGATAAATGTCAGAGGTTCGCTAGCAGGAATAGAAAAGCACCCTTTCCCCTCCAGCCAATTCAAGCCGATACTCTGTTTCAGCAAAGGGGTCTAGACTTCATCGAGGTCATCACGCCTAACTTTGCAGCGGGACACAAGTTTATCCTTATAGCCACAGATTATTTCAGTCGGTGGGCAGAGGCGATCCCCACTAAGCATGCATACCAAGAGACGGTCATTGAGTTCCTCGAGAGCCTCATTACCCATTTTGGGGTCCCGAAGGCAATAGTGATAGACAATGGTCCAGGGTTCACGGGCACTGTACTCATGGAGTACACCAGCAAATACGACATCTATCACAAAATGTCTTCGAATTACTACCTGCAGGGGAATGGCCTGGCTGAGTCCACCAACAAGAATCTACTGAAGATCGTTAAAAAAATAGTAGAGAGAAACAATAGGACATGGCACCTGCTCCTGAATTGGGCGTTGTGGGCGGATCGCATATCATTTAAGAAGTCTATCAAGACATCCCCCTACACGCTCGTGTAGGGCAAGGAGGCAGTTCTACCTACCCACATAGAGATACCCGCACTCTGGATACTATACGAAGAAAAAGACGATGGGGATCCAGTGGATGCCAGACTTTGCCAACTACTGTGGTTAGAAGAAGAAAGAGAAAAGGCATACTAGGCCTTTACTAAACATGCTGAGGCGACCCAAGGCTGGTTTGTGAAAGGCACCATTGCCCGAGTTTTCAAAATCGGGGACCTAGTGTTAAAGTGGGACTCACTGAAAGCAAAGCCGGGAAACCATGGTAAATTTGATGCCCTCTGGGAAGCTCCTTATCAAATTGCTCGGGTGAACCAATTTAATGCATTCATGCTTCGGGACATGGCGGGACAGCTTCTCCCCATTCTTGTCAACGGGTTCCACCTGAAGATTTACCACCACTGAAGGCACCCAAGGGGTCCTTGTACATATTTCTTTTTTGCATTTTAGCTTATCATAATGTACATATTTATTCCAGCATTCAGCTTTTAGTTTTCAAAGCCTAAGTGAAGCCTAGAGCAAACCCCGACTTCGCAGCGAAGTCGGGCATCGCTCCTTGAATAGTGCGACGTCGGGAGTTTGAGAGAAGGCGGCTGACGAAAAAAGCCAAAAAAATGACTAAGTATTGGGTGCGCAATCCGAATTCACAGTGAAGTCGGACTACGCACCGTCTTGGGAGCGCAGTCGGGGAGCACAGAGCAAAAATCAGCTAAGTGTTGAAGTCAGACTGCACAACTTTTCTGGACAAATTCAGACTACGCAATAAATTATGTGTGAAGTCGGAGTGTGCACGTTTTTCGGGCGAAGTCCGAGTGCACCCTCAATTTTGCGTGCACCTTGAACGACTTACCATGAGAAACGAGGGACATAATGATAAAATATTTCTAAGTGTGGGCCCAGACAGCGCAGTGTGGCATAGTGCAAAGTTGGGTTGTGTCCCTCCTTAAAACCTTGGGCCAAAAGTTCTCCCTCAAAGTGTGTGCCCAGGCGGCGGCTGTGACGTCATTGGAAGCATGAGGTCCAAATTTTTTAAAAAAATAATGATTGCGCATCTTTCAAAGTGAATGTCATTAAAATATTAGGTGCATTAGGACCAACCGCAACTAGGGTACGCTTTCCAAAGAAAAACCCACGCATGGCTGCCAAAAAATTATAATGCTTCCACCTACTTCGGGTAAATCACCTTACCCCCCTCCCTTGCGCCATTAATGTTGTATTTCTTGCCTAGAAAAGGGGCCCTGGCATACTCAGAACATCCAAATTGTCAAGTCAAGTCTGAGCTGCAAGGCGCAGAATTAAGCAATTAGTAGCCAGAATCCCCGTCTCTGCCACCTCGAGTAGAAAAGAAAGAATGGACAAGGGGAAAAGCACCAATGTCGGCACATTCTAGCGACACAGAATGCGAAGCTAAAGAACAAACAGAATCCAGTGCTCATGAGAGCGAAGGGTCGCGAGAGCAAACAACGAGAACCATGTCGAGGAGAAGCCAAGGGCAAGCTCCACCATCGCCCATAAATCGCCTGGCCAGGTATAGAGACGACGAGTACTCTATCAGCCTCACCAAGCTGTGGCTAAATATAGCGAAGTGGGCTGACAAAGTTTTGCCCTCGCACCATGTCGGGGCTGCATACAAATCGAACCTGTACTAGTTCTTTTGCCCTCCTGTCCACTAGTGCTCGGAGCTAGTTGAATCCATTGTGGCATACTACAAGCCAACCGCCCGGAAAGTTTGTGACAACCACGCAAGAGTATTGTTCACACTCTTCAGGGAGAGCGTCCAACAAGCCTTCACCCTAGGGCTCCAGTACGACCCCAACACAATTGTCAGGAGAATTAACCTGGACGAACAGGTAGGCAAATTTTTCGAGACCAAAAGGATGATAGGCTTTCTTGACTCAGATCTGAAAACCCCGCTACCATCCGAACAGTGGCTGACAGGCCCTATACCCCTGGACAGGTTCGAAAATAAGTACATATATATCATCCTGGCATGGGTACTCCGTTGCAACTCTGACAGAGTGGTGCGCCCGTATCAGCTGGCGCTCGCAGAATGCATTTTACACAAGGAGTTTTATGACTCCACGGCTCAAAGAAGTAGGAGGCGCCCTATTTTCTTTGACTGGGCAGATTGGGTGGCGTATGCCATACATTCGAACCTGGTCAGGTTGCAGCAGAAGCAGACAACAAAATTCTGACTCTGCTCATTCCTCACATGGTTGTGCCTGTACCACATGCACTACCAAATTAAAGTGCCTGACTTGAAGAAGGTGAATGAAAAGGGAGAGACGCTGCCTGTGTAGGAATGGACTAAAGCCCTGTACAGGAAAGGGTCATACTATGAGTTCAACTTCAAATTTCTAGGTATGACCTTGGCGTTGTTCAATGGCGAGGGATCTCGCCCGCCACTTGCCATGTCAAACTATCTGAGGAAGTACAAGTGCGAGGACACCTTTCGATTGACGCAGGGCATTGTGGTCAGAATCTATGGATTCAAGGGGGAGCCATTCCTAATGCCCTATTTCTACACTGACCACCAGTTCGGTATGGAGATATCCCGCCAGATTGACTATGTCGAGGAGGAATTTGGCCAGGGAAAGAAGAGAGGTCATATTTTCCAATGTCCTATTACCTGGTCGAACATTCAAGTGCACGAGATTGGACAACATGTCTACCTCAAACAAGAACTCCTCATCATGGGCCTGATACAGCTACCTCAGCACTGGAAGTATGACCCAATTGGGGTCAGGGGAAAATTTGTGCACATCTGCCCCCGAGCGGAGATCATGCAAGAAAGGTGCAATAGAACGGGTGCAGACCTAGAATGGCACATTGAGCGGATGCAATCATGGCCACCATGGCATGATTTTTACTGTGAAGAAGTGGCGTTTGATCCAGAGCGCAATCTAGACCACCGGTTAGACTCAACGGGCTTCAAGAAATTCCTCTCCAAGGTGGCGCCCCTCAATTGGCAAAAGGAAAAAATCATCGAATGTTGGAAAATGAGGTGTCGCATGCAACACGATAAGTCTAACCGAAAGACATTGGCCGTAGATGATGAATTTTTGGCCTTATATGATCAATACGCTGATAAATGGCAGTCGTTCGCATTTCGAGATTGTGTTCCCCCAGGTGCCAAAAAAAGGTATAAAAGGAGGCCCCTGTCCCAGCAATTGCCTACTCTAGGGACTTCCAACGTGACACCAAAAAGCAGCCAAGTGGGCCCAATGTTGCCTCCAGCTCCTGAAACGTTACCTCAAAGGGTACAAGAGCCATAAAATTCAACTCTTGAGGTGGCCCCCCTAAAGGAAAAGGCACCAGAAGAGCCAGCCAGTGGAATAATCGCAACAAGCATTCTCTCATCAAAACCCAGGTACAAGTTTACCGTGGGAACATCGTTGCCTGCTGCCCCAACCTCCTCTGCCTCCTTCGAACCAGCTGCAGCTCCAGAAGAAAATAAGAGGAAGAGGAGCGAAAAGTCCAAACGGCCTAAGGAGTCTGTGTAGTAAACGACCACAGCACGGACAGGGACAGTTGTGCAGGAAATCATCTCATTGGACAGCCCTGGGATAGAAGCAAAATCTTGGGCTACAGGCGTCCTTCAATCAGCGGCTCAGGCAGGTATGTCCTCTTCCCCAGTTCCCCAAATCCCAGTCGAACCTGTCATAACACCGTCCCCCACTATATCACGGCAAGCCCTAGTTGCATCATCTTTGTCTCAAACCACCCAACCCTCCCACAGTTCCCATTCCTTCGATCAGTTCGCCCAAGACCCAAATGTTTTCCAGACCCTCAGTCAAACCCTAGACCCCTCGCCTATGGCCAGTGTCAAATTTGTGCCTACATCACCGTGTTGCTCACCTCCCTTGTTCAAAACCCCGCATACACCTTCCACTCAGCCGCTCGCTTCCCCTAGGACCCGATCGCCCTTAAAAGCGACCACGCCTTTTGGAATATCTCCTGCTTCACTGTTTGTAGGAAGAATGCCGCAACAAGACTTAGTCTTGGCATATCCGATGCTGCAGAGCTTGACTTCATGGGAGAACAACTGCAAATCACAGATGATCAGCTTCTGGCAACGAAGGTCGTAGGGTGTTTCGCCTATTTCCTCTAGGGCATCAAGCGGAGAAGAGCCGAGGAGATAGATGCCCCTGTGAAATGCACCAAGTTCGACTTGGACAGGAGAGTGCTGCGAACTGAGAAGCCGATCCTGAAAGTGAAGAAGCCTCTCTGGGAAATGACCGAGGTAGACTATGAACACCGAGTCAAGGAGAATAACTTTGATGATATAAACGAGGAATACGAAATCAACGGTATTCGTCGCAGAACTGACAATCTCCTTGTCAAGCGACTCGAGAAGGTGACTCTTCAATCTTGACTAGTGCACTCACATATCTAAGAGATGCATCTTTTCATATTCCACACATAAGACAAGCCCCTCATCTTTCCACTTGTATACTTGACTCTTGGCTCTATATTTACTCTTGCACACTATACCCTATGACATGTGCACATATTGCACATAGAGACATACATAAAGGGAAAATATAAAAAACACTCTTAAACTATAGAATCAAACCCTATTCTAATATTTACATATTTACAATTGTACCATAGGTACATTTACATTTCTACCAAATGATGTAATATTTTCTAACACCCCCCTATATTACACTATTTGGTTATTGAAGATCTCTTAATATACATAGGTAACTCTGAAACTTTTGATACTTGTTTTGACCAAGAGCTTTTGTAAAAATATATGCAACATGTTCTTCAATGAGAACATGTTTATCTAAATATGATAATATTGAACATGATCTCTAACAAAGTGATATTACACTTCAATATATTTTGTTCTTTCATGAACCCGAGGATTTTTTATTAATTTAAAAACTCCTTGAGTATCACAATTTAGTATTGTTGGAGTCCTTGTGATTTCCATATCTGACAATGTGTACTATAACCAAAGTGCTTCACATACTGCATCTCTAGTTGCACAATACTCTACTTTTGTTGATGAAAGAGCTATTGCATGTAGTTTCCTACTATACCTAGAAATAGGTCCTAACCCAAGATGGAACACATCCTAATGTTGATTTTTATTCATCTACATATTTGCTATAGTCAAAATCTGAATATCCTTGTAAGTAAAAATTATAATTTCTTTTGTATTTTAATCCAAATTCTATAGTCTTGTTGATATATTATAGTATTCTTTTCATGGCTTTCCAATTACTTTCTTTGTGCTATTGCATGAATCTAGAGATATAATTTACTAAAAGAACAATATCAGACCTATTATTTGTTAGATACAACAAACTTCCAATTAATTGTATAGTAGCAGAAACCAGTGGTGTCTTATTATATCTTGATAATTGCAATCCTTGTTCCATAGGTGTATCTTTAGGTTTATAATTTGTCATTTTGTATTTTCAAGTAATGACTTTGCATACTTTGTTTGTGTTATTGTGATGTTTTCATTTTGCCAAATTTTTAAACCAAGATATTAATGTAATAAGCCTAGTTTTATCATTTCAAAATCCTTTTCTAGATCCTTCTTTACCTCATCTATTAGAGTCTTTGAGCTTCTTGTGATTACTATGTCATCAACATATACTACAAGAATTATTCTTTATGATCCAACCTTCTTTGTATAAATATTAGAATATAATGTACTTCTTTTAAAATTGTATCAAAGTAGATGATTATTAATCTTAATGTACCATGCTCTTGGTGCTTGGTTTAGCCCATATAAAGATTTGTAAATTTACAAAACTTTTGTTCTTTTTCTTTGATAAAAGAAAAAACTTATGGCTCAATTATATATACTTCCTCTTCTAGATCATTGTTAAGGAATGCACTCTTAACATCCATTTGATAAAGTTTCCATCCAAGTTGTGCGACTAATGCACAAATTGTTCGAATAATAGTCATTCAGGTTGTAAGTGTAAAAATTTCTTCATAGTTTATTCCTTCTGTTTGAGTATATCATTTTGTAACTAATTGTGCCTTATATTTTTCAAGTGAACCATGTACTTTGTATTTTATTTTGTAAACCCATTTACATCCTACTAGTTTCTTTCCTTATGGTAAATTAACTAGATCCCATGTTTTATTTTTCATTAATGCTACATATTCTGATTCCATGATTATTTTCCATTATGGTTATCTTATAGCAACTTGTGTAGTTGAATTTCTACTATTGAACTCATTAATCCCATATTTGTTCTTGTCATGTTGTGAGTTTGAGATCTCATAGTAGTAAGATCTAGCATTTGTTCTAGCTTTGAGTCCTTAAGTGTATTTCTCCACCATTTTTCTTCTTTTCTTTGAGATGTCATTATGAATTCTAGGTTTTCAATTGGTTCACTAAATTTTACTGACTCTGTTTCTTCATTTTATGAGTTTTCTTCATCCAAAAAAATCAAAATGGGTCTTATATTAATCTTTTGATCTTCAATAGTGTTTTTGTTTCTTTTATCAAAAACTACATCTATGCTTCTACGAATTTTCTTTGTAATTGGATCAATTATTCTATATCCTATTGAATCATCATCATACCCAAGAAATATTCTACATATGATAAAAAGAACTATCCCACATATGGTTTTATCATCTAATTTTTTTCTCTTTTGCTTTGGAATATGCACATATGCCTTGCAACCAAAAGTTCTTAGATGTCCTATTGAAATATTTTGCCCTGACCATACTTCTTCAGGAGTGACATTTTTAAAAAAATTGTGGATGATATATTTTGTATGTATACTACAGTTTTAATAGCTTTTGCCCAATATTGTCAATCAACATGAACTTCTTTTAGTATGCAGCATACCATTCCCATAATTGAATGATTTCTTATTTATGTAATACTATATTTTAGGGTGAATATGTTGTAGTAAATTGTCTTTTATACCATTTAATTTTAGAAATGATTCAAACTCTTTTGATAAAAACTCACCACCCCTACCTGAGCAAATATACTTAATCAATTTTCATGTTTTTGTTTCCACTAATTGCTTGAATTGTTTGAAGCAACTAAAGGCTTCAAATTTAAACTTCATAAAATACACCCACATTTTTTTTGGAATAATCATCAACAAATATTTGAAAATATCTATGTCCTCCAAGACTAATAGTGTTCATTGGTCCACATAAATCTACATATATTAACTCTAGTGGCTTTTGAGCTCTATGGTTATTGAGTTCAAAAGGTATTCTATTATGTTTTCCTGTAAGACATTTTAGACAAACTGTAGATTCCCATGAAATTTTGGGTAGTCCTTCAACCATTTGATGTCTATTCATTTCATTTATAGAAGATGCACTTATGTGTCCTAGCCTTTTATGCTAGATTTATTTGATGTCTAATGTTTTAGTTGATGGAGTTGCATTTGATAATGTATCTAGGGAAAATAGACCATTTTTGTACAAACCAGATGCTATAAATTTTCCTTTTTTAGAAATAAGACATTCCTTTTTATTGTTAAGAATTTTAAACTCAACTGATAACTTTTGATCCATTAATTGAGATATTGAGAGTAGAATACTAGTTAACCTAGGTACACACTACATTTTTAATTGTGCATTTTCCTTAAAATTATTGATTTTCTACTCCTTTGACCTTATATGTTTTATTATTAGCTATGGCATCTGGTTTCTCATATTTATCTTAAAAAGAATTGAACCAATTTTTATTTCTAGTCATATGGCTGCTTGCCCTTGAATCAAAATACCAGTGGTTTATACCAAACATGATTAATTTCCTTTGAAGTAGAAGTCCTTGATCCACAATTTAATTTAATCAACCAATTTTCAAAAATCAAAATTTTGAAATAAACAAATTAAATGTAGAATTCCTATTGACTCCCTAATTAAACAATTCTCTACTTTCACTTTTCAACTTTTCAAAAATCAAATGTGGAAGTCAAATTTAAAAATCTAAAATATCCTTATCGCTCCAATAAATTCAAATTTTAAATTTAATAGATTTCAAATAAGCGCCTTATCACTCTAATTGACTTTAATCAATTTTAAATTTCAATAGGAACACCTAATAACATTTCCTTGAATTGTGTGCCTAAAATATTTGAAATGTTAGGTCAATATTGCATACCTTAATCTTAGCGCTACACTTCCTTTCACTTGATGATTGCTTCCTTCATGCACTGTACCTTACTATGGCATAGGCGTTTTGAGTTTGATTATGCTCGCTCTCCAATGTTGTCACTTCCTCTTCCTTTTGCAATGTAACTTTTTTCAAGCCTTGGATGGTTGTATTTTGAGACTTCTATCAAACACAGTTAGGATTCTTATCGTAGAGATATCTTCCTCCATCCTTTCTTTAGCAAATATATGCAAAGTTGTTCTTCTCCACACCTACCTCATGACAAACTATCACACAGAGTTTTTCTCCACATCTTCCTCAACAGTCTGGATGAACTTTTATGCAGAGGTGTTCTCCTCCATACCAAATAGAGATGTCTCACACCTCATGTAGTAGCTAGAATGTGATTTCTTCAATAGAAAAACTATTTTAAAATCATTCTATTTTTTTGTTCTCTTTATTTTTTGTTGTGGCTATCATGCCCTACTAGCTTGGCTCTTTCTTATCTTAGATTTGTTCATTTTTTAATGGATTTATCTTGTATTTGGGTAGCTTCAATAGCTCTGTATATTTTGTTGCTTTTCCTCTAATTTCTTCTTCTTGGTGGCTTAAGCCACTCCTTAACTAGTTCTCTTTTCTCATAGAGAATCCTCCTTAATCACGATGACTTTGACGATCCTCTCACATCCAACTTCTTTAGAGTCAGCCCTTCAATGCTTCTTGTATCAACATCTTAGATGTTGCTCTATGCTTTTCCTTCTCAAGTTTTTTTCTTGATTTATCTATCTTTGAATACGCTTCGTTTTTTTCTACTATATCAATGCAGTCACAAACTATTGCATTCTCCTGCTTCAATTTGTGCTATGAGATCAGGGTCAAAATGCACCCAAATTTTTCATGCTCTTCTTTCTTCTATGGTTTAAATTTCTTCATTTGGCTCTACAACTATCAATCTATTTTCTTTAAAGCTTTAAATTTAAATTCACTTAAAAAAAATTGATGCTAGATTTTTTCCTAAACCTTTTTCAAATTTAAATTCACACCGAAATCCTTCTCTGATGCTAGCTTTCAAATATACCTCTTCCAAAATGATGGATAGAGGGTGGTAGCTCTGATACCATTGTTGGATTTTTATCTAGATTATCATAGGTCCCAATGTTCAGGATCATAATATATTATTCAATATTTGAGCATTCAATATATGTGGATAATATTAATAAACAAACATTTCTATAAAATAACAATAATATGAAGTAAAATAACCAATATCATTCATGCAATAACATGAAAAAAATTACAATATAATTGCTCAAACTGTATACAAGCTAATTTATTTGATGCTTGATATACATATATTCTTCTATTACATTACATGGAGATTTATCTCCATAATATAGCCTTAGAAATGTGACTCTTCAATGCTTCACTATTGCACTCCTTACATATCCGGGAGATGCATCCTTTCATATTCTACACATAAGCCAAGCCTATCATCTTGCCACTTGCATACTTGACTCTTGACTCTTTATTTACTCTTGCACACTTTACTCTATGACACATGTACACATCTTGCACATAGAGACACATAAAAGGGAAATATAAATCACACTCCTAAACTATAGACTCAAACCCTATTCTAATATTTACATATTTACAATTGTACCATAGGTACATTTACATTTCTACCAAATAATGTAATATTCTCTAACATAAACTTTGGCTAGCCTGAATCAAATGACCCATAATTTTATCCAAATGATGTCATGTGACTCATGATGACCACACATGAACACTTCAAACAACCCACACGACTTTTTGATAATCTCCTAACAACATCTTCTCGAGACAATCTAATCAACTTGAACACCTTCCAAACCACCCAATAAAAGTGTATATGTTATGGTACCTAGGAATAAATATATGGTGATATGATATAATATTGTATATGGCTATTATGGATAGTTGGCATGGGCCACACATAATCCAGGGTTGATTATATTATTATATTATATTATACTAATAAGTGGGATAAGGGCTTATAATACGGGTATATAAAGAAAAGATATTGTTATTGTAATCATCATCATTCATATGAAGTATTACTTGTGATTGTCTTTTCCCACAAAGTCGTTTATGAGACTTTTCCAACTCCAAATGATGCTCTCATATTGGGAGATCTTGTGGAATTTTCCTTCCTTAAGGAGTATTATTAGTGTTGCCCTACCCTATGGGTATTTTCTATCTTTGTATTGATTATTATTGTGGATAATTATTTAAGGATCAGTGATTTGATATTTTTGCATATTGGTGAATGGTTTTTGTTAATGAGAATAAAGTTTCATAACAATGAATGACCCGTAATCATTGCATGATGGCTTGGTCTTTGATTCAGAAAATCCTTACCATTGCATGATGATTCGTTCTTTGAATAAGATGACCCTTACGTTGTTAGATGATCCTTTGATCATCATGAACAACCCATATCACTAGATGACACCCATACTTTCTTTGGCACTCTAGTGCGACTCCAACATGCCTCAAACAATGGATGGAATGTTTCATTTCAATTTAGTATAGTTTCCTATGTGAAAACAATAAATAAAAAGACTTCCTTTAAGTCTTACTGTCATATCCAAAAAACATCTCACATCTTGATGCACAACATAAAACGAACCTCATGAATTATGTAATAGCAACTTCTCCATCATAAACAAAATACTAGCAAGTTAGACCATAAAATACATAAGACGGTCTGACGATACATCAAATGGCCTAGCATGAGAATGAAACTACCTCTTTGATATTCTCAGATGATTCTCTAACTTTAGACATTGGCAAGGCTTCTTTGAGATAAAAACAAATGCTTGCAAGCCTGCAAAATCAAACAAAAAAACTAACACAATGTTTTCTCCCGCAAATGATTTGGTAATGTCTCCTCACATGAAATCAGTAAAGGTTTACATCTCCAACTTCTATATTTTCCAGGGCAACACACACAAAGGTGTCTTTTTTCTACTATACAGGATCACTTTCGCAACGTCGAAGCTCTAATACCAAATGTTAGAAATGCAGATTAGCTACAATGAAAATTTCATTAATGTGATAGGAGAATATAGACATACATGATCAAGAATAGAGATATCATGAGTTACAACCAACTTTGCAACTACCTACAACTCTCATAACCATATACATAAATACGTCATTAATACATAATATTCATAACATTATGTGAGAGAAACATTGGTTTTCCTTTCGTAAAATATATGATTTGACACCTTGATGTCTTATGTGAGAGAAACACTAGTCTTCTAGTTGATCTTGATATCAGTTAGAATGGAGGATATTGTTTTCATTTTTTGCTAATGATTATTATATATTATTAAAGAAATCTTAAAATTTTCCAAAAGATACAAGTAAATTCAACTTTGCAGTTTTCTCAATTTTAAATTATATAGTGTGTTTTGTATCTTTTAGGTCAACGTAATAATATTCGGGTTCAATTCTTTCTATAAGACCTTGCCAACTATATAATTTAATCAAAACTCTTATTTATACCTTAGAAATAAAAAAGAAAAAATTAATATAAATTAAGATTAATGTTTTACATAATCTCCAGACTTATTTCTCTAACTTAATCACTACATATAGAGGATTTTTCTTTAATCTTTTAAATATTGATTTTTTATTGTTTTGTCCTATAGTAGTTTATTGTATGATGTTGGTTAGGAGATTAACTTTATTTTTATTATTTATAGTCTCAACAAAATACCCTTTGGCCATTTACAAGAGTCTAAAGATGAAAGATGAAAAACCTTCACTTCTCGTTAAGTGTTCATGACATTGAAACCAATGTTTTCTTCTTTTGAAACTCTAGTTATTATCATTAGGATGAATAACAATTTTCATAACAATGATGCCAAGAGTATCTTGCATTACAATATCCTGTGATGTTTTTTCTACTTTAAAAATTTGTTAATATGTATAATCTTTCACTTTTGGTTATGATTAACTTGACTAAATTGAAGGCCTATGAGCTCTTCACTTTGTAATTTGATCCATGTATTAAATAATGGATGAAAAATATGTTAGTTTGTGGGATTATTAGGAGTCCTAAAATGTATTATGAAGTATAAATATGTTTGCACATAAACGATTGTAATCATCAATGTGTGTTATTTTTTTCCTATCTTTAATAAATGAACAATATTTATGGACAACATCCTCATATCTTGTAATGTCCCTTTCTTGGCTTGTTGTCAGTATGGGAGCATTCAGAGAAGGTTGGAGGATTACCAGGTTGATGTATGCTTCTGGATGCCTGTTTTTCGGAGTTATACTGAGCTCAGATGATGGACTTACTATTTATAGTAAGTCAGTTATGAGGGTTTCTAGCCGAGCAGACAGCATGATGTTACTCTATGCCATATTGGGTATCCAAATATATATTCTGTTGATAGACTTCGGTCCGTTTGGTCACTGGTGTAGAAGACTTACTATTTTTAGTAAGTCAGTTAGGGTTGGCATTTTGGGAAACGGAAAAGGTACGTTTGTCATCTACGACGAAAAGGGTATCCGTTTCTATCTTTTGTTTGGTGATTGGATGTTGGGAGCCTGATTATTTTAATGCCCGAAGTTAATTAATATTATAATTAAATGTAATGTTTAAATATATTACAGATGGGCTTATATTTTTGATTAAAAGGGGCCTTGTGAGTACTCGTTTTAAAGGGGATGAAATAAAGATTTGATTGGGAAGATTATTTTATCATTTTTAATTACTTTTGTCACCTTGGGAAGTGGGACGCCCCTTTTTGGCTCTTAAGTTATGAAATTAATGTATTTCTTTATCCCACATTCATCAAACATGAGGAACGTCCAACTTGAAGAAAGAATAAAAGGGCGTTGAGGAGGCATAAGGAGACATCTTTGGTTATTATATTTTTCTCTTGGAGAACTTGGTGAAGTTCTTGCACATTGCAGGAGTTACCTTTCAGCTTTGTTGTGACGAAAACCACAGCAAGGGACGCCATTGCCGGGAGTGAAAAATCTCCTCACTTTGGCAATTGCATTCTCAATCCTTGGGAATGACTTTGAGCTAATTGGAGAAATTATTGCAGGTTCTTTGCGGCAGATTGGAAGGGTTTAAAAAGAGTTATCTGAGCATTCTTATCAGCCAACAAGATTATTGGGTTTGAGGACAGGTTGCATCGATTGAAGATCATATTGGAAGATTCCCTTCATGGTATTTGAGCAGGTCCAACGAGTTGGAGATTGGAAATTTGCAACAATAAGAGCATCTATTTCGGTCATTGTGGAAGAGCTTCTTGGAGGAAGATTATAGGAAGAACACATAATTTCTACAACGAGGTTTATATCTCATCCAACTCGCCCATTGCAGCCCAATCGTGGCATTGCTGAAGCATAACACTTTAAACTCTAAGGACAGTGATCAGATTTGAGGGAATTCGAGTGTTGGGAAGAGCAAAAAACAAAGTACATTGCAGACGTACCAAGCCCTGCACCTGGCCGTACAAGTTGGGTAGGACGTGATTCCCTTAGGGTTCTAAACGCCCCTCCTTGTGAAGGATTATCAATTGCTGAGTCTTCCTCTCAGTAAAGGGTATCTGAAAGTGCTTTGAGTTTCATGAAGAAGCATGTATTTGATGACATATGAATGAAAATGATGTTTTTTCTGAGTCTGATTTGCAACTTCAGAATTATATCAGGACCTTCTAATCACGGGTACATCTCCTTATTTCATGATATGTTTTAGAGGGTTTCCTTTACTATGTTGGTAGAATATTGTGCTCAATTTTCATTGCAATTGGAGAAGTGTTTTAGAAGTTAGAGAGAGATTACTTCTTGGTTGTAGCTTCTTTCATTGAATGCATAACAAGTGTTTGTAAAAATGTCTTGCTTGAATATCATAAGTTTTTAAGATCATTCAAAGGATGGGGTTAGCATATTGAAACAACATATGATATTTCTACACCAAAAAATGAATTCATATTATCCAAATCAGCAAAACAAAGTTGCAAATTCAAACAATTACACAAGAGGAGCAGTATTTTGGTAGTCTCAGTTGGGGTGGGACATTACAGTGGTATCAAAGCTCAGCTTATCCTACCAGCCTGAGGGTTACAAAGTTACAGTAGTGTGTTGGTAATGGCTACTATCCAGGAACTCATGATAGAGCTGATGCAAAAATTTCAAGAACAAAATGAGTTTTTTACAACAATAATAGAACATCATCCTAAGTGGTTGAAGCCTCCATTAGCAGTTGGAATAAAAAAAGGGACAAAGGGAAACGACTCATTGCAGCCAAGCACAGTTGTGGACAGCGAAGAGGACAACAAGGAGGTTGAAAATTTAGAGAATGTTTCATGCATAACCGAGGTTCAAGTTGATTCTTGTATTGATGGGGAAAACAAAGCAGTAGTAGTAATTGATGAGCATGTTGATATTGTGGTTGAGGATTCAGTTGTTGATGTAGTTGGTGATTCAGAGGATGAGCACATATTTGCCACTTCAAAGTATGAGGTTAGTGAGTGCAGTGCGGTGAAAGGGCCTAAGATTGAATCATTGTGCATTGGAGGATACACTCGAGAGTTTACTTTGTGTTGATGATTCCAGTTCATTGCAGGATCACTTACAGGTTACAGATGAGCAGGTTGTCCACACATTGACACATTTGAATAGCACACATGAGTTTGTTGAATGCCTTTATCAGACAGCCCAGCTTGGAGAGAGACAGCACCAGTTGACGAGTTGGAGCTACTGCTACAGATTTGTAGGCCATCAAGCGAGCATTAGAGGTAATCAAATCAGATTACTTGAGGCTATTATCTGATAGGGATCGGGTTATGCGGTTTGCAGAGCAGACTTCCCGAGAGCTCACTCGGAAAGATGAGGAGATTGATGAGCTTTGTCTTGAGTTGAGTTTAGCTCATCACTCCCTTTTCACAGCGAAAAGTCAGTCATCTGTTGCATCCACTTCACATGATTCAGAGACTAATTCGGATACTATGGTGGTTAAGCAGTTGATTGAGGGGATACATGAGATTGGACGTGAGGAAGGATTGATTAGTAATAATGATTCCGCGTTCACTCAAGTCGAGTAGTATGAGCATAAGCGGAGTGATGATATGCTTTCTTTAATGGATGCTACTTCCTCATTTGGTGCGGTAGATGATGGTACATTACCTGATTTCGATCCTGAGGATGATGATGCGAGCCATACTTCAGGGGATTCTTTGGAGCTTCACAGAGGTTCAGTTGGTGAGGTTCATATGGATTGTATAGTGAGGTATGCTAGTCATTTTGATTTCAGCCCACATGTAGATGAGTGGACCTTTTTTCGGATGACACATAGTGGTGGGTTGAAATATGGTTATAGCGGGTTGTATACTTCACTGGGGTATGAGATGCCTTCTTCATTAGAGGGTAAGGTGATTCATTGTTGGGATGATTGTTTGGTTCAACATGATGGATGTAGTGCAGAGACAGAGTTATGGCTGAACAACTCTTCACTTGTATGTCGTTATGATATTTCGGTGCTGGATCTTGGATTTTTCCTTGGTTCGGGTGATATGGCAGGGGACCACATATGGATTTGGGATCCAGGTAGTTGTCAGTGGTTTAGTTGTTGTTTCATCGAGTTGGTAGTTGACATGATTGCTAGGATATTCTTTGGCCCATGGGATCCGGGAGGTGTGTGCCCATGGAGGTCAGTGATCTGTGGAGATCGTGCCTTGATGTCACTTCCGTTGGCTATTTGGTGGCGGGAGTTAGTTCAGACTCCCAGATGGGTCATTATTGTTCGGTTGTGGATTAGCAACCGATTAACTCCAATCTTATGTCAATAGAAAGATTGGAGAGATTTTTTGGTCAGGGATCGGTTACTTTGGTTGTTGGGAGTTGTTGGGGGGTTGATTCCAGCATCTTCTCAACTTACCGTCCTTGATTTACTTGTCCTCTCACACCGGTTTTTTAGTCTAGTTTGGGGTGTTGTCATTCTGGGAATACAGATGAGGTGTGTGCGGTTGTGTTACTATGAGCTTCTGGTTTTGATCAGAGTGGCGCAACGTCAGCGTGTTAGTTCTGACAGGATGTTGATTTGGGACTTAGAGGATATGCTCGGTTTCAGTGTGGTGACAGAGCTTGATCGGGATTGTGGAGAGCAGTTTACTTGTGAGTTGGTTGAACTATTTTAGAGAGCGATTGCACTTCTGGATAGAGGACTACACGAGATGACACTTGTAGAGGGTCAGCAATGCAGGATTTATCTCAGTTGGAGATATGAAGCTCATCGGTTCATCTGGGATCCAGGGATTGCATGGCAATTATTTTTGAGATTGTCATGTTTTGAGATTGGATTGCTTGAGGACAAGCAATCTCGAGGAGGGAGGACTGTAATGTCCCTTTCTTGGCTTGTTGTCAGTATGGGAGCATTCAGAGAAGGTTGGAGGATTACCAGGTTGATGTATGCTTCTGGATGCCTGTTTTTCGGAGTTATACTGAGCTCAGATGATGGACTTACTATTTATAGTAAGTCAGTTATGAGGGTTTCTGGCCGAGCAGACAACAGGATGTTACTCTACGCCATATTGGGTATCCGGATATATATTATGTTGATAGACTTCGGTCCGTTTGGTCACTAGTGTAGAAGACTTACTATTTTTAGTAAGTTAGTTAGGGTTGGCATTTTGGGAAACGGAAAAGGTACGTTTGTCATCTATGGCGAAAAGGGTATCCGTTTCTATATTTTGTTTGGTGATTGGATGTTGGGAGCCTGATTATTTTAATGCCCGAAGTTAATTAATATTATAATTAAATGTAATGTTTAAATATATTACAGTTGGGCTTATATTTTTTATTAAAAGGGGCCTTGTGAGTACTTGTTTTAAAGGGGATGAAATAAATATTTGATTGGGAAGATTATTTTATCATTTTTAATTACTTTTGTCACCTTGGGAAGTGGGACGCCCCTTTTTGGCTCTTAAGTTATGAAATTAATGTATTTCTTTATCCCACATTCATCAAACATGAGGAACGTCCAACTTGAAGAAAGAATAAAAGGGCGTTGAGGAGGCATAAGGAGACATCTTTGGTTATTATATTTTTCTCTTGGAGAACTTGGTGAAGTTCTTGCACATTGCAGGAGTTACCTTTCAGCTTTGTTGTGACGAAAACCACAGCAAGGGACGCCATTGCCGGGAGTGAAAAATCTCCTCACTTTGGCAGTTGCATTCTCAATCCTTGGGAATGACTTTGAGCTAATTGGAGAAATTATTGCAGGTTCTTTGCGGCAGATTGGAAGGGTTTAAAAAGAGTTATCTGAGCATTCTTATCAGCCAACAAGATTATTGGGTTTGAGGACAAGGTTGCATCGATTGAAGATCATATTGGAAGATTCCCTTCATGGTATTTGAGCAGGTCCAGCAGTTGGAGATTGGCAATTTGCAACAATAAGAGCATCTATTTCGGTCATTGTGGAAGAGCTTCTTGGAGGAAGATTATAGGAAGAACACAAAATTTCTACAGCGAGGTTTATATCTCATCCAACTCGCCCATTGCAGCCCAATCGTGGCATTGCTGAAGCATAACACTTTAAACTCTAAGGACAGTGATCAGATTTGAGGGAATTCAAGGGTTGGGAAGAGCAGAAAACAAAGTACATTGCAGACGTACCAAGCCCTACACCTGGCCGTACAATCTGGGTAGGACGTGATTCCCTTAGGGTTCTAAATGCCCCTCCTTGTGAAGGATTATCAATTGCTGAGTCTTCCTCTCAGTAAAGGGTATCTGAAAGTGCTTTGAGTTTCATGAAGAAGCATGTATTTGATGACATATGAATGAAAATGATGTTTTTTCTGAGTCTGATTTGCAACTTCAGAATTATATCAGGACCTTCTAATCACGGGTACATCTCCTTATTTCATGATATGTTTTAGAGGGTTTCCTTTACTATGTTGGTAGAATATTGTGCTCAATTTTCATTGCAATTGGAGAAGTGTTTTAGAAGTTAGAGAGAGATTACTTCTTGGTTGTAGCTTCTTTCATTGAATGCATAACAAGTGTTTGTAAAAATGTCTTGCTTGAATATCATAAGTTTTTAAGATCATTCAAAGGATGGGGTTAGCATATTGAAACAACATATGATATTTCTACACCAAAAAACGAATTCATATTATCCAAATCAGCAAAACAAAGTTGCAATTTCAAACAATTACACAAGAGGAGCAGTATTCTGGTAGTCTCAGTTGGGGTGGGACATTACATATCTTGTGTTATTCCTATCTTTTGTGAATATGGATATATGTTGATTTTGTTCAATTATCTCTCTTTATCATGTAGCTCTTCATGTTACCAAAATTCAAGATTTACCATGAAATTATTCATGGCATTAAAGCAGGTGGGTTCATCATTGATTCAAGCTTTCATTCATGGATATTTTGTA
Organism: Wollemia nobilis; assembly: GCA_028583015.1. NCBI lineage: Eukaryota > Viridiplantae > Streptophyta > Pinopsida > Araucariales > Araucariaceae > Wollemia > Wollemia nobilis. The sequence goes on along the minus strand of JAQPPZ010003077.1, from coordinate 7,372,787 downwards.
GTGTCACTTCAGTTGAACTTGTGTTCTAGAGATTGTAAATGCAAGATATTAGATTCATATTGATATATATTTTTTAAACACATTTGAAAGATTCATTGCTCTTTTGTGACAATGCCTCTAAAGTTGGCTAGGAAACTAGGCCTTCAAATTGGCTTTTCTAGGGATTTTACAAAAACCAATTTGAAGATATCCGCTTTCTTACAAAAGAGCCTAAAGGGTTTTGATTGTAAAACCAGCATTGTAGATCAACATCCCAAGTATTTGTGGCTTTCTCGTGATAGTACTTTTAAGTTTATGATTTAAAACTAGGGTTTCAAATAGACATGAGTAGGATTTGTGAAAAGCTATTTGTGCTTTTCATTCTTCATTTTTTTCCGAGTCTTAATATTGAGAGGAAAATATAATATATGTTATGCTATACTTGAGTGGGTCACCTTGAAGCTTTTGAATAAAATACATTAAACCATAGTTTATTCCCAAGGCTAGGTTGTAAGGATGACAAGAGTTTATTTTATGTTTTTTAAACTATGTTGTGACATCCAATTATGCAAATCAAAGGAGAAATTATTTGAATTTCAAAGCACAACTCTTCAAGATGTTGTTGAGAACATTAGAAAAGAGTAGAATCTAAACAAAATTTTATACAAGGTCCATTTCAATAATTTATCATTCCTCCATTTTGATGCTCAAATAATTAGAGGGAAAGTTTAAATTTGGTGCCTCATGGTGTATGTACAAGGGAGAGATTCAAAATATCATACCTTGAAATGAAAAATTTCTTGTCCTATTTTTAGATTGCTTGATTTATTATCTCTATGTAATGTTGTCATTTGTATAGTCTTGTTTTGTTGACTGCTAAACAAACTTGTACAAGACTTGATGAATTCTAATCTCCTTTATTTAGATTATCAACTTCAAAATGTCTTCATGAGGCAATATTAGATATATCCATCAAATTGCAAGATCAACTTGAGTGGAGAGTTGTAATTAAGGGAGGATGTTCAATAATATTTTCTTTGTGGCCCCAAATTAAGAGGGGATATTGAAAGTACAATCTTTCAGTTTTTATCATGACCAACTTTACAAAAGGCCTATGAACCCATCTTGAAAAATTTATGTATTAATTAACAAAGTAATAATATGGTAGATAACATTTTTGTATTATGGATAGTATAAATGCCTCCATTAACAAATTATTGTAATCATTTATATGTATAATTTTTTGTTTGGTTTTTAATGAATTAACGATGTCTATGGACACCACCTTTATAACTCACATTATTTTTCTTTCTAAATCTAAGGGATCTACTGATTCCATCTAATTCTCTTTATTGTGAAATTTTTTTATCATATTACATATGAGGCTTTACCATAAAATTAAATCAAAAGTGTCCAATATGAAAGTATATAAAAGTCCCTAAAGGGACACCCCAACAATATGTCATTGGCATTTCATCTCAGTGACCTAAGTTTAAATCATGAGGAGGGAGGCCCCCCGTTGCGATGCCCCCAAAGAGTGTGGACCCCAGTTGTACTTCGTATTACTTCAACAACTAGTAAAAGTATATAAAAAGATATAAAATATTATACTAAAGGGAAGGCACTTGTTCCTCATCCCTCTAATTAATGATCAAATGAAAATAATCAACACTACAAAGATTTTGATAAATGTAGCCAATCTAACAAGTTTCATATTATATTCCCTTAAAACTATAAAACCAATTTGATTACTAGTATGTTTTCCTAATTTGTACAACAACAATCTATGGAAACAATTAAGTGGGTTGAAAAGAAGGCTATGATTACTTCTTAAACAAGTTTTTGAACTAAGCATTTAATAACTAACTTGGAATTGTTGGTTAGAAAGAACAAGGTAATTTATTTCTATCTTTGCTTTAAGAACTTTTACTAACACTGTCAACAAAATTTCTTAAAAAGTACTTTCAAAATAAATTAGGAATTCCACTTGAGTGGCACAAAAGGAATTCTTATATTTTCAACCTTCTTGTGTTTACTCCATTATCTAATATTAGAAGAGACATTAATTTATCTTAGGATAGAAAGGAAATTTGAAATATTTTTATGATATAGATGTTGTCTAACCAAATAAAGAACTAATTTATGTTGCACTTACATTATGCATTATATGAACTAAAAAGCTTATTCATGCAAGGGTTGATTACAAAGTTGATTATATTAGTTATGTTCAAGTAAACAAGGTTAGTCCTTTATTTGTACGTCGTTACCATTTATTTTCACCTTATATGTTCATTTTTTCCAAAGAGTTCATTTTTGCCTATGGTTTAAGCAAAAGTATCCTCATTAACAAATGACCAACTTTTTGTGTTAACATGTTCTACAATTTTTTTTTTGATTGATAAAAAGGGGTTGTACTCAAGTCCCCCACCCTTAACAAATTACATCTATCTTATTTAGATCTTGAGAGTTTACAAATAGATACATTTCTCATCTCAATTGAGATGCTATAATTAGAAACATACATCATTTTACATAAAATGTCTAAATTCTTGATTTTCATTTTTTGGATCTTTTCAAATCTCTGTATGAATACAATTACTCCAAAATTGAGCATCTTTCTTGACATTTTCCTATAACAGCCTTCACAATGCCAAAACTTCACCTCTACTATCTATGCCTTGCATCTTAGTAGAGTAATATTTCCAAAACATCGCACTAACATAGTTCGCTTTACCAAATTTGGATTGCTAGTTTCCTTCCTGAAACACAAGTGCAACCACAAAAATTATAATAAATAGTCTAAATGAATACACATTATTGTTACAAAATAAAATAGATATTACCAATGGAAAAACATTAAAGTAAATCTTAATCATTAATTGATTTAGGCAATCAACAATTTTTGTCAGCTTCAACTAAACTTTCTACTTCCTCTAACCATGGAAAGGAGATGTTAACTTCACGATCCTCAAACAAAACCCCTCTATTGGCTAGCTTATATGCACTTTTGTTTCCTTCCCTTAGTAAATGTGTAAAATTGATTTCTTTAAACTCTTTAGCAAGATAGTGAATCTTCACAATTATCTCTTGTATGTTCCATGGAGCCTTTGCTTTCCTCAAAATTGCATTTATTACTATGATAGAATCACCTTCCATCCAAACTCTATTCCATTTCATTTTTTTACATATTTTTAACCCTTCTAAAGTTGCCCAAGCTTCAAATTCATTATTTGTCTTAAATCCACAATTGAAAGCATAATGAGACAATCTCTCCTCTATTATTTCTAATTATTTCTCCTCCTGTTGGTCCTAGGTTTCCTTTAGATGCTCCATAAAAATTCAACTTAACCCACTCCAAATCTGGTGGTTTCCACTTTATATTCTTTACCTTATTTTTGCTTCTCTTATACCCAACATCATAATTCAATTTAATGACTTGACTCCATCTATCAAGACTCTCTGCTTCCAAATTAGAGATTGGGTGAGTTGATAGGGTTGGTTTAGAATCCTCTATGGCTAAACATATCTTCTTTTTCATTACCTCTAAACTGATTTCATTTCCTTTAAATATTCTTCTATTCCTTTCAAGCCATATAGTCCAAAGTATTGTATCTTTTGATATATCCCATATTGTCTGTAAAGCCTCACCTTTATAAGTGCTCTACAGTTGCTTTAACCAATCTTCAATTCTGCTATTCATCACCTTGCATTTACCAAACATATTAAGAATCCATTGCCATAGATTCCAAACAATTGAGCAATCTTCCAAGATATGGTCAATACTCTCTTCCTCCTTATTACAGAAAACACATTTAGAGGGGCCATGACAACCCCTTTTCATAAGGTTATCCTAGGATGAAATTATTCTATGGCCTACTAGCCAAACAAACATTTTGACTTTAGGAATGCTTGGGCTATCCCAAATATCTCTCCAAATTCTAGTGATATTATTATTATGTTGGTGTTGAACATTATATCCACTTCTTGTTGTGTATTATCCTGAGCTATTCAACTCCCAAATCAATTTATCCTTGGCACCCCTCGGAATAATTATAGTTGTTATCTTTCTACTCAATTGCCTCCTAGCATCAATGTCTTGTACACTTGTAAAAAATCTTCTTTCCATTTGTATCTTCCTTCTTGATCCTTGTACAAAATATTTGAAACCCTATCTCCGTATTTGTCTTGAAGTAATCTCATCCAAGGTTTAAAAATTGGATCTAAATTGAGAGGTTTTCTATCACACCAAGTATCCATCCAAATAGAATTTTTTTCTCCAATTCCCACCACCCATATTAAACGTTTAATTATAAGATCAATAGATTTTTTAAACCATTCCAAAGAGTAGAACCATTTGGAAGAGAGAATGCAGTAAATATTAAACTTGGGTCATTGGGATCAACATACTTACTTAGAAGAATTATTGTCCATTGTCCTTGACTCTCTTTGTACAATCTCCAGATAAATTTTCCCCTAAGAGCTAAGTTTGCATCTGTAAGAGCTCTTAAACCAAGACCTCCCCTAGTTTTGTCATCACACAACTTGCTCCATTTCACCAAAGAAAATTTTCTTTTATCATGTAAACCTGACCATAAAAAGGATCGCATAATAAAAATTAAACTTTTTTCAACTGATTTTGACATAGAATACAAAGACATATAATATGTTGGAATGGCTTGTAAGACTAACTTAATTAATTGCACTCTTCCTAATAATAATAACCATCTACTTTTCCAAGCCGGAAGTTTATTTTGAACTTTACTAATAACTGGATTCCATAAATCTATCCTCATTCTCCCCTCAAATAAAGGCATCCCTAGATAAGTTATTGGTAAATTTGCCTCCTCCATTTGAAGCAACCTACAAATTATTGCTTTGATATTAGCAGGAGTGTTAAGAAAGTAAATTTTGGATTTAGTCCTATTAATTTTTTGCCTTGAAGCTCTTTCGTACTCTTTTAAAAAGTTATTCAAAGCTCTGGCCTCATTTATCATTGCCCTTCCAAAAAAGGTTGTATCATCTACAAATTGTTGATGGGTGATGTTATCGATGTTATTACTAACCTTAAATCCACTTATAAACCCATATTTGTAAGCCTTCTTTAAGTTCCTACTCAAAACTTCTGCCATAATAATGAACAAATAAGGAGATAGAGGATATCCTTGTCTAAGGCCTGTTTTGGATTTAAAAGATTATGTCACTAACCCATTGACCACGTTGAATAAGAAACTGTAGAGACACAAGCTTTAATCCATCTAACCCATTTCTTACCAAAACAAAAATAATTTAAAACTGCAAAAAGAAAATTCCATTTAACCCTATCATAGGCTTTACTCATATAAAGTTTTAAGATCATAGCTTTCTCTTTTCTTGAAGTCGTTGAATGTATAACTTCATGAGCTACTATGATCCCATCCAAAATTTGTCTCCCTTTCACAAAACCTCCTTGTTCTTATGAAATAATGTTTTCTAAAAATGGCCTTAATCTATTCACCATCACTTTGGAAATAATCTTATAAGCCATATTACATAGGTTTATGGGTCTAAAAGAATCAAACAATTTAGCATCCTTCTTTTTTGGAATTAGGGTAAGATAAGTTGCATTTATTTTATAAGGAATGTATTTTTTTACCCTAGACTGTTCCACTGCCACCAATAAAGAATCCTTCACTATATCCCAATTATGTTGGTAAAAAGTTGTAGAGAGCCCATCTAGACCAGGGGATTTATTCTTATTAAAAGATAAAAGAGCTAAATGAACTTCTTTTAGAGTAAGAGGCTTCATCAGTTTTCTATTGTCTTCATTTGTTATAATTGAAGGAACATCTTGAAGAAGTTTATCATTAAGAACTTCGGTCTCTTTTGAACCTAGAATATTTTGATAAAATGACTTAGCCTTTTTTCTAATTTCACTCTGATCTTCAATCCAAATCCCTTCTATTGATTTAATTATACCAATTCTATAAGATCTTTGTACTATAGCCATCCTATTAAAAATTGTATTTTTATCTCCTTTTAACCAAGTCTGTCTTGATTTTAATCTCCAAAATTTCTCTTTCCTACTCAAGATATTATGATATTCACTAAGCAACTCCCTTTCCTTTGAACTTGTATTATTTTCATCACCTTTTTGGAATTTTGAAAGTTTATCTTTTAGTTCTTTCTTCTCAAAAATGTTTCCAAAGGTGTTCTTGTTCCATTATTTTAATCTAGATGTCATAGCTTTAATTTGGTTTGGAAGAGCATACAACCCACCATTACCTAAAGAATTCCAAGTTTGAGCTATCATATCAACAAATTGAGGATGGTCTTCCCACATCTGCTCATATTTAAAATATGATTTTTTTTTAATTCACTAACCACCATTTTAACTATTGGCCAGTGATCTGAACCAATCCTTGTTAAGGTATTAATTTTAGCACAAGTTCCTTCATCTAGCCAATGATCTGAGAGAATGTATCTATCTATTTTTTCTGCTATTAGGTTCTGACCTCTCCTGTTGTTGGTCCAAGTATAGTTGTCTTCTTCAAAATCAACTTCCCATAGATTGTTGTTTTGAATGAAAGTTGATAAATCTTTCATACTCTAGGTCAATTTCCTAATTTCCCCAAATTTTTCATTCAGCTTGGTAATGGCATTAAAATCTCCAATGATCATGAAACGAGTTTCTTGGTCTTTACTTCTCATAAAGGCCTCAATCCCACTCCAAACTTCTAATCTACCTGACTAAGTTGTAGGACCATACACATTGATAAGGATGAAGTGAATATTAGCAAAGTAGCAAGTGACTAAAGAGGTTATCCAATGCCTAGTTTTATGAATGGTTACACAAGAGGTTCTAGAAGGATTCCAACAAGTTAGAATTCCCCATACTGCTCATTTAGAATCCATAACATCCCATTCACATCTTTCCCAATCTGCTTTCATAGTTTTTGAAACTTCTTCTTTTGTCATTTTAGTTTCCTAGAGACAGAGAATATTAGGTTTACTACTTAAACATAGGTCCCTAATACACCTATGCTTTAAGGGGGCATTAGCACCCCTTATATTCCATGAGATGATAATCATGCCTGATTAGGGGTTTTTGGCCCCTCTTGCATAATACCAATATCATTTTGTTATTTGGTAAAGAGAAGTTCAACCAACTTAATTTGTGTTCCTTTCTCTATGTTAGCTCTTGCTTCCCTGGATCTTGCTTGATAATTTGAGGGTTTTCCTCTTTTTGCCTTGCCTATATCAGGAGTAGGTCTTATTATTCTATTCCTCAATATTCTTTCACCATTTTGTTTTTCAACATATTTATCCTCTCCTAACTCTATTATAGAAGCTTTTGACTTATCCTACTCATTTTCTGGTATTTCCTTATTAATGGCAGAGGTATTACCTTCTAAAACTACATTTTCTTTACCAATTATTTCCTCCTGAATGGTGCATGGTACTTCAAGAGAGTCTTCAAAATCTGATGAAACACATTCCTTGGGTTCATCAAGAATGTTCTTCCTTAAATTAGGATCATATTGAATAAACTGTTCCTTGCTAATATGTTGAAATTGTTGTCCTGTGTCCTCTAAGTTTTTATCGACTTTTTCTTCATAGGCTAAAGCCTCAAAAGAATTAGAATTTCTTCCAGTATCATTTCTTATTGGTATCCACTGTTCATTTTTTTTTTCTAAATCTATTTTTTGGAAGTTGAAAACCATCTTTATCCATAGCCATTAGTAAATTTCTCTTACGATTTTCTACAAATGATTCAGTTGGGCTCTTCTTAGGGCATGATCTCTCAATATGCCCCACCTATTAAGTACCTATCATTTGTGGCTCATACTAATATGCAATATTATATTATTAAGTACCTATCTTGGGTACCTAGCAACAATACAATATTATATTATTAAGTATTGTTAGGTACCTATAATATTGTATTGTTGCTAGGTACTCAAGATAGGTACTTAATAATATAATATTGTATATTGGTATGAGCCATAAATGAACTATTGAGTAAGGAAGACCACATATCAAATTATAAATATGTAGGAGAATAATGTCATAGAATCATATATGTAACCGTTAGGGAATATTGTTATATGTAACCGTCAAGGAATATTGTCATATTATTATGCACTTTGTAACTCATGGAAGGTGAACCATCACACTCTTGTATAAAGAGAGATGTACCCCCATTGTAAAGGGGTCATATATGAAGTATTATTTGTAGAAGTCTTGGATTATGGAGTTGTAGATCTTGTGGAGTGGTTTCCTTCCAATAAGAAGCATTGTACGGTGTTGCCTTACCTCAAGGGTATAATCAATCTCTATTTTATTGTGTGGATTTTTATTGTGGAATTCATTTGTGTATGCATGCATATTTTTCATATTGGTGAATGATTTTTGAGAATGAGAAGATAGGTTCATAAAATTTGGTATCAAAGCAACAATTCGAGCAAAGTAGGGTTGTTTTTGCAGAGCTACAACACATTTTTCTACAAAAACATCACATTTTGCAGACACCATAATTTTTATTTCAGCAATCATTTTTAGAAAAAAATTGTTCCAACATATAGATCATTTTGAGTACTACAAAAACAACTACTCATTTAATAAATTCTATTAAGTATTGAGGAAGTTACAATTGTTGCAAGTTGGGCTTTTGGTGTTGTTTTTGGGCTGCACAAAAAATTCATGCAAAAGGGAAAAAATCATAACTCTCAATACGGGTAAGCAAATCAGTTGTCGTTTGTTTTGTTTTGAAGAAAATATACAAATTTTATTGTTTGAAGCAATGATAGATGAGATTGCAAAAATTTTAAATTTTGAGAAATTTTAGTTATTCAAAAACCGTAGTTGTTTGGAAAAAATTTAGGTTGAGGTTATGGATTTGCTAAAATTCACTAGAAGAGATGATAGTGATGCCAAGGAATGGTTGAAGAAGTTTTAAAAAAATCTTTAGATTTTCCGAGTCACTATGGAAATGTAGCCTTTATTTTTCTTTGCAAGAGGAAGCTTATTCTTGGTTTTCAGACTTTATGTATGCTCATAAATATATATACACATGGGAAGACTTTGAAGTTGCATTCTTAAGCAAATGGAGATCAAAAGAAAATGATAATAATGTGCAAGCTACGAAAACTACACCTTGTGTGTCAAGGCCAAACAATGGTAAAAAAAAATGTTTGAATGCAAAAATTCTATTTTGCAAGTTTATGGTTGCATTCAAAATTAAAAAAACTATTGTTTCCATTAACCCTATCAACAAATATAATTTTATCAATATGTCTTTGACTAAGAGGTTGCAAGTTCAAACAAAAAAAAATCAAAGACATACAACTTGAGGGTCAAAATGTTCAAATTTTTGAAGATCTGAAAATCACCATGGATAAATATGTTTTATATTCATATTTTCATGCTATTGAGATGAATGATGTAGATATTGTTCTTGGTTATCCTTGGTTGCATTCTTTGGGTACTATTAACATTAATGTGCAAAAGCAGTTCATGAAGTTATGGTACAAGAAGAAGAAGATAACATTACAAGACATTTCTTAGTGTAAGGAAAAATAGGTAGCTATTGCAGGGGAACAAAGTGAAGAATAAACAAAAGAACCTAAAATATAATCTCAAGAGGAGGCAATAGCAACAATCACAAAATTAAAAGCAAGGGACAAACCAAATGAGGAAAGCAAGAAAGAAGAGTGAAACCAAGTAGAACAATAGGCTAAGGTTGGAGTATATTGCCATCCACACCACCATGAGAGGCAACAATCATGGAGACAAGGCATAGAGCAACAAAGGAGCTATGAGGGACATACAAGAAACCAAAGGAGCCTAAACTTTTGTCGTAAATGCAAGCAGGTATGGATGAAAAAAGTGAAATTTATGCTTCCAACGCATGACATTGGCATCGATAGACGATCCAACCACCAATCATAGTTTCATTGGGATGGATAGATGATCGAGATTGGTACCAATACTCAACATGGCTTAGAAGATCATATTATTTAGTCTCTTCTAATATTTCAAGGATGAAATATTTTGCAAGAGGGATGGAATGTTAGGTACCCAAGATAGGTACTTAATAATATAATATTGTATTGTTGTTAGGTACCCAAGATAGGTACTTAATAATATAATATTGTATATTGGTATGAGCCATAAATGAACTATTAAGTAAGGAAGGCCACATGTCAAATTAGAAATAGATAGGAAAATAATGTCATAGAATCATATATGAAACTGTCAAGGAACATTGTCATATTATTATGCACTTTGTAACTCTTGGAAGGTGAACCACCACTTGGATGAACTTGTAACTCATGGAAGATGAACCATCGCATTCTTGTATAAAGAGAGATGAACCCCCATTGTAAAGGGGTCATATATGAAATATTCTTTGTAGAAGTCTTGGCTCGTGGAGTTGAAGATCTTGTGGAGTGGTTTATTTCTAATAAGGAGCATTGTATGGTGTTACCCTACCTCAAGGGTATTATCAGTCTCTATTTTATTGTGTGGATTGTTATTGTGGAATTTATTTGTTGATGCATGTTGTATATTTGTGTATATTAGTGAATGATTTTTTAGAATGAGAAGATAGGTTCATAACACAATACTAGAGAAGAGTCAAAACAAGTTAAATTTTGCAAGAAAATTACAAATAACACATATCAAGGTTTTAATCATGTGACTTTATCACAATTGACTTTTAAGCATTAAAACCTCCAAAACAATTAAGAACTATCTCAACCAAATAGCATGAGCTCAAGTGGTTAGAAATGTTGATTCCCAAGGAGAAGACCCAAATCCAAATCTTGCCAAGCAATATATACATAATTGCCTATGTTAATACCACTATGTAGCTTGGTGAAATATCATGGTAACATTGTCATGATATAATACAAGTGGGATCATTCCAATAACATATGTCCAATTAAAATAGCATAATACTATCGCAAATTTGTCTTCCTTTGATGTAATATGGTTGTCCGACATAACCAATTAAAAAAATATAATACTATCTTAAATTTGTCTCCCTTTAGCTAATTTTAGTTTGTTTTGACTATATAAATGGAAGTCTTATCTCTCAAATATGAGGGCCTTGCACATCTTTATGTTTTTGAAAAATTATTATTAGGCATATATATGTTGTCATTTTCCCATCTCATTGTATAAGTTATAATCATGTTAAACAAATATAATAATATTTACGTCGAGAGGCGTTCCTACAATGGCAGACAAGGGGTGGGAGGCAAAGAGGTCATCAATGTCACGCCATAAACAATTTTTTTTTTTATTAAAAAAGCGACATTAACAAAAACATTTAAAATATTAGCTTAGATATAAAGGATATATATATTAAATGAGAGTTATCAATCTCGAGGCGCCTATCTTGGAGATCACACCCCCAAGAAATGAGATAGGCGCCTTGAGATTGATAACTCTTGACGTTTTTAGATATATATCCTTTATATCTAAGCTAGTATTTATAACCAAATACATGGTCATATTAGTTTCATTAGCCTAACTTCAACAACTTTAATTGTGTATGCTTTATATGTTATACACGTGTTTTAAGTCTTTATTTATGCCCAAGAAATTGCTTGTTCTTTAATATTGCATTAATTGATACCCCTAAGATCATGGTACCCTCATTTTTTAATTGGTGATATGGGATTGAAACAATCCCACACATATTACATCATGGCCACATGGTGGTATTATAACTTGCCTATTATAAATGTATTGTAGTGTTTGGCAAGATTCAAACCTAGGTATCCTCATTAAAAGTAGAAGAATTTAATCAACTAAGCTAATGTCATTTAATTCCTTTAAAGTTAAACCATGGGATTGGAACCTTGGTTGATAATATGAAATATTTCACTTCCAACCAATTGCCCCAAATCCCATAGGCATAAAATGTAAAGATTAAGCTATAAGATTTGAACTGTGGTTTAGGGTGTGAAACTCTTCACTTCCCACCAATTGCTCTAAATCCCATAGGCATAGTACTTCCCATTTTTACCAATGACTTTTTTTGAAAATAATGAAACAATTAATATTAAGAGTATAATGTTACTTTTATTATAGTAAATTGTTTTTTTTTTTATATTAACAATTGTTTTGACAAAATGATGTTAGTGTTATTGTTGTTATTATTATTATCATTATCCTTCGCAAGTACTTTCGCCAAGACAATAACAACCTTTATATATTCCCTTATAAAAAATTTCCCCATGTAACTTCCCTCTTAGCAGCCTTTTCTTGTGATCATGATAATAATAATAGGCTCACTTAAATTTTATATCATCACGACTTTAAGTCAATAATAATAATCATAATGTTAGTCTTGTAGAACCATTTTTTTTGGAAAAAAATATGAATTAGAACATAGCATCAGAGTGGGTATGGAGTAATGCTACTTGAAGCTTTCGATTGTTCTCCTAAATCTTCGGATGTTTTTTTCTCTAAGTCTCTCTAAGAGCTTTTATCTTATGATTCATCTTCTCAAGAATATTGGAGAAAGATATTTTCTCTTCTAAAAAAGAGCTTTAGAATTCGAAGAGGGAATGATTACAATCTACTGCTCTGTATTTAAACTCTCAAATTGTCAAGAACACCAATTTTCATACCCACTCGAAGGATGGTTTGTGCATGCCAGAATTCCAATTTTAAAAAGGGGTGCTTCTTACCTTTTTACTTTGGCTTGGCGCATGTGCGAGTAGGAGCGTGCAATACCCTTCACAAAGAAGGGGCATGCCCCTACACAGATGGTAGGGCAACCACTACAGCTAGAAGGCAAGAATCTGATTGTGTCTCACCAAAAGCCTATTTTTAGAGATCATTGCATAAGTTTTTTGGTCGAAAGGAATGGTATGTTGCTTACTATTGAGATAGATGAAGGAACTTAATTGAAGCTATCTATTGCAACTCATCAAATGTTGTGGAGTGGTAGTTCATAATGTGCATGGGAGAGAAGAGGGCACAGGTTCAAATTGCACCTCTCCTTTTTTCAATCGAACTAATTAATGGTCTTCTATGGAAGGTCAAGACAGTTCAATGGCATCATGCTTCATGGATGGATGAACAACATAAATAGTTTGGAGAGATGGGTTCCCGAGTTTGAATCAGGTGTATGTCAAGTCTTTGCTACTTTTGACGAGGAGGTAATGTGATCGAAAAGACCTTCTCACCAAAGGTGATGGTGAATTCTTAACTAGTGCATTGTGTTTAGCACCAAAGTGACCATGGTTTGAGTCTCTCTGATGCTCAACACCTATTTGGAGAAGGAGAATTTTTTGGCCAATGTGGTTGTTCTTAGTGCCACTCATACCACATTATTTCCTGTTTATACCTCATGCACCAATCAGATGAAGGCAAGCATCATTGATGCAGCGAAGCAACGATCTAAAGTGGCGAAACAAGATTGGAGTGCAATATCAAATCAAATTCACCAAGTGGCAAGTTGAAATTAGCTCTCGCAAGGTTTGGGCATTTAATTTTGCATATTTGGGGTCTATTAGGGCAAATCATTTGGAGACCATAAATTTTGCATGCAAAAGCGTTTTGAGCCCATTCTTTTTCAAATCGCACGATTTTCCAAGCTTTGTGCACTCATAGCATCGGTTTGCAAACTTGCTATAGTGTTTGTATAAGATGGATCACAAAAGTGTTTGTATAAGATGGATCACAAAACCCTAGTTACCTTAATGGGTGAAATTAAAGTATTTGGTCAATCCAAATGATTGGCCTAAAACGTAATAAGAACCTATGGTGCATCTTTCAAGAACTTTAAAGCAACAATCCTTGATGAAGAACTTGCCACCAAAGAGAAGAGACTTTTGGCTTGTTTTCCTTGTTGATTGAACCAGAATTACTTTTTGACATCAAAGAGGAAAGTGACTCTATCAAGGCATGGTCAAAATTGCATGAGTTATTTGAGAAAGTTAATACTACTGAAGTAAGTAGCTTGCAATCAAAGCTCTCCTCTCTTAAATTGATTGAGTTTGATAACATTGAAGACTATATTGTGAGATTCAAAGCATTGAGAGCAAATGTTGCATCTTCTAGAGGCAAAAATAAAGATGATGTCAAATGCATGAAGATTGTCCTTGCTAATCTATCTCTTTCCTTTTAGATGTTGAACCTGATGGTTCATATGATCCCTATGTTTTTGGATTCTCAAAGGACTTACTCTTGATCAATTTTTTTCTCTCCTAGTTCATTTTCATGTAAAAATAAGAAATTGTGGTGGCACTCCACAAATACAAGCTCATGCAAAGGAATTCAAATCTAAGGAGGCTAAGACCCAAGGGCCCAAGGGCTAGGCTAAGTCTTCAAAGAAGTCAAAGACCATTTGCAAATACTACAAGAGGGAAGGACATCCAATAAAGAATTGCTTGCTAAAATTGCAAAGGATTGAAGCTAAGTTTTTGAAGATTGATGGATGTCTTCCAGATGATGAGGGAGATTCTAGAGGATCTGTCTCAACTACAAAGGCTCGTTAGAGCATCCATTATTGGAAGAAAAATATTATTGTCACTAATGTCTTCTCTCAACCTCAATTCATTTTTTTTGGGGGGGAGGAGGACGAGGGATGATGAAAGTGTAATATGATTCATGGTCAAAGTCAACATTGTATAATGTAATATTGGATAAGCCTAAGGACATTCATTATGTAATGTATTGTAATATTTTATTATTTAATCCCTATGAACAATGGTTAACCTTATTATAGTTAAACTCACTATAACTTGTAATTAACCTTAAGCCCTTTTGTTATGACCATTAAGGTTAAACTCTTTTATGTAATTGGGTGTTTTGTATTGATATAAATACCTCCACTACTCATTTAATCATTAGAGTCTTGTAAATTATATTTAAGAATAATACAATGATATATGGTGCCTACAATGATTCTTTATGGTGCCTACGAGTGCCTCAAAATCCTTGTCTATTTTTCTTTATTTCGCCCTTTTATACTTTCAATATAAAATTTGAGTGGATGAATTGTTTTTGTTTGTTTCTAAAAAAAATATTGTGAATTCTAACACAACTTATAAGTTATTATTAATAAAAAATTATCATTTTTAATGTTTTTTTAACAACTTTTATTAGTAATATCCTTAAAAAAAAATTATAATTTTAATCTTTAATATCATGGGCAATATTAGGTTGCTTGCTTCTACAAAAACACAGAATTTTAGGGCAGTATTAAATAACAAGTTACAGGAAAATGAGAAACTACCTCATAGTAGCAGGGATTATAGTAAGAGTGAATGGTTAATGCACATTATCCAAGAAGCTTTAAACAAATGCAAGAGAGCTAAACCTCAAAAGAAAGAGAGGAATAGCTTCCCAACCAACCCATGCTTTGATGAAGATTGCAAAGAAGCGCAAAGATTACTAAAGGAACCAACGGGTAAAACAAGAGAAAACATAAAAACATATGAGAAACTGGTAAGGGCAAAAACAAAAAAAATACACTAGAACAAGGAGGAAAGAACTGATTTACTTAGGGAAGCATGAACCAAAGAAATTTTGGAAGGAGCTAAGCATAAAAAGGATGCAAGCTAAAAATAACATAACAGTTAATCAGTGGTTGGAGTATTCAAAACAATTGTATCAACGTAGTAACCAGAAGGAGACACCCCCTATTATCACTGTCAAGAAAGAACTTTTCACAAATGAAGACATTATTCAAGGGATAAAAAAGTTAGCAACTGGTAAAGCCCGTGACATAAACAGTCTTCAAGCGAGCATATAAAATGGGGGGTAGATATTCTGGCACCGTAGATCAAAGAAATTTTCAATGAGGTCATACAAAATGGTTTCCCTACCGAGTGGACAACTAGTTTGACCATTCCTTTGTTTAAAAGTGGAGATGTAAATAATCCCTCAAACTATTGAACTATCATTATCAACCCTCTCTTTGCAAAGCTGTTTGGTAGTATGATAGAGCGTAGGATCAGTATATGGGCAAAAGAAAATGGAAAGAGAGCAAATGGACAAGCAGGTTTTAGGCCCAATCACTCAACTATTGATCATTGTATCACACTCAGACACATAGTGGAAAAAATATGGGGCAAAAAAGAGGAGGCTTTTTGTTGTTTTGTAGACTTCAAAAAGGCATTTGACACAATGCCAAGGAAAAAATTATGGAGGAGAATGGAAGAGCTAGAGGTTCCAATTCACTTCAGGGTAACAGTTCACAGATTATATGAGCATGTAAAAGCTAGAATCAGAACACATAAAGGGTTATCTAAATGTTTTGGTAGTGACATAGGTGTCAAACAAGGTTGCCCTCTATCTCCTACCTTATTCGGGTTGTACATTGACAAGTTAGAAGAATGGATAAACAAATTTGGGGGAGAGGGTGTGCACTTAGCCAAATATGTGGTAAAACTCCTCATGTATGCAGACGATGTAATTCTTGTGGCCAAAACAGCCAAGATCTAGGAGATCACCTTCGAGCTCTAGAACTCTTTTGTAAGGAAGTTGGGATGCAAGTAAACACAAGCAAAACAAAATCATGATTTTTTCAGCAGAAAAGAAGAAGCAACAACTCAAATTTCAGTTTGCAGGAGAACCACTTGAGGTAGTAGTAGAATACAAATACCTGGGCATAGACTTTCATGATAAACTCAATTGGAATACATGTAGGATGAAAAGAACTCAAAGCGGTTAGAGAGCACTATATGCACTTCAAAATAGGTGTAGAAATGCCGAGTTGTGGGACTGGAAGACCACCAAGGTTTTATTTAGCCTACTTGTTACACCGGTTTTGTTGTATGGTTGCGATGTGTGGGCTAGTAGCACAAAAAAGGCAAAATGGAGGCAAATAGAAATGATTCAAAAATATCTAATTACAAATTTTCTCAAAATTAAGGCCACAACCCCTTATGAAATTATTCTAGCTGAAACTGGAATGTTTCCTTTAGAAGCAATTGCTATGACTAAGTTGTTATGTTACTTGAAAAAACAGAAAACATGCAAAACGATAGATGGCCAAGGGCAGCTAAGGACAAAGAGTTGCATAGGCAGAAGAACACATTGATGAAAAAAAATCAGAAATGGATGAAACGTTGGGAAATCAACATAAATGAATGCCCAAATTTCAACAAAGACATCAAAAGCTATGTGAATGAGAAGTTTAGAAGTGGAATGTGGAAAAATGCAAGCAGGAAAAGACAAAATTATATTGCAAAGTTGAACCCAACATATGATCACAAGGAAAAAGCATATATAGGCGCTGAAATCAAGTGGAAGGAAAATATCCTCATTGCTCAGATAAGGACTAGCTCTCATAGGCTTAGATGTGAAATAGGGAGATGGACAACACTCAAAGAACAATGGGAAGAAAGGATATGTACTTTATGCAGCACGAGGGCAGTAGAGACAGAGGAACACTTCATCTATAAGTACCCAAAACTTTCAGACATCCGTGGCAAATACAAAGAAACACTTGGAAACGAGTCTATGACAAAGTTATTTGAAGACAGTAAAATAAAAAAAGGTGGAGAATTGCTAACCCAAATCAGCAGGAGAAGGAACAACCTTCTCAAAGATATTAAAGATCATATAATATGATTTGAACAGTGGTACTTCCATATTTAAGGTCCCATAGACCATATTTGGGTCTCGTGGACGTAATTAAAATCTTTCATTTCAATATTCTTTTTATTGTTAGTTATATTCTAATATTCTTTATACACTACACATTAAACACGGAACATGAGTTTAAGCGCGTGATCTTATAATTTATGTGTTACTTAAGCTTAATTTCGCTGTGTTGACTTTACATCTCTATTTTCACTTCAAAAGTAAGGGACATTTGTAACTCCTGGATTTAAAGTTTCTTCACCATTAGATCTAAAAAACCTCGAAGTAACTCGTGCTTCGGTCTCCATCTTTCTTTGTCCTCACCTGTGCATGATGAGCTTTACAGGGGACTATGAAGATAGAGCCTGTAAAAAAAAGTGGTTCCTCTGTGAAGGTATTCCTTTTCCATGGTTCTTGTCTGGTATGCTTCGGTTTCCATCTTTCTCTGTCCTCACGTGTGCATGATGAGCTTTATAGGTGACTACGAAGATAGAGCCTGTAAAAAAAAACGGTTCCTCTGTGAAGGTATTCCTTCTCCATGGTTCTTGTCTGGTATATAAGTGATGAGTTGCCTTCTCATGTGAGGTTTGTTTTTTTTTTGTTTTTTCAATGTTGGGTAAATTATTTTATTGATTATTTCAATTTGACAAATGCTTGGAGGTGTTTATGTTAAAAAGATAATGATGGGGTTGTGCGCGTCTATATATTTCCAAAGCATGTCTTACGATCATATATAGCCCAATGCCAAATTGCATTTTCCAATGAAGTAAAATAATTCTATCCTAAATAGTTAAAATTCTTCTATTATCTTGTTCAGCTTACACGCTGCAATTTCCTGTTGTTTCCTACATAAACCTATTTAAGTACATCCTTGAACATTAAATTTAAGAATAGGGGATGGTAGGTGTCAAATATCATATTCAAGTTCATTTCTTTGAAAACTGAAATTAAGCTAACATAAAACGGACATTTCTTGCATAACACTGTTTATAAGTTATCTTGCTATAAAGAGTGTCCTTACGTGACAAAATACTCGTTGTATGATTTGCAATCACTCTTATCAAATTCTCTTAAATTAAACACAACTTCTGAGATTTTTTTCGTGGTTGCACATTGGTTATGATAATCAACGTGATGTAGAAGGTAAAAACTAATAATCAGAAAACAAATTATGACATTCCTCATTGATTTCCATCATTCAGTCAATGTGATTGATTTCTAACAATATTTCAAAATCCAGAGAATACAAAATTTTAAAATTCATTTTGAAATGTTAGTCATGGAGTGGCAGAGCATATGGGAAGACAAACACTGACTAAATCATTTGCGATTATAATCTGAATCTCTTCTCATTTGCCAGAATTCAATTTACATGAATCACACATAGTCACCACTCTCAAATTTTCAGCTAATGCTTGGAAGATATCCAAGGCTGAATCGGATGCAATTCCACCAACTGTTAATGTCTCCATCATTTTGAATGGCCATATTCCATTGGTGGCTCTAGAAAACCTCTAAACTGTGAAAGACAAGCAAAAAATAAGCAGATTCTCCTAACACCTGCTCTACCGTACAAGATCATCCTCAAAATATTCTTACAATTAAGATGAATGCTAGATGTTCCTCGAGAGTAGTAGAAATAAAAATTATTTTTTTCTCTCCTATTAGTGGATCAAGGATGCCAATTTCCTATGAAGTGAATAGCAACCATTTCCACACAACTATACAGGCATGCACAAGGCCCTAACAACATGGGCTGACATGGAAAGTAATGCTGTCATTGGCCACCTTAAGTTTTGCCCAATTGTGCTTATTTCAGTCAACTTTATCTGCCTCCCAAAACTCAAATTCATTTTTTAACAGACCGAGGAAAAAAAAGGAAAAGTATTTGAATATTTTTAAACAACTATGGTTGCCTATCCTGAACATACCATTAAAACACAACCATTCAAGTGGTAAAAGTAAAACCAACTAATCAAAAGGCATGGTTAAAAATGTGGGCTCCCTGTGAAGGCCCATGTTCAAATCTTGCGAGGTAGCATATGCATAATTGCCTTACCAGTTGTGATACCACTATGTGGTTTGTTGCAATACCACAGTAACATGGTCACGATGTAACATGTGTGAGGGCTGTTTTAATACCATATAACCAAATTTAGATTTAAAAATTAAAAATAAAAATAAACATTAAAATAACTACTAGAAAAACAAAACCCCAAAGCTTGAAGAAAAACAATAACGAAATATCTGACGAAAAAAGCCACCAAAAGCAAGAGTACCAAAACCACAAAGAAGAGCACAAGCTGCAGGAAGAGGGGTTGCATTTGGTAGCTGAAGACATGCGATATGCAGAACAGCTTCATGTGCCGCTGGAGATATTTTATGAGAAAAGCTTGGTGTGCCACTGGAGATATTTTATGAGCCTAACGACAGCGACAGTGATGTTACTAGCATTAACAACCAGAGGCCTGAACATGGTTGGATCACAAAGGGACAAAGGATAGTGCACAGGGTATCAAATCCTTGTTAATCATATTTTAGGCTTTTAGTACCATTGTATACGCTGTAAACATAGCATACAGAGACAATGATGTGCATTGTATTGTAGTATTTTAATTTTATTTATGAACAATAAATCAGCAACTCAATAATTAAATGGATCACTGTGTTTGTATTAAATGTCTTCAAGGAACTTGTCAAGAACTATAATTTTTTGTCTTATTGTCTGTATAACATGCTTGTCCGATTATCTTGGATATATAGATAATGGGTAGCCACTGGCAGTTTTATATTTTTCTTAAATATTTTCTTCTTCATTTTCGTCCTCATCATTCTACAATTACTGTAAATTTCTCATGGTTTTGTAAAGTGAATCTAAAAAGGTCTCATACCTGGCTTGGCTTGACAGCAAAATCAACAAAGATCATCACCTCGATTTTAAGATGGTTAATATTTAGCAAACAGGTTTTAATACAGGTAATACAAGTCAGAATGGGTAATATGTTACATGGTTACCTAGTAGACATTCATAATTATTGACAGATACCAGTCAAACACATTAAACACTGACATTGTATAGCCTCATAATCCTAGATAAAATGGGCTAATGTACCAGATAACAATGGACACCGTATTGTCTATCCTTGGGACGTTCATACTTACCATAGTTTGCTGTATTTATCTTCCTCCCGTAGACAACCTTCTAGAGATTACTGCTAGTAATGGATCATTTCAGAGTTTGACACTACTGTTTGGAGCCAATTAATAGTCTTATTAGATACTAATATCTGAGTTCCATATATTTGATTTCTAAACACTGATGAAAAAGGAACCTCAACCGGTTAAATTCCTTGACATTCATGGAGGAGACGTAGTTTCAAATCTTGCCAAGCTGTTGTAATACCACTATGTGGTCAAGATGTATTACAGGTGAGGCCCATTTCAATCCCATATAACCAACTAAAATTGAAAAAATAAAAAATAAACTGGCTATATAACACTAGTGCAATTACTTCACCTATTCCGTCCACTGATGATAGAGAGACACCACATTATTCTGATTAAATTCTGCAAAGGAGCTAGCAAAACCTCAGTTAGCAAGAACAACAAAGAACTATATGTATGACCCAAAAAAGGGTTCTTTAAGGAAATAAAAGTAGAATATTCCGTCCTCACGTTGAGAATTTGTTAATCCATATTCATCATTATCTGCAAATTAATGTAAAACACACCATTAGTCATGAATTGCTACGCTTATGTAGCAAAAGACCTATGCAATAGATAATATGTTGAACTATCAGTCCAAACTTATTGCTCAATATGCTTGGATATAGGAGTAATATTCAAAAGCACAAGTGATTATTTGTTCTGTAGGTTCATTAGACCACATGGGTCTTAAGAGATAGTAAAAAGTTAAAACCAATCGCAATCATCATTTAAGTTAATTTGTTGGTGTTTTATTCAGCCTATGAGTTGTTGAAGTCCCATATTAGTAATTGCAGCATCCTTTCTGCACCAAAATGCAAACAAGGAGAAAAATTCAGTTCAAATAGTGAAGGTATCAATGGGGTTGCCCCTTGACCCCCAACACAAGTGGTGACAGGCATTAGCAGCCAAGGCACAGGGACAAAGAGAGACTAGAGCTTCTGCTAGAGCAAAGGGCAAAGGCATTCAAAGATCTTGAGGCATTGTATTTGTCATGACTCATGACACATTTTGTAATTTGTACCTTTTTTATATTATAACCAATACAAGAATATTTCAATTTTGGACGCAATAAATTTTTTTTATTTAAGACGTGTTTTGTCACTCTCGTGTAGTTTAAGGCTTTTAAGCTTGTATCACTTGCCACTTTCATGTGTGGTTTAAGCTTTGTATCACTTAAAGGAATTAATATTTGATTTGCATAATGTTAATTCATTGTGATATGCATGGAAAAAACTTTTTTTCAATGAAAAATTGCATTTCTTCGGTTTTTTTTGTCAATTCTCAATTTTTTTTTATTCTTTTTCCATGCCGATTACAATTTTCTCAACTATAGTTTGCTCCTCATTCACAATTTTATTTACCATGGAAAATTCTAAATGAGTCTAGATTGAGTGATGTATATTTCTTCTCCTAAATAGGAAAGTACAATTAATGATTGGAATTGTCCAAGTTTGAGAAAAAGGCAGGTTATCCTTTTCTCAAGGAAGGATTAAAAGTATTTTTTCCGATTCTTTTTCCATGCCAATTCCGATTTTCTCAACTATGGTTTGTTCTACATTCACAATTTTATTTATCATAGAAAATTTTAAATCAGTCCAGATTGAGTGATGTATTTTTCTTCTCCTAAATAGGAATGTATAATTATTAATTCATGATTGGAATTGTCCGAGTCTGAGGAAAATGGAGGTTACCCTTTTCTCATGGAAGGATTCACAGTAACAACCAAAAGATATCATCACAACCATTTGAGATATTCATTTCTATTTCAGAAAGTTTTCATTCCCCCAATGTTTCCATTAGTTTTCTTTCAAATGCTTTGTACATTGGAATGACAGATTCTTGAACAGCTTATACTTAGCTAGGCTGTCCAATACAATATCCAAGTGATTCTTGAATTGTGTTCTGATGACTTTACTGTAGATCAGTATATCTGATATCATCAACGAAAACGAGAACAAATCCTGAAGATACTTACTAAACATCTTGATCATATAACTTGAAAAGCATTACTTTGAAATTGAAATAAGATTGATGACATCTGAATGTTGTTTTCTAAGGGACTGTCAGACAGCATACATCTCTTTATAATCATAAGGAAATTGTCTCCTCTCCTTGACAGTTTTGTCTACTGCACACCAGTTATGAAAAATTGAATGGGAATAATTCTGCCGTTACTGGCTGAAGCCTTTGATATACTCATTGTAGAGGACTGTGATGTACTTGCCCACGCACTCATGTTGTATAAGGTCACTTAAGATGCATGTTTGGAACAAAACAAAATGAAGACACAGAGAAGTCAGTAAGTGGAAAATTCTGACAACTCTTTTTGACCACCAAAATTGAGAAGAGATGTAAGGTGTCCACATTGTTGACATACTTCCAATCATAGTAGAGAAAATCGGAATCAGGTAGTAAATCGGCTGGGGAAAAAATCGGGGAAAAAAAAACCGAAGAAAACGATTTTTTTTTAATTTTTCATGCATATTACAATGAATTAACATTATGCAAATCAAATATTGCAATAAAAGCAACAATTCAAGTCAAGAGACTCAAGACATCATACAAGGCTCAAGCTTTAAGTACACATGAAAGTGACAAAACACATCCTGTATTGGTTATAATATGTAAAGGTACAAATTTACAAGTAACAAGAAGGAAAAAAAGGTTTCATTTTTTATATGCCTGCACATGGAAACAAGTAACAACAAAGTTACAATCACTTGAAAAAAAGGAAAAAAAACCTAAACCCTAAACCAAAAGGCTAGGGTGTAGGGTTTAAAATTGAAACATTGACAGCTGAAAAATGGGCCTGCATACATAGTTATCAGGCAACAATATATACTTAAAAAGAGGAAAAAAAAACCTAAACCCAAAACCCTCGGCCCTAGACTAGGTTTTAGGGTTTAAACTTCAAGTTCAAAGTTTAAAGTTTCAAATTCAAACACTAACAGCTGAAAAATGGGCTTGCATACATAGTTACCAGGCAACAATATTTACTTATTTACTTTAAAAGAGGAGGAAAAACAAACCCTAGGGCCTAGTCTAGGGTTTAGGGTTTAAACTTCAAAGTTTCAAACATTAACAGTTGAAAAATGGGCTTGCATGCATAGTTATCAGGCAGCAATATTTACCTAAAAAAAAAAAAAGAAAAAAAACCCAAAACCCTAAACTAGGGTTTCAGATTTAAGGTTTAAACTTTAAACTTCTAATTTCATACATTAACAGCTGAAAAATGAGCTTGCATAGAAAACCCTAAATTGGCCACAGCTTGAAAAAAAAATTTAAAAAAAAAATATTTAAAAAAAAAAAAAAAAATTTGCAGATTTTTTGAATCGCCGATTCCGATTTTTTCAAAAAAAAGGCAAAATATTGTCAAAAAATCGTCGGACTCGCAATAAGTTGCCGAGTCACTCGTTTCACGAATGACTCGCGATTTTTTTGCCAATTTTCGTAACTATGCTTCCAATTACTCATACAAAAGTGGAATTGTAGGACCATCTCTATCAGACACTGAATTGCATCTCGCTTACAACCAGCTAACTTTTAGAAGTAACACATGAAGATGTACAAAATGATCTCAATTTAAATCATCTTTCACTTGTTTTATGTGTACAGAGAAAATGGTCGTGCAAAGGAGGGTATTATAATATCACTCAAAAGGGTTTGTAATCATTGAACATCTTATAGTCTTAGATTGAATCTATTTTGAAAACCGCCTCAAATTCCATTTTGCGAACAAATTAAAAGATTACAGAATAGATGCAAATAGTTCATTTCATTACTGTGATGGTTTTTCATCAAACCAGTAAAATATCAATTAGAA
Organism: Wollemia nobilis; assembly: GCA_028583015.1. Lineage (NCBI taxonomy): Eukaryota > Viridiplantae > Streptophyta > Pinopsida > Araucariales > Araucariaceae > Wollemia > Wollemia nobilis. The sequence goes on along the minus strand of JAQPPZ010003077.1, from coordinate 7,348,189 downwards.
ATACGAGTCATAAAGGATGGTAAAATGAACTCATTCACAGTTGACATTCAATTTTTCTTGCCTCACTAAAATTGTACATTATCAAAACACTGGTGACAAAGAACATCTAATCACATACAAAATATTCAATCATAGTTCAATCAGTAGTCCTTTGATGCTATGATTCAATTTTTTTTATTTTAAAGTTCTCTCGGAACTTCACAATTTAGTAGTTTGTAACATAGTATTTAAGTATGTTTCAAGAAACTACATTTTTATCACTGTTTGTTATGAATTCATTTGGCACCTGCCTACAATTCCGTACATGCAATCCCTAATGGTGGGACACACCTTAAAGTTTTATTATGAAAAGAATTATGGAAAACAATGATCACATTAGCATACGTACCTGCCGTCTCTAGACCATCGGGCACCATAACCTTCTTTGACTCTTATTTCAAGAGTACACTCATTCAGGTGAATATGATGGATGTTCATCCATTGAGCATGAGAAATTATGTAACTAACAATATCCTTTGCAATTTTATTTTTCTGAACATCTGCAAATCAAAAGATGTGGGAATAAGGCACTTCCATTCTCAATTCACTAAAGAACTTTTGAGTATAACCTTAATACAAACCTCATTGTTGTCTTATATCCATTCCCAAGAAAACTTTTAAAGCACTCAAGCTTATATATTCTATCACTATTAAATATTAAAATTTAAAAAAAAATCCCTTCCCACTGAAACAAATGATACATGGCATGAGAGTTGATGAGAAGCAACGACAACAAATGCAAGTTGTCCCAGTCTTAAGCATGAAACATAGCTTGTAGCAGCCAGTTCTGACATGGTGCCATCTCAAGCTTGTAGGAGGGCATACAGAGCCAAATACACTTGTAGCAGCCAAAAGCAATTTTAATTGTACATACACTTTTGTCATGATGTGTCATTTTGTAGTTTCTACGCTAAGTGTCTGATGAAATTATTATCAGCATATTAGTAATTAGAATGTACATGTAATTCAGATGTTCATGTAATTCAAATGTCATGTAATTCAAATGTCTTGTAATTAGAAGTGTCGGGTTAGTTAGGGTTAGGTACGAGGAAGTTGTGGAAGTTGGCAACTACCTCCCCTTTCCCAGGAAAAGTATAAGTAGACCCCTTACATTTCCGACAAGAGATAATGAGATATCATTCATTCAGCCATCTAGTTGTGTGTGCCTGGGAGCATATCTGTGTGTGTGCAGACATTGCATGTGACTGCGAGCGATTGTATTGCTGCTATAAATGAATGTGCATTGCTGTTCGTGAATAATGCAAATGACAAAGTGCAGTTCGGTGTAGCACAGCAGTGGTATTCCGCAGTTGAAGGAATAAAGAATGAAGGATGACAGGAAAAATCAGTAACACAGCATCTTACAGCGTACAACAACAACATTCAATTCTGGAAAGGAGAGAACTGCAGCAATTGGTCTAGAAAAGTCTCCCTCGAACAGCCCTGCACAATGACAATACAAACTGGAACATGCCCAGACGGCCTTGCACAAGTAACTACAGCAAGCTTTAAATAGTGGAATTAGCTCAAATTACCATGCACAACAATGTATAACAGCAAGAATAATTCACATACACATGCACATCAACATAGATCTGCACACAACAATGTCTAAATGGAAGCATTCTCATTATCTACACATGTATCTCATGAATGCATACAGATATCTAATCACGTATATGCATATATGCTCACACACCGATTTGAATTTGTGAGGTCTATTGTGTTAGAAAACAAATATTACGACCAAGCAAAACAATAATGCAAAAACAAAACAGTAACACAGATTTTTACGTGGAAACCTTGCAGTGTGCACACAACAATGTCTAAATGGAAGCATTCTCATTATCTACACATGTATCTCATGAATGCATACAGATATCTAATAACGTATATGCATATATGCTCACACACCCATTTGAATTTGTGAGGTCTATTGTGTTAGAAAACAAATATTACGACCAAGCAAAACAATAATGCAAAAACAGTAACACAGATTTTTACGTGGAAACCTTGCAGTGTGCAGGTAAAACCACAAGGCAATGGCAGCTTCGTTATTTTATTGATTTCGGCAAACTTTTACATTCACTAAACTGTTACATGCAAGGGGTCATTCCCCTTTTATAGAAAAACAAAGGAAGACTCCAAAAACTGTTTGTTTCCTCTCCCAAAGGAAGACTCCAAAAATTGTTCGTTTCCTCTCCCAAAGGAAGACTCCAAAAACTGTTCGTTTCCTCTCCCAAAGGAAGACTCCAAAAAACTGTTCATTTCCACTCTGCTGAAGAACATTGGAGATCTGAATATTCACTTCACCTCCTAACATACTCCCACTTGAATTCAATATACAAGAATTCTTTGCCTATGTTTTCCATCCAAGTGCCAATTGCCCAATGCTGCCCTTATCACATTTTCAGCAAGCCCAAAGAAGTTTTGCACCACTCAAACTTCTGTCTTGACCAGCTTTGTAAGCATATCTGCAGGATTCACTTCAATATTAATTTTCTCCAATAGGATCCTACCTTCATCCACCACATTTCTTATAAAATGGTACTTAACATCAATGTGTTTCATGCGATCATGGAATGTTGGGTTTCATTTCCACTTTGTTGAAGAACATTGGAGATCTGAATATTCACTTCACCTCCTAACATACTCCCACTTGAATTCAATATACAAGAATTCTTTGCCTATGTTTTCCATCCAAGTGCCAATTGCCTAATGCTGCCCTTATCACATTTTCAGCAAGCCCAAAGAAGTTTTGCACCACTCAAACTTCTTTGTCTTGACCAGCTTTGTAAGCATATCTGCAGGATTCACTTCAATATTAATTTTCTCCAATAGGATCCTACCTTCATCCACCACATTTCTTATAAAATGGTACTTAACATCAATGTGTTTCATGCGATCATGGAATGTTGGGTTCTTCACTAACCGAATAGCACTTTGGCTATCACAATGCAACATAATCTTCTCCTGCATTATCTTGAAGTCTCCCAACAGTCGTTCTAGCCAAATTGCCTCTTTGTTGGCTTCAGTGGTTGCAGTTTTTCTACTTCAATGGTTGATAAAGCCATTACTGACTGCAATTTAGAAGTCCAACTCACAACTCCACCAACAAGAGTGAAAGAATGTCCTGTAGTGGACTTTCTCCCGTCTCTACCTCCACCATAATCAAAATCCACAAAACCTTTAACTTGCAAATTTGTTGATTCGTAGTAAATAGCAGAATATGAAGTGCCTCTTAAATATCTAAGTATCCACTTCACTGCATTCCAATGCTCCTTACCAGGATTTACCATGTACCGGCTAACAACTCCCACTGCTTGGGCAATATCCGGTATGGTGCTTACCATGGCATACATGAGGCTTCCTATTGCTGATGAATATGGTACACGAGACATGCTTGTCTTCTTTGCTTCTGTTCTAGGACACTGTTCGGAAGAAAATTTGAAGTGTGAAAGAAGTGGGGTACTAACTGGTTTTGCATTTTGCATATTGAACCGTTGCAGATACTTTTCTATATATGACTGTTGACATAACCAAATCTTCCTTCCTATTCTGTCCCTATGTATCTTCATCCCTAAAATTTGGTTTGCTGCTCCTAAATCCTTCATTTCAAATGTCCTAGCCAATTGAGCCTTTAGATCAATGATTTTCTTCATGCTAGGGCCTGCAACTAGCATATCATCTACATACAACAGCAAAATAATAAATCTGCCATCATCGAACCTCTTATAGTATGCACAATGGTCAACTTCACTCTTGCTAAAACCTTGGCTCTTCATGAAGGTGTCAAATTTTCTATACCACATCCTTGGTGCCTATTTCAATCCATAGAGAAATTTCTCGAGTCTGCAAACCGAATGTTCTTTGCCTCCTTCTTCATAGCCCTCAAGCTGATCCATATAAATCCCTCCTCAAGATCACTATGCAGGAAAACAGTTTTTGCATCAAGCTGCTCCAATTCTAAATCTTGTGCTGCTACAAGTGCAAGTAAAACTCTAACGATGAGTCGACTTCACAACTGGAGAGAAAATTTCATTAAATTCTATACCTGACTTTTGCACATATCCTTTTGCAACCAAGCGAGCTTTATAGTGTTCCAACAACCCATCACTATTCTTCTTTACTTTGTACACCCACTTGTTACCAACAACCTTTCTTCCAGGTGGGAGATCCACAAGTTCCCATGTTTTATTCTTGCAAAGTGCTTCCATTTTCTCCTCTATGGATTTCCTCCACTTTTCTGCATTCTCAGACTCTCTAGCTTCCTGAAATGAACTAGGTTCACCATCATCAGTTAACAAAGCAAAAGAGGACTGATACACATGAGAATACCTCTCCGAACACTTTTGTGGACGTGTAGATCTTCTAACCCAATGATCTGTCTGTTGTGGCTCTTGCTCTTGTGACCGTTGTGATCGCTCTACTTCCTGTTCTACTTGTTGTTCTGCATGCTGATCAAACACTTCAGCATGTTCATCTTCACTCAATTCTACTTCAACAGGTACAACATTAGGGTTTTGTTGTACCTCCTTCCTTTGCATTGATTTTTCATCAACAATTACATCCCGACTACTAATTACCTTGTGGGCAGTAGGATCCCACAGTCTATACCCCTTCACTATATCTCCATAGCCGAGAAAAACACATTTGCTTGACTTTAGGTCAAGCTTGGACCTTTTTTCTTTGGGTACATGGGCAAACGCGTCACAGCCAAAGGTGCGCAAATGAGAGTAATCAAATGGCTTACAACACCAAACCTCCTCCGGAATCTGTCCATCCAATGCAGCCGTAGGTGACACGTTAATAAGATAAACAACTGTATTAACAGCCTCCGCCCAGAACTTTTTCTCCAACATGGTTGCGCTAAGCATGCTTCTTGCACGTTCCATGATTGTGTGATTCATCTGCTCAACCACACCATTTTGCTATGGAGTGTATGGTACAGTCTTCTAGTGCTTAATACCTTCCTGCATACAAAATTTATCAAATTCCTTGGAGCAATATTCACCCCCATTATCTGACCTGAGACACAAAATTGACTTGCCCAAACTCTTTTCTACCCGTGCTTTGAACTCCTTAAATTTTTGCAAAGCTTCCGACTTCTTATTCAGAAAGTAAACCCACACTCTCCTAGAATAATCATCTATAAAAGTCAGAAAATAGATGGCGCCATTCAAGGACTGAGTGGGGACAGGTCCAAATATATCTGAATGTATAAGTTGCAGAAAATCAGAAATCTTACCAGGACTTGCAGTAAACCAAACCCTCTTCTGTTTACCAAAAATACAGTGTTCACATAAGTCTAGCTTACAAGACTTAATCCCAGAAAGCATACCTCTGTCATGCAGAATTTTCAGGCCTTTTTCACTCATATGGCCTAGGCGTTGATGCCATAGCATTACCACATCCTGAACAGAAGTTGTTGCTGCTGTATGTTTTGTCACCGTATCACCGCATAAACGGTATAAAGTCCCATAAGATTCTCCCTTTGCTACTACAAGAGCTCCTCTTGTAATATTGCAGTAGTTGTTATAGAAGGTGACAAAATACCCTAGCTTATCCATCATTTTGATTGAGAGCAAATTCTTCCTCAAATCGGGCACATGTCGCACATCACATAACATCCTTTCTCTACCATCATCCAGCCTGATCCTTATATCCCCTCTTAAGGATGATCATCACCCAAATAGACCTTTCCACCACAGTATGGCTGATATTTGTCAAACCAGTCTCCGTGGGGAGACATGTGGAAGGATGCACCTGAATCCAAAACCCAGGTGTATAAAATTGATCTGCTATTATTGATACAGAAGGCTTCACATGTTGCCGTCTCTCCTGAATCTGCTGCACTGGCCTCAGTTTATGGCTGATTTTGCTTTTCACCATTCTTTAATTGCCAACAGTCCTTCTTGGATTGTCCTGGCATCCCACAATGCCAACACTTCCCTTTCCGCTTACATCCTTTAGAATTAGATCTGGACTGTTTTCTACCTTGTTTACTCCCCTCGAAAAATTGACCTCTCACAGATAGGGCTTCATTGGTTGAGGGTTCCAGAGACGTTTTTCGTCTCAACTCTTCTACCAACAAAGCGGCTACCACATCATCAAATTTGAGAGTTCCTGATGATGAATTACTGATGGTCATCACCATATGATCCCAAGTGTCCGAAAGGGAACAAAGTAGGGTGATAGCCCTATCTTCATCCTCCATCTTCACATTGTTTACTAATCAGAGTATTAAACCCATTCAAATGATCTACCATGGATGAACTTTCCTTCATCCTCAAGCTATAAAGCTGTTTTTTCAAAAAAACCTTGTTAGTTGTTGATTTTGTTTCATACAACTTTTCAAGCTTTTGCCAAAGGGCTTCCACAGTCTCTTCTTCAGCTACATTGAACAAGACAAAGTCCGCTAGGCAAAAACGGATTGTAGAAACTGCCTTCCTGTCAAGCGTTGTCCACTCCTCATCTTTCATGCTACTCGGTTTATTCGCGACCCCTTCCAAGGCTTGAGCTTGGTCATTCTGAACTAGCAAATCCTCCACCTTCATCTTCCATAGAGCGAAGTTCCTGCCATCAAATTTCTCAATTTCAAACTTGGTTAGACCTTTTGTCATTGTTGCAGCTCCCACTCGCACAAAACCTCAGCTCTGATACCAAATGTTAGGAAAAACTTCAAGATTTATACCTGCAAGAGGAAGCACAATAACAAAAATAGAAACACGGAAACAATAACACAAGTGACACAAAGATTTACGTGGAAACCTGCAATGTGCAGGAAAAACCACGGGGCAATGGCAACTTCTCTTTTATTATTTTCAGCAAAATTTACATCCATGTCTTCCAACGTTTTCAACCACCTCTAACATATGCAAGGGATCAAGTCCCTTTTATAGAGCAGACAAGGAAGACCCCAACCGTTCGTTTCCTCTCCCCAGGGAGACCTCCGCAAAACTGTTCGTCTTCATATGGAACCGAAACGGTTCATCTTCCGCAACCTGTTGTCTACCTAGACGTCCACCGCTTTGACGTCTACTTGGCTTGACGTCTGGCCTAGACATCTACTTGGTTAGACGTCAGGCCTAGACGTCTGGCAGCCCAAACGTCAGGCCTGGACATCTACCAGTCTAGATGTCTGGCAGCCTAGACGTCTACCAGCCTAGACGTCTGGCAGCCCAGACGTCTACCAGCCTTGACGTCTGGCCTGCTTTAACCTGCTGCAATCCTTTTTCTGGCTGCCTGTACTGCATAGTAACTTCACTTCTTAACAGAACGGGGCATAGACGCTTTCCCAACAGGCCTACCATGTGCAAGGAGGAAGGAGTCGAAGCCACATAATACGAAAACAACATGCGAAACAAGCAGTTGCATGGACGTCACTTACTGGTATTCATATCGCAATTAAGGGAGTGGAGGGCCACTTGCCTCATGCAAGCCAAGTTTCCCCCTACTCTCAACTTATAAAAAGGGGAAAAGAGCTCTCACTTGCTCATTCTCATGTACAGAGCCAAGAAGCAGTGAGGAGAAGTCGAAGGAGAGTGCACCAATTAGTTGAAGTTGAACCAACTAGAGCATGACATAGGGCATAGCCCAGGGCACGTACTAAGACATGCAGAAGACAAACAAAGCACATGCTAGCATGTAGAATTTGGAGGCAACCGAGAAGGAAAACTAACTGCAAGGATGTACATTGAACCGGAGCATTGGATCTAGGGCACATCGATAGAGTAACAAAAAACAGGGGTTTTGTTGAAAACCCTTGTCCAATAGCCAGAAAATTTCACACTTGTGTGCAAGTGAGGCGTTTCTAGTGAAGGAACACATCTACTGAGGAGGAAGCTCGAATTCCAAACCCTTGTCAGCAAAACCAATTTTCGTTTTGGAAGAAATTGCATGGCGTGAGGAGAAACTAGCACACCAATGGTGCAAGAGTGGAGGAATGAAGCAAGGGTCATCCAAGTAAAGGCACAACATTAGAAAAAGAAGTTCGCGAAGGAGAAACTTACACACAAGGAGGAACGGGCCATCCAAGAGTTGGAGAACATTTGAAATATAAGCAATGTCATGAGGACCATACAAAACACCGTCTGGAGCGAAAAGAAGATCGTTGGGGCAAGCAGCACCAAGTTTGAGGCAAGAAGGAGATTGTCTAATTGGAATACAACACTGTACGGAAATGAAGTGTGTACTGTATGGGCCATCTGACTACAGAGGCAGGCCGTCTAGAAGCTGAGATAGGTCATCTATGGAAGAAAGAAGGTCGTCTAATGAAGCCAGATCGTCTGACCAAGCCCAGTCCTTAGGGGAATTGTATAGACCATCCAAGCCATCTGGAGCAGGTGTTGGGCCGATTGAAGCAAGAAGCAAGTTGTATAGAGTCAAAGGTAGGCCATCTGGAGCAAAAAATAGGTCGTTTGGATGTGGAACGAGGCAAGGAATGGTTAGGCACACGAACCAAGGAGGAGAATGGCATGGAAAACAAAACTTGTGCAAAGTGGAGTTGTGTGAGGAAACCACACCGACCAAAAGATGATTGGGGCAATTGGGAGTGACTGCCACCCAAGGAGTTTAAATTCAAGCACCTATAGAACTGAGTGCAAGTGGAATGTAGCAGAGGCCAACAAGTGTAGAACTTGAAGAGCCAAGGAGGAACCCTCCACAAGTTGTGTTGCATTCTGTCGTGGTGAGGACCCCAAACGCACAAAGTCAAATGGAGCGTGCACACCACCGAGAGAGAGAGGAGCGCAAGATGGAAGCGGAGCGAGGAAGAGCATGGCATGATAGAGAGGGCAGAGGAGGAGGTGGCTCAAGGTCGAGTTCGAGAACGAGAACTCCTGCTGATGACTAGAAACCCAAAGGGAAGGAGCTGACAGCATCACCTTAATAGCAAAAAGCAAAGGGGAAGGAGAAAATGCTTCTAGTGGGCAAGATATCGAACCTCTGCCAAGCGCCTAAAGGATGTAACCAATTCCCTCAAGATGCAAGTACAATAGTTGGGAGGTGCTTCCGTTCAGATCTAGTCCACTTTCCAACCCAACAAACTCAAAGGGCTCAGGAGCAACAACAGTCATCAACGAGGACCTCGACCAATCTAGAGGGAAGGGCAGATCTAGCAGTCAATTCTGACATGGCATCACCTCAAGCACCACCTGAAGCTTGAACGAGCGTGTATGGAGCCAAGTACGCAAAAACAATTTTGATTGTACATATTGTTTTGTCATGTTGTGTCATTTTGTAGTTTGTATGCTAAGCATTTGAAGAAATGATTATTAGCATATGAGTAATTAGAATGTACATGTAATTCGGATGTTCATGTAATTCAGATGTTTAGTAATTAGAAGTGTTGGGGTAGTTAGGGTTAGGGACAAGGAATTTGTGAAAGTTGGCAACTACTTCCCCTTTCCCAAGAAAAGTATAAGTAGACCCCCTTACATTTCTGAAGAGAGATAAGGAGATATCATTCATTCAGCAATCTAGTTGTGTGTGCCTGGGAGCATATTTGTGTGTGTAGAGACATTGCATATGACTATGAGCGATTGTATGGCTGTTGTAAATAAATCTATATTGTTGTTCATGAATAATGCGAATGACAAAGTGCAGTTCTGTTCCATTTCAGTTCTGAATATTTTCTTTTCATACGAGTTAAATGCTGTTTATTGCTGATATTTCTCATTATTTATTCCTCTATGTTACTTCAATTGTGGAATACCACTGCTGTGCTACATAGTTGATCACATATGAGATGCTTCTGGAAGCTTGAAAAATAAGAGGTTATTTCATGTGACACAAACCTAGGGAGGAGTAAGATAGCTTGCCAAAACTACTGATTACGTAATTTAAAAGAGTGTCCTCCTTTTTCTCATTTTAAACTCGCAGTAAGTATGCACACATTCTTAAAGATCTGTAAAAGAAACTATATGGCACAGTTAAAAATCCCTTCTAATACTCAATGAATAAATACCAATTGTTTGCAGTTCTGAAGTCATGTGAATATGTTACAAAATTGCAGTTGCTAGAAGCTGCAGCCATATAGATAGTGTTTGCACATACAAATCTGTATACAAGGATTACGCGGAAGAGCAGAATTTCAGTTAATAAAATGCACTGCATTGACTGTTGGAACATGATAAATTCACAATGAAGTTATTCACAATATGGGACCCTACATAAAAAATTTCTTTTTGGGCTCATGTACTGAACCCTCAGACCATAATGTTTATTATCCACAGTAGATACCATGACTTCAAAGGAACTTTATAAGTAATAATATTTGCTTCGAGTTCTCTTGATGGTATGACTTTTTGAGTGTGAAAACTGTACAACTATCAATCTACATGTATATTGGCCCAACCAACCCATTTTTTGTCGACATAAGTGTATCAAAGAACAATATTAGTTTGTCTCATCTTGAGTGGTTAGAGGTACAATATCCACATAGAAGGAGATGACTAAAGTATATATCAATAGCATGAACACAGATGTATCATGACCAGTCATAAGAATAACGAAATTAATTTTGAAGGGAAACATCGGTGCCAGTAGGAAAAGATAGATATATTAAACATTCCAGTAGATCCTACTTGGTAAGTAACACCATCCTCATTTGTGGTACAAATAAAACAACCATGATGCAGGCAGCGCAAATCAAATAACATGAAACCAAAAATAATGAGTCTGAAACAACGTTGATAATGTATCAGCACACTTCAGAATTGATATAGGAAATAAAATTATAAATCCACAAAGGCACAATGCATACAGGATAATCCAACCCACTAAGGCAATATATAGACATCAAGAGAATATCAAGGCAAAGAAATTGTAAGATTCTTGTTTGAAAAAACCTTTGAGGAGTTGATGCTAAAGCCTGTGACAGTGTTAACAACAAAATGTGAAGAAATAATAAATAAATAAATTTAAAAAAAAATATATATATATATATATATATATATAGATAGATAGATAGATAGAAGCTTAAATTACTGAGAAAATAGGTTGGCTTCATTTTAATTATATCAGCAAGCAGAAAAAGAGTATGTAAAGCAACTCAAATGTAAGAGTAGAATAAGTAGAATATTGTATCCAAAGAGAAAACCCTAGATACATGAGATGGTATCCAAAGTCAAATAATGGACAAAAAGATCAAATTACAAACCAAGCAACTGTCAAACTCCAGAAGCAATATAAATAGAAAAAGAAAATATGGCCTCTCTAATCATCTTTTAAATCAGAAGCACGAGCTACAATGCAGCCCACTACTGATCACTAAAAACTTGTTGGAGGATGTCATCTAGAGAGTTTGATCTAGAGGTTTCAATGTATAGACTGATTTATGAGAGCCCAAAACTATTCTTCCCAAAAACTCAAGAAGAACCACTTTCTAACATTAAAAGCTGAAATCCTCCTAGTTGAAGTGAAAAAGAACTAGAAATACTGCCACAATCACAACTTCGATCACCTCCAACATACAGGGAAGCATTTGCCAAAAGAGGCATTTTCTCAAGCAACAAATAAATACAACAAAATAACTGAATTCTAAAGAGTGTCGCAGAAAGTTAAATCAGAGCAGGCTTAATTCTGATAACAATTACGTCCAAGACCCTTTAGATTGCATCCATTTCTCTTGAACTTCTGATTTATGAATCTATCCTCAAGATTATTCAAGGTAAATAATCATTTACATCCAAACCATGCCACTAATGTCCAGACAAGCATTTTAATATTTTGAGACACATTAGGTAACAATACAAACAGCATGCAAACAGTTGTCATTACAAGTTTGAAAATGAGATGCACTTACCATTACCTGTGAAAGGGCCCCACCATCCACTTCTATGAACATGTTTTGCTAAAGCTCGTGCTCCCACTGTCAATTTATTTCCTTTAACCTCACAAATACACAGGAACTTACAAGTAAGAGAATACAGATAACATGACATTGTAGGAAAAACCATACAAAGGCATAGATTTCATTTTCTGTCACATATTAAGTACTATGAAAGTAACTTTTCTGCATGTCAGAGTTCAAAACTAGACCTAAGATTTTGGATCATAGTACTTACAATCGCTCAAGCAATACAAAATTTTAATATCTTTTAGAAAAAACAACACTCCATGTTGAAAAAATACAGTAAACAGCCACTCTAATTATTCTCATAGGTTGTAGCAAAGATCCATGAACCATGCAAGGAATGGCAGAAATGCTTCTTGCAACAGCAATTCACCACACAACAAATGTAGGCCTCTGTGGCCATTACTATCACTTAGATGGCATTCAAGAAACACACAAAATCAACATCCCACGCTCTAATTGGTCCATTAACAGTGAAAAGCTTGACATATGGCTTACAATCTTAGAAGCATATTTTCACACTAAACAAAATCTCAGAAATGATCAGGAGATGATGATTCTTAAGGTTTACTAGAACGACTAACCTATTACATAGCAGCAGTCTCACATGAAGTTCTTGGTTGCCCAAATTTAGAAAGTTATCCAATGATAAGACCACTTCAAAATGACCATCCATAACCATTTTTTATCTGTTAGGAAGATTTATTGACTCGTTCGCTGGGTTTTGGCATTTTCCATTTACAAAGCAGACAGTCGAAGAATATGTCAACCAAGTCAACAAAGTGAATCATCAAATCAGGAGTATAAATTGTGCAGATGACCTACAACAAATTTCTCTCTGGATGTGTTTCTACCTTCTTCAGATACCCAGACCAGCGTTGTCTCGCACTCTTTCTTAGGGAGATAACTCAGCTTCGACGACATAAAATTTCTCCAAATGGATCTCACCCTCCTCAACATCGGCTCATCACAACATACTTCACCAACTCGACGGACCAGGTGACTTCGATCGAAAACGCCCCACACCATCCAGTTTGAACAGAAGCAGGGTCACTAGACAATGCACCAACAGTTTGTCAGGGTTCCGAACTAGCAATGGGCAGAGACATATCATGGACTTCTTCAGCTCCGGTACTTCGGCCTCAACTGTTAGGAGAGATTAGTTTTTGGGGGAGTCTCGGAGCTTGCCCCTCCTGGTCTGCTCCCTCCCCCCTCTTTCTCTCTCTCCGTTCTTCTTGGCATGCACTTCTCTCTGTTGGACTGCAGCCCTCCCCCCCTCTGCTCTCCCTTTTCTTTTCTTTTCCCTTTCTCTTTGGCCCGTTTTTCGGGTTTGATCTTGTATTTTTCTTAGTTCTTTTCTTTGTTGGGCTTTTTAGCCTGCTAGCTGGCAGTCATTATTGTACTTCTTATAGTCCCTTGGGTCTTATTTTGGCCCACCGCAGACATTAATAATATTTCATTTCTCTAGTTTGTCTCCCCATCTTAGGCAAGAATTAGAGCCCTTCAATATATTTCATCACTCAACCAAACTTGTCAATTTGCATCAGAAGTTGATGTTAAGTTGCAGAAGGCACCTTCTAAGTCCAATCACCAACATCATCAACAACAATAACAATAAATGTTCATTGCGTGCAAGCCCTCTTAATATAATTCTTCCCCTTCTTGGCCAAAACAAGGCGATGAAGAGAAGATGTATTCTAGTTATCATAAGATATTCAGCCATTTCATTTATGGATGCCATTAGCTAAAAGAAAAGAAGGTGAAAGATCCCCTTGAATAACAACAAAATAACACTGAAGAAATGGCAATTGACATATAAAATCCCAGCTCTTCAAATCTACACCCAATTCTCATGGCTAAGAAATATTTTGCATCTAACCAAAAGGCTCCACCAACACAGAACTGTTAGATCAAGAATACACTGGTGCAGTTAAGCTCAGATAAAAGTGGTCAGAAGATATAGTAAAAGAGTCTTCCACACAGAAATTATTTGGAGTATTTCCCATGGATATTCATCGGGTAAAGTCATTACTCCATGATGTAGGAGCATCTGGGTTTAAAAAAAAAAAATTATTTCCAGCTGCCAAGAGAAGAGGAAGGGGCATGACTCTTAGTCTTTCATATCCCACCTTCATTCCCATTGTTGGAAAAACATAAATTGGATATATTGTTGTATCTCCAGTGAACCCCGACAAAAGAAGCATTTTAATGAAGCATTGAGTTCCGAAATTTGTTGTTGTTCATTTTTTAGTTGTGTGAATTTGTTGTGAGACATCGGGGCCGCTAGAAGAGGCTGTCTTTCATTAGACCCCCTCATCTATACTGCATCATATAGTATCAAAGCCATCTTCAGCGCGTGGGTGTGTTGCAGTAAGAGATTCCTTCCTGCATAAGAAGAAGAGCAATGCATCCTCTATGTATGTGGCTTCCTTCCTGCATAAGAAGAAGAGCAATGCATCCTCTATGTATGTGGCTGATGGGTAGCTGGAGATGTTATAGAGGGAAGGCATTATCTTTCTCTGAGCCTGTATTGCCCAACGGAAGAGTGTCAGTTCCTCCTTGTGAGACCGGAAGCCCTGTTGCTGCTGCTGAATTACCAGATACAGGAAGCCCTGCTGCTGAATTACCAGACACAGAGCCATGCCGGTGCTAAATTTCCAGAGACCATGAGCCCTGATGCTTCTAAGATACCAGACACTGAAGCGAAATTGCAGCCTGCAGATTATAATGAAGAAACTGCAGGGATGGTCAAACTACGCAAGGTATATATGTACCTGGCAGTAAGGCCTGAAATTCTCCTGGGACTACCTACGTGGGCTGCCATGTGACAGGCCGTCTAGGTTGCCACATCGTTTGGTTGTGACATTTATTTATTTTTCTTTTGTTTAGTGACAAGAATTTTCTAAAAAAATTTCATGTTCCTGACAACGGACCACACAGGAGAATTGTACTATAAGCAAGCGAAGTCTTGTCGAAATTGCAATTGGCGGAGGGTAAAGCTTCATCAAAATTCCCAGGCGTAGAAAAGTTCAAGGCCATAATACGAAGATAAGCTTGTAAGCCAACTTATTTTTGCTTCTTAATGCAGAATTTTTGAAATAATTTGAGGAAGTGGAAGTGAGTCTTTTTTGGCTGTGACGGTCATAGTCAAGGAAGTTTGAGAGAATTTGAGGCGTATTGGTTGGGAAAGGTGTTTTTTCTTGGCAGTTTTAAATTTCGACACTGCATTGACTTCCGGCATCGAGGGCAGGTGCAAGTCGCTGCTCAAAAAAGTCACTGGAGTTTGTTGTCTGTGTGTGATTATGCTGATTTTCCAGCCACGGCTATTGGTGGTGGACTTGGGGTTGAGTTTGGCGGTTTTGCGGCAAGGGTCAAGGGCTCCACACAATGCGATCTCGAGGACTCCAAGTTGCATACCCTAGCACTTCTTGACCTTTTGTTTATTGTTCATGTGATCGTTGTGATTGTTGTCGATGTGACCGTTTGTGGTTTGGTGGCGAGGGCTTTAGGAGTTGGGAAGCAAGGCACCTGTGGCTATGAGCCTCTTGAGTAATATTATTTCTTTGAATTCTAACCACAAAGTGCAGGAATTTGTTGAGAATTAGATTTTTTGGGGTTTGGATTACTGGTGAGAAATTGTTGATATTTTCAAATATCCAAAGGAAGAAAGAAAGAAGAAAAAAAAGGGATAGGAAAAGAAAGAAAAAAAAAAGGAAACGAAAGCAAAAGAAAGAAGTTTAAAAAAAAAAAATTGTTGTTACGAATATTTTCAGGTCTGTTGTTTCTACTGTATCTATTGTCAAGGAGGATGCAAGGAGAATGGAGTGGAGTGAAATAATGATGAAGGCGAAGATGCAGAAGCCTTCAACAAACCAAGATTTCTTGATGGGTTGCGGGAGGAATGCTCTAGTAATGACTAGGGAGGAATTGGCGACGTGGCTGAATGGAGAAGCTACAAACAATGACAACATTGGAAATGAGGATAAGTTGACTAATTTGCAGAAGCTCAACCAAGTTCTGGCTAAAGAAATTAAGAGCTTAAGATAAGAAAATGGTGCTCTTTTGAAGAAAGAAAAGGAGTTCCAAGATTATGAGACAAGGTTGAAGGATTATGAGACAAAGTTGAAGGAAGAGATGGCAGTGTTGAGAGAAGTTGTAAAACAAGTAGAGGCAAAGGCAGAAACAAGCAAGAGAATGAGAATGGGAAAGAGGCGGTTGGCCTAGGTTACCAATAGTAGTGATTATGAAGACAGTGTGACAATTCCTGTTTTCATTTCGATATCATCTCTGAGTGGCACTACAGATAAAGAGAAAGAGAAGGATAAAGAGACAAGAGAGGAAGAGCCTGAAAGAAATAAGTGGAAAGTGCAAAGGAGGATGACTGTAACACCATTAAGTATACATGAAGATGAGCATCATGATGTCATTGATTATTGTGATGGCCATGACAAAGGCCATGTTGTTGAAGAACATAGTGGTGATGAAGAGATTGGGTGCTTTGAAAGGCACACCAAAGGTATTGGCTCTAAGTTAATGAAAAGAATGGGATATAATGGCAAAGGATTGGGAAGGAATGGGCAAGGCATAAGAAAGCCCATAAAGCCAAACATAAGGCCACAAAAGGCCTTGGTTATGTTGGTCAAACAGAAAGTGGCGACACCAAGTTTGTGAAAGGAGAAGCCTATGCAAAGGATGAAACATTTTGTTGCAATCATTGTGGACGATCAAGACATGTGACAACTAAGTGTTGGGATTTGCATCCATGTGATATTTGTGGTGGAAATAATCACCCTAAGAAATATTGTTGGCACAAAGATAAAATGGCCAACAAAATACATGTTGATTATGGTTGGATGGATGTGATGGAATGGGACAAAGTGAAAGAAATGTTGAGTGGATTCTATAAGAGAAGGTTTTATTCTCAAAAGAAAGCAAGGATAAGACGGAAAAAGTGGCATTGTGAAGAGAGCAAGGCTAAAATGGTGATAACTTTGAAGAGCAATTCATGTTCATGAGTTGGAGCTCATGAAGCATTTCTCTTACCCGGCATGTATGATGCAAGAGCATTTAGGTAAAGAAATAATTTCATTCCAGCTGCCAAGAGAAGAGGAAGGGGCATGACTTTTAGCCTTCCATATCCCACCTTCGTTCCCATTGTTGGAAAAGCATAAATTGGATGTATTGTTGTATTTCCAATGAACCCCAGCAAAAGAAGCAATTTAATGAAGTATTGAGTTTTGTAATTTGTTGCTGTTCATTTTCTGGTTGTGTGAATTTGTTGTGAGACATTGGGGCTGCTAGAAGAGGTGGTCTTTCATTAGATCCCCTCATCTAGACTGCATCACTCCAATAACTATTTTTATGAGAGGTCATTTATTTTAATGACCTTGATAAAACTCATACAAATGGATTGTCCAACCTTGTTAACAACTGTGAGATATGGTGGACATATAAAGCGTTACATGTACCAAAACTTCTGCCAGTCTAGAAACAGACACTGGGGTGAAAGTACCTCGATTGATATGTAAGCATCTTCCTCCTCTCAGGTATTAATATTGTTTGAAGTAATTGTGTGAGTTATCAGTCCTTGTAATTTATGATAACCACTCACTACTAAAGTATATGAGATTTACAGACAACATTGACGTAAATGACCACTCATAAAAATAATCATTGAAGTAGTTATTAATATTAATGCAATAACAATCGCATGAAAAATATTTCAAATGGTCAGAAGAACCTGATTTTTCAGCAGTTTCTGGAAATGATGCATGTCATACATAAAGGCTGCATTAATTTTGGAATTCAGCCTCTGATTGAATGTAATGTCAGTCCTACAGAGTGCTTTGATTTTAATTTGGGCACCCTTTATGGCTATAATCCCAACTCACTCTTTGATGGGTATCACAAGGCTCATCAGTTTCATAAGAAGAGTAAGTTTATAAGTTTAAGTCTTTTGTTATGAATCCATTGTTTTCTGGTAAGACAACTGTCACATAGTTTACGCTGCGTCATAATCTTATATTATTTAACAACCAAAATAAGAGAAAGTGGATAAGATGTTGTCTTCGAAGAAAACGCTTTTAGATGCATATGCTGACATGTTTGAAGCACCCAAATGTCCCCATCTCCTCCAAGCTTTTCAACGTTCTACTGCCAAAAGGGCTACCACACTAAACAACAGTCAAGCATAAAATTAAATGACAAATTGATGAAGACTTTGGCCCAACAGTTATTTATTTTACTAGCTGATGTCATGCATGAGAAAGAAAACAAGGAGAGGAAACTCTGGAACAACCACAAAGACAGTTACAGTTAAAAATTGTTATCACCTTCCCAAAATCAAAGACCTCATAGACCTCCTAAAAGGGGCCAAATTCTCTACTAAGACCAGCTTATTTTCTGGTTATCATCAAGCTTGCATGGAAGCTAGTTACCTTTGGAAAACAATAGTAACTTTTGAAAAACAATCTTTTAGGTTCTAAAAGTTGTTGGCCATACTTCTTTCATAAATTTATTGTGGCCTGCTTGAATGATATCCTCATCTTTTAGGACATGGGATGACCATATGAAGCATGTGCAATCATAATAATGAGATTACTTTGTCCACACAAGCTCCAAACCAAGATGAAGCGATCCTTCTTCGAGAAGACTTCGAGTCAGTAACTTGGATTTGTCATAAATGAAAACGGCATACATTCAGATCCAAATAAAGATAGTAATTCACAAAATGGCCTACACCTTCTTCTGTTTCCAACCTTAAGAACTTTATCAAAGTGATGAACTTTGACAGAGGATGAAAATGGAATTACTCTCTTAGTTTGTCCCCACATCATCTTCCCAGTAAGAACATCCTCACCATATGCCAGGGTCAAATGCAACTTTACAAAAATGATGGATGCCCTTTGTTTGGCACCAGTGCTTCGCCTCCCTTATATTCATCTTTTGTTTCAGATTGAGACAAATGTCTTGTAGAATGCCACAGGTGCAATTCTTAACTAGGGATTGCATCTAGTGGTGAATACTGATTGCATACCAGGATCAACTACAATACACATGATAGAGACTTTGATGCACTACTTCAAACAGTCAAAAACAGTGTTATTATTAACTCAGCGAGGAGTCAACTTTGCACAAGTATCTTCCGTAACTACAGTTCTTGAATTTCGAATTGAATACAATAATATTCAGTTGGTGATCAACTATAAAAAAGGTTGCACCAACAAAGTTAGCTTTCTTAGTTGAAATCGATCCAAAGTCCTCAGCATTCTTTACATCAAAACCTTCGATGAGTGAAAGTAGCTCTATCTATCTGACCCTAACTGCGATCCAATAGTTTGTCATCTTCTTAGAAAACATGGGTGTCAATTAAGTTATAAACTAATTGTCAACAATGACAATTTTCTTGATTAGGATGTCAATGAATCTCAATTTTAGGATGCCTTCTACATGAAGTTTCACAAAAATCATTCATCACCAATGGAGTTCCATCAAGGCTCTTCGTAGCAATTACAATTGCATCATTACTAGCAACATTGTTATCTACATGCTCGATCTCACTTATAGAAGTTTCTTTAGCGATATATTGTAAATTGCTTCAAGTAGCAACTTTACAATCATTCTTCAAACCTTTTTTTTGTTCAGTTTACTTTTTGTGAGTAAAACTTGTGATTCTTAAAACAAGCAATTTCGTTGTCCTTTCCAAACAAAATTCATCAAAATCATGTAATGCCTTATTTCTGAATTTTATAGTCTTTTGTGCAATTAGCATGTATTGAGAAAGAGTTATTTTGATCTTTTAGCATGAGAATCTCCTCATTTCACATTTTCTTTCAAATTGGATCTTAACCATCAGAGTTCTTGTCCAAATCTTCCTCCATCTAAGGTTTTTGTCAACATTTCCCAAAGAAAATCCCTTCCAGTTTGTGAAATTTAAATTTTCTATAAGGTACAAATAAACATGTTGTACATCTACATCTTGGAAACACATCAATTTCCTTATGCATATTCCACCAAACCTTTTCATCTTCTTTTCTTGTAAATTTAGGTATATGATCCCTTACTTTTTTACGTTCTATTGTTTTCATAGCCTTTTTATCCTATGACCTGCCACATCTCAAATTACATCTCTGCATATCTCACCCCTCTTCATGTTTCAATCAAACCTTTTCAAACATTAGGCCATGCTGTTCTGTGACTCGAATTGAACCTTTTTTATATTCTGGATTATACCCTTTTGAGTCCAGACTGCACCCTTCAGTATATAGGGCAGAAATCTTTCATCTGTGGATCGCACCCTTTCATGACCAAGTTGCACCGTTTCACCTTTTGAGTCATGCCCTTCACCTTTTGGGTTACACCCTTTTGCCTCTTGGGTCTAACGCTTACATGTTTTGGGTCAGACTCGTACCCTTTTGCATCTCACGTGGCACCCTTTCACCCTATGGGTCACACCCTCTCACGTCCCAGGTTGTACCCTTTTACATTTCAAGCGGCCCCATTTCACATCTTCAGTCACATCCTTCTATGTCTCAAATAGATAAACATTGATTAAATGTTGAATGAGAACTAAATGGGTGAGATAAATACTATATAGCAATAGCTGAAAAAGGGAAATCAAAACTTCTAAAAGAAATATGACCACAAACTAAAACTTATCTTGGCCACAGGCTAAAACAAGTATAGACTACAAGCTCAATAAAATGTCAAGTCATAGTCCAAAAGTAAGTTGAAATTTGAATCATAAAATCAAAAGCATGACTTTGATACCAGCTCTAATGGACCAATAAGTCTCTTACGTCAAATCACAAAATAAACAATATACAATATAAAATATAAAAGAGAGATGAAAGAATGCCCTCTCCATTAAATGGTAGTGGGTATATACAATATCAAAATCTGCTCTAATCTATGTTTGCCTTGATTTCTTCCCATTGCCTGTGAACTTCAAAGAATTTTGGCTTTTGCATCATCCCATGAAATTTGGAATAAAGGATATAACAATAAGAAATCAAATAAGCCTGCCAGAATATTTTGCAACTATGCCTTCAGACCTGTTACTTGTTCTGATGCCTCGACCCACCACCTTATGATTAGAAATTGTTTTTTCTTGTCACTTTTTTCTTTTTTCCTCACAATCTGAATAGTGAGATTTTCATCATTAAGTAGATTGATAGGAAAAGAGATTTCTTGTTGCACCAAGAACATTGAACAATTTTTTATTTTGTTGATTTTGTTGTCTGCCAACCTCTTTGGAATATTAATAAACTTGTGTCTTTTGTTATCACCAAGAATAACAAACTTGATATCACTGTTCACAAGATGGAGAACGCCATTTTTTTCCTCCATTTAACATTCCTCTGTGACTTGTTCTTTCCACTGTAATTACAGTGCCTGCCATCTCTGTTGAAAGTGTAATCTAATTCATGGCCAAGGCTGACATTGTATGATGTAATCTTGGATAGGCCTAAGGGCATTCATTGTACAATGTATTTAATTTATTGTAATATTTTATTATGTAAGCCCTATGGGCCGCGGTTAACCTTGTTATGGTTAAACCCATCTTATAAACTTGTAATTAACCTTAAAGCCCTCTTGTTATGTCGGCTTAGGTTAAGTTCATAATGTAATTGGGGTTTTGATATTAGTATAAATACCCTCCACCACTCCATTTATTATTTGAGTGTAGTGATTCTTATCCACGGATAATACAGTGATTATTTATGGTGCCTATGGGCGCCCATCAATTTTTGTGTCTTTTTTCCTTTCTTTCGTCCTTTTACACTTTCTGTATAAGATTTGAGTGGATGGATTGCTTCTGTTCATTTCTGGAAAATATTGTGGATTCCAACAATATTGATGTACAATTGAAGAACAATGTACCTTGAGTTTGATATGAACCATCTTGCATTTGACTGCCCCTACTATCATGACCTTTACCTCTTCCATTACTACAGCTACAATCTTGTAAGTGAGAGACACTATTGACATCTCCAACCAACTCTTCGCAGGCTGAATATCCAGTGTTTGAGAACACCACACAAGTACTGACAAAATGAGAAAAAAATTCGATAAGATTTTGGAGCAGTATGGTGATAAACTATCTAACAAACTCGTGATCATGTAGTACATTCAATTTTTGTATCTCCTACTTATTGACTTGGACAATCCTAATTGTATAAAATATTTTTATATTGAAATATCAAATCATTTATATGGAGTATTCTCTTGTAATCGTCTTTGCCCATGAAGTGGCTTATGAAACCTTGCCCTCTCTAAGTGGCGCTCTCATCTTGGGAGATCTAGTGGAGTTATTCCTTCCTTAAGGAGTATTGATGGTGTTGCCCTACCATAAGGGTATTATCTATATTTGTGTCTCATTGCATGGATTATATTTGTGGGTAATTAATTTTGGACTATGTTACTGGTTCGCCCCCTAGGATCCCCAAATCTTGGTACGGTGCGTCTCCGGTCTCGATACGGGTCCGGTACGCCTGTGGGTCCGTCCAAGGTCCTGCCCAGGGGTCCCGGATACGCTCGGGTCCGTCCAACCCTAGATAATTTTTTTAATAAATTTTAAATCTACTTCTTCAACAAACCCTGGTTTAGAATATGGGATGTTATATATTTTCTTCGCTGACACCTTCAACGCCCGCATCACCCTGTTTTTCCATAGCTTTCGCCCTATTTTTCCATAGCTTTCTCAGGGCTTCCACGTCCATATCTGTGGCCCCCACTGCTGCTAAGCTCCCCCATCGCTGCTAAGCTCGCACTCCCTAAAGCCAAAATCGCTGCTAAGCTCCCCCATCGCTGCTAAGCTCGCACTGCCTAAAGCCAAAATTGAAACTTCGAATTGCTGAGGGTGTTATATATTTTAATTTTTCTATAAGGATAATATTAGGTGTTATGTATTTGCTAGGTGTTATGAAATGAAATGAAAGATTTTAATTACGTCTGCGAGACCCAAATATGGTCTATGGGACCTCAAATATGGAAGTACAATTACTCAAATCATATCATATGATCTTTAATATTATTCGAATTGCTGAGGGTGTTATATATTTTAATTTTTCTATAAGGATAATATTAGGTGTTATGTATTTGCTAGGTGTTATGAAATGAAATGAAAGATTTTAATTACGTCCGCGAGACCCAAATATGGTCTATGGGACCTCAAATATGGAAGTACAATTACTCAAATCATATCATATGATCTTTAATATCTTTGAGAAGGTTGTTCCTTCTCCTGCTGATTTGTGTTAGCAATTCCTCAACTTTTTTTATTTTACTGTCTTCAAGTAAATCTGCCATAAACTTGTTCCCAAGTGTTTCTTTGTATTTGTCACGGATATCTGAAAAACTCGGGCATTTATAGATGAAGTGTTCCTCTGTCTCTACTGCCCCTGTGCTTGCATAGAGTACATATCCTTTCTTCCCATTGTTCTTTGGGCGTTGTCCATCTCCCCGTTTCACATCTAAGCCTATGAGAGCTAGTCCTTATCTCGAGCAATGAGTATTTTTTCCTTCCACTTGATTTCAGTGCCTATATACGCTTTTTCCTTGTGGTCATACGTTGGGTTAAAATTTGCAATATAATATTGTCTTTTCCTGCTTGCATTTTTCCACATTCCACTTTTGAACTTTTCATTCACATAATTTTTTATGTCTTTGTTGACATTTGGGCATTCATTTATGTTGATTTCCCAACGTTTCATCCATTTCTGATTTTGTTTCATCCATGTATTCTTTCGCCTATGCAACTCTTCGTCCCTAGCTGCCCTAGGCCATCTATCATTTGTCATGTTTTCTGTTTTCTTAGTCCCAGATCTTGGTATTTGCTAGGTATACGTGTTAAGATAGGTTGTAACCAACTCTCCTATCTAATAAAAAAAGATAGGGTGTTAGGGTCTAAGTAAATATATTAATTAATATAATATTATAGTGATCTTGGTCTTACACATAATATAGGGTGTTAGGGTCTTAGTCTTACACTCTCCGGGTGTTAGGGTCTTAGTCTAAGTTAAATATATTGGTTAATTAATATAATATTATAGTGGTCTTAGTCTTACACATAATATAGGGTGTTAGGGTCTTAGTCTTACACTCTCCAGGTGTTAGGGTCTTAGTCTAAGTTAAATATATTAATTAATTAATATAATATTATAGTGGTCTTAGTCTTATAATATAGGGTGTTAGGGTCTTAGTATTACACATAATATAGGGTGTTAGGGTCTTAGTCTTACACATTAATATAATTTATTAAATTTCCTTGTTTAGTAACTTAGTTAAATATTAAATAACAATTTTAATATTTTAAAAATATAAGTCTGTTAGGGTCTTAGTCTAAGTTAATATATTAATTAATTAATATAATATTATAGTGGCTTATTAAATATATAAACTTACTAACTTTGTAAATATTTATATAAATAAAAATAAAAAATAAAATAATCCTCTTTGTAATAAAAAAAAAGATAGGGTGTTCCTTGTTAAAAAATGAGTGGGAGTGGGAGTGCTAGTGCTAGTGCTAGTGTTAGTGTTACTGCTACTGCTTGTGGTTCTAATGAATCACATGTTGATGTTGATGCTTTCGATGAAGACATTGAAGAGGAATATTAAAATAATAAATATTTGATATTTCATTGTCTCAATATGTGATAGTGTTGATGTGGTTCATTAGAAATGTTGGCATCCCAGTTGT
This sequence comes from Wollemia nobilis, assembly GCA_028583015.1. Classification (NCBI taxonomy): domain Eukaryota; kingdom Viridiplantae; phylum Streptophyta; class Pinopsida; order Araucariales; family Araucariaceae; genus Wollemia; species Wollemia nobilis. The sequence goes on along the minus strand of JAQPPZ010003077.1, from coordinate 7,323,593 downwards.
GATAGTGTTTGTACCAATGTGAAATGCTTAATGTTGATTTAGTAAATGAAAATGTTGATTTAATAAATTAATATATGATTTTTATTTATTTTTGTATGGCCGAACCCAAAACGAACCCAAGACAAAAGAAAATTTCCGTACCGGCAAACCAGGTTCTTCGAAACCAAACCCGAACCCAAAACGAACCGGTAACTTAGATTGTGGATGAATGATTTGATATTTCAATACATTGGTGAATGATTTCTGTTAATGAAAATAATGTTTCGTAACAATTAGGATCTTCATGTGCTCCTTCAACAAGGAATACATAGTACTTTACATGGACCACATTTTAAAAGTCCAATATAGGTGGTAATAAATTCACCAGAAAACCTGTCATTTCAAATAAATTTTATAAATAGTAAATACCATTGCAGATATCTCTGTTATGTGATTCCATTACAACTTTCTGCATGGGGCTTGAACATAGTAAAAAGTAAATAAGCATTTTAAATCAGGTTATATGTCAAAGTAAGCTAAAATTGCTTGCAAAACATGAAACCACTTAAACATAGTAAAAAGTAAATAAGCATTTTAAATCAGGTTATATGTCAAAGTAAGCTAAAATTGCTTGCAAAACATGAAACCACTTATACTGCTGGAAATTATCATTTACAATGCTGAATTTTTTAAATAAAATTTCCACTCACCCTTATCATATTCCACCTTCACATAAAGATAATACCTTGACACAGAAACATGTACAATATGTCTAGCAGGATTGATATCTTACATTTTCTCTGTTTAGACCTGAAAAAGAGGACATAAGAACAGATCTGGGAGGTGGGACTGCATTCGGAATAGTTCCGGTTGTAGATCTTAGTCCCAATAAGCCTCTGACTCCTTCAACACTCAACTCCTGTAAAAGGATTGAGCATTTAATAATCTCATAATAAAAAATGCAAGTTATTTCACCTATTTGGGCAAGAAATAAGGATTAAAACTTAAATCATAAGAATCCAGAAAATATAATTAATAGTAATATGGATAAAGTTCACATGGTCGAGAAGAAAGACGCATTTGTAGTAAATAACTGAAGTATACAATGAAAAAGCAAAAACTTATGAATACTTCTTAGAAGGTGTACCATTGATCAAGCCTAACCCATAAAAACATTAGAAATGTTTACTGTATTTGATTCATAAAACTACATGGACCCTTGATTGTAATAAAGGAAAAAAACTCTGCCTAGCAGCAACAGTGAAATACTTTGGCAGGTTAAATTGTTCCATATTATATCCTTTGAAATTTGCCAGTGGCACATGCCCAAGTTCCTCGAAATTACACATTCAGGCGAAGGATCCTGGCTGACATCAGAAACAGTACTAACTTTATATGATAATTTCTCTAATTTTTCATTATGAATAAGCAACCTTACATTTTGAACATTGCTGACTCTATGCTTATGCTCCTATCTCTCTAAATAAGACAGTATGTGCAAAATAATGAAATAGGCTTCTAGATAAATGAACTGCAACAGACATAACTGGAAACTTACACTTAGCATTTTAGATAGAACAATGTATGGCTGTACAGGTTCTCTTGAAACGACAATTGCTAACACACCACCTGTATTTTCCTTCTCTTCGGTGTAGAACCTCCGGTATACCTCCACTCCTGATCACACAGCAACATGGTTAGAGCATATCTGGCAAATTTGATAAACATACCATTACAGTCAAAACTCAAGAAAGATTTTGCAACTTTCTCTAAATGATTTAGATTTCAAAACATTCATTTTTCATTCCATGTTTCCTGTCTCCATACACCATGCAAAGTTTTAGATGCGAATTCATAGTTATCCAAAAATAATAATAATAAATTATTTTTAAAAAAAAATTGTCAGCAGCATCAAACCAACTATCAAGGAATACACAGAAGTCCAATCAATATTGTTCCAAAATGAGCGGTATAGATTTTGAAAATTTTAGAGGTTATCTAATGAAAATATTTATTTATTCAAGATGCACGGTGTATCTTCCACTAGCAAGAATTAAAGTGCCTACCTGCAAAAGTTGAAATTAACTGAAGAGTGCTTAGGATGTTTATGCAATGACAACAAGCATTTCACAACACAATTAAAGTTCACCATCATTCACTAATTATTTCCATAGACATTCTCACACAAGAAAGAAAAAAATAATGATTCTAGAACCAGAGATCAATCTGGCTTCAGAAGAATTAATAGTACAGATCATTCTCAACATTTGAAGGCAGAGTGCTTGAATCTGTTTCTTCAGAAGCTATACCCACGCCTTTCTTGAAGAATCATTTATAAAAGTGATGGAGTACAAGCTCCTCCTATTGAGTGTGCCTTCATAGGTCCACAAATGTCAGAGCACCAGCTCTAACTTCTTGTTTCTAGATCACCAGGGGTTCCCTTTTTCAATATGCTCCCTATGTTGCTTGCCCATTATACATGCTTAACAATAACATTTATTATTCTTAATTTTAAGAAGCCCCTGCACCATATTAAATTTTCCCATCAACATCAAAGAGATGTAGTTCAAATGGCCCATTCTTTCATCCCACAATTGATTCTTTGTCAATACTTCAGAAATAAGGGCTTTATTTCCCTTGGGATCAGCAAGTAACTTATACAAGCCAGCTTCTACTTTTTCAATTGCAACAACTTCTACTTTTGCAGATGCATAAATTGCCACTACGTGGTTATATAGCCGAAGTCTGACCCTTTCTACAGCAAGAAAGAAACAGAACTGAGGAAAATACCAAGAACAATGAAAGGAAAAACAGAAAGGCCAAGTCAAGAAGAAGAGAAGGCACAATTGAGAGGAAAGCACCAAACAAAACCTACAAAAGGAAAGAGCATAATAAAAAATCATAAACCTAAAAGGTGCATGTCAAAACATCTTTGTTTTAGATAATTGGAATCAAATGGAATATGAAGTAGAACAATACCACACCTTTTAATACTGAAAAACAAAACGAGAACAATAGTACAATCAGCAAAAACCTATCAGAAAGAGGAAATGCCAATAGTAGAACCATCCCCAAAGAATGCACTAGAAATGGTAACATCTCCCCTCTATTAGGGCCTATGAAGAGATCTATAGAAAACTTATTCCAAAAATAAAGCAGAAATAAACAACTTAGAAGAAATGACACCACACAATGCACATATGACACACGAGATTTACCCTGGTTCACCCGATGTGGGCTACTCCAGCAAAACAAGAGCCACTCCTCCTTGATATTATTCTTCTCTTTCTTGCCCGAAAATGGGACATTACAATAAAATATAAAAGAAACTCTTACAACCCTAAACCACTATGTGGTATTAGAATACAATGGGTACAACACCGTGGGCTAAACCACCCACACCCACCAACCATGGGAGTCTCGGAAATCGCTCCGGAAAAAGGGGAAAAACAATTTCCGGCGTTGCACATAAGTTGTGTGTCTGGTTTTAATGTGTATGAGGTTATAATAGATGTATCTACCAGGAAAAGGGTATAAGACAACAAGTTCTAGGTATTAAGTTTCCATTCTAAATAGTTAGAATTAGAACATCAAAGGACATACTTAAAAGGAAAAAAAAATCAGAGATATCAACAATTACTATATAGAATGCTATTTTACCTTCTTTGACTGTCTTAATGCCAGGAAGAACCTTCTCAATACCTTCAGCCTCTATCATTTCATAAAAGGAATTGTACCAATTTACAGCCTGCAAAAGCTCAAACCATTAGAGAGTTGAGTGATAAATTTAAAATAACAAATAGAATTTATGGTATAGCAATGGCTCGACTTCAAAAGTTTGTCCATTTTGAAAATGTATGTGCCAATACTTGAATAAAAGCAATTCATGAATAGAAATTACACAAACACTATTGGAAAGGAAAAGAGTAAAGTGCATTACACAAACATTTTTGAAAGCTTTCTAACAAATATCCTGGTGAAAGATTCAAATGGAAGTGTTTGGAATGCCAGGTTCTGCATTACTTGCAGATGTAGCCAAATACTTCATCAACTATTTAAAAATAATAACAATATGTGGCTTCTATGGGGGACCACTCCCATTAAACTATCAATATATTACATCTGCTATTAGGTCAAGTAGATCATACCCGAGCATAATTTCCATAAACCATCCCCGTCTCACCTTTCTATAGAAGATTTTCTCCAGCTTTTTATCCTTCCAACCTCTGCAGCCACTGTTTTTCCTCTGTCAATTCCTTGATGTAATTTTCATTAAGAGAGAATCCCCCTTGACCAGTTACTTTGCAGTATTAGAATGTCATCAAGTGAAGATAAACATTGTGATTGACTAATTTATCCTACAACCTATTTTCTTCCTAATAGATATGCTGACATGTCCAAGATATTGCATCCATCAATAATTTATGAATCCTTTGAATGCCTCACTACATTCCTCATTCCCTTATTTTGTCTCTTGCATTAAATTAAATCCAACACTATAACTACCTATTAAATCCTTGATAACTCTTTTTTTAGGGGCCATATCCATATACTAAATATTCTAAGATACCATTTTCAATATTTAGTCTTATTCATAGGCTTCATTTCACTTGTTAACATTTGCGATATATGCATATAGCCTCCCAAATTAATCTCCCTCTGGGTTTCTTTTTTCTCTATGATTCTACTTTGTGAATCTTCCACTATTCTTGTCATTCCCCCCAAAATTTCCATCTTCCTCAATCTCTTCATTTTTCCAAACTATTCTCAATTTGACTTATCATCTTTATGCTCCCCTAAAGGACCTAAAGTGCAAGGGACAACCTCCACATTACTTTTTTTATTGCATTCATTTTTATTGCAAGGAGATGATTTCCTACTGTTTGAATATAATGAAGGTGATTTACCTACCTAGGAGTCACTATTTTGCCTTCTCCTCCTCCTCAAAATCTAACTCTAAAACATCCTTCACAGCTTTGGACCTTTCTAAATTCAAACTCTCAAATTGCACTTGTTTCTCCAGTGTGCCCTTCTTGATTCCTCCTAAAATTTGTCCAAAGAATTGTGATGGCTTTTGCCATCTAAAGAGGTAGGGGGTCCTCCTTTGCCACATTTTTAGGAGTAGAAAATCCTTCATTTGAGTCGTTTCTATTGCTATCTAATCCCCTTACTTCAATTGATCTTGTCTTAGAAAATTTCACATATTTCTCAATCATTATCATCTTGCAATTTCTTTCCATGTGTCTCATCTAAAGGCATATGCAGCATCAAAATGCAATGTTTTCATAGTCCACTTGTTGAATCCACTTTCTTGATTTAAATTTGATATCGATGTATTTTGGAAAAGGTTTCCAAATATCCAAGGCAATACACATCCATGCATACACAGCTAGATTTCGCTCCATAGATGACAGTGCCACTAGGATGAACTTCGCATGACATTACCGATATTTTTCAAAACATCCATCTTTATGACTTAATATAGAATTCATTTGATGAGGTAGGGGTGCTTCTTTGCCACATTTTTAGGAGTAGAAAATCCTTCACCTAAGTCATCCTCTATTGTTATCTTATCTTGTCTTCGAAACTTTCACATATTTCTCTACAATTTTCATTTTGCAGTCTTCTTGCCATGCATCCAGTCTCATGGCATATGTAGCATCAGAATGCAATTTTTTCATAGTCCACCTGCTAAACCCACTTTTTTGATTCAGAGTTCATAACACTGGAATTTGGCAAAGGTTTAGAAACAAGGTTTCACGATCCTGAGGGACGAGGGGACGAGGGGATGCGTTTCGGGGACAGCAGGGGACGACAGGCCAATTTTAGGGGACAGCTGGGGGACGGCTGGGGGGTGTTAGTAAAAACTTTGATCTTATACCTACAAGTGTAAACACAATAACAGAAAACAAAAACAACAACACAAGTAACACAGAGATTTACGTGGAAACCTGCAATGTGCAGGAAAACCACGGGGCAATGGCAACTTCTCTTTCTTTATTATTTTCAGCAGAACTTTACATTCACGTTTTCAACGTTACGTCATATGCAAGGGATCAAGTCCCTTTTATAGAGCAGAAGGAAGACTCCAAACTGTTTGTTTCCTCTCCCAAAGGGAACCTCCAAAAATTGTTCGTTTCCACTCCCAAAGAAAGGCACCTGAACCTGTTCGTCTTCCGCATTTAGACGTTTGTCCCAGACGACTGCTGCCTAGACGTCTAGCAACCTAGACGTCTACTGCCTAGACGTCTAGTACTGCTGCCTAGACGTTTGGCAGTGCTGCCTAGACATCTGCTGCCTAGACGTCTACCAGCAGAATCTACTGGCTAAAACTGTATAGTGACTTCACTTCCTAACATTCTCCCATTTGAAGTCAGTATTCAGGAATTCTTTTGCCAAATATTTTCATCCAGTGCCAATTGCCCAATGTTGCCCTTATTACTTTTTCAGCAAGCCCAGAGAAGTTTTGCACCACTCAAACTTCTCTACCTTGATCAGCTTTGTAAGCATATCTGCAGGATTCACTTCAGTGTCGATTTTCTGCAACAGGATCCTACCTTCTTCCACGACATTTCTTATAAAGTGGTACTTGACATCAATGTGTTTCGTGCAATCATGTAATGTTGGATTCTTCACTAGCTGAATAGCACTTTGGCTATCACAATGCAGCATAATTTTCTCCTGCATTACCTTGAAGTCACCCAACAGTCGCTTTAGCCAAATTGACTCTTTGCTGGCATGAGTCGCTGCAATATATTAAGCTTCAGTGGTTGATAAGGCCACAACAGACTGCAACTTTTAAGCCCAACTCACCGCTCCACCAACAAGAGTGAAGGTATATCTTGTAGTGGATTTTCTCCCATCTCTATCTCCACCATAATCAAAATCCACAAAACCTTTAACTTGCAAATCTGCTGATCCAAAGTAAATGGCAACATCTAAAGTGGCTCTTAAATATCTAAATATCCACTTCACCGCATTCCAATGCTCCTTACCAGGATTTGCCATGTACCAGTTGACTACTCCCTTTGCTTGGGCAATATCCAATCCGGTTCTCACCATGGCATACATGAGGCTTCCTATTATTGATGAATACGGTACACGAGACATGCTTGTCTTCTCTGCTTCTGTTCTAGGACACTGGTTGGAAGACAATTTTAAGTGTGAAAGAAGTTGGGTACTAACTGATTTTGCATTCTGCATATTGAAGCCCTGCAGAATCTTTTCCACATATGACTTTTAACTTAACCAGATCTTTCTTTCTTTTCTGTCCCTGTGTATCTTCATCCCTAAAATTTGGTTTTCTGCTACTAAATCCTTCATTTCAAATGTCCTAGCCAACTGAGCCTTAAGATCAATGATTTTCTTCATGTTGGGGCCTGCAACCAGCATATCATCAACATACAAAATCAAAATGATAAAACTGCCATCATCAAACCTCTTGTAGTACCTGCAATGGTCAGCTTCACTCCTGCTGAAACCTTGGCTCTTCATGAAGGTGTCAAATTTCCTGTACCACATCCTTGGCGCCTGTTTCAACCAATACAGTGATTTCTTCAGTTTGCAAACCAAATGCTCTTTGCCTCTTTCTTCATAGCCCTCAGGCTGATCCATATAAATCTCTTCCTCTAAATCACCATGCAAGAAAGCAATCTTTACATCAAGCTGCTCCAGTTCCAAATCCTGTGCAGCTACTGTTGACAATTTCGTCACATTGGAGGGGTGGTGAAAATTAATGTCGTGTAAAGGATTTTCTTGTTTTCTTTATTTTTGTTGATAGTGGTATTGCAGCAAGTTTGGTTGTCATTTTTGAATCCCCTTTGTAGATAACCGTGTAAGAGAAAGCTTCGCTTACAGCACTAGCAGGAACAGGCAGCTTCGCAAACAGGAAATAGGGAAAACATAGGTGCAGGCCTGAAATCTCCTAAGGCATAGAAAGAGCTTCGCAAGCGAAGCCCCCGCAAGACCTGCTTCGGGCCGAAATTCTGCGAAGCGTAAAATGTGAAATGCGAAAGTTTCTAAAGTGTGGAGAAACACTTCGCAAAAATTCCAGCGAAGCACCCGCTTCGGCCTTCCTTTTTGGCGAACCGCCCCCAAGAAAAATCTACTTCGCTCAAAACTTTTGCGAAGCACCTGCTTCGGGCGATTTCAGTGCGAAGCTTCCCCATACGAAGGTTGATTGCCCCCCGAAAATTTTCTAAGGCATGGATGAGCTTCGCCCAAACTCCTTCCGAACGGCCATTTTGAAGAAGGTTCGCAGCGAAGCATTTTTGACAGCCCATCAGCGAAGCATCCACTTCGGGAAAGGACTCTTGCGAAGCAGCCTTCAACCCATTTTTCCAGCGAAGCTATGAAAGATTGAGAGCCATGTTTTGAGAAGGAATATCTGCTTCGGCACTAAGTCCTCGCGAAGCTGTTTTTGGAAGTCCCTTCGCGCGAAGTACCCATCCAAGGAAGTCAAACCCGCTTCGGCTCACATCCATTGCGAAGCAAGGTCCCGAAATGGGAATCCGGCGAAGCTCTTCAAGGGCACACACACCAAGGCTGGGTATCTTTTCGAGGCAATCGAGTGTTTCATAAATGAATTTTTACTTGCCCGAAAGACCCGGGGCTCATTTTTGGCAATCAGAAAAGAGATATCAGTCGCAGGAGGAGAGCCGAGCCGACTTGAAGAGCCACTCGAGCTCCGCACCCGGAGAAATTCAGGACGAGCCGGATGGCCCATAAATGCAAATTTCCCCGGCTAATGCGGCCGTAATTGTTAATTGTGGAAAAGGATGTGAGAGCTAGGTCACGGGAGGAGCGAGCAGAATTTTCTAGTTTTTCGAGGGCGTACTTCCAGATTTTGTGCATTGATGGCTCAGAGGGTCGGGTCCTCTATAAAAACCCATGAATTGTAATGAGAAAGGGGGGGACTTTTGCTAGAAAGCTGCTGTAACTTGATTTCTGCAATTGATATTAAGAATTTTGGGCCTAATTTCTCTCTTGTATGCTGCCTTCTGTGATTATTTCTGCTATTCTGTTTCTTCATTTGCATACTGTAATTCTGAATCCTGGATTTAGGTTTGTGGTTGGGGACAGAACCCTGGAATTCTCCTGAAGGATACATAGGGGAGAAAACGTTGTGTTAGTTTTCTTGTATGCTGCCTGTGGATAGTGTTTCTGCTATATTCACATATTTTCTAACCGCTGTAATTCTGAAATCTGGATTTAGGCGTAGGGAGATAGGTGGATCCTGGAACTCTTCCAGAGGATACATAGGAAAGCTAGTGTGGCATTCATTTATGTTTTATCCTTTGTATTTATTGTTGCTTCTTCAAGCTATTAGTTAGTGATCGTGCTGCTGGTCCTTCCCTTTTAAATCAACCATTTACATTTCTTCCCTTACTCTTTTTATTTCTTTCCTGCACCCTACTCTTTTTATCTCTTTCCTGCACTCTCATCTTTAAAAAATCAGTAGTTTAGTAAAGGAGCCGGCCTTTCTCCGGAGATTGGCACGGAGGGCATCTCTTCCCTCCGGCCTTTCAATGTTGGTCCAGGTCTAGGGCGCGTATACATACAAAATCCTTTCCTGTGGCAGATTTGTGACCAACAGTTTCTGGCACGCCCGGTGGGACCCGGTCAGTCTCACCTTGTGAGTGGTAGTGAGAGCCGATGCTTATCTCATTACCAGAAGACTCTAGCATCTGGCGACTCTGTTCAACCTGAGAATCTTAAAGTCGTAGAGACCGGTACTAAAGTATCCGTGCCTTCATGCAAACAAGATGGAGAGTTAGGAATAGTGGAGAAGAGACTGAGTTCTTTGAACTCGATATTGACGCCTTCGGGGAACGCTCCAGGTTGGTCACCCCTGAATCACTGTTACGTGGAACGTCCTCGCAAGAGGCTGCCATTGACGGACAAGGTCCAACTCCGGATAGCACGGCGGCTAGTCTTCCTCCTAACCCTCCTAACTCACCAGATCATCCGAGTGCCTCTGTTCCAGTTAGTAATCCAGCTAGCAATCAACAAGGAACTTCGGGAATTCCTGTTTTTCCGAATCTAGGCGCAAGCATGGCGCACCAACAACATCAACAACAAATGCAGCAGCAGCAACCACAACCGCCGCCCAGATTGTTCCCGGCATGGAATTCTTCCGGACCATTAAATCTAGCGGGGCAAGGGCAGGTTCCACTTGCTGCTATGAAGAAAATCCCCATATTCGATGACACGGGGAAAACAACTTTGGAACACATTCAAGATATAGTTTCTCTGGCAGCGATTCATGACATTACGGAAGAAAGAGTCATGGTGAAGCTCCTGGTTTTGTCTCTCCGAGGAAAACTCCTCTATTGGTATAGATCGCTACCACCTGGCACTATAACAAGTTGGGACCAATTAGCTGGACAACTGATGAGAGGTTTCAATGAGTCTGCCGACCCGTCCTCCCTCTTGCACCACTTCACAACAATTCAGAGACACCCGCAGGAGGAGATTGCGGATTTCAATGTGAGGTTCGCTCGGACCTGGCAAAGAGTACCCGCTGGACTTCGGCCAGCCAACGAAGCTGCAGCATACTATTACCTTAGGGCTCTCAACCCTGACATCAGTGTAATGGTAAGGTATTCGAATGTGAATACTTTCCCTGAACTATATGAACTGGCCCAGAAAGCGGAAATGGATTTGATAGCCGTGGGGAAGCTTCCCCAAAGAATGTCGATGCCTATATTTCCGGAATTTCCGCAGACGCAATACCTAGGTGCAGCTACTTCGCAAACTTCCACAACCCCTGTATATCCCATCTCATCATGGAACCCTAACCCCGTCGTAACCCAGATCGTTACACCACAAGTGCATTTTCCGACATTCTCAGCACCACAGCCCACTGTCCCTTTGGCATTCCCCGCGTTACCGGCTCCGCCTCAATACCCTGCCCTGCCTCCGATACCTACGATGGCTCCATTGCCACCAGCCCCCAAAGTTGAAGATATGCAGGCAAAAATACTACAGGAAGTTCAATCTCTGAATTCCACTGTGCAGACCTTGTCCAATGACATGATTATCGTAAAAAAGAAGCAAGCACAGCAGGAATTTCTTCCCAGAAGGCCTTATCCCCCACCAGCGCTCACCAAAGATCAAGTGGTTCAACCAGGGAAGGCCTCAGCAAGGAATGTCGTGATTGACGAAGGGACAAGCACTTCGGATCATGTGCATTGGTGTTCCACATGTAATGACCCACATGAGGAAAATACCTGTATGCTGCATCAGCATTATGTGCAGACACTATCAGGGAGCAGCCATAGCGGTCAAGTCAATATAATAAGACAAGCGGATCAGGACCCGGTCGCTAACGAAGAAGAACAAGTTTCAGTTCTTACTAGAGAGGGAAAAAGACCAATGGAGGTGGATGCAGCCCAAATGGTTCCCTTAAAGGTATATACTCGCCGCGAAAAAGAGCAGCAACCTGTTAAGGCCCCAGACAAAGTTTCGCATCCTATGCTAGCAAAGGAGAAGACCCAGCAGGCCTCCGCAGCCCCGCCTCAGGCCGAAACCAAAGAACAGGCTAGGGAAAAGCTTAAGTTCCCTTCATTGACTAAGCGGCAGAGAGTCGAAGCCACGGAGCAATATCGCACAAAGTACGAAGCAAAAAGGGAGCCCGAAGTACATGCCCTCGTAGGGTATAACATCGTGGACGAACTGAAGAGAACCCCTGCTAAGATTAGTCTATATGACGCTTTACAGCTGCCAGGACAAGTGGACCTGTTGCAGGAGTCCTTGAAGTCCGCAAAAGCTAGGAAATCAGCTCCGCTTGCCCTAGTGCAAACCCTATCCACGTCAATAACAGGAAAAAACAGGCCTCCTCCATTCTACCTATCCTTACAAATGGAAGGACATATTGTTCACAACTGTATGATTGACTCTGGTGCTGCAACAACGGTAATGCCTAAGGCTGTCTGCGAGGAAATAGGAATGGAATACACGCGAAGCAGTCACGGCGTACTCCAACTGGACGGTACTCCTGTGAAAACGGTCGGTGTAATCAAGGATATACCTATTCGACTGCACAAAGCGCCTCAGATTGTGGTAATACAGGAGGTGGTAGTTGTAGATCTAGAGCCCTATTTTAGCATGTGCCTTTCGAGGGAGTTCACAGCAAAGCTAGGTGGATATCTGTCCATGGACTATTCACATTTAGAGGTCCCGTTCAAGGGAAAGAAGGTCAAAATTCATAACGAGAAACCTTCTACGTTTCTCGTAGAAAAGATGTCCGAAGAAGAAAACAATAGTCCTGTACACGCTATCGCCGAAGAAATAGAACAAGTGGACTTAGTGGAAGAAACGCTTACACAGCTGAATTCTGAAGATGAATTTTCATTAACAGATTTCAATGCCATGATAGAGACAGAAATGGGATGCTATACCATCACAGAACCAGAGAAACACGTCAAGCCAGAGAATAAGGTATCCGCCCAAGGGGAATTATGGAAACTATTCTTTGATGGCGCCCGATGCAAAAATGGCGCCGGGGCAGGGATACTATTAGTATCACCATCTGGAGAGCAAAAAGAATACTGCTACCGGTTGGTTTGGAGCTGCACCAACAACGCAGCAGAGTATGAAGCCTTATGCCTAGGACTGAAGAAAGCAGAGAAATTAGGCATAAAACATCTCCAAGTCTTCGGAGATTCAGAATTGGTATGTAATCTAATCACCAACAAGTGCATCTCAAAAAAGCATTATCTTAAAGCATACCGTAACAGAGTATGGGACTTGTTTGAACAGTTTGAGTCACTCAATCTGCAGTCCATCCCACGAGAGAAGAATAGACACGCCGATGTCTTGGCTTCCATCGCAGCTAGATATTCTCCAGCTGACGACATGGTACACAAGCCCAAGGCCGTGAGGATAGAGACATGCATTGGCAAGTTTTCGACAATGATGAACAGATCATCAATTTCTTGGTCCAAGAAGCAACCACTTGTTGAAGAAAGGAGTACGAAGGGCGAGGAGTATGAAGGACTGGTCCAGTTAAAAAATAACCATGTTCCAAGAGGATTGATCACTCTAGAGAGCCTGTTCGATCAGAACGACAGAGTAGTTTCTCGCAGAATCAAAGTCGACGCTAGGCAATATCAAGATCTAGAGCTTGAATCCGGGAAAGTGATAAAAGTTGGGACAGATTGTACCACGGTTGAATTAGAACAAATCCGATCTTTGTGCAGAAGGTACCCCGATATAGTGGCATGGTCTTATCAAGATCTGAAAGGCTACGACCGACGATTGATTCAACATACAATCGAGCTGCAAGAAGGGGTCAAACCTTTCAGACAGAAGCAAAGACCTATCAACCCGAAGATCGAAACTCTGATGAAAACCGAACTCTTAAAAATGCTTGAGGCCAAGATCATCTATCCCATAAAGCATTCTTCTTGGGTAGCGAATCTAGTACCGGTCAGGAAGAAAAATGGGGACATCCGCCTATGTGTAGATTTCCGCAATTTGAACCAAGCTTCATTAAAGGATCACTACCCTCTCCCTCAGATTGACCAAATCCTGCATTCGGTGGCTGGAGCCCAGCGTTTTTCTTTGCTTGATGGATTTTCAGGGTATAACCAGATTTGGGTTAGAGATGAAGATCAGCACAAAACAGCCTTTACTACCAAATGGGGAACATTCGCTTACCAGCGGATGCCGTTTGGCCTTTCAAACGCAGGAGCCACCTTCCAGAGGGCTATGGATCTGGCATTTGGTGAGTTGTTAAATAGGGTCATTGTCATATATCTAGATGATATGACTGTCTTTTCTCGGAAAAGAGAAGATCACCCTTTACACTTACAACAGATATTTGAAAAATGTCGAGAATTTGGTATTTCAATCAACCCGAAGAAGTCCATATTTGCGGTAAATGAAGGGAAATTGCTAGGACATGTTATATCAGAAAAAGGCCTTGTTGTAGACCCTGATAGAGCCGAGGCACTCCTGAAGCTCCCACTCCCGATGAACAAAAAAGGCTTGCAGTCCTTTTTCGGCCAGATTAATTTTGTAAGAAAGTTCGTCCCGGACTTCGCTCAAGTCATCAAGCCAATGTCTGAACTCTTAAAGAAGGATGCCGAATTCATCTGGACTGATAATAGAAGAAGAGCGTTTGAGGAAATTAAAACTCGCATCGCTCAGGCTCTTGTGCTAACTAATCCTGATTACAGCAAAGACTTCATTTTGTATGTTGTGGGCGAACCTGAAAGTTATGCCGCAGTCCTAACGCAGAAGGGAGAAGACGGCGAAGAACGCCCTATCGCCTTCTTAAGTCAGGTAATCCCATCCCATGAAGAGAAATATACCTTCATAGAACGCCAAGTGCATGCAGTTATGAAATCCCTGAGGAAATTCAAGCACTTTATTTCCCAAAGTCGGGTTACTGTGTTTGTCATCCATTCAGACGTGCGGAATTTCATCATTCAAGGGGAGTTGGGCGGCAAAAGGGCCGGATGGGTCAACAAGATACAAGAGTTTGATATCGAAATCCGACCCACAAAGTTAGTTCGCGGTTGCGCCCTATGTCAAGAGCTTGCAAGAAGCGTCGCCGCTGAGGTGACAACTTGTCAATGGGATGACCCGTTAATGGAAAATAGCTCCGCGAATCTGGGAACAGACGAAGAGGATTGGACCAGAGAAATAATCGAATATTTCAACACTGGAAAATGTCCGCGACACCTGAACGCTTCACAGCGAAGGCACTTCGGGATGCGATCCCTTCGCTACGTTCTACGCCCGAAGGCCTATTCTTCAGAAACATCGATGGTGTTCTTCTAAGATGCATAAAGGAAGATGATAAGAGAAGAGTCCTTGGTGAATTCCACTCCGGGTTATCAGGGGGCCACTTCGCTGGAAGAACAACAACGTTGAAAATAATCAAAGCAGGTTACTATTGGCCGACTCTCTTTGCTGATGCCTTTGCAGTTTGCCGAAGATGCGAGAAATGTCAGAAGTTCGCCGGCCGAAGCAGGAACGCTTCCATGCCCCTTCAACCGATACAAGTAGAAGCACCATTCCAGCAGTGGGGATTGGATTTCGTGGGAGCCATATCGCCCAATTCCTCTGCAGGACATAAATTCATCCTGACTGCAACCGATTATTTTACCAGGTGGGCCGAAGCGATACCCACGAAGCACGCTGACCAAGATACGGTCATTGCGTTCCTGGAAAGTTTGATCACTCGATTCGGTGTCCCTGAAGCAATAGTCACGGACAATGGTCCTGGGTTCACAGGTGCTAAGATCAGCGAATTCACCTACAAGTATGGGATATACCGCAAGGTCACCTCCAATTATTATCCGCAAGGTAACGGGTTAGCAGAATCTACAAATAAGACTCTGTTGAGATTGCTAAGAAAGCTAGTAGAAAGGAACAAGAGGACTTGGCATCTCCTCCTGGATCAAGCCCTGTGGGCTGATCGAATTTCTATCAAGAAGTCGATCAAGACCTCACCTTACACCCTGGTGTACGGCAAGGAAGCTGTTTTACCAACTCATGTAGAAATTCCTGCTTTGCAGATGCTAAATGATGAAGAAGGAGAATTCGGACCTATGGAAGTTAGGCTAACTCGGTTGCTACAACTAGAGGAAGATCGAGACAAGGCTTACCAGAACTTCGCAAAGCATGCACAGATCACTCGAAACTGGTTCGAGAAGAAGTCCTCTGTTCGCACATTCAAGGTAGGAGACTTGGTCTGGAAATGGAATTCATGGAAGGTTAAACCAGGTAATCATGATAAACTGGACGCGTTTTGGGAAGGACCATTCGAAATTGCCAAAGTAAATTCAGCTAACTCCTTTGTCCTCAAGGACGCGACTGGTCAGGCTCTACCACTTCCCGTAAACGGTCTTCACTTGAAGGCCTTCCATCATTAAAAGTTTTTTGGAAAATCTTAATCCTTGTATATACTGTTGTTTATACTTGTACAAACTTTGTTTTAAGAGTCTCTAGAATTAAGCATGTAGCTAGATATAGATTGCATCCTCATGCCATTGTGAAAATGAAGTTTTGCCTCGTGACTAAGGTTCAGCTTGGCCGAATCAAGAATAAAATCTACTTCGGAATTCTTCTGCGCGAAGTAGCCGACGTAGGACGGTTCGCTGCGAAGCAATTTCAAACGAGGGAGCGACAAATAGGGAAGAGGGGTAAAAGAGGGTGGCCCATGATGCTCGAGTCCCAAAGGAGAAAGCGGTATACAACGTTTGCGGGAGCGAAGCTTCGCTGAAGAAGCAAATGAAAGACTTCTCCGGAGCCCTATGCCTAAGGTATGGGAAATGCTTCGCAAAAAGAGCGTGGCGAAGCAACTTTCAAAGGGAAACTTCTGCGAACCACTCTTGAGAAAAGAAAGAGACACGTAGGACCTTCTCCAAGGGCACTCCTAAGCTCCGCTTCGGGGCTAATCTTCGCCCGAAGCGAACATATAAAGACCCCTGAAAAGGCAGCTTCGGGTCCGAAGCATAGAAGACCAAGGAAAATTTGAGGTTCGCCGCGAAGCACTTTGCGCCAAAATCAGCTTCGCCAAGCCGTAGAACGCAAAATGAGAAGCGTTTAAAATGTGCCTTGAGGTGTGTGCCAACGACAATCTAGGAAAGTGCTCAGGACGTGCGGGTTTAATGCAAAGGTGGCGGGGCGCATCCCAAGAGAATGTCGTTATGATTAAAAGTTGTGCCCAGGTACGAGGTGGCAGGGGAGTTAGATTTTCAAAGCATGGTCAGGATTTCGAAGTACATAGGCCCGCGTACGCCCGCGCCGCAAAACCAATCCGAGTGCAATGTGATCTCTTCGGCCCGATTTCTAAATTTAATTTTGGCAGGTGCCATAAATGGTGGCAGTATCAATCCACAACTATAAAAGCCGAGCTTCAGAGGCGAAAAGTTGTTCGTCCGCTGATAAATTCAAACGCAAGGAGCCCTGGCCATTACGTTACTCTGCTGCACCCTCATCATTCTGCGTCAAAATTCTGCCGCCTTCTAGAAACCAAGATGGGAAAGAAGAATTCGAAGGAGAAGAAGAAAGAGCCTGAGTCAGCCGGTCCAGAGAAAACCAAAAGGGGAAAGGAAGAGAAAAGGCATAAGACCAAGAGGGTAAACCTCAATCTTCGCCCTGACAAACAGGTTGTGGAGGAAGGGGAAGATTCCGAAGAAGAACAGCTTGGAGAACCGCCCATCGACGGGTGGGAGAACATAAGGGACACTAAGCTCACAAAGAGCATAGCCGAGCTCCGATACACCATTGATTACATGAAGAGTCGGCTGTCTGCGGAAAACAAGAGGGCTGCCGCATACTACTCCCAGATATATTGGTACCTGACTCCACCAACGCACCCCTGTCCCGAGTTAATCCATGCCATTGCACAAAATTACCAACCCTCCACCAGGCAGGTTCTGGACGCGGCAGGAAACAAATTATTTGCAATTTTTAAAGAAGATGTGCAGGAGGCTTTCGCTCCTCAGCAAGGGCCACCCAAGGGGTATACTGTCCGCAACGTGGTTCTGAGTGAACAAGTGGATAGGTTCTCCACATCCGAGTATATTATCAAGTTCTTAAAAGAGAATATGAAAGATGGGCTTCCTTCGGGCAAGCGACCACAGATGCCTCGCCCTCTCACCGATTTTAAGAATACTGACATCTTCTCTATCATAGCATGGGTTGCGGGATTGTCTACGGATGTTTCTGTATATCCCTGGCAAGTATCGCTGGCTGAATGTATCTCACGAGGGGAGTTTTATGCCCCCGACTCATCGAGGCCAGGCATTAACCCGGTCTTTTTCGACTGGGCAGAATGGGTGGCCCGGACCCTGCATACGCGGTTGGTCAGCGTGAAGAATTCTGGAACAGGTCAGTATTTTGGGCCTTGCTCCTTCCTAGTGTGGCTCTTTTTCTACCATACTTATAAGTGTTTTCCCCACATTGCCATTACTCCGAGCGGCAAGGATGGAGCTCCTTTGCCAGTATATCAGTGGACTCCTCTCCTGGCAAGGACGGGGTCATACTATGTTTTCAACCAGCAGTTCTCAGGACCTGCTATGCAGCTTGTACAGGGTTCCTGCCCTCGGGTGCCCGTGGCTCTCAGAGATAGGGTTGTTAATGAGAAAATGGGCGATGTTTTTCAACTTACGCAGGGGCTTGTTGTTCGCCTGTTTGGATTTACGGGAAAACCCTTCCTGCTGCCACTGTATCCTTCTGAGTATCAATTCGCTTTGGAGGTTGCTCGTCAGAGCGATGTGACGAATGTTGTCTACGGCCATGGCCGGAAGTGGGCACCAACCTGTGATTTCCCTTTCAAAATGGGAGTCATTGAGGTTTTCGCCCTTAAACAAAATATTTATCTGGAGGAAAAGCTTGCTGACTTCGGTTTGCTGCAGATCCCGCAGCGATGGTATTATGATCCCTTGGGGATAAGGAGAGATCATCTCAGGTTCAAAAACTTCCATATTTGCCCCCGCCCGGAGATCGTAGAACAGCGGAACAACCCTACGGGGAGAGATTTGGAATGGCACCTGGAGAGAATGAAGACAATGCCTCCATGGCATGAATTTTACGCTATTGAAGCTGAATATGATCCCATTCGGTATCCCTTCCCAGAGGCGGATTCCCCCTTCTGGAAAAGGATGAAAGATGATCTGAGGGAAGAAATTAAAAAATGGCGCGAAGATCAGCTGAAAGAATGGTGGGTGATGAGAGTCCACCGCCGAAAACAAAGATCGTATGGTCTCTTAGAGATGGATAAAGACTTCGACATTTACTACGAAGCCCATGTCGGGTCCTGGCAACCCATCTCATTCGCTGACTTCATCCCCCCTAGCGCCCCGGTTCGGGCGAAAGCCCAAGACGAATCGAGGAAGTTTCTGAACAGGAGGAAGAAGAAGAGATAGCGGCGACACAACAAGAGATACTAGATAAGCCAATTGAGGATGTTGAGACAAAGGTTGAGAAGCCGCTGCAGCAGCAGGAGAAAGGGAAAAGGAAAAGGCTCGAACCAGTCCACATGCCCCTTCCTCACCCGAAACGACCTCGCAGCAGAACTTCAAGTGTTCCTAGCGAATCGGTTGCGGCAGGCTCAATTGGTGCAGGTGTTGGAGAAGTAGTGCTCGAACCACCGCTGCAGGGGACGGAAGGAAGTACCGAGATGGGGACCATCGATGTGGAGGAATACTTCCAGGAGACCGAAAATATCGAGGAAACAGAAGCTGGAGGCGGACCCAGACCTGAAACGCAAGGCTTCGACACTTCTGCTCTATCACTGGAGCACGCAGGTACGCACCCCTTATCCTCTACTCCCCTAGTCACGTCGATAGCCGTCCCAGCCGAAGGTTCCCCTGGATCCTCTGTCTTAGATAAATCTCCCCATAATATCATCCACGTTAAACGGTCATCCGACTTGTCTCACGACCTCGCCGCCCCCTTTAATGTTTCCATTTCATCCGAGTCACCAGGACGGGACACACACCCGTACCACATTACCCGCCCACGCCATTAACCCCGCAACACTTGGATCATTCGGGAGCGATGCTTCACTTCCACACCCTGGTCCCTGCTCCCTAGTCCCACGAGTTGTCACTTCACCCGCCCGAACACCCACCACACCTGTCGTTGAGCCCACCGGTGACGTGTCGTCTATGCAGTCCATGTATCTGTTTACACCCTTGGCTGGTAGCCCAGCCGCATTCGAAAATGAATTGGCTATGATCCAGGAGCGTCCTTTAGCAGAAAGGTTGATCCAGGCCCGTCAAAATACTGATAAAATGCTCAAAGAAGCACGAAGAAGAAGAGGGCGATCTCTGGCAAAGGCTGAAAAATGCGCGGTGTTCGATTTGAAGAATGGGAAGCTTCATAAGGTGAAAAAGATACCTAAGGTCCAGAAGCCCCTAGATGAAATGACCCCGGCTGACTATGAATACCAAGAGAAAATTAAGGACCTAGAGCATCTTGACATAGACAATGAATCTGAGTCTATGCATGTGAGGATAGAAGCATTCCGCACACATGCGAGGATCGCCGACCAGCGCAGATATGAAGCAGAAAATGCCAACCTCAAGCTAGAGGAGGACCTAGCCAGAACACGCTCCCAATTGGAAGATGCCCAAAAGCAATGTGAGCAAATGAGGAAAGAAATGGATGCCTTAAAACAACAGGTAGATCAGCTGCAGGTCGCAGCAAAAGATCAAAGCAAAACACAGGCTGAGGCCGAGGTAAGAGCCAGAGAATTTGAGAGCCGGATCCTGCAGATGCAGCAACAGCTGTATGAGAAGGCAAACTTGGAGCTGTTTGACAAAGGCAGAATTAAAGACATCCGTTCCCACTTGCTCAAGAACTTCAGATCCCGGGCCTCCAGCGCCCTTTCTATATTGTCTTATATAACAGAAGCCCAAAATGCCGCTACACAAAAGGGGCCTATAGTGGACGAGATAATTCAAAAAATAAGAAGCCGACTTGACCTAGCTTTTGAGGTACAAAGCATCAAGTACCAGGATTTGCAAGTCACTGCTATGAGTCGGACAGCAAGAGATTGGTCCACCGTTCAAGCCACGGTCCGTGCCTTCTTCTCCAAAGTGAGGAAAGCTCAGAAGGCAAAACAACTTATGGACGTGTTTGAGCAAGAGCAACATGCTTCCCTGGGATATTTCCAGGATCTCTCAACATTGGGCTTCCCAAGTTTCACTGATGACGATGGGAACCTTTTGACCAAGGAAGAACTGAAACCAACGTGGCTCAGCTTTGAGAGCGATGTTTCAGAAATCGATGAATGGAAGGAGCCAATCATGGAAGGGCAGGTCACGGATTTCATTTTCAGATATTGTAGGATCGCGGCTTGTTTGAACGATCTAAGTGTAAGAGCCAAATGTGCTGATATAGGGCAGATTGATCGGTTCCATGTTCCGGTTAAAGCACTGCAAGATCGAGAACCATTTCAGAAGGGTGCCTGGGCCCACGTTCGCCGAACTATGGAACGCATCCGTGACCGCCTTCCCCCGCCGCCACCACTTGAAAAAAAAGGAAAAGAGGAAAAGGAGAGCAGCTAAGGCCCCTCGGAAGAAGAAGAGCAGATAGGAGAAGGGTCTGGAGGCAACTCTGGCCCAATGGATGAAGGCTGAGGGTCCTCACACCGAGGCGAGCTCGTTGCCCCGCGAGCCGCCAGGAATGTTGACAATTTCGTCACATTGGAGGGGTGGTGAAAATTAATGTCGTGTAAAGGATTTTCTTGTTTTCTTTATTTTTGTTGATAGTGGTATTGCAGCAAGTTTGGTTGTCATTTTTTAATCCCCTTTGTAGATAACCGTGTAAGAGAAAGCTTCGCTTACAACACTAGCAGGAACAGGCAGCTTCGCAAACAGGAAATAGGGAAAACATAGGCGCAGGCCTGAAATCTCCTAAGGCATAGAAAGAGCTTCGCAAGCGAAGCCCCCGCAAGACCTGCTTCGGGCCGAAATTCTGCGAAGCGTAAAATGTGAAATGCGAAAGTTTCTAAAGTGTGGAGAAACACTTCGCAAAAATTCCAGCGAAGCACCCGCTTCGGCCTTCCTTTTTGGCGAACCGCCCCCAAGAAAAATCTACTTCGCTCAAAACTTTTGCGAAGCACCTGCTTCGGGCGATTTCAGTGCGAAGCTCCCCCATCCGAAGGTTGATTACCCCCGAAAATTTTCTAAGGCATGGATGAGCTTCGCCCAAATTCCTTCCGAACGGCCATTTTGAAGAAGGTTCGCAGCGAAGCATTTTTGGCCCATCAGCGAAGCATCCACTTCGGGCAAGGACTCTTGCGAAGCAGCCTTCAACCCATTTTTCCAGCGAAGCAATGAAAGATTGAGAGCCATGTTTTGAGAAGGAATATCTGCTTCGGCACTAAGTCCTCGCGAAGCTGTTTTTGGAAGTCCCTTCGCGCGAAGTACCCATCCAAGGAAGTCAGACCCGCTTCGGCTCACATCCGTTGCGAAGTAAGGTCCCGAACTGGAATTTGGCGAAGCTCTTCAAGGGCACACACTCCAAGGCTGGGTATCTTTTCGAGGCAATCGAGTGTTTCATAAATGAATTTTTACTTGCCCGAGAGACCCGGGGCTCATTTTTGGCAATCCGAAAAGAGATATCAGTCGCAGGAGGAGAGCCCGACGGACCTAGCAGCCACTCGAGCTCCGCACCCGGAGAAATTCAGGACGAGTCAGGCGGCCCATAAATGCAAATTTCCCCGGCTAATGCGGCCGTAGCTGCTAATTGTAGAAAAGGATGTGAGAGCTCGGTCACGGGAGGAGCGAGAGCAGATTTCTCAGGTTTTCGAGGGCGTACTTCCAGATTTTGTGCATTGATGGCTCAGAGGGTCGGGTCCTCTATAAAAACCCATGAATTGTAATGAGAAAGGGGGGGACTTTTGCTAGAAAGCTGTTGTAACTTGATTTCTGCAATTGATATTAAGAATTTTGGGCCTAATTTCTCTCTTGTATGCTGCCTTCTGTGATTATTTCTGCTATTCTGTTTCTTCATTTGCATACTGTAATTCTGAATCCTGGATTTAGGTTTGTGGTTGGGGACAGAACCCTGGAATTCTCTTGAAGGATACATAGGGGAGAAAACGCTGTGTTAGTTTTCTTGTATGCTGCCTGTGGATAGTGTTTCTGCTATATTCACATATTTTCTAACCGCTGTAATTCTGAAATCTGGATTTAGGCGTAGGGAGATAGGTGGATCCTGGAACTCTTCCAGAGGATACATAGGAAAGCTAGTGTGGCATTCATTTATGTTTTATCCTTTGTATTTATTGCTGCTTCTTCAAGCTATTAGTTAGTGATCGTGCTGCTGGTCCTTCCCTTTTAAATCAACCATTTACATTTCTTCCCTTACTCTTTTTATTTCTTTCCTGCACCCTACTCTTTTTATCTCTTTCCCGCACTCTCATCTTTAAAAAATCAGTAGTTTAGTAAAGGAGCCGGCCTTTCTCCGGAGATTGGCACGGAGGGCATCTCTTCCCTCCGGCCTTTCAATGTTGGTCCAGGTCTAGGGCGCGTATACATACAAAATCCTTTCCTGTGGCAGATTTGTGACCAACAGCTACAAATGCAAGTAGAACTCTACTAGTAGTCATCTTCACAGCTAGAGAAAAAATTTCATTAAAGTCAATACCTGACTTTTGCACATAGCCTTTTGCCACCAAGCGAGCTTTATAGCGTTCCAACAACCCATAGCTATTCTTAATCACTTTGTACACCCACTTGTTTCCAACAGTCTTTCTTCCAAGTGGGAGATCCACAAGTTCCCACGTTTTATTCTTGCGAAGTGCCTCAATTTCCTCCTCAATGGATTTCCTCCACTTTTCTACATTCTTAGACTCTCTAGCTTCCTCAAATGAACTAGGCTCACCATCATCAGTTAACAAAGCAAAAGAGGACTGATAAACATGAGAATACCTTTCCGGACACTTATGTGGATGTGTAGATCTTCTAACCCAATGATCTGTTCATTGTGGCTCTTGGTCTTGTGACCGTTGTGGCTGCTCTACTTGTTGTTCTGCATGTTGATCAAAAACTTCAGCATGCTGATTTTCACATTCATATTCACTCATTTCTACTTCAACCAGTACAACATTAGGAGTTTGTTGTACCTCCTTCCTTTGCATGGATTTGTCATCAACAATAACATCTCCTCTAATAATTACCTTGTGGGCAGTAGGATCCCACAGTCTATACCCCTTCACTATATCTCCATAGCCGAGAAAAACACATTTGCTTGACTTTGGGTCAAGCTTGGACCTTTTTTCTTTGGGTACATGGGCAAACGCATCACATCCAAAGGTACGCAAATGAGAGTAATCAACAGGCTTACAACACAAAACCTCCTCCGGAATCTATCCATCCAACGCAATTGTAGGTGACATGTTAATAAGATAAACATTTGTATTAATAGCCTCTGCCCATAACTTTTTCTCCAACATGATTGCGTTGAGCATGCTTCTTGCACGTTCCATGATTGTGCGATTCATCCGCTCAGCCACACCATTTTGCTGTTGAGTATATGGTGCTTAATTCCTTCCTGCGTACAAACTTTATCAAATTCCTTGAAGTAATATTCACCCCGATTATTTGACCTAAGACATAAAATCAACTTTCCCAAACTCTTCTCTACCCGTGCTTTGAACTCTTTAAATTTCTGCAAAGCTTCCAACTTCTTTAGAAAATAAACCCACACTCTCTAGAATAATCATCTATAAAAGTCAAAAAATAGATTGCGCCATATAAGGACTGAGTGGGGACTAGTCCAAATATATCCGAATGTATAAGTTGCAGAAAATCAAAACTCTTACCAGGGCTTGCAGTAAACCGAACCCTCTTTTGTTTACCAAAAATACAGTGCTCACACAATTCTAAATTGCAAGACTTAATCCCAGAAAGCATACCGCTGTCATGCAAAATTTTCAGACATTTTTCACTCATATGGCCTAGGCGTTTATGCCATAGCATTACTGCATCCTGAACAGAAGTTGCTACTGCTACAAGGTTTGTCATTGTATCACCACATAAACGATATAGGGTCCCATGATTCTCCCTTAGCTACTACAAGAGCTCCTCTGGTAATTTTGTAGTAGGTATTACCGAAAGTGACTAAATACCCTAGCTTATCCATCATCTTGATTGAGAGCAAATTCTTCCGCAAATCGGGCACATGTCGTACATCACATAACATCCTTTCTCTACCATTGTCCAGCCTGATCCTTATATCCCCTCTTCCCACAAATTCTAAAGGGTGATCATCACCCAAATAGACCTTTCCACCACAGTATGTCTGATATTTATCAAACCAGTCTCTATGGGGGGACATGTGGAAAGATGCACCTGAGTCCAAAACCCAGGTATATAAAACCAAGGTTCCACGAGCCTGAGAGACAAGGGGAGGGGGGGACAGATTTCCGGGGACGACAACGTACGGCTCGGGGACGGTTGGGGGGGACAGTTGGTATAATACTATAAAAATTGAATTTTTTTAGAAATTTAGAATAATCTACACATTCAGAATTCTACACACAACAAAAATGATATTAAGATATTGAATATTCATATTGATATTAGTTACTAAGTGCAGCCATTTAATTGTTTCAACAAATATAACTAAGGGCAGCACACCTTACAATGCCTATAAATCTATTATGCAACAAGTAAGGGAACACTAATTCATATTTAATCTTATGGAAACATACCCAATCCCTAATGACAACAAACTGTAATAAGTCCATTTAATATTTATTATGTAGCCAGGACTGGAATATACCATTTTTAGACCCTTCGGACACAATGAGTCCTCACAATGAATTCTTCTCAAGCTTTTATCACATCCAGTTCGATTCAAATTCCATACCTTTTAAATGCATCAGATGTCTTGATATCTAGCAAAAGATTATGGATAGTCCCTTTGAATGCAGTAATGATTTCATGTTACCATGTTGAGTCCCATAGTATATGTATTGGAAAAGACTGTTCCGTCCAACTGTACATTGATGTAAGGCAGAGATCATGTTCAATGCAAACAAGGAACAAGTTTAATACAAGGAAACCATTTTCAGTCCCAATTTACCACGATGAATTCAGTCCAAGGGTGCATTCATAAGTTCAGTCCTATGCATGGATGAAAACAAAACAAGGTACAGTCCTATACATGCATTCGACTACATACTCAGCACGTATTACCCTAGATAAGTCCCCAATATGTATTCAGTATTATACTAAATTGTAATCGGTCCTATGCATGCATATGACTGTATAATTCACTAAAAGCATTTTATTCATTAGCAGATCTATGTAAAAGTCAATGACCTTGTTTTGGCATTTCAATGTATTGACAGTCATTATATGTAAGCCTTTAAATGCACAGTTTGTAGTGATAGTCAGATATTGGGCTAATAAGTAGGAACAGTCGTCCTCATGCCTTGTTTTCAGTTATTTACCCCATGCAGTCAGATCATACAGCCTCTTGATGTCTAAGAGTCAAATTCAATCCAAAGATGCATTCTATGCTTAAACAATCAGATACCACAAATATTGTTTAAAGTGATGCTAGGACAACTCACTTGGGGGTCAAGAATCCACTCACACACACATGGCCTTTATGCCCACAGAGACTTGAACATGAGCCTTCACCAAGGAAGACAAAGACAACGAGTCTCAACCACTTGAGCTCAGCTCCCCAAACAAATGTTAAGGTTCACCTATGGGATTGGAACCTTGGTTTATAGTGTGAAACTCTTCATTTTTTACCAATTGCCTCAAACCCTTTGGGCTAGAATTTAAGGGTTATATCCGGTCTATGAATGTGTTGTTTGATAAATCCAGTCAATGTTAAATCAAAGTTGAATAGCATATTGTAAGCATTTATGTATGCAGTGGGCGACACTCATATCTCTGCATTTAGGTATGCAGTGACAAAAAACTCAGATCTCTGCATTTGTATATGCAAGGGCAAACTCCATTCATATGTGCAAGGGCAGACAAACTCAAATCTGGCAAATAGATTCAGATCTGGATATGACAACAAACTTGGATCTTCAAATTTATGTATGCAATGACAATCTCAGATCTTGCAAACAAATACATTTATGTATGTGGTGGCAAACAAGCTTAGATCTCTGCATTTATGTATGCAATGGCAAACAAAGTCAAGATAACAAGCTTAGAACTTAGCTTAAATTTTTTATTTTTATTTTTTTTTTTATGTTTTGTTGTGCCCAGCCATCCCCGAGGACAGCCAGCCGTCCCTAGGGATGACCTGAGCGTCCCCAATGGCGCCCAGCCATCCCCAGGGATGCCCCAAAATAGGGGACGTCCCGGGGACGGGAGGCCATAGGCCTTAGCCATCCCGGGGACGTTTCCCAGCCGTCCCCCAAAAAGGGGGATGGGGGAAAACGTCCCCAATGTCGTCCCCCCATGCTGGGGGATGCGGGAAACGAGGGGACGCGTCCCCGTGGAACACTGTATAAAACAGATCTGTTGTTACTGATACAGAAGGCTTCACATGTTGTCGTCTCTCCTGAATCTGTTGCACTGGCCTTAGCTGATGGCTGATTTTGCTTTTCACCATTCTTTAATTGCCAACAGTCCTTTGAGTGTCCTGGCTTCCCACAATGCCAGCACTTCCCTTTCTGCTTATGTCCTTTAGACTTAGATCTGGACTGTTTTCTACCATTTTTACTCGTCTCGAAAGATCGACCTCTAACAGAAAGGGCTTCATTGGTTGAGGGTTCCAGAGACGTTTTTTGCCTCAACACTTCTGCCAACAAAGTGGCTACCACATCATCAAATTTTAGAGTTCCTGATGATGAATTACTGATGGTCATCACCATATGATCCCAAGTGTCCGGGAGGGAACAAAGTAGGGTGATAGCTCTGTCTTCTTCCTCCATCTTCACATTAACTGAAACTAGTTTACTGATAAGATTATTAAACTCATTCAAATGATCTACTACGGATGAACTTTCCTTCATCCTTAAGCTATAAAGCTGCTTTTTCAGAAAAACATTATTTGTTGTTGCTTTTGTTTCATACTTTTCAAACTTTTGCCAAAGGGCTTCCGCGGTCTTCTCTTCAGCTACATTGAACAAGACAGAGTCTGCTAGGCAGAGACGGATTGTAGAAACCGTCATTCTGTCAAGCATTGCCCACTCCTCATCTTTCATGCTGCTCGGTTTACTCGCGACCCCTTTCAAGGCTAGAGCTTGGTCATTCTGAACCAACAAATCCTCCACCTTCATCTTCCATAGAGCGAAGTTCTAGCCATCAAATTTTTCAATCTCGAACTTGGTTACACCACCTATCATTGTTGCAGCTCCCACTCGCACAAAACCTTGGCTCTGATACCAGATGTTAATAAAAACTTCGATCTTATACCTGCAAGTGGAAACACAATAACAGAAAACAAAAACAGCGTCACAAGTAACACAGAGATTTACGTGGAAACTTGCAATGTGCAAGAAAACCACGGGGCAATGGCAACTTCTCTTTCTTTAATATTTTCAGCAGAACTTTACATTCTAGTTTTCAACATTACGTCATATGCAAGTTCGTTTCCTCTCCCAAAGGGAGCCTCCAAAAACTATTCGTTTCCACTCCCAAAAGAAAGGTGCTTGAACCTGTTCATCTTCCGCAATTAGACGTTTATCCCAGATGTCTGCTGCCTAGACATCTAGTACTGCTGCCTAGACGTCTAGCAGCAGTCTCTGCTGGCTAAAACTGTATAGTGACTTCACTTCCTAACAGGGGGACGTCTGGTATAATACTATAAATGTTTTTAGAAATTTAGAATAATCTACAAATTCTACACAACAAAAATGAAAATTACTAAAAACTTAAAAAGTATGCATGTTCCTAAAACATGTTTCAATCTGAAATGAACTCAGCTATTAGCCTATTACTACGTGCAGCCATTTCAACAAATGTAACTTGAAGGTTCAGCCAAGGATATCAAGTGCAATCTCTAACAGTCAACCAAAATAGTTGCTATTGCTCAAGTAATGAATGCCACACTATTCAGCTTTTAACATTCAAACAATAACAATCATCATTTTTAAAGCCACCAATGTTCAAGCAAAGACCATTTTTAAATTTTTTTTGTCACCAATGTTCAAACAAAGACAGTTCTCTGTTTTTACTTTTTGGCCATCAATGTTCAAGCAAGATAGTCATTGGTTTTCACTTTTCTCTGTTCAGGCAAGATAGTTATCTATTTTTTCAGCCATCAATGGTCAATCAAGACAGACATCAATTTACAACCCTCAATATAAATTATAAAATTAAGACAACTTTACTGTTCAGTCTCTAGTAATTCTCCATTGCTGTCCAATCATTAAAGTAATACTTAAACATTGACAACCACCATTGTTCAGTTCCCACCATGTAAGCAATGACAGTTACTCCTAACTATTCAAATATGACAGCCCTTTTTTTTAAATTTAAGTTTGTATCATTTTTTTTTAATTCTTTTTTGGACATGAGACACCCAGCCATGGGGCACGGCTGGGCATCCCCGAGGACGACCACCTGGGATGGCCAACCATCCCCTGTCCCCGGGGACGCAGGGGATGGGGGGACGCGTTCCCCGGGGGGGGGACGCGTCCCCTTGGAACTATTGGTCACAGAATCTGCCCTAGGAAAGGATTCGGTTTACATACGCACCCTAGACCCGGACCAACCTTGAAAGGCCGAAGGGAAGAGATGCCTTCCGTACCAATCTCCGGAGAAGGTTGGCTCCTATACTACACTACTTGGGGTTTTAGATTAGGGAACTTGGAAAGAGATTGATAAATTGCAGAAAGAAATGTAAATTGCATAGTGGTAATAGTAGGGAAGAACAAGCAACACAATCACGTAGCTATATTTAAACCAGCACCTATCAATATAGAGAATGAAACAGAAACTAACACTGCGCTTACTCCCCTATGTATCCTTTGGAAAAATTCCAGGTTCGCTTATCTTCTAATGCTTAAATCCAGGTAACAATACTACAGCAATCACAAAAATAAATGAAACTAGCAGAAATGCTTGCCAAAGGCGTCATACAAAGAAGACACAAAGTCAAAACCAAGGATTCTTAGTATTGATGCAAAAGTTTGAATACAGCAGCTTTCTAGCAATATGTTCCCCCCTTTTTCATTACAATGTGTGGGTTTTTATAGAGGACCTCACCTCTGAAACATTAATGACAAAGCACACAAGGCCGCTGGGGTAGCTGGGATTTG
This sequence comes from Wollemia nobilis, assembly GCA_028583015.1. NCBI lineage: Eukaryota > Viridiplantae > Streptophyta > Pinopsida > Araucariales > Araucariaceae > Wollemia > Wollemia nobilis. Next base: position 7,293,898 of record JAQPPZ010003077.1, on the reverse strand, counting down.
ACCCTCGATGAATTTTGTAGTTGAGACCTCCTATCTCATTACTGCAGTTGGTGAGGGGATCTCTTTGAGCGGAAGATTTGCACTTGTGCGCCATGAAGATGCCTTGGATTTATACCCCACCTACTTTTCCTATGGACGCATGCCCCTCGAGAGTAGCATTGGTGTCAGAAGGCACTTAGGGGGCACTTCGCTGATGTTTTGGCTTGAATCACGCCTAGGCTGGAAGGGCAGCTTTGTTGGGAATTTTGGCCGAACAGACATCCCGTTGATTCGCCTAAGTCTAAGACAGACTCCGCTCGAGGTGGCTCCCTTGGATTGAACCCGAAGGGGAGGTTCTCTAGAGGATTGGCCCGAAGTGGCAGTTCGTTGCGGTGAGGAGTGAAGAAAATCTCAACTCTTTTGCCTTGGAAAAAATCCTTGATTGAGCTTGCACTTCGCTGTGAATGGGTGCTTCGCTGAAGTTGAGGTCAGAAGTGGCAGTTTGTCAGCATTCTGGGCGAAGCGGACCACTTGCCTTAGAATTTTCTCCATCGCCTGGGTGGAAGTTCGCCAAAATAGGGGGCCGAAGTTAAGGTTTGGCAGCTTCATGCCCCGAAGTGCTGCTTCGCCGTCCCCGAAGTCCGAACTGGCACTTCGCCAAAACAGGAAGTTCGCTGAAAACACTGGCCGAAGTGTCACTTCGGCTATTTTTGGGCGAAGCAAACCAACTGCCTTAGACTTTTTTCATTACCGGGGCGGGGGGGTTCACTGGAGTTGGAGCCGAAGTTGAGGTTCGACAGTTGAATAACCCGAAGCTACAGTTCGTTGGCCTTGAGAGCGAAGCGCCCCTCATGCCTTAGCTGATTTTTCAAGCCCGAAGTGGACTTTTTGCCTATTTTCTCAGCGAAGCTGCCTATTAACCTCTTTTTTGAGCGAAGCTGTCCTCTTTTGCCTTCTTTTGCTAGCGAAGCTGCCTTATACCTGAAATGGGCATGGGGGCAAGCGAGAGGCGGGTACTTGTTGCGTCGGAGCGCCATGAAAATGCCAAAAGAGCGAAGAAAACTAAATATGGAGGAGAAGGAGAATTCAAACATGAAAAACAAGTAATATTTCAAAATTTTACCCCTTGGACAAAATGTGACAAAATTGTCAACAGGATTCCAGATTAGAAATAGCCATGGCAACATATAGCTATATACAAACCTAGATTTCGCTCCATAGTAGTCTATGCCACCTGGATGAACTTCTCCAAAGTATTACCAATATTTTTTAAAGCCTCCATGTTGATAAGCTCATAGGGAAGTCCTAAGAGTTTCCCTCTATAGAAATTTTTTCACTCCATGGTTTTCAATCTAAGTTGCATGAAACTTGGAAATGGGTATGTTTTCCAATATGGAAACACTTTGGAAACACGTGTTCTCAAACCTTTTGGACATAAGAGTTTCCCTCTCTATAGAATTTTTTTCACTCCATGGTTTTAAATCTAAGTTGCATGAAACTTGGAAATGGGTATGTTTTCCAATATGGAAACGCTTTAGGAAACACGTGTTCTCAAACCTTTTGGTCCTTTGGACATGTGGAAACAACAACAAAAAAATGCCTTAATTTAGAAAATCGAGATCTTTTTTTGTTGGACATTTGGAGTCCCTAAGCTAAGAGTTGTCATTGATGTCAAAAGGATCTATGTAAGTAAGCACTATGTTTGTGTTTCACAAAGAGCTTCATGAGAAGCAAAGGTTTTTGATCAAAGGTTCAAGAAGGGATGCATGGCATTTGGTTCCAAAAGGAGCTTCAAGGGAAGCTTTGCAAAAGGTTTTTATTTAAAACCATGGATGGCAGATTTGAAATGGGTTTTTCTTAAAACCCAAGTTGGCTTTTCGTTTCATCGAAAAAGGTGCCCCGATGATGGAGAAATTTACTTTTAAAGGTTTTATTTAAAACCATGGATGGCGGATTTGAAATGGGATTTTCTTAAAACCCAAGTTGGCTTTTCGTTTCATCGAAAAAGGTGCCCTAGTGATGGAGATATTTAATTTTAAAGATTTAGTTTAAATTTTAATTTATTTAAAATTTTAATTTTAATTTTAATTTTAAAATTAAAATTAAAAGTTTATCCACCGACGTCATGAAGGAAGTTTCAAAAAGGCCGACGTTTCCAAAGCAAAGGGAAGGCATATAAATATGCCATTTAATTTTTTAATTCAATCATCCTTGCTCGTTGATATTTGCGCTTGGTATTTGCGAAGAAAAAGAGCTCGTGTTTTTCGTTTAAGTGACGCAGCGAACATTAAAGGGAGACAACGACCACTTCCCAAAACGCATTGGGCAGCGTGGCCTAGTGGCAGCGTGGATTGTGCAAAGGTATTGGTGACAAGGAGGTTGTGCGTTCGATTCCCGCAAGCATCGTTTTTGACTTTGTTTTGTTGAGGCGCCCAAGGTGCATACTTTTCGCTTGGCGGAAGAGGGTGAAGGATAAGAAGCGGGTGGCGCTTCTTTTTCACCAACGAGCCCGCAGCTCGTGCGGCAGCTTGGCCGCGGCTAGGGCGTTCACGTTGGGGCAAGACGAGGGTTCGATTCCCCTCGAGGCAGGTATTAAGGTTTTTATTAATATTTTGTTTGGATTGCCTAAGGTGGAGTGATAAGGGGTAAAGGTGCTTCATTAGTTGATTTGTTGAGTAACCTTAGGGAATAAGGTCATGGTGGCTATTTGAGTTGTGAATTATTTTTAATTGTGATTTTTGAAATTGTTAGGAGTAATAAGGGTTTTTGATAAAGTTCTTTTTAGTGAAAGTTATTTTTGAGTAAGGGTTTTCTTTTAAAAATAACTTTGGTGGATGTTAAAATAAAGTAGGAGTAATAAGGTGTTATTTGGATATTATTGTTGTGTTATTACTCAAGATCTCTAACTCTTGTTAAGAGTTGAAAAAGAAAGTGTGTTGGGTGTGACAGATTTAGTGGACAACTCATAAGGCATCAAAAAGGTATGAGTAATACTCTCCATTGATTTTATTTGGTTGGTTGATTTTTGAAATATCATTGGAGTGAAAAGGATTGATTGTGGTTTCCTTTTCGAAAGTGATTGAGTTAATGCTTCAAGGTTTTCTGGATTGTGAGTTGTGATTAAACCTTGTTTGATAAGCATTGTTGTTTAGACCATTGGTTGAGTGAAGTACTTTGAGTTTATGCTTCAAGGTTTTCTGAATTGAGAGTTGTGATTAAAACCTTGTCTTATTAGCATTGTTGTTGAAGTCAATGGGTGATGCAAAGAACTTGAACTTGAGTTAGAAAAGAACATGAGTATCATTGTTATGTAAGATTTGTTGTTGAGCATTTTTGGAAACATTTTGAGTTAGTTGATTCATGCTTGGACTAGGGTTTGTGAGAAAGAGTTGTTTCTTGAAGTGATTGGTTGAGTAGAGTTGATTGAACCTAGTCAAGTGGTTGCATGAAGTGGTTGTTCAAGTTCCATGAAACAAACTATTCTATATTCTGATTGAGTTGAGATTGAGCCTTGAGAATAGAACATATTGAGTCTCTAATAGAACATATTGAGTCTCTAACAATTCTCTTTATGCTTCTATGAGATTGAGTTAAGATTGAGCTGAGTTGAGATTGCTTTGAATTGAGATTGGGATTTGAGTATAGAACATATTGAGTCTCTAACAATTCTCTTTATGCTTCTATGAGATTGAGTTGAGATTTTGTTGAGCTGATTTGAGGCAAGTCTTTGAGAAGGCTTGTGGACTGTTTTTGTGTAAGCTTTTGTGAAAGCTTGCTATGCAGATTTGAGCAAGTCCTAGAGAGGACTTATTGAGCAGATTGGGACAAGTTCTGTGTGAGCTTGTTGAGCAGATTTGAGCAGGTTCTGAGTGAGCCTATTGAGCAGATTTGAGCAGGTTCTGAGTGAGCCTATTGAGCAGATTTGAGCAGGTTCTGAGTGAGCCTATTGAGCAGATTTGAGCAGGTTCTGAGTGAGCCTATTGAGCAGATTTGAGGAGGTTCTGAGTGAACCTATTGACAGAGCTTTGGAGGTGACAGAGTACAGAGGACAGAGTCTCAGTGGATAGAGATCCAACAGCCAAGAAAATTGAAGATAGATTTGAGTGAGGAGTCTTCAAGTGGAGAGAGATCCACCAGTCGATGCAACAGAGAGACAGAGTCTTCTAGAAGATCACTATCCAGAGCAGAAGGGGAAAGAGTTCTCCTGTGGAAGAGATCCACGAACTTGAGATTAGGGGATCATCATCTCCTTTGGACAGAGGTCCATAAACATTGTAATTGGGAAGGATTCCCATAAGATTATTTGAGAAATATTTAGAAGAAATATTTTCTCTGTGGAGGTAGCCCACATTGGGTGAACCACGTTAAAATTGGTGTCTCTATTGTGTGTGATGATTTGTGCATTGCTTTGGTTATTGCTATTGATATTGCCATTGATTATATTAATTAATACTATTTGGGAAAGAAAATTAAAAAGTGGTCTTATACTGTTCACCCCTCCCTCTCAGTATAAGTTTGTGTTCTTCATTTTTTGTTTTGTTTTTTAGAATTTGTAGACAAATTTGAATCAAAGAGATCACAAATGGATGAAAAACACCTTTAATTATTAAAGTTCATTTAGAGTACAATGGTTAGTGTTAAAGTTCAAACCTTGTATATTAGGCTATAGTTGTTATGCAAAACTGAGCTACATAAGATATGCTATAAAATTAGATCATAATCTTCGAAGTGATCAAAATTAGTATAAAACTGAAAGACTTCAAACTCCTGTGGCTTCAACAGCAGGTGCACAAGGAGCAGTTTGTAGCACAGTGGGAGTATTCCACACTTGGAGGAACATTTTAAATGACATTTAATAATCAGCCAGGACTCTTCACTTGTACTCCAATCACAACAGTTGCTTGTACGGCAGCATCACTTGAATGGTAACACTTGGTCTGCGACTTTCACCCTGCATCCGAAACTTGAAAGGGACTATACAAAACCTATCTACTACAGCAATCAACAATGACAACACATGCAGTAAACATACAATAACAATAGCAAATGATAAATGAATATGAACAGATCTTGTATTAACAATAGCTTGTACAGTTAACTGCGTACAACATCTTCTTACATATACACTGCAATGTCTATGTGGAATATCTCCTTCCAACACCTACAAGCTTCAGCCAACAACCACCGACCAGCCTCCCCACAACAACCACATGGCCCAACAACCACACACTTCTGCCTTTGACACAATTCCAACCATATGAATGAATGAGGAAAGGGTCTTATTTATACAACTAAAAAATAGTTGCAACCTCCAACTACCCAACACCTCATCATTTTCCTAAATTACATTTGACATGCATTTGACTTACATTTACATTTCATTTCGTGAGTCACTTTATGACTTAACCGTACATAACATTACACATTATCATATGAAATATTACATTATGACTTTATTAATTATACATATGCACATTTCGTCAAACACTTTGCATACAAACTACAAAAAAAACTTATTTACTAATTATGCAGACTTATCAATTTGCCTGCCTACACAGTTTCATCATCCTCAAGATTTGTACAGCCATCGAAATATCTAAGTCTGCATTCTTAGATTTTAAATCCCATTTTACCCTCTTGTGTAGTGTTCTTTTTTGCAATATGCAAGACAAATATTTGAATGCAAGAAACTAGATTTTCTACTCTCTTTTTTCCGCTTCATCAAGCTAGGGAACCCATATGTGCTTCCTCTTTGTTGCTGAAGATCTTGCACTTGTTCTAGAATCTTTGATTTCACTGACACCAACCTATTATTATTGTTTGCATGACATCATTAATTTTGTTCCTTTTTTCTTATCTTACGGTTTTTTTATAATAACTTGACTTTTATTGAAGTGGATCATATCTATCCCATGTGGGCCTTATGCAATACCTAAAAAGCCTCTAAAACCTCCACTTAGGACTTTTCCTTTGATTCAAAATGACAAAAAATATTAGAACACCCTTGGGAACATTGGAAACACCTATTAGAAACTCCAAGAAACATTGAAAGTCAAAATGATAAGTTTATAGAAGTTTACAAGTTTCCAAATTTCTGAAATGGGGAAACAAATGCAAGCCAACCCTCCCCATAAACCATGTGCCATCACCCAATCCTTTGCCCCTAATTTTTGAACTAGAGAAGATTATAAGAAAAACTCCTTTAGGGAGAAAAGTCATAGAATACCATGAATATAGTCTCCATTTCCTTTCCATCCATTTCTGAATCTCTGAAAAACATGGGCAGTAACTGTTGAATTCACAGATTAACACTGTACTTTTAAGAACCATTATCTCATTCTTAATAATCACTTCTAGTGAATCACCCGCCACTGAGACAGAGTTTTCCATAGACTTCCTCTTTCCTTTGTCCTTGATTAGAAAAAGTTACTTTTCCAACTAGGGCATCCATACTTTCAACTAGGGATTCCTTATATACTTTTTCAATATGTCCTCATATGTGTCCGTCATTGTCCGAATTTCTCAAATATCTAGAGCAAATCTTTAAAGGCCAAAGGCAAGGCTTGCTCAATGCTTGGACTTGCACTTGCTCCTCACCCTCACACTTATATTTTGTTTGTAAAATGTTAACATTTTAGAATTTTAATCAATTATATATTATCTGTGTTTATCTTTTTCTTTCTCAACATTAAAAAAACCTACTAAAACAAGTCAGCGAAATAAGCGCAGCATAAATTAATAAATTAGTCTCAGCAAGTAAATTAAGCCATTGCATTGCATTTTGTCTGGAAACTCTATTAGATTGATATGAAGAACACATTCTTAATTGAAATATGGCGAAGAAAGTATATATGCATCAGACATAACAGTTTCAGTTGGAAATGATCAGGTTGGTTCTGGACACTTCATTGCAATTTGGCTGACAACTCTATCAAACAGATGTGAAAAGTGCATTTCTCAGTTAAGATTTAGAGAAGATATGTGTAAATCAGCCATAACAGTTCAAGTTTGCACCTTGTATGCAGGCTCGGGAAAGCTCTTCCACGAATCTTTTACATAAAAATTAAGCATGTCACTAAATATAAGATTCAAAAGGAATCTTTCTGCTCCAGAATATTAGTATCAATAAAGTAATTTCATTGTATATATGGATGACTTATAATAGGCAATGACGCCAGTGACATTCAATGAGTGAAATCAATTATGTGCTCCACTTTGGATATGGTAGGTACAGGTCTTTTGGTTTATTGTATACTGGTAGAATTTTACGAAATTGATGTTGGTGTTTTCATTTCACAAATAAAATAAAATATGCCAAAATTTTGTTCAAGAAGTTGTTTACAGACAACTGTAAACAGGTAAATACTTCTATGGAGACTATTCTAAAATAATCAATCAACAGTAACCCAAGAAAGGCTGATGAATTGCTTTTCCCAACTTGGTGGACACCATCAGATCTGAGCATATGAATTGGAGTTCTTAAAGTTATCCCTTCTCTAACCTCACTGTCTCTCTTCTAACCTTTGCTTTGTAAATCTTCAAATATCCAATTCCAAAATGCAGGATGATGAAAATGCAGAGGAAAATATTTTACAAGTGAACATCTAGCAAGCCACCAAAACAGATCAATTAAAGAAAAAAAATTTACAACAGCAAAGGGAAGCAATGACTGAATTGGCCTTAGCAAAATTATGGTTCAGAAAAAAAAATCTTTGGTGTTTCACTAAAGGCAAAACTCCAAGAGTCTTAACATTTCAAACCATTTAAAACAATATGAAGGAGTGCAAATTAATCAATTAAACATCATGAAACTATAGAGGGTTACATAAGGATCCACCTCTACAGCCTTGGGTTGCATCCCATTCCCCCTATTTGAAGGAATACCAGGATGGCAATGAAACATAATTTGGTGTACCAAAGACACAGTGAAGATCTAAGCATCCCCCACAGCTTGGACACCCAACTCCCTTCCTTTTTTCTTACTTACCTTTCATTTTTCATTACAAACCAATTGTGATTGTAAACATATAGAGAAGTTTTGCACAAAATTCTCACTTTTGACTGATTATGCAATGGTTAAGAAATAGTTTGCACTCTTTATGGCCTTGATCTTTTGTGTTATATTTATGCATTTAGAATATTATGTTGAAATGTCCTCCTCATTTAATGTTGGGTTGGATTGTAAACTGCAAATGATAAACTCATGGCTATCATGACATACAAAAATGGACATGCTTATTCTGGCAGTATCAGAGCTCACTAAGTCCAATCTCAAGAGTTGCCACTATTGAGAAATAAATTAATTATCCTTTCTGGTATATATCTAATTCAATAATTGGATCTTGTAAACTAGCATCTAGTATATTTTAGAGAGATCCTCTAATCTTTGAGGGGAACCTCTCTCGAGTCAGAAATTTCCCTCGGAATTTTGGTCAATCCCCTTACCATCAATAAATGGATTCTTCATATTACATAGCAATTTTCTACAGATAGCTGTAGTATAGGGACATAGTGACAAAGCAATCCAATAATATTATGGCTCTGGCTCATCCTGTGAAATATGTAACAACATCTAAAGAATTTTGGTATTGATATTATATGAATATACAGTAACTCCCAGGTGTATGTCATGGTCAGAGATGAAGACAAAAAACAATATAAATACATAACAGTGAAATCTTCATAGCTAACCCCTATGTTGCATAACCCCTCCATGCAGATGCTTATTGTTGGTGTTCTCGAAGAAATTCAAGGGGATAGCCATGGGCTTACAACTTAAAGACTATGACTAATCAAGAGATGTGTCAGTTCCAGCTTACAGTGATTAAAGCAATGATACACATGCTATCCCCATAACTGAAGAATTTCCTCAGATGCTGGTCTAGGAATTCCACGCACAAACCTTGGTCATATGGAGAGAGAATGAAGAGATTATTGAATAAGTTGCCAACTCTTTCATGATAACTCGGTCATGAATACTCCTGCTGCTTTCGTTACTAAGATTTTTAGAGTTGACGTTATCTTTCCTTTCAATATGGTCAGATTAGCTATTTATGATATAAATTTAGCATCCTATATCTAGTTTCCTTGTCTTGATACACAACTTTCTAGCTCATCTCTAGCTTCTGAGGCTTATATTATGTCCTCTTATGCTATTATTTGATTTTTCAACATTGCTAAAAACATCTGAGTAAATTGCAAAACCTGACTACTGGTATCTCTTCCAGGGCCTCTGTGCACCAAAGAAATATAAATATAGATTTATCCTCTAAAAAGATGAAGAACTGACAATTTGCCAGTAAATTTAGGCCATGTTCAATGTAACTATGCTATGCTCCATGAAAGAATACACGATTGCATTTCATGTCAAAAAAGCCTTTTATACAAGAAGAGATCTGAACAGCTCAATTATGCTTGATACCAGTTGTGAAGAGTCTTCTATGCCATGAAACATGGTATAGATTATGCATACAAAATTTTTCTATAGAACAGGTTCATCATGGTATGTATTCTTGACAAATAAAACTTCTTGACTATAGGCTAAAACAGTTTTACACACTACCTGCACTGTAAGCAATAAGCATCGGTTTACAAGCAATAAATCCCCTGGCAAAATTCTGAAATTTCAACAAAGTAAACAAGATTTAGACTTCCATGAAATGCTTCTTACTTTATGATTAGAGCAATACTCTGTAAATTTTCAAGTGGAAAATTAAATTTGAAAAAGTGCATGCCACTATTAGAAAATAGATCTCAGAACAGCCACTAAATATAAAATATACAAACTATGTCCAAAACTAAACTTTAAAAGACATTCATAATTTCATAAGAGACATAATTCATATGATAGTAAGGGTCTTGTTGCCATTTCTGCAACATGATGTTTTATTAACCTTGTGACAAAGCTTTCGAAAAGGGGATCATGAAGTTTTAGCTTTTGGCAAATCTAACACCTCATTTTTGGATACTTGCGCCAGAGATGGGGCGCACTGAATACTTGCGCCAGAGATTGGGCGCACTTCACACTTGCGCCAGAGTTCGGGCGCACTTTGCCAGTATGTCAGATTGACTTTGGCGCTGGTTTCTTCCGGAAGAATTCCAGCTCGGCAATTTGGAGTATATCCTTACCCGTTCACCCGCAGTTATTAGGAAGCTTCTGGATTAGACGTTTCAGGAATTCAAGCATATCTCCTACAAAGGCGGTTCCTGCAAGTGAGGAGACTGCGCCAGCAAGTCAAGTATGTCGGGGCATTGAAGACATTCAACGGCATTTTGAGGAGTCACCAGCCCTTGCCATACCTATTTAATATTTGGCGGCTGTATCACCTTGTAATGTTTATCCTGGCTTCCACCGCCATATTCTGTTTATGAGCATTTATTGCTCAAGCGGCAAAATTCTCTATATAAACCCGCTCTCTTATTGTAAAATGATGGATGTTTGCTAGAGGCTAAATGAAAACCTGAATTCTGCTATCAATACAGCTGATGTCTGGCTCTAGACTTGGACTTCTATTTTCATGTGTATGTCTTCTATTACTTGTCTTCTATCGTTTCTTGCTTTAAACTGTAACTTGAATTCTAATATCTGGATTTAGTTGCTGATAAAGTAGTAACTCTGGAGTAGTCCTGGAGATTATACATGCTAGATGTTCTGGTTTAAATTTCTATTAGTTATCTGTATTTGAGGGCTATCTGGTTTAGAATGCAATAGAGTTTTCGTGTTGTTAGTCCATCACCCCTATTCTATCCGGCTTGTGGCCATATTTCCCCCTTTCAGTCATTTCCCATTCCTTTCAGTTCCTTAATCTCAAAACCCCCCCAGTTAGAATAGCAAGGGAACCAGCCCATCTCTGGAGATTGGCACGGGAGGCATTTCTTCCTCTCGGCCTTTCAATGTTGGCCGGGTCTAAGGCGCACTAAAATACCAAATCCTTACCTAAGGCAGATCTCTGACCAACAGTTTCTGGCACGCCCGGTGGGACGCAAACGTTCCACTACATTAGCAGTACTAAGAAAGTGATGTTCGTCTTACTACTGACAAATTTGAACATCTGGCGACTCATACGAACTCCGATATATCCAAGCCTCGCAGACCAGCCTGAAAGATCACGCCTCCATGCGTACGAGGCGACAGGCTAGAAACTCTGAAGAAGAAGCCGAGTTCTACGAACTTGACATTGACGCCTTTGGAGAGCGTCCTAGAGTGGTCAGGCCGGACAACCCATTGGACGGAACATCTTCGCAGGAAGCTATTGTTGCTACACGGGGTTTAACTCCCGACAGCACAGCTACTAGCTTACCTCCAGTCCCGCCTAATTCACCGGATCGTCAACACACTAAGGCCGCACCTGACGTTGATATCAGGGTACCAAGTGTTTCCGTTGTTCCTGTTCAGCCATTACCGCCACCGCTCCAGGGAAACCCTCCACCGCCCATGGCGCAGCCACCTCCCGCCAGGCAGTTCGTGACCTGGGACCACACTGGCCCCCTAAATCTAGCAGCTCAGCATAGAGTACCTCCCGCGGCCTTGAAAGCTCTGCCCACCTACGATGGTACGGGAAAGACAGCGGCCGAGCATATCCAAGATGTTGCAGGATTGGCAACGATTCACGAGATTACCAACGAAGAGGTCATGGTTAAGTTGCTGGTCCTCTCTTTAAGAGGTAAGCTCCTCTACTGGTACCGCTCACTTGCACCAGGTACCATCACTTCATGGGACCAACTGGCCGGGAAATTAGTAAGAGGTTTCCATGAGCAAGCAGACCCCTTCTCCCTGTTACACCAGTTCACTGGTATACAGAGGCATCCTCAAGAAGAAATACCCGATTTCAATCTCAGGTTCGATCGGACCTGGATGAGAGTCCCTGAAGACCTTCGGCCCACCCCACGTCAGGCCGCATTCTATTACTTAAGAGCGTTCCATACGGACATCAGCATAAGCATCCGGCACTCTAATATTAATACATTTCCAAATCTGTATGAACAAGCGTAGAAATCAGAAGACGACCTGATAGCCGTCGGAAGGATGCCCCCTAAGGCGACAACTCCGATTTACCCAGATTTTCCTCAAAGCATGTATCCAAGTGCATCTGGTTCTTCTATACCGTTGACATACCCTAGTCAATCGTGGGTTCATGACTCACAAAATCACGCGGCACCCAGTTCTGCTGTATCATTGGCCTACCCCAGTCAGCCATGGGTGCGCGGCCCACAAAATCAAGCTGTGCCCACTCCGCAGTCTCAAGTACAGATGCCGCAGCAACCTACCCATGCGGTCCCACAACTACCGGCGCCTCCACAGTATCCGGCACTACCTGCTCCAGTGGCATCGTTATCATTACCAGCTACTCCGGCTCATGCCTCGCTAAACCCACAACAAGCTAAAGAGCTAAGGGATATGTATGGGTTTATGAAGAGTATGGCGAATGATATGGCTATCATGAAGAAAAGCCAATTCCGAGACCAGAATTATCCACCACGAAGGCCTCCTCAAATCACAAGGGATCAAACTGCTCCTACTGGCAGACCTCATGAGAGAAATTCTGCAGTTTTGGAATACGATGAGGTCGGTACATCCGGCAGGACTAACTGGTGCTCTACCTGCAATGACCCGCATAATGAAGAAGCCTGTGTAGTCCACCAGAACTATGCTCAAACGCTTTCAGATAACGGCTCTGATAGGCAGGTAAATATGATGATGGAAGATGATCATGATTGTATAGTTTCCCCTGTCGAACAGGTTGTTGTCCTAACAAAGACGGGTAGAAGGCCAATTGAGGTCGATCCAGTTCAGATGGAACCACTTAAAGTGCCAGTCGATCCTCAGCAACAGGCCAACAAGGCCGCAACGCCTTCAAGAAGAGAACCAGCTCTGGCTAAAGAACCCTCAGACAATGCTCGATTAAAAGATTACTTGCCCTCAAGAGCAAAGACAGTAGCCCCTCGGCCACCAACCTCCACCTCTCAACCCCTGGTTGAAGCGAGGGATCAGGCGCGGGAGAAGTTACGATACCCCTCAATCACCAAGCGCCAAAGGGTGGAAGCCACTTAGCAATACCGGACACGGTATGAACCCGCCAAAGACGGGAAAGAACCAGGCGTTGAGGCATACAACGTTGTCGAAGAGCTAAGGAGGACTCCGGCTAAGGTAAGTCTCTTCGACGCATTACAATTACCTGGCCAAGTTGATCTACTCCACGAGTCCCTCAAAACCGTTAAAGGCAAGGGGAGACTAACCCAAACCGTTTTGGCGCAACCACTAACTACTTCTGCCACGAGAAAGAACAGGCCGCCGTCGTTTTACTTATCTCTCAGAATGGAAGGGTGGGTAGTACACAATTGTATGGTTGATTCTGGCGCTGCAACTATTGTCATGCCTAAAGTTGTATGTGAATTTATGGGCATGGAGTATACGAGAAGCAGCCCCGGGGTCCTCCAGTTGGATGGAACTCCGGTCAGGACTGTCGGGGTTATAAAGGATATCCCAATCGTGCTGCATAAGATGCCGCAGATTATGGTAATCCAAGAAGTTGTGGTAGTTGACTTGGAGCCCTATTTTAGCATGTGCTTATCTAGGGAATTCATTGCCAAGCTTGGGGGCTATTTGTCCCTTGATTATTCACATCTGGAAGTCCCCTTCAGGGGGAAGAGGGTAAAGATTTTTAATGAGAAACCTTCTACCTTTCTTATTGAAAGGATCCAGGATGTGGAGAAACCCATGGACTTTGTCAATATCATCGATGGGGCAGAGGAAATAGGAGGAGTGGGGTTGATGGAAGAAACCCTGGATGAGCTGCACCTCGAGGATGAGTTTTCCATGTTGGATTTTAATGCTATGATAGAATCAGATATCGGATGTTACTCGATCACCAAGCTTGAGAAGGCTAAGTCCCCGAGTGATACCGACCCTATGGATGAGCAACTGTGGAAACTTTTCTTTGATGGCGCCCGATGCAAGAATGGCACTGGAGCTGGGGTTGTCCTTGTCTCCCCCTCTGGAATTCAGAGAACCTATTCGTACAGGCTCGCTTGGAGTTGTACTAATAACTCAGCCGAGTATGAAGCCCTATGTTTGGGGTTACGAAAGGCGGAGAAACTAGGGATAAAGCAGTTGCAGATATTCGGGGATTCTGAACTGATCTGCAATCAAGTGACAAACAAATGTGTTGCTAAACAACACTACTTGAAAGCATACCGTAACAAGGTGTGGGATCTGCTAGAATCCTTCTCGGCCCTAAATATCCAACCTATTTCACGGGAGCGGAACAAGCATGCGGACGTTTTGGCGTCCATTGGAGCAAGGTACTCTCAAGCCGAGAAACTTATGCAAAGGCCAAAGACAGTTAGGGTTATTTATAGACCCTCAGTACCGGATAAAAATATTCACTGGCAGGTCTTTGATAATGATGAGCAGATCGTTGATTTTTTGATTAACGAGGCTGGAAATATTGAAGATAGATCCCCTGATGAGTATGAGGGTCTTATCCAACTGAAGAACAACCACCTCCCCAAGGGTTTGATAACCCTTGAGAGTTTATTTGATCAAGATGACAGGGCCTTGCCTCACAAAATAAAAGTAGATGCAAAAGAGTATCAAGAGTTAGCCCTAGAGTCCGGGAAGACCATTAAAGTGGGAACTGATTGCACACTAAAGGAAATTGAACAAATTAGGACCCTCTGCAGAGAGTATCCCGATATCGTTGCATGGAGTTATCATGATTTGAAAGGGTATAACCGAGATGTTTTTCAGCATACTATCGAACTCCAGGAAGGAGTCAAGCCCGTACGACAAAAGCAAAGGCCTGTAAACCCAAATATTGAGGTACTGATGAAGGCCGAACTTCTCAAAATGCTGGAAGCAAAGATAATCTACCCTATCAAGCATTCATCCTGGGTAGCAAACTTGGTCCCTGTTCGAAAAAAGAATGGAGATATTCGTCTCTGCGTGGACTTCCGGAATCTCAACCAGGCATCCCTGAAGGATCATTATCCACTGCCCCAGATAGACCAGATTCTCCATGTAGTGGCAGGGGCCCAGAGATTTTCCCTCCTAGACGGTTTCTCCGGGTACAACCAGATCTGGGTCAGAGAAGAGGACCAATATAAAACTGCCTTCACCACCAAGTGGGGCACCTTTGCTTATCAGCGCATGCCCTTTGGCCTTTCAAATGTCGGGGCAACTTTCCAAAGAGCGATGGACTTGGCTTTTGGAGAACTCCTCAACCGCGTAATTGTGATATACTTGGATGATATGACGGTTTTTTCCCACAAAAGGGAGGAGCACGGTGTGCATCTCCGACAGGTGTTTGAAAAATGCCGGGAGTTCGGGATATCAATAAACCCAAAAAAGTCAATTTTTGCGGTCAAAGAAGGTAAACTCTTAGGCCATTTGATATCAGAGAAGGGTCTTGCTATTGATCCCGCTAGAGTCGAAGCCCTGCTCAAGTTGCCTCTACCGGCTAATAAAAAGGGTCTCCAATCCTTCTTTGGGCAAATAAATTTCGTCAGGAAGTTTATCTCTGATTTTGCTCAATCGGTAAAACCTATGACTCAACTCTTCAAAAAGGATGTGGAATTCATGTCGACTGATGAGAGGAGAGAGGCGTTTAAAGACATCAAACGACGGATTGCCCAAGCCCCCATTCTGGTTAATCCTGATTATTCCCAAGACTTTATTTTGTATGCGGTCGGGGAACCAGAAAGTTATGCGGCCGTGCTCACTCAGAAGAATAAGGAAGGAGACGAACGGCCTATAGCATTCCTCAGCCAGGTAATACTCCCGCATGAGGAAAAACACAGTTTTATCGAAAGCCAAGTACATGCGGTGATGCGAGCGCTACAGAAGTTCCGACATTTCGTCTCACAAAGCAAGACAATAGTGTACGTTGTACACCCGGATGTGCGGACCTTCATCAGCCAAGGTGAACTTGGTAATAACAGGGCTGGTTGGGTTTCAAAGATTCAGGGGTTTGATATTGACGTCCGACCTACGAAACTAGTCCGTGGGCGGGCGCTATGCCTAGAGCTTGCCAGGAGTGCCGCGGCTGAAGTAACGGCTTGTCAATGGGATGATTCACTACCACAGTATAATTGGGCGAATCAGTCAACAGATGGCAAAGATTGGACTGAAGACCTGGTAGAATACTTCGGCACCGGACATTGCCCTCCTGGCCTTGATTCTTCGCAGAGAAGGCGTTTCAGGCTTCAAGCCTGCAGATTTGTTTTATTACCCGAGGGGTTGTTCCACCGAAATATAGACGGCGTCCTCCTGAGATGTGTCAGGGGGACAGAAAAACAAAAAATCCTGGATGAATTCCATTTCGGAATGTCCGGGGGCCATTTCGTTGGAAGGCCAATGGCTTTGAAAATAATAAGAGCGGGCTATTATTGGCCCACCATTTTCTCAGATTCCTTCAGTGTAAGCCGGAAATGTGATAAGTGCCAGAGGTATGCGGGCCGCATCAGAAATGCTCCGTTACCTTTGCACCCGATTCAAGTCGAGGCCCCGTTTCAACAATGGGGTTTAGACTTCATTGGGATAATCGAGCCTAACTCTTCAGCGGGACACAAATATATTCTAACCGCTACTGATTATTTCACCCGGTGGTCAGAGGCGGTTCCAACCAAGCGGGCGAGATCGGGATGTAGTTATTGCCTTTTTGGAGGGACTCATAACCCGTTTTTGGATACCGGACGCTGTAGTGACGGACAACGGCTCTCATTTTGTTGGGGCCAAGATGTGTGCATTTGCTAGCAAGTATGGTATTTATATGAAAACTTCGTCGAATTATTACCCGCAGGGTAATGGCTTGGCAAAATCTACTAATAAAAACTTGCTCCGGATTCTCAAGAAAACACTGGAGGACAATAAGCGAACTTGGCATTTACACTTGGATTTTGCGCTATGGGCTGACCGGATTTCTATTAAAAAGTCCATAAAGACATCCCCGTACTCTTTAGTATATGGGAAGGAAGCAGTGCTTCCTGCGCATATTGAGTTGCCAGCGTTACAGTCTCTTCGATCTTTGGACGGCGAGGGCGAGGAATTTGATCCAGTCAGCATTAGAATCGCCCAACTCTTGCGGTTAGAAGAGGAGAGGAAGAAAGCCTATGAGGCTTTTATGAGGCACGCAATGGCCACAAAAAAATGGTTCAGCAAAGGGACTTCCAAGCGCACTTTCCGGATCGGAGACTTAGTGCTAAAATGGAATGTGAAAAAGTCCAAACCGGGCAATCATGATAAGTTTGATGCATTTTGGGAAGGTCCTTTTCAAGTCTCCCAGGTGCACCCAGTAAACTCTTTCACACTGCAAGATTTGAATGGGTTTGCTTTGCCATTATCAGTTAATGGCGTACACCTAAAGGCGTACCACCAGTGAGGGATGGTGCAAAAATTTCCTGTACAGCTGTATATATTCTCGTTTTTCCCTTATGCATTCCAGTTTTCTTGTACAGTCGAAAGGATGTTCCTCCGCTTCTCTATGTTTATGGACGCTCTATTTTGAAGGCAAGCGCCTTAGCCCGTGGAGGAAGGCCGATGGATGTCCTCTTTCTATTTTTTGAATTTAGGACAAGTCGCACGGCAGAGCAGGTAATGTTTCGTGACAGACGAAGGAGCCCCGTGCCGAAAGCAGCCCGCGCACTCGAGCTATGCGCCCAAGGTTGGGCGCACTCAAAGCACTCAAGCCGTGTGCCCAAGACTGGGCGCACTCAAGCCGTGCGCCCAAGGCAGGCGCACTCAAGCCGTGCGCCCAAGGCAAGGCGCACTTTTCTCCAAGGAGGTGCACAGGGGGGCGGGCCTAACCTGGGCGCACCACTTCGGCACGCAGCTCGGAGTAGAAGGTGCTCATCCCGAGGTGACCGAAGCGCTCGGTTTTAGAGGCACTCCCTGACCGTGGATTTCTAAGTTTAGCACAGTTCGTCGACACGCAGCTCAAGGCGTGGCCCATGATTGAAACTAAGTATACCTACGGCCAGAATTCACGCTTTTCAAGAATGATTGAGCCCGGCTTGGGTAGTTAAGGTTGGGATCCGCGCCCCATCATTGTTTATCTTGGAAGGGGTTTTTCCTAACGCCTCTAAGGCCTTTTTGCGCATTAATTCTGCGCAGGTAGCATTAACACAAGTGGGTATAAGCTGAACCTATAAAAGGTCAGGTGCTTCAAGAAATATCCCCTTGTAAATCAAGAACCTGTGGCATCATTCACTCTTGACGATTGTTGGTAAGACTTGATTGTTTCCGCACACTGAAAGATTCACTTCTAAAGCACTCTTAAGTCCTTGAATTTTGTCCCTGGAGAATACTTGAGGGTTTTTTCACCACAGAAAAATGGGCAAGAAAGGAGAAACCCAGCAAAAGGGGGGCGCAGTTCCGAAAATTGCAGAAGGCGAGCAAGGAGCCGTGAAAGAAAAGAAGCAGAAACCCTTGCCGCCCCCACATGAAGATCAGCTGAGTAAAATTCGGGACTGTATTCTCACTCGCACGAGTATAGAAAAATTGCGCATGGATATTGATCAAAAGAGGACAAAAGTATCTGAGGTGCACGACCGAGTAGTCGCTTATCCCTCACTCTTATACTGGTACTTATGTTCACCCGTTCATCCCTGCCCGGAATTGATATTTGCAATCGGCCAGGCCTATGATCCTCAGACTAGATCTGTGAAGGATTCAAAAGGGAACTGATTATTTTCCATCTCAACTGACAAAATACGTGAGGCTTTTGCTTGTGGGTGATGCCCTCCTAAGAATGTTATTGTCCGAAGAATTGACACAAAATAACAAGCGCAAAGATACAGCTTTTCAACACAGATGAGGCGTTTTATGGAATCTCATTACATGGAAACCCTCGCGCTAGGAACCTTGCCGCAGCTTCCCATGTCCTTGCGAAAATTCAAGAATTCCAAAATTTTCTCTATGCTGGCATGGATCACTGGCCTGGCGTTAGATGCCCAGGTAAACGTCTGGCAAGCGGCAATTGCTGAATGTGTATCCCACGGGGAATTTTACGCCCCTGATGCTGAGTCACGAGAAATAAAGCATATCTACTACGATTGGGCAATTGGGTGTCCCGTCAGCTGCACCTTCAGCTGTGTGCAATGAAACAAGGGACCGTGGCGTTCCGGAGTTGCTCTTTCCTGGTGTGGTACTTCTTTCACCAGTTGCATGCAAAGCCCGGCTTTGCCTTCATCGACAAGAACTTCACTAATGAGAAAGGTGAGCCGCTCCCGGTGTATCAGTGGGCCTCAGTCCTATCAAGGCGAGAATCTTACTATAATTTTAACCGGGTTTTCCTCGGACCAGCATTGCAAATTATGACTGAGACCTGCGAACGAGTGCCAAGGAAAATGAAAGATTATGTGATAAGTCGGCAACTAGAAGACATTTTTTGTTTAACACAAGGGCTTGTGATACGGTTTTTTGGGTTTTCAGGTAAACCCTTCTTGCTACCCTATTACGCTACCGAATACCTGTTTGCTCAGGAGGTCACTCGTCAGTGTGACTATGCGGACGATGTCTTCGGTAAGGGAAGGAAGAAACAACACACCTGCCCTTGGCCGATTGAGCTTGGTCCCATCAAGGTGACACAGAATAAGCAGAATCACTATCTGGCGATTAACCTGTATGATTTTGGTCTGATAGACCTGCCCCAGCGGTGGAAATATGACCCAGATGGCGTATTCAGAGTAAATATTGGGAAAGAAAAATTCCACTGTTGTCCTTGCCCGGAGATTGAGCAACGAGCGCAATAATCCTTCTGGACGGGACCTCGAATGGCACATTGAAAAGATGTTCTCCTTTCCCCCGTGGCATGATTTTTATGTCATGGAGGCTGAGTACAACCTTAGGCGGTTTCCACATCGGGACCCCGATGATAGGATTTTCAAATTCATGAAAGAAAAAGCACCCCAGTGGTCGGCAGAGAAGGTTTTAAATTGGTGGATAATGAGGTGTCACCACAAAAAGAAGTTGTCTGATCCCACGCTGCAGATAGATCAGAAATTTTCTGATCTATTTGATAAAAATCATAATGATTATCGACCTGTATTTTTTGGGGACCGTGTACCCAGGAGCTTAGAGAGCCCTAGCAGAGTGGATGACCTGTACGCTCTGCAAGAACAACAAACTAGTCAGGCACCACCTGTCAAGGACAAAGGTAAGCGGCAGGTCCGGGAAGAAAAGACCACCCAGTCATTGATAGAGAGTTGGAAGACCACCATCCAAAATATTATATTTAGAAAAAGAGAGAGCATTGTAATAGCTACCCCAAGACATTGGGGCAAGAAAAAGCATTGAAAAATTAGGAGATTAAGGCTCCCCTGTATTAATACAAATAGAATCATTTTTCACATTGCAATCTCTCCTTTTCTGTTTTGTATATTTTTATTTTCAGTTATTTTTGCTATATAAATGGTGATCATGGTGGGACCCCCTAAGGGTTCTATTTGTCATTGCCTTGCTAAAAATTTTTATGGATCTGTGTTTATCTGTGATTGCAGGATTTTGGAGCTCAGTCGTGTAGAGATTGAGGATTAAAATTGATAGTTCTAGATGCCTTTTCAGTTTGAACCTACACTTGAGCAACCACATGCACATGATTATAGAGCCAAACAACCGCATGTCGATGTTTACAAGTCTGCACAACCATGCACTGATGTTTAGGACCCAACATAACTATGAATTTGTGTTTGAACATATAGGAGGGAGCAACAAAAGGATAACAAGTTTGTATATCTAAAACCCTCCTTCCCTTTCTTTCACTTTAGGATTGCATTAGGTTAACTAGGAATCTTTGTCCTTGTTTGCCATTGTTTGCATTTAGGTCTTAGGATAGGCATACCTAAAAAATATTTACAAAAAAAAAAGCAAATAAAAAGAACCTGCATTTTAATTTAGTCATTAGAGCATTTGCATAGCCTGATTAGGAATAATCTAGGCACATTTAGGGTTTTAGACCTGTCTCCAACGCCTTCACTTCTACCTTCACTCCTCAGGGTCAGGAAGCTCCTATTGCAATTGTCGTAACTACTGAAAACCTTAGCCAGCCTTCTTCCGATCCTACTCCCTCAGTTGTCTCACAAGTACCCATTATGGGGACGTCCCGTCCCGAACCCAGCATTTTGGCTTCGACAGTTCAAACCCCAGCGTCCCCTACGATTGCGGTTGCTGTCGCCTAGCCTCCCCCGGAGATGCTTGTACAGTCGAACCCTCAGCAGGCTCTTTTTCCCTTGGCCACATTCTTTGGAATACAAGAACCTGGGCTCGAAGAACTAGACTTTTATGAGGAAGAGACGATGGCTGAAAGTATCCATAAGGCCCAGCAGAACTCCTCAGTCTTGCTCACAGGCCAGAAGAGAAAAAGTGAACAGGCGCTGGCTTGTCCAAAAAAAAGAGTAGTCTTTTACCCTCAAAATATGTTGCTCCTCCAAACGGAAAAAATCCCCAAGGTGCAGAAGCCGCTAAACGCAATGACGCCAGCAGATTATTCCTATAGACAAGTTGTGGAGGATCTGAAGACTGCTGACCCTAAGACAAGCTGAAAACATTCATGTTGAGGCGACATCTCTCTATCTTCAGGTAGATCATTTCAAAGATCGTTGCTACAACGCTGAGGCTAAGAATGCTCAACTAGATGAAACCCTAGCACTCATGCGTGGACAAATTAAAGATGAACAATTAAAAGTGAAGCAGCTGCAGCAGCAAGTGTTTGACTTGGAGCGGGCACTCAGGGACACCAAGGAGGATTATGAGGAGCGCCTCAGAATACAAGGAGAAACCAAAGATCATTTGTTAGTATTGGAATCAGAAATCCAACAATTAAAGATCAATATAGATGTTGCCATTTCTGCAACATGGTGTATTATTAACCTTGTGACAAAACTTTTGAAAAGGGGATCATGAAGTTTTAGCTTTTGGCAAATCTAACACCTCATTTTTGGATACTTGTGCCAGAGATGGGGCGCACTGAATACTTGCGCCAGAGTCTGGGTGCACTCCCCACTTGCGCCAGAGATTGGGCGCACTTCATACTTGCGCCAGAGTTCGGGCGCACTTTGCCAGTATGTCAGATTGACTTTGGCGCAGGTTTCTTCCGGAAGAATTCCAGCTCGGCAATTTGGAGTATATCCTTACCCGTTCACCCGCAGCTTATTAGGAAGCTTCTGGATTAGACGTTTCAGGAATTCAAGCATTTCTCCTACAAAGGCGGTTCCTGCAAGTGAGGAGACTGCGCCAGCAAGTCAAGTATGTCGAGGCATTGAAGACATTCAACGACATTTTGAGGAGTCACCAGCCCTTGCCATACCTATTTAATATTTGGCGGTTGTATCACCTTGTAATGTTTATCCTGGCTTCCACCGCCATATTCTGTTTATGAGCATTTATTGCTCAAGCGGCAAAATTCTCTATATAAACCCGCTCTCTTATTGTAAAATGATGGATGTTTGCTAGAGGCTAAATGAAAACCTGAATTTTGCTATCAATACAACTGATGTCTGGCTCTAGACTTGGACTTCTATTTTCATGTGTATGTCTTCTATTACTTGTCTTCTATCGTTTCTTGCTTTAAACCGTAACTTGAATTCTAATATCTGGATTTAGTTGCTGATAAAGTAGTAACTCTGGGGTAGTCCTGGAGATTATACATGCTAGATGTTCTGGTTTAAATTTCTATTAGTTATCTGTATTTGAGGGCTATCTGGTTTAGAATGCAATAGAGTTTTCGTGCTGTTAGTCCATCACCCCTATTCTATCCGGCCTGTGGCCATATTTCCCCCTTCAGTCATTTCCCGTTCCTTTCAGTTCCTTAATCTCAAAACCCCCCCCAGTTAGAATAGAAAGGGAACTAGCCCATCTCTGGAGATTGGCACGAGAGGCATTTCTTCCTCTCGGCCTTTCAATGTTGGCCGGGTCTAAGGCGCACTAAAATACCAAATCCTTACCTAAGGCAAATCTCTGACCAACAGGTCCTAGGAAGTATAATATCTGAAGATAAGTGCAAGATGTCTAAACTCCCACAATGAACATATCCAGATATACATTTGTGATTAAATGATTAATACAAATATTAGTTTCAACATTAACTTGTAAGGTAAACCATTATGTTATTACTTTATTTGCTAACTAAACAATATTGAAATCTAGTTTGTCAAGAAAAAACTTCGACACTGACAGAGGACAGCTTGGACCCTTGCCTTCTCTTTTAAGCAAGCAGTTGTCAAGAAAAGATCTCTTTCTTTGTAAGTATCTCTACAATTTTAATGAAAAGTGCTCAGGGTCCTGGCCCAAACTGAACACAGACCAAAGGTTATCTACAATTGACAACTCAAATTTTTAACACCTGTGCAAAGCAGTCCTTGCAAATGCTACTTTAAACTGCAATTGCATGGAAAGGTCGTATTAGAGGGTTTAGAAATGATATAATGGGAAAAATACTCTTAAATTATGTCAAGTATCGTGTGCACATAGCCAATTGCTGTATGCTTAGACACTGTTCGGAAACAAATGATCCTAAGATAAGAAGGCAATACTGCTGCAATGAGATATGGAAGTTAAGATTATCCATCAAGCACAAGGGCATGGGCAGGTTAGTGATACATCATGGATAAGCAGTCAAAACACATCTACATGAAATTAAGATTTCAGATGCCAATTATGTCTTGTGTGGAAAAGAGAATCCCATTATGCACATTTTCTAGAGATGCCCACTTGCTAAAACCTTTCCAGCATGGTTTTAAGTGAAATATAGTGTTTTCTTTTCTTCATCCCTTTTCTTGGCATCAGGCTATGCTTGGTGATATGTGGATGATAACAAATATCTTTAAGAGTCTCTGGAAGCTGCTTCAGCTTGCAATACCGTTTTTCTTGTGGAAACACAATGTGAAGCAATGTTTCTTACGATCACTCTTCTATAAGCCTAAGCAAACTGAAGTTATTATAGCAAGAATTAGCCCTCCCTGTCATGGCCCAAGCAACTTGGATTCACGGATATATGGATTCTTTACAGATGGGGACTGAAGTCCAGGTGCTTTCTTTCCTAGCTCATGTACAGAGATTTTCCAATATAATCCCATTGTTCATTTGTAAGTTCTTTTTCAAGCAATTAAGTAATATATGATGCATTTTCCCAAAAATAAAATTCAAATAAATAAATATTTCCTATTTATCCTAAATTTCAAAAATACACTTAAAATTCAAGAAATCCATTATCGTGTTCTACAAAAATAAATGTCAATCCTTATACGATGTACTAGAATTGATTATAATTAGAACTCTCTCTTGTTAAGAAGCATTATCAGCCATCAAAAAACAAAACTAACACACGAAAAGGGCAATCATGCCACAAAAACAAACAAAGTTCAGTAAAAGTTTAAAAAATTCAATATAAAGACTATAAACTTTGACCATAACTTTGGGTGTAAATCATCAAATATTTTGCAAGATATTTGTGAACTAAAATCTGAATGATCTTGGAATCGTAATGTAAATTAATCATAGACCATTTATTTGGCACAGTGCCTCCCCAACATGCATCACATTCATTAAGAATCTATAATCAATATTTTCAACACATCTTTGAAATTTTTATTCCAAAATGAAAGGGCACTCTAGTTCTTAAAAAAGGAAATGTCCACAACCTTGTATCTTTCATGGAAACTATTTCAACTTATATCCTACTAAACTGCACTCTTTGTGATGCTGATAATAAATAACAGATGTGATAAATGTAGATAAGATAAGATAATTCTATTGATGTCCACAGAGGGCCAAAATAGGCCAACAGGACTCATTGAAAAGAGCTGTTCGTAACCAAAAAGTACTACGAAAATAAGCTAAACTAGAGTAAAGAATCTCCATCCAAAAATAACCATGAACAAAGCAAGGTGGATGCTAAAGGAATGATCATGTCTATAAGTTGAAGTTCAAGTTGTTATAAGCAATACCTCAGTAATGAGGGGGTCATCATTCAATAACCAGGGACACTGATGCAAACTTGGGATAAGGGACTTGGATACATGGACTTGTAAAAGTGAGGTTCATAGTTACTCAATAAAAAAACATTTGCCTAGTAATGATAATGATAATAATAATAAAGGAATGACATGCAATGTACATGTTGGTTTAATTTGATCTTTATTTTCAATATTGTTCAGTCTTACATATGTATGGACCATTGGGTTAACCAACATATAAACCTTCCACTTTCTTCTATGCATGTGTTGACATGATCTATTTATAGTTTGACAAGTCCATTCAATAGCCCATAGGAGTCAAACCTGAACATACTAGAGACCATGTGTATTATAGTAATGATTAATGATGGGATTCCTACGTCTCTCATTGTGTTGTGTTCATTTTTATATATGATAATGATTCGTCGTTCTTATAAAACAGTTCTCATGTATATGTGTTGAATGTTCCATTCCTATTCATGATTCTTGTTGTAAAACTAAGTAGCGAACTTTCTATGGTGATCGTCATCATGTAACCTCATTACTTGAAGATTGTATTATGTCACCACTATTCATCACAATCTGCAATCATAGTCATCCTCAAATTTGAAAATTTCCCCAAAATTGGAGAAAAATCAATAATTGATTTTTAAGACAAGCTATAAAGGAACAATTAATTGAAGACTTAATGTAATTCTATGAGGTCTGTTGTCACTCACGCAAAGCATTCCAATATAGTTTGCATCTCTAATCCAAGCTATTGTCCATTCCTGTCCCAACCAGCCAGCTAGTTACAGGACCACCACTCCAGGAACACACCAAGACATGCACAAAAACTTAGATTTTTTTCCCTTCTAATATATTTAACAGTTGCAATCCACTGTCGCCATTCAAATTCAGATCAGTGACATCAGAGCTTCATTTCTTTCATCCCCTGTTCTGCTGCATAACTCTGTGTCATAACTCTTTATTCTCACTAGCTGAACTAGGGAGTAGTTCTCCATGCCCCCATCCTGGGCCTGGTGATGTGGATCATCATGATAACAACACAATGTGCAAGCACACAAATTGTAAAAGCTTAAACTTACCCAAAAACTAAAAGACACTCCAACTCCCCAATCATGTAATCAGACCTCTAAGCGAGAGAACTTCAACCTCTAGCATGCACTGACAATGCAGCATAAGAAGAGTACAAGATGATTACACTTCCTTTCAACTTTCAACTTCAATCAATGTCGCCAACTGACAATATATCAAAAGTTACCCCCAAAATTGAGTTTCACAAATGCTATGCCATTAACTCTTTACAGTTGTCATGCCAACACCACAACATTATTTATTGAAATCCTTGAGCATTTCCATACTCCCCACACAATCTATTGCTGATGGCCAAAAGGTGTATTCATGCTGCCACGAATCCTGTATTGTTTCCATTACTAGTTTTCTCCGCTAATTGTAGCCAAAATTTTGTTGATAGTATTTTTGTTTGTAGCTCTTTTAATATCCGACATATTAAGCATAGAATGAAGCTTTTTGAAGATCTTGCAATTTTTTGCAAGGGAAGGCTTCTAGCTCTTCTTGCCTTTCTCCAGAAGAAGATATCTCAATTGTGACCCCCAGAGTAACTTTTCTGCTTTGTTTAGGTAATATAGGATGCATGGCTTCTAATCACTACTAATGGAACAGTTTATGGTCAAATTAGTCAATGGGAATATTTAAATCTGATGTAGCTAGAATTTTTCTCAAAAATCATGTTAATGTGATGAACCTAGCAAGACCTGGAGTGAACATATTAACTATGTGCTTCCAACAATAATACACAGTCTATGACCTTGAAACTATAAAGAAGCTGCAGAAAAAAACTGAATAGGAAGTAGCTCTGAGCAAGGCATACATTTCCTTCACCAAAAATTCAAATGGGTTTATAAAACCAAATTTAGAACTCTCTACATTAGACAAGATTTGAAAACAAGGAACTGACTAGAATGAGACCTTTGCCTCCATTTCAAAAAAGAACACACTGTACTTGCAATTGTGGCACACAATAAATGGAATGTTCACTAAATAGATGTAAACTTAAAAGCACTTTCCTTAACAATGAACTAAAAGGAAAATTAAATTCTATGATGTAACTAAATTTTGTTGGATAAAAATACAGTGTCTGAACTTGAGATATATTTGTTTGGTCTCAAACAGGCACGTAGGGTATAGTGTGCCCATTATCAATAACCAATTTAAGGGGGGTGGGGGGAAGGGGAAATCCTAGAAATCATAACTTATAAGTTGATTGCAGTGAAATTTAGATATTGTTCTTGATGTTTTGATCATCAGTAGCAACAAGAATCACATGGTTGGTAATTAGATGAAGGTTCTTACTGGAAAATAGCTAAGAAAATTCTTTAAAACGTTAAAAGGCACAATGATTATGATCTTAAATATACTACAGATGGAAGTCTTTGACAACATTGATAGATTTGGCTACGGCAAGTCATTTATAAGATCACAAATTTACTTCTAGTTATGTGCTTAATCTTGGCAAAGGTGTTGTCTCTTGAAGCAGTAAGAAGCAAGCCGCTATAGTTTTGTCATATTAAAAACAAAATAGAAGAGAGCATTTGCAGTAGATTGTATAAGGGAAAAAGACATTTTGTATGATTCTAAATTTAAAATGTAGTTAACTATAAAACGGATGATTAGGGATATAGAAATGATTTTGGCACTGTCAGTCATGAAACCTTTCATCAAATTCATTGAAAACTTGATGTACATATTAAATTACAATTGAAATTGAAAAGCATTCCTTTTCATAGTATCACAGATTGTCTTGGGACTTCTTTTAACTGGCATGTATGGATTCAGATCACTTGTATGTTTTAATCTTTCCAATTTAAATCAACACACCCTAGAACAGGTTTAAACAGATTGCAAAGCCATCAGCCTAAATGGAATGCCTCGTGAATACGATCTCTCTCAAGAAGTAATCCTTATCTTTTGTGACAGCTAAAGTACTATACACTTGTCAACGAAACCAATGCATCATGCCATAACTGCGAACACGAACACCCATCAGCACAATTTTCGATGTAATTGAGAAAAGTTAAATTCAGCTTGGGTATTGCAGGACTGAAAAATAAGCAGCAAACATCTTTATTGAAGTTTTATGTGAAGCCAAACTTGTAAACTTTAGAGATATGTTGGATCTTGAGGAGGTGCACATTAAGGAGGGAATGATAAAATAGCTATGGCCAACGTAATGTAATAATGTAATGTATTGCTCTCCTAATAAAGACTAAGGATGAATGTTATTGATATTTATTTAGTGTTTGTATTTGGGTAAGGATCCATGGTGTGGATATAGTCATCCCACCCATTGATTTCCTAGTGTAGAGATACCTTCTGCTTGCCCATTTGAATTATTAGAAATAGCTCTTTACACTGCCTTCCTTCTCCCCTTGTATAACTTCAAGGTTTAACGTCATTACAACTACCTAATGCACCCAAGTACTTGGTATTTCTTTGTGTGATTGTTTTAGCTGAGCGTGTCTCTATTGTATCGTAGGAATACAAAAACCAAGTTCCTTCCATGGAGTCACCTTTGTTAGTCATTGTTGTTCTTGACAATCCTCTTCTAGGTCTTCTTTTCTAATGGCAAGATTTATTATAATAATCATTTGAATTCAACATAAATACCTACTACCCACAGCTTCTCCATACTTTTGTATGAGTTCAAGATTAAGTATGTTTAGCTGTACTTATTGCACCCAAATAATACATCATTCTGATGTCTAATTATTTTTGCTGAATGCATTTCTTTTAACTGTACCTATAATTTCTTATGCGCAGGTACCCTAATAACCAAGTTCCTGAATAACCTTTGTAACTCCGGTTGTTCCTAATTGACAATGTAAGTTTAGTAGCACTGATAACACTAGTTCCCAACAAGAAACAGATGCCACTCCAATAGGAAACTCATCCTATGGTTCTACATACCTTTTATAATTCCCAAGAGCACATCTCCCTTCTACAGTCTTCTGTCCATCTGCAACAAGTACATATCATCACATGAATGCAAGACAGCAAAGAACATAAAAGAAGTGCACACTAACTATAATCTCCATTCATCATTACTCTTCAATCTGTTCATTACAACAGACTATTAACGAACAGCTATGTTACATGGAAAACCATACGATATTTGATACGGATACGATATCGAATATGGATATAGCAAATTTTCAAGACCTAATATGGATATGACTCAATATGACCTTATACAAAACATGTATTTTCTATATATGAAAACAAAATACATGTAACACAAAAATGCTTACACATAAGTTTTGAATAGGACATTTTCACCAACTAAGAAGATGATTGTCATTGATTTTTTTATTTTTATTTTTTTTTTAAATTGCATTTCTTCTTTTAAATCTCATGTTGTGAATACAATTCCAAATGTGCCCATGTACCAAATAGGGGTGTGTGTTAAGATACATCTGGATACAGTACCCATGTATTAAGTTAAAAATTTAAGTAACTTTCGAAGTCCAAAAGCATTACGTATATCAGACAACCCCATACTTCTCAGGTCTACTATGTGTGGGGGAAGGCACTCGTGTTGTGCTCTCTACCTAGAAAGCATATATACCCAACCCACCTTTAGATTCAAACCTTGGACCTCCTATCTAGAGTACCCAAGCCTTCACCATTAGGCCCACTTAGGTTGCATTTGGATACATCAAGATACAATACTTGTGTATTTGGATACATCTAGATACAGCACATGTGTTTGCATATGTCTAGGCAGCACCAATGTGTTTGGATACATTTGGATACAATATCCAAGAAAGATCATATTTGTATCCATATTGGATACATCATATATGGATACGAGTATCCAAGCAAGAGAATTGTCAACAAATTATCAAGATTATCTCACAGGATTCAATCATAGGATCATAAATCATTCACAATATCATCAATATCAATCATATATCAAATGAACATCAATCTCACATAAATCACACTAAAAATATTTATTGATAAAACTCAAGCAATGCATAAAGCAAAGCTTCTTCGAGTTACATTTTACATGGCTTTGTCTTCAATATAAAGATACATGAGACTCTTCACATTATATGACTCTTGGCCTTTGCTCTCCTCAAACTCACGGGAGAACCAACTCTTCATATTCCTCTCTTACATAATAAGTCCCACATATTACATAAAGACAAAGTATCTCATGATTGCATATAACTCCCTACTTCTAAACTTGACACATCACACTCATAACTCTTCACTTGCTAACTAGACACCTCACACACTTAATTACATGACACATGCTCACACCTACTAACTTGACACATACTATATACACAAATATCAAACTCACACCCTAATCTAAATATTTACAATGGGACCAAATAATGTAATACCTCCAACAAGAATTGTCAGATATGGTAACTATGGTGACAGTGAATTTCACGTCACATGGACATAACATTTTAATGAATATAATTTACATTATTATTTTCAATGATAGGACCAAATAATGTCATACCTCTAACACCCCCCCATATTACATTATTTGGTAGGACAGCCTTTTTGCCTTCAATCTTTCAGTCTTTCCCTCTTGTCTTCATTCTCCAACTCTGGTCTTGATACTACTTGAGATCCTGGAACTACTTCAACTCATCATATTTGTCTCTGTTACCTGCACCTTTGAAGAAGTTATCAAAGAATACATTATCATGTTCTTTTGCCATAAAAGTCTTGTGTTCAATATAATACTTCTTTTGAAATTGTTCTCTTGGCAAAAGTTGATCTAAATGCTTTTGAGATATTTCTATCACATCCAAGACAAATATCCCACTCTTGTAGGATCCCATGGCTTCAATTTTATTTTGTCTCTTAATGAGACATTTCTTATTGCCATTAATGTATTTGAACTCAATTGTTCTTCCTTTGTCCAATAATTGTGATACTAAAATAAGATTATTTGCAATGCCTGGAACATAAAGTACATTTTCCAATGTACATTCAAAATATGGTAAACTAAGAGTGACATTTCCTGATCCTTGAACATGATAAATTTTATCATCTACTATCTTCATTGGTATATTTGTTTTAATTTGAATTGAATCAAACCAATAAATTGTTAGAATAAGTTGTTATATTCCATTATTTGCATAACCAAAAGTAGCGCTCATAGGCGCTCTCCAATTTGGTTGTTTAACCACCGAGTTGGTTAAACCAACTTGTAACCACATTGTAACCTTTATATTTGAAATTAATGAGAAGGAACAATTGCTTCGTCAAATTCTTCATGGCATCAGAGCTACGGACAGGACGCAGATCGCAGACAGGACGCGACTGATGGACGAACGCAGACAGAGCGGACAGACTGGACGCGACTGACGGATCCTGATGGACGAGCGCAGACAGAGCGGACAGGACGCACAGACCGCAGACAGGACGCAGACCACAAACCGAGGACACCGACACAGACAGGACGCAGACCAAAGACAGACCGCAGACCGAGGACACCGACACGACGGACGGGACGCGAGACAGGACGGCGGTTCGGGGAGACGGGACGGTTGAGGAGGCAAAAGGATAGGCTGGGGGTGGTTGCCCGAAGGCAACCGAAAGCAATAGGTGCTTTCAGTTTGTTTAAACCCCCCCACAGTGGCCGCATAGGCCATGTGGGATAATTTTTTTTTTGTTTCTTCTCCAGCCGCGAGGCTTTAAATATTGCCCGTTGCGCGCTTGTTCCCATCGGGCCTTCTGGCTCACGTGGTCAGGGCGGTGCCTAGTCTGCGGCAGGTTTCGGGTTCGAGTCCCTGAGGGGAGGTTTGTTGCGCCCTGCACAGTTTTGACGGTGGATGTGGTTCGTTGACGCCCTGCCCAGTTTTGACGGCGGATATGCGTTATTTGACGGCGGCTTCATTTTTTGATGCCCTTGACGCTGCAATTGGTCATTTGACGCCTTGCCAAGCTCCAAAATTTGGTATTTTTTTTACCAATCCTTGTCTCATTTGCAATTCGAAGGGGGGAGATCTCATGATTCATTTGCAAATTTGTCAGATAAAGGGGGAAATCAAACTATTTGGCAGAATAGTTGCTAGATTTGTAATAGGTGTTAAAATTTGTGGGCATTTATGATTGTTTCCTTTGCATTTAAATATTCTGTTTTCTTGCATTCACAATCATGAATTAAACAAAATATAAGACCCCAAATTTATACCCTATTTGTGCAATTTATTGCACGACGAGCGTTCGGTATTTGAGATACCTCTGGTCCACACTTACGGGTAATGTTGTCGTGCTTTGGACTACTGTATTCGCCGCCTAATATAGCTGCAACAACGACGTCTGAGCTTGTTCTCTATAAATCGTCGGGGAGAAATAAGGCAAACCAGTTTTTTGTTTTTTCTCATTTCATACCCACATCGTGATTGTTGTTAGGCGTAAATCCTGACGAAAGTTTTTTTCCAAAGTGTTTAGGGGAAGTTACGCCCCACGCATGCGGAATAAAACTTTCTATGGTAGGTGTCATTAACAACACGATGCCCTTTCGGTATCGCCTATGTTCAATATATTGTGCTTCTCATGTGTACTTATAGTCTCCCTCACGTAAGGGCAAGTACATATTGAGTAGTATACTTGTTCATATATACCTATAGTTTCCCTCACGTAAGGGCGGGTGTATATTGAATAGTTACGAGTATAAAGATACGCAGGTATAAAGAAAGGGAGACCACTTGGTGATATAAGGAACCTTCATAATGGCCACAATTCATAAGTATCTTTCAGATTCTCAATTGTTGAAAGGTCCTAACTTTGTTCCATGGAAGACAAAGATGAAAGCCATACTTCAGTTGGAAGATTTATGGGATGTAGTGACTGGCACTGCAAAACGTCCTCCAACAGCAGGAACAGATCAAGATGCTTGGGATAAAAAAGACAAGAAGAGTCTCGTATTTATCTTGCTTGCTACTACGGATGAGGTGCAGCCTCATATTTGTGATGCAAAAACAAGTAAGATAGCACTGGGATGCCACGATCACAGTATATGAAGGCAAGAATCAATCCACTATTCTCCATCTTCAAACTCAACTACATAATCTCAGTATGAATTCTGGGGAAACAGTTGATATATTCCTTTGCAGAGTGGCTGACTTGAAAGCAAAATTGAATGCTATGGGCAAACCGGTGGATGATGATGTCTTGAACTCTGTCATCTTGAGAGCATTACCAAGTTCCTACAA
This sequence comes from Wollemia nobilis, assembly GCA_028583015.1. Classification (NCBI taxonomy): domain Eukaryota; kingdom Viridiplantae; phylum Streptophyta; class Pinopsida; order Araucariales; family Araucariaceae; genus Wollemia; species Wollemia nobilis. Next base: position 7,260,701 of record JAQPPZ010003077.1, on the reverse strand, counting down.
GATGTTTATCACTTCTCTCAATGTTTATGGTAGACAAGTATCTTTTGTGGAACTGGTAAACTTGCTTCAGGCCGAGGAGGCAACTCGGGTCCGAGAAAGATGATGTGCCGGATAATGCTCTTTCCACACAACAAAGTGGTAAAAAGCAAGGCCGGTTTCAAAAAGGGGGTGCTTCTTCCAAAGGAAAAGGGAAGCAAAATCAGCAAAAGGATACCAAATATTGCAAAATTTGTGATATGAATAACCATGACACCAACAGGTGTTGGTTCAAAAACAAGCAATCCAACGAAAGAGGTTCTCAGAAGAAGGGCAAGAACAAGCAAAAATACAATAAGCATAAGCACTCTAAAGGCCATGTTGCTTATGCTGACTCCAACTCAGACTCAGATCCTCCTGAGTCCGATTCAGATTCTGACTCTGAAAGAGCACATAAGGTGCTCATGACTCATACTTCGTCTTCCCAGATAGATGTTGTATGGTATATTGATTCAGGAGCTAGCAAACACATGACTAGGGACAAATCATGGTTTGATACTTTTGTGGAGAAAGAGGGTAAGCCGGTCACAATTGCTGACAATCAAGTATATCGGGTAAAGGGAGAAGGGGATATTTTTGTGTCCCTTCTGATGGTATTTGTCAAATTGAGAAGGTTCTCTATGTTCCAGGCTTAGCCAATAATCTGCTTTCAGTCACACAAATGTTGGATAGAAACATGGATGTCGTGTTTCGAGTTGTCAAAGGCAAGAAGAGATGTTTTATCACACACAGTGGTAAACATGTTGCAATCGGATCCTACAAACATGGCTTGTTCATTCTCGATGCACTTTCAACTCCACATGTTGCTTTGGCTGCAACTACAAAGGAGGCCACCTCTCTTTGGCATCGACGTTATGGGCACCTAAGTTCTGGATATTTGCTTGAATTATACAAATATGGGATGGTGAAAGGTCTTCCACCACTTTCATCTATCTTACCGGTTGCTCGGATTGCTTAGCAGGGAAGCAACATCGAGTGCCTTTTGAAGCAAGCTCCTCTCGAGCTGCAAAACCTTTAGAGCTGGTACATACCGATCTGTGTGGTCCTATGCCAACCAGCTATGGTGGGAAAAAGTATTTTCAACTATTCGTTGATGATTACTCACGGAAGATGTGGGTTTTCTTTCTTCAGTTGAAATCAGAAGCGTTTCTCTACTTCCAACAATTCAAGAAACTTGTTGAGAAGGAGTCGGGATGTTTGATAAAAACCCTCCGCTCAGATCGAGGGGGGAATACACCTACGAAGAGTTTTCGAGTTTCTTAAGAAACATGGGATCAAAAGACAAGCTGACTACAGCCTATACACCTCGGCGAGAATGGAGTTGCAGAGAGAAGAAATCGTTCCATTATGGAAATGGTTCGATGTATGCTAAAAGGAGCACATCTTGAGGATCAATATTGGGCAGAAGCGGTAAACACAACATCATACCTCCTAAATAGAGCACCCACTAGAGCTCTACAAGGGAAGACTCCACAAGGAGCATGGAGTGGTAAGAAACCTTCCATTTCTCATCTGAAGGTGTTTGGATGTAAAGCATTCATGCACATTCCAAAACAGAAAAGGAGGAAGCTGGATGAGAAAACCCTGGAGTGTATCTTTCTTGGCTATGATGAGTACTCAAAAGGTTATCGATTGATTGATCCTAAGACCAAGAAGACACATGTAAGTAGAGATGTTGTATTTGATGAAGCTCTCACATCAAAAGACACATCCACAGCTGTATACATAGATGAAGAAGAGCCTAAGAAGGAGGTTCAACTTCCACAGCAAAAACAAAAAGTTCCAAAATGGTATACTAGCACTTTGAGAGATGCTAAGTTGAAATCCCTTCCAGATCTATCTCTTGATAGGCCATGTACTCGCAGTATGACTCAAGAGATGAGAGCAGAAGAATCTACTTCGAGAGGTTGACGAACTTTGTCAACACTTTGATGATTTGTCGATGGGTACCGAATATGACGGGGAAGAAGATGAGGATGGAGAAAAACTTTATATGTCTACATTGAATACAAATGAACCCACAGCGGTTCAATCTGCACTTGATCAACCACGGTGGAAAGAGGCTATGGATGTAGAACATAAATCTCTTCTTAAAAATAATACTTGGAAGTTAGTCGATCTGCCAACAGGAAAGAAACCCATAGGCTGCAAATGGGTATTCAAAGTGAAGTATAAGGCGAGATGGATCTATTGATAAGCATAAAGCCCGGCTTGTTGCAAAGGGATATGCTCGAGAAAGAAGGCATAGATTATGAAGAGACTTTTGCCCCTACTGCAAAAATGACTACCATTCGAGTACTTTGTGCCATGGGAGCTCGGTTTGGGTGGAAATTGCATCAGATGGATGTTAAAAGTGCCTTCTTGAATGGTGACTTACAAGAAGAAGTATACATGACTCAACCAGAAGGATTTGTGGTTGAGGGGCAAGAACAAAAAGTATGCAAGTTGATCAAATCCTTGTATGGGCTAAAACAAGCTCCTCGAGCTTGGTATATCAAGATAGACAGTCACCTTGTGCGGCATGGTTTCATAAGAAGTCCTTCAGATGCAAATCTCTATATTAAGAAAAATGGTTATGATATAGTGATTCTTGTACTTTATGTTGACGATCTGATCATCACAGGAAGCTCAGAAAGAATGATTGACTTAGTGAAAAATGACTTGAAGCAATCATTTGATATGACAGATCTAGGACTTCTGCACTATTGTCTTGGTTTAGAAGTTACTCAAAAAAAATTTCATATTAGAGTAACACAAAAGAAATATGCCAAGACTTTAGTAGAAAACTATCGGATTGTAAGTCAAAAGCAACTCCAATGGAGCAAGGACTTAAGTTATCTCGATATGATGAGTCACCTCAGGTAGATGGTACTCTCTATCGCCAGTTGATTGGGAGTCTCCTATATCTGACAAATACCAGACCAGATCTCAGTTTTGTTGTGGGATATCTTTCAAGGTTCATGCAAGAGCCTAAGATGAGTCACTGGAAAGCAGCAAAAAGAGTTCTTCATTATGTTCACGGTACTACAAATTATGGTCTGGAATATAGACAGAATAATAATTTTTTCTTACTGGGATACACGAGACTCAGATTTTTTTGGATCCCTTGATGATCGTAAATCCACCTCCGGATATGTTTTTCATCTAGGATCTGGACCTATCTCATGGCACAGTAAGAAACAGCATGTGGTTGCTTTATCTTCTACGAAGCGAGAATATCGTGCGGCCGGTGAAGCAATCTGCGAGATAATGTGGTTAAGTCGCATTCTTACAAACATGGGCCTTCCAAAGAATCTTCCTCTTCATTTGTTTTGCGACAACCAAGGTGTTTTGAACCTTGTCAAAAATCCAATTTTTCATGAACGTACCAAACATGTTGATACCGGATGTCATTTTATTCGAGATGAAGTTCCAAAGCACCATATACAACTTCAATACATTCCTACTGATGCGCAAGTTGCAGATATCTTTACCAAAGCACTTGGACGTATCAAATATGAAAAATTTCGAGATACAATTGGGATTTGCCAATAATGTAATAAGGGGGGATGTTAGAATAAGTTGTTATATTCCATTATTTGCATAACCAAAAGTAGCGCTCATAGGCGCTCTCCAATTTGGTTGTTTAACCACCGAGTTGGTTAAACCAACTTGTAACCACATTGTAACCTTTATATTTGAAATTAATGAGAAGGAACTATTGCTTCGTCAAATTCTTCATAAATATTTCTTGTCAAATGGTGGCTTGCTCCTGAATCAATGTACCACGAATCATCTTTATATTCCATTTTTGGATTTGCTTGAGTTTCTCATGGCTTATTATATCTAAGCACATGTCTATGGCAATACTTTTGTTTTTGAAAGTTTCTTTTCATGAAGTTTGGACCTTTAAATATGTACGGCCTCCTTGATGTACTCATTTTCAACAAATTCCTTTTAAATTTAATTCCTTTGATGTTGAACTCCTTATTGTTCCCAAATTTAATTTTTCAATTTTCTTTCTTCAATCAAATCATATTTTTCAACTTAAATCTTCAATTCAATTTCAATTTTTTTATTTTTCATAATCTTCTTCTTCTTAAATTTTGTAGATATCCTTTTATCTCTAAAATTTTAATTCCATCTTCAATTTCAATTCATCAAATTCTTTTCTTTAATCAATTTCATTCACTTCTTATTCTCAATTCAATCAAATTCAAGAATCATTTAATTTCAAATATCAAATCAATTCTTCAAATTTCAATTTCAAATTTTAAATTCTTCTTATATCTCCCTTTTAAATCAATTTATTTATCAAATCAATATAATTCTTCTTATATCCCCTCAAATTCAATTTCTCAAAATTTAAATTTTCTTATATCTCCCAATTTCAATCAATCATCAATTTAATTTCTCCTTTCAATTATCAATTCAATTTCCTTCAATCATTAATTCATTTCACCAAATCAATTTCTTCATTCCTTCATTCAATTAATTCCCAATCATTCAAATTTTATTTAATTCTTCTTATCACTCCGCATTAATTAATTAATCCACTTCTTATAACTCCCAAAATAAATCACATTCACTTTAATATTTCCCAAAACAAATGTGCACCCAAATTAGATTTAATAATCTAAAGGTTTGGTTCGACCAAACCCCGTAAGGGGGGCGGAGGTCCAAGGTTCAAATCTCGGGCCTCGCCAGACTGAATGCTTGTCCCTTTCCTGGTGCTTTCAGCAACGTAAAAGGCTTAAAATGATTGTGGCATGGTGGTTATAGGGGCGGACAGCGCGAAGATCTGTGTGGCGGCTTCCAAGGCGGACAGCGTAGAATACTGTGGCGGCCATTAAAACCGGACAGGCTGCCCAAATTCGTGGCGGCTACCGATTCCACCATGTTTTAAAAAAATAAAAAAAAAAATCTAAAGGTTAAGCTTACCTTTGGCGCTCTCCCTTTCTCCTCTAACGTCAACAAAATAACGTTGCTACAAAGCAAATTTCGTCAAACTTTCTATTCCAGTCTAAGCGTTACTGTTGCAGCAAGCAATTGCATTAATCGTTCTACCTTCTACGCCATTTCACAAATGAGTCTTTCAACATTACACAAATGCTCTTTCTTCGGCGTTCTTTCTTCAGCCTAGTCTTCTACTCAGCTCAATTCACCTCTCCAGATTTTGCTGCGTTGTTTCTCTCAAACAAAACCGAGACACTACGTTCTTCAACAGTATCCTCCACTTAGTTTTGCAACTCTTCCTTTCTTCTCCAAGTCAGTCTACAACTCCTTCTATAGCACATTCTTCCTCAGCATAGCACGTTCGTCCTCGCATTATCATTCTGTCCTCCAACGCTTCTATTCCAGCAAACATGTACTCCAACAATTTGTCCTCGAATCAATCGTCCTCCAACAATTCCACTCCAGCAAACTATCTCCACTCTAGCAATCATCCTCCATTCCAGCAATATCTTATCCAACGCTTCTATTCCAACAATGGTTCTCCAAAAATATGTGATCCAACGCATTCACTCTAATAATCGCCTTCCAACAATATCTTCACTTCTACAAATCACATACATCCTTCCCTGTTGCTATGTGGCTCTAATAACATTATTAGCAAATTATCAAGATTATCTCACATTTTTCAATCACAGGATCATAAATCAATCACAATATCATCAATATCAATCATATATCAAATGAACATCAATCTCACATAAATCACACTAAAAATATTTATTGAAAAAACTCAAGCAATGCATAAAGCAAAGCTTCTTCGAGTTACATTTTACATGGCTTTGTCTTCAATATAAAGATACATGAGACTCTTCACATTACATGACTCTTGGCCTTTGCTCTCCTCAAACTCATGGGAGAACCAACTCTTCATATTCCTCTCTGTACATTACAAATTTCCCTTTTGTATTTTATTTTTCAAGCATGTACAGTTCCTGCTTTCAGTTTTTTTGTTTTAGAAGAGCCCAAGTCGGACAGAAGGAGAAAACACTGACTTCGCGGCGAAGTCAGGTATCGCCCCTGAGAAAGAGCGAAGTTCGTAGAAGGGACTGCCCAAGAAAACAGTAAAAATCTGCTGTCTGGGTGCGCAACCCGACTTCGCAGCGAAGTCGGGCTGCGCACCACCCGAAGGGCGCAGTTGGAGAAGGAGCATTAAAAGGAGTTAAACAAGAGTTAGCACCGCGCCCGGTTTTCGGGCGAAGTCCGACTTCGCGCGCGAAGTCCGAATGCCCTCGGCTCTCGTGCAGAGTTCAAGGCGTGCCCAACCCTCGGGCGAGGTCCAAGTGCGCCCCGTTTTCTGAGCGCATCTCGGGTGTTCCGACCGAGGAAAATTAAAAAAGAAAAAGGGCAGAAGGGATTAAGCGAAAGGTCGGACTGCGCCCAGTTTTCGGGCGAAGTCCGACTGCGCCCCGTTTTCCGGGCGCAGCTTGGGTGATTTTTAAATAAAAGATTTAATACCCCCAAGTGTGCGCCCAGGGCACGCAACGGCTGTGAAGGTTGGGTTTCCGAACCAAAAGGGTTTTTCCTTGAGCAGTGTGCCCAGATTGCGGCAGTGACGTCAGCCATGGCGCAGTAATCAAAGTCAAATTTAATGATTGCGCAACCTTCAAGGAAAACGCAATCAAGGAGGCATCGCGCGGTAACCAGGGTACATCTTTCAAGACGTTCTCCTGCGCAGACACCAAAAAACATAACGTCTTCACTAGCCGGCCGACCTACCCCCTCCTGCGCACCATTAATGACGCTGTCATTATCTAGAAATGGATGTCTGGTGCACCCAGACATGTCAAATCGTGCAGATTATTCCTGTGACTGCGAAATCTTGTGCAGACGTCCAGAGGTCATAATTATTGTTGTTTCGAAGGGATGGACAAAGGAAAGTTGCCAATGCCAGCTCAATCCAGCGAAGGGCACGAAAGTGGAGATTTCCCGCAGTCAAATGCTTTCAGAAGTGAGACGCCGCAGGATCAAAAGTCAAAATCCCGGACAAAGAAAGTACAGCGTGGGCAAGCCCCACCACCATCGGTTAATTACCTGTCTGGGTACAAGGACAGCTTGTTTTCCATGAGCCTTACTAAACTGTAGATAAATGTGGAAAATTGGGCTGATAAAGTTTTGCCCTCTCACCATTTTGGGGCTGCGTACAAGTCGAACCTTCATCGGTTCTTATGCCCTCCTGTCCACCTATGCCCGGAGCTGGTCGACATCATTGTCAGACATTACAAGCCAGCTACCCAACAAATTTGCAACTGCAGCGAAAAACCCTTGTTCGCACTCCGCAGAGAGACCGTCCAGCCGGCCTTCGCCCCGGGGTTGCAATATAACTCCAGCGCGATTGTTAAAAGGATAAATCTTGGCGAGCAAGCGGGGCGCTTTACACATACAAAAAAGATGAGGGATTTCCTCAACTCAGAGCTGAACGCCCCGCTCGCAGCTGGACAATGGCCAACCAACCCCATACCCCTGGAAAGGTTTCAAAACAAATACATATACACCATCCTGGCATGGGTCCTCGGCTGCGACTCTGACAAGCTGGTACGACCGTACCAGCTAGCGCTGGCAGAATGTCTCCTATGCGGAGAATCTTATGAACCAGCAGCGCAGAAAAGTGGGAAGCGCCCGATCTTCTTCGACTGGGCGGACTGGCTTGCATATGCCATTCACTCTAGCCTGGTGAAGCTACAGAAAAAGAAGTCAACTGAATTTCGATTCAGTTCCTTCTTGGCTTGGCTATGTTTGTATCACTTGCACTCCCGTATGCCGATCCCTAACCTGAAGAAGGTAAATGAGGAAGGAGAGCCACAGCCCGTCTATGAATGGACGGATGACCTATACCGGAAAGGGTCTTATTACAAGTTCAACTTCAACTTTCTGGGCTTGGTCATGTCAGTCTTCAGCGATGGTGAGATCCCTCGCCCCCCGCAGGAAATGACAAACTATTTGTTGAATCACAAGCTCGGGGACGTTTTTAGACTGACGCAGGGGATCGTGGTTAGAATCTACGGATTCAAGGGCAAGCCTCATCTGCTGCCCTACTGGTGCACGGATCATCAGTTTGGTATGGAGGTTGCGCTGTAGATGGATTACGTTGAAGAAGAGTTCGGCCAGGGAAAGAAAAAGGGCCATATCTTTCAATATCCTCTTTCCTGGGCGAACATCGAAATATCGAAGATAGGACAGCACGTCTATCTCGAGCGGGAGCTCTATGACATTGGCCTGATTCTGCTGCCGCAGCGCTCAAAGTACGACCCATACGGGATAAGAGGAAAGTTTGCACATATCTGCCCCCGGGCGGATATAATCGAAGACAAATGCGATGTGGTCCATGTTGACCTCGACTGGGAGATTGACTTGACGGAAGCATGGCCTCCGTGGCAGGAGTTTTACTGCGAGGATGGGGCATATGACCCCGAGCGAAACTCGGACCACAAGTTCACTTCTCCGGGATTTAAGAAACTCATCACCAAGCTGGCAGGCCTTAACTGGCCAAAAGAAAAAGTTGTTGAATGCTGGAAGATGAGGTGTCGCATGCAACACGATAAATCCATCAGAAGGAATCTGGCCGTTGATGATGATTTTTTAGCTCTATATGACCAGCAAATCGGCAGCTGGCGGCCTTTCGCATTCCGAAATTACGTTCCCCGAGGTCCCTTCGAGGGTTATAAAGGGGGGTCTTCCTCCCAGCAGTTGTACACTTTTACAACTGCCAGTGCGGGCCCAGCAGATATCCAAGTGGACCCAATGTAGCCTGTTGCTTCCAAGGTGGTGCCCGAAAAGGCGCAAAAATCAGCCAAGTCAACGCCCGAGGTGGCTCCTCAGGCACATAATACGCCAGCGCCGCCAACGAGCGGACCGGCCGCGGCAGGTCTTCTGCAAGTCAAACCCCGGTACAAGTTTACCGTGGGAACATCAGCGCCCGCTGCACCTACTTCATCTCCTTCCAAACCAGCCATTGCTCCAGAAGAGAAAAAGAGGAAGAGAGTTGAGAGGGTCAGGCGACCTAGCCTGACGGTGCAGCAGTCAGTCGCAGAGCCGCAGCCGCTCCAGAGGTTGTTTCTCTGGATAGTCCTGAGCCAGCTGCCGGAACCAGAACCGCAGACATTCATCCAAAGATCGGCTCAGGCAGAGCCCGCAGGTACGTCCGCAGCCCCGCTCCCTTAGATCTCATCTGGCCCTACTCCGACTCCATCTCCCGCTCAATCCGAGCAAGCCGTGGCCGCATCTTCTTCCCCATCTCCACAGCCTTCTAGCGGCCACCATTCTTTCGACCAGTTTGCTCAGGACCCCAACGCCTTCCTATCCCTGAGTCAAACCCCAAACCCTTCACCCGTGGTTAGTGCTGAAGTTGCGCGTTCACCGCTGCATCCATCGCCTCAACCGCTTGAAACCCTTCCAGCATCAACCCTTGACAGCAGTTGCCCTGAAAAATGGCCAAGTGTCATGGCGCAATCCGACTTCGCTGCGAAGTCGGAGTACGCCCTCCAGTTGGAGCGCAGCAGGAGTGCAAAGTGCGCAGTGCGACAGAATCAACCAGAAGAACAAGTATTCTGGGCGCAACCCGACTTCGCAGCGAAGTCGGAGTGTGCCCTGCTTTCTGGGCGCACTTGGTAAGCAGGCTGGCAGGAAAAATGACTAAGTGTTTGGGCGCAACCCGACTTCGCAGCGAAGTCGGAGTGCGCCCCCTTTCCAGGGCGAAGTCCGTACAGCGGTAGAAATCAGCTTTCACCTGTGTGCAACCCGACTTCGCAGCGAAGTCGGAGTGCGCCCTTCGGCAGGTGCGCAGTAGGGGAATAAACTCAAAAAAGTACCCAAGGCATGAAGGCCTTCCCGACTGCGTTGGTTTCTACATGCGCAACCCGACAACGCTCTGATCCTAGGCGAAGTTGGATAAACTGCCTTTCAAGGCAGACACGTGTCAAGCAGCATCATCCGACAAGTGTCCAACTTTGGGATCCGAGCCGAGACGTGCCTACTCCAGGGACAAGCATGGGATGCACTACTTATGCCAGCTACCGCCTTTAAAGCTGATTGGAGGTTCTACCTAACGCGCTGCCACGTATCTGTACAGCCTTCAGGGAGACCATGCTGCGAGTACAGTCCTGCCCGACAAAGGTCAGCATCAACAGTTCCGCAACTGCTTTTGTCAGCTAATGTTTGACTGGGACTTTTTGCCCATTAATGTAATCGGGGGGTTCTCAGGCTATAAATAGCCACCACGTTTTCATTGTAAGGTGGTGGAAGGGGAATGTCTGTTACGGAACCATTGTAGCTGTGCTTCTGCCTTTTAATATAATACATACACTTGGTGTTGTTCTACTGTTTTTGTTTTGTATGCTGCCTCTCCTTGACATTTCTGCCTTACGTTTTCCTGTGTCATGGCTTGTTGATTTACTTCAGCATTTGGTGGTCAGGTATTTCTGAGGTGCATAAATCAGAGGATATATAGGGCAAACGATTAGTGGCAGTTTTCTGGTTATGTTTTGTGTTATAGTGTTGTTAGTAGTGGTGATTGATGCGTTGCCGTACTGTTAGTTCCTTGGAGGGAATGTCTGTTAGGGAACCATTGTAGCTGTGCTTTTGGCTCTTAATACAAAACATATACCTAACTCTGTTCTACTGATTAGTGACAGCATCCATAGTGGTGTGTTATGGTTATATTGGTGTTAGGAGTGGTGATTAATGCGTTGTCGTACTGTTAGTTCCCCCCACCCAACTCCAATCTAATTTGGAATCCCTTTCTGCATTTTTATCTCTTTCCCTGCACTCTTACCTTGAACCTCAAAACCCCACAGAAGCCGGCCTTCTCCGAAGATTGGCACGGAAGGCATTCCTTCCTTCCGGCCTTTCAATGTTGGTTTGCGGGTCTAGGGCGCAATAGCAACAAATCCTTTCCTCATGGCGGATTCGTAACCAACAGTTTCTGGCACGCCCGGTGGGACAAGGAAGTTTCCCACCCCCAAACAGAATCGAAGCACCGGTGTTCGCTTCATTGCTGTTCAAAATCAGAACACCTGGCGACTCTGCACGAACATATCCTCTGAGTCCAAAAGACCGGTCCTAGCACCTTCATGCAAACGAGAAGGTGGGGAGCAAGAGATCCGAGAAACCCGCCTGCCTTTTACGAACTAGACATCAACACTCGAGGCGAAATTGTTAGGCTGGCTGATCGACAAGCTCGTGTCGACGAAGCTGAGGCTGAAATCCAAGAGGAAGCCAAAGCCGAGGTCGAAGGAGCTGAGAACAAAATAGAAGAGGCCGAGGAAGAAGAGGAATCTACATCCTCGGAAGGTATCGACACTGAGTATACAACCGACGGAGGAGAAGAAGAAGAAATGGCTGCCCAGCAGCAAAATGATGATGATCTCTTCCCGGCGGTGGACTCTACGGGGCCCTTGGCCCTGGTCGGACAGAAAGCTGTGCCCCCTGCCGCCTTAAAGTCCATCCCTACATACGACGGCTACGGCAAGACGGCGTACGAGCACATCCAGGACATCCTTGCCCTGGCTGCATTGCACTCCATTATCGACGAAAGTGTGAAGACCCATCTGTCGGCCCTTTCCCTAAGGGGAAAGCTTCTCTCTCGGTGGAGATCGCTGCCAGAGGGATCTATCACATGGTGGCCCCAGCTCGCCAGAAGGCTCGTTAAAGGATGCAACGAGTCTGCTGACCCCACTTCTTTGCTGCATCAGTTCCAAAGTATACAGAGACACCCCCAAGAGGAGGTGTCTGACTTTAACATTAGGTTTGCGAGATCCTGGAAACGGGTACCTCGTGAACTTTGGCCTTCAGCTGGCATGGCTGCTCACTACTACCTGAGATCCTTCAACTCAGACATATGCTCGTGCTGAAGATTGCCGGAATAGACTCGTTTCCTGCTCTGTACGATGCTGCCCAACAAGCTGAAGCGGATATCATTTCCATCGGCAGACTCCCGTCCAGGGTGCAGGAACCCATTCATCCCGACTTCCCCAGATCCCAATATCCGTCAGCTTCTGGTGGTGCGCCGTCCACATCGGGGCAGCAACCCCAGCAGCAATGGAATCCGACGCCGGTCTTAACTCCTTACGGCCCGCCGCAAATGCATTATCCTCACCCGCCGCCTCCTCCGCATTTTCCAGCACTCCCTCCTCCCCCGCAGTACGCACCTTATTCCAATCCCCCTCCATTAGCCGCATTGCCTCCACCGGCACAATTGCCGCCTCCTGACAATAACATTCAGAACACAATTCTCCAGGAGGTACGGGCTTTGGCCTCAGGTTATCATGCCATGTCCAATGACATGACCGCTTTGAAGAAGCAGGCCCAGATGGACCTCGCTCCTAGGAGGCCATATCCGCCCCCGGCGCTAACAAAAGACAGGCCTCCGTAACAACTGCAGAGGCGTCCGCCTCCGAGAAATGCTGCTATCGAAGACCAACCTGGTCCTTCCGACTAGATCAACTGGTGCACTACGTGCAACGACCCGCATTCGGAGGAAGACTGCACACTGCACCAGCACTACATCCAGACTTTGGCCGGCAACGCCATAGAGAACGATGAACTCTACATGATCCTGGACGACGAAGCCAACTTTGCCCTCCCAGAGGAAAATCTAGTGCCGCCCGCCAAGGAAGAATAGAAAACTGCAGATGCTGCCAAGCCCTTGCAGGTGTATGCCAGAAGAGAAAAGGCGCAACCCGGTGGGCTGCCACCATACAAGCGGTTGTGGCCCTACACAGCCCAGGAGAAGGCATCCAAAGACAAAGCTTCGGCCAAGCCTCCTCCGGTAAAAGCAGCCCCTATTCCAGCCAAACCTCCTATAGCAAAAGCTCCAGTTTCGGCTAAAGCTCCAGAACCTCAGCCTTCAGCTGAAACCAAAGAACAAGCCCAGGAGAAGCTGAATTACCCGTCTCTTACCAAGAGACAAAGAGTTGAGGCCACCCAGCAGTACCGAACGAAGTATGAGCCGGCAAAAGGAGCTAGCACCTCGAGCTACAGCATAGTAGACGAGTTAAAAAGAACACCCGCTAGAATCAGCATGTACGATGCTCTTCTGCTCCCAAGCCAGGTGGATCTGCTGCAAGAATCTCTGAAAAACATGAAGAACGGCAAGCAAATACAGCCCGCTATCCTGGTTCAACCTCTGACAGTCTCAGCCACTGGGAAGAACAGACCGCCTCCCTTCTATCTGTCTTTACGGATGCAAGGGCACATAGTACACAACTGCATGGTGGACTCTGGTGCTTCCACGATTGTTATGCCGAAAGCCGTCTGTGACGAGATCGGGATGGAGTACACAAGGAGCAGCCAAGGCGTGCTGCAATTGGACGGCACCCCTGTCAAGACAGTTGGTGTCATAAAAGACATCCCTATTCGGCTGCATAAGGCTCTCGACATCGTGGTCATCCAAGAGGTCGTGGTTGTTGACTCGGCTCCCTACTTCGGCATGTGTCTCTCCCGGGAGTTCACTGCGAAGCTGGGCGGGTACCTGTCTCTAGACTACTCACACATGGAAGTGCCCTTCAGAGGAAGAAGAGTGAGAATCTTTAATGAGAAGCCTTCCACCTTCCTAGTAGAGAAGATACCTGGAGAAGAATTGGATTGCATGGTCCAGTTGTCGGAGGAAGAACTGGTGACGGTAGAGCTAACGGAGCAAGCCCTCGAAGTGCTACAGCTCGAAGATGAGTTCTCTTTGCGGGATTACAATGCCGTAATTGAGACATAGCAGGGCTGTTACACCATTGTACAGCCCGAGAGGCCTAACAAGTCAGCTGAAAAGGAAGTGGGACTTGCACCTGAGAAGCTGTGGAAGATTTTCTTTGACGGCGCGCGATGCAAAAATGGCGCCGGTGCGAGGGTGCTTCTGGTTTCTCCGACCGGGATCCAAAAGGACTATACCTACAGGTTGGCCTGGAGTTGCACTAACAACTCGGCGGAGTACGAAGCCCTGTGCTTGGGATTGCGAAAGGCAGAGAGGCTGGGGATTAAACACCTGCAGATCTTTGGAGATTCAGAGCTGGTGTGTCACCGAGTTACGAACAAGTGCGCCTCCAAAAAGCACTATCTCAAGGCATACCGTAACCGGGTGTGGGACCTGATGGAGTCGTTTGACTCGTTGAATGTCAAGGCGATATCGCGTGAGAAAAACAAACACGCTGACATTCTGGCGTCTGTTGGAGCCAGGTACGTTCCGGCTGACGACATTGTCCAGAAACCGAAGCCGGTTCGTACTATTTATAGGCCTTCTGTGCCTGATAAGGACACCCACTGGCAGGTGTTCGATTGTGACAAGGAGATCGTCACATTTTTGGTAAATGAAGCATGTTCAATCAAGAGTAGAGACCCTGATGACGAGCAATATGAGGGGTTGATACAATTGAAAAATAATCATGTCCCAAAAGGACTGATTACATTGGAGAGTCTATTTGATCAGAATGACAGAGCTATATCTCATAGGATCAAAGTATACCCGAAGCGATATGCCGACTCGGAACTCGAACCTGGTAAAACCATCAAGGTCGGGACAGACCGCACTCGGAGGAACTTGAGCAGATCAGATCATTGTGCCAAGAGTTCCCCGACATCGTGGCCTGGTGCTACGAGGATTTGAAGGGGTATGACAGAGATGTAATCCAGCATACCATCGAGCTAGAGGATGGCGCCAAGCCATTCCGACAGAAGCAGAGGGCCGTAAATCCGAAAATTGAGGCCATTATGAAGATGCTCGAGGCCAAAATCATCTACCCCATCAAACATTCATCCTGGGTTGCGAATTTGGTGCCTATGAGGAAGAAGAATGGCGACATCCGTCTCTGTGTCGATTTCAGAAACTTGAATCAGGCCTCCCTCAAGGACCATTATCCGCTTCCCCAAATTGATCAAATTCTACACATCGTTGCTGGAGCCCAGAGATTCTCACTTCTAGATGGATTTTCCGGCTACAACCAGATTTGGGTCAGGGATGAGGACCAGCATAAAACGGCGTTCACCACCAAATGGGGGACGTTCGCCTATCAGCGCATGCCTTTCGGCTTATCCAACGCTGGTGCTACATTCCAAAGGGCCATGGACCTGGCCTTCCGAGAGCTGCTCAATAAGATCATTGTTATCTACCTTGATGACATGACTGTTTTCTCTCACCAAAAAGGGGATCATGTTTCCCACCTGCGGCAAATATTTGAGAGGTGTCGAGAATTCGACATTTCTATAAACCCGAAGAAGTCCGTCTTCGCGGTAAAAGAAGGTAAGCTGCTGGGACATGTCATCTCCGAGATAGGCCTCGCCATTGACCCTGACAGAGCAGAAGCCCTCCTTCGCTTGCCAGCCCCAATTGATAAAAAAGGGCTGCAGTCCTTCTTCGGCCAGATTAACTTCGTGCGGAAGTTCATCCCGGACTTCGCACAGGTGATCAAGCCTATGTACAAACTACTAAAAAAAAATACAACTTACGAATGGACTGATGAGAGAGAGCAAGCCTTCGAGGAAATCAAGGCTCGAATTGCGCAAGCTCCGGTGTTGATAAACCCGGACTACTCCAAGGACTTCATCCTCTACGCGGTTGGAGAACCAGAAAGTTACGCCGCAGTCCTAACACAGAAGGGAGACGATGGCGAGGAGCGCCCCATAGCGTTCCTGAGCCAAGTGATTCAGCCACATGAAGAAAAGTACAACTTTATAGAGCGGCAGGTTCACGCTGTCATGAAATCGCTCCGGAAGTTCAGGCACTTTGTCTCCCAAAGCAAAACGACTATCTTTGTGATTCACCCGGACGTTCGAAGCTTCATCATACAAGGGGAGCCGGGTCACAAGAGAGCAGGATGGATTGCTAAAATCCAGGAGTTCGACATCGAGGTGCGGCCCACCAAGCTTATCAGAGGCCGAGCCTTGTGTCAGGAGCTGGCCCGAAGCTCTGTAGCCGGCATCTCCGCCTGTAAGTGGGAGGACACAGCAACAAGCTTCAACCTGGCCAACTCCTTATCGGAGGGGAGTGACTGGACAGATGAACTGGTGAGATATTTCTGCACCGAAAGATGTCCAGATCACCTGAACGCCTCACAACGAAGGAGGTTTCGACTAGGTGGACTCAAGTACACTCTTCGCCCCGAGGGGCTTTACTTCAAAAACATTGACGGCATCCTGTTGCGGTGCGTCAGGAAATCAGACCAGTCCAGGGTCCTCGGAGATTTTCATTCCGAGATGCCTGGAGGTCATCATTCTGCAAGGCCTACGGCCTTGAAAATAATTAGAGTCGGATACTATTGGCCAACTCTATTTACAGACGCTTATGCGGTCTGTTCCAAGTGTGATCAATGCCAGAGGTTTCTTTGGCGAAAGCAGAAAAGCACCCCTACCCCTTCAACCGATTCGAGCCAAGACTCCGTTCCAGAGAATGGGGTCTAGACTTCATTGGGGTGATTTCGCCTAATTCCTCTCGCCGGACACAAGTTTATTCTTACGACCACCGATTACTTCACACGGTGGGCAGAGGCGATCCCAACCAAAAACGCGGACCAAGAAACGGTCATCGGGTTCCTTGAAAGCCTGATTACCCTCTTCGGGGTTCCAGAGTCAATTGTAACGGACAATGGTCCAGGGTTCGTAGGCGCTGTACTCACGGAGTACACTGGCAAACTTGGCATTTATCACAAGATGTCTTCTAATTACTACCCGCAGGGGAATGGCCTTGCTGAGTCTACTAATAAGAACCTCCTAAAGATCATAAGAAGGACCATTGAAAGGAACAAGCGGACTTGGCATTCACTTCTAAACCGGGCGCTGTGGGCGGACAGAGTTTCGTTCAAGACGTCCATTAAAACGTCCCCCTATGCGCTCGTCTATGGTAAAGAGACTGTCATGCCATCCCACATTGAAATCCCCGCTCTCTAGATGTTGGACGAAGAGAGAAGCAGCGGAGATCCCGTGGATGACAGACTGTGCCAACTCCTGCAATTGGAGGAAGACAGGGAAAAAGCATACCAGGCCTTCACCAAGAATGTTGAAGCCACTCAAGGCTGGTTTGCGAAAGGCACCACTGCCCAAGTTTTTGAAATCGGGGACCTGGTGCTGAAGTGGGACTCATTGAAGGCAAAGCCGGGCAACCACGAAAAATTTGATGCCCTCTGGGAGGGCCCTTATCAGATTGCCGGGGTGAACCAGCTCAACGCTTACATACTTCGAGATATGGAGGGTCAGCTCCTACCTATCCCCGTTAACGGGTTCCACTTGAAAATCTACCGCTGTTGAAGGTGCCCTGATCGGGCCCTTCCTTGTACAAATTTCCCTTCTGTATTTTATTTTTCAAGCATGTACAGTTCCTGCTTTCAGTTTTTTTGTTTTAGAAGAGCCCAAGTCGGACAGAAGGAGAAAACACTGACTTCGCGGCGAAGTTAGGTATCGCCCCCGAGAAAGAACAAAGTTCGTAGAAGGGACTGCCCAAGAAAACAGTAAAAATTTGTTGTCTGGGTGTGCAACCCGACTTCGCAGCGAAGTCAGGCTGCGCACCACCCGAAGGGCGCAGTTGGAGAAGAAGCATTAAAAGGAGTTAAACAAGAGTTCAAAGCGCGCCCGGTTTTCGGGCGAAGTCCGACTTCGCGCGCGAAGTCCGAATGCCCTCGGCTCTCGTGCAGAGTTCAAGGCGCGCCCAACCCTCGGGCGAGGTCCAAGTGTGCACCGTTTTTCGAGCGCATCTCGAGTGTTCCGACCGAGGAAAATTAAAAAAGAAAAAGAGCAGAAGGGATTAAACGAAAGGTCGGACTAAGCCCAATTTTCGGGCGAAGTCCGACTGCGCCCCGTTTTCCGGGCGCAGCTTGGGTGATTTTTAAATAAAAGATTTAATACCCCCAAGTGTGGGCCCAAGGCACGCAATGGCTGTGAAGGTTGGGTTTCCGAACCAAAAGGGTTTTTCCTTGAGCAGTGTGCCCAGATTGCGGCAGTGACGTCAGCCATGGCGCAGTAATCAAAGTCAAATTTAATGATTGCGCAACCTTCAAGGAAAACGCAATCAAGGAGGCATGGCGCGGTAACCAGGGTACATCTTTCAAGACGTTCTCCTGCGCAGACACCAAAAAACATAACGTCTTCACTAGCCGGCCGACCTACCCCCTCCTGCGCACCATTAATGACGTTGTCATTATCTAGAAAAGGAGGTCTGGTGCACCCAGACATGCCAAATCGTGCAGATTATTCCTGTGACTGCGAAATCTTGTGCAGACGTCCAGAGGTCATAATTATTGCTGTTTCGAAGGGATGGACAAAGGAAAGTTGCCAATGCCAGCTCAATCCAGCGAAGGGCGCGAAAGTGGAGATTTCCCGCAGTCAAATGCTTTCAGGAGTGAGACGCCGCAGGATCAAAAGTCAAAATCCCGGACAAAGAAAGTACAGCGTGGGCAAGCCCCACCACCACCGGTTAATTACCTGCCGGTACAAGGACGGCTTGTTTTCCATGAGCCTTACTAAACTGCGGATAAATGTGGAAAATTGGGCTGATAAAGTTTCGCCCTCTCACCATTTCGGGGCTGCGTACAAGTCGAACCTTCATCGGTTCTTATGCCCTCCTGTCCACCTATGCCCGGAGCTGGTCGACATCATTGTCAGACATTACAGGCCAGCTACCCGGCAAATTTGCAACTGCAGCGGAAAACCCTTGTTCGCACTCCGCAGAGAGACCGTCCGACCGGCCTTCGCCCGGGGTTGCAATATAACTCCAGCGCGATTGTTAAAAGGATAAATCTTGGCGAGCAAGCGGGGCGCTTTACGCATACAAAAAATATGAGGGATTTCCTCAACTCAAAGCTGAACGCCCCGCTCGCAGCTGCACAATGGCCAACCAGCCCCATACCCCTGGAAAGGTTTCAAAATAAATACATATACACCATCCTGGCGTGGGTCCTCGGCTGCGACTCTGACGAGCTGGTACGGCCGTACTAGCTAGCGCTGGCAGAATGTCTCCTATGCGGAGAATCTTATGAACCAGCAGCGCAGAAAAGTGGGAAGCGCCCGATCTTCTTCGACTGGGCGGACTGGCTTGCATACGCCATTCACTCCAGCCTGGTGAAGCTACAGAAAAAGCAGTCAACTGAATTTCGATTCAGTTCCTTCTTGGCTTGGCTATGTTTGTATCACTTGCACTCCCGTATGCCGATCCCTAACCTGAAGAAGGTAAATGAGGAAGGAGAGCCACAACCCGTCTATGAATGGACGGATGACCTATACCGGAAAGGGTCTTATTACAAGTTCAACTTCAACTTTCCGGGCTTGGTCATGTCAGTCTTCAGCGATGGTGAGATCCCTCGCCCCCCGCAGGAAATGACAAACTATTTGTTGAATCACAAGCTTGGGGACGTTTTTAGACTGACGCAGGGGATCGTGGTTAGAATCTACGGATTCAAGGGCAAGCCTCATCTGCTGCCCTACTGGTGCACGGATCATCAGTTTGGGATGGAGGTTGCGCGGCAGATGGATTACGTTGAAGAAGAGTTCGGCCAGGGAAAGAAAAAGGGCCATATCTTTCAATATCCTCTTTCCTGGGCGAACGTCGAAATATCAGAGATAGGACAGCACGTCTATCTCGAGCGGGAGCTCTATGACATTGGCCTGATTCTGCTGTCGCAGCGCTCGAAGTACAACCCATACGGGATAAGGGGAAAGTTTGCACATATCTGCCCCCGGGCGGATATAATCGAAGACAGGTGCGATGTGGTCCATGTTGACCTCGACTGGGAGATTGACTTGAAGGAAGCATGGCCTCCGTGGCAATAGTTTTACTGCGAGGAGGTGGCATATGACCCCGAGCGAAACTCGGACCACAAGTTTACTTCTCCGGGATTTAAGAAACTCATCACCAAGCTAGCAGGCCTTAACTGGCCAAAAGAAAAAGTTGTTGAATGCTGGAAGATGAGGTGCCGCACGCAGCACGATAAATCCATCAGAAGGAATCTGGCCATTGATGATGATTTTTCAGCTCTATATGACCAGCACATTGGCAGCTGGCGGCCTTTCGCATTCCGAGATTACGTTCCCCGAGGTCCCTTCGAGGGTTATAAAGGGGGGTCTTCCTCCCAGCAGTTGTACACTTTTACAACTGCCAGTGCGGGCCCAACAGATATCCAAGTGGACCCAATGCAACCTGTTGCTTCCAAGGTGGTGCCCGAAAAGGCGCAAAAATCAGCCAAGTCAACGCCCGAGGTGGCTCCTCAGGCACAAAAGACGCCAGCGCCGCCAGCGAGCGGACCGGCCGCGGCAGGTCTTCTGCAAGTCAAACCCCGGTACAAGTTTACCGTGGGAACATCAGCGCCCGCTGCACCTACTTCATCTCCTTCTTCCAAACCAGCCATTGCTCCAGAAGAGAAAAAGAGGAAGAGAGTTGAGAGGGTCAGGCGACCTAGCCTGACGGTGCAGCAGTCAGTCGCAGAGCCGCAACCGCGTCCAGCCGCTCCAGAGGTTGTTTCTCTGGATAGTCCTGAGCCAGCTATAAGGAACCAGAACCGCAGACATTCATCCAGCATCAGCTCAGGCAGAGCTCGCAGGTACATCCGTTGCCCCGCTCCCTCAGATCTCATCTGGCCCTACTCCGACTCCATCTCCCGCTCAATCCGAGCAAGCCGTGGCCGCATCTTCTTCCCCATCTCCACAGCCTTCTAGCGGCCACCATTCTTTCGACCAGTTTGCTCAGGACCCCAACGCATTCCTATCCCTGAGTCAAACCCCAAACCCTTCACCCGTGGTTAGTGCTGAAGTTGCGCATTCACTGCTGTATCCATCGCCTCAACCGCTTGAAACCCTTCCAGCATCAACCGCTTCGCTCTCCGCTCCCCGGTCGCCCTCAAAAGCGGTCGTTCCTTCCAAAGTCCTTCTGGTTTCTCCTATTTCCCTGTTCGCAGGAGAGATGTCACAACAGAACCCTAGGCTGGGGGAACCGGACTTCATGGACGATCTCCAGAACACGGACGATTTGCCTCTGGCAACAAGAGCCGGAGAATATCCTATCTCTTTTCTCCAAAACTTGAAGCGGAGGAGACCTGAGGAGATTGCCGCCCCGATAAAGCGCACCAAGTTTGACTTCGAGAGGAGAGTGCTCACGACAGAAAAGATAACTCCAAAAGTGAAGAAGCCTCTCCGGGAAATGACCAAGGCGGACTACGAGCTTCAGAGAAAGGAGAAGAGCTTTGACGATATCCACCCACAATACGAGATTCATGGAATCCTTCGTAAAGCGGATAATCTCCTTGTCAAAAATCTGGAGGAACAGGAAGAGCTTTTCCGGTTGCAGGACAAAACAAGACAGCTTGAAGAGGACCTGTCTAGGTCCACTGAGCAGTTGGAATCGGCGCAGCAAGAAATAGATGAATTAAAAGCCCAGCTGGCCGCTTCTCAGCAGAAGCCGCAACGGAAAAGCGAGGCAGCCCTGGAGCAGATTTCTCAGCTCCAGGAGTCTTTGAAGTAGGCGCAGTCGCAATCTTCAGAGAAAGCATCTCAAGCGACGGTCTTTTCAAAGAGCAAAGTTAAGGAGATGCGGGCTGATCTGCTGCGGGGATGCAAGCCCCACATGAATAAAGCCATGTCGGTCCTGGATTTCGCATCCAGGATCCAAGAAGTTTCTGCCCAGGGAAAGCCTGTGGTAGAGGAGGCCGAACGCCAGGCGAAGCAATGGCTGGACCTGGCGATAAAACTTCAAGAACACAAACGCGATGGCCTCCAATTCTCCCCCATGTCCTCATTCGCTGCAGAATGGGCAGATGCAAGGGTAACCTTGCATAAGTATTTTAAGAAAACATAAGAGGTGAGAGTTGCCAGACGAATGCTGGATGCATTCGAACATGAAAGAGACATTTGTATGGCTCCCCTTCATGCTCTCTGAACTAGGGTGCCCGGGCTATGTTGAGAATGGTGAGTTTCTCACCCATGAGCAAGTGAAAGAGAATTGGCTGTCCTTTGAGGCAGATACGACTGAAATCGATAGCTGGACCGAGCCAATTCGAGAAAGTCAGGTCACCCAGATGATGTCCAAGTGCTGCAAGATCAGCTCCTACTTCCAGGAGCTGGGAAAGAGATACCTCACCATCGACTTGCACATGGTCGCTGCATTCCACGCAGCGTTAGAAGAAGTTGCTGACCGCCGACCCTTCGAAGCAGAAGCCTGGGGCCAAGCCCAGGCCGCATACAAGCGCATCTGCGAGGCAGAAGCCGACGCTGGAGAGCATTCGGAAGGCGAATCCGAGGAGGCAGCTGCCGAAAGTGGATCTGAAGAACAGTTGCCACGAGGGGAACGGCCAGAGCAGCAAAAGGCAGGGGAAGTAAGTTCCTCTGCACCCAATGGATGAAGGCATGGATTCTTTGGCCCGAGGCGAGCTCGACACCCCGCGAGCCGCCAGAAATGTTGTCATATTTTGCACGGGGTGCAATGTTTTCAATTTTTGTAAGAGAGCTGCTCTTCCCTTTCCCTCTTCCTCTCTTTCCCCTTCCTCTTCTCCCCCTTTCTCTCTCTTCCCTACATTCTCATTCTTCCCTCTTTCTCTTGAGCCCCTCAGTCAAATCTCAAAAATGACAGCAGTTGCCCTGAAAAATGGCTAAGTGTCAGGGCGCAATCCAACTTCGCAGCGAAGTCGGAGTGCGCCCTCCAGTTGGAGCGCAGCAGGAGTGCAAAGTGCGCAGTGCGACAGAAGGCATTCCTTCCTTCCGGCCTTTCAATGTTGGTTTGCAGGTCTAGGGCGCAATAGCAACAAATCCTTTCCTCATGGCGGATTCGTGACCAACAATAACATTTTAATGAATATAATTTACATAATTATTTTCAATGGTTTTTTCAAGACGACCTTCCACTAACAATGCTCATAATGCAGGATCAATATTAGAGAACCCCCAAAGAAAAAAGGCATGGGCACCGACCACAATCTGCATTCTCTCTTTCTCTCACATCTGATTACTACAACATTCTTTAACCACTCAAAAAGTTCGTGTCATATGAAATTAACATTTAAAAAGTAAATCTCAAGTAATTATATTCCAACTCAAAAACAAACTTTACTAACAATAACATAAACCTTTTAAACAATTGGTAGGAAGTTAAACTTCTAAATGTCGTCAAGATTTTCTTTTTCTTTTTCTTTTATCATATTAAGACTAATGTAAACCCCAGCAGTTCAGACCTGCTAAGATCATCCTGCTGCTAGAACCCATATGACATATCCTATTTCCCAGACTGCTAACAGTATCTTTACAAGGCTACAATCACTTTGAAAGCCAGTGCGATGCTTCAGCACTACTACTAGTCTCAGGACAGCACCAGCCTTTCTGTAACTGTCAGAAGATGAACAGTTCCATCTTCAACTGATGTCTATTCATTTCCTGTTGTAAATAATTTGTACAAAGATGTGTTGCACAATTGTGGGATTCAAATTATCATGGTCTTAGATCTCTTATTAGAAACTTGTAGTATTGCACAAATTATTACAAAATGAAAATTCTGATTCAATTCTTATTGCCAATAGTAGGCACTAGTTCTGACTTGCCACCTCATCACAAGAAATAAAGTCAAAAATAAAATGCGTGGATGTCAAGTATGCATATGTTTTGTAATTTTGAATAAAATATGTAGGTTGTAGTAATACATGTAATAATGACTCAAGTTGGGAATATGTGCAAACACAGTCATGCAAAGGTAGTTAACACTCAGTGTGTCTTGTAGTTGGGAGGTGACATGTCGGGGGTGGTAATTGTTTTTAACTACTATCCCCATATTTTAAATAAGACCCCTCTCATTCATTTGACAAGGTACACACACAACCAAAGGAGACATTGTGTATGCCAGGAGAGAGTGTAGAATGCATTGGAGGTATTTTGCACAAGATCAAATACTGTGTGTAAGAGAAAGTCGTAACAGGCTATCATTAATGCAATATTTGTTCATACTTGTTCATCATTTGCTACTGCTATTGTGTGTGATCTGCATGTATTGCTATTGATTGATTGCTGTAGTAGATTAGATTCGATCTTGTCATTTGTATTCTTTTCCTTGTTCTGTCGTACAGGGTTGTCTAGGCAGTTACCAGGCCATCCAGCATAGTTGCCAAGTCGTACAGTGCAGTTGCCAGGCCGTCAAGACTAAAGGCAAGCCCTCTAGCTAGTGCCAGCCATTTGGGAAGAGTGCAGGTCATCTGATTCTCAGACTGGGACGTCTGAAGTAGTGAATAAGGCCATCAGAGACAAGGAGATGATGCAGGCTGTACAACTGCATCACTGCAAGTTGTAGATAGTTAATCTGTCAATGCAAATTGTTCCTCCAACTACATTTGGCATCATTGCCATTTAAGTTCGAACCAACATTGCATGAAGCTTGGAGAGGTGGATGACAAATAACTTACCACGAGGACGTGGAAGACGCGGACATGAAAGAGCGAGAGATCAGCCAATATGCAGAAGTCTAAGGATTGCAGTTACCATGCCATCCAGCATAGTTGCCAAGTCGTACAGTGCAGTTGCCAGGCCGTCAAGACTAAAGGCAAGCCCTCTTGGGAAGAGTGCAGGCTGCCTGATTCTCAGACTGTGTCGTCTGAAGTAGTGAATAAGGTTTTCAAAGACAAGGAGATGATGCAGACTGTACAACTGCATCATTGCAAGTTGTAGATAATTAATCTGTCGATGCAAATTGTTCCTCCAACTACATTTGGCATCGTTGCCATTTAAGTTCAAACCAGCCATTTAAGTTCGAACCAAATTGCATGAAGCTTGGAGAGGTGGATGACAAATAACTTACCACGAGGACGTGGGAGACGCAGACATGAAAGAGCGAGCGATCAGCCAATACGCAGAAGTCTAAGGATTGCACAACAACAAGAACGTGGGCGTATTGAGGAAGACTTGCATGTTGCTAACGAAGGACTGCATGAAAGAAGAATACTAACAAAACTTGCTAGTGAAAAGATACAAATACCCAAAGTTGAATGAGTTTGGAATCCTCAAGTGTTGGATAGTTTGGACAAGGAACGAGAAAGGTGGCAAACATTGTTTTTAACAACGGAAGACAAAGCACAAGTGGAGGCATAGAGAGTAAATGAGGTTCAGGCTGAGAACGTTTGTCCAAGTTGTGAAGAAGGCGCAAATGTGGAGCATGCGCAAGACGAGAAGAAGCAATTCGTGATGCCAACACAAGTGCGGGGGAGAGCGCCTAGAGGTGTAGAGGACAGGAGTCAAGCACAAAGGCAACTGTAGGAGAGTGTGCTTAAGAGACCAGATCCGACGCCCGTGTATTCGTGAAGGAGATCGCAAAGCATGGGAGCACAAGGTAGTGTCCAAAGATTGTTTGCAAACAAAATTTTGTCAAGTGAAGAGGAACAACCACCAATGGCTAATATTGCTACAACTACAAGTAAACAAAAGTGCCCAAAGTTCATGGATCATGGGAAGGAAGACCCAGAACGCCATATCGAAACGTATGAAACAATATAGAAAGCCAATGGCATAGATGATGAAGGTTCATGGCTACAATTGTTTCTAGCCACATTGCATGGAATAGCGATAATTTGGCACTTAAAACAAGAACCCTTTACAACTTGGGATGAATTGAAGACTACATTCAGTAAAAAAGTCAGATTGCTTCGAGATGATATAGAGATCATCGGAGAGATTTACAAACGAAGCAAAAGTAGGATGAGAATATCAAGTCATATAATCGTCAATTGAAGGAACTTATCGACAAGATGGAAGCAAAACTAGTAGATGGGCTGCAAAAACGATGGTTCCTGGATGGATTGTTGTCGTAGTACAAGAAGAAGATGAAGGTAGTTCTGCCAACTACCTATCAAGAAGCATTTGATAGAGCGTTGAATTTAGAAAGTGTGATGAAGACAACCGCAACAAGTGGACGAAGTGCAATCTATGATCGTGACAATGAGTCGGATAGTGATCAAGATGACTTGAGCGCGACAATCCAAGCCATGAGGAAGGACCTGGAGCATATGATTAATGATGTGAAGGCTGAGAAGAAAAAGGAGAAAAAGGACATATGGTGTTCTGATTGCAAGTCAGAAATGTCAATTGTCCAAAGAAAGCATTTTGCTGAAGCACAAGTGGTGAGATTTCCAACAATGGAATGGATGAATAACAGATTCAAGAATCAATCAGGACTGCAATCATATGACATCATGGTCTCGAGAGGGTACAGTCTCAATTGTACAACACACAGACTTGTATGACACATTGTTTTACGACATAGTCCTGTACAACTCACTATCGTACGACATAGTCCGTGCAACCTAGTATAAAAAGTTCACTAGCAAATGATCGTACAATCTTTATGACTCAATTCCTTCAGTACGGTAGTGACTTGTATGGTAATCACACGTACAAGATCACAAGTTTTGCCAAGTAGCAATTAATCCTAATGACTACCAACTTTAACTCGTACGGTCAACTCCTCATACAGTTTCCTTGTCATATGACCTGCAACCAATGTAACTGCAGCACTTCCTCTGCAATCTTTCCCGCATCCTACAAATATCTACAATGTTTCCTGCAATACAAATGCTAACAGGGCTGCAACTATAACAATAACTCTACAACCTGCAATTATTATCAACACTCTACAAGATACATGCAATATCCAACAGTCACAATCATAAGCAATGACAACAATCTGCAATCAACTGCAAATGGCAGACTTGTATTGATAATCAATGGCTGCTATAAATAGCAATAAACACTTGCAATTACAATGGTAGGGTTGTGTAACCAGCCTATACATTCACATCACCAATCCCTCACTAAACATCCGTAGCAACAATGACCATACCAATCCTCCTTTGTCTCTAATGTTCACCGTCCGTATCTATCATCATATCATGCTGCATTTGAAAGAGAGGGGCCCTTTTAATGCCTGCCTGGCCGTTGCAAGCAGTTCCCAGGACAACGCATCAACTACAACCGCCACCCCAAATCGGACATCCTTGACTGTATAAAATTATCAACCTTTTTCCTAAAGTCCTATGTGCAATTTATTAAATTGGAGTACAATCTAATCTTACTTTACAATTCATTTCCTTTCATTTTACATTTCATGTGCATTTCATTACAAAAAGTCTAAACAAAACTTTTCTCTCATCCTCTTGACCCCATTGTACTACTTTCTCCATTTTATTATAAACCATGGACCAATATTGTCTTAGATACACAGCCCATCCTAAACTGTAGTCGTGCAAAGTCAAAAACCTGCATCATCTTCCTAAAAAATTCATCAACTTGATCATCGGTTTGGATTCCTTCTTCAGCAGACAACCCAAAACTAGGCACTTCAATAATGAAATGCTTCCCTGGTACTTGAAGTGTCTCCTCCTCTTCTTGTTCCATGCTTAGTTCTTCCCTGTTTTCTTCCAGCTGATCAGGCTGTACTACAATTTGTTCTTGTAGCTCTAGCTAATTTTCTACACTAGGTAACTTTTGGCTACCACCACCTTTCCTAACAAATTTATATTTCTTCTTTTTTTGAGGCTCTTGTGCAATTTCAACCTCCTTGCCTCTTACTGTATCTTCAACTTCTTTTGGAACCTTTATATCTTTTAACAAACCTTGTGCTGCCATCAACAACTCAAACTGTCTCACATTTGGCATAGGTGGTGACGCACTAAAATCTACTTGTTGTGCTAAGTCAATAAGTTTTGGCAGTTCTTCCTCCACATTGATTGTTACATTCAACTCTTCTTCCACAACTTTAGTTTCTTGCATTGACTGTACCATTACTTCTTCCCATTGTTGCACAATATCCACTAAGGGTTGTTGCTCCTACAACATCAATATTTCTTGTTCTCTTTGTCTCCTTGTTCTTACAGGACTCATTTGTTGTCCTTCTTCCTCCCTTTTTCCATCTCCTTGCTACTCCTGAAGTAACTCCTCCCTTTGTGCTTCTTCAGACACTTCCTCGGTCTCCTACTGCAACTCGACCTCTAGCCTTCTTTGCCTCTTTTTGTGTTATTGTGCCAGTTCCTCCTTTGACTCCTCACTATCATCCTCTTCAATGACATTCGTTCTTCACAAGATTTTCTTAGTCCGCACTTTGACTGCAGTGGACTTTTTTACTAGCACTGCATTGACCCATCTCAATACCGTAGGTTCATCATGTAACAATCTCCTTGGAGTCGTTGGTCCAGGCATCTCTATCTTGGCGAACGACAATGCATTTCGCATTATTCCAATGGCGTGGTATGCCATCGAAAAATTCTTGGTCTACCACCTCAAGAAATTCCTAACGTGATATGACAAATATAATGCCCAGTCGTATTATACTCCTTTCACAATACCCTATACATATTGTGCTAACCATATGGGCATTTCTGACGACCTGGTTTCTCCGAAGAGATTGGACATGATGATATTCGTGGCACATCGCAATTCGTCATTCTCCAATTGGCTCTACTTAATCCCATGCCTTATGTGACCGAAAGTCTTACTGACTTCCGCATGAGTAATAGTCGTGATCTCATGGATTGTCTTATTCCACTCTTTTGCATTCGGGTGTTCCTCACCGGTTTTCCATGTTTCGACAATCCAAACGTCCGTCAAAAATTATTTGTTGAATCTCCATTTCCAATCTTCATGATGCTCACATTCTCAATAAAAGTAATAAGTTTCAAGCATCTACAGCAAATAATCTCTAAAAAACTCCTCATCAAACATTGGAACTTGCCCAATGCAGCTCACTCTTACTTCCGTCAATGCAGCTTTCAACTAATGATTTGGTGGGTTATCTTGCCACCACTTCCAGCAAAATTCTCCTGTTGGTTGAATCCATGGTATGTTCTTGAGAGGTATCCTCGTCTCCTCTTTCTTGAATGAATCTTTGTGCCCACTCTGAGACTTGATTTCTTTCTCCATTTTGTACCTGTATCTTCGCCTTTTTGTATATTTGTTGGTTCTTGTCTTTCACCAAGTTTGGTCTCCTATTCTCTCCCTCAATGTTCTCTTCTATGTAGCAAGTTGAGCTAGCGTCTACTTCTCTGTGCTTCTATCCTTGCTAGCCGCTCACAAAATTTTATTTTCCTGCTCATGCTTCATCAGTCATGTTTTCTTTTCCTCTTTGTCGTACACTGACTGTAGTTGTACGACAACTCTGCCATCATTTGTATGGCCCGTTATTTACACTTGTATGGAGGTTCCTGTTGGTTACGAATCTGCCACTAGGATAGGATTTAGTGTAATGCGCCCTAGATTCGCCCAGCAGATTGAAAGGCCGGAAGGAAGGAATGCCTTCCGCGCCAATCTCCGAAGGAGGCCGGCTTCCTATGTTTTCTCAATTTGGTTTAAGCTCAGAGTGCAGGAAAGAAATTAGAAATGCAGAAAGAAATATAAATGTGATTGTTCCGGGTGGGGAGGATAAGCAACACAACAACAACCAATCACCACTACTAACAGCAATTAAACACAAAATATGTTGCAGAAACTATCAACACCATTCATCCTATGTATCCTCTACTTTTGCATTCCAGGAATACTTAACTATCAAATACCGATATCCAGAAAGCAGAATAACAGTAAGCAATAACATAAGCAACATGACGCAGAAATACTCGGTAAAGGCGGCATACAAGATAAAGACAATCAATAGAGCCAAGTATATTTTGTATTCAAAGCAAACGCACGACTACAACCAGTTCCCTAGCAATATATCCCCCTTCCACCCTTTTACAATGATATGGCGGAGCTATTTATAGCGTAATTTTCCCCCCATTACAACTTTGGGCACAGGATCCCAGACCTGACAATAGCTGACAAAGCTGACAAAGCTGACAAAAGCGGCAAAAAGCGGTTGATGTTGACCTCTGCTGGCATGGAACGTACTTGCAACAAGGTCCACCTGAAAACTTAGCAGCTACGTGGCAGTGCGGTGGATGACGCTTCGAGTCGGCTTGACTGAGGGTAGTTGAGGTACAATAAGTCAGTTCACGCTCGCACACCTCCCGTCGCATCTCTGACTCGAATCTCGAGGCTGGACACCTGTCGGAATCTGATAAGGGAAAAAATCTGCCTTAGAAGCTCATACTTTCTCTCCTGCCCGACTTCGCCCAAAATTGGAGCGCAACCGAGCAGCGCAGGGGGGAAGTAGCGCAGTTGGGAAGGCCTTCGTGCCTTAGAAATTTTCTGGGCAGGTTTCAACGTTCTTTGCCCGAGTGCGCACAGGTCAGTGAGCGAAGCCCGACTTCGCTGCGAAGTTGGGCGGCTCAACACTTAGTCGATTTTCTGGAGTCACCATGATAAGTCGCCCGACTGCGCACTTCCTCCAGGGCGAAGCCCGACTTCATTGCGAAGTCGGGCAGTCCCAACACTTAGTTGCTATCTTCAAGTGAGCTGCCCAACTGCGCACAAGCTTGAGGGCGCAGCCCGACTTCGCTGCGAAGTCGGGTGGCTCAAGACTTAGTGAAATTTTGGGCTCAGCTCCACACATCAGCTCCCCAAGTGCGCACAAAATTAAGAGCGCAGCCCGACTTCGCTGCGAAGTCGGGCGAACGGCAACACTTAGAAAATTTTGGGCCCTTTGCCCTCTCGGAGAAACATGACAGAAGTATGGGGGGGGGAATGGAGAGAATGAAACTGATGGCAGGGAAGATAGGGGATAGTGGAGAAAGGGAGAGAAGGAAGAGGGAAGGGAAAGCAGCATCCTTACAAAAAATCCGAAGACATGGCACCCCGTGCAAAATATGGCAACATTCCTGGCGGCTCGCGGGGTGTCGAGCTCGCCTCGATGCAACGAACCAGGCCTTTATCCTTTGGGCGCAGAGGAACTCCCTTCCCCTGCATCCTGCTGCTGCTGAGCCCCCTTTTTGGGTAACTGTTCTTCTTCGGGCTCGCTTTCAGCAGTCTCTTCTTCTGACCCTTCCTCTTCTTCTCTTTCTGAATTTGAATGCTCAGCACCACCATCGCCCTCTTGTTCGGCAGGCTGCTCCCGCTCGCGGACGTGCTTGTATGCGGTCTTGGCCTGATCCCAAGCTGCTGCCTGGAAGGGCTCTAAATCGCTGACATCTTTCAGCGCTGCTTTGAATGCCGCAACCATGTGCACATCAATGGTGTCATACCTCTCTCCCAGCTCCTGGAGGGAGGTGTTAATTTTGCAAAATCTCGACACCATTTGGGTCACCTGTGCCTCTTGGACTGGTTCAGTCCAGCCATCAATCTCTGATGTGTCTGCCTCAAAAGACAACCAGTCTTGCTTTACCTGTTCTAGGGGCAGAAATTCCCCATCCTTGACAAAGCTCGGAAATCCGAGCGCAGAAAGAGTGTTGAAGGGGGCCAGGCAGATATTCATTTCGTGGTTCAGCACATCCAGCATCTTCCTGGCGGCCCTGATCTTCTCAGTTTTTTCAAAATAATTTTGCAAGGTTACCCTCGCATCCGCCCAATCTAGGGCAATCTGGGACATAGGAGGAAATCGGAGGCCCTTGCGCGCAAATTCTTCAAGTTTTATTGCCAAGTCCAGCCACTGCCTCGCTTGGCGTTCAGCCTCCTCTACCTTTTTAAGGGGGACCGCCACATTAGTCCTGCAGCCCTGCAGCAAACTAGCCCGCATCTCCTTGATCTTGTCCTTTGAAAAGGCAGCCGCCTGGGACGCCTTCTCCTTCAGCTGAGATTGAGTCTGCTTCAGCGAATCTTGCAACTGGGAAACATGCTCCAGTGCTGCTTTCTTCTCTTCTGACAGTTGTTCGGCTGTCTTCCTCTGTGTTGCCGCCTCCTGCTGGGACGCGGCGAGCTGACCTTTCAAGTCTTCAATTTCTTTCTGAGCAGACTCCAGCCGCGTGGTGGCCTTGGCCAGATCCTCTTCCAGCTGTCTTGAATTGTTCTGAAGCTGAAACAGCTTCTCCTGATTCTCGAGCCGCTTAACAAGGAGATTATCAGTCCTCCGACGAATACCATTGATTTCGTATTCTTCGCTTATATCGTCAAAACTCTTCTCCTTGGTTCGGTGCTCATAATCTGCCTCAGTCATCTCCCGGAGAGGCTTCTTAACTTTCGGGATTAACTTCTCTGTTCGCAGCACCCTCCTGTCCAAGTCAAACTTGGTGCGCTTCACAAGGGTGGCTATTTCCTCGGCTCTTCTCTTTTTTACGCCCTGGAGGAAAGAGGCAGAACATCCTGCGGCCTTCGCGGCTAGAGGCTGATCGTCCGTAATTTGCAGTTGTTCTCCCATGAGGTCCAGCTCTGCCAGCATAGGGTATGCCGAGGCCAAATCCTGCTGCGGCATCCTTCCTGAAAACAATGAAGCAGGAGATATTCCAGAAGATAAAGCCGCTTTTAAGGGCGACCGGGTCCTAGGGGAAACGGGCGGCTGCGTAGGAGGTGGAGATGGGGTTTTGAATGCGGCGGGTGAGCGGCGCGGCGATGTAGATACAGCTTCAGCGCTGGCCGCGGGTGAGGGGTTTAGGGTTTGACCCAGGGTTTGGAAAACGTTCGGGTCCTGGGCAAAACGTTCAAAGGAATGGGGACTGCGGAGGGACTGGGAGATAGGCGATAGGGATGATGTGACTAAGGCGTGCCCTGATGCAGAGGAGGAAGGCGTTATGGCAGGGCCAACTGGGGTTTGTGTAACAGGGGAAGAGGACGTACCTGCGTGCTCCGCCTGAGCCGGTGCTTGGATGACGCCTGCTGCCCAGACCTCTGCTTCCTTCTCTGGACTATCCAGAGAGATTATTTCGGGCGCAACTGCTCCTGCCCGTGGGGCCGCTACTATCTGCTGCGCAGTCTCCTTTTTCGGCCGCTTTATCTTAGTCTTCTCGCCCCTTTTTCTTTTCTTTTCTCCTGGAGCGGCAGTTTGTTCGGTGGAGGCAGAGGCGGTTGGTGCGGCGGGTAATGAGGCTCCCACGGTAAACTTGTACTTGGGCTTTGACGGAGGGATGCCCGCTACTGCTGGCTCACCGGTTGACCTTTCTGGCTCCTTTTTCTTTTGAGGCGACGTTTCGGGAGCTGGAGACAACATTGGGCCCACCTGACTGCTTGTTGGCGCCTTGGTGCTGGGTGGCTTTCGAATGGACAAATGTTGTGGTGGGGGTTTCCTTTTATATCTCTTCCTGGCGCCTAGGGGGACGCAATCTCGAAATGCGAACGGCTCCCATTTGCCGGCGTATTTATCATATAAGGCCGAAAACTCATCATCTATGGCCAATGTCTTTCTGTTAGATTTATCGTGTTGCGTGCGACACCTCATCTTCCAGCATTCAATGATTTTGTCCTTTTCCCAGCTGAGGGGTGCCACCTTCGTGAGGAACTTTCTGAAACCCGCCGAGTCTAACCTGTGATCTGGATTACGCTCTGGATCGTAATCCACCTCCACACAGTAGAAGTCATGCCATGGTGGCCATGACTGCATCCGTTCGATGTGCCACTCCAGGTCTGCCCTTGTCTTGTTGCACCTCTCCTCCATGATTTCTGCTCGAGGGCAAATATGCACAAATTTTCCCCTGACCCCAATCGGGTCGTATTTCCAGTGCTGTGGTAATTGTATCAGGCCCATGTTGAGGAGTTCCTGCTCTAGGTAGATGTGCTGCCCAATTTCATGGACTTGAATGTTCGCCCAGGTAATAGGATATTTGAAAATATGGCCCCTCTTCTTTCCCTGGCCAAATTCCTCCTCGACGTAGTCCATCTGCCGCGCTGTCTCCATGCCGAATTGATGCTCAGTGCAAAAATAGGGCAGCAAGAACGGCTTCCCTTTGAATCCGTAGATTCTGATAACGACGCCCTGGGTCAACCGGAAAGTATCCCCGTATTTGTATTTCCTCAGGTAGTTCGTCATGGCCAGGGGAGGGCGAGACGCCTTGCCGTTGAACAGTGCCAGGGTCATACCCAAAAATTTGAAATTGAAATCATAGTAAGACCCCCTTCTATACAGGGCTTCCGTCCACTCGTATACCGGCAGCGGTGCTCCCTTCTCATCTACCCTCTTAAGATCAGGCACCCTTATTCGGTAATGCGTATGGTAAAGGCACAACCATGTGAGGAATGAGCAGTGCCGGAATTCAGTTGTCTGCTTCTGCTGTATCTTGACCAGGTTTGAATGTATGGCATACGCCACCCAGTCTGCCCAATCAAAAAAGATCGGGCGCCTTCCGCTTCTCTGCACAGTAGGGTCATAAAATTCTCCATGCAAAATACACTCTGCGAGTGCCAGCTGATACGGATGCACCACCCTGTCCGTGCCGCAGCCAAGGACCCATGCAAGGATAATATAAATATATCTGTTTTCGAACCTCTCCAGGGGTATGGGACCTGATGGCCATTGTCCAGCTGGTAGTGGGCACTTCAGCTCTGAATTGAGAAATTCCCTCATCCTTCTGCTCTGACTGAATCTGCCCGCCTGCTCTTCCAAATTAATTTTTTTGACGATGGCATCGGGGTCGTACTGGAGCCCCGGGGCGAAGGCTGGCTGTACGCTTTCTTTGAAGAGGGTGAACAACACCCTTCCTTGGTAGTCGCAGACTTGCCGGGTGGCTGGTTTGTAATATGTCACAATTGACTCAACCAGCTCCGGGCAGTGGTGGACGGGAGGGCACAAGAACCAGTACAGGTTCGATTTATATGCGGCCCCAACGTGGTGCGAGGGTGAGACTTTGCCTGCCCACTTCGCGATATTGGGCCGCAGCTTGGTGAGACTAATGGAGTACTCGCCATCTTTGTATTCGGCCAGGCGATTGATGGGCGGCGGCGGAGGACCTTGCTTTTTACTTCGCCTCGACCTGGATTTCCCTCTCTGCTCTTGTGGTGCCTCGCTCTCATGAGCGCTAGACTCCGTGCGTTCCTCAGCCTCTTGCTCTGTATCACTGGACTGCGGCTGCATTGGCGCCTTCCCCTTGTCCATTCTCTGTCCTTCACTCATGGTGCCAGAGATAGGAATTACAGTCGCTGCAGACCTTAATTTCGCACTTCTCTTCCTTTTTACTGCGCAACTCTGATTTACACTGGTAATTCTGGTGTTCTGAGTAAGCAAGGGCCCTTTTCTAGGAATGGAAACACAGCATTAATGGCGCGAGGGGGGATTTAAAGTGATTTGCCCGAAGTAGGTAGAAAGCGCCGTTATTCCTCGGCGGCCGCGCGTGGGATCTTCTATTGGAAAGCGCACCTCGTACGCGGTTGGCCCCAATGCGCTCACTTCTTAATGACATCTGCTTTGAAATCCGCGCAATCATTCCTTAAAATCTTTGAACTTCGTGCTTTCAATGACGTCACCGCCGCCATCTGGGCACACGCTTCGAGGTACCAAACTTGAGGAAGACTCTGACCAAGTGGGCTCAAGAAGGAACGCGGTCCAACTTCGCGCTATGCACGGTGCGCCCTCGGGGACCCACACTTAGAAATATTTCGTCATGCACCTTGCTCTCCATGATGCGTCGGTCGAAGTGCGCAAAAATTTGAGTGCGCAACCGGGCTTCGCTCGGAAAATTTGCGCAGTCGGGCTAGGACACTTAGATAATTTTTCCCATTTCCTTATCTTTTCTGCCCGACTGCGCTCCCAAAAGGGTGCGCAGCCCGACTTCGCTGCGAAGTCGGGTGGCGCGCCCAACACTTAGAAATTTCTGGGATTTCTCTTGGTTGCTTTCTCTCTTCTTAAGCTCCCGACATCGCACAATGCAAAGAGCGAAGCCCGACTTCGCTGCGAAGTCGGGCGATTTTCCGCCTTGGTCAGACTTGAGTTAGCAACGCAAAATTTTGCTTCTTTTTTCACACTTAGCCCTCTTTGGACTCAAAAGCTGAAAACTGAATAACTGAAAGAAATATTTACATTCTGAAATAAACTGAACTGCAGGAAATAAATAAGAAAAGTATGTACAAGGAAGGACCTCTTGGCAACCTTCAGTGATGATAGGCCTTCAGGTGGAAGCCATTAACAGGGATCGGGAGAAGTTGTCCCTCCATGTCCCTGAGCACGAACGCGTTGAATTGGTTTACCCGAGCGATCTGATAGGGGCCTTCCCAGAAGGCATCAAATTTGTCATGATTGCCCGGCTTCGCTTTGAGTGAATCCCATTTGAGCACTAAGTCCCCGATTTTGAAAACTCGGGTGGTGGTCCCTTTTGCAAACCAGCTCTGAGTTGCCTCGGCGTGTTTGGTAAAGGCCTGATATGCCTTCTCCCTTTCCTCTTCTAGCTGCAACGATTGACAAAGTCTGGCATCCATTGGATCCCCGTCGCCTTTCTCTTCTTCTAACAACCAGAGTGCGGGCATTTCTATGTGGGTAGGCAGGACCGCCTCCTTGCCGTATACAAGCGCGTAGGGGGACGTCTTGATGGATTTTTTGAAAGATATGCGATCCGCCCATAACGCTCGGTCCGAAGTAGGTGCCACGACCTCTTATTCTTCTCCACAGTTTTCTTTATGATTTTCAAGAGGTTTTTATTGGTGGATTCGGCCAGGCCGTTTCCCTGCGGATAGTAATTTGAAGACATCTTGTGGTAAATGCCATACTTGCTGGTAAACTCAGTGAGCACCGCACCTGCAAATCCTGGGCCATTATCTGTAACAATTGCCTCTGGAATCCCGAAACGGGTAATGAGGCTCTCAAGGAACCCAATGACCGTCTCTTGGTCAGCATGCTTTGTAGGCAAAGCCTCAGCCCATCGGGTAAAGTAATCTGTGGCGGTTAGGATAAACTTGTGTCCCGCCGAAGAGTTGGGCGTTATTGTCCCGACGAAGTCCAGACCCCACTGCTGAAACGGAGTCTCGGCTTGAATTGGCTGGAGGGGCAAGGGTGCCTTCCTATTTCTGTCGGCGAACCTCTGGCATTTTTCGCATTTTACACAGATTGCATGTGCGTCTGTGAAGAGGGTGGGCCAATAATAGCCGGCTCTGATAATTTTTAAGGTTGTAGGCCTTCCCGAATGATGTCCTCCGGGCATCCCAGAGTGGAACTCTCCGAGAACCTTTGGCTTGTCTGATTCCTTGACGCACCGCAACAGGATGTCGTCAATATTTCTAAAATACAGCCCCTCGGGGCGCAGTACATACTTCAAGGCGTTCAGCCTAAACCTCCTTCTCTGTGAGGTGTTGAGATGATCTGGACATCTCCCTGTGTTGAAGTACCACACTAGATCATGTGTCCAATCATCCTCTTCTGATAAGGAGTTGGAAAGGTTGGCCTCTGTTCTTTGGATCCTCCCACTGGCAGGCAGAGATTTCGGCTGCGGCACTCCGGGCCAACTCTTGGCATAGAGCCCGACCTCGGATTAGCTTCGTTGGCCGTACCTCTATGTCAAACTCTTGTATCTTGGCTATCCATCCTGCCCTCTTGTGACCTGGCTCCCCTTGGATGATGAAATTTCTGACATCCGGATGTATCACGAAGACAGTTATCCGACTCTGGGAGACAAAGTGCTTGAACTTTCTGAGAGATCTCATGACTGCGTGCACTTGCCGCTCAATAAAATTGTATCTTTCTTCGTGCGGCTGAATCACCTGGCTTAGGAATGCTATGGGGCGCTCCTCGCCATCATCTCCCTTCTGAGTCAGGACTGCAGCGTAGCTTTCGGGCTCTCCCACCGCGTACAGGATGAAATCCTTGGAGTAGTCTGGATTTATTAACACTGGAGCTTGCGCAATTCTGGCCTTGATTTCTTCAAAGGCTTGCTTCCTTTCGTCAGTCCATACGAATTCAGCATTCTTTTTTAGGAGCTCAGCCATGGGCTTGATTACTTGTGCAAAGTCTGGGACAAACTTCCTCACGAAGTTGATTTGGCCAAAAAACGATTGTAGCCCCTTTTTGTCAACTGGGATGGACAAGCGAAGAAGAGCTTCTGCTCTGTCAGGATCGACTGCAAGGCCCTTCTCAAAAATAACGTGTCCTAGCAGCTTGCCTTCCTTCACCGCGAAGACTGACTTCTTCGGGTTGATGGAAATGCCGAATTCACGACATCTCTCAAATACTTGCCGCAAGTGGGAGGCATGGTCCTCTCTTTTATGTGAAAACACAGTCATGTCATCCAAGTAGATGACAATGACCTTGTTGAGCAGCTCTCGGAACGCCAAGTCCATAGCCCTTTGAAATGTAGCCCCGGCGTTAGAAAGGCCGAAGGGCATGCGCTGATATGCAAACGTTCCCCATTTGGTGGTGAACGTTGTCTTGTGCTGATCTTCGTCTTTCACCCATATTTGGTTATAGCCGGAGAACCCGTCCAAGAGAGAGAATCTCTGAGCTCCAGCAACTACGTGGAGGATTTGATCAATTTGGGGGAGCGGATAATGATCCTTCAGTGAAGCCTGATTGAGGTTTCTGAAATCCACGCAGAGGCGGATGTCTCCATTCTTTTTCCTCACAGGGACCAGATTTGCGACCCAAGAAGAGTGCTTGATGGGGTAGATGATCTTGGCCTCCAGCATCTTCAAGAGTTCAGCTTTCATCATGGCTTCAATTTTTGGGTTCACCGCCCTTTGCTTCTGCCGGAAAGGCTTTGCATTATCTTCCAGTTCTATAGTATGCTGGATCATCTCTCTGTCGTACCCCTTCAGGTCTTGGTAGCACCAGGCCACAATATCTGGGAACTCTTCGCATAGAGATCGGATCTGCTCTAGCTCCTCATCAGTGCAATCCGTCCCGACCTTAATCACTTTTCCAGGTTCCAGTTCCAGGTCCATGTACTGCTTGGGGTCCACTTTGATCCTGTGGGATATGGCTCTATCGTTCTGATCAAAGAGGCTCTCCAGAGTAATCAGTCCTTTCGGGACATGATTATTTTTTAACTGTATCAACCCCTCGTATTGCTCGTCATCAGGGTCTCTACCTTCGATTGTACTAGCTTCATTTATCAAAAAGGTGACGATATCTTCGTCACAGTCGAACACCTGCCAGTGGGTGTCCTTGTCAGGCACAGAAGGCCTGTAAATGGTACGAACCGGCTTCGGCTTCTGGACAGTGTCATCAGTCGGGACGTACCTGGCTCCGACAGACGCCAGAATGTCAGCATGCTTATTCTTTTCACGAGATATGGCTTTGACATTCAAAGAGTCAAATGACTCCATCAGATCCCAGACACGGTTGCGGTACGCCTTGAGATAATGCTTCTTGGAGGCGCACTTATTCGTAATCTGGTTGCACACCAGCTCTGAGTCGCCAAAGATCTGCAAATGCTTTATCCCAAGTCTCTCTGCCTTTCTCAAACCCAAACACAAAGCTTCATACTCCGCCGCATTGTTAGTGCAACTCCAAGCCAGCCTATAAGTGTAGTCCTTTTGGATCCCGGATGGGGAAACCAGAAGTACACCTGCACCGGCGCCATTCTTACATCGGGCGCCATCAAAGTACAACTTCCATAGCTTTTATGGGGCAGGTCCAACATCTTTCTTTGCAGACTGATCAAGTCTTTCAGGCTGGGTGACAGAGTAACAACCTTGCTCGGTCTCAATCATGGCATTGAAGTCTAGTAAGGAGAACTCATCCTCCACTTGTAACAGCTCGAGGGCCTCTTCTGCCAAATCCACCTCTACCAGTTCTTCGGTCGTCAGATGAACCATGTCGCTCTGTTGTTCTTCCCCAGGTATCTTCTCGACCAGAAACGTGGAAGGCTTTTCATTATAGATCTTCAATCTCCTTCCTTTAAAAGGCACTTCCATATGTGAATAATCTAGCGACAGATATCCACCCAGCTTCGCAGTGAACTCCCTAGAGAGACACATGCCGAAGTAGGGTTCCAAGTCAACCACCACGACCTCTTGGATGACCGCTATGTCGAGCGCTTTATGCAGTCGGATTGGGATGTCTTTGATGACACCAACTGTCTTGACAGGAGTACCGTCTAGCTGCAGCACACCTTGGCTGCTCCTTGTGTATTCCATACCAATCTCTTCGCAGACAGCCCTCGGCATGACAGTAGTGGAGGCACCAGAGTCCACCATGCAATTGTGTACTATATGGCCCTCCATTCGCAAAGACAGATAGAAAGGTGGCGGCCTGTTTTTCCCAGTAGCAGATATTGTCAAGGGCTGAGCTAACACAGCAGGCTGCGTCGGCTTTCCATCTTTCACGCTCTTCAAGGATTCTTGCAACAGGTCTACTTGTCCTGGGAGCAGAAGAGCCTCATACATGCTTATCTTCGCCGGAGTCTTCTTGAGCTCATCAACTATATTGTAAGTTGAAGTGTCGGCTCCCTCTATCTCTTTCGCTGGCTCGTACCTGGTTCGGTATTGCTGCGTGGCTTCAACTCTCTGTCTCTTCGTCAGCGATGGATACCTCAGCTTTTCTTGAGCTTGTTCTTTTGTTTCGGCTAGAGGTTGGGCCACGGGAGCCTTTACCGCGGGAGCCTTGAGCGTCGGGAACCTTTCTTTGGCTGTAGGAGGTAAAGGTGACTTGTCAGGTGCTAGCACAGCAGGCTGCGCCCTCTCCCTTCTGGCGTATACTTTCAACGGCTTCATCTGGGCCGTGGGGGCCTCAATGGGCCTTTTGCCCTCCTTGGTCAAGAGAGACACGGGATCTTCTTCTGGGACTGCAAAGTTACCTTCATCGTCAAGGATCATGTATGCTTCGTCCTCCATGGCGCTGCCCGCAAGGGTCTGAATATAATGCCGATGCAACATGCAACCCTCCTCTCCATGTGGATCGTTGCATGTAGAGCACCAGTTAACCTGGTCAGAAGTGCCTGGTTGAACCTCATTGGCAGCATTCCTCGCCGGGGGCCTTTGCGCTTGAGCAGCTTGATCTTTTGTCAGCGCAGGGGGAGGATATGGTCTCCTCGGAAGAAACTCCATCTGGGCTTGCTTCTTCTTCATGATTGTCATATCATTGGAAATAGTATGGTAACCAGAGGCCAGAGCCCGGACCTCCTGAAGGATCTTATTCCGAATATCATTATCGGCGAGCGCCGGCCGCACCGGAGGAGGTATTGCAGCTAATGGTGGAGGTGCAGAATACGCCGCGTAATGATGGGGAGCTGGGAGTGCGGGATATTGCGGAGGTGGAGGTGGTGGATTAGGATAATGGATCTGGGGCTGACCATACGGGTTTATAACTGGCGCTGGATTCCATGGCTGTTGGGGGTACTGATTTGACGAGGATGGCATCACACCAGACGCGGGTGGGTATTGTGACTGAGGGAAATCAGGGTAGATGGGAGGCTGCATTCTATGAGGAAGTCTGCCTATAGAAATTATGTCTAATTCTGCTTGCTGGGCAGCTTCATATAAGGCAGGAAAAGTGTCGACCCGGGCTATCTTGAGAAGCAGACAAATGTCTGAATTGAAAGACCTCAGGTAATAGTGCGCAGCTTGTCCCGCGGGAGGTCGCAGCTCGCGAGGTACTCTCTTCCAGGACCTCGCAAACCTCACGTTGAAGTCCGATATCTCCTCTTGCGGATGGCGTTGAATACTTTGAAACTGGTGCAGCAATGAAGAGGGATCAGCGGACTCGTTGCATCCCTTCACTAGCTTGCCTGCTAACTGGGGCCATCCCGTGATAGCTCCTTCTGGCAAAGATCTCCACCAGTAGAGAAGCTTCCCTCTCAGAGAAAGGGCTAATAGACGGGTCTTAACACTCTCACTAGTGATAGAGTGCAGTGCAGCCAAGGCCAAAATATCTTGGATGTGCTCGTATGCTGTTTTCCCGGAGCCATCGTAAGTAGGAATGGATTTCAAGGCAGCAGGGGGTACAACTTCTTGTCCAACTAGAGCCAAGGGCCCTGTGGAATCAACTGCTGGGAAGAGGTCGTCATCATTTTGTTGGGCAGCCATGTCTTCTTCCTCTTCGATCGTATAATCGGTATCAGTGTTGTCCGAAGTTGTAGGTTGTTCTTCAATTTCGGCCTCTCCAACTTCAGCTTCTTCAATCTCAGCTTCTTCTACTCAGCTTCGAGTTCGTTTTGGTGAGCTTGGTAGTCAGCCAACCTTACGCGCTCTCCAGGAGCGTTGATGTCGATTTCGTAGAGATCAGGCTGCTGTCCTGGGTTCCTTGCTCTCCACCTTCTTGTATGCATGAAGGCGCTTTTGATATTGGACCGGTCTCACGGACTCAGAGAATATTCAGGTACTTGCAGAGTCGCCAGGTGTTCTGATTTGACAGCAATGAAGCGAACACCGATGCTTCGATTCTGTTTTGGGGTGGGAAACTCCCGTGTCCCACCGGGCGTGCCAGAGAAACTGTTGGTTACGAATCTGCCACTAGGATAGGATTTAGTGTAATGCGCCCTAGATTCGCCAAGCAGATTGAAAGGCCGGAAGGAAGGAATGCCTTCCGCGCCAATCTCCGGAGGAGGCCGGCTTCCTATGTTTTCTCAATTTGGTTTAAGCTTAGAGTGCAGGAAAGAAATTAGAAATGAGAAAGAAATATAAATGTGATTGTTCCGGGTGGGGAGGATAAGCAGCACAACAACAACCAATCACCACTACTAACAACAATTAAACACAAAATATGTTGCAGAAACTATCAACACCATTCATCCTATGTATCCTCTACTTTTGCATTCCAGGAATACTTAACTATCAAATACCGATATCCAGAAAGGAGAATAACCGTAAGCAATAACATAAGCAACATGAGACAGAAATACGCAGTAAAGGCGGCATACAAGATAAAGACAATCAATAGAGCCAAGTATATTTTGTATTCGGAAGCAAACGCACAGCTACAACAGTTCCCTAGCAATATATCCCCCTTCCACCCTTTTACAATGATATGGCGGAGCTATTTATAGCGTAATTTTCCCCCCATTACAACTTTGGGCACAGGATCCCAGACTTGACAAAAGGCGACAAAGCTGACAAAAGCGGCAAAAAGCGGCTGATGTTGACCTCTGCCGGCATGGAACGTACTTGCAGCAAGGTCCACCTGAAAACTTAGCAGCTACGTGGCAGTGTGGTGGATGACGCTTCGAGTCGGCTTGACTGAGGGTAGTTGAGGTACAATAAGTCAGTTCACGCTCGCACACCTCCCGTCACATCTCTGACTCGAATCTCGAGGCTGGACACTTGTCGGAATCTGATAAGGGGAAAAATCTGCCTTAGAAGCTCATACTTTC
Organism: Wollemia nobilis; assembly: GCA_028583015.1. NCBI lineage: Eukaryota > Viridiplantae > Streptophyta > Pinopsida > Araucariales > Araucariaceae > Wollemia > Wollemia nobilis. Next base: position 7,217,733 of record JAQPPZ010003077.1, on the reverse strand, counting down.
TCTCTTGCCCGACTTCGCCCAAAATTGGAGCGCAACCAAGCAGCGCAAGGGGGAAGTAGCGCAGTTGGGAAGGCCTTCGTGCCTTAGAAAATTTCTGGGCAGGTTTCAACGTTCTTTGCCCGAGTGCGCACAGGTCAGTGAGCGAAGCCCGACTTCGCTGCGAAGTCGGGCGGCTCAGCACTTAGCCGTTTTTCTGGAGTCACCATGATAAGTCGCCCGGCTGCGCACTTCCTCCGAGGCGAAGCCCGACTTCGCTGCGAATTCGGGCAGTCCCAGCACTTAGGGAAATTCCTGCTATCAAGTGAGCTGCCCAACTGCGCACAAGTTTGAGGGCGCAGCCCGACTTCGCTGCGAAGTCGGGCGGCTCAAGACTTAGTAAAATTTTGGGCTCAGCTCCACACATCAGCTCCCCAAGTGCGCATGAAATTAAGAGCGCAGCCCGACTTCGTTGCGAAGTCGGGCGAACGACAACACTTAGAAAATTTTGGGCTCTTTGCCCTCTCAGAGAAACAGTCAGAAGTATGGGGGGGAATGGAGAGAATGAAGCGATGGCGAGGGAAGATAGGGGATAGTGGAGAAAGGGAGAGAAGGAAGAGGGAAGGGAAAGCAACATCCTTACAAAAAATCCGAAGACATGGCACCCCGTGCAAAATATGGCAACAGTTCCTACAATCGTACTTTGGTCTTCTTTGGTCATACAAAAGCCTTCTTCTATCGTACGACAACCTTCTTTTGTCTTAAGGCAACATTCTTCTGTTGTACGACGATTTCCACAACGATCTTTTTGCATTTGTATGGCACTTTCTCGCTTCTTTTGTAGGCGTTTTTCTTGCAATCTTTCCTTGAGCGCACTTTGTACGGTGACTTCTTCACTAAGCCATCTTTTTCCTCAGCTTGCTCGTTTGTACAACAGATTCCTCTACCCTTTCCTTGCGCAAACTTTTGAAACCCTAGACTACAACCTCGTGCAAAGTTTTTCAAACAGCAATTGCCCTTTTTTGCCAACACACTATGCGGGATTTTAAAAAATGTTTTTAGCCATCTTTTTCCACACTTCATACGACATTCCCTTCATCTGTCTAAATCTGAAATCTTTTGCCTTTTCAACATAGGCTCTACCCTAACTTCGATTTTCTATTTTCCCTCCAATTTATGTACTGTTGTACAGTCGTACGTACTCCGATAGGGCACTTTCCAATACCCTATTGCAATGCCTTCTTCCTATTGTGGCTTCACTTTCAGGTTTTGGTTGCAATTTATGTTCTCCACAGCGTTTTCTCTTCTCCAAAGTCTTCTTCTTGACAACATCCTTCCTCAGCGACATCTCCCTTTTTTTGCTTGCTCTGCGCCTTCAATTGTTTTGTTTTTCTTTAACCCCCTCCCGCCCCTATTTATAACTTAAGTTTTGGGTGGGAGCAATCATAAATGCCCCACAGGCCGCAACATCATCCTCCTTTGCATGCACTTTTACCTTTTTTTTTTTTTAATATTACACTTTTTCCTTACATCATCTCAAGGTTGTCGTACAAGTAGTTCAGCTACATAGACCTGTACTTGTATGTCCTCTGTTGACGTATCATCTTGTCGACTTGTTGGTTCCTCCATCGTACGGTTTGTACAGTCGGCATCATCATCAAGTGGCTTAGTCATGTGGTTCCCTGTTGTACCATCTCCTTGTTCTTGACTTGTACAATGCCCTACTGTGTAGTCTCCATCATCTAATTGATTTGTACGGCTAACTATTGTATAGTCCACCTCCTTTGTCTAACTTATACGATGCCCTTTCGTACGATCCCTTTCTTGCACTTGATTTGTACAATCATCTTTCGTATGACTCCTCGTCATTTCATTACCTTGATGGTCCTCCATACGACAATTTGTCGTACATTCTTCCACACTTGTACAGTCTTCATTTGTATGGCTTTGCTTAAGTCCCACCATACAAAGTCCATTTCCAGACTTGGCGACCGAGTTCGTTTTCTATTCCTTCGCGATCTTGTTGAACTTGTCCTTGTCTTATGCAGACTTATTCTTCCACGTTCCTTTGTCGATTTCTTCCTCTGCCACACATTATTGTCGAGGCCCTTCCCCTTACCATCAAGCGAATCTCTTTGTCTTAGGACTACCTTATCCCAACTCCAAGTTGTCCTAGATCCATCCGATTCCTCAATCGTTCTTGATGAGGTCTTCAGTTCGAACGTGGCCCTCAAGGTGGTCTTGATGGTCCAACTTGATGGTCACGTACAAACTAATTGTTTTGTGTTGGATCAACAAATGGTCCTTGTGGCCCACTTTGTCAATCATGTAGCCTACGAGTAGCAAGAGGGAAATTTCTTCCCCTCAAGCCACTGGGAGGGAGACCAACCAAACTCCTCCTGGTTAGACTACGCTTAGTCCACCGAGAAGACTTGACTGTCCCCCCGAGTTGCCTAAGTTACCTCTTTGTTCCTGTTCTTGCAACATGCTTAGTTCTGTTTCTTCCTGAATTCTTACAGGTGTATCCCTCAGACATCTCCTTTGTCTTCTAATTTGCCTGTTTGCATTTAGATAGCTCTGTACCTCAGGACAGATTTGCAGTTCTCTATATCTTCTCAAGAGGTCCAACTCAGAACTTGAACTATCTCTTTCAATATTGGTTGGAGGAAGGCTATCACTACTTGTATCAGTTACCCAATTCCTTCATATTTTGGAGATGTTGGCGTTTCCATCACCTCTCTCCATAATATCCCGCAACTTTGTCCCTATTTAACCGATATTGTGTCGGATCATCAAGTTCCTCCTGTCGCCTTTCTTCTTGACTTGTTCTTTCTTCAACCGTCCTTTGTTCGAGTTCAGCTTCTTGCTCTTGCCACCTTCTAACCTCTCATTCATTTAGCCTTTACACTGTATCATCCAATACCTAAATAATTTATGCCCTCATTCTTGCATTGTATCTATGCAAAGTTACATACTCTTCTTGCAACGGTTGTGCTTCTTCCCACATTCTCTGTTGCACGAATCCAACTTGAGCTAACAGGCTTAATCTCGCCAACTCGTTCCCATTTCTCGGGAACTGGCATATCCTACTCGTTTTCATAGGTTCTATCTGTCAATTGTACATGCACCCTTATCTTCTTCGTTCTTTCAGGTGAGGTACTAATTCTTCTTGTTATATCACTAGATGTGCTTCTCTTTCTTCTAAAAAAAATCCTTCTAAATCCCATATCATCTTCCACATCTTGGTGATTCTCATCCTCTTCCAAGTCCTGGTGTTCCTCATCATCTCTTCCTGGTCCGGGCGCTCCTCATCTGTTTGGTTTTCTGTAATGTCCCCATTTTGGCTTGTCGGCGGTGTGGATGCACTCAGGTGTTGTTTGGACATTGCAGGGATGTTGATTGCTTTTAGATGCCAGTTTCCGGAAGTCATTATGTGCTTTGATGATGGACTTACTATTTTTAGTAATTCAGTGGCTAGGGTTTCGACCGTGCGGACAGGTGGATTGGTGTTCTATGCAGAATTGGGTATCCGGATGTATCTTCAGTTGTCAAGTTTTGAGTCCGTTTGGACACTGGAGCGGGAGACTTACTATTTTTAGTAAGTCAGTTAGGGTTGGCATTTTGGGAAACGGGAAAGGTATGTTTGTCATCTACGGCGAAAAGGGTATCCGTTTCTACCATTTGATTGGTGATTGGATGTTGGGAGCCTGATTATTTTTAATGCCCAAAGTTAATTAATATTATATTTAAATGTAATATTTAAATATATTAAAGTTGGGCTTATATTTTTGATTAAAAGGGGCCTTGTGAGTACTCGTTTTAAAGGGGAAGAAATAAAGATTTGATTGGAAAGATTATTTTATCAATTTTAATTACTTTTGTCACCTTGGGAAGTGGGACGCTCATTTTGGCTCTTAAGTTATGAAATTAATGTATTTCTTTTATCCCACATTCATCAAACATGAGGATCACCCAACTTGAAGAAAGAATAAAAGGGCGTTGAGGAGGCATAAGGAGACATCTTTTGGCTATTGAATTCTCTTTGTCTTGAGGAGAGCTTGCAGGTTTGCAGGAGCTTCCAATTTCCAGCTTTGCTTGTGACGAAAACCACAGCAGAGGACGCCATTGCCGGGAGTGAAAGACCTCCTCACTTTGGCAGTTGCATTCTCAATCTATGGGAATGACTTGAGCAGATTGGGATATAGATTTTCAGTGTTTTTGTGACTTGGTGATGAGTTGAAGACCATTTTCAGAAGACATTACTTGCAGCTCCTTTCCACCATAGTACCGCACCATTTGGGGGTGCAAATACCTCGATTCTTCAGTGAATACTTGCTTGCTTTGGAGAGCATTACCTTGGGAGGTTTCCTATAGCCCTACTATACCATTACCAAGAGATTTGAGTGAACATTGAAGCAGATTTTGGTTAATATGATGTTGGTCGTACAGTACCAAGCTAAACGTATGCTTTGAGGAAGGATGTGAGGTTTAGAACTTTGTATTTCAAAAGTTATGAGCAAAAACTTGGATTTTCTGTAGCTGATATGTGTTTCCAGCTTTATATCAGTCACCAATAAATTCAGCTATTTTCATTCCCAACTCTATTCTTTCATTTTGTTTGTAGTTAATGTTGGTATCTTGCTTGTATCCGAAATTCATAGCGTTTGGAATAGTGGTTTGTAAGTTATGGATCATTTACAGTCTGCTGCACTATCTTTTCTGAGTATGCATGACAAGTGTTTGTCAAAATGACTTATTGAAAATCTTAAGTGAATGAGATCCTTTGAAGGTAGGGGTTTGTATATTGAATGATTATATGTATTTCACACCAACAAAACTCAAAATATTCCAAATCAACAAATATTAAAGTGCAAACACAAACAATTACATAAGGGGAGCATTTTTACAGTTGTCTCAGTTGGGGTGGGACACTACATTTTCTTCATCAATTGGGCATGCTTGTATACAAAGGCAAGTGGGTAAAAATATCTCATACTCCTCCATTTTCCAATGAAGGAGCATACTATCTGATCGGTTCTCATCTTCACTACATTGCTCCAGGTGCAACACACCTTCATTTAGCTCATACTGATTGTCTTCATTTGAAGAACTGCCTGACTCATCAGTCATTGCAAGATCTTCACTCAGTCTGACTTTTCAGATTTATCATGTATTTGTGATGTCCTCTCTTGAATGTGAGTCGATCCTTTTCCCAGTTGTGATTAACTTTGGCCATCCTCTTCCCAGCATTTGTTAGAGAATATATTACATTATTGGGTACATATCAATGTACCACCTTTGGTACATTACTAGAGTAGGAGTTTACTTTAGAGTAAAGTTAAGTAGTTACTTCAGCATGTAATAAATGCACAAGTGTTAGAATGTGCAATGATGTAAATGTGCATGTAGTCCACATGTACATGAGTCATAGGATAGAGTCAAAGGTAGAGTAAGGGCCAAGGAACTTATCTTCCTATATAAAGGCCTTATAGTGAGTGAAATAGAGAGGAGAGAATATAGAGTGTGCATAGTATAGATTGGTAGTGTGGTACAATGTAGTTCCTTTAAAAACAGTTTATGGAGTGTTCATGTCCTCCATTATACTGCATTGTACTATTTTCGTGAGCTTTCATTAATGGCATATTTCTGAGTTATTGCAGAAGTTTATCTCTTTATTTTCCTGCATATTATAGTGCCATTATCATATAGATATCATAGCTTGCTTATCTTGCATCTTGTGGTTGCATTTCCTATATCATATACTCATCAAAAGCTAACAGTGGTATCAGAGCACACGGTAGATCGATAGGAAATAGGGAGAGCCACAAGTGAGATTGAGAGAAATCCAGAAATCTCATTTACAGAATTTTTGAGATTGCATTTGGCTAGAGTCTTTCCACAGGGTTGCAAAAAAACTCGTGAAGACTAGGACTCAGCATAAATTCCACTAGATTGACAAATCAACTAGTGAAGATTGATTATCTCTAGATTTAGAATTTCTTCCATTACAGTCCTAATACTTTGTTGCAGGAAAAAGGAGATTCAAAGAAAGTTGGGAAGCTTCCTACAAAAGAGCTAGGAAGAATATCTTCTTTAGAATCAATCCAACACCAGAAGCAACAAATGGAAGAACAAATATTTGGAGGCTTGAAGAAAAGGTCCCATTGCTAGAGATTGCAGACCTGCAGAGTGTAGAAGAAGAAAAGGCCATAGGAGCCTTGTTGCAGATTCGAGGAAGAGACTCTAGAGAAGAGTCCAGGAGAAGATTGGAGATTGGTGATCTCCATTGAAGATTGCAAATAGCAGATTGAAGAGACTCTAGAGAAGAGTCCTGGTGAAGATAGGAGATTGGTGATCTCCATTGAAGATTGAAGAAATCAGCCTGAGAAGCTGAAGAGACCTACAAGAGGTCCCATTGAAGAACTTCCAGTTTTTGGAAGAGAAAGAGAAGGACTAGCAAAAGTCTTGTTCCTGAAGCAGCAGATTTCAGAGATCCAAGAGGGAGATCTCATTGCCAAACTTCCACAGTAGAAGGTTGAAGAAAAGGTCTCATTGAGAAGACCAGAGAAGCTGCGAGAGTGAAGACCCTAGAGAAGAGGTCTCAAGGAGAAAAGAAGGAGAAGGCTTGGAGAGCCTCATTGAAGGAGATTCGGAGAAGGCCATTGAAGGAGTTCCTAGGAGAACTCATTGGAGAAATTTACCACCAAGGAGAAGTTCCTGATAAAGGAAGAACTTGGGACAATTGTCGCCATCCGACAACAAGCCCAAGGGAGAAGGATTTGGCAAGAAGTTTGCCAAATTTTAGAGGAGATTGGTGAAGACCTCAAGACTTTCAGATTCTTGAGAAGAAGGCCTTGATTGAAGTCAAAATTTGACAAGGAGGTTGAAGGAGAAAGGAGCCAGACATTACTACCAAACCTGAGAGGTTTGAAGATTGCCTTTGAAGGCTAGAAGGCTCATTCGGAGAAAGGAGATCTGCTGGTTTCTACAGCAGAAAACTAAAGGGTTCTTGAAGGAAAATCTCAGCTACGATTTGGAGGAGTTCCCTACCAAATTTTTGAGATTCAAGGACAACATTTCAGTGAAGAGATTGACTGCTTTGCAATCTAAAAATTTTAGATTTGAGGACAGCAAGAAAGCAGCAACTTAGGCAGCATCAATAGCTGCTAAGTTTCAGATTTCTAGGATACATCTTGAAGGTTGGAGCCACCAAACTATAGTATCAGGCAGCAAGATATAAGAAGGTACAAAGCTGTAAATTGGTGTGTTGAGAAGCTATTTTAGACAGCAAAAGAAGAGTTGCAAGTTCATCTAGTAAAAGGTAGCAATAAGGTGAATCTAATCACCTTGCAATCCTTCATCTACAGAGTTCATTAAGGTAAGCAACTTGGGTGCAAATAGGTTCATTAGTTGAACTTTAATTTAATTCGTTATCAAGTTCCATTAAGCACCATATTAGAGTTTTAAGAAGTTGCAAAGAGAAGGTTGCATATTATAGTCTTCAAGAGAGTGCAGAAGGAAGTTTCTTTTAAGGTTTATACCTACACATTAAAATAGGAGTTAGATATATTTTGAAAAAAAGAAAAATATCATCTTCCTATTGTTTAGTTGAAGCAGAGAAGACTACATTAAGTTTGCAGAGATTATAGTGCATTTAAGAGTTATTATTGATACATCTTACTTTGAGAGTTCTTTTACAGGAGTGATAAGGTGAGATCAATATTGCACTATACTAATTGTTCTTAAGAGTTTTTAAGGTGCACTAAGTATTTTAGTTGTCAAAGTTAAACCTCTAAAATAGCATATTAGTTGCATGATTAAGAGCTTGGATTCATTGTTACTAAGTTATCCAAGAAAATAAGTTAGAGGTTAGTGTTGTCTAGTAAGGAAGGCAACAATACATTACTACTTGCTCTCAAGGATTAGAGTAGAGAGCCGCCATATCTAAGAAGCAAGGAATAGCTTCAAAAGGAGACGTATAACTTCGGTGCAAAATAAGGGACTTAATCCTATCTATTGCAAAGGTGTTTGCATTACATTGGCACCGGTTTTGTCCTTTCAAATACAACAAATAAGGACAAAAGAAAGAGTGTCTTAAAGACACTATTGCAAGCAGCAAGACACGGTCTCCAAGCGGCCACATCACTGAAGTTTGAGGAGCAAACTTCAAGCAGGGTAGAGAGCCAACGAAGGGCTCACAAAGCTGGGTTTTTGGGTGTCTAAAGACACCACTTTCAGGACCTTATCCAGCGCCATCAACCTGCAGCACAAGGACCTACGTAAAGGAGCTATCATAGCACAAGAAAATCTACACCTACAGGTCATGGTATATACATAGAAGATAGCATAGAGTATCTACATAAAAAGGCTATCAATATCTACGTAAAAGATAGAGCAAGGACAGCGTATAGCAAGCAAGATACAAGGGAGAAAATGAAGGTGCAATACCCAATACGCCAACCGAGTGGAAGCACCACAATCTACCATTAGAGCTCCATAGAACCTCCACTCCAATGCTCTTGGATCATCACAGCTGGAGCCAACCTTGAAAGAAATCATCATCCTCGAATAGAACAACTTGCAAGGAGGAAATCATTCGCTGTCAAAGGAGCCAAACAAGCTTGCAAAAAGTTGGAATGAATAGGCATTGAAAAAGCCTTAAGGTTATCTTTTGGTACATTGAAGAGAGTGTGCATGCAAAGGAGATATCAACATTTGTCTTGAAGGAGGAAGGAATATTGTGCCACTTGGCACAAAGGGCATCTTCACCCTTTTTATCTCCAACGCTCAAGAGAAAGGCGTTCAACTTAGTAACGCCTTCCATCATAGCCATAACGCTAGCACTCGAAGATAGGCACTCATCAGAGTAACGCTCGTCCTAGAAGAGCGCCAGCCATTAGAGTAACACTCGTCCAAGAGAAGACCAGCCATTGGAGTAACGCTCGTCCAAAGAGGAGAGCACCTGCGATTGGAGTAACGTCTCATTTACCTAAGCGCCACTCAAGGAGGAGACTAAAGGATCTTAGTAACGCCTCATGCCACTTGGCACATGCATCAAGAAGGTAGAAGCACATTTGTAGCCACCATAAAAAGGAGCACTCATAGAGGGAAGCACATCGACAACCAGTATCAAAGTGAAAGCACACAACGAAGCATCACGATCGGAGTCAAAGTGCAGCAAGAGACTACCATATACCAGCACCGATCGAAGAGAGCATTGAATGCTCGAGTTGTAAGGTGAAGACCAGCACCGTTTGAAAAGAAGTAGAGCATTGAATGCTCGGGTTGTGAGGAGAAGACCAGCATCGTTCGAAAGAGAGCATTGAATGCTCGTTTCCCATAATAAATATCAGCGCCTAAACTTAGAAGCCTCACCGCAGGCCAATCAACTCGCTCACTATACGTTGAAGGGAGGTAAAAGACATACTTACTTTCCTTTAATTTAGAAGTCAAAGGTGCATTAAAGACTATCATAAGAGGACGTCCACCAAGTCTGTCATAAACCAGCAAGGAGATACAACGCATTTCAAGGAGTTTGAAATCAAGCATAGCGCCCATCAACTTTATAAAGGTATTATTTCATATTTGCTTTCATATAAGGGATAGTATAAGGTTGAAATTATTATTATCATTTGCATTTGAAGTTATATGCAAATCAACCTTAATAGATTTGAAAGCAAACCAAAGGAGTTCATATTCTTATCCTTAAATAGTATTTCATTTCAAATCACTCTAGTTGAAATACAATATTTGCAATTAATATCATAGGAGGTATAAGGTTTTCTACTTGGAAACAAATTATTATTGCAAATATCATTGTTTTCTAAAATTCCAAAATTAGGGAGATATAAGGAGTGCTACATCAAACTTTAATTAATTGGAATTTAGAAAATTAAACCTTTGAAAAATTTAAGGATAGAGGAGGAAAATTATTGCTTGGATAATTGAGTTGGAATTTATTGTACATTCTTGTCTCATAGTCACATTAAAGAGACAAAAGAAATCCAACCATAGAGAACTCCATCAAATTGATAAGTGCATAGTTCATAGGAGAAATAAGGTGAAATAGGAGTTGATAATTATCATTCCCAAATCAACTCAAAAGGTGAACTATTACTTCCTAAAGCACTTTACCAAGATTAGAGTATATTCTAATCACTAGGGAGACATAAGGATCCTACAAAACCTAAGCCTTAGAAAGGTTTTATCAAAGTAGTTCACATACTCTAAACTAGGGAGTTATAAGGTAGCCTACAAGGACCATCATGACAACAAACAAATTCTTCCTTACAAAATCCCAACTACTTAAAGGTCCAAATTACTCCTCATGGAAAAACAAAGTGAGGGCAATTTTGATAGTTGAAAAGCTTTGGGAAATTGTCAAAGGAACAACAACTAAACCTACTGAAGATGATATAGAGATTCAAAAGTTTGAAGAAAGTGATGCAAAAGCATTAATGATAATAACTTTTGCCATTACAGACGAAATACAACCTCACATTAGTTCGGCAAGAACATCTACAGAAGCTTGGAAAATCTTATCCAAAATATTTGAAGGGAAGAATAAAGCCACTATCTTAAATCTTCAAACTCAATTACATTCATTGAAAATGAATAGTGGTGAAAGTATAGAACTATTCCTAAGGAAGGTAGCAGATATAAATGGAAAATTATTAACCTTAGGAGAAAAGATTGAAGACAAGTTTCTAGTTCAAGTAACTATGAGAGCTCTTCCAGATAGCTACAAGCATTTGGTTACATCTTTACAAATCCTAAGTAAAGATACATCTTTTGATGAGTTAGTCAATATTCTTCAAGAATATGAGGTGGAAAATACAATTAAAGATGAAATGACTAACAATGCATTAGTTTCAAAAGATAATCCACAAGGAAACATTGCTTCATCCTCAAAAGGACGAAGACCATGGAATAACAAATATTGTCATGTATGCAGGAGAAAAGGACATAGCACTAATTATTGCAGATTCAATCCTAGAAACCAAAATCAGGGAAATCAGACAAACTATGGAAGCCAACAAAATAGGGCATTCCAACCAAGGCAATATCAAACTCAAAATAATCCTCGTCAGCAACAGTTTCAACATCCATACAATTACCCTCAATTGGAATATCTAGAAGGGAATCAAAAAGGACATCTAGCTCAAAGGATTCAAGAAATTAAAGAACTGGAAGAACCAACAGATGAACATGAAGTTAAAGCTCTCACAGCAAAGATAGCATTTTATGAAGACACTCACTACTTGCTTGAACAGGATACAGAAAGCAGAGAAAGAGAACACAAACTCCAAAACCAGATCAAAGATCCATATTGAAGACTAAAGTCTTCAATACCCAAATAATGTAATACAGGGGGTGTTAGAGAATATATTACATTATTGGGTACATATCAATGTACCACCTTTGGTACATTACTAGAGTAGGAGTTTACTTTAGAGTAAAGTTAAGTAGTTACTTCAGCATGTAATAAATGCACAAGTGTTAGAATGTGCAATGATGTAAATGTGCATGTAGTCCACATGTACATGAGTCATAGGATAGAGTCAAAGGTAGAGTAAGGGCCAAGGAACTTATCTTCCTATATAAGGGCCTTATAGTGAGTGAAATGGAGAGGAGAGAATATAGTGTGCATAGTATAGATTGGTAGTGTGGTACAATGTAGTTCCTTTAAAAACAGTTTATGGAGTGTTCATGTCCTCCATTATACTGCATTGTACTATTTTCGTGAGCTTTCATTAATGGCATATTTCTGAGTTATTGCAGAAGTTTATCTCTTTATTTTCCTGCATATTATAGTGCCATTATCATATAGATATCATAGCTTGCTTATCTTGCATCTTGTGGTTGCATTTCCTATATCATATACTCATCAAAAGCTAACAGCAATGTGTCATATGTTGGTTTTTGCATTATTATCACAACAAAATCCATGATGAATTCTTGATCCGCAACCTTCACCTTCTGAGTCGTTAAGACTCCTTTCTTCTCAATGCCACATATTGGTCTACGCCATATAACTTGAAATTTGGCGACCATAAAAATGAGCCCCAATCTCCTTCCGCGTCTTCTCTGGGAGCACATTCACACTTGATCCTTCGTCTACAATAACTTGCATCAACTTATGATCCAATATTTCAATATGGATCAATGATGGCTTTTTCCCAACATCGATCATTAATACGGTTGGATCAATGAACCAATCCTTCCTCTTCACCTTTTCTTCTTATGACTAGCTTTGCAAATCCATTACTCTTCGTGGTTGCAATTCTTCTCCTATAACTGTATGTAATGTCAGTATGGCGCTAAACAAACTTTCCACCTTTACTTCTATTGTCATATTCAAAACTTGCACTACCAGTTCCTAAGTTGATGCCTTTTCCTCTAAGCTTAATGGCTTCTTCAACCTCTTTTGCTCTACTAGCCACTCTTGCTTAGCTTTCTCAATCTCATCTTCTATTGCTTTTTGCGCTTCCTGCCATCTTCCTTTTTCTATGGCAGGATCAGGATATTGATCCTTCTTTGCTTGTCCCCTTGTGAGAACAAGTACATCATTTTCTATTTGCTTCTGCGTAAGAGACTCCCCAATGTCAAGAAAATTGACATTCTGCGAGTTACTCATACCCGCCTTCTTCAGACAATTCACTCCCTTATGATTTCCCAGACCACAGCATCAACATATCTATGGTACATTGTTTACTGTTGCTCCTCCTGCCTAAGGAGCGGGACAATTTTTTGCAAAATGTCCCCCTTGACAAATGTGGCATTGGATGATCGGTCTTCCATCCAAATCATACTGCAATCCACTTTGGCCACCTTGTTGATTGCCTTGTTGATGCCGCTTGGCTCCTCGACGGTTATTCTTGTAACCACCGCTAGTCGCGCCTTGCCCATTCCTACAGATATTTGGTTTTTCTTCTTCTTCACCTTACACCATCATCATTTGGTGCCTCACACCTCTTAAATTGAATGGACACTCATTGATCGCATGTCCCAGTACCTCGCATATATTACAATATGCGTTCTTCGAACAATTTACATTTGTATGCCCTTCAAACTTACAGTTTGAGCACCATATATCCTTCTTTTCTTTTCTACCTTCACCTTTCACTTCCTTAATCATTCTGTCAAATTCCTTTTTCATAGATTGAATTGCATTGTGCAATTCCTCCTTGTCACTATCAAAGTCATCACTTTTGATATGACCTCCAATTCCAACCACTATTTGCTTTACCTCCCTCTGAAAATTCCTTGCCCTTTCATATGCTTCCTCATATGTCGAGCAAGGTATGATCTTCATCTTCTTCTTTTATCGAGGCAACAAACCATCAATGAACCATATTTGGACCATTCCATCGGTTGGTTGGAACTCCATCTTATCCTTGAGTTGCTTCAATCTTCGATTATAAGTCTTAGTGTCCTCATCCCTTATGTTTAGTAGAATAAATTTATGTTATAATATTTTTATCATCCCTCAAAGTTCGGAGTTCTGCTTTGAATTCATCTACTAAAGTATTCCATGAGGTGAAGGATTGTGTACTTCCTTTTTTCAAATACCAACCTATTGCGATTCCTCACAATGTGGCAGGAAACAACTATAACCATTTTTCGGGTCGTCTAACCCCATTTGCTTTCCAGATCGTTGTGCAAGTGCCTATGTGCCTTGCAAGATCTTCTTTCCCTTCTCCTGTGAAGGGTGGGCATTTTTGCTTGCCCACTCTATTTGCAACATTAGCCATTGGTAAGTGGTTATCCTCTCCCACTTCTTCGTCACTTGACAATGGCTCTAATGGTATTTCAGCCCAATGTCGTTCCATCCTTGGTGGCTCTACTGGTTGTTCCGTTTGGTGGCTCTACTGGTTGTTCCATGTTTCTTTCAAATAGCCTCTTTCCAAACTCCGGTGCACCTTCTCTTCGCGACCTTCTTCAAGAATATACAAATTGTAGATCTAGCCTACTTGCCCAAACACTTACGTGTGCAATTGCTCTAGTGCCTGACTTTCGTCCTCTGCACTCCTAAGAAAACTCCTCCCCGCTTGGTCGAGCATCACCATCCACTCTTTCTCTCTCTGTGCACGCTCCACGTTGGCGTCTTCACATACGCAAACATTCTCTTCAACTATCTAAGCTATTTCTCCTTGTGTCTGCATGCTCCAAGTTGGCGTCTTCATTTACGCAAACGTTCTCTTCAGCTATTTATGATGCAATTCTCCTTGCGCCTCGTCCTCCGTTGTTAACAACAATGTTTGCCACCTTTTGTTATCCTCCTCTTGTGGACTCCAAACTCATTCAAGTATTGGTTCTTCCATTTCTCACAACCGCAATGTTTGATTGTTGTATTCCTTCTTTGCTTCTTCTCACAGGCACTTGATCCTCTCTACGACCTTGTCTTCCATGTCCTCGCAATAGTGTATTTGTCATCCACCTTTCTCCTTTCACACGTGCTAATACTTACTTGGCCCTCCTCGCTCCGCCAATGACAACAGCACCAAATGTAGCACAAGTGGTGAGATTCCCAAGAATGGTGGAATGACATATTCAAGAACCAATCAAGACTGCAATCATAAGACTGTTTTCATAGTCGTATGGCATCATGGTCCTGAGATGGTACAGTCTCGATTGAACAACACATAGACTTGTACAACCCACTATTGTATAGCACAGTCTTGTACAACTCATTGTCATACAACACAATCCTTCATACAGCACAATCCATGCAACCCAGTACGAAACTTTCACTAGCAAATGATCGTACAATCCTTAACACTCAATTCCTTCGGAACAGTAGTGCAACAATAGTGACTTGTACGGGAATCACAAGTACAAGATCACAACTTTTGCCAACCAACAATTAATCCTAATGACTGCAACTTAACTCGTACGATCTGGCTGTCGTACGGCCTACAACCATCGTAATTGTTGCACTTCCTCTGTAGTCTTTCCCACGACTTGCAAATATCTACAATGTTGCCTGTGATGCAAATGCTAACAGGGCTGCACTATAACAATAACTCTACAACCTGTAATTAATATCAACACTCTACAAGATGCATACAATATCCAACAGTCACAATCATAAGCAATAACAACAATCTGCAATCAACTACAAATGAAAGACTTGCATTGATAATCAATGACTGTTGTAAATAGCAATAAACACTTGCAATTACAATTGCAGGGTTGTGTAACCAGCCTGTACACTCACATCACCAATCCCTCGTTGCACATCCGTGGCAACAATGACCATACAAATCCTCCTTATGTCTCTAATGTTCATCGTACGTATCTATCATCATATCATGCTGCAATTGAAAGAGGGGGGCCCTTTTAATGCTTGCCTGCTTGGGGTGTTGCAAGCGGTTCCCAGGACAGCACATCAACTACAACCGCCACCCCACATCGGACGTCCTTGACTTTATAAAATTATCAACCTTTTTTTCTAAAGTCCTATGTGCAATTTATTAAATTGCATTACAATCTAATTTCATTTTACATTTAATTTCATTTCATGCCATTTACATTTATTTCATGTGCATTTCATTACAAAAAGTCTAAACAAAACTTTGTACATTTTTTTTCATTTCTTCTTCTTTTGGGAAGCAGTTTTGCTGCCTACAACAATCTGTCCAGCAATATACTGATGAGTTCAACAAACTTCTTAGCCATCTGCGAATTGACAACAATGAGAACCATCAAGTTCTGAAATACATTACTGGATTGCAATATCTTCACTTAGAGATGGAGTTTCTTCCAATGGATTCCTTGGCGCATGCATTCCACTTTGCATCCAAGCTGGAAGAGAGATCACGAGCTAAAAAATGGGACTGGCATCATCCCCATACAAAACGTCAACGCCAAAGCCAAAGCCACTAGTTGCACGACCACCTACAATGCCAGCACCCAACGGACCCACAACGCTAGCTAAGCTCAGAAAACCTCCATCAACACGCGTAAACAGAAAATGGGCAACAAGTGGTGCAACCACCACAAGATTCACTCACAATAATGCGAAGTATTGAGTGCAACAAAAGACTTTGGTTCAGCCAGAGGTGAATGACTATTCCTCTACATTAGACAAAGAACAAGAGGCAAATGCCACATGCCTACTTGCAAATCAACCTTCATATACTAAACCTAAGTATTTATCTAAACTATCAAAGAATAGTTTTTGATATGTAAACTTGTCCTCATTACACCATAAGCACAATGATATTAGGAAAACATTATTTCAAATGTTTGAAAATTCTTCATTGGGAGTATGTTTCACAAAGACCTACATTACGATTTATGAAACCCACATTTGGAAATGTTTATGCTTCTTTTTATGCACACTTGTACACATGTATATCAACTAAAATTTGTAGCATGATTTTAATGGATAAATGCTTTCTTATTCAAGCAATAAAGGATCAAAAAGATACAAAATCATCATTTATGGGGTTACCAAACACAAGATTTGGGAAGCATCCTCCTGCAACAGCAAAGTAAAATATAGGATACTATACGAGATCTGATTGCTTATGATGGCAAAACAACTCAAAGATTTCATTCAGCTGCAATGAATATATTTACATAGCACTGGCTGAGATTAGCCAGTAACGAACATGCTAAAATAAATAACAAATATATTTTGCCTAAAATCAAAAGACTTAGGCAGCATGCTAAATTTTATTTTCTGCACGTTGGCTTCTAGAATGCCAACTTGCGTGCACTAATCTAACATAATAATGTAATAATTAAATAACCTAACATATCCCCCTTATTAAATTATTTGAAATACATAGAAAGTTGCAAAACTCAAATTTGACACGTGCAAGTGCCTTAGTGAAAATGTCCACAACTTGTTCATCGGTGGGAATGTACTGGAGTTGGATCTTGTGTTTTGGAACTTCATCTCGAATGAAGTGGCACTAAGTGCCAATGTGCTTCGTTCGTTCATGGAACACTAAATTCTTGACTAATTTCAAAACACCTTGGTTATCACATTTCAAGTGTATTGGAAGATTTTTCTGAAGCCCCATACTTGAAAGAATGCGACATAGCCATATCGCTTTGCACACAGCTCGTGCGGCGCAATATTCTACCTCTGGATGAAAGTGCAACTGCTTGCTGCTTCTTGTTGTGCCAAGAGATAGGTCTAGATCCTAGATGAAATATGTATCCAGACGTTGATTTCCTGTCATCTAGAGATCCAGCATAATCTGAGTACATGTATCCTTGCAAGAAGAACTTATCACTTTCATCCAGAGGTATCCAGACGTTGATTTCTTGTCATCTAGAGATCTTGTGTTTTGGAACTTCATCTCGAATGAAGTGGCACTGAGTGCCAATGTGCTTAGTTCGTTCATGGAACACTAAATTCTTGACTAATTTCAAAACACCTTGGTTATCACATTTCAAGTGTATTGGAAGATTTTTCTGAAGCCCCATACTTGAAAGAATGCGACATAGCCATATCGCTTCGCACACAGCTCGTGCGGCGCAATATTCTACCTCTGGATGAAAGTGCAACTGCTTGCTGCTTCTTGTTGTGCCAAGAGATAGGTCTAGATCCTAGATGAAATATGTATCTAGACGTTGATTTCCTGTCATCTAGAGATCTAGCATAATCTGAGTACATGTATCCTTGCAAGAAGAACTTATCATTCTTCTTGTATTCCAGGGACTCCTTTTAAATCCATGCTGCAATAGGTGATTATCAATCTTGATGTACCAAGCTCTCGGAGCTTGTTTCAACCCATACAAGGACTTAATCAATTTGCAAACCTTTTGCTCTTGTCCTTCAACAACAAATCCTTCAGGTTGAACCATGTACACTTCTTCTTTGAGATCACCATTCAAGAAAGCACTCTTCACATCCATCTGATGAAGCTTCCATTCGAATTGAGTTGTCATTGCACAAAGTACACAAATGGTTATCTTTGTTGTTTGTGTGAATGTCTCTTCGTAATCAATGTCTTCTTTTTTAGCAAAACCCTTTACAACAAGACGGGCCTTATGCTTATCAATAGTTCCATCTGCCTTATACTTGAATTTGAATACCCATTTGCAACGTATGGGTTTCTTTCTGGCTGGCAGATCAACTAGCTCCCATGTATTGTTTTTCATAAGAGACTTATGTTCAGCATTCATAGCTTCCTTCCATTGAGGCAAGCTAAGTGCATCTTGCACTGAAGTAGGTTTTGCATGCTCCAACACTGAAGTCATCAAACCCCTATCTTCTTCTTCTTCTTCTTCTTCCCGACGTGACATACTTCAAGTACATGGTCGATTTGAATTGAGATCAAGAGGTGCATCAAGTTTTGTGTCTCACATTGTGCTTGTGTACCATTTTGGAATTTTCTTTTGTTGTGGGGAAGCTACTACTTTAGGCTCCTCAAATTCCAATTGTACAATAGGAGATGTTTCCATGCTAGATTCTTCAGAATTTGTTGTATTCGACTTGGGAGCTGTTGTCACATTTTGCACGGGGTGCAATGTCTTCAATTTTGTAATAGTGCTGCTCTTCTTTTTCCCTCTTCCTCTATTTTCCTTTCTTCTGCTCTCCCTTCCTCTTTCTTTCCCACAGTCACTTTCTTTCCCCCTTTCTTGGAGTCCCTCAGTTGATTTTTAAACTTTCCAGCAGGTTACCTGAAAAATGGCTAAGTGTTGGTGCGAAGTTCGCACTTCGCCCAGTCTGGGCGCACCTTGTAACTGGCGGGCTGGCAGGCTGACAAGAGAGTGTTAAATGCTGGAGCAAAGTCCGTACGACGGCAGATACCGGTTTTCACCTGTGCGCAACCCGACTTCGCCACCGAAGTCGGAGTGCGCCCTTGACAGTGCTGTGAAGGGAAACAAACTCAGAAATGCACCTAAGGCATGAAGGCCTCCCCGACTGCGCTGTTTTCTGCCCGCGCAACCCGAGACGCTCTGATCCCAAGCGAAGTTGGACAAACTGCCTTCCAAGGCAGACACGTGTCACACAGCATCATCCATCATCTAACAAGTGTCCAGCTTCGGGATTTGAGCCAAGACGTGCCAAGCAAAAGGACGAGCATGGGTTGCACTACCTGCGCCAGTGACCTCATTTAAAGCCGATTGGAGGTTCTACTCGCTCCGACTACCCGCATACTCGCGAGAAGAAGTCTCGCCCAACACTGCCACTAGTCTGTCCAGCTTCCAGGAAGACCATGCTGCGAGTACAGTCCGGTCCGACAAAAGGTCAGCATTTGCAGCTCTTTCGCCACTTTTGTCAGCTATTGTTTGACTGAGACCTTGTGCCCATTAATGTAACGGGAGGGACTCGGGCTATAAAAAACCACCATGAATTCATTGTAAAGGGTGGAAGGGGAATGTCTGTTAGGGAACCACTGTGCCCATTGTAACCGTGCTTCTGTTTATAAATATAAATTGTATGCCTAGCTCTGTTCTGCTGCTTCTGATGAAGCTTCCCTCTGAATTGAGCTGTCATTGCACAAAGTACACAAATGGTTATCTTTGTTGTTTGTGTGAATGTCTCTTCGTAATCAATGTCTTCTTTTTTAGCATAACCCTTTACAACAAGACAAACTTTATGCTTATCAATAGTTCCATCTCGCCTTATACTTGATTTTGAATACTCAGTTGCATCCTATGGGTTTATTTCCAGTAGATAGATCAACTAGCTCCCATGTATTGTTTTTCATAAGAGACTTATGTTCAGCATTCATAGCTTCCTTCCATTGAGGCAAGCTAAGTGCATCCTGCACTGAAGTAGGTTTTGCATGCTCCAACACTGAAGTCATCATACCCCTATCTTCTTCTTCTTCTTCTTCTTCCCGACGTGACATACTTCAAGTACATGGTCGATTTGAATTGAGATCAAGAGGTGCATCAAGTTTTGTGTCTCACATTGTGCTTGTGTACCATTTTGGAATTTTCTTTTGTTGTGGGGAAGCTACTACTTTAGGCTCCTCAAATTCCAATTGTACAATAGGAGATGTTTCCTTGCTAGATTCTTTAGAATTTGTTGTATTCGACTTGGGAGTCTGTTGTCACATTTTGCACGGGGTGCAATGTCTTCAATTTTGTAACAGTGCTGCTCTTCTTTTTCCCTCTTCCTCTATTTTCCTTTCTTCTGCTCTCCCTTCCTCTTTCTTTCCCACAGTCACTTCATTTCCCCCTTTCTTGGAGTCCCTCAGTTGATTTTTAAACTTTCCAGCAGGTTACCTGAAAAATGGCTAAGTGTTGGTGCGAAGTTCGCACTTCGCCCAGTCTGGGTGCGAAGTTCGCACTTCGCCCCTCTTCTGGGCGCACCTTGTAACTGGCAGGCTGGCAGGCTGACAAGAGAGTGTTAAATGCTGGAGCAAAGTCCGTACGACGGCAGATACCGGTTTTCACCTGTGCGCAACCCGACTTCGCCACCGAAGTCGGAGTGCGCCCTTGACAGGTGCGCAGTAGGGAAACAAACTCAGAAATGCACCTAAGGCATGAAGGCCTCCCCGACTGCGCTGTTTTCTGCCCGCGCAACCCGAGACGCTCTGATCCCAAGCGAAGTTGGACAAACTGCCTTCCAAGGCAGACACGTGTCACACAGCATCATCCATCATCTGACAAGTGTCCAGCTTCGGGATTTGAGCCAAGACGTGCCAAGCAAAAGGACGAGCATGGGTTGCACTACCTGCGCCAGTGACCTCATTTAAAGCCGATTGGAGGTTCTACCTGCTCCAGCTACCCGCATACCTGCCGAGAAGAAGTCCTGCCCAACATCGCCGACTAGTCGTCCGACTTCCGGGAAGACCATGTCTGCGAGTACGATCCGGTCCGACAAAAGGTCGGCATTTGCGGCTCTTTCGCCGCTTTTGTCGCCTATTGTTTGATCGGGACCTTGTGCCCATTAATGTAACGGGAGGGACTCGGGCTATAAAAAACCACCATGAATTCATTGTAAAGGGTGGAAGGGGAATGTCCGTTAGGGAACCACTTGTGCCCATTGTAACCGTGCTTCTGTTTATAAATATAAATTGTATGCTTGGCTCTGTTCTGTTGCTTCTATTTTTTATGCTGCCTTTCATTATATATATGCTTAACGCTAACTCGTGTCACGGCTCGTTGATTCACTTCAGCATTTGGTGATCAGGTGCCTTTAGCATTGCTTGTCTGAGCACTTTTTGTACTTAATAGTTTAAAGGATACATAGAATAGATGTGGTAGCAGTTCCATCAGTTGTGTGTTACGTTGCTGTCTGTATCTGGTGATTGATGCGTTGTCGTACTGTTAGTTCCTTGTAGGGAATGTCTGTTAGGGAGCCATTGTAGCTGTGCGGTTAAAATCTCTGCATAACACATATACCTGGATCTGACATCTCTTGGTTGCTTTCTGTTTAAGACACCGTACGTATCTGGTGATTGATGCATTCCCGTGCTGTTAGTTCCTTGTAGGGAATGTTTGCTAGGGGATCATTGAAGCTGTGCATACACCGCTTAATACAGAAAGTATACTAGATTTTGCAGTTCTTAGTCATGCTTTGTATTTATGATGCAGTAAGTAGCGGTAATTGGTGTGTTCCCGTACTGTTAGTTCCCCCCACCAACCTCCACGTATATTTGTAAATTCCTTTCTGTTCATTTATCTCTTTCCTGTACTCTTAGCTTAAATCAGAAAACCCCCAAAAGGAGCCGGCCTTCTCCGGAGATTGGCACGGAAGGCATCTCTTCCTTCCGGCCTTTCATGTTGGTGGGCGAATCTCGGCGCATTAACCCAAAATCCTTTCCTCATGGCAGATTCGTAACCAACGGAGCTTCATCGAATATCACATCTCGATTGATATGAATCTTCTTGGTAATAGGGTCAACCAATCGATACCCTTTTGATTCTTCATCATAACCAAGAAATATGCACTGCAGAGATTTCTCATCTAGCTTGCTCCTTTTCTTCTTAGGAATGTGCATGTAGGCTTTGCAACCAAATATCCTTAGATGAGAAATTGATGGTTTTCTTCCACTCCAGGCTTCTTCAGGTGTGACTCCTTGAAGAGCTTTTGTTGGTGCTCGATTTAGGAGATACACAACAATAGTGACAGCTTCTGCCCAATATTGTTGCCCAAGATGAGCTCCTGTGAGCATACATCAAACCATCTCCATGATGGAACGATTCCTCCTTTCAACAACTCCATTTTGTTGAGGAGTATATGATTTTGTAAGCTGTCTTTTTATCCCATGTTTTGTAAGAAACCTAGAGAACTCGTTGGAGGTAAATTCCCCCCTCGATCTGAGCGAAGGGCCTTGATTGAATATCCTGATTCTTTCTCAACACGTTTCTGAAACTGCTGAAAATACAAGAAGGCATCTGACTTCAGCTGTAAGAAGAAGACCCACATCTTTCTGGAGTAATCATCAACAAACAACTGAAAATATTTCTTTCCACCAAAACTGTTTGGCATGGGTCCGCATAGATCGATGTGTATTAGCTCCAACGGTGCTTTTGCCCTTGAAGAACTCAATTCAAATGGTACTCAATGTTGCTTCCTTGCTAAGCAATCCGAGCATACAGGCAATGTAGGTGAGAGGTTGGGCAGTCCTAACACCATATCATGTTTACTCATTTGGAGTAAGTAGCCTGAACTGAGATGCCCATACCGTTTGTGCCACAAAGAGGTTGCTTCTTTTGTGTTGGCAGCCAAGGCAACATGAGGTGTGTTGAGGGCATCTAAAGCAAATAATCCATGCTTGTAGGAAGCAGTTGCTATATGTTTACCATGCTTGGTGATGAAGCAACGCTTCTTTCCATCAACTACTTTGAAATCAACCACCATATTCTTATCCAAGATTTGTGGAACTGACAACAAATTGTTGGCCAATCTTGGTACATAAAGTACCTTCTCAATTCGGCACTGTCCATCTGGAAGAGTTACCGAAACATCACCTACCCCTTGGACTTGATAGGTCTTATCATCTGCAATTGTGACAGGTTTGCCTTCTTTGGCTTCAAAAGTATCAAACCACCCCTTATCTCCTGTCATGTGCTTGCTTGCACCTGAATCTATGTACCAAACATTATCTTTTTGTTTGGAATCAGTCTGAGTCATTAGCACTTTGTGTGCTTGCTCCGAGTCTGAATCTGATTCTTCAATAGCAACATGCCCTTTTTGTTGCCTATATTTGGGTCGTGGTTTGTATTGCCCTTTCTTCTTTGGTGGTTGTCTATTCTTATCACCTTTGTTGGAAGAGTTGAACCAACATTGTTTTGTGTCATGAATGTCTTTCTCACAAATGTGGCAATACCTCTTTTGCTTTTGAGGTGTCTTTTGTGAGGAGGTTGAGGTGATAGAACCCTTGGATGAAGAACCCTTCTGAAAAGAACCTTGTTTCTTATACCCAGATTTCTTAGAAATGAGTGCATTGTTGGACAATTGGTCTCTTAGGTTGTTAGTTGCTTCTTCTTGTTGCAACAAATTAACCAACTCCTCAAAAGAGACTTGTCTATTGGACACTTGGAGGGAAGTGACAAGCACTCTAAAAGAATCTGGTAAAGCTCTCAAAATGATGGAATTTAAGAGCTTATCTTCCACTTTTTCTCCCATTGCATGCAATTTTGCTCTCAAATCAGCAACTCTGCAAAGAAACACCTCTACACTTTCTCCATTCTTCATGCTTAGAGTGTGAAGTTGGGATTGAAGGTTAAGAATGGTTGCTTGATTCTTTCCTTCATAAATGGTGGTCAATGTATCCCATGCATCTTTTGCATTTTCTTTTTCACAGATATGCGGTTGAATCTCATCAATAGTGGCAAGAACTATGATCATCAATGCTTTGGCATTTGCATCATCATATGTTTCTCTTGCATCATCTCCAACTTTTGGGCGTGTGACTCTGCCAGTCACGATGTCCCATAGCTTTTCAACCTGCAATATGGTCCTCATCTTTGTCTTCCATGGAGCAAAATTCGGACCTCTCAAGAGCTGAGAATTTGAAAGATAGGCCTTTGCAATGGACATTGTGAGGGTTCCTTATATCACCAAATGGTCCCCCTTTCTTTATACCGCTAGTCCGATAGACCTGATATGTCCGATATACCCGCTTTTCCTATAATACCCATCGGTACATGGAATAAGTTGGTCCCCTCAATATACGCGATCGTACACGAGAGAGACTTTAAGGTACGTGAAACAGATCGATCCGTGGCACATAAGCAGTACTAAAAGGGATTCACTCTATCTTTGACACCTGCTTAAAAAGACCTCCACATACGTAGGGCGACAAGTCCCTTAAATACTTGGAGGAACTTAATTTCAGGTTTTACATCAAGCGATAGTAGTGAATAGGGTAATGATGGAGTGAAAATAAAATTGGCTTTCCTTATTTCTCCCCGGTGGTTTATAGGGATAGACCCCAGATGCCGTTGTTGCAGCTATATTAGGCACTAAACGCAGTAGCCCAATCACAACAGCATTACCTGTAAGTGCGGGCCAGAGGTGTCGTAATTACCAAATGCTGCCTTGCGCAAATTGCACAAAAATAGGGTATAAATTTGGGGTCTTTTGCTGCCACAATATTAATGCATTAAACAAAAAATTAAATGCATTTAAACATTCATCATGCCCACAAATTTATGTTTTTGAAGGTGTCGGATTCCACCGAAAATGCACCTTTTACAATGCCAATTTTGTTTCAATGTTTGTTTTGCAATAATTGCAAAAATACAAACTTGTTCCCCCCTTTGTTTTTGCAAAACTGTTCCTCCCTTATTGTTCTCTTTTGTTTTGAGTTTTGTTTTTCAAAACAAATGCATTTAAAAAATAATATAAATTAATTAGCCAATTAATTAAATTATTTTAACTAGTAATTAACTTATTAATTAAAAACATAATTAACTAATTAACTAATTACTTAAAAATAAAATAACTAATAGCTAAATAATTCTATTAAATTTAGAAAATGCAAAATATTTTTTAATAAAAAAAAATTGTGGTTTTCTTTTAGGAACCTGTCGGGCTCTAGCTCTTCCAAGGTCAACGATCGGAATCCACGAGCAGGTCAACGAGGGCACGGATCTCCAAGCAACAGGTATCGCGAAAATGTCAATAAGGGCGTAGTTGTCCAAGCAACACAAAAGGTGCTCGGGCTGCCTCTGTGGGCCCCTCGCGCTGGCGTTGGCACCTTCGGGTGGCCTTGCGCAAGAGGCTCCTTGACCACCATTAGGTGGTCAAAGCACCTTGTGAGCCTCCGCGCTAATAAGGCACTAATAATGCCTTCCCACAGTGCATGTAGGACTAAGTGCACAAATGAAACAAAAGACCTTGCGCCCAGACCAACCACGCTATGCCACGTGTCACAAAAGCAGTGGAGGGAGGCCTTGCATCGTGATTGGAGGATAAAACCTTACAAAAGATTTTAATTTTTCCTTCTTCTTTTTTTTGCGTGGTCGTCTCCGCTCTATGTCTATTCTGAGTTTGTGATTTTCGCAGCAATCGACCGCAAATCGGCTGCTAATTTGGACCACCTATGGCCCTGTGGCTGCATACCTCTACTGCTCGGGCGAGAGAGAGCTCGATCGCACAACAAATCGAGCCCCAAATTCTTTGTCGCCTGCGTATAGCTGATCTGCCTGTGCGGCGATTTGCGCAGTCCAATATCACAGACCCCTAGAACTCGTCATTAACAGGGAAGACATGATTTGTTCTGCTTGATCTGCACAAGCAAAATCTCTTCCTCTTTCTTGGACCGATGCTATGTTGCAGACTCGCCAATATGAGCACACAATCAGCATTTAGCAAGGTGTCTAGTGCTACGCATAGAGCTATGGTATCTCTGCTCTGAAACCACTGATGGCAAAACAACTCAAAGATTTCATTCAGCTGCAATGAATATATTTACAGAGCACTGGCCAAGATTAGCCAGTAACGAACATACTAAAATAAATAAAATATATATTTTGCCTAAAATCAGAACACTAACTTAGGCAGCATGCGAAATTTTATTTTCTGCACGTTGACTTCTAGAATGCCAACTTGCTTGCACTAATCTAACATAATAATGTTATAATTAAATAACCTAACAGCTTAGACCAGAATTGAGGAAAAGAATAGAGAATCCTCAATTATTGCTCACATTACAAGCATAGATTTGAGCAACAATGTAGAATACTCGAAACCACTAACATGGTTTGCAGAAGATTTATCTTAGATCAACAAAATTGTGTGTTTCTAACCTTGAAGAAAAGGGAGAATGCTTACTTCTAAGTTGTGTAAAGAATGGTTCCTGCACATGAAGATGAATTTTTGCACTCTCTAGCACCTGAAGGACAACAAAAAGAAATAAACATTCTTTCATTAAAAAATCATCTAACATAAATCTACCAAGATTTTACAAGAGGACTGGAACAGCGGTGATAGATTTACATCTATTAAATGAGATCCCATATTTACAATCACTTTCATCCACGAATCGATTTTCAGCAACAATGTTTCATCTTCATTCAGCCCTTGCACAGATGCATTCTTTCTTATAAATGTTCCAGAAGTTATAGACTCATATAATGTAGATGCTAACTGCTTATACAATGGATAAACTGGCACTCCCTCTCGAATTGCTTCTGCAACATCAACTGATAACAAAATGGTTAGAAAAGTCTATTACTGCTGTGTGCCAATGATTAGACACACATTTAAATTTAAAATTGCAACCAGAAACACAAGATTACTATACATACAGAACACACATTCATCATAGAAAGTAGAAACAATATTAAATAGAATTCCATCCTACATTATATTCATTGAGTTTCTATGACATTCTTTCGCAGCTCTTTGGTGCCTTACAATATCATCAGCTAGTTACATCCATACATTCATGGTAACTTTACAGGGGACACAACTTTCCATAACTGTCATTTATACATGATTATCCTTAACTACAGCATGTATTACTACAAAATCGCATTTAACTGCCAGAGGAGCTTGATGCCACTAACTAGTGATTCTGGCTGGAGCCATACAATACAAAATTAGGTCCCCTACTAACAACTACAAATCCAAATAAAATGAAGGATATATTAAAACCCCTAATACTTTTTTTTTCAATTGGTTATATGGGATTGAAACAGGCCCCACCCGTATTACATCATCACCACATAATGGTATTACAACAAAGCTTGGATATTATCCATGTATCGTTTGGCAAGATTTGAACTTTGGTCTCCTCCTTAAATGTTGAGGAATCTAACCAGTTGAGCGAATGCCACTTGATCAAAATCCCTAATACTTAATCAAAACAACTAGATAAGTTTTCATTAAATCAGCACAATCAACAAACTATCATAAATTTTAACAATGGTGCCTCTACAAGAGCTTTGCAGTTCATGAAACAAAATGAAATTATATTAACGTCCACAATAAACAGAGTAGGTCGACGGGACTAAAGAGTGCATCGACGTAACCCTAAAGAAGAAGAGAAAGAGACAATTAGCAAATAAAGACTAACAAAGAAATAACAACTGAGGGGTTACCCGAAGCAGGATGACACTAGAAAATGGAACACTCCCAAAGATTTGGACTGTTGTGAAAGTCATCTTTTACTGAATAATTTCCAGTTATCTTTAAAAGTAACATCTTTAGACAAGAGGTAAGCCAAAATATCATTCCAGTTTTGTCTATGGATTCAAGTACACATAACTTGAGTTACTAAGAACAACTGTGGGATAAAGTTTTCTGGAATATGACTCGAAGTGAAAATTAATAAAGGTAGAAATTTGAATGTCAGTTAATGAATGGTGTCCCAAAGTCATTGTCTTGGGGCAATCTTTAAATTTTTTCAAGTAATTCGCAACCTTGAAACCCAGAGGTAGGGATAATACGTGAGGCTTGGTTAAAACTGGTCAACATTCAGGAAACAAACATATAGAAGGCAAATCCTTTTCCAGTTTGAGTGTTGATCTGCTTTGTAATATCCAGTGATTGAACCTCAAACAGATCCTTTTACAAAAGTTGTATACTTTTGGCTTAGTCTCACCTGGACTCTTAAAAATCTAATTACTAGTCATTAGCGAAACCCTCCATTTTCCATCAAGCTTCCTCTTTGATGTCCAAAAAATCCTTTTGGAAGATGAAAAAAAGTATGGACAGTCCATCAAGAGCTTGACCGAAACACAATTGAAGCATACAACATGCTACACTTAGTCCATCAAACTTGCTAGTTTCCAAGAATGAAAAACACACGAACCAAGCAAATCCCATATAAAAAAGTGGAATGCAATTGGAAAGCTGAAATATTAAGGAAGACAAACACACAACAACAATGATATAATAATTTAATGCAGGAAGAACTCTTTTGGGGGAAGAAAACCCATGGATTAGATATTGAAGCTTCATATTCCTTGCAAAATTGAAACAAGTATGTATATATATATATAAAAGAACCATCTCCCATCACATTGGCCTTTACGACAATGTACGACTAGTATCAACTTATTTGCAGCATCATGTAGAACCCCTCAATAGTGTTCCTGCTCTCTCTTCGCTGGAAATTTATTTGCCCCTCTTCTCGGTTCATAAAAATTGCCTTCTTCCTTGCTAGTCTTGGCCAAGTATGTTTTATCTAGTCTTCATTCATGAGGCTTCTTGAATGTTACTGATGATTGAAAGCAATATTTCATGCTTTCTGCAGCACATATTTCTCTTAACACTTGTCCTTTTCCAACTTTGGACAACTTACACATGCCTCTCCAGCCCACATATTGCTAGCTTCATGGCTGGACTGTTTCTTGCACTTTTAGGGAGAAAATGAATGAGTTTTCAATGGATTTTTACTAGACATACAAAAAAACTACTGTAGAAATCGTCTCATTTGGAGCTAATATGAGTGAGAGATCATGTGTACAGCAGACAAGTTTTGCCATCTTGAAGGGCATTGATAGTCCTCTTTTATCCAAAAAAAAAAAACGGTCAAGTATTTTGGACTTTATTCAGGTGACTTATGTACAAAATACGACTAACTGATTTGAATTATGTCCACTCTGTTTTAGAGGTCAAATGTTGCAATATGGATCTGCATTTACTTCTGGTATTGCCCTTGAGTCAGCAACCTCTCCTTGAAGTTTTGTTCAATTTTGACTTTGTTTGAAGGAAATATAGCCAAAAGGACCATAAGACCCTATTGATTTGGGACTGCCTATTCCTTCCTCTAGGCTGTCCAAAGTCTCCTTTGCCGCCTATTCTTACGATGTCTCCTACACGGGGTGTAACCACTAGGTGGTCCTAACGGGCCAACCTGATGGCCATGCAAAACTTGGTTGTTTCCTACGCAATCAAAAGGTAATCCTAACAGACCACCCAACTAACTACGTGGCCTAGGGGTAGCCTAAGGGAAAAAATTTCCCCTCAAACTACCAAGAAAGAGGCCAACCAACCTCACCCCTTGGCCAGGCAAACTTATACGGCTTGGGAACCTGACGATCCTCCCAAACTATCTAAGGTGCAGCACACCTCGTGAGTTGCCTAACGGTCCTTGCAAACCGCTTCGACTTCCCAAGCGATCATCTGTACTTGTTGGCGGATCTTCAATTCTCTTCCTTATGCGCCTTCCTCGGAGTTGGTGACATTATTTGTTTCTTCCTCCTACAGATCTTGTTGTAACACTGGTGTGTTATCTATCCTTCGTCTTCTGAGTCTTGAGCTCGAACTGTCACTACTTGAATTGTCTTCGTCACTGGTAAAGGACATGTTGCTAGAATTTATTCTCCAATTCCTTGCTCCGCCTTCCATAGATAAGGGATCTTAAATATATCTCTCCAAAGCGTCTCATTTGCTGCCAGCCTTCTTTGTCTTTTGGCCTAAATATCATCCCTCAATCTCACAATTTCATGATCATCTTGTGCCCTTAATTGCTCATTTCTTTGTTGCAGTTGTTCATACTGCTCTTATAATTGCTCTCCTCATGTGTTGTTGTTAAAGACCAATTCTAGCCAACAAACTCATGTCCTCATATTCACTTCCCTCACTCTGAGGTTCATGACTTGGTGGTTCTTGACCTATTACCACCATCCGCAGGGCTTCTTTGTTGTGTGATCTGTGTTGGCAAGTATGCCTAATTATCTCACAGGTAAATTTCTCTAGGATCAAATTTTCACACAATAATGCTCACAATATTGCGTACCAAAAATACTTATCTATTACATTCATAAATCAGAAATTCTCACATTACAAAACTCATTCGATTACTCTATTGATTCAGTTGATTCAGTTACAAAGCATAGAGCCTTGTCTCCAATATATAACCTTACAAAAGACTCTTTAATACTCTTGACTTTTACTCTCCTCAAACACATGGGAGATGCAACCTTTTATATGCCTCACATTATGACAAAGCTTCTCATGATTACATAACCTCCTACTTCACATCTTGACACATCTCACATGACTCTTCACTTCCACACTTCTTCACTTGCACACTTGACACCTTTCACACTTAATTACAAGATACATAAATACTCTTCACACTTTGAGACATACTTTAGACACACACACTTCCTAAGCTAAATATTTACAACAATGCTCAATAGTACCAAATAATGTAATACCTCCAACACCCCCCCATATTACATTATTTGGTGTGAAGGCCTTGCCTTCAATCTTTGTCTTCTGTCTTCGTCTTGTTTCCATCTTTTGTCTCTATTGCTGCTGGTACCAAAGCTGCATTTGTGTTGATTCTGATTATTTCCATAGTAGCTTTTGCAATGATCTATTTGAGAATTTCATCTAATGCCATCATTAATATGCCTTTTATAGTGCTCCATTCATGAACACTATTTCCTTTGTACCAACAAGTTTTGTGGGAATGATTATGGCTCCCACAATTTTTACAATGAACAAGATCCCAACAATCTTCAACTTTATGTCCATATTTATTGCATTGTTCACACCTTTGAGTGTAATTTGATCTTCTATATTTTGGATGGACTCTTATAGGAACAAAAAATCTGTTTCCTGATTTTGCAACTTTCCTTGATGTCTTGAATGTATTGTAATCTGATTTCCCTTCATTATTAGCATCTTCAAAACAATATTTTATGCACCATTTAAGAATCATAAGAATTATACTTTCTGCTTCTCTTTGAATGAATTGTATATGCTCCATCAGTTTTGTTGTTCCATGTTTTCTTTTGAAACAATTTGTAAATGATTTTTTCCTTTTTCTTCATTTTGAATATTCATTTTTCCTTGCTTTCTAGCCATGATGTAGCTCTTTTGAATTTCTTCTTCTTCTTCAAATTAAACAATCAATCAATTCTTCAAATTTACTTTTCACTCCTTATAACTCCCAAAGTTTTAATTTCAAATTCTTCCTCCTTTTAACAAATTCAAATTTCAAATTTCCTCTTTTAAAAATCTCAATTTCATCAATCAATTTTCAATCCTTAATTCATCATTCATCAATTTTCAAATTCAATTCTTTAATCCTCTTATGTCTCCCAAAATAATTTCTCAATTCCTAATTTCTCCCTTTATTTCCTTCATTAATTAAATCATTCCCTTATTTCTCCAATCATCAATCAAACAATCTTCAAATCAATTATCCAATTTCCTTATGCCTCCACTAATCTCAATTTTTAATTCCTTAATTAGCTTATCTCTCCAAAATGCTTTAATAATCAATAAAACAACTTATAACTCCCAAAAATTTAAATATGCGCCCACAAATTCAAATATGACCTAATTTCTAAAACACAAACCTTTACAAAGCTCATAACGTCAGGACAGATTAATATCATGAATCCTCTTAAATCCGTAATGTTCCCTAACTGTAAAACGCTTGTTATCCGTCTCTATCAACCAATGTCATTCATCTTCAATCAAACACTTGTCCGCATCGAACGTTTCACATTCACCGCCTATATTCCTCAAATTTCAGATGCTTTCTTCTTGTTTGCAGGTCCATCAATGGTGGCGCACGCAACTCTCCTCTGCTTCAATGTTCTTGTACACTCCTTCAAACACCAGCCACTCCTTCACGTTCTGTAGTCTTCTCTACTTTCGTTCTCACAGACTACTCCCAATTGATGCTCTTCCTTCGTTCTTCAAATTGCTGCTCGTCCAACTTTCTCTCGTTTTTCAAATCTCTACTCATCCAACTCAAGCAACGTTCCAACAGTCAACTCGTCTTCTCATCGGTCCGCTATCTAGATCAACTTTCTCACAACTTCCAAGGTGCCAACATTCACTCGCTGTCAGTCTGTCAATGCTCTCTATAGCAGTTTGTATCTTCTCCTTTCAATGTTTCCCAGTCCGACTTCTTCACAACTTTCAGTCTTTACTAATCCTCCTTCAGCGTCCTCTTCTCTGCAATATTCCTCCAAAGCTCCAATAATCTCCAACAATTCTCCTCCAACAAACTTCAAATCTCTTCTAAAGTCGTCCACGTCTTCCAATGAATATCTCCAACAAAATCTCATTTTTGCAGATCTCTAATCCCCGGCTTCCAATCTCTTCACTCCAACAATCCTTCCTCAATCTCAATAGCTCCTCACCAGCGTAGATTTGAGCCAAGATAGTTATGATACCACTATTGGCAAATATGCCTAATTATCTCACAAGTAAATTTCTCCAGGATCAAATAATCACACACAATAATGCTCACAATATTGCACACCAAAAATACTTCTCTATTACGTTCATGAATCAGAATTTCTCACATTACAAAACTCATTCGATTACTCTATTGATTCAGTTGATTCAATTACATAGCATGGAGCCTCTTCAATACTCCTGACTTTTGCTCTCCTCAAACACATGGGAGATGCAACCTTTCACATGCCTCTCATTATGACAAAGCTTCTCATGATTACATAACCTCCTACTTCACATCTTGACACATCTCACATGACTCTTCACTTCCACACTTGACACCTAAAATTTCAAAAAGGACAAAAAATTTGAAGGAAAATGCATACCAAAGGTACAAAGCCTCCCAACATGCAAGCTTTGGTTCAAGGCTTTGTAGTAACTATTTGGTGTAGTACCTAGTGCTAGAAGTACATGACTACTATGAACTAGTTGTGGCATATGCAAAATGTTAAGATCCTAACACTCAAGAAATCAAATCCCCTCATGGGAATTTTAAGATAGATATAGTTGGACACAACATTTGATGTACATTGTGCCTACCGATGGGAGAATATCACATTATCATGGAAGAAATGGCATAGATGTTTAATGAAATACTAGACAAAGACAAAATGAAGTTTTTGTGCACCAACCGCAGGGGCTTGAACTCAAATGAACCAATTCTCTCTTAACATGTTTGATGAGAGCTCAAAAGATGCACTGATTATTTTCCCCTTAGTGACAAACAAAGCTATTCTATCACCAAATATTACAAGGATTATGGCCTTCAAACAACAACACCTTGAGGTTCAGCATGGTGAGTTCACTCTTGTCTCTAACGAAGATGAAGCCTCTCTGTAATTGACTACATAAATTACCATGTAATATCATTTTATCTCCACTTGAGTTGCCTTATCTTACACATGGGTATATTACTATGGTATTTATAATTGAAGTAGGTGACTAAGGACTAAAATTGCTACATCTGGAGTTCATTTTGATCTCCTACTGCTGAGCATCACCTTCGACACCAGAGATTGGACCTTATGGCTGCTATCAAGTCACTTTGAAGGAGCCTACCCTCAGAAACAATGTTGTTGCTCTTTTCTTACATGTCTGAACAACCAATCTAGCCCTAGATCACTTTCTTCCTTCTTTTGTGCACCATCTTCCACTTTGGTTCAACTTGATTCTCCTTCTTCCTGAACCACTATTCCCTCCAATGCCTACGAAGACTGATCTGGTACCAAAATCAGCCTTCCTATACTCTTTTCATCCTCTTCTCTTGGTTAAAGACTCACCATGTTTACCTATGCTTTTATTTTGTATGGTATCAATCTCAAACCATTACCTGTTTTGGGGCACATTGTCCCATCCAATTTTTGCAATCGCACCGCGCCATTGTCCATCATATCTATCACCTAGAAGGGTCCAAGCCACAATGTCTTCAACTTTCCTGGCTTGATTTCATGCATGCCATTATACTTCAATACCACGTCACCCAGTTTCAACCCCATCTTCTGTAGGTACTTGTCATGCCATAACTTCTTCCTACGTTGAGCAATCTCCATTTAGCACTATGCCATCACCCTTTTCTCATCTAGTTTGAGGTTCATGACACTAGTCAAACTAGATGAGAAAAGGGTGTTGGCATAGTCCTGCCAAAATAGCCCTGCCAGAAGCACTTTCCTTGTCGTCGTATCTGGGCTTTTTCCTCTTGCCAATCCTTCATGAGCCTCTCTTAACATTGTGTTCACTTCCTCTTCCATTACGCATCTTCACAATATCCCATCTAGTCCAATTTTATGTAGCAAGCCCACAATTAATTGAAATGGTGCTAATTTGATGAGGACCTTCTTCCTCTTTGTTGCCATCATCTCCCTTGGTAGCTCCCTCGTTGACAAGTATTCACCAGTCAACTTGTACCATGACATTAGCACATTGATTGCAAATAAATGAGCATCAAGAAACTCATCTGACACTCCTGCAAGTTCTCCCAAGTGAATCCTCGACAACTGATCTGCTATCACATGCTTCTTTCCAAATCTCGACACCACCCAGAATACAAACTCTTATACTATGACGAGCCAACTGCTAACTCACCCGTGAATGGTTAGTTTATTAATCAGACACAATAGAGCCTGATGATCTACATAAAAAGCAAAAGGGTTGGCCAACAAATAATGCCTGAACTTTTGGACTACATAGACCATCCCTAAAGCTTCTCTCTCTATTGTGTTGTAGTTCTTTTCCGCCCTCGACAACAACCAACTAGAAAAATAGATGGGTTGATCCAGCCTAAACTGCCCCTCCTGGGCTAACCTGCATCCAATCGCAAAATTGGACGCATCCACATGGACGTGAAATTCCTTATCCTAATCCGGAAACACCATAATGGGACGCACCATAATTGAACACACCAACTTTGCCTTCAACTCGTCAAAGGCCTTATGATGTTCCTCCGTCCATCGAAAAGGAACATTCTTGCACATCAGAACATCCAACGGATGGGACACATGGGTAAAATTTTGATAGATCTTCTGTAATACCCGACATGTACTAAAAAGGACTTCAACAAGCTCACGTCATATGGCTGCTCCATACTCATCATGATGTGAATCTTGTCAGGATCAGTCTTCAGCCCTTCTTTACATACTACGTGTCCCAACAATTTGCCATACGGCACCAACAACTTACACTTTTTGGGGTTCAATGACAAACAAGCATTCATACACAATCTCACGCATTCTTCTAGCACCTTTAGATGCTCGTCCTTTTTCCCATACAATGACCAGTCATCCAAGAAGACTTTAAATTCTCTAGTGGGCATTTGCTCAAAAATATACAAATTTATTCTTTGGAACATGGTGGGGTATTACATAGACCAAATGGCATTCAATTGTATGCATAGATGCCATTCTCCACCACAAATGTTGTCTTCAGCTTATCCCTTGGCAATACTTATTTGTTTGCAGCCGAAGAACCCATCTAAAAATGAATAAATCTCATGTCCAGCTACTTCTTCCAAGATCGAGTCAGTAAACGGGATTGGAAAGGGATCCTTGATTGTTACAGCATTCAGACTACAGAAGTCCATGCAAATGCAGATCTGGTTTGCCTCCTTCTTTAAGGTGATAAAATTGGCGACATCCACTCACTCATTGTGACCTTGAAGATTATACTTGTATCTAGCATCTTTTGAATTTTTGAATTCACCAAGGCCGCCTACTTAGGATTCATCCTGTATGGCCTCCTCCTTATTGGTAATCCACTCGAAACCAACTGAATCTAATGCACACATAATTCTAGTGGTATCCCTTTCAAATCCTTGTATGTCTATACAAAGACTTCTTTATCCTGCATAAAGATTTTCAGCGTTGTTGCCTTCAACAATAGATCCCAATCATCTCCACAATGAATTATCTTTTCTTCACCTTCTTTACCAAGGTTTACCTGAACCATCTTTGGCCCCTCAAACTTTATAGTGTCAGGTTCACTTGCCACTTTCACCACGTCAAATGGGTGTGTTGGTTTTTCATCAATCACAACATCACCAATGGTAACATCCACAAAGTTCTTCGCGAATTTCAACTTTTTCTTTTCTTCTTCCTCTGGTGGAGATATTTTCTTCTTACTACTTTCACCAACCTCGTGCACAATCTTCCCTCATTCATCATGGTCTTACTCATTCTCCTCTACCTAAATACAAAGATAATTTGGCAGAAACACTTCATAATCCTCCATCTGCCAATGAAGAAGTCCACTTTCAAAACACTCTTTGTCTTCCTAGCATTCTTCCGATTGCAACACTCCTTCATTCGGTCCATGTCTGTTGTACTCATCTGAACATGAACTCTCCAACTCGTCAGTTGTCGCGAGATCCTCATTCACGAACTGATTCTTCAAATTTATCATATATTTGTGCTGCCCCTTTTTGAATGTCAGACGATCCTTCTCCCAATTGTGATTTACTTTTGCCATGTGCAGCCATCCTCTTCACAGCAATGCATCGTATGTCGTTTTTTGCATGGTGTTCACAACAAAATCCATGATAAATTCTTGGTTAACTATTTTCACTTTTTGACCCATTTAAGACTCCCTTCATTTCGATCCCCGGCAACGGTGCCAAATGTAGCATGGTGTTGAGTATCCCAACGGTGCCAAATGTAGCATGGTGTTGAGTATCCCAATGGTGGAAGAACAGAATGACAGATTTAGAGGCCAAGCAAAACTGCAGTCAATGTAATTTTACAATGGCTCATCGTACACCTATACGGCAATCAAATCTCATGCACTTTAACGACGGTCAAGTAATAGTGCACTTGTATGGCAATCAACTATCATACACTTGTTGGCAGTCAAGTGACAGTGCACTTGTACAGCAGTCAGCACGTTTGATCTTCACGAACTGATTCTTCAAATTTATCATATATTTGTGCTGCCCCTTTTTGAATGTCAGACGATCCTTCTCCCAATTGTGATTTACTTTTGCCATGTGCAGCCATCCTCTTCACAACAATGCATCGTATGTTGGTTTTTGCATGGTGTTCACAACAAAATCCATGATAAACTCTAGGTTAACTATTTTCACTTTTTGAGCCATTTAAGACTCCCTTCATTTCGATCCCCGGAAACGGTGCCAAATGTAGCATGGTGTTGAGTATCCCAACGGTGCCAAATGTAGCATGGTGGTGAGTATCCCAATGGTGGAGGAACAGAATGACAGATTTAGAGGCCAAGCAAGACTGCAGTCAATGTAATTTTACAATGACTCATCGTACACCTGTACGGCAATCAAATCTCATGCACTTTAACGTCGGTCAAGTAATAGTGCACTTGTATGGCAATCAACTATCATACACTTGTTGGCGGTCAAGTGACAGTGCACTTGTACAGCAGTCAGCACGTTTGATCTTCACTTGTATGCCAGGTGCTTGTACCACAAGCACTTCAACAACTCACTTTTTTTGGGGTCAATGAATGACAAACAAGCATTCATACACAATAATGCTCATTCTTCTAGCGCCTTTTTTCCCATACAATAATCAATCATCCAAGAAGACTTTAAATTCTCCAATGGACATTTTCTCAAAAATATACAGAATTATTCTTTGGAATGTAGTTGGGGCATTACAAAGACCAAAAGGCATTCGGGTGTATGCATAGATGCCATTCTCCACAACAAATGTGCGAGTGTAAACATCTTGTTCTCGACCATGGTCATCCCAAAGCACCATACAAGGAAGTCCAACCTGCCACTTGAATCTTTGCGATTTTTTAAAATTACAATGGATCTTATTCTTCTTTGATCTACAATCTTAAATTTATATCTAGGCACATTCAGATTTAGGTTTCCTGATTCGATCCATATTTCCTTGGGCAAAATTTTAACAGTAGATTCTCTTATGTTTGTTCAACTCCCACGATGATCTTACAGGGCTGTATCTTTCTAAATAGTCATGACTCATAATCTCCCAAATGTCCATAGGATCTTAAATTAGACAGCACTTCATTCACATTCTTCCCGCGTTCCTCACGAACTATTATGTTTTGCATCGATGTTCTTACATTCTTTATGTATGCAGCGTGTTTTCAACCACATCTTAGATGATATCTTCCAATTGCATGTAAACCCTGCGTTATAACACTAAAGACAACCTCATTTTATCATGATAAAATGAGGTGAAGCATAAATCCAACTCAACAACTCGAGATAATGGTAATAGACTTCCCTCTTTTGTAAGACCATTAAGACGTTTTGCTCACAGAAATATCCTTAAATTCCTTCGTTATTGAAATTAAAATTTTAAAGCCTTACCGGGAAAAGCCCTGATAACGGAGGAGGAAAACAGGGAATTCTAACTGTAAATTAGGTTTAATTTGAAAAACGGAAAATAATTATTTTTTTAATAAGTACAGAAACTCACCATGACATACGCAGTTGCACGGATTGCCGCCATTTTCGCCGCCCTCGTTGGCTTTGTGAGAATCAAAGCAAACGCACGCATTCTCGGGTTCGTTTTGCAAAAGTTGTTCGCAAAAGTCGGGAGGCAAAGAAGATGGGAGGTCCGGCAGGCCTTGCACAGACAATGAAAGCGTGAATTGGAGGATGTGTGGAAGATAATCGGACATGCGAATCGGTGAATTCGTCGCAGATGACGACGATAAATTTGAATTTTCATCCATTATGGTCGAGTCTCACCGATACTTTGGGAAATTGGAAGACGGAAATGAATCTCAACGTGATAATGGAAGACGGAAATGAATCTCAACGTGATAATTGTGGGTGAAGTATTTGGATAAAGGACAACGTTTCCTATTCCTATTGTCCTCTTCCGATTTATAAAACAATTTAAGTAGGTAGGAGAAATACATTCATTATAGGGGTTTGCGACAGAAGGTTTTATTATCAGCAAGGGTTTGCAGCAGAAGGTTTTATTATCAGCAAGGGTTTGCAACAGAGGGTTTGCAGAACAAGAGGGTTTTATTACACATTTATTTCAACGGATCAATAGTATAGAGGGTTCGGTTATAAAGGGTTTGAAAATGAAAGAAGGGAAGCAACAATTGCAAGAACCAATATATGTCAATGAGAAACAGTATTAGAGGATATTAAGGCGTCGACAAGCTCGAGCAAGGGCAACAACAATGAAAAGGGCATATCAAAAAATAAAAATAAAAAATATTCTACCACATAAACAGGTGGAGAATAAGAAACAATCAAAGGCAAATCACCAAAATGAGTTTTCAGATGAGGAAGAAACTTACAATCCCACAACTACACCACTCATGTGGGCACCAAGACGTTATGTGCAAGAACTAATGAAGATGAAAGAGAAACTTGAAAGCATGGAAAGGAGGGAGAAATTAAGAGAAACTAAATCATATGAGGTTATAAACACCATTCGGAGGCTGGCAAAGGAAAACAACCAACTCAAAGAGCAAGTGTCAAAGCTACAAAACCTTGCAAACATGGGTCATCGTGAATGGCATGTCCTCAAACAAGCCATCCATCCCCCAATCAATGATGCAATAGAGGTGGAAAAAACAAATGCAAATCAAATAAAAAAGGTACAGAAAACACTCCAAAACATTGAAACAAGAGAAAATGAGCTACGAAATGAATTAGCAAAGGCAAAGACATGGTCTCAAGTTGTAAAAGAACTAGTCAATCAACAAAAAGAGTTGATAGAGAAGCAAGTAAAAATTCAAATAACAGAAGAGAAAGAAAGACATGAGAAGTTAACAAATATAATCATCAAAGGGTTGAAAGATTATGGGGACAGGGAAGACACAAATCGTTTAACCAGGGACTTCTTGTCAGATCGATTACAATGGAAGGGTCAGATAAAAAAAGTAAGCAGAATTGGCAAGGCTGAGAGAAGGAGGCAGATATAGACATATTCGGGTCACATTGATGAGCTACGAGGATAAAATAAGGTTACTTAAAAACAGAGGCATGCCGAGAGGGTCACAATTTTATTTAGATGATGACCTAACATTTTTACAAAGAGGAAAAAGAAATAAGGAATGGGAAAAGGTGAGGGCAACAAGGAATGAAGGGACACAGGCATATTTAAGAAATGGAAAGGCATACATCACATCTAAACAAATCCAAAATAAATAGGGAGTATGGCCCGCCCGGTAACATCTTACAATGGTAAGTTGGAACTGTAGAGGTTTCCCTTGGAGAAGAGGACCCGGGTTAGGGCCCATTGCTAGAGACAAAGATATAATCATATCGATGAAACACATGAACACGATGGATGTAGGACTCCGGAATTTGTGGGATACAAAAAAATAGCAATATGGAATAAAGCAGCAGAAAATGGCGAAGGGCATGGGGGTATTATGGTTTTAATAAAAGAGGAATGGGATAGGGTCATTAAAATTGAAAAACAAGATGAAAACAAACAAGTACATCCGGATAAAGATCCTAGAAAATAAGTCGATTATTAACATAGCAAAGATGTTATTTTGCTCCCAAGAATTCTAAATTCTATAAGAAACATGACCTTAACAGAGAAGACCCATACTCCTCCCTAAAAAGAGACATTTCAATATACAGTAAGTTGGGGGAGATTATATTAATTGGAGATTTTAATGCAAGGATAGAAAATAAGCAAGCTAACATTATAGAAGGTAACGAAGATATTGAGATTAATCCTCTTTGGATGCCAGAAGAGGAAAATCAACAATGGACCAGGACTTCAGAAGATGAGCATGGGGCTATCACACAATATGGAGAAGAGTTGTTAGGTCTTTGCAGCATATACAATTTGATTATTTGCAATGGGATGAACAAATGGAAAAATTCAGGAAAGTATACATGCAAAACATATAAGGGACAAAGTGTAATAGACTATGTAATATGCTCACAAAATTACATACCAAAAATAGAGGAGCTAGAAGTGGAAGATTCTCCAATGGAACTTAAGTCAAATCACAACCCAATTGTTATGAAACTTCGAATGCATGGAGACAAACCAAGGGAAAAACACTTGCAAGGCAATCAAAATAAATATCCTCACAAGGGAAACATTCTCTTAACAGAAGAAAATTGGCAAAATTTTAGAGCAGTATTAAATAATAAGTTACAGGAAATGGAAGAACTACATCACAGTAGTAGAGATTACAGTAAGAGTGAATGGTTAATGCACGTTATTCAAGAAGCTCTAAACAAATGCAAGAGAGCTAAACCTAAAAAGAAAGAAAGGAATAGCTTCCCAACCAACCCATGGTTCGATGAAGATTGCAAAAAAATGCAAAGATTACTAAAGGAACCAACGGGTAAAACAAGAGCAAACAAAAAAGCATATGAGAAACTGGTAAGGGCAAAAAAAGAAGAATACACTAGAACAAGGAGGAAAGAATTGATTTATTTAAGGAAACATGAACCAAAGAAATTTTGGAAGGAACTAAGCGTGAAAAGGATGCAAACTGAAAATAACATAACAGTTAATCAATGGTTGGAATATTCAAAACAACTGTATCAGCGTAGTAACCAGCATGAGACACCCCCTACTATCATTGTCAAGAAAGAACTTTTCACAATTGAAGACATTATTTGTTACATTCCAAACATAGCCTGCGTCGGCTATGTTTTCCAAGTGTTTTAATATTTAGTATATATTTGATTCGCAATAGTTTAATTAAAATCATCTATCATTATTTTCTAAATTCATTTGCGTTATTCGCATTTGCCTATACGGCGAGGGTGTGCCCACCTCAAGTGGCGTTTGATTATTTTTATACTTCCGCTGCATTTCTTATTTGAAATCCAATATTTGTTCATTCTGTCTCGAAAATATCTATCTCTGTGTTTTCATTGTGAAGAAGGATAGTAATATCCTTCCAAGTGGTATCAGATTCAGCGATCAAGAGGGAAGCATGGGCGAATTCATCGTAGTTGGTCTAGTTCGAGGTTTCCAAAGGGAAGACAACGACGTACATTAGCCACGATAGAGCCAAGGATACACAGCATCTCCGTCGATTAGCAGTGCAAAGACCCCCATAATACGGGCTATAAAAACATCACACGCAATCACACTGTTGTCGTCCTGCGAAGAACGGTTCGGTCGCCAACTATAAGTAGCCGAACAGGCCGAGTTCAACGCAGAAGGATTTGTTTAAAAAAAAATTGAGAAAGGCTGCGCGTTTTGGGCGATCATAAAACCACCTCTCGACGGTGGAAAATACCTACAAGGTTCAGGGAAGGATCGGGTATACCAACCAAAGGAATCATCGAAAAATCACAACGTGCTCAACCAAACCGAATTGCGTTTTCGTGCTTAAGAAACAGAAAAATCATAGTATTTCCACCCGCGAGCCGTCGTCCAATCAAAACGCGACAATCATCGATTAAATTTGATTTCACTAAGGGCACGTTTTATTTATTTTTTTTTTCCGGGTGTTATCCCTTGGGGAGGGAGTGGTTAATAAGGAAAGTTGCACGCAATTAGCATTGTGACTTCGGTCACACATTGGGAGTTCCTTCGAGCGTAGCCTCTGTCGTCGTGTCCCGTTGTCCGTTCGTTTCGGTCTGTCGTCGTGTCTCGTTATCGTGCTCCATTGTCCGGTCGTCGTGTCCTGTTTTTGTCCGTCTCGGTCCAACGTTCTGTTGTTCGTCCGTG
This sequence comes from Wollemia nobilis, assembly GCA_028583015.1. Lineage (NCBI taxonomy): Eukaryota > Viridiplantae > Streptophyta > Pinopsida > Araucariales > Araucariaceae > Wollemia > Wollemia nobilis. Next base: position 7,175,055 of record JAQPPZ010003077.1, on the reverse strand, counting down.
CTGTCGTCGCGTCCTGTTTTCGTTCGTCTCGGTCCAGCGTTCTGTTGTCCGTCTATCTCGCTCCAGTAGTCGCTCGCTGTTAGCCCTCCTCATCGTCGCTATCCGTCTTGTCGTGTCGCATCGTGCCATCGCTACCAGTCGTGTCGTGCCACGTCGTGTCCTCTAGCTGTCCGTGCTGTCCGCGTCGCGTCGTGTCCTCTAGCTGTCCGTGCTGTCCGCGTCGTGTCCTCTAGCCGCGTCGTGTCCATGTGTCGAGTGTCCATGCTGTCCGTGTGTCCTCGAGCGGTCCTTGTCATGTCATTCGGTGCTATCATCGTCGTCTAGTTGTCGTTTCATCTTTTGTCCAGTTGTTCGTTCCGTCTTTCGCATCTGTTTTGGGTTCATCGTTGTTCGGTCGTAGCAGTACAATTGCTGTCAAAGTTGCTGAAATAGTCCAGTCAGTCCAAGTTGCTAAAATTGTCCAAATTAAAAATTGTTGAAGTTGTCCTCAAGGAGGCCATCCAAATTCAATTCTGCATCGCAGTGGGAGCGACAGTTGAAGCGGAAAACAAAATTTTTGCCAAATTCAACCGAATTGTCGTAGAAATCGAAGCTCAAGGATTCCTAAGCAGGAAGTTTTGAACAGTGCATGAGTAGAAGTTGGACCAAGGGACCTGACGGTCGACTATCAAGTTCAGAGATTCCCAATACAAGCGCAAGAAGACCTAATCGAAGCCCAGGTACAAAAAAATTCTCCTTCTCCTTTCAAAATTGGCAGTTATAATCCACATCATCCACTGGTAGACACTATGGCTACTAACCCTCCCCCAACTCACGACAACGTCACACAAGGAGAATCAGGCAACTCTGCCATTAACACTGATGAAGCTCTTCGAGAATTACTAGTTGGTATGCGCCAAATTAATGACACCCTATCTAAACTAGTGAGCGCACAAAACCAACCTAATCCCAATACTAATCCCCAAAATCACTCCCATAAACAAAGGAATGAAGAAAATGATGACCAGGATGAAGATTGGGAGCAGCGAAGAGGCAATTCGGATAATTACGGGAATCGCTATCATAGACAACGATATAACCAAGATCAGGAAAGGGATATGGGTTATCACCAACCGAGAGGCCCTAATAATTTTCCACGCATTGATATGCCCACTTTTGAGGGTCATGATCCTCGTGGTTGGATAGCCAAAATGGAAGGCATTCTCGACTTATACCAAATTAAGGATGTTGATAAAGTCCCTTTCGCTGCATCAAAATTAGGCACTGAGGCTTACCAATGGTTTGTATGGCTTAAACGCGAGAAAGGAGCTACTGTTTGCTGGAAGAATTTCACTACCTATTTTTTAGAAAGATTTGATGAAGGAGCTACATCATCATACACAGTAAGACTGTTATCTCTTAAGCAAGAAAGATCAGTTAGTGAGTTCGTCTCCGAATTCACCAGTTTACTACCGTATGCATTACACCTCAGTCCAGACACAATGGTAGGAGCTTTTCGCAATGGTTTGAAAGAAAATATTAAGGTGGAGGTGGACCTTCAAAATCCAACCTCGTTGAACGATTGCATAAGAATAGCCAAGCTAGCTGAGAAAAGAATTCAGTTGTCTACACAACATGAAACTTATAATCATCCTTCGTATGGCAACAACTCTTTTCACAGAAATGATCAACCATCAAGATACTTCTGCTATAAATGTCGCAATCACCATCCCAGAGAATAGGCATGTGCACAAAAACAAAACTTTCATATTGAATGCACTCAATATGAAGGAGAAGAAGAAGAAACATACCACCAGGAAGAACCTATTCAAGAAGAACTATCGATTGTTCTAGAAGAGAAGGAAGAGGATACAATGGCTATTTCAGTGCATGCCCTCATGGGGTTAACAGCCCACCATACAATCAAGGTACCAGGATTTCTCCGCCAAAAAAGGTAAATGTGCTAATTGATTCAGGCAGTACCCACAATTTTATCGACATCAAAACAACAAAAGCTTTAAATTTATTCATTAATTCGTCCAACAAAGACAAATTCCAGGTTCTAGTAGCCAACGGGGTGAACGCTCAATGTATTGGGCAAACATCTAAAGTTTCCATTAAAATGGGAACTTATACTTGGTATGGATCTCTCTTCGTAATGAATTTAGGGAACTCTGATGTCATTTTGGGAGTAGAGTGGTTGGAAACACTAGACACGGTTAGCTTCAATTTCAAAAAATTATTTGTGGAATGGAAGGAAAACGGACAGGTCATTCGTTTACAAGGCATTACTACTCCTCCATCACAGATGATGAGCTCTCATAGTATGGAGAAAACATTACAAAAGGTTGGATACGGATTCATAGATCAAATTAATTGTTTGAAAAAGCAATCTCAAGCAACTTCGGGTATTTCTGCTCCAGATTTACGGGACATCGTAGCACATTACGCAGAGGTCTTCCACGAACCAAAGGGACTACCTTCCCAAAGATCACATGACCATGCCAAGGTGATCGGCCAAAAAGTGAACTCTCAGTCCGAATTACCAATACTAGATACAGAAGGGCGTATATATCTCCAGTCGGAAGCAATTCTACAAAGCAGAACACGCATACGGAGCTCTCGTCACATCCAAGAATTTCTCATCAAATGGCAGGGCCTACCAGATGAAGCTGCAACCTGGGAACCTGACAGTATTTTCCAGACATTTCCAGCTTTGAGGACAAAGCTTTTCGAGGAGGGGAGTCATGTTACATTCCAAACATAGCCTGCGTCGGCTATGTTTTCCAAGTGTTTTAATATTTAGTATATATTTGATTCGCAATAGTTTAATTAAAATCATCTATCATTATTTTCTAAATTCATTTGCGTTATTCGCATTTGCCTATACGGCGAGGGTGTGCCCACCTCAAGTGGCGTTTGATTATTTTTATACTTCCGCTGCATTTCTTATTTGAAATCCAATATTTGTTCATTCTGTCTCGGAAATATCTATCTCTGTGTTTTCATTGTGAAGAAGGATAGTAATATCCTTCCATTATTCAAGGGATAAAAAAGTTAGCAACTGGTAAAGCCCGTGACATAGACAATCGTCAAGCAGAGCATATAAAATGGGGGGTAGATATCTTGGCACCGCAAATCAAAGAAATTTTCAATGAGGTCATACAAAATGGCTTCCCTACCGAGTGGACAACTAGCTTGACCATTCCTTTGTTTAAAAGTGGAGATGTAAATAATCCCTCAAACTATCGAACTATCATGATCAACCCTCTTTTTGCAAAGTTGTTTGGGAGTATGATAGAGCGTAAGATCAGCATATGGGCAGAAGAAAAGGGAAAGAGAGCAAAGGGGCAAGCAGGTTTTAGGCCCAAGCACTCAACTATTGATCATTGTATCACGCTCAGACACAGTGGAAAAAATATGGGACAAAAAAGAGGAGGCTTTTTGCTGTTTTGTAGACTTCAAAAAGGCCTTTGACACTGTGCCAAGGAAAAAATTATGGGGCAAAATGGAAGAGCTAGAGGTTCCAATTCACTACAGGGCAGCAGTTCACAGACTATATGAGCATGTAAAGGCTAGAATCAGAACACGAGAAGGGTTATCTGAATGTTTTGGTAGTGACATAGGTGTCAAACAAGGTTGCCCTCTATCTCCGACCTTATTTGGGTTGTACATTGACAAGTTAGAAGAATGGATAAAAAAATTTGGGGGAGAGGGTGTGCATTTAGCCAAATATGTGGTAAAACTCCTCATGTATGCAGATGATGTAATTCTTGTGGCCAAAACAACCAAAGATCTAGAAGATCACCTTCAAGCTCTAGAACTCTTTTGTAAAGAAGTTGAGATGCAGGTGAACACGAGCAAAACAAAAATTATGATTTTTTCAACAAAAAAGAAGAAGCAACAACTCAAATTTCAGTTTGCAGGAGAACCGCTTGATGTAGTAGTAGAATACAAATACCTAGGCATAGACTTTAATGACAAACTTAATTGGAATACATGTAGGATGAAAAGAACTCAAAGTGGTTGGAGAGCACTATATGCACTTCAAAACAGGGTAGGAATGCCGAGTTGTGGGACCGAAAGACCACCAAGGTCTTATTTGGCCTACTTGTTACACCGGTTCAGTTGTATGGTTGCGAGGTGTGGGCTAGTGGCACAACAAATGCAAAATGGAGGCAAATAGAAAGGATTCAAAAAAATCTAATCACAAACTTTCTCAAAATTAAGGCCACAACCCCTTATGAAATTATTCTAGCTGAAACTGTAATGTTCCCTTCAGAAGCAATTGCTATGACCAAGTCATTATGTTACTTGAAAAAAATAGAAAACATGACAAATGATAGATGGCCTAGAGCAACTAGGGACGAAGAGTTGCATAGGCGAAAGAATACGTGGATGAAACAAAATCGAAATGGATGAAACGTTGGGAAATCAACATAAATGAATGCCCAAATGTCAACAAAGACATAAAAAATTATGTGAATGAAAAGTTTAGAAGTGGAATGTGGAAAAATGCAAGCAAGAAAAGACAATATTATATTGCAAATTTTAACCCAACGTATGACCACAAGGAAAAAACGTATATAGGCGCTGAAATCAAGTGGAAGGAAAAAATTCTCATTGCTCAGATAAGGACTAGCTCTCATAGGCTTAGATGTGAAATAGGGAGATGGACAACGCCCAAAGAACAATGGGAAGAAAGGATATGTACTCTATGCAGCACAACGGCAGTAGAGATAGAGGAACACTTCATCTATAAATGCCCAAGTTTTTCAGATATCCATGACAAATACAAAGAAACACTTGGGAACGAGTTTATTACAGATTTATTTGAAGACAGTAAAATAAAAAAGTTGGAGAATTGCTAACACAAATCAGCAAGAGAAGGAACAACCTTCTCAAAGATATTAAAGATCATATGATATGATTTGAGTAATTGTACTTCCATATTTGAGGTCCCATAGACCATATTTGGGTCTCGCGGACGTAATTAAAATCTTTCATTTCATTTCGGATATGAGATTAGATGGAACTTGTTAAAAATATATTTACCATAGCTGGTTGTGTCGACACATTAGCAGCGCTGGAATGGATAATTGTTAATCGGGCTCGAAATTATATGTTTACACTATGGGATTCTTAGAAAATACGATAAAGTTATACATAGTATAGTTATAGGCCTCAAACACGGTAATATTTTTAGTTGTAATATTAAAAAATATTTATTTATTTATTTTTTTTATGAAAAAGCCATTATATTAATAAAATAATGTTTAATCATTAGGGTGGGTGGGATTAGCACACCTCGTAAACCAATACATTAACCATTGTGGTTAAGAGTATACAAGAGTGTCAGAAACAACCCACAAACTGTCAATAACAACTACCAAAACATTATTAAATATGCATTCAAAAAGAAAGAAGTCGAGAAATTACTGCCACCTGGAAGGGGAAGGAAGATGCACATGACTCATAATGCAGGGTGCATTCCCCCAATGATCCATGAGGGTACGCAAGTACTACAACTCCACCTATACTTTTTTAACCTGTACTTGAATCTGTAACCAGCAATCAAAGAATATATCATATTTATTAGCAACAGAGAAGACATGTCCGACATCTTGCTGAGAAAAAACAGCTCTATTCCGGGACTTCCATAGATAAAACAAGGTACCAATTCTAAAAATATTCCAAACAACATCCAAGTTGAAGGAAAAAGCAATAGGGTCACCCAAAATAGCATGCACCCAAGTAAAATCCTCCTGCATAAAAGGTCTGAAAATTTCAAGAAGCCACTCCCAAGCTGATTAAGCCCGATCACAAGACCAAAAAACATGCAGTAAATCTTCCGCTTGTCCACAAACCGGGCAAATGAGATTATGAACACCCATATGCTTGAGCCTATTGCCAACAGGTAACCCTTGATGTAAGAGACTCCAAGCAAAAAAACTTTGTTTAAGTTCAATATTATTTATTTTTCAATTATTATATTTTAAATAGTATGTGTTTAGAGCGAGCGTAAGTGCAAAGCCAGTACGAGTCGAGAGCGAGTATGAATCGAGAATGCATGTTAGAAGTAAGCTAATGCAAGTAATCCAAAAAAAAAAAAAATGAAAAATTAAAAGGATTTTTGTCAAGGTAATATGATCAAAAGTTATTTTTAAATTATTCACTATGAGTAAAGATGTTTTAGTTTTCGATAATCGATAAGAAAAAAAAAAATCTTTAACAAACTATTTTTTTTTGAGAAATACTTTTTATACACATCCACCATGGGGATTGAATCCGAGTCACATCAAGTGGCGTCCTTGGCGTCTTTTAACTTTACCCAAGTAGCAAATATTAAACCAAACATGATCTTTAGCAAATTCTATTCAAGTAGCAAATATTAAACCAAAAATGATCTTTAGCAAACTCTATCCAAGTAGCAAATAAAACCAAAAATGATTATAAGGATGAGATGACCAAGCATGATATAATGGTTCTTAAAAAAGTAATTATCAAATAATGAGATTATTGAGCATGATATAATGGTTCTTAAAAAAAGTAATTATCAATGATGAGATTATTGAGCATGATATAATGGTTCTTAAAAGTAAAGGATTAATATGTAAGTTCCATGGACATAGGCCATGTTTTTCAAAGATTCAAAATTGGATTAAGTGGAGTGGAAATTGAATCCAAATTATTCTATGGTTTTTCTTCTAGAAGGATTTTTCTCATTTATCTTCTCTACTTTAAAAATAAGAGATAAAAGAATGGATGGTGTCCCTTACTTTAGGGACAAAGATGCATTATATTTAATATCATGGAGTGAGAATTTTTGTGGAGATAAAGACTATTAGAAGGCTTTCAACATGGATTAGGTTTTTTGGACCTTCTTATTAGTCTATCAATAAGAATATTTTGAAGAATATTGACAATACTATAGGAAATTTCATTTAGGAGGAATCAACTACTAAGGAAAGAAGGCATATTGTATACACTTGAATATGTGTTGCCATGGATATTTCAAAACATGTATCATAGTCTATTAGGACTAAATTTGAATCAAGAGAACGGGATCAACAAAGTGGATTATAAAAAAATTCTATTTTAATGTCACAATTGTTATGAGACCTACATGGCAAGAGATTGCAAAGTGAAAATGATGGAAAAAGAAACAATTTTTTTTTGGTATGAGATAAACTTCAATATAAAACAACGAGATCATATCATAATAGAATCTAAGTCAAATCGAGGATTTTCTACTCCTAAGAAAGTGGTAAAAAAAAAATTGTATCATCATATGGCAAAATCCATTATAATTTACAATGAATTATTATCTATATTTTAGGATTTAAAATTGAGAAGTGACCATCACACTACTTGGGTATTCCTTTGTCTTATAAGGGAAATAAAAAGAACCTTTGAGTATCTTATTTGGATAGAATGAAAGTTTGTTTTACATGTTGAAAAGGTAAGTTCTTAATCATGGCAAGAAGGTTACAACTCAGAAAGACTACATTCTAATCCATCCTTATTTGTGTGATGTCCCATTCAAGATTACCACTAAGTATATTATTAGAAGTTGATAAAATTCAAAGAGACTTTATTTGTAAAAGATGTGAGAAAATGTTTAGGTTTCCTCTTTATAAGTGGGATAGGGTTTGCAAAGAAAATAATATTGAAGGGATAGGTTTGTAGAATTACAAACTTATGAGTTTAGCCTTTGGGACAAAAATCTAGTGATGATTATTCAAAGATAAAGGAAAGAGTTGGGCAAAAATATTACTTCAAAAATATATAGGTTTTCTTGATGTAATAAAGTTATTTAGGAAAAGAATCCCATCCAAAGGATCGCCAACTTGGAACTTCATATATAGTTTGTAATTATTAAAGAAACATGTGAGATGACTAGTCGACGAGGAGAAATATGTAATTTTTTTGTTTGATGCTTGGTTGAAACCTTATCCGCTTATCTCTAGTTCAAAATGACAACCATTGGCTTAGGCATGTCTTGTTTGTAAAGGTCCAAAGGTCAAAGATTATTTTAATGTAAGTAACTCCAAATCATGGATTTCTATTAATAACTTGGTCAAAGGAGAGGAACTCAAACAATTTGTTGATGAGCTTCAAAATATGCTTCAAGAGTTTTATTTACTTATTTTCACATGAAAGGACAAGTTCGTTTGGAATCTATCAAAGGATGGTAGATGCTTGGTCAAACTAAGATATGAGGATTTAGAGAAATCAAAATTTTCTACTCCTTGAGATTTCACTTGGAAGGATGTTAAACCATTAGAGGCTCTCCCTAAGGCCTCAATGATCATTTGGTTAGTAGTTCAAAGTAAGATTCTTAGAGCAGAGAGTTTATAAAGAAGAGGGTATCATAGACCTTTCAAATGTGCCTTGTGTAAGAAGGATTTAGAAACATTAGGCCATTTACTTCTTCAATGTCCCATTGCTCATACCATTTGGAATTATTTTTTAAATAAAAGAATATATTGGGTAGCTCCTTTAATGTTGAAATAGTTGATGAAATGTTGAATTAATTATTTCAAAGCTATTATTGAGGATTGATCATGACATTATTTGTTGGAATTTATAGCTTAAAAGGAATAATATTTTTTTTGAAAATGAATCTTAAAATCATGCCCAAGTTTAGAACTATATTGTTGCCTCTCTTGCAGGGTCTTGCCATATTTTGTTGGAATTTATAGCATGAAACAAATAATGGAATTTTTAAAATAAATCTCAAAGTCATGCCCAAGTTTGGAACCGTATTATTACCTCTCTTGCATAATGTTTATATATATGGTGCTCATCATTGAAGGTCTCGAATACAAAAAAAGAGGTGCTAGCCACTTGGTTACACGATTTGAATATACATGGAAGAATCATTTGCGATAATGACATTAAAATAAAGGATTAGGTTTAATCTATGGTAAAATTGAAAATGTCTAAAAAATTGATTATTAAAATTAATTTTGATGGTGCTTTCAAAAAAATATAGGAAAAGTCAATGGAGGTAGTGTATTTCGAAATACTAAAGTTAAAATTCTCTTACTTACTTAGAATCATATGGAAGTTCAACTAACAACTATGGAGATGCTAGGGCACTTCTTATAGCGATTAAGATTACAATTGAAAATGGATGGAAATATATTTTAACTTAGGGAGATTTAAAAATTATCATTAACGTTATCAATGAAAAATGGATGTGACATTAAAATTGTAGATAGTGGGATGGAGAGCTTGATACTGGATTGTTGCAGTTCATTTTTGCAATGCTTGTTGGTGAGTTGTCGTGATTCAAATGAACAACTGCTTGTTGGTGAGTTATTGTGATTCATGTTGGGTTGCCATAATTTAATTTTGCATTGCTTGTTGGGAACTCTAGCGTAGAGGTTTCAATCCATCTACAAAAGAGGTTGATTGTTGGGCACGATATTTTCCTGGCGAGGTACTAGGATAAGAAGTAAGGGTTCCACCATTCTTTGTTTTTAGGTAAAAATATGGAAATATCTTATAATTAAATTAGTATAAAAAATTGTGGCATGGTAGTTCTCGCCCTTCTAAAGGTATTGCTTGCAATTACTTAGACAAGGCCTTTGTTTTGGTTTTGGGACAAATTGAGTATTTTTTCACGAGGGAAGATATTTATGAGTTTGTTGCTTGGAGGGTAGGGCTTGGTTGAGTTATTCTTAAGTTTTGGATTTATCGATTCAAACCCTAGACCACTTCTATTTGTCATTGTTTTTGTGCTTTTGGTGGTTTTTGTCATGGTAGGAAAGGTTGTTGCTTTTCATTTCCTCCCTTCTTCACCTTCCTTTTTTGGCTTCTCTTTATCTTTAGTGATGGATGAGGTGGGCATCAACCTTCTCAATAGTAAGCTACCTCCAAAAGTAAATTATGATTTTATTGGCTACAGTCCCTTGTGTTCTATTTCTTCTTCAAACTCTATTTCCTTTGTTCCTAAACTGGAATCTACTCTAATGGTTGAAGTACCCTCATAAAATGCTCTTCATTATGTTGCTACCCTGTCTGATCGTGCCTTGGTTTGAAGGGTCATTGGACTTTATCCAAGTTGGATTGCTTTGAAAAAGTGGATATCTTTAGCCTAAGGGTCTAAGATCTCCAATTATGAACTCTTACTCTGTGGGAGAGGATACTTCATGGTTATCCTATAATTCAAAGAAGAACGAGATGCTATCATTCAAGAAGGACCATGGTTTATAGGCTCGAGTGCCTTATTTTTTAACTTCTAGATAGCCCACTTTGACTCTCAAGTAGATGTGCCCAAAGAAGTTTTTATTTGGGTAAGATTATCCTTTCTCCCTCTCCATATTTGGAATAAACCCTCTCTAGAGCTCATTAGAAATAATATTGGTAAGTTTATTGATTGGATTCCTCCCAAAAATATGAATGCTTCATGTGCTCGTATTTGTGTTCAAGTTAATTTGAAAAATAGTTTACCTAAAGCTATTGGGATTAAGATTTTGGATTGGATCCACACACAGGTTTTAGATTATGAGCATTTACCTTTCAAATGCCTATCTTGACATGAGTATGACCACTTTGCCAAAGATTACCCAGTTAGCCAAAAATCATAGAATAAGAAGGATCAAGCTAACAATGAAGGCTTTCAACAAGCACAAACCAATAAGAGGAATAGAAGGGCTAGAAGCCAAAATCCCAAACCTACTAAACCACTTGAGAATTCCAACAAGTATGATGCTCTAAAATTAGATAAGGAAAAAGATCTCCAAGATGAATATGAACATGAAGAAGGAAACCATGAGCAAGCCTTTATTCGTGCAAAGTTGGTAGATCAAAATCTACAAGAAATGAGAAGTGAAGAACCTTTTGAGGAAACAACCAAAGAAAGCCAAATTGAGCTAAGGGATGATATCATACTCCCTAGTTTTTGCCTTGAGCCTATTATAACACGATCCTCTTCTAAGTTGATCAAGAAATCTAACCAAGAAATAAGAACTAAAGAAGCAAAGAAAAATATTGTAGTTAAGACTCAAGCTACACTAGAGGGTCTCTCCAAAGGGAATAAACCCATCAAAATATGATAATGCTCTCATGGAATTATAGAGGCCTGAGTGGGGCCCTTAATGAAACCTACCTCAAGGGTATGATAAAGGATATTTGCCCTTGTTTAATAGAAATTCAATAAATGACGTTAGATTCAATAATGGTGCCTCTAAAGCATGGAGATCTATTTGGAACAACTTTGATATTGATGTTATTTGTTCCCAAGGAACCTATGGTGGCCTTCTTGCAATATGGGACGGTAATATTTTATTCAAAATAGGTGGTAAGCAAAGTGAGCACTTGATTTCTCTTATCTTTGATGCAAGGGGTTTCTCTTTCACTTGCTTGAATGTGTATGTCCCTAACTCCCCAACTTCCAAGAAGCAATGTTGTCTTTCAATTCTTTTCTACATTGAAGAAAGTAAACTAAGCAATTTGATCATAGTTGAAGATTTTAATTTTGTGATCTTCCCCTCCAAAAAAGTAGGTGGCTCTAGTATTAGAGATCCTTGCAGGGAGTATGTGGAATATATTATTTCTCTTGTTGATCTTAAAGACATCAAGCCTTCTAAATGCCTCTATATTTGTACTAATCGAAGGGTAAGAAATCATTTTATTGCTAAAATAATTGATAGATTCTTGGTCTAGGAAGACTTTCTCACATGTTTTCCTTCAATAACTAGCAAAATCATTCAAAGCACAGTCTCTGATCATCAACCTATCCTTTCTGATAGTGGTAACAACAAAAATTTATGTCCCATTTTGTTTAAATATAACCTAGATTGTATTAACTTGAATGGATTTATAGAGTAAGTTGAGGGTGTTAGATTTCTGAATAGGTTAACTCATAAAAAGCTTCAACCATAATCTAAATATAAATCAAACCAATGCTACTAACAATGAAACTTGATAACAATAATATCTTATAGATAATATCTCACAAAATATAACACAAATGAACACAATATACAAAGATTACATTAATGATACAACTTGGTTACAATACATGGAGCTTTACCTCCAATATATACTTTTTCATGACTTTTTAGTTCTCTAACTATTGCTCTCCTCTTTCATCCGGGAGATGCAACCTTTCATATTCCTCTAATAAAGACAAAGCTCTCAACTTGCCACATATCATGTGACTCTTCATACTCTCTTGACACTTTGCACTCTTTCTCATATTGCCACATATATTATATAAAATATAAATCATCTATCAAACTAATATTGCAAGGGGTCCAAATAATGTAATATCTCCAACACCCCCTCGTATTACATTATTTGGTAGGAAGGCTTTTTGCCTTCAATATTTGATTCTTCTTTCTCTTCATTCTTTAGCTCTATCATGGTTGGATATTATTATCTATGTCTACTTCTAAATCAATATATTTGAGTTACCTCTGGATCTTTGTCTCTGGGTCACTACCTTTGGGTCATTACCACTCGTTCTACTTCTAGATCACTTTCTTTGGGTCTCTACCTCTAGGTCACTACCTCTAGGTCACTGCCTCTGGAACTCTACCTTTGGGTTACCTCTAGATTATCACTGTATTTGGATCATCCACTATAAAATCATCATATTTGTAGGATCATCACTACAAATGCATCTTCCAAGCTATACTTGGGTCTTCTTTCTCTTTGTCTGCTATGGGACCTCTTTCCACGGGTCTCCTTAATTTGATTTTCAATTTCTTATAGAATCCTTTATATAATAAATATATTCTTGGAATATGTAAACTCAATCTATCTTATACTTTTTTCGAATTGATTCTTTCTCAAAAATTCTAAAACTTATTCTTCACTGGTTGTTCTTCAACTTTGTGGTATTAATATTTATCTTCATTATTTTTTCTTCAACCTAGTGGTAATACTTTTCTTTTGCAACTTTCAAGTTTTATGTAAGAAAACTTTGATTATACTTGGTTTCCTTCTGTAGAAACCATACAATATTCCTTTCATTTTATCTCATTCATCTATGTTCATCCATCCACAATCAACTTTTACTCTATAGTCTTTATTTTCCTTTTGTAGATAAAATATTTATGAATGATTATGTGCTCCACAAATTTTACAACTATGGAGATTCCAACATCTTTCTATATTATGTCTATATCTACCGTAATGAGTACACCTATAAACTGTTACTAAGTTCCTTTGATCATTTTGTCCTTTATTGCAACTGATTCTATCAATCCCTGTCATAGATTTGATGTTACTATTTTCTATCACAAACTTAGTTCCTTGATCATTATTGCTAGTCTGACCTGTATATCCAAGACCTTCACACTTTGGTCTTATTTTTTATACAATTGGCTCTTTCATTCCTTGTCTATATTTTCCTAAACCTGTACCTTTATATCCCATTTTACTTAACAACTTTGAACCAATTCCTTTAGTATATTTTTCAAAAATACCAATACAATCATTAGACTGATCTCTATCAATATCAATACAATTTTGAGCATCACTATTTCTATCATCATCTAAATTCATGCCTTCATCAATTTTGATAACATAAGCTTTTTCTAAACAATCACAATATGTATTCAAATCATTTGTATCACACAACATCTATTTTAATAACAGGTTCTTCTATCTTTGACATGAATTCTAAATCGCTAGTGTCATTTCTTGCATCACGATATTTCCTTTCATTTTGACAAGAATTATAACTTGCATATTTTCCTTTTTGAACTAGTATCACAACATGCATCTATCATCAATGGTTTTACTTCTATAGAATCACAACATGAATTTGTCATTATGGGCCTTAAGTCATTTGTATCACAAGAAGCATATTTTATTACTGACTTGTTCCCTATTTCTTCAACCTTTTCTTGTTTTCTCATCTTAGAAATATTTATAGTGATAATTCATTTGTAGATTATTCTCCATAGACTAATAGGTACAGTAAAAAAAATCTTCATAACAATCATTAGCATCATTAAGAACACTTTGCATGCATTTTTGAAGTATTGAAAATTCCTCTTTTTTTGCTTCACTAGTAATATCAACAAGTCTATTGTTCAAAGTATTTGTTTCATCAATAAACTTGTTCTTCAAATCTTTAATCATGTCTTGTTTTCTATTCTTATCTTTTAGAACTTCATTATAAAGTAATGCCATATATATCAAATTTCCTATATCACTAGGTAATATAAAACCACTTTTAGAATCTTTATATGCCTCATCAAGCTTTGCATTCAGATAACTACCAAGTTTTAAGAAATTTTCATCTTTGATTTCTCTCAACATTGATTGTAAGACACTCTTTTCACTTATTGATGTATCCTTTTCAATTTCTTCTATCATGTGTTGTGTATGGCATTTTAATATTTCCAACCTTTCTAAAAAATTTTGAACGTCTAATTATTTTCTTAGACACATAATATTTCTTTTTCAAATGTTTTTGACAACTCATGTCTTTCAATTTTTTGATCATTTGTATTCTTTTTCATTTGCTTTTTCTTTGTCATGTTTCTTTGAAGTAGACTACCTTATATCTCCCTAGTTTGATGTATAATCAAATAATAATTTTTATGAAGAACTAATGATAATTTGGATGCAATTTTTCAATTTTCCAAAACCTATGTTGTATACCTTATATCTCCCAAATTTCAAATATTTAATTGAATAAATTCTAAATTTCACAATCCTAAGTTGATGTTGAAATCCTTTTAACTCCCAAATAAGAAATTTAGAAATTTTGTAGACTAATATTTGCAAATTTATTAATCCTAATTTGATGTAGGAAACCTTATTTCTCCAAATCTCAAAATATTTGCAAATATTAAAAATGTTTTACAGAATCAAATAAATTAATTACAAAACATGTAATTATCTTCCCAAAACTTCAAATCAACTTTCAATTAATCTTCAAAACTTTCCAAAAATAATCAATTAGGTCTCTAAGGTTTTTATTTTCTAGTTTAATACCTTATTCCTCCAATTATCTCATTAATAAAAGTAAATATCAATTAATAAAGTTCAACCTTAGATAAATCAAATATTATTCAATCTTATAACTCCAAAATCTATATAAAATAATAATTAATTTTATAAAATTACCTCCTTTGAATGGCATACATTTTTCACTAAGCAAGTCTTTCACGGATAACGATAGGTGATCGTTACCCTCTCCCCTTCCTTGCATATGTCAGAGTCTTCAACATAGGAGTACATTGATCCATTGAGCCTACCATATGTTAGGTGTCATAGCAGGTATTTCTAAGGTAACCCTCCATGGAGCGAACCATGGCTACTTTTTGTAATGCATGTGCAGTTTCATCAACATGGTAGTTTCACCAGCTAGACCAAGCCTTTCGAATCCTTTCCTCCTCTATATCAGGTCTGTTGGAACTACGATGCTCATGTTAAAAAAATTGCCTACCAGGTACACAGTCATGTGATCTCCACCAAAAAAAATTTCTATGCTTTTTACCATATATTTTCACATCACTCTTGGTGTTGTCAGCCACATTCAACTTTTACCAATTCTAATTTTATTGGCTCTCCAACATTCATAAGGCAGGAGCATAATTAAGCTTGTAACGTTCCTCTCAGACATTTCAATGAAGTTGCATGTCAATTTTTATGTTGTCATCACGCACAACATGCATGACCACAAAGTTGCACAGGAGAGAAAAATGGTCATTGATATTGTTTGGTGGTCACCTTCTTGCATCGAGTTTTACCTATCTCACACACCCAAATCATCCCTCAAGAGATAACATCTCGAAATGTTTTATGCTCGATCCGAGCTTCGTCTCCTATTTTGTGAGCAACATAGAGCCATACCCATCCATGATGTTGAACATCACCCTATAGGTTGTACTAGAGATTTAGTGGTAGTTAATACACTTATCTTTGTTGTAACGTCTTGTTGACTCATGAAATTTGACTTAACCCTTGTAGAATGGTTCTATATTTCTTGAGTATTGTGCTTTGATTACTTTCAATCTGTGTTCACATTGAATAGTTGTATTCACAAGTACATCATTTGCTATGATTACTACTTTGATGAATGCTCACACCAAACTTCGATGCTGTTATGATCGAATCTCTACGCTAAATCCACTCGACTCTTCTCTAGCTAAAAGATGTTTGCTCTTCTCTTCAATATACAAGCTTTATTTTCCAATGCTTTTACTCGTACCTTTTTTTTTTGGTAATTAAGGTACAATTTCATTACATCCAGGTTTTACAGGTTGACCCAAAACCTTTTACAAAATCAGCACAATGTTGATGCGGAGCAACACTTCAATAGGGACAGTCTATCCTTTGCTACTAGCCCCCTACTGAGGCCACACTACCAAAAAAGAGCACCGTCCCTTACACAATATTACAAACACCTTAGAACACAGGCAGTGGCCCAACACATTGCTCTCTTGCTGCCCCAACCACAAAAATGCGACCTGTCGCGAAATCGCAACGTCCTTAAGTATTCTCCTTCACTTGCTTTGAAAAGTCGTGAAACGGTAACATATCGCGAAAATGAGACATGTCGCGAAATCACGGCAGTCATATCCCAATTTTCACTCTTTCTACTTCTAGCCGTGAATATGCGACATGTAACGAAATCGTGACATCCATAAGTCGTTTCCATATTTTACTTTGAAAATTCATGAAAATGCGACCTGTCGTGAAAAAGAGACATGTCGCGAAAATGCGACATTCTGCCTTCGTTCTGCTCCTTTGCCGTTGTATGTTGCGACAATGCGACATGTCGCTCCCATGAGACATGTCGCGCAATCGCGACATTCGTCTCCCATTCTGCACACTTGTCGCTTCCATCTGCGATCGTGAGACATGTCGCGAAATTGCGAAGCCCTTACGTCTTTTCCTTCATTTGTTCTGGAAAGTCACAAAACTTCTACGTGTCACGACCAAGAGACCTATCGCGAAATCATGACAATCTGCCTACGATCAGCTCCTTTGCTATTGCCTGTCATGAAACTGAGACATATCGCGAAATTGTGACATTCATTGCCCGTTTTGTTCTCTTGCCGCTTCCAACCGCAAAGAATCGATAGGTCATGAAATCGTGATGTCCTTGAGTCTTTTCCTTCATTTGCTCTGGATCATCACGAAACTACGATGTGTCGATAAAACGACATGTCGCGAAATTGCGACGCTTCTGCCTCTTTGACCTCTTTTGTTGCTTTTGGATAGGAAGGAGCAACATGTCACGAAATCGCAACACTTTCACCTCCACGCTCCTTTTCTTGGCTTTTGCCCACGAAAAACCAACATGTCGCGATATCACGACACTTTCGCCTCCTAACACTTTCTCTTCTCTTTTTGTCGCGACAATATGACATGTCGCGATTTCATGACACTTTTTCTTTCCTGCTCTTTCTCTTCTCTTTTGGCCGCAAAAATGCGACATGTCACGAAATCGTGACACTTTTCCTTCCTGCTCTTTCTCTTCTCTTTTGGTCACAAAAATACGACATGTCCCGATATCGCGATACTTTTTCCTCTTGCTCATTCTCTTCACTTTTAGTCACAAAAATGTGACATGTCGTGAAATTGTGACACTTTTTCTTTCTTGCTCAACATGTTGCCAAAAAATGACACTTTTTCCTTCTTGCTCAACATGTCATGATATCGCTACACTCTTTCTTTCATTCTTAACATGTCGTGATATCATGACACTTTTTCCTTCCTCTTATTTCTCTTCTCTTTTGGTCACGAGAATGCGACATGTCGCAATATCGCGACACTTTTCCTTCTTGCTCTTTCTCTTCTCTTTTGGTCGCGAAAAGACGACATGTCGCGAAATCGCTACACTTTTTCCTTCTTGCTCTTTCTCTTCTCTTTTGATCGCGAAAATACGACATGTTGCGATATCGTGACATTTTTTCCTTCTTGCTCTTTCTCTTCTCTTTTGGACGCGAAAATGCGACATGTCGCGATATCGTGAAACTTTTTCATTCATGCTCAACATATCGCCAAAAAGCAATACTTTTTCCTTCTTACTCAACATGTTGCGATATCACGACACTCTTTCTTTCTTGCTTAACATGTCGCGATATCGCAACATGTTGAGCAAGAAGGAAAAAGTGTTGCGATATCGTGACATGTCGTATTTTTGCGACCAAAAGAGAAGAGAAAGAGCAAGAAGGAAACTTACTTTGTTGACTTTTATTTATGAAACTTGTGCAGGTTAGAATATTCTATTGTGCCTTGTTGCTATTCAAACTTGCTACCCAATACTTTCAAATTTTTAGTTCCTTTTTGATGTCCACAAACTCTTCAACTTCTGCCTTAAAAACCAATTTGGTGGCCTTTTCAATCCTCTTTCTCCTTCTTAGATCTCACTAAATTTTTTCTTCAAATTTGGCCTCTTCTTGAAGACTTTGAATATCTTGAAGTCTTCAAAAATACTCTCTCAAAATTTGACAAACTTCTTGCCAAATCCTTCCTCCTTTTGGTCTTGTCATCATATGGTAGTGATTGTCCCAAATACCTTTTTTGTCAAGAGGTTCTTCTTACAATCTTCTACAATGGCCACTTCTTCAACTTCTTCAATAGGACTTCTCTAGCCTTCTTCTTTCTCCTTCTGAATTTACTATGAGACTTTTTCTCTTGGCTCTTCAAAATTTTGCAATCTCCAATCTCTTCAAATTATAAAAAAAACTAAAATCAATAAAATTCACTAATTTCCCTAGTGGTAAAATCTATGTTGAGTCCTAGTCTTCACAATATTTTTTGCAAGTCTATGGAAAGACTCTAGCCAAAAACAATTCTCAAAAATCCTATAATTGAAACTTCCCTATCTTCTATCAATTTCCCTTG
The DNA here is from genome assembly GCA_028583015.1 of Wollemia nobilis. Lineage (NCBI taxonomy): Eukaryota > Viridiplantae > Streptophyta > Pinopsida > Araucariales > Araucariaceae > Wollemia > Wollemia nobilis. The sequence continues at coordinate 7,156,245 of JAQPPZ010003077.1, read as the reverse complement.
TGGCTCTAATACCATTGTTAGCTTTTTGAATAGGTTAACTCATAGAAAACTTCAACTATGATATAAAGATAAATAAAACGAATGCTACTGACAATGAAACTTGATAACACCAATATATTATAGGTAATATCTCACAAAATATAACACAAATGAACACAATATGCATATATTACATTAATGATACAACTTGGTTACAATACATGGAGCTTTACCTCCAATATATAACTTTTCATGACTTTTTAGTTCTCTAACTATTGCTCTCCTCTTTCATCCAGGAGATGCAACCTTTCATATTCCTCTAATAAAGATAAAGCTCTCAACTTGCCACATATCATGTGACTCTTCATACTCTCTTGAAACTTTGCACTCTTTCTCATATTTCCACATACATTATATAAATGTAAATAATCTGTTAAATTAACATTGCAAGGGGGCCAAATAATGTAATATATCCAATAGAGGGTAGTTGGAAAGCTTGGTACCATAATGCCAAAGAAAAATGAAAGATCAAAATTTCTAGGTCAAAAGTTGATCTTAGAAGTTAGACTAAATTGTATTATAATACTGATAATTCTAAACAACTCCTCCTCCTTAGGCTAGGAGAAATAGAAGAGATTTCTGAGCTAGCACCTCCCAGTGAAACACTAAAATCTGAGAGAGATTCCATTCTCTCCTAGATTCATGTGAGAGTTAGGTAGGAAGAACAATTTTGAAGACTAAAATCTCGCATGACTTGGCGATGGGAAGGAGACTCCAATACCAAGTTCCTTCATCTTAAGGCTCGTTAGAGATATCAAAGGAATATGATTCATGAAATATAATTAGAAAATGGTGACAAGGTCTCCAATTTTTTAGAGATTAAAAAGTTGCATGTAGCCATTATGAATCCCTTTATCAAAAATCATATGGAAACCATACTACTCATGCTACGTTGTTGCAAAACATTCATAAGGTAATAACTAAGGATATCAAAAATTATCTGTCAAGAAGTCATTCTAGAAGAACTTAAGGATATTGTATTCAAATATGCAAAGGATAAAGCTCTTGGTCTAGATGGATTCACTAATACCTTTTACCACCAATTCTTTGATCTAGTAGCTACAAATATTCTTCAGATGATAGAGGATACTTGTAAAAGAGGTAAGTTGATTGGTGTTATTAACTCTACCTTTTTAGCTTTGATTCCAAAGAAAAATAATGCCTCAACCTTTAGTCGATCCAAACCTAAATTTTTGTGTAATTCTTCATATAAATTTATGACCAAAATCATAGCCACTAGAATAAAAAAGCATTTGGATAAACTTATCTCTGATGAGCAAGGAGGCTTCATCTCTGGTAAGCAATTGAATGACAACATCATGATTGTCCATGAGATCTTACATACCAACAATAAAGAATAAAAAAATATTAGGGTTAAACTTGACATGGTCAATGCCTTTGATGGAGTGGATATAGATTTTTTTGTCTCAAGTGCTTATTTCTTTTGGATTTTGTTTATCTCTTTCCAAGTAGATTTTTGGTTACATTTAAGACCTGTGGGTTGATCCTATTGTCAATTGCTCTCCGAATGGATTCTTTAGAGCTTTTAGAGGTTTACACCAAGGTTTCCCTCTATCTCTTTATATTTATATTATTTTAGCTAAAGCTTTGGGTAGATCTATCTCTACTAAAAGAAGGGTTAACACAATAATTGGAATTAAGATAGTTGTTCAAGTCAAAGATATTACTCATGCACAATTCGTTGATGATATTATAATGATGGGGAAAGCCCCCAAGCTGAATATCAAAAGGATTAAAGGTTACGTATACCTCTTTTTAAATGCCTTTGGAGTTGCTATTAATGTCAACAAGTGTAAGTTTTACACTAAAGACACTTCCCTAGCTGAAATAGGAGCTTTGCTCAAATTCTTTAGTTTGCTCATGATGGAATTGGCCCCTTTAAATATTTAGGATGCCTACGAGTTTCAAGCTAAAGAGTTTTGATTGTTGGTCTAATTTGATGGAAAAGACTAGCAAGAAAATATTAACTTATAACATTGGGTGGCTTAGTCTTGTTGGTAGATTGGTTTTGATTAAATATGTCATTGTAAGCTTGTCTATCTACCAACTTATGATTTATCATGCTACTATCTCAATCTTCCAAGAGCTTGACAAAAAAATTAGGAAATTTCTTTGGCAAGGAGGAAGGCAATCTTAGAGGAAGAAATTCCATCTTGTCAAGTGGAGTCAAGTGACAAAAGGAAAATGTCAAGGGGGCTTTGGTATTTGATCTTCTTTTATTATAAGCAATGCTCTTGGGACCAAACTTGTATGGAAGTTAATAAACCCTCCATTGACGCTTTGGAAGTACGTTCTTATTCATAAGTATGGTGAAGGTAATCATGACATGCTACCACTCAAAGGTATCCATAAAAACATGCATCTTTAAAATTTGGACATTAATTGTTAATCAATATAAATCATTAAGGATAGCATCTCTTGGTGCTTGGAAAATGGTAATAGTATAAAGTGTTGGAATGATTCTATTCTTGGTAACAAACCCTTAATTTCTTCTATTTCTAAGGAGTTTTTCAATTCATGAGTCAACTTAGGATAGACAAACTTTCTCATCTCATCACTTGGAAAGGTAATCGGCCAAAATAGATTCAACTTCATGGGTTGGACACGAAACAACAAAGGAAGTGGTCTTAGGTCCAAAAGCAATTCGCTAGCATTCTTCCCATAGACCCACACAATGAAGACTAATTTATTTGGAGTAAAATTAATTGTTCGAGAAACTATTCAATCAAGGTTGGTGCATTCAGAGAAGTGAACCTCTAGACAAAAAAAAAGAAACACGTTTGGGATCAAAATATCACCCCAAAAATAAATGTTTTTCAATGGCTAGTTTAGCAAAACAAAATTCTAACAAGGGAAAACCTCTCTAATAGAGGTATTTTGGGTCCCCATATTTTTTCTAAATGTTTTAAAGACTATTAAACTCAAGCCTATATAATTTTTAAATGTGAGGAGGCTACAATGATCTAGATATCGTTTGATTTCAACTTTGGAGTCTACATTAGAAGTAAATTAAATCTTGAGTCTTGTACTAAAACCTGGAACAAAAAGTATTTCATCTCCTTTCAAGGTAAGCCTCTCATAATTTTTTTATGGTCTTCAATTCCTTATTATTGCATGTGGTATATATGGATGGACAAGAACTATAGAATATTTGAAAGAAAATCAACTCATAGGGAAATTTTGATACACACGATAAATCATGCTATCATGGAAAATGCTAGAGCCTACTTTAAAGCTAATAAATATTAGAGTGCTCTTTCTAGAGCTGAGTTATTTATCCTAAAAAAATTAAATCTTCAAGATCTAAATAGCATATCTATTGCCAACAATGTGACTTTTCAATTGTGTTTTAGTTTTCCATATTTATTCTTTGATGGGGCTTAAAAGTCTAACCTTGGAATAGTTGTTGCTAGAGGAGTTTTATGGTTAGGACCACATTTCAAGATTCTTGAATTTTGCCTAAATTTAGAAAAAACCACCAATAATATAGCTGAGTTGATGGGATACGAATTTGGTCTCACCCTAGTGACAATAGAGAATGTCATAACCCTTTCAGTTTATGGGGACTCTAAGCTGAGCATACAATTTTTTTCTAGCAAACAAGAGGTCAAGACTATTATACTATAGTTGTTGTTGAATCAAGTCTATAATACTGGGAAAATTTGAACAGATCAATTGGTATCACATTCCTAGGAAGTGGAACCATTTGGTAGATAAGAAGACCAATGAAGACATTCTTTTGCATCCTTCTTCAGCTCACATAAGAATGTTTAAAACCTAGAATTTTGAGAATTTAAGAGATGACCACACAGACTAAGCATATTGGATCCATTTGTATTTGTTCTGTGAATTGTTGTGGACCAAGGACTTCTTTGTTCTAGTTATTTTGATTATATTAGGGAAGAGATTTTATTTTTCATAGGTATTCTTACCCTTGTGGGATTCCAACTCTGACTGCATGCATATTTGGTTTGCTTGTGATGCTTGTAGCACCTAACCAACTTGTAATCTTTGTGTTATATTGAATAATATAAAACATTTCTTAAAAAAAGAGGATGTGAGGATTAGATGAGAAATAATATGATTGTTGATGTTCATCATCTATTATTGAAAGTAATCTCTTTGAAATGTGAGCATATCTATAAAGAAGAAAATAAATCAATAGTGATGTTGATATTTATATTGGTGAAATTCATATTTTAAAAGACAATTGGTTGAGCGAGATTTTATCTTTTATTGAAAACAATGTCAAGGAAATGATTGTGGGAATAATGGGAACATAGCACTTTGAAGAAGATAAAAAATGTATTTAATAATATATATAATAAAAAAACAAGTTAGATATGATTAAATTGACCTAACAACAAATGTAATATTTAAGTGTTTTGATGAATAAGGTTCCAATCAAAAACATATATAACTTATTAAAGAAAAAAACTATTTTATTTTAAGTTTTTAACTTTATGATCTAATAATTGACGATCAAAATTATAGTTTTTTTAACTAATTATATAGATTAAAATAGGTACTATCCATATTATATTAAGACCACATGTTAGTATTACAATATATATTATGGGGTAAAATTTATTTATTTATTTTTAACTGAAAAATCTAATCTATTAAATTAATACTATTTAATAAATAATATATAATTTTACCGCATTTATTTATTTTTTAATATAATTTAAACTATATTCATCATTTTGGAGGTGGTTGTGATGATTCACATCCAATTTTTTAATGTTTTAAAAATCTTTGTAGGTGGAAAATTTGTTTATGAGTTCGAGGTGAAAATTTTGTAAGATAAAGTTAGATTATTTAAGGAATTGAACGAAACAGTTTATTGGTAAATATTTGAATGTAAAGGCCTAAATTTTAATTAATTTAAAAATACAAGTCTTTACAACCAAAAAAATAGGTGGATAGGCACACCCCAATATTTAGTCACACTAACTCAGGTGGAGTTAGGCAGCGTTACTCAAAACAATAAAAATAGGGTTAAACCCATCACCAACCACAACATCAAAAAGCATGCATTAAATCATGTCAATCATGAAGGTATGCTCATGAGGTGAATTTCCATCACCCTCCAGATGCTAACAACCGATATTAGAAGGAATGGAAATGAGCCATCCATCCTCCCCAAGCGTGCCAACATTATCACTTGTACCAGAACCATCAATACCATCAAAGACAAGATCAAGAAGGTTGTATAGAAGGCACTCAGATGACCGTACATGGGGCATTACCCCAGTGTTGCATAAGAGTGCGAAGATGCTCCACCTCTATATGAACTTTCTCCACTTGAACTAAAATCTAGAGCCAAAAATCAGAGTAAAGTGTGCACTTATCAACAATTGAAAATTCATCTGAACTATGCTATTGAGAAAAGAGAATTTTATTACGATTTTTCCAAATATGAAAGAGCACATTGATGCGAAGAATGTTCTACACTTCCAACAAGGGCAAGGAAAAATTTGGTGGGTCGACAAACAAAACATGATACTAGGTGAATGAACTGGCCATATGCGGCCAAAAGAAGATCTCAAGCCAATCCCAAGCCATTCGAGCTTTCTTGCATTACCAAAAAAGATGAAGTGGGTCCTCTGGAGCATCGCAAAAATGATAGGAAGGATTCTCTATTCCAAGGTAGTTTAATATTTGTCCAAGAGGAAGACCATAGGATAAGAGGCTCCAAGAAAAGAAAGCCTGTTTGGGTTCAATATATCCTGCCCAAACCATTTTAAATCTTAGACTCCAACGAGTTTGAGTGGAAAGAAGATCCTACCGGGCATTGAGTCTTTGAACCATAGGGACATTGGGAGTAAGCCAAGCATACCCTAACTTAGGTTTATAAGTAAGAAGTGGGGTTTTCTTAAACCATCCCCAATCAGACCATTAAGGCTTTTGAGAATGTCTATAGATCATGGGCCAAAGGGAAAAGGGGATACAGTCCAAAATAGTGTCATAAGTAATCTTATCATCTGGCCACAAACCAAAAAATCTCCTGAAATCATCCCATGGGATCCAATCCCTAGAATATCTAAAAAAAATCTGCCACTATTAAAATCCCTTTCTTGAAGAACCACTGAGCATGAATCCATTGCACGAAAGCAAGAGGGGAACCTTGAAGAGTAATAAAAGGTGACCATCAAACATTATAAGTGGAAATAGAAGCACCTTTTCGATGCCCATCCTCTAGCCAACTCAACCAGGGCTTAATTTTCTCCCAAGCCATCCATATGATCTAAATGACAAAAGAGCCTTGAATTTTAACTAGGATAGAAGCAACCAAGAGAGATTGAAAATTCATGCCTTTTCGAGCCTTCCTGCCAAGAGGTAAACCAGTGGAGATGTAGTGTCGAATGAGAATTTTCCAAGCTTCAGAACCACTTAAGGCTCGAAGAATCCATTTAGCAGATAAAGCAAAACCTTGTCTTTGACAATCATGCAGTCCCATACCTCCTGATTTTTTGGGAAGACAACAGATTTCCCAGGAAACTCTATGAAACCCTCGTTTATGTGATGAGTTAGCCCAAAGAAAATCCCTTAAAAGCTTTTCTAACTTTTTATAGCAGGTTTGAGAAGGGACCCAACAAGATGAATAGTACACATGAGTAGAAGCAATAATTTTGGAACACACCCGAAACTTACCAGCTAGAGTAAGTTTTTTGGTGATCCAAAAGGAATTTTGTTTTCTAATTTTTATAAAACATAACTCCACAAGAGAGCAGGGGAACTTTGGAAAGTAAATGGGATGCCAAGGAATTTAAACATCTCCCTTGGTTGGATCCAATGCCATTGGAAGCTTTCAATCCAGCTTGGAAGGTCCAAAGAGGATTGCCTATAACATGAGGTCTTCCTCCATTGAATGCTAGATCTTGACAAAGCGTTCATCCTCATGAAGAGTAAAAAAGAATCATCTGCAAAATATCCATTTATAAGTTGAGAAGATTCTCTAGGTAAAGAAATACCCCTAATATTACCTTGACTCACTTGGTTAGCAAGAAGGTATCCAAAAGCTTCAAATGCCAATATGAAAAGAGAAGGAGCCAAAGGACAACCCCGTCTGATAGATATGAAATTCCAATTAACTGATAGTTATTAACTGATTTTTTTTTTATTTTAAAAGAAAACATACTTTTAAAAAAAAAGTTTTACTTATTTAAATTTAAATTTTACATAATTATTATTTTTGATTGGTTGAAAGGGTTTTTAAAGGATCTCTGAACCTTGTACAAAGAGAAACTAGGGGAAAAACAAAAAATATTTAACCACCAAACAGTTGCTTAAATAAACCAGAAAAAGAAACAAACCAGAGGAAACTGGCGAGAAACCCAACAAGGAAAAAGGTGGTGAAACCAAAAAAACCAGAGCTAAACAGATTACTCAAGACTTAAATATTCCATAATTTCCTTCTCGCTATCTTCTTCAAGGAGGATTACTGCCTGAAAGCGTCATGACATTGGCGATCAAAATACAAAATTTTCTAGAAATCATGATGACAACCTCAAAATGATTATGTGAGACAAACATCATCATTGGGATTGTCAGTTCTAAGATCAAGCAGAAAAGAGTCGTTCCAAACCTGGATGGAAACTTCTCTAATATCCCTGTTAGCCAGCTAAGCAGCGACTTTGTTCCCCTCACGGTAGACGTGCTGGATGACAATGTTGTTGTACTTGTTGGTAAACCTTTTGCATTCATCTAAAATGTTTCTTAATGACTAGGAATGAGTGTAGTTTCCTTTAAGGTAGTTGACGATATGGAGGGAATCCCCTTCAATGATTAGTCTGTTGATGTTCAGATTGTCGATAAGGAGCAAACCTTGATATAAAGCATGGGCTTCGACCATGTTGTTAGTCTGGGTTCCAATATTTTCTACAAAGGCCAAAACCATTTTCCCTTGGTTGTCTCTAAGGATGCCTCCTTCACCAACAGCACCAGGGTTTCCTTTCACGGATCTATCGAAGTTGAATTTGTGCCATCCAGAAGGTGGAGGGGTCCACCTGATGATAGAACTATTGATAGAAGAAGAAGACACATTTGAAACATTAGTAAGTTGTTATTACCAAGTAAAGAGAAACTTTTTTAAGTACAAGAGGATGACTCTAGAGGTCCTATTCCGAACAATATATATATATATATATATATATATAATATGTTAATCGTTGGATTCTCAAACACAAAAAAAATAAAAGAATGTATAGGGAAGAAAGCGAAAATAATATTTTACTTACTTTTTAAAAAGGTAAAAACAAAGGGTATGTGATATTTTTTTTAATTAAAGAATTCAAGATTTCAAATATTTTGACAAACTTTTCAAAATATCTGTATTTTCTAGAGATTTGATCTTTGTATTTTGTCGTTGGCTCCTAATCCATAGGATTTTTGTTATGAAATTTAGACAACATTTTGTTTAATGGTTCTTTAGTAACTAATATGATACATTTAGGTTTTTAATAGTTTATATAAATAAATAAATAAATTATATATCTGAATGGTATTATTGTTGGGACTAAAATGAAATGAACAAGATGAGATATTATTATACAACAAATGAGTACAATATATAGGCATAAGCCTATATGATGAACATGACAAATGTCAATGAAACTGACAAGTGTCAAACTAAAGAGGCATAGTGCACTTTAATTCTAACATTCCCCCTTAAAGTGCACTATCCTAACTAAAGAAAAAATAAGTCAACATTAGGTAACATTCCCCCTTAATGTTGAATTTTATAAAAGAAACCTATCATCCTCTTTTATTGTTGATTTGGTCTAGGCTTGTGCTCCTTGCGCTTGGCTCTCCAACTGTGAATAATGCTAGATCAACTGTGTATACATCTTGGTATGTTACCTTAGGGTCAGCCACTTCCACAGTCTGTTGCCACTAGGTCAGCCATCTAAGTGCCTCAGGGTCATCATGGGTGCCTCAGGGTCAACCACTTATGGGTTTGTTGCCTCTATAGGTCATCCCAAGAGGATGTTGCCTTTTGTAGGTCACTGACTAGATCCACCATGAATATCAAATCCCTCATGGTGAACTCAATCTAGAAGGTGTCGGTCTCTGCCGAAAATGCACCTTAATACATAAGAAAAAATGAGCCATGAAATACAATAAAATGAGCCATAGAAGCCAAATATGGAGGAGAAGAAAGAAGAATAGAAGAGAATCTTCTGAAGTGTCTTCGTCTGTAGTCTTCAGAAGTAGATCCAAAAAAACCTCGGATAGAGTCTAGGGTGTCTATGTCTGTAGTCCCTAGAATAAGTGTCCTTATGGTAGTCACCTCATCTTACCGAAATGCATGGGTAACCAGCCACTGCATCCGCCAAGTAGAAAGAGGATAATACTAGATACTAGGTTCACTTACAAGTGCCTTGGGAGTGTCGGGTTCAACCGAGAGTGCACTCCAAGGTAGAAAAATTTGAGGCTTAAAAACTCAAATAAAACAGCCTCAGAATTACAAATGGACACCACCAATGTGTCTGTCTCGAAAAAATCTTTCCAACGACTATAAACATGGCTATAGTCGGATTCCATCTAGGCCTTCCACCTCCATGTAGAAAAAAATAGGGCCATGTGGACCTCTCACTTTTGAAATTACAATAAAGTAGGCCATGTAGGCCTTTAGCTCCCACTTCCACTCTTCATGGGAAAAGGATTTAAAAATTGACCAAATAAAACTTTACCATCCTTGAAAAAAAAAAAAAATTTCCTTCCAAGGAAAAGTACATAGGCCATGCGGGCCTTCCACTTCATGTGGCCATAAACACTTTATATAAAAAACAATGCCCCTATCTCATTTTTCCACTTTCCATGTGGAAATTAAAAAACTGATTTTGCCTACGTGCATAGAATAAAGGAGTCCCCCACTTAATAAAGTGTTAAAAGTACTATGAGTTCCCCACTAATCTTGTATTTAATAAATACCCGTCATGAGATCATAAAATTAAAGGCAAACCTTTACAATCCTGTCGGGGTAGCAACAGTCAGGAAGTATGGTCTAGCTGCATTAAAAAATGTTGACATTGCAAGGTAGACAACCCCGCGTTTCACCACACCATCAAAATATCATCGTTACTAGATCCGATTAGTGTGGACGTAATCATAGGTTTTCGTATAGGACAAAAGGCTTAATTGCAATGTTTTGGTGATGCTCCAGTGCTTGAGAGTGGCTACATCCGGTGCCCCCACATCATCATGCTCAGCTCGACGTCAACGAATCAATAGGTGCCATCATAAAAGAAATGCATGCTCTGTAGAAAACTGGAGCACAGGCCCTCAACAACATCTGCGACTGGTTTTGCATCACCACTCATAGTTTGTAATGGTTCTCATACTCCTCTGCCCAAAATTTTCAACTAGCAAAAATCTTTACGGGGGCCGCTTGCTGGCCATTGCACCCTAGTTCTAAAAAATCCATAAAATATTTCACAAGCCTGTAGCTGATATCATGAGATCTTTAGCAAAATAAATTATGACCAGTTCAAGCTATCATAAATTGTGACCAGTTCAAGCTATCATATTTCTGCGCACTCCGGAGGCGGCGTGGGAAACCTGGCGGAATCCTTGCAGTAGTCATAAATCATGTACTTGTCGTGCACCCACCGGATCTTCAACCTTTGCTTCCCATCCAGCGATGAGTAAGCAGGCTGATCCCACCATGAAGACGATGACGACGACGAACATTCCGCCACCGACTGTGAGCCCCGATACTCACAAGCATCGATGCTGAAATTCTTATACGTGGCGATAAATGGCGCGTGGCTCCAGTCGGTCTTCACCAGTCCGCCCTGCGTGGCCCAGTCATCCGCATTCCAGATGGACGAGTAGACTCCCATCCCCTGGCTCTTTGGATACGGAACCCCCTTTTCCTCCACGTTGGCAAACACTCGGATGGGAACATCGTCCACAAAGAAAACCACCTGGTGGCGATTCCACAGCAACGAATAAGAATGGAAGTCCTGCGTGGGGTCGAACCACAAGTTGAGTCGTTGCTCTCGGTTGCCCACTCCTTTCGAATAAACATTCGTCTGCACAATGTATGGCTCCCCGGACTTGTTCCCTAAAAATTCGAAGTCGAATTCATCATGTTGCTCACCTTGTGAAGACATATAGAAAGCCGTGACAGTCCCCGCAGAGTCGCCAGGAACAAGTTTGATTTGGACGTTAGCCTTCCCAAACAGGTAAGTGCTCTTGGAAGTGAATCCTGCACCTGATGCATTATCGAGCTTAAGCTTGAGGGTTTCTCCCTCATACATGACATGATCCAGAGCCCAACTGGGATAGAAGAAATCGTCGAAGTCTGCGCTGTGGGAGTGACCCAGCAAGAACAAAACACAGAGCACCCACAAAGCAAACATGAAAATAAATAAAAAACGTTGCAACAAGACTAGATCTGAGAGCTCCGTCAAGGTTTACCATTCTGTAGATCTAAAAAACTATTTTTTTTTTTGAAAAGATTTCCCAAAATTTAAAATTCTTACCATCTGGTTTCTGATCCATCAAATGATGGAGAGCATACTCCCTCGGTAAAAAAATTAAAAAAAAAATTGGGAAAAAAAATCAGGGGGAGGGAGGATTTCCATGAGGGAAATCCCCCCTCGAGGGTTTCATAGCCAAGAGAGGGAACCTGCTCTGATACCAAATGTTGGGACTAAAATGAAATGAACAAGATGAGATATTATTATACAACAAATGAGTACAATATATAGGCATAAGCCTATATGATGAACATGACAAATGTCAATGAAACTGACAAGTGTCAAACTAAAGAGGCATAGTGCACTTTAATTCTAACAATTATAACAATAGGTTTTTGTAATAGTTACAGCTTGACATGATACATTTAGGTTTTTAATTGTTTATATAAAAAAAAAATTATATATATGAATGGCATTACAACGACAGATTTCGGTAATGGCTACAACAACATGTTTCGGTAATGGCTACAACGATAGGTTTCGATAATGGCTAAAACCCAAAAAACAAGATTTTCAATTATTTTCAACCCATAAAAATGGGTGTTTGAGTTAAAAAATGGAACAAGCGGGAAAAGGAGCAGAAAAACCAAGGTTTGGAGTGATCAAAGACATATGGGGAGCAGTTGGGGCAGGAATTGGAGTAGGGCAGGGCCAAACTGGGGCCTTGGAAGGTACATCAATGAATGAGGCCTTGGATGAAGAGCTAGAGAATAACTTTATGGGAAGAAAAATCCAAGAACCTCCTAACAAAGTGGTCCTAGAGAAGGGGTAGGATGAATTAAAAGTAGACAATGATTAGGAGAATCAAGCCCAAGAAGTGGGACATAAATGCTCTTGGGCCCAGGTAGTACATGGTTCTAAACCTGCTACTACTCTTCCTTTGTTGGTAAGCCACTTAAACTTGAGAGTTAAAGATGGCATTCTCAACATTCCCTTGAAGATAATTCTGAACATGAAGGCGAAAGGGGAACATAATTTAGTGAGCAAATTTTTGGGGGCAAGGTCAGATATAAACACTATTCGAAGGTGGGCCTTCACTAGATGGAAACCAGTGGGCTGCATGGAGATTGTGGTACTCCCAAATGGGTTCTTCATGATCAAATTTACTAAGGTAAGTGACATGCAAAAAATTCTAGGTGAAGGACCATGGTCGATGGGGAAGCGTAGCCTGTTTCTTAGAAAATGGGATGTGGATTTTAATCCTCACACCTAAAGTCTTAACACAACTATTGTTTGCATAATATTACCTCATCTTTCCTTTTAATATTGGCATGATGAAGTTTTAATGGCTATTGCAAATGGTACTGGTACCTTTGTTACCATTGATAGGGTAATCAGGCTGAAGTCTTGTATGGTGTTTGCCCTAATTTGTGTTAATGTTGATCTAGATAGAAAGCTTCCAAAAATGATAGACCTAACATCCCCAATGGGTACTTAGACTCAGAGGTTGGTGTATGAAAATATTCTGCCCCTTTGTGATTTTTGTAAAGGGAGAGGGCATATCTCAAGCTTATGCCTGAAGAAGAAGACAACTCTCAATAAGAAATTCTGGCACAGGAAGAAGATTAAATATGCAAAGCAGGGTAAAGGTAAGGATCTCATGGTGGATAATCAGAAGGAAGCAAGCACATCACACTAGTCGGCTATGGTGGCTGAGGAGGAACACATGGAAATTCCCTCTTATGGAATTGTGGTAGTCCAACCCCCCTAGAGCTGTGGAACCCCTTGAATTTGCATACCCTAACTCTTTTTCTTGCTTGAGAGGAGCTAAAGAGGACAAAATGGGAGACCCAACCGAAGTTGTGGAATTTGTGTAGGAGATACAATGGGTGAATCATGAGGGGGTACAACAAGAGAGTGTAAAACCTCTAGAAGTAGATGTAGAGGTTAACTCTATTGACATGATTCTTACAAATTGGGATAGACAAGATGAAGCTGGAAAAGCGTTAAGGGAATATAAGCAAATCTTAAAAATATAGAGGTGAATCTTGTAGCTCCAATATGGGAGGATTTCGATTCAGAGGAGGTTTCTATGATGCCCTCAAGGGTGACTAGGAATCAAGCAAAGAGAACTCCCCTGGATGTTGGCAAGGGACACACTGTAGGTAGACCCCCTTTAATGGAGGTATGGAAGAGGAAAACAATAACAAAGATAGCCAGAGGAACATAAAATGTCATCAATCTGGGTGGGGGAGGAAAGAAATCAGTTAAATCTAAAAAATGAACGTTTTATCATGGAATGTATGAGGTCTCAACGGGACTAGAAGACATAGATCAATACAAACATTGAGAAGAGATAATCACCTAGACATTTTGCTATTACAAGAGACAAAGGTGGTAGAAGCAAACTTAGCAATGGTTAAAGACAAGATTTGGAGAGGAGCGAACTTTGTTGCTCAACCCTCAATGAGCTCCTCAAGAGGAATGATGTGTATTTAGGACCCAAATAAATTGGAAGAACAAAAAATATCTCAAATGAAATATTTTGTGCTATCCACTTCTTTTCGAAGGAGGATAATTCCCACTGGATCATTACAAATGTCTATGCACCCACTACTATGGCTGGAAGACAAAGGTTATGGAGGGAATTGAGTGAACTCAGGAATGTCTTTATAGGCATTCCATGGATCATTGCAGAGGACTTCAATACCCCTTTGTATCCGTATGATAATAAGGGAGACGTTGAAGGATATTCAGAAAGTATGACTGAGTTTGATGATTTTATAAATTCAAATGCTTTGATGGACTTGGATCTTAGACAAGCAAAGTTTACTTGGACTAATAGGCGGTTGGGGAGTCAATTGATTCAGATCAGAATGGACAGGGTGTTGATTTCTCAGGAGAGCTTAGTGTTGTTTGGCAACACTACTCTCACAAACCTCCCAAGAGATTAGTGTTGTTTGGGGACACTACTCTCACGACCCTCCCAAAAATTGGCTGAGACCATAATCCTTTGATTTGGGAAACAAAAGACAGGAGAAGGCTCTTTGCTACCCCTTTTTGGTTTGAAAATATGTGGATCCTTCATTTTGATTTAGAGAGGTGGATTCATTCTTGGTGGTAGCAAGATTTTTTTGGGGATAGATTGAATCAAGTAGCAAAGAAACTGAAATTTGTTAAGCATAACTTAAAACTATATAATAAATAGGTGTTTGAAGATATTATGGTTAAAAATGTAGCTTTACAACAACTCATGGAGTTAGAAAACTCTTTGCGTTTGGGGGAGTATTCAAAGGAAGTCCGTACTAGAGAAAAAAGATCTTCTATGTGATTGGAACAATACTCTAGCATGTGAGGAGGCTTTCTGGTGGTAGAAATCAAGAGCTTTGTGGTTAAAGGAAAGGGACATGAATACAAGGTTTTTCCATGTTTCAAATCTCAGGCACAAATTTTTTAATAAAATCCAAGAGATCAAGATTGTTGATGGTTCTTCTACAAGGGATCCTTTCCAAATTAGAGGGGAAGCTGTTCAATTTTTTCAAGATATGTTAGGAGTGGATTCGGAGCTGGATGAAGAGGTGATGAATCTATTGTTAGGCCATATTCCTTTAAATATTACAAACTATATAAATGACTATATCCTCAGCCCCTTTATGGATGAGGAAATTAAAGATGCGGTCTTCTCCATGAAGGGAGACAAATCTCCTGGTCCATATGGGTTTCCGACGCTCTTCTATCACAAGTTTTGGTACATCATTGGCAATGAGGTCACCTTGGCAATTAAGGAGTTTCAAACCTCTAAAAGGATCCCTTTTGATGTGAATTGTACGTTCTTAGCCCTCATATCGAAGATTGCAGGTGCTAAATCTTTTGTAGATTACCGCCCAATTAGCCTGTGTAATACTCTCTACAAAATTATGTCCAAAGTCCTTGCAAACTGGATGAATATGAATCTCCCTTTTGTCATTGATAAACACCAAAGGGGTTTTGTTCAGGGACGACAAATTCTTGATGGGATCATTTTGATCCATGAGATCCTACACTCTATATCTAAATAAAAAAAGGAAGGTATGTTTCTTAAATTGGATATGAATAAAGCATATGACAAAGTTTCTTGGGATTTCTTGATCAAAGTGCTCCAATATTTTGGTTTTCATGAGGATTGGATCTCTATGATGAAAAACCACATCTCCACCGTGATGATCTCCATCTTAGTTAATGGGTTTGCAGTGGGTTAATTTCCTAGCAAGATGGGATTGAGACAACGGGACCCCCTATCCCCTTATATTTTTATAATTTTAGCTGAAGTTATGGGTAGGGCCTTCACAAAAACCATGGATAGAGGAGACATAGAAGGTATTAGGCTAGATTCCACTCTGGAACTGGTCTCTTTTCAATAGTTTGTGGATGATACTCTAATTTCAACAAGATCATCTCTTCCACAAGCAAGACAGTAAATATTTTTGCATTTCTATGAGCTTACAACAGGCCAAAAGGTAAATTTTAATAAAAGCAAGATTTTTTTCCTGAATACCTCTAGAGCTCTCCAACTGTAGATAGCAAGAATCTTCAACTATGGCATAGGTGATTTTCCAACAACCTATCTAGGGATACCTTTATTACATGGGAGTATGAAGGAAGCCTTGTGGGATTCGGTTATTGAATGTGTTACAAAGAAACTATCTTCCTGGAAAGGCTCTCTTCTTAGTCAGGCAGGAAAGGCCTAGCTGTGCAAAAATATTGAATAGATCCAAAGGATTTTTTGTGTTTGGGGCTGAGGAAAAGAAGATGATATCTTTACTTTCTTGGAACAAATTCTGTACCTCTAAAAAATATGGGGGATTGGGACTGAAAACTCTTTCCAAAATGAACAAAGCTCTAATGAGAAATTTTGGTTGGAAGTTGGCAAAGAAAGACGACACTCCTTGGGTCAAAATTGTAAAAGCTAAGTATTTACGTAATTCCTCCTTCCTGGAAAACCTCAACCTCCCTAAGGGGTCTAGTTTTTGGAATAACCTTCAACAGGTAAGACCTCTGATATAGTAGGACTGTAGATGGCAGATTGGAGATGGTGCTAACATGATATTTTGGTAGGATACTTACCAAGGTTTACAAACTTAAGAACAATCTAGAATCTTATTTATGGACTGTTGGTTCAGGATTATATGGTGGAAGAAAATGGTATCAAGAGGTGGAAGCAAATTTATGATAAGAACATCAATGAGGACTTGCATCCACACCTGAAAAGTCTTAATAGATGCCTTAATGCCTACATCCTCAGTCATTGATGACCGAATGATATATTTATTTGGATGAAAATGAAAGGTGGAGATTATTCTGTGAAGACTAGTTATAACTTGGCTGAAGGTGTAGGGGTGGTATGGCCCCATGTAAAGGTTTGGGACAAAGATATCATCCCTAAGATTACTACTTTTCAGTGATTAGTTATGCATAGTAAAATTATGACCTAGGATAATTTGAAAAAATATGGTTTCTCCTTACCAAATAGATGTGTTTTCTATGAAAAAGAGGAGGAAAATATTGATCATCTACTTTTATAAGTGTTCCTTTACCAAAAAATTGTTTGATCAACTCTGTATTGAATTCCAAGTTCAGTGGCTTTTACCTAGAACTATCTTAGACTTGAAATTGCAATGGGAGCCTCCTTTTAAATGTAGAAGAATAAAAAAGCTATGGCTTCTAAGCCTTCCACATATATGGTGGAGAGTTTGGAATGAAAGAAACCACAAAATATTTAAGGACTTGAAGATGGACTGGAAAATTGTTTGGAAACGAGTAAGAAGACTCATAATGGATAATTTTAACACTATTTTCTTCGAGGGATGGGAATTAGAGTAGGAAAGGCGGATATTGGAATGTTGGGGAGTCAAAGAGAAATTACCAATGCCTCGAGTTCATCCCATAACTCATGCAAAATGGATACCATCATCGGTTGGATGGTTCAAATTAATTTTTGATGGGACCTCAAAAGGTAATCCCAAGCTGGTGAGAGCTGGAGGGATGATCTGGAATCATCTAGGTAAGGTAATCAAATCCTTTGCTGAACCACTGGGTGAACAGGCAAGTCATTTTACTAAAGCAAGAGCATCTTATGTAGGAATTTATTTGGCTATCAATTTCAATCTAGATAAGTTCATAGTTGAAGGAGAATCACAAAATATTGTGACCATTTTAAAGGGAGGACAACCAACCGCTTAGACTATTGAATTAATGATGGTGGAATCTTGAGCGATTTTGGATAGACTTGAGAATGCATCTATCAATCATATTTATAGAGAAGCAAACAGGGTAGCAGATGGTCTTGCTAACAAAGGAGTTATGGTAGATGCTATAAAGGAATGGGGGAATGATATCCCAATGCACATAAATAATTTAGTTGATAATGATAATACCACAGGAATTGACAACGGGGATTAGTAGGAAGAGGTTGTGAAAAAAACATAGAGTATATGATATTTAGATATGTAAGGTGTATGCTAGTTTTCTAGTTTTGGATGTGGTTAGTGAAGTGTGTTTGTTGTTACACGGTTGGTATAGGATTTATACCAATGTAAAATCCTTCTTGGTGAAATGGACAATGATTGGCCATATCTGTTGATGTAAAAGGTTAGCATTCCTTTCAAAAATGCTCTTTTCCAACTTAAAAAAATAATAAAAATAATATATATATATATATATATATATATATATTAAAAGTTAGATTTAAGGGGTAGATTTTTTGAACAAAGCATTCCCTTGAGAGGTGGAGATCACGGTTCAAATTCCTTCAATATTGTGGAACCAAGAGGATGTGTTGCGCTAGCACCACCGATTATGTTAAAAAATTTACCTGGTGCAATTGGAGGTTATAGTGATAACAAGGAACAAAATTCAAACCTATGAAGAGACGATGAAAAATGTAACGAGTATCGATTCCTAGGAAAAAAATTTAAAAGTAAATAAATTATATTAGTTTAAAATATTAAGTTATTTGATTTTTAAGAAAAATATTAAGGTTTAAATTTTGTTAAGTGATATATATAATTATTAATTGTTGTAATATCATTATGTGGTTATGATTGAGACTTGTTTTAGTCTCATAACCCATTAAAATATAGATCCGTGTGCATGTGGTCTAGCACCACTTACATTATTAATGATGAGATCCAGGTTTAACCCTACAACGAATGTGTATAAGAAGTATTTATTAAAAAACTATAGTGCCCCCAAAGGCTAGGTGGATTGGTAAGTGCTTGTTTGACCAGAAACTTACCAAGAAGACACCCAGGTTCAAACCTCGAGGGCAACCTATTTGCAAAGGTAGTAGTTTGATCTGAATCTTCTGATTGCGCGTTAGATCGATGATGATGGTTTAAATCCCAAGCAACCAGTGGTCCCCTTCACGTGGGGTCAACAATAATGAAGCAGAATAGGTTTGGTGGAAGCAGCCCCTGTGGTTTGAATCCTACGTTTGTCAATTACTAAAAATAGTGTGGTTATGACCAACTCTCCTATGTAACAAAAAAAACAATTAGATTATATTATTATTAAATTAAAGTTTCTTTTGTGATATCAAAGTAAGATAAAAACTTTATATTTTTAATGTTATGTATATACACATGGATTGGGAAGGAACACTATTGAATGTCAAGTAGACTAGAACCTCATGCTTTCCACTTACCATTTTATCAAAACCTCATGGTTTAAAAAAGTTATATCTTTATGTAGAGTATAATGTGATTCAAAACATCTAAAATCATAATTTAATGTTGAAGCGAAGATTTGTCCTGACTTCTAATTTAATAATGTGTCCCAATTCTAGCTTCAACAAATTTAGAAATGAGTGTCAATGGCTCCTTCAAACCTACACATTGAGGTCAACTCTTCACAATCCCATGAATACTCCTACACTAACTTATACTAATTGCATGAAAAGTAAAGTGCAAAAACTAAACATTCATAAAGATGAAGGGCACTAGGGGTTAAAATTAAATATGGGTTATGATCATAACAAGGAAGTGTGAATAATCAATCAACACATAAAAATTCAAATAACATAAATATTTTCCTATTCATTAAGTATGAAATTGCTAAGCGAATGACAAGATAGGTAAGAAGGTAAAGTATTAAACACTACACACTTAACAAACCAGAAGTGCGGTGCCACTGATGGAATGCCTAAGGACTTGCTAATTTTTTAACAATCTCATGAGATCAAAGATTAATGTAGGTTTCGTATAATGTAGCTCTAAATTCTCATGAAAAAAAGATGAATATTGTGGAGCTCTAGGCTCCTATTTATAGTTGGATTTTACTCTTGAATTACCTAGGGTGAGAAACGATCACTTTTAATAAAAGTAAAGCTTTGGAGGCATCTTTAGCAAAGTGATGCACCACCAAATATTACATGCTTTTAAATGCACCTTTAGTAGGCTTAAAAGGCTTCTATAATGAATTAGTGTTACTACATGCCAAAATGTCACCCTCAAAATATTTTTCTCGAGATCCATGTCTTTATTTTTACCCTCCATTGGTTGGAAAGCAAATCGCTCTAGTTAGGGAGTGAATCACTTGCTTTTACTAGCAGATTTATAGCTTACCTTGAGTGGTTCTCCCTAGATAAAATTGGATATTTTTGCAAGTTAATTGACCTTAAGCCAATCAACACCTATGATATAATTAAGATTATTTTTGGAGGGTTCTCCCTACCCAATGGAAGAAGTCCCAATAATTTTTGCCATTTCTTGCTAGCTAGTAATTATATTGAGACAAGATCCTCTACTTCTCCCAAAAGGTCTTAAAATAGATTATTTAACAAACCATCTTATTTCTCCTTGGGTTCTCATAGTTGGGCATATATCGGCTTCAACTTCTTATATGTTTCAACTGCATTCCCTCATTGACTTGATCCTTTTTTCTTCAACTATGGCATCAACATTGTCATCATATTGAATGTTTATTTATAGGTAAAAAATGTCAAGCATTATAACAACAACTAACCCTTAATTTTTCTTGGTCATTTTCTACACTAGGTTCTTTAGAAATGTCAAAATGCCAAAGTGCTTTTACAAGATTGGAGGTCACTATGGGCATCTAGGATTTTCTTCAGTTTCTTGACTAAATCTTTTTTATCTATCTTTAGCTGTTATGCTTATGACACCAACATAGAGGACAAAAGGTTTAGAACCTCCTAATATCCACCTCTAGCAAGCAACTATTCTTCCACTTGTTCAATGGTTTTCATCACTTTTTTCAAGCTCTACTCTGCATAGGTTGTAAACTAGAAGTATTCTTGTGCATATTTCACCTCCACTCTAATTTTATCCTAAAAGGACTTGATCCATTGAATATCGTGAGCCTTCTTGGGGTCTATAGTTTCCTTAGTAGGCTTTAAAGCTATAAACTTTATATTTTTTGATCCTTTGCTTATAGGGCTTCCTAAAGTTGCTTGAGCTAGCTCTACCCTTATGCAAGTTGTTTTGCAAGATCCTCCAATTGTTGTGTATTTTTTTTCATCTTTGACAAGTCAAGATTTGAGGTCCCTAACCTACTTCTTTAGATGATAATTTTCTAGAGGTATCATTTTTTAAAGCCTCATTCTATTGCTAGAGTTCCTCTATGCCTTCAGGTATGTGAATTCTGCTTCAAGCTTCTTATTCATTTTTTTGCACAACCTCAACCTTAATTTCCAATTGGGAAAACTTCATGGTCGTGTCAAGTGTGAGTTGGTTTACAAGTTGGATAATTTGGTATGGATCCATTTGGTTTAGGTCCAGCTTAAGCACCTTAGAAATCAAGTCAACAAAAGATATTACCATTTTGGAGGGATCAAATTCAGTCACCTCTACAATATAGATCTCATCCTATTTTTTGGCTAGCTATGACTATATGAGGAGTTATATCTTAGAGGTTTTGTTATATGAGGAGTTATATTCTTCTTCCATTTAATTTATTTAGTGACAAGGGTATTGAATGCCTTCTCAAAATTCATATCCTTTAGATCGCATATGATTTTCCATTTAAAGGCCCGATTTGGTCCTACAACTATGTTAGCTTATATGGTTACTCCTATAGACTTAGTCCCTTGAGATGGGGTAGTAGAATTTTTTGCCTATAGGAGGAGGTGCCTCACCTAAGATGGTGGACATAGTGGGGGTGTGGATGTGATAAGTGAGCAAATTGTGTGGTGATGGGAGGAAATGAGGCATATATGAATGGAGTGGATTGAGATGCTAGTTGTACCAATGTTTTAGCTAACAACATCATCATCAATGAAGACATGGATAAAGATGATGATGTGGCATAAGGTATCAATGATTGAATGGTGGACACCTATATTGAAGGTGATGAGAATGAAGTGATTAGTGTGGTTGTAGGTTTGATGGAGCCATTGGAAACAAAGTGGCTCTAGGAGAACCATAATATGCACTAATGGAGGGTGAGAAAAATGCAACAAAAGAATAGACTAGAAGAGAAGAAGTGAGAATAGAAAGAAATGATTTAGAAATAAGTGAGAGTGGTAAAGAGTATAAGGGAAGTGGAAGTCATAGCAAAAGTGGCCATGATACTGGTTATTACTAACTTACGAGGGGAACCTCATCGAGGTATTTTCGCCTCCTCAAGTTGGGTTATCTATTGTAGTTGTGTTATCATGACATTTTTTAATATCGAACCATATTTTGACTGCCTATTAATGTTACATCATCCTTTTGAATACCTTTTCTCTTTCTTCCTCTAGGGCCAAGAAAGTTTTTAGTCTTGCCTACATTAGCTCGATGCCAATATCCTTGATATCTAACTACTATGAATTTTTGAGGAAAGGAAGTTCCAAGTTAATCAATAACATGACCTCCTTGTTATAAACTATTTTGTAGGGTGATTACTCAATAAATACCTTTGGTTTACTTAATCTATCCATAGTGATTTATGCAACTTGGTGTGTAAGTCCCTTTATAATTTGGCAATAGTAAATATCCTTGTGATGTTCTTGTTGGTTGATTTTGCCAATTCATTACCTTATGGGTAATAATTTGAACATGTTTTGAGCAAGAACCCATATTTTAAGGAGAATTTCATCACTTTTGTACCCTTGTAGTAGGTGGCGATGTCAGTGACTATGGCAGTAAGGGCTCCAAATCTGGTAATTGTTTTCAAATGAGATATAGTTTAATTATGAAACCTAGATATGAATGGATATGGGGTTAAGAATTTATCACAACATATCAAAAATTAATATCACAAGATCAAAGACAATATTTGACACAAGAACATAGCTCATACACTCAAGCCATAATCCAAATAAATAAACTCTCTTTTCAAAAATGGGTGATAGTAGTTCCTTACAGTACAAATGATGTACTACAATTCAATACATTCAATCTACCTTGCAATCCCTACATAAAGCCTTTGCATGGAGTCTCTTGACATTTCATCTTCAACTAACTCTTCATCTCCTCAAACTCATGGGAGATATGACTTCTCATATTTCTCATAGGAGAAATATTTTATTAACCTTCTAATAATGACAAAACCTAATGATTACATGAAACCAAATATTTACAAACTATTTACAAAGTATTTACATGGTTCCAAATAATATAATATTCTCCAACAATGATGATATATTCCAACCATTGAACCACTCCTAATTAGCTAATTTAGTTGGGACTGCTTCAACCCATTTTGTGGTATAGTTTGGCAATGAGGATCCATACATATCCAATGCTTAACAAAATGTTGATTTTACCTATGGAGTCTAGGAACAATTGCTAAAATAGTTTGATCATGATGATGGGATCTAGTGGCATTGACATCCTCATCCCCTCACCTCTAAACATGAAACAACTTTTGTAATTCTTGACCCACTTGTAGCAATTAAAAAAAATAGTAGGCAAGTAATATCCAACCTTAGAATTTTGTGGGTGTAGTTTGCATTGAATAATGCCCTCCTTCATCATGATACTATTTAATTAGGGCTTGTATTTTCTTCTATTTAATACTGAATAGTGGGACACCTTCATACCCTCTCTCGAATTAGATGCCCAAGAGCTAATATATTTTTCTTGAATCAGGTTCTTTCCTTGACCATCAACCCTTTTTGTACATGTATTTGGCCATATATATGCAAATGTTGTCCATCCAACCTGTTTTGTCATCCACTTCTATTTATTCCACTAAGGAAATATGATCTTCGGATGCTAAAATCACTATATTATTGCATAAGACCCTACCTTTACGAGCTTGGTGGGTTTGATCTCAATATAAAATTCTTGGATCTAACAATCCACTTGTAGACACCCAAAATGTGTCTATTTTATGATCACCTGAAGCCTTTTTGTCCAATTTTACAAAATCCTCCAAAATCCCAAATTCCCCCCTCAATTTCATCAAATTCCTCCAAAATCTACAATTGCCCCTTTAATTCATCTAAATCCCTCTAATTTCCCTCTAATCCTTCTAATCCTCTCTAATTTTTTCTAATTCCTCTTATTTTTTTGGTTGAATAATAAGGGGTTGTACTCAGATCCACCACCCTTGAAAATTTATAACTCTCTTCTTTAGAGCTTGAGAGTTTACAAATAGATACACTTCTCATCTCAATTGAGATGCTATAGCTAGAAACTTACATCATTTTACATAAAATGTCCGAATTCTTGATTTTCATTTTTTGGATCTTTTCAATATTTTGTATGGATACAAATATTCCAGAATCTAACATCCTTCTTGATATTTTCTATAGTAGCCTTCACAATACTAAAACCTCACCTCTACTATCTATGCATTGCATCTTTGTAGAGTAATATTTCTAAAACATCGCACTATCATAGCCTGCTTTAACCCTCACTTTGCAGACTCTTTGATGGATGGATTCATGTTTGGATGTGTTAATTCGTTGATGAAATGATTGATTATATTATGATGTGTTTTTGCAGGATCAATACATATAGGGAAATATGATGTATCTTGATAAGTGAACTGGTTGATTAGCGTAATGTATATTAAATAAAATATTATGAGACTACTAATGGATTTGCACCCCTATAGAAAATATGTTTCCTCTTCCATTTAGTTGCATAACTTGATTCTCATGAAAGAATGTACCAGATCTAGGTGAAAAAATTATTTTTGCTTTATAATCTATATTTGTAAGAGATTCATTTGTTTGGTGACACAAGAAAAATAAAAACTAATGAAAGGATTTATTTATTTTTACAATAGAGTTTGGCTATAATGAATCAAATCATCATTATCGCTTGCGGAGTTCCATTTTAAATAAAGGATTCCTTTGTTATATATATTAACTAACAAACCTTATCTTCTTTGGTTTATTTTGAAAAAGAAATGATCTTCATTGGTAAGGCATGTTGGGTGAACTTAATGTTTCATCGAGATCAAATTATTTGATGTTCCCTCTTGTGTAAAGTTGTTGGATAATGCAATAATATGAGGAAAGGTTAGCTATTGTTCTTCCACGATGAGTGAGGAAAGGAGTATGGTGAACTGATCTTCATAAATCCGATCTAACAACTCTTTTTTTTTCTCAGTATGAAGGAGCGGACATGTGTCGTGTGAGCTTGGGTGATATCACTCAGGCATAAGTGAACCATCAAAAAGAAGGGAGGATGGTTGGTTTTGAAAAGAAAAAAAGAAGGAAAAACAAAGGAAAAAAGAGGGTTTTCGAGAAGGGAAAACATCACTGGTTCATTAAAGGAATATTGTTGGAGCAATTAGAGACCACCATGGGATCGGTTATGAAAATGAAGTTGTTACATCAGTAAGGCGATGTGGGCATCACAAAGCTTGTAAGGTAGGTTTCTTTAACAACAATGGAAGTAATTTTGTTTATCTAGTAGTACATGGTTTAAAGGAACTAAGCTATTAGTGGATTAGTCATTGTAGCAAACTTCGTTCGATCGGGTTCTGCCTTCGAAGGAACAAGACCTCTATTTTGCTTAGCCATTAGTTGAGTCACTCAGATAATTTGATGAGTAAAATGGTAACTTAAATAAGCTGTGTACCTGAAGAGAGTTGCTATCAATGATGTGAGTTATATTTTTAAACTGAAAATTTAGCAAACTGTAACTTTACCTGTTAAGAGGATGGTCATTTAGGATTAACCATAGTGAAAGAAACTCACAAGGTTAGTTGACCAATATATTGATATTTGAGAGTTTCTATTTTTTTTATTTCATGTCAAAATAATTTAGATGAGTTTTGGATATTGAGTTCTCAGTGCATTTGTTTCTATAGTAAAGGTTATTAATATTACGATATGCAAGAGTATTATTTCAGAGTTTCTTTTTTTGCTTATTTCATGTTGAAATAATTTAGATGAAATATGGATATTGAGTTCTCATGCATTTGTTGCTAGATTAATGGTTATTAATATTATGATATGCAAGTTGTTGAATGCTATATTTTTGTTGTTCTTATCAGTTACTAAAAATAGCGTGGTTGTGACCAACTCTCCTATATAACCAAAAAAAAAAATTATGATATGCAAGAGTATTATTTCAAAGTTGCTTTTTTTTCTTATTTCATATTGTGTTGCTAGAGTAATGGTTATTAATATTTATGATATGCAAGAGTATTATTTTAAATTTGCACTTTTTTCTTATTTTATATCGAAATAATTTAGATGAGTTTTGGACATTGAATTCCAATTGCATTTGTTGTTGGAGTAATAGTTATTAATATTATTGTGGGTAAGATTTTGCTTCCCTCATCCACTCTTCCTTTCAGGAAGTGATTCCCTCTACTCAAGGAAGATTTCACTCAGTTTTGAGAACATTACTGGACAAGCAAAAGAGATCAAGTGATAGTAACAATAGTCATGGGTGGACCAAGGTACCAGGTGGATGATAGAATAAAATCAGGATGGATCGTAGCACGGGTGGAATTTTCTCTCGAGAGTCTAGGTGGGACATACCAAAAACCTACCCAAATCTATGGGTAGATTTTCCAAAATAGCTAGGAAGGGCAAAATAATGGGCCGACCCCACTCTTGCAGCCAAGAAAAAAACCTCGCTCGCCTTGGGCAGGGGAATAAATTGGCAAAAAAAATGCCCACCGAACTCCTTTGGGTGGAAAGAAGGGATCACCACCTAAGGAATGACCGAACCAGTAACCCAAGTACCTAAAAAAGTACACTGAGGTGATATATTTTTGGCACAGTGCTCCCGAGGACCTCTGGTGTCTGTCATGAACCACTTGATTAGGGGATCGCCAGTCGATAAGGGGTACATGGTAGTTGAGAAATAATGATCTGGGCAAAATATCAAAGGACCCAAATTGATCCAGAAGCACCTACCACCTTCTAAAATATTGATGCTTTCGAGTGTAGCAGTGTACCAGGGCGATGTTCATCAACTGTAGAAGCCATCTTCCCACCTTTCGCCATTAATGTCTAGATTTTGAAGCTAGTGTAAATGTAATTATAAATAGTGGAATATTGGACATTCCAAAGGCGACTCTTTAGACTTTACAATTATTATGTAAGGTTTCCCCTATGTAAATACAAATTCTGCATTATTTAGTCTCTAGTTGTGTCTGCTTGTTCTTTGAATGAATGAATATTCTACTTCTTAGTTACTTAAGTCATCTTGGTTATTCTGCTATCTAGATTCCTTAGGGTGTGCTTGAGTGAGTAAGGGGGAGTGTGTCCATTATATGGGTTGGAGGTTTTCTTCTGTTAACATTGCCCGAGTGGGAGTGCTTTGATTCTGCATCCTGGATCTCATGCACTCGCTTGTCGATGCTGGAGTTCACCTCCCACCACCACTAATAAGAGAGCTAGGACAAGGGGGATTTTGGGAAATTGAGTGTAGGGTTCTAGGTTTAAAATGAGGTATCGTGTCTACATAGATCTTGATGTGGCTATACCCATCCTTGTGAGTTTGACTACGACCTTTTATTTATTTCTTTTTGTTTTTTGTTTTCCCATTTTTCTTTGCGGCATAAAGTAGTTGGGACCATCCTTCATAGGAACCAAAATTCTTCAAATATCGTCCATCCAATCCTCCTAATGCGATGGTCATTCTATGTTGGGCACTAACTCGTCCACCTCGCCCTCCACACGATGCTGGATTGGTGACCAATAGTTTTTGGTAACTTTGTTGGGGACGATTGAGTCCCTTCTTTCAAGAAATCAGAGTTTGGTGACTCTCTGATTTACCTAGATCATCTCAAAGTCACTTGGTGACTCCAACTAAGTGGTACATCTAGATAATAAGATCATTCACCTGCTCGAGCTAAAAATCCAAACATCCAAGGGGACTTAAGGTACAATGAGTAACCTTGATCTCATAAGCGGAGATAGTATGTTCAACTGATGACTCCAATATTAGGTATGGGACCTATGAAGACTGGTGCTTTGATGGCTTGGCCATATTTTACCTAGTGGAATGACCCTGGTCCTCTCAATCTCTCTCACTAGCATAATATTCTAGAAGCTGCCTTCGATGACCTACCAAAATATAGTGGTGTCAAGGGAGCTATGAAGGAGCACCTTGAATATGTGGCTTCCATGGCCACCCTTCACAATATCATGCATGAGGATGCAATGATCAGGCTACTAGTATCTTCTCTTGAAGGTAGAGCCTAGCTCTGGTACAAGACCCTACAACGAAGGAGCATCTCTACATGGGCATATTTGGTGAAGCCCCTAATGGATGTGTTTGGAGAAGTGGAGGACCCCTTCCAGTATCTAAACCAATTCACATTTATCAAGAGGAACTCTCTTGAAAGTGTGGTGGACTTCAATATTCATTTTGAGAAGATTTGGAAGAGGATTCCACTGTAGATCCCCCAAACCTCCACCCAGGTGCATCTTTTCTACACCCGAGCCCTTGGTTCTAATATTAGTCTCCTTTTGCACCAATCAGGGGAAACTCGTTTTCTCAAAATATACGAGGAGGCTATCAGGGCTGAGCAGGTTCTGATGTGGAGGCTCCAACTCACAAGTTCCTTCCAAGAGCTAGTGCCAGATCATAAAGTGGGCACAGACCAGAAGTAGGTCTACCACAAATCCCACATCCATGTGGATGACACTGCAAATCAACCCTAGACCCCTGTAGGGCTTTGGTAAGGATGTGGATGTGCATGATCAGGAGAAGGATGTGATGTCAGAGTAGGAGGTGGAATAGAGGTTGGTACAACCGATCAATCTTGAATAAGGACAACATGAAAATCTGAACCTTGATAGCTCATCGCTTTTGCGACGAAATGTCATGGCAAAGGACATTGTCACCCCAAATTTCAAAGGCCTGAGTTTTTATACACTCAGGAGTATCCAGAAGAATTATGATTTTTTGTAATTTTGAGCCAGAGTAAAAGGTGCTAGATCAACCATAAGCAACACCTCAAATACAATGTGATTTGGTCTAGCCACTGCAAATTTAGAGGATGAATAACATCAAATATCTTGGATTAGGTGTGCCTGGCATGCCATGATTTTGTGACTAATAAATAATGCTTTGCGTTATGTAGGGCCAACACCTTGGGAATCACCAGTTTTGACAAACAACCATTGTGCATAAGTGAATGGTTTCCACTGGTTCAGGTGACTGAAAGTATTATCAGAAAGAAAGTCCTCAAAAATTATTTAGAAAATGTAACATTCTCCTCCATATCTATGTTGTCTTCCTAGTTTTTTGTTCTTCTATCCGATGTTGTCATGACCCCATAGCCCAATGGATCCACTCAAAAATTTCCAAAACCTCTTAACTCATCCTTGGAAACTACTAAGAGCCTTGGAACTCCCAAGGTAAACATGCTATAAGAGGATGAACACAAGTGAGACCATGAGTTGCAAACCATGATGGACTCTTGGTTCAGAACCGTTGGCAAAAGAGGTTCCTTGCTAGATTGAATGAAGAAGAGAATCCAAGAAAAGAGATATTAAAATTATTGGTAATTTGTTTGCTCTTGGAAATTATAAGGGCTTTTGTGGGTTATGTTTATGGGGATTCGATTTGTAAGAATACCTGGTGGAAAAGGGTCTATGCCCTATCCGTTTCACCTGATAGGCTTCATATTGCTTTTCCCATCATGTCTCACCACTTAGCCACACTCTCTTCCTTGCCACCTTCTTTTCCTCTTTGTTTCCTATAACTCTTCCATTTGGTAACAAAGGTTTCATTGTCTCAATTTATCCTTGTTCCCATTTCTTCCCATGTGTTGTCCATAATAGACTACCTAGGTGTTTGTTTGTTGTTTCCACTACTATTTTTTCTACTACGCTTATCTACAGTAATGCTCCCCATGTCAATTATCTCATCTCGACCTGTCTGGATTTCTTTTCCTTGTCTCTCCTTTCTACCCTTATCGATTGGATCCCTGTGTCTTGTTGTTCGATCCTCTTTCTGCCCTGTCAAAGTGTGTCACCTTTTTCGACACATTGACATACTTAGCCTTCAACTTACCTTGAGTTCTTCTATGTGTCCTTTCTTATCTCCCCTCTACCTCCTCTTTCTTTCATTTCTCTATTATGATTATTGCATTTCCTAAACTTTTTGGGTTCTTTTTTCCACAAAATGGAAAACCCCTGTAAGTTTCCAGAAGTGGGTAAGATTTGGCTTCCCTCACCCACTATTCCTTTTAGGAAGTGATTCCCTCTACTCAAGGAAGAGTTTACCCAATTTTAAGAACATTACTAGACAAGCGAAATATATCAAGCGATAGTAACAATAATCATGGGCGAACTAAGGTACCAGGTGAATGGCAGAACAAAAGCAGGGTGGACCATAGCACGGGTGGAATTTTCTCTTGAGAGTCTGGGAGGGACATACCAAAAACCCACTCAAATCCATAGACTAATATTCTAAAACAACTAGGAAGGATGGAAGAATCAGCTGACCCCACCCTTGAAGTCAAGAAAAAAACCTCGTCTACCTCGGATAGGGAAACAACTTGGAAAAACAAATCCCCATCGAACCCCTTTGGGTAGAAATAAGGGCCCACCATTCGAGGAATGACCCGCCCAGTAACCCAAGTACCTAGTGAAGTACACTAAGGTGATATATTTATAGCATGGTGCTCCCAAGTACCTATGGTGTTTGCCATGCACCACCTGATTAGGGGATCACCAATCGAGGAGGGAAACATGATAGCTAAGCAATAATGATTTGGGTAGAAGATCGAAGGCTCTTGATTGATCTAGAAGCACCTACCACCTTCTAAAATATTGGTGCTTCCCAGTGTAGCAGTGTACCAGGGTGACACTTGTTAGCTGCATAAGCCATTTTTCCACCTTTTGCCATTAATGTACAAATTTTGAAGCTAGTGTAAATGTAATTATAAATAGTATAATGATAGATATTCCAAAGGGTGGCTCTTTAGCCTTTACAATTCTTATGTAAGGATTCCCCTCTGTAAATACAAATTTTGCATTATTTAGTCTTTGGCTGTGTCTGCTTGTTCTTTGAATGAATGAATATTCTGCTTCTTAGTTACATAAGTCATCCTGGTTATTCTGCTATCTAGATTCCTTGGGGAGTGCTTGAGTGAGTAAGGGGGAGTACGTCCATTATATGGGTTGGAGGTTTTATTCTGTTAACACCGCCCGAGTGAGAGTGCTTTGATTCTACATCCTGGATCTCATGCACCCAGTCGTTAGTGCTGGAGTTCGCCTCCCATCCATCACTGATAAGAGAGCTAGGATAAAGGGGTTGTTGGGTGATTGAGTGTAGGGTTATGTGTTTCATATGGGGTATCACACCTACATAGGTCTTTATGTAGCTATACCCATCCTTGTGATTTTGGCTATGACATTTTATTTATTTCTTTTTATTTTCCCTTTTCCCTTATTCCTTTGCAACGTAAAGTAACTTGAACCATCCCTCACAGGAACCAGTCTTCTTCGAAGATCATCTGCTCCATCCTTTTGATGTGGTAGCCATTCTATGCTAGGCACTGACTCATCCACCTCACCCTGTGCGCGGTGCTGGATTGGCGATCAACAATTATCTCTTGTTTTAGCTCCATAGAAAGATTTTCCTGGTCAAGATCCTTGGAGATACCGAGGCTAGAATATCAAACATCACGAAGGTTTAGTTTAGCATTGTGATAGTGGTATAAAGCTTCTGCCACTTTGCATATTGTAAATCCTTAGGAGGACGTCTATATAAATGGATAGATTTAGAGAACTACTCAGTTGAGCAAACAAACATGTTTAAAGCTTTAGTATAGCATTCACCTGATATAATTAAATAGAAATGGAAACCATTATGGTTAAGCTTTGGTTTTAGGGAGTTAAGTAAAGTTGAAATGATGATTCATCTCTTTGTTGTGTCGAGGAAAGGTATTGATTGAGAGATGATCTATTGGGTAATCCCTGGTGTAGATAAATTTAAGGAAAGTAATTTATAATATTTTGAGAATATAGTTGGAGAAGAAATATTCTGTTAGATTATCCAATATCAAGTGGTTGAGTTGAGCTCTAAAGGAAAATTATTGGTGTTTATACTTTTTGGAATCGAAGTGTGAATCAAGAATAAGGTAAATATAATCATTTCATGTTGGCAATGTTTGGTTGAAATTTATAAAGTGGGAATGTAAGATCCCTATTGACATCATTGGGAAGATGCGAGAAGTTAGTCGCTGACCAGAGGGCACAATATGTTTATTGTATTATATATTCTTGAAAGGATTATAATTCTTCTTTTGACAGGGGTGATAGCTTCCGTAAATATTCATCAAAGGTGAGATTATAATTGAGAGTAAATCGTTATACAAAACATCCAAGAAGGAGTTCTAATTTAACATCGAGCTTAATGTTTGACCTTTCAATATGCTTGGTAGAGAGTTAAAAGGTTTTATATTATGATGGGATCATGGGGCTTCCTGTGAATAGGAAGTGGTTCTGCTGTGTTACTCCGGTTAATGGAGAGTTAAACTATGTTTATGAATGAAGGATTGATCCGTATAATTTGAAAACCTTAGAAAATAGAGATACCCGTTGGGGTGATAATGGCATAAGGTATTATGTTCATTCTCTATGTAATGGTTTGGAACTTTAAATAATTAATAAAGTAAATATATTTAAGGCTAGGTTTTCCATTTTGGGGGGTTTTCCTAGGGTAACTACTATGTTGTTTCTCTTGTGGAAAGTTTACTATATGATGGTATTGTGCTTTAATTTTAAATGGTTATGGAATGGCTCTTTAATATTGGCAATAATTTTGTAGTGATTGATATTACATGAGGACTAGTTGTATTTATTTATTAAAGGTTCATTCATGATTATGTATGTGTGGGCATAATAATATAGAATTCCTCTTGGGGTATTTAATTAATAATGACCATTATTTTCACAAAATTACTTTTGTCATGTTGGTAATGGTTAATTGTATAGATTGGATGAATACTACTCCAAGATAATCATTTCAACTTTGATGGATGTAGATAAGAGATGTCTCATACCACTAGAAGTGAGTAGCCTTCTAGCACACAATGATAAACCTAAAGAGTAATAAAACCTATGAAAACTAAATAAAATAATGGTTAGTTGTGAGGTTAAATCTATAAAAAGGAAATGGAAATGAGGCTTTTGGGATGTCTAGCTCAAACAGGCCTGAGATGGATAGACAATTCCTGCATGCAAATACCACCACATAGAAGGACTTATGTGGAGGGTAGCCTTGGTGTGCACCTTTCAAAAGAATAAAGGGGTGGTCATTGCTAGCTCAATGGATCCTTGATATGGATAGTTTTGACCCACTAAAATTAAATGCATAGTGATCTTACATAATCGAACGTATGTATAGCATAAGGATGGGTGTGCCTCTAAGGATGAGTTAGGTAGGAAATTGTTATGGTGACATGAGTAGTTTCTCTAGAGCCTAGATTCTATAATCCTTGGTAAAGTAGGAACTAAAAAAAATAAGAGTGGGAAATTTTGGGTCATGATAGGAGTTCTAGTTTCCTTCCTAAAACACAAGTGCAACCACAAAAATTATAATAAATATTTTATATGAAAATACATTATTATTATTATTATTATAAAATAAAGTAGATATTACCAATGGAAAACATTAAAGTAAATCTTAATCATTATTTGATTTAGGCAATCAATATTTTCTTGTCAACTTCAGCTAAACTTACTACTTCCTCTAACCATGGAAAGGAGAATTTAACTTCATAATCCTCAATCAAAACCCCTCTATTGTATAGCCTATCTACACATTTGTTACCTTCCCTTAATGTATGTGTAAACCTGATTTCTTCAAATTCTTTAGCAATATATTGAATTTCCATAATTATCTCTTGTATGTTCCAAGAAGCCTTTGCTTTTCTCAAAATTGCATTTATTACTATTAGAGAATCACCTTTCATCCATACTCTGTTCCATTTTATTTTTTTGCATAATTTTAACCCTTCTAAAGCTGCCCAAGCTTCAACTTCATTATTTGTCCTAAATCCACTATTGAAAGCGTCATGAGACAAAATTTATCCTCTATTATTTCTAATTATTCCTCCTACAGTTGGTCCTATATTTTCTTTAGATGCTCCATCAAAATTTATATTTAATGCACTCCACATATGGTGGTTTCCACTCTATATTCTTTGCCTTCTTTTTGCTTCTCTTGTACCCAACATCATAATTCCATTTAATGACTTGAATCCATCTATCAAGACTCTCTACTTCTAGATTAGGGACTAGGTGAATTGATAAGGTTGATTTGGATTTACATATCTTTCTTTTCATTACATCTAAATTGCTTTTCTTTCCTTTATATATTATTCTATTCCTTTCTAGCCATACAATCCAAAGTATTGTATCTTTTGATATATCCCATATTGTCTATAAAGCCCCACTTTTATAAGTGCTCTTCCATTGCTTTAACCAATCTTCAATTCTGCTATTCATCACCATGCATTTACCAAATATGTTAAGAATCCATTTCCATAGGTTCCAGACTATTGAGCAATGTCCCAAGAGATGTTCAATACTCTCCTCCTCCTTTTTACAAAGAACACGTTGAGAGGGGTCATGAAAACCCCTTTTCATAAGGTTATCCCAAGATAAAATTCTTCTATGACATGCTAGCCAAACAAACATTTTGACTTTACTAATGCTTGGGTTGACCAAAATATCTCTTCATATTCTAGTGATATTACTATTTTGTTGGTGTTATCCACTTCTTGTTGTGTATTCTCCTGAGCTATTCAAATCCTAAATCAATTTATCCTTGGCTCCCCTTGAAATAATCACAGTTGTTATCTTTCTACTCAATTGCCTCCTAGCATCAATGTCTTGTATACTTGTAAAATAATCTTATTTCCATTTGTATATTCCTTCCTGTTCCTTGTACAAAATATTTAAAAACCTATCACCATATTCATCTTGAAGTAATCTCATCCAAGGTTTCAAAATTGGATATAAATTGAGTGGTTTTTATTACACCAAGTATCCATCCAAATATAGTTTTTTCTCCAGTTCCCACCATCAATCTTAAACCTTTAATCATTAGATCAATAGACTTATTAAACCATTTAAAAGAGAAAAACCATTTGGTAGAGAGAATGCATTAAATATTAAACTTGGGTCATTGGGATCAACATAAGAAGAATTCTTGCCCATTGTTTTTGACTCTCTTTGTACAATATCCATATTATTTTTCCCCTAAGAGCTAAGTTTGCAATTGTAAGAACTCTTAAACCAAGACCTTCGCTAATTTTATCATCACACACCTTGCTCCATTTCACCAAAGGAAATTTTCTTTGTATCATGTAAACCTAACCATAAAAGGATCACATAATATAGATTAATTTTTTTAACTAATATTGGTATAAAATAAAATGACATATAACATGTAGGAATGACCGACAAGACTAACTTAATTAACTACACTTTTCTTGCTAACGATAACCATCTACCTTTCCAAGATAGAAGTTTATTCTAAACTTTACTAATAACTGGATTCCATATTTCTATCCTCATTCTCCCCTGAAATAAAGGCATTTCTTCCTAAATCAAAACTTTTCTAAAACTATAAAAATAAAATCCCATTTAATCCATCTAACCCATTTCTTCCTAAATCAAAAATTTTCTAAAACTATAAAAAGAAAATCCCATTTAACCCTATCATAGGATTTACTCATATCAAGTTTTAAGATCATTGTATTTTCTTTTCTTGAAGCTGCAAAATGAATAACTTCATGAGCTACTATGATCTGATCCAAAACTTGTCTCCCTTTCACAAATCCTCCTTGCTTTTCTAAAATAATTTTTTCTAACAATGGCCTTAATTTATTTGCCATCACTTTGAAAATAATTTTATAATGCCACATTACATAGGCTTATGGGTCTAAAAGAATCAAATAGTTCAACATCCTTGTTTTTTGGAATTAAGATAAGATATGTTGCATTAATTTTATAAGATGTGTATTGTTTTAACCTTAGACTATTCCACTGCCACCAATAAAGAATCCTTCACTATATCCTAATTATATTGGTACAAAGTTGAAGAGAGCCCATCTGGACCTGGGGATTTATCCTTATTAAAAGACAAAAGAGCTAAATGAACTTCTTCTAGAGTAATAGGCTCCATAAATTTCCTATTGTCTTCATTTGTTATCACTGAAAGAACATCTTGAAGAAGTTTATCATTAAGAACTTCAATATCCTTCGATCCTAGAATATTCTGATAAAAATACTTTACCTCTTTTCTAGTTTCACTTTGATATTCAATCCAAACCCCTTCTATTTATTTAATTCTACTAATTTTGGATGTTGATCTCTATACTATAGCCATCCTATGAAAATATTTTTATTTTTATCTCCTTTTAACCAAGTTTATCTTGATTTTAATGTTGGCAATTTGAGTTATTTTGTGTTGTCATTTATGTCACATGGATTACATTGAGTTTTGGTGGTAAAAGTACTTCATAAATAATCATTTATGATACTTTGGAGAGCAAGGATATATACAGGGTTTTGTGGCACAAGAGGTATATAATATTTAATTTTTTAAATATTATATTAATGGTTTTTATTAAAACCAATGGTAAAGGTTTTTATTAAAACCAACGACAAAGGTTTTTTATTAAAACCAACGGAAAGGGTTTTCATTAAAACCATTGGAAAGGGTTTTTCATTAAAACCACTATGCTAAGACTTCTCCAAATTATGATGGATGAAAAGGTTTTCCACTAAAACCTAGGTGCAAAAAGTTTCATGGCGAAATTCAAAAGAATGAAGGAGATATCCAAATTTAAAGTTAAAAGGTGAATTATTAAATTTTTATTTAATAATTCTAAGGTCTAAGGTTGTATTATATTATCCACCGACGTGCAAATGTTGGGGAGATAAATAAAGATTCACCGACGTCATTCGAAGGCATGGAGGTGCATATAAATAAAAGGTTAAAACCTTTGTTTATTGAAGACTTGACATAGCGCATGAGAGAGAGTCGTCGAAAGGGGAGCAACAAAGAAAGAAGGATAAATAACTTTTGATTTAAGAGCAAGGTCAAGTAAACAACACGGGAAAGTGATGTCACATAGGAGCCTCTAGTGAAGTTGGTAGCACACGAACATTGCACAAGGCAGGTTCGTTGTTCGAATCTCGCCAGTGGCAAAGTGTTTTTCTAAGGAATGCAACTTAAGTTTTTCAGAGTTGAGCATAGGTGAAGTTGGGTGTTTGGGACTAAATCGTGGGCTGATTCCCATGTGGTAAGCACCTCATAGCACTAGGCAAGAGGAACAGAGTTCAACTCCCGCAAAGGTGTGAAGGCGCATTGACTTTTGGCAAGGCATTGACTATTTCGAAGGTGTGAAGGGGCATTGATTTTGGCAAATGAATTATCGATTTCAAATATTGTGAAGGTATCAAATTTCTAATAAAGGTATTTATCTCCAGTGCATGGTAATATTTTTTATTACCAAAGTTTTGGTGCATTAAAATTATTTCTGTGATAACTAGGGAGTCATAAGGATTTTAGGGAAATAAATGCTTGTTGTTTGTGTTAATGTGCTTAATGAAGAACATGTGCTTATACTGAGAGGGGGGGTGAACAGTATAACATAAACATTTTTCCCAAATAGTACCATCAACATTAATGAAACAATAAACATCACACAAAACATCACACACATGAGAGACATCATTTTAACGTGGTTCACCCAATGTGGGCTACCTCCACAAAAAAATATTTCTTCTAAATATTTCTCAAATAATCTCTTGGGACTCCTTCCCAAATTACAATGTTTATGGATCTCTATCCAAAGGAGATGTTGATCCCCTAATCTCAAGTTCATGTATCTCTTCCATAGGAGAACTCTTTCCCCTTCTACTATGGCTAGTGATCTTCTAGAAGACTCTGTCTCTATGTTGCACTGATTGGTGGATCACTTTCCACTTGAAGACCCCTCACTCAGATTTATCTTCAATTGTCCTCATTGTTGGATCTCTATCCACTGATACTCTATCCTCTATACTCTATCACCTCCAAAGCTCTGTCTCAATACTGTACCAGACATAGTTTAGTCGTTCTAGCATAGTTTTGCTCAATCTCTTGTAATAAACACAGTACAGTCGGTCTAGTATAATTTTTCTCAATAGGTTCACACAAAACCTGCTCAAATATTCTCAATAGGTTCACACAGAACCTGCCCAAATCTGCTCAATAGGTCCACACAGAACCTGCTCAAATATGCTCAACA
The DNA here is from genome assembly GCA_028583015.1 of Wollemia nobilis. Taxonomy (NCBI): domain Eukaryota; kingdom Viridiplantae; phylum Streptophyta; class Pinopsida; order Araucariales; family Araucariaceae; genus Wollemia; species Wollemia nobilis. The sequence goes on along the minus strand of JAQPPZ010003077.1, from coordinate 7,118,089 downwards.
GGTCCACATAGAACCTACTCAAATCATATCAATAAGTCCTCTCTAGGACTTGCTCAAATCTGCATAGCAAGCTTTCACAAAAGCTTACTCAAATCAGTCCACAAGCCTTCTCAAAGACTTGTCTCAATCACATAGAATCATAAAGAGAATTGTTAGAGACTCAATATGTTCTAAGCTCAATGTTCAATCAATATATCAATTCAATATCATAGAAGCATAAAGAGAATTGTTAGAGACTCAATATGTTCTATACTCAAATCCTAATCTCAACTCAAATCAATCTCATAGAAGCATAAAGAGAATTGTTAGAGACTCTATATGTTCTATTATTAAATCTCAATCTCAACTCAAATTAGAATATAAAATAGTTTGTTTCTAGGAACTTGAACAACCACATGCATCCACTTGACTAGGTTTAAATCAACTCAACTCAACCAATCACCTCAAGGAACAATCCTTTCTCACAAACCCTAGTCCAAGCATGTATTTAACCAACTCAAAATGTTTCCAACAATGCTCAATCACAAATCTCACATAAAAATTATACTCATGTTCTTCTCTAACTAAGTTCAAGTTCATTTCACAATCAATGGACTTCAACAACAATGCTTCTAAAATAAGGTTTAATTACAACTCACAAACCAGAAAACCTTGATGCATTAAACCAACAACTCTAAAAAATGGAAACCACAATCAATCCTTTTCTCTCCAAAGATATTTCAGAAATCAACCACCATAATCAATCAATAGGAGAATGTGCCCATACCTTTTTGATTCCAAGGAGTTGTCCACAAAATCTGCCACACTTAAACACAACTTTCCTTTCCAATCTCAATAAGGGTTAGTGGACTTCAAATAATCACAATATAAAGCATAACGTAATTTACACCCTTTTTACTCCAACTAAATAAACACATCCACCAAAGTCCCTTTTTAATAAAACCCTTATAAAAAAAAAAATCAATAAGCCTTTCAAAAACACTTTAAAAACAACTCCTTATTTCTCCTAAATTCAATTCTTGATAACCATCCAATAAAACATTAAACCCCTCAAGTTTTGCGATAATCAATACAACCCAAATAAAAAAGCTTAATTAAAACTTTAATTTCCACTAACCACCTTATAACTCCAACCTTAGGGCTAAATAAAATAAAATTAATGCAAAACGTAATTACCTCCTCAAGATGATTCGAACCCCTGACTTAACCACATCGTGAGCATCTTAGCCATGGCTAAGATTCCACATGAGCTAGCCGCTCGTTGGAAAGGTAAAGGCACAATGTGCCTTATGCCCTTCTCCACCTTTCGCAAAACCAAAGGCACCGAAGCACTTCTCCCATGCTTTCCAAAAAATGCAATCAAGGGGATTCGATCCTTGGCATTTTTGTCTACCCCACACCTTAGCCAAGGCCCACTTGCCAATGTGCCATGCTACTCATGACATTTGTTTCTCTGAACACTGTCTGTCTTATTTGCTGCTTCACTTCTCAAGAAATTCGCACGAGCTCATAAACGATTCGATAGCCAATGATTTGGTTGCACGAGCAATGATAAAATAATAATCAATTGAAGCCCCCTTTATATAGTCCTTTAATCATATCAAAGACATCGACGAAAATATGACTTTTTATTTACTTGATGACGTCGGTGAAAATCTTGCATATTTAGTTTTAAATTTGAATTCAAATTTTAAATAATTAAAATTTAAACCAAATATTAAAACTTAAATATCTCCATCATCGAGACACCTTTTTCGATGAAACGAAATCCCAACTTGGGTTTTAAGAAAAACCCAGATCAAATCTGCTATCCATGGTTTTAAATAAAACCTTTTAATTTTCCTATCTTTGTTTTCACAAAAACACTTCATTGATCCTTTTGACATTAAATGATATTTTGACATCAATGACAAAATATTATCTTAGGGACTCAAAATGTCCAAGAATCTCTCCCTTTGTCATCGATAGCAACCCAAATCATTTTACTGAAATCTGACCTTCTTTTTTGCTCCCCTTGGGACTTTGCTCCCCCTGGCTCAATGCTTTCTCAGATATCAAAACTCTCCTCATATCAAAAACTCTCCCCAAAATACACAAATCTCTCCCCCTTTGAAATCAATGGCAAAGGGTCACCTTTGGGGCTCGGGGCTAAGAATTAAGCCTCTTAGCTTAGCCCCTCCCCCACCTCCACATGAGGTGGTTAATTCTGGGGTGGGAGTCTCACTCCCAATTTACCTCGGAGATACTCAAATGTCTCCTTTGAGAGTGGTTATTGAAAATATCTACTATTTGTTCCTTTGTAGTGACATACTCCAATATGACTTGTTTATCTCACACTCATTCTCTCAAAAAATGATACTTAATCAGAATATGCTTTGTCCTAGAGTGCATTATTGTATTCTTTGAAATACATATGGCACTGGTATTGTCACAAAGTATAGGAATGGGTTGATCATGCTTTATCCTGAAGTCTTCTAAATTTCTCTTCATCCATAACACCTGTGTACAACTGGCTACTACTGCAATATATTCTGTCTCTGTTGTTGATAGTGATACTGAAACCTGCTTCTTACTTACCCAGGAGACTAGACTTTCTCCAAGAAAGAAGGCTCCTCCACTTGTGCTTTTTCTGTCATCAATACTACCAGCCCAGTATACATCTGTATATGCTATGAGTGAGAACTTGTCACTTTTGGGATATAAAAACCCAAAATCCATAGTTCCTTTTAGATACATAAAAATTCTTTTTACTGCTGCTACATGTGTTTCCTTGGGTGCTGCTTGAAATCTTGCCACTAATCCCATTGACTGTACTATATTCGGTCTTGTAGCTATGACATATAGTAAGCTGCAAATCATGGATCTGTATAGTCTTTGATCTGCCTCTCGGAGATTCATCATCCTTACTCAACTTGCACCCTGTGATCATAGGAGTACTTACTGGTTTGCAATCTTCTAACCTAAATTTTTTCAGCATCTCCTTGATGTACTTGGTTTGATAAAGGAACACTCCTTTTCTTGATTGTGAAATATGAAGACCAAGAAAGAAAGATAATTCACCAAGCATAGACATATAAAATTCATTTTGCATACTCTTAGCAAATTCTTTGCACATCTTGTCATTGTTTCCTCCAAAAATTATGTCATCAACATAAACAACCACTATTAGAAGATCATTTCATTCATTTCAGATATACAAGTTACTATCTGCTATTCCTTTCCTGAATTCCTATTCCTGTAGATACTTATCCAATCTTGAGTACCATGCTTTGGGAGCATGTTTTAAACCATACAATGCCTTTTTAAATCTGCATACCTGCTCTAGTGTATCTGTTAGTATGAATCCATCTGGTTGTTCAATGTAGACCTCTTCTTCTAGAACCCCGTTTAGAAAAGCTGACTTGACATCCATATGATATACCTTGAAATTTTTGAAACTTACAAAAGCTAAAAACATCCTTATAGCCTCAAGTCGTGCAATTGGAGCAAATGTTTCATCAAAATCAATTCCTTCCACTTGTGCATAACCTTTGCATACTAACCTTGCTTTGTTTTTGACCACTTGTCCATCTTCATTTAACTTATTTTTGAAAACCCATTTTGTACCAATCACATTTTTATCTTTGGGCTGTGGAACAAGTTCCCAAGTTTTTCTCTTTTCTATCTAATCCAATTCCTCATTCATTGCTTTAATCCAAAATTCATCTTCACTAGCCTGAGTGAAATTTTTTGTCTCAATTTTAGATAACAAAGAAATATTTGCTTGCTGAGATGGTTTTATTATTCTTCTTCTTGTTTGTCTTTGATCTGGATCCCCGATGATCTGATATTTTGGGTGATGTTTTTGTACAAACCTGGAAGGAGTCTTAGGAAGAAGCCTTTGCATTTCTTCTTCATCATTATCTGATTCCTCACAAAATTCTTTTGGACAACATCCATCTTCTTGGTATATAGTTTGCTGAATTGATTCTCTAGAATCTATTTTTTTGTCAATTGTTACATTCATACTTTCCACCATAGTGCAAGTTCTTTTGTTGTAACATCTATAAGCCTTGATTTTTGTATAGTAACCAAGAAAAATTCCCTCATCACATCTAGGATCAAATTTACCCAAATTTTGATCTTCCCGTATTATGTAGCATTTGCTTCCAAAAATATTGAAATATTTTACAGTAGTAGGTCTTCCTTTCCAAATATCATAGGGAGTTTTGTGATGATTTACCCTTAATTGAGCCCTAGTAATTATGTATACAACTGTAGATACTGCTTCTTTCCAAAACCCATATGACAACTTATATTCATTTAACATAGCTCTAGCCATATTTTCAACAGTCCAGTTCTTTCTTTCAACTACTCCATTTTGTTGGGGAGTTCTTGCTGCTGAGTATTCCCTATTAATTCCATGTTGTTCACAGAATTCTATGAATTCATTTGACATGAATTCTCCTCCTCTATAGGATCAAAGAAATTTAACAATTTTACCTGTTTCATTTTCATCCAACTTTTTGAATGCCTTAAATTTCTCAAAAGCCTCTGACTTCTCTTTCAAAAAAGTTACCAAACCATTCTGGAGAGTCATCTATAAACAACATTAAGTAGCTCTCACCCTGAAGACTTTGTGTTCTGGTAGGACCGCATAAGTCAATGTGTATTAGACTCAAAGGCTCATAAGTCATATAGCCATTTGGTTTGTAAGTTGTCCTAGTTTGCTTTCCATGTTGACATGATCCACAAATTGTATTTTATGGTCTCCTTATTTTGGGTAAATATCTAACTGCTTGTTTATTGCTTATGCTGACTATGTTGTCAAAATTCAAATGACCCAACCTTCTATGCCACAACCAACTCTCATCATCTTGTGACATAAAGCACTTTTCCCCTTTGATTTCATTCAACATGTATAAGTTGTTTGGGGTCCTTTTTGCATTTGCAATAATTCTTCCTATTTCTGTTTTTCTTATCTCACATCTATCTAGATGAAAGGTGACCATGTATCCTTGATCACAAAGTTGACTTATACTCAAAATATTGTGTTTTAACCCTTTGACATACAAAACATTCTCTATTTTTGTTTTTCCATTGTCTAGACCCAACCATTTTTGCTGATCCATTATCACCAAAACTTACTAATCCTCTATTTGTTTCCTTTAGAATGATGAACTTGTATTTGTCTCCTGTCATGTGACTAGAGAAACCACTGTCCAGATACCATTGTTCATTTTTATCTTGAGCATGCGAGGTTGTTTGAACTAACATAGAATTTGCCCTAACTTTCTTCCTAGTTGTTGGAATAACTTTTCTAGATTCTGGAAATGTCATTTTACACCACCTAGATTTGTGTCCAAAGTTATTGCATTTGTATCATATAACATCATCATCCATGAGAAGTGAAAAGGAATTAAAATTTAAATTGTAACCAGCATGATGAATATAGTGAGCAACTCTATGTCCATATTTATTGCAAGAAAAACAATGACCATGGAAGAAGTTATGTAACCTGTTTGGAGACCTTGGATATTGTGATGAAGTCATCTTCCTTTTGTGATTAACCTTTATCCAGGGTTCTTATTTGCTTTCTTCTTTTATGATGTCCTTTGCTTGCTTTTATTTGTTTGATGTTTCTACCTTTTGGAAGCTTGATTCCTCTTTCTACTTTTCATATTCTGTTTCCTGTAGTAACTTAGTTTTTTCAATTTTACTCCTTAGGAGAACAATTTCTGCTTCCAATCCTCCACATTATGTTTCTTTGGCTTTCAATAGATATGTCATATCTTGCTCAATATTTCTTCCTTATTCCACCTTGATCTTGAGTTCTGTGAGATTCTGAAAGAACTCCTCTCTCACTTCTTCATCTTTATGAATTTGTTCTTTCAGGCTTGAATTTTTTTCTTTGAGTCTTTCCAATTTTTTGAGAGCTGAGAATAACTCTTATTTAATATTAAACATAGTCTCTTCTTCACTTTTTGAAGTTGTGTGTGCTTCCAGAGGATCCTCTTCCAAGTTGTTATACTCTTCATAGAGAGACCGAATTTGATACCATTTGAAGAACATGTGCTTATATTGAGAGGGGGGTGAATAGTATAACATAAAACATTTTTCCAAATAGTACCATCAGCATTAATGAAACAATAAACATCACACAAAACATCACACACATGAGAGACATCATTTTAACGTGGTTCACCCAATTTGGGCTACCTCCACAGAAAAATATTTCTTCTAAATATTTCTCAAATAATCTCTTGGGAATCCTTCCCAAATTACAATGTTTATGGATATCTATCCAAAGGAGATGTTGATCCCCTAATCTCAAGTTTGTGGATCTCTTCCATAGGAGAACTCTTTCCCCTTCTTCTCTAGCTAGTGATCTTCTAGAAGACTCTATCTCTATGCTGCACTAACTGGTGGATCTCTTTCCACTTGAAGACCCCTCACTCAGATCTGTCTTCAATTGTCTTGGCTGTTGGATATCTATCCATAGAGAATCCGTCCTCTATACACTATCACCTGCAAAACTCTGTCTCAATACTATACCAAACACAGTTCAATCGGTCTAGCACATTTCTGCTCAATCTCTTGTACTAAACACAATACAATCAGTCTAGTACAATTCTGATCAATAGGTTCACACAGAACTTGCTCAAATATGCTCAATAGGTTCACACAAAACTTGCTCAAATATGCTCATCAGGTCCACACAGAACCTACTCAAATATGCTCAACAGGTCCACACAGAACCTACTCAAATCAGCTCAATAAGTTCTCTCTAGGACTTACTCAAATCTGCATAGCAAGCTTTCACAAAATCTTACTCAAACCAATCCACAAGCCTTCTCAAAGACTTGTCTCAATCACATAGAATCATAAAGAGAATTTTTAGAGACTCAATATGTTCTAATCTCAATGTTCAATCAATATCTCAATTCAATATCATAGAAGCATAAAGAGAATTGTTAGAGACTCAATATGTTCTATACTCAAATCTCAATCTCAACTCAAATCAATCTCATAGAAGCATAAAGAGAATTTTTAGAGACTCTATATGTTCTATTCTTAAATATCAATCTCAACTCAAATCAGAATATAGAATAGTTTTTTTCTAGGAACTTGAACAACCACATGCATCCACTTGACTAGGCTTAATCAACTCAACTCAACCAATCACCTCAAGGAACAATTCTTTCTCACAAACCCTAGTCCAAGCATGTATTAACCAACTCAAAATGTTTCCAATAATGCTCAATCACAAATCTCACATAACAATGATACTCATGTTCTTCTCTAACTCAAGTTCAAGTTCATTTCACAACAAATGGGCTTCAACAACAATGCTTATAAAACAAGGTTTAATCACAACTCCCAAACCAGAAAACCTTGATGCATTAAACCAACCACTCTAAAAAAGGAAACCACAATCAATCCTTTTCTCTCCAATGATATTTCAGAAATCAACCACCATAATCAATCAATAGGAGAATGTGCCCATACCTTTTTGATTCCAAGGAGTTGTCCACAAAATCTGCCACAATCAAACACAACTCTCCTTTCCAATATCAATAAGGGTTAGTGGACTTCAAATAATCACAATATAAAACATAACTCAATTTACACCCTTTTATTCCAACTAAATAAATACATCCACCAAAGTCCATTTTTAATAAAACCCTTATAAAAAAAAAAAATCAATAAGCCTTTCAAAAACACTTTAAAAACAACTCCTTATTTCTCCTAAATTCAATTCTCATGATAACCATCCAATAAAACATTAAACCCCTCAAGTTTTGAAATAATAATCACAACCCAAATAAAAAAAAGTTTAATTAAAAACTTTAATTTCCACTAACCACCTTATAACTCCAACCTTAGGGCATAAATAAAATTAAATTAATGCAAAATGTAATTACCTCCTCAAGGGGATTCGAACCCTCAACTTGCCCACACCGTGAGCATCTTAGCCACGGCTAAGGTTGCCACATGAGCTAGCCGCTCGTTGGAAAGGGAAAGGCACAACGTGCCTTATGCCCTTCTCCACCTTCCACAAAACCAAAGGACTTCGAAGTGCTTCTCCTTCCAACGCCTTCCAAAAACATAGTCAAGGGGATTCGAACCTTGGCGTTTTTGTACTGCCACTTGCCTTAGCCAAAGCCCACTTGCCAATGCGCCACTCTACCCACGATGTCTTGGTTTCATCCAAACGTTGCCTGTCTTATTCATTGTCTTCCTTCTCAAGAAATTTTGCACGAGCTCATAAACGGTTCGATTAGCCAACGATTTGATTCCACGAGCAAGGATAAAATAACAATGAACCTTAGGAGCCCCGTTTATATAGTCCTCTCCTCATATTTGATGACGTCGGTGGAAATATTGATTTTTCCTTTTCTTGATGACGTCGACAAAATTCTGTATTTAGTTTTAAATTTAATTTAAATTTTAAATAATTAAAATTTAAACTAAATATTTAAAATTAAATATCTCCATCATCGAGGGCACCTTTTTCGATGAAACGAAAGGCCAACTTGGGTTTTAAGAAAAACCCAGTTCAAATCTGCTATCCATGGTTTTAAATAAAACCTTTTATTTTTTTGTCTTGGTTTTCACAAAAACCCTTCATTGATCCTTTTGACATTAAATGATATTTTGACATCAATGACAACATATTTGCTTAGGGAATCAAAATGTCCAACACTTAGGGAGTTATAAGGTGTAGAATTAAATATTTGTTATTGTTGTGTGTGATTAGGGAGATATAAGGTGTGGAATTAAATATTTGTGATTGTTGTATGTGGAGTTATAAGGTGTGGAATTAAAAATAAAAGCATAGGTGCTTGTTGTATGTGTTAATGAAATTAGGGAGTCATAAGGTTGAAAAGTGTTGAACTTGTTATATGTCCTAGTGCATGATTTAATTATGAAATTAAACTAGGAACTTGAGACCTAGTTAATTGCTACCTTGAGTTAGAAGACATGCACATGAGTTAGGGTTTGAAGTTGAAGACAAATTGCTTGATTATGTGCCTTGGCTATTGAGAGGAAGTGGATGGATTAGAAAATCAATTTTATGGATAAAATTGATACTTGAGTTCCATGATTGCTTTAGTGGAGTTCATTGAGAGTATTGCCATTATTGAGGAGGTTTTTGCTATTGCTTTGAGGAGATTATTGTTGGTTACTTGTTGAGTACATTGCCACTATTTGAGACCATTGAGGAGATCATTTGCTAGTCACTTGTGGATACATTTGTCTTTCATTTGAGGAGATCATTGTTGGCTATTTGAGAGCTCTTTGCTTGAGGGAGTTGTGCTTGTTTCTTGAGAGCTTATTGACATTGCATGAGGAAGATATTATTGAGAACCTATTGCTATCACTTGTGGAGATTGTCCTTGGTTGGTTGAAGTCCTCATTGTTATTGCTTGGAGAGGTTTCCATTTGAGAGATCATTTGTCATCCATTTGAGAGTACCTTGTTGAGCATTGTTGTCATCCATTTGAGAGTACATTGTTGAGCATTTTTGTCATCCATTTGAGAGATCATTTGTCATACATTGTTGAGATCATTGTGGATCATTGTTGTCATCCATTGAAGAGTACATTGCCATTCATTTTTGAGCACATTGTTGAGTATTGTCATCATTCATTTGTTATCCATTGTTGAGTTCATCATTGAGCCTTGCCTTCGTTGATTTGTGGTTGAGATTTGAGTGCTACTTGAGAGTCATTGGTTGAGCCTTTGGGAAGGCTTTTGGGATAGAATTTTTGGATATATTTGAGACAGCTTTTGTGCATGATTGGTTGAGCCTTTGGGAAGGCTTTTGGGATAGAATTTTTGGACAGATTTGAGACAAATTTTGTGCATGATTGGTTGAGCCTTTGGGAAGGCTTTTGGGATAAATTTTGGAGATTTGGTTTGAGGTTTGAGATAGATTTGGGATAACATTTGAGCAGGATTGTTTGAGCCTTTTGTGAAGGCTTTGAGGATAGATTTGGGACAAATTTGAGCAGGATTGTTTGAGCCTCTGTGAGAAGGCATTGAGGAAGATTTGTGAGTAGTGAAAAAGATAGGATAGAAATAGAAAACACATCAACACTAGTTGCCTAGCTGAGCAGATCAGTGGATAGCCTAGTTAAGAGATTAGTGGATAGCCTAGCTAAGAGATCAGTGGATAGCCTAGTTGAGCAGATCAGTGGATAGCCTAGCTGAGCAGATCAATGGAGAGCCTAGCTGAGCAGATCAGTGGAGCCCACCTGAGTAGATCAGGATAGCCTAGCTTTGAGCAGATCAAAGTAATCATTTGTATTGGGATAAGGATCCCTATTTCTTTGTGAAATATTATAAGGAGATTATCTTGTGGACTACCCCACATTGGGGGAACCATGTTAAATCTTGTGTCTCAATTGTGTGTGATGATTTGTGCACTTGCTTACTATTGCTATCTATGTTATTAATGCACACTTCTATATTTGGTTATTGCAATTGAGGACACTAATTGATATTGGTTTGGAAAGAAAGTAAAAAGTGGGCGCTATACTGTTCACCCCCCTCTCAGTATAAGCTTGTGTTCTTCAATTGGTATCATAGCAGGTTCCTTCGAAAAGACTAACAAGCTTGAAGGTAGATTCTACTGGGTTACAGGATGGACAGATGGTATATTGATAGTGGGTGCTCTAGTCATATGACTGGGTATAAGAATAAATTCATTTCTCTAAGAGAGAACAATAGTGGATCAGTGAGATTTGGTGATAATGCTTCAGCTAAGATCAAAGGGAGAGGAACTTTAAGTTTGGATGATGGAAAGACTACTACACAGGGTGTACTCTATGTTGAGGGTCTAAAACACAATCTACTAAGTGTAAGTCAGCTTTGTGACCGAGGGTACATAGTTACTTTTTCCTCTACAGGATGCAAAATCAGGGAAACAAAAATAGGGAAGCTTGTTGCAAATGCAGGAAGAACCAATAACAATCTCTACATGCTCAGAGAAATAAAAAGGGAAAAATGTCTTCTATCTCGAGAAGAAGAAAGTTGGTTATGGCATAAAAGGTTGTGTCATTTGAACTTCGACAACATAGTAAGGATAAGCAACAAACAGATTGTCAGAGATCTACCAAAGATAAAGAGACCTTCAAATACAATTTGTGCATAGTGTCAGTATGGAAAGCAGACAAGATCAAGTTTCAAGGCAAAAGAATATTCCTCTTCCAAGGTTCTAGAATTGATTCATACTGATTTATGTGGTCCTATGAGAACCAAAAGCTTGCAAGGTGAAAGCTACTTCATGTTGTTCATAGATGATTATTCTAGAATGACTTGGGTCATTTTTTTGAAAGAGAAATCAGAGGCATTTGAGCATTTCAAAGTATTCAAAGAAATGGTAGAAAATGAAATAGGAAAGAAGATCAAGTGTTTACGATCAGATAGAGGAGGAGAATTCATCTCTATAGAGTTCATTGAGTTTTGTGCAGAACATGGAATCAAAAGAGAATACTCAGTAGCAAGGACTCCTCAACAAAATGGAGTAGTAGAAAGAAAGAATAGAACTCTTGAGAATATGGCCAGAGCAATGCTAAATGAATCAAGAATCTCAGATGGGTTTTGGAAGGAAGCAATCAATACAACAGTCTATGTTATGAATAGAGCTCAAGTTAGAATGAAGCATCATAAGACTCCATATGAGTTTTGGAAAGGAAGACCTCCCACGGTAAACTACTTCAAAATTTTTGGAAGTAAATGCTATATCAAAAGAGAGGATAAGGACTTGGGCAAGTTTGATCCTAGATGCGATGAAGGTATTTTTCTTGGATACTCTACAAAGAGTAAGGCCTACAGATGCTACAATAAAAGAACACACACCATGGTGGAAAGTATAAATGTCAGAGTTGATGAAAGAACAGGAATAAATGAGCCATCTCAGGAAGATATTCTTGAAGAAGAAGAAAGTTGTCAGGAAGAAATGGGTGAAGATTCAGATGAAGAAGATTTGCAGAATATACCTTCCAAAACTTCATCAAGATATATTCAGAAAAATCATCCAGAGGACTTGATCATTGGCAGCCCTGATGTAAGACGGACAAGAAGAGGAATCATAGGCTCAACAGAACAAGCAAATGTTTCACTACTATCCAAGATAGAACCAAAGGATTTCAGAGAGGCAGAAAGTGATGAATGTTGGATTAAAGCAATGAAGGAAGAACTAGATCAGATTGAAAAAAGTAAGACTTGGGAACTAGTTCCACGACCAAAAGGAAAAAATGTAATTGGTACTAAATGGGTCTACAAGAACAAACTGAATGAAGATGGTCAAGTCATCAAAAACAAGGCAAGATTGGTGTGTAAAGGATATGCACAAGTAGAGGGAATTGATTTTGATGAGACCTTTGCACCAATTGCAATATTGGAAGCTATACGGATGTTTCTAGCACTTTCAAGTTACAGGAATTTCAAGGTATATCAGATGGATGTCAAATCAGCATTTCTGAATGGTCACTTAGAAGAAGAAGTTTACATTGAACAACCAGATGGGTTTGATCAAGCAGATAAGCTAGATTATGTATGCAGATTGAAAAAGGCTCTTTATGGCTTAAAGCAAGCTCCCAGAGCATGGTATTCAAGATTGGATAAATATCTTCGAGAGCAAGGTTTCAGAAAGGGAACAATTGATAGCAATCTGTATATTAAAAATAAGGGAAATGATTTGATGATTGTGGAAGTTTATGTGGATGATATTATCTTTGGGGGTAGCAATGACAAAATGTGTCAAGAATTTGCAAGAAACATGACTAATGAGTTTGAGATGTCCATGCTTGGTGAATTAACCTTTTTTCTCGGACTACAGATTTCACAATTAGAAGAAGGGATATTTCTTTCACAAACAAAGTATATAAAAGAGATGTTGAAGAAATTCAAAATGGAAGATAGTAAGCCAGTTAGTACTCCAATGGTTACAGGGTGCAAGTTAAGCAAAGATGATGAATCTCCTGATGCAAATCAAACTCTATACAGATCTATGATTGGTAGCCTATTATATGTTACAACTACAAGACCAGATATAATGCAGGCAGTTGGTTTAGTGGGAAGGTTTCAAGCAGCTCCAAAAGAATCACATGTGACAACAGTGAAAAGAATACTCAGATATCTCAAAGGAACAATGGAGTATGGTCTATGGTATCCTAGAAGCAGTAAGTTCACTCTCACAACATATACAGATGCAGATTGGGCAGGAAGTATTGATGATAGAAAAAGCACAAGCGGAGGAGCATTCTTTCTTGGTGATTGCCTAGTTTCCTGGCTAAGCAAGAAACAACCATCAGTATCACTTTCCACAATAGAGGTAGAATATATTGCAGTGACAACATGTTGTTCACAGGTGTTATGGATGAAACAGACTCTCAAATATTTTAGTATAGAACATGATCATCCCATTCCTATTCTATGTGATAATACTAGTGCTATAAGTATCTCGAAGAATCCAGTAATGCATGCCAGAACAAAGCACATTCCAATCAAGTATCACTTTTTGAGAGAGCAGGTTACAGAGCAACAAGTAAGATTGGAATATGTTCCTACAAAATATCAGATTGCGAGACATATTTACAAAACCATTACCAAGAGAAACGTTTGAGCGTTTGAGAGAACAGTTGGGAGTAAAAGTACTCCCACCCCAAAATTAATCACCTCAAGAGAGAAGGTGGTGGGGGGCTAAGCTTAAGAGTCATATATTTTAGCCCCATAGGTGTCCCTTTTTCCATTGATGTCAAAGGGGGAGAGATTTGAGTAAGGGGAGAGCATTGAGTTAGGGGGAGCAACCTCCAAAGAGAACATTGAGATAGGGGGAGCAGCCTCCATAGAGAGTATTGAGTCAAGGGGAGCAACTTTGATTTTCAGAAATGGCTTTTGCAGTGATTGTGGTGATTTGCATTAGAGGTGTTGCCATCAATGACAAAGGGGGAGATTGTTGGCAATTTGAGTTATTTTGTGTTGTCATTGATGTCACATGGATCACATTGAGTTTTGGTGGCAAAAGCACTTCATAAATAATCATTTATGATATTTTGGAGAGCATGGATATATACAGGGTTTTGTGGCACAAGAGGCATATAATATTTAATTTTTAAAATATTATATTAATGGTTTTTATTAAAACCAATGGTAAAGGTTTTTATTAAAACCAATGGCAAGGGTTTTTTATTAAAACCAATGGAAAGGGTTTTCATTAAAACCATTGGAAAGGGTTTTTCATTAAAACCACTATGCTAAGACTTCTCCAAATTATGATGGATGAAAAGGTTTTCCAATAAAACCTAGGTGCAAAAAGTTTCATGACGAAATTCAAAAGAATGAAGGAGATATCCCAATTCAAAGTTAAAAGGTGAATTATTAAATTTTTATTTAATAATTCTAAGGTCTAAAGTTGTATTATATTATCCGTCGACGTGCAAAGGTTGGGGAGATAAATAAAGATTCATCGACGTCATTCGAAGGCATGGAGGTGCATATAAATAAAAGGTAAAAACCTTTGTTTATTGAAGACTTGACATAGCGCATGAGAGAGAGTCATCGAAAGGGGAGCAACGAAGAAATAAGGATAAATAACTTTTGATTTGAGAGCAAGGTCAAGTAAATAGCATGGGAAAGTGACGTCACGGAGGACTCCTTAGCGTAGTTGGTAGCACATGAACTTTGCACAAGGCAGGTTCGTTGTTCGAATCCCACTAGGGGTAAAGTATTTTGCTAAGAAAGGAAATTAAGTTTTCAGATTTGAGCACAAGTTAAGTTGGGTGTTTGGGATTAAATCCCAATGTGGGCTGATGCCCACGTGGTAAGCACCTCATAGCGCTAGGCGAGAGGAATAGAGTTTGACTCCCGCGAAGGTGTGAAGGCACATTGATTTTTGGCAAGGCATTGACAATTTTGAAGGTGTGAAGGCGCATTGATTTTTGGCAAAGGAATTATCGATTTCAAAGGTTGTGAAGGTAGCAAATTTTGAATAAAGGTATTTATCTCTAGCGCATGGTAATATTTGTTATTACCAAAGTTTTGGTGCATTAAAATTATTTTTGTGATAACTAGGGAGTCATAAGGAGTTTAGGGAAATAAATGCTTGTTGTATGTGTTAATGTGCTTAGGGAGTTATAAGGTGTAGAATTAAATATTTGTTATTGTTGTGTGATTAGGGAGATATAAGGTGTGGAATTAAATATTTGTGATTGTTGTATGTGGAGTTATAAGGTGTGGAATTAAAAATAAAAGCATAGGTGCTTGTTGTATGTGTTAATGAAATTAGGGAGTCATAAGGTTGAAAAGTGTTGAACTTGTTATATGTCCTAGTGCATGATTTAATTATGAAATTAAACTAGGAACTTGAGACCTAGTTAATTGCTACCTTGAGTTAGAAGACATGCACATGAGTTAGGGTTTGAATTTGAAGACAAATTGCTTGATTATGTGCCTTGGCTATTGAGAGGAAGTGGATGGATTAGAAAATCAATTTTATGGATAAAATTGATACTTGAGTTCCATGATTGCTTTAGTGGAGTTCATTGAGAGTATTGCCATTATTGAGGAGGTTTTTGCTATTGCTTTGAGGAGATTATTGTTGGTTACTTGTTGAGTACATTGCCACTATTTGAGACCATTGAGGAGATCATTTGCTAGTCACTTGTGGATACATTTGTCTTTCATTTGAGGAGATCATTGTTGGCTATTTGAGAGCTCTTTGCTTGAGGGAGTTGTGCTTGTTTCTTGAGAGCTTATTGACATTGCATGAGGAAGATATTATTGAGAACCTATTGCTATCACTTGTGGAGATTGTCCTTGGTTGGTTGAAGTCCTCATTGTTATTGCTTGGAGAGGTTTCCATTTGAGAGATCATTTGTCATCCATTTGAGAGTACCTTGTTGAGCATTGTTGTCATCCATTTGAGAGTACATTGTTGAGCATTGTTGTCATCCATTTGAGAGATCATTTGTCATACATTGTTGAGATCATTGTGGATCATTGTTGTCATCCATTGAAGAGTACATTGCCATTCATTGTTGAGCATATTGTTGAGTATTGTCATCATTCATTTGTTATCCATTGTTGAGTTCATCATTGAGCCTTGCCTTCATTGATTTGTGGTTGAGATTTGAGTGCTACTTGAGAGTCATTGGTTGAGCCTTTGGGAAGGCTTTTGGGATAGAATTTTTGGATAGATTTGAGATAGCTTTTGTGCATGATTGGTTGAGCCTTTGGGAAGGCTTTTGGGATATAATTTCTGGACAGATTTGAGATAAATTTTGTGCATGATTGGTTGAGCCTTTGAGAAGGCTTTTGGGATAGATTTTGGATAGATTTGAGACAACTTTTGTGCATGATTGTTTGAGCCTTTTGTGAAGGCTTTGAGAATAGATTTGGGATAACATTTGAGCAGGATTGTTTGAGCCTTGTGAGAAGGCATTGAGGTAGATTTGTGAGTAGTGAAAGAGATAGGATATAAATAGAAAACACATCAACACCAGTTGCCTAGCTGAGCAGATCAGTGGATAGCCTAGCTGAGCAGATCAGTGGATAGCCTAGCTGAGCAGATCAGTGGATAGCCTAGCTGAGCATATCAGTGGATAGCCTAGCTGAGCAGATCAGTGGAGAGCCTAGCTGAGCAGATCAGTGGAGCCCACCTGAGCAGATCAGGACAACCTAGCTTTGAGCAGATCAAAGTAATCATTTGTATTGGGATAAGGATCCCTATTTCTTTGTGAAATATTATAAGGAGAATATCTTGTGGACTACCCCACATTGGGGGAACCACGTTAAATCTTGTGTCTCAATTGTGTGTGATGATTTGTGCACTTGCTTACTATTGCTATCTATGTTATTAATGCACACTGCTATATTTGGTTATTGCAATTGAGGACACTAATTGATATTGGTTTGGAAAGAAAGTAAAAAGTGGGCGCTATACTGTTCACCCCCCTCTCAGTATAAGCTTGTGTTCTTCATTTAATATCCAAAATTTCTCTTCCTTACTCAAAATATTATGATATTCACTAAGCAACTCCCTTTCCTCCGAGCTTGAATTATTATGATCATCTTTTTTGGAATTTTAAAAGTTTATCTTTTAATTCTTCTTTCTTCTCAAAAATGTTTTCAAAAGTGTTATTTTTCCATTATTTTAATCTAGATATCATAGATTTAATTTGATTTGGAAGAGCATACAACTCACCATTTCCTGAATAATTCCACGTTTGAGCTATCATATCAAAAAATTGAGGATGGCCTTCCCCCATCTACTCATATTTAAAATATGATATTTTTTGATTTCACTAACCACAATTTAAACTCTTATTGGCCAATGATCTGAACCAATCCTTGTTAAGGTATTAATTTTAGCACAAATTCCTTCATCAAGAAAATGATACGAGAGAGTGCATCTGTCTAATTTTTTTGTTATTAGGTTCTGTCCTCTCCTATTTTTGGTCCAAGTATAGTTGTCTTCTTCAAAATTAAACTCCCATAGATTTTGTTTTGAATAAAAGCTGAGAAATATCTCATACTTTGGATTAATTTCCTAATTCCCCCAAATTTTCATCTATCTTGGTTATGGCTTTAAAATATCCTATGATCATGAATTAAGTTTCTTGGTATTTACTTCTCATAAAGGCTTTAATCCCACTCTAAACTTCTAATCTACCTGATTGAGTTGTAGGTCCACAGACATTGATAAGGATGAAATGAATATCTGCAAAGTAGCAAGTGACTAAAGAGGCCATCCAATGCCTAGTTTTATGAATGGTTACACAAGAGGTTCTAGAAGGATTCCAACAAGTTAGAATTCCCCTTGCTACTCCTTCAGAATCTATAGCATCTCATTCACATCTTACCCATACTACTTTCATAGTTTTTGAAACTTATTTTGTCATTTTAGTTTCCTGGATACAAAGAATACCAGGCTTATTACTTAAACATAGGTTCTTGATACATATCTACTTCGAGGGAGCATTAGCACCCCTTATATTCCATGATATGATAATAATATCTCATTAGGGGCTTTTGTATTTTCCTGCGTATTACCAATATAATTTTGTTGTTTGGTAAAGAGAAGTTCAACCAACTTAGTTTGTGTTCCTTTCTCTATGTTTGCTCTTGCTTCCATGGATCTTGCTTGATAATTTGAGGGTTTTCCTCTTTTTGCCTTGCCTATATCAGGAGTAGGTCTTCTTATTATATTCCTCAGTATTCTTTCACAATTTTGTTTTTCATCATATTTATCCTATCCTAGCTGTACTACAAAAGCTTTTGACTTGTCTTGCTCATTTTTGGTATTTCCTTATTAATGGCAGAGGTATTAACTTCTAAAAATATATTTTCTCTACCAAATTTTTCTCGTGAATGGTGCATGGTACTTCAAGGTATTCTTCAAAATATGATGAGATGCATTCCTTAGGTTCATAAAGAATGTTCTTCCTTAAATGAGGATCATACTTAATAGACGATTCCTTATTAATATGTTGAAACTATTGTATTGTGTCCTCTAAGTTTTGATATACTTTTTCTTCATAGGTTAAAGCCTCAAAAGAGTTGGTATTTATTTTGATATCCTTTCTTACTGGTCTCCACTATTTATTTTCTTTCATTTTTTTAGATCTATTTTTTGGAAGTTGAAAACCATCTTCATCCATAAACATTTGTAAGTTTCTATTGCAGTTTTCCACATATGATTATGTTGAGCTCTTCTTAGGGCATGATATCTTAATATACCCCACCTTATGACATATTTTGCATATAAAAGATATGTTTTCATAATCTATGGTTTGGATCCACATCTTATACTTAAGAATGATTGATCAATCATGACCAATATCCGAGCATAAATAGCCAAGAATCCATCTATTGTACTATCTAAATCTCAAGGAATTCTCCTAGAGTGTTGCCTATTGCTTTGAAGGTATCTATTTCCTAAAATTCAATGGGTAACCCAAACATCCTAACCCAAACTAGTACTAGGGATAGATTTATATTTTCAAGTGAAAAACCTTCATACCAGCGGGTAAGGAAGAGTCTTGCTCTTCCCATAAACCAAGGACCCCCTTTTAGGAATTTTTCTCTTTCTTTTATAGTACAAAAAATGGCTAGGAAGAAACCTTTGTGAAGAAATGATAGAATCACTCCTGGAGACTTCCAACTCTTGTCAATGCATTTTCTCAAGGCTAAAGCCCCTAGCCAATACCCATTAAATTACTAAAATTGCCCTATCTTGAAGCAACGATGATCTCTTTGAGGTGCGATCACTAACCTCTACCACTAGAGATGATTCTAAGGATTTAGCTCTAAATAGATCCATGGAAAGGAAACTAAAATACAAAATCTATTGAAATTTATCAGAGCGTCCTATAGCAAATATAATATTTGATAAAAACTTTATAATAATTTGCACATAAAATTTCTAGATAAATAAGGGAAAAAACTTAGTTGAAACATTCTATGTCCAAATAGAATATCTTGCCTCACTGAATTCCTAGCCCTTCATTGCTCTTACCATCATCTGAACCCTAGCTGATAAATATTTGCAATTTCATTTTTCATGACTTGAAAAATTATCACTACCCTTGTTTTATATCATTGACTTCACAAGGTCATATCTCCCTCAATATTCCTTGAAATATTTCATATGACCACTAATTTTGAAGCTATTCTAATTCCACATAGTTGGTCCAAGAATCAACTAAATTGGATAATCCTTTGTGAATATATGACTCCTAAAATATGAGATATTAAAAAAATTATCCTAATCCTTCACGAAGCGATTGTGTGTTGAGGAAGATATTGGATGATGATTTAATTTTCTATTTTAAAAAAATGTCATTGTAAAATTTTAGGTTAGAAAGAAACCTTTAGAGCCACTCTTAGGTGGCCAACAATAATATCCCATCTGGGTATACCACTATCTAGAGGGAAGCCATAAGAAATTATTTTGTGTCCCCATTCTCATTGTAGAGGTTCAAACTGTGGACCTCCCATTCAATAGGTCCAAGCCCACCTTCTCCAATTGTGCTACAAATGTGGACATAGATTTAAGTTTACACAAGTTTTTATGAGGGGTCACAGTCCCCTCATACCGTTGGAAGTTACATTAGGTAAAAAATGTTTTTACCACAGTGAAAGGGTGGACTTACCTTTTACCTCATGGACGACGGAGTTTGGACGGCATGGGCGGTAGAGAGAGAACTCAAATTCAATTTCCTTTTCTTCTTTCCTCCCTATTTTCCTTCTCCCTATTTTCTTTCCCCTAAGTTAGGCGTATGGTTAATTAGCTATTATTTAAACTTTGTAACCTAATTATTATTGTTAATGGTTAATGCTCATTTGATTTTTATTGTTCCGAATCTTTGGTTTCTAACCCTAAGCTCCTGATCTCAATATCTGGTATCAGAGCAGGTTGGAAGAGAAGCTGGTGGGCATTGCCAAGGTAGGCACGGATCTCAAGGAGGAGGTCAACCCATAGTATGTGAACCGAGGTAGGCATAAATCTCGAGGAGGTCAGCCTAGCCTGTAGCATGCTAACCGAGGTGACCTTGGAGGCACAAAGATCAAGGAGCAGATAGAACCAGAGACATGGACATGTGGCACGAGGAGACCAGACCAGACCAGAATGACATGTGGCACAACCAGACCAAACCAGATACTGACATGTGGCATGACCAAACAAGAGCAGACCAGACTGACACATGATGCAAGGAGGCACGACTTATGTGGGGAGGTAAAAGGCAGTCCCGATTGCTCGTAGGCAATCGAGAATCTATCGACGACGTTAGGCTTTTAAAGCCTACAAAAACATCCGCACAACGGATGTGGGACTAAAGTCCTAGTTTTTTAATCCTGTAGCTAGCACCGACAGGAAATAAAAGGAAGGACTCTTCCTTCCTTTCTCGTCGGATATGCTAGCTCGATTGGCTATTCGGGTTAGCGTTAAGTTGAGGCGCGGGAGGTTGCGGGGTCGAACCCCACGTGCGCCTAACAAAGTTTTTTTTGCTTATAAAATATAATATATATTTTTTATTTTCTTTTAATCATTTTTAATTTTATAAATTTATATTATATAGATAAATCTTTTAATTTTTTTTTTAAATTTTTATCTATAAAAATATATAGTTTATAAATTTTTTGATTAAAACTAATTTTTTTTTTTATATATATTAAATTTTTTTAAAAGAAAATCTCTAGCATTCTCTTTCAAATTTGATTCTTAGAACTAGAGAAAAATTATTTCCTAAGAGGAAATAGATGTAAAAGTTTTTTACGCTTTGACAGGTAAAAACTTAGAAAAATTTCCTAAGAGGAAATTGTTGTAAAAAAGAAATTTTGGGGAAATTTTCTTTAAAATATCTAGATGATCAGATATGGTGGGTGTTATCATGATCTATGTAGTTTGTTACTACGAACAAATGCAAAAAATTTTGACGAGCATGTAAGAACACTTGGACTTAACACTGTATTTTCACAATTACAAAATGCAGTAATTGCAAATCAGCGAAATCCTGAACTAGGCTACGAAGCAGATTTAGAAGATAATTCTTTTGGAAGCAGATTTGAACAATCTGAGTCAATACCAATTGCTCCAGTAGAATCAAAATATACTCATTATAGTAATTCCATTGAAATTATTGAACCAGATTCACCAGAAATCATCTTAATCAGTGACGATGAGGAAGAAGTTGCAGACAATTTTGTGCACCAGGAGATAGCAGAGTCTCATCAAGCAAAATAAAGCCCTTTGTGAAAAGTTAAAATCAAGCAAGGCTTGATCTTTGTAATTTTCTTTATTTTATTGTAATTGCACAATAATAGTAGTTTTTTGTTATTGTTTGTAATGGCATCAAACTACAATCTACCCATCCCTGAATTTGATGGGGATGATTATGAGTATTGGTCCATCAAGATGAGGACACTACTCATTGGAAAAGGCTTATGGGATATTGTCGAAGATGGCTACACAGCTCCAACGGATTGGACTACTTTGAATGCAGTAGACAAGAAAACCCTAAAGGAAGCCCAAAAAAATAATTCTTCTGCCCTATCCCTACTTCAAGCGGAATTAGTTAAAAGTATCTTTCCTAGGATTGCATCAAGCACAACTGCTAAAGATGCATGGAAGGTCTTACAAGAAGGTTTTCAAGGAAATGATAAAGTGAAGCAGGTCAGGCTTCAAACATTGAAAAGAGATTTTGAAAATCTCAGAATGAAAGACAATGAAAGAGTCGAAGATTACTGTGTAAGAGTTAAAGCAGTAATCGATATGATGAAAACCTTGGGTGATGACACAAAACCTGAAATAGTGGTGAAGAAAGTGTTGAGAACACTTCTTCCTAAGTGGAATCACATAGCAATCATAATCGAAGAATCAAGAGACCTTTCTACTCTCATGTTTGATAACTTAATAGGTTCATTAACTTCTCATGAGGAGAGGTTACAGGGGGCACCTTCCACAAGCTATGGAGGTGAAGACAATGCCTTCACTTCAAACGAAGCCATAGGGCGAGGACAAGGAAGAGGAAGAGGCAGAGGACGACAATAGAGAGACAGAGGCCGAGACAACTCAAGAGGAGCAAACTCCTACAAAGGAGGAAATCAAAATAGAGGACAAAATTAGAATAGCGAAGGTAACCAAAATCAAAGCGGCAATCTAGGCCGAAATGGAAATCAAGGACGAGGAAGCAACAAGTCCAAAACAACATGTTTCAATTGCGGTAAACCAGGACACTTCGCTCATGACTGCTGGTCGAAAACTTCACAAGGACAAAGCAATCAATACGGTTCCTTCTATGGAGAAGAAGAAGACCCCTCAAATATTTTTCTTTCATATGGACAATCAGATCACAATCTAGATGATACATGGATTCTAGATACTGGTTGTTCCAATCATATGAGTGGCAAAGAAGAACTCTTTGCTACCTTAGATTCAAATTATAAATCCCATATTAAGTTAGGGGATAATAAGACATTGCAAGTAGAAGGCATTGGAGCCATGGAGGTTCCAACAAAAGAAGGCCTTAAAAAAATGAATGACATTTATTTTACTCCCAAGCTCCAACACAATCTCCTCAGTGTTGGGCAAATGATGGAGAGGAATTACAAACTTGTTTTTGATGAAGGTAGATGTACCATACTTGATAAAAACAATTGTAATAGAGTCATTACACAAGTACCTATGACAAAAAATAGGTTATTCCCTCTAAAATTTGGTGAGCCAGGGGGAGCACAACTTGCGAATGTAGCTATTTCAAATCCAAGTGTACTGTGGCACTTGAGATATGGTCACCTTAATTTCGCTCGCTTGAAAATGTTAACTTCACAAGCTATGGTGACAAGACTACCAAATATTTCAGATCACAAGAAAGCATGCGAAGGTTGTGCTTTGGGAAAGCACTCCAGATCAAAGTTTCCTAAAAGACAAGCCTGAAGATCCAGTTATCCTCTTCAGCTAGTGCACTCGGACATCTGTGGTCCTATGCAAACAAAAATTCTAGGAAAAAATTCATATTTTATAACTTTTATTGATGATTATTCCAGAATGTGCTGGATTTATTTTCTGAAACATAAAGATGAAGCATTTGATTGCTTCATAGATTTCAGAAATAATGTAGAAAAGCAGAGTGAATATCATGTAAAATGTCTAAGGACAGATAGAGGAGGTGAGTACTCCTCAAATGAATTCTTGCAATACTATAGAGAGAATGGGATTAAAAGGCAGTTCACTACTGCCTATACTCCTCAACAGAATGGTGTGGCAGAGCGAAAGAACCGCACCCTTGTAGAGATGGCAAGAACTATGCTACAAACAAAGCAACTAACACACACATATTGGGTAGATGCTGTTAGAATTAGTGCATACATAATAAATAGAAGTCCAACTTCTAGTTTAGATGGTATCACTCCTTATGAAGGATGGTATGAAAAGAAGCCAAATGTAAAGCATTTCAATATGTTTGGTTGTTTAGCCTATGCACATATTCCAGAAGAGAAAAGAAAGAAGCTTGATCCGAAGAGTCAAGAATGTATATTTGTAGGGTACTGTGAACCCATAAAAGGATACAGACTCTACAATCCAAAGACCCATAAAGTAATTATTTCAAGAGATGTAATTTTTGATGAAGGGGGAGAATGGGGTCATCAAAAATTTGCTAATGTAGAATCTGATTCAGCCAGTTCTTCATAGGTACAAATTAAGAATAGCAGTGGTACCCCACCACAGAGTCCTCAAAATGAATCTTCTTCGAGTACATTGAGTGGTACACCAAGTCCTAGAAGAAGTCCTTTGAAGGCACCACCAAACTCTCCAAGAAGATTTCAGAGATCTGTAAGTGCTCCAAGTCCTATGGATATTGATCCATCTTCTCAAAGGAAAGAGACTAATAAAGGAAAAAGAACACTACAGAATAATCCATTTTCTCAAATGTTGGATAGGAATTTCCAACGAAGATACACTAGAAGTCAAGCTAGTGATATGGATGCCATATTATCTAGACTTGAAAATCTTCAAATGTCTGGAGATGATGAATCTCACGAACCAAGAGGAGATGTAGTCAATTATGCTTTATTGGCTACTGCACAACTAGAACCATCTAGCTATGAAAAAGCATGTACAAAAAGTATATGGCAAGATGCCATGAAAGAGGAAATATCCTCTATTAACAAAAATGATACATGGGAGCTTGTGAAGCTACCCAAAGGTGAAAAATGTGTTGGTTGTAAATGGGTCTATAAGACCAAATTCAATGCTGATGGAAGCATTGAAAGACATAAGGCAAGACTAGTTGCAAAATTTTTTACTCAGAAATATGGAATAGACTATGAGGAAACCTTTGCTCCTGTAGCAAGACAGGAGACAATTATAATAGTTATTTCCTTAGCTGCTCACAAAGGTTGGGCAATACAACACATGGATGTGAAAAGTGCATTCTTAAATGGATACTTAACAGAAGAGGTGTATGTTCAACAACCTCAAGGTTTCCAAGAACAAGGAAAATAAAACCTTGTTTATAAATTGAAAAAGGCACTTTATGGCCTCAAGCAAGCACCAAGAGCTTGGTACTCATGCATTGATGGCTATTTTAATGAGCTTGGATTCACTAAAAGCAAAAGTGAACCAACTCTGTACTACCTCAAGAATGGAACAGGACATCCTCATAGTTTGTTTATATGTGGATGATCTTATATTTATGGGTAGTAATAATAAAATGAACATGGAGTTCAAAAACTCCATGATGAATCAGTTTGAGATGAAAGATCTCGAATTAATGAGATACTTCCTAGGCATGGAAGTACATCAATCAAAGAAAGGGATCTTCATATGTCAACATAAGTATGCAAGTGACATGATCAATAAGTTTGCTATGCAGCAGTGCAAATCAGTTACAACACCAACAGGACATGGAATCCAGCTGAGCAAAGATGATGGATCACCAAATATTGACATGACCACTTTCAGGAGTATGGTTGGGAGTCTGATGTTTCTTACCAACACAAGACTTGATATTCAGTATGCTGTTTCTCTTATTTCAAGGTTTATGGCTAGTCCATCTGAGTTGCATCTTCAAGCAACCAAAAGAATTCTACGTTATGTAAAAGGTACATTGGATTTTGGAATCCATTACCACAAGAGTAACTCTGTGAAGTTACTTGGTTTTAGTGACAGTGATTGGGGCAGCAATATAGATGACAAGAAATCTACATCAGGGAACTGTTTTAGTCTAGGTTTAGGACTAATAACTTGGAGTTCCAAGAAACAATATGTTGTAGCATTATCATCTACTGAAGCTGAGTATATAGCCATTACACATGCTAGTACTCAAGTCCTCTAGTTGAGGAAAATCCTTGAAGAGATTGGCAAAAAACAAAGTGGTCCAACAACTCTGAATTGTGATAATATTAGTGCCATTCAATTGGCATATAATCCAATCCATCACAAAAGATCAAAACATTTTGATATGAAGTATCACTTCATTCGAGATATGGTGGATCAAAAGATAGTTGAGCTTAAATACTGCAGCACTTTGGACAATATAGCAGATATCTTCACCAAAGGCATAGCTACATCTCAATTTATAAAGCTGAGAGACTGTATAGTCAGTCCTCTCAAATTTAAGGGGGATAATGTTGGAAGTTACATTAGGTAAAAAATGTTTTTACCACAGTGAAAGGGTGGACTTACCTTTTACCTCATGGACGACGAAGTTTGGATGGCATGGGCAGCAGAGAGAGAACTCAAATTCAATTTCCTTTTCTTCTTTCCTCCCTATTTTCCTTCTCCCTATTTTATTTCCCCTAAGTTAGGCGTATGGTTAATTAGCTCCTATTTAAACTTTGTAACCTGATTATTATTGTTAATGGTTAATGCTCATTTGATTTTTATTGTTTCAACTCTTTGGTTTCTAACCCTAAGCTCCTGATCTCAATACGTACCAAGTGGGGTTTGAACCTGGGTCTCCTAAATGAAATTCTAAGAACTTTACCACTGTGGTAAACTTGCAACTTTACTTCTAATTCCTCTTTAATTATCTTCTAATTCTTCAAATCCTTCTAAAATTCCTCTTACTATTCCTAATTCTCCCCTAAATCTTATAAAACCTTCTAATTTTTTCTTAATTCATTTATTTTCCCCTAATTTCTCTTTAATATATCTAATCTATCATAATTCCTCCTTAACTTCTTTTTCTCCTAATTTCTTTCTAATAATTCTTTCTAATTTCCACATAATTCCCAATTTCCCTAATTCTTCTTAAATTCTTCTAATCCCCTCTTAATCATCCTAATCCTCCCCATTTTCCATAAATTTCTCTTTTATTCCCCTAACCCTTCCTAAAAATTCCCAACATCTTGATTAGCCCCTAAATTCCCTAATTAAACCCCTAATTAAGTCCTAATCATCCCTACATCCCAAGGTCAAACCCCCCATCAAATGCCACGTTAAAATATTAGGTCCTCTCATCCTCGATTGCACTTTTTATGAATTTTAAATTTGGCCACATCACCCAATGTTCCCATCTCCCCATGCCCCTCACTTCCCCCTAGGCTATTTTATGGTATTGGGTGGGTGAGGACTCACCTCACCCATGGCCATTCAATATGGGAAGGTACACACTCCTTAATGAGGAATTCCTAGATTTTTCTTGGTTTCTCCACATCCTACTTGGCTACCATATCACCTCCACATCATCTCCACTTCACCACCCCTCCCCTTGCCAAAGTCTATAACTAGCCCTTATTTTCCTCCATTTGTAAGAACATAAGAGAACCTTACCAAAACTCTACCAACTTTTCACCATCCCTCTTTGTCCCCCTTGAGTGTCCTAAAGTGTTAGTGTGATTACTCCCCATTGGGTGCACCACAACATGCCAATGGAGTCTCTTTAAGGAACCCACCAACGTTCTATTTGCAACTGCTCACAAAACCAGATAGTCAATTGATACTAGATCTTCATCAAGAGCTCCAAACACCAACAAGAAGACCCACACAAAATCTTACAGCTCAATTAGTAGCAAAAGGCCAGTCGCACCATGTGGCTATACATAACCAACTACTCCCTACAACTACAAAATCACTCCCTACATCTACACAGAGCCCAAATCGCTCCTTGTGGTTGCATCCTTGAAGGAAGATAGAGACATTTGACCAAAAAAAGGTAAGCAAGGTAAGGCAACCCCTTTTGTAAGGTTTTGTAACCTTTTACATGTATTTTGTAACTTCTATCATAAGTTTTGTGAGATTTGTGTTATCATTTTCATGGATTTGGGCCTTATCTAGAAAGGCCCAATAGATGCTACTAACAACTTCTTGTGGGCTTGTGTGCAGGTATTTGGAGCAACATAAGGCCTAGGGTGGTCAAGCATCAAGGCTCAAAACCCACCCAAACATTTGAGGGTGACCAAAGAAAATATTTTTGAAGCATCCTAATGATTATTGTAAAATATTTCTAAAAAGATAGTTCTCCATGGAGAATCTATTGTATTTTCCAAGAGGATTCTTTATAACAAAGAGTGCGTAATGATATCATATTTCATTTTTTTCATGAAAGGGTGCATTTCCTTTGTTACACCACATAACTCATTTTTCTCCTAACTTGCCATGAAGTATTTTTTATTAGACATTAGGATGTACTACAAATATTATGGTATTTCTCTACGATAAGTAGTACCTAAATTTCCTAAGAGCCTTCATGATGGAAAATGCTTATTTTTCAATGAAGGTGTATCTCTATTCATAGTTGTCGAGGACTTGGCTCGTCAATGAGATGGGATGTTTTTGGTCCTTATCATTCTTTTGGGATAAGATGATGGTAATGCATTCATTTATTACAAACACATAAAGCCTAAAAACTTTGAAAAATTTCAAGTTGATCAAGGTTGGGGATCAAGTAATGGCATTTTGATGTCTTGAAATGCCATTCTACCTTGATCAGTCTAAACCAGAGTGGTATCCTTCAACATTTCCATGATTGGTCTAACCATTTGGGAAAAATTCATTATGAATTTGATGATAAACTAGATTTGACCAAGAAATACTATATTATTTTGATAGAGGATGGAAAGGAGAGATATTGGATGGCCCTCATTTTATCAGGGTTTATGTCTAAGCCTTCTTTTGACACTACATGACCTAACAATTTGCATTCTTAAACTATAAAAATAGACTTTTTAGATTAGTGAATTACTAAATTATCTACACCTCTAGAAGATAGACTCAAGATGTTCCATGTGCTTACTCATATCTTTGGGATACATAGTTAGATAATTAAGGCATATGAGAATCATTTCACTGACAAGTCTATCAAATGTTATGTCCATAGCTGATTGGTAGGTAGCCTCTATGTTTGATAGACCAAATGACATTCCTTGATACGTAAAGTTCCCTTATTAAATGGTGAAGGATGTATTATGTTGATCATCATATTTAACCTAGATATAATTGTACCCTAAATAACCATCGAAGAGCAAGAGCATCTGCAACCCTTCCATATTTTGTAAAATCTAATCTATGGTGGGTAGATGATATCAATATTTTAATTAAGATCTATCCAGGTTCTTGAAATTGACAAACAATATTATGTCACCATTCTACTTGCACATATGAACCAAATTAATGATCCAGGTGGAGTGTTTGATTGGAAATATGATATGGGCCTACACAAACTTGAAGAGTTTCTTCTTCATAATTGTCTCAATCTTCAGATTCACTGGATGATATTTTTGCTAGAAAGACCTAGCACTAGGTTCCAAATCAATGGGATGTTCAATTATTTCTAGTCATATACTTTGGTGTCTTCATATTCATCATGTATATCCCTATATTTGCAAGATATTTCCTTAATGTAGACATGAAAAATTGACCCATTAAGATGAGTCATTTTCCTTAGTTTTCCTCCTATAAAAGTAAGATCATCTTTGAGATTACTTTTACTTAAATAAATACTTTCAAATTTCCAAAACCTTTACCTTTGGACCAGACTCAAAAAGAGCTTTCCAACGGTATATAATTTATCCCATTCTGACATCGTTTGATCCCTCAAAGTGCAATACAACTGCACAGGGGTCTAGCTATCATGAATTCGAAAAGTTGTTCAAATTCGAAAGTCCAAATTTGAATTCGAGAGTTTTCAAATTCAAATTTAGGAGTTCCAAATTTAGGAATTTGAAAGGTTTTGAATTTACTAAAAATAGTGTACCGCCTTCCAACGATTAGAGACCATTTGGATTTGAACCTAATTTTGGCAAAATCCAGATTCTTCACAAATTTGAAGATTTTCGAAACCATCCGAGTCCGCCCAAATTAAGAATTTTCTTATTTTATCCTAACAAGCTCAGTTTTTTCCCCTTCTCTTCACATATTATGGTTTTCCATTACCTTTTAAAACCTCACCCTGCCTTCAAAACATATGAATGGTGAAAAAATGGTGAGATTAATGGTGATTCATGCAAATAGGTTGAAATGAGAAATGAGGTTTTATGAGATTTTTTGCAAGATTAAGATAGATTTCACTTGGCCATAATTATTTCAGTAGTAGCAGAGGATTAGATATGATGTGCCACCACTGTAAGCAAGTTATTTCATCTATTTTAGCATCTTACATACCATTTTGCATTAGTAAGATCTTATTTTTATGCATCTATGAGAAGGGTCAACTTTGAGCTAACTTTTACCCCATCAAATCATCTTCATTTCTTTCAAATATTATACCATTGGAATGGGCTCAAAAATATATTTCCAAAGGTATAATATTTGTCCCATTTTGACTCCGTTTGGTCCTCCAAAATGCCAAAACATTGCATAGGGATCTAGCTGTCACGAATTCGGAGCCATCCGAATTTGTTGCTAATGTTCGATATCACATAGATCTATGTTGGGGGTAAGATTTCAATCTCATATTTTATCATATTGATTCATATTTGCATATTAGTTTTTACAAATTTTATTACTTTACTATATTTTTTGTTATTATTGTTTCTTATTTCATCAAAATTACATGTTATGCATTATATCAACATATCCATTACTTTTTTTTTTGGTTTACTGAAAGAACTGAGGGTATTTTACTATCACAAATCATAGTTTGCTATGACCTATATAGATCCCCCACACCTAATCATAAATTTTAGTGTTTTGTTATAAAATTGCAGGTTTTATACAAATTTAAACAGATCTAAATTCGTCCTGTCAGATTCAGACCGATCCAAATTTGCTTTAACAGATTCAGACCAATCCGAATTTGCCCTGACAGATCTGAAATACGTTTGCTAGGAAACATCTAGACCAGGTAAGGACCTAAAACCTTATTTTTATCAGTTTTTATGTACTTTAATCTCATATTCTTCTATTTTAGGAAGCATTTGCATAAAAAAAAAATACAGAAAAAGAAAATATCAACATATAAACTTAGTTGCATTATTTTACATCAATTGCATTAGTTGAAAAACTCAAAAGAAAAAGATCAAAATATTAACTTAGTTGCATTGTTTTACATTAATTGCATTAGTTGAAAACTCAAAAGAAAAATATCAAAATATAAACTTAGTTGCATTATTTTACATCAATTGTATTAGTTGAAAAATTCAAAATAAAAGATCAAAAGCATAGATTTAGTTGCATTCATTTCATACTAATTGAAAAAAACAAAAAATAAGAAACACAAACTTAGCTATATCAATTTTCACATCAATTGCATTTATTTAAAAAGCTCCAAAGAACGAAAAGACAAGAAACATAGATTTAGGTACATCATTTTGCATCTAGTGCATTAAGTTGGAAAATACAAAATATAAAGAAAATAAAAATACCATGCTAGCATAAATCTCATACTTTGCTTTCAATATCTACAAAATAATTGCATCATAGTTAGATTTACAAAGATTTCTAGATAGAACCTGTATACGTTCTTTTCATCAAAATTTGAAATGCATATAGCTAGGCAATAATTGCATCTAGCCAAACCCTAGGTGTATACACATAAAAATAATTCAACAAACATCCACCTTATCTAGGCATGGAAACCACCACAGAAAGTGTTTCATGGTGAACCCTCACCCAATTCATTGATAAACACCAAGGAGAGCACAACTCAAGTGCTTCTCGTCTGAGGTGTAGATACATTATTTTCCCTCCCCCTTTCAGGTGTAGATCCATTAGCCTGAAAGAAAGGGGTGCAAAATTTTTGGGTCTACATTATTTGGTGAACCCAACGTGAAAACACCATCATTTTGAAATCATTGCTTTCTCTTTATTTAAAAAAAATTTATTTTCTTCTAAGATAAAATAATAATAATAAATAAATAAATAAATAAATAAAACAAAACAAAAATGAATATCACTTTTAGAAATGGTGAAGAGATCATGGGTCTTGCAAATAACCCAATTCAATATGAACCTATTTATGTTACTACCCCAATCAACAATGTCAGGGGAATTCCATCAGTTGCATTGGTTGATTATGGTCAACCTCATTCATAATTTCTTCCATATTCAACATTACCCTTATCACAACCTCATCTTATTTCATCTCCTCCCACTCAACCAATACCTCCACAATTTTCCTTTCCACAATATTTCCCATCAAAATTTCCTCCACAACCACTTCCATATTCTTCTTTCCAAACTATATATCCACCTCAACAAAACAATCCTCCCTTTTTCAATCCTCTTCATAATGATGTTACCATTTCCACCACACATCCATGTCATGCTTTTCAATCTACATATAATTCTTATCCACCATTATCACTTGTTGAGAAGCAACACACCCCCACTAAAAAAATGAAATTCCATCCTTTGAAAATATTTAATTTTCATTTTTCCGCAGGGACCCTCTTGAGTTTTTCGGGTTTTAATTCCAAATTTTGCTTGCATCCTTTTTCAAACTTCGCCTACATCAAAGTGTCCAAGTAGACTTGCATATGGCATTGATTTCAATTTAGAAATAGCAGTTTCTATTTTTGGCCAGCAAACTTCTAAATGCATTTTCCCTTAATCCGTGATGAATTTTAAAGTTCCGTTTGCAGATTTGGATACCCTTTGGGCTTTTTTAGATGCTTGTAAAGTTTCATCAAATTCTGGGCACTTTGAATTTTCATCATTTTTCTACACCATGTGAAGCTGATCATTCTCGAGCAATTTAAAATTCATTTTTCAAATGTTAAAATCATTTCCGAGTAAGGAAGATCCTTCACCAATATGTAAAAATGCCAAATACAGATGGACAAAGTCACTGGAGTCAACCTACAATTTTTGGAGAATTTGCAAAGTGGAAGAAAAGCTTGAGGGAAATGTCGCGATATCGCGACATGTTCCATTTTCGGACCTGTCTCATTTTCGCGAGAGAAAAAGCTTGGAAGAAAATCTTGAGGGAAATGTCACGATATCGCGACATGTTCCATTTTTGGACATGTCAGACTTTCGCTCAAATTTAATTGTACCCTAAAATATTTTAAAGTCCGATGTCGCGATATCGCGACATGTTCCATTTTTGGACTTGTCTCATTTTCACGAGAGAAAAAGCTTGGAAGAAAATGTTGAAGGGAAATGTCGTGATATCGCGACATGTTCCATTTTTGGAGGGCAAAAGCTTGGAAGAATGAAGTGAAGGAAATGTCGCGATATCGTGACATGTTCCATTTGGTAAAAGAATGTTGAATGTTCATTTTGGAAAGCTTGGAAGAAAGTGAAGGAAATGTCGCGATTTCGTGACATGTTCCATTTTTGCGAGGAAAAGCTTGGAAGAGATGAAGTGAAGGAAATGTCACGATTTCGTGACATGTTCCATTTTCGCGAGAGCAAAGCTTGGAAGAGATGAAGTGAAGGAAATGTCACGATTTCGTGACATGTTCCATTTTTGCGAGGGAAAGCTTGGAAGAGATGAAGTGAAGGAAATGTCACGATTTCGTGACATGTTCCATTTTCAGAGGGCAAAAGCTTGGAAGAAATGAAGTGAAGGAAATGTCACGATTTCGTGACATGTTCCATTTTCAGAGGGAAAGCTTGGAAGAGATGAAGTGAAGGAAATGTCACGATTTCGTGACATGTTCCATTTTCGTGAGGGCGAAAGCTTGGAAGAGATGAAGTGAAGGAAATGTCAGGATATTGCGACATGTTCCATTTTTGTTGAGGCAAAAGCTTGGAAGAAATGAATGAAGGGAAATGTCGCGATATCGCGACATGTTCCATTTTCGTGAAGGCACAAGCAAGGAAGAAGTAACTTGAGGAAAATGTCACGATATCGCGACATGTTTGGATTTATATTCATTTTGCAAAATTTGGCCATTCTTTAAATTTTTCATCACCCATCCAAAGGAAGTGGAAGCTTTTCAACACAGTCCAAACCCTAGAAATATTTAAATGAAAAAATTAATTAATTAAAAAGTTCTAATCTTTGCTTTTCTTTTGCAGAAAGTGATTCGACAGTTACATTCATGGCAGAAGTAATGGCGAGAAA
Source organism: Wollemia nobilis (assembly GCA_028583015.1). Classification (NCBI taxonomy): domain Eukaryota; kingdom Viridiplantae; phylum Streptophyta; class Pinopsida; order Araucariales; family Araucariaceae; genus Wollemia; species Wollemia nobilis. The sequence goes on along the minus strand of JAQPPZ010003077.1, from coordinate 7,084,142 downwards.
GACAGACAAACCTAAATTTTGGCACAAATCAAGCGAGGAATTAATGAGATGGTTGGAAAGATAAAGATAAGAGATGTCGGGAAGTCAGTGACTCATCCAGATTTTGCAGATCTGGCCAAATAAAGACTTTAAGGAATTTTCCGGTGGATACATTTGCCAGGAAAATTTATGGCAAAAGTAATGGCGGGGAGAGAATCTCAACTCGAACCAAACAAAGGCGGTTGTGCGAGGATGGAAGGCCTCGGAAGTCAGTGACTCATCCAAATTTTGCAGAAGAATTAATGAGATGCTCTGACGGCTTATCGAAAGATAAAGATACATTTACACATGGTGCCCATTTGATGAGGATAAAACCAAGTCTTATCTTCTCCATTTATGGCAAGATCCACACGAAGATTTTTAGAGTGATTAGGGTTTATCGAAACTCTATATAAAAATACCTTATATTGTAAAGCCTCGATGGTGGGATTTTTATGATAAGATTTAGATATTTGGAAGAAGATATTTTGAAAAGATCAGGGTCTATCCTGAGTCTATATATACTTCTTTTGAATGTAAAGTCCGGATGCGAAAACTTGGAATAAAAGACATTTTAGCAATTTCTTGCAAATCTTGTTTGAATGCTTTGTTCTGTACCTGGGGTTGGTGTGACATCGTTTTTCTGTGATAGCATGGCCAGGAGCCTAATCTCTTTCGGATTGCGATAAGTGCATCTTCTTTTGTTTTCGTCTCGCTAAGGTTTATTTATTTTAGTTGTAAATCTGTGTTATCAAGATTGAATATGCTACTAGGCTTCATTCCATTTGTTGTATGCTAGGGAAAATTAGAGATTTAAGGTTCAGGTCTGTTCTAATTGCTTTATCCTCACTGTGCGAGCTAGGCTGCTGGTGAGAGATACCAGTTGACACCGACTTCCCTTCTATTTATGATTTTCTTTCAGATCTATGTCATCTCCGTCTTATGCTCTTAGTAGAAGGTGATCTTAGAAAGCTGGACACCTTCCTCTTTGATTGGTTTTATTGTGAAGCTAAATAGTGTAACTGAAATTGGTAGTTTTGATTTTGCAACTAAGTTAGATAAGCTTCTCTTTTCTGCCCTACCCTACTCTCCTTGTTCCACCGTTAAATGATCCATTTTTATTTTCTTTCAAATTTGTCTTTTATTTAATCTGCTAAAACATAAAGAGCTATATCAAAGAACTCATTGTAAATCCGATTGTCAACAAAGATAACAACCGCTAAAACATTATTGAACGAAGGTCGAACCCATTGTAAGGTAACAGACAGTCCACTTGAAACTATTCCAGAAGCGAAAAAGAGTGAATAGCCATTCGACCCAACTCTGTAACTCACACCTTGGATAACCAGCAAGATCCTAAAGTGAGTGGGATTTATCCCGTATAAGTGTTATTGGTATTTTATGCTCATTCTTCATGGGGTGTGTATGAAAGACGAACCAACATTTAAAATTGGCGCTAGAAGGAGGGCCTACCGAACTCCGTTCAGTATTTGTTAAGGATTGTAAGTTGCTTGTGAAAAGCTGGATTCTACCTACAGAGTAACCAGGTCCCACTCCAGAGCTGGAGAGCTCCTTGTGCCTGAGTTAGAAACCCCAAGGAGAAGCAGCCTCAGAAGGGCCAAGTCTTTGTCCAGCATAGTTTTATCACCACTTGTAGTTCCTCCAACTGCAACTCAAAATATCATCGTTAATCAGGTAGTAATGGCAAACTGGTTGGGTTCCACTGCTTTGAATATCCCTGGAGCAACGCATGATTTACCCAGAAATCCTGAGAAGTATCTTCCTACCTACAAACATGATGGAATCAGAACAGCAGAAGAACACCTAGTGGCATTTAAAAATGCTCTAAAGTTGTTGAATGTGCAACATGAAGATGTGGCTTGTAGGTTATTCCCATTCACTCTCCAGGAGGGAGCATACGATTGGTTTTTGAATCTTACTAATGACTCTATTACTAGTTGGAATGACCTAGAGAAAATTTTTGTATCACAATTTGGTGAAGTGATTGACCCCAGTGTGTTATATCAACAGTTTTCCAGCATTAAGAGAGAAATCAATGAGACTGTCAGATCTTTCAATGTCAGGTTTCAAAAAGCTTATGGTAGATTGACGGGTCATTATGTGCCAACTGCAGATCTAGCATTGGAAATTTTTAGGAATTCCCTAGATCCAGTGACCTCTGTTTTCCTGAAGAGAGATGCTAATATTACTAATCTAACAGAGGCTTATAGAGAAGCTTTGGTTCTTGAAAGACAATTGGGACCTCAACCTTTGAACGCTCCTCTAATTCCCTTTGTTACACAAAATACCCCTATTTTGAATCCCATCCCACATCAAATTATGTTGCCAGCATACCAAACTCCACCGATAGGAAATCCATTGGTTGTAACACATGCTGAACATGTACAGAATACAGAGAAAGAATCTGATAAAACAAGAGTTGAGGAAGTCTCAAAGATGGTCCAAAAGTTGGCAAATGACTTTTTGAGTTTCAAAAGGCAAGTGTCCATCGGGGAAAACTCAAATAGATTTTCTTATCAACAGAATAGATTCACTAGACCACCATATGAACCCAACAAGGATTATAAAGGTAAGGGGCATGAAGTGAATATTTGTGATTTGGCTTTGCCTAACTGGTGCAGGATACATGGAACATCTCAGCATGGGGAATTGGATTGTTTGGAGTTCTGCAATGCCTTTGAAGCTCTATCTGGTGAGTTGGTTTTTCCTAAAAATCAAAGAAATGTTGATGGTCCAAGTTCATCCAAACATAGTGCAGCTATGGTGTTAGATTCATTCACTTTTCTAGATGAGTCAGAGAATGTCATGGAGATACCTATGGATGAAGTGCAAGCTTTTCAATAGTATAGAAGGGACAACTACAATCTCAAGAACAAAAATCCGGAGCCTAATACTACGTCTACACCTCCAGATAACTCCCATAATGTTCCTCCAGATCCATCTCCAAATAATAACCCACCTCCACCCAAGGGAGGAGATCCAAGAGTACCAGATGGATTTGTTGCTCCACTCAATAAGGGATACAATATAGTGGAGGATATGAAGAAGATCAAGGCTAACATCACTCTTCATGAGTTGGCTCAAATTATTGAACAAAGGGATAATTTGATCAAGACATACTCTGAGCATACTGCCAAACCTCTAGAAAAGGGGAAGAAGATAGCAAATGCAAATATGGCCATGTATAAAGAAAAGACTGAAGTTCCACCTTTCCTGCTAACTGTCCGTATATTTGGAAAGAATTTACACAACTGTCTGGTGGATTCTGGTGCTTCAGCCAATGTCATGCCTCTAGCCATTTGTCAACAGTTGGGTTTAACCCCTATGAAGTCTGAGAGAAGAGTCATCCAATTGGATAAAACTGAGGTTAAGGTGGTAGGTGAACTTCAAAGTATACACATCCAGCTAGCATCTGAGCCGAGAGCACAACACAAAATTGACATTCAGGTGGTAGATATTCCTGTGGGATACGAAATGCTTCTGAGCAGAGATTGGTCAAAGTCTTTGAATGGGTACTTGGCGACTGATTTTTCACATATGTGGTTGCCCTGGAAAGGTGTTGCCAATCAGTTGAGAATCGAAAGAGAACCTAGATATAAACACGTGATCACTGAGTATAATGCCAAGAATGAGGTTGTAAACCGTGTTGATACAGATATTGGAGTTTATAATTTGACAACTGAGAAGGTGAGACCAGTTACAGCTCTAACCAATCACAACAATGATATTTGGACATTACACATTGATGGGGTTAAATCTAAGCAAGGCTCAGGTGAAAGAGCAAATTATGAAAATTCTACTAGAGGGATAAAAATTGAAATCTTGGATATTGGAGCAGTAGAGCAACCACAAAATGTTCAAGTCATTAAGAACTATGACGTACAAATAAAATATGATCTCTTTGAGTTGTTACATAAATCTGAAGATGTGATGATCTGGTTCTATAAAGGCCTTAAGGTATTTGATCCTGGGGTTTTTCAGGGTGAAGGACTTGCAGATTTGGTGTTTCTGTGGGACAAGATCTATAAAAAAAAAAGGGGAAGACAGTAAACACACCAAGTCTTTCCCAGGTAGCAAAAATTTTGGGAAGCATAATCTGGAGTGCATTTCGTCAACAGGACCTGAAAGGTATTTTTCTAAATTTACCTGCAAATGGTCAAATTTTTTAAGGCACTATTTCTCTGCTTTTCCATCTGCTACATTTTTTGAGTGATTGAAGGGACTTTGTGCATATGTATATATTGTAAATAAAGTTTGAAGTAGTGTGTTTTTATTTGGTTTTATTTAAAGTTTGAAGTATTGTGTTTTATCTTTTGAGGTCTGTGCAATTTTGTCTTTAACTGGTGGCCTTTTTTCCCTCCTCTTTAGCTTTTAAATCCCGTTTGTTTGAGTTTTTGCCTAAACAAAGAAAACACAAATCAACATTTAAAATTGGCCTAGTGTGTTTTCATTTTGTTTTATTTTTTTTAAGAGATAGTCTGCTAGAGCTAAAAAGTGGAACTACTTGTTATTTAGAACAACAGTAGAAAGATAATTGGATTTTGTATCTTGCTTGCCACAATTATTTTGATTATAAAGAAACTACTATGTTGTTTGGCTGAAGAACTCCCGGGGAATCCAAGAAAAGTTGGTCATGAGAGGGGAATCCGATTCATAAAATTATTTTAAGTGTCCAAAGAAGCTATTGGTACCCGGGCTGAAGCGGTTAGTCGATCAATTGCTCGATCAATGAAATGTAAAAAAAATTCTAGCAAGGCTTTCCAGATATCGGTATCTTTCAAAAAAGGAAAGAGAAGGTGAAAGTTGGGCAAGCCAACATAAAACTGGCACTCTTTTCTTCAAAAAAAAAAAAGGTTATGTGATAGAAAGAGATAGCCAAGGCTCCCGAAGGATACATCTCAAACGTGTTCACCAAGCTATAGATGCCACCTCATAGTTGTGATCAGGGTCTCGAAAATCTAAAGAGTAACTCTGTCGGGGTTGTAAAAGGCTAAACTAGTAAACAGAGCTCTACTCGGTTTCCCCTGCACAATCTAAATAGCTGATCAATCCATAGTAAGCATTCGAAGCCCTGGTCATCCTTGAAGGAAGGTTTATACACTTATAATCGCACATCAGAATCTTCCTTAAGTGGTTCAACCTAGTATGTCCTTGGGAAACTTTAACAGCTAGCAGATAGTAGTTAAGTCATTTTAGAAAATATTTGTGGCAAAGCATGGTACATAGTCTAAATTGTTTTGAAACTAGAGTTCTGGATTCTAAATAGTGCTACTATTTTCCCCACAGATATCGCCATTTGTTGAGAAGCAACACACCCCCACTAAAAAAATGAAATTCCATCCTTTGAAAATATTTAATTTTCATTTTTTTCACAGGGACCCTCTTGAGTTTTTCGGGTTTTAATTCCAAATTTTGCTTGCATCCTTTTTCAAACTTCGCCTACATCAAAGTGTCCAAGTAGACTTGCATATGGCATTGATTTCAATTTAGAAATAGCAGTTTCTATTTTTGGCCAACAAACTTCTAAATGCATTTTCCCTTAATCCGTGATGAATTTTAAAGTTCCATTTGCAGATTTGGATACCCTTTGGGCTTTTTTAGATACTTGTAAAGTTTCATCAAATTCTGGGCACTTTGAGTTTTCATCATTTTTCTACACCATGTGAAGTTGATCATTCTCGAGCAATTTAAAATTCATTTTTCAAATGTTAAAATTATTTCTGAGTAAGGAAGATCCTTCACCAATATGTAAAAATGCCAAATACAGATGGACAAAGTCATTGGAGTCAACCTACAATTTTTGGAGAATTTGCAAAGTGGAAGAAAAGCTTGAGGGAAATGTCGCGATATCGCGACATGTTCCATTTTCGGACCTGTCTCATTTTCGTGAGAGAAAAAGCTTGGAAGAAAAGCTTGAGGGAAATGTCGCGATATCGCGACATGTTCCATTTTTGGACATGTCGGACTTTTGCTCAAATTTAATTGTACCCTAAAATATTTTAAAGTCCAATGTCGCGATATCGCGACATGTTCCATTTTTGAGAAGGCAAAAGCTTGGAAGTAATAGCTTGAAGGAAATGTCGCGATATCGCGACATGTTCCATTTTGTGAGGAAAGCTTGGAAGTAATGAATTGAGGGAAATGTCGCGATATCGCGACATGTTCCATTTTTGGAAAAAAGAATGAAGGGAAATGTGACGATTTCGTGACATGTTCCATTTTGCGAGGGCAAAAGCTTGGAAGAAATGAAGTGAAGGAAATGTCACGATTTCGTGACATGTTCCATTTTCGTGAGGGCAAAAGCTTGGAAGAGATGAAGTGAAGGAAATGTCGCGATTTCGTGACATGTTCCATTTTCAGAGGGAAAAGCTTAGAAGAAATGAAGTGAAGGAAATGTCGCGATTTCGTGACATGTTCCATTTTCGTGAGGGCAAAAGCTTGGAAGAGATGAAGTGAAGGAAATGTCACGATTTCGTGACATGTTCCATTTTCATGAGGGCAAAAGCTTAGAAGAGATGAAGTGAAGGAAATGTCATGATTTTGCGACATGTTCCATTTTCGAGGGAAAGCTTGGAAGAGATGAAGTGAAGGAAATGTCACGATTTCGTGACATGTTCCATTTTTATGAGGGCAAAAGCTTGGAAGAGATGAAGTGAAGGAAATGTCGCGATTTCGTGACATGTTCCATTTTCGTGAGGGCAAAAGCTTGGAAGAAATGAAGTGAAGGAAATGTCACGATATCGCGACATGTTCCATTTTCGTGAAGGCACAAGCAAGGAAGAAGTAACTTGAGGAAAATGTCGCGATATCGCGACATGTTTGGACTTATATTCATTTTGCAAAATTTGGCCATTCTTTAAATTTTTCATCACCCATCCAAAGGAAGTGGAAGATTTTCAACACGGTCCAAACCCTAGAAATATTTAAATGGAGAAAATTAATTAATATAAAAAGTCTAATCTTTGCTTTTCTTTTGTAGAAAGTGATTCGACAATTACATTCATGGCAGAAGTAATGGCGAGAAAGATAGACAAACCTAAATTTTGGCACAAATCAAGCGAGGAATTAATGAGATGCTTGTCGAAAGATAAAGATAAGAGATGCCGGGAAGTCAGTGACTCATCCAGATTTTGCAGATCTGGCCACAAATACAAACTTTAAGGAATTTTTCGGTGGATACATTTGCCGAGAAAATTTATGGCAAAAGTAATGGCGGGTAGAGAATCTCAACTCGAACCAAACAAAGGCGGTTGTGCGAGGATGGAAGGCCTCGGAAGTCAGTGACTCATCCAAATTTTGTAGAAGAATTAATGAGATGCTCTGACGGCTTACCGAAAGATAAAGATACATTTACACGCAGTGCCCATTTGATGAGGATAAAACCAAGTCTTATCTTCTCCATTTATGGCAAGATCCACACGAAGATTTTCAGAGTGATTAGGGTTTATCGAAACTCTATATAAAAATACCTTATATTGTAAAGCCTCGACGGTGGGATTTTTATGATAAGATTTAGATATTTGGAAGAAGATATTTTGAAAAGATCAGGGTCTATCCTGAGTCTATATATACTTCTTTTGAATGTAAAGTCCAGATGCGAAAACTTGGAATAAAAGACATTTTAGCAATTTCTTGCAAATCTTGTTTGAATGCTTTGTTCTGTACCTGGGGTTGGTGTGACATCATTTTTCTGTGATAGCGTGGCCAGGAGCCTAATCTCTTTCGGATTGCGATAAGTGCATCTTCTTTTGTTTTCGTCTCACTAAGGTTTATTTATTTTAGTTGTAAATCTGTGTTATCAAGATTGAATATGCTACTAGGCTTCATTCCATTTGTTGTATGCTAGGGAAAATTAGAGATTTAAGGTTCAGGTCTGTTCTAATTGCTCTATCCTCACTGCGCGAGCTAGGCTGTTGGTGAGAGATACCAGTTGACACCGACTTCCCTTCTATTTATGATTTTCTTTCGGATCTATGTTATCTTTGTCTTATGCTCTTAGTATAAGGTGATCTTAGAAAGTCTGGACACCTTCCTCTTTGATTGGTTTTATCGTGAAGCTAAATAGTGTATCTGAAATTGGTAGTTTTGATTTTGCAACTAAGTTAGATAAGCTTCTCTTTTCTGCCCTACCCTACTCTCTCTGTTCCACCGTTAAATGATCCATTTTTATTTTCTTTCAAATTTGTCTTTTATTTAATCTGCTAAAACATAAAGAGCTATATCAAAGAACTCATTGTAAATCCGATTGTCAACAAAGATAACAACCGCTAAAACATTATTGAACGAAGGTCGAACCCGTTGTAAGGTAACAGATAGTCCACTTGAAACTATTCCAGAAGCGAAAAAGAGTGAATAGCCATTCGACCCAACTCTGTAACTCACACCTTGGATAACCAGCAAGATCCTAAAGTGAGTGGGATTTATCCCGTATAAGTGTTATTGGTATTTTATGCTCATTCTTCATGGGGTGTGTATGAAAGACGAACCAACAATCACAATCACAACCATTTCAACATTCTTCTTTCAACATGACACATCCATATCAACAAGAAAATACTTTTTCTTCCAATCCTACCATGCACTCACACCATACTTCACAACCTGCCTATCATCATTCTACCTACAATCATGAAAAAATAAGCAATCAACCGTTACATCCTACTATTGAAAATATCATGAGAAAAATGTTGAAAGCCCCTCAAAAACCTTCACCACGTAAATTTACAAAGCTCAAACAACCAATGACTATAATCCTCAAGCATTTTCTAGATATAAACATGATTGAGTTGCCACCCATAAGACAACTTGATATCACAGCAGATTGGTATAAGCTTGAGCTACATTGTGAATATCATAGAGTGGATGGACACATGACACAAACATGTAAAAAGTTGAGATATGCAATTCAAGACTTGATTGATGCAGGTATTTTTGCTATAGAATATTTGCAACCCACTATTAGTTACAATTCTCAAACAAATAATCAACTTCCTACACAACAAGTACCTACAACCAATCAAGACATGGGGATCTTCCAAAAATCCCTATTCAATCATCAACAACAAGAAACCAATCAAGTGTCATATCCTAATATGTCTCATCATAATGATATTATTGATATCATAGCTAAGACTACAAGAAAACAAGTTAAAGCTCAACCTACTCAATTTGATAAGCAAGAGATAAATTCTTCATCCAACCAACCTTCAAGACCTCTCTTAATTTTGAAGAATAATTAGAAAGAGGATACAATCATAGAAAACACACCTTTAATATTGAAGCCTCAACCTAAAGTCTCCTTTGACATTCAACAATAGTGGGCCAACCCTCCAACTAAGATATCCCTTTTGGAACTTTTGCGAACCTCTCCTATTCATAGGGAATCTTTGTTCCTCATTCTCTCTTTCTTTATCATCACTACATCAAGTTCTCTATTCTTTTCCTCTTTATCATCATTGCCACCTTTTGTCCGTCACCTTTTGTTCTTCATTCTCTCTTTCTTTATCATCATCACATCAAGTTCTCTATTCTTTTCCTCTTTATCATCATCATCGTCTTTTGTCCATCACTTTTCTTCATCTATATCTGATCATCATTCTTCATCACAACAATCTCAACCACCAACAAATCAGCTTCAATCACCTTCACCACAACCAAATTGTCCTTCAAAACCTCTTTTGATTTTGAAGCCACCTTAGAAATGTTATGCATGAATCACCTTGTATAGTGTATATAGATCATCTTGTATATACCACCAATTCCATCATCAAAAATTAAAAAGTCAAATAAAAAAAAAAAAAAAAAAAAAGAAACAATCAAATCAAATCAAACAAAAGTTATACATAGGTATTGCATTCTCATCTAGTTTGCATTTCAATCATTACATTTCCATCATTGTATTCACTCATGCCATTTTATATCCCTTGACTTGGGAAAATTTTCATTGCTTATATCTCCCCAAGGTGAGGGATATAGTTCTTGTTTTGCTTCATTGGCCTTGATTCATGCACTTTAATATACAACCCTATTGAGTAGTACTTGCTTTAGCAATATCATTCCCATCATCTTAGCACCCCATAGTGGATAGCTTCATGGTCATGAGCGAGGGGTAACCTCCATTTGACCATTTGCAAGCACACATCCCAATGGGTATATCTCTTCTATTCTTGGCTATTAGCAAGTGCTACACTCATAGTGCATTCAACACATCTTATCATTTTTCTTTGGCCTTTTGGAGTTTTGTTTTCATTCACCTATGCATGTCATTTAGGTTTACATATAGCTTATCTAGCACAACTATCATCTCCACATTGCATTACATAAACCATCAATCATATTTCATATAGTTGCATTTATCCTATATTTCTTAATGAGTTTATTTGTCCAATTGCATATGGTATATAGTCACATCCAGTTATTATATCACCTAAATATTAGACTGATGCTATCAAGATTCATAGTCAATCTTGGTTTTCTTTGTAGAAATTTAGAGTTTATCTTGAACCACTCACAAAATTCACATTTTAATAAAATCTTGATTCTCGATATTGATTAAAAATCTCTCTTGAACCAAAATCACTATTTCTCATTAAGAAAATTTTGAGTTTTGGGAACTGATTCTGCCACTTTTTGAACCAAAACACACTTACACATATTTAAAAAATTATTCTTGCACTAGGAAATATGATGCTACATAGTAGTCCTAGCTCCTTAAGCGAAAGGTTTTCCTTGCTATCCTATTATGTGCATGGTCTAGAATGCTGAGAATTGGCAAAAGGACAAGCTCCCCCTTACCCGAATAAAATCCCTTGCTCTTCCACTAATATGAGCAAGTATCCCTTGAAAAGAAAAAAAGAAGAAAATGATTTTTACTACAAAGAAAATAAAAATCCCCTTGTTCAAAAATGAGCAAGAATCCCCATCTAAAGAAATCAAAAGAAAAGAAAGGGGTAATGAGTTTGAATCCCTAGAATTCCTCAGTTATTCGAAAGTTGTGGGGTGATCCCCATTACAGCAATGGGTTGAATGAAACCCTCTTGGCAATGGGGTAGTCTTATGCGTGGTGACATGTCTGTCACATTAGCGACCTTCTTTTGTACAGACCAATGTCAGCTTGTGGATAAGCTAGATTTTGGTGGCTTGTATTACAAAGTAGTTAAGTCCAACCGCATGCATAAAATCATGGTAAATGAATTCATAATTTGCACACACATGGTTCTTAAAGTTGGTTTGCATCATTACCTTACTCAAAATTGGTAAATGAACCTCATACACACACACATTTGATCCTTGAGAGATTTTGTATCATAATTAAGGTCAAGATAGAAAATGAATACACAAATCACACACTGGTTCTTGATAAACTCGATTTCATCTTAAAAATGACCAAGATTCTCCTTGAGTTTTGATTAGTTGAAGTCACCATATCCTCATGGATTTGTATGACTGATTAGCATAAGCAATTGGCCCATAAAACCAATTAATATTGCATCTCATATCTACCACCTAGTACAATTTATTCATTTCATCTTATTGCATCTCACAAAAAATTGCATTGATCATACATAACTGCTTGGTCATATAGTTGCATATAGACTTCGTGATGATGGCATGAGATAACCCTAATAAAATCTCTCTATTTACTTCACACTAGGAATATTATGCCTAGCACAAGTCCTCTATCCAATTTTTCATGCTTAATCATCCTCATTACATCAAAATTTTCTTAAGATTAAATCAAAATTAATCTTAAAAACCACAAATTACTTATCATCAACTTATCACTTTTAATCAACAAAATTTCAAATTATTATTTTTGATCACAACCCTTCGATGTTAGTAATACAATAAAAAACCTCACACATGATCTACTTTATGACCAACGTGAGGGGTAACCTCCATAAAAGGTCATATACAAGCACACATCCTCGAGGTCTATTGCTAACTGATCAAAATTGTAAGGGTATATTTCCCAAAAAATATTTCTTCTACAAACAATTAAATCATACTACATTACAAAATATCAATTACATCCAATCACACTTCACTTTTTTTACAATGATATCTTGATTAAGCATGATAAAAAAATTACAAAAAAAAACATGACCATAAGCATGATTATGTAGAATCATCAAAAACAACAAATATATTTTGCATTATGCATAACACATAAAAATAAAATCAAACAAAAACAAAAACAACAATATGGTATACAATCATCATATAATTAGATCATTCAAAACATGCATCAAAATCAACATGCATTACCATCTAGATCATTTACAACATACATCAAGAAGCAAAAATTTGTACACACAAAGCAATTTACCATTTAGCTAGATCCTCTTAGCTACTCCATCATTATCTCTTTATTAGTCATTTCGAGTTCCATTAGGAATATTGCATTCCTCATGAAACTCAAGGGGGCATCCTAGCCAGTAAATTAGTAATCATTTTTTCTAAAATCAATTCCACATGAACCATTCATTCTAAACCATCTACTCCTTTTTACCCATGTCAATCATTATCACTTCTACTCAAGATGTCTACACCTTTCTTTGATGCATTTATTGTTCATAAATATGCCAAAGAGGGGGTAAAATGTAGACATGAAAAATTGACCCATTAAGATGAGTCATTTTTCTTAGTTTTCCTCCTAGAAAAGTAAGGTCATCTTTGAGCTTACTTTTACCTAAAAAAATCCCCCCCAAATTTCTCAAAACCTATACCATTGGATTAGGCTCAAAAAGAGATTTCCAATAGTATATGATTTATCCCATTCTAACATCGTTTGATCCCTCAAAGTGCAAAACAACTGTACAAGGGTCTAGTTGTTGCGAATTCAAAAAGTTGTTCAAATTCAGAAGTTTGAATCCAAATTCGGGAGTTTCCGCATTCGAATTCAGGAGTTTCAAATTTAGAAATTCAAAAGATTCTGAATTTATTAAAAATTGTGTGTCGCCTTTCAACGGTTAGATACCATTTGGATTTGAACCTAATATAGGCAAAATCTGGATTCTTCGCAAATTCAAAGATTTTTGAAACCATCTGAATCCGCCCAAATTAATAATTTTTCTAATTTCTCCTAACAAAATTAGTTTGTTTCCCTTCTCTTCACATCTTATAGTTTTCCCTTACCTTTTAAAACCTCACCCTACCTTCAGAACAAATGAATGGTGAAAGAATGGTGAGATTAATGGTGATTCATGCAAATAGGTTGAAATGAAAAATAAGGTTTTATGAACTTTTTTGCAATATTAAGATAGGTTTCACTTGGCCATAATCATTCCAGCAACAACAGAGGATAAGACTTGATGTGCCACCACTGTAAGCAAGTTATTTCATCTATTTTAGCATCTTACATACCATATTGCATTATTAAGATATTTTGAGATAAATTTTATCCTATAAAATCATATTCATTTCTTTCAAACATTATACCATTGGAATGAGATCAAAAATATCTTTCCAACGGTATAATATTTGTCCCATTTTGACTCCATTTGATTCTCCAAAATACCAAAAAATTGCATAGGGGTCTAACTGTCACAAATTCGGAGCCATCTGAATTTGTTGGTAATGTCCGAAATTACATAGATCTATGATGGGGGACAAGATTTTAATCTCATATTTTATCATATTGATTCATATTTGTATATTAGTTTTTACAAAGCTTATTACTTTAGTGCATTTTCCATTATCACTATTTCTTCTTTCATCAAAATTGCATGTTATGCATTAGATCAACAGATCCATTACTTTTTTTATGATTTGTTGAAATAAACGAGGAGATTTGACTATCACAAATTACAGTTTACTATGACCTATGCATATCCCTCACCCCTAATCATAAATTTTAGTATTCTGTTATGAAATTGCAGGTTTTGTACAGATTCAGACAAATCCGAATTCGTCTTGATAGATTCGAACCGATCCAAATTCGCTCTAACAAATTCAGACCAATCCAAATTTGCTCTGATAGATTCAAAATGTGTTTGAAAGTAAACATTTGGACCAGGTAAGGACTTAAAATCTGATTTTTCTTAGTTTTTTTGTACTTTAATATCATATTCTTTTGTTTTAGGAAGCAAGCATTTGCATAAAACAAAAGAAAGAAGAAAAACTCAAAACTTAGTTGCATTATTTTACATCAATTTCATTAGTTGAAAAACTCAAAATAAAAAGATAAAAATATAAACTTAGTTGTATTATATTACATCAATTGCATTAGTTGAAAAACTCAAAAAAAAAGATCAAAATATAAACTTAGTTGCATTATTTTACATCAATTGTATTAGTTGAAAAATTCAAAATAAAAGATCAAAAACATAGATTTAGTTGCATTTCTCTCATACTAATTGAAAAAACACAAAAAAAAAGAAACACAAACTTAGCTATATCAATTTTCATGTTAATTGCATTTATTTAAAAAGATCCAAATAACAAAGAGACAAGAAACATAGATTTAGGTACATCATTTTATATCTAGTGCATTAAGTTGGAAAATACAAAACACAAAGAAAAGAAAAATACCATGCTAGCATAAATCTCATCCTTTGCTTTCAACATCTACAAAATAATTGCATCATAGTTAGATTTACAAAGCTTTCTAGCTAGAACATGTATACTTTATTTTCATCAAAATTTGAAATGCATATAACTAGGCAATAGTTGCATCTAGACAAACCCTAGGTGTATGCACATAAAAAGAATTCAACAAAAATCCACATTACCTAGGCATGGAAACTACCACAAAAAGTGTTTCTTGGTGAACCCCACCCAATTCATCGACAAACACCAAGGAGAGCACAACTCAAGTGCTTCTTGTTCGAGGTGTAGATATATCATTTCCCCCCCCCCCTTTCAGCCATGGATCCATTAGCCTAAAGTAAATGGGTGCACAAATTTTGGGTCTACACTTAAAAAGGTGGATCTCTTCTTGTGTTCACTTCTTCCTGAGCAATAGGTTCTTCCCTTCAATAATTTCAATAGGGTGATACAATGAGGGTTTTAATTTGAGGCTTGATTTCCTCGCATTGTCATCTAGGTTGAATAAGATTTCCAAAGTAATTAATCCCTTGGGAAACTGATTTATATTCAACTGTATGACCCCATATTTTATATCATCCCCATATTCATTCTTTTCTTCAACATGTTGGGCATCTCTAATCAAGAATTCTATAATCTATTTTTTATTGTTGAAGACTTGCAAGTGATTAGAGTTATTAGGGGCAATTGGTGTGAAGACCATTTCTAACTTCTTTAGTTTATTCCACATATCAATGGTGGGGTCAAATATAGCTTCCATGCCTGCTAATTCATCTTCCTCAGTGTTCAATTCTCTAGGAATTGTCTTGATCTCATATGTATCATAACTCTGCAATAAATCCCAAAATTGATGCTTGTATGACTTTAGAAGCTTATTCTTCATGGAAAAGTGGAAATTAAACTCATTTACAATTAACTATGAGTTGCCATATATTCTTCGGTTCTTAATCACCATATTTTGGCTTTTCTCAATCTAGTAAAAAGTGCTTCATATTACATCATGTTGTTAGTGCAATTGAATAATAGTCTACCTACAAAATGAGTCTATGCACCTTGTGGATAAATGAATTGAATATCAACACCTACCTCATCCCTAGTTTTGGTATCATCAAAATGTATTGTCCAAGTCTTGTGAGAGTCTCGAATTATTAGATTTGGAAGATTGGATGGTCCTTCTATGATAAGATAATTTGCAAGCTTAGTTTCTTCATAGTTGACTTTTGGATTTTCTTCATCTTGAAGTACAATGGTTATCATGTCTTAATAGTCTTGGAAGTTTATTACATATAGATTCCAAGATTAGTTTCTATATTTTATTTTAAATTAACCATCTGATTTATCGTCATATCTAAGGGCCAAGGCCATGAATGAGTAATAATAATAGGATATGCCCACCCCTGCATAAAGAGGGACTAAACTATCTATCTGAGTCAAGAATCAGTAACTAAGAGGGAAGGAGGATACGAGGAAAACATTACAGTCTAATGGGAAAAGAAAGAGGTTTTTTTATTTTTGAAATAAAATATTTTTTAGGGATCGCGAGTCATGAAATGCGTAAAATCAATCCTTGTTCATACATAGGCTTTTTCGGTTCCTTCGAGAGGCTGATTAGGCCAAAAAAATAAGGATCTTTATAATACAATCAATAACTCTCCCTACTTTGGATTGGATCCTCTCTTCACTTTCAATTAGAGGTCTTGCTCTAGCTTCTTTGGGAGTTATCACTTCCTTGGTAGCTCAACACATGTATTCTTTACCTGCTTATGCATTCATAGCACAAGACTTCACTACCCAAGCTGCATTGTATACTCATCATCAATACATTGCCGGATTCATTATGACAGGGGCATTTGCTCATGGAGCTATATTCCTCATTAGGGATTATAATCCAGAACAGAATAAGGATAATACCCTTTTCAATAAAATGTGAGAATGAGCATAAGGAAGCTATAATATCTCATCTAAGTTGGGCTAGTTTATTCCTAGGTTTTCATACCTTGGGGCTTTATGTTCATAACGATGTTATGCTTGCTTTTGGCACTCCAGAAAAACAAATCTTGATCAAGCCTATGCTCAATGAAGTCTTAAAAAGCTCATGGTAAGGCTTTATATGGTTTTTACGTACTCTTATCTCCAACAAATGATCCAATATTCAATGTTGGTAAAAGTCTTGGTTGGTTGAATGCTATTAATGATAATAAAAAATCACTGTTCTCATTATCCTGGAGACTAAAAAGGTTCATTATTATATTGCTCTAGGTTTGCATACAACTACCTTGATAGATGCTCTTAAAATAAAATAAAAGGTGCTAAAAAAAGTTCTAAGCCTCCCCCATTTTAAAGAGAGAGACCAAGTCCAGATAAGAAAGATTTTGGCTATAGTTTTCCTTGTGATGGTCCAGGACGGGGCGGTACTTGCGATATTTCGGCCTGGGATGCTTTTTATTTGGTAGTTTTTTGGATGTTGAATACCTCTCTATTTTCAAATATGGGTTACTTTTGAACCCATTTTCAAATAGAGAGAGCATTGGAAGCATATAACTGATAGGGCAAGGCTTTGTAAATATAAGTAGCGCACGCAATTTCATGAGATGAGTCTTCCACTTATTTAATGGGATGGTTAAGATATCTAGTTAAATTCTTCACAACTTCTTAATGGATACAATCCAAGATGTATGAATAATTTATCTGTTTGGGTATGGATGTTCTTATTCAAACATCTTGTTTGAGCTATTGGATTTATGTTTCTGATTCCCTAGGGTGGATATTGGCAAGAACTAATTGAAACTCTCGCATGGATCCACGAAAACACACCTTTGGCCTTTATAAGGTTTGATGGAGCGACAAGCAGGGCTATTTCTGTTGTTCAAGCACCTCTCTATTATAAGGTTGGATTAGCTCACTTTTTTATCCTTCTATCATCTTTAGGCCCCTTATAATCCTTCATAAATTCTAGGATCTTAGTCCAATTTATATTCCTATATTCATCCAACTTATACAATAGGTAGTTACAAGATGAATCATTATCTATTTTGATCACCTTCCCATCCTAAGGCATGTTGATGTGTGTATGATCCATTTCTAGGTAACCATTTCTTAAGAACTTGCATGTCCACTCTCTAAAAAACATATCAAAATATGGAGGAAGATCAATAACTATTACTTCTTGCACCACTACCAACTTTGGATTGTAGCATGAACGATAGTATTCCTGATGAGGAAGGTGAAATGGAATATTGTGGGATGAATTGTAGTAATTTGCACCCAATTTGGTCTAATTCATACAGTTGTATGGTTAAACTGTACGATTCTCAAAGTGTACAATTGGTGACTGTACGATTCCAAAATGTTCAATTGTATATTACAACCATACAATAGCTTGAATTGTATGATTTTCTAATCGTATGATCTACCAGAATAGTTTATTGGCAATTAACTTGGTCAATTTACAATCGTTCACTTGGCAGTCATTATTTCTACTTTGACAAGTACAAAATATGTAATTACAACCAAAATAGAAAGTTATTGATCAAATATATGATTAGAAATGCTAATTGTATGATTAATAAACCCTTGCTAAAATTAATCAATCTTAGATCTGTAGAATAATATGTAGGAATTAAACATAACAGATATTGAATGACTCAAATGATGAAATTGCCAACTTAGTAATCTATCATGCACACTTGGAATCATAATTCATATTCTAGATCCAATAATATTATTCACTACCCATTCTAGAAAATGTACAATATCCTACAAACACAGTAATTACAATCTACAAAGAGAAACTATGAGCAATTTCTCCATCCACAATCATCATACATAGTTGGGTATCAATCAACACTTTATTTCCATTATAGAATCATTCCATTACAATGTCATATCTGTAATACTGCATAGAATGTGCAAGCCATATGCAACCGATAACATGCATGAATATAACAATGTTGAACTATTCCTTCAATTCTCCTTAGTAATCATTGATCAACTATTCAGACTAGGATGAACAACCATATATATCCAATTATCAACTCCCAAAAACAACAATGAACAACCTACAAAAATTGAATGGGGGGCTTATAATTCTTGTCTAGGTCATTCCAAAGTGGTTTTCTGAGACAAGTCAAAATTTACAACTACCATAGTAACTTATCAACCAACTTAATTTCAATAATACTTTAATAAGGTTTTAATTTTATTTTCATCAAATTACATTTCATGCACATTACAATTCATTTTATTTCATTTCATGCATTCACAATTATTTCCCTACATTATACAATTAGACAAACCCTACATTGTACAATTAGACAAAATTATACGTTTACCAAAATTATGCAAATTCTTGTCTTGTCATTTCTTCTTCTTTTGGAAGGTGGTTTTGCTACCTACATATACCCTCCCCTTTAAATTAGTCGACATCCCCATCGACTTATTATTCTTACCCTTGACCAGTTGATCTTGTTGGAGATCCTGAATATGAATTTGGAGGATAGCTCGTAAATTCTGTAACTTATTGGTATAGTTACTAAGCTCGACAACCTTCAATCCATATATTTTTGGCTTTCTCCTCCATTGTATCCAAGAATTGTAGCAACTCCTCATTCTTAGATGTGCCCTTGCGTAGCTTCTCTTTCAAAGTTACCTATGTTCGAACAACTATGATGAGCTCTTCATTCTTCTTTACAATCACTAGATCTCTCTGTTGTAATTCGAATTGATGAGGTTGTTGAAGTTCTTCCTTGAATTGAAGCATAAACTTCTATCCATAATTATTTGATTATAGCGGTTTGCATATTTTTCTATTTCCTCAATTTTACAGTCCTTTAGTTGTAGTTTCCCTTCACACATATTCAATTAATCCCTGTTCTTTGTTAATTGCTCATTTTGAATTACCAACTGTTCTTCCTGTTGCTTGAGTTGTTGGTTGTTCAAACTTAATTTCTCCTCCTATTTTTTTTATCTGTGCAACATATCTTTGTAACAACTCATATCGTTCCTATAGTTTCTTCTTTTGTGCTTCTATTTGGTGGACCATAAGTTGTTTTTCCTCCTCTTGTGACTTCAACTTATCCTCATAGGCTTACTTCATACTAGTCATTTTTGCTTCCACCTTCCTCAACTTATCCTCGACTTTTATCTTGTTGTATTCCAATTATTCTTAAATTGTAGTCATTTCTTTCCTAATCGCTTATGCTTCTCCCTGCTAAGCTTCCTTAGCTTGATAGATTTGGTCTAATCCCAAGCTAAGCCATTCAATCTAGTATGTTAGGAAATTTAATTTCCAAAAAATGAAGGTCAATTTCGGTGATGCCCTCTGGTACTCTGTATTGACTATGTTCAATGGATACCTCTAATTTTTATCCAAATCCAAATATACCCATGGATGCACTCTATAGTTCATTTTCATCCCTTTTAACAAATCATCAATTTCTAACATATTTTTTACCTCCTCTCTAGGTAAATGCCATGGGTGTTGTGCGTGTATCTATGTTGTTCTCCTTATTCAGTTTTCACTGCACACCCACTCCATGACCTTATCCATTTCCATGAAGGTTCTCTCCCTCCATTGCTTCAACTATCCTATATAGCCTATTTGAAACTACAATCGGGTACTTAGGAACATGTCACAAATTTGTTCCAGGAAATGGTCCACTTGCTCATTTGTCTTCACCTTCACCATCCAAAATTCCAAACTATGGTGCTTCAAGCAAAAATCTTGTCTAAAGTATGTGATCCATCTCCTATGTCTGACCCTTTTCCTCCTCTTCCTCATCTAAAAGTTATCTTTCATCGATTTCCTTAATTGGACCTATTGCGGTCTCTTCTTGTAGCAAAATTTGAGCTATCGTTAATGCTTTACATTTCTCTTCCTCTAATCTAATTTTATTGACATCAATAATTTATTTGGTCGACTGTTGCTTTTTCTCAAGTACTTGAACTTCTTCCTATGGCTTCGGTTGTTCTACCATTTCTATGGGTACATGTACCAGATCATATTGCTCCTATGCTTGTATAACATTCTCCTCCATCGGCTAACTATTGCCACATCTCATAACAATCCTTATGGCTTCTTTTTCTCCATTTTTCCTTTTGATGGGGCCACCATCACTTCTTTCACTTTCATCCATGGTGGTGTTACCATTCTATCCAACCAGTATTTATATGCCTCTAATATTTAAAACTCGTTGGAATTGATCAATGCAGGATATCCCTTTGATATCCTAACTGGTCTGTTTCCATTGGAACATGGATATATTTCAACTCCAATGCCTCTAGTTCCAAGTGCATCTCATCAGCTAGATTTGTGAGCATTGTTTGTAGTTGCTCACTTTGTACAAGAGATTTTTATTATGTTTACCTCTCTTGTTGCCTTCGTGTTCTTGTCAGACTTGGTGTTGGCACTATTACCTCCTCCTCTTTGTGAGATAGTGGTTGCTTTTGCAGCCTTTGTGCAAGTTCCTATTGCTCCTGATCATATTCCAAATGTATTTGGCAATATATTTTCCTTTGATGGTGAAATTCTTCTTTCAAATTATCATAATCTTTAGCTAAGGTAAGTTGTTGATGGAGACATAATCAATTTTAGCTCACTAATTAACTTGTGGGTCTCAATGGCATCCACATATCCTTTCTTAGTTGGTAGCTCTTCCTCTGGTAATCCAAATGCTCTCCTAAAATTGATAGCCAAGAATTTGAAATTCAAATGATGATTCCCTATCCTTACAAAGGTGTAATTCTTACTAGCATCAAAGGACTGCACCATTTGCAAAAAATACTCATTAAAAAAAAATTATCTAGTGGAGGTACTCGTACCAAAATACTCACTCTTGCCTGAGTTAATATTACTTTCAACAAGTGATTTTCATCATGTTCGCTCCATCATTTTCAACACAATTCACCTACTGGCTGTGTGAAGGTGATATTATTTAATTCCACCTATCCTCCTTCATCCTCACTGGGTAGGTCTATCTAATATTCTAGGGTATATTCTATATGGACTTCACTCCGAAGCTCTCTTCGATGTGCTCTAGGTGGTTCCATCTGGATTTCTCTACAAAATTGCGGTTACTCCATTCCTCTATCACCATACCAATTTTTGTATCCCCTCCATGAAATATAACCTCCCTCCCTCCAAGGGTGGTAGTCATGTCCTCCTCATGGTTGAAACCCTCGTTCTTGATCTTGGGTAGGGTGGTTACCTCCTCTTACTTGGGCTACAAATCCCTCTGAAGTAGTGGGCTTGGTGAGTGTTCTACCCTCATTATTGAAATCTATTATATATGAGCCCATAATTCCTACTTGATGCTCATCCTTTATAGGTATTCATCTTTTTGGAACCCACTCTTCTTCACTAATTTTGTACAATTCAATAATTTTTGGATAATTGTACCCAAAATTATACAATTTGCCTTAATTTCGTACAATTGCACCCAAAAACATATAATTGCTCCCAAAATCATACAACTACACTCAAAATCATATAGTTGCTCTTGGAATTGTACAACTACACTCAAAATCATATAGTTGCTCTTGGAATTGTACAACTACACTCTAATTTTGTACAATTGCACTCTAATTCTATATAATTGCATCTAAAATCGTACAACTACACTCTAATTCTATATAATTACACCTAAAATTGTACAATTGTACTCTAATTCTATACGATTGCATCTAAAATCATACAATTGCACTCAAAATCATACAATTGCATTCAAAATCATACAATTGGGCCCCAAAATCGTATAATTGCACTCAAATCATAAAATTGTTCCCTAAATCATACAATTATACCTCAAAATTGTACAATAGGCTTAAAATCATACAATTTTATTCCAAAATCATACAATCTACTATTGAAGTCTGCATTCACCCCCAAAATTTACATCCATATCAAATTTGTACAATTTACCTTGTGCTTTTTGTTGTCGTTGTGCAATTTATTCTCCAATACGATTTCTAGCTTACTTGTGTAGTTTCCCCCTTTCGAATGTGTAATTATTTAGATGTACAATTCATCCTTTGCAATTTTTGTGCAATTTCTTACTTTGTACAACTTACTTCTTTATCCTCTTCTGCATGCAATGGTTGAAAATGTCTTCTTTGTGGTAATTTTCATGTAGGCAAGTTAGGGTTTTAATTTTGCACTCCGTATTTTGTTTTTTTTTGGAAAAACACAACCCAAGCTAAATTCTCCACCACTTAGGGTTTTTATTTGTAGATAAATACTTTAAACCCTAGCTTTTTTAAAAAACAACCCTAGATTTTTTGAAAAAGCAACCCTAACTTTTTTTCTAGAAAAGCCTTCTGTTTTTTCATGCACTTCACCTGCAGCTAGGTTTTTATTTATTAGTTCGAAATAAAAGAAACTCCATCGCGCAAATTCATAATGGGTAAGAAAAACCAATGGTAAATTTGTGTTGTTTACATGCTTGTATGGTAATTTATTCTACTGCATTATTTCTTGCTCCCGAAATCACTTAATTCTGGTTGTGCAATTCATCCAACTATTTTATAATTTGTCCTAGCGCCCTATTTTATAATTAAGATGAATTGTTGCAAGAAAATTTGCCACCTCAACCCTCTTTGCATGTGTTTTTGTCTATTTGTATGGATGACTGCCAATTTAGTACTTTTTACATTCAATTTTTCCTTTTCTTTGCTTTTTCTATTATTTTTTCTTGCTTTTCTTTTATTTTTATTTTCAACGTACTAGTATCACTTGTCACACTCCTTTTGCTTCCACCTATTCCAAAGGTCTGTTGCAACTGGCATCAGTTCAACTTGTAGCTCACACCACCTTGTGGCCTTGATGACAAACA
Source organism: Wollemia nobilis (assembly GCA_028583015.1). NCBI lineage: Eukaryota > Viridiplantae > Streptophyta > Pinopsida > Araucariales > Araucariaceae > Wollemia > Wollemia nobilis. The sequence continues at coordinate 7,060,728 of JAQPPZ010003077.1, read as the reverse complement.
TGATCCAGATGAACAACATCATCAACATGATGGACAATGCCTATCACCACCTGTATCAAGGGTCAAGGGGGTAGAAGCTCCCTTGTAGGATCAAGAGATAGCATCCTGTGTGAAGTCAAGGGGCACTTTTTTGGCTTTTGCTCAACCCACTTTGGTGGCAGTGAAGCTATTAAAACCATCATTGTCAAAGCCAATTTTTTCTCTTCATTAATACTTTGGTGGTCTTTGTTCAACCCACTTAAACAACTCACTATCGGCTCCATTTTGCTTCTCTCAGGATCTAGATGGCTAAATATTGGCCTCAAACTATGTTTTAATTAATCACTAATGGAAATTATTCTCCTTGTATCATAGCACCTTGTATGGTTATGCTTTGTATAGTTCCATGTACAATTTTACCTTATACGGTTCTGCTCTGTATGATTTCACATGGTATGATTCCATTTTGTACGATTTCATATTGACAGTTTCACACTGTACAATTTGACATTGAATGGTTTCACACTATACAATTTGACATTGAATGGTTTCACATTGTACAATTTGACATTGAATGGTTTCATATTGTATGGTGTGATATTGAACAATTTCCTATTGTACAATTTGATTTGTAATCGTACAATATCTATCAACTGTACAATTGCATTCACTAGTTGTATGATTTGTACTAATTGTATGATCACACCCATCAATTGTATAATTTGTATCAACTATGCAATTTCACCCAACATTTGTACAATTCTCTTTTGCTTAATTGTACAATCTTGTTCTTCCTTGGATAATTTTGATTGCATGATTGGTTGTTCTAGTTGGACATCTTACAATTATACAATTGATTGTTCCCTTTGAACTGCATCCTCCAATTATATAAATGATTGTTCCATGATAGGCTATCATACACACTCATCTTGGATAACGTTCTATGCTACTTGTATGGTAGTATTTTGTTCTTTCTTGTGTGCATCATGATGCCAAAATTTGGGTGATATTTTTGCATTTCTTTTCCAAATCAAGGCATAATCCAAAACCTCTTGGTATGATCTTGGAGAAAATATATTCATCTTCCTTTGATATGTAGGAAGAAGTCCATATATGAACCACATCCTCTTCAATGCCTCTGATTGATATTTCTCCAAATGGTCAAACAACCCACTCAACTTTTGATTGTAAAAATGAACAAACTCGTTCTCTCCTTGTTGCATTCTATAAATTTCATTAATTACCTCATCATCATTATTGTATAATAAAAGTTCTTATATAGATGCATCGCATAATTCTTTCCATGTCTGTTATTTATCCTCTAGTAATTTCATATACCAGTCTATTACAAATCCTCGAAATATTGCAAGAAACAACCATCTCCAGTCTGCCTCATTATTTTATCCAGTTGCTTTCCACACCATGCAAAAAATTCTCTAATGCCTAATTGGGTCTTCATTCCTTTCTCTTGTAAAAGGTGGACACCTTTGTTTCCCTACTATTGTGGCTACACTACCCATCAATGGGGTTCCTTCTTCTTCATCACTTTGATGAAGAGTTCCCTAGAATCCTTGACTGATTCCTCCTTTTCATGGGTGATTCAATATTTTTCTCTTTATTAGATGTTTCTATCATTGGTACCTTGTTTTCACCAAAAAATCATCTCCTGACCTCTTGTACATCCTCGCTTTGTGACCTCATTTGTTGGTATCTCGGTTATGGTCTTGGTCTTCCTTCCTTATACCTCACATGTTGTTACTCTAGTGCTTGACTCCTGTCCTCTGTTTCCCTTAGCAACCTATCTACCGCTTGTTCAGCCATTAACTCACTATATCCTCATATAGTTTTTGCATCAATGTCTTCCCCTATGCCAACGTTCTTATCAACTCTTGGTGGTCATTGTACCCTTTTCTCTATTTCTATCAACGATGTATCCCACCTTTCAATGTTTCTCTTGTTCGAAGTCCATACTTATTCTACTGCTGGTTCATTCGTGTCTTATGATAAATTCTTCACATTCTCTCTTTGAGAAATTCTTGTACTCGTCCTTACTGGAATTTGCTCTTCTCTATGATCTCATCTCCCACGTCTTTGCATACTTGTCTCTGTCATTTACCTTCAATTTTTAATTCATTCCTTCTAAAAAATTATCAATTGTAGGTCCTTATCAATTACAAAAATTTGACCCAATTTCGATATCCAACGATGCCAAATGTAGCATGAGTGGTAGTAGTCCTGATGAGAGAGGTGAAATGGAAGATTTTAGGATGAATTCTAGTAATTTTCACTCGATTTGGTCCAATATGTACATTTGTACGGTTACAACTGTATGATTCCTAAAATATATAATTAGTGATTGTACGATCCAAAAATGTTCAATTGTATGGTTACAACCATAAAATAGCTTGAATTGTACGATTTGCCAATCGTACAATCTACTAGAATCAATTTATTGGTAATTAACTTGGTCAATTTGCAATATTTCACTTGGAAATCATTATTTCTACTTTGACAAGTACAAAATATGCAATTACAACCCAAATGTAAAGTTACTGATCAATTGTATGGTTAGGAAGGCTAACTATATGGTTACAATAAACCCTTGTTGTAATTACTCAATCTCATATCTATAGTATAATATGTAGAAATTAAACATAACAGAGATTGAATGACTAAAATGATGGAGCCAACTTAGTAATTCATCATGCACACTTGGAATCACAATTTCTATTTCAGATCCTACCCAATCCAAAAACCATACAATAGCCTGCAAACATAGTAATTACAATCTACAAAGAGAAACTATGAGCAATTTCTCCATCCACAATCATCATACACAATTGGGTATCAATAAACACTTAATTTCCATGATATAATCATTCCATTACAATTCCATATCTACAATACTACATAGGAATGTGTAATCCATATACAACCTATAATATACAGAAATATAGCAGTGTTGAATTATCCCTACATTCTCCTTAGTAATCATCAATCAACTATTTAGACTAGGATGGCCAACCATATATCCAATGATCAACTCCCAACAACAACAACAATGAACAACCTAAAAAAATTGAATGGGGGGCTTATAATGCCTGTTCAGGCCATTCCAAAGCATTTTTTGAGACAATTCATTATATACAACTACCACCCATAACTTCTCAGTCAACTTAATTTCATTAATACTTTACTAATGTTCTAATTTAATTTTCATCATATTACATTTCATGCACATTACAATTTATTTTATTTTATTTCATGCATTCATAATTATTTCCCTACATTATACAATTAGACAAACCCTACATTGTACAATTACATAAACCCTACATTGTATAATTAGACAAAATTATATGTTTACCAAAATTGTACAAATCCTTGCCTTATCATTTCTTCTTCTCCTAAGAGGTGGATTTGCTGCCTACATGAATTTCTATATATGGTCATGATTAGATCTTTAAAGACATCCATTGCATTTACCCTAGTGCCATCCATTTGGATTAGATGCCTAACTAACTTGGTGTAGGGTAAATTCATCTCTTCATGAATTACTTTAGGCATCATTGTCACTACTACCCCTAAATTGACTATGTAACTTCTTAAAAAATAATTTTCAATTTTTAGGGCTACATAAAATGGAGTTGGCTTCATGGTTTTGTGTTTTGATATATTTAACATGTCATTCACATTAACCTGGATATCTGCTAGATGTTTTCCTCTCAAGTTTTGATGTTTAGCTATGTTTGTTTGAGGTGACCTTACTTGCTTACTCTTAACATAACTTCTTTCTTACTCTTTCAAATATTCTTAGAGTAATTTCCATAAATGAAGTAGGTATAATGCCTTCAACATACTTACTTTAGAAATTCTCTTGTTCATTTCTTTTGTAATGTTGAACATAAATTTTATAGAGCTACACTTCATGTAACACACCTCTGATATTGCATTCTGGTTATTGCATAACCTTCATTGGTGAGAGAGGGATACTTCAAGCATCATTTGATCTCTTTTTGGAATTAGTATTTTTCCATATCACTCCTCTTATATAGGGATTTATCTATTTTACTTCATTCCTTCTATCTCTCTTATATTCCTTTGTTTGAACCTTATTTGCAACATTCTTCTTAGGAGTCTTTTTTTCTTTTTGTTTATCTTGTTGTGTGTCTATTGGCCCTTTGTACTTCAAGTCGAATAATGGCCTCCCTCTCCTAAGCACCATTGTACCATTATTTGCTTTAGTATCCTTCTGAGTTGGTTGCTCCTTGGATGTTTTCCTCTTTCCCCTAGTTCTAACCCCTTATTAACTAGTGCATATGGCATCATCTTCAAATGTGGACTTTTCATCTGTCTACATAGTACTAAAGTTGGAAAAAATAATATTATTGGTATTTTGGAGGATGGGAATCAATTGTTGGGGTTAAGGATATTGGTAAGTGGGTTGTCTTACTACGGGGGCTAATTGATCTAGGATAGAGACCTATTAGGATTTGCATTACTGGTTATACTGAATTGTTTGATCATTCTTGATGGCTTCAACACATTCTATAGGATTATAATATGTATTACATAGAAAACACCATAGCATGTTAATATTTAAATTGGTATTCACCATATTATTGTGAGTTTATTTCATTCCTTGGTTGGCACCTTGAAAAGAAACTTGCTCTTTTGTGAGGCATAGGGTTTTATGAGCTTGCTTTTTTTGAGGTTGTTGTCATTGTTTCCTTTCAAAATCCTTTTAATTATCAAAGTTTTAATTACTTTCAATGTCGAGGCCATTGCAAAATTATTAACTAAATCATTGTTATAGTTGGATGAAATAAGAAGGGTTAGAAGTTGCATTTGAAAATAAATGGTAGATGATGAGTTTTGGCTAGGATGCATGATAATTTATGATGATAGTGATGGATTCATAGCACAATTTAATTGAGGATTTGTAATAGGTAAAATGGGGGGGTAGGACAAAGAGCTGATAGATTTAGGGTAATATGGGCTACACAGGCCATTGGAAGGGTAGGTGGTAGTTTTCCTACTCTAGTCAGAATGTCTTCTACCCAAGAAAATTTTTAAAAGTTGTAGCTAGTATACGATGGTTAGCATTACAAACCATCAAAGCTATATCATACTCTAAATCCTTGATGTAATAAGGCAATACTTGTTTTTAATTAGGCATAACATTTTATGGGATTATATTTAAGGTCCTAAAAAACCTAGTGTTAAAATCCTGTAAGTTTTTTTAGGGATGCCTTAGTATTGTATTCAACTAGAACAAAAAATAGTGACCATTATCCAAACTAAAAAATCTACACATGAAAGATCTTATAATTTATGCCCAACTAGTAATATAATTATCTAGTAATCCTCTATACCACAATGCAACTTTATCACACAGAGAGTAAATCATTACGCATACCATAATATCCTTCTAGATGCAATAAATTGACTTGAGTGTAGACAATTCATTAAGGTGATTTAATATCATCTTATTCTTGCTTCTGTTAAAATAATTAAAGCTTTCATAGTGATAGGGAGAATAGGAAAATAAGCCACTAGGTTCAATGGTCCCTAATAGGCTCAGTTGGAAAGTTGGTTTTGTTGCTTAAATAAAGGCGTTGGATTAATCGACGATGGAGTTTTCCATATTGCTATTGTGCAAGTGAATAAGAATATACCATACAACTCTAGGGAGGCTATGGAGGATATTGAGGATAGTGGTACAAAGGATAATAATGCAGAAGATAATGATTTGGAATTTGGAAAGGAGGTGGTGGTGGATTTTGATAAACCCATTGTTGATTTGGAGGAGGCTTCAAGTTTGGAAATGAAGAAGGATATTGCAAGTTTTATTAAGGGATTTTCTAATTTTAGAGGAGGTGGGCCTTGCATGTTTTGTTATTCCTAATAGGCTAGAGGTGGTGTTTGTTCCTAGGGTTTCCCCAGGTCACTTGTATCCCCACTTGTATAGTTGATATTTGCATATTTTGAGCAAGACCTTAGCTCTTGCTTGGAAATATTTTCCCCAGTGATCCTATATTTAGGGCTATGGATTAACCTAGTGGAAGGTTGGATGTGTTTAACAAGCTAGATATTAATGGACTTTACATTGAAGTAGTGATTGTGGGAGGTACATTATGGGTACTTGATGCATGAGGTGGATTTGTGCTACTAGAGTAATTAAAATTCCCAAAAGGTAGATTATTTGTAAAGTTATTTACATCAAAGGGCATCCCATAGAGAGGATTCATACTATTCAATGTGTGATTGGTATTTGACCAGGTTTGATTTGCCTAGGTGGATGAATAACTCATTTGTTTGCATAAGAAACCCATCTCTTTAGAGGTTGAATTTTTGATGAAATGGTTAGCCATTGGGATTTTACCTTTTAAGAAAACAGGGTTAGACCTTGGAATCTTTTCAATTTTGTTATCTTGGTTTACCTATGTGACAATGTGTTCTTTTCTTTTCCTTTTGTTGTTTTTTGGTGATATACAACTATCTCTATAGATTTATGTTCTTTTTTTGATCTTTATGCCTTTGAGCATCAATTCATAAGTGTGTATGGATCTACAAGGATAATTTTTCAAGGTCAAAATTTGTCTATGGAGTGATTCACCTATATTTACTTACAATTTCAAGAAATAAGCTTGTAATTTTAGGTGATTCACTAGAAATTTTTGAACTTTGAAAAATTTGAAGGGGTCCAAGTGAATCACTCATAATGAATCACTTCAAAAGAACAACTTTCTTGGAAAGGAGTTACGAAGAATCTTGTCTTTTCTAGAAAATCACTTTGTAGATTTTGAGTGAATTGCTCTTTAGATTTGACTTGATGAAAAATAATTGTTTTTCAGTGTGTTGCTTGTTGAATTGAGTGACTCACTTGTAGACTTATTCTTTGGTAAAAATGGCTTAAAATTAGCCTTAAATGCTTTTTACCTATAGTATATGCAAAATCAAGGTTAAATTTGAGTTTTGATAGAATTCTTATGCCATCTGTGTTGTGTTAGCGTAGCTTGGTTGTTATTACATTATTAGTCTAGATTTAGTATCGTTGTAACAATATTAACATTGTTACAACTGCTATCTATTTCGTACCTTGTTAGTTTCGTAACCTTCGAACTATACTAAGGTGTTGATTGTATTATTTAATCAATTGTTATCAATGGAACTATAGTCCGATTGCTTACATGGTATCAGAGCAGGTTGTTGCAGAGCTGAGGAGTTAGAGGGCACGTTTCCCGAGGTAGGTTGGACCTGCATCTTGGGCATGTTTCTCGAGGTGAGATCTTGACACTAGGAACCTAAGACACAGTGACACGTGGCGAGCTCGTATTTGATATGGGTTGACATGACTAATTGGGCTCATAGCTGAGGTGAGTGGACACGTGGCATACTCCGATTGGATGAGGGCAGACACGTTGGATGGACACCTCCGACACATGGCGTGCTCGATTTGGACTCGGCAGACACGGGTGGTCACGTGGGCAAAAGGGGCCTATAGACTAGCTGACCACCATGAGGTGGTCGACTAATGCTATGCGAGGCATAGTTTTTAAAGACCTTAAAGTCTTTTTCGTGGCCCATGTGGGATATTTGAATCCCAAAAATCAATCGCCATTCTCCATTCTCTGAAACTCGATCGACTGCGACGGCGAATTTTTTTTTGCATGCGTTTGACAGAGTAGAGATCTGTTACGTTTGGCAGAGCAGAGATCTATTTTTTTGGCTAGTAGGAGGCGTCATGCGGCGTGGAGGAGCCGTCGCGGTGTGGAAAACCTGACGAAAAAAATACCAGTCACTAATTTTTCCTTACCTCTCCTGACGATCGATCTTCGATCTATTTACACAGACATAATCTACAGACGTTTTCAAGCATTTTGGCTGGATTACAATTGCATTTTTAGTTCGTTTGGCATGCGATCGCCCTCTCAATAAATTTTACCGACGATGCCCTAAAACCAGACTGTGCGCAGAGCTGAATGGTTTATGCCTGACTGAGTGGTTTTAAGTTTTTTTTTCCACCATATGCACTAAAACTCGTTTGAGTGGACCTTAGGCAAGGTTTTTTTTCTTGCATCTGTCATGGAAGACGCCACTGATAGTTCAAAGGCACCGCTTCGAGGTCGACGGTGCCACCGACGGGTGAAGGCACCACCGAAGGAGGGAGGTGCCGCTTCGAAGGAGGGAGCTGACACATCTCCCTAAATAAAGGGTATTGCCCTTTGCTTATCGTCGAGGTGATAGCTCGACCGGTTGGTGGCCGAGCGCCAAGGTGCTGCTGTAGCTCGAGGTCGGGGGTTCAAACCCCGTCGACCCCCCCAAGGTACACAATTTTTTTTTGTTTGTTAATTATTTTTTTTCTAATGTTTTTTAATTTTTTTTTTGTTTAATTAAACTTTTTAATTTTTTCTTAAAAGGGAATTATTTAAAAAAAACAAAATAAAATACTTCTTCTTTTTGGAAAAATTAATTTAATTAAACTTTAATTATTTTTTAAACATTGGAGGGAATTTTTTTTATCAAACTTAAAAAAGGGGGGCATTTTTTTTTCTACATGCTGCATAAGTGAAGGGGGGATTTTTTTTTCCTCATTGCACATTTCTTCAAAACTGAAAAAAGGGGGAGAGTGAGAAATTTTTTTAGCATTTCTTCAAAATTGGCATATTGTAAAAGGTGCATTTTTGGTGGAAACCGACACCTTAGTTTCATTTTTGGATGCTTTCTGATGTATGTTGCATTTTCCTTTACATTTGCACTACCTCATTAAGTAAAAACAAAGCACTCCTAAGTTCCAAAATTTAAAACCCATCCGTGCAATTCAATTGCATCGCAGTGTTCGGTATTTACGATACCTTTGGCCCGCACTTACAGGTAATGCTGTCGTGATTGGGCTACTGTATCTGTCGCCTAACATAGCTGCAACAACGACCTCTGAGCTTGTTCTCTATTAATCATCGGGGAGATATAAGTTTTCCAGTTTGCTATTTTTCTTACTCCATCCACTACCCTAATCGTTCTTGTGTTTAGGCGTAAATCCTGACGAGAGTTCTGAAATCCGTAGTGTTTAGGGGAAGTTACGCCCCATGCATGAGGATTGACGACTTTCTATGGTAGGTGCCATCAACAAGACGATTCCCTTTCAGTACCGCCTAAGTTCCACGTATCGTAAAATCTTTAAAATTACCTACAGTTTCCCTCACGTAAGGGCGGGTAATTTTTCTGGTTTTTTCAAAATACCTATAGTCTCCCTCACGTAAGGGTAGGTATTTTGTACGGTATAAATGCCTGGAATTAAGGTATAAAGAAAGGGGGACCAATTGGTGATATAAGGAACCCTCACTATGGCTTCTTCTGCAAAGTTAATGACTGATGCTCATCAATTATTGAAAGGTCCTAATTATACACCATGGAAAAACAAGATGAAGGCAGTCCTTATCATGGAAGATTTATGGGATGTTGTTTCTAGAGCAACAACACGACCTTCACGAGCAACTGGATCCACAACTCCAACTGCTGATCAGATCGCATTTGACAAGAAAGACAATCGAGCAAAGGTGCTCATTTTGTTTGTTGTCTCCGATGAAGTTCAACCTCATATAGTTGACAAAGAGCATGCTAAAGAGGCATGGGATGCCCTTACCACTATTTATGAGGGGAAGAATGATTCCACCATTCTTCATATTACAAAACAACTTCATAATCTGAGTTTGAAACAGGGTGAGACAGTAGAGCTCTTTCTTTGCAGAGTATCTGAATTGAAAGGCAAACTAAATTCTTTGGGAGAAATTATCGATGACAAGCTTCTCACTTCAGTGGTAATGAGAGCTTTGCTTGATTCCTTCGATACGTTGATCACCTCCATTCAGGTGTCACAGAGAGCAATTACCTTTATTGAGTTGGTCAATCTGCTTCAACAATAGGAGGCACGCCAACTTCATAGGGATGATTCTTCTAATACAGCCCTATACTCCACTAGGAAGGGTTCTATACTCCACTAGGAAGGGTTCATAGAAGAAGGGTAATTTTTAGAAGGGAGGAAATTCTCAACAAGATTCAAAAGGAAAAGGGAAACAACCTCAATAGAAGAAGAGATATTGCAAAATCTGTAAAAAGGACAATCATGACACCAACAGGTGTTGGCATAAAAATAAGCAAAAAGGCCAGAACAAACCACCAAATAACAACAAACAACCCAAGGGGAATGTTGTTGTTGAAGAATCTAACTCAGATTTTGAATGGGCACACAAGGTGCTCATGACTACCACAATCTCCAAAGAGAGGGATCTTATATGGTATGTCGATTCTGGAGCTAGTAAACACATGACTGGCGACAAATCATGGTTTGAATCATTTGTGGCAAAAGAGGGCAGACATGTCACTATTGTTGATGACAAAACCTACAAGGTTCAGGGAGAGGGTACAGTTTCAGTCACTCTTTATGATGGCAAGTGTCAGATTGACAAAGTCCTCTATGTTCCAGGATTGGCTAACAATTTGTTGTCAGTCACACAAATCTTGGATAAAAATATGGTTGTCAACTTTCGTGTTGAGGATGGCAAGAAGTGTTGTACAATTACCAGGAAGGGTAAGCAGATTGCAACAGCTTCATATAAGCATGGCTTATTTGCCTTGGATGCTATCTCTACTCCCCATGTTGCCATGACGGTCTCTACCAAGGAGGCAACTTCCCTATGGCACAAGAGATACGGGCATCTTAGTTATGGCTACTTACTTGAGCTTAGTAAGTATGAGATGGTAAAGGGTCTTCCTTCCCTTTCTACCACATTGCCAGTGTGCTTTGACTGCTTGGTAGGAAAGCAACATAGAGTACCTTTTGAGAAGAGCTCAACAAGAGTGCAGAAACCTCTGGAGTTGATTCACACCGATCTGTGCGGTCCTTTCACACCCAATAGTTGTGGGGGGAAGAGGTATTTTCAGTTATTTGTAGATGACTACTCACGAAATATGTGGGTTTTCTTTCTTCGACTGAAATCTGAGGCTTTTGCTTTCTTCCAGCAATTCAAAAAAATTGTTGAGGAGTCAGGGGATTCTATTAAAACCCTCCGCTCAGATCGAGGGGGGAGTTTACCTCTAAATAATTTTCAGCATTCTTAACTGAGCATGGAATCTCAAGACAGTTAACAACTGCCTACACTCCTCAGCAAAATGGAGTTGCTGAAAGAAGGAACCATTCTATTATGGAAATGGTTCATTGTATGCTCATAGGAGCTACTCTTGGGCAAAAATATTGGGTAGAAGCTGTCACCACCTCAGTATATCTATTGAATAGGGCACCCACAAAGGCCCTACAAGGAATGACTCCACAGGAAGCATGGAGTGGCCGCAAACCCTCCATATCTCATCTTCGTATTTTTGGATGTCATGCTTTCATGCACATACCGAAAGAGAAAAGGAAAAAGCTAGATGAGAAAACATTGAGATGCATTTTTCTTGGTTATGATGAGCACTCTAAAGGTTATCGTTTGATAGATCCTTTGACCAAGAAAATTCATGTCAATAGACATGTTGTTTTTTATGAGGCTTTCACATCACAAAAGAAATCTGATGTATACCTAGATCTTGTGGAATCGAAGGATGAGGAGTTCCCTTCAACAACATAGACAGGGGGTCCTTCTACCTCTTCTTCAACACCATAGTAGAAGAATCCAAAATGGTATACAAGTACAATCAGAGACGCAAAGTTATCCACTCCACCAGATTTGACTTTGGATAGACCTCGTACTCGTAGTATGGCTCGATAGGAAAGAGCAGCAACAGAGACTACTGAGGTTGATGATCTTTGTCAATATTTTGAGGAACTTTCTGTCGATCCAAATAAAGACACAGAGGATATGGATATAGATGATGACAGGGTGTTTATGTCTTCAATGAATGAACATGAACCTATTTTTGTACAAGATGCACTTAGCAAGCCCCAATGGAAGGATGCTATGGATGCTGAGTACACGTCTCTGAAAAAGAACAAAACTTGGAAGCTTGTTGATCTGCCACAAGGAAAGAAGCCCATTGGCTACAAATGGGTGTACAAAGTCAAGTACAAGGCAGATGGGACAATTGATAAGCATAAGGCCCGTCTTGTTGCAAAGGGCTATGCGCAAAAGGAAGGCATTGACTATGAAGAAACTTTTGCACCTACTGCTTGGATGACCACAATTCAAGTTATTTGTGCTATGGCAGCACAATATGGGTGGAAAGTTCACCAAATGGATGTCAAAAGTGCTTTTCTAAATGGTGATCTCCAAGAAGAAGTATACATGACTCAGCCTGAAGGGTTTGTACAAGAAGGCCAAAAGCAGAAAGTGTGCAAATTGGTCAAATCCTTATATGGCTTGAAACAAGCTCCTCGAGCTTGGTATATAAAAATGGATAATCACCTCCTGCAGCATGGATTTGAGAGATGTCCTTTAGATGCAAACCTCTATTTCAAGAAAAAAGGTTCTAAAATAGTATTGCTTGTACTCTATGTTGATGATCTGCTCATTGCAGGGGGTTTAGAAACTATGATCTCTACTGTCAAAAGAGACTTGTGTCAATATTTTGAGATGTCAGATCTCGGACTTCTCCATTATTGTCTTGGTCTAGAAGTCAGCCAGAAGGAGCACTACATCAAAGTGTCTCAAAAAAAATATGCCAAGACACTATTGGAAAAATATCGCATGACTGATTGCAAGCCAATGGCAACTCCGATGGAGATAGGAATTCAGTTATCGCGATATGATGATTCACCTCAGGTAGATGGTACTCTCTATCGACAGTTGATCGGGAGTCTCATATATCTGACCAATACTAGGCCAGATATCGTATTTGCTGTCAACTATCTTTCGAGGTTCATGCAGGAGCCTAAGACCACTCATTGGAAAGCAGCAAAGCATATTCTTCACTATGTCCATGGTACTATGGAATATGGCCTAGAATACAAGAAGAACAAATTCTTCTTGCAAGGATACACAAACTCTGACTATGTCGGATCATATGATGATCGTAAGTCAACATCAGGATATATATTTCATCTTGGATCTGGTCCTGTCTCTTGGCACAACAAGAAGCAAAAGGTAGTTGCTCTCTCATCAACAGAGGTAGAATATCGCGTCGCACGTGAAGCTGTGTGCGAAGTGATATGGTTGCGTTGCATTCTGAAAAATATGGGTCATCCATCAAAATCTCCAATTCATTTGTTCTGCGACAACCAGGGTGTTTTGAACCTTGTTAAGAACCCAGTGCATCATGAGAAAACCAAGCACATTGACACACAATGTCATTTCATTCGAGATGAAGTTCCAAAGCACCGAATTCAGCTTCAGTACATTCCCACGGATACTCAAGTTGCAGATATTTTCACTAAGGCACTTGCACGTGTCAAATTTGAATTGTTTCGTAGCTCTCTTTGTATTGCCAAATGATGTAATCAGGGGGGATGTTAGTATAGCTAGTAGTTATATTTTTACCCAAATAATGTAATAAGGGGGGATGTTAGCGTAGCTTGGTTGTTATTACATTATTAGTCTAGATTTAGTATCGTTGTAACAATATTAACATTGTTACAACTGCTATCTATTTCGTACCTTGTTAGTTTCGTAACCTCCGGACTATACTAAGGTGTTGATTGTATTATTTAATCAATTGTTATCAATGGAATTATAGTTTGATTGCTTACATGTTGTTGGATTTACAAGACTTTCAAAATTTTAAAGTTTGCATCAAAGTCATTATTTGCAGAGCACTTGCAAAAGAAAAGCACAAATAACAAAAATGATGAATTTTTAAGGTCAATTTGAGACTGTGTCTAATAAACCAAGTCATTGATCTCAACAAATCGTTATGGATTCGATCAATGAAAATGTAGAAAATTCAAAGAAAATCACTTTCAAAAGAGAGAAAATTGCTCATAAATATGGAATTAACTAGTTTTCATGTGATTGGATTAAAATGGAGTGAATTACTTCTTATAATTATATTTAGCAAAAAATTTCTCAATCTTGATCCAATTGCTTCATTCATAATGAATGCAAATTTTGATTTTTTAGCCAAATTAGAAAACATTAATGGATAATGAGGGTGAGTCCTATCACGCATGCCATAAACTATGCTGAATAGAAAATTTATCTTGACTTACAATTTAATGATGCATACCAATTATAGCTTCAAAAAAATTAGAGGGGAGTGCAAGTGGATCCTTCCAACCTGAATATTAAGGATGACTCCCCACTATCCCCATGAAATAATCCTATGCTAACCTACACAAATTACATGAAAAGTAAAGTGTAAAAAATAAACATGCATAAAATATTAAGGGTGCAAGGGATTCAAACTAAATGTAAGTTTTAACCAGAGTAATAATTCAAATAATATCAATGTTCTCCTATTTATTAGGTATGAAAATATTAATCTAATGACAAGATGGGTAAAAGGGCAATACCTCAATCACCATGCACTTAGAAAACAAGGAGGGCAGTGTCATTGATGGAATGCCTAAGGACTTGCTAATTTCTCAAAAATATCATAAGATTCAAGCATAACATGGGTTTCATAGAGTACAACTTTAGATTTGCATGGCCAAAAGATAAATACAATAGAGTTTTAGACTATTATTTATAGTTGGAGTTTACCCCTAAGTTACTTGGGGTGAGAAACAATTACTCCTAGTAAAAGTAAATATTTGGGGGTATCTTTAGCAAAATGATGCACCACCAAATGTTACATACCTTTAAGTGTACCTTTAATAGGCCTATAAGTCTTCTAAGTTGAATGTGCACCACTACATGCCAAAATATCACCCTCAAAAGATTATCTTCAAGATCCATGCCTTTATATTTACCTCTCCACTGGATGGTAATCAATTTGCTCTAGTTAGTAAGCGAGTCGCTCGCTCTTGCTAGCAAATCATTTTTTTGCAAGTGAATTGGCCTTTAGCCAATTGACACTTGTGTTGGACTTAGATTAAATTTAAAATGTTTTGGAAGACATTTATTGCTTGATATAACTAGTTTATGCTCCTTTAGAATTATAAATTCTAAGGTAGTATCTCGACATTGCATTTATAAACCCTTGAAAATCAATTAACACTTACAATTAAACATGCATTCCTAAACATCCAATTATTTGAATTTTGTTTCAACATCATCGTTGAAGATACCTATTTTCACAACAATACTCTTTAGTCAAAGCACTAGCAAAGGAAAATTAATTTTCCTTGTTTTTATACCTTTGATATAAACATCTTAAACGATGTTGTTAATATTATATAGTGCGCCTAATACTAGTTGTTCAAAAATCATTTTAAAACCAAATAAATTAAAGGGTTTAGAGGTATACTTAGAATATTATAAACAATTGGTATTATTATCCCTTATATTTATTTTATTATATATATATATATATATATATATATATATATATATATAGATATGGATTTGGTTAGTGCAAGAAACCCCTAAGACCGTTGCTTAGGGTTGGACATTCCCATCCCACCATGACCTCTTATAAGGGGAAGAGCTGAGCTTAGGGTTGGACATTCCCATTCCACCATGACCTCTTATAAGGGGAAGAGCTGAGCTTATCAATAAAGAATTTAACACACAACCATACACACACCCTCTCGTACAGTCGCCCACGCTGTGTTTTAAATTTGGATCTCTCGAAGAAAAGCCAACCCCTTGGGACTTAAACCATGTAATTTTATATATTAACCTTTTATTAATTGACTTTTTTTTCATTTGTTTAATAAATTGAAATATATATATATATATATATATATATATATATATATATATATATATATATATTTCAATTGATGGATTGGTCATTATTATTTAAATTTATATATGGTTGTGTGTTTTCTAAGTGTAACAACCAAACAAAGCAAATAACCTTTAAATTTTAAATAAGAATGGTTTTCCAAAGAATTATATTACCTTTAGATTATGGAAAGCAAGGAAAATAATAATAATGATAGTAGATATTAAACACATTAAGTATAAGAAAATGTACAACTTCAGTGGGTTTAGTTGTAAGACTTTGGAACTCTTAATACTGGATTAAAGGTTCAAATTCAATGGGGTAGAGTTGCACATCATAATTCAGTAGTCAATGGTTGATGTTTAGTTGTATAAATATATTCGATAAATAATATTTTTTATAAAAATCATCACATATAACCAATGATCTTATAATCTTATAGTAGTTAAAAAATAACCTTGATATAAATTTTTTATTAAATTATAAATTTTATTAATATTTTAAATAATTATTTGCATGAAAAGTTCTAAAATTCGTTGTACTTTAACTAAACATCCATTGAACTATAAAATGAGTTCATACATTACTTTACACAATGTTCATAAAGAGCATAATGCTATTGCATTATGTTCATATGCATATGAGTTACATCCTATGTAGAGAGGTTGAGACACCAATCTATATAACTTTTGGATAGTGTTTTTTTTTATATAAATTTTAGCATAAATAAAATAAAATAAAATAGTATTTTATTTATACAACAAAGTAAAAAAAACAATCTAGAAAAATAAATATTTTATAAACCTTAAAGCCCTTTAACATTCTTCTTATAAACCTTAAAGCCCTTTAACATTCTTCTTATATCCTTCAGGGTAGATATCTTTCATAATTGGGTTGATATGCAATCAATAAACTACTAACAAGAGCTACAATAAGGACTGGTCGGTATGGGACTCTTGTTATCATCATTAGGTCACATATCAAGTGGATTGGCAAGTAGAAATCAAGTTAAATTTTGTGACAAACCCTAAGTTTTATAGTCAACTTAAGTACATGTACGACCATAGTTATAGATTATTATAATTAACAAAATATTATTATTTTAATAAAAAATTATAATTTTTAAAAATATATTATTACATTAATAATTATTATATTTAAATAAAAATAAATAATAATTATTATATTTAAATAAAAATAAATAATAATTATTTTATTAGTTTAAAAATGTTTTAATAAAAATAGCTAAACCATAACCAAAACAACATAAAAGAAAACTCTTACACAAAGTTACACCACACTAATAATAAAAAACAAATATTAAAATTAATATTGAAATTTCATTAACCATAGATGTCATAATCATATTCAATGTCATAATCATATTCAAATTTAAATCTTCATTAGCCATCTTCAGTATGGAGCATTTTATTCTTTATAGATGTCCAATGCAAATTCAATGTAATTAAGCTTTAATTAGAGATGACCTAAAAGCCTCGAGCCATCAAAATTATATGATACCTTTGAATGCCATTTATTAAAGTCGCACAAAAAAATAATATATATATATTTTTTGAGTTTATGATCTTTTTATTGTATATTGTGAAGGTTCTGTGTGGTTACACATGGTAAGCTAATCAAAGTATTTGTCTTTCTTATCTATTTCAAAGGTATGAAAGATATAAATATTTTATTAAAAAAATTTATGGTTTAAAATTTTTAATATTTACTATAAATTGTTTTTGAGATGTGTTTTTTATGGAGAACAAGAATTGATCACAACTTTCTTCTTTAGAACTTGAAAGTTTACAAATAGATTTATTTCTCATCTCAATTGAGGTGCAATAGCTAGAAACCTACATTTTACATAAAATGTTTGAATTTTTTATTTTCATTTTTTAGATTTTTTCAAATTTTTGTGTGAATATAAATATTTTAAAATTTAATATTTGTTTTGACATTTTCACAATACCAAAACTTCACCTCTACTATCTATGCATTGCATCTTAGTAGAGTAATATTTCCAAAACATCGCACTATCATAGTTTGCTTTACTAGATTTGGATTGCTAGTTTCCTTCTTGAAGCACAAATACAACCACAAAAATTATAATAAATAGTTTATATGAAAACACATTAATGCTATAAAATAAAGCAGTTATTACCAATGAAAAACATTAAAGTAAATCTTAATCATTATTTGATTTACGCAGTCAACAATTTCTTCTTAGCTTCAGCTAAACTTACTACTTCCTCTAACCATGAAAAAAAGAATTTAAGTCCTCAATTAAAACCCCTCTATTGGCTAGCCTATTTGCACATTTTTTTCCTTCCCTTAATGTATGTGTAAACTTGATTTCTTCAAGCTCTTTAGCAAGATCTTGAATTTCCACAATTATCTCTTGTATGTTCCACGAAGCCTTTGCTTTCCACAAAATTTCATTTATTACTATGAGTGAATCACCTTCCATCCATACTATGTTCCATTTTATTTGCTTGCATATTTTGAACCCTTCTAAAGCAGCCCAAGCTTCAACTTATTATTTGTCTTAAATCCACTATTGAAAGCGTAACTGGATGAAATATCTCCTCTATTATTTCTAATTATTCCCTCTCCTTGTGTCAGTCTTGAATTTCCTTTAGATGCTCCATCAAAATTCAATTTGACCAACTCCACATCTCATTTGAGATGTATTTTCAAAAAAATAAAACTAAAATTTTATTGTTTAAAAATATTAGATGTTTATTTAAGATCCTTCCTTATATAGCATACATTACAAAAATCCATATTACATAATGTTTAAACTTCTTTAAATATTTTAAAAAATGGTGTGTTATCCTTGACTATAACATATATTCATTTATTGGATTTTTTTACAATAAGTAGATTTGTGTGTAAATCCTCTTATTCCTACAACATATATTAATGGCCCAATGGGTTATTTCTCATTGATAATAATTATGAGATACAAATAGTTTTTACAACATTATATATCCTATAAACATTGCTAATTTAAAAGTAGGCAATAAAGTAAAAACCACAAAGTTGATGTTTTAACATTTTTTCGCTCTAATTTTTACATTTTAAATATGAGACAACTCAATAACGCATACTATGAAATGGTGACCATACTTTATTTTTTCTTAATAAATGATAATTATTATAAAATTAAAAAAAATCATAAAAGTTAACAATAAATCTGGGATAACTCATTGGTATATATTATAAGAAATGATTTTTTCATGAAACAATATTACTTTAAGAAAGATAATAGAATAAATATATTATAGAGGCTACCTTTTAAATGAAAAGTAGAGCTATTCTTATGCAAAAAAACGAGTAAGAACATCTAGTTTAGAATGGGTAAATCATCAAAATCAAAGTTCAAGTTTACATACAAGAGTCTTGGTGAAGATTCAACCTCTTCTAGGAAAAATAACTAAACCCCACCTTCTAAGGTAACATGCAAGATATCTAATGTTACATGCAAGAGCTTTGATGTTGCTTACCAAAGCTCTGATGGTAATCAAGTCTCAAACAATGTTGAATCGAAATCTTCAAAGCTTGTGCATAAAGCTTCATTCAAGTAGGTGACCCTCAAATCACTCTATGTTGGATTCAATAGAATTATCAAACAACACACTAAAGG
Organism: Wollemia nobilis; assembly: GCA_028583015.1. Classification (NCBI taxonomy): domain Eukaryota; kingdom Viridiplantae; phylum Streptophyta; class Pinopsida; order Araucariales; family Araucariaceae; genus Wollemia; species Wollemia nobilis. The sequence goes on along the minus strand of JAQPPZ010003077.1, from coordinate 7,041,338 downwards.
TTCTTTGGATGGATCAATAGAATTTCTCTAGATTAAGTAATTCTTTTGTTCCTTCTCATATGCATGTGTTTGTTATACAAAACACATCTCTTATTGTTTTTGTAAAAAATGGAGATTTTTTTGTTTGTTTCAAGCTTCTCAAGAGAGGCTTGATCTATAAGTTCAATGGTTTTTCAATCAGTATTTCAACTTTGAGTAAGAGGATATGTAACAATTGCATACTTCTCATTTCATATGAGGTTGAGATTTATCCTTATGTCCATGGTTTTTTCATGGTGCTTTGTCTACAAGTGGAGGATTATGATGCTATTTATAGAGGTGATCCTTGGATTCATAATAGAGTTGGAATTTTTATAAAACCTTGGTTTTTAGACTTTGATCCCTTAGTTGAAACTCTTTTTACAATTTTCGTATGGGTCAGGTTGTCAAAAATGTCTATGCATTTTTTGATGTAGTTAACCCTTAAACAAATTGGTGATGCCATTGGAAATTTATTTTCCTAGATGATTTAACAAGAGAAAAACACAAAGACCAAATGTGCCCTCCCTACTTATCACTCCCACCAATTGAGTGAATCAGTATCTCTTGGATAGAGAGCGATGGAAAATGCAAGTCCTCTCCCTCGACCTCGAGCACATAAATGACTTGATTTGATCTACAATAATATAATACTTGGGACCCTCTCTATCCATATCCATATCCTTCAGATCCTCAACTTGCTCTCCCCTTCTACCTTGACCTTGTGATCATTCTCCAAATAATTGTTTGAAGCTTCATTAATGCCATCATTTATGGTAATGCTTCAAAGCTCTGTCCATGGTAGTTGGTTTGAACTTCAGTCATGGTAGTTGGATATTGTAGACATCAAAATCTAACCACTTGTCCTCTATCCATAGCTTCCCACCACATTATCCATTATTTATATATATTTATTAAATATATATAAATATAATATATAACGTGCTTTGGTGATGTTCGTGTTGGCCAACATAGTGGTCCTAAACAACACTACCTATTGGTTCTCATGGAACCTTATCGGGTTGGTGTGTGACATGATCAACACACCTCATGTGTATGCATGGGCTCTTGCATTATTTGCATAATTGTACTAGGAGTTGTATGAGGTGAGGAGGTGGAGGCAAAAGGGGTTAGGGTGTATTTTTCTACTACAATTTTGGAACTGGGAGCATTTTAGTGTGGCTCAACTTGTGGCTTGCCTGCTTTGACATGGGATAGGGAGTGACCTTATGCTATGAGATGGCCGATGGTGGAGGAGGTACAATCGAGTTATCATGTTCGAACAAGTCAATGGTATAGGGATATGTGGGCTGGATTGATATCAACTTAGGTGGTATGGAGGCCATGGCAAGGTGCCATGTGGATAGGTGATGGGGAGAAACTACAAAGGGTTTGGTAGGCTAGGTGGGTAGTTGGGAGGCACAAGAGTGAGGTGGAACTGATCTAGTTCTCATGGGTGTTGTGGTAGTTTAGACTGAGGTAGGGAGTTCGAGAGGCACCAATGCTCTACAGGAATAATCGGGATGAGATAGGTCTACCTTGTGTTGAGGCATGGAGGATGACCTATGAGGATGATGGGGAGATGGATCTCCCTTATGTGGATGATGTAGGTACTACTATGGAGTATGATGAATGGTGCGCTACACAGTTGTCATGGGTATCGAGTCTGGTAGTAGATGGGGGGAATGGAAATGGGGATGAGGTAGAGGCTGAGGAGGTTGATGAGGCTTCTAAACATCAGAGGCACCTTTGATCTAGCAATCGATGAAGAGGGTCTAGGGGTACAGCTGAGCAGACACCTAATATTAGAGGCAATGGAGGTGGCATGGAGGATAGGAAGGAGATTTTTAGATGGACCTCTTGGTCAAAGTTAGGAGGATTGGGCAAGGCTGGAGTAGCTGGTGGTAGAGCGGGATGCTATGATAGTGGCTCGGGATACAGAGATTACTCAATTACAAGATGTGGAGATGGTGGCTCAGGATGTAGATATAGATCAATTGTGAGCGAAGCTAGAGGTATGACCAACTATAGGTGGAGGTGAGGATAGTATCACAAGGCTCTAGACAGAGATGCTAGAGAAGAGTCATCGACAGAGACATGATGTACACCACCTTTGGACTTGGGATGGATATATGTGGTTATTGGAGGATCGATTGATGGAGCACAAAATTGGACTTCTAGGTCCATCTTCGTCATCCATATTTGGATTTATTAGGCCTAGTGAGTCTAGGTATAGCTCTTGGTATAGGGCTCCTTTAGGGTCACAAGGGTCCTCTTATAGGCATTAGCTAGTGTTGAGATGCACTTTTTGTATATGAACCTTGGTGCTCCATTGTATATAGTCGTTGAGTGTTCATTGTACATGCGATATTTATACATATATATATATATACATGAATTTTACTTTTATGTTATGCTTTTGTATGAATTATTTTGTGTGGATGCTTAATGCAATGATAATGTGTTATGAATGCAAATGTATATGGATGATTAATGCAAGTGATAATGTGTATGAATGCAAATGTATATGGATGATTAATGCAAGTGATAATGTGGATGAATGCAAATTTTCTAATGATCATTCATAGTTTAAAAATCATACACATTATCATTTGCATTAATCATCCATATACACAAGCATTTACACAAAATCATAACACAAAAGTAAAAGCCATGTATATATATATCGCATGTACAATGAATACCCAAAGGCTATATACAATGGAGCACCAAGGCTCATATACAAAAAATGCATCTAAGCACTAGCTAATGCCTATAAGAGGACCCCTGTGACCCTAAATGATCCCTAGAACTAGAGCTATGCCTAGATTCACTAGGCCTAAAAAACTTGGATATGGATGAGGAGGGTGGATATGGAAGCCTAATGTCATGCTCCATCAACCGGTCCTCCATGCCACCATGATCACCATTTGTGAATACAAAATCAAGCAACACCAAATACAAACTATGAAATAAATAAGCAGAATGACACAAAATATTGTACAAAGAAATGAAATTTATTATTATCGTCGGTGGATCTCTTGTATTACAATCAAATGTACCCCAAATAGGGGGTTTACAATGCTTATTATTTTGATACAATTATTACAAAGAACTAGGATTCTTCAAAACCCTAGTTGGACATAAATGGTGACGTCTTTGCGCTTGATTTAATCCCAAAAAATTGGTGAGTGGGCTTTGGTATCCTATGCAGGGCCACTCAAGATTCAATATATACCAATAAATGTGATTATTAGACCTGCACACAACAAATAATAACAAAATTCAATAATATTTGTGAGGGCTCCACTATGTGAGACCCTAAAAAATGAAATCACTAAATCTTAGTTTAAGAATAAAAGCTGTAAACAAATATGGGAATGTAAAAATGCTTATAAATAAACTTTTACCTTATTAATGCTAACTCGTTGTTTTTTGTCTTTATCATTGATGCAGATGGTGGTTATGCAGATGTGCCCTAACAACACCCAAGGGCCATAAGGCTGCAGAACAAGAGCAAGAAACGCTCGCGGGTGCTCAATGATGACTAGGAACGCCCAGGGGCGCTCGGGAGACTTCGGGAGGTTCTCATAAATCTCTGGAGGGCATTCAACGGTGTGAGGCAGAATATGTAGAACAAATATAGTTCACAAGGTAGACAACAATAGATGCGGAGGATGCAATGGGGTGAAAATAGATGAAAATGATGGTGAGGATGCTTGAGGACTTAGGGCACAAGGGCTCAGGGAACTCAAGACCTTAAAAAATGTTAGGGACTCCAAAAACTTAGGGGTTGAGTCATTAAAATGACTCCTCTTTATAATCTTCCCTTGGGCATGTTAGGGTTTCAACGACACAATTTGAGTGGCCAAGATTAAAACATGACGAAGGGTGGAGATTAAATCTAGGTAAATGACATGGATTAAGGTGGATGAATGGCTAGGATTAATTCATACATACATACATATATATATATATATATAAATATAATATATAAATTATTATTTTATAAATATATTTTAAATAAATATATATAAATAAATATAAATAATGGATAATGTGGCAAGAAGTTATGGATGGAGGACAAGTGGCTAGATTTTGGTGTCTACAGACACCCCTTTTTGTACCAGGTTGCATGAAACACAATGTGGTGCAAAAATACAAGACATCTAGTTTGGTCGGATGAAGACACAACTTTATTTCATTGGGATGCGAAAACGATCTTGGAAGACAAAAGAATTTTGATTGTGTAGCTTACCCCCTCAATTGGTGAATGAGTGAAAAATGAGTCTCACAAGGCAATTGAAAAAAGTGTGGGGTGAAGAATATAATGGAATTGTGCAAGTGTAAATGTAGGGTGTAAATGCAAATGATGTGAATGATGTAATATGTGATGTCATTTTTGCCCCAATGGTAGAAGGGGATTGTTGTGATATGTAAATGATTGAGTCTGTTTTTACCCTAATAGAGAAAGGGGTTTTTACCAAGTGTATATGTCATGATAATGTAAGATGCATCCCATTGTGGGAATTCAAAATCAATTTTTGGCTTCCCCAAGTTTGGGGATGATTCCATGTTGTTGAATAAAATACCTTTTGGCGTCATTGAAATGCAAAGTGATGAAAATACATCAAAAGAAAAAGAGTCAACTTTAGAGGGTCTACTAGTGACTGTCGTATAATTCCAACAATTGGAACAAATCACCCTATCTATACCCTATCTCCATGATGACTTTCAATGTAAAATGAATAATGAGTTAATATTTTGTCCATGTATCAAGCCCCACAAACAAGTCCATCGATGATAGTTGTTGAGCAAATTGGTTGCGACATAGTCTCACTCAGAAATTGAGGGACCAAAAATGATTTTATTTTTGAATAATGAGATATTTTATTATGAATATGACCAAGTGTCCCTTTGGTAATTTATCCATCTTACCGAATTGCATGGATGCAAATCACTGCAATCGCCAAGGAGATAGAATAGACCACTAGATGCGAGGTTCACTTGAAATTGTGTATGAATTTGGAAAATATAAAAATGCAATGATTGATGGATGAATATGATGTTGTAAAGAATATGGGATGATGAAAAATGCATTGATGATTGGATTGAACGATTTTGTGAAATTTTGTATTGATTTGGAGCATTTTGAAGCAATTTTGGATAATTTTGTGCCTTATGGGCACAAACAAAAGTTAGTCATCCAAATAAATTTTTATTATCATAAAAATAAATGCAATGATGGGAAAATTCATGAGAATTATGAAAATGTTCATTTTGTAAAAAATTGGACCATTTTGAAGTATTTTGTAACTTGTAATGTGATTTTGCGACTTTTGGTCACAAGAAAAAATTATGAATCCAAATTGATTTTGGTTTTTACAAAACATGATATTATGATGAAATTGATGTATGGATGCAATTTGGAATGATTTTGTGGAGGTAAGCTACCTTTTTAAATCATTTTTGGTCTTTTGTCAATGTTGACGATAAACGCCAATGGGTGCCTATTGCATGTGTAAACGTTCGCTAGAGTTTACTATTCTCCAAATGCAGGAAGGCATTTCAATGTACTTGGAAGCACCCATGGGTGTTTTAATGCACCTAAAATATCTATAAATAGCCTACAGAAAGGAAAACAAGTTCATTCTTGCATTTGCAAATTTTTGAAGCTGCATTTGAGGGAGTGGAGTGGAGTGAGTTGGTGAAGTATTGCGAAAGCTATGGATATGGAGGATGTGGATGCATCAGGATCATATGTGCACTTGGTGAAGATAAATACCTTTTAAGCTCTTTGATTACTTGAGTTATGTACATATATTACAAGAAAAATGGTCGGTGATGTGGATCAATGGAATGGAGGTGGTGGTTCACCGGTTGGGTCAACTTGCTCTTGTGGAAGGAGCAAGCGATGATGGGCTGATGGATGGAAAATATTTTGAGGTAAAACTCATCGTATTAAGTGTGTGGAATGATGGGATATGATTCCTCTTTAGATTCATGAAAAATTATTGACATAAGGTCAAATTCTTCATAATTTATTCTTCAAAGTCATCGGGGTGATGGTTGTCTTCTTCTGAATTCAAATTAAGCCTTTGAAAGACTTGTTCAAAAGAAGATATGGAAGAAAATGGATGGTAGCCTAGACCTGAATGGTCATACGCTTCATGTTATGGAGTATCAATTAGCTCATGCACTTCCTATTTATATTAGCCTAAGCCATTTCTTTACCAATTATATTGATGAAAATAACAGGATGGAAACCCTAACATTTGTTGTATATTGGTAGTTGTTGGTTGCTTGGGTTCATTTGGAGGATAAGGATTAGACAATGATTCAATTATCCCATACAAAACATTTATGCTATTTGACATGTAACCCATATTATACACCACTCCTATAGATAAGGGTGGGTCATGTGTGCAACTGTAATCCTTGATAGTTTGGATGTTGAGCGATGTGACTATAATATCTTGGACCACGTATTAACCAATACTGGGATTAGTGATCTGGACCTCAACTTGGTATGACATGGACGTAGATGTGGAAATGGATGACTCATTATTGGATTGGGGTATGGATTGAGATGGTATCTCACACTTTGTTAACTCGACTTGTGAGACATTGGTTAATGTGGAGGGCGATGAATTTGATTGAAATAATTATTGAATTGAAAATGATGTGGAAGGAATGGTGGAGGATGATGTTGATGATGATGATGAAACTAACGTAGATTGAGTTTGACCACATGTGCATGTAGTCAAAGGTGATGAAGATGGGGGCATGGAAGTGGAAGCTTGATGTGTTGTAGTGATGGCAAGCCCTCCAGGGATAGGGGCTTTAGATGATGATCCATATTGGGTTGATGATGTGAGAAATAAATGAGTGGAAGGAAGCATGTATTCATAGGGATTGGAGATGAAATTGCAATACTTAAACGGTTCAACATCCAATGGTATACAATGTACTTGTCCCTCATGTACGTATTTCAAGCATTGATGTAGTATAGAAGGGACACATCTCATTTCCCTCATCCAAGGTCATCCAAGGAGTACATTATAAGCCATGGATCCTTCCAAGATGTGAAACATGGTATGAAACATTTTTATCCCCACTTCGATGGGTAAAATGATAGTGCCAACTATGGAGCAGAGAGCATCATTAAATGCTTATGATTCCAGGTAATATCATACATAATTCCTCTGAGCAATATCATACACAAGTCCTCTAGGAAATATCATACACAAGTTCTTCGGGCAACATCATACACAAGTTCTCCGGGAAACATCATACACAAGTCCTCTAGGAAATATCATACACACTATATTTAACACATTCCATGTTCAACATTACATTTTACACATTGCATTTTACACATTGCATTTCATACATTTCATGTTAAACATTGTATTTCACACATTGTACTTCACACATGACATTCACACCAACATCATACACAAGTCCTCTAGGCAACATCATACACAAATCCTCTGAGAAATATCATACACAAGTTATCCAGGTAATATCATACACAAGTTCTCCGCGCAACATCATACACAAGTCCTCTGGGCAACATCATACACAAGTCCTCCGGGAAACATCATACACAAGTCCTCTGGGCAATATTATACACACTGTATTTAACACATTCCATGTTCAACCTTACATTTTACACACTGTATTTCATACATTCGATGTTAAATATTGTATTTCACACATTGCACTTCATACATTACATTCATACCAGCATCATACACAAGTCCTCTGGGCAACATCATACATAAGTCCTTTGAAAAATATCATACACAAGTCCTTCGGGAAACATCATACACAAGTCCTCCAAGCAATATCATACACAAGTTCTCTAGGAAATATCATACACAAGTCCTCCGAGAAATATCATACACAAGTCCTCCAGGTAACAACATACACAAGTCCTCTAGGCAATATCATGCACAAGTTCTCCAAGAAATATCATACAAAAGTCCTATGGGCAACATCATACACAAGTCCTCCAAGAAACATCATACATAAGTCCTCCACGCAACACTAAGTAAGCCCTCCAGGTAACATCATACACAAGTCCTTTGGGAAACACTAATTAAGTCCTCCAGGAAACATCATACACAAGTCCTCCGGGTAACACTAAGTTCTTTGGGCAAGCTAATTAAGTCCTCCAGGCAACACCCATTATTCCACACACTGAACAAGATGAGTTTTACCTCAGAATGTTCCCCATACATTAGCCCATCATTCACTTGCTTCTTATACAAGAGTGAGCCAAACCAACCAGTGAACCACCACCTCCACTTCATTAATCCACATCACTGATCAATTTTGTAACATATGTATATAATTAAAAAAAATCACAAAAACACAAAAACAAATTAAAAAAAAAAAAGCAAAAACAAAAATCATTGCATTGCATTTGCATAATTTTATCATTTGCATCTATACATGTTGCTTGTTGCTATCCGAGTTCACAATATTCAAGGAGCACATAAGCTTACCAGGCTAGGGGGAGTAGAAGAACCCGAGCCACTGAACATCATACACTTGAAAGCATTCCATGCTTACTATGATTTATACATACATACATACATATATATATATATATATATATATATATATATATATATATATATATATATATATATATATATATATATATATATATATATATATATATATATATATATATATCGTGTGTGTGGCTATTACACAAAAACAACATTGCATTTCATTTCAAACATTGCATTGCATACATTTGCATTTTACACCTTACATTTCACACATTGCATTGCATACATTGCATTACATACATTTCATTTGCATACATTTCATTTACACACATTTCATTTCACAACTCACATTTCATTCATTGCATTTGCACCATCATTTTCACACATTTCATTTCATATTAGGGATCATTTATTCAGTTTAGATATTAATTGGTCCAATAAAGTCATGTTGCCTTAATCAGGGGCACCTTCAAAACATCATTCATTTCATTGCATCATTCCATAAAGATAAATTGTTATTAGCAAAGCCACATGTCCATATTTCCTAGATGTGTTTGGTCACTCAACCACTCCTAGTGTTTTAAGAAAACTTCAAATACATGTCAAGTTTTCTTGAGGACCAAGACACATTTTCACTAAGAAAATATTCAGTTTTGAAAATTGAATCTAAAGATTCTTGAACTAAACACAATCACACATCTTAAAAACATCTTGTATCAAATAGGGATAACACCATACTTGGGTTGTACCTCAAAGTGAAAAGGGTATTCCTTGTTTGTCCCATCATGCACATAGTCCAAAAAAATAGTGGTTTTCACCACTATCACAATATCAAAATAAAAAAAGAGTAGGGTAAAATCCCTAAAAACTCTAAATCCTTTACACATCACATACCATAGATCCTCAAGTTGTAAGTATAGTACTACATTTCTAGTCATATGGTTAGGTAGTCATCCCCAAAACTTAGAGATAAAATTCTTGGACTATGGATCTAATATCCATCAAGGCTAGAGATGCTTGAATGGTAGTGGAGTACACTCACACGTGGCGACACGTCTCTTTTAAAAGAGACCTTTGACCACACATAAGGAAAAGCTAACTTCTTGGTCTTATTGATAACAGGTTTAAACCCAATTTACTCAAGATGAGTTAATGAACTAACTTGCACACACATTGGTTCTTTATTGCTTCGAGTCATTACCATGCTCATGATTTGGTAAATGAATTCACTACACACACATTTGGTCTTAAAGAAATTAGGTAATATTTAGTGAGTTTGTTTTATACCACTAGTATGTTTGAGTCTCTGCAAAATAGTCAATTTTCCATATCAACATCCATATCTTCTTCCATATAAACATTCATTTCTTATTCCATGTCAACATCCACGTCTTCTTCCATGTCAAAATCCATGTCATTGCATAATTCTTCCATTTTACATACCACCAGTTTGGTGCCCCCAATTAAAAAATAATGCTAAACATGGTCAAGAAAAATACTAAACTATAAATGATCATTAGATAATTAGTTCATTTGCATCCATAACACATTATCATATGCATTAAGAAAACATATACACATGCATCCACAACAAGCATTCACATAAAAGCATAACACAAAAGTAAAATCCATGTATAAATATATAATTCACATATGCAAAGATCGCTCGAAAGTTCAAACAACATCACAACTTAGGGGTGTTTTGTGGCACTTTCCCGTCCTTTCCTTCAGAAGTGCTATTTTATTACTGATATTTCCTTCTGCTGGATAGGTGTTTTCGAAGGCTTATTTTTTTGCATAAGGACTTGTGGCCTATGGTGTTCATTTTCTGCTAAACCACTACAGTTCCACCTTTTAGGATTTTGTTCCATATTTGCTTCTATTCGGGCTCCCCTGCATGGGATGCTTGTTTTCCTTTAGTTCTCTATTTCCCAAGGGTGGTTTCTGGTTTTCCTACCCTTGGGATGTTTCAAATTTTAAATTTTTGGCTTTGTTTCTTTTCCCACCTGTGGGAAAGGTTCAAATTGATTTTTAGTGGTTGGGGCGGTCTGGCGCTTTCTCCCGCCATTTGTTTGCTTCAAATTTTTATTTTGCGCCTTTTTATTCAAATTTGGTTTCTGGTGGGCCTTACCTTCCTGCCCGTTTTTATTTTGGCGTAAAGGAAGTCGTATTCCTCTAGCGCAAAGGAAAGCGCCTTCCCTTGGCGCAAAGGATGGTGCCTTCATTTTTTGGTCCTCTAGTGTGTTCCTTTTTTGTTCCTTTTGGCTGTCCTTGCCTTGATTTAATTTTTTGCATTCTGATCCATTGTAATCAGGTTTTGGGATCCTTGACAAAAACCCACTTTTAATCTACCAAAAAAAAAAATCTTCCTATATAAATATGTTTTATATTTAAAATTTATTTATACAATATATTTTATTAAAAATAATATAATAAACATTAAATAACGTTTAATTTGTCAAATGATGAAAACTGGGGTACAAAACTTGCCAAGCCATCTACACATAATTATTAAAAAATATTATAAAATTATAATATTTTTTGTTTTAGTTACATAGGAGAGTTGGTTATAGTTAGTAACTAGTAACCGTAGGGTTCAAACCACAGGGACTACTCCCAACAACCTATTCGTCTCATTGTTGTTGACCTGGTGTGAGATGGAGATCATCGGTTGCTCGAGGTTTGTACTGTCATCGTCGGTGTGATGCGCACTCATATGATTCAGCATAGACTACTACCTTTGCTAAAGCTGACAGCGTATCACCGAGGTTTGAACCTAGATCTCTTCTTGACAAGTAAATAATGTCATAATATAGTTATAATAGTGAAAACACTCATAAAAACTTGTGTAAACTCATTTAAAAAAATAGATGAAAACTCTTTTAATCCCCTATAACCATTAAAAAATAACATAATTTTTTTATTTTATCAATAAGGTATGAAAAAAATACTAATATATCTTTGCAATCATATTTAGCTTTAATATTAATATGCAATTTGAGTACAAAAGCAATAAATCTCTTGTTGATGGATTGGTGAATTATTTTTTATACTTGGCAGCACGACAAAGGAGTGTAAATTCAATTATAAATCTATTTCATACTTGCATTTGTTCAATACTTGTCTAAAATGCCTTCTCACTTTAGTACAAGTCTTGTTTTATTCCACAATAATTAGCTATAAATTATTCCTAATAAGAATTGAATAAAATGTTTTTAACATTTTTTTTGTTATATAAGAGTTGGTCGCAATCACATTATTTTTAGTAACTGATAAGTGTAGGGTTCAAACCATAGGAGCTGATTTCACCAAAACTATTTCGTTTCGTTATTGATGCCACTATTTTTAGTAACTAATAAGTGCAAGGTTCAAACCATAGGGATTTATTCTACCAAACCTATTTCATTTCGTTATTGTTGACCTGACATGAAGGGAACCATCCATCGCTTAGGATTCGTACTATCATCGTCGATTTGGTACGCACTCAAAGGATTCAAATTAGACTACTACCTTTGCAAAAGGGTTGCCCCCTAAGTTTGAACCTGGGTGTCTTCTTGATAAATGCCTGGTGTTGAGTGTATATTTTGCCAATTGCAAAATACCACCACATGCAGAGTATTGAATAGAAAACTCTCTCTTGAAAAGAAACCAAATGACAAACATTCAACTTTTCCAAGGTTCTAGTAAAATATCTAAAAGAGTACAATAATGCCAGAAATAATTCAATGATGCATGTGACCATAAACAAGGGGTCTTTGCTGGTTCTAAACAATGCTTAGTGATTGAAAGATCTAACTGAAAAGCTAGTGTAAAATAAAAGTAGTTCTTTTTAGGGTTTTTTAAATTGATTCTACCCTGAATCCCTATTAGTAAAGTACTTTGTCTTCACTTAAAAGGTTTCAAATGATAAAATGTGGAATTTTCCACTTCATTTTAATGACCGTGCCTTTAAGATGAAGTAATTTTTAGATAGTTGGGTTCATTTTATCTTCCTTATGTTGATCCCACTACCCAAATAGTAGTTAGTAGAAGTTAGCGTGTTAGCAATGTTAGCAAAATTAGCTTTCATTTCTTATCTTAATTTAATGTGAAATAGCAGGTTAGTATCCCTCCTAAACCATGTGTTTTATCTGAAAGCTTAGATTAATGAATTTTGGAGGTGCAAAAATTCGAAAAATGACCAGAATGGAAATAACTTGAAAGCTTAACAATTTCGGAAATGGACCAGAATAGAAATGAAAGTAAAAAGAAATTAGCAAAAATTATGGAAAAGGACCAGAATGGAAATAAAAGAAACTGAAATTTTGACCAGAATGAAATTATTGAATTTTTGAAATAAAATGAACTTAACAAAAATGAAGAAATAAACAATGCAGATTTGGTTAGCTGAAAAAGTCAAATTCTGAATTAGTTTAGCAAGCTCCTCCCTGCAAAATCCCAAGTTATGAGGTAATCATAAAACAACCTGAATTAATGGACCTACAACATAAGCACAATACCATTAAATCAAGTGCAAGACTCAAAGGAAATAATAGAGAAATTGCATCATCTTGACCTTCGCCTATTGCAACCCATTTCATGGAATAAGACAATGGCTAGAAGTCACTAAAATGCAGAAATGATAAGACACTAAAAACGTTAGTTTTATGATTAGAAACCCTCCTTTTTATTTTGCTCACAAAAGTTTGCTACCCTCTCAAAATATTAAAAATGCTCTTTCTTATTGCTTTTTGGAATGTTACATCATTTCTAGCCCCCCTCTAAACAGGTAGGATAACAAGGTATAAATAATGCTTAGAAGTCCTTTCGCTTCAACTTCTTTCACAATTAAAATAATAAATGGATATAAGAAAATAATCCATCATCATTTTCTATGATTTAATACAATAAAATAACACTTCTAAACATTATTTTAAACAATAATAAAACCAAAATATAATCTTACGTAACTCCTTATGTCTCCCCTTTCTCTTATCACATAGGCATTCTACCCAAGAACACCCCTTTGCACCCATTAAAATGAATAATAAAAAACATTTAACTATACCTTATAACCCCTACGATTTTAGGCTTCCTTTAAAACATTGAATATAAATCAAACAACATTCACATTAAAATAAGACAGGCCAATCTCATTCAGCAAGATTTTCGCTGTGCTCTTCAAAACCAAGGCCCGATGGTATCTCTTCGAAGCCATACCAAACGTGCCCAAGGATTGGGATGACGTCCCCCATTCTGGGCACTTTGGTTTGCATATAACCCAGTGAGGCCATCATGCCATCGATACAACCATGGCACTTTCAACACCATGTCGTGGTGCTACGATCGATGCAACTATGGCATTGTCAAAACAACGTCACCATGGTGTTGCGTTCGATTGCAGCCATGGCGCTGTCAACACCATGTCAGGGGGCTACCATCGACGCAGCCATGGCATTGTCAACCCTTCACCATGGTTGTTGATCTCCTTGCTCTCGCACTCACGTTGTGCAATACCAACGAAAAACTTTCCATGCTCTCAAGGTAGACCTTTATCTCCATCGATTAGGGTTACGAGTTGCCCTAATAATGTTTCTTTGTTGGCTTGTTTGACGGTATGCCTCAGGTTTCAACCATTTCATTGTCAAATCCGATGCCTTATGTGTTGTCCTCCTGAAACCCTAATGCTATCTTTGGACTACTTCCTCTTTTGCCAGCGTTACGTAGCCTCAAACGTTTTGGAATAGCCACCCTTGCCTTCGATCGTTTTGAATAGCCGCCATCGCCTTCTCCTGCAATCAAACGTAACATGGTCAAACATATTATTATCACATCCTTTGTAAAGTATATTATAATAATAATATTATATACAATATAATAATATTATTATAATAATAACATTTTAGAATAAAATAATCATAATAATATTATTATAATATTAATTTAGAACATCATAATAATATTACTATTATATACATAATATAATTAATGTAATTATATTAGGTAGATAATAGCATATTATTTTCTATCATAATTTCTTTGTACCTTTTGTATTCTCTTCTTGTTTTAGGTAATGTTTTGGTCAGGCCTTGCTTTATTAAACACATTCCATCACCTTAGATAGTATGAAGAACATTAAACTCTATTTATCAAAATGAATTTTATTTAATCTAAGCATTAATTCCTAGATTAATTAATCATTAAATATCAAATAACTAAAGCAATTAAAATCATTAACATAAACGGTCAAACATCACTATTCTTACAAGCCAAAGAAAATCAAAAACCTTTAATACCAAAACATGACAAGTGGGTCCCCAAGAAGCTTGGGATGGTTGTGAAAACTCCACAACACCTGGCTAGACAAGCACTTACCAATCCACCTACCCCTCGAGGGCTAAAACATTTTTAACACTTGCTAGGACAAAACAACTTATAAGACTAGAGTTTTATTATCAAAAATGTTATTTTTTTTTTCTAAAGAAAATAAGTTTACATAAAAATTTAAAATTGAGTCAAAATTCTCTCTTTCTAAAGAATTGTTTTTTAAAATTGATCTTACTCTTAAATTCTTCTTGTTATCTTTTGAATTGATCTTACTCTTAATTTATCCTAACTTCTTTGTTTCTATTTCTCTGAAGAACTCAAACATAGAATCCACTAACATATCAACACAACTATCCTGTATATTATTATAAGCTTTGCATTTTAACATAAATCGTTTCTTTGTTTTTGTTTCTCTTTAGATTCCTTCCATCTACATCTTACATATGAGTCAATGTAAACTAGTCCTCAATTGGGTTATAAAGATATTTGCTCTCCATTTGATTTTTTTAGATGAAAAAGTTATTATATTAATAAAATAATGTCTAATCATACAAAAAAAATGGCGGGTGGGATTAGCACACCCCGTAAACCAACACACTAACCACCGTGGTTAGGAGTACACAAAAGTGTCAGAAACAGTCCATAAAAAACCAGATAACAACCACCAAAACAGTGTCAAATATGCATTAAAAAAGAAAAGATTCGAGAAATCACTTCCAGGTGGAAGGCCTAAAGTTTTACTTCATAAGGTCATAAGTCCATCCAACGTTTGAATAAGCAAGAGCCCCCCAGCCATCAGCAGTAGTACCACTAATAGTAAAATTTTGTGCATTTGGTACAATTTCACCCCAACCAAGGGCATCATCTTGCTCAAGAAGCCAAACATCCCAGCTAAAGGTTGCGCGAGACGGACCTCCAGCTCCAGTTTCTCCAAATTTGCACTACAAGGGGGGCTAGGACCAGTGTCTGATGTTAGAATATTAATGTGCACTATGCCTTATTGACACTTGTTAGTTTCTCTTGACACTTGTCATATATTCATATAGGCCTCGTGACTATATATTGTATCAATTTCATGTGTAATATATCTCATATCATTTTCATTCCCAAAATGGGGTATCAGAGCATTTCCCTGCCCTGTTAGTTTGAGGAGGGATTTCCCTCATGGAAATCCCCCCATTTTTGTTCTCCCTCATTTTTTTATCTTCATTTTCTTTTTCAAACCAGGGAGTATGCTCTCCATCATTGATGGATCAAAAACCAGAAGTTTGAGAAAGATTAATGGCTGAAAATTTTGATTTATTGGGAGCTTTAGTATCTGTCCGCAGAAGTCATTTCTCAACAGTGAGAAATGAAAAATAGGATACAATCCAAGATCTGGATGGCAGCGTTTCGAAGCAGATCGACAAGGTCGAGGCCAAGCACCAGAAGAAGTTTCAGTTCGTTGATCCAGCCTATGACAGTTGTTTTACGTATCGATAAATATGGGTCTATAGTAGAAAATAGTTGAACCTAAATATGGCATAATTTGATGTTAGTAGAAAGACAACAGATGAAGCGGGAGTTACAATTTTTTTCTCTGAGGCCGCAAAGACCTGGATGGTTTGGCACTGTAAATTTCTTTGCACGTTTTTGAGCTGGTCTTGTAAATTTTTTTTTCGAACTCCTGCATTGATAACATCATGGGGAGTGGTCATAAAATAAACTATGAGTTGTTGAGGTAGAGACGACACCGATGAAGTTTGACCCATTGTTTCTTTTAATTTTCTATCTGTGACAGATCTCAGCATAGCAGCGCAGTGATGATAATGTGAAAAAAATCAGATGTTAAACAGTTTTTCAGCGGGTGGTGCCTAATGGAGAAGCGAAGCAAAAGCAACAAGAGGAGATTCTGGGCAGATTTTGAGTGGGCAAATCATCAATACGCCCAAGCTAGTGGACACTGCGGAGAATAAATGAAGGACTATTTTTTTGTATGGTATTTGATATAGGTTTTTCAATGAAGTTTTTTGCTCAAACCGACAAGCAAGAATCAATCATGGACATTGTGGATCCTCGTTTGATGATAAATACTCTGGCAGTGATTACGTGCTGGCGCAGATCCTAACAATTAAAAAAAAATAGGCGATGATCTCCTGAAAACGGTAAATTTTTTTTTATAGTTCCATATGATCGAGGTGGAAAATAGTGGAGGATGGTGTTTTTTTTTTGTTTTGTTGACTGCAAATCTCCAACAGTTCAGTATTTACACTGCTAGTAAGCTCCCGTGAGGTCAGTACTAGTGAATCTTGAGTGGCGATCATGAAGCGACACAGGCAAATTTTTTTCTCTAAAGGGGCTCCGTTTTGCGCTTGACTTGTTTCCCATAAGAAATCCAAATGAAATAATTGTTTGACCACGAAGTTTTGGTGCGATGGTGTCATTGCCTAATCTATGGATGAAGTTAGCATGTTCGTGAGTTTTTCGCTTTGTGGAGACGCTCTGATGTTTAGCTCCCATGACATTTGTTGGGCGACACAAAACTGTAAATCTCCAAATGAAGTCACAGATGTAGTTGCAGATTTTAGCTGCCATGCTTCGTCCTATTCATGCATCATCACATCATCGATTCCCCCGCCCGTTTTGGTATTTTTTGATGCAGTGACTGGTGGTGTAATGGAGTGATTTATTTACCAGTGACAAACACCACTGTTTGTTTGAGATATAGACCGAGATGTACAATTGCAATTTTTGGTGTTGGCCAAATAGAGGGCGTGTGTCGCCAAGAACTCCTTGTGAAATACCGTGGACAGCGCTATGGGTGCATAGAAGCAGTGCGGAGATATGGTATGCAGTGCAGTGTGTGATTGTTGCCGAGCATAATGGTGTTGATGCCTAACAGAGGGTGTGTGTCACCAAGTAGAAATTAGAACCTAGGCTGTAGACTGATGGCAATGCCCATTGTCGTCCATAGAAATCTGGAAGCACATATTTCAGATGTCAAAAGTGATGCTAAAAATTGTGTGCAGGCCTGTGTTTAGGAGCACAGTGGATGCAGTAGATATTGTTGCAATCCATTTTTTTTGGAGGTGTACCAAGGAAGAAGAGGAAAACATAGTTTTGTTTTATGTGCCCAGTTAGATTTTTTTCTCTGCTTGATGTTGCTAGCTCCGCACTCCTGCAATGGTCATGCAATAACCAATAGCCAACGAATGTGATATTTATTTTTTGCTTGAAAAGTTTCTACAGGAATGAAGGCAGATCGTTGGTAGATCATTGTCCACAAGTGCACCAATTTTAGGATCTACGGATTGATTTTTTGGTTAACTCGGCATGCCCCGACAAAGTGGAGTTTGTTTCGAAGACTGATGAAATGGCGGACAATACCACCATGGCCAAGATGAAGGTGCCTGTCTTCTTAATGGTGCCAGAGAAGATTCACTCCTCCAACAGCTGCTGATCTGACCTGTTTCCCTAATGTGAGAATGGATGAGCTCACCCAGGATGATCCTCCTGTTTCTGTGTATTTATTGATTATGTATTTGCAGCTCTCGTGGTTTCCTATTTTTTTATATTTTGCTACAGATAATACGTCGATGATGTCCGTGTACTATTTTTAGCATTTTTGATCGACGGATGTTAAACAAGTTTATTGTTCTGTTTGTGTTGCATGGAGGAGGATCTAGTTGGTTGCTGGGCCGATTTGGCCAACGCTTGGACGTATGGTTTGTAAATCTACACACTGCAACAATGATGTCCTAGTTGAAACACTTAGACCAGCGGAGTATACTTTTCTGTTTGTGAGTAGCGTTGTTTCCAACAAGTGAGATCGTTCGTTTGAGATTTGAGATCGCGGTCGGAGAACAAACAAATGTCTCGAACTTCAGAGCCACTGCTAATAATTGTTTTTGTGGAAATGGCAGCTCGTGATCGCTCCCAATAATATTATGAAAAATCATCCTATATTGATGTGTGACGGCTATTACAGAGAGTTTACAATGCCATTGCAAGATTTTCGATGGGCGGAAAATATGAAAGTCGGTTGCCTTGAGTGAGTTCAATCAGGAAAGTTTCACTGAAAATCCGTTAAGATGATAAAGTTGTTGGTTTCTTTTGTGAAGGATGAATTGGACACTGACGAAAGGGAGATGGTTTATCTCGCGATTCTTTCATATTTCATATTTATGGGCTCTCATTTTTTGCCTCGGGACTGCTTTCGATGAGGTCCACCATTATTGTGCAGGCGAAGACCGCGTATTCCATTTTAGATCCGAATCTTCTGTGCTGCCCTACAAATATTGTTAATGAAGAACACATTCACGTGTACGTTGTATTCCAGCACATAATGCACACACGAAACCCATGCTTCATCGCCCACCAAGCTCGAATTAACATTTCCACTGCTCGATTTCTAACAGTGTCAATAGCATTAACATCGGTATTGCTATACTTGGGTCTGCAGTTGGGTTTTTGTATTGACAAATTTGAATTTTGTTAATCCGCTATGTTAAAATGACTATCATATTTCTACAAAATCTTGTTTGACGCGTCAACAAGATCTCTATGGTCGAGCAGGAAATTTCTTTCATGGGGACGCTATTTTTTTTGTGGAGCTTCGGTGGAGGGCGCTTCCGCGCGAAGTGAGATGAAGACCCGCCGCTCTACTGCGTGATATTTTTTTTACCAAACATGGCACCTGTAAATGTGCCAAGATATTATTGCTTGCATGTTTTCTAGTTTTTTTGCATATCGTGGTCAAGAAAAGATATTTTTTCAATGGTTTTGATGGACGTCAACAATACAAGGCAATTATGAATATGACGTCTGTAAGGGACTCCAGCTTTGAGTAGACACCATTTTTGCTATTTTCGTTGGCGTTACCGATAGCGAGGAAAAGCTAATATTTTTTTAATGGGGACCAGACAAGGCGGCCCATGTGGAATTGCAGGCGGATAAGGCCCATGTGAGGGAAAAATCACCATAAGGGAACCTTTTAAAAAAAAATTATGGTGATTTAATATTGTATTCTCTTGGAGGGAAAATTTTAAATTATGATAAAAAAATTATTAGTCGACATTATGGCTTTAATGGCCATTTTTTTTACCACATGGAGGTGAAAAGGCCCATGTAATTCCCCTGCAAGGAAAAATTGAAAGACTGATTTTTGTTCCACCTGAGTGTGATGCCAGGAATATTCCTGATGTTTTACTGCCTAGAGAGGCATCTTGTTTTTCCACATAATGAAGGCCCCATTGAGACCCAAACATAGGGGTATTTATAGTCATCAAAAATATTTTTTTGAGACGAATACAGTGGTGGTATCCTTCTTAAGTTATGAGGTAGTTTGGCAAGATTTGTTTAGCCTCATACATTGTTGTATTCTAGAGTGTATTTTTAGTTGAACCTGGCACTCTATGTAAGTGATCCTAGTATCTAGTCACCTTCTCTACAGAACCTGGTGGATGAAGCAGCTGGTTACCCATGCATTTTGGTAGGATGAGATGGTCACCATAAGGACACCTACTCTAGGGACTACAGACATAGACTCCCTAGACTCTATCCAAGAACTTTTTCGGATTAACTTATGAAGACTACAATCGAAGACACTTCAAAAGATTCTCTTCTCTTATTTCTTATTCTCCTCAACATTTGGATTCTATGTCTCATTTTATTGTATTTTTGAGTGCATTTTTGGCAGAGACTGACACTCTTATATAGCTCATATTTCCTTTGTATTAAGGTGTATTTTTGACAGAGACCGACACCTTCTAGATTGAGTTCACCATGAGGGAGGATGATATTCATGGTGAATCTAGTCAATGACCTACGAGAGGCAATATACCTAGAGGATGACTTGTAGAGGTAACAGACCCATGGAAGTGGTTGACCCTGAGGCACCCAGGATGACCTTGAAGCACTTAGACGGTTGACCTAGAGGTAACAGATCCAAGGAAGTGGCTGACCCTGAGGCAACATATCGAGATGTATACACCGTTAATATAGCATTATTCACAATTGGAGAGCCAAGCGCAAAGAGCACGAGCCTAGTCTAAATTATGTAATAAAGGAGGATGTTAGGGTTATTTTTAGTAGTCAATATTAAGGGGGAATGTTATCTAATGTTGACTTGTTTTTTTCTCTATAATTAGGATAGTGTACATTAAGGGGGAATGCTAGAATATTAATGTGCACTATACCTTCAGTTTTAGTTTGAAATTTGTCATGTTCATTGACACTTGTCATGTTTTTCATATAGGCTTATGCCTATATATTTTACTCTTTTGTATCAATATAATATCTCATATTTTCCCATTCCCAACAGACCAAGATGTATACACCATTGATCTAGCATTATTCACAGTTAGAAAGCCAAGCGCAAAGAGCACGACCCTAGTCCAAATCATGTAATAAAGGAGGATGTTAGGGTTCTTTTAGATAAGTCACCATTAAGGGGGAATGCTACCTAATTTTGACTTGTTTTTTTCTATAGTCAGGATAGTGCACATTAAGGGGGAATGTTAGAATATTATAATGTGCACTATGCCTTCATCTTGACACTTGTCATGTATTCATATAGGCCTCTTGCCTATATATTGTATCAATTTCATGTGTAATATATCTCATATAATTTTTATTCTCAACATCTGGTAGTAGAGGGCTATGGCCAGCGATGGGTACCCTAGTGAGTCGACAATCAAGACCTGGAAGGGGAAGTAAGAGGCACACAACTCATAGCGCAGGGCACATTCCCCCAATGATCCATGAGGGTACGTAAGTACTGTAGCTCCACATGTACTTTTTCAACCTGTACCTGAATTTGTAACCAACGATAAAAAATATAGCATATTTATCAGCAACAAAGAAGACACACATGACATCTTGCTGAGAAAAATAGCTCTATTTCGAGACTTCCAAAGATAAAACAAGGTACCAATTCTAAAAATATTCCAAACAACACCCAAGTTGAAGGAAAAAGAAATAGGGTCACCCAAAATATCATGCACCCAGGTAAAATCCTCTTGCATAAAAGGTCTAAAAATTTCAAGAAGCCACTCCCAGGCCGACTGAGCCCGATCACAAAACCAAAAAACATGTAGTAAATATTTTGCCTATCCGTAAACCGAGTAAATGGGATTATGAACACCCAGATGCTTAATCCTATTGCCAATAGACAACCCTTAGTGCAAGAGGCTCCAAGCAAAAAACTTTATTTAGGTTCAATATAAGTAGTAGCCCAAGCAATCCAAAACCTCTTATTCCATCGGGAGGGAAGAGATACTAAGTCCCATCTCATAGTGAGCTTATCAACCATTGGAACTTGCGGGGTGAGCCATTTGTAACCTAGATGAGCTTTATATTGCAAAATAGGAAGCTCCCCAGGCCAACACCAATTTGACCACCAAGTTTTTTAAAAATGCTATGCAGTTTGCACCAAATAGAAAATGGAATACTATCAATAACCACCTCATAAGTATCTCTATCACCAGGATTTAAATTGTGAATTTTATGAAAACTTTCCCAAGGTATCCAACTCTTGGTATGTCGGGAGAAGAAATATAAAATGGAAGCAATACCACACTTATAGAACCTCTGCACTATGACCCACTGCACCAGAGCTAGGGGAGAGTCCTACCAAGTGATAACAAAATACCACCAAATATTTATGGAAGGCAAAGAGGCACCTGCTTTGCGAAAACTCCCTTTTCAACTGAACCAGGATTTGAAGGTCTCCCAGGATTTCCAAATACTCTAAATAATAAAATAACCTTTAACTTTAATAGGGACAGGGGTAGTAAGAATGGATTACAATCCCACCCCTTTCCAAATTGTCTTTCTCTGAAGCAAACTAGATAAAATGCAATGCCTAACCAACACTTCCAAGATTCATCCTCAATTAAAGATCGAGTGATCCATTTAGCACAAAGAGAAAAACCTTGTTGATGATAATCAAACAAACCCATGCCTCCACAGTCCTTGGGCAAACAACAAATTTTCCAGGCTACCCAATGAAAACCTCGTTTGATAGAGTCTTTTGCCAACAAGAAATCTCTCAGAAGCTTATCTAGATTTTTATAACAAGATTTGGATGGAACCTAGCAAGAAGAATAATAGACATGGGTAGTGGCTAAAACCTTAGAACAAATCTAAAATTTTCCTACCAGATAAATTTTCTTACTAGTCCAGTAAGAAATATTCTTGTCCATTTTCTCAATAACATACTGCCACAATTGAGTAGAGGAACCATGAAATGCAAAAGGAATTCCAATAAATTTAAACACCTCACTCGATTGAATCCAAGTCCATTGGAAATAACATAGCTAGCATGGCAGCTGGGATTGGGATTGCCAAAAATAGTAGGTTTTTTTGCATTGAATAGAAGAACTAGATGCTAAACAGAACACCTCTAAGCAACTAATAGTTGAGGAAAGGGATTACTCATCTTCTCAAAGTGTTAAAAAAAATCATCAGCAAAATGACCATTGACCAACTGACGACGGTCAGAACTGGGGAGAGCAATACCCCTGATTAATCCTTGATTTACCTTATGGGCCAACAAATAGCCAAAAGCCTCTACAATAATAATGAAAAGAGATGGAGCAAGACGACACCCATGCCTTACATAATGACCAAGAGAAATTGACTGAGATTGACTTTTATTCAAATTAAGAACAGCTGAAGCATCTTGAAATAATATAAGAACGTTGCTCACAAACACTGGCCCAAAGCCCAAAGCCTAAAGCATGACAGTGATGAAGTACCACTCCATCTTATCATAGGCTTTCTCTGAGTCAATATTAATGAATAAAGTATCTTTTTTCAGAATTTCTTGCCCACTCGATACCTTCCCAAACAACAAGAACATTATCAAGAATGTATCTTCCCTGAACAAAGCTAGTTTGTTAGGTCTAACAATCAAAGGCAAGAGAGATTTAATCTTAAGCACAAGGGCTTTGATAATAATATTATAGCTCACATTAAGTAAGGTGATCAACCTCCAATTAGTTATGAGCTTAGGGTCTCCAGACTTAGGAATAAATCTAACATTACCTTTTTTAATAATGGAACCTAGTGAACCACATTGTAGGGCTTCAAGATACACTTTGTGGAGATCAGAACCAAGCACATCCCAAAATTATATTTATAATTCACATGGGAAGCCATCAAGACCAGGTGCCTTATCATTGGCCATGAGTGACAAGGCATTTTTTGGACCATTTGATTTTTGAATCTATATATGCTTGTTAATGGTGCTTATACATGAGCTTGAACTCAAAAAAATAGTACATCTTTTTCCTAGCTCTTTTGTTTACATCGTTGTCATTTTTTTCCCTCACAAATATCTTTGTTATTACTTAGGAATTCTATTAACTTAATACTCCACTTATTCATTTGAGATTTGTTTGATCTAAGTGTTCTTATTTTGTTCAACTCATCTCCTAGTGTAAAGTTGGGACATCTATTTTTTTAATTGCTTTTATGGGATTAAACCAAGTGCCACCCATATTACATCATGACCATACAGTCGTATTACAACTTGGTAATTATGCATATATAGCATGGCAAGATTTAAACCTAGGTCTCATCCTTAAAAGTTGAGGTGTTCAACCCAGTTGAGCTTATGCCATTTTATAAATGTTAAGGTTTACCCATGAGAACCTTTGTTTAAGATTGAAACTCTTCATTTCCAACTAGCTATTCTAAACCCCATGGGCACCTTGGGCCATCTATTTACATTCCAATATTTTTAAAGTATCTTAGAAGAAGAATTGCAATAACCTCTATAGGAAAAGTACTTGTATTTGCTACAAGTATTTAATATGGAATTAAAGCTTTTATTTTGAATTTATTTCTAATCAAACACTTTTGGATCCTTTGTATTTGCCTCCATTTTAAAGTTTTTTTATATTTTTGGCTCATATTGCATACCCATAAGGATCATTGGCACTACTGGAAAAGCAAAAAAGACCTGCATGATCTCATAATTCTACCTCCCCACATTCATTCTACAATATAAAGATTGCTCTCCAACCTCCTATTTATTCTTTTCAATCTGCACACTTTTCAACTAAATATCTAATTTAAGTATACACCAAGATACTTATTTTTTGTTACTTATTCTAGAGACCCCCTTTAAATTGGAAGCTTAACCATTTCCTTCTCCTTTGGTTGGTAAAACCAACATTCTTGGTTTTGCTAGTATTTACTTGCATGGCAACTCCCCTATAGAAGTGTTTTAAGGCCTTTAAATTTTTTCTTAACTCTTTTGTTGTCCTTGCAATCAAAATATAATCGTTTGCATACAAAAGTAGCTTCATCACATTACTATCTAATTGAAAACGTTCTCGTGCAGTAACATTTATCATTCTTCTAACTTATCAATATATAAGTCAAAAGATAACAAACCTTCTTGTTTAATCCTATATCATCTCTAGAATAAGTGTACTCATGGGGAAGGTGGCCCATTGTGCCATCCAATTGTGACATAGTATCATACAATATATTTATTTAAAATAAAAATTAACCATTTAAAGTTATCATTTCAAAAATAATTTTTCACACATAAGTAAAACAATCAAGATTATTTATGCAAATATATATATATATATATATCCATTGTGCTTTATTACATTTTATAGGTATAGTGTAGCATGTACTTGCTATTTTCTAGTTGCTATGGATAAACTTACATTTTTATTAGTGTGTTTTATTGATCTAAAATTTAAAGTACAACATGCAATTTATATGGGCATCTTATTAATAACATTATGCAATTTATATGGGCATCTTATTAATAACATTCTAACTACTAAAATAAAAGCAATCACTTTTTTCCTACCAAACCAAAGCTTTAAGAGATAAATATTAGAAATTTGTTGATTTGAATCATCATTCTAACAATTAAAATATAAAAGGATGACTTTTTCCCTGCCAAACCAAAACTTTAAAAGATTATTAGAAATTTGATGATTGAATAGAGCTTATTTTGAGATAAGATGCAGAAATAATAATCCTCTACTTCATAGAAACTAACAAATAATTTTTCTACTTTTGAGGAAGATACGACTCAGTGAAGTCAATCATTCGGAACAAGGGTAGTGACGATTTTTCAAGTCGCGAAAAACAAAATTGCAAATTATTATCAGCTAAGGTTTAGATGATGGGAAGAGCAATAAAGGGCTAAGACTTCAGTGATGCAAGACACTCTATCTGGACAAAGAAATTTTCAGTTTCTTTATCTTAGAAATTGTGCATGCAAATTATTATAAGTTTTTATCAAATATTATATTTGCTATAGGAAATTTAGATAAATTTCAATAGATTTTGAGTTTTAGTTTCCTTTCCATGGACCAATTTATAGTTAAATCCTTAGAATCATCTCTAGTGGTAGAGGTTAGTGAGCGCACCTCAAAGAGATCCTCGTTGCTCTAAGATAGGGAAATTTTTGGTAAATTTAATGGGTATTGACCAGGGGCTTCAACCTTGAGAAAATAGATTGATAGGAGTTGGAAGTCTCTAGGAGTGATTCTATCCTTTCTTCCCAAAGGTTTCTTTCTAGATATTTTTTTTCTAGGGAAGAAAGATAAAAAATCCTAAAAGGGGGTCCTTGGTTTATGGTAAGAGTGGGACTCTTCCTTACCCGCTAGTATGAAGGCTTTTCACCTGAAAATGTAAATCTATTCCTAGTACCAGTTTGGGTTAGGATGTTTGGGTTACCCATTGAATTTTTGGAAATAGATACCTTCAAGGCAATAGGCAACACTCTAGGAGAATTTCTTGAGATTTCAGATACAACAAAAGATGTATTCTTGGCTATTTATGCTCGGATATTGGTCATGATTGATATAAGTAAAGCTTTACTAGAATCAATCATTCTTAAGTATGGGGATAATATGTGGACCCAAACCATAGATTTTGAAAATATATCTTTTAGTTGTAGAAGATGTCATGATGTGGGGCATATTAAGAGATCATGCCCTAAGAAAAGCCCAAAAGAATCATATGTAGAAAACCACAAGAGAAACTTACAAATAATTATGGAAGAATATGGTTTTCAACTTCCATAAAATAGATCTAGAAAAATGAAAGAAAATAAACAGTGGAGACCAGTAAGGAAGGATATTAGAAGAAATAATCGACTCTTTTGAGGCTTTAGCCTATGAAGAAAAAATAGATCAAAGCTTAGAGGATACAGTACAACAATTTCAACATATTAACAAGGAATCGTCTATTCAGTATGATCCCGATTTAAGAAAGAACATTCTCGATGAACCTAAGGAATGTGTCTCATCATATTTTGAAGACTCTTTTGGAGTACCATGCACCATTCAAGAAAAAAATTTAGTTTTAGAAGTTAATACCTCTGTCATTAATAAGGAAATACTAGAAAATGAGTAGGACAAGTTAAAATCTTCTATTATAGAGCTAGTAGAGGATAAATATGATGAAAAAAAATTGTAAAATAATATTGAGGAATAGAATAATTAAACCTACTCTTGATATAGGCAAGAAAAAAAGAGGAAAACCTTCAAATTATCAAGCAAGATCCAGGGAAGCAAGAGCAAACATAGAGAAAGGAACACAAACTAAGTTGGTTGAACTTCTCTTTACCAAAAAATAAAATGATATTAGTAATACATAGGCAGGGTCAAAATCCCCTAATGAGACATGATTATCATCTCACGGAATATAAGGGGTGGTAATGCCCCCTCAAATCAAAGGTGTATTAGGGACCTATTTTTAAGTAATAAGCCTGATATTCTTTGTATCCAAGAAACTAAAATGATAAAATAATAAATTTTAAAAACTATGAAAGCAATATGGGTAAGATGTGAATGGGATGATATGGATTCTGAAGGAGCAATAGGGGGAATTCTAACTTGTTGGAATCCTTTTAGAACCTCCTATGTAACCATTCATAAAACTAGGTATTGGTTAGCCTCTTTAGTCACTTGCTACTTTGTAGATATTCATTTTATCCTTATCAATGTCTATGGACCTACAACTCAGTTAGGTAGATTAGAAGTTTAGAGTGGGATTGAATCCTTTATGAGAAGTAAAGACCAAGAAACACGATTCATGATCATAGGAGATTTTAATGCCATAATTAAGCTAGGTGAAATTTTTGGGGAATTAGGAAATTCACCCAAAGTATAAAAGATTCCTTAGCTTTTATTCAAAACAATAATCTATGGGAGGTTGGGTTTGAAGAAGACAACTATACTTGGACCAACAACAAGAGAAGCTAAAACCTAATAGCAAAAAAAATAGACAGATGCATTCTCTTAGATCATTGGCTAGATGAAGGAACTTGTGCTAAAATTAATACCTTAACAAGGATTGGTTCAGATCACTAGCCAGTAAGAGTTAAAATGGTGGTTTTTGAATTCAAAAAAATATCATATTTTGAAAATGAGCAGATGTGGGAAGGCCATCCTCAATTTTCTAATATGATAGCTCAAACGTGGAATTCTTCAGGTAATGGTGGGTTGTATGCTCTTCCAAATCAAATTAAATCTATGACATCTAGATTAAAAGAATGGAACAAGAACACTTTTGGAAATATTTTTGAGAAGAAAGAAGAACTAAAAGATAAAATTTCAAAATTCCAAAAAGGTGAACATAATAATCCAAGCTCAAAGGAAAGGGAGTTGCTTAGTGAATATCATAATATTTTGAGTACGAAAGAGAAATTTTGGAGATTAAAATCAAAACAAACTTGGTTAAAATAAGAAGATAAAAATACAATTTTTTTTCATAAAATGGCTATAGTATAGAGGTCAACATCCAGAATTAGTAGAATTAAATTAATAGAAGGGGTTTGGATTGAAGACCAGACTGAAATTAGAAAAGAGACTGTATTTTTATCAAAATATTCTAGGATCAGAGGAGACTGAAGTTCTTAATGATAAACTTCTTCAATATGTTCCTTCAATTATAACAAATGAAGACAATAGGAAACTGATGGATCCTATTACTCTAGAAGAAGTTCATTTAGATATTTTTATTTTAATAAGGATAAATACCTAGGTCCAGATGGGCTCTCTGCAACTTTTTACCAACTTAATTGGGATATAGTTAAGGATTCTTTATTGGTGGTAGTGGAACAATCTAGGGTAAAACAATATATACTTTATAAAATAAATGCAACATATCCTACCCTAATTCCAAAAAAGAAGGATGTTGAATTGTTTGATTCTTTAGACCCAGAAGCCTATGTAATATGGCATATAATATTATATCCAAAGTGATGGCAAATCGATTAAGGCCATTGTTAGATAAAATTATTTTAGAAAAGCAAGGAGGATTTTTGAAAGGAAGACACATTTTGTACGGGATCATAGTATCTCATGAATTTATACATTCAACAGGTTCAAGAAAAGAGAAAGCAATGATCTTAAAACTTGATGTGAGTAAAGTCTATGAAATGGTTAAATAGGATTTTCTTTTTGCAGTTTTAGAAAAGTTTAGATTCGAGAAGAAATGGGTTGGATGGATTAAAGCTTGTGTCTTTACAGTTTCTTATTCAGTGTTGGTCAATAGGTTAGTAATAGAATATTTTAAAGCTAAGAGAAGCCTTAGACAAGGAGATCCTCTATCTCCTTATTTGTTCATTATTATGGTAGAGGTTTTGAGTAAGAACTTAAATAAGGCTTACAAATATGGGCTTATAAGTGGACTTAAGGTTAGTAATAACATTGAAAACATCACCCATCAACTATTTGTAGATGATACAACCATTTTTGGAAGGGCAAGGATTAATGAGGCTAGAGCTTTGAATAACTTTTTAAAGGAATATGAAAGAGCATTAGGGCAAAAAGTTAATAGGACAAAATCCAAAATTTACTTCCTTAACACTCTTGCTAATATCAAAGCAAGAATTTCTAGGTTGCTTCAAATGGAGGAGGCAAATTTACCTGCAACTTATCTAGGGATGCCTTTATTTGAGGGGAGAATGAGGAGAGAATTATGGAATCTAGTTATTAGTAAAGTTCAAAATAAAATTTTATCTTAGAAAGGTAGATGGTTATTGTTATAAGGAAGAGTGCAGTTAATTAAGTTAGTCTTTCAGGCCATCCCAACATATTATATGCCATTATATTCTATGTCAAAATAAATTGAAAAAAGTTTAATCTATATTATGTGATCCTTTTTGTGGTCAGGTTTACATGATAAAAGAAAATTTCCTTTGGTGAAATGGAGCAAGGTGTGTGATGATAAAACTAGGGGAGGTCTTAGTTAAAGAGTTATTACAGATGCAAACTTAGCTCTTAGGAAAAAAGTTATCTAGAGATTGTACAAAGAGAGTCAAAGATAATGGGCAAAAATTCTTCTAAGTATGTTGATCTCAATGACCCAAGTTTAATACTTACCACTTTCTCTCTACCAAATGGTTTTGCTCTTTGAAATGGTTTAAAAAATCTATTGATCTTATGATTAAAGGTTTAAGATGGGTGGTGGGAACTGGATAAAAAAATTCTATTTGGATGGATATTTGGTGTGATAAAAAACCACTCAATTTAGATCCAATTTTGAAACCTTGGATGAGATCTCTTCAAGACAAATATGGTGATAGGGTTTCAAACATTTTTTACAAAGATCAGGAAGGAAGATACAAATGGAAAGAAGATTTTTTTATGAGTATACAAGACATTGATGCTAGGAGACATTTGAGTAGAAAGATAACAATTGTGATTATTTCGAGGGGAGCCAAGGATAAATTGATTTGGGAATTGAATAGCTCAAGAGAATACACAACAAGTGGATATAATGTACAACACCAAAAAAATAATAATATCACTGGAATATGGAGAGATATTTGGGATAGCCCAAGCATTCCTAAAGTCAAAATATTTGTTTGTCTAGTAGGTCATAGAATAATTTTATCCTAGGATAACCTTATGAAAAGGGGTTTTCATGGCCCCTCTCAATGTATTTTCTGTAAAAAGGAAGAGGAGAGTATAGATCATCTCTTGGGACATTGCTCAATAATCTATAGCAATTGATTCCTAATATTTTTAGTAAATGCATGGTGATGAATAGCAAAATTGAAAATTGGTTAAAGCAATGACAGAGCACTTATAAAATTGAGGCTTTACAGACAATATGGGATATATCAAAGGATACAATACTTTGGACTGTATGACTAGAAAGGAATAGAAGAATTATTGAGTGATATATTTGTCCAATTACAAACACATACCCACAATCAGGATTCATTCACGATATCCTCTCTTGAAAGTAAATACTTGATTTCCCCAAGGTTTGGGTAAGGTTAATTTCACCTGGTTGTATACTTATCAAACATGCAAACTTTAAAATCAGATGAATAACTCAACAAAAATATATAACTATTTACAAGGGGCACATTTAATTAATTTGTTCATCAAATTGTTCAAATTTTGTTGTTCATAAAATTGTCAAGTTAGACATTTAATATCAAAAATTGCTTTCCGAATATTAATAACCCACAAGAGCTTTTTTATATTTTTCATTTTTATGTTTTTATACCCAAAATTTAATATTTTGGAATTATTGAAATATTACCCTAGTTTCATTTTTTAAATTTAATCAAAATATTTAATGAAAATATTTTAAACTTCAAAAATGAAATATTTAATTAATCATTTACAGAAAAGAAATTTAATTAATCAATTCTGAAAAAAGAAAATTTAATTAAATATTTAAGAAATGAAATATTTAATTAATCAACTCCTATTTTATTCGTACTTTAAATAAAAATCAAAAGCTAGGGTTAAAAAAAGAAAATAAATAAAAACAAACAAACAATTGTTGAAGCAAATATTTTGAATGTGACCAAACTTAACCTAATCAGCCTTCACACAATGTGGAATTAAGTTGGTGCAATCTTTTAAAAGAATAAAATAATATATTAAAAATATTTTGCATGTGCATATCTTATTAAAAAATTCAAAATACATTGTATTAATAAAAGATATTCAATAAAAACATACTCAGATTTCCTTGCATTAGGCGATTACAATGAATGAAACCTTCACTTCCAAGAACTAGGGAGGAGATGCACATTGACAACAACCCTAATTTCCTGAATCTTCTTGCTTCAAATAGCATCCCACCCCTTCTTAAGTCTCAATGGCTATTTATAATTTGAAAATTTTCAGTTATTCAGTTTTATAACAGTTGATGTAACAGAATTTATAACTATTTTCCTTAGCGCTTGTATTACCGGTTTGATAACAAATTTCTCTCAAATCAAATATTTAGGATAAATTATTTGTAAACAAATATTTTAGGTTAAATTATTTGCAAATTATTTTATCCACTGCACTCTTTTGACATCTCCATATTTCGCTCTTTCCCTGTGGAGATGTCTGCAATTTTAATAAATCAATATTCTTATCGGTAGCATCTTCCTTCAATTTCAACTCCAAGTGCATCTGAATTCCATATTTGTTCCCATAATACCCAGACACTTTTCTATCAGTATGATATCCGAATTTCTCTTCGTACAGTCGAATTGCCATTGTTGCTTTTGCAGACATGAAGAAAAACACAACTTTGCTTTTGATTTTGCATCAAAATTTTTTTCCTATGGCGTTGTGAGATACGTGGATGAGATCCATTGCTATTTTCACCTTTGATATCCCTCCACAACGACCACGGACCTGGCTCTTGAATGTTGACGAAGACGCAACCCACGATCTCCTCTTATTGTGCAACATAGGACATGGGGTCAAGAGCCCCATCAACATCATCGAAGCACTCCGATTCAATTTGATACATTGCATCTTTGTCATGCTTTGTGGCTTGGCGAATGCAATCCATGGCTTTTATTTTATTTATATACTTCTTCAATAACACTTTTATCTTTTTGCCGATTACATGCAATGTTTGTACACGCTTTTCTAATTTTAACAGTACAGGTTCTCCGATGTTTCCTCCACTTGAGTCACAGTGCATACCCTTGAGCTACTGTTTGCATCACTTTTAGTAGCGGCCTTGTCCAGAAATCTTTTAATTCAATTTCGAAAAGATAAGACAGATCTGAAGGAGATTTCACTTTTCAGTTCCTAGCCAGGCTATTCATTTGAGAGGGCTACCGATTCATTTTTTATGCCTGTAGTAAAGAGTTGCGATGAGTCCATAACTTACCTCCTAGTTGACATTGTCTTCTACATATATTAGGATCATTGTGTCAAAGAGAATACCCAGGAAAATGATAAACATCCACCAATTGAGAAAGTAGTTTTTTTGTGAAACTTTTCTCTGGTGTTAAAGTCGTCAAACTAATCAGCACCAAAGGTGGAGGTGTTGGGTTTGATTCCCTGGCCTCCATCACAAGAAGGTAGAGGGTCAAGTAGAAAATTCTGATTTTAAGTGTTGAGTGTGAGCTCAGGCATACCCACGAGCCAACCGAAATGCTTCAGTTCTGCCCATAATCAGAATTTCTCTCTTCGTACAAAAAAACTGGATTGTTTCCAACAACAGAGAGAGTGTTGTCGTTGAACTCACAACTTTGTAAAATAAATATCAATGCCATCAGCAGACGCACATCTTCCAACCCGACGTCGACATATATTCCCCACAACTTTCGAGTTGGAAGAGTTTATCACGTCAGCCAAGACCACCTACGCGACCATCTTATTTTTTTCGAACAGTTTATCGTGAACATAAAACTACAAACAACGTGTTTTGTTCTCTTCTGTGTTCAACATCTCTGCTTGGCTATTCCTACCTGATAGACGGTGATCTTTTCAAAAAACGAGGATTGACATGTCATTGGGAAGTGCATAATTTTGGAGCAGAAATCTGTGACAGTCAATTCATAGCAAGAGAGCCTGCGAAGCACTCCTTTCTTTAAACACATTTGACAAGAAATCAAGTCTTGCATTCGCCTCCGTTTGTAATAATTCCAACATCCATGGCCGCAGTTTAGAACGTAGCTTTTTAATATACGGTCCTCTTCCGGTGACCAAAGACCTTTCTTGAATTTCTTCTGCTCACGGCAGCAGGACTTGCAGACCATGACTGTTAATTAAGATAGAGACTTAGAAATACAAGCTAAGCCGAACTAAAGGATACAAATAGAAAACACACAAGTTTGTTCGTGACTTTATAAAACTTCCAGTAAAAATTGCATCCACCGTTTTCGAGAGAAGATAATTAGCCTATGCAAGAGACAATTAAGTACATCGAAAAAAACACAAAAATGAATTACACGTGGGTAACATAATGCCAGCAAAACATTAGGGATTATAAATTGTTTAATTAGCATTAACTTTCACATGCCACGGACTTATTGAGAGATAATTAGGTACAATGAACATATCACTAACCAATTTAGTAAGAGGCTTCCATGTGTCACAATGCAAGTCACAAAGAGGGT
The DNA here is from genome assembly GCA_028583015.1 of Wollemia nobilis. NCBI lineage: Eukaryota > Viridiplantae > Streptophyta > Pinopsida > Araucariales > Araucariaceae > Wollemia > Wollemia nobilis. Next base: position 7,007,144 of record JAQPPZ010003077.1, on the reverse strand, counting down.
GCTTACTGTACGTTTTTCGCAGTGGATATAGGTGAATCCTATTGTACCAATGGTTACTTCAACATTCATCTCATAAAATTTATTTATGCTTGTGAGATAACAACGTGATTGCTATTTTTTTTTTTAAGTATTGAGTAACATGTGGATTGTAATGTCATTCTATCACTATATAGATAACCACATTAACCTAACCCATTAATAAAAAAAGAAACATGGCGAAGCAGTATTCTAAAAACGTAAACTAGTTTCTGATTCACCACATCACATATGCGCAAGTGAAGAACATACTCCTAGTGTTTCAGAATTTCTGATTCACCATATTGCATTACACGGCAAGTGAAGAGCATAATAACGTCAACAAATATGTTTTAGAAAACATAAAAAAATATTATCACGAGTTAGGAAAGGAACAAAATACACGAAATTGAATTTTATTTCGAAAAGAAGAAGTAATACAACATCAAACTTCGTATGATGTTAAAAAAAAAAGAAACATGGCGAAGCAGTACTCTAAAAACGTAAACTAGTTTTTGATTCACCAGATCGCAGATGCGCAAGTGAAGAGCATACTCCTAGTGTTGCAGGATTTTTGATTCACCAGATCGCATTACACGACAAGTGAAGAGCATAATACCGACAACAAATACGTTTTAGAAAATAGAAAAAAATATTAACACGAGTTAGGAAAGGAACAAAAGACACGAAATTGAATTTTATTCCGAAAAGAAGAAGTAATACAACATCAAAACTCCGAACGCGTTTTGACCTATGGGTCTCATCAGCGGAGTGTGAGTTTAGAAGAAGTACAACACTTCTTTATAAAATCCTAACTCTAGTGGGGGAGCCATAATGTATTACATGTGGGATAAAAAAATTTTTTTTTAAACCCATAAAAAACAATAAAGACCGCAGGTTTATAGACCAAACGGTAAACCCAGGCTCATACCCCAAGAAAAATTACCCGCCCAAATACAAAAACTTGCATTAAAAAATGCATTAAAAATTACATTAAAAATGCATTAAAAATGCAACAAAGATAAGCTCTCAAGGGCTTTTTGTTCCTCCAACAAATGATGCCTCGAGCAATGTGTTTGAGCTCTCTATATTTTCTCCATTTTTCAAACATTGGAGAAATAATATTTGTGTTGATTCAAAGATCTCGACAAAGTTGTCCAACTTCAAAATAAGAGGAATTGTTTTTATTTTGGTTCCATGTCTGCGTGCTGCTCGCTCCAAAACTACGGCCAAAAGTGAAGGCCTACCATCAAATTTAACTTTCTCAAACAAAGGCAAGAGAAAATTAATTTGATATCCCCTAGCTCCGAGTCTGTTAAAAAATTTATTTTTAACAAAAATAAATCCATCCTTGGAGCTTTCTCTAACCAAAAATTTGTTGAGTTCACTCATGATAAAGGCCTTTTTTGATGAACTGGATGATGGGAGGAAGCAGGGATGTATTGGTAGGCATTCATCGGCTTCTGAAACAATTTGGTGCAAAGAATTCCAGTCTGAGCAAAATCAGGTCCCTTAAAAAATGTAGTATCCAGAAGTGTTACTTCAAAATCAAAAATAAAGGAAGTAATTTTAATACTGTCATAGAAGGAACCGTAGGCAGCAAGAAAACCATTAAGATCCTCCTTAGGGCCATGCCAAACTCCAATGGCATCATCAATGTATCTTTTATAAAATAAAATATTTTCCACAACAACATTATTAAATACCTGTTCCTCTAGATGACAAAGAAATAAACAAGCATAAACCACAACAAAATTACTTCCCATGGTTGTTCCTCTTATCTTCCTATATGTTTTCCCTTTGAATTCCAAGTAGTGTTGTGTTAACACTATCTCTGCAAGCCTTACCACAAAGTTTGTCTTGGCCGAATCAAATTCATTCCTCAAAAAATGACGGATGGTTGCCAATCCTTGAGAGGTGGGGATGTTGGGATAGAGGCTCTCAACATCAAAAGAGAAAAGAATGATGTCCTGAGGAAAGGTACGACCATGCAAATATTTAATTAGAGATATGGAATCCAAGAGATGATTTTTTTGCTTCAACAAAATTGGCAAGAGCAGATGATGAAGCCATTTGGAGGCAGGTTCGAGCATGAAACCACAGTAGGAACAGATGGGTCGACCCGAAAGCCTGGGCTTGTGGATTTTGGGGAGCAGGTAAAAGACACACACTGGTAGAGGATGGTGTTACCTGGAGCATAAATTTCTTGTGGTTTTTTGAAAGTAGATTCCTCCTAAAAGCCCAATCAAGCAAGTCTTGGAGCTGATAAAAAATATCCTGCCAGGGGACTTTGTTCACTTCAGAGTAAACATTTTGATCTGAAAGCTGGGAAAAGCCTTCTAAAATGTACCAGTCCATGGATAAAACACAAACACCCAAGTTTTTATCTGCAGGCCTAATGACAATGGATTTGTCATTGGCAAGGGAACAAATGGCAGACCAGATGTGGGATGGAAAAGCACGTTGGCGGGTGGGATTAGCAGCAAATAATTTGTTATTGAGGAATCTTTCACCCATGCCAATAATTTCTTCCAAAGGCTTATAAAACTATGAGGGATTAAAACTTGGGTTGGAAACATGGAAAGGATCAATGGGCTTAAGCGGTTTTGGAGGGCCACCTCTCGGTCCAAAGAACCATTCAAGACGAAGACGTCTACAAAATGTTGAAAACTCCTGTTTTAGAACCTCTTTGGCCATGGGAGGAGGAACAGGGAGGAACTTTAAACCCAAGCTGAGGGCCTCAATTTCATTATGGGTAAGTTCTTTGGAGGAAAAATTATGGACAACAAGATTTGTGATTTTGCCATCCATAGCCCAGACAGGACTCCGGTAAAAATACCGATGGCCAAAATCTTATGGGCTGAAAATTGCGGACCAAGGGGTTATTTTTTGTTTTCGCCACCATTTTGGCGATGGAAGAACCCCTGCCCTTGCTGCTTCTGAACAGATGGGGCAAAACCCTTTCTCGGATTCTCGAAACCAGAGTTGTGGAAATTTCTTCCATTGTCTTGTTGCAATTGTTGCTGCACATAGGAAGTGCGGTTCTAGAAGTTTCTCCCCTTCTTTCGTCTTCTTGGAGAAGGGCCCCAAAGTTTAAATTATGCCCCTGTTGTTGTTGTTGCCTTTGTTGTTGTTGTTTCAGTTGTTTATTCCTTTGTTGTGGCTGCCGTTGTTTGTTTCCATGTTGTGGATGTTGTCGTGATTGCCTTTTTTGTGTAGTAGAGGCTCTTTGGTTTGGCCCTCTATTGTGACTTCTATTCTTGTTGTCTTGTGCCGGAAATTTCTTTTGTGCACCTGTGATTAGTTTTTCCAAACGATCAATTTGTTGCTTGATTTCTCTTTTAACCAAGTCGACTACACTTTCTGTAGCTTCTGACATATTAACTTCTGGGATTTCTGAAGCAGCATTCTCTCGAGCAGCTTTGGCTTTCTCTTGTATATCTTTTTGGATTTGCATTTCAACTCTCCAAGCCTGAAGCTTTCCCTCAAAAAGCTCTTTAATCTGGGATTCCCATTCCAAAGCAATTTCTTGAGAAATTGTCTTATATTTATTTACGGAATCTGCAAGAATTTCCTTAATTGCCGGCAATAAAATATTGGGAATATAATCATTGGCCTGAGCAGCTAATTTATCTGTATATTTTTTGAAATTACAGATATATAATTTAGCCATTTCCAAGCAAAATTTTTTTGTGAGGGCCTCTGACTCATCAAAAAATTGTTTATTAATATCTTCATCTAGAAGTTGAAGACGTGGTTTTTCCATTCGTAGGCTATGGGGAACAATGCCTTTGCCCAAATTCTCTTCAAACCGGGCTAACCTGGAATGGCATTTTTCTACCTTTCTACTCAAAATCTTGAATTCTTCGAACCTTGTTTCCAACAGCTTGTCCAAAGACTCTGGACGTGGAGGAATGCCACGCATTGCACCGATTCCATCTATGAAGGTCCTTCTATCTTGTGTACAAGGAACTCTTCCATTTTGAGCAAAAACTTTTGTTTGTGTTAGACCTCTGCAAAACTCTTCCATTTTATCTGTGTCGAAGACCCGTTCTTCAAGCTCCCAAATTTGTTGTCGTGAACCCTCTTGTCGTAGACGCTTGCGAGGAAGACGAACAGGAGAACTAGGGGGACTATCAGGAACTATGGGAGAGGATTCAATATCTAAAAGGTCAATAACTGGTAGAGCAGCGTGCGCCATTAATGGGTAAACTCATTAATAAAAAAAGAAACATGGCGAAGCAGTACTCTAAAAATGTAAACTAGTTTCTGATTCACCAGATCGCAGATGCACAAGTGAAGAGCATACTCCTAGTGTTGCAGGATTTCTGATTCACCAGATCGCATTACACGACAAGTGAAGAGCATAATACCGGCAACAAATACGTTTTAGAAAATAGAAAAAAAATATTAACACGAGTTAGGAAAGGAACAAAAGACACGAAATTGAATTTTATTCCGAAAAGAAGTAATACAACATCAAAACTCCGAACGCGTTTCGACCTATGGGTCTCATCAATGGAGTGTGAGTTTAGAAGAAGTACAACACTTCTTTATAAAATCCTAACTCTAGTGGGGGAGCCATAATGTATTACATGTGGGATAAAAAAATTCTTTTTTAAACCCATAAAAAACAATAAAGACCGCAGGTTTATAGACCAAACGGTAAACCCAGGCTCATACCCCAAGAAAAATTACCCGCCCAAATACAAAAACTTGCATTAAAAATTACATTAAAAATGCATTAAAAATGCATTAAAAATTACATTAAAAATGCAAGATACATAGCGGATAAAACATGTTTTAAGAAATTTTGTTTTTACAAAGATAAGCTCTCAAGGGCTTTTTGTTCCTCCAACAAATGATGCCTCGAGCAATGTGTTTGAGCTCTCTATATTTTCTCCATTTTTCAAACATTGGAGAAATAATATCTATGCCGATTCGAAGATCTCTGACAAAATTGCAGTTGTCCAGCTTCAAAATAAGAGGAATTATTTTTATTTTGGTTCCATGTCTACGTGTTGCTCGCTCCAAAACTCTGGCCAAAAGTGAAGGCCTACCATCAAATTTAACTTTCTCAAACAAAGGCAAGAGAAAATTAATTTGATATCCCCTAGCTCTGAGTCTGTTAAAAATTTTATTTTTAACAGAAATAAATCCATCCCTGGAGCTTTCTCTAACCAAAAATCTGTTGAGTTCACTCATGATAAAGGCCTTTTTCTAATGAACTAGATGATGGGAGGAAGCAGGATAACAAACTATATGATAAAATATATGGAAAATAGCAAGTGGGTAGTTAAAATTCTCAAGTTGAAAGAGAGACCCCAAGTTCAAATCTCTCCCCCTCACATGCTGCGGATATGTAAAGTCTAGTCGATGGTTCGTTAGGCCAGCTAGCGTGGATGGGGCCGGGTGCGACTTCCGGATGACTTTGACGGAAGAGAACCCCATACACGAAATCTAATTCCAAGGTTTCGCTCCCCCGCAAGAGGCGTGTTTCCAACAATATATATATATATATATGGAAAATAATTATCAAATGGTATGAACTTAATCAGTTAAATTTATTTACTTTCAAAATGATCAAGATTTAAATCTTCTTATAATTACCAAAATATTATAGTTCCATCTTGTGGTCATGATGTAATATAAGTAGGACCCATTTCAATCCCATGTAATCAATTTAATAAAACCAAAATAAACATATGGAGAATAAAATTGGTAATTATATAGTTCAACTACTTAAATTCTTCAATTTTTAAGGAGATCCAAATTTTAATCATAAAATTGTTGATTCAACATCAAATGCCCTTAACTCAACCAGTTAAATTCTTCACGTTTTAAGAAGGATACCCAGATTTGAATTTTGTCAAACGATACATGTACAATTACCAAACTGATGTAATACCACTGTAATCATAATGTAATACAAATGGGATCCATTACAATCCCATATAACCAATTTCAAGAGAAAAACAATTCAACATATGAAAGTTGTTTTGACGAACAAAATGAATCAACAAGACCTCAAGCATACTGACAAGAGTCTTGCATCACATTTATTATAGGTTCTAACAGGTAGATACTGGACAAGAACTTTAAGAAACTAAGAATAGAGGTTCAGAGATCTTTGAAATTATTTAAAAGACTTAAACACATAAAAATGGAATTATTGCTTGCAGCATGAAGCTCAATGAGATTAACCTCTTACCCGGGCATGTAGCGAATAACCATTACGCCAATGAGTTCCATGACTGTTTTATCAATTTTGTGCCAAATTTGGTGGATATATTTTAGGGACAGCTAAACCAAGTCCCAAAATTTTAGAGGAGAGGAAAAAGGGACACAAAGTTCTAATTAGATTTTTAGAAAATAATGTTTTATATTAGAAAAAACGTTAACTTTATGATAATAGGTGGATTCATGTTAAACTTAAAAAAGAGCTATTTAGTAAACTACGTGTTTGCAATGCAACATGCAAATGTCTATGCAATACTGTTAGAAAAATTAACCCAGATTTCACGCCTCCGCCAGACTGCGCTCCGAACCTTGGGCGAAACCGGATTGCGCTCCAGACATGGGCGAAGTCGGATTGAGTTGCCGCAGTCCGGGATCCCGGCAAAGGGCTGACATGACGCCGCACCTACCCTCTGACAGATGTGACGCTAGTGCGGCGATTGGTCAGAAACCCTAGTTGAGGGCCTGTCAGAACCTGTCAGAGGACAAACCCCAATCCTCCTCTTCCCGCGGCTATATAAGGCGTCTCGGGTATTTCAGAAAGTTCAAGAAGAAGAGAAGAGGAAGAGCAGTGCAAGAGGAGCAGAGACAAAGAAGAGTATCTCAGTGAGCAGTTTGACTCAGCTGATTAATGTCTGAGCAGCCGACTCGACATTTTGTCTGTTTTAGTTTATCCTGCAGCGCAGCCTGCAGATGTTGTAATTTCCTCGGTTGAGGAACTTGTAAACCCCCGTTTAATATAAATAAAGTTTGCTTGTTTGTTTTAGGCACCTTTAGGGTTTGCAGTTTGTTGCTCTCTGTTTCGGCGTCTCTCTCTTCTCATACGGGTGTTGCCAAGCCAGGCAAACCCAGCAGCAGCCGCGGAAGAAGAACAAGTCTGAAGCGGCCTTTCCAAGTTCGCTGCCGAAGTTCGTGGCCAAGACTGAGTCAGCTCGAGTGCGCGAGAGAAGTCTGAAGTCGGCCGCAGTCCGCACTTCTCCCAGCGCAAGTCCGTCGGCTGACCGAAGTGCGAACTTAGCCCAGTTTCGGGCGAAGTCCGGCTGCGCAGCCGAAGTGCGCACTTCGCCCATTCTCGGGCGAAGTCCGTCGGCGCGGCCGAAGTTCGAACTTCGCCCAACTTCGGGCGAAGTCCGTCGACGCGGCCGAAGTTCGAACTTCGCCCAATTTCGGGCGAAGTCCGTCGGCGCGACCGACGTTCGCACTTCGCCCTAGTCTTGGGCGAAGTCCGTCGGAGCCCTCGACTCGCGCTGCACTTCCTGGCCGTGCGCCCTGCGCAGTCGATCTGTGCAGACTTCGACGGCGGTTGAAAAAAAATTTAAATTCTTCAAATTGGTATCAGAGCTGATAGTGCCGTGACACGGAGATAGAAGCATGGCTTTCGAGAGAAACTCGCTGCAGTTGCAGATCCCGCGATTTAACGACAAGAACTACGATTACTGGAGCATCCAGATGAAGATCCTGTTCGGATCTCAGGAGCTATGGGAGTTAGTCGAGAACGGCTACCAGAACCGGCAGATGCGGCGGCAGCGCCGCCCTCTCTCGAGCGAGACAAGGATCCGTTGAAAGAGCACAAGAAGAAGGACCGGAAGGCCCTCTTCTACATCATGCAAGCGGTTGAGGAGACCATCTTCCCGCGGATTGCATCGACCACCAAGGCCAAGCAGGCCTAGGAAACCTTGGCAAGTTCGTATCAGGGCACCGACAAAGTGAAGTTGGTGAAACTATAGATGCTTAGGAGACAGTTTGAGAACTTGCAGATGAGCGAGTCCGAGTCGATGAGCGACTTCTTCACCCGGACGACTGACATTATCAACCAGATGCGGTTGAACGGAGAAAATGTCCGAGCCGAGAGAATCGTGGAGAAGATTCTCGGAAGTCTGCCTGCCAAGTTCGACTCGGTTGTGATAGCAATCGAAGAGTCAAGGGATCCGACAACCCTCTCGACGAGACGAACTCATGGGTTCATTGCAGACCCATGAACGAGAGGTTGAGCCGTTCATCTCAGACCTCTCTGGAGCAAGCATTTCGGGCTCAAGCCTCAGTCCGAGACAGCGACAGACAAGACTCCCACCACAGCGCTTCTAGTTCTCAAGGAGGAAGAGGAAGGAGCAGGCGTGGGAGAAGTAACAAGCAAGGAGGGAGATCAAACCCTCATGACGTCGAGCCAAGTTGCAACTTTCATCAGCAAGGAGGAAGAGGCACTGGCGAGAAATCAGCAAGGAAGCTCTCGGCGAGAAGGACATGTCAAAGGTCCAATGCTACTACTGCGATAAGTTCGGCCATTATGCCTCACGGTGCAAGAAGAAGATGGCGAACGAGAATCGGCGGCAAGCCCATTATACGGAGGAACCCGAAAATGCGGCGGGGAGGAAATGTCACTGCCGACTTGCGGTATTGAAGAGGAGAGCAAGAAAAACATTTGGTATCTTGACGGTGGTTGCGGCAACCACATGGTTGGGAACAGAGAGATGTTCTCACAACTGGATGAAACAGTCCGGTCCGAAGTCAAGATGGGGAACAACAACAAAGTTCCTGTGATGGGGAAAGGAAAGATCCTCATCCGCACCCGGCACGGTGAAAGAAAAACAATTCAAGATGTTTTTTATGTGCCTGGGTTGAAGCATAATCTGCTAAGTGTTGGACAGCTTGTGCAGAAGGGGCACACTGTACTGTTCAAAGATGGTGTCTGCTCCATCAGAGACAAAGTCCATGGACAAATTGCGACTGTGTCCATGACGAAAAACAAAATGTTTCCGCTGCAGATTCAGAATGAATCTTTGATGTCTCTGAGTGCAGTTGAGAAAGATGCTACCTGGCTGTGGCATCTCAGATTCGGTCACCTAAGCTTCAGTGGCCTGAATCAACTGCACAAGATGCGAATGGTGAAGGGTCTACCCCTGATAGAGCAACCAAACCAAGTGTGTGAAGGTTGCCTAGTCGGCAAGCAGCACAGGGATGCATTCCCTGTAGGACAGTCTTGGAGAGCATCACGGCCTTTGGAGCTGGTGCACTCAGACATTTGTGGTCCGATGCAGACCACCACTTTTGTCGGCAACAAATACTTCTTGACATTCATAGATGACTTCAGTCGGAAGACTTGGATTTATGCCATCAAACTGAAGTCAGAGGCATTTGAATGAAGACTCTCAGAACTGATGGAGGTGGAGAGTACATCTCCAACGAATTCCACAACTTTTGCAAGCAGCACGGAATTCGAAGGCAGTTCACTGCCAGATACACGCCACAGCAGAATGGCGTAGCTGAGAGGAAGAACCGAACCATCATGGAAATGGCGCGAAGCATGATGAAGGCGAAGGGATTGTCGCATGAATTTTGGGCGAGGCCGTAACATGTGCGGTCTACTTGCTGAACGAGATGTCCCACCAAAAGCGTGAAGGACAAAATCCCTCGGGAGGCACTGGAGCGGAGTGAAGCCAAGTGTGGCTCACTTGCGTGTGTTCGGGTGCATTGCATATGCACATGTTCCAGAAGAGACGCGGCGAAGTTGGATGATAGAGCTGAGAAGTGCATTCTCACAGGGTACAGTGAGCAGGCGAAGGCATATAGGTTGTACAACCCTGTGACGAAGAAGCTCATCATCAGCCGTGATGTGAAGTTTCTTGAAGATCAAGCCTGGAACGGGAAGTCGAGAGCGGCGATCAGAGCCGACGATAGTATAGCTCTGTTGACTTGGAAGAAGGAAGTGTGCAGCCACCAGCAACTTCCAGCAGCAACAGCGGTGCCAGCAATAGCACAGCCACTCCATCACGGTCGCCTCCACTTGCAAGTAGAATCCAGAACCTGAGGACACCTGCGAAGACTCGGAGCTTGCAAGACATTTATGAGGCAACCCGAACCCACATAGATGAAGAGCACCCTGACTTTGCATTCTTTACTGAAGTTGATCCAGTAGAGTTCGAAGATGCAAGTCAGAATCAGAAGTGGGTGCAGGCGATGGATGAAGAGATAGCGACCATTGAAAAGAATGCAACATGGCGGTGATCGATCTTCCGACGGGGGAAGAAGACCATTGGGGTCAAAGTGGGTGTATAAGACAAAGTTCAACGCCCAAGGAGACATTGACAAGCACAAAGCCAGATTGGTGGCGAAGGGTTACAAGCAGAAGTCGGGCATCGATTACCATGAGGTATATGCGCCTGTAGCCCGACTTGACACAGTTAGGATGATCCCGGCATTGGCAGCCCAACAAGGTTGGAAGATGTACCAAATGGATGTCAAGTCAGCCTTCCTCAACGGAGTGTTGGAGGAAGAGGTCTACATAGACCAGCCACCAGGTTACGAAATTGAAGGCCAGGAGGGCAAAGTCCTGAAGCTGAAGAAGGCCCTGTATGGTTTGAAGCAAGCACCCAGGGCATGGTACAGCCGAATTGACAGCTATTTTCAGGAGAATGGGTTTCAAAAATGCCCATATGAGCACACGTTGTACATGAAGACAAATGCAGCGGGTGAGCTCATTATCGTGCACTGTATGTGGACGATCTGATATATACTGGCAATAGCGATGTACTATTCAACCAGTTCAGAACAACCATGAAGAAGGAGTTCAATATGATGGACTTAGGGTTGATGAAGTACTTTCTTGACATTGAAGTTGACCAATCGGCGAGATGGCATCTTCATTTCTCGGGGCAAGTATGCGAAGGATGTCCTGAAGCGCTTCAAGATGGAGGACAGCAAACACTGCCATCACACTGCGACCACGGGTTTGAAGTTGAGCAAGTTGGATCCGGGGAGGAATGTTGATCCAACCTTGTTTAAATGGCTAGTTGGCGATCGATGTATTTGATCGCAACTCGGCGAGATCTGATGTTCGGAGTCGGTCGATCGGCCGTTTCATGGAGACTCCGAAGGACACGCAGCAGCAGCGAGGCAAGAGGATCTTGCGCTATGTCAACGGGACGCGAAACCATGGCCTATTTTACGCTAGATGGGACCAGTTGGAACTGGTCGGCTTCACAGACAGTGATCGGGCTGGTAGTACCGACGATCGGAAGAGCACCTCCGGGTATGCTTTCCATCTCGGATCAGGGGCAATCTCATGGGCGTCCAAGAAACAACCCATCGTTGCGTTGTCCACGGCCGAAGCGAGAATATGTCACCGCCACATCGGCCGCATGCCGAGCGGTTTGGGCTGCGAAGAGTTACGAGTGAACTGAACTTTCCTCCGGAAGGCGCGACAACAATTTTTTGTGATAACAATTCGGCCATTGCACTGTCAAAGGATCCCGTGTTCCATGGCCGGACGAAGCACATAGACATCCGGTATCATTTCATCAGAGAGCTGGTGAAATTTGGCGAAGTACAACTACGAGTTTTGCGGGTCCAAGGAGCGGTGGCGGACATCTTCACGAAGCCTTTGAAGGAGGAAGACTTCAGCAGATTGCGAGAGCAGCTTGGAGTCAAAGCGCTCGTGAAATCAGGCTTAAAGGAGGGTGTTAGAAAAATTAACCCAGATTTCACGCCTCCGCCAGACTGCGCTCCGAACCTTGGGCGAAACCGGATTGCGCTCCAGACATGGGCGAAGTCGGACTGCGTTGCCGCAGTCCGGGATCCCGGCAAAGGGCGACATGACGCCGCACCTACCCTCGAGCGATGTGACGCTAGTGCGGCGATTGGTCAAAAACCCTAGTTGAGGGCACGTCGGAACCTGTCAGAGGACAAACCCCAATCCTCCTCTTCCCGCGGCTATATAAGGCGTCTCGGGTATTTCAGAAAGTTTAAGAAGAAGAGAAGAGGAAGAAGCGATGCAAGAGGAGCAGAGGCAAAGAAGAGTATCTCAGTGAGCAGTTTGACTCAGCTGATTAATGTCTGAGCAGCCGACTCGACATTTTGTCTGTTTTAGTTTATCCTGCAGCGCAGCCTGCAGATGTTGTAATTTCCTCGGTTGAGGAACTCTGTAACCCCCGTTTAATATAAATAAAGTTTGTTGTTTGTTTTAGGCACCTTTAGGGTTTGCAGTTTGTTGCTCTCTGTTCCGGCGTCTCTCTCTTCTCATACGGGTGTTGCCAAGCCAGGCAAACCCAGCAGCAGCCGCGGAAGAAGAACAAGTCTGAAGCGGCCTTTCCAAGTTCGCTGCCGAAGTTCGTGGCCAAGACTGAGTCAGCTCGAGTGCGCGAGAGAAGTCTGAAGTCGGCCGCAGTCCGCACTTCTCCCAGCGCAAGTCCGTCGGCTGACCGAAGAGCGAACTTCGCCCAGTTTCGGGCGAAGTCCGGCTGCGGCCCCGAAGTGCGAACTTCGCCCAGTTTCGGGCGAAGTCCGGCTGCGCAGCCGAAGTGCGCACTTCGCCCATTCTCGGGCGAAGTCCGTCGGCGCGGCCGAAGTTCGAACTTCGCCCAACTTCGGGCGAAGTCCGTCGGCGCGGCCGAAGTTCGAACTTCGCCCAATTTCGGGCGAAGTCCGTCGGCGCGGCCGACGTTCGCACTTCGCCCTAGTCTTGGGCGAAGTCCGTCGGAGCCCCCGACTCGCGCTGCACTTCCTGGCCGTGCGCCCTGCGCAGTCGATCTGTGCAGACTTCGACGGCGGTTGAAAAAAAATTTAAATTCTTCAAATACAAGATGAAGCTCTCAGATGTTTTTGTGTTGTAACTGGTTGAAAGGCCAACTTTTCTATTTGCAGCCAAATATACTTGGTTTCATTATAAAACATCCTCAACAACGATTTTCCATTAAAACGTCTAATTTTAACATTTTAATTTGTATATGTGGCTATATCATTACTTTCGCAATGTTAAATGCGTAAGCTTCAAGGTTGATGGGTAGGTTGAATTTTCAACTACCTTATAGAATCGGTTAAATGTATCACACACTTTCTAGGTGAGGCCCTCTAGAATATCCTCCGTCAGATTGAGTGATGTCTGAGCATCCCCAAACGTCTCAGACTGGGGTCTTTTGTCCCAACATTTAATGGACAACAGAGGACACACACTTCCCCTTATCCAAGGGTCAGTAATAGCATACGTATCATAAAGCCTCAGGGATGCATCCCAGTGCAAGACTGCATTTTATTAGAGTGCCCAAGAATAGATATGTAGGCTACCTATGTCTAAAGCTCATTTGACATTTCTGTCAACATGCTTCACTAAATCATCAGTTTGAACACAACATCTGAAGTTAGAGCCTTTATCATCAAGAGTGTGCCTGAAGTTGGAACCGTTAACAGCAGCTGAAAACATTTCTGAACATGAACAATAAAAAGACCATGTTTTTACTGTGGTGCAATAGATGAAAGTTTATGGATTTTTCTTCATCGTTCAATGAATAATGAAAAGAAAGCATGTTTAGACTAGCATTTTATATGAAATTTTTCTTCACCATTCAATGAATAATGAAAAGAAAGCATGTTTAGACTAGCATTTTATATGAAATTTGAAGAAGCAGGTACAAGCATGTTAACTTATCAGATATTTAAACTATAAGAAAGCAACTTAAAACATAATGCAAACATAGAAATCAATATAAAAATAGCCAGGAAAAAAAAAGCACAAAAAATAATGCTATGAGCATAACAATTTTGCTTGGATTAGCACAAATGGAAATAAGGAATAGTTATTCAATGTTTGGAGTTTCAATTCACACAACTAAATCTGATGTCCTGGAAATGTATATCAGGCGTCCAATTTAAAATCATCATTTCATATGATCCCCACCATGCTGTCAAGCAGTGAGATTAATCATGCAACTGAAGAATCCTAGCCAGGGGCATCAAACACACAAAAACAATTAGGTTGTTGACATAATTGGCTCTGTTCTTCCTTAACTGCCAGTTGAAACTCCTGATTCCTGCCAACACAAATATACAGACGTCAATTTCCTTTTCACCTTTCAAATGCAGTTTTCAAAATATTTATATGCACACCTCATAAGTCAATAAATAGGGGAAAGTAAAAACAAGCAGATTTTCTTTGCATTGCTGTGACACAAATGTCCATCCAAAGAAAAGAAACTGAAATTGGAAAACATAAAAGGTAGGTATATCCGGAGATGAGTCAAGTCTAGAAGCAATTGATCAAAGATGACATTAAATTTCTTATAAAAGAAGACAACTACCAGTAATATTTATATCAAATGGCATGAGTTCAAGTGCTTAAAAATATGGACTCCCAATGTGAACACTTAGGTTCAAATCTTGTCATGAGATATGTGAATAATTGACAAAGTGTTGAGAAGAAAAGCGGGTAAATTACCACATCCAAGTCTAGTGCAGCATATACCCCAATGGACATGGACAGGTGCAAGTGAGTGAATTTTGGCACAAGGGATACCCCATGGTACTGGCAGCTATGTAGAAGGTTGCCCCCACTGAAGGAAGAATTTACAACCAAAATAAATTAGTAGTGATATTTAGAGCATTTTCCAAACACCTTAACCACTAGAATGACAACGAAGTATATGTCTTGAAGAAATTCCCTATATTTAGGAAAATAACTAGCACTATTGCTGCCATTGTATGTTTAAGAGGCTCTTATAGAGGTATATTTAATGACCTGATTAAGATTGAAATCAGTGAAATAAAAAAATAAAGTAAAAATTTGAACATTAAGTGACCAACTTGAGTGTCCAAGGCATTATAGAGCGATGGTAAATGTGACATGTATAAGCATGACCCGAGTTCAAATCCCCACACATCATGATGGACATTCCCACAATAATGTGGGCTATGATAATACAGTTTGTTATAATACCATGCAAATGTTATTCATTGAAATACCACTATAATGTGGTTTTGATGTAATACAGGTGCAGCCCATTTCAACCCCATATAACCAGCCCAAAAAAAGTGATCAACTTGAGTATATGAAAGACAGATATGTTATCTGCTTCCTTTACACAGAAACTTATATGAAAAGTCAGCCATGAAGGGACAAATTTCAAGACATTCTATTTAAAGGCATTAAGAAAAATAATGCCTTGGATAGTGTGATTAATATAAGAATTCTTGTCATTCTACTGCAAAACTTTTGGCTCTGAAAACATTATTGCATAAATTCCTTGTTTAGTAGATATGTTAAACTAATTTTCAACACCCAAACAAAAGGGATTAGCAGACAGATGAAGATTGGCAGGTTAACAAACATGTAGACAATCCTGATGAAGACTGGCAGGTTAACAAACATGTAGACAATCCTTTGATCAAAAAATTAAATCAAGGACCATAATATAACGCCACAGATTTAGTGAAGATTGGGAGAATTCCCATGATAGTAAATTGGTGGGGTTGGCTCACATCATTGATTTAGGAAATTGTCAGACAAGCAGAGAAGTGGTATTATTAACTCAAGTTTTGAGTACGACAATAAAATTAACTAAAGGAGGCTTTCTCATCAAGTAGTATATAGCACATGGTCCATGAATCTGAAAAAGGAGACGGGAAAAAATGACATGATAAGAGGCATAATAGTTGAATTCAGATCAACCAGAGGGAAGAACAATTAAGGGCTCTTGAAACTACTTTTGAACCTAATCACTTCCTCTATTTTTATGTTTGTTTCCTCCTGTAATTTGATAGATAGTGTTTCTGTTACCTTGCTCATAATCCTCTCCCATACTTGCTCCCTTGTTCTGTGCTCTGATCTAAATATGTGTGCATTTCGTTCTAGCCATAGCTGCCACCATATGAAGCTAAGTCCCAGTTTCCATGCCATTTTCATTGTTTTAGTCTTAAAGCTACACCGTTTCCATTTCTCATAAAAGCTTTCCTGGCTCTCAAAAACTTCCCAGTGTTGTCTCATCTGCCTCCACCAATTGATCCATATGTCTTTAGCAAAAGAACAACTAAAAAAGAGGTGATTCAAGGTCTCCTCTGCCTTTCCACACAAAATGCGTTTGGAAGGCCCAAAGAAACCTCTTTTTCTCAAATTATCAGAAGTCAAGCACTTTCTGTGGTTAATCAGCCATGAGAAAATGTTAATTTTTGGCCATCCTTCCTTTTGCCAAACAAATGTCCATGGAAGTGGTGTTGGGGTAATCTCATATCCACAAACTACCTTGTATCCCTCCTTTGCCTTATAAAATCCCGACTTACTTCCTCCCCATCCAAGTATATCCCTCTTAGAACCATCCTGAATTGGGTGTCTTTGGAGATGTCTCCACAATTTTTCCGTTAGTTCCTCTGTCCCCCTCACTGGCCATTCTCGGGGATGTTTCCACTGTAGTAAGTCTAGCACATGTTGATTCCATGATTTCATATAGTAAGAAGCTTTCCACCACCCCAATTTTTGGAGCTCTGCTTTCCAACTCTCCATCTCTGGGAATGTTTGAATAAGTGGTTGAGATTGATTCCATGAATCCTCCCAAAATAGAGCATCCTTTCCATCCCCTAACTGCCAATATAGGAATGGCTTTATTAACTCCTGGCCTGCTAACATTGTGCTCCATACTGTAGATCTCTCTCCTTCCACTTTGTGTCTTGGAATGTTTTTCTCAGCCAGTCCTGGGTAATATTTGGCTTG
Organism: Wollemia nobilis; assembly: GCA_028583015.1. Taxonomy (NCBI): domain Eukaryota; kingdom Viridiplantae; phylum Streptophyta; class Pinopsida; order Araucariales; family Araucariaceae; genus Wollemia; species Wollemia nobilis. Next base: position 6,990,424 of record JAQPPZ010003077.1, on the reverse strand, counting down.
TAAGAGTCTACTCCATAAACCCCCAGTAGTTGTAATCCATCTCCAATATAGCTTCCCGGCTAGTAACTTGCTGGTGTGGGATGCTAATCTTATCCCCAATCCTCCTTGTTTTTTTGGTTGGCATATCTTCTCCCAACCACTAGTGCTATTTTTTTGTTCTTCCCTTGCACCTGACCACAAAAACTTTCTTGTGAATTTGTCAATATCTTTTAGAATTCTCTTTATAGCCTTAAGTACAGAAAATTTATAAACTGGGAGATCTTGTAGCACAACTTTAATCATTGTAAGCCTTCCTCCCAAGCTTAGCCATTTATGAGTCCAGTTGCTCAGCTTAGCTTGAAGTCTGTCCATCAACCCTTTCCACTCCTTGCTTTTTGTTTTCTTTGCAGATAAAGGTACTCCTAAATATTGTATGGGTAAAGGAGTTTCCATGAATTTCAACAATCGTATAATTTTATCTCTCACCCTCTTCATTGTATTGAAAAAAAAAACAATTTGAGATTTTTTTCATTAAAAGTTTGCCCGGTAGCTTGAGTATACCCATCTAAAAATTCTTTTATGTTTCTTGCTACTATGAGATTGGCTTGACTAATAAGAGCAGTATCATCCACAAACTGGAGGTGATTTATCTCAATTTGAGAACTTATTTTCAGGCCCCTTAGCCTCCCCTCTTGTCTCCCTTTTTTTAACAGTCTCCCGAGACCCTCTGCGCAAAGGATAAAAAGGTAAGGGGAGAGAGGGTCCCCTTGCTGTAAACATGGGAGAGGGACTGCCATTTACCAGAATTGAGAATGATGTAGTTTGTGTACAGGCTTTTACCCAATCTCTCCACCCCTCTGCAAAGCCCATTTTTTCTAAAATCCTTTGCATAAAGGACCAATCTACCCTATCATAGGTTTTAGAAAGATCGAATTTAATAAACATACCTGGGTCCTTTTGTTTTGACATTGTGTGTATCATCTCCTGGGCCACTACTATTCCATCTAGAATTTGTCTACCTTCAATAAAACCACCTTGCTCACTTGAAATCAGATTTGGTAAAAAATATTTTAACCTTTTTGCCATAAGCTTTGTTAATATCTTGTATACTACATTACATAGTGAAATAGGCCTATAATTATCAATTATCTCACTAGGTGGGCCCTTAGGAATCAAAGTGATAAAAGTATGATTCAAGGCTTTTAACATTTGCTTACTTTGTCTGATTTCCTCCAGTGCCTCCACCACTGCTTAGCCCACAATTTCCCAAAAATTCTGATAAAATTCAATGGAGAATCCGTTTGGTCCTGGAGTCTTTCTTGTTTGCATTTTTTGTATGATCTGCGAGGTTTCTTCCAAAGAAATTTCATCCATTAATAATTTATTGTGTTCAGGTTTGACTAATTGCAGAATTGCCTCTAGTATCTTCTCCTGCCATATTGCATTCAAATTTTCATTGCTGCTAAAAAGAGTATGGAAGTACTGATTTGCTATAATTTTCATTTCACTTCCACTGGTTTTTACCTGACCCATCATATCTGTAAGACATGTAATTCTATTTTGTTGTCTAATGGTGGTTGCTGTCTTATGAAAGAATGTTGTGTTTTGGTCCCCCTCCTTTAACCATGTGATTCTCGCTCTTTGCCTCCAATAGATTTCTTCTTGTTCCTCCAAAGCTTCCTCTCTCCTAATAATTTTTGCCTCACGTTGCAACAGTTCTTCCGTAATAGTTCCTTGTCTTATCTCTTGAGCAATCTTCTCCTTTTGATCCTTGATTTCGTTCTTTTGGATTCTAGTTATTTCCTTCTTATGTTTACTCCACTCCTTTAGTTGGGTCCTTACATATTTCAATTGTTTGTGGAGTTTGAATTGGGCTGTCCCAAATCTTGGTTTCCTTAATCTCCACCATTCCTTTATACGGTCCCCCAACTCCTCATCTTCCAGCCACCATAGCTCAAATTTAAAAGTTCCTGCAACTTTATGATTATCTTCTTCTATGGTTAGGCTTACTGGAAAATGATCTGAAGAAAGCCTATCCATGACCCTCGCTTGATGCTTGGTATGCAAATATAATTCCTCCCCCATGAAGAAACGATCCAAGCAAGATTTGACCGTCTCCCCTTCCTTTCTTCTGTTTGTCTAGGTCATGGAGCTATCCACGGTTGGGATATCTATTAGATTCATTTGACATGTTATTGCTGAAAAAAACCTGTCCTTTTCCTCCAGCATGGCTCTGCCTCCTTGTTGTTCCTCTATTCTAAGCTTTGCATTGAAGTCTCCTCCCACAATCCATTGGTCCTCCGGGTAGTTGTCTCTGAAATTCTGGATGGCTGCCCATTGATCCCTCTGTAATATAACTGTTTGTGCTCCATAAAAATTAACTATAGTCCAAATTTTCCCAATTTCCCTATTTTGTAACCGAACCATCAACACCCCTCTCGTAGAGGCTCCCCCTATCTCTAGGAACAGTTGGTGATTCCACATAGTGGTCAATCCACCTGATTTCCCCTGTGTCGATTGAGTAAGGATCTCTCCTTTTTGCCATATCCTCTTGTTTATTTTTTGTAAGTCTTCTCCTTGCATTTTGGTTTCTGTAAAAAAATTATATCTGGACTCATATCTATGATAATATTTTGACTGCCTTTTGTATCGGGCGACTGCCTAAACCCCTCACATTCCAAGTGATTAATATCATTGATAATTAGGAGAGAAAAAATCAGCCATCGATTTTACCTTTCCGTTATGGCTCAAATCTCTTCCCTGTTCCTCCATCTTTTCCTTGTTTGACTTCCTCCCTACAGATTGGTTAGGTTTTTGTTTCTTCTCCACTTGATGAATCCCTAGATTAGGGCTTTCTTTGTTCTTATTTCCTTCTTCATTTCTATTTCCTGTGTCAAAATTATCCTCTGCTCTATTTCCCCTCCTATGGTCTCCCTTGTGGGTTGAATCTCCTCTTCCATGAGAGAGGTTGTGTCTGGTTCTGCTCTTTGCTTGTTCCCTAACACTAGATTGGAATATTGTTCTTGATCAACTGGTGTGACTTGCTGAGTATCCTCCTCTAACCCTTCCATTTGAAAATCCCCTTCTGTTTCCAAGTTTCCCAATTGTTTGAATATCTCATATATGTTGTTTGTTCTTACAGCTCTTTCTCCTTGTCTCTGGTTACTGTGCTGATTTCTTTTGTTTGGCCTTCTCATTACTTTTTGAAAGTCCTCAAAGTCTGTTGGGCCTTTCCCTTCCTTTTGATTTCCCTTTTGCTGAAGAGATTGACCCGCCATGTTAATATTTGCTTTTGTCCCCTCTTGTTCAGATTGATGATCCTTAACTGTTGGGCACATTCTAGCCAAATGTCCATGAGCGTGGCACACCCAACATCTGAATGGAATAGCCTCATAATCCAGTTGTTGGCGCCAGAAAAAATCCCCTATTTTTAGGTCTATCTCTATTGGAAGAGGTTTGCTGAGGTCCATTTCTACACAAACCCTAGCAAACATTGTCGATCCTCCTAAAACTGATTCTCTTGATCTACCTTGATAATGCCTTAGTAAGTTGCCTATTGCCTCGAGTACCTCCTCTTTCCAAAATTCAAGGGGAAGGGCAAATAATCTTACCCATATTGGTACTGCAGTCAATTCCACCCTCGGGTCGAATCCCATCTTCCATGGCTGCAAGAATAGTCCCGCTGGCCCGTGATGATACGGCCCTCCCTCAAATACTTTTGTCGATCTACCACCGATGTGAACTCTACAAAAAAATATCCATTTGGGAGAGTTAGAATTTCTTATTCTCCTTCCAGATGTCATTGTTTCCTTATCCACGTGTGGAGGAAGTGCATAGACGGTCCGAAACCCACGAATTTAGGTTGTGTTTTGACTTATAAACAATATCCTCAGCTATCCAGTCCTCAACTATTTCCAATACTGGTATTTCTTTTGCTTGTGGTAGACATCCGTTCACCCTCCCAGGCAGAGAATCCTCCTTTTGTCGCTTCCCCATGGTGTTTGTGATTTTCTTTGCTTGTGTTTGACAGACGTTGAGGCTATCTTGGGTTCCACATAGCTTATCCCGGAATGAGATTCCTTCGTTTGGAGGATTTGGTACCGAAGTACCTATGTCCCCCATTCTTGGCCGTGATCCTTACTATTGACAGACCTCTGCCCTAGCTTCTGAAATCCCAGTTTAATTCCTCAGATCTCCTCTCAGGCACCTCCAAACTTCTGAAACCAATAATCTTGAACCTCTATTTCTTAACAGTGTGTTTTGTAATCAAATTTGAACTAAGGTTTTTGTGGGGCTGATTTCAATGATTCAAAAGCCAACTTTCTTAGTCCAAACCGATTACACCCTCAAATGGGAACTAATGGGAACAAAACTCTTATTCTCACAGTTTGTTCAATGTCTCTGAAACTGCCACAATTCCTTTAGCCAGGCCACCATCTAAAACCCTACTTTGAACAAAAAAAACAGTCTTCTCCATCTTATAAATGGCAAATTTATTCCAACTCTTCATGTCCAGGAAGGCTGGCTTAGTCGAAAACATAAGGCGATGTCACCAAGAAGATCAGGGTCTAGCCTTTAGGAAGACCTAAGTTAATAGGAGTAAAAAATAGTCGGATCCAGGGGCGAGCTCTAAGTGATTTTCCTATCTCATGTGGACTGGAAGTCTAAGCTAGATGGTGCTACAGCTGTTTCTCTCCAGTTAAAAATTGCAAATCCAATACCTTGTAAGTGATGCTCAGGAAACTTTAGGGAAGAGGGCAGTTAAGGGTCATTTATCATTCAGGAAAAAAAAGCACCACGTGTTGAATTGAAAACTGTGGCGTTCGTTACAGCGAAAAAGGATTGGTTACAATGATTGTAGCATGAAACAAGACAATGCCCAACTGAGTAGGGGATCACTCTTTCCAAGTATGCAAAGGTGATAAGATTGGATTCTAACCATTTTGATGGCTAAGGTGATTCCTAATGTCATGAGGTGTAATCCCAGGGTTACCAGGATTGCCTGCCTCCAGCAATCATAAAAAAATCCTTTGCAATTCAGTGCATACTAAGGGATTTTAACAAGCCCGAGTTAGCGTATGAGTCCTAATCCTGGCTACCTCAAAATCCGGAAAATAGATAAATAAAACAAAAATAAAGATATGCACGTTAGAGTTTCCCAACCTATTGATATTCAAAAGGAGAATATAACTACCACTGCACACTTCTGAATAATCAATATTGTAAATGACTAAACAAAAATTCGACATAATTTCAATTTTCAGCCAACAGCATCGACTATGTTGTCTCTTTCAAATCACAAATGACAATCAGCCCTCCCATTTCTTAAATCATTTAATTAAATGTTTCCCACCGTTAGAAGATCAATTTTATATCAACGAACACCAACACCTTTGTCCTGAGGTTAACTTTTTCAAAATTTATCAACCACCGTTAGCCCCAGAAGTGTAAATCAAATTTCCACCCGCAAAATAGAAAACAAAATACATTACCTCAAAAATTGGAGGAGGAGATGCCTCGGCTTCCAGCCGCTCCACCCGTTTTTCTAGGGCATCATAATATTCCCGGACCTACCCAATACAGTGCAATTTCGCGGAGACATTTAAATATTAGTTTCTCTGGTACCTTTATGCAGATTTGGTATTGAAAAACAAGGTATGAGGGTTTTTTGGGACCTGTAAGGAAATGGCGGCATGACTGGACCATAAATCTTTCCATGCAAACTGTGCGATGGCGGCTCCTGTCAGTGCAAATCCCGCCGCGAAGGAAAGTACACGCGTTCGCAACATTTTTGCTCTTCGCTCTTTACTTCAATATCGAAATTTTCTTAGTTCTCAGAACATTATTCGATCTTGCGAAGGTATGCTCGTCAGTTCGATTCCCACAAGGTTTGTTAAATTGTTCTAATTACTTGGTAACACCCTTGTTACCTTTAAATTTTATATAATTAATAAAAAAATAAAAATATTTTTAAAGGTTAGTGGATTGTAAGTATTAAGTCTCAATATTTATTAAGAAAAGATTTAAGTTTAAACCTTCTCTTCCAAAGTAGACATAGACTATCTGAATCCTACAACCAACACACAGGGCTAAGCAGTCTCCTCCCAACCATAATCCCTCGATAGGGAATTTAACACACAACCATCCCCTCACACACTCACCCACACCGTTGTTTGACCCTTGGACCGAAGAGCCAAAGTCTATCGTTGTGTTATCCCCCTTGGGACTCCACTGGTCCACTTCACATGGCGCTATAAAACAACGAGGTGAAATAAGTTTGGTGGATGCAGCCCCTGGTTTGAACCTTGCTCTTGCCAGCTACTTAAAATAGTGTGGTTGTAACCAACTCTCCTATCAAGCAACACAAAAAATAAAAATTAAAAAAAATTATTTTTGAACAATTTTAAAAATTTTGAGATAATAAAAACTTAATTTTAAGTTTAGAAACCTATTTTTTACCTTTGGTGTATTATAATTTTGATTAATGTTTTAAATAAAATAAATTAGAGTTAAATTATATTTTAAAATAAATTAAAATTTTAATAATTTTTTTAATTTTATTTTTGAAGTATTTAAATTTTTATATTAAATATATTTGTTAAAGTTATTAAAAAAAATTAGTATAATAGTTGTAAGTTTATTGAGTGGTAAGGGTTTTGACCTCTTTTTGAGAGGTCCAAGGTTTAAACCCCACTTAATATAAGGGGACCAGGACCCCTCATAAAAACCTATGTAAACTCATTGAAAAAAATAGTATAAGTAAAAGCCCTTCCAAATAAAGAAAGTTTCAAGAGTTTTAAGTTTGTTTTGAGTGTTAGTTGCAATTTATGATTACTACATAATGCATGTCTACTATTTACCTTATTAGGATTTGTTGTCTATTCGATTGTCTTAGTCATTGGATGTAGGGACTAGATTGTTAGGACTATCGTGCCTTATATGAAGCAACACAACAGGGCAACTCTAAGAGCATAGGGTTCAACTCAACTAGGTGCCTTCGAGGTTTTTTACAAGGTCGACTTCTTTTAAGATGTAAACTTGAGTGCACTTCCTACTTTATCCTAATCTACCAACTTCAAGGGAAAAGGGTTAGAGAAAATGTAGAAAACAAAGATAGCGAAAATAAAAAATCCAAAGCTAACCTAAGCTAACAAGGGGGTGATGTGCCAAGATCAAGATAAGATCCTTCTGCACAACAACCCTAAGTGTAATGTGTCAATAGCCCTACGATGAACACTTCCTCCTATTAGCATGCTAAGGACAAGTTTGCATGTAAATGAAACATGACAGAGATTCATTAGTCATGGCCTCGAGTATACACACATAAATGCATACACATATGTGAAACAAGATAAAAAGACAAATAGTCACGACCTCAAGCATGTATATATGAATATAAAAGATTACAAGTTATGCCAAAGTGGAGGCTCGAAAGCTTGCTTGCAAGATCACTCAAGAATCCAAAGACTGCTATATAGAAGAAAATGAAGGAAAAGTTATACAACTTGTCGACCCTTTACAATGCTAAAACAAATACTATTTATAGGTACAACTGAGGGGTTTTTCCCTCCAAAGCTTGTACAAAGATTTCAAAATGATTGTTTTCCATCATGTTGGACAATGTCTTCATTCAAGTCATTGGTTCCTTCAAAATCTATAGATCCATGCCCATTCATGTTGGATGGTTATGGGCCTTAGGATGTGCAATTGTTGCCATCATTACCATCTACCCTTCCTAGGGATTCCCAAAATCTGAGTGTGGGAAATCTCTGTAATCAATCTCCCAAATCTAAAGTTATCTATAACAACCCTACTATTTATTCTTAACATTGAATTATGTATTGATGTATGGGTATCTTTTGCATAATCTTAGTTGGTGATATCTTTATGTGTTGGAAATTGCACTTTGTGTTGGTTTAGAATGTGGTACTACTAATGGATTGGTGGTTGCAGGACTAAGTACTCTCGTCCATGGATCGGTAGGGAATGATCACCTTGCGATGAGAGATAAAATTATGGGAAATGATGGTTGATGACTTGTTCATCAACAACTCAAGGTTAATGAGTGCCCTTCATTTAGATGCATTGCATAATTGCTTATGTTTTAATACACCGTTGGACCATGATATTGCTTTGACAAAGGAGTCATCCTTAGGAAAGTGGGGATAATATTTTAGTTATCTTAAAAAGCCACCTACTAAAGGATAAATCAACGTGGCATATTATTGCTTGGAAAAATCTTGTATTGCTTTAGTTTTTGAAAAGCATAGAATTGGCTTGATTGTACCCAATAAAGTATTAATATAGTTAATGATATTAATACTTGTGCTATTAATATCAAAGCTAATAATTAATATTAGCATTTGGTATTAATTAGAAATTAATTAATCCAAATTACCTTTGCATGAATGTAATAATGGTATGTTTGAAAACTTAGATTAATTAATTATGTTAGCAAGCTTCAAATGAAAGAAGGAATTAATTTAGTCTTTGCTTAAATGATTTAATTTAAAAGTTTACCATTTGGAAAACATTATGGATAATATTAATTAAGGGTAATAATATTATTTAAAAACCATAATGCATGGCACGATGAGACATTGGCATTCAACTTTGTAACACCAAAGAAAGCACGTTGACTGGCTACGTTATGGGCAACGAACGTTGGAGGTTTCTTGGCTCTCCCAAGCCTTGGAGGGAGAAAGGCTATAAGGGATAGGAAATCCTTGTGTTAATGGGGTTGGTAGTAGAAGGAACGTAGGAGCTGGAGAGAAGCAAGCAACAGGTTGTGCTACTAGACATTCAAGCCGTGAGCAAATCCAGTGAGTGGAGTAAATGAACTTTGTAGGTCTGGTTTTGAATGCTTGGCATTTCATTTATTTATAATATTTTGCTAGATGTATATTGTTTAAGTGTTGTTTGGTTCTTTCTTTTTCAACTGTGTTAAGTTGCCTTCTTTTATGTTTTATGCTTGGTAAAGTCGCTTGCTCAAGGCTTGGGTTGTTGCTAGTCTTTAGATGTTTAGATTCTCATCCTAGCATTGTTATGATCACCTTGCCAGTGAGTTGCTAAGCCTCTTGATTTTTCCCTACGGCTTCAAATCCAAGGCTCATTGTGCACCTTAGGGCCTACTGACTTGGTAGTAGGTTTGTGACTGAGTTCCCAAGGTGGCATTAATGCCCAAGCTTGCATCTCCTCACCTTAGAGAAGGGTGACCAAGCTTATAGGGTAGGACATCATCGTGTACTTGTGTAGAGCTATTTGTTGCTTGTCTAATTAGGCATAGGCGCTTGGGCTTATGACAGATTTTAGGAGCTTGGCTGAGTTGCGAGTGCAACCAGCTCTAGAGAGCTTCCCTGTTGGGCATTGTTGTTGTATGAGTTAAGCACCATCTGTTATGTTTGTTTTGCATAGTCATAGAACATAAGGTCATTGTGGGTGTATTAAGGTCTTAGATGAGCTTTTAATATTCTATCTTGAGATTTGTAGGACTTAGAAGAAGGCTTGAATGTTTTAGCTTTCACCTCCTTTATGTTTATCAAGCAAAGCTTGGGTATCATTTTTGTAAGAGTTAAGCAATATATATATATATATATATATATATATAATGTTTCTTTTGATTTCAGTTTGTTTTCAAAATGAAGAGATTATTTTGTAATCATGGATTAGTAAAGGATGTTAAATTAGATTTAATTATGTTTTTTAGGAAAAGAGATAGATCTTTAATTATGTGGTTTATTCAATGAAGAATAATGATGGTTAGAGATCTTTTTTCTATGTTAGCCTTTATTTGTTGAATAAAGAAAGTTAAAAATTTTACTTATCTTGTTGCAAAAGAAAAAATAGAAAAAGATCCTATTGTTTTATTGAAGAGAAAGCTTTGGAATTTTGATAAAGATTTATAAAGGTTTTCTAAGGCTTGGATAGATAGGAAAACCTTTATAGAGAGAAGTACGAGATTCTCTTCTTGTTGTTTTTTTTCCAATGTTTGAATTGCATAGTTGCATGCATCATACTTAGAGCATATTAATCTGCATTGCATAAAAGAGTTGTCATGATCCCTTAATGACCCTCAAGTTCATGGGAGAACTTTGTCATGAAGATGATCATGAAAGGAATATGGTGTAGGAAGAATTTAGGTAGAATGGTCTTGATGTATCTTGGATTGAAAAGTTGTTATGTAAATGAGAAATTGCTTTGTGTTCCTTAGATAACTTTCCAAGTGACTTATCTCTAAAAGAGAGCCAGTATGGCAGTTTTGTAATGTAGGTGGATTAAAGCTTAAGCAAGAAATGAGTTGGTTTGTGATCTTGTCTTGCAAAATGTTTTCTTTTGGAATAGAATAAAAGACCATGTGATGGAATTATTTATGTAATCTTTGGCATTGCAAATGGTTGATTTTGTTTTAGGAGAATGCTTCTTTTACAAATTTTTGCTTTAGCACTTTATCAATTTAAATATGGTGGTAATATTTTGTAGAATTGTTTTTATTGGTAGTGCATGCCAAATTTGAGATGTAATATTTTCAGTTAAGATTCAATATTGTGCTATGGTTTAGAATTGTTGTTTCCAATTGAAGCATTATATCTAGAAAGAGTTGTTTGCATTGTTTTATGCCCTCGGGTTGGGGAAGAATTCTTGGTTGGATCTATAATTTTTTTAGGACTTGATCAAATTTCCTCTCAGGATTAACATTTTATTTTGTTTATGTGGATGGTGTGTTTGGATCTTAGGAGATCTAGGTCTGTCAATTGGAGTTTGTTCTTGATCCTACTATTTGATCCCATTGTATCTAGCTTTGTGTCTCTTCTCTATTTCTCTTGTGGTCATCTCCTTGAGGTCCTTATCTACTAATGGTTTGGGGACCTTCAAAACCCCTTCCTTGGTTTGTAAAAGGTTTAGGGTCCCTTTCAAAATCCATTCTTTAGCTCCAAGTATTTCTTAGGAGTTTGTTCTTGGATCCTAGGGGATCTGGTTCTATCTCTAGGAGTTTGTTCTTGGATCCTAGGGGATCTGGTTCTATCTCTAGGAGTTTGTTCTTGGATCTTACTATACATCCTGTTGTATATTTCTTAGTGTTATGGCAAATATGAAGCTGAAAATTAAATTAATCAAAGAGGACTTAAATAAGCCCAAAAATACAACAGTAACCCTGGAAAGAAGCATCATATCCAAGGATTACGCAATGAAGGCTTAATCCAAAATGCAAGTGATAAGGAAAGCCTATAATTCTACGAAAGAAATGATACATGGACATAGACCAAAACTAACATGAGCGACAAAATCAACTCACGTGTACAAGACTTATTAAAACTAAGACTAAGTCCTAAATCCTACAAACCTAGGCAATACCTAAGGTGTAGAAAAATAAAAATTAGACCTCATCATTCGTCCCAACAAAAGAAGCATTGGACTCCAATGCTTTTAACAAAGAGGGAAAATCTTGGGACATTTGGTGAGCAGAGATCCAGCGAGCCTAATGTGGAAGTTGGCCACGATGGGCTACAAGATATGAAGTAGAACTACCCTAGTGAGTCTACCAAGTCTTCGTACCAAAGAGTGTATCGACCACAAGCGAAAGTTGTGCATCAGGAACCACATCAATAGGATGACTGATAGCTGGAGTGGATTCCAAGGTGGAATCATAGTATGGTTTGAGAAGATCCACATTGACGACGTCATGAATGCCAAGATGAGTCGGAAGATCCAGGCGAAAGGTATTCTCAAAAATCTGTTGAACAATGGTATATGGCCCATAACGAAGAGGTTTGATCTTGCTATGTGCCTTGTCCACAAAACATTGTTTATCTAGATAAAACCATACTTTGTCACCAACTTGAAAGTGATGAGGAGTGCGGTGTCTGTCCATCTATTGTTTTTATTTTTGCTGAGTCTTCTGAAGAATCTGAACCACTTTGGACTGAAGGCTCTGCAAATGCTGAATAAAAGAGTTGGCCTTTTCTTGCTCCTTCTGAATGTGCATGGTAGTTGGTGAGGGCAAAGATAAAGGTAACTCATATGGAGCCAAAGGCTGGAATCCAAAACATACTTCAAATGGAGAGTGCCCAGTAGAACTGTGGACGACCCTATTGTAGGCGTGCTCTATGTGAGTGAGGCTTAAATCCCACTTGGCAGGAGTGGAATGATGGTAGATCCTCAAAATCTGTACAAGAGTACGATTAACTACCTCTGTCTGCCCATCGGATTGAGGATGATAGGCAGTAGAGAAGTTAAGGGATACTCCCAAGATCTTCCAAAGGGATCTCCAAAAGTGACCCACAAAATGCGAGTCGCGATCAGAAATAATGCTGGTTGGAAGACCAAAAGTGCGCCCCACTGTCTCAAAGAAAAGCTGGGCTAAGTCTTGTGCAGAACTCGTCTTACGACATGGAATGAATTTGGCCATCTTACTGAATCTGTCCACAATCACGAAGACACAATCATGTTGTCTTACTGTCATCGGAAAACCGCTCAACAAGTCCATGGAAATGCTTTCCCAAGGATGAGAAGGAATGGGCAAAGGCATGCTCAAACCCAATTTCCTGTTAGTTGATTTGGAACGGTTACAGACGGCACATTGTCGCAAGAAGTGAAGAACATCTCTCTGCATGTGAGGCCAAAAGAAGAACCGTTGAAGGTGATGAAGAGTCTTTTGCTTGCCAAAATGTCCTCCATAGAGTGTAGAATGAGCCTCTTTCAAGAGAGACTCCTTGTGCTCATGAGGGACACAAAGTTTATCCAATTTATACAACATGCCATCCTTGATGTGAAAGTCTTGAAGGGCTCTCAAATTTGAAGATGAAGGATGTGAAAGTTGTTGGAAAACTTTGCCAAAATTAGGATCCAAAGGATACTGTGTTGGCCAAGTTTGGAAGCCAATATGGGACATAGTCACAATAGTCAAGGCAAGGGCTGATGGTGGATGACTCAAACAATCTGCAACTACATTATTCTACCCTTTCTTGTACTTAATCACCAAATGGAATTGTTGCAAGTATGATGCCCACTTCATGTGTCTAGCCTCTTCAATTTTGGTTTGAGATTGAAGAAACTTAAGTGGCATATGATCTGTGTGAACTATTGTTTCTTTACCCAAAAGATAGTGCCTCCAATACTTGATGGCCTGAACCAAAGCATATAACTCCTTATCATATGTAGAATAGTTCTTCTTTGCCTCTGAAAATGTTTTGGAATGATAGGCCACTGGATGGCCATTCTGCTTGAGCACGGCTCCAAGTGCAAACTGTGAGGCATCTGTCTCTATTTCAAATGGTTGAGCAAGATCTGGCAAAACAAGAACAGGTGCAGAACACAATTTGCGTTTCAATGTGTCAAAGGCCTTTTGTTGATCCTTTGTCCACTGAAACTCAATTTTGATCTTTGTCAAATGATGCAAAGGAGCGGCAATAGTGGAATATCCTGCTATGAACTTGCGATAGAAGTTGGCAAGTCCAAGAAAACTCCTTAACTCTGTGACAGAAGTAGGAGTTGGCCATTTGAGGATGACTTCAATTTTAGCAGGATCCACTTGAACGCCTTTCTCACTGATCACAAACCCAAGATAGGCAATGGAAGTTTACCCAAAAGAACACTTGGGAAGATTGGCATACAATTGGTTCTTCTGAAGAGTCTGAAGAACTGATTCCAAGTGCTCTAGATGACTTTTCCAAGTAGGAGAAAATACAAGGATGTCATCCAAATAGATGATCACAAATCTATCCAAACAATCTCTGAACACTTCATTCATCAGCCGCATAAATGTGGCAGGAGCATTCGTAAGACCAAAGGGCATGACAAGCCACTCAAAGAGCCCCATTTTGGTCTTGAATGTTGTTTTCCAAGTATCCTCAGCCTGAATTCTGACCTGATGATACCCACTTTTGAGATCTATCTTGGAGAAAAATTTAGCTCCTTGAAGCTGATCCAAGAGATCGTCAATTCGTGGAAGTGGATATCTATTTTTTATTGTTATTTTGTTAAGTGCCCTGAAATCAATGCATAGCCTCCATGTACCATATTTCTTCAACACAAGCAAGATAGGTGAAGCACAAGGAGAAGTGCTAGGTTTTATGAAACCTTTAGACAACAAATCATGAATTTGCCTTTTAATTTCTTCCATTTGCACTATTGATTGTCTATACATTGAAGCATTGGGAAGAGGAGCTGCAGGAACAATCTCAATGCTATGATTAATCTATCGTTCAGGAGGAAGGCTTGAAGGTTCTTTGAAAACACCAGAATATGATTGAAGCAAAGAATTAACTGAAGAATACCTGTTATGTGTATGCTTAGGTGCTTGAATCTCTTCATTAATTGGTCTGATGAAGATGAGTGCCAATTCCTTTGCTTGATTAACGGCTTTACATGCTTGTCTACAACTTAACATCAAATTTTGTGGTGTTTGTTGTGTACTTCTGATTATGTAAGCCTTATTATCTTTGTGCAAAGTGTATGTGTTCTTATACCCATCATGTATAGACCTCCTATCGTATTGATAGGGTCTCCCAAGCAACAAGCCACAACAATCCATTGGAGTCACATCGCACACAACTATGTCCACAAAAGTGGGACTGAAAGCAAAATTCACCGTGCATGTGTGTGTGATGTCGGATGAAATCCCATTGTCCTTCCACCCTAAAGGATAAGGATGAGGATGGGGATCCATTGGCAACTTCAGTTTGTCAACAACGGACCTCGCAATTAGATTTTTCTGCGAGCCGCTATCGATTATACAATCAACCATGAAGGTGTCATTTAGGTGAACCGTGGTCACAAACAAGTTCTCACGATCACCTTGAGAAGTATTCATAAGGGTCAATTTGTTCAACCCTACTAATTCCTTGTATGCCTTTCGTTCCCCTGTAGCCTCAATAGGACCATCTTGTGGATCCTCATGTGAAGGCTTTACAACTAGGGACTTCTTCTTCAAATTTTTCAATTTAAAACATTGATGTTTTTGATGGCCCTTCTTCTTACAAAAACTACATTCCACAGGGGATTTAGAAGAATATTTTTGAGAAGAAGAAGAAGAAAAGAGAAAGAAGAAGAAGAGGGAGAAGGAGAAGAGGAAGAAGACTTGTTTGCCTTGGATTGTTGATTAGAAGCCTTCGGATTTCCTCCAGACGATGAAGAGCGAGACCCACGCGATGACTCTCGCAACTCCTCCTCTGCAAGAATGGCTTGATTGAAATCCATGTCAATGCTAACAATGGTTTTGTACTTCAACTTCTTGTAAAGGGGTTCTTGCAACCCACTTTTGAATTTGGTCACAAGTTGGATGGTGGAGTCCTGCACTGAATTCAAAATTCTCAATTTGTTAAATTGCAACACATAATCATGGACACTCATATGAGAAGTTTGGCGAAGACGAAGCCATCTTATCTCAAGGTCTTCGACGTAGTTTGAAGGATAAAAACTACTCTTAAAAACTCGTTGCAACTCATCCCATGAATCAATAGGATTTTGAGTCCTTTGTCGATCAGTGATGAGGATCTTAGCGAGGCCAAAGAGCTTAAGCTTGGCAAAAGCAACTTTTTGATCCTTCTCCAATTTGGTGTATTCAAACCAACTATCCATGTCTAAAATCCAGCTGTTGAGAACTTCAGGATCACGGGAGCCATCATAAATGGGAACATCACATTGTGGCTGAATATCTGTGGAAGTGACCTTGTCGGCCAAAACACTCACAAGTTGTGTAAGTTGGGCCATTTTGTCGGCCAATTCGGCAACCATTTGACCCCGAGTATGCACCAACAAGAAATTGCAAAGGGGTTACAAAATGTGTAAAGGATGACAAATAGTGCAAGTTGCCCAAAATAATTGCAAAAAGAAAATTGCAATTTTACAAAATTGGAAAATTAGGCAAAAGAAATATTGCACTAGTCAAATTCCCTTTTTACAAATAGAATGATTGGTTTGCTACAAGTTTGAGGTTGACCAAAATATTGTCAAAAGGAAAAAATAACAATGGAAGGATTATTTTTCAAATGGCAAGTAGCTTACCCCCCCCTAAAAAATATTGTGGCTAAAGAGCGTAGGCAAAAAGTTGTCAATGATGCTTTAGCAATGAAAGGTCAACCCCACCTTCAGTGCACAAGCCAAGTCAATCATGAAAGGGCAATGATAATAATTAAAACTCCTCCTACACTCAACGAAGAGAGCTAAGACCTCCCACTAGTGCACGCTAGCCAATGAGTGCTGACTATTGTCAAAAGGGTGTTTGAGCCCTTATGAAGCCCAAAAATGTTTTCCCACAAAGAATGTGGGATAACAACCCACTTTGGTTTACCTCACCCACATAGACAAAAAAACAAAAATACTTTCCGCCACGTGGATGATGGATTTCTGCCAAAATATCACCAAAATGCCAATAGAAATGATGAATTAGGTTAGGTGAAATATGGACTGTGATGATGGATCTATGTCGAGGAAAGGTAAAGCAATGCAAAATTCCAAATTTGTGGTCAACGTGTCGGTGGATTGCATCGATTTTAAACTAACTATTTGTCAGAATGGGTAAGGTACAGAGAATTAGTTTCATGGGCACAAACCAGAGGGCAGGTAACACCAAAAACTTTGACCAATCATGGGAGGCATGGTGTTAATGAGCAGTCTGAATGGTGAAACAAGTCGATGTTGGTGCAGGGATGTTCTGTCCATGATTGGCAGAGTGGAGCAGGTGTCATATCGAGGCAACACAGTAGCCCAAATGGGCATTGAATAGAATTTCCTCCATAATTTCCTGCTCTGATACCAAAACTGTTATGGCAAAATGAAGCTAAAAATTAAATTAATCAACGAGGAGTTAAATAAGCCCAAAAAAATAACAGTAACCTTGGAAAGAAGCATCAAATCCAAGGATTACATAATGAAGGCTTAATCCCAAAATGCAAGTGATAAGGTAAGCCTAACATTCTACCTAAGAAATAACACATGGATGTAGACCAAACTAACATGAGCAAAAAAATAAACCCACATAAACAAGACTTATTAAAGCTAAGACTTAGTCCTAAATACTACAAACCTAGGATATACCTAAGGTGAAGAAAAATAAAAATTAGATCTCATAATTTAGGTTCTCTTCTCTATTTCTCTCTTTTGGTCGTCTCCTTGAGGCCCTTTTCAGTTAAAGGTTTGGGGACCCTCAAAACCCCTTCGTTGGTTTGTAAAAGGTTTGGAGTCCCTTTCAAAATCCCTTCTTCCAACCAATAAAAAAAACATTTATCATTATCGCAATTGAATACTTAATAAAGTGTGTAGAGGCTATGCCTTCATCTTCTTGCACTAGAGTTTAGGTTTCAACGTTTATCCTAAACTAGACCCCCTTACAATATGGTATTCCTAATATGACAATTTTAGATAATGGCACCCCTTTAAGAACAAGGATTTTTCCTATCTCTGTGTAAAGTTTAAAATTTAGCATAAATGGTTGATCCCATATTATCCATAAGGTAATGACCAAGATAAAGCATTTAACAAAACTTTAATAAAAGTATTAAATAATCTTGTTAGCAAAATAGGTCAAAATTAGCATTTGTACCTATATACTACCTTATGGGCGTATCATATTAGTGTTAAAAATCCAACTGGTGCTACTCTCTATGCCTTGGTTTATGAAATTAAGGCTATCTTCCCTTTTGAATTAGAAGTTTAATCCCTTAAAATCCTTTTGAAGTATCACCACACTCGCCTTAGCCAATTGGAACTATTAAAAAAAAAATGAATCCATGCCTTGGAACACCTACGGGTTTATCACTAGTGACTTAAGAAGGCTTATGGAAAAAGAGCGTGTCCTTGTTCCTTCAAAATAGGCGCTTTGGTTCTCAAAGAAAACCAAAAAAACACTAATGCTTAAGAGGACCTAAAAGGTAAATTTAAGCCAAATTGGCTAGGTCCATTCTTAGACGCATATAACTTGGCCACATTAGATGGTAAAGAACATAAAGAGCCTATAAATATAATGCATCTAAAAAGATATTATGCTTAAATTTTCATGTTTTGCTTGCTCATGCACTTGATTGCATGGTTGATTTCATGCATGGTTGCTTGTAAAACATGTTTGCTTGCTTTCAAATACCTGATTGCATGATTTTCTAGTTTTGACTATTCATCCATCACAAGGGGGATTCCATAATGAGGTAATGATGATCCTATCTAGAAAATAGAGCCACTTGCATTGCATTTATAGTAGATCACTAAGCTAGAAAGCCTCCTCGATGACTCCTCAAAAACCTTACCCATCCTCTTAATCTTTCAAAACATGGAGGGGCTAAGGTCTTGATAACATGATCTCCATCCATCAATCACTGGTCAAAAGCACAATCACGATTCAATGCCTCAACCTCTCGTTTAAGATTAGAAAATAACCAAAGAATCAATTACCATCAATCTAAACTTTAGACCTCTACTACCAGATTCCCAAATATCATTAGTACTATTTTTGCATCGATTGCTTGATCATACTACATAAATGCTTGTCATATTATATGCATGATTGCTTGCATAGTTTGCATAATTACATGTTGCATGTATGTTTTCTTATTTGATGCATTTAAAATTGGAGGATTATGCAATGATGTGATTATGACAACTATTCAGGATAGCTCATATGCATTTCACTTGCACTAGGTCATTGATGCTAGTAGGTCCCCACCCTTGGGACTTTGGCTTACCTTGTATATAGTTTTTTTTTCTCCATTGGAATGCAACGATTACCTCTATATCAGGAATCATATGCTAGCAAAATTTGTTTTGCATTGTTTTCTTATGATGCACATTCCATAACTTTTCGAGGAGGGATGATAAGAATTATTCCTTGATTAATGATTTTCATACATAAACATGCAATGACAAAATCATTAACAAGGAATGACTCTCATCATCTTCCTTTCGAGAAAGACATAAGCTATTCGTTGCTTGTATCCACCTCATAACTAAACATTCTTCTCAGCCATATCATATACACCATATCATTTTTATAATTGATATTTCTATCATGGTTGCATGCTTGCATAGTTGCATGATTGCTTGATGCATATAGAATCAAGGAATTTTGCAATGATGCGATGATGACAACTAGTCAGGATAACATACACTTGTATTACATTTGCACTAGGTATCTGATGCTAGTGGATTCTTGCCCTTAGGATCGCATATGTTCTATGTGCTCAATCTATTTTTATTGTACATAATCTATTTATTTGCATGCTTGCATGGTGGAGTAATACACATCAATTTACTCCATCGACTTTGCCCCTTGCAACAACTTTGACAATACTAGCATAACATTTGGAATATATCCTAAAGCTTAGGAATAACAAGGTGCTATTTTTTAGGCTATTTTTGGAAGAAAAAATCATGGATTAATTCACTGCTATTCCACCCAATTTCCTTAGGTATTTTTAAGTGATAATAACATGTTTTCCAAACTAGTACAACCTTGTAATATTCACAAAAGAGCCCTCATGGTGGAAAATCAGATAGGAAGCCATCTGGATGGAATAAAGAACTCAAATTAAGCATAAATTTATATGCACTAGGTATCAAAAGCTAGCAATATTTTCTTAAACTTCATCATTGCTTTGCTTGTTTTCATGCTTTCATAGATTGCATGTATTCTTATTTTGATGATGTATAGTAATGCCCTAACAATGATAACCGAGATTCTTTTTAACCATCAACTAGAGTATGATCAAATATGCCTATCATTAGTTAAGAGTAGTCCATAGTTATCAAAAGCAATAACTTTGCATCCTTCCATTTTCACACATATCCCCTAAAAAGACTATACAATCATATTCTTCTAAAAAGTATCACCTTCTTGCCAAATGATGTTTATCTCTTAGGTCATAGGAAAGGATAGATCTAACCTCTAAAATTTTAACTATATTAAAATTTTCACTTAAGCCCTCTTATTAGTGCTCACTAGGTGATGGAACAAGCACACTCCATTATCTCATAGGCCCTAATAAGGGGCTCAAGAAAACCTTGGACAAATTCATCCCATTTGCTTTGTCAAATTACAAGTGGATGGACAAAAGAATCCTATTTTCTTAAAAACCTGATAAAGCACTCAAAATAATCAAATTTATAAATGTGCTAGATGAAAAATATCCTACAACATCAATATTACTGATGGCAAGGTCTCCTCTAAAGATAGTTATCACAAGGACTACTTGAAGAAGCCCTACAATTAGGGGCATTAAACATATCAAATTATAAGGACATAGACTGTCCAACACAATAATTATGATAAATACCATACAACACAACAATTAGGACATAAATTTTCCAACACAACAATCAAGACATAGATTATCCAACACAACAATAAGAACATAGACTATCCAACATAGCAATGAGGACATAGATTGTCCAACATAGTAATTAGGACAAACTTTCCAACACAACAATCAGGACATAGACTGTCCAACACATCAATAAGAACATAGACTATCCAACATAATAATCAAGACATAGAATATCTAATAGAGCAATAAGGACATAGACTATCTAGAACATAGCTTTGTATCATATGGACATAGACTATCTAGAAAATGTACCATAATATTGTATCATATGTACATAGACTATCCAAAAGCAAATGTACCATAACATTTATCATTGGGACATAGACAATCCAAAAATAAATGTACCATAGCATTTATCATATGAAAAAT
The DNA here is from genome assembly GCA_028583015.1 of Wollemia nobilis. Classification (NCBI taxonomy): domain Eukaryota; kingdom Viridiplantae; phylum Streptophyta; class Pinopsida; order Araucariales; family Araucariaceae; genus Wollemia; species Wollemia nobilis. The sequence continues at coordinate 6,969,767 of JAQPPZ010003077.1, read as the reverse complement.
GACTATCCCCAACATTGTATAATATGGGCATTAAATATCCCTAGCATTATGTTATATGGACATTGACTATCCTCAACATCGTATTATATGGACATTGATTATCCCTAGCATGTATCATATGGATATTTATTGTCCCCAACATTGTATTATATGGATATTGATTATCCCTAGCATTGTATTATATGGATATTGACTGTCCCCAACATTGTATTAGATGGACATTGAATGTCCCTAGCATATATCATATGGGATGCCCATGGGGTTTAGGACAATTGGTTGGGTGAAAATTTTTACGCATTAAACCAAGGTTCCAATTCCATGGGTGAACCTTAAAATTTACCCACATGTTGTAGGTGAATTGGAGAGGGTAGGGCAATCCTCCAAGGGAGGTCCTTGGTTCGAATATCCACCCTACCAAATGCACATCGGGTACCCAAAATCCAGTTGATAATGTTGGTGCGGTCAGGGTCGGGTGTGACTCTCAAGTGATTTTGATGGTGTAGAACCCCCTGGTCATGGTTTCTCAGACCAAGGCGACCCCACAAGGGATTTTTTAGTAAATTAAAAAAAACATATCATATGGACATTAACTGTCCCTAGCACTGTATTATATGGACATAAATTGTTCGAAGCATGAAAAACATTGACTATCTAAAAGCAATAACTCATTAAGTTCTTATCCATTAATTAGGTTAGAAGAGCCACCACTTAGGAGCAAGAAAAATTTTAAGGACATAAACTGTCCAAAGGCATAGACTTCCTAAAAGCAATAAGTTGTAGTTGCCTAAGTGCTTGTCCATTAATCATCCAAACATGCCACCACTTAGGGACTAACAACACAAAATACAAAATAAACATGAATTTATTAGGTAATTTTAAATGATTCCTGCAAACTGATGCTCTTTAATGAGCACATTCTTACACCTTTTAAACCTCACTTAAAAGGGGCAATAACATTAAGCAAACCTAGATGCATGCAATAACCCTATTTTTGCAAACAAAATAAATTTGTGAAAAATATTTATCTTCTTCTTGCCCTCAAGAAAACCATCCCAAGGAAATTCATAAACTTCCACTAACACAATCCAAACCTTCAATCACAAAACCAAATAGTTTCTAATTTTTAATTGATTTATTCTAAAATCTCAATTTTGACATTAACACAACAAAAACAAAATTTTATAAATCATATCGAACATTGCCTTAAGTTTCCAAATTAATCTTAAATATCTTCATTAATTTACATTCATCTAATCACACTCATCTTTTGCATTTTTGCTTGAAACAAATTCATTTTGAACTTTTATCAAAATCATATCAACCCTTTGACACATAAAAGTTTTTCAAATCAAAATAATTTGCCAAAAATTCTAAATCAATTCTAAAATTAAATTTATACTCACAAATGTCAACTATATCTATCATCAAACATCATTGACACATCACAACATCCATTTGCTCAATCATCAATTTAATATAAAATTTCACATCACATCTACTCAACACATATATTAACACATCATATCAACATAATAATTGATATATGTATACACACACATATATGTATGTATGTTGGATACATACCTATATACATATATATGTATGTATGTATCCAAAATTCATGTATATATATATATATATATATATATATATGTATGTGTTTGTGTGTGTATCACGTGTTAAAATGTGTGTTGAGTTGATGTGATGTGAAATTTTATATTTAATTGATGATTGAGCAAATGGATGTTGTGATGTGTCAATAATGTTTGATGATAGATATAGTTAACATTTGTGAGTATAGATTTGATTTTAGAATTGATTTATAATTTTTGGCAAATTATTTTGATTTGAAAAAATAATATTAAACCTTTTTATCAATCTGCTTTCATCTAATCACACTCATCTTGAAAAAAATTCATTTTGGGCTTTTGTCAAAATCATATCAACCCTTTAACACTTAGAATTTTTTCAAATCAAAATAATTTGCCAAAAATTCTAAATCAATTCTAAAATCAAATCTGTACTCACAAATATTAACTATATCTATCATCAAAAATCATTGACACATCATAACATCCATTTGCTCAATTATCAATTTAATATAAAATTTCACATCATATCAATAGAATAATTTATATATGTATATGTATATATATGATATATATGTATATGTATGTATATATGCATACATATACATATATATCATATATATACATGAAGGAGCCTCACCATGGTAGAGAGATTTTGTGTGGGCTTGAGCCTCACCATGGCAGAGAGGGTCTACGAGGGCTTGAGACTCACCATGACATAGAGGGTCTACGTGGGACTGAGCCTCACCATAGCAGAGAGGGTTTGCATGGGTCTGAGCCTCACCATGGCAGAGAGGGTCTACGAGGGCTTGAGCCTCACCATGGCAAACAGGATCTATGAGGGCCTGAGCCTCACCATGGTAGAGAGGATCTATGTGGACCTGCATGATGCAGTGGAGGGCCTTCCACCCTTGTGCTCTTAAACCCTTTCTCTATGAGTGAGAGGTCTCCCTATCCTTCCTACTGGGTTTTGCCCTTTGGAATATTGCTGCTAGTTACCTGTGTTGGTTAGTCGAGTGTCTCTCTACAAAATTATTTGGTATTATCTATTCTGATTCAAAAATAAGGGAAGACCTTGTGCCTTCAACATCTGTGGAGTTATACTTGTGCTGCCAGGTCACTCCGACTAGTGGGTGTTTGGTATTTTTTCCTAATTTTTGTTGGGAACTATTGTTGGGAACTGTTGTTGGATGTGGGTGTCATTTGGGGGTTCTTTCCTTGTGGTTCTTTCAGGTGTTTCCTCTTCCCTGATCCAAATTCCAGGGGGAGACATTGGGCTCAATGAACATTGAGGATGAAATTTACTGATGACCCCTTTATTTGGTGGGGTCTCCTAGCTCCGGTGGGTTGCAGAGGGTGGACCAAATGATAGATCCAACTTCTTTGGTTGTGTCAAATCCCAAGGTTCCAAAGTTTCAAAAATTTTATGGGATATTTCTTTTATTTTTATTTAGATGTTGTTTTGGGCTGATTTATCCTAATTATTATCCTCAAACAACGCTAAGGTTGGTTGTATTCTAGTGGGATCTATGGTTTATGGTGTAATCCTTTGTCAGATGGTTGCTCTTGAGCTAAAGGGTTTTTCTATCACTGGTGTTCTCAGTTGTAGATTTCTTTTTACCATCTATTTTAGTTTTGCTAGTCGCCCCTTGACAGGTTTCCAACTATTTGTTGGACTGTGTGTCAAAGGAAGATTGGGTTCCTTGGTTGGATTCTCCTGCAGGGTGGGATTGTTTTATTTTTTGAGCGCTCCTTGGACTTCACAATTTTAAATTTTGAGCATTTAGGTTTCTTTCATTTGGTTTATTAGGTGAGCCCTAAGGGCTTTGAAGCAAGTGGGAATTTTTTGTTTAAATCCTTCTACCATTATTTTCACTGGGTGATTCAAGGATTTTCAAATTTAAAGCAAAAAATTTAAGTTTATTTTATCTTTTCAGTTTATGTCAGTGCCGTACCCCTATTTTTTGGTTGTTTCACCTCATTCCATGGTTGCAGTCTATGAATGGTTGGTCATTATTTGCTGGTTAGTAATGTTCTCAATGGGTGAGATTATTTTGACTTCATTTTAGCTAAAAATATCATTAGTTTTTGCCCAGTCTTTCTTGAGTGCCTCGAAATTCACGATGTTTTTCTCTTTTGGTGCTCTTTTTCAAATTTGAATTTTAAAGTGGAGATAAGGCGAGATTTTTGGATCCATTTTTATTTGATGTCTGACCCTCTTGTCGAAATCTAGATTCAATCCATTTGATGTACTTCCTTTGAGCTCATTGAATACTCTTTGGATTTGTAATGGTTTGAGGTCCCTTCCAAAACCCTATTGTAAAGGTTTGGGGACCCTTTCAAAACCTCTTTTACCACCTAATAAAAGAAAATACATATGCATATAAATACATATACATATAAATACATATAAATACATATATATATATATATATATATATATATATATATACATATATATATATATATATATATATATATATATATATATATATATATATATATATATACATACATATACATATACATACATACATATACATATACATACATATATATATCATCCATCATACATCAATCTGGTGTACCACAATCACTCAAAATAGTACACTTAGATTAAGCCATTTGGCTGAGGCACCTAAAATAAAATTTGGCACCCTCACACCACTCACAGCTGAAAAAATACTCAACCTAACCCAAAAAGCTGATACTAAGTCTCAGACCCATCCTTAGTAAGCCAAGGAGGAAATTGCACAAATTTTTGAGATGCCCTAGTCACTGATCTCACTTGAGAGTGGGATTGAGATTGTGTCTTGGTAGGTGATGGATGCCTTTGGTTCAAAGGGAATATTATATAGTATAGGCCCCTATAGTAGCCACTGCTCTCCACCTCCATTGAGTAGCTGGCCTAAGCCTCGACCAACTGAGCTTATGCCTAGGTTAAAAGATTTACCATGGCTCTAATAATGATATTGCTACTCCCAGTATTTGATGTGGTGGTCCTAGTCATAATATCATCTCTTTCCTACCTCAACTATGAGGTCTCCTAAACCCTAATATCCCTCTCAACTCTAGCCTGATCTCTCTTAGTTTAAGCCACATCCTACTCTCCTAAGGCCTAGTCTAACTAGACTTGGTATCCCACCTTCTTAATCATACTTGCCACAATGATTGATGTAAGCTCACTCTTGAGCTTTGCAAGCTCATCCTCTATTAGATATAGCCTCCCTCTCGCTATGAGCCCTCTCCTATGTAGTCCCACTAGGACCTACACTGATCTTTAAAATCAACGTAATAAGGGGTATAACTAGGGCTCAACTCAATGTTGACCCATCTTTTTGTCTCTGTCTCAACCTCTCCCTAGCAATCCAAATATGATGATGTGTAATGGGGTTGGGACCCATCTATGGTCATTATAGTATTAGAGTCATCCTTGTAGACACCAAATCTTAGCCATTTGATATCTATATATATAAATAAATATATGTATATATATAAATATATATTATATATATTTATATATTTTTTTGCTTGATAATAAGGGGTTGTACTCGGGTCCCCCACTCTTGACAAATTATATCTCTCTTCTTTAGAGCTTGAGAGTTTACAAATAGATACATGTAATGACCTAATTCTGAAAATAATGCTAAACCCTAGCAATCTTGCAATATTTTTTAAAGCAATATAATATTTATTTAGATAGAATTCAGATCTATAATTTTTAAATCACAAAATTACTCTAGATTTGCCAAGCAACTCCAACAATACGATTTTGCATTAAATCTGAAATGCATAGACAATTACATGAACAGTTCTCAAAGAGATCACATGAAACAACTCACAAAACATGAAATCTGATTGCTAATGCTGGATAGAATACCCCAGATGGGACGTGGGGGTCTTGAAGCACCACAATGATGGATTTAACATCAGAAATCTGCTGATATGCTGCCAGCAATGGGACGTTGGGGTCTAAGACTGTCAATCTGCTGATTCTGACCTCTAACTCCTGAAAATCTGCCCTCAGAATAAGGACGTCAGCCCCTGAGGACTGTCAATGGCTCCCCAAACCTGATGCCAACCCTATTTCTCCCTCAAATCACTGAAACAACCTCACACAAGTGCAACGTCCACCCTGAATTGCTGCAATCTGATCCTAGGAGTGGGACGTGGGTCTTGAAGTGCTGCCAATACTGCCAATGATGCTCAAAACAGGGACGTCTGCCTCCCTAGGGCAAAATATGCTCTCAATGCTGCCAAATTGCTGATGAGACTCAGGGGTTTCGTCCTTTGCCTCTGATCCAAGAGGGTTTTCGTCCTCAGGGATTAGCTCCTGTAGGTTTTCGTCTACAAGAGTGTTGTAGATGACTTCTCAGCCACATACAAGAGAAAATACTCAAATTCAATATTCATAGATGTGCAAATGAAAACCCTTCTTCTCTTTTTATAGGCAAATATTCTATTTCTTCGTTGAGAAGCACTTTTTATTTTCTCTTAATAATATAATAAAATAATATTATATTTTCCTAATGTGGCATTCACCCTTATTTCCCCTTTTATTATTTTTTATATATTTTTTAATTTTTATTTATCTAGAGCCACATAAAAATACTATCACACCACACCACACTTTGTACCATGCTAACAATAAAAATGGGGACATTACAATACATCCCCCCCTGAGATTGCTTGTCCTCAAGCAATCGAACACAAACTTCATTCAGATTAAACCAATCCATAACCATGATCAAGAATGATTCCAGGATCCCAAACTAACCTTAAGAAAATTTTACCATACTGCCATAGTATTGGCCCAAGAGTGAGTGCTACTTTCACTAAGAATCTATCATGCCAGGGTTGTGCTCTCTTCTCTTTGATGCTAAGAACAACCAAGGGTGCAAAGGATCTCATCATGCCAGGTGAAGACCCAAGGCCTTGATGCCCAAAAACGTTGCCAGAGGACAACATCAAAAATATTCTCCAAAACTGTCCCAAACTCCCATGTGCATCCCAACTGAGTGAAGACAGGTCTGCCCTTGCGTACAACAGGTCTAATATACCTCCCAACAGATCTGACTTTGTGCAATTAGTAGCCAAATAAGTCCTTTGAAGCCTTCCCAAGTCATCAATGAACAGTCCTTCATTGTTTCTGACTGAGGTATCATGCCAAAGAGTGATGTCACCGATGGAAAAATGACTGAACAGTGAGTGTAATAGGTCTGATTTTTCCCAAACAATAGCGAGTGATGACTGTCCAAATTGTTTAACATCATTTATACTCAATCCTTCATCAATCCCTACAGCTGACTTATAGTACAATTGAAGCAAATCATTAGTAACAGTGAATGGATCAATGAAAAGTAAGTTGAGATAGGAGTCAACAAACTCTGGTAACAGGTGGGCAGCAAGCTCATCAACAAATTGTAGTGCATGCTTAGCTATACAAATAGTCTCTTGGGAACCAACAACAACCCAAGCAATGTCCTCATCTTCCATGTAAGGAACAACAGTCCGTTCACCATCAAATGCAGTCATTAAGTCAGTGATAGCGATCCCAGAATCATGAGGTATTGCAACCCATACAACATCAGCCGACCCTCCATCAAATGCAGCCTTCATATTGTCTACAGCTGCCACTGTTTTACCTTCATTATGAGCGCCAAAAGTTGAAAAGTATGACGTGCATAGCTGTCCAAACAAAGATTTACCATCAGCCAATAAATCAGTACCTAAAACTTTAGAAACAGTCCCATCTTCGTTCATATTGGTGTGTTTAGGAACAGCAGTAGCTATATTTTCATGTGCAGCCCTTAAATAACACCCTGTAGCTTCCAATTTGTCATCCACATACAAAATATCATTCTTCAATTGTTGGCTCCTGGTCATACTGTGGAAACAGTCCATAATTTTTGTGTCATATTGTGCATACTGAGGTGTCATCAGCCATTTACCTTTTACTTCATACTGCTGCTCTTTACCTGTTATGATGCCCTCCATCATTCTGATTGAAACATTGGGCCCATCTTTGATCCCCTTAAGAACAATCTCACGCCCCTCATGCAAAAATCTTAATTCCAACTTCTTGTAATTACTTGTCACATCTCCAAGATCAAAGAACCATTGTGCTCCAAGCACTACTTGAGAAAGACCTCCCATTGGATAAACATAAAAATCATGAATAACTTTGTAATCACCCATTGTTACTTCTAATTGCTCTACCACCCTATTACATGATGAGAGTCCCTTTCCTGTAGCAACATTAAATGCTGGGAATGTTCCTGTTTTGAGTTGTTTTTTAGCTACAAAATCCTCATCAACAAAATTATGTGTAGCCCCTCCATCTATCAAAATTAGCACATCCTCACCTAAGACTTTTCCTGGGACTTTTATAGTAAAGAATTGGGGTACACAATGAAGAGTTGCCAAAGTGACAAGTTGAGTTGAATCATGAGATGACTCACCTTTTGGTTGTCCTTTATGTTCACCTTTTGGTTGTCCCTTGTGTTCTTGCTCCTTTATTTCCATTTCAGCTGAAGAATATGATTCATTATCTGAGTCACTATCTGATTTCACCTCAATGTAGTGAATCTCTCCCTTTCCCAAGCATCTATGATTAGGCTCCCAAGGTTTCTTACAATTGAAGCAAAGTTTTTTCCTTCTTAATTCATTTCTAGTAGCTTCATCCATACCTTTTGTGAATGGTGTTGGAGCTGGAGGTTTTTGTGGCTGAAGTGTGGCTCTCTCTTCAGGTGATTTCATCTTGCTCCATGGTTTGGATGTCTCTTCATGCCTTGACCTCTTTGGTGATAATCTAGATTTTGAAGATGTGTAAGGCTCAAGAGTGTGCTCAAGCAAAATGGCCCTTTTTATGGCCTCATGAAGTGATGGAGGAGAGAAGGATTTGACCAAACCCCTTAAGGGTTCCTTTAAACCATCCAAGAAGAGATAAATCACCCTCTTGGGTGAGATGTCCTGCACTATCACTGAAATTCGCTCAAACTCCTCTATGTATGTGGAGAGTGAATCTGTTTGTTTTAAGGCTGTCAACTCCCTGAAATACTCCTCATCATCCTTCTTCTCAAATCTGTCCAGGAGTCTCTGACTAAACTCATCAAATGTTGTAATCTCATCATGCCCTTGAGTAATCAAGCCATTATGCCACCAATCATAAGCTTTTCCTTCTAAATTCAGCGTGGCCAACTGTAATGCATCATTTTCAGCTATGGGGTCAAGTGTAAAGAAGGTTTGGAGCTTTTGTAACCATGCCCTGGCTGATAATCCATCACTCCCATTGAATGTCGGAACCTGCATCTTCTGCTGTAATTGCTTTTTGGGCTTTGTTTGCTTTGTACCACCAACCTTTTTGCCTTTCATCTGCACGTACTCATAAAATTTCACTGCACTGCGGAAAGCCTCAGATTTTTGCTGATACTCAGCGAATAAATCCTCCAATTCATCATCCTCCTCAACATCGGGTTCTTCTGCTTGCTCCAAAAACATGGGTCGAGAGGGTTTCTTTAATGGAGTGCGAGTAGATCTCACACTACCCTGCTCAGGTGCAACGCCCCTATGTGAAGATTCTGCTTGTCGAACTGGAGATGGTTGGCGTTGATTCACTAGCTGCCGTAGCAAATTGACTATTTCCCCAAATTGCTCAGCTGGATCTGGTGGTGGGGCATTTCTTCTTTCTTCCATTTCTTGAATTTCCTCTGCTTCTTCTTCAAGTGCAATATCCTCTAGGGTTTCCTCCCCAGCTGGAATATTTTGATTCTGCTGGTTTCTTCTGCCTCTAAGATGATACTGATAGCGTATTGGAGGTCTTTGGTTCATAGAAACCCCAGAAAATTTTTCTGACTTGCCAGGATGGTAGATCTGCTGGAAATATTCAATACCCAGAAGCTGGAAACCCTAGATCTGAATTTCTCACCACAAACCCTAACTCAATCCTCCACAGGATGGCAGAATCAATGCTCTGATACCATTGTAATGACCTAATTCTGAAAATAATGCTAAACCCTAGCAATCTTGCAATATTTTTTAAAGCAATATAATATTTATTTAGATAGAATTCAGATCTATAATTTTTAAATCACAAAATTACTTAAGATTTGCCAAGCAACTCCAACAATACGATTTTGCATTAAATCTGAAATGCATAGACAATTACATGAACAGTTCTCAAAGAGATCACATGAAACAACTCACAAAACATGAAATCTGATTGCTAATGCTGGATAGAATACCCCAGATGGGACGTGGGGGTCTTGAAGCACCACAATGATGGATTTAACATCAGAAATCTGCTGATATGCTGCCAGCAATGGGACGTTGGGGTCTAAGACTGTCAATCTGCTGATTCTGACCTCTAACTCCTGAAAATTTGCCCTCAGAATAAGGACGTCAGCCCTTGAGGACTGTCAATGGCTCCCCAAACCTGATGCCAACCCTATTTCTCCCTCAAATCACTGAAACAACCTCACACAAGTGCAACGTCCACCCTGAATTGCTGCAATCTGATCCTAGGAGTGGGACGTGGGTCTTGAAGTGCTGCCAATACTGCCAATGATGCTCAAAACAGGGACGTCTGCCTCCCTAGGGCAAAATATGCTCTCAATGCTGCCAAATTGCTGATGAGACTCAGGGGTTTCGTCCTTTGCCTCTGATCCAAGAGGGTTTTCGTCCTCAGGGATTAGCTCCTGTAGGTTTTCGTCTACGAGAGTGTTGTAGATGACTTCTCAGCCACATACAAGAGAAAATACTCAAATTCAATATTCATAGATGTGCAAATGAAAACCCTTCTTCTCTTTTTATAGGCAAATATTCTATTTCTTCGTTGAGAAGCACTTTTTATTTTCTCTTAATAATATAATAAAATAATATTATATTTTCCTAATGTGGCATTCACCCTTATTTCCCCTTTTATTATTTTTTATATATTTTTTTATTTTTATTTATCTAGAGCCACATAAAAATACTATCACACCACACCACACTTTGTACCATGCTAACAATAAAAATGGGGACATTACAATACACTTCTCATCTCAATTGATATGCTATAGCTAGAAACCTACATCATTTTACATAAAATGTCTGAATACTTGATTTCTATTTTTTTGGATCTTTTCAAATCTCTGTATGAATACAATTACTCCAAAATTTAGCATCTTTCTTGAGATTTTCCTATAACAGCCTTTGCAATGCCAAAACTTCACCTCTACTATCTATACCTTGCATCTTAGTAGAGTAATATTTCCAAAACATCGCACTATCATAGTCCACTTTACCAAATCTAAATTGCTACTTTCCTTCCTGAAACACAAGTGCAACCACACAAAATATAATAAATAAGTCTAAATGAAAACATATTATTGTAACAAAATAAAATAGAAATTACCAATGGCAAACATCAAAGTAAATCTTAATCATTAATTGATTTAGACAATCAACATTTTTTGTCACCTTCAACTAAATTTTTTTAATTCCTCTAACTATGGAAAGGAAAATTTAACTTCACGATCCTCAATCAAAACCCCTAAATTGGCTAAATTATCTGCACATTTGTTTCCTTCTCTTAATGTATGTGTAAACCTAATTTCTTCAAAATCTTTAGCAAGATCTTGAATCTCCACAATTATCTCTTGTATGTTCCATGGAGCCTTTGCTTTCCTCAAAATTACATTTATTACTATAAGAGAATCACCTTCCATCCATACTCTATTTAATCTAATTTGTTTACATATTTTTAACCCTTCTAAAGCTGCCCAAGCTTCCACTTCATTATTTGTATTAAATCCACTATTGAAAGCATAATAAGACAAAATATATCATATATTATTTATAATTATTCCTCCTCCTCCTGCTGGTATTGGATTTCCTTCAGATGCTCCATCAAAATTCAATTTAACCCACTCCACATCTGGCGGTTTCCACTTTATATTATGTACCTTATTTTTGCTTCTCTTGTACCCAATATCATAATTCCATTTAATGAACTGAATCCATCTATCAAGACCCTCTACTTCCAAATTAGGGATTGGGTGAGTTGATAGGGTTGGTTTAGACTCCTCTATGGCTAAACATATATTATTTTTCATTACCTCTAAACTGCTTTCCTTTCCTTTAAATATTTTTCTATTCCTTTCTAGCCATATAGTCCAAAGTATTGTATCTTTTGATATATCCCATATTTTTTGTAAAGCCTCACTTTTATAAGTGCTCTACCATTGCTTTAACCAATCTTCAATTCTGCTATTCATCACCATGCATTTACCAAATATATTAAGAATCCATTGCCATAGATTCCAGACTATCGAGCAATGTCCTAAGAGATGGTCAATACTTTCCTCCTTATTATAGAAAACACATTGAGATGGGCCATGAAAACCCCTTTTCATAAGGTTATCCCAGGATAAAATTATTCTATGACCTACTAGACAAACAAATATTTTGACTTTAGGAATGCTTGGGCTATCCCAAATATCTCTCCATATTCTAGTGATATTATTATTTTGTTGGTGTTGTACATTATATCCACTTGTTGTGTATTCTCCCGAGCTATTCAATTCCCAAATCAATTTATCCTTGGATCCCCTCAGAATAATCACAATTGTTATCTTTCTACTCAAATGTCTCCTAGCATCAATGTCTTGTATACTCATAAAAAAATCTTCTTTCCATTTGTATCTTCCTTCTTGATCTTTGTACAAAATGTTTGAAACCCTATCACCATATTTTTCTTGAAGAGATCTCATCCAAGGTTTCCAAATTGGATCTAAATTGAGTGGTTTTTTATCACACCAAATATCCATACAAATAGAAATTTTTTCTCCAATTCTCACCACCCATATTAAACCTTTAATCATAAGATCAATAGATTTTTTTAAACCATTTCAAAGAGCAGAACCATTTGGAAGAGAGAATGTAGTAAATATTAAACTTGGGTCATTGGGATCAACATACTTACTTAGAATAATTCTTACCCATTGTCTTTGAATCTCTTTCACCAAAGGAAATTTCCTTTTATCATGTAAACCTGACCATAAAAAGGATCTCATAATAAAGATTAAATTTTTTTCAACTGATTTTGGCATAGAATACAATGACAAATAATATGTTGGAATGGCTTGTAAGATTGACTTAATTAACTACACTCTTCTTGATAATGATAACCATCTACCTTTCCAAACTAGAAGCTTATTTTGAACTTTACTAAAAAATGGATTTCATAAATCTATCCTCATTCTCCCCTCAAATAAATACATCCCTAGATAAGTTGTTGGTAAATTTACCTCCTCCATTTTAAGCAACCTACACATTCTTCCTTTGATATTAGCAGGAGTGTTAAGGAAGTAAATTTTGGATTTAGTCCTATTAATTTTTTGCCTTGAAGTTCTTTCGTACTCTTTTAAAAGTTATTCAAAGCTCTGGACTCATTTATCCTTTCCCTTCCAAAAAGGGATGTATCATCTACAAATTATTGATGGGTGATGTTATTGATGTTATTACTAACCTTAAGTCCACTTATTAGCCCATATTTGTAAGCCTTATTTAATTTCCTACTCAAAAATTCTACCATATTAATGAATAAATAAGGAGATAGAGGATATCCTTGTCTAAGACCTCTTTTGGCTTTAAAATATTCTGTCACTAACCCATTTACCAACACTGAATAAGAAATTGTAGATACACAAGCTTTAACCCATCTAACCCATTTCTTTCCAAAACCAATAAAATTGCAAATAGAAAATCCCATTTAACCCTATCATAGGCTTTACTCATATCAAGTTTTAAGATCATAGCTTTCTCTTTTCTTGAAGCTATTGAATGTATAACTTTATGAGCTAGTATGATCCCATATAAAATTTGTCTCCCTTTTACAAATCCTCCTTGCTCTTTTGAAATTATTTTGTCTAACAATGGCCTTAATCTATTCACCATCACTTTGGAAATAATCTTATAAGCCATATTACATAGGCTTATGGGTCTAAAAGAATCAAACAATTCAACATCCTTCTTTTTTGGAATTAGGGTAAGATAAGTTACATTTATTTTATAGGGAATGTATTGTTTTACCCTAGATTATTCCACTACCACCCATAAGGAATCCTTCACTTTATCCCAATTATGTTGGTAAAAAGCTGCAAAGATCCCATATGGACCTGGGGATTTATCCTTATTAAAAGAGAAAAGAGCTAAATGAACTTCTTCCAGAGTAATAGGCTCCATTAGTTTCCTATTGTCTTCATTTGTTACAACTAAAGGAACATCTTGAAGAAGTTTATCATTAAAAAATTTGGTCTCCTCTAAACCTAGAATATTATGATAAAACAACTTTGCTTATTTTCTAATTTCACTATGATATTCAATCCAAACCCCTTCTATTTATTTAATTCTACTAATTCTAGAATATGATCTCTGTACTATAGCCATCCTATGAAATTTTTTTGTATTTTTATCTCCTTACTTTAATCAAGTCTATCTTGATTTTAATCTCCAAAATTTCTCTTTCTTACTCAAAAAATTATGATATTCACTAAGCAACTCCTTTTCCTCTAAGCTTGTATTATTTTCATCACCTTTTTAGAATTTTGAAAGTTTATCTTTTAGTTCTTTCTTCTCAAAAATATTTCCAAAGGTGTTCTTGTTTCATTCTTTTAATCTAGATGTCATAGCTTTAATTTGGTTTGGAAGAGCATACAACCCACCATTACCTAAAGAATTCCATATTTGAGCTATCATATCAACAAATTGAGGATGGTCTTCCCACATCTGCTCATATTTATAATATGATATTTTTTTAAATTTACTTACCACCATTTAGCTTGGTTATGGCATTGAAATCTCCAATGATCATGAATCGAATTTCTTGGTCTTTCATTCTCTTAAAGTCTTCAATTCCACTCCAAACTTCTAATCTACCTGATTGAGTTGTAGGTCCATAGACATTGATAAGGATGAAGCAGATATCTATAAAGTAGCAAGTGACTAAAGAGGCTATCCCATGCCTATTTTTATGAATGGTTACAAAAGAGGTTCTAGAAAGATTCCAACACGTTATAATTCCCCATGTCGCTCCTTCAAGATTCCATAGCATCTCATTCACATCTTGCTCAAACTTATTTCATAGTTTTTGAAACTTCTTCTTTTGTCATTTTAGTTTCCTAGATATAGAGAATATCAGGTTTATTACTTAAACATAGGTCCCTAATACACCTATGCTTTGAGGGGGAATTAGCACCCCTTATATTCCATGAGATGATAATCATGTCTCATTAGGGGCTTTTGGCCCCTCTTGCGTATTACCAATATCATTTTGTTTTTTGGTAAATAGAAGTTCAACCAACTTAGTTTGTGTTCCTTTCTCTATGTTAGCTCTTGCTTCCTTGGATCTTGCTTGATAATTTGAGGGTTTTCCTCTTTTTGCCTTGCCTATATTAGGAGTAGGTCTTATTATTCTATTCCTCAATATTCTTTCACAATTTTTTTTTCAACATATTTATCCTCTCTTGGCTCTATTATAGAAGCTTTTGACTTATCCAGCTCATTTTTTGGTATTTACTTATTAATGGTAGAGGTATTAACTTCTAAAACTGCATTTTCTTTACCATTTTTTTTCTCTTGAATGGTACATGGTACTTCAAGAGAGTCTTCAAAATATGACGAGACACATTCCTTAGGTTCATTGAGAATGTTCTTCCTTAAATTAGTATCATATTGAATAGATGGTTCCTTGCTAATATGTTTAATTTTTTGTACTATGTCCTCTAAGTTTTGATCTACTTTTTCTTCATAGGCTAAAGCCTCAAAAGAATTGAAATTTCTTCCAGTATCCTTCCTTATTGTTTTTTGGTAAGTAGATTAATTTATATACAAAACGGGTTTTTTAAGAGGATCCCAAAACCTTATAACAAGAGAGGCCGTAGCCTTTACCATTAGAAAGAGCCCCTTGGGCTAATACATTAGGTACCATATGAAAACTTCCCAAAAAAAATCATAGTGATGCCCATGAGGGCTACATCAAACCCTCCCAACGGAGGTAAAAACAA
The DNA here is from genome assembly GCA_028583015.1 of Wollemia nobilis. Classification (NCBI taxonomy): domain Eukaryota; kingdom Viridiplantae; phylum Streptophyta; class Pinopsida; order Araucariales; family Araucariaceae; genus Wollemia; species Wollemia nobilis. The sequence goes on along the minus strand of JAQPPZ010003077.1, from coordinate 6,954,130 downwards.
CTGAAAAAACACATAAGCATCCATTATATAGATCGCTGCCATCAGACGATAAAAAGGATCATGTCCTAGGAACCTCCCTTACACGTTCGGATCCTCCTGATCCTCCTGGGCATCACGCCCCTTAAAGCCCTTGAGGATCCTCACCATTGTATTTTTAGAGGAGAGGATGTTGGCCGTCATGTCTAATAGGAATTGGGGAGACAACCCCTCTGTGTCACTCTTAGTGTCAGAGTTTATTTGCTGTGACGGAGTCCCTTTCTCCTTCTTCAGCTTCTTGAGCCGTAGAGACGATCGAGATGGGGTCGAGGCGTCAGTATACCGTCTCTTGGCTGGATTTCTATGGGAAACTCTTTGGAGGGACGTAGGATTAGCCACCTCAGGGGGGCTACTTCGGATAGGGCTGGAAGTCCCATCCTCTTGAAAAAAACCAGGACTACCCAAGGCTTGGGTAGCAATAGGATGGGCCGCCTGGGGTAGAGGATGATTCACAGTGACATGGTGGAAGATGACACTCATTAACCCTTGGTGGATGGGAGGGTATGACGACTTCTTGCTCTTTTCTATAGTGAGGCCAAGGGAGTAGACAAGATAGTTAGGAATACATACCTGCTTGGCATCCCTCAGATGGTTCACAAAACTAATGTGGAAACTGTGTAGAGGCTTATCGGGATCATCGCAAGTAACATACTATAGGATAGGGATGATGGTAAGGTTCCAAGGTCCAGGGAGGGCAGAGCGAAGGAGGGCCGACTTATCCCACCCAAGGTTTTGTCCTTTTTTAGGTAATTGCTCCAATTCCTCTTCCCAATTATGATGATCATGTCGAATATTACGACCTACCACCGGCAACCTAGTGACCTCACTCAGAAGCTCAATGGAGTTTTTAAAATTTAGCCCCCTCACCACAACCTCACCCCAATTCCAGGAGTCCACAAAGACATGGGTGACATCATGTTTAGGCCCTTGGAATTTATGGAGGAAAGGGAGCATACCCTTGGCCTTCATAAACATCATGGCTTCGTCACATAGGGAAAGCTCAACCGAATCGACATAAGGAGAAGCCATGGATTTAGGAAAACACATGCTAGGAGATAGGACAAGGAATCCAGATGACTCTGCACCACACTCCAGGGGACACCTTACACCACAAAAGACAAGGCTCACCCAAGACACCACTAAATTAAATAGATTTTCTTTGGAGATGAGCCTCACATGCATGCAGGGAGGGCCATCATTACTAAATATAAAGTTAGATCCAAGATGGTGGTAAATATTGATGCTGAGGTGGACACACAATCTCTAAAGGTGCCATGCATTGCCGAAGGTAGTGGTGCCTTTGGTAGTTGTGTCTAGAGAGGTGGGTCGGAGCATCCTCTCAAGGTGGCCCGGGAGAGGGCCAATGGTGATCTTCGCTTGGGCATGCCGGACCCATCCAAATATCTGTAGGGGAGATGAAAAAGCACCCACCTATCTTCGAACTCTACCAAGCACGAGGACAAAACTAAGGATCTGTTAGAACACCTTTCGAGGGCCTTTGGGAAAGGATCATTCTCGTTATGCCTGCCATGAACCATTATGCTGAATGTGCCAATTGGACCCAGTGGCATAGGTGTCATGGCTCTCCTTGAGCCCATCCACCTAGGCCCAGTCCTTTCATCACACTTAAGTGGAGACATTAATAATATCCTAGCTGGCGGTATTCTCAATGTTCATTGGGAAACCCTAATGCCACACCACAAGACATGTGGACTTTAAACCTTTATTTTCTAAGTGGTTAGCTAGACCACTGCCCTCCCTATAGGTATGCTTAATCTGGACCTAGTTCCTTCGATGCAGGATGCTTCTGACCTAAGTGATGATATTGTAAACCTTCCACGTTGGATCGTTGGAAGTTGTTATGTAGTTGATAATGTTCAAAGAGTCCCATTCAACAACCAAGGGATGGGGATACTCCGTCATGAGCTTGAGTCCTCTCAGTAGTCCTCTAGCCTCTGCGACATGATTGGTTTGATGCCCTAAGTTTTCACAAAAAGCCATCACAAGATTTCCATTGTGATCTCGAACTGACCCCACCATAGTGGCCGCCCCTGGGTTGCCATGAGAGGCCACATAAAAATTTAGCTTCAACCACCTGTGAGGAGGCCTGACCCACCTAAAATTCTTCCTGGAGACCCATGGATCCTCTCACTCCTTACTCTCCCCAAATAGCTTTAAGGATTTGAACAATCCTTCTTCGAATACATGTTTGGGCTAAGGGCTAGGGATAAGCTTGGAATTATCAATGGCAAAGGTGATGGCACTATAAGAGACTAAGGGAGGATACCTGGGGTGTGACAGAAGATCTAACCATTGCGTTCCAACCATACCTGCCACATAAAATGGTGGAAGCAAGCATTCCATAGGAAACAGAGCTTAGGGTTTTTAAAAGGATTGACCCATTGGAAGAAAGCATCCTTGATGGTCTTGGGGAAACCCATTGGATCTGGAAGGTGGAGAGGATGGTGCCAAGGACCGACCCAGTGTAGTCGTAGTGCAGGAAGAGATGGTCAGAGGACTCATAGGCAGACTCGCACAAGTAGCATCTATTAGCCAAAGCAAACCTCCTCTTGTGAAGATTATCAATAGTGAGGACTTTGTTCTAAAAAGCAATCCAAAAAAAGAAATTTACCTTTGGGATAACTCCTTTCCTCTAGACCATGTTGTAAGGAAAGTCCAAATTTAGCCCTTTGCACTAAAACCCATAGGCAGTTTTGATAGAGAAACCCTCGTCATTGGTCCCCCTCCATATCAATATGTCCGGTCATCTGCTAGTGGGGATGATGATTTCCTTGAGGATGGAGGATAGGAAAATAGCATCCATCTCTAGCCCTTCTGCATTGATGAATTTCCACTACAGGGAGCCATTTCTCCATTCAATGAAATCGGCCACCTTCTGCCCAACATTGTTATCCAGGAAACTTTTAAGTTGAACCAGCTTGGTCTATTCTGACAGAGGATCCTCTAGGGCTCACCTGTCCTTCCAAAAGTCTATACTTTGACCATCCCAAAGGATCCACATGATGTCATTTTGGATCAACTGTTTGGATTGGCCAATGGCTTTCCAAAAAGTTGACCCCCGGTGGGAATTCCACCCTCAATAAGGGGAGTGTTGTTGAGGTATTTCCTCCTGACAATCCTAACCCATTCAACCGATTATTCGACTAGGATCTTCCAGGTGTGCTTGGAAATGAGTGCTAGGTTCATCATGGCCATTCTTCTGAGCCCTAATCCACCTTGCTTTTTGCTTCTGCACACTTTGTCCCAGGCTACCAGAGGGATCTTGGACTTATCTTCATTGCCTGACCAAAGGAAATTTTGTTGAGCCTGCTTGATCTTGAGAAGAACTAAGGTAGGTAATATGAAGGTATACATGAAGAAGTTTAGAATCCCTTGGAGGCATGTCATGGTAAGTGTTGCCTTGGCATCTTGGGATAGGAGCTTGCCTTTCCATGACACTAACTTTTTATGGATCCTCTCAATCAACATATTCCACATCCCTTCCTTTGCACGCCCATAAAAAAGAGGGAGGCCAAGATAGGTGATGGGAAGGTAGTAAATAGAGCAGCCCAGGATCCTTGCAATCTAAACTTGATGCCTGGAAGTGGTGTTGATGAAAAAGATCTTGCTTTTGATGTAATTTACTTTTTGGCCGACAGCCTTATCATAGAGTTCAAGGATTCGTTTGATGGATTTAGCTTCAGCTACTAACACAATGGTGGATAAAAGCATGTCATCCATAAATTTTTGATGGGTGATCACATCAATCTATGAGGTAGGGAGGATACATGTCACCTTATTTCGACATTGGCCATCCTTGAGAGCTCTTCCCAATGCTTCTGCAAGGATAATGAAAAGGATGGGGGATAGAGGATCCCCTTGGCATAAACCTCTTGAGCTCTGAAAGAACCCGATGGGAGAGCCATTGACTAGAAGCAAGAACCAGGGAGAGGAAATGCAGCCCTGGATGAGATCGACCCATAAGGGGTGGAAGCCAAACTTGAGAAGGATCTTCTAAAGGTAATACCTGTCAACCCTATCGAAGGCTTTGTTCATATCCAGCTTAAGAAATATGGTATACTTATTAGACATTGAGGTCGAATGCAGGGTTTCATGAATCAAATGACCCTATCTAGGATGTTCCTCCCTTTTACTGAGCTACCTTGGGATTGATCAATGATGAGGGGAAGTATGGCCTTCAGCCTGTTGGCCATAACCTTGGTCAAAACTTTGTAGATGAAATTGCATAGGTTGATGGGCCTATAATCAGATATAGATTTGCAAGTAGAGAATTTTGAGATGAGGGCCAAGAAAGTGGAATTGAAACTATGAGGGACGACTTTGGTTTCCTAAATTTCTCTAATAGCCTTACATACATCATTCCCCACCACATCCCACATAGTTTGGAAGAACCTTGGAGAGAACCCATCCGGTCCAGGGGCTTTATTGGGTTGCATTGAAAACAAGACCTCTTTAACTTCATCACGGGTGAAGGGATCCACCAGTCTAGAGTTCAAGTCCCGAGGAACGATGCTGGGGATATTAGAAAGAAGAGTATCTTGAGCTTGACTGTCACCCTTCAAGGCACTTCCCAAGAGGTTCTGGAAGAAAGACATTGCTTCGGTCTTGATCTCCACAATGTCAGTGGAAGATGATCCATTGCTGTACACGATCTCCCTGATCTTGTTGGATGCCCTGTGCCGCATGGTGGAGGCATGAAAGAACCTTGTATTGGCATCACCTTCCTTGACCCATAGGTCTCTTGACTTCTGCCTCCAAAAGGTTTCCTCTCTAGCCAAGATATTATGGAATTATGCTAGGAGGTTCCTTTCCTCCTCCCTAGTGGGGTTGTTGTGGTCCCTTGCTTCGATTCTCCTTTCTATCTCCTTCTGCAAGGAGTATCCTTCCTTATTGGTCTCCACTGTTTATTTTCTTTTATTTTTCTAGATCTATTTTTTGGAAGTTGAAAACCATCTTTATTCATAACCATTTGCAAATTTCTCTTACGATTTTCTACAAATTATTTTGCTAGGCTCTTCTTTGGACATGATATCTCAATATGCCCCACCTCATGATATATTCTACATCTAAAATATATGTTTTCATAATATATAGTTTGGGTCCACATCTTATCCCCATACTTAAGAATGATTGATTATGGTAAATCTTTACTTATATTAATCATGACCAATATTCAAGCATAAATAGCCAAAAATCCATCTTTTGTTGTATCTGAAATCTCAAGGAACTCTCCTAAAGTGTTACCTATTGCATTTAAGGTATCTATTTCCCAAAATTCAATGGGCAACCCAAACATCCTAACCCATATTGGTACTAGGAATAGATTTACATTTTCAAGTGAAAAACCTTCATACCAGTGGGTAAGGAAGAGCCCTGCTCTTCCCATAAACCAAGGACCCCATTTTAGGATTCTTTCTCTTCCTTTAATAGAACAAAAAATGGCTAGGAAGAAACCTTTGGGAAGAAATTATAGAATCACTCCTAGAGACTTTAAGCTTCTATCAATCCATTTTCTCAAGGTTGTAGACCCTGGCCAAAACCCATTAAATTTAACAAAAATTGCCCTATCTTAGAGAAATGAGGATCTCTCTGAGGTGTGCTCATTAACCTCTACCACTAGGGATGATTCTAAAAATTTAACTATAAATCGATCCATGGAAAGGAAATTGAAACTCAAAATCTAATGAAATTTATCTGAAACCTCGTAGCAAATATAATATTTGATAAAAACTTTATAAATTTTTCATGCACAATTTCTAAGATAAAGAAAGGGAAAAAAAAGTTATCTGAAAAATTCTTTATCTAGATAGAATGTCTATATATATATCAAGCATCCAATGACCAAATTTAACCAACAAAAAGTTTGTTTCAATGATTATATTTAATGCAAAGTACAACACCATAGATCAAACATCCAATGATAAGATTTAATCAACAAAAGCACAACACTACCTACAAACCCTAACCCTAACCATTTCAAAAGGTTATAAAATCACATTCAATTTTGTGAATAAAAGGGGGCAAATGGTACAAATGAATGAAACAAAACAAAAAGAGGCACGATGAATGAAATAAGGAGATGTGGTTGTGACCAAATCTCCTATGTAACTTAAAAAGAAGGAGGTAAGAGAGAGAATGCTACTGTTATGCTGCACAAATCATGACTTGTGTGCAATAATCTTTCCATTTTCAATTTATATTAATCATTTCATTATACTCACTTTGATAGGTGCTACTAATTTTTTTGTCTCTTTGCATGTGTGCAGGTTCAAGATTTGAAAGCTCAAATCCATCATGGTGGTCACGACAAACCCACCTCCAACATTGATTGTAGCATGAAGAAGAATACAACACCATATTTTATTGTAAAAGGGGATCACCCCCTTTGAACATTTTTATTGTGAAGCACCCTACAAAGGGGCTTATTATATTCAAAAGAAATTCATTTTACAATACAATACAATGCTTTATTTTTAGTGCAATGGTATCTGTTTCATACTATAAAATGGCGATCACGGTTCTTTCCCACACTAATTTTTGTTTTCTATGATTGCAAGGTTGCTGTCCACAAAAAAAAACAACCTTGGTGATGAGGGTTTTCTATTCTATATGGACAACAACTTCATAAAAGAGCAATACAGGTAAGTGTCCTTAAAAACCTTCCTTTATTTTTTCAAAAGAAAAAATAAAAAATGTTTGTGTTTTTACATTTTTTGTCTATTTTATTTTTATTTTAAAATAAAAAAATAGATTTCTATTTTATTTATTCTCTATTAAGTGTTTATTATGTTTCATTTTTAGAGAATAAATAATTAAAAAAACATAGAGGAGGAGCTCTCCTCTGCACCCTCATCCAAATCCCTCGTGGTTCCACTTGGGGGCCACCTCCTTCCACCCTTCTCGAGGGCCACACGCCTTGTGCTCCACGTAATCTGTAGCCCGCGCTTCACGCGGGCCACACAACCCACATGTAGGGGACAAAGGGCTTTGTACACACATAGAGATTGTTGGCCCTATCCTTGATAGGGTTGTAGTAGGCTTGTTTGTCAAGCCTATGCAGAGTGCGTGTGAAGCGCGCACCCAAATAAAAATAAACATCAACATCCCCTTAAAAAAATAAAAAAGCCAATTAAAAAAAAACTAAAAGGGGATACTTTCTTATTTCTCTGTTGCTTAAAAATAAATTTGTCAACAAAAAATAAATATTGTTTTTGCACAACAAAAACTTGTCAAAAACAAATTGTCAACAAAAAAAAAAATATTTTTTTTGCACAATGATAACTTGTCAAAAAAAATGGTCAACAAAAAACAAACATTGTTTTTCCACAACAAAAACTTGTCAACAAAAAAACAAACATTATTTTTTCACAATAACAACTTATAAAAAAATTGTCAAACAAAAAAACAAAAATTGTTTTTGCATGAAAAGTTGTCAAAAAAATTTATCAATAAAAAACAAATATTGTTTTTGCATGAAAAGTTGTAAAAAAAAATTGTCAACAAAAAACATTTCAAAACATTTTTAACAAAAGAAACAAAAATTGTTTTTTGCACACAAACCTGTCAAAAAACTGTTAACAACAAAAACTTGTCAAAAGCAATTTGTCAACAAAAAATAAATATTGTTTTTGCACAACAAAAAATTGTAAAAAAAATTGTTATCAACAAAAAATCAAAAATTATTTTTGGCACAAAAACTCGTCAAAAATTTGTTAACAACAAAAACTTGTCAAAACGAAAAAATAAATTGTCAACAAAAAAACAAATATTGTTTTTGCACAACAAAAACTTGTCAAAAAAAAATTATCAACAAAAAAACAAATATTGTTTTTGCACAACAAAAACTTGTCAAAAAAATTGTCAACAAAAACAAATATTGTTTTTGCACAACAAAAACTTGTCAAAAAAATTGTCAACAAAAAACAAATATTGTTTTTGCACAACAAAAACTTGTCAAAAAAATTGTCAACAAAAAACAAATATTGTTTTTGCACAACAAAAAATTGTCAAACAAAAAAAACAAATATTGTTTTTGCACAACAAAAACTTGTCAACAAAAAACAAACATTATTTTTCCACAACAAAACTTGTCAAAAATATTTTGTCAACAAAAAAACAAACATTATTTTTGCACAACAAAAAAAATTTGTTCAAAAACTTGTCAAACTGTATTATGTATTTCTATGATTGCATTTGTAGGCATAAAAATTTGAATTGCAAAAATTGAAAAACATCTGTTTGGTTGTGTGTTAGTTTATTTTCCATTTTTACCACATTTAACACAGAAATACCCTGCACATCCATCATTTCACCTCATCTCTAGCTTATGGTATTGACCCAAAGTCAAACCAAAGCACTAATCAACACTTGCAACTAAACACCTCCATCCATGGAGCATTATGCTCAGATTTTCCAAGCCTTAGCCACTTCCACAACTATGCAAGGGGGTATGTTTCCATCCAACAATATCTTCATCAACCCCCTCTTGAGACTCACATCCATGAGTCAAAGCCATCAAACATCATCTAATCAACACATCCTTGTGCCATCCACCCATTATATGAAGTACAAGATAATGCTACTTTGCAGGCACCACTTTTGATTCCACACACATAACTATCATCTATTGACCCTATTTAACATAAAATTCCTCATTCGGTCATGATACCTTTTGCAACCTATCCTACACCAACATCCACTCATCTTGCTGCTACTCATCATGTTCAAAATCCTCCAAATAATTCCATTATGGCACCTACATCTATAATTGACATACAAAAAGCTTTTCAAAATTTACAACAACTACTTGCTTGTAGTAGAGATCAAGGTATCCACCCCATCTCAAAACATCAATCACAAGTGGTGGAATTTAACCATCCATCAACATCCACCTAACATGTAGGATTCATACAAGATACATCAAACATATCACAACCATCAATCATCACCATATCCACACATACACTCCAAAAAATGTATGACACTTCATCAACACAACATACCATCATCCCTTCATCTCCTCATCAATAGTGGTTTCATTAACAAAAAATATTCCACAACCCTCTTCAACATAACATGCAACATCATCAAATTTTGACTAACACCACACATCAAATGTACACACATCAAACAAACCAAGGTTTTCAAGCACCATTTGAAGACCCAAAATTTTAATTTTTGCAAAAATAGATTGATAGCCTAGGCATGCAAATGCTCGAAATGATATATCAAAAGCCCACTTTAAGGTAGTTGATCAATCACCCTATTCATCCTTCGGTACCCTCACCACCATATCCTACTGATTTTGAAGTACCAAATATGGACAAATTCAGAGGGGAAGAGGACCCTCGTGAGCATGTAAGCACATTCATCCATGCGTGTTTCAAAATTCAAAACATTGACCCATTGATGCTCCAAACCTTTCCCCAAATCCTAGGGGGATATGCCTTGGATTGGTACCACCATTTGCCCAACCATAACATCTTTACTTTTGAGCAATTGGCCAATCTATTCTTAGAATATTTCACTTTTAATATCAAACAACAATCCACTCTAACTGATCTCTACAATCTTCACCAATTTGAAGATAAGCCTGTCTTGGAGTATGGCAAACGATGGAGAGTTGTGTTAACCAAACTACCCTTTACTCTCCTCACTATGGAGCTCACTCAAATATTCACAATGAGTTGTTCGAAACACATATCTTTACTATTACAACTCAAACATTATTGCACACTCGAGGAAGCTTTAACACAAGCCCAAATCATTGAAGATATCAAAATCCAAGAAGGAGAAATCAAACTTCAGAAGAAAGAGTCCAAAGGCTATGTCAATAACCAATCCAAGCCCTCTCTAGTCAACCAAATCATACTCACCACCTTTGCCACTCATAATCCACAACCTCATCATCCATCCCCACAACAACCGTCACCATAGTATCCACAACCACAATAATAGGTGAACATCTAGGTACCTCCTTAAAAAATTGTCCTCAATGGACAACCATAGGTGCACATCTAGGCACCTCCTAAAAATTGTCCTCATAGGATGACCACAATAACAAGTGCACATTTAGGTACCTCATAAACAAATTGTCCTCACATGACCACCACAACAACAAGTGTACATTCAGGTACCTCCTAAACAAATTGTCCTCACAAAACCACCACAAAAAGAAGTGCATACTCAAGCACCTCCTAAACAAATTATCCTTATAGGACCACCACCACAACAAGGACACAACAAAGCACCTCCTAAACAGGTGGTTCTCCAAGGACAATCACAACAATAGGGGTACACCTTGACACCTCTTAAAATTGTCCTTAAAGGACAACCACAACAATCGATGTACACCCATCCACCTAATCAACAAGGGCCTATCCAAGCACCACTTAATCAAATGCACCAACAAAAGTGCTAGACCATGATTGGTACTATTGAGCACCCCAAAAACACACTTACACTCTCGTGATTGCACACATGCCAAATTATGAAGGGTACAACCATGTGTCTCAACAACAAGAGTCCAAGTATCATCTCATGAGGTACATGACCAAACATCTTATCAAGAATTTATTTCTGCCTTGAGATATTCAATACCCCAAACATACCCATACACCCCACTTGTTTTGGTTCTCATGACTAATTCAAGCTTGGGGGAGTATATCATGCACAATGCACATATCTCCTCTCCCATAATCCAAACAATCAACCTTGCATTCACATGGCTTCATGCCAAAAATCTATCATCTACATGGCTCTGTGCCAACAATCTAGCATCAACATGGCTTCATGCCAACAATCTAGCATCGACCTACCTATGTGCCAAAAATTTAGCATCGATATTACTCTAAACCAACAACGCAACATTAATATGGTCCCATGCCAACAACTTAGCACAAACATGGCTCTATGCCAACCACTTAGCCTAGACAAGGTTCAATGCCATCAGTCTAGCACAAACATAGCTCCACAATCCCCTCAATCCACCATCAACATTCCTCCATACTTCTTCTAGGACTCCATGATCCACTTGGAGTCCCTTGACACTTCTAAATATCAACTCAAACAAAAATTGGATAATATCTTAGTCAATTTTGATAGCTCTGAAGATGTGTCATCTCCCATTGTTCCTATCATAAAATAGCCTATCAAAGTTCCTGATTGCCTTTGTCTATTCCTAGTTTTACTACCCATTATTCCCATCCTTCTCCTAGAGGAACACCCACAACCACCACCACCTCAACTTGTTCATCCACCTCCAATTCTACACTCACCCTTATCATAACCACAATTCACATGTTCTTGTACATTCTATAACAAAAATCACAAAAAAAATCAAAATACAAAAAAAATCATAAAACAACAATAAACAATTTCATTCACATTGCATTTTGTGCATCCATTCATGCATTCATAACTCATATATTCCACTTACATTGCATTCACACATTCCTATCATTTGCATTCATTCATGTCGCTTGCCATATTGGTCATTATTCAACCAGTTTGGACAATTGTTAGTCCATTGAATCTTGTTGCCTTAATCAGGGGCACCCTTGGTCAATGTTAGTTTCATTTTTCCAACCACATAAATCATGTCAAAAAAAGAGGCTGCGATAAAACCCATAACACCTTATGTGTTTTTAGTCACTTAGCCACTCCTAGTGTTTCAAGCAACCTCAATTGAATGTGAAATTTATTCATGGACCAAAGCACACTTTCCACTAAGAAAATCTTGAGTTTTGGGAGTTGACTTTACCATTTTTGAACCAAAACATAGATTACACTTATTAATAACATCTTGTGTTAGGGAGGGATGATGCCATGATTTGAGTTGAACCTTGAAGCGAAAAGTTCTTCTTTCTTGTCCAATTATGCACATAGTCCAAAATAACAATGGAAACAATGGTTTCACCATTTACAAAACTTTACACAAGCAAAGATAAAGTAGTAAGGATAAGGGTAACATTCTCATAAAGACTCAACTCAAGTGGTTGAGAATATGATTTCCGAAAGCTCTAATTCTTATCACAACAACATAATAACATGAGTAGTAAGGATAAGGATTAAATCCTCATCAATACTTGATTCGAGTGGTTGAGGATCCAATTCCCCAAAGCTCTAACTCAATTTATAAAACATAACAATAAATGGGCTTCAAGTAGTAAGGATAGGGTTTCATTCTCATCAAGACTCAATTCAAGTGGTTGATAATATAACTCTCCAAATCTTGAAATCCCTAACATTGGACTATGCTTATGCAAGGTGATACATCTCTCTTGAAGAGATCTCTGAACACATAAGAAAAAGATAGCTTTTTGGTTCTCTCCATGACTGGCTTAATTTCACCTTACTCTAGATGGATAAATGAATGCACTATTTGCACACACAGTGGTTCTTGATTGGCTTGAGTCATTACCATACTCATGATTGGTAAATGAACATCCATTGCACACACAATTGGTCCTTGATAAATTTGACTCCGCTAGGACAACCTTGATACCTTATGGATTTGGGAGATTAATAGATGAGTTTGATTGAGGTCACTAGGATGTTTGAGTCTTTGAAAAACAACTCTAGATATTTATCCCTAAGTCAAACAAAGTCATAGGTAAGCTTAAATTCCATATCATCATTACATCATTACATGAGTTTCATAATTCACTTCATATTTCACCATTAGATGTTGGTGTCCTTGATTAAGAAATAAAGATTAAGTTGGTCAAACAAGAGTCTAAATTTTTTTACGAATGACCATTAGAACATGATACCAATCATAAAATAGTCATCAAGCAACTTGGGGGTGTTCAAAGTTTTACATCGTCCTTGCCAATCAATCACATCAATCAATCAAATTCGAACATTCAATCAAACAAGCCATCACTTGAGGGTCTTCAAGGTATCACACCTTTCCCTAATCAAATAAGCAATCAAATAACTTGGGGCATTCAAGGTAGTGCACCTTCCTCATTAAAAATCTAATTCAATTCAATCATCAATCAATCACATAATCATCAATCAACACATCAACTGCCAGGTTCAAAATGTTGCATCCTTTTGTCAAAGGTTGCACCCTTTGCCTCACATTCACATCAATCAACACATCAGCTTCTAGGTTCAAAATATTGCATCATTTTTTCAAAGGTTGCACCCTTTACCTCACATTCAATCAATCAAAATATCATCTTCTAGGTTAAAAATGTTACGCCCTTTGCCTCGCCATCCCCAAATTCAAATTCGAGTTCAAATGCCCCAAAGGCACTTGAACCCTTTGGTCACATTTCAATTCAAAAGGCTCCAAATGCACCTAACCCCTCTAGTCACATTTCAATTTAAAAATATCCAAAGAGAACTAAATCCCTTTGGTCACTTTAAAAAGCTCTAGAGGCACCAAATCCCTCTGGTCAACATTTAGAATAACTTTTTCTTTCTTGAAATAGCTTAGAGTTTTCTTTTCGATCATAGATTAGAGTCTCGAGTGAACCTCGTATATAGTGATTTACTCTAGATACCTGGTGGTTGCAACGATTGGTTATCCATGCAATCTAGTAGGATGGGTAGATCACCATAAGGACACTTGTTAAAAAAAAACCATCAAATCAGCCTCAAAACTTTACAAAATCACCACATCAGCTCATCCATGTATCCCACACACCATCCCATTTCATATTGTCCCAAATCAAATCAATTTGGTAACTCAATCTTGGAATATGACTATGTTAAAGAAAATTTGCTCAAGGCTATCGTATAACCCTTTCTGCAGGGTCGCAAAAGCAGAAATATCTCTCAAATTACAAATTGGTATGCACTACGCCATTTTGAAATGGGTTAAAAATGCGATGATTGCAATTGAGGTGTAGAGATAAATTCCACCTCCAAACAATTTTAGTATCATACACATTCCCTTAATGGCTAGTTCATTTACCACAGCAAAATTGCTCATCATTTCACCAACAACAAATTTTAAAAAACACATGATCACTCCAAACTTGGGGTAATCAACTTCATATAAATTTTTGACATTTGCATCCATCAAATCACACCCATTTTATCATCAACATTTGGTCAATCGACTTGTGGGTTTCATCTTTCAACCATTCATTGATTGAGGGGGTAAGCCAAAGAATTTTTTTTGTCATTCCATATTCATGCTAAGGCAACAAAAAAATCAATTTCTTCATCCAATAAAACCAGGTGTCTCTTGTTTTTGCACCGCATTATGTTTTACACAACACAGTACAAAAAGGGGCATATGTAGACACAAAATCTTAACCATTACATATATATATATATATATATATATATATATATATATATATATATATATATATATATCAAGCATCCAACGACCAAATTTAACCAATGAGTTTCAATGATTAGATTTAATTCAAAGTACAACACCACAGATCAAACATCCAATGATCAGATTTAATCAACGAAAAGTTTTTTTCAACGATCAAATTTAATCCAAAGCATAATGCTACCTCCAAACCCTAACCCTAACCTTTTCAAAAGGTTATAAAATCACATTCACTTTTGTGAATGAAAGGGGGTAGATGACATAAACGAACAAAATGAAATAGAAAGAGGTAAGGTGGATGAAAGGAGGTAAGAGAGAGAGAATGCTACTGTTATGCTACCCAAATCATAACTCATGTTTGCAATAATATTTCTATTTTTATTTTATATTAATCATTTCATTATACTCACTTTGATAGGTGCTACTAAATCTTTTATCTCTTTGCATGTGTGCAAATTCAAGATTCGAAAGGTCAAATCCATCACGATGGTCATGACAAACCCACCTTCAACAATGATTGTAGTGTGAAGAAGAATATGACATCATATTTTATTGTAAAAGGGGATCACCCCATTTGGAAATTTTTATTGTGAAGTACCCTACAAAGAGGTTTATTGTATTCAAAAGAAATTTATTTTACAATACAATACAATGCTTTATTTTAGTGCAATGGTATCCTTTTCATACTACAACCCTCATAGAAAAAATTTACCTATAACAATACCAGTACCTTGATAGCATCCACACATTGTAAACTACTAAATGAGTTACTAGATGATCATTTGCATCCTCATCTCTAAATCTCTTTGGATCTAGAGGATCTCCAAATCTCAACCTCCTCTCTCTAGTGACCTATTGGTACCATAGCTCATCCATCATAAAAATACCCTAGGGAAGGTCAAACTATTGAAGAATTCAATTAGGTTGGTATAACTCAAACTCTCCATAGGATCCCCATAGCCATTTGATCCTCCTTGTTCATGCCAACTAGAAGGTATCCTTTGCCCTCCCTAGGTGTGTCCTCCATGGCTGCCATATCACTTGATATACTTGTAACTCATAAATCACCCATTGAGCCACCGTTAAAACCCCTCTAAGGGCCCTTAAATCTCTCTTGTATGCATGATCCCACCTAAAACCTACCAGAGCTTGCACATCCCCCACATCTACCAGGAGCCCAAGTGATCACCTGATTGTGAAATACTCCCATGCCCACACCTACAATAGTATGTGACACATCTATCTCTTGCTATCCTTATAAAAAACTTTGTGAAGGGTCTAGCACAACCTATATAAAATGAAGGCCCCCCATGCAAAGTGGGTCTACTCGTCTATGGGCAATGATCTTGCCCCACCCCTAATGCAACAATTTCTTGTTGGTGTCTTCGATCAATAGACTAAATATCACAACATAGAGCATCCTCGTCAACTTGTTCAATTGAATTGCCTAAAATATGAACTTAATATCAATGTCATATCATCTTAATGTGAACTAAGGATCCTCAATAATCCTTTGTTGTGCACAAGCCTGATTACAACTCCTTAGAATTGGGATTCCTCTAATCAACACATGCATTAGCCTCCATACATCCTCTAGAATTATCAACATATTGCCTATTGGCAACAAAAAGGTGGTATACTTAGAGTGCCATCACTCTACTAGAGCTATGAGTAAGGTATGATCCAACTCTATGGAGGATATTGTAACCAATACCCAATTGTAGCCACATCTAATATTACTCTATCTACTAGAGCCATGGCATCTACTATTGACATTAGAGTATGGGATTGCCAGTATCGAAACTCCAAAATATCTAGTGTCTACATGCACAAAAGGAGAAAAAATGAAGTTATCCCTCTTCAAAAGTAAAATAATATATATCCTCCCTATCTAGTTTTGAATTTGATGGATCTACATGAATTCATTGATCAAGTGAATTTGCCACCCTATTGCAAATTTTTTAGCATTTAGGCTTTCACAAATTCATCACTTTTCATGGTGAATTTGTGATAGGAAATTCACAACACGTGTGAATTCACCACCCATGGTATCTTTGATAAAAAAATCAAAAATATAAAAAATAAACAGATGGTTTTGACTCATAACTGTACCTAAGCCCAAATCGATCCTATTCCACCTTTTACTAAGTATAATCTATACATTGGATATCCCTATTACGTCATTTTGTGCAACCCTAACATTTTCTCCAAAGCCCCTCTCTCCTCTCTCACATAGTGAAAATGACTCTTCCTCGCACCTTTCATCCTATTTTACCCTACCTGGGTAAAATTTTTCCTTTCTTTGATTTCTTACCTAGCCTATTTAAGTTCCATCAAGACCCCATTTTATCCCTTAGAAACTTGAGGAGGCACCCAGGATGAGGGAACAAATTAGTTTAGAACCTTCCTTTTGGCTATGGCAAGAAGATTACCCAATAAAATCTTAGGTAATTTGTTACATTTTCTTTGCAAGTAAATTTTTGTGCATTTTGCCCCACATGGATCAACTAAAGATTAACAACCCTAATTTTCTAAAAACTAGGGGTATCTACAACTATTTTTTTGATGCATTTATTAACTTTAAATGCATAAAAAGAGGGAAAATGTAGATACCTAAAATTGGATCATCTAACTTGAACCATTTTTTAAAAAATGCATAGAATGGCCAACCTAGCCATGACGACTACCTCAACCCCAAAATTTGTAGCCATAACCCATCAGTAGCAAATTTGCCATTTTAGAAGTGACTTTGCTAGCAAGCAAATCTACTTTCTAGTTAGCGTATTTGCATCCAGCCCAAACTTGTCAACCCACCTCACTATATTTGACTTACAATGGACAAATTTATGCATTTGCTAGCTAAACAAAATTGCTAGTAGAAAAATTGCAATTAGTAAATTTGTGTCTAATTTATAGCTAGCATTATAGCTCCAGTTAGAGTAGCTAATAAGGGTATATTTTACTCTACCCATCCTCTCTACCATTGTAGATATTTAATAGGCAAAGAGGAAGATGGCTAACTTTCCTCCACCTTCCTCCACCTACCCAAGTCAGTCCTAATCATGGGGGTCACTAATTTCACTCACTCTAGTCAACCCAATTGACCCCAAATCAATCCCTATCAATAGGACACCTCAAACTTCCTCTTTGGAAAAATCCTAGGATGGTCAATTCTATAAATTTGCTCCTTGGAATGGCATTATCATCAAGCTTTCCAAGTAATAATTTTCTATAAAAATTTTATAAGGAGAGCTCGCACTTATGCATCAAATTGCTTCCAAAATATTGAATCATCATGCTCTTCTCAAGTAATAAATTACTGCTGGAATTTCCCCATGAGGTTATTTCCAAGAAATTAGTTAGGCTTCGAAGGGAAGGAGGTGATTCACATGTGATTTTGGTTATATTCTCCATATCTTTGATTGTTTTTATTTCACTCATCATTATTTTTTAAATTAGCTATTTGTGCATGCATTCATTTGTATTTGGCATTTTGTATCTAACAAGCCCTTTCACATTAGCAAGTGTTTAATCAACTTTGTAGGTATTTCAAAAGGTTTACGGGATAATAGATTATCCTTGAGATTATTTGAGCATATTCGGTAGTGCCCTACAACCTCTATGGACTTGCTCTTTTTATTTTTTGCCATGGAAAGCAAATTTACCGCCTATACTATGTTTAGGTAGTGTATTTACTCTAAATGGTTAGAATATCAGGATTCTAACCTAAAACACTTTTTCTCTCTTTTATCCTAGAAGTAAATTTATCACATGTGATTATTTTAGGTGATGGATTTATCTTCTACCTACACAAATCTAGATCCTCTTAGCAACCCAACATCCAATCTTTCAAATTTACCTCTATGCATTCTATTACTCTTTTGGATAACCACACTCTATTTTACCTTTTGTTAATATGTCTCTATCATCTTACTAAATTCATTAGATATAAAACTTTTAGGTGATAAATTTACCACAAGTATTATAACATCCACTTCCAAGGTTTCAATTTGATTTTTCTTGTATATAATTGGGGTCTGATTGTGCCAATCAAGAAGTCTTCCATTTTTTGTTATTTGGAAGGTCATTAAACTCTGATCCACCCTTTATTCTATATGTTTTGCAGGTTTCAATGAATTCACCAACAAAAAATATTCTAATCTATATATTCGTCAAGTGACAGATTCAAACATAGGCAACACATTTGCAATAACCATTAGAACAGGTAAGTATAACTCCTATTATTATTTTTCTATAATTAGTGTAGGTTGTTTGCTAAATTTTATTTCCATATTTATCTATTTTTGTCTTCAAAACACATATAAAAGGAAACTCAAAAGGAATATTTTTCTTAATCTTAGTATTTTATTCTATTTTATTAGGGATCCAATTAAAACTGCATGCAGTATTACATTAGGCTAATTTGTATTTTGCATTCTTCTTGTGCCCTTTCCTTCAAATAAAATAAATGAAAAACAAAAAATTTAGTTTCTAGTGACTTCTATCTTAGTTAGCATTCATTGAATCAAACTTGCATATAGGATAGCATCTTGTATTTTGCACTTTTGTCTTCACACTGCATTGCATTTTCATCTTGCATATTAGTTCCTAGGATAGAACAAAACCTAGGTGTTTGTCAAAATTGAACACATCAAACTAGATTTAGAGAAATATTTAAGCCCTTGGTGAACCTAAAACCCTTTACCAAAGATAACATGTAGTGCAATAATGACGAGTTGGCAACAAGGCTTTGTCATTCGAGTGTGGCTAACCCTTGAGGAAAAACTCAAAGGGCAGTACCTTTGTGTACATTTTGGCATCCCAAACCTCTCATTGGTACTCAATCTCATGTTATTTTTTTTATAACCAAATGGATGCCCTAGTCTCAAGATTAAGTTTTTAAATATTTTTTGAAAACCTCATTTGTTTTTAATGGATTAAAAAAAAAATTCCTTTTCTCTTTCAACATTTTTGTCCAATAGTAGTATAGGTGAAAGAGTAGATTGCTTGGCCACCATGAAAGAGGAAAATAAGAAGCTAATTTTTTAGACATACCCTTAGGACTAAAGAAGGCATGGTCAGGTTTTTGTGCTTAGAAAAGACCTTTGCCACGTGAAAAAATTGTAAAATTGGTGCAACAAAGTTTCTGCTACATAGGCATTAGAGGATGTCCTAATTGGTTATGTTTGAAAAAAAGGTTTTATTGGGAAAACCATGTCAGATACAAACAAAGCATAATTTTTTTGGATTATTTATAATATTTTTAGAGGAGTCCCAATTCACCACTTTTGGTCATTTTTCCTCTAGGTACTCCAAATTTATGTTAATTTTTGTTGTTGTTTCCCTCCAAAAATTGAACTTTTGAAATTTGAAAAAAGAATATTTAGAGAATTTTCCCTAGAAAGGCAACAAAAATGAATGCATAGGTATGCACTTGCATCAACATGATGTAGGTAGGTGTTATAAAGGGGGTCAAGGAAGGTAGCTATAGCATCAACATTTGGTTCTTATGCCTTATCTCCCAATTACTCCTCTAGGGGAGATGACTAGAAAGAGGAATATAAGTCTTTCCCCTTGGGACGTCTCAAGATTGATTCCACCTAACTGTTTTTTTACAATAATAACATCATCTAAACTAATGACATGATAAACCTTTATTATGTAGTAACCCTTTATGATGTGACAATCCCTGATGATATGACACTCCAATGATGACATGGCACTGGATGACATCACTGATATGCATGCATGTGATAATAGGATAGTGGTGTTAGTCTTACAATGGCACTGAGAGGGGGGGAATCAGTGTAGTTCTTTAAACTTAAATTCATAGCTCTTAAAACTGAAATAATGAAACCTTAAAACCAGATAAAGCAAGTATCACAAGAGAACATCACACAACACAAGATTTAATGAGGTTCACCAATTTGGCTACTCCTCAAGAATGATTGCTTGGACTACCATCCAAATCCAGCCTTTGCAAAGCACCAAATTTACAATCAATTTACCAGCACCCACTGGAAGGAGCACCAACCCCTTATTTATCTGCACCAATAGAAAGGAGCACCAACCCCTGATTTATCTGCACCAACAGAAAGGAGCACCAACCCCTGATTTACCAGCACCAACTGGAAGGAGCACCAACCCCTAATTTATCAGCACCAAC
Organism: Wollemia nobilis; assembly: GCA_028583015.1. NCBI lineage: Eukaryota > Viridiplantae > Streptophyta > Pinopsida > Araucariales > Araucariaceae > Wollemia > Wollemia nobilis. The sequence continues at coordinate 6,933,605 of JAQPPZ010003077.1, read as the reverse complement.
TAGAAGGAGCACCAACCCCTGATGCCAAGATGCAACCTGGACTTCAATTTGAATCTATAAGTTTGACAGTAAAATACCTTTCCTTTTACAAGACCCTGACTGGTCTATTGCTTACCCACTTTTCCTGTTCTGAAGACACATCTTCTCGATCTCATGCACTTCGCATTCTTTAAGTCGCTTCTCTACGCACACTCTGTGCACTATATTCATACACTCTACGCCCTTACAGTTGCACTTTGCGTTCATCTTCGCCCTTTGCACTCTCTGCGTCTTCTGCTTTCTCTGCGCAATGACAGCCGCACTTGATCGAACTTCAACCTTTTCACTCTTTGTACACTTTGCTCTCTCTGTGCACTCACAGACGCACTTAGGACAATTTGACATGACTCTTCTCTCACTTTGCGCACTTCGCCATCATCTCACCACTTCTATGCTTTCTACGCTCTTACGGCCACATTTCACACTTTGACATGCATTCGATGACTTATCCAACTACATCACAATTCTCCAAACAACCCTCCTTTTATAACAATATTTTCATGATGAAAACCCTAATCTTAGTCGGCTTGCATAACAAATGTAAACCCTAATCTTAGTCGGCTTTCATAACAACTATAAACCCTAATCTTAGTCGACTGTCATCGATCTTAGTCGACTTCAACTCATGAAGATATTCGATAATTCCACCGCTCAAAGATTTCATTCGGTAACAGTCCCTGTAGCCGCCGCACTGACTTTTGTTCACTCTTCATATTTTAGCTGCATGAATTCACTCTGTATCTACCCCTGTAAATGCTATAGAGATGTCGGTCCACTATCATACTTCTCATTTCAGTCGGGTTCTCCTTCTTGACTTGCGCATTTACGACCTATCATGAAATCATGACATTTCTGCCTCTGTAGCTTCTTTTGTTGCTGTTGCCATGAAAATACATGTCGCGATATCGCGACACTTTTTCTTTCTCTGTCTTTCTCCTTGCTTTGGCCCGTGAAAATACAACATGTCGCGATATCGCGACACTTTTTCTCCTTGCTCTTTCTCTTTTCTTTGGCCCCCGAAAATACATGTGATATCGTGACACTTTTTCTCCTTGCTCTTTCTCTTAGCTTTGACCCATGAAAATGACATGTCGCGATATCGCGACACTTTTTCTCCTTGCTCTTTCTCTTTGCTTTGGCCCCCAAAAATACATGTCACGATATCACGACACTTTTTCTCCTTGCATTTTCTCTTTGCTTCGACCCGCAAAAATACATGTCATGATATCGTGACACTTTTTCTCCTTGCTCTTTCTCTTTGCTTCGGCCCTCGAAAATACATGTCGCGATATCGCGACACTTTTTCTCCTTGCATTTTCTCTTAGCTTTGGACCATGAAAATACAACATGTCACGATATCACGACACTTTTTCTCCTTGCTTTCTCTCTCATATTTTAGTCATGAAAATGCAACATGTCACAAAATCGCGACACTTTTCCAACTGCATTTTCTCTCTCCTATTTTAGTCATAAAAATGCGACATGTCACGATATCGTGACACTTTTCCAACTTACTTTCTCTCTCCTATTTTAGTCATGAAAATGCAACATGTCGTGAAATCGCGACACTTTTCCAACTTACTTTCTCTCTCCTATTTTAGTCATAAAAATGTGACATGTCACGAAATCATGACACTTTTCCAACTTACTTTCTCTCTCCTATTTTAGTCACGAAAATGCGACATGTCACGAAATCGCGACACTTTTCTTACTTGTTCTCTTTCTTCGAACTTGTCGCGAAATCATGACACTTTTTCCTGCTTTCTCTTTCTCTTCCAACATGTCACGAAATCGTGACAGTTTTTCCACTTGCCTTTTTCTCTTCCAACATGTCACGAAATCACGATAGTTTTTCCTTTTTTTCTCTTCCAACATGCCGAAATTTCCTCTTCTTCTCTTCCAACATGTCGTGAAATCTGAAGTTTTTCCACTTGCCTTTTTCTCTTCCAACATGTCATGAAATCGTGACAGTTTTTCTTGCTTTTTCTCTCTCTTCCAACATGTCGCGAAATCGTGACAGTTTTTCCTACTTTTTCTCTCTCTTCCAACATGTCGCGAAATCGCGATAGTTTTTCCTGCTTTTTCTCTCTCTTCCAACATGTCACGAAATCGCGACAATTTTTCTTGCCTACTGTATATGTCGCGATATCGTGACACTTTTCTTACTTGTCTTTTTCTTTGATCTTTTGCATATGGGCCACTTCGGTCTTCTTGGAAAATCATTGTACATACTCTGAATAACCTTTGAACTCTTGTCTTCTGCATCTGAATAGCTTTTGAACTTCTTGTCCACTGCATCAACAGATCTATCTGACTGTGTTGACAACAATGACAATACTGTTGCTGCACCTTGCTCAACAATCTCCCCCTTTGGAATTGTTGGCAACACATGTGCAATTTCCTATAACTCTTCTCCCCCTTTGACAATAATACCAAAGGGCTACTGCAGACCCCCCCCGAGTCCATGCACAACATTCTCAGGCAAAATTTATTACACTTAGCAAAAATCATGAACATGAGCAAAAAGATAATCAAATACTTAAATGCTCCCCCTGAGAATGTGATCCCTGTAGCTAGTCAATTCTTGGGAAGTGTGACCACTCCCAATTTATTGTGAAGGTACTCAAAAACTTCCTTGGGCAATGGTTTTGTGAAGATATCTACTACTTGCTCTGTAGTTGGAACAAAATCCAACTTAACCTCACCTTCCGCAACTTTCTCCTTCAAAAAGTGATACCTGATAGCAATGTGTTTTGTGCGTGAATGCATAACCAAATTCTTGGAGATGTTAATGGCATTGGTGTTATCACACTTAACTGATATTGGCTCACTAAAGCTAATACCAAGATCTTTCAGGGTTTGTTTCATCCACAATACCTGCGTACAACATGTTGTCACTGCAATATATTCTGCCTCTGTTGTCGATAAAGAAACCGACTCTTGTTTCTTCTTGTGCCACGCGACCAACTCTGTCTCCAAGATAGAATTCACCTCCATTCCCCCCTGGGTGGACTTTATCTTTAGATACCATAACCCATACTCCATAGTACCCTTGAGGTACCGAAGAATCCTCTTCATTCTTTGTCACATGAGTCTCCTTGGGATTAGCCTAAAATCATGCTACCATGCATACTGCCTACAAAATATCTGGTGTGGTAGCTGTTAGGTACTGTAAGCTCCCAATCATAGATCATGCTTAGGGTGCCTATTTCAAGCCATATATCTTCAACTTACAAACCAAGTTGGGATCATCACCAAGCTGGAAACCATATGGTTGCTCAATATAAACCTCTTCTTCAAGCTTCCCATTCAAAAATGCTGATTTCACATCTGTCAAAAAAAATTGTCAAGTGACTCACACTTGTACCAAATTTTGTCCAACACTGTACCGACACTGCAATTTTATTGCCAACTCTATGCAAGCATTAAACACTGTACCACAACACCAACCAAATCCCTTTTTACATTTTCAACTTGGTCTATGTTTTCTACAGTCACCGCTGGTCACACCTTACTTTCAACTGTTCGAATCAGGAGACAACATTTTGTCAAACACTTCATGGCCAACTATAGTGCACCTTACTCAAACTCATACTTATGGACCTCGGATAGGTATGATTCACAAAGCAAAGTTGCTCATCTTGATGAGCTAAACATGAATCAATAATCAGACTTCAATATTTTTCACCACAGCGTCATAATAGATCTAACAATCTTCACGTCAATGTGTAGTTCAAATACACATTGCTTTTATCGAAACACATATATGCGGCTAGGGCAACATTCTTTCACTAACCAAATTATCTGAACTGTTATAATCCTTAACTTTGGACAGTGGAAGTAAGAACCATCAACAGTACAACAATGACATATAGCAATACTACCAATAATGACAACTCTCAATTTAATCACCACCCTTCATGACACTTCCACAAACAACTACATGAACTGAAAACACACTTCGACAACTATACGACAACTTCCCTGACTACTTGCCTTTCATCCTTAGGTAATCAAACAAATACATAGGAGCATTAAAATGAAACTTCAAGATTGCTCCCCCTGAGGATGTGCTACCTGGAGTTGCTTAGTGCAATAGCGGAGTAGTCTCCTTCAATCCAAGGAGACACGATTTCCTTTCTTCTATATTTCTCCAAACTTTCTTGAACTCGGGCTTGGATTTTTCAACTACATCCCTATTTTGCACCTTTTTGTGAACTCGAACATTTCTCTTGTGTGGTTGTCTCTTGTGCATCCTTGATGAATGATTATTTTCCTTTCTTTTATGTACATGATTTATTCCCTGTCTATGTTGCGTTCTTTGCGTCTGATGAAATCTACTGTTTTGCCTTAGATTAGATACAAAAGTGCTTGGACAAAACCTTGCTATGTGCCCATGACCATTACATTGAAAACATTGTACATAGTGTTCACTTAGAAACGTAGATGTATTTCTACCAACATAACTCTTTGATTTATTATTCAATCCACAATAAATTGCCTTGTGACCATACTGGTTGCATCTGAAACAATAGCCATTAAAAGTATTATTATGAATAGAGTGAGAGTGATAGAACCTCTTTTGTTGTGGTTGCTTTGTTGTAGATCTCCTTTGATATTTTCTTCCTTTTGAAGATTCAGCTTCAAACTTTTCTTGCTTCGATCCTTCAACGGTGAACTTCTTCTTCTCTGCAGAGTTGGAAGATGAAGGTTGTTCGACTTCATATCCAAGACCACGCTTATCCATGGAGCTTCTTTGTTGGCTTATCATTTTATCTAGCAACTCTGTGCTCTTCTCGAATTTGAGATTTGTATTGGCCTCTTCTAGTTGTTTCTTCAATAAAACAATCTCTTCCTCTTGTTTGCAGCAACCAATCTCTTTCTCATTGATCTGTGACCTGAGAGTTTCTTCAATCCTTTTGAATTCTTCTACCTGTACTTTCAAACTGGTTATTATTTCATTTGCATCCTCAAGCTTTCTTGAGATTTCCTTATTCCTTTTTCTTTCTATCTTCAATTCATCTAGAGTTGTAATTAGTTCCTCTTTCAAATTTATTTCTGCATCAATTTCTTCTTCATCACATTCCTGTTCTTTTTTTGTTTCTTCTTCGAGTGTCATGAAAAGACCTCCACCTGTTTCCTTTTTAGAATCATCCTCTAGGACTTCATTAACTCTCAGCATATATGCCTCTATGTTCTCATCGTCATTCAACTTTAATGCTTCGAACTGAGCTTGATGTGTTTGTAACTTGGCCTCCTTGATCTCATCGTCTCCTTCATGAATACTCCTCAGTTTGTCCCATATTTCTTTTGCCATTTTACAACTCATGATCTTTACCAGTTCACTGTCTACTAATCCACACTTGATAGCATTCTTTGCTTTTGAGTCATTCTCAAATAGATTCTTATCGGTAGCATCGGTTGGAGGAGTGATGGGTATTGTGTATTCATTGTCTACTGAATCCCAGATGTCGTATCCCAAAGCACAAAGATATGTCTGCATCCTGATTCTCCAGATCGCATAATTAGTTTCATCAAACAAAGGTGCTTTGTTTGATGAGAAGTCTTCAACCTTTTTTGGTTCAATTTTCTCTTCCACAGGAACTAAAACTGACTGAGATGCCCTTTTGGAGGAGGATCTATTCTTCTTACCCATTGCGTACTAATCCAAGATCAACCCTGACTGATTTAGCCTTGAGAAGGGAACTTGGCTCTGATACCAATTGTTAGTCTTACAATGGCACTGAGAGGGGGGGTGAATCAGTGTAGTTCTTTAAACTTAAATTCATAGCTCTTAAAACTGAAATAATGAAACCTTAAAACTAGATAAAGCAAGTATCACAAGAGAACATCACACAACACAAGATTTAATGAGGTTCACCAATTTGGCTACTCCTCAAGAATGACTTCTTGGACTACCATCCAAATCCAGCCTTTGCAAAGCACCAACTTTACAATCAATTTACCAGCACCCATTGGAAGGAGCACCAACCCCTTATTTATCTGCACCAACAGAAAGGAGCACCAACCCCTGATTTATCTGCACCAATAGAAAGGAGCACCAACCCTTGATTTACCAGCACCAACTGGAAGGAGCACCAACCCCTAATTTATTTGCACCAATAGAAAGGAGCACCAACCCCTGATGCCAAGCTGCAACTTAGACTTCAATTTGAATCTAGAAGTTTAACAGAAAATACCTTCGCTTTTACAAGACCCTGATGGTCTATTGCTTACCCAATCTCTCTCACTATTTACAAAACAGACACATCTTCTGCGATCTATAGTCGCACTTCACCTTCTTTGAGTTGCTTCTCTATGCACCCTCTATGCATTGTCTTCGTACACTTTGTGCCCTTACAACTGCACTTTGCGTTCATCTTCGCCCTTTGCACTCTCTATGCCTTTTGCTTTCTCTGTGCAATCACAGTCGCACTTGGTCGAACTTCAACCTTTTTGCTCTCTATGCACTTTGCTCTCTCTGTGCACTCACAGATGCACTTAGGACAATTTGATACGACTCTTCGCTCACTTTGTGCACTTCGCCATCATCTCACCACTTCTATGCTTTCTGCGCTCTTACGACCACATTTCACACTTCGACACGCATTCGATGACTTATTCAACTACATCACAATTCTCCAAACAGCCCTCCTTTTATAACAATATTTTCATGATGAAAACCCTAATCTTAGTCGACTTGCATAACAAATGTAAACCCTAATCTTAGTCAACTTTCATAACAACTGTAAACCCTAATCTTAGTCGACTGTCATCGGTCTTAGTCGGCTTCAACTCATGAAGATATTCGGTAATTCCACCGCTCGAAGATTTCATTCGGTAACAGTCCCTGTAGCCGTCGCACTGACTTTTGTTCACTCTTCATATTTTAGCTACATGAATTCACTCTGTATCTGCCCTTGTAAATGCTGTAGAGATGTCGGTCCACTGTCATACTTCTCATTTCAGTCGGGTTCTCCTTCTTGACTTGCACATTTATGACCTATCATGAAATCATGACATTTCTACCTCTGTAGCTTCTTTTGTTGCTGTTGTCACGAAAATACATGTCACGATATCGTGACACTTTTTCTTTCTCTCTCTTTCTCCTTGCTTTGGACCGCGAAAATACAACATGTCGTGATATCGCGACACTTTTTCTCCTTACTCTTTCTCTTTGCTTCGGACCACGAAAATACATGTCGCGATATCGCGACACTTTTTCTCCTTGCTCTTTCTCTTAGCTTTGACCCGTGAAAATACAACATGTCATGATATCATGACACTTTTTCTCCTTGCTCTTTCTCTTAGCTTTGGCCCGTAAAAATACAACATGTCGTGATATCGTGACACTTTTTCTCCTTGCTCTTTCTCTTAGCTTTGGCCCACGAAAATACAACATGTCGCGATATCACGACACTTTTTCTCCTTGCTCTTTCTCTTAGCTTTGGCCCGTGAAAATACAACATGTCGCGATATCGTGACACTTTTTCTCCTTGCATTTTCTCTTCTCTTTAGACCATGAAAATACAACATGTCGCGATATCGTGACACTTTTTCTCCTTTCTTTCTCTCTCCTCTTCTAGTCACGAAAATGCGACATGTCATGATATCGTGACACTTTTCCAACTTACTTTCTCTCTCCTATTTTAGTCGCGAAAATGCGACATGTCGTGAAATCGCGACACTTTTCCAACTTACTTTCTCTCTCCTATTTTAGTCGCAAAAATGCGACATGTCACGAAATCGCGACACTTTTCCAACTTACTTTCTCTCTCCTATTTTAGTCACGAAAATGCGACATGTCGTGAAATCGTGACACTTTTCCAACTTACTTTCTCTCTCCTATTTTTGTCGTGAAATCGTGACACTTTTCAACTTACTTTCTCTCTCCTATTTTTGTCGCGAAATCATGACACTTTTCTTACTTGTTCTCTTTCTTCGAACTTGTCGTGAAATCGTGACACTTTTTCCTGCTTTCTCTTTCTCTTCCAACATGTCACGAAATCACGACAGTTTTTCCACTTGCCTTTTTCTCTTCCAACATGTCGCGAAATTGTGACAGTTTTTCACTTGCCTTTTTCTCTTCCAACATGTCGCGAAATCGCGACAGTTTTTCTTCTTGCCTTTTTCTCTTCCAACATGTCACGAAATCGTGACAGTTTTTCCACTTGCCTTTTTCTCTTCCAACATGTCGCGAAATCGTGACAGTTTTTCTTGCTTTTTCTCTCTTCCAACATGTCGTGAAATCATGATAGTTTTTCCTGCTTTTTCTCTCTCTTCCAACATGTCGCGAAATCATGACAGTTTTTCCTGCTTTTTCTCTCTCTTCCAACATGTCACAAAATCGTGATAGTTTTTCTTGCCTATTGTATATGTCGCGATATCGCGACACTTTTCTTACTTGTCTTTTTCTTTGATCTTTTGCATATGGGCCACTTCGGTCTTCTTGGAAAATCACTGTACATACTCTGAATAACCTTTGAATCCTGTCTTCTGCATCTGAATAGCTTTTGAACTTCCTGTCCACTACATCAATAGATCTATCTGACTGTGTTGACAACAATGACAATATTGTTGCTGCACCTTGCTCAACAAGTGGAAAACAAATGACATATGAAAATCTCTACAATTGTAGTGGTAGTCCATATAGTTGGCTTAACAACTAATGAGTGCATCCCAAGGCCACACATGGTAATCTATATAGGTGATGTAGAATTCTATATAAATGGCATAGTAGTTCATATAGATGATGTGGTACATGTGGTACCTAACATAATAGTTTATAAAGGTGATGTGGTATAAGACACGATGACTGATGTAGGCTCTAACTTAGTTGATGATGTGACACAAATAATGAGGTAATATGTGATAGGTGATGTAATGGATGACATAGATGCTAACATGGTGATATGTAATTAGGCCCATATGGTAGATTTTGATTGGGTTAACATGGAAACTTTTGATTGTGGTGACATGTTAAGGTGTATTCCATTAGATATATTAAATATGGGTTGGATCAATCACATTTTTTCAACTCATAAAACTTGATAAATAGCTCGCACAATCAATAATAGACTTAGTGATGCATGTGACTATGGGCTTATGATATTTCCCACACAAATAGTTCCTAATAATTTTGCTGGACTATCATTTTTGTAAAATGTTATAATAATCAATTACAAGAGAAAAATTGCTAGTCTGATATAATTACATAATAAATTGGTTGAAACAAAAAATAATTTACCAAGCATAAATTGATTAAGGTAAGGAAATCCAACCACTCCATACTAGTCAAATTCATATTGGTTGGGTTCAAATTGGATAGGTGTTTCTAGTGACCAAAAGCTTTGAAGCCTTACAATAGCTTTAACTAGCTCCTTCAACTCTCAAAGACTAGCAGGGGCCCATGGAAGATAATTAAAAAGAATAAGATTTTTGGCTAGGTACCATTTAGGGAAGACCATGCAAGTTAGAGGTAGGGGACACCTGGACACTTCTCAGCCATCCAAGGCAAGGTAGTTATAGAAAAACGACAACCAACCTCCTAAAACCTACAAAAACATCACCCATCAGTACTCATGAGCAAAAATCCCTATAAAAATTGATAGTTGATGCAAAAAGGCATGATTGGAGAGACTAAGCATGTATAAGTGATGTATATCTACTAAAGACATGTGGCAGCTATAGATGATGAATAATATCAATCAATAGCAACCAACAAAGGTTGATATAAAAGTGACATCCACTCCTTCTAGGCATGCTAGTAGAGCATGAACCCCATATAGAGCCAACCTACATTGATAGGCCTATGGTAGGTATTCCTTGTATTCATTAGATATGCTAGCTTAGTGATCTATATATAGCAACATTTACCTTTGAATGAGGGTAAAAAATTTGAGTTTTTTCTTATTGTATATTATGTAATTTTTTTTGCAAATTTAATGAATCAAATTACCATTTAACCTTTGCTAACATTGTATTGTTGAATTATTACATATTGTGGATGCTCTAGAGGCTCTAAATATTTTTGTAAAAGATCTTTGAGAGGTCTAGTAGACTATTTGTTAGGCTTAGGCTATTGGAATATTAGGGATGCTTAGTGCTTGATCGTGTGGTTCTGATTTCTTCTGTAAATGTTGCTTAGGGTGCTAAGAGCTATTAGAGTATTGGAGGGCATGATCTAAGGCTTAATTTATATTCAATGATACTTTATCTAGTAATTAGTTTGTTGGCCCTGTATGTAGTTTAGTTTCAGTGTGTCTTACATGGTATATGGGATTGCTGTTAGCCAAATATTGTCTACCTCTAATACATAAATTTTATCCCTAACCCTTTATTCCTTACTCTAGTCTTCCCCATATTTTTATTTTTATTTTATAACAAGGAATTGACCTTATTCGAAGGTTGGCTAAGGAGAAATCCAAAGCTATCCAATATTGTCCCTATGGTCAAATGATACACTCCCACCCATTGGGCAAATTGTAGCCCAAGAGTGTCAAGTGGTGTAGTATGGTTCACATATCAAACAATAAATCAGTTAACAACTAACGATATTACACAATTCATCAATATGTTACATAGTCAGTGCATGCTTGGCACCTCCTTAGCCACTCATGTAGAAACATATGGTAGTATCTTATTTTCTATAGGTACTATTTTAATTTTTTTAAAGGTTTGGCGGTATTTTTTGTCATTTTATGGAACTTTTTTGGGGGTTATAACTTTTGCATATAGAAGCATTTTTTGCCCATTTTTCAAATCACATGGTTTTTTGAAGTCTTTGTATTGGTGCTATTATTTTTGGTCAAAATTGCATGTGGATTTTTTGTATTTTGGTTGAATTGTTATGGATCACTATGTTCCCTAGTTGAGTGGTCCTAACTATACTACCTAGAAGATCGAGATTGAATATTTATTCCAAAGTAAGGGGTTACTCAAACATATGAATGAGGAGCCTCATGATACTAATCCTAAAAAAGTGAAGTAGATTTGTAAGTATAATAAGAATGAGGATAATGGTATCATTTCTCTTTGTGTTGATAATATACATGACACTCATGTTAGCAACACCATGAATCCCAAAGCTCTACATGAGAAATTTTAGGGGTTTTATGATCAAATTGATTCCATGCAAATAAATAGGTTGGAGAATGATTTGGAAACCTTATCCATGGATTCATTTAATATTTATTATGAGTATATAAATCAATTCAATAAACTACAATAGAACAAGAAGCATTGAATAAGAAAAAGAATATTGAACTGCTCAATATTATCTTTAATAATATGTCTAAAAAATGTGAGATAGTTGTTTTCATCTTTGAGATATTTTGTGTATACTTCCTAGATTCCCCTACACCATCTATTTATGATATTTATAAGCACTTTTTATGTCATCTAGAAGAAATAGGCAGAAGAGAAATTTTATTTCTCAATTAGGCTTGTAGAAACCTAAATTTGTGTATTAGACATGTCACTAACCATCCCCTTTGACCAATTTGACCAAATCATCCTTTTGTACCCAAATTTGGGGTAAAAAGACCCCATCAAATTTGTCCTTCCTACAACTTGACCAAATGAACTCTAAATTTCATAAAATTGATATCGTTAGAAAGCTCTTGAAATAAGCTTTCTAATGAGTATAAACATGACCATATTTGACCCCATATTTATGGCCAAAATATTTTGAAAACAAATCCACCACTTATACCTAGTTTAGGTGGCAAATTAACATATGATAATACATTACCTTAGGTGGTGAATTCAAATCTACTACCTTAGGTGGTGAATTAAAATCTACCACCTTAGGTGGTAAATTTTCATTGACTCCTTTTCTTGCCCAATTTTGACTTTTCCTACCATATTTGACCTCCAACAGTCAAATTTGTGAATTCTTTGGCTCATAAATTCATCAATAGTAAAGTTATAGGTGATTATTTTGTGTTAGGTACATAGCCAATATTCCAGTCCATATGCAACTAAATATTAGGGGTATTTTATCCCTTATGCCATATCCAATAATCCCAGATGACTATCAATTAGGAAAATTGAGTCTTCAGTCTACCTTCCCAATAAAATATTCCTAACTAGCAATCAAAATCTAACCACCCTCTCTAAATACCAATTAGACCCTATGATAACCAATCGAGGTAATTAACAAACAATCAACATCCTCTAAATTACCTTGGATTGACACCTAGCCCCTCCCCGAGGTAGCTTCCAATTCCTATAAATTAACTCTTGGGGTGGCATTTTCATCAACACCGTTCAAGTAACAAATTGTTGCTAAAATTTCAATAAAGCTAAGGTGCAACTCATATTGGGAGACTCTGACTTGTTGTATTTTTATTATTATTTTATTTCAAGTTTCTCATCAATATTTTAATTAGTTTTCATTATATGCACTCATCTTTTTTGTTACTAATCCTTTTGGCATCTAGTATTTCTTTACATGTAGGTTATCTTAGGGTATCTATAGGATATTAGGGTCCTATTAGGACCTTCTAGGTACCCCCAATAAGTCTACCTTAGGCTAAGGTTGGACCCTCTTTTGTTTTAGCTATAAAACTTGAATTTGCCACATCTATCTCCTTTAGGTGATGAATTTGCTCTAGGTTGTTGTAACGCTAGGATATAGGTCAAAAAATTGTCTTCTACCCTACTTAGCATCCTTGGAACTTACCTTCATTATTATATTGATCCTATATCCCATATCAACCTTCACTTCATAGGTTACCTTCATCCAAGTTTTATTTATCGCCTACACCCTATACAAGCAATGGATTCGCTCTCAACAATATTTTTTGTCAAACCACAGATCTGTCTTGCTTACTTTCTATATTATAAGCTATTATCACCTATATTTTGTTAGTTATTTAGACCTACATGCCACTTTCAAGAATCTACTCTTGTTGTCTAATTATAAATAATGAATTTTCCACCTACATTCTATTTAGATGGTACATTTATTCATAGAAAATCTTGTCTTAGGTTCCTTGACTTGGGTAAGCCCTTTGTCTACATAATAATTACCATAAGTGTAGCCATATTTATTTGCAATCCTTATTGTCTATTTGTATCCCTCGATCATATCTACTTGATTATAGAAAGCAAATTCTCTAGCCATTGCATTTTCAGATGGTGAATTCACAATAGGTGAATGTTGCATCCATTTAAGGTTCAATTTTGATTTTGTGCATATAAATTGGGGGATTGACTATTCCTACCATATAGTTTAGCACTCGTCCCACCCTGGGAAAATTACAAAACTGATATTCGTCTGACCCTAGGACAATTACAAAGCAAGAAAATAAAAAACAACCAAAACTGCATCCAAAATGCACCAAAAACAATAATAAAATTGCCGAACAAAGGCACCTTTGTGCCTGCCATTCATGGCATCCAAAACCAACATTGGGGTCACAAATTGTCACTATCCTACTCCCTAAGAAGGCTACCATAGCCGGACCACTCCACGGGAGGATGGATTTTTGATAATTTCATCCCCAAAAGGTGTCACAAAAAGGGTCAAAACCCACCCAAAAATAGACAAAACTGCCAAACAAAGGCACCTTTGCACTTGCGATTCGTGGCATCTAAAACCGATGTTGGGGTCACAAATTTTTATAGTTTGATATCTTCGACTGTTTTGCAGGCCCTTAAAAAACTAACCCCCTTTTAGTTTCTCTTTTTATAGGTTCCTAGTGAATTTACCATCTAGAAGAGTTGTAGGTGACAATTTTGTGCAAGTGGTGTTTGTGGATGCAAGTGATAGTTTCATCTTTGCCACTAGGATAGGTAGGTTCTCTTATACTTTCCATTTATTTATTATTTGTTTTTTGTTTCTACTTTCTACTATCATTATAATGCATTAAGAAGGTATTAATCAAAGAACTTAGGATTTTTATCAAATATTAAGGAAGTATTTATTATTTCATTTGGGAATTAAATTCAAGAGTGCAAGTAGCTTTTGCGTTTAGGCTAAAAATTCTATTTCTGCATCTTTCTTCTACCTTTGCTAAAAAAAAATAATAAAAACATTTCGTTTCTTTGATTTCTTTAGGATTTTTCATCAAAAGTTAAGAATTATACTTAGGTAGATTTTGTATTAATTCATAGTTGTGTGGTGCATTTTACTTTGTAGCAACATTTAAGTAAGAACATTTTTTTTAAAAGACTTCAAAGAACCTCTTTTGAATTGGAATTGAATTTTAAATTTTATCTTTTAGGCATTTGAATTGAAATTCACATATAATATTTTGCATTAGCCTAGCTTTTCTTCTTGCATACCTTTTACATATTTTTTTGAAATAAGTAAAGAAGGAGATTTCATTTCACAAAATTAGACCTTAGAACTAGTGTCAAGGAACAAAATTGCATAGGACTTGTCTGTTGCACCATTGTCTCATTTTTACATTACACTATCATTTTTGCATCTAGACATTAGGTTAGTATAAAAATTTAGGTGTTTGCAAAAATTAACATATTCAACTATATTTAAGTAAATAAAGAAACTACACTTGGTGAACCCGTAATCTCTCTCTCACCAAAGATAAGAGCTCAAAAATACATAAACAATGGGCCAATAGTAGCGTCCTCCCATCCAAGTGTGGGATGGCCCTTAAGGAAAAATGACCCACGAAGGCCAACACCTCCTGGGATCCCCTTTTGTGCACCCACATCTTTGGTGAACCCAGGGTGAAATACCACTCAGGTCCCTATCCTTCCTTTTGACCAAGCCTAACCTTTCCAAGATAAAATTAATCGAACTTTAACAAAGACCACCTTAATTTGTTTGTTTAGTGTAAATCACATGAAATTAAGATAATAAGAATATAATCAAATTATTAGTCCTATTGAAGGAAGGTTAATGACCCCTTAAGTAAACTAACATATGAAACTTAGGGGTTATCTCTCTTGACCAGTATATTACGATGGGTTGACAAGAGTCACAAGGTAGGCTACTTTTCCATAGTGACATAAGGGTTACAAACATATTCTCTTCTTCTCTAAAAAAATTAGAAACAAAAAATTTAATAAATTGAACTCCCTTCCTTGACCATGTATGAAACCCCTACCTTACTTGATAAATGGCACAAAATTTGAATATCCTACCCAAGCTTCCTGATAAGCAAAAGGTAATTGAAAACCTAGTTTATGAAGAGGAAGAGGAAGAGCAAAATCCTTCCTCTAGAACCCTTTTCCCTATTCATAATGAAGAAGGGGAAGTAGTTTTAGGTCTATGAACCATCTAGTCACCTTCCTTAAAGGAAAAAATGAGGCAATGCAAAAGGTCCTAAGGGATGAACAAGAGTCCTTAACCACTTCAACTATGGAAGAGTCACTTTTAGATCTTTTGCAATAGCCTATGTCTAACCCTCTAAGCTCTCAAAGGGACCCATTCCATGGGTCTTTGTATCTAAACATAAGCCCTTCTCATTTAAATAGAATGGATTCTAATCCTCCCATAATCACAACAACCATAGAAGGGAGGACCCATATCATCCCATAATATTTTGGGAATTAGGGCCTCTATCTCTCAATTTGGAACCATTTAATTAGAACCATCCTATTTCTCAACTTTCTAGTGTTCCACATGTTCAAAATATGGATGTCTTTGCTAGTGTTATTAACAATTCAAATCTCATAACTTCTAATCCTTTCATCAATGTGCCATCACAAATTTTTATTCCTACCATTCCTTCTACTAACCATTTCCTCCCTAACAACTCTATGGTTAACAATATGATCGTTCCTTTTGGATCAACCCATCCAAACTCATAGTATTATACCCTAATTAGTTCACAACCTCAATTTATCACACCAAACATCTCTTATCCTAGATTTAGGATATAAATTCTAATTTAGAACAATTAATAAAATAAAACTTTGAGTTTAAACAAAAATTGGCCTTTATCCTAAGATGCAAGCTTACTATAGTGGTAAGGGCTTTGGCCTCTCTTTGAGAGGTCCAAGGTTCAAACCCACTGAGTATGAGGGGACCGAGACCCCTCATAAAAAACCTGTGTAAACTCTTTGAAAAACAATTGGTCTTTATCAAAGGAGGCACAATAAAAAGTATTCATATAAGGACTATTGTAATCAACGTATAGACCCTGCTCTAATTAATAAAACCTATCCCCCAAACTTTGTGCTACCTAATTTTTAGATGTATAAGGTATAAGGTGACCCAAAAAATTACCTTCAAATCTTCTAAGCTGCATGCCATGACATCACCTATGATGAGGCATTACTAATAAATTTTTTCCCTATAAGTCTTGATGGTATGGATCTAGAATGGTTCTACCAATTGCCTCATCACTCAGTCAAGAGTTTTCCTAATTTGGTGGAAATTTTTATCTAAAATTTTACCACCTATATAATAAAAAATGCACAATTGATTTATATAAACTAAAACAAGATAAAAATTAATATTTTAATGAATTCCTAACCTGGTGGCATGCATTGGTTAGAAAACTCCCTTTTGCTTAACCACTAAGAGACCTCTTGTATATTTTTATATGCAACTCTCATACCCACTAGAGATGGCTCACATCTAATTTGACGATGCGATTGACCTAGAAAAACAAGTAGAAGCTACCCTTCAATGTAGGGGCAATTGAAAACTAAGGAGGAAGAAAATTCCTATGCAAAAGGATAGTACAAGAATGAGTATGTTGTGGGCAATGAGATAATAAACTCATGCCTAGATAACAACATAAATACTACAACAAGATTTTGAAATATTATCCTAGAAAAGCAAAAAGAGCCTAAGCACAACTTCACTCAATTGGATACATCACCTATTTCTATTTTAGAGCAACTTATTCAAGCTAAAATTATAGAGCTCCCACCCATTAAGCCTATTTATCTTGAGAGGGAGAAAGCTCTTGCATTTTGCCCTAATTATTATTTTTCCTTCTACTGTGTTTGAGGCCACTCAACCAATGGATGTAAAACCCTTAGAAACTTGATCCAAGACCTCATAGAGAGGAAAATTTATCTATAGTGAATCTGGGTCTTAGTACTCAAGACTTTTCAAGATTTGATTCCTCATCACAACTAACCGTTAGCCAACCATGTACAATTCAAAAATGGCCTATCCCCAAATTAAGGTGGTAGAAATATTATTTCCTCTCGATCAGTATTCCCTATATAGTAACATTAAAATCCTCCTTTCTTGATCTTCCTTTTCAACCCTAGTACCAAGTTAAATTAGAGGATGTAGAATAATCATGTATTTTAAAATATGTTGCATTTGTGTGTGCATTGATTGCTTGCTCATGTGCCTAATTGTATGATTTCCTGAGTTTACATATTCATACCATAACATCACCAAGGGGATCCCACGATGAGGCAATGATAATCCTAACTAGCAAATAGAGTCACTTGCATAGTTGCATTGCATTTGCAGTAGGTCACTGAGCTAGTGGACCTCCTCGATGACTCCTCAAAACCTCCCTTATCCTCTTGATATTTTAGAATCTACAAGGAATTTGAGGTATTTATGGCATAATTTTTAAAAGTAGTCACTATTATAGCATGATTACATTTCAATGCCTTGACTTCTTCTTTAAGATTTCAAAATATTTGGAGGATTGTGTGCTTGAATTTGCATCAATGCATTATCTTCTCCTTATAGATTACAAAATATCTGAAAGATTGCATGTCTGATATGCATTGCTTGCTTGATACGTTCTTGCACTCATATCTTATTTCATCACACAATCTCATCAACCCAATTTTTTTATCACTCATCATCATTTACTACATGATAAATCCTATTATATTTACAAACACTAATGAAAAAGCCCCCCTAGAGAGGCAAAACATCCTCCTAAATAGGGGCATAAAAATTTTCTTATCACTTCAACGATCCTACATTGAATAAATAAACTCCAATTATCAAACCTTTAACTTTTGGTATTTGATATCATAATAGAACTTCCCCCCCAGGCAATGAAACACTTCTTAAGCACCTTTTTTAAGGGTGGGCATTTATTACTATTTTTATATGGTACATATACTATCATAAGACATCACTTAACCCCTTTTAGGGTGAACCACTATAAATTTTTTTTCCTACCTACCATCCACAAGACACAATTTTCCCTTTACCTAGGGGTATTGAATTTAAAAATAGTTATACAAAATGATTAAAGTAGTCATGTATGTGATTTTAAGTAAGCCAATATTTTATGTGGTTTTAAATAGGCCAATAAATTATGTAGCTTTAAATAGGCCAATAAATTATGTGGCTTTAAATAGGCCAATCAATCCTAGAATTTTGAATAAACAAATCTTTTATGCACCTTTAAATAGGCCATTCAATCATGTGCCTTTAAATAGGCCAATCAATTATGCACCTTTATATAGATCAATCAATTATGTGCTTTTAGATAAGCCAATATAGTATGTGCTTTTAAATAAACCAAGTAATTATGCACTTTTAAATAAGTCAACTAAGTATGTACTTTTAAACTATGCCAAGCAATTATGTGCTTAAGAAAAACAATTATGTGCCTTTAAATAGGTCAATCGACTATGTGCTTTTAAATAATCCAATCGATTATGTTTTTTCATTATGCTAATCAATTATATGCTTTTAAATAAGCCAACTAAGTATGTGATTTTAAATAATCCAAACAATTATGTGCTTTTAAATAAGCCAACTAAGTATGTGCTTTTAAATAAGCCAAGTAATTATGTGCTTTTAAATAAGCCAACTAAGTATGTTATTTTAAATAAGTCAAACAATTTTGTTCTTTTAAATAAGCCAATATTTTATGTGTCTTTAAATAGCTTTTAAATAAGCCAATCTATTATAAACCAATATCTTATATGCCTTTAAATAGGCCAGGTTCAATTATGTGTTTTTAAATAAGCCAATATGATATAAACCTCCCATACCTTTAAATAGACCTATTGATTTAAACATATCAAATAATCCCCTTTGGGCGTCACACCTAACTGATGATCAAGAAAAGCAATGTTCTTTAAGCACCTCACTTAAAGGTACTTAATAAGTGAAAATATGCTTGATTGGGGGTATCAAGTTGCTTCAACACAATCAAAACTAATAGATCATGTGTCATTAAATGGATCAAATAAAATTATGTGCTTTTTATATAGGAAAATTGAATTGTGTCCTTAATTGAACCGATCTGTACATAATTAAAACAAAATAAAATTTGTGTTCTTAAATGGACCAATCTATATATAAATGCAATCAACTTATGCCTTTAAATAGACTACTCATATGTGCTCATTTCATCTTAAACAATTATTTATCTCCCTTACCAACCTAATCATCAACCAATCAAACTCATTATTCCTAGTGTTCGCAATTTTGGGTTTGAGATCCTAGCTTCTTGTCTATGAGTTGTCATTGATGTCAAAAGGAAATGACATTAATGTTAAGAGGATGTGTTGGATTCAAAGGTGGAATATTCCAAGAGAATCTTTTTAAGAGAATCCGGAGAGATTCCATTGGCAATGGTTTTTATTAAAACCAATGGAGGTTCTCTTTATTATTTATTTAATTATTATTTAAAACCCTTCAAGGTTTTAATTAATTAATTATTTAATTAATTAAGGGAGAAATTATTTTTAATTTATTAAAAATACTTTAAGGGTTTTTAAACCCTTTAGAAAGCAAATTTCGATTAAATTCAAAATTACTTTTCTTTGCAGTCGACGTGTTCTAAAGTCCACGTATGGACTATAAATATGAGAAGGTTCCTAAGGTTAAACCGCTCTTGGAAAATCGAAGGCAATTAATTGGTTTGGCTGCGATTGAATGTTATCTTTACGTTGCGAAAGAGGAGAGCTCGTGGTTTGAAAAGCTTTCAAAAAGCTTGACCGTTTATGTGGAAGGAAGTCCATCTTGGACTTCGTAAGCCCCTTGTGGGCTAGTGGCAGCGAAGGCTGCATTTGGGCCTTGCGTAGGCGGAGGTCTGCATTTTGATCCCCACGGAGGGAGCTATGCATGGATTAGTCACGTTTTTATTAAAACATGTTTTGTGCCGTGAATTTCAGATTCTTCAAGGGCAGCCATTATAAGGTGTGATTATTTTCTTGATATGATTTTTGGCATTGTTTAGCATTGTTTAAAAGACATAGGATAAATAAGGGGATATTTCTTTGATTGTATTTTTGAGATTAGTATTTTGCTATGCTAAATTTAAAAATGGAGATATAAGGTGTAAGTTTTGGTTGTTGTGTTTTTGGCTTCTTTGGTGGTTGTTTTTTAAAGAAGAGGAGCTAAAAGGTGTATTAAGGAAAGTTTTTATATATGCTCATTTATCTTGGTTCTAACCCTAACTTGGTTGGAAGTTTGAGGGTTGTGTGTGGTGACAACTTTAAGGATCAATTTTCTTCTACTCCAAAAAGGTATGGGCACATTTTCCTTATGAGTATGATTGGTGTATGTTTTCTGAAATAAGGTTGGAGTGAAAAGGTTTTCAACTAGGTTTCCTTTGGTTGGGTGTAAATCCTATTTTCTGGTTTGTTGAAGACTTCTTATGCATTGTTATCCTTGATGAGAGTTTTGGTGAATGCATAATTTTGGTTTGAGGTAGTGGAAGCATTGTGCACTAGGGTTTATGTTTGTGAGTGTTGCTACTTGCATTGAGTTGGTGGAACCCTTGGTTGGCTGTTTTGAGTTTGATGATTGAGTTGCTTCCATAGAGGTTGTTTGATCAAGTTATTTCTTTACTTGATTCATGATATTGGGCTTACTCCATTGAGTTGATTTGAGCAAGTTATTCTTTGCATTTGGTGATATTGTGTTGGTGGCTATTTTGTTCAAATATTTTTGGAGGGAAAAGGATTTCTACTTATTTCCTTTTCTTGTGATAATTGGTTGAATGCTTCAAGGTTGATGTTGAGTTGAGTGGTGTTGGTTGAATAAACCTTGTTTGATGAGCATTGTTGTTGAAACCCTAATTGATGATGAAAAGAACATGAGTATCATTTTTATGTGATTCTTTGCATAGTTGACAATTGTTGGGGTTTCATGTTCTAAAAAAAAACATTCTATCCTATTCATTTCAGATATTGAGTTGAGTTTTCAGATTTGAGATTGAGATTGAGCTGAGTTGATTTGAGTTGAGTTTTGAGATTGGGATTTGAGTATAGAACATATTGAGTCTCTAACAATTATATTTATGCTTCTATGAGTTTGACAAATTACATTGGGTCTCTAACAATTCACTTTGTGATTTCCTACTGAGAAAGTTTTTCTTGGTGAGCTTGCTGAGTTTTTGGACAGGTTTCGGTGGGGACTTGTGAGCGGTTTTGGACGAGGTTTCGGTGGGGACTTGTGAGCAGATTTGGATAGGTCCTAGCAGAGGACTTGTGAGCTGAGTTTGATAGTTCTATCAGATAACTTGAGGATAGAGGTGCATTGGTTCTATAAGAAGAACCTGAGGACAGTTGGCAAGTCTTTGAGAAGGCTTGTATGCAAAGGATTGATTTGTTCAAGAGTTGGAAAGATCTGACAGACAAAGGAAGACTTGTACTAGACCGACTGACTGTGTTTGGTATAGGTTGCTAAGCTACTATGGATGTGATCATAGAAGGCAGAGGTCTCTTAGGCTAAGCATTGAGGACAGGAGGTCTTCGGTGGAAAGGAGTTCCACATGCTAGCAAGAGGTAGAGGTAGTTGATATTCTAAGGGATCATTTCCAGAGTAGAGGGGAAGGTATCTCCTTTGAGCAGAGGCTCATAAATTTTGATTGGGGGAAGGTATCTCCTTTGAGCAGAGGCTCATAAATTTTGATTGGGGGAAGGTATCTCCTTTGGGCCGAGGCTCATAAACATTGTAATTGGGAAGGATTCCCAAATAACTTTGAGATAACTTTTAGAGAAAAGTTTTGTGGACGTAGCCCAACCATTCTAGGTGAACCACATTAAAATTGGTGTCACTTTGTGGATGATATTGTGCATTGCTTTGATATTGCTTTGGGTATATTGCTTTACTATTTTGAAGTATAAAGGAAAAAGTAAAAA
The DNA here is from genome assembly GCA_028583015.1 of Wollemia nobilis. Lineage (NCBI taxonomy): Eukaryota > Viridiplantae > Streptophyta > Pinopsida > Araucariales > Araucariaceae > Wollemia > Wollemia nobilis. The sequence goes on along the minus strand of JAQPPZ010003077.1, from coordinate 6,911,552 downwards.
GAGGTCTTATACTGTTCACACTCCCCCTCTCAGTATAAGCTTGTGCTCTTCACCTAGTATTCATTAACTCACCATGCCATCTTCACCAACATGTTTCCATCAACCCCATGTGAATCAAGTTTCTCAGTTCAATATAATTATCATCTCAAAAACTCAAGAGGACATATCAAGGCATAGCCACATTTAATACCCCATTTAATGCATCTAATTCACCCTTAGAATATGGGTACCTCTTTTGTAAAACCGGGATATCTATGGTAAATTTTGAAGCATTCATTTCATAACAAATGCTCTAAAATGAGGTATATGTAGAAACCCAACTATGCATATTAGACATTTTGCTAATCACCCCCTTTGACCGATTTGACCAAATCACCCTTTTATACCTAAAATTGGGGTAAAAATATCCCATCAAATTTGTCCTTCCAAAAACTTGACCAAAAAACCTCCAAATTTCACAACATTAATATTGATGGAAAGCTCTTCAAACAAGCTTTCCAACAAGTATAGACACAACCATATTTGATCCAATAGTTATGGCCAAAATTGCTTGAAAAAAAATTCATTACCTATACCCAGTTTAGGTGGTGAATTCATAATATACGAATATGCTGCCTTAGGTGGTAAATTCAAATCCTCCACCTTAGGTGATAAATTCATACCGAATTCTTTTCTTACCTAGTTTTGACTTTTCCTACCAGATTTGATCTCCAACAGTCAAATTTACAAATTTATCGGCTCACAAATTTGTCAATAATGAATTTGTAGATAGTGAATTTGAGTTAGACGTGTAGCCAACATTATAGTTCACCTACAAATACCTATTAAAGGTAGTTAACCCCTCATGCCACATCCAATCATCCCAAATGACTGTCAATCAAGGTAGTTGAGTCTTTAGTCTACCTTCCCAATCAAGTATTCTTAACTAGAAAATAGACTCTAAACACCCTCCTTAACTACCAATCAAGGTAGTTAACAAACAATTTTGCATCCCCTAAATCACCTTGGCTTGACACCTCACCCCTCCCCCCAGGTAGCTACCAATTTATATAAATTGATCCCTTTAGGTGGTATTTTCATCATCACCTTTCAAGTAACAAAGTGCTGCTAAAATTTCAAGAGAGATAAGGTGCAACTCATATTGGATGACTTTTATTTGTTATATTTTTATTATCACTTCATTTTAGTTTTCTTATCAATATTTTATTTAGTTTGTAAAATATGCACTCATCTTCTTTTGTTACTATTCCTTTTGGCATCTAGTATTTCTCATCCTGCAAGTTATATCAAGGTGTCTATAAGATAGCAAAACCCTGGTAGGACCTTCTAGGTACCCCTAAAATTAGTCTACCTCATCCTTCAATTGGCCCCTCTTATGTTTTGGATACAAAACTTGAATTCACCACCTCTATCTCCTTTAGGTGGAAGATCTGATATAGGTTGTTGCAATGCTAGGCCTAGGTCAAAAACCTATCTTCTACCCTACTTAGCATCCCTAAAAATTCCCTTCTATTTTTATTTTTAGCTTATATTCCACATCAACATTCAATTCATATGTGTCCTTCATCCAATTCAAATTTACCACTTGCACCTATATAGGTGATGGATCACTCTTAGCAACCTATTTGTCATACTACAAATCAGTCTTGCCTACTTTCTATCTGATAAGCTATTATCACCTATTTATCCTTAGTTATTTTAGACCTACATGACACTTTTAAGCTTGTAATCTTGTTTTCCAATCACAAAGAATGCATTCACCATCTGCATTATGTTCAGGTGGTGAACTTGCTATTAGAAAATTTTGTCTTAGGTTCTTCACCTAGGGTAAACCTTTTTGTTTGCATAATAATTACTTTATCTCCATATTTGTATGCAATATTTTTTGTCTATTTGTAACCTTTTATCATCTCTCCTTGATTGTGAAAAGTGAATTCACTATCCATTGAACTTTCAAGTGGTAAATTCACAACAAGTGAATGCTACATTTATTTAAGGTTCAATTTTGATTTTGTGCATACGAATTGGGGGTATGACTATGCCTACCAAATAGTTGGATATCTCTGGTTGTTTGGAAATTCCCCCCAAAAGTAATTTCCCTTTTAGTATACTATTTTTTTAGGTCCTTGGTGAATTTTCCATCTAGAGGAGTTGTAGGTGGCAATTTCATGTAGGCAACATAGTCAAATGCATACGATATTTTCATCTTGGTATTAAGGTTGTCTTAATCAAGGAACTATTATCAAAATTTAAAGAAGTATTTATTATTTTATTTAGGCATTAAATTAAAAAGTGCAAGTAGCTTATGCATTTAGGCTAAAAATTGTATTTTTACATCTTTCTTTTGCCTTTGATAAAAAAAGAAAAAACAAAAAATTTTCATTTCTTTGATTGCTTTAAGATTTGGTTTTGATCAAAAGTTAAAAATCATACTTAGGTAGATTTTGTATTCATGCATAGTTGTGTGATGTATTTTAATTTGTAGCAACATTTTAGTAATACCATACAAAAATAAAAAATAAAGGGACTTTAAAGAATCTCTTTTGACGTGGCATTGGTTTCTCAATTTCATCTTTTAGGCATTTGAATTGGAATTTGCATATAGTATTTTGCGTTAGGTTAGATTATTTTCTTGCATACATTTTACATCATTGTTTGAAATAAAGAAAGAAGGATATTTAATTTCACAAAATTAGACCTTAGAACTAGTTTCAAGAAATAAAATTACATGTAGGACTTGTCTATTGCATCACTGTTTTCAATTTTACATTACACTATCATCTTTGCATCTAGAAATTATGTTAGTATAAAACTTTAAGTGTTTGCAAAAATCAACACATTCAACTAGATTTAGGGAAATAAAAAACTATCCTTGGTGAACCCATAATATCTCTCTCACCAAAGATAAGAGATCATAAATGCATAAATTATGAGTCGATAGTAGCATCCTCCTATCTAAGTGTGATCCATACCTTGAGGAATAATAAACCACAGAGGATAGTGCCTCCTAGGATTCCTTTTGTGTGCCCACAAGGCTTACAAAAAGGAGGCTATTGCTAAATTCTAGAATGAAAAGAAGTCAAAATAGAATGAGAAGAAGCCCAAAAAGTATTTCAAAAACTATACTTGTGACTTTTACAAAAATAAAGAGCATAAGGTAGAATATTGAAGGATTCAAATCAAGAAATTTGGGGAAGCGGTAAGAAAAAGGGTGTTGATATTGCTCTCTTCTATACACAAAGTGAGGACACCTTTGATAAATAAACCTCACAATCTCATGTAGTGGTTGTTATGAACCTCCTTGCTTATACATAAAAAATATTCATAATATATAGAAATATTGATTAAACAACCATAATGAATAATCCACACAATACAATTATGAAATTATTACAAATCACTCAAATGCTTTAAATTTATAATTGAAGACCTTAAGGTAGGATAATACCGTACAATGCTTCTTATTGGAAGGAAGCCACTCCTTAATAAATATCCCTTGAGATAAACAATATTATTCTCTTCATATCCTCTCTATGATTTTTCCTATACTTATAATACCTAACTACCTACCACTCCCACTTATCCATACATATGGGATAATTATATCTTTTTCCATATTTATAATGCCCAACTACCCACCACTCCCACTTATCAATGCATATGGGATAATTACATCTAATATAATATTATAATATTTATACAATATTATAATATTAAATACTTATCTTGGGTACCTAACATTCCATCCCCCTTACAAAATGTTTCATCCTTGAAACATAAGAAGAGACTAAACAATATGATCTTCTAAGCCTTATTGTGAATTGGTATCGATCTTGATCATCTATCCATCCTAGTGAAAATTTGATTGGTGGTGGTCTTTGTTGATGCTGATATACCTTATGCCATTTGAATTTTGGAAGGGATCCTCTGGTTCCATGTGTTGGAGGTATATTTATACTAGAAATAAGTATCACTCTTTTTCATCCATACTTGTTTGCATTCGACACTTGAGTATCCAAGACTGCTTTGTTGGCTCCACGCTTTTGTTGCCCTACTCTGGTAACTCAAATGATGGATCTCTTTGTTCCTTGATGCTATTGCACAACTCTGATAAATAAATCCAGTATGCTTTCTTTGCCAAACACTTCCATAGTTGGTGCCCTTATGATTCCATATAGAACCATAATATTTTTTCCTAAAGCCATACCTCCAAGATTGTTGTTTCTCTTGGTGGTGTGGGTGGTGAGGTTCTATTAGCTTTAATTGTTCAATATTTTATTCTTTTCTTTTATGCTCCTCTATCATGCTCCCATATTTTGGTTCATCCTTAGACTTTGCTTTTGCTTCTTCTTTTATTTTTGCTACTGCCTCCTTCACCTTTTTTTTAGGTTCTTTTACTTCTTCAATTTGTTTTAGAGTTTCCTTGATCTTTGATATAGTTTCTTGAATATTTATTGTTGTTAGTTTCTTGAATCTTTACCGTTGCTCCTTTCTAGGATGTTGTTGTTTCCAAAGGTTCAACTTATGATTCTTCTATTGGTTTCTCAACTTGTTCTCCTACTATAAATGCTACTTGTTTTTCTTTGAATTCTTGCTTCTTAAATTGAAAAATATCTTGTACTGTTATTTTCTCTTTTCTATACTAGAACTTCAAGAACTTTTTTTACACATTAATGTTAATAGTACCTAAAGAATACAACCAAGGATAGCCAAGAACAATATCCATATCACCCATCTCAATAACTTAAAAATATGAATGTAAAACATATTTATCCATGGTGATCTTCAATTCTTCAAAATTATGAACATTCTCACCCTCAAGATTTATGTTTATAATTTTTGTTGTTGGAACTTGTAAATTGTTAGCCAAGTTTCTACCGATGAGATTATTTTTGTTGCTAGGGTTTATGGAGACAATAAAATTTTTCTTTTGAATGCAACCATGAACTTGAAAAATATTTTTTTTACATTTAAACAAATCTTGTTGACTACTATTTGGTCCTGACACACAAGGCATAGTTTTCTTAGCTTGCATATTATTATCCTTTTTTTTTTATCCCCATTTACTTAAAAATGCAACTTAAAATTCTTCCTATGTGTGTATTTATGAGCATAAACAAATTTTAAAAACCAAAGAGACACGTCCCCTCTCAAGTAATCCCAAATCTTCACTTTCCATTCTCTTAGAGAAATTTAAAGAAAAAATTTCCACTTCATGAACCATTCCCAAGCATTGATATCATATTCTTAAAAGAATTTTGGCAACTCCATGATATCAAACCAATTAATTTTATTTTTATAATGAATTACCTTCAAATTGCAGATTTTAAAATTTTTTTATAACAAACCGCCACTTCCAAATTGTTACCAAACTATGGATTTTTTTTTTTTTAAACTGTTACCAAACTGCAAACCTTTTTTTTTAACTGCTACCAAATTGTGGACCGAGTAATTTAGCACTGCTACCAAAATGTAACTACTTCTCTAGGGACTACTATCAAACTGAAAGCTGCTATAATACACACACACACACATATATTATAATACTAATAACAACTTGCTTAGCAAACTATTTTTATTTATTTATTTGTGACTAGACTGCTAGATTCTCTCTCTTTGTTTTTATTTTTTTAAACGAATTTCACTTTTGAATTGCTGGTAGACTATAAATTGTTTGCTCTACTGAATTTGTAGAACTATTGTAGGCTATGGAAACTATGCAGAGAATTTTTTTGAAGTTGTTGCCGATGGTTGTATGACAGTTCTATGAAAACTTTGGTAATGAACTAGGTCCTAAACTTTGGATTCCTAGTGGCTTAAGGTAAATATTACTGAACATAAAGGCTATCTAAGCAAGTACCACTCTCTTATTACCAATAATATTTTCCTAAGGAATAATTGCTAAGAAACTAACCATGATTTTACCTCTAAATGGTAGCTCTTTGTATACTCTCACAAGGTAAAAATACTACTAACAGGGTGTGGGACCGTTGACATTTTTCACTGGTGATCCAATCAAACAAGTTACTATGGGGTTCTTGGGGTACTCATTAGAATGAGTTTTAGGGTAATTATTATCCCAAGTACTTCCCCCAATTAAGTGGTTGAGACTTACACCCGATCCTGCAAAAGGTTATTAGCCTAATGTAGGTGCTTATTAAGCATCAAAAATTCTAAAGTTGAACTCAACCATAAAATATCCTCTGGTATTGAAGCTTCTGCAACAAAACATGACCCTGGAAAATGCTTTGATACCACTTGTTATGAACCTCATTGCTCATCCATAAAAATTATTCACAATATATAGAAATATTGATTAAACAACCATAATGAATAATCCACACAATACAATTATGAAATTATTACAAATCACTCAAATGCTTTCAATTTATAATTGAAAACCTTACGGTAGAGCAATACAAATTATTCATAATATATAGAAATATTGATTAAACAACCATAATGAATAATCCACACAATACAATTATGAAATTATTACAAATCACTCAAATGCTTTCAATTTATAATTCAAACCCTTAAGGTAGGGCAACACCGTACAATGCTCCTTATTGGAAGGAAGCCACTCCTTAATATATCTCACTTGAGATAAATTACAATATTATTCTTTTTATATCCTCTCTATGATTCTTTGCCTATATTTATAATGCCCAACTACCTACCACTCCCACTTATCCATACATGTGGGATAATTACATCTTTGCCCATATTTATAATGCCCAACTACCCACCACTCCCACTTATCAATGCATGTGGGATAATTACATCTAATATAATATTATAATATTTATACAATATTATAATATTAAATACCATGTGGGATAATTACATATTTTACCATATTTACAATGCCCAAATACCCACCACTCCCACTTATCAATGCATGTGGGATAATTACAACTAATATAATATTATAATATTAAATACTTATCTTGGGTATCTAACAATGGTTCTTTATGCTTATTGAAAACTACTTCTCTAGGTGTTTGGATTGTAGATTAAAGGGTAAATAGGCACATAATAAAACATAAACATCTCCTATAGGGCTACAACAAAGCACATGCAAGGGAGAATGCTATGATTGAAGATGATTCTTCATTACAAGTTTCAAGGAGTGGAGACATCAACATTAGATATTTATATTTTTATGAGGTACTTCTTGTTCCTAATGTTGCCCCTAACCTTTTATCTATCTATTACATTATTCATACAAATAATAAGGTAGAGTTTTGGCTTGATAGATGGGTAATCAAGGATATAGATAATGGATTCAAAACTATTGCTTTTGGATATTGTGATGAGACTAACCAAATGTATAAGTTGGAAGAAATACTTACCTCTTCTAGCCCTCCTCCTAAGAAGAAAAAATTGTTACTATACATAGATAATGAAATTCAGAAGTGGAATCATAGGCCTAGGCATTTCAGTTATGGATCTTTGAGATACATGATTCAACATTAGATGGCCATTGGAATTCTACATATCCCTTCCAAGTGGTGCATGTGAAGGGTGTATTTTGAAAAAATATCATAGGGAGACCTTTTAAAAATGGGTTTTATTGTGATAATATCATCCCATGGTAAACATACACAATGAAATTTGTAGACCTATGGGTACACCATCTCTCTCAAGAAATAGATACTTCTTTTTATAGATGATTTATCTAGATATATGTGGTTGTAGACCATTCACACTAAGGATGAGTTTTTTGAGAGGTTTAATACCTTCAAGGCCAGTTTTAAAAATTATAGGAAAATAAAATTTCTAAGGATAGAAGGGGTGGGGAATATTTTAGCTATATTTTTCATGGATTTCTAGCTTCTCATGGGATTGATTTTTAGAGGATTTTTCACTATAATATTGAACAAAATGGTGTGACCAAGAGAAAAATAGAGTGATCATGGGCATGACATGATACATTATTCATGCCAAGGGGATGTATCATAAGTTTTATGGTGAGGCCATCACTTGTGAAATATACATCATTAATAGAGTCCCTACTAGGGTAGCCCAGGGCATGCCACCTCTTGAAATATTGAAAGGGGATAATCCTAAATTCCAATTCCATGTTTCTGGATCTTTAGCATGGTCTCACATACACCAAAATATTTGGAAGGAGGTACCAAATGGTCATGAGTGCATTTTAGTGAGGTAGGCATATCATTTTTATGATCCTCAAAGGCATTAGGTCTTGAATTGAAGAGATGCCATATTTTATGAGGTTCTTCTAGGTACTCCTTCTAGCCCACCTCCTAATATTTTAGCAAATGATTATTCTAACCCTTTGACCATATCAGATTCAACTATTTTTTCTAATATTTGGTATCTTCTATTCCTATTAGAGGACCTTCTTTATATTTTCCTTCATCAACTTCATCTTTGAGTGGTGGTCCATTGCCTATTGATTTGACCCCTTCATGGGTAGCACCATAGGTAGTACTTTATTCTAGGTTTAGGGCATGATGGATAGGACATATTAGTGCAAATTGCTTTATCCTAGCATGATTAAGTGAGTGGTGATGAGTTGTATTCTTCAATTTTAGGTTCTAATGTTGAGTTGTCATAGAATACATATGATTCTTCCTCAATTTGTCCAACATACAAGTGGGTTAAGATTCTTTTGAGGGATGCTCAATTTGTCCAATTACTTTATAAGGTAGTACATTATTAGGATCCTAACACATATTCTTAATCTAAGGATAGGCTACAATAGGAAATGCTATGTTGGCAAAGTACGAGGCTCTCATGTAGAACAAGACTTAGGAGCTAGTTCCTCTTCTAGAAGGAAAAAATATTGTTGGTTGCAAATGGGTATATAGGATCAGATACACTTTGAATTATCAAGAAGAGAAGCACAATGCATGCATTATTTCTAAGAGATGCTCTCAAAAAGAGAGAGTGGACTATTCTCAGATATTTGTACTAGTGGCTAGTATGTACTCATTCATGATGATTCTATCAATTGCTATTGGAAAGTACATTATATGGATATGAAGAGTACCTTTATATATGGGAAGCTCTAGGAGGAAATCTACATGCAATAGCCATTTGGTTTTCAACTTGAGGAATCCAATCCATTTATTTGTTGACTGATTAGGTTCTTGTATGGACTTAAGCAATATCCTCATACATGATATAAGAAGATCCATTCCTTTTTCCTTAGTTGTGGATTTTAATTATGTGAGACTAAGCATGATGTTTATATCAAATATTCAAATAGAAAAAATTGATGATTTTTTGTATTTTAAATTATTTTTGAATTATTTTTAGCTCCTCTACTTTGATCTAAGACATGAATTTATGATTTTATTCCAATTTTGAGATAACATATTTGGGGCTTCTACATTATTTTTTAGGGATTTAGTTTGGATTATATAGATTTTGACATCTCCATTCTTAGGTCAAGTATGTTTTGGATCTCCATCAACATTTTAGGATGGAGTATTATAAGTCTTCTTAGACTTCTTTTGCCTCAAGACTAAAATTTTAGGTTGATTGGACCATGCCTTTAGTAGATGCCATACTGTATCAATATTTTATGGGAGGACTTCTCTATATTACTCACACTAGAGATAATATAACATTTGTTGTTAGTTATTGTTCTAGATATATGCAAGCACCATTGGATATTTAGTGGGAAGTAGCTAAGAGTATTCTTAGATACATTAGAGGGGATTATTAGATATTTATTCACTACTCCTTTGACTTTCCTTTGATTTTGATAGGATTTTTAGATGCTAATTTGGTAGGTGTCCTAGATGAGAGGTGGTCCACCATAGGCTTGTTGGAGTAGAGTGAAAATATGGCAAATATTTTATTAATGATAAGCTTTGATACAATACATCACATATTATATTGCATATATAATTTCCCATATGAGTCCTGTAAGGAAAGAATCCCATATAAATTGTTAAAGGAATGGGATAATGAGAACTTATAACTAAATTCACCCATTAGATTATGTGACATCCTTGACATTTATAATATAAAAGATATGAATGAGATAAAATACAGTAAGAAAGTATTTTTATGAGAAAATACTTTATAAACTATATCCTAACCTCCCCCCTTATTATATTATTTAAGACAACAAATAATGGAATATATTTCCTCCCTAAATTAGGAGATAAGTGATATTTTTTCTTGATATATTTGTGCTCTTTGTGTTGTTATTTTTGTATCAACAAAGGACATGGTTTTCTTTAATAATGAATATAAACATCTCTTATATCCTATGCCACTCTATGATATACATTCATCCATAATTTAATTGAGTTTTTGTGTAGCTTTTTGGAGTGTCCTAATATTTCTCTGATGTATATTTGAATTTATGACAATATATATATTTGTTTCTTTTTATTGTGAGATCAACTTGTAGTTTATTTTCTACTTGATCAATATGCTTGTCTCCAATTTATACAATATAATTTTTATTAGTGATACAACTATTCTCTATCCGAGTGCAGTCTTCTTGAACAACCTCCAAGGCATTTGTGTCACAACTAATGTCCTTTTTTTCAACCTATAAATCATTAGTGTCACAACTAAAACTCTATGTGTTAACATTGCTTGTACTACAAGCAGTTTCTTTCTTGATAACAAGATCACTTGTATCACACATCACATAATGCATCAAAGGCTTGTTCTTTATTTGTGCAATTATTTCATCATGGCTTATCATATATTATATATTGTTATTTATCAAAGCACTACATTTTTATCATATTCTTGTGTATCAACCATTAGATCTTTGACTTTATTCCTCTATTGTTTTCTATGATATATTTTTATTCATCATTTTTTATATTTCCTTTTTGTTCATTAAAGCTCTATCTCCTTTTTTATGATTTTGAAGGGTGGAGATGTAATGGCATCTACGACAAATAGTCCATTTTTGTAGGATGTTGTACCTTATAATTTTCTTTTTATTGAGATAAAGTATATTTTATGTCCATTAATAACTTAAAAATCAATAGAAACTCCTCTATCCATCATTTGAGCATTAAAAAGTAAATTATTTGTAAGTCTTGGAACATATAGTACATTTACAATGGTGCATTATACTAAATTCAATGTGAGGGAAGCTATTACTATTCCTTATATGTGATAAATTGTGTTGTTTTCCATTGTCACTAGTGAACCCTCTATTTCTTGAAAGGTGTCAAACCATTGTAGATTACTTGTCATATGATTAGTAGCTCTTGAATCAACATACTAGTTATTATTCCTATTTTGGTTTTTAGTGTTTGTCATCAGGACTTTGTATGCTACTTTTGGCTCTTCATCTTGATCTGATTCAGGTTCTTCCTATACCACTTCCTATGCCACATGACCTTGTTATGAAGAATTTGGTCTATATTTATGATTGTTCAAGTTCCAGTTTGATATTGTTCCTATGGCCTAGTTTGAGAAGTTTGTGTTTGATTCCACTTATTTAAAGCATTGTATATGTAGAATATTGTATCATGAATTCCTTCTTTCTCACATATGTGACAATATCTTCTTCTCCATTCAGATTGATTTGGTGAAGAAGATGAGGATGGATTAGTTGAAACTCTGATATTTCTTTGATATCTTCTTCTAGATATCAAAGCATTGTTTGAAGACTCATATTTTAATTGTATTTCTAGTTCATGTTGCTGTAGAATATTGATTAACTCTTCACAAGATATTCTATTATTTGAGACTTGCAAAGATGTTACCAAAACATTGTAATAATTTTGTAGTGCACATAGTACAATTGAAACTAACATACTATCATTAATTCTTTCCCCCAAGGTATTTAGTTTTTCTTTTAATTTTTTTTATCTTTTGGGGAAAATATTCCACACTTTCATTGTCTAGTATTTGCAAAGTGTATAATTAAGCCTACAAGTGATGAATTATTGCTTGATTTCTACTTAAAAAACTATGCATAGGATATTGCACGCCTCTTTTGATGTACTAACATCACTAACATGAGACCAAATTTCATCTGTTATGCTTAGTAGAAGTATTAATTCAGCCCTATTATATTTTTTATCAAAACCCCTTTGTACAATTGGCTCTTTAGGACGTGGTTCATCTCTAAACACTATATTCAAAATTTTTTCTACAATAAGAATAACCCTCATTTTATTTTTCCATGGGATGAAGTTTTGACCTTTTAATTGTTGTGATTATAAAAGAAATAGTTTAGGAGTAACTTGAATGGTCTTCAAAAGTTATTTCTACTACCTTATAACTCCTTAATTAAATACTTTCAATGGTGTATAAAGGTCTCTTTAACTACCTTATAACTCCCGTATATAAATATGATCCTTTAAATCCTTTTCAATATATTTCTATAGTTTTAATGCTTTAACTATATCAAATATTTGAATATTTTCTTCAAATATATATATATATATAGTATTTTAAAATACTTGAGAATTTCTATAGTTTAACTATAGTAATTGTTTTTCTAAAGTATTAAAATACTTAAGAATTTGTATAGTTTAACTATACAAATTATGTTTTTTAAAGTATTGAAAAATATAATTTTTTTAAAATTACTCTAAGAAAAACTTAAAAAAATTGGAAGCCTTTAGCACAATTGGCACTTGGATTAAATGTTAGGATTCATGTTCATTTGGTCACACATTCATTCTTCATTCAAACACACATTCATTCTTCATTCGGACATGTTCATTCTTCATTCAGACACACACTCATTCTTCATTTGGACACACATTCATTCTTCATTCAAACACATGTTCATTATTCATTCAAACACATGTTCATTCTTCATTTGGGCTCTTTTCAAGCTTTATAAATGTAGGGTTGTATCGCTCCAAATTTTTCGCATCCCTACCTTCAGGCTATTGGATCCACGCCCGGAAGGAGGATGGGAAAAGGATGGTGCGGTACCTCGGACGAGAGGACTTCACGAAGGTCCCGCCTCTCAAGGGAGGTGTATTTTGGTGATTTTTCGACGGATGGTGGGTTCACCAGGAAACATTTGGCGGCAGTTTCCATGCCTAGGTTTTGGAATGTGTTTAGATGAGTTCGTTTTATCCTTTAAGCATTCATCCTAGGTTTGGCCGAATGAATCTAAATTAATCTATATGAAAATGCAACTTTCAATGAATACAAAAAATAGATTTTGAAAGCAGAAAATAGAGAATTTACAGGAGGAAAATGGGGAATACCTGATCCGGATGTCTGAAGAAGATTCTAGCGGTTGATGCAGTCTGGATCGTCTGGAATTCTATAGAATCACCTGCAATCTGACAGAATCGTCCGAAATCTGACAGATTCGTCTGGAATTTGACAGAATCATCTGAGACTGATAGAATCGTCTGAGATCTGACGAATTCGTCAGAGACCTGCAAAACAGCAAACAGATGCAAAATACAAAAAAATTCTACTGTGCAGACAGAGGTAAATTACATAAAATTGCAATATGAATACTAAAAAATATTTAAAAATAGAATTTAAAGAAAATTACTGTACTTTAATGGCAGATTATGAACTTAACATGCAATCTAGATTAGATGGGTGAACTCCAGATGCAAAATAGGATAAAAACTAAATAGATTATCTAATTTGCAAAACAAAATAACAAAGACAAAGTTGAGAAAAGCAAACTCCAGGTACTGATTTCCTCGATGTGGACTGCAGTCGAGATCATCTCGCATCAGTACGAAATCGTCTCGAATTTGATGAGATCGTCTCCGATCTTGACAGGTTCGTCGACGGTGATGGGTGCTGGCTTCGACTGAAAATCAGTGGTGTACCTGCAAAAAAATGGCTATAGGACTAGTGCAAAAGATAGATTATGATGTTTTAGTACAGAGGGATTCAGTTTGCAGATAAATTCAGCCAGGGGTTGGGGAGGGAAAATCCTAGAGGTTAAATAGGCTTAGGGGGAGTTGTTGGGAGGTTGGAGATCTTCCCAATTTGGGAGATCTCCAACGGGGGAGGGTCCCAACGGCACAAACACGCTTTTGCCCGGATTAGAGACCCGTTGGAACGGATTCCAACTATGCAAATTCAGTTTTGCGACAAAATCGTCTGGACGTTCTAGTCCAGACGAAATCGTCAAATCTGGGGCGATATCGTCTGATCGGCGACGATATCGTCCAACGGTCAAAACAACCTTTAAAAATGACACGAAAAAAGGGGAAACGGGTTTCTCGGTGGTTAACGGGCGGTTTGGGAGGTTAAATTTGAATTAAATTTATTTACTAAGGTGAATGTAATTATTGTAATTTTACTGCGCCAATTTTAGGGTGCTACATTTTGCCCCCTCTTTAGCGAATTTTCCGAAGAAAATGCATTAAAGATGAGTTCTTCTCGATCTACGAGAAAGCAAAAAATTATACCCATTTTTAGGCGACGATTCTTGCTCGAATCGTACGACAGCTTACTATGGTGCCCCCTCCGTGTTTTTACCCAAATCGAACGTTTGAGGTAAAAACGTGAAAAAGCAAAATTAATTTGAATTATTTTTGAATGAAATTATGTTTGATATATGATATGTTTTTGATCATATGACTTGTGTTATGTGTATGTTTATGATGCTTTTATGTTTAATTGATTGATTTGATAATTCATTGAGGATTCATGTAATTATGTCGTTGGATATATAATAATTTTGGATGTCATGCGTGTAATATTTTAAATGAAATAATCTGATGTAACAAATTGGTTGTTTGTAATGAAATGTGATAAAAAATAAAAAGAGACTTCTAACAATAATTTCAAAGGACATTGTCGCTATTATAGACCATTTCATGGAGTCGCCGCTCACTCGGTCATCAAGCTAATCCCAGTATAGAAATATGGTTAGAAGTAAAAGAGTGCTTAAGAGACTATCTGAAGACTTTGGTGCAATAGTGCAAATGATGATGATGATGATGATTTGTTTTCAGATTTCCATAAAAAATATTTGTGCATGAAATAATGTTTTAAAATGATTTAAAAAAAAAAAAAAAGATGTTTGCTAGGCATAAATTCCTAAGTGTGATAAAATTTTTAGATAAGTCCCTAGGAATTATATCATCATTGCAAAATTTGAAGGTTGAGATAATGACATGAAATAATGAAAATGTGTTTGCTTTTGCAAAAAAACATAATTTGTATAAGATGAAGTCATATGGTTTTTATGATTTTTGATAAATGGGAATAACAATTGTTACAATGGCTTGCGCTAGGCATAGAATATGTAGGTATAGACTTATACCATCATCGCGAAAATCAAAGAAAATAGTTTATTGCATGGTTGATTTTTGATGAACAGAAAATATGAAAATGAGGACTTGCGCTAGGCATATAATTTCAATTTTGGTTTTGGAACTATACCATCGTCGCGAAAGTCGACACGATATATATGATATGCTTTGAAAGAAATTTTTGATTTTTCTATTATATAGTTGTCTTTGTGGTAAACAATTGTACTTGATTTATTCCAAACAAGTTGCAAAAAAATAATATTTCAAAGTATTTTGAAGACAAAAGGTAGATTTATAAGGAATCCCATGTGCATATGTGAATTCATTTCCAATCTTGATTTATCATAATGATAGACAAAATCTCTCAAATACAAATGTGTGTGCAATTGTATTGTTCATTTACCAGGTTTGAGAAAGATACTATGATACAAGTGATTTGAAGAAACCAAATAAGTGTTCATTAGCCATGATGTAGATGCATATAACCATATTAGACTACTATGTAGATCGGATTATCAAGAGCTAGCTAATCCATAAGCAGACATAGGTCTGTACAAAAGAAGGTTGCTAATGTGACGGACATGTCGCCACGCTAGGAGTTACCCAAGGCCAAGCGAGTTGGGCACAAACCACTTGTTATGGGGCTTACCTCACAGTTTTTGAATAATTGAGAATTCCAGGGATTCAAGCTCATCAACCCTTCTTTTCTTTTCAAAGGGTAGGGAAAGGGATTTTATTGCTTTCTTGCTTTCTTTTGAACTTTGCTTATTTTTCTTTTTGTATTTCTTTTGCTTGATAATACTTGGAACATTGCTGAAATAACATTTTTCTTTTCTCTTGTTTCTTTTTCTTGAACTTTTTCTTTGCTAGGGATACTTTCTTGGATTAGCTGTAGAGCAAGGGATTTTTATTCTGGGTAGGGGTGAGCTTGTCCTTTTGCCAATTCTCAAAGATTCTAGACCATGTGCATGATAGGATAGTAGGGGAAACTTTTCACTCAAGAAATCAGTTCTACTATGTAGCAAAACATGGAAATTACAAATATAATCATTTTATTGGGAAAAGATGTGCTTGGTTTAAGTAAATAACAAGATCAATTCTCTATGCTTAAACTTTATTTAATTGAATTTTGTGAACTTTGATATAAGAGAGATTAGTAATCATGGCAGATAAAATCAAGATATTTATTGTTGTGAGTGTGCAAGTGAGGGATGCCAAATAAATGCTAATTGTATCCAAAATAAGTTGAAACATATAACTGCAATAATTGTAAGAAAATATATATAAACACTTTTGAGAAGTTTTGAGAATGTTGACTCTCTCTTTCTTTTGTATATTGTTTTGGTTTCGAAAGAGTCAAGCATATAGCTGTTTTTAGATTTTTATTTTGATTTTAGTTTTTGAGCAAAAGGAACTTAACTGGTGCTTTAAATAAATGCAATAGATAGTTTTTGAAGATTTTTGGAGATTTATGAATGTTTTTGGTGTTTTTGAATAAATTGAAAGAAATACAAGATAGTAATTTTGAACAAATATATACATGGATGAAATGACCAAATTTATGCATAGTAACGTTTAAGATGCAAAATATTCATGGGTTCTTTAAGTTCTTTACCATCTAAGGTAGATAATTTGTATGCTCTTGATTCAAATTTGGTAGTAATAATGTATGGTCCAAGCCAGTTGGGCTCAAATTTACCTTTAAGGTCCTTAGTTGCATTTGTATTTTTTTGAAGATTTTGAGGATTTTGATTTTTTTGTATTTTGATTTTAATTTATGAATTGAAATTGGTGGTATATACAAGATGATCTATATACACTATACAAGGTTATTTGAGTATAACATGTCTAAGGTTGCTTCAAAATCAAAGGAGGTTTTGAAGGATAATCTGGTTGAGGTGAAGGTAAGAATAGAAGGTGATGAATAAAAGGTAGTGATAACAAAAGATTTGTTATAATGTAAAATAATGTAGCAAAAGATTTGACTTTTATATATGTAAAATTGATCATGTTACAAAATAAAATGTCAGAAATATAAGAAAGTTCTTCATTTTTATTATTATATTGCAAGTCTTGATAAGATGGAGAAAGTATATGTGAAAGATATGCATGAGTGTTTTTTGGTAAACAAAGATGATCATATATGGATGAAGAAAAGTGATGGATACAAAATAATTGTGACAATAGAGAGTGTATAGAACTTGATGTTTCAATCGTTAAATATTCTTCAAATGGTTTTGGGTCACCATGTATGGTAACAATTTTTTTTGTAAGTTCAAACTTCAAACATTGGTGAAGAGTGGAAGGGACAACCCTCATTGTATGAATCCAAGGACTCTGGAGAAGTAGTTTGTAAGGTGAAGGACAATATCCTACATAGAATAAAGTATCTAGGATCTTGGATCCAATATTTAGGGGAAAAATTATAGTACCTTGAGCTTCTTGAATTTCATTGTTAAAATATTTTATAATAACATTTGATTCATTAATATGTTCTTCCTTTAATTTGTGTTTTTGAAATAATTGATAAGTGCATAAATTAAGAGAGGAGTCATTATCTGCCATGATAGTTTTAACAAGTATTTCTTTATTAGATCTTGTAATGTAAAAATTGTAGTCTTCTTGTGGAGTAGAGGAAGGAATATCCTCATCATAGAATGAAATATGGTTAACCTCAAGAGGGTTTATACCATTAATTATGTTCTTAGAGAAAATATGATGAGGAAAAAATTGTTGGCTAGGTATCTTGAACAAAGTTTCCTTATGAGAACTTTGTAATACTTCTAAAAGGGATATCTTTGCTTGAGAATTAATCACTTGTTGTTGGCTATCAAAGTGGATTTCAGATTGAGATTTTGATTCTAAAGATGAGCTTTCTATGTTTACATTCCATTTTGGATCATTCTCTAGAGTCAAATATAGTTTTGAAGGTTGGTCAAATGAGCAATCCATATCTTGAATATCTGATTGAGTTGATTGAACTTGAGGTTGCTCATTTGTAGTTTTTGTTACAATATTAATAATATCATCATGATGGGACACATTAACATGCAATATTTGATTGGTTTCTTGTTGTTGATAATTGAATAGGGGTTCTTGGGATATCCCCATGTCTTGATTGATTATTGGCATTTGTTGTGTAGGGGTTTGATTGTTTACTGAAGATTTATAGTCAGTTGTAGATTGTAATTCCTTTATATTAAAAAGACCCTTATCAATCAAATCTTGAATTGCACATCTTAAATATTTACAATTTTGTGTCATATGTCCATCTACTCTATGATATTCACAATGTAGCTCAGGTTTAAACCAATCTGTTGTGGTATCAAGTTGTCTTACGGAAGGGAGTTCAATCTTATTTGTGTCAACTAAATACTTGAGAATTATATCCATTGGTTGATTGAGCTTAGTAAATTTACGTGACGAAGGTTTTTGAGAGGTTTTTGATAAATGCTTTAGGAATTTCTTCATAAAATGGCCTAATGGTTTCTCACCTCTACTTTCTTTATTATGGGTAGAATGATGACAGGAAGATTGCGATGTAGGAGGTGAGTGCACGGTAGAATTGGAAGAATAAGTATTTTCTTGTTGAAATGGATGTGTTGTATTGAAAGAAGAGTTTTGAAAAGGTGGCGGAGGATTATATGTGGATTGATAGACATAATATGGATATATGGGAGAATAGATAATATCATTATGAAGAGGATTGGCAAAGGGATTGTTTTTTTGGGTTATGGATGAAAAATAAGAAGAGTGTGATGGAGGTGGTGTTGAATAGGGATGAGGTTGGTCATAATCAACAAATGTATTTAGCTGAATTCTTCCAACGTTGGACTCATATTGATTTGAGTAAAAACTCATGGTTTCTTTAGTACTTCTAAAAGTAATATTTAGCATCTACTATTTAGGATTGAATATAAAACATACAAACTTGAAATGATGATTTTGTTTTTGTTTTTCTTGTATACATATATATATATATATTTTTTTTTGAATCTAAATGCATTTATGTTTTGGTTGTTCTATTGTTTTTTTTTTTGTTTTTTGTTTTTTGTTTTGTTTTCAAAAGGTTATGATGCATTCACGTCGGGTTCACCAAAATGTATCGCTCCAAATTTTTCGCATCCCTACCTTCAGGCTATTGGATCCGCGCCCGGAAGGAGGATGGGAAAAGGATGGTGCGGTACCTCGGATGAGAGAACTTCACGAAGGTCCCGCCTCTCAAGGGAGGTGTATTTTGATGATTTTTTGATGGATGGTGGGTTCACCAGGAAACATTTGGTGGCAGTTTCCATGCCTAGGTTTTAGAATGTGTTTATATGAGTTCATTTTATCCTTTAAGCATTCATCCTAGGTTTGTCCGAATGAATCTAACTTAATCTATATGAAAATGCAACTTTCAATGAATACAAAAAATAGATTTTGAAAGCAGAAAACAAAGAATTTATAGGAGGAAAATGGGGAATACCTGATCCGGATGTCTGAAGAAGATTCTGCGGTTGATGTAGTCTGGATCGTCTGGAATTCTACAAAATCTCCTGCAATCTGACAGAATCATCCGAAATCTGACAGATTCGTCTGGAATCTGACAGAATCATCTGAGACTGATAGAATCGTCTGAGATCTGACGAATTCGTCAGACGAATTCGTTAGAGACCTACAAAACAGCAAACAGATGCAAAATACAAAAAAATTCTACTGTGCAGACAGAGGTAAATTACATAAAATTGCAATATGAATACTGAAAAATAATTAAAAATAGAATTTAAAGCAAATTACTGTACTTTAATGGCATATTATGAGCTTAACATGCAATCTAGACTAGATGGGTGAACTCTAGATGCAAAATAGGATAAAAACTAAATAGATTATCTAATTTGTAAAATAAAATAACAGAGACAAAGTTGAGAAAAGCAAACTCTAGGCACTGATTGCCTCGATGTGGACTGCAGTCGAGATCATCTCGCATCAGTACGAAATCGTCTCGAATTTGATGAGATCATCTCCGATCTTGACAGGTTCGTCGACGGCGATGGGTGCTGGCTCCGACTAAAAATCAGTGGTGTACCTGCAAAAAAATGGCTATAGGACTAGTGCAAAAGATAGATTATGATGTTTTAGTACAGAGGGATTCAATTTGCAGATAAATTCAGCCAGGGGTTGGGGAGGGAAAATCCTAGAGGTTAAATAGGCTTAGGGAGAGTTGTTGGGAGGTTGGAGATCTTCCCAATTTGGGAGATCTCCAATGGGGGAGGGTCCCAACGACGTAGACACGCTTCTGCCCGGATTGGAGACCCGTTGGAACGGATTCCAACTATGCAAATTCAGTTTTGCGACAAAATTGTCTGGACGTTCTAGTCCAGACGAAATCGTCAAATTTGGGGCGATATCGTCTGATCGGCGACGATATCGTCCAACGGTCAAAACAACCTCTAAAAATGGCACAGAAAAATGGGAAACGGGTTTCTCGACGGTTAACGGGCGGTTTGGGAGGTTAAATTTGAATTAAATTTATTTACTAAGGTGAATGTAATTATTGTAATTTTACTGCACCAATTTTAGGGTGCTACAAGGGTACATATTCATTTAGGCCCACATTCACTAATGCTATTTTCCAAAATTTGTAAAAATCAAATGTAAATTATTGAAATCACTCAACCTCATTTTCGAACTTTACAAAATTCAAATGTAAATTCTTCGAATTGAAATCACTCAACTTCATTTCCAAAATTTACAAACATCAAATGTAAATTCTTCAAATTGAAATTACTCAATTTCAAGTATATTTTACTTAGTATATTTCTAGGACTTTAACATATTAGGCACATACCTTGCTTGGGCTTCAAAAAAATCTAACACAAACCCTGGTTTTTAGGCATATGCACTTTAGTTATAGGCAATTCTCTAAAACACTTGTTTCTTTGAAATATTCTCTTGGTCTTGCAAATAGAAGTGCTCAACCATATATTTAGGGCTCTCAAATTCTCTTAGGCAATGGTATAAATAAGAATGTTTTTAACCTTCTCTCATTCCATTCATGCTCGTCACTAGTTCTTTTAAACTTTTCTCAATCCATTATGCACTCTTTTACTGATTTGTAGGTGCTCTTAATTGTTTCATTTAAACTTTTATCAAGCCATTAGGTGCTGGTATAAATTAGAACGATCATCAATAACTTCTCATACTTGACTTGTTCTGTCTTCTTTTAGACAATCTATTAGGATAATAGTTTCTTTTTTTTTGATTGAATATATTTTGAAAATAAAAATTCAAGTATGGATGTGCAAAATACCTTCAATGCATGACATCAATACTTATTTAGTGGATGTCTAATGTAATATCAACCAGGATTTGGAAATAGGTTTCTCGTGTAATAGAACAATCAATCAAATCTGCACACAACTCATATATCATCCACTCTAATACAACATGTTGGAGCAGAGTGAAAACATGGTAAAACTTTTATTAATGATAAGCTTCAATACAATAGATCATGGATTACATTGGATATTCCCATATAAGTCCTGTAAAAAAGAATCCCATATAAATTGTTAAAGGAACTGGATAACATAAAATTATAACTAAATGAACCCATTAGATTATATGAAATCCTTGACATTTATAATATAAAAGAGATAGAGGAGAGAGAAACAATAAAAAAAGTATTTTTTTTAGAGTACACTTTATGAACTATATCCTAACAAGGCTTTATGTTCTATTTGGCTGAATTTCTTGGTGTTCTAGATGCCAATCCACTATTTCCCAATCCTCCACATATGCTTAATACTATCTTTCCAATGATGTAGCTAAGAATTTTAGATGGATGCTCATGATTTTTGAGGAGATTATCATTTCTCATTATTTTATAGTCATAATTTCATGTGACAATCATAACACCATCTAAATTTTACATAATCTAGTGTTCCATAAATAGATAAAGCACATAGAGATATGGATGCACTTTGTGATATGGATTCATAAATATGGGATGCTTGATCTAGTTTTTGTGTCTTCATCAAAGTAAGCAATGAATATTTTGACCAAGGTCATACCCAAGGTCATTTTTGTGCACATGTAGGAGGTACTTAGTATTGGAGAATATACCTTAAAGGAGATGATAAGTATGCATCTCTTTTCTTGTCCCCCATTCAACCTAAGGAGGATGTTGGAATATGTGGTGGTTAAGCTTTGCTTGAGGCCATGATCAAATTTTGTACTTGCATTAGTTATATTTTTTCTTTGGGCCCATGCAAATCTTGAGCAAGGTGATTTTATGATTTTTATAATATTTTATTCTTAAAGGTTGGTCTTACAACCTCGACCTATAGGGAACTAGTATTTGGGTATAAGTAACCCTTTACACCAACCTTTTACTATCATTTAGAGTGTAAATTCATTTTATTTTAGTGACATTATTTGGTGTCCATAGACACCCAATTATATTCTATTTTATTTTTTATTCTATGTATTCCTTTGTTAAGCAATATAGGAAATGTTTGATTCCGTTCGATTTTGGAAACTACTATGAAATCCAACAATACCTTTGATTTTTCCTTCCAATTTTATCTTTGAGAAATATCTCCCTAATGCCTCCATAAGAATAATGAATAGATAAAAATATAGTTAATCACCTTAGTAGAGTCTATAAGATAAAGAAATGAGCAAAAGAACCTTTGATCAAAATAGAATATGTCATAGTGCTATAACAACATTTAATCCGTTCACCCCAACTATAATCAAAACCAAAATTTTTGATCATTCAACACGTGTTAAGAGAAGGAAATAAAGCTGCTGACTCACTTGCTAATAGAGGCATTGAGGAAGAGACCCTTTGGGTTTGGCATGCTGATTTCCCTCAAAACCTCAGGTCTGCCAATCAGGATGATGACATTTGTTTACTCTAAATTTCCTTTCAATATTTTTGTAGTTCTTGGAACTGGTTGCACTTAGGTTTATTTGGGTTTCTTTCCTCTCTCTATTTGGTTTGAGATGTTGTTTTAGTTGCTCCTTTTTTTGTTTCTTCTTGGGTTTATCTTGTTGATTTACCCTATTTCACTTTTATGCTTTGTAAAATATTCAGGGTCCCTTTCAAAACCCTTTTCCATCAATAAAAAAAAAAACCAATTTTTTTGAGAATATCATCTAGAAAAATCAAGGAAACCCTATCATATGTTTTGTTCATATCTAGTTTCATAAATATACCTAGCTTTTTCATGGAATGAAGAGAATATATAACCTCCTATGCAATGATTACACCATTAGAAATTTATTTACAATGAACAAAACCACCTTGTTCCTTTGAGATAACACAATATAGAATTCATTTAAATATATTTTTCATAAATTTTGAAATAATCTTATAAATCATATTACAAAGGTTTATTGGATACAAATTATCAAATATTTTATCTAGCCTTTCTTGGGAACCAATGTAATAAAAGTAGCATTGATCTCACTTATTATAGCCTTACTTTTTTAGCCCTATTCAACTACAACCAACATATCACTCTTCAATAAATTCTAAATTTTTTGAAAGAAATTTGTAGGAAATCCATTGGGGCCAAGTGCCTTGTTAGGATGGAAAGAGAAAACTACTTCACATAGATCCTCTATAGATATCTTCTTCATAAAGCATTAATTTTGTCCTTATTTGGTAACTGATGTAATAGTTTTCAAAAACTTATCTTGTGCCTCCTTATCTTGCGCAGTATCTGATAAAAATAATTTTGAAATAATTAATTGCTTCCTTTCTTATATCTTCTTCTTTCTCAATATTTGTTCCATATAGAGTTAAATCACAAGTCAAAATAATGGGTTTGTGATTTGATCTTGATGGTAATAAAATATTTGAAGAGATTGTATACTCTATTTGCAACCATGTGTTGGATAACAAGAATCTATCTAATATTTTTTTATTTGAGTTTTTCCAATGTGTCTATTATCCTATGTTTATTGAAAAATTTAAGGACTAAGGTCTCGAAGGTCATTTTAATTGAAAAATAAAGCAAAATATTGCATTGATATAGACCATATTGGAGTACCACCCTTATTTTCCAAAGGATATAGAACTATGTTGAAGTCATCCCAAAAATCCATAGATCACAATTATGAATAATCATTATGTTGGACAAAAATATGATAAGGTCCTTCAAATATATTTCATTAGGAGTAACTATAACTGGAGCATATACATTTATAACTCCATATTTGATGTTTTTATTTTTATTGCAAAATAACCCAACAACCCAATTGATTTTTGCTTCTAATAATTGTCTATCCCATTTGTGTTTGTACCATACTGTTGCAATATTGTTGAAATATCCTATAGAAGAAATTACTAGACTATTAGTTAACTTCTAAATATTTTTAAAAGCATCCTTACATTCCTCACTACTTAATTTTATTTATTGTATTAAAATAAACTTAATACTATAACAACCTTTTAATTCCTTAGTAACTCTTTTTTAGAGGTCTTATTCATACCATTAATATTCCATGATATCATTTTCATCATCAATTTTTATTTTTATAAGTGGGATTTGCTTGAATTATTGTTAATAATTGTAATATTTTTATTTGGCTTCCCAAATTGAAATCTCTTTGAGTTTCTTTTTGTCTTTATTCATGCTTTGATGACCTTCCTCTTATTTTTCTATTTCCACAAACTCTTTCATTTTCATCATTATCTTCTATTTTTCCATATTGTTCATAACCATATTTATCTTTTAAAGATCTATGTTGCTCTAAAAAATCTAAAATGCAAGGAATAGCCTCATAAAAACCTTTTCTTTATATTCCCCCCAAAATCCTAAAGTTAAAGGATGACCCTCAATAGAAATTACTTTCTTATGTTGCTTTGGAAACCCTAAATTTCCATTGATATCCTTTATATGCATTTCTTTATTATGTTGATATATAAACACTAAAGAGCAACAAATACACAATGTACTATAATTTTTATTGTAAGGAGAAGATTTTATGCTACTCGAGGAAAATCAAGATGATTTACTTGGATTAACCTTGACCTCCTTCATCTCATTTGCTTTAAAATTTGCCTTCCCATCTTCCATTACAACTTTAATTCCTATATTTGACATTACAAATTGTACTAACTCATTCCTTATGTTATTTTTTCTTCTAATGGTTGGTTTGAGTGAACTATAATGTCCTTTTCCATTTAATGATGTAGAGGGGTTTTACTTTTCATATTGATATGATATGATCTCTTTGTTTCATATTGATGTTTTTCTCATGCCCAAATATTTTCATCTCTTTCTCCATAATTTTTACTTTGTAACGTCTTGCCATGTGTCTAGTCCAAAATACATATTTGAGTGTATACAACATGCTTTATTTTCTTAGAAGTTGATCCCTCTTGGATGAATTCCCCTAGAGTATTGCTAATAATCTTCAAAACCTTGTTATTAATATGTTGATAAGAAATTCCAAAAGACCTAATCCATACCTAAAGCCTTTTAGTAGTATCTATCTCCATATAAATATCCCCACACCATGGTATTAAATATAATGCAGCTTTGCCCCCAAACCAAAAACCACCATCTATTATTTCATCCCTTATTTTTGAACTAGAGAAGATAACAAGGAAAATTACTTTTGGAAGAAAATACATGGAGTAATGAATTCAATCTCCACATCCATTTGATCTAATTCTAAATCTCAAAAAAATCTTGGCTAGTATCTCTCATGTCATTCTTGATAGTAAAATTTGGTGTGGTATTTTCTACCTAGATAGGGTTTGTCATAGATGTCATCCATATTTCCAACTAGGGTATTCTTATTTCAAATAAGGAATTTCAAAAATGAAATTCCTACCATGTTACCTAGTATTTCTTTATATGAATCCTTTAGTTTTTGAGTTTCTCCTAAGATCTAGAACAAAAAAAATGTGGCACATGCTCCTTGCTCATGCTTTGCTTAATATTTCCTACTAATGCTTCTTACTTTATGCTCATGCTTCCTACTAACTCCTCACTTACACTTACTTCCATCTTACACTCGCTCTAGGCTCACACTTGATTCTAGATTACAGTCACTCTAGGCTCACACTTGCTTTTGACTCACTTCAGTGCACTAATGTTACAGTAAATTAACATATAATATTTTAAATTTATTATTTTGAATGGCTTATTTATTTACAATAATAATATTGTGAAGTTTTTTGATGTAGAATCTAATAGTCTCATAAGGTGTCCATAAAGCTTCAAATTTTGTAAGGCCTTATATATTAATAGTTAAATTCTCTATGAATATTGAGGAGCATACATGTTAACCCTTTTTCAACTTCTCCTCGACAACCTCATAGAAATTATATTTAGAACTATAATTAATTTTTTATTTCTTATTTAGTCATTGACTCCTTTGTTGATAGAAAGTGGATAGGGATTTTTGGGAGTATTAATTTATTTGCCCCCCTTGTAAATATTAGTTTGGTATAATGATTTATACTTTATATAATGTATGTGTCAATATGAGAGAAAGTGTAAGGTGTCAAGATATAGAATGAAGAGTCACATGATATGTGGTAACATGAGAGTTTTGTCTTAATGCGAGGAATATAAAAGGATGCATCTCTTGAATGTTTGAGGAGTGTAATAGTTAGAGTATTGAAAAGTCATGCAAAGTGATATATTGGAGACAAAGCTCCATGTAATGTACTCTCTCTGTATCAATCTTGTAATCCTTTAATATTGAATATATTTGTGATATATTGTTGTTACTCCAATACTATGATTAATGTTATATTTGTGAGTGATATTTATCTAATTTTTTCTTAATCCTAGATAAGGCTTCTAAGTCATGCAAAGTGATATATTGGAGATAAAACTCCATGTAATGTAATATCTCTGTATCAATCTTGTAATCCTTTAATATTGAATATATTTGTGATATAATGTTGTTATTCCAATATTGTGATTAATTGTTATATTTGTGAGTGATATTTATCTAATTTATTCTTAATCCTAGATAAGGCTTCTATGAGCTAATCTAGTTGAAAATCTAACAGTGGTGTTAGAGCCATAGAGTATTGTGAAAAGCCAGGGTGCTAGATAATAGTTAGAGTACTAAAATTAATGTAAAGTGATATATTGGAGACAAAGCTCCATGCAATATAATCTCTCCGTATCAATCTTATAATCCTTTAATATTGAATATATTTGTGATATATTGTTGTTATTCCAATGCTTTGATTTATTGTTATATTTGTGAGTGGAATTTATCTAATTTATTCTTGATCTTGGATAAGGCTCTTATGAGCTAATCTAGCTGAAAAGCCAATACTGGTATCAGAGCCATAGTGTATTATGAAAATCTAGGGTGCTAGATAGAGACTATGTGAAGCGAGCATGCTGAAAGAGAGTGCTTGTGCTAAGTCTAATTTTGTTTTAAAAAAATGCTTTTGTGTTTAAGTTCCTAAGTAAGGAGAAATATTACTTGAGTCAGAGAGGAGAAAGAAGACAAGCGAATGCTATGATAAAAACTAGTAACACATGAAGTGAGTGTTATAGTGAGAGGAGAATAAAGGTATTAAATATTTATTAATGAAAAACGCCAATAAAGTATAATGACAAATTACAATTTTTTTTTAGAAATATTTATAAATTCCTAGGATATATGTCTTTATTTTTTATGGAAATAATTAAAAGGCTTAAGATCTAAAGATATAAGGAGTTAGAGAATATATAATGTGGAAAACGATTGGGAGAAATTAAAAAAATTGAGATATAGGAAGATATCATTTTTGAATAATTAATAATTATTTGAGATTCTTGGATATTATATTTTAGCAATATTTTTTTGTGAAACTCTGAAGCATTTAACGATATCACTTGAGACAAGAAAGCAGTTTCTAAACCACTAGAGGAAAGTATTAAGTAATTTTTTGAAAGTAACGTTAGTAAATCCATCACTTTTTTTTTCCAAAGAAAAAATCATAATTTCTATT
Organism: Wollemia nobilis; assembly: GCA_028583015.1. NCBI lineage: Eukaryota > Viridiplantae > Streptophyta > Pinopsida > Araucariales > Araucariaceae > Wollemia > Wollemia nobilis. The sequence continues at coordinate 6,883,376 of JAQPPZ010003077.1, read as the reverse complement.
CCAAAAAGGAAAAAAATTACATATTGTAGATGCCTAAGGCATTCGACATTGTTCTTGGGAAAAAAACCCCAGAAAGAAGAAAAGAAATACCCCCTGTCCAACAACCAGGGAAAAAACAATTAGGCAAAAACAGCCAGCCAAAATATAACTTGGACCAAACAATCAGGTTGATAAAAATTAGCAAAAACAACCAGCCCAAAAACAACCAGTCAAAAATAGCCAGCCCACCGGGACCAAACAGTCAAGCTGAAAACATACAGCAAATAAAGGAGACTCAAAGCTTATAAGTGGTATATAATTATGGGTCGTAGATAGAACTGAATGTAGTGCCCAACATTTTACCATCTTTCATTTCCATCATTAACCATCTGCCTTGCTCCATATGAATACCATATTTTGATAAAGAGTCTGCTACCATATTTAATTCTCGATAAATATGAGAAAAGGTGATGTCCTTGAACGCCCTTTCCACTCCTTTCAGTTGTTCATAAATTGGATTTAGGAGTAGAACATTCATCCTTTGTAAACCCCTCATACAATTAATAACAAACAGAGAGTCCCCAAAAACTTTGATCTGTTCAACCTGTTTTTCAATGGCTAATCTAATGAGTAATTTTAAAGCAAGTAATTCAGCATAATTATTAGAACCATGCCCCAAACCTGCTTTAAATTTTATGTGATGGTTATCAGATAAATAAAGAATACCCCCAACCCCACATAAATATGTGATACCGTTATGAGCACCATCAAAATAACCCCATGCACCAGACTTGTCAATATGGATTTTAGAAATCTGTCTTTTCCTTTGGCTCTTATAATTCCTCTTGAGACCTTCAAAAATGGAACAGATCTATTGAGAACATTGAAAGGAAGGAATGGAGTGATTATTGAAAATCTCAGTATTCCTTGAGAGCCATATTTCCCAAACTGTGACTAGAGGTAAAGCTCTAAAGACCTTCAACTCTAATGAAAACCCACACCTTTATGTGGCTGGCTTTAAGTAGGAAGGCTTTGACATGGGATAATCTCATGAAAAGAAATTGGTGCGGACCCAACATATGTACTTTGTGTAGAGAGGCTGAGGAAACTAGTGAACATCTATTTATGGGGTGCAAATACACCAAAAATATTTGGTCAATAAATCCATTTGAAATGGGTAGAAATCAACATTTGATCCATTAATACAAAACATAAATGTACTAAAAGAAAAGGTTGTATTTCATTCATATTAAAAAATATGTGTTACAATAGGGACATGATGCCCTTTAGCCATTTCTTCTTCTAATAATTTTACAAGTTTGATGCCATCTTCAATCGTCCCTTAGTGTAGATGAGCTTGTGTACCATTGTGGGGTTGTTTGATAATGTTCTTCCTCTTCAAATCTGCTAAATAACCTATCAAGAACTTGCAAAATGGGGTTAGTTCATTGGAGGGATTTCCTTAGTCAGGCCCCATGTTTAGAAGGACAAAATGACTATGAAAACATACTAAAAACTGAAATAAAGTATGTAGAAGCTGATAAAACTGCAAAAGGAAGCTTACCTACCAAATATGAGGTGATTTGGGCTTTGTAGAACCAATTCACCACTTGGGGGTGAACTGAGGTCAGATTCGCGGGGCGGGGGTGAATAAGAACCTAAGAACTATTCTACAAAAATTCTTCGATGGGAAGGTTCCTTGGTTGCTGTACTGTTGTTGTTCAACTCGGATTCATTGTATCATGCGTTGGTATCCATTTGGGCAGTGTTTTTGTGCTTAGATCATTAATGGAGAGAGTTCATTAGGGGTTTATGACCCACTATTTATAGGAAATGGCAAGGTGTAGGGGGGAGAGTTAAGGAAACTAACCCTAGGCTAAATTCTAACCAAATTTAGGTTAGGGTTTGTGATATGGAAGTCTCCTATTCCTCATAAGAAATACCCTATCCTCACACATGTGTGAGGGAGGATTGAATATAATTAGGATTAGGTCTTAAGTCAAATTAGAGCTTGATTAGGGTTTCTAGGAAAATAACTTAGCTAACCCTAATTACACACATGTGGGAGGATGCAATTAGTGCTAATTAAGAATTAAGAGTTCAACTAATAAATTTTGCCCTAAAAAGGTGACTTAAATGTAGTCAACATTAAATTATATTTACGAATTGACTTGGTAATTGTTTTTGTCAATTAATACCCCATGGGGGCCTCAATTGAGTGCAAATAGGCTGTTTAAGGATATCCTAATGATCGGGATGTGATTTTGAAGGCTTATTAGGGTTTTGGACCTAAAATCTATCTATGGAAGTCTACACACTGCTATGGTGAACTACAAAAATCTACGCATGACTACGCATGACTATAATAGCCTAAAATAGCCTAGGGATGTCTAGAATCACCTATGGATAAAGTATGTAGAAGTTGATAAAACTACAAAATGAAGCTTACCTACCAAATCTGAGGTGATTTGGCATTTGTAGAACCAATTCACCACCCGAGGGGTGAATTGAGGCCGGATTCGCGTGGCGGTGGGTGAATCAGACCCTAAGAACTATTTTGCAAAAATTCTTCAATGGGAAGGTTCCTTGGTTGCTGTACTATTGTTGTTCAACTCGGATTCACTGTATCATGTGTCGGTATCCATTTGGGCAGCATTTCTATGCTTAGATCATTAATTGAGAGAGAGTTCATTAGGGGTTTATGACCCACTATTTATAGGAAATGGCAAGGTGTAGGGGGAGAGTTAAGGAAACTAACCCTAGGCTGAATTCTAACAAAATTTAGGTTAGGGTTTATGATATGGAAGTCTCTTATTCCTCATAAGAAATACCCTATCCTCACATATGTGTGAGGGAGGATTAAATCTAATAAGGATTAGGAGGTCTTAAGTCAAATTAGAACTTGATTAGGGTTTCTAGGGAAATATCTTAGCTAACCCTAATTACACACATGTGGGAGGATGCAATTAGTGCTAATTAAGAATTAAGAGTTCAACTAATTAATTTTGCCCTAAAAAGGTGACTTAAGTGAAGTCAACATTAAATTAGATTTTAAGAATTGACTTGGTAATTATTTTTATCAATTAATACCCCGTGGGGGCCTCAAGTGAGTGCAAATAGACTATTGAAGGATATCCCAATGATCAAGATGTGATTTTGAAGGCTTGTTAGGGTTTTGGACCTGAAAGCTATCTATGGAAGTCTACACACTGCTATGGTGAACTACGACAATCTACGCATGACTACGCATGACTACGCATGACTACAATAGCCTACAATAGCCTAGGGATGTTTGGAATTGCCTATGGATACATAGAGATAACAATGTGTGACTTTTGGGTGTCTATATTTTGCCCCTTTTTGTACTATACTATGTGGAACACAGTTTAATACAAAAATGTGAAGGGTTTGTGTAGGAGAAAAAGGGATAGAAGGAGAATGGAATCCAATCAAAGGTATGTAGCCGCTCAAAGCATGACCATACACATTTACTGGATATCTAGGGAAAATAAGAGAGGAAGGAGAGAAGAAGAGAAAATTAATAAAAACAATACTGGTGAATGGAAATGGATGATTACGAATGCAATGTTGTGATTTTGTTGAGTCCGTATGACATATTCAATGCCATACAAGTTGCTTGAGAATGACAAATTTTGACTTCTTTTCTTTTGTGGCTAGATCAGCATGATCCAAAAGATGATTAGGACAAAAGCCTAACTAAATATTTTCTATTGATTGATTGATGAGAACATGGCGACAAGTATCAAACCATTTGAGCTAAAGGAACATTTGAATTATTCAAACGTGACAAGATCAGCATGGCCATGAAATCCTTTTTGAAATGTTGTGCTAGAATTATATCAAACGTATCATTCATTATGTACTCGATGTACAAGAATGCTAGATTGACTTCTCCATCAAAAAACATAGCTCTCGTGATGTAACCCATGTCTAGTTGGAATTGAGATTATTTCGTATGATAATATTCAGTAAAAATTTTTATAGACAAATGTGCTACTCGCACTTTTAGATTTTTAGTTATGTGGTTGCATGCAAAACTGAATTTGGATATGAATACCCCCTCAAATGAGGAATCAACAATGAGGTGAATGAAATGTGGTGAGTTGATGATGCAACGATTGATAAGATACCAATGCATGATGAAAACATGATTGAAAATTAAATTGGAAGACAAATTTGGGAAGTTCCTAGGTTTTTGGAAGACATGTGTCTACTTTTCTAGGGTTTTGGTATGAGGATGATGAGCAGCTGCGAGCCATCCGATAGGGCAGATGGTTGGTTGGGCGCTATACGTGGCAAACCGAGTATTTTTAGTTTGATAGAGTGAGGCGACAGTTTGTTTTACCACAGGATGTTCCAGGGGCTCCTATGATTTACTTCAGGTGACAAGGGGATAGATGGGAGCATCCTATGGTCTTACCTTGGGTTTGGGAGAGGGATCCTCCTATGGATATCCTGGATGTAGGGGATGCCAAGATGAATCCAGAGTTTAAGGCCTAGTGGATATTTTAGAGTTGGTATCCTAGAAGAGGTATGGTTAATCGATGGTTGGTACCTAATGTTGGGTAACCTACACCAGAGAGGAGATCCGATAGGGGGCTCAAGCTAGGATAGAGGATATGTTTGGTGATGAGGAAGAGGTTCCTCTATGATGGTTGCGACGATGCTTGTGTGGGGTAGCGAGAACCCAAGGAGTGAGCATAGAGGAGGTATCTGTGGATACTGATGTGACTATGGGGCAGGATACTAGAGTACAAGATGAGAGATGTGAGGCTAATGATATAGGTGGTATAGATGATACCATTGATATTGGTGCTTTTTTTGGTATGGAGGAGATTCCTATCAATGTCCTAGAGGAGCAAGGTGTGGAGGAGGATACATAGGTGCTACGAGATAGAGTTTGGTAGTTAGAGGCTGAGGTGGAGCAGCTAAGGGCTGAGATGACTAGGTAGGAGCATACTATTGAGAGGTTGGCTGGTCAGTTGGCTATGGAGTCTACTAAGAAGATATTATATGAGACTACTCTGTCAATGCATAGGATTCCTCTTCCTAATTATGATTGAGTGGTGTCGTTGTCTGAGTCACGGTTGTGAGTGCGGACCTATTCACATCATAGCTAGCGTAGTGCTACTACAGTGGGAAATATGGGTGCTAGGGTTGTGGTGCAGGAGCAACTTGATATAGATCTAGTTCTGGAGATCAGAGCAGAGTCAAGCAGGGCTATGGAGATGCAAGCGAGCCATGAGGTACATAGGGAGAATCCTAGTGGGAGTTAGGATTTCTATGTATTGTAGCCTACGAGTATTTTGTATGGATGATATATATATACTTTGATTTTAGCTATGATATATACATATGTCATTTTGATGGTTTGAAATGTGTTCTTGTTATGTTTGCGTGGATAGCGTAACATAGTTTGTAGGCATATAGATATACATGTGTGACATGGTTTAGATCTATTATCATTCTATGGTATGAATGAACTGTAGAGTAGTATGTATGATTGTATTTTGAATGTAGTGTGATATAATATCAGATGTGATTTTGTAGTGAATGCATGTAGGGTGAATGCAATGATGTGAATTAATATAGAAATACATGCAGGGTGAATGCATAGCTATAATGTGTACTAAATGTATATGACATAGATGCATGGATGCATGTATGGACATACTGAAATGAACCAATGAAGCACTTGTATTGTGGTGTTTACCTATATGGATGCGATCCATTCCATGATTTTAGGGATGTTGGATAATGTAATGCATGTGTAATGGTTTTGACCAACATAGTTGTGACAATCAAATCTCAGACCCTTAGCTATACAAGTGTTTGTGGCAACTTATAATTAATCAGGCTAGTTTAAAATCTGTCATGGACCTATATGTGTGCATGTGTGAGGTTCATTTATCCATTTTGAGGTAGGTAGGATTAACCCGATGTAGATGTGACCAGACTAGCTAGCTCATCTGTCCATAATAGTGATCAATACAAAAGTAGGATGCTAATGTTATAGATATGTTGCCACTTTTTAGACTATTCCATTGGTAGGCAGGCTCTTGGAGCCTATTTCTAGTGATGGAAATCATCCCATGGTGTTATGTTGAACCTAAGGACCAAAGGCAATAAGCATAACATGGGTGATATCAAGAGGTATTTCCTTTTGTTTTTTGCCCCTCATCTAGTGTTGACCTATTTATTATAGTGCTCTTTTTTTTGTTTGGTGTTCATTTGTATTCTTGTGGTGCTATTTTGTATGGGCAATGACTTTTGTTTTCTACACAATAATTTATTTTTTATTATGCTCCCTTTGTTTATCCCCAAGTCGTATGTTGACCATGCAAGCGATAGGGTGAGAAGGGAATACCGTTCGCTAGATGGCGATATCTAATCAATATGTCCTCTTTCCTATACTCAAAATTGTTTAATGTGGAACCTATTGTGAGTGGTCCATGAGAGAAGGTGAACCAGTCTAAAGATTCATAAGAAGAATGTACAAGAATCGGTAGCTATGGGTGACACTGTATTGACTGAACTACAGAGTAGTCAAAGTCAAACATGACACCTATGTATACCCTAATCCTAAAAAAGGTAAGTGGACATCCAGGCGGTTAACAAGTGCATTTGTTACTCCTATTAAGGCGCATTTTGGGGGAGAATGTACAAACATAAATTAAAAGTTTAAATGAAAAACATATGGATATGTGCAATGGATGTAAATGTAAATGATGCAAGTGGGGGAATGCAATATCTACAAGAGGAAAGTCATGACATAAAGATGAAGGAGTTTGGAAAATTTATCTACAGATGAGTAAAGTGTGTTATGATGACAAAAAGTGCGATGTTGTGATCATGGTTGCCCCAACATGTGGGGTGTGTGTAGTGGGTGCATAAAATGTGAACTGTATAGATGTATGTAATAATCACCAAAATATGGAAGATGTAAAAGTGGAATGTACATATGGAAGAAGTGAGAAGAAATAGACTTTGGTAACCAACAAGATAAGAGGATTACCAAAATCCAATGGAGATAGCAGAGAAGAAGTGAATCAACATAGGTAAGAAGTAGAAAAAGCAAGAAAGAAGAAGAAGAACATTACTAGAACTACTATCGAGTGAAGTGGTGTGGGTCCGGTTGAGGATGAGATGGTGAAGTAACGATACGACTTGGACTTTGGTGGTTGGTGTAATTGGAGATGTTGTGAATGTAGTGAGTTGGTGTTGTTAATGTATCACATGATGGCAAAGTTCTAGGGACAATGCGGGGTGGAGGGCTCAAGAGTTTACTATATGGGATGGAACATTTTGATGATGGAGTTCGAGTGCCATGCAGCATATGATGGACCAAGTTTTTGAATTTTCAACACTCTTCAATTTTCTAACCTGGTTGACGATGACATATACAATATTGATGTTCATGGTAGTTACGCGGTTTAGGACACGAAGGGTCAATGGGCCGAATTTTGGGTAGGTCAACAAGATCCTGATGCATGAGATGGTAGAACATTTCAGATAGAGGAGTGAATGGAACCAACATGGGATAAATGTATTTTTCTGTTGGAGGTGAGCGGGGCCTGGTTGAAGGGAAATAAAATAATGGGAGATATGGGTTGAGGGTCTGATGTGGGACAAATCTGAGGTCGATGGATGGATCTACATGGCGGTGAAGATGAACGAGTCATGGGAGACTGACATGGATGAACATGACAACAATAATGGCTCATTTGTAGCTCGAGAGCCTCAATAAAGGAGAGGAGATATTGTATCTCGTGGTGCGAAGATGATGGTATCAAGGAATGTGGTGATCGAGATTTCGATGTGTATGGAGTAGCTTGGTATGCATGAGAAAGTGGATGAGGTCGTGATGATGATGGGGTGGAGTGAAATGGTTATGGGGATTGCAAAATTTGCTGGGATGGTAGGCCTCATAATGGTGAAGGTGGCGTATTAAGGACATGAGGCATAGGTGATGGCTCTGGGTAATGATGTGAATGGGAAGGGGGTATGTTTGCATGACCAGCTTGAGTAGCTTGGGTTGCGCAGGCTTGCAAGTATTGGGAGTAGGAATATTATCCACTAGGAAACAGGGTTGGTAGGCATGAAGGATGGGATGGATAAGGCGTGTATCCTCTATTAGGAGGGTAGTAAGATCCTAGTGGATGATGGGGGGAATTTATTGGTGAATAAGGGTTGTTGGTATCGTCAAGTGGACGGGATAGAGAATCTTGCATTTGGGGATGGGATGTTTCCTCTTTTTGTCAAAAGAGGAGAGGGAGACCTGACTATCTCTAGAATGGGGTGAGTAATATGAACCTCAGTGATGAGGTGAAAGGCATCTAGGCAAAGTGTAGTGATATTCATGTGAAGAATGTGAAGGTCGTTTGACATGAGGGGTGCCTGGTGGTTGGCCAAGGTCAGTCGGTGTGATCGGTACAATTTGTGGCAGTAGAGGGTCCTGCATGATGATGCGCGTAGATGCTATTGTATTATGTAGCTGATGGTGTATCTGTAAGGGAGGTAGATCCTACAAGAAGGAAAAAAATACCAGTAGCATAAAAATGACATAATAGAAAAAGTACATGTGAAATATGTAAAGTAAAAATAAAAATATATGCATTTATCATGATGTGCCTAGTGAGTGATGTGTTTGTGTGGGTTGGTATGTATCACTTGTGATAGTGAACACCTATTTGTGTTAGGTGTTGAATGCACAAAGGTGCAAAATATTAATGGGTTTGGGGTCATCGAGGCCTTCGATATTAGCCAAACGATAGGCACCTGAACCATATTTGTGTGTGACAATGAATGGGCCCAACCAGTTTGGGGTGAACTTGTCTCACTATTGGTGAGGGTGACTTGTGATTTGCTAGTTTTCGTTGAGGACTAAGTCATCAATTTTAAAATCTTACTGATGTACCTTATTGTTGTAGGCAAGACGAAGGTGATATTGATAGACTCATGTGTGCTCGATGGCATGAATACGATGTTAATTGAAGAGTGTGAGTTGGTTTAAATGGGCTTGATAGGCGATGTCATCAATGAAATATTTCATAGATATCCTTATGGAAGGTATCTCAAGCTCGAGGGGCATGATGGCTTCTACCCCGTAGATGAGTGAGAATGGGGTTGCCCTAGTGGGGGTACAAATTCTTGTACGGTATACCCACAAGGCTAGGGATATTTGGTTATGCCAATCATGATGTGATTTAGCTACTATTTTGCGTAAGATGGAGCAAATTGTTTTGTTTATAGCTTCTACCTGGCAATTTCCCTATGGGTAGTATGGGGTAGAGAAGCTATGATGAATGTGAAAATTGCTACAAAGTGCTCGGATGGTTTTGTTCTTAAAGGATTTTCCATTATCAAATATGATTTGGGAAGGGATTTCAAAACGACAAATAATATGATCTGTGATGAATGCTACAATTTTAGCTCCTATAGTTTGGACTGGTGAGATGGCTTCGACCCACTTCGTGAAATATTATGTGGTAGTGATGATAAATTTATGATTGCTTTATGAAGTTGGCATAATATATCCAATTAAGTCTAGGTACCATTGGGAGAAATGCCACATGGATTGGATAGGTTGAAGTGCTTGGGATGGAAGATGTGTTAGGTTTGTGTGTTGTTGGAATTTTATGTAATGCTTCACATATTCACAACAATCCTTCTCCATTTTGGTCCAATAATAACTCATACGAAGGATGCGTTTAGTGATTTCAATGCCACTAAAATGGCCACCACAAATACCATCATGGGTTTCTTGTACAACCCGTTGTGATTCTTGCGGTTCTAGGCAACCCAGGAGCATGTCATCATAGTTGTGGTGATAAAGGATGTCCCCCAACAAGGTGTAGTGGATCGCTCTTTGTTTGAAGGTTCGACATTGAGTGTGGGGTAAATCACATGGTAGGAAACCTAAATTGATGTAATATTTAATTTGTGAAAACCATGGGTCATGGGGTTCAGTGTTTACTACATAGACACCACCATCATCTGTAGGAGGTGTGGGTGATATGGCAGATCTATTGAGCGTATGGATGGACAAAAATGTTGTATCAAATGTTGGGTTTTACGGAATAAGGGATCCTAAGGAAGCCATAGTATCTGCAAAATGGTTTGATGATCGTGGAGCAACTTCGAGGTCATACCACTCAAAGTGAGATATGAGCTGTTGTGCGATTTTCTTATATTTTTTGAGGACTGGGCAATTGCATAGCCAACATTCCTGCACTTGATTGACTATCAGGAGTGAATAACCTATGATGTGGAGGCATTTGATGTGCATAGAATGTGCTTGTTTTAGTCCTAGTATTGTTAGAGTAATATTCCATTACTTGGGATATTTACCATTTACTCCACAAGGTAAAAGAATATTTACATTCATATTTTACCATTTACCATGAAGATATTTCACTGTTGGAAATATCTTATGGTAAACTAGGTTAGCAGGTTATCTATCCTACCTAGGTTAGTGGTTAGCTACACGTCTCTCCTACCATGTTGGTTAGCGAGATAGACGAGATTAGGTTAGTTTAATTCTTATAAATAATCTTGTCAATCATATGTTAATGTTAATGTTCATTTTATTTAATTTGGACTTGCCTTGGACCTACATTGGTATCAGAGCTAGGCTCTACCTGCTACATCCCACAGGAGCTGGTCTAGGCACGGTTGTTGAAGTGCTATCCGATATGGCATGCTTCTCGATGCACTAAGGCTAGCATAGGAGTTCGAGGGCCCATAGAGGCTCGGATCCCGAGGAGCGGGATCTGCTGATGTCACGGCCTGTAGCTCGAGATTCAAGCTCAAGAGGCCCATAGGCGCATAGATCTTGAGGATCAGGATCTACTGACGCAGTCGCCAGTTGGCCTGCAGACCTGCCGACACGACCACAAGGCCCACAGACATGCCAGCCGACATGGCACACAGGCCGAGCGTCGCGCCTGTGATCCCCTAGATAGGTCACGGTCAAGGAGCTAAGGTTTTGCAACCTCAGCCCCCACATCAGCCCCTAGGCCCGTAGCACCACTCGACCTCGTAGTCCATGTGGCTAACTCTCAGGAGAGTCGAGAGGGTAGGAGCGCCCTCCCTCTTCCCGAGGATTTGACTGGCGAACTCGACCTCGAGCATAGATCTTAAGGCATGATTGGATCAAACAGGCTACTGGATTAGATCAGATCTTGAGGCAGATTGGACACAGAACCCATGGCTAAGTAGCTGACTAGACCTGACTGGACCCTGGGCATGGAACTCGAGGTAGACTGGATGCGACTAACTGGACCCCAGGCACAAATATTGAGGCAAAAGGATGTGGCGACACATGGTGGACTGGCCACGTGCCACCTGGACTAACGATGCGACTTGGATTGATGACATGGCTACACGTGGCAGACTGGCCATGTGCCACCCAGATGCGACGAGTGGCAGACTGGCCACGTGCCACTGGCCGTAGCAAAAATGCCATGGCGGGATAACTGATTGCTCGTAGGCAATCAAAGAAGAAAGGGCATGTTTGCCCTTTTAAAGAAGTGGAGAATCGCCCCTGCGGGCAATGTGGGATTAAACCCACAAAACTTTCTCCGCATCTCCACAGGCATGGGAAGAAAAGGAAATTCTTTCTCTTTCTTTCTCGTCGGGTGGCATAGCCAGACTGGCAAGAGTGCTAGTTGGAGGGCTCATAACCGTGGTGTTGGGAGTTCGACTCCCGGTGGGGAAGTTTTTTTTCTTTCGCTTCGCGATAGGAACGGGAAGAAAGGGAAAATTTTTCCCCCCCTTTCTTGTCCAGCGGCGTAGCCGGAATGGCAAGATTTCCAGTCGTTTGGCTAGCAGCCGCACAGTCAGGAGTTCGACTCCTGGCGGGGAGAAAAGTTAAAAAAAAAAAACACAATTTTTTTTTTCAAAACAGCGCAAAGGTATTTTTTCTTTTTTTTGTATTTATTTAATTTTTTTTTAGTTATTTTTTTAATTAATGATTTAATAATTTTGCTTATAAATCATTTTTTTTCAAAAACTAAGTGATTTTTTAATCAATTTTTTTTTTCTTAATTAAATTATGCTAAAATTCAATTAAATTTATGCTTTAAAATTTAAAAGGCCAAATTTTTTTTTGTGTTGTTTTCTCCTAAAAAAAAAAAAAAAAAAAATAGAAGGGAGATAAGAGACAATCCTTAAAAACTTTCTTTTGCAAATTGAGACTCCTAATATTTTTTAAATTCTCCAAAATTTTCTAATACATTTTTTTGAGAGAACAAATTTGTCTCATGAAGAAAAAGCCTTGGATCTCAAAAGCCCTTCGTGATCTAAGAGTTATTCGAAAGTGGAACGAACTTAGACGACAAACAACAAGATCTCATTTTTGCCATATGCTTAGAGAGCATAGAAGGAGCTTACCCCGTTTCAATACTTACACTGATCCTTAGAAGGGTTTGGATTGAAGTTATGGTCCCATTAGGATTAGATAACCTTTTAATACTGATGCACCTCCCATTTTTGAGTATTGAATAATTACGGGTTATCACAAAACTAAGTTGTGTGTCGACTAGTTCTGGAAGCCTTTCAAAAGCGGGTCGTGTGTCGACTTGTCTTGAAAGGAGTGCTCTAAAGTCTACATTTTGTAAACATTAAGGGGGGATAGAATTTTTTTTTTATTGATTCTATAGTTTGCAAAAATTGTAAAGATTAAGGGGGGATACTTCAGAATAAGAAAGGTGCATTTTCGATTTTACTCGACACCTTCTCTTCAAAATTGCTTGTACTAGGTGCATTTTCGGTTACATCTGACACTTAGAGTGATACTCATTTGGGTTGCTCTCATGTTTTTGATTATTGCACTAAACACTCATGTTTTTTGTGTGCAATTAAAAAGTCAGATATAAACATTCAAAGAAGCATTTCATAAAACCCAAACTTCACTCCCAAAACCATGCTAAACTTTGCATAGGTTCAAAACAAGTAATTTCTCCCCATCAAAAGGTCAAAACTTCAAAATACCTTGATTCACTCTTTTTGTTTGGCTTAATAACCTCAAAATTTTCATCCTTCTTTCTAAGGGTGTTAAAGAAGGTGCCATTAAAAATCCTAGAGAGCAAAATCACAAGTTTTCAAAACCTTCCCCTGTTTTCATTTGCTCTATTTTGTTTGGCTTAAAAATCCTCCAAATTTTCATCCCTTGGTAAGGGTGTTAAGGCAGGTGCCATTAAATATCTTATAGAGGCAAATTGAAAACACCTTCCATATACTCTTTTGAGAGTATAGTACACGATATCAACATCTTAGTCATATCTAATTTGAAACCTAAACCATGGCCATGATACACAAGTATCTCACAGAGAGCCAACTGCTCAAAGGTTCAAATTATTTAGCTTGGAAGACTAAGATGAAATCTATCTTAACTGTAGAGGAATTTTGGTCCATAGTGGATGGAAGTGTCACTAGACCTCAATCACCTAGACAAGATCAAAGAGACTTTGATAAAAAGGATAAGAAACTTTCCTTAATGATCTTGCTTGCTATTACTAATGATATCCAACCTCATATCAGTGAAGCTACCACTGGTAAGGTAGCATGGGATGCCTTAAGTACCATTTTTGAGGGCAAGAATCAATCAACAATTCTTAACCTTCAAACACAGCTTCATACTCTACATATGAAATCAGGAGAAATAGTAGAGCTATTCCTCTACAGAGTCGCAGAATTAAAAACAAAACTGCAATCCTTAGGAGAGAAACTGGAAGACCGAGTCTTGAACTCAATCATTTTAAGAGATCTTCTAGACTCCTATAGAATGTTGATTACATCCCTTCAAGTCTCTGGTAGGACAGTGACTTTTGTAGAGTTGGTGAACATGCTTCAAACTGAAGAAGCTAATCAATTCCAAAGAGATGATGCATCCAACAATGCACTTTTATCACATAAACAACAAGGAAAGAAAAATTGGAATCAACAACAAGGCTCTTCTTCTAACAAAAACAAAGGTCAATTCCAAGACACTAAGAAGAAGAAGCAGTATTGTAAAATCTGAGACAAAGACACTCATCAAACCAAGAGATGTTGGTTTAAGAACAAGCCTCCCAAAGAGAAAGGTCAAAAGAAAAACCAAGGCAATGTTGCAAATGAGATGTCTAATACAGATTCGATTCTGGTTCAGAGAAAGCACACAGAGTGCTAATTGCTAGAATGATTTTGTAGAAGGAAAACACATGTGTCCCTTGGGCAAAAGCACCATTTTATCTCTCTTCTCTTTTTGGCTTCATAAATAGCATAAGTATTTTGTCTGAAGACCTTAAAAATAAGGGGTGCTTGTACCTCTTTTAGGCTTCATAAATAGCAAATTCTAGGTGTTTGAAGTACTTATAACAAGAGGAGCAACTTTTTGTGATGTAAAATTGTCTAGGAGGCAATATTTGTAAAATCCCCTACAACACTCTTTAGTTGCACACTTTTTGCAATTTGGGGGGGACATAAATTTATTTTCTTCACAATTTTTTGTAAAAAGGGAAGAAGGCTTATAAGGGTGCATTTTCGGCTTCGACCGACACCTTAGCTACACTTCCTTTAGAAATTACTTACACTATGTTTTGCAACAAGAAGGGGGGAACTTATAAGGGTGCATTTTTGGCAGCGACCGACACCTTAGCTACCTTATCTTTTGCAAATTCATATTGTAAATGAATGAACCTTGTATGAAGTGATCTATTCTACTACACCTAGTGATTGCAGCAGTTGGTTACCCATGCAAATCGGTTGGATGATGTGATTACCATAAGGACATTCGTTTGCGTGAAGACATGGTGAGGAATGACCCACTTTTTTGCTTAGGAGCAGCCAGAGAACTGTGATAGAGAAAAGAACCAGTAGATCAACATCTTCTTCACTATATTGGGGCAGTTATATACTTCACCCAAATATTGTTGTATAGAGGGATATGTATGTATTACCCAAATAATGTAATAAGGGGGGATGTTAGAGTAATATTCCATTACTTGGGATATTTACCATTTACTCCACAAGGTAAAAGAATATTTACATTCATATTTTACCATTTACCATGAAGATATTTCACTGTTGGAAATATCTTATGGTAAACTAGGTTAGCAGGTTATCTATCCTACCTAGGTTAGTGGTTAGCTACACGTCTCTCCTACCGTGTTGGTTAGCGAGATAGATGAGATTAGGTTAGTTTAATTCTTATAAATAATCCTATCAATCATATGTTAATGTTAATGTTCATTTTATTTAATTTGGACTTACCTTGGACCTACAAGTATTAGGTCTTCATATTCTACATTGTTATTGGTACAAGGGAAATTCAGTTTGAATAAAAAGGGGAGCAATTCTCCTTCAGGTGTGAAGAAGACAATGCCAGAACCCCTAATGTGGAGACATATGGAACCATCAAATAATAGGGTGAGGTCCGCTATGACTTCAGGTTCAACATATTCTTCCTCTTCAGTTATGTGGAAGATGGAATCATTTAGAAGTTGAATGAGGAGGGGTTGATTGTTAGTCAACGGGGCTTCGACCAGTTGGTCAGTGATGACCTGCCCTTTGATATATTTTTGAGATATGAATTCTAGGTCGAATTCAGTTAAGAGCATGATCCACTTTGATGTGCATGAATTGTGATAACTCTTGTTCATCATGTACCTAAGGGGATTATCTCGGGTGATGAAAAAAGTTGTGTGATTTAACATGTAGTGGCGTAATTTTTGAGTGGTGAATACGACCGCTAGGCATAATTGTTCCATGTATCCATATCTTGTTTCATAACTAACTAGCATACAACTAATATAATAGATAGCCTGCTCTTTGTCGAGTGCATTATTTTGAGCTCGAAGTGTACCTATCACAAATTTTGTGGCTAAAATGTATAGAATCAATGGTAACATTGGATGCGGTGATGACATAACCGACGATGATGTAAGGTAAGTTTTAATGGCATCAAATACTCCTTGATAGTTTTTGTCACATTTGAAGTTTACTCCATTTTGTAGGAGGTGGTTGAATGGTTGACACCTATCAGATAATTATGCTATGAATATACAAATGGAAGTGATCTTGCGTTGGAGGCTACACAATTGCTTCAATGTGGTAGGAGGGTGCATATCAGTGATGGATTTCAATTTACTAGGATCAACCTCAATGCCTTGCTGGGATATGATGAATCCTAGTATTTTTCCTGAGGTACCACAAAACACACACTTATTTGGGTTCAAGCGCACATTGTGTTCTAATAATTGATCAAAAATCTTATGAAGATCTTTGAGATGGTCTGCACGTTTCTTGTATTTGGCGATGATATCATCTATGTAATATTCAACATTTTTGTGCATCAAGTCATGGAAGATATAAGTCATTGCGCGTTGGTAGATTGCTCCGATGTTTTTGAGGCTAAAAGGCATGACTTTATAATAGGTCCCCCAGGGTGTTGTAAAGGAGGTTTTGTGTTGATCGACTGGGTTGATCCTGATTTGATTGTATCCATAGAATCCATCCATGAGAGAGATCATTTCATGGCTTGTGATGGAATCAACAAGGGAGTCGATGTTAGGTAGGGGAAAATTATCTTTAGGATAAAATTTGTTTAAATCATGAAAATATATGCAGACACAAACTTCACCGGATGGTTTAGGTACAGGGACCATGCTGGATACCCACTTGGGATAGTCGATGGGTATAATGAAATCGACGTCTAAGAGCTTTTGAAGTTTAGATTTCACTATTAATGTGATGGTTGGATGCATGCGTCACAAATTTTGTCTTACCTATTTGGCATTACGGTCGAGTATGAGGTTATAGGCCACTATGGCAGGATCAAGTCTCGATATGTCTTTATATGACCATGCAAAAACCTGAATGTACTTGCAAAGGAAGTTTGTGAAGGCAGTGCACTCCTCAGGTGAGAGGCTAGCATCTAGTTTAAGTATGTGGGTATTTTTGGAATCATCACCAATTTTGACATCAATAGTGTCTTGAATGAACATGCAAGATCCATCACGTAGCTGTTCGGGGATGAGGATGAGGTTAAGGTCATTGATGGCTTCGATGTACTCATATTTTTCATCTATGTAAACACCTGTGTGAGATACCTAAGGAACTTGGGATGGTGCAGATGAGGAAGGGGCATTCATCACCCACAAGATATGAGGTGAAAGTAGAAAATCTTGAGGTGCTGGTGTGGGTGAGATATGCACGAGATCTATAAAGTTTGGATTCAAGGTATCATCCCGAGTTTTCGGTGACTGTAACGAAGGGGAGAGAGCAAGTCTATGTCAACCATGTTGAATGATGATGTAGGTGAAGTAGGTGGGGAAGGATTTGGTGAGTAAGGATATATGGTTCGTGCACACCTGAAGAGACTCAAGGGAGCTCATAGAATGATTGCGAGTGAGCGAGGATGAGCAACTGCTCTCTATAGTTGCCTATATATAGGTATGAACATGGGTAAGTGTGTCGATGATGGCTCAGGAGGGACTATGTCAGGCTCTATTGGTGGTGTAGCTAGGGATAAGGTAGCAAAGTGTTTTGCCAATCTATCAATATCATAGAATGAGGAGGTATCGGACATAGGAGATTCCTAAAAGAAGTCACAGGGGACTATGATGGTGGAATTGGGTGGAGTGTCTTCTAGTATATCCATATCGATATACTCTTCCAAGGTGTGTGTTGGATGTGGAGGAGGATGTAGGGATAAATATTGGATCTCGTATTCTAATGTATAGATGGTGGTTGGGCGATAACCTAGGACAAATTTATTGGTGGGTGATCGGACATGAGGGTTAATGGGTGTATGTAGCCCTTGCTCATAATGACCTAGACCGAAACCATGCCAATGAAAATATTGTAGGTAGCACAAGGAAAATTGAGGGTTTACCAAGTGCGTAATTGCATAATAAGAGCTAGATTGTGGTGGTGGAGAAGCTGGTGGGGGGATTGAAGAGTCGACTCCTACATACACAAAATTGGTATGGTTTTCAAGACTTCCTAATTGTATAATGGTTTCGATAGTAAGGATTGAGGTTGTAGGGCAACCGAAATCATGGGTAGATTGGATAGGGGGGTTACATACATAGGCATCATGTATATTATAGTCTCCTAGGCTAGCATTTGTCATGAATATGGATATACATAGTGTGGCATGATCTGGCGATTGAGGTGGGGTATCAGAATCAGATGACAAAGGTGAGATTTGAGATTCTTTGATAGTAGCGACTGAAGGGTGCGGGAGTTATTTATCTGAACTGGGTGTTGGTTATTCTTGTTCATGATATTTGGTTGTTGTAGCTTGAACAGGATGTTTTGTCTATGTGGGGGAAGATATTGACGTAGGTGTTGGGTTACATGGAGAAGTGAATGTCCTAGGACACAGTCGAAAAGGAAGGGGAGGTGTTTGTGGCATAGGAAGGATAGGGGCTTCTGTAGGTAAGGATGAGGAAGGTAACGTGACAGGTTGTGTAATGGGTGGTTATGGTACTTACAGAACCACATATGGTAATTGGAATGGTAGAGGTTGGGATGATTGTGGAGGCCATAAGGACGATGATGAGAAAGGTATGGTAGAGGTTTTGGGTCCCATGAAAGATGGTGCTAATGGTGTGGACATCGAGGTTTGTGATCTTGATGAATACTAGGATATTGAGGTGGAAGTTGGGGAGGATATCGATGCTTCTACTGACTCATGAGAGGACACGAGGAACAGTTAGAAGGTTGAAAATTATGGTGCAGGGGGAAGGCTTGCAACATTGTAAAACTTGAAGGGATCTCCATCGGCTGGGACATAGTAAATGAGTCCATTGTCGATGTACTTGAGGCAATGGTGTAGTGTGGAAGGGACACCCAGTGCATATCTCTAATCAATGGGTGACCAAGGAGAATATTGTATTGCATTTTCCCTTAGATGATGTGAAAGAGGATAGATAAGGTATGAATGCCTACGTGAATAGGTAAACCTATGGATCCTATGGTAGGTATCATGGAGCCATAGAATGCACGCAGGTCAAGGGAAGATATGGCAAAATGGGCTAGTAGGATATGTAGGTGATGTAGAGCTACTGTAGATATAATGCTAATGGATGAAACTATGTCAATGAGTATGCATTTGTAGGTGATATTGTTGATTATGGCTTGGATGTGGAGAGGAGGATCTACTCCTTCTCCAATGAGTTCCATTATCTCATGGTAATGGAAGCTAATTGAGGGCTGTAGGCATCATGGGATATTTCCTACAAAATTGACAAAGGAATTTGTGTCATGTGTCTCTAGGTCAATGGAGCATAGGATGTCATTCAATGCCTCGTGGTGGGGTTGAGACTGCTACAGGAGATCAAAGAAGGATAGCTGTGCGAGGGCATTACATAACTGATGGGTTAGGCTACCATGGATGGTAATCACATTTTGAGGTGGTAGTGGTATGGTAGTAGGTATTTGAAGTACTTGCGGTGATGTGAATTGAGCTGGTAGGGAAACAATAGGTGTCATCTAGCGTGATGGGTACCATTGGTTCCTCGTAGTAAGGTTGATCATACCTACTACACCATGTGATGGTGGATCATGTTGGACACTGTTCACTTGGTGAGGTGGTGCTGGGAGATTGTTTGGAGGTCTAGGAGGGTTGGGTCCTCTGTGATCTGATAGAGGGTTTTGGAAAATCCCTAAGTTTTGATTCTATGGGGCCAAATGGTTTACTACCTGGATGATGCCCCTATCAATTAGGTCTTACACTTTTCCATGAAAGGAGTGACACGAATCGATATCATGGACATTTTGCCTATGGAAAGGGAAAAAGAGCTACTTGTTATATCTGTGAGGCTTGGGTACATTCGGATCTAGTGGGTGGATATTGCGTAGGAGGAGATGGTTGCCCTCATACAATATGTGAAATAGAGCTGGTAATGGTTTAGATAATGGTGTGAGGTTGCATTGTGGAACCTATGGGTGCATACCCCGATATTGTTATGGTCTAGGTGGAGCAAGAGCATTATTCAAGAATGCTTGTGGCTACGGTGTATAGGGTGGAGGAGTCGATGCTGGTGATAGGGTAGCGGTTGCGACTTGGTTGTCTTGAGAAGGCCGAGGGTAAGGTTGATTTAGTGCAATCCTATTGAAGCGAAAGTTGGGGTTGTAGTTGGATTTTGTTATCAACTTAATTTTTCTAGATTGAACCTTAATGTCTTCAATGACTTTTGCTTGTGATATGGCATCTTCAAAAGTGTGGCTTTGATGAAGTTGAAGGGATGTGGAGATGTGTTTGTGGCAACTATTGGAAAAGAGTATCATGAGCTCGGTAGTGGGGAGGCTATTGACAAGATCATGGATGATCACTATCCATATAGCAACGAACTTAGTAATGGGTTCATCATCAACCTATCATAAGGTGTATACATCAAAAATGTGGTCTTTTTCTTGATGTTAATGGAAAAGTGTTCTAGGAAGGAATTGGCTAGTTACTCAAAAGTATACAGGCTATGGCGTGGAAGCATGTTGTACCAGTATAATTCTAGCCTAGCAAGCAAGAGGAAAAAAGTACGTAGCATGATGGGGTTACTACTGTGGAGTTGATAGCAGGATGAGCAATAATTGCTCACATGCTCTCTAGGATCTTCTTTACCTCTGTACTTGTTAAACTTTGGTATTTCAAAGCATAGGGGTAGGGAGGAATAGGAAATGATGGGTGAACTGACTCGTTGCATAGTTCATCATAGCAAGGATTTTGTGGCCCATAGATAGAGGTACGTAGGTTAAGAATTTTGACTTCATATTGTAGGAGTTGAAGTTTAGGTGTTGTAGAAGTGGGAGTCTGGGCTATGATAGGCTACATTTGTGAATGTGGTGGATACTGGTATTGTTGTTCTTCCTAGTATTGTGGAGAACATTGTTGTGTCTGATCCTGATAAGGTGAGTACTGGGCGATATGTGCTGTTGTATCTACAAGCACACTAGGTTGTGGGGTAGGTATCTATTGTGGGTAATAGTACTATGATTGGGAGGTGTGTGGTTGTGGTGCATGTACTTGTTGGGTTTGAGCCTGCTATAATGGTTGGGTCATGGGTGGTCATGACCAAGCTGGAGGAGGCATAAAGAAACTAGGTGCAGGTGGTAATGTCATAGGTGTTGGGGCTACCAGTACTAGGGTTGGTCAAGACGAGGTATCAAAGGATGGGATTTGTCTCTGTCCTGGTGGGTAGGAAGTAGGGAAGCTAAACTGTGTGGAATATCTTGGCAGGGTGGGTGGATAAGCTGTCGATATCGATCCAAAGGTGGGAATGAGATTGGTTGTAGGAGCTTAGACATGAGGAGGTGATGGTATCCTAAAAGTCATCACAAATAAAGGTGGCGCTAAATGTTGGGTATCATACACTCTGGATACCTGGGAGATTGGTGAAAACTCTACCAAAAATGCAGGGTAAGCTACTGAAGTAGGAGCTTGGGTCAAGGGGAAGGTGTATGTGTACAGTCTCTCTTGGTTTTGTGTATATTGCATCTAAAGGGGCTTCTAGGAGTGCCTTCAGATATGGTGAAAAATGGCTCTTGGGAAGATAATGGCTGAGACTTCTGTAAAGAGTACGGGTGTGAGGTTTGAGGAAATGCTTACAGTTCCTATTGGGGAGGGAGCTACTGTGCAATTTGGAAGGATGGTTTTTGGTTTCCTACAATAGAGGAAGATGGGTCGGACACCATTCCTATGATAGGGGAAAATGATGTGACCTTTGGGTAGGTACAATTTAGAAGGGAATAATCACTCTCAAAAAAGGATTGAGATAGGTTTTGGAAGAAGGGGTGTGCGAAGGTGGGAGAGGTAGGTATGACCTCCTCATATATGGTAAACAATGGATGAGGTTGTCCTGGTTCTGTGTAGATCACATGGTCGCAGAATGTGGCCAGTGGATTAGGTTAATATGGGGATGAAAGAAGTGGGTAATCCTCTACGAGTGAAGTGGCGAGGGCTTAACTAAAGGTTGACCTCTCATCATGAGGCATCATATATGTGAGCTATTCATCAAATTCTATGTGCAAATCATATGTGTTTATGGTCTTACCCTTCATGATCGAAGGAGTAATAATGGACTTACTAGAGGAAGTGGTAGGCCATTCCTCTATAGGGTGTGCTTGCTCGTACGCTCTACTACAGGTGACCACAGGCATAGTAGCATTTGTAAAATGGTTTTAGAAATAAAACCTATGCAATGCAGACTCAACTGTGTCTAATATAAGTGTAAAACAAGTGACATGATGTGTATGGCAAAACAATATATAGTATAGAGTGATAATATCGGTCTGTGATCATGCAAACAACGGTATACCAGAATCAATTCTAAATACTAATAAATAAAAGTGTTTTGTAGTATATCTTAGGAATATCATGTTTGTCTATCTCCTTGATGAGACCTTCTAATCATATGTGCACAATTGAAGCTATTCCATCTTTTAATTTTTGTATAAAATATTGTTGATCAATATTTTCCTATTTTTGGTCATCAGATTTATTGGATGAATCTTCCTTTATATAGCTATTGATTTCAAAAATTATTTTGCATTGTATTGGTTCTTCCTTTTTCTCATTCTCTTCCTGTGATTTTGCATTGGTGCTAGTGAAATCTCTATTTCATTACAAGTTAGTCTATCATAACTATAGTATTTTTATTTATTGCCAACTTGTTTCTTGTGTCGAGTAAGTACAAACATAATTAATGATAGATAAATCATCAAAAATTCTTTCTATGAGAATATAACCAATATTTGTGAGTTCCACCATGCTTTGAAGAGGATTTCATGAAGATAGTTAATCAATGCTGTAAAGTTACCTTCTTTGGCTTCTTTAAGAAACAAGGAAAATTTCTCTTTGTCACCAGAGGGTAGATACTCGTATCCTTCTAGAGTATCTATTAATTTTTGAGAGTAGGAATTCTACTTCATGGAACAGTTCTTCATTATTGCAAGCTTTTCTCAAAATTTCATCCATGATAGTTCTTTGAAATAGTGATTCTTGCTATTTATTAGAGTTGAATTTGACATAATTTTAGAAGTATACCTTATAGATCCCTATATTAGGATATATGATCCCTGATTGAAGTAAATAATATTGATTTGATAAAACCTTTATTAATACTTAGGCTTGTAGGCTTCCTTATATCTCCCTAGAAATGAGAGTGTGAACATCTAATTTTAGGTTTTGAATAAATCTTAAATCTTCCCAACTTGACAAATTTTGATAGATATTATTATTATCAATTTTTTTAGAATACCTTATGACTCCCTAGATATTTATGGAATATGATATAGTGCTTTTGTAAAATATAGTTCAATTTTTGTTTATTTTGTACAGTTTTTGTAAAGATCAAAAATCTACTTTTCAACACCTTATTAATCCTATTGATCTAAGCACTTTTCAATTTTGAAGAGGTTTTAATGTTGGATTTCTTTTTGTCCCTTTTGAGAAATTTTTGAGACAAGAATATTATAAATTTCCAACCTTAACAAAAAATATTAATAACCTCTTTTTGTATCCCTTAGGATTTTATTTAAGTGTTTCTAATTTCAAATAACCTAGTTTGATGTTGTAACCCTTATAACTCCCAAATATGAAAAATTAGAACACATTAATATTTGTAAACATTACTTGGGTTAATTCCAAGTAGTATTCCTTATTTCTCCTAGGTTGTGTTTTGCAAATATTAGTCTACTTTGATATTTAATTTCCCTAAGTTTTGCTTTCAAATAAAGATTGATTTTATTTAATGCTTCAACCTTATAATATAACCTTATAACTCCCTCTTTAATAAAAGAAAATTAGATGGGGGAAATCTTACCTTAATAAGGCTTTGCACCTTTATGAAATTGGTGGTAGTATATCCTTCTTGGGCGCTATGATTAATGATAGATTATCCCACTTGCTATTGGATTCAACACTCTGTTTAATTATTTCTTGACTCGTTTGACTAAGAGTACTATTATTCACTACTTATGAATACTTTAAAATTGCTCTCAAATTGCCACTGAGAAACTACCGTGTTGCTTGTCGAGTTGCTATTGATTTGCTTGCCAAGTCGCTTTTTGAGTCACTTGCTGAGTTGCTTTCGAATTGCTTATTGCATTGCTGCATCCAAATCATCTTTAATAGGTGGTCAATGGAGTGACAAGTGTCATAGCCATTTTTAAAACACTCTAATAATGCTTCATGTGTTTGGTGGAGATACCAATCTTGTCTCAATGCTTATGCAAAGTGTCACCTTTGTTTGAGATATTTTTGTTTATTCTCTCCACATGCACTGTCCAAGAGATGTTTCTACTTCAACGTATATCTTCCTGTAATGCTTCTAGTTGTACATAAATCCTCTGCTACATGGAGTATGGATGCCAATATAATACTGTAACATCTCCTTCATGGGTGTTTTTAGGGTACTTTTAGAGAATGACAAGTGGTACCCTCTTTCCTTTGCATACCCTTGTATTATCAATCCCTTCTTGCAATCATTTCAACATATTCTTCCACCTTGTTCTTTGTTGCACTTCATTGGTGCTAAGATGTTTCCAGCCAAGCAATGCTTATGGTGGAGCTTTGATGGAGAAATGGAGGAGATTTGGTGGAGATATGGCAACACTTTAATGAATACTCCATGATGCTCCTCTTATGGTATGAATTCTCCTTGACTGGACGCATGCTTGCTTCAATTTCCTTTGCTTATACACTGCTTGATTTCTCTCTAGCTTTGTGCCTTATCTTTTGCAGGTTTGGCCATCCAAGATACATAGAAGATGATCCTATATGAATGGCTCTTTGCTATGCTTGGGAGAATGCTAGCATTCGGCCGCCTTTGGTTGGTTCAACCTAATTATATTGTGCCTTTGAGGTACTTTCCAATCTGCCCTTTTTCTTGCATAGAATGAGTTAGAGAAGTGCAATACAATGTAACAATATTTGTAAATAAGATGCCTTTTGCACCCTTTATTGCACTCCTTTTTGCAGGTCTGATATTATGGTTTATATGGTAGAATTTCAAATGTAGTGTAGGGGTTTTGAGGTTATCTCTTTTTCTTAGACACCTTTCCCTTTTTTCTTTGATATTATGATGAAAAATCTAAGCTTAGATAGAAGTATATAGAAGCTCCTTATATGATGCAATTTTTTGCACTTTTCTCCTTGCAACTAACCCTGCAATGCTTTGGATTTGAGACTCACCAAATTTCAATATATGAAGCTTCTATTTTTTATTTTAATTAGTCGTTTTCTTCTCCAATTTTTTGGAGGTTTCTAACCTATTTTGGTGGCTTCACTTGGACACTATATGTTGCAAATTTTTATGCACTAATAGTGTCTTTAGACACTGACAAGTTTTGATTTTGTGCCCTTCTCAAGAAAACAAACAATAATACTTTTGAGAGTAATAGAATAGTGCAAATGAATCTACTAATATTTCTTTTAATGCACTAACAATTTCACCTTATCTTTTTTGGTAAGTTAAATATTTTATTTATCAAAAGAGGGCATTTGAAAGGTGCTCCAATGCCTTGTACATAAGAGAAAAAAGAAGAGGAACCCAAGAGGAAACCTGAAAGGAACACAACAAAGAGGCAGAAAGCCTGCTAAAACAAAAATAAGCCAACCTCGAACAGAAAGGAATAAAAAGAAATAGGCCTACAACCCACATGACACAACAAGACCAAAAACTTTAGACTGAAGGAATGAAATAGAGACAACAATAGGTGGAACCCCATCCTCACTTAGAGAGGAAAGTCAGTAAGCATAGGAGAAGTAACAATGGTTTCCAGTGTGGTATCCTTTGCTTCATCCTTCGGTGCATCCTTAGGAACATCCTTTAGAACATAAATACATGCTTCCTTTGCAATATCCACCACATACTCATCTTTTACATCACCCTTGGCATCAGAGGGACCCTCTACAATAGAAAAGGTAGGAATATCCTTGAATGTATCACAAAAGAATAGGATACTGAGAGCTTGGCACTAATATTAGCCTTGAAATTGCTTTACCTATGGCCATATGTGATGTTTCCAGATGATCAATTATGGTAGAGGTTGCCTGGACTGCAAGTTTGTGGAGATATTTCTCCATAATATTAGGAAAACTGGATTGCTCCTTTATGGGTTAATAGACGTGGAAGGAGGGGTTTCAAAAATTTCTTTAAGCTTGAGCCTTTGGGAACATCTAACATGTGTACTCTCAACCTTGACCTTTTTTTTGACATTGAAATCAGGAAGAGGTTTGTCACTTTTCTCCTTCCTCTTGGGTCTAGACATTCTAGGACTGGGAGTTGAGGATGAATTTTCTCCATCAGACTCCAGGATGGGGATTTTTCAGAAGGAGAAATTTGTACAAGAATTTAAAAAGCCCTTGATGATAGGGCAAACCCTCCTTTTTCTAGGAGGAGGTTATGGTGTAATATATGGACCAAAATAAGGCTGGAGGAATGTTCATCATTTTGGCTTCACAGAAGTGGTTTATGAAATCTAAATGGAAACAGAAGAGCTGGGCTTCGGGATTATCACAAGTGAGGTATTGCATGATAGGTATTAGAATGATTACCATTATTTTGATCACTTCTGACAAGATTTGCCACCTCAGGAGGAAGAGTATTAGTCCACATCAGTAGTCCTTGGGTGTTAGCTCCAACATTTTCCAATCTGTCAGCAACAAATTTAGCCTCTTTAAAGACATGTTGAATAATGGTGTTATGTTATTGACCAAGGATTTATTTTCTTTCTTCCACAATTGTTCTAATCCTCCAACTACTGGGTTTTAAAGTTTTTAAATAATTGATGACATTTATAGAATCGACTTCCACAATAATGTTCCATAGAATGTTTTTGATGAATTGAAGGCATCTCCAAATAGCTTTGGATTCAATAGAATGATTGGAAAGGAAGCCCAAAGGTTCAGAAAAAGCAAAAATAGAATTACCAGAATGATCACTTAGAATTCCTTCGGCTCCAGCATTGCCAGAATTTTCTTTAGCTGCTCCATCAAAGTTAATATTGACCCAACCAACCGAAGGAGGATGCCATTTAATTTTGGTCCTCAAAGATGAAGGATTAACAGGTCTTGATGTATCGAGGAAGATATTGCATGAATTGAGGATGGCTTTCTTAAAATGAGAGTAAGGAAAAGGATCAAAATGGGCAACATGGACATTCTCCTTAGCATATAGGATAACTTTATGGGCAATGATATCAACATGTAAGGCTTTTTGTTCAAAAATTATTCTATTGCGTTCAAGCCAAATTTTCCACAGGTAATGCTATAGGTAGAATTTCCAAAGTCCTTTAAGCACTGGGTTCTTGAAAGGATTGGGCCACTGATGGAATAGCTCGACGATGGAAGGTGGTTGAGCCCAAACCAGCTGGAAATTAAGAAAAAGCTTGCTTATCACCATTCTTGAGAAAGGACAAAATAAGAAAAGGTGAGAAGTAGATTCCCAATCAAAAAGGCAGAGATAACATCTGTTAGGAAGAGGAATGCCCATTTTGATTAAGTTTTCTATAGTAAGGATACGATATTGGATGTACATCCAGGGAAAGGAGGCAATTTTGGGAATCAGGTACTTGGTCCAAACCAACTTAAAATGAATACAAGTTTCCATATTGTTGAGAGAAAGAAAATAAGTTGAATTGATAGAAAATTCTCCAGAATCAGTAGGTTCCAAAATAGGTTGGTTCTTAAGATCACTAGCTGGAATTTTGATGGAAGATAATTGAGCTTGCAAAAAAGAGATTTCTTCTTCATGGTTCAGGATATCAAATCTTTTCCAACACATGATACCATTGATATAAGATATGAAATTAGCAACTAAATGACCAACCAGATGTTTGATTATGTTGATTATCCTTTGAAACATAGGAATTTGAATAAGAGGACTATCTCCAATCCACTTGTCTTCCCAGAAGAAAATGGATTTGCCATTCCCAAGTTGCCATCGAAGTCATTTTTGCAGAAGGGATCGAGCTTCACAGATGGATTTCCAAAAAATAGACCCAGTAGAGGGGACCTCTCCATGGAGAAATTTAGAGGCCTGTAGATATTTCCTTCTCATGATCTTGACCCACTCAACATTTTCATTGGAAATGAGCCTCCAGGATTGCTTAGAAAGGAGGGAGATGTTGAGAAGAGAGATCCTTCTGAGTCCTAAACCTCCTTGATCTTTGGGTTTACAAACTTTGTCCCAAGCAACTAAATGAAATTTGTGTTTGTTTTCAGATCCTGTCCAAAGAAAGTTCTTTTGAAGTTTTTCCATTTTTTGGTAAACACTTGTAGGAGATTTGAACAAAGAAAGGAAATAGATAGGAATACTTTGGAGGCAGGCCATGGTGAGGGTGATTTTACCCACTTGGGATAGAAGATTACCTCTCCAAGTGGACAACATTTTTTGAAGTCTCTCAATTACATTGTCCCATAGGATTTATTTGGAACTCCCAATAAATAGAGGTAAGCCCAGGTAGGAGGAAGGAAAATTAGCTATGAAACATTCAAGTATGTTGGCAATAATATTCTATCTTCTGAGAGAAGTATTAAGGAAATATAGTTTGCTTTTCTGAAAGTTTATCCTTTGGCCAATAGCTTCCTCATATAGGAGAAGGATACACTTGATGATTTTAGCTTCATTGACAAAGGTAAAGGTGGACAACATAGTATCATCAACAAATTGTTGATGAGTAATGGGATTACACTGAGAGATAACCTGTAGTCCAGAAATTAAACTTGCATCTTTTGTTGCCAAGATTGATCTACCAAGAGCCTCTACAAAAATAATGAAAATGAGAGGGGACAAAGGATCCCCTTGCCTTAATCCTCTACTACTCTTGAAATAACCTGCAGGTGATCCATTAATGAGGACAAAAAACCAAGCTAAAGAAATGCATCCTTTGATTAAGGAAATCTATTCAGAATGAAAGCTGAAATTATGCAGGATGGCGAGAAGGAAATACCAGCTAAGTCTATCATAAACTTTGTTCATATCAAGTTTGATAAGGAAACCAACTTTTTTTTTTATGGATATGGAGTGGATTTCTTCATGGACTAAAATGATACCATCCAAGATAGACCTTCCTATGATAGAACTTCCTTGACACTGATTTATGATTAAAGGCATAACCTCTCTCATGCGAATAGTGATGGCTTTCGTTAATATCTTGTAAATGACATTACAGAGGCTAATAGGCCTAAAATCATTGAAATTAGAGGCATTTGGAATCTTTGGTATAAGTGCAATAAATGTGGAATTGAAGCCTCTAGGGATGAATTTAGAACCTTGGATTTCTCTGATGGCTTTGCATACATCCTTACCAACAATATCCCAGAAGGCTTGAAAAAATCTTGGAGAAAACCCATATGGACCAGGTGCTTTATCAGGTTTCATGGAGAATAAGGCATCTTTGATTTCCTCATCAGAAAGGACAACTATAATTTTTTTGTTAATATCATCAAAAATAATATGAGGAATAAATTGAAGGAAGAAGTTTTTGCCTGCTAGAGAATTAGATCTGATTTCCTCCTGGAGTAATTGCATGAAGTGAGCTATCCCTTCAGTTTTGATTTCCTTTATGTCATTAATGGTCCTTCCATACTGGTTGTGAATTCCTTTGATCCTGTTATTGCTTCGGTGTCTCATAGTGGAAACATGAAAGAATTTAGTGTTGGAGTCTCCTTTTTTGAGCCAAATGTCACGAGATTTTTGTCTTCAGAATATTTCTTCACATTGAAGGATATTATGATATTGAGCGAGTAAGTTCCTTTCTTCACTTCTCATATCAGAAGAAAAATTTCCTATTTCCTGGCTCTCTTTTTCTATTATGGCAAGCCTATTCATAATATCTTGTTTGTTCTGGAAAAGATTTCCAAAGATATCTTTTTTCTATATTTTTAGATTTTCCTTAATATTCTTCAGTTTCTAAGCCAAAACATAGGAAGGAGTTCCTTGGATATTATATTGCCACCATTGAATGATCCTTTCTCTGAAGTCAGGATGTAGCATCCACATAGCTTCAAATATGAAAGGAGTTTTGAAGATTTTTGGATTATTTATGTCTAGAAGAATAGGATTGCGATCAGATCCAATTCGGAGTAGGGATTGAAGAATAGCATCCCCCAAATGTCAATAACTTCTTGAGAAAATAGGACCCTATCAAGCTTGACTTAGATGAGTTGAGGTCCACACCTTTGATTTGACCAAGTAAATTAATTTTCTTTCATAGTTACATCCATTAAATTTTGTTCACTTATAAAATACTAAAAATACTCCATAGTTTTGGAAAAGGAGCCAACACCACCTTTTTTATCAGAAGGAAACAAAGGGGTATTAAAGTTACCTACGAGGATCCAAGAAATATTTGGAAAGGTGCTTCTGACAAAGGACAAGTTACCCCACAAACGAGATCTCCAAGAAATGGAATTGGGACCATATATATTGGTAAGAACCCAAGGTAAATTGTTGTATTTGTCAAAAAAGAGAATGCTCATAATTTCATCAGTAGCATGGATGAGATTTCCATCCATGATATTTGGGTTCCAAAGACACAAAAGGCCTCCTGACGCACCTTTCGCATTACAAGAAATAGATTCACAATTATTCCAAATATAATTACGTATCTTTTTATCAAGGGGTTCACAAACCTTGGTTTCTTGAATCACAAAAATTATAGGTCTGATTTCTTTCCTTAATGATTTGGCTAACCTTTGTTTGGCTAAACCATTAAGGCCTCTCACATTCCATGAGAGGATATTCATTTGGAAGATTTTGAAGTTCTTTTGCCTCCCCTTCCAGATGGTGGGGGAAGTTTGGTGCTCTTTGGTTCATCCTTGGATATGTTAATACCAGTGGAAAATAGGGTCTTTTGTACTCCATTAGCAATATCATCATTTAATCCTTGCTTCCATTGATCATAACTAGAAGGCCTTCCTCTTTTTTTTTGTCCCACAATCAATAGGAGATCTTATTTGGCTTCTAGTAATTTTGGGGCTAAAATTGCTGGTAGGAATTTTCTGAACCACGGGGCTAGAAGGCTCAAAAAAGGAAGAAGGGATGGAGACATCATCGACCAAGGGTTGGTCTGCATTAAAGGCATTAGGAGATGGGGGATTAACAGCCTAGGGTTAAAAACCTTGCAGGACTTGCATTAGATCCAAGGATGAATTTGGAGGAGTATCAGGATTAAAGGTATCATCAAAATCCACCTTAGGATCTAAATATTTGAGAATTTGAAATTGATTAGGAAGAGCAAAAATACTAACCTCATTGGAGCCAACCGCTGAGGGAGCAAAATTTTTCCCTTTTTCACTTGGACACTTGGTGTAGGAAGCATTGCGATGAGCATCCTTCATTTTTTGGTCCTTGACGGGTTTGAAAATTATTCCTCTTGAAGAAGGAAATCGTATTTTATCCTTTATGTAAGGATTCTGGAATTCCTTTCCTTTGCCAATATTTGTAGTATCTAAATTTGGCTCAGCAGTGACTATTTCATTTTTGAGCGAAGGGAAATGAGCACGAATATGGCCTTGAGTTCGACATTCGATACATAAAGGAGGTTTGTTTTCATATTCAATGGCTTGCTTGTGGAGGAACGTTCCATGTTCCAGCTCAACAAAGGTGGGGAGATCAGAGTCAAGATTTGCATTAATACAAAGATGAGTAGCATGCATTCTTGATCTGGATAGATTAACCCTGTCGATGAGGAGCATATCTCCAATAACAATTTCACCTTGAGGAGGAGTAACAATTTCACCTTATCACTCCAATCAACTTTCAAATTAATGCACTTAATCAATTTATTGTAGCTAATAAAAAATAATTTGAAATGATTTTCAAGAGTTACTCTACAATTTTACTATAATTAGTATTATAGGGCTTAATATTCTTTTTTTCTTTTCCAAAGTAGATGATAGGTAGTTGATAGATGCAATTCTGAAATCTAATCAACTCCTAATTAATGTGCAAATGAACCTAAAAAGAACTTTTCTCTTTTTACACTTTTGAAGACTATAATCCAATTTTTCTTCTTGTAACTTTAATCCAAATCAAGGTGCTTTAACAAATCTAACAATTAATCCAATTAATGAATCTACTTGCACCAAAATTTTCTTACCTTTTTGAAATTTTTTATAGCTCTTTTGCTGCTTCTGTAGAGGATGTAGATCTTGGTGGTCTAAGATCACCAAGTTGCTGCTTTGAGTAGGATCTTACAACTCTTTGTAGACTGTCCTGAATAACTCCTTCTTCACCAAAAGATGATCTTGAAATTTCTTTCATGAGCCTAGGATTTGATGGTTTGTTCTTCTCTTGTGGTCTTCTCCTTTTGCTATATATTTGGAAAAGTCTTTGTCTTTGAAGCGGTGCCTTCTTGTTGTGAGAGGTAATCTTCAAATATCCAAGATTTGGTGAACTTCTTTTGTATTCAAGTCTTCTTATCGAATTCTAACTTCAAGAAGGATCTTCTTCTCAATATTATGAATGTCTTGAGGTCTTCACTAAATTCTTCTTCTAGTATTTGACACTCATTTCCAAATTATTCTTCACAAATTTGGAACTCCTTTCCAAATTATTCTTCTCTTGGGCTTGTTGTTGGATGGCAATAATTGTCCCAAGTCCTTCACTATCAGGGGCTTCTCCTTGGTAGTGGATTTATCCAATGAGTTATCCTTTTAGGATTTCTTCAGTAAGGCTCTCCTAGCCTTTTAATGGATGCTCGATGAGACCTTTACAAGATCTTTGATATTGAATCTTCTGTTGGTCTTCCTTGAGATATTTTCTTCAACCTTCTTCTCTTGGAATTGTTGGTGGTGAGATCTTCTTCTGGATCTTTGATTCTTCTAATTCTAGATTCAAGTAGGAATATCCTAGTCCTTCTTCTTCTTATTATTCCAAGACTAGAAGTTCTTCAATGATATCTTCTTCTGAACTCCTCAATTCTGCTTCAGGGGTTGAATTGATTCTAAAGAAGATAATCTTCCTAAATTTCTTGTAGGAAGTTTCCCAACTCATTGAATCTTCTTTCCCTACAATAAAGTATTAGTACTAAAATCTTAATCTACTTCTGAATCAGATACTCTCTTTTGGAGTCTTCTTCAAGATCAAGGCTTTTGTGGCCTTTTTTAGTATCTAGGCTTCTATGGCATTTTCAATATCATAGCTTTTGTGGTCTTTTTAGTATCAAGGCTTCTATGGCATTTTCAGTATCAAGGCTTCTATGGCCATTTCTAGTATTAAGGTGAAGAACACAAGCTTATCTTGAGAGGGGGGGGTGAACAGTATAAGACCACTTTGAACTTTTTCCTTCAATATTTCAAATTAATATTATGCAGCGAATAGATAACAGTATCAAAAATAGAAATCAAAGCAATACACAAAATATCATCCACAAAAGAGACACAACAATTTATGTGGTTCACCCAACGCGGGCTACTCCACGGATAAAATTTTTCACTAAATTTTATCACCTCAAATTTTGGGAAACATTTCCTAATTACAAAGTTTATGGGCACCAACCCAAAGGAGATACCTTCCCCTAGCTCTGCTCTAACTGGTGATCCTCTAGAAGACCTCTGTCTCTACTACCCTTAGCAAGTGGAACTCTATCCACAGAAGACACCTATCTTCCCTACTCTGGCTGGAGACCTCTGTCCTCAACTATTTCACCTCCAAAGCTGGTCCTCTTATCTGCACCAAACACAATCCTTCGATCTAGCACTAATGTCCTCGAAATTGCACCTCTGAGCAATCACAGCACTCGATCAAACATATGCTTATGCACCTCTGTGCAAACACAGTAGCACTGTCTTCGCACACTCTGCTCCTTGACGATTGAACTTCTCCTCACAATTTACTTCTGCAAAAGTCGCACTTCGAATGCACACTTCGATCGATGATTAATCTCTTCAAACAACCCTCTTTTTATACTAACAATCAAGATCTAAAACCTTGGTCTTAGTCGGCTGTTATGCAAATGCAAACCCTAACTCCGTCGGCTGCATGCCCTAATTTACATCGGCCTAGATTTAACTTTGTTGGCTCAAAGTTAACTCTGTCCTTCAACTGCCTCTGCAAGTCTCTTGTAGCTTCTACCATGAAACTACAACATGTCATGATATCGTGACACTTTTGTCTTTGCTGACGTCATCTCCACTCCTGTCACAAAATCGTGACACTTTAGTCTTCATTGCCTTCTTCTCCGCTTTTGTCATGAAATCATGACACTCCTACCTTTGCTGACGTCATCTTCACTTATGTCACAAAATCATGACCCTTCTGTCTTCATGGCCTTCTTCTAGGTTTGCACTAGCGAAAATGGAACATGTCACGAAATCGTGACACTTTCGCTGCCTTAAGATTTTCTCTGCCTTACGCCCGCGAAACTGGAACACATCACGAAATCATGACGCCTTTCACTTTCGTACACTCTTCTCTACAGACACTAGCGAAACTAGAACATGTCATAAAATTGTGATGCCTTTCGCTTCCATACACTCTTCTCTGCAGACACTAGTGAAACTGGAACATGTTGCGAAATCGCGATGCCTTTCGCTTTCGTACACTCTTCTCTGCAGACACTAGCAAAATTGGAACATGTCACAAAATCGTGACGCTTTCACCTTCGAGCTCTTCCTTCTTCAATTCATCACAAAATTGTGATGCTTCTTCTGTTGAAGAATTGCTTACTATTTTTGTCGTGAAATTGTGACACTTTATCTAACTCAATGCTACCATCTCAACCTGTCATGAAATTGTGACACTTTCTGCATCCATAAAACTTCTTTGTAGCCTATCGCGAAATCGTGACGCTTCTCATTTCAGACTCTTCTCTTTGCTGCATGTCATGAAATCGTGACAGTTCTCACTTCGAGCTTTTCAGAATGTCATGAAATCGCGACAGTCCTCACTTAGTCTTTTGCAACATGTCGCAAAATCACGACGCTTCTTAATTCACCTTCTGTAGCATGTCGTGAAATCGCGACACTTTTCCTCCTTAGCGCTTTTCTTTTCTTCGGGTCACGAAAACCTGACATGTCATGAAAACCCGACACTTTTGCCAGATTCTTCTTTCTCTTCCAACATGTCACGAAATCATGAAATTTTTGCCAGCTTCTTCTTTCTCTTTCAACATGTCGCAAAATCGTGACACTTTTTCAAAAAGCTTTCTCTCTCCTGCCTAAGTCGCGAAAATGCGACATGTCGCGATATCGCGACACTTTTTCAAAAAGATTTCTCTCTCCTGCCTGAGTCATGAAAATGTGACATGTCGCGATATCGCGACATTTTTCCAACTTACTGATTTCGAACCTGTCAAGTCGAACCTTCATCAAAAACACATTATTTTACATCAAATCAAATTCTTTCAAAAGCTCTTTGACATCAATGACAACTTATTCACTTGAGCAAAATGCAAAGTACTCAAAGTACCCAAAATTGCCAACATAAGGCTTCTATGGTCTTTTCAGTATCAAGGCTTCTATGGCATTTTTAGTATCAAGGCTTCTATGGCATTTTATACAAGGCTTCCATGGCCTTTTCTTATGGATCAAGGCTTCTATGGAATTTTATTCTATCATGAAGTTATTCAATCTAGTAATGGAGATCTTAAGTCTCCTAACTTCACTGTGACTCTTCTTCAGAAGTCTTATTCCATAGTATTCTTCTCTTACACAAGGAACTAATCTCTACACTATGAAGGCACGTCGACCTTCGAGCAACAAAGCTGAAGTCTCCTAGATTTTTATTGTAGGAGTCCCAATCATATGAGAATTAATTTTCTACAATAAAAGAAACTCTGGATAATAGTTAACAAATTCTAGATATCATGAATGATATTCACTAGATGATCTATCAATCTAGTGGATTGAATGCTGAGTCCTGGTCTTCACAAGTTTTTCCTGTAACTTTGTGGAAAGACTCTAGTCAAATGCAATTTTAGTATTTTTGGAACTAAGATTTATTTTAGTCCTCACTTGTGGTTCTCCCTAATTCTACCACCTAGAATATTCTGAGAGTTTTTTTATAGTGGCTGGCCAACAATGCGTCAGGTTGATAAAAAACTTAGGTTTAATGATAATGGTGGTTTTCCTATTGATCTATTATAGCTAGATCTACCGTAGATTTGATACCACTGTTAGCTTTTGATATAGTGTGCAATGGAAGATAACAATCACAAGATGAAGAATACTATTAAAGAAAGTCAATCTATGAGATGACTAAAGTATGATATAAATAGAAATAACATAAATGAATACAATGTAGCTATGGAGGAAATGAATGCTCCATTAATGAAGCTACTGAAATGCATTACACTCATAACCAATATATGGTGATATACACAAAACTATGCTACTACCTACGAATTTGGTCTAAGAAGCTCTATCTATCTATGTCCCTGAATTTATATATGTATTACAATTTGGCCCTTCTTATATAGAAAAATAGGTTCCTTGGCCAACACTCTACCTAGTTGTGCAAGGGACAACTTGTACATTGACACTTGTGCATTTATTACATTGCATGAAGTAACTAGATAACTTCCCCCTAAAGTAATCTAATGTCCTAAGTATGTACCTTGTAAGATACATTTACATGATCCAAATGATGAAATATATTCTATTTATAACATAACTCATTCAATTTAGGCTGGATAGATTCCTCATGTTCAAAGAAGCCATCCACCTCTTTGGCGATGCTTCCCTCCATTCCCTTCCTAAAATTAGCTCAAACCATAATCCCCTTATCATAGAAGGACTTTGATCAACCTCTTATTTAAAAAATCATTTTATATTTATATCCATGTGGCTCCATCACCCTAACCTCAAAATCCAAGTAGCAAAATGGTGGAGGAAGAGTTTATTGAGCCCTCTCATTTTCCAAATCGTAAAAAAGTTATGCTTCATCAAAGTCAACCTTAGATTTTGAAATAAATAAGTATTTGGTAACATATTTGAATGCAAGAAAAAAATTATGAGTCAACTCAACACCATTGAAGAGCAGGTCCAAACTAGGAATTCATCTATAAAACTCAAGACTAAATAAAAATATCTCTTGTTTAAATTTCACAATATTTTAGCCAAAGAAGAAGTCTTCTGGAGATAGAAATCAATAGCTTTATGGTTAAAATAAAGATATTCTAACACTAAGTTCTTTCATACTTTGATTATCAAGCATAGAAGCACCAACAAGATAAGAGAGTTATCGAAGAATGATGTGTCTATCACCAGCAATGTCCTAGAGAGAAGAGATGAAGTGGTTACCCACTTTGTAAGCATCCTTGGATCCTACCACTCATTCTTTGCTCAAACCTATAATGCACTCCTTCAAAATATCCCTCACTTTATTTCTCCTACCTTTAATTCCTGGCTTCTTAGAACCTTATCTTAGGATGAGATCAAATATGCCCTCTTCTCTATGTCAGTTGATAAAGCCCCCAGTCTTGATAGGTTTCCTCCCTGCTTATTTTAGTGCTTTTGGGATATTTTTGGTCAAGACCTCACTAATGCCATTCAAAAATTTCAAAGAAATAAAATTTTACCTAGAGATGTCAATTTGACCTTCCTCACTCTTATTTTGAAGTCTCCTATCAACCAATTTTATTATAGGCCCATTAGCATTTGCAATGTCCTTTATAAGATAATCTCTAAAATGTGAAGAACACAAGCTTATACTAAGAGGGGGGGTGAACAGTATAAGACTTAACCAATTAATAATTTTAACTTTAGATAGCAGTGGCATCAACACAACATTAATCAAGACAGAAAGCATCACACATTGAAGACCCATTTTTAACGTGGTTCACCCAAAATGGTTGGGCTACGTCCACAAAAACTTTTCTCTAAAAGTTATCTCAAAGTTCTTTGGGAATCCTTCCCAATTACAATGTTTATGAGCCTCGGCCCAAAGGAGATACCTTCCCCTAATCAGAATTTATGAGCCTCTGCTCAAAGGAGATACCTTCCCCTCTGCTCTGGAAATGATCCCTCAGAAGATCAACTACCTCTACCTCTTGCCAGCACGTGGAACTCCTTTCCATCGAAGACCTCCTGTCTTCAATGCTTAGCCTAAGAGACCTCTGCCTTCTATGATCACGTCCACAGTAGCTCAACAACCAAATCTGTCCTCAGGTTCTTCTCATAGAACCAATGCACCTCTGTCCTCAAGTTCTCTGATAGAACTATCAAACTCAGCTCACAAGTCCTCTACTAGGACCTGTCCAAATCTACTCAAGAAACATACACATCTTCTACGCTCTTATAGCCGCACTTCGTCTTCTCTCAGTCGTCTCTCTGCACACACTCTACACTGTCTTTGCACACTCTGTGCACTTCGATCAAATTTTGCACTCTGCTCTCGACGATCGAACTTCTCACTCTGCGCTCTATCTGCGAACGCCGCAACTAACAACACAACAAACTCTTCAAAATAGCCTACCTTTTATAATAACACTTTCAAGATCAAAACCTTAATCTTAGTTGGCTGTAACCCTGATCTTTAGTCGGCTGCACAACCCTAAACTTTGTCGATTGCAAACCCTAATCTTCGTCGGCTCACATTTAACTTTGTCGGCTTCAACTACCTCTATAACTCTTCTGTAGCTTTTGCCACGAAACTACAACATGTCGCGATATCGTGACACCTTTGCAACCATACACTTTCTTTTGGCTTTTGTCATGATATCGTGACACTTTAGCCTTTGTCGACTTCAACTAAGCTCTTGTCACGATATCGCGACACTTCTGTCTTTGTCAGCATCAACTTTGCTTTTGTCGTGATATCGTGACACTTCTCCCTTCATCGACCTCCTTTCTACTTTTGTCATGAAATCATGACACTTTTGCCTCTGCAGACTTCGTCTTCACTTCTGTCGCGATATCATGACACTTCTATCTTCATAGCCTTCTTCTCTGCTTTTGTCATGAAATCGTGACACTTCTCCTATAGAAGACTCTTTCGTTCTGTCGTGAAATCGTGACACTTCTGCTTCGTCTGCTTTCTTTTCTGCCTGTCGTGAAATCGTGACACTTTCTGCATCCGTACGCATTCTTTGCAACCCGTCACAAAATTGTGATGCTTTCAGCTTTCGTATGCTTTCCTTGTAACCCGTCACGAAATCGTGACATGTCGCCATATCGTGACACTTTTCTAACTTATTTTCTCTCTCCTACTTAAGTCACGAAAATGCGACATGTCGCGATATCGTGACACTTTTCTAACTTGCTTTCTCTCTCTTGCTTAAGTCGAAAAAATGCGGCATGTCGTGATATCGTGACACTTTTCTAACTTGCTTTCTCTCTCCTGCTTAAGTCGCAAAAATGCGACATGTCGCGATATCACGACACTTTTCCTCAGCTATTTTTTGTTCTTCGTGTCGAAAAAACTCGACATGTCGCGATATCGCGACACTTTTTCTCCTTAGCGCCTCGAGCTCTTTCTCTCGAACCTGTCGGCTTGGGGTTTGCAAAAGACCTTTGAAACTGTCATGTCGTAACCTTCATCAAAACAAATTATTTGACATCAAATCAAATTCCTTCAAAAGCTTCTTGACATCAATGACAACTTATACACTTGAGCAAAGGCAATGTACCCAAAGTACCCAAAATTGCCAACAATCTCCCCCTTTGTCATTGATGGCAAACCTTTACTGAAAACACTTCTCAAGAGCCAAAACTGAAACCAACTGTGCTAACAACTGACAAACTGTGCCCACAACTGAGAATCTTCCTTTGAAGTTTTGCTCCCCCTGACTTGAAGCTTTCCTCTTCACTTTGAAGCTCTCCCCCTTACTCATATCTCTCCCCCTTTGTCATCAATGGCAAAGGGTCACCTTTGGGGCTCGGGACTAAGAATGAGCCTCTTAGCTTGGTCCCTCCCCCACCTCCTGATGAGGTGATTAATTATGGGGTGGGAGTACAACTCCCAATTTCTCCCTTAGATACTCAAACGTATCTCTTGGAAGAGGTTTGGTGAAGATATCTGCAATCTGCTCTTTAGTAGACACATACTCTAGCTTGACCTGCTTGTCTTGCACTTTCTCCCTTAGAAAGTGATACTTGATGGAAATATGCTTTGTCCTTGAGTGCATTACCGGATTTTTGGAAATACTTATGGCACTTGTATTATCACAAAGTATGGAGATGGGTTGTTCATGCTTGACTTTGAAATCCTCCAAGGTGGTTTTCATCCATAAAACTCTGTGTACACCCGACCACTGCTTGCTATGTATTCAACCTCTGCTTGTAGATAAGGAAACTGAAGGTTGTTTCTTACTTAGCCAAGAAACCAAACTCTTTCCCAGAAAGAATGCTCCACCACTAGTGCTTTTCTTGTCATCAATATTGCTTGCCCAATCTGCATCTGTATAAGTTGTGAGGGTGAAATCATTACCTTTGGGATACCAAAGCCCAAAGTCCATAGTGCCCTTCAGATATCTGAATATCCTCTTAACTGCTATAACATGAGAATCTTTTGGAGCTGCCTGAAATCTTGCTACTAACCCAACTACCTGCATGATATCTGGTCTGGTAGTTGTAACATATAATAAACTGCCAATCATTGATCTGTACAACTTTTGATCTGTCGTTGGAGATTCATCATCTTTACTCATCTTGCACCCTGTAATCATTGGAGTACATATTGGTTTGCTGTCCATCATCCCAAATTTCTTCAACATTTCTTTGATATACTTCCCTTGAGAGAGAAATACACCATCTTTTGATTGAGCAATCTGAAGACCTAAAAAGAATGACAGCTCTCCAATCATAGACATCTCAAATTCCTTACGCATGGTGTTAGCAAAATCTTTGCACATCCGAGTATTATTTCCCCCAAAAATAATATCATCAACATAGACAACCATAATCAACATATCATCACCTTCATCCTTAATATACAAATTGCTATCTGCCACACCTTTCCTGAAACCTTGCTCATGAAGATACCTGTCAAGTCTTGAGTACCAAGCCCTAGGTGCTTGCTTTAACCCATACAAGGCCTTTTTTAGTTTACACACATAGTCTGACTGTTCTGAGAGAGACACTCCTTTTGGCTGTTCTATGTAGACTTCTTCTACCAACACCCCATTTAGAAAAGTTGACTTTACATCCATTTGATATACCTTGAATGATTTGAAGCTTGAAAGGGCCAAAAACATTCTGATTGCTTCAAGACGAGCAACAGGAGCAAACGTCTCTTCGAAATCAACACCTTCTACTTGAGCATAACCTTTGCAGACTAACCTAGCTTTGTTTCTGACAATCTTTCCATCCTCATTGAGTTTATTTTTGAATATCCATTTTGTGCCAATGACATTCTTGTCCTTAGGTCTTGGAACCAATTCCCAAGTTTCACTTTTCTCTATTTGATTTAGCTCTTCATCCATTGCTTTTACCCAAAACTTATCTGCACATGCTTCACTAAAATATTTTGGCTCAATCTGAGATAATAATGAAACATTTGTAGAATCATGTGAAGGAATGACTCTTCTTCTTGTTTGCTTGCTATTTGGATCACCAATGATCAAATCTTTGGGATGATGTTTCTGAACATATCGTGAAGGAGTTTTGGGAAGCAATTGTTGTCTTTCCTCTTCTTCATCTGAAACCTCTCTGAATTCTTCTTGACAAATTTCATCATCGAGTTCCTTGACTGGTTCTCTTATCCCTGTCTTTTCATCAACTGTTACATTTATGCTCTCTACAACTGTATGAGTTCTTTTGTTGAAGCATCTGTAGGCCTTGCTTCTGCTAGAATATCCAAGAAATATTCCCTCATCACACCTAGGATCAAACTTACCCAAATTCTGATCTTCCCTTCTGATGAAGCACTTACTCCCAAACACTTTGAAGTATTTTACTGTAGTTGGTCTTCCTTTCCACAACTCATAAGGAGTTTTATGATGATTGACTCTAAGTTGGGCCCTGGTGATAATGTAGACTGTTGTACTGACTGCCTCTTTCCAAAAACCATCTAAAATTTTTGACTCATTTAACATAGCTCTAGCCATATTTTCAATAGTTCTGTTTTTCCTTTCAACTACTCCATTTTGTTGAGGAGTTCTTGCTGTTGAATATTCTCTTTTGATTCCTTGTTGCTCACAGTATTCCACAAATTCATTTGAAGTGAACTCTCCTCCTCTATCTGATCTTAAGCATTTGATTCTCTTGTCGGTCTCATTTTCAATCATTTCTTTGAAAGCTTTAAATTTTTCAAAAGCTTCAGATTTTTCTTTGAGAAAAGTAACCCAAGTCATTCTAGAATAATCATCTATAAACAACATGAAGTAGCTTTCTCCTTGAATGCTCTGAGTTCTAGTAGGGCCACATAAATCAGTATGAATAAGATCCAATGGTTTTGAAGAAGTATACCCTTTTGATTTGAAACTGGTTCTGGTCTATTTTCCATGTTGACAAGGACCGCAAATGATGTTATGGGGCCTTTTTATTTTGGGCAAGTCTCTAACTGCTTCCTTGTTACTAATATTGACAAGATTATCAAAGCTCAAATGCCCCAATATTTTATGCCATAGCCAACTCTCATCTTCTTGAGTTAGAAAACACTTTTCCCTTTTTATCTCACTTAGCATGTAAAGATTGTTTGGAGTCCTTGTAGCACTCGCAATGAGTTTTCCATTTTTTTCTTTACTTATCTCACATCTATCTGAAAAGAAAGATACTATGTGCCCTTGATCACAAAGTTGACTCACACTTAGAAGATTATGTCTTAGGCCTTCTACATAAAGCACATTTTCTGTTTTGGATTTCCCATCCAAACTAAGAGTCCCTTTACCACAGATTTTAGCTGACCTGTTATCTCCAAAACCGACTGTTCCTCTGTTTGTTTCTTTTAAGACCAAAAACTTTTCCTTTTCACCAGTCATATGTTTTGAACAACCACTATCAAGATACCATTTTTCTACTTTGTCTTGAGCATGAAAAGTAGTTTGAACTATCATTGACTTAGATTTGATCTCATTTCTCTTTTTAGTGAACTCAAGGCTAGATCTATCCAAACCGCACATCCTTGCTATATGCCCAAAATTCTTGCACTTGTAACACATGACATTTTTATTCATAAGAGGTGCAAAAGAGTTAACATTTTCCTTACTATGGCTATTCAAAGACTTATTGCAATGCATAGCTTTGTGACCAAATTTCTTGCAGGGAAAAACAATAGCCATGGAAAGTATTATGTAACCTGTTTTG
This sequence comes from Wollemia nobilis, assembly GCA_028583015.1. Lineage (NCBI taxonomy): Eukaryota > Viridiplantae > Streptophyta > Pinopsida > Araucariales > Araucariaceae > Wollemia > Wollemia nobilis. Next base: position 6,840,199 of record JAQPPZ010003077.1, on the reverse strand, counting down.
ATGCCTTGGATGATTGTTCTTCTTGTGACCAACTGGAATCCACCGCTCTTCAGGATGAAGATTGATCTTGCTCGAAGACCCTGTTTCATGAATGGTGATACCATCCTTCTTTTGCTTTTCACACGGAGTATTATGTCTGAGAGCCAACTGTTCCAACTTCACTCTAAGAGACATAACCTCTTCTTCTAGTTTCTTGCAATCAACTTCCTTTCCTTTTAGAGCCTCTGTCAGAACCTGTTCAACCTTCTTCCCTTCTTCAGCTAGAATTTTGAAGTCTATAACACTTTGAGACAATTCTGATCTTGCTATCTCTTCTTCCTGACATTGATGCTTGAGAACAGAATTCTCTTCCCTGAATTTCTCAAGCTTTCTTAAAGCCAAGAAGAATTCACCTTTGAGATCGAACTCAACCTCTTCATCTCTTTATGAATCTGTATGTTCCTCTGATAGATCCTTCTCCAAGCTGTTAGGCTCTTTTTGGAGAGACCCGCTCTGATACCAATTGAAGAACACAAGCTTATACTGAGAGGGGGGGTGAACAGTATAAGACTTAACCAATTAATAATTTTAACTTTAGATAGCAGTGGCATCAACACAACATTAATCAAGACAGAAAGCATCACACATTGAAGACCCATTTTTAACGTGGTTCACCCAAAATGGTTGGGCTACATCCACAAAAACTTTTCTCTAAAAGTTATCTCAAAGTTCTTTGGGAATCCTTCCCAATTACAATGTTTATGAGCCTCGGCCCAAAGGAGATACCTTCCCCTAATCAAAATTTATGAGCCTCTGCTCAAAGGAGATACCTTCCCCTCTGCTCTGGAAATGATCCCTCAGAAGATCAACTGCCTCTACCTCTTGCCAGCACGTGGAACTCCTTTCCACCGAAGACCTCCTGTCTTCAATGCTTAGCCTAAGAGACCTCTGCCTTCTATGATCACGTCCACAGTAGCTCAGAAACCAAATCTATCCTCAAGTTCTTCTCATAGAACCAATGCACCTCTGTCCTCAAGTTCTCTGATAGAACTATCAAACTCAGCTCACAAGTCCTCTACTAGGACCTGTCCAAATCTGCTCAAGAAACATACACATCTTCTACGCTCTTACAGCCGCACTTCGTCTTCTCTCAGTCGTCTCTCTACACACACTCTGCACTGTCTTCGCACACTCTGCACTTCGATCAAATTTTGCACTCTGCTCTCGACGATCGAACTTCTCACTCTGCGCTCTATCTGTGAACGTCGCAACTAACAACACAACCAACTCTTCAAAATAGCCTACCTTTTATAATAACACTTTCAAGATCAAAACCTTAATCTTAGTCGGTTGTAACCTTGATCTTTAGTCAGCTGCACAACCCTAAACTTTGTCGGCTACAAACCCTAATCTTCGTCGGCTCACATTTAACTTTGTCGGCTTCAACTGCCTCTATAACTCTTCTGTAGCTTTTGCCGTGAAACTACAACATGTCACGATATCGTGACACCTTTGCAACCATACACTTTCTTTTGGCTTTTGTCGTGATATCGTGACACTTCAGCCTTTGTCGACTTCAACTAAGCTCTTGTCACGATATCGTGACACTTTTGTCTTTGTCAGCATCAACTTTGCTTTTATCGCGATATCGCGACACTTCTCCCTTTTTCTTCTCCTTTCCTCCTTTCTGCTTTTGTCATGAAATCATGACACTTCTACCTCTGCAGACTTCATCTTCACTTCTGTCATGATATCGTGACACTTCTGTCTTCATAGCCTTCCTCTCTACTTTTGTCATGAAATCATGACACTTCTCCTATAGAAGACTTGCTTTCAGTTTCTGTCATGAAATCGTGACACTTCTGCTTTCATGTGCTTTCTTTTCTGCCTATCATGAAATCGTGACACTTTCTGCATCCGTACGCATTCTTTGCAACCCGTTGTGAAATCACGACGCTTCAGCTTCCGTATGCTTTCCTTGTAACCCGTCACGAAATCGCGACATGTCATGATATTGCGACACTTTTCTAACTTGTTTTCTATCTCCTGCTTAAGTCACGAAAATGTGACATGTCACGATATCGCAAAACTTTTCTAACTTGCTTTCTCTCTCCTGCTTAAGTCACAAAAATGCGACATGTCACGATATCGCGACACTTTTCTAGCTTGCTTTCTCTCTCCTGCTTAAGTCACGAAAATGCGACATGTCGTGATATCGCGACACTTTTCCTCCTTAGCTCTTTTCTTTCTTCGGGTCACAAAAACCCGACATGTCGCGATATCGTGACACTTTTTCTCCTTAGCGCCTCGAGCTCTTTCTCTTGAACCTGTCAGCTTGGGGTTTGCAAAAGACCTTTGAAACTGTCATGCCGTAACCTTCATCAAAACAAATTATTTGACATCAAATCAAATTCCTTCAAAAGCTTCTTGACATCAATGACAACTTATACACTTGAGCAAATGCAATGTACCCAAAGTACCCAAAATTGCCAACAAAATGATCACTTACAAATTGAAAGAAATCCTTCCCACTATCATCAATCCTTACCAAGGTAGCTTTATTCAGGATAGAATTATTATTGGTGTCATCATCACCATTCATGAGCTTATCCACTCTGTTTCCAAAAACAAGAGAGTTGGAATCTTTCTCAAGCTTGACATGAACAAAGCCTTCGATAGAGTTTCTTGGGATTTCCTATTTGCTATTCTTTCTAAATTTGGATTCCATGATGACTGGATCACTCTTATAAAAGAATATCTTATGTCTACTTGATTCTCTATCATCATTAATGACTTGGTCGTAGGATACTTTAAAAGCTTCAGGGGCCTAAGGCAAGGTGATCTACCACCCTTCCTCTTTATCATATTGGCAGAGTCTCTCGATAGATCTCTCAAAGCTGCTTGTTCCTTGGGTGCTATTTTAGATATCAAGGCTTCTTCTACCCGTAATACTATCACTCATTAATAGCTCTTTTATAACACCATATTGGCTACTCTATCATCCATTCATGAAGCCAAAACTATCAAGGTTATTCTCAATTACTATGAGGAATCTACTGGGAAAATATTAAATTCTTGAAAAACAAAATATTTTTTCTCAAAATACCTATTGAAAAACAACTCAAGATTGCAGGAATTATGGGGTGCACCATTTCTAGCCTACCTTCTACTTATCTAGGTCTTCTCCTCTTCCAGGGTAACCCATATAAAAATTTGTAGAACAATGTCACTGAAAGGCTTTTGAAAAAACTCGCTAGATGGAAAGAGGCCCTTCTCAGTCAAGTAGCTAAAGCTACATTAGTTCAGACCTATCTTTAGAGCATTTTGGTTTTCTTCATGTCTATTTTCAAAGCCCTAAAATCTATTTACCAAAAAATATTTCTATTATTTGGGGCTAAAAATCGAAGAAGGTTTCCTTTGGTGGCCTAGGACAAAATTTGCACTAAAAAAGGCCAAAGTGGGTTGGGCTTCAAGAAGGTGACCAATATGAACTTGGCCCTCATTTCCAAACAAGGATGGAGAATCCTCACCAATGTGAAAACCACTTGGGTTGACATAATTAAAATTAAATATCTTCAACAAAACACCCTACTGGATGAGGGCCCTTTACCAAGTGGATCTTCATTCAGGAACTCAGTCATAAAATCTAGATCCATCATCAAAGAAGGGCTTAGATGGCAGCTAGGGAATGGAAGGCACATTCACTTTTGGAAGGACCCATGGTTGAAGGATCAACCTTTGCTTGATGATCATAGCCTGGTGGTATTAAATCCTCTCATAGACCATATATTTGGGGATAAATTCTATAATTATATCACTCATACTTCCTAAAGATGTATTTGAAAAACTATTCATCTTAATGACTAAAGTGAAGAAAAAGGGGTTTCTACTAATGCTGACCAATCTTCTTAGAACTTGTGTCCTTCAAAATGGTCATTGCTAGGATACTCGATTTTGGAGAGTTAGTGAAACTGGTCAATTCACGATTAAATATGCTTATCACCTCTAGGATGATCCTTTTATTAGTTGGTTTCCTATCTGACTCATTTTGATTAAGCACCTAGTTCCCAAGATTACTTTCTTCTTCTGGATGGTTATCCAAAACAAAGTGTTCAACATTGATAATATTTTAGCTAGAGGTATGATCATCCCTAATCGGTGCTACCTTGTTTGGTCTTGTTAGGAGTCTGCACATCACCTATTCCTTGAGTGTCCCTTCTCTACTATTTTGCACTCCCTTTTCACTTTCTTTTGTATTGTGTGGGTCCAACCCAATTCTATCCTTGAGTTGTGTAACCAATGACCTGGCCCCTTCATCAAACATTGCCTTAAATCCCTTTGGTCCTTTTATATTCCTCATTACCTATGACAAGTTTTATTAGAGAGGAATAATAGAGCCTTCTATGGTGTTTCCAAGGATCCCATTTCTATTCATTTTTGGGTCCTAGCTACTGCCATATGTTGAGGTGTGATTTTGTCAGGTTACAAAAACCACTCGACAACTTAGAATTTAAAATTCTCTCTTGCAAAGAAATCCTATTTCTCCAAGGTTCTTACTTAATGTTTAATGTGTCATGCCTATATGCATAAATAAGTACTTGAATAATCTCCTTAGGTTTGCAAGTTACTGTTTACAAGGGGCCTGGGAATTAGGTAATCAATTTGGAATTTATCATGTATTTAGTGCCTTTTCACCAATTCTTTCTCTAAATAATAAATTTACCTTATAATATTAATAAATTGTGCAAATCTATTCAATTATCTCAAAGCCACATTTTATTTAAAATGCTTCGAATGGGTTTAAATCAAATTTTTAATCTAGCATTTCAATTGATATGAAATTTCAATTACTTTAATAAAGATCAAAGCATTATGAAATTCAAATGAAATATAAACCCTGATATAAATATTCATCCTTTTAAAATCTAAGGGTTTAATTAATGACAATATTTTATTCATCCCAAATATAAAATCAACATTAAAATATTTGGAAAATGAATAAAAGTAATAATGTTTAACCCTATAGATTATAATTTTTAATATTTAAATAATAAATTTACCAAATATAAATGAGTATTTTGGTTTCAACTTTGATTTAATAAAGTTGAGAACTAGAGTTGATATATTTTATTAAAATGTGTTTGGATTTCATGTTTTAAATATAGTTTTATTTATTTACCGATCCAAACCTTACATTGGAGGATTATATTTGTTATTAAATATTTTATTCCATAAATATTTAATAAACAAATAATATGAGAAAAACATATTTATGAACTTGATTTTCAAAGCTTAAGATTCACATTTCATAGATCAGTTTTATATTAAACCCTATGGACTATAATTATAAGGATTGAAAACCTTACAATTTTGGGGTTAAACATTATTACTTTATTCATTTTCCAAATATTTTAATGTTGATTTTATATTTGGGATGAATAAAATATTTTCATTAATTAAACCTTAGATTTTAAAAGGGTGAATATTTATAATCAGGGTTTATATTTCATTTGAATTTCACATACTTTGATTTTTATTAAAGTAATTGAAATTTTATATTAATTTAAATGCTAGATTGAACATTTGATTTAAATCATTCGAAGCATTTAAATAAAAATGGTTATGAGATGATAAAATGAATTTGCACAGTATATCAAAATTATAAAGCAAATTTATTATTTGTTTAGAGAAAGAATGAGTAAAAGCACTTAAAGCATGATGAATTCCAAATTGATTACCTAATTCCCAGGCCCCTTGTTAATAGTACTTGCAAGCCATTGAGACTATTCAAGCACTTATTTATGCACATATGTATGACACATTAAAAAATTAAGTGAGAACCTTGGAGAAATTAGTTTCTTTGCAAGAGAGGAAATTGAATCCTAGTTTTCGAGTGGTTTTTATAACCTAAAAAAATCACACCTCAACACCATAAAAGTGTTCACTTAGTCTCTTCTCTCGAGGCCCCTAGCTCTAGTTTGGATTCTAGGCTTGTTGCTTCCTTCAAGCTCTCTTTCACCCCTTCCTATCCTTCTATGCCTTCTATTGTTAGATCCAGTGTAAGGTGGTCTACTCCCCCTGATGGGTGGATCAAGTTCAATATGATGGAGTTGTAAAAGAAAACCTAGGTAAAGCAGGAGGTGGTGGAATCATTAGATATGAACATGAGAGAATCATCCTTATCTTCATTGAAAATATTGGGATCCAAACCAATCATGTGGTCGAAGCCATAACTCTATACTAAGGATTATCCATACTAGATGACCTTCATATCAACAACTTTATCATTAAAGGTGATTCTTTGAACATCATCAACCACCTCAATGGGACCCAAAATTTGATGTGGGGTGTCTTCAACCTTATTGAAGAATCTAAAATATACCTCTACAATTATGATAATTTTACCATCCAACATGTGTATAGGGAAGGCAACAAGGTTGCTGATGTTATGGCCAACTTGGGCTTGGCTGAGGAGTCTCTCTATGTGTGGTATGATAATTTTCCTTAGACCCTCCATGATCATAGTGATAACAAAGGAATATCATTGCTTTAGTGCCATTATTTGACTTTTTTGGCATCTCAGACAATGTGGACCTCATAGGGAAATCCACATCATAAGCTTTTATCCTTCTCAACATGGTTGTCAAGCAGAGATTTCCCTCCTGAAAAGTCCTTTTCCAAACTCGTACAAGCTTAGTAATCAACACATGAAGATTATTTTTGGCATGGTGATGAATTCCCACAAGCACATGTGTCAACCCATATCCATGAATGATTGCTTTGATGGCATGAATTCCCATGTCAATGGTTATTTTCAAAGGACCTTTATGTTTAATAATTATAAAAAAAGTGAGTGGGCTAATCCCATCACCTTCTCGAGTATCTCCTTTGTAATCGCTAGATTGAATTTAAAAATTACCTCCACCATAATTGGTTGTGAGGTTCCCAAGGAGGACTCATATTATGTACCTATGCTCTCATAGTTTGGAGTGAGCCATTAATGACTCTAGAGTGAGGTAATATCTAGATTTTTAGGTATGCATATCTAAGAAGATTTTATCCATTCGACTTACTGGATACATTTTAAATAAAACCTATGGAGTGGTGATGTTTACAAGAATTCTTCCATAATACCTTTTTAGAGGTAGGCTTTTGTGAGTCTTTATAGTATTGAGATGACACTTCTTGAGCTGGAGTTCCTATAAACTGATCCCACCATCGATGAAATATTGGAGACTCATGGGTTTATGCCTTTTCTTTGCAAATTTATTGGAAGTGATCCTGATTTATCCCTTGAATTCACTTAGTCTTAGAAAAATGGTTACATCATGGTTCAAGAGCTCAAGTTTAAGGTCAATATTCACATGATTGCTAAGGTGACGAAGCTCACCAATGATGGTGAAATCATTCAATGTGATAAGCATTCTTTGGTAGAGGAGCTCAGTCATTTTAGAGATAAGGGTAAGAATATGGTAAGATAAAAAGGTAGGATTATTAGGGTGGCCATCTCAATACCTTGGAATAGAGCCATGATTCCAATTCTATAGTTTTTCATGATTGATGAAATTAAATTCTCCCTTCGGAGTTTCCACCTGGAATATCTTAACCACCTGAGAGACATCAAGGTAATCAACCTCCTTGAGTACCTATTTATGTCAATGGATATTTCTATGGAGAGTGTCAATAAAGACACCTTAATGCACCCAAAGCATTAGGGTCTTTATATGATTTTATATAAGCATGCTTTATAGAAGGAGGTTGAAAAGGTCATTCTCTCTATTTTTGGTAGTCCAACAGATCATCATTCTGCTTTGGGTCCCAGCCAAAGGAGCCCTCAAAATGTCACCATGAGCATTGATGAGGCAACAAAGAAAGCTTTTGTCAATACTGTTAAAATTAGGAAGAAGCTGAACTTCAGTTCTTCTTCTATTGACACCCCTCCCTATATCAAAATAAAGCTCCACTATCATTCATCCATAGGAGAAGCTTCTAGGGGAAACAAATAACTCCCATTGTAATTGATCAAGATAAGGAGACCCCGAGAGAGTCTCTAGTGAGCCTAAAAAGGTCAAAGAGTGAAGGGGACCTAGTTTGGTCTCTCCCCCTAAAGGAAGATAATCCTCAAGTGGGACTTCAATTCGTATTCAGTACAAAGCTAACATTGACCCCCTTGTGAATTTGAAGAAATCACTGAAATTCATGTCTAGGATGTCTAACATGGCTTAGACTCTCCTCCAATAAGCTAAAAATATGGTTTGTGCCATTAGAAAGTAGAAATTTGAGTGCACCCAAGTCTTTGATGGTGAGCATAATGCAAGTGGTGGTGAGCGAGTTCTCTTTGAGGCATCTGATTAGATGTGGCCTCTTTGGATACCCCTTTTTGGCTATCCTATAGGGGTCCTTTACCCTTGTTTTAGTGTTTTCCTATTTTTCCCTGCTTCCTTGGCTGGCACTCCTCAAAGACTCTCTCTAGGCTGTGTCGAGATGACCTAGAAGATTTCTCGTGTGTTGTAATTTTGAGGCTGGTTTTGTGGAGCGTATCTCCATTTTGAATTCTCTAATGTAAAAGGTTTGGGGTCCCTTTCAAAATCCACTCTATCAACTAATAAAAAAATGTTGCCACATATGCAGAAAATGTGAGCACATAAATTTTAATTTATTTTTAGTTGCACGAGCTTGGAAAGGTATATTTTTTAATGGTAATCAATTTATCAACACAAAAATAAAGGAAATTGCAATTTGCATTACTATCCATTATGGTAAGATGATATTGTTGCTAAATTTGACAATGACAAATAGCGTAACTAGGCCATATTTTTCATATTTTATTGTTGATATTTTACTTACAATAATTAGGTTCAAAATCTAAATTTTGCATGATCACACTCTTTTGGGCTAGAAAGTTACTCTCTAAATATTCTTGTTGGATAGGTTTGGCTCTTTAGTTATTGACTATGAGAAAAACTTCAAATTTTCTCTTATCGTATAGTCGATGTGGAAATATGTAAATATAATTTGAGGCAAAATTACAAGGGACACCACAATGGAAAAAGTTATTGGGCTTTCCTAATAAAGACCCAAGTTCAATTCATGGGAAGGGTGGCCCCGATATGCTCCCAACTTTTCAACCTTTAAAAAAAAATGATTGTGCCATTGTTAAAAGGAACTTTGACAACATAAATTATTTTTTGAAATAAAAATGTCAGTGGTCATTACAAACTTGAATAAATTTTTAAAAAAAGTGTCATTCACCATTATATACTTTGAAAACATACTCATTTTGGTTGGCAAAGACATGCAAAAAGTAGAAAGAATCAAATTTAGGAGATATTAATAAATATGAACATAAAAGTTTTCAGGAAGAATAACGCTGAAAAACACCAAAGTGAGGTATATTTTAAACCTAAGTGCATGATTTTGAGAAAATATTAAATTATTGTAGATGTTTCAATGCATTGTTATTTTTTGGAAGAAGACAATAATATGAGCTATGGGTGTTGGAAACCTTAGGAATATTAAAAAAAAAATAAAAATAAAAAATAAAAGAGTGACATTGTGAGTCACAATTTTTTTTATGAGAGAAATTAAAGCCATCAATTTCAGCATTAGATGATGTTTAGGATTATCACAATAGGATGATATACTCATGGCCATTTCCTTTTTTCTAGTAAAAAGTGGTGTAAATGTGGATAGATATTGTTAATATTAGAGTGATGTAATTGCATTCAAAATAAAGTTCTTATTGGTAAACAAAAGAATATTTAAAGAGTTTGGAGTGATGGCGAGCGAACCATCGGGTGACGTCTCAAAAGTAGGTGAAAAGTAGAACACAGTTATTGATCGATCGAGGAGTTGCACGCAATCGTGCGACATACCCAGCCCCCACATGGTGGCGAACAAAGAAGAAGAAAATCCACTTTCTGAGAGAGGAATTAAGCAAAGTGGGAATGCCAAGGGGAAAGACCCCCTGACAAGCCAGATGATAGCAGGAAAAAATGTGACCAAACTTCCAATGCAGAGCTCCTTAAGAGCAAACCTAGACATACTTCAATCACTTTGAGTAACTTTGTAACACATGGATATGATGTTTTATGCCCTAAAAAACTCATGGATGGATATGCCACCCGAGATTATTTCTCCCTGGTAGGAAAATTTGTTGGGGGGCACCCAAACATGGACTCAATATAACGTTAGTCAGTAGCCAAATGGAAAACCCTAGGAATTTTGGAGCTATCCATGATGTCTAGGGGATTTTTTATGATCCAACTCAACACGCGAGAAGATGTAAAATGTATTTTGTCGATGGGTAGCTAGTTCCTTAGAATATGGGAACCAGAGTTTGACCTAGAGACCCAGAGCATTAACTATGCTTCTATCTGTGTTTAGATCCCAAATCTTCCTGCCTACTTCTTCTATGAGGACACACTGAGGATTAGCCTGTGCACTCAGGGAATTAGTTGCCATAGACCTAGTACCCATGCCAGGACTCACCTCACCCAAGTGTGCATTTGTGTCAATGTGAATCTGGAATCTCAACTTTTAGATCACCTTAACCTAATCTATGGAGCTTTCAGATGAAGACAACTACCATATTTTGAGAACAAACCCACTTTTTGCTCGAAGTGCTAAAATCAAGGGCATCTCCCACCCTAGTGCTTGAAACGTAAAAACATGAAGTCTAACCTCCAAACCATGACTCACCTAGATCAACCTAATAGATAGAAGGCTAACACTGGTATAGGACAGAGCCTGAACCCAAAGAGCAAACAATAGATTCAACCATCATTAATTGGAGATGCACATAAGGCAAGTAGTCTGTTCTCTATCTCTAAAAAAATTAATTTACTCAATGATTCTGGTTCCATTGAGATGATTGAGGAAGGAGATCTCCCTATCAAGGTTTTCCTTGGTCCAAATATAGTCCCCCAACCATGCCCTAGCGCCAAATATCCCTAGGAAAATTCCTTTCCCCCTCCTCCTCCATGCCCATCACCCCCTCTAATAGCACCATCCGTAAAATACCACCTCCCAAACCACCTCGTCCCTCCACACCCCATCCTCATCGCCCCAACCTTTTGGTAATGAATCTCCCACATCCTCGGCTAACACAAACAATGTTGGGTTCAACAATGAGGAGTCTGTACAATAATCCCCAGAACATTGGAGCCCAAAATAAACCTGAAGCTTCAAAAAGTCCTAGATTGATGTAGGAGGTGATAGAAATAAGGGTAGGCCTTCTGACATAGAATGAAGAAGTCATGACACCACCAAGGATATAGCCAATGGCAAGCAGAAAACCCTATTCTAGGAAATTAGAAACATCATCAAGGAAGAAAGAAGAAAACCCAAACACCCCACGCAACAAGGCAAAGGGGAAAAAAAACCCTCTAAAAGTTCCAAATGAAAGTCCTCTCCTAGAATGCAAGAGGACTGAATGGGGCAGCTAAATAAAGGCTGGATACCACCATGAGGAATGACTCTAACCCCACAATATTTCTCATCCAAGAAACCAAATTAGATGACCAGTGGTCACCAAGGGTTTCCAAGATCATATGGAAAAAATGAGACTTCATCTATACACTGACTTCCAATTCCTCAAGTGGTCTTCTCTGCCTATGGAACCCAGCCAAAGTTGAAGGTAGATTCATATTAGGAAAATATTGACTGTCCAACATATTCTTTCATGATCTTAGTTCCTAGCTCTCCTGGGTCATGACCAATGTTTACACATCCAACACACCTCAAGGTAGATTGAATTTATGGAATAACATCACTCAGATGAGGTAAGCATTGTCAACATCCCATGGGTTTTAGTAGGAGACTTCAATTATCCCTTGTACTTTTCAAAAAATAGGAGATAATATCATAACCCACAGATCAACAAATGACTTGGTGCAGTTCATAGATTCTAATGCTCTTGTGGAAGTTCAACTGAGGGGGTCCCAATTCACATGGAGAAATAGAAGGAAGGGAAATAACCTCATCCAAGAGTTCCTGGACTGATTTATGCTATCACAAGAGGCTCTTCCCCTCTTTGGAGATGCCAACCTTCAGGATCTCCCAAAGATAGGGTCTGACCACAACCCACTCATTTTCAAAACTATAAGCAAGCCTTAGTTCAAGATACCTTTCCAGTTTGAGTCAATGTGGAATCAATCCCTTGACATAAAAAACTAGATTGCTAAATGGCAGAAAAGAAAATTCCCTGGGACTGCCACAAATCAGGTAATACAAAAACTTTGGCTGATCAAGGAAAATTTGAAAGTTTAGAACAAGGAGACCTTCAAGAATATCTTTAAAAATAAACATAACATCAAAACCAAGATTGAAAAGATCGAGGATAGATTTTAGAAAGGGCAAGGGATGAAAATCTTAGGGACGAGGAGTGAAGTCTACTTTTAGACTACCACAATACCTTACGCAAAGAAGAAATTTTTTGGCACCAAAAGTTAAGCTAGATTTTGCTCAAGGAATGTGACTCCAACTCCAAGTATTTTCATATCTCCACTCTCAAGAACATGGGAGCTAATAGGATAAAAGGTCTCATCAGGCAAGATGGGTCTTTCACCTCTAACATCCACCAGATTCAGTATGAATCTATCTGTCACTTTGAGAATATCCTTTCCCCCCCACATCCCCCAATCAGGTCGTGGATTCCCTCAAGAATATCTCCAGATCCATCTTCAAGGATATGAACAATATGCTCCTCAACCCTCTTTATCATAAGGAAATCCACGAAGTCCTATTTTCTATGTAGCTTGACAAAGCCCCAGGACCTGATGGTTTCTACCCTAGGTTCTTACAAACCTATTGGGACATTGTTGACCTTGACCTATGCCTTGCCATTACTGAAATGCAGCACACTAGAATCATTCCCAGAGATGTCAATTCTACTTTTTTGACCTTGATTCCCAAGGGGTTTAATTCCCAGTCCCTTTTTGACTATTGCCCCATCAACCTATGTGATATCATCTATAAATTTTTTTCCAAAGCCCTGGTCAGCAGACTCACTGAGATCCTCCCCTCCATCATCGATCCCTGCTAGGGCAGTACGATAAAGGGGTGGAATATTCTTGACGGTGTCATCATGGTCCATGAGATTATCTATTAAGCCCACAACTCAAACTCCTTTACCTTATTTCTCAAGCTTGACATGAAAAAAACCTTTGACAAAGTTAACCAGGAGTTCTTGACTAAAATCCTCCTCAAGTATGGCTTTCATGAAAATTGGGTAAACCTGATCTCAAACTGCATCTCCTCCTCGTGGTTATCTATCCTTGTCAATGGATCAACAACCAGGTATTTCCCTAGCACCAGAGGACTAATATAGGGGGACCCCATCTCCCCCATTCTATTCATCATCCTAGTTGAGAGTCTGGGAAGAGCCATCAAATGTGCATACACCAAAAATCTGACCTTTGGAATCAAGGCAGCCATCGACCTACCTACTTCCACTCACCAATAGTTTGTAGATGATACCCTGTTGGCTACTACTACCTCAATTTTTGAGGCTAAAATCATTAAGTCCATCCTCAACCTCTACGAGGAAGCTGCTGGATAAAAGATCAACTTCACAAAGAGTAAACTCTACTTCATCAACACCCCCATCAAAAGGCAGGGTAAAATTATAGGCATTTTGGGCTCTACCATTTTTGAACTCCCAACCACCTACCTGGGCCTTCCAATGTTCATAGGAAGTCTATTCAAGGCTATGTGGAACAATGTCATAGAAAATATCCACAAGAAATTGGCAGGCTGAAAAGGGGCTCTCCTTTCCCTAGCAGGCAAAGTAACCTTGGTTAAGTTGGTTCTCCAGAGCATCCCAGTGTACTTCCTATTCATCTTCAAAATTCCAACTACTATGGGAGAAGCTATAGAAAAAATTTAGAAACACTTCCTGTGGGTAGGGAATGATAACCAAAGGAAGTTCCACCTAGTGGCATGGGGCAAGGTCTGTACACCAAAAAATAGGGGTGGGTTGGGACTGCACCAAATAAGTCCCATGAACCAAGCCCTCCTAGCCAAATAGGTGTGGAAGGTTACCACCAATGCTAACCTAGAATGGGTATATATTATCAAAAGAAATTACTTGCAACATCACTCGTTCATGGACGAAGAGATCCCCTGCAATGGCTCCCACTTTTGGAAATCCATAATCCACACCAAGAAACTTCTCCAATGTGGTTCAAGGTGGCAGCTGGAAGATGGTAATGACATAGAATTATAGAATGAATCTTGGGCTAGAGATGATTCTGTCATCAAAGATACTAAAGTGGCTACCATTAAACACCTCACAAATAATAAGTTTGGTCCCAGAGTAGCTGATTTTGTCACCACAAAATAGGAGAAACGACGATGGAAATAAATCTAGTTCAGAGTGAGAAATGTCATCATTGATAGAGCCATGGAAACTCTTCAGGCTGTCCTTAGGGTAAACTTCATTCCATAGTCCCAAAATAAAGACGAGCTATGCTCGAAAGGGTCCAGTGATGGGTGGTTCACTGTTAGATCTGTAGCACAGATGATGGACTACCTCCTTAATAATACTAGGACCATTAATAGCTAGGCCATAGCCAAAATTATTTGGCTCAAGCATCTGATCCTAAAAGTAGCACACTTCTGCTGGCTCATAGTCCATAGTAGAATCCTGACCATGAAAATTTTTATTCAAATGGGTGTTATAGTTACCAATAGATGCTACCTATGCACCCAAGCATGAGAATCCACCCAGCACATCCTCCTCGAATGCCCCTTTGCATGAGATATTTTCTCATCCTTCATTAGTAGATTCTAGGTCAAATGGGTATGGTCCAAGTCTGTCTTGGACCTGTTTATCCAATGGAACAGGATATTTATAAATCCAAGACCCATATTTCTATGGAATTTCTTGCTCCATCATGCGGTGTGTAAAATCTGGCTGGAGCACAACAACCACATTTTTAATGAGAACCCTATAATTTCGGATGGAAAATATAGAACATCATTCAAGAGTTTCAAGCCTCCCTTAGTCATCACCCCCAAAGCATGATAAACAATGTGTTTCAAGAAGCGAATAAGGTAGCTGACCTCCTAGCCAATAGAGCAATCAACCAAACCACCCTGATAATTTGGGAAGAAGACTTCCCTCAGGATGTCATCACAAAATCCAATCAAGATGTGGAACCCAGTCATAAAATGCAGTGTTAGCTACCTTGATGGTATTTTTTCAATACCAATGGTGTTTTTTAAGGCCAGCTCACTTCGAAAGAAAACTATAAAAGGTGGCTCTTGCCACCATGACAATGTTTTATCAACACCAAGGGTATTTTCTCTTAACACCATAAACCTTTGGAACTCCATCACTTCCATCATTCTTCGAATCAATGTCAGTACGAGTTTTAGTGCAGGGCACTCGACTTGTGTGATCACCCCCTGCCAGCCCAATGGGCCACCTTCACCATTGACCACCAGCTTGTGCTACCTCGTTTGCACTCCCTGAGCATCACCCATTCATCCCACTTGCTTCATTTTCCTTCCACCCGCTCCTCATACCACCTATTTTGACCACTCCCCCACTCCTTTGCATTATGGTCCATTTTTCATGAGCTATTCCAAATATGCTATCATCGCCTCTATTCCCCATATTCAGACAATAATCCATGTGACCTTTGATTGTCGCTCTTTTCACCTCCCTTGACCTTTTAATCCCTGTTCTGTGGTTTTGGAGAACATTCGACAAAAGAAAATCAAAGACGACGACAAAATTTGGCCCTCCAACTCTATTTACCCTGGTTTGAGTGACACCATGGCTTTATCTAAGCCAACTAATTTGTAGATCAAGCTAGGGATTACGGTCCTACTAGACGTAAAAAGATTCATCAACTTCTTCAACCTGTTCTTTGGGATAGACAAAGAATTCACCAGAGAATTTTTTGATTCATGGAATGAGGGAGAAGTTAAATTTTGAGGACTGTGATTCAAGGTGAGTGTCCACTCTATTTCTCAGGCCTATGGTATCCCTCATATTGGTAGGGTAGTATGCAGGGATAAACACAATTTTAAGGAAGAAACAAACCAGTTCCTCGATAAGGGAAAGGATCTGGTCTGGGAAAAAAGGTGTTCTGATTTCATCCTTACCTTAGCCTTGGGACACTTCCATTGTCCCTATAATCCAATATATCACTGTTAACAACCCCAAAAACCCTCTCCGCACCTACAACCTTGCCTTTATTAATCACCTCCATGATGTTAGACACATTAATGTCCTTGATTTCCTCCTCCACTCCATCATCATTACCATCAACAATTTTAGGGAGCATAAATCCTTGAAGGCTCCTTGCCACAAGGCTCTATTTCTCATGCTTTATAGGCATGCCCTTGCCCACCAATTCAAGGGGGGAATCCCTTCTCGGTCCCCCAACACTGAGCACTCTTCTCAGTCCACCTGTAATGCTGCTCCCAGCCCTCCCCCGTCCCCCAACCCTGTTGATCCCCCCACTAGTACCAAGCCCCCTGTTGGCCCCCATCACCCCCTCCAACCCAAGACCATGGCAAGGAAGTAGTGCCCCCTACCTCCGCTTCCAAGGATGAAGTTCCCACTTGTAAGCATATAAGATTCAAGCAAAAATTGATCAGGTCCTCTCAGAAAAGAAGAAAATCTCGTAGGCTGAAGCCTCAGAAAATGAGTGACCAACGCCCGTCTCTAGAGATAATAAGTGATAAAGATGATGATCAGACCATCAACGTCGAGGCCAAGATCCACTCAGTGGTCGTCAACCGAGTCGACAAAGTGATAGACCACGTGCAGTCAACCGCTAACATATATCGGGAAGGTAGTACTCTCCTTGCCAATACAATTATCGAACTGAAGGATCTCCCTACTCTGCTCAATGTCCTCTTGTCTCATGACAAAAATGACAAAATTCAATAGGAAGAGAACAAGGATTCTCAATAGTCTTGGGAAGTTGTCCTATAGGCAACTGGACTGCCTGTGACTGCAGTATTTTTATCCTAGTTATATTTTTGTTGGTTTCGAATTTGGATGGGCTAGATAGTAGAGGGATAAGTCCCATATGGTTTTTTATTTTTCTTTTCGGTTGTGTATTGTTGGCTCTAAGTATACCTACTGTAATAGGGATGAGACCCTTTAACCTGAACATTAAATAAAATATTTTTACTTACCAAAAAAAATGTTCTTATTGAAGAAAGAGGGTATGCACACAAAAGAATAAAACACCAAAGTTTTTTGAAAAGCAAATATTATTGGACTGCAAGAGGAATGTTACATCTGAAAAATAAAATTAAACGTTGTTGCTATCTTACAAGTGCCTAGTTTTTATCATCGTTTTTTTTTTTAAAATTTACATGGTGGAATCGGTAGCCCTCACGAATCAGAGCAGGCTATCCAACTTTTTTATGGCCGCCAATCATCAAAAGTATTTAAAAGACGTTAAAGTTAAAATAAAATAAGCATATTATTATCAATTTTCCTATTTAAAAAAGGGGCAACTTAGTCTTATGAAAAATTACTGACAACAAGAGGAAGATTATTTAGTTCTTATAAGAAGAAAATTATTTAATTCTTATAAGAATTTAAAAGCAATGTTTTTATCAAATTTTTATGGTTAATTAGGTTTATGAGGAAAATTATTGAACTGTAATTTTGAATAATTTGGGAGAAATAAGGTTATGAGTGGAATAAGAAAAATTGTGAGAATAATAAAAAAAAAAGAGAAAAAGAAAAAGAAAAGAGTTGAAAGAACATAAATTGAAAAGAGCAATTGATTGAATTAAAATAATTTTTTTGGAGTTATAAGGTTGTCAAATTCAAAGGAAATTATTAAAATGGAAAATGCAATAATTTTCTTTTTTGAATCTCAATTATTAAAGGGGCCTAATTTTATTCCATGGAAATATTAGATAAGGTTAATACTCATTGTAAAAATTTAGGATGTGGTGAATGGACAAAGTAACTTTCTAGAAGATAAAATAAGAATTCAAAAATTCAAAGGTGATGATGCTAAAGCTCTTATGTTAATTTTTTTTGGTATATGTAATGAAATTCAAGCACATATTAGTGGAGAAAATACTTCGAAAATTTCATGGCAAAAACTGTGTAAGATATTTGAAGAATGAGGTAATCATTTACATCTATAATCACAATTGTATGCAACAAGTTCATGATGGAGAAAACATAGAACATTTTCTTTGAGGGATATCATAATTAAAATTAAAATTGCATACCTTAGGAGAAAAGGTTGAAGATAATCTCTTGGTTTTAATTGTACTTAAAGAACTTCTTGAATCATTTAAAATGTTGGTTACTTCTCTTCTAGTATCAAACAAAAATATGTCATTTGAGGAATTAATAAATATTCTTTAGAAATATGAACTCAAAAATCAATTAAAAAACAAGTCATCCAATAATGCTCTTGTATTAGAAAAAGGATCTTTCACTTCATCACAAAATAAAAAACAAAAGAAGTATTGTCATATTTGTGAAAAAGGACATAATACAAAATATTATAAGTATAATGCATTGACTAGGAAGGATCAAGACCAAGAATCTTCTAAAGGAAATTAGAGAGATTAGAGTAATCAACAAGGGTATATTGCACAATCAGAATATGTACACATGACTCTTATGGAAAATAAAAAATTTATGTTATCAATTAATGAGGATGACTTGGAACCTATGATAGTAAGTGCATGTTGTGATGCAAAAAGAGAGGATATAGAGTGTAGCTCAATTAATTTGAATACAATTCATGATTGGTTAGAAAAAGCATATGCTATCAAAATCAATAATGAAAGTGACATGGATTCAAATGATAACATGGGTAGTGATGCTTAAATTTGTCTTGATACTGAAAGAGATCAATGTAATGATAAATCTGATTATTTTGGAAGGTATACTAAAGGAATTGGTTCAAAATTATTAAATATAATAAGATATACAAACATAGGTTTGGGAAAACATGGATAAGGAATGAAGGATCCAATTGTATCAAAAATAAGACCAAAATGCGAAGGTCTTGGATATACAAGATCAATAATTAGTAATGAACTAGGGACTAAATCTATAACAAGTAACAATGACATTGAAGAACATAAGCTTATACTGAGAGGGGGGTGAACAATATAAGATAAAAAATTTTACTTTTCAATCCAAATGATAACAACAATAATATCAAAGCAGTAAATAATGTACACATCATCACACACATGAGAGAAATGATTTAACGTGGTTTAACCAATGTGGGTTACGTCCATGGAGAAAATATTTCTTACTAATTTTCTCAATGAATCTCTTAGGAACCAAATCCCTATTACAATGTTTATGGGCCTCTATCCAAAGGAGACACCAATCCCCTATGGTCAAATTCATGGATCTCTATCCATAGGGGACCTATGTCCCCACAGATCTCATTTGTGGACCTCTATCCAGAGGAGAACTCTATCCCTTTTGCATTGATTGGCTTCCAAAGCCTGTTCTCAATTTTTTTCTATTTTGATCAATTCTTCTCACAACTCTAATCAACTATGATCATAACACTGATCAAATATGATCAACTGGCTATACTAATCTCTCGCATACCTGCTCACAAGTCTACCTCAAACCTGCTCATAATACTACTTCAAAACTGTTGATAATTGCTCACAAGCCCTCTCCTAGAAGACCTACTCAAATAAATCATAATCCTGTTCTAGTTTGCTTATTGTATCTACTTAATTATGCTCTAATACATGCTCAAAATTGCTCATAACACATGCTCAAAACTGCTCATAACACATGCTCAAAAATGCTCATAACACTTGCTTGATCATAATACTTCAAACATATTCTACCAAGAATTCTTGTTCAAGAACACATAGGAAATGATATGCAATATAATTCCACCATATGTTCTTTCCAATATTACTCAAATCCAATACACAATTGCTTTACAAAACTTGCTCATCCACATTCAATACATTCAAACCAATGCTTCAAAAACCATTCAAACAATGAATGCATATTTTGTTTCACAAACCCTAGCTCAAGTATTTCCAACAATGCACACCAATCAACCCTTTTAACTCCACCTCAAAATTACTTTCTCAAAACACAACCACCTAGATAAAAAGTTGAACCACCATACCTCAAAACGCTTGATGAACATGTGCCCTCAAATACCTGTCTCAAAAAAAATCTTTTGCAACTTCAAGATAGATTAGTACAACACCTCTTTATATATTGGAAAACCCTCTCAAAATGTGTGCACAATTATGTCCCAAACATATGCTTTAGAACTTTCTTGGTTTCTCAAATAAAGCATCAAATTATAAACCAAACCCTTCAATACTAATGCAATTATTACAAACAATAAAAGAACATTATACACCTTTTATCTCCCACTTCAATATTTCAACAACACAAAATACAAATTGATTAACCACTAATTACACCTTATTACTCCACAAAATAATACTTTAAAAATTGCAATTTTCCCCTTTTATTTCCTTCTAAAATAATTGCCAAAATAAAAACTTATTTCCCTTATAACTCCCTAAGTCAAATAATGCGCACAATAATCAAGAACAACTTAGGCCCTTAATAATTTAAACTTAATCAATAAAAAAATTGCGCTTACCACAGCTGTCGTGGGTGAGAATCAACCACGACACCTCTTGCATGCTAGCGCGCTAGTACCGCTTGGGCTGCCACTAGGCCAACTGCCCACACATAACCAAATATGCACGTTTTATACTTTGAAACTTTTGCGAATCCTCCTTGTTAACAAAACGTTAAAAACTATCACCATTGAGTTTCGACCCTAAGACCTGCTGCCTGACCTGCGCCTTAGTGTTGCCTAGACCACCACTAGGCCAACCGCCCGCTTGAGAACATATCCCCACGATGCTGACCTTATACACACATCCTATGTCCATTTAAAAAAAAAAATTCTTATCCTTCCTTTTTCTCACAATTGCGCACGAGGGAGAACGAATGCCATGCAATGTGAAACATACCTTAGTGCATAATTTTAATCTATATTTATATGGATTCCACCTCCTTTCTTGACGTCGACGCTTATATAAAATTTTTATTTGCAACCTTCAAAAAGGTTGGCACCAAACCCATCTTGGGTTTAAATTATAATATAAAAATATTATAATAAGTTTTTTATTATTTAAACCTTTGTCTTCAAAATTTTGTCCCCAATATTATAATATTAAAATATTATAATATTATTTCTTTTAAGCCTTAGTCACTTGCATTCTTTTTGAACCATGGTCTTAAACTTGGGCCTTCAACCTTTTAACCAATTACTTAGAACTTTGTCCCAAGTGCTTTTAAACCTCTTTGGCTTATAATATTTAAAGTAAATATTATAACCTTTACTTTTTATCATGCCAAGCTATCATTGACATCAATGACAACCAATGTACTTAATATTTCCAACAAACATCAAATCTGTAACAAGAACTAATAGAACTAGTATGAGTCAAAGCATGCAAAAGGAATTTTGTGACGGAGAACATGTATAACCATTGCAACAGATATGGATAAAATATAGAGAAATATTAGAATCTCATTTATTGTGAAATTTGTGGAGGACATAATCATTCTCAAAAATATTGTCTACATAAAGAAAGGAAAAATCAAAAATTAAAAATAGATTTTGGATGGATAAGTATGAATGAATGGAATAAGATGAAATATGGTTTCTACAAGAGGAAACCAAGTGTGATGAAAAATCAAAGTTTGTTGAATGTAAAGAATGATATTAATCTTACCATGAAGAAATATGAAATGAATGATTATGACCCAAGCACAACTTGGAAGGTGGCTTATAGTAAAAGAACCCGTAGTGATGATTCTATAGAAATGATAGTCTTATGTTTTTTTTAGAGGTGACCTAGCTGCAGAGACCCATAGCTAGAGGTAGTGATCCAAAGACAAAGACCTAGAGGAGAAAACCTAGAGGTGACTTTGATGAATTGATCTAGAGATAGACACAAATAATTTATAAATGAAGGCTTAATAAAAAATACATATATCCAACCATACCAAAGTTTGAATAATGAAGAGAAGGAAGAATCAAAGAATGAAGGCAAAAATCCTTCTTACCAAATAATGTAATACTCGGGGGTGTTGGAAGTATTACATTATTTGGCTCCCTTGTAAATATTATTTTGGTAGAATGATTTATATTTTATATAATATATGTGTCAATATGAGATAGTGTCTATATTTTGGCTTACCACCCTTCTGTCAAATTTTAGAGGGTTCGAAGAGGATATCATGGCAAACTTTATAAGAACGTGGTCGAATGGCCATGTCTGCATAAAAAATGTTTGGTTTAAAGTTACTCCCACCATGATTGCAAAGGTTGTTGACTTATCGCTTGGTTTGGTGTGATAAACATTGCTTGGAACCAGATTTGGAAGGCTTCCCCAACTATCAGGACTTCAAATGGACTAGAGTTACCCTGGAGTGCGAGTCCCTTCCCTCCTCGTGGCTTGTCATTACAATTTCCCTCATG
The DNA here is from genome assembly GCA_028583015.1 of Wollemia nobilis. NCBI lineage: Eukaryota > Viridiplantae > Streptophyta > Pinopsida > Araucariales > Araucariaceae > Wollemia > Wollemia nobilis. The sequence continues at coordinate 6,817,712 of JAQPPZ010003077.1, read as the reverse complement.
CAATACCTCATCTGCGATGAACCATCTAAGTCCATGTCCAGTTTCCATATGGTCTTAGTCAACCATGTCTACGAGTACAAACCCTTGAATATCCCTACTTTACTTCATCGGTCAATCCATCTATCGATGTTCGTAGACCATAAAAATTTTACCCCTCCCATCCACCAAGGGTTATTTCCTGTGCTTTACCGCCATATCTTGTTAAACCCTCCCATTGTGGCCAACCCCTACAGTCCAATCCCCCTAATCCCCCTCTCAAAATGTGTTGTTTTTGCTTCCCCTTCCAAGCCCACCCCATCCCCTTCCAAGCCCACAACCTCCCCTACCAAGCCCACCCCCTCTACCAACAAGAAAGCTTCGTTGGGCAAGCGTAAAGTCAAAACAGAGGAGGTGCCCCCTCAGGTCCACAGGTCTTCCAAAACTAAAAAACCCAAGGCTAAGTCTAGCCAAAATTCCCCCCTTGAGGTTGAATAACTGAGCGGGGATTCGACTCCCACCTCTGGCATTTCCAATCAGCTCACCAGAATGTTCCTAAAAAGCTTCATCATGGCCTTCGAGAGTGCTGGCACGACTCTGAAGTATTCCTTGCAACAGTTGGTAGCACGTGTTGGAGAAGACACCTTGGAGATCGATCCCTAAATCTACTCCAGACCAATTTGTTTTTTGATGGTTGGTATGGTTGTTTTTCTGGTTATGTATTCTAGTGCCCTTTCTGGAGTCCTCTGTATGTATTTTTTTTTGGGTTTCTATGAGAAGGACCCTGTCTGGGTCCTAGCTATGTCTAAGGGTTTTTTTTGTCTGCTTCCAGTAGCCCCTGGATGGGCAAGTATTCCCTATTTACCGACACTACTATCCCCTACGTGGGAATTTTGACTAAGACATCCCCTGCGCAGGAATTTCTAAGATGGCATATGGTTCCTCTATCCCTCATGGAATGGAGTTTTGCAACAATGTTTTCTATCTGACTACTGAAGGTTTTTGTATATCTGGGATTGGGACCCAGTTAAAACCCTTATAATAAGAACATCAACTTACCAAAAAAAAGTGTAAGGTATCAATAGAGAGAATGAAGAGTCACATGATATGTGGTAGCATGAGAGTTTTGTCTTAATGAGAAAAATATGAAAGAATGCATATTTCAAATTTTTGAGGAGTGCAATAGTTAAAGTATTGAAAATTCATGTAAAGTGATATATTGAAGACAAAGCTCCATGCAATATAATCTCTGTGTATCAATCTTGTAATCCTTTCATATTAAATATTTTTGTGATATATCGATATTATTACAATACTGTGATTCATTGCTATATTTGTGAGTGACATTTATTTGATTTATTCTTGATCCTGGATAAGGTTGTATGAGCGAATCTAGTTGAAAATCTAATAGGGATGTCCATCACAATTCTATTATATTTCTCTAATAATGTTGCCTAATTGATAGTCATAGGATGTAGAGAACTAAATGGAAGAGAGAAAATATATGGACAAAGAGTAACTTGGGAAAATTTGGATTTGGTTGGACATGCTTTTTAATTGTGTAACTTCCTCTTTGTGGATGTTGATAACATATAGAAACCTTCATCTCCAATTTGTATAGAAATGGTCAAATAATGTTTATTGAATATTGGTGTATAATGCCTTCATACAAATTTGGTTTTCTACATTGTTCAATCTTAGAAATATGATATTATCTATTGATCTTTGTATATAGGTGTAAAAAACATTTGTTACTTCAATTATCAAGCTTAAAACCATATATGCAACTAGTTTATACAACTATTTTTTGGTTGTATAATAATTATTTTGTAAACATATAATTAAAGATAAAGTAAAATAGGCTAACACCAAAAATAAAGATATATTAGAATGTAGTACACAAACATTATCCAAGACAATATCCTATAATATAGGCTAACATCCTCCATATTTTCTCATGGTGTGATTAGTTATTGAACTATTAAAATATCTACAAGATCCAAAAGTTCCAAGGTCCCTACAATATCATTATGTGATATTTATTAAGATTTTACATGCAAAAATATTAGAAGAGACATTAATTTTTATATTTAAATATGAGGTATTAAAAATTATATTATAAATAAAATCTAAACAATGATTTGTTCTCTAAATAGTTATAAGTTGAAACATTATTAACTTGATAAGGTTCTACAATGAGATTACGTTTTTATTTATTTATTTATTTTTATTTCATAAATTTATAAATGCAAAATGATAATTTCTAAAAGAGCAACACAAGAAAATTATAAAATTATAAGTAAAATTCTTGATTACTCAAGATTACCATGAGATGAGAATATAAGAAATTAATTACCATTTGAAATACTAACACATATTGGTAGAACTTTGAGAGGTGGAATATTTCTTACACACATCAAAATTCTAAAATGTTATACAACTTTAAGAGGTGGAATATTTTCAAGCAGGTTGATCTATCTCATGATTTTTCGTTTGCTAATAAGATTGAAGTTTTTCATGATGTGGTTTCAAATTTGTGACCAGGCTAAAAAGGTGGCTATCGACCTAGACCATTTGCAAAATTTTATGAAATATTAGAGTGACGCCCCTTGTGTCATCAGTAGGTCAGTAGGGAGGCCCCTGATAGTTCACCTCCTCACCCAGCCAGATCCCGTTCGCATCGACGCCCTAATCTTGCATGACATCAACCTCCTCGAAGCAGATATCGTGACTATGGAGGGCTACTGTAGCAACCCAATTTGTATACCTCCCAACATTCTGTTCCTATGATCACACCGCAATCTACACTTGTGCCTAATTATGGTTGGGGGGATTCGAGCAGCTATGGGTATATTTTTGGTTGGTCCCATACTTCTTCTAAAATTACTCATGCTTCAGGATGGGGTGAGGAGCATTGTGATGGGTGGGGGGAACCACCCACTTCAAATGGATAAGGCTTTGTCTTTCTGGCTATGGAGCTGGACCATTTGGAGCACTATTGATTGTATTTTTTAAACTTCCTTAAGGCCTTTCTGGTTGTAGAATATTTCTAGTTTGATGTTGATGGTCATGGTGCTTGTGTGGTGCAATTTGTTTTTCTTTATCCACTATTAGGATAAGTTAGTGGCTCATGGGGTGTGATTTTTCTCCAACCACACATTTTTTTGGCTGTAAAGGATGTTTATTTTTATAATTAAAATGGCCTTTCATAAAAAAAAATGGTAGAAAACTATTTAAACATTCTTATGAATACAAAAAAATAAAAATATTTTTGTAGTACTAATTCATAACTATCAATTTCAACAAATTCAATTATATGTAGATTATATACATTTATCTTATTGATATTCAATTTTTTCCATCAAAATGGTTGAAAGTAAATGAATGTTTTAGTTTTGTATGAAAATTAAAATTTATATTATAAATGCATTTAATCCATAAATATCTCTTTACATATATCTAGGTTAATGACATGGACTATTATTTTTATGAATAAGTATATATTATAAAATTTCCTCTAAATTTTGAGGTCTTCTTGAAAATAATGATAATAATAATACTATGAATAAATCACTTTTCCAAGTGGACTAATTTAACTTATTCTACTTACGGTTGTTGAGGTTTAGAGAGAATTAAATTGAAATCCAATTAGGGTGTATTTTTTTTAGTACTAAAATAAAATTGACTGCCATATTAGTTAGGTCATAAACCTTGTCACTAACATAATTAATCCTTTAAATTAAAGTGAAAAAAAAATACACTTAATCATATAATTCCAAACTAAGGATCCAAATGTAACTTTCATGATTTAGTAAAAAGTCATGTGAATTATCATGCAAACATCCTAACATATCATGAATGCATTGGAGTATTTAACAATAATTTTGTGAGGTACAATGTGAAACCCTCATGATTGATCTTGTTACATATTTATTTGTAACTAAGTAAAAAATTAATCATTCCATAATAATCGTGCATAAATATTCATGTGGCATGGGAACAATCGATTAAATTCCTTGACTTTCAAGGAGGAGACCTAGGTTCAAATATTTCCAACAGATATATGCATAATTTCCAAGTTGTTCTAATAGCACTATGTGGTCATGATGTAATAGAAATGGGGTTGTTTTTGATCCCATAGAACCAATTAAAAAATAATGGTGCATAAATCACCATAGAGCCTATTTAAACCCATACATATCAAATTACTATGTAACTCATTTTCCATAGCCAACATCGTATTTATACATAGATTTTTAATTTATATTCCATGCTCTTCTCTTGCAAACTCAAAATAAGCAATGTTTATTTTTTATTCCTCCAAAATTTGATAAATTGTAAATCCAAATTTTAACCATTAATTGAGTTGCTATTCCTTTCTTTTAAGTTTTGATGAGAATGCAAATATCAAATGATAACTAATCCCCATTTAGAGACATGTGTTAACTTCAAAATGATAAGAAAGTTTGACTTTTATGACCTTATGGGCTATTGTCTACACTCTTATCTAGGAATATAAGATCATCTATAGGCTGTTTTCATATAAAATATAATTATCTATATAACTATCTATAATTATATCTCCCTTGAAACTTAGTAAGTTTGAAATCTTCTTTGTGTTGTTACTAGATACCTTGCTTATGGTTAGAACTTGCCATATACTCTATTGTATCAATACATGTGGAGGATTATAATTGCTGATTTTAGCAAGTGGTACAACACCATACATTCTAATAAGGAACTCCAAAGATAATTTCCTTCCCCATGAACTAGGTTTACACCCTAAAATTTACTATTCCCTCCTAATATCAACACACAAGAGGGGATTTTTATATTTAGATCTTCTTAGCAACATGATTTGTGCCTTATGATATCCTAGTTTGCTAATGTACTACACTTCAAGTCTATATAAATTGATTATGACATGTTCAATAATCACCACTCCTTTTGCATCTCCTCAATCTAGAAAAGAAAACCCATAATATTGTACCTTCTCCTTCTAGCATTAATAAAGGTAATTTATTCTCTACATGTTGTGGTGGGTATACTAACATAAAATTACACTCCCAAGACCAATGATAACTCCATTTGTATTTCTAAAATGGTAGATTAAAATTTATTAGCCCAATCCCCCTTTACTTCATTATACTTGTCTCCTTTAAAAGTAATGTCATTGGGGATAAAACATAATTTCATGGCAATATATGATAACTAATGGATTATACTAGTATTTTGTTATCCCTCCCTTGAAACATGTACCAACTATCAAAAGTGAAATCCTTAAAAAAATTACATCCTCTAATATTTATCCATGTCTTTTTGGTTTGGTAATAAACATAATGAATTTCCTCTCATGACACTAGAAAATTTAGAATTTAAATACCTAGATCCTTGTATAATCTTAAATATACTTTCTTGATATGGCATGAAGTATAACATGCAAAAGTTTACACTCAACTGCCTCACCTTAAGAGAGAGATAACTCCATCTCCCACTGCTTCAAACATTTTTGCTTGCTTGAAATTGCACCGTTATTATTTTCCAAATTCATACTCTTATATACACTACTTCAAGAGGTGAACAATTTGTATACATCTTTAATAGAAATATTTTTCCATTTTTTTTTTTGGTTTCTTGAGTTAACACCTCATATATTCTCTATGTTAACCTTTCCATTGGTTGATACATTATTATTGTGTATACAGTTTTTTTTTTTGAAAAGGTATTATTGTGTATGAAGTTGATATTAGATAAAAATTTAAATAAGTTTATATCTATCTATCTATCTATCTATCTATCTATATATCTATATATCTATATATCTATCTATCTATATATCTATAATTATAAAATTTCATTGTTTTGAATAGTTAAAATGAAAATATACATGGCTAAAGATACTTAAAATTATAAAATACTTAGTTCTATATTATAATTTTTATCTTTACCATTCAAAATAACAGAAAAATATATTATTTGTAGCAAATAATATTGGAGGGAAGGTATCACATGGGGTATAGGGAAATTTCAAGGGTTATCACAATATAAATCAAGGTCAAACACAAAAGGAAAATCTTATCATTTTGTCCAATTGATTTGGGGTAAGTATATGGGAGTGTGGAATTTTATGCTAAAAGCAAATTTTGAATCCTATGTGTGACCCTTAACATTTAATTAGAATCCAAGGTTTAAATCACATATATGAACCTAAACATTTTGCCTAACAAATTTGGATCAAGTGGTGGAAAATAAGGAGTTTCATACTATAAACCAAGGTTCTAATCCTTTGGGTAAATATTTATGAAATGTCATGATATCAAGTGGTTAAAAATGTATGCTTTCAATGTGAAGACTTAGGTTCAAATATTGCCAAGTGATATGTTATAAAACCACTATGAGGTTGGTTGACATATCATGATAACATTGTGATTATGTGATAGGGGTGTGGCCTATTTAAATTCCATATAAGCAATTAAAATATGTTTAAGGAGGCATGTTCTTTAAATAAAAACACTACAACTCAATGTAATGTTTAGAATACAAAAATAAAAATATGTAATTATTGTTTGTAATACCATTGATTAATTTAAAAAATTAAACATGTGTGCCATTTTAATATTTATTTTTATAGTTCTTGATCATCAAATTAACACATTCAAAAAAATAGATTGAAATATAATTTGGATACTCCTACACCTACTTCAAGAAAAATCCGCACCAAATATCAAATGAGAATTTGAAAATAGTTCATGGTTTGGCTAAATTGATCCCTTCATTTTATCCCAAAATAAATTGAGAAATACCTTTCAATAATATTAAGTGGAATTATTTCTTTTTTTTATAAAGGTTTCATCATCATTTTGATCACAAATCTATGTCCAATCTTCTTTCAAAATGTGTTTTTAGATCCTCTATAATCCCAAAACCTAGATTAACTACCAAATTTACATTAATTTAGTGTATCTAGTTTGCTTATTTTCCATTTTGAGTGTTTTTTGGGTTCAAATTGGTACTAGATCCTTATATGGTATGGAAAAATTTCTCCCTTTCATGATTCATCCACTTTTTTTGTTGTTTATAACTCAATATCATAAATTTCAAGTGCAATTTCCTTGTTTTTGTTAGGAGGGAAAACTAAAGGGATTTCAATTATTCATAAAAATGTGTTACATAAATAGGCACAAGGCCTATATGATGAACATGAAACTTGTCAATGAAACTGACAAGTGTCAAACTGAAGGCATAGTGTACTTTAACTCTAACATTCCCCCTTAAAGTGCACTATCCTAACTAAAGAAAAAAACAAAGCAAGTCAACATTAGGTAACAATTTTTCTCTAAAAATATCTTGATGTCCTCCATTTACATGTATTCTTGTTATATTATTGAATATATTTGATTTCTTATCCACCTTGGAATCTTATAGAGCTCCACCCTACTCTTTATTTATTCATGGATTTTACAACATGCTAGAAAGGTGTCACAACATTGAAAAATAGAGATATGATACACTCTTATTGTATTTATTACTTCTTAATGGGATGACATAATGCCTCTATACACTCATTTATTTTCCATGATTATTAGTTATTCAAATTGCTAAAAACCTAGTGTCATTCCACCACTCAACCACACAATGATATAATTTTTGATATTTGATCATCCATCATGGTTAGAAATTAGGTATTAACCTTTTCTAAGTCATCATGGTTTACTGAATCCATGACATCATATTAAGTGTTTTTAAAAATGCCAACATAATTTTTAGTGATGTAAATTTCCCATGCACCCAAGGACGTTCTTGCATTAGGCACCCATGGTAGAAAAGAAAACATGATTTCCAACTCATGATACTTGAATGAGTTCTTCTAATGACTATCCATAAAGACCAATTTCATGTAGACTCATCCACATGTCTTCTTTAGCATCTTTATCCTTTTATTTTATTAAATATTATTTACCTCTTACCTCTTATTTGCTTGATTCTAAGATGAATAAAATCCATATATATTCAAATATTTATTAATTACAAACTTAATTTTCTATAAGGAACATGAATGTCTAAATTTACAAATTATGTGAAATATTTAGTTTTGATTTTTCTACCCAATTTTAATAGTTTGAATATTATAATATTTAGTTGGGAATTAAGATAATATTTTAGAAAAAGGTTTTATGATCTCAAAGACATAAAATTGAATTATTAAAATTATTTTAGTATAAATACAACTATTAAAAAATTATCATAAAGATCTCTAAATTTTTAATTAATATTGAAATAAGTTAAACATATTAAATATTATTGATTTAACTATAAGTTATTCAATTTAAAAATTTAACTTCATAATATTAATATATATTATCTAATGAATTTAAGTAAAGTAAAATTAAAAAAAAATTAAAAGTTTTGTTCTAATATATATATATCACCCTTATATAAGTTATGAAATTTAAATTAAGGTGGATGATGGATGATGGATTTAGTGCAAGTGAAACAAAATAAGTATCAATAAAAATAAAATCATGACAAAGAAGCCCTAGTTGGAAGTAAAGATACCTAAGTTGGGGGAAGTATCTTTACTAGCAAAACACAAGGGGAAGATGAAATATATGTCAAACCTTATCAAAATAGTAGATAATTTATTAAAATTAATTATTAAAGATTATATAATCAAGCATGATATAATATAAGTTCTTATAATTAGATGGTTGGTTTATAAATTCACTTAATATTTAATAAGCTTTTTGATGGCTTTTGAAGCCTTAATATTAATATAAACTCATAGGATCAAATATAGGATAGCAACAATATAGTAAGATCAAGATAATTATGTAAGCAAAATAATATGAGCAAACTAATATGTATATCAAGGCTTATAATATATCAACTAACATTCATTAATAAGCAAAAATTATGAATGTAAATAACCTGAATCATATATGTACAAAGCATGTAGCACAACTTACAATATTAGTTGCTCAAATGCATGTAAACTTTATTACTCCTCTTTCTCTTACAATATAACACTTGATTTTATACACTTGTTGAATGACGATTGATGTTGGATAGATGGATAATAGATGCTTCTTTATGGAGTACTATATAGCCATAGTAGAATGACTCTTTGTATATCTGACTATTCCTTTCCATATGCCAAGTCTCATGACTCTTGGCTTCTCTACTTGACACTTGCATACACATGAATCTATTATGTATGCACACATAGAAATGACTCTTCATTTAGAATACTATAATATAAATACACTTGTGCACACTTACATATAAGACACTTGTGCACATAGACTCATATGACACTTGTACACTTACTCACATGACACTTGTGCATTTCCTGCATATTATTACATTACATAAAATATTACTCACACTTTAAACTAAGAATCAAACCTAATATAATATTTACAAGATGTATCATGGAGGTACCATGGGGGTACATTAGCATGTACCAAATAATGTAATATACTCCAACACCCCCTTGTATTACATTATTTGGTTATTGAAGACTTTAGTCTTCAATCATAGTCCTCGTTCTTCAAGTGAATTTGTAATGCATGTGATATTATGCTATCCTTGAATTTGTTTCATCATATTGAAATTTAGATTCACCCAATGATTTCATCGATAAAAGGATTCCTATTGGAACAAAATCTGCCTTCGGTTAATAGTGTTGCGCCTTAGACTTTGCCAACATTGAATAGACAGATCTTGCTTGAGATCATCTGTCTAGTCTCCAGAGAAGGCTGGTTCCTTTGAGTTTTTTAGAGAAAAGGGGAACAAGAGATAAGGGAAATATAGCCTAAGCTAGAAACTTTTCTCATGGTACAGATTGGACAACAACAAACATTGATGATGCAGATTAGCTACTTTCAAAGTTTTCTATATCTCTTCTTTATAGAAAACATGAATTCTTGAGTGTGACTTTTAGATGTTCGTCTAAAAGCATGTAAATATATTTTAATGTTCAACTCTAGAAACAAGATTTATACGTGCACAGTCCAGATTTCAGAACAGATACATTATAAAACTTAGAATGAATAAAAGTTAAAACACCAGGAACATACACTTGCACACGAAGTTTCGGAAGCCGGAAGAAGAAATCTTTTATTGCTTGTAATCCAAGTACATGTACATCAAGCTTGTAAACGTCCAAGAGCCGACCTTTTTTCATGGTCGACTCACTCCTATTTATACCCTAAAAAGAGTATCTTCTACTACGTACATTTAATTTCTTCAATCAATTACAAGTAATTGTCTGTAGTTTCTAATAATATACAACGAATTTCCCGCAGATTGGATAGATTTCCTTCTGGCTAATTTTAGATGAGCCTGTTATTCTGCAATCATCCAGCGGACCTGCCAGGTTATAATCAACAGACCATTCTTCAAAAATCAGCACCTGATGTCAGTGCATGTCCCCAGTTGCCAAAAATATACTCTATTCCTTTACAGCTAGCGTGTCGCGAAATCACGACATTCTTTCCTTGCTTTGCTCTTTTGCCGCCTCCAACCGTGAAAATGAGACATGTCATGAAATCGTGACATTCGTCTCTTACTTTGCTCTTTTGCTACCTCCCATCGTGAAAATGAGACATGTCACGAAATCACGACGTTCGTCTCTTGCTTTGCTCTTCTCCCTTCTATCACAAAAATGAGACATGTCATGAAATCGTGACATTCGTCTCTTACTTTGCTCTTTTGCTACCTCCCACCGCGAAAATGAGACATGTCACGAAATCGCGACGTCCGTCTCTTGCTTTGCTCTTCTGCCCGCGAAAAGGCAACATGTCACGATATCGCGACACTTCTGCCTCTTTGTTCTCCTTTGTTGCTCTTAGCCATGAAAATGCAACATGTCGCGATATCGCGACACTTTTGCCTCCTTGCTCCCTTTGTCGCTCTTAGCCACGAAAATGCAACATGTCGTGACATTTTTGCCTCCTTGTGCTTTCTCTTCTCTTTTGGCCGCGAAAATGCGACATGTCACGATATCGCGACACTTTTTCCTTCTTGCTCTTTCTCTTCTCTTTAGCCACGAAAATACATGTCGCGATATCGCGACACTTTTTCCTTCTTGCTCTTTCTCTTCTCTTTAGCCATGAAAATACAACATGTCGCGATATCGCGACACTTTTTCCTCCTTGCTCTTTCTCTTCTCTTTAGCCACGAAAATACAACATGTCGCGATATCACGACACTTTTTCCTCCTTGCTCCTTTTTGTTGCTCTTAGCCGCGAAAATGCAACATGTCGCGATATCGCGACACTTTTGCCCCCTTGCTCCCTTTTGTTGCTCTTAGCCGCGAAAATACAACATGTCGCGATATCGCGACACTTTTTCCTCCTTGCTCTTTCTCTTTGCTTTGAACCACGAAAATGCAACATGTCGCGATATCGCGACACTTTTTCCTCCTTGCTCTTTCCCTTTGCTTTGGACCACGAAAATGCAACATGTCGCGATATCGCGACACTTTTTCCTCCTTGCGGTGTTTTGCTTTTTCTTTGATCTTTAGCATATGGGCCACTTTGATCTTCTTGGAAAATATGCAAAAAGGTGCATCAGCTATTTTTCCGTAGTTAGTCATTTTTTGACTAACATTCTTGGCGCCTTTCGGGGGAATTTTTGCTCACAAAAATAGAGACCAGGCCTTCATCCATTGGGAAACGGAGTCACCAGCACAGCTGCGAAAAGTAAAATTTCGAGTGGAAAAACAAAGATAAAAGAAAAAGGATGCATTCCTGCTCACCCTTTTTAGATTTTCAATCTTGGCCATGGTGGACTGTGACTCAGTCCCTTGAGAAGTTGTAACTCCAGCCGCTGGGATGTCAATTCTAGGGAGAAATGGAATGGGAGCAACTACGGACCCAATATTTAGCGGACTATGAGAAGATGCTGCCATTTCTGGGAGAACAAGGTAATTCTTTGGCAAGGACATTATATTTTTGTCGATTTTAGAAAAGGAAGGAGAATTACAATGGGAATGAGTAGGAGAATGAGAAGAAGAAAGTGAAGAAAGCATACCTATTTTCGGTTGGGCTGGCTGTTGGTGTCCTTCTTCTCCTTCATGTTCACTGACGACAATTTCTTCACTCTACATTTTTTCTGCATCAGGATTTTCATTTTCTTCACCCCCCCCTTTTTTCTCCTCCCCCCCCCCCCCCCCCCCTCTTTTTTTTTTTTTTTTCCTTTTTTTTTGGGGGGGGGGGGGGGGGCCCCTGTCCCCCCCCGCCGTCGGTTTTTCCTTTAGTTGTATGGGCTGGTTCGCCTTCCTGAGTCTCTTTCCCTGAGTCGTCCTCTGTATCTTGAGGCTCTTGATCACTAGACGAGGTTTGAATAATACTCTTGTCTTTTCCTCCTATCCGCCATCATTTTCAGGCGATCACGCGGTAGCCCCAGATTTTTGAACATTCAAATTTTTCCCTCCAGATTTCTTTCAAAATATCAGACCCCGATAGTCCGCAAAAAATGATTCTTATTAGGCCGTAAAAAGGGAAATATTTACAAAACTCCAAACTTATAATATACTGTACATATAATGGTGATCTGTAGCTTTTACTGGAAATACAATTTCAGGTGAAAAGCATTCACCGTGATGGGTAGAACCCATCCATATTGATCTTCATTTCTCACCCAAACTTGATTGTAACTAGAGAAGTCGTCTAACAGAGAAAACCTTTCTGCCCCTGCCACAGTATGAAGGATTAGGTCAATCTAGGGTAAAGGATAGTGATCCTTTAAAGAGGCTCTGCTCAAATTTCTGAAATCGACGCATAGTCGTATTTCTCCATTTTTCTTGCGGACTGGAACTAAATTTGCCACCCAGGTAGAGTGCTTGATTGGGTATATTATCTTAGCCTGCAGGAGTTTTAACAACTCCTGTTTCATTAAGGCTTCAATTTTAGGATTCATAGGCCTCTACCTCTGCCTAAAAGGTTTAGCTCCTTCCTCTAGTTCGATGGTATGCTGAATGACCTCTTTCCTGTACACTTTCAGATCACTATAAGTCTAGGCTATTATATCTGGATATTCTCTACATAACTATTTTATTTGTTCTAGTTCTACCACTGTACAATCGGTCCCTACTTTGATCATTTTTCTCGGTTCTAGTTCTATTTCCTTATACCGATGTTCATCAACCTTGATCTTTCGACCTACAACTCTGTCGCTATTGTCGAAAAGGCTCTCCAGGGTGATCAATCTCCTGGGGATATGATTGTTTTTCAATTGAATAAGGCTCTCTTCGTCCTCTTCTTGTAACGCTCTATCTGTAGAGCAATTCATCTCATGAATCAGAAAATCTAGGATCTGCTCATCGTTCTCAAATACCTGCCAAAAAATGTCCTTGTCGGGCATAGAAGGCCTGTATATAAGTCTAACTATTTTAGACTTCTGAATAACATTGCTGACTGGGCAAAAATTTGATCCTACTGATGCTAACAGGTCTGCATGTGTGTTCTTCTCTCTAGAAATGGATTTCATGTTTAGTGCTTCAAAATTTTCCAATAGATCCAACACTTTGTTTTTGTAAGCCCTTAGGTAATGTTGCTTACAAATGCATTTGCCAGTAACCTGTTTAACGATCAGCTCTGAATCTCCATAGATCAAAGTTGTTTTGCACCCTTTTTAGCTTTCCTGAGTCCCAAACACAAGGCTTCGTATTCAGCTGCATTATTGGTGCAACTCCATGTCAACCTATATGAAAAGACTTTTTCTTTTCCAGTAGGCAAAATCAGAACGATTCCAGCTCCTGCTCCATTTTTGCACCTTGACCCATCAAAGTACAATTTCCATAACTAGTTGGCCAAATCATCTGTTTTAGGGACAACAATAGGGAGCTTTTTTGGTTTCTCAATGGAATAGCTTCCCATTTCTGTCTCTATCATAACATTGAAGTCTTTCATTGAAAATTGATCCTCAGATTGGAGTTCCTCCAGGGTTTCTTCCATTAAATCGATGTTTTCCAATTCTTCAGACATCATGTTGATGGTAGTTGTTTCCTCCAGTCTTTCTACGTGGAAAGTAGATGGTTTTTCATTGTAGATCTTGACTCTTTTACCTTTGAAAGGTACCTCCAAATGAGAATAATCTAGAGACAGATAACCGCCCATTTTGGCTATGAATTCTCTGGATAAACACATACCGAAATATGGTTCTAAGTCTACAACGACTACTTCTTGTATGACGACTGCTTCTGGCATTCTATGGAGTTGAATAGGGATATCTTTGATCACCCCGATAGTTTTTACTAGAGTACCATCTAATTGCAACACACCAGGATGACTTCGAGTATATTCCATCCCCATTATGTCACATACGGCTTTCGGCATCACCGTAGTTGCGGCCCCTGAATCAATCATACAATTGTGAACTATCCACCCCTCCATTTGCAAAGATAGATAGAATGGGGGCGGTCTATTTTTTCCAGAGGTTGGCACCACATTTGCTTGTATAACATTTGAGAAGGAGGCATCATTTTTTAAATTTAGGGACTCTTGGAGGAGGTCAATCTGACCAAGAATTTGCAGTGCATCATACATGCTTATCTTGGAAGGAGTCCTCTTCATTTCTTTCGCAATGTTGAACGAAAGGGTTGCAGTGGGGGATACCTCAGCACTCTTTTCCCTTCCACTAGTAGATGCGTCGTATCTGTCTCTATAGACCTGCGTGGCTTCTGTTCTTTGCCTTTTTGTCAATGAAGGAAATCTGAGTCTTTCCTTCGCTTGCTCTTGAGCCTCGCTCCCTTTTCTAGGGGGAAATTCTTTTCTTGGTGTAGTCGCAGAAGTCTGAGGAGGGTCAGAATGTCCTTTCTCATTAGACTGGTTTTTTTGCGGAGTTGCCCTGGGGGCAGGAGGAAAACCTAGTGGTTGGAGTTCCTTAGGGTCAACTTGTAATGACTTTTTTCCCGACCTTGTCAGGACTGAGACTTGCTCCACGGATGGCATTGCCAAATTGTGGTGCACCTCTCTGATTATGTTCACCTGTCCCTTGCCGGTTTCTTTGGCTCTTTCATTAATAACCGCTTGCACATGATGTTGATGAATCATGCATGAATCCTTTCCATGAGGATCATTGCAAGTGGTACACCAATAATCAGAATTAGTGGGTTCTCCATTATCTCTCGTCTCATTTGCATACACCACATTTTTTTCTCTTGTACCCTTCCACTTGTCGAAGCACCTTCCTTTTGTATCTGTGGAAATCTTCTTGCTTGGATATTCCGTTCCACCTCTCTCTTTTTCATGGACGCCATTTCATTTGACAATGTCTTCATTGTATCAATTATGGTCGTGTATTGATCATTGGGGGGAGCTGATGCAAGGGGTGTGGCTGGTAATGCAAGGAATGTAGGAGGTGCAGCTATAGCTGGGAGGGCCTGCGTTGATGGGAGTACAGGCAGTTTAGAGATTGACGCTTGGGAAAGCTCTGGTACAATTGGCAATAGACTCTTTGATGGATATCTTTTTGTAGCGATGAGATCAGCTTCACCCTTTGCTGCCTCTACATAGATCCCAGGAAAAGTGGTTACACGGGATTGCCTTATTATCATACTGAGATCTGAATCAAAAGCCCTTAAATAATAGCATATAGCTTGTTCTTCCGTGGGCTTTAGGCCTTGCGGTACTCTATCCCGAGTTCTGGTAAATTTGATGTTGAAATCTTGGATTTCTTCTTGTGGATGCCTCTCAATGACAGTGAATTGATTCAGCAATGTGAAAGGATCCGCATGTATATTAAATTCATCGACCAGACGACCGGCCAATACTACCCAAGAAGTAATGGATCCAATGGGAAGCGCTCTGTACCAATAGAGCATCTTTCCTTTCAAAGATATAATCAACAATCTGACCATTACATCTTCCTGAGTGATGTTGTAAACAGATGCTAGCGATGATACATCTAAACAATGCTCATCTGCTATTTTTCCTATTTCGTCAAAGGTCGGTAATGCTTTTAGTGCAGCTTGTGGAATTTGGTGGTGTGTTCCCAAGTTCAAAGGGCCAGTTTGATTCCACACAAGATGTGCTGGGGCAGGGGTGGCTGCCATGATTGCTAAAGGAGTTACAACCGCTATGGGATTGCTTGCAGATGCTCCTACAATGGGTGTTAAAGAGGTGCTAATGGTGTCGGGCGGATTTGATCGTGCGGCTAGCACAGGGTGTGCTTTTAGGCTTTCGAGATGTAGTTCAAAGAACTCGATAGCTAGCTCGGGATCTGGTTATCATATGGCTATATAACCAGAAGGTTTTTAGACAAGGTCTTTCTTTTATGGTCTAAATTGCAACGGAGTCGCCAGGTGGTTTTTCTTGAGATTTTTAAACAAAAAGGCTCTTAAGGTAAAACACCAAAACTTATACAATACTGTGGGATTGTTGGTCCCACCGGGTGTGCCAAAAACTGTTGGAACAAAATCTGCCTTCGGTTAATAGTGTTGCGCCTTAGACTTTGCCAACATTGAATAGACAGATCTTGCTTGAGATCATCTGTCTAGTCTCCAGAGAAGGCTGGTTCCTTTGAGTTTTTTAGAGAAAAGGGGAACAAGAGATAAGGGAAATATAGCCTAAGCTAGAAACTTTTCTCATGGTACAGATTGGACAACAACAAACATTGATGATGCAGATTACTACTTCAAAGTTTTCTTTATATCTTCTTTATAGAAAACATGAATTCTTGAGTGTGACTTTTAGATGTTCGTCTAAAAGCATGTAAATATCTTTTAATGTTCAACTCTAGAAACAAGATTTATACGTGCACAGTCCAGATTTCAGAACAGATACATTATAAAACTTAGAATGAATAAAAGTTAAAACACCAAGTTTGGAAGCCAGAAGAAGAAATATTTTATTGCTTGTAATCCAGTACATGTACATCAAGCTTGTAAACGTCCAAGAGCCGACCTTTTTTCATGGTCGACTCACTCCTATTTATACCCTAAAAAGAGTATCTTCTACTACGTACATTTAATTTCTTCAATCAATTACAAGTAATTGTCTGCAGTTTCTAATAATATACAACGGATTTCTCATAGATTGGATAGATTTCCTTCTGGCTAATTTTAGATGAGCTTGTTATTCTGCAATCATCCAACGGACCTGCCAGGTTATAATCAATAGACCATTCTTCAAAAATCAGCACCTGATGTCAATTGCATGTCCCCAGTTGCCAAAAATATACTCTATTCCTTTACAACTGGCATGTCATGAAATCGTGACATTCTTTCCTTGCTTTGCTCTTTTGCCGCCTCCAACCGTAAAAATGAGACATGTCACGAAATCATGACATTCATCTCTTACTTTGCTCTTTTGCTGCCTCCCACCATGAAAATGAGACATGTCATGAAATCGTGACGTTCATCTCTTGCTTTGCTCTTCTGTCGCTTCCAGCTGCGAAAATGAGACATGTCACGAAATCGTGACATTCGTCTCTTACTTTGCTCTTTTGCTGCCTCCCATCACGAAAATGAGACATGTCATGAAATCGTGACGTCCGTCTCTTGCTTTGCTCTTCTGCCCATGAAAAGGCAACATGTCACGATATCACGACACTTCTGCCTCTTTGTTCTCCTTTGTTGCTCTTAGCCATGAAAATGCAACATGTCGCGATATCGCGACACTTTTGCCTCCTTGCTCCCTTTTGTCGCTCTTAGCCATGAAAATGCAACATGTCACGATATCGCGACACTTTTGCCTCCTTGTGCTTTCTCTTCTCTTTTGGCCATGAAAATGCGACATGTCACGATATCGCGACACTTTTTCCTTCTTGCTCTTTCTCTTCTCTTTTGCCACGAAAATACAACATGTCACGATATCGCGACACTTTTTCCTCCTTGCTCTTTCTCTTCTCTTTAGCCGTGAAAATACAACATGTCACGATATCACGACACTTTTTCCTTCTTGCTCTTTCTCTTCTCTTTAGCCACGAAAATACAACATGTCACGATATCACGACACTTTTTCCTCCTTGCTCCTTTTTGTTGCTCTTAGCCATGAAAATGCAACATGTCGCGATATCACGACACTTTTGCCCCCTTGCTCCCTTTTGTTGCTCTTAGCCGTGAAAATACAACATGTCGCGATATCGCGACACTTTTTCCTCCTTGCTCTTTCTCTTTGCTTTGGACCGCGAAAATGCAACATGTCGCGATATCGCGACACTTTTTCCCCCTTGCTCTTTCTCTTTGCTTTGGACCACGAAAATGCAACATGTCGCGATATCGCGACACTTTTTCCTCCTTGTGGTGTTTTGCTTTTTCTTTGATCTTTAGCATATGGGCCACTTTGATCTTCTTGGAAAATATGCAAAAAGGTGCATCAGCTATTTTTTTGTAGTTAGTCATTTTTTAACTAACAATTCCTAAATCCCATTTCTTGTACTTTGCCTTTCAAAACATTCAACAATATTACCTTGAAACAATACAAGCTCTTGAGAAAAACCAATTGAATCTAAGATATATATCCCATTCTTAATTGATTCCATGGCCTTTGTTATATTTTATATTTTTATAAAACATTTATTGTTCTCATTTATATATTTGAAATCAATTGATCTTCTGATTTCAACCAATTTAGTAACTAAAATGAGATTGGATGACAACCCTAAAACATACATAATATATTTTAATACAAAATTTGGAAATGGTGCACTAGGTGTTACACAACCACTTCCATGAACTAGGTACCTCTTATCATCAATAAATTTCAAATAGAAATTATCTTTGACTTCCAAACAATCAAACCATTGTAAATTACCAATCATATGATGACTAGCACTTGAGTCTATATACCAAAGATATTTTTTTGTTTGAATCACTTGATTGGCTTTACTTGAAACTATTTTACATTGTTGACAAGAGTTTTGATAAATATGATGTTTCTCACTTGATGTACCTTGTTATTGAACTTTTCATTTGAAGAATATGGTTTTATATTTTGATAATATCTTCTACGTTGAAAAGTTCCTCTTGATAACTTACCCATTTTTATACCCTTTAAGTTAAAAACTTATAACTCCCTAGATTTAAATAATTCAAAGTTTCTAAATTAAAAACCTATGAAGTAGAAATCCTTGTCTCCCTAATTGTTAGAAACTAAGAAAATAAGAATTTTGCAAATTTAATTTTCCTAAGTTTGATGTTGAACTCCTTTTGACTCCCAAATTAATTAATTTGCAAAAATTCAATAATCTATTATTTCAAAAATTAATAAAGCAAATCAAATTCAAATTTATCTAACTAAAAAAAACTTATAACTCCAATCTTAAATTATCATCCTACTTATCACTCCATATCAAAAAATATTAAATTAAACCTTATCACTCCTTAATTAACTTTTACCTTTATCAAAAAATATTACCTTCTAAATTTTGCATAGCGTGCCTTATCATATTTGGATGCTTTGAACTATGTTTCCATACTTGTGCGGACTGACTTTATTTAACTTCCTCGAATGCTACGTGCCTGCAGATGGATGTTTCACTTTAGGTAGGTAGAAAATGAAATGTTAGGATTTATTGGTATTCCATTGCATTGAGAATATTACATCCCTAGGTGGTTATGTAAGGAGAATTTCTTGTTGGTGCTTCTATCTCCCTAAGTAGTCTATGAGTGTTACACTTCCTTCTATACCAATAATGTGTCTAAACTGATTGGAAATTCCTTACCAACATTCACCTTGTTCGTTCACTCTCCTTTTGGTGTTGTGTAGAAGGCATTTTCTTGGCCCTTGGAATTTATTCTTATTGCTTTGGCTCTTGGTGTTTCCTCTTATTGCTTTGGATTTTGGTGTTTTCTCTTACTGCGTTGGCTCGACTGCATATTTTCTTCTTCTAGCGATGGCTCTTGGAGATCGACAACAAAATTTTATCTTCTTGCGTTGGCTCAACTATGGCTTTTCCTCTTCTAGAAATGGTTTGACTTATGGAGATTGTGCCATTTATCTCTTCTTACTATGTTTCTTCTCATGATTGATGCATTATATCTCACTTAAATATTATTGTTTTTATTTATTTTTAATATGCTACTCCTTTTTGTAGGTCAAAAGATGCTCATGTTCAGGTTAGTTCTTTGTTTGGTGGTGGATGCTCTACATTATCCTCACTCAATCACTTGAAATCATTATGCTCACTCTTTAACATTGATCTAGGCAAAATAATGTTACCCTGAAACTCTATCCTTGGGCATCCAAAAACTTTATCCTCGATACCTTGAGCATCTTTTCCAAGATAGTACCTTGAGCGTCCACTCTTTCTTCTAATGGATGCTTGCTGACTGTTGCTATACTTACTACAATCTAGAGCCTCTTCTTGATCAAACTTCTTCTTTTCTTAGTATATATTTAGGTCTTCTTTCTTCAATAGGACTTATATTTGATTGCTGCTCTTATCAAGCCACTATGTCAAGGTATATAACCTAAAAACTTTCTATATCAAGGTCTCACTTCAAGATCTAAAAATTCTCATAGATCGCCTTTATTCCAAATAGTATTTTAGAATAGGTAACCTTGATCTATTATTTTTCTTCTATCTTTGTCAAGGTCTCTCTTCAAGACCTAAATATTTTTGCAACTTTCAATTAACCTTTGCTTGATGAAAGCTAACTATAAGATAGATATATCAGTCCTTGATATATCCTTTTTCTTTTCTGCTTTCTCTTGCACTTGAAGATGAAAGTCTTCTCTATCTGTTGTAGGAAGCGGGGTTATGCATAAGGGGTTGGACTCAAAATGTACTTGTAAAAAAATGGTGAATCCTAATCAAAATCAAGGTGAATCATGGATAATTCTAATAAAATCAAATCGAGCATCTTCATACCAAAATTTGGGGTATTTGAAGCCCTAAAATATAAGGTCATATTTAAGGCCACTTTTGACCTATTAAATAATATTATAACTTCATAAAAACACCACTAGCATATCAGTCTTGAAAAGATCTTTCCAATGAGTACAAATATGCCTATGTTTGGATATATATTATGGCAAATTAACCCTAAGAAACAATTGGTCCTAAAAATTTTAGGTGAATGGGCCGACGTCGAGGGTCCTCATATTTGCAAATTTATAATTTTGAAAATCCTAATATTCGCCCAATTTGCGAATATTCACTACTATGCATAACCTTGGTAGGAAGATTCCCTCACTTTGATAATCAATATCTATTGCAAATGTCTTAGGTCACACCTAAGAACCCAAATAATGTCAAGGTGACTCAAATTTCCCTAATGCCTCAATCAAAATTAGAATGACTTGATTGTACCAAATCCTTCAACTTCCTCTTGAGTTGATAGAAATCAGTGTCAAGGATTATCTATGTCCTTGAAATTCTTCTGATGTCAAGGGTTGGCTATTTCCTTGTAATGATCAACTATCTTAAAGTTGATTCACCCTCCAATAGTTGAGTCCTTGTATTCACTATTTATAACCATGGAAAGACCCTATAGATGAGTCCTAGTATTCACTAGTTATTTTGCAACCGTGGAAGGACTCTATTGCTGAGTCCTAATCTTCACTAGTTGTTCTTGCAATTATGGAAAGACTCTAGCCTTTTTAATTACTTTGATATTACAATAGAGTCTATGTCTATCTCCCTTTAAAGTAGATAGAATATAAACCAATTTTATCAAAGTAGAAAAAATTAATTATGTATACAACTAAATATATTCAACCTATGCAAGAAACTACTCGTAGTAGCTCTGATACCACTAATGAATTTTGAAGCCTTATAAACTTAGGATAAATTTCATAGGATAAAATATAATATAGCCACAAAATAGTTAGATCAAGATAATGATGTAAGCAATATAATATGATCAAACTAATATGTATATTAAGACTTATAATATATCAACTAACATTCATTAGTAAGTAGCAATTATGAATGTAAATAGTCTAAATCATATATGTAAAAAGCATGTAGAACAACTTACAATATTTTTTGCTCAATGTAAACTTTATTATTCCCATTTCTCTTACAATATAATACTTGCTTTTCTACACTTGATGAATGATGATTGATGTTGGATAGATGGATAATAGATGCTTCTCTATGGAGTACTTACTATATACATGATTATTCCTTTCCATATGCCAAGTCTCATGAATATTGGTTGCTCTATTTGATACTTGCATACACATGAATCTATCTTGTATGCACACCTATACATGACTCTTTAATTAGCATACTCTAATCTAAATATACTTGTGTACATATACTCACATGAAACTTGTGCATTTCCTACACATTATTATATTACATAAAATATTATTCACACTCTAAATTAAGACTCGATCCTAATATAATATTTACAAGATGTACCATGAAGGTGTTAAATTTCTAAATAGGTTAACTCACAGAAAGCTCTATCTAGGATCTAAAATAAATCAAATAAATGCTACTAACAATGAAACTCAATAATGAAATCACAACAATATTTTACAGATAATATCTCACATAATATAACTCAGATGCACACAATATACAAAAATTACATTAATAATACAAATTGATTACATTGCATGGAGCTTTACCTCTAATATATCATTTTATGACTTTTCAGTTCTCTAACTATTGCTCTCCTCTTTCATATAGGAGATACAACCTTTCATATTCCTCTAATAAAGATAAAGTTCTCATATTGCCACATATCATGTGACTCTTCATTCACTTTTGACATTGCACTTTATCTCATACTGACACATACATTATACAAATATAAATCATCTACCAAAATAACATTGCAAGGGGGTCAAGTAATATAATATATCCAACACCCCCATATTACATTATATGGTAGAGAGGTCTTGTTCCTTAATTTTTTAATTCTTCTTCAATATTCATTCTATGGCTCTAACTCTATCATGGTTGGATGAGTGCAATATTTATTAAGTCTTCCTATATAAATTATCTATGTTTACCTTTGGATCAATATATCTAAGCTGCCTTTGTATTTTCATCTCTTGATCACTACCTCTGGGTCACTACCACTAGATCTGCCTTTGGGTCACTACCTCTGGGTTTTTACCTCTAGGTTACTATCGCTGGGTTATTGCCAATGGATCACTACCTCTGGTTCATTGCCTCTAGAACTCTACCTCTGGGTAGTCTCTAGATTATCATTGTCTTTGGGTCATCCACTAGAAAATTCATAAGGCTACCATATTTGTAGGATCATCACTACAAGTGCTTACATTGTATGTTACCTCCAAAGGTATCCTTGGATCATTATTTATTTTATTTTTCTTCATGATAAGATCAAATATCATTCTTTACATTCAATAAAATTTGATTTTTTATTACACTTGGTTTCCTTTTGTAGAAACCATACAACATTCCTTTCATATTATTCCATTTATTCATACTTATCCATCCACAATCTATTTTTAATTTTTGACTTTCCTTCTCTTTATATAGACAAGTTTTTTTAGAATGATTATGTCCTCCACAAGTTTCACAACAATGGAGATTCCAAAATTTCTCTATATTATGTCCATATCTACCACAATGATTACATCTATTCTCTATTGCAATTTTTTTACCATTTTTCCCCTAATTATTATTGATTCTATCAATCCCTATGATAGATTTGATGTTGCTATTTCCTATCACAAACTTAGTCTCTTGCTCATTAGTACTAGTTTGTCTTGTATATCCAAGACCTTCATATTTTGGTATTATTTCTGGTACAATTGAATCTTTTATTCCTTGTCCATGTTTTCCTAAACCTTGTATTTTTGTATCCCATTTGATTTAATAATTTTGAACCAATTCCTTTAGTATACATTTCAAAATAACCAAAAATATCATTATACTGATCCCTATCAATATCAATACAACTCTGACCATCACTATCCCTGTCATCATTTGAATCTTTATCATCATCAATTTTGATAGCATAAGATTTTTCTGACCAATCATGAACTATACTCAAACCATCTGAGCTACAATATATACATTTTATTTTTGTATTACAATATGTAATTGTTGTCATAGGTTATAAGTCTTTATTGGATTTATCATTACTTGATAACAAACATATGTGATTTACCATAATATTTATACATACAAATTCTGATTGTGCAACATCCCTAGCTAATTACTTTGATATCTATGATTCTCTTTAGGAGATTCTTTGTCTTGACCCTTCCTTGTCAATGCATTATACTTACAATATTTTGTAGTATGCCCTTCTTTTTCATAAATATGACAATACTTCTTTTGTTTTTATTTTTGTGATGAAACACAAAATTATTTTTCTAATACAAGAGTCTTATTGGATGACTCATTTCTCAATTGATTTTCAAGTTCATATTGCTAAAGAATATTTATTAATTCTTCAAATGACACCTTTCTGTTTGGTACTAGAAGATATGTAACCAATATTTTGAATGATTCAGGAAGTGCTATGAGTACAATTTATACCAAAAGTTCATATTCAACCCCTTACCCTAAAGTATGTAATTTTTATTTTAATTCAGATATCCTTCAAAGAAAATGTTTTTGTCTTCTCCATCATGAACTCTTAGTGCATATAATTGTGATTGTAGATGTAAAATGGTTGCCTTATTCTTTCCTTCAAATATCATACATAATTTTTCCCATGCTATTTTTGAAGTTTCTGCTTCACTAACGTGTGCTTGAATTTCATCTGATATACCAAATAAAATTAACATAAGAGCTTTAGCATCATCATCTTTGAATTTTTGATTCATAGTTTATTTA
Organism: Wollemia nobilis; assembly: GCA_028583015.1. Lineage (NCBI taxonomy): Eukaryota > Viridiplantae > Streptophyta > Pinopsida > Araucariales > Araucariaceae > Wollemia > Wollemia nobilis. The sequence goes on along the minus strand of JAQPPZ010003077.1, from coordinate 6,793,013 downwards.
CTAGAATGTTTATTTGTCCATTCTGACATCCCAAAGTTTTTCAAGAATAAGTATTGACCTCATCTTATTTTTCCATGGGGTAAAATTAGGCCCCTTTAATAATTGTGATTTAGAAAAGAATATTATTGTATTTTACATTTCCTTTGGAGTAGTAACCCTTTTATTTCCCTAGGTTTTGAATAATATTTTTCAAATTTTCTAAAATCTATGAAGTAGGATTCCTTATGTCTCCCTAATAATTTGGCCGCTAATAATTTTGCAAATATAAAATTTCTAATTTTTATGTAGAATACCTTATCTCTCTATATATAATTTTCAAAAATTCTTTATAACTTGAATTTAAAATAATAACAAGGCAATAAAATAATAACCTTATAAAACTTCAAATTATTCAAAAATTTAAAGTTTTAAAGTTTTCCAAATTTCTAAAAACTTTAAGACTTTAAATAGTCATCAAGCTTCAAAACCTAAAATATAACTCCAAATATTAAAAACTAAAACCATAGACTTCTTATCACTCCTACTCTTTCAATTTCTAGCTTCTTCAAATATTTGAAAATTCAAATAATCAAAACTTTAAATTAACTCTTTATATCTTATTATTTAAAACCTTAGCACCAAATATAATTAAAAACTATTAATTCCATCCAAAAAAATTTAGCATTGAGTAAATGATAGTTACCTAAATATGCTTGACAAAATTATCGCTAAGCTTGATTTCAAAATCAATGCTTAGATAACATCAAATATCTTTTCGTCCTAATGCTTGCAACTATCATTTGCATGTATGTAACGTTGCTCTCTTGGATTTTCTAGTCATTGGTTATATAGATGGTTCACCTCTCTTGAACCTTTAACTTAGTTTTACCAAATGACTTTACAAATGATTTGCTTCCCCTAGAGCTTTCACCTCGACTTCATTCAACTTGATCACTTCAATTTGCTGGTGATGTGTTTCTCCTTGAGCCTTTGTCACAACTTCTCTCACATTTTATTTGTTGATGGAGTGCTTCACCTTGATACTCTGTCATGGCTCCTCTCATGTTCCATTTTGATCATATAATTTTGGTTCCTTGCTAATCCAACTGTTCACTTCATTGTGTACTTTGTTATTTGCTTCATTGAGTGCAGCATGGTTTGCTTAGATGACTTTGGTACATTATTTTATACCTCAGGTTTCTTGCCTTGGGTGGCCTTAGGAGGCTTGATTCAACTTGAATCAGGCAGTTGGATCACCCATTTCTTTGTAGTTGTTCACCTTGAGTCAGACGACTGGTTCACCTCTTACCTCATTGCTGGTCTGCTTTTCTTAGGTTACTCGACCAACATATTATAGATAGAATATTTGCTTTAAATATGTATTATCATGACCCTCCCTTGAAAAACTATTTTATTTAACAATATTATGAATATATATGTTATTTCAAATAAAATATTATTGGATTTTATGATGATTGGTAATTTTTGGATTATTATATACTACTAATGGATTTGTGTGTTTCATAAGAACATGTGTTCTCATGAGTGAACAGAGAACTGATGGTTAAGATAACCAAATATTTTGACACATGATATCCACATTTAGACCTAATCTACAATTGTGTATTTTGCATTTATCTTTCTTGCTGTGAATGCATGGTATTATGTCTAAATCTTCAAGAAAAGTTGAGTTACTTTAAATAGTTTTAAAGTAACATAGAATACTAAGGGGTGCTTATAAAGGAATTACTAAGTTTTCATGGAATAAGCCTTTGTTGCAATTGTAGTTGCTTATGAAATTAAAATGATGAGTTTCATTTGTTAAAATATTCCTTATGTTTGAATTAGAAAATAGATTTCTAAGGTCTTATTAAAGAAATAATTTATTGGTAGGAAACAAAGTGATCAATATTTTGAACATTAGAATGATTGCAAATATTAAATCGATTTTGTATCATTTCTAATAGAAAGTAATAAAAAATGAATAGGTTTGGGTAGTTATGGAGTTCATTCCATGAACGAACTTGCCCTATCCTATTTAGTAGAAATCTGATGGAAGAAAGAGGGGAGTCATTACTTTTTATAGGTGAATGTACCACAAAGAAAGAAGGTTGTTGGAAGTTGTGGAAGAACAAAAGTGGTAAAAGAAAATTCCTTTGGTGTACAATAGAGTCATATCCAAGACATCCATTGAATTTACAAAGGTATCTTCCTTTGTAATTATTTGTTGTAGTTGCTTTAAACTTGCGTAAGGAAAGAACGAATATGGTTTTAAAACTTAGAGACTGCTTGGCTTGTGTAAAATGTAGAGATGCCTCCATGGTAGAAAAACATTGCCATTACAGGGGTCATGACTTTGTTACTGTGTACACTTGAGAGAACGTAAGATTTCAGGTTGGTTTTTCATAAAACTTGACCATGTAATTCTTCCTCCCTGAGCATAGTATGTTTGAATGCAATCAGTTCAGGAGGTGTCACTGTAAAACAAAACTATGTGATTGATTCGGCATTGAACCAGTACCAAATTCAATATTTTTAACCCTAGTGAATATAGAGTTTACCTTAGGTTAGGTATTTCTTTAATTATGTGTCTCGTGCCATGGTTATTTCTATGCAGCAATATCTGCATGATGGATCAAAAAGATGTGAGGTCTTATTTGAGGAAGTGTATACGATGGTTTAATCTATTTTAGGTTACCTTATATTATAACACTAAGATGAGTCATCAGATTAAAATGTTTTATTCTGATTTGTCACAAATTAAATCTATTGAAATATACATCCAATTAATATTTTAGATGTCTACCTACTTATACTTCCATTGCCTTACAACTGGTGCCATATATTGACCCTACGTTTGCATGAGAATACCTTACTAGATAGGGTGTATTATTATTAGATGGATGATAGTTCCTTTTGAGTATAGACATCCCAAGTTATGGTCGATATACTCTTGGAAGGATAGAATAATTTTGTATTACATAAAGTAAAATTCATAGGAACTTTTATTATATCATTTTCTAAAATAACGATCAAACAGATAGATTGATAAAGTATGAAATGAGTATTACTTATACTTTGAGAAATATGATTTATAGGGAGTTAAATGTTCCTCTACTTGGATTAGGAAGGATCATAGAATGTATAATATGAGCTATAATAACTCTGTTGAAATATTATTCATTTAGTTTGAGATAATCTATTTGTGTCATATTTCAATATAATTTTTTTTTGTGGAAGTAAGATAATTCATTTCAGATAAAAAATAATGTATTGAAAACTATAGATTATCAACAAATAATATTTGGAATAGAGATAATACATTTTTTTATTATACTAGAGGAATCAGTAACATGTTATAATTTTCTATGCCTCTTCGTGGGTCCGACTCTCACTCCTTGTCACCACTATAACCTCTAGTTGCATTGGGGTAAATCTTTTACGTAGCTGGTGATGTTGATGTGACATGCCCACCGGTACTATGAGGCTCGAGGGATTGGAACCTTGGTATCTGCACTCCTACAGAAGCATTTTGACCATTGAACCAAGACCTTGGACCCAATATAATAGACTATTAGTTAAGGATGAGTAAATAATATGATTAATCCATTATGGATTAGATAATCATAAGATTTAAAATAAACTATTTTAATGGAATGTTGAATTGTTCTATTAAAAATAATAATCCTATAGTTGATTGGTTCATTATGAAACAAGTATATATTGTGGTTGCTTTAATGATTATTGGATTGAAAATGGAGTTTTAATCATGCTTATTATTGATAGTTAGTGAAGACTAGTGTTATCTGCTAGATGTACTTATGTTCACTTTTTAATTGGGAACTAGAATGAGACTATTATTTAAAGATGAATGGTATCCTTGTATTTTTTAAATCATGAAGACATCTAGAAAATAGAATGATTAGATATTTGTTGTATATGTATTCTTTGGTAATATGAGGAAAAATTTTGTGATAAGAAAATTGATAGTTTTATGTATGTTAAATCGGTTTGCTTATTGTGAAAAGAGAAACCTATTGTTTTATGTAAATGAAAGGAAGTTTTGGGTATGAGACCCAATAAATAGAAAGGAACTTATGGGGGTTCCACAATTACTCTTTTGTAAGAAAATACTCAAGGATAGGACTCTTGAGTGTTAGTAGATTGATCAATGAATGGGGTTCAATGAGAGGGAATTATGAGGTTCCCTCACTTTTGTAAAAAGGAATTTACAAAAAAAAAACTTATAAGGAAAGGACATAAGAATTGTGAATATTCTTATGCAATGGATTGAAATTATGATAAAAGGAATAATGGATTCTTTTTTGTAGATTGGCTAATAGACTTACAATAAAAATAAATATGGATATTTTAAGGGTGGGTTTTCTCCCAAAAGGGTTTCCCAGGATACATGAGGTGTCATTTGTGTATTCTCTTGTATGACTTGTTATGGAATTGTTATAAGAATTTGATGATCTATTGCTATAAATTGTATATGAATAAGAAATAGAATTGTTAATTTTATTATGATTTTATGGAAAGAAAGATATACGTTTAAATTTCCTTTATTTCTTGCAATAGAATATGAATTATGTAAATGTGGCTTCTAAATTTTGAAATGGATGAAATAAAAGGATAAAATTATTTCTCAAATTTGCCTTAGGGTTTGGGGATTCTTCCTAAAGAGGTTATGACAATAGAATGCCAACTTAATTAGTCCCCAAGATTAGTACCAAAGCTAAGAGAGATGTGATGGGATAATACCTTAGGGTTACAATGGAAACTTTAGTAATAGATCACTAAAGTGTGCTTCGAGAGATGGCAAGATTAGAATTCCATTGTAACTAAATCCTTATGATGGATTATCCAATAGAGAGTAGGATACCCATGTGATAGAGATGTCATGCAAATGATATTCATAGGAAACCAAAAAAATTTGGATGAATTTCTATGGGGGATGTCAATTGGTGTGGTAGTTATTGGAAACCCCAAATGAATTATGGGTGACCAAATGGGAAATGCCACATAAGTGGCAATCACCTCCATTAAAATATCTGGAAGATAGTTTAATGGTGCACTATAGTTTTATGCTAAATTAAGTGTGTGTAAAACTATAGGAATATTACACCTAAATACTAGTAAGGAATGATTGACACTAGTAAGGGATTTGGCATCCCTTTTCTCAAATGAGCGAGATAGGGTTAACCCTTATGTTGTGGTCAAAATATCCTTCAAAATAGAGAAAGGAAATGGAAAGACCACTCAAAAGGTATCCTTTAAGTTGTATGGATAGTGTACAAGGTGAACCCCATAATATATTATGGGAGAATTGGCCACTCCTGTCCACCCGAGTGTTGTTGCAGTATTTGGAATTGAAAAATGTAGTTAGAAGCTTCTATGGAATTTATTTGGATTATCTTAGATAATATTGACCCTTAAAAAAAAATTAGGGTTAGATTTTAGGGTTGTTACATGTAATCCCCTATGAGTGGTTGTATGCTACTACTGTCTTTGAATACTATATTTGGCTCTGAATGATTTTATGCTTTCCTCTATGTGCTTTGTATGCTTTCCTTTAACTCATGCTTTTGATAGCTTAATAATATTTCTCTTGTTCTGTATTCTTTCTCTGAATGCTCTGTATACTTCACTACTTCGTATATACTTACACTAACTTTGTATTTGTTGTAATGTGATACAAGTTCATATAGCTTCCATCACCATCACATGCTTCAACTTTTGACGTCCAAATACTTGATATTGCTCCCAAATAACACTATTTAAAATAATGCTATAATACTTTCAATTCTTTTAGGAGCCTTGCAACTTTAATCTAACCTATAGAGATTTAATATCTCTATTTCTCTTACTTTGCACCTTTCTATAAATTTTCTTAAGATGCTCCTATGGCCCTTCAATTATCGTGTAACATTGCTATCCTTATGCTCAAACTTTGAAAAGATACTTGCCTTCCATATGTTATTACTAGAATCTCATTTAAACAGTTTTTACAATACCTTATAAGCTTGTTGTCAGATGGCGACAATCATCCCAAACTTGATGTAGGTACCCTTTTTCTAGAGCTCTTCTTTCTCTCTCTTCAATATTTCTTCAAAACTAATTAATGACCACTTTAGCATACTCTAATCTAAAGACACTTGTGCACAGAGACTCACATGACGCTTATGCATTTTATGCATATTATTACATTACATAAAATATTATTCACACTCTAAACTAAGAATCAAACTTAATATTTTATTTACAAGATGTACCGTGAAGGTGTTAGCTTTTTGAATAGGTTAACTCACATAAATCTCTATCTAGGATCTAAAATAAGTCAAATAAATGCTACTACCAATGGAACTCAATAATGAAACCACAATAATAATTTACAGATAATATCTCACAGAATATAACTCAGATGCACACAATATATAAAATTACATTAATAATATAGATTGATTACATTGCATGGAGCTTTACCTCTAATATATCATTTTGCATAATTTTTCAGTTCTTTAACTATTGCTCTCCTCTTTCATCCAGGAGATGCAACCTTTCATATTCCTCTCATAAAGACAAATATCTCATATTTCCACATATCATGTGACTCTTCATTCTCTCTTGACACTTTGCACTTTCTCTCATAATGACACATACATTATACAAATATAAATCATCTGCCAAACTAATATTGCAAGGGGGTCAAATAATGTAATATCTCCAATAGAAGGTACCATGGGGGTACATAAGCATGTACCAAATAATTTAATATACTCCAACACTTTTTGAATATTTTAAAGTGAATTCACAAGGCTAAATTCATAATACTTTATAATATTTAAAAAATATTTTCAATTATATTTATTTGTTAAATTCAAGGGTTAGATAATGGTTAATATACCATGGTATATAAGAATAGCAAGCTTATATTATATGCTTTAGAGTGAAAATTATTTTTAGATACAAAATATCTAGAAAGGATTTAAATGTAGGTTAGGTTGTAGGAGTTTTTTAAGTGTTTTTAAACATAAAAATTCTAAGAATTTTTTATAATAATATAAGGATTTCATTGAGCTGAAACTAATTTCTATCAAGTGAAATATAACTATTTATACACATATATTCATAGCTATGGATAATAAAAACCATTGCCAAAATATCTTCTTATCAAATTTGAATTATAAAGTGGTTTGAATAGTAGGATTATGAATATATTGCATTTTAGTGTTGCATATCCCATGAGAACAAATAATACAAGAAATTATAAATAAAACAAATGAAATATTCTGTTTATACAAGTCTAAATTTAAATCATAAAAGGTAAAAGGTAAAGTAGTTTTTAACATTTGTGAGGGCATAGGCCATGTGAGACATATATTGTTTACCCAATATATGGTTATCCCCAACTATGCTATGGTTATCAAAGCATAGTGTACAAAAATACACCTAGGATTCGAACCTTGGACCTCTATTCATAGTTCCTAAAGTCTCCACCCTTAGGCTACTCAGGCTATAGATGATTTATTAGGTTAAGGATTTTCTACCCCTCAAAATGGAAAAGAAAGACCCTCTACCTTAAAATATGGAAAAGGCCCTAACAATTTATTTCGATCAATCTGTATTATGGATCAAGAAGAATGTATTTGATGAGTAACTATGATGTGATGATTCAAATTTAAAAGGATCCAAATATCTAATAAAATATTAGGCTCGTTTTATAAACATAAGAAGGAATAAGATGTTGAGTTTGAGTTATGTAATTTTTTTCCATTCTCTTTAGGTAGTAAAATCCAACTCCATATAATAAAAAGGAAAGTACTATGAAGTTTGTCACTTGTAATTTAGGATATTTATAGTAGCTTGAAATTATATATGGTAAGCAATATTGATAATTACATATAAAAATGGAATACATTAAGGAAGATGACCAAAATGGTGGTAATGGTAGAAAGAGAGAAATATAAAAAATAATAAAAAATAAAAGATAAAGTAAGACTTGATTAATAAGCCATAAGAAAATATCATTAATGTTACAAGTGGAGTTAAAGCCATAAATAAAAATGAAAAATGATAATGAATACAATATCCTAGAATGTTCAAGTTATGAAATTGCTCTAAAAAAGAGTTATCAAGAAATTAATAAGATATAATTATCTTGAATATGGTTTGTAGACAAAATTAGGGAGTAAAGAATATATAGAGACATTAAAAAATATTGAAATACCAAGAAGTACATCTCTAATATTATAATGAGATATTCTTAAGGTATCAAAATTATCAAGAACAATCGTAAATGGGATGAAGGATTTCTAGGTGCAAGTCGTAATTAGTTACTAATTATTTGTAATAAAGAAAAATTTCTAAAAGTCACTCATAAATACATATGCTTTAAATACAATTACTATTTACAATATATGATGGAAGAACCTTAATATATTAATATCAAATTCATTGATAAATTACAACTGCAAGTTGTAGACTCTTGGTGAGATTTAAAAATAATTTTACCTTCCACTGAAGAGAATTTTGGTAACTCTATATGGTCAATATCAATGGATAAATTTACTTCCTTTGTTAATTTAAATGTACTTTGGATTTGATTCCTTCTTTTGTATTTTACACCTATGTATAGTAATAAACAATTGCAACTAATTCACTTAAATCTTATGCAGAGATCATAAAAAAGGATGAAAGAGACATATAGATGATGGGTGGCATTGAGCACCAAATAATCAATATAATATCTGTACAAAAGAATCACAACACTTAGATAAAATGGATGGAGTGTTAGAGGTATTTATCCTAATACTAAAAATCTTGATTACATAATCAAGTTAACCTAAGTTGACATAACAAGTGGGCTTTAGGTTAATTAAAAATTATAAGATAGGTCTAACCATAACAAGGTTCACTATGACCTATAGGGATTATATAACAAATAATAGAAAATAAATTAAATACATTTGTATAATGATTTCCTATAGGACTATATAGGGTTACATCATACAATGTCAACCTTGGCTATAAGTTAGCTTACACTTTCAACACCCCCTCATAATTTGAATTAAGGGATGAAGGAGAAAATACATTAGTGACAATAACATATTCACCCCCATAATGGTTGATCTAGTGGACCTCATACTTTATGAAGTCTTAATTAAACCCCTCATCATCTAGAAGTCCGCTTATGAAAATATGCCCTTGCACAAGAAACTCCTCATTCTAGAAAAAAATCACCAAAACCAATATTAGATACTCTCATACATATACAAATAATACCTCCTTTTTTACTCCATATGTGGAATATAATCCATGAATACCCCCATATTATAAGTTTCTCTAATCTTCTATAGTCACATAAGACAAGATTTAGAAGTATGACTTTACCTTTTACAACACACACCACCTTATTTGAAAACTTCAACTTACCCTTAGAACACCTAACTTGTATCACAAAAAAATGCTTTACATGAACCTATTTATGAGAATATCCATAATAAAATACCAAGAGTACTTAAATGAAATATATAAGAGAGAAGAGATTTTGAAGGCTTAGATATTCATGTAGAAAATGAATCAATAGCCCAATCATCTGCTAGAAAGATGAAGGATTGATTAAAGCATACTCCAAATCATTTTTCCTATGTGACTCCAAAAGATCCAATAGCTACTTCTAATGTCACAAATCCAATTGTCTCTCCTATAACTCGAGACCAAATATTCTAATTACATAACATACTATAATTTTACTCCTTTGAATGGAGGTGATAAATATTGAGTACAATCACACAATGAGGTGTCCCTCCACTTGTAGTAAGTACTAGAATAAAAAAACATGTGATTTAAAGAAAAATGGATTAACATGATTTCTTATACAAAAGTTATAGCCTCTAAAATTTTGCCCTCCAAAATAGTCATAGAGTGACATTTTTCAATAATATCAAGTTTTTAAAAATTCCTTCTAATTTTTCTATAAGGGATAATAATAAGAAATAAATTCATTCTTTAGCTCCTTACATTGAAAGGTAGAATTCCCTTATGCCATTATTGTATAGCCCAATTATCACCATCACTACTCGGGTCCAAAGGTGTGCCCTCTCCATGTATAAGGGTGTCATGATCCATAATAGTAAATAGATATAACCATTCACATTGACATCATACATGAGATTTGAATTGAGACAAATGAATATATCTCCCTTTTCCTTATTTTAGGCAAGGCACATAATCTCCCAATTGGGATGAAAATATCATAATTCTATCTTCTTTTCAAAAACACCAAGTGCTATTTATAAGAATAATGTTTGACTCTTTGTGAAGAAGTCAAGGCATCCTATTGAAGTCAAAACATCAATATTTCTTCTACTACAAGTGGTTTGAATCTATGAAAAATAGGTAAAAAATGTTCCAATAATAATGGAGCATAACCTAAAGTGTTGGAATATGTGGTGGTAATCTTCTCTTGAGGCCATGGTTGACTTTTTGTTATGTTTTCCCCTTGGGCCCATGTAAACCTTGAAAATGTATTTGTGTAATTTTATTTATGAGGGTTAATCTCATAATATTGACCTAAAGAAATAATGTAATTGGGTATAATAATCCTCACCGATCATTCGATTATCAGTTAAAGTATAATTTGATTCTCTTTAAGTGAAGATATTTTGGTGTCTATGGAAACCCCATCATATTTTATGTTTTATATGTTATTTATATATTGTTAAGAAATACTGGGTAATGTTTGATTCCACTTGTTTATAGAAACCAACATGGTATCAAAGTGGATGTGAATCTTTGTTATTCATTAACTTCTATTAACAGTAGATTTTTCTTCCAAATTATCTTGAGGATGATTTCTTATAGGGCCTTGTGGAGACGATTTTTTGAAGCTAACAATGTAATCTAAAGAAGTTTTCTAATATAACACCCTAGCAGACTTGGATGGCAAGGATCTCATTAGAATTAGTATATTTGCTCTAGATGATAGGTTCATTTTTTCCTCTCATTGACACTTGATATTATTTTGTTATTTTTCTAACCAAATGGATGCCCTAGTTTTAGAATTGAGTTTTTCAAGATTTTTTGGAAACCTCATTTATCTTTTATGGATTTCAAAAAAATCTATTTCCTTTTCTCTTCTAAATTTTCATGACTAATAATAGCATTTTTAAGAAGAGAGACTACTTGGACATCATGAAATAAGAAAATAAGAGGCTATTTTTTTGTAGATAGACCCTTGGAGTGAAAAAATTCATGGGTAGGCTTTCATGCTTAGCAAATACCTCCAAGCCACTTGATAAAGTTGCAAAAATGATGGGCATTTGACTATTGCATGCATGCTTTGTATTTATCCTCCCAAGCTTGGTGCTTGAGAAGGTGGCTAGTAAGAGGCTAGTCAATGAATTGCCTAGGGAGGTCATGAGTTCAACTCCCCCAATTATTGAAGTATAATGTTAGCACACATTACACCTTCATCTTAATGATGTCAATGATGACATGGAACCCTTATATAACCTTTCCAATGATATGGTAGACAATGTGGTACCATATTTTCACCAATGTGATGACATGATAGGTATATATAGATGCCAAATAAGAGTCATTATAGTTGAGTTGGCACTAAGCATATGAATCTTAAGATGACACATGGTGGTTTTTATAACTGAGGTGGCACTTGATGCTTGTCAATCTATATATTTGAGATGGCACCAGATGCATACATCTTAAGGTGACACATATCACTTTGTATAGCTAATAATATAATTTGTATAGGTGTGTGAAGATAAAAATACAAAACAAAATAACAAGATATAAATTAAACTCAAAAGATATTATTGCACAATGAATGATTTTATATTAATGGGGGGAGCCTCAAAACTCCATTGTTACAATAAGAATCTTTGAATCCTTTGATACAAATTTTACAATAGCTAGGGTTCTTCAAAACCCTAGCAAACAACGTTGGTGGTGTCTTCAGAATGCGTTCTTGCTCCCAACAAAAGTGAGTGGGATTTTGATTATCTGATGTCGGGCCACTCCAACTTAAGCAACTGCATAATGCTAATGTAACACTTCCAAATATGCACACAAGAAAATAGTAAGTAGGTTAGTATAAACTGTGAGGGCTCCACAATGTGAGGTCCTCTACAATCGATATGAAAAACCTAGCTATATGATGTAAATAGAATGAATAAAATTGAATGTACATAGAATGAAATAACAATAAAAACATTTACTTTGCTTATCTACCATTCTTTGATCTGGTGTATGAATACAAAAATCTGGTGTAAAATTCTCGTGGGTGCTCAACGGCTGTAGAAAATGTCTGTGGGTGCTCAAAAATGGTGGAAGGCACCCATAGGTGCGTGGTGGTGGAAAAGGAGTGCCCGAAGGTACTTGGGAATGATAGGGAGCACTCGAAGGTGTTCAACAGCTGAATGGAAATCTTGTAGAAGTATTTCTGGTTAAGAGAGGGAGGCGACGATGGATGCGAAAGTGAACAAAAGTGAAGGCGAGGATGCATGGATGCTCGGGGACTTAGGGAATATTCAGACTCACCAAAAAATTAGGACTTGAGCCATAAAAATAGCTCCTATTTATAATCTTCCCTCATGTATGTTAGAGTTTCAATGACACTAATCGTGTGGTCAAGATTAAAACATAACGAAGGGTGGAGATTAAGGTTGGGCAAGCAACATGGATCAAGGTGGATGGATGGCCAAGATTAGAACAATATGGATGGCTGGGATTTATTTACACATATATACATATTTATTATATATATATATATATATAAATATATAATATAAAATATTATTCTTTAAATATATATTAAAAAATTATATATAAATATATGTAAATAATGGGTGGAAATGGCGGGAAAACCTGGATGGATGATAAATGACTAGATTTTGGTGTCTACATATGCCCATTTTTGTACTGCATTGCATGAAATACAATGTAGTGTAAAAATACGAGACATATTCTGGCTTGATGCAGAAGCAACTTTGTTGGGATGTGGACATGAGCTTGGAGATGATTTTTTTTTATTTGCATAGCTTACCCCTCAATTGGTGAATGAGTTTGTGGATGAATCTCATGAGCCAATTGAAAAATGAATGCAAATGATTGTATGGATGAATGGCGTAATTGTGAATGATATGAATGATGTAAATGGATGATATGAATGATGTAAGATGATTCCATTTTTGCCCCAACGGTTGAAGGGGATTTTTGCCAAGTGTAGATACCATGATCATGTAAGATGTATCCCATTGTGGGAAAGTCAAAACCAAATGTGGTTACCCCAAATTTGGGATGATTCAATGCTATTGAATAATGTGCCTTCCGACATCATTGATATGCAAGTATGCAAATGCAAAATGAAAAGAAAAATAGTCTATCCTTAGGGCCACTCATGATTGTAGCAATTCCTACACAGAATCCCTAAACAGTTGCTCAATCACTTTACCTGGCTTGCATCCTTGAAGACTGGTGTAAAAGGAGATGATGAAAAGTTATGATTTTTTTTGTGTTTCAAGCCCCACGAATAAGGCCATCAATGATAAATTTTTATCAAATTGGTCTTGGCATAGTCTCACCCAAAAGGTGAGTACCAAAAGTGATTTTGTTTTCGAACAAGGATATGGTGGATGATGAAAATGTCCAAGTGTCCTTATGGTGGTTTAATCAATCTTACCGAATTGCATGGATGCAAATTACTACAATCACCAAGGAGATAGAATAGACCACTAGATACGGGGATCACTTGAAATTTTAGGTGAACTTGGAAAAATAGGTAAATGCAATTACTGATGTATGGAAATTATGTTGACATGAAGATGTGATGATGAAAAATGTATTGATGGATGCAATGTGGAGTGATTTTGTGGAGGTAAGCTACATTTTTTAATATATGGATTCAAGTGATTGAGTCTGTTTTTGCCCCAACATATGAAAGGGGTTTTTGACATGTGTATGATGCAATAACTATGAAAAATACAATGATTGTATCTATTCTTTGCCCCAATAGATAAAGGGTTTTGATAATGCAAGTGTCCTTATGGTGATCTACCCATTCTACCAGATTGCATGGATAACCAATCACTTCAACCACTAGCTGACTAGGATAAACCACTAAATATGAGATTCACTTATACTTGTGTCTGTTCTTTACCCTAACAGATGAAGGGATTTTTGAAATGGGGAAATTATGATTATGAAGACAAAAATACAACAAATAACAAGATATAAATTAAAATCAAAAGACAATATTGTACAATGAATGATTTTATATTAATTGGGAGTCTCAAAACTCCATTGTCACAATAATAATATTTGAATCCTTTGATACAAATTTTACAATAGCTAAGGTTCTTCGAAACCCTAGAAAATAATACTGATAGTGTCTTCAGAACACATTCTTGCTCCCAACAGAAGTGAGTGGGATTTTGATTATCCGATGCCAGGCCACTCCAGCTTAAGCAGTTGCATAATGCCAATGTAAAACTTCCAGATCTGCACATAAGAAAATAGCAAGTAGATTCATAGCAACTATGAGGGCTCCACAATGTGAGACCCTATATAATCAATACAAAAACCCTAGCTATATGATGTAAATAGCATGAACATAATTGAAAGTGCATAAAATGAAATAACAATAAAAAGATTTACCTTGATTATCTTTTGTTCTCTTATCTGATGTAATCTGTTGTAGTGGATTGGTGTGATGATGCCCTAGCATTGCTTGAGGGCTAGGAGGAATGCAGAACTCTAGTGTAAAATTATTGCGGACACTCAACGACTACCAAAAATATTGTGGATGCTCGAGAATGGTGGAAGGTACCTAGAGGTGCTTGGTAGTAGAGGAGGAGTGCCCAAAGGTGTTTGGGAATGATATGGAGTACCCAAAGGCATTTGGTGACTGAATGGAAAGTCTATAAAAGTAGATATGACTAAGTGAGGGAGGCGATGGCAGATGCAAAAGTGAACAAAAATGAAGATGAGGATGCGTGGATGCTCAAGGACTTAGGAAATATTAGACTCACCAAAAAATTAGGACTTGAGCCATCAAAATGGCTCCTATTTATAATCTTCCCTTAGGTATGTTAGGGTTTCAACGACACTAATCGTGTGGTCAAGATTAAAACATAATGGAGGGTGGAGATTAAGGTTAGGCAAGCGACATGGATCAAGGCGGATGGATGGCTAGGATTAGAACAAGATGGATGGCTGGGATTTATTTACACATATATATACATATTTATTAAATATATATAAAATATTAATATTTAAATATATATTAAACAATTATATATAAATATATGTAAATAATGGGTGGAAATGGCGAGAAAACCTGTATGGATGACAAGTGGCTAGATTTTGGTGTCTACAGATGCCCATTTTTGTACTGCGTTGCATGAAACATAATGTAGTGCAAAAATACAAGATACATATTCTGGATTGATGTAGAAGCAACTTTGTTGGGATGTGGACATAAGCTTGGAGATAAAAGAATTTTGATTTGCATAGATTACCCCCTCAATTAGAGAGAGAGTTTACAGATAAATATCACAAGCCAATTAAAAAATCTTAGAAAATGAATTATGGTTGATATGAATGATGTAAATGTGGTACCATTTTTTGCCCTAATAGTATGAAGAGGATTGGTGAAAAATGTGAAATGATGCATCTATTTTTGCCCCAAAATATGAAGGGTTTTGTGAAAACTATGATAAAAAATGTCTATTTTTATCCCAATAGATGAAGGGATTTTTGAAATGGGAAAATTGTGTCTATTCTTTGCCCTAACAGATGAAGGGGTTTTTTATATGTAAGTGTCCTTATGGTGATTTTTCCATCCTATCGGATTGCATGGATAACCAGTCACTACAACTGTCAGGTTAATACGATAAACCACTAAATACAAGGTTCACTTGTACTTGTGTCTGTTCTTTGCCATAATAGATGAAGGGTTTTTGGAATGGGAAAAATGTGATGAAATTATTGTGTCTGTTCTTTGCCCCAATATATGAAGGGTTTTTGGAATGGGAAAAATACGATGAAATGATTATGTTTGTTCTTTGCCCCAACAGATGAAGGGATTTTTGAAATGGGGAAAAATGTGATGAATGTGTCTATTCTTTGCCCTAACAGATGAAGGGGTTTTTGATATGTAAGTGTCCTTATGGTGATTTATCCATCCTACTAAATTGCATGGATAACCAGTCACTACAACCACCATGTTAAATAGGATAAACCACTAAATACAAGGTTCAATTATAGAGTGCCAAGGAATTTGATGATGTTGAATGCAATGGCTGTGTATGTTCTTTGCCCCAATAGATGAAGGGTTTTTTGACATGGGAAAATACAATGATTGTGAAAATATAATGATTGTGTCTATTCTTTTCCCCAATAGATGAAGGGTTTTTGACATGGAAAAATGCAAGGATTGTGTCTGTTCTTGCCCTAACAGATGAAGGGGTTTTTGAAAATGAATAATTTCAAGGTAAAGGGTGCAACCTTTGACAAAATAATGCAATATATTGAACCTAGCAATGGATGTGGATGATGCATATGTGAGGTAAATGACACAACATTTGACAAAAGAATACAATATTTTGAACCTAGCAATTGATGTGTTGATGATGTAATGTGTATGCATGATTGAATTGTTTGTTGAATTGGTGGGGAAAGGTGTGAGACCTTGAGCACCCCCAAGTTGTGTGCTTGTTTGCTTGATTTTGGGGGAAGGTGTGATACCTTGAACACCCCCAAGTTGTGATGTTGTTTTATTTATTTGAGGGAAAGTGTGGTACCTTGAACACCCCAAGTTGTATGCTTGTTTTATTGATTGGGAGGAAGGTGTGATACCTTGAACACCCCCAAGTTTTGATGTTGTTTGAACTTTCTAGCAATATTTGCATATGCGAGTTATACATATATACATGCTTTTACTTTTGTGTTATGATTATGTGTGAGTGATTTTGTGGAATGCAAGTGGAAATGTGTTAGGGATGATTAATGCAAGTTAGGAGAAGACCAAGAAGCTAGCTTGTACTTATGTGTAGTTAGAGGTATCTTTAAAATAGACGTGTCACCACGCATGAGCATACTCCACTGCCAGTCAAACGTCTATAGCTCAAGTGGAGGCTAACTCCATAGTCCAAGGATTTGATCTCTTAGTTTTTGGGGATGACTACTTAATCGTCTGACTAAAAAAGTAGTATGATCCTTACAACCCAATGATCAATGGTGTGTGATGAAAGATTTAGAGCTTTGGGGAATTAAATTCTCAACCTAAGTGTGATGAGAATTGTACCCTATCATTACTAATCTATATTTTGAATTTCGAAGTAACTGTGATAGTGGTGAAAACCACTATTTTTGCAGACTAAGTTGCATGATGGGATAGGCGAGGATTACCCTTTTCACTTTGAGGTTTAAACTAGGTATGATGTTATCCCTCTTTAACACAAGATATTTTTAAGATGTGGAATTATGTTTGGTTCAAGAATGTTTTGGAGTCAATTCCCAAAACTCAATATTTTCTTAGTGAAGACGTGTAATGGTCCTAAAAGGAATTAGACATGTATTTAAAATTTTATTAAACATTAGGAGTGGTTGAGTAACTGAAAACACCTAGGAATTATTGATGTGTGGTTTGTGCGAATGACAATTTAACTTGGTGGAATTGTGTGGATGATATTGTGAAGGTGCCCCTGATGACTTTATTAGACCAATTCAAAATCTTGAACTTAATAAATGATCCCTAATATGAAATGTGAAATGTGGATGTGAATGCAATGTATGAAATGCAAAATGAAATGTGTGCGAATGCAATATTTTTGTGTATTAGACACACACACACACACACACACACACACGATATATATATATATATATATATATATATATATATATATATATATATATATATATATATATATATATATATATATATATATATATATATAAAGGATTATGCATAGAATGCTCTCAAGTTTATGTTGTTCAATGGCTCAGTTTTTTCTATTCCCCCTAGCCTAGTAAGCTTATGACCAAAGGGATTAGGTACCTTTGGAGCTTTCTAAAAATTGAGATATGACCAAAGAGATTAAGTACCTTTGGAGATTTTTGGAAATGAGATGTGACCAAAGGGATTAAGTACCTTTGGAGCTTTTTGAAAATGAGATGTGACCAAAGGAGTTTTGGTACCTTTGGAGCTTTTTGGAATGATATGTGACCAAAGGTGTTAGGTGCCTTTGGAGCCCTTTTTTTTTGTGAGGAAGGTGCAATACCTTAAGCATCTTCAATTTTTTTGATGATTGAATTTGTACCCATGTCCTGATAAGATGAGTTGGATGGACCTGTTGTGGTTGATCCACAACGTACCCCAAAATTGGGGACCCATTTTTTTTGAATGTGTTTCGAGAAAACTGCAGTGGCCCATAGGCTAAAGATCAAGGAAAAAAGCAAAATATCACAAAAGAGAAAAAGTGTCACGATATCGTGACATGTTGCCCCATCGTGGCAGAAAATGAAAAAGTGTCGCGATATCACGACATGTTGCTCCATCATGGCAGAAAAATGAAAAAAGTGTTGTGATATCGCAACATGTTGCTCCATCGCGGCTAAAAAGAAAAAGTGTCACGATATCGCGACATGTTGCTCCATCGTGGCTAAAAGAAAAAGTGTCGCAATATTGCTACATGTTGCTCCATCACGACCAAATGAGGAAAGAAAGAATCAGAGGAGAAAAAGTGTCGCGATATCATGACATGTTGCATTTTCGTGACCGTACAGGAAAAAGTGTCACGATATCGCGACATGTTGCATTTTCGCGACCATACAGGAAAAAGTGTCGTGATATCGTGACATGTTACATTTTCGCGACCGTACAAGAAAAGTGTCGCAATATCGTGACATGTTGCATTTTCACAATTCAAAATGGGCAAACAAGCAAAGGATGAAAAATTGTCATGATATCACGACATGTTGCTCCATCACGGCAGAAAATGAAAAAATGTCGCGACATCGCGACATGTTGCTCCATCGTGGCCAAAAGCAAAGGAAAAGAGGAGAAAGAAAAGGTGTCGCGATATCACGACATGTTCCATTTTTGCGATTCAAAGAAAAGAGAGAGGGAAGAAAGAAAAAAGTGTCATGATATCGCGACATGTTGCATTTTTGCGGCCGTATAGAAAAAGTGTCGCGATATCGCGACATGTTGCATTTTTGCGGCCGTATAGGAAAAAGTGTCGCGATATCGCGACATGTTGCATTTTCACGATTCAAAGGCAACAAAAGATGGAAGGGGCCAAAAGTGTCGCGATATCGTGACATGTTACATTTTTGTGGCTAAAAGCAACAAAAGACAGAAGGAGGCCAAAAGTGTCGCGATATCGTGACATGTTACATTTTCACGATTCAAAAGGGGCAGCCAAACATAGAAACAAGAAGTGTCGCGATATCGCGACATGTTCCAGTTTCGCCAAGGTAACGGACCTGCATAGTGATGTGGACATAAGGACAAAATCTAATGCATAAGACAAAGCGTTACATAATCATTTAAGATGGTCGTTACACACGGAGGGAAATGGACACAAGCCTATGTGGAGAAAACATAACAAAGGGCCACAAAATGGAAACCGAAGCACACACATGCAAGGAAGGTGAAACGAGCAATGCAGGGAAGGTGAAACGAATAGCCATAGAAAAATAAATGAATCATCAGGGAAGGAAACAAGGTTTTCATGAGTTTAAATACGCCATTCAAAGAGGCCAGAGGGGGGCGAAACTATTCAGAGAAGATTGCAGTAATGAAGGCAAGGCCTTAGCACTAGGTTTCTCTAGATATTTTCTTCCACATTGGACTGGTTTTTCTTCTTCACGGACAGGGGTTGAAAACTGCTATGAGCAGAGTTGCAGAGCTGAAGGCGATAGGCCATTCTAGGCCTGCTTAGGAGCATTTTCCTTCATTTGTTCTGGTTTTGATAAACTGGAAGCTTCTGTTGTTGTAAACTGACATATTTTTAATACATAAATTATAGAGAGTTGCATCTCATTGGCAAGAAAGAAGGAGTTATTCTCTGCATGCAAGATTTAATGTTTATTTTTCCCCTTTCAGATTTTTAGGCTTATAGGTGAAGTTTAATGCAAGTTCTCTTGGTTGCTTCATGTGAATGTCTAAATCTGAAAACCATAGTTAAAACCCTAGAAACCAGCACCTAACTTATTTGGATTGTGCGAGTTTTGCAGGTTCAATAGGTTAGGTTGTATGCAGAAAACCTCATTATCTTTGGTTTTGTCAAATAGGATCGTAGCACTCTGAATGTACTTTAGTTTTAGTTTCTTTGTATTTTATTTTCACTTATTTTATTCTCTGCATTTTTATTTTCCCGAAAATCTAACTTTAGTCGAATTTACAATCATTGAAATAAAATACTTGAAAATCTACCGAAATCAAAAATAAAATAATTTCATCATTAAGATTAATTCACATTGAGTTCATTCTAATTAAATGAACAATCATTACAATTTCAAAATAAAATAAACTACAGTGCCCCTTGTTTACAGTTACTTGCAACCACTAAGGTGTTACGAGAATTTGAACTGAACATTATTATTCATACAAAATGCTAACATAGCGGAGACCTTGGAGAAATTGTTTATTAAATTTCTTTGCAAGAGAGGATTTGGAACTCGAATCCTATCGGAGAGTGTGTTTTCACAATCGGGTGAAAATACCACTCAACAGATTGGCACTAGAAGGAGGGCTGGATGGGTTTATTTTAGTGAGATTTAAAATTTTTGTATATTTCATGCCCTACTGATTGTTATCTTTAGTATTCTAACACCACTCAATAGATTGGCGCTAGGAGGGCCTGAATTGGTTTATTTCAGTGTGATTTAAGTGCTACAGGGATGTCAATTTTGAATATTTCATGCCCTATTGGTTATTATTTTTAGCCCTCTTTTAACAATACAACTTTGTACTATTAAAAGGAGGACATGAATGGCTATGCACCTTTCTAACACTTTGATTGTTCATACAGGAATAATGTGATTTGATTTGATTTAAAAAAAAAAATATATATTTTTGGTATTAAAGTTATATTCTTTAAGATTCACTAATGGCTATGTTTACACCGTGGATGACAGGTAGCCCATTGAACATACCGGGAGTTCAACATTATTTGCCCATTGGTTTTGAGAGATGTCTTCCTCGATTTTTGTCTAATGGGACAAATACTATAGAAGAACATATTCAAGCATTCAAATTCGTTGTGAATCACTTAACAAGTTGGTATGATGATGTTGCTTGTAAAATGTTCCTTTACACCTTGGACAAAGTGGCATATGATTGGTTTACAAGTCTACTATTAGGGTCTATCACTTCTTGGGCTCAACTAGAGGCAGCATTTCTTAATCAATTCAACAAAAAGCAAGTTGACCCAATCTACATGTATGAGCAATTTTTCACTATTAAAAAAGGACCAAGTGAAAATGTGAAGTCATTTTCTGAAAGGTTCTTTGGATTATACACTCAATTAATGACATTTTATGCTCTTTCAGAAGAAGTGGCTCTCCAAATATACGTCAATGCTCTTGACCCACTCACGTCCACGTATTTGCGAGGGATGCCTCAAATCACATCTTTGTCACAAGCCTATACTCAAGCAATGGCAATTGAGCAACAATTAAGTTGTCAATATTATGGTGTGGGTTTTGGATCATATAATTTTCAATCATTTAATACCTCCCTTACCCACCCAATGATTTATCCACCTCAACCAAGTTCAAGTGTGAATCAATTTCAGAATCAACAATCATTCCCAAGCTTCAATCAATTTCAAAATCCTCAACCTACTATGCAAGATCAACCATATTTCTTAAGTATGAATCAACTTCAAAATACTCATCTTGATTCAAAATATGTTTCTAAAATCAATTTCAATGATTTTCATAAGAATATGATTTTAGGCAAGGGAGGAGTACTAGATCCAACTAGTATTGAAACATGTGATAGATTGGAAACCCTTGACTCACCAAAAGATGAATTCTATGAGGATGAATCTATTTCGGATGACACATTGGATGACATTGTTGAAAGTAATGGCCCAGAAAATTCACACCTTCCAAATTATGTTAAACGTGAATCATGGGTTACACATGTGGATTATGATAGCCTTATCAATTTGAATACAAGCAATAACCCAATTTTGGAAGTAATTGAACCATCTAAGGAAGGTGAAGATAAATTTGATGAGAAACATGTTGATGAATTAAAAGATGATGAAGAAATAGTTGAGCATCACAATTTGATTTTGAAAGATGATCATTATGATTCTTGGGAAGAGTATGCTCACTCCAAACCTTCTGATGAATTTTGTGTGCCTATTGATATATAGGATAATACAATTGCCTTTTCATATGAGGATATTACAAGTCCTGTGCAATCTAAGAATGTTTTGGAAGAAGGGTTGGAATCGCATCAAAGGTTGGAGAAGGATAATGATTCTACTACCAGGGATGAAGAAGGAGAATCAATTGTTTTTGTTCCACCTGAGGGGCCAAAAATCAAAAATATTGATCCACCTATTGCTTCTACAATGTTTAGGCCATCTCAAAATGATGAAATTACAAAACCTAAGCGGTTTGGGTTTGATACTATTGATGATCCTAATGAAAATGTGGATTTCGAGGCAACTCAAGACATTGATCACGAAAAGGTGTCACGCGACACATATCTTGAAAAACTAGGCTCTTGTTTTGAAAAGGATGGACGCATGTTTGATTGGGTGCCTAACTTTGGTGTTTTTGAACAGGTGTCGGTTGATGAAGAAGACAATGAGAAAAAAGAAAAAGCTACTAACACTCATCAAGTTATGGTAAATTTTAATCATGATGGGTTGAGTATGGATGACAAGGTGAAATCTTTACCTTTGGTAGTAGCTGCAAAAATTTTAAGTGATAGGTTACATGATGTCCCTGTGGATGCTAATATCATTAATGAGGAAATGTCAAATTTTGTTGATGCTTGTCAAGTTTTAAATGATTTTCATTGCTTTAAAATCTTGAAAAATGATTTGAAGTCAAGACTTTTAGAAATAGGCTTTTGTTTGCGACATCTCATATTTGAAAAGGAAGGCCTAATTTTAAATCATGAATCGAATTATGAAATGGATATTTTCAAGAATAGACAAGATAAAATTGAATATCATTTATTGTCTAATCATTTTAGTAATTTGACGCTCGCCTATGAGAATACTAATAGAATTAAATCTAATTGGTGGGGTGAGCAAGGTAAGTTAAAATTTGTTGCATGGTGCGGTCTAATCTTGTGTTGGTTGGATTCCTAAAACATTTGGCATGCGTATCATGTTATATTTTTGTTGAAATGTTCTAATCATGTTTGGGATCCAGGAAAGTAATAGTCCAAGCTTTGCATCATCTTGTACTATATTGTATATAGATTTTGGTTTCGATTTTTGGGTTTGTGTTTTCAAGTTTCATTTTTGGGATTGCTATTTGGGTTTGGATTTAAGTTGTGTATTGGTCCTCTGGATATGTTTGGTTGGTCTATATATAAAAAAAAAAAAAAGAAAAGAAAAATTGAGATGTCAACTTATGCCTAAGATCAGGAGAATATGAAACATTGGAATTGTGTTGTAGAAAGCTCCACAAGTAACACAAACATTTTAAATAATATCGTTTGAATCTTGTGATGCATGAAGTTGTCAGTTATACAAATTATGGCAATACTCCATCCGCAATTCAGAAAAGCAATGCATTCATATTACATCCCACTTTCCATATACATGCCATCTTAGTTGCATATGCATTTCAAATACAATCATTAAAAATGTGTCAAATCCTCTTAGGGTTATTCTATAACATAAAAAAAAAAAAGAAAAAATCCTAAGGTTGGGAACTGATGCCCGAACTATCTTAAACCAAGCACATTCTATGCACATTAAAAAATATCTTGAGCAAAATGATCAAAACCATACTTGGAAGAAAAGGTGAGGCGAAAGGAATATTTTGTGTCTATCCTATTATGCAACATGATCCTTAAAATAGTGGTTTTCACCACTCCCATAGTGCTTAAAGCCTAAAATCAGAGTAGTAAGGATAGGGTTAAATCCTCATCGAACTTAGGTTGAGGATCCAACTCCCCAAAGCTTTGATTTGACCTTCATGGAGTAGTAAGGATAGGGTCTAATTCTCATCTTGCTTAGGTTGAGAATCTGATTCCCCAAAGCTCTGATTTGACCTTCATGGAGTAGTAAGGATAGGGTCTAATTCTCATCTCGCTTAGGTTGAGAATCCAATTCCCCAAAGCTTCCATTTTGCCCACTCAAGAACTTGAAGTCAAAAAGAAAATATTTTTCATTTATTTATTAATATTGGATTGGAAGGATCGTACTACATGTCCCTTGCAAGGATGGGTAGTCATCCCCAAGGTCCAAGAAATAAAAGTAAAGTCAAATCCTAGATTATGGGGTTAATCTCCACTGGGGCTATAGACGCTGGGAGGTGGAGTATGCTCATGCGTGGCAACATGTCTTGTCTAAAAGCAAGACCACCGATCGCTCAAACGGACGAGGCTAGCTTGACGATTTCATCCATAACAGGTTAAATCATTTTGTTCAAGATGAGGTAATGAACTCCAGATCAGAGTAGTAAGGATAGGGTTAAATTCCCATCTCGCTTAGGTTGGGAATCCGATTCCCCAAAGCTCTGATTTCACTTTCACTTGCACATGGGTTCAAGATGGTAGTGACACATAACCAACTTTGGGATCTAATAAAGTAATTCATTATACATATTGTTGGTCCTAAGAGGGTTGGTCCTAAGAGGGTTTGACAGTTTTAATATGTTTGTTCATGATACTAGAAGGTATGAGCTTTTGCAAAGTAGGTTGCTATATCTCTAGCATCTTCATCATACATCAAATCATGCACAAATCATTCATAGCCTTGCATACGAATCATAAGTGAAGCTAACAATGGAATGTGGATCAATTTCAAACGATAGGGAATGAAGCACATTGCACACATCGAGATGATGCTTAATAATTCTAATGTTTCATGTATTTCTCATCTAGTTTCATTCTTGGGATATTTGCTAATGTTTGTATTTGAGTCTGTGTGTTTTCAGGTTGAGTTCTCACCAAAATGCTCAGGAGCATTTCCCAGCAGAGTCGCCATTTGTTGTGGCTGATCCACAACGTACCCCAAAATTGGGGACCCACTTTTTTTGCATGTGTTCCAAGAAGACTACAGTGGCCCATAGGCTAAAGATCAAGGAAAAAAGAAAAATATAACAAAAGAGAAAAAGTGTCGCGATATCGCGACATGTTGCACCATCACAATAGAAAATGAAAAAGTGTCGCGATATCGCGACATGTTGCTCCATCGCGACAGAAAATTGAAAAAAGTGTCACGTTATCATGACATGTTGCTCCATCGCGACTAAAAATAAAAAGTGTCGCGATATTGCGACATGTTGCTCCATCGTGGCTAAAATGAAAAAGTGTCGCGATATCGCTACATGTTGCTCCATCGCGGCCAAACAAGGAAAGAAAGAATCAGAGGAGAAAAAGTGTCGCGATATCGTGACATGTTGCATTTTTGTGACCGTACAGGAAAAAGTGTCACGATATCATGACATGTTGCATTTTCGTGACCGTACAGGAAAAAGTGTCGCGATATCGCGACATGTTGCATTTTCACGATCATACAGGAAAAGTGTCACGATATCGCGACATGTTGCATTTTCGCGATTCAAAATGGGCAAACAAGCAAAGGATGAAATACTTTCATGATATCGCGACATGTTGCTCCATCGTGGCCAAAAGCAAAGGAAAAGAGGAGAAAGAAAAGGTGTCGCGATATCGCGACATGTTCCATTTTCACGATTCAAAGCAAAGAGAGAGGGAAGAAAGAAAAAAGTGTCATGATATCATGACATGTTGCGTTTCGTGGCCGTACAGAAAAAGTGTCGCGATATCGCAACATGTTGCATTTTCACGGTCGTATAGGAAAAAGTGTCGTGATATCGCGACATGTTGCATTTTTGCGATTCAAAGGCAACAAAATATGGAAGAGGCCAAAAGTGTCACGATATCGCGACATGTTACATTTTCACGGCTAAAAGCAACAGAAGATAGAAGGAGGCCAAAAGTGTCGTGATATCGGGACATGTTACATTTTCGCGATTCAGAAGGGGTAGCCAAACAGAGAAACAAGAAGTGTCGCGATATTGCGACATGTTCCAGTTTCGCCAAGGTAATGGACTTACATAGTGACGTGGACATAAGGACAAAATCTAATGCATAAGACAAAGCGTTACAAAATCATTTAAGATGATCATTACACACGGAGGGAAATGGACGCAAGCCTATGTGGAGAAAATGCAGCAAAGGGCCACAAAATGGAAACCAAAGCACACGCATGCAGGGAAGGTGAAACGAGCAGTGCAGGGAAGGTGAAACGAATAGCCATCGAAAAAGAAATGAACTTTCAGGGAAGGAAACAAGGTTTTCACGAGTTTAAATACGCCATTCAAAGAGGCCAGAGGGGGTAGAACTATTCAGAGAAGATTGCAGTAATGAAGGCAAGGCCTTAGCACTGGGTTTCTCTGGATATTTTCTTCCACATTGGACTAGTTTTTCTTCTTCATGGACAGGGGTCGGAAACCCCTACGAGCAGAGTTGCAGAGCTAAAGGCGATAGGCCATTTTGGGCCTGCTTAGGAGCATTTTCCTTCATTTGTTCTGGTTTTGATAAACTGGAAGCTTCTGTTGTTGTAAACTGACATATTTTTAATACAAAAATTACAGAGAGTTGCATCTCATTGGCAAGAAAGAAGGAGTTATTCTCTGCATGCAAGATTTAATGTTTATTTTTCTCCTTTCAGATTTTTAGGCTTATAGGTGAAGTTTAATGCAAGTTCTCTTGGTTTCTTCAAGCGAATGTCTAACTATGGAAACCGTAGTTAAAACCCTAGAAACCAGCACCTAGCTTATCTGGATTGTGCAAGTTTTGCAGGTTCAATAGGTTAGGTTGTATGCAGAAAACCTCATTATCTTCGGTTTTGTCAAATAGGATCGTAGCACTCTAAATGTACTTTAGTTTTAGTTTCTTTGTATTTTATTTTCACTTCTTTTATTCTCTGCATTTTTATTTTCTCGAAAATCTAACTTTAGTCGAATAAAATACTTGAAAATCTACCGAAATCGAAAATAAAATAATTTCATCATTAAGATTAATTCACATTGAGTTCATTCTAATTAAATGAACAATCATTACAATTTCAAAATAAAATAAACTACAGTGCCCCTTGTTTACAGTTACTTGCAACCACTAAGGTGTTTCGAGCATTCGAACTGAACATTATTATTCATACAAAATGCTAACATAGCGGAGACCTTGGAGAAATTGTTTATTAAATTTCTTTTCAAGAGAGGATTTGGAACTCGAATCCTATCGGAGAGTGTGTTTTCACAATCGGGTGAAAATACCACTCAACAAGACCATTTGTGGGAAATACTTTTAGATCAATAAGATCTTGGAAAACATATTTAAATACATGGCAGTTGTTGATGTCATGGCCCACTTGTTGATGATAAGGACAGTACAAGTGCTACTTAAAGTTTTTACCTTTTTTGGTTGGGTCTCTTGGTTTGATTTCCAAAAGTGAAATCTCTTGTGTTTCATAAAGTCTTCAAAATATGGTTGAATAAGATTCTGAAAGCATCATGTAGTTACAAGGGGGTTAATGCTTGATGCATTTGTCCAATTGTGTTGGATGTTGAATTTGTGTTACAGGTATTGAAACCTGAGATGTGGATTGTAAAATTGGATGTTGCAACTACTGTGGTTGCTGACACTGATGATGACTCAACTACAACTCAATGTTAGTGAGTCAAATTAAAATTTGTTGTAACATTTTAGTGTGTTGATAATTTGATTGTAAGACTTGATTGCTTATTTAGTGAATTGATATGTGGTGAATGGATGAGCTTGAGTGTGTTGTTGGAGGTGTGATGAATTGGGGGGCGTGGAGTGAATTTGGTGATGATGAGGTTGGTGAAGAAAAAATTGTGAATGAAGAAAATGATATGATGTATGAGGACTATGGATGGGTTGACTCATGGGAATGGAATAGGTATGGGCTATGGGAATGGAATGGGTATGGGTAGATGGAGGTGTTGGAATGGAAACCACAAAATATTGTGGTACCCAAGATGGGATTTGGCTAACAAATATGGGTTGAGTGGAAATTGGCTGAGGTGTAGGGTTCACTTGAACTTGTTGTTGAGCTATCTGTTGCTTCTTAAGAAATTTTTTCAAATGCTCCCATGCTTCATGAATTTCCATATCATCATTGGAGGGCATGGAGGAATATGGAACAACTGATGTGGTTGGGGGATAAGTGGCAATGGGAATTGCAACTTGATTGGAGGAAATGGGTACTTGTGAAGCAGTATTGATCTGTGCTTCATACCAGGGGTTGGTATAGGTATATGTGTATGAAGTGCTAAGAGCATAAGATGATTAAGGAATGGAGAAATGATGGGAAGGTGCAACTGATGCCTCCAAGAGAGGGTTGGTGTAGACCTGGGTGAAGTTGTATGGTTGGAAATGAGCAAGTTCCTACTGTAAAGTAGGATCTTGTCTAGGTGAATTGTGAACTGAATATAAGACACAATTATCATATTTCATCAAAGCTTCTACTTTTACCATGTCTATGTGGGTAATATGGTGATCAATGGTTGGTGAGGTTGACTCTATTTTGGGAAAAACCATATGAAAGGTTGTGGGTGGCAAGGAATGTGAGGGACCTTTAGATAAATATGCCTATGTCACATTTAGGAAATCTACCACAAAATTGGTAGGGAAGGTGGATGAAGGTTTCATTGAATTGTCTTGATTTAATGTTTTATTTTGTTTTCTTATTAATACCATAAGCAATTAAACCAAAATACATATTATACAGTAAAACACAAAACTAAAATTTCATAATAAAAATAAACAATCAATGCTAAGTTTATTCAACAAATGTGTCTTACCTCATTCATTGATTATCTCCTTTTAATGTGAGTTTATTTCCTTAGATTTTGATCTTGTGTGTTTCAAATGTGCTAATCTGAGTTAACCCAAGAAAGTTAAAAACTATGGCTATGATGGGGCAACAAGATTCTTACTGGTGATGAAATCTAGCAAGTTTTCTCGAGGTGATCTAAGGTTTCTAAGGGTAGATATTGGTGGATGGAGATGAAAGCCATCGTCACCAAATCTCAAGCAATGGCTGGTGATGAAATATAACCACTACTGTTTAATGTGAAGCATGAAGTGTGTGATTATTTTTAAATTTTATGATTTGCTATTGTGTAAATACAATGTTAGAAATATAACTACTTTCGATGGTCTAAATCAAAAGCCACTACCTAAAATACCAAATTTTCCAAAGGATGTAGAGTACACCACTTAAGACCCTCTCTAGACAGTTGGGGGGTTCATCTACTCCTCCATATGGAATCACCCAAGTATGAGGATAATTTTGGTATCTGAATAATATTCCTACTTAGACCTACAAAAATAGGAATCCCTAACCCTATAATGCAAATAAATTATGCAATTTTTCAATTCACATGAAATCAGAATGCACTATTTTTCAATTTGTGAACACAACAGAGAACCAAAAACTTCAAATAGAAAGTGTGGATGAATGAAAATGACTAATTTGAAACCTAATATGCAAGCTAATATGAATGTTTTTCTCAGATTAATTAATGATGTTATTTTTAGCTTAAAAATCTATAAAAAATGTAAGATTGTCAGAATATGTAAATAGAAAAGTTAGGGTTTTAACAATAGACTTACTGAACAACCTATGTTTCTAGTCCAGATCTTTGTAAAATACCTCTATGTATTTTTGAAATGCACTTGAGAATTTTTGAATGGCCCTCGAGCACCACCAGACATTCGTGCACCTTCTGCAACTTCCTGCAAGTCCTCAGAAACCCTAACCAATGAAAATTCTTGATTTGCACCTCTAAAAATCTTACAAAACAAGAAAAAAATAATAAATATATTAGCAAAGGAAAAAAGAAACCCTTAGTGGGTCCCACCGTGATCACCATTTTTGAAGAGAAAAATGCAACACCAAATAACAAGATATAAATTGAACTTAAAAGATAGTATTGTACAATGAATGATTTTATATTAATGGGGGGATCCTCAAAACTCTATTATCACAATAAGACTTTTTGAATCCTTTGATACAGATTTTACAATAGCTAGGGTTCTTCGAAACCTTAGCAAACAACATCGGTGGTGTCTTTAAAACATGTTCTTGCTCCCAAAAAAAGTGAGTGGGCTTCTAATTATCCTATGCTAGGCGACTCCAGCTTAAGCAGCTACACAATGCTAATGTAACACTTTCAGATTTGCACACAAGAAAATAGTAGGTAGGTTAGTAGCGATTATGAGGGCTCCACAATATGAGGCCCTCTATAATCGATATGAAAATCCTAGCTATATGATGTAAATAGCATGAACATAATTGAAAGTACATAGAATGAAATAACAATAAAAAAATTTACCTTGCTTATCTACCATTCTTTGATTTGGTGTAATCTATTGCAGTGAGTTGGTGTGACAATGCCCTAGCATCACCCAAGAGCTAGGAGGAATGTAGAACTTTGGTGTAAAATGCCTACGGGTACTCGATGGCTGCAAAAAACACCCGTGGGTGCTCAAGAATGGTGGAAGATTCCTGGAGGTGCTTTGTGGCAAAGGAGGAGTGCTCGAATGTTCTTGGGAATGACAGGGAGGAACCAAAGGCGTTCGACGACTGAATGGAAATTTTACAGAATAAAATTTGTCTCAACGAGGGAGGCGATGGTGGATGCGAAAGTGAAGACATGGATGGATGGATGCTCAGGGAATTAGGGAATATTCAAAATCACCAAAAACTTAGGACTTGAACCATAAAAATGGATCCTATTTATAATCTTCCCTCAGGTATGTTAGGGTTTCAATGACACTAATCATGTGGTCAAGATTAAAACATAACGAAGGGTGGAGATTAAGGCTAGGCATGGATCAAGGTGGATGGATGGCCAATATTAGAACAAGATGGATGGCTGGGATTTATTTACACATATATATACATATTTATTAAATATATAAAAATATAATATAAAATATTAATATTTAAATATATATTAATATATATAAATATATGTAAATAATAGGTGGAAATGGCGAAAAAACCTGGATGGATGACAAGTGGCTAGATTTTGGTGTCTACAAGGTGACTTGGTAGGAGGTGCACGGATATTGAAGTAATGTGTTGTAATTGAGGTGGTAGAATAGAAAGGTGACATAGAGTAACACATGGACACTTTTGAGGCATTATTATGACATGCATTTTGAGGAAACACATGGCATGCTATGGTTGGGATAACATAATAGTCCATAAAATGGCCAATATGGTAGTCCATGTGCCACTTGGAATATATAAAATTGGTATTGACTAATCTCATTCTTCCATATCATAAAAGTTATCAAGTAGATCATATAGTCAATAACAGACTTGGTGATGCACAAATTTTAGAGCAAATTAAATAACAAGTGGTGCAACATGGTTAAAAAAAAATAGTAAATTAGATTATGATAAATGGAATCATGAGATTTGATGGTACTCTGTATAGTGAGTATATAATAAGGAACCCCTCAATCAATCATGTAATGAAATGTAGCAATCTCTCGTTTGGTGTAGGTATTAAAAATAGTTTATTTTTTTAAAGGTTTTGGAGACAATAATTATGATTTTAGGGCTAAAAATTTGGGGGCCATAAATTTTGCATAAAAAAGTGTTTTGATCCCATTTTTTTCAAATCATATAGTTTTTTGAGCTCTTTGCATTGGTAGTGTTGGTTTTGGTTACAAATGATTGTACATTTTTTTATTTTTATAAAAAACATGTGGATCACCATGTGCCCTTGTTGAGTGGTCCAAACTATGTTACATGGAAAACTAAGATTAAATCTCTACTTTGAAGCAAGGATTTTCTCAAGTATATGAATGAGAAGCCTAAAGATACTAATTATGAGAAGGTAAAGCAACTATATAGGGATAAGAAGGATTGAGACTATAGTGTGATTTCTCTCCATGTGGACAATGTATATGATACCCATTTAAGTAGACCTATTGATCCCAAGGTTTGGCTTAAGAAGTCTTAGGGACTATGTGATCAAATTGATTATTCTTAGTTTAGTAGGTTAGAGGTAAAGCTTGCAACCCTATCCATGGATTAATTCAACACCATTTATGAATACATTATTTAGTTCAAGAAATTGTAAGAGTATATATGAACTACAGAAAAATTGCCTAAGGAAAGAAGGTAATGATAGGAGGTATTGGATAAAGAAAAGAACATAGAGCTACTCAATATTATCTTCAATAATATGTTATAGATAGTCGTTGTGGTCTTTGAGATGTTGTGCATATACTTCCTAGAATTTATTACATTGCATACTGATGAGGTCTTCAAGTATTTATTGCATCATCAAGGTAGGAGAAATAGATGTAAGCAGAATTATTATTTTAATTAGGCACACCCAAAAGAAGTTATGGTAAAAAATAAGAATGATAAAAATGCCAAGCAAAATGAGAATAAATATTTGAAGCCCTTCAAGAGACCTACTTATGAGTTTTCTAAGAAAGGACACAAGGAAGAATTTTGTAGGCTTTGAATCAAGAAGTTGGAAGAAGTAGCAAGAAAGGGGTATGTTGATGTTGCTCTCTTCTATGCTCAATATGAGGATGGATTTGAAGGAGAAGACTCATAGGATTATGTTGTAGTCCATTTTACATATTGGATATCCAACTCCTGGGATGAGTGGATAGCTGATTTAGGAGTTACTAGACTTATGATGATGTACAAACACCTTCTTCAAGGCTACAACAAAACTCATGCAGGAGAATGTGTTATGATTGGAAATGACTCTTTATTACAAGTGGTTGGAAGTAAATAAAACATAATTGGATCTTCATAATTTTATGAGGTATTTCATGTCCCAAATGTTGGTCCTAAACTTTTTTCTATTTATTGCAATACTCACATAAATAAAAAGTATAATTTTGGCCTAATATATGAGTGATTAAGGATATAGACAATGGGTTTAGAATTGTTGTTTCTATATATTATGATGAATTTTATAATATGTATAAGTTAGGTGAAATAACCACTCCTTCTTCCTCTAGTAAGAAGAATTTAGTTACAATGGTTCTGCACATTGCTAATGAGAGTCAAAAGTAGAATCATAGGCTTGGACATCTCAATTATAGTTCCTTAAAATACATGAGTTAGCGTGAGATGGCTATTGGGACTCCATGCATAGCCTATCCAAGTGGAACATGTGAGGGATGAATTTTGAAAAAAGCATCATAAGGAGACATCTATGAAAGGATTTACTAAGAGGGAATATCATCCTTTGGAGGTCATACATAGTGAAATTTGTGGACCTATGGCAGCACCTCTTTTATAAAATAGGTATTTTCTTCTTTTCATTGATGACCTTTATATATTTTAGGGCATATACCATTTACACTAAGGATGAATTTTTTGAGAGGCTCAACACTTTCAACACCCTTGTTGAAAATTAGCTAGACAAAAGGATCATGTATCTAAGGATAGAGAGGGTAATAAATATGTTAGTCATGCTATTCATGATCTTTTGCCCCTCATGGAATACAATATTAGATGTTTGTTCACTACAATATTAAATAGAATGGTGTAGAAAAAATATAAAATAGGTTAATTATGGAGATGGATCATTGTATGATTCATGCCAAGGGACTAGATCATAAGTTTTGGGGTGAGGTGGTCACTTGTGTAGGGTATAATATCAATAGGGTTCTTACTAGGGATATTCAAGGGATGACACCTCTTGATAAATTTCTAGAGGATAATCCAAATGTGTTTATGTTTTAAATCTTTGGTTATTCAACATGGGCTTACATTCCCAATGATATTAAAAAATAGGACAACACCAAAGATCCATATGTGTATATTTGTGGAATATTCTAATATCTCCAAGGCAAATCATCTCTATGATACTTAATGGTGTGAAGTGTTGATCAAGAGAGATGTCATATTTTATGAGGTTCTTTTAGATACTCCCATTTTCCCTCTCAATCTTCTAGCTATTGATTATTTTGATTATTTTTCTATTCCAAATTCAGTAGGTTCTTTAGATATCTCGGCTAGTTCGATTTCTTTTAGAGTATCTTCCTCTTCTAGTGGTTGTTCACTGTCTATTGATTTGACCCCACCATGCATATTTTTTCAAAAAATATTCTCTTTTATTAAAGCAAGATAGAATAAGCTGGATGGTTTAGTTCAAAATGCTCCAAATTTACATGATAAAGTGAGTGGTGATGAATTGGATTATTCCATTTTAGTTTCTAATATTGAGATGGTTTAGGATACTCATACTACATCTAAACATACTCCACCCAAGGGGGTTAAGATAATTCTAAAGGATGTACAATCCATTTTGATCCTTGAGCAACATAGGAAGTATCCTTCCTAAGATTTGAAGGCAACCCATTCATAGGATCCTATCATCTACTCCTAGGCTAAGGGAAAGCCTTAATGGGAAGATGTCATGGCATCATAATTTGAGGTATTGATGAAGAATAGAATATGGGATTTGGTTTCTCTTTGAGTAGGGAAGAATGTAGTGGGGTGTAAGTTGGTCTACAAGACTAACTTACACATTAGATGGTTAAATTAAAAGCATAAGGTCTACCTTGTTATCAAGGACTTATATCAATAGGAGGGAGTGGACTACTCTAAGACTATTGTACCTATAGCCAAGATGGAATCCATAAAAATGATTCTTTCTATTTTTAGTTCCTAGGGATGTAAGGTGTATCAAATGGATGTGAAGAGGTCTTTCTCCATGGAGAACTTTAGGAGGAAATCTACATGCAAAAAACACTCATAATTGAGCTAGAGGATCGTACTCCATTGGTATATTATTTGACTCAATCATTGTATGGTATTAAGTAGGCCTCTTGGGCTTAGTATGAGAAAATCCATTATGTTTGCCTCAAATATCTGTTTCAATGATGTGAATATGATCATGATGTTGACATTCAACATCATTATGAGGAAACTTTGGTGTATTTGTTGTATGTTAATGATCTTCTTATCCTGGGAAACTTCACTACTCTAATTTAGGATATGAAGATATGACTTTATTCCACCCTTGAGATTATATATTTGGGGATCTTGCATTATTTTTTGAGAATTGAGGTTGATTAGTTATATTTTGGTTTTACCATTTCTCAGCCCAAATATGCTTTGGATATTCTTCAATGATTTAGGATGGAGAAGTTTAAGCTTGTTTGAATCCCCCTTTGTTTAGGTTTGAAACTATGGGTTGAATGTACCACACATTTGGTTGATACCACTCTAAATCAGTCTCTTATAGGAGGACTTATCTATCTCACCCACACTATATTGAATATAGCATTTGACATTATTTATTATTCTAGGTACATGAGGGCTCCTCGAGAGAATCACTAGAAAATAACAAAGTGGATTCTTAGATACATCAGAGGGACATATCAAATGGGTGTTTATTACTCTATTGGTTATCGTATAATTTTTAAAGATTTTTTAGATGCTAAATAGATAGATAATTTGTATGAGTGGCCATCCACCAGAGGCTTTGTGTTCTACTTAGGATTTGATCTAGTTTCATGGTGTTCTAGATGCCAATCCACATTTTTTTAGTCTTCCATAAAGGAAGAATATTAGGATACCAATGAGGAAACTAAGCATATTAGATGGATGATAATGATATTGGAGAAGATTGACATTCCTCAAAATTCTCCTGTTACTATTTGTTATGAAATTAGAGTACTATTCAACTTGTCCAGAATCTTATGCTTCATCAATGGACAAAGCACGTCGAGATATGTACGTATTTTGTGATATGGCTTCATGCTTGTGGGATGTTATATAGAGTGTTTTTTCCTTCATAAGGGTAGGAAGTAGATATTTTGACCAATATCATGCTTGAGGTCACTTTTGTGTGCATGAGGGAGCTTATTAGAGTTAGAGAGTGTCTCTTAAGGGGGGATCCAGCATAAGGGTTTCTCTCCATGTCCTCAATTCAAATTTAGGAGGGATGTTGGAATAGATGGTGGTTAAGCTTTTCTTTGTTAGATAATTATTATTACATTATTTAGGGAAAATATAATAGATAAGAATTGGAACGTCACATTGATCTCCATTAGAATAAGGAATACCAAGAGTCTCTTGGATTCTGAGAGACATCACATTCTATAAATCCATGTACATAATTTAATAATATTTGATCATGTTTGGTTTTTTTGACCGAACCATAATTGGTATTAAAGCAATATTTACTTAGAAGTGTTCCTTTGAATGTTATGTCAAGAGGCTTTATAACTCTTCCCAAGATTTTTCCTTCAAATATTATAGAGCCCATAGGTGACCATGTTACCGTCTCCTTGAAATCAAAGTGTGTTAGACCTCAATGCTCTAGAGGTTCAAGTTGACCAATCTACCTATGCTTAATTAACCACCCACCTCATCCTCAAGGAATTAATGCCTTTAATGACACCTATGGTTATCAAATTACATTATTTTAAAATTATTTAATGTAATTTTATCTCTAATTATGAAGTCTTACCAATGAGTTAGCTTGTGTAAAGTTCTGCTATTGTTTTCACTTTTATGACCTGTTGCTTTTAGAAACATAACATCAACTATTAGTCTCACTTTGGGTAAAAGGTGTTATTTTTCTTTCATGATAGTGTACAAATCTCTTTTAAATTTCATATAGATAGGTAGTACGTTGTTATAGAATGAAATTTCCTTCTCCTCCTTAGTGGAATTATTCTCTTTAAAGAAATATTTTTCCAATTCCTTTGATGATATGCCCTTTGTAGAACTCTTGAAGATAAACGATGACTAACTACGTATGCATAGACTAGTGCCTCCACATAGGAACAAATAAACTAGTGCACTAGCTAGTAAATGAACCTGAATCACATTTGTCAAGAGATAACACATTTATAGACAAAGAGATTTTTTTTTCCACTTAGTCAAATTGACAAGATGAAGACAAAGGACAAAACATGTTAGGGGTTACCTACTTCATGATGTGGTCAATGTAACTATTGGCTAATCTAGTATGACTGCTACTATGTGGAAATAATTTTTTTTTTGCAACTATGTATGTTCTCTACCATTATCTCATGCAAACAAGGTGGGAATTTATGTAGAGGGGGAAAATTGACCTACTGCGTACAATTCCTAAAAATATTAGATCCGTGAAATATAGAAAGCCTTATGGGGTGAACCGCGGGGATATGTTGTTCTCTACACTTAGTTCTAGGGGGAAGGTTTCACTAGGAATGGTTTTAGGACTCATTCCAAGTCCTCAAGAATTTTGGGATAGTTTGATGTATTCAATTTCAAGTAACCACCTAAGTTTGGCTTTTCTAGATCTATGCTTTGAAATATAAAGGAAAATGCAAAAATCAGAATGCAAGAATACAAGAGCTAACCTAATATGATTCTTTATTTGAATGCTTGCTAACCTAGGGTTTTATCCAAAAAATATTTAAAGCAAGGACACAATATAAATGCACAATATTAACCCTAGATGCACACTATATGCTTTTCACTTTTAGATGCCTAAGAATCAATAATCAGATCAGACATTCAACTAACAAAATAATTAAAACACTTATCTTGACTGATGGTTGACTTAGTTTTTTCTGCCTCTTATCCAATGATATCAAAAATATCTGTTTCTACAAGATAACTTATGAAATACTTGAAAATGGATTAGCATTAGGGGGTCTACTTAGGCCATTATACAATAGTGCTTGGAGGTGCAGCAATAAAGCCCCCTAGGTCCTTTTAGATGACCTTTGGAAACCAAAGAGGAAATTGACCTTTGGAGAATTAATCATAAAACATCAATGCAACAGTAGAGAAACAAAAAACAAATTATGCTACCATACCCTAAATGTAATTTAGAAAATATTCATGCAATCATAATCTAACAGATACCTCAAGTTTAGTTGAGAAAAATCATACCTCGGATATGGTGAGCATGATAACGCTATAGGAAAAGTTGTGCTCCATAATAACAAGGCATGATCTCACTTCTATGATTGAAAACCCTAAATTAGGGTTAGAAAAGTCATGCCTCATTGGGATAGGGTATGATTTCACTTCAAAGACAAAAAATAAAAGATAAATGTAGAGCGTAAATAAATGCAAGATAAAAAATACACACAACCTGATTGATGATACAGAAGCATGCAAAAGAGATTGAGGTATCCAAACGAGAACTCTCTTTCCTTTTGAACTACAACACAAATCCACCAAACCACACAATGATACAAATCAATGCAGCAGAAGATCAAATCCAAAATTTGCACTTCGGGGTTAGCTTGTAGAAGAGAACAGGAAGTAGAGCGAAATTAATAATGCGAGCACTAATTAATCATAAGAATTTCAAGCTTAATTATTTCTAAGATCAAGCACCTATATCTATTTAGGAGTAAGATTAACCCCTCCTTTTATAGATGAAAATTAGGATGAAAGAAGTGGGAAAACAAACACAAGTCAAAGCAAAGCATGCTAAAAAGGTTAAACCTGGGTTTTAATAAATTAAAACCTTAAAATAGCAAAATTGCACCCCATGCTGATGGGGTGCAATATCACTTCTTCAAAGTCACACCCCATTATAACCAGGTGTGATTTCACTAAAAGGCTAAAGAAAGGCAAGGTAGGGGGAAAAGAGGCTTACCCTTGCTTAGGGCAAGGGTTAGGGACCTCTTAGGGGCTCTAAGGAAGATTACCCACTAAAAGTGGGTCAACATTTTGTGTCTAAATTTTACCCCCTCTTTGATGCATTTAAGGCCAAGTAAATGCGTGAAAGATGTTGGACATTTTGAGTCCCTAAGATAAAAGTTGTCATTGATGTCAAAAGGACCTATATAAGTAAGCACTATTATTTTGTTCCACAAAGAGCTTCATGAGAAGCAAATGTTTTGATCAAAGGTTCTAGAAGGGATGCATGGCATTTGGTTCCAAAAGGAGCTTCAAGGGAAGCTTAGCAAAAGGTTTTTATGAAAGCCAAGGAAGGCAAGAAAAGGTTTTTATTTAAAACCAATGGATGGCAAATTTGAAATGGTTTTTTCTTAAAACCCAAGTTGGCTTTTCGTTTCATCAAAAAAGGTGCCCTGGTGATGGAGAAATTTAATTTTAAATGTTTAGTTTAAATTTAAATTTATTTAAAATTTAAATTTAAATTTTAAAATTAAATAAAAGGTTTTTCCCTCCTTTCTTATTGGCACCACCAACATCATCAGGCCAATGTTAAAAGGGCCAACTTATTCCCATTGAAGGATGGCTTATATAAATAAGCCAAAGGTTTTCCATTTAATAAACCTAAGTCGTGTCGCATGATTTTTGAAAACCCAAAGTATTTTTGCATTCAAATATTGCGTAGTGAATTTTGTGGAGTGTGACGTGGGCAGTCAAGTCATGGACGGTCAAAGTTTTGGCACCTTGTGAGGAAAGCACACACGGTTTAAGGAAGATAGTGTCCAAGGCACTCACATGGGTAGTGTTAGCTCACGCGGCTTAGCTGTCGCTTGGCATCACAATGGGCAGAGGTTCAAAACGCCAAGGCCCTTTGAGGTATGCACTCTGACTCTGATATTTATGGGAGTCATTATTTTAATTAAAATATTTGCTTGCTAAGGTTTGATTATGATTTTTGTGGGAGATATAAGGTTGAGCAAGCTTTAATATTTTATTAAGGTTTGATTATGATTTTTGTGGGAGATATAAGGTTGAGCAAGCTTTAATATTTTAATAAGGTTTGATATTTGATTAATGTGAGATATTGCCTAAGAAAGCTTTGTGATTATTTTTGAGTGCAAAAGTGTTGAAAGGAAGGATATAAAATATTTGATTTATTTTATGGTATACGTGGTTTTTGGAGTGACAAGGTTATGCAATGTTTTGATTTATTTTATTTTATGGTACAAGTGGTTTTAGGAGTGATAAGGAAGTTGTGCATTAATTCTTAAGAAGGTTTTCTAATTAAAATATTTGGTAAATATTATTGTGAAGTGGAGTAATGTTGATTATTTTGTGATCTTCTAATCCTTGTGAATATTGACAAAAGAATATTGTGATTGTGGCAGATTTCCAAAGAGACTTATTCATCTTCATAAAAGGCATGGGCACATTCTCCTATTGATTATGGTGGTTTATTTCTAAAAATATCTTTGGAGTGAAAAGGATTGATTGTGGTTTCCTTTTTGAAAGTGATTGGTTTAATGCTTCAAGGTTTTCTGGATTGAGAGTTGTGATTAAACCTTGTTTTATAAGCATTGTTGTTGAATCCCATTGGTTGAGTAAAGAACTTGAATTTGAGTTAGAAAAGAACATGAGTATCATTCTTATGTGAAATTTTTTGTTGAGAATTTTTGGAAACATTTTGAGTTGATTGATACATGCTTGGACTAGGGTTTGTGAGAAAGGATTGTTCATTGAGGTGATTGGTTGAGTTGAGTTGATTGAACCTAGTCAAGTGGATGCATGTGGTTGTTCAAGTTCCATAAAACAAACTATTCTATATTCTTGATTTGAGTTGAGATTGAGATTTTAGAATAGAACATATAGTCTCTAACAATTCTCGTTATGATTCTATGAGATTGATTTGAGTTGAGATTGATATTTGATAATAGAACATATAGAGTCTCTAACAATTCTCTTTATGCTTCTATGAGATTGATTTGAGTTGACTTTGGGATTTGAGTAGAGAACATATAGAGTCTCTAACAATTCTCTTTATGATTCTATGAGATTGAGTTGATATATTGATTGAGCATTAAGTATAGAACATATTGAGTCTCTAAAAATTCTCTTTATGATTCTATGAGATTGGACAAGTTCTGTGTGAGCTTGTTAAGAAGATTTGAGACAAGTCTTTGAGAAGGCTTGTGGACTGATTTTGAGTAAGCTTTTGTGGAAGCTTGCTATGCAGATTTGAGCAATTCCTAGAGAGG
This sequence comes from Wollemia nobilis, assembly GCA_028583015.1. Classification (NCBI taxonomy): domain Eukaryota; kingdom Viridiplantae; phylum Streptophyta; class Pinopsida; order Araucariales; family Araucariaceae; genus Wollemia; species Wollemia nobilis. The sequence goes on along the minus strand of JAQPPZ010003077.1, from coordinate 6,751,867 downwards.
ACTTATTGAGAATATTTGAGCAAGTCCTAGAGAGGACTTGTTGAGCAGATTTGGACAGGTGTTGTGTGGACCTATTGAGCATATTTGGACAGGTTTTGTGTGGACCTGTTGAGGAGATTTGAGCAGGTTCTGTGTGGACCTGTTAAGCATATTTGGACAAGTTCTAAGGGAGCTTTTTGAGCATATTTGGACAAGTTCTAAGTGATCTTGTTGATCATATTTGAGAAGGTTTTGAGTGAACCTATTGAGACAAAGCTTTAGAGGTGACATAGTATAGAGGATAGAGTCTTAGTGGATAGAGATATAGTAGCCAGGAAAATTGAAGATGGATCTAAGTGAGGAGTCTTCAAGTGGAGAGAGATCTACCAGTCAGTGCAGCAGAGATACAGAGTCTTCTAGAAGATCACTAGCCAAAGCATAAGGAGAAAGAGTTCTCCTATGGAAGATATCCATGAACTTGAGATTAGGGGATCAACATCTCCTTTGGATAAAGATAAATAAACATTGTACTTGGGAAGGATTCCCAAAATATCATTTGAGAAATATTTAGAAGAAATATTTTTTTGTGGAGGTAGCCCACATTGGGTGAACCACGTTAAAAATGATGTATCTCATGTGTGTGATGCTTTGTGTGATGTTCACTGTTTTATTAATTTTGATGCTACTATTTGGGGAAAAGTTTTATGTTATACTGTTCACCCCCCTCTCAGTATAAGCACATATTATTCAATTGGTATTAGAACCAGTATCTCTGTGAAGAGTTTAACAACTTGGAAGAGGATCCTTCAGTAACACACATGTGCTCAAAGAGTGAAGAAAGTATAGAATTTGAGGAAGCACTCTTCAACTGTCTCTAAGATCTTGAAAGGATTCAAGAAGAGAGTGCACAACTAAAGGAACAAATCTGAAATGATGAATTGGCAAGAATTGAGCTTCTACAAAGGTTAATAGAACTAAAAATAGAAGTGAAATAAATAAGAGAGATTGAACATCAGTTGAGAGACACGTTGAAAGGCAAAGAAGCAGGACTTGAGAAAGTGGTAGCAAAAATTGTTATGATAAAATGCAGAACTAAAATAAATAAGAGATTACAAGGAGCTGCACCAAGTCAGCAAGAGGTAGGAACATCAAACAAAAGGGAGGTATCTTAAAATATCTCAAGGAAAGAAGACCACAAAAGGAATAATACTAGATCAAGTCCTCATCAAAATAGGTTACAAAATCATTCCATGGATGTTGTTTTTCTTGCAATAAATATGGTCATAGAGCTACGCAATGTACTAGCAGAGACAATGATAGTAGTAGTATAGATTCTCTTGCACCACATGTGGATGATAATGTTAAGTGTTACAAATGCAATAGTTTTGGGTATATATCTAGAAGGTGCAAACTAGAAATATCTAAGTCTAGTAGAAATACCACAACTCAAACTACTAGAAAAGAAGAAAAAGGGAAAGGAAAATTAAAATCCTTGCTAGTTCAAATAGCATTGCATGCTCAGGATAAATAAGAAAAATAGTTTCTGGATAGCGGATGCTCTAGACACATGACAGGAGAAAAAGACAAATTTATAGTTTTGAAAGAAGGAAATAGAGGGTCAGTAAACTTTTGGGATAATGGTTTAGCAAAGCTTTGTGGAAAAGGAACTCTAAGTATAGGCAATGGAAAAGAAAAAGCTGAAAATGTTCTATATGTGGAAGGTTTGAAACATAATCTCTTGAACATTAGTCAACTCTGTGATCAAGGCCATATGGTATTTTTCCGTAAAGATAGGTTTGAAGTAAGGAAATCTGAATCTGGAAAACTAGTAGCTAGCATTATAAGAGAAAGAAATATTTATGTACTCAATGAGATCAAAAAGGAAAAATACCTCTTATCCAAATAAAATGAGATTAGATTTCAACATACAATATTAGGACCAAAGGAGAATCTTCTAATGGCTTTGGAAGATAAAGAAAGTGATCCTACATAAGACAAGTCAATGGGAAGTAATGATAAGGACAAAGGCAAACAAATAGAAGATTATTTAGTAGATAATGGTTATGATCTCAAGGGAGAACTTATCTATGCCCTTGACACAGTAAAGAAGGTTAGAAAGCAACACTTCAAGCTTGAAAGTCAATTTCAAGAATGTGATGAAGAAAGGTTATTGCTCATAGAGGATTTAGAGAAGTCAAAGGCTAAGGAAAGCAAGTTCAAGGATAAGTTAGAAGCAAATATTTTGGAATGTGAGAAGTTAGCACAAGAAGTGGATACTCTAAAATAAGACTTAAAGGACTCCAAGATCAAGATGAAGAATTTCACAAATAGCTCTAAGAACTTGGATAAGTTCATCTATGGACAACAACGAACATCATGTTCAACAGGTATTGGCTTTGGAAAGGTTCAAAAGAAATAGGAAAAAGAATCTACTTCAAGTCTTGATGAAGAAGAAACTTCAGAAGAAGACAGTTTAAGTGAAAGTGCGACATCAGAGGATGAGTTGGACAACAAAGAGTTCAAAAAAGAGAGGAACAATGCATAAGGAAGATACAGATGGAACAACAATCAGAATAGGATACTAATGAGGTCAAGACAAGGAGGCTTCAATGGAAGATGCTTTTCATGTCACAAGTTTGGACACATGGCTTCATAGTGCAGGACTCATGAAAGACAGGTATATGGAAAAGAACAACTTTTACAAGGTTATTGTTACTCATGCAATGGTTTTGGTCACAAGGCAATGAATTGCAGGATTAATGACAGAAGAGGATATGGCTTCACTAGGAGAAATCCTAAGACAATTGCACATCCAAGTAATAATAACATTAAGTGTTATAAGTGCAATAATTATGGTCACATAACAAGATGGTGTAGAGAAAATATTCCAAAAATATGCATGAACAGGAAAAATAATATGAACATGAACAAGAATATGAATAGAAATAGGAATATGAACAAAAACAAGATGAACAAGAATAGAGACTCAGAAAATAATAAGAACATGAACAAGGATGAGAACCAGAACAGGAACATGGATGAGAATAAGAACAGGAATAGGAACATAAGTGATGACAGGAACATGGATGATGACTTAGAAAGAAACAGTGAGTGGATTTAGAAGACTCACAGAATAAGAGAAAGATAAAGGCACAGATCTGTGCTTTCGGGGAGTAGAAATACTCCCACCCCAGAATTAACCACCTCATGTGGAGGTCGAGGAGGGGCTAAGCTAAGAGGCTCATTCTTAGACCCGAGCCCCAAAGGTGATCTTTTTCCATTGATGTCAAAGGGGGAGAGATTTGTGTATATTGAGGAAAGTTTTGATATGGGGAGAGATTTGATATTTGATAAAGCTTTGAGCTAGGGGGAGCAAAGTCCCAGGGGGAGCAGAAAAGAAGATCATATTTCAGTAAAAGGATATGGGTTGCCATCAATGACAAAGGGGGAGGTTATTGGATATTTTGAGTTCCTAAGCTAAGAGTTGTCATTGATGTCAAAAGGATCTATGTAAGCTAATACTATGTTTGAGAGAGCATTGAGCCAGGGGGAGCAAAGTCCCAAGGGGAGCAAAAAAGAAGATTAGGTTTCAGTAAAATGAATATAGGTTGCCATCAATGAAAAAGGGGGATATTGCTGGACATTTTGAGTCCCTAAGCTAAAATTTGTCATTGATGTCAAAAGGACCTATGTAAGCACTATGATTTTGCACCATAAAGATCTTCATGAGAAGAAAAGGTTTTGATCAAAGGTTATAGAAGGGATGCATGGCATTTGGTTCCAAAAGGAGCTTCAAGGGAAGCTTAGCAAAAGGTTTTTATGAAATCCAAGGAAGGCAAGAAAATATTTTTATTTAAAACCAATGGATGGTAGATTTGAAATGGATTTTTCTTAAAAAACAAGTTGGATTTTTGTTTCATCAAAAAAGGTGCCCTGGTGATGGAGAAATTTAATTTTAAAGGTTTAGTTTAAAGTTTAATTTTTTTTTAATTTTAATTTTAATTTTAAAATTAAATAAAAGGTTTTTCCCTCCTTTCTTATTGGCACCACCGATGTCATGAGGGTAATGTTAAAAGGGCCTATGTATTCGCATTGAAGGATGAATTATATAAATAAGCCGAAGGTTTTGCCATTTAATAAGCCTAAGTCGTGTCGCATGATTTTTGAAAACCCAAAGTATTTTTGCATTCGAATATTGTGCAACAAATTTCATGGAGTGTGACGTGGGAATTCAAGTTGTGGACGGTAAAATTTTTGGTGCCTTGTGAGGAAAGCGCACATAGTTTAAGGAAGAGAGTGCCCAAGGCACTCACGTGGGCAGTTTTAGCTCACGTGGCTTAGCTGTTGCTTGGCAGCACAATGGGCAGAGGTTCAAAACTCCAAGGCCCTTCGAGGGATCCTTTGAGGTATGCACTCAAACTCTGATATTTGCAAGGGTCATTATTTTAATTAAAATATTTGCTTGCTAAGGTTTGATTATGATTTTTGTGGGAGATATAAGGTTGAGCAAGCTTTAATATTTTATTAAGGTTTGATTATGATTTTTGTGGGAGATATAAGGTTGAGCAAGCTTTAATATTTTAATAAGGTTTGATATTTGATTAATGTGAGATATTGCCTAAGAAAGCTTTGTGATTATTTTTGAGTGTAAAAGTGTTGAAAGGAAGGATATAAAATATTTGATTTATTTTATGGTATAAGTGGTTTTTGGAGTGACAAGGTTATGCAATGTTTTGATTTATTTTATTTTATGGTACAAGTGGTTTTAGGAGTGATAAGGAAGTTGTGCATTAATTCTTAAGAAGTTTTTCTAATCAAAATCCTTGGTAAATATTATTGTTAAGTGGAGTAATATTTATTATTTTGTGATCTTCTAACCCTTGTGAAGATTGGCAAAAGAATATTGTGATTGTGGTAGATTTCCAAAGAGGCTTCTTCATCTTCATAAAAGGTATGGGCACATTATCCTATTGATTATGGTGGTTGATTTCTGAAAATATATTTGGAGTGAAAAGGATTGATTGTGGTTTCCTTTTCGAAAGTGATTGGTTTAATGCTTCAAGATTTTTTGGATTGAGAGTTGTGATTAAACCTTGTTTTATAAGCATTGTTGTTGAATCCCATTGGTTGAGCAAAGAACTTGAACTTGAGTTAGAAAAGAACATGAGTATCATTGTTATGTGAGATTTGTTGTTGAGCATTGTTGGAAATATTTTGAGTTGATTGATACATGCTTGGACTAGGGTTTGTGAGAAAGGGTTGTTCATTGATGTGATTTGTTGAGTTGAGTTGATTGAGCCTAGTCAAGTGGATGCATGTGGTTGTTCAAGTTCCATAAAACAAACTATTATATATTATTGATTTGAGTTGAGATTGAGATTTGAGAATAGAACATATAGAGTCTCTAACAATTCTATTTATGCTTCTATGAGATTGATTTGAGTTGAGATTGAGATTTTAGAATAGAACATATAGAGTCTCTAACAATTCTCTTTATGTTTCTATGAGATTGATTTGAGTTGAGATTGAGTATTGAGTATAGAACATATAGAGTCTCTAACAATTCTCTTTATGCTTCTATGATATTGAGTTGAGATATTGATTGAGCATTAAGTATAGAACATATCGAGTCTCTAACAATTCTCTTTATGATTCTATGATATTGGACAAGTTCTGTGTGAGCTTGTTAAGTAGATTTGAGACAAGTCTTTGAGAAGGCTTGTGGACTGATTTTGAGTAAGATTTTGTGGAATCTTGCTATGCAGATTTGAGCAAGTCCTAGAGAGGACTTATTGAGCATATTTGAGAAAGTCCTAGAGAGGAGTTGTTGAGCAGATTTGGACAGGTTCTGTGTGGAACTATTGAGCAGATTTGGACAAGTTCTGTGTGGACCTATTGAGAATATTTTAGCAGGTTCTGTGTGGACTTGTTGAGCATATTTGGACAAGTTTTTAGTGATCTTGTTGAGTAGATTTGGACAAGTTATGAGTGAGCTTGTTGAGAATATTTAAGAAGGTTCTGAGTGAAACTATTAAGACTGAGATTTGGAGGTGACTGAGTATAGAGTACATAGTCTCAGTGGATAGATATCCAGCATCCAGGATAATTGAATATGGATCTGAGTGAGGAGTCTTCAAGTGGAGAGAGATCCATCAGTTAGTGCAAAATAGAGATAAAGTCTTCTAGAAGATCACTAGCCAGAGCAGAAAGGGAAAAAGTTCTCCCATGGAAGAGATCCACAAACTTGATATTAGGGGATCAACATCTCTTTGGACAGAGGTCCATAAAAATTATACTTGGGAAGGATTCCCAAAATATTATTTGAGAAATATTTAGAAGAAATATTTTTTTGTGGAGGTAGCCCACATTGGGTGAACCCCGTTAAAAATGATGTCTCTCATGTGTGTGATGCTTTGTGTGATGTTCACTGTTTTACTAATATTGATGCTACTATTTGGAAAAAAAGTGTTATGTTATACTGTTCACACCCCCTCTCAGTATAAGCACATGTTCTTCAAAATAAAGCATGCAGGCACACTCACTCGAAGAAGACAACCTAAAAAATGGGATGACCAGTTTAGAAGAAAGGGATGGTGCAAAAACAATGTCATTCCATACACTTTCTTGTTTTGCATGCAAATCAAGGTATTAGGGACATTAATACCTCTATAGGCCAGGGTACCCCCTCGAGTTTTATGAAGATGAAATATCTCATAAAAAATCAAAAGAACTAACATATAAGAAGAAATAGAGAGAAAGAACAAAAATTGGAGAAAGCAAGGGTAACAAATAGAGCTTAAAAAGGATGAAAAGGGTAAAACCCTAATTCATTTTCACCACGCATTGGCAAAGAAAGGGCTATGGGGAGAAAAATAATGGCATTACTAGTTCATCGAGCAATGATCACGAGGAGCGAAGCTGGAGCATGAGAGTGGGTAAGTACCAAATTCCTTCCTCTTGATGCACTTTTTCCTCTGTTTTTCAAAAAATTTTGGAGCAAAATATGGGAATTTTACCGTTTTAGATTGCAATTTTTATGCTTTACTAGGGAATGATTTTGTGGCCTAGCCATGATTTCACTCTAGATGAAGTGCAAAAAAATCATACCCGAATAAAAATGAGCACAAATTTGCCAAATCATGCCTCCTAAAATGGAAGGCGCAATTTCACCAAAAACTAAAAAAAAAGGGGAAAAAAAGGAAAAGAAAAAACAAAAACAAGAGGAAAAAGAGGGAAAAAAGCAACTACAAAGTCCAAATTATGAAATTATGATCAATATTTGTGTGTTGATTTGAAATTATGGTTTTTATTATTTTTATTTTTATTCATGAAACTGATTTAATTTTATTTGTTTGTGGATGCTGCTAGGTATTCTCAAGAGTCGAGAGTGGAGGGTAGGGGCTCTAGAAGAGCTGGATGCACTGGGGCTAGTGAATATGGCTTTGCTAGAGGCGATGGGGCTAGACCACCTTACGAGGATGCCTCACATTGAGATATATAGGGCTATGCTGAGAGACCTAGCAGAGAGGTGGTACCCGAAGTCTTCTACTTTTTGTTTACCCATAGGAGAGCTCATCATCACACTGGAGGATGTGTGGTAAATTTTGTGGGTACCTATCAGAGGGACAAAAAATTACATAGCATGGGGATAGGTAGCCACACTACAACAGTTCTAAGCAGGGTTTACCCACTAGGTGCGAGAGAGCACCATATCAGTTGATGATCTAGTGTGTCGCTATGGGACAGATCGTCTAATAACCATGCTATATGGGGTTGTGGTTGGGCTACTGATATGCCATACAAGTAGGTATAACTTACCATGGATAATGGCAAGAGTAGTGGCAGATGCGTGATCAGAGGGTTTGATTTGTATGGGGCCCATATGTGTTGGCCCACCTATACAGGAAATTGTACAATATTGTGTATAAGCGATGTACAAGATTAGAGGCACCAAGTTATGGAACTAGGCATGCAATGAGCATTTTGATAGGTAGCTCATTGAGCCACAAAGAGGGTATAGCATACTCCCATCCCTCCAAGACAGATACCGACTCGTGTTAAAATCCTAGTGGTAAAGGAGGTCATTTAGGTGGTAGGGACCGAAGATGGGGGGTGAGGTATGCCCCCACAAATAGGGAGACCACATATCAGAGATCTTGGAGAGGCCTCCACATCTATAGTAGTGGTTGATGATTGCCAGGAGAGGAGGGAGAGAGCAGCTATGAGCATAAGTAGGCTCTCTATAGAGCCAGATGGCCCAGGTCTAGGATGACAGAGCCAGGAGGCTAGGGAAACTATGGAGTTCATTGACCACTACAAAATTTGAGAGGAACACGGATCAGGTAGAGATCGTTTGACTCCAGGGAGAGATGGCTTGTATAGATGGGAAGCACTAGAGAGCCAGAGAAGAAGGGATGGATGTCATTGAGAGTAGCCAAATGGACGGTATGGTGTAGCTTATTTAGGTAGATCTATGATGGATGGGAGAGAGGTTGGAGATACCAATTTAGTGGGATACATTATACGAGATCGTTTACTACATAGCTATCCCACTAGGTCATAGGATACCACTTTCTTGATCCCTATAGTCAATGAGCAGATCATGATTTCGATCATGGATGAAATTGGAATCACAGAAGTCCATGTCATATCCTAGGTTGCCTCCTCCTTAGGATGGGCCAGAGGGAGCCGGCTCTTGGAGCTAGGAGAGAGAGAGGACTGGGGATCAGGATGATGGACCAATTTTTGGATTGAGGTGTACATTCCTAGGTTGAGTGTACCTAGTCTAGATTGTGGTACACCAACCTGATATGGGGACTATGTACTCTTTTTTCTCTCGAGTAATATATAGCTACTTTTATTGTGTTATCTATGTAATAATTTTTTATTTATGTTTTTTCATGTATGCAAATTATCTTAATGCAAACTATATGAAAATGAATGGATGCATTATTAAGGAGAAATATGAAGGATACAATAAAAAAGGAAGGAAATAAAATAAAGAGGAGAAGAAAGAAGAAGAGATAAAAGTAGAGAGAAGAAGAAGAAGAAAAAAAAGAAGAAAAAGAAAAAAATCCAAAGGTCAACTATATGAAAAGGAGAAGAACTTATGACCCATAGCATGGAACTAGCATAGGTTGTAAGGAACCATTGTATTTAGATACCATAGATAATTTTAGGAATAAAGCTAGACCCGCTATAGATTTAGCACTTGTAGTACTGTAAACAAATGTGTGGATTCTAACCCGCTATGGGTGGTTTCTCCCTTATTGACTACTATGAGGTATTTACCCACTAGGATGTATGCTGAGGTCTACTAAAATTGACCAAGGAGCTTATCCTGTAATGGGGTGTTAAGCCTACTGAGTCAAAAGAGAGTATGACCCGATAGAAGATCGTAGACAATGTAATACCCACTAGGATGTGTAAGTATCCCATGTGGGGTGTAATATGTACATAAATGATATGCAAGTGCTATCCCAAATAGGGATCTTAAGAAGAATTTGTGAATGAAAGTAGTATCATGATAAAGAAATTGAGATAAGGATAAGAAGCAATCATAAGAAGAAAGGATTAATCCCTAGGGGGATCTTTCTAGGAATCAGAGTCCTAGCATGTGAGCTATGCCCTAACCAGGTATCATCACATGTCATCATAAGAAAATCCTTGAAAATCTATATGAGCAAGGAATCATGAACAAGAAACAATGCAATTATGAAAGACAGTCTACAAGGTGTTCTTTAGATGTCAAGCAATCATGCAAGGATGAAAATCAATAATGCAATATGAGAAAGCATGTGGATGCAATGGGAATGCAAATGCAACTACATGAAAGAGATTTTTTTGTTATACAAAATTGAAATCAATGCAAAACCTAAATGCACCATTCATCTTATTAAAATAAATTAGTGTGCCATGAGGTGTTAGATCAAATATATCCCCAAGAAGTACATTTTATCGATGATAAAAATCATGGGAAAGTTCTTACAAGGCCCTTCTTTGGACATCCATGGAACGATAATCAACACACCTTCTAACAACACCATTCTCTTTAATAAAAAAACATTATATAAAGATCCACCGTTCTCTTCCACAGAAGCAATATCATTTTTAAAACAAATAGAATCAATCATATTTTAAGATATTAGCTTTGGAAGAGAAGCATGATTAATGCTTTTATATTCATATGTTATCATTTTTTAGTATTTTATATATTCTGAATAAGTCACAATATGATCATCATCCTCAAAAGGTAAAGGTTAATTTTTATTAGGTATAAAACCTATACCACATCTCCCATGCCAAATATCAACATCCAAAGGTTCTTTAATACCTCTCTGTTGTGGTCCAAATTCTTTATCTGCATATCCCATACTATATAGGATCTGCTTAGAAAGGGGATAATCATTAGTGATATAACATTGAGCAAAATATTGCTTGCTAGGAGATGGGTTGCTACCAAGAATATTTTATTTGAAGGTAGTCCCTCTAAAGACAAAGGTACATGTGCCAACATGTACAACATCACCCTTATTATGGAGTAAACCCATAGTCCGAGGTGATGGTGGTAGCTTGGTGATATCCAAAAGAGGTTCCTTGAAGAAACTGATCATAATGATCCAAGGATGAAGAATAGGGTTGATGTTCCTCACTAACTTTTAAATTTTGAAGATGCTCTAAAATTTGAGATGAGGAACATGGAGAATTTGCTGAAGAAATAGAAGGATAAGAGTAAGATTCGCATTGAGCTAACTCTATATTTGAATAGAATTCAAATGGTTGAGAATCACCCAGAATGGTGATAACTTGATTCTTGAATTCAAAATTGAGATATTTATGAAAAGTAGAAGGGACAACCTTCATCACATGAATCTAAGGTTGCCCAAGAAGGATATAAAAAGATGTAGGACAAGACACCATGTAAAAAAAAGTATCCAATATTCGAGGCCCCACATTTAATGGAAGAGATATGACACCATAGGCCTATTGGGACTTATTGTTGAAAGCTTTAATAAGGACATCATATTTTGTTAAATCTTCCTATTTTAATTTAAATTTATGAAAGAATTGATATGTACACAAATTGAGGGATGAGCCATTATTAATCAAAACTCGTTTGATAAGGGTATATCCAATAAGTGCAGTGATGTAAAGTGATGAATCTTCCTGTAATTTTGAGGAAGGTTTATCATCATCTAAGAATGAGACATGATGTATCCCAAAAGAACCTATGGCATCAACTATGTCATCAGGGGTGACATTTGGAGAAACATATTGTTGTTTTAAAAATTCCATTAAAGTGTTTCTATGATCAGGAGAAGTCTGCAAAAGCTCTAAGACTGATATTTTTGCTGGAGTATTACTACTTTTGAAGATCGTATGAAATTTGTGACATTCGTCTTAGCAGTATAGTGGAATTTTGTAGCTGAGTCTTTTCTCTAATTTTCCTTTAAAACTAAACTAGGTTGTGGTGCTGAACTCTATCCTTGCTGATTTTGAGCTTGTTTCCTTGTAGTTATTCCAACCATACCAACCACATTACTATGGCATAGGGAATCATCTTGATGACCCACTTGGTTGGCTTCTTGTTGATCATGCTTTGGTAATGGATCCTTGAATATCCCCATATATTGATTTGTTGTTGGGGTTTGTTGAATAGGAGCCTAATTACTTAAATTTTAGGAATTTCTTAAATCAATGTATCCTGAATCAATCAAATATTGAACCACAAGCTTCAAATTCTTACAAGAAGTTGTCTAGTGTCCTACTTTGTGATATGTGCAATATTGACCTGCCTTATATGAATGAGTTGTAGTATCTGGTTGTATTATAGGAGGTAGTTTAATAGCCTTAGCTTCTAATAATTGCTTTAAAATTGCTTCCATAGGTATATTAAGTCTGGTAAAATTCCTTTGAGGAGGTTTTTGAAGTACAATATTTTGTAGGTTAGTGGTGACATTATTAATAGGTCTACAATCATTATTACCTCCTGTATGCTTATTCTTATGTTGATACTTAGTAGACTTTTCTTCTTTATTATTAAGCTGACCTCTTCTAATGAGAGCTTGTTCTACGTTTTTTGGTAACTCAATTGCTTGATCAAGAGAGGTATCAGTAGTAGTTTCTAGTGTATACGATATATTTTTGTGTAAATTAATTATGAATATATCAAGCATATTTTTCTAAGACACAGGCTGCCTTAATCGGCCAACTAAACTTCTCCAATGAGCTAAGAATTCTGAAAAGCTTCTTTAGGTCATATAGGTCTCTCATTGTCACTTCCTTTTCAATATAAGCACTAAGTTGATGAACAAAAATTTCAGTGGTATTTTCAAAGCTCGTTAAAGAATATTTGGACAACCGATAATACCATTCCAATGCAACCCTAGAAATACTCTATGGAAATGTTTTCAATAGAAGCATTATCATCGTAAACAAGATCATGACAAGCTATCCTGAATCCTCTTAGATGCTCTATTGGATCTTCTGTCACTTTATAGATTGGTAAAACTAGCATAGAAAAATGCTTGGGATAAGGTCTAGTAGGAATAATAGGATCCAATGACTGACTACACATTTCCTTATAATTGTATATAAATATTGAAGGTTGAATTATATCCATCCTTGAAACCAACTGATTCACTATATTTGCCAAATTTTGTATCTCTAAATTATGTGTGTTTCCAATATTCCCTTGACTTAAGTTGGAAATGAGAAGGTTATTGTTATATGTGGTGCCTTGTGAGAATGGAAAATTAACTTATGGTGGAATAGAAACAATAGTGTTGACATGAGAAGATAAATGAGGAAATTGAAAGTAATTTTTGGTGCCATTACTAGTTGGAGGAATGGGTGGATTCCATCCAATGTTGGTGGTATTAGTAGTAGCACAAGTTACTTGGTTCTTCAGATTACTAAGATGCACAAGTTGATATGTGGGATTATCATGATTAAGCACAGGAGACCTAATGGGAGGAGAAGGAGTAGCATCCTCTTTTTCAATATAAGATTCTTGTTCTACATATTCCAATAGCTTCTCCTTATGAGCTTTCATGAATTCCCAAATATGATCAAATTATGAGAAGACAAAGCTACCATTGGGTCCAGCATAAGGATCAGGATTAGTTTTAGTTTCCATATCTACCTCTTCTTGTTCTTCTAGATCTACATTAGGGTCTTCCCTATAAATCTGGTCATCTTCCAAAGGAACATAATTAGATTCTATTTTTTCCCTCTAAATTCTAAGGAAAGAAGCCATTTAAAGTAATGAAAATAGTTAGGGGAAAACACTAACACACAAATTTTAATTTCTTTAAGAATTTTTAAATAGAATTAATGATCTTGTTTAAAGTTTTTGAAAGAAAGAAGGTGTTCACATCAAGTTCACCAAATATGTATAGGGTAAAAACTGCCCTACCGTGTATAATTCCCAAAATTTTTGGATCCATGAAAGATAGAAAGCCTTATGGGATGAACCACGGGTGTATGTTGTTATCTACACTCGGTGCTAGGGGGAAGGATTCACCAGGAATGGTTTTAGGACTTGCTCCAAGTCCTCAGGAATTTTGGGATAGTTTGATGTATTTAGTTTTAAGCAATCACCTAAGTTTGGCCTTTCTAGATCTATGCTATGAAATATAAAGGGCAATGTAGAAATCATAATGCAATAATACAAGAGCTAACCTAATATGATTCTTTATTTGAATGCTTTCTAACCTAGGGTTTTATCCAAAAAAAATTAAAGCAAGAAAACAAGGTAAATGCACAATATTAACCTTGGATGCACACTATATGCTTTTCACTTTCAGATGCCTAAGAATCAATAATCATATCAAACCTTCAACAAAAAAAATAATTAGAGCACTTATCTTGACCGGTGTTTGACTTAGATTTTTTTGCCTCTTGTTCAATGATATCAGAAGTGTCTGTTTCTGCAAGATAACTTATAAAACACTTGAAAATGGGATTAGCATTAGGGGGACTGCTTAGGCCGCTATAAAACAGTGCTTAGAGGTGCAACATTCAAGCCCCCCAGGTCCTTTTAGATGACCTTTGGAAAATTAATCATAAAATAACAATGTAACAATAGAGAATCAGAAAACATATTATGCTACCATATCCTAAATGCAATTTAGAAAATATTCATGCAATCAGAATTTAATAGATACCCCTAGTTCAATCCTAGGCAAAATCATGCCTTGCAGATGGTGGGTGCAATAAAACTACAATTAAAGTCACGCTCCATCAGAATGGGGCACGATATCACTTTTGTGAGAAAAAAATCTAAATTAGGGTTAGCTAAGTCGTGCCTCACCAAGACATGGCACAATTTAACTTTAGAGATACAAAAAATAAAAGATAAATGCAGAGCATAAATATATGCAAGAAACAAAGTGTGCACAACCTTATGGACAATGTAGAAGAAGGCAAAAGAGATCGAGGTATCCAAATGGGCACTCTCTTTCCTTTTGAACTACAACACAAATCCACCAAACCACATAGCAATCCAAATCAATGCAACAAAAGATCAAATCTAAAATTCACACTTCGAGATTAGCTTGTAGAAGAAACATGAAGTAGAGTGAAAGTAAGAATATGAGCACTAATTAATCATAAGAATTTTGAGCTTAATTATTTCCAAGATCAAGCGCCTATATCTATTTAGGAGTGAAATTAATCCCTCCTTTTATAGATGAAAACTAGGGTGAAAGAAGTGGGAAAACCAACACAAGTCGATGCCAAGCATGCTAGAAGGGTTAAACCCAAGTTTTAATAAATTAAAACCCTAAAATAGTGAAATTGCGCCCTGTGTTGACGAGGTGCGATATCGCTTCTACGAAGTCGTGCCCCATCGTAATCGGGTGTAATTTTTCTAAAATGCTAAAGAAAGGCAAGGTAGGGGTAAAAGAGGCTTACCCTTGCCTAGGTAAAGGGTTAGGGACCTCTTAGGGGCTCTAAGGAAGATTACCCACTAAAAGTGGGTCAATTTTCTGTGTCTACACTTTTCAATTGCAACATATTTTTAGAAGGTACACAAAAACCATTGATGAATTAAAGCCTTTTTACTAAAATTTATGGAATAATAAATAGGAGAGTTGGCATTGTAAATAATAATAACAAAAATGAATATGAAAATTTTAAATTAGAGGTCAAAAGATCAAAAATCACCAACACATTTTTTTTTGCTACCCTAAAAAAATTATTTTTTGGAAAAAAAGTAGTAAAACATTCTTTTAAAAAGGTGTATTTTTGGCAGTGACTAACACCTCAATTTTTCAAAGCAATTTACTTCAAAACATTTCACATTTTATATGCAAATAAAAAACGTAAGTGACACCTCTAGATTGCATTTACAAGTAAAGCTGGTATATTGAGCCACTATGTCTATAGCCTAATAATGTTTCCATAATTACGTCTATGCATCAACCCTATAAATCATCAAGGAGAAATAAGGACATCAATTTTTTATGATTTATTCACTCCATTTTCTACCCTATTTGTCACTCTTGCTATATGTAAATCCTAAAATTAAGAAATTTTAAGTATATAGAGAAGTTATGCCCATGTACAAGGATTTTTATTTCTAAACTACTTTGGTACCATGTTTCATTCTCTTTCACATACGTTAATGTCTATCTCATATATGAGCATGTATATCAAGAAGACTAGCTTCTTCCATGTACCAACAAGTATATAGGAATGGTGGGTATATAGAAAGGTTTATTATATTGGATTGGTGGTATATTAAAAATGGGACCATTTGAGAGATATAACGAACCCTCATTATGGTGACATCATTTTTTTTGTTACATAATCATAACTACTCAATGGCCTAAAATTAAACCGTGGAAGAACAAGATTAGGACCATTCTAGTGGTTGAGAAACTTTGGGACATTGTCACTAGAAATATCACTTGACTAGAAGAGGATGAAGAGGCTCAATAATATTTTGATGAGGCAAATTTCAAGGCACTAATTATCATCACCCTTGCCATAGTAGATGTCACTCAACCATACATTGGTGAAGCATAGATATCCAAGGAGACATGGGATACACTTTCTATCTTTGAAAGGAAGAATGAAGTGACATTTCTTCATCTTCAATCTTAACTCCATACATTAAGAGTTCAATATGGAAAAAGCATTGAATAATTTCTTCACAAAGTTGTTGAATTAAGAACAAAATTGGATACCATGGGGGAAACAATAGAAGATAGTATCTTTGTACCCATCATAATTAAAGTCTTATTAGATTCATTTTGAGTGCTAATTACTTCTTTGCAAGTATCAAATAGAAAGACATCCTTTAAATTATTGGTAAACATCCTTCAATAGGAGGAAACCATAATGCACTTATTTTTGGAAAGAAACCATAGAAGGATCCTTATTATACATCACAATTATAAAAATAACCTTAAAAACAAAAAAGTATTAACATATTTATGAAAGTGAGGGATATGATATATAATTCCATGACTAGAAAGGGTCAAGTTTGTAATACTCCTTAGAAAAGTTAGAAGTTGAACGACACCCTAAGAAACAAAAAGGGTATGTTACTCATGAAGAATCAAAACCTAATTTTGAATAGGACTTTGAATTAGCACACAAGGTCTTGATGTACAAGGCAGTGATAATATCAAGGGATAAAATTTAGTATATTTATTCAGGTAAAAGAAAGCACATAATTCAAGTTAAAGTGTGGTTTGATTTCATACAAGTTAAATATGGGAAAATAACTACCATTGCTAATGATAAGACATCATTTTAAAGGAATAGGAAATGTTCCTCTCAATTTGACTTATGTAAAATGTAGGATTAAAAATGTATTATATGTATTGGGATTAGAAAACAACTTGATATTTGTATAAAAAAATTTAGATTGAGACATAGCAACTAAATTCTAGGTTATCGATGACAAGAAGAGATGTTTCATCACAAAAAATGACAAGTATGTAGCAACTAGTTACTATAAGAATTTCTTGTTTGTCCTTGATGTCATATCATCTCCTAATGTTGCACTATCTGCTGCTACAACAAATACTACCTCAGTATAGCATAGGAGATATGGACATCTAAGTTCTAGATACTTATTCTATCTATCATATAGTGATAGGTCTACTCAACATTTCACCCATAATGATAGTATACTCGGGTTGCTAAGTAGGAAAACAACATTGAGTACCTTTTGAGTTTATCACTCATAGAGCTAAAGGACCATTGGATGTCATACATATTGATCTATGTGGACCAATACCAACTAATTATGATAGACACAGGTGATTTTAATAGTTTTTTGATGACTACTCATTGAAGATGTGGGTATATTTCCTAACACTCAAGTCAAATGACCTCATAAATTTCCAAATCTTCAAGAAGCTTGTTGAGATAGAAACTAGGCATCATATTTGAGTCCTCTACTAAGATCAAGGAGGAATATACATCCAATATTTTTTTTTGTTTCCACCCAAAATGGGATAAAGAAAAAACTTATTATTGCTTACATCATGTAATAAAATATGATTATTGAGAGAAGAAGTCATTTCATCATGGAAATGGTTCACTACATCCTCACAGGAGCTGGTCTAGAGTAGCAATATTGGAATGAAGCTATTTCAACTATGGTGTATCCTAAAAATAGAGCACCAACAAAGGAAATTCAAGCAATTATACCTAAAAAATCTTGGTCTATGAGAAATCCATACATTATGCATCTCAAATTCTTTGGAAGTAAGGCATACATGCATGTGCCAAAACAAAAGAGGACCAAGTTGGATGCAAAAACTCTATTTTGAATATTTCTTGGGTATGATGAGGTATCAAAAGCTTATCAATTGATTGATACTTGTAGCACCCTAAAATTGGCGTAGTCAAATTGGAATAATTACATTCACCTTAGTAAATAAATTTAAATTTAAATTTAACCTCCCAAACCGCCTGTTAACCGTCGAGAAACTTGTTTCCCCTTTTTTTACACCATTTTTAGAGGTTGTTTTGACCGTTGGACGATATCGTCGCCGATCAGACGATATCGCCCCAGATTTGACGATTTCGTCTGGACTAGAACGTCTAGACGATTTTGTCGCAAAACTAAATTTGCATAGATAGACTCTGTTCCAATGGGTCTCCAATCCGGGCAGAAGCGTGTCTGCGTCGTTGGGACCCTTCCCCCATTGGAGATCTCCCAAATTGGGAAGATCTTCAACCTCCTGACAACTTTCCCTAAGCCTATTTAACTCTAAGACTTTTCCCTCCCCAACCCCTGGCTGAATTCTTATGCAAATCGACTCCCTATGTGCTAGAACTACTCAAATTTGCTTTTTGCACTATTCCTATAGTAATTTTATTGTAGGTATATCACTGGTTTTCAGACGGAGCCAACACCTATCGTAGCCAACGAACCTGTCAAGATCGAAGGCGATCCTATCAAATTTGGGACGATCTCGTACTGATGCGAGACGATCTTGACTGCAGCATACATCGAGGCAATCAGTGCCTGAAGTTTGCTCTTATCTATTTTCTCTCTATCATTTTATGCTATAAATCAGATCATTTATTTAGTTTTTATTCTACTTTGCATCTGGAGTTCACCCATCTAGTTTAGATTGCACATTAAATTCATGATGCCATCATAATGCAGTGATTTATTTTACTTTCTGTTTTAAATTATTGCTTGGTATTCACCTTGTTCTTTAGCATATTTTGCCTCTGTTTTGCATAGTAGAATTGCTTGTATTTTGCATCTGTTCTCTATTTTGCAGGTTTTTGACGAATTCGTTTGACGAATTTGTCAGATCTAAGACAATTCTGTCTGTCTCAGATGATTCTGTCTATCTCAGATGATCCTGTCAGATTCCAGATGATTCTGACAGATTGCAGGTGATTTTGTTGAATCCCAGATGATCCAGACTACTTCAAGCATCAGAAACTTCATCAGACATCCCGGATCAGGTAATATCCATTAGCCTCCTGCAAATTCTTTGTTTTTCTGTTTTCAGTCTGTTTACTGTATTCATTTAAATTGCATTTTCATTTAGTTTAAGTTAGAATCATTCGGCCAAACCTAGGATGAATGTTTAAGGATAAAAAGAACCCATTAAAACACATTCCCAAAACCTAGGCATGGAAACTGCCACCAAATGTTTCCTGGTGAACCCACCATCCGTCGACAAATCACCAAAATGCACCTCCCTTGAGAGGTGGGACCTTCCCAAAGTCCTCTCGTCCGAGGTACTGCATCATCCTTTTCCCATCCTCCTTCCGGGTGCGGATCCAATATCCTGAAGGTAGGGATGCGAAAAATTTGGAGCGATACATTTTGGTGAACCCGACGTGAAAACATTTTGAACCTTTTGAAAACAAAAACAAAAAAACAAAAAAAAAAAAAAATATATATATATATATATATATATATATATATATATATATATATGTATACAAGAAAAACAAAAACAAAATCATCATTTCATGTTTATATATTTTAGATTCAATTCTAAATGATAGATATTAAGTATCACTTTTAGAAGTACTAAAGAAACCATGAGTTTTTACTCAAATCAATATGAGCCCATTAGTAATTTTGGAAGAATTCAGTCAAATACATTTGTTGATTATGATCAACCTTATCCCTATTCAACATCACCTCCATCACACTTCTCTCATTTTTCATCCATAACTCAACAAAACAATCCCTTTGCCAATCCTCTTCATAACGATATTATCTATTCTCCCATATATCCATATTATGTCTATCAATCCACATATAATCCTCCACCACCCTTTCAATATTCTTCTTTCAATACAACACATCCATTTCAACAAGAAAATAATTATTCTTCCAATTCTACCATGCACTCACCTCATGCTTCGCAATCTTCCTGTCATCATTCTACCCCTAATAAAGAAAGTAGAGGTGAGAAATAATTAGGTCCTTTTATGAAAAAATTCCTAAGGCATTTATCAAAAACCTCTCAAAAACCTTCATCACGTAAATTTACTAAGCTCAATCAACCAATGGATATAATTCTCAAGTATTTACTTGACACAAATAAGATTGAACTCCCTTCCATAAAACAACCTGATACCACAATAGATTGGTTTAAACCTGAGCTACATTGTGAATATCATAGAGTATATGGACATATGACACAAAATTGTAAATATTTAAGATGTGCAATTCAAGATTTGATTGATAAGGATATTTTTAATATAAAGGAATTACAATCTACAACTGATGATAAACCTCCAGTAAACAATCAAACTCCTACACAAAAAATACCAATAATCAATCAAGACATGGAGATCTCCCAAGAACCCCTATTCAATTATCAACAACAAGAAACCAATCAAATATTGCATGTTAATGTGTTCAATCATGATGATATTACTAATATTGTAACAGAAACTACAAATGAGCAACCTCAAGTTCAATCAACTCAATAAGATATTCAAGATATGGATTGCTCATTTGACCAACCTTCAAAACTATATTTGACTCTAGAGAATGATCCAAAATGGAATGTAAACATAGAAAGCTCATATTTAGAATCAAAATCTCAATCTGAAATCCACTTTGATAGCCAACAACAAGTGATTAATTCTCAAACAAAGATATCCCTTTTAGAAGTATTACAAATTTATCACAAGGAAATTTTGTTCAAAATACCTAGCCAACAATTTGTTCCTCATCATATTTTCTCTAAGAACATAATTAATGGTATAAACCCTCTTGAGGTTAACCATATTTCATTCTATGATGAGGATATTCCTTCCTCTACTCCACAAGAAGACTCCTATATTTACATTATCGGATCTCGTAAAGAAACACTTGTTAGAACTATCATGGTAGATAATGGCTCCTCTCTTAATTTATGTACTTATCAATTATTCCAAAAACTCAAATTAAAGGAAGAAGATCTTAATGAATCAAATGTTATTATAAAATCTTTTAACAATGAAATTCAAGAAGCTCAAGGTACTATAATTTTTCCCTTAATATTGGATCCAAGATCCTGGATATTTTATTCTATGTAGGATATTGTCCTTCACCTTACAACCTATTTCTCCAGAGTCCTTGGATTCATACGATGAGGGTTTTCCCTTCCGCTCTTCACCAATGTTTGAAGTTTGAACTTGCAAATAAACTTGTTACCATACATGGTGACCCAAACCAATTTGAAGAATATTTAACATTTGAAATATCAAGTTCTATACATTCCCTATTATCACAATTCTTTTCTATCCATCACTTTTCTTCATCCATATATGATCATCCTTGTTTACCAAATAACACTCATGCATATATTTCACATATACTTTCTCCATCTTATCAAGACTTGGAAGATAATAATAAGAATGAAGAACCTTCTTATCCTTCTGACATTTTAGTGTGTAACATGATCAATTTTCAACATATAAAGTCAAATCTTTTTCTACATTATTTTACATTATAACAAAGCTTTTGTTATCGCTACCTTTTATTCATCACCTTTTGTTTTTACCTTCACCTCAACCAGATTATCCTTCAAAACCTCCTTTGATTTTGAAGCAACCTTAGGCATGCTACACTCAAAAAACCTTGTATAGTGTATATAGATCATCTTGTATATACCACCAATTTCACTTCATAAATTAAAATCAAAATACAAAAAAAAAATCAAAATCCTCAAAATCTTCAAAAAAATACTAATGCAACTAAGGACCTTAAAGGTAAGTTTGAGCCCAACTGGCTCGGACCATACATTATTACTGCTAAATTTGAATCAAGAGCATATAAATTATCTACCTTATATGGTAAAGAACTTAAAGAATGCATGAATATTTTGCATCTTAAACTTTACTATGCATAAATCTGGTCATTTCATCCATGTATATATTTGTTCAAAATTACTATCTTGTATTTCTTTCAATTTATTCAAAAACCTCAAAAACATTCATAAAATCTTCAAAAATCTTCAAAAATATTTATTGCATTTCTTTAAAGCACTTGTAAAGTTCCTTTTGCTCAAAACAAAAATCAACATAAAAATCCAAAAACAGCTATATGCTTGACTCTTTCGAAACCAAAACAATATACAGAAAAGAGAGAGTCAACATTCTCAAAACTTTCTCAAAATAATTATTTTCTTACAATTATTGCAATTATATGTTTCAACTTATTTTGGATAAATTAGCATTTATTTTGAATCCCTCACTTGCACAATCACAACAATAAATATCTTGATTTTATCTGGCATGATTACTAATCTCTCTTATATCAAAGTTCACAAATTTCAATTAAATAAAGTTTGAGCATAGAGAATTGATCTTGTTATTTACCTAAACCAAACACATCTTTTCACAATAAAATGATTATATTTGTAATTTCCATGTTTTGCTACATAGTAGAACTGATTTCTTGAGTGAAAAGTTTCCCCTGCTATCCTATCATGCACATGGTCTAGAATCTTTGAGAATTGGCAAAAGGACAAGCTCACCCCTACCCAGAATAAAAATCCCTTGCTCTACAGCTAATCCGAGCAAGTATCCCTAGAAAAAGAAAAGAAAAATTCAAGGAAGAGAGAAAAGAAAAATGTTATTTCAGCAATGTTCCAAGCATTATCAAGCAAAAGAAATACAAACAAGAAAAAAATAAGCAAAATTCAAAAGCAAGCAAGAAAGCAATAAAATCCCTTTCCCTACCCTTTGAAAAGAAAAGAAGGGTTGATGAGCTTGAATCCCTGGAATTCTCAATTATTCGAAAACTGTGAGGTAAGCCCCATAACGAGTGGTTTGTGCCCAACTCCGCTTGGCCTTGGGTAACTCCTAGCGTGGCGATATGTCTATCACATTAGCGACCTTCTTTTGTGCTGGACCTATGTCTGCTTATGGATTAGCTAGCTCTTGATAATCCGATCTACATAGTAGCCTAGTATGGTTATATGCATCTACATCATGGTTAATGAACACTTATTTGGTTTCTTCAAATCACTTGTATCATAGTATCTTGCTCAAATCTGGTAAATGAACAATACACTTGCACACACATTTGTATTTGAGAGATTTTGTCTATCATTATGATAAATCAAGATGGGAAATGAATTCACATATGCACATGGGATTCCTTATAAATCTCACTTTTTATCTTCAAAATACTTTGAAATTTATTTTTGCAACTTGTTTGGAATCAATCAAGTACAGTTGTTTTCCACAAAGACAACTATATAATAGCAAAAATCAACAATTTCTTTCAAAAATATACAATTAAAAATATACATATCTGATTGAATTTTGCAACGATGGTATAGTTTCAAAACCAAAATTGGAATTTTATGCCTAGCGCAAGTCCTCATTATCATATTTTCTGTTCATAAAAAATCAATCATGCAATAAAACTATCCTTTTTTGGATTTTCACAATGATGGTATAAGTCTATACCTACATATTCTATGCCTAGCGCAAAACCATTGTAACAATTTTTTTCCCAATTTATCAAAAATCATACAAAACATATGACTTCATTTTACACAAATTATGCTTTTTCGAAAGCAAATACATTTTCACTATGTTATGTCATTATGTCAACTTTACATTTTGCAATGACGGTATAATTCCTAAGGAATTATTCAACAATTTTATCACACTTAGGAATTTATGCCTAGCAAAAATAATTTTACAATATTTCATGCATAATATTTTTATGGAAATCTGAAAGCAAACCATCATCATCATCATTTGCATTATCACAACAAAGTCTTAAGACAGTCTCTTAAGCACTCTTTTATTTTAACAATATTTCTATCCTGGGACTAGCTTGACGACCGAGTGAGCAGCGACTCCATGAAATGGTCTATAATAGCGACAATGTCCTTTGAAATTATTGTTAGAAATCTCTTTTATTTTTACATTTCATTACAACCAATCAATTTGTTACATCAGATTATTTCATTTAAAATATTTATAGCATGACATCCAAGTTATAATATTTTCCAAAACGACATAATTACATGAATCATCAATAAAATCATTACATCAATCAAATCAATCAATTACATCAAACATAAAAAGCATCATAAGTATCACATAAGACAAGTCATATACTCAAAAATATCTCATCTATATATATCAACCGAATATATACATCATCAAAATTGGATTGGTATGCCACAATCTATACCTCGGCATACTCAATCCTCTATCAATACAAGTATAATACAATATCAGTAGCAATATCCCGCCCTCTAGCCTCGAGAGCCTCTAGAGCTCTCGGCCTCATCTCCTCCCCCACCCTATGGAGGACGAGGTGGTCCCATCGCAGTATGTGTGGTACTGTGAGTCCTCGTCATCGATCGGGATGAGCTCCTTGTCGACCCTGTCCTGACCGGATCGGCTATGGCAGCCGACAGCTGTATCCTCTGGCCCTCCGACATCGCCTGGTAGTATAGCGCCTGATAGAATGCGGTCTAAGAAACCGACCGCAGTAGCTCCTGAGTGCTCACCCCTCCACCTCATGCCCTGAGACGTGCATTCTCATCTCGTAGCTATGACACCTCAGCTTGGTGTTGTGCAGCTGCATCCTGTAGTGTCTGCACCTGAGTCTGCAGATGATCCCTCTCTGCCCGGAGAGTAGCCATCTCGCTACTCTCTCCTGTATTCGTGCCCTTGCCCTTATCGGGCGATGGTGGCCTCTATGGAGATGGGGGTCTCGCCTCCCTCCTCTCCCTCTCCCTCTGTCGCGGTCGCTCCTGTGCCTGTGGCCTCCTCTGCTCTCTCCCGTCGTGACCCTGGGCCACCTCTATCGCTGCCTGGTGTTGCCTCCCTATCCGACGCACAACTGCATGGATCGGACCCTGTGCCCTTGTCATCCAAGGAGGGCGGATGCCTGCGTACCAGGCATCATAACCATCGGCTACTCCTACGTCGTCCCCATGCACTGGCTGGATGGGGGCATCGTTTGCGTCCTGACTCCAGAATCACTGCATGTCTGGAGCCCCGCTAACTATGGTGTTATCTTGGACAGTCCAGGAAAACTCGTAATACCTCAGAGATGGGATCCCTTGCTGCAGACCAAACTATCGTAAAACCTGGTCGTAGAGGTGGAGCTCCCCCTCTCCCCTCTCCATCCTCAGCCAGTAGACTCGCTTAATGTGAGCCAGCTCTTGTGCGTCCTCTACCCACCCTGGATGCTGCCTCCACGGCCTCCAGGTGATCTGGTCTGGGACCAAGTCATCCAGTAGTCTCTGAGACATCGGCAGGTCGATCCGTCGCTGTGCCCCTCTCTGGAGCCACTAGTAGAAGACTCGGGGCCTCTCCCCATCAACCCCTGTCAGTGGAAGCCCTATCGGCCTTCGCACCACAATGTGCTCCCAGCACCAAACCTGTAGGAGTGATGTCATGACCAGACACCGCCTGCCCTTGTACACGACCCCGTAAAGGATCCTGTACAGCCGACATAGAACAAAGCTGCCCCATGAGAACCTGTAGCCATGGTCACGCATATCGCAGATCACATCTACGAGCATCCATGACACCCTGCATCCGCTCTGGTGGCATAATAGAAGTCCACCAACCACTCCAGCCAAAACTCATGTTAGTGTAGATGCCCTAGGCATCTGGCGTAGTGCCTCGATGTTCACTCCGCCCTTCTCCAGGGCGAAGCTCGGGTCACCGCAGAGTCGTCCCATCGCGTGGCCTTGATTGGCCGTAGGTGTGATCATCCTCCCTTGTATGGGGATTCTAAGAATCCTCCATACATCCTCTAGTGTGGGAGTCATCTCTCCTATCGGTAATCGAAAGCATGAAGAGCCCGGGTACCACCTCTCTGCTAGGGCTGTCAGTAGCCCCATGTTAGTAGAAACCTGCGGCATCTCTGCCACATGCTGCAAGCTGACCTGTGCCAGCAGATCCCGCTCTACCTGGGTGAGAGTGGCCAAGTCGTCTCTCAGCCCGCCGTATTTCCACTCTCTGCTCTTTAGTAGTCCTCTCTGCAAACATAAACAATCAAAACAACAAACAATCATTAATAACAATTTTAGTAATCAAAAATACAACTTAAAGATCAAATTTTAGCAATTGATGATATCGCCCACTATTAGACGATATTGTCCCAAATTTGAGCAAAATTGTTTTCGATTTCGCATGTCGATATCGTCTCTAATTTGACGAAATCGTCCCTTTTTCGTCGATTTCACCCTTGGGCGAAATTGACGAACTTGAGACGATTTTGTCGAACTAGGGAGGATTTCGTTCGGATGACGTCGACGGCCAAAAACGGCCGCGATGCTCAAAATTCATCCTAAAATCTATCTAAAAAGCATGTAAAATTCAAATTAAATCAATCTAGATTGAGTTTAAACCCTTACTCGTAGACCACGACGGACCTCTGCAGATCTGTGCGTTGTCTCTACCATTTTTCTCCAGAGCTCTAAAAACAGTAAAATGAACAGTAACAATGAATTAGGGTTTTACCCTATTTTTTCTTAATTTTATTCAAAATAATTCACAAATAATTTTTGCTTTTCCGCGTTTTTACCTCAAACGTTCGATTTGGGTAAAAACACGGAGGGGGCACCATAGTAAGTTGTCGTACGATTCGACCAAGAATCGTCACCTAAAAATGGGAATAATTTTTTGCTTTCTTGTAGATCGAGAAGAACTCATCTTTAACGCATTTTCTATAGAAAATTCGCTAAAGAGGGGGCAAAATGTAGCACCCTAAAATTGGCGTAGTCAAATTGGAATAATTACATTCACCTTAGTAAATAAATTTAAATTCAATTTTTAACCTCCCAAATCGCCCGTTAACCGCCGAGAAACCCGTTTTCCCTTTTTTCACGCCATTTTTAGAGGTTGTTTTGACCATTGGACGATATCGTCGCCGATCAGACGATATCGCCCCAGATTTGACTATTTCGTCTAGACTAGAACGTCCAGACAATTTTTTCGCAAAACTAAATTTGCATAGATAGACTCTGTTCCAACGGGTCTCCAATCCGTGCAGAAGCGTGTTTGTGCCATTGGGACCCTTCCCCCGTTGGAGATCTCCCAAATTGGAAAGATCTCCAACCTCCTAACAACTTTCCCTAAGCCTATTTAACTCTAAGACTTTTCCCTCCCCAACCCATGGCTGAATTCTTATGCAAATCGACTCCCTATGTGCTAGAACTACTCAAATTTGCTTTTTGCACGATTCCTATAGTAATTTTATTGCAGGTATATCACTAGTTTTCAGCCAGAGCCAGCACCTATCGCGATCAGCCGAACTCGTCAAGATCGGAGGCGATCCCGTTAAATTAGGGACGATCTCGTATCGATGCGAGACGATCTCGACTGCAAGCATACATCGAGGCAATCGGTGCTCGAAGTTTTCTCTTCTCTCTTTTCTCTCTGTCATTTTATGCTATAAATCAGATCATTTATTTAGTTTTTATTCTACTTTACATCTGGAATTCACCCATCTAGTTTAGATTGCACATTAAATTCATGATTTGCCATCATAATGCAGTGATTTGTTTTACTTTTTGTTTTAAATTATTGCTTAGTATTCACCTTGTTCTTTAGCATATTTTGCCTCTGTTTTGCATAGTAGAATTGCTTGTATTTTGCATCTGTTCTCTGTTTTGAAGGTTTTTGACGAATTCGTTTGATGAATTCGTCAAATCTGAGACGATTATGTCTGTCTCAGACGATTCTGTTTGTCTCAGACGATCCTATCAGATTCCAGACGATTCTGACATATTGTAGGCAATTTTGTTGAATCCCAGACGATCCAGACTACTTCAAGCATCAGAAACTTCATC
The DNA here is from genome assembly GCA_028583015.1 of Wollemia nobilis. Taxonomy (NCBI): domain Eukaryota; kingdom Viridiplantae; phylum Streptophyta; class Pinopsida; order Araucariales; family Araucariaceae; genus Wollemia; species Wollemia nobilis. Next base: position 6,724,115 of record JAQPPZ010003077.1, on the reverse strand, counting down.
AGACATCCTGGATTAGGTAATCTCCATTAGCCTCCTGCAAATTCTCCGTTTTTCGTTTTCGACTCGTTTATCGTATTCATTTAAATTGCATTTTCATGTAGTTTAAGTTAGAATCATTCGGCCAAACCTAGGATGAATGTTTAAGGATAAAAGAACCCATTAAAACACATTCCCAAAACCTAGGCGTGGAAACTGCTACCAAATGTTTCCTGGTGAACCCACCATCCGTCGACAAATCACCAAAATGCACCTCCCTTGAGAGGCGGGACCTTCGCAAAGTCCTCTCGTCCGAGGTACCGCATCATCCTTTTCCCATCCTCCTTCCGGGCATGGATCCAATAGCCTAAAGGTAGGGATGCGAAAAATTTGGAGCGATACAGATACAACCACCATGAATATACATATAAGTAGGGATGTGGTATTTTATGAAGAATTTGGAAATAAGACAAATGCTGAATATCCTAAGGATTCTAAAGATTCCACATCTTTTTTCATAAGCATTGAGGCAAATAAGGAAGTCTGTGAAGAAATTCTAGAAGATGAGTCACATTCAAAAGTGGTTAATGAACTAGTAGCAAAACTCATAGTGGCTACTCCACCATAAGGAAAGACTCCAAAATTTATCACAAATACTCTCAAAGATTCCAAGCTTTATACACCACCTGATCTAAATTCCACATGACCACATACTTGTAGTAGTACACAATAGGAGGTATATTTAGGCTTGATAAATTTTATAATGGAGAATACAAAACTAGATTCAATAAAGGAAACACTGAGCTTAAAATAATGAAAGGAATCCATGGAAGAAAAATACACATCTTTGATGAAGAATGAAACATGGAATCTCATTGAATTACTAGAAGGAAAGAAGCCCCTAAGCTACAAGTGGGTTTTTAAAATAAATTATAAGGCAAATGGATCTATTGATAAATATATGACATGAATCATTGCAAAGATCTATGCATATAAGGAAGGAATATATTATGAAGAGGTATTCATACCTACAAACAAATAACCACCACTTGTGTAGTATTTGCAATGGTAGTGTAATTTTGTTAGAAAATTCATCAAATGGATGTTAATAGTGCATTTCTCAATGGTGATCTTAAAGAAGTGTACATGAAATTGTTATATTTCAATGCTTCAATGATTTCCATTATGAAATGATAGATGTTTAAATACATTGGATGCCTATTGTTGGCATAACAAACCTATAACTAAAATTACAACTACCCTTGTCCTATAGTGCATGCATAGTACTTATGATGGGTGGTTATACCACACTCATGTAATATAGGGTATTGTATACACATAAAAGTCACACATGCTCATTCCTAGATTCTTGTACACCTTCATAGACACTTGTAGGTTTGCGTAGGCAGTCATATACCATCATAGGCCATCATAGTCCATCGTAGGCCATCATAGGCCATCATAGGCCATCGTAGGCCATCATAGGCCATCATAGGCCATCATAGGCCATCGTAGGCCATTGTAGTTATCCATAGGCTCAAAACCTACAAAACTAGGTAAAATGCACCCAAAATGCTTCCTATCCACTAGGAGGCCACCTATTAGCTCCCTAAGGCAACCTAAGCCCTTTCCTACACCTAATTAGGGCCCCCATGGGACCATTCCCTACTAAAAACCCTAATTAGACTAATTAGGATTCTAATTTGTGATTGACTTTCACTTAAGTTACACTTTATCATTAAAGTGGATTTAATTAGGATTAATGATCAAATTAGTCCTAAACATGTCCTCACACATGTGTGCACCCTAAGTTGGTTAGGATATTTCCTAGAAATCCTAATTCAACCCCCATCTAACCTAGGAGTTAGCTAACCCTAGTTAACCCTAATCCTTGCTCACACATGTGTGAGGATGAGATATTTCCTTTAGGGTATGTGAGAGGATGACTAAGCCTTCCACCTCACAAACCCTAACCTAACCATGCTAGGAATTGACTCTAGGGTTTGGTATACTTAACTACCCCCCTGACCTTGGTTTTTCCTATAAATAGAGGGTCTTTTCCCTCATTTTACCTCTCTCACATTTTTAGTCAACCTATCCAGACTCTACCGAAATCACACCAGAATTACCTTCTACCACTTTGCTTCTGACAAACAACATCAAACAACTCCTGGATCCCATCCGGATAGAAATTCTCCAATAGAAGTCAACTACAGTCCAGTTCACCCCCAACCTACGAACCCGGGATCCAGTTCATAGGTCGCCCTACGAACCGGCCGTACAAGAGGTCTACAACACCATATCAGGTATATATCAGTTTTATATACTTTCTACAACATTTTCATTAGTTTATATCATGTTTTACTTCAGTTTTGAGTTGATTTGTCTTCATAACTAAGGGGCTTGACCAAGGCAGGCTCCCAAACACACTAACAACCTTTTGCAGGCCCAAAATAGGTACAAAAGGATATACACCAGTAGACTACCGGTGGCACTCATGCACATAGAAGCCCACCTTCATTGAGGAGCTTCGAAAAACACCATCAGATGCTTCAGATTTGTGATGGAAATAGGGAATAAATATCTCCACTGAAAGAGAGACTTATTTTGTAACCCTACATTCAAAATGAATAAAGTAGCATTTTGAACAATATTTTATTTATTTTTATCAAATGGTTGTCTTTCAGTCACTTCATTCTGGCACACTCGGTGGGACCCCCACTATTGTTGTTTTAGAATAGTGCTCAAACTAATCTAACTCAATTTTTGGTTTTCTTTTGATGTTACAAGTACTCTGAACACATAATAGAACCCAACAAAGCCCTAAAACATAGTTTAGGCCCTCATATTTAGAGTTTCAAACCTCTACACTCAGTTCACCCCCTGACCTATGAACCAACATCCAGTTCATAGGCCACCCTGTGAACCCCACCAAACAACATCAAAATCACTTGAAATTGTAGGAGTCAATAGTAGAGATAGTGGGAAGTTTATCTGATACAACATTAGTCAGGTATTTTTCTCATAACTCCACTTTTTCATCATCTTTTTATGCAACAATTTCCACTTCAAATGCATTAGGTCATTGTGTGAAATTTCTGTTTAAAACAAATCAATTCAAATTTTTAGTCAATTCTAAATCAATTAGATCAGGGTTTTGCAATCCTTTCATTTTATTTCCTTTCCATTTTCAAATTTCCTTTCAAAATTGCATTTAGGTTAAGTTGTCAAATTCCTTTCATGTCATGTCAAATTTCTTCTCAAATCTCTTTTCAAATTTGCATTTAGATTAGGTTTTTGCATTCCTTTCTTTTCATTTCAAAATTCTTTGTCAAATTTATTTTCCAAAATCGCATTTAGGATTAATCAGTTCAATTTCTTTTCAAATCATTCAATTAGAATTTCAATCTCTTTTTGCAAAATTTTCAATTTTTCATCTTTAGATTAGGGTTTCAATTCTTTTTTTATTTTATTCTTTAAAATCAATTTCAATTTCTTTCATGCTTTTAGATTAGGGTTTCAATTCCTTTTTGCATCTTTTAGCATAAAATTTCAATCTCTTTTTGCAAAATCAATTTTAATTTCTTTCATGCTTCTAGATTAGGGTTTCAATTCTTTTTGCATCTTTTAGCATAACATTTCAATCTCTTTTCACAAAATTAATTTCAATTTCTTTCATGCTTTTAGATTAGGGTTTCAATTCCTTTTTACATCTTTTAGCATAGGATTTAAATCTCTTTTTGCACAAATCAATTTCAATTTCTTTCATGCTTCTAGATTAGGGTTTCAATTCCTTTTCACATCTTTTAGCATAAAATTTCAATCTCTTTTTGCACAAATCAATTTCAATTTCTTTCATGCTTTTAGATTAGGGTTTCATTTCCTTTTCACATATTTTAGCATAAAATTTCAATCTCTTTTTGCAAAAATCAATTTCAATTTCTTTCATGCTTCTAGATTAGGGTTTCAATCCCTTTCACATATTTTTAGCATAGGATTTACATCTCTTTTTGTACAATCAATTTCAATCTCTTTCAGGTCTTTAGATTAGGGTTTCTATTTCCTTTGTTCACATGCTTCCTCTCTACTTGCTTGCACATTTCATAGAATAGATCTCTTTTTGTTTTCCAAAAAGGCACATAGGACTAGTTTCATTCTAAAATGCATCTAGATCTAGTTTCATTTTGAAAATGCATCTAGGATTAGTTTCATTTTGAAAAGGCATCTAGTTAGTTGTTTTTCTTTCACCCCTAATGGTAATAAACACACCATCACACACACATGGCATACATAGTGGTGAGATTGGACTTCATCCCCAATCCATCGCTCGATACTGGTGATATTGGAATTCATCTCCTTCCACCAGCTCACCCCCTAGACACCATAGTAGCCCCTAGGAGCAGTTTTTTGGACTTCATCACCAGAAAATCCCCTACTCTTGAGACTAGGTTTTCTAGAATTCATCATCGAAAGGGACCTTTAGAGTAGGATAGGGTTAGATACCTTTGTTCATGAGGCTCATATAATTAGTGAATAGGTAACTATCGTTCTTGACTAAGCCCACTTGAGGGTGAAGCGAAAGCATGGGTATGCTGGTAGCAGGTCTTAGATAGTGCCACCTCTTCTCGTGAGAGGCTTTTGGACTCATCAGAGCATTTTGAGTTCCCCCCTTATTTGGTTATCATTTTACTATACCTTTACATTAGGTTACCATTTTCCTGTTGAGACACTATTCTATTATGTGCACCCTTGGGTGTTGTAGGAGGTTTTATGTTGATGATATTCCTATTATTTCTAGAGTTTCACCCCACTTATCGTGATACTTTCTAGAGGCATATTTCAAACATCAAAACACACAAAATAAAAAAATATTTATTTCTTGTTTATTAGCATTGATTCTAGTTATGCCTTGTTTTCTACCCTCATAAAACTAGTTTCAACATATTTTCTTCTAAGAAATCCACTTTCTAGATACACATAGTCAATCATTGATAGTTTCCTATCAAAATTCATAGTCTAGACCCAGTTCATAGGTCAACCTATGAACCAGATCCCAGTTTGCATAACACCCTATGAACTCTATTTTGATACATAAAAACTTCATAAATTTCATAGGGTTACTCCAAAACCTCACATAGAGCACACCCAAAACCTTATATTTCTATTTTTGAGTAGTTTTGAGCACCAATTCATAGTACATGATATCATGCCTATTGTCACCCATAGTCAAGCATGCGAGCAAGCACATCTTGAGGAGGAGGCTTCTTGTACCACTTCCAGTCAGTCCATCCCTCCCTCTTCATTCATAAAGGGTAAATCCACATTCACTATAGACCTCCTTATAGGTCTTGATTCACTTCACATACACACTATGTCTCACAGTGAGACTTCTACCCTAGGTGATACCCTCACCACCTCATCTGGTGAAGATCATCCACTTCTTTCCCACTCACCTTCACCTAATCCCCCTTCCATATTCTATGACCACATAATCTATACTACTCTAGGACACCCACCTCCTTTCTTCACTATCGATGAGGAGACTCCACCTACCTCACCTACCTTTGCACATCCCTTCTTTCAGAGCTTATCTCAGTCCCTCTTTGAGAGTGACTCCTCCTTGCTCAATCGTACTCACCTTGAGGTTGCATCATTCACCCCTATTGTAGGGATGATCTCAGATCCCTCATCTTCCACTTTGAGCACTCACATGCCCTCATCTCAAATCCCCTCACAATAATATTCACCACCCACATCATCATCCTAGTACACTTCTCAAGCGTCACCACCACCACTCTCCCAACAATCCTTCTTCCCATATTTTGATGTGGTGTCACAACCACCTCCTCCCTCACAATAATTCCAATATCAACAACATCAGCCAACCCCATCTCCTCAATCATGTGTGAACACTTTCACCATGCCATCTTCTCAGGCTCCTATGTTTGAGGCCTACACTCCCTCATCATCACTTCCTCCACCTACATCCTACCCTCCTAGAATGTATGGTATCCCATCTTCTATTCCACCACCATCTTCATCTACTCCCATTTTTTGACTCCCTCCACCTCCTCCATTTTGGGCTCCATATTCTAGTCCCCTTCCTACCTATGATCCATGACACTCATCCTCTCCCACTAATCCCCCATGCTATTCTACTCTACCTACCTTCTCCACTTATCACTCTTCTAGTCAGATGTAGGTACCATATTTTGACACCTCATCTCACCCACCACTTGCACCATCTATCCAGACACCACTACCTCCACCACCATCTATTGGACCTACATTTTTTACTCCACCTCCTTCTTGGTCATCATCCCCTATAACCCAACCACTATAGTAGGCCCCTCTCTAGCAGATCCTAATGTAATAACCATAAATCCTACAACCACAATATTACTACCCCTAGTAGATGCCTACTCCACAATAGAGTGTCCCATCAGCTTCGACATCCTATGCCATTCAACAATCACATCCATAGGCACCATTACAATACATTCCCTCTCCACATTGGGAAGAACAATAACTCCAATACCCACCCCATTCTTAGGCTCCAACTACCTCAACACAATCCTTTACACCTCTAGCACCCAAACTTCAACTTTTGCAAGAAGAAGTTAAGATGCTAAATCTTCGTACAACTGGTTATGGGCCATAAAAACCCACATACGATGAAATTTACAATGAGCCAATCCACCCTTTAGTTCCTATCCCTCCTTACCTTTATCACTTTGAGATCCCAAAGTTTGATAAGTACAAAGGTAAAGAGGATCCTCATGAACACATCAACAATTACCACTCTACTTGCTATCAACTTCATAGTAGCAATCCCCTCATGTTATGTACCTTCTCCCTCTCGCTTGGGGGACAAGCCCTTGATTGGTACAACATGCTTCCATGCCATAGCTTGTTCACCTTTGAGAAGTTGGCCAATTCATTCTTAGAATATTTCTCCATTAATATCAAGAAGAAAATCAACTTCTCTAATGTCTACGCCTTACGATAGGCTAACGATGAGCCCATTATAGAGTTTATCTCTCGATGGAGATCAATCATTCATGACCTAGCTCATAGCCTCCCATCTACTGAACTAGTTACACTCTTCTCCAAGAGTTGTCACAAACATATCTCCACTTCCTTACAACTTCATCAAATCTGCACCTTTGAGGAAGCTATCACTCAAGCCAAGGTCATCAAGGACATCAAAGTCCAATCTAGCAAGATTAAGCTTAGGAAGAAACCATCATACAACTCCAACTTTTACTTCAATCAAAATGCACCAAATCAACCTTTCCCTAGACCACCATAAACTAATCAGGTGGTAGTAGCTTCTCGACTTCTTCATCCATCGCATGACCTCCTCCATAGTAGTAGTTATTCCAAACTAATGCACCCCTTCCACCTAAATTACAACAGACTCATAGCCTTCATCCACAGCTTCCATAGTGCAATTTGACCCCACTCTCTGAGCCCTTGCCAACTCTATTCCAGAGATTATATGATGCAGGTCATATTACCCTATCAAACATTTGACCTATAGATCCAAACCAACCCAAGCCTCAAGGGTATATTGAGCAGGCCTTCTATGCATACCATCGATAGCATGACCATGATATAGAATCTTGTCATTCCTTTCGTGGTCTTGTCCAAGACCTCATTGATCGAGGGTACCATCCAGGTCATAAACCCCTCGCACCACAAAACCAAAATTTGGGTATCTATCAAAACCCATTACCTAAACATAGGGGGACCAATCCCCAAGGAGCCCAATCAAATTCCCAAGGGCAACCCTAATAGGTTAACAATGTTCAATGTGACCCTCCTTCATGCGATGTAGTTGGCATGATCAACCTTACAAATCACACTCAGTGCTATCCACCATGCTAGGATGCACCTGTAGTATCCCCTCCAGTACCTTTCACATTGTCCCAACCCTCGATAGCCTTGAATGTTTCACCATAGTTACCTCACAACATCATCACTATCCATGGTAGCCTTACACATCAGTTACGTAATACCCCTACTAGGCTATCTATTTTTGACCTTTTATAATAGTCTCAACCCCATCATGAGGCATTGAATGACATCCTTCGATCCATTGATCTTGAAACCCATGACACAAATGCATTTGTGAATTTCATCAGGAACATCCCATGCTACCTTCAACCTTCTATTAGTTTCCATGACCATGAGATTACAGAGCTCATAGGTGAAGGAGCTGACCCTCCTCTCCACATACAAGCAACCATCAATGACATCACCTACAAGCATGTCCTTGTTGATACCAGTTCATCTATTAGTATCATTTCTACTACCACCCTACATCACCTTCACATTCCACCCACTCACTTTGCCACCCCATCGCTCGACCTTCGAGCATTCGATGGTTCCATGCGACCCACTGTAGGCTCCATTGTCCTACCTATCCATGTAGGTGTTCGAACCATCTCCATTTTATTCCACGTCATTCAGGGTGAGATGCAATACAATATCTTACTCGGACATCCATGGATTAGAGACATGCAATGTGTTCCCTCTACCTTGCATCATTATCTCAAGTATGTCTATGAAGGACTCGTTCATTGTGTTCCTACCGATGGGGACCCCTTCAAATTTTACAACATTATAGACCTTCCACCAGGACCCTCATCATCCTCTACTCAGGTTCTTCCCATTCCTTCTCATCATTCAGTAGGAGCATCTACATCTTCTTCAATACCGACCTCATCCCCACAATAATCATCAGGAGCACGTACACATTCCCCTCCATCTATGCCCACACCCCTCTCATCATCTATCACATAACTTCATCCTACTACCATACCTTTCTCACCACCTTCCTCATGGCCTCCCCCTCCTTCTCAATCATCCTCTTCCATAGATCTACCTCCTATACCTCCACCTTTTTCACCACCCTCATCATGGCCTCCTATTACATCTCATACATCTTCCTCTATAAAACCTCCTCTCCTTCCCACTCCTCAAACACCCCCACTTCCTTTTCATCTATGACCATGGTATTTCACATCTTCTCATAGCTCGATGCCTACACCTCCTCCCCCCACCACATAGTTCCCACATGCGAACCATCCCATTCCTTCCACCATGGTTGAATGCCATGATTGGGAATAATGAGCCTCTCACTTAGATGCTCAATTACTCCATTCTTCTCCTCCCATAATTCATGATTCCTAGTTGGCATCATCTTCCTCTGATTATGATTTACCACCTCGATCCCCAACATGTACGATGCCTCGAGTGTCAATTTTCATGACAAATTCTAGGCCTAATGATTATAACATTTAGGATGCTCATGTGCAACCCTCAAAAATCCAATCTATGCATGATTTTGGTCATCCTTCAACTTCAATACTAACCATCAGTACCATTGTGTGACTAGGTCCTCCTGATAATCATACCAACTTTATTTATGTAGGCCTAGACTCATCGCTCCCAGCTGCTATACCTCCACCACCACAATCTAGTTTCTATGGCACTCTAGACCACATGTCCAACCCTCAATTCACCCTATGCTACCTTCAATATTTTCATTGGCATGGATTTGGACTAGGCCACTATGAACAAGGGTTACGCATGCCTATCAACCCCCATGTTCAGTCACCCATAGATAAATCTAGCTTAGGTTATCACCCCGGAGGGATCCCAGATCTCTCCCTTCCCCCCCCCCCAATTCCTACACACTCATTGGAAGAATACATCGATATGGATATCCTAGATGAGAGTCCATCTCCTCATTCTACCATCACCATTCCATGCAGCTTCTTCCAAGACACATCTTTCGCTAATGCCACATCTACTTATTGTATTGATGCGCTAGTTGACCAATTTGTTGCCTTATCCCTCATAGCTCCTCATCTAGAGTACAATACTTCACCTCCTCCTCCATCACCTATACATCCAGCCATACCATTACCTACTTATCGATAGCTTCATCAATCCACAACTCGACCTTGCTCTCCACCCATGGTTTTACATCCACCGTTAAACCTACCATGATGTTCAAATGCTTCTGAATCTTCATCATTAGACTCATCATCTTCTATGACCTCTACTACTTCCATCAACATGGTCGATGTGGATCTATTCTCACCACTTTGATACACATCTCATATGATTCATGATGACACACCAAACCCTAATTTCATCGACTTCACTCACATTTCACCAATGCCTTCACCATAAGACTTTTTGCTATCACCCCCTATCTTGTGTACTATGAATGCTCCTTCACCATCTACCCCACCTCACATCCCATGGGTTCATCACACTAACATTTATTTAGATGATGAATTTGAGTTACCTAAGGCTATCGATGACCTCCATCTTATTCCAATCCTCGAACAACTTCGAGATGGTTCCCACATGCTTGTGGAAGACACCATCGATGTCGATATTGGTGATGACCCCAATAATCCACATATTGTTAAACTCACCACTAACCTCTCATCAGAGGAGCACATCCTGTTTACCACTTTCCTTAAGGAATACATCAGAGTATTCACCTGGTCCTACATGGATATGCCTGGACTTGATCCCTCTCTCGTGGTTCACAATCTCACTCTCGATAGCGATGCCAAACCCATCAGATAGAAATTATGATGTATGCATCCTACGGTTGCATTGCTGGTAAAATCTGAGCTCCAAAAGCTCCTTGATGTAAATTTCATCCAACCTATTGATTACCCAGAATGGGTTTCCAATATGGTATCGGTACCTAAACCTTCTAGTGAAGTTCATGTATGCACCGATTTCCATGATTTGAACAAAGCTTATCCCAAGGACAACTTCCCTCTCCCAAACATCGACTCACTAGTTGATGCTATCATAGGCCATGAAATGATCTCCCTCATGGATAGATTTTTTGGTTACAATCAGATTAAGATCAACCCCACTGATCAACACAAAACATCTTTCACAACCCCTGGGGGACTTTTTGTTATAAGGTCATGCCTTTTGGCCTTAAAAATATTGGGGCAACGTACCAGCATGCAATGACCTATATCTTTCATGACTACATGCATAAAATCATGGAAGATTACATTGATGATCTCATCACCAAATCCAAAGAACGTTCACAACACCTTGCTGATCTATGCAAGATCTTCGATCACCTTCTAGAGCACAATGTTCATCTCAACCCAAAGAAATGTGTCTTTGGTGTTACTTCTAGTAAAATCCTAGGGTTCATTGTTTCTCAATGAGGCATTGAAGTAGACCCCAACAAATTCAAAGCCATCATCGAGATGCCTCCACCCACCAATCTCAAACAACTACGTAGCTTGCAAGGCAAAATTCAATCTATTCATCATTTTATTGCCTAGTTATCGGATAAGTGCAAGCCATTCAATCATCTTCTACAAAAAGGAGTCACTTTCAAATGGGATGCAAACTATCAACAAGCCTTTGATTCAATCAAAGCCTACCTCACTTCATCACCAATCCTATCTCCCCCACACCCATAACTACCATTCATCTTGTATATTTCTACTATGGATTTTGCACTTGGCACATTGCTAGCTCAAAAGAATATGCTCAATCAAGAGCAAGCCATATATTACATCAGTCGTACACTAGTCAACTATGAAACCCGATATGCATACATGGAAAAGCTATGCCTAGTTGTAGTCTTTATGACACAAAAACTATGCCACTATATGCTTAATCACACCATATTTGTCATCGCTCATGATAATCCACTTTGATATATGATGAACAAGAGTTATCATAACTCTCGCACCACCAAATGGATTATGCTCCTCATTGAATTTGACCTCGAATTCATTTCTCAAAAGTCCATCAAAGGATAGGTCATCATCGACCAACTCATCGAGGCTCCATTACCCGATAATCAACCACTCCTTATTCAGCTCCCTGATGATTCCATCTTCCATATCATAGAAGTTGAAGAGTATGTCAAACCAGAAATACTAGCTGACTTAACACTTTTCTTTGATGGCTCCCATTGCACTCACGTTGGGGGTGCAAGAATTGTATTCTTCACACCTGATGGGGAACCTCTCCCATTTTCATTCAAATTAGGGTTTCCCTACACAAACAACAATGCAGAATATGAAGCTCTCATTCTTGGTTTAAAGTAGGTACATTCTATGCACATTAGATGCCTTCACATCATTGGTGACTCCCTTCTTATCATCAATCAAGTCTAGGAGATTTGGCAATGTCATTGCCTAGTCCTCCAATAATACAAATAGATTGCCCAACAACTCCTCACCCAACTTGAGTGGTATGATATCGAAGCTACTCCACACTCATCAAATCACTTCACCGACACAATGGCTTCCCTGGGATCATTAATACCACAAAACCCCCTCTCCGACACAATGCACATGTCCATTCATACTCTAACACAGTCCACTATTTCATCTTCACCTCCCATAGATGATGATGGCATCCATGTCATCCATATTGAACCACATGATCCTTGGTTTTCACAAATTAAGGATTATATCAAATTAGGCTTCTTGCCTTGTGACTTACCACATGCTCATTATCGAGCATTCAAACAATGGGTGATCCATTACACATTGTTGGGGGATATCCTGTATCATTATAGTCATGATGGTATTCTTTTGCATTTCCTAGAGCCACATGAAGCTCAATGAGTGGTCCAAGAAACCCATGATGGCACTTGCGGTGGTCACTTCAGTGGCATGGCTATCACAAAATGCATTTTATGCATGGGCTACTATTGGCCCAAAATGGAACATGACTATTGTGAGTATGTAAAGTGATGTATCAAGTGTCAACAACATGCTAACCTCACACACTTACCCTCACAAGCACTCCAACCTATCCAATCAATGTGGCCTTTTTCCCAATGGGGTTTAGATATTATCAGATAAATCTCACCTACCTCATCAAGCAACCATAAATTCATTATCACTACCATAGAATACTTCACAAAGTGGGTCAAAGCCATCCCACTCATTCAAACTATGAGGGCCAAAATCATGGCATTCATCATTGACCATATCATATGTCACTTTGGAATCCCTTCACAAATCATCTTCGATAATGACACTCCTTTCAAAAATAAAATTATCCATGCCCTATGCACTAAATTTAATATTCACCATAGCTTCTCTACCCTATACTACCCACAAGGTAACAACTAGGCTGAGGCTACCAACAAAACCATCTACTCTATTCTTCGTAAAATGGTCATAGAATCTCATCATGATTGGCACAATCAAATGCCATTAGCCTTGTGGGCCTATCGTACGAGCATCCACACCCCCACTAGGGCAACTCCCTTTTCTTTGGTTTATGGCACCGAAGCCATTATGCCCCTCAAACTCGAAATACCATCTTTACGCATCTCCATGAAAGACTTCATTGATGATGACATCGCTCATCAAGCCCACCTCGACCAATTAATGCTCTTGGATGAGCATCACATCCATGCCATAGAACACACCCATGTCTATCAAGATCATCTTCATCATGCCTACAATAGTAAGGTACACCAACATGAGTTTCATATCGATGACCTAGTTCTCAAAGAGAATCAATAGATCACAAGTCAACCCCACCAATAATGAGACAAGTTCACTCCCAATTGGCTAGGCCCATACATCATCACACACAAATTTGGTTTTGATGCCTATCGATTGGAAAATATCGAAGGACTCATCGAACTTGAACCCATCAACATAATTCACTTACGCACATTTAATGCCTAGCCTATCTAGGTACACATCACCATAAATTGCACATACTATCATCATCATGGTGTACATATCACTTCACTCATAGATTCACAACCCACATCACACTGAACACACAACTTTCACTTTCTATTACACAATAGAAATACTTTTGCTTTTTATATCATTTTTATGTTGTTGGTATCTTTTGGTTTTGTAGGTCTCTTATCACCAACTACGACATCTTCTATGGAGATACGTTGTTCTAGGTTTACACTTTCAGCATACCACTCCCCCATCATGCAGGACCTTTAGACACTACCTTTAGTACCAATCACCCCTACCGACCTTGCCATACCTCCTAGCCCCATTCACATACGTCAGGCATCCCCATCATCACATTCCAATCACCACACTTCACCCTGGCATCACTCACCTGATCATAGAGATTCTTCCTATTCCCCTCACTCTAGAGATAGCCAAATCTCCTTGTCCTCCTTTGTAGATAAGGAGGAATATTCTCACCCACTAGACTCTCATGCATGGGGACCATCCCCACCTCACTTGGTTGATATGAGAGATCCATATCTACCACCTTCCCTAGCTCATCGACCTTCACTAGGATACTATCCTCCTAATAGGGGAACCACACCTCTTCACGCACACTCTTCAGGACTACCTCCACCCCTACTGAGTGGGATGTCACCTTACGACCAATCCCTTCATCAGCATGCCACCCAGGCTACCTCTATGTGTGTTCCCCCATCTCATACACATCACTATCTACAGCCATATCCAATACCACCTATTCTCCAGACACCCCCATCTCCACTATGTGGTATTCCACTTCAGCCTACTCCACCTCCTACTCAGCAATTTCAATCTCCTCCTTCTTCTCATTCATTCTCTTCTTTGCCCCATACCCCAACCCCATTTACACACTAGAATATTGATCCCCACCTACCTTGATTCTATCACCTCCTCCCATTGATATCCAACACATCCTCTCTCACCTCGACAACCTTGAGTCACACTTGAGTCATTGTCACTGCCATTCCTCTCCCCATCATCCTATCATGACCCATATCCCTTCACCTTCTTCCAAGCCCATTCCTCACTCTCAAATCTGACCTTCACTAAACCCTAGATCCCTAATCCAACCACTCATTCCTACCCCACCTTCCTCATACTCATCACCATCCAAGCCATACATATATCCCATGCCTATCCATTCTACACCACTCTCCCAAACATTTCACCAATTGCTCCACCAAGACCTCTTGGTTCTACCTGAGATCTACCCCATCGACCCACTATACCCTAAGCCATGAAACTATAAAGAGAACCAATTTTGCATTTATCATCATCAATCAAGGCATGACATCAATGTGTGCTACACTTTTGAAACCCTTATCCAAGACATGTTGTTCGATGAATCCCTCCCATAGCCTGAACATGCTCTCTCTCCTACTCGACTTCAGAGCCCTCCACATCATCTTGTCCCTCACCCTATGCCCTCATGCGAATCATTTACATCCACACCTCGTTATTTCTAATAGTTATCCAACTACATGAATTACCAAAATCCTAGTCACCTCATCACTTCACCTAGTCATTCACGACCTGATCCCCATCACTTCACATAGTCTTAGCTTGCTTTCTCCCCTTATTTCTTCTTCCATTCTCTTTCCTCTTCATATTTTCATTTGGCATTGTTGTATGGTCACACTTCGAGTGGCTACATACCTATGCTAATTTTACCCTTTTCTTCCTCTTCTTCTCATCTTCTTTTCTTCGTTGCTTCACTCTTTCTTCTTTGTTGCCCTTCTTCATTCTCGTTTTCCTCTACATCTCTTCTCACTCTCAATTTTCCTTGTTTTTCATTATCACATGCATTCTCTCATTTACATACTTCTCTCCTATTTGCTACACCCCCACATACTGGGGCAACCATTACCATGACTCCCTCTTCTCATCATTTCTTCACACACCCATCTCTTTCGACATGGTTTCTAATCTCATCTGGTTAAGTCTCACCAAATTCCTCTTGTAGATACTTTCCTTTCATGTCATATCTTTCACACTACATCCATTGTCTATATGCATCACTCTTCTTTTACGTTTACATTCATGTTTGTATATTCCCCCTATAGAAATGCACCCATGGTAGGAATAATATACACACTTGTTAGCATTACCACTTGGATGTCCACTCCCCTTCTCAGGATTATAGTGTATATGGTGTATTGCATGATTTTGACCACTCACTAGTTAATTCAATCAAACATCACCTCTAGCTGATAAAGTTCTTACTCTCCTTACAACATCTCTTGGTTGGTTCAACTTCTTTCAGGGACCATTCACACATGTCATATCTTTAAAAGCAAATTTTGAGTCTAGGGAAGATAACACCTTGCATAGATATCACCATCTAGTGAATGGTTTCCCCTACTCATCCTATCATTTGCATGATCAACATATGACCTAGGGATAAACAAAGGGATAAGCATAAGCAAAAATAAGAAAAATGGGCAAAAAATAAAAGCCAATGCCCACATTCCAAAAAAAAGAGAGAAGAAAAGTACCACAAAAAGAGAATCAAAAAATGAGGGGCAAAAAACAAAAGGAAAAGCCTCCAAAGAAACACCACTGTTATGCTTCATCTCCTTTGGTCCTTAGGTTTAACATAACATCATGGGATGATTTCCATCACCAGCTATAGGCTCTAAGTGCATGCCTACCAGTGGAATAGTCTTACAAGTGGTGACACATCTATCACATTAGCGACCTTCTTTTGTATAGATCATTGCATGCTTGTGGATGAGCTAGCTACTTTGGCTATGTTTACAATGGGTTAGTCCTACCTCCCTCAAAATGGATAAATGAACATCACTTATTGCACACACTAGTCCTTGATAGACTTTGACCCAGTCAAGTTAGTTATGAGTTGCAGATGGACCTTGCTCAGTTCCTCATGAGGTTTGATTACTATAACTATGATTTTCAAGATTATTGCATAATCCCTATACCATCCTACATCCCTGATATAATAAAATGGATCACATTACCACCGGTTATGCTACGATATGAGTGCTTCCTCTATGCATTTTAGCATACACATACATGCATCATTGCATCTATCCTACATTCATTCATTTACATTACATCATTCTACATTACATCTACACTACAATGATATCATTCTCCTACATGTTATCACATGCACATATATTCATTCATCATACATTTACCTATCAATATTCTACATTAATGCATACATGAAATCAAAAATCACACATTCATTCAAATCAAATCATGACACATATATAAAACCATAAAAAAATGTATCTATATATATATTATGATAAAAAATACCCTCAGGCTACAAAAATAGAATACATCCATAGCACATCTCAGCCCTATTAATCTCTAGGAGTCTCACCACTCCCCTCTTGAGGTACCTATCACCTACTCCATCCCACATGCCTTGGCCATCCCACTCGACTCTAGCACTACTGCACCCAACACCAAAACTATCGCTCCCACCTGTGTCAACACAAATACAGTTACCCTATCCAACCCTGGGATAACACTTCCTATCTATAATGTCATTGATGCCTCTATCCTCACCTCCCTCTACACTATCGATGGTGTGCTCTGTTGACTCTGCTACGACTGTATCTATGTTTGTGATCATGATCTCGATCTCGATCATGACCCACCATAATCTAGAATTGGATGCCCATATGAAACTAAGGTAAGCTCACACTATGTCATCTATCACCTCCTCCTTGAATATCTTTTATACATCCTTGTTTTCATTCTATAAATGATCCACCTCTACCCTCAAAGCATCCATATCCATCACTTCCCCTCACCTCCCCTCCCCTCCTATACCTCTACCTCCTCCCTTACCTACTATTTCCTCTGTATCTTAACATGTAACTCTACCACCTCTACTACATGAGCAACTCACTCAACATCCCTATTCACCTCCACTTACTACACCCTAGTAACCTCTACCTTCAATCTATCCCCAATAGCCATAGCATCTACTACCAGGTGATGCAAACCCTCTACAACCTTAGCATACCTTACCTCCTCTACCTTGAGCTACCCATGTAGCTCTACACATCATATCTCCAACTCCCTCCTCTCTATGTCACTCACCTACTCAATTGACACTAACCTCTCCTCTAGCTCATGATGCTCCTCTCTCCATTTTCTCAAATCTAAGGCCCAATCTACCTCACTCTCATGTAAGCGCCCCTCTAGATGTTGTACTCTCTCCCGTAATATCAATATATCCTCCTCAACATCCATCCTCTCCTGCACATCGAAAGGTATATCCCCCATATCTCTAGTATCATCATCCCCCATATCATCACCCTCCTCCTCCATAGGCACTATATCATCCAAGGGCTGCTCTCCACCACTAGCCTATCGATCTGATGACCTCCCAATAGCAATACTAGACCCATCATCTCGATGTCACCTCTATCATCGAAGAGGCTCCTCTACCTCATCCTCTGATCCTCCCTCTAATTGGGTCTCAATTCACCTACTAGCTACACATTAGGAATCACCATTGGTGGATCCCTCTCACCACTCATGGGGAGTACTATAGGTCACTCCCCTCGATCACCCCACCTCCTATAGATCACAATAGCTACATTCGGTATCCCCTATCACAACCTAAACTAATGCATGACCCTACTAAAGGGAAAGAACTCTGCCTATCATGTATACCACCCTACCACCCATCACCCTTGGTGAATCACTCCTAGCTACTCCCCATCCTTCTCCCACACCACCCCACCCTTCCAGGGCCTCCATTGAATATGCTTAGGCTCCAAAGAGCCAAATTGTATCCTCCAAAATAAATAATCTCCCTCATGTGGCCTCTTCATCCCCTTCTCCTCATCCATCCACCACCTCAAAGCATAGGGTATGAGGTCACCCATCTCCGCATGCACCCTATACAACAATAGCATCGATCACTCTACTACTATGTGCTCCCATACCCAAACCTGTAGCAATGGGGTCCAACTCAAACCCGTCTATGTTGCTCGCACTACATCGTGCAACTCTCTATATACCTATGCCAATAGTGTAGGTGCCCATGCAAACACTACCTCATGCTCCACCATATCGCATACTACATCCATCATATTCTAGGAGAATTTCACTCCTGAGGTATCTGGCAGAGCATAGGTAGATATCATAAGCATCATCGCACATTGGCGATCAGACAACATCTTCTTGTACCAATAATACTCATAATCCACCCCCTTCCTCATGTCTACATCTCCCCACTTCACACCAAATATGCACTGCAACACCTCCTACTACCTCTCATCCATTGCTACCCTCATTGGAATACCTTCTATCAATAATTTATATATCCTGTATATGTCCTCCAGTGTAATGGTCATCTCACCTATAGGGAAGTGAAAAGTGTTCCTATCTGGATCCCACCTCTCACACAATGCTAGAAATATATGCCCTATTGGCATGAATACTCACACAATCCCATACTCCCTTCATCCACACCTTCTCCAGCCACTCCACATCCACCTCACCCAAGGCATCACCCAGGGCATCTCTCAATGACCACACACGATGTCGTGGCTCAATCATCTTCATCTATTCCATCCACAAACATCATAAAATTTTGATTAGTTTCACATACATACATATTCATTTCTCATCATTTCATACAAATAATCATAGCATACAACATCCATACAACATATCTCATGCATCAAAACAATCCACCCCTTTTTCTTAGTTTGTAGGTCACCATGCGAACTCAGGCCCAGTTCGCAGGCCTGCAAACCTAGTTGGGAGGCCATTTTTGGGCACCCATTAGCCCCTTTCTTGACAAATTGGTCTCATCATACACAAAAATAGTGATTTTGACACAAAAAAAAATCATGCAACCCTAAAAACATGCATTTCAAGGCAAGCACTTCTAACACACACAACCACATCACACGCCAACAAACAAATCACATTTTTGGATACCCATTTCACCCTTTCATGATGAAAGTTCAAACAGATTCCAAAAATAATACATATTTTTCACCCAACAACACATTCACACTCGACCACATACACCTTATGGCACGTAATTCCAAAACACACAAAAATAATTCAAAACACAACAAGTCATATTTTTGGATACCCATTTCACCCTTTTACAATGAAAGTTCAAATAGTTTTCCAAAATAATACACCATTCCTCACATTCAACATAGTCAAACCTCACCAACATTCATCCTATGACACACATTCATGCGACCCGCAAAAACATAACAAATCAAAATAACAGTCACATTTCTGGACACCCATTTCATGACCTTTTACAGTGAAAGTTCAATCACATTTCACAAACAATACAATTTTCAGCATGAAAATCAAGGTCAACCCTTACACTGGTCACACAGTCAAACATGCCCATTTATTTGTCAACACAAAAAATGGGTGTAGACACCAAAATCCAGCCACTTGCAAGTCATCTATACCTTCCTATCAGCCACGTGTCGGTCATCCACCTTCCCGCCATTATTTGGCCCAAATCCACCTTTTCCCGCCATTATTTGGCCCAATTTCACCTTTCCCGCCATTTTTCATCCCCAAATTTATTTAAATTAATATTTATATATATATTTTAATATTTTAATATATATATTTAAATAATAGTTTAAGTGATTTAATCTGAGCCGTCCATCCTTCATTTAATCTCATCCGTCCATCCATCTTAATCCATTCCACAACCAAGATTTATTCTCTACCCTTGGATCCGCTTTAATCTTAGCCACACGTTCAAAGTGTCGTTAAAACCCTAAAGTGTGCCCTAAGAGTGGATTATAAATTGAGTCACTTTGATGGCTCAAACCCTATGTCTTTTGCTACTTCTATCTCTGATTCTAATTCTTCTACCGTTATCTCCTCTCTTCTGCTACCCTTTCGCCGCATCCATCGCCGCTTCCGTCGCCGCTTTCGCCGCCATTCCTTCTGCAGCATTCTGCAGAATCTCCCATTCCTGTCGCAAGTGCCCGCGGGTGTTTACCCCTTCACCAAGTGCCCACGGGCGTTTACCAAGTGCCCACGGGCGTTTAACAAGTGCCCGCGGGTGTTTACCTACAGCCACAGACTCTTGACCGACGTCTGTAATCCAGATCCAGAAGCACGCGGGCGTTCGGCGAGTGCACCAGGGCGCCTTCCGCAGCCTATTCTGACAACAACATTACTTCCAAGTGTCGCCTGGTCTAGCTACGTTAACAGAGAATAGGTATAAATTAGTTTAAAGCAAGTAGCCGTATTTTATGTATTAATCTGTTATTGATTTCCTGCATTCCATTTTTATAGGGTTTTAGATTGTTTCTGAGGGCTCACGTAGTGGAGCCCTCTCATTAATTTCTAACTCCTTGATAGTGTTAATGTGTGCAGGTTTTTGATAACAGATCCAGTTTATTGATGGCAGCTGATTAAGCTGGAGTGGTCCAAGCAAGGGATACGACAAAGCCCACTCACTCTGTTGGGATTGAAGATACGTTCTTCGGAAGCGCCACCATTCATTCCAGCTAGGGTTTCGGAGAACCCTAGCATAATTTGTAACTGTGTATCACAAATAAAGGGTTACAGGCCCAGTTGTATTCAAAAAGGAGTTTTTAAACTCCATCGATTAATAGAAATCGTTTGTTTTTGTGCAACTATTCTGTACTCTGTCATTGTGATTTTATTTCTGTTTGGCGTGTATTTTTAATCTACAAATGGCGATCACGGTGGGACCCCCTAGGGTTTCATATTTTTAATACTTGCTTTACTAATCTGTTCTTGTTTTCTGTTTTATTTTGCAGGTTCCGAAATCATGAAATTCGTTGTTCCAGCGAACTAGGGTTTCTGAGCTTGCAAAAAATGCAGCAGACGCAGAGGGGCATCTAGAAGTCCAATACGAAACGCAGAGGTGCGTTTCAGCCTATGCAGACTCCCGTGGGCGTTTGAAGTCGCTTTACGTAAAAGCGTAGGCTTCCAAGTAAGTGTCTGTACTTTTTACGTTTTTGGTTTTTTCGCCATATTTTGTTTCTTTTTCAGATCATTACTTTAAAATGAACAAAAACTAAGTAATTTGAAAAGAACAGCTTATTTTTAATTACATTTTTCTTTGCATTGCATTATTGATTGTTGCTTGCATTAAAAAAAAAAAAAAAATTTGCATACCTAGCTGCATATTAGAATAGCTACGAATTATTTGTTTTAATTATCTAAGTAGGACTATTGATTGGATGTCAATAGTACTCCTGCCATTGGGTGATTCCAGGAAGAGAAGTGGACGAACCTTCCGGTTGCTCCTTTGATATCTGATATCATTGGTAGGCGGGGGTTTTAAACGGTGTACTCCACTTCTTCAGAGGAAATGACATGTTTTCAGTAGCCTCTTGCTTAGATCATTAGAACTTTTGATTTATAGCCTTGTATGTACACATTAGATAACTAAAACATTTAAAAAAAAAAAATTCATTGCATTTTCATATTGCATTTAAAACAGTAGATATCTCGGATTTCATCACCGGGTATTGCTTGAAGTTTAGTGACGGTGGAATTCATCTCCATCCATTAAAATTCTGCCTTAGACACCATAGGTCACCCCCGAGCAAACTTGCTAGATTTCATCACCAGGAAGAATCTCGTTGTCCATTCCTAGCCATAGTTTTTACCTTTTTTTGTGAATAATTCAAGATTAGATCACATGCAAAACTCATAAACCGGACACTTAAAATTTACTACCGATTAAGATCAGAAAATAATTAATTAACCGCAGGTAAGACACATTGGTTGAAACCTAGGTTGTGACCTGTTTTCTCGATAATTTCTTTAGTGTAAATTTATCATTCCAGTTTTGCATTCTTCTTTTCTAAATTTGTTTAGATTTATTGCTTCATGGTCTTAACAAGGAATCAATCTAAAATGTTAAATCTAAATAATCAAATGGGTAATTCACGTAACATCCCCACCACCAACATGGCCACTTATCCTAGTGAATTTCAGGCAGGTTCGCCTGCAGGTCTTTCATGTCCTTCTACCGTCTACCACATGGCCATGCCCATGGAGGAAGACAATTCCTGTCATATTACCCACATTGATATGGCCCAAGTGCAAACTCACTTAAGAGATGGCACTGGTTATGTCCTTGAGCCAATCCAAGATTCCCCTATGCAAGATTCTATTTTTCAGAAGGATATTGCATCAACCATACCCGCCGGTTTCACTCAGTGTCTACACTAACCCTTTTTTTGAGGCTAATGTGGTATCTGTTCAGCCGGCTTCATCTCCAACATCTTCTCGGATGCTCAATTGTTCTCCTTTGGAGACAAATGTAGTGTCTTCCCGACCACTTTCTCCTCCATGTACCCCGGTGTACACCAATTCTCTTTATGAAGTTGGTGGAAACTCTTCTAGCCATAACCAATTTCAACCCTCTTCTTCCCAAACCATTTATGGTTTCACCCTACCTGGGACACAGTCTACTATTCCTTCCTAGGTATCGCCTACTTCAGCCAACTTCATTGCTCCTGCTGTGCAGTCCCCTGTGACTACCATGGCAGCCTGCCCTCCACCTTCATCCAATCATCCCACCTCCCTTGGGTTAGAGATTAATAAGGTTAAGGAGTATCTCGACAAATTGATTTTGCAACAACAGCAACAAAATGCTCAACCACCTGTCGTAGTAAATCCTATACCCCAACCAATTTCTACCCAGCCAGCCTTTTATTAGCTCAGCCCCACCTGGTACTCCCAATCTTCGGTGGTGTCCATTCCTACCCCACCTTTCTCCCAACCCATTCCAGGTTCATCATTCAAACCAATCACCTTCTTTTCGGTATCATCCATACCAACAACATGTCCATTCTACACCGCCTAATCCAGGCAATTTCATCCCATCTCATCAATTTTCCACTCTTCCATTACATCATCATAATCATCAAACGAGTCAGAATTTTAATGAAGATTATCGACTCCATGCTATGCAACAATAGATTGACAACCTTATGCTTAACGCGCCTGGCTCATTTAGTCAGAAACCTACGCTAAGGTCATTGATCAATCAACCAATTCATCCTTCGGTACCTTCACCACCATATCCGACTGATTTCACATTACCGAAGTTTGACAAATTTTGAGGAACTGAGGATCCTCATGAACATGTGAGCTCATTCATGCATGCTTGCTTTAGAATCCAAAATAATGATGCTCTTATGCTCGTAACTTTTCCTCGTACATTAGGAGGAGATGTTGTATAGTGGTATAATCATTTAGCTCACCATAGCATTTATGCTTACGAGCAATTGATTAATCTATTTTTAGAACGATTCTCCCTGAATGTACAAAAGAGAGTTTCATTGTCCGACTTATACAAGCTCAAGCAACATGACGATGAGACTGTTTATGACTTTGGAAACCGTTGGAGGGCTATCATTAATAAACCGCCATTCTCCCTACCAATGGAGGAGTTAACCAAAATGTTCACCCACAGTTGTCTAAAACCTATCTCTTGGTTACTCCAATTACAACAATACAGGACTTTTGAAGAGGCTTTGGCCCAAGCAAGTATCATAGAAGACATTAAAGTCCAAGAGGGTGTTTTAAAACCCCGTAGAAAAGAATGGCAACAAAAGGGCCAACAACGAAATAATAATTATGGCCAAAACAAACAAACACAGGCTAGTACAACCTCAAATGTTAACCAAGTTAATCAAGTGGTGGCGAGTCAGCCCGTAATGGCTCAACAACAACAAGTAATGCAAAGTCAACCGCAACCAATTGCTTATCATGCGGTACCCGCCCCTACTCAACCAGATCCCAATACTCGGGCCAACCATGGAAACTCGACCTTGGCAAAACAATCGTCCCAAGCGATAGTTCACACCTTTAGATGAACCATATGCGGTCATATTCAACAAGTTATATAGCACAAATCAGCTTAACTTTACCTGAGTTTAAACCTTTAGACCCATCTAGAAGGGGGAAGTATTACAAGGAGTACCTATTTTGTCCTTATCATAGGCAAAATGGGCACGATATCAATAATTGTACAGCTTTCAAACATGTGATCCAAGATCTTATTGAGATTGGAGCCATTAAATTGGATAGCCCCTTAGCCCAACAAAATCAAAATCTTGGTATATTTCAAACACCCCTTCCACATCGGGAGGAAGCTCCAACAACTTCATGGGGAGTAACTCAGGTAACTCCTCCTAATCAAGTCAACCATGTACAACAATACCAAGGTTTTGTGGGTACTATTAACATAGTAACCCGGGGTCAAAGGGCGAACCAACCAAATCAGGCTCGAACCACATCCACCTGTACAAACCCCCAGTCCACCTCATGTAACAGTGACCCAACGACGTGCTAGTACTTCTCAACAACCGCTAAATCATTCTACTCAATGCCAACGACCCATCATGTCATTGAGTAGCCGGTTAACTACCACCTTAAAAATGGCTTCGCCAAGTTATCGATCTATGACCTCATTCAACAATCTCCTCCGCATAGAGAGGCATTAATGGAAATATTAAAATCAATCGAGCTTCAAACTCAAGATACTAATGCCTTCAACAACTTTGTGGGGAGTATTCAAACATGCATGGAGCCCTCCATCACTTTCTATGATTTTGAAATCAAACCTATGTCAACAGAAAGTATAGATCCTCCACTACATATCATGGCCAAGATCGATAACAAGCCATTCAAGAGAGTCTTAATTGACACCGGCTCCTCAATCAATATCATTACAACATCGACGTTGAGTCATCTAAAGCCGTCGCCATCCCTTATCACAAAGTCGACTTTTACTCTTAAAGCATTCAATGATGCTTTATCTTCCACGGTTGGCACGGTTATCTTGCCCATTGAGGTAGGGGCCCGAACTTTGCATACCTTGTTTCACATCTTGGAAGGGACCATGGCATACAATGTATTGCTTGGACGGCCTTGGCTTAGGGAGATGAGATGTGTCCCTTCTATACTCGCATCAATGTCTCAAGTATGTATATGAGGGACAGGTTCATTGTGTACCTGCCAACATTGAACCCTTCAAACATTGCAACTATGTCTCAAATCCTTATGAGATTGTGTTGCCATCCACTCATCTTTTCTTGACCCCATCTACTTCTTCTATACCATCTTCTTCTAAAGCTCCCATTCCTGAGGAGCCACCCATCATATCGCAACCATCTTCCTCTTTCGCTATTCCATCTCATTCACCACTTTCTTCATCACCTAATCTTCCTTCTTCTTCATCACTGACCACATGCACATGTGGCCATGACCAATCATCTCTTTCCACGTCATTACCCCCTTCTTCTACACCTTCTTCAACATCACCTATTATTCCTCCATCTTCCCAACCATCACCACCTGATGTTTCACAAGTTAGTGAAGCATCAACCCAACCAAATCCTTCCAATTCTTCTATCCCACATTCTTCTATTCCATCATCAAGTCCATCTCCCTCCCAAGTCAAGGTCCATCTCACTCGATGCGGTATTGGTGAGTATGCCATCCAAGATGTCCACATCACACCGTTCAATGTGCAAACAGTTAAAGATTTTGGTCATCCACATGACCAACATTTATCCATTGGATCGGTTTATAACATGGGTTCTATGCCAAATTCCATTAATTTTGTATATGGGGGAATAGAGTCATCTTCTAGTCCTACTACCATACCAGAACCCAAGCATCCAGTCCTTGCCAATATCGAAAGGATGGAGGGTTTTCCCTCTCGCTATTTCCACAGACATAATTGGCAACAATTTGGCCTAGGTCGATACGAGCAAGGGGTAACTGAACGCATCGATATGCCATATCGTAGACCCACCGAGCGTTTTGGTCCTGGCTACCAACCACTTCCATCCCTTTCTTCTTTTGAACGAGCTTTTCAAAGCATTAATCTTAATTCGGAAGAAGAAATCCTCCACCTCGACGAATCCGAAGATGAAGTCTATGAAGAATTTGACGTCATGTCAAATGGTCGATGAATCAAGAAGAGTCGGCGCCCATTGTTCCCCCTCACTAAACAAGACGAGTTTTATCTCCAATTGTTCCCTCTCCAAGAGGCCATCTTTCGCTTGCTTCTTCCACAAGAACGAGGTGAACCACCCCCTCCGCCACATCCATAAGCCATAATCCAAACTTGTATTATATGTATATACTAAAATAGTGGTTTTCACCACTACCAAAAAAAAAAAAAAAATTTGAAAATTCCAAAAAAAAAAAAAAAATCAAAAAAAAAAAAAATACTTTATTGCTGTATGTATGTGTGTAATAGTGGTTTTCACCACTACAAAAAAAAAAAAAAAAAAAAACTCAAAATACAAATACAAAAAAAAAAAACTGAAAAACTATGTTGTTTTGCACTTCAGGTCTTCCGAGGTCTTCACCGGTTTTCCCTTCCATTCCGCCATTCTTTCTTTCATAAGTTGACAATGAATTTTGAAGACTTATTCACCTCGCTCCATAATCCATATGATCCGGATAAGCCAATCCCGATCAATCCAAGCCTGATTGACATGGATCGGATTTCATCCCCTCCATCTATTTCATAGTTCATCCTTTTCGAGGAATTGTTAAGGGCTTCCGCCAACTACATTCCTCCTTCACCTCCACATTCACCTTCATCTTCTAAGCCAGAGGTTTTCCAGCAGACATAGATGAGAGCAAGGCACAGGAGCTTGATGACATTTTAGATGACATAAATCTGATCCCTACTCCCCATCACCTTGAGGAAGGTTCCCACATGTCTATTGAAGAAACTATCGATGTAGACCTTAGTACATACCAAGATGGCACCCAAATTGTGAAACCGGCTAAAAGTCTATCATCGGAGGAACAAGAGCAAATGATTGCTCTACTCAAGCGGAAGAAGGAGATATTTGCATGGTCTTACAAAGACATGCCAGGCCTAGACCCTAATTTGGTTGTCCATAACCTCACCTTACAAAAAGATGCTAAACCTGTCAAACATAAACTTAGGAAAATGCATCCTACTGTGGCCCTCCTAGTTAAATCGGAGATTCAAAAACTTCTGGATGTTAAATTTGTCGTCCCGATTGATTATCCTGAGTGGCTTTCTAACATGGTACCCGTTCGCAAGCCTAACGGGGGGATACGTGTTTGCACCGATTTTTGAGATCTAAATAAAGCGTGTCCTAAGGATGACTTTCCTCTTCCAAACATTGATACTCTTGTCGACACCTGCGCTGGTCATGAAATGCTTTCGTTCATGGATGGATTTTCAAGATACAACCAGATTCGAATAAACCCTGAAGATCAACACAAAACAACATTTACTACACCTTGGGGAACTTTTTGTTATAGGGTGATGCCCTTTGGCCTTAAGAACGCAGGTGCAACCTATCAACGAGCCATGACTTATATTTTCCACGATTATATGCATAAGATTATCGAAGATTATGTGGATGATTTATTGGCAAAATCTAAAACTCGACAAGAGCATTTTGATGTATTGGAAAAAGTTTTTGATAGGCTTCTAGAGCATAAAGTAAGGTTGAACCCTAAGAAATGTGTCTTTGGTGTTACCTCATGCAAACTCCTAGGTTTTATTATCTCTAAACGAGGTATTGAGGTGGACCCAAACAAGGTCAAAGCCATTATGGAAATGTGTCCCCCAACTAATTTGAAGGAGTTGCGTAGTTTGCAAGGAAAGATTAATTCAATCCGTCGCTTTATTGCACAACTTTTTGATAAATGTAGGCCATTTTGCCACCTACTACAAAAGGGGGTACAATTTTCATGGACAGATGAATGTCAGAAAGCCTTTGATGACATCAAGCAGTACTTAGCATCTCCGCCAGTCTTAGCTCCGCCTCGTCCAGGGGTCCCTTTCAACCTTTATATCTCAGAGAACGGACTTTGCCTTAGGGACAATGCTTGCACAAAAGAATGAACAAAATCGCGAGCAAGCTATCTATTATATTAGTCGAACATTGGTAAGCTATGAAACCCGATATGCTTATGTGGAAAAGTTGTGCTTAGCAATGGTTTTTGCCACTAAGAAACTTCGTCATTATATGCTTAGCCATACAACATATGTCATAGCTAGAGAAAACCCTCTCGTGTTATATGATGTCTCGCACTTATAATAACACTCGTACCGCTAAATGGATAATGTTGCTTACCGAATTCGATCTTGAATTCATTAGCCAAAAATCTGTTAAAGGTCAAGTTATAGCCGATCAACTTGCGAAAGCTCCACTACCTAGTGATCATCCTTTGATTATTGAGCTCCCAGATGATTCGGTATTTGCTATCACTGAACAAGAAGAGGACATCATTCCGAAGGAAGATGTTGACATCACGTTATTCTTTGATGGCTCTAAGTGCGCGAAAGGTCAGGGTGCTGGAGTTGTGTTTCATACACCTCAAGGGATTCCCATCCCTTTATCATTCAAATTAGACTTCCAATGCACCAATAATACAGCAGAGTATGAAGCCTTAATTTTAGGTCTTCAATCAGCCATAGCTATGAGTATTAAGCGTATTTGAATATTTGGGGATTCTCAACTCGTGGTTAAACAAATTACAGGAGAATACCAAGCCAAAGAACCTACCATTAAGCTTTATCATGATGTAGCAATGAAGTTTCTCTCTAAGTTTGATTGGTATGAGATCACTAGTTTGCCTCGTTCGACTAATAGATTTGTGGATGCCATGGCCTCTCTTGGATCATTGATTCCAAAGGACTCCCTTGGAGAGGTACAGCCCCTAATCATTTCCACAATCTCTAAGTCTACAATTGTCCGTGCTGAGTCTAAGGATGAAAAATATGTTTGCTTTATCCATGTGGATCCATATGAGCCTTGGTCTAGTGAGATAGTAGCCTTCCTCAAGTTTGGAACACTCCCATCTGATTTGTCTCGAACTACTCGCCGCTGCTTTAAGCAAAAGGCAGCTCGTTTTGTTCTTTTGGGGGATGTGTTGTATAAATGTGGATATGATGGAGTACTCCTCCGCTGTCTAGAAGCAAGTGAAACACATAGAGCTATTGCTGAAGCCCATGATGGTACTTGTGGTGGTCATTTTAGTGGAATGGCCATTGTGAAGCGTATTTTACGTATGGGGTATTATTGGCCCACTATGGAACAAGATTGTTGCAAATATGTTAAACAATGTAAAAAGTGTCAAGAACACGCTAATTTAATCCATATACCATCACAAGATTTACAGCCCATCCAAAGCCTTTGGCCCTTCTCACAATGGGGTCTCGATTTAATTGGCAAGATTTCACCTGCCTCTTTAGGACAACATACTTTCATCATTACAACCATCGAATACTTCACAAAGTGGGTTGAAGCTATTCCTCTAACCAGTATGACAAGTCCTAGAATTGTGGAGTTTATACTTCACCATATCATTTGTCATTTTGGTATTCCCTCTAAAATCATTTCTGATAATGGCAAGTCTTTTAAGAATAAGGATGTTCGAGCTCTTTGCGAAAAGTATAATATCCAACATAGTTTCTCAACTCCTTACTACCCACAAGCCAATGGACAAGTTGAAGCTTCCAATAAGACCATAATTGCTATTCTTAAGAAACTTGTTAAAGAAAATCATAAATATTGGCATACACAAATCCCCTTGGCATTATGGGCTTACAGAATAAGCATCAGAACTCCCATTGGGGCAACGCCATTTTCTTTGGTCTATGGAGCTGAAGCAATCATGCCTCTTGAGCTCGAGATCCCTTCCTTGCGAATTTCTTTGCAGGAATTTATCGATGATGATACTGCTAGACAAGCACGTCTTGATCAACTCACACTCATAGATGAAAAATGAATCAATGCTTTAGAGCATTTGCGAATTTATCAATACCGATTGAAATGTGCTTACAATGCCAAAGTTCATCTAAGAGAATTTCAAGTAGGAGATCTTGTCCTTAAAGAGAATCAACAAAACACCAATGCATTGCCGCATCTTCGAGATAAATTTGCGGCTAATTGGTTAGGTCCATATATGGTCACTGAAAGAGTGGGTAATGGAACTTATAGACTTGCCAGTTTAGAGGGAGAGGAAGAACCCGAACCACTTAATGTTATACACTTGAGAGCATTCTACGCATAGTTTGAATTTTATATGTACATATATACATGGCTTGTAAAAAAAAAAAAAAAAAAACAAATAAAATAAAAAGAATTTGCATTTCATTGTTAGTTGCATACATCTCATTCAAAAACATTGCATTTCATGTGCATACATCTCATTGAAAACCATAACATTTCATTTTCAGCCATAGTTGCATATCATGTTAGAGACCATTCTATCTTTTAGATATAAAATTTGGTCAAGCAAAAGTCATGTTGCCTTAATCAGAGGCACCTTCACAAAATCCATCAAACCGAATTTTCATTCGTACATCCATTTTCCATTTGCACATATTTACATTGCCAAAATGTTTTCAGTCACTCAGCCATTTCTAGTGTTTTAAGAAAACTTCGAAATGCATGTCAAAGTTCTCTAGGGCCATATCACAAATTACACTAAATAAAATCTTGAGTATTGGGAAATGATTTCAAAAGCGGTCTTGAACCTATCACATTTTCACATCTTAAAAACATCTTGTGTCAAAGAGAGATAACACCATCCTTGGGTTGTGCCTCGAAGTGAACAGGGTAATCCTCGTATGTCCTATCATGCAAACATAGTCCATAAAACAGTGGTTCTTACCACTATCACAAGCAATTACAAAATATAAATATAAACAGAGTAGTAAGGATAGGGTAAAATTCTCATCATACTTCGGTTGAGAATTCGATTCCCCAAAGCTCTAAGGAAATGAACATTTTTCACACACCACTGATCCCAAATAAGTTGTAAGGATCGTACTACTTGTCCAGTCAGACGGATAGGTAGTCATCCCCAAAGATTACAAAGGTCAAAAACAACATGGACTATGGAGTTAACCTTCACCGGGGCTATAGACGCTTGACTGGCAGTGGAGTATACTCATTGCGTGGCGACATGTCTCTCCTCAAAGAGAGACCTCTGAATGCTCATACGGACAAACTAGCTTCAAGGTCTTTTCCATAACAGGGTTACCTAATTTATGCAAGATGAGGTTAATGAACACACTTGCACACACACAGGTTTTTGATTGCCTAGAGTCACTACCATGCTTCTGATTTGGTTAATGAACTCACATGCACACACATTTGGTCCTAGTTGAATTAGGCAGTATTAGTAAGTTTGTTTGATACCACTAGCATGTTTGAGTCTTTGTAAAATAGTCTTCCTCCATATTTGATTCCATATCAACCTCCATATCTTCTTCCATATTCATGTCATTCCATATGTCATCCATTCACAAGCCACCAAGTTCGGTGCCCCTGATTAAACAATTATGATAACAGTTGGCTAAATCTATCTAAAAGTATGAGTGCTTCTTAGTGCATATTTCATTTACTTAGTCTCGCATTAATCATCTATAACTTTGCATTCCATTCCATCACATATGCATCAAAAACATTAAAACATATAAAAACATGCATCACAAAAACATAGGCATTCACACACACAAAAAAAAGTAAAACACCAAATAAATAAAAGCCATGTATATATATATATGTATAAAGATCAAAACGTACAGTGAATGCCAAAAGGCTACAAAATACAATAGAACACCAAGGCTCATAAATAGTGCATCTAAGCACTAAGCTAACTATCAAAAGAGGACCCCTGTGACCTAGTAGGAGCCCTAGACCTAGTGGTGTGCCTAGACTCACTACGCCTAGAGACAGAGGAGGATGGAGGATCAGGCAATACAATGTGATGCCTAAACAATGTGTCCTCCAGAGCCTCAATATAACGAGTCCTAGACCTAAGTCTAGATATGTCTATCCCATGTCGTCGCTCTCCGCTCCGCTAGCTCTACCCGGAGTCTCGTCACCCTCGTCATCCCGGGGCACCCTAGTCGCTCCATCCAAGTCCGCCTCGCATCCGGGCCATTCTCTCCTCCTGAACAGCTATCAGGGCATCCCGCTCTGCAACTTGTTGCTCCAGCCGAGCTATCCTCTCATCTCGGACAGCTAGCATAGCATCGTGCTCTGCTATCTGCTGCTGCAGCTGCGCCAGATCATCCTCATGCTCACTAGGGGGTACCTCCCTAGTCTCTCCCATGACCTCTCCTAGGCCCTCGCCATCATCCTCCTCGTCATCTTCACTCCTCGGTGCCTACCGCACCATATTCCCCTTTTTCCTTCGACTATCAAATCGAAGGCGGGGACCCTCCCTGCGCTTGGGAACCTCTGCGGTTCCCTCGTCCTCTCCAGCTCCAACAGCCACCAATGGTGGCTCCCACCTCGGCTCTATGGCCATCCATGCTGCATACTCAGCTGTTACCCCGATGTCGTCCATGTCGAGGATCTCCATGTCCTCATCATCCTTTGTCGCCTCCCTCCATGGCTCGACACATGGCAAATCCCCCTCTGATTTGTGCCTCCGATAGCGCACTGGC
Organism: Wollemia nobilis; assembly: GCA_028583015.1. Classification (NCBI taxonomy): domain Eukaryota; kingdom Viridiplantae; phylum Streptophyta; class Pinopsida; order Araucariales; family Araucariaceae; genus Wollemia; species Wollemia nobilis. The sequence continues at coordinate 6,690,908 of JAQPPZ010003077.1, read as the reverse complement.
TCACCGGGGACATCCTGTCTCAATCCGACCTGGCGGAGCACTCGAGACATCTGTATGTACTCCACCTCGCTATGGCCCCGACCCACTACCCATCTGGCCTGTCGCACTCATCTCAGATGTTCTCCATCATCGATCCACCTCACCTCTCGCCAGGGCCTCCAAATGACTTGGGCATCTGTCAAGTCCGCCCATAAACTCCTATACCATTGCCCCGATCTCACGGGGCAGCTCGGCTGTCTCTCCTCCGCCACTGGCCATCTCCTACCATAAGCCTAGCTCATGTCCTAGTAAGCACATGGTAACCCCTCCGGTCGGGCCACTCTGAAGTGCTCCCAGCCCCAGCACTGGAGAACCAAACTGTAGCCTAGGCCCTTCCGGCCCCGTCTCCGAACCTCATACAACTCCCGGTACACCTGCGCCAATAAAGCAGGCACCCAGGCATACACTACCCTATTAGTGAGCATCTCACTCACTACACCCATCAGGTTCCATGGAAACCTGCACCCGATGTTGTTCAGGGCCACAATTTTGGCCAATACGAACATCATCAGAGCTTCCACCGCTACCAACTCCTTGGCCGTATACATGGCCAAGTATGGGATCCCCTCGCTCTTCGTCCGGATCTCCCTCCAGTCATCCCCAAAAAACTTGGCCATCTCCGTGGCCCTATATCGTCCAACCTCCACCCGCACCCCCTCCACGGGCACCTTGAGGATGTGGTATACATCCTCAAGTGTCACCGTCATCTCTCCAGTCGAGAGCTGGAACGTCCCCCGATCTGGATCCCACCTCTCGGCCAAAGCCGAAAGGTACCCCTCATCCGCCCGAACTACCTCCAATCGGGCTACCTCCGCTAGCCCTACTGCTTCCAATGTCTCCCAGTCTTCCTGGGACAATGACCTCCTCATCCCCGGAATGATAGGGGAGAATCGGTGTCGTGCCTCTAACACCCTAAGCTGCAAAACAACAAAACAAAAATTGGTTACAATTTTTTTTTCAAAAAAAAAAAAAAAAAAATATTGCAGAAAAAAAAAAATAAAAAACAAATAAAAGTACTTGCTTAAATAAACAAATACCTCAGCTGGCTGCATTGGCGCGTCCGCTCCCATATCCTCCATAGCTCCCGCGTGCTTAACTCTCCCACACAACCTTTCACTTCACTTCACTTCATTCCACTCCCTCAGACACACTTCTCTCAAGCTCGAATGCACAAATGAGCGAAATTCTCGCTGGAACTGTTTAAATAGCTGGTTTTGGCGCCCTAAAACATAGTGGGGCATTTCATGGCAGATTTAGATGCAGTGGGGCGTCTCATGATGCATTCAAACACCGACGGACGTTTCTACCACCTCCAAATGCATACCGGCGTTTGGTGTCAGTATTGAATAAAAGAACAAAACTTACAAAATTGAAGCTTACCTCCTCCAAATTTCATCAAATTGCATCCATCCATTCTTCTTATCATAATAAAACATTTTGTGAAGGTTACAATAGTTTTGAAAACAAATTTTGTCATTTTGCTCAAAAAGCGCATCATTCATCATTGATTTACAAATTGGGTTAAAAACATTCAAAACCTTCACAAAATTAACCACATTCATCAATTCTTCTGATCTATCATCAATTTCATTCATTCTTCTTTCATCATGCATATTTTTGCCAAATCAAATTAAAGTAAACCTTGTATCTAGTGGTATATTCTATCACCTTGGCGATTGCAGCGATTTGCATCCATGCAATTCGGTAAGAGGATTAAACCACCATAAGGACACTTACCATTTATCATCATCAATTATTTCACCGTTTGAAAATTGGAAATCAATTCTGGGTATCCTACTTTTTAAGTGACCTCATACCAAGATCAATTTTCTCAACAGTTGTCATTGATGGCCTAGTTCATGGGGCCTTAAACGTGGACAAATCTTCAATATCATCATTATTTTGAGTCTTGCTAGAGATTAAGGCTACCTAGGTTGATTGGTTTCGACCCGAGGAATTATCCATACAGTCACTAGGAGCATCTCTGAAGTTCTGGACTCTTTCATATTGCATCTCTGCATATCAATGACACCAACAAGGCAATTACATCAACAGTATGGATTCACCCACAGGAGTTGGGGCATTCGTTATCAATTTTTAAATTTTCTAATAGTAAAATTCATCTTACATGATCATGGAACTTATAATTTGGCGAAAATCCCTTTATAACCGTTGGGGCAGAAAATGGTCCATCTTTCACATCACTCATATCGTCTTCAATCATATTATTTTCTGGTTTGTACACCAACCCCTTTTATGTTGGGACATAAACAGATGGTTCATACACAAACCCCTTTTTCACCGTTGGGGCAAAAACGGTTCATTTTCTTTCGAATTTCTTCCAATTGGCTCGTGAGAACCATTATCGCTCGCCAATTGAGGGGGTAAGCTGATAAATTTTAAATATTCTTTTATTCTTTGGTCTTCAAAGTTGTGCTTTAGTCTTGAGAGAGAGTTGCGTCTGATCCAGCTTTTCAGGTGTCCTAAGTTTTTGTGCTACATTGTGTCTTCACACAAAGCAGCTCAAAAAGGGGCATCTATAGACACCAAAATCCAGCCACTTGCAAGTCATCTATACCTTCCTATCAGCCACGTGTCGGTCATCCACCTTCCCGCAATTATTTGGCCCAATTTCACCTTTTCCCGCCATTATTTGGCCCAATTTCACCTTTCCCGCCATTTTTCATCCCCAAATTTATTTAAATTAATATTTATATATATATTTTAATATTTTAATATATATATTTAAATAATAGTTTAAGTGATTTAATCTGAGCCATCCATCCTTCATTTAATCTCATCCGTCCATCCATCTTAATCCATTCCACAACCAAGATTTATTCTCTACCCTTGGATCCACTTTAATCTTAACCACACGTTCAAAGTGTCGTTAAAACCCTAAAGTGTGCCCTAAGAGTGGATTATAAATTGAGTCACTTTGATGGCTCAAACCCTATGTCTTTTGCTACTTCTATCTCTGATTCTAATTCTTCTACTGTTATCTCCTCTCTTTCGCTACCCTTTCACCGCATCCATCGTCGCTTCCGTCGCAACTTTTGCCGCCATTCCTTCTGCAGCATTCTGCAGAATCTCCCATTCCTGTCGCAAGTGCCCGCGGGCATTTACCCCTTCACCAAGTGCCCACGGGCATTTACCAAGTGCTCGTGGGCGTTTAACAAGTTCCCGCGGGCGTTTACCTACAGCCACAGACTCAGACTAGCGTCTGTAATCCAGATCCAGAAGCACGTGAGTGTTCTGTGAGTGCACTAAGGCACCTTCCATAGCCTATTCTGACAACAACATTACTTTCAGGTGTCGCCTGGTCTAGCTGCGTTAACAGAGAATAGGTATAAATTATTTTAAAGCAAGTAGCCGTATTTTATGTATTAATCTGTTATTGATTGCCTGCATTCCATTTTTATAGGGTTTTAGATTGTTTCTGAGGGCTCACGTAGTGGAGCCCTCTCATTAATTTCTAACTCCTTGATAGTGTTAATGTGTGCGGGTTTTGATAACGTGATCCAGCTTTATTGATGGCAGCTGATTAAGCTGGAGTGGTCCAAGCAAGGGATACGACAAAGCCCACTCACTCTATTGGGATTGAAGATACGTTCTTCGGAAGCGCCACCATTCGTGCCAGCTAGGGTTTCGGAGAACCCTAGCATAATTTGTAACTGTGTATCACAAATAAAGGGTTACAGGCCCAGTTGTATTCAAAAAGGAGTTTTTAAACTCCATCGATTAATAGAAATCATTTGTTTTTGTGCAACTATTATGTACTCTGTCATTGTGATTTTATTTCTGTTTGGCGTGTATTTTTAATCTACAATGGGCAACATTTTTGGATACCCATTTGGCCATTTTTACACTTTGTACATGTATTTTAAACAAACATCACATGCAAAAACATATCCACATGCAAACTCACATTCTCCTATTTTCTTAATATTCACGCATTTTGAAATCAAATTTAGTTAGGGTATCGAATACTTATTGGTGCGTTCCCGCATCGGTTGCTTGTGCTGGTTTGACCTCTAGCCATCTCCGCACCAACTCAAAATCCCACAAGTTCTCTGCTTCATAAACTAGTCCTCACTCCTCCCTCCTTGCAAACTCTCACAACACAAATGAAGCTTTACATGCCTCCAAATTGCTTTATATACCCTAAAACCCTAACTCGCAGGCCCTCCTGTGAACCATAGTCCAGTTTGCAGGTCACCCTGTGAACCATAATCCAGTTCGTAGGTCACCCTACAAACTACAATCGAATTCACAGGCCACCCTACGAACCAACCCTCATGACACCATTTCCACATTTTTCTTCCTTCCTGTAGCTTCTTTTTCTTCTTCCATCACTGCCTGCCGAAAATTTTCTCCATTTTATCATCATTTTCTTCTTTCAATTGACTCATCACCACATCACCACATTTTATTCTTATCATTTTTAATTCCTCATTTGAGGGGGTATTCATACACAAATCTGCTTTGCATACAACCAAACAATCAAACATCCAAATCACGAATATCACATCTATCTACATAATTTTTTGCTGAAGATTATCTCAAGATAAATCTCATCCCAAATCAAAAATTTGTTAGATCATGAGATCCATGCACAATATCAGAGATGTCTCGCTTTCATTCATGTATATCAACATCGACCACATACTAAATGTTACACTTGATTTATCCATGCCACTCAACTCAAATGGTTTAACATATGTCATCATACACTCATCAATCAATCAGAAGCAAAAATTTGAATAGGCAATTGTTCTATTCATAATTGGACCATCTTGCATTGGTCGCAAAAGCAAAGCAGTCTTAAGTTGCCCTCACAAACAACCAGTATGATATTGAAAATATTGTACTAAATTGGAAAATCATCATGTTTCATCTGTAGTCATTCATTCGCATTCATCCACCCATGCCTTCTTCATCCTCTCTCTTCTTTCTTTTGGATTTATATTAATATTGTATGGTCACGTGTCGAGCGGCTACATATATTTGATTGGCTCCTATTCCTCATTTTACCTCTCTCACAATTTTTAGTAAACCTATCTAGACTCTACCAAAATCATACCAGAATTACCTTCAAATACTTTGCTTTTGACAAACAACATCAGACAGCTCCTAGATCCCATTTAGATAGAAATTCTCCAATAGAATTCAACCATAGTCTAGTTCGCCCTCTAACCTGTGAACCTGCGATCCATTTCGTAGGCCACCCTACGAAACAACCATACAAGAGGTCTATTACACCAAATTAGGTATATACTACTTTTATATACTTTCTACAATATTTTCATTAGTTTACATCATGCTTTACTTTGATTTTGATTTGATTTATTTTTATAACCAAGGGGCTTGACCAAGCAGGATCCCAAACACACTAACAAAATTTTATAGGCCCAAAATAGGTATAAAATGACATAAAACAATAGACTACCAGTGGCACTCATGCATAAAAGCCCACATTTATCGAGGAGCTTCGAATAAAACCATCATATTCATATTTGTGATGGAAATAGGGAATAAAGATCTCTATTGAAAGAGAGAATTATTTTATAACCCTATACTTTCAAAATGAATAAAGCAACATTCTAAACAATATCTTATTTATTTTTATCAAATGGTTATCTTTCAGTCGCTTCAGGTATGATGTAATAATTTCTATCATACCCCCTCTTATTACATCATAGTCTTAGATCCATTTTATCTTTAGATCTCGGCTCTCGCTCTAGCTCTTGGCTTCTAACTTTAGCTCTTTTGGATTTTGACTTGATGAAATGTTCTAGGGTGATGTTTGGGATTTGATAGAGAAATCCCCCTTGCCTTAATATATAATTTGCACTAAAATACTTAGGAGTGTCGAGTTCCACTAATCTTGCACTCTAAAAATACATTTATTATAAATACTTATTCAATTTCTAAAACATATAAAATTCAGTGCATGAAATATGTGTCTCCTCCAATGTCTTATGTATAAACCTAAAATGCGTCATATTAAGGAGACTAGCTATATGGACTCCCTAAAGACCATATGACCCACCTTGGGCAACATTAGGACTTAAATAGTGGTTTTGACCACTCAAAAAAGGGATATTTCCCTTTACAATCTTGGTCATCCATCCAAGGGATGACCCCCAGTTAGGGTCATCCCACCCCAGAACGGTCGCACCAAAAGAAAAATCAAAGAAAGAGCGAAACATAACTGGCAGTCAAAGCTACCTATTAAACCCGTGAATGAACTCACACCACAATTTTATGTGTGCATGAGCCTGAATTAGATGAAAGGCATGACACAATTAGTTTAAATGAGATTTCAAAGAAAAGCATTCACTTTATTAATGTGAACTGCTCATTCACTTTTTTCATGCACATGTTGGCACTATTATTATAACACCGCTCATCCCTCATTCAAAAATATACATATTTCTTGAATTTTAGGTAACAAAGTGGTCAAATTTTGACCAGATATTGGATACCTCTCGAGGAAATTAAAATGCTATCATCTCAACTCCTTAAGAAAGCCATGTTTCTTGACTGCTCCAAGGGATAGAGGTGTGCATTTCCTTATTTAGCTCGATCTTGCATGCTTGCTTCGAATATTGATCCAAACCCATCAAGTCACTTCCATAGAGCACAAAAATCCATTGAAAATACCATAGATCAAACCTAGGAGTCACCCTTGCATCGATCTCAAAAAAGAAATCACAGATTAGCAACCGTATCTCTTAGAGATGACCCGCAGGTATGACCATTCTACACAGAGACAACCCCTAGAGTCTAGATTTGTTTTCCATTTTCTTTACATAATAGTTTTTAGTAGCTTTATTATTTTTGGTTCAACATAGTTAGATTTCATTTCATGCATGCATTTATCAAATTTTTGTTATTTATCACTTTCAGTTATAATTTTATCCACCCATGCTCTTAACCGTGTTTGTTTCTTTGTGTACAAATTGTAGGTTTTTCTACAAGGAAGAAAGAGTGCAAGAAGTTTGACATCATCACTCCTTGTGGAGGTCATGATAAACCCTCCTCAAGATGGTTTGTGAGTGCGATAAGAACCCTGCGTGGTGCACCCATTTATTCATGAATGTAACTCACTGTATCAAGTGGTAGTGAATCCCTAAGAAGGGTCTCTTTATAACCGATTTGAAGAACATTTGATTGATTAATGAAAGAGGCATCATTTTATTATTAACTATTTGTCATTATGGTGGTTATAATTGCTATATATTCACTTTAATTTTATTGTACAGGTAGCACGGTTTTTCAATGCTTCAATGGTGATCATGGTGGGACTTAGTCCCCAATTATTATTTGTTTGAATAACTATTTATTTTTCTATTTGCAAGTTGTAGGCCTGATAGTCTACAATATATATGACCCATGTTCAGTGTCCATCTGTCATAGAGATGGCCTTTATTCGATAACCATCCCTCAAGAAGATGATCTCATGTCAAAGAGCAGAAAAGGTAGATAACTGGAACATCATCATGTGTAGGCTTTCACGATAAGTACGTTTAATCTATCTCTTTATGTGATAAATCAAACTTTAAAAAAATTTCAAGTTTTAGGGATTAGATATAGAAAATATTAAGTATTGAGCTTTTGTTTGTGATCATCTTTGGTCTAGATGACCCTTGTCTAAAACCGTCTCTCTATGAGACGACCCCTACTAGTGATTGTCCTTGTGTAATACAACCCTTGTTTGAAGCCATATCTTTGTGATGCGATCCCTTATATACTACTTTTTGGTCTAATTTATTTCTACCTAACCCCAGGCTACTCATGTAGGGTTCTTCTTATTATATATTTTTGAAAAGTAAATGTTCTTTACCTAGAAATCAGAATTTAAAATGTTATTTTTTATGCATGACTGAAAGAGAATGGAATGCTTGGTGATTTTTCTTTGTTTTGCATAAAAAAAATGAACTCGACACACCATGTTGCACTTTAACATTAATGAGCTGGATCTCATCACCAACCGTTAATCGATACCAACGATGATGGGCTTCATCTTCACACAACTCGCACCATAGAAACTTAGTGGCTAAAAGCAAGTGGCCTTCCAAACTTCATTATTGGAAGGTCCCCTACTCTTGGGTGCATCCAGAGTAGGAAGAAATAGTAATGTCCTTTCATTATAGGCCTTAATAATAAGTGGAACATAACTATCATTTTTATCCAAGCTTAATCGAGAGTGAAGCGAAACCCTATGGGGTCTTATCCCAGGTATTAGGCAAGTAGGAGGACTCAGACAATGTGGTCTCCCTCTAGGGGGTAATTATGATTTTTTAGGGTTACCCTTGAGCCAATATCTAATAGGAAGCCACTTTTTACCATTTAAGTTATATTCCCCAATAGGGGGGTGTGCTCGAACTACCTCTTAGTAGTTTTCTATTTTTTTTACCCTTAGTTTCATAGGATATAAGGGTTTTTAACATTGGAATGCACTAAAATAGTATAAGGACTCACACTTAAAACTTAAAAGAGATAATCACATTGTTTGCTTGTGTATTTTCTTTATTGTTTAATCAAGACCATGGTAACCACACGTGACCAAGCTTGATCAAGAGCTAGCATCACATAAAATTTTCAAATAGGCATGGAACACCTTTGCATCAATCTAGAGGATATGACCATTCTCGAATGACATCCTAGTTTTTAAAAAGAATCTGACCTAGAGGAAATCCCCATTTAGGATGCATCTGTCGGTCCTTGATATGATCATAATGATGACCTTCATGGTCAAGAAACTTTTTGTGATCCCCATAGACCAACCCTTAAGCACGAAGAGGATCCTAGTAAGTTAGTGTTATGAGTTCACATTTTAACTCACTCTATGCACCAGTCAAAGCCTGACCAGGAGTACACTCCATGGATGAGGTTAGATTATCAAGCCACTCCACTTGGCCATCCTTGTATGAGTCAGAAATATGCCCATATAGACAGGTACAATACTCACCATCATACCCAGACAACCATGTTGGCTCAATAGTTCTTGTTAATGAGGAAGAGGAAGATTTTGGCAATCCTCCTACTCATAAAATAGAGTATTTTGTGTAAGCACATTACGCCTATGTACCACTTGAGTATATCAAGCTTACATATAAGCCTAGATACCAGGTCAATGTGACTTCCCTTGATCATGGGAAAAATATAGCATCTAGGGCCATAAAGCAAGCGAAGTCCCTTTGTATTAATACGAAGGTCAATTGACCCCACACTACTGACCAGATAGATCAGGCATTTAGGAATAATAACAATAAATAAGTAATGTTGAACTAGCTACATTGGATAAACAAAAATTGGATGAGCAATATCAATTGAGTCAACAAAGGCTGCAAGAACATACAGTGTACCAAGAAAGGCTATATCAAGAGAGATTGCAAAAATCCATACATAAGGTGGTTCCTACATCGAGTCATATAGGCAATAGATCCAACAAAAGTGCATGGTGCACCATAAAAAAATACCATCTATATCCAATCAGAACCGTCATCCTCGTGCATCCCCTCAATAAAATAGGCCTCTATAGTGTTAAAATAACAATTCTCAATAAGAACATGAAGCCTATGAGGACTTAGGTTCAGAGTATCAGGATTAAGGGTACCCCGAGTCGCTTGATGAGGATATGATTGATGACCACAATCAACCACCTCACCCTAATAGACATCTTTCACCTCACCCTCATCTAGGGTAGATGTAAGGAGATGAGATCATTTCTTTCAAAGCTTACAAGGTGCTCACTGAGCACATTAGATCACTAGAAAAATAAGATTTAGTAATGGGTTACAAGAAACCCATACTAATTTAACTTTACAACCAGCCACTCCATCCTTCTATCCCATCTCCTCCATATCAAAAGCATTTTAAAATACCCAAGTTAGGGGATGACGATGCACATGAGCATGCCACTAGTTTCATGAACCTATGCTTTCAACTTCTGGACGATGATGTCTTGTTGCTAAGAAATTTCTTGATAACGCTCTCAGGCCCAACCCTATAATGGTACAATCATCCACCAAGGTACAACATTAATAGCTTTGAACAACTTGCTAATGCATTCCTGGAACGCTTTTCATTTAGCATAAAGAAGAAAGCAACCTTGAATGATTTATATAATCTTCATCAATCTGATTAAAAACAAATATTGGACTATGATAATAGGTGATGAGTGGTCATTTCAAAGTTGCCATTCACCTTGCCTATGATAGAGCTAACTCATTTATTCATGAATTTTTCAAAATAGATTTCATTTTTGTTGCAACTCCAATAATATTAGACATTCAAGGAAGCCCTAGCTTAGGCCAAGGTTATAGAGGAGATTAAGATTTAGGAAGGGAAAATTAAACTTTGAAAGAAGGAATGGAACAAAAACCCAAAAGGCAACCATGCTCAATAGAAACCCTTAATGGTTAATCAAGTTGTCTTGAATATTCTAGGGTCTATAAAGCAAAATCCACCATTACAAAACAATTATCAGACCCAAACCCCTCCCACATAGTACAATCAACCTCAACATAATCAATGAAAAAGGTAACAATGACACCCGCCTCACAATTATACACCATTGCCTGAATTATTGGCATCACTTTTTAATTGACTTTGCGAGGCCAAGGCTATCAACTTACCAGAGATCTACCTCTTGGATCCTAATAAGCCCAAACCGAAGTGGTATAGAGAGGACATATATTATCCTTATCATTGACTAAATGGTCATGAAATTCAGTCATGTATCACATTTAAGAATAAAGTATAGGATATGCTTGACAAGAATGAACTTCAAATTGACAATCCTCTTGCGACCAACAACCAACAGATGGGCATATTTAAGGATCCACTACCTACACATGAGGTGCAGGTAGATCAAACTCCACAGGTGAATGAAATCCATACAACCCCATCAAATCCAGGGTTTATAGGGATGCTTAACATTATGACATGGAATAGGAGGTATCCAAATTAGGCTACACTACCTACAGCTCCAGCAAATACTCCTTTTACATCACAACCTTTGTTGCTAACAAATCCTACACAAGGTCCTCCACCTCACCTAGTGGTAATGATTAGAAGTAGGCTTACTCAAAGTCTATATATGACATCGATGAGACTCTCCATGTATGAGCTAATACAACAATCACAACCACATAGAGAAGCTCTAATGGATATTTTAAAATTAGTTGAATTGTAGCCCCAATTCTTTTATCAAATTTATGGGGCACATTCAACATTATAGAGATCCTATCATTACATTTACTTATTATGAGATCAAGGTGACTGCCACTACTGGTCCCGATCCTCTACTGCACATTATTGCTAGTGTGAATCAAATTCCTTACAAGTAGGTCTTGTTCAATACAGGATCCTCAATCAATATCATAACAAATGATGCACTAGACCACCTTAGCCTTTCAAGCTCACACATTGTAGCATCTACATTCACCCTTCAAGTTTTTATTGATGCTTTATACTCCACTGTTGACACAATAGTCCTTCCTATTCAGGTTAGGCTAAAGACTATTCCTACATTATTCCATGTGTAGCAACCTAAAATTGGTGCAGTAAAACCTTAATAATTACACTTACTCTAGTAAATAATTCAAATTCAAATTTTAACCTCCCAAACCGCTCCCAAACCGTCGCTTAATCCGTTTCCTCATTTCCCAAACCATTTTTAGATTTTGTTTTGACCGTTTGACGATATCGTTCCCGATCAGACGATATCGCCTCAAATCGGATGATTTTGTCTGGACTAGGACATCCAGACGATCTTGTCACAAAATTGATTTTTCACAATTAGCCTCTGTTCCAACGACGTCTCTAATCCGGACAGAAGCGTGTCTGCGTCGTTAGAGACCCTCTCTATTGGAGATCTCCCAAATAGGGATGATCTCCAACCTCCTAACCTCCCTCCTAAGCCTATTTAATCCTAAGCCCTCCCCTTAGAATCCCCCTGGCTGATATTTCCTATAAATCGACCTTCACACACATTAGAATAATCTGTATTACCATCTACATTTGTTGCATCCAATTTTCTTGCAGGAACCTTGTCATTTTTCAGCCGGAGCAAGCTTACATTGTCGCAGACAATCCTATTCAGATCGGAGACGATCCTGTCAAATCAGAGACGATTTCAACTGCAATCATCATTGGGGGAAATCAGTGCCCAGAGTTTGTATTTTCCTCTTTTCAATCTGTTGTTTTATTCTGTAATTAGCTAGTTTAGTTATTATTTTCTGCTATTCTGCATTTTGGAGTTCACCCATGTAGCTTTAAATGCATAATTAAGTCACCAATTGTCATTAAGTCATTGTAGTACACTCGTATTTTGTTTATTATCATCATTTTAATGTTATTCCTATTATTCTACATCATTGCCCTTTGTTAGAATAGTTGCATTTTCTGCATTTTGTGTCTACTTCTCTGATTGCAGGTCTTTGACGAATTCTTTTGACGAATTCGTCGAATCTCAGACAATCTTGTCTGATAGCAGAAAATCCTGTCAAATCAGAGGCGATCCTGACTGCTTCAAGAATCAGAATCTTCATCAGACATTCGGATCAAGTATGACTTTTTAATCTTGCTTACTTTCTCTTTTTTTTGTCCTAATTTGTTCTTCTGTATTCATTTAATCTGCATCTTCATATAGAGCAATTTAGATTCATTTGGCCAAACCTAGGACTTGAATGTTTAAGGATAAAACTGAACACATAAAACACAATCCCAACCTAGGCGTGGAAACTGCCATTCAAAAGTTTCCTGGTGAACCCACCATCCATCGAAAAATCACCATAACACACCTCCCCCGAGAGGCGGGACCTTTGCAAGGCCTCTCAGTCCAAGGTACCACACCATCCTTTTCACATCCCCCTTCCGGGCATGGATCCTATAGCCTGAAGGTAAGGGTGTGAAAAATTTGGAGTGATACATTTTGGTGAACCCGACGTGAATGCATTTAAAACCTTTTGAAAACAAAAAACAAAAAATAAAATAAAAAAACTAAAACATACATGTATTTCACATCATCTAAAACTAATAAGTTGCATATCATGTTTATATGGTAGCTCCTAAGAAAATATTAGCAGTTACTATAAATGTTGAAAACCAATTGGCAGCCATAGAAATCAATTATGTGCTTAGTGTGCCTGAAACAAATAGAAATCAACTTTTGTGGGACGAACTTGATAGAAGACTAAGTGTCATTTCATCTAGGTCAACAAAACTTAAACAAATCCTGGATCCTCATCAACTCGTCTTTTATCATGAACTTCAGAGAGCCTGCCATAGATGGTTAGCTTATAGGAGAGCTCTTGTGTCTTTAGAATTTTTCACCTTTGAGGAATACCTCGAGAACGCAGCCACTATACACCAGTTCCTAGGTCGTATAGAAGACCAAGAGGTCGTTCTTATGGATAGGGAAATATGGAATAGAGTTCCTCGAGCTATGTTATATCGAGAGTATTGCCACGAGCTTTACTTCTATCAACCAGAATCTGAGACAGATAATATCACTATAGCTCTTTTCATTAAATTTTTGAAAGAAAATTTTCAATTTGAATAAGAACACTTCATGACTCCTGAAGAAATCGAGCCCATTAATGATATTTATAAATTGTTTGTAGAAAACTAGATCATTACTTTTAGTATTAGTTCTTGCATTTATTGTGTTGTTTGTTATCTTTGCAATATTATTACAAAAACAAGAAAAACTAAAAAAAACATAACAAAAACCAAAACATTTCATTTTAAATATTGTAGTAGGTATATAATTAATATATACCTCTTAAGATTGTTGCATATATATATATAGATATATATATATATTTGCTAAAATCTAAATTAAGCACAATGCCTAAACTTAGGAATGGTAAACAAACTGAAGGAGAAGAAGAAGATTGGTTAGAAGATAAAACTAGAAACCCAAATCTCCTTCCTGAGGATCCAATTCCGGAAGGAGAAACTCTAGATCAACCAGAAGATGACCTAGGTGAAGACAATGAACAAGAATAAAATGTTAAAGAGGATGGATCCTCATCCCCTAGAGTAGCTCCAGATGGAACTATTACTTTTGACAACTTAGATCATTTCTAGAAATTTTTCAATAATAACATTGGCACTCTTAATATGGCAGTTCGTATTGATAAAGGGCAAATTAGTGACACTCAAGCAACCATGGAACATATGTTTGATGTGCACACTAATCCCTTGTCTTTCATTTATCAAGAAAGTGATAAGGCTGGACCATCCAATAGAGATATGGTCACTATGATTCAAAACATGCCAAAACAACAGGTTACCCAACCTCCTAAGGAACATGTTATTCGGCCTAAAATCATTCCCACACAAAAGAAAACTTCCTTCACTGCTTTACTTTGCCAAACTATTGATCAATATGCTTCAAGTAAACAAAAACTTAAAATGAAGCCAAACACCAATTTTCAACAATCTGGAATACAACATAATACAACTTCAAAATTCCTTCATAACACCTTTCCTACCAACAATTTACACAATAGCAACATAGCATCTAATCTTCATGTCCCTCCATCATATGCTCACAAATCCCATATCAATGCCCTACCGAACCAATATGGTGGGCAAACTAGTAATCTGGAAGCCATGGTGAAACAGTTAGCTTCGCGTATGGACCAGATAGATCCTTACCGTCCCTCATACAATTATCGAGAGATATGTAGTCAACCTTTGGATCCCATAGTTGTAGCACAATCGTACCCTAAGCATTTTCCCATGCTCATCCTGCCTATATATAAAGGAACCGAAGATCCCATAGAGCATCTTCGCATGTATAGGATAGCATGTCATGATATATCACATGATGACTTGCAATTACTAAAAATGTTCCCGAAAAATTTAGGTGGAATGGCATTAGAATGGTACTATCAATTGCCCACTCATTCTTTGAGGAACTTTGAAGAAATAGCTGAATATTTTGTCCATCAATTTAGTGCCTACATCGAGAGGCATGTAACCATTAAAGATTTATACAACTTAAAACAAGACAAGGATGAATGTTTTGCCGATTTCTTAGCTAGATGGAGGCAGTTGACAGGAAAACTACACTTTGTGCTACCTTATAGGGAAATGTTGGACATTTTTATTAATAATTTACAAGAACCAATATATTATGAGCTATCAACTGCTACTTTAACTACCTTCAATCAAGCTATAGATTTAGCTCGAAGAGTAGAAGATGCCCTCATTAGGAGAGGCCAACTTAGGAAGAAAGATGATGAGAAAACATCCAGAAATCAGTATAAAAACAAACAAGTTGTAGGTGATGGAGTCACTGACAACAAAATGTTGCTAATATCAATGCAATGAAAAAAAACAAAAAATTTATATTGAAACCGCCTGATAAGCCTCCTCGAGAATTTACTAGATTGAATCAACCATTATCAACTATTTTACCTCAATTACTCAAAAGAGGTTTGATCCAATTACCAGCTATCCAGGAACTCGATCCAACTATACCCGGATATAGAGCTGACTTACACTGTGATTTCCATAGAGGGCCTGGACACTCTAACAACGCTTGTAAAAGGTTGAAACATAAAATACAGGATCTGATTGATAATAATGAAATGGAGGTGCAAGCCTTCCAACCTAAAAAAAATGATCCTAATAATCCTCAAAAGAACATTCCCCAAAATCAAAATCAAAATGCTAACCAATCATTAGACATATTTCAACACCCTTTACCAAGACATGGTAAAGAGGTGGCCAATCAAATCGAACATCATAATGTCCCTCCTCCTACCCGATATGTAGGAACTATTAGCGGACATTTACTTAATCATGATCCTCAAATATTTGACACAACTTTATCCATGGTCACGACCAGGCCCCTACATAATTCTCAAACTCCAGATTCTAGTGATGTAGAATCAGATACTGAAAGTGAAATAGACATCACCTCAAACCAATCGAATAGTTCTGAAAACGAATCAGATCCTATTCAACCCATCACGGATGCTATGGTTCCAGAAGAACCATTTCCTAGAAGAGTTACTACTCGACCCTCTTCTAATCAATTCCTCCCAAATGAACAAGCCATAAATGCTCGACCGAGACCAGTTCAGCGTCTTCAATATAACATTGTAGGTACCATTGGAGTCGTTACCCGACAACAGGCTCAAAAATCTCAACAAGAACCAAACCAGAATGATGGATCAGCTCCATTTATTTTGAAAAATCCCAATAAAGGGAATCATGCTTCCAATGTTCAACCTAAACCCCCTTACAATATTAATGAGCAATTATCCAATACTACGACCAGAATTTCCATTTTGGATTTATTAAGATCTTCTCCTACCCATAGGGATGAGTTGATGCTTACATTAAGCCAAATGATGGTACCTCAAAATATTCAACCTGAAGCCATGGCCAATACTATCATCACTCGAGAATTTGATTGTATTGACTTTCGAGATAAATATATCCCACAACACAGTTTACATAAGGATAATCCCTTATATATTACTGCTCTAATTGGAGATGTAGTTGTTAAACGAGTCCTGATTGATAATGGTTCATCTCTAAACATTTGCACTTTTGACTTCTACCAATGATTTGGCTTTAGAAGTGATGAAATGAATAAAACTGACATGATTATCAAGGCTTTCAATGACAAAACACAAGAAACGTGTGGAGTTATTACCATCTCATTGCAAGTTGGTCCTCGAACTTTAGATACCACCGTGTTTATTGTACATTGCCCCGCATCGTACAATATACTCTTGGGTCGTCCTTGGATCAATGCAATGTGGGTTGTCCCATCAACTTTACACCAATGTGTTAAATTCGAATTTAAAAATCAGTTGGTCACTATCCATGGTGACCCTAGACCCTTTGATATGTGTGCTTTGGAAGAACCTGTTGGAGTGCAATTTTGCCCTGCTCTGTCATCCACACATCCTAATTCTTATTTTTCATCTAAAACTGTGAAACACACACCCATAGCTTCACCTATTTCCCCTCCATTAATTTCATCCTCATATATAGATCAACAATCTTCTAAACAAACCACTCTAGAACCTCAAAAATATTTTCAATCTACAACCAATCCTTCATGTTCTATCCCTATAATTTCAAAACCTATAGACCCATCTCTTAACACTTCCACATTATCAACATCTATCATACCTTCCACATCTAAAGATATAAGCAATGATCCTTCTACATCTTATGCTCTTTCTGATGAACTTTTACCAGATTTATCCACAATCTTAATATCAGAAAAAACAAATGCTTTCACGCAAGATTCAATTCTTTTAAATAACTTGTCGCCATCTCCTCATACTTTGGGCCTCCCACAACCTATGGGAAGTACTTACCACGTCGAGAGTTGTGCCTTCATTTATAAAGGATATTATTGGGGAAGAATCCCTCGGAATATCAAAACTCATCATGAGGGATATGCTCGATGTTATTTTACCAATGAATATATTAAAGCTAAACCCATAATGCTTAAAATGGGATATAAAGGGAAAGGCTTGGGACCTTTCCAAAATGGCATGAAAGAACCTTTCGAGGTAGAACCGTGGCCTACCCGCTGTGGTGTGGGCCTATTTCCTAGTAAGGGTCAACCATTTCCTTTTGAAGATGATGATCAACTCATATGTTATCAAGATTATTTGGATAGGCATAATGATTTGCCTCTAAAAAATCAGCCATTTACATGTAACATGCTATCCATAGCTTACCCTGAAATGATTGCTGACTCCGATGAGGAGTTGGAGGGAGATATCTTCCACGATATCTCCGTTGAAGAGATGTTACATAATGGATTTTATTTTGATGGTTCTATACCAACTATAGCCCAACTTGAGACCACTAATCCTCAAGATGAATTATCCAACTTAACCTTACAAGAATTACAAGAATTGGGAGTTTCACCCGCCCCACATAATTTTGAAAGAGATCTACACATGGAGGTAGAAAACGTCATTAAAATTAATATTGGAACTAAGGATAGTCCTCACATAATCAATATTGGATCAGAATTAAGTCAAGAAAAACAAGAGCAATACATTGCATTCCTTAAAGAATATGAATATGTCTTTGCTTGGACATATGAAGATATGCCAGGTCTAGACCCTTCTGTAGTGATGCATCACCTAGTGGTCCATCCGGATGCTAAACCTGTTAAACAAAAAATTAGAAAAATGCATCCCAAAGTGGCTCTGCTAGTCAAAGGGGAGTTAGAAAAACTCCTGAATGTGGTTTTTATAAAAGCTATTGATTATGTTGAATGGATCTCAAAAGTAGTTCCAGTTACCAAGAAAGAAGCCACCAAAGTTAGGGTTTGCACAGATTTTAGAGATATTAACGTTGCATGCCCTAAAGATGATTTTCCTCTTCCAAACATGGATCAAATCATTGAATTTACTACCAGGCATGGGATGATGTCCTTAATGGATGGATTCTCTAGTTATAATCAGATCAGGATAGCTCCTGAAGATCAGGATAAAATAGCCTTTATTACCCCCTGGGGTACTTTTTGTTGGAAAGTGATGCCATTTGGCTTAAAGAATGCAAGTGCAACCTATCAACGAGCTATGACTTATATTTTTCATGATATGATGCATGATATCCTACATGATTATGTAGATGATATTATAGCTCGCTCTACTAATGAAGATAATCATTTAGATGATTTGAGAAAAGTTTTTAATCGATTACGAGAATATCTTATTCGATTAAATCCAGCCAAATGCATATTCGGAGTTAAGTTTGGTAAGCTATTAGGGGTTTTATTTTCTTTACGTGGTATCAAAATTGACCCTCTCAAGATTGCGGATATCACTGATATGCCCGCACCTACTAATATATCTGAGTTACGAAGTTTAAAAGGTAAGATTCAAGCCATCTGTCACGTCATCGATAAGATGGCGAACAAAATTGGTCCCTTTCTTAAACTTCTTAATAAGGATGTCCCTTTTAATTGGGACGACGAATGTAAAGAAGCTTTTGAACTTCTCAAACAATACCTCCTTAACCCACCTGTGCTTTCATCGCCTAGACCTGATCGCCCATTTCTCCTATATATTTCAGCTTCAGATTCTGCCTTAGGAGCTATGTTAGCTCAGCTTGATGATGAAAAGAGAGAACGTGCTAATTATTATATTAGCCGAACCTTCATTAGTTATGAAACCCGCTACAAAGCATTAGAAAAACTATGTCTAGCAGTCGTGTCTGCTACGCAAAAATTATGCCATTATATGCTTAGTCAGAAAACTTATGTCATTACTAAATATGATCCCTTGAGGTATCTCATGAGTCGACCTTATTTATCGGGTCGCATAGCCAAGTGGGTTCTTGCTCTCAATGAGTTTGACCTCACGTTCATAGGATAGAAGTCTGTTAAGGGTCAAATCATAGCAAATCAATTAGCTGCTGCACCCTTAGAGTCTACCCATCCCCTCATCATTGAGTTTCCTGATGAATGCCTTCAATTAGAGGCAAACCATATTGAACAATGGTCCTTATACTTTGATGGAGCCCGATGCATGAGTGGGGCTGGTGCGGGTATTATTTTAATATCCCCGTAAAAACATCTTATTCCTCTGTCCTTCAAATTAACATTTGCTTGCACCAACAATACTGCTAAATATGAAGCTCTAATACTTGGATTACGAGCTGCCTTGGCACTAAAAATTAAACATCTGTTAGTTTTTTGTGATTCTCAACTTGTCCTAAACCAAATTAATGAAGTTTATCAGACCAGAGATGATAAACTGTGCCCATATAAAGCCTATGTTTTACAATTAATGTCTCTATTTGATCAAGTTACCTTGGAAGCTATTCCTCGAACTTGCAACCGTGCAATCGATGCTATGGCCGCAGCTGCATCTCTCCTGCCCTTGGAGTTAGATGATGAATATGCCACTATCATTATTCATCGACTCCAAGAACCCGCTTCAAATAAGTCATGCTTAGAACCTTTGGATGTGTTTCTAATCAATGAAACTACTCCTGAACCTTGGTATATAGATATATTTGATTTTCTCCAAAATGGGACTTTCCCTGCCAATTCTAATAGAAACCAGCGATCGGTTATTACGTAGACGAGCAAGTCGATTTGTAATAATTGGCAATACTTTATATAGGAGATCTTTTGAAGGTATCCTATTGAGATGTTTGAATTTAGAAGAATCCAAATCAGCCTTGAGTGAAGCCCACGATGGATCTTGTGGAGGACACTTCGGTGGTAGTGTCATTGCTAAAAAGCTCCTTAGGATAGGATACTTTTGGCCTACCATGGAGAATGATGCACATGATTATGTGCACCATTGCAACAAGTGCCGAAACATGTCGACCTTGTCCATGCGCTCTGCACAAGAGCTGCAGGCTATTTCATCTCCTTGGCCCTTTTCAAAATGGGGTTTAGATATTATTGGCAAAATAAATCCTGTGTCATCTGATGGACACAAATTCATCATAACCGCCATCGAGTATTTCACGAAGTGGGTTGAAGCTATGCCTTTAGCTTCCTGCACTGGCACACAAGTCTCTAAATTTATTTTTAATCAAATCATTTGTAGGTTCAAAATTCTTGCAAATCTCATCTCTAATAATGGAACTTGTTTCAAAAATAAAGATGTTAAAAAATTATGCCAAAAATATAAGATTCAACATCGTTGGTCCACTCCCTATTATCCTTAGGGTAATGGTCAAGCAGAAGCATCTAACAAAACCTTAATCAAAATTCTCAAAATATTGGTCAATAAAACGCGCCGCGATCGGCACATTCGGTTATATCCAACCTTGTGGGCCTATCGAACTAGTGTTCGAACCCCCATTGGAACTTCACCTTTTGTTTTGGTTTATGGTGTTGAAGCCGTTTTTCCCTTTGAATTGGAAGTTCCTTCTTTGGCTCTACTACTTCAAGATACCGAAGTAGGAGATGAATATCGAGTTGCGAGACTCAGTCAGCTGGAACTCCTAGATGAAAAGCGCATCAATGCTTTGGAACATCTCCGTGCCTACCAAAACAAGCTTAAAAGATCATATGCTAAAAAAGTTTGTCATCGATCCTTTGAGATCGGCGACCTTGTTTTAAAAGAAAATAAAAAAAATACCAATGCAACTAAGGACCTTAAAGGTAAATTTGAGCCCAACTGGCTTGGACCATACATTATCACTGCTAAATTTGAATCGGGAGCATACAAATTATCTACCTTAGATGGTAAAGAACTTAAAGAACCCATGAACATTTTGCATCTTAAACGTTACTATGTATAAATTTGGTCATTTCATCCTTGTATATATTTGTTTAAAATATTTCAAAATCACTATCTTGTATTTTTTTTTTCAATTTATAAATTCAAAAACACCAAAAACATTCATAATCATCAAAATATTCAAAACTATTTGTTGTATTTATTTATGGCACTTGTTAATTCTTTCAAAAACAAAAAAATAATAATAAAAATAAAAAAACAGCAATATTCTTGACTCTTTCGAAACCAAAACAACATAAAGAAGAAAGAGAGAGTCAACATTCTCAAACTTCTCAAAAAGTATTTATATATATCTTCTTACAAATGTTGCGAGTTATATGTTTCAAATTATTTTGGATAAATTAGCATTTATTTGGAATCCCTCACTTTCACAAACACAAAAATAAATATCTTGATTTTTATCCGGCATGATTACTAATCTCTCTTATATCAAAGTCCACAAAATTCAATTAAATAAAGTTTGAGCACGAGAGAATTGATCTTGTTATTTACTTAAACCAAGCACATCCTTTCACAATAAAATGATTATATTTGTAATTTCCTTGCTTTGCTACATAGTAGAAGTGGTTTCTTGAGCGAAAAGTTTCCCCTGCTATCCTATCATGCACATGGTCTAGAATATTTGAGAATTGGCAAAAGGACAAGCTCACCCCTACCCAGAATAAAAATCCCTTGCTCTACAGCTAATCCGAGCAAGTATCCCTAGCATAGAAAGAAAAAAAAAAAAAAAGAAAAAGCAAAGTTCAAGAAAAAGAGAAAAAGAAAAATATTATTTTTATCATTATAGCATTATCAAGCAAAAATACAAAAGAAATCAAAAGAAAGCAAAAGCAAAAGCAATAAAATCCCTTTCCCTACCCTTTGAAAAGAAAAGAAGGGTTGATGAGCTTGAATCCCTGGAATTCTCAATTATTCGAAAACTATGAGGTAAGCCCCATAATAGGTGGTTTGTGCCCAACCCGCTTGGCCTTGGGTAACTCCTAGCGTGGCGATATGTCTGTCACATTAGCGACCTTATTTTGTACAGACCTATGTCTACTTATGGATTAGCTAGCTCTTGATAATATGACTTACATAGTAGTCTAGTATGGTTATATGCATCTACATCATGGTTAATGAACACTTATTTGGTTCATTCAAATCACTTATATCATATTATATTGCTCAAAACTGGTAAATGAACAAAGCAATTGCACACACATTTGTATTTGAGAGATTTTGTGTATCATTATGATAAATCAAGATTGGAAATGAATTCACATATGCACATGGGATTCCTTATAAATCTAACTTTTGTCTTTAAGATACTTTGAAATATTTTTTTTGCAAATTGTCTGGAATAATTCATTTTTTTCTTTAAAGTACAGTTGTTTAGTATAAATACAACTACATGCATAATTAGAAAAATCAAAATTTCTTTCAAAACCATACAATAAAAACACACATATATATATATATATATATATATATATATATATATATATATATATATATATATATATATATATATATATTATTGTCGACTTTCGTGATGATGGTATAGTTCTACAACCAAAATTGGAATTTTATGCCTAGCGCAAGTCCTCATCTTCATATTTTCTGTTTATTAAAAATCAACCATGCAATAAAACTATCTCTTTTTGGATTTCGCGATGATGGTATAAGTCTATACCTACATATTCTATGCCTAGCGCAAACCATTGTACCAATTTTTTCCCCATTTATTTAAAAATCATGAAAACCATATGACTTAAATCATTATGTTACACAATTATGCTTTAAAACAACGCACATTGTTACTATTTCATGTCATTATGTCAAACTTCAATTTTGCAATGATGGTATAATTCCTAGGGAATTATTCAACAATTTTATCACACTTAGGAATTTATACCTAGCAACATCATATTTTCATGCATACTATTTTTATGAAACTCTGAAAACAAACCATCATCATCATCATTTGCACCATTGCACCAAAGTCTTAAGACAGTCTCTTAAGCACTCTTTTACTTTTAACAATATTTCTATACCGGGATTAGCTTGACGACCGAGTGAGCGGTGACTCCATGAAATGGTCTATAATAGCGACAATGTCCTTTGAAATTATTGTTAAAAGTCCCTTTTTTTTTATCAAATCATCACATCACAAACAACCAATTTGTTCTATCAGATTATTTCATTTAATTTTTTTTTTTTCAAGCATGACATTTCAACCATAATATTTCCAACGATGTAATTACATGAATCATCAAATCAATCAATCAAAACATTAAAAGCATCATAAAAATACATAAGACATAAGTCATATGATAAAAAATATCTCATCTATATCTGTATCAACCATAATATACATCATATCAAAACCGAATCGGTATGCCACAATCTGTACCTCGGCATACTCAATCCTCTATCAAAAATAATAAATACTATATATCTATTTGTACAGTGCAAATAGTAGCTAGCCTCGAGAACCCCTCGAGCTCTCAGCCTCATCTCCTCCCCTGCCCTGAGGTGGACGAGGTGGCCCCATCATAGTCTGTGTGGTACTGCGAGTCCTAGTCATGGATCGGGATGAAGTCCTTGACGACCCCATCCTGATCGGATCCGCGATGGTAGCCGAAAGTGGTAATCTCTCCTCCTCTAGCACCATCTGGTGGTATAGTGTCTGATAAAAAGTGATCTGGGCAATAGCTCGTGCTAGCTCCCGAGTGCTCGCCCCTTCGCCCCGTGCTCTGAGGCATGCAATCTCGTCTTTGAGCTATGTCACCTTAGCTTGGTGTCATGCAGCCTCATCCTGTAGGGTCTGCACTTGTGCCTGGAGACAGACTGTCTTCTCTCAAAGAGTCACTATCTCACTCCTCTCCCCAGTGTCAACACCCTTGCCCTTATCGAGCGATGGTGGCCTCTCTCTCTATGGAGAAGGGGGTCTCTCCTCCCTCCTCTCCCGCTATCGCGGCCTCTGCTGCGCCTGTGGTCTCCTCTACTCTCTCCCATCGTGACCCTAGGCTGCCTCAATGGCCGCCTGGCGCTGCCTCCCCATCCGATGCACAACTACGTGAATTGGACCCTGAGCCCTCGTCATCCGAGGAGGGTGGATGCTTGTGTACCAAGCATCATAGCCGTAGGCTACCCCAGCATCGTCCCCATCCACTAGCTGAATGGGGGCATCATATGTGTCTTGACTCCAAAAGCGCTGCATATCTGGAGCCCCGCTAACTATAGTGTTATCCCGGATAGTTTAGGAAAATTCGTAATCCTTGAGAGATGGGATCCCCTGCTATAGATCGAACTGTCACAAAACTCGATCGTAGCAGTGGAGCTCCACCTCTCCCCTCTCCATCCTCAGCTAGAAGACTCGCTTGATGTGAGCCAGCTCCTGTCCATCCTCGGCCCACCCTGGATGGTCCCTCCAAGGCCTCCAGGTGATCTAGTCTGGGACAAGGTCATCCAGCAGTCTCCGGGACATCGACAGATCAATCCGTCGCTATGCCCCTCTCTGGAGCCACCAGTAGAAAACTCGGGGCCTCTCCCCGTCAATCCCTATCAAAGGAAGCCCTACCGGCCTCCGCACTACAATGTGCTCCCAAAACCAAACCTATAGTAACGATGTCATAACCAGACATCGATCGCCCTTGTACTTGACCCCGTGTAGGATCCTGTACAATCGGCATAGCACAAAGCTGCCCCAAGAGAACCTGTAACCATGGTCACGCATGTCGCAGATCACATATACTAGCACCCATGGTACCCTGCACCCACTCTGGTGGCATAGCAGAAGTCCACCCACCACTCCGGCCAAAACCTGTGTGAGTCTGGATGCCCCAGGAATCTGACACAGCGCCTCGATGTTCACTCCGCCCTTCTCCAAGGCAAAGCTTGGATCGTCACACAATCGCATCATAGCGTGGCCCTGATTGGCCGTAAGAGTGATCAACCGTCCTTGTATGGGGATCCTCAAAATCCTCCATACATCCTCTAATGTGGGAGTCATCTCCCCTATCGATAACCAGAAACATGAAGAACCCGGATACCACCTCTCTGCCAGGGCTGTCAGTAGCCCCATGTCTGTAGAAACTTCTGGCATCTCTGCCACATGCTATAAGTCGGCCTGAGCCAGCTGATCCCACTCTGCCTATGATAGAGCGGCCAAGTCATCTCTCAACCCGTCGTATTTCCATTCTCTGCTCTTCAGTAAACCTCTCTGCAACATAAAAAACAACACAATAAAAAATCATTAATAAAAACTCAAGTGATTTATAATGCAAGTAAAATCAGTTCAATTTTATACAAATGATGATATCGTCCACTATTGGATGATATCGTCCCAAATTTGAGCAAAATCATCTCCGATTTCGTAAGCCGAAATCGTCCCTTGTTTGACGAAATTGTCCCCCTTTCGCCAATTTCGCCCTTCGACGAAATTGGCGAACTTGAGACGATTTCATCGAAATCGGGACGATTTCATCCCGATGACGTCGATGGCCCAAAAACGGCCGCGATGCTCAAAATTTATTTAAAATCAACCTAAAAAGCATGTAAATTCAACTTAAACCATTCTAAGCTAAGTTTAGACTCTTACCCGTAGCCCGCACCGGACCTCTGTCGATCTGTGCGCTGTCTCCACCATTTTTGCTTGCAGAGCTCTAAAAACCAGAAACATGAACAGTAAAAATGAATTAGGGTTTTACCCTATTTTTCTTAATTTTATTCAAAACACAATTAAAAACATTTTAAAATTTTGCTTTTCTACGTTTTTACCTCAAACGTTCGATTTGGGTAAAAACACGGAGGGGGCACCATAGTAAGCTGTCGTATGATTCGACCAAGAATCATCGCCTAAAAATGGGAATAATTTTTGCTTTCTCGTAGATCGAGAAGAACTCATATTTAACGCATTTTCTTCAGAAAATTCGCTAAAGAGGGGGCAAAATGTAGCACCCTAAAATTGGCGCAGTAAAACCTTAATAATTACACTTACTCTAGTAAATAATTCAAATTCAAATTTTAACCTCCAAAACCGCTCCCAAACCATCACTTAATCCGTTTCCTCATGCCATTTTTAGAGTTTGTTTTGACCGTTTGACGATATCATCGTCGATCAGACGATATCGCCTCAAATCAGATGATTTTGTTTGGACTAGGACATCCAGACGATCTTGTCCCAAAACTAATTTTTCATAATTAGCCTCTGTTCCAACGGTGTCTCTAATCCGAGCAGAAGCGTGTCTGTGTCGTTAGAGACCCTCCCCATTGGAGATCTCCCAAATAGGGATGATCTCCAACCTCCTAACCTCCCTCCTAAGCCTATTTAATCCTAAGCCCTCCCCTTAGCATCCCCCTGGCTGAAATTTCCTATAAATCGACCTTCACACGCATTAGAATAATCTGTATTACCATCTACATTTGTTGCATCCAATTTTCTTGCAGGAACCTTGTCATTTTTCAGTCGGAGCAAGCTTACATCGTCACAGACGATCCTGTTCAGATCGGAGATGATCCTGTCAAATCAGAGACGATTTCGACTGCAATCATCATTGGGGGCAATCAGTGCCCAGAGTTTGCATTTTCCTCTTTTCAATCTGCTGTTTTATTTTGCAATTAGCTAGTTTATTTATTATTTTTTGCTATTCTGCATTTTGGAGTTCACCCATGTAGCTTTAAATGCATAATTAAGTCACCAATTGTCATTAAGTCATTGTAGTACACTCGTATTTTGTTTATTATCATCATTTTAATGTTATTCCTATTATTCTACATCATTGCCCTCTGTTAGAATAGTTGCATTTTTTGCATTTTGTGTCTACTTCTCTAATTGCAGGTCTCTGACGAATTCATCAAATCTCAGACGATCTTGTCTGATAGCAGATGATCTTGTCAAATCAGAGGCGATCCTGACTGCTTCAAGAATCAGAATCTTCATCAGACATCCGGATCAGGTATGACTTTTTAATCTTGCTTACTTTCTCTGTTTTTTGTCCTAATTTGTTCTTCTGTATTCATTTAATCTGCATCTTCATATAGAGCAATTTAGATTCATTTGGCCAAACCTAGGACTTGAATGTTTAAGGATAAAACTGAACACATAAAACACATTCCCAACCTAGGCGTGGAAACTGCCATTCAAACATTTCCTGGTGAACCCACCATCCATCAAAAAATCACCATAATACACCTCCCCCGAGAGGCGGGACCTTCGCAAGGCCTCTCAGTCTGAGGTACCGCGCCATCCTTTTCACATCCCCCTTCCGGGCACGGATCCTATAGCTTGAAGGTAAGGGTGTGAAAAATTTGGAGCGATACACCATGTATTGGAGGATGCAATGCAATATAATATATTGCTTGGAAGACCCTATATGAGGGACATGAAGTGTGTCCCATTCATTTTGCATCAGTGTCTTTAATATATACATGAAGGGAAAGTTCATGTAGTCCATGCAGATTTAGAACCCTTCAAGTATTGTAATGTGGTGCATCACCTACAAGAATCCATATTTCCATCCACACATTTGGATGTTAGACCTAATGATCCCATTAAGATTTAAAATCCAGCACCACAGTCAGTCATTGAACCATATCCATCTCCACCACCACCTTTTGTTTCTCTTGATATCCCTTCTTCTTACTTAGATCCTTTGAGCGAGAAAAAGTTGAAGGAGCCAATCAAGGAGATCCCGCCATCCATTTCCATAATTTTAGCAGAATATGCTCCAACTCCTATGGACAAGGAACAATCATCTTTTGCTATGGATGAGTTAGCTCACACCACACCCCCATCATCCATCCCACCATAGTTCATAGTTCATTTGGCCAATCTTGGACTCATTAAGTATCTGATGTAGAATATCATATTCACTTCACTCATTGAGTCCATGTAATACATGGGCAGACCTCACTTGCCATAACTACTCATTGGCACCATTGTGCCCTTGGGGGTGCCCTTTTAAAAACAAAATTTGTTTATGGGGGCTTTGGTGATTATACAAGTCCATTGCCTATGGTAGTGGATGATGATTAGCCATTTTTAGGGTATGCCAATTATCTATCAAACTCAGAATTTGCCTTACAGTACTTTTACTACTACCATTGGCATGGGAATGGTCTTGGTTGATATGAATAGGATCTTCAAACACCTTACCAGCCATAGTATCAACTCCCCATAGATAAATTTGGTTTAGGGTATTTCATGTGTATGCTGGATGAACTCCTTGCAGACTCCTTCCAATGCTTGACCATAGAATTTAAGGAAGATATTGATGAGAATGATTACGTCGATCCAAGATATTTTCATCTACTATGAGATCATCTTCCCATCACAATGGTTTTTTTTTAGCCCTCTGACTCTTATAGCAAGGCATTTGAAGAAGATGAGAATGAGAAAAGTATAGTGTATTTAGATAATCACCACATTCAATGGATTAATGACTAGGTTCATGTCAACTCTCTTTCATACTCTAATAGACAACACATAAGTGATCAGATCTTTGATACATAAGAAGAGACTAATGAGCAAAAATATTTTGGCTTAGACAATTACCTTGAGAATGATTGGATTGAAGAGGGTAGCGGATCCACTCAATATCATGATGAAATGTCCATTAAAGCATCTTACCATGAGGTTGATACTATATCCATTATTTTAGATAGATCGAAAGATTAATCAGTTGTTATTGAGCCCCTCAATGATCTTGATGAATTATACCTTCATCTGTTCCTGGGAGGATGCTAATTTTATGGCAACTACTACTAGAATATCCAATCATCTTGGCTTCTCCTAGGCCTCATCTAGTTATTACACCCCCACCTAAGCCACCTGTGATGCACTTGAGGCCATCCATATTTGATAGACTCTTTCCACCTGTGAATGGAAACCATCTACCATCCACCAACATGGTTTCCATTGATCTAACCATACCACTTAATAATCTCAATGACCCTTCAAAACCTTTGCACCTCAACTATGAGGCCATTGAATTTGATCATGTCATGATTTCCCCATCACCCATAGAGTTATTCCCTTGTGAAGAGATGTTACAACCATTTCATTTCTCCCAAGGGTCATATGAAGATGTTTGTCAAGTTGATATCAAATCTGATGAAGTGATCGACTCTCCAAATATAGCTGACATCCATTTGATCCCTATGCCTCATCAGCTCAAAGAGGGATCCCACATGTCAGTTGAGAAAATATATGACATGGATATCAACACCGATCCCATAGTTCCTAAAAATGTCAAGTTGAGACACTATCTATCCCCATATGAATAAGCCAATATTGTAGCTCTCTTGAAAGAAAAGAAAAAGTCTTTTATTGGTATTATAAATATATGCTAGGTCTTAACCCGAGTTTGGTCATGCACAATCTGACGCTCAATCTAAAAATTAAACTATTCAAGCAAAAGCTTAGAAAGATGCATCCAACAATAATCCTGATGGTTAAATATGAACTTAAAAAATTATTGGATGTAGGATTCATTCAACCCATCAATTATTTTGATTGGGTCTCCAACATGGTACCTATAAGAAAACTCGATGGGAGGATTTGCATATGCATAGATTTTTGAGATCTTAATAAAGAAAATCCTAAGGATGAATTCCATCTTCCTAACATCGATGCTCTAGTCTATGCAATTGTAGGACATAAAATGTTATCCCTCATGGATGGTTTTTCAAGCTACAATTAGATTCAGGTCAATCCCAAAGATCAACCTTGTTGGAACAAAATCTACCTTTGGTTAATAGTGTTGTGCCTTAGACTTTGCCAACATTGAATAGACAGATCTTGCTTGAGATCATCTGTCTAGTCTCTAGAGAAGGCTGGTTTCTTTGAGTTTTTTAGAGAAAAAGGGAACAAGAGATAAGAGAAATATAGCCTAAGCTAGAACTTTTCTCACGGTACAGATTAGACAACAACAAACATTGATGATGCAGATTACTACTTTCAGAGTTTCCTTTATATCTTCTTTATAGAAAACATGAATTCCTGAGTGTGACTTTTAGATGTTCGTCTAAAATCATGTAAATATCTTTTAATGTTCAACTCTAGAAAAAATATTTATATGTGCACAGTCCAGATTTTAGAACAGATACATTATAAAACTTAGAGTGAATAAAAGTTAAAACACCAGATACATACACTTGCACACAGAAGTTTTCAGAAGCCAGAAGAAGAAATCTGTTATTGCTTGTAATCCAGTACATGTACATCAATCTTGTAAACATCCAAGAGTTGACCTTTTTTCATGGTCGACTCACTCCTATTTATACCCTAAAAAGAGTATCTTCTACTACGTACATTTAATTTCTTCAATAAATTACAAGTAATTGTCTACAGTTTCTAATAATATACAACAGATTTCTCGTAGATTGGATAGATTTCCTTCTAGCTAATTTTAGATGAGCCTGTTATTCTACAATCATCCAGCAGACCTTCCAGGTTATAATCAATAGACCATTCTTTAGAAATTAGCACCTGATGTCAGTGCATGTCCCCAGTTGCCAAAAATATACTCTATTCCTTTACAGTTGGCGTGTCGCGAAATCGCGACATTATTTCCTTTCTTTGCTCTTTTGCCACCTCCAGCCACAAAAATGAGACACGTCACAAAATTGTGACATTCGTCTCTTGTTTTGCTCTTCTGCCACTTCCAGCCGCAAAAATGAGACATATCACGAAATCGCGACATTCGTCTCTTACTTTGCTCTTTTGCTGCCTCCCGTCGCGAAAATGAGACATGTCACGAAATCGTGACATTCGTCTCTTACTTTGCTCTTTTGCTGCCTCCTACCGCGAAAATGAGACATGTCATGAAATCACAAAATTCGTCTCTTACTTGCTCCTTTTTGTTTCTCTTAGCCGCAAAAATACATGTCAGGATATCGCGACACTTTTACCTCTTGGCTCTTTCTCTTTGCTTTGGACCGCGAAAATGCAACATGTCGCGATATCGCGACACTTTTGCCTCTTTGATCCCTTCTGTTGCTCTTGGCCACGAAAATACAACATGTCGCGATATCATGACACTTTTTCCTCCTGGCTCTTTCTCTTTGCTTTGGACCGTGAAAATGCAACATGTCGTGATATCGTGACACTTTTTCCTCCTGGTTCTTTCTCTTCGCTTTGGACCATGAAAATGCAACATGTCGTGATATCGCGATACTTTTTCCTCCTGGCTATTTCTCTTTGCTTTGGACTGCGAAAATGCAACATGTCACGATATCACGACATTTTTTCCTCCTGGCTCTTTCTCTTCACTTTGGACCGCAAAAATGCAACATGTCGCGATATCGCGACACTTTTTCCTCCTGGCTCTTTCTCTTTGCTTTGGACCGTAAAAATGCAACATGTCGCAATATCACGACACTTTTTCCTCCTTGCGGTGGTTTGCTTTTTCTTTGATCTTTAGCATATGGGCCACTTCGGTCTTCTTGGAAAATATGCAAAAAGGTGCATCAGCTGTTTTTCTGTAGTTAGTCACTTTTTGACTAACATTCTTGGCGCCTTCCGGGGGAATTTTTTGCTTGCAAAAATTTTGAACCAGGCCTTCATCCATTGGGAAACGGAGTCAACAACACAATTGTAAAAATAATATTTCAGAGAAAGACAAAGAACACAGGAAAATGCACTTAGATTAAAAGTGAACATTACCTCATCAAAACTCCCTCTATACCTTAGTATCTCTATTAAAAAAAAATGTCGACTTCTGATTGGCTGTGACTGAAATTTTTTGTTAAGGCTGAAAAACAGTAATATTTACAAATATTGTCTGAATATACTTATATTATACTATACATATAATTCCTTTTCTGCTTTCTCAACAAAAATATAACTTTAGGTGAAATGCATTCACCGTGATGGGAAGAACCAATCCATCCTGATCTTTCAACTCGAAAGCATTGAACTGTTTCTCGGAAATAATTTCAAATGGTCCCTCCCGGAAAGCATCGAATTTATCATGGTTACCCGGCTTAGCTTTCTTTACATTCCATTTCAAAACCAAGTCTCCCACTCTAAATTTTTTGGCAGTTGTCTTTTTTTTGAACCATCCTTCAGTATCTACCATATGCTTCTGATTGTGATTGTATGATTGCTCTCTTTGTTCTTCTAACTATAAGAGCTGCATTGCTCTTGCAACTATGTGTAGAATTTGGTCAATCTGAGGTAGTGGGTAATGATCTTTGAGTGATGCTTTGGTCATATTTCCGAAATCTACACACAATATGATATCTCCATTTTTCTTCCTGACTGGTACCAAGTTTGCCACCCAGGTGGAGTGTTTAACAGGGTATACTATTTTAGCTTGAAGTATTTTTAGCAGTTCTTGTTTCATAAAAGATTCTATCTTCAGATTCCCTGGTCTTTGATTTTGCATAAAATGCTTAGCTCCTTCTTCTGATTCTATGGTATTTTGAATAACATCTTTATTGTACACTTTTAGATTACTATACACCCAAGCTATGATGTTAGGGAATTTTTTACACAATTCTTTGATCTGGTTCACTTCCTCTTCTGTACAACTAATTCCAACCTTAATCATTTTTCCTGGCTCCAACTCTACATCTTTGTATCTTCGTTTATCGACCTTGATTTTTCGGCCAACTGCTCTATCATTGTTATCAAACATGCTTTCAAGGGTGATGAGACCCTTAGGAATATGATTGTTTTTTAACTGAATAATGTCCTCTTCCTCTTCATCCTGCAGATATCGGTTGGCTGAGCAATTCATTTCATGGATTAAGAAATCCAATATCTGTTCATCATTTTCAAAAACTTGCCAGAAAATATTTTTATCGTGCACTGAAGGCCTGTATATAAGTCTAATAGTTTTAGACTTCTGAATAACATTACTTACAGGACAAAAATTAACTCCCACTGAAGCTAACAAATCTGCGTGGGTATTCTATTCTCTAGGGATAAAGTTTATATTTAGGGCCTCAAAGGCCTTTAAGAGATCCCACACTTTGTTCCTGTAAGCCTTCAAATAATTTTGTTTACTTATACATTTTTTGGTGACTTGATTCACAATAAGTTCTGAATCTCCATAGATGAGTAACTATTTGATTCCCAATTTCTTAGCCTTTCTTAACCCTAAGCATAGGGCCTCATATTCTACTACGTTATTGGAGCAACTCCAAGTCAACCTGTAAGAGAAAACCTTTTCCTCTCCGATGGGAGAAATCAAAACTATTTCGGCACCAGCTCCATTCTTGCACCTAGCCCCATCAAATAAAAGCTTCCACAATTGATTCACAGAACCATCCTTTTCTAGGGAGGGTATCAATTTTCTTTTTGGTTTCTCAATAGAATAGTTTCCTATTTCTGTTTCTATCATGGCATTAAAATTCTATAGAGAAAACTCGTCCTCAGCTTGGAGCTCTTCTAATGTTTCTTCCATTAGATCTTCTTCTATTGTTTCTTCAATCATCATATTTACACGATCAGTTTCACCAATATTTTCTACATGAAACTTAGATGGTTTCTCATTAAAAATATTGACCCTTCTACCTTTGAAAGGTATCTCCAAATGATAATAATCCAAGGATAAGTATCCTCCTATCTTTGTTGTGAACTCTCTGGATAGACACATACCAAAATAGGGCTCCAATTCTATGACTACTACCTCTTGTATGACTGTCATCTGAGGCATTTTATGCAGTCGTATGGGAATATCCCTTATCACCCCTATAGTTTTTACTGGAGTACCATCTAACTGTAGGATGCCTACACTACTCCTAGTGTACTCTATTTCCATAATATCACATACTGCTTTAGGTATCACAGTGGTACCAACACTTGAATCTATCATGCAGTTGTGGACAACCCATCCTTCCATTTGAAGGGACACATAAAAAGGTGGTGTCCCGTTCTTACCAGTGGCAGACGTCAAGTTCGTTAGAACCGTTTTGAAGATGATGTAGTCCTACCTCCATTTTTCATTGTTCTTAGGGATTCCTATAGGAGATCGAGTTGACCTGGGATTTGAAGAGCATCATACATACTTGCATTAGAAGGAGTCTTTTTCATTTCATCTACTATACTAAATGTAGGTGAATCAACTATTCTTTCTCTTTCTTTGGAAAAAGTTTCATATTTATTTTTGTATCCCTGGGCAGCTTCAGTTCTTTGCATTTTTGTCAGTGAGGGGAAATCTCAACCTTTCCCTAGCCTATTCTTGGGTTTCATTTTCCCCCCAAGGAATAAATTCTTTGTGTGTTTCTTGCTCTTGAATTTTGGTTGGAAACTGATATTTTCTTTCATGAGGGAGACTTCCCTTAGGAGTTTCTTTGGGAACTTCCTTAGGAGCAGGGGAAACATTCAATGGCTGAAGCTCTTTAGGGTCTACTTGCAGTGGTTTCTTACCTGATCTTGTCAAAACTGAAACCTGTTCTACTATAGGCATCATGAAGTTGTGGTCCCTCTCTCTAATTATATTTACATGACATTTCATTTTTTCTTTACTCTTTTCAACTGCTATACTTTGTACATAATGCTGGTGTATCATATACAAACTTTCCCCATGTCGATCGTTACATGTAGTACACCAAAATTTAAAATCAGTGGGAGGCTCTTCGGCCTCCACTGTATCATTTGTATATACCATGCTCGACCTCTCTTGTACCCTTCCACTTGTTGAAGCACCTTCCTTTTGTATCTATGGAAATATTCTTGCTTGGATATTCTGTTCAACCTCTCTCTTTTTCATGGATGCCATTTCATTTGACAATGTCTTCATTGTATCAATTATGGTCATGTATTGATCATTGGGGGGAGCTGATGCAAGGGGTGTAGCTGGTAATGCAAGGAATGTAGGAGGTGTGGCTATAGATGGGAGAGCCTGTGTTGATGGGAGTACAGGCAGTTTAGAAATTGACGCTTGGGAAAGCTCTGGTACAATTGGCAATAGACTCTTTGATGGATATCTTTTTGTAGTGATGAGATTAGCTTCGCCCTTTCCTGCCTCTAAATAGATCCCAGGAAAAGTGGTTACACGGGATTGCCTTATTATCATACTAAGATCTGAATCAAAAGACCTTAAGTAATAGCATACAGCTTGTTCTTCCGTGGGTTTTAGGCCCTGCGTACTCTACCATAATTTTTGGTAAATATGATGTTGAAATCCTAGATTTCTTCTTATGGATGCCTCTCAATGATAGTGAATTGATTCAACAATGTGAAAGGATCTACATGTATATTAAATTCATCGACCAGACGGCCAGAAATACTACCCAAGAAGTAATGGATCCAGCGGGAAGCGCTTTGTACCAATAGAGCATCTTTCCTTTCAAAGATATAATCAACAATCTGACCATTACATATTCCTGAGTGATGTTGTAAACAGATGCTAGCGATGATACATCTAAACAATGCTCATCTGTTGTTTTTCCTGTTCCGTCAAAGGTCGGTAATGCTTTTAGTGCAGCTTGTGGAATTTGGTGGTGTGTTCCCAAGTTCAAAGGGCCAGTTTGATTCCACACAAGATGCACTGGGGTAGGGGCGGCTGCCATGATTGCTAAAGGAGTTACAACCGCTATGGGATTGCTTGTAGATGCTCCTACAATGGGTGTTAAAGAGGTGCTAATGGTGCCGAGAAGATTTGATCGTGCGGCTAGCACAGGGTGTGCTTTTAGGCTTTCGAGATGTAGTTCAAAGAACTTGATAGGTTCTTCAGAGTTTCTAGCTCGAGATCTGGTTATCATATGGCTATATAACCAGAAGGTTTTTAGACAAGATATTTCTTTTATGGTCTAAATTGCAACAGAGCCGCCAGGTGGTTTTTCTTGAGATTTTCAAACAAAAAGGCTCTTAAGGTAAAACACCAAAACTTATACAATACTGTGGGATTGTTGGTCCCATCAGGCGTGCCAAAAACTATTGGAACAAAATTTGCCTTCGATTAATAGTGTTGCGCCTTAGACTTTGCCAACATTGAATAGAAAGATCTTGCTTTAGATCATCTGTCTAGTCTCTAGAGAAGGCTGGTTCCTTTGAGTTTTTTAGAGAAAAGGGGAACAAGAGATAAGGGAAATATAGCCTAAGCTAGAA
Organism: Wollemia nobilis; assembly: GCA_028583015.1. Lineage (NCBI taxonomy): Eukaryota > Viridiplantae > Streptophyta > Pinopsida > Araucariales > Araucariaceae > Wollemia > Wollemia nobilis. The sequence continues at coordinate 6,654,548 of JAQPPZ010003077.1, read as the reverse complement.
CTTTTCTCACGGTACAAATTAGACAACAACAAACATTGATGATGCAGATTACTACTTTCAAAGTTTTCTTTATATCTTCTTTATAGAAAACACAAATTCCTGAATGTGACTTTTAGATGTTCGTCTAAAAGCATGTAAATATCTTTTAATGTTCAACTCTAGAAAAAAGATTTATACATGCACAGTCTAGATTTCAGAATAGATACATTATAAAACTTAGAGTGAATAAAAGTTAAAACACCAGATACATACACTTGCACATAGAAGTTTTCGAAAGCCAGAAGAAGAAATATTTTATTGCTTGTAATCTAGTACATGTACATCAAGCTTGTAAACGTCCAAGATCCAATATTTTTTCATGGTTGACTCACTCCTATTATACCCTAAAAAGAGTATCTTCTACTACGTACATTTAATTTCTTCAATCAATTACAAGTAATTGTCTGCAGTTTCTAATAATATACAATGGATTTCTCACAGATTGGATAGATTTCCTTCTAGCTAATTTTAGATGAGCCTGTTATTCTGCAATCATCCAAAAGACCTGCCAAGTTATAATCAACAGACCATTCTTCAAAAATCAGCACCTGATATCAGTGCATGTCCCTAGTTGCCAAAAGTATACTCTATTCCTTTACAGCTGGCGTGTCGCAAAATCACGACATTCTTTCCTTGCTTTGCTCTTTTGCTGTCTCCAGCCACAAAAATGAGACATGTCATGAAATTGCAACATTCGTATCTTGTTTTTCTCTTCTGTCGCTTCCAACTGCGAAAATGAGACATGTCACAAAATCGTGACATTTGTCTCTTACTTTGCTCTTTTGCTGCCTCCCACCGTGAAAATGAGACATGTCACGAAATCGCGACATTCGTCTCTTACTTTGCTCTTTTGCTGCCTCCCACCGTGAAAATGAGACATGTCATGAAATCGTGACATTCATCTCTTACTTGCTCCTTTTTGTTGCTCTTAGCCATGAAAATACATGTCACAATATCGTGACACTTTTACCTCCTAGCTCTTTCTCTTTGCTTTGGACTGCAAAAATGCAACATGTCGCGATATCGTGACACTTTTGCCTCCTTGATCCCTTCTGTTGCTCTTTGCCACGAAAATGCAACATGTCGCGATATCGCGACACTTTTTCATCCTGGCTCTTTCTCTTTGCTTTGGACCGCAAAAATGCAACATGTGATATCGCGACACTTTTTCCTCCTAGCTCTTTCTCTTCGCTTTGGATCGTGAAAATGCAACATGTCACGATATCGCGACACTTTTTCCTCCTGGCTCTTTCTCTTTGCTTTGGACCGCGAAAATGCAACATGTCACGATATCATGACACTTTTTCCTCCTAGCTCTTTCTCTTTGCTTTGGACTGCAAAAATGCAACATGTCGCGATATCACGACACTTTTTCCTCCTGGATCTTTCTCTTCACTTTGGACCTCGAAAATGTAACATGTCGCGATATCGTGACACTTTTTCCTCCTTGCGGTATTTTGCTTTTTCTTTGATCTTTAGCATATGGGCCACTTCGGTCTTCTTGGAAAATATGCAAAAAGGTGCATCAGCTATTTTTCTGTAGTTAGTCACTTTTTGACTAACACAACCCAAGATAGCCTTTACCACACCTTGGGGGACTTTTTGTTACAAATTCATGCCATTTGGCCTCAAAAATGTTGGTGCCACATATCAACGGGCCATGACATACATATTTCATGACTACATGCACAAAATCCTAGAGGATTACATAGATGATTTACTAGCTAAATCTCTATTGCATCATGAGCACGTAGATGTTCTAAGGAAGGTCTTCGATCACCTCATTGAGCATAATGTTAGACTTAACCCCAAGAAGTGTGTCTTTAGAGTTACATCTAGAAAACTCTTGGGTTTTATAGTCTCAAAATGAGGCATCAAAGTCAATCCCACCAAATTCAAGGTGATACTCGAAATGCTTCCCCCTACCAACCTTAAGCAGCTTCACAGCTTACAAGGGAAGGTAGCATCTATCCGATGCTTCATAGCACAACTTTTAGATAAATGTCGACCAATGAATCATCTGTTACAAAAGGGGGTCCCATTCAATTGGGATGATGAGTGTCAAAAGGCCTTTGATGAGATCAAATAATACCTGGCATCCCCGCTAGTTTTAGCTCCACCTCGACTAGGTGTGCCATTTTTACTATACATATTAGCTACCAACTTTGCTTTAGGGACCATGTTGGCCCAAAATAATGAAGCAAATAAGGAACAAGTTGTTTATTACATTAGTCACACCCTGGTGAGCTATGAGCTCAAGTACACATACATTGAGAAGCTTTGCTTAGCAGTGGTATTTGCCACTAAGAAGCTACACCATTACATGCTCAATCAAACAACGTATGTCGTGTCTAAGGAAAATCCTTTGTGGTACATGATGAGTCGAACGTACCATAATAGCCATACCATAAAATGGATCATGTTGTTGATAGAATTTGACCTTGAATTCATAAGTCAAAAATCCATTAAAGGTCAAGTAATTGTTGATCAACTAGCAGAGGCTCCTCTTTAGGACAATCAACCTCTTACCATCGAGTTGCCTGATGATGCAATTTTTACATTATCCAACTCGCTAAAACCAGAAGAACCTAAAAATAAAGCTGATATGACGTTGTTCTTCGATGGTTCCAAGTGTGAGCAAGGGGGTGGTGCAGGAATCATGTTTTTCACACCGCAAGGGGCTCCTATGCCCCTTTCATTTAAACTTGATTTCCCATGCACCAATAATAATGTTGAATATGAGGCCCTCCTTTTGGGCCTTCAAGCAACTATCACCATGAAAATCAAGAAGCTAAATATCTTTGATGATTCCTTGCTCATTGTCAACCAAGTCAAGGAAATCTACCAATGCAGGTGTCCAATATTGCAGTCTTACAAAGCCCTTGTGGATAAGCTATTAGCTAAATTGGAATGGTATAATATCGAGGTAGTCCCTCATTCATCTAATCATTTTGTGGATACTATGGCTTCTTTGGGATCCTTAATTCTATAGAACCCTTTGGATGATATTACAACCATTCATGTCAAAATACTTTTGCAATCAACGATTTTGCGTGAGGCTTCAAAATATGATGAAGTTGTCCACATGATTTAGATTGAACCATACCAAGAATGGTTCTCTCACATACATGAATTTTTGAAACATGCTTCTTGGGGGTCTTTGATCCCAAATAGTCCTTTTGATAACAACACAATGATCCATATTAAGGTTGTATCCCAATCGACATTCATGCGGGATGAATCTCAAAAGGAGCAAGTAGTTCATTTAGTCGAGACTCAACAATATCAAGATTGGTTCACCCAACTCAAATATTTCTTGAAGCTTGGTAATATCCCTTCGGGATTATCGCATGCCGCAAAATGAACATTCAAGAAAAAAGTGATAAAATATGTCTTGTTAGGAGACATCTTGTATCATCGAGGCTATGATGGTCTTCTCCTTCATTGTCTAGAGCCCCACAAATCTGCTTGGGTAGTTTTGCAAGCTCATGATGGTACTTGTGGTGGCCATTTTAGTGGCATGGCTATCACTAAGTGCATCCTTTGAATGGGCTATTATTGGCCTACTATGGAGAAATATTGTTGTGCTTATGTCAAGAAGTGCATGAAATGTCAGCATCATGCTAATATTTCGCACGTACCTTCTCAGGCCTTGCAACCGATTCATTCGGTATGGCCTTTTTTGTAGTGGGGTTTTGATTTAATTGGGAAAATCTCACCCCCATCTTTGGGCCATCACATATTTATCTTAACGACCATAGAGTACTTTACCAAATGGGTGGAAGCAATCCCTCTTACCACTATGACTGGACCAAGAATTGTGGAGTTCATACTCCATAATATCATATGTCATTTTGGTATTCCATCCAAGATTATCTCGGATAATGGGCCTCCATTCAAGAACAAATATGTGCGAGCTTTGACTGCAAAGTATAACATTCAGCATAAATTTTCTATGCCCTATTATCCACAAGCCAATGGGCAAGCAGAGGCATCAAACAAAACTATCATTGCCATTCTTAAGAAAATTATCAAAGATAATCATAAATATTGGCATCTTCAACTACCTCTTGCATTATGGGCTTATAGAACTAGCATTAGGATGCCCACTGGGGCAACTCCTTTTTCGCTAGTATATGGCATTGAGGCCATTATACCCTTGGAATTAGAAATTCCTTCATTGCGCATATCACTCCAAGAGTTCATCGATGATGATACTGCGTGACAAGCTCACCTTGATCAGTTGACCCTTCTTGATGAATGATGTGTTAATGCTCTCGAGCACCTCCACATTTATCAAGATCACCTTAAGCGAGCTTATGATATGAAAGTCCATCTTAGGGACTTCAAATTTGGAGATCTTGTGCTTAAATAAAATTAGTAGAACTCCAACTTGCCACTACACTTGCAAGACAAATTTGTGGTAAACTGGTTAGGCCCATTTATCATCACACAGAAGATAGGGCCTGGGACTTATAGGTTAGCTTCTCTTGAGGGTGTTGAGGAACCTGAACCTCTCAATATTCTCCACCTACAGGTATTTTATGCATAACACACAATGCATATAAAAAAACAAAAAAAAATAGAAAATCATAAAAACACAAAAACATTGCATTTTCATTTGCATTGCATTCCATCATGCATTTCATGTCATTGCATTTGCTCACTTGCATTAGGCATGTTCTTCCATTGCATTAGCATTAGGACTAGTTTTGTTCTTGCATGCTAGGGTCTGGCACCATGCCTGTATATTTGTCATCTTTCTTAATCAACCTTTTCCATCATCATCATTTATAGTTTTTCTTATGAGATTTTGCTTATTAAGGGGTCCTCGTAAGATAGGGTAGATATTGGATGAACATCAACAATGATGTTTAGATGACCACTAACTATTTTATGCACACCTTTTAGTTTGTAAAATATCATAGGGAAAACCCCACATTTCACATATCATATCATCCACATTCCCCTTTGTGAGTAACTATGTTTTTCAACACAACCAATAAGTTGCTATAGGGTGTTCACTAGGGTTTCGGTCATTCAACCATTCCTAGTTTTCCTTTCAGATTTTGTAGAAAGCTATCTTGATTTTTGAAGGTAGGGTCTTGCTTTGATAGCACCTTGCATATCTCAAAATCCCAAACACAAATTCACACATTAAAATCTGAGTTTTGAACAAGGAAGGATGAAACTACAAAGTAGTCCTTACCCCTTAAGCGAAAGGTTTCCCTTGCTCATCCTATTATGTACATGGTCTAGGATGTTGAGAATTGACAAAAGGACAAGCTCCCCCCTACCCAAAGCAATAAAATCCCTTGCTCCCCAAAAAAGAGCAAGTATCCCCAAAAAAAAATTGGTTTTCACCACTAAGCAAATAAATCCCCTTGCTCCTCATAAAAAATGAGCAAGTATCCCAAAGAAATCAAAATAAAAGAAGGGGGTAATGAGCTTGAATCCTTGGAATCCTCAGTTATTCAAAATTCATGGGATGATCTCCATTACAACAATGGGTTGAATGAAACCCACTTGGCAATGGAGTAGTCTTACGCATGGTGATATGTCTGTCACATTAGCGACCTTCTTTTGTATAGACCAATGTCAACTTGCGGATGAGCTAGCTTTTGGTGGCTTGTATTACCTAGTAGTCTAGTCCAACCACATCCAAAATCAGGATAAGGATGACCATGAGGTGATCCTCATTACAATAATGGGTTGAATGAAACCCGCCTGGCAATGGGGTAGTCTTATGCATCATTAATGAACATCACTATGCACACATAGGGATATTGAATATCTGGGTCTTCCTAGCAGACTTGTATCTTTTAGAGTCTTGTGTAGTCAGTATACATCTTTTGACTAGTCAACTAGGGTGTTTGAGTCTCATGAAAACCATGTTGTTCTCTCATAGCATCTTATTGGTCATCCATCCATCATTTAAATTTTCTCATATTACATATGGTTGGCTTTCAAATGTATGACTTTTGTGAAAAGGTTAACATTTTGATTGATGAATTTTATACATTATGTGGTGCTTACATTTAGGTTGTTTTGCATCTTAGATTCATTCATTATGTTTTAGCATATAAACATAAAAATCAAATTTTACATCATCATGTCATTAGTACATCATCTACATGCATATATCTAGGTATACATCTATGCATACATACTACAATGTCTAGGCATACATCCATCATCTACAAATTGCATCCATAAAGTGCATCCATGCATAAAATAAAAACATGCAATAAACACATGATAGGCCATAATAAAAATCATATCATATATCATATATATGGTAAAATTTGGTACATCATGATACAAAAATACTCGTAGGCTACAATAGAGTGGGTCCTTGAACCTCACACTCAAAAAGAGAGCAATACATGAGTCTAAGTCAAGTGGGGCCTGTACCCCTAGAGTCACCACCACCCTCGACCTCATCTTTATGAGGCTACCCTAAACTATTGGTTGCTAAAGTCTTTGGCCTAGCTATCGACCTAGGAGTCTGTAGCCTCACAGAAGGTTATCCCAACTCACTACATCGACTTTGATGAGATCCTCCTATTGAAGAGCGCTTAGGTAGGAAATCACCAAGTAGCCCTACCCGATCCTCCAAATCCTAGATATAGGCTCCATTAGATTGATATCAATCTTAATAGTCAATCAATAGCATCTATAATCTACTCACCTTAGCCTATAGCCCTACTACATCCCTCGTAGCCTGGCTACCTATACCTACCTATCCTTGATCTATGGTCAAAGCTACCACCTATGTCTATAGAGCATCTCGCTCTATTATCACCCTATCCACCTCCTCTTGAGATCTCTATAGTTGTATAGTTAGAAGGTCCTTCTCATTAGAGAAGCTCCTCCCCCTCTACCTCTCCTTGGCCAACTAGCTATATAATACTACAATTGTAGTATCCCACTTCGTCAACTATGTTTGAAGAGACTGAACCTACTCTCTAAGTTGAGCATCCTCATCTTGTAGATCCTCATCATCCCCACCCTCATCTTATGGCTCATCCCCTCCCTCTAAGGTTTGATCCCACTCCCCTCCATCTAGTGATGCACTCATCACTCATCCTTAACCTCCATAATACCCTCATCCCTTGTAGCTCTAACCTATCCACCCATAGGTCCACCTCCCTACCATAGTTGAGTCATCCACCATGCATCATACTCTATTATAGTACCTACATCCTCCACACCTGGATCTACTAGTGGTTGATCTACCTCATCTCCCATTGGCTCTACTCATGGCCACTCAAGCTGAGTCTCATCCCCTCAATATTGATAAATGATGGGCTCACTAGGTGTATCCTAATGAACCCTAAACTATTGATAAATATGAGAGTATTGGAAGTACTCCCACTCTATGCCATGGTTCCTAGTCACCCATCACCTGCATCTCATGTACCTCATCTAGTTTGCTACCTCTATCCATGGTGGGCAGTCCTTATAGGGTCACCATATCACCTACCCTAGCCTCAGTCCCTCAAAGGACTTTGTGTAATGGGTAATCCTACTTAAGTGGGGTCAACTTCGACCCACCTCCTACTCTCGACCCCACTGATCCACATAGCCAATATCCCTACCATCTGAGCCTGCATTGACCAAGGAAGCCCATATGGCCTATCCACCTGGATGTGCTCCCACCTCTAGATCTAAAGTAGGAAGTTACAACCCAATCCATGTCTTCCTCGTTAATAAATATCATAGAGCTCATCATACAAATGAGCTAGTAGAGTAGTCCCCAAGCCATGATCAGAGGGTCCTCAGTGGTGCACTCCACCAACTCTTATGCTAGCTTAAGGAGGTTCCATGGGAACCTCACTCCTAAAGAATTAGGTAGTAAGATGTTCGACATGAGTGACATCACCACTACATGTCTCCTCATTAGAACATCTGCATCATACCATACCTCCACTAGAACTCCACCACTATCCAAGCTATGCCTAGCCACCTCCCAATCCTCACCAAAAACCCTCTGGAGCACTCTACTCTACTGGCTAATATGTGTGGAGGTGATAGGACATCCCTCAATCGAAACACGAAGAATCCTATAGATATCCTCTAGCGACACTATCATCTCACCTATCAATAGATGAAATGTGTTGGTCCAACTATCCCATTAATCTATCAGGGTAGTCAGATATGCCTGATCCACCATCACTACCTCTAGCCTCATCACCTACTTAAGGCCAATGACCTCAAGCCATTTCCAATCATCATTAGAGAGGTGTCCTAGCGTAGTCTCGAATATTATGGGAAATCTGTGATGAGCTCTAATAAGCTGTACCACATGAAAATCATCTCAGCTAACAAAAAAAAAGAGAAATATTATTTTTACATGGCAAAATCCATCCCCAATGAGGTCATCTTGGCCTAATATGGTCTCTCCATGAGGTTTTCTCAGGTTGATATGACCTCCGTAATGGTTAAAATTCTGACCGTTGGGATTCAAATGCGGTCATCTCACCTAGAGACGGCCCCCAAAAAATAAAATAGGGATTGTCTCACCCTGATATGGCCCCAAAATTGGGGCATATGCAATCTCAAATTACATGCCATAAAAAAAATCAAACACACTAAAGCACAAAGAAAAACCTACACTACATTTTAGTTCTAGGGTATGATTCCTTGCCTTAATTTTTTGGTGAGGTTCATTTTTGGGTTTTAATTAGTGAGGTTCATTTTTATTTTGAGAGGTAACAAAGGAGATAAAATGGTGTTTACCTTTCTCCTTTCGACTCCTCTATAGAGGTCTCGGGTTGGTCCATGGTGGAAGTTAATCAATGTTTTGGTAGCGCTTCACTTTAAAAATCATTCTCCTCCTCCTAAGCCTCCTTTTTCCTCCAACTTCTAGTTGTGCAAATGACGTCAAAAAAAGTGCTAATTTTACTTTTATATTTTCCAATCTGCATGATCATCTCTAGTTCAGACGATCACACTTGTTGTAACCACCCCACCAAGGGACAACTACCAGATTTGCAAAAAAATATTAAAAAAATAATAACAAAAAATCCCCAAAGGCACTTAAACTCTTTGGTCACATCATCACAAAATGTCCCAAAGGCACTTAATATCTTTGGGCACATCATAAAAAAAGCTCCAAAGGCACTTAAGCCCTTTGGTCACATCATCACAAAAATCTCCAAAGGAATTTACACCCTTTGGTCATCATCACCAAAAATCCCCAAAGAAATTCACACCCTTTGGTCATTATCACCAAAAAACCCCAAAGGAATTCATATCCTTTGGTCATCATCATCAAAAATCTCCAAAGGCACTTAAGCCCTTTGGTCACATCATCACAAAAATCCCAAAGGAACTTAAACCCTTTGGTCACATCATCAAAAAGCCCCAAAGGCACTTAAGCCCTTTGGTCACATCATCACAAAAGGCTCCAAAGGTACCCAAATTCCTTTGGTCAAAATCAAAAGGCTCCAAAGGTACCCAAATTCCTTTGGTCAAAATCAAAAGGCTCCAAAGGTACCCAAATTCCTTTGGTCAAAATCAAAAGGTTCCAAAGGCACCTAAATTCCTTTGGTCAAAATCAAAAGGCTCAAAATGTACCAAATTTCTTTGGTCAAAATCAAAAGGCTCCAAAGGTACCCAAATTCCTTTGGTCACAATCAAAAGGCTCCAAAGGTACCTAACCCCTTTGGTCACATAAAATCTAAAAAGCTTGAGTGAATCTCGTATCTAGTGATTTACTCTATAAACTTGGTGATTGCAGCGATTGGTTGTCCATGCAATTCGGTAGGATGAGTAAATTACCATAAGATCACTCACCAAAAATAGTAATAAAATGGGTCAAAATCAAGGTTGTAATGAGGACATGAGCCCTCTAAACTTTTGAAATGGTCCTAGAAAACCCAAATCAAATCATCTTGGTCAAGTGACTCATCACTTTCATCATTTTTCCATTTCCTCATCGACTCGTCGCTTGAGGGGGTAGTCATATAATCACAAAATTCATAATCAAATCAATAATCAAAACACTCAATCATGCAAGTTGCATTCATTCAAGAATCATTGCCAAAGATAATCATGCCCTTCTTGCTTGGGGTAGATAACAAGCAAAAACTTCAACTAACACAAATGCTTGGCATTCTCAAAACATGAGGCCATGAGTTTGCCCATGACTGAAAAGTTTGCCAAGATCAAGTATACCTCAAGGTCATTGCCTTGTGGACTAGCCAATGTCCACCCTTGGCTGAAAGGTTTACTAAAACTCAAGTTCTTCAACTTGTCAGAAGCAATGGTTCAAAAATGCATGCTCTTTCCATGATTGGGGTATCTAACATTGATCAGATCAATGAACATCATCAACCCTCAATTTGACTTTGGGTCATCTATTTTTGCTTTGCGTTGTGCTTTCACACAATGCATCCCAAAAAGGGGTATCTATAGACACCTAAAATGTGTCATATTGAGGAGACTACCTATATGGACTCCCTGAAGACCATATGACCCACCTTGGGCAGCCTTAGGGCTTAAACAATGGTTTTCACCACTCAAACAAGGGATATTTCCCTTTACAACCCTGGTCGTCCCTCCAAGGGATGACCTCCAGAGGTCATCCTACCAAGGGATAGCCCCCAGTCAGGGCCATCCCACCCCAGGATGGTCGTGCCAGAAGCATAATTAAAAAAATAGCAGGACATAACTGGCAACCAAAACTACCAATTAAACTCATGCATGAATTCACACTGCAATTTAGCGTGTGCATGAGCCCGAATTAGATAAAAAGCATGATAAAATTAGTTTGCATGAGATTTTAGAGAAAATCATTCACTTTTCTTAATGTGAAATGCTCCTTCACTTTTTCATGTGCAGGGTGGTACTATTATTAGATTCCTTTCGAGGAATCTATATAATAGCACTCACCCCTCATTCAAAAATATACAGAGTTCTTGAATTTTCAAGCAACGAAGTGCTACCAAATTTTGACCAGAGATCAAATAACTCTTGAGGGAATCAAAGTGCTATCATCTCAACTCCCTAAGAAAGCCATGTTGTTGGACTACTCCAAGGGATAGAGGTGTGCATTTCATTATTTCTCTTGATCTCGCATGCTTCCTTTGAAGACCGATCCAGACCCATAAAGTCGCTTCCATGGAGTGCACCAATCCACACGAAACACCATATATCAAAGCTAGGAGTCACCCTAGCATCGACCTCAAAAAATAACTCACGGATTAGCAACTGTCTCTCTCAGATAAGACCCACAGGTGTGATCGTCCTACATAGAGATGACCCCTAGGGTTTAGATTAATTTTCTAGTTTATTTGCATAATAGTTGTTAGCAAATTTATTATTTGTAGTTCAACATAGTTATATTTCATTTCATGCATGCATTTATCAGGTTTTTATTATTTATCACTTTCAATTATCATTTCATCCACACATGCTATTAACCTCTTTGTTTTCCTTGTGTGCAGATTATATGTTTTCTACAAGGAAGGAAGAGCATAAGAAGTTTAACATCATCACCCCTTGCGGAGGTCACGAGAAACCCTCCTCAAGATGGTTTGTGAGTGCGAGAAGAACCTTGCGTAGTGCACCCATTTGTTCATGAATGTAACTCATTGTATCAAAGTGGTAGCAAATCCCTAAGAGGGATCTCTTTGTAACCGATCTGAGGAATAGTTGATTTATTAATAAAAGAGGTATCATTTTCTTATTAACTATTTGTCATTATGGTGGTTATAATTTCTATGTCTTCACTTTAATTTTATTGTACAGGTAGCACTATTTTTCAACGCTTCATCTTCATTTTAAGAACATTCTACCATGCATTTAGTGTCAACTAAAAAAATTGATTGATTGTCAAATTTTGTCTTGTATGTGGTGGGAAGAAGGTTGTGTATGGTTTCTTCAACTCCACCTTCTTTTTATTTTCAATTATTCCATCATGATCAAGTTCTGGATTCTTTGCAAGTTTTCCTTTTATAATAAGTTCTTTGATATGATAAATGGAATGTATATTTTGAATACAATCTTTAGAAATTTTGCATACTTGTCTCAGTCCCTTAAATGATCCCATAGCTACCATAATTTTTCATTAAATATGAATGTAGCATCCTATCAAGTTCTTAATAGCATTTATTGTTGAACCATTAGGGCCTAATAGTTATTGATGCTATCTACCAAATCTCCCTTTATTTTAGATTAGGTTATCAATTTTGATGATATCACATTGCATATCAAAATCTAGTATCTTGATTGCTTGTGATGATGGTACGGTTCTTGATAAAATCTTTGTAATATCCAATGATTTGATAATTATGTATGGATCTTTAGTTTTGCAAGTTGTAGAAATAGACATTATTCTCTCAACAAGATTGAGTTCACCATTATGACATGTTCTTTAGAGCTCACATTACGATAAGCTACACTTTCTACAAATATGTTGATTTGTATTTGGAAAAGAGAATAGTTAAAGAGTTAATTTTGACCAACTTGCCTTTACTTAAATAAGTATTGTACTTATTGGATTTCTAGTGATCAATGTTAGATGCATTACAAGGCTTGGGATTGTCATGTCTACATTTGCATATCGATGGTATTCCCTCCCATTGGTTCTCTAGTGGCTTGAAATGATTAGTTGAGCTTTTGAAGTCATTGGATGTATTATTTTTTGTATAGCTAAAACAATTTGGATGGATTTAATTTTCTTGACTATCATTTGTTTGGTTGCTTTTGAGTCATACCAAACATTTTTATGTTGACTTGGCTGATTATGACCTGTCTTGCTGCTAGTTCATCTCTTGTGAAGGATATCCATTTGTAAATGGATTATGCCAATATTCCTTCACTGTGTGACCACTTATACACAAATTTCATAAAATTTTGTGTGTGAAAAATAAATCTTTGTTGTTGATATCCTTGAAAATCATTTCTTTGATTATGGTATCCTTAAGAATTATTTCTTTGTTGAAAGCATTGTTTGGGTCTTATACCTCTTTTGAAAGGTTGCTTCCCTTTATATTTATAAGAAGTATTTTATCTCTTCTTATCTTGAATGTGAGGCCTCTACTTTTTGAAGTAGGTTCACTAGCTTTTCAAATATTGGTGTTTGTTCAATGATATTTAATATTGTCACAAATACATTGTATTGAGAAGGGAGAGATCTTAAAATAATTGGAACTAGTGTTTTATTGGATATATTTTTCCTAATGCTTGTAGTGATGCTCATAATTTAATAATTCTCCACTTTTTCATCTTCAAGCAATGGACTTGACTTTATATAAATATAATTTGATTCTAATTCTTTATTTCATAAACTATCTATAGTTTCCTCCATGCATCTTTGGCTATGGTTGAATCTTGAATGTATACTTGTACTTCATATACTACTTCAACATGATGCTTAGTCTTGTATTTATATCTACTTTATCAAACTTTGTCATATATTCACCTTCTATAGTAGGACAAGTAATGGTTTCATCTAGAACTTGCCATTTTTGTTCAAACTTGAGTTGTGTTATGAGTCTGATCTTCTAGGTAGCATAATTATTCCCCCTTAATAGTTGGGAATTAGGCAATAGAAACTTTGGTGCACAACTAGCCATATCAAAATTTCACAAAATTAGCCTAAAAAATGCTTTCTAACAAGTGTCTATAAGCATATACTCATAATTTAAATGATGCCTTGAATTTATGGGAAATGCAATGTTTCGTTGGGAAAAATAAAAAATAGAGGGAATGTTCTTCCTGTAGGGAATATTCTAATATTTTTATTTTATTTTAAAAATAGAAGACTTTCCTTTTAGTCTTGTGTAATTAATAAAAGGAAATAATAGACAAACATGGGCTTTAATAATCCCCCCACAATGCGTGTGGGATAAAAGAATTTTGATTTTTTTTGTTGCATGCAAAATATATTGTCATCATGCTTTTCAATGAATCAAATTAATGGATTCTTGGATGATGACATTTTAAAAATATCTAGGTGAAATTATTAATCCTTTCAAAATATCAATAATTTTCTCCAACCTTGGAATAAATATTGCTTATGAGTTTAAACATTCTTTAGAAGACCCAAAATACTATGACTGTAATCTATTATGATTCTTGAAGGGATGCCAATATTTATATTTATCCAAAAGTTCCAAAGTAATTGGTGTCTTATGTTTTTCCCATGATCAGTTGTTTAGTTTTACTTTCAAGATCTGAGATGTGTGTTGCTTGGCATCAATACTTTTTCTTGACATATTTTTTATCTTTTTGGGCTTGTATAAGGGAGCATCATAGAGACGGATATCTACAAGAAACTTATTTTTGTGAGCAATTACTCTACTTTATCCTCCTAGTACCAACAAATGCTTCGACATGCAAATTTCTATGAATTATTTTACATTCGAGTGCCTTATTTTTATTAGATATAAATATATCTCATTTTATATATATATTGCATAATATTGTTATTTCATGAAGTACTTAGGAGATAATATTTTGATATTTTTAATGCTTTTTTGGGCTTGTGTTTGCATTATGTGCATGAATACTAGTCTTTTATTCTCTTCTTTCAAAATATGGTTGTTGAAACTAGTCAACATTCCTTATCGTATGTAAAAGCAAATGACATCTTCATAACATTATGAACTAGTGAGAAATACTATTTTGAGCACCAAACATATTTGACTACTCATTCTTCTTTTCATTACCCTATTATGAGTTCCAAATGCATTTGAATACTCTTTCTTCCTCGATCTTATATGCATATCCTTTCTTCCTGGGTAATATTATCAAGGTAAAACTTGTTTCCCTAGAAAAATTTACTATATTAGTTTTTAAATTCTTTAGTCATTCACTTCAAAAAATAGGATATTTTCTTTCTATTATTTTCTCTTTAAATATTGTGTTGGACACTTCCATGATATTGGTATGTAGAGAATATAATTATATCTCTTCTTGCAGTTAAGATAATTAACCTTCGATAAGGTTATTTGCCCTTGAAAAATATTTTATTTTAATAAAAATCTCTATTTGAGAATTCTCTATGTCAAAGCTCAAGGAGTATCAAAAGGAGATATTACTCTTTCTGCTACCTACTTTGATACCATATGTTAGAACTCAATTATTTAATGATTTTCATTATGAAATTATAGATGTTTTAATTAATTGGATGTCCATTTTTTGAATCACAATCCTCTAACTAAACTTACAACTATCTTTTTCCTATAGTGCATGGATATTCTTTGTGATGGGTGGTTGTATCACACTCATGTCACATGGGCTATGGTGTAATATTTCCTAACAAACACAACTCGAAGGCTTTGTTGATAATGAACAATATCAACAAGTCTATAGAATACATAAGTCATTGTATGGGTTGAACCAGGCTCCTAGAGCTTGATATATCAAAATTAATGATCACATTTTGTAATATGGTTTCACCAAAAGTTCCTTCGATGAAAATATCTATGTTAAGAAAGTTGACAATAAGATAGTGATCCTTGTCCTCTTTGCTGATGATTTGGTTATCACTAGTAGTTTATACAAATTGTTGATGATATGAAAGATGATTTACAAATAATTATTTGACATAAAAAATTTAGGACTTCTAAACTATTGTCTTGGCATGGAAGTTTGGTAAAGATAGAATCACATTGTGGTCACATAGATAAAATATACCAAGGCACTACTAGAAAAATACAGGATGATAGATATTAAATCTAAGGTGACACCAATGGAGTAAGGGTTATAACTATCTATATATGATAAACTACCTTAGGTATCTACTACTATTTATCATTAGCTAAATGAGAGACAGAGTCTCATATACCTAACAAGCACCAAGCCTGATATCAATTTTGCTCTAAGTTATCTTTCAAGATTTATGTAGGAACCTAAGGAGAGTCATTGGAAAGCTACAAAGAGGATATTACATTATGCATATGGTACAATAAATATGGCTTAGAATATAATAAGAATGATAATTATTTCCTATAGGGATACTTGGGCTCAAATTATATCAGATCCATACATGATAAACATTCAACATCTGGATACATGTTTTATCTAGGATCTAGACCTATATGATGGAATAGCAAAAAAAATATGAATTAGCATTATCACTCACAAAGGTAGAATATCATGTTGCACAAGAAGCTGCATGTGAAGTAATTTGGTTACAAAGCATATTGTCAGTTATGGATATGTGCAAAAAATGACCAATATTGTTAAATTGTGAAAATCAAGGTGTTCTAAAATTGATCAATGAATCTAGTATTTTATGAAAGGACAAAGCACATTTAAGCTCAATGTCATTTCATTTGAAAGCAAGTTTATAATAACCAAATACAACTCAAGTACATTCCCACCAGAGATCAACTTGTAGATATTTCCACAAAGGTACTTGGATGAGTCAAGTTTCACAATTCTCTTTGTATATCGAATAATGTAATAAAAGAGGGATGTTGGAAATTTTTTTATTATATTATTTAGAGAATAGAATGGAAAAGATTTGGAGTGTCACATTTTATCTCTGTTAAAGTAAGGAACACCAAGAATCTCTCGAATTGAAAGAGACATCATATTGTATAAATCTATGTACATCCTTTAATAATATTTGATTGCTCGAACCATCATTCTTGAGGCTACAACTAGTTTTTTGTTATGTTTTCCCTTTGGTCTCATAAAAAACTTGAAAAAGGTTATTTTATATATTTTTAATTATTTTAATCCTTAGGTTTAGTCTTATAATATTGACCAAAATACATCATATAATTGGGTAAAAATATTCCTTCTCATTTATCATTTTATTATTGGTTATAATGTAATTTGATTCTCTTTGAATAAATATATTTTGGTGTCTATGGACATCCCATCATATTATGTGTTCTATATGTTGTGTATTTATTTTGTTAAGTAATACTAGGTAATGTTTAATTCCATTTGTTTATGGAAACTATGTGTAATTTGACATAGATTAGAGGTAAATTCTCTTAAAAAGCTAGAATAAGTAGAGACACAAAAATAGATCTTCCCTTTACCTATTTTTTCAAAGTTGCATATGAAATTTGAATCCATTTGTTTATGGAATCTATGTGAAATCTGATAGAGTAACTATAAATTCTCTAAACAAATTAGAATAATTAGAGAAAGAAAAAATGGATTTTTCCTTTGCCTCTTTTGTCAAAGTTGCATATGAAACTCTAAGAAGTAATTCATCTTAGAATTTGGAAGAAATCAAAGGCTTTGAACAAAAGTTTTATGTGACTAAGCAATGATGCTCCATACTTGCTTTGATACCATGTAGGATTTCACACTTATATCTAGTAATGAACAAAAGAAACCAATTCATTTAAATCTTATATAAAAAGCATAAAACAAGAGGAAAGATAGATATAGATGATGGGTGACCTTGAGAATCAAATAATAACTATGTTATTTATAGTCAAGAATCACAACACCCCGATACAATAAATGGAGTGGTGGAAGTATTTATATTAATATTAAAACCACAATCACATAGTCAAGTTAACCTAAGATGACTTAAAAATTATGTTCTAGGTCAATTAAAAATTATAATATGGGATTAACCATAACAAGGTTAATCTTTGATCATAGGGCTTATATAATTAAATAGTATAAAGTAAATTAAATACATTTGTATAATGTTTGCTTATATGCCTATAGAAAATTACATCATACAATCTTGGCCTTGGCCATCAACTAGATTGCACTTTCAACACCTTCAAAAATCCAATATACATGGGATAATATGTGCATTTGGATATGTCATGTGGGAAATAAATTTTGATATTAAATAACTTACATAAAATAATTTATTTTTCCATCTATAAAGGAACCTAGCATTGATCAATTCCTTATAATTCTTTTAAAATTTGAGAGATCTCGAAGGGAAACATGCTACCTACAGTAAGAAAGACTAGGAAAAGAAGGCCACAATAAGTGAGATTAAATATACTTTTATCATTATTGTTTCTAAAAGAGTCAAGATAAAATACTTTGATAATTTCATTTGGTAAACATGTGAAATATGTTTTATAAAATAACTTAAAAATCATGAAAAATATATTAAAATATGTACTAGAAGTCTAGATTTATATTAGAGTAGAAAGTTGGTTTTATTTATGGTTAGAGAATAATTAAAGATAAAACCAGTGCCCAATAATCCATATATTCTCTTCAATTCATAAAAACTAATACATACTCATCAGACTAAATATGTTTGAAACCTATGATAGAGTTTACTAGAGTTTTCTATATGATGAACATTCCTAGAAATTTTGGTTTTTATCAACGATAATGTGAATGGATTAGTGGTTGTTGCAATTATTTAAAATTTTCTAAATAGTTTTGATGTAGCCATGGATGGTTTCTTATATCTCCCAAAATGGTCTCCCTTTTTATATACCACCAATCCTAGATACCAAACATTTTAATATACCTAATTTTCCTATATACTCGTCGGTACATGAAAGAAGCTAGTCCTCTCGAGATATGTAGTCATATGTGAGAGAGACCTTAAGATACGTGAAAGAGAGATATGTGGTACCAAGGTAGAACTAAAAGGGATTTGCTCCATAGTTTCTTAAAGACAAATCCTGATACATGAGCATAACTTCCCTATATACTTGGAATTTTCAATTTGAGGATAAAAATAGAGTGGAACAAAACATCACAAAAAATATATCCTTATTTTTACTTGATAATTATAGGTCGATGCCTAAACATCGTTATAACAATATATTAGGCTTAGACATAGTAACTTAACAATATTACTTGTAAATAAAATTTAAAGATATCATTTATATTGAATGTTGCAATTGTGCAAAGCACATATTTTGGTTTTTGTGTACAAAATATGTTTTCAATATTTTTTTTTTTGGAAAATATTAGGTGTCAAATATCTCCAAAAATGCACCTTTTGCAACAATTATTATTCTCCTTACAAAATTATTTCAAACAAAAATTTCCTTTCAAAGAAAAACCTTTCTTGCAAATACTAAGTCCCTACCATGCAAGTCAAGTGTCCAATGAGGATTGAACCCATAACCTATCTTTTAAAAAAATTAATCCTTCTTTCAAATGACAATCCACCTACTATGCAATTTGTAACTTATGAAAGCAGCAAAGACATTTTTAACATGAGATATTATACCTTAAAAAGTAGAAAAGAACACAACATGTTGCACTTCTCATCAAAGCCTTTGAATCGACTAATGAGGAGCAAAATTTTGAACCGACCAATCATGTTATGGTCATATGTTATAACATCCTTTGTCACATATTCGAAATGATTCAAATAGAGCAACACATTATTCAAATTTAATCATTGGATCTTTATAGTGCACACCAATTAACATTTCCATGCAAGTTCTTCCACGTAAATATTTTTGTCTACCAAATAGGACATGTTTTATTTATAGCTAATGTTATACCTGTAGATTAAAGATACAACGCCAAACAAAAGATAAAGAAATCACGATAAAAAGTAATGCAGAACACAATTGTACAAAACAAACGATTTTTATTAATCAATGGAGTTTAGAAACTCCTTTTGAGTACAACAGGGACTGTAACCCTTTTCGTGATACAAGATTACAATTTGTGCTAGGGTTCTCCGAAACCCTAGCTGGCACAATATGGTGGCGTCTCCGAAGAATGTATCCTTAACCTCAACAGAATGAGTGGGCTTCGTTGTATCCTTTGGCTCGGACCACTCTAGCTTAAGCAGCTGCTATCATCCAATCAAATCTGCCATTAAAATCCTGCACACATTAAAACTACAAAAAAAAGTTAGAAACTAGTAAGAGGGCTCCACTGTGTGAGCCCTCAAAAACAGTCTAAAACCCTAGAAATGAAATAAATAGAATTCAGAATCTAACGACGGATTAATACATAAAAATATTACTTGCTTTAGAATCTATACCTCTTTTTCTGTTAACGCGATGAGACCAGGCGGCACCTGGAAGTGATGTAACTGTCAAATCGACTGCGAAAGGCGCCCTGGTGCGATCGCTGAACGCCCGCGTGCTTCTGGATTGGGGTTGCAGACACCGGTCTGCGTCTGTGGCTGCGGGTAAACGCCCGCGGGCACTTACGACAAGAATGGGGGATTCTGCATAATCCTGCAGAAGGGATGGCGGCGAAGTTGGCGATGGATGCAGCGATGGATGCGATGAAAAGGGACGGTGATGGATGGGTAGGTTTAACCGAAGAAGAGATAGATAGCAATAGATAACCAAAGAGAGATAGTAAAAGAGATACGGTTTGAGCCATCAAGGTGACTCAATTTATAATCTACTCTTAGGGCACACTTTAGGGTTTTAACGACACTTTGAAAGTGTGGCTAAGATTAAAGTGGATCCAAGGGTAGAGAATAAATCTAGGTTGTGAAACGGATTAATATGGATGGACGGATGAGATTAAATGAAGGATGGACGGCTCAGATTAAATCACTTAAAGTATCTTTATATATATATTAAAATATATTAAAATATTAAAATATATATATAAATATTAATTTAAATAAATTTGGGAATGAAAAATGACGAGAAAGGTGAAATTGGGCCAAATAATGGCGAGAAAAGGTGAAATTGGGCCAAATAATGGCGGGAAGGTGTGGATTTGGGCCAAATAATGACGGGAAGGTGGATGACTGACACGTGGATGATAGGAAGGTATAGATGACTTACAAGTGGTTGGATTTTGGTGTCTACAGATGCCCCTTTTTGAGCTGCTTTGTGTGAAGACACAATGCAGCACAAAAACTTAAGACACCTGAAAAGCTGGATCAGACGCAACTCTCTCTCAAGACTAAAGCACAACTTTGAAGACCAAAGAATAAAAGAATATTTAAAATTTTATCAGCTTACCCCCTCAATTGGCGAGCGAGAATGGTTCTCACAAGCCAATTGGAAGAAATTTGAAAGAAAATGAACCGTTTTTGCCCCAACGGTGAAAAAAAGGGTTGGTGCATGCACCATCTGTTTATGTCCCAACAGAAAATGGGTTGGTGTACAAACCAGAAAAGAATATGATTGAAGACGATATGAGTGATGTGAAAGATGGACCGTTTTCTGCCCCAACGGTTATAAAGGTATTTTTGCCAAACTGTAAATTCCATGATCATGTAAGATGAATTCCACTATAGGAAAATTAGAAATTGATAACGGATGCCCCAACTCATGTGTGTGAGTCCATACTATTAATGAAATTGCCTTGTTGGCGCCATTGATATGAAGAGATGAAAGATGCATGAAAAGAGTCAAGAACTCAGAGATGCTCCTAGTGACTGTATGGATAATTCCTCGGGTCGAAACCAATCAACCTAGGTAGCCTCAATCTCTAGCAAGACTCAAAATAATGATGATATTAAAGATTGTCCATGTTTAAGGCCCCATGAACTAGGCCATCAATGACAACTTTTGAGCAAATTAATCTTGATATGAGGTCACTTGAAAAGTAGAATATCCAAAATTGATTTTCAATTTTCAAACAATGAAATAGTTGATTATGATAAATGGTAGGTGTCCTTATGGTGGTTTAATCCTCTTATCGAATTGCATGGATTCAAATCGCTGCAATTACCAAGGTGATAGAATATACCACTAGATACGAGGTTTACTTTAATTTTATTTGGCAAAAATATGCATGATGAAATAAGAATGAATGAAATTGACGATAGATCAGAAAAATTGATGAATGTGGTTAATTTTGTGAAGGTTTTGAATATTTTTAACCCAATTTGTAAAACAATGATGAATGATGCGCTTTTTGAGCAAAATGACAAAATTTGTGTCCAAAACTATTGTAACCTTCACAAAATATTTTATTATTATAAGAAGAATGGATGAATTGAATTTGATGAAATTTGAAGGAGGTAAGCTTCAATTTTGTAAGTTTTGTTCCTTTATTCAATACTGACACCAAACGCCGGTCTGCATTTGTGGTTTGCAGAGACGCCCGCCAGTGTTTAGGCGCTCTGCAAATGCAGGACTGCGTCTAAATGCACCATGAAATGCCCCATTGCGTTTCAGGGCGCCAAAACCAGCTATTTAAACAGTTTCAGTGAGAATTTCACTCATTTGTGCGTTCAAGCTTGAGAGAAGTGCGTCTGAGGGAGTGGAGTGAAAGGTTTGTGTGGGAGCTATGGCGGAGATAGGAGCGGACGCGCCAGTGCAGCCAGTTGAGGTATTTGTTCATTTAAGCAAGTACTTATTATGTGTTTTTTTTTTTTTTTTTTTTTTTTTTTGAGAAAAATTTGTAACAAATTTTTGTTTTGTTGTTTTGCAGCTTAGGGTGTTAGAGGCACGACACCGATTCTCCCCTATCATTCCGAGGATGAGGAGGTCGTTGTCCCAGGCAGACTGGGAGATATTGGAGGTAGTGGGGCTAGTGGAGGCAGCCCGGTTGGAGGTAGTTCGGGCGGATGAGGGGTACCTCTCGGCTTTGGTCGAGAGGTGGGATCCAGATCGGGGGACGTTCCAGCTCCCGACTGGAGAGATGACGGTGACGCTTGAGGATGTATACCGTATCCTCAAGGTGCCCATGGAGGGGGTGCGGGTGGAGGCTTTGATGATGTTCGTGTTGGCCAACATTGTGGCCCCGAACAGCATCGGGTGCAGGTTCCCATGGAACCTGATGGGTGTAGTGAGTGAGATGCTCACTAATAGGGTAGTGTATGCCTGGGCGCCTACTTTATTGGCACAGGTGTACCGGGAGTTGTATGAGGTTTGGAGACGGGGCCAAAAGGGCCTAGGTTGCAGTGTGGTTCTCCAGTGCTGGGGCTGGGAGCACTTCAGAGTGGCTCGACCGGAGGGGTTGCCATGGGCTCACTGGGACATGAGCCAGGCTTATGGTAGGAGATGGCCAGTGGCAGAGGAGAGACAGCCTAGCCACCCCGTGAGATCGGTGCAATGGTATAGGAGATTATGGGCAGACTTAACAGATGCCCAACAACGCCAAACAAAAGATAAAGAAATCACGATAAAAAGTAATGCAGAACACAGTTGTACAAAACAAACAATTTTTATTAATCAATGGAGTTTAGAAACTCCTTTTGAGTACAACAGGGCCTGTAACCCTTTCCGTGATACAAGATTACAATTTGTGCTAGGGTTCTCCGAAACCCTAGCTGGCACAATATGGTGGCGTCTCCGAAGAATGTATCCTTAACCTCAACGAGAATGAGTGGGCTTCGTTGTATCCTTTGGCTCGGACCACTCCAGCTTAAGCAGCTGCTATCATCTAATCAAATTTGCCATTAAAATCCTGCACACATTAAAACTACAAAAAAAAGTTAGAAACTAGTAAGAGGGCTCCACTGTGTGAGCCCTCAAAAATAGTCTAAAACCCTAGAAATGAAATAAATAGAATGCAGAATCTAACGACGGATTAATACATAAAAATATTACTTGCTTTAGAATCTATACCTCTTTTTTTGTTAACGCGGCGAGACCAGGCGGCACCTGGAAGTGATGTAACTGTCAAATCGGCTACGGAAGGCGCCCTGGTGCGATCGCTGAACGCCCGCGTGCTTCTGGATCGGGGTTGCAGACGTCGGTCTGCGTCTGTGGCTGCGGGTAAACACCCATGGGCACTTACGACAAGAATGGGGGATTCTGCAGAATGCTGCAGAAGGGATGGCGACGAAGTTGGCGACGGATGCGACAATGGATGCGATGAAAAGGGACGGCGATGGATGGGTAGGTTTAGCCGAAGAAGAGATAGATAGCGATAGATAACCAAAGAGAGATAGTAAAAGAGATAGGGTTTGAGCCATCAAGGTGAGTCAATTTATAATCTACTCTTAGGGCACACTTTAGGGTTTTAACGACACTTTGAACGTGTGGCTAAGATTAAAGTGGATCCAAGGGTAGAGAATAAATCTAGGTTGTGAAACGAATTAAGATGGATGGACGGATGAGATTAAATGAAGGATGGATGGCTCAGATTAAATCACTTAAAGTATCTTTATATATATATAAATATTAATTTAAATAAATTTGGGAATGAAAAATGGCGGGAAAGGTGAAATTGGGCCAAATAATGGCGAGAAAAGGTGAAATTGGGCCAAATAATGGCGGGAAGGTGTGGATTTGGGCCAAATAATGGTGGGAAGGTGGATGACTGACACGTGGCTAACAGGAAGGTATAGATGACTTACAAGTGGTTGGATTTTGGTGTCTACAATACCAATGGAATTTCTCCTTCGTACATGGACAACATTTGAATTATTTTAGAAAAAATAGGATAGAAAGTCTCATAGAGCTCTTTGTAGGTAGGATACAAAGGTTATTTAGATAGGTCACTTTTTGTTATACAAATAGAATGTTGATATTCTTTAGATAGAGCACTTTATGTTATATATATAGGGTGATGGAAACATAGAATACTCACACAAATGTTTTCATGAGCTCATAGACCAAAAAATATATTAACGACCTATGACTTATGGGTTGAGGAATTTAAAAAAAATAAATATGAGAATAAATGCAAGGGATGGTAATATACCAAAAATGCTCAAGGTATACCATCGAATGGTGATTATTATCCATTTTCTTGCACAACCTTTCCAAGCTCCAATACAAGATGTAAAACAAGGGAGAGAACATACAATATTTTTAACAAAATTATGCAAAAACAATTTAAACTCATCAATATATTTTATATTCCACTAATATTTTTTCCAACTCTCAACTTGTATACAATATATAAATATATACAACCATATATTTTTGTGTTTCAAGAGTCTCTTTGATGTTTCACCTTCAACTATATATTTTCATCTTCTCATTCTTATCACAAGAAATGTGATTATCCAACCTCTTATAAGATGAAAATCATCAATCATCCCTTGATGATTACATAACAACAAATAATTTAATAATGACTAATAATTAGAAATTTATGAGCTTTCCATTAGAGATAAAACATGGTGGGCAATTATTCAAAAGTTAAGGGAAGAGCTAGAAAAAATGTTACTTTAGAAGTATATAGGCTCTATGGATACAAAGTTTTGTTTACGAAGCATGTTTTATGTAAGAAATCTACAACTTGGAACTTCATATAACAATTTGTAACTAAGAAAAACATCTTAAATTGTTTGTCAATTAGGGATATTATGCTTCACGCTTTCTTGAAGCCTTGTCTTCTTATTTTCTGATGCAAAAATGGTATCCATCACAAACCCATTAAGAGGATTTGAAACATCAAATCATCATCTTCTTCATTATCTCTTTGCTTTCATTATTGGTGGTTGGTTTTTAAAGAGAATGAGTGTTTATTAGGTTGCTTCACCAAGATTGGAAGAATAGATAAAATGTTACATTTGTTTTGTTTAAAAATAAAACCATTTGGTGTTCCATTAATGATTAGTTCTTCCAATATTACCTAGAATCTGTGGCTTGAAAGGAATAATAGAATGTTGAAAAAAAGTCATGAAATTATATTCATTAAGTTTGGACTTATACTCTTTTCTCTCTAGTGCTTATCATGGAAATCCTTAGGTACACAAAATGATGTGTTATTATTTTGGATAAAATATTTAAAACTACCTAGTGGAGTGACCCACGATAATGTAATTACCACAACAACAAAATAATGCTAAAAACGAGGGTTCTTCAAGCTTATAATTTTGATGGTAACCTTGAAAAAGCTAAAAACAATGGTATTATTCAAAAATCTTCTAACCTACTCAAAATGATATAAAAATTCAACAAATAAATATGATGCCGCTAGAATACATTTTTTAGGTGTTTAACATTATCATTGAAAATAATAGAGATATATTTAAATTGGATGAGCTCACTTTTTTTTTTTTTTTTGTTAATATTGTAAAAAAATGAACATCTAAATTAAATTCATAGAATTATTTTTCATATATCAATAAAATATATATTATTAGAAATATCGACATACTTGGAAGAAAGAAATAAAATAGTAAAAAATTTAACTAATTATTAGAATTAATAAAATTCAAATACTAGAGACCAAGAAAATTTGTATCTTTTAAGGTGACATTCAGAGCAAAAGTAGTTGTCAACCATAAGATAGGTTAGAAATGAATCTTAAATATTTTTTAGAATATGATCTGTTTGACCTTTGAAAAAGTACTTCAAATAATAATATTTTGAAGAGAACATATATCCTTCCTCTCGAGCAGCGAATGTGGTGTGGACGTATATGGACCAGGCAGGTACGACTCCACCATTTAAAACTGCAGGAATGGATAGTCTGTGTAGCCAACAACGGAATCCGAGGTGTAAAACGTAGGTCTGCTCTATTTAGTGAGAGGCGCATTCAACTCAAATCTTCGTGGCAAATCTGGATTCGCCTGAAAGTGACGGCCATAAGCGATAAGGTCTTTCTTGCCAGAAGAAATAGCTGTGTTCCCCTCTTCTCGATCGTAACCGCCTGCAACTAAAAACGTCCTCTTGAATGCATTTCTGATGGGTACAAGGCTATTGTTCGTTGCAATCATCTTTTCTGAATTAACTATCCTCGGCTCTACAAAATGCGCATATAAAACGTTGTATTTATTCAAAGCCTCTGTCATATAAAGTCCCAACGCCTCCGGATTTGAGTCATATGCTTCTGAATGCTCTGAAAAGGGGGAAAGCCTCATTCCCACACGGTCTGGTCCGATTGCATCGGCCACAGCTTCCACAACTTCAAGAGCAAATCTGCAACGATTTTCCAATGTTCCACCGTATCCATCGGTCCTGTCCTTTACGCTGTCTTTCATAAACTGGTCCAAAAGATATCCATGAGCCCCATGGATGTCAACACCGTCGAACCTGACGGGGACGGGAAGAACGACACATTACCAATTCCAAATTTTCATTTCAAAGCTTCATAAAATATTTACAGGCATCAAATAACACAGCCCGCAGGCTTTACAATAGCCGACTTCGGCTCTGTTCTTCTACTGTACTACCTCCTCTGTTCTCCGGTCCCCCTCCACAGTTTGAAATTTTGGGTTTTTATCGAGGCCCGGCCCTCCCGGCAATCAATGCCTCCACCTACCAACCTTCCCGCTCGAATTTCCCTCCTGCTGAGTTTTTCAAATTCTGTCATTAATGGCCATCTCCCGCTCTTCCAAGGAACAGGCATTAAAGGCCTGCCTCATCTGCCCCGTCGCTTTGGTCAGAATCGTCCTTCCGAGCCTCTGTCTAACCCATACTGTCCATGCTCTGTCATAGCTATTTTTCGTAAAACGCATCCGAAAGATGGTTCTCTCCCTTTAATGCACGCGGCTGCAAATTTAAATTCAATGATACGTGGCCTCCATCTTCACTTGGATACACGTATTCTCCCGCGTGCAAAATTTGCCATGCCTCCTCCTGGATGTAAAATATTTCAAACACGTGTCCTTCATAATTTTCAAGCTACACGTGGCTATCCACGTGTTAAATCCGGCCTTGCTCGACCGTCCACCATTCCCATTTCGGGCCTTACCCTGCTCTTTATTTTCTTCAACTTCCGTGGTTGTCCACGTGTCAATTTTCGACCTTGTCTGGCCGTCCGCCTCTAAGCTTGGTCTTGTCTTCTCATTGGCCGCGATATCGCGACCCAAACACTGCCTTGACGCTGTCCATTTAAAACCGTCGCGATATCACGACGTCGCGATATCACGACGTCGCGATATCGCGACCCAACCACCGCCGCGCCTTGCTCTTTCAACATCGTCGCGATATCGCGACGTCACGATATCGCGATGGAGATCACCCCTTGCCTTTGCTTCTCAACAACCATCGCGACATCGCGACGTCGCGATATCGCGACGTCGCGATATCGCGACGGAATCCTCCCCCCTTCCTCCTTTGCTCTGAAGAACTGTCGCGATATCGCGACGTCGCGATATCGCGACGCAACTCACCCTCGCCATCAATGCAGCCTTTGAGGTCGTGATTTCGCGACATGTCACGAAATTGTGACATGTCACGATTTTGTGACCCCCTTCCTCCATGCTTTGGAAACACTTCCCCCTTGGGAAAAACTGAAGAAAAATACTTGGAAAATCGAGAAAATTTCTGAAGATGCAGGATTTTTCCACTGTTGTCGGATGCTCCTGCATCAGACACCCCGGGTAAAAAGGAGAAGTGATCTTCACTTCTGACGGGTCCGGTTGCTGCCTCCTGCAACACTCCCGGACTCATCTCTGCCTCAGCAATCTGCTTTAACCCCGGCTCCCGGTCCATACTTCTATCTTCTATCGGACAGATTTCTCCACTGTTGCAAACTTCTTCTGTAGCCTGCGACTCGTCTGTATTTCCTCCTTTTGCACAGAAAAATCTGTGCCTTCTTCCGGGCAGGTCCCGGTACCGCTGTACTCTTCCTCACATGCGATTTTTTTTAATTTTTCTTCTTTCTTCCTCTTTCTTTCTTCCCGTCTTCTTTGCCTTTTCTCTTGCTCCCGTAACTTTATCCCGAGCCATTCTTTTTGCAATGCTTTTAATTGCCGTTGCAATGCTTTTACTTCTTCCTCCGAAACCATATCCTCCATGCCGTCCCGTCTTCTTCGGGGATGCATTCTTCTCTTCTTTTTTTTTTTACCGGGTCTTGGCGTAAACTGCCTCCCGCTCGACGAATCTGCTTACGCACTTAAAGACCGAACTCACACTCTCTCAGAACTCTCCCGCAGGTCCTGGTGCAAGCGCCTCACCTTCGGCGTATCTGTTGCACACTCGAGGAACCACCGGCTCTGATACCACTGACGGGGACGGGAAGAACGACACCTTACCAATTCCAAATTTTCATTTCAAAGCTTCATAAAATATTTACAGGCATCAAATAACACAGCCTGCAGGCTTTACAATAGCCAACTCCGGCTCTGTTCTTTCACTGTACTACCTCCTCTGTTCTCCGGTCCCCCTCCACAGTTTGAAATTTTAGGTTTTTATCGAGGCCCCGGCCCTCCCGGCAATCAATGCCTCCACCTACCAACCTTCCCGCTCGAATTTCCCTCCTGTCGAATTTTTCAAATTTCTCGTCATTAATGGCCATCTCCCGCTCTTCCAAGGAACAATCATTAAAGGCCTGCCTCATCTGCCCCGTCGCTTTGGTCAGAATTGTCCTTCCGAGCCTCTGTCTAACCCATACTGTCCATGCTCTGTCACAACTATTTTTCGTAAAACGCATCCGAAAGATGGTTCTCTCCCTTTAATGCACGCGGCTGCAAATTTAAATTCAATGATACGTGGCCTCCATCTTCACTTGGATACACGTATTCTTCCGCGTGCAAAATTTGCCATGCCTCCTCCTGGATGTAAAATATTTCAAACACGTGTCCTTCATAATTTTCAAGCTACACGTGGCTATCCACGTGTTAAATCCGGCCTTGCTTGACCATCCACCATTCCCCTTTCGGGCCTACCCTGCTCTTTATTTTCTTCAACTTTCGTGGCTGTCCACGTGTCAATTTTCGACCTTGTCTGGCCGTCCGCCTCTAAGCTTGGTCTTGTCTTCTCATTGGCCGCGATATCGCGACCCAAACACTGCCTTGACGCTGTCCATTTAAAACCGTCGTGATATCGCGACCCAACCACCGCCGCGCCTTGCTCTTTCAACATCGTCGCGATATCGCGACGTCGTGATATCGCGACGTCGCGATATCGCGATGGAGATCACCCCTTGCCTTTGCTTCTCAACAACCATCGCGACATCGCGACGTCGTGATATCGCGACATCGCGACGTCACGAGATCGTGACGTCGCGATATCGCGACGGAATCCTCCCCCCTTCCTCCTTTGCTTTGAAGAACTGTGGCGATATCGCGACGTCGCGATATCGCGACGCAACTCACCCTCACCATCAATGCAGCCTTTGAGGTCGCGATTTCGCGACCCCCTTCCTCCATGCTTTGGAAACACTTCCCCCTTGGGAAAAACTGAAGAAAAATACTTGGAAAATCGAGAAAATTTCTGAAGATGCAGGATTTTTCCACTGTTGCCGGATGCTCCTGCATCAGACACCCCGGGTAAAAAGGAGAAGTGATCTTCACTTCTGCTGGGTCCGGTTGCTGCCTCCTGCAACACTCCCGGACTCATCTCTGCCTCAGCAGCCTGCTTTAACCCCGGCTCCCGGTCCATACTTTTGTCTTCTATCGGACAGATTTCTCCACTGTTGCAAACTGCTTCTGCAGCCTGCTGTATTTCCTCCTTTTGCACAGAAAAATCTGTGCCTTCTTCCGGGCAGGTCCCTGTACCGCTGTACTCTTCCTCATATGCGATTTTCTTTAATTTTTCTTCTTTCTTCCTCTTTCTTTCTTCCCGTCTTCTTTGCCTTTCCTCTTGCTCCCGTAACTTTATCCCGAGCCATTCTTTTTGCAATGCTTTTAATTGTCGTTGCAATGCTTTTACTTCTTCCTCCGAAACCATATCCTCCATGCTGTCCCGTCTTCTTCGGGGATGCATTCTTCTCTTTTTTTTTTTTTTTTACCGGGTCTTGGCGTAAACTACCTCCCGCTCGGCGAATCTGCTTACGCACTTAAAGACCGAACACACACTCTCTCAGAACTCTCCCGCAGGTCCTGGTGCAACTGCCTCACCTTCGACGAATTTGCTACACACTCAGGAACCACTGGCTCTGATACCACTGACGGGGACGGGAAGAACGACACATTACCAATTCCAAATTTTCATTTCAAAGCTTCATAAAATATTTACAGGCATCAAATAACACAGCCCGCAGGCTTTACAATAGCCGACTTCGGCTCTGTTCTTCCACTGTACTACCTCCTCTGTTCTCCGGTCCACCCCCTCCACAGTTTGAAATTTCGGGTTTTTATCGAGGCCCCGGCCCTCCCGGCAATCAATGCCTCCACCTACCAACCTTCCCGCTCGAATTTCCCTCCTGCTGAGTTTTTCAATTTTTTGTCATTAATGGCCATCTCCTGCTCTTCCAAGGAACAGGCATTAAAGGCCTGCCTCATCTGCCCCGTCGCTTTGGTCAGAATCGTCCTTCCGAGCCTTTGTCTAACCCATACTGTCCATGCTCTATCACAGCTGTTTTTCGTAAAACGCATCCGAAATATTGTTCTCTCCCTTTAATGCACGCGATTGCAAATTTAAATTCAATGATACGTGGCCTCCATCTTCACTTGGATACACGTATTCTCCCGCGTGCAAAATTTGCCATGCCTCCTCCTGGATGTAAAATATTTCAAACACGTGTCCTTCATAATTTTCAAGCTACATGTGGCTATCCACGTGTTAAATTCGGCCTTGCTCGACCGTCCACCATTCCCCTTTCGGGCCTTACCCTGCTCTTTATTTTCTTCAACTTTCGTGGCTGTCCACGTGTCAATTTTTGACCTTGTCTGGTCGTCCGCCTCTAAGCTTGGTCTTGTCTTCTCATTGGCCGCGATATCGCGACCCAAACACTGCCTTGACGCTGTCCATTTAAAATCGTCGCGATATCGCGACCCAACCACCGCCGCGCCTTGCTCTTTCAACATCGTCGCGATATCGCGACGTCACGATATCACGATGTCGCGATATCGCGACGGAGATCACCCCTTGCCTTTGCTTCTCAACAACCATCGCGACATCGCGACGTCGCGATATCGCGAC
This sequence comes from Wollemia nobilis, assembly GCA_028583015.1. Taxonomy (NCBI): domain Eukaryota; kingdom Viridiplantae; phylum Streptophyta; class Pinopsida; order Araucariales; family Araucariaceae; genus Wollemia; species Wollemia nobilis. Next base: position 6,622,944 of record JAQPPZ010003077.1, on the reverse strand, counting down.
GTCGCGATATCGCGACGGAATCCTCCCCCCTTCCTCCTTTGCTCTGAAGAACTGTCGCGATATCGCGACGTCGCGATATCGCGACGCAACTCACCCTCGCCATCAATGCAGCCTTTGAGGTCACGATTTCGTGACCCCCTTCCTCCATGCTTTGGAAACACTTCCCCCTTGGGAAAAACTGAAGAAAAATACTTGGAAAATCAAGAAAAATTCTGAATATGCAAGATTTTTTTACTATTGTCGGATGCTCCTGCATCAGACACCTTGGGTAAAAAGGAGAAGTGATATTCACTTCTACTGGGTCCGGTTGCTGCCTCTTGCAACACTCCCGAACTCATCTCTGCCTCAGTAGCCTGCTTTAACCCCGACTCCCGGTCCATACTTCTGTCTTCTATCGAAAAAATTTCTCCACTGCTGCAAACTGCTTCTGCAGCCTGCTGTATTTCCTCCTTTTGCACAGAAAAATCTGTGCCTTCTTCCGGGCAGGTCCCAGTACCGCTGTACTCTTCCTCACATGCGATTTTCTTTAATTTTTCTTTTTTCTTCCTCTTTCTTTCTTCCCGTCTTCTTTGCCTTTCCTCTTGCTCCCGTAACTTTATCCCGAGCCATTCTTTTTGCAATGCTTTTAATTGTCGTTGCAATGCTTTTACTTCTTCCTCCGAAACCATATCCTCCATGCTGTCCCGTCTTCTTCGGGGATGCATTCTTCTCTCTTCTCTTTTTTTTTTTTTTTTACCGGGTCTTGGCGTAAACTGCCTCCCGCTCGGCGAATCTGCTTACGCACTTAAAGACCGAACTCACTCTCTCTCAGAACTCTCCCGTAGGTCCTGGTGCAACTGCCTCACCTTCGGCGGATCTGCTGCACACTCAGGAACCACTGGCTCTGATACCACTGACGGGGACGAGAAGAACGACACATTACCAATTCCAAATTTTCATTTCAAAGCTTCATAAAATATTTACAGGAATCAAATAACACAGCCCGCAGGCTTTACAATAGCCGACTTCGGCTCTGTTCTTCCACTGTACTACCTCCTCTGTTCTCCGGTCCCCCTCCACAGTTTGAAATTTTAGGTTTTTATCGAGGCCCCGGCCCTCCCGAAAATCAATGCCTCCACCTACCAACCTTCCCGCTCGAATTTCCCTCCTGTTGAGTTTTTCAAATTTCTATCATTAATGGCCATCTCCCGCTCTTCCAAGGAATAGGCATTAAAGGCCTGCCTCATCTGCCACGTCGCTTTGGTCAGAATCGTCCTTCTGAGCCTCTGTCTAACCCATACTGTCCATGCTCTGTCAAAGTTGTTTTTCATAAAACGCATCCGAAAGATGGTTCTCTCCCTTTAATGCACACGGCTGCAAATTTAAATTCAATGATACATGGCCTCCATCTTCACTTGGATACACGTATTCTCTCGTGTGCAAAATTTGTCATGCCTCCTCTTGGATGTAAAATATTTCAAACACGTGTCCTTCATAATTTTCAAGCTACACGTGGCTATCCACGTGTTAAATCCGGCCTTGCTCGATCGTCCACCATTCCCCTTTCGGGCCTTACCCTGCTCTTTATTTTCTTCAACTTCCGTGGCTGTCCACGTGTCAATTTTCGACCTTGTCTGGCCGTCCGCCTCTAAGCTTGGTCTTGTCTTCTCATTGGCCGCGATATCGCGACATGTCGCGATATCGCGACCCAAACACTGCCTTGACGCTGTCCATTTAAAATCGTCGCGATATCGCGACCCAACCACCGCCGCGCCTTGCTCTTTCAACATCGTCGCGATATCGCGACGTCGCGATATCTCGACGTCGCGATATCTCGATGTCGCGACGGAGATCACCCCTTGCCTTTGCTTCTCAACAACCATCGCGACATCGCGACGTCGCGATATCGCGACGGAATCCTCCCCCCTTCCTCCTTTGCTCTGAAGAACTATCGCGATATCGCGACGTCGCGATATCGCGACGCAACTCACCCTCGCCATCAATGTAGCCTTTGATGGCACGATTTCGCGACCCCCTTCCTTCATGATTTGGAAACACTTCCCCCTTGGGAAAAATTGAAGAAAAATACTTGGAAAATCGAGAAAAATTATGAAGATGCAGGATTTTTTCACTGTTGCCGGATGCTCCTGCATCAGACACCCGGGTAAAAAGGAGAAGTGATCTTCACTTCTGCTGGGTCCGGTTGCTGCCTCCTGCAACACTCCCGGACTCATCTCTGCCTCAGCAGCCTGCTTTAACCCCGGCTCCCGGTCCATACTTCTGTCTTCTACCGGACAGATTTCTCCACTGTTGCAAATTGCTTCTGCAGCCTGCTGTATTTTCTCCTTTTGCACAGAAAAATCTGTGCCTTCTTCCGGGCAGGTCCCGATACCGCTGTACTCTTCCTCACATGCGATTTTCTTTAATTTTTCTTCTTTCTTCCTCTTTCTTTCTTCCCGTCTTCTTTGCCTTTCCTCTTGCTCCCGTAACTTTATCCCGAGCCATTCTTTTTGCAATGCTTTTAATTGTCGTTGCAATGCTTTTACTTCTTCCTCCGAAACCATATCCTCCATGCTGTCCCGTCTTCTTCGGGCATGCATTCTTCTCTCTTCTTCTTTTTTTTTTTTACCGGGTCTTGGCATAAACTGCCTCCCGCTCGGCGAATCTGCTTACGCACTTAAAGACCGAACTCACTCTCTCTCAGAACTCTCCCGCAGGTCCTGGTGCAACTGCCTCACCTTCGGCGGATCTGCTGCACACTCAGGAACCACTGGCTCTGATACCACTGACGGAGACCGGAAGAACGACACATTACCAATTCCAAATTTTCATTTCAAAGCTTCATAAAATATTTACAGGCATCAAATAACACAGCCCGCAGGCTTTACAATAGCCGACTTCGGCTCTGTTCTTCCACTGTACTACCTCCTCTGTTCTCCGGTCCCCCTCCACAGTTTGAAATTTTGGGTTTTTATCGAGGCCCCGGCCCTCCCGGCAATCAATGCCTCCACCTACCAACCTTCCCGCTCGAATTTCCCTCCTGCTGAGTTTTTCAAATTTCTGTCATTAATGGCCATCTCCCGCTCTTCCAAGGAACAGGCATTAAAGGCCTGCCTCATCTGCCCCGTCGCTTTGGTCAGAATCGTCCTTTCGAGCCTCTGTCTAACCCATACTGTCCATGCTCTGTTAAAGCTGTTTTTCATAAAACGCATCCAAAAGATGGTTCTCTCCCTTTAATGCACGCGGCTGCAAATTTAAATTCAATGATACGTGGCCTCCATCTTCACTTGGATACACGTATTCTCTCGCATGCAAAATTTGCCATGCCTCCTCTTGGATGTAAAATATTTCAAACACGTGTCCTTCATAATTTTCAAGCTACACGTGGCTATCCACGTGTTAAATCCGGCCTTGCTCGACCGTCCACCATTCCCCTTTCGGGCCTTACCCTGCTCTTTATTTTCTTCAACTTCCGTGGCTGTCCACGTGTCAATTTTCGACCTTGTCTGGCCGTCCGCCTCTAAGCTTGGTCTTGTCTTCTCATTGGCCGTGATATCGCGACATGTCGCGATATCGCGACCCAAACACTGCCTTGATGCTGTCCATTTAAAACGTCGCGATATCGCGACCCAAACACTGCCTTGACGCTGTCCATTTAAAACCGTCGCGATATCGCGACCCAACCACCGCCGCGCCTTGCTCTTTCAACATCGTCGCGATATCGCGACGCGACGTCGCGATATCGCGACGGAGATCACCCCTTGCCTTTGCTTCTCAACAACCATCGCGTCGTCGCGATATCGCGACGGAATCCTCCCCCCTTCCTCCTTTGCTCTGAAGAACTGTCGCGATATCGTGACGTCGCGATATCATGACGCAACTCACCCTCGCCATCAATGCAGCCTTTGAGGTCGCGATTTCGCGACCCCCTTCCTCCATGCTTTGGAAACACTTCCCCCTTGGGAAAAACTGAAGAAAAATACTTGGAAAATCGAGAAAAATTCTGAAGATGCAGGATTTTTCCACTGTTGCCGGATGCTCCTGCATCAGAACCCTAGAGTCGTTCACATCATAACAAGATATGGGATATAATTGGAAACTTTTTATCTTACGGTAAACTCAAACCGAGGCACAAATTGATCTCACCTGCATCTATGGCATTGCAGCATTTCGAAATTCTCTAACAACAATTGGAACTTCCTCTTTTTTCAAAGGGCCAGGTGTAGGGAAGTCTGCTACGTCCTTCCGATTTGGCAAAAGAATCTGTCCCGATATCTTTTTGTTTGTTGACGAAACTGGAGATTCCCCATTCGGCATATACGCTGCATGTCCATGCAATACTCATCTGTAAATACACTCCCAAATCTTTGCTATGCCAGTTTCCGAAGACTTATACCAAGTCTTAATAAATGACGATGTTTCCAACATGGATTTAAATGTAAATGCTAATAATACTAACCCGTGTGCGCAATTCTTCCACAATGCCATAGTTGACAGAAGAAAATTCCTCCCTTCTCATGGACAGCGTTCACAATGGGCTTCCAGGCTTCAAATTGCTCCTTGCTCCATATTCCAGGCGATTCTGGATACCTGCGTTGAAAATTAAATTATAATTCAATTTATAGCTTAGAATGCAAAATATTATTGCATCTTAAAGGAAAAGAAGTAATAAGAAGAAAGGAACTCGTTGCCCACCCATGAGCAGAACGAGAAACGCCAGTTGCTTCTGTGATCAACAAGCCACCGGTAGTTGTTCTCTGAGAGTAATAAAGAGCTGCATGTGGTTGAGGAATGCGATTATAGGATCTGAATCTAGCCATAGGAGCTAAAACCACTCTGCAAAATATAACAAGACAGATTTCATAAAATTATTTTACTTGGCTGCCCTGCCTTGGCAAAAGATTAAAGGATTCTGCATGCAGACATGAAGTAAGCAATGTCATAAAGAAAATAAACCTGTGAGACAAGGAGAATGGACCCATTTGGTAGGGCCTCATCACTGGAATCGGGCTTGGCAGGTGCTTCTCGCTTTCTTCTTGTTGTTGTGTGGAGTGCTTTTGAACAACTGACTGAGTCATTTTTTCTTCTTCTTCCAACCAAAGGGAAAAACAGATAGAGGAAAACTTCAAAGTTAGAGAGCCTTCTACACTCGCAGTGTAATTGGGATTGTTGTTATGCGAAGGAGAAGTGGAAATGCATATTTATAAGGACAAAGGCAGGTGGTCTGTGTTAAAGCAAGTGAAATTTCTTAAAAAGATAGATGGTGTACTTACATAGGTCACTCTACATATTCAAACTTAGAAAGCAAGTGAAATTTCTATAAAGATAGATGATGTACTTACATACGTCACTCTGTACATATTCAAACTGCACTCTTAATTCTGTGGTGGTCTTTTGTTATGCTGATGTCACTCCCTAGGTTGACGGTGTCCGAGTAACAAAGGACCGACCGACCAACAAGAAAAGAACTCCTCGAGGCCCTTTAAGTTGACGCCCCCTCTATTTACTGATGTCCCCCCTTACGTTTTCAGAGCTCCCCAGGCAATCTCGATTGGAAGTTTTAGGAAGAACAGCAAAACAGTATTCTGATTTGATTTTCCTATCTAAAATTGAACATGGGAATTACAGGTCCGTTGGTTCTACACGATGCTTAGTATGTTTTGAACAGGAGATCCCCTACCCCTTCAATTTGCTAGTATCTAGGGAGGCTTTTCCTTTTTTACTCGCTTCCTTGACTGTTTGGCTTGCTTTTTTCTGTTGTATAAGCATGGCCTCACAACTATTCTGTTTGATGACTATATATATATATATATATATATATATATATATATATATATATATATATATATATATTCATAACAAAGTAATGACAACGTAAAATAGTTTTACTTGATCATCATACATCTCTTTAATGTTTTATGTTCATATATAGGAACGCAATCACAACATAAAACTAGTTTTTATGTTGTTATTTTCAGGATGGATTTTTTTCTATAAACATGGTTATTTTTAAAATTTGGCATTTTTAATTATAAAAGATACTATTAGATAGAATAGCAAAAATGTTCAATAAGATGAGTTTAAAATTGAAATTTTGCTGATATTGTTGATAATGTCTTCACATGGTATAAAAGTTTTAATTTAATCGATTATTTTGTTTTGAAGAAGTCCACCTCAAATAATGGAAATGTCCTAATAAATCTATAAAATCAAAATCAAATTAACAAGAGTTAAGAACTTATTGCATTTGTCATTTTTATATGCTTTATATATATATATATATATATATATATATATATATATATATATATATCAATTTTTTAAAGTAAATTATATAAATGTTAAAATCTAATCAAATTATTACTCAAAACAACATATTACACCTGGTTTCTTTCCTTTGGATGCTAATTTATAGATATAAGTGCATGTAATTCTCCATTCATTTTTATCAAGTTATACATACAAATACTATTATTGATGTAATTTTATTTATTTTAAGTTTTAATAATTTTTTAAAATTAACTTAGGCCCATGGTAGATGAGGTAATGGATCAACTACATATTTAAGATCTGAATTTTTTGTTTTTCTTTTGGCTTGAGAACAAGGGATTGTACTGGTATCCCCATCCTTGAAAAATTACAACTTTCTCCTTTAAAGAATGAGAGTTTACATACAAATTAAATTCTTATCTCGTCTCAATTGCATTGCTATACCTACATCATTTTTCATAAAATGTACGAATTCTTGATTTTCATTGTATAAGATCTTTTTCAATTTTTTGTGTGAATAAAATATTCAAGAATTTAGCATACTTCTTCTTGACATTTTTCTATAGCATCCGATACAATACCAAAACTCCACCTCTACTTTCTATGCATGATTTACCATATATGGATTGCTAGTTTCCTTCTTGAAGGATAAATGCAACCACATAATTTGTAATAAACAATTTATATGAGAACACATTAATGTTATAAAATAATGAAAATATTACCAATAGAAAATATTACAGTAAATCTTAAACATTATTTGATTTAGGTATTCAACATTTTCTTGTTAACTTCAGCTAAACTTAGCACTTCCTCTAACCATGAAAAAGAGACACAAGATTCAATTATTTTTGAAGTACTATAATTTATTTGATTTTATATTTTAATTTTTAAAAGGTTATTTTTAAACTAATTTTAATTTAAAAAATATTATTTAATTATTAAATTTGAATCTATAAATAGAAAAATAAAATGTATTTTATTGAAATTTATTAAATTTAAATGTATGTTTAAAGGAAAGAGCTTTTAAAATTATGAGATCATCATCATAGGGAGGAAGAAGAAGTTGAAAAATTAAAATTTAGAAGGTATCTTTAATAAAATTTAAATTTTGATCATGATTTTAGAGGAAGTAAGACTTTGGCATAATGTCTTAATGCTTAGTTACCAAACTTCTATAGGCTAACTACGGCCATTACAACTCAGAATAAACCTATATAGATGGAATTATATAGGGATAGGGAAAATACATCCCCTTTAAGTGTTATGAACCTTGAAGAATAAACTCTATGTTGTGGTCAAGTTGTCCTATAATGAAACACAAAGTAGAAGCAAAGAAAAGAGAAGGAACCTGTGAAACTAACTGATTATAAGTACAATTTGGGAGAAATTATAACTTATCCAAATCCTTTTGTGGATAGGAGATAGTACCTATTTTGAGATCATCCAATAAGACGAGGTTAACTACTTAGGAGGAAGCTATATTATGTACCCTAAGGAAGTCTATAAGAATAATGGACTCCAAAAATAGAAATAGGAAAATAATAAGCTCAACTACGAAGCTTGGAAGGATAATGGTAGGGTTATGCATAAGGGGTTGGACTCGAAATGTACTTGTAAAAAATGGTGAATCCTAATCAAAATCAAGGTGAATCCTAAGCAAATCAAATAAATCATCTTCACATTAAAATTTGTATTATTTGAAGCCCTAAAAAGTAAGGTTATCTTTGGGGCACATTTTGACCTATTAAATTATCTTATAACTTTATAAAAATACCACCATTAGATCAGGCTCAAAAAGAGCTTTCCAACGAGTACAAATATGTCTCTATTTGGATATATATTGTGGCAAATTAACCCTAAGAAATAATTATTCTTAAAAAATTTAGGCGAATAGGCCGACATCGAGGGTCCTCATATTCACCAATTTCTAATTTTGAAAATATTAATATTTATCCAATTTGTGAATATTCACAATTATGCATAATCCTTGATAATGGACTCTAGAAAGAGAACCAAAAGAATAAAGGATTCCACCAAGAGAATGACCAACATCACATCTATAGTTAAGTTGCTACAAGAGGAAATGGAGAACCTTACATAATTAGTTAGGTTGCTTCAAGAGCAGATGGAGCAACAATGTGTAATGATAGAAATACTTGTTAAACGATAATCTAAAAATGGGAAAGGTAAGGGAAACTTAGGAGAGGTACCAAAGTTCAAAAAAAGGAACAAGGGATACCGAGGGAACTATAAGAAGAGTTTTGTAAAGGAGAATAATCCAAAACCTTAACCTTAGAAGTAGAATAACTCGGATTAAAAAGAACAAAAATGGGATAGAAGGTAGGAAAGATCTCAAACACCCAAAATAGGTCTCTTCATTTATGGGGTCCTCATTATGCAAATAAGTATCCCCAACAACTAGAGTCTAGTAACAGAGTCAAGGAGAAATTAAACCAAATCTATGCAACTATCGAGAGTCAAGACCTAGATGTACAAGAAACCCCCATGATACTAAAAGGTAAGTTATTTAATAATAATATTAAAGTTTTAATTGATAATGAAGCTACAGATAGTTTTATTTCCACTAGTATTATTAGAGATATGTCAAAAAGACCTAGATTATTGGTACAAGGGTGGAAATTTGAGTATGGATCTGAATAGAATTACTCAGTAGATCAATGTTTACCTATAGCCAAGATCATCTTACCTAATGGATATACTATTTGGAACTTAAATGTAGCACCACTACATGCCTTTGATATCATCCTAAGGATGAATTTTATAAAGGCTCATGGAGCCCTAATCAACTTACAATAAATATGGATAGAATATACTGATAAAGATAAGAAGAGAGTAAGGGTTTAAAGTAGATTTGTTTCCACCATATTTATTGTTAGCTATACAACTAAAGAAGATAATCAAAGGAGGTGTCATATTGTATGTGGTAAATGGTAAGACGGGTGATATTGAGGATGAGAAAATATTTAAGAAACATCCAATTTTACATGAAGTCAAGGATGTATTTCTAGAATATCTCTCAGGCCTACCACCTTGGCTTGAATTTTACTTCACCATTGAAATAATGCCATGAGATGAACCTATTGCAAGGAAATCATATAAAATTACCCCATTGAGTTGTAAGAGCTTAAGGTACAACTTTAATATTTGTTGAAGGGTTTGATTAAGCCTAGTGTGTCACCTTGGGGAGCTTCGGTATTATCTATGAAAGAGAAGGATGATTCCTTGAGGTTTTACATTGATTACAAAATGTTTAATGAGGTCACAATCAAGAATATGTATCCATTGCCAAGGATAGATGATCTATTGATCAATTAAAGAAAACCACTATCTTTTCAAAGATTGATTTGAGATAAAGATACCATCAACTAAGAATTCATGAGGAGAATACTCACAAAATATCCTTTAAGACTAGATATGAGCACTATGATTTCATAGTGTTACCTTTTGGTTGACAAGTGCACCAACAACTTTTATCAATTTGATGAATAATTTATTTTAAAAATATCTGGATTGATTTGCTTATATATTTCTAGATGCTAACTTGATATATTCATACACCAAAGAGAAACATGACCAACATTTAAAGTTAGTATCAGAGGTGTTGAGAAAAAACTAACATTATGAAATATTGTATAAATGTGAGTTATATGCCTTACAAGTTCAATATTTAGTGTATATTATATCCGTAAAAGGTATTGTTATGGATCCTAAGAAAATTGAGGTCATTCTAAGTTGGCTTGCACCCAAAAATATGTTTGAGGTTAGAAGCTTCATGGGAATAATTAAAAATTATAGGTGTTTTGTAAAGGACTATTAAAAAATTGCCTATCCTATTACCAACCTTAAAAGAAAAGGAAAGGATTTTAAATAGAAAAATAAGTATAAGACCACTTTAAACTCTAAAAACTAAGGTATCTATAATGCCAATTCTCAGGATCCTAGATCCTCTTGGAAATTTTACAGTATGTACATATGCTTGATTAGAAGAATTAGGAGAGGCATTATCCTATAATGAAGCTACAGTAGCATATGAGTCCAATAAACAAAATAAGCATGAGATGAATTATGCTACACATCATCTAGAATTGGGAGCGATTATGCATACACTAAATATATGGAGGTATAAATAACACAAGCTTATACTGAGATAGGGGGGTGAACAGTATAAGGTAAACTTTTACTTTTCTTTCCAAACAATATTATCCAATATTATCAATTGCAATACCAATAGAAATAACAAAGTAATAAACAAATCATCACATACATGAGAGACACAAATTTAACATGGTTCACCCAATGTGGGTTACATCCACGAAGAAAACTTTTCTTCTAAATTTTCTTAAAAAATGTCATGGGAACCAATTCCCTATTACAATATTTATGGAGCTATATCTAAAGGAGATCTCAATCCCCAATGCTCTGGTTCGTAGATATCTCTCTATAGGAGAACTCTATCCCCTTTGCTCTGGTTTGCGTATCTCTCTCCAAAATATAACTCTATCCCATTTTCTCTGGTTTATGGATCCCTCTCCACAGGAGAACTCTATCCCCTTTTCTCTAGTTTATGGATATTTCTCCATAGGATAACTCTATCCCCTTTACTCAGGTTTGTGGATCTCTCCATAGGATAACTCTATACCCTTTGCTTTGGTTTGTGGATATCTATCCATAAAATAACTTTATCCTCTTTACTTTCATTTTTGGGTCTCCATCTATAGGAGAACTCTACCTCATTTGTTCTGGTTTGTGTATCTCTCTCCAAATTTTACTCTCAACTCTTTCTGAAATCTACACCAAGCCTCGTCATAGGGATAGCATAAATATTCTCTACTCTACTCACGAATTTATCCAAATTTGCACACATTACATGCACAAATCTACTTTCTATCTCTGCCCAAATCTACATCAAACATTTTTACAAGGTTAGCACAAATCTATCTCAAACCTACTCTCTATTACTGCCCAATTCTGCTTCAAGTCTTCTCACAAAACTTGCTCAAATATACCTAAAGTATTCTCATAAGAGTTGCTCAAATCTACCTCAATGCTGCCTCAAGTCTTCTCATAAGACTTGCTCAAATATGCCTCAATGATGCCTCAAAAGCTTAAATATTTCCAAATATTGCATATAAACAATACTTATATCTCTTTCAAAAATGCTTTCTTCAACTAGGAAATTCAAACATATTATACCTAGAATTAGTTTAACCTCTAGAATATATATAGAATTATATGCATTATCAAATACCCAATATGTTCTTCACATTCACAAATATTGCATTCATCCAATCTAATTTCTATCTCTTGCAAATCCCTCTCAAATCAAATCAAACTAGTATATAATTGTTTTTCACAAAATTGGTCAATAGTTCTTGTAAATTTACTCTCAAGGGTCAAACACAAAAATGCAAAAAATTCCTTCACAAGATTGATCTCAAACACTTCACAATTACTTTCAATATATTTCAAACAATTGCTCAAAATATTTGACAATGATGTACAAAATTGGTCTCAACCCTAGCACAAGTATTTTAGATTTCTTTCAACAATGAAGCACACTTTTTTTCACAAACACTATCTCAAATATTTCTAACAATACACACTAATAAAACCTTTATCTCCACCTTATAATTCTGAAATTCTTGCTTAAGCAACCACCTTAGATAAGGAATAACATCAAAATACCTCTTAATTGCATTGATGAAAATGAGCCCTTAAAACTTATTCCAAAATAATTTTCTTTTTTCCACTTCAAGAGGTTAGCCAATATTCTTTTTAAAACACTAAAAACCTTCCATCAAATTGTGCACAAAAATATTTGCTCAATACTCCTTTTATTTTCTCAAAATAAGGTTTTTAATTAAAGAACAAAAACCTTAAAACTTTCCTTCACCATGCAAAATACACACAATAATTAAACCATAAAACACCTTATAACTCCTACTCTTAAAACACATGCAATAAACTCATACAATGAAATAATCCATATCACACCTTATTTCTCCTTCTAAATAGATTTTAAATTTCAATACCAAAAGATCCTTTTCACACCTTATTTCAGATTTTAAATTCCAATACAAAAAGACCTTTTTCACACCTTATTTCTCCTATACCAAGCACAAATTAAATAATAACTCAACCTTATAACTCCATAAAATTAAATTATAATTAAAAATTAAATACCTCTTTTATTATGCCCTCAATGTTATTCGAACCTCTCACCTCGTGAGAGAAAGGCATCCAACAAAGGGATCACTACTAGCTGCACAAGCAATGCTTGTGAGACCACAAAGGCACCAATAACCTTGTGTTTCCTCCTGCTATGAACTCATCCAAACAAAACAAAATGTACACGATGGATTTCAAACCTAAAACCTCCTCCTCACAATACCTTCACATTGGCTCAACTACCAGCTGGTCTAGCTAGCTGGATGAGATGTGATAGGCACCAAACCAACCTTAAATCTCTGTTGTTTGCTATAGAAAACTATGTTGTCACTTCATTTTATTCTCTACCACATGCAACAAATTATATATTGATTTAATACATGCACGAATTTCACAACAACTTTTGCAAATTATATTAAACATGGGTATTTATATGTTTTAACTTGGTCTTTGATCAATGTATATGCCACCTTGTTCGTTTCACCCCATACGACATCGACCTCCTTAATTTGAATTTAATTTAAAATTAATTTGAATTTACTTTCAATTAATTGGTGCTCAAATATTATAACAACTTGAAATATTTATATTACAATAAAGATATTATAATATTAATCCTTTAAACCTTGCCTTCACATTTAATATTATTGCCTTCAATAATATTAATATCTTGCATTCATTTTTAACTCATTGTCCCAATGAACTCTTTTGTCCTTCATTATAATATTCAAAAATAGATATTGTAATGTTTTTATCAATCAATATTATAATAATAAATATTATAATATTTTCCTTGATATTAATGACAACCAATGACATATTCTCTTTTAACATCAACCTATGACATCAATCCTTTGACATCAATGACAACACACTATACTCAAAATTTCCAACAATCTCCCCCTTTGTCATTGATGGCAACCCTTTCTAAAAATTATTTTTACAACCACTAGATTCCAAATTTGCTCCCCTTGAGAAACTACTCGTCCTAACTGAATGCTCTCCCCCTTACTCAAATATCTCCCCCTTTGACATCAATGGAAAAGGGACTCTTTTGGGGATAGAGATAAGACTCTTAGCTTAGCCCCATCCCACATCCTCTCCTTGAGGTGATTAATTTTTGGGGTGGGAGTAATTCTACTCCCAACATACATTTCTCCTTTTCTTTTTCAAGTTTCCTTTCCAATATCTTTGTAATCATACCCTTTTGATCCTTTTGAGTGTCCCTGTTCTTGCTTAACTCTAGAAAATCTATTCTATACCACTTGGCCTTATGCCCAATATTATTACACTTGTAACACCTAATGTTGTAGTTCTTTGAAGGTGTAAATTATTTGAAGTTCCTCTTGGTGAATCCATAATCCTTTCTGTCATGAACCCTGCAGTGGATCGCTTTATGAGCAAAGTGATTACATGAGTAGCAATACCATTGAAAGAAATATCCATATTTGAATGAGTTGAAATTCCTTTTAGAGAGGCTATACTCCTTCTTCCCATGAACCCTGCAATGCATAACTTTGTGACCAAAAATATTACATGCATCCTTTGAAGAAATATTCATCTTAACTTGAAGCCTCTGATCTCTTAGTCCTTTCTTTGCCTTCTGTGTGATGATCAATGTTTATTTTTTGTGCATTGTTCTATTTCTTAGTGAAGCTTCCCTTCTTCAACTTATCTATATAGGTCTTAGATTATTTTTCAATCTCTTCCTTTGAAACTTCCTTTTTTTTTGAGCTTGAACTTGACCCTTCTTCTTGTTTCCCTTGTCCTTCTTCAAAACCAGGTCCTATTTTAATAAATTAAGATCTTTGTGAATTGATAATTCTATCCAAAGCTTTTGAAATTTTCCCAAACCTGTGCAACTTATCCTTAGAATATTTCACTTCCATCCCTAGAGAAACTAGTTCATGTTCTAATATTTCACATTCTAACTCTTTTTGTTCTAAATTTTCAACCATGACCTCTTTAAATATTCTTACATTAGCTTTCAAGTTTGTGAGGTCTTGTAGAAGATTTTATTTTATTTCCTCATGTTCTTGAACTTGAGGCTTCAGTATTGAATTATGCTTTCTAACTATTTTTAACTCTTTAAGAACAACAATGAGTTCTTCTAGATCAACTGTGCCTTCTTCTTATTTTTTGAATCTTTCTCTTCTTCTTGGTATTCAAGAGCATCTTCATAATATTATACTTTATCTTCAACAGAAGCATTTTCTTCCTCTTTTATTGCCAAAAATAGAATCTCTTCTTCCTCACTATTTGAGAGTCTTTCATTACTATCACTTGAAACATTGTTTGAATTGTTAACATTGAAACTCTTCTTGTGCCTTTGAAAGAACTTATTTTTATGCTTGCCTTGACCATATATGTCTTTCTTTTTATATCAAATTTTTCATCTTCCTTTTCCTTATAATCCTATTTCTCTTCATTGCAACTGCTTCCAACTTGTGGACAATGCATAGTAAACAAAATTACTACAATTAAAATATTTCACAGTATTCATACCTTTTTGTTTTCTTGGGTACTTCTTGTTTATTCTCACATAGTTAACTTCTTTATTATAACTTGACTCACCACTTTATTCTAGTTTCTTATGTTTTATCTTATTTGAAGCTTTGAAAGTTGTGTCTTTCTTGGAATT
The DNA here is from genome assembly GCA_028583015.1 of Wollemia nobilis. Lineage (NCBI taxonomy): Eukaryota > Viridiplantae > Streptophyta > Pinopsida > Araucariales > Araucariaceae > Wollemia > Wollemia nobilis. The sequence goes on along the minus strand of JAQPPZ010003077.1, from coordinate 6,607,862 downwards.
GTAATTTTTTCTATTAGCATCTTATAAGCTATGAGAATTCCATGTAACTCATCCATAGTCAACTTATTAATATCCTTCATCTCTTCTATAGTTGAAACCTTTGCATCATACCTTATAGGGAGTGATCTTAATACCTTCTAAGCAACACTAGAGTCCCCAATTTTGAGTCTAAGTCCACACATGGTATTAAAAACCTCATCAATATGAAGTAAGTATTTATTAGTATCTTCTTAATATCCCATTTTAAAATCTTCAAACCTTCTCTTATGGTTTTGTAGTTTTTCCAAATTGACTTTGTTATCTCCTTCATATATTTGCTTCAATTTATCCCATATCAATTTTGTTCATTTGCATTGCCTAACTTTCACAAATTTTGATTCACATAATCTACTTAATATTCCATTCATAGCCTTGGCATTATTCACATGTAACTTCTTACTATCCTTATCTATGGGATAAGTAGCTATAGATGTGAACCCATACTCAACATATTGCCATGTTTCATATCCTTGTGCCATCAAGTAAGTATTCATCCTCATACTCCAAAAAGCATAATTATTCCTTTCAAACAATGGAGCCTTATTTTATGAAGATCCATTCTGAGATGCCATATGTGTTTCTATAATATCTTCCTTCAACTGGTTAAACTTTTCGAAGGAACCCGCTCTGATACCAATTGAAGAACAAAATCTTATACTGAGAGGGGGGGTGAACAGTATAAGGTAAACTTTTACTTTTTTTTTATTTGTGGAAAACATCCCAAAAGGGATGCCACTTTTGGGTAAGACCCAAGGAGGCGGGGGTATCCATTCCACCAAAAATGCCCAGGACTCGGACCTGGCCTACCACCTTTGACATACTCAAGGAGCAAACAAACACACAAAACCAATTTAAAAATAAGTAAATAACAACAAAAATAATAAAATAAAATAAAAAACATGCTCCTTGAGTGTGTCAAAAACAAAAGCACAACCAAACACGCACAATAAGATAAAAGAAACCACAACACAAACCACATAGAAAAACACAAGAACCACATAACAAAACACAAACAAGACAAAAACAACAGAACACTACAAAGACATAACCCAAAAAAAACATGAAAAATAAACACAACCAAAACCTAAAAAATAAAATAAATAAAATAAAAATAAAAATAAAAATAAAAACAACCAACAACAGGACAATAAACAAAAACAAAAAACATAGAAAACACTCACACATAAAAACATGAAATAACACAAACAAAGAGAAACCCAAGAACAAGAACAAAAAAAAACACAAGAACAATAACAAAAAACATAAAAAAAAAAAAACAAAACAACAAAAACACAAGAACAACAAAAAACAACACAAAGAACACAAAAACAAAACAAAACAAAAGAACCCACCCACCTTAAAAAACTAAACAAAAAAACAAAGAAGACAAAAGAAAAAAATGAACAAAACAATGACCTATCTAGACCAGAAGACTATTAAGGCAAGAATCAACAGAGGAAACAAAATAAAGAATAGAATGAGCTAGGGAACTAAAAAAAACTGAATGAACCAAAGAGAAACAAAAAAAAAAAACAAGAAGAAACTAGGTACCTTTGGAGCCATCCAAAGAAATGATAGAAAGAAGAGCTTCCCTAATTTGAGAAGCCCACCATATAGGAGGGTGGCCATAACAAGTAAGATCACCTTTGTCCAAAGCCCAATTAGCTAAAGCATCAACACTCTTGTTTTGATCTCCGACCACATGATTGTAATCAACTTTCAAAAATCCCATCTGGATTAACTGAATCTTCTCAATAATTCTTTTTATTCTCCAATCCACCTTATGATTCTTAGAAGGAGTCTTCAAGAGATTAATCATAAGTTGAGAGTCAGACTCAACTAACACCTTTTCCCATCCAACCTTAGTAGCCTCCTGAAGGCCTCTAAGGATACCATACCCCTCAGCAAGGTTATTGGAAAGAATACCCAAATTCTCAGCAAAAGTAAAAACCAGGGAGCCATCTGAAAGTCTACCAATTCCTCCCACACTGGCTTTTCCAGGGTTCCCTCTAGAGGCTCCATCGGTATTGACTTTTCCAAAATCCTTAGGAGGAGGTTGCCAATTTCTAGTCCTATCCATCTTACTAATACTCACATTCCCTTTAAGTTGGTTGCCCTTAGAAGGTTTAATCTTCAATATTTGCATCACTTGATCCCATCTTTGGTGGGAGTTTTGGGGGTGATTAAGGAGTTGATGGACTGATTCAACTAAGTTGGCTATGGTCTTTTGCCAAATATAGTGAATATCCTTCCTATCTTGATTAAAAATTTGGCTGTTCCTTTCATTCCAAATATTCCAAAGAAGAATGGTAGAACCCATCCAAACTAAGTGCCTAATAAAATGATCAACACCCTCTTGATTAGGCCAATCCCTCCAAAGTTGTTCAAAAGTAAAAAAATTGGACCATTGTAAGCCAAGTAAAGTGGCCATTCTCCTCCATAGCTCAGAGGCTAAAGTACACTCAATAAAAATATGGTTGATATTTTCTACATTCTCTTCACACATTTCACATCTAAAAGGGCCATGAAAACCACGCTTCATAAGTTGCTCACCGGTAAGCACCCTACGATGCAATAAAAGCCAATTAAAGAACCTCACCTTAGGCCAGAGCTTTTGAGCCCACAATTGAGAAAATATGTCAGAAGAATGGTTGGGATTATTATGGCATAAGGTCAAATAACCTTGAGCAACTGAATACTCACCCTTAGTAGTGTTGTTCCATCCAAAACAATATTTTTCATGGGACCAAGAGAGGGATCTCATATGAAGGATGCCTTGGATATCTTGTCTTTGCCTTTCTGGGATTTGAATAGGCCAGTCCTCAATAGGGATCCAATATCTACCAACCTTTGAATTACCAGTATGGTACCGAGAGTAATTAGCCACCTTTATCCAATTAGCTCGGTGAAGCTCCTCCATCCAAGGCCTCCAATCGGGAAACTGAGTTATCAAAGGCTTGTGACCATCCCAAGAATCTATCCAAAAATTTGCATGTTGACCATTATGAATGATCCAAAATAATTTTTTCTTTATCAAATCCTCACCAGTCTTAAGAACTACTAAAATGGGAGAACCTTTGGTAGGAAGTTGATAGCGAACAAGGTCTTCAGGCCTTTTGTTCTCAAGCATATTTAGCATCAGAGATTATTGGCCCAAAGAGCATTGGGGTTATGCAACATCCTCCAATATAATTTAGCAGCTAAAGCTTTGTTGTTATTAATTGAAGACCGGAATCCTAACCCCCCTTCACTCTTAGGAAGACATAAAGTATCCCATTTCACCAAGGCCCATTTTCTTTTCTCCTTAGTACCACTCCAAAGGAAACGATGACTGATTTGATCCAATTCTCGAAGAACAGCCTTTGGGATATTCAAAATGGAAGAAACATAAATAGGAATAGCTTGAAGGACTGATTTTACCAAGGTGATTCTACCCCGAGAAGAAAGCCACTTGTTGGTCCACTTTCCAATTTTCTTCTTGACTTTGTCCAACAACCAATTCCAATCTTTATTTTTTTGCCTTTGAATATTTATGGGAATACCTAAATAAGTGATTGGAAGAGAGGTCTTCTTATATCTTAATTTATCCAAGACCATGGATTCCTGTCTAGCAAAGCAGTGAAAGAAAATAACTTTAGATTTGTCTTCATTGATCAACTGCCCATTAGCCTTAGAAAAATAGCTAATGATTTGCTTAATATTAGAAGCTTCCTTAACTGTAGCTTTACCTAAAAGGGTAGAGTCATCCACAAATTGAAGATGAGAGATAGGTCTAGCTCCATGAGCAATGGTAACTCCCTCAAGGGTTTTGTTTTCCCTCTTTTTGGTTATAGTCCTACCCAAGCATTCAACAAGAATGATGAATAAATAAGGGGATAGCGGGTCACCTTGCCTAATACCTCTGGAAGCTAGGAAAGACTGAGAAGGCCTGCCATTGATAAGAACTAAGTAGGAAACTGAAGAGATACATCCCATAATCCAATCCATCCAATCCTTAGAGAAACCAAATTGCCTCAAAACTTTGATAAGGAAGTGCCAATCCACTCTGTCATAAGCTTTGGATAAGTCTAACCGGATGAACATAGAAGGAGAATTTTGCATATCCATGGAATGGATGGCTTCCTGAGCAAGAACTATCTCATCTACTATTTGACGTCCTTCCACATATCCCCCTTGCTCTGGGGAAATAATCTTATGCAAAAGAGGCTTCAACCTTTCTGCCATGATTTTAGTAATGATTTTGAGAAGAACATTACATAAAGCAATAGGTCTAAAAGTTGAGATATGATCAACCTCTTGAGCTTTTGGAACAAGAGTAATATAAGTTTTATTGATAACCTTCAAAATTTCTTTGGCTTTCCTGGCTTCTTCCACCACCTCTAATAAATCAACATGAAGGATATCCCAGAACTCTTGGTAGAACTCAATAGGAAAACCATCGGGACCTAGGGTTTTCCCTTTTTGTATTTTAAAAACTACTTGTTGAAGCTCATTGATAGTAACGAGAGCGAGTCAAAATAGAGTTCTCCTCGAAGTGATAAGAGAAGGGATTGCTTGAATAACATTTTGTTGTAAGGCTGAGTCAAGAGGAGTAGCAGCAAAAATATTGGAAAAGTAATCAACAACAATAGAGTTCATGCCATCCCAAGTATAAACAACATCTCCAGAATCTGATTTTAAGGAAGAAATAAAGTTGTGAGATCTTCGAGCTAGAAGAGATTTGTGGAAGAAATTTGTGTTTCGATCTCCTTCTTTGAGCCATTGAATTCTAGATTTTTGCTTCCATAATATTTCTTCTCTTTTTTCCCATTCCTCTAACTGAGTTGTGAGTTTAATTTCATCTGCACTTCTCTTCTCTGTGAGGCCATCTAAACGGATTTTCTTATTCAAATTTTCAAGATGAGCAATAACTTCATGTTTTTTTTATGAACATCCCCAAACTCTTTCCAGTTCCAAGTCTTGATTTTGGATTTAATGTATTGCAATCTTTTGGCAAAATAGAACATCTTAGTCCCATGCCTAGGTTTACCTTCCTTCCACCATTGTTGCACATGAGGTCTGAAGGAAATGTCTCTAAGCCACATTAATTGAAAATGAAAAGGAGAGAAACTCACATTGGTTTTCCACATTTCCACCATGATTGGCCAATGATCCGAACCAGAATTATTAAGAGTCTTCACTTTAGGAATGTGACCATGGATTAAGAAATTTTCAGAGAGCAAAAACCTATCCAATCTCTCCATTATACAAGCTAAGCCTTGCCTTATGTTAGACCAAGTCATAAGGCCATTATCTAGTTGGATATCCACAAGATGGAGGTTTGCAATATATTCGCTCATGAGGTCAGTGCTTTTGTCCAAATTTCTATTTCCCCCCTTTTCTCATCCAGAGAGAGGATGGTATTGAAATCTCCTCCGATCAAGATCCAAGCTTTAGGAAAATGAGAGATAATATGAGTAATATCCTTCCATTGTCTTCTTTTTTCCTCCAAAGAAGTCGGGCATAAACGATGTAATGCAGAGCATAATCTGGTTGGAATGTCTACTTTGAATAGCTATAGCCAACAAACCCCAACTGCCAACCATATGGTGAATAACTACCTCTTTTGGGTCCCAAAGACAAGCAATGCCACCCAAAGTCCCTTGGGAGCTGAGGGAAACCACTTTTCCAGCTGGCCAAATTTTCTGGCAATTAAGTCCATATCCTCCATTGACATCTTTGTTTCTTGAAGGAAAACAAGATGTGGATGATTTATCTGAATCATTCTTCTAATTTCATTTTGTTTTGAAAGACTCCCTTTGAGTCCTCTAATATTCCAAGTGATGATCTTCATTAATACCAGGGCTAAAAATTTTGGGAAGGGCATTAATCTTACCTTCCTCTACAAGCTTTTCACCTTCTTTTACCATATGATATTGATTGGTCTTGCGACCTACTTTTTGATTAGAATCCATCTTCAATTTTTTTTTCCCTGTTTCTTGACTTATTCCAATTGAATCTGAGATGGCTTCTAACCTTGAAGAATGCTCATACACAACCAAAATTTTACTAGATGGTTCAATGGAGTCTATATTGGGACCTGCATTATTTGAAGTTTTGACATTTGAAATATTGTTTTTCTTGTGTAAATTTTCTCCTTTTTTTCTGTTGAAAACCTTTGATTTGTTGGTTTGTCTCTGAGTTCTTCCCTTCATATTTAAATTGTGTTTCTAAGATTTTAGTTTCCATTATTTCCTCTTCCTCACTTGGGACATCATTTGTGGAAAGGATTTCAAACATATTAGCAAATGACTTTGATTGATCCTTCATTATTGGTTTTTCTGAGTGTTCTTCTTCTTAGGTATTTGGAAACCTGCTGAGTTTATATCTTCTTTCTTTTGATCAGGAATTTTATTTGGGCAAGCACTGGCCAAATGACCATATTCATGGCAAATTCTACAACGAAAAGGAATGTTCTCATAGTCCACTACTTGCTCCCAAGTGTCTTCCCCAAATTGTAATGTGATCTTTTTAGGTAGGGGTTTGTCAAAATCCATTAAAACACAAATTCGAGCATAAATAATATGTTCAAAATTTTGAGTACAATCAGGAGTCATCATAAAAGTTCCTAAAGAGTTTCCAATTGAAGAAAAAATAGTAGGATTCCAAAATTCAATAGGGAGGCCAAAGAGTCTAACCCACACGGGAGCTATAGAAGGCATCTCTTCTTCGGATTTAAATTTAGTATGCCAGGGCTTCATGAAAAGCCCTGCCCTTCCAAAAAACCAAGGACCCCCTTGAAATTTTTCTCTCTATCTTCATTATTAGCAAATAAAACAAGAAAATAACCATTTGGATAAATAGAGATTTGTAACTCACCTTTAGTTTTCTAGCTTTTTGCAGCCCAGACTTTGAAAGCAGATAGACTCGGACGAAAACCCACGAACCGACAAATTAGTCCTCTTTTTTCCAAATCTTCAATGCCAGTCTGAATGTTACCCATATCAAGCTTAACAATAGGAGTTCCATCAGCTGCTTTAAGACATCCTGACTCTATTTTCTTGGGATCAATATTAGGCATTCTTAGAGGTTTATGGGAAGCCCTAATATTGATATTAGCATTGGGCTGAGGCTGTCCACCATGAAGGGCATCCCTAAAATTCATTTTTGGGATCGAGTCTTCAAAATTCTTACCCTTGACAGGGGTTTTCATAGTAGAATTATTTTGTGGGTGCACCTTAGCACCAGATTCACTTGAGATATGAGCCATTTTTTGATCAACTACTTGAAACTTGTTTCGTGATCTCTTTAATCCTTGCCCTAGACGTCGTGGAAAGGTATGGTTTTCACTTTTCTTTTGTGCAGCAAATTGGAAGTCGTTGTCACTCAAGTTCACAGTATGATCTATTGAAAGACAAATTTCTAACCCATATTGTATCCCCTACAACATTTCCTGCTAAAATATTGAGCATAAACCACAAAAATATTGGCCGCTAGGGCCCGAAGGCCCTAAAAACCAACCTCTGGAGCTGCTTGCACTCAACCCAGATGAAACCCTCGCATAGCCGCTTGCCAAATATATCGTTCACACATAGGGATGTGCTAGGATCTGTGTTGCTCCAAATGATATGAAAATTGGTGGAGACGTTCTAGGGTTTTTCAGGCATCTACCCTCAAAATTTTAGCTCAATCCGAGTTCGGATGAGTGAGATATGGCCAAAACGAGTTTGGTAGTTTGGGCAGTCCTACGAAAAACGTCTAATCCTCCTCAGCATGAATATTTTTGATAGAAAGACAAAATCATCTTCCTAATATCTCAGTAATATAGGCTTTTGTGTCCCAATAAAATACCATTAATCATAATTTTTTAATCCCCTTGATTTGAAATTATTTTCATCTTTTCGGTAAACTTTTACTTTTATTTCCAAACAATATTATCCAATATTATCAATTACAATACCAATAGCAATAATAAAGTAATGCATAAATCATCATACACATGAGAGATAAAAATTTAACGTGGTTCACCAAATGTGGGTTACATCCACGAAGAAAATATTTCTTCTAAATTTTCTCAATAAATCTCTTGGAAAATAAATTCTTATTACAATGTTTATGGACCTCTATCCAAAGGAGATCTCAATCCCCAATTATATGGTTTATGGATCTCTCTCCACAAGATAACTGTATCTCATTTTCTCTAGATGGATTGCTCTCCATAGGAGAACTCTATCCCCTTTTATCTAGTTTATGGATCGCTCTCCACAAGAGAAATTTATCCCCTTTGCTAAGGTTTGTGGATCTCTCTCCATAGGATAAATCTATCCCATTTGATCTAGTTTGTGGATCTCTCTCCATAGGATAACTCTATCCCATTTGCTCTGGTTTGTGGATCTCTCTCCACAGGAGAACTCTATCCCCTTTGATCTAGTTTATGTATCTCTATCCATAGTCTTCTCTCAACTCTGTCTAAAATCTATACCAAGCCTTATCACAAGGCTAGCACAAATATGCTCCAACTCTGCTCATAAATCTATCCAAATCTACACATATTACATGCATAAATTTACTTTCTACATCTGCATAAATATGCACCAAACTTCATTACAAGGTTAGCACAAATCTATCTCAAACCTGCTCTCTATTACTACCCAATTCTGCTTCAAGTCTTCTTACAAAACTTGCTCAAATCTACTTCAATGTTACCTCAAGTCTTCTCACAAGACTTGCTCAAATTTACCTCAATGGTACCTCAAATAATTTTACAAGACTTGCTCAAATTTTTCTTAATGTTGCCTCAAAATCCACTCAAATATTTCGAAATCTTACATACAAACAATGCTTATATCTCTTTCATAAATGCTTTCTTCAATTAGACAATTCAGAAATATTCTACTTAGAATAAAAATAACCTATAGAACATATAGAGAATGATATGCATTATCAAATACCCAATATGTTCTTCACATTCACAAATATTCCATTCGTCCAATCCAATTTCTACCTCTTGCAAATCCCTCTCAAATCAAATCAAACTAATATATAATTTGCTTCACAAAATTGGTCTATCTTTCTTGCAAATTTTCTCTCAAGAATCAAACACAATAATGCACAAATTTCCTTCACAATACTGATCTCAAACACTTCACAATTACTTTCAATATCTTTCAAATAAATGCTCAAAATATTTCACAATGATGTACAAACTTGGTCTCAATCCTAGCACAAAGCACACTTTGTTTCACAAATCCTAGCTTAAATATTTCCAACAATACACACTAATCAACCCTTTTATCTCCACCTTATAATTCTGAAATATTTCCTCAACCAACCACCTTAGAGAAGGAATAGTGTCAACATACCTCTTAATTTTCTTTGATGAAAATGAGCCCTCAAAACCTGTTCCAAAATAATTTTCTTTTTTCCACTTCAAGAGGTTAGCCAATATTCTTTTCAAAACAATAAAAACCTTCCCTCAAATTGTGCACACAAATATTTTCTCAATACTCCTTTTATTTTCTCAAAATAAGGTTTTTAATTAAAGAACAATAACCTTTAAACTTTCCTTCACCATGCAAAAATACACACAATAATTAAACTATAAAACACCTTATAACTCCTACTTAAAACACACACAATTAACTCATACAATGAAAGAATACATGTCACACCTTATTTCTACTTCGAAATATATTTTAAATTTCAATACCAAAATACCCTTTTCACACCTTATTTTAGATTTTAAATTTCAATACAAAAAGACCTTTTTCACACCTTATTTCTCCTATATCAAATGAGCATAAATTAAATAACAACTCAACATTATAACTTCATAAAATCAAATTATAATGAAAAATTAAAGACATCTTTTATTCTGCCCTCAATGTGATTCAAACCTCTCACCTCGTGAGAGCAAGGTGCCCAACCAAGGGGCCACTACCGACTATGTTAGTGCTTCCCGTGAGACCACAAAGGCATCAATCATCTTTTATTTTCTCCTGTCATGAACTCAACCAAACAAAATAAAACATCCATGATGGGTTTCGAATGTAAAACCTCCTCCTCACAATGCCTTCATGTCAGCTTAGCCACCATCTGGTCTATCTAGCTGGATGATATGTGATATGAACCAAACCAACCTTAAATCTTCATCGTTCATTGTAGAAAACTACGCTATCACTTCCTTTTCTTCTCTACCGTGTGCAACGAATCATATATCAATTTAATGAATGCACACATTTCACAAAAACATTTGTAAATGATTTTAGGCATAGGTATTTATATGTTTTAACTTAGTCTTCGATCAACATTAATGCCACCTTGTCCTTTTCACCCCATAGGAGTCGGCCTCCTTAATTCAAATTTAATTCAAAATTAATTCGAATTTACCTTCAATTAATTGGTGCTCAAATATTATAACAACTTAAAATATTTATATTATAATTAAGATATTATAATATTAATCCTTTAAAAATTGCCTTCACATTTAATATTATTACCTTCAATAATATTAATATCTTGCCTTCATTTTTAAATCATTGTCCCAACAAACTCTTTTGTCCTTCCTTATAATATTTATTTTTTGGTAGATAAGATACTATAGCATTAATACCGGTTTTTACAGGTTGACCCAAAACTGTTTACAAAAATCAGCCCAGGGATTTTGATGAACATATCCTTACTAAGAATCCTATATATGTAAAATCTACATGCCGCCAAAACCAATACATCCGATAAGGCACTGTTGGAACAAAATCTACCTTCAGTTAATAGTTTTGCGCCTTAGAATTTGCCAACATTGAATAGACAGGACTTGCTTGAGATCATCTGTCTAATCTCTATAGAAGGCTGGTTTCTTTGAGTTTTTTAGAGGAAAGGGAAACAAGAGATAAGGGAAATATAACCGAAGCTAGAACTTTTCTCACAATACAGATTAGACAACAACTAAAAAAATGATGATGCAGATTACTATATTCAGAGTTTCTTTATATCTTCATATAGAAAACATGAATTCATGAGTGCGATTTTAAAATGTTCGTCTAAATACATGTAAATATCTTTAATATTCAACTCTAGATATGAGGTTTATACATGCACAGTTTAGATTTTAGAACAAATACATTATAAGACTTAAAATGAATAAAAGTTAAAAACCAGATACATACACTCGCATACAAAATTTTAAAAGCCAGAGGAAGAATATCTCTTATTACTTGTAATCTAGTAACATGTACATCAAGTCTGTAAACGTCCAAGAGCCGACCTTTTTCATGATCGAATCACTCCTATTTATACCCTAAAAATAGTATCTTCTACTATGTACATTTAATTTCCTCAATCAATTACAAGTAATTATCTACAGTTTCTAAGAATATACAATGGATTTCCCACATATTAGATAGATTTCCTTCTGGCTAAATTCAGATGAGCCTGTTATTCTACAATCATCCAATGAGACCTGCCATGTTATAATAAACTGACCATTCTTCAGAAATTAGCATATGATGTCAGTGCATACCCTAGTTACCAAAAATATACTCTGTTTCTCTACAGCATGTATGTCGCAAAATCGTGACATTCTACCTTTGTGAAGCCTTCTTTACTTTTTTCTTTAGCGAAAACCAGACATGTCACAAAATCATGACACTCTTGTTTCTCTACTTGTCTGCCCTTCTTGAGTCATGAAAATGCAACATGTCGTGAAATTGTGACATTTTTGTCTTCAGCCTGATTCTTCTTTTTACACCACGAAAAATAACCATGTCACGAAATCGTGACACTTTCACCTCCTTAGCTCTTTGTCTTGGTTTTGACCATGAAAACGTGACATGTCGTGAAATCATGACACTTCCACCTCCTTAGCTCTTTGTCTTGGTTTTGATAGTGAAAACGTGACATGTCATGAAATCGTGACACTTTTGCCTCCTTGCTCTCTCTTGTTGCTTTTGGCCGCGAAAAAGGGACATGTCACGAAATCGTGACACTTTTAGTCTCCTTAGCAGTTTTGCTATTCTTCTGGCGAAAATAAGCAATGTCGCAAAATCGTGACATTATCCCTGAATTCTACCCTTTTATTGATGAACTTGGCGAAAATGGTCAACGTTGCAAAATCATGATTTTTTCCTCTGCTTTCCCTCTTTGCTATTTTTCGCTGCGAAAACTCAACATGTCACAAAATTGCGACACTTTTATTCCTTAGTGTATTTTGCTTTTTCTTTGTTCTTTAGCATATGGGCTACTTCGGTCTTCTTTGAAAATATGCAAAAAAGGTGCATCAACCATTTTTTGTAGTTAGTCACTTTTCGACTAACATTCTTGGTGCCTTCCGAGGGATTTTTTTCTCGCAAAAATAAATAGAAACCAGGCCTTCATCCATTGGGAAACAGAGTCACCAACACAGTCGCATAAAGTAAAATTTCAAGTGAAAAAGCAAAGATAAAAGAAAAAGAATGCACTTTGGAATATAAGTGATCTTTACCTTATCAAAAAAAAATTCTACCGCTTAGTGACTTAACTTTTTTTTGAGGAACATAAAAGATTCAATTCTGAGAGCTGGTCCCAGCTCTGGCTACTAGTTTCTGACCCTGATGTTTAGATCTTCTAATTTTGTCCATTGCTGTAATTACCTCTTGATAAGTTTTGCAAACTCGGTTCTAGTCTTCATATTCTAAATCAGAAGAATCAAATGAAAAGTTGATATACATACTGCAACTCCTGCACTTTATCATAAGAAATGATCTTTTGCCTTAAAATTAGTTCTTGTAAACAGGATTTAATATGTGTCAGCCTCTGGATCATCTTCATGACCTGTGTTTCTTCTATAGGTTCCTTCCAACCGTTTATGTATGTTTCATCCTCAATAAAAGCTTTTATTGATGCTGAAAGGACCTCTTCCTTCAAAACTTTTGAACCATCATCCTAGAGGTAAGGAAGCCCATTATGGATAGCTAAATCAAGGTTTTGGAGCAACCCTTTCGCTTCATCTTCAAGCTCCTGCAAAAACTTATTTCCCTGTGCTATCAATTTAAAATTTTAAAGAAGTTCTTTGCTACGATTTTAGCTTGAGACTAGGATTCGCTTTTGAGCTTGGCTTCCATGCTTCATGGCATATTTTCTGACAAAATATGAATTTTAGTAGCTGCATCTTCTCTTTTCAATAAAAATGCTTCGACAGCTCCAAATTCTTGTTTTACTACTTCAGTAGTTTCCTTTACTTTAGCTAAATACAATAATAAAGGTCTAGCCTTTAATACTAAAGATAACAAATCTTTTAACAATTATTTCCTCATTTTTTTTACTTTATCCTTTGAAAATCCAGAAGGAGCGTTTTGTTGTTCTACCAACTATTTTTGTAGCTGTTGTATCTGTGCATTCAACACCTGAATATGAGCTTCTGCAGCACTCAACTTTTCTTTACATTTTTCCACTTCACTGGCAGTAGCATTGAATTTACCCTCCCATTTTTTAGATTCCAGAGTAAGAGACTTCTCTACTATTTTTTGTTCTTTCACCACAGTCTCTAATTCCTTCCTCTTCTCCTTTTTCTTTAAAAAAATTTCTTGATAATGTCCTCCCTGTAAGTATATGGTCCCAAAATGTTCTTGGGCTTTCACCCACTTATCTTCCATAGGCAATTGAGATATATCTTCATTTATCTCTTATGCTTGGTAATCTTCCACAGTCATTTCTCCCTTTGATTTCTTAGTAATAGGAGTTAACTTCAACTTCTTCCTCTGCATACTAGTTGGGTCTAAAGCAATGTTTTTTCTTACAGTATCTGGTGCTTTAGAATCCTCAGTTGAATGTGAAGTCCACCAATCTAAAGCATTCTTGCTTAATTTTTTTAGATTTTCAATCTTGGCCATGGTGGAGTGTGACTCGGTCCCTTGAGAAGTTGTAACTCCAACCGTCGGGATGTCAAAGTTGGGGAGAAAAGGAATGGGAGCAACTACAGATCCAAAATTTAGCAGATTCTGGGAAGATGTTGCCATTTCTGGGAGCACAAGGTAATTTTTTGGAAAGAACATTATACTTTTGTTGATTTTAGAAAAAGAAGGAAGAATTACACTGGGAACGAGTAGGAGAATGAGAAGAAGAAAGTAAAGAAAACATACCTATTTTCGGATGGATTTGCTGTCGGGTTCTTCTTCTTATTCATGTTCACTGACGATCATTTCTTCACTATACGCTTTGTCTTTATCAAGAGTTTTATTTCCCTCATCACTTTCGCCCAAGTTTATAATTTGTTTCTCCTGTTGCTGTCCTATCGTCAGGATTTCTTTTTTAACCTAAATTTGTTTTTTATTTTCACTATTTTGGCTCTCTTGAGCCGAACTGGGTGGGCCGCATGAGACTTCCTTCTATGAGTTTTCATGCTCAACTTCCTGAGCATCTGCATCAGTGTTTTCTTCAGTCATATGGTCTTGTTCACCTTCTTGAGTCCTTTGCCCTGAGTTGTCTTCTATATCTTGAGGCTCTTGATCACTAGAAGAAGTTTGAATAATATTCTTGTCTTTTCTTCTATCAGCCATCATTTTCAATTTTCTCATTCTTTCTGCTACGGGTTCATCAGATTCTGTACGCAATTCAAAATGTGGAACAAATTTTATAATTCTTTAGGAATGATGTCTTTACGTCAGAGTATTTGTCCCAAGTGCTAGACACTTCTCTCTTTTTGTTACTAGAATAGGTTCAACTCTCCCCTGTCCTTATTTGCCCAGCCATTTTCCATCATAACCCATTTTCAACATCATCTGGGTGGCCTTCGAACTATAAGTATTTGCTTGCTCTTCAGTAAAAACCTCTTCTATTGATATTTTCCTAGATATCCTAGGTTTGGTCTGAACAAGGGGAAAATTCTGAGCCTCTACAATTTCTTTTCCTTTACCAGCTTCGGGCTGCTAGGATTCCTCAGGTGGCTGGGATACTTCAGGTTGCTAACATACTTCAGGAGTAGAAGAATGACTACCTCCTATGCTTGGAGGGATTCTAATAGGGAAACTTCCTCCCCAGGAGTCATGGTTTTCATTATACTGAGGTTTAAATAGATTATCATTTTTGGTGGGTTATCTCGATGAAATTGAATTTTTTTGGACTCTCATTACCCACCATTCTTGAATTTTAGCCACATCCCAATCTGGCCTATTCTTCTGAATCCTGGTGATTTTACCCTCCATAAATTGATGAGCTTTTATATTTTTAGGGTCAAACTGAATAATTACTTCGTAAAAATCATGCCAAGGAGGCAAAGGCTCCATCTTTTCTATGTGCCACTCCAGGGGTTCATCTTCTGTGTTATTTCTATTTTCTTCAACATCATCTCTGAATTTGACATGAAATTATTTAATCTGTGTTTTATTCAAAATGGATTGTCTCTCAGCAAATCTGTTCATGGGATCATATTTCCATCTTTGTGAAATCTCAAAAAGCCACAATTTTCTCAAATACTCTGCTATCTGTTCATTTTACCCCTTTATTGAAATAGTAATTCCTTCAAAACTAAAAGGCATATTATAAGTACCAGTTTTCCTAATTCCAGTCTCGAATTTGACATTAATGCTTTTTGTTTGCCTAACATATTCTAAGGTAAAGACACTGTCAGTCACATAATGAGGAAGTAAAAAGGGTTTGTCTGTAAACCCATACAATCTGATGCATACTCCTTATGTTAGAATAAACCAATCCCCCTCCTCTGCAAACTTGGTTTGCAATACCTTTTTCGCTTTGGGGGTCAATATTGTTATTTGTCCATACATGATTTTTAGCGTAGGGCCCAAAAATTCCCTATTGAAATCATAATATGACTCGGATTTGTATAACACATTGGTCCATTCATACATTGGTAAGATTTTTCCCTTCACATTATTATCATTTTTTGAAATGAAAGCTAACTCTTGAGACATAAAGTAAAAGAATAACCACACCAAATATGAAGTGTATCTGAATGAAAACTAGGTTCCAGCCTTCAATGCCGCCAAAACCTAATGAATTTATGCACTTAAAAACTCAGGCCAGTCAAAGAAAATACATTTCACACTCCTGCTCATAACAGTCGAATCATATATTATAGGGTTCGAAAAACATTCTACTACAACCACCTACCACTTTTGAACCTTTTCATCATTTTTTTGTCCAGCAATCATTGCCAGGATGGAATATAGTTCAGGATTTTTAAAAGTTGCCATGTCAATTGGGGGTTCTGGTGGATTTACCCCTTCTGGAAGATCTTTTATCTGAGTGGCTAGGAAACCCTTCATATTTTTGGACGATCCAAAATATGTAGCATGTTATAAGGGGTCAAAATTCTTAGGTTATAAGAAAGGGACATGGCCCGCAGCAAAAGCAAAAACAAAAGCATCTTTGGACAGAGAAAACAAAACCTTCCCTAAAAAATCTCTAACCTTTCTCTCCTTTTCATCATAGAAATTTACAATTTCCCTTACCAATTCTGGGTAGGGATGAACAAGAATATATACATACCAGTACAAGAAAGAATGGTATGCAAACATTGAAGGAGAAGATGCAGAAACCCCAGTCGCTACCCGGTTCTTTATATTACTCCGAATCTCCGTCGGGTCCTTCCATGTTATTATTGAATCTACAATTTGAGAGTCTCTGTCAATAAAACCAATATTTTTCTCCTCCCTTATTTTTACTATAGAATTAGTCAAGGGTGATGAGGTAGATGCTACCTGGTTCTTCACCTTCTTAGGGGCCATTATGAATTATCAGGTACACAAACTTTGAACTTCTTCTGATTGCTTCACAACTCCTTCCTCACTATGCTATAGTGTGGTGGTATAAAAGTGGCTAGCGATATTTCTAGATTTTCAAGCGTTACAGAGATAGTTCCTCACTTCTTTTTCTTCTTCAGGAGTTTCAGCAAGTTTGCAAATGGTGAAATGCCTTTCCAAATCCTTGAATTTAATTTTATGTAGCTTGAGAGGACATGCAAAATTAATGCATTAAATGATGGTTGGTCGATTTGATTCGTCCATATTTCTTGGGTTTCCGTTCTCGCCACCTTCCTTAGGAAACTCCTAAAAATGCTTGTTGGCTCATTAAAAACCCACTTGGGGACTCAAAATTATCCCATGTCAAAAAATATGCTACCTGACAGATTAATTATCTTCTTCCACTGAACCCCGGGCACATGGTTGCTTAGAAACATTCAACGGTGGATCTTTAAAAATATTTCGAGAAGCACACATAACATATTTCAAAATATTATTTTACTCATTCCATCTTGCTGACTCTCAGGCAACCATGCAGCAGCTCCAAATTTGAAAATGTAAAATAACAAGGGCAGACTTTTCCCTCCAGATTTTATTCAAAATGTTAGACTCTGATAGTCCTAAAAAATGATTCTTATTAGGCCGCAAAAAGGGAATATTTACAAAACTCAAAACTTATAATATACTATACATATAATGGTGATCTGTCCCTTTTACTGGAAATATAATTTTAGGTGAAATGCATTCACCGTGATGGGTAGAACCCATCAATATTGATCTTTTAACTGGAAGGCATTGAATTGCTTTTCTGAAATAACTTCAAATGGCCCCTCCCAAAATGCGTCAAAATTGTCATTATGTCCTGGTTTCGCTTTCTTGACGTTCCATTTTAACACCAGGTCACCTGTTTTGAATTTCCTAAAAGTGGTTTTCTTATCGAACCACCCGACTGTTTTCAACATATATTTTTTATGATGATTTTAGGCATGTTCCCTAGAATCTTCTAGCTACAGAAGTTGCATTAGTCGGGAATCCATTGGATGGCCTTCATCTTCATTAACTTGGTTTAGCAATTTCAACGCAGGTATCTCCATATGAATCGACAAAATAGCTTCTTTGCCATAAACCAAAGCATGTGGTGATGCATTGATTGATTTCTTGATTGAAATTCTGTCGACCCACAGGGCCTGATTCAGGAGTGAGTGCCAGTTCTTTTTATTATCCTCTAATGTTCTTTTCAGGATTCTTAAAAGATTCTTATTAGTAGACTCAGCTAATCCATTACCTTGTGGGTAATAATTAGAGGAAGTCTTCAGGTAAATTCCATATTGATTGGAAAATTTGATCATATTTGCACTAGTGAAAGGAGATCCGTTTTCTGTAATCAAAGAGTCTGGTATGCCAAACCTTGTGATTAGACTCTCAACAAATTCTATCACCACTTTCGAATAAGCTTTCTTTGTGGGTACTGCTTCTACCCACTTAGTGAAGTAGTCCATGGCAGTGAGAATGTATTTGTGGCATGATGATGAATTTGGCTCTATTATACCTATGAAATCCAACCCCTACTTTTGGAATGGTTTCTCGACTTGAATAGATTTTAAGGGCATAGGCACATTCCTGTTCCTCCCCACATACCTCTAACATTGTTCGCACCTCTAGGTCACTTTGTATGCATCTAGGAAGATGGAATGCCAATAACATCCAGCTCTAAGGATCTTCAAAGCTGTGGTTCGACCTACATAATGTCCCCCTAAGAGACCCCCATGAAATTCATCTAACACTTTCTGCTTTTCATTATCGGGAATGCATTTCAACAATACACCATCGATATTAACCTTGTACAACCCTTCTGTTTGAAGGGTATATTTTAATGCTTGGGTTCTAAATCTCCTTCTCAGGGAAGCATTCATATCTTCAGGGTATGACCCAGTCTGAAAGTACCTCACAAAATCGTCAATCCAACCTAAACTTACTCTGTCTTGATGTTGCTCAGTGTTTGCCATGACGGGGTGGCTCTCCCCATATCCACTTGCAGCTTGCTTGGCCAATTCCTGGCATAAAGCTCTCCCTATGACTATTTTAGTAGGATGTATTTCTACATCATACTCTTGGATGTGAGTCACCCATCCAGCTCTTTTTGCACCCAGTTCTCCTTGAATTATGAAGTTCCTTACATCGGGATGAATAACATAAACCATCGTCCGACTCTGGGATAAGAAGTGTTTTAGCTTATTCAAGGATTTCATAATTGCATATACTTGTTTTTCTATGAATTTGTACCTTTCATCGTGTTTGTGCATGGTGGAACTCAGAAATGCTATGGGTATTTCTTCATCATCCGCTCCTTTCTGAGTGAGAACTACAGCATAACTATCTTGTTCTCTGATAGCATATAGTATGAAACCTCAGGAATAGTCAAGGTTAACTAGCACAGGAGCTTGAGCGATAGCTTCTAGAATTTTTTGGAAAGCTTATTTCCTTGGCTCTGTCCATTTGAAAAGAGCATCCTTTTTCAATAATTTATTCATTGGTTTAACTGTATGGGCAAAGTCTGCAACGAATTTTCTAACAAAATTTATTTACCCAAAGAAGGACTGCAAACCTTTCTTGTTAACTGGAAGCGACAACTCAAGAAGTGCCTTCACTCTATCAGGGTCAATTGAAAGCCCAAATTTAGAAATAACATGCCCAAGGAGTATTCCTTCTTCCATAGCAAAAATAGACTTTTTAGGATTTAATGATATTCTAAATTCTCTACATTTCTCAAATACTTACCGTAGATGAGTGGCATGGTCTTTTTTGTTGTGATAAAATACAGTAATGTCATCTAAATAGACGACAATAATTTTTTTTTCAATCTCCCCAAAAGCTACGTCCATGGCTCTTTAAAAAAATTCTCTTGCGTTAGATAATCTAAAGGGCATCCCTTGGTATGCAAATGTTCCCCACTTAGTGGTGAATGCAGTCTTATATTGATCTTCATTTCTCACCCAAACTTGATTGTAACCAGAGAATCCATCTAACAGAGAAAACCTTTCTGCTCATGCCACAGTATGAAGGATTGGGTTAATATGGGGTAAAGGATATTGATCTTTTAAAGAGGCTCTGTTCAAATTTTTGAAATCGACGCATAGTCTTATTTCTCCATTTTTCTTATGGACTGGGACCAAATTTGCCACCCAGGTAGACTGCTTGATTGGGTATACTATCTTAGCCTATAGGATCTTTAACAACTCCTGTTTCATTAAGACTTCAATTTTAGGATTCACAGGCCTCTGCTTCTGCCTAAAAGGTTTAGCTCCTTCCTCTAGTTCAATGGTATGTTGAATGACCTATTTATTGTACACTTTTAGATCACTATAATTCCAGGCTATTATATCCAAATACTCTCTACATAACCATTTTATTTTCTCTAGTTATACTTATGTACAATCAGTCCCTACTTTGATCATCTTGCTAGGTTCTAGTTCTACTTCTTTATACCGGTTTTCATCTACATTGATCCTTTGACCTATAGCTCTATCGCTATTGTCGAAAAGGCTCTCCAGGGTGATCAGTACCCTAGGGATATGATTGTTTTTTAGTTGAATAAGGCTCTCTTCATCCTCTTCTTGTAACATTCTATCTGTAGAGCAATTCATCTCATGAATCAGAAAATCCAGGATCTGCTCATCGTTCTCAAATACTTGCTAGAAAATGTCCTTGTCGTGCATAGAAGGCCTATATATAAGTTTGACTATTTTAGACTTCTGAATAACATTACTGACTGGGCAAAAATTGGATCCTAATGATGCTAACAGGTTTGCATGTGTGTTCTTCTCTCTGGAAATGGATTTCATGTTTAGTGCTTCAAAAATTTCCAATAGATCCAACACTTTGTTTTTGTAAGCCCTTAGGTAATGTTGCTTACAAATGCATTTGCTAGTAACTTGTTTAACAATCAGCTCTAAATCTCCATAGATCAGCAGCTGTTTTGCACCCAGTTTTTCATCTTTCCTAAGTCCCAAACACAAAGCTTCGTATTTAGGTATGTTATTGGTGCAACTCCATGTCAACCTATATGAAAAGACTTTTTCTTTTCTAGTAGGTGAAATCAGAACAATTCCAGCTCCTGCTCCATTTTTGCACCTTGACCCATCAAAGTATAATTTCCATAACTGGTTGGCCAAATCACCTATTTTAGGGACAAAAATAGGGAGCTTTTTTTGTTTCTCAATGGAATAGCTTCCCATTTCTATCTCTACCATAGCATTGAAGTTCTTCATTGAAAAAGGATCCTCATATTGAAGTTCCTCTAGGGTTTCTTCCATTAAATCGATATTTTCCAATTCCTCAGACATCATGTTGACGGTGGTTCTTTCCTAAAGTATTTCTACGTGAAAATTAGATGGTTTTTCATTGTATATCTTGACTCTTTTACCTTTGAAAGGTACCTCCAAATGAGAATAATCTAGAGACAGATAATAGCCCATTTTGGTCGTGAACTCTCTGGATAAACACATACTGAAATATGGTTCTAAGTCTACAACGACTACCTCTTATATGACAACTACTTCTGGTATTATGTGGAGTTGAATAGGGATATCTTTGATCACACCAATAGATTTTACTGGAGTACCATCTAATCGCAACACACTAGGATGACTCCAAGTATATTCCATCCCCATTATGTCACATACAGCTTTCGATATCACCGTAGTTGCGGCCCTTGAATCAATCATGCAATTGTGAACTATCCACCCCTCCATTTGCAAAGATAGAATGGGGGTGTTCTATTTTTTCTAGAGGTTGACATAACATTTGCTTGTATAAAATTTGAGGTATCATTCTTTAAATTTAGGGATTTTTGGAGGAGGTCAATCTGACCATGAATTTGCAATGCATCATACATGCTTATTTTGGAAGGAGTCCTCTTCATTTCTTCTGCAATGTTGAATGAAAGGGTTGCAGCTGGGGATACCTTAACACTTTTCTCCTTTCCACTAGTCGATGCGTCATATCTGTCTCTATAGACCTGCATGGCTTCTGTTCTTTATATTTTTGTCAATGAAGGAAATCTGAGTCTTTCCTTTGGTTGCTCTTGAGTCTCGCTCCCTTTTCTAAGAGGAAATTCTTTTCTTGGTGTAGTCGCATAAGTCTGAGGAGGGTTAGAATGTCCTTTCTCATTAGACTGGTTTTTTTGTGGAGTCGCCCTAGGGGCAGGAGGAAAACTTAGTGGTTGGAGTTCCTTAGGGTCGACTTGTAATGACTTTTTTCCTAATCTTGTCAGGATTGAGACTTGTTACATGGATGGCATTGCCAAATTGTGGTGGACTTCTCTGATTATGTTCACTTATCTCTTGCTGATTTCTTTGGCTCTCTCATTAATAACCACTTGCACATGATGTTGATGAATCATGCATGAATCTTCTCCATGAGGATCGTTGCAAGTGGTACACCAGTAATCAAAATTAGTGGGTTCTCCATTATCTCTTGTCTCATTCGCATACACAACATTTTTTCTATCTTGCCCTCTACCACTCGTTGAAGCACCATATTTTTGTATCTATGGAAATATTCTTGCTTGGAGATTTCGTTCAGCTTCCCTCTTTTTCATGGATGCCATTTCATTTGACAATGTTTTCATTGTATCAATTATGGTCATGTACTGGTCATTTGGGGGAGCTGATACAAGGGGTGGGGCTGGTAATGCAAGGAGTGTAGGAGGTGCGACTATATTTGGGAGAGCCTACATTGATGGGAGTACAAGCAATTTAGAAATTGATGCTTGGGAAAGTTTTGGTACAATTGAAAATAGACTCTTTGATGGATATTTCTTTGTAGCGATGAGATCAGCTTCGCCCTTTGTTACTTCTAGATATATCTCAAGAAAAGTGGTTACACAGGATTTCCTTATAATCATATTGATATCAGAATCAAAAGCCCTTAAATAATAGCATATAGCTTGTTCTTCCATGGGTTTTATACCCTGAGGTACTGTTGGTCATCAGATCTGCCTAGGTAAGGATTTTGAGTAAATGTATGCACCCTAGACCTGGACCAACATTGAAAGGCCGAAGGGAAGAGATGCCCCTCATGCCAATCTCTGGAGAAAGGTCGGCTCCTATACTAAACTACTTGGGTGTTTGAAGACAAGAGTGCAGGAAAGAGATAAAATGAGTAGGGTTAGAGAAATAAATAAAAAAGGGGTTAAGGGAAGAGAGATCGGTGATTTGAGGTGGGAGAGAACAAGAAGCACGATCGCTAACAGACAACTTGAATAGCAGCAAGGAACACCAAGAGTAAAATGAAAGAAACATAATATCAACCTTCCTATGTATCCTCTCGAACGAGTTTTAGGACACTGTCCCCGATCGCACACCGGACGTAGAGTTCAGCATCTCAGTCTACAAACGAAGAGAGATAGAAGAATCAAGCAAGGCAGGCAGCATAAAAGAAAGTCAATAAGATGTTTTCCAACTCCTATGTATCCTTTCGAATGAGTTTCAGGACACTGTCCCCGATCGCACACCGAACGCAGAGTTCAACATCCAACATACAAATGAGGAGAGATAGAAGAATCAAGCATAGAAGGCAGCATAAAAGAGAAGAATTAAGCTCAAAGTCTCTTAGTATTAATTGCAAGACATCAAGTTACAGCAACTTTCTAGCAGATAGTTCCCCCCACTTTTCCATTACAATGCTTGGGTTTTTATGGAGGACCCAAGCCTCTGAATCATAATTACATAGCGAAGAAGAGTACGCCCTCGAGCCCTGAGAATCGGCTCCCCGAGGCTCTCATGACCGAGCTTTCAAATCCGTTACCAAAAATGGAAATTGCAACTGGGTCAACCATGGAAAGGTGCATTGATGAGTCATCTAGACGTCCTTGGTCTCTGGGTGTAGTGCTCAAGTGGCCGCCATGCTCGTCGGGCTCTCCATCATGGCTTGATACTTCATTTTTGATTACCAAAAATGAGCAGCGGGTTTGCTGGGCACAAAAAATTGCATTTATGAGGCACTTGATTGCCTCGGGAAAATACCCAGCTTGGAATGCATGCCTGTGAAGCACTTTGTTGAGTCTTCATTTGCAACTTCGCTTCGCAATGGTTTTGGGCCTAAGCAAAAACTCCTATTTGATATGTGCTTCACAAAATTGAGCTTCGCAAAACTGCTTTGGGGGCGAGGAGCGTCGAAGCATATTTACTTTGCAAAATGGGTCCCTTCTTCTTTACTGCTTCACTGATTAAATTCCTTCACTGATGTCTTTGAGAAAAGCTTCGCTGCGATCCTCTTC
Source organism: Wollemia nobilis (assembly GCA_028583015.1). NCBI lineage: Eukaryota > Viridiplantae > Streptophyta > Pinopsida > Araucariales > Araucariaceae > Wollemia > Wollemia nobilis. The sequence goes on along the minus strand of JAQPPZ010003077.1, from coordinate 6,583,832 downwards.
AAAACTGTGGTTCAGGAAGATTTTGGCCGAAGTAGATGTTTCATTCTCTATGACCTCTGTCACTTCGGGTGAAAGCTTAGCCGAAGCAAATGCTTTGCAATGACTTTCGTCAAAGTAAAAATGGTTCGCTGATTTTCTGGTCGAAGTGACTGATGGAAATACTTCGGATGCGAAGTAGTTTTCTTGCCTTCTCCTTTGTATTTTTCTTCGGCACAATGCTTCACAGGAAACTCCACCCGAAGTAATATTGAAACTACTTTGGGTGCGAAGCTCTCTTTTCCTCTGAACACCGCTTCGCTCAATTTTCGCCCGAAGTAGCTGCTGGAAGCACTTCAGACGCAAAGTAGATTCATTCTCCTTGCTTGTGTTTTCCTTCGACGAAACTACTTCGCAAAACTTTTACCCGAAGTAATGCTAGAAATACTTCAAGTGCGAAGCTATTTTTATCCTCCTTTAGCGAAGCTCTTTTCTCTAGCTTGTTTGCCAACAAAGTTCTTTCTCTTCCATTTTTATACAAAGGGGTGGCATTGGAAGCCAAAATTGCTGTAACTTTCAAAATAAAAATAACAAAACAAAAACTTTACACAATACTGTACAAAATTTGTTTTCCTTTTCTACCCCTTAAGGAATGTGACAAAATTGTCAACATTCTTAGCGGCTCACGGGGCAACAAGCTCGTCTCGATGAGAGAACCCTTCAATTCTGATCCATTATGCCGGAGTCTTTCCCTGATCCTTCTCCTTCTTCTTCCTCTGGGAGTTCTTCCACAACTAGTTCTCGTTCTCCTTATTCTTCGGCTCCCTCTTCATCTTCAGCTTCCTCCCGTGGAGCTACTTCTTCTGGGGTGGCTTCCTGCATCAGTGAAGGAGCAAGACGCTCATGAATTTTCCTCATGGTTCAGTGAACCTGGGACCAGTCACTCTTCAAGAAAGGTTCCAGATCTTGTAGTGCCTTGATCAATACTCGAAACCGATCGATTTTCCCAATGTCTGCATGTTGGGCTCTAGTATACAGGTCATTTAGGCAGGCCATAATATTGCAGTATCTCAAGAGGTGGTCTATGATCTGCTTTTCTATAATGGGCTTTGCCCATTCGTCTATCTCCGAGACGTCGCCTTCAAACTGAAGCCATTTTGGCTTAATTTCTTCTTTACACAAGAGATGTCCATCATCATCTATGAAACTTGGGAAGCCCATGGAAGAGAGATCTTGAAAATAGCTCATTGATGTGCGTTGTTCGTTCTCAAAAATATCTAGGAGATCTTTTGCCTTTTGCATTTTTTGCACCTTGGAAAAGAAAGCGTGCACTGTGGCTCGGGCTGTAGACCAGTCCCTAGTTGTTCGGCTCATCGTAGGGACCTGCAAGTCTTGATACTTGGCGCTCTATACATCAAAAGCTAGTTTGAGTCTGCTTCTAGCTTTCTGGGTGATCTCTTCTATAATTGGCCCTCCTTCGACAGCGGCATCTTGAGCTTCCATAATGTAGGCCAAAATTGAAAGAGCGTTGGAGGCTCAATATCTAAAGTTTTTGAGCAAATGCGAGTGAATCTCTTTGATTCTGCTCCTGTCACACAGCCCTAGGCCCTCCTTTTCGTATAGCTAGTTTTGCATCTACAAATTTTTTCCTTCGAGCTCTTTTGCCCTCAGTTCATTCTCGGCCTGTCTCTGTGCTTGATTTTTAGCTGTACATTCTAGTTGGTTTATTTGCAATTTTAGGGCATGTGCTTCTTTTCTCATCAGCTTGCATTGTTCTTCGACATCCGCTAGCTTGGACCAGACTCTTGCTAGCTCTTCCTCTAGCTTAATATCCGTGCTCTCTGCTTTGAATCTGCGTTGATTTACAATGTTTTCATGTGCCCGGAAGGTCTCGACCCCTACATGCATAGACAAAGATTCATTGTCTATGTTCAGGTGCTCCAGGTCCTTAGTTTTCTCTTGATAATCATAGTCTTTTGGGGTCATTTCATCCAGAGGCTTCTGGATCCTGGGGACCTTCTTCACTTTGTGCAATTTTCCTACCTCTAGGTCAAAGACTGCACATTTCTCGACTTGGGCCAGAGAGCGCCCTCTTTTCTTCCTAGCCTCCCTCAGCATCTTCTCTGTGTTTTTCCAGGCCTAAAGTAGCTTTTCAGCTAGAGGACGTTCCTTTATTATGGACAATTTAGATTCAAATGAGGCTAGATCTCCAGTCGAAGGGGTAAACAAATATAAAGGGTTGACGGGGAATGCTTCACTAGCGGTTTCGACGACAGGTGTAGTAGGGGCCTCAACTAGTGGGACAACACCGTGTATGATGGGAACCTGGGTCTCAGGGTTCGGCATTGAGATATTGACTTTGCCCTGGCTAAGAATGGTAGGGTCGGAGGCGTGGGTGGGTGAAGGTTTTTTACAAGTGCATCCTAGCCAGATGACTCGGGTGGAATGGGGTTAGGCAGAGAAACAGGCAATGCTTGGAGAGATGATCGACCTTGTAGGGGGGGAAAGGGTTGATGATGACCGTCAACCGAGACCATGGTGGACGCATCAGAGATCGAGGCGAAAGGGAGAGAATGCATACCTGCGTGCCCTCCTAGTAAAGCGGCCATAGTAACTTCTTGCGTGATCGGCTCTTGGCCTTTTTGGACCTTGGCACCTTCGACCTCTAAGACTTCTACCTCAGGATCCTCTTTCTGTGGGAGGAGTTCCTCCACATTGATAATTTTTACGTCTGGGACCGTCTTAGCATTTGGTGGCACATTTGCTTTGATCAAGACTGGCATAGGCTGTTCAGTAGGCAGATTCAAATGCCCTATATGGGATCGCTTTGGACAAGGTGAGGGTGCTTGTACTTGCTCTGGCCTTCTCCTTTTCTTCCTCTCCAATGGCTGCTCTGATTCTTCGACACTTGTATCCTCAGACGGTACTTGCGTTAGTACCCTTGGCATAGCTCTAGCTTTCTTTTGCACTTTCGAGGCATCGTCAGTCTTCCCTGGACTCTCGCCTGATCCTGGGGTAGTTGGAGGGACGAAATCGATGAAGGATATGGGTTTCCAAGATCCAACCTTAGTTTCATAGATGATAGCGAAGTCCCTATATGTTGTCAAGAGTTCGTAGGAATTCATATTTCGATGATGGACTCTCATTATCCACCATTCTCTCAGCTGTTCCTCATCCCAGTTCTTCAATTCTTCCTTCAGATCATCCTTGGCCTTTTTCCAGAATGTGGAATCTGGGGTTGGAAATGGGTATTGATCAGGATCAAACTCTAATTCCATAGGATAAAAGTCATGCCAGGGAGGTAATGTTCTCATTTTTTCTAAATTCCACTCTAGGTCCCTCCCGTTGGGATTATTTCTCTGTTCCATTATTTCGGGGTGGGGGCAGACATGAAAATTTTTACATTTCAAGTGATCCTTCATCACCCCTATGGGATCATAAAACCACCTCTGAGGAATCTGAAGCAAGCCGAAGTTAGCAAGCTTTTCTTCCAGAATGATGTTCTGCCTTAATGCGAAAACCTCAATCACCCCCATTCTGAAAGGAAAGTCACAAGTGGGTGCCCACTTTCGGTCATGGCCGTTAACTTCATTGGTCGTGTTGCTTTGCCGAGCGACCTCTAGTGCGAACAGGTACTCAGATGGGAAAACCGACAGCAAGAAAGGTTTTCCCTCGAAACCAAACAGGCGTATCACAAGCTCCTATGTAAGTTGAAAAATATCTCCTCTTTTTTCCTGCACTACCCTGTCTCTCAGACTGAGGGGCACCCGAGGGCTGGACCCTGTCAACAATTGCATGGCGGGTCCCAAGAATTTTTGATTGAAAGAATAATAAGACTCTGTCCTCAATAAGAGGCGAGTCCACTGATATACAGGCAAAGTATTTCCATCCTTGCCACTTGGTGTAATTGCAACATGGGGAAAAATTTTATATGTGTGATAAAAGAAAAGTGAAAGCATGAGATTCCGGAAATAAAACACTGAGATGTAATAAAAATAGAACTAGATTGGTGCATAAAATAACACAGATAGAATTAAATTAAAACAGGAGCACAACCCTTGTTATTAATAAGATTCCGTTCGGTTACAATAAATCTTTCGAATGACATATCCTCAGTTACAACCGATGAACAGTAGTCTCTTTCCGCATGCCCACATGCAAAATGGGCGGGTCAAACTGTATTGCCGTCGCTGGTGTTTAATGAATTTTAGCTTGCTGCTGTTCTTCACTGTATTCAAAGAAACAATCAACTGTTAATAGCACCCGCAACAAAAAGACAGAACGTTTGACTGTAGAGAGCAATGAAAAATGCGTATAAATGGCTGATTAAGTGTGTGAATAAAACGTTTGTCTTTAAAACATAAACCGTTTTAAAACATTCGAAAACAATTTTCATTCGAAAACAGAAAGACGTAAACTACTTTAATATATTCACAACATCATGGATAATAGAACATACACTGTTTTAAAACATCCAAAGGCAGAGATATATTAAATTAACTATGAACATGCGTGGGGTGCCCAAGCGGGCCGCCCCGTTAAAATCCAACTTCGACACCAACCCACGAGGAATTGGCTCAAAATCTAGGATAATGTGTTGTCGACAAATTGATGGATTATTGTAATCCAATGGTCGGGTCTGAAAGTCAGAAGAATGTAGTGAAGAAAGACTGTAAACAAGTCTCTGGTTTTGCAGCACTTCGCTATGTTTCAGAAAAATGCTTCGTAACTTCTCATATTGCGTTGAGTTGGTTTTTATAGAGGATTTCGCCTCTAGGAGCATTAATGTTAAACCCTAAATCCGTAAGGGCCGCTCAGATTTGATCCTTATCGGGCCATTATGGGACATGGCTCGCACTGACAGATCGCAGTTATGAGGCGTGGCCTCGGATCGAATATTTTGAAACCGCTTGTTATTCCATTAAAGCTCGCCGTAAATTGCTTTGAATGCTCTCTTTGGATATTTGCTTTTTAAAATCATTTTTAATGTTTGCTTTAACTCCGCCTTTAACGATGACGTGTCGACTTTTGAGTGGTTACATGCTTTTATATGTTTACGTGTCACGAGCGGTGCGAAGGCAGGGGTCGCGTCGCGATATCGCGACACTAGGGAAAAGGCTGGGTGCGTGGTGGGCGCTGTCGCGATATCGCGACGGTCGCGATATCGCGACCGTCGCGATATCGCGACGTTGCGATTTCGCGACGCGTGATTTCGCGACGTCGTGAAATTGCGACGTCGCGATTTCGCGACGTCCAAGGCTGGGCTCCCCTTTTGTTAAGGCTTTGTTTTGAAGATGACTAACATTGCTTTGATTCTTTTTTGACCCTCCGAACTGCTGTGCAAGTGGCCAAGACCACTGTTTGACCTCTAAAGGCTGCCCTGAAAGCTGTGTATGTGCATGCGATCAGTGTTTGTAGTCACTTAATCGAATGGTGCTGTTTTGGTGTCTACAGATGCCCCTTTTTGGGAAGCGCTGCGGGTGACGCAATGCTTGAGCAAAAATATACGACCAAAGCACTAATGATTAGGGTTTCTTGGTAACCTAACCAACTTTTAATGCCCCAAGTATGGAAAGGGCATGCATTCTTGAATCCTTGCTTCTGACGAGCTAAGGAATTTGATTTCAAGTGTTAACCTATTTTGGTGAGGTGTGACTTGAGCTTGGACATTGATCAGTCATGATTAGGCAAAGGGCGCAACCTTTTATCCACAGGGGAAACCTTGTGTTCATGCTTCGGGAATGCCAAGTATTTGATCAACTTAATGATTGCTTGTTTACTGCCCCAAGCTGGAGCGTGATTGTCTTTGTCAATGATTCTTTGAATGCATGTCATTGCCTTGATTGGGTGTGTGCTTGTTGATTGGTGACTAAGTGTGACTACCCCCTCAAGCGACGAATCGATGAGGGAATGACCTTCGTGAGAAAAGCGACGAGTCGCTTGACCCAAGATGACTTAGGTTAGGGTGCCTTTAGATGTTTTTCCATTTGAGCACGTGCAATTTCCCGACATTTGGACCTATTTTTGGTGGGTGTTAACCCTTTTGGTGATGCCATAATGGGGTGAAATCATCAAAAACCCATCTTCCCGTGGAGCGGTCCAGCTATGATAGCCTTCTTAGGGAAGTAGGAGAATGAGAATTTGAGCCCCGACATCGATTTTCTATGCCAAGAGGTTGAGTGCAAGAGCACTCGTGTCCGACAATGCTTATTGCTTCTTTTTGTGTTGCATTTTTGTGATGTTTTTGTTGTTTGGATTTTCTTTCTTTACGTAGATGTCATGATTTTATGCACAATGATTGATGTTGGTGGATGCATGCTACTTTATATTGATGGATGCATATGGTATGATAATTACCAATGTTGTATGTTGATTTATTTTGATGGATGCATGAGGAATGTAAATGCATGTGATATGCGAAATGAAATGGATGTATGGACTTAGTGATATTTGGTTATGGCACCATAGACTGTTTAGAACTCCATTACTTTGCTATGTACAAATGTGGTGTTTCTTCTTTTTGTATTTTCTGATGGTATTGCAAGGATGAAAAGTAGTGCAATTGGTTTAGAAATGTAGCTAAGGTTTTCTGAGACTCAGACAGTTTTAACTCACTAGCCATGATTGTACTTTATCTTACAAGACTTTTGAACAAGGTATGAATCGGACTTGTTTTTAACCAAGTTATTTCACATCCCTGTGTGTGCAATTGAGTTCATTTATGTGGTATTTGTCAGGATACCGCCAGTGCCGAGATGGGCTTTCAACCGAACCTGTACTTAGGATCACCTAATTAGCTCCACTAACTCCTTTGTTGTATGTAGTTAGATTAATCTGCGGTGTTCATCCGAGGATACCATAAGCTAGCTCATCCACATGCAAACATTGATCTATACACAAGTTAATGTGATAGATATATCGTCATGCGAGAAGTATACCACCAGTGACCGATAGGCTATCAACCAAACCGATACTGAGGCTTGCCTCATGACCTGTCGAGAATCTTTGAGAGTTCCAGGGATTCAAGGTCAACTCCCTTCTTTTCTTCAATTGTATTGGGATACTTGCTCTTTATAGTGATAATAATCACTGTTTATTTTGATTTGTTTTTCTTTTCTCTTGAGCAAGGGATTTGGATATGGAGTGACGATAATCACTATTCTTTGTGCCTTTTGATATGTGCACTGTAGGGTGTCAAATTTTGGAGTTTTGACATTTTGCAAATTTTTGATGTTTTGCAACTTTGGGATTCTTAGGGAATTGGGTAGGGAGGATGCTTGTCCTTTTGCCAACTCTCAGCATTCTTGGGGTCATTCGCACAGGGGGATGAGCAAGATAACCGTTTCGCTTATGGTAACTCTGGATTACTGTGCGAGGTTTCATCCTTCGTTCACACAACTCGGGAATTTTTATGTGTTTTAATTTGTGTTGGGATGTTACGTAACAAGGTGTATTGCAAGTGTAACTCTACCTTCGTAAAATCTGTTTGACTTGATACATTTCATTGCTAAAGAGCAAAATGATGACTGAATCACGAAAAACTCTTGATACATTAAAAGACCACTGACTCTAGTGTGGTAAAATGCATGGTGTTTTTGTTGTTTTTGTAAAATGGAACAGTGTGGAACAAGATGGACTAGTAGAACCATGACAGCCTATGGTGCCTTTGACCTATACGACCACAAATATGCAATGTATGGATGCAATGCTTAATGCAGCTACATATTTTTGTATTTTTGATGGATTGATTTTGGTGAATATGAAGATGAATTGCGAGAAGAACTCTCTATTTGATGAATTTGAATATGCCTAGAAATGAGATGCAAATTTTTGTTGTTTTTGATGATTTTTGTTGTTTTTGAATTTTCATGATTTTTGACCAAGTGATTGTGGAAATCCTTGGAGCGTTTTGGGATTGACCAAGCGATTGCAAGAATCCTTGGAGCATTTGGGATTGACCAAGCGATTGCAAGAATCCTTGGAGCCTTTGGGGATTGACCAAGCGATTGTGATAATCCTTGGAGCATTTTGGGGTTGACCAAGCGATTGTAATAATCCTTGGAGCATTTGGGGATGACCAAGCGATTGTAATAATCCTTGGAGCATTTGGGTTTGACCAAGCGATTGCAAGAATCCTTGGAGCCTTTGTGGGATTGACCAAGCGATTGCAAGAATCCTTGGAGCCTTTTGGGATATGGCTCTCTTTAGATATGAAATGGTCGCAAATGACTGATATTCAAGGGTTCTGTTTCCTTGATACCATCAAGAGAAGCTAGCCGGTATGTCCCGGGTCCGATTTTGCTATCAATGACATACGGACCTAACCAATTGGCCGCAAACTTGTCCCTAAGGTGGGATGGCAAACTGGAATTTTGTTGATTTTCCTTCAAAACCAAATCACCAACGCGAAAGTCCCTGAGGTGAACTTTCATGTTGTAAGCTTTTTTAAGTCGCTCTTGATAAATACGTAAATGCTCGAGAGCATTAACGCGTCGTTCGTCAAGCAACGTAAGCTGGTCTAACCAGGCCTGCCGTGCATAATCATCATCGATGAACTCATGCATTGATATGCGCGGGGAAGGAATCTCCAACTCTAGAGGCATGAGCGCCTCGGAGCCATACACGAGTGAAAACGGAGTGGCCCCAGTGGGCGTCCGAATGCTAGTGCGATAGGCCCATAGGGCAAGTGGGATTTGAATGTGCCAATCCTTATGACTGTCTACGACGGTCTTTTTAAGGATGGCAACTAGCGTTTTGTTTGACGCCTCTGCTTGTCCATTCGCCTGCGGATAATAAGGTGTTGAAAAGCTATGCTGAATCTTGTACTTTGTGGTCAAAGCACGCACGTCTTTGTTCTTGAAAGGTGTCCCATTATCCGAGACTATTTTGGATGGAATACCAAAACGACATATGATGTTATGCAAAATGAACTCCACAATGCGGGGTCTTGTCGTAGAGGTAAGCGGAATTGCTTCCACCCACTTGGTGAAGTACTCTGTGGCCGTTATGATAAACGTGTGACGGCATGACGATGCAGGAGAGATCTTTCCAATTAGATCAAAGCCCCATTGCGAGAACGGCCAAGCAGACTGGACTTTCTGCAAGGCCTGAGAAGGTACGTGCATTAGATTGGCATGATGTTGACACTTCACGCACTTCTTGACATAGGTGCAACAATCTCGCTCTAAAGATGGCCAATAATAGCCCATGCGAAGAATGCGCTTTGCGATGGCCATTCCACTGAAGTGGCCACCACATGTACCATCGTGCGCTTGGGCGACTGCCCAAGTGGACTCTTGCTGGTCCAAGCAACGAAGGAGGATTCCTTCATAGCTGCGACGATACAAGATGTCTCCTATCAAGACATACTTAGCCGCTTTCTGCTTGAGTGCTCGTTTTGCGGCATGAGTCAAATCAAGTGGGAGACTACCTAACTTGAGGTAGTCTCGGATGGGTAAATACCAATCTGTTGATAGAAACCTCGATAGTATGAACAGCCAATCCCTCCTGAAGTTCATCCCTAGCAAATGCTGAATGGGATAGAACCTGCAAGAATAGTATTGTGTTGCTACTAATGGGAGTAGGGGAGAACAAGGACCCCCAGTTGGCGTGTTTTAGACGATCTCGGATTCGAGAGAACCTATCCGAGGATGGTTCAATTTGTATCATGTGGATTCCTGGCGTCAAGTCTGAGCTTGCACGCTCCATCGCGGATTGCGATAAGGTTTTGACTTGAATGGTTGTCATATCACCAGAAAGGTCCTACGGAATTAGTGACCCCAAGGAGGCCATTGTGTCCGCAAAACGGTTCGATGATCGAGGGAGTGCCTCGATGTCATACCACTCAAGTTTTACCAGGAATTTGTCCACAAGGGCTTTATAAGCCTTCAAAACTGGGCATTTGCATTGATATACCCCTTTGACTTGATTGACTATTAACAACGAATCACCAAAGATGTTCAGTCTTTTGATGTTCATGGCGATTGTTGTCTGAAGACCTAGGAGCAAGGCTTCATACTCTGCATTGTTGTTGGTGCACGGGAAGTTTAATTTAAATGACAGGGGCATTGGAGCACCCTGCGGTGTGAAGAATACAATTCCCGCACCACCACCTTGCTCACACTTAGAACCATCGAAGAATAGGGTTATGTCGGCTTGTGACTCAGGCTCATCAGAATCTGGCGATTCTGAGACATGAAAGACCCCATCATCGGGTAGTTCTATGACCAGAGGCTGATCGTCTTCAAGAGGAGCCTCTGCTAGTTGATCGGCTATGACTTGTCCTTTGATAGATTTTTGTCCAATAAACTCTATGTCAAATTCCGTCAACAACATGATCCATTTCGCCGTGCGACTACTATGATAAGTACGACTCATCATGTATCGCAATGGATTCTCCTTAGACACAACATACGTAGTGTTGCTCGGCATGTAGTGGCATAGCTTTTTGGTAGCAAACACCATTGCCAAGCAGAGTTTCTCAACGTATGCATAGTTAAGTTCGTAACTGACCAGAGTGCGGCTAAGATAGTATGTAGCCTGTTCCTTGTGAAGTTCATTCTTATGGGCTAGCATGGCGCCCAGTGCCACCTCAGTAGCTGAGATGTATAAGTAGAACGACACTCCTGGCCTAGGTGGTGCCAATACTGGCGACGAAGCCAGGTATTGTTTGATCTCGTCAAAGGCTGACTGGCACTCGTCATCCCAATGAAATGTAACCCCCTTGTGCAATAATTTGTTCATGGGTCGGCACTTGTCAGATAATTGCGCTATGAAGCGTTTAATCGACGCGACCTTTCCCTGCAGACTCTGAGGCTGCTTGATTGTGGTTGGGGGAACCATTTCAAGGATTGCCTTGACTTTCTTTGGGTCCACCTCGATTCCTCGTTTTGAGACTATGAAACCCAAGATTTTTCCAGATGTGACGCCAAAGACGCACTTCTTGGGGTTTAGTCTAACTTTATGCTCCATGAGGCGATCGAGGATCTTGCTTAAGTCGGCGATATGATTTGAGCGCAAGAGAGACTTGGCTAACAAATCATCCATGTAATCTTCCAAAGTTTTGTGCATGTAATCATGGAAGATATACGTCATGGCACGTTGGTAGGTGGCACCGACATTTTTAAGGCCAAAAGGCATGACCTTATAACAAAATGTCCCCCAAGGCGTTGTGAATGCCATTTTTAGTTGGTCTTCAGGATTGATACGAATTTGATTGTATCCTGAGAAACCATCCATGAGGGAGAGCATTTCGTGACCTGCTGTAGCGTCTACTAACGCATCGATGCTCGGCAAGGGGAAATCATCCTTAGGACTCGCTTTATTCAAATTGCAAAAATCGGTGCATATGCGAATCCTCCCGTCGGGCTTCTTGACGGGAACCATGTTGGACAACCATGGCGGATAATCCACGCAGATGACAAATTGTGCATCCAACAGCTTTTGCAATTCATCTTTGACCATCAAGGCCACTTGTTGGGTGCATCTTACGTAGTTTTTGCTTTACGAGGCTTGATTGTCGGATCAAGCGTTAAATTATGCGTGACTAGCTGCGGGTCTAGTCCTGGCATATCCTTGTACGACCATGCAAAAACCTCCTTCTTCTCTTTGAGAAGGGCAATGTAGTCGGCTTGCTCTTCGGGGGAAAGACTTACCCCCAACTTGAGAATCTATGGATTCATTGGATCTGTGCCGATGTCTACGTCAGTCGTCTCCTCGACTGACATGTGGGATCCGTCCTCCAACTGATGTGGAGTCGGGATCAAATGGATATCATTAGCTGAATTTAGATCTATGCTTGGAACCTCAGGTTCCTCTTCAGCTTGAAAAATATCCTGAGTTGTCCTTGGGGTAAAATGAGGCATTTCACCGAAAGGCCAGTACTCTGCTGGTGATAGGGGTGAATTGACGCGATCCCAATCGATGGCATCTATGTCTAGATGCAATGACCATGCTGGATCGGCCGGATTGCGGATGGGTGCGGTCAAATCAATGGAGATCATGTGGATGGAATGAATTTGGTCTCCATTACCGTGGGCATGATAACACGATTCTTCTAGATGCCCCCTATACTCTGGATCTGGCTCTAGGGGAACGGGCACGAACGGATCGGCCCTATGTGCTAAATGGAGGACAGGGTCTTCCCTCGGCACTGTTGTTATGATAGGGTCTCGAGGTGGACGGTGCTCATCGTGAATGTGGAGCCATGGATCCAAGACTAGGTCCCACCTCGTTGGGTCGACCCACCATTCATGCCCTAATCTTATGCCCATCTGTCCCATTAGATCTTCATGAGTTAAAGCGCGATAATGTCGTCGCGCATGTCTGAGATAGTCCATCTCAGTCTCATCTTCTGAGTCACTTTCGGAGATCCAAAAATGTTCATTCTCTTCAGCAACTATTGCTTGCGACGTTGATGGTTCTCCTTGTTCCAGTACGTTAATCTGGTCCCATTGCGGTTGTTCCACTTTTGGTGGAGGGACCTGACTCTCTTGACATTGTACTGACTCAACTGGAATCTCTAAGGGGAACAACTTCGAAAAGATGTCCGGACACCATTGATATTCTCTTTGGGGATGAGTATCCGAACTTTCGCCTCTCTCTAGCAAAGGAGAGGGATTACTGCTTGTTACCAAGGGTGTTTGGTGACCATGGGAGGTAATCTCCCAATGTAAATTCTATTTTTGGGTTGGCATAGAGATCTGGTGCCAATCCCCCCTTGTTGCCTATTTCTAGGTCTTGCATATTTTCAACCAAGATGTCCAAGGGCAGGGGATGGTTGAACCCTACTCCTGACTTGTCATATGGCATCTGATATCTTGGTTGGCAAGGGAGACGCATCCCTTGCTCATATCTGCCTAGCCCGTATCCATGCCAATGGCATTGGCCGAGATATTTGAGGGCAAATTGTGGGTTTGACAGATAATTGATGTTTTCAACAAAAGGTTCTTCGTCTGCTTCCTTTTGCTTACATGGTTCAAGACCATGATCAAGGCCCCCATACACAAAGTTTGTCTGGTTGGGTGGGTGACCTAGGGGAACAATTGTTCCTATGGGAAGGCGAGGTCTCCCCATATCCTGGACTGACTCTAATGCGGGCGTTGCCACAACATTCTGCACTATGTACTCCCCCAGGCCTGTACTAGCCATTTCAACAGTGATTGTTGATGCTTCGGAGGGAGGGAACGGGAGTCCTTCCTGAGTCCATTCCATGTTTGGTAGGTTTGGGGTCTCAGCTTCCGTTGTCTTGGATATTTCCTCTGTTGATATCGTTGAAATTGTTGGCAACCCCTCTTCTAAGGGCTGAGCCTCTTCCATGATTTGTTTTCCCTTGTCCTTCTATGTAGCCATGATAGGTGGCGTTGGTAATGAAGGAGTAGATGATGAGGGTTCACCTGGCTGGGATGTTGTTGTTTTGGTCACCAGTGGTGCCTGCGGTGTTGGACCCTTTTTAGATGGATTTAGTTGGAAATCCAAATGTGTTGAAGGGAGGGTCGACTGAGGCATTAGTTGTACCGCATTGCAATACTTGAAGGGTTCTAAGTCCATTGGGACTACGTGTATTTCACCTTCAAAAGCATACTTTAAGCACTGGTGAGCGATGGAAGGGACACACTTCATGTCCCGAATCCAAGGCCGCCCTAGCAGTATATTGTAGGCCATCTCGCCTTCCAACACATGGCACAATGTTGGTGTTGTCTTTTGTCCTACCTGGACAGGTAGAACAACCGTGCCGACTGTCGAGCATATTGCATCATTGAAAGCTCGCAGTGTGTACGTGGAGGCTGTGATATGAGAGGCTGGCAGCTTCAAATGTTTTAGGGCTGCAGTGGTAATAATATTACTGGACGAGCCAGTATCTACCAACACTCTCTTATACGGGATCCCGTTGATCCGTGCAACAACATGCAAGGGTGGATCTGCCGCGTCATTCGATATTGCTTTGACTTCATCCTCTCTGAAGGTGATGACCGGCTCAGTACATCGTTTTACGTGTCCCACGAAGTTGTTGAAAGAATTTGCTTCTTGGGGCTGTAATTCGATGGTTTTTAAAATGTCCATAAGAGCTTCCCTATGAGGTGTTGATTGTTGAATAAGCTCGTAAATGGACAGCCTAGCCGATGTGGTCCGCAAACTCTGCGTGAGTTTGCTCCGTATCGTGATTTCTGGTCTAGGCGGAGGTGACTGTATAGGGTGTTGTTGAGGCTGTGACGTTGTCGGAACTTCCTTTGTGGCTGCCCCAGGGGCAACTGCTGAGTATTTTTTATTCCTCGTCACTATGCTGATCATTCCCACAAATCCTTGCATGGGAAGATTCTGGCGCACCTCATTAACTTGGAGAGGTTTTGCCTGTGCCTCGTGGGCAGGCAAGGGGTCCTTGAATACCCCCATTTGTTGGTTGTTTGGCGCTATGGGGTTGTCCACGGCCAATGTTTTATTTTTGATTAAATCTTGGATGAGTCCTTTGAACTTCCAACATCCATTCAAATCGTGTCCCCTTCGCCTATGAAATCTACAGTATAGTTCCTCTCTATATCCCTTAGGTTTAGGAGCGTTAGGGTCTATAGTCGGGATCTCTGGAAGGGTTACTAAATTTGCCGCTGACAAGCGGTCAAATAAGGAGTCCCTAGACTCCGTGTAGGGGGTGAATTGTCGCTTAGGGCGACGCTGCTGATTCTGCTCCTGTTTCTTATTATCTTTCTCATAACTAGGAGGCACTGCCTGGTAATTGGCCTTTTGAGGCTGCGTGTCTTGCACTGGCTTGGGAACATTGATTGCAACTTGATTAACCACTGCGGGTTGTGATTGCGTATTCCCAGTCTTAGTGGTTTTATTCCACTCTTTCTTCTTAGGCTTGGCAATTGTGCCTTCGCCTATTTTAATCTCTTCTATGACTCTGGCTTGCGCCAAGGCTTCTTCTAAGCTGTCGTATTGCTGTAGCAGCAATAGCCCAGAGATTGATTTTAAGCAACTCCGTGCGAACATCTGAGTGAGATCAGACATAGGGGGACGGTAGGGTAGCCTGGAAAGCAAAGCCCTCCATCGGTTCCCGTATGCTGCTATTGTTTCCTCCTCATACTGCCTGAGGCTGGCCAAATCACTTAGTGATGCCTTCTTCCTTGTGTTGAAAGCAAAGCGTTCAAGAAATGCATCCACTAGTTGATCTAAGTTGTTGATACTGTGTTTGGGCAATTGTGTAAACCAATCCGAGGCAGGGCCCGCGAATGTGGTTATGAAAGTTCTAAGCAATAATGCATCATTGTCTTGGATGCCGAAGCATTGACTCAGGAACCTCGTGACATGTTCTTGTGCGTCCTCCTCACCTTTAAAGACTGCCAATTGTGGCAACTTGAAATGTTCAGGGTAAAGAGGTATGGGTACTGAGGGATGCACCGGATGACTGCGGAGTTGACGTAGTGTGGGCTTTTGATGCCCAGAAGCTTTTATCTCCACAGACTCCAAACGCTCTAATAGCGCTTTGTATGCATCGAAAGATTTTATTTCTTCTTCTTTGGTTTGCTCCCGTTGTGGGTCAAGGGAGACTGGAGGCCTATGGGGAGGTGGCCGATTGGCAGCCCTCCCGCCTTGATGGGGCGTGTCGACCCGTTCTATTTCTGGTTCATACTCCTCATAAAACTCTTGAGGAGTCTCTGGGCGAGCCCTATGACCTTGATCGAGTCCCCGCTGAGGGTACCCATCATTGTTCCGGGGAGTGGCCTCCCTTTCGGGTCTATAAGGTCTCGGAGGCAAAGCTTGACGAGGTCGCGGAGACCTGTCCTGCACCAACGGGTTGTGCCTCTCATACTGTTGTGCTCTTTGGGTGCGAGGGGTTGGCACCCTTTCAGGTAGTTTATAGCGTAACTCATCTGCCTCGCGCTGCATGCGCTCTTTATTCAGGCGGTATAAGTACTCTAACTCCTGATGACCCTGCTCAAGCTGCGTGATTCGAGCTTGGCGAGCGGCATGTCTGGCGACTGTCGGGTCAACCGGGTCTGCCCTCTTTTGTTGAGGAGGCTTGAATGTTTTGCCTATGTGTTTGCCTCGATCTTGATGGTCAAAAATTTCAATGGGTTGCTTCCCTTTGTCGGGGTAAGCGACATTTGTTTGAGGTTCTGGCCTCGATGTGTGATCATGATATCTGGCAGGTGCAGAAACACAAGGTTCCCGCACTGTTTGTTGTTCTCGAGGAATGTGATGATCTTCCTCGTACTCCCTTTTATGGGTGTGAAAGGGGCGGGCGGAGTTAGCTAGCCCTGTGTAAAGAGCCCTGCGCTCTGGATGTTGTTTTTCTGTTCTGATGGGAGGTAAATAAGGGACGCCATATCCACGTTGCCCCTCCAAATGGACAGTATGCCTCTCTAGCGCTTCATCGCGTCGTGGCCATTCAAACCTAGCCTCAAGAGGCGGTTGTCTACTTATATTGAGATCTGCATGTGAACCATCTTCCCGAAAGGGGGTGTGTTGAATGGGTGTATTCCAATGAGGAGGTTCCCAATAGTTCCTTCTTGAAGTGGCCTGATGTGGACTTTGTTGTAGGCCAGACTGCCAAGATGGTATGGCTAGGTCCTCAGGGCTAAAGCGAAGGCGACTAGCGCCCTCTCTTTGTGTACCTTCCGTAGCGTCTGCCCTTGATTGGGCTTGGCTACGAGTGTACACCATTGTGATGTTTCGCTACTATCTAAGCAGATTTTATCTCGTTTATGATGATTTGTCTTTTTGTGCACACCAAGCAGAAATGAACACACACACATACACAAAGCCGTGATTATCTCTTTTACGGATTAAATAGTGTGTCCTAAACTGGTTTAGTGCATTTTGGTGTTTCGTTTTGTGTTTGCAATTTTGGAAGAACGTTTAAATGCATAATGTTGGCTCATATGACTCCCATAAATGGTCGCCCCTTCAATATACCATTGCTCGGACCGATATACCAACCTCTCTATATACCCGCCCTTACGTGAGGGAGACTATAGGTACGTGAGAGCAGATGGTACGTGGAACATAGGCGGTACGGAAGGGGAATCGCTCTGTTTATGACACCTACCATAGAAGACTTATCCTCGCGTGCATGGGAATCACCCCGACAACACTTGGTCGGCTTTCGTCGGGATTTACGTCTAGCAACGATCGCGATCGAGGTAATGGATGCAATATCTCAAGCCAAAGTGATAATGGAATCCACCTTTGGTCTTGCTCAAGGGTTGGGGTTTTACGACCAACGCCTTGGTTTAAAGTACCACGTGGTGTGTGGGATTCATTTTACTTTGCAAATTTGAAACAAGCAACCGAAAAAGAAATCTTTCCCTATGCCAGACAGATACTACAAACCGGAAAACAGCAAGTAGAAAATTGAAAAGAAATTTTCGACCTTAAAGCAAGAAAAATTAAAAAATCCTCTACCCTTCTTTAAATAAAGCAAGAAAATTTAAAAAAAAATTCCTCTTATCTTTCTTTAAATAAAGCAAGAAAAAATTAAAATTCTTCTTATCTTCCTTTAAATAAAGCAAGAAAAATTAAAATTTTTTAATAAGAGAAAATTACAAAATTCTTCTACCCTTATTTAAATAAAGTATAAAACAATTTTTAAGCCGTCCAAACTAAAAAAAAACTAGAAGACCGAAAAACAGAAATTTTGATAGAAGCTATAAAAACCCCTACCTCTTTTCTGCCTAACTGGATGTCTCTGATTTTCTCTAAAAAATGCGCAGATTCGTAATCGTCCCTGGGTGAGACGAATAGCGTACCTGTAAAAAGCAATTTTTAGATCAGTAACTTAATCCAAAAATAAAAACTGTGGACCTGGGTCCCACCGTGATCGCCACTGAAAGCATGAGATTTCGGAAATAAAACACTGAGATGCAATAAAAATAGAACTAGATTGATGCATAAAATAACACGGATAGAATTAAATTAAAAACAGGAGCACAGCCCTTTTTATTAACGTAATTCCGTTCGGTTACAATAAATCTTTCGAATGACATATCCTCAGTTACAACCGGTGAACAGTAGTCTCTTTCCGCATGCCCACATGCAAAATGGGCGGGTCAAACTGTATTGCCACCGCTGGTGTTTAATGAATTTTAGCTTGCTGCTGTTCTTCACTGTATTCAAAGAAACAATCAACTGTTAATAGCACCCGCAACAAAAAGACAGAACGTTTGACTGTAGGAAGCAATGAAAAATGCGTATAAATGGCTGATTAAGTGTGTGAATAAAACGTTTGTCTTTAAAACATAAACTGTTTTAAAACATTCGAAAACAATTTTCATTCGAAAACATAAAGACATAAGCTGCTTTAATATATTCACAACATCATGGATCATAGAACATACACTGTTTTAAAACATCCAAAGGCAGCATATATTAAATTAACTATTGAACATGCGTAGGGTGCCCAAGCGGGCCGCCCTGTTAAAATCCAACTTCGACACCAACCCACGAGGAATTGGCTCAAAATCTAGGATAATGAGTTGTCGTCGAATTGATGGATTAATATAATCCAATGGTCGGGATTGAAGGTCGAAGAATGTAGTGAACGAAATCCGTAAACAAGTCTTCGGTTTAGCAAGCACTTTGTTGCTTTTGAAAAATGCTTCGTAACTTCTCTTTCATTGTATCGAGCCGGTTTTTATAGAGATTTTCGCCTCTTGGAGCATTAATGCCAAACCCTAAATCCGTAAGGGCCGCTCAGATTTGATCCTTATCGGGCCATTATGGGACATGGCTCGCACTGACAGATCACAGTTATGAGGCGTGGCCTCGGATCGGATATTTTGAAACCGCTTGTTATTCCATTAAAGCTCGCCGTAAATTGCTTTGAATGCTCTCTTTGGATATTTGCTTTTTAAAATCATTTTTAATGTTTGCTTTAACTCTGCCTTTAACTGATGACGTGTCGGCTTTTGAGTGGTTACATGCTTTTATATGTTTACGTGTCTGGCAGGCGCGAAGGCAGGGGTCTGTCGCGATATCGCGACACTAAGGAAAAGGCTGGGTGCATGGTGGGCGCTGTCGCGATATCGCGACGGTCGCGATATCGCGACCGTGCGATATCGCGACGGTCGCGATATCGCGACGGTCGTGATATCGCGACCGCGCGATATCGCGACGGTCGTGATATCGCGTCGCGATATCGTGACGTCGCGATATCGCGACGTGCGATATCACGACGGTCACGATATCGCGACGTCGCGATATCGCGACGCGCGATTTCGCGATGGTCGCGATATCGCGACGATCACGATTTCGTGACGCGCAATTTCGCGACGTCGCAAAATTACGACGTCGCGATTTCGCGACGTCCAAGGCTGGGCTCACCTTTTGTTAAGGCTCTGTTAAGGCTTTGTTTTGAAGATGACTAACATTGCTTTGATTCTTTTCTGACCCTCCGAACTGCTTGTGCAAGTGGTCAAGACCACTGTTTGACCTCTAAAGGCTGCCCTGAAAGTTGTGTATGTGCATGCGATCAGTGTTTGTAGTCACTTAATCGAATGGTGCTATTTTGGTGTCTACAAAAAGCCATACCAGAAAAGAACATGGGTTGAAGTGCTACTCCGCTCTAGAAGTCTTCATCGTGGTAAGCCGCGTGTACAGGTTTTGGGCCACCCATTCTGCCCAGTCGAAGAAGACTAGGTTGGTGTTCGGCCTCGAAGCATCCAGGGCATAAAACTCCCCTATGGAAATACATTCAGCCAGGGACACCTGCCAAGGGTGCACCGAAGCGTCGACTGATAGGCCTGCCACCCATGCGATGATGGAAAAAATATCTATGTTCTTGAAGGCTTCCAAGGGTAGGGGCATTTGAGGCAGCTTGCCTGAAGGGAGCCCACTTTTGAGATTTTCTCTGAGGAATTATAGCACGTAGTTGTTCAAGGTAAACTTCTCTGTTTGTTCGCTCAGAATGACGTTGCGAACCGTGTACCCCTTCGGAGGCCCTTGCTGTGGCGCAAAAGCTACTTGCACATCCTCCTTCAAGATAGAGAACAACTTGTGACCGGTGGCATTCAGTACTTGCCTGTAAGCTGGTTGATAGTTCTGTGCAATGGCGTAAATCAGCTCAGGGCAATGGTACACAAGAGGAGTCAGATACCAATAGATTTGGGAGTAATACATGGTTGCCCTCTTGTTATCAGTCGAGAGCCTACTCCTCATAAATTCGATAGTGTATCTGAGCTTGGCCACGCTTCTTGAGAGTTTTGTATCTTTAATTTTCTCCCACCTGTCAACTGGTGGTTCTACAAGTTGCTCCTCTTCGGATTCTTCTCTTTCTTCCACAACTTGCTTCTCTGGGTGGGTGTTCGGGTTGACCCTCTTAGGTCTCTGCTTTTTCTCCTTCGAACCTTTCATTTTTTTAGGCACTGTCATCTCTGGCTCCTTTCCTTTCTACGTAGAACTTTTCTTTCCCATGTTGAATGATAATGGCAGCAACACCAGCAGCATAGACTATTTTGACGTCAAGGAGCTTCTTGGCGAGTGGCAACAGAATTAGCGGACAAGCAATGTTCTTTCAATATTGCATTTTCAAATAACCTTTTCTTGGCTAAAGCCTGCCCTTTATAGCCTTAAGGGGCAACTACCCCTATTTATGGTTCTTGCCATAATTAAACCGATGCTAGCGGCCTAGGAAATTGCTACACCATCCGATTGGTTATCCAACGACATCGTATGCGGGGTTACACGCCGTAATGATTACACCTTGCATTGGGAGCACATCTTGCACTCGGGTGTGAGCTTTAACTAAATTGCCTCGGGACATGCCCTGCCACCTTCGCCTTAAATTTGTACGCTTCGAGCTCTTTTCAAGGTGATACGTGCTTTAAATGCTCCTTTTCTGTACATTATTAGTTCGGAAAAGTTTGGGTTCGGACTTGGAAATGCTTTGCGGTGAACCTCTTCTTCAGGCTAATCTTCCATGTTTCAGGCTCGAGGTACTTATCCTTTGCCGTGCTTTGCAAGGACTACCTACCGAAGCCTGTGCTTCGAAAAATTGCTTCGCAAGATTTCTACCCGAAGTGGTTGCTAGAAATGCTTCGGGTGCGAAGCTCTTTCATGCCTTTGTTTGAACTTTGGTTCGGCCCTTTACTTCCTCACAACTGCTTCATTGGGTAAAAATCCCTGAAGGAGATTCTAAATTTTTTTTTTTGAACCCTTGCGTAACGTGACAAGACTTGTCAGCATTATTGACGGCTCGCAGGGCAACGAGCTCGTTTGGATGGGAGAACCTTTAGCCTTGATCTATTGGGCTAGAGGCACCTCCAGACCCTTCTCCTCTCACTCCTTTTGGGAACACTTCTACATCTGGTTCTCCTTCTTCTGCTTCTTGAGATACATTCAAGGGATTTTGGCTGAATTCTTGTGTCTCGCCCCTTGGGATACAAAAAGGGTGCAAAAAGGTGCCTTCCTCATTCTTAGGCCTTCCCGCTTGCGACTGCTCTCCTTGGACTACCTCCTGATGGAGATTGCAAGCAGCCACATTGTTCATTGTTGGGTCAAAGCTTGCATATTCCCATTTTTGTTCTTTGGAAAAATTTGTTTCTTGAGCTCTGAATGACTGCATCTCAAACCTATGCTCAGTACGAGGATTTTTCCATGATGAATACTGCATAGGATGGCCAGGATCAGTGAACAGTGATGGACTTTCTCCCCACTGCCACTTTCTAGATAGGAACAAGAGTTGTTCTGCCCGTATTGCTTCCTCAAATATCTGAGGAAATCTTCATTCACCAGATTGTAGTAAGAGAAGGTGTATGTCCGGGTGAAAGGCACGAACATAGAAGAGGTGAGCTTGGGCATGCATCGGTCAGATTTCCACTGGAATATCCTTCCAACTTCTGCAAAATCGGACATTGAAGTCTGTGATGCTCTCTAGAGGTGCTCTTATGATAGCAAACAGATCCATCAAAATTTGGGAGGGATCTTGAGAGCCATTGAATGTCTTGATCAATGCTTCTGCTAAATCGCTCCATGAGCAGATGCTTTCATTTTCGAGTAATCTGAACCACTGCATCACTTCTCCCTCCAGAGACATGGCCAGAAGTCTCACCATGACATCTTCATGGATTATGTTGTGGAGGTTCGCCAATGCAGCAACGTCTTCAAGGTGCCTTTGGGCCATTCCTTTAGTGCCATCATATTTCGCCAATGTATGTAGGGCTCCTCTAGGAATTTTATGATAACCCTGAAGGTTCAGAAGGGAACGGGCATTCCAACTAGGATAACATGCTTCCTCCATCACGGTAGTGGCCTTGATTTTTTGGGATGTTTTCTTTTAGCTTAAAAGGCATCTACAATGAAGGAATCTAGGTGTTCAGCTTAGTTAGAATAGCCAGGTGATTTTGACAGATGGGGGCAAACCCAAGATTCACCAACTAGGGCTTCCTTAAAACATGGGGACTTTTGCCATGAAGGCACAAGTTTAGGTACTGGTCTTTACGACTTAGATATTTTCAGGTAAATAGAGTCGCCAGATGCTAAAAGTCTTTTAGTAATTAGGGCATCGATCCTCACTACCACTAATCAGGTGAGACTGACCGGGTCACACCAAGAAATTTAGTTAGAACTATTGGCCCCGGAGGAGACGGGTTTGCGTTAAAATATGGGATCCTGACTGGTTATGGATCTTTCTAAGATAGATATAGTCAGTCCCATCGGGCGTGCCAAAAACTATTAGCACGGGCGGGTTATAAACTTGGAATGAAATTTGTCCCACCAATTATGGATCTTATTGAGATAGACACAGTCGGTCCCATCGGACGTGCCAAAAACTGTTGGTCATCAGATCCGCCTAGGTAAGGATTTTGAGTAAATGTATGCGCCATAGACCTGGACCAACATTGAAAGGCCGAAGGGAAGAGATGCCCCTCATGCCAATATCCGGAGAAAGGCCGGCTCCTATGCTAAACTACTTGGGTGTTTGAAGACAAGAGTGTAGGAAAGAGATAAAAGGAGTAGGGTTAGAGAAATAAATAAAAAAGGGGTTAAAGGAAGAGAGATCGGTGATTTGAGGTGGGAGAGAACAGGAAGCACGATCGCTGACAGACAACTTGAATAGCAGCAAGGAACACCAAGAGTAAAATGAAAGAAACGTAATATCAACCCTCCTATGTATCCTCCCGAACGAGTTTCAGGACATTGTCCCCGATCGCACACCGAACATAGAGTTCAACATCCAACATACAAATGAGGAGAGATAGAAGAATCAAGCACAGAAGGCATCATAAAATAGAAGAATTAATCTCAAAGTCTCTTAGTATTAATTGCAGGACATCAAGTTACAACAGCTTTCTAGCAGATAGTTCCCCCCACTTTTCCATTACAATTCCTGGGTTTTCATAGAGGACCTAAGCCTCTGAATCATAATTACATAGAGAAGAAGAGTACGCCCTCGAGCCCTAAGAATCGGTTCCTCGAGGCTCTCGTGAACGAGCTTTCAAATCCGTTACCAAAAATGGCAACTACAACCGGGTCAACCATGGAAAGGTGCATTGATGAGCCATCTAGATGTCCTTGGTCTCTGGGTGCAGTGCTCAAGTGGCCGCCATGCTCGTCGGGCTCTCCATAATGGCTTGATACTTCATTTTCAATTGCCAAAAATGAGTAGCGGGCTTGCTGGGCACAAAAAATCTTATTTATGAGGCACTTGATCGCCTCGGGAAAATACTCGGCTTGGAATGCATGCCTGTGAAGTGCTTCACTGAGTCTTCATTCACAACTTCACTTCGCAATGGTTCTGGGCCGAAGTAAAAACTCCTCTTCGATATGTGCTTCGCAAAATTGAGCTTCGCAAAACTGCTTCAAGGGCGGGAAGCGTCGAAGCATATTTACTTCGCAAAATGGGTCCCTTCTTCTTTACCGCTTCATTGATGTCTTCAAGAAAAGCTTCGCTGCGATCCTCTTCAAAACTGTGGTTCGGGAAGATTTCGGCCGAAGTAGATGTTTCATTCTCTATGACCTCCGTCACTTCGGGTGAAAGATTAGCCGAAGCAAATGCTTCGCAATGACTTTCACCGAAGTAAAAATGGTTCGTTGATTTTCTGGCCGAAGTGACTGATGGAAATACTTCGGATGCGAAGTAGTTTTCTTGCCTTCTCCTTTGTATTTTTCTTTGGCACAATTCTTTGTAGGAAACTCCACCCGAAGTAATATTGAAACCACTTCGAGTGTGAAGCTCTCTTTTTCTCTGAACACCGCTTCGCTCAATTTTTGCCCGAAGTAGCTGCTGGAAGCGCTTCGGGCACGAAGTAGATTCATTCTCCTTGCTTGTGTTTTCCTTCAGCGAAACTACTTCGCAAAAATTTTACCCGAAGTAATGCTGGAAATACTTTGGGTGCGAAGCTATTTTTATCCTCCTTTGGCAAAGATCTATTCTCTAGCTTGTTTGCCAGCGAAGTTCTTTCTCTTCCATTTTTATACAAAGGGGTGGCATTGGAAGCCAAAATTGCTGTAACTTTCAAAATAGAAACAAAAAAACAAAAACTTTACACAATACTGTACAAAATTTGTTTTCCTTTTCTACCCCTTAAGGAATGTGACAAAATTGTCAATAGGTACTCTATCACGAGTTCTGGTAAATCTGATGTTGAAATCCTGGATTTCTTCTTATGGATGCCTCTCAATGATAGTGAATTGATTCAACAATGTGAAAGGATCTACATGTATATTAAATTCATCGACCAGACGACCAACAAGCACTGCCCAAGAAGTAATGGATCCAATGGGAAGCGCTCTGTACCAATAGAGCATCTTTCCTTTCAAATACATAACCATAAATCTGACCATTACATCTTCCTGAGTGATATTGTAAACAGATTCTAGCGATGATACATCTAAACAGTGCTCATCTACTGTTTTTCTTGTTTCATCAAAATTTGCAATGCTTTTAGTGCAGCTTGTGGAATTTGGTTTTGTGCTCCCAAGTTCAAAGGACCAGTTTGATTCCACACAAGATGCGTTGAGATAGGGGCAGCTACCATGGTTGCTAAAGGAGTTACAACTACTATAGGATTGCTTGTAGATGCTCCTACAATGGGTGTTAAAGAGGTGCTAATGGTGTCAGGTGGATTTGATCGTGTGGCTAGCATAGGGTGTGCCTTTAGGCTTCTGAGATGTAGCTCAAAGAACTCGATGGGTTCTTCGGAGTTTCTAACTCAGGATCTGGTTATCATATGGCTATATAACCAAAAAAATTTAGACAAGGTATTTCTTTTATGGTCTAAATTTTATTGCAACGGAGTCGCCAGGTAGTTTTTTCTTGATATTTTCAAACAAAAG
The DNA here is from genome assembly GCA_028583015.1 of Wollemia nobilis. Taxonomy (NCBI): domain Eukaryota; kingdom Viridiplantae; phylum Streptophyta; class Pinopsida; order Araucariales; family Araucariaceae; genus Wollemia; species Wollemia nobilis. Next base: position 6,558,587 of record JAQPPZ010003077.1, on the reverse strand, counting down.
GATCTAAAGTAAAAAACCAAAACTTATATAATACTATGGGATTTACTAGTCCCACCGGGCATTCCAAAAATTGTTGGAACAAAATTTGCCTTCGGTTAATAGTGTTGCGCATTAGACTTTGCCAACATTGAATAGACAGACCTTGATTGATATCATCTATCTAATCTCTAGAGAAGGTTGGTTCCTTTGAGTTTTTTAGAGGAAAGGGAAACAAGAGATAAGGGAAATATAGCCGAATCTAGAACTTTTCTCATGATACAGATTAGACAAAAACTAAAAAAATGATGATGCAGATTACTATCTTCAGAGTTTCTTTATATCTTCCTATAGAAAATATGAATTCCTAAGTGTGATTTTAAATGTTCGTCTAAATACATGTAAATATCTTTAATATTCAACTCTATAGATAAGGTTTATACATGCACAGTTCAGATTTCATAATAGATACATTATAAAACTTAAAATGAATAAAAGTTTAAAACCAGATACATACACTCACATACAAAATTTTAGAAGCCAGAGGAAGAATATCTCTTATTGTTTGTAATCCAGTAACATGTACATAAAGTCTGTAAACGTCCAAGAGCTGAATTTTTTCATGATCGACTCACTCCTATTTATAATCTAAAAAGAGTATCTTCTACTATGTACATTTATTTTCCTCAATCAATTACAAGTAATTATTTGCAGTTTCTAATAATATACAATGAATTTCCCGTAGATTAGATAGATTTCCTTTTGGCTAAATTCAGATGAGCCTGTTATTCTGCAATCATCCAGCGAACCTGCCATGTTATAATCAACTGATCATTCTTCATAAATTAGCACATGATGTCAGTGCATGCCCCAGTTGTCAAAAATATACTCTATTTATCTACAATGTGTATGTCGCAAAATCGTGTCATTCTACCTTTGTGAAGCCTTCTTTAATTTTTTCTTTAGAAAAAACTAGACATGTCACGAAATCATGACACTCTTGTTTCTCTACTTTTCTGCCCTTCTTGAGTCACAAAAATGCAACATGTCGTGAAATTGTGACATTTCTATGTCTTTAGCCTGATTCTTCTTTTTGCACCATAAAAATTGACCATGTCATGAAATCGTGACACTTTTGCCTCCTTAGCTCTTTGTCTTGGTTTTGACCGTGAAAATGCGACATGTCGTGAAATCGTGACACTTCCACCTCCTTAGCTCTTTGTCTTGGTTTTGACAACGAAAATGCGACATGTCATGAAATTGCGACACTTCCACCTCCTTGCTCTCTCTTGTTGCTTTTGGCCGTAAAAAAGGGACATGTCACGAAATTGTGACACTTTTAGTCTCTTTAGCAGTTTTGCTATTCTTCTAGAAAAAATAAGCATGTCACAAAATCGTGACATTCTCCCTGACTTCTACCCTTTTATTGATGGACTTGGTGAAAATGGGAAACGTCGCAAAATTGTGACTTTTTCCTCTGCTTTCCCTCTTTGCTTTTTTTTATCGTGAAAACTTGACATGTCATGAAATCGCGATAGTTTTCTTCCTTAGTGTATTTTGCTTTTTCTTTGTTCTTTAGCATATGGGATACTTCGGTCTTCTTTGAAAATATGCAAAAAAGGTGCATCAGCTGTTTTTTGTAGTTAATCACTTTTTGACTAACAGGCACATAGCCTGTTATCAAAAAGAAACTTCCCATACAACATTTTGGGTATACCCCGAGAAAACACACATGCATCATAATTACAAAAAATAAACAGACACAGATCCCTTCCTTGAGACAATGGAGAAACAAAAAGCTGCAGACACACATAGTAGAGTCCTAAAAAAAACTCCCACAAGCTCTGTATTAACAGTTACTTTTAATAATTCTTTGGTAATTGCTTTCTTTCGTATATGACATGCTTTGGTACCACATACTATCTTGTCCAATCAACCTTGGAGAAGTGAACCTGCTGGCTAGATTTATGGTGATGGCTATCTGGTGGTCCACGTGGCTTTGGTTCAAAGTCTTATATTGCCATTTCTTTCCTTCCCTGTGATTATCAACCAACCTCAAATTACTAAGATGACTAGGAGCCATGTTATCTAACATGTGACTGTCCCAATTAGTCTTTGTGGTATTTCTAAGCAACATCCATGAAGACTGATAACTCAGATAATTTTTATTGTGAGTCCAATTCAAAAAATAGATGGGAATACTCCTAGCCTTCAAACTTACAGTGCCTTCCCTATTGGTAAATTTGACTATCATTCTTGGAATTCTTGTTGAATAAGCTCCTCTACTTCACTCGGGACATCATGTTCCCATTTGAAAATTCCATCACCATCGACACCCAAATTGGCCAGCTTATCAGCAATTTTTTTAGCTTCCCGAAAGACATGTTGGGCTTTTCTGTCCTGTCTTCCCTAGAAAAGGATCCTAGCCTCTTCAACAATTGTTTTAATCCTCCAAGAAGGTGTTTTTCAATTATTGAGGAGATTTATAACATGCATAGAGTCTCCTTCTATGATTAAATTGCCTTCTAAGTCTTGAGTCATTTGAAGGCCTCTCCACATAGCTCTAGCTTCAGCTTTGTTGTTCGTCCTTGTTCCCAAATATTCAAAAAACGTAAGCATCATATTTCCATTATGATCATATTTCCCAAATATTCAAAAATAGATATTGTAATGTTTTTCTCAACCAATATTATAATAATAAAAAATATAATATTTTCCTTGATATTAATGACAGCCAGTGCCATCTTCTCTTTTGACATCAACTTATGACATCAATGACAACACAGTATACTCAAAATTTCCAACAAGGCACTATTTTTTGGGGAAACCATTAGAGCTAAGGATAGACCACCAAAATCTAAGGTGTATCTTTACCCAATCTATACTAAATGTAAGATAAAGAAGGTGGATAGAGTTCATAGCTGAATATGACTTTGGCATTGATTATTATAAAGGAAAATAAAATAAGGTTGTAGATGCCTTGAGTGGGAGAAGGCACTAAGATTCATATAAAATTTATGGATAAAGTTAGATAAATGTAGTCACAGGATCAGAATTGCATTAAAATCCAAGCTAGAATTGAAAGAAATCTTAAGGAAAATAAGGATTTCAATATAAAATATAGACTTTTATGCTTCAAGGATAGGGTAGTCATACCCAAAACTGGTGATTTAAGGAGAATTATTATGCAAGAGGTACATTTTTCTCCTTATTCTACTCATCTAAGAGGTGCAAAGATTAAAGAAAACATGAAAAGACCACCTATTAGTCAGGAATGAAATAATATATCACTAGTTTTATTATTATATGTTTAGAATTCTAGAAAGTAAAGGTAGAACACCAACACAAAGTAGAAAAATTATACCCAGATGATATACCTACTCAAAAGTGGCAGGTTATATCTATGGATTTCATTGTGGTTTAGCTAAGACTAGGTATCAATATGATGTAATAATTATGGAGTTTGACAAGTTGACTAAAGTTGCACATTTATACTAAGAAACATCATAGATGATGCACTAGTTGTGGAAAATAAGTTTACCAAGAAAAGTTTTAGGTTACATGGTTTTCCTAAGGTGATCATATTAGATAGAGATTCTATATTTACATTAAAATTTTGGTAGGCTCTTCATCATATAGTGGGAATTAAAGTGAATATTAGTTTTACTTACCATCCAAAAATAGATGGGAAAATAGAGAGGGTGAACCAATTCGTAGAGGACATACTTCACGTGTACTACATGGATCAAAAGTGTAAGTGAGATGAATTTTTGCACTTGGTTGAATTTACATATAACAATGGATACTATGCATCCTTAGGAATGGTTCCATTTGAAGCCTTGTATGGTAGAAGATACAGAATGCCTCTATCATAGGATAATCCAAAATATCAAAATATGATTGAATTGAACATTATTAGAGATATGGAGGAGTATCTCATAGTAATTCGACTAAGGTTCAAGGAAGTTATCGATCGCTAGAAGAGCTATGATAATCTAAAGAGGTCATCAAAAAAAAATTGTGGGAGATAGAGTCTTCTTGAGGGTAAGACACATGTAAAGTGTCATCAAGTCAACTAAGTTGGATCCTCGTTATGTTAGACCTTTTGAAATTGTTGATAAGATTAGTCTAGTAGCCTATAGACTAGCCTTACCACACAACATGTCAAAGATTTATGATAATTTCCACATATTATTGCTTATAAAATATATTGTTTATCCTTCTCACGTTTAAAATATTTCAAAATTAGATATGTTATATCCCTCAACCATTGATGTGCGACCAGTAAGGATTCTAAGGTTTCATTCCAAGATGTTGAGGAAACAAACCCTAGATCAATGTAAGATCTAGTGGGACCAATATTCTAAAAATTGTGCAACTTGGAAATATGCTAAGGAAATGAGGAAGCAATCCCCATATTTATTTTAATGAAATATGTACACTTTATTTTCAAGAAACCTAGAGGGTTGTGTTTAGTCCAAGGGAAGTATGTAACGATCCTCCTTGGCATGACTTATTCTTGACATTTGATTTATGTATTGATGTGTGGATATCTAATGCATAATCTTATTTTATGTTACCAATATGTGTTGGTAGTTGCACTTTATGCTTTGATTATACTATTTTTGAATATGGTACTACTAATGAATTTGTGGTTGCAGGATCAATTACTCTCATAGATGGATCGGTATGGGACAACCACCAAAGCTGAGAGAAAAATGGGAAATGATGGATGACATTCTCTTCGATAGCTCAAGGGTAAAATAATACCCTTCATATAGATGCATTGCATATATATTTATTGTTTGAATACACCAGTGGACAAGGAGGGTGCTATTACCTTTAAATCTATCCATAGTAGGTAGGTGATAATGTTTTGGTTATCTTAAAAGCCACCTACTCAAGAAAAAGAAAAACATTGTGGTGTATTATTGATTGCTTTGAGATGCATTTATACTTGTGGTTGAAGCATAGGAATTATTGATTTAAAATGTATTAAGTTGATGTTAATAAGCAAGTAATTAATACCTGGGTGTATTTGAATTTTGATGTTCATGATTGATATTGATTAAATTAATTAGGTGAGTAATTAGTTTGATTACCTTCTATTGAGATTGTTGATACTAAATTAGGATAATTATATCTTTATAAAGTTGGATATATTAATTATCTTCTAAGTTATTTTATAGAGAAAGAACCTTAATCTATGATATTTGATTCCATCAAAATGGAATATGAAAAAAGGTAATTTTTGTTAACGGTTATTTAGTGAGAAATTTTAACACAAATCTTTTAACATAGATCTTATACATTACATTTGTGCATGCAAGAGGAAAGGTGTATCCCTATATTATTGGAAGGCGATTAGAAGGGTATTGTTGAGACAAGAGTAGAACGTAGGATGAAGATCAAATAAAAGCTTGTTAGGATATTATTCAAAGGAAAGCTTGTTGGGAAATTCTTCAAAGGACATTGAAGTCTAACAGTGTAGTAAAGAAATGGGTGACCTGGTTATGACATATTTGTTATGGAGTGTTGTATTGCTTTTATTTATCTATTCTCTAATATATGTTGTTTTTTTCATTAATCTATTCCCTAATTTGCTCAAAAATATTGCTATAGATGAGATTGTTGCTTTTTAAGGAAGGGGTGGTCTGTATCTTTTTCTAAGTATCTAGTCTCCTTTTCTAATGTTGCTATAACATTATTTGTTCTATAGATCAATATCTAAATATAAAATTTGTTTAATATGGATTAAGTTTTCCCTTTGTAGAATAGTGGTGTAGGTATTATTGCTTTGGTTTTTGTTGTAATGACGCCATAGATAGTTTGTTTTGTACCATTTATTAGGAGCCATTTAGAGTTGGTTTGTTTTTGTAGGCACCTTAGGTAACCTGCACCACCCTTCAGTTAGCTTTGTTACTTTACTGCAATGCATCTGAGTGGATGTCCATTAGGGATGTGTGTAATTTCTGAATGTTCCTTAGGTTGTTGGATGGTAGTTAAGGTAGCCTTTACATCATGAGTTAGGCACTGGTAAAAGCACCTTTGCGGTATTTCTTGTTGTTGCTTCCTTATTGGAACTTGTTGCTTGCGTAATTTCTTCTTTTAAATTACTAAGATACCTTGAAACTTTTATGTTCATTGTTTACTCTTGGTTGTGCTTTTAGATAATTTTAACCAAAATATTTTGAAAGCAAAAAAGATAAGATTAATTCTTTAAAATGATTGCTTTGGTAACTTGATTAAATTAGTTTTAATAATTAATATGAAATAAATATCTCTTTGTTAGAATTTTAAGAAAGAGCAATAGAAATGGTTTTTTAAGCAAAGTGAGTTTTCAAGTTGGAATAAACTAGGTTGTGTTCCAGTTGGAATTTTGGGTTGGAGTGTTTTGGTTTTATAAAAAGAAAGACATTGGTTTGGATATTCTTTTTGGAAGAAAGTTTTTATTTGATAATAGTAATAGTTTTCTTGAGGCTTGGGTAGATAAGGAAACTATTATTGAGGGAAGTATGAATTCTCTCATTACCATTGTATGGTTATTATTGTATGTGGTATTTGCATCTGGTTTATTCTATGCATAGTGCATGTAAGATTGCACATGCATATACAAACTGTCCTGATCCATAAACTTCAATTTCTAAAATTTGTGGGAAAGAAGCTATCTAGAGAAAGACCTTGAAAGGAAAAAAGGATTTTTGAAATCATTTATAATGCTACGTAATAGTACCTTGAAAATAAATGTAATGTTTATGTAATTTTTGGTAATTTTACATGTAAAATATTGTAATATTAATATTGACTCTCTATGTAAGATTTTGGAATGATTATTATGTGCTTATTGGAAAGTAATTGCTATCAAAAGTTATAGTTACTTTTCTTTAAAATGTTGTTCAATTATTTCTATTTTTATATGTAAAGGAAATTGCTAAGGTTAGTATTATGTTTTGAAGCTTTTAAAAATTACTAGTTTAGCACTATGTTAGAATTGAAAAATTAAGAACGTAAATGAAATTTTTAAATTCTAGAATTATGTTTTGAAGCTTTTGAAAATTATAAGTTTAGGAATATGCTAGTTGAAATTATGAATGTAATAGTACTTTTTTTTCCTTGGAAGAGAGAGACGTTATTTGGTTACTTTTTATATAAGTGATTCCTGGGTTTTAGGGCTTGGGCAAGAATTAGATCCATATTAGAATCCTTGAGTCAATAAGATAACCCAATCTAGGAGGAGTTGCAATGATGCAATAAATAAATGTTTGTGAGTAATACACCTTAAATGATGAGGATCAGGTGTACCGAAGTGGTGAGGCTTTGAAATAATTAATAATATAGTAGTGGTGGTACCTTGAACCATAAGGATTGGGTGACCATTCTCATTACCAGGTGAGTGGTAATGGCCTTAGTTAGTCCATAGAGGTGTGGTAACTAATCACTAAGGTATTAAGCAATAATAGACCTACATAGATGAACTTATGTAGGTCTACGAAAAAGGAATACCCCTTTAAGTGTTATAGGCCTTGAAGGATAATATCTACACCATATTCAAGTTGTCCTATACCAATGAGGGTATAGAAAATGTGTGGGGACCATTACTGACATCCTTCCTAAACTGTGAGGTTTAGAAAAATGTGTTAGAATTTCCCAAAATAGACATGCAAAGCATTACACAAAATATGAAGAAAGAGTAGAACTGATTGATTATTCCATGGATCAACTTTGTATAAATAACAAAGTTGATCATTGAGAGCCATTGGATTACAACAACTCATCAAATCTGATCTAGACTATAACTGAGAGTTTACCTGACTCATGAAGGAGTGGAAACTCAAGTAAGTCTATCCTAGTAGAACTTAAGAGAATAATTACTTATTCTAACACCCCCCTTAAGTGATACTAGGGGTGTATTGTACAAATGAGTCCCAACAATAGAGCCTGATGAGGTACTCATGTACAATGTTTTCATTTTGAGTAGATGGTAAAAACCCCATGGGAAAAACCATCTATCAAAAGGAAAAAAGGAAGAGGCATGTCTTCGGTTTGCGAAGATTGTCCTCTAAATAAAAAAATATGAGTCCCAGCAACATGGCCTGATGAGGTACTCATTTACAATATTTATGAGATATGGTGAAAAAACCACATGGGAAAAACCATCTGCAATGAAATAAATAGGCATGTCTTCGGATGGCGAAGATTGTCCTTAATAACACAAAAAAATAATGAGTCCCGACAACATGGCCTGATGAGGTACTCATGTACAATATGTAAGGGAGAGATGATAAAAAAACCACATGGGAAAAAACCATCCTCCAAAGAATACAATAATAAAAGGAGAGGTGAAAAGACCTTTGTTTCACTGTAGCTGTAATACTCCAAGTTTCTCTCGCAATTGTATGTAACGCGGAGAAGGAAATGACTTGGTGAAGATGTCTGCAACTTGATTTTTAGTTGGAATATATTCCAAGTATATGTCTCCATTCTGAATATGTTTTCGAATGAAGTGCATGTGTATCTCAATGTGCTTGGTGCATTGATGCTCAACTGGATTGCATGCAATATGAATTGTGCTCTGATTGTCACACCAAATAGTTATAGGTTTTTCATTGGAAAACCCAAATTCTTTTAGAATTTGATGAAGCCAAAGAGCTTCCTGACTTGCTAAAACTGCTGCCTTGTATTCTACCTCTGTAGATGATAATGCCACTGCTTGTTGTTTTTGCATAACCAAGCAATTGGTGAAGAACCAAGATAAAAAACATAGCCATAAGTTGAACATCTATCTTCTACTGAACCTGCCCAATCTGAATCCATGTAGCCAATGATATCCATGGATTTTTCCTCATATAAAATCCCAAGGTGAGTAGTTCCTTGCAAGTAGTGGAGGATTCTTTTTGTTGCTTGCCAGTGACTGAAATGAGGTTGATGTGAGAATCTAGATATTAAGCCAACAACATATGAGATATCTTGGATGAGTATGAGTAAGGTATAACAGACTCCCTACAAGCTGATGGTATAGAGTTGCATCACATAGAGGGGATGTGCAGGAAGTACTTAGATTGACACCAGACTGAAAAGGTGTAGGAGAAGGTTTGCAATCTATCATTTTAAACCTTTGAAGAAGATCTAGAGTGTATTTTTATTGACACAATGAAATTCCTGCATCTGTTTGATTTATTTGGATTCCAAGGAAGTAATGAGCTAGACCCAGATCAGCCATATCAAATTTTTTAGAGAGGGAGTCTTTTATAGTCTGAATGTGAGTGAAGTCACTACCAGTGAGTAGTAGATCATCAACATATAGAACAAGTATGGTGATTTTTCCTTTATCTCTCCAAATGTAGACTGTGTTATCAGACTCACAATGAGAAAAACCTGAGGAAAGAAGGAAAGAGTCCATTTTTTCATACCAAGCTCTAGGAGCTTGTTTGAGGCCATAGAGAGATTTCTTTAGCCTACAAACAAGAGAGGAGTCTTGAGTGAAACTAGCAGGTTGTTCCATGAATATCTCTTCCTTTAAGTCCCCATGTAAGAAAGCACTTTTTACATCCATTTGAAAGACATGCCACTTTTGGGAAGCAGCCAGAGCAAGAACCAGTCTAACAGAATCCATTTTGGCAACTGGTGCAAAGGTTTCAGCATAATCAATTCCTTCAATTTGAGAGAAACCTTTGGCTACTAGGCGAGCTTTGTGTTTGTCAATTTCTCCATTAGGTCCATATTTTGTTCTGTAAATCCATTTACAATGAACTAATTTCCTTCCTTTAGGTAGGGGAACTAAATCCCAAGTTTCATTTTTTATTAAGGAAGAGAATTCATTTTCCATGGCATCATCCCATTCTTTAATACCAGTGGCTTCTTTGAAGGATTGAGGATCAGAGGAAATAGACTGACAGACAAGACCAGTGCCTATGGGGTTGGTTAATCTGGATGATGGAAGATTTTGAATGTAAGGAGTAGCTTCTTTAACAATGGTGCGGGCCCATTTTGGCATAGTGGAAGGAGTAGAAGGAGTGGAAAGACTTTGAGTTGGAGTTATAGGTTCCTCATCTTGATCATCAATCTCTAAATTAATCTCTAAAGTTGGTTCTTCATTATATTGAGGTTCTACTATAGGAGAAGGCTCAATAGGAGAAGAGGATGGTTGAGGATCTTTCTGAGGGAATGTTTCATCAAATTGGACATTCCTATGAAAAAAGACCTCATGAGTTGTGGGATCAAGGAGCTTGTATGCTTTCATTTCCTCACAATAACCAACAAAGATGAGCTTTTTGCTTTTCTTATCTAGAGTCTTCCTTTTCTTCTTTGGGATGTGCGCCCAAGCAGTACACCCAAAAATATTGAAGAAGGAGACATCCGGTTTTGAGCCAATCCATGCTTCTTCAGGAGTTAAATGGTCAAGAGCTTTATGAGGTGTGCGGTTTTGAATATAGTTTGCACAGTTAATAGCTTCTACCCAAAAAACTTTTGGAAGATCTCTTGAATGGAGCATGCAGTTTGCCATTTCCTTTAATGTTCAGTTTTTCCTCTCTACAATACCATTTTTCTATGGATTATGGGAGATAGAATGTTGATGAATGATGTCATGACTTGATAGAAATATTGAGAACTCATTATTGCAGTATTCCCCCCATTATCTGTGCAAATTTGCTTGATGTTGCAAGAGGCCTGATTTTCAACTAAGGCTTTGAAGACTTTGAAGTGGGATAGAACATCACTTTTGTATTTTAGGAAGTAGACCCAAGTTCTTCTGGAAAATTCATCAATGAAGGTTAGAGCATATTTTTCTCCTTTGAAATAAGGCTCTGGGAAAAACATCAAGTCACTATGGATTAACTCTAGAGGGGATGAGGCTTTTAGAGAACCACTTGGGTGGAAAGGATCTTGATGTTGCTTTCCAAGAGCACATCCAGGACATACTCCATCAATAGAAGAGACTTGAGGTAAACCTATTACCATTTCATGGGTGTTCAATTCCTTTAGGTAGTTATAACTGAGATGACCAAACCTTTCATGCCAAATTTTACTTTCAAGATCTCCATGAGCCACAAAACAGGAGGCCCCTTCTAGATTTTTGAATCCTTTGAAGTGAAATAGGTGAGTGTTGTGATCAATATCTCCTTTGGCTATAAGAGAGTGGGGGTCTTGAAAGTCTCTTATCTCAACTCCTATTGGAGAGAAGAGAATAATTTTCCCCTTTCCAGAAGTACAAATATGATAGATGGAGAGGAGATTTGTTGCAATGTTTGGAACATAGAGAACATTATTAATAGAGCCACCATCAATGGATATGTCACCCTTTCCTTTGACTGGGATAAAGGAGGAGTCACCAACTTCTATGCTACATGTTGAACTTGAGGAGATAGAAGAGAATGACTCATCTGAAGCAGTCATGTGATGAGTTGCTCCAGAATCTAGGACCCAGTAATTAGATGAAGTATTGGTGGTCTTCCCTTGGACATTTAGGGCTTTTCCTATTTGCTTTTTATTGTCTATATTTTGATCCTTCATAGCTGCCTCTAGTTGTTGTAATATTTTCCAGCATTTGTTTGCAGAATGACCATTCTTTTTGCAGTGAGTACAAGTTATGGGACTTCTTTCTTTCTTTTTGAATTTTTCTTTAGTGGAGGTGGATGCTACTAAGGCTTTAGAGGAAGAGGAAGAGATCTCATACTTTGCAAGTTTTGTTTCTTCTCTAGTTAGTCTCTCACAAAATTCTTCTAAGGAGGGCATTTTGAAACTTGCACCAAGAGCATCTTTTGTAGATAGAAAGGTGGTTGCGAATATCTGAAATACACCATTTAATTTAGAAATAATTAGATAGATGCATTCTTCATATTTTTTATCCTTGCCACTACCTTTAAATTGAGTAAGGACTTCTTTGAATTTTGTGAGAAAGTCAACAATATTGCTGAAGTCGTCAGGAGATAAAGTTGTTAATTCTGCCTCAAGCTGCATTGACCTCATTTGATCTACTTTTCCAAATAAGTTCTTTAGTTTCTCCCAACTTTCATAAGGATTTTTACAATCCGTAATGTGAAACCATAAGCTTTCATTTACATTAGTGCTTATAATACCCATTGTTTCATACAACTTCCCTTTATGAACAAATTTTTCATATTCTTTATCAAACTCAGGTTGCTCTTCTTCTAATAGGTGTGTGAGCCCTTTTTGAGAAATGAGATTTAATATTTTGGGTTTCCATGTATGATAGTTATGAGGAGTGAGAGGATCAATTGTATTCATTGAATTCATTTTGCCAAATAAAATTGAAGTGAACCCAAACTTCCCCCCTTTAACTTTAATTTGGAGAATGCAATGGATATTAGGGAATAGAACCTTTTAAGAAACACCAAATATCTCAAAATACCTACCCTAACGAGAGGGAAACTATAAGTATATATGAGAAGATTTGATATTAGTTTTAGGCTTATGAGAACAAAATGCCAGGCCTATATATCTTGTCTCCTCAAATACCCACCCTAACGAGAGGGAAACTATAAGTATTGAGTAGATTTGATACTTGGAACATAGGCTAATCAACTAGACTCCTATATTGGTATATCTCAATAACTCGCCCTTACGTGAGGGAAACTATAAGTTATTTAGAATGTCCAATATAGGTGCATAGGTGATTAATATATTTGCTCTTTAGAATTTTTTTTTTTAAGAAAGGAATGATGAATGGAGAATAAAATAGATAACAAGGGTTGTTTTTAAAGAGATATCCTCACTTTCATTAATATTTCTTTAAGAATAGATTTAATTAGGTTAGTAAGTCTATCTTGTTGCCACTAAATATTGTATAATACTTTTTGAATAAGAAAAATATTATTTGTTTTGATAAAATGAGGGTGTGCAAGAAGTTAGTGAATATCTTCTTATACCATATGGAGATTTTAAATGAGATAAAACAATATATACCTCTGAAATTTAAAATCCACTATAAAGAAATCTAGAAGAGCGATTTAAAGAAGATAGACACAAAAAAATATAAGAATACACCCCCCTAAAAGATAAAACAAAAAAGGTGCAAAATTGAGCACCCTAAACCCCCCCCCCCCAAAAAATAACTTTGCATTTACTAGGTTACAAATGACTCTTTTCACTAAAGCCCTTTGAAAGAGAAAGAGGCTTTAGAAAAAAATTGAGTCAGAATAAAATACGAAATACATAAATTCTAAGGGGATATTTTTGTATGGTTTTTACCTTCGAAATTGAAGGGACAGATAAAAAACCAATACAAAGAAGCTTTAGACAAAAAATAAATAGAAGAGATATACTTCAAACAAGGTGCCTGCGATTCATGACTACGCTAAAGCGAAAGAAAGAACAGAGATAACTTTTGAAAGAATGATCTTGTTGTCGCATGAAGAGGAAACCTAAAATTATTTGGGTAGGTACCATGAAATAGAGAGGTAGAAGTGGTTTTTCCTTTGATGCATCATAGAAGATAAATATCACTGGTGCTTTCGATGAGAGCATCGAAGAAGGTGTAGACCTAGCACTTCGTAGACCTAGTGCTCATAGACGTAGTTCCTCGCAGATGCAATGCCTCGACTTTTGTAACCTACAGAACAAAAGTAAAACAGGAGAGGCGATAAACGAAAATATAGACTGTTATAATTTTTTTTAAAAGAGATAGCAAATGAATGATATCAAAATAAAAATTAAAAAAATTTAGTTGCTTGCTTCAGCACCATGATGCATCGCCTTTGAGAAAAATGAAAATAACACTCTGCACATATAATTTGTCAGAGAATAAATGAAGCTCAAGATCATAAGAAAATGATGTGAAATGAAGAGAGACGAAGATAACTAAATAGGAGGTAATGAGAGCCATTTGCAAATATTCCAACCGAGAACAAATCCATCGATTGGTGTTAAATGAATGTTATCTCGGCTTAAGGGGGCTCCTACGGAGTTCTTCGATGCAACAAAAGGTACGCCAAGGAAGATCGCAAGATAGAATGGTATAAAATGTTTATCTTGCAACTGAAGTGACGTGGCCTAAGAGCGCACCGAAAGAATAAAAAAAATTGAAAGGATTTTATAATAGTTGACTTTATTGAGAGTTGCACCAAGCGTCAAAAATAAAGGAGAGCGAATATTACAGATCTCTAGTGAAGGAGATATGGAAATCGATTAGAGAGGCATCACGAATAGAGACGTTGGCACCCAAAATTGGGTGCTCTGCGCAAGATTCGAGAGCCTCAATCGTGCTTCTCCGAGAGCAACGATAAGGCAACGAACAAAGCCCTTTTTTTCCTGCAAAAAAAGATACACTAAATATAGGAAATAAAATTCCTATTAATCAAGCTTTTATATAAAAATTTTAATAAAAAAATTGCTTGAAAAAGGTGTTTCCTTTTTTTAAGAAAAAAATTAATATATATGACTATGGGTAATTTTTCTGAAAAAAACATTTACACTAAGAGTCAATGAATCTTCCCTTCCCTTTTTAATGTGAGAAGAAGACAAATAATATTCAGAATAACCCACATATATATTTAAAAATAATATATAGCAAAAAACTATATATAAAATCTTATTGAAGACTTAAATCCAAGAAAAGAGGAGAAGCCAACAAAAGATCCAAAGAACCAGCTCCTAGAACCTTCAAGAGAGAATGCTAGCAAGATCTATCCTGCTCTGGTACCATGTTAGAATTTCCCAAAATAGACATGCAAAGCATTACACAAAATATGAAGAAAGAGTAGAACTGATTGATTATTCCATGGATCAACTTTGTATAAATAACAAAGTTGATCATTGAGAGTCGTTGGATTACAACAACTCATCAAATCTGATCTAGACTATAACTGAGAGTTTACCTGACTCATGAAGGAGTGGAAACTCAAGTAAGTCTATCCTAGTAGAACTTAAGAGAATAATTACTTATTCTAACAAAATTAACTTTAAAAATATGATATGTTGGCCATTCCTATCCACTTGAGAGTCGTATGTAGTGACATTAAAATCAAAATGTGGTTATGCATTATAATATTGAGAATTTATTGAGATTTCTTTGTGAACCTTGCTTGTGATATAAAACAAAATTATCTCTCTTGGGTTGGTGTGTTGTTAGAGTTGGTTCTTATATATTTTTATTATTAACATGTTTGGAACATAATTGTTGAAAGAGTGTACATTATGAATCTTCTAATAAAAAGAACATTTGACGTTATATTATCAATTAAAAACAATATTTGAAATTTTATTAGCAATTTTATATACTTTTTTAATTTAAAAAATATTATAAAATATTTTAGTATTATTTATAAAAAATAAAAATTATTAAATCTATTTTTAATATTGCATATAAAAAACAATTGCATAAATATGAGACTAGAGTTTTTAATGAGGATACCACAAGAGAAAAAAAACCTCCATGAATCATTAGGAAAGAAAATGCTCAAATATTTTTAATGTAAAGGTTACAACAAAGAATACAATAATATTTTAATTTTTTTAAAGAATGAATATATACAATCCTAAATGTAAACTTACGTCTTAATGTCTTCCTACATCTATTTAAATATGTGCAAGAAAAATAAAGGAGTTAAAACTCTTTTCATCATGGCTTCTTAATTTTCCAAATTATATGATACTTTATCTATACTATAATTATATACACATGATAATATTAAGTGATATGTAACTTGGAGTTATATATGTCATTATCAACTAAACTCATATCATACATATCTTGTCATATGTTATTCTCAGATACTCATATGACACTTATCATAAGATTTACATAAGAGGTATGAGGATAACTTATTAATATATGAACAAGTGACATATCATCAGAGACTATAGGAGAAAAATTCATCATAAAAATATTATTTTTATAACAATATTAACATCCTCAATGCTTCTTCTTAATATTTAATTGGGATGATAAAGAACATTAATATGAATGCACTCTAAAATACATATGATCTTCAATTAAATAAATATTTTCCTTAATATATGTTTGAGACTATGACTCATAACATAAAAGTATATCAAAAGAGGAAGGAAGTGTCATTACTTCACATTCCCTCTAATCATAATTTTACAAATAATGGATATATTAATAAAATTATTAAAAAATAACCTATAGATGAAATATGAAGCATAAGGTCAAGTAGAACACAATAAAAACACCTCCAAAGTCACACCATGTCAAGCAAGATCAATATGTAAAGGATGATAGTTATTACAATTCTTTACTTGTACACTATAGAGTGAACTTAGTTCACAAATAACCAAGAATATTTAAATACCCTCGTAGGAATTTAAATAAAGGTAACTGTAATAATAAACAAAAATATCATAGGAAGAATAAAAGAGTTCTTATGTGGACATAATAAAAAATAAACAAGTATGGTAGTTCTTATGGATTATAAAGAGTAAAATTTATTCATAAGTTCTATTAAAGAGCATACCATTAAAAAGTTTTGCATAAGATATTTTAAAATATTAAAGATAAACAAGTAATGTATAAACTAATACTTATAAGTTGTAATTACTAAACTATTTTCATGGGAGAGCTAAACAGCTTCAAGAAGTTCAATATTAATCCTTATGATATTCATCAATATATGATGTATTATAGGATAGATAAAGAGAATGGGTATTCTTTCCAATAACCTTGCTGAGGGGTATGGTATCCTTAGAGGCCTTTAGGAGGCTACTAAGGTTGGATGGGAAAAGGTGTTAGTTGAGTCTGACTCTCAACTTATGATTAATCTCTTGAAGACTCCTAAGAATCATAAGGTGGATTGGAGAATAAAAAGAATTATTGAGAAGATTCAGTTAATCCAGATGGGATTTTTGAAAGTTGATTACAATCATGTGGTCAAAGATCAAAACAAGAGTGCTGATGCTTTAGCTAATTAGGCTTTGGACAAAGGTGATCTTACTTGTTATGGCCACCCTCCTCTATGGTGGGCTTCTCAAATTAGGGAAGCTCTTCTTTCTATCATTTCTTTGGATGGCTCCAGGTTCTGAAGGTACCTAGTTTCTTCTTGTTTTTTTTTTTGTTTCTCTTTGGTTCATTCAGTTTTTTTAGTTCCCTAGCTCATTCTATTCTTAATTTTGTTTCCTCTATTGATTCTTGCATTAATAGTCTTCTGGTCTAGATAGGTCATTGTTTTGTTCATTTTTTTTTCTTTTGTCTTCTTTGTTTTTTTGTTTAGTTTTTTAAGGTGGGTGGGTTCTTTTGTTTTGTTTTATTTTTGTGTTCTTTGTGTTGTTTTTTGTTGTTCTTGTGTTTTTGTTGTTTTTGTTGTTTTTTTTATGTTTTTTGTTATTGTTCTTGTGTTTTTTTCGTTCTTGTTCTTGGGTTTCTCTTTGTTTGTGTTATTTCATTTTTTTGTATGAGTGTTTTCTATGTTTTTTGTTTTTGTTTATTGTCTGTTGTTGGTTGTTTTTATTTTTATTTTATTTTATTATTTATTTTTTAGGTTTTGGTTGTGTTTATTTTTCATGTTTTTTTGGGTTATGTCTTTGTAGTGTTCTGTTGTTTTTGTCTTGTTTGTGTTTTGTTATGTGGTTCTTGTGTTTTTCTATGTGGTTTGTGTTGTGATTTCTTTTATCTTATTGTGCGTGTTTGGTTGTGCTTTTGATTTTGACACACTCAAAGAGCATGTTTTTTATTTTATTTTATTATTTTTGTTGTTATTTACTTTTTTTAATTTGGTTTTGTGTGTTTGTTTTCTCCTTGAGTATGTCAAAGGTGGTAGGCCAGGTCCGAGTCCTAGGCGTTTTTGATGGAATGGATACCCTTGCCTCCTTGGGTCTTACCCGAAAGTGGCATCCCTTTTGGGATGTTTTCCACAAATTAAAAAAAAAAAGATAGACAAAGAGAATTAATACAAAAAGTATTAAAAATTTCTAATACCAAAGGAATATTTAATTTATTAATATATATACAATAATTTGTAATTACTTTTTCATAAAAAATTTATTAATAATGTATACATACAATTATGTTATTTTCAATCAATATTATATAAATTTTAAAAAGCAAAGGTACATGATATTGTTACCAAAAAAATTCAATCAAAGTAGTAATGATTAATAAAATACAATTTGAACTATAATTGATAATTCCTTATATCATCATAAATTTCTATAATGCATGCTATCTTTTGTAGAATTTATCATTTAGTGGAAAATGTTAACACAAATCTTGTAACATAGATCTTATACATTACATTTGTGCATGCAAGAGGAAAGGTGTACCCCTATATTCTTGGAAGGCAATTAGAAGGGGATTGTTGAGACAAGAGTAGAACGTAGGATGAATATTAAAGAAAAGCTTGTTGGGATATTATTCAAAGGAAAGCTTGTCGGAAAATTCTTCAAAGGACATTGAAGTCTAATAGTGTAGTAAAGGGATGGGTGACCTGGTTATGACATCTCTGTGATGGAGTGTTGTATTGATTTTATTCATCTATTGCCTACTCTATGTTGTTTTGTTTCCATTAATCTATTCCCTAATTTGCTCAAAAATATTGCTATAGATGAGATTGTTGCTTGTTAAGGAAGGGGTGGTCTGTATATTTTTCTAAGTATTTAGTCTCATTTGTTAATGTGGCTATAACATTATTCATTCTATAGATCAATATCTATAGATAAAATTTGTTTAATATGGGTAAGTGTTCCCTTTGCAGAATAGTGGTGTAGGTGTTATTGCTTTGGTTTTGTTGTAAGGAAGCCATAGACAGTTTGTTTTATATCATTTATTAGGACCCATTTAGAGTTGGTTTATTTTTGTAGGCACCTTACGTAACCTGCACCACCCTTCAGTTAGCTCTGTTACTTTATTGCAATTCATCCGAGTGGATGTCCATTAGAGTTGTGTGTAATGTCTAAGCGTTCCTTAGGTTTTTGGATGGTAGTTAAGGTAGCCTTTACATCATGAGTTAGGCACTGGTCAAAGCACCTTTGCGGTCTTTCTCGTTGTTGATTCCTTATTGGAACTTGTTGCTTGCGTAATTTCTTCTTTTAAATTACTAAGATAGCTTGAACTTTTTATGTTCATTGTTTACTCTTGGTTATGCTTTTAGATAATTTTAACCAAAATGTTTTGGAAACAAAAAAAATAAAATTAATTCTTTAAAAGGATTGCTTTGGTAACTTGATTAAATTAGTTTTAATAATTAATATGAAAGAAATATCTCTTTGTTAGAATTTTATTTTGAAATACTATGTTAGAATAAGGATTGATGTTTTCTTTTATTTGAAATAAAGAGCAATAGAAATGGGTTTTTAAGCAAAGTGAGTTTTCAAGTTGGAATAAACTAGGTTGTGTTCTAGTTGAAAGTTTGGGTTGGAGTGTTTTGGTTTTATAAAAATAAAGACAATGGTTTGAATATTATTTTTGGAAGAAAGTTTTTATTTGATAATAGTAATAATTTTCTTAAGGACTGGGTAGATAGGGAAACTATTATTGAGGGAAGTATGAATTCTTTCATTACCATTGTATGGTTATTCTTGTATGTGGTATTTACATCTGGTTTATTTTATGCATAGTGCATGTAAGATTGCACATGCATATACGAACTGTCCTTATCCATAAACTTCAATTTCTAAAATTTGTGGGAAAGAAGCTATCCAAAGGAAGACCTTGAAAGGAAAAAAGGATTTTTGAAATCATTTATAATGCTACGTAATAGTACCTTGAAGATAAATTTAATGTTTATGATTTTTTTTGTAATTTTACATGTAAAATATTGTAAGATTAATGTTGCCTCTCTATGTAAGATTTTGGAATGATTATTATGTGCTTATTGGAAAGTAATTTCTGTCAAAAGTTATAGTTACTTTTCTTTAAAATGTTGTTCAATTCTTTCTATTTTTATATGTAAATGTAATTGCTAAGGTTAGTATTATGTTTTGAAGCTTTTAAAAATTACTACTTTAGCACCATGTTAGAATTGAAAAATTAAGAACGTAAATGAAATTGTTAAATTATAGTATTATGTTTTAAAGCTTTTGAAAATTATAAGTTTAGGAATATGCTAGTTGAAATTGTGAATGTAATAGTACTTTTTTTTCCTTGGAAGAGAGAGGTTTTGTTACTTGATTACTTTTTTTATAAGTGATTCTTGGGTTTTAGGGCTTGGGAAAGAATTAGATCCATATTAGAATCCTTGAGTCAAGAAGATAACCCAATCTAGGAGGAGTTGCAGTGATGCAATAACTAGATGTTTGTGAGTGATACACCTTAAACGATGAGGATCAGGTGTACTGAAGTGGCGAGGCTTTGAAATCATTAATAATATAGTAGTGGTGGTACCTTGAAATGTGAGGATTGGGTGACCATTCTCATTACTAGGTGAGTGGTAATGGCCTTAGTTAGTCCATAGAGGTGTGGTAACTAATCACTAAGGTATTAAGCAATAATAGACCTACATAGACAAATTTATGTAGGGCTAGGAGGGCTAGGAAAAATGAATACCCCTTTAAGTGTTATAGGCATTGAAGGATAATTCCTACACCATATTCAAGTTGTCCTATACCGATGAGGGTATAGAAAATGTGGGGGGACCATTACTGACATCCTTACTAAATGGTGAGGTTTAGAAAAATGTGTTAGAATTTCCTAAAATAGACATGCAAAGCATTACACAAAATATGAAGAAAGAGTAGAACCGATTGATTATTCCATGGATCAACTTTCTATAAATAATAAAGTTTATCATTGAGAGCCTTTGGATTACAACAACTCATCAAATCTGATTTAGACTATAACTAAGAGTTTACCTGATTCATGAAGGAGTGGAAACTCAAGTAAGTTTATTCTAGTAGAAATTAATAGAATAATAACTTATTCTAACACCTCCCCTTAAGTGATACTAGGGGTGTATTGTACAAATGAGTTATGATAGCAGATCCTGATGAGGTACTCATGTACAATATTTTCATCTTGAGTAGATGGTAAAAATCCCATGGGAAAAACCATCTATCAAAAGGAAAACAAGGAAGAGGCATGTCTTTGGTTTGCAAATATTATCCTCTAAATAAAAAATATGAGTCCCAAAAACATGGCCTAATGAGGTACTCATCTATAATATTTGTGAGAGATGGTGAAAAACCACATGGGAAAAACCATCTGTAATGAAATAAATAGGCATGTCTTCGGATGGTGAAGATTGTCCTTAATAACACAAAAAAAATAATGAGTACTGGAAACATGGTCTGATGAGGTACTCATGTACAATATGTAAAGAGGAGATGATAAAAAAAACACATGGGAAAAAACCATCCTCTAAACAATAATAAAATGAGATGTGAAAATACCTTTATTTCACTATAGTTTTAATACTCCAAGTTTCTCTCGTAACTGTACGTAACACAGAGAAGGAAATGACTTGGTGAATATGTCTGCAACCTGATTTTCAGTTGGAATATATTCCAAGTATATGTCTCCATTATGAATATACTATTGAATGAAGTGCATGTGTATCTCAATGTGCTTGGTGCACTGATGCTCAACTAGATTGCATGCAATATAAATTGTGCTCTTATTTTCATACCAAATAGTTATAGGTTTTTCATTGGAAAACCCAAATTCTTTTAGAATATGATGAAGCCAAAGAGCTTCCTGAATTGCTACCCTATATTCTACCTCTATAGATGATAATACCACTACTTGTTTTTTGCATAACCAAGCAATTGGCAAAGAACCAAGAAAAAACATAGCCAGTTTGAACATTTGTCTTGTACTGAACCTACCCAATCTGAATCTGTGTAGCCAATGATATCCATGGATTTTTCCTCATATAAAATCCCAAGGTGAGTAGTTCATTGCAAGTAGCGGAGGATTATTTCTGCTACTTTCTAGTGATTGAAATGAGGTTGATGGGAGAATTTGTATATTAATCCAACATATGAGATATCTGGATGAGTATGAGTAAGGTATAATAGACTCCCTACAAGCTGATAGTATAGAGTTGCATCACATAGAGGGAATGTGCAGGAAGTACTTAGATTGACACCAAACTGAAAAGGTGTAGGAGAAGGTTTGCAATCTATCATTTTAAACTTTTAAAGAAGATCTAGAGTGTATTTTTGTTGACACAATGAAATTCCTACATCTGTTTGATTTATTTGGATTCCAAATAAGTAATGAGCTAGACCCATATCAGCCATATCAATTTTTTTTGAGAGGGAGTCTTTTATAGTCTGAATGTGAATGAAGTCACTATCAGTGAGTAGTAGATCATCAACATATAGAACAAGTATGGTGATTTTTCCTTTATCTCTCCCAATGTAGACTGTGTTATCAGACTCACAATGAGAAAAACCTAAGAAAAGAAGGAAAGAGTCCATTTTTCATACCAAGCTCTAGGAGTTTGTTTGAGTCCATAGAGGGATTTCTTTAGCCTACAAACAAGAGAGGAGTCTTGAGTGAAACCAACAGGTTGTTCCATGAATATCTCTTCCTTTAAGTCCTAATGTAAGAAAGCACTTTTTACATCCATTTGAAATACAGGCCACTTTTGGGAAGCAGCCATAACAAGAACCACTTTAATAGAATCCATTTTGGCAACTGGTGCAAAGCTTTTAGCATAATCGATTCCTTCAATTTGAGAGAAACCTTTGGCTACTAGGCAATATTTGTGTTTTTCAATTTCTCCATTAGGTCCATATTTTGTTCTGTAAATCCAATTACAACAAACTAATTTTCTTCCTTTAGGTAGGGGAACTAAATCCCAAGTTTTATTTTTGATTAAGAAAGAAAATTTGTTTTCCATGTCATCATCCCATTCTTTAATACCAATGGCTTCTTTGAAGGATTTAGAATTAGAGGAAATATACTGATAGACAAGACTAGTGCCTATGGGGATGGTTAATCTGGATGATGGAAGATTTTTAATGTAAGGAGTAGCTTCTTTAACAATGGTGTGGGCTCATTTTGGCATAGTGGAAGGAGTAGGAGTGGAAAGACTTTGAGTTGGAGTTATAGGTTCCTCATATTTATCATTAATCTCTAAAGTTGGTTCTTCATTATATTGAGGTTCTACTATAGGATAAGGCTCAATAGGAGAAGAGGATGGTTGAGGATCTTTATGAGGGAATGTTTCATCAAATTGGACATTCCTATGAAAAAAGACCTCATGAGTTGTGGGATCAAGGAGCCTATATGCTTTCATTTCCTCACAATAACCAACAAAGATGATATTTTTGCTTTTCTTATCTAGAGTCTTCATTTTCTTCTTTGGGATGTGCACCCAAGAAGTACACCCAAAAATATTGAAGAAGGAGACATCCGATTTTGAGCCAGTCCATGATTCTTCAAGATTTAAATGGTCAAGAGCTTTATGAGGTGTGCACTTTTGAATATAGTTTGCACAGTTAATACCTTCTACCCAAAAAAGTTTTGGAAGATCTCTTGAATGGAGCATACAGTTTACCATTTCCTTTAATGTTCTATTTTTCCTCTCTACAATACTATTTTGTTGTGGATTATGGGAGACAAAATGTTGATGAATGATGCTGTGACTTGATAGAAAGATTGATAATTCATTACTACAGGATTTCCCCCCATTATCTATGCAAATTTGATTGATGTCGCAAGAGGCCCGATTTTAAACTAAGGATTTGAAGACTTTGATGTCGGATAGAACATCACTTTTGTATTTTAGGAAGTAGACCCAAGTTATTCTAGAAAATTCATCAATGAAGGTTAGAGCATATTTTTCTCCTTTGAAAGAAGGCTCTAGGAAAAATATAAAGTCATTATGGGTTAACTCTAGAGGGGATGATGCTTTTAGAGAACCACTTGGATGGAAAGGATCTTGATGTTTCTTTCCAAGAGCACATCCAAGACATACTCCATCAATAGAAGAGACTTGAGGTAAACCTATTACTATTTCATGGGTTTTCAATTACTTTAGGTAGTTATAACTGAGATGACCAAACCTTTCATGCCAAATTTTGATTTCAAGATCTCCATGAGACACAAAAAAGGAGGCCCCTTCTAGATTTTGGAATCCTTTGAAGTGAAATAGGCGAGTGTTGTGATCAATATCTCCTTTGACTACAAGAGAGTGGGGGTCTTGAAAGTATCTTATCTCAACTCCTATTGGAGAGAAGAGAATAGTTTTCCCCTTTCCAAAAGTACAAATATGATAGATGAAGAGGAGATTTGTTGCAATATTTAGAACATAGAGAACATTATTAATAGATCCACCATCAATGGATATGTCACCCTTTCCTTTGACTAGTATAAAGGAGCAGTCACCAACTTCTATGATACATATTGAACTTAAGGAGATAGAAGAGAATGACTCATATGAAGCAATCATGTGATGAGTTGCTCCAAAATATAAGACCCAGTAATTAGATGAAGTATTGGTGGTCTTCCCTTGGAAATTTAAGGATTTTCTTATTTGCTTTTTATTTCATATATTTTGATCCTTCATAGTTGCCTCTAGTTGTTGTAATATTTTCTAGCATTTGTTTGTAGAATGACCATTCTTTTTGTAGTGAGTACAAGTTATGAGACTTATTTCTTTATTTTTAAATTTTTCTTTAGTGGAGGTGGATGCTACTAAGTCTTTAGAGTAATAGGAAGAGATCTCATGCTTTGCAAGTTTTGTTTCTTGTCTAGTTAGTCTCTCACATAATTCTTCTAAGGAGGGCATTTTGAAACTTGCACCAAGAGCATATTTTGTAGATAGAAAGGTGGTTGCGAATATCTAAAATACACCATTTAATTTAGAAAGAATTAGATAGATGCATTCTTCATATTTTTTATCCTTGCCACTGCATTTAAATTGAGTAAGGATTTCTTGTAATTTTGTGAGAAAGTCAACAATATTGTTGAAGTCATCAGGAGATAAAGTTGTCAATTCTGCCTCAAGCTACATTGACCTCATTTGATCTACTTTTACAAATAAGTTCTTTAGTTTCTCCCAACTTTCATAAGGTGTTTTACAATCTGTAATGTGAAACCATAAGCTTTCATTTACATTAGTGCTTATAATACCCATTGTTCCATACAACTTCCATTTATGAATAAATTTTTCATATTCTTTATCAAACTCAAGTTGCTCTTCTTCTAATAGGTGTGTGAGCCCTTTTTGAGAAATGAGATTTAATATTTTGGATTTCCATGTATGGTAGTTCTGAGGAGTGAGAGGATCAATTGTATTCATTGAATTCATTTTGCCAAAGAAAATTGAATTAACTTTAATTTGGAGAATGCAATGGATATTAGGGAATAGAACCTTTTAAGAAACACCAAATATCTCAAAATACCCATCCTAATGAGAGGGATGCTATAAGTATATACGAGAAGATTTGATATTAGTTTTAGGCTTTTGAGAACAAAATTCTAGGCCTATATATCTTGTCTCCTCAAATACCCACCCTAACGAGAGGGAAACTATAAGTATTGAGTAGATTTGATACTTGGAACATAGGCTAATCAACCAGACTCCTATATTGGTTATCCAATAACCCGCCCTTACATGAGGGAAACTATAAGTTATTTAGAATGTCCAATATAGGTGCATAGGTGATTAATATATTTGCTCTTTAGAATTTTTTTTTTTAAGAAAGGAATGATGAATGGAGAATAAAACATATAACAAGGGTTGTTTTTAAAGAGATATCCTCACTTTCATTAATATTTCTTTAAGAATATATTTAATTAGGTTAGTAAGTCTATCCTGTTGCCACTAAAGATTGTATAATACTCTTTGAGTAATAAAAATATTATTTTTTTTGATAAAATGAGGGTTTGCAAGAAGTTAGTGAATATCTTCTTATACCATATGGAGATTTTAAATTAGAAAAAAAAACATATACCTCTAAAATTTAAAATCCACTATAAGGAAATCTAGAAGAGCAATTTAAAGAAGATAGACACAAACAAATAAAAGAATACACCCCCTTAAAAGACAAAACATATGTTGGCAATTTTGGGTTTGAGATCCTAGCTCCTTGTCTATGAGTTGTCATTGATGTCAAAAGGAAATGGCATTAATGTTAAGAGGATGTGTTGGCTTCAAAGGTGAAAGATTCCAAGAGAATATTTTTAAGAGAATCCGGAGAGATTCCATTGGATAAGGTTTTTGGATAGGGTTTTTATTAAAACCAAGTTAAATGGTTTTTATTAAAACCAATGGAGGTTCTCTTTATTATTTAATTATTATTTAAAACCCTTCAAGGTTTTAATTAATTAATTATTTAATTAATTAAGGGAGAAATTATTTTTAATTTATTAAAAATATTTAAAGGTTTTTAAACATTTTTTATTCTTAATTTATTAAAATTAATTAAGGGTTTTTAAACCCTTTAGAAAGCAATTTCGATTAAATTTGAAATTATGTTTCTCTGTCGTCGACGTGTTCTAAAGTCCACGATTGGACTATAAAGATGGGAAGGATCCTAAGGTTTAACTTCTCTTGAGAATTTTGAATGCATTAATTTTTGGCTACGATCGATGCTCTGTTGATGTCGTGAAAGAAGAGAGCTCGCGTTTGAAAAACTTACAAAGTGCTTGTTTTTTGAAGTGGTAGGAAGTCTGTCTTAGACTTCGTTAGCCCCTTGTGGGCTAGTGGTAGCATAGGCTGCATTTGGGCTTTGCATAGGCGGAGGTCTACGTTTCGATTCCCGCAGAGGGAGTTGTGCATGGATTAAGTCACATTTTTGTTAAAACGTATTTTGTTCCGCGATATTCGGATTCATCAAGGGCAGCCATTCCGCGATTTTCGAATTCTTCAAGGACAGCCATTCTAAGGTGTGATTAATTTCTTGATATAATTTTTGGCATTGTTTAGCATTGTTTAAAAGACATAGGAGAAATAAGGGGATATTTCTTTGGTTGTATTTTTGAGATTAGTCTTTTGCTATGCTAAAGTTTAAAATGGAGATATAAGGTGTAAGTTGTAGTTGTTGTGTTTTTGGCTTCTTTGGTGGTTGTTTTCAAAAGAAGAGAAGCTAAAAGGTGTACTAAGGAAAGTTTTTATATATTCTCATTTATCTTGGTTCTAACCCTAACTTGGTTGGAAGTTTGAGGGTTGTGTGTGGTGACAACTTTAAGGATCAATTTTCTTCTACTCCAATAAGGTATGGGCACATTCTTCTTATGAGTATGATTGGTGTATGTTTTCTGAAATAAGGTTGGAGTGAAAAGGTTTTCAACTAGGTTTTCTTTGATTGGGTGTAAATCCTATTTTCCGGTTTGTTGAAGACTACTTATGCATTGTTATCCTTAAGGAGAGTTTTTTGATGAATGCATAATTTCTGGTTTGAGATAGTGGAAGCTTTGTGCACTAGGGTTTGTATTTGTGAGTCTAGCTACTTGCATTGAGTTGGTGGAACCCTTGGTTGGCTGTTTTGAGTTTCATGGTTGAGTTGCTTCCATAGAGGTTGTTTGATCAAGTTATTGCTTTACTTGATTCATGATATTGGGCTTACTCCATTGAGTTGATTTGAGCAAGTTATTCTTTGCATTTGGTGATATTGTGTTGGTGGTTGTTTTGTTCAAATATCTTTGGAGGGAAAAGGATTTCTACTTGTTTCCTTTTCTTGTGATGATTGGTTGAATGCTTCAAGGTTAATGTTGAGTTGAATGATATTGGTTAAACCTTGTCTATAAGCATTGTTGTTAAAGCCCTAATTGGTTGAGAAAAGATATTGGTTGTGGAAATAACATGAGTATCATTGATATATGAGATATTGCTTGTTTGGCAATTGTTAGGTTGTGTTTCATGTTCTTGAGAAAAGCATACTACATCTATCTTATTCTTTTGAGATTGTGATTGAGTTGAGATTAAGATTGGGAGTTAAGTATAGAACATATTGAGTCTCTAACAAATTCTCTTTATGCTTCTATGAGGTTGATGAATCACATTGGGTCTCTAACAATTCTCTTTGTGGGTTCATGCTAAGCAAGTTTTTCTTGGTGAACTTGTGAGCTGTTTTGGACAGGTTCCGTTGGGGACTTGTGAGCAGGTTTTGGACAGGTTCCGTTGGGGACTTGTGAGCAATTTTTGGACAGGTTCCGATGGGGACTTGTGAGTAGATTTGGATAGGTCCTAGCAGAGGACTTGTGAGCTGAGATTGAAAGTTCTATAAAATAACTTGAGGATAGAGGTACATTGGTTCTATTAGAGAACCTAAGGATAGATTTGGCAAGTCTTTGAGAAGGCTTGTGGATAGAGGATTGATTTTTTCAAGAGTTGGACAGATCTGACAGACAGAGGAAGACTTGTACTAGACCGACTGACTGTGTTTGGTACAGGTTGTTGAGTTGCTGTGGACGTGATCATAGAAGGCAGAGGTCTCTTAGGCTAAGCATTGAGGACAGGAGGTCTTCAGTGGAAAGGAGTTCTACGTGCTGGCAAGAGGTAGAGACAGTTGATCTTCTGAGGAATCATATCCAGAGTAGAGGGGAAGGTATCTCCTTTGAGCAAAAGCTCATAAACATTGTAATTGGGAAGGATTCCCAAAAAGAACTTTGAGATAACTTTTAGAGAAAAGTTTTGTGGACGTAGCTCAAGCATTTTGGGTGAACCACGTTAAAAATGGGTCTTCAATGTGTGATGCTCTCTGTCTTGATTAATGTTGTGTTGATGCCATTGCTATCTAAAGTTAAAATTACTAATTGTTTAAGTCTTATACTGTTCACCCCCCCCTCTCAGTATAAGTCCATGTTCTTCAACATAAAAGGTGCAAAATTGAGCATCCTAAACCCCCCCCTCCCCCTTGAAAAAAAACTTTGCATTTACTAGGTTAAAAATGACTCTTTTCACTAAAGCCCTTTGAAAGAGAAAGAGACTCTTTTCACTAAATCCCTTTGAAAGAGAAAGAGACTTTAGAAAAAAATCGAGTCAGAATAAAATACGAAATACATAGATTCTAAGGGGATATTTTTGTATGGTTTTTACCTTCAAAATTGAAGGGATAGATAAAAAAAACCAACACAAAGAAGTTTTAGACAAAAAAAATAGAATATATATACTTCAAACAAGGCGTGTGCGATTTGCAACTATGCTAAAGTGAAAGAAAAAATAGAGATAACTTATAAAAGAACGATCTTGTTGCCACACGAAGAGGAAACCCGAAATTATTCGAGTAGGTACCATGAAACAGAGAGGTAGAAGTGGTTTTTCCTTTGATGCATCATAAAATATAAAGATCACTGGCACTTTCGATGAGAGCGTCAAAGAAGGCACAAACCTAGTACTTCGTAAATCTAGAACTCGCAAATGTAGTTGCTCGCAGATGCAGCACCTTGGATTTTGTAATCTACAGAACAAAAGTAAAACAGGAGAGGCGATAAAAAAAAAATATAGACTTATAATTTTTTTAAAAGAGATAGCAAATGAATGATATCAAAATAAATATTAAAAAAATGGTTTCTTGCTTCAGCACCACGATGCATCGCCTTTGAGAAAAATGAAAATAACACTCTGCACATATAATTCATCAGATAATAAACGAAGCTCAAGACCATAAGAAAACAATGTGAAATGAAGAGATATGGATATAACTAAATAGGAGGTAATGAGAATCATTTATTTAAAATTTTATTAGCAATTTTATATATATTTTTAATTTAAAAAATATTATAAATATATTTTAGTATTATTTTTAGAAATAAAAATTATTAAATCTATTTTTAATATTGCATATAAAAACAATTAAGTGACATGTAACTTGAAGTTATATATGTCATTATCAACTAAACTCATATCATACATATCTTGTCATATATTATTCTAAGATACTCATATGACACTTATCATAAGATTTACATAAGAGGTATGAGGATAACTTATTAATATATGAACAAGTGACATATCATCAGAGACTATAGGAGAAAAATTCATCATAAAAATATTATTTTTATAACAATATTAACATCCTCAATGCTTCTTCTTAATATTTAATTGGGATGATAAAGAACATTAATATGAATGCACTCTAAAATACATATTATCTTCAATTAAAATAAATATTTTCCTTAATTTATGTTTGAGACTATGACTCATAACATAAAAGTATATCAAAAGAGGAAGGAGGTGTCATTACTTCACATTCCCTCTAGTCATAGTTTCAAAAATAATGGATATATTAAGAAAATTATTAAAAAATAACCTATAGATGAAATATGAAGCATAAGCTCAAGTAGAACACAAGAAAAATACCTCCAAATTCACACCATGTCAAGCAAGATCAATATGTGCCAATTATAAAGGATGATAGCTATTACAATTCTTTACTTGTACATTATAGAGTGAACTTAGTTCACAAATAACCAAAAACATTTAAGTACCCTCATAGGAATTTAAATAAAGCTAACTATAATAATAACCAAAAATATCATAGGAAGAACAAAAGAGTTCTTATGTGGACATCATCAAAAATAAATAAGTATGGTAGTTCTTATGCATTATAAAGAGTAAAATGTATCCATAAGTTCTATTAAAGAGCATACCATTAATTTTTTTTTGCATAAGATATTTTCAAATATTAAAGATAAACAAGTAATGTATAAAATGATACTTATTAGTTGTCATTACTAAACTATTTTCATGGGAGAGCTAAACAACTTCAAGAAGTTCAATATTAATCCTTATTATATTCATCAATATATGATGTATTATAAGATAGACAAAGAGAAAATTAATACAAAAAGTATTAAAAAATTCTAATACCAAAGGAATATTTAATTTATTAATATAGATACAATAATTTGTAATTAATTTTTCATCAAACTTTTATTAATAATGTATACATACAATTATGTTATTTTCAATCAATATTATATAAATCATAAAAAGCAAAGGTACTTGATATTGTTACCAAAAAATTTTAATCAAAGTAGTAATGATTAATAAATTACAATTTGAATTATAATGTATAATTCCTTATATCATCATCAATTTCTATAATGCATGCTATCTTTTGTAGAATTTAAAATCATTATAATGCATAAAATATCCTAAAAATTGTGCTTGGAGTTAATAACATAATAATAATTTTAACAAGTATACATTAAGGAATAATATTAAAAACCTTAAATAAACAAAATTTATTATTGTCCGTACCAAATCCAAATTATTATATAGCATCAAATGAAGACCCATAATTATGTTAGAGTTACAACCATTTTTCAAAATTGAGAAGGGTTAATAAGCATAGATAAATTAAAAAGATATCTAAAAATGAAGTAAACACATATTGTTCAAAATTAATTTTTCAAGATTTAATACATTAACTATGACTAATAATTAAATAGATATTTTAAAGTTGATATTGGGATAAATAATGTGAAATAAAATATGTTATTAATTAAATTCTAACATAAATGAGGGACACAAATTTACAATATTAAACTATGTAATTTAGAGCTAAAAATGGTATTTATAAGATTAATAGAGTAATACATCTTATCCATGATAGCAAGAAAGAGTATTTATGACTTAATAGATTGAATATTGAAAATATAATGAAAATTTAGAACATAATTTGACAAGTATGAATGGATTTAACTTAAGGTTGAATAAAACATAAAATAGATTGAGTTAAAAAAGAGATTAATAAATAATAAGATTGTTAGAGTAATATTCCATCATTTGGGATAATTACCTATTTCCTACATTAGGTAGTTTTTATTTTACCACATGGTAAAAAGTAATTTCTTACTTTTTACCACATGTTTTTACTTTCTACCATGAAGATATTCACTGTTTAGAATATCTTATGGTAACTAGGTAGTCGTAGTCAACTTGACTACGTTAACTCCCTAGTTGGTTAGTAGGTTAGGCGCTTATATCTCATAGCGCGTTAGTTGTTAGCTTGGAAATAGGATCTATTGTTAATTCCTATTTTGTAACCTACTTAAGCCTATAGCTATTCTATGCTATAGTTAATGAAATGATTAATTATTATTTTGCTCTCACCTATCGTTTCTAACATTGGTATCGGAGCGAAACATTAGGCTAAGAAATTGGATTCAGGTTCCACTACAAGGGGAGAAGGCCTGACCAGGTTCCACCATAAGTGGACAAGACCTGGAAATAGGGTCCAAATACCTCGGCATAGAGAGGCGAGTTCATTCGGCCCCACATTGACTGGAGAGGCAACACCCTCCGACAATCAACAATCACACGATAGAGGGTAGAAGCGCCCTCTACCAGTAATCAACTAGTGACAACCAACCCGCTCCGAGAGGGCAAGAACGCCCTCTCGTGGGATCGGCCACAAAAAT
Organism: Wollemia nobilis; assembly: GCA_028583015.1. Classification (NCBI taxonomy): domain Eukaryota; kingdom Viridiplantae; phylum Streptophyta; class Pinopsida; order Araucariales; family Araucariaceae; genus Wollemia; species Wollemia nobilis. The sequence goes on along the minus strand of JAQPPZ010003077.1, from coordinate 6,526,381 downwards.
CCATAAGGGCAAGAATGCCCTTTTAGACACTCGACCAACATGTGAGGGCAGGAGTACCCTCCCTGGGTTGGCATCGATGACAAGAGCCTGACTCAGGCTCTTGACAACCTGCCAGGATATCTGATAGGTCACCGAATATTGACAACCTGTTAGGATATCTAACAAGTCATCACTTCCTATAGACCTAGACTCCAACTCAAGACTCGAGGCTCATGCGAAACGAGAACTGCTACTGAAAAAGCATCATTTGTGACACGACAATGCTATGCTAGAGACAGACACAAACTAAAACCTAGACGGACATGACTAGGCGGAGCTATTACATGTGGTAACAGTATGTTCATCAATTATTTCTGATATGGTAGCTATTGGGCACACAGTTCGAGGCAATTGGTGATGTGGCTCAGTAAGGACACCTGACGCACTTTGGTTCATTGGAGTTTTTGATAAAACCAACTGCATAGCCTTCCCGACTATCCAAATACAATCGATAAGTTAGGGGGTTTCTTTATTTTTAAACCTTTTCTTCATCCCTGTGAGATGAATGTGGGATTACTCCCACAGGGTTTTAAAAAAAATAAATCAATTCGTTGCACGACTTCAAATAGGAGATCTAATATCCTATTCACGTCAAGCGTCGTAGCCCGACTGGTGGCTAGGAGCCCCGTGAATACACCCGATGGGAGGTTGGGATTTTGACCCCCATATGGGCTCAAAAGCCTTTCATTTTTGCTATAAGCGAGCATAACAAATCAGGGCCAAGGTAAATTAAAAAAAAAAAAAACCTTTAATATTTTTTTTGTATTTTTTTATTACTTTTTAGTTTTTTTTATTAGGAATTTAATATTTTATTTTGATATGAAATCATTTTAAAAAAATTAAGTGTTTTTATATCAAATGAATTTTAATTATTAATTTAAAATTATGCTAAATATTAATTAGATTTATACATTAAAATTGAAATTTGGAGGTTAGTTGTCTTTTGCAAAATCCAATAAAAGAAGGAGCTTTTGTTTTCTCCTAAAAAGGGGATATAAGACATATAAGAGCATCAATTTTTGTAAAATTAGGAGCCCTCAAATACTTCTCAAACCTTGTCCATTTTGCACCATAAAAGGGAGACAAATATCAAAACATTTTCTTGCAAAATTGGAAAACAAGGAGACTTAAAAACTTGCAAAACATCAAAATTGAAAGTGTGCATTTGTTTTCTCCAAAAAGGGGGATATAAGACATAAAATTGCACATATTTTTTTTGTAACCTTGAGAAGAACTTGAAACCTTGGATCCATAAAAACTAGGTCGTGTGTTGACTAGTTCTGGAAGCCTTTCAAACGTGGGTCGTGTGTCGACTTGTCTTGAAAGGAGTGCTATTTTTTAAATTTGCAAAACAAAAGGGGGAAGAAAAAAACATATATTTCTTTTGCAAATTTGTAACACAAAATTGAGGAGCATCCGACACCTAGGTGATAAGAATTTTGTGGGCATTCTTGTTTCATTATTGCATTATTTCTTTTACAATTATAAGTCATAGAATCAAGAACACTTCTACCCAAAAATTTCACTAATAATTTGTGTAAATCCTTACACATATTTAAAGCCAATATTCACTTGATATTCTCTCCTACAAAACAAAAACCCGTAATTCACTCTATTTGTTTGTCTTAATTTCCTCAAACTAATTATCCCTCTTTAAGAGGATTTTCAAGCAGGTGTCATTAAATATCTTTTTGAGTGAATTATCTTTCATCTCTTATTTGTTTGGCTTAATTTCCTCCAACTTATTATCTCTCTTCAAAGAGATTTTTTCAGGCAGGTGCCATTAAATATCTCTTGAGAGTGAAAGAAAGAACAAGTTTTTTTAAAATAAAGGAACCTTGAAAGTGGCAATTCTTTTGCACTAAGGGGGGATAATTCCTTTCTTCCTTCAAACACATATTTTGACAAGAGGGAGATAAAACTTGTAAAGGCAATCAAAAAAGCATAAGTCATCATAAAAATATACCTTTTTTTTTAGACTTCATAATAGCAACCTTGCTTGAAGAACTTGCAATAAAGAAGGATGATTTGGTGAACTTTTTTGATAAAATTGCCTAGAAAACAAATTTTTGCACAAATTGTAAAAATGACAACCATGACACCATTCAATGTTGGTTTCAAAACAAGCAAAACTAAAATGGCATGGACACACCATAGAAGCCATGTTTCTAGTGAAGTGTCTCATTCTGATTCTGAATCTGGTTCAAAGAGAGCACACTGAGTACTCATGGCTAAAATAGTATTGTAGAGGAAAAACACGTGTCACCTTGAGCAAAACACCATTTCCTCTCTCTTTTTTAGGCTTCATAAATATCATAAGTTTTTTTTTGAAGTACTTGCAATAAGGGGTGATTGTACCTCTTTTAGGCTTCATAAATAGCAAACTCTCAATGTTTGAAGTACTTGTAACAAAAGGAGGGAATTTTCTGGTGTAAAATTGCCTAGGAGGCAATATTTGTAAAATCCTTCACAACACTCTTGAGTTGCACATATTTTGCAATTAAAGGGGGAAATACATTTCTTTTCTTCACAATTTTTTGTAAAAAGGGAAGGAGACTTATAAGGGTGCATTTTCGGCAGCGACCGACACCTTAGTCATACTTCTTTCATAAATTAATTACATGTTTTGCAACAAGAAGGGGGGAACATATAAGGGTGCATTTTTGGCAACAACCAACACCTTATCTACCTTATATTTTGCAAACTCATATTGTAACCGAATGAACCTCGTATGAAATGATCTACTCTAATACACCTAGTGATTCCGGTGATTGGTTACCCATACAATTCGGTTGGATGATAAGATTACAATAAGGACATTCGTTGATGTGAAGACAAAGTGAGGAATGACCCATTTTTTGCTTAGGAGTAGCCAGGACACTGTGACAGAGCAAGAACCAGCAGATCAAAAAAAATTTCACTATATTGGGACAATTATATACTTTACCCAAATATTGTTGTATAGGAGGATGTATATGCATTACCCAAATAATGTAATAAGGAGGGATGTTAGAGTAATATTCCATAATTTGGGATAATTACCTATTTCCTACATTAGGTAGTTTTTATTTTACCACATGGTAAAAAGTAATTTCTTACTTTTTACCACATGTTTTTACTTTCTACCATGAAGATATTCACTGTTTAGAATATCTTATGGTAACTAGGTAGTCGTAGTCAACTTGACTATGTTAACTCCCTAGTTGGTTAGTAGGTTAGGTGCTTATATCTCATAGCGCGTTAGTTGTTAGCTTGGAAATAGGATCTATTGTTAATTTATATTTGTAACCTACTTAAGCCTATAGCTATTCTATGCTATAGTTAATGAAATGATTTATTATTATTTTTCTCTCACCTATTGTTTCTAACAAAGATGACAATTATGTAGGCAAGTTTTTGCTAGGAAGAAGCCTCGCATTTTTCTTTTTTAAAAAGAGAGCAAGTGTTGTGAGTGTGAGTAGGAAGAAAATATGAGAAGGAAGCAAAATGTGAGTAAGAAGTGAGCACCACTTCTTCTTGTTCTAGATCTTAGGAGAAACCAAAATGCTAAAGGATTCAAGTGAAGAATATCTAGGTAACATTCCAAATAAGTTATTTGAAAGTCCTTACTAGAAATAAGAATGCTCTAGTTAGAAGTAAGGATGCCCTTGTTAGAAGTATGTATGCCATATTTAGAGTTAAGAGGAAGAGAAAATCTATGTCAAAACCTATCTAGGTAGAAAATACTAAAAAGTTATTATCGAGTCTAAGATGACCATGTGGACCTTCTCTTTATGAAGGGATTATTGTGATCCATAACCAAGAACTATTCTACTTTAATGGTTTTGGCCTATGAGATTGATTGCATTTTGGAAGAACCTAAGGATCATTTGACTCCAAAGACCCATTAGGGGTCACCTGGGGTGGACAAAATTCTATAGAGGGGAAAGAGTCTCTCTTTAAGTCTTTGTTCTCTTTTGGCCTTTATATGTAAAGTTAGCTATTATTCGGTTTCTCTTGTTATTGGCGGTGTAGTTTGTGTGTTTCTTTATCGGGCATTTTAGGTCCATTCTATATGATTATTGATATTTCCAATGGACCTAGCTCCTAGTTTTCTTCATATTTTTTACCTTCTTGTAAGGAAATATGTCTAAAATATACGAGGCCCTTTCAATCCCCTTATTAGCCTATTAATAAAAAAAAGTATGAGATGATTAGGCATGATATAATGGTTCTTAAAATCAAGGGGGTAATATGTAAGTTCCATGGATACTAGCCAAGTTTTTTAGAGTTTCAAAATTGTATCAAGTGGAAGTGAGGATTGAAAATAATTTACTCAATTATTTTTTTCCAGAAGTAATTTTTCTCATCATCTTATCTAGTTTAATAGTCAGGGATAAAATAATAGATGGTGGCCCTTGGTTTAGGGTAAAAGATGCATTATATTTAAGACAATAGAGTGAGAATTTTTGTGTGGGTACATATATTATTAAAAGGATTTTGATGTGGATTAGGACTGTTGTAATTATTTGTTATATTAACAATAAGGATGTTTTTTATTAATATAGATAATGCTTTTGAAGAGTTAATCTAGAGGAGACAAACTATTAATAATAGAAATAATGCTATATACAATTGAATACATATTGATATGGATATTTCAAAATATTTACCATATTTACCGACTTCAATTCAAGGGAGAGCTCTATTGTGGGAGTACTTAGGAAATCTGAGTGAAATCTTCCATAATGTCCCCTGGATTCTGGCAATGGATTTTAACACTCCTCTTTACCCTTCAAAAAAAAGGGTGGAAATGGACCACCTATCAGGAGCATGGATGAATTCAATGACTTTGTGAACTCCAACATGTTTATGGATGTAAAACTTAGAGAAGCGAATTATACCTAGAGCAATCGACGAATAGGGTGTCATCTCATTCAAGAAAATCTTGATAGGTTTTTTCTATCAAAGGAGGCTACAACTTTGTTTGGTGATTCTACCATGCAAGCCCTTCCTAAAATTGCCTCTGATCATAATCCCATTTTTTTGGAGATCCCTAACTCTCTGTCCTTCAAGAAACCTTTTAGATTTCAATCTATGTGGATCAAACATTCCAGTTTCAGAGATAACTTAAGTCAGTGGTGGTAGCAGCCTGTCAGGGGTAGTGTAACTTTTAAACTTGCTGGAAAATTAAAGTTTGTTAAGGAAAAGATTCAAACTTGGAACAAAGAGGTATTTGGGAGCCTCTTTGAAAATAAAAAATAGGTTTTTGAAAGTTTGAAGATAATTTATCAGAGGATCCAACATGGTGATGTTGATGAAACTACTAGGCAGGAGGAACGAACAAAACTAGCAGAGTTTCATAACATTTTGTCTTGTGAGGAAATCTATTGGAGGCAAAAATCAAGGGCTCTGTGGTTGAAATATGGAGATTCAAATTCAAAGTTTTTCATGTCACCACACTTAGAAACAGAAGCAATAACAAGATAATTTTTTTTTAAAAAGCAGATGGTTCTATTACTCAAGACTTAACAGAAATAAAAAAGGAGGCAGTAACTTATTTCAATTCTATCCTTGGTCAAGAATCGTAGTGCAATGAGGAGGCCAAATATATTCTCTTGCAATCCATTCCTAGCATAATAAATGAGGATATAAAACTTAAGCTTCTAGCTCCCTTTTTTGATGAGGAAATTAAGAAATCCTTGTTTAGCATGGAGCCAAAAAAAGCCCCGGGACCCGATGGATTTCCCCCTCGTTTCTATCAAGATTTTTGGGACATCATAAGTGAGGATGTAATTTTTGCTATCAAATAATTCCAAGAAAACAATAATATCCCAAAAGATATCAACTCTACTTTTATTTCTCTAATTCCTAAGAATCAAACCCTTGAATCTATGGATGACTTTAGGCCAATTAGTCTGTGCAATGTTTCTTACAAGATCCTAACTAAAGCCATTGCAAATAGAATGAGAGATATTCTGCCCCACATCATAGATCCATGCCAAGGAAGATATGTCCAGGGTAGTTCAATATTGGATGGAGTTATCACAATTCATGAAGCTCTGCACTCTACTCATAAGACTAACAAGTATGTTTTTCCCCTCAAGCTTGATATGAACAAAGCATTTGACAGGCTAAATTGGGAATTTATGATTGTTGTCCTCCTTAAGTTTGGTTTTCACCACCAATGGGTTAATTTGATCAAATAATGTATTTCTAAAGCATGGTTCTCAATCCTAGTTAATGGAACAATTGTTGGTTACTTTCAAAGTTGTAGAGGAATTCGGCAGGGGGACCCTATCAACCCCATGTTATTCATTATTATGGCAAAAGCTTTAGGTAGAACCATTATAAATACTTACAGTTCAAGGCTAATATCGAGAATCAAGGCAACATATCTCACTAGGGCTATTTCTAACTAATAATTCATCGATGATACCCTTATATTTACTAAGGCATTAGTGGTTGTGGCCAAAATAATTAAATACATCCTGCAACTCTACGAGGACGCTGCTGGTCAGAAAGTTAATTTTAGTAAAAGCAAGTTATATTTCATGAATACCCTCATTTATAGGCAAAGAAGGATTGTAGAAATTTTAGGGTGTGATATAGCAAACCTCCCCACTTTGTATTTTGGTCTCCCTCTTTTCATTGGTTCTCCAAGAGAGTCAATGTGGGACAGGGTTATTAAAAGAATTCAAAAAAACTTGCTGGATGGAAAGGTCATCTTCTATCTCAAGCAAGAAATATGACCCTCACTAAGGCATCTCTTCAGAGAATTCTAGTCTATTTCCTCTCTGTTTTCAAATCCCCTATGAAGGTTTTCTAAAAAATTGAGAAACTCCAAAAAAGAATCTTTATGGACTGGATCAGAGGAGAAAAAAAGGATACACCTTGTAGGATGAACCAAAGTGTGCAAACCCAGAGAAAATGAGGGCTTAGGTCTGAGGACAATTGCTCATATAAATTTAGCTTTACTAGCTAAGCAGGCATGGCATCTCATTTTGGGTGAATAAAATGAATGGATAACTATCATCAAATGAAAGTATCTTTAAAATATGGAATTTCTAAGTGACTCAGTTCCAATCAAAGGTTTTGCTTTTTGGAAAGCAATTCTTAATTGTAAGGAAATCATCAAAAAAGGTTTAAGATGGGTTTTAGGCAATGGTGAGAGGATAAATTGCTAGAATGACAGGTGGGATAAGGATGAACCACTAACGCAATATCCTAACTTAGCTTGAATCAAAGATATCACAGAAGAACTCATTGATAGAAAAGTCTTCGATTATATGGTTGAGGACAAAGGTAGAATGAAGTGGAAAAAAATAAGAATTTAGGAATTTCAAGCGAAATCAAATGATCTTTATAACATTCTCGGGCAACAGTTTATCCCCGTGAGATCCAAGGAAGATCAAGCGACCTGGGCTCCTACGAAAAATGGGCAGTTCACTGTTAAATCAGCTTACAAGCTTCTGCTTGATGACAAGGATTTTGTCCTCCAAAAGGAATTAGTTTGGATAAAAAATTTAATTCCAAAAATTGCAGTCTTTTCATGGCTGGTTATCCAAGGAAGAATTCTAACCATTTATAATATGATGTGTAAAGGTATTTGTATCACTAATCATTGTTATCTGTGTAGGGCTAATTGGGAGACCATTTATCACATTTTCCTTGAGTGCCCTTTTTCCTTGACTATCCTAAGTGGGGTTTTTCAGGCCTTAAATATTTCATGGGTTAAACCAGCCATCGTACTTGATTTGTTTTTCCAGTGGCCTTACCCCTTTTAAATCCAAAGACTTAGATACATATGGAAAATGTATCTCAATCACTATCTTTGGCAGGTGTGGTTAGAAAGGAACCATAGAGTCTTTAATGAGTTTATCCATGATCATCAAACTATCATTGCCAAGATCCTATCCTTTGCCAAAGAGAATGTGAACCTTATCCCTTTTGATAGTTGTAAACCTCATATGCAGGAGACCACAATTGCTCAATATTTAAGCTTAACCTTGTTATACGAGTTTGTGCCTAGGGTAGTCAACCCTAAAGCCAATGTTAAGTGGTCTCTCCATCCTATGGGTTGGTTTAAGATTAATTTTGATGGAGCAGCTAAGGAAAATCCTGGTAGAGCAAGCGCTGGTGTCATTGTATGAGATCATAATGGAAATATTATGCTTGCATTTTCCAAATATTTGGGAACAAGAAAAAACAATGAATCTAAAGCTAGAGCTATGTGGAGAGGCCTTCAAATGTCTAAAGACTTAGAAGGTAATTTGATCGTAGAAGGAGACTCTATGCATGTTATAAATCTCCTCAATAATTGGAAAACACCTCCTTGGAGGATTAAAACAATTGTTGAAGAGGCTAGGATCCTTTTCCAGGGAAGACAGGACAAAAAAGCCCAACATGTCTTTTGGGAAGCTAACAAAATTGTTGATAAGCTGGCCAATTTGGGTGTCGATGGTGACGGACTTTTTAAATGGGAACACGATGTCCTAAGTGAAGTAGAGGAGCTTATTCAACAAGAATTCCAAGAATTATAGTCAAATTTACCAACAGGGAAGGCACTGTAAGTTTGAAGGCTAGGAGTATTCTCGTCTCTTTTTTGAATTGGACTCACAATAAAAATTATTTGAGCTGTCAGTCTTCGTGGATGCTGCTTGGAAATACCACAAACACTAATGGGGACAGTCACATGTCAGATAACATGGCTCCTAGTCGTCTTAGTAATTTGAGGTTGGTTTATAATCATAGGGAAGGAAAGAAACGATAATATAATACTTCGAACCAAAGCCACATGGACCACCAGATAGCCACCACCATAATCTAGCCAGCAAGTTCACTTCTCTAAGGCTGATTGTCC